>JAQPPZ010001125.1:5000000-10000000 GCA_028583015.1 Wollemia nobilis | reverse complement strand
TACTCAGGGTAGGTCACAGGATAGATCTGGTAGTGAGAAAAAGGTACCTCTTTGATGGTCAAGAGGATTATTTGGTGGCACCTCAAGTGCTTTTATGGAGAGAGTATAGGAGGTTACTACTAGTAGTGGGGCACAACCTATGGAGGAGGGAGCGACCGTGGAGGAGGTAGGTGTGGGTATGGCTATGGGTGGATTTGATGATACTGTGGAGATGGGTTTCTTTTATGGGATGAAGGATATTCCCATTGAGTAGTAGGATATGTAAGGGGTGGAGGAGGAGGTGCTCTTATTGTGGGATTGAATATGACAACTAGAGGGAGAGCTCTACAAGGGTGAGATAGGGATGACAAATTTAGAGGAGATGCTGATAGCCTTAGATGTTGCTGGTGATGCATGTTAAAAGGCCTTTGAGGCTAGGTGTGCTAATATGGTAGATGAGATGGAGCAGCTAAGGGTAGAGGTGCAAAGGGAGTGATCTATGATAGAGGCCCGAGATGCCAAGATTATAGAGCTATGAGTTGAGATGACGAGGTAGCAGAAATCTCGAGAGGAGGTTGAGAGAGCCCAAGTAGTAGGGGAGGTGCTGAATGATGTGGATGGTATGAGGGTGGAGGTAGAGTAGCTATAGAGGGGTAGTGAGAGGGTACAAAGGCTACTTGCTATGGAGGCAACGAATCGGTCAACTTGTGAGTTTTCTCTGGTGATGTGTGGGATCCCATTTCTTGATTATGACTAGGTGGTATCATAGTATAGGACATAGTCACATGTACGAAAACAGTCTTAATGGTGTCATTAGAGTGTATCTTCAATGGGTCAGAGAGACATGAGAGCTAAGGTATGAGATGTGGCACAAGATGGATATGTGGTTGCTGGTTTGGGGATGGTGTTGTCTCCTATAGGATCTTAGGGATCAACAGAGATGGTAGAGTCTAGTAGGGCTACAGCAGCATGTGGGATAACATAGGTGACGGTGAGCCATGAGGGGAGTGGAGAGGCCCTTTAGTGGTATTTAGGGTTGGTTATTGTTGTAGCATACGAGCAGTTTTGGATGATGTATTGTGGGTATGGTCCCAGGTTGTAGTCTATAGGTATTTTTGATGGATTTAATATATATATACCTTTTAGTTTTGGCTATTATATACATGTGCTATAATGTTGATTTTCATGTGTTTGAATTGTGTTTGCGTAGATAGCATAGTATAATTCATGCATATGTACAATGAATGGATATACATATGTGGTAGGGTGTAAAGATGTGATCATACTATAGTATAGATATACTATAGAATGAAATGAAGGTTTGTATTTTAAATGCAATGCAATGTGATGTGATTGTGAATGATATTTGTAGTAGATGCATGTAACATAGATGCGATGATGCAATATGAGAGAATGCATGTAAGATATATGTCTTAATGTAATGTTTGATGACTCCATGTAACATAGATGCGAAGTGCATGTATGAGAGGACTGAAATATGCAAAGGAAGCACTTGTATCATTGCATGTACCTATGTGAATGTGATTCATTCCATAATATCAAAAATGTAGGATGATATAAGTTATATGTAATGGCTTTGACCAACATAGTTTTGGTAATCAAATCTCAGACTGAAAAAATGTGCAAGTATTGGCAACAACTCATAACTAATCTAACTGGTTCAAATTCTATCATGGACCTATGTGTATAAATGAGTGAGGTTCATTTATCCATTTTGAGGGAGGTAGGATTAATCCATTGTAAATATAGCCAAACTAGCTAGCTCATCCACAAGTGAACAATGATATGTACAAAATAAGGTCGCTAATGTGACAGATATGTCCATTTGTAAGACTATTCTACTGGTAGGTAGGCTCTTGGAGCCTATTGCTAGCGATGGAAACCGTCTCGGGGTGTTATGTTAAATATAAGGACCAAAGGTGATGAAGAATAAAAATGGTGATGTATGGAGGCTTTTTCTTTTGTTTTCTACCCCTCATTTATTTTTGGTATTTATTGTTGTGGTGCTTTTTTTTTTGTATGGGTGTTGGCTTTTATTTTCTATCCGTTTGTTTGATTTTTGCTTATGCTTATCCCTTTGTTTATCCCTAGGTAGTATGTTGACCATGCAAGTGATAGGATGATCATGGGAAACCATTCACTAGATGGCGATATCTACGCAAGGTGTTATCTTACCTAGACTCAAAACTTGTTTAATGTGTAACCTGTGTGAATGGTCTGTGAGAGAAGTTGAACTAGTCCAGCCTAAAGAACTATAAGGAGTGTGTAAAACCTATCAACTAGAGGTGACATTTGATTGACTAAACTAGTGAATGGTCAAAGCTTAACAAGACATCTATGTATACCCTAATACTAAAAAGGGGTAATGGACATCTAGGTGGTGATGCTAACAAGTACATATGTTACTCCTATTGAAGGTGCATTTTTGGGGGATGAATGTACAAAATTAAAATGAAATTATAATGAAACATATATGGATATATGCAATGGGTGTAATTTAAATGATGCAAGTGGGGAATGCGATATCTACAAGAGAAAGCTCATGAAGTAAAGAGAAAGAAGTTTGGAAAACTTATCTACATATGAGTATGGTGTATCGTAATGACAAAAGTGAGATGATGTGATAATGGTTACCCCAACGTGTGGGGTGTGTGTTATAAGAAAATAAAATGTGCCCTATGGGAACGCATGCAATAATCACAAAAAGAGGAAGGATGTGAAGGTGGGATTTACATATAGAAGAGATGAGAAGAAATAAGCATTGGTAACCAACAAGATGAGGGGATTACCAAAGACAAAAGAAGATAGAAGAAATAAAGTAGATCAAAGTAGGTATGTGAAAGCACGAGATTCCGGAAACAAAAGGAAAACTGTAATTATGCAATATAAGACGAAATATAACGCTTTAATCCTATGCACAAAAACAAGGAAAGGAGATAAATTGGAGACGAAAGAAAAGATGTAAGGAAATCACAGCCCTCTTTATTCAAATTTCTTATCCTCGGTTACATAGACGTCTCCTCCCTTTTTAGGGGCTAGGAGCGTTAAATTGGTCTTTGTTACAATTTGTGATTTTAGTCTTCCTCCTTCCGCATGCCCACGTTTGGAATGGGCGGGCCAAATGTTGCCGCCGCTTGCGTTGGTAAGGTAGACTCCTCGCCGCTCCTCTAATGCTGCAACTCTGCACTCAAAGAAACAAACAAGAAAGTCAGTAGCACCTGTGTATGAAACATAAAAGATGAATCTAACGATGGTTGAAATGAATCTAAATGAAATGAAAGACTTGACAAAAGCATAAACATGAAACTAAAAGAAATACCACGATTATGAAAGCACAAATCGCCAATAAGTGAACTAGCAGCACTTCGTCGCTCAAAATGCTCCTTCTCTCGTATATCTTTTTGGGTGAGAAAACTCACCGTTTTTATAGACCCAAGGGGTCTTTTTGAATTAACATGCAAAAGTGTTTCTTTGCATGAATGCTTTTGTTTGTGAAGAGAAGACTTCTTCTTGATCAAGGGCTTCTTAACTGCCTCTGTGCATGTCTTTGCATGTTTTAGCAAAGCTCACTTGCACTCCCATGCAATGAAGGGATAGCTAAGTGGCAAATCTGAGTTGTCTTAAAAAGCTTACTCTCCTTCCCATGCAGTGAAGGGAAAGTCAATTGGCAGATGTGTGTTGTTAAAAGAACTCACTCGCACTCCTATGTCATGCATGAAAAGCTGAGTGGTAGTTCTGAGTTGTCATGCGCTGAGGTCTGACTTTTTGTTGGTCAAACCTGGCATTCGTCCCACCCAGAAGCGAGCGCTAGTAATCGTCCCTGGGTGAAACAAGTACAAATCCATACTCGTCCTTGGGTAGGACGAGTACAAATTTGCACTCGTCCCTGGGTAGGATGAGTACAAATTCGCACTCGTCCCTGGGTGGGACGAATAAGAAATAAAGTGTCTAAAAGGTGCCAAACTGATTTTTGACTTGCAAAACTGCTGTGTAAGTGGTTAGAACCACTGTTTAACCTCTGGGGGCTACCCTAGGGGCTGTGTGTGTTAATGTGATCAGTGTTTGTAGTCACATAATCGGATTGGTGCTGTTTTGGTGTCTACAGATGCCCCTTTTTGGGAAGCGTTGTGCATGGCACAACGCCGAGCAAAAATAGATAACCAAAGCACTAATGATTAGGGTTTCTCAGTAACCTAACCAACTCTTGATGCCCCAAGCATGGAAAGGGCATGCATTCTTGAATCCTTGCTTCTGACGAGCTAAGGAATTTGATTTCAAGTATTAACCTATTTTGGTGAGGTGTGACTTGAGCTTGGACATTGATCAGTCATGAATAGGCAAAGGGCGCAACCTTTTATCCACGGGGGAACCTTGTGTTCATGCTTCGAGAATGCCAAGTGTTTGATCAATTTTGTGATTATTGCTTGTTTGCTGCCCCAAGCAGGAGCGTGATTGTCTTTGTCAATGATTCTTTGAATGCATGCCATTGCCTTGATTGGGTGTGTGTTTGTTGATTGGTGACTTAAGTGTGACTACCCCCTCAAGCGATGAATCGATGAAGGAAGGACTGCCATGAGAAAAGCGACGAGTCGCTTGACCCAAGATGACTTAAGTGAGGGTGCCTTTAGATGTTGTCCGTTGAATGCTCGAGCAGTTTCCCGATTCTTTTGACCTATTTTTGGTGGGTGTGAACCCATTTTGGGATGCCATTTGGGGGTAACATTGGCAAAAATCCGTCTTCCCGTGGAGCGGTCCGGCTATGGTAGCCTTCTTGGGGAGTAGGATAACGACAAGGTAGACCCCGACATCAGTTTTCTTATGCCGAGAGGTTAAGTGCAAGAGCACTTTTGTCCGGCAATTTTTAGTGGTTTTGTTGGCATTTGTCATTTTTATATTTTGGTTGTTTTGTTGTGTTTTTATGTATGTGTTTGATGTATGCAGAGGCGATTATGAATGTGATGTTTTTAATTTGTATGATGTATGGATATGGAATGAATGAAATGAGTTGTTGATGATGTGTCGATGCACATAGTGTAAAAAAATTTTACTGACTTGCTATACTAATGGGATGACTTTGTGGATTACTTGTGAAAACTTTGTTTTTGTATTTTGCATATATTTTGATGGTGATGTACGGAATAAAATGTGACAGTTGTTTTTAAAATGTAGTTAAGCTTTTCTTAGATTCGGATATTTTAACTAACTAGCCAAGACTGTACATTTATCTCGCAAGACTTTTGAACAAGGTATAAATTCGACTTGAATTTAACCAAGTTATTTCACATCCCTGTGTGTGCAATTGAGTTCGTTTATGTGTTATTCATCAGGATACCGCCAGTGCCAGATGGGCTTTCAACCGAACCTGTACTGAGGATCACCTAATTAGCTCCACTAACTCCTTGATTGTGTTTGGTTAGATTAATCTACGATGCTATCTAGGATACCATAAGCTAGCTCATCCACATGCAAACATTGATCTATACACAAGTTAATGTGACAGATATATCGTCATGCGAGAGGTTTACTATCAGTGACTGATAGGCTATCAACCAAACCGGTACTGAAGCTTGCCTCATGACCTGTCGAAATGCTGAGAGTTCCAGGGATTCAAGTTCGACTCCCTTCTTTTCTTCAATTGTATTGGGATACTTGCTCTTTATAGTGATAAGATCACTGTTTATTTTTATTTTATGATGTTTTTTTTTTTTTTTTTTTTGAGCAAGGGATTTGAATATGGAGTGACGAGAATCACTATTGTTTGTGCCTTTTGATGTGTGCACTGTAGGATGTCAAATTTTAGTGTTTTGACGTTTTGCAAATGTTTGATGTTTTTGCAACTTTTGAGAACTTGGGATTCATGGGGAATTGGGTAGGGAGGAAGCTTGTCCTTTTGCCAACTCTCAGCATTTCTAGGGTCAATTGCACAGGGGGATAAGCAAGATAGCCGTTTCGCTTATGGTAACCGGGATTACGGTGCAGGTTTCATCTTTCGTCCACACAACTTAGGAATTATTTTATGTGTGTTAATTTGTGTTGGGATGCTACGTAACAAGGTGTGATCCAAGTAAAACTTTCCCGTGTAAAATCTGTTTAACTATGTACAATTTTGGCTAGAAATTTAAAGACATCTGAATGACGAAAACCCTATATACATTAGGAAACAATTGACTATGCTAAAATAAAAAGGTGATATGCTTGGATGTATGCGTTTATGGAAATGGATTTGAGGTGGAAATGATGGAATTGCCAAGTAATGACAGCCTATGGTGCTTTTGACTTGTATGACCTATCGAAGTATGCAAGGGATGGATGCAATGTTTAATGCAACCTATATTTTTGTATTTTGATTTTTATGAAAATGCATGCAAATGTTTTGGTGATTTCGTTTTTTTTTTATGAGAATGTATGGAAAATGCAAATGTTTTTGTGATTTTGTTTTTTTATGAGAATGCATGTAATTGAAATGCAATTGTTTTTGTGATTTTGATTTTTGTTTTTTGTTTTTTGTTTTTTTTTTATGAGTATGCATGGAATTGAAATGCAATTGTTTTTGTAATTTTGATGTGTTATGAGAATGCATGGAATTGAAATGCAAATGTTTTTGTGATTTTGATTTTTGTGTTGTTTTTGTTGATTTTTGAATACTTAGGTTGACCAAGCGGTTATGGTAACTCTTGGAGCTTTTGGGTTGACCAAGCGATTGTATAAATCCCTTGGGGCTTTTAGGGTGACCAAGAGATTGCGATAATCCTTGGAGCTGTTGGGGTTGACCAAGAGATTGCGATAATCCTTGGAGCTTTTTGGGATGACCAAGCGATTGCGATAATCCTTGGAGCTTTTTGGGATGACCAAGAGATTGCGATAATCCTTGGAGCTTTTGGGTTTGACCAAGCGATTGCGATAATCCTTGGAGCTTTTGGGATGACCAAGAGATTGCGATAATCCTTGGAGCTTTTTGGGATGACCAAGCGATTGCGATAATCCTTGGAGCTTTTTGGGATGACCAAGCGATTGCGATAATCCTTGGAGCTTTTTGGGATGACCAAGCGATTACGATAATCCTTGGAGCTTTTGGGGATGACCAAGCGATTGCGATAATCCTTGGAGCTTTTTGGGATGACCAAGCGATTGCGATAATCCTTGGAGCTTTTGGGATGACCAAGCGATTGCGATAATCCTTGGAGCTTTTGGGGTGACCAAGAGATTGCGATAATCCTTGGAGCTTTTGGGGTGACCAAGAGATTACGATAATCCTTGGAGCTTTTGGTTTGACCAAAGGGTTTATGGATAACCCTTGGAGCTTTTGGTTTGACCAAAGGGTTTATGGACACCTTTGGAGCGTTTGGTGTAACCCACTGGCTCTTCAGGGAATAGAGGTACCCCCAGCGTGATGATCTTTGTGCACCGGATCTGGCTCTGTAGGAATTGGCACGAATGGATCGGCCTTATGCACGGATAGGAGGGCAAGGTCTGCCTTCGGCACTGATGGTGCTATGATATCTCTGGGTGGAAGGTGCTCGCGATCTTCCCAAAGGAGTGGGATCAACATGTGATGCCAGTGGGCTGGGTCTATGCGCCACTCATGCCCTAGTCTTATGCCTAATTGGGCCATTAGTTCGTCATGGGTTACAGGGTGATTGTGTCGTCGTGCATGATTGAGATATGCCATCTCAGTTTCATCTTCGTAATCATTGTTGATGATCCAAAGGCCCTCATTGGCCTCGATAGCTATCTGCGACATGCTAAGCTCGTCCGACTCGAGCAAATTGACATGGTCTTGATGGGGTTGTTTCGCGCTTTATGGGGGGACCAAATTTTCCTATAATGGCACAGGCTCGATGGGAGCCTCCAAAGGGAATAATGTTAGGAGAATTTTGTGATGCTCATCCATGGGGACCACCTGTGAATTAGTGTTGTCAGACTCGAATGGGTCCCATGGCACTATTGCATATGCTGACTCGTCTTTGGCGAGAGAGTCAGGCTCATCAAATTTTGGTGATTCTGAGATATGGAAGACCTCATCATTAGGTAGTTCTACAACTAGGGGTTGATCCTCTTTGAGAGGATTTTCATGTGAGTTGGGCATTTGGGACCCCAAAATCTTGATCTCTACCAACTCTAAGTGCTGTGGCAGCGCATTGCTTGTATCGGGGGATTTGAGCTCCTCCTGTTTGATTTGTTCCCATTGCAAGTTGTGGGAAACTTGATGCCTTGGGAGGGGTGACTGAATAGCACCCCCCATGCTTTGGTATTTCATTTTAGTCCACTCTTTTTCTAGCTCAGGTTCCTCAGAGGCTTCTTGAAGAATTTTTGGGGGTGGTCCATGAACTTGGGTGGGCGCTTGAAGAAGGCACCCGTCATTGGTCTTAGGATTGGCCTCCCGCTCAAGTCTAGGAGGCGTCGAGGGCAACGTTTGATAAGGTCGTAGAGACCTGTCTTGCACCCAATTGTGTTTCTCATAATGTTTTGTCTTATGCATGCGAGGGGTTGGAGTCTTCGCCCGCATAGTGTGTTGTAACAACTCATCCTCCTGGCGCTGAAGGCACTCTTGATTTAAAAGATATTGTTGCTCTAACTATTGTTGTTCCAGCTCAAGTATCGTGAGTTGCATCCGACGTGCAATATGCTTGGCAGATTCTAAGATAGTTGGTCCTATCGTCTCATGTCTAGAAGGCCTAGATGCCTCTCCTAGATATCTATCTCGGTCATGGTGATCCGAGATCTCTATAGGTCGCCTCCCTCTGTTGGGGGTAGCGGCATTCCCCTGAGGCTTTGGCCTCAATAGGTAATCTTGAAAGCTAGCAATTGCGGAGGCGTATTGTTCTTGCGATGTATATTGTTCTTGAGGAAGGTAAGGGTTTTCCTCGTGCTCCCTTTTGTAAGTGAAAGAGGAACGGGTAGAGTTGGCTCGCCCCGCTCGAGGAGCCTTGTGCTCCGGATTTGTCCTTGTAGTCCTGACAACTAGAGGGGGTGAAGGAGGGATAGTGTAATCATGTGGTTCCTCCCGTCGAACCCTATGTTGACCTAGTGCTTCATTGCGTGGTGACCACTCATAGCGAGCATCTAAGGGAGCTCTCCTACGGATGTACCCCTCATGGGAGGATGTGTGTTGGGTGCTATGTTGAACAGGAGTGCCCCTAGAAGAGGTACCCCTATAGTCCCTTTCCGTTAAGGTGTGGAGGGGACTACCTTGTGTGTTAGGTCGCCAAGGTGGTATGACCAAATCTTGGGGACTGTAACGGAGGTGACTCATGCTTCTTTGGACATTCTCCACAGCCTCCGCCCGTGATTGGGCTTGGCTACGGGTGAGCACCATGATGATCTCTCTAAAAACCCTAAAAATTGAAATGAGTCAGATGGGGCCCAAAATTGGTGTGTGCATCCCTCTTATAGTAGATAAGACAAAAATGAAGTTTCAAGTCCTAACTCTAAATACATTAGGAGATATTGACATCCGAACAACTCAAAAAGTGCAAAAAAATGCGTGCCCAATTTTAAAACCTAATTTTGGGGCACTAGATGATGGAATTTGGCCCCGAAAACTGACTTTTTGGGAAAATAGGATTCTAGGGAATCATATTTGTTTAAAATTATCCCAACTAACTCCCTGTAAAATTTCAAGTCAATCGGAGCTACGGTTGAGAAGTTATGGCCCCGGCAAGATGCACTAAAATTTAGAGAAAAATATAAAATTTCCCATATTTTGTTGGATGGTCCTGCATCACTTATGGGAACCTTAGGGGTGCTTTTGGGTTGACCAAAGGGTTCATGGACACCTTTGGAGCATTTTGGGGTGACCAAGCGATTGCGGGAATCCTTGGAGCTTTTTGGAGCGAGTGACAAAATGCGTAGATTTTTATCTTTGTTTATGATTTTTTTTTTGATTTTTGATTTTTTTTGTCTAAACAGAAAATAGCATACACACACAAGCAATGATTATCTCTTTTAAAGATTAATAGTGTGCCCTAAATCTGGTTTAGTGTGTTTTTGTTGTTTTTTTTTGTTTTTGTAGGTTTTGAAGAACGTTTAAATGCATTATGATGGCTCATATAACTCCCAAAATGGTCGCCCCTTCAATATACCAGACGAGCCGATATACCAACCTCTCTATATACCCGCCCTTACGAGAGGGAGACTATAGGTACGTGAGAGCAGATGGTACGTGGTACGTAGGCGGTACGAAAGGGGGATTGTCCCGTTAATGGCACCTACCATAGAAGACTTATCCTCGCGCGCATGGGAATCACCCCGACTACGCTCGGTCTGTCTTCGTCGGGATTTACGCCTAACAACGATTGACAATCGGGAAATGTATGCAAATCAAGCCAAGGTGGTGATTAAATCCACCAATGGTCTTGATCAAGGGTTGGGGTCTTACGACCAGCTCCTTGGTTTAAAATTGTTTCGTGGAGTGTGTGAGGTTCATTTTATCCAACGAAAATGAAACATGCATGAATGACTTTTCCTAAGCAATGCAAGCTAAAAATGAAAACAGTCAAAGAAACAGAAACAAAAAATTTCAACAGAGATGATGAAAATCCCTACCTCTTCTCTGCCTGCTCCAGTTGCCTCTGAATTTTTGCTCTGAAAAGTTGCAGACAAAAAATCGTCCCTTGGTGAGACGATTAACAGAACAGAAATCGTCCCTCACAGAGACGATTTTACAATCGTCCCAGGGTGAGACGATTAACAGAACAGAAATCGTCCCTTGCAGAGACGATTTTACAATCGTCCCAGGGTGAGACGATTTCCAGAATAGAAATCGTCCCTTGCAGAGACGATTAACAGTCTGCAAGAAAAAAAAATGTACCTGTCAAGCACAAACACAAAAATTCAATCAGTTTCTGTGATTTTAAAATAGGGGACAGCGTCCCACCGTGATCGCCATTGAAAGCACGAGATTCCGAAACAAAAGGAAAACTGTAATTATGCAATATAAGACGAAATATAACGCTTTAATCCTATGCACAAAAACAAGGAAAGGAGATAAATTGGAGATGAAAGAAAAGATGTAAGGAAATCACAACCCTCTTTATTCAAATTTCTTATCCTCGGTTACATAGACGTCTCCTCCCTTTTTAGGGGCTAGGAGCGTTAAATTGGTCTTTGTTACAATTTGTGACTTAGTCTTCCTCCTTCCGCATGCCCACGTTTGGAATGGGCGGGCCAAATGTTGCCGCCGCTTGCGTTGGTAAGGTAGACTCCTCGCCGCTCCTCTAATGCTTGCAACTCTGCACTCAAATAAACAAACAAGAAAGTCGTAGCACTTGTGTATGAAACATAAAAGATGAATCTAACGATGGTTGAAATGAATCTAAATGAAATGAAAGACTTGACAAAAGCATAAACATGAAACTAAAAGAAATACCACGATTATGAAAGCACAAATCGCCGATAAGTGAACTAGCAACCACTTCGTCGCTCAAAATGCTCCTTCTCTGTATATCTTTTTGGGTGAGAAAACTCACCATTTTTATAGACCCAAGGGGTCTTTTTGAATTAACATGCAAAAGTGTTTCTTTGCATGAATGCTTTTGTTTGTGAAGAGAAGACTTCTTCTTGATCAAGGGCTTCTTAACTGCCTCTGTGCATGTCTTTGCATGTTTTAGCAAAGCTCACTTGCACTCCCATGCAATGAAGGGATAGCTAAGTGGCAAATCTGAGTTGTCTTAAAAAGCTTACTCTCCTTCCCATGCAGTGAAGGGAAAGTCAATTGGCAGATGTGTGTTGTCAAAAGAACTCACTCGCACTCCTATGTCATGCATGAAAAGCTGAGTGGTAGTTATGAGTTGTCATGCGCTGAGGTCTGACTTTTTGCTGGTCAAACCTGACATTCGTCCCACCTAGAAGCGAGCGCTAGTAATCGTCCCTGGGTGAAACGAGTACAAATCCATACTCATCCTTGGGTAGGATGAGTACAAATTTTGAGTACAAATTCGCACTCGTCCCTGGGTGGGACGAATAAGAAATAAAGTGTCTAAAAGGTGCCAAATTGATTTTTGACTTGCAAAACTGCCGTGTAAGTGGTTAGAACCACTGTTTAACCTCTGGGGGCTACCCTGGGGGCTGTGTGTGTTAATGTGATCAGTGTTTGTAGTCACATAATCAGATTGGTGCTGTTTTGGTGTCTACAGTATGCAACCATTCGAAGCGTGACCATACATCTACGCAAGGAAGTAAGAAGAAGTAGAGGAAGAGTTAAGAAGGAATATGAAGAGAAAATACTCATGGGTAAAGTGATGTGGGTTAGGGTGTGAGTGGGGAGATGAATCAAGGATGTTTCTTGGGCTTTGATGGTTTGTGTAGTGACATATGGTGAATGTAGCGGGATGGCACTGTCAGATATTTACATGGTGGTAAAGTGTGAGGAATGATGCAGTGTGGGGGACTCTGAAGTTAGGTGGATGAACATGAATTCTCAGATGATGGGACATGATCACCAATCAACATATTATCTACCAGGGTTTCAAATGTATGATAGGCACCTATGTGATGACCTGGTCGACGATGATTTATATAGAACTAATGTTCATGGTAATCACATGATTTGGGATGCGATGGGTCAATAGGCCTAATTTTAGGTAATACCAAGAGGTCTTGGTGAAGGATATGGTGAAACATTTTAGACAGAGGGGTAGATGGAAGTGGCATAGGGTATATTTAGGGCTCCCCTAGGGGTGATCAGGTAGTGGATAGAGTGAGGTCAAATGGTGGAGGTGTGGGTCAAGAATCTGATGTGGATTGAATATGAAGGTGAGGAATGGACTTACAGGAAGGTGGAGATGTATAAGTCATTATAGATTGGTAAGTGGAAGCATGGCAACAACAATGGCTCAAATGTAGCTCAAGAGCCTTGAGGTGGGAAAGGATGTGTTGAATGTCGTAGTGGGGAGGTGATGGGATTGGTAAAGGTGGAGAGTAGGACTCCAATGTATAGGGAGCATTGTGGTATACATGGGAAGAGGAGTGTGGTTGTGATGATGAAGGGAATGAGTTGAATGACATTGGCACCTATAGGGCTTGCTGAAAGGGTAAGCTTCAAAGTGGCAAAGGGGGTGTTTAGAGGATAGGTGGTGCAGGAGAAGGTTTGAGGTGGGAAAGGATGTGTTGAATGTCATAGTGGGGAGGTGATGGGATTGGTGAAGGTGGAGAGCAGGACTCCAATGTATAGGAAGCATTATGGTATACATGGGAAGAGGAGTGTAGTTGTGATGATGAAGGGAATGAGTTGAATGACCTTGGAACCTATAGGGCTTACTGAAAGGGTAAGCTTCAAAGTGGCAAAGGGGGTGTTTAGAGGATGGGTGGCGCAAGAGAAGGTTGTAGGTAACACTATGTATGGGATTGAGGTACATGCATGGAAGTATATTAGGAAGTAGGTAGGTGAAGGGCTTGAGCATATGGGGACATCCAACTTAGAAGTGGGGGAGGTAGGCATGAAGGACATGCGATATGAGGGGTGTATCCTCGATTGTGAGGGTGATAAGTTCTAAAAGGATGGTGAGGGGAAGAGGATAGTGAGTAGGGGTTCCTTAAATCCTCAAGTGGAGGGTGAAGAGACCCCTAGGTGCGAACATGGTAGGTTTCCTCCTTTTACTCAAAGGAGGATAGGGAGACTTGATTGTCTCCTAAATAGTGTGAGTAGAATGATCCTCTATAGTGAGGTGGAGGGTATCAGGGTGGAGTGTTATGATCCAAATGGAATGAGGATGAGGACTGTCTGGTATGTATAATGGTAGGTGGCCTGGTAATATTGGTTGGTGTGATCAAAAGTGGGGGTAATGGGGGATGATTCTACATGGTGGAAGTCTGAGATGCTAATAGTATGTGTAGATAATTGTGTATCTCTATTGATGATATAGCGGTAGATGATGTGAATCCTACAAAAAGAAACAAATACCAACATAATATAAATGACATAAAAAGCAAAAGTACATGTATAATGCAACTATAAAATAAAAGGCATGCATGTATCATGATGTGCATAGTGGATGATGTGTTTGTGAATAGCAATGTTTACTATTTGTGATAGTGAATGCTTATGTGGGCTAGGCATTAAATGTATGAAGGTGAAGGATATTAATAGGTTTGGGCTCAATGAGACCTTCAATATTAGCCAAGCGATACACACCTAAACTAAGTTTGTGTGTGATTATAAAGGGGTCCAACCAGTTAGGGGTAAACATGTATCATTGTTGGTGAGGTTGACTTGTAATTTGTTGGTTCTTTTTGAGAACTAGATCATCAATTTGGAGTTCACGTTGATGTACCTTGCTGTTGTAGGCATGACGAAGGTGATCTTGGTAGACATGTGTGTGCTCGATGGCATGAATACAGTGCTCATAAAGGAGTATGAGTTGATCGAAATGGGCTTGATGAGCAGTGTCATCATCAATGAATTCTTTCATGGATACCCGTAGGGATGATATCTCAAGTTCTAGGGGCATGATGACTTCAATGCCATAGACCGGTGAGAAGGGGGTTGTCCCAGTGGGAGTACGAATGCTCATACAATAGGCCCACAAGGCCAAGGGCATTTGATTATGCTAGTCATGATGATATTATGTTACTATTTTATGAAGTATGGAATAGATTGTTTTATTTTAGCTTCTGCCTAGCCATTATCGTGTGGGTAGTACGAGGTAGAGAAATTGTGAGGGATGTTAAATTTGGTGTAAAGAGCATGGAAAATTTTATTCTTGAAGGATTTACCATTGTCAGAGATGATTTGGGAAGGAATTTTGAAGTGACATATTATATGGTCTATAATAAATACTGTGATCTTAGCTTCTGTGGTCTGGACAAGTGGTATGGCTTCGACCCACTTTGTGAAATATTTTATGGTTGTAATGATGAATTTGTGATTTCTTGATGAAGTGGGTGTGATTTTTCCAATAAGTCTGAGGCCCCATTGCAAAAAATACCACATGTATTGGAAGGTGCTTGATATGGAAGGTGTGTGAGGTTTGCATGTTGTTGGCACTTGACACAATACCTCACTATTCACAACAATCATGTTCCATATTTGGCCAGTAATATCCCATGCAAAGGATTTATTTTGTGATTTTCATACCACTAAAGTGGCCACCACAAGTGCCATCATGGGTTTCTTGTACAACCCACTAAGATTCATGGGGTTCTAGGCAATGCAAGAGGATGCTATCATAGTTGTTGTGATAAAGGATGTCCTCTAGCAATGTATAGCGAATCACTCATTGTTTGAATTCTTAGTGATGAGCATGTAGTAGGTCGTATGGTAGGAATCCTGACTTGATATAATCTTTTATTTGTGCAAACTAGGGGTCATGTGGTTTGGTATCGACCATGTGAATGCCACCATTATCATCTATGGGAGATGCAGTCGATATTGTAGATTGGGTAAGTGTGTGAATGGATACATATGTGGTATCTGATGATGGATTTTGTGATATTAATGATCCTAAGGAGGCCATTGCATCTGCAAAATGGTTTGATGATCATGGAGTGGCTTCGATATCATACCACTCAAATTAGGAAAGAAGTGCAATTTGTTTGTATTGTTGGAGAACTAGACAACGACATTACCAGATTTATTGCACTTGGTTCACTATCAAGAGGGAATCGCCTATGATGTGGAGGTATTTGATATGCATGGCATGGGCTCGTTTTAATCTGAGTATTAAGGCTTCATATTTTGCATTGTTTTTTGTACAAGGGAAGTCCAATTTAAATTATAAGGGGAGTGGTTCCCCTTTGGGTGTGAATAAAACAATACTTACACCCTAGTGTGAGTGCATCGGGAGTCATCAAAGAATAAGGTTAGGTCAGCTGGTATCTCTGGATTGACATACTCTTTAGCTTCTGTTATGTGGAAGATAGAATCATCAGAAAGCTGAATGAGGAGAGATTGGTCAAGAAAAGGAGCTTCTGCAAGTTGGTCTACGATGACCTATCCTTTAATGGACTTTTGCGAAATGAACTCTAGGTAAAATTTAGTTAGAAGCATGATTCATTTTGTTGTACATGAGTTGTGATAAATTTTGTTCATCATGTACCAAAGGGGATTGTCTAAGGTGATGAAAAATGTTGTGTGATTTAACATGTGATGGCAAAGTTTAGAGGTGGTGAAGACTATAGCTAGGCATAGATTTTCCATGTACCCGTATCTAAATTCATAGCTAACTAGTGTACAAATTATGTAATATATGGCTTGCTATTTTTTGAGCACATTCTATTGAGATAAAAATGTACCCAATGCAAAATCTATGGCTAAGATGTACAAAATTAGTAGTAGTTGTGGGTGTGGGGAGACATAATTGATGGGGAAGTGACGTAAGTTTTGATAGCATCGAAGGATTTTTGGTAATTATCATCCCATTTGAAATCGACTCCCTTCTGTAGGATATGATTGAATGGTTTGCACTTGTTTGATAGTTGTGCTATGAATTGACGAATGGATTTGATATTGCCCTAGAGGCTACACAATTGTTTTAAGGTGGTAGGAGTGGGTATCTCGATGATTTTTTTGAGTCTGTATGACATTTATTGATGTCATACTGGTTGCTTGTGGGGGAAATTTTTGACTGCTTTGCTTTTATGACCATAGTTTAGGTCAACCGGTCTCTCTAGCTTGACATACTCTTCAGCTTCTGTTATGTGGAATATGGAATCATCTAGAAGCTGAATGAGGAGAGGTTGGTCATCAAGCAAGGGAGCTTCTACAAGTTGGTCTGCAATGACCTATCCTTTAATGGAATTTTATGAAATGAACTCTAGGTCAAATTCAGTTAGAAGCATGATCCATTTTTCTATGCAGGAGTTGTGATAACTTTTGTTCATCATGTATCGAAGGGGATTGTCTCGAGCGATGACAAAGGTTGTGTGATTTAACATGTAATGATGAAGTTTCTAGGTGGTGAAGACTATAGCTAGGCATAGCTTTTCCATGTACCCGTATCTAACTTTGTAGTTGACTAGCGTACGACTTATGTAATATATGGCTTTCTCTTTGTTGAGTGCATTATTTTGAGCTAACAATGTACCCAACGTAAAATATGTGGTTGAGATGTATAGAATTAGCGATAGCTGTGGGTGTGGGGGAGACATAACTAGTGGGGAAGTCAGGTAAGTTTTGATAGCATAAAAGGATTATTGGTAGTTATCATCCCATTTGAAATTGACTCCCTTATGTAGGAGATAATTGAATGGTTTGCACTTGTCTGATAGTTGTGCTATGAATCGATGAATGGATGTGATCTTTCCTTGGAGGCTGCATAGTTGTTTTAAGGTGGTAGGTGGGGGCATATCAATGATAGAATTTACTTTGTTAGGGTCTACCTCAATGTCGTGTTGGGTGATAATGAACCCTAATATTTTTCTTGAGGTAACTCCAAAGACATACTTCTTTAGGTTAAGGCAAACATTGTGCTCTAATAAATGGTCAAATATCTTGTGGAGATCATCTAGGTGCTACGATCATTTCTTGGACTTCATGATGAGGTCGTATACATAATATTCCATGCTTTTGTGCATGTAATCATGAAATATATAAGTCATTGTGCACTGGTAGGTTGCCCCAACATTTTTAATGCCAAAAGGCATGACCTTATAGCAAAAGGTCCCCTAGGGGGTTGTGAATGAGGTCTTGTGTTGATTAGCGAGGTTGATCTTGATTTGGTTGTAACCAAAGAATCCATCCATAAGAAAAATCATCTCATGGCCTGTGATAGAATCAATGAGTGAGTCAATCTTAGGTAGTGGGAAGTTGTATTTGGGACAATCTTTGTTTAAGTCACGAAATTTAGTGCAGACACAAACTTCATCAGATGGTTTTGGTACTAGAACCATGTTGGAGACCTAATGAGCACTAGAAATGCTCATTTTATATACATTGTAAAAGGCATCATCACTGGTTTAATTAGCATTATAAATGTATTTTTATTTAACTTATGCATATAATTGATAGAAAATCCGGTATTATGTTTGATTGGTATTTTTAGTGGAAACTGTGTATAAGTGCAGGATTTAATACTAATATGGTGTTTTCCAATATACACCCACTTGGACCTGGTAGGCAGTGTGCAAGAAAGAGCCCTACTCAAGTAGCACCTTACTCAAGTCGGCACCAAGTAGACGCCTTACTCAAGCAGGCGCCAAGCCGGCACCTTATTGGTGCCTTACTCCCACACATTGGAAGCGCTTGCATTGGAGACTAAGTCAACATTGACCAGGTTGACCAAGAGGCTAAGGAGGAGGTTGCATGTGAAGACAAAGGAGAACTATTTTAATCATGCATTTATTAAATAGAATAAAGTATTTTTTATTATTATCAACCAATTGGCCAGTTGACCGTGTAAGGCTTTTAAAGCATTATTTTTAAGATGCATTAGTTTAGTATTTGTTTGTTATGTACACCTAAGGATTTTTATATTTATCCTTTTGGTGAATGGACATGCTTTAAAATAGAAGAATAAAATTTGTGTAGAATCAATTGTAACTAATAAAATCATGTGATTAAATTAGATTTATTTGTTATTGTAACAATATTTGGTTGCAATCAGTTGGGTAGCCGAAGAGATTTCTGGTTACTGTGGATTTGAAGACAAGATTGCTTCCCCAGGAGGGTCCAATGGGGACACCTCCGGATCCTCTTCTAGAGAGACAGTTATTTTTCAGATTTGTTAAAGGATAAATCTCCATAAAATACTGAAGAAGCACAAAAAATTGCATTAAAAATGCTCTTTACGACTGCTAGAAATAGATCAACATCTCAACGAGTTAATGGATGCTTGCCATAGTCAGAATCAAGGCCAAAGATTGTCATTGAGCAAAATATGGTTGAAGAAACAATTTTATATAGAGCCAATCATGATTTGATCTATAAATTCATGGGTATTCGCCCTACCCTAAATTTTTTGCATTCTTGGGTCCGGCAAAATTGGGAGCCTCTTGGTGAGTATTCTTTATGGTTTATTAGCAATGGATATTTTATTGTTAGTTTTTCTTCCGATAGAAATAGGGCTTTCAAATCAGAAAAGAGGAATCATGGTCCGACAGGATTATTTGTTCAACCCTGGAGAGTGGGATTTGATCCTCAAATTGAACCCACTGCTCTCTCGGTTTGGATATGTTTGTATGCACTTCCAATGGAGTTTTGGAGTGAGCAGGTATTGGAAATTATCGATAATTCCCTTGGAAGATATTTGGGTGTTTCCAAAGACACAATAGAAGGAAACACAACTGTTTATGCAAGATTATGTGTGGAAATGGATCTTATCCAGCCTCTATCGGTAGAGGTGGAACTTGAACTTGCAGGACTATCTTGGATTCAACAACTAGATTATGAGGCATTGCCCTTCAGATGCAAAGTTTGCCACAAATATGGGCATTTGGCCCGATCTTGTCCAAATAATATGAACATAAAAATGGAGGCTCCTTTAGGAATGTCAAATATTCCTAAGGAGGGTAAGTCAACAATCAAAAAAGAACCAACGAATATTTCTCAGGGTAAAGAAGCACAGGGAGATGGTTTTGAATAGCCTAAAAGAAGGAGAAGGCAAAAGAAAAAATATGGTAAAGAGCAAACCCAACTCAAGCCCTCCAATAGGTATGAGATATTTAAGACACTAATGGACCAAGAAGAACAATTCATGGAAGGAGTGGATGGAAATAATAAAAATAATAACATCCATGTTCAAGCTCCTCTTTCATCTCCCCCCATCATAGAGCAGGTAATTGAGTACAGTGAGTTACCGCAATCAGAGAGTGCAGGGGAATTGATAGTGCATAACCAAGAGTAGCCAATAATTAAGGATGTCAGCATGGGCATAGTAGAAAAGAATAGAGAAAGGCCAACTTTAGGGATAACTCAGGTGGAAAAGAGATAAAAAAATAGCAACTCTCAAGGAGTGGGTAGAAAATAAAATAAGGAATTGATAGCAGTTCAAGGAGACAAAATGATCACTGGAGGATCGATGAGGCCAATAGATTTTTATTGCTCTAAAGGTAACCAATGATTATACAATCATGGAATGTTAGGGGTTTAAATAGTAGAACCCATCAATCTGTTGTTCAAATACTCTTAGAAAAATGTAAAACAGATTTTTGCCTTATCTAGGAGACAAAAATGTCGTTAGATATTATGTGTAAAATAGTTAACATAATTTGGAGGGGTGCTGGTCATATGGAAGTGGCTGCCCAAGGTGCCTCAGGGGGGATAGTTACTCTTTGGAACTCTCTTGAATGGGTTGCAATAGAACATATAGCTTGGAGGGGTGTTCTCACATCACATTTTAGAAATAATGTCATAGCTGAACATATTTTAATCACAAATTTTTATGGGGCTCAAAACCTAGATGGTCAGATGCATCAATGGAAATTTTTGCATAAAATGAGAGTCTCAAGGTAAGATTTAGACTGGATTATTATTGGGTATTTTAATGCTAAATTATCCTCCAGATATTAGGAATGGGGAACCCCAATTTTGAACCCAGGGGATCGACTTATGATTACCCAAGTCCAGGCATTACACTTGGTGAATATTAAATGCCCTGGAACCAACTATACTTGGACTATAAGAGGAGGGAGCCACATAGCATGAAGGTGAAGTTAGACCATTTTTTGGTTTTAGAGGAGGAATTTGTAAAATGGAATATAAAATTTCAAATTTTGGAGGGTCCAGTTTCATATCACTTTCCCATTTTGTTGGAAGGAGGGATAAAGACAATGCAGCATCACAAACCATTTAAATTTGAAAACTTTTGGTTAAAAAAAGAGGAACTTCAAAGGAAAATTCTAGAGTGATGGGAATAAGGTCGCCCAGCATATGGGACAACAATGTTTAGATTCCACAAACAACTTCATTATGTCAAAGATCAACTGAAACAATGGAGGCAAGCTAACAAGACAAACTTCCAGGTCCAAAGAGCTCCATTGGTGGCCAAATGGGATGAGGTTCAAAAACACTTTAGGGAAGGAACAATTACAGAGCAACTCAAATAAGAGGATGATGCATTGCGTAAAGTAGTTGAGGATATTGACAACCAAGAGGAGACCTATTGGAAATAGAGAGCAAGAACCACTTGTTTATTAGAAGGTGATAAAAATACCAAATTTTTCCATCGGACTAGTTGTGCTAGGAGACAGATGGACAACATGGAAGCTCTTCAAGATGAGAACGGACACTCCTTTGATACAATTCTAGGTATGCATTTCCATTCAATGGATTATTTTTCTAAACTATTTAAGGAAAGTATGGTGCAAGATGAAGAGGCTCAAAAAGAAGTTATTGTTGTCATACCCTATGTTATCTCTGAAGAAGAAAATCAGACCCTACTTAGACCTATTTATAGAGAGGAACTGAAGAATGTAGTCTTTGGAATGAACACCGGAAAAAAACCAGGTCCAGATGGATTTCCAATTGAGTTTTTTTAGGCATTTTGGGATAACTTGGAGGAGGATATAATGGTTGTTATAGAGGAGTCCAAAGGTAGTAAAAGAATGCTTAAAGCATTAAATCATACTTTCATTACCTTAATTCCAAAAGGGGATGAGGGGGTACATATTTCAGATTATAGACCTATTGCCTTATGCAATGTCATATATAAAATAATCACAAAGGTAATGGCTGAGCGACTAAAACCTCTTCTACATAACATTATCTCCTCGGAGCAAGGGGGTTTTGTAGAGGGTAGGCAGATCTTGGATGGTGTGGTTCTAGCTCAGGAGGTAATCCATTCAATGCAAACATCTGGTAATAGAAGAATGTTCATAAAATTAGATATGCCAAAGGCTTATGATAGGGTGGAGTGGAGCTTCTTGTCAAAGATGATGACAGCCTTTGGTTTCTCTCAGGATTGGATAGAATGGGTCATGAGTTGTGTTTCTACTTCGACATACTCAGTTTTAATCAAGGGTCTTCCCTCATAACCATTTGGAGCTAATCAAGGACTTCGTCAAGGAGATCCTTGCTCTCCTTATATTTTTCTCATATTGGTTGAAGGATTGGGTAGACTTATCTTGAGGAGAAGACAACAAGGTTTGCTAACAGGTATCAAGGTGGGTGAGGAAGTTTTGACTCGCCTACAGTTTGTGGATGACACAGGATTTGTGGGAGTGGCCAGCTTCAGGGAAGCAAGAATGATTAGAGATACACTTAATGTCTACCTTAGGGCTACAAACCAAGTCATCAATGATAAAAAATCTAAAGTGGTCTTTTTAAATCTTGATCAAAGGCTTCAGGACAAAATTTTAGAGATCTTGGGATTCACAAGGACTTATCTCCCAATGGTATACTTGGGGGTCCCTTTGCATTTTAAAAAACTAAAAATAGATATCTGGAGGAATATTTTGGATTGTATCAAGGACATAATTAATCATTGGTCTCAAAAATGGTTAAGCTATGGGGGTAGATTAACTTTTTTATAGTCAATCATTCAGGCCATGCCAATTTATAAATTTTTTGTCCTTGCTGCCCCACATACCATATGGAAAGAGTTGGACAAGATGGCTAGAAAATTTTTATGGGAAGGAGTAAAAGGAGAGAGGAAATGGGCCTTAGTAGGTTGGGATAAAGTAAGCCAGCCCAAGGTAAAATGAGGTTTGGGACCGAGAAGATCAAAATTAAATAATAAAAATTTGGCTGGAAAGCTTTACTGGAGGTGGATTTCCCAACCAACTTCTTTATTTAGTAGAATATTAACTAGTAAATATTTGGGACATGTAAACCTGTTGGCATTTTTGCCACATTGTTTTTGTTGTTACTGATCATGTAAAAGAATGCACAAGTTGTAGAGATACTAATTCTTCTATTTTTCCCTCCAAGCACTTTGAAAGGGAAAATACAAAAATCTCTATAAGTTTTGTGTTAGAGCAAAGTAACTGTAACATGTTGCGATATCGTGACTTGTAGTTTTGCGGCATCAAATGCAGAAATCAGCTAAGTATAGAAAATGTTGCGATATCGCGACATGTCACATTTTCGTGACCTATCACGCTTTCGCAGTTCAAAACAGTCAACAGAAGCAAGGAAGTCAAACTATCACGATATCACGACATGTTGGAGTTTCGTGACTTGTTGCGGTGAGGGAGCATTAAAATGAAAAGTTGTCATGATATCACATGTCACGTTTTCACGACTTGCAATGGCAACAAAGCAAAGTGACAGGAAAATGTCACGATATCATGACATATAGTAGCCAAGGGGAGCACCAATAGAAATTATCATGATATCATGATAGAAAAGTGAGAAAGGAGCTAATGGTAAGGACTGGCACGATATCGCGACATGTCACGTTATCGCGGAAGGGCTAAAGATAAACACAAGGCAGATGAAAGATGTCGCGATATCATGAAATTTTGGGAAAAAAATCCAGACAGAGGAGAATGTCATGATTTCATGACATGTCATGGAAATGAAGCTGAATGAGAGAATATGTCATGATTTCGTGACATGTCACATTTTCATGACTGGTGGCGGAAGAGAAAGCAGTAAGGTAAAAGTGTCACGATTTCGTGACATGTCGCATTTTCGCGACCTGTCTCATTTTCGTGATAGAAGAAACAACAAAGGCCCAATACAGTTATGTTCGCATTTTTCCTTCAAAATTGCATAGGAGAACGTGAAGAGAAGATAAGGATCAAAAGAAATCTCTCCAAATAATTTTTAGATCGTGGTCGAAGAAGCTCAAAGATTAAATGTTGTTGATTACCGATGTGCGCTAGATGGAAGAACCTGAGGTAGTTTTCGATGCCACCAAAATTAAAGATGCCTCCAGTATTAAAATCTCCTATTCATGGTCTCTTAACAACTTTCGCCTCCGATAATGGTCATTTAATGAAGAAATATGGTCCCTTGTTTCTGTTTCATTTTTGGTTTTGATCCATTAAAACAGGGACTGTCATTTCTTCGAGGCAGATTAAGGGGATCGTTTCTTCAAAATCTATTTCATGTATTAAATGCTATAATACGAAAGGAAGAGGGAAGGCCTCTATAAATACCAATGTAAAACTCAAGCAAAAGGAGGAGGATCTTTTGCAAAAATTAAAACAGAAATCCTAGATGCATTTGCTTCCATTCTTAGTGTCTTTTGGAGTTGGTGATCTAAATTGTTGTGCATGTTTTGCTTTCTGTCTGAGTCACTTATGTTAGTCCAGTGTTAATATAAGTTAAATTTTTCTATTCTAAATTTGATTGTATTTGCATTTGAGCGTTTGGAGTACAATTGGAAGCGAACTTATGGCTAATGCATGATCCAATTTCTGTATATGCATTCTAAGAGTTAGTTGCTACTTAGCTTTAGGATCTAGTTGAGGTTACTTGCTGTTTGAGGTTGTTCTCCCCATCAATGATCGGCTTCGGCCATATTTACATCCCTTTCTATTATTTCCCTTTCTTTTCACATTTTACCATTTCTTTCCTACATCCTTATCTTGAAACTAGTTTAGATTAGTTTGGGAGCCAACCCTCTCTGGAGATTGGCCCGGGAGACTTCTCTTTCTCTCGGCATTTCAATTTTGGCCGAGTCTAGGTCGCACAAGTGATGAATTCTTGTACTTAGGTAGATTTGTGACCAACTATTTTTGGCACTCCTGGTGGGACAAACTGTTTCTATCTCAAAAAGATCCACAATCGGTGGGCCAAGTGTTATTCCAAATTGACAAACCCACTTGTGACCAACAATTTTTGGCACGCCCGGTGGGACAGACCGTTTCTGTCTCAGAAAGATCCATAATCGGTGGGCCAAGTGTTATTCCAAATTGAAAAACCCACCTGTGACCAACAATTTTTGGCATGCCCGGTGGGACAGACTATTTCTGTCTCAAAAAGATCCATAATTGGTGGGACTTACAAGTTCCATTTTTTGACACCCAGAGGAATCAAGATTTTGATGAAATATCTTGACATCAAAGTGAAGATTGTAAGTTCATCTGGTGACTCTGCTAAAGGTGACTATATAGTACCTAGAAATTTCTAATCGTGAAGCTAGTGAAAATATTTGCTTCATGATCACGAAATCAAGTGCCAAAGAATCGAAAGATCCAGTCTAATTCTTCGATATTGATGTTCAGAACTGGAGGGAGTGCTCAAGATTGGTAAGTCCTGTGAACCCATCATTTTTTATCTCATCGTAGGCTATGGGTTAGTTTGTGCCATCTCCAACTCCTCCCAATACTTCTATGAGCTTGCTACATCCAGATCTAGCTATCCAAATGGCCCAGCGTCCTCCACCAAGGAAGTTCTCGACATGGAATAGTTCGGGAGCCTTGAATTTATCGGCACAAAATCCAGTCCCTCAAGCTACTTTGAAAGATTTTTTGACCTATGAGGGTACTGGTAAAACACTTATGAGCATATTAACGATGTAGCCTCTTTGGTGACTATCCATGACATAACGGAAGAAGACATGATGATAAAATTGTTGGTGTTGTCACTGAGAGGTAAATTGTTGTATTGGTACTAATCATTGCAACCAGGCACTATTGCATCATGGGATCAGTTAGGAGAGCTGTTAGTCAAAAAATTTCATGAACAAGCTAATCTATACTCCTTGTTGCATCAATTTAATGAAATTCAAAGGCACCCACAGGAGGAGATAGCCGACTTCAATGTCAGATTTACTAGAATATGGCAGAGAATTCCTGATGGTCTTCGGCCCACTCATGAGCTAGCTACATTCTATTATCTCAGAGCTTTTAACACAGACATCGGATTGGTTGTCCGACAGTCCAACGTGACTACATTTCCAGAGTTTTTTGAACAAGTGCAAAAGGTAGAAGCTGACTTTATTGCCATAGGTAGGCTTCCTCCAAAGGTAACAATGCCTATCTTACGTGATCTTCCTACGCATTTGTATTTTGGTTCATTTTCATAGCCTATGCCTTCCATGTATCCTATTCCATCATGAAGCTCAAGTGTGCCTCAGATCGCACCCATTCCAGTTCCCTAGCTCCCTGCTCCAACTATTCCATAATTTCCTGCACCAAGCATTCCGCAATTACCAGCTCCCACTTCATTCCCAACATTGCCTGCACCGCCAACACCTCTACCTATACCGACACCTCCTACACCCTCAAATCTTGATCCTTACACAATGCTATTATAAGAGGTAAGATATGCTAATTCAGCTATAAGAGCAATGGGAAATAAAATCACAATCATTGAAAGAAAGCAAGCCAAGAGAGATTTCCAACCCAGGAGATTTCAACCTCCGTTGATCATGAGAGAACAAGTGGATTCAACAAGCAAAGTGCCTAAATAGAACCTAACTGTGTTGACGAATGAGGAAGTTGGCCCTACAGAAATAACATATTGGTGCTCTACATGTAATGATCCGCACGGTGAGGATACTTGTATGGTTCATTTGAACTATGTACAAACATTGGCTGGAAGATCTTCTGGAGGACAAGTTAATATGATTACTAAGGTAGATCATAATTTTATGGTGCCATCTAAAGAACAAGTCTCAGTTATCACGAGAACTGGGAAGAAGCCAATCACTGTAGGCAGATATGGAACCATTAAGGGTACCGATTGATCCAAAGATGCAAAATGAGAAGAAACAAGTACAAGTGAAAGCTCCTATTTCAGTACCAAATCCAGATTCACCTGTTCTATTAAAAGATCTTTTGCCACCATGAGCAAAGGAAAAATTGCAAGAAAAAGCCTTAGCTTCACAGGCAAGATCTGAAACAGAGGAACGAGCTAGAGAAAAGCTCAAGTACCCATATTTGACTAAAATACTGAGGGTAGAAGCCACTCAGCAATATCAAAGCAAATATGAAGACACTAGTGACAAGAGAGTCTGGTGCATCTACATACAATATTGTTGAATAATTGAAGAAGATTCCAGCCAAGGTTAGTCTCTATGATGCATTACAATTAATTGGGCAAGTTGATTTGTTACAAGAATCATTGAAGTCTATGAAAGATAATGAGAAGAATCCTACCCAGACTATTTTTGCTCAAACATTAACTACTTCAGCCACTGGAAAAAATGGACCACCCCCATTTTATTTGTCACTCAGGATGGAGGGTTAGATAGTGCACAATTGCATGATTGATTCTAGTGCTGCGACAACTATCATGCCAAAGGTAGTTTTTGAAGTCATGGGTATGGAGTATACAAGAAGTAGCCCTGGTGTCTTGCAGTTGGATGGGACCCCCATGAAATAGTGGGTGTGATCAAGGATGTTCCTATTGCTTTGCATAATATGCCTCAAATTACAATAATTTAGGAGATAGTTGTGGTCGATTTGGAGCCATATTTCAGTATGTGTTTGTCAAGAGAATTCACTGCCAAGCTGGGAGGCTATCTTTCTCTGGATTTTTCTCACTTGGAGATTCCTTTCAAAGGAAGAAGAATCTGTATCTACAATGAGAAGCCTTCTACTTTTCATATAGAGAATATGGGAGAAGAAGAAAAGTCCACACATTCTGTTCACATGATAACTAAAGAATTGGATGAGCTTCGCTTAGAGGATGATAACTAAAGATGAAGTCCTAGATGAGCTTCGCTTAGAGGATGAGTTTTCAATGCTCAATTTTAATGCCATGGTGGAAACTGATATTGGTTGTTACTCCATTACAAATCCTGAAGAGGTTGAAGTAAAACTGCCTCTTGATCAAGTTGGTCAAGACTGTGCCCGATCAATTATGGAAGTTGTATTTTGATGGGGCATGATGCAAAAATGGTGTAGGAGTAGGGATTGTTATTATTTCTCCCTCTGGCCTATAGAAAACATATTCATATCGACCGACCTGGAGTTGTACTAACAATGCTACTGAGTATGAAGCGTTGTGCCTAGGTTTGAAGAAGGCAAAAAAATTAGGGATTGAACAATTGCAGATTGGTGACTCTGAATTGATTGTGAATCAAGTACTAAACACCTGCATCTCCAAGAAGCATTATCTCAAGGTGTACTGCAACCAAGTTTGGGATCCTGGCGAACATCACAAGTTCGGGGTAATTTGAAAAGGTCCATCTTTGCTTCAAAAAAAAAAAAAATTCGTCAACTTCAAATCTTTTTGCACACGAGCCCGCAGGTATGTTTATTTCTCTTTATTTTTCTTTTCCTTCCCAGTAGATAGTGGCTTTCCTCTACTTCTTTCTTCCACTTCCTTACTTCATTCTCTTCCTATCCTACTCCTTCTTTTGTAAATAATTAATCCACTACTGTTGTTTCTACTCCCCTCTCTGATGTTCCCTTTTCTTCACTTCCCCTTTATTCTAATTTTTTGTCTTTTGAGCACTTCTCCATAGTTCCTACCACCTCCTCCATTCCATCCATTTCCATTTCATTCTTTGTTTTCATCAAAACCCAGCAGATGGTAGCACAGTAGCACCTTGTTGCTGTAGTTACCGCTTCTACTCCATCTTCCACCATTCCATCATTCACCATTCCCGTTCCACGGCCTACACATCTGTTGGCCATCACTCCATTAATTTTTGTTTTTTCAATTCAGGTGCTTTTCACTAATGCCATAGAGATCCTTGCACAGCACCTGGTGATTACCCAACTCAACCGAGATAGGCAAAGTGCAATAGTTCTAAAGAAATAAAGGAAATTCTATTCTTCCACAAATTTTTGTTGAAGGTCCTATTTTGAGAGCTGAGTACCAGCAAGAGCTTGTTGCAGCAACCCGCAGACGTGTCTAGCATCAACCAACACTCACTTTTTCTGCTCCTCCAACTTCTTAACTCTGTTTCCCAATGGATAAAGGCATGAGGTTCGTGCATACAACAGAACTGTATACCCCGTGAGCCACCAAGAATGTTGGCATTTTTGCCACATTGTTTTTGTTGTTACTGATCATGTAAAAGAATGCACAAGTTGTAGAGATACTAATTCTTCTATTTGTCCCTCCAAGAACTTTGAAAGGGAAAATACAAAAATCAGCTAAGTATAGAAAATGTCACGATATCACAACATGTCACATTTTCACAACCTATCACATTTTCACGGTTCAAAATAGTCAACGAAAGCAAGGAAGTCAAACTGTCGCGATATCGTCACCTTTTGGAGTTTTGTGACTTGTTGCAGTGAGGGAGCATTAAAATGAAAAGTTGTTGCGATATCGTGACATGTCACATTTTCACGACTTGCAATGGCAACAAAGCAAAGTGATAGGAAAATATCATGATATCACGACATACAGTAGCCAAGGGGAACACCAATAGAAATAGTCACGATATCGCAATAGAAAAGCAAGAAAGGAGCTAATGGCACAGACTGGCGCGATATCGTGACATGCCATGTTATCGCAGAAGGGCTGAAGATAAACACAAGGCAGATGAAAGATGTCATGATATCGCAATATTTTGGGAAACAAATCCAGACAGAGAAGAATGTCATGATTTCATGACATGTCATGGAAACGAAGCCGAACGAGAGAAGATGTCACGATTTCGTGACATGTCACATTTTATCGACATGTTGCATTTTTGCGACTGGTAGCAGAAGAGAAAGCAGTAAGGTAAAAGTGTCACGATTTTGCGACATGTCACATTTTCGCGACCTGTCTCATTTTCGCGATAGAAGCAACAACAAAGGCCTAATATAGTTCTATTCACATTTTTCCTTCAAAATTGCATAGGAGAATGTGAAGAGAAGAAAAGTATCAAATGAAAGCTCTCCAACTAATTTTTAGATCATGGTCGAAGAAGCTCAAAGATTAAATGTTGCTGATTACCGATGTGCGCTAGATGGAAGAACCTGAGGCAGTTTTTGATGCCACCAAAATTAAATATGCCTCTAGTATTAAAAGCTCTTATTTGTGGTCTCTTAACAACTTTCGGCCTACCTCGATAACGGTCATTTAATGAAGAAATATGGTCCCTTGTTTCTATTTCATTTTTGGTTTTGATCCATTAAAACAGGGACTATCATTTCTTCGAGGTAGATTAAGGGGATCGTTTCTTCAAAATCTGTTTTATGTATTAAATGTTGTAATACGAAAGGAAGAGGGAAGGCCTCTATAAATACCAATGTAAAACTCAAACAAAAGGAGGAGGATATTTTGCAGAAATTAAAACAGAAATCCTAGATGCATTTGCTTCCATTCTTAGTGTCTTCTGGAGTTGGTGATCTAAATTGTTGTGCATGTTTTGCTTTTTGTCTGAGTCACTTTTGTTAGTCCAGTGTTAATATAAGTTAAATTTTGCTATTCTAAATTTGGTTGTATTTTCATTTGAGCATTTGGATTACAATTGGAAGCGAACTTATGGCTAATGTGTGATCCAATTTCTGTATATGCATTCTAAGAGTTAGTTGCTACTTAGATTCAGGATCTAGTTGAGGTTACTTGATGTTCGAGGTTGTTCTCCCCATCAACAATCAGCTTTGACCATATTTACATCCCTTTCCATTATTTCCCTTTCTTTCTGCATTTTCCCATTTCTTTCCTGCATCCTTATCTTGAAACCAGTTTAGATTAGTTTGGGAGATAGCCCTTTCTGGAGATTGGCTCGGGAGACTTCTCTTTCTCTCGGCCTTTCAATGTTGTCCGAGTCTAGGGCACACAAGTGATGAAATATTGTACTTAGGTATATTTGTGACCAACAGTTTTTGGCACGCCTAGTGGGATAGACTATTTCTGTCTCTGAAAGATCCACAATCGATGGGCCAAGTGTTATTACAAATTGACAAACCCACCTATGACCAACAGTTTTTGGCATGCCCGATGGGACAGACTATTTCTATCTTAGAAAGATCCACAATCGGTGGGCCAAGTTTTATTCCAAATTGACAAACCCACCTATGACCAATAGTTTTTGGCACGCCCAATGGGACAGACTATTTCTGTCTCAAAAATATCCATAATCGGTGGGACTCACAAGTTCCATTTGTTGACACCAAGAGGAATCAAGATTTTGATGAACTGTCTTGACCTCAAAGTGGAGATTGTAAGTTCATCTAGTGACTCTGCTGAAGGTGACTATATAGTACTTGGAAATTTCTAATCGTGAAGCTAGTGAAAATCTTTGCTTCATGATCATGAGATCAAGTGCCAAATAATCGAAATATCTAGTCGAATTCTTTGAGATTGATGTTCAGAACTAGAGGGAGCACTCAAGATTGGTAAGTCCTATGAACCCATCATTTGTTATCTCATCGTAGGCTACAGGTCAGTTTGTGCCATCTCCGACTCCTCCCAGTACTGCTACGAGCTTGCTACATCTAGATCCAGCAGTCCAAATGGCCCAACATCCTCCACCAAGGAAGTTCTTGACATGGAATAGTTTGGGAGCCTTGAATTTATTGGCACAAAATCCAGTCCCTCAAGCTACTTTGAAAGCTTTTTCGACCTATGATGGTACTGGTAAAACTACTTATGAGCATATTAACGATGTAGCCTCTTTGGCAGCTATCCATGACATAACGGACGAAGACATGATGATAAAATTGTTGGTGTTGTCATTGAGAGGTAAATTGTTGTATTGGTACCGATCATTGCAACCAGGAACTATTGCATCATGGGATCAGTTAGGAGAGCTATTAGTCAAAAAATTTCATGAACAAGCTGATCCATACTCCTTGTTGCATCAATTTAATGCAATTCAAAGGCACCCGTAGGAGGAGATAGCCAACTTCAATGTCATATTTACCAGAAGCTGGCAGAGAATTCCTGATGGTCTTCGGCCCACTCAAGAGCTAGTTGCATTCTATTATCTTAGATATTTTAATATAGACATTAGCTTGGCTGTTCGGCAGTCCAACATGAATACATTTCTAGAGTTTTTGGAACAAGCGCAAAAGGCGAAAGCTGACTTGATTGCCATAGGTAGGCTTCCTCCAAAGGTAATAATGCCTATCTTACTTGATCTTCCTAAGAATTTGTATTCTTGTTTATTTTCATAGCCTATGCCTTCCATGTATCCTTTTCCATCATGGAGCTCAAGTGCACCTCAAATCGTACCCATTCCAGTTCCCTAGCTCCCTGCTCTAACTATTCCACAATTGCCTGCACCAAGCATTCCACAATTACCAGCTCCCACTTCATTCCCAGCATTGCCTGCACCACCAGCACCTCTACCTATACCGAAACCTCCTGTGCCCTCAAATATTGATCCTTACACAATGCTATTATAAGAGGTAAGATCTGCTAATTCAGCTATAAGAGTGTTGGGAAATAAAATCACAATCATTGAAAGAAATCAGGTCGAGAGATTTCCAACCCAGGATATTTCAACCTCCACCAATCACGAGAGAACAAGCGGTTTCAACAAGCAAAGTTCCTGAACAAAACCTGACTATGTTGACGAATGAGGAAGTTGGCCCTGTAAAAAGAACATATTGGTGCTCTACATGTAATGATCCGCACAATGAGAAGACTTGTATGGTTCATTTGAACTATGTACAAACATTGGCTGCAAGCTATTTTGGAGGACAAGTTAATATGATTACTGAGGTAGTTCATAATTTTATGGTGCCATCTGAAGAACAGGTCTCAGTTCTCATGAGAATTGGGAAGAAGCCAGTCATTGTAGATCTAGTAGATATGGAACCATTAAGGGTACCGACTGATCCGAAGATGCAAAATGAGAAGAAAAAAGTACAAGTGAAAGCTCCTATTTCAGTACCAAAGCTAGATTCACCTATTCTATTAAAAGATCTTTTGCCACCACGAGCAAAGGAAAAATTGCAAGAAAAAGCCTCAGCTTCGTAGGCAAGAGCTGAAACAGAGGAATGAGCTAGAGAAAAGCTCAAGTACCCATATTTGACTAAAATACTAAGGGTAGAAGCCACTCAACAATATGGAAGAAAATATTAAGACACTAGTGACAAGAGGGAGTCCGATGCATCTACATATAATATTGTTGAATAATTGAAGAAGATTCCAGCCAAGGTTAGTCTCTATGATGCATTACAATTACCTAGGCAAGTTGATTTGTTACAAGAATCATTGAAGTCTATGAAAGATAATGAGAAGAATGTTACCCAAATGATTTTTTCTCAAACATTAACTACTTCAGCCACTGGAAAAAATAGACCACCCCCATTTTATTTGTCACTCAGGATGGAGGGTTGGATAGTGCACAACTGCATGATTGATTTTGGTGCTGCAAAAACTATCATGCCAAAGGCAGTTTGTGAAGTCATGGGTATGGAGTATACAAGAAGTAGCCCTGGTGTCTTGCAGTTCGACGAGACCCTTATGAAAATAGTGGGTGTGATCAAGGATGTTCCTATTGCTCTGCATAATATGCCTCAAATTACAGTAATTCAGGAGATAGTTGTTGTCGATTTGGAGCCATATTTCAGTATGTGTTTGTTAAGAGAATTCACTGCCAAGATGGGAGGCTATCTTTCTCTAGATTTTTCTCACTTGGAGATTACTTTCAAAGGAATAAGAATTCGGATCTACAATGAGAAGCCTTCTACTTTTCATATAGAGAAGATGGGAGAAGAAGAAAAGTCCACACATTCTGTTCACATGATAACTGAAGAATTGGAAGATCCTGATTTGATGGATGAAGTCCTGGATGAGCTTTGATTAGAGAATGAGTTTTCAATGCTCGATTTTAATGCTATGATGGAAACTAATATTGGTTGTTACTCCATTACAAAGCCTAAAGAGGTTGAAGTAAAACTGCCTCTTGATCAAGTTGGTCAAGACTCTGTGCCCGATCAATTATGGAAGTTGTATTTTGATGGGGCATGATGCAAAAATGGTGCAGGAGCAGGGATTGTTCTTATTTCTCCCTCTGGCCTACAGAAAACATATTCATATTGATCGACCTAGAGTTTTACTAACAATGCTACTAAGTATGAAGCGTTGTGCCTAGGTTTGAAGAAGGCAAAAAAATTAGGGATTGAACAATTGCAGATTTTTGGTAACTCTGAATTGACTATGAATCAAGTACTGAATACCTACATCTCCAAGCAGTAGTATCTTAGGGCGTACTGTAACTAAGTTTGGGATCCTAGCGAACATCACAAGTTTAGGGTAATCTGAAAAGGTCCATCTTTGCTTCAAAAAAAAAAAAAAATTCGTCAACTTCGGCTCTTTTTGCACACAAACCCGCAGGTATGTTTATTTCTCTTTATTTTTCTTTTCCTTCCTAGCAGATAGTGGCTTTCCTCTACTTCTTTCTTCCACTTCCTTACTTCATTCCCTTCCTCTCCTACTCCTTCTGCAAATAATCAAGCCACTACTATTTTTTCTACTCCCCTCTCTGATGTTCCCTTTTCTTCACTTCCCCTTTATTCTAATTTTTTGTCTTTTGAGCACTTCTCCATAGTTCCTACCACCTCCTCCATTCCATCCATTTCCATTTCATTCTTTGTTTTCATCAAAACCCAGTAGCTGGTAGCACAGTAGCACCCTGTTGTTGTAGTTACCGCTTCTACTCCTTCATCTTCCACCATTCCATCATTCACCATTCCCATTCCATGGCCTGCACATCTGCTAGCCATCACTCCATTCATTTTCATTTTTTCAATTCAGGTGCTTTTCACTACTGCCATAGAGATCCTTGCATAGCACCTAGTGATTACCTAGCTCAACCGAGCTAGGCAAAGTGCATTAGTTCTAAAGAAATAAAGGAAGTTCTATTCTTCCAAAAATTTTTGTTGAAGGTCTGATTCAAAATAGTCAACGAAAGCAAGGAAGTCAAACTATCGTGATATCGTGACATGTTGGAGTTTCACGACTGGTTGCGATGAAGGAGCATTAAAATGAAAAGTTGTCGTGATATCATGACTTGCAATGGCAACAAAGCAAAGTGACAGGAAAATGTCATGATATCATGACATACAGCAGCCAAGGGGAGCGCCAATAGAAATTGTCACGATATCATGACAAAAAAGCAAGAAGGAAGCTAATGGTATGGACTGGTATGATATCACGACATGTTGCATTATCGCGGAAGGGCTGAAGATAAACACAAGGCAGATGAAAGATGTCGCGATATCATGACATTTTGGGAAACAAAGCCAGATAGAGGAGAATGTCACGATTTCATGACATGTCATGGAAACAAAGTTGAACGAGAGAAGATGTCACGATTTTGTGACATGTCACATTTTCGTGACTGGTGGCAGAAGAGAAAGCAGTAAGGTAAAAGTGTCACGATTTCGCGACATGTCACATTTTCACGACCTGTCTCATTTTCATGATAGAAGCAACAACAAAGGCCCAATATAGTTCTGTTCACATTTTTCCTTCAAAATTGCATAGGATAACATGAAGAGAAGATAAGGATCAAATGAAAGCTCTCCAACTGATTTTTAGATCGTGGTCGAAGAAGGTCAAAGATTAAATGTTGCTGATTACCGATGTGCGCTAGATGGAAGAACCTGAGGCAGTTTTCGATGCCACCAAAATTAAAGATGCCTCCAGTATTAAAATATCCTATTTGTGGTCTCTTAACAACTTTTGGCCTACCCCGATAATGGTCATTTAATGAAGAAATATGGTCCTTTGTTTCTATTTCATTTTCGGTTTTTATCCATTAAAACAGGGATTGTCATTTCTCTGAGGCAGATTAACGGGATCATTTCTTCAAAATCTGTTTCATGTATTAAATGTTGTAATATGAAAGGAAGAGGGAAGGCCTCTATAAATACCAATGTAAAACTCAAGAAAAAGTAGGAGGATCTTTTACAAAAATTAAAACAAAAATCCTAGATGCATTTGCTTCCATTCTTAGTGTCTTTTGGAGTTGGTGATCTAAATTGTTGTGCATGTTTTGCTTTTTTTTTGAGTCACTTCTGTTAGTCCAGTGTTAATATAAGTTAAATTCTACTATTCTAAATTTGATTGTATTTGTATTTGAGCATTTGGAGTACAATTGGAAGTGAACTTATGGCTAATGCATGATCCAATTTTTGTATATGCATTCTAAGAGTCAGTTGCTGCTTAGCTTCAGGATCTAGTTGAGGTTACTTGTTTTTTGAGGTTGTTCTCCCCATAAACGATCGACTTCGGCCATATTTACATCCCTTTATGTTATTTCCCTTTCTTTCCGCATTTTCCCATTTCTTTCCTGCATCCTTATCTTGAAACTAGTTTAGATTAGTTTGGGAGCCAGCCCTCTCTGGAGATTGGCCCGATAAACTTCTCTTTCTCTCGACCTTTCAATGTTGGTCGAGTCTAGGGCGCACAAGTGATGAAATATTGTACTTAGGTAGATTTGTGACCAACAAAACCCAAATGAGGTGGGTCATTTCCCTTTGTATGGTAATGGATCCTTAGTGTGGCAGTCTCTCAAGTTAGGATCTTAGGTAGTAAAAGATAGATTATTTTGGAAAGTGGGGAGAGGGGAGAAGGCACGATTTTGGACAGATTCATGGGATCAATACCCACCTATCATTGTTGAATTTCTTGAATTGCAACCAATAAAAATAGCCATAGAAACCAAGGGATGGGTCCAAATTGAAATTTATTTCAACACTAGTTAGCTGGGGGTTTATAATTTTAAGTAGTTTAAGAAGTTGGATGAGTGGCCAATTTCAATCCCTCCGGATTTGACACGCATCATGACTAAAATATTGGCAGAAATATTTCTCATAGGTAGAGACGAGGAGGATGAATTAGCTTGGGGACATGGGAGCCACAGTGAAGGATAGATATGATAAGATCCTTCCAAAGCCTCCTCCTCATACATATTAGGTTGAGGATTGGAGAAATATTCGACAGTCCAAGGGTTTGCTGAAAGTAAACTTTTTTTCCTGGAAGTTCATGCATAATGGAATTCTTACTTTTGATAATCTCAGATGTAGTGGAATCATTGGTCCATCTCAATGTGTTTTATGCTACAAGAGCGAGGAAATAGCTGATCACTTGATGTTTGAGTGCCCATTCATGCGCCAGATTTGGGAGAGATGATTTTTATATTATAAAATTCAATTTAATGGTGATTTGAATCAGATTAATATTTGGGAAAGATGGAAGAGGGGTAGATTTAAATCTAAATCTCTTTGTATTGGTTGGGAGCTTGGATTAAACTTTATTTGGTGGCAAGTGTGGTTGGAGAGAAATGCTAGAATTTTTAGAGAAACTGTTTCTTCTTTAGATGGAGTTTGGCAAGTCATTTGGAGCAAAGTCACAGAAACTGTGGTAGTCTATGCTAAAGAGGAAACTCAGGTTGTTATTGGGGCAATGGAGAAGGAAGTTGAAGTGCAAGAGGGATAGGACAGAGCTAGTTGGAAACCACCCCCAAAAGGTTGGATTAAAATTAATACTGATGGAGCTGCAAAAGGCAATCCGAGTAGAGCTGGAATTAGAGTGGTTTACCAAAATCATGTTGGAACAGTGCTCTATTGGGAACTACAAGGCTTGGGAAGAGCCACAAACAATGAAGTAGAAGCCTTAGCTATCAAATCTGCTTCTATTTGAGTAGTAAAACAAGGTCATAGGAGGATAATCCTAGAATTAGATTCTCAAATAATGGTTGGAGCTCTAGATTGCATGAGGAACTTTGCTTTGAAAACATTGAGGTTGAGGATTCTTGTCACTCAAATTAAGTAATTATGGATGGAATTAGATGATGTGATTCCAGTTTATGTGAGTAGAGATCTAAATAAAGTGGTAGACTTCCTGGCTAAGATGGGTACTGAGAAGGAGGTAGGGGTTCAGTGGCACAGTGACATGGATATTGAGGATGAGATCATTAGGTAGGTTGGTGAGCAAATCTAGTGCTTAGCTAATTTGGATAACCATTCCAAAAATACTGTTTAGGAGATTTATGTTTCAATGTAGATCTTCTTTTATAGTTGTAAACATGTGAACAATCATTGTAGAAATATGGTTTAAGAGATTTGGCTCCAATGCAAATCTTCTTTTACTGTTGTAAACATGTGTTCTCTTTGACTAAGGCTGGGAAAATTCTCATCCCAAATTGTAAATGATATTTGTTTTAAAACAAGTTTTTTCAAATTATTTTTCAAAAAAAACAATATTTGGTTGCGCTTTATATAAAGATGCAGGCTATATGAACAGATGATCAATGATTAATTTTACACAGATTATTTTATTTTATTCTTTGTTTAATTTAATTAAGAGTGCAACTCCTCTTATTTGAGCAAGCTCTACGTAGCTAGTCGAGTGGACTATCTCCGAGAGCTTGGGCCCACTCCCTGTAGTAGTCCTCCCTTGTTTCATTTCTGTTCTTTATTTTCCATAGCTTAGATTTATTGCTTTATTTACTGCTTTGTTTAATTTCAGTTGTGTGTGTTTATTTCCTTGCATTTTATTTTTGTACTTTATTTTCAGCACTTTAATTTAGTTGTAATTTATTTATTTAATTTTCCACACTTAGTTTTATTTAGTTTGGCTGAAATTGAAATGCACAAACATCCCCCACCAAACTAAATAAGGTATAGACAAATTCATTCCCCAAAACTGCAGGCATATACTATGCGTGACACTTGTAAGTTTCAGACTTACCGGATTGATAATTTATGGAAGATAAATGATTATTTTTCGAGACATGATTTTTGCTCACCATTTTGGTACCATTTTTGGTGAGTGTCAAAACTGTAGTGTTATGATTTACAGGTCAAATAAAATGTCCATTCAAAATTACCTATAGATATTTTACTTGAGAAGTGTGAGTCCACCAAGGACCTTTTCACAAGGCCAAAATGGTTGTCAACACAGTCAGAGTCAAATCCCATAGGTAAATTTTTAAATTTATCAGCTTCTTAGGTAAATACGGGAATGAACCTGATGTACCATATTAAGTGTAGAAGTAGGAATAAAATGTGTTGTTGAAAAAAATTTAGAAAATCAGGCGATGAAGGATTTCCATCAGGTTCTGAATGGTTTCAAAAAATCAAATAAATAACACAACCCAAATATAATTGAAAATTTTTAGGGATGTGTTTTTATATAGAAACTATTGGAAAATTATGCCTCTAAAATCTTGGTTTTAGCAATGAAATTTTTTTACAAGCTTAACGCTTTGCAACATATTGGCAATTTCTTTTAATGATGCAGGGAAAATGACAGAGCTAAATTTAAAAGAACATCTTGCTATGGAGTATGCTCTTCACTTGCGCTTAAGGTGACCTATTGAATCAGAAACTGGTATGTGTTTTTAAAAGGTTGCTATGCCCTATTTTCTTCAAGGTGCTAGCTGCAGGTAGTCATTTTTTGGCCTGCACATTTTGCCATAATGTTGAAAGAGTTTGGTTGTGAGGCCATGAAGGAAAATACTCTCCTCATGCTACAACATATCAGACTAGTTGACAAAGAAGAAGATGATTTTTAGAAGACTAGCTCAGATATAGGCATGGGGGGACCCCACCTTCATCATTGCCACCAACAACCCAATGAACGTTGCTCACAATGTTCATGGAAAAAAAATAAATCTTCTACTAAAAAGGCTTCAAATTAAAATGTAGAGCTGAAATTTTTTTTTTTGCTACTTGTTGGAAGAGACTATCCTCTTTCTCGAGAACCAGCTTGGTCCACAAGGGAAATGAGAAATCTCCAACCTATAGCTAAAAAAATAGGGGAGGAGCCTGGAAGAAATTAGATGTCAAATGTATGCAAGAAGTCCACATGGTGCCGAAGCACGATAAAAGAATTTTGAATGGAGCTCATAGTGGCTAGAAAAAATAGCACATAAATCTCAATGAGGTGTCTCATGGAAGCATCACAATTGAACACCCGACACATGTCATATATGATGGTGAACATATTGATTTATCCCCACTCTCAAAAGATAAGAATCGTAGTGTTGATCTAATTCTACCTGTAGGGAAAAAAATTAATGGGAAATTGGTTTGATTTAGATGCACGTGTGTCAGGGCTGCCCAATTAAAAAAAGTGACGCGTTTAGGAGCACACGGTGAGAAAAGGGCACAAAGCTATTTTTAATTACGATGAAACCTTGTAATACATCGAAAGAGTTAGTGCTCTTGAGATATATCAAAAGTCGGATTAAAATATTTGTATACGTGTTGTTAATGAGGAGCTTGGTGTTTCAAACATTCAAAGCTATTGGCTATCATAAATCCTTTAATAGCAGCATAAGGGACATAAAATTTTGCACACTAGGCTACATAGTTACCTGGCTTGCACGTCCTCTACTTCTTAATGCACCATGCCAATATTATAGTTTTTATAGCAACATTTCAGTCTATGGAGAAAATAAAAATCACCGGCTCACATTTGTGCAATTGACATTTTGTTCTTTGACACACGATAAAAAAAAATGATAAGCCAAGAGTTGTTCTGGTCATGGTAGAACAGATGAAAAAAAAAAAGAAAAAAAATTAGTTAGAATTTTATTAATGCCTTTAGTTTAGTTTTTTATGTTTTGCAGGGCAACATGAAGTGCGATATAGATAAATAAGGAGATGTTAGATTTGGTGAAGAGATATTTTTACGTGAAGTGACATCGATAGTTTTTAGGCAGGTGCCTTACTCCCAAAGCATGCACCTTACTGAGGTAGGCACCTTACTGAGGTAGGTGCCTTACTCAAATAGGCACCTTATTGAGGTAGGCACATTACTCAAGTAGGCATCTCACTAAGGTAGGTAGCGTACTGAGGTAGGCACCTTACTGAGGTAGGTGCCTTACTAAGGTAGATACCTTACTAAGGTAGATGCCTTACTGAAGTAGGTGCCTTACTGAAGTAGGCACCTTACTGAAGCAAGAACCTTAGTCAGGTAGGCACTTTACTCAAGCAGGTGCCAAGCAGGAGCTTTACTTAGGCAAAATCAAAGTAGGTACCTTACTCAAGTAGGCACTAAGATCCTCAAGTGACACCTTAATTTCCATCAATCGAGGCACCTGATCACAAAAAAAAAAGGACAAGCACCTTGATGTCATGTGTCAAGGGTGCCTTGATTATTAATAAAAAAATGGCAAAAAGAAAAAAATAAAAAAAAACGCACATCATCTATCCTGCTCAGCATAAAATTTCTTTTGCTACTTTCGTGTGTTGCAGGGAAAGTGCCCACATGCAATTTGTAGGCATCTTGAGAGCTAGGGCCTAACAGGCATGGATTGCACTGAACTACATTTTAGTTTTCTTAGTTTTTCTTTTGTAGGGGAAATGACCTGATTGTACGAAAAATAGGCATCTTGGGAGACAAGGCCTATACCGGCTCAGCATTCATGAACCTGCATGTTTTTTTAGGAAGTAGAAACTTGACTGTTTCCATCCGAAGGAGATAGTCACCATCTGGGCATGGACATGAGTGTTTATTTCCTACAAAGGGAATAAATACCCACCTCTATTTTTGGACGAAGTAGATGTCGACACAGTACAAAAAAAAAAGAAAAAAATTGGAGGGCCTAATCAACCCTACAACAAAAATACAAGGTGACAATATACTAATTTTTCAATAGTGAGAGGACACCTTGATGTCCAAGAAGTTTCCTTAATGGTATGCATTCCTGGGTGCCTTGATTAGAGACGCTTAATTTCTGTTGAGAAGTCCACATAAAAAAAATAGTCGTGTGGAGAATCTGATGAAAAAAGAGTGTTGTAGAAGAAAATTTGTAGAACCCCTTTATACCTAGAAGCATTCAAACTTCTTATCCCTAGGATGGGGATGCCGGTTGATCAATGTGGTACTTGATGTTCAGAGGGTTGCAGACCTGTTGCATAGAGGAACCTGTTACTGGTGATGAGGGTGTCACCAATTTAAGTGGGGGAGGATTTGGATGAACCTAAATCTCCTGCAAATGAAAAAAATAGTGGTAAATTATGGTTGCAATGTTGGAACTTGTTTAAAATTCCACACTTATAGAGGAATGCCTCAATGGGTAAAATTAAATATAGTGCAGATGTATGTGCAGAAAAGTTCCCCTACCATCACAGTTTTTAGCATACACACTATTGGCCATGTTTTGGGTGTGCATTATGAGTTTGACTCCCAAAGGAGAAAGAGACCTTGTGATTTTTAGTGGTGGCTATGATTTGGTTATTTACCCATAATTTAATGGTTGATCATGACTGGTTTCACTACTAGAGCAACGACACTCAGAGGAAGAACATCGATGATTAAAAGTGTGGATGAAGAAGGCAACCAGAGAAAAAAATAAAATAATAATAAATTCTCTAGGAGCACCAACGTCACAACAATCTCATTTTGTTGGTACACCATGGTTACAGGTAGCATGAAGACATTTCGCACAATCGACATCATACAGATCAGAATCTATGAAATTCACCCAGGTATGTACTGTGTTTTTTGTTGATTATGTGCAGAGTTATTTTAAAAATAATTTCTATGTTAAACTCGGTAGATGCCTCTTTAAATTCTCTCTCTCAAACTCTCCCATAAAATTTCAAGCACATGACATGCCCTGGATATGAGAAAAAATTCCTTGGAAAAATTATATATATATATATATATATATATATATATATATATATATATATATATATATATATATATAAATAAATAAATCCAGCCACAACGGGATGGCATAATCTTCGATCCGAAGTTTAGAGGCAATCTAGATGGTGAATTGCAAAGCTAAATAGCGGTCCGGGTAACTTTCACCATCGCCTGACTTTGGCTTGTACTCTAGAGTAGAATAAAAATATTTGGTTCCAATCCAGCAGTGGATTCATGGAGGAACAAAAGAAGAACACCCACTCCAATATGGAGCAATTGCAGTTTATCCCGTAACACTTCTCTTTATGCCGCAATTCTTGAGCGGGATGGAAATTTGTGAAAATATTTGGGAGCAAAATGGCATTCGATGGAAAATATAGTGGACCGGAGTTACAATTATCTCATGTCACCCTTTGGTTTGAAACTAAGCGGAACAAAAATCCGCTGGAAGATATGTAGGGGTAGAAGCTTACTGTAAATGAAAAAAATAAATGAAAATAATTGTGGCATTAGGGTGAACAAATTTGGCATTTTCGCATTGTGAAAAATGCGGCCAACACATGTAGACAATGCTACTATGTACTGTAAAATATGGTCAAATGTGTTTTATACATGGGCAAATGTAGCGGTCCATTTATAGCTACATGAAGGCTCAGATGGGCAATTACATGACAACACCTATTAAAAATTAGTGTAGTGTGCTTTCGTAGGTGCTACAGTGCTTAATGAAGAAAAATATAGTGCAGTGGTAATTTGGTCTAAACATTGTGGTCATGATTTACCCATTTTCCCATAGTGATAAGTCATTTTGACTTCTACTAGTGTTGATGTGTGTAATAAAAAAATATAGTAGTGCTCAATAAAAAATATAGTCGTGCTCAAAGAGAAAAAAACAGAGCAATGCTCAATGAAAAAAAATTATTATTATCCTGAGGGCTATTTTTTGGGGGCTTTTGTCACAAGGATGTAATAATATTTAGGCATGGGGGGATGATGAGCACAAGAAATTATCATTTTATATACACTGTTAAGGGGCATCATCACTGGTTTAACTTATGCATATAATTGATAGAAAATTTGGTATTATGCTTGACTAGTGTTTTTAGTGGAAACTGTGTATAAGTGCAAGAGTTATTACTAATCTGGTGTTTTCCAGTCTACACCCACTTGGACCTGGCAGTGTGCAAGAAAGAGCCCTACTCAAGTGGCACCTTACTCAAGTAGGTGCCAAGCAGGCACCTTACTCAAGTAGGCACCAAGTCGGCACCTTACTCAAGTAGGCACCTTATTGGTGCCTTACTCCCACACATTGGAAGCGCTTGCATTGGAGACTAAGTCAACATTGACCAGGTTGACCAAGAGGCTAAGGAGGAGGTTGCACGTGAAGACAAAGGAGAACTATTTTAATCATACATTTATTAAATAGAATAAATTATTTTTTATTATTATCAACCGATTGACTGATTGACCATGTAAGGCTCTTAAAGAATTAATTTTAGGATGAATTAGTTTAGTATTTGTTTGTTACGTACACCTAAGGATTTTTATATCTATCCTTCTGGTGAATGGACATGCTTTAAAAAAGAAGAATAAAATGTGTGTAGAACCAATTGTAACTAATCACGTCATGTGATTAAATTATATTGATTTGTTATTGTAACAATATTTGGTTGCGCTTTATATAAATACGTAGGCCAGATGAACGAATGATCAATGATTAATTTTACATAGATTATTTTATTTCATTATTTATTTAATTTAATTAAGAGTGCAACTCCTCTTATTTGAGCAAGCTCTACGTAGCTAGTTGGGTGGACTATCTGCGAGAGCTTGGGCCCACTCCCTGTAGTAGTCCTCCCCTGTTTCATTTCTGTTCTTTATTTTCCATAGCTTAGATTTATTGCTTTATTTACTACTTTGTTTAATTTCAGTTGTGTGTGTTTATTTCTTTGCATTTTATTTCCATACTTTCTTTTCAGCATTTTAATTTGGTTGTAATTTATTTATTTAATTTTCCACACTTAGTTTTATTTAGTTTGGCTGAAATTGAAATGCACAAACATCCCCCACCAAACTAAATAAGGTATAGATGGATTCATTCCCCAACACTGTAGGCATATACTATGTGTGACACTCGTAAGTTTACGAACTTATTGAATTGATAATTTATGGAAGAGAAATGATTACTTTTCGAGACATGATTTCTGCTCACCAAGACCCATTTTGGATAATCTATGGGTACTATAAAATCTACGTCGAGGAGCTTTTGTAGCTCATATTTAATGAGTAATGCAATTGTTGGGTGCATGCATCATAGTTTTTTTCTTACAGGTTTAGCATCTTTGTCTAGAGTGAGGTTGTGGACTATAAGGGCAGGATCGAGGCCTGGCATGTCCTTGTAAGACCACACAAAGACTTTGATATACTTTCAAAGGAAAGTAGTGAACAAAATGTACTCTTCAGGTGAAAGGCTTATGACTAGTTTAATGATGTGGGTATTTTTAGGGTCATCACTGATATCTACATCGATGGTTTCTTCTATGAACATGTGAGAACCGTCACGTAGTTGTTCTAGAACTAGAATGAGGTGGATATCATTGATGGTCTTAGGAATGTCATACTCGTCATCTAGATAGATGTCTATGTGATACACCTACGGGATTTGAGGTGGTGTAGAGGGTGAAGGAGCATTTGTAGCACACAAGACATGAGGTGAGAGTAAGAAATATCGAGGTATCATTATGGGTGAGATGTGCACGAGATCAATGAAGTTGGAATTTGGTGTATCATCGTAGGTTTGCTAGTGTGTGTATCAAAGTGGTGAGAAAAGATCCACATCAACCATATTAATTGACATCATGGGGGATGTGGGTGGTGAAGAGTTTGATAATGATGATTCAATAATCTATGAGCATCCTAAGAGGCTTAATGGAGGGCACAAAACCACTAGTGGAGAATGCGGTTGAGTAAATGAGTGATGGATTTACTGATAGATAGGTGGGAAAGTGGCTAAATATGTTGGAAATGGTAGTGGAGATGTCATTTCATGCTTCAAGTGATGAGTATTTAAGGATAGAGTGGCAAATTGGCTTATTAATTCATTGACACAACATGATGATGTGGTGTCAGAATAAGGGTTTTCTTGAAAGAAATCACATGGAACCATGATGGTAGAGCAAGGTGATGGGTTTTCCTATAGGATATCCATGTCAATGTATTCTTCTAAGGTGTGTGTTGGGAGTGAATAAGGATGTAGGGATAGATCCTAAAGCTCATCCTCCAGTGTATATATAGTAGTGGGATGGTAACCTAGGCCTAATTTATCTGTGGGTAATTGTACATGGGGGTTAATGGGTGTACAAAACCCTTGTTCATAGTAGCCTAATCCAAATCCATGCCAATGAAAGTACTTAAGATAGTGTAAGGTAAATTTGGGATTGGCCATATGGTCCAATGTACCATAGAAGCTAGATTGTGATGGTGGAAGGACTACAGATAGGAGTGAGGAATCAACTCTTGCATAGACAAAGTTGGTATGATTGTTGGGGGATCCTACTTGTATAATGGTTTTGATTATCAAAATTGAGGCTGAGGGGTGGCTAAAATCATGGGTGTACTGAATGATGAGTGGATGTACATGGGCATCATGCACACTGTAATCCCATGGGCCTAAATTTATCATGAAAATGGAGATGTGTGGTGATGTACATGATGTTGAATCAGGTGGTGATCTAAATCAAAAGATGATGGTGCAACCTGAGACTCTATTATAGTGGTGGTAGAAGGGTATAGCATATGGTCATCAAGGCGAGAAGCTCACTATTCCCACTCATGGAATTTAGTAGCAGTAGTTGGGATAGGTTGATTTACTTGTGGGAACTATGAAGGAGGAGGAGAGGATGTCGATGTTGGACTACATGGGGATGTGAATGACCTAGGCTATGGAAAAAATAAAAGGGAAGGTGTTTGCAGCATAGGGATAATATAAGTTTTTGTAGGGGAAATGAGTGAGGTGGAGCGGTAGGGCGCAAGGGATATGGTGATGATGGTTACGGTATCACAGATGGAATTTTGGATGATGATGACTACGATGGTGGTGGTGGCCATAAGTATGGTGGTGAGAAAGGTATGGTAGTAGTGTTAGGTGCTACATAAGGTGGTGCTAATGGTGCTAACATTGAGGTATGTGTCCTTTATGAGAATTGTGACAACAAAGTGGATGTTGGGGAATATGTCAATGCTCTAATAGATTGATGGGAAGATATGGGAAAGAGTTGCATGGAAGAAGATAAGGGTGTGGGTGGAAGATCTATGATGTTGGAGAATTTGAAGGGATCCCCATCGACAAGAACACAATGGACCAGTCTATCATGGATGTGTTTAATGCAATGGTGTAGCGTGGAAGGGATACACTAAATATTCCTAATCCATGGGCAACCAAGGAGGATACTATACTACATATCACCTTGAATGATATGAAAGAGGATGGATATGGTACAAATACCTAATCTAATTGGTAATATGATGGATCCTACCGTGGGTCTCATGGAACCATCAAATACATGAAGGTCGAGAGATAGAGTGGTAAAATGGGCTGGTGGGATATGTAAGTGATGCAATGCCACTATGGAGATAATACTAATGGAAGAACTAGTATCAATGAGGACACACTTGTAGGTGATGTCATTGATGGTTTCTTAGATGTGGAGGGGAGGATTCGATCCTTCTCCTACCATTTTTTTGATCTCATGATCGTGGAAAATAATGGAGGGTTGAAGGCATCCTGGGATGTTCCCTATAAATTTTATGAAGGCATTCATGTCACGTGTCTCCAAATTGATGGAAATTAGGATGTCATTCAATGCCTCACGATGGGGTTGATATTATTGTAAGCATTCAAAAATAGATATCCAAGCTAGGGCATTATGTAATTGGTGGGTAAGGCTACCACGGACTATAATGACATTTTGTGGTGGAGGTGGTATGGCACAAGGAGTCATGGAGGACTATAGTGATGTGAATTGGGTCGGTATACAAACAATAGGTGTTTTTGGTATTATGGGTATCATTGGTTTCAAGTGGTAAGGTTGATCATACCCACTACACCGCGTGATGGGGTATCGCACTAGACACTATTTATTTGCCTAGGTGGCCTTGGAGGATTGAATTGTGGTCTTTGGGAGTTAGTTCCCATGTGGTCAAGGAAGAGGTTCTAGAAGATCCCTAGGTTTTGATTTTGTGGGGCAAAGGGGTTTGAAACTTGGATGGTACCCTATCAATTAGGTCTTGGACTTGACCATGAAAAGAGTGACAAGAATCAATATCATGGACGCACTATTAGTGATATTGGCATAAGGTTTTCTCATTGTATCCATGAGGCTTAGGTAGGTTTGGATCTAGTGGTCGGATCTCAGGCAATAGGATGTGACCTCCCTCATATAACCTTTGGAAGAGGGCTAGAAAAGGTTTATAAATTAGTGTGAGATTGCACTTTTGGGCCTATGGGCACATGTCGTGAGGTTGCTAGGGCCTAGAAGGGGGAGGTGCATTGGTTTGAAATATTTTTCATTGAGGAAGAGGGGGTTGTGGAACTGATGTGCTTGTGGCAGTCGAGGGAAGGGTTGTTTGGAAGTATTTTTATTAAAATGGAAGTTATAATTGTAGTTGGGCTCCTGTATTAACTTGATTTTGCTTGACTAGATCTTGATGTCCTTAATTAATTTGGCTTGGGTAATGGCTTATTCAAAGGTATGGCTTTGATGAAGTTGCAAGGAGGTAGAAATGTTTTTGTGGCAACTCTTGGAGAAGATTATTACTAGCTCAGTGGTAGGGAGGCTATGGGTGAGGTCATGGATGATCGATCTCCATCTCAACACAAATTCAGTGATGGGTTCGTCGTCAGTCTATCGTAAGGTGTAGATATTTGAGAAGTTAGTTTTCTTTTTAATATTTATGGATAATTGTTCTAAAAATGATTTGGCCAATTGTTCAAAGGTATACAGTCTATGGCATGGGAGCATGTTATACCAATATAAGTCTTGTCCTCCAAGTGAGAGGGAGAACATACGTAACATAAGGGGGTTGCTACTATAAAGCTGGTATTAATCTAAGTGATAGTTACTAATGTGTTCTCTAGGATCTTCCTTACCTTTGTACTTATCAAACTTTGGGATATCAAAGCAATAGGGGTAAGGTAGGATAGGAACTGATAGATGAACTGGCTCATTGTAGAGTTCATCATATGTTGGTTTTTGTGGTTCATAACTAGTCATGCATAGGTTTAACATCTTGACTTCATCTTGTAGGAGTTGAATCTCAGGTGTTAAGGGCATGGAGGACTGTGCTAAGGTGGGTTGATCCTAGGAATGCGATGGGTGTTTATTTATTATTTATTACCAGTATTGAGGGGGGAAGTGTGGCAACTGGTCCTGGTAAGGTTGCTATTGGGCGATGTATGATGTCATGGCTAGTGGGACACTAGGTTGTGGAACAGATGTTTTTTGGGGATAGTAGTATTGTGATTGTGGAATGTGTTGTTGTGGATTCGATACCTACTAGGTAGGAGCCTACTGTAATGGGTGGGTCATAGGTGGAAATGACCACAAAGGGGGAGGCATAAAGAATGTATATCTAGTAGGTAATGGTGGAGGTATCGAGGCTATTGATGCTAGGGGTGGTCGAGATAAGGTGTCAAATAATGGGACCTATCACTATCCTAAAGGGTGGGAGGTGGTAAAACTAAACTTTGTAGAGTAGCCTGGAGAGTTAGGAGTGTAGGCTGCAGGTCTTGATCCGTAGGTGGGAAGAAGACTAGCAGTTGGGGCATAAAAAGGAGGATGAGGAGGTAACCTAAATGTTGATGTAGATGAAGGATGAGCAAAGTATTGGGTAGGATACATTCCAAACACCTGATATGGAGGAAGGAATCATGAGAAGGAAGGAGGGTAAGCTTCTATGTGAGTTGCTAGTTATTGTTGTTGATATTGCGTGGTTTGGGTTTGAATATGTGACTGGGACAGGTCCTAAAATATTGTAAAGAAAGGTTATTGGGACAATGATGGTTGAGACTCTAGAGAAGAGTATGGGTGTGATTTTTGAAGGGGTGCTTGTTGCTCCTTTAAGGAGGGTTGTTGTGTGGTTTGGAATGATGGAATTTGGGTACTTGTTGGCATTTTTGCCACATTGATTCTCATTGATTAATGCATTAGTGTATTGTTGGAAATCTGACATTTGATATCAGCTTTGATGCAGCTTGGGTGAAAAAAGGAGGAAAATTGAGCAAAAAATGGTTAAGTCAAAAAACTGCGACGACGCGCTGACATGTTGCAGAATCGCGGTCAACGCAGGCAGGTTGGCGGAACCGTCGCGATATCGCGACATGTTCCGAAATCGCGGGTCGGTGGGCAAAAAAAGCATTAAGTTGAAAACATGCAGCGATTCGCTGACATGTCAGCGAATCGCGACCCGGGCAGCTTCAAAGGCAAAGTTGAAAATTTGCAGCGCGTCGCTGACATGTCAGCGAATCGCGACCGAAAATGTCGATTGATGCGGAGAGAAGGAACATGTAGCGAAATCGCTACATGTTCCGTTTTCGCGGGGCAGAGCGCAAGGAGGAGCCAACGGCGGAAACATGTAGCGAAATCGCTACATGTTCCGTTTTCGCGGGTCTTCAGCAGCGAAGCGTACGGCAGAAAAACATGTCGCGATTTCGCGACCCGTCGCGTTTTCGCGACCTGTAACTGTTTTCCCGCCAAGTGCAATATGAACGGCCGAGAAGGATTTTTTCGATTTCCGATGATTTAATATTGACCCGAATTAAATATTTTGCGGATTTCCGAGGCGGTTAAAGTCGAAGAAGCGCCCAGGCCACCAAAATTAAAGGATTTATTGGTTCAAAGTAGTTGTTCGTGGATTGGCGTAACGTTTTCATGCATATTGAAAAACGAATTTAATGAAGAATCGCGAACGTTTCATTGCCTTTAATTTTTGCTTCCTCGAGGCCGTGATTAAGGGGATCGTGTTCCTGATTTCGAAGATATAATTGTAGATCACGAGGAAGTTGGTTTTAATTATTTAATGTTGCAAAGAGGACGGACCTCTATAAAAACCAATGTAATTCTCATTTACAAAGGTTGGAAAAACTTGCTGCTAGAAACTGGAATTGTATCTGCGGGAATAAAAGGATCGACTTCTAATTTTTCAAGCGTCGCATGGATGAATTTGCTTTCTGTTTTCTGCATTTCTAATAGCATTCGTACTCCTGCATTGCTATTACATTTAAATTCTGCATACTGGATTTAAATACTGCGGTCAGGGTACAATTCCTGGAATGTGGGTTTGGAGGGATTTGCGGCATGTGATTGTGCGAAGATGAAGCTGATTTCTTATGTTACTTGTTGTTGTTGCGTTTGTAGTTTCCTGCTGTTGTTTTTCTGATCCCATCACTTCGGCCTGTGGCCATATTTCCCATTTCTTTCTGCAACCTTTTAAATCTCTTTCCAGCAACCCTATCTTAAACCCATTTTTAGAGTAGTGAAGGGAACCAGCCCACTCCGGAGATTGGTGCGGGAGCCATTTCTTGCTTCCGACCTTTCAATGTTGGCCGGGTCTAGGGCGCAATTGTAAAAATCCTTTCCTGTGGCAGATTCGTGACCAACAGTTTTTGGCACGCCCGGTGGGACAGACTGTTTCTGTCTCCAAGAATTCATAATCGGTGGGATACGCATAATTTTCCAAAGTGATAACCCCACCGGTGCCAATAGTTTTGGCACGCTTTTAACACCCGGAGGTCTCAAGATTTGATGAGCTGTCTTGGCCTCATAGCGGAGATTTGTAAGTTCATCTGGCGACTTTGCTGAGTTGAAGATCTGTTCGTGGACGCCTGTTCTTTTTAAAAAAAAAAAAAATTCAAAGAATGTTTTTTCTGGCGACTCTGACTTAATGGCGATGGCCGTGATTCCATGAGACCACCGCCACAAAGGCGAGGGTTTTTCCTAGATGGGATGATCCTGGCCCTCCGAATCTCCAAGTTCGGCATGAAATTCCCGAAGGTGCCCTGAAGAACCCGGCAAAATATGATGGTACCGAAGGCATGGCTCCGGCACATGTTGAAGATATTGCTATTACGTCCATGATCCATGTCATAGAACACGAAGATGTCATGATCCGACTTCTGGTTCAGTCTTTGGAAGGAAGAGCATTGCAATGGTTCAGACTGCTCAAACGTCAAAGCATCAGCTCATGGGATGATCTAGCGGGAGCACTGATCAAAAGATTTGATGAAGATCCTTTCTACAGTTCTTTGGATCTCTACCAATTTTTCATGTACATCAAGAGAGCACCTCAAGAAAGCATCACGGACTTCAATGTCCGATTCTTGATAAGTTGGAAGAGAATTCCAGAGAAGATCCGTCCATCACCCACCCAAGCCCACCTCTTTTATGTTCGAGCTTTTAATTTCGACATAGGTCTCTTTTTGTTGCAGTCAGGTGAACAACGGTTCCCACAAATCTTTGAGGAAGCAGTGCGAGCGGAACAGCTGTTGCTCTTATCAAGAAAATTACCGTGGGGAGAAACTCCATTACCTTCTCCGGTGGTTGCTGCTCCTGTTTACCCTGCACAGTATTTTTCATGCCAGATCCCTTATACTGAGCATAAACCTGAGATGCAGTCATGTGGAGTTCAAGGGACAGATCTTGTCCAAAGTCAAGGATTGGGACATGCAAGCACTTTTCCAGCAATGAACAATATGGTTGCTTGCAGTTTTCATCAAGAGATGGGCCAAGTAGAAGAACAAGTTCAAATTCCGAGCATGAGGAGATCCCAGAATCAGATTTCTCACTTGAAGAGCCCTGTGATCACATCAAGGAGTTAGAGGAGCCTGTACTCAGCCCACAGCCAGTAAAGTCTGCAAAGTGGTGGTGTTGGTTCCAGCCACTACATCCAGTACCTGAAGAAGTCTTCCATGTGGGTACTAGTAAGAAGGATAATCTGTTGCATTGCATCCTATTTGCACCATGGAGAACTTCAGGAAGGAGCCGACCCAATTTCAAGGACCGACTTAAGTATGATCAGATCTGGTCGGGACATTGCAGATTTATCGGATAACATTCCGAGATTGGATGTCTGGTGGCGACATGCCAATCATGTCGTGAATTATTGTATATAGTATTTTGAAAAAACAAAAAAAAAATAGAAAAAGAAGAAGAAAAAAAAAAAAAAGTGGTATTGTTTTTATTTGTTCATCTCGGCTCTTGTTGCTCGCGAGCCGTAGATGCTTGTTTTTCCTTTGTTTTTCTCCTCCCAACAGTTTGGTGGCTTTCTAGCACTTTCTTCTTTTCCCTTCCCCGTTTCCTCTCTTTCCTTTCTTCATCTTCTTCCTTCTTTTTCTTCTGCATTAAAACAAAATAAGCCACAGCTGTTGTTTCTTTTCCCTTTTCTGTTTTTCCCCGTTCCTTCTTATCCCTTTCCTCTAAGTTCAGTCTTTTATGCATTTATTTCGCAGTCTAGTTCATTTCATTTCACAGCTTTCCTAGTTCCATTCCCACTCCATAGCTTCGTTCATTTTCATTTCATCACTCCATTGCAGTCACCGCTTGCGCAATCGCAAGAGCTCACTCCATCATCGCGTTCCATTAGTCGTTTCATAATCAGTTATATGCAGGTTTTTTCAGTTTCAATTTTTCAGCAGCACATGTATTGCGACGGCCCACTTTACGTTCGGATATGACTCTGTGCCCAATGGACTAAGGCCTGGATTCTTGCATACAGCGAGCTGTATACCCCGTGAGCCGCCAAGAATGTTGGCATTTTTGCCACATTGATTCTCATTGATTAATGCATTAGTGTATTGTTGGAAATCTGACATTTGATATCAGCTTTGATGCGGCTTGGGTGAAAAAAGGAGGAAAATTGAGCAAAAAATGGTTAAGTCAAAAAACTGCAGCGACGCGCTGACATGTTGCAGAATCGCGGTCAACGCAGTCAACGCAGGCAGGTTGGCGGAACCGTCGCGATATCGCGACATGTTTCGAAATCGCGGGTCGGCGGGCAAAAAAAGCATTAAGTTGAAAACATGCAGCGATTCGCTGACATGTCAGCGAATCGCGACCGGGCAGCTTCAAAGGCAAAGTTGAAAATTTGCAGCGCGTCGCTGACATGTCAGCGAATCGCGACCGAAAATGTCGATTGATGCGGAGAGAAGGAACATGTAGCGAAATCGCTACATGTTCCGTTTTCGCGGGGCAGAGCGCAGGGAGGAGCCAACGGCGGAAACATGTAGCGAAATCGCTACATGTTCCGTTTTCGCGGGTCTTCAACAGTGAAGCGTACGGCAGAAAAACATGTCGCGATTTCGTGACCCGTCGCGATTTCGCGACCCGTCGCGTTTTCGCGACCTGTAACTGTTTTCCCGCCAAGTGCAATATGAACGGCCGAGAAGGGTTTTTTCGATTTCCGATGATTTAATATTGACCCGAATTAAATATTTTGCGGATTTCCGAGGCGGTTAAAGTCGAAGAAGCGCCCAGGCCACCAAAATTAAAGGATTTATTGGTTCAAAGTTGTTGTTCGTGGATTGGCGTAACGGTTTCATGCATATTGAAAAACGAATTTAATGAAGAACCGCGAACGTTTCATTGCCTTTAATTTTTGCTTCCTCGAGGCCGTGATTAAGGGGATCGTGTTCCTGATTTCGAAGATATAATTGTAGATCACGAGGAAGTTGGTTTTAATTATTTAATGCTGCAAAGAGGACGGACCTCTATAAAAACCAATGTAATTCTCATTTACAAAGGTTGGAAAAACTTGCTGCTAGAAACTGGAATTGTATCTGCGGGAATACAAGGATCGACTTCTAATTTTTCAAGCGTCGCATGGATGAATTTGCTTTCTGTTTTCTGCATTTCTAATAGCATTCGTACTCCTGCATTGCTATTACATTTAAATTTTGCATACTGGATTTAAATACTATGGTCAGGGTACAATTCCTGGAATGTGGGTTTGGAGGGATTTGCGGCATGTGATTGTGCGAAGATGAAGCTGATTTCTTATGTTACTTGCTGTTGTTGCGTTTGTAGTTTCCTCTCTGTTGTTTTTCGATCCCATCACTTCGGCCTGTGGCCATATTTCCCATTTCTTTCTGCAACCTTTTAAATCTCTTTCCAGCAACCCTATCTTAAACCCATTTTTAGAGTAGTGAAGGGAACCAGCCCACTCTGGAGATTGGTCTGGGAGCCATTTCTTGCTTCCAGCCTTTCAATGTTGGCCGGGTCTAGGGCGCAATTGTAAAAATCCTTTCCTGTGGCAGATTCATGACCAATAGGTACCTATGGTAGAGGATGAAGGGTCTGAGATCATTCCTACAATAGGGGTGAACGATGCAACCTCAGGGCAAGTATAGTTTAATATGGAGGAGTCATTCTCAAAGATATATTGAGATAAACTCTGGAAGAAAGGGTGTGCAAAGGTGGGGGACGTAGGTGGAGTCTCCTCATCTTTGGTGAATAACAAGTTAGGTTGTCCTAGAATAATGTAGATCACATGATCATAGAACGTGGAGGGTGGATTAGGTGATGATATATGGAAAATGAGTGGATAATCTTATGTGAGTGAAGTTGCGAGGTCTTCAATCAAAGTGGATGTCTCACCATGAGTCGTCGTGTGTGTATAGCATGGATCAAACTCTATGAATGGATCATGTGTGTATGTGGACTTCCCCTTCAGGAATAAAGGAGGAGGGATGGCCTGACTATAAGGGGCGCTAGGTGCCTCCTCTATAGGGTGCGCTTGCTCATGTACATGTCTATAGGTAACAATAGGCATGATGATGTGTGTCATGTCATGAAACTTTAGAATTATGTAGAAATTGGAGTCTGAGGTCCTGGAGGTAATGTGTGAAGGATATGTGACACAATCTTGTGAAGTGTGGCCTCAAACAAAAGTGACAAGCTATGTGGAGCTGAAAAAAATTAAAGTGATGTGTGGTGTGATGTGCTAAAACCAGTTTGTGATCATGCAAACAACGTGAAACTGGAATTAGTTTTAAATGCAAGAAATAAAGTGTTTACTTAATTTTAGTGTGTTTTTATGTTGATACTTACTAGGTAAAATCATGGGTAGTGGAATGAATACTCTAGAAAATTGGGAGTGTCATTAGTATAGAACCTCCTACAACACCCGAATATGCATAGAATAGAACTGTATCACGTGTGAATGGTGACTTGTATGGGAGGCATGATAAAATGATAACCTATGGGGGGAAGAAATAAAAATGCTAAAATGAGTTCACTATATCCTCTCACAAGAAGAGGTGGCATTGTTTAACACCTGCTAGGCATGTTCAAAAATCCTATGCATTCGCTTCACCCTCAGGTAGGTTTAGTCAATAACAACAATTATCGTGTCCACAAATTATGTGAGACTTGTGGCCAAAGGCATCTAATCCTATCCCACTCCGAAGGTAACTTCTAGTGATGAAATCTAGAAGATCAATATCAAAAGTGGGGGGTCTTCTGGTGATGAAGTTTAGAAAACCACTCTTGTGGGGATGCTAGGTGTCTAAGGAGGTGAGATGGTGGAGGGTACAACTCCTTCCACACTAGTATCGAGTAATGGATTGGGGATGAAATCCAATCTCACCACTTTTTTTGAACCGCATGTGTGTGTGGGTTTGAGTTTGTTAACGATGATGTATAAAGCAAGAAATCTAACTAAATACCTTTTCAAATGAAAGTCTAGCCCTAGATGTCATTTTTGGAAGAAAAATGCTAAAGTAAGATGCATTTTGTAAAATAAATCTTGTCCTATGTACCTTTTTAGAAATAAACTAAGACCTATTCTATAAAAGTGTGCAAACAAGCAATGTGACACATGTAAGAAGAGGGTTTTATCGAACCCTAATTTTGGAACATGAAAGGAATGTAAGAAATATTTATACAAAGATAAATAGACAATCTTAAACTAAATATGTAGAAAGAAATATGACAATTGTGATTTACCTAGGGGATTTGTGAAAGAGATGGGAAATCCTAATTAAAAGAAAGGAAAGGATATAAAATTTGTATTTGCAAATAGGAATCTAAAATATGCAAAAATAAATTTGGAAAATCCTAATTCTTAAATGCATGAAAGAAATTTGACTTTGATTTTTGTACAACAAAGAAATTCAAAATTGCTTCAAGAGAAATATGCAAAAGGGATTTGCAAAACTCTTATTCTAAATCTGACTATTAGAACTAAAATCCGAAATGATTTTAAAAGGGAATTGATGTGAAACAACAAGAAATAAATGCAAAACTTATGCAACATGCGATTTGCAAAAAGAAATAAAAAATTTCTCAAAAATAGATGAAATTGAACTTTCTGGTTTTGTGCAGGTTTCTACAACTAAAGTAAAAATTTCTATCATGATGGATGCATAAGAAAATGTAAATTTACCAAATGTTTCTATGCATTTACTAGTAAATATTTCTTCACACATAAATGTCAGAACAAAGAAATTTTTGGGGAATACCTAGTTTCTGATGCTATAGGTGGTCTGCTTTCCTTCTCTGTTGTTCACCCCTACAAGTTTGAGGGTTTTTTAGGTTTTTAGGACCAATTCATAGGCTGGGGAGTGAATTGGATCTATATTCGTAGGTCAAGGGGTAAACCAGATCTAGGGGCTTGAAAACCCTATTCTAAGGGTTTGAGGGGGTTGTCATGGCTTCAAGGGTCTATGAGATGTCTAGATTTGTACCTACAACAAAACAAAAACAACAGATTGAGTTAGATTCATGATAAATATATTCTAACACAATCCTTTATGGGGGTCCCACCAGACGTGCCAGAATGAAATATACAAAAGAAATGCATTTGATCTAATAATTTGCTAAAACACAGATAAAACAGAATTGTTGATTTTGTTCATGATTGAAGTGCTTTTGTGTTACAAATGGGGGAATTCTCCTTTCTTTATTTCATGAATTTACAATAAGTCTGATGCTTTCTCTTGGGCTCCTCAATGTAGGTGGGCTTCATGCATAACGTGTGCCACCGTTGGTTGTATTTGCTAATTTTTTCTTCTTTGCATCTATGCTAGACCTACAAAATAGAGTTAGTATGTTTAGGGCTTTCCTAAATTAGGTCCCATGGTAAAAAGGACAAATCAACTAAAAATATGTAATAAAAACTAAAATAAATTGCATAGAACCTCATAAAAACATCAAATAGAGCTTACTTGATAGATTTGGAGTGAAATGAGTCTTGTAGACCCAACTCGCAAGCCAAGGGGCGAATTGGTGTTATATTCCTAGGTTGGGGGCAAATTGAATTGTAAGCACTTTTTGCTAGAAATCCTTGCAGGGATGGGCTCCTCAAGTGTTGCAATGTTTTTGGTATGGATTAGATGTCCTTGTTTGCATTTATGGTTGTATTTTGATAGAGTTTTTGTTATTCAAATAAAAGTGGAGAGAGAGGTAGAATGAGGGATTAGGTTCACTATTTATAGATAAACATAAGATGTAGGGGGTGTGGTTATGGGAACTAAACCCTAAGGTCAAGTTCTATGGTGGTTAGGTTAGGGTTTTTGAGGTGTCATCCCTACATTCCCTAAGGAAATATCTCATCCTCACACATGTGTGAGGAGAGATTAGGGTTTACTAGGGTTAGGTGGTCCCTAGGTTAGATTTGGGGTTAGGTTAGGGTTTCCTAAGAAATATCCTAAATAAACTAGTGCACACACATGTGGGAGGGAATAACTAGGACTAATTAGGGTTTAGGAACCTAATTAAACTTTTTAATCCAAAAATTGCACTTTAAGTGAAGTCACTTTAAAATTCAAATTTGAATTAACTTTAATTAAGACTTTTTGGGAACTAATAGTCCTGTGGGGTCCTAATTAGGTCTAGGAAGGTCTTAAGTGGCCTTAGATGATTGATAAATGGTTCTTTGATGGATGAAATATCATCATGACATGGATTTAGTATTTTAATAAGGTTTTATACCTATAAAATAGTGGGATGGTCTATGTAAGTCTACAATATGCTATGCTAATATAGAGTGATCTATGCTAGTCTACACATGTCTACAGTAGTCTACACATGTCTACACATTTCTATGATAGTTTACATAGGTCTATAGGGATATACAATAGCCTATGTTGGTCTACAATAGCCTAGAGGTGTCTAGGATGGCCTATGTGAACCTACAAGTGTCCAAGAGGATCTACAAGTACGTAGAGGTAGCTATGTGCGAATTTTGGGTGTCTACAAATTTTGAGTCAATTTAGATATCTACCATATATTGTTCAATTACCAAGATTTGATGTCCCTTTTGCAACCATAAGACTCTATATGGATTTGGATGATCCATTCTCTTCAGTCCAAGTTTCTCCACCATCTTTGTTGACACCACTATCCATAATCACCTTGTAACATTTACCCCATGATTTGCAAATCATCCTAAATAGGTTACCTCTTTTCTCATGTTCATGCACCTTTTTTGAAGGTTGCAATAACACCTTATCTTTCATAAGGAATTTTCCTTGTTCTAGTTCTTCCATGTGGTTTGGTGAATCAATATTATCTTCATTTGCTTGGAAAACTTGGCTACGAGCTTCCTTTCCATGCCCACTAGTCTATTGTGCTTAAGGACACTCAAATTATCGATGCCTAGCTTCTCCATATCTATAACACTTTCCAGTAAAACCATGTTATCTACCTCTTCCAAATCTATATGGTCCTCTTAATGATTCACCCTTTTCCAAGGTACTCTAGAATCAATTTGAGAAGTGTTGAATTCTCCTTATTACAAATGCTTTCCATGCTACTCTCTACCACTTTCTAAGTGTTATCTTCCCTGATAGGATCATCATATTCCTCTTGCATTATTTTTTTGTCTATGCAAAAACTTTTCCTCTACCTTGAGTGTATACTAAAATGCCTCTTCAATGGCTTTGATTTGAAGTAAAAAAATTTCATCTTGTATGGACAACCTTAGTCCATTTATGTATCTTAAATTTTTCCTCATCATCTTCAACATGACCTAATCTTATGGTCAATTTATAGAAATCTTTAGTATACTCCTTCACTCCCATCTTATTTTGCTTGAGGTTCTAAAGTCTTCTAAACAATCATATTTTATAATCAACGAGCAAACATTTAGACTTCAATTTGATTACAAACTTATCCTAAGTTTAAATTTTATCCTTCCCTCTTTATTGCCTCTCTATTTGGACATGATCCCACCACAAGGACACATGCCCCTTCAACTTTGTACAAGCAAATTTTACCCTCTTGGGGTCTTCTATTAATTCAAAATCAAAATACTTCTCCATATTTGTGATCCAGTCTATGAGCCCCTTTGGCTTTAAATTTCCATTGTATAATGATATTTCTATCTTCAACTTTTGACCCATATTAGAAATCATTCATATCAATATTTTTTCTAGGTTTCCTTCTTGTTCTTCATTATGAAATTCCACTTTCTCCTCTTCATTTTCACTTACATATTTGACTTGGATATCCCTTCTTTAGGTAGTGTCAAGTACATCTAACTGAGCAATGATTCCTTTCATCATCTCAACTACATTTGTGGCTCAAGGGCCTTGCAATCTCCCTTTTCCTCTTTGTTCCATATCTCCTTAGGCATGTATTGCTCCTCAATCCTTAGAGATCTTCTAGATATAATACCAAATTAAGTAGTAAGAAATAATAAAAACTTCCAACAACAAACGTCTTGCTACATGCCAGGATTCTTGCAATCGTACGATTGATTTTTTTGATGGATATTTTTTACAATTATACGATAACTTTCCAATCATATAATAAAGATGCTCTTGCAATCATACAATAAAATTATCCTACAATCCTACAATAATAATACTCCTACGATCGTACAATACCATAATTTCTTTGTACAACAATCCAACAATTAAATCACACAATTGTGCAATTCCTCACTTGAACAATTTCTCAAAAGAACAACTCTTGAATTTGTACAACCCCACTTTGGATTGCAGTTGTACAAGAACTCAATCAATTTTCCATTGTACAAATGTATAACCATTTCAACGTTCAATGTGAATTTTGGCTATTGTATGGTAAATGAAACTTGTCAATAATTTATTTTGTATTTGATGGCTTCCACTCTTTAGTTGTATGGCTACTCCATCGTACAATAATTTACACTACACCACAATCAAATCTTCATACGATAATAATTAAAGTTTCCTTTTTTTGGAGTGTTAATCAAATCCTCATGCTCAAAGAGTATAATAAAGGGATTCTATATGACATATTTGTGTGTCTTCAATATCCCCCACTTCTCTGACACTTCTTTATACCCACAATATCCTCAATTTGACCACTTTCCTTCTGTATGTAGTCCTTCCTTGTACCATGGTCTCCATTAATTCATTTTCCAAGGTTTCTTGTGTTTTGTTGCAACTCACACACACATTAAACAATATTAGGAATGGTCTATAAAAAATGATTATGCAACATTCAACAATGGAAAATTAAATTTAATGGGAAAACTATTATTCATTTCTTCTTTGTCAAGAATACAAGGTAGAGTATTTGTTTGGAAAATAATTCTCCTCTCCTAAGCTAGCCTCATTCCTAAGAAAAAAAACACAATTTATAGTTTTTGAAAGAAGTTACATAATGGATGAGAAATCGGCCTTGCATCTCCACAATGATTCAATGTCCACAATGGTAGGCCATCAATATTCTACCACATAAATGCTAATTGTGATATTGCTCTTTTTTTCCTATTCTCATTCCTTGATAATTCTCTTTCATATACCCAAGATTCAATTGTTGTTATTCAATTTTTGCTTGTGATGGTTGATCATACACTCTCCTTGCTACAACTATGACTGTATTTACTCTTAATATCTTGCACCCTAAAATTTAAAATATATATTTTTTGCATTTTAATTTCTACATATTTCTTTTTGCACTTTAGATTTCTACATCTAATTTCTTGTAATTTTATTAGATTAGTTAGATTTTAGAAAATATAGTGGAGAAGACATAAATTGAGAGGGGCACTATATCTCTCTTCCAACTTGTTGAAGAAAAATTGTGAAGCATATTAAATGTTAGACTTTGTTGCAATTCAACACTTTTCTTAGAAGCATTACAGATCCTATCAAAGATCTTATCGCCATCGATCCAACTTCCAAAGCTCAATATCAAATGAACCATGCCCACTTCTATGTCAATGCCAATTTGGACTCCAAACTTCCCACTTTAATTGATCTAGTCATTGGCTCTTTAAGTGAAAGCAAGCATTTCTTTCTGCATCCATTGCAAGCAGCAAGATCACCTTCGGTCCCATTGTTCAGCTCTGAAGATAGACTCTAGAAAGGGTTGTGACCTACCAAAAAATATTTACAAGGATCCTATCATTGAGGTTGGGTTAGGGTCTCTCACTATGGCTATTCCTAGCAATAGTCCTTTGGAGGAGCCATCTTCAAAGTCAGTCGTAATTGCTTTTTCAAGTGGTGAAACAATGAAGTCTCCTTGCCTAGAGGCTAACCCAAATCTCGATAAGGTAAGTTTAATTTTTACCAACTCTAATCCCTTTATCATATCAACTGAAGAATATAAAAATGAGTTGTTGGGGACCTCTCCAATTGTTTTCCCCCTCATTCAACGCCCTAAATCCTCTATTGTGCAAAACATTGAAGCTCCAAACCCCTTCCCATCCACTTATGGGAATGAGAATTTGTATCCACTCTCTCAATATTGTCTTATGACTGCTCCTCATTCTCCTTGCAATTTAGGACCGTCTAGTCCTCCTATGAACTCTTTTTTCTCCCCTTCCAAGATCCTTCCTTCCCCTATCCAAGGTGAATCATCATGCTTGTCGTGTGTAAGGAAGGTTGATGTTGGTTCTAACAAGATGAAAGGGTGTCCATATACTTTGGAAAAAATGAGAAAGGAAGACTTATTTCTTCTTTTGATCATGTTACCAACATTCTCTTTCATTGTAAGGACTCAGGATTCAGATGGGTGTTATCTAATGTATATGCATCTAATAATATTTTAGATTGATCAGTGTTCTATATTTCTCTGATGCATATGAGAATGACCTTCTCAAATGAAGACTGGATGCTTGCAGGGGATTTCAACAATCCTCTCTATCCCATAGATAAGACAGGAGGGAAAACCATTACACCCAAGTGTTATGAGGAGTTTGCTTACTTCATTAATAACAATGAGCTTATGGATGTGGAGTTCAAGGGCAAAATTTTCAATTGGAGCAACATAAGAGGTGGTGAAAGTCTCATTCAAATACATCTTGATAGAGTTATCATTTCCAAGGAAGTCATTCCCCTCCTAGATGATGCTTCCATTTTTTATTTTCCTAATATTGCTTTTTATTATAGCCTACTCATATTTAAGGGTTTATGACCAACTTTATATTTCAAACATCCATTTCTATTTGAATCCATGTGGCTCCAACATCCTAACCTCATGAATCAAATTACTGAATGGTGGCCTCAGGAATTTGATAGTTCTCGCATAGCTCAAGTGGCTAAGAAACTCTTTTGCATAAAGGAGAAGCTCAAACTTTGGAACAAAGAAGTATTCAAGAATATTTTTGAAAGTAAGCAAGTTATTATCACCAATGCCCTCTGTTGTGGTTGATCCACAACACACCCCAAAATTGGGGACCCACCTTTTTGCAGGCTTGCAGAGAAGAATCTCGGTGACCCAGATGCTAAAGTTGAAGAAAAGAGGAAAAAATGCATGAGTGTTGAAAGTTTCATGAAATCGTGACATGTTGCGAAATCGCGACATGTCGCGAAATCGCGACCTGTCGTGCCATCGCTGTCGAAAAATAGAAAAACGTCGTGATATCACGACATGTTACTCTGTCGCTGAAAAAGAATGAAAAACATCGCGATATCGCGACATGTCGCTGGCAAAAATGAAAAGGTGTCACGAAATCGTGACAGGTTGCTCCGTCGCGACCAAAACAGGAAAAGTGTCACAAAATTGTGACATGTTGCTCCGTCACTGCCAAAATTGAAAAAACGTCGCGATATCGCGACATGTTGCTCCATCGCTGCCATAATGAAAGAGTGTCACGAAATCGCGACGTGTTGTTGCAAAAGTTGTACGGATGAAAATAGCGTAGCGATTTCGCGACATGTTGCTCTGTCACTGCAGAAAGAGGAGAGAGAAAATGAAGATGAAAAAGTGTCGCAAAATCGTGACATGTTGCTCTGTCACAGCCCAGGTAGGAGAGAGAAAGGCAAAATGGAAAGGCGTAGCGATATCGTGACGCGTTGCAAAATTGCGGGTCAAACTGGTCAAAGGGCACAAAGCGGAAAAATGTCGCGATATTGCGACAGAAAGAGGTCAAAGAGCACGAAGCAAGAAAATGTCGCGATATCATGACAGGAACCAGTCAAATAGGGCAAAGGGCCAAAATGGTCGCAAAATCGTGACAGGATCAACCAGAAAGCATAATGCACAGAAATGGTCACAAAATCGCAACAGAAAGCAGAAAAGGGGAATGAAGCGAAAAGGCGTCGCGAAATCGTGACAGGTCGCAGTTTCGCGGCTCCGAAGCAGCGAAGTAGTATGGATGGGGGCAGCGTAGCGATTTCACGACGGAAAATTGGCAAGCGTACGGAAGGGAAAAATGTCGCGAAATCGCAACAACATGCAACAAAGGTGCCCGAAGCAGAGAAGCGTCATGATTTCGCGACAGGGTGCGGCCTAAGGGGTATGAAAACGAAAATGGTCACGAAATCGTGACAGTTTGGGCATGAAGGTCCGAAGGTGAAAAATGTCGCGATATCGCGACAGAAAGTGGCATGAAGGTCCGAAGGTGAAAAATGTCGCGATATCACGACAAAAATGGCCGAAGGCGTATGAACGAGGAAAGCGTCACGATTTTGCGACATGTCGCGATTTCGCGGCCAGAAAGGTGAGCAGGTTGCATGCTGTTTTGTCATGTTTTGGCACGGGAAGATGTTACAGAAGACGCAGAAAACGTAGGACACGTGGCTTACAGGTGTCAGTATTGTAGAGGCGTTACATGCAGCGGTGGATTTCGAGCGTTTCAGAATCGAGCATTAATCAAAAGAAAGGAAAAGGTAGGAATTTGAAAGGTCAAATGCAGGAAGGTGAAACGAAGTGACACAGGGAGAATCGAAGAGCCATTTTAGTGATTATAAAGTCAAGAGCGTGGATTGAAAGAGGGGTTGGAAATTGCTGCTTGTAGAGTTGCAGAGACAAGGGCTTCATGCCATTCTGGGCCTGCACTTGGGCAATTTCCTTCATTTGTTCTGGAATATTTATGCCTGGAACATCCTCGTAAATGTAATTGACATATCATTCAAATACAGAAATATAGAAAGTTGGCATCTCATTGATGAGAAATAAGGAGTCATTTTGTGCATGCATGATTTAATGTTTTATCATTCATTCCAGATTTCTAAGGCTTTTAGGTGAAGTTTAATGCAAGTGTGCTTGGTTGCTTCATGCGAATGCCTAAATCTGGAATTACAGTAGAAACCCTAGAAACCAACACCTAATTTATTTGGATTGTGCGAATTTGCAGGTTCATTAGGTTAGGTTGCATGCAAAAAACCTCATTATATTCGGTTTCATCGAATTGATGACAGCATTCTGACTATAGTTTAGTTTCATTTTCATTTATTTTGCTTTATTTTTTTAAAACCCTTAATTTATTTTCTGTAGTTTAATTACTGTATTCAAATAAACAAGCTAAAAATCCATCAGAACTAAAGAGGAGAATAGATATTATTCATTTTGAGTCCTTTGTAATTTCAAACTAAATAAACCACAGTGCCCCTTGTTAACATCCACTTGCAAACCCTAAGGTATTCCTAGCATTTCATTTGAACAACATCATATCAGCATAACAGGAACCTTGGAGAAATTATTTTCTTTGCAAGCAGAGGATTTTGGGACTCAGATCCTACCGGAGAGTGTGCTTTCACAATTGGGTGAAAACACCACTCAACATATTGGCGCTAGAAGGAGGGCCTAAAAGGGGTTTATTTTATCGTAATTTTAGATGCTACGGGTTTTTTTTTGTTTAAGAGCTTTACATTGCTAAAAATTTCAAGTCCATTTTATTAGCATATATGGCCTCTAACACCACTCAACGGATTGGTGCTAGGAGGGCCGTACGGGTTTATTTTTAGTGTAATATAATTTTAAATTTTTGTATGCATTAGTCCTCTAACATTTAGCGGATTGTAAAAAGGACGGTCTGAATTTATTTACCTGTTCTATTTTAAGCAATTCAGGTATGCTGTATATTTTTCTGATTGTTCATACATAATTAAAGTGATTTGATTTAATTTTTCAGAATTTTGGTCTCATGCAATTACTTTTCATTTGATTTTAATGAATACATCTCTTAGTTGATGCTAACTTGATTTATGTTTTATATTGCAGGTTGAATATTCAACAGATTTGGTTCTAAAATTACATTTTAAGTTCACTAATGGCAACACTTGAGGAGCAAAGGGTATCCCTGAGAGCTGAAATAACATCTCTAAGAGAGAGAATGGTATTAATAATAGAGGATCATTATAAGGGTTTGTATATACCTGTGGTACCATATCATGTTCCTAAAATTTTATTGGATTTTTTACGGTGTTTTAATCAAGAGGTACCACTAGGATACTTGCAAAAGCTGCATGTCTACAAGAATGCATTATGTCAATTCCAGATTTTCTATGAGGAGGTGGCTTGTAAGTTATTTGCATACATTTTGGATGATAGACCATTATTTTGGTATAGCCAACTACCCATGGAGGTTAGGACTTCTTGGATACAACTAGAAGCAACCTATCTTAATCATTTTGGTAATCAGGCTGACTTAGAAATATTGAAAAATCAGTTTACCTCCATATGTAAAGAGTCTAATGAATCCTTGAGTCAATTCAATGAAATATTTCGTGAGTTGCACTCCCAAATGTGGGAAAATTTTAACACATTAGAAGAGGAAGCCATGGAAGTATACCTAGGAGCCATACACCCCACACTTGCTTCACTCATTGAGGAAAAATTGAGTGGTTTGTCCCTAGAGAGAATCCATGAGATATTAGAAGAGATAGAACGACAAGGTCTTGAAGAAGAAAAGGCACAACATATTCACATTAGAGATTGTTCTTTTGATGCCAACCTACACCAACCATCAAACATAGCACCCTCCACTCCAATGATATCTAAGGTAAATGATCAAGGGGATGAATTTGAATACCCAAATTTTATGACCACCTTGGATGTAGTCCACGAGGAGGTGCAAATTGCTAAGACAACATCCACTAGTGAGGATCATGTAGAGATACATGATTATCTAGATGAAGGGGTTCTAAATTCAACAATGTTTGATATATGTGAAGGGATGGAACCCACCATAGAATTGAATGAAGTGGTTGAAAGTGAAATGGAAAGAAAATCAATAAATAAATTTGAAGATATGATAGAGTTTCACCACTTGTTCTTGGAAGATACTATTGATGAAATGTGTAAAATTAAAGATCAAGAAATTCTTCACCCTCCAAATTATGATAATGAATCATGGGTTACTAATTTGGACAATGATAGCCTTATAAATTTGAATTCAAGAAATAACCCACTTTTGGAAATAATTGAACCATCTAAGGAAGGTGAAGATGAATTTGATGAGAAACACATTGATGAATTGGAAGATGTTGAAGAAATAGTTGAACGCCACCACTTGATTTTGAAAGAGGATTATTATGATGCTTGGAAGAAGTGGGAAGATTTCACTCATTCCAAAACTACTAATGAAACTTGTGTGCCAATTGATATACAGGAAAACATAATTGCCTACTCAAAGGAAGATATTACAACTCCTGTACGATTTGAGGATGTTTTGGAAGAGGGTTTCAAATCTCATCAAATTTTGGAAGATTATAACCATATTATTGCCAAGGACAAAGAAGAAAAAGAATTTATGAATGAATCAAGAGATCATGTCACAAACATCATGGATTTTCATTCTATGGATTTGGATGACGATTTTTATAATGGTTGGGGAAGGTATGGTGATGCATTCTTTTCTCATATCCCTATAGATAAAACTCATATTTTACTTGATATGCAGGATGTTGAACCTTCTACATCATACGAAGATCTCATATTCACAAGATTTGAAAAGGGGACAAAGGATGCAAGTTTGCATGATGATTTTGGGGATTCAAATGAAGAGATGCCATGGATAGTGAACAAAGAATTAGAACCAAATGATAAAGAGATGGATCAATTGGAAGAAACTCAAATAAGTGATCATCAAAGCAGATTACTTGACATACACTTTGACCAAGAGTGTTTGAGGATTGAAAAGGATGACCATACTTTGAATTTAAATAATTTGAATGATGAAATGTCACTAAAGGTAAATGAAAAACAAGGTATAATTTTTAATCACACCTTTAATAACATGGTTTTAATGAACGGAAAAGAAGTTGATGCACTTGAATTGTTAAACAAAATTCATCAACAATTATTAATTGAATCTAGGATAAAAACTTTTAATGATCCTAATTTAGTAAATATCTTAGATGCTTGTAAATTGTTACACAAATTTGATTGGCCTACAAATTTGGAAAATGATTTGGCTAAGAAATTTGTAGAAATAGGCTACTACTTACAAAATTGCATATTTGAAAAGGATAGCCTAATTCTAAATCAAAGAGTAAGTTTGGAAATGGAAGTTTTAAAGAATAGACATGATAAAATTGAAAATCATTTATTGTCTAATCATTCTAGTAATTTGATGCTCACCTATGGGAGTATTATTGGAACTAAATCAAATTGGTATGGTGAGCATGGCAAGTGGAAATTTGTTGCATTGTTTGGTCTGGTCTTAGATTCCCACAACATTTGGCATGCATATTATGTCATATTTTTGTTGAAATTTTCTAATCATGTGTGGGATCCAGGAAAGTGATAAGCTAAGCTTTGCATCATCTTGTATTATAGTGTACATTTGTATATAAATTTTGGTTTTTGGTTTTTGGTTTGTGTTTTCAAATTTTCATTTTTTGGGATTGCAGTTTGGTTTTGGATTGAACAAGTTTTAATTTAAAGATGTGTGTTTATTTGACATGTTTTGTTTGTCTATAAAAAAAAAAAAAAAAAATGATGATGAAAAAGTTGCCTTGAGATGCTAACTTATGTTCTAGATCGGGAGAATGTGAAATATTGGAATTGTCTTGTAAAATCTCCACAAGTTAACACAAGCATCTTAAGTTGTATTGTTTGATTTTGTGATGCATGAAAGAGTCAGTTTTGCATGACAAATCATTTTCATTTGTAATTCAAGAGATAATGCATTCATGTTCCATCTCACCTTACATACATTTCATCTTAGTTGCATATGCATCTTAAGTACATGTCATTAAAGTATGTCAAATCCTCTTAGGGTTGTGTTATAACATAAATGTAAGTAAATCCTAAGGTGGGAAACTGAGTCTTGAGATATCTTGAACCAAGCACGTCTTATACATTAAAAAGGATCTTGAGAAAAATGATCAAAACCTAACTTGGAAGGAAAGGTTGGGCGAAAGAAGTATTTCATGTCTATCCTATTTATGCAGCATGATCCTTAAAATAGTGGTTTTGACCACTTCCATAGAGCTTAAAAGCCTAAAATTAGAGTAGTAAGGATAGGGTTAAATCCTCATCGAACTTAGGTTGAGGATCCAATTCCCCAAAGCTTTGATTTGACCTACATGGAGTAGTAAGGATAGGGCATAAATTCTCATCTCACTTAGGTTGAGAATCTGATTCCCCAAAGCTCTTATGTCTCATTTCATAATAAATCTTGGATTGTAAGGATCGTACTATTTGTCCTCTGGCAAAGGATGGGTAGTCATCCCCAAGGTCTAAGCAACAAAATTAATGTTTTTCATCTAAATTTTGGATTGCAAGGATCGTACTATGTGTCCCTAGCAAGGATGGGTAGTCATCCCCAAGGTCCAAGAAGTAAAAAAAAAAAAAAAAATTTCCCATCTCATCTTTATATTGGATTGTAAGGATCGTACTACTTGTCCTCTGCAAAGGATGGGTAGTCATCCCCAAGGTCCAAAGAAATGAGGATAAGTTTTGGATTGTGGGGTTAGATATGCCCATGCATGGCATCATGTCTTGCCTCAAAAACAAGACCACTGATTGTCTAAAGGGTTAGACTAGCATGACCATTTCTTCCATAATTGGTTTAATTATTTTGCTTAAAGTGAGGTAATGAATTCTAAATAAAAATAGTAAGGATAGGGTTAAACTCTCATCTCGGTTGGTTGGGAGTCTGATTCCCCAAAGTTCTGATTTCACATTCACTTGCACATGGGTTCAAGATAGTAGGGACTCATAACCAACTTTGGGATACAATAAGGTAATGATATAGTTGATCCTAAGAGGGTTTGGCAATCTTGAATGCTTGTACATAATAATAGAAGAATGACCATGCCTTTTATGAAAGCAAAAATCTCCTAGCACATTCATTAGGGTACACAAATCATTCACCATCCCACATATGCATTCATGCAAAACTGATAATGGAGTGTGGATCAATTTCAAATGATAGGAAAATAAATTCATTGCACACACTAAGCTAATACTTGATGATTCTGATGATTCATGTACTTCTGATCTTTGGGCATTTGTTATATTGCTTATGTGCTAACATATGTTTACGAGTTTGTGATATGTTTTAGGTTGGGTTCTTACTAAAATGCTCAAGAGCATTTGACAGCAGAGTCACCATTTGTTGTGGTTGATCCACAACACACCCCAAAATTGGGGACCCACCTTTTTGCAGGCTTGCAGAGAAGAATCTCGGTGACCCAGATGCTAAAGTTGAAGAAAAGAGGAAAAAATGCATGAGTGTTGAAAGTGTCGCGATTTCGCGACATGTCGTGAAATCGCGACATGTCGCGCCATCGCTGTCGAAACGTGTGTTTTGCGCTCATGTGATGTGGTTAGGTGTCGCGAAATCGCGACAGGTTGCTCTGTCGCGGCCAAAACAAGAAAAGTGTCATGAAATCGCGACATGTTGCTCCGTCACTGCCGAAATTGAAAAAATGTCACGATATCATGACATGTTGCTCCATCACTGCTAGAATGAAAAAGTGTCACGAAATCGCGACGTGTTGCTGCAGAAGTTGTACGGATGAAAATAGCATAGCGATTTCGCGACATGTTTCTCCGTCACGATAGAAAGAGGAGAGAGAAAATGAAGACAAAAAAGTGTCATGAAATCGTGACATGTTGCTCTGTCATGGACCAGGCAAGAGAGAGAAAGGCAAAATGGAAAGGCGTAGCGATATCGCGATGTGTCGCAAAATCGTGGGTCAAACTGGTCAAAGGGCACAAAGCAAAAAAATGTCGTGATATCGCGACAGAAAGAGGTCAAAGAGCACGAAGCAAGAAAACATCATGATATCACGACAGGAACCAGTCAAATAGGGCAAAGGGCCAAAATGGTCACGAAATCACGATAGGATCAACCAGAAAGCATAATGCGCAGAAATGGTCACGAAATCACGATAGAAAGCAGAAAAGGGGAATGAAGCGAAAAGGTGTCGCGAAATCGTGACAGGTCGCAGTTTTGTGGCTCCAAAGCAGTGAAGTAGTACGGATGGGGGCAGCATAGCAATTTTGCAATGGAAAATTGGCAAGCGTACGGAAGGGAAAAATTTTGCGAAATTACGACAAAGATGCAACAAAGGTGCCCGAAGCAGAGAAGCGTCGCGATTTCACGATAGGGTGCGGCCTAAGGGGTACGAAAACGAAAATGGTCGCAAAATCATGACAGTTTGTGGCATGAAGGTACGAAGGTGAAAAACATTGCAATATCACAACAGAAAGCGGCATGAAGGTCCGAAGGTGAAAAACGTCGCGATATTACGACATGTCACAATTTCGTGACATGTCGCATTTTCATGGCTAGAAATGTGAGCAGGTTGCATGCTATTTTGTCATGTTTTGGCATGGGAAGATGTTACAGAAGATGCAGAAAATGCAGGACACGTGGCTTACAGGTGTCAGTATTGCAGAGGCATTACATGCAACGGTGGATTTCGAGCGTTTCAGAATCGAGCATTAATCAAAAGCAAGGAAAAGGCAGGAATTTGAAAGGTCAAATGCAAGAAGGTGAAACGAAGTGACACAGGGAGAATCAAAGAGCCATTTCAGTGATTATAAAGTCAAGAGCATGGATTGAAAGAGGGGTTGGAAATTGTTTCTTGCAGAGTTGCAGAGACAAGGGCTTCATGCCATTCTGGGCCTACACTTGGGCAATTTCCTTCATTTGTTTTGGAATATTTATGCCTAGAACATCCTGTGAATGTAATTGACATATCATTCAAATACAGAAATATAGAAAGTTGGCATCTCATTGATGAGAAAGAAGGAGTCATTTTGTGCATGCATGATTTAATGTTTTATCATTCATTCTAGATTTCTAAGGCTTTTAGGTGAAGTTTAATGCAAGTGTGCTTGGTTGCTTCATGCGAATGCCTAAATCTGGAATTACAGTAGAAACCCTAGAAACCAGCACCTAATTTATTTGGATTGTGTGAATTTGCAGGTTCATTAGGTTAGGTTACATGAAAAAAACCTCATTATCTTCGGTTTCATCGAATTGATGACAACATTCTGACTGTAGTTTAGTTTCATTTTCATTTATTTTGCTTTATTTTTTTTAAAACCCTTAATTTATTTTTTGCAGTTTAATTACTGTACTCAAATAAACAAGCTAAAAATCCATCAGAACTAAAGAGGAGAATAGATATTATTCATTTTGAGTCCACTTGTAATTTCAAACTAAATAAACCACGAGTGCCCCTTGTTAACATCCACTTGCAAACCCTAAGGTATTCCTAGCATTTCATTTGAACAACATCATATCAGCATAACAAGAACCTTGGAGAAATTATTTTCTTTGCAAGCAAAGGATTTTGGGACTCAGATCCTACTGGAGAGTGTGCTTTCAAAATTGGGTGAAAACACCACTCAACACCCTCCCTCTATTTTAGAATCCCTTCCGAAGAACACAAGCTTATATTGAGAGGGGGGGTGAATAGTATAAGACCACTTTTTAATTTTCTTTCCAATCAATGTTATGCAATGTAAAGATAGCAATATCAACATCAATAACCAAAGCAGTACACAAATCATCATACACAATGGAGACACCAATTTAATGTAGTTCACCCAATGTGGGCTACTCCACTGAGAAAATATTTCACTAAAATTTTCTCAATCAATCTCTTGGTAATCCTTTTCCTATTACAATATTTATTGACCTCTGTCCAAAGGAGATACAAATCCCCTTAATCAAGTTCATGGATCTCCATCCATAGGAGAACTCCTTTTTGCTCTTCCTCTGGCTGGTGATCTTCTAGAAGAACTGTTGCCTCTGCTTCACTGGGTAATGGATATCTATCCACTGAAGACTCTTCTCCTCACTCAAAATACATGTCCTCACTGCCCTGGCTAATGGATCTCTATCCACTAGAGACTTACATCCTCTATACTATGTCACCTCCAAATCTTGCACTTAGCCCTATCTCAAATCTATACTAAACATAGTTCATCGGTCTAGCACAAATTTGTCCTCAATATCTATATTTGGCCTAGCATAAATTTATCCTCAAATCTGCATCAAACTCTATTCTTGAATCTGTACTAAACAAAGTCCCTCAATCTAGCACAAATCAGTTCTCAAACTCTGTCATCAAGCCTTAACTCAAATATTGACTCAATATCAAATCAAATCTACTGGATCTGCCTCAAACCTTAACTCAAGGTTTGAACAAATCAATCAATAAACTCTGATCTCAAGCCTTCTCAAAGACTTATCTCAAATTTTCCTTGTAATTTTTCACAAAATCTCACACCAATCAGTGTACAAGTTCTCTCTAGAACTTGTCCAATCTGCTCAATAAGTCCTCTCAAGAACTTAACCAGATCTGCTCAATAAGTCCTCTCAAGAACTTAATCAAATTTGATCTCAATATGTATTGTTAGCTTCCATAAAATATTACTCAAATATGTCCACAAGTCTTTTCAAAGACTTACCTCAAATCTACTCAAAAATTCCACACTAGAACTTGTCCAATCTCATAGAAACATAAAGAGAATTGTTAGAGACTCGATATGTTCTATACTCATCACAAAGCTCAATCACTTTCAATAACTATTTTAGAAACATACAAAGAATTTTTAGAGACTCAATATGCTTCAACTTAATCACTTTCTCAATTCAATTTAGAATATAGAATATTTTGTTTTATGGAACTTGAACAATCACTTCACACATCCACTTGACTAGGCTCAACCAACTCTACTCAACCAATCTCTCAATGAAATAATTCTTGCTCACAAACCCTAGTCCAAGCATATGATACTTTACTCAAAAAAATTTCAACAATGCTAAAAAAAAAATCTCACATAACAATGATAACCCTAGTTCAAGTTCTTTGCTCAACAACTCACTTCAACAACAATGCTCATAAAAAAACTCTCACATAACAATGATAACCCTAGTTCAAGTTCTTTTCTCAACAACTCACTTCAACAACAATGCTCATAAAAAAACTCTCACATAACAATGATACTCATGTTCTTTTCAAACCCTAGTTCTTTGCTCAACCAATAGCTTCAACAACAATACTTATAAAACAAGGATTTAACAACTTTTTATTCCAAAAAACCTTGAAGCATTAACTCAACACATTAAATAGTAAACCCTAATTAAGTCCTTTTCACTCTAAAATTATTTTCTAGAAAACCAACCAATCAACTTAACTATGGAATGTGCTCATACCTTTTTCTTGATGATGAAGGAATATCATAAATCTACGACAACCATAAACACTTCTTTTCCAAGCTCAAAGAAATTATAAGATGATAAACTTCCTCAAAATACAATGTAAATATCAAGACACACATACACCTTATCACTCCATATTTAAGAAAACATTCATCAACATTTACAAAAATAATACACCACTTACACCTTATAATCTCCCAATTAAAATATTATTCAATAATAATATTTTCACAACTTAATAAAAAATAAAATAACAAAACAACCCTTATGTCTTCCAACTTCCTTTACACATAGTATTCAACCTTTTTACAAAAATAATGGAACCACACCCTTATAACTCCCCGAATTCTAATAATTCAAACAACAAAATATTATCATCATTAAATAAAAATGTGGGGCATAACTTAGTAGCACTTTAAGCCTTCATCCATACTCAAAGCCTCATAGCATATTAACTTTTGAAATCAATGACAACTTCGTTCCTTGACATCAATGACAACTTTGACTCAAAATGTCCAACAATCTCCCCCTTTTTCATTGATGGCAATCCAAATTATTTTTACCAGAAAATTAACCTTTTATTTGTTCTACGCCCCCTAGGACATTGCTCCCCTAGCTCAATGCTATTTTCAAATACCAAATCTATCCCCCTTACTCAAATATCTCCCCCTTTGATATCAATTGCAAAGGGTCACCTTTGGGGATCAGGGATAAAAACGAGCCTCTTATATTAGCCCCTCCTCCACTTCATTTTGAGGTGGTTAGTTCTGGGGTGGGAGTATTTCTAATCCCAACAAGCACTAGTCTTTACCTGTATTCTATTTTCTTCTTATCTGATCCTTTTGATTACTTTGACTATTCATGTTCATGCCCATGTTCCTATTCCTATCCATATTCTTGATCATATTCATGTCCCTATTTGTATTCATATCTATATTCATGTTCATGTTCCTGTTCCTATTCATATATGATTCTGGAATGTTTGTTCTATACCACTTTGTTGTATGTCTATCATTATTGCACTTATAACACTTAATGTTATTATTCCTTGGAGGTGTGACTTTCTTGGAATTTCTCCTGGTGAAGCCATATCTGTTCTTGTCATGAACCCTGCAATGCATTGCCTTGTGATCAAATTGATTACATGAGTAGCAATACCCATGAAATAATTTCCTATTCTTGAAGTTTTCATATTCCTGTATTTCATGTGTCCTGCACTATGAAGCTTTGTGCCAAAACCTGTGACATGGGAAGCATCACCCATTGAAGAAAATTTTCCTTGAATCCATTGGTATCTTAGTCTCTTCTACCCTATCTTATTTCCTGTTCCATCTATTTATTATTTGTGCATTGTTCCTTTCCTTGTTGAACTTTCTATTGTCCATATTATCTTTAGAAGTCTCACTTTCTCTTTTACCTTCTTCTTTTGACACTTCTTCCTTTTTGGTGCTTGAGCTTGGCTCTCCTTTTTCTGCTTCCTGTTTCCCTTGTTCTTCTTCACAACTAAGTCCTATTTTGGTGACTGATGATTTTTGTAACTGATAATCCTATCCAAAGTTTTTGAAATTTTCTCAACCTTATGTAGCTTGATCTTAGAGTCTTTCACTTTCATCCTTAGTGAGACTATCTCATGTTCTAATATTTCACACTCTAGATCTTTTACCTTTAAATTTTTAGCCATACCTTCTTTAATATTTCTTGCCTCTTCAACCTTAATTTTGAAGTTAGTGAGATCTTGTAGAAACTTCACTTTTGCCTTCTCATCTTCTTGAGCTTGATTTCTTAATCTCGAGTTCTCCCTTTTTAGTTCTTCAAGAATAACCATAAGTCTTTCACATTCTATCTCCTTTACCTTTGACTATTTAATCATACCTTCTTCAACTCTTCTTGCCTTTTCAACCTTATCTCTCAAGTCAGAGAGATCTTGTAGAAGATTTGTCTTACATCTCTCATCTTCTTGTATTTGAGCCTTCAATTCTAAATTATGCCTTTTCAATTCAACAAGTTCCTTAAGAGTGGCTTCCTCTTTTTATTTTTTTGAATCCTCCTCTTCTTTTAATTGGTCTTCAATAGGAGTATTTTCTTCTAATACTGAAAGTAGAGTTTCTTTTTCATACCTATTTTTATTGTCCCTGCTATCCTTTTTTAAACCAACCTCTAGGATTTCATTTTTGAGAATACCATCTTCATCTTCACTGCTACTAAACCCATTGCAATAACCTGCATCATGATCAAGTTGACCACAAAAAAAAAATTATTCACCTTCTTGTGGACAATAAGCTGCATGGTGACTTGTATTCCTACATATGGTACAAAAATTTATCCATCTGATCTTTTCTCCACTTCTTGATTCATCTCTTGAATCTATTTCCACTTTTCCTGCCAAAACAAAAATATCAAATTCATATTCTTTTTCTTTCATGACCATGTGTGTTCTTTTCTTCTTGTATATCATGGTTCTACCTTTTAATTTCTTTGCCATTTGTGTTCTTGCAAGATCTTCCTTCAAGTTGTTAAACCTTTTTCGAAGGAACCAACTCTGATACCAATTGAAGAACACAAGCTTATACTGAGAGGGGGGGTGAACAATATAAGATCACTTTTTAATTTTCTTTCCAATCAATATTATGCAATGTAAATATAGCAATATCAACATCAGTAACCAGAGCAATGCACAAATCATCACACACAATAGAGATACCAATTTAACGTGGTTCACCCAATGTGGGCTACTCCACGGAGAAAATATTTCACTAAAATTTTCTCAATCAATATCTTGGGAATCCTTTCCCTATTACAATGTTTATGGACCTCTATCCAAATGAGATACCAATCCCCTTAATCAAATTCATAGATCTCTATCTATAGGATAACTCCTTTCTCCTCTTGCTCTGGCTGGTGATCTTCTAGAAGAATTGTTGCCTCTACTGCACTAGCTAATGGATCTCTATCCACTGAAGACTATTGTCCTCACTCAAAATACCTATCCTAACTGCCCTAGCTAATGGATCTCTATCCACTAGAGACTATCATCCTCTATACTATGTCACCTCCAAAGCTTACACTTAGCTTTGTCTCAAATCTATACTAAACATAGTCTATCAGTCTAGCACAAATCTATACTAAACACATTGCATCGGTCTAGCATAAACCAATTATCAAACTTTGTCCTCAAGCCTTAACTCAAAGCTTGACTCAATCTCAAATAAACTTTGTTGGATCTGCCTCAAACCTTAACTCAAGATTTGAAAAAATAAATCAATCAACTCTACTCTCAAGCCTTCTCAAAGACTTGTCTCAAATATGCCTTGTAAGCTTTCACAAAAACTCACACCAATCAGTGTACAAGTTCTCTCTAGAACTTGTCCAATCTGCTCAATAAGTCCTCTCAAGAACTTAACCATATCTGCTTAATAAGTCCTCTCAAGAACTTAATCAAATATGATCTCAATCTGTATTGTAAGCTTCCACAAAAGCTTACTCAAATCTATCCATAAGTATTTTCAAAGACTTACCTCAAATCTGCTCAACAAGTCCACACTAGAACTTGTCCAATCTCATAGAAACATAAAGAGAATTGTTAGAGACTCAATATGTTCTATACTCATCACAAATATCAATCACTTTCAATCACTCTTTTAGAAACATACAGAGAATTATTAGAGACTCAATATGCTTCAACTCAATTGCTTTCTTAATTCAATTCAGAATATAGAATAGTTTGTTTTATGGAAATTGAACAATCACTTCATGCATCCACTTGACTAGGCTCAACCAACTCTACTCAACCAATATCTCAATGAAATAATTCTTGCTCACAAACCCTAGTCCAAGCATATGATACTTTACTCAAAATATTTCCAACAATGCTCAACAACAAATCTCACATAACAATGATAACCCTAGTTCAAGTTCTTTGCTCAACAACTCACTTCAACAACAATGTTCATAAAACAACTCTCACATAACAATGATAACCCTAGTTCAAGTTCTTTTCTCAACAACAATGCTCATAAAAAAACTCTCACATAACAATGATACTCATATTCTTTTCAAACCCTAGTTCTTTGCTCAACCAATAGCTTCAACAACAATACTTATAAAACAAGGATTTAACAACTTTTTATTCCTAAAAACCTTGAAGCATTAACTCAACACATTCAATAGTAAACCCTAATTAAGTCCTTTTCACTCTAAACTTATTTTCTAGAAAACCAACCAATCCACTTAACTATGGAATGTGCTCATACCTTTTTCTTGATGATGAAGGAATATCATAAATCTACGACAACCATAAACACTTCTTTGCCAAGCTCAAAGAAATTATAAGATGATAAACTTCCTCAAAATATAGGCCTGTCTGGTTCAAGCCTAGGCTCACCATCCAGTCAACAACTTCATTGCCTTCTCTATAAACATGTTAAACTATGGATTGATCAAATATTTTGAGAATAATTTTCAAATCATCGATAGAAATAACAACATACCATGCAGGATGAGAGGAACCCTTGATGAAGTTGATGGTGTTCAATGAATCCCCTTCAATGATCAAATTATGGAATTGTCTGTTGGCAACTAAGGTGAGACCTTGGAATAATGCTCAAGCTTCATCCAAGTTGTTAGATTGGATACCAATTATCTAAGCAAAGGTAAGAATGATTATACCTTGGTCTTCTTCGATGAGACCTCATGTGCAAACTTTTCCAAGGTTACCTTTAGCAGCTCCGTCAAAGTTGAGTTTAAACCAACTCAAAGGAGGTAGGGCCCAGTGAACTGAGGATCTATAAACTTTGGCGAATTTAATCTTGGAAGGTCTAGTAGGAATATTGAAAGAAGAAATGAGGTGGATATCAATACCATGACCATGAATTTTAGGAAAGGAACAAGGCTAGCATTCTCCTGAGCCAGGGAGAGAATTCTAGAAATGATAGAAGCAAGGCTATAGGAAGAGTCATTGAAGACCCTATTGTTCCTCTCGAACCACACTTGCCACAAGAAATTTTGAAGATATAAAGACCACAAGGATTGAAGGAAAATATGGTGGAAGAGATTGGGCCATTGGATGCAAAGGTCTATGATGGTATTAGGAGGAGTCTAGGAAAGATTAAACTCTAACACAAAGATGGATAGGATGGTTTACGTGAAAGGGTAGCCCAAGAAAAGTTGGGGGATTGATTCCTAATTAGAATGGAACATGTAGCATCTTTTGGTAAGGATTAACCCATGGTGAGATAGGTTGTCTAAGGTTAAGACTCTATTCTGCACAATAAACAAAAAAATAGGCAATTTTTGGAATGAGGTGGTGAATCCAAATAAGATCATCTAGAAACCAATTTTCTAGAGGTTATTCCTAGAGAAAGTAGGCAAATTTGATATTAAAAATACCTTGATCGATTGCTCCCCATAGGATAAAATCTTGATATGGTTTAGATGGGATAATAGAGGTTTTGAGAAAGTCTAAAAGGGCTTTGGTAGCTTTAGTAGGGCTTTGGTAGCTTTAGTAGAACTAGGAATATCATCAAATGAAGGAATGGGTTTCCATGAAGGATGCTGGTTGTTATCATAAGAAATGAATTTGGACACAAATTCCCCAATAGACCGATCAAGAAGAGGCTTGAGGTGATAAATATTAGGAGAATAGATGAGAGGATGGTCTAAGATCCGTAGGTCTTCCAAAAACTAAATGAGGTTTCCATTTCCCAATCACCATCTAAGTCCTTTGATGAGGATGTTTCTGGTATGGGACTCGACATTCCAAAACATCGATCCATCAGGACCAATAAAATTTGTAAAAAAGAATAGTGGTAGAGGTATTTTCTTTTGACAATATCAACCCATAGGGTTTTAGAGTCAGACAAGATTTGCCATCCCTGTTTGCATAATAAAGCCATGTTCATTTTGGACACTTTTCTAAATCCCAGGCCCCCGTGAACCTTCCTTATACAAACTTTATCCCATGCTACCAAAGTAAATCTATATTTATTTTCTGATCCTAACCAGCTAAACTATTTCTAAATTTTTTTGATTTGCAGGCATATTTCTTTGGGAAATTTGAAGACCTACATGAAGAATACTAGAATGCTCTAGAGGTAGCCTTTGGATGTCTGATTGATGAAAGTGCCTTTCCACCCTACCAAATTTTTTATGATGTGTTGAATGGATCCATTCCACATTGTCTTCATTGGTTTACCCTAAAAGAGAGGAAGGCTGAGGTAGGTGGCTGAAAGTTTCACAATATTGCATCCTAAAATCTGAGTTATTTTAAGCTACCTTTCTTTAGGAGTATTTATGAAATACAAGTTGCTATTTGTGAAGTTGATTCTTTGACCTAAAAATTCTTCATAATCATTTAGAATGCATTTAGTAGCTTGATCTTTAATGATAGGATGGCCACAAGTTGCTAATGAGAAAGTGGAGCGAGACCAGAAGAGGCTTTGATCCCAAAAATAGACCCATTAGCACATGTCGCCTTGAGAGATCACCCTAAGTATTAGGTAAGAATGATAAAAATGAATGGAGACATGGGATCACCTTGCCTCAATCCCCTATGGCTTTTGAAATAGTTGATCGAAGAGCCATTGACAAGGATAGAAAAATAGGCCATGCTGACCTCATGGAACCTAAACTTGGAGAGGACAACCAAGAGGAAATCCCAAAAAACTTGGTCAAAAGCTTTATTCATTTCCAATTTGATAAAATAACTTGGTTTTTTGCTTTTAGGGATGGAGTGGATTAACTTATGAATGGTGATAATACCATCAGTGATCAATTACCCTTGAACAGAGATCCCTTGGCATGGGTCTATGATTTGGGGAAGAATTTCCTTTAGGTGATTGGCCATTGTTTTGGTGAGAATTTTGTATAGGACATTGCATAGAATGATGGATTAGTAGTCTAAGAGGGAATGGTATTCCTAGGATTTGGGAACAAGGACAAAAAAAGTAGAATTGACATCTTTAGGTAATGATTTGGTACTATGGATTTCCTTAATAGAAGTAGTGATGTCAGGGCCAATAATGTCCCATAAGGTCTAAAAAAACTTGAGGGAAACCTATCTAGGCTAGGGGCCTTATTAGGGGACATTGAAAGCAAAGCATCTAAAATTTCATCTTGGGAAAAAGGCCTAATAATTTTAGCATTAAAATCAGAGGGGTTAAGGTTTGGGAAATGGTGAAGAAGGTGTTGGACATTTTGAGTCAAAGTTGTCATTGATGTCAAGGAACGAAGTTGTCATTGATGTCAAAAGTTAATATGCTATGAATGCAAGACAAGGTTTAAAACCATGAGTTTAGAGTATATAAACAAATCATTTAAAGGAAGACTGAAGGCCAAATCTAAGGCCATGATTGAAGGCTCAAAGGAAAGATAAAATATTTAAATTATTTAAATAATTTTAAATTAAATATTTATATTTTTTCCCTAAAGTGCAAATGATCCAAGGGCCAAACAATATTATTGAAAACCAAAAGGCACCAATGTTTTTTTAAAAGAGTCAATCCTTTATAATCAAAAGTTTGAAACATATGATTTTTGGGAATTACAATACTTTCAGAAAAATACAATGCGTTGACGAAGCCTTAAGAAAACTGACAGGGATGCTCATGAATAATTATAAGGTGTCGATACCGTTTGAAAATCTTAGCACTCATATTAGAAAAGGAGGTCGAAGATTGGTAGAAAATATGACTTGTGCTTTAGACATGTTGAGATTGATCAGTGAAAAGAATACCATGCTCGCTGTTATAAAGATGCAAACGAAAACCTTTTAAAGACGTCGAAAACCCCTACACGATCATCAAAGCTAATATTGTGAAATCTTTTGATTACATGGAAATCGAGAAAGTGTTACTGGTACACATTTTGAAGGATACAAAGAATCTAACTGCTATTGCAGTTTCATCCACCATGATAGTAGCGTTAGGTGCTGGTTTCAGTGAAGGGTCTTCGACTAAGTAGGTCTCGAGATCGAGACTAAGCGACAATTGAGGATTAAAGTTTTTTTGTCTCCATGTGCCATTAAGAAATAGTGAAGAAAAAGTAAATTGCTCCTTGGTTCACATGGGCAGCTTAGCCCACATGGTTGAGGCCCTAGTGCTAGGGCACGACTTGAGAGGTCCTGGGTTTGAGTATTGACGAAGGCTTAAAGTGCTACTAAGGTATGCCCCACATTTTTATTTAATGATGATAATACTTTGTTGTTTGAATTATTAGAATTCGGGGAGTTATAAGGATGTGGTTCCATTATTTTCGTAAAAAGGCTGAATACTATGTGTAAAGGAAGTTGGGATACATAAGGGTTGTTTTGTTATTTTATTTGGTATTAAGTTGTGAAAATATTATTGTTGAATAATATTTTAATTGGGAGATTATAAGGTGTAAGTGGTGTATTTTTTTGGTAAATGTTGAATGTTTTCTTAAAGATGGAGTGATAAGGTGTATGTGTGTCTTGATATTTACATCTAAGTTTGGGATAGTGATTTTCCTAATGAAATAATTGAATTTTACCTCCATCATGATGCACTAAGTTAGTAATAATATTCAACAAACTTTAGTCATGGTGAGGTGGTGAAATTTAGCTAGATCTGATCCTTCTCACTTCCTTGGTTTGGTTCAGTTTCCTAGTTTCTACTGGATTTTCCTTTTCCTTCTATCTTTGCTTGTGTTTAAGCATTGTTGTGTCATTCCTGTATCTCCTTTTGGTTTCCATTTTTCTATCTCTCTATGGGATTGCTTCCCAGGATTCCCCTTCTTTGTCTTGATTTTATAAAAGATTCGGGGACCTTTCAAAACCCCCTTTCCATCAATAAAAAAAACACATACAATCAATTTAAAGAATAATTTGGAAAGTAATATCTAAAAATTTGTTGATTGATAACAAATTTCAGGGAATTTTTGATAATAAGGATTGTATGGATAAAAATTATAGAATTTACATGTGAAACTCAAACAAGAATTATATATATATTTTTATCATGGTTTTAGAAAAGTTGAGAAAATAATATATTTAAAAGAAAATTCATATACATGTGAAAATTATGTAGTTACATCAAATAAATATAATCCAAAAAAAAACTATTTTAAGACTTTTAAATAGTTCTTAGACATATTCATGGAAAAACCTAAAGATAAAAGAAATTCATAAAATTATATTAAATATTGTAAAAATTAATTAATATAATCATTAGTGGTGAGGGGATAATGTGATTTACTTATATTTTCTTAATTTAGATCTTTGGAAATAGTAGGGAATGAGTGTAAGAGTATGAGTAGGAAGTAATTATATGCAACAAACAGACCTCACCTTTCTTTTGGTTAGATTTTTAAGGAAATTTAAAACAATAAAGAATTTTTGTGAGGAAAAGCCATGTAGCATGGAAATAAAATCATTTTCTAAAGTTATAAATAGAGTTAAGGATGCCTTAGCTAGAAATATGTATGCTATATTTATGGAAAAAAGGGAGAGAAAATTTATGGTATACCCTATCCAGGTAGAAAATGTTACACCAACAAGTGATCATCAAGGATGAGATGATCAAGCTAAATATAATTGTTCTTAAAACCAAAGGGTTAATATTTAAGTTCCATGGATACTTGCATATTTTTTTGGAGATTCAACATTGAATAAAATGGAAGTGAGGAATGAACTCATATTACTCCATGGCTTTTATTCCAAAAGGAATTTTTCTCATTGTCTTTTCTAGTTTGGAAATCAAGGATAAAATAATGGATGTTGGGTCATGGTTTAGAGGGAAAGATACATTATATTTAATACCATGGAATGATAAATTTTCTACAAAAAAAAACTATTATAGTGTTTCCATATGTGATTTAGGATTTTTATAATTTTATATCATCTTATCGATAAGGATGTTTTGAAGAATATCCTTAATAATTTGGGGGAGTTCATCCAATAGGAATCAATTACTAAGGAGTGAAACCATGTTGTATATATATAAATATGTGTTTTGGATATTTCAAAACCTTTTCCACAATATATTAAGAAATTTAAAATAAGATAATGGGCTCAACAAGTTAATTGTGAAAAAATTCCATTCTGATGCCATAAACGTTATGAGATTGGACACATGGTAAGAGATTACATAGTGAAAACAATGGAGAAAGAGATAAAATAAGGGCATGAGATAAAATTCAAAATGGAATAAGGAGATCATAACAAATTAAAAGATTAATTAGATAAAGGAGTTTCCACTCCTAACAAAGGTCAAAATAAATCCTCTCTAAATCATTAGATTACAAAGGTCATAATGGTTTACTTGGATCAACCATTAGAAGAAACAAAGGACACAACTGATGAAGAAGTATAATGCACAAGTTCAAATTCATAAGGAATTAAAGGTATGAAGGAACATGTGGAGGCAAATTTTAATTCAAAGAATATGAAAGAGGTCCATTTTAATCCAAGTATATAATATTCATTTTTGTCAAGTAGTATACTTTCCTCTCCTTATAATAAGAATGAAAGTAGTATAAATCTTATACCTTACACTCTAGGGTTTTAGGAGAAACAAAATAAGGAAATAAGAATGAATAACATCTATGGAAATTTAGGGTATTTATGGCATCATAAGAAATTAATTACTATGAATAATCATCCTTGCACTTTGTGGTTTCTAGGGTAACATAAAGAAGAAATCATTTGTGAGGTTATTCCTTGCACTTTATATTATCTAGGGTAGCATAGAGTAAAGTTCCATTATAATTTCATTTTAGGGATTTAAGAGAAGAATAATAAAGAAATATGTATGGGTTACATACATGAAAAATTAAGGTTCTTGAGGCAACATAAAAGGGTAAGTATTATGGAGTACACTTCTTACACAATAAGGTTTTAAGGGTAGTACAAAGAAAAACTAATTTTGAGGTTATTCCTTATAATTATAGTTCTATGAGGAAACATAAACCTATGGATGATAAGTATCATTATGAACAATCTAGAAATATCAAATATATTAATGAATATGAAAGTGTTGGTGCAAATGAAAAAATGAGAGGACAAGCCTCAAAGCAAGAACAAAGAGAAAAGAAAATTGAGACATATATCAATATGGGAAACAAAAAATAAATATCACAAGTGTTAATAAGAAGTGGGGCTAATCCCACAAATAAAAATAAAAAGAGATGATGAAAATAATATCTTGGAATATTAGGGATATGAATAAGACCCTTAAAAAATAATTATTAGGAAAGTAATATGTTGTTATAGCCATGAGTTTGTTTGAATAAAATAAATAAAATAAGTATTGAGGAATGTAAGGATAAACTAAAAAAATGCAATATGGGTAATTGTTCAACAGTTTCTACAATAAGATATTTATAATGTATTATAATAATATGGGACAAACACAAATGGGATAGACAACTACTAGAAGCAAAAACAAAATTGTGTTGTTGATCATTTTTATAAGAAAGATAAAATATCAAAGGTTGGATTATAAATGTATATGCTCCAACTATAGTTACTCCTTGTGAAACATGTTGGAAGGACCTTTATTTATTTTTCATGTTCAATTATGATTTATAATTGTAATATATGGATCCTTGGGGGACGTAACATAGTCTTATCTCTTTTGGAAATAAGGGTGGCACTTCTAAATCGAATAATGTAATGTAGGATTTTATTTAAATATCAATTCAAATGGCCTTTATGATGTTATTACTTTAAGCTTTTAATATACATGGGATAATAGACACATTTATAAAATTCATATAGATAAAATATTGAACAATCCTTTGTTATCTAATACATGATTGCAAATAGAGTATACAATATTTTTATGCATTTTATTGTTATCAACATCAACCCATAAATAGATTCTCTTGAGATGTGATTTACTTAATAATTGTAATCCAAATCCATTTTTATTTTAGTCTATATGGCTCCAAGACCTTGATTTTTCTATATGGTTATGGTGGGATGAATAAATATTTAAAGGATCATGTATGTAAAGGTTTGTTCAAAGGATGAAATATCTAAAAGGGTCAATGAATATTTGGAATACCAAATATTTTGGTAACATATTTAAAGTGAATGAGGAAAATTAGTCCAAGCTTAATAATATACAAGAGATGGTATAAATTTTTTGAATGGACCAGGATACTTACGTGAAAGAAAAATAATTACTTTATGATTATCACAATGTATTGAGAAAGGAAGAGTCATATTAGTCCCACAAATCAAGGGAGAGATGGCTTAAGAAGGTAATAAAAATACCAAAAAAATTTATGCTATTAGAGGAGCCCATATACTACCTTCCAATTTGTAGGAAATTAACCATGGAAAAAAAGATAAATAAATTTTGCAAACCTAGGAACAATACTGCAAAACAACAAAAGTTTTCAAAAGTAAAAAAAAATTGGTTGTCTCCAAAAGGAAGTGGTTGGCCTATAGGACCAAGTCACTAGAATTTTCTTGGTAAATTGCTAGAAAAATGGAATGAATCACTCATAGGCCTTCAAAGGATTAAAATTTGAAGCACAAATCCTAAGAAATATCTTTGGAAAGTGAATTTTTATCCCTTTTTGGTGCCATAATCCATATTAAAAGGCTTCTAAGCCATATAGAGGCATGTAACATTTGGAGGTGCATCATTTTTTAAATATGCCCCTAAATATTTACTTTTACTAGGAGTAATTATTGAAATGTTTGTAATCTAATCTTGTTAGGCCAATGAAAAAAGTGTGAAGAAGTGCATATGATCACTATTAATGTATCCTATGAAAATGTGTATATATAAACCTATGAGCATCCATTACTTATGTAAAGCCTATAGGCATGTTCATGTAAGCCTAAGGGCACCTCTCACATTTCATACTTAGTGATATTGGTTAATCCACCTTTATGGATAACCTTGTTTAAATGGTGCACTTTACTATTATTTTATTGTAATTTCACCTCAAAGTCAAGTCAATATCTTGAGGTTATCTACTCATTGGGGTTTTGATATCCCTATTAATGCCTCTTAATGAGTGATCATTTGTAATATAAGCCTAAATAAAATATGATATATTTATATGCCTATGTACACCCACCTATTTCTTCTTGTCATCTGTCTCTCTCTCTCTCCCATTGCTATCTTCAAATTACTCTTGCATATTTTCTAAATTTAATGGTGATGAATGTATATTTTGGAATATTCTTATAAATTATTATGAATTTGAACCTAAGTAGTTTCTCACTATTGGAAATTTTGAGTATTTTGGTTGTCATTGATGTCAAAAGAAAAATGATTGAAAATCATATTCTAGGTTGAAATATTAAAATTGCAAGGCAAATACCTCCATTAAAAAAAAGGGGTAGACAAAGATCTTTTGAAAAATTTTCATTATTAGCAAGATGAGGAAGTTTTCAAGGCAAAGGACAAAGGGTTTAAAAGGCTAATTATAATATTTAAATTAAAATTTTAAATATTATAATAATATTATTTAAATTTAATTATGAGCACCAAAGCATAAGATAAAACCCAAGCACTGACGTCATGTCAAAACACCAAAGAATGAATAAAAATCTAAGTTATGACATCATTTTTTGAAGAGCCAAAACATATATAAGGGATGATTAATTTTTACAAAATCTATGGTCTAAGTCGATGAAATAATTCGCTCATTGTCAAAGGCAGAGAAGATAGAGGAAGGTGCACATTCATCCGCTCATTTTTTTGATCGTTAGTGCACATAAGATAGAGTATGTCACACCTTTCAAGGTAGTATTCACGTGTAAAATAAGGGACAACAAAAGACGTATTCATCCAAGCCGTTAGCCAAGGTTGCAAGACCCCCTACATGAAGGTGTAGTAGTAGGAAGGTCTCAAGTTTGAGATAGGGAAAGGCAAAGCGATAGAAGTTTTTTTCAAGGAAGTTTTAGCACAAAAAAATTAACTTAAGTCAAAGCACATGAGCTTGGAGTTCTACCTTGGTGGTTAGCCCATGCGACAGACTAGCCAGCGCTAGGGCACGGGCCAGCCATCGACACAAGTTCGAATCGCGATGGCAGTAAAGTGGGCACATTATTTTTGAAAATAATTAATTTTCTAGTCTAAGGTATGCACTACTTAGGGAGTCATAAGGAGTTATTTTTGTTTTGAGTTTTTAAATAAAAATGGGATAGTGTGGTGTTTTTATTTAAGATCCTTGAGTGATACAAAAACAAAATTATGTTCTTGTTGGATGTTTGAAGTGGATTGAAATATTTTTTATTTCAAGTAGGAGGAATAAGGTGTATATGGAAAATTTGATGTATGTAATTTATGTTTTATTATGTTAATTAATATTTTGCAATAATAGTATCAATAAGGTGTAAAAGTGTCTTGATAATTTATTGTAATTATTACATGGTGAAAAGAAAATATGAGAGTATTTGTTGAGTTTTAATATTTCATATTTGAGAATAAAAGAAGGATCCTAGAACATCATTTTCAGATTTCATTGAGCACATTTTTTAAGGTGAAATTTCATGTGGATGTTTTGAGAAAGTATCTTGCAATCTAACCCTTGAAGTGGCACTACAAAAATCAGTTTTTTGTGAGACAGGTTTTTGAAGACATATCTCTATAAGAGCAAATTAAGAGGTATGGGCACATTATTCCTTGTTTAAGGTGATTTGTTGAGTAAATATTTGAGTTAGGTTTTGAGACCTACATGTGCATAAATTATTGAGAGAGTTGAAACAATTACATTAGATTTTGAAGATCTTGTACTTCATTGTTGAATGGTTTTAGAAATATTTGGGATAGATTTTGAGAACAAGTGTGTTTATATTGTTGAAATATATTGAGACATTTATGTTAGAAATTGTGAACTACTTGTACTATGTTTGAAGACAAGTTAGTGCATCATTGTGAAATATTTTGAGCATTGGTTGAGAGATATTGAAAGCAATTGTGAAAGTGGTTGAGATCAATTTTGTGAAGGAAAATTGTGCATGAGTGTGATTGATATTTGACAGAAAATTTGTAAGAAAGATAGACCACTTTTTGAAACAAATTATACACTTTTTTAATTTTATGTGAAAGGGATTTTGCATAAGATAGAGATTGGATTAGTGGAATTCAAGATTCATGAATATGAAGAACATATTGGGATTTTGATAGTGCATATCATTATCTATATGTTCTAGAGGTTAAACGAATTCTAGGTAGAATATGTATGAATTGCCTAGTTGAAGAAAGTATTTTTGAAAGAGATATTAGCATTTATTTATATGCAAGATTTAGAAATATTTGAGCAGGTTTTATGAGCAACATTGAAGCAGATTTGAGATAGAATTGAGATCAGGTATTTTGAGCAACATTTAAGTAGATTTGAGATAGAATTAAGAGCATGTTTTGGTTGTTGATTTGATCAAGCTTTGTGTTAAGCTTAGGGCAGATTTAAGCAGAGTTAGAACAGATTTGTGCTAGACTTGTAATGAGGTTTGGTGCAGATTTGAGATAGAGTTGAGAGCAGGTTTGGTTGCTAATTTGATCAAGCTTTGTGTTAAGGCTTGGGGTATATTTGAGTAGAGTTAGAGAAAATTTTTGCTAGACTTATGACAAGGTTTGGTGTAGATTTAAGATAAAGTTTAGATCGGACTTTGGAGGTGACCAGAGCATATAGGACAAAGGTCCATAAGCTAGTGCAATGGGAACAAAGGTCTCCTATGGATAGAGGTCCACTAGCCAGATCAATGGGGATAGAGGTCTTATATGGATAGAAGTTCAACAACCAGAGCAGAGGGGATATAGTTCTCTTGTGGAGAGAGATACACAATCCAGAGCAAGGGGAAAGAGTTCTCCTATGGGAGAGATCCACAAATCAAAGTAAGGGGATAGAGTTCTCATATGGATAGAGATCCACAAACCAGAGCATAGGGGATATAGTTCTCCTATGGAGAGAGATATACAAACTAGAGCAAGGGGAAAGAGTTCTCCTATGGAGAGATCCATGAATTAGAGCAAGGGGGAAGAGTTCTCATATGGAGAGAGATCCACAAACCATAACAAGGGGATAGAGTTCTAATGTGAAGAGAGATCCATAAATTAGAGCATAGGATATTGGTGGCTCCTTTGGATAGAGGTCCATAAACATTGTAATAGGGAATTGATTCCCAAGATATTTGTTGAGAAATTTTAGAAGAAATATTTTCTTTGTGGATGTAACCCACATTGAGTGAACCACATTAAATTTGTGTCTCTCATGTGTGTGATTATTTGTGCATTGCTTGATTAATACTATTGTTACTATCATTGATAATATTGGATAATATTGTTTGGAAAAGAAAAGTAAAAGTTGATCTTATACTGTTCACCCCCTTTCATTATAAGCCTGTGTTCTTCAATTGGTATTAAAGTGGGTTCCTTCAAAAAATTTTAACATATTGAAGGAAGATATTACAGGAACACAGATGGCATCTCAGAATGGATCCTCATAAAATAAGGTACCATTGTTCGATGGGAACAATTATGCTTTCTGGAGTATAATAATGAAGACTTACTTGATGGCACCAGGATATGAGACATGGCAATCGGTTGAGGATGGATTCACACCTACAACTACTCCTCCCATAGATAAATATGGTAATATGTTCCATGTAAATAATGCCAAGGCTATGAATGGAATCTTAAGTGGATTACATGAAGCAGAATTTATGAAATTTATGCTCTATAAATTAGCAAAAGATATATGGAAAAATTAAATCAAACATATGAAGGAGATAAAAAGGTCAATATGGCAAAGCTACAAAACCACAAGAAAATGTTTGAAGATTTGAATATGGAATATGAGGAAGATATTGCTACATACTTACTTCGTGTGGATAAGGTTTTTAATACAATGTGTGGAATTGAATTCAGAATTGAAGACTCCAGTGTTGCTAAGAAAGTATTAAGGTCAGTCTCTATGAGGTATTATGGAAAGGTTTCAGCTATAGAAGATATGAGAGATATTGATAAGTTGACTATGGATGAGTTACATGGAATTATCATAGCTTATGAGATGAGAATAGTAAAGTATCCCAAATACAATAAATAGATAACTTTCAAAACATCAAAGAAGACAAAATATAAGAAACCAGAATCAAGTGGTGAGTCAAGTAGTGATGAAGAAGCTAACTATACAAAAAGAAACAAGGACTCAAGAAAGCACAAAGGTATGAAGACTATGAAATGTTTTAATTGTGGTAATTTTGGTTACTATGCATCTAATTGTCCAGAAGCCAAAAGTAGTAGCAGTGAAGAGAAACAAGATCATAATAAAAAGGAAGGAAAATCCAAGTATGAAAAGAAAAACAGGTATGGTCAAGGCAAGCATGAAAATAAGTTCTTTCAAATGCACAAGAAGAGTTTCTATGTTAACAAGGCAAGAAAGCCTTCAAGTGATAGTGATGAAAGACTCTCAGATAGTGAAGAAGAAGATATTTTATTTTTGGCAATAGAAGAGGAAGGAAATGCTCCCATTGAAGATAAAGTTGAAGAGTATGAAGATGCTCTTGGAGACCAAGAAGTAGAGAAAGATTCAAAAATGAAGAGGAAGGCACAGTTGATCTAGAAGCAGAACTTATTGTTGCTCTTAGAGAATTGAAAAAGGTTAGAAAACAGAATTCAAGACTAAAGGCTCAAGTTCAAGAATAGGATGAAGAAAAAGAAAAGCTTCTACAAGATATAACAAACTCAAAAGCTAAGGCAAGGAGATTTAAAGAGGTCATGGTTGAAAAGTTAGAAGCTAAAGAGGTAGAATGTGAAATATTAGAACATGAGGTAGTTTCACTAAGGATGGAAGTGAAATATTCTAAGTACAAGCTACACAGGTTTGGAAAAAGTTCAAAGATATTGTATAATATTATCAATGCACAAATATCTTAATCTATCAAAACAAGACTTGGTTTTGAAGAAGGAAAAGGGAAACAAGAAGAAGGGTCTAGCTCAAGCTCAAAATAAGAGGAAGTTTCAGAGGAAGAGAGTGAACAAAAAATTATGACTTATGAGGATAAGTTGAAGAATAGAAGCTTCAATAAGAAAGGAAAAAATGCACAAACAAGAAATAGGGATCATCATAGAGAAGAAAAAGAAAGGACTAAGAGACCAGAGGGTTCAAGACAAAATTTCTTCAAAGGATATTGTTTTTCATGTAATCGGTTTGGTCACAAGGCTATGCATTGTAGGACTCATGGAAAGAAGGAGTATGGCCTCACTAAAAGGAATGTCAACTCTTTCAAATATGGATATTTCTTCCAAGGGTATTGTTACTCTTGTAATCACTTTGGTCATAAAGCAATTCATTGTAGGGTTCATGACAAAAATGAGTATGGCTTCACTAGGAGGAACTTCAAGATATTTTTACCTTCCAAGAACTACAACATTAAGTGTTACAAGTGAAATAATATTGGGCATAATTCCAAGTGGTGTAGAACAAATTTTCCAAAACTTCTAGAGACAAGCAAGAATAGGGACACTCAAAAGGATCACAAGGGTATGACTACAAAAATGTTAAAAAGGAAGGTTGAAAAAGAAAAAGAGCATTGTATGTTGGGATTAGAGATACTCCCACCCCAAAATTAATCACCTCAAGGAGAGGAGGTGGGGAGGGGGTTGATCTAAGAGTCTAATATTTAGCCCCAAAGGATTCCCTTTGCCATTGATGTCAATGGGGGAGAGATTTGATTAAGGGGGAGAGCATTCAGTCAAGAGGAGCAGTTTCTTAGGGGGAGCATATTTGGAATCTAGTGGTTGGAAAAGGAATTTTTAGAAAGGGTTTCCATCAATGACAAAGGGGGAGATTGTTGGAAATTTTGAGTATTTTGGTTGTCATTGATGTCAAAGGTAAAATGATTGAAAATCATCTTCTAGGTTGAAATATTAAAATTGCAAGGCAAATACCTCCATTAAAAAAAAGGGGCAGATAAAGCTCTTTTGAAAAAGGTTCATTATTGGCAAGATGAGGAAGTTTCCAAGGCAAATGACAAAGTGTTTAAAAGGTTAATTATAATATTTAAATTAAAATTTTAAATATTATAATATTATTATTTAAATTTAATTATGAGCGCCAAAGCATAAGGTAAAACCCAAGCACCGACGTCATGTCAAAGCACCAAAGAATTATAAAAAATCCAAACGCCGATGTCATGTTTTGAAGAGCCAAAACATATATATAAGGGATGATTAATTTTTGTAAAAGCTATGGTCTAAGTCAATGAAATAATCTGCATATTGTTTCAAAAATTGAAGTTAGAGAAGATAGAGGAAGGCACACATTCATCTGCTCACTGTTTTGATCATCAGGGCAGAGAATATAGAGGATAACACACATTTCAAGGCAGTGATTTGGGTGTAAAAATAGGGAATAGCAAAAGACATACTCATCTAATCAGTTCGCCCAAGCAATAGGACCCTCTGCATGAAGGTGTGGTAGTAGCAAGATCTTGAGTTCGAGACACGAGAAGCCAAAGCGATAGAAGTTTTTTTCATGGAATTTTTAGCACCAAAAGTTGAGCTTAAGTCAAAGCACATGATATTGGAGTTCTATATGGGTCGTTAGCCCACACAGCAGACTAGCCGATGCTAGGGCATGGTCCAACCAATGACGTAGGTTCAAATCATGAAGGTAGCAAAGTGGGAACATTATTTTTTAAAATAATTAATTTTCCAAAGTCTAAGGTATGCACTACTTAGGGAGTCATAAGGAGTTCTTTTTGTTTTGATTTTTAAAATAAAAAGGGGACAGTGTGGAGTTTTTATTTAAGATCCTTGAGTGATACAAAAACAAAATTATGTTCTTGTTGGATGTTTGAAGTGGATTGAAATATTTTTTATTTCAAGTAGGATGAATAAGGTGTATATGGTAAATTTGATGTGTGTAATTTGTGTCTTATTATGTTAATTAATATTTTATAAGAATATGAGCAATAAGGTGTAAAAGTGGCTTGATAATTTTATTGTAATTCTTTCATGGTGAAAAAAAATATGAGAGTGTTTGTTGAGTTTTAATGCTCCATATTTGAGAATAAAATAAGGATCCTAGAACATCATTTTTAGATTTCATTGAGCACATTTTTTAAGGTGAAATTTTATGTGGATGTTTTGAGAAAGTATCTTGCAATCTAACCCTTGAAGTGGCACTAGAAAAATCATTTGTTTGTGAGACAGGTTTTTGAAGACATATCTCCATAAGAGCAAATTAAGAGGTATGGGCACATTATTCCTTGTTTACGGTGTTTTTTGAGTAAATATTTCTGGAACATAAGGTGGATATAAAAGGGTTTTTTGGCAAGCATTGTTGAAATATTTGAGTTAGGGTTTGAGACCTACATGTGCATAAATTATTGAGAGAGTTGAAACAATTACATTAGAGTTTGAAGATCTTCTTTTACTTCATTTTTGAATGGTTTTGGAAATATTTAGGATAGATTTTGATAACAAGTGTGCTTCTATTGTTGAAAGAGATTGAGACATTTGTGTTAGAAATTGTGAACTACTTGTACTAGGTTTGAAGACAAGTTAGTGCATCATTGTGAAATATTTTGAGCATTGGTTGAGAGATATTGAAAGCAATTGTGAAAGTGGTTGAGATCAATTTTGTGAAGGAAAATTATGCATGAGTGTGATTGATCTTTGAGAGAAAATTTGCAAGAAAGATAGACCAGTTTTGTGAAACAAGTTATACACTATTTTGATTTGATTTGAAAGGTATTTTGCAAGAGATAGAGATTGGATTAGTGGAATGCAATATTCATGAATATGAAGAACATATTGGGATTTTGATAGTGCATATCATTATCTATATGTTCCAGAGGTTAAACAAATTCTAGGTAGAATATGTCTGAATTGCCTAGTTGAAGAAAGTATTTTTGAAAGAGATATAAGCATTTGTTTGTATGCAAGATTTGGAAATATTTGAGCAGGTCTTGTGAGCAACATTGAAGTAGATTTGAGATAGAATTGAGAGCAAGTTTTGGTTGCTAATTTTATCAAGCTTTGTGTTAAGGCTTAAGGCAGATTTAAGTAGAGTTAGAACATATTTGTGCTAGAATTGTAACAAGGTTTGGTGTAGAATTGAGACAGATTTGAGGGCAGGTTTGGTTGTTGATTTGATAAAGCTTTGTGTTAAGTCTTGGGGTATATTTGAGTAGATTTAGAGTATATTTGTTCTAGAATTGTGACGAAGTTTGGTGAATATTTGAGACAGAGTTGAGATCAAACTTTGGAGGTGACCAGAGCAGATAGGAAAGAGGTATCCAATAGATAGAGGTCCATAAGCCAATGTAGTTGGGATAGAGATCTCTTGTTGATAGAGGTCCACTAGCCATAGTAGTGTGGATAGAGGTATTCTATGGATAGAAGTTCACCAGCCAGAGTAGAGGGGATAGAGTTATCCTATGGAGAGAGATCCAAAAACCAAAGCAAGGGAAAAGAGTTCTCCTATGGAGAGAGATCCACAAATAAAAGCAAGGGGATAGAGTTCTCCTGTGGATAGAGATCCACAAACCAGGGTAGAGGGAATAAAGTTCTCCTATGGAGAGAGATCCACAAACCAAATAAAGGGGAAAGAGTTATCCTATGGAGAGATATCCATGAATCATAGCAAGGGGAAATAGTTCTCCTATGGAGAGAGATCCACAAACCATAAAAAGGGGATAGAGTTCCCATGTGGAGAGAGATCCACAAATTAGAGCATAAGGGATTTATGTCTCCTTTGGACAGAGGTCCATAAACATTGTAATAGGGAATTGATTCCCAAGATATTTGTTGAGAAAATTTAGAAGAAATATTTTCTCCGTGGATGTAGCTCACATTGGGTGAACGATGTTAAATTTGTATCTCTCATGTGTGTGATGATTTATGCATTGCTTGATTACTATTATTGATAATATTGGATAATATTTTTTGGGAAATAAAAGTAAAATTTGATATTATACTGTTCACCCCCCTTCTCAGTATAAACCTGTGTTCTTCATTCACCCCAAAAAAATTAGGGGTAGACTCCAACAATAAATAGGAGCCATGGGCTCCATTATAAACATTTATTATCCATGAGAAATCAGAGTTACACTATGTAAAATCCACATTGTACTTTGTAACTCATAAAATTAGAATCAAAATGATAAGTCTTTTGCTTTTCATCAATGACACTACCCTCCTAGATTACAAAATGCATAGTGATTGAGGCATAACCCTTTTGTCCATATTTTTATTTGCCTTGCCATTTCATATTATTTGCATAGGAACATTATTATTATTTAGATTTTCATGTGTTGATTGATCATAAAATTCCATGTTATAGTTACAACCATATCTCATTTGAATACCTTGTGCCCTTAAATTTTAAAATTTGCTTTTTAGGAATTTTAATTTTTGTAATTTAATTTCATTTAATTACATTAGTTTATATTAGGAATTAGCAAGTATTGTGGTTAACCTACCTAAATCTAGAGGTTGGAAGAGAAACACACCCTTCCATCCAATAACTTGTTGAAATATTGGAATTGGGATGCATTGTTGGTCAAAATTAGAAGTTAGACTATCCTAGATTGAACAATTATAGCTAAAATATATTTATATTGTTTTAGATAAAAATATTTTAACTCCAAATGAAAGAAATATTAAGAAAGAAGAGATCATGAAGGAAGTGGTTAGTTATTTCAAAGATATTATCTTAGATTTTTGGCAAGATAAGGAGGCTCAAGGTAATATTTTACAAAATATTCCATCAATTAACTCACATTGACAAACTGAAAATTGACAAGGAATATCTCTATGAAGGATTTTTAGAAGACATTTTTTTGTTTCTATCCTAACAAGATAGTTGGCTTCGATGGATTTTATACAAATTTCTCTCAAAACTTTAGGGTTTTTTCCAAGACTTAAGAATCAATAATAGAGGATTCCCACTATTCTTAGGAAGTATGATTTTATTTTTCTTATTGTTTGTAGATTTTCTAAGATAGTTGTATTGATTACACACAACAAATTATTATTTTTTTATTATGTTGGAGGAAGGGTTTTTTGAAAGGGTCCCACACAACAAAATTATAAATGCCTCCAGTCCTTAGGTTGTTTACCCTAAATGTATTATTCAACCTAGACTTATTATTGCTTTGGTCAGAATTATATTTTCTAAGTTACTTTGACGAACATTGTGAAAGATTTTACACTATAAATTATTATTTTTTGTATCCTTCTTCTATAAATTTATGTCTAAAATTATATTACTAAGCACTTTGTGGTTCATGTTCTTTGCAAATATCATCATTAAAATAAACATTTGGACTTTTACTTTCATTTATTACAAAACATGTGAAATAGAGTTTTTTATGTCTTTACAAATCATTCTTCAATTGAGGTTTACTATAGGTTTCAACCACTTTCTTCCTATGAAATTTTAATAGTTATTATAATATCTATTCTATCTCATTAATAAAAAGAAGTAAGGTAAATTTAATATTTGGATATAGTTCATAAACAAGTTGATATGCTATTTAATACTTAATCCAAGAACTTCATGAATAATGTTAAATTCCTTTGAATTTTTTTAAGTTAGTGAAAATAATTTATCTCACTTGGAAAAAACAAGATTTAGATCTCTATTGCATCATAAAATCAAATATATTAGGATTAAGATCAAGTTGGATAAAAGGATTTTCAATAAGATTTTCCTCCTTAGGTCTATATACATGATGATGTGAATGTGTATTAACTTATATCTTATGATTCACAACCTTTATATGCAAATTTTATTGTCTTTCATCCCACAAATATGATTCTAATTTTGAGCCTTCTTTAGATAAGTATACTCTTCTTGATGTTTGCACATGAATCATCAAGCGTAATTTGCTACCATATTAGTCATGAGGCCAATTATCAGATTCAAGTTCAAGAATCTAATGAAATTTCTAAAATAAATAACACATTAGACAAAGTTCAACATAAATTTATTGTTCTTAGGCGAGTCACCACCTTTACATGAAGAGGATATTTTCTTTCATATGATTCTAATTTGTAGCTTCCTTTGGAAGATTATACTCTTCTTGATGTTTGCACATATACTATCATGCATCATTTTTCTACCACCGTACTCATAAGCTTAATTTTTAATTTCAATTTTGAGAAGCTTATTAAAATTCTAAAAAAAAATGACATATAAAATTTTTAGACAAAGTCCAACGTGAAGTTTGAGATGTAAAAAATGTACAAATATACTATTATTTTTATAGAATTAAATACAGTCAAATATAAAATTAAAAATCATTATAATATAGCTTGAAATGTATGTAAACACACATCTAACTCATGCTCATATAAGGTGCCCATACAAATTGTTGAATTTGCCCACTTTTCATGTTGATTGAAATTGTTTTACAAAATGATGACTCTAATTGAATTTTATTCATTTGGTCCTCAAGTTCAACAAAATATGAAAATTTTAAATTTAGATCACTAAATATTGCTATGAATATTAGCATATGACTTGTGGAAATTTCTCATTGCCATATCAAATTAAGTTGTTATTTCAATCAATGTTACATATAAAGCAAAAGTTGATAAAAGAAATTCTAATGGCGGGTGTATCTAATAAATGATAGCCCTTTTTGTGAAAATATTTTTCCAAGTCCTTGTATAAATCCTCTATGAAATTTATTTTCTTGCTTCTCCACTAAGCTTCCATGTGCTCATTTCTTTCATAGATTTAGATTCCTTGTAAAATTTTCCTTTGTACTTATGATATGATATCATAAAATAAATGGATAATCTAAATTACAATATTTTCTTATTATTTTACCATTGTACTCTTTAATTCATATCATATTATACATTCTATATTATATTATCTCTAATATTTTATAATTTATTTTAATAGATAAACATTGGAGGCTTTTATAGGAGACTTGTCTCACATAACAAAGAATATATGTCATATGAGGGATATCGTAGTGTTATGTCTTTCAATTTTTATTTAGGAGACCTAAGTTCAAACCTTGGTACGAGGGTACCAAGGCCCCTCATAAAAACCCATGTTTTAAAATTATTATTTATCCAATGGAATTATCTCAACTGGTTAGATTCATCAACTTTTATGGAAGAGGTTGAGGTTTGAATCTTGCCACAGGATACATGCATTAAGGGCCAATTTTTGTAATACCACTTCATGGTGATGATATACCAAGATGATATTTATCCCATATCCAAGATATAAAATATATATTTAAAACTTTATCTTACCCTTATGCTAATTATCATGAGGACCTTCCAAAATGGTTTGCACATGATACACTTTGATATAATCCTTATCACTACACCAAAAATTCAAAAATTACTATGACTACTATATTTTCCTATCCAGGCCACCTAATAATGAACATAATAATCTAAAAATAGACATCAAAAATTGTAGATACCTAAAATTAGATCACCCAACTTGAACCAATTTTAGCATAAATGCATAGAATGATCAACCTAGCCATGATGACTACCTCAAACCCAAATTTTATGGCCAAAATCCATTAGTGGTAAATTTTATTAGAGTGAATTTGCTAGCCATTGAATCTGCATCTTAGTTGATAATTTCACACCATATCCAAATTTTCAACCTACCCTATCATATTTGACTTGCAATGTTCAAATTCATGAATTTGTCAGCTAAGTTAATTTGCTAATAGCACATTTATAGATGATAAATTCACGTCTAACACATAGATAAAATTTTAGCCTTACCTACAACAACCAATTGGATGCAATTACCTTTGCCCATCCCTTTTGTCATCATAAGCAATTAGCAGGCAAGAGGAAGGTGGCTATCTTTTCTCCACCTTCCTAGATCAGCCCCAATCATGAGGGTAGCTATTTTTACTCCTCCTAATCAACTTAGTTAGCCTACTCAACCCCAAATAAGGCATAATTAGTAGCACACCTCACCGCTCCCCTTTGGAAAACTCCTAAGTAAACATTTTTTATAAAATGGCTCTTTGGGATGGAATTTGAAAAACACTCTCTTGGGCATTGAAACTCTACAAAACTTTGAATCAATCTCTCTCAAAAGCATCAAAACTTTGTTGAATTTGCTCCAAACTTGTTGCTAAGATTCAAGTATCAAAATTTTGATAGGTTTGCTTCACCATGCTCTTTGGTCATCCATCCTCAAGCTATTAGGTGATATCTGGAGGGAAAGAGGATGCATCTAATATTTATGATTTTGGTGATATCATTCACATCTCTCTTATCTCAAATATTTTTTATTGTCATCTCTTTAGATAAGTTATGTATGCATTCATTTGTGTTTTCATGTGTTTCTAACAAATATTGTTGTATTATAAAAAATCTAATTAATTTTTAGGTCATTTCAAGAGGCTTATGAATAGTAGAATATCCCTAAATTCCTATGATCATATTTAGTAGTGTCCTATAGCCTCTGTTAGACCGCTCCTTTCATTTTCCCTTAACAAAAACAAATTGGTCATTTATAGTCTCTTCAGGCGGTATATTCACCCAAGGTCATCAAAATCCTAGGATTTTGATCTAAAACCTCTTTGTTTATTTTTTTCATAGAAGAAAATTCATCACCTTAAACTAGTTCAAGTGGTAGATTTATTCTTTGTATACCTAGCATCAAATACCCTAGCAATCTAATATTTTTCTTGTTTAACTTACCCCACTGTATAACATTTTTTACTTCTTATAATCCCTATATTTATTTGATCCTTCTATCAATCTCAAAGAATCCACTAGCTATAGAACTTTAAAATGAGGGATTTGTCATAGGTATTGCAACATTAATTGCCAAGTTCAATTTCACTTTTTTAAGAAAATGAGGGGTTTGACTATGCCAAACAAGAAGTTTCATATAGGCCCCCAAAAGTTAATTCCCCTTTTTAGTTTGATTAATTTTACAACTTTAGTATTTCAAAGTTGTTTAGAAATTTCCTTTTACCAATGAGAAGTACCTCTCTGACTGCTTTTAAGCTAATTTTGAAAGTTGGGTGGTGTCAAATTTCTAAGGGTGTGCAAAGGAAGGTCATTATGGAGGAAGAATGTAAAGGTGTTGAGCCTTCGTCTCTTATCGTGGATAGAGATATTTTAGAATTTTTTGAAAAATGAGGAATTCAAAGATTTTTGAAATAATCTAATGGTCATGATCTTGAGCTAGCCAAATATATGGCTTTTTTTGAGCAAGAAAGGTTTGATCTTGGCTAAGGGATTGGATTTTATGATCACCACTTGTTTTTTTGAAAACCCACACTGAACGAGCAAAGAGCATGCCCAACAATCCTTGACCAAAATTGAATGACCGTCTGGCCTAGGAGAGACAGGGCGATCGATCTTTGGAGAAGGCGATCGATCTTCGAATAAGGTCAGCTCCTTAAGTGGCAGCTACCTACATTGCAAAGGATAAAGGGGAAAAGAGAAATGAGAGAGAAAGCAAAGGGAGGTTGTAGCCAGAACCCACAAGGATGGGTTATGGCTGCATCAAGACACATGCTCTCAACGTCGCTAGAAAAAATACCAATACACCACCTAACAGATCACTTCATCTCTCGTTGTGACCACTTCACAACTTCCCCAAAATTGGGGACCCACTAAAATTTTTGAGATTTTGATATTTTGGTTTTCATGATCTTGATTGTTTGATTAAAAATCAAACCTTTCTTTACTTTATTTTATATTTTGTTGGGCCTCTTTTGAAAATTTTAAGACTTGATAAGTGTGATTTTAAATGTTTTAATTTTAATGTTTAAAATAAATCATTTAAAATCATTAAATAAAATACTTTAGAGTATAATTTTAATTTTTTAAATCATTCATTTTAAATTTTAATTAAAATATTTAAAGTTCATTTTGAATGTTTTTATTTCAAAGTGTATTGCAAATGTTTTAATTAAAATATTTAAAGTACATAATTTTAATGTTTTAAATCATTCATTTTAAAGTTTAATTAAAATATTTAAAGTTCATTCTAAATATTTTTATTTCAAAGTGTATTGTAAATGTTTTAATTAAAATATTTAAAGTACATTATTATAAAAAGTTTTGTGTTGGTTTTGCAGGTTTTCAATATGAATGAATGAACAAAGGAGCGGAAAGCAAAGAGAATAATATGGTTATAAAATCCATTTTAAATTGTAGAACGGAATGAATGAACACAATGTTAAATTATAAATAGGCCATTGGAAACCAAGAAAAGGGGTCGAACGGATTGGAGAAAAAGGATAGATTAAAGGAAAGAGGAGAAAGATAGGTTGAAGAGGGTTTTACACAACGTTGGACAAGAGCTTTTTGAAGAAGATTTATTGTGAGATCTATAAGTTTTATATCAAGTTATTTTTGTTAAAACAAGCATGAATATGGTGTTTTAATTGATTTAATAATTCGGTATATTTCTCTTTCTTTGAATTTCATAGAAGATAACATTCAATTTATATTTGATTGAGTCATTGTTGATCGATATAAATTGAGTTTAAGATTCAGAAAGGTTCTTTTCATTAATTATGTAGCCTACAACATAAGTTTTATTATTTTATTTCATTACTCCAAACCCTATATTTTAATTTTATTTTAAATTTCAAAGTTCAAAATCATAAACCCTAATCTATATTATAAAATTATAAATTTTATAATTAGGGTATATATATTTATTTTCCATTAATATTTTTACGTAGATTTACATTTGGGAAAATAAATATTATTATTTTAATAAGGGATCATAAACCCCTAATTCATATTATAAAGATTGAAACTTTATAATTAGGTTATAATTAGGTTCTTGTTCTTATTCATTTTCCAAATATTTAATTTAATTGATATTTGGATGAATAAGTATTATATTAATGGAAAGATCATATGGATCTTAATTTTAATATTATAAAGTCACAAACTTTATAATTAAGATTTATATACATTTGTTATTTAAAGCAATTTCAATTTTGGTTCAAAGAAAATTTAAAATTATAAAATTGTTCATAAAGTTCGTGTTTTCAATGAATTTTATAATTTTAAATGTTTTCATTTTCAAGCAATAAATAAACTTACCTTAATGAAAATTAATTTCATTAAAGGTAGTTATTTATATGGCAACCAAAAAGGCCATTATTTTCAAAGCATATAGATTAATTTCCCTTAATGAAAATTAATTTCATCAAAGGGGGGATTAATTTATAATTTATTTCAAAGGATATTATATTTGAAGGTTTAATCATTTGGATTATTTTTCTTTCATGTTTAAAGCAACCTAAAGATCAATTCATTCATCATTTCATTAAGTTTCATGAACAATCACTTGCATAGCATCATAAAATATTACCAACATAGACCCCTTGTTAATAGTTATTTGCAAATCACTAAGGTATTCTAAGCACTTATTTGATACATTTTTATAACACACAAACACACATTAAGTGAAGGAACCTTGGAGAAATGTTTATTTCTTTACAAGAGAGGGTTTTCATTTGAAAATCCTAACTGTGATGGGGATTTTGCAATTGGGAAAAATTTCCACTCAACAAAATTGGTGCTAGAAGGAGGGCCTGAAAGGTAATATTTTTAATTTTCAGCATTTGAAATTGTTCAAATTTGTTACTTTAAAAAAAAACAATTGTGAAATTTTCTGATTTATGTTGTATTAATGTTAATCTGCTATAAATTCAAAAAATTGGTTATGATTCAATTTTTGTGAAGTTTTTCATACATAGCCTTGCATGTTAAAATTGATTCAATGGCAAAAAATTATTTACCCTATTATAAGCATGATGGAACGATTACGGTTGAGGAACATATTCAGGCATATAAAAACATTATGTTTCACTTTCAAATTATGCATGAAGTTGTTATCTGTAGAATGTTTCCATACACATTGGATGAATTTGCTCATAATTGGTTTATTAATTTACCTGCAGGTTCTACCACTTCTTGGGATCAACTAGAAGTAACGTTTCTTGAACATTTTGGAAAATTGGTTGACACAGATATGATATCAAATCAATTTGCCTCTATTTGTAAAGAGCCTAATGAATCCATGAGTCAATTTAATGATAGATTTCATAAGTTGTATATTGAAATAGAGACACATTTCATCATTTTAGAAGAAGAAGTCATTCAAATATACTTGGAAGCCTTAGATCCTTTTACTGTTAAGTTTCTAGAAAAGCTTCTTAAAAATTTATCCTTGTCTAACACCTATGGTGGGGCAATAGCTGTAGAACAATGGTGGATTTCTAAAGGGATTGATGTGGGTAAATTATCATTACTTAACCCTAAGGTTTCAAATCAAATACCACCTATGAGTCATGATACACATTTTTCTTTCATGTTAAACTATTCTTCAGGAGTTATGGATTCCAATCAATGTCAATCATCCGCCCTGTTAATCATCTAATATGACACCCTCAAATCAAATGATGTTCAATGTAAACAATCAATGTGATGAAATTGAATGTCCTAGTTTTACAACCACTTTCGATATTTTCCAAGAGGAAGTGCAAGTTTCAAAGCCAATATCCATCAATGAGGATTGTGGTAATCAAGTTTATCAAAATGTAGAAATGCATGAGTCTTCAGACATTAGAGAAGTTCTAGATCTAACTAGCTTTGAAACATATGATAGAATAGAATCTTCCATAGAGTTGAATGAAACAATTAAAACTCCAGAATTGAAAGATTCTAGATGTGATGTCATTATGACTGATCATAAAAGTTTGTTACTTGAGGAAGATGAATTTCTTATTGAAGATAATTTTTTTGAAATTGATGAAAGTGAATTTGAAAAGCATTCGATTGTTGAACCTACAGAGTATGAAGAAGTGGTTGAACATCACACCCTAATTTTAGAAGATGATTATTGTTGGTGGAATAAATGGGAGGATTTTGCCTCTCTTTCTAATGAAGTACTCACTTCACCTAAAATGCAAGACAAGTTGCAAAGGTTAGTTCTATAGATTAAAAGAAACAATGATCAAGTACAGGGACAAATGCATCAAGATGCATATCTTGATAATTATATAAATCATCCTCATGAGACAAATATCGAAGATACTAAAAGTGATATTCTTTTAGATAGTGGATGGGTCCTAGAGTGGACTAGTTTTGAAACATATGACAAATCAGGACCTTCCATAAATTTGGATGAATTTGTTGAAAATGATGATCAAAATTTTCAGTATCCTCAAAATAATGATCAAGAAGAAATGAAGGAAGGGATACAATCTCATCAAATATTTTAGGAAGATGATTATTATAATGGTTGGGGAATATATGAGGAATTATTTGTTTCTCACTATCCTACTGATGAATTTTCCATTTCACTTGATATGCAGGATGTTGAAACCTCTATCTTGCGTGAAGATCTAGCAATTTCTATCCAACTAGAAAATGACGTGTCAATTTCAGAAATAGAGAAGGTTCCAAGATTTTATCATTTTGAACATGAGTTTGTGGAACATCTTGTTGAAATAGAAAAAGAAGAAATGGTAAATGTTTCTTATGATTCATCTGTTTTAGATGAAGAAGAGGTAAAATCTTTTCTTTCATTCTCGAATACTGAAGATTTGAGTGAAAATTTTCATGATTGTATTGAATATTCAAATGAAGAAACTTCATGTATGGTTAATAAAGAATTAGAATTTTTTATTCCTCCTAAAGAAAATATTGTTTTAGGGTTTGAAAAGGATATACATATTCTTGATTGGATGCCTAATTTTGATGTTTTTGAAAACCAGGTCATTGATGAAGGTAAAGAGATACAAAATGATGATGATGATGATAGAGACCATGAAGAGAAAGAAAAGACTACAATGGATCATCAAGTAGTGGTAAATAAAAGTGTACAAAAGGTAGAATCTTATCCATTATGTCTAAACATCCAAGAATCAGGTAAAAGTTTGCATAATAATTTATTGGATTTAGATGTTATTTATCATGAAATGCCATTGGAGGATGATGAAGAACTAAAGTGGATTCCTATTCCCACCACAAATAAGATTGCTTTGTTAAATGAAAGAAAAGTAGATATGCTTGAGTTGTTGAACCAAGTTCATCAACAACTAACAATTCAATCTAGGATACAAAATTATAATGATTCTCATTTTGTAAATATCCTAGATACTTGTAAATTGTTGCATGAGTATGATTGGCTTAAATACATAGATGATAACTTTGCTTTAAAATTTTCAGAAATAGCCTCCTATTTGAAGGAAATCCTATATGCTTATGAAAATGAAAACTTAAGTCAAAGTGAAAAATCAGATTTTGAAAGTTTCATCTCATTAAATAAGCAAAAGATAATTGAAAATCATGTTTTCACTTGTAATTTTAATGAATCAAATCTTAAACATGGAATTGCTTATAAACTTGAATCAAATTGGTGGGATGAGAAAGGCAAAATGAAATTTGCATTGTTTGGTTTAATCTTACTTTGGTTGGATTTCTATAAAAATTGGCATGCATATCATGATATATGTCTTCTAAAGTGTGCTAATCGTATTTGGGATCCAGGGAAGTGATAGCATAAATTTGGCATCATCTTGTATATAGTGTATATTTTTTGTAAATAGTTTTTTGGGTTTTTGTGTTTTTGTTTTGTTTTGTACATAATTTGTTGTTTTGTGAAATTTTGTTATTTGCTTGTTTGTTGATGTTTTTGTTTTGTAAAATTATTGGATGTGTTTCCATTGTTGTTTTTCAATAATACTGGCTTATGCCACATTTTTGGTATTCAAGTTGTCATTTTGTTGTTTGGGAGAGTTTTGGTATTTTTTCTTCTATTGAGGTAGTTGTGGTAGTTACAATAAACACTTGATGATTTTGTTTGGTATTTGTTCTTGTGTCATTTAGGACAAAATTACCTATTTTGAAAACATCTGAAACTTGAAGAAAAGGAAAATGAGATGGTTAATATATATCCTCATGAATTTGAATCAAGATAGTAAAGTTTGAAACACTAAAATCATTTTGCAAATGCTCCACAAGTACTACACATCTTAAAGGAATATTCCTTGAAATCTTGAAGGATGAAGTTTTTCAGTTTTGCAAATTAAGGTGAAAATTCAATATTCTCAATTTGTTTAGCCTTATTTGATCTCTAACCCAAGTGGTAGGTGAATTTTGCAAAAGCAATAAAAAGCTTGAATAAAATACAAGTAAAGCAAATACAATGGAAAGTAAAGTCAAATCAGTCACTACAGTCTAGATAACCTTCATCGAGGCTATAGATGCTTGACTAGCAATGGAGCCATGTCTAGACTAAAATACAGAAAAGATGCAAAATGTAAAATTCACCTAATATTTGGGAGATTTAGATAATCTCTACCAGGGCTATAAACACCTAGCTGGTAGTAGAGCAATGTCTTGAAGAGAGCAATGCATAGGTACACTTAAAAGAGTAAATTTTTATAGCCTAACTGCAAAACTGATAATGGAAATCTTGATAGTATCAGAAAAATAAATGAATCACAAAGTACACACTGAGTTGAAGCAAATGTTTTAGCTGTTTCAGTTTGAAATTATCTATTCACATTCTTTGGATATTATTGATGCTCATTTGTCTGATGTTTGGGTTTTGTTTTTTTAGAATTGGGTTCTTAAGTCCAAAATGTTTAGGAACATTTCCCAGCAGAGTCGCCATTTGTTGTGACCACTTCACAACTACCCCAAAATTGGGGACCCACTAAAAATTTTGAGATTTTGATATTTTGGTTTTCATGATCTTGATTGTTTGATTAAAAATCAAACCTTTCTTTACTTTATTTTATATTTTGTTGGGCCTCTTTTGAAAATGTTAAGACTTGATAAGTGTGATTTTAAATGTTTTAATTTTAATGTTTAAAATAAATCATTTAAAATCATTAAATAAAATACTTTAGATTATAATTTTAATGTTTTAAATCATTAATTTTAAATTTTAATTAAAATATTTAAAGTTCATTTTGAATGTTTTTATTTCAAAGTGTATTGCAAATTTTTTAATTAAAATTTAAAATGAATGATTTAAAACATTAAAATTATACTTTAAAGTATTTTATTTAATGATTTTAAATGATTTATTTTAAAAATTAAAATTAAAAGGTTTTAAAATTAAAAAATTTAAAATCACACTTATCAAGTCTTAACATTTTTAAAAGAGGCCCAACAAAATATAAAATAAAGTAAAGAAAATTTTGATTTTTAATCAAACAATTAAGATCATGAAAACCAAAATATCAAAATCTCAAAAAATTTAGTGGGTCCCCAATTTTGGGGAAGTTGTGAAGTGGTCATAACAAATAGTGACTCTACTGGGAAATGTTCTTAAACATTTTGGACTTAAGAATTCAATACTGAAAACAACAAAACCCAAACAATATACAAATGAGCATCAATAATATCCAAATAATGTGAATAGAACCGAAACATCTAAAATATTTGCTTCATCTCATCATGTGCTCTGTGATTCATTTATTTTCCTGATACTATCTAGATTTCCATTATCAGCTTTGCAGCTAAGCTATAAAAAATTGCTCTTTTAAGTGCACTTCTGCATTGCTCTCTTCAAGACATTGCTCTTTAATTAAAATATTTAAAGTACATAATTTAAATGTTTTAAATCATTCATTTTAAAGTTTAATATTTAAAGTTCATTTTGAATTTTTTTATTTCAAAGTGTATTATAAATGTTTTAATTAAAATATTTAAAGTACATTATTATAAAAAAATTTGTGTTGGTTTTGCAGGTTTTTGATATGAATGAATGGACAAAGGAGTGGAAAGCAAAGAGAATAATATGGTTATAAAATTCGTTTTAAATTGTAGAACTGAATGAACGAACACAATGTTAAATTATAAATAGGCCTTTGGAAACCAAGAAAAGGGGTCAAACAGATTGGAGAAAAATGACACATTAAAGGAAAGAGGAGAAATATAGGTTGCAAAGGGTTTTACACAACGTTGGACATGAGATTTTTGAAGAAGATTTACTGTGAAATCTATAAGTTTTATATCAAGTTATTTTTGTTAAAAAAAACATGAATATGGTGTTTTAATTGATTTAATAATTTGGTATATTTCTATAGAGGATAGCATTCAATTTATATTTGATTGAGTCATTGTTGATCGATATAAATTGAGTTTAATATTCAAAAAGGTTCTTTTCAATAATTATGCAGCCTGCAACATAAGTTCTATTATTTTATTTCATTACTCCAAAACCTATATTTTAATTTTATTTTAAATTTCAAAGTTCAAAATCATAAACCCTAATCTATATTATAAAATTGTAAATTTTATAATTAGGGTATATATATTTATTTTCCATTAATATTTTTACGTATATTTACATTTGGGAAAATAAATATTATTGTTTTAATAAGGGATCATAAACCCCTAATTCATATTATAAATATTGAAACTTTATAATTAGGGTCTTATGCTTATTCATTTTCCAAATATTTAATTTAATTGATATTTGGATGAATAAGTATTATATTAATTGAAAGATGATATAGATCTTAATTTTAATATTATAAAGTCACAAACTTTATAATTAAGATTTATATACATTGGTTATTTAAAGCAATTTTGGTTTTGGTTCGGAGAAAATTTAAAATTATAAAATTGTTCATAAAGTTCATGTTTTCAATGAATTTTATAATTTTTAAAGTTTTCATTTTCAAGCAATAAATAAACTTACCTTAATGAAAATTAATTTCATTAAAGGTAGTTATTTATATGGCGGCAAAAAGGCCATTATTTTCAAAGCATATAGATTAATTTATCTTAAATTAATTTCATCAAAGGGGGGATTAATTTATAATTTATTTCAAAGGATATTATATTTGAAGATTTAATCATTTGAATTATTTTTCTTTCATATTTAAAGCAACCTAAATATCTATTCATTCATCATTTCATTAATTTTTATGAACAATAACTTGCATAGCATCATAAAATATTACTAACATAGACCCCTTGTTAATAGTTATTTGCAAATCACTAAGGTATTCTAAGCATTTATTTGATACATTTTTATAATACACAAATACACATTAAGTGAAGGAACCTTGGAGAAATGCTTATTTATTTACAAGAAAGGGTTTTCATTTGAAAATACTAACTGTGATGGGGATTTCACAACTGGGTGAAATTACCCCTCAACAATTTTACCCTCACTTATCATTCAACGCAACAGGCCAAAGCAAATTATAGAACTGGCAGGAGGGTGCATGAAATCTAGAATGCAAAATTAGAACACTCCCACCCGACCAAAATTAGTAGAAATAAACCTCAAAACCTAGAGGTAGATGCGAATTCCAGAATCACCTATCAAGACCCATGAAATCCATATTGTAGAATTAAATGAGCAAACTTAGATGGCCATCATAGAAATACGCACCCAAATTCAATCACAAAGAAGTGAAGATAAATTGAGAGACCAAATAGTGATATACTTATATTTACAAGGCTAGAAGAATTACATATGAATTATAATGACCATAGAGCCACCATTTGGAATGGATAACATTCCACTATTTATAGATAATTTTATAAAAGATTCAAATTCAAACATTAATGGTGCTTGGCAGGAAGATCATGTTGAAATAGATGGATGATATGCTAAATCTCTATTCTACAAAAGAATGGTGGTTATCCAGAAGGAGTTTGACACTTCTACATAGATCTGGACCCTTGATCATTTAGGTAGTTCTATTAGGAAATAAATTTCCATCTGCTTTACCCCTTCATGTGGACGGAAGGCCTAAAATTATGCATGTCAAATTACATATTTTGTGCTTGTTGATAGCTCTTACCTAGGAAACCAAGGTCATTAATATTTCTCCTTGGAGTTTCCCGATGCTTCCCTCTTAATGGATGATGACTTTAGCTTCGGATGTGTATTTGGATGCACTCTTTTGTGGACTAACTTTCCAATATTTTGCCCATCATAATATTTACCAAAATATGGATGATCGGGACTATATCCACTATTGGAACCTTCCCAAGCTTTAATTCATTATAGGTATGGGGATTTGGTACCAAAAGTATTTATGCTTCTATCCCATTCCTCCATCTAGCTAGCTGTACACATATTCAAGATTTTCTTGATCATCTACCTTCATATTTATCTGCCCATATTCATATTTTAAGGAACATGCTTCTAAGAGTAAGCCCTACTCAATGTCAACCTATTCTTTCACCTCTTTAGATATTTTCTTTCTCCCAACTATAATCGATATGATTGCCTATTTAACCATAAACTATTCTAGCTCAACTTAAAAACTTAGCTATTTTTATGGGACATCATCTTCCAAAAGGGAGAGTGGGTGATAAGATGTAAAATTTCACCCACATTCTTGGTGACTCACAAGGGTTTTCCACTCTATGGGAGAGAGGAACCCAGAAATACATCATTCAGAAAAAATGAACCGAGAGAGAAAAATGAGGGAATGGATAAAACATAGATAAAAATATCTAGAGAAAGCTGAAAGACAAAGGAGTAAGGGGGGCAATGGGGAAGAATATAGGGAGAACAACAAGGCAACAAATTATGGAAGGACTAGGGAGAAGTGAAGCACAAGAGCGAAGACAAAATGAAGGGAAAGAGGAACTTGAAAAATGAGAACAAGAAAGCACTAGAAGTGAGAAATAGAGGAAAGGGATAGTTATAGGATGGCTATGATCAAAGCTATCCAAAAGCATAAGCAATGCAATTATTAGAACAACAGTAGCTAAATAGTGGAAACACGATGAAATGAGAGAACAAGAGAGGACTCAATGCCAAAGATACCCCAAAAATAAGGGAAGTAGAACTATAGGATTCATGGGATATCACTAAGAATTGCTCACTCATAAACATAATTCAATGCAACCCAAATCAAATTCAAGAATAGACAGGTTGCATCGAAAAGCAAACTACAAGATAAGAAAATAAGTTTGGTAATATGCCTAATATTGAAGCATATTTCCTCTCTGCATGATTAAACGAAAACTTCTTTTGCAAACGTAGGCACTCCATGAGATCTTTTAGTTGCATAATTTACACACTACCTTTGTGATATATATAATGAATTTTCCTTGTGCCATTTTCTCATGCTAATGTATTGCTTTACTCATTTGTGCCATGCTAGTTGTGTTGTTATGTCCTTATCCATTAGGCTATGTAGTCACAAAAATAGGAAATAAAATCAGAGAGAAAAAGAATATGATGATGATAAGGAAATACTTAGAAACTGAATATGCACTTTGGAAACCTTGAGTAACCATGGTACAAGATGATAAACTTATCATATGACCATGTGCCTCTTGCACTTTTATTTAGTTGATGATTTATATACACAAAAACTACGATGCGATTTGACACTCCACAACCACTGACTCATCCTAGAATTATCCAGTGAATCTACGATGGCTGGATCAGATCATGCCAAACCTGAGTTGTTTTTTGTACTTCATCTAGAACTACCCCTTATCACTCTCCATCACCCTAGAGCATTGGAAAATTTTCATGCTTTTCCATTGGCCCTTTGTGCCTTATGTAGGATTTGCTTTGATCCATGTTTTGATTACTGGTTTCTCCTGGGGTGTATACCAAAATTGTGCTTGGTGATGGGGAATCATCAACCCAACCTCATATTTTTTAGTATTAACTATTGTTTTAGCATAGATGATTCTATAGCCATTATGTCCAAAAATTTCTTGGGTCTAAGGGGCATCATCGCTATAGGGAACATGAGCTTTTGTTTCCTTATTTAAAGCTATCCCAGGTTTGCATAAGATGGTAGGGATGGGCTACTTATTTAGTTAGCTCATAGGTGAGCCTTGTTGAGCTATCAAAACTGCTAGAATTTGTTCTTCACATACATTACCTTGTGCAGATATACTTCTAATGCTCCTATTCATTTGATGTTTCTTCATGGGGTCTATCCAAGGATAATCTTCTTATCCTGGGTGTTTCTATAGGGTAGAATATGCCACAATGTTTTCCATTATGGGGATAGATAAGAACTTTTATTGCAGGGATCAATGATTGAGATTTCTTCCTATCTCCTTTTTTCATAAGAGAGCATCTACCACTCCATACTGATGCCAATATATGTAGATAGTGATTGGAAGAATGATTGCACGTGAATTTTTTCCATAATAGGGTTCTTGACCTATGCCTACTAATAGTTATCTTATTAGGTGATGGATCTCTTCAGCTAACCATTAAATTTTCATCCTTAATTCTTGCTACTTACCTTCTTGAAGAGAGGGAAGGCATTTTAATGCAACCTGGCCTTGATGGAATGTAATATTGTTGGGAAGCATTGGAGGATGTTGGAGACTTTCTATAAGTGGTGCCTTCCCAACTTGAATCAATATCCTTTCAGCATGAATTACTTTCTTAAAGATTTATGAAAACTTCTTTTTGATCTGTTGAACCATAATACTTATGTCAAGATAAATGGCCCTGATGTAATATATTTGAGTGGGTAATGGTTGAACCTAATAGGGTATTATTTTCCATATTCTTATAAAGTGGAAATTGAATTCAGTTTTCCTTTCATAATGAGTTTTTTTTATGGATGATAAATTTAGCAACAAAAAGGAATCCTCGGATTCATCAAACATGCCAATGAGTGCTTCTACCAAGTCAACCCATGTTCTGATGCTTTTATTTTCCAAGGATTTGTATCTTAGTAATGCTTTTCCTTTGATATAAAGAACTAGTAATCTAATCATGACATCCTCATATTTGATGTTATAGATCATGGACAAAGAGGCTATATCTTGACAATGTTCATACGTAGTCTTCTTAGTTCCCTAAAAAATTAGTAGAGTTTTTAAGGTAGCCTTGGGAATATCATACCAAATAGAAATATGGAGGGGGCTAGGATCATTCCAACTAGGATAACTAAGTTGGGCCATTGAAGCACTTATCCTTCATAGCAAGAGAAAGCTGTAAGACAAAGGAGGAAGTGGGGAAATGGGAAAGAATATAGGGAGAACAACAAGGCAACAAATTATGGAAGGACTAGGGAGAAGTGAAGCACAAGATAGAAGACAAAATGAAGGGAAAGTGGAACCCTAAAAATGAGAACGAGAAAGCACTAGAAATGAGAAATAGAGGAAAGGGATAGTTATATGATGGCTATGATCAAAGCTATCCAAAAGCATGAGCAATGCAATTATTAGAACAACAGTAGATAAATAGTGGAAACACGATGAAATGAGAGAAAAAGAGAGGACTCAATGGCAAAGATACCCCAAAAATAAGGGAAGTAGAACAATAGGATTCATGGGATATCACTAATAATTGCTCACTCATAAACATACTCCAATGCAGCCCAATTCAAATTCAAGAATAGACAGGTTTCCTCGAAAAGCAAACTACAAGATAAGCAAATAATTTTGGTAATATGCCTAATCTTGAAGCATCTTTCCTCTCTGCATGATTAAACAAAAACTTCTTTTGCAAACGTAGGCACTCCATGAGGGCTTTTAGTTGCATAATTTACACACTACCTTTGTGATATATATAATGAATTTTCCTTTTGCCATTTTCTCATGCTAATGTATTGCTTTACTCATTTGTGCCATGCTAGTTGTGTTGTTATGTACTTTTCCATTAGGTTGTGGAGTCACAAAAATAGAAAATAAAATCAGAGAGAAAAATAATACGATGAAGATAAGGAAATACTTAGAAACCGAAGATGCATTTTGGAAACCTTGAGTAACCATGGTACAAGATGATAAACTTATCATATGACCATGTGCCTCTTGCACTTTTATTTAGTTGATGATTTATATACACAAAAACTGCGATGCGATTTGGCACTCCACAACCACTAACTAATCCTAGAATTATCCAGTGAATCTACGATAGTTGGATCATATCATACCAAACTTGAGTTGTTTTTTGTACTTCATCTAGAACTACCCCTTATCACTCTCCATCACCCTAGAGCATTGGAAAATTTTCATGCTTTTCCATTGGCCCTTCGTGCCTTATGCAGGGTTTGCTTTGGTCCATGTTCTGATTACTGGTTTCTCCTAGGGTGTATACCAAAATTGTGCTTGGCGATGGGCAATCATCAACCCAACCTCATCTTTTTTAGTTTTAACTATTGTTTTAGCATAGATGATTCTATAGCCACTATGTCCTTCCAAAATTTCTTGGGTCTAAGGGGCATCATCGCTACATGGAACATGAGCTATTGCTTCCCGATTTAAAGCTATCTTTGGTTTGCATAACATGGTAGGGATGGGCTGCTTATTAAGTTAGCTCATAGGTGAGCCTTGTTGAGCTATCAAAACTGCTAGAATTTGTTCTTCACATACATTGCCTTGTGCAGATATGCTTCTAATGCTCCTATGCATTTGATTTTTCTTCATGGGGCCTATCCAAGGATAATATTCTTATCCTGGGTGTTTCTATAGCATAGAATATGATACAATGTTGTCCATTATGGGGATAGATAAGAACTTTTATTGCAGGGATCAATGATTGATATTTCTTCCCATCTCCTTTTTTCATAAGAGGGCATCTACCGCTCCATACTGAGGCCAATATATGTAGATAGTGATTGGAAGAATTATTGCACGTGAATTTTCTTCATAATAGGATTATTGGCCTATGCCTACTAATAGTTATCTTATTAGGTGATGGATCTCTTCAGCTAACCATTAAATTTTCATCCTTAATTCTTGCTACTTACCTTATTGAAGAGAGGGAAGGCATTTTGATGCAACCTGGCCTTGATGGAATGGAATATTGTTGCGAAGCATTGGAGGATGTTGGAGACTTTCTATAAGTGGTGCCTTCCCAACTTGAATCAATATCCTTTTAGCATCAATTACTTTCTTAAAGATTTACGAAAACGTCTTTATGATATGTTGAACAATAATGCTTATGTCAAGATGAAGGGCCCTGATGTAATATAGATATACTTGAGTGGATAATGGTCGAACCTCATAGGGTATTATTTTCCATATTCTTATAAAGTGGACATTGAAGTCAGTTATCCTTTCATAATGAGTTTTTTTTATGGATGATAAATGATTTAGCAACAAAAAGGAATCCTTGAATTCATAAAACATGCCAATGAGTGCTTCTACCAAATCAACCCTTGTTCTGATGATTTTATTTTCCAAGGATTTGTATCTTAGTAATGCTTTTCCTTTGATAGAAATAACTAGTAATCTAATCATGACATCCTCATATTTGATGTTATATTTCATGGACAAAGAGGCTGTATCTTGACAATGTTCATATGTAGTCTTCTTAGTTCCCTAAAAAAATAGTACAGTTTTTAAGGTAGCCTTGGGAATATCATACCAAATAAAAATATGGAGGGGGCTAGGATCATTCCAAATAGGATAATTAAGTTGGGCCATTGAAGCACTTATCCTTCATATCTAGATAAAGTTGCATTACAAAGGAGGAAGTGGGGCAATGGGGAAGAATATAGGGAGAACAACAAGACAACAAATTATGGAAGGACTAGGGAGAAGTGAAGCACAAGAGAGAAGACAAAATGAAGGGAAAGAGGAAACCTAAAAATGAGAACGAGAAAGCACTAGAAGTGAGAAATAGAAGAAAGGGATAGTTATAGGATGGCTATGATCAAAGCTATCCAAAAGCATGAGCAATGCAATTATTAGAACAATAGTAGCTAAATAGTGGAAACACGGTGAAATGAGAGAACAAGAGAGAACTCAATGTCAAAGATACCCCAAAAATAATGGAAGTAGAACTATAGGATTCATGGGATATCACTAAGAAATGCTCACTCATAAACATACTCCAAAGCAGCCCAAATCAAAATAAAAAATAGATAGGCTGCCTTGAAAAGCAAAGTACAAGATAAGCAAATAATTTTGGTAATATGTCTAATCTTGAATCATCTTTCCTCTTTGCATGATTAAACGAAAAATTCCTTTGCAAACTTAGGCACTCCATGAGAGCTTTTAGTTGCATAATTAACACACCACCTTTGTGATATATATAATGAATTTTCCTTGTACCACTTTCTCATGCTAATGTATTGCTTTACTCGTTTGTGCCATGCTAGTTGTGTTGTTATCTCCTTATGCATTAGGCTATGGAGTCACAAAAATGGGAAATAAAATAAGAGAGATAAATAACATGATGATGATAAGGAAATACTTAGAAATCGAAGATGCATTTTGGAAACCTTGAGTAACCATGGTACAAGATGATAAACTTATCATATGACCATGTGCCTCTTGCACTTTTATTTAGTTGATGATTTATATACACAAAAATTGCAATGCGATTTGGCACTCCACAACCACTGACTCATCCTAGAATTATCTAGTGAATCTACGATGGCTAGATTAGATCATGCCAAAATTGAGTTGTTTTTTGTACTTCATTTGGAACTACCCCTTATCACTCTCCATCACCCTAGAGCATTGGAAAATTTTCATGCTTTTCCATTGGGCCTTCGTGCCTTATGTAGGATTTGCTTTGGTCCATGTTTTGATTATTGGTTTCTCCTGGGGTGTATACAAAAATTGTGCTTGGTGATGGGGAATAATCAACCCAACCTCATCTTTTTTAGTATTAACTATTGTTTTAGCATAGATGATTCTATAGCCATTATGTCCTTCCAAAATTTCTTGGGTCTAAGGGGCATCATCTCTACAGGGAACATGAGCTATTGTTTCCTTATTTAAAGCTATCTCAGGTTTGCATAAGGTGGTAGGGATGGGATTCTTATTTAGTTAGTTCATAGCTGAGCCTTGTTGAGCTACCAAAACTGTTAGAATTTGTTCTTCACATACATTACCTTGTGCATATATACTTATAATGCTCCTATGCATTTGATGTTTCTTCATGGGGCCTATCCAAGGATAATATTCTTATCCTGGGTGTTTCTATAGGGTATAATATGCTACAATGTTTTTCATTATGGTTGATAGATAAGAACTTTGATTGCAGGGATCAATGATTGAGATTTATTCCCATCTCCTTTTTTCATAAGAGGGCATCTACCTCTCCATACGGAGGCAATATATGTAGATAATAATTGGAAGAACGATTGCATGTGAATTCTCTCCATAATCGGGTTCTTGACCTATGTCTACTCATAGTTATATTATTAGGTAATGGATATCTTAAGCTAACCATTAAATTTTCATCCTTAATTCTTGCTACTTACCTTCTTGAAGAGAGGGAAGGCATTTTGATGCAACCTGGCCTTGATGGAATGGAATATTGTTGGGAAGCATTGGAGGATGTTGGAGACTTTCTATAAGTGGTGCCTTCCCAACTTGAATCAATATCATTTCAGCATGAATTACTTTATTAAATATTTACAAAAACTTCTTTTTGATCTGTTGAACCATAATGCTTATGTCAATATGAAGGGCCATGATGTAATATAGGTATACTTGATTGGGTAATGGTCGAACCTCATAGGGTATTATTTTCCATATTCTTATAAAGTGGACATTGAAGTCAGTTATCCTTTCATAATGGGTTTTTTTTATGGATGATAAATTATTTAGCAACAAAAAGGAATCCTCAGATTCATCAAACATGCCAATGAGTGCTTCTACCAAGTCAACCCATGTTCTGATGCTTTTATTTTCCAAGGATTTGTATCTTAGTAATGCTTTTCCTTTGATAGAAAGAACTAGTAATCTAATCATGACATCCTCATATTTGATGTTATAGATCATGGACAAAGAGGCTATATCTTGACAATGTTCATACATAGTCTTCTTAGTTCCCTAAAAAATTAGTAGAGTTTTAAGGTAGCCTTGGGAATATCATACCAAATAGAAATATGGAGGGGGCTAGGATCATTCCAACTAGGATAACTAAGTTGGGCCATTGAAGCACGTATCCTTCATATCTAGAGAAAGCTACAAGACAAAGGAGGAAGTGGGGCAATGGGGAAGAATATAGGGAGAAAAACGAGGTAAAAAATTATGGAAGGACAAGGGAGAAGTGGAGCACAAGAGAGAAGACAAAATGAAGGGAAAGAGGAAACCTAAAAATGAGAACGAGAAAGCACTAGAAGTGAGAAATAGAGGAAAGGGATAGTTATAGGATGGCTATGATCAAAGCTATCCAAAAGCATGAGCAATGCAATTATTAGAACAACAGTAGCTAAATAGTAGAAACATGATGAAATGAGAGAACAAGAGAGGACTCAATGCCAAAGGTACCCCAAAAATAAGGGAAGTAGAACTATAGGATTCATGGGATATCACTAAGAATTGCTCACTCATAAACATACTCCAATGCAGCCCAAATAAAATTCAAGAATAGACAGGTTGCCTCGAAAAGCAAACTACAAGATAAGCAAATAATTTTGGTAATATGCCTAATCTTGAAGCATATATCCTCTCAGCATGATTAAACAAAAACTTCTTTTGCAAACGTAGGCACTTCATGAGAGCTTTTAGTTGCATAATTTACACACTACCTTTGTGATATATATAATGAATTTTCCTTGTGCCATTTTCTCATGCTAATGTATTGCTTTACTCATTTGTGCCATGCTAGTTGTGTTGTTATGTACTTTTCCATTAGGTTGTGGAGTCACAAAAATAGAAAATAAAATCAGAGAGAAAAATAATACGATGAAGATAAGGAAATAATTAGAAACCGAAGATGCATTTTGGAAACCTTGAGTAACCATGGTACAAGATGATAAACTTATCATATGACCATGTGCCTCTTGCACTTTTATTTAGTTGATGATTTATATACACAAAAACTATGATGCGATTTGGCACTCCACAACCACTAACTCATCCTAGAATTATCCAGTGAATCTACGATGGCTGGATCATATCATACCAAACTTGAGTTGTTTTTTGTACTTCATCTAGAACTACCCCTTATCACTCTCCATCACCCTAAAGCATTGGAAAATTTTCATGCTTTTCCATTGGCCCTTTGTGCCTTATGCAGGGTTTGCTTTGGTCCATGTTCCGATTATTGGTTTCTCCTAGGGTGTATACCAAAATTGTCCTTGGTGATGGGCAATCATCAACCCAACCTCATCTTTTTTAGTTTTAACTATTGTTTTAGCATAGATGATTCTATAGCCATTATGTCCTTCCAAAATTTCTTGGGTCTAAGGGGCATCATCGTTACATGGAACATGAGCTATTGCTTCCCGATTTAAAGCTATCTTTGGTTTGCATAACATGGTAGGGATAGGCTGCTTATTTAGTTAGCTCATAGGTGAGCCTTGTTGAGCTATCAAAACTGCTAGAATTTGTTCTTCACATACATTGCCTTGTGCAAATATGCTTCTAATGCTCCTATGCATTTGATGTTTCTTCATGGGGCCTATCCAAGGATAATATTCTTATCCTGGGTGTTTCTATAGCATAGAATATGATACAATGTTGTCCATTATGGGGATAGATAAGAACTTTTATTGCAGGGATCAATGATTGAGATTTCTTCCCATCTCCTTTTTTCATAAGAGGGCATCTACCGCTCCATACTGAGGCCAATATATGTAGATAGTGATTGGAAGAATGATTGCACGTGAATTTTCTTCATAATAGGATTATTGGCCTATGCCTACTAATAGTTATCTTATTAGGTGATGGATCTCTTCAACTAACCATTAAATTTTCATCCTTAATTCTTGCTACTTACCTTCTTGAAGAGAGGGAAGGCATTTTGATGCAACCTGGCCTTGATGGAATGGAATATTGTTGGGAAGCATTGGAGGATGTTGGAGACTTTCTATAAGTGGTGCCTTCCCAACTTGAATCAATATCCTTTCAGCATCAATTACTTTCTTAAAGATTTACGAAAACTTCTTTCTGATATGTTGAACCATAATGCTTATATCAAGATGAAGGGCCCTGATGTAATATAGATATACTTGAGTGGATAATGGTCGAACCTCATAGGGTATTATTTTCCATATTCTTATAAAGTGGACATTGAAGTCAGTTATCCTTTCATAATGAGTTTTTTTTATGGATGATAAATGATTTAGCAATAAAAAGGAATCCTTGAATTCATAAAACATGCCAATGAGTGCTTCTACTAAGTCAACCCTTGTTCTGATGATTTTCTTTTCCAAGGATTTGTATCTTAGTAATGCTTTTCCTTTGATAGAAATAACTAGTAATCTAATCATGACATCCTCATATTTGATGTTATATTTCATGGACAAAGAGGCTATATCTTGACAATGTTCATATGTAGTCTTCTTAGTTCCCTAAAAAAATAGTACAGTTTTTAAGGTAGCCTTGGGAATATCATACCAAATAAAAATATGGAGGGGGCTAGGATCATTCCAACTAGGATAACTAAGTTGGGCCATTGAAGCACTTATCCTTCATATCTAGATAAAGTTGCATTACAAAGGAGGAAGTGGGGCAATGGGGAAGAATATAGGGAGAACAACAAGACAACAAATTATGGAAGGACTAGGGAGAAGTGAAGCACAAGAGATAAGACAAAATGAAGGGAAAGAGGAAACCTAAAAATGAGAACGAGAAAGCACTAGAAGTGAGAAATAGAAGAAAGGGATAGTTATAGGATGGCTATGATCAAAGCTATCCAAAAGCATGAGCAATGCAATTATTAGAACAATAGTAGCTAAATAGTGGAAACACGGTGAAATGAGAGAACAAGAGAGAACTCAATGTCAAAGATACACCAAAAATAAGGGAAGTAGAACTATAGGATTCATGGGATATCACTAAGAATTGCTCACTCATAAACATACTCCAATGCAGCCCAAATCAAAATAAAAAATAGATAGGCTGCCTCGAAAAGCAAACTACAAGATAAGCAAATAATTTTGGTAATATGCCTAATCTTGAAGCATCTTTCCTCTTTGCATGATTAAACGAAAACTTCTTTTGCAAACTTAGGCACTCCATGAGAGCTTTTAGTTGCATAATTAACACACCACCTTTGTGATATATATAATGAATTTTCCTTGTACCACTTTCTCATGCTAATGTATTGTTTTACTCGTTTGTGCCATGCTAGTTGTGTTGTTATCTCCTTATCCATTAGGCTATGGAGTCACAAAAATAGGAAACAAAATAAGAGAGATAAATAACACGATGACGATAAGGAAATACTTAGAAATCGAAGATGCATTTTGGAAACCTTGAGTAACCATGGTACAAGATGATAAACTTATCATATGACCATGTGCCTCTTGCACTTTTATTAAGTTGATGATTTATATACACAAAAATTGCAATGCGATTTGGCACTCCACAACCACTGACTCATCCTAGAATTATCCAGTGAATCTACGATGGCTAGATTAGATCATGCCAAAATTGAGTTGTTTTTTGTACTTCATTTGGAACTACCCCTTATCACTCTCCATCACCCTAGAGCATTGGAAAATTTTCATGCTTTTCCATTGGGCCTTCATGCCTTATGTAGGATTTGCTTTGGTCCATGTTTTGATTATTGGTTTCTCCTGGGGTGTATACAAAAATTGTGCTTGGTGATGGGGAATAATCAACCCAACCTCATCTTTTTTAGTATTAACTATTGTTTTAGCATAGATGATTCTATAGCCATTATGTCCTTCCAAAATTTCTTGGGTCTAAGGGGCATCATCGCTACAGGGAACATGAGCTATTGTTTCCTTATTTAAAGCTATCTCAGGTTTGCATAAGGTGGTAGGGATGGGATTCTTATTTAGTTAGTTCATAGCTGAGCCTTGTTGAGCTACCAAAACTGTTAGAATTTGTTCTTCACATACATTACCTTGTGCATATATACTTATAATGCTCCTATGCATTTGATGTTTCTTCATGGGGCCTATACAAGGATAATATTATTATCCTAGGTGTTTCTATAGGGTAGAATATGCTACAATGTTGTTCATTATGGGGGATAGATAAGAACTTTTATTGCAGGGATCAATGATTGAGATTTCTTCCCATCTCCTTTTTTCATAAGAGGGCATCTACCACTCCATACGGAGGCAATATATGTAGATAGTAATTGGAAGAACGATTACACGTGAATTTTCTCCATAATCGGGTTCTTGACCTATGTCTACTAATAGTTATATTATTAGGTAATGGATATCTTAAGCTAACCATTAAATTTTCATCCTTAATTCTTGCTACTTACCTTCTTGAAGAGAGGGAAGGCATTTTGATGCAACCTGGCCTTGATGGAATGGAATATTTTTGGGAAACATTGGAGGATGTTGGAGACTTTCTATAAGTGGTGCCTTCCCAACTTGAATCAATATCATTTCAGCATGAATTACTTTATTAAAGATTTACAAAAACTTCTTTTTGATCTGTTGAACCATAATGCTTATGTCAATATGAAGGGCCATGATGTAATATAGGTATACTTGATTGGGTAATGGTCGAACCTCATAGGGTATTATTTTCCATATTCTTATAAAGTGGACATTGAAGTCAGTTATCCTTTCATAATGGGTTTTTTTTATGGATGATAAATTATTTAGCAACAAAAAGGAATCCTCAGATTCATCAAACATGCCAATGAGTGCTTCTACCAAGTCAACCCATGTTCTGATGCTTTTATTTTCCAAGGATTTGTATCTTAGTAATGCTTTTCCTTTGTTAGAAAGAACTAGTAATCTAATCATGACATCCTCATATTTGATGTTATAGATCATGGACAAAGAGGCTATATCTTGACAATGTTCATACATAGTCTTCTTAGTTCCCTAAAAAATTAGTAGAGTTTTAAGGTAGCCTTGGGAATATCATACCAAATAGAAATATGGAGGGGGCTAGGATCATTCCAACTAGGATAACTAAGTTGGACCATTGAAGCACGTATCCTTCATATCTAGAGAAAGCTACAAGACAAAGGAGGAAGTGGGGCAATGGGGAAGAATATAGGGAGAACAACGAGGTAACAAATTATGGAAGGACAAGGGAGAAGTGGAGCACAAGAGAGAAGACAAAATGAAAGGAAAGAGCAAACCTAAAAATGAGAACGAGAAAGCACTAGAAGTGAGAAATAGAGGAAAGGGATAGTTATAGGATGGCTATGATCAAAGCTATCCAAAAGCATGAGCAATGCAATTATTAGAACAACAGTAGCTAAATAGTAGAAACATGATGAAATGAGAGAACAAGAGAGGACTCAATGCCAAAGGTACCCCAAAAATAAGGGAAGTAGAACTATAGGATTCATGGGATATCACTAAGAATTGCTCACTCATAAACATACTCCAATGCAGCCCAAACAAAATTCAAGAATAGACAGGTTGCCTCGAAAAGCAAACTACAAGATAAGCAAATAATTTTGGTAATATGCCTAATCTTGAAGCATATATCCTCTCAGCATGATTAAACGAAAACTTCTTTTGCAAACGTAGGCACTCCATGAGAGATTTTAGTTGCATAATTTACACACTACCTTTGTGATATATATAATGAATTTTCCTTGTGCCATTTTCTCATGCTAATGTATTGCTTTACTCATTTGTGCCATGCTAGTTGTGTTGTTATGTACTTTTCCATTAGGTTGTGGAGTCACAAAAATAGAAAATAAAATCAGAGAGAAAAATAATACGATGAAGATAAGGAAATACTTAGAAACCGAAGATGCATTTTGGAAACCTTGAGTAACCATGGTACAAGATGATAAACTTATCATATGACCATGTGCCTCTTGCACTTTTATTTAGTTGATGATTTATATACACAAAAACTGCGATGCGATTTGGCACTCCACAACCACTAACTCATCCTAGAATTATCCAGTGAATCTACGATGGCTGGATCATATCATACCAAAATTGAGTTGTTTTTTGTACTTCATCTAGAACTACCCCTTATCACTCTCCATCACCCTAGAGCATTGGAAAATTTTCATGCTTTTCCATTGGCCCTTCGTGCCTTATGCAGGGTTTGCTTTGGTCCATGTTCTGATTACTGGTTTCTCCTAGGGTGTATACCAAAATTGTGCTTGGTGATGGGCAATCATCAACCCAACCTCATATTTTTTAGTTTTAACTATTGTTTTAGCATAGATGATTCTATAGCCACTATGTCCTTCCAAAATTTCTTGGGTCTAAGGGGCATCATTGCTACATGGAACATGAGCTATTGCTTCCCGATTTAAAGTTATCTTTGGTTTGCATAACATGGTAGGGATGGGCTACTTATTTAGTTAGCTCATAGGTGAGCCTTGTTGAGCTATCAAAACTGCTAGAATTTGTTCTTCACATACATTGCCTTGTGGAGATATGCTTCTAATGCTCCTATGCATTTGATGTTTCTTCATGGGGCCTATCCACGGATAATATTCTTATCCTGGGTGTTTCTATAGCATAGAATATGATACAATGTTGTCCATTATGGGGATAGATAAGAACTTTTATTGCAGGGATCAATGATTGAGATTTCTTCCCATCTCCTTTTTTCATAAGAGGGCATCTACCGCTCCATACTGAGGCCAATATATGTAGATAGTGATTGTAAGAATGATTGCACGTGAATTTTCTTCATAATAGGATTATTGGCCTATGCCTACTAATAGTTATCTTATTAGGTGATGGATCTCTTCAGCTAACCATTAAATTTTCATCCTTAATTCTTGTTACTTACCTTCTTGAAGAGAGGGAAGGCATTTTGATGCAACCTGGCCTTGATGGAATGGAATATTGTTGGGAAGCATTGGAGGATGTTGGATACTTTCTATAAGTGGTGCCTTCCCAACTTGAATCAATATCCTTTCAGCATCAATTACTTTCTTAAAGATTTACGAAAACTTCTTTCTGATATGTTGAACCATAATGCTTATGTCAAGATGAAGGGCCCCGATGTAATATAGATATACTTGAGTGGATAATGGTCGAACATCATAGGGTATTATTTTCCATATTCTTATAAAGTGGACATTGAAGTCAGTTATCCTTTCATAATGAGTTTTTTTTATGGATGATAAATGATTTAGCAATAAAAAGGAATCCTTGAATTCATAAAACATGCCAATGAGTGCTTCTACCAAGTCAACCCTTGTTCTGATGATTTTCTTTTCCAAGGATTTGTATCTTAGTAATGCTTTTCCTTTGATAGAAATAACTAGTAATCTAATCATGACATCCTCATATTTGATGTTATATTTCATGGACAAAGAGGCTATATCTTGACAATGTTCATATGTAGTCTTCTTAGTTCCCTAAAAAAATAGTACAGTTTTTAAGGTAGCCTTGGGAATATCATACCAAATAAAAATATGGAGGGGGCTAGGATCATTCCAACTAGGATAACTAAGTTGGGCCATTGAAGCACTTATCCTTCATATCAAGATAAAGTTGTATTACAAAGGAGGAAGTAGGGCAATGGGGAAGAATATAGGGAGAACAACAAGACAAAAAATTATGGAAGGACTAGGGAGAAGTGAAGCACAAGAGAGAAGACAAAATGAAGGGAAAGACGAAACCTAAAAATGAGAACGAGAAAGCACTAGAAGTGAGAAATAGAAGAAAGGGATAGTTATAGGATGGCTATGATCAAAGCTATCCAAAAGCATGAGCAATGCAATTATTAGAACAATAGTAGCTAAATAGTGGAAACACGGTGAAATGAGAGAACAAGAGAGAACTCAATGTCAAAGATACCCCAAAAATAAGGGAAGTAGAACTATAGGATTCATGGGATATCACTAAGAAATGCTCACTCATAAACATACTCCAATGCAGCCCAAATCAAAATAAAAAATAGATAGGCTGCCTCGAAAAGCAAACTACAAGATAAGCAAATAATTTTGGTAATATGCCTAATCTTGAAGCATCTTTCCTCTTTGCATGATTAAACGAAAACTTCTTTTGCAAACTTAGGCACTCCATGAGAGCTTTTAGTTGCATAATTAACACACCACCTTTGTGATATATATAATGAATTTTCCTTGTACCACTTTCTCATGCTAATGTATTGCTTTACTCGTTTGTGCCATGCTAGTTGTGTTGTTATCTCCTTATCCATTAGGCTATGGAGTCACAAAAATGGGAAATAAAATAAGAGAGATAAATAACACGATGACGATAAGGAAATACTTAGAAATCGAAGATGCATTTTGGAAACCTTGAGCAACCATGGTACAAGATGATAAACTTATCATATGACCATGTGCCTCTTGCACTTTTATTTAGTTGATGATTTATATACACAAAAATTGCAATGTGATTTGGCACTCCACAACCACTGACTCATCCTAGAATTATCCAGTGAATCTACGATGGCTAGATTAGATCATGCCAAAATTGAGTTGTTTTTTGTACTTCATTTGGAACTACCCCTTATCACTCTCCATCACCCTAGAGCATTGGAAAATTTTCATGCTTTTCCATTGGCCCTTCGTGCCTTATGTAGGATTTGCTTTGGTCCATGTTTTGATTATTGGTTTCTCCTGGGGTGTATACCAAAATTGTGCTTGGTGATGGGGAATAATCAACCCAACCTCATCTTTTTTAGTATTAACTATTGTTTTAGCATAGATGATTCTATAGCCATTATGTCCTTCCAAAATTTCTTGGGTCTAAGGGGCATCATCGCTACAGGGAACATGAGCTATTGTTTCCTTATTTAAAGCTATCTTAGGTTTGCATAAGGTGGTAGGGATGGGATTCTTATTTAGTTAGTTCATAGCTGAGCCTTGTTGAGCTACCAAAACTGTTAGAATTTGTTCTTCACATACATTACCTTGTGCATATATACTTATAATGCTCCTATGCATTTGATGTTTCTTCATGGGGCCTATCCAAGGATAATATTCTTATACTGGGTGTTTCTATAGGGTAGAATATGCTACAATGTTGTTCATTATGGGGGATAGATAAGAACTTTGATTGCAGGGATCAATGATTGAGATTTCTTCCCATATCCTTTTTTCATAAGAGGGCATCTACCGCTCCATACAGAGGCAATATATGTAGATAGTAATTGGAAGAACGATTGCACGTGAATTTTCTCCATAATCGGGTTCTTGACCTATGTCTACTAATAGTTATATTATTAGGTAATGGATATCTTAAGCTAACCATTAAATTTTCATCCTTAATTCTTGCTACTTACCTTCTTGAAGAGAGGGAAGGCATTTTGATGCAACCTGGCCTTGATGGAATGGAATATTGTTGGGAAGCATTGGAGGATGTTGGAGACTTTCTATAAGTGGTGCCTTCCCAACTTGAATCTATATCATTTCAGCATGAATTACTTTATTAAAGATTTACAAAAACTTCTTTTTGATCTGTTGAACCATAATGCTTATGTCAATATGAAGGGCCATGATGTAATATAGGTATACTTGATTGGGTAATGGTCGAACCTCATAGGGTATTATTTTCCATATTCTTATAAAGTGGACATTGAAGTCAGTTATCCTTTCATAATGGGTTTTTTTTATGGATGATAAATTATTTAGCAACAAAAAGGAATCCTCGGATTCATCAAACATGCCAATGAGTGCTTCTACCAAGTCAACCCATGTTCTGATGCTTTTATTTTCCAAGGATTTGTATCTTAGTAATGCTTTTCCTTTGATAGAAAGAACTAGTAATCTAATCATGACATCCTCATATTTGATGTTATAGATCATGGACAAAGAGGCTATATCTTGACAATGTTCATACATAGTCTTCTTAGTTCCCTAAAAAATTAGTAGAGTTTTAAGGTAGCCTTGGGAATATCATACCAAATAGAAATATGGAGGGGGCTAGGATCATTCCAAATAGGATAACTAAGTTGGGCCATTGAAGCACGTATCCTTCATATCTAGAGAAAGCTACAAGAAAAAGGAGGAAGTGGGGCAAAGGGGAAGAATATAGGGAGAACAACGAGGTAACAAATTATGGAAGGACAAGGGAGAAGTGGAGCACAAGAGAGAAGACAAAATGAAGGGAAAGAGGAAACCTAAAAATGAGAACGAGAAAGCACTAGAAGTGAGAAATAGAGGAAAGGGATAGTTATAGGATGGCTATGATCAAAGCTATCCAAAAGCATGAGCAATGCAATTATTAGAACAACAGTAGCTAAATAGTAGAAACATGATGAAATGAGAGAACAAGAGAGGACTCAATGCCAAAGGTACCCCAAAAAATAAGGGAAGTAGAACTATAGGATTCATGGGATATCACTAAGAATTGCTCACTCATAAACATACTCCAATGCAGCCCAAATAAAATTCAAGAATAGACAGGTTGCCTCGAAAAGCAAACTACAAGATAAGCAAATAATTTTGGTAATATGCCTAATCTTGAAGCATATATCCTCTCAGCATGATTAAACGAAAACTTCTTTTGCAAACGTAGGCACTCCATGAGAGCTTTTAGTTGAATAATTTACACACTACCTTTGTGATATATATAATGAATTTTCCTTGTGCCATTTTCTCATGCTAATGTATTGCTTTACTCATTTGTGCCATGCTAGTTGTGTTGTTATGTACTTTTCCATTAGGTTGTGGAGTCACAAAAATAGAAAATAAAATCAGAGAGAAAAATAATACGATGAAGATAAGGAAATACTTAGAAACCGAAGATGCATTTTGGAAACCTTGAGTAACCATGGTACAAGATGATAAACTTATCATATGACCATGTGCCTCTGGCACTTTTATTTAGTTGATGATTTATATACACAAAAACTGTGATGCGATTTGGCACTCCACAACCACTAACTCATCCTAGAATTATCCAGTGAATCTACGATGGCTGGATCATATCATACCAAACTTGAGTTGTTTTTTGTACTTCATCTAGAACTACCCCTTATCACTCTCCATCACCCTAGAGCATTGGAAATTTTTCATGCTTTTCCATTGGCCCTTCGTGCCTTATGCAGGGTTTGCTTTGGTCCATGTTCTGATTACTGGTTTCTCCTAGGGTGTATACCAAAATTGTGCTTGGTGATGGGCAATCATCAACCCAACCTCATCTTTTTTAGTTTTAACTATTGTTTTAGCATAGATGATTCTATAGCCACTATGTCCTTCCAAAATTTCTTGGGTCTAAGGGGCATCATCGCTACATGGAACATGAGCTATTGCTTCCCAATTTAAAGTTATCTTTGGTTTGCATAACATGGTAGGGATGGGCTACTTATTTAGTTAGCTCATAGGTGAGCCTTGTTGAGCTATCAAAACTGCTAGAATTTGTTCTTCACATACATTGCCTTGTGCAGATATGCTTCTAATGCTCCTATGCATTTGATGTTTCTTCATGGGGCCTATCCAAGGATAATATTCTTATCCTGGGTGTTTCTATAGAATAGAATATGATACAATGTTGTCCATTATGGGGATAGATAAGAACTTTTATTGCAGGGATCAATGATTGAGATTTCTTCCCATCTCCTTTTTTCATAAGAGGGCATCTATCGCTCCATACTGAGGCCAATATATGTAGATAGTGATTGGAAGAATTATTGCACGTGAATTTTCTTCATAATAGGATTATTGGCCTATGCCTACTAATAGTTATCTTATTAGGTGATGGATCTCTTCAGCTAACCATTAAATTTTCATCCTTAATTCTTGCTACTTACCTTCTTGAAGAGAGGGAATGCATTTTGATGCAACTTGGCCTTGATGGAATGGAATATTGTTGGGAAGCATTGGAGGATGTTGGAGAATTTCTATAAGTGGTGCCTTCCCAACTTGAATCAATATCCTTTCAGCATCAATTACTTTCTTAAAGATTTACGAAAACTTCTTTCTGATATGTTGAACCATAATGCTTATGTCAAGATGAAGGGCCCTGATGTAATATAGATATACTTGAGTGGATAATGGTCGAACCTCATAGGGTATTATTGTCCATATTCTTATAAATTGGACATTGAAGTCAGTTATCCTTTCATAATGAGTTTTTTTTATGGATGATAAATGATTTAGCAATAAAAAGGAATCCTTGAATTCATAAAACATGCCAATGAGTGCTTCTACCAAGTCAACCCTTGTTCTGATGATTTTCTTTTCCAAGGATTTGTATCTTAGTAATGCTTTTCCTTTGATATAAATAACTAGTAATCTAATCATGACATCCTCATATTTGATGTTATATTTCATGGACAAAGAGGCTATATCTTGACAATGTTCATATGTAGTCTTCTTAGTTCCCTAAAAAAATAGTACAATTTTTAAGGTAGCCTTGGGAATATCATACCAAATAAAAATATGGAGGTGGCTAGGATCATTCCAACTAGGATAACTAAGTTGGGCCATTGAAGCACTTATCCTTCATATCTAGATAAAGTTGCATTACAAAGGAGGAAGTAGGGCAATGGGGAGGAATATAGGGAGAACAACAAGACAACAAATTATGGAAGGACTAGGGAGAAGTGAAGCATAAGAGAGAAGACAAAATGAAGGGAAATAGGAAACCTAAAAATAAGAACGAGAAAGAACTAGAAGTGAGAAATAGAAGAAAGGGATAGTTATAGGATGGCTATGATCAAAGCTATCCAAAAGCATGAGCAATGCAATTATTAGAACAATAGTAGCTAAATAGTGGAAACACGGTGAAATGAGAGAACAAGAGAGAACTCAATGTCAAAGATACCCCAAAAATAAGGGAAGTAGAACTATAGGATTCATGGGATATCACTAAGAAATGCTCACTCATAAACATACTCCAATGCAGCCCAAATCAAAATAAAAAATAGATAGGCTGCCTCGAAAAGCAAACTACAAGATAAGCAAATAATTTTGGTAATATGCCTAATCTTGAAGCATCTTTCCTCTTTGCATGATTAAACGAAAACTTCTTTTGCAAACTTAGGCACTCCATGAGAGCTTTTAGTTGCATAATTAACACACCACCTTTGTGATATATATAATGAATTTTCCTTGTACCACTTTCTCATGCTAATGTATTGCTTTACTCATTTGTGCCATGCTAGTTGTGTTGTTATCTACTTATCCATTAGGCTATGGAGTCACAAAAATGGGAAATAAAATAAGAGAGATAAATAACACGATGACGATAAGGAAATACTTAGAAATCGAAGATGCATTTTGGAAACCTTGAGTAACCATGGTACAAGATGATAAACTTATCATATGACCATGTGCCTCTTGCACTTTTATTTAGTTGATGATTTATATACACAAGAACTGTGATGCGATTTGGCACTCCACAACCACTGACTCATCCTAGAATTATCCAGTGAATCTACGATGGCTAGATTAGATCATGCCAAAATTGAGTTGTTTTTTGTACTTCATTTGGAACTACCCCTTATCACTCTCCATCACCCTAGAGCATTGGAAAATTTTCATGCTTTTCCATTGGCCCTTCGTGCCTTATGTAGGATTTGCTTTGGTCCATGTTTTGATTATTGGTTTCTCCTAGGGTGTATACAAAAATTGTGCTTGGTGATGGGGAATAATCAACCCAACCTCATCTTTTTTAGTATTAACTATTGTTTTAGCATAGATGATTCTATAGCCATTATGTCCTTCCAAAATTTCTTGGGTCTAAGGGTCATCATCGCTACAGGGAACATGAGCTATTGTTTCCTTATTTAAATCTATCTCAGGTTTGCATAAGGTGGTAGGGATGGGATTCTTATTTAGTTAGTTCATAGCTGAGCTTTGTTGAGCTACCAAAACTGTTAGAATTTGTTCTTCACATACATTACCTTGTGCATATATACTTATAATGCTCCTATGCATTTGATGTTTCTTCATGGGGCCTATCCAAGGATAATATTCTTATCCTGGGTGTTTCTATAGGGTAGAATATGTTACAATGTTGTTCATTATGGGGGATAGATAAGAACTTTGATTGCAGGGATCAATGATTGAGATTTCTTCCCATCTCCTTTTTTCATAAGAGCGCATCTACCTCTCCATACGGAGGCAATATATGTAGATAATAATTGGAAGAACGATTGCATGTGAATTTTCTCCATAATCGGGTTCTTGACCTATGTCTACTAATAGTTATATTATTAGGTAATGGATATCTTAAGCTAACCATTAAATTTTCATCCTTAATTCTTGCTACTTACCTTCTTGAAGAGAGGGAAGGCATTTTGATGCAACCTGGCCTTGATGGAATGGAATATTGTTGGGAAGCATTGGAGGATGTTGGAGACTTTCTATAAGTGGTGCCTTCCCAACTTGAATCAATATCATTTCAGCATGAATTACTTTATTAAAGATTTACAAAAACTTCTTTTTGATCTGTTGAACCATAATGCTTATGTCAATATGAAGGGCCATGATGTAATATAGGTATACTTGATTGGGTAATGGTCGAACCTCATAGGGTATTATTTTCCATATTCTTATAAAGTGGACATTGAAGTCAGTTATCCTTTCATAATGGGTTTTTTTTATGGATGATAAATTATTTAGCAACAAAAAGGAATCCTTAGATTCATCAAACATGCCAATGAGTGCTTCTACCAAGTCAACCCATGTTCTGATGCTTTTATTTTCCAAGGATTTGTATCTTAGTAATGCTTTTCCTTTGTTAGAAAGAACTAGTAATCTAATCATGACATCCTCATATTTGATGTTATAGATCATGGACAAAGAGGCTATATCTTGACAATGTTCATACATAGTCTTCTTAGTTCCCTAAAAAATTAGTAGAGTTTTAAGGTAGCCTTGGGAATATCATACCAAATAGAAATATGGAGGGGGCTAGGATCATTCCAACTAGGATAACTAAGTTGGGCCATTGAAGCATGTATCCTTCATATCTAGAGAAAGCTACAAGACAAATGAGGAAGTGGGGCAATGGGGAAGAATATAGGGAGAACAACGAGGTAACAAATTATGGAAGGACAAGGGAGAAGTGGAGCACAAGAGAGAAGACAAAATGAAAGGAAAGAGGAAACCTAAAAATGAGAACGAGAAAGCACTAGAAGTGAGAAATAGAGGAAAGGGATAGTTATAGGATGGCTATGATCAAAGCTATCCAAAAGCATGAGCAATGCAATTATTAGAACAACAGTAGCTAAAAAGTAGAAACATGATGAAATGAGAGAACAAGAGAGGACTCAATGCCAAAGGTACCCCAAAAATAAGGGAAGTAGAACTATAGGATTCATGGGATATCACTAAGAATTGCTCACTCATAAACATACTCCAATGCAGCCCAAATAAAATTCAAGAATAGACAGGTTGCCTCGAAAAGCAAACTACAAGATAAGCAAATAATTTTGGTAATATGCCTAATCTTGAAGCATATATCCTCTCAGCATGATTAAACGAAAACTTCTTTTGCAAACGTAGGCACTCCATGAGAGCTTTTAGTTGCATAATTTACACACTACCTTTGTGATATATATAATGAATTTTCCTTGTGCCATTTTCTCATGCTAATGTATTGCTTTACTCATTTGTGCCATGCTAGTTGTGTTGTTATGTACTTTTCCATTAGGTTGTGGAGTCACAAAAATAGAAAATAAAATCAGAGAGAAAAATAATACGATGAAGATAAGGAAATACTTAGAAACCGAAGATGCATTTTGGAAACCTTGAGTAACCATGGTACAAGATGATAAACTTATCATATGACCATGTGCCTCTTGCACTTTTATTTAGTTGATGATTTATATACACAAGAACTGTGATGCGATTTGGCACTCCACAACCACTAACTCATCCTAGAATTATCCAGTGAATCTACGATGGCTGGATCATATCATACCAAACTTGAGTTGTTTTTTGTACTTCATCTAGAACTACCCCTTATCACTCTCCATCACCCTAGAGCATTGGAAAATTTTCATGCTTTTCCATTGGCCCTTCGTGCCTTATGCAGGGTTTGCTTTGGTCCATGTTCTGATTACTGGTTTCTCCTAGGGTGTATACCAAAATTGTGCTTGGTGATGGGCAATCATCAACCCAACCTCATCTTTTTTAGTTTTAACTATTGTTTTAGCATAGATGATTCTATAGCCACTATGTCCTTCCAAAATTTCTTGGGTCTAAGGGGCATCATCGCTACATGGAACATGAGCTATTGCTTCCCGATTTAAAGTTATATTTGGTTTGCATAACATGGTAGGTATGGGCTACTTATTTAGTTAGCTCATAGGTGAGCCTTGTTGAGCTATCAAAACTGCTAGAATTTGTTCTTCACATATATTGCCTTGTGCAGATATGCTTCTAATGCTCCTATGCATTTGATGTTTCTTCATGGGGCCTATCCAAGGATAATATTCTTATCCTGGGTGTTTCTATAGCATAGAATATGATACAATGTTGTCCATTATGGGGATAGATAAGAACTTTTATTGCAGGGATCAATGATTGAGATTTCTTCCCATCTCCTTTTTTCATAAGAGGGCATCTACCGCTCCATACTGAGGCCAATATATGTAGATAGTGATTGGAAGAATGATTGCACGTGAATTTTCTTCATAATAGGATTATTGGCCTATGCCTACTAATAGTTATCATATTAGGTGATGGATCTCTTCAGCTAACCATTAAATTTTCATCCTTAATTCTTGCTACTTACCTTCTTGAAGAGAGGGAAGGCATTTTGATGCAACCTGGCCTTGATGGAATGGAATATCGTTGGGAAGCATTGGAGGATGTTGGAGACTTTCTACAAGTGGTGCCTTCCCAACTTGAATCAATATCCTTTCAGCATCAATTACTTTCTTAAAGATTTACGAAAACTTCTTTCTGATCTGTTGAACCATAATGCTTATGTCAAGATGAAGGGCCCTGATGTAATATAGGTATACTTGAGTGGGTAATGGTCGAACCTCATAGGTTATGATTTTCTATATTCTTATACAATGGACATTGAAGTCAGTTATCCTTTCATAATGAGTTTTTTTTATGGATAATAAATTATTTAGCAACAAAAAGGAATCCTCAGATTCATCAAACATGCCAATGAGTTCTTCTACCAAGTCAACCCATGTTCTGATGCTTTTCTTTTCCAAGGATTTGTATCTTAGTAATGTTTTTCCTTTGATAGAAATAAATAGTAATCTAATCATGACATCCTCATATTTGATGTTATAGATCATGGACAAAGAGGCTATATCTTGAAAATGTTCATACGTAGTCTTCTTAGTTCCCTAAAAAATTAGTAGAGTTTTTAAGGTAGCCTTAGGAATATCATACCAAACAAAAATATAGAGGGGGCTAGGATAATTCCAACTAGGATAACTATTTTGGGCCATTGAAGCACGTATCCTTCATCTCTAGAGAAAGTTGCAAGACAAAGGAGGAAGTGGGGCAATGGGTAAGAATATAGGGAGAACAACAAGGCAAAATATTATGAAAGGACTAGGGAGAAGTGAAGCACAAGAGAGAAGACAAAATGAAGGGAAATATGAACCCTAAAAATGAGAACGAGAAAGCACTAGAAGTGAGAAATAGAAGAAAGGGATAGTTATAGGATGGCTATGATCAAAGCTATCCAAAAGAATGAGCAATGCAATTATTAGAACAACAGTAGCTAAATAGTGTAAACATGATGAAATGAGAGAACAAGAGAGGACTCAATGCCAAAGATACCCCAAAAATAAGGGAAGTAGAACTATAGGATTCATGGGATATCACTAAGAATTGCTCACTCACAAACATACTCCAATGCAGCCCAAATCAAATTCAAGAATAGACAGGTTGCCTCAAAAAGTAAACTACAAGATAAGCAAATAATTTTGGTAATATGCCTAATCTTGAAGCATATTTCCTCTCTGCATGATTAAATGAAAACTTCTTTTGCAAACGTAGGCACTCCATTAGAGCTTTTAGATGCATAATTTACACACTACCTTTGTGATATATATAATGAATTTTCCTTGTGCCATTTTCTCATGCTAATGTATTGCTTTACTCATTTGTGCCATGCTAGTTGTGTTGTTATGTCCTTATCCATTAGGTTGTGGAGTCACAAAAATAGGAAATAAAATCAGAGAGAAAAAGAATGCGATGACGATAAGGAAATACTTAGAAATCGAAGATGCATTTTGGAAACCTTGAATAACCATGGTACAAGATGATAAACTTATCATATGGCCATGTGCCTATTGCACTTTTATTTAGTTGATGATTTATATACACAAAAGCTACGATGTGATTTGGCACTCCACAACCACTGACTCATCCTAGAATTATCCAGTGAATCTACGATGGCTGGATCAGATCATGCCAAACCTGAGTTGTTTTTTGTACTTCATATATAACTACCCCTTATCACTCTCCATCACCCTAGAGCATTGGAAAATTTTCATGCTTTTCCATTGGCCCTTCGTGCCTTATGCAAGATTTGCTTTGGTCCATGTTCTGATTACTAGTTTCTCCTAGGGTGTCTACCAAAATTGTGCTTGGTGGTGGGGAATCATCAACCCAACCTCATCTTTTTTAGTATTAACTATTGTTTTAGCATAGATGATTCTATAGCCATTATGTCCTTCCAAAATTTCTTGGGTCTAAGGGGTATCATCGCAACAAGGAACATGAGCTATTGCTTCCTTATTTAAAGCTATCTCAGGTTTGCATAAGGTGGTAGGGATAGGCTGCTTATTTAGTTAGCTCATAGGTGAGCCTTGTTGAGCTATCAAAACTGCTAGAATTTTTTCTTCACATATATTGCCTTGTGCAGATATACTTCTAATGCTCCTATGGATTTGATGTTTCTTCATGGGGCCTATCCAAGGATAATATTATTATCCTGGGTGTTTCTATAGGGTAGAATATGCTATAATGTTGTCCATTATGGGGGATAGATAAGAACTTTGATTGCAAGGATCAATGATTGATATTTCTTCCCATCTCCTTTTTTTATAAGAGGGCATCTACCACTCCATAATGAGGCCAATATATGTATATAGTGATTGGAAGAATGATTGCATGTGAATTTTCTCCATAATAGGGTTCTTGGCCTATGCCTACTAATAGTTATCTTATTAGGTGATGGATCTCTTCAACTAACCATTAAATTTTCATCCTTAATTCTTGCTACTTACTTTCTTGAAGAGAGGGAAGACATTTTGATGCAACCTGGCCTTGATGGAATGGAATATTGTTGGGAAGCATTGGAGGATATTGGAGACTTTCTATAAATGGTGTCTTCCCAACTTGAATCAATATCCTTTTAGCATGAATTACTTTCTTAAATATTTATGAAAACTTCTTTCTGATCTGTTGAACCATAATTATTATGTCAAGATGAAGGGCCCTGATGTGATATAGGTATACTTGAGTGGGTAATGGTCGAACCTCATAGGGTATTATTTTCCATATTCTTATAAAGTGGACATTGAATTATGTTATCCTTTCATACTGAGTTTTTTTTATGGATGATAAATTATTTAGCAACAAAAAGGAATCCTCGGATTCATCAAACATGCCAATGAGTGCTTCTACCAAGTCAACCCATGTTCTGATGTTTTTCTTCTCCAAGGATTTGTATCTTAGTAATTATTTTCCTTTGATAGAAATAACTAGTAATCTAATCATGACATCCTCATATTTGATGTTATAGATCATGGACAAAGAGGCTATATCTTGACAATGTTCATACGTAGTCTTCTTAGTTCCCTAAAAAATTAGTAAAGTTTTTAAGGTAGCCTTGGGAATATCATACCAAATAGAAATATGGAGGGGGATAGGATAATTCTAACTAGAATAACTAAGTTGGGCCATTGAAGCACGTATACTTCATATCTTCTGGAACCTGTCACCAGATTAGAGTTTCTAGATGAGCATGCATTCTCTACTAGCAAGTTCAAGGCTACTCATCAAACCCTAATTTCTTTAGGAAATGGAAATATTAGCACATAAGAGATAATTGATATTGAAATTTGGATCTACTACACAAAGGATTCACCAAGTGATTGAACAAGATCCATATAAACCAAAGTATCATCAAATTGTAATTTCCTATAACAATGAAGACCTTTTGGGTCCCCAACAAAGTTACAAAAAGTTATTGGTGGAAAAACTTGCTTAAAATGAGTGAAGGGTGTGCCCAACTATCCTCAACCAATATTAAATGATCACCTAACTTGAGATAGTCTGAATGATCGATCTTCAGATAAGGCCAACTGCTTAAGTTCCATCTACCTATACTACAAAGGATAAAGGGGAAAGGGAAATGAGAGAAAGCAAAGGGAGTTTGTAGCCAGACCTCACAAGGATGGGTTATAGCCACATCAATACACATGCACTCAATGTCATTGATGGATTTACTAGCACACCATCTAACATATTAACTCATCTCACTTTCATTTATCATTCAATGCAATGAGCTAGAATGAATTTCAAAACTAGTAGGAGGGTGCATGAAATATAGAATACAAAATTAGAGTGCTCCCACCCAACAAACCTTAGAAAAAATAAATCCTAACACCCATAGGTAGATGAGAATTCTAGAACCACCCAAAAAGATCCATGAAATCCAAATTATAAAATTAAATGAGTAAACTTAGATGGCCATCGCAAAAATAAGCATCCAAATAAAATCATAAATAAGTGAAGATAAATTGATAGACCAAACAGTGATATAATTATATTTACAAGGCTAAAATAATTACATATGAATTGTAATGGCCATAGAACTACCCTTTGGAATGGCCAAAATTCCACTATTTATAGATAATTTTACAATAGATTCAAATTCAGACATTAATGGTGCTTGGCAGGAAGATCATGATAAAATAGATGGATGATCCGTTGATGCTTTGTTCTATAGAAGAATGAAAATTATCCAAAAGGATTTGGGTACTTATGTATAGATCTAGACCCTTGATAATTTAGGTAGTCCTATCAAGAAATAGATTTCCATCTACTTTACCCCTTCATGTGGATGAAAGGCCTAATATTAATTATCTCTGAAATCATGCATTTCAAATTACATCTTTCATGCTTGTTGATAGCTCATACCTAGTCAGCTAGGATCATTAGTATTTATCCTTGGAGTTTCTTGATGCTTACCTCTTGATGGATGATGACTTCAGCTTTGAACGGGTATTTGGGTACACTCTTTTGTGGAACAACTTCCCAATTTTATGCCCATCATCATATTTACAGAAAGATGAATGATCAGGACTAGATCCACTATTGGCACCTTCCCAAGCTTTCGTTCATTATAGGGATAGGAATTTAGGACCAAGAGCCTCTATGTTGCTATCTCATTCCTCCATCCAACTAGTTGGATGGGGATTTGGAATTTTCCTTGATCATTTGCCTTCATATTTATCCACCCACCTTCATATTTTAAGGAGCATGGATCATGCTTCTAAGAGTGAATCTTGATCAATAGCAACCCGTTCTTCTACCTGTTGATAATTTTGTCACATTGCACAATGGGGTCGAAAATTAAATTTTTTTGTAAAGTATTTCTTTCAATGAATTTTCAAGTGTTGCAGCAATTTTGGCTTTCCCTGCCACCCCCTTGTACATAAAATGAAGAAAAAAGAGCTTCGCTACCGAACAAGCTATGGAAGATAGCTTCACCAAAATAAATTGCTAAGGATGAAAACTACTTCAGGCCCGAAGTCCCTCAAACAACTACTTCGAGCGAAAACCTTGTGAAGCGGCGTTGTCGAAGAAGGAATCCAAAAAAGGCATAAAAAAGAGCTTCGCACCCGAAGCATTTCCAACAGCTACTTTGGGAAAAAGTTTTGTGAAGCGGCATTCAAGCGGCATTTCAAAAGGACAACTTTGTAGAAGGAAAATCGTGGTCTGAATTGGCTAAGGCAAGAAAGTTACTTCAGGCCCGAAGTCCCTCAAACAGTTACTTTGGGTGAAAGTTTTGTGAAGCGGTGTTGCCGAATCAAAATGCAAAGGAAGAAGAATGAAAACTACTTCGGGCTTGAAGCACTTCAAAAGGCTACTTCGGGAAAGAAACTTGCGAAGCAGGATTTGAAGGAGTACAATGTTGAAAACACTTCATCGAAAAACCGCCGAAGCACCCACTTCGGGCCTCCCTGCTAGCGAACCATTTCTACTTCGCTGAAAGTCATTGTGAAGCATCTGCTTTGACAAACTTTTATGCGAAGTACTTTCCCCCAAAGTGGAAGTAGTCAAAGCATTTTTGAAGGTAAGAATGTGCTTTGGCCAAAATCCTCCTGAACCATAATTTTGAAGGAAGTTCACGGTGAAGCATTTTAACAATTCATCAACGAAGTAGTTTTGACACATCTTCCAACGAAGCAGTAATGAAGAGCCCATCTTGCGAAGGAGATCTGCTTTGGCCCTCATCACCCCCGAAGTTGTTTTGCGAAGCTCCACCATGCGAAGTGCAAATCAAGGAGAATCTGCTTTGGCACAAGTCCATTGCAAAGCGAAGTTGCGAATGAAGAACTAGCGAAGCATTTCAAGGGCATGCACTCCAAGCCAAGTATTTTCTCAAGGCGATAAAGTACCTCATAAATGCATTTTTACGTGCTTGGAAAACTAGATGCATATTTTTAGAAATTGGAAACAAAGTATCAGTCTCTAAAGAAAATCCCGCCAAGGAGCCAAGGATGCTCAGACGGCTCATTAATGCAAGTTTCCATGGTTGACCTGATCGTAGTTTCCAATTTTGGTAACAGATTTGAGATCTCAGTAACGAGGGCCACGAGGAGCTGACTTCTCAGGTTTCAAGGGTGTACTCCTCCATTTTGTGCAATTATGGCTTAGAGGGTCGAGTCCTCTATAAAAACCCATGCATTGTAATGTAAAAAGGGGGGGAACTTTCTGCTAATAAAGTTGCTATAACTTACATTCCTGCGATTAATACTAAAGAGACTTGGACTCTACTTCTCTCTTTTATGCTGTGTTCTATGATTATTTCTTTTATCTTTTCTTCATTTGCATACTGTAATTCTGAACTCTGGATTTAGGTATGTGATTGGAATGGGACCTTGAAATTTTCCCGAAGGATACATAGGGGAGGAAATCACTGTGTTGGTTTTCTTTTATGCTTCCTGTGGATAGTGTTTCTGTCATATTCACTCTTTTTTCATCATTGTAACTTTGAACTTTGAACTCTGAATTTTGACAACAGGGAAGGGTAATCCTGAAATTCATCTAGAGGATACATAGGAGGATTAATATAGCGTTCATTTCATTTAATCTTAGTGTTCTTTGCTGCTATTTTAAGCTATTGGCCAGCAATCGTGCTTCTGGTTCTTTTCCACCATTAAACTACTAAAATTTCTTCCCTTACTCTTTTGTTTCTTTCTTGCATCCTTACTCTGTTTATCTCTTTCCTGCACCCTTATCTTAAACACCAAAGTAGTTTAGTATAGGAGTCGGCCTTTCTCCGAAGATTGGCACGAGGGGCATCTCTTCCCTTTAGCCTTTCAATGTTGGTCCAGGTCTAGGGTACATACACTTACCCAAATCCTTTCCTGGGAAGATTTGATTACCAACACTACCCCTTTAGATATTTGCATTTCCTCGACTAAAATCGGTATGATTGCATTTTTAACCATCAAATTTTCTAAATTTTCTTCAAAAATTAGCTATTTTTACAGGCCATCATCTTGCAAAATGGATAGTGGGTAACAAGATTCAAATTTTCACCCACACTACACTTCTTTCCAAGATTAATGGTATGCCAATGGATGGAGATTGTGTTAATAGGGAAAATATTTTCTTGGCTAAGGAGGTGGAGTTATTCAGATGCAAAGGTGGGAATTCAATTAAGTACCATAATGTATTTCAAATGAATTCATTTAGAGTCCCTTAGGATAGGGTGATTCTTACAATTATGGATTACTTCACTCTAGAATGCAATCGAGAGGTTGTGAGGAGCTTCCATATTGCATTGGTAAACCACATTCAGGGAAAAAGGATTATGAATATACCTAGATTCCTCTATAAATATTTGTAAAGAATGGCTTTAAATGTGTAGCAAAGTAATAATTATTCCCCAATCATCAAGGTCTATTTAAGATCATTTTCAATTATGTTGCTCTAAATAAAAAAGCAATTACCTTGGGGATTGGGTCAAGTTTGGCCTGGGATGCCTCTTCCCCTGGTAAAGAGATAGCAAATTGCCTACCAGAAAAGCTTGTTTTGGATACCATACTAGATAATTTTTTTTTGGAAAAATATTCTATGGGTAAAGTTCAAGAGACCCCTTTAGAGTCTGATTCTGGCAAGATTGACTTGGATAAGGTTATTGGAAAAATTAAGGCTAGTGAAATTTTGGTTTAAAATATGAGAGGTGGTGCTTCTAAGAGTTCAAAAGGTGGTGAGGCCCCTCTAGTTCCAGAAGGTAATGCTATGAACCCCCCCCTACTATCTTCAATGGTCCTACGAATATTGGTGGTTCCTCTTCCTTGGAGGAATAAAAGTCTGAGCTAAAGAAAAATTAGATCTTGAAGAAGCTTAAGAGCTAAGAGGAATGAGGAGATAGAACCATTTTAAGACTAAGTAGAAGAAAAAACAAAAGACCTCCCATTGTTAGTATTACAATGGCACTGAGAGGGGTTGTGAATCAGTGTAGTTCTTTACACTTAAATTTACAGCTCTTAAAACTGAAATAATGAAACCTTAAAACCAGATAAAGCAAGTATCACAAGAGAACATCACACACAACACAAGATTTAACGAGGTTCACCAATTTTGCTACTCCTCAAGAATGACTACTTGGACTACCATCCAAATCTAGCCTTTGCAAAGCACCAACTTTACAATCAATTTACCAGCACCCACTGGAAGGAGCACCAACCCCTAATTTATCTGTACCAACAGAAAGGAGCACCAACCCCTAATTTACTAGAACCAACTGGAAGGAGCACCAACCCTTGATTTACCAGCTCCAACTGGAAGGAGCACCAACCCCTAATGCCAAGCACCAACCTGGACTTCAATTTGAATCTATAGGTTTAACAATAAGATACCTTTGCTTTTGCAAGATCCTGATTGGTCGTCTTCACCTTTGCGTTCTCTACACATGCTGCTCCCTCTGTGCAATCACTTCACACACTCTGCACCCTTACAGCTGCACTTTGCATTCGTCTTCACCCTTTGCACTCTCTTTGCCTTCTGCCTTCTCTACGTAATCACAACCGCACTTGGTCAAATTTCAACCTCTTCGCTCTCTACACACTTTGCTCTCTTTGTGCACTCACAGACGCACTTAGGACAATTCGATACGACTCTTTGCTCACTTTGCGCACTTCACCATCATCTCATCGCTTTTGTTCTTTCTGTGCTCTTACGGCCATATTTCACACTTCGACACCATACGTCAACCACTTCAAATATCCAAACAGACCTCCTTTTATAATAGAATTCTTGTGATGAAAACCCTAATATTAGTCGACTGTAAACCCTAATCTTAGTCAGCTTTCATGACAACTATAAACCCTAATTTTAGTCGGTTGTCATCGGTCTTCGTCGGCTTCAACTCAATCGCAAAAATACATGTCGCGATATCGTGACACTTTCGCTTTCTCTCTCTTTCTCCTTACTTTGGCCCCCAAAAATACATGTCGTGATATCATGACACTTTTTCTTTCTCTCTCTTTCTCTTTGCATCGGACCGTGAAAAAGCTACATGTCGCGATATCATGACACTTTTTCTCCTTGCTCTTTCTCTTTGCATCGGACCACGAAAAAGCTACATGTGATATCGCGACACTTTTTCTCCTTGCTCTTTCTCTTTGCATCGGACCGCAAAAATACAACATGTCGCGATATCACGACACTTTTTATTCTTGCTCTTTCTCTTAGCTTTGGCCCATGAAAATACAACATGTCATGATATCGCGACACTTTTTCTTCTCTGCCTTCCTGTCCTTTTCGAGTCATGAAAATGTGACATGTCACGAAATTGTGACACTTTTGCTTTCGAAGTCTTGCTTTCTGCTTTTGTTGTGAAATCATGACACTTCTGCCTTTGAAGTATTCTTCTTTGCTTTTGTCATGAAATCGTGACACTTCTAATTTCGTACTTCACTTCTTTGCTATTTTCGTGAAATCGCAACACTTCTACCTTCGAAGTCTTCTTCTCTGCTTTTGTCACGAAATCGTAACACTTCTACTTCTGTACTTTTACTTCTTTGTTTTTGTCATGAAATCATGACACTTCTGCTTTTGAGGTCTTGCTTTTTGCTTTTGTTGTGAAATCATGATAGTTCTACTTCCGTATGCTTCCTCTCTTTCTTTTGTCGCAAAAATGCGACATGTTGCGAAATCGCAACACTTTTCCAACTTACTTTCTCTCTCCTATTTTAGTCGTGAAAATGTGACATGTTGTGAAATTGTGACACTTTTCCAACTTACTTTCTCTCTCCTATTTTAGTCGCAAAAATGTGACATGTCACAAAATTGTGACACTTTTCCAACTTACTTTCTCTCTCTAGTTTTAGTCACGAAAATGCGACATGTCGCAAAATCGTGACACTTTTCAAACTTGTTCTCTTTCTTCGAACTTGTTGTGAAATCATGACACTTCTTCCTGCTTTATATGTCATGATATCGTGACAATTTTCTTACTTGTATTTTTCTTTGATATTTTGCATATGGGCCACTTTGGTCTTCTTGGAAAATCACTGTACATACTCTGAGTGTATCGCTCCAAATTTTTCGCATCCTTACCTTCAGGCTAAAGGATCCGCACCCGAAAGGAGGATGGGAAAAGGATGGGACAATACCTCGGACTAAGAGGCCCTTTGAAGGTCCCGCTTCTTGAAGGAGGGGTATTAAGGTGATTTTTTGACGGATGGTGGGGTTCACCAAGAAACGTTTAGTGGCATTTTCCATGCCTAGGTTGGGAATGAGTTTAATGTGTTCAGTTTTAGCTTTAAACATCCAAGTCCTAGGTTTGGCCAGATGAATCTAAGTTATTCTATATGAAAATGCAAATTTAAATACAGAAAATAGATTTAATAGAAAACACAGAGAGCAAACTTAAGTGAAGAAATCCATACCTGGTCCCAGATGTATGATGGAGATTCTAATTTTTGAAGCAGTCCAGATTGTCTGAAATTTGACAGGATCATCTTTGATCTGACAGGATTGTCTGAGATCTGACGAATTCGTCAGACGAATTCGTCAAAGACCTACAAACAGAGAAATAGATACAAAATGCCAAAAATACAACTATTTTGATAGAGGCAAATGATGTGAAATAACAATAAGAATGTTAACAAGATAATCCCAAATAGAAATACAAGTAAATTATGATTATTTAATGACTAATCATGGTCTTATTATGCAATTAAACTACATGGGTGAACTCTAAGATGCAAGATAACAATAAATACTAATAAAACTGACTAAATGCAAAATAAAGTAGCAACAAAGTATAGAAAAAGTGCAAACTCTGGGCACTGATTGCCCCAATGCAAACTATAGTCGAAATCATCATGGATTGATACAAAATCATCTCGAATTGGATAGGATCATATATGATGACCTGAGCTTGCTCCGACTGAAGAATAACAAGGTTCCTGCAACAAAATTTGGATAGGACAAGTGCAGATGGTAATCCAAGGTGTTCTAATGCATGTAAAGGTCAAGTTATAGAAAATCCAGCCAAGGGAAAGTCAAGGGGGGTCCTAAGGTTTAAATAGATTTAGGAGGGAATTTGGAAGGTTGGAGATCATCCTAATTTGGAAGATCTCCAACGATGGAGGTATCTAAGGGTGTAGACGCGCTTCTGCCCGACTTAGAGACACCGTTGAACAGAAGCTAATTATGAAAAATCAGTTTTGGGACAAGATTGTCTAGACATCCTAGTCTAGACGAAATCGTCCGATCTGAGCGATATCATCTAATCAATGATGATATTGTCCAACAGTCACAACAAATCCTAAAAATGGCATGAGAAACAAGGAAACGAGTTAAACAGCGATTTGGGAGCGATTTTGGGGTTGAATTTGAATTTGAATTATTACTAAGGTAATTTTAATTATTTGCTAAGGTTTACTGCGCCAATTTAAGGGTGCTACATTTTGCCCCCTCTTTAGTGAATTTTATAAAGAAAATGCGTTAAATATGAGTTCTTCTTGATCTATGAGAAAGCAAAAATTATTTTCATTTTTAGGCGACGATTCTTGGCCGAATCGTACGACAGCTTACTATGGTGCCCCCTCCGTGTTTTTACCCAAATTGAATGTTTGAGGTAAAAACGTGAAAAAGCAAAGGGGAGATGGAGAGGGAAGAAAGTAGAGAGGGGAGGGCTTTGGTCCCTCCCCTGCTCCCCCTCCCATGGCTCCTGGTTCCTGCCCAGTCCCTGGCTCAACCCAGGTCATCCCTCCCGGGGAGTGGTTTTTTGCAGATGATCTCCTAGGGGGAGATCCTTCTCCACTATTTGCGCCCCTCCCGGCCGACTAGGGTTTCCTTGGTTGTTTTTTCGGACTGGTGCTTCCCAGGGATCCCTGTTTGGTTGGGGATCCCTTCCCTTTTTCCCTCAGGCTTCCCCCTGGGGTTTTTTTGCAGGTTATTCACATGGATCTGGTCCCCTACATTTCTCGATGCGGTGGAGGTGACGATTTAGGGTTTGGACAGCTTCCCCCTTTTTCTTGTGAATCCTCGGCGGGCTCTGTGCTTGGACGGGATTCTTGGTCCCTCGGCGGGCTCTGTGCTTGGACGGGATTCTTGGTCCCTGCTGCTGGGATCCTCTTTTGTTTTCCCGAGGCGGGTTCCTTGTGGTGCAACTCTCTGGTCACTTCTTGATGGACTGGATCCTCTCTGTGCTGGCTGTTGGCTTCCTACAGGATGGCTCTCTCTGAACTGAATGTTTTACCGGTGGGCGGGATGGTTTCTCCACAAGGCGGGATCCGCCAAATCCGCCGATTTTCCTGCGAGGCGGGATCCTTTCTTTTCTGCTGGTTTCCCGGATGGCGGGATTTCCCTGTTGCTTCCCACTAGGCGAGACTATTTATGGTGGTTTTGACTGCTTCCCGTGAGGCGGGATTTTATTGTAACGGTTTTTCTATGCTTCCTGCTGGGTGGGATCTTCTCGATGGTGGTTTTTGGCTACTCCCCGCTGGGCGGGATCTCCAAAACTACTTTCTTTCTTATTTGTTTGTTTCCCGCTAAGAGGGATTGTTTCATGCTTACTGTTACCGTTGGGCGGGATTTCTATTTTGGTGTTCAGTTTCAAGGGATTGATGCCCTAGGCCCATTGCTTATGTAATCAGGTTTTGGGATCCTTTTTAAAACCCGCTATAAATACAAACACTTATAACTATCAAAAAAAAAAAAAAACGTGGAAAAGCAAGATTAAAATATTTTTAATTTTTTTTGAATAAAATTAAGAAAAATAGGGAAAAATCCTAATTCATTGTTACTGTTCATTTTTACTGTTTTCTAGAGCTCTGCAGATAAGATGGTCGAAACAATGCATAGATCGACAGAGGTTCGATGCGGGCTATGGGTAAGGGTCTAAACTTAGTTTAGAATGCTGTAATTTGATTTTTTATGCTTTGTAGATTAAATTTTGATGATTTTTGAGCATCGCAGCCATTTTTTTGCCGTCGACGTCGTTGGGACGAAATCGTCTCGATTTCGTCAAAATCGTCTCGATATTGTCGATTTTGTCCAAGGGCGAAATCGTTGAAATGGGGACGATTTCAGCTTACGAAATCAGAGACGAAATTGCTCAAATTGGGGACGATATCGTCCAATAGTGGACGATATCATCATTGATGAAATTGAACTTGCTTTACTTGTATTTTTAATCACTATTTTTATTAATGATTTGGATTAATGATTTTTATTGTTTTTTTGTTTATGTTGCAGAGAGGATTACTAAAGAGCATATAATGGAAATACGACAGGCTGAGGGATGACTTGGCTACTCTATCTCAAGCAGAGTGAGATCAATTGGCACAAGTCAACTTGTAGCATGTGGTAGAGATGCCACAGGTTTCTACAGATATGGGGCTATTGACAGCCCTAGCAGAGATGTGGTATTCGAGTTCTTCCTATTTTTGATTACCGACAGGGGAGATGACTCCCACACTAGAGGATGTATGGAGGATTTTGAGGGTCCCCATACAAGGATGGTTGATAAATCCCATGGCCAATCAAGGCCACACGATGATGCGATTGTGCGGAGATCCGAGCTTTACCCTGGAGAAGGGCGGAGTGAACATCGAGTCGCTACGTCAGATGCCTGGGGCATCTAGACTGACACAAGTTTTGGCTGGGGTTGTAGGTGGTCTGCTGCTATGCCATCAGAGTGGATGTAGAGTACCATGGCTACTAATATATGTGGCCTATGACATGAGAGACCACGAATAAAAGTTTTCTTGGGGGAGTTATGTACTATGTCAATTGTATAGGATCCTACATGGGGTCATATACAAGGGCATCCGATGTCTGGTTATGACATCACTACTATAGGTTTGGTGCTGGAAGCACATTATGATGCAGAGGCTGGTAGGGCTCCCATTGACAGGGATTGATGGGGAGAGGCCCCGAGCTTTCTACTGGTGGCTCCGAAGAGGGTCACAGCGACGGATAGATTTGCCAATGTCCTAGAGACTACTTGATGACCTTATCTTCGACCATATCACCTAAAGGCCTTGGAGAGATCATCTAGGGTGGGCCAATGATAGACAGGAGCTGGCTCATGTCAGGCGAGTCTGCTAGCTAAGAATGGAGAGGGGAGAGGTGGAGCTCCACCGCTATGACCAAGTTTTGAGGTAGTTCGGTCTACAACAGGGGATCCCATCTCTTAGAGACTACGAGTTTTCTCGAACTATCTAGGATAACACTATAGTTAGTGGGGCTCTAGATATGTAGCACTTCTGGAGTCAGGATGCAGATGATGCCCCCATTCAGCCAGTGGATGGGGACGATGTAGGGGTAGCTGATGACTATGATTCCTGGTACGCAGGCATTCACCCTCCTCGGATGATGAGGGTGTAGGGTCTGATTCATGCAATTGTGCATCGAATGGGGAGGTGACACCAGGCGGCCATTGAGGTAGCATAGGGTCACAGAGGGAGAGATTAGAGGAGACCATAGGCTTAGCAGAGGCCACGATAGCGAGAGAGGAGGGAGGAGAGACCCCCTTCTCCATGAAGAGAGAGACCACCATCACCTAATAAGGTCAAGGGTGTGGACACAAGAGAGAGTAGTGAGATGGCTACTCTCTGGGCAAAGACTGTATGTCTCCAGGCACAGGTGCAGACTTTACAGGATGAGGCTACATGCCACTGAGCTGAGGCTACATAGCTTAGAGATGAGGTTGCATGCCTCAGAGCACAGAGTGGAGGAGCAAGCACTCAAGAGCTGGCATAGTCAATTTCTCAGACCGTGTTCTATCAGGGTATCTACTTCCAGATGGTGCCAGAGGGCCAGAGGGTACAACTGCCAGCTGACATTACAGATTCGATCAGGGTTGGGTCATCGAGGACTTCATCCTGATCGATAACTAGGACTCGTAGTACCACATATACTGTTATGGGGCCACCTCGTCCACCTCAAGGCTGGGGAGGAGATGAGGCTGAGAGCTCAAGGGGTTCTCAAGGCTAGGGTACTACACTGATTATATGATTTGAGAGGATTGAGTATGCCAAGATGTAGATTGTGGCATACCAATCCAGTTTTGATATGATGTACATATATTGTTGAGATATATATATATATATATATGATATTTTTGATCATATGACTTGTATTATGTGTTTGTATGATGCTTTATTTTTGTGGTGTGATTGATTGGATGATTCATGTAATTATGTCGTTTGGAAATATTATGGTTTGAATGGCATGCTTTTTAAAATTTAAATGAAATAATCTAATGTAAACAAATTGGTTTTTTTGTGATGTGATTTGAGAAAAAAGAAAAGGGACTTCTAACAATAATTTCAAAGGACATTGTTGCTATTATAGACCATTTCATGGAGTCGCCGCTCACTCGGTCGTCAAGCTAATCCCAGTATAAAAATATTGTTAAAAGTAAAAGAGTGCTTAAGAGACTGTCTTAAGACTTTGTTGTGATGATGCAAATGAGGATGATGATGATGATGATTTTTTTTCAGATGTTCATGAAAAAAAATTATGCATGAAATATTTTAAAATGACTTGCTAGGTATAAATTCCTAAGTGTGATAATTTTTTTGGATAATTCCATAGGAAGTATACCATCATTGCAAAATTGAATTTTGACATAATGACATGAAAAATAGAGTAAGTGTTTGTTTTGTTTTAAAGCATAATTGTGTAACATAATGATTTAAGTCATATGTTTTTATGATTTTGAATAAATGGAAAATAAAATTGGTACAATGGTTTGCGCTAGGCATAGAATATTTAGGTATAGACTTATACCATCATCGCAAAATCCAAAGAAGAAAATAATAGATTTATTGCATGGTTGATTTTTTTAATTTTTGAAAATAAACTGAAAATATGAAGATGAGGACTTGCGCTAGGCATAAAATTCCAATTATGGTTTTGGAACTATACCATCGTTGTGAAAGTCAAAATTTATATATAAATGTAACTTGATTGCATGTTTTTGAAAATGATTTTGATTTTTGATAATGCATGTAGTTGTCTTTATACTAAACAACTATACTTTCAAAGAAGAAAATGAATTTATTCCAAACAATTTGTAGAAATATTTCAAAGTATCTTAAAGACAAAAGTTAGATTTATAAGGAATCCCATGTGCGTAGGTGAGTTCATTACCAATCTTGATTTATCATAATGATACACAAAATCTCTCAAATACAAAATGTGTGTGCAATTGCATTGTTCATTCACCAGTTTGAGCAAGATACTATGATACAAGTGATTTGAATGAACCAAATAAGTGTTCGTTAACCATGATTTAGATGCATATAACCATACCAGACTACTATGTAAGTCGGGTTATCAAGAGCTAGCTAATCCATAAGCAGACATAGGTCTGTACAAAAGAATGTCGCTAATGTGACAGACATATCACCACGCTAGGAGTTAGCCAAGGCCAAGTGGGTTGGGCACAAACCACCTATTATGGGGCTTACCTCACAGTTTTCGAATAATTGAGAATTCCAGGGATTCAAGCTCATCAACCCTTCTTTTCTTTTCAATGGGTAGGGAAAGGGATTTTATTGCTTTTGCTTTTGCTTTTTTCTTTTGCTTTTTTTTTTTGTATCTTTTGCTTTGATATTTGAGATAATGCTAAAATAACCTTTTTCTTTTTCTCTTTTTTTTGAACTTTTATTTTATTGCTATGCTAGGGATACTTGCTTTGATTAGCTGTAGAGCAAGGGATTTTTATTCTTGGTAGGGGTGAACTTGTCCTTTTGTCAATTCTCAAAGATTCTAGACCATGTGCATGATAGGATAGCAGGGGAAAATTTTCGCTCAAGAACCACTGCTACTATGTAGCATAGCATGGAAATTACAAATATAATCATTTTATTGTGAAAATATATGCTTGGTTTAAGTAAATAACAAGATCAATTCTCTATGCTCAAAATTTATTTAATTGAATTTTGTGGACTTTGATATAAGAGAGATTAGTAATCATGCCAGATAAAATCAAGATATTTATTTTTGTGTGTTTGTGATAGTGGGGGATTCCAAATAAATGCTAATTTATTCAAAATAAATTGAAAATATAACTGCAATACTTGAAGAAGAAATATATACAATAAATATTTGTGAAGAGTTTGATAATTTTGACTCACTCTTGCTTCTTTATTTTTTTGGGTTTTAAAAGAGTCAATAATATTGTTGTTTTTGACTTTTATTTTTTTATTTTTATTTGTTTTTGTGTAAACAGTTTTATATATTTTTTGAAAATGAGACAACATGCAAAATATGTACAAATGATGAAATGACCAAATGTTATGCGTAATATCACTTAATATGCATAATATTCAGAGGTTCTTTTAAATATTTACCATCTAAGGTAGCTAATTTGTATGCTCCTAATTCAAATTTAGCAGTAATAATATATGGTCCAAGCCAGTTGGGATCAAATTTACCTTTAAGGTCTTTAGTTGCATTAGTATTTTTTTGATTTTCTTTTAAAACAAGGTCGCCGACCTCAAAGGATCAATGACGAACTTTCTTGGCATATGATCTTTTAAGATTGTTTTGGTAAGCACGAAGATGCTCCAAAGCATTGATGCGCTTTTCATCTAGAATTTCCAGCTGACTGAGTCTGCCAACTCGATATTCATCTCCTACTTCGGTATCTTGAAGTAGTAGATCCAAAGAAGGAACTTCTAATTCAAAAGGAAAAATGGCTTCAACATCATAAACCAAGACAAAAGGTGAAGTTCCAGTGGGAGTTCGAACACTAGTTCGATAGGCCCACAAAGCTGGATATAATTGAATGTGCCAGTCGCCGCTGATTTATTGACCAATATTTTAAGAATTTTGATTAAGGTTTTGTTAGATGCTTATGCTTGGCCATTACCCTGAGGATAATAGGGAGTGGACCAACAATGTTGAATCTTATATTTTTGGCATAATTTCTTGACATCTTTATTTTTGAAACAAGTTCCATTGTCTGAGTTGAGATTTGTAGGAATTTCGAACCTACAAATGATTTGATTAAAAATAAATTTAGATACTTGTGTTCCAGTGTAGGAATCTAAAGGCATAGCTTCAACCCACTTCATGAAATACTCAGTGGTGGTTATGATGAATTTGTGTCCATCAGATGACACAGGATTAATTTTGCCAATAATGTCTAACCCCCATTTTGAAAAGGTCCAAGGAGATGAAATAGCCTGCAGCTCTTGTGCAGGTGCATGGACAAGGTCAGCATGTTTCTGGCACTTGTCATAATGGTGCACATAATCATGTGCATCCTTTTCCATGGTAGGCCAAAAGTAGCCTATCCTAAGGAGCTTTTTAGCAATGACACTACCACTGAAGTGTCCTCCATAAGATCCATCGTGGACTTCACTTAAAGCTGATTTGGATTCTTCTAGATTCAAACATCTCAATAGGATACCTTCAAAAGATCTCCTATATAAAGTATTGTCAATTATTACAAATCGACTTGCTCGTCTATGTAATAACCGACGTTGGTTTCTATTAGAATTGGCAGGGAAAGTCCCATTTTGAAGAAAATCAACTATATCTGTATACCAAGGTTCAAGAGTAGTTTCATTGATTAGAAACACATCCAAAGGTTCTAAATATGACTTATTTGAAGTGGGTTCCTGGAGTCGACGAATAACAATGGTGGCATATTCATCATCTAACTCCAAGGGTAGAAGAGATGCAGTTGTGGCCATAGTGTCAGCTGCACGGTTGCTAGTTTACGAAATAGCTTCCAAAGTAACTTTATCAAACAAGGATAACAATTGCAAAACATATGCTTTATATGGGCTCAATTTATCATCTCTGGTCTGATAAAATTCATTAATTTAATTTATGACAAGTTGAGAATCACCAAAAAATAGGAGATGTTTGAATTTTAATGCCAAGGTAGCTCGTAATCCAAGGATTAGAGCCTCATATTCGGCAGTATTATTGGTGCAAGAAAATGTTAATTTAAAATACAAAGGTATAATGTGTTTTTGTGGGGATATTAAAATAATACCCGCACTAGCCCCACTCATGCATCGGGCTCCATCAAAGTATAAAGACCATTGTTCAATATGGCCTGCCTCTAATTGAAGGCATTCATTAGGAAACTCAATGATGAGGGGATGGGTAGACTCTAAGGGTGCAGCAGCTAACTGATCTGCTATGATTTGACCCTTAATATATTTTTGTCCTATGAATGTGAGTTCAAACTCGCTGAGAGCAAGAAACCACTTGGCTGTACGACTCGATAAATAAGGTCGACTCATAAGATACCACAAGGGATCATATTTAGCAATGACATATGTTTTTTGACTAAGCATATAATGGCATAATTTTTGCATAGAAAATATGACTGCTAGACATAGTTTTTCTAATGAGGTATAACGAGTTTCATAACTGATTAAAGTTTGGCTAATATAATAATTAGCACGTTCTTTCTTCTCATCATCAATCTGAGCTAACATAGCTCCTAAAGCAAAATCTAAAGCTAAAATATACAAGAGAAACGGGCAATCAGGTCTAGGCAGTGAAAGCACAGGTGGATTAAGGAGGTATTGTTTGAGAAGTTCAAAAGCTTCTGTACATTCATCATCCCAGTTAAAAGGGACATCCTTCTTAAGGAGCTTAAGAAAGGGAGTGGTTTTTTCTGTCAGCTTATTGATGAAGTGACGGATGGCTTGAAGCTTACCTTGTAAACTTCGTAACTCAGATATATTGGTAGGTGCGGGCATATCAGTGATAGCTACAATTTTGAGAGGGTCGATTTTGATACCACGTAAAGAAACTAAAACCCCTAATAGTTTATCGGACTTAACTCCAAATATGCATTTGGCTAGATTTAATCGAATAAGATATTCTCTTAATCAATTAAATACTTTTCTCAAATCATCTAAATGATCATCTTCTTTAATAGAGCGAGCTATAATATCATCTACATAATCATGTAGGATATCATGCATCATATCATGTTGATATGTTGTGCCTGCATTCTTTAAACCAAATGGCATCACTTTCCAACAAAAGGTACCCCAAGGGGTAATAAAGGCTATTTTAGCCTGATCTTCAGGAGCTATCTTGATCTGATTATAGTCAAAAAATCCATCCATTAGGGACATCATTCCACTCCTGGCGGTAAATTCAATGATTTGATCCATGTTTGGAAGAGGAAAATCATCTTTAGGGCATGCAGCGTTAATATCTCTAAAGTCCATGCAAACCCTAACTTTGGTAGCTTCTTTCTTGGTGAATGGAACTACATTCGATATCCATTCAACATAATCAATAGCTTGTATGAAAATAACATTTAGGAGTTTTTCTAACTCCCCTTTGACTAGCAAGGCCACTTTGGGATGCATTTTTCTAAGTTTCTATTTAACAGGTTTAGCATCCGGATGGACTACTAAGTGATGCATGACGACAGAAGGGTCCAGACCTGGCATATCTTCATATGTCCAAGCAAAGACATCTTCATATTCTTTAAGGAATGTAATGTATTCATCTTGTTTTTCTTGACTTAATGCTAATCCAATATTGATTATGTGAGGATTATCCTCAGTTCCAATGTTAACTTTAATGACGTTTTCTACTTCCATGTGTAGATCTATTTCAAAATTTGGTGGGGCGGGTGAAACACCCAATTCTTGTAATTCTTTTAAGGTTAAGTTGGATAATTCATCTTGATGAGTGGTGGCCTCAAGTTGGGCTATAGTTGGTATAGAACCATCAAAATAAAAACCATTGTGTAACAACTCTTCAACGGAGACATCATGGAAAATATCTCCTTCCAACTCCTCATCGAATTCAACAATCAATTCAGGGTAAGCTATGGATAGCATGTTGCAAGTAAAGGGATTATTCTTTGAACACAAAGAATCTTGTTTATCTAGATAATCTTGGTAACATATGAGTTGATCATCATCTTCAAAAGGGAAGGGTTGACCCTTACTAGGAAATAGGCCCACACCACATCGGGCGGGCCATGGCTCTACCTCAATAGGTTCTTTCATACCATTTTGGAAAGGTCCCAAGCCTTTCCCTTTATAGCCCATTTTAAGAATTATGGGCTTAGCTTTAATATATTCATTAGCAAAATAACATCGGGCATATCCCTCATGATGAGTTTTTATATTTAGAGGTATTCTTCCCCAATCATATCATTTATAAATAAAAGCACAACTCCCGACTTGGTAAGTACTTCCCATAGGTTGTGGGTGGCCCAAAGTATGAGGAGATGGTGGCAAGTTATTTAAAAGAATTGAATCTTGCATAAAAGCATTTGTTTTTTCTAATATTAATATTGTGGATGAATCTGGTAAAAGTTCATCAGAAAGAGCATAAGATGCAGAAGGATCATTCCCTATATCTTTAGATGTGGAAGGTATGATAGATGTTGATAATGTGGAAGTGTCAATAAATGGGTCTATAGGTTTTGAAATTATAGGGATAGAACATGAAGGATTGGTTGTGGATTGAAGATATTTTTGAGGTTTTAGTGTGGTTTGTTCAAAAGATGGTTGAGTTAAATGTATGGGTGTAGTTGATGTAGTAGATGATGTTATGTATGTGTTTTTCACATGTTTAGATGAAAAATAAGAATTAGGATGTGTGGATGACAGAGCGGGGTAAAATTACACTCCAATAGGTTTTGCCAAAGAACACATATCAAAGGGTCTAGGGTCACCATGGATAGCAACCAATTGATTTTTAAATTCAAACTTAAGATACTGATGTAAAGTGGAGGGAACCGCTCGCATCGCATTGATCCAAGGGCGACCCAAAAGTATATTGTACGATGCTAGGCAATGTACAATAAACACGGTTGTATCTAGGGTTCTAGGACCAACTTGCAAGGGTAAGGTAATAACTCCACACGTTTCTTGTGTCTCGTCATTGAAAGCTTTGATAATCATGTTCGTTTTCTTCATTTCATCACTTCGAAAGCCAAAACGTTGGTAGAAATCAAAATTTCAAATGTTTATAGATGAACCATTATCAATAAAGACTCTTTTAACAGCTACATCTCCAATTAAAGCAGTAATATATAAGGGGTTATCCTTATGTAAACTATGTTGTGGGATATCTTTATCTCGAAAGTCAATACAATCAACTTCTCGAGTGATGATAGTATTGGACATGGCTTTGGGTTGAATATTTTGAGGTACCATCATTTGGCTTAATGTAAGCATTAACTCATCCCTATGGGTAGGAGAAGATCTTAACAAGTCCAAAAGGGAAATTTTGGCTGTAGTATTGGATAATTGTTCATTAATATTGTAAGGAGGTTTTGGTTGAACATTAGACATATGATTCCCTTTATTGGGATTTTTCAAAATAAATGGAGCTGATCCATCATTCTGAGTTTGATCTTGTTGCGAGTTTTGAGCCTGTTGTCTAGTAACGGCTCCGATGGTACCCACAATGTTATATTGAAGACGTTGAACTAGTCTTGGTCGAGCATTTATGGCTTGTTAATTAGGAAGGAACTGATTAGAAGAGGGTCGAGTAGTAACTCTTATAGGAAATGGTTCTTCTGGAACCATAGCATCTATGATGGGTTGAATAGGATCTGATTCATTTTTAGAACTATTCGATTGGTTTGAGGTAATGTCTATTTCACTTTCAGTATCTGATTCTACATCACTAGGATCGGGAGTGTGAATATTATGTAGGGGTCTGGTCATGACCAGGGATAAGGTTGTGCCAAATATTTGAGGATCCTGAACAGATAATTGTTCACTAATAGTCCCTACATATCGGGTAGGAGGGGGAACATTATGATGTTCGATTTGATTGGCCACTTCTTTACCATGGTTTGGTAAAGGATGTTGAAATATATCCAATGATTGATTAGCATTTTGATTCTAATTTTGGGGAATGGTATTTTGAGCATTATTAGGAGAATTTTGTATAGGTTGGAATGCTTGCACCTCCATTTCATTATTATCAATCAGATCTTGTATTTTATGTTTTAATATTTTACAAGAATTTGTAGCATGTCCAGGTCCTCTATGAAAATCACAATGTAAATCAGCTCTGTATTCGGGTATAGTTGGATCAGGTTCCTGGATAGTCGGTAATTGAATCAAGCCTCATGCTAATAATTGAGGAAGAATGGTTGATAAAGGTTGATTCAATCTAGTAAATTCTCGAGGAGGTTTATCAGGAGGTTTTAATATAAATTTTTTTGTTGTCTTCATTGTATTGATGTTAGCAACGTTTCTACTATCAGTGACTCCGTCACCCACAACTTGTTTGTTTTTATACTGATTTCTAGATGTTTTCTCATCATCTTTCTTTTTGAGCTGACCTCTTCTAATGAGAGCATCTTATACCCTTCGAGCTAAGTCTATAGCTTGATCGAAGGTAGTTAAGGTGGTAGTTGATAACTCATAAGATATTTGTTCTTGTAAATTATTAATAAAAATGTCCAACATTTCCCTATAAGGTAGCACAAAGTGTAGTTTTCTTGTCAACTACCTCCATCTAGCTAAGAAATCAGCAAAACATTCATCTTTGTCTTGTTTTAAGTTGTACAAATATTTAATGGTGACATGCCTCTCGATGTAGGCACTAAATTGATGGACAAACGATTTAGTTGTTTCTTCAAAATTTCTCAAAGAATGAGTGGGCAATTGATAGTACCACTCTAATGCCATTCCTCCTAAACTTTTTGGAAACATTTTTAGTAATAGCAAGTCATCATGCGATATATCATGACATGCTATCCTAAACATGCGAAGATGCTCTATGGGATCTTTAGTTCCTTTATATATAGGCAGGACGGGCATGGGAAAGTGTTTCAGGTATGGTTGTGCTACAACTATGGGATCCAGAGGTTGACTACGTATATCTCGATAATTGTACGAGGGACGATAGGGATCTATCTAGTCCATGCGTGAAGCTAATTGTTTCACCATGGCTTCCAGATTACTGGTTTGCCCACCATATTGGTTCGGTAGGGCATTAATATGGGATTTGTGAGCATATGATGGAGGGACATGGAGATTAGATGCTATATTGCTATTGTGTAAATTTTTGGTAGGAAGGGTGTTATGAAGAAATTTTGAAGTTGTATTATGTTGTATGCCCTATTGTTGAAAATTGGTGTTTGGCTTCATTTTAGGTTTTTGTCTGCTTGAAGCATATTGATCAATAGTTTGGCAAAGTAAGGCAATGAAGGAAGGTTTCTTTTGTGTGGGAATGATCTTAGGCTCAATAACAGGTTCCTTAGGGGGTTGGGTAACCTGTTGTTTTGGCATGTTTTGAATCATAGTGACCATATCTCTATTGGATGGTCCAACTTTATCACTTTCTTAATCAATGAAAGACAAGGGATTAGTGTGTATGTCAAACATATGTTCCATGGCTGCTTGAGTGTCATTATTTTTCCCTTTATCAATACAAACTGCCATATTAAGAGCACCAATGTTATTATTGAAAAATTTCTAGAAATGATCTAAGTTATCAAAAGCAATAGTTCCATCTGAAGCTATTCTAGGGGATGAGGATCCTTCCTCTTTAAGGTTTTCTTGTTGTTCATTTTCTTTAGCTAGCTCACCTTCTGGCTGTTCTATAGTTTCTCCTTCCGGAATGGATTCCTCAGGAAGGACATTTGGGTTTTTTGTTTTGTCTTCTAACCAATCTTCTTCTTCTTGTTTAGTTTGTTTACCATTCCTAAGTTTAGGCATTGTGCTTAAATTTAGATTTCAGCAAATATATATATATACTTATATATATATATATATATATATATATATATATATATATATATATATATATATATATGTGTGTGTGTGTGTGTGTGTGTGTGTGTGTGTGTGTGTGTGTGTGTAACAAGCTTAAGAGGTATATATTTTAATTATATACCTACTATAGTATTTGAAATAAAATGTTTTTTGGTTTTTGTTATGTTTTGGTTTTTTTCTTGTTTTTGTAACAATATTATAAAGATAACAAACATCACACTAAATGCAAGAAATAATAATAATGAAAGCAATGATCTAGTTTTCTATAAAAAAATTATAAATATCATTAATGGGCTCAAGTTCTTCAGGAGTCATGAAGTGTTCTTCTTCAAATTGAAAATTTTCTTTCAAGAATTTGACAAAAAGTGCTATAGTGATATTATCTGTCTTAGATTCTGGTTGGTAGAAATAAATTTCGTGGCAATACTCTCGATATAACATAGTCCTAGGAACTATATTCTATCTTTCCCTATCCGTAAGAACGACCTCTTGATCTTCTACATGACCTAGGAATTGGTGTATAACAGCTACATTCTCAAGGTATTCCTCGAAGGTGAACAATTCTGAAGACACAAGAGCTCTCCTATAAGCTAACCACCTATGGCAGGCTCTCTGAAGTTCATGATAAACAATGAGTTGATGAGGATCTAGGATCTTATCTAGGGCAAACCTCTTGATTGGTTTAAGTTCGATTGATCTAGGTGAAATGACACCTAGCCTCCTATCAAGTTCTTTCCACAAAAGTTGGTTTCTATCTATTTCAGGTACACTAAGCATAGAATTTACTTCTATGGCTGCTAATTGGTTTTCAACATTTATAGTAACTGCTAATATTTTCTTAGGAGCTACCATCTAGACATGATATGCAACTTAGTATTTTTTTTATGATTTTAAATGCATCTATGTTTTTGTTTTTTTTTTTTTCAAAAGGTTTTAGTTTCACGTTGGGTTCACCAAAATGTATTGCTCCAAATTTTTTGCATCCTTACCTTCAGGCTAAAGGATTCGTGCCCGGAAGGAGGATGGGAAAAGGATGGGACAATACCTCGGACTAAGAGGCCCTTTGAAGGTCCCACCTCTCGAGGGAGGGGTATTAAGGTGATTTTTCGATGGATGGTGGGGTTCACCAGGAAACGTTTAGTGGTAGTTTCCATGCCTAGGTTGGGAATGAGTTTAACGTGTTCAGTTTTAGCTTTAAACATCCAAGTCCTAGGTTTGGCCAGATGAATCTAAGTTATTCTATATGAAAATGCAAATTTAAATACAGAAAACAGATTTAATAAAAAACACATAGAGCAAACTTAAGTGAAGAAATCCATACCTGGTCCCAGATGTCTGATGGAGATTCTAATTTTTGAAGCAGTCCAGATTGTCTAGAATTTTACAGGATCGTCTCTGATCTGAAAAGATCGTCTGAGATCTGACGAATTCATCAGACGAATTTTTCAGAGACCTGCAAATAGAGAAATAGATACAAAATGCCAGAAATACAACTATTCTGATAGAGGCAAATGATGTGAAATAACAATAAGAATGTTAACAAGATAATCCCAAATGGAAATACAAGTAAATTATGATTCTTTAATGACTAATCATGGTCTTATTATGCAATTAAACTACATGGGTGAACTCCAAGATGCAAGATAACAGGAAATACTAATAAAACTGACTAAATGCATAATAAAGTAGCAGCAAAGTATAGGAAAAGTGCAAACTCTGGGCACTGATTGCCCCAATGCAAACTACAGTCAAAATTGTCTCGAATTGATACAAAATCGTCTTGAATTAGACAGGATCATCTACGATGACCTGAGCTTTCTTCACTGAAGAATAACAAGGTTCCTACAACAAAATTTGGATAGGACAAGTGCAGATGGTAATCCAAGGTGTTCTAATGCGTGTAAATGTCAAGTTACAGAAAATCTAGCTAGGGGAAAGTCAAGGGGGGGTCCTAAGGTTTAAATAGATTTAGGAGGGAATTTGGGAGGTTGGATATCATCCTAATTTGGAAGATATCCAATGGGGGAGGTCTCTAATGGTGCAGACGCGCTTTTGCCTGACTTAGAGACGTCGTTGAACAGAAGCTAATTATGAAAAATCATTTTTGGGACAAGATCATCTAGACATCCTAGTCTAGACTAAATTATTTGATCTGAGGCGATATCATCTGATCGGCGACGATATCATCCAACAGTCACAACAAATACTAAAAATGGCATAAGAAATGAGGAAATAGGTTAAACGGTGGTTTGGGAGTGGTTTTGGGGGTTGAATTTGAATTTGAATTATTACTAAGGTAATTTTAATTATTTGCTAAGGTTTACTATGCCAATTTTAAGGTGCTACACTAAGTAACCTTTGAACTCCTATCTTCTACATCTGAATAGTTTTTGAACTTCCTATCCACTGCATCTGACTATGTTGACAACAATGACAATACTATTGTTGCGCCTTGCTCAACAATATCCCCCTTTGGAATTGTTGGCAACACATGTGCAATTTCCTGTAACTCTTCTCCCCCTTTGACAATAATACCAAAGGGCTACTGCAGACTCCCCTTGAGTCCATGCACAACATTCTCAGGCACAATTTATTACATGTAGCAAACATCATGAACATGAGCAAAAAGATAATCAAATACTTAAATTTTCCCCCTGAGAATGTGATCCCTATAGCTAGTCAATTCTTGGAAAACGTAACCACTCCACAATATGTTGTTGGAATAAAAATCCAACTTAACCTCACTTTCTGCAACTCTCTCCTATGTACAACACACTGTCGCTGCAATATATTTTGCCTCTGCTATGGATAAGGAAATTGACTCTTGTTTCTTACTGTTCCACGTGACCAACCTGTCTCCAAGATAGAATGCACCTCCACTAGTACTCTTTCTATCATAAATTCTTCTTGGATAATAAATCTAATCTCTGCTCATCATATTAGAATTCTTGTTGTACCTTGATTTTACTTATTTAGAATAGTATGATCAACACTCAACTTTCAACTGTGCAAAAGTTACTCCCAAAACAAAAGTGATCGACTCTCCAGGTAGCTTGCGCATAATTTCTTTAGCCTTTTGACTGCCATCTCCTCTGTGACTGACGACTTTGCCTCGCATCAGTTGTGTAGCTCAATGTCTCTAGTTTCTAATGGCTGCCATGAATGTTTTCATCGCCTGTGTAGGTATTGACAGTGGACCGTTACATCTAGCATTGGAACCTCAATCTACGCACAGTCATCATCACTCGGTATTCTGCTTCTTGCTAGGGCATATGTCAGGGCTACTCAATGTCTTAGGCAAACATTCTTCACATGATTCCAGGGAGCAATTCTCCTCACTGAGATCAAGGGAATCCTCGGGCAATATCTCACATTTCCCAAATAATGCAATACTTTCTTAGGTGCATAGGCATCTTGTCCTCCTTGGCGTTTCACCACCTGGGTGCTATTCTATCAACGTATTTGCCTTGTATGTGCTAATTGGCACTCTTGACCAACTGGGTGCTAGTGCCACTGTTTTCTTTGACTCTGGCATCTCTTTGATAACAACTACTTCTTTAGAGAAAATTAATGCTCTCTTATTTTGATTAACTTGCAACTCAAGGAAATACGAAAGTTCACCAATCATTGACATTTCAAATTCTTTTTGCATTTTATTTGCTAAATATTGACATGACTCATCTTTGCTACTGCCAAATATGATATCATCTTTCTTAAACCCTTGTTGAGTGAGATAGTTGTCTAGCCTTGCATACCATGCTTGGGGTGCCTGTTTCAAGCCATATATTTTCAACTTACAAACCAAGTTGGGATCATCACCAAGCTAGAAACCATCTGGCTGCTCAATATAGACCTCTTCTTCAAGCTTCTTATTCAAAAATGCTAATTTCACATCTGTCAAAAAAATTGTCAAGTGACTCACACTTGTACCAACTTTTGTCCAACACTGTACCGACACTACAATTTTACTGTCAACTCTGTGCAAGCATAAAACACTGTACCACAACACCAACCAAATCCCTTTTTACATTTTCAACTTGGTCTATGTTTTCTACAGTCACCGTTGGTCACACCTTACTTTCAACTGTTCGAATCAGGAGACAATATTTTGTCAAACACTTCACGACCAACTATAGTGCACCTTACTCAAACTCATACTTCTGGACCTCGGATAGGTATGATTCACAAAGCAAAGTTGCTCATCTTGATGAGAAAAACATGAATCAATAATCAAAATTCAATATTTTTTACCACAACGTTATAATAGATCTAACAATATTCACGTCAATGTGTAGTTCAGATACACACTGCTTTTATCAAAACACATATATGCAGATAGGGCAACATTATTTCACTGAACAAATTATCTGAACTATTATAATCCTTAACTTTGGACAGTGGCAGTAAGAACCATCACTAGTACAATAATGACATATAGCAATACTACCAAAAATGACAACTCTCAATTTAATCACCACCCTTCACGACACTTCCACAAACAACTACATGAACTGAAAACACACTTCGACAACTATACGACAACTTCCCTGACTACTTGCATTTCATCCTCAAGTAATCAAATAAATACATAGGAGCATTAAAATGAAACTTCAAGATTGCTCCCCCTGAGGATGTGCTATCTGGAGTTGCTTAGTGCAATAGCAGAGTAGTCTCCTTCAGTCCAAGGAGACACAATTTCCTTTCTTCTATCTTTCTCCAAAATTTCTTGAACTCGGGCTTGGATTTTTCAACTACATCCCTATTTTGCACCTTTTCGTGAACTCTAATATTTCTCTTGTGTGGTTTTCTCTTGTGCATCCTTGATGAGTGATTATTTTCCTTTCTTTTATGTACATGATTTATTCCCTTTTTGTGTTGCGTTCTTTGCATATGATGAAATCTACTATTTTGCCTTAGATTAGATACAAAAGTGCTTGGACAAAACCTTGCTATGTGCCCATGACCATTACATTGAAAACATTGTACATAGTGTTCACTCAGAAACATAGATGTATTTCTACCAACATAACTCTTTGATTTATTATTCAATCCACAATAAGTTGCCTTGTGACCATACTGGTTGCATCTGAAACAATAGCCATTAAAAGTATTATTATGAATAGAGTGAGAGTGATAGAACCTCTTTTGTTGTGGTTGCTTTGTTGTAGATCTCCTTTGATATTTTCTTCCTTTTGAAGATCAGCTTCAAACTTTTCTTGCTTCGATCCTTCAACAATGAACTTCTTCTTCTTTGCAGAGTTGGAAGATGAAGGTTATTCAACTTCACATCCAAGACCACACTTATCTGTGGAGCTTCTTTGTTGGCTTATCATTTTATCTAGGAACTCTATGCTCTTCTCGAATTTGAGATTTGTATTGGCCTCTTCTAGTTGTTTCTTCAATAAAAAAATCTATTCCTCTTGTTTGTAGCAACAAATCCCTTTCTCATTGATTTGTGACCTAAGAGTTTCTTCAATCCTTTTGAATTCTTCTACCTGTAATTTCAAAATTATTATTATTTCATTTGCATCCTCAAGCTTTCTTGAGATTTCCTTATTCCTTTTTCTTTCTATCTTCAATTCATCCAGAGCTACAATTAGTTCCTCTTTCAAATTTATCTTTGCATCAATTTCTTCTTCATCACATTCCTGTTCAAGTTCTGTTTCTTCTTCGAGTGTCATGAACAGACCTCCACCTGTTTACTTTTTAGAATCATCCTCTAGTATTTCATTAACTCTCAGCATTTATGCCTCTATGTTCTCATCATCATCTTCATGAATACTCCTTAGTTTTTCCCATATTTCTTTTATCGTTTTACAACTCATGATCTTTACCAGTTCATTGTCTACTAATTCGCACCTGATAGCATTCTTTGTTTTTGAGTCATTCTCAAATAGATTCTTATCGACAACATCGGTTGGAGGAGTGATGGATATTGTGTATTCATTGTCCACTGAATCCCAGATCTCGTATCCTAAAGCACAAAGATATGTCTGCATCCTGATTCTTCAGATCGCGTAATTAGTTTCATCAAACAAAGGTGCTTTGTTTGATGAGAAGTCTTCAACCTTTTCTTGTTCAATTTTCTCTTCCACAGGAACTGAAACTAACTGAGATGCCCTTTTGGAGGAGGATCTATTCTTCTTACCCATTGCATACTAATCCAAGATCAATCCTGACTGATTTAGCCTGAGAAGGGAACTTGGCTCTTATACCAATTGTTAGTCTTACAATGGCACCGAGAGGGGGGGTGAATCAGTGTAGTTATTTACACTTAAATTTACAGCTCTTAAAACTAAAATAATGAAACCTTAAAACTATATAAAGCAAGTATCATAAGAGAACATCAAACACAACATAATATTTAACGAGGTTCACCAATTTGGCTACTACTCAAGAATGACTGCTTGGACTACCATCCAAATCTAGCCTTTGCAAAGCACCAACTTTATAATCAATTTACCAGCACCCACTAGAAGGAGCACCAACCCCTAATTTATCTGTACCAACAGAAAGGAGCACCAACCCCTGATTTACTAGCGCCAACTGGAAGGAGCACCAACCCCTGATTTACCAGCTCCAACTAGAAGGAGCACCAACCCCTAATGCCAAGCACCAACTTGGACTTCAATTTGAATCTATAGGTTTAATAGTAAGATACCTTTGATTTTGTAAGACCCTGACTGGTCTTCTTCACCTTTGCGTTCTCTGTGCACTCTGCTCCCTCTATGCAATCACTTCACACACTCTGTGCCCTTACAGCTACACTTTGCATTCGTCTTCGCCCTTTGCACTCTCTTCGCCTTCTACCTTCTCTGCGCAATCACAGCCGCACTTGGTCGAATTTCAACCTCTTTGCTCTCTGTGCACTTTGCTCTCTCTACGCACTCACAAATGCACTTAGGAAAATTTGATATGACTCTTTGCTCACTTTGTGCACTTCACCATCATCTCACTGCTTCTATGCTTTCTGCGCTCTTACGGCCACATTTCACACTTTGATACCATACGTCAACCACTTCAAATCTCCAAACAACCCTCCTTTTATAACAAAATTCTTGTGATGAAAACCCTAATATTAGTCAGTTGTAAACCCTAATCTTAGTCGACTTTCATGACAATTGTAAACCCTAATTTTAGTCGGTTGTCATCGGTCTTCGTCGGCTTCAACTCAACCACGAAAATACATGTCGTGATATTGTGACACTTTCGCTTTCTCTCTCTTTCTCCTTGCTTTGGACCTCAAAAATACAACATGTCGCGATATCGTGACACTTTTTCTTTCTCTCTCTTTCTCTTTGCATTGGACCACAAAAAAGCTACATGTCACGATATCGTGACACTTTTTCTCCTTGCTCTTTCTCTTTGCATCGGACCGCAAAAAAGCTACATGTCACGATATCGCGACACTTTTTCTCCTTGCTCTTTCTCTTTGCATCGGACCGCAAAAATAGAACATGTCGCGATATCATGACACTTTTTCTCCTTGCTCTTTCTCTTAGCTTTGGCCCGCAAAAATACATGTGATATCGCAACACTTTTGCTTCTCTGCCTTCCTGTCCTTTTTGAGTCACAAAAATGCGACATGTCATGAAATTGTGACACTTCTGATTCTGAAGTCTTGCTTTCTGATTTTGTCATAAAATCGTGACACTTCTGCCTTCAAAGTCTTCTCTGCTTTTGTCATGAAATTGTGATACTTTTTCTTCCATACTTCACTTCTTTGCTATTGTTGTGAAATCGTGACATTTCTACCTTCGAAGTCTTCTCTGCTTTTGTCATGAAATCGTGACACTTTTGCTTTCATACTTTTACTTCTTTGCTTTTGTCACAAAATCACGACACTTTTTCTTTCGAGGTCTTGCTTTCTGCTTTTGTCATGAAATCGTGACAGTTTTGCTTTCGTACGCTTCCTCTCTTTCTTTTGTCACGAAAATGCGACATGTCGCGAAATCGTGACACTTTTCCAACTTACTTTCTCTCTCCTATTTTAGTCATGAAAATGCGACATGTCACAAAATCGTGACACTTTTCCAACTTACTTTCTCTCTCCTATTTTAGTCACGAAAATGCGACATGTCGCGAAATCGCGACACTTTTCCAACTTACCTTCTCTCTCCAATTTTAGTCACGAAAATGTGACATGTCGCGAAATTGCAACACTTTTCAAACTTGTTCTCTTTCTTCGAACTTGTCGTGAAATCATGACACTTCTTCCTGCTTTATATGTCGTGATATCGTGACATTTTTCTTACTTGTCTTTTTCTTTGATATTTTGCATATGGGCCACTTTGGTCTTCTTGGAAAATCACTGTACATACTCTGAGTAACCTTTGAACTCCTGTCTTCTGCATCTGAATAGATTTTGAACTTCCTATCCACTACATCTGACTGTGTTGACAACAATGACAATATTGTTGTTGCACCTTTCTCAACACTCATGTGATTCAAGACTTGAAATATTCTAAGAAATTGCTCTTGACTCTTAATTCAAATAAGAGTTTAAATATTTCTAGAATGTCAATGGTTAATTGTAACTTCCAAGTAGAGACCAAAGGCACTTTGAGTAAGACCTCTGACTCAATTAAATATTTGGTGAGATCTATCAAGAGGTCGATGAAGATGTCAACTTTCTATGCAAATGAAATCTCTTAGAGATTGAAATATAATATTGAGGATCCAAATAATCTAGTGTTGGAAATAGATATCTCTGAGGAAAACTCCCAAGACTAGTCTATATTTGTGGTTTGGTATTTTAGTTCTTTGTTGGGTTCAATTGTCACTTGGGTTCCTTTTGACAATAGGTTTGTTATTTGGGTATTTTTTGGTTTTTGGTGATCATTTTTTTTGGAATCTGTCTCTTGTAGAGACTCTCCTATTCTTTGGCTTGTGTTATATTTGGTTATGCTTGAAGTTTGGGTTATGGTTGGTGTTTGTCTCTTTTAAAGACTTTTCTCTTTTTGAATTGTGTTCTAAAATGTTTGGGGCTTATTTCAAAACCCCTATTTTTTCCACCTAATCAATTTTTTTCAACTTTAGAAAATTTACCGGTTGAAATATTCCAAGTAGCCTATTCATAAAGTAGTGGATTCAAACATATGTGGTGTATTCATTAGGTAGTGAATTCAAACACAGGTGACGTATTTGTGAAAGACACCAAAATAAGTAAGTATAACCTCTTCCTCCTATTTTTCTATAATTGTAGGTTGTTTGTTGTTTCTTGTGTATATCCCAAGAAAACTCATCCAATAGGTTTTCAAGTAGATTTTAGAGTGCAACCTCTTGCATGGCCAAAGTAATGTAAGAGAATTTTTAAGGCAACATTGATTAATCTTGCCAACCTTGTTCTCTTGATTTAAAGTGCCACTAAGCATGGTATTAAAAAGGTTTACCAAACCTTAGCACCACATTAATTATTATTATAATAACTATGCACTAATTGAATTAATGGCTTAATTAGTTAATACAAATGATTAATATTTGTAGAGGGGGAAAACTACCCTACCACATACAATTCCCAAAAGGCTAGATCCACAAAGATAGAAAGCCTTATGAGGTGAACCGCAGGGGCTATGTTGTTCTCTACACTTGGTTCTAGGGGGAAGGGTTCACTAGGAACAGCTTAAGGACTCGCTCTAAGTCCTCAAGAATTTTGGGAATGTTTGATGCGTTCAATTTCAAGACAAACACCTAGATTTGGCCTTTCTAGATCTACGCCATAAAAGATAAATGACAATGTAAAAATACAAAAATGTAAGAATACAAGAGCTAACCCTAGAATGATTCTTTCTTTGAATGCTTTTAAACCTAGGGCTTTAAATAATATAAACTTTAAGCAAGGGCTCAAGAAATAATGCACAAATAGAATTAACCCTAGATGCACACTATATGTTGTTATCTTTTAATACCTAGAACTTAATTAAATATATTCTATAATATCAGAACTAGGGTTTTAAACATAATTATAAGCACTCAATAAGCATCCTATAGTTTAATGGGAACACTTATCTTAACAGGTGGTTGATCCAAGCTTTCATCCTTTTATCCAATAATTTCAGCAATTCCTATTCTTGCAAGATAACTCAAAAACACTTGAAAATAGAATTAGTGTTAGGGGGCATGCTTAGGCTACTATAAAATAATGCTTAGAGGTGCAGAAGTCAAGCCCCCTAGGTCATTTTAGATGACCTTTAAGAATAGAAGCAGAAATTGACCTTTGGATATTAATCATAAAATAATAATGCAGCAGAATACAAACATAATACAAAGCATGCAAATATGATCAGAATGTAGTCTAAAATGCTACCATGCAGTTGGAAATATCATATTACCCCCAAATTGACTCTAGGAAAAGTTGCACTCCTTAGAGAGTTGATGCAACAACACAGAGTTCAAAGTTACGTTCCATCTAGATTGGGAATGATTTCACCTCTAAAAAAAAATAACCCTAAGTTCGAGTCTATGAGGTCATGTCCCATTAATGTCGGGTGTGACTTCACCTAAGACACAAAAATAATAAAATAGAATGTGAAATGCAATACATATATCTTAAACCAAATAAAAACACCTAGTGGATGGTCCAGAAGCAGGCAGAAGGGTTGAGACCTCCAAGTAGTTAATCTCTCCTTCGAGCTACAACATGAATCCACCAAAGCAAAAAATAAATCAAATCAATGTAGTTAAAGATAAAGTTTACACTTAAGTGTTAGCTTGCTTGCAGAAGAACATGAAGTATATAGAAAATGAGTGTGTTAGAATAATCGTATATATAAATCTTGTTATCATTCATGTCTCTAAAATGAGGGGTTAAACCCTCCTTTTATAGCGGAATAAAAAATGAAAAGAGTGAGAAAAACCTAGTAAGGTCGATGCCAAAACACACCAACTAGAATAATTAGGGTTTCTATGGGGAAAACCCTAAAAATGCAAAGTTGTGCATTAAAAGGGGTTTAGATAGGGTGCGAATTTGCCTATACGAAGTTGCACCCTATCTAAATTGGGCATGATTTTGCATAGAGGAGGAAAAGAGAAGAAACAAAGGTAAAGGGGCCTATCCCATGCCTTTGGTAAGTGTTGGAGGCCTCTTAGGGGAGTCAAGGAAGATTCCCACTAAAGTGGGTCAATTTTCCATGTCTACATTTTACCCCCTCTTTAATGCATTTAAGGCCAAGTAAATGGATCAAAGAAATATGTAGACTCCTAAAAGCAATAAGACAACAAGCACAGATAAGGGGGTGGCCTGGTTTGGACAAAGGGGTGGTGTGAAAGGGGTATCACAAAGGACACTCTGGGTATTTGCACACAAGGCGAGACATTACTATCATTGATGCCTCAATGGCTAGGGTGGTCCCTTGAGTTTAAGAGACTTGAAAAAGGCAAAAGAAGAAGCAAAACATAGAAGCACAGAGAACAAAGCAAGCAAACAAATAATTGAGCAAAGATCATTGGATACAACATGAATCTAATGCAGCTATTATGAAATGGAGGGAAGAAATGGGAAGGAACAAAGAAGCAAAGAGAGAAGAAGAACAAAAATAGAAAACTATGAAATGGAATAAGAAAAAATGAAATATCCAAAGATAAACCATCTGAAATCAAGAAGAAACCTGAACAAAAAACCCTGATCATAGGGTGTTATAGTCAAAATATGGTCCATGTATTGAGTAAGAAACCCACGATGGGTGTAGTACTCACTAAATATGGACTGATAAGTGAAGTGTGGAGTGTAATATGCTATTGGTGATTGCTCACTAGTGACTGTTATGGGGTGATTTCCTGCTAAGATGTATGTTGAGGCCTGCTATCAATGGCCATGGAGCTAATTCTATAATGGGGTTTTGAGCTCATTGAATCAAAGAGAGACATAACCTGATAGGGGTGATATATGTTATTGTTGATGTGAATGATGTATTAGCAAGTACTATCCACTAGGGCTGTGTAAGAATATTTATATATGGACCAATCAATATGATCATAACATAATGTGAGTTTGTACATGTTCTAGAAGAAATAAAAGGAAGAAGATGAGGAGTAAAGAATTGTGCGTGTGTGCCCCTAGCTTGAAATTTTAATGATTGAAAAATTAAGGGGGAGGAAATATGCAAACAAGGGAGAGAAGAAAGGTATATCCTTATCTGAACAAATAAATTAAAAGGAGAAATAAAAATCATGCAAAAGATAAGAACATACTGAAATAGGATTGCATTCCTTGACTTTGAAGAGATATGATGATTGTTGAAATTTTTTCAAAGTCAAGGAATATAAGAAGAATATAGAAGAGAAGAAAAGAGCAAAGGAATATGAGATGAGAATAAGGTATGAAAATGCATGGGCCATAGGTTGGGGCTTTGCTAGGCATCAGAGTCCTAGTGAGAAGTGCAATGCATGTGAGCTATGACCTAACTAGGTATCATCATATGCCATTTTTGCAAATCCCCAAAGCTATATGAACAAGTAGTCATGATCAAGCAACAATGCAAGGATGATAAGCAAAAATGCATAAGAAACAAAATGTCAAGCAATCATCAAAGTATGATAGGCAACCATGCAATATGAGCAAGCAAATAAATATGATTTTAAACTAAATACAAAAATGTAGACGATAGATCAAGCATAATATATTTTTAAATGAATTATATTAATTGGTTATTTAAGCTATTTACCATCCAAATAAGCCAAATTATAGACACCTGAGCCAAACTTAGTTGTTATGACAAAGGACCCTAACCAATTAGGCTGGAACTTATCCTAAAGATAAATATGAGCATTGGTGTTATTTTGGTTTTCCTTGAGTACAAGGTCCCCAACCTCAAAATATCGATTAAAATTTTTTTGGAATAGGATCATCAGAGCCTATCCTTATAGGCTTGCAAATGCTCTAATACATGAATGCATTTTTCATCCAACAACTCCAATTAGTTCAAATAGTCTACACGATACTCATCGTCGACCTCAACATCTTGCAACAAGATGTGCAATGAAAAAACCTCAAGCTCAAAATAAAATACTGCCTCAGATCTATATACCAAAACATATGGTGAAGTCCCTATGGGGGTACGCACACTAGTGCGATAGGCCCACAAGGTAAGGTAAAGCTAGATATGCCAGTCGTGATCGGTCTTATTAACCAAGTTGTTTATAATTCTAATCAAGGATTTATTGGATGCCTCAGCTTGTTCATTATCTTGGGGGTAATAAGGATTTGACCATCTATGCTAAATCTTGTACTTAGCACAAATATTATGGACATCCTTGTTCTTGAAAGGAGTGTCATTGTCAAAAACAATCACTGAGGGTATCCTAAACTTACAAAGAATCTGGATGAAGATGAACTTGGAAACCTGAGTTCTATTCATTGTAGCCAGGGGCATGGCTTCAACTCATTTAGTGAAATACTCAGTCGCAGTCATGATAAACTTGTGACCATCAGACGACACTGGGTTAACTTTCTTGATAATTTACAATCCCCACATGGAGAAGGGCCAAGAGGAAGATATAACCTAAAGGTATTGATAAGGATCATGAATAATATGATCGTGGCATTGATACTTGTTGTAGCACCGAACATAATCACATGCATATTTCTCCATGGAAGGCCAATAATACCCCATTTGAAGGAGCTTTTTGGTAATAGCATTATTGCTAAAATGGCCTCCACATGATCCTTCATGATCATCACTAAGAGCAAGCTAGGCTTCATCCGATTTGAGGCATCATAAGAGGATACCTTTAAAAGAATATTGATACAAAGTATTTCCAGTTATAACAAATCAGCATGCTCTCTTGCACATTAGCTTACATTAATTATGATCTAAACTATCAGGCAATGAACCATATTTAAGGAAATTAAATATGTAATTATACCATGTATCATATGGGGAAGCTCTGATGGGCAAACAATCTAGAGAAACCAAAAAAGAACTAAAAGATGCAAGATCTCGAAGTTATTGGATGATGATCAATTCTTGATCATCTTCCAACTCTATAGGGAACAAGGATGCAATAGTAGCCATAGCATCCACATGGCATTTTGAGGATCTAGGGATAGAATCTATGGTTACCTACACAAAACAGTATAATAACTTGGTAACAATTTCCTTGTATGGCTTAGTTTATCATCCTGAATCTGATAAACATCATTAATATGATTAACCACAAGTTGAGAGTCACCAAATACTGAAATGACTCTAACCTATAAAGCTAAGGTAGCTCTAAGACCAAGGATCATAGCTTTGTATTTTGTAGTTTTATTCATGCAAGATAAATGAAGTTTGAAGGACAAGGGGATGAGATGTTTTTTTGGGGTAACTAGAACTACTCCAGCACCAACACCCTTCATGCATCGGGCTACATCAAAAAACAAGGTCCAAGCATCAGAATCTTCGATTTAAATACTGAAACACTCATAAAGAAACTCAAAAAATATAGGATGGATAACCTCTAAGGGAGTAGAGGCTAACTAATCAATGATTACTTGACCCTTGATAGCCTTATGACCTATGAAGTTTAAGTTAAACTCACTAAGGGCCAACACCCATTTAGTGGCTCATCCTAAAAGGTGGGGCTTAGACATCAAATAGCACAAAGGATCAAACTTCACAACCACCAATGTCTTATGGACAAGCATGTAGTGCATTAACTTCTAGGAAGAAAAAACTATGGTAAGGTAAAGCTTCTCTAAATTATTGTACCTATTTTCATAGCTAACCAAATTTCTATTGATATAGTAGGTAGCTCTCTCTTTATTTTCATCATCGTGCTAAGCTAGCATGGCTTCCAAAGCATGAGAAGTAGCTGCTTTGTAAAGAATGAAATGCCTACCAGGTACATGAGGAACTAAAATAGGTGAGGAGGTGAGATATATTTTGAGATCGTCAAAAGCTTTCTGACACTTGAAATCCCACTGAAAACCACATCCTTCTTAAGGAGCCTAAGGAAAGGCTTTATTAAAACCAAGTTAAATTGTTTTTATTAAAACCAATGGAGGTTCTCTTTATTATTTATTTAATTATTATTTAAAACCCTTCAAGGTTTTAATTAATTAATTATTTAATTAATTAAGGGATAAATTATTTTTAATTTATTAAAAATACTTAAAGGTTTTTAAACCTTTTTTTATTCTTAATTTATTAAAATTATTTAAGGGTTTTTAAACCCTTTTTGAAAAGACTTTTGATTAATTTCAAAATGGTCTTTATTTCCGTCGACGTCAAGGTGTCTTCGAAGAGACTATTTATTCTCCAAATCCTAATGTTGGAAGGCTAATTAATTCGAAATTCCCCAAATGCAATTTGCGGTGTTTGTGCTCTGTATTCGCTGCGATTGAAGGAAGACTTAGAAGCACGTGCGGTTGAAAAGTCTTCGGGAGTTTTTTTGAGGGTGAAGTGGAGGGAAGTTCACTTATGAACTTCGTAGCCCGCATGGGCTAGTGGCAGTGAAGGCTGCTGTTGGGCGCTGCATTCGCAGAGGTTGCCGTTTCGAGTCTCGCAGGGGTGCGTTGCTAGAGTAACACATGTTTTTATTAAAATGTCTTTATGCCATGAAATTCAGAGTTTCTTGGACAGTGATTTATAAGGTGTGATTAAATTTTAAGATTTTTGGCTTTTGTGATTAGCATTGAATAAAATCTTAGGAGAAATAAGGGCATATTTCTTTGGATGTATTTTTAAGATTATTCTTTGCTATGCTAAAATTAAAAATGGAGGTATAAGGTGTGATTATGTGATTGTTGATTTATTGGCATGTTATGGTGGTTGTGTTTAAAGAAGTGGAGCTAAAAGGTGTAATAAAGGAAGTTTATATTATTGCTCATTTCTTTTTATTCTAACCCTAACTTGGTTGGAAGTTTGAGAGTTGTGTGTGGTGATAGCTTGAAGGTTAAATTATCTTCTACTCCAATAAGGTATGGGAACATTCTTCTTATGAGTATGATTGGTGTATGTTTTCTGAAATAAGGTTGGAGTGAAAAGGTATTCTACTAGGTATCCTTTGGCTAGGAGTAAATCCTATTTTCTGGTTTGTTGAAGACTACTTATGCATTTTTATCCTTAAGGAGAGTTTTTGATGAATGCATAATTTTTGGTTTGAGATAGTGGAAACTTTGTGCACTAGGGTTTATATTTGTGAGTCTAGCTACTTGCATTGAGTTGGTGGAACCCTTGGTTGGCTGTTTTGAGTTTGATGGTTGAGTTGCTTCCATAGAGGTTGTTTGATCAAGTTATTGATTTACTTGATTCATGATATTGGGCTTACTCCTTTGAGTTTATTTGAGCAAGTTATTCTTTGCATTTGGTGATATTGTGTTGGTGTCTGTTTTGTTCAAATATCTTTGGAGGGAAAAGGATTTCTACTTGTTTCCTTTTCTTGTGATGATTGGTTGAATGCTTCAAGGTTGATGTTGAGTTGAATGGTGTTGGTTGACTAAACCTTGTTTGATGAGCATTGTTGTTGAAACCCTAATTGATGGTGAAAATAACATGAGTATCATTGTTATGTGATTCTTTGCATAGTTGGCAATTGTTGGGGTTTCATGTTCTTGAAAGAAAGCATTCTATCCTATCCATTTTAGATATTGAGTTGAGTTTTCAGATTTGAGATTGAGATTGAGATGAGTTGATTTGAGTTGAGTTTTGAGATTGGGATTTGAGTATAGAACATATTGAGTCTCTAACAATTCTCTTTATGCTTCTATGAGTTTGACAAATCACATTGGGTCTCTAACAATTCACTTTGTGATTTCCTACTAAGAAAGTTTTTCTTGGTGAGCTTGCTGAGTTTTTGGACAGGTTCCAGTGGGGACTTGTGAGCAGTTCTTGGACATGTTCCAATGGGGACTTGTGAGCAATTTTTGGACAAGTTCCAATGGGGACTTGTGAGCAGTTTTTGGATAGGTTCTAGTGGGGAATTGTGAGTAGTTTTTGGACAGGTTCTGGTGGGGACTTGTGAGCAATTTTGGATAGGTTCCGTTAGGGACTTGTGAGCAGTTTTGAACAGGTTCTGGGGGGGACTTGTGAGCAGTTTTGGACAGGTTTCGGTGGGGACTTGTGAGCATATTTGGACAGGTCCTAGCAGAGGACTTGTGAGCTGAGTTTGATAGTTCTATCAGAGAACTTGAGGATAGAGGTGCATTGGTTTTATGAGAAGAACCTGAGGACAGATTTGGCAAGTCTTTGAGAAGGCTTGTATGCAGAGGATTGATTTGTTCAAGAGTTGGACAGATCTGACAGATAGAGGAAGACTTGTACTAGATCGACTGACTATTTTTGGTACAGGTTGCTGAGCTGTTGTGGACGTGATCATAGAAGGCAGAGGTCTCTTAGGCTAATCATTAATGACAGGAGGTATTTGATGGAAATGAGTTCCACATGCTGGCAAGAGGTAGACACAGTTTATCTTCTGAGGGATCATTTCCAGAGTAGAGGGGAAGGTATCTCCTTTGAGCAGAGGATCATAAATTTTGATTGGGGGAAGGTATCTCCTTTGGGCCGAGGCTCATAAAAATTGTAATTGGGAAGGATTCCCAAAGAACTTTGAGATAACTTTTAGAGAAAAGTTTTGTGGATGTAGCCCAGCCATTCTGGGTGAACCACATTAAAATTGGTGTCACTTTGTGGATGATATTATGCATTGATTTGTTATTTCTTTGGGTATATTGCTTTACTATTTTGAAGTATAAAGGAAAAAGTAAAAAGAGGTCTTATAATGTTCACCACCCCCTCTCAGTATAAGCTTGTGTTCTTCAATTGGTATCAGAGCAGGTGCCTTCGAAAAGTTTAACAGCTTGAAGGAAAAGCTAGTAAAGAACACAATGGATTATTCAAGTGGCAATGCAAGCACCTATTCTTGATGGGTCATATTTTGGTCTTTGGAGTGCAAGGATGAAGGTTCATCTAATGGCACTTGGGAATGAGGTTTGGGAAGTGATTGAAGATGAGTACACTATTCCTGAACATGGTCCTAATACTAAAGAAGAAAGGCTCCTACATCACAGCAATTCAAAAGCAATGAATGCAATCCTGAAAGGCTTACAGAAAGCAAATCTCACCAAAGTGATTCACTGCAAGATAGCTAGTGAAATGTGGAAACAATTGAAGGTGGTTCATACAGGTGATACAAATGTCAAAAAGTCCAAGTTGAGACACTTCAAAGGTATGTTTGAACAACTCAAGATGAATGATGATGAAAATATTAGTGACTACATGCTTCGTATGGATGAGGTTGTTAACTCCATGAAAGACTTAGGTCTTGAGCTTGCTGAAAATGATGTTTGTGATAAGATTTTAAGATCTCTTCCTAATAGATTTAGTGAAAAAAAATTTGCTATTGAGGAAGCTAAAGATTTGGATAAGTTGAAAAAGGATGAGCTCCATAGTATACTTGCAGCATTTGAGTTGAGAACTCAAGTGAAGGTTGATGTCAAGAAAGAGGCAGCTTTCAAGGCTACCAAGAAGTCCAAGGGTAAACAACTTCAAGATAGTGATGAGTCTTCTAGTGATGAAGAGGCATATTACAGCAAGAAAGGCAAGTTCTCTAGAAAGCACAAAAGTATGAAAAATATAAGATGTTTCAATTGTGGAAAGTTTGGTCATTATGCTACTGACTGTACTGTTCCCAAGAATGAAAGTGATGAAGATAAACAAGATTCTAAGAGCAAGGATTCTAAAAAGCACAAGCATCACAGGAAAAACAAAGATGAGCATAGCAATCAAGGAAAGAGGTATTCTCACAAGCACAAGAAGATTTTCTACCTAGACAAAGCAAGTAAGTGTTCTAGTAGTGATAGTGAAAGTTCTTCAAGTGATAATGAAAATGAGATGTTGTTCATATCAAAAAAAGAGGAAGAACCGAAACATAGATTCATTATCATGAAATGTCTTAGATGTGGAAATTTTGGTCACCTTTAGGATGATTGCACAAATAATGATTTGGTTTCTAGTATGTATGAGGATGCTTCAAAAAACTATAAGGAAGATGCATGTATGGTTTTTGAAAAGGGTAGCACCTCTAGTGATAAGAAATTTGAAAAAGGCTTTGATGATTCAAAAAGCAAACAAATAGAGGAAGATATAGAGGAAGGTGAAGTAGATCTTGAAGGTGAAATTATTAGTGCTCTTAGTGCTTTGAAAAATGAAAGAAATAAGAATGCTAGACTCAAGGATAAGTTAGATGAATGTTGTATGGAGAGAGATGATCTTATAGAAAGTCTTGACTTCTCTATGGCTAAGACACAAGAACTCAAGGATGAGTTAGATTCTAAGGTTCTTGAGTATAGTGAGTTAGAACAGAAAATGGCTTCTTTGAAAGAGGAAACTAAAGATTACAAGGATAAGTTTTACAGGTTTCAAGATAGCTCCAAAAAGGTTAAGTCACTCATCAAAGGTCAAAGAAAGACAACAAATAAAACATGCCTTGGTTTTGTTAAGCCACACAAGGAACAAGTTGTAGAGTCTAGTAAGAGACTCCAAAAGGAAGAGAGTTCTGATGAGGAAAGTATTTCAGAAAAGGAGTCCTTGAATGACAGATGCACAAAAATAGAAAATAGAATTCAGAATGAGAAGAAGAAGTTTTCAGAACCTAAGAGGTCAATTAAAGGAAAGTTTTAAGGCAGATGTTTTGCTTGTCACAGGTTTGGTCACATGGCTTCACATTGCATGGCTCAAGTGAAGGAGGTAATTGACAGTTTCAAAAGTGCTAGTTACTTTCAAGGGTATTGCTACTCTTGTCAACAGTTTGGGTACAAGGCAGTTTATTGCAAGGAAAATAACAGGAATAGGTTTGGTCAGAACAGGTTTGGCCAGAATAGGTTTGGTCAAAACAGATTTGGTCAGAACAGGTTTGGTCAGAACTGGTGGATTTAAAGATCAGGTTTACCTCAGAGAAACAACATCGTCAAGTTTTTCAAGTGCAATAATGAAGGTCACACAATCAGACAATGTAGAGTTGAAATTCCAGAATATAGGAATAGGAATAGTGGCATGATCATGTCCAAGGATCAAGGCATGGACAAGAACAAGGATGAGAACAAGAACAAGAACAGTGACAGGAATAGGAATATGGACAAAGAGTTCAAGAGAAGGCCCGACAAGGAAGTTATAGATGCCGATGATGATCGGTGCCTAATGGGAGTTTTACTCCCACCCAAGAATTAATCACCTCATCAGGAGGTGGGGGAGGGACTAAGCTAAGAGGCTCATTCTTAGTCCCGAGCCCCAAAGGTAACCCTTTGCCATTGATGACAAAGGGGGAGAGATTTGAGTAAGGGGGAGAGCCTCAAGATAGGGTGAGCTGTTTATGTTGAGTTTCTGTGTTGTTGAGAAGCATGGTTTGCCATCAATGACAAAGGGGGAGATTGTTGGCAATTTTGGGTTTGAGATCCTAGGTTCTTGTCTATGAGTTGTCATTGACGTCAAAAGGAAATGGCATTAATGTTAAGAGGATGTGTTGGCTTCAAAGGTGGAATATTCCAAGAGAATATTTTTAAGAGAATCCGGAGAGATTCCATTGGCAAGGGTTTTTATTAAAACCAAGTTGGATAGGGTTTTTATTAAAACCAAGTTAAATGGTTTTTATTAAAACCAATGGAGGTTCTCTTTATTATTTATTTAATTATTATTTAAAACCCTTCAAGGTTTTAATTAATTAAGGGAGAAATTATTTTTAATTTATTAAAAATACTTAAAGGTTTTTCAACTTTTTTTTTATCCTTAATTTATTAAAATTATTTAAGGGTTTTTAAACCCTTTTTGAAAAGACTTTTGATTAATTTCGAAATGGTCTTTATTTTCGTCGATGTCAAGGTGTCTTCGAAGAGACTATTTATTCTCCAACTCCTAAGGTTGGAAGGCTAATTAATTCAAAATTCCCCGAATGCAATTTGCGGTGTTTGTGCTCTGTATTTGTTGCGATCGAAGGAAGACTTAGAAGCACGTGCGGTTGAAAAGTCTTTGGGAGTTTTTTCGAGGGTGAAGTGGAGGGAAGTTCACTTGTGAACTTCGTAGCCCGCGTGGGCTAGTGGCAGTGAAGGTTGCTGTTGGGCCCTGCATTGGCGGAGGTCATCGTTTCGAGTCTCGCAGGGGTGCATTGCTAGAGTAACACACGTTTTTATTAAAACATCTTTATGCCACGAAATTCAGAGTTTATTGGAAAGCGATTTATAATGCGTGATTAAATTTTATGATTTTTGGCTTTTGTGATTAGCATTGAATAAAATCTTAGGAGAAATAAAGGCATATTTCTTTGGATGTATTTTTAAGATTATTCTTTGCTATGCTAAAATTAAAAATGGAGGTATAAGGTGTGATTATGTGATTGTTGATTTATTGGCATGTTATGGTGGTTGTGTTTAAAGAAGTGGAGCTAAAAGGTGTAATAAAGGAAGTTTATATTATTGCTCATTTCTTTTTATTCTAACCCTAACTTGGTTGGAAGTTTGATAGTTGTGTGTGGTGATAGCTTGAAGGTTCAATTATCTTCTACTCCAATAAGGTATGGGCACATTCTTCTTATGAGTATGATTGGTGTATGTTTTCTGAAATAAGGTTGGAGTGAAAAGGTATTCTACTAGGTATCCTTTGGCTAGGAGTAAATCCTATTTTCTGGTTTGTTGAAGACTACTTATGCATTGTTATCCTTAAGGAGAGTTTTTGATGAATGCATAATTTTTGGTTTGAGATAGTGGAAACTTTGTGCACTAGGGTTTATATTTGTGAGTCTAGCTACTTGCATTGAGTTGGTGGAACCCTTGGTTGGCTATTTTGAGTTTGATGGTTGAGTTGCTTCCATAGAGGTTGTTTGATCAAGTTATTGCTTTACTTGATTCATGATATTGGGCTTACTCCTTTGAGTTGATTTGAGCAAGTTATTCTTTGCATTTGGTGATATTGTGTTGGTGTCTGTTTTGTTCAAATATATTTGGAGGGAAAAGGATTTCTACTTGTTTCCTTTTCTTATGATGATTGGTTGAATGCTTCAAGGTTGATGTTGAGTTGAATGGTTTTGGTTGACTAAACCTTGTTTGATGAGCATTGTTGTTGAAACCCTAATTTATGGTGAAAAGAACATGAGTATCATTGTTATGTGATTCTTTGCATAGTTGGCAATTGTTGGGGTTTCATGTTCTTGAAAGAAAGCATTCTATCCTATCCATTTTAGATATTGAGTTGAGTTTTCAGATTTGAGATTGAGATTGAGCTGAGTTGATTTGAGTTGAGTTTTGAGATTGGGATTTGAGTATAGAACATATTGAGTCTCTAAAAATTCTCTTTATGCTTCTATGAGTTTGACAAATCACATTGGGTCTCTAACAATTCACTTTGTGATTTCCTACTAAGAAAGTTTTTCTTAGTGAGCTTGCTGAGTTTTTGGACAGGTTCCAGTGGGGACTTGTGAGCAGTTCTTGGATAGGTTCCAGTGGGGACTTGTGAGCAGTTTTTGGATAGGTTCCAGTGGGGACTTGTGAGAAGTTTTTGGACAGGTTCCGGTGGGGACTTGTGAGTAGTTTTTGGATAGGTTTCGATGGGGACTTGTGAGCAGTTTTGGACAGGTTTCGATGGGGACTTGTGAGCAGTTTTGGACAGGTTCCGATGGGGACTTGTGAGAATTTTTGGATAGGTTTCGATGGGGACTTGTGAGCAGATTTGGACAGGTCCTAGCAGAGGACTTATGAGCTGAGTTTGATAGTTCTATCAGAGAAATTGAGGACAAATGTGCATTGGTTCTATGAGAAGAACCTAAGGACATATTTGGCAAGTCTTTGAGAAGGCTTGTATGCAGAGGATTGATTTATTCAAGAGTTGTCCAGATCTGACAGACAGAGGAAGACTTGTACTAGACCGACTGACTGTGTTTGGTATAGGTTGCTGAGCTGCTGTGGACGTGATCATAAAAGGCAGAGGTCTCTTAGGCTAAGCATTTAGGACAAGAGGTCTTCGGTGGAAAGGAGTTCCACGTGTTGGCAAGAGGTAGAGGTAGTTGATCTTCTGAGGGATCATTTCTAGAGCAGAGGGGAAGGTATCTCCTTTGAGCAGAGGCTCATAAATTTTGATTAGGGGAAGGTATCTCCTTTGGGTTGAGGCTCATAAACATTGTAATTGGGAAGTATTCCCAAAGAACTTTGACATAACTTTTAGAGAAAAGTTTTGTGGACATAGCCCAGCCATTCTGGGTGAACCACATTAAAATTGGTGTCACTTTGTGGATGATATTATGCATTGCTTTGTTATTGCTTTGGGTATATTGCTTTACTGTTTTGAAGTATAAAGGAAAAATTAAAAAGAGGTCTTATACTGTTCACCCCCCCTTCTCAGTATAAGCTTGTGTTCTTCAATTAGTATGTACCAAATAATGTAATATATTGCAACACACCTGTTGTGACCACTTCACAACACCCCCAAAATTGGGGGATCCACCAAAAAGTTTTGGAAATTTTGATGTTTTGTTAATCATGTTTGCATGTGTTTAATTTTAATTTAATGTTTTTATTGTTTTAATTTTATGTTAAATTTTTGGTGAATAAAATATTGAAGTTCAAATAGGCTTTAATTTTTGATAATTTTCCATTTAAAAGAAAGACTTTTTAAAAATATTTTAAACGTGTAATTATTTCTTTTAAATTAAAAGAAAGACTTTTTAAAACATTTTAAACATGTAATGCTTTCTTTTAAAATAAAAGGAAAAAATATATATTTATATTATTTCCTTTTGAAATTTAAATTTAATAAAATGTTGTTTGTTTGGTTTTGTAGGCTATTCAAGATACCCTACACGATTTACGAGGTAGACTTGGAGAGATCCAATCAACATGGTTGAGCGTCATGCATAGTTTTGAGGTAATCAAGAGCATGAATCAAAGAGCCTTGGGATCTGGATGAATCTAATGTACATAAGAGCTTTAGTGATGATAAAAGGACTTGGTGTATTTTCTCGCTTGAATGTGGGATTTTAGATGATGAAATTTTGGAAAGCAACATTGGTGGAAATTATACAATGTGCAAAGGCTTGACATAACCACATGGATCCGAGATCAAGGATGGAGCAAAAATAAAAATACTTGAGAATGACCAAAATATAAAATGGAATCGGGATGACGATGATAGAAAACGTAGGACCAAGATGCGGTAACCATAAGGCATAAATTTTTTACCAAGATAATCACCATGCTCGGACGTCATTTGGAAGACTAATCAAGTTAATTAAAACATATTTTTCAGCAAAGTATAATATCATATGAAATATAAAAATGTATGAATTATAAGGATAACCACAAGGATATCTATTTAGATGAGCAATTTCGTAAGCCATCATGGGCACGATAGATATGGAATTTAACATGAAGTGAATGTCAGCCAATACGACACAATGATGCACAATAAGAAACAACTTACACAGAGGCAATTATGTAGTATGTTTATGAGGCCTAGTAAAAAGGAGATACACTTGATTTAATTTATCCATTTTAGCATTATAATATCACAAAGTGGGGTGATAGGGAGAAGATATAACACAATACATTTTACAAAGGGCTTCGAGTTGCTCTGAAAAGCATACAAGGAGGAGTTTTACAACTGGTTATAGAGGTCAGGTACACAACATGAGCAATGAAATAAATGACTGCTATAAACCTGTTAGAATTAAAGTGCACTATGCCTCTGTTTTGACACTTGTCAGTTTATATTGACACTTGTCAGTTTATCATATAGGCCTTCTGCCTATATATGTAACTCATTTGTATCAATAATATTATCTCATAAGTTTTAGTCCCAACATTTGGTATCAGAGCTCCAAGATTTCTTTGGCCTTGTGAGCTTGAGGGGGGATTTCCCTCGGGAAATTCCCCCCTCATATTTTTCCCTCCCCCTCATTTTTTTTTCTCCATTTTATTTTCAAACCAGGGAATATGCTCTCCATCATTGATGGATCAGAAACCAAAAGTCTACAAAATAATAATGGCTGAAAAATCCTCTCTTATTTTTAATTATCATCATCCCTTCGATCCACTTCTGCACCAGCATCATTCCCAACTATCTGAAGAATGTCTATGTTTTGCCTTTTTTTTTAATGATGATTCTAAATATTGCCTGTGCTTCTTCTCAAAAAGATCAATCACATATTGAACGTGCAACTGACCATCTTCAGCTTGCCGCTTAAGTTCATCTTCAAAATCGTTGTCTATCTTCGACTTAGAATTTTCTGAAATATCTTCTTTGTTAGGTTGATCATGTTTTTTTGATGTAATGTAATTGATATTACGAATAACAACCATTCCTGAGTGTTTATTTCTTGCCCAACCAATATGGACCTTTCTATGTGGAAAAGACAATGGTAGATGCCTATGTGATTCCTAGCTGAACATGTGTTCTTTTTCTTTTTTAGAATCTGTATCATGGTCTACAAGGTCTAGCAATCTTGAAAGAGATTTTGGATTTCCTATTTCTAAAGCGTTTGATTTTATATTGTTGTCCTTCTCATTTATTGCATGATGTTTCAAATTTGGAGATATACCAATCATAGCATGTGAATCTGTTCTCTGAGTTGTGCCAAATCTGGGATATTCAGCGTATTGATTCCAGTGGGAGAATGAATGTGGAGGCAGCATGCCCAAACCAAAATTGTCGAGTGCATTTTTTCACGGAGGAGGTGGAAGCTGACACTGTGATCGTTGCAATGGGGGCGGTTGCTAGGCGACTGGATTTTCTTAGTGTCGACAATGATGGGTACTGAAACAAGGGCATCTCTTCTTGGGTTGTCTATGATGGGGCTACGATTGTCTCCTTATGTTCCTCTGGCTTCTTGCAACTCAAAATTGTGACCCGATAAGAAGGGTGAATCACCGCATCCTCTCTCCACAAAATCTTTCTATCACCGTTGGCATCAAATTTTTTGAAAACATCATCGAGGTCCTTAATAAGTTCGTTGGATGCCGCATGTGAGTCACTACTATCGGGATTCGATATGGTGTCGTGGACGTGGGGCGCCTGTGGTTATTGGTGGAGTCGGGCATCAATGTGAATGCGCGCGACACCTGGCATTCCGTGGGCCACCTGTACGCCGCTCGCATGCTTCTGGAGAGTGGCACCATCATGCCTACTATTAGTCAGACTGGGAGACGCATCATTTTTGAGGTTTGTTGCTGCAGAAATCATGCCGGTGAAGATCTCGGTCGTACTGGGCAGACTCACCTAGATGATAGAGATTCATGGATAAACATAATCTTTTTATAAAGTGGAAAGGGGGAACATATTACTTTTGTATGAGGATTTGGGAAAATGCTCCATATAGCCTTTACAAAGAACGAGGTTGTGAGTTTTTTAAAAAATTCAAAGATAGATAGCCATTGTAATTCCCTTGAATGGGAAAATTGAGAAGTCTATTTTTTCATTCCGCCTGAGAGCGATGCCGCTATTGAGCGATGTTGTCTATTTACTGCTTAGATAGGCATGATTATTTTCCACATGTTGAAGGCCCCTTAATGGTGTAATATAGGGGTATTTATAGTTGTTGGAAACATTTTTCTATGATGGACACAATGGTGGTGTCATATTGTAATTTTGAGGCTATTTCAATTGAGTTTTTTAGCCTCAAAGTTTTTCTACCTTGGAGTGCACTCTCGGTTGTACCCAACACTCCCAAGGCACTTGTAAGTGAACCTAGTATCTAGTATTCTCCTCTTTCTACTTGGTGGATGCAATGGCTGGTTACCCATGCATTCCGGTAAGATGAGGTGACTACCATAAGGACACTTATTCTAGGGACTATAGACATAGACACCCTAGACTCTATCCGAGGTTTTTACGGATCTACTTCTGAAGACTATAGACGAAGACACTTCAGAAGATTCTCTTATATTATTTCTTCTTCTCCTCCATATTTGGATCTATGGCTCATTTTATTGTATTGAGTGCATTTTGACAAATACCGACACTCTTATATGGCTTGTTTTTTCCTTTGTATTAAGGTGCATTTTCGACAAAGACCGACACCTTCTAGATTGAGTTCACCATGAGGAGAGATTTGATATTCGTGGTGGATCTAGTCAGTGACCTATAAAAGGCAACATCCTTTGAGGATGACCTACAGAGGCAACAGACCCAGAAGTGGCTGACCCTGAGGCACCCATGATGACCCTAAGGCACTTAGACGGCTGACCCAGTGGCAACAGACCTGTGGAAGTGGATGACCCTGAGGCAACAGACCGAGATGTATACACATTGAATCTAGCATTATTTATAGTTGGAGAGCCAAGCACATAGAGCACGAGCCTAGACCAAATCAACAATAGAAGAGGATGATAGGTTGCTTTTTAGCAAAGTCAACATTAAGGGGGAATGTTACCTAATGTTGACTTGTTTTAGTTAAGATAGTGTACTTTAAGGGGGAATGTTAGAATTAAAGTGCACTATGCCTCTGTTTTGACACTTGTCAGTTTATATTGACACTTGTCAGTTTATCATATAGGCCTTCTGCCTATATATGTAACTCATTTGTATCAATAATATTATCCCATAAGTTTTAATCCCAACAAAACTGAGTGTCATTGCATTGTTAATGAGGAACCATGAGGTTTGTTATTATAGCCATAGAGCTACACTGTGTCTTACAATCTGTAGGTCTTGAAGAGATTTTGCAAAGAATGCTTTTTGGTATGAGACCCAAGGAATAAGTGAAGTTTTGGCAAAATAGAAGGAGCCTCAAAAAAAAGTTCTTGAGAAGACGTGTCCACCTATTACAAATAGTTTAGCGGGATCTTCATCCAAAGACAACAGGAGATGAGAAGAACATTAACTCTATTGATGTTCGATAGATGGATGGATTCATAGTGGTCTAAAAATGAATCCACCACAGAAACTACGTAGGGATAGTTTTCATTCATAGTGTTGGTGGCAATAGCCGACGTTGTCGGAGGGGGCATCATCAGTAAAATAGAAAGTGAGATGGGTTACCATCAGAGCAAAGGAATGAATTCATATTTTGATTGTTTTATTTTTTTTGGAAATAATTCATGCAATATGGGAGGCCATGAATATAATGAATTTAGTAGGTGATCATCGCAAATGGGAATGTTTTCAAGGTGCAAAGAGTTATTTTTGGTTATTCATAATACAATGTCAATACTATTAATGTGCCATCTCTCGAAACAACGTCCATGGTGTTTTAGTTTACCTACAACATGGAGGATTTGAAACAGAATACCATGAATAAAATGAGGATTGAAAAAATTCATTTACAAGCTATGGGTGAGTGATTCATATCTATGGATGTGAGTGCTAGTTGTAGTTAAGAATAGTCATAAAATGCAGATGATGACCAGTATGCTTGGTGAGGTTTGGAATTGACTAGTCAAAGAAGTCGGTTTGCCATAGTAAGAGTCACATAGGTCATAGGAGGGTAAACTATGAATGAATCATAAAAAATAGGCGTGATTATTGTTTCCCATTAATACGTCAATACAGATTTTAGACGGGCTTAGCAGAGTGATATATCTGTGTCTCACAATGAAAGGAGATGGAGTGATCAAGAATATTGAAGTAGGTAGGTTTGTAACAGGTTGGGAACGTAGCCACGTACACAAAGTGTTAGGAAAAACATCCAATTATAAAAAATTATTAGAATATTGAATCAGAATATCTCAATCCAAAACAAATAGAAGCAATCTTCTATGGAAAAACTTAAATTATTGAAAATAATCAATTTTATTAATATCATAAAACACCTCAAAGCATGCTTTACTATAATAAAATTCGATTGCTTTCAAAAATATATTACAGTGCCAAATCTAGAGTCTCTGTCTACTTGATATTTCCTTTCTCTTGCATATCCTTGTTCTTCTGACGCTTTTTCAAAATCTTCCCTTCTCTTCAAGTGTGTTTTCTCCTCAATATTACGCTTTGTTTTATGTATGGATGAATTAATGGAATACCAAAGGAATCATATTAGCGATAAAGGTAATTAATAACATGAATACTGGCATTTTTTTTTGTAAAAGTCATTTTAAAACTGTAATGGAATGGGAAAGAACCAACAATACAATGAATTGTTTTTTTTTTTTTTGGAATTTACATGGTGGAATTGGTAGCCGCCATGAATTCGAGTAGGTTGTCCAGCTTTTTATGGCTGCCACAGTATTCTGCGCTGTCTTCCCCAGAAGCCGCCACATAGATCTTCATGCGGTCCACCCCTATAACCACCATGCCACAATCATTTTAAACCTTTTACGTCGTTGAAAGCAATACAATGAATTGTTAAAGTTATAAATGGAGAATTAAAAGCCAAACTGAGGGTCGAACAGATTGAGGAGAAAATACACTTGAAGAGAAGGGAAGATTTAGAAAAAGCATCAGAAGAACAGGGATATGCAAGAGAAAGGAAATATCAAGTAGACAGAGACTCTGGATTTGGCACCGTAAAGTTATATTTCTGAAAGTAATCGAATTTTATTATAGTAAAGCATGCTTTGAGGTGTTTTATGATATTAATAAAATTGATTGTTTTCAATAATTAAAGTTTTTCCATAGAAGATTGCATTTTATTTATATTGGATTGAGATTCATATAAATAGGATTAATATTTCAGAATTTCTAGTTTATTTATTCGTAGACTGCATCATAAATTTTATTTTATTTTCTTTTCTTTACCTTTTCTTTTGATTTTATTTCAAATTTTAAAATTCATATTATAAAACCCTAATTCATATTATAAAGGTTAAAACTTTATAATTAGGGTCTTATGCTTATTCATTTTCCAAATATTTAATTTAATTGATATTTGGGATGAATAAACATTATATTAATGGAAAGATAATATAAATCTTAATTTTAATATTATAAAGTCACAAAATTTATAATTAAGATTTATATACATTGGTTATTTAAAGCAATTTCGGTTTTGGTTTGGAGAAAATTTAAAATTATAAAATTGTTCATAAAATTCACGTTTTCAATGAATTTTATAATTTTAAAAGTTTTCATTTTCAAACAATAAATAAACTTACCTTAATAAAAATTAATTTCATTAAAGGTAGTTATTTATATGGCAACCAAAAGGCCATTATTTTCAAAGCATATATATTAATTTCCCTTAATGAAAATTAATTTTATCAAAGGGGGGATTAATTTATAATTTATTTCAAACGATATTATATTTGAAGGCTTAATCATTTGGATTATTTTTCTTTCATGTTTAAAGCAATCTAAAGGTCAATTCATTCATCATTTCATTAAGTTTCATGAACACTCACTTGCATAGCATCATAAAAATATTATCAACAAAGACCCCTTGTTAATAGTTATTTGTAAATCACTAAGGTATTCTAAGAACTTATTTGATATATTTTTATAACACACAAACACACATTAAGTGAAGGAACCTTGGAGAAATATTTATTCTTTACAAGAGAGGGTTTTCATTTGAAAATCCTAACTGTGATGCAAATTTTGCATTTGGGAAGAATTTCCACTCAACAAACTAGAAGGAGGGTCTGAAAGGTAATATTTTTAATATTCAGCATTTGAAATTGTTTAAATTTGTTACTTTAAAAAAAATTGTGAAATTTTTTTATTTATGTTGTATTAATGTTAATCTGCTATAAATTCAGAAAAATGGTTATGATTCAATTATTGTAAAGTTTTCATACATAGCCTTGCATGTTAAAACTGATTCAATGGCAGAAAATTATTTACCCCATTACAAGCATGATGGAGCGATTACGGTTGAGGAACATATCCAGGCATATAAAAACATTATGTTTCACTTTCAAATTATTCATGAAGTTGTTATCTGTAGAATGTTTCCATACACATTGGATGAATTTGCTCATAATTTATTTATTAATTTACCTGCAGGTTCTACCACTTCTTGGGATCAACTAGAAGCAACATTTCTTGAATATTTTAGAAAATTGGTTGACACAGATATGATATCAAATCAATTTGCCTCTATTTGTAAAGAGCCTAGTAAATCTATGAGTCAATTTATTGATAGGTTTCATAATTTACATATTGAAATAGAGACACATTTCATTATTTTAGAAGAAGTCATTCAAATATACTTGGAAGTCTTAGATCCTTTTATTGTTAAGTTTCTATAAAATCTTCTTAAATATTTATCCTTGTTTAACGCCTATGGTGGGGCAATAGTTGTAGAACAATGGTGGATTTCTAAAAGGGTTGATGTGGATAAATTATCATTACTTAACCCTAAGGTTTCAAATAAAATACCACCTATGAGTCATAATACACATTTTTATTTCATGTTAAACTATTCTTCAGGAGTTATGGATTCCAATCAATGTCAATCATCTAATCTGACACCCTCGAATCAAATGATGTTCAATGTAAATAATCAATGTGATGAAATTGAATGTCCTAGTTTTACAACCACTTTCAATATTTTCCAAGAGGAAGTGCAAGTTTCTGTCATGACCCTCCCTAACTGACTTTATGGCACAAGAAAAAAATATATTAACCTATGATGTGGTGATACCTAGTTTGAACAATTGAACCAACTATATGATGTTTAGTTTATTTATAAGGGCATGTTATCACTAACATATTGCCAAGTGTGCAGGATCAGGTACACTTGTAGGTGGAATAGGAAGAGTCATCCACCAGAAACAAGGGTACCAAAGATCAGGGTAAATGATTAAGATACTTGGAGGTAACATGGATAAAACCTTCATATAGGTATGCATTTATGGAAGGGATAATCATCGATGGATGATCACCTTGAGATTTAGTTGATAACCTAGTAGCTATTGTAAAATATCTGGCTAAGATAGGTGATTGGGTTGATGGAAAGACTCCCTCTTTGATTGATTGTATAAATGTGTTTGCTCTCTACTGCATCATGGCTTGAGTAGTTTGATGTTGAGTTTCTATATAAAAAACCACTACAAGATGTATATAGATGCATAAGGTAAACTGTCATATTGAAAGTGAAAGTAAAGCATCCTCCTTATGAAAGAAAGCAAATTAAATTTATATGCTGAATTTAGGTTCTTTTAAATGAATTAATGAAGTTTAAGTAAATAATGTTTGGCTCATTAGAGCTCATTAGTAACCTTCATTTGCAATTAATAAACGAGTTTTCATTTAAATTAATTAAAAGTATTCATTTTAATGATAATAGATAATTCATTAAAAGGTTTTAATTAATTAAAATAAATGAAAGAAAATTTATTTTAGAAAAAAAAATATAGAAATATAATAGATATATTTTATTAAAAAGCAATAATGAAATTGTGTGAATAAAAGAAATATATTTTAAGGTTTATAATTATCATGAGAATGATATTTTAAATTTAAAAAGAGCCATTCTTCAAAAAAAAAACGTCATGATCCCTTTCCTACATCGTGAAACCTATGGAATAGCCTACGGTGCTACTAATTTTTCTAAGGTGGAAATTATGGGAAGAATGCACAGAGGATAGGGGACGGCGCATTGAAGAACGGAGGCTCAAGATAGGGGCTCAAGGTTTGAGAGGACAGCAAACAGGCCACCTGGGTGGACGGGCACGTAAGGAAGAGGAGGGGGAGAACAAAGAAAGGAAGGGACAAAGAGAAGAGGGGATGGAGGTGAGAAGCGAGGAGAAAAGAAGAGGATGAACTAGAAGCAATAAAGGAGGCAGCTGACATTTCTAGACTTCCATCTATGAGAAAGCTTAAAGGTTGAGTTGCTCTAAGTTTTAACTTCGATTTTAAACCTCCATAGATGTAAGCAATGTGTGTTTTATTTAAATTGCTCTAATTTTTATTTAAAATACTACGTGTTTCTCTTTGAAACCTCCATATATGTGAGTGTTGTGTATTTTATTTAAAATACTTTTATTTAAAATGCTACGTGTTTCTCTTTGAAACCTCCATAGATGTGAGCGTTGTGTGTTTTATTTAAAATACTCAAAGTTTTATTTAAAATACTGCATGTTTCTCTTTGAAACCTCCATAGATGTGAGCATTGTGTGTTTTATTTAAAATAGTCTGAGTTTTATTTAAAATATTGTATGTTTTATTTAAAATACTCTGAGTTTTATTTAAAATACTACGTGTTTCTCTTCGAAACCTCCATAGATGTGAGCGTTGTGTTTAAAAGGAAGCCACCATAGTTTGGTTGAGCATTGTGTGTTTTATTTGAAACCTCCATAAATGTGAGTGCTATGTTTAAAAGGAAGCCACCATAGTTTGGTTGAGTGCTATGTGTTTTATTTGAAACCTCCATAGATGTGAGTGCTGTGTTTGAAAGGAAGACACCATAGTTTGGTTGAGCGTTGTGTGTTTTATTTGAAACCTCCATAGATGTGAGCACTGTGTTTAAAAGGAAGCCACCATAGTTTGGTTGAGTGTTGTGTGTTTTATTTGAAACCTCCATAGATGTGAGCGTTGTGTTTAAAAGGAAGCCACCATAGTTTGGTTGAGCATTGTGTATTTTATTTGAAACCTCCATAGATGTGAGCACTGTGTTTAAAAAGAAGCCACCATAGTTTAGTTGAGCACTGTGTGTTTTATTTGAAACCACCATAGATGTGAGCGTTGTGTTTAAAAGGAAGCCATCATATTTTGGTTGAGCACTGTGTTTAACAGGAAGTCACCATAGTTCCAGTGAGCACAAGTTTTAAAAGAAATCTTGTGAGGTTCTAGTGAGCGTAGGTTTAGGAAGAAACCAAAGAGCATTTTAGTGAGATCATTCCTGGTTCTAGTGTTAGATCCTAGGTTTGCTGTGGTTGCTCAACATCCACTTGGAAGGCGTTGGCCGCTAGTTATAGACCCTGCATGAGGTAAGGTGTTGTGTAGCTCATTCTATTTAAAAAGAGCCTTTGTTTTAAGAGAAACGTATTAAATGTTTTTAAGAAAAGAACCTTAGTTTATACAAAATGTAATGAAGGCTTGATTAAAAAGGAACCCTTGATTTTATAAAATATATTTAAGGTTTTTAATTAAAAGGAACCTTTGATTTTATGAAATATATTTAAGGTTTTTAATTAAAAGGAACCTTTGATTCTATGAAATATATTTAAGGTTTTTAATTAAAAGGAACCTTTGATTCTATGAAATATATTTGAGGTTTTTAATTAAAAGGAACCTTTGATTGTATGAAATATATTTGAGGTTTTTAATTAAAAAGAACCTTTGATTGTATGAAATATATTTGAGGTATTTAATTAAAAGGAACCTTTGATTGTATGAAATATATTTGAGGTTTTTAATTAAAAGGAACCTTTGATTTTACGAAATATATTTGAGGTTTTTAATTAAAAGGAACCTTTGATTCTGTGAAATATATTTAAGGTTTTTAATTAAAATGAACCTTTGATTCTGTGAAATATATTTAAGGTTTTTAAATTAATAGGAACCTTTGATTCTGTGAAATATATTTAAGGTATTTAAATTAAAAGGAACCTTTGATTCTATGAAATATATTTAAGGTTTTTAATTAAAAGGAACCTTTGATTCTGTGAAATATATTTAAGATTTTTAATTAAAAGGAACCTTTGATTCTGTGAAATATATTTAAGATTTTTAATTAAAAGGAACCTTTGATTTTATGAAATATATTTGAGGTTTTTAATTAAAAGGAACCTTTGATTTTATGAAATATATTTAAGGTTTTTAATTAAAAGGAACCTTTGATTTTATGAAATATATTTAAGGTTTTTAATTAAAAGGAACCTTTGATTTTATGAAATGTATTTAAGGTTTTTAATTAAAAAGAACCTTTGATTTATATGAGATTTATTTAAGGTTTTTAATTAAAAAGGAACCTTTGATTTTATGAAATGCATTGAAGGTTTTTAATTAAAAAGGAACATTTATTTCATATAGGATTATTGAAGGTTTTTAATTAGAAGGAACCTTGGATTTATGTGAGATCTAGTTAAGGTTTCTAATTAGAAATGAATCTTTGATTTTTATGAAACGTATTGAAGGTTTTTAATTTAAGGAGAGAACCTCTTTGATTAAGTTTAATTATCTTAGGAGTTTTAAATTAAAGATATGTGGATTTATTCTTGAGTTGAAGTTTATGGGGATTCAATTTAGGGAATGAATGAATGGTTGTTTTAAAGGTTAAAGGTATGGGACATTAATACTTTAAAAGGTTAATTGATTGATTGAAAATTATGAATTAAAAAGGATGTAGATTTATTTTTTGAATTGAAGTTATGGGGCTTTAATTTAGAGAATGAAAAGAAAGAGATTGTTTTAAAGGTTAAGGGTATGAGACTTTAATGCTTTAAGATATGAATGAATTTGATTTAAGTTAGACCTTGATCTAAGTGGTACATGTTGGATGACTCTCTAAGGGAACTTGTGAGGTGAAAATAAAAGTAAGGGTTCTTTTATGATATCCATTATGCATTAGATGGTTAGAAACTTAATTGAATTTTGTATAGTTGCAATTTGGTAAAGTAAATTATTAGATGCATTTAAAGGCATGCCTATCCTAAACCATGAGTATCTTGATCCCCTACTACCATCAAAGAACCAATGGAAAGCGAGGAGAAGCAAGGAGTTCCATGGAAACAAAGAATAGGTAAATGTATCTTACGTTGATTTACTTATGATCAAATAGACTAGAAATGTGGGGAGATATCCCCAATGTAGATAAGATGATATTATTAAGAGTAAGAAGGATTTATCATGTAAGAATTAATGAGATAATTTTTATTGGTTTAATGAAGGTACTTTTACTGTATTTATGTAGTTATATTATGTAGTTGATTTTCTCTAGTGTTAAGTTTGCTTTATTTTCCCTATCATTGTTTGATTGTTTTTTGATGTTACAGTAATTATATGTACCATTTTTTGGTTGCTTGATGATAGAAATATAAGTGTAGAGTTCTAGGGTGAACTCAGAGGTGACCTAAGGGAATTAAGAACCCCTTAGGGTGAACATAGGTGATCTAAGGGAATTGAGAACCCCTTAGGGTGAACATAGGAGACCTAAGGGAAATGAGACCCCCTTAGGGATATAAATGACTAAGTTATGAAGAGATAACATCTGAGTTAAGATAGTTCATTGTGGAGATGAGATATATAGCTTAACTCACGATACTCGTAGCATACCTACACATAAGGATTTGTGTATGGTATGGATATGCGTGTATACCTTCGATGGACTGAGGGTGATAGGTCTAGCTCATCAAGAATGATGGGATAGATGGACTTATTTGTATTAACACATGTTACGCCTACACAGAAAGACTTGTGATAGGGTGGTTCATGAAATGTAACTTCCAGGGAAACTTAGGTTATTGAAACTTTAGGTTATACTAGTTGGGTTAGGGGTTCATGTATATCTCTCCCTAGTAAAAAAAAAAAAATTATATTTTTGCATTTTTCTGTTTGTATGTTTTTGGGTCATTACATTTGGTATCAGAGCTCTAGGTACAAGGGTATATAGCTTCTATGTGTGCTAAATGGAAATTAGATGTATCCAACAAAGGTTTGCTTGAGATAAAGGCTAAAGTTGGGATGATCTAGGATACCCTAATTGCTAGAATCTAATAGGAATTAACCCAAGGGAGTGTGGATTGTTAGGATGCCTTAGTATGGGATTTGGTATCAGTGATACATCCTAGTTCGAGATATTAACCTAGTTAGGTTGTTGACTCATATAACAAGAGAACTATGTATTATGGCTTGATTAGAGATACAACTTAAGATGAAATTGTAATCTAATATTCTTCCTTGGATGGAATCAAGTTAATATGACACCTAATACCAAAAGAGGGAGGCCTACACCTATACAAACTCAACAAAGTAATTTCAAAGAAGAAAACCAGGATGGAGAACCAAAAAGACCTAATAAGGAGGTAGAAGACAGTTGCTTGAAATAGCTACAAATAAGAATTCACAAGTTTGAGTCTCAGATATTGGTCTAAATAGTGGATTAACCATAGAATAAGTACAAGCCAGAGCCTTAGTAGAAAAGGAAATAGCTAAGGACATGAAAAACATTAGTATCTCCAATTTTTATGGAGAGGGCGATGGGGATGCAACGAAAGCATGGATGAGAGAAGCAAAGGTTCACTTTATGATAAAAGGCTACTCATTAGGAACTTGAACACTTTGGGCTATGATTAACCTGGAAGGGGTTGCTCTAGAGTGGTGGGAACCCACTATGAGGAAACTAAGATTGAATCCATTGACACTCCATGGGAAGAATTCATAAATATCTTTAATAAGAGATTTCTAACAGAGCATTTCTATACCTTAAAGGTTAAATAATTTGCTAGTCTGAGACAAGGAACCAACATAGTAGAGGTATACTATAAGAAGCTAGTAAGACTATTCAAATATGTACCTGTCTATAATGAGAAAATATGAGTTCACAAGTTCACCCTTGGATTGGAATATAGGTTAAAACATGATGTAGACATGCAGGAGCCTAAATTACTGCAAAAGGCATATGACCTAGCAAAGAAAGAAAAGTCACACTTCTTTTATAAATACGACACTCTACCTGAGCAGACTCGAAAAGAGTTAAAGAAGAGGAATAATAATGGATTTGTAAAATGGGAGGCAAAACAAGAAAATAAGGCTAAAAATCCTTAAAATCCTAAGAAGAAGCCCTATGGGAATCAAAATAAGTTCAAGAAGAACTTTTGTAATAAGGATAACAAACCCAACAACACAAAATCTCAACCACAAAATTTGCAAGTTCTAACTCCAGCAGTTAATAATGGGAATGAGAAACTAGAAAAATAGCAAGGACCCAAGGAAAGGTGCTACAATTAATGAGGACCTCATTATTATAATCAATGTCCATATCAAGTAGGAACTAGCACAGCTAATTCAAAAGGGAAGAAACTGAAACATCAGATCTATGCCACAACCAGTAAATAGAAGCTAGAGGGACAAGCCACTCAACTACTTGTGAAAGTTAAGGTTTTCAATAAAAGAGTAAATATTTTGATAGATAGTGGAGCTGATAGTTTTATTTCATCTAGTCTATCAAGGACTGTGTCGAAAAGACCTGGGTATTTAGATAAAGGGTGGAATATTGAGTATGGTTCTGGGCAGACCTACTCAGTGAACCAGTGTTATCCTATGGCAGAAGTCACTCTATCTAAAGGGACTATAGAATTTTGCTTATATGTATCTCCCTTACATGCCTTTGATGTGATCTTAGGAATGGATTGGCTTCAAGATCATAAAGCCTTATTCAATTTCCAAGATCGATGGATTGAGTATTCAGAGGGAGGTAGAGGGAGACTACGAATTCATAGCAAACAAGGGATGTTTGAACCTCAAATGTTGTCTGCTATGCAATTGAAAAAGACCTTAAAGAGAGGAGGGATAGTGTATGTGGTAAAACTCAATGAAGTGGAGGACCATGAGAAAGGAGAAATACTAAGACTCAAGATGTATTTTCGGAGGACCTACCTGGACTACCTCTTGTATGAGAATTTTACTTTACAATTGAACTTATGATGGGAGTCGAACCTATTCATAGATCCCCATATAGGATGAATCCTACTGAAATGTGAGAACTAAAGGTTTAATTACAAGGATTATTGGAAAAGGTTTTGATAAAACCAAGTATGTCACCGTGGGGTGCACCAATTTTGTTCATGAAAAAGGATGGTTCACTAAGATTGTGTATTGATTATAGGATGCTAAATAAGGCTTCAGTTAAGAACCGGTATCCTTTACCTAGGATTGAATATTTATTTGATCAACTAAAGGATGCTAAGGTGTTTGAAATGCGTAGAAAATGACATTTGATAATTTAACACATAAACATAAATGATGCATTAAACATAGAAATTGTATTCCATTGATATTAATGAGCATGTGTTAGAAGAGGCTCTTGATGCCCTTTATCCATATCTATTCCTAACAAGGTTACAATAAATCTGATGCTTTCTTCTAGCATCCCTCAATGTAGGTGGGATTTGATGTATGCAGGCCACAACAAGGTTGTTGTTTGTATGTTGTTCCTCTTCCTTAGATCTGTCATATAACCTATGAAAGACCTGCAAAAGGGGATTAGTGTGATGGGGCCTTGCCTTAGTCAAGCCCCATGTTTAGAAAGATAAAAATGACTATAAAACTATAACAGAAACTAAAATGAAATATGCATAAGATAATAGCATACTGAAATAGAGCTTACCTCCCAAATCTATAGTGATTTAGGGCTTGTAGATGCAATTCGTGACCCAGGTTGCTAATTAGGGCCAAATTCGTAGGGCAGGCTACGAATTGAGCCGTGATGATCTTCTAGTGAAATCTGTTCAGTGAATCGATCCTAAGGCAGCTAGGGTGCCTCTGTATGTTGTTAGAATTTGTCTGTATTCTTTGAAAATGGACTGTGTGCTATTGGATTTTCATTTCTATAGAGTAACAATACTTTGTTGAATTTAGGAATCAGACTTAATTAGGGGTTTAGGACCCATTATTTATAGGTAAATGCAAGGTGCAGGGGGGGTTAGATAGACCTGACCTAGGTTTGATTCTGACTAGGATTAGGTTAATAGATGCTATGTGGCAACATCTCATTCTAAGTAGGAAATATCCTATCCTCACACATGTGTGAGGAAGATTAGAGCTAATCCTAATTAGGCCTTAAGCATGTTTAAGGGAATATTAAAATAAAATCCTAAATTGGCACATGTGGGAGGATTTGATTAACACTAATTATGAATTAAGAGTTAATTAATCCAATTTTGCCCTAAAAAGGGGCTTAAGTGAAGTCAACATTAAATTAGAATTTGATAATTGACTTTTAATTGATTTTTCCAATTAATACCCCATGGGGGTGTCAATTGAGTGTAAATGGGCTATGCATCACCTCGGGTTGTCGTTTGAAGGTATATCGATGCATAAAATGTATTTTTGAGGGATTATTAGGGTTTTGGACCTAAAATCCATTTGTGGAAGTCTACACATTACTATGGTGAACTTATGGAAGTCTACGCATGTCTATGCATGTCTACGCATGTCTACACATGTCTATGCATGTCTACGCATGTCTACAATAGTCTACAGTATCATAGGGATGTCTGGAATCACCTATAGATATGCATAAATAGCAATGTGTTACTTTTAGGTGTCTAAATTTTTCCCCTTTTTATACTATACTATGTAGAACACAGTTTAATACAAAAATATGAAGGGTTTGTGCAAAAGAAAAAGGGATAGAAGGGGAATGGAATCCAATCAAAGGGTATGTAGCCACTTGAAGCGTGACCATACAAATCAATCAGGTATCCTGGGAAAATAAGAGAAATAATGGAATCTAATCGAAGGTATGTAGCCGCTCGAAGAGTGACCATACAACATCAATTGGATGTCCACAGGGAAAGAAGGAAAAGAGGAAAGAGATAAAAACAATGCTAGTAAGGGAAAATAAATGATTATGAATGGAATGATGTGATTTTGATGAGTCCGTATGACATTTATGATGCCATACTAGTTGCTTGAGAATGACAAATTTTGATTGCTTTGCTTTTGCGACCAGATCAACATGATCCAAAAGTATGATTAGGACAAAAGCCTAACTAAATATTTGTTGTTGATTGATTGATGAGAACATGGTGACAAGGGTCAAACCATTTGAGCTAGTTTAACATCTAGATCATCAACTCGTGACCATATCAACGTGGTCGCGATGTCCATTTCCAAATGTTATGCTAGGATTGATAAAATGTATCATCCGTTGTGTACTCGACGTACATGAATGCTAGATTGACTTCTCCATGGTAATGCATAACTCTCTTGATGTAACCCATGTCTGTTTGGGATTGAGATTATAATCATATGATAATCTTCAGCAAAAAATTTCGTAGACAAATGCGCTAACCACACTTTTGTATTTTTGATGTTGTGGTTGCATGCAAAGCTGACTTTAGATATGAATACCCCCTCAAAATAGGAATTATAAATGAGGCGAATGGAATGTGGTGATTTGATGATGCAACGATTGATAAAGATACCAATGCATGATGAATATGATTTCTTAGTATGAAAAGAAAAGAATGGGATCTAATCAAAGGTATGTAGCCGCTCAAAGCGTGACCATACAACATTGACTGGATAGCCAAGAAGGGGAAGGAAAAGAATGGGATCTAATCAAAGGTATGTAGCCACTTGAAGCGTGACCATACAACATTGATTGGATAGCCAAGAAGGAGAAGGAAAAGAATGGGATCTAATCAAAGGTATGTAGCCACTCGAAGCGTGACCATACAACATTGACTGGATAGCCAAGAAGGAGAAGGAAAAGAATGGGATCTAATCAAAGGTATGTAGCCACTCAAAGCATGACCATACAACATTGACTGGATAGCCAAGAAGGAGAAGGAAAATAATGAGATCTAATAAAAGGTATGTAGTCGCTCGAAGTATGACCATACAACATTGACTGGATAGCCAAGAAGGAGAAGGAAAAATAATGGGATCTAATCAAAGGCATGTAGCCGCTTGAAGCGTGACCATACAAAATTGAATGGATAGCCAAGAAGGAGAAGGAAAAAGAAGGGCAAGAGAAGAAGAGGACAAAAATAAAAAGTAATTCTAATAAAATGAAATGGATGATTGTGAATGCAATGCTATGTTTTTGTTGTGTCTGTATGACATTTACGATGTCATACTAGTTACTTAAGAATGACAACGGTTGTCTGATGTGCTTTTGCGACCAGATCAATGTGGTCTAAAAGTATGAATGTTATAAGTTTATCAATGAAATGCAACATGTCTTTGCAAGTGGTGTTAAAAGGTAAGTTTTTGAGGCTCCTAGGATTTTAGAGGGTATTTCCCTGCTTTCCTAGGGTTTTGGGGATGCTCTGGTGTGTTTTGATTAAATTCGTGACCCGAGTCACAATTTTGACCTCATTCACGACCTGGGTCATGATTTTGACCTAACTTGTGACCTGGGTCATGAAACGACAACTAAGTAGTATTTTATCCCAAATATGCATGGCGGGGGCTCATTTGGATGATGCACGTGTGTGGAAAGCAACTTGGGAGAGCAGTTTACAACATGCAAGGAGCATGATTAGTGATTGTGAGAGCCAGGATGACGAAGGGACGTAGACCATCTGGCATCAAGTGCGGGGATCCACCGGTAAGTGATCTTTGACTTTGTTTTATTTGTATTTTATTTTTTTGAGAAAATATGAATGAGAGGGGGGGAGGTTTTCATCCCGATTTAAAAAAAATCGTAACTTTTAAGTAAAATTTTAATACGTAGTGATAAACGGGCCAAATGGGTACCCAAAAGTGCGATCGGTTTTTCAATTGGATTTGATTTGTCACCAATTTGATTGGGTAATGGGTAGAGTCGGTGTAGAGTTTGACTGTTAGTTTGTGAGGTAACGGTGTACTGACATCAATATGTTTTTGCACTTTGTTCACTAAAGTAGGAAATGGGTATTCCGTTATGTGACTATTTTATTTTTATGACTTCGTTTGATGTGATTTTGGTATTCGATGGTTTGAGGTGTAATGTGTGAACTCTAGGGAGTTAGATTTGCCATGTTAGAGGTAGAATCTTTAAAAACTGATAACACTTTCACCATAGAAGGGCAAAATGGGTGTCCAAAAATTTTAGTTGTTTTGGTAGTTGATTTCATTTGACATGCCTTTGATTTACGTGCCATAGTGTAGATAGTAGTAAACTAAAAATGAGCTATAGGGAGCCTGATGTAGACTGTACTTGATGTCAATTTGAATTTCCACCACTAAATGGGCAAATGGGTATCTAAAAATGTGACTATTTTTTTTAGATTACGTGCCTAGATATGTGTTTGATTTTGGTGTTTTTAGGATAAATTTAACTATTAGATTTGTGTTGATTGGTGCTTTGTTTCTGAATTTTGTCGACACATTTCCCATTAAGTGGGCAAATGGGTATCCAAAAATGTGATTTGTTTTTGTATGTCGTATTAATTGATCATGTTTTGGATTGCATGCCATATTAGCTATACAGTTGAGTTTGTTATTGATTGTTTGGGTGACCAATGTGTACTATGTCATATGTGTTTGGATTATTCCCATAAAATGACAAAATGGGTATCCAAATATGTGATTGTGTTGTTGATGTGTTTTGCCATTTTATTTGTATGTTATTTTGTCTTGAGATGCGTATCAAATTAAATATTTTTAGTTTGTAAATTCTGAGTGATGATGTTATATGCGATTGATTTGTTATGTGGGTTACTGATGGGTGTTGTGCTATGTGTTGAACAGGTGAAGTTGCTTGAACCCCATCATCGGGTGAGAAATTTTAAGCAAGGTTTTGAAAAGTTGATGAATACTGAGGAGGAATTACAGTGGTTAGATGACATACACTTTCGCGGTGTGTGGGAGTGTAAGAGCATCTTCACTAATGGGGAATTTGTGTCTACCTTATGTGAGCAGTGGGATGCAGACCAGAACACTTTTCATTCTCCTATGGGGAAAATGACCATGATATTGGAGAATGTGTATCTCATCTATCGATTGTTGATTAAGGGTGTTCCTATGAGGGCAACCAAAGATGGGAGGAAGGACGAGGTGTTGGAGAGATTCTTTGGGGCTAGGTGGAGAGATATCGATGCTACTAATATGGACTATGAGTGGATGTGGTGTCAGAAGAAGATATTTGATGGGTAATATGTGGCTATGATGATGATATCTACCTATGCCCTGCCTGAGAGTTCTAGGTTTCTATTTACCTAGAACATGCTGGACATAGTTAGTGACCTAGTGGAGTACAAGGTTGTGTTTACCTGGGCACCTACATTTTTGGCCCAAGCGTATCATGAGTTATATGAGGTGGTTCGGGGTAGACGGACGAGATTGAGTATGATTCCCTTGCTGCAAGTATGGGTATGGGAACACATAGCCATTGAGAGGTCCTCTGTTACCTCAGCCTGTACATGTGGAGGATAAGGAGCTTCCTTATACCTTGAGGTGGAGTATGGAGGTGGAGCAGGGTATGAAGAAGCCTCATGAGGGTGATCCAGTTTTGTGGAGGATTAAGTTCAATGATTTGATGGTAGACAATATTATATGAAGATCGTGGATGGGTGGAGTGAGTTGGAGAGAGGATGATGAGCAGTTGCAAGTTATACTATAGGGCAGATGGTTGGTTGGTACTCGACAAATTGAGTATTTTCAATTTAAACAAGTACAGTGCTAGTTTGTATTATGATAGGATGTTCTAAGGACTCTTGTTATCTATTTTAGGTGATAGGGAGACAAGGGAGAGTGTCTTGTTGTACAACCTTGGGTTGGGGAGAGAGACCCTCCTATGGATATCCTAAATGTAAGGGATGCAGGAACAACACCAAATTATGATGCTTGGTGTGTGCTATAGTCTTGGGAGCCTAGGAGAGGTGTGGTGGATCATTGGGTAGCACCTGCTACTGGGTATCTCCGCTAGAGAGGAGGATGAGCAGGAGGACTTGAGTTGGGCAACGAGTACGACTGCTATTGAGGAGGATGTTCCTTTGTGATGGTCATGATGTTGCATAGGTGCCTCGATGAGCACCCAGGGTATGAGGGTAGAGGAGGTGGATGTGGGTGTAGAGGTTGGGATGAAGTAGTCTATTGGAGTATAGGCTGAGGGAGGCGGGGTGGCCGATATGGGTGGTATCGATGATACCATTGATATTGGGGTATTTATTGATATAACATAACAAATTCCTAGTGATATTTTGGAGAGGCCAGCTGTAGAGGATGTACAAGGGTTACATGATCGAATTCAACAGTTGGAGGTAGGCATGGCGAAGATGAGGGCTGCTATGTCTAGGCAGGATCAGGCGATCGATACTCTGACTGGTCAGTTGGTGGTCGAGGCCGCTAAGAAGATGATGTGTGAGACTGCCTTGTTGGTGCATGGGATACCTCTACCCGATTATGGTAAGATTGTGGTGTAGTCTGGGTCACAGTCATAGGTGTGGGTGCCATCACATCAGAGTCAGTGTAGTGTGGATACTATGGGATAGAGAGGTGCTAGGGTTGAGGTTCAGGATCATCCTACTGTAGATCTAGTTCTGGAGTTTAGGGCAGAGATGAGATAGGCTGCATGCATGTGAGTGAGTCATGAGGGCCAGGGGAGACTCCTAGTGGGAGCTAGGATAGCTGTTACTGATTATAGCCTATGAGCATTTTGTTTTGATAATATATGATGATGGGCATGATCCCAAGTTGTAGCCTTCGGGTATTTTGTATGGATAATATATATATACCTTGTTGATTTTGGCTATTATACACGTGTTATTTTGATGGTTTGAAATGTGTTCTTGTTTATGTTTTCATGGATTAGCTTAGCATAATTTGTAGATATGTCTGACGAATAGATATACATGTATGGCATGGTTTATATCTATTATCGTGTTGTGGTATAAATGGATTGTAGAGTAGTGTTATGATTGTATTTATAATGTGATATAATATGATATCAAATATGATTTTGTAATGACTGTATGTATAGTAATGGCGATTCTATGATGCAATTTTGAAATGCATATGGGATGAATGTAATAAATGTAATTTGATATGAAATGCATGTAGAATGAATGTAATACTATAATGTGTATCAAATGTATCTGACAGATGCATGTATGCATGTATGAACTTACTAAAATGCACCAAGGAAACACTTGTATCGTTGCATTTACCTATATGGATGCTATCCATTCCATGATTTCAAGGTCGATGGATAATGTAAGGCATGTGTAATGATTTTGACTAACATAGTTATGACAATAAAATCTCAAACCCTTAGCTATACAAGTTTTATGGCAACTTATAACATGATTGGGCTGGTTCAAAGTCTATCTTGGACCTATGTGTGTGAATGTGTAATGTTCATTTATCCATTTTGGGGGAGGTAGGATTAACCCATTGTAGATGCTACCATACTAGCTAGCTCATCCATCCACAATAGTTATTTCTATAGAAGTGATATGCTAATGTAAGAGATGTGTTGTCGCCTATAAGATTATTCCACTGGTAGGTAGGTTTTTAAAATTATTCCATAGTGTTATGTTGAACCTAAGGACCAAAGATGATAAGCATAACATGTGTGATATCAAGAGGTGTTTCCTTTTGTTTTCTACCCCTGTTCTAGTGTTGACCTATCTGATTGTGGTACTGCTCTTTTTATTTATTTTATTTTTTGCTATTCTATGATTTTTTTTCCATCTATTCTAAGAGCATTGGTGTTTGCTTTATGCTCTGCTATTACCTTTTGCTTATGCTTGATCCCTATATTTATCCTCGGGTCATATATTGACCATGCAAGCGATAGGACAAGTAGGGGATACCGTTCTCTAGATGGTGATATATACTCAAGATGTCCTCTTTCCTAGGCTTAAAATTGTTAATGTGTAACCTATTGTGAGTGATTCATGAGAGAAGTTGAATCAGCCTAAAAGACCATAACAAGAATGTACAAGACTCAGTAGCTATGGGTGACACTTGATTGCCTAAACTACAGAGTAGTCAAAATTAAACACGACACCTATGTATACCCGAATCCTAAAAAGGGGTAATGGACATCCAAGTGGTGATGCTAACAAGTGCATATATCATTCCTACTAAGGTGCATTTTGGGGAAGAATGTACAAACATGAATTAAAATTTTAACTCTAAAACATATGGATATGTGCAATGCATATAACTATAATTGATGCAAGTGGAGGAATGCGATATTTACAAGAAGAAAGTTATGTTGTTTAGAAAGAGAATTTTAGAAGAACCTATTTATAGATAAGTAAGGTGCGTAATGATGATAGAAAGCGTGATGCTATGATCATGGTTGTTGCAGTGTGTGAGGTATATATGTGTAGTAGATGTATAGGCTTGTGAGTTGTATAAGTGTATGTAATAGTCACCAAGAAGAGACAAGATGTAAAATTGGAATGTATAAGTGGAAGAAGTGAGATGGAACAGACATTGGTAATCAATCAAGGAAAGGGGATCACCAACAGCTGACAATGATAGAAGAGAAGAAATGAATCATCGTATGTAAGAAGTAGAAGAATGAGATGGAAGAAGACGAGTAACTAATACTACTATAAGGTGAAATGATGTAGATATGGGCGAGAGTGGGATGGTGAAGTGATGACATTGCTAGAGTTACGGCTAGAGCCATAGTTGGCAATATTATGAATATAACGGGTGGGCATTGTTAGGGTACTTCGGGGTGGTAAAGTCCTAGGAGCGATGCAGCACAGAGGACCGACAAGTTGGCTAAACAAAAAAGAGCACTTTTGTGATGGTGTACGCTTGTTGTGCAACATGTTGTGCACCAGGGTTTTGAATTATCTGCATTCTTCAATATCATGACCTGGCTGGTGATGGTAGATGCAAAATTGATTCTCATTGTAATTGCACAGGTTAGGATGCAAGGGGTCAGTAGGTCAAATCTCAAGTAGGTCAATAAGACCCTGGTGCATGAGATGATGGAACATTTTAGAAAGGGGCATATGTGGAATAGACATAGGATAGACATATGGCTCTGTTGGAGGTGACCAAGGTCTGGGTGAAAGACGATCTGGTAATGGAGGCATAGGTCTTGGTTCCAGCATGGGTTTAGTTCAGGATAGAGGAAGGGATCTACGTGGTGGTGAATATGGATGAGTTGTGGAAGACTATCATGGGTGAATGTGGCAATGACGGTGGCTCATTTGCAAGTCCAGAGCTTCGATACGGGAGATGATATGTTGTATCTTATGGTGTGGTGGCGATGGTATTGGGGAAGGGGGGTGATTAGGATTCCAAGGCAAATGGAATGGCTCGATGTGTGGTAGAAAAAGGATAGGTCTAAGATGAGGAAGCATCGGCATGGAATGACTATGGTGATTATAATATTTGTTGGGGCAGTAAGCCTCATAGTGGTGAAGGTGGTGTCTTGATAACCGATGGCATAGGCGATGGCCCTTGGCAGTGACACGAATGATAAAGAGGGATGTTTGCGCAACCAGCTTTAGTAGCTTGGGCTGTGCGGGCTTGTAGAGCCTGAGCGTAGGTAGACTCACCATTGGGAAGGGGAGTGGGTAGAAATGTAGGGTGAGGTTGATGGGGTGTGTATTCCATATTAGGTGGGCGATAAGATTCTATGGGATGCTGTGGATGACTTGGAGGTGAATAGTGATGTCTGAGATCATCATACGGGTGGGATGATGATCCTTGTGCTTTCGGTTGGGTGGATTCTTCTTTATCATTGAAAGAGGACATGGTAATCTGGTTGTCACAAGTGTTGTGAATAGGACAAACCTCGTTGGTGATGGGAATGGTGTCGAGGTGAAGTGTGGTGACCTAAAAAAGATGAGTACGAGGAGTGCCTGGTATGAAGGGTAGTTGGTGGTCGGGTGAGATCGACCGGTGTGATGGGTTTTTGCTGTGGCTATAGCTGGTCTTACATGGTGGTAGGTGAGGCCATTGTAGAACTCTACTACTAATGGCGTGAGTCTTATAAAAAGGAAAAACAAATAACCGGAGCATAAAATGGTAGAAAGGTGAAATGTGCATGTATAAAAAAATAATAAATTTACTCAGTGATGTGCTTAATGATTTATTTCTAATACTATGTGACACTTGTGATGGTGACTGTGTTTATGAATCATGCATTGAAAGCACGCAGATGCAAGATATTTATGGGTTTAGGATCATTAAAGTCTTCAATAGTTTCCAAAAAATATGCTTTTGAACCATATTTGTGTGTGATAATAAATGGACCCAACCAATTTGGGGCGAATTTATCATGTTGTTGGTGAGGCTGACTTGTGATTTGTTGGTTCTCCTTGAGAACCAAATTGCTAATCTAATATTCACACTAAAGATTTGTTGGAGCAGTAAGCCTCATAGTGGTGAAGGTGGTGTCTTGATAACCGATGGCATAGGCGATGGCCCTAGGCAGCAACATGAATGAGAAAGAGGGATGTTTGCACAACCAGCTTGAGTAGCTTGGGCCACACGGGCTTATAGAGCCTGAGCATAGGTAGAATCACCATTGGGAAGGGGAGTGGGTGGAAATGTAGGGCGATGTTGATGGGGTGTGTATTCCCTATTAGGTGGGCGATAAGATTCTATGGGATGTTGTGGATGACTTGGAGGTGAATAGTGATGTCTGAGATCATCATACGGGTGGGATGATGATCCTTGTGCTTCTGGTTGGGTGGATTCCTCTTTATCATTGAAAGAGGACATGGTAATCTAGTTGTCACCAGAGTGTAGTGAATAGGACAAACCTCGCTGGTGAGGGGAATGGTGTCGAGGTGAAGTGTGGTGACCTAAACGGGATGAGTGCGAGGAGCGCATGGTATGAAGGGTAGTTGGTGGTCGGGTGAGATCGGCCGGTGTGATGGGTTTTTGCTATGGCTAAAGCTGGTCTTACATGGTGGTAGGTGAGGCCATTATAGAACTCTACTACTAATGGTGTGAGTCCTATAAAAAGGAAAAACAAATAACCTGAGCATAAAATGGTAGAAAGGTGAAATGTGCATGTATACAAAAATAATAAAGCAGAAATAATAAATTTACTCAGTGATGTGCTTAATGATTTATTTCTAATACTATGTGACACTTGTGATGGTGACTGTGTTTATGAATCATGCATTGAAAGCACGTAGATGCAATATATTGATGGGTTTAGGATCATTAAAGCCTTCAATAGTTTCCAAACAATATGCTCCTGAACCATATTTGTGTGTGATAATAAATGGACCCAACCAACTTGGGGCAAATTTATCATGCTGTTGGTGAGGATGACTTGTGATTTGTTGGTTCTCCTTGAGAACCAAGTTTCTAATATGATATTCACACTAAATATATGTTGGGGCAGTAAGCCTCATAGTGGTGAAGGTGGTGTCTTGATAACCGATGGCATAGGCGATGCCCATGGGCGGTGACACGAATGAGAAAGAGGGATGTTTGCACAACCAGCTTGAGTAACTTGGGCCACACGAGCTTGTAGAGCCTGAGCGTAGGTAGACTCACCATTGGGAAGGGGAGTGGGTAGAAATGTAGGACGAGCTTGATGGGGTGTGTATTCCCTATTAGGTGGGTGATAAGATTCTATGGGATGTTGTGGATGACTTGGAGGTGAATAATGATGTCTAAAATTATCATACAGGTGGGATGATGATCCTTGTGCTTTCGATTGGGTGGATTCCTCTTTATCATTGAAAGAGGACATGGTAATCTAGTTGTCACCAGAGCATGGTGAATAGGATGAACCTCACTGTTGAGGGGAATGGTGTCGATGTGAAGTGTGGTGACCTAAATGAGATGAGTGCGAGGAGCTCCTGGTATGAAGAGCAGTTGGTGGTTGGGTGAGATCAGCCGGTGTGATGGGTTTTTGCTGTGGCTGCAGCTGGTCTTACATGGTGGTAGGTGAGGCCACTGTAGAACTCTACTACTAATGGCGTGAGTCCTATAAAAAGGAAAAACAAATAACCTGAGCATAAAATGGTAGAAAGGTGAAATGTGCATGTATACAAAAATAATAAAGCAAAAATAATAAATTTACTCAGTGATGTGCTTAATGATTTATTTCTAATACTATGTGACACTTGTGATGGTGACTATGTTTATGAATCATGCATTGAAAGCACGCAGATGCAATATATTGATGGTTTTAGGATCATTAAAGCCTTCAATAGTTTCCAAACAATATGCTCCTGAACCATATTTGTGTGTGATAATAAATGGACCCAACCAATTTGGGGTGAATTTATCATGCTGTTGGTGAGGCCGACTTGTGATTTGTTGGTTCTCATTGAGAACCAATTTGCTAATATGATATTCACACTAATGTACCTTACTATTGTAGGCATGACAAAGGTGATCTTGATATACTCGTGTGTGCTTGATGGCATGGATGCAACGTTTATCGAGGAGTGTTAGTTGATCTAGATGAGCTTGGTGAGCAGTGTCATTGTCAATGAAATATTTCATGGATATCCATAAAGAGGGTATCTCCAGATCAAGGGGCATGATAGCTTCTACCCCATAGACAAGTGAAAAATATGTTGCCCCAGTGGGAGTATGAATACTCGTACAATATGCCCACAAGGCTAGGGGTATTTTATTATGCCAGTCCTAGTGAGATTTTGCTACCATTTTACGGAGAATAGAACAAATGGTTTTATTAGTAGCTTCGGCCTAGCCATTTCCTTGAGGGTAATATGGGGTTGAAAAGTTATGATGTATGTGAAATTTTTTGCACAGGGCTTGGACAATTTTGTTTTTGAAATATTTCCCATTATTTGAAATAATTTGGGAGGGAATTCCAAAGTGGCATATTATATACGTCATGATGAATGTTGCAATTTTGGCTCCTGTAGTTTGGACCAGTGGGATGGCTTCGACCCACTTAGTAAAATATTTTGTTGTTGTAATGATAAATTTATGATTGCTAGAGGATGCAGGTGTAATTTTTCCAATTAGATCCATACCCCATTGGGAGAAGGGCCACATGGAATGGATTGTTTGAAGTACTTGGGATGGCAAATGTGTTAAGTTGGCATGTTGTTGGCATTTAATGCAACATTTGACATAATCACAGTAGTCTTGCTCCATTTTAAGCTAGTAGTAACCCATACAGAAAATGCATTTGGTAATCACCATGCCACTAAAATGGCCACCACAAGTGCCATCATGGGTTTCTTGTACAACCCATTGTGATTCTTGTGGTTCTAGGCAACACAAGAGTATATTGTCATAGCTACAGTGATAAATGATGTCCCCTAAAAAGGTGTAGCAGATCACTCTTTGTTTAATGGTTTGGCACTAAGCGTGGGGTAAATCACATGGTAGGAAACCTAGTTTGATGTATTCCTTGATCTATGAGAACCATGGGTCATGAGGTTTGGTGTTTACCACATATACACCACCATCGTCTATGGGAGGTGTGGGTGATATATCAGACTATGTAAGTATATGAATGGTTATAGATGTCATGCTGAATGTTGGGTTTTGTGAGATAAGGGACCCTAAGGAGGCCATGGTATCTACAAAATGGTTTGATGAGCGCGATGCGGCTTTAAGGTAATACCATTCAAATTGGGATAGGAGTTGTTGGGAGATCTTCTTGTATTGCTGGAGAACTGGGCAATTGCATAGCCAAAGTTCTTGCACTTGATTGAAAATCAAAAGTGAGTCACCTATGATGTGGAGGCGTTTGATGTGCATAGCCTATGTTTTTCCAGTCATAGGATTAAGGCTTTGTATTTTGCGTTGTTATTGGTACAGGGAAAATCAAGTTTGAATAAAAATAGGAGTGGTTCTCCTTCTAGTGTAAAGAAAACAATTCTTGCACCCCTAGCGTGGAGACACCTGGACCCATCAAAGAACATAGTAAGTTCAGCCACAAATTCTGGTTTTACATACTCCTCATCTTTAGTTATGTGAAATATAGAGTCGTCGAGGAGTTGGATGAGTAGGGGTTGGTTGTCAGTTATAGGGGCTTTAGCCAGTTGGTCAGCAATGACCTACCCTTTTATGGAATTTTGAGATACGAATTCTAGGTCAAAATCAATTAGGAGCATAATATATTTAGCTATGCAGGAGTTGTGATAACTTTTATTCATCATATACCATAGGGGATTGTCTCGAGCTATGACAAAAGTTGTGTGGTTTAACATGTAATGTCTCAGCTTCTAGGTGGTGAATACTACTACTAGGCATAGCTTCTCCATATACCCGTATCTCATCTTGTAACTAACTAGCATGTGACTGATGTAGTAGATAGCCTACTCTTTGTTGAGAGTGTTCTTTTGAGCTAGGAGTGTACCTAACATAAGTTCTGTGGTCGAGATGTATAGAGTCAGTGGTAATTGTGGATGCAGTGGTGACATAACCAGCGATGATGTGAGATAGGTTTTGATGGCATCGAATGTAGCTTGATAGTTTTCATCCCATTTAAAGTGTACTTATTTTTGTAGGAGATGATTGAATGGTTGGCATTTGTCTAATAATTATGCTATGAATCTGCGAATAGAGGTAATCTTCCCCTATAGGCTATGTAATTACTTTAAGGTTGTAGGAGGCATCTCGATGATGGATTTCACCTTACTAGGATATATTGCAATGCCTCATTGGGAGACAATTAATCCTAGTATCTTTCTAGATGTAACACCGTACACACACTTTTTTGGATTGAGGCGCACATTGTGTTCTAGTAGTCGATCAAAAATCTAGCAGAGATCTTCGAGATGATCAGCACGTTTCTTTGATTTGGCTATGAGGTCATCTACATAGTATTTCACATTTTTTTGCATTAGGTCATGAAAGATGTAGGTCATGGCTTGTTGATAGGTTGCCCCAGTATTTTTAAGGCCAAAGGGCATGACCTTGTAGCAAAAATTCCCCTAGGGTGTTGTGAAGGAAGTTTCATGTTGATCAACTAGTTGATCCGAATTTGATTGTATCCAAAAAATCCATCCATGAGGGAAATCATTTCGTGACCTACAATGGAGTTAATGAGGGAATCAATGTTGGGTAAATGGAAGTTGTCCTTGGGACAAGATTTGTTTAGGTCATGAAATTCTATGCACATGCGAACATCACTAGATGGTTTGGGGACAGGGACCATGCTGGATACCCACTAGGGATAGTCTATGGCTATTATAAAATCCACATCTAAGAGCTTTTGGAGCTTATATTTTACTATCAATGTGACAGTTGGATGCATGCATCACAACTTTTGTTTTACTGGTTTGGCATTGGGATCTAGTATAAGATTATGCATTACTATAGTAGTGTCAAGTCCCAATATGTCTTTGTAAGACCATGTAAATACTTTTATATACTTGCGGAGGAAGTTCGTAAAGGTGATGCACTCCTTGGGTGAGAGGCTAGTGGCTAGTTTGAGGATGTGTGGATTTTTTGTATCATCATCGATGTCTATGTTGATCATGTATTCGATGAGCATACGAGATTCATCACACAATTGTTCAAGGACAAGGATGAGATTGAAGTCATCGATGGCCTTGTTGAACTCGAATTCATCGTCTACGTAAATGCCCATGTGATGGACTTGAGGTATTTGGTGTGACACGGATGAAGAAGGGGTATTTTCCATTCACAAGACATGAGGAGAGAGAAGAAAGTCTTCAGGTGCTGGTGTATGTGAAATGTGTGTGAGATCGATAAATTTTGGGTTTGGGGTATCATATCGAATTCACTGGTGGCTATAACTGAGGGGAGAACATAAATCTACCTCAACCATGTTAATATATTCTATAGGTGAATTAGGTGGGGTAGAATCTGGTGATGGAATTTGGATAGGTTGTGCGCATTCCAAAAGACTTAAGGGAGGTCGTAGGATGACTAGTGGTGAACGAGGATGAGAGGTTGTTATTTGTAACTTTCTATGTATAGGCGGGAATACTGGTAGGTGTATTGATGATAGATTAGGCATCATCGGGTCTAGATCTATAGGTTGTGGATCATGTGAGAGTGCGTTCAACTCTATTGGTGGTGTAGCCAAAGATAAAGTAGCAAATTTTTTTGCCAATCACTGAACATAACAGAACAAAGAGGTATCAGGCATAGGAGATTCTTGGAAGAAATCGTAGGGGACGATGACGGTTGATGTGGGTAAAGGCATGTATTATAGCATATCCATGCCAATGTACTCTTCCAAGATGTGTGTTGGGTGTGGTGAGGATGCAAGGATAGATCTTGTATCTCATCTTCTAATGTATAAGCAATGGTTGGGCGATAACATAGAGCAATTTTTTGATAGGTGAGCAGACATGAGGGTTAATGGGTGTACGTAGCCCTTGCTCATAACGAACTAACCCAAACCTATGCCAATGAAAGTGTTGTAGGTAGCACAAGTCAAATTGAGGGTTGGATAGGTGTGTAATTGCATCACCAGAGCTAGATTGTGGTGATGAAGAAGTTGGTAAGGGGATTGAAGAGTCTACTCCCACATACACAAAGTTGGTATGGTTTTTGAGATTTCCTAACTGTATGATAGTTTAAATAGTCAATACCGAGGCTGAGAGATGGCCAAAATCTTGAGTAGATTGGATAGGGGTGTCACATATGTGGGCGTCATGTACATTATAGTCTCCTAGGCCATTTATTTTCATGAATATGGATATGCATGGTGGGGCATGCTCTGGCGACTGGGGTGGTGTATCCGAGTCAGATGAGGAAGGAGAAAGTTGGGATTCCCTAATGGTGGTAGCTGAAGGGTGTGAAGGTTCATCCAAGCTAGGTGTTGGTTGTTTAGGTTCATGATGTTTGGTTGTTGTGGGTTGAATAGGCTATTTTTTTTGTGTAGGATATGGCATTAGTGTAGGTGCAGGGATGCGTGGAGACTCGGATGTCTTAGATTTTGGTTGAAAGGGAAGAGGTTGTGTCTATGGTGTAGGAAGGATAGGGGCTTCCATATGCAAGGGTGAAGGAGGTAATGTAGCCGGTTGTGTAATGGGTGGCAATGGTGGTTGCAACACCACGGGTGGAAACTAGAATGGTAGAGGTTGAGAGGGTTGTGGAGGCCATGAGAATGGTGTTGGGGAAGGCATAGTATTAGTTTTAGGTCCTCCAGTATGTGATGCTAATGGTGCAGATATCGAGGCTTGTGTTGTTGATGAACACTGGGGTGTTGGGGTAGAAATTAGTGAGGATACCAATACTCCTACTGATTGGTGAGAAGATACAGGGAAAAATTGAGAATATGATAATGAAGGAACAGGGGGAATGTCTATGACGTTACAAAACTTAAATGGGTCTCCATCGGCTGGGACACAATGAACAAGTCTGTTATGGATATACTTGAGGCAATTATGCAATGTGGATGGGACACACTGCATGTCTTTGATCCAAGGGTGACCAAGGAGAATATTGTATTGAATTTGTCCTTGAATGATGTGGAAGAGGATGGGAATCGTATGGATGCCTACATGAATGGGCAGAACTACAAATCCTACGGTAGGTCTCATAGAACCATCAAAAGCACACAGGTTTAGGGAAGGTGTGCTGAAATGTGTTGGAGGGAGGTGTAGGTGATGCAGGACCACTATGGATATGATACTAATGGATGAGCCTGTGTCAATGAGTACCCACTTGTAGGTAATATCATTGATAATAGCTTGTATATGGAGGGGCAGACCGGCTCCTTCACTAATAAGTTATGTTATCTCATGGTCGTGAAAGCTAATTGATGGTTGAAGACTTCATGGGATGTTCCCTACAAAATTGACAAAAGCATTTGTGTCATGTGTCTCTAAGTCAATGGAATGTAGGATGTCATTCAAAGCCTCATGATGGGGTTGAGACTATTGTAGAAGGTCGAATATGGATAGTTGTGTGGGGGCATTGCGTAGCTGATGGGTTAGACTACCATGGATGGTAATCACATTTTGAGGTGGTGGTGGTATGATGTTAGGCCTTTAGGGTGTTTGTAGGGATGTAAACTAGACAGGGGGAGAAACAATAGGTGTTGCCTAGGGCGACGAGTACCATTGGTTTCTCGTAGTAAGTTTGATTATGCATACTACTTCGCATGATGGAGGATCATTCTAGACATTATTGACTTGGCGAGGGGGTGCTAGAGGATTGTTTGGAGGTCTAGGGGGATTGGGTCCTCTGTGATCCGGTAGAGGATTTTGGAAAATCCCTAAGTTTTTATTTTGCGGGGCTAAAGGGTTTGCTACCTAAATAATACCCCTATCGATTAGGTCTTGAACTTGTCCTTGAAAGGAGTGACATGAATTGATATTATGGCTACATTGCCTATGAAAAGGATAAAAAAAAATTCTCATTGTAGTTACAATATTTAGGTGTATTTGGGTCCAATGGGTGAATGTCGGATAGAACAATATGGTTACCGTCATACAATCTATGGAATAGGGCTGGTAATGGTTTCGATAAGGGTGTAAAGTTGCACGGTGGACCCTATGGGCACATTCCACAGTATTTTTATGGTCGAGGTGGGGTATGCGCATTAGCTTGGAGTGCTTGCAACTGCAGTGTATAGGGTGGAGGAGTTAGTACTAGTGCTAGGGTAGCAACTGCAACCTAGTTAGTTTATTGTGGTCATGGGTAAGGTTGATTCGATGCGGGTTTATTTAATCGAAATTTGGAATTATAGTTGTTTTTACCTCTCAACTTAATTTTTCTAGATTGCATCTTGATATCGTTCATCACTTTTTCTTGTGATATACCATCTTCAAAAGTATAACTTTGATGAAGCTGGAGGGATGTGGAAATGTGTTTGTGGCAGCTCTTGGAAAAGAGTGTCACAAGCTCTGACATGGGGAGGCTACAGGCGAGATCATGAATAATCACTCTCCATATTGCAACAAACTTAGTGATGGGTTCGTCGTTCACCTGTCGTAAGGCGTAGACATCAAAGAATGTGGTATTTTTATTGATGTTGATGGAAAAGTTATCTAAGAAGGAATTGGCCAGTTGTTCAAAGGTGTACAGGCTATGGCACGATAACATGTTGTACCAATCCAATGCTAGCCCAGCGAGGGACAGGGATAAGGTACACAACATAAGAGGGTTACTACTAGCAGTTGGTAATAGAACGAGCAGTAGTTGCTCACATGTTCTCTGGGATCTTCCTTACCTCTTTACTTTTTGAATTTCAGTATTTCAAAGAGATAGGGATAAGGAGGGATAGAAACTAATGGATGTACTAGCTCGTTGCATAGTTCATCATAGCAAGGCTTTTGTGGCTCATATCTAGAGGTGCATAGTTTCAACATTTTGATTTCATCTAGCAAGAGTTTAATTTCAAGTGTCATAGGAGTTGAAGGTTGGGCTATTATAGGCTGACCTTGTGGATGTGGTGGGTATTGGTACTGTTGTTCTTCATAATACTAAGGAGAATACTGTTTCACTTGATCATGATAAGTTGGGTATTGGGTGACATATTTTGTCGTGTCTACAAGCACACTAAGCTCTGGGGTATGTGTCTATTGAGGATAATAATACAGTGACTGAGCAACATGCGGTTGTGGCATGGGTACTTATTGGTTTGGAGCCTGCTGTACTGGTTAGACCGTGGGTGGTGATGACCAAACTAGAGGAGGCATAAAGAAGATAGGTGTAGCTGGTGGTGGTGTAGGTTTTGATGCTACTGGTGCTAGGGGTGGTCAATATGAGGTATCAAAAGACATTATCTATCTCTACCCTAGAGGGTAGGAAGTAGGAAAGTTAAACTATGTGGAATAATTTGGTTGAGTAGGTACATACACTGTTGGTGTCAGTCCATAGGTAGGATGGATATGGGTAGTGGGATCTTGAAAGGGTATAAGTGATGGTATCTTAAAGGCCATCGTAGGCAAAGGTGGCTCCAAGGGTTGGGTGTCATGCACTCCGGATACCTATGAGATAGGCGGGAAGGCTATTGAAAAGGTGGGATAAGCTATCGAGGTAGGAGCTTGGGTTGAGGGAAAAGTGTAAGTGTATACTCCCACTTGATTTTACGTCTCTTGCTCCTAAATAGGCTATTGGGAGGTACCCTCAGATATGGTGAAAAATAACTCTTGAGAAGAGGATGGTTGATACTCTTGTAAGGAGGAAGGGTGTGCAGTTTAAGGGAATGTTTGCAATTCCTATTGGATAGGGATCTATTGTGTAGTTTGGAAGGATGGATTCTGACTTCCTAGAGTGGATAAGGATGGGTCAAATACCATTCCTACAATAGGGATGAATGATGCAACCTTAGGATGGGTACGGTTTAGAAGGGAGTAATCATTCTCAAATAGGGATTGAGATAGATTTTGAAAAAAAAAATGTGCAAAGGTGGGTGACGTAGGCATGACCTCCTCATATACGATGAAGGTTGGAGGAGATTGTCCTGGTGTAGTGTAGATTACATGGTCACAGAACATGGTCAAGGGATTAGGTGAGGATGGAGCTACAAAGAGTGGGTAATCCTCTACGAGTGAAGTAGCAATAATTTCACTCAAAGTTGACATCTCAGCATGAGGTATCATGTGTGTGAATTATGTATAGAATTCTGTGTGAATCAAATGTATCTATAATCATCTCCTTTATTATCGAAGGAGTAAGAGTAGACTGACTAGAGGAAGGGGGGGCATTCCTCCATAGAGCGTGATTTCTCACGTGCTCTTCTACGAGTGACCACAGGCATAGTGGCATGTGTCAAAGGGGGTTTTTCAAGAATAAACCCTATGTGATGTAGAATCAAGTGTTTCTACTATACTATGAGTGTAAAATAAGTGACATGCTATGTGTAGCAAAATAGTATATAGTGTGGTGTGTTGAGATCGGTCTGTGATCATGAAAACAATAGTAGACTAGAATTGATTCTAAATTCTAAAAAAATAAAAGTGTTATGTTTGTTTTGTGTGTTATAATGTTGATACTTCCTATGTAGAATTACGGGTAATGGAGTGTATACTCTAGCAAATCGGTAATGTCATCAATAACAAACCTCCTGCAACATCCAAAGATGCACATGATAGAATGATACCACAACGTGCGAATGGTGACCTATATGGAAGGTGCAGTAAAATGGTATCCTAAAGGGCTGGAACTCACTATGCTAAAGCAAGTTCGAAATATCCTCTCATGAGAAGAGGTGGCACTATCTGAGACCTACTATCGACATACCCATGCTTTTGCTTCACCCTCAGGTGGGCTTATTCAAGAATGATAGTTACCAATTCCACAAATTATACTAGCCTTGTGGATGAAGGAGTTAAATCGTATCCCATTCTATAGGTAATTGTTGGTGATGAAATCCAGGGCCCAGTCGCAAGAGTAGGCGGTCTCTGGTGATGAAATATAGAAAAATTATCCTATGGGGCTACCAGGTGTCTAGGAGGGTGAGCTGATGGAGAGTGAAACTTGATCCATACCAGTCTTGAGCGATGGATTGGGAATGAAGTCCAATCTCACCACTTGTTTAAGGTACTACGTGAGTGTGTGTGGGTTTGTGTTTTACTATCGATGTTTACAAGATAAGAAGCTAACTACTTGAATTTTCAAAAGAAAACTAATCCTAATTCCTTTTTGAAAGCAAATGATTAGATAGGTTACAATCTTTGTAAAGAAATGAGCTAGTCTAAATGCCTTTGTGAAGCAAACTAATCTACTTTGAAAAAAATAGAAACATGTAATCCAAATGTATATGGAGTAAAATGGATTATGAAACCTTAAATTGCACTTTTAGAATGTAAAAATACTTTCATAAATATAAGAGGGGATTAAAAACCCTAATTTCACTTTGGAATGTAAAATGAAACCCTAATGCTTTAACTAATTTGCAATAAACCCAAAACTAGGCCTAGTAATGGTCATTCAACTAATTAATGCATTTATACTTTCAAAAATTTGCAATAGAGGCAAAAAAAGTGAAAATAACTACATTATGATGCTAAGGGGGGGTTTTATTGGCCCTTGAAAAGATCACCTAGCTGATTTGGGGGTTTTTGAGGTGTCTGTGCTCAAATTATGACCTAGGTCACGAATTTTACCTAAATTGTAGGGTGGGTCGCGAATCAAGTGCAGAGGCTTCAAATCAAGAATATGTTGGCCTAGGGTGATTCCCAGGACTTTGGAGATTTTAGTGAAACACAGTTTTGGTACCTGCAAAACACAAAAATAGAAGATAATGTCAGATTTACAAGAAAAGTGAATCTAGCACTATCCATTGTGGGGGTTCCATTGGGCGTGCCAGAATGAAATGGGTAGAAAATGACATTTGATAATTTAAAACATAAACATAAATGATGCATTAAATAGAGAATTGTATTCCATTGATATTAATGAGCATGTGTTACAAGAGGGTCTTGATGCCCTTTATCCATATCTATTCCTAACAAGGTTACAATAAATCTGATTCTTTCTTCAAGCGTCCCTCAGTGTAGGTGGGATTCAATGTATGCAGGCCACTGTAGGGTTGTTGTTTGTATGTTGTTCCTCTTTCTTAGATATGTCAGATAACCTATGAAAGACCTGCAAAAGGGGGTTAGTGTGATGGGGGGCTTGCCTTAGTCAGGCCCCATGTTTAGAAAGACAAAAATAACTGTAAAACTGTAATAGAAACTAAAATGAAATATGCAAAAGATAATAACATACTAAAATAGAGCTTACCTCCCAAATCTAGAGTGATTTGGGGCTTGCAGATGCAATTCATGACTCGGGTCACTAATTGGGGTCGGATTCATAGTGCAGGCTACGAATTGAGCTATGATGATCTTCTGGTGAAATATTTTTGGTGAATCGATCCTAAAGTAGCTAGGGTGACTCTGCATGCTGTCAAAATCCATCTATATGCTTTGAAAATTGATTGTGTGCTATTGGCTTTCCATTTTTACAGAGTAACAATACTTTGTTGAATTTGGGAATCAGAGTTAATTAGGGGTTTATGACCCATTATTTATAGGCAAATGCAAGGTGCAGGGGGGTTAGATAGACTAGACCTAGGTTTGATTTTGACTAGGGTTAGGTTAATAGATGCTATGTGGCAACATCTCATTCTAAGTAGGAAATATCCTATCCTCACACATGTGTGAGGAAGGATTAGTGCTAATCCTAATTAGGCCTTAAGCATGTTTAGGGGAATATTAAAAGAAAACCCTAGGAAACCCTAAATTGGCACATGTGGGAGGATTTGATTAATACTAATTATGAATTAAGAGTTAATTCATCCAATTTTGCCCTAAAAAGGGGTTTAAGTGAAGTCAGCATTAAATTAGAATTTGATAATTGAATTTTAATTTATTTTGCCAATTAATACCCCGTGGGGGTGTCAATTGAGTGTAAATGGGCTATGCATCATCTCGGGTTGTCGTCTGAAGGTATCTCGATGCATAAAATGTAGTTGTGAGGGCTTATTAGGGTTTTGGACCTGAAATCCATTTGTGGAAGTCTACACATTACTATGGTGAACTTATGGAATTCTACGCATGTCTACGCATATCTACAATAGTATACATTATCCTAGGGATGTCTAGAATCACCTATAGATATGTATAAATAGCAATGTGTGACTTTTGGGTGTCTACAGTGTTTACTAAGATCGATCTGAGGTCAAGGTATCACTAGTTAAGGATTCATGAGGAAGACACTTACAAAATAGTATTCAAGACTAGGTATGGGCACTACAAGTTTACGGTTCTACCCTTTGGACTGACTAATGCCCTAGTTGCTTTCATGAACTTAATGAATAGTGTGTTTCGAAGAACTTGGACCATGTTTTCTTGGTATTCCTATATGATATCCCTATATACTCTCGAGATAAAGAAGAATGTGATAAACATCTTAGGATCATGTTGGAATTGTTAAGGAAGAATCAAATTTATGGGAATATGGATAAGAGAAAATTCTATGTTCCAGAGTTACGATACCTTGGACATGTTATATCAGTAAAGGGGATTGTTGTGGATCCATAAAAGATAGATGCTATTCTGAATTGGCCACCCCCTACTAATGTGACTGAAGTATGAATTTTCATGGGATTAACAGGCTATTATAGACGTTATATAAAGGACTACTCCTATATTACTGGACCCATAACAAACCTTCAAAATAAGGGGAAATAATTCAAGTGGTCAGAGAAGTGTGAGGTTGCCTTTGTATTACTAAATAATAAGCTTACTACTGCACTGATACTAAAGGTTATCGATCCTCAAGGGGAATTTTTAGTGTGCGTTGATGCATCAATAGAGGGGTTGGATGGGTTACTCTCACAAGAGGACTTAGTAGTGGCATATACTTCAAGGAAGCTCAAAAAGCATAAAGTTAATTATGATATGCATGATTTGGAACTAGCTGTAGTGGTGCATGCTTTAAATATTTGACGCCACTACTTAGGAAGGCCTTTTGAATTGAAAATAGACCATCAAAGTCTATGGTATACATTCACCCAACCAATACTCAATGCGAGACAGAGAAGATGGATGGAATTTCTCGTTGAGTATGATTTCGAGACTGAGTACATAAAGAGAAAATATAATAAAATGGATGATGCTTTAAGTAGAAGGAAATATATACCAGCCATAAATAGAATTCACATGGATCTAATGGATTGAGTGAGATAGGAGCAATCTTAGGATGAGTATTTCCAAGGAATTCGAGCCAATATGGATAGAGATCCTGAAAGAATAAGGAATTTAGTGTGAAAGATGACTTTCTGTGTTATAAGGGAAGGGTCATCATACCAAAGTTGGGTAATTTGAGGAACTTGATGATGCAAGAAGCTCATAGATCTCCTTATTATGCTCATCTAGGAGGAGCCAAAATGTGAGAAAAAATGAAGAGATCCTTATTTTGGGTAGGAATGAATAAGGACATCACAAATTTTATCGCTCGATGCCTCGAATGTCAAAAATTTAAGGTAGAACGCCAAAATCCTACAGGAAAACTTCATCTGCACGATATACCTATGCAAAAATGGTAGGTTATATCTATGGATTTTATCATGGTTTTACCTAAGACTCGGCACCAACATGATGCCATCTTTGTAGTGGTTGAAAATTTGACTAAGGTTACCCACTTCATATCGGGAAATACCAAGGATGATGATCAGGTAGTGGCTAACAGATTCGTCAAATAGGTATTCCGATTGCATGGGTTTCTTGAGGTAATCATCTTAGATAGAGACTCCAAATTCACTTCTAAATTTTGGAAATCCATTCATTGTGTAGTTGTATGAAATTGAATATGATTTCAACAAACCACCCTGAAACCGATGGTCAAACAAAGTGAGTAAACCAAGTTTTGGAAGACATGCTCTACATGTATTGCATGGATCACATATATCAATGGGAATATTGTCTATCTTTGGTAGAGTTCACCTACAATAATGGACATCAGTCGTCGCTAGGACTAGCACCTTTCAATGCCTTATATGGGAAAAAGTGTAGAACACCATTATCTTTGGATAACCTAGAGGATCAGGTTGTGATTGGGACATAAATGGTCAAGGTAATGGAAGAGCAACTATAATAAATTAGGCAAAGGCTTAAGGAAGCTATGGATAGGCAAAAGAGTTATGCAGATCTAAAAATGACTCCAAGAGAGTATTCTATTGGAGATAAGGTGTTATTAAGGGTTAAGCCAAAGAAAAGTGCCACCAAATCTATGAAGTTGGATCCACATTTTGTGGGGCCCTTTGGGATCATAGAAAATATCATTCTGATTGCATATCGACTTGCATTACCACATAATTTGTTCAAAATCCATGACACCTTCCACATATCCTTGCTTAGGAAATATGTTGTTGACCTTGAATATGTATGGGATGTTTCTAAATTGTAGATGATAAATCTGAAGGTCATTGAAGTACTACTAGTGAAGATTCTTTAGTTTTGTTCTAAATATTTACGAAATTAGACTCTCGAACAGTGTAAGGTCTAGTGGGACCAGTTCTCTAAGAAGAATGCCACTTGGGAGAAAGTGGAGGTTATGCAAAAATATTTTCCCTTTTTGTTTGAAGATATATGATGTAATAATTTTTCTTTCTATTAAAAACAAAAGGAAAATTGGAAACACTGAGGACGATGTTTAATCCTAGTGGTAGAGGACGTCATGACCCTCCCTAGCTGACTTTATGGCACAAGAAAATAATGTATTAACCTATGATGTGGTGATACCTAGTTTGAACAATTGAACCAACTATATGATGTTTAGTTAATTTATAAGGGCATGTTATCTCTAACATATTGCTAAGTGTGCAAGATCAGGTACACTCGTAGGTGGAAAAGGTAGAGTCACCCACCAAAAATGAGGGTACCAAAGATCAGGGGAAATGATGATAAAGGTACTCATAGGTTGTAAGAATTCGAAACAATGATTATTATTCAGCTCTGCATTAAATAGGATTACAATGGAGAACTGTCGGAACGAACCAGCTACAATAAGCACTTTGTTATAATGAGATAACAAATGCAAGAGTAGGACAAATAATATATTAGCAAACAGTAACAGTATAACAGTACGCTAACATCCCCCTTTATTACATTATTTGGGTAATGTAATAACTAATAGCTATACTTAGACTACTAACATCCCCTTACATTATTTTGCAATACAAAGTGAGCTGCGAAACAATTCAAATTTGACACGTCCAAGTGCCTTAGTGAAAATGTCTGCAACTTGAGCATCTGTGGGAATGTGCTGAAGCTGAATTCGGTGCTTTGGAACTTCCTCTTGAATGAAATGACATTGTGTGTCAATGTGCTTTGTTTTTTCATGATGGACTGGATTCTTGATGAGGTTCAGAACACCCTGATTGTCACAAAACAAGTGTATTGGAGATTTTGATGGATGGCCCATACTTGTCAGAATGTGACGTAACCATATCACTTCGCACACAGCTTCACGTGCGGCACGATATTCTGCCTCTGTTGAAGAAATAGCAACCACTGTTGCTTCTTGCTGTGCCAAGAGACGAGACCGGATCCAAGATGAAAAATGTATCCAGAAGTTGACTTGCAATCATCAAATGATCCGGCATAGTCGGAGTCCGTGTATCCTTGCAAGAAGAATTTGTTGTTCCTCTTGTATTCTAGGCCATATTCTATAGTACCATGGACATAGTGAAGAACACGTTTTGCTACTTTCCAATGAGTAATCTTAGGCTCCTGCATGAACCTCGAAAGATAGTTTACAGCAAATACGAGATCTGGCCTAGTATTGGTCAAATATATGAGACTCCCAATCAACTGTCGATAGAGAGTGCCATCTACCTAAGGTGAGTCATCATATCGCGATAACTGAAGTCCATTCTCCATAGGAGTTGCCATTGGCTTGCAGTCAGTCATGCGATATTTATCGAGCAATGTCTTGGCATACTTTTTCTGAGACACTTTGATGGTGTGCTCCTTCTGGCTGAATTCCAGACCAAGACAAGTAATGGAGAAGTCCGAGATCTGTCATCTCAAAAGATTTGCACAAGTTTCTTTTGACAGTAGAGATCATATCTTCTGAACTCCCTATAATGAGCAGATCATCCACATAGAGTACAAGCAACACTATCTCAGAACCCTGTTCTTTGAAATAGAGGTTTGCATCTGACGGACATCTCTTAAATCCATGTTGCATTAGGTGATTGTCCATTTTTATATACCAAGCTCGAGGAGCTTGTTTCAGACCATACAAGGATTTGACCAATTTGCAAACTTTCTGCTTGTTGGCCTTCCACTTCAAATCCTTCAGGCTGAGTCATATAGACTTCTTCTTGGATATCACCATTAAGAAAAGCACTTTTGACATCCATTTGGTGAACTTTCCACCCATATTGTGCTGCCATAGCACACATAACCCGAATTGTGGTCATTCGAGCGATGAGGTGCAAAAGTTTCTTCATAGTCGATGCCTTCCTTTTGAGCATAGCCCTTTGCAACAAGACGGGCCTTATGCTTATCAATTGTTCCATCTGCCTTGTACTTGACTTTGTATACCCATTTGCAGCCAATAGGTTTCTTTCCATGCGGCAGATCAACAAGCTTCCAAGTTTTATTTTTCATCAGAGACTCATACTCTGTATCCATAGCGGCCTTCCACTCACACGGTTGCTGCTTCCGCGCCCAGATCGGCCTCTCGACGGTGGATTTAAAACAAAATCCCTGCAAACCGCCTCCTCACAGTGAATTTAGAAAAAAAAATCCCTGCGAACCGGGCCTCTCAACGGGAAAAAAAAATTCCCTGCGATCCGGGCCTCTCAACGGGGGCGAAGGTGCATTTTTTTTTTTTTTTTTCTTCCCGCCGTGGGAGCGCCAGTTAAATTCCCCGCCTGGCGCAACCTACGCGCGGGGGGGGAGCTGCGTCTGCTTGACGCAGGCCCGGAGCTGCGTCTCAAACGACGCAGTCACCGCCGGGGGGGGGTTTATACCCCCTCCAATTCCCGTGCGACCGGGAATTTGAATTCCCGCTCAGGGAGCGCGCGCGCAAATCGCACGTCACGTGGGGGGGGGACCACCTCGGGGAGCGCACGTGCGCAGATCACGCGTCGCACGGGGGGGCGGGAGGGGGGGGGGCACCTCTGCGCAGTGGCCGACGTGGCGCACATCGGGATGTGTGCGATCGGCCCTGCGGGGATTTAAAAAAAAATCCCGCGCGGCCGCTCTCTCCTCCTACCGACGCGACCTGCCTGGGGGACTGCGAGCTGGCTGCGTCCTCAGACGCAGCGCTAATGGACGTCTGTGTGACGTCCTGGCCGCCGACCGGACTCCCGAGCGTCTGCGCACGGGGCCCGTGTCACGACGCGCACAGCTCTGCGCATCTTTTTTTTTTCTTTTCTTTTTTTTTTCTCGTCGGAGGAATCCTCTGCTACAACAAACCCAGAGAAAAAAATTCCCGTCTGGCAAATTTAAAAAAAAATTCCGTCTGCTGTCCAAGCTTCTCTGCTGCCGCTGCGCTGCTCCCTTCACGCCACTGGCTCTGATGCCATGTAAGAATTCGGAACAATGATTATTATTCAGCTCTGCATTAAATAGGATTACAATGGAGAACCGTCGGAACGAACCAGCTACAATAAGCACTTTGTTATAACGAGATAACAAATGCAAGAGTAGGACAAATAATATATTAGCAAATAGTAACAGTATAACAGTACGCTAACATAGGTAACATGGATAGATACCTTCATATAGGTATGCATTTATGAAAGGGATAATCATTGATGGCTTATCACCTTGAGCTTTAGTTGATAGCCTAGTAGTTATCATAAAATATTTGGCTAAGATAGGTGATTAGTTGATGGAAAGACTCCCTCTATGATTGATTGTATAAATGTGTTTGCTCTCTACTGCATCAGGGATTGAGTAGTTTGATGTTGAGTTTCTATATAAAAAACCACTACAATATGTATATAGATGCATAAGGTAAACTGTCATATTGAAAGTGAAAGTAAAGCATCCTCCTTGTGAAAGAAAGCAAATTAAATTTATATGCTGAATTTAGGTTCTTTTAAATTAATTAATGAAGTTTAGGTAAATAATGTTTGGCTCATTGGAGCTCATTAGTAACCTTCATTTGCAATTAATAAATGAGTTTTCATTTAAATTAATTAAAAGTGTTCATTTTAATGATAATAGAGAATTCATTAAAAGGCTTTAATTAATTAAAATAAATGAAAGAGAATTCATTTTAGAAAATATATAGAAATATAATAGATATCTTTTATTAAAAAGCAATAATGAAATTGTGTGAATAAAAGAAATATATTTTAAGGTTTATAAATATCATGAGAATGATATTTTAAATTTAAAAAGAGCCATTCTTCAAAAACAAAAACGTCATGATCCCTTTCCTACATCGTGAAACCTATGGAATAGCCTACGACACTACTAATTTTCCTAAGGTGGAAATAATGGGAAGAATGCACAGAGGATAGAGGAAGACGCATTGAAGAAAGGAGGCTCAACATAGGGGCTTGGGGTTTGAGAGGACGATGAATGGGCCACCTGGGTGGACAGGCATTTAAGGAAGAGGAAGGGGAGAACAAATAAAGGAAAGGATAGAGAGAATAGGGTATGAAGGCAAGAAGTAGTGAGAAAAGAAGAGGATAAACCAAAAGCGATAAAGGAGGCATCTGAAATTTCCAGACTTCCATCTTCGAGAAAGCTTAAAGGTTGGGTTGCTCTAAGTTTTAACTCTGGTTTTAAACCTCCATAGATGTGAGTGTTGTGTGTTTTATTTAAAATAATCTGAGTTTTATTTAAAATGATGTGTGTTTCTCTTTGAAACCTCTATAGATGTGAGCGCTATGTGTTTTATTTAAAATGCTCTGATTTTTATTTAAAATGTTGCGTCTTCTTCTTCGAAACCTCCATAGATGTGAGCGTTGTGTGTTTTATTTAAATTACTCTAAGTTTTATTTAAAATGATGTGGTTCTCTTCAAAACCTCCATAGATGTGAGCACTATGTTTTTTATTTAAAATATTCTGAGTTTTATTTAAAGTACTGTGTGTTTTATTTAAAATACTTTGAGTTTTATTTAAAATACTGCATGTTTCTCTTTGAAACCTCCATAGATGTGAGCACTATGTTTAAAAGTAAGCCACCATAGTTTGGTTGAGCACTGTGTGTTTTATTGAAACCTCCATAGATGTGAACGCTGTGTTTAAAAGGAATCCACCATAGTTTGGTTGAGCATTGTGTGTTTTATTTGAAACCTCCATAGATGTGAGCGCTATGTTTATAAGGAAACCGCCATAGTTTGGTTGAGCGTTGTGTGTTTTATTTGAAACCTCCATAGATGTGAGCTATATGTTTAAAAGTAAGCCACCATAGTTTGGTTGAGCACTGTGTGTTTTATTTGAAACCTCCATATATGTGAGCATTGTGTTTAAAAGGAAGCCACCATAGTTTGGTTGAGCGTTGTGTGTTTTTTTTGAAACCTCCATAGATGTGAGCGATGTGTTTAAAAGGAAGCCATAATACTTTGGTGAGTGTTGTGTGTTTTATTTGAAACCTCCATAGATGTGAGCGTGTGTTTAAAAGGAAGCCACCATAGTTTGGTTGAGCATTATGTTTAAAAGGAAGCCACCATAGTTCTAGTGAGCGCAGGCTTTAAGAGAAATCCTATGAGGTTCTAGTGAGCGCATGTTTAGGAAGAAACTAGAGAGAATTTTAGTGAGATTATTCCTGGTTCTAGTGTTATATTCTAGGTTTTTTGTGGTTGCTCAATATCTGCTTGGAAGGCATTGGCCGCTAGTTATAGACCCTACGTGAGGTAAGATGTTGTGTAGCTCGTTCTATTTAAACAAAGCCTTTGTTTTAAGAGAAACGTATTAAAGGATTTTAAGAAAATAACCTTAGTTTATACAAAATTTAATGAAAGCTTGATTAAAAAGGAACCCTTGATTTTATAAAATATATTTAAGATTTCTAATTAAAAGGAACCTTTGATTCTATCAAATATATTTAAGGTTTTTAATTAAAAGGAACCTTTGATTCTATGAAATATATTTGAGGTTTTTAATTAAAAGGAACATTTGATTCTATGAAATATATTTGAGGTTTTTAATTAAAAGGAACCTTTGATTTTATGAAATATATTTAAGGTTTTTAATTAAAAGGAACCTTTGATTTTATGAAATATATTTAAGGTTTTTAATTAAAAGGAACCTTTGATTTTATGAAATATATTTAAGGTTTTTAATTAAAATGAACCTTTGATTTTATGAAATATATTTAAGGTTTTTAATTAAAAGGAACCTTTGATTTTATGAAATATATTTGAGGTTTTTAATTAAAAGGGACCTTTGATTTTATGAAATATATTTGAGGTTTTTAATTAAAATAAACCTTTGATTTTATGAGACATATTTAAGGTTTTTAATTAAAAGGAACCTTTGATTTATGTGAGATTTATTTAAGGTTTTTAATTAAAAAGGAACCTTTGATTTTATGAAATGCATTGAAGGTTTTTAATTAAAAAGGAACCTTTATTTCATATAGGATTATTGAAGGCTTTTAATTAGAAGGAACCTTGGATTTATGTGAGATCTAGTTAAGGTTTCTAATTAGAAATGAACCTTTGATTTTTATGAAACGTATTGAAGGTTTTTAATTTAAGGAGAGAACCCCTTTGATTAAGGTTGATTATCTTAGGAGTTTTAAATTAAAGAGATGTGGATTTATTCTTGAATTGAAGTTTATGGGGCTTCAATTTAGGGAATGAATGAATGCTTGTTTTAAAGGTTAAAGGTATGGGACTTTAATGCTTTAAAAGGTTAATTGATTGATTGAAAATGATGAATTAAAAAGGATGTAGATTTATTCTTTGAATTGAAGTTATGGGGCTTTGATTTAGAGAATGAAAAGAAAGGGATTGTTTTAAAGGTTAAGGGTATGAGACTTTAATGCTTTAAGATATGAATGAATTTGATTTAAGTTAGACCTTTATCTAAGTGGTACATGTTGGATGACTCTCTAAGGGAACTTGAGAGGTGAAATAAAAGTAAGGGTTCTTTTATGATATCCATTATGCATTAGATGGTTAGAAACTTAATTGAATTTTTTATAGTTGCAATTTGGTAAAGTAAATTATTAGATGCATTTAAAGGTATGCCTATCCTGAACCATGAGTATCCTGATCCCCTACTACCCTCAAAGAACCAATGGGAAGCAAGGAGAAGCAAGGAGTTCCATGGAAACCAAGAATAGGTAATTGTATCTTACGTTGATTTAATTATGATAAAATAGACTAGAAATGTGGGGAGATATCCCCAATGTAGATAAGATGATATTATTAAGAGTAAGAAGGATTTATCATGTAAGAATTAATGAGATAATTGTTTATTGGTTTAATGAAGGTACTTTTACTATATTTTTGTATCTGGTTATATTATGTAGTTGATTTTCTTTAGTGTTAAGTTTGCTTTATTTTCCCTATCATTGTTTGATTGTTTTTCGATGTTATAGTAATTAGATGTACCATTGTTTGGTTCCTTGATGATAGAAATCTAAGTGTAGAGTTCTAGGGTGAACTCAAAGGTGACCTAAGGGAATTAAGAACCCCTTAGGGTAAACATAGGTGACCTAAGGGAATTGAGAACCCTTTAGGGTGAACATAGGAGACCTAAGGGAAATTAGACTCCCTTAGGGAGATAAAGGACTAAGTTGTGAAGAGATTATATCTGACTTAAGATAGCTCATCATGGAGATGAGATAGATATCTTAACTCACAATACTTGTAGCATACCTACACATAAGTATTTGTGTATGGTATGGATATGTGTGTATACCTTTAATGGATTGAGGGTGATAGGTATAGCTCATCAAGAATGATGGGACAGATGGACTTATCTGCAGTAACACATGTTACACCTACACAGATGGACTTGTGATAGGGTACTTTGTGAGATGTAACTTCTAGGGAAACTTAGGTGATTGAAAATTTAGGTTATACTAGTTGGGTTAGGGGTTCATGAAGGGTTCATGTATCTCTCTCCCTAGTAAAAAAAAAAAAAACTTTTCTATTTTTGTATTTTTTTGTTTGTGTATTTTTTGGGTCGTTGCAATTTCAAAGCCAATATCCATCAATGATGATTGTGGTAATCAAGTTTATCAAAATTTAGAAATGCATGAGTCTGCAGATATTAGAGAAGTTCTATATCTAACTACATTTGAAATATATTATAGAATAGAATCGTCCATAGAGTTGAATGAAACAATTAAAACTCCAGAATTGAAATATTCTAGATGTGATGTCATTATGATTGATCATAAAATTTTGTTACTTGAGGAAGATGAATTTCTTATTGAAGATCATTTTTTTGAAATTGATGAAAGTGAATTTGAAAAGCATTCAATTTTTGAACTTACAGAGTATGAAGTGGTTGAACATCACACCCTAATTTTAGAAGATGATTATTGTTGGTGGAAAAAATGGGAGGATTTTGTCTCTCTTTCTAATGAAGTACCCACTTCACCTAAAATGCAGGACTATTTTCAAAGGTTAGTTCTACAACTTTAAATAAGCATTGATAAAGTATAGGGACAAATGCACCAAGATACATATCTTGATAAGTTTATAAATCATCTTCATGGAATAAATATTGAAGATACTAAAAGTGATATTATTTTAGACAGTGGAGGAGTCCTATAGTGGACTAGTGTTGAAACATATGATAAATCAGGACATTCCATAAATTTGGATGAGATTATTGACAATGATGATCAAAAATTTTAGTATACTCAAAATAATGATCAAGAAGAAATGAAAGAAGGGATATAATCTCATAAAATGTTTTAGGAAGATGATTATTATAATGGTTGGGTAAGAAATGAGGAATTATTTGTTTCTAATTATCCTACTGATGAATTTTCCATTTCATTTGATATGCAGGATGTTGAAACCTCTATCTTTCATGAAGATATATCAATTTATATCCAATTGGAGAATGATGTGTCAATTTCAAAAATAGAGAAGGTTCCAAGATTTGATCATTTTGAACATGAGTTTATGGAACATCTTGTTGAAATAAAAAAGGAATAAATGGTAAATTTTTCTTATGATTCATCTATTTTAGATGAAGAAGAGGCAAACTATTTTCTTTCATTCTTGAAAATTAAAGAATTGAGTGAAAATTTCCATGATTGTATTGAATATTCAAATGAAGAAGCTTCATGTATGGTTAATAAATAATTAGAATTTTTTATTCCTCCTAAAGAAAATATTGTTTTAGGGTTTGAAAAGGATAGACATATTCTTGATTGGATGCCTAATTTTGATGCTTTTGAAAACTAGGTCATTGATGAAGGTAAAGAGATACGAAATGATGATGATGATGATGATAGAGGACATGAAGAGGAAGAAAATATTACAATGGCTCATCAAGTAGTGGTAAATGAAAGTGTACAAAAGGTAGAATATTATCAATTATGTTTAAACATCCAAAAATCAGGTAAAATTTTGCATAATAATTTATTGGATTTCATTGTTATTTATGATGAAATGCCATTGGAGGTTGATGAAGAACTAGAGTGGATTTCTATTCCCACCACAAATAAGATTGCATTGCTAAATGAAAAGAAGAGATGCTTGAATCATTGAACCAATTTCATCATCAGCTAACAATTCAATCTAGGATACAAAAATATAATGATTCTTATTTTGCAAATGTCCTAGATTCTTGCAAATTGTTGCATGAGTATGATTGGTCTAAGAACATAGATGAAAAAATTGCTTTAAAATTTTCATAAATAGATTCTTATATGAAAGAAATACTATATGCTTGTAAAAATGAGAATTTAAGCTAGAGTGATGAATTAGGATTTGAAATTCACACCTCATTGAATAAACATAAGATAAACGAAGATCATGTATTCACTTGTAAATTTAATGAATCAAATTTTAAACATGAAATTGCTTTTAAATTTGAATCAAATTGGTGGGATAAAGAAGACAAAATGAAATTTGTTATATTGTTTGGCCTAATCTTCTTTTGGTTGGAGCTATGTAAAACTTGGCATGCATATCATGATATTTGTCTATTACAATGTGCTAATCGTATTTGGGATCTAGGGAAGTGATAGCATAAATTTGGCATCATCTTGTATATAGTGTATATTTTTGTAAATAGTTTGTTGGGTTTTGTGTTTTGTTTTATTTTTTGTACTTATGTGGTTGTTGCAATGTTATTTTTTGTTTTGGTCAATGTTGTCGAGTTTAGAGAGTAGTTTTTTACTTGATTAGTCAATTTTTTAAATTTTGGTTTTGTAAATTTGTTGGTATATAGTTTTGATATTTTTGTGTTGTTAGTCATCTCCTGTTTGTTGATGTTCTGTTGTTTGTGAAATTTTGGAGGTGTGTTTTATGTTTGTTTTACAAATAAGTTGGCTTAGGCCAAATTTTAAATTTCAATTTATTTTATCAATTTTGTTGCTTAGATTTGAGAATGTTTTGGTTTTGTCCTCTTTATTGAGGTAGTTATGGTATTTACAATAAACACTTGATGATTTTGTTTGGTATTTTTTCTTGTGTTATTTAGGATAAAATTACCTATTTTGAAAACATCTAAAACTTGAAGAAAAGTAAAATGAGATGGTTAATATATATCCTCATGAATTTGAATCGAGACAGTAAAGTTTGAAACACTAAAATCATTTTGTAAATGCTCCACAATTACTACACATATTAAAGGAATATTCATAAAAATCTTGAAGGATGAAGTTTTTTAGTTTTGCAGGTGAAGGTGAAAATCCAATGAACTCAATTTCTAGCCTTACTTGATCTCTAACCCAAGTGGCAGGTGAATTTTGCAAAAGTGATATAAAGCTTGAATAAAATACAAGAAAAGAAAATACAATGGAAAGTAAAGCTAAATTTGTCACCACAGTCTAGATAACCTTCACTAGGGCTATAGACATCTGACTTGCAATGGAGCTAGGTCTAGAATGAAATAAAGAAAAGAAGCAAAATAAAAATTCATCTAAGACTTGGGTGATTCATACAACCTGTACCGGGGCTATAAATGCCTGGCTGGCAGTAGAGCAATGTATTGAAGAGAGAAATGCAAGAGTGCACTTAAAAGAGCAATTTTTCATAGCCTAACTACAAAATTGATAATGGAAATCTAGATAGTATCAGTAAAATAAATGAATCACAGAGCACACACCAAGCAAAATAAAATGTTTCATTTGTTTTAGTTTGAACTTATCTATTCAGGAACTTTTGTCTGATATTTGGATTTTGTTGTTTTTAGAGTTGGTTCTTAAGTCTGAAATGTTCAGGAACATTTCCCAGTAGAGTCATCATTTTTTGTGACCATTTCACAATGCCCCAAAATTGGGGGACCCATAAATTTTTTTTGCAAATTTTGATATTTTTTTAATCATGTTTACATGTGTGCTTAATTTTAATTTAATGTTTTTTTTTTTTTTAATTTTCTATTAAATTTTTGGTGAATAAAATATTGAAGCTCAAATAAGCTTTGATTTTTGATATTTTTCCATTTAAAAGAAATACTTTTTAAAAACAAATTTAAACATGTAATTATTTCTTTTAAAATAAAAGAAAGACTTTTTAAAATATTTTAAACATGTAATGATTTATTTTAAAATTAAAGGAATATATATATATATATATATATATATATATACATATATATATATATATGTATATATATATATGTATATATATATATATATATATATATATATATATATATATATATATATATATATATATATATATATATACATATACATATATATATATATTATTTCTTTTTGAAATAAAAATTTAATAAAATGTTGTTTGTTTGGTTTTGCAGGCTATTTAAGATACCCGATGCAGTTTATGAGGCCAACCTGGAGAGATCTGATCAACATGGTTGAACGGTGTGCATAGTTTTGAGGCAATCAAGAGCATGAATAAAATAGCCTTGGGATATGGCTGAATTGAATGTACATAAGAGCTTTAGTGATGATAAAGGACTTGGTGTATTTTCTCTCTTGAATGTGGGATTTTAGATGACAACATTTTGGAAAGCAGAATTGGTGGCAACTATATAATTTGCAAAGGCCTAACATGACCACACATATCCGAGATCAAGGATGGAGTAGCAATCAAAATACTTGAGGATGACCCAAATATAAAATGGAACCGGGACGACGGTGGCAGAAAGCACATGATCGGGATGCGGTAACCATAAGGTATAAAAATTTTACCAGGATAATCACCATGCTCAGGCATCATTTGGGAGACCAATCATGTTAATTAAAACATATTTTTTTAGCAAAGTATAATATCATATGAAATATAAAAAATGTATGAATTATAAGGATGACCACAAGGATATCTATTTAGATGAGCAATTTTGTAAGCCATCATGGGCATGATAGATATGGAATTTAACATGAAGTGAATATCAGACAAGATGACATAGCGATGTATAGCAAGAAATGACTTACATAGAGGTGGTTGTGCAATATGTTAATGAGGCTTAGTCACAATGAGATACACTTGATTTAAGTTGTCCAATTCAGCATTGTAATATCACAAAGTGAGGTTACAAGGAGAAGATATGACACAATACATTTTATAAAGGTCTTCGAGTTGCTTTGAAAGGCATACAAGGAGGAGTTTCACAACCAATTATAGAGGTCAGGTGCATAACGTGAACAATGAAAAATGATTGCTACAAACTGAGTGTCATTGCACTGTTAATGAGGAACCAAGAAGTTTGTTATTATAGCCATAGAGCTACACTATGTTTTATAATTTGTAGGTCTTGAAGGGATTTGTAGAGAATGCTATTTGATATGAGACCCAATGAATGAGCGTAGTTTTGGCAAAATAGAAGAAGCCCCGAAATAAAGTTCTTGAGAAGACATGTCCACCTATTATAAATAGTATAGTGGGATATTCATCCACAAACAACACGATATGAGAAGAACATTAACTCGGTTTATGTCTAATAGATGGATGGATTCATAGTGGGTTAAAAATAAATCCATCACAAAAACTACGTAGGGATAGTTTTCATTCACAATGTTGGTGGCGATAGCTGATGCAGTCAGAGGGGCATCGTTGGTAAAATAGAAAGTGAGATGGGTTACCATCGGAGAAAAGGAATAAATTCATATTCTAATTGTTTTATTTTTTTTGGAAATAATGCATGCAAGATAGGAGGCCATGAATATAATGAACTGATTAGGTGGATATCAGAAGATGTGGATGGTGGCCACACCACCAATTGGAATTGTTTGATGGTGTAGAGAGTTATTTTTTGTTATTCATAATACAATTTCAATGCTATTATTGTGCCATCTCTCAAAATGACATCTGAGGTGTTTTAATGTACCTACAACATGGAGGATTTAACATAGAATATCATGAATAAAAATGAGTATTAAAAACATTTATTTACAAGCTATGGGCGAGTGATTCATATCCACGGATGTGAGTGCTAGTTGTAGTTGAGAACATTCATAAAATGCAGATGATGACTAGTATGCTTGGTGAGGTATGTGTTGGAAATTTTGAGTAGTTATCATTGATTTCAAGAATAAATTGTCATTGATGTCAAGTCGTCATGTGATAGTCCATCTCAATGCAAGTGGAAGTTTAATAAAGTTAATTATGGGTTACAATATTTATATTTATCTAAGGCTTAAAAAGGGTATAATATTATAATATTTATTATTATAATATTAAGTGATTTTAATAAAGCCTAAAATTTAATCTATAGAATATTTATAATATTTATTATAATATTCTATAAAACCCAAAAGGTGGGTTTGGTACCTAATGGTTAAACGAAGTATTTAACCTTTTCATTTCACCGATGAAGTATATACCATATCCAAAATAAACTGAAGCATCAACGTCTCGAAGGTACCTCTGTCGACTTCCTAAAAAGAATTTTACGAAGTAACCACCGACACCTTGTTTATTAAAGGCCTTCCATAAAATATAAAATGTGGTGCATAAACATTTCAAAAGGTGGTGTGATGGAAAATTGAATACTCGATGAAGGCCTTCATGAAAATGTGATGCAATTATTAAATGACGAAGCAGCCCCTCCTCGAAACCAGAGAACATGCATGTGATTTGTTTTAGCAAATAGAGGTTGCACATACTTCAAAAAGTGAGAAGGGAGTGAAGCTTGCAAAAAAATGACAAGGTGATTCATCGTTCATTGGTGAAAGGGAAGAGGAATGGTCGAGATCTGAGTCGCATATCCCTTAAATATTTGGCATGAATTCCAAAATGATATAAGCTCTTTGAAACCCTTTGGTGTAGGTAGAATAGGAGGATATAGTATGCACATGTTTTAGGAATTTGTCTTGGCGTAGGTGTAGATTGAGGTTAAAGTGTGTATCCATGTGGTGCTCATTCCTTGGTTGAGAACGCCTGGTCAGCAAGGAAACACAAAGTTGAATTGGATGACAACACAGGTTCAAGGAAGTGACATCAGGTTGGAATGAATACTTCGTAGCACATAAGGGAGGAAGAATTAAGTTGGTAATAAAGTATAGTATGCGCCTTGCAGTACCCAAGAGGACGCATAGTCCATGTGGCTATCTAGCCAAAGCTAAGAACTATAGATGGACGGTGACACAAGTTTGATTCATTGCGTATCATTTTGAAGTGTATGACATAAGCTTTATCTGATGGCTAAAGGTTCATAACGCTAGATTTGAATAAGGTATGCTCAAATTTTTTATGTTTGGTATGATTACAAGTCGGGTGCCATAAGGAAGATCGTTTGAAATATTAATTTGTTGAAGTGTGGAAGAGATAAAATATTTTTATTTAAAGCATTCACATAGGTTGTTTGATTATTGCTTTATTATAAAGTTTGGGGAGTAATAAGGGTACAAAATAAAAGTATATATTGATAAGTGGAAGTGACATAGCCATTTAAGAAAATATTGATCAATATAGATTACATGAAATATTAGAAGGTTGAATGTTACTGTTGAGATGGAGTGATAAAGTGGATTTGTGTTTGATATTATTATATATTGTAATTTCTTGAGAGAGATTTCATCATCTTCTAACCTTCTTTGAGCTTGGAAAAAAGATGTTTATGGTTGTGACAAATTTGTGTGATTCCTTATCATCAAGAAAAAAGTATGAGCACATTCTTCCATAGTTAAGTTGATTGGTTGATTTTCTAAAAAATAAGTTTGGAGTGAAAATGAATTGATTAGGGTTTCCTTATTGAGTGTGTTGAGTGAATGCTTCAAGGTTTTCTGAAATAAAAAATTATTGTTAAACCTTGTTTGACAAGCATTGTTGTTGAAGCCATTGGTTGTATGAAGAACTTGAGTTAGGGTTTTGAAAAGAACATGAGTATCATTGTTATGTGAATATTGTTTTATAAGCATTATTTTTGAAGTGGGTTTTCATGCAAAGAACTTGAACTAGGGTTTGAAAAGAACATGAGTATCATTGTTATGTGATATTTGTTGTTGAGCATTGTTGGAAACATTTTGAGTTGATGGTTATATTCTTGGACTAGGGTTTGTGAGAAAGGGATGTTTCATTGAATGATTGGTTGAGTAGATTTGATTGAGCCTAGTCAAATGAATGTGTGAAGTGATTGTTCAAGTTCCATAAAACAAACTATTATATATTCTGATTTGAATTGAGAAAGTGATTGAGCATTGAGTTGAAACATATTGAGTCTCTAACAATTATCCTTATGTTTCTAAGAAAGTGATTGAAAGTAATTGAGCATTGTGATAAGTGTAGAACATATTGAGTCTCTAACAATTCTCCTTATGTTTCTATGATATTGGTTAAGTTATGTGTGGAATTATTGAGCATATTTGGACAAGTTCTGTGTGGACTTGTTGAGAATATTTGAGCAAGTTCTTAGTGGACTTGTTGAGCAGATTTGAGCAATTTTTGAGTGGACTTGTTGAGCATATTTGAGCAAGTTCTGAGTGGACTTGTTGAGTAGATTTAAGCAAGTTCTATGTGGACTTGTTGAGTAGATTTTAAAAAGTTCTATGTGGACTTGTTGAGCAGATTTGAGAAAGTTCTATGTGGACTTGTTGAGCAAGTTTTGTGTGGACTTGTTGAGCAGATTTGAGCAAGTTTTGTGTGGAATTATTGAGCATATTTGAGCAATTTCTATGTGGACTTGTTGAGAATATTTGAGAAAGTTTTATGTGGAATTGTTGAGCAGATTTGAGCAATTTCTATGTGGACTTGTTGAGTAGAATTGAGCAAGTTCTATGTGGACTTATTGAACAGATTTGTGCTAGACCGAAGGACTATGTTTATTGCAGATTTGAGATAGATCTTTGGAGGTGATATAGTAGAGAGGATAGTAGTATCCAGTGGATGGATATCCATTAGCTAGGGCAATGAGGACAGGTCTTATGAGTGGGGAAAAAATTCTTCAATGGAGAGATATCCACAAGCCAATGTAGTGGAGGCAATAGTCTTCGAGAGGATCACCATCTAGAGCAGAGGAGGAGGAGTTCTCTTGTGGATAGATATCCATGAACTTGATTTAGGGGATCAATATCTCCTTTGGATAGAGGTCCATAAACATTGTAATAGGGAAAGTATTCCCAAGAGATTGATTGAGAAAATTTAGTGAAATATTTTCTTTGTGGAGTAGCCCACATTGGATTAACCACATAAATTATGTTGTCTCTATTGTGTGTGATGATTTGTGCATTTCTTTGGTTATTGCTATTGATATTGCCATTGATTATATTGATTAATATTTTTTGGTAAAGAAAAGTAAAATGTGATCTTATACTGTTCACCCCCCTCTCAGTATAAGCTTGTGTTCTTGAATTTGTATCAAAGTAGGTTCCTTCGAAAAGGTTTAACAACTTGAAGGAAGATCTTACAAGAACATAAATGGCAAATAAAGGCAAAAGTAGAACCATGAGACACAAGAAGAAAATAACACACATGGTCATGAAAGAAAAGGAAGATGAATTCAATATTGTTGTTTTGGGAGGAAGAATGGAAATAGATTCAAGAGATGAATCAAGCAATGGAGAAATTGTTAGAGTAATATTCCATTCTTTGGTATATTTACCCTTTTACTCTGATAGGTAAAATAGGTAGTATATTGCATTACACTACTTAGGTAGATTATTACATTTACTTTTCTACTTTCTACCATGTAGATATTTACTGTCTTAAATATCTAATGGTTAATTTCCTAAATATCCTAGGTGCAAGAGTTCTAAACCAAACTCTCTTCCTCTTGGCAGATTGTTTGGCGTGATCTCCTGTTCATTCAGTTTGATTACTATTTTGTAACCTATTTAAAGGCTATAGTTTCTAAACTATATGTTAATGCAAATATTCAATTATCAAACTGTTTTGGATCTCCTGGTCACATTGGCATCAGAGCTAGAGGAGGGAGCTGGGAGGAGGAATTGAAATTCACGCTCGCTGGAGAAGCCGAGCGCAGGAAGCACCAATTTTCAATTTGGTGACTTATTTTTTTCCTCTCATATTTCCTAATAATCCTAAGTTTTTTAATTGTTTATCATGTTCATTTCCCGGAGGCAGAGGAGGTGGAGAATTCCCAATTTTGTTTGGGCCACCTCACTCCATCTCGACGGGCGTTGAGGTCCGCAGGCCAGGGTCAAGGGAGGGCCCACAGGAGCTTGACCAGCCAGGTCCACCTCCCCGACCCGACCCAACCCAACCCATGAGGTCGATCGATCGGGTAGCTTTGCGCTATCGACGATCGCGCTCGCTCACAGGCCCACAGGGCCTACGTCAGGGCCCGCATCCTCGAGGCACGCGTAGGCCCACAGGGCCCGTGCCCCCAAAGCCGACCAGCGGGAGCGCCTTGAGGGTAGGAGCACCCTCACGCTCCCACGTGGCCTCCCTTGATCGAGAGTGCTTTGAGGGCAGGAGCGCCCTCACACTCCTAGTGGAAATGAATCGATGGCTTACACCTTTGACATCTAGACAAATCGTAGCAGGACACATAGGTGACAAGTGGCACGGATAGGATGGAGACACGTGGCCCCAACCACAAGGTGACACATGGCATAAGGCAAAATATTTTGGTTTGGCAACAAGCTGCCACATGGCGAGGTTTAATTGGGTGTGCAGGTAACACATGGCGGAGGCAGGTTACACGTGGCGACGAGCGACAAGCACAGCGGGCTACGTGATTGCCCGCAGGCAATCAAGCGCTTAATAGCGCTGCCAGGTTTTTAAAGCCTGGCTTCATCCCTCGTGGGATGAATGTGGGATAAATCCCACAAAGGCCAAATTGTCGCCCGCCTCCTCCTTAAGTACTAGCATGCGGGGCTAGCTTTCAAAGCCGCCCCAGCAGTGCAGTGGTTAAGCTTGAGCTTGACGTGCACGAGGTCACGAGTTCGACCCCCGTGCACTCTATTTTTGGCAAAGCAGGTGCATTATGAATTAATTTGGTTAAGTTTCCAATTATTAAAACAAATTTTTGCTTAAAATTTAATTTTTTTTAGATAATTTTTAATAATTTTTCTATTTTTTGCCTAAAATAATCATTTTTTTTAGAAAACTTGATTATTTTTTGTCAATTTATGTTAAATTATTCAAAATTAAGTCTTTAAAATTATTTTTTTAGCATTTACATTGGAAATCTATTACAAACCAATTTTTTTTTGCAACTATAACAAATTTATTTCTTTTGTTTTCTCCACATTTGGGGATAAAGAGACAAAGAACCAAACAAATTTTTGTTGCAAACCATAAAAAAACTCTTCTCAACCTTGTTAATTTAGCATAAAAGAAAGGATCAAACTTGAATTCTTTTTGCAAATTAGAAAACAAGGAGACTCCAAAATTTGCAAAACATCAAACTTGACATTGTGCATTTGTTTTCTCCAAGGGGGGATATAAGACATAAAATTGCACATTTTTTTTGCAACATTGAGAAGAATTTGAAGCCTTGGGCCCATAAAAACTAAGTCGTGTGTCGACTAGTTCTGGAAGCCTTTCAAATGCGGGTCGTGTGTCGACTTGTCTTGAAAGGAGTGCTCGATTTGTTAATTTTGCAAAATAAAGGGGGAAGACAACATTGTACTTCTTTTGCAAAATTGTAACACAAAAGTGAGGAGCACTTACAAACAAATCAAACTTGTTTATTTTGCAAAATCAGGAAATATAGGCAATTGTTTATTGCCACATTATTTGCAAAATTGTAAGACAAGGAGGAGACAAAAACATATCAATTTTTTGCACAACACAATTTCACATTTTGTTGCAAAAATTAAAAGGTGCATTTTCGATTTTACTCGACACCTTCATTGGCAAATTAGGTGCATTTTCGGTTGCATCCGACACCTAGGTGATAAGAATTTTGTGGGCATTCTTGTTTGATTATTGCATTATTTATTTTGCAATTATAAGTCATAGAATCAAGAACACTCCTACCCCAAAATTTCACTAATAATTTGTGTAAATCCTTGCACAGATTTAAAGCCAATATTCACTTGATATTCTCTCCTACAAACAAAAACCCCTAATTCACTCTATTTGTTTGGCTTAATTTCCTCAAACTGATTATCCCTCTTCAAGAGGATTTTTAGGTAGGTGCCATTAAATATCTTTTTGAGTGAATTATCTTTCATCTCTTATTTGTTTGGCTTAATTTCCTCCAACTGATTATCTCTCTTCAAGAGAATTTTTAGGCAGGTGCCATTAAATATCACTTAAGAGTGAAAGAAAGATCATCTTAGTACATATTGTAGGACCTCTATCATGGCAACTATCAATAAATACTTAAGTGATACACAATTGCTAAAGGGTCCTAACTATTCAGCATGGAAAACTAAGATGAAAGCCATATTGACTGTAGAGGACATGTGGGATTTAGTTGATGGCACTGAATCAAGACCCGCATCACCAGGAGTAGATCAAAAAGCATGGGACAAAAAGAACAATCGTCTTCTCATGTTGATACTCCTTGCAACTATTGATGAGATCCAACCTCACATAAGTGAAGCTAAAATTGGTAAAGCTGCATGGGATGCACTTAGTACCATTTTTGAAGGTAAGAATCAATCAACTATTCTAAACCTTCAAACACAACTTCATACACTCCATATGAAGTCAGGTGAATCAGTAGAACTATTCCTCTATAGAGTGGCAGATCTGAAGTCTAAGCTTAATGCTTTAGGGGCCAAAGTTGAAGACACCATTTTGACTTCAGTAATCTTGAGAGCTCTTCCCGAATCCTACAAAATGTTGATTACATCCCTTAATGTTTCACAAAGAGTTGTCACCTTTGTGGAGTTAGTCAATTTGCTTCAAACTGAGGAAGCAAATCAACTCCAAAATGATGAAGTGTCGAACAATGCACTTTATTCAAACTATAAGGGTGATAAAAAGAAAGGAAACTTTCAAAAGGGAGGATCATCCTCAAAAGGTAAGGGAAAACAATCTCAAAAGAGGTTTTGCTCGCATTGTAAAAAGGACAACCATGACACCAATCGATGTTGGTTCAAAAACAAGCAAAACAAGAAAGATAAAGGCACAACACAAAAGCAAAACAAAGGCAATATTGCTAGTGAAGTGTCTAATTCCGATTCTGATTATGGTTCAGAGAAAGCACACAGAGTGCTCATTGCTAAGACAGTATTGTAGAGGGAAAACACATTTTGTCACCTTAAGCAAGCACCATTTCCTCTCTCTCTTTTTTAGGCTTCATAAATAGCATAAGTTTTTGTTTGAAGTACTTGTAATAAAGGGGTGTTTGTACCTCTTTTAGGCTTCATAAATAGCAAACTCTCATTGTTTGAAGTTCTTGTAACAAAAGGAGGGAATTTTCTGGTGTAAAATTGCCTAGGAGGCAATCTTTGTAAAATCCTTCACAAAGCTTCTTGAGTTGCACATCTTTTGCAATTAAGGGGGGATATACATTTCTTTTCTTCACAAATTTTTGTAAAAAGGGAAGAAGACTTATAAGGGTGCATTTTCAGCAGCGACCGACACCTTAGTCATACTTCTTTCAGAAATTAATTACAACATGTTTTGCAACAAGAAGGGGAAACTTATAAGGGTGCATTTTCAGCAGCGACCGACACCTTAGCTACCTTATCTTTTGCAAACTCATATTGTAAATGAATGAACCTCGTATGAAGTGATCTATTCTACTACACCTAGCGATTGTAGTGGCTGGTTACCCATGCAATTCGGTTGGATGATGAGATTACTATAAGGACATTCGTTGGTGCGAAGACAAAGTGAGGAATGACCCACTTTTTGCTTAGAAGCAGCAAGAGTACTGTGACAGAGCAAGAACCAGCAGATCGACATTTTTCTCCACTATATTGGGGCAGTTATATACTTTACCCAAATATTGTTGTATAGGAGAATAGGTATGTATTACCCAAATAATGTAATAAGGGGGGATGTTAGAGTAATATTCCATTCTTTGGTATATTTACCCTTTTACTCTGATAGGTAAAATAGGTAGTATATTGCATTACACTACTTAGGTAGATTATTACATTTACTTTTCTACTTTCTACCATGTAGATATTTACTTGTCTTAAATATCTAATGGTTAATTTCCTAAATATCCTAGGTGCAAGAGTTCTAAACCAAACTCTCTTCCTCTTGGCAGATTGTTTGGCGTGATCTCCTGTTCATTCAGTTTGATTACTATTTTGTAACCTATTTAAAGGCTATAGTTTCTAAACTATATGCTAATGCAAATATTCAATTATCAAACTATTTTGGATCTCCTGGTAATAGAAATAACCAGGTTGATAAATTTTTGTACTAGATGTAGGAATACAGGTCACCATGTAGCTTATTGTCCACAATAAGGTGAAGAATATTTTATTTGTGGTCAACTCGGTCATGATGCAGGTTATTGCAATGGGTTTAGTAGTTGTGAAGATGAAGATGATATTTTCAAAAATTAAATCCTAGGGGTTGGTTCAAGAAAGGATACCAGGGACAATCAAAATAGGTATGAAGAAAAAACTCTACTTTCAGTATTAAAAGAAAATTCTCCTATAGAAGATCAAAGAAAGAAAGAAGAGGAAGATTCATAAAAAGAAGAGGAAGCCACTCTTAAGGAACTTGTTGAATTGAAAAGAGAGAATTTATAATTGAAGGCTCAAATACAAGAAGATGAGAAATATAAGACAAAGCTTCTACAAGATCTCTTTGACTTGAGAGATAAGGTTGAAAAGGCAAGAAGAGTTGAAGAAGGTATGATTGAAAAATAAAAGGTAAAAATAATAGAATATGAAAGACTTATGGTTACTCTTGAAGAATTAAAAAGGGAGAACTCAGGATTAAGAGTTCAAGCTCAAGAATATGAGAAAGTAAAAGCAAAGTTTCTATAGGAACTCACCAACTTCAAAACCAAGGTTGAAGAGGCAAGAAGGATTGAAGAAGGTATGGCTAAAAAATTAAAGGTAAAATATCTAGAGTGTGAAAGATTAGAACATGATATAGTTTCACTAAGGATGGAAGTAAAAGGTTCTAAGGAAAAGCTACACAATTTTGAGAAAAATTCAAATACTTTAGACAGGATTATCAATGCACAAACGTCATCAGTCACCATAATAGGACTTAGTTCTAAAGAATAAGGGAAATAGGAAGCATGAAAAGGAGAGTCAAGATCAAACACCAAAAAAGAAGAAGCATCAAAAGAGGTAAGTAAAAGAGAGACTGAGACTTCTAAGGATAAGTTAGACAATATAAAGTTCAACAAGGAAAGGAACAATGCACAAGTAAGGAACAGATGTAACAAGAAACAGGTAGAAGAGACTAAGAGACCAATGGGGTCTAGGCAAGGTTTATTCAATGGAAGATATTTTTCATATTACAGGTTTGGGCACATGGCTTCACTATGTAGGACACATGAAATACAAGAATATAGGAACATATAGCTTTTCCATGGGTATTGCTACTCATGTAATCAATTTGGTCACAAGGCAATGAATTGCAGGGTTCATGATAGGAACATATATGGCTTCACTAGGAGAAATCCTAAGACATTTGCACCTCCAAGGAATAATAACATTAAGTGTTATAAGTGCAATAATGATGGTCACACAACAAAGTGGTGTAGAGCGGACATTCCAGAAATAGGTATGAATAGGAACAGGAATAAGAATATGAATATGGGGAGCAGAACAAAGGAAAGGTCAAGTTTTTGGTAAAAATAATTTGGGTTGCCATCAATGACAAAGGGAGAGATTTTTGGACATTTTGAGTAGTTGTCATTGATATCAAGAATAAATTGTCATTGATGTCAAGTTGTCAGGTGATAGTCCATCTCAGTGCAAGTGGAAGTTTAATGAAGTTAATTATGGGTTACAATATTTATATTTGTCTAAGGCTTAAAAAAAATATAATATTATAATATTTATTATTATAATATTAAGTGATTTTAATAAAGCCTAAAATTTAATCTATAGAATATTTGTAATATTTATTATAATATTCTATAAAACCCAAAAGGTGGGTTTGGTACCTAATGGTTAAACGAAGTATTTAACCTTTTCATTTCGTCGACAAAGTATATACCATATCCAAAATAAATTGAAGCATCAACGTCTCGAAGGTACCTCCATAGACATCCTAAAATGCATTTTACAGAGCAACCGCCAATGCCTTGTTTATTAAAGGCCTTCTATAAAATATAAAATATGGTGCATAAACATTTCAAAAGGTGGTGTGATGGAAAATCGAATACTCGGTGAAGGGCTTGATAAAAATGTGATGCAATTATTAAATGACAGAGTAGCCCCTCCTTGGAACTAGAGAATATGCACATGATTTATTTTAGCAAATAGAGGTTGCACATACTTCAAAAAGTGAGAAGGGAGTGAAGCCTACAGAAAAATGACAAGGTGATTCATCATTCATTGGTGAAATGGAAGAGGAATGGTCGATATCTGAGTCACATATCCCTTAAATATTTTGCATGAATTCCAAAATGATATAAGCTCTTCGAAATCCTTCGGTGTAGGCAGAATAGGATGATATAGTATGCGCATGTTTTAGGAATTCATCTTGGCGCAAGTGTAGATTGAGGTTAAAGCATGTATCCATGTGGCGCTTATTCCTTGGTTGAGAATGTTCGATCAGTAAGGAAACACAGAGTTGAATTGGATGACATCACAGGTTCAAGGAAGTGACATCAGGTTGGAATGAATACTCCACAACACATAAGGGAGGAAGAATTAAGTTGGTAATAAAGTATAGTATGCGCCTTGTAGTACCCAAGAGGATGCGTGGTCCATGTGGCTATCTAGCCAAAGCTAAGAACTATAGACAGACAATGATGCAGGTTTGATTCACTGCGTATCATTTTGAAGTGTATGACATAAGCTTTATCTGATGGCTAAAGGTTCATAACGCCATATTTGAATAAGGTATGCTCAAATTTTTTATGTTTGGTATGATTACAAGTCAAGTGCCATAAGGAAGGTCATTTGAAATATTAATTTGTTGAAGTGTGGAAGAGATAAAAGATTTTTATTTAAAGAATTCACATAGGTTGTTTGATTATTGCTTTATTATAAATTTTTGGGAGTAATAAGGGTACAAAATAAAAGTATATATTGATAAGTGGAAGTGACATAGCCATTTAAGAAAATATTGATCAATATAGATTACATGAAATATTAGAAGGTTGAATGTTATTGTTGAGATGGAGTTATAAGGTGTAATTGTGTTTGATATTATTATGTATTGTAATTTCTTGAAAGAAAGTTCATCATCTTCTAACCTTATTTAAGCATGGAAAAAAGATGTTTATGGTTGTGACATATTTGTGTGATTCCTTATCATCAAGAAAAAGGTATGAGCACATTCTTCCATAGTTAAGTTGATTGGTTGGTTTTATGAAAAAAAAGTTTGGAGTGAAAAGGACTTGATTAGGGTTTCCTTATTGAGTGTGTTGAGTGAATGCTTCAAGGTTTTTTGAAATAAAGAATTGTTGTTAAACCTTGTTTGACAAGCATTGTTGTTGAAGCCATTTGTTGTATGAAGAACTTGAGTTAGGGTCTTGAAAATAACATGAGTATCATTGTTATGTGAAGATTATTTTATAAGCATTATTTTTGAAGTGGGGTGTCATGCAAAGAACTTGAACTAGGGCTTGAAAAGAACATGAATACCATTGTTATGCGATATTTGTTGTTGAGCATTGTTGAAATTTTTTTGAGTTGGTGGTTATATGCTTGGACTAGGGTTTGTAAGAAAGGGGTATTTCATTGAGTGATTGGTTGAGTAGAGTTGATTGAGCCTAGTCAAGTGAATGTGTGAAGTGATTGTTCAAGTTCCATAAAACAAACTATTCTATAATTTGATTTGAGTTGAGAAAGTGATTGAGAATTGAGTTGAAAAAAATTGAGTCTCTAAAAATTCTCCTTATGTTTCTAAGAGAGTGATTGAAAGTAATTGAGAATTGTGATAAGTGTAGAATATATTGAGTCTCTAAAAATTCTCCTTATGTTTCTATGAGATTGGTTAAGTTCTATGTGGACTTATTGAGCAGATTTGGACAAGTTCTATGTGGACTTATTGAGCAGATTTGGACAAGTTCTATGTGGACTTGTTGAGCAGATTTGAGCAAGTTCTGAGTGGAATTGTTGAGCATATTTGAGCAAGTTCTGAGTGGACTTGTTGAGAAGATTTGAGCAGGTTCTGTGTGGACTTTTTAAGAATATTTGAGTAAGTTCTGTGTGGAATTGTTGAGCATATTTGAGCAAGTTCTATGTGGACTTGTTAAGAATATTTGAGCAAGTTCTGTGTGGACTTGTTGAGCAGATTTGAGCAAGTTCTATATGGACTTGTTGAGAATATTTGAGAAAGTTCTATGTGGAATTTTTGAGCATCTTTGAGCAAGTTCTGTGTGGACTTGTTGAGCAGAATTGAGCAAGTTCTGTGTGGACTTGTTGAACAAATTTGTGCTAGACTAAAGGACTGTGTTTAGTGCAGATTTGAGACAAAGCTTTGGATGTGACATAGAAGAGAGGACAGTAGTCTCCAGTGGATATATATCCATCATCCAGGTCAGTGAGGATAGGTCTTCTGAGTGGGAACAAGAGTCTTCAGTGGAGACAGATCCATAAGCCAGTGCAGTGGAGGCAGTAATCTTCTAGAGGATCACCAACCATAATAGAGGAGAATGAGTTCTCCTGTGGATAGAGATCCATGAACTTGATTTAGGGGATCAACATCTCCTTTGGATAGAGGTCCATAAACACTTTAATAGGGAAAGGATTCCCAAGATATTGATTAAGAAAATTTAGTGAAATATTTTCTCCATAGAGTAGCCCACATTGGGTGAACCACATAAATTGTGGTGTCTCTATTGTGTGTGATGATTTATGCATTGCTTTGGTTATTGCTATTTATATTGCCATTGATTATATTGATTAATACTATTTGGGAAAGAAAAGTAAAAAGTGGTCTTATCCTATTCACCCCCCACCTCTTAGTATAATTTTGTGTTCTTCAATGTCAAATTGACTAGTCAAAGAAGTCAGTTTGCCATAGCAAGAGTCACATAGGTCATAGGAGGGTAAACCATGAATGAATCATAGAAAATAGGTGTGACGGTTGTTTCCCATTGATACATCAATATAGATTTTAGACAGGCTCAACAAAGTGATATATCCATGTCTCACAATAAAAGGAGATGGAGTGATCAAGAATGTTGAACTAGGTTGGTTTGCAGTAGGTTGGGAACATAGCCGCATACACAAAGTGTTAGGAAAAGCATCCAATTATAAATAATTATTGGAATATTTTTTTTTATATATGGATGAATTAATAAAATACCAAAGGGATCATATTAGAAATAAAGGTAATTAATAACATGAATATTAGCAAAAACTATTGTAAAAGTTGTTTTAAACCTGTATTGAAACTGTAATGGAATGGGAAAGAACAAAAAATACAATGAATTGTTCAAGTTATAAATGGAGAATTAAAATCCAAACTAAGGGTCAGATAGATTGAGGAGAAAATACGCTTGAAGAGAAGGGAAGATTTTGAAAAAGCATCGAAAGAATAGGGATATGCTGGAGAAAGGAAATATCAAGTAGACAGAGACTCTGGATTTGGCACTGTAAAGTTAGATTTCTAAAAGCAATCAAATTTTATTATAGTAAAGCATGCTTTGAGTTGTTTTATGATATTAATAAAATTTATTATTTTCAATAATTAAAGTTTTTCCATAAAATATTTCATTCTATTTGTTTTGTATTGAGATATTTTGATTCATATAAATAGGATTAATATTTCAGAGTTTCTAGTTTATTTATTTGTAGCCTGCATCAAGCAATAAATAAACTTACCTTAATAAAAATTAATTTCATTAAAGGTAGTTATTTATATGGTAGCCAAAAGGCCATTATTTTCAAAGCATATAGATTAATTTTCCTTAATGAAAATTAATTTCATCAAAGGGGGGATTAATTTATAATCTATTTCAAAGGATATTATATTTGAAGGCTTAATCATTTAGATTATTTTTCTTTCATTTTTAAAGAAACCTAACAATAAATTCATTCATCATTTCATTAAGCTTCATAAACAATCACTTGCATAGCATCTTAAAAATATTATCAACACAGACCCCTTGTTAATAGTTATTTGCAAATCAATAAGGTATTCTAAGTACTTATTTGATACATTTTTATAACACACATTAAGTGAAGGAACCTTGGAGAAATGTTTATTTCTTTACAAGAGAGGATTTTCAATTGAAAATCCTAACTGTAATGGAGATTTTGCAATTGGGCAAAATTTCCACTCCACAACACCTTATTTTATTGTAACACCCCTCCTTGGTAGGACTTATTCTTGACATTGACTTATGTATTGTGTATGGAAATTTAATGCATAGTCTTATTTTATGATGTTAGAAAAAATGATAGTGGTACTTTATGGTTGATTTTGATTCTTGGAATATGGTACTACTGATGTATTTGTGGTTGTAGGACTAGGTACTGTTGGTCATCAAATCTGCACAGGAAAGGACTTTCAATGGATTTGCGCGCCCTGGACCTGTGACCAACATTGAAAGGCAGAGGGGAAAAGATGCTCCTCATGCCAATATTTGGAGAAAGGCCGGATCCTATACTAATCTACTTTTGGGGTTTAAGGCAAGAGTGCAGGAAAGAAATGAACAGGGTAAGGGTTAGGAAAAGAAATAAAAAGGAGTAAGGGTTAGAGAAAGAAATAAAAAGAGTAGGGGTTAGAAGATGATGATTTAAGGTGGGAGAGAACAGGAAGCATGATCACTCGCTAATAACTTGAATAGCAACAAAGAACACCAAGAATAGACGAAAGAAACGTGATACTCACTTTCCTATGTATCCTCTGGACGAGTTCACAGGGTTCTCATTTCTCTCTCGTTGGAATTCAGGGTTTAGAGTAACAACGATTAAGACAAAGGAATAACAGAAACCACGACCCACCAAGCAGCATAAAAGAAAGCTTATATGATGTTTTTCCTCTCCTATGTATCCTTTAGGGCAAATTTTAGGGTACAGTCCCCAATCGTACACCGAATTCAGGATTCAGAGTCTCAGTATACGAGTGCAGACAGACAAAAGAATTAAGCACAGAAGGCATCATAAAAGAGAGAAATGGAGTACAAAAATATTTAGTATTAGACATAGGACATGAAGTTACAGTAGCTTTCTAGTAGAAAGTTCCCCCCCTTTTACATTGCAAAGCCTAGATTTTTATAAAGGACTCGACCCTCTGAATCATTATTACAAAAATGATGAAGTACACCTTCGAGCCATGAGAAATCGGCTCCTCGTTGCTGCTGTGGATGATCTCTCAAATCGGCTACCAAAACTGGTAATGGTGACCGAGTCAGTCGGAGAAATTTGCATTAAATGAGCCACTTGGGTGTCCTTGGATTGTAGGTGCGATGCTCGAGTGGTGGCCATGCTTGCCAGGTTCTTCTTCATCGACTGATACTTCGCATCCAATTGCCAAAAATGAGCAACGAGCTTACCAGGCAAGAAAATATGCATTTATGAGGCTCTCTGATCGCCTCGAGAAAATGCCCAACTTGGGAAGCATTATTGGGAAGTGCCTCGCTGATTTCTACTTTGTAAAACTACTTCGGAGGCATGGAGTGCCGAAGCCGATCTCCCTCTATCCTTTGTTGCTTCACTGGCAAAACTGCTTCACTGATGGGTCGGGAAAAACGCTTCGGGCCGATCTTCTTTTGAAACAATGGCTCGAGGGAGTTTTGGCCGAAGCACTTTCTCGACCTCTACTTTGGATGAAAAACTGGTCGAAGTGGATTTTAGAAATACTTCGGGCCCAAAGTAATTTCTTTGCCTTAGCTAATTCGGGCTATCTTTTCTTCTTTGGCAAAGTTGCTTGGATGCCACTTCACAAAACTCTTCACTCAAAGTAGCCGTTGGGAATGCTTCAGGTGTGAAGCAATTCCTTCGCTTTCTCGACAAAGTTCTTTCCTGAGGTGATGATTTGAAGTGCTTCGGGCCCAAAGCTCTTTTCTTTTCATTTTGTCCACCAGGGGGCGATAGGGAAAACCAAAATTGCTATAACTTATAAACAAAAGAAAACTTTCAACAAAACAAATATCATACAAAGTTTTAATTTTTTTGCCCCTTGGTGGAATGTGACAATATTGTCAACATTCTTGGTGGCTCGTAGGGCAAAAAGCTCATCTCGGTGGTAGAACCCTTAGCTTTTATCCATTGGGCCAGAGTTACCTCCAGACCTTTCTCTTTGTTCCTTTTCTAGGGGCACTTCCACAGCTTGTCCTTCCTCTTCCTCTTCTCTCTCCCCTACTGCTTCTTCTCCTCCTATCGCCATTGCTTCTGCTATGTCTTTAGCCATTGGTAATGGGGCCAGGTGGGTGAGGATGTCTCTTAAGGTTCGGTGAACCTGAGACCAGATGCTTTTTGTGAACAACTCCTGATCTTCTAGGGATTTGACCAAAGCGCAAAACCTATCGATTTGCTCAATTTTTGCATGCTGGGACCTGGTATATAGATCATTTAGGGAGGCAATGATTCTACAGTATTTCAATATGTAATCAGCAACCTGCTTCTCTGTTATTGGTTCGACCCACTTGTCTATCTCTAAGACGTTGCCTTCAAACTGCTGCCACTTCGACATGATTTCTTCCTTGGCTAAGGGTTTCCCATCATTATTTGTGAAGCTCAGGAAGCCTAAGGAGGAAATGTCCTCGAAGTAGCCCATTGATGCGTGCCTCTTGCTCTCGAATGCATCCAATAGGATTTTTGCCTTTTGCGCTTTCTTGGCTATGGAGAAAAAGGCACGAACTGTGGCCTGGGCGGTTGACCAATCCCTTGTTGTCCGACTCATCGCTGTGAGCTTCAAATATTGATACCTTGCATTTTGGACCTTGAGGGCTAGCTTGAGTCGGGCTTTGACATTCTAAATGACCACTTCGATGATTGGCCCTCCTTCGACGGTGGCAACCTGGGCTTCTATGGTGTAAGCTAAAATTGAAAGGGCGCTGACAGCTCGAGACCTAAAATTCTTGAGCAGATGTGAGCGAATCTCCTTGATTTTGCTCCTATCAAGTAGCCCTAGGCCTTCCTTCTCATGCAGCTGGATCAGAGCTTACAAGATCTTACTTGCAAGCTCCTTGGCCCTCAAATCATTTTTTGCCTGCCTTTGTGTTTGATTCTCAGCTGTGCACTCCAGCTGTGCTATCCGTAGTTTTAGGGCGTATGCTTCTTTCTGCATCAACTTGCACTACTCCTCGGCATCTACCAATTTGGAGTGAGCCCTTGCTAGCTTCTCCTCCAGCTTGATGTTAGCACTCTCGGCTTTGAACCTGTGTTTGTTGGTAATGTTGGCATGCACCTTGAAGGTCTCAATTCCTGTGTGCATAGATGCGGACTCCTTGTCCACGTTCAGATGTTCCAAGTCCTTTTCTTTATCCTGATATTCATAGTCCTCTGGAGTCATTTCATCCAAGGGATTTTGGATTTTGGGTATCTTCTTTACTTTATGCAACTTTCCCGCCTCCAAATCGAAGATAGCACACCTCTCAACTTGAGCGAGCGAGCGCCATTTCTTCTTTCTTGCCTCCTTTAACATTCTCTCTATGTTCTATTAGGCTTGGAGGAGTTTTTTGGCCAAGGGGGATTCCCGTATTGAGGACAGCTTAGAGTCGAATGCGGCTAGATCTCCAGTCGAGGGATTGAACAAATATAAATAGTTGAAGGGGATAGCCTCACCTGAAGGTTTGACAATAGGGGTGACGGGGGCTTCGATGAGTGGGAACACATTGTGTACAATGGAGGAATGAGCCTCAGGGTTCAGCATTGGACTATTAGCTTCGCCCTGGTTGATGACTGGAGGATTGGCGGTGTGGCTAGGCGAAGTAACTTTGATAGGTTTGTCCTGGCAAGAAGACTCAGGGGGAGTAGTTAGGGACATAGCGTGAGAAGGCAACTGACCTTATGGAGGTAGGGTGGACAGGTGAGAGGTTTTAGCTAGGGCCGAGATAGACTTACGAGCAACCAGAGCATAAGGTGAAGAAAATGTATCTGCGTGCCTTCCTAAAATAGCGGCCATGGTGATCTCCTGGGTGATTAGACCTTGTTCCTCCTGGGCCTCGGTACTTTTAGCTTCCATAACTTCCATGAGTTCCTCCGCGTTAATGACATCTACATTTGGGATCGTTTCGACACTTAGTGGAGTTCCTCCGTCATTTGCTTCAGTCGATCTCGATGCCAATATTTTTGTAGGGGTGCTCAGAGTGCCTATACGCAGTTGCTTTGGGAAGTTCAGGGGTGCCTGCGTAGGTCCCTGCTCCTTTTGTTTCCTCCTCTCGAGGGGTTGCTCCAATTCCTCTATTGCTATCTCGAGATCTTTGGATGGCGTCTGTAGTAAAGCTTTTGGCATGGCCCTGGTTGATTTTTCCTTAGGGACATTATCGGCCCTTTCGGGGCTTTCGCCTGAACTTGGGGTGGTCGGTGGAACAAAGTCGATGAAGGACAAGGGTTTCCAAGACCCAATATTGGTCTGATATACAATTGCAAATTCCATGTCCATTGTTAGAAGCTCGTAAGAATTCATCTTTTGATGATGGACTCTCATAATCCACCATTATCTTAACTGCTCCTCGTCCTAGTCTTTCAACTCCTCTTTTAAATTGTCCTTTGCTTTTCTCCAGAAAGTGGAGTCGAGAGTTGGGAATGGGTACTGGTCTGGGTCGAATTCGACCTCCATAGGATAGAAGTCATGCCAAGGAGGCAACATCCTCATCTCCTCTAAGTTCCACTCCAAGTCCATACCATTGGGGTTATTCCTCTGCTCCAAGATTTTGGGGCAAGGACAGACATGGAAGTTTTTTCTTTTCAAGTGATCTCTCATCACCTCCAACAGGTCGTAGAGCCACCTCTGTGGTATTTGAAGCAAACCAAAATTGGTGAGCCTCTCCTCTAGGTATATGTTCTACTTCAAGGCAAAGACTTCGATCACTCCCATCTTGAAGGGGAAGTTGCAGGTGTGTGCCCACTTCCGTCCGTGGCCATAGGCTTCATCGGTCGCATCGCTCTATCGAGCAACTTTTAGGGTAAATTGGTACTCCAAAGGGAAAAAAGACAGTAGGAAAGGCTTCCTCATGAATTTGAAAAGGCAGATCACAAGTCCTTGTGTCAATTGAAACACATCCCCCATTTTCTCCAGTACCACTTTATCTCTAAGGTAGAGAGGCACCCGAAGGCTAGACTTTGTTAGGACATGCATCATAGGTCCCAAAAACTATTGATTGAAAGGGTAATAAGACTTTGACCTCAGCAGGAGACGGGTCCACTGATATACAGGCAAAGGGATCCCATCCTTGCCGACTGGTGAAACATCACAATGGTGAAGGGCTTTATGTACATGAAAGAAGAGCCAAACCAAGAAGGAAAAAGGCTGGAAGTGTAGCTCCTTGCTAGCATCCTTCATGGATGCTAACCGTATATGCAGATTTTAGGCCACCCATTCTATCCAATCAAAGAAAATTGGGTTGGTGTTCGGTCGCGAAGCGTCGGGGGCATAGAACTCTCCTCCGGAAATGCATTCGGCTAGAGACACTTGCCATGGATATATCAAAGTATCACTTGACAAGCTTGCCACCCATGAAATGATAGAGAATATATCTGTGTTCTTGAAGGCCTCCAAGGGTAGGGGTATTTGGGGTCACTTTTCGGAAGGAAGTCCGCTCTTGAGGTTTTCATGCAAAAAGCTTAGGATGAAGGGATTAGAGCTGAACTTCTCCGTTTGTTCACTCAGGCTGACATTGCGAATGGTATAGCCTTTTGGTGGCCTTTGCTGTGGTGCGAACGCTGCCTGCACATCCTCCTTTAGAATGGAAAACAACTTTTGACCCAAGGCATCCAACACCTATCTGGTTTGTGATTGGTAGTTCTGAGCGATGGTGCATATGAGCTCGGGGTAGTGATGTGTAGGAGGGACTAGATACTAGTAGATGTGGGAATAATACATCGTGACCCTCTTGTTCTCCATCGAGAGCCTACTTCGCATGAAGTCAACGGTACCCCAAATCTCGGCCATAGTTCTTGAGAGCTTTGGGTCTCTGATTTTCACCCACTTATCGACAGGTGGTTCTATGCTAGGCTCATCATCGGATTCCTCCCTTCCTTCCATTACTTGTTTTCTTGGGCATGGTGGAGGATTGACCCTCCTAGGTCTCTGTTTCTTTTCTTCCATGGCTCTTGCCTTCTCTGGAACCGTCATCTCTGGTTCTTTTCCCTTCTAAGTGGGGTTCTTCTTTCCCATCGTGAATGATCACAGTAAAACCTTTGATGCAGAAGCTCTCCGAGGTGACAGAATGCAAACTTGGCTCTCACACTTACAAATGGTTTGTTCTTAATGGTCATCTACATTTTATAGCTTCAGAGGGCAACTTCCTGCATTTATGGCAACTGTCATAATTACTTCGCAGGTCTGTCCTAAAAGTATCGCTATGGCATCTGATTGGCCATATGGCAGCGTCGTATGTGGGGCCATGCAATTTAGTGATTGGATTTTGTATTGGAAATGTGAATCACTGCCATCTGGTACTTTAGCATGGCTTTTTGGTTCATGAACTACCTTGGGATGAGTGTCGTTTCTTTCATGTTGAGTTCATCTGCTTCGGCCCCCTTTCGAGGCTATTGTAGACACATTCCCCGAGGCATATCCTAAATGTGTCTGCCTCGTATGCAAGGTTCAGCGATATGGAGTTGGCATGGAAAATACTTTGTTGCAAAGTTCTTCTTTGGGGTGATTTCCTTCATTTTAGGCCCGAAGTTCCACTTTTGCCATGTTGTTGCTTCGGTTCACAAATATCGCCGATCGAAACCTGTTTCATCGAGGAGGGCCTTGCCAAGAATTACTTTGGACAACACCTTTGGCACATTTTTTTAAGTGAAGCATTTTCCACGTCCTTGATTTGCATGTGGTTTGGTTCTACGAGGATGAACTGCTTTGCGACGAACTTCCCTTTGTCGGCTACTTCAGACTGAAACCCCCCCGAAGGTGATTTCAATCATGCTTGTGAAGCTGAAGCTAGGAATATAGCTTTTGCGGTTGAAGTGGCGCTTGCCCTCCGTGATCTTTTGAACAGAGTGCAGACAAAGCACTAAAAACCTATATACAAAAATATATGCAAGATTTTTTTTTTTAAATGGAAATACATACCTCAGCGATCGAAGGTCTTCAGGTGGATACCATTGACGGAGATTGGTAGTACTTGGCTATTCTCATCTTTGAGGATGAAGGAATTGGCCGAATTCACTTTTACTATTTCAAATGGTCCATCCTAGAACACATCCATTTTTTCATGATTCCCAGGATTGGCCTTCCATGAATCCCACCTCCATACCAGGTCTCCTGCTTTGAATGTGCAATCGAATGATTTCCTTTTGAACCATTCTCGGGTGACCTCAGCATGCCGTGCAAAGTTCTGGTAGGCCTTTTCACGTTCCTCTTCTAGTTGTATTAGTTGAACCAGGCATCTCTCCATCGAGTTAGCTTCATCTTCTTCTAGCAACTGTAATGCAGGGATATGGATGGCCTCCTTGCCGTAGACCAGAGCATAAGGCAAAGTCTTGATTGACCTTTTGACAGAAACCCGATCGACCCACAAGGCCTGATCCAGAAGGAGGTGCCAAGTTATTTTGTTTTGATTGATCAGCTTTCTTAGTATCCTCAACAAGGTTTTGTTGGTGGATTCTGCCAGTCCATTGCCCTAGGGGTAATAGTTGGAAGACACTTTGTGATATATCTCATACTTGTATAGGAACTCGTTGATCTTTGCGCCCGTGAAACCAGGACCGTTATCTGTAATAATTGCTTCGGGGATACCGAAGCGGGTAATCAAACTTTCCAGGAAGGTGATGACAGTATCTTGATCTGCATGTTTTGTGGGGACTACCTCGGCCCATCTGGTGAAGTAATCAGTCATAGTCAAAATGAATTTGTGCCCAGTGGAGGAGTTTGGCAATATGGCCCCTACGAAATCTAGTCCCCATTGCTGAAAGGGTGTTTCCACCTATATCGGTCGGAGGGGCATTGGAGCATTTTTGCTTTGGTCGGTGAATCTTTGGCATTTCTCGCACCTACGGCAAATGGAGAAGGCATCAACAAAGAGTGTGGGCCAATAGTAACCTGCCTTGATTATCTTTAGTGTCATCTCTCTTCCAGCAAAGTGTCCTCTAGATAGCCCTGAATGAAATTTGCCCAGGATTCTCCTCTTATCATCATCTTTTATGCATCTGAGGAGGACATCATTGATGTTCCTAAAAAATAGGCCTTCTAGGTGCATAGTGTATCGGGCGGATCGCATCCTGAAATGTCTTTGCTGCAAAGCATTCAGATGTGAGGGGCATCTGTCGGTGTTGAAATATTCCACTATTTCACCAAACCAATCTTTCTCGGCCTCTTCTTAATTAGCGAGGCATTCTCTTGTTGGCGAGTCATCCAACTGACAGTCCATTATTTTGGTCGTTGTGCTCTTCGCCAGATCTTGACATAATGTGCGACCGTAAAGTAGTTTGGTGGGCTCGATCTCAATATCAAACTCTTGGATTTTGCTTACCCAACCAGCTCTCTTGCTTCCCAGTTCCCCCTAAATAATGAAACTATGCACATCGGGGTGAATGACGAAGACTGTGGTTTGACTCTAAGAAATGAACTATTTAAATTTCTTGAGATACTTCATTACTGCATGCACTTGACGCTCAATGAAATTGTACTTTTCTTCATGGGGATTGATTATCTGACTGAAGAATGTGATGGGTGTTCCTCTCCATCTTCCCCCTTTTGCGTCAAGACCGCGACGTAGCTTTCAGGTTCTCCTATTGCATATAGGATAAAATCTCAACTATAGTCAGGGTTGATCAATACTAGTGCCTGAACGATTCGGACCTTGATTTCTTTGAATGTTTTTCTCCTCTTTTCTATCCAGACGAATTTTGTGCCCTTCTTTAAAATCTCATACATTGACTTAATGACCTGGGCAAAGTCTGGGACAAAATTTCTTACGAATTTAATCTGACCGAAGAAATATTGAAGGCCCTTTTTATTCGCTGGTATTGGGAGCTTCATCAGAGCTTCAGCTCTGTCAGGATCCACGATGAGACCCTTTTTCGAAATTATGTGTCCCAACAGCTTTCCTTCGCTAGCTGCAAAGATAGACTTTTTTGGATTGATTGAGATGCCAAATTCTTGGCATTTTTCAAAGATTTGTTGAAGATGTTCTGGGTGGTTTTCTCTTCTTTGAGAGAATACGGTCATGTCATCCAAATAGATAATGATAACCTTGTTCAGAAGCTCACCAAAAGCTAGGTCCATCGCCCTCTAGAAAGTAGCTCCCACATTCAAGAGGCCAAAAGGCATTCACTGGTAGGCGAATGTACCCCACTTTGTTGTGAACGTGGTCTTATGCTGGTCTTCGTCCCTGACCCAGATTTGATTATATCCCAAAAAACCATCAAGCAGGGAGAATCTTTGAGCTCCAACCATCGAATGCAAGATCTGATTGATCTACGATAGAGGATAGTGGTCCTTGAGGGAAGCATGATTTAGGTTGCGGAAGTCCACGCATAACCGGATGTCTCCATTCTTTTTTTTGACAAGGACCAAGTTCGCTACCCAGGAAGAATGCTTGATGGGATAAATAATCTTTGCTTCGAGCATTTTTAGCAGTTCGGCCTTCATCAGGACCTCGATCTTTGGATTAATCGACCTTTGCTTCTATTGGAAATGTTTGGCCCCTTCTTGTGATTTGATTGTATGTTGGATCAGCTGTCGATCATATCCCTTGAGGTCATGATAAGACCAAGCCACGATATCTGGGTACCTCTTACACAAACATCGAATTCGCTCTATTTCTTTTGAAGTACAATCGGTCCCGACCTTTATTACTTTCCTAGGTTCCAGTTCTAAATCTTGATATTGTTGCGTGCTGATCTGGATATTATGGGAGAGCAATCGATCATTTTGATTGGAAAGGCTCTCAAGTGTGATCAATCCCTTGGGAACATGGTTGTTCTTCAACTAGACCAATCCTTCATATTCTTCCTCATCAGGGCTTCGATCTTCGACTGTAGCGGCTTCTTGGATCATGAAACTGACAATCTACTCATCGTTGTCAAAAACTTGCCAGTGTAAATCTCTGTTTGAGACAGAGGGTCTATAGATCATCCTTACAGCCTTCGGCTTATGCACCATATCATCCACTGGAGAATATCGGGCTGCGATGGATGCTAAGACATCTGCATGTCGATTCTTTTCTCGTGGAATAGACTACAGATTGAGGGATTCAAATTGGTCGAACAGGTCCTATACCCTATTATGGTATGATTTAAGATAGTGCTTCTTTGAAGAGCATCTTTTGGTGACCTGGTTGCAAACTAGTTCAGAATCTTTGAAGATTTGAAGATGCCTTATGCCTAGCTTGTCAGCTTTCTTGAGTCCTAAGTACAAGGCTTCATATTCTACTGTATTGTTGGTGCAGCTCCATGTCAATCAGTAGCAATATTCCTTTTGCTCACCAGATGACGAAATCAGAAGGATTCCTACCTCGAAACCATTTTTGCATCGGGCACCGTCGAAGAACAATTTCCATAGTCCTTCTTAAGTAGAAATCTTCCCCTCTATTTTAGCTAGTTTCTCGGACTTGGCGATGGTGTAGCATCCCACCTCGGTCTCTATCATGGCATTGAAATCTTCCAATGAAAATTCATCTTCACAACACAACTGTGCGAGGGATTCCTGGACCAGATCCACTTGCTCTAGTTCCTCCGCAATCGTATGCATAGGGTCACTGCTCTCTTCCTCAAACATCTTCTAAACCAGGAACGTAGAAGGCTTTTCATTATAGATCTTCACCTTCTTCCCTTTGAAGGGGATCTCCAGATGAGTGTAGTCCATGGACAGATATCCGCCCAGCTTTGCCATGAATTCCCTCGATAGGCACATGCTGAAGTAGGGCTCAAGGTCCACACAACCACCTCTTGTATGACTGTGATTTGAGGTGTCTTATGTAGTCCAATAGGAATGTCTTTGATGACACCTACAGTATTCACTGGGGTATCATCCAACTGGAGGACTCTGTGACTACTTTGTGTGTATTCCATGCTTATTTCCTTGAACACTACCTTCGGCATGACTGTCGTCGTGGCTCCAAAATCTATCATACAGTTATGCACGATATACCCTTCCATTTGTAAGGATAAGTAGAACAGTGGTGGTCTATTTTTTTTTATGATGGACACAGACAGAGTTTGCACTAGGGTGAGCGGCTCTGCATTCTTTGTATTAATCCTCTTTAATGATTCTTGTAGCAGGTCCACTTGTCCAGGAAGTTGCAGAGCATCATACAAACTGATTTTGGCTGGAATCCTCTCCAACTCCTCTATGATGTTGTAGGTTGGGGAGCTATGCACCTCAGGTTCCTTTCTTGGTTCGTACTTGGTGCGATATTCCTCTATCGCTTTGACCCTTTGTCGCTTGGTGAGTGAGGTAAACTTGAGCTTCTCCTTAGATTGTTCTTTGGTCTCCACCTGAGGTGGTTCGACAGTGGCCTTTTGGGCATTTTCTTTGACTGGAGCTGGCAGAGGAGCTTTGCTCGAGGCTAAATATGAGGCTTGTCCTTTTTCAAATTAGGTGTGTACCTTCAAATGATACATATGAGTAGCATCCACCTCTATCGACCTTTTACCTCCCTTGGTAAGGACCGCGACTGGTTCTTTCTTGCCGATTGACAAGTTTTGATCCAATTGTCTGATGACGTTGACTTGACCACCTTGACCGCTACTAGCTAGTGTCTACATGTAGTGTTGATGCAACATGCATGTATTCTCCTCGTGAGGATCATTACATGTAGAGCACCAATATACATGATCGAAAGTTCTTGGGGCTTCATCTATCACAGCATTTCTTGTCGAAGCTTTTCCTTGATTGACCGCTTGATCTCTGGTAAGCGCAGGTGTGGGATAAGACCTTCTTGGTAGAAACTCTTGTTGCACTTGCTTCTTCTTGACAACAATCATGTTGTTGGACAAGGTCTGTACTGTGGAATTTAACGATTACATTTCTTGTAGTATCTTTTCCTACATATCATTGGCCTTGGGAACTGATGGTAAAGAAGCCATAGTCGATATCGGAGGCAGGGCAGGATGTTGGAGGGGTGCTAGCAACATTGGAAATGTTGGAGTGATGGTGCGGGGCATAGTTGAAAGTGTTGGGAAATGTATCTATGGAGCAGTGATCTGCGACACAATGGGATTCGGGTTCCAGGATGAGGTCGAGTATGCAAGGATTGCAAAAATATGCGGAGCGACTGCACTCGCATACTGGGCTTGAAGGAACTCAAGGAGTATGGGCATTGGCATTCTTTGAGGGAGTTTTCCCATGGCTATGAGGTCCATTTCTACTTTCTTGGCTAACCCATACAACTCTAGAAAAGTATTGACATTTGAGTACCTTATCATAAGACCGATATCAGGGTTGAAATCCCAAAGGAAGTAGTACGTCGTGACTTCATCGGTTGGGCTAAGTCCAACTGGGACTCTTTGCTAGGTTCGAGCGAACCTAACATTAAAGTCTGCAATCTCTTCTTGTGGATGTCTTTAGATTGAAGTGAATTGTTGTAGAAGAGAAGTTGGATCGACGGACTCGTTGAAGCCTTGCATCAACTACCTGGCTAACTGGTCCCATCCCGTAATAGTGTCGGATGGCAGACATCTGTACCAATAGAGGAGTTTTCCTCTAAGGGAGAGAACCAGGAGCTTCACCATCACTCACTCTTTTGTGATATCATGGATTGCCACCAGGGAAATGATGTCCTAGATATGCTCTAAAGCAGTCTTTTTAGTTTTGTCGAACGTTGGAAGCTTTTTTATTGTAGCAGGTGGAACTTGCCCTTGGCCCGTGAGATTCAACGGTGAAGAAGAATTCCATGCTAGAAATAATTTGTGCGGCGGTTGCTGCTGTTATTGTTTTTGGGCCATATTTGTGCCTAGTTTCTATGGAACAGAGGTCGCCGAAGTCCCTCTTGGGTTGCTTGTCTAAATGCCAATGGGAACAGAGGCACTAGGATGCTTCGATGAGTTGGGAGGATTCGAAGGAAAACTAGCTGTTGTGCTATCATAAGTTATGCCTTGCTCATCAACAGCAGCCTCTTGCGAGGACGTCCCACGTAAGAGATATTCGGGGGTAACTAACCTAGATCGTTCCCCAAAGGCGTCAATATCAAGCTCAAATAATTTGATTTCCTCTCCTCTATTCCTAACTCTCCATCTTGTTTGCATGAAGGCACAGGCTTTAGTACTGGTCTTTACGACTTGAAGATTCTTGGGTAAAACAGAGTTGCCAGATGCTAAGAGTCTCTTAGTAATGAGGGCATCGATTCTCACTACTACTCAGGGGATGAGACTGATCGGATCTCATCGAGAACTTGTTGGAACTATTGGCTCTGATGAAGATGGGCTAAAAATTTTCTCAAATATGGGACCTTGTGTCCCACCGAGCATGCCAAAAATTGTTGGTCATCAAATCCGCACAGGAAAGGATTTTCGGTGGGTTTGCTTGCCCTAGACCTATGACCAACATTGAAAGGCCGAGGTAAAGAGATGCCCATCATGCCAATCTCTGGAGAAAGACTGGATCCTATACTAATCTACTTTTGGGGTTTAAGGCAAGAGTGCAAGAAAGAAATGAACAGGGGAAGGGTTAGGCAAAGAAATAAAAATGAGTAAGGGTTAGAGAAAGAAATAAAAAGAGTAGGGGTTAGAAGATGATGATTTAAGGTGGGAGAGAACAGGAAGCATGATCACTCGCTAATAACTTGAAAAGCAGCAAAGAACACCAAGAATAGACGAAAGAAATGTGATACTCACTTTCCTATGTATCCTCTGTATGAGTTCACAGTGTTCTCCTTTCTCTCTCGTTGGAATTCAGGGTTCAAAGTAACAGCGATTAATACAAGGGAATAACAGAAACCAGGACCCACCAGGCAGCATAAAAGAAAGCTTATATGACATTTTTCCTCTCCTATGTGTCCTTTAGGGCAAATTTTAGGGTATAGTCCCCAATCGCACATCGGATTCAAGATTCAAAGTCTCAGTATACGAGTGTAGAAAGATAAAATAATTAAGCACAGAAGGCAGCATAAAAGAGAGAAATGGAGTACAAAAATATTTAGTATTAGACATAGGACATCAAGTTATAGCAGCTTTCTAGTAGAAAGTTCCCCCCCTTTTACATTGCAAAGCCTGGGTTTTTATAGAGGACCCGGCCCTCTGAATCATTATTACAAAAATGGTAGAGTACACCCTCGAGCCCTGAGAAATTGGCTCCTTGCTGCTGCTATGGATGATCTCTCAAATTGGCTACAAAAATTGGTAATGGTGACCAAGTCAGTAGGAGAAAGTCGCATTAAATGAGCCACTTGGGTGTCCTTGGATTGTAGGTGCGATGCTCAAGTGGCGACCATGCTTGTCGGGTTCTTCTTCATGGACTGATACTTCGCATCCAATTGCCAAAAATGAGCAGCGGGCTTACTGGGCAAGAAAATATGCATTTATGAGGCTCTCTAATCGCCTCGAGAAAATGCCCAACTTGGGAAGCATTCCTGGGAAGCGCCTCACTGATTTCTACTTCGCAAAACTACTTTAGGGGCGTGGAGTGCTGAAGCCGATCTCCCTCTATCCTTCACTGCTTCACTGGCAAAATTGCTTAGCTGATGGGTCGGGAAAAATGCTTTGGGCTGATCTTCTTTTGAAACGGTGACTCGGGGAGTTTTGGCCGAAGCACTTTCTCGACCTCTACTGCTTCGAGTGAAAAACTGGTCGAAGTGGATTTTAGAAATACTTCGGGCCCGAAGTAATTTATTTGCCTTAGTTGATTCGGGCTATCTTTTCTTCTTCGACGAAGTTTCTTGGATGCCGCTTCGCAAAACTCTTCACCCGAAGTAGCCACTGGGAATGCTTCGGGTGCAAAGCGTTTCCTTCGCTTTCTCGACAAAGTTCTTGCCCGAAGTGATGATTTGAAGCGCTTCGGGCCCGAAGCTCTTTTCTTTTCATTTTGTCCACCAGGGGGCAATAGGGAAAACCAAAATTGCTATAACTTATAAACAAAAGAAAACTTTCAACAAAACAAATATCATACAAAGTTTTAATTTTTCTGCCCCTTGGTGGAATGTGACAATATTGTCAACAGGTACTCTCATCGGTGGATTGAATAGGATCAACCATCGAGTTGAGAGAAAATTTATGGAAATTATGGTTGATGACTTGCTCATTGAAAACTTCGAGATAAAATATACCTTCATGTAGTTTCATTGCATTATGCTTATTTTTTGAATACATCGTTGGACCATGAGCTTGCTATTGGAAAATGAGTCATTCTTAGTAGGTAGGGGTTAACGTATGGTTATCTTAAAAATCCACCTACTCAAGGATAAAGCAATAAGATGTATTATGGACTTGGTTAAGCTTTGTATTGTTTGAAGCATGGGATCAATTAATCCAAATGAGTATTATTATAACTAGCCTTATTAATATTTGAAAATGTTATTACTAAGATTAATAATTAATATTGTAGATGCGGAAAATTGACCCAATTTAGTAGGAAATATTCCTTGACGCCCTTAAGAGGTCTCCAACACTTGCCCAAGGCATGAGATAGGCCCCTTTCCCTTTGTTTCTCCTTTTTTTCCTCCTCTATGCGAAATCACACCCAATTAAGACGGGGTATGACTTCGCATAGGCGAAGTCCCAATCTATCAAGACGGGGTGTGATTTCACCTTTTTAGTATTTTTCCCATAGAAACCCTAATTCTTCTAGTTGGCATGTTTTGGCATCGGCCTTCCTAGATTTTTACCACTACATCTTTGATTTCACTATAAAAGGAGGGTTTAATCTCTCATTTTAGAGACATGAATGATAACACAATTTATATATGCGATTATTCTAACATGCTCATTTTTTATCTGCCTCCTATTCTTCTACAAGCAAGCTAACACTTAAGTGTGAACTTTATCTTCTGCTACATTGATTTGATTTGATGTTCACTCTGGTGTATTCGTGTCATAGCCTGAAGGAGAGATTAACTACTTGGAGGTCTCGACCCTTCTGTCTACTTCTGCACCATTAACTAGGTGTTTTTATTTGGTTTAACATGTTTGCATTGCATTTCGTATTCTATTTTATTATTTTTATGTCTTAGGTAAAGTCACACTTGGTATTAACAGGGCACGACCTTGCTGACTCGAACTTAGGATTATTTTTCTATAGAGGTAAAATCATGCCCAATCCAAAAGAGATGCAAATTTTCCCTTTACGTTATCACGCCTGCTCTCTGAGGAGTGCAAATTCACCCAAATTCAATCTGGGAGTAATATTATAGATCCAATTGCATGGTAGTATTTTAGACCACTTTCTGATAATATTTGCATACTCTATAGTCTGTTTGTATTTTGTTGCACTATTATTTTATGATTAATATCTAAAGGTCAATTTCTACTTCTATTCTTAAAGGTCATCTAAAAGGACCTAGGGGGCTTGAATACTATACCTCCAAGTATTCTTGTATTGCGGCATAAGTAGGCCCCCTAACACTAATTCCATTTTCAAGTGTTTCTTGAGTTATCTTACAAGAATAAGAATTGCTAACATTATTGGATAAAAGGAAAAAAGCTTGGATCAACCACCGGTTAATATAAGTGTTCCCACTAAACTATAGGTTGTTTACCGAGTGCTTATAATTCTATTTTAAACCCTAGATATGATCTTATAGAAATATATTTAATTAAGTTCTAGGTATTAAAAGATAACAACATATAGTGTGCATCTAGGGTTAATTATGTTTTTGCATTTTTTCTTGAGCACTTGCTTAAAGGTTATATTATATAAATACCTAGGTTAAAAAGCATTCAAAGAAAGAATCATTCTAGGGTTAGCTCTTGTATTCTTGTATTCTTGCATTTTTGTATTTTTGCATTGTTCTTTATCTTTTATAGCGTAGATCTAGAAAGGCCAAATCTAGGTATTTGTCTTGAAAATTAATACATCAAATATTCTTGAAATTCTCGAGGACTTGGAGTGAATCCTTAAACCATTATTGGTGAACCCTTTCACCCTAAAACTAAGTGTAGTGAACAACACATCTTCCGTAGTTCACCCCATAAGGCTTTCTATCTTTGCGGATCCAGCCTTTTGGGAATTATACGTGGTAGGGTAGTTTTCCCCCTCTACATATTTGGTGAACTCAACATGAACACCTCCTTTCCCTTTTAAAAACATTAATATAAAACATTAATTTGTGTGCCAAATATTAAAAAATAATTTCCTTATGTGAGTGGGGTTTTTCTTCTTTGATCTTAGTTCTTCCCCTTATCTTTTTCTTCTTCCTAATGGCTTATAACCTTGGGTATGGACAAAGAATCCTTAGGTTTGATGAGATTCTTCATAAAAATGATCAAATTTATATAGAAAACCTGAAAATATAAGAAGAAGAGGCTAAAAATCATCTTGATCCTATTAAGGGATCCAATGAGAACGTCATATTTAAATATTTTGACCATGTGTGGACTTTTTACAAATATAATAAACATGCATTGGATCTAGCCTTAGAGGAAGAAGCATTACTTGAAAAGGTTATCCCACTTCAGGACAATCCCTTGAGTGGATCTTTGAATCATAATGATCAAATCCATCAACTAAATTATGACACTACTATAACCACCAGCATTGGGGAGAATCCATGAATCCCTCCAATTAGTAGTGTCATCCAAAATTATCTTCAATTTCCTCTTCAATATTCTAATATCAACAATGTTTCTTCTATTCCATCACAAGTTGATTTTCCATTCTCACAAGACACCATGTATAACAATGAACTTCATATATCCAACTTAAATCAAAGAAATTTGGAGAATATACATAATAGTAATTCAGAAGTGCAAAGTTTGGCAAAAATGGTAAAACAGTTGGCTTTAAATATGGAAATGATTCAGCCTTCGGGTTTCACTTATAGTTATAAAGAAATGTGTAATTAGCCATTGGATCCCATTGTTGCTACTAAACCTTATCCTAAGAATTTTCCTATGCTAGTGTTACCAATTTACAAAGGGATAGAAGATTCGATAAAGAATTTAAGAAGGTTCAAAACAATTTGCCATGATCTCATTTATGATGATATGTTATTATTGAAATTTTTTCCAAAGAGTCTTACTAGTACAATATTAGTTACCTAATTATTCTTTGAATTTTTTTGGAGAGACTGCAAAATTGTTTGTTCATCATTTTAGCGCATATATTGAAAAGAAGTGTCAATGAAAGATCTTTATAATTTAAAGCAAAATAAAGAATAATTTTTTTCAAAATTTCTAGCTTGTTGGAGAAATTTAGTGGGTCGGTTAAGACATCTTGTACCTCAGAAAGATATGTTTGACATATTTATTGGTAATCTACAAGAACATTTATCTTATGCATTAGAGACTACTATTGTCACATATCTTAATCAAGAAATTGAGTTAGATAGAAAAGTGTAATAGGCCCTTATTAAAACAAACCAACTTAAGGTTAAAGAAGAGAAATCTATTAAATATCAGCATAAGAATAATTACACAAGAGGTGATAGTGATAGTAAACTTGTTAACAATGTCACTAGTAGCCTACAACAAAGGATAATACTTCAAAAACCTCCTCAAAGGAATTTTACAAGGCTTAACATATCTATGGAAGAAGTTTTGAAGCAACTTTTAGAAGCCAAGGTAATTGAATTACCTCTTGTAAGAAAAGCAGATACTACAACTCACTGGTATAAGGCAGGTCAATATTGCACATATCATAAAGTAGGACATTGGATAAATTCTTGTAAAAGGTTAAAACATGTGGTTCAAGATTTAATTGATGTAGGGTGTATCAATACTAGCAATTTTTAATATTCAAGCAATTAGAAGAACCATAATAGTGCTAATCAAATATCCTACAAAGATGTGCCACATTGGTATGACAATAATATGGTTGGTATGATAACAATTACTTCAGAAAAGCTAGTACAGAATCAAAAAATTCAATGATCTCAACAAGAAATGAGTTTTTCAGAAAATGTGTCTCTCTTAGAACTTTTACATAATTCTCCTACTCATGGAGAAGCCATGATAAATGTTCTAAAGCAGCAGCTCGTCCCACTTGATATTTTCCCTAGTGATATGACCAATATTGTAAGTTATCTTGGGATGCCCCATCTCACATTATCGAATGTTGATATTTATTTCTCAAAATTACAAGAAGATTCATCTCTTTATATTACTGCATTCATTGGAGATACCCTTAATATAAGGTCATGATTTATAATGGATCTTCTCTTAATGTTTGTACATATCATTTCTTTCAACAATTTGGATTGAAAAAGGAAGATCTAATCGCATTCAGTGACATCATTAAAACCTTCAATAATGAGTACCAAGAAGCTTGCGGTATTATATCACTTCCCCTTAAATTTGGATCCAAAATTTTAAATACATTGTTCTACGTGGTATCTTGTCCTGCATCCTTTAATTTGCTTCTTGGACGACCTTGGATTCATGCGATAAAATTCATTCCTTCTACTTTTCATCAATGTGTAAAATGTAAGTTTAAAAATTAAATCATTACCATCATAGGTGATCCTCGCCCATTTGAATTATTCTCATTAGAAGATCTAGTCCAGATTCATTTATTGCAAACTTCATTTAAAGAACCTCCTATACATATTCCATTATAGGATCAAGAAAACTCTTATTATCTAGAAATTCTCTTTGATAAATATCATCAAGGCCTAGACTGGGGTGTTGAGGATGAGGGGTCACCCTATCCTATAGTCATAACCCCAAAGTTGTATGTTACAGATGAGGATTTACCTCAAGATAACATCTGCTTTGACGGGTTTGTCCCTTGCATAGCACAGGTTGAGCCTTATGGTTCTCAAGTGGACTTTGGTTCTATGTCTCCCAAGGACCTTGAGCAATTAGGAGTGATTCCTGCCCTATCTCCTCTTGAGGATGATTTATATATCCTTATTGAGGAGACCATAGATGTGAACATAGGTTGTGAGGAATCCCCTATAATACTTAAGCTAGACAAAGCCTTGACCATGGATGAGTGGGAGCAGTTGACCAATTTATTAAAATAATATTAGGATATTTTTGTTTGGTCGTACATTGACATGTCGGAGCTTGATCCTTCCCTTTTCATGCATCATTTGGTAGTTAAGCCTAATGCTAAGCCTATTAAGCATAAAATTCATAAGATACATCTGAAAGTTGCCCTTTCAATCAAGGAATAGCTCCAAAAACTCCTTGATATCAGATTTATAAAAACTACCAACTATTTTGATTGGATTTCCAACATCTGTAGCTAAGAAGGAAGGAACAATCAGAGTATGTACTAATTTTTGGGATATTAACTTAGCATGTCCCAAGGATGATTTTTCCATGCCCAACATAGATCAGATTGTAGATTTCACTACCAAATATGGAATGCTTTCGCTTATGGATGGTTTGTCAGGCTACAATCAGATTATAATTGCGCCTGAGGACCAAGCTAAGAAAAAATTCACTAATCCATGCGGGACCTTCTACTGGAAGGTCATACCTTTTGGCCTGAAGAATGCAGGAGCTACCTATCAGTGGGCCATGACTTATATTTTCCATGAAATGATTCATGATATTCTCTAGGACTAAGTGTATGAAATTTTGGCTTGTTCATTAGAACGAAAGGATCATGTCCATGATTTAAGAATTTTTTTAAAAAGGCTTAGGCAATACAAAGTTCATCTTAAAACTGCTAAATGTGTGTTCAGAGTCACATCTGGAAAGTTTCTAGGCTTTATAGTTTCTAGGTGAGGTATTGAAGTGGACCCTACTAAGATAGCAACTATAATTGACATACCTCCTCCCCGCACCCTAAATAAATTACGTAGTCTACAAGGTAAGTTGCAGTCTATTCATTAGTTCATTACCCAGTTGGTAGCTAAGTGTTAGCCTTTCCTTAGGCTCCTTAAGAAGGATGTGGTTTTCAGTGGGGTTTCAACTTGGTTTTAATAAAAACCCTTGCCAATGGAATCTCTCCAGATTCTCTTAAAAAGATTCTCTTGGAATCTTCCACCTTTGAAACCAACACATCCTCTTAACATTAATGCCATTTCCTTTTGACATCAATGACAACTCATAGACAAGAAGGATCTCAAACCCAAAATTACCAACACTAATGTACCCCTATGGTACCTTCATGGTACAAATTGTAAATATTATATTAGGGTTGAGTCATATTTTAGAGTGTGAGTATTATTTCCCCTTTCATGTAAGTGTGTATGTGTAGGAAATGCACAAGTGTCATGTAAAGTTGTAATGTGTAGGAAATGCACAAGTATCATGTGAGTGTGTGTGCAAATGTAAGTTGAGTCTATGTGCATAAGTGTATTATATGTAAGAGTGCAAATATGTAATATAAAGATGTGCACAAGTGTCTTAGGTTAGAGTGTGCAAAGTGAAGGTCAGGAGTCATATCTAGGTGTGCATACAATATATTGTCAAGTGTTCATCAAGTATGCAATTTTCAAGTAGAGAAGCCAAGAGTCATGATACTTAGCATATGGAGAGGAATATTCAAGTATCCTAAGATTCATACTACTATAAATATATACTCCATATCAATATCACATTACAGAGAAGAGCACTATCATTGTAAGAGAAAGTGGAGTAATAAATATTGCATACATTTTGAGCAATTAATATTGTAATTTGTGCTACATGTTTTGTACATGTATGATTCAGGTTATTTACATTCATATTGTTGTTTATTAGTGAATGTTATTTGTTATATTATTAGCCTTGATATACATATTACTCTACTCATATCATTATCTTGACCTTATTTCTTTGTGGCTATATTATATTCGATCATGTGATATTTAACCTGTGAGAATTGTGGTAGTATTAAGGCTTAAAGAGCCATCACTTTTTGCACCTTTTAAGCACCTCACTTATAAGGGCAATAACACTAAAGAAAAATTGGATGCATGTAATAACCTTATTTTTTGTAAATAGAATAAATTTGTAAAAAATGCTTATTCTTATATTAATTCAATAAAAACATCTTGAAGAAATTTCTATATATCCACAAACACAATTCACACTTTCAATCATAAAATCCAATCATTTCTAATTTTTAATTGATTTATTCCAAAACCAAACTTTTTTCATTAATGCAACAATACCATAAAATTCCAAAATTATGTCAAACATTGTCTAAACTCTCCAGATCAACCTCAAACCTCTTCATCAACCTACACTCATCTAATCACACCTATTTTTCACATTCTTACCTGGTAGAAGTTCATTTTGAAATTTTATCAAAAATCATATGAACCCTTTGATGCTTAGAATTTTTGAAAAGTTCTAAATTCATTCCTAAATCAAATTTGTAATCACATATGCCAACCATATCTATCATTAAACATCTATGTCCATCACAACACCTATTTTATCAATCATCAAATTGACAAAATATCACATCATCTCAATTAAAAACACATTTAACACATCAATAAACCGATAACTAATATATAACAATCATCCATCATATATTAGTTTGATGTATCACAATCACTAAGACAATACACTCAAACTAATAAATATGGCTAAGGCACCTAACAATGAAAATCGGTGCCCTCACACGACTCATGATTGATAAAAATCTTCACCAAGCCCAAAAATTTAAGGCTAATTATCACACCCACTCTTCGTTGGTTAGATTGGAAAATGCACATACTACTAAAATTTCCTAGTCACTAACCTCACTTAAGATCAGGATCAAGATCATGTCCCAGTTGACAATGGATGTCTCTCGTTTGGAGGGACTACTACATGGTATAAGGCCTTATAGTGGCCACTCCTCTCCATCTCCACTAAGTAGTTGGTCTAAGCCTCAACCAACTAAGCTTATACTTAGGTCAAGTGGTCCAATATGACTCTAACAACAATGTTGTTGCTCTCAAATCCTACTATTATGGCCCTCACTATGTCATCATCATTCTCCTACCTCAATCATGCAATCTCTTGGTCCCTTTGATATCTCTTTATGTAGGTCTCATCCCACTTTGTTAAGGCCTAGTCTAGTTGGGACTTGATGAGGCCTAGAAATACCTCATTTTTACACTATGTTTGACATATAAAAACTGCCATATTACCAAACATGAAAAAGTTAATCTCCAAATAGTTGATTAGAATATATTATTTTTTAATTATTTGCATGATTTTATGTTTGGAACATTATACCCCTATTTTGACTATTTTCAGCATTTTATGCACTATTTCAGTTGATTAAGTAGCAAATAAAATATGTAGCCAAATTTTGTATGTTGAGTAAAGGAGGCCCTAGGATATTTTATCATTATTGTCAACACAATCTAGGTATACTTGTAAAAGGTCAAAAATGAGTATCATGTCAATTCTGGTGTCATACTATAGTAAAATTATATTATGATGGTATGAACAGATTCCTATCATCGAGAACTACAAATTTTCTTTTTAAAGCAAGTCAATATAAGATGTAGATAAAAATTTATGAAGGTTACATCATGTTCATGCAAATCGACGTTAAGGAGAACATTAGTGGATCTTTTGGAAATGATCCAAAGTGAGTTAAGTTATAAAATTCATACCAATGGTACTTCATAATAGAGATAACACATGACCTAAATTTTAAGACATATGGACAAGTAATCTGGAATTTATAGGGCCTGCAAAATGATAGTTTCACATTTTTTGACAGCTGGAAATTCTGGTAAAAATCTGTGTTAGAGGCCAACTTGACAGCGATGTTGGGAGAAATTACTAAATATTTAAGAGCTAAAACTTGAACCAAATAAATTTCATATAACCAAGAACATGTGGATACAATTTGGTATATAGTAGATTTACGAGGAACAAGTTATGAGCACTCCAAAAAGGTAGTTGGGCATGTTTTGACAGATGGAAATAAAGGGTGAGTCCATACAAATTCCAGCCACCTATCACTATGAAGGAAGGCATAGAATTTACCAATAAGGAAGGATGAAGTTAGTTGGAATCACCTCCTAGGATCTGGATTTAAAGACCTACCTGAAAGCAACAACCAAAACAAGCATTCTGAAGACATTTGAGCTTACATTGCATCTATAGCCAGTTATTCGAAGATCTTCGAAATAATTGGGGAAAAAGCTTCTATTTAACTTTTTACAGTATTCAAGCAGTTGAAAATGCAACTTAAGATTGAGGTAATATAGGGAAAGTCTTAGACAGATATCCCCACCATTCCTTGTTGACCAAAAGACACAACTCACAAAAAAATATCAACTAAAGCAACTGATTTGTCCTAAAATAGACCCAGATTTGTTGCAGCATAATAGGAAAATAAGTTGTAAGTTAGGAAAGTGATATTTTAAAGTGGATATAGGTGTACAAGATATTTTAAGACTCCTCCAATGTACTCCCACCATTGAATATGCCTTCTAAGGGCCAATGAGTGTTGTTGCAGCATAAACTGTCCAGAATAAGACTTATTCAGTTGTAGATTATTTGGAAAATCACTGTAAAATAGCAAATAGGCTAATATGAGCATGAAATACATTGTAATATTTTATTATAAATAACATAGCTCCCTCCTTGGTTGAGCTATTAGGGGATTAGTTGATAGGAGAGTAGTTAGTAGCAGTAAATAGCATAGTGCAACATTTTCTGTAATAGTTCTGATAGAAATAAAGTGTAGTTCTTTTATCAATTTATGTTTATGAGAAAGTGTGATTGTTAATTAGTTAAGGAGTGTTTTTCCCACTTCCTTCTAGATCAGTAATTATGGGCCCACTTTTAGGTCTAGAAGGAGGATTTTTATGATAGGTTTTAATCTATAATTTTGTTGCAGCAAAATTAACAGATTGCTTGTCAGATTTACTTTTCTTATTTTAAGTTTGTGTGATGTTATTTATATTTTCCATTATGTTTATATACAACATTGTGTGTGTGTTAGCTAACAAATTAGATTAGACATTTGTTTCCCCTATTTCCTATGCTTTCCATATTTTCCTTATTTTTATGTTTCAGCAACTTTCAATTTTCAGCAGATTTCATTTTGTTGTCAATTCCTATAGCAGAAGCTTGACGACCTTTTGTGTATGACATTGACAGGTGTTTTTAGCATAAGTTTTATTTCTAAGCATCATTTCAATTCTGCAATAGTAAACTAGGTTTCAATTTTGCAAGTGTAATTTAGGTTTCCTTCTCAGCAACATTTCAATTCTGCAAAAGTAAATTAGACTTTCAATTCTTGTAATTTCAATTCCTGCATTTGTAGTTAACTTTCAATTTCTACAACTTAGAATTAGTTTTCAATTTCTGCAAGTTAATTCATTTCCATTCTGTATATTAGGTTTAGTGTGACACCAAAAGGCTAAACCAACATCTATTTTTCCCAATAAAATGCTTGAAATCTGAATGCCTGAATTGTACTCTGCCCTAACCTTCTATCGTAGATAGCCTTGGACACCACCCCGGATTGATAAATCATAAGAGTAAATGATTCTATTAATGACACGCATCAAGAATGCTACCCTACCCTCTCAATTATCCTTTCCATAGTAACTAATGCAAACTCACTCTTGATCTTTGCAAGATCATCCTCTAGTATTCATAGTCTCCTCTCCATGACATCATAATTTTCCTAAGCCCTCTCCTTTATCATCCTGCTAGGTCCTACCTTGGTCTCAAAAATTAAAGCAATCGAGGGTACAACTAGAGCCTAAAAAGGTGTGGATCTATATTATTATCTCTACTTCATTTGCTCTCTCATAGTCTAAACATACAATCAAGTTAGGCCTAGTATGTTGTCGTCATAACACCATAGTGATTCTCTCAATATGAATTTGCATGTACTAGTGCTAGTACCCTAGTAGCATTCCTACATCATTAACCATTAAACTAGTCATTAGAGAATCATCTACATCTTCCTCTCTAAAATATCTTGTTGGTGTAATATTATTAATTACACCTTAATGTTTAGTTAAATAGGTAGACTTAGCTAATAATTATATTATTCTTATTTTTTTCAATAAGAATAATCCATTTATAGGATATTGTTTAGATATTCTTTCCTTGATTTGAGTGATTAGATTTTTGGGATCTCATATCCACAATTAGATACTTTTCTTGTTAACTAATTGTGCACTCATTTTTTATGATCCTTACCCTTGTCTATATATGCAAGTGTTTCTTCTTATATTCATATGTGAGATTGTATACAAGTTATAGGAGCATATTGGAGCTTTTCTCATTATTGTGATATTGTCTTTGCATATTATTAAGTATTGTTAATCCTCCATTGTTGAACCTTTTTATTACTTTTGTGATCTATATTAAACATTAAATATCCTATTATAGGTTCAACCTTATTTTTGTTCCTTTCATGGTATAAAGAGTTGTTTTTATTTTTTGTAGATTCATAGCCACAGGTTCTTGAGAATTTGTCACTCATTCAAATACGATTTTTGGTATCATAGGGTTTTGCAATTCTAGAGGTATTTAGGGTTATAGGTTTTTCAATCCAGACCTTAGAGGGTTTCTTTGATCTTTAAAACCATTCCATATTATTCAGAGTTGTCAACAATCCCTATATACCTTATTTGCATGTCAAAATCTGAACTATATTGCTCACAATATCAATTTCTAAGTCTTTACTTGGCATCTCCTATTTTAGAATTCGTATTTTTTTACATAGGAAAAATCCACATTTTTTTTCTTACACAAGAAAAATATGCAGTTTTTTTACATAGAAAGAATTTGTAGTTGGGAGTCACTAATTGAAAATTGCAAGCACTTTCCAGAATCATAGGCATTTATTCAATCACATGTGACTTGTATAATCGCCTACAATTTTCTCTGTGTATTTATCAAAAACTACATATATTTAGTATTTTGGCTGAATTTTGTACTTTTAGTACCTTCAATTTTCTTCATTTTGATCTGTTAAATATTGTACATGCACTAAAATAAAGTTCCAAGATTCTTGGAGGGATCAATATTTGATAATATAATTTTTTTGGGGGTTTGTGTAAGGCACATTTTGGTGTACCTCTTAACATTTTCAGTTTCTATTGTGCTTTGAGTTACAATATATTTTATTAAATTATTAACTCCTCACAACTATCATATCTATAAATATAAGATGCAAGTACTCCTAACTTCTAAAGAATTATGATAAATGTTAACTCAAGATCCTCCCACTTTTGTAAAATAATATGAGAAGTGTGTTTTCACTGATAATATGGATGAAGCTAAGGTTTTGTTAAGTCTAAATGTTAGTTATGGGCTGCTATTTTACATTTTTGATTGTGAAACACCAATAGAAATATGGGAGAAGTTAAAAAATATCTGGGAAAGTAACCAATTAAATACTTTGTAGTTAGATGTAGAATTGAGTGCTCTTTCCCCTAAGAAATTTCCTACTATTTAAGACTATCTCTACAAGTTCAAGTCCCTTCTAACTCAACTAAAAGGGAGTGGTAAAGAGAAGAAATATGAGGAGTGTATTTTTCTCATATTGTCCAATTTAAAAGGCCTATATCAAAACATTTCCTCAACCTTTCATTCTAGCATGGATACCTTAGGAGATGCCTTTGTCATGCCTTCACTTGAGCAATTTTGTGAAAGACTTTTTAGAGAGCAATCTAAGATTGTAACCTTATATGCCTTGCCTTCTAAAAATCAAGCTCTATTTGCATCCACTTAAAAATCTAAAGGGAAAAAGCCTAAAAAGCAAGAGACTTCTCCTCTGCCTCCCAAACATGCTCAAAACCCTTCCAATTCCTCTTTTTCCAAATCCAATGAGACTCACTCTAAGAGTAAGAAAAAGTCTAAGGAAACTTGTGGGCTTTGTAGTAAAGAAGGTCATCCTGAGTCTAGGTGTTTAAAGGAAATGAAAGCTTTAGAGGAACCCATGCAGAAGAATCACCTTTACCTTCCAAATTCTTCCAAGGACAAAGGAAAATCCCTTTAGCATAAGCAGTTGGTACATATTCTAAGAGTTGGGTCTTAGATTTTGGAGAATCGCATCATATGACTCCTTCTAGAGAGCATATTTCTAGACTTAGTGATTACTCTACTTTCAACATTGAGGTTGGAAACACTACTTGTATTTTAGTTTTGGGCTCAAGCACTATTGAGTTGGATGGTGGGTGCATCCAAAAAAATTTATATGTATCCAAGATAACCACCAACCTTATTTTCATTTATCATACTTGTTATTTAGGCAATGAAAAGACAATAATATTTTACCCCACAAGGATTTGAGATTAGATATTTGTTGGAGCTAGACACAATCATTGCTACAGGGGTTGTTGATCATAGTTCTTGTCTCTATAGATTTACGGGTTTTGATACTTCTTCATTTGGGACTTGTCTTATTGCTCATGCAGATACCTTCATAAAAAATTTACATGAGAGGTTTGGACACCTCAACTATAGATACTTGTAGTAGCTAGGTTCACATGACATCTCCCTAAGGTCTCCTACACTGATGGAGTTTGTATAGGTTGTGCACTTGGAAAATAACATCAAGACCCTTTTCCTAAAGGAAAGTCTTTGAGAGCCTTGGCATCTCTTGAGTTGGTTCATAGTGACTTAATGTCCTTTCTAACTCCATTTATAGGGTCCAAGTATGTGCTCATATTTTTTGATGACTTCTCAAGGCGTACATAGATGTATTTTATTAAGTAAAAGAGTGAAGTATTTGACACCTTTAAAAACTTCAAGGCCTTTGTTGAGAAGCAGTATTCTTGCTTTATCAAAAATCTTCACACAGATAATGGGGAAGAGTATTTTAGCAAGTCTCTTTCAGCATTTATGAGTAGCATGGTATTTTGCACCAGCACTTTATCCCCTTTACACCACAACAAAACATTCCAAGAGATTCCAAGAGATGAGAGGAAGAACAAGACATTCCAAGAGATGGTAAATTTTATTCTATATTCTTGAGATATTCCACTAGTGTTTTGGGTTGATGTGGTCAATTGTGTGAACTACATTCAGAACCCCACACAACATCGTGACCTTGAGCATATCACTCTTGAGGAGGTTTGGTCTCATACCAAGCCTAACGTTTCTTCATTAAAAGTTTTTTTTGAGCAAGGTGCAGAAACAATATTGTCATTGTTGTCAACACAGACAGATAGATCAATTGATGATGCAGTGGATAGGAGTTCAGAGGTCAGTCAAAGCATGTACAGTGAATTTCCAAGAAGACAAAAGTGGCCCAGATTCAAAGGATCAAAGAAAAAGACAAGTAAGAAAACTGTCGCGATATCGCGACATGTTTTCTGTCACGATTTCGCGACATATCGAAGGAGAGAGAAAATGCTAGCAAAAATGTCGCGATTTCGCGACATATCGGAGGAGAGAGAAAAATCTAGAAAAACTATCGCGATTTCGTGACATGTTGGAAGAGAGAGAAAGCGTAAGAGAAACTATCGTGATTTCGTGACATATCGAAGGAGAGAGAAAATGCTGGAAAAACTGTCACGATTTCGTGACATGTTGGAGGCAAAGAAGCCAAGTGGAAAAACTATCACGATTTTGTGACATGTTGGCAGAGAAGAAAGCAAGTGGAAAAACTATCACGATTTCGCGACATGTTTGAAGAAGAAGTGCATGTAGGAAAACTATCACGATTTCGTGACATGTTTGAAGAAGAAGCGCATGCAAGGAAAATTGTCACGATTTCGTGACATGTTTGGAGAGAAGGCGCAAGCAAAGAAAACTGTCATGATTTCGTGACATGTTTGGAGAGAAGGCGCAAGCAAAGAAAATGTATCACGATTTCGTGACATGTTTGAGAGAAAGAGCTTGCAAAGAAAAGTGTCACGATTTCGTGACAATTTGCAAGAAGGATAGTACGGACAAAAATGTGTCACGATTTCATGACATGTTTGAGAGAAAGAGCTTGCAAGGAAAAGTGTCACGATTTCACGATAATTTGCAAGAAGGATGGTATGGATAAAAAAGTGTCACGATTTCATGACATGTTCAAGAGAAAGAGCTTGCAAGGAAAAGTGTCACGATTTCGTGACAATTTGCAAGAGGAAGAGCTAAGGAGAAAAAGTGTCATGATTTCGTGACATGTCAGGTTTTCGTGAGTGAAGGGAAGAAAAGTGCTAAGGAGAAAAAGTGTCACGATTTCACGACATGTCGAGTTTTTGTGACCTAAAGAGAAGAGAGAGAGTAAGGAAGCGAAAGTGTCACGATTTTGTGACATGTTCTATTTTTGCGGGGTCAAGGCAAGAAAAGAGACAAGGCAGTGAGAGTGTCACGATTTCGTGACATGTGTTTTTGCGGACGAAAGGCAGAGAAAGGCACAAGGCATTGAAATATGTCACGATTTCATGACATGTCTTGGTTTTGTGGATGCATGCAGAGAAGATTTTACGACAGCAAAAAGTGTCACGATTTCGTGACATGTCATGTTTTCGCTAATGCATGCAGAAAAGAATGCAAGGAAGTGAAAAGTGTCATGATTTTGTGACATGTCATGTTTTTGCTGGTGCAAGCCAAGTAGAGTGTACGAAGGCAAAAAGTGTCATGATATCGTGACATGTTGTGTTTTCATGCATGCAGGTCGAGAAGAAGACAAAAAGGTTGTCAGAGTGGCGGTTCTACTGTCAGAGCTGTAAGAGAATAGAAAAGGTTGTCAGAGTCGTAAATGAGTAGAGAAGGCTATCAAAGAGTCATAAATGAGAAGATAAATCTTTCAGAACGGTGGATACACTGTAAGAGAAAAAGGTTGTCAGAGCCGTAAAGTGGGTAGATAAGGCTATCAGTTTTGTAAGTAAGCATTTAAGGCTATCAAAAGTGCAGTAAGTAGAGCCGAAAAAGAATGTTTCATGTATAGTAAGTTAGGGTTAGGGTTGAGCTCTACACGTGGCATGAGTGTTGTGTATTGTCGAATAAAAGGTAAAAGGAGATATGAAAAGACAATGTGAAGTGTGCTGAAATAGATACAATAGAGAGGGCTATAAGAGAGAAGAGCAAAGCTGAAAGAGAAAAATATAACAGAGTTATAAGTATATGTAGTTATTGTAAAAGAGCAATAGACCAGTGAGGGTCTTGTAAAAGTGAAGGCATATTTATGTCAATCTAAGATTCAAAATAGAAATCCAAGTTGGTGCTTGGAATCAGGGGTTGGTGCTCCTTCCAGTTGGTGCTGGTAAATCAGGGGTTGGTGCTCCTTTCTGTTGGTGCAGATAAATTAGGGGTTGGTGCTCCTTTGTTGGTGCGAGATAAATTAGGGGTTGGTGCTCCTTCCAGTGGGTGTTTAGAAAATTGTTTGTAAAGTTGGTGCTTTGCAAAGGCTGGATTTGGATGGGTGTCCAAGTAGTCTAATTTTTGAGGAGTAGCCAAAACTGGTGAACCTCGTTAAATTGTGTGTTGTGGATTGCTCTCTTGTTTAAATTGCTTTATCTATTTTTAAGTTCTCCCTGCTTAAGTTTTAAAAGAGTTGTAGATCTGAATTTAAATAGCTACATTGATTCACCCCCTCTCAGTGTCATTGTGAGAATATCAATTGGTATCAGAGCAAGGTTCTTGAACAAGCTCAATCGGCTAAGGTGATCTTGGAAGAAACACAATGGCCGGTGGTGAAGGATTTTCATCCAACAAAGCTCCTTTGTTCAATGGAACTAATTACTCTTTTTGGAGACTCGGGATGCAGACTTATCTATGTGCTTTGGGATATGACATTTGGGAGTCGGTGAGACGGTGGATACACAATACCCTCTACTCCTCCAACAGATGTTGAGAAGAAAAAGTTTGAGAATAACTCTAAAGCAAAGAATGCTATAATGTGTGGGTTAGTAGACAGTGAACTGATAAGGATCATGAGCTGTAAAATGGCAAAAGACATGTGGGACAAACTGTAGAGCATTCATGAAGGAGACAACAAGATCAAGGAAGCCAAGCTACAAACGCATCGAGCTCAGTTCGAAGCATTAAAAATGAATGACGATGAGAACATAGAGGCCTATATGTTGAGAGTCAATGGAATCATTAATGCGATTAGAGGACTCGACGAGGAAATGGAAGATGCGATCATCGTGAAAAAGGTACTAAGAACTCTTCACAAAAGATTTGATTCTAAAGTTTCTGCTATAGAAGAAGCTAAAGATCTAAATACTTTTAGCATGGATGAAATGCATGGTTCTTTAACTGCATACGAAATGAGAATAGGACAAACTAAGCCCTCAGACAGAGAAGCTACTTTTAAAGCACACAAAAATATAAAAGCTAAACAAGAATCTGAGGAAGAAGAGTCTTCAGATGAAACAGAAGCAAACTTTGTTAGGAAACTAATAAAGGGAAAAGGAAAGTATAGAGGAAAGTTACCGTTTAAGTGCTTCAACTGTGGAGGCATCGGGCACTTTGCTGCTAATTGTCCAATGAATGAGAAAAACAAAAATGATGAAGGGTCACACCAAGAAAGAAGTGACTGGAAGAAGAAACCACATTTTAGAAAAAGCAACTTCAAGAAGAAAAGTTTCATATCCAAGAATGTCAGCTCTTCGAAGACTCGCCTAGGTGAGGATTACGAAGAAGCAAGCGGTGAAGCTCTATTCATGGCATTTGAAGAAAGAAAAACAGAGGAAAAATAGGAATGTAATGAAAAACCTGAGGATGAGGCTGAAGTATATCTGGAAGGTGAGTTGGTTGCTGCACTTAAAGAGCTGAGCACAAAAAGGAAAAAGAATAAAAAGGTTTCAAGAAAGCTTGAGGATGCCAATGAAATAATAAACAGCTTGAAAGTACAGACAGACGAATTTAAGAAAATGTCTGAAGTTCTCGAAGTACAATTAACCATAAAAACAGATGAGTGCAGCAAGCTAGAAGAAGACATTGTTAGGTTAAGGATGCAGCTAGAGGAGATGAATCAGAAATTGAGTTGTTATCATAAGTTTGAAGAAAGTTCTGTAAAGCTGGATAAAATTATAAATAACCAAAGGCCTTCAGGCATCAAATTTGGTTTGGGCTTCGATGAAGGAGAATCATCAAAGGGATCAAAGGCCATAAATGTAGAACCCATAAAGAAAGAAGATAAGATCAGGGTTGATCAAGAAAAAACAAATCATGCCAAAGAAAGCAATAATGCCGGACTCAAGAGGAGTACTGACAAAGATGGATTCACAAAAGTCACACATCCAAGAAGGAGAAGATTCATGGCTCCTACTTCAAAATGGCAAAGACCTTCACCCAGGTTTAATCATTCCTTTTCTGGTTATTGTTTTAAATGCAATGCTTATGGTCATAAGATTTCAGATTGCAGTTATAATGTAGCACAAAGGAATTTCACCGAGTAGAAATGTCTTTTCACCATTGATGGATTATGCGAGTAGAATGTTATAACTATCATAATTTTGGACACATTGCAAGAAACTGTAGAAGCACTTTTGCGAGCAAATAAATATCGGGGTAGAAAATCTCAACCAAATGGATTGAAACAAAACAAAAAATTTCTTGAAAAATAGGCACAAGCTAATGAAAGGGGAAAGGCAAAACAAGTAGCCAAAATTGCTATCAAACCAGAATGGAAAGAAAAGGAGAAACTCCGAAAAGAAAAGGAGAAACTCCAGGAAGAAAAGGAATATTTGATTGTTCAGACTTCTTTTAAAGCACAGAACAAATCTGCACCATGGATACTTGATAGTGGAAAAATTTGAGAAGTTACAGAATTACGAAGGTGGTTCTGTGAAATTTGGAAATAATGATGGAGCAAAGATAGTTGGCAAAGGATCAGTCAAGATCAGTGATGGAAAGATCAAATCAAAAGAAGTCTTGTTTGTGATTGGTCTGAAGCATAACTTGCTCAGCGTAAGTCAAATCTGTGACGAGAGGTCATGAAGTAATTTTTAAGAAGCAGGGTTGTGAAGTGAGAAAAGCTAACGGTGGGAAGTTGATTGCTACTTGGATCAAGGACTTCGGAAACCTGTATACTCTCTCGGAGACTTGAGAAGGAGCATGCTTGATTGGACAGGAAGATGAAAATTGGTTGTGGCACAAGAGGCTCGGTCATATCGGCTTTGACAATTTGGTAAAAATAAGCTCAAAAAGGGCGATAAGAGATATACCCTCCATTGGCAAACCACTAAATAGTATTTGTGCTTCATGCCAAAAGGGGAAGCAAACTAGAGCCACATTTAAATCAAAGGAGTACTTTACCGGCAAACCTTTAGAACTAATACATACTGATTTATGTGGACCCATGAGAACACAAAGTATAAATGGTGACAAATACTTTATGCTGTGCATAGATGACTATTCCAGAATGACCTGGATATTCTTTTTGAAGCAGAAATCTGAAGCTTTTGAAATGTTCAAGACTTTCAAAAACCAAGTTGAGAATGAAACAGGAAAGAGGATCAAATGCTTAAGATCAGATAGAGGAGGAGAGTTCATCTCAGAGGAGTTTGCAGAATACTGTCAAAAATATGGGATCAGAAGACAGTTTTTAGCAGCAAGGACACCTCAGTAGAATGGTGTTGTAGAAAGAAAGAAAAGAACCATGCAGGAAATGGCATGGACGATGTTGACTGAGAGCAAAATTGCAGACAAATTTTGGAAAGAGGCAGTCCATACTATAGTTTATATCCAAAATAGGTGCATGTTGAGGACGCATGAAAGCAAAACCCCTTATGAGCTATGGTTCGGCAAGAAGGCAACAACAAAATACTTCAAAGTCTTTGGCAGCAAGTGTTACATCAAAAGAACTGAAGATAATCTTGGTAAGTTTGAAGATAGAGTTGATGAAGGTATTTTTGTTGGCTATTCATCAAAAAGCAAAGCTTACAAATGCTACAACAAAAGGCTAAAGAAAATTGTAGACAGTGCCGATGTTAAATTTGATGAAGATAGGAAACGAGCAATCAGTTGTGAAGAAAACTACCCTATTTATGAAGAAGTTATTGAAGGAGATGAAGAAAAGGAAACAGAAGAGAATCAAAAAATTGACCCAGATGATTTAAGTATTGATTCAAAAGTAGAAGAAAACAAAAAATTCAAAACAGGAAGCTGGCAAAAAAATCATCCCAAAGAGCAAATTATTGGGGACCCCACAGTTGGTGTTAAGACAAGAAGAAGAGTAGTAAGTAACTACTCCCTATTATCCAACATTGAGCCCAAAAATATTGTTGAAGCAAGCACAGATGAAAGTTGGATGAAGGCAATAAACGAAGAACTAGATCAGATTGAGAAAAACAAACACTGGGAGTTAGTACCAAGGCACTGCAAATAAAAACATAATCGGTACTAAATGGATTTTTCGAAACAAATTGAATGAAGACGGACGAGGTTGTAAGGAATAAAGCAAGATTGGTCTGCAAAGGCTATGCTCAAGTTGAAGGTGTAGATTTCGAGGAGACTTTTGCACCGGTGGCTAGACTCGAGGCAATCAGAATGTTTCTGGCTTTAGCAATCCACAGGAATTTCAAAGTTTATCAGATGGACGTGAAATCAGCATTTCTGAATGGAAATCTTGAAGAAGAAGTTTATATTGAGCAGCCGGATGGTTTTCAACTCGGTGATAATCCCAACTTTGTTTGCAAGTTGAAGAAAGCTTTGTATGGCTTGAAACAGGCACCCAGAGCATGGTATGCAAGACTAGACAACTATCTCATTGAACAAGGGTTCAAGAAAGGTATGGTGGATAGTAACTTGTATGTCAAAATAGACAATGGCCATCTTATTGTCCTTGTTGTTTATGTAGATGATATAATTTTTGGCAGCAGCAATGATGAGTCATGTAGAGACATAGCAAATAAAATGCAGAAAGAATTTGAAATGTCTATGATTGGTGAACTTTCATATTTCCTCGGACTGCAAGTTAACCAAAATGAAAAGGGCATTTTTATTTCTCAAGTTAAATATGTGAAAGAAATGCTGAAAAAGTTCACAATGGAGGATTGTAAACCTGTTAGCACTCCCATGACAACGAGGTTGCAAGTTGAGCAAGGATGACAAATCTCCGGATGTAGATCAAACCATGTACGGATCTATGATTGGAAGCTCGCTATATTTGATAGCTACCGGACAGGATATCTTACGAGCGAGTATGCATGGTAGCAAGATTTCAGGCTAGTCCCAAAGAGACTCATGTGACAGCTGTGAAGAGGATTTTTAGGTACCTCAAGGGTACTATGGAGTATGGGTTATGGTACCCAAAAGGTAAGGACTTCACTCTTATTGCATATTCTGATGCAGATTGGGCAGGATGTATAGATGACGAAAGAGTACCAGTGGAGGTGCATTCTATCTTGGAGACAGGTTGGTAGCATGGCACAACAAGAAACAAGAATCAATCTCTCTATCCACAGCAAAGGCAGAATACATTGCAGCAACAACATGTTGTACACAGATTTTATGGATGAGACAAACCCTGAAAGATCTTGGCATTAACTTCAAAGAGCCAATTTCAGTTAAATGTGATAATACCAGTGCTATTAACATCTCAAAGAATCCGGTTATGCATTCTCGCACCAAACATATTGCAATCCGGTATCACTTTTTGAAGGATAAAGTTGCAGAAGGTGAGGTTAAATTGGATTTTGTTCCAACTACAGAGCAAGTAGCGGATATCTTCACTAAACCGTTGCCCAAGGAAGTTTTTGAATACCTTCGTAGTAAGTTGGGAGTGGTCACACTACCCAAGAACTGACTAGCTATCGGGAACACATTCTCAGGGGGAGCATTTATATATTTGATTACCTGTTTGCTCATGTTTGTAATTTTTGCTAACTGTAATATTGTGTGCTCGAGAATGTTGTGCATGGACTCAGGGGGAGTCTGCAGTAGCCCTTTGGTATTATTGTCAAAGGGGGAGAAGAATTACAGGAAATTGCACATGTGTTGCCAACAATTCCAAAGGGGGAGATTGTTGAGCAAGGTGCAGAAATAGTATTGTCATTGTTGTCAACACAGACAGATAGATCAATTGATGATGCAGTGGACAGGAGTTCAGAGGTCAGTCAGAGCATGTACAGTGAATTTCCAAGAAGACAAAAGTGGCCCAGATTCAAAGGATCAAAGAAAAAGACAAGTAAGAAAACTGTCGCGATATCGCGACATGTTTTTTGTCGCGATTTCACGACATATCGAAGGAGAGAGAAAATGCTGGAAAAATTGTCACGATTTCGTGACATATCGAAGGAGAGAGAAAATGCTGGAAAAACTATCGTGATTTCGTGACATGTTGGAAGAGAGAGAAAGCATAAGAGAAACTGTCATGATTTCATGACATATCAGAGGAGAGAGAAAATGTTGGCAAAACTGTCATGATTTCGTGACATGTTGGAGGCAAAGAAGCCAAGTGGAAAAACTATCATGATTTCGTGACATGTTGGCAAAGAAGAAAGCAAGTGGAAAAATTGTCACGATTTCGTGACATGTTCGAAGAAGAAGCGCATGCAAGGAAATCTTTCACGATTTCGTGACATGTTTGAAGAAGAAGTGCATGCAAGGAAAACTATCACGATTTCGTGACATGTTTGGAGAGAAGGCACAAGCAAAGAAAACTGTCACGATTTCATGACATGTTTGGAGAGAAGGCGCAAGCAAAGAAAAGTGTCATGATTTCGTGACATGTTTGAGAGAAGGAGCTTGCAAAGAAAAGTGTCACGATTTCGTGACAATTTGCAAGAGAGGCAGTACAGACGAAAATGTGTCATGATTTCGTGACATGTTTGAGAGAAAGAGCTTGCAAGGAAAAGTGTCACGATTTCACAACAATTTGCAAGAGAGGATAAGGACGAAAAAGTGTCACGATTTCACGACAGGTTCGAGAGAAAGAGCTCGTAAGGAAAAGTGTCACGATTTCGTGACAATTTGCAAGAGGAAGAGCTAAGGAGAAAAAGTGTCATGATTTCGCGACATGTCATTTCGTGACGAAGGAAGAAAAGTGCTAAGGAGAAAATGTCATGATATTCGTGACATGTTCGAGAAGGAAGAGCTAAGGAAGCGAAAGTGTCACGATTTCGTGACATGTTATATTTTCGGGCGAAAGGCAAGAAAAGAGATCAAGGTAGCGAAAGTGTCACGATTTCGTGACATGTTTTTTGCGTGCGAAAGGTAGAGAAAGGCACAAGGTAGTGAAAGATGTCACGATTTCGTGACATGTCATGGTTTCGCGGATGCATACAGAGAAGAGTGTAAGAGAAAAAGTGTCATGATTTCATGACATGTCATGTTTTCGGTGCATGCGAAGAAGAATATAGGAAGCGAAAAGTGTCACGATTTCGTGACATGTCATGTTTTCGTGGATGCATGCCGAGAAGAGTGCAAGGAAGCAAAAAGTGTCACGATTTCGTGACATGTCATGTTTTCGTTAGTGCAAGCCAAGTAGAGTGTACGGAGGTAAAAAGTGTCATGATATCGTGACATGTTGTGTTTTCATGCATGCAGGCCGAGAAGAAGACAAAAAGGTTGTCAGAGCGACGGTTCTACTGTCAGAGCTGTAAGAGAACAGAAAAGGTTGTCAGAGCTGAAATGAGTAGAGAAGGTTGTCAGAGAGCCGTAAATGAGAAGATAAATATGTCAGAACAGCGGATACACTATAAGAGAACAGAAAAGGTTGTCAGAGTCGTAAAATGGGTAGATAAGGCTATCAGTGCCGTAAGTAAGCATTTAAGGCTATCAAAATTGTAGTAAGCAGAGCTGGAAAAGAATGTTTTCATGTACAATAAGTTAGGGTTAGGGTTGAGCTCTGCACGAGGCATGAGTGTTGTGTATTGCCAAATAAAAGGAAAAAGGAGCTATGAAAAGAAGAGTGTGAAGTGTGCTAAAAAAGATACAAAAGAGAGGGTTGTAAGAGAGAAGAGTAGAGCTGAAAGAGAAAAATATAACAGAGTTGTAAGTATATGCAGTTCTTGTAAAAGAGCAATAGACCAGTGAGGGTCTTGTAAAAGTGAAGGCATATTTATGTCAATCTAAGATTCAAAATAGAAATCCAAGTTGGTGCTTGGAATCAGGGGTTGGTGCTCCTTCCAGTTGGTGCTTTGGTAAATCGGGGGTTGGTGCTCCTTTCTGTTGGTGCAGATAAATTAGGGGTTGGTGCTCCTTCCAGTGGGTGCTTTGGGTAAAATTGTTTGTAAAGTTGGTGCTTTGCAAAGGCTAGATTTGGATGGGTGTCCAAGTAGTCTAATTTTTGAGGAGTAGCCAAAGCTGGTGAACCTCGTTAAATCGTGTGTTGTGGAATGCTCTCTTGTTTAATTGCTTTATCTATTTTTAAGTTCTCCCTGCTTAAGTTTTAAAGAGTTGTAGATCTGAATTTAAATAGCTACACTGATTCACCCCCCCTTCTCAGTGTCATTCTGAGAATATCAGATTTTGGCAGTCATGCTTGGGCTCATATTCATGACAAGAAGAGGAAAGCCATGGAAAATAAGAGCAAACCACTTAGCTTTATGGGCTATTGTGAAGATATGAAGGCTTATCAATTTTTTTATCCAACCACTCGAGATGTACTCTTTCGATGAGATGTTCAATTTGATGAGCATATCACTTCGAAAGCCTTCTTACCTTTGGATCTTGCTACTTCTATCCCATATACTTCATCTTCTCCATCTTCTTTTGAGGATTCATTCCTTCATGATGAGGATGATGTTGTTGATAAGACTACACCTATTGAGGAGATTGAGCCTATTCATATGCCTTTATGGGTTTGTACCATCATTGAGGATGTTGCTTCTTTTGTTGGTAATATTTTGGCTTCTTGACGTACTACATCACATTCCACCGATTTAGGACTTTTGTGTCATGTCATTTTAGATGATCCACAATAGTTTTCAGATGCACATGACATTTTAGAGTGGTATGATGCTATGGTAAAGGAGTATTCTCCATTGATGAAGAATAATAAATGGTATCTAGTACCACTTCCTCTTGGAAGGAAGATTGTTTTATGCAAACAGGTCTATAGAACCAAGTATACCATTGATGGTACTATCTCAAAGTACAAAGCTCATCTAGTTGCCAAGGTAATTTTGTAGGTTGAGGGAGTTGATTACTCCAAGAATGTTGCTCCCATGGACAAGATGGATTCTATTCACCTTGTTCTTGCTATGGTTGCTTTACAAATATGGTCAGTGTATCAGATGGATGTGAAGAGTGCCTTTCTACATGGTGACTTGCATGACGATATTTAGATGGAGAAACTACCAAGATTTATTTAGGACTTTTTTCCACCTTATAAGGTCACTCTATAGTCTCAAACAAGCTCCTCAAGCTTGGTATGATAATATGGACACCTTCTTGCTTGCTTCTAGTTTCACATGATGCCACTCAGATCACATAATCTATATTTAGTGTATTGGGGATGACATTCTCATTATTATCCTCTATGATGATGATCTGATTCTCACTAATAGCTCATCTTCTATGATACAGACTACAATGCTCCCTCATGGAGCATTTTGATATGATAGATCTTGGTCTTCTGTACTTCTTCCTTGGACTTCAGATTTCATAGACTCCTACGAGGATTTTAGTATGTCAACATAAGTAAACTATAGATCTACTTCATCAATTTAGTATGGCTTATTACAAGTCATTCCTCACTCCTTTTTAGTTAGGTGTCATATTGACTTCCACTTACAACACACCCAATGTGGATCCTACATTATATTGGTAGTTAGTTGGTAGTCTCATCTACCTGACACACACTTGTCCTAACATTTCTTTTGTAGTTGGTATTGTCTCTCACTTTTCTCATTATCCTCATGAGATTTATTGTCATGAAACCAAAAACATCTTGAGATACCTTCAGGGTACCACTCACTTTGGTCTTCACTACACACTAGGAAATTCATAGATCTTTGGATATTCAAACTTATATTGGGCAAACATCGTTGATGATAGGAGGTCCACTTCAAATTATGTTTATTGTATTGGTTCTTCTCCTATTGATTGGTTGTTAAAACAGCGAACTAGATTGTATTATTCAGCAGTGCAGTTTAAATAATACAGCAACAACAAACGAATTGTCGGAGGTTGCCAAACCAACCAGCTACAATAGCATTTTGTTATAACAAAATAACAAATGCATAAAAAGACAAATAATGAAATAACTACGCTAACATCCCCCCTTATTACATTATTTGGGTAATAGGATGACTACTAGCTATACTAACATCCCCCCTGATTACATCATTTTGCAATACAAAGAGAGCTACGAAACAACTCAAATTTGACACGTCCAAGTGCCTTAGTGAAAATGTCTGCAACTTGAGCATCGGTGGGAATGTGCTGAAGCTGAATTTGGTGCTTTGGAACTTCATCTCGAATGAAATGACATTGTGTGTCAATGTGCTTTGTTCTTTCATGATGGACTGGATTCTTGACGAGGTTCAGAACACCCTAATTGTCGCAAAACAAGTGTATTGGAGATTTTGATGGATGGCCCATACTTGTCAGAATGTGACACAACCATATCACTTCGCACACAGCTTCACGTGCGACGCGATACTCTGCCTCTATTGATGAAATAGCAACCACCTATTGCTTCTTGTTGTGCCAAGAGACAGGACCGGATCCCAGATGAAAAATGTATCCAAAAGTTGACTTGCGATCATCAAATGATCCGGCATAGTCGAGTTCTATATCCTTGCAAGAAGAATTTTTTGTTCCTCTTGTATTCTATGCCATATTCCATAGTACCACGGACATAGTGAAGAACACATTTTGCTGCTTTCCAATGAGTGGTCTTAGGCTCCTGCATGAACCTCGAAAGATAGTTGACAGCAAATACGAGATCTGGCCTAGTATTGGTCGGATATATGAGACTCCCAATAAACTCGTCGATAGAGAGTACCATCTTCCCGAGGTGAATCATCATATCGTGATAACCGAAGTCCATTCTCCATCGGAGTTTCCATTGGCTTGCAATCAGTCATGCGATATTTTTCCAGCAATGTCTTGGCATATTTTTTCTGAGACACTTTGATGGAGTGCTCCTTCTGGCTGAATTCCAGACCAAGATAGTAATGGAGAAGTTCGAGATCTGTCATCTCAAAAGATTTGCACAAGTTTCTTTTTACAGTAGAGATCATAGTTTCTGAACTCCCTGTAATGAGTAGATCATCAACATAGAGTACAAGCAACACTATCTCAGAACCCTGTTTCTTGAAATAGAGGTTTGCATCTGACGGACATCTCTTAAATCCATGCTGCATAAGGTGATTGTCCATTTTTATATACCAAGCTCGAGGAGCTTATTTCAGACCATATAAGGATTTGACCAATTTGCAAACCTTCTGCTCTTGGCCTTCCACTTCAAATCCTTCAGGCTGAGTCATGTAGACTTCTTCTTGGAGATCACCATTTAGAAAGGCACTTTTGACATCCATTTGGTGAAATTTCCACCCATATTGTGCTGCCATAGCACACATAACCCGAATTGTGGTCATCCGAGCAGTAGGTGCAAAATTTTCCTCGTAGTCAATGCCTTCCTTTTGAGCATAGCCCTTTGCAACAAGACAGGCCTTATGCTTATCAATTGTTCCATCTGCCTTGTACTTGACTTTATATACCCATTTGCAGCCAATGGATTTCTTTCCATGCGGCAGATTAACAAGCTTCCAAGTTTTATTTTTCATCAAAGACTCATACTCTGTATCCATAGCGGCCTTCCACTGAGGCTCACTAAGAGCATCTTGCACTGATGCAGGTTCAAGATCATCTATGGTAGACATGAACACCCTGTCATCATCAATATCCATATCCTCTGCTTTTGTACGTGGAGTTATAGAAAGTTCCTCAAAATATTGACAAAGATCATCAACCTCACCAGTTTCTTTGGCTTCTTTTTCCTTTTGAGCCATACTGCGTGTACGAGGTCTATCCAAGTTCAAATTGGGAGGAATGGATAAATTTACGTCTCTGATTGTATTTGTACACCATTTTGGGTTCTTCTTCGGTGGTGGTGAAGAAGATGTAGAAGGACCTCCTGTCTGTGTTGACGAAGGAATCTTCTCTTCCTTAGATTCCACAAGATCTAGGTGTACTTTAGATGTGCTCTGTGATGTGAAAGCTTCATCAAAGACAACATCTCTATTGACATGAATTTTCTTGGTCAAAGGATCTATCAAACGATATCCTTTAGAGTGCTCATTATAACCAAGAAAAATACATCTCAGTGTTTTCTCATCTATCTTCTTCCTTTTCTCTTTTGGTATGTGCACGAAAGCGTGACATCCAAAAATACGTAGATGAGATATGGAGGGTTTTCGACCACTCCATGCTTCCTATGGATTCATTCCTTTTAGGGCCTTTGTGGGTTCCCTATTCAACAGATATACTGCAGTGGTGACAACTTCTGCCCAATATTGTTGCCCAAGAGTAGCTCCTGTGAGCATACAACGAACCATTTCCATGATAGAATGGTTCCTTCTCTCAGCAACTCCATTTTGCTGAGGAGTATAGGCAGTTGTTAACTGTCTCTTGATTCCATGCTTATCTAAGAATGTAGAAAATTCATTAGAGGTAAACTCCCCCCCTCGATCTGAGCGAAGGGTTTTAATAGAAGCTCCTGACTCCTTCTCAACGGATTTCTTGAACTGCTGGAAGAATGCGAAAGCTTCAGATTTCAGTTGGAGAAAGAAAACCCACATCTTTCATGAGTAGTCATCTATGAATAACTAAAAGTACCTCTTCCCTCCACAACTGTTGGGTGTGAAAGGACCACACAGATCGGTGTGAATTAACTCTAGAGGTTTTCGTGCTCTTGTTGAGCTCTTCTCAAATGGTACTCTATGTTGCTTTCCTGCCAAGCAGTCAAAGCACACTGGCAATGTGGCAAAAAGGGAAGGAAGACCCTTTACCATCTCATACTTACTGAGCTCAAGTAAGTAGCCAAAACTAAGATGCCCATATCTCTTGTGCCATAGGGAAGTTTCCTCCTTGGTAGAGACAATCATGGCAACATGTGGAGTAGAGATAGCATCTAGGGCAAATAAGTCGTGCTTATATGAAGCTGTTGCAATCTGCTTACCCTTCCTAGTAATAGTACAACACTTCTTTCCATTCTCAACATGAAAGTTGACAACCATATTTCTATCCAGGATTTGTGTCACTGACAACAAATTGTTGGCCAATCCCGGAACATAGAGGACTTTGTCAATCTGACACTTGCCATCAGGAAGAGTGACTGAAACTGTACCCTCTCCCTGAACCCTATAGGTTTTATCATCAAAAATGGTGACAGGTTTGCCCTCTTTGGCCACGAATGATTCAAACCACGATCTGTCACCATTCATATGTTTGCTAGCTCCAGAATCGACATACCAAATAGGATCCCTCTGTGTGGAATCTGTGGTAGTCATGAGCACCTTGTGTGCCCATTCGGAATCTGAGTTAGATTCTTCAATAGCAACATTCACCCGGGGTTGCTTGTTTTTATTTTGTGGTTTAATTTGGCATTTTTGCTTGTTCTTATGCCAACACCTGTTGGTGTCATGGTTGTCTTTCTCACAGATCTTGCACCACCTCTTCTTCTGTTGAGGTTGTTTTCCTTTTCCTTTCATGTCTTGTTGAGAATTTCCTCCTTTCTGAAAGTTGCCTCCTTTTTTCCCATTACCTTTCTTCCTTGAACCCTGCCTGTTGGTGTATAGGGTTGTATTGGAATAATCATCCTTGTGAAGTTGGCGTGCCTCCTGTTGTTGAAGCAGATTGACCAACTCGATGTAGGTAATTTTTCATTGAGACACCTGGATGGAGGTGATCAACATATCAAATGAAGAAGGTAAAGCTCTCATCACAATTGAAATGAGAAGCTTTTCGTCCATAGAATCTCCCAAAGAATTCAATTTCTCTTTCAATTCAGACACTGCACAGAAAGAGTTCAACTGTTTCACCCTGTCTCAAACTCGAGTTATGAAGTTGTTGTTGAAGATGAAGAATGGTGGAATCATTCTTTCCCTCATAGATGGTTCTAAGGGCATCCCATGCCTCTTTACCACTTGCTTTGTCAACTATATGAGGTTGCAGTTCATCTGAAACAGCAACCAAAATGAGCACCTTTGCTCGACTATCTTTCTTGTCAAAAGCTATCTAATCTGGGAAAGGACCTGTGGATCCTGATGCTGGTGAAGGCCTAGGTGTTACTCCAGTAAAAATATACCATAAATCTTCCATTTGGAGAATTTCCTTCATCTTATGTTTCCATGGTGTATAATTTGGACCTTTCAATAACTGATGAGGATCAGTCATCAACTTTGCAATAGCGGCCATAGTGAAGGTTCCTTATAACACCAATTGGTCCCCCTTTCGATATACCTTTTGCTAGGCCGTTATACCATACAAAATACCCGCCCTTACGTGAGGGAAACTATAGGTATTTAGAAAGATCAACAAAAATCACCCACCCTTACGTGAGGGAGACTATAGGTGAGTTTTAGAGATCATACGATACGTGGAACATAAGCAGTACTGAAATGGAATCGCCTTGTTGATGGCACCTACCATAGAAGATTCTTCTCATGTGTGGGGCGTAACTTCCCCTAAACACTATGAAGAATACTTCGTCAGGATTTACGCCTAAACACAAGAGCGATTAAGGGTAGTGGATGGAGTAAAAAAATGCAAAAATGACAAACTTATCTCTCCCCGACGATTTATAGAGAACAAGCTCTGACATCGTTGTAGCAGTTATATTAGGTGGCGGATACAATAGCGCAATCACGACAGCTTTACCTGTAAGTGCTGGCCAGAGGTATCACAAATACCGAACGCTGCAGAGTGCAATAAATTGCACGGATGGGTTTTAATTATTCCGGGGACTTAGGGAGTGTATTTGATTTTTTTAACTTTTAATGAAGTAGTGCAAAAAATGAAATATGCAACATACAACATAAAAAGTGCCCACAAGAATTAACCCTCCAGGTGTCGGTCACAGCCAAAAACGCACCTTTTACAATTCGCCAAATTGCTTTTTCAGAAAATTACTCACATTTCCCCCTTTGATTTTTTGAAAAAAATATCCCCCCCTTAAAAAAAATTCTCTTTAACAAAGCATTTTAATAATTATTATGTATTTAAAGTTAAAATAAATAATTTTAATTTATATAGTTTTAAAAACTTATCAAAAAATAAATTAAAATTAAAAATTTTAACTAAAAACTAATAATTAAAAAAACCTTTGAAAAAAAAATTATACCTTCGAAAGGGGGGAAGTTGGCGGGATTTGAACCCCCGACTGCTGGGTTCCCGGAACCCACCACGCAGCTCACTTGCCAGTGAGCCCGTGGGCTGATCTGGGAGGAGAAAGGGCCCCCTCGTATTTGAGGAGGGTCCTCAGTCTGCTGCCCGAGCGCAGCCTCTGCCACCTCCGCTCGTGCTTTCCCATCCTCCTCTCTCGTTCTCCTCCGCACAGCTCGCTATCGCGGCTCACTGCGCTCTCGCTGCGTTTTGTTTTTTTTTGTTTTTTTTTTTTTTAATAAATTCGTCCGGGGGAGGGGGGGAGGGCGCGCGGTGTGCGCATTTCGCGCCGCACCCGTCGGCGAGGGGGGAGTCTTCGCTCAACGGGGGGACGCTCGCATTGCGTTCGCGTCCTCCAACGGGGGGGACGCTCGCTCCCAGCTAGCATCGCGGCGCTGCCTCTGTGTCCGCACTCACGCCCAGCGATCGTTGCGATGCTACGTCCACGATCCGGCGGGCGGGCGGGCGGGGGGGGGGCACGCGCTGTGTCCTCCTCCAACTGGGATGCACGCTGCATCCTCCTCCAACTGGGATGCACATTGCATCCAATGGCAGCGTTGCGTCCTGCAGATTTATTTTATTTTTTTTTTCAGGCTATCACACGACATAATCAAGAAAAATTACGTCACGAAAAAGAAAAAAAATCGCACTGCTCGAAGAAAAATTGCGTTCAAGAAAAAAAAAATGCACAGCAATTTTTTTCAGCAAACAGCGTCGTCCGCCTCCAGCCTCTCCCTTCACGCCACTGGCTCTGATGCCATGTTAAAATAGCGAACTAGATTGTATTATTCAGCAGTGCAGTTTAAATAATACAGCAACAACAAACGAATTGCCGGAGGTTGCCAAACCAACCAGCTACAATAGCATTTTGTTATAACAAAATAACAAATGCATAAAAAGACAAATAATGAAATAACTACGCTAACATTGGTCATGAAAGAAGCAATGAACTATTGCACTATCATCCACAAAGGTATAGTACAAGGCAATAGTTCTCACTAGTCAACAGGTTATTTGGCTTCAATAGCTTCTGATAGAGTTTGGGTTTTTAACAGGATCATCCTATTGTACTTTGGTATGATAATCAAAGTATGATTCATATTTATTACAACCAAATGGAGAATCAGTTTACTAAACATATAGAGATCCATATGCACTTCATCAAATAGCTCATTCAAGATCATGTTCTCAGTTTGGAGTATGTTCCCACACTTCAGCAGGTTGTAGACATATTTACTAAACCTTTGGTATCACCTCATTTCCTTGAGTTGTGATCGATGCTTGGGGTACAATAATTTGTCCTTGGTGGGTCTTCTTGAGTCCTTCTTCCTTATTTCATAAGAGCATTCACACATTATACATGGGTATCTCATTAGGTTTAGTTGTTAGGACCTATATTTGAGGATCTTCATATATATTGTACATGGGTACCTTATTAGGCCTAGTTGTTGAGACCTATATCTAAGGATCTTGTATTTTTTTGTACACTTCTACCTAGTTGCACTTAAGGGGGGTGTTAGTGTAATATTATTAATTACACTTTAATATTTAGTTCACTAGGTAGAGTTAGCCAATATTTATATTATTCTTATTTATTAAATAAGAATAATCCACTTATAGGATATTGTTTAGCTACTCTTTCCTTGATTTGAGTGATTAGCTTTTTTAGATCTCATGTCCATAATTAGTTACTTTTCTTGTTAAATAATTGTGCACTCATTGTTTATGATCCTCACCCTTGCCTATATATGCAAGGCTTTCTTCTATGCATATGTGAGATTATATATAGGTTATTGGCACATATTAGAGCTTTTCTCATTATTGTGATATTGTCTTTGCATGTTATTGAGTATTGCTAATCCTCCATTATTGAACCTTTTTTATTATTTTTGTGATCTACATTTAACATTCAAGATCCTATTAAAGGTTCAACCTCATTTTTGTTCCTTTCATATCTCAATATTGAGAGGGTCTCCAAAGCCTAGTCCCCTCTCTTAGGTAAACCTTAAGTACCATATCTCCCCAATTATAGGAACTGTTGTTACGCTTGCAAAAAACACCCTATTCTAGACTGGGGACCCACTAAAATTTTGCTTTTAATCCCAAATTTTGGTTCTCATTGAGGTTTTTTAAATTTTGCTCACATCATTTTTGAAAGTTGCTTGCATCAAGGTGTTGAAATTGCTTTTTATAGCATTTTGAAGTGGATTGCATCAAAAATTTTGAATTTTGGCTCTTCAAGGACATTATTTTGGATTAATATTTCAGAATTTTGATTTTTAAAATTTTAACCTTAGGTTTGAAATTATTAATTTCATTTTTAGGTTTACTTGATTTTCACTATTTTGCCCTATTTTTGATGTAATTTTTAAAATGCCATATATTTTGATTGGAAAATCCATTTTGAGTGATTCAAAGCCTGGTAGGACTTTCTTGATCTTATTTTTGCAATGGTGTCAAAATTATAGAATTTTAGGTGCAAAATATTTTCTAGAAATACCAGTTTCCATTTGCAGCCCTGAAATTTCTAATTACGGTATCTCATGATCTGGAGTGAATTTTTGAATTCTATCAGTTGTTTTGAGTACTCATTTGGCTCATTTAGGTGTCTAAAAAGTTTCATTAAATTTGAAAACTTTCATTTATTTGCTGTATTTTTTGTTTCTCATGTTTTTCTCTTCAGGACACTTCAAATTTATTTTTGAGCTTTGAAGAACATTTTTGGGCAATAAAAATCATTTTCTAGCCTTTAGAATGCAAAATTCATAAGGACGAGTGTCTTTGAAACCAAAGTATAATACCGGAAGAAAATTTACCAAGTATTGCATAGGGTGGAGAAATGGGACATTGGAAAAATGAATAGCTTCCCTAAAGTCCACCACTCAACAAAGTGAAAGAAGCTTGGGTGGAAAAATGGGATGCCATCGCACCTCAATGGAATCCTAAACCCCCACCCATTTTATTAAGATTGGAAGCAAGGATGGATAAATGGGTTGCTATTGCACTTCGGGTGAGTCCCAAAAGTCCGTCGGCTTTAAGTTGCATTGGACGAAAAAATGGGAATTTGGTGGAGAAAGTGAGAAATAAAGGAATCTGGTAAAGTAAGAGCTTGGGTGGAAAAATGGGAATTTGGTGGAAAAAGTGAGAAATAGAGGAATCTAGTAAAGTAAGAGCTTGGGTGGAAAAATGGGACTCCCTTGCACCCCCATAGCATCTCGCAAAATCTGCCCCTCAACATGCAAAAATGCTAAGGAAAAAGCTTGGGCAGAAATATGCGACATCAACAAAAAGAAATAGCATCCCAAATTTCCACCCACTCTCATTGCTACCAAGATAGGACATTGGTGGAAAATGAGAAATCCTAAAACTTCTCCCTTGGAATTAAATCACGGTAAACCTAAAAGTGAATTTTATCATTGGGAAATGAGATCCGACAATGAGGAATGAAGTTCACCCATGAAATTATGCATTCAAAAATTGGAAGATACCTGGTTGTGTGCCCTAGTGTGGAGCAATTATGTAATTCCGAGAATCCTGATCTTAAGCTTGGAAAATAATTTGTAGACAATTACCAAAAAAGAAAAAATTAAAAAAATCAAAAGTGTCAAAGCTTTAGAAAATAAATAAATAAAAATTAAAAATCAAACCTTAGGAAATATTAAAATAATCAAATTAATATTATTATTAATGTTCTAACTTTGTGTCTTTTTGAATTTTTGCAATAATTTTGGTCGGTGGATGCATTAAATGGTGAGTACGATGGCAGGCATGGAATTTTAAAGTGGACCTCAGAAAAGTACAATAGTGCAGATATGCAAGAGGTAGGAAATCTTTGATCCACATGGATTTTGCAGAGTAAGGAAGAATTAATATGGTGTAGTTTCTTGTACATCACGCAAATTTAAATTAAATGAGGTCTAGCAGTTGCAAAGCTGGCAAGCTCACTACGGATGAAGATATTTTGAGGCCTAGCCAAATTACTATGTATTTAATGATCCATGGGTTGTAGTATGGATGGAAACTCAATTTCAAAAGGCCCACCCAGGAAGTGGAGGGAAATTAATTACAGTTGTAACACTAGGTGAAGGCTAAAAAATTTTGTATAAATATTGGCTTGCTAGCCACTTACAAGGGTCAAAAGCCATCTATTAGAAGTAGACTTTAGTTTTTCTTTGCTTCTTTCTCTTTGTAGGTGGTTGGTAATTCTAAACCAAGTGGCTATTGTTTTTAGCTCGATTCTTTGTAATCCACTGAAATGGACGAATCTGAAGCTTTGTATTCAATGATTTATCTTTTAATATAAAGGCTCTGGAATTTTTTATGTTCAATATGTGCATGATGATGGTGGTTTTATTCAGTCTATTTCACAATTTGTTGTTCCTTTGAATATTGCACCATCTCGGACCTTAGGCTGTGTGAATACTGGTCAGGTCGATATTGATTTGAATTTGGATTTGCTTGCTTTACCAGATTGAAGTTGGAGTTCAAGGTAGTATCACTTGTTTTATTTTATTTTCTCTAACCCTTCAAACTTTGACTTTTATTAGAAACTCATTTATATTAGGAGTAGATTAGTTTTCACTTGAAGTATTGAAGCTATTGTTTATATTGCATTAAAATTTTCATATAGCTTCAACAGAATCATTGCAGGTATATATGTGATGTATTTTAATTGCAATGAACTGGCACTATGAGGGTAATGAATTACTGATTTTCTAAGTCCTCCAGGCCCTCAGCACTCCCAAAAAAAATGGCTTTCATACAATCAAGCATTTTCTTTTCAAGCATTGTACTAGGAAATTTATATTTTTTAGACAGAACCAGCAAAGGCCCCTTGAAGGAACAATTATCAATGACCTCTGAGTCTATCTACACTAACCAAGACTTGGCATACCTAAAACTTGGAGGAAATAATTTTCCTTTTCAAGAGGGAACAAATATCTTTTTCAAGTACATTGACATGCCCTTGACAATGTGTCACTTGCATGCTCAACAGGAACCCCTTAGGGAAGGCCAAACTATCAAAGAATGTGATTGGGCTAGTATATATTGAACTCTCCTCATGATCCACATAGCAATCTAACCCTCATAACTCATGCCAAATTAAAGGAATACTTCACCCACCCTAGGTATACCCTCCACAATTTCCATTTCACATGATTCTCCTACAAGTCATCAATGACTCATCGAGCTACCATAAAAACCCCTCTAAAGGGTCTTCAAATTGTCTTATGGGCATGGTATCACCTAAAACCTATCAAATAGTATGCATCATCAACTTTTATTGGTATCCCAAATGGCCACTTAATTAACAAATTATCACATGACCACACCTACAATAGTATACAACAAACCGAGCTCTAGCCCTCACTGTAAACTACCTAGTGGAGGGTTTGGTATAACCTATACAAAATGAAATGTCCCTAGAAAAACTAAAGATATTGGTCCCTCATATTGACAATAACATTTCCATATATCTAGTGCAGCAACCTCTTGTTGATGTACCCAATCAATAAACCATATGTCACAGCATTGAGCATCATCATCAACCTATCAAGCTAACTTGCCTAAAATATAGCATTGATGTCAATACCATATCAACTCAAATAAAATTATGAATCACTAGTTAGCCTCTATAGCATACAAGCTCTATTATGGGTCATAAAAATTGGGGCTCCTTCAATTGACACCTACAGTATCCTCCATACATTCTCAAGCATTACCAACATCTTGCCTATTGATAATAGAAATGTGGTATACTCAAAGTACCATCACTTTGCTAAATTTGTAAGCAAGACATGATCAAGATATATGTAGGGAATTATAACCCAATACCCAATTCCAACTACATCCAAAACTACTTTATCACTAGGAGTCATGGCATGTACCATCAACCATAGAGTGTGGGACCATCGGTCTCGACACTCCAAAATATCTAGCTCCTGCATGCATAAGAAGCATCATAACAAGAGTTAAATTTCAATAAACAAATATAATAATAATAATAATAATCTATATCCCTCCTATCCCACCATAAATTTGTTATCTCTTAGAAATTTTTCCACCATATCATAAATTTTCCAATTCCTAAGGTTTTACAAATTCGTTGCCTATCATGACAAATTCATGGTGCATGTGTGAATTTGCCACCTATGACATCCCAATTCCAAAAAGCAAAAATTTGAAAAAAAATAGATGGAAAGAGCCCATACATGTACTTGGGTCCCAACTTGCACACCTACACACCATACCAACTCTATTCGATGAATTGTATAGGCATGCTATGCCATTTTGCTAATCGTCATATTTTCTCCAGAGCTCCTTTCTTCTTATGCACATGGTAAAAATGAATCTTTATTATTTTCTCTCTTCCCCTTTTTTCTACCTAGCCTATTAAATTTTATTTGGAAACTTATTTTATCTTTTAAAAATCCAAGGGGGTACCTAGGTTGTAGGTAAGCTAGTTTAGGCCATTTATTTTAATTGTGGCATAAATATTACCCAATAAAACCTCGAGTATTTTTTTGCTTTTATGTGAGCAGATTTTTATGTGTTTTGTCCTGCATTAATCAATCAAAAATTAGCACCATTATTTTTCCAAAATTTAGGGGTATCTACAACTATTTTTGACATATTAATTATTTCAAATACCTAAAATTGGATCACCCAACTTGAACCAATTTTCTATAAATGCCAAAAATAATTAACCTAGCCATGATGACTATCTCAAACCCAAATTTTATGGCCAAAATCCATCAGTAGTAAATTTTCCATGTCTTAATTAATTATCTAGCCATTGAATTTACTTCTTAGCTAATATATTCACACCATATCCAAATTTTCAACATATCCCATCAAATTTTACTTGTAATGGTCAAATTTGTGAGTTTGTCAACTAAGTGAATTCATTGGTAGTAAACTTGCAGGTGGTCAATTTGTGTCTAATGCACAATGAGAATTCCATCCCCATATATAGTAGCCAAATAGGATGCAATTAGGCCCCAATCATGGGGGCAGCTAATTCCACTTCTAATTAACTCAGTCAGTCCAATCAACCCCAACTAGTAGGAAACCTCACCCCTCCCATTTGGGAAACACCTAAATGGATATTTTTTGTAAAATGACCCCTTGGGATGGCATTTTAAAAACACTCTCAAGCATTAAAAATCTACAAAATTTTGAATCAATCTCTCTCAAAATCATTGAAACGTTGTTAAATTTGCTCTAAGACTTGTTAAGTTTCAAATATAAAAATTATGTTATGTTTGTTACCCTCGAGCTCTTTGATCATCCATATTCAAGATATTTTTTGATCTTTGGAGGAAGAGAGGAGGCATCCAGAATTCATGATTTTGATGATATCTTTTTTATCTCTCTTATATCAACTCTTTTTTATCAACTTTTTAGATTAGTTATATATGCATTCATCTATGTTTGCATGTGCATATAACACATCTCATAGTATCAAGCATATAATCATTTTTTAGGTCATTTTGGGAGGCCAATGAGATATAGAACATCCCTAAAGCCCTTTGAGCATCCTTAGCAGTGTCCTACAACATCTGTTAGCCTACTCTTGTCATTTTCCTTAATAAAAGATAATGTGTTGCCTATATTCTATTTAGATGATATATTTGCCCAAGGTCATAAAATTCTAGGATTATGATCTAAAACCTCTCTATATGTTTTTTTCATAGAACCAAATATGCCACCTTAAACCATTTTAGGTGTTGGATTCATCTTTTGTATACCTAGAATCAAATCACCTAGCAATCTAGCATTTGTCTTGTTTAACTTACCCCATATAGCTTTTTGTTGCTTCTTATAATCCTTATCTCTTTGAGCCTCTTATTAATATGTTTATGTCAATATCAATGAATCCACTAGCCATAGAAATTTTAGGTGGTGGATCTAATGTAGCGGCTATACAGGCCCTTTTTGATAGCATCAAGATATCTATAATATGGGTAAACAAGACATCTACGAGATAGGTAATAACAATGCAACATTATTGGATGGGTACTCTTGTCCTCTAGATTGGTACTTTAGTCTATATGGGTAAACTCCATCAGTATTACATGGGTGCTTTATGTGGATGGATGTTTTCTCCTTAGAGGGGTAAATATTTGTATCGATAAATATGTTGCTTAACTTCTATCAGTAAATCCCTCGATAATGATGTCCAGGTTCCAATGTGCAATATTTTAACAACATCCTCTTTTCCTCTTCTCAAATAATTGTTTCACCACTAGATGGATAATTTCTCCTAGATGGATGGTTTCACCTCGAACAAGTGATTTCTTTATATGGGTGTATTCATTCAGACAGGTGGCTTCTCCCCTTTATGGGTACCTTCTCCTAGACGGGTGGCCAATTTGGAATGACAAGTTTCTTCAGATGACAAATATTTTCTCATACGGATGACAATTTTAATGTTTGCAATCTCACTTCAGATGACAAGGATTTAGATGAATAGCAATCTTATGTTGGAATGCTCTTTGTTTTGTGTTGGTCTATCTTCTTTAGTTGGTAGACAACATTATAGTTGGCATATTTGAGATGGCTAATTTCCTTCTCTTAGGCAACACTTCCCTTGAATGCACTCCATAATGTTGCACTCCAAAATATTGCACTCCATAACACTACAGCAATCTAATTGTCAATCAATATGATTTGTGCTGCATCATGAAGCTCTGGTCTAGGATTCTTGCTCTTCACATCGATCAACAAACAAGGTTCTACATCTGGTAATAGTGATCTTCAATCAGTAAAATCTCAGTCGATCCCTTTTATTATTTGGATGTATCCATCAACAAAAACTTGGGATTTTTCTACCCTGCAAGCGTACACAAATAACATACAAGACTAATAATTTTAATTTATAACACCCATAAAAATTTCAATGATGTGAATGGGACATGGATAAAATTTTATTTTTATTAGCAATGTGCTTTTACAATGGCTATAGTTACATCATATGGTTGTCTAAATCCCTGTTTCTCTCGATAACCCACTCATTTCTCTCCTCCTCTTATATAGGTCTCTCTGACCTAGAGCATATCCTTTGTTCCCAATCCTCTTTATCCTCATACTCAAAATTATAGGTTTTTAGAATTTTTTGCTCTTTAGCTTCCATATAATAGTTCATATTATTGAATGTTGGACTTCCAATCTTGTGTCCATCCTACTTGATGAATCTCCATGTGGATGCTCCTGCATCAAACTCGCCAGGTAACAAAAATGTTTTATGAGCTCCTGATCATGTTCTCCCAAGCTATCATTATTTTAGCTTGGTCGTCTTCACAAGGTCACTTTGTTATCTTTTTTTGGCATCCCCTTAAGGATCAAACCTCCTCACATAGAATGCACTCAACATTCTCTTCACCTTCTCCCATTGTGGTATATCCATCCAACCGTAATCAACATACACTTTGTTGGTGACTTCCTCTCGGTGCCAACACTCATGTGTGGAGTGATTTCATCCTCCATAATTCCCACAAGGATGTAGGTTCCAACACCTAGTTGTTGCATATCCAAATCTTCCACACTAACTTCAACAACCCACTCTTGAACCTGCATTCCCTATACTGCTCTCTTTCTTTTTATAAATTTATTCTCGCTACTTCTTGTCAAACCTTCATACCCAAGGCCTTCATTATTTGGCCTTATCTTTGATATTATGGGTATTTTCACATCTTACTCATATCTCCCCAATCCTTCACCATTGTACCCCATTCTTCCTATCAACATGGAGACAATGCCTCTTGTGTGCTTCTCAAAGCATCCAAACTCTTCATTGCCACTCTGACCTCGATCATCAACACAATTTCCTTCACCACACTCTGAAGTACCATTATCACTATCATCTCTAACAACATGGTCTTCATCATGGTCAATAATGATATTATGGGAGTCATCTTCTACTATCTCTTTACCACTTTGTCTTTCTTTCTCTTTCTCCTTATGTGTCATAGGATTCACTGCATTGTCTTCTCTACCATCTCTACTATTGATGACCTAGACCATTGGCCTCTTTCCCATACCTTTTTATTTGTTTACCTCTATCATTTCCTCATATTTATCCATTAACATTAGCTTATCATTTAAGCTTGATTCAACAATGAAAGCAAAACATGCTTCCTTCTTCTTTCCCCTCAAGCATTAATTTTTTGTTACCTAACACATTTTAGGACTACTATCCACATATTTCCCCTTGTCCTTCAATGGACCTAATATGTACTTCTTGCCATACTTCTCAATAGTGTAGGTGTTCTCCCTACCTTCATGCACTACCTTTTTATCAAACTGCCATGGTCTTCCCAACAAGACATGACACGTATCCATCTGCATAACATCACACAATATGTCATCTTTGTAAGAACCAATTTGGAGGTGTACCATACATTGTTCTATCACAAAACTTGATGCCATTTTTGCAACCATGACACCTTGTATGGGTTTGGATGCTTCATCCTATTCAACCCAAGTTTCTCTACCATATTTGTTGCTAACTAGGTTGTCAATGCTTCCACTATCCATGATCACCTTAAAACACTTACCTCCTAATTTGTAAACTATCATAAATAAAATTCTCCTTTGCCCAGGTTCATATGCTTCCTTAGAGGGTTTTAACAATACCCTTTTCATCATAAGGGATTCTCCTCCTTTTTATTCTTTTCGTTCTTCATCTTAAAATTTTGGATGCCCAATCTTCTCCTCTTCTCTGTCACTAACCTCCTTAAGATGAATATCTCTTCTCTTGGTAGTATCTATCGCATCCAATCTAGCAATAATTATTCTTAGTATTTTATCTATGTCCCTAACTCGAGGAGCTCATGATATTCTACATCCTCTTTATGTCATATTTCCTCGTATCCTCTCCCAAATATATTTTTGCTCTGAAACCAAATGATGCAGTGGCTAGATGTGCCCTTTTTTATGGTGTCAATATGTCTATAAGATGGGTAAACAAGATGTCTATGATATAGGTAATAATGATGCAGGATTCCTAGATAGGTACTCTTGTCCTCTATATGGGTGCTTCAGTCTAGACGGGTAAACTCCATTAGTCTTAGATGGGCTTTGTGTGGATGGGTGTTTTCTCCTTAGGTGGGTAAATCTTTGTGTCGACAAATCTATTGCTTAGCTTCTATCAATAACTCCCTCAAAAATGATGACCAGGTAACAATGCGTAGGTTTTTAACAACAACCTCTTTTCCTCTTCTCATATGATTGTTTCACAACTACATGGATAATTTCTCTTGGATATATGGTTTCACATTGGATGGATGATTTCCTTATATGGGTGCATTCATTCAGATGGGTGGCTTCTCCCTTAGATGGGTACCTTCTCCTAGACAGGTGGCCAATTTGGAATGGTAGGTTGCTTCAGATGATAAATATTTTCTTCACATGGATGGCAATTTTAATGTCTACAATCTCACTTCAGATGACAAGGATTTAGATGGACAGCTATATAATGTTGGTAGGCTCTTTTTTTTTTTTGTCTATGTTATTTAGTCAACAGACAACACTATAGTTAAATTATTTGAGATGGTTGTTTTCAATATCTTAGGCAACACTTTCCTTGACTACACTCCATAACACTACAAAAATATTCTCTCCATTCAGCATGCTCTAGGTTACATCACGAAGCTTTGGTCTATGATTATTGCTCTTCACACCAGTCAACAAATGAGGTCCTACATTCGGTAATAGTGATCTTCAATTGATAAAATCTTAGTCGGTCCCTTGTATTATTCGGTTTTACCCATAAAAAATAACTTGGGAGTATTCTACCCTAAAAGCATACACAAATAACTTACAAGATTAATAATTTAAAATCACAACACCCACCAAAATTCCAATGATGCAAATGGGACATGGAGGAAATTATATTTTTATTAGAAATGTGATTTTACAATGGTTATAGTTACATCCTATGGTTGTCTAAATACCTTTTCCTCTTGGGAACCCACTCATTTATCTCCCCCTCTTATGCAGGTATGTCCAACCTGGAGCCTCTCCTCTGTTTCCAACCCTCTTTATCCTCACAAACGATACTCAAGTTTATAGATTTTTCAAAAGTTGTTGCTCTTCAACTTCCATCTAGCGGTTCATATTCTTGAAGGTTGGACTTCCAATTTCATGTCCATCCTACTTTTTGGATCTCCACGTGGATGCTCCTGCATCAGGATCCATTATTGGTATTACAACATCCATTTCTAAGGTCAATTTTGCTTTTTGTTATAAATCAAGGGGTCTGGCTATTCCAAATAGGAAATTTCATTGGTAGGACCCAAAAGTTGATTTTTCTTTTTAGTTTGATCGACTTCGTAGGTTTAATGAATTCATAAATTAAAATGTTTTAGGTGGTATATTCGTCATACAATGGATTTTAAAATAGGTGGAATATTTGTGATAGACATTGAAATAGGTAAGCATTGCTTTTCCTCTTGTTTTGCTAGTAGCATAAATTTTTTATTGTTTCTTTTATGTATATTCCTTTATTTTTATCTTTGATAATTTTTTATTTTTCTTAGCATTATTAAATCTATTACTTATATATTTAATCATAAATGCATGTAGCTTCTACATCAAGGTAGTTTGTGTGCTTTGTATCCTTCTTACACCTCTTTTTTTTAAGAAAACAGAAAAAAACTTTTATTTCTTATAACATCTATTTTAGTTAAAATTCATCAAAAAAACTTATATGTAGGCTTGTTTTATGCACATTTGTTTTCATATTGTATTACATCATCATCATATTGCATATTAGTTACTAGGATATAATAAAACTTTAGGTGTTTGTCAAATTAAACACATAAACTAGATTTAGGGAAATCTTTAAGCCCTTGGTGAACCTAAAACCCTTCATCAAAGATAAAAACTCAAAAAGCACATAACTATGAGTTAGCAATATGGATTTCTCATCCAAGTGTGTGAAACCATCAAGGCAAAACCACCAAAGGTCAATGCCTTCAAAGGGATTGTCCTTTTTGGTGCCCCATAAAAACCACCAAAAAATAATTCAGTCAAGAGATTGTTTCCCATCAAATAATACCACCTCTATCTAAGTTGCTATAGTCCATGTCTACCAAATTGGCAATTAGACATAGCCATATTTGTATTTACTAATATTCAAGAGCTAGCTTGAACATACCAAGAGAAATGTCTTCATTTATTCCAGATAATAAGATAATAATGAGATTATTTCCCATTAAAGATTATCATCTGTATCTAAGTTGTCATAGTCCATATGTGATAACTCCAATATAGCTATATTCTCTATCTTTATTATTATTATCTCTCCCTTGGGTAGGGTACTAAAATCTTAAGCATTAGGGTTAGGGTTGTTAGTTAATATAATATATAAATAGAGGATTTATGTTTTAGTTGTTTTATCTTTCGCACTGGTAATTTTTTATCACTTTGGTGTGTATATGAGAATTCACTCTCTCTAAGTAGCTATAAGACTTTGCCATATTTGAGTGACTAGGAATATTGTTGATTTGAAATATGGATATATTACTTGTTGTTATCATTTTTTGTTGTGGAATCTAAATTTTATTCTAGTAAATATTTTTTATTTTTACATTTTTGAGTTTTATTGTTGCTATTTTTAGAAATTGTTTCATGACAAGTGGTATTAGAGCATTGATCTTCTCTCCTTATAATGATGTAAAAATTTGCAAAAGGGCATGTGATTTGTTCAAAAACCTCTTTAAACCTAGATTTTTGCTCTTTTGAATGTGTAATTTCTATTTATTTTTTTGTCACCATCTTCTAATGCAAATATTTTCTATAATATTATGAATTAGATGTCATCATCTATGTTTCCTAAACTCAAAAAAGTATTAAAGTAACCCAAATCCTTGTGGGAAATCTATCTTATTTTGATCATCTTGACAAGTTGATAAAAATAAGGTATATCTATGTTAACACTTTTTTCTAGCAATCAAAAATATATCTAAGGTTTTCCCATCAGTTCTAGAGTATGATAAAATCCTTAGATGTCTTTGATTGGGCATAATTTGATAGGTGTTTGTAGTGCATAGGTCCATGTAACGGTGATTGTATAAAAATTTCTAACCATGAAATACAAAAAGGCACTATAATATATTAGACTATATTAATTGCTTCAACCCACATATTTTCCTTGTGTTAGGAACCATGATTACTCCTCCCATAGGTTAGCATACCCTTCCATAAAGTATTTTCTCTAATATTTATGATTATTTATCTCAAGAGCATGCAAGGCTAGATAAAAATATATTTGGTATTTTTTATCATCAAAAATATATGTTTGTATGACTGGATACAATCTAGAACAAAATTAAGTAGTGCTTAGGCAATGTCTAATGATCCTTTCTACACCATATTTTTATTGGACAATGATTCCTAATAGGTTTTAATGATGCAACAATAAGACTAGCAGAAGGGGTCTGAATATTTGTTGAATGACCTTGTGCTTGTTAAGAAATTCTATTTGCAATATCCACATAACTTCCATCGATCACCTTATAGGTATGATCTAACATCTTTCCAACATCTAAATATATGATTCTTCTAGAAATCACATTTTGGGTATGATATTGGTTGCTTCCACTCACTTCACATCCATCCCCATGCTACCATGGGATCCCTTCTAGGTATGGGTAAGATTAATTTAGAATTTTCTATTGATACTGATCCCTCCATAAGAGTTGCTATATTTTTATTAAAACAACCTCATAATACTATCATTCCTCATATCAGTAATCTAACCTTTAATTGTATGAATCAACATGGTTGGATAGCCAAAATGGATTGCATCATATGCCTACATTGTGACCCTAAGAATGGACATGTTACCTTGGTTGCTTCTAATATGGGTACCTATTCTCATTAATGCATTTTATGGAAACTCAAGCATTATTGTTATCATCTTTAATGGCTAGATTTCAAGAATATGTTCCTCTTCAAGTTTCATAAGGACCCCTTTACCTGTTATGTTGTTTGTTTGATGCAAACCAAACAAGTATAATATAAGAATATTGCAATGATTTCATGGGTCTCCTCACATATATCTATTGTTTGAATCTGGTGGTGGTAGTATCAACCTTTTATCATGGCTATAATGATGACACTAGGTGGGAGGTATATATGCATTATTCGTATACCCTCCTTGATGCTAAGTGTTTGGATCATACAATTGAAAAAAAATCTCTAGTTTCCTCATCCTCAACCATGTTGAAAAATCAATCCTTGATGACCAATACTTCAATAACTATAATGATGAGTCTCCACCAGGATTTATTTGTTATAAATGTTGGTCATGCCATCCTTGGGACTAGGCTTATGAGGAGTGGTGTAATAAGCAAAGGATGAAGAGCCTATCCCTCCTTAGCAGGAATCACCAGTCAAAACATATTATCAAAAGTAAGACACTGATACTATGGCCCATAAAGTATTTACCCTCGTGAGTATATAGGATCATTAAACCATCAAGGAAAAGACTTCATCAAACACTATTGTATCAATATGTTGATTTATTTAGGTAGTACTCATATTTATATTGATAAGATAACCAAAGCCTAAGGATCATATATTAATAATACAACCCAAGACAAGTTCTAGGTGTTTATTTCCAATGGGAATAAGGCTAAATATACACTGTGATCCTAAGAATGGACATGTTACTTTGGTTGCTTCTAAGTTGGGTACCTATTCTCATTAATGCATTTTATGGAAACTCAAGCATTATCGATATCATCTTTAATGGCTAGATTTCAAGAATATGTTCCTCTTAAATTTTCATAAGGGCCCTTTTACCTCTTATGTGGTTTATTTGATGCAGACCAAACAAGTATAATATAGAAATATTGCACTGAGTTCATGGGTCTTCCCACATATATCTATTGTTTTAATATGATGGTGGTGGTATCAACCTTTTATCATGGCCATAATTATGACACTAGGTGGGAGGTAGATATGCATGATTTGTATACCCTCATTGATGATAAGTTTTTGGATCATCCAATTGAAAAAAAGCTCTAGTGTCCTCATCCTCAACCATGTTGAAAATTCAATCCTAGATGACTAATACTTCAATAACTATAATTATGAGTCTCCACCAGGATTTCTTTGTTATAGATGTTGGTCACACCATACTTGGTACTAGGCTTATGAGGAGTGGTGTAAGAAGCAAAGGATGAAGAGCACATCCCTCCTTAGTAGGAGTTATCAGTCAAAACATATTATCACATGTAAGACAATGATACTACGGCCCATCTAGTATTTACCCTCGTGAGTCTATAGGATCATCAAACCATCAAGGAAAAGACTTCATCAAACACCAGTGTATCAATATGTTGATTTATTTAGGTGGTACTCATATTTGTATTTAAAATATAACCAAAGCCTTAGGATCTTATATTAATAATACAACCCAAGACAAGTTCTAGGTGTTTATTTCCAGTGGTAACAAGGCTCAATGTATACATCATATAATAGTATCTATATGGTTCCCTATAATTGGTCTATCCATATTTATGCAATGGTGTTGGGTAGTGCAGATATTATCTTAGGGCTCAATGGTTGTATCAATAATGGGATGCTAGTATTAATCTCTAGTAATTGTATAAATAATAAATGGAAGTTGGCAAGGCTATTCATCTCCAAGGTATCAAACCTCTACCTTTCAATTTGGTTCACTTCCACCAAATGAAATGATCTTTAAGAAGGGTAATAGAGGCTTATTTTCTTAAATTAATTACATGGAAGTATATTCCACCTAATATTCCTTTCCATATATTCCTTCTAATACATAATATCTTATTAATAGATATAATGTAGTTTTTGATGAACCCATAGATCTTCCACCTAAGGGAACTCATGATCATGTCATCCACCTTATATGAGGAAGTCAACCATCCAATGTTTGTTCTTATCAATATCCTCAATTATAAAGGTTACAAATAAAGAAATTAGTTTAAGAGATGTTGGGGTATGGTATTATCCATATTAGCATCATTCCTTATTCATATTTTATGGATATGGTTTGATACAAGAATATTTTTTGGCATAAGTGTCCAAATTTCCACCCCCTCAACAAGATTATCATAAAAGTTAATTTTATATGTTATTATTGATGATTCTTTAGATGGATTGTATGGTGCTAAAAATTTTACCAGTGTTGAATTGCATTATAGGTTTAATAAAAATTAGATAAGAGGATATTAAGATTGTCTTTGGTACACATGAGGTTCATTATGAGTTCTTGGTCATGACTTTGGTCTTACTAATGCCCTTTCCACCTTCCAAATCCTAATGAATTATTTTATTATATTCTTTTTGAGTTTTTTTTTGTCTTATTTGATGATATCCTAGTGTATAGTAAGTTCTAGGAAGCCTATTTGATATATGTTGAAAGAGCCATGCATCTTTTATAGAAGGAATAGTTATGTATCAAGAGGTCCAAATGTTCTTAAGAGGTATCCACAGTGGAATACATGTGTTATATTACATCTTATGAAGGGATAATGTGGAACCCAATGAGATCAAGGCCATGTAGGATTGGTATCTTTCTAAATCCCTCAATTAGATTTGAGGATTTTTAGGTATTATAGGACATTATAGGAAGTTTGTTAGGAATGATGGAAAGGATACAACTTCTCTTATGTGTATCACCAATAAGGATGTCTTCCTTTGATTAATTGTTGCTTCCAAGGCCTTTAATGCCTTAAAGGAGGCTATGTGAACCACCCCTATTTTAGTTATACCAATTGTGGAGTTTCCACAACCACCCCAAGCTTCTTGGGACCCACTTGTCATGTTTTGGTATTAAAGGTTTTTTGTTTTCTTTGGCTTGTAAGAATAGTTATGTTTGACCATTTATGTTAATGATTTTAATTGCCTTTGTTATTTGATATTTAATGATTAATTAATCTAGGCATAAATGCTTAGATTAATTAAAATCCATTTTGATAAATAGATTTTAATGTTCTTCATACTATCTAAGGTGATGGAATGTGTTTAATAAAGCAAGGCCTGACCAAAACATTACCTAAAACAAGAAGAGGATACAAAAGGTACAAAGAAATTATGATAGAAAATAATATGCTATTATCTACCTAATATAATTACATTAATTATATTATGTATATAATAGTAATATTATTATGATGTTCTAAAATGTTATTATAATAATACTATTATGATTATATCATAATGTTCTAAAATATTATTATTATTATAATAATATTATTATATTGTATATAATAATATTATTATAATATACTTTACAAAGGATGTGATAATAATATGTTTGACCATGTTACGTTTGATTGCAGGAGAAGGTGATGGCGGCTATTCAAAATGATTGAAGGCAAGGGTGGCTATTCCAAAACGTTATAGGCTACGTAACACTGGCAAAAGAGGAAGCGGTCCAAAGATAGCGTTAGGGTTTCAGGAGGATAGCACATAAGGCACTGGATTTGATAGTGAAATGGTTGAAACTAGAGGTATGTCATCAAACAAGACAGCAAAGAAACATTATTAGGGCAACCCATAACCCTAATTGATGGAGATAAAGGTCTACCTCAAGAGCATAAAAAAATTTTCATTGGTATTGCGCAACATGAGTGTGAGAGCAAGGAGCTCGATAGCCATGGCAAAGGGTTGATAGTTCCATGGCTACGTCGATGGTATCCCCCTAACATGGTGTTGATAGCACCATGGCTACGATCGATGGTAGCACCATGGCGAAGGGTTGACAGCACCATGGTTGCATCGATGGTAGCCCCCTAACATGGTGTTGATAGCACCATGGCTATGATCGATGGTAGCACCATGGCAAAGGGTTGATAGTGTCATGGCTGCATCGATGGCAGCCCCTTGATGTGGTGTTGACAGCACCATGGCTGCGTCGATTGTAGCACCATGACATGGTGCTGACAATGGCATGGCTATGTCGATGGTGTGATGGCCTCACTGGGTTATATGGAAACTAAAGTGCCCAGGATGGGGGATGTCATCCCAATCCTTGGGCACGTTTGGTATGGCTTCGAAGAGATACCATCGGGCCTTGGTTTCAAAGAGCACAAAAAAAATCTCACTGAATGAGATTGGCCTACCTTATTTTAATGTGAATGTTGTTTGATTATATTTAATGTTTTAAATGAGGCCTAAAATTTTAGGGGTTATAAGGTATAGTTAAATTTTTTTTTTATTATTCATTTTGATGGGTGCAAAGGGGTGTTCTTGGGTAAAATGCCTAAGTGATAAGCGAAAGGGGAGACATAAGGAGTTACGTAAGATTATGTTTTTGATTTTATTATTGTTTAAAATAATGTTTAGAAGTGTTAATTTATTGTATTAAATCATAGAAAATGATGATGGATTATTTTCTTATATCCATTGATTATTTTAACTGTGAAAGAAGTTGAAGCGAAAGGACTTCTAAGCATTATTTATACCTTGCTATCCTACCTATTTAAGGGGGGGCTGTGAATGATGTAACATTCTGAAAAGCAATAATAAAGAGCATTTTTTAGATTTTGAGACGGTAGCAAAATTTTGTGAGAAAAATCAAAAGGAGGGTTTCTAATAATAAAACTAACGTTTTTAGTGTCTTATCATTTCTGCATTTTAGTGACTTCTAGCCATTGTCTTATGCCATGAAATGGGTTGCAATAGGCAAAGGTCAAGATGATGCAATTTCTCTATTATTTCCTTTGAGTCTTGCACTTGATTTAATGGTATTGTGCTTATGTTTCAAGTCCATTTATTCAGGTTGTTTTATGATTACCTCATAACTTGGGATTTTGCAGGGAGGATCTTGCTAAACTAATTCAAAATTTGACTTTTTCAACTAACCAAATCTGCATTGTTTATTCATTCATTTTTGTTAAGTTCATTTTATTTCAAGCATTCAATCATTTCATTATGGTCCATCTAGAATTTTAGTTTCTTTTATTTCCATTCTGGTCCTTTTCCAAAATTTTAGCTAAATTCCTTTTAGTTTCATTTCTATTCTGGTCGATTTCCAGAATTGTTAAGCTTTCGAGTTATTTCCATTCTAGTAATTTTCCAAAAATTTTGCATCTCCAAGATTCATTAATCTAAGCTTTCAGATAAAACACATGGTTTAGGAGGGATACTAACATGCTATTTCACATTAAATTAAGATAATAAATGTAAGCTAATTTTGCTAGCATGCTAACTTCTACTAACTACTATTAGGGTAGTGGCATCAACATAAGGAAGATAAAATGAACCCAACTATCTAAAACTTACTTCATCTTAACAGCATGGACATTAAAATGAGGTGGACAATTCCACATTTTATCATTGGAAACCTTTTAAGTGAAGATAAAATACTTTACTAATAGGGATTCAAGGTAGCATCAATTTAAAAACCCTAAAAATAACTGCTTTTATTTTACATTGGCTTTTCAGTTAGATCTTTCAATCACTAAGCATTGTTTAGAACCAACAAAATCCCCCTTGTTTATGGTCACATGCATTATTGAATTATTTCTAGCACTATTACAATATTTAGATATTTTACCAGAACCTTGGAGAAGTTGAATGTTTGTCATTTGGTTTCTTTTCAAGAGAGAGTTTTCTATTCAATACTCTGCATGTGGTGGTATTTTGCAATTGGGCAAAATATACACTCAACAATACCTAGATTCAACAAGTTATTTGTCATTGAGTGTGATGCTTTAGGAACAAATATTGGGATTGTTTTGATGTAGGACAATGACCCTTTAGACTTTGAAAGTAAGAAACACTTTGAAAATAATTTGGATCATTCCATTTATGAAAAGGAGATGTTATCCATATTGTATATGGTGGAGAAATGAAATCCTTTCTTGTCAGGTTGTTGGTTTTTTTATTGCTAACTATAGTAGTCTCAAGATTTTTTTTGGAATATCTCTCTTGTCTAGAACAAAATGAATGATTGACTAAGTTGCTAGGTTATGACTTTGTAATTGAATACAAGAAATATGAGGAGAATTTGGTGTTCGATGCCCTTTGTTTTAAATATGAGGATGCAATCACTATCAATAATATCTCAAGTACCCTTCTATAGTGGATTTCCTAGATTTGTGAATAATGGTATTCATATCCTAAGAGTGTTTGCATAATTCATGATGTAGAGGCTTGTAAGCTACCTACTTTTTTATTCTCTTATGTTGGTGGGGTGCTTAGGAAGAAGAATATTTATATCTCTCAATATTTCAAGGTTAAGAATAGTATTCTTTGGAAATTACACACTTCACCATTGATAGGGCATTTTGGGATTCTACAAGATTATCAGTGGATGAAGTAGTCCTTTTCTCGAAAATGAATGAAAGTAGATCTCAAGTAATTTATGGATGAATGTGAGGTATGTCATAGGAATAAGAAGAAAATAGTTAAATCCATTGGCTTTTTGTAACCCATGCCTATTACTAATCACCAATAGAAGAACTTCTCCATGAATTTCATTTAGGATTTTTATTTGACGTAAAATTGTTATTTTTGTTATGGCAGATTACCTTTTGAATTATGCTCATTTATGGACCCTATAACATAATTTCACTACCAACAAGGTAACAAAAGTGTTTCTTGACTCTGTTTTCAAACTATGTGATATGTACAAGTCAATTGTTAGTGATCATGATCTAGTTTTTATTAGTACCTTTTGGAAGGAGTTGTTCACATTTAGTGGTACTTGGTTGAATATGACCTCTTCTTATTACCCTTAGTCGAATGACCAATCAAATATTGTGAACAAATATTTAGGTACTTACCTCAATTATTTTTCCCAATAAAAATAATATTAGTGGATTAAATGGCATCCCTTAGCCAAATGGTGATATAATACTTCTTATCAGTTACCCCTTAATATGTCCCTATTTGAGGTATTGTATGGCCAAAAACCACCATCTATGGTAGACTATGTCCTAGGCATAACACACATAAAAATATAATATCACACTTGCAAGAAAATAAAATAAAATCTAGTATCTAGAGAAAATCAACCCAAAAAATTAAATAAATAACTAAAGTAATATACAAACTAGTTACAAATTAAAATAATATACAAAAGACATTTAAATAAATAAAATAAAATAAAATTCATTAATTATTCCATGGACGTATCTACAAAGATAATGATTTCCATTATGTTGATGGAGTGGGCCCCTACTCCTAAGCCCAGTGAAATATAAATACTAATTCAAAATAAAATAACAATATGCATATGTGAGAAAAGGATAAAAACATTCTTAAATAAGAATAGGATGAAATTACTCCTTTACAAAACTAATCTTAATTTATATGCATTCCATCCTCGTCCCTTTTATTTTCATCCTATCCTCTTCTCTACTAGTTATAGGGTGTGTGTATGTGTGTATAGATACCAACCATCTCTTAGAACTCAAAGCTTCAATAATTGTATTATAAAAGTGAGAGGATATTTAAATATAATGGTTGCCCAAATATGGCATAACAACTTATAACTACCCTTGTCCCCTAGTGAACCTCACAAACCATGTGTTGAGTGGTTACTCAACTTACATTCACATTATACATGATGTAATAACTCCTAACATTCCCTCTTTATTACATTATAGTCTTGGAGAGAAAACTTCAAAATTCTTCAAATTTAACACATCTAAGTGGTTTGGTGAAGATGTTTGTATGTTGCTCTTGAGTAGGATAGAATTTGAGTTAGATGTTCTATTGTTGAACATGTTCACATATGAAGTGGTAATCCATGTCAATGTGCTTGGTTCTTTCATGGAATACCATATAATTTTTAGTACTTCTTGGTTGTCACATTGCATGATTGCAGGTTTATCTTATGGCACTCTCATATTTGTCAATATATGTTTTAACCATATTTCTTCATATATAGCTCTTCCTATTGCACATTATTCTACTTTAGTGAGGATCACACAATTATTTATTGTTTCTTCCCCTTGAAATAGGTGTAGACCCCACAAAGAATACATAGCTAGAGATGGATTTTTAGTCATCCATGCAACCTACATAATATGCATCTATATAACCTGTTACGAGGAATTGATAACTCTTCTTGAATTCCATACTATACTCAATAATATTGAAGAATATTACATTATTTGGTATATTCTAATATACCTATGGTACCTTATGGTATAATTGTAAATATGTAAATATTAAAAAAAGGTTTGAGTCAATAGTTTAGGAGTGAGATTAATATTTACCCTTATGCATGTATCTATGTGTAGAATGTGCACAAGTGTCATATAGTAAAGTATGCAAGTTTACAAGTAGGAGTATGCAAGTGTCATAAAGTGTGCAAGTAAATAGAGAGTCAATATTCATGTATACAAGTGGCAAGATGTGAAGCCAATATACATAAGAGGTTTGGCTTATGCATGGAATAGAAAAAGTTGCATCTCCCGAATGTGTGAGGAGAGCAATAGTCAAAGAGTCCAAGATTCACCTTTCTTGTTATAAACATTGAGTTGTCATTGATTTCAAAGGCAGAAATATCTTCAAGGATGAAATGTTGAGTTTTCATTGACGTTCAAGATAAATATCTTCAAAGGTGATTTTATATTCTTTAATATTTAAATGAAATATTTAAATATTAAAGTGGAAGGTGTATATTTAAATCAAAATATTTAAATATATAAAAGGTTAGAATTAAATATGCATGGGCTGACGTCCTTGAGCACACCATACAAAAGAGAAATTGAAATTCAAAAGTTTAAATGCATGGACCGACCTCTTGGCTGCCAAGCAAGATTAAATGTAATATTGAAAAATTATATATCAAAGTGAGTGAAAATGTATGGGCCGATGGTGCCAAATACTAAAGCAAGTTTGCATATATATCAAGGTTAAAAATTCATTTCATAGTGAGTAATCGAATATCTTTTGCGAGAGGAGGAGAGACCATTTTGAGCAGTGAAACACTTCGATAGGAGAATAGTGGTGCAAGGTGATATTTGGGTGCTAGAGAATTATTTATTGGAAAAATACATTCAAAGGATTTGAAATCAGAGGGTAACATTGGTTTGAGCAATTTGAAGGTTGTTGCTCGAACGTCTTCAAAAGGGGATAAAAGAATACAACAATGATGATGATAGAGAGCAAGGACAAATAGAACAATGCAAAAACTTGTAGATTTAATATCTTAGATATGGTAGAAATTCATAGGCCATAAAAACCTTGGAGATGGTAGAAATTTATAGGCTATAAATACTTTGGAGATGGCAGACATAATTCATTAAAAGTGAAAGGCAACCATTGTAGAAAGAGGCACGCAAGTCATGAAGCCAACTAGCAATAGTTGAACATTATCAAGATTACAAATGGTGGAAGATATTATAGGAAGGCATAGTGCCAAGGTACAAAATAATTTTAGTTAAATATATTTGTCATAATAATCATGTGCAGGTCAAATTCCTTGGACAACATTAGAAATATTGGATGCAGCATTCATTGAAAGCACACAACTATGGATTTCATTTGCTACTAGAAGGAGTTATCATGAAATTTTAATCAATATCGGTGCTCCTAAAACATGAAGGAAAGAGTGATTTAGATATCTCATTATCAATATATCTAAAGAAGAGGAGCAGATTTGCACTGGATAGAACATTGAATTAAAGAGACAAGCAAAGTTTTATTGAGTTGTTGTAAGCACACTATAGAAATATAACATTCACAAGGCACATACAGGAGCACACTACAAGTAGAACACATTGTGGATTTCAATAACAATCACAAGGCACGTGCTAGAGTGCATTGCGATTAGGTATTTCCATTACATGTGGGCATGTCATGGAGTTCAACAATGATCTCAAGTCTATTGACTGAGAGCAATAGTAATATTGAAATAATTTTGGACGGTTTATCAATGAAGGGAGTATTGTTAGAAGAGTGCACACTAAATATTCTTGAGGAGTAAAACTATTGGAAGTTGTAGTCTTTTCTATGTCATCAAGAAAACGCATACAGAAGGAGAAAAACGTATTCAATACACAGAAGCTAATGGGTAAAAATTTTAGGAAGAGAATACAAAGCTTTCTCAAGGTAAGAGATGACAATGTTTGTGAAGAATCATTGACCACTTTTGGGAATCCAAAGTTGATCACGTCAGGGTGGATGTCATGGTGCCAGTGATAAGAAATAATAAGATAAGTATAAAAGTAATTTAAGTGTTTATTACAAAGTAAATATATTTATATGGTTTTGGAGAGATAAGGTGATCTATATAAGACCTTTGATTTTTAGGGTTTTGGAGTTACTAGTTAGTTGAAGAAAGCAAAGAGAAGAATGAATGCAAGTTTGATATCTAAGTGCATTAGTTAGTTGATGAAATATTAACATTTTGTTGAGGTAAATTTGGAGCCATTTCAAGAAGAATAAAAGGTGCACATGATAGTGGAATAAGAGCAAGGTATTAGCATATCCAAGTCAATACACAAGTTATCCAATGCTAGACTTGAGCTACCTTTAAAATGTAATAAATGTGAGATATGTGGAAGTGGCAGACTTAATGAATGTGAAGAACATATTGTCCATTTGAAGCTTACTACATTAGTGCATATCATTCTCATATGTTCATGAAGATAAAAGAATTTTGGGTAGAATATGTCTGAATTGCTTTCAGTTGAAGAAAGCAAACTCAAGAAAACGTAAATAACTTGATGCCATTATCAAGCAAGTTTTGGAGCAGATTTGGGCAGTGTTTGTGAGCAGGTTTTGGAGCAAATTTGAGCAATGTTTGTGAGTATTTTTTGGAGTAGATTTGAGCAGTATTTGTGAGCATATTTTAGAGTAAATTTGAGCAGTATTTGTGAATAGGTTTTGGAGCAAACTTGGGCAAGGATATTGGTGTATCCTATGAATTGGTGTCCATAAACTTGAGCAAGGGGATTGGTGTCTCATATGGATTGGTGTCCATGAACTTGAGCAATGCGATTGGTGTCTCTCATGGATTGGTGTATATGAACTTGAGCAAGAGGATTGGTGTCTCCTGTGGATTGGTGTCCATAAACTTGAGCAAGGGGATTGGTGTCTCATGTGGATTTGTGTCCATAAACTTGAGCAAGGGGATTTGTGTATCCTATGGATTGGTTTCCATGAACTTGAGCAAGGGGATTGGTGTCTCCTGTGGATTGGTGTCCATGAACTTGAGAAATGGGATTGGTGTCTCCTGTGGATTGGTATCCATGAACTTGAGCAAGGGGATTGGTGTTTCTTATGGATTGGTGTCCACGAACTTGAGCAAGGGGATTGGTGTATTTTGTGGATTGGTATCCATGAACTTAAGCAAGAGGATTGGTGTCTCTTGTGGATTGGTGTCCATGAACTTGAATAGGGGATTGGTTTCTCCTATGGGTTGGTTCCCACAAAATTTTTTGAAAAAAATTATAAGCAATATTTTGTTGTGGTTTTCTCTCGATAGGGTGTTTCCACATAAAAGCTTTATCTCTTATATGTATGGAATTTGTGCATTGATTTATTATTGCATTAATATTATTGCTATTATCATTTGGATTGAAAAGTTTTATCTTATACCATTCACCCCCCTCTTAGTATAAGCTTGTGTTATTCATTTCTAAGGTTATATTATGGAGACACAACTCCATGAAATATAAGATCAAAGAATGATACTAATATTAAATCGAGATTATACACAATTTGAGAAAAAAAAATTGTGTGTGGAAAACATCCCAGAAGGGATGCCACTTTCGGATAAGACCCAAGGAGGTAGGGGTATCCATTCTACAAAAATAACCTAGGGCTCGAACCTGGCCTACCACCTTTGACATACTCAAGGAGCAAACAAACACACAATAAGATTAAAATAAATAAATAAAAATAATAAAATAAAATAAAAAACATGCTCCTTGAGTGTGTCAAAAAGATAAAGCACAACCAAACACACACACAATAAGATAAAAAAAAACACAACACAAACCACATAGAAAAACACAAGAACAAAAAAACAAAACACAAACATGACAAAAACAACAAAACACTACAAAGACATAACCAAAAAAAACATGAAAAACAAAAACAACCAAAACCTAAAAAATTAAAAAATTAAAATTAAAATTAAAATAAAAAAACAACCAACAATAGACAATAAACAAAAACAAAAAACATAGAAAACATGAATTAACACAAACATACAGAAACACAAGAACAACAACAATAAAAACACAAGAACAATAAAAAAAAACACAAAACAACAAAAACACAAGAACAAAAAAAAACAACACAAAGAACACAAAACAAAAAAACACACACACCTCAAAAAACTAAAAAAAAACAAAAAAGGAAAAAGAAAAAAAAATGAACATAACAATGACCTTTCTAGACCAAAAGACTTTTAAGGCAAGAATCAACAGAGGAAACAAAAGAAAGAATAGTTTGAGCTAGGGAACTAAAATACCCTGATCGAACCAAAGAGAAGCAAAATTTGCAAGAAGAAACTAGGTACCTTCAAAACATGAGCCATCCAAAGAAATGATAGAAAGAAGAGCTTCCCTTATTTGTGAAGCCCACCATCTAGGAGGGTGGCCATAACAAGTAAGATCACCTTTGTCCAAAGCCCAATTAGCTAAAGCATCAGTACTCTTGTTTTGATCTCTGACCACATGATTGTAATCAACTTTCAAAAATCCCATCTGGATTAATTGAATCTTCTCAATAATTCTTTTTATTCTCCAATCAACCTTATGATTCTTAGAAGGAGTCTTCAAAATATTAATCATGAGTTGAGATTCAAACTCAACTAACACCTTTTCCCATCCAACCTTAGTAGCCTCTTGAAGGCCTTTGAGGATACCATACCCCTCAGCAAGGTTATTGGAAAGAATACCCAAATTCTCAGCAAAAGTAAAAACTAGGGAGCCATCTGAAAGTCTACCAATTCCTCCTACACTAGCTTTTCCAGGGTTCCCTCTAGAGGCTCCATCAATATTGACTTTTCCAAAATCCTTAGGAGGAGGTTGCCAATTTCTTGTCCTATCCATATTACAAATACTCACATTCCCTTTAATTTGGTTGCCCTTAGAAGATTTAATCTTCAATATTTTCATCACTTGATCCCATCTTTGGTGGGAGTTTTGGGGGTGATTAAGGAGTTGATGGATTGATTCAACTAAGTTGGCTATGGTCTTTTGCCAAATATAGTGAATATCCTTCCTATCTTGATTAAAAATTTGGTTGTTCCTTTCATTCCATATATTCCAAATAAGAATGGTAGAACCCATCCAAACTAATTGCCTAATAAAGTGATCAACACCCTCTTGTTTAGGCCAATCCCTCCAAAGTTATTCAAAAGTAAAAAAATTGGACCATTGTAAGCCAAGTAAAGTGGCCATTCTCCTCCATAGCTCAGAGGCTAAAGTACACTCAATAAAAATATGGTTGAGAGTTTCTACATTCTCTCCACATATTTCACATCTAAAAGGGCCATGAAAACCACGCTTCATAAGTTGCTCACCAATAAGCACCCTACGATGCAATAAAAGCCAAGTAAAGAACCTCACCTTAGGCCAGAGATTTTGAGCCCACAACTGAGAAAATATGTCAGAAGAATGGTTGGGATTATTATGGCATAAGGTCAAATAACCTTGAGCAATTGAATACTCACCCTTAGTAGTGTTGTTCCATCCAAAATAATATTTTTCATGGGACCAAGAGAGAGATCTCATATGAAGGATGCCTTGGATATCTTGTCTTTGCCTTTCTAGGATTTGAATAGGCCAGTCCTCAATAGGGATCCAATATCTACCAACCTTTGAATTACCAATATGGTACCGATAGTAATTAGCCACCTTTATCCAAGTTAGCTTGGTGAAGCTCCTCCATCCAAGGCCTCCAATCGGGAAACTGAGTTATCAAAGGCTTGTGACCATCCCAAGAATCTGTCCAAAAATTTTCCTATTTACCATTATGAATGATCCAAAATAAATTTTTCTTTATCAAATCCTCACCAGTATTAAGAACTACTAAAATGGGAGAACCTTTGGTAGGAAGTTGATAGAGAACAAGGTCTTTAGGACTTTTGTTCTCATCATATTTAGCATGAATATTATTGGCCCAAAGAGCATTGGGGTTATGCAACATCCTCCAATATAATTTAGCAGCTAAAGCTTTGTTGTTATTAATAGAATACCGGAATCCTAACCCCCATTCATTCTTAGGAAGACATAAAGTGTCCCATTTCACCAAGGCCCATTTTCTTTTCTCCTTAGTACCACTCCAGAGGAATCGATGACTGATTTGATCCAGTTCTCGAAGAACAGCCTTTGGGATATTCAACATGGAAGAAACATAAATAGGAATAGCTTGAAGGACTGATTTTACCAAGGTGATTCTACCCCTAGAAGAAAGCCACCTGTTGGTCCACTTTCCAATTTTCTTCTTGACTTTGTCCAACAACCAATTCCAATATTTTTTTTTGCCTTTGAATATTGATGGGAATACCTAAATAAGTGATCAAAATGGAGGTATTCTTATATCTTAATTTATCCAAGACCATGGATTCTTGTCTGGTAGAGAAGTGAAAGAAAATAACTTTAGATTTGTCTTCATTGATCAACTGCCTAGTAGCCTTAGAAAAAAATATAATGATTTTCTTAATATTAGAAGCTTCCTTAACTGTAGCTTTACCTAAAAGAGTAGAGTCATCAAAAAATTGAAGATGAGAGATAGGTCTAGCTCCATGAGCAATGGTAACTCCCTCAAGGGTTTTTTTTTCCCTCTTTTTGGTTATAGTCCTACCCAAGCATTCAACAAGAATGATGAATAAATAAGGGGATAGTGGGTCACCTTGCCTAATACCTCTAGAATCTGGGAATGACTGAGAAGGCCTGCCATTGATAAGAACTAAGTAGGAAATTGAAGAGATACATCCCATAATCCAATCCATCCAATCCTTAGAGAAACCAAATTGCCTCAAAACTTTGATAAGGAAGTGCCAATCCACTCTATCATAAGCTTTGGATAAGTCTAACCAAATGAACATGGAAGGAGATTTTTGCATATCCATGGAATGGATGGCTTCTTGAGCAAGAACTATCTCATATACTATTTGATGCCCTTCCACATAACCCCCTTTTTCGGGGAAATAATCTTATGCAAAAGAGGCTTCAACCTTTCTACCATGATCTTAGTAATGATTTTGAGAAGAACATTACATAAAGCAATAGGTCTAAAAGCTGAGATATGATCAACCTCTTGAGCTTTTGGAACAAGAGTAATATAAGTTTTATTGATAACCTTCAAAATTTCTTTGGCTTTCCTAGCTTCTTCCACCACCTCTAATAAATCAACATGAAGGATATCCCAGAACTCTTGGTAGAACTCAATGGGAAAACCATCAGGACCTGGGGTTTTCCCTTTTTGCATTTTAAAAACTACCTATTGAAGCTCATTGATAGTAACAGGAGCAGTAAAAATAGAGTTCTCCTCAGAAGTGATAAGAGAAGGGATTGCTTGAAGAACATTTTGTTGAGAAGCTGAGTCAAGAGGAGTAGCAACAAAAATATTGGAAAAGTAATCGACAACAATAGAGTTCATGCCATCCCAAGTATAGACAACATCTCCAGAATCTGATTTTAGGGAAGAAATAAAGTTGTGAGATCTTCGAGCTAGAAGAGATTTGTGGAAGAAATTTGTGTTTCGATCTCCTTCTTTGAGCCATTGAATTCTAGATTTTTGCTTCCATAAGAGTTCTTCTCTTTTTTCCCATTCCTCTAACTGAGTTGTGAGTTTAATTTCATCTGGACTTCTATTCTCTGTGAGGCCATCTAAATGGATTTTCTTATTCAAATTTTCAATTTGAGCAATAACTTCATGTTTTTTTTATGAACATCCCCAAACTCCTTCTAGTTCCAAGTCTTGATTTTGGATTTAATGTATTGCAATATTTTGGCAAAATAGAACATCTTAGTCCCATACCTAGGCTTACCTTCCTTCCACCATTGTTGCACATGAGGTCTAAAGGAACTGTCTCTGAGCCACATTAATTGAAAATGAAAAGGAGAGAAACTCACATTGGTTTTCCACATTTCCACCATGACTGGCCAATGATCCGAACCAACATTGTTAAGAGTCTTCACTTTAGGAATGTGACCATGGATTAAGAAATTTTTAGAGAGAAAAAACCTATCCAATCTCTCCATTATACAAGCTAAGCCTTGCCTTCGTTAGACCAAGTCATAAGGCCATTATCTGGTTGGATGTCCACAAGATGGAGGTTTGCAATATATTCACTCATGAGGTTAGTGCTTTTGTCCAAATTTCTATTTCCCCCCATTTTCTCATCCAGAGAGAGGATGGTATTGAAATCTCCTCCGATCAAGATCCAAGCTTCAGGAAAATGAGAGATAATATGAGTTATATCCTTCCACTATCTTCTTTTTTCCTCCAAATCAGTTGGAGCATAAACAGTAATGCATAGCATAATTTGGTTGGAATGTCTACTTTGAATAGCTATAGCCAAAAGACCCCAACTACCAACCATATGGTGAATAACTACCTCTTTTGGGTCCCAAAGACAAGCAATGCCACCAAAAGTCCCCTAGGAACTGAGGAAAACAACTTTTTCAACTAGCCAAATTTTACTAGCAATTGAGTCCATATCCTCCATTGACATCTTTGTTTCTTGAAGGAAAACAAGATGTGGATGATTTATCTGAATCATTCTTCTAATTTCATTTTGTTTTGAAAGACTCCCTTTGAGTCCTCTAATATTCCAAGTGATGATCTTCATTAATACCAGGGCTAAAAATGTTGGGAAGGGCATTAATATTACCTTCCTCTACAAGCTTTTCACCTTCTTTTACCATATGATATTGATTGGTCTTACGACCTGCCTTTTGATTAGAATCCATCTTCAGTTTTTTTTTCCCTATTTCTTGACTTACTCCAATTGAATTTGAGATGGCTTCTAACCTTGAAGAATGCTCATACATAGCCAAAATTTTACTAGAGGGTTCAATAGAGTCTATATTGGGACCTGTATTATTTGAAGTTTTGACATTTAAAAGATTGTTTTTCTTGTGTAAATTTTCTTCCTTTTTTTTTTGTTGAAAACCTTTGATTTGTTGGTTTGTCTCTGAGTTCTTCCCTTCATATTTAAATTGTGTTTCTAAGATTTATGTTTCCATTATTTCCTCTTCCTCACTTGGGACATCATTTATGGAAAGGATTTCAAACATATTAGCAGATGACTTTGATTGATCCTTCATAACTGGTTTTTTTGAGTGTTCTTCTTCTTAGGCATTTGGAAACCTGTTGAGTTTATATCTTCTTTCTTTTGATCAAGAATTTTATTTGGGCAAGCACTAGCCAAATGACCATATTCATGGCAAATTCTACAATGAAAAGGAATGTTCTCATAGTCCACTACTTGCTCCCAAGTGTCTTCCCCAAATTGTAATGTGATCTTTTTAGGTAGGGGTTTGTCAAAATCCATTAAAACACAAATCTAAGCATAAATAATATGTTCAAAATTTTGAGTACAATCAGCAGTCATCATAAAAGTTCCTAAAGAGTTTCCAATTGAAGAAAAAATAGTAGGATTCCAAAATTCAATAGGGAGGCCAAAGAGTCTAACCCACACGGGAGCTGTAGAAGGCATCTCTTCTTTGGCTTTAAATTTAGTATGCCAGGTCTTCATGAAAAGCCCTGCCCTTCCAAAAAACCAAGGACCCCCTTGAAAAGTTTTCTCTCTATCTTCATTATTAGCAAATAAAACAAGAAAATAACCATTTGGATAAATAGATATTTGTAACTCACCTTTAGTTTTCCTAATTTTTTGTAGCCCAAACTTTGAAAGCAGATAGGCTCGGATGAAAAACCATGAACCGACAAATTAGTCCTCTTTTTTCCAGATCTTCAATGCTAGTCTGAATGTTACCCATATCAAGCTTAACAATAGGAGTTCCATCAACTGCTTTAAGACATCCTGACTCCGTTTTCCTAGGATCAATCTTAGGTATTCTTAGAGGTTTATGGGAAGCCCTAAGATTAATATTAGCATTGGGTTGAGGCTATCCACCATGGAGGGCATCCCTAAAATTTATTTTTAGGGCTGAGTCTTCAAAATTCTTACCCTTGATAAGGGTTTTCACAGTAGATTTATTTTGTGGGTGCACCTTAGCACCAGATTCACTTGAGATCTGAGCCATTTTTTGATCAGCTACTTGAAACTTATTTTGTGATCTCTTTAATCCTTGCCCTAGACACCGTGGAAAGGTATGGTTTTCACTTTTATTTTGTGCAGCAAATTGGAAGTCATTGTCACTCAAGTTCACAGCATGATCTATTGAAAGATAGATTTCTAACCCATATTGGATCCCCTACAACATATCCTACTAAAATATTGAGTATAAACCACAAATATATTGGCCACTAGGGCCCAAAGGCCCTAAAAACCAACCTCTAGAGTTGCTTGCACTCAACCCAGATGAAACCCTCGCACATTCGCTTTCCAAAAATCTCGTTCACACATAGGGATATGCTAGGATTTGTGTTTCTCCAAATGATCTAAAAATTTGTGGAGACATTCTAGGATTTTTCAAGCATCTACCCTCAAAATTTCAGCTCAATCCAAGTCTAGATGAGTGAAATATGGCCGAAACAAGTTCGACAGTTAGGGCAGTCCTATGAAAAACGTCCCTCCTCTATCAACTTCCTCTCTCTTAGACAATTTGAGCAATATTATTGTAAATTTTTTTCATGTTATTTCATGAATGATGTTGGTCATATATTTTATTATTATTATTATTATTGTCATTAATTTTATGTTCATTGATATTGGTCCTTTACATTAATTGCTCTAATATTTGAGTTTACACAAGATCCTAGTTGTTGGGACTTGTGATTGAATCTGGCTAAAAATCCATTACTGGTATTAGAGCTACATTGTGTAAAATCTATCAGAGCTACTTCGATTAGTTTCTATTGCTAGCATCAAAAAAACATTCTAGTGTGAATATTAAATCTGGAGAGATAAGTTTTAGAGCTACTACAAGTAGCTTCTAAAGCTAGCACAAAACTAGATTTTGGTTTGAATATTTTGGATAAACAAGTTGCAAGTTAAGAACTAGAATCAAAGATAAAATTTTGTGTGAATTTAAAGTTTGGAGAAATATCCATATGAAGAAAACATAGGCCAATATAATTTTTGGGTTATTAAACACCCTGATATTATTTTGTGAAGATTGCAATTTGTAGGTAGAATTGTGAGTCCATTGAAAATGTCACATCCCCACTATTTTGATTATATTTCTTTGGAATAATGTGATACTGTTGTGAGCATTTGTGATTGCAGTGCAGGTTTTGATTCTGTAGCAAGCAATATGGACCAGAATAACATCCACCTTTGGGCAGAGATAGTGGTCGAAATGCCAGGTAAGGTGGGATATGATGTTGTGCATATACGCACCATGGATCATGGGTACATAGAAGCCCACTATAATAAAAATTCATATAGGGACATATGGCATTTGTTGCATTCTTGAAAGTAATTTTGTCTGCAATTGCACTGAGAATACATGTTAAATGAATTATAAAATGTAAAATGTATATATATATAATCATAAGATATAAAATAAAATAATAAATAAATAACAAGAGCATATAATTATAATGTTAATAATAATAATATTTATATGTGTACAATACAAATATACAAATATACAAATATACAAATATATATATATATATATATATATATATATATATATATATGAATTAGATAAATCCAAGTTAAAGTTGTTTCTTTTAAGAAATCAAAACAACAAATGAAATCTTTATGTTTTTCTTGGAGTACTCAATATTGCAACACTTGGCCATCCTTTTGTTTTGCATGAAACATCTTATGTGTCGTGTGTAAATTGAACCTTGAAGCTTTAAAAACATAGGACCAACGAAGGTTTTAAGATCATCAACATCATTTTCTCTTCATGGTATGGTTTCTGTTATAACGTGAACTTGAAGCCATAGAGAGGCACATAATTTTTTGGTAGCAAAGAAGATCAGAGGAATTGGCATCCGATGTTCGCCATGTGAGTGGGAAGCTATCTTGTTGATCGTAATTTTTATAATTGCTTATATCTTCGATGAATTTCCAGGTTGGATACCTTAAATTTTTAAATGACTTACATTTCGATGTGTGAATTGATTGGATAAGTCTCTCTTATTACAACAAATGATTTGTAAGAAATTTTAATATGCAAATAGCCATTTCTTCATAGTGAAACCTAGTTATATAAACAATACTAATAATCCATATAACATATATTAAAATTGAGAAATTTTAATATGCAAATAGCCATCTCTTCGTAGTGAAACCCAGTTATATAAACAATACTAATAATCCACATAAAATATATTAAAATTGTGGTCTGGTTTCACTTAATTTAGCAAGGTATTTAGTAAATTTTACCCTATACTGTGTTTTCTATGGAGATATCCACTGAGAGGATTTTCATATGAAATACTTTCAACTTTTTAATATATATATATATATATATATAGATATATATATATTTATATGATATGTGGGTCTGTTTTATAATAATAATCGAACAACTGAATAACGAATTAGTTCTTTTATATGTCACATATTTATGCTTTATTTTGATTAAAGATAGGATCCAATAATAATTTAGATAGATTGTACTTAGTATTTAATAGTTTGTTTTTGTTATAAGCTATAGAAGATAGTATTCAAATTAAAATACTTAATATTTTGCTTAGTTGATTTTTCCTTAGCTATGTTAACATTATGTTCTACAATGAAGTAAATTGGAATTCGATCAATTAATAAAATCTTAAGTTGTAAACCTTGGATAAACTTGAATTCCTGTGAAACCCATGATGTTAACCACCAAAAGGAAAAGATCAAACCTAGATGTTTACGAAGCATTCATCGAGTAGGATGAACTGCTAATGCCATCGAGGAGGATGTGCATTCACCCAACTCCAATAGTGCATAGTGGTGACTATTGTGAATCGGGGACAACTATTCTCTAGCAAGGTTAGTGGATTCCTAGCTATCAAGAGTAACGAACGATGGTATGGGACATCGTTCTAGGTTGTCGTACGATGTAGTACGTGAGGGTTCTCAAGATCATCACCAGTTGTAGAATTGCCAACTAAACTCAAGGCTAGGGAGCTGGTCCTTGGGGTTGGAAGGTCCAGCGATAGATGGTATGGGTAGCATTACCATCAACTAGGAATTGATCTGGGACACCTGGTCCAATAAACCAAAGAATTGGTGAACCTTGATAATACTTTAGGTGAAAGTCAATAATCAGGCACTAGCATAGCTACACTAACTCAAGCATGGTTTAACTATATTAATTGGGTCAGTGGACCAGTAGGACAAGATTTGGATCATAGATCTAAAGTCCTCCATGCTATGATATGGGGAATTAGTGCATCCACCCTTCCAGGTGTTATGGGCCCTGGAAGGACAACCCCATGTCGAGATCCAAAAACTCGAGAAAGGAGAAAAAAGATCTCATAAATGGCAACCTACCGCGAGAAGTTGATCGATCTTGAGCACTTGAGATACTATATGCAGTAGTATAAATTCTTGAAGTGTGATCATCTATGCCTAGGTACTAATTCAAATTTGGGTGTGTTTACGTCAAAGTGTATCATTTGGGTGCACATCAGTCAATTTGTGACTGTGCTATTGAATTTAATCAAAATTTTGTATTTGTGTTTTCTTACAACTAGGTGAGTAGACTTGGGTTGTTACAGTTGGTATCAGAGCCTAGGTTGCAAAACCCTAGGTTATAAACATGAACTATTGAATTGACATAGCTCTTTTATCACTAGGTATGGTGGGAATCTCAAGAAGAGTGAATGCTAATCTGCAAGAGGATATTGCAAAATCCTCGAGGAGGGGACTAAGATGACTCATGAGGGAGTCAGTTCAAACAATCGAAGTGCCTCGACGTGTTATAAGAAAAGAGAAAGAGCCAGTAGCTACAAGAGCTACACATAATGATGAGAATATGACAAAAATGATTCAGTTAATGCAAGAACAATTGAATCAGCAATGAGAACAAATGGAGATCCAAAGGGCTCAAATGAGTGAGCATATGGATCAACAAAAGGCACAAATGGCTCAACAATAGGAGATCATTACTCAACAATATAAGGTTATTGAAAGTCTTACCAAAAGTAAGGAAACTAAAAAAGTTAATGAATTTCCAAAAGGATCTTTGAGGAGAAAAGTCGGTGTTGAGTTGCAAAAAGAAATTAAGAAATTAGATATTTCCAAATTTGATGGAAAGGGTGATGCCAAAGCAGCCATTAATTGGTTGAGTGAGGTTGAAGGGTATTTCTCAATCCATCCCCTTTGTGCGGAATCCAAAACAACTTGGGTAGTGGTGCATTTAGTAGGTCCAGCCAGATATTGGTGGACAACCTATAATAAAATTACACAGAAGAAGGCTGCAGACATTCCTTGGGAGGAATTTGAAAGGGAATTTAAGGATCATTTTCTTACGCCACAATTTTATATTGAGAAATATGCATAATTTACCAATTTACGCCAAGATAACATGACTGTGATTGAATACTATCAAATATTTGTTCAACTTTTGAAATACGCTCCAGAATATGATAAGCATGAGGAATTCAAGGCTCAAAAATTTGTAATGGGACTACATCCCAAATTTGGAACACCTATTGGAAGAAAAGTACCTAAAACCTTGATAGTTGCTTATGATGTTGCCCGCTATGAGGAGATAAGTCAAAAGAATGCAAAGGTTTATTACCAAAAAATTGAAAAAGAGGATCCTAAGAAAAGAAGATACCCAGATATGGATAAGGGCAAATATCAGTATAAGAAATATAGATATGGTGGTCATTACAGAGGAGATAACAGATACAAAGGAAAGTTTTGAGGAAATAAGGGGTAGGCAAATAGAAGAAACTTTCAAGAGAAAAGGAAAACTGGGCAAGAAATATGTTCATATTTTGATAGATAGTGGTGCAACTGATAGCTTTATATCAACTAGTATTTTGAGGGACATACCGGTTAAACCTGGGATCATGGCAAATGGGTGGTAAGTTGAGTATGGTTCAGGATAGACCTATATGGTCAACCAATGTTTATTTGACCCTCAAATAGATATACCCTAAGGAAATATTAGTTGGCATATTTATGTAGCACCTTTACATGCCTTTGATATTATTCTAGGAGTAGATTGGCTAAAAGCCCACAAAGCCTTGCTAAATTTTGAAGAGAGGTGGTTGGACTTCACAGATGGTTTTAATCAGTGAATCCGTGTCCATTGTAGTAGAGCAGCCTTTGAACCCCACTTGATGACTACAATGCAAGTCAAAAGAGCTTTAAGGAAAGGGTGTAAACTTTATGTAGTCAAACTAAATAAGAAGGAAGAAACTGAGTCTAGCTCCACTCTATTTCAATAGTATCCTATTTTGAATGAGTTTAGGGATGTCTTTCCTAAAGATCTACCCAAAATTCCTCCAAAAAGAGAATTTGATTTTTCTATTGAGCTTTTGCCAAGAGCATCACCTATAGTCATAACCCCTTACCGAATGACACCCCTTGAATTACAAGAACTCAAGACCCAACTACAAGATCTATTAGAAAAAGGGCACATCAAACCTAGTGTCTCACCATGGGGAGCACCAGTTCTATTTGTGAAAAATAATGGTTCTCTAAGACTCTGTATTGACTATAGGATGCTCAATAAAATGATAGTAAAGAATAAGTATTCTTTACCTAGGATCGATGATCTATTTGATCAATTAAAGGGAGTGACTATCTTTACCAAGATCGATCTTAGGTCAGGATATCATCAACTAAGGATCAAAGAAGAGGATACCTACAAAACTACTTTTAGAACTCATTATGGGCATTATGAGTTCATAGTGCTACCTTTTGGGTTAACAAATGCACCAGCTGCTTTTATGAACCTGATGAACAATGTTTTCAGGGAACAGTTAGATCAGTTTGTTTTGATATTTTTGGATGATATTCTGATCTACTCTCGAAATAAAGAAGAGCATGACCAACACATGAGAATAGTTCTAGAAATCCTCAGGAAAAATCAATTGTATGGAAAATTGTCTAAGTGTGAGTTTTATACTCCACAAGTTTAGTATTTGGGGCATATTGTTTCGATCGAAGGGGTAGTTGTGGATCCTAAAAATATTGAAGCCATAGTAGACTAGCTAGCCCCTACCAATATTTCTAAGGTGAGAAGTTTTATGGGAATGGTCGGATATTATCGATGATTTGTTAAAGGATTTTCAAAGATTGCTTTCCCTATCACTAATCTGCAAAGGAAGGGAAAAGCATTTAAATGGACAAATCAGTGTGAGGATGCTTTCAGAATCCTTAAAGAAAATTTGACAACTACACCTATACTTCAATTACTAGACCCCAAAAAATCATTTACAGTTTGTATTGATGCCTCACTAGAGGGTCTAGGAGGTGTTTTGTTGCAAGATGAGGTTGTTGTTGCATATGAGTCTAGGAAGCTTAAGAAACATGAAATAAATTATGCTACTCATGATTTAGAGTTGGTTGTTGTAGTCCATGCTCTTAAGATATGGTGACATTACTTGTTGGGTAAACCTTTTGAGTTAAAAATTGATCATCAGAGTTTAAGGTACATCTTCACTCAACCTTTATTAAATGCTAGACAATGGAGATGGTTGGAATTCCTGGTCGAATATGATTTTGGGATTGAATATATTAAAGGAAAGGAAAATAAACTGGCAGATGCTCTTAGTCGAAGAAAACACATAGTTGCTCTCACATGATGCCAGTATGGGATGAAAGAGCAAATTAAGGAATTACAAAAAATGATGAATATTGCAACCAATGCCGCACTAAAGTTGAGCAAGGACCAAATCGAAATACAGATTTCAAAGTCAAAGAGAATTTGGTATATTTTCAAAACTAGGTAATAGTACCCAATGATGAGGGGATAAAAAGAACAATATTGCAAGAAGCACATTGTGCTCCATACTCTACTCACCCAAGTGTGATAAAAATGAGGGAAAATTTGAAAAAATACTTTTACTAGCCTGGTATGAAGAAATATGTGGTACAATTTGTTGCAAAATGTCTGGAATGTCAAAAATTCAAAGTTGAACATCAACATCCTAGGGGACAACTACACCTATTTGATGTACCAAAATAGAAATGACAAGTGATTTCCATGGATTTTATAGTTGGTCTTCCCAAGACTCGGTTTCAACATGATGCAATTTTTGTAGTTGTGGATAAGTTGACTAAGGTGGCGCATTTTATACCAGGCAATGTTCATGATGATGCCCCCACAATAGCACAAAATTTTGCTCGAGAAATTGTGAGGTTGCATGGTTTCCTTAAAATAATTATCTCGGATAGAGATTCGCGATTCACTTCTGAATTTTGGCAAGCTTTGCATCGAGCATGGGGCACAAAGCTAAACATCAGCATAGCCTATCATCCTGAGATGGATGGGCAGATCGAGAGGGTCAATCAGGTGTTGGAGGATATGTTATGCATGTATTGTATGGACCACCAAAGTAAGTGGGAAGATTACCTCTTCCTAGTGGAATTTGCGTATAATAATAGTTATCATACCACATTGGGCATGGCCCCTTTTGAAGCCCTATATGGGTACAGGTGCAGGACACCATTAATGTGGGATAATTTGGATGATCGAGAAGTGATCGGTCCTGATGTTGTTAAGAAAATGGAGGTTCAATTAAAAGAAATCCACCAGCGACTTTGTGAAGCCACAAACCATCAGAAGAGCTATGTGGATCTAAAATGAACTCCTCGAGAGTTTGTTATTGGTGATAAAGTCTTCCTTAGAGTCAAACCGACCAAAAGCTCTATTAAGTCTACCAAATTGAGCCCCAAATTTGTCGGTCCATTTGAAATCATTGCCAAAATAAGTCATGTTGCTTATAAGCTTGCTCTACCACCAAATTTGTCCAAGATCCATAGTGTTTTCCATGTGTCTCTCCTTCATAAATATGTGGTTGACCCATCCCATATTCTGGATGTTTCTCACTTGCAGACATCGAACCCACAGCTCATTGAGGTTTGACCAGTCAAAATCTTGGGATTCAGGACTAAAAAATTGAGAAAAAGAATCGTTGATCAGTGTAGAGTCCAGTGGGACCTCTACTCAGAAAGGAATGCCACATGGGAGGATGTGGCCGAAATGAAAAGACAATTTCCTTTCTTGTTTGAAAACTAAAACTTATATGAACATTTGAATATTGGATATATATTAATATTTGTATCTCTTGGACTTATGATATGCTTTGTTATGCTAATATTGTAATACATGCATTTTTCAATGTACTGCATAATGTATGATTGATTATTTGAAACTTGCTAAAATATTATGGCTAACACAGGGACTGTGTTAAATTCTAGTGGGGGAGAATGTCACATCCCCACTATTTTGATTATCATTTTTTCTGGAAGAATGTGATACTGTTGTGAGCATTTGTGATTGCAGGTGCAGGTTTCTATTTTGTAGCAAGCAAGATGGACCAGAAGAACATCCACCTTTGGGCAGAGATAGTGGTTGAAATGCCAGGTAAGGTGGGATATGATGTTGTGCATATATGCACCATGGCTCGTGGGTACACGAAAGCCCACTATAATAAAAATTCATATAGGGACATATGGCATTTGTTGCATTCTTGAAAGTAATTTTGTTTGCAATTGCACTGAGAATACATGTTAAATGAATTATAAAAATTAAACTGTATATATATATAATCATAAAATATAAAATAAAATAATAAATAAATAACATGAGCATATAAATATAATGTTAATAATAATAATAATAATAATATTTATATGTGTACAATACAAATATATATATATATATATATATATTAATTAGATAAATCCAAGTTAAAGTTGTTTCTTATAAGAAATCAAAACAACAAACGATATCTTTATGTTTTCCTCGGAGTACTCAATATTGCAACACTTGGCCATCCTTTTGTTTTGCATGAAACGTCTTATGTGTCATGTGTAAATTGAACCTTGAAGCTTTAAAAACATAGGACCAGTGAAGGTTTTAAGATCATCATCATTTTCTCTTCATGGCATGGTTTCTGTTATAACGTGAACTTGAAGCCACAAAGAGGCACACAATTTTTTGGTAGCAAAGAAGACCAGAGGAATTGGCATCCGATGTTCATCGTGTGAGTGGAAAGCTACCCTTCTGACCGAGATTTTATATTTGCTTATATCTTCGATGAATTTCCAGGTTGGATACCTTAAATTTTTGAATGGCCTGTATTTCTGTGTGTGAATTGATTGGATAAGCCTCTCTTATTACAACAAATGATTTGTAAGAAATTTTAATATGCAAATAGCCACCTCTTCATAGTGAAACCCAGTTATATAAACAATATTAATAATCCACATAAAATATATTAAAATTGTATAAACCCTTATATAAACAATATTAATAATCCACATAAAATATATTAAAATTGTGGTCTGGTTTCACTTAATTTAGCAAGGTATTTAGTAAATTTTACCCTATACTGTGTTTTCTATGGAGATATCCACTGAGAGGATTTTTATATGAAATACTTTCAGCTTTTTAAAATATATATATATATATATATGTGGGTTTGTTTTATAATAATAATCTAACAACTGAATAATGAATTAGTTCTTTTATATGTCACATATTTACACTTTATTTTTTATTAAAGATGGGATCCAATAATAATTTAGATATATTGTACTTAGTATTTAATAGTTTGTTTTGTTATAAGCTAGAGAAGATAGTATTCAAATTAGAATACTTAATATTTTACTTAGTTAACATTATGTTAACTAAGCTATGTTAACATTATGTTCTACATGGAAGTACATTGGAATTCGATCAATTAATAAAATATTAAGTTGTAACCTTAGATAAACTTGAATTTCTATGAAACCCATGATGTTAACCACCAAAAGGAAAGATCAAACCTAGATTTTTATGAAGCATTCATCAACTAGGATGAACTGCTAATACCATTGAGGAGGATGTGCATTCATCCACCTCCAATAGTGCACAGTGGTGACTATTGTGAATTGAAAACAACTATTCTCTAGCAGGTTTGATAGATTCCTAGCTATCGAGAGTAACGAACGATGGTATGGAATTTCATTCTAGGTTGTCGTACGATGTAGTGTATGAGGGTTCTCAATATCATTGCCAGTTGCAGAATTTCCAACTAAACTCAAGGCTAGGGAGCTGGTCCTTGGGGTTGGAAGGTACAACAGTAGATGGTATGGGCAGCATTATCGTCAACTAGGAATTGATCTGGCGATAGATGGTCTAATAAACTAGAGAATTGGCAGACCCTGATAATACCTTAGGTTAAGGTTATTAATCAGGCACTGGCATAGCTATGCTAACTCAAGCATGGTTTAACTATTAATAATTGTATCAGTGGACCAATAGGACAATATTTGGACTATAGATCCAAGTCCTCCATGCTATGAGAAGAGGAATTACTGTATCCACCCTTCCAGGTGTTATGGGCCTGGAAGGACAAACCCATACTGAGATCTGAGAACTCGAGAAAGAAGAAAAAATATCTCATAAATAGCAACCTATGTGGGAAGTTGGTCGGTCCCTAGCACTTGAGATACTGTCTGCAGCATTATGAATTCTTGAAGTGTGATCATCTATGCCTAGGTACTAATTCAAATGTGGGTGTGTTTATGCCAAAGTCTATCACTTGGGTGCACATCAGTCAATTTGTGATTATGTTATTGAATTTAATCTAAATTTTATCTTTGTGTTTTTCTTACAACCAAGTGAGTACACCTGGTTATAACAGAAAATAACATGGGTAGTTAACTTCAAGGAAGAAATATTGAGGTTGTTATTAAAAATAATAATGAGTTGATATGCAAAAGGATGTGGTCATGAGCCATCGAATATATTTTATCTTTGAGATAGAAGTTCCCAAGAGATAAGAGAGAAAGTTGAATCAAAATATTGGTTAGAAAAGAATCAAGTTAAGGAAGATAAATATAAAGAAAGGAGCCTATTGTGAGCAGAAAAAAATAGAAGTTGTTTGAGTTAGAGAATGTCCAACCAAATCTTGCCTAGATCAGAAGAGTACAATAAGATACATTCCAAGAGAATGTAGAAATATTAAGTGTCATCAAAGGCACAAGATAATAGATCATCTAAAGATACTATGTGCCACCAAAGGAATAATATTAGAAGTTGTTCAAAAGCCATAGCAACACCATATCTTAGGAGAAATGTTGAGATAATTTTTTAGACCTAATAAGGATTGAAACAACAAAGTTTTTTATAAATATAGAGAGTTGTGCTAGACATGAGATTCATTGCTAGAATTAGACGAGTACATCATTATAGTAGAGGAATATATTTGAAGAGCTGCCTATGAGCTTATGACCTAAGCTGAGTTGGAAGACATAAAAAGATTCATTCTCTATGACTATGAAAGAGTCTCTAATGTTGAAGACAGGATGGAGAAAAGTGTCTCTGTTGTTAGAGACTCCGCTAAAAAATATATATCTCTAAGGACTGCATTCAAAAGATTCCTAAGGTTTGAAAAGAAATTGGAAGCACCTGGATTAGAGTGTGAGAAAAACTATGAATTAAAATGCCTATGTTAGGATAACTTCCAATGCATGAGAAAGAGTTTTTCCACATGGAAGGAGAATGCATATAAAAATAGCCACGTGTGGAAGTGCATAAGAAATGGTATTAATCTTTTATTTTAAAATTTCATTGATCACGCATATGAATATATATGTTTTTAGACATTGACTTTTAAGTTAAATATTTGGAAAAGGAAATTCAAAGAAGGGAAATGAAGTAGGAGTTATAAGGTGATATTAAAAAATTGAAATTGATTTCTAAATATTTGATTTTTTTAAAGTTGAAAATTGTTTAATTAGGGATTCAAAAGGAATTCTACTTTAAAAAGAATTTTTTTGTTTCAAAATTTTGATTTTTGAATTTTGTAAGTTTGGAGAGATAAGGTTGTCTCCTCTAAAAAAATAATGTAAAAATTGAAGGATTTGATTGATTGGAAATTTTATAAATTAGAATTGTTTATTTGAAATTTGGGAGACATAAGGTTTCCTACTCCAAAGGAATTGATTTTGTGAAATTTTAAGAATTACTTACTTTGGAATTAAAGAATTTGAAACTTTTGAATTTAGAGCTTTGGAGAATTTGATTTGCAAATTAGAATTGTTTATTTTAAAAATTGGAGATATAAGCTTTTCTACATCAAAGTATTACATAATGAAAGAAATCATTAAAAATGCATTTGATAAAGATAGTGAGGAAATGTTGAACACATTAAAATTCTATATAGAAAATTTAATATATGATTTTGATGGAGAAAAGGATATATCAGATAGCTTGAAGAAAAATTTGTCTTCAATTCTTAAAAATGCAAAAGATGAAAAATTTACAACTTTCATCAACTATCTTCATGAGAAATGTTTTGGAGCATGGTGGAATTCCCAAAAAGTCATTACATTACCTATTGAATTAGGTATAGGGATGTGTATGGATCTACTTACTTTCAAAATTTATTAAGAGAAAAGACATGAGAAGAAATATGTCAGTTGTGACACATATGATTTGAATGAAGCATATGTTAACTTCAATAGGGAATATTTAAATTCTAGAATGTATTATTGTGATGACTTACTAACTCATTGTCTAGAAGTCACACAAGCAGCCATACCACAATTGAGGATGAAAACAAGAAAGTAAAAAAATAATAGAGCAAAGCATAAAAGAAAGAAGAACATAATACATGAAGCTAAAGGCAAAGAAGATCAAGATAAAGGAGTAAAGGAAATAGATTGAAGACTAAAGTCATCAATAACCAAATAAGGTAAGAAAGGGGGTGTTGGAGAATATTATATTATTTGGTATATGCTAATGTACCCCCATAGTACTTTATGGTATAATTGTAAATATGTAAATATTAGAATAGTATTTGAGTCGATAGTTTAGGAGTGTGATTAATATTTTCCCTTATGTATGTATGTGTCTATGTGTAGGATGTGCATAAGTGTCATAATGTATGTAAATGTGTAAAGTGAAAATTCACACAAGTGTCATGTAACAATGTGTACAAGTGTGTAGAGTGAGAATGTGCGTAAGTGTCATATAGTAAAGCATGCAATTGTGCAAGTAGAAGTGTGCAAGTAAATAGAGAGTCAAGAATCATGTATACAAGTGGCAATATGTGAAGTCGAGAGACATGAGAGGCTTGTCTTATGTATGGAATATAAAAGGTTGTATCTCTCGAATGTTTGAGGAGAGAAATATTCAGAGTTTAAGAGTCACCTTTCTAAGGTTATATTATAGATATAAAGCTCCATAAAATATAAGATCAAATAATGAGATGAATATTAGATCAAGATTGTATAAAATTTGAGCAATATTATTGTAAGTTTTTTCATGTTATTTCATGAATTATATTGGCCATTTATTTCCTTATTATTGTTATTTTCATGAATGTTATGTTCATTAATGCCGGTCATTTATATTAATTGCTCTAATATTTGAGTTTATACGAGACCCTATATATTAGAACTTGTGATTGAATATGACTAAAAAACCAACAAATAATGCCTTGTATATATCTTAGAACTCTGTTTATTGCCTTCCAATGTGTCATATTTAGTTTCTACATGAAAAATGAGATATAACTCACTACAAAACTAATATTTGGTCTTGTGTAGGTTATGTATATGATACTCCCAACTAATTTCCAATAGACCGTTGAATTTGTCGAAAGAGATGAATCAAAAGTTGAGAGTTGTAAACCTGATTCTATAGGAGTTTATATAGGCTTACAATATTCCATGTGATATATTTCATATTATTGGCATATTTCCTTTATGAAATAAATATGTGATGATGGTTTTACTTTACCTTTAGTCCTAGGCAACAATGTAGTAATCAAGATTAGTCATGTGAAAAGATTTCCTCAAATCATTCTTTGTATCTAGAATCATTCTTTTAGAAATTTATATGATGACAAAACCATCTACATATTAATTTTGTATCGCTCCAAATTTTTCGCACCCCTACCTTCAGGCTATTGGATCCGCGCCCGGAAGGAGGATGGGAAAAGGATGGTGCGGTACCTCGGACGAGAGGACTTTGCGAAGGTCCCGCCTCTCAAGGGAGGTGCATTTTGGTGATTTTTCGACGGATGGTGGGTTCACCAGGAAACATTTGACGGCGGTTTCCACGCCTAGGTTTTGGGAATGAGTTTTGATGAGTTCGTTTTATTTTTAAACATTCATCCTAGGTTTGGCCGAATGATTCTAACTTAATCTACATGAAAATGCAATTTAAATGCATACAACAAACGAAAGGAAAACAGAAACGAGAGAATTTGCAGGAGGCCAATGAAGATTACCCGATCCGGAAGTCCGATGGAGTTTACGAAGCTTGAAGCGATGCTGGATCGTCCGCAATTCAACGAATCGCCTTCAATTTGATAAAATCGTCCGAACCGACAAGATCGTCTGAAATCCGACGAATTCGTCGGACGAATTCATCGAGAGACCCGCAAAATAGCAAACAGAGATGCGAAATACGAGAAATTCTATTTTGCAAACGAGGGGCAAACTATGTAAAACAGTAATATGAGTGTTGAACAATATACAAGAAGCAAGTAAATGCAAATAAGCGTGTTTAGATAGCAGAATATGATCTTAATCTGTAAACTAGACAAAATGGGTGAACTCCAAATGCAATATAATATAAAAACTGAATAAACAATCTAATTTACAACATAAAATGATAGAGAAAAGAGACAGAAGAACAAACTCCAGGCACTGATTGCCTCGATGTGCGCTGCCATCGAAATCGTCTCGCATCAGTACCAGATCGTCCCGAATTTGACGAGATCGCCTCCGATCTTGACAAGTTCATCGGCTGCGATAGATACTGGCTCCGGCTGAAAACCAGTGGTGTACCTGCAATGAAATGACTATAGGACTAATGCAAAATATGAATTACGATGTTTTAGAGCATAAGGGTTCAATTTGCATAAAAATTCAGCGAGGGGTTGGGGAGGGAAAAGTCTTAGAGTTAAATAGGCATAGGATAGTTGTTGGGAGGTTGGAGATCATCCCAATTTGGGAGATCTCCAACGGGGGAAGGGGTCCCAACGGCGCGGACACGCTTCGCCCGGATTGGAGACCCGTTGGAACGGATTCCAACTATGCAAATTCAGTTTTGCGACGAAATCGTCCGGACGTTCTAGTCCGAGACGAAATCGTCAAATGCAGGGCGATATCGTCTGATCGGAGACGATATCGTCAAACGGTCAAAACAAGCTGCTAAAAATGGCACGAAAAAGGAGGAAACGGGTTTCTCGGCGGTTAACGGGCGGTTTGGGAGGTTAAATTTGAATTTAAATTTATTTACTAAGGTGAATGTAATTATTCCAATTTTACTGCGCCAATTTTAGGGTGCTACATTTTGCCCCCTCTTTAGCGAATTTTCCGAAGAAAATGCGTTAAAGATGAGTTCTTCTCGATCTACGAGAAAGCAAAAAATTATTCCCATTTTTAGGCGACGATTCTTGGTCGAATCGTACGACAGCTTACTATGGTGCCCCCTCCGTGTTTTTACCCAAATCGAACGTTTGAGGTAAAAACGGGGAAAAGCAAAATTAATTTGAATTATTTTTGAATGAAATTATGTTTGATATATGATATGTTTTTGATCATATGACTTGTGTTATGTGTATGTTTATGATGCTTTTTATGTTTGATTGATTGATTGGTGATAATTGTATTGATGATTCATGAAATTATGTCGTTGGAAATATTATAACTTGGATGTCATGCTATAAATATTTTAAATGAAATAATCTGATGTAACAAATTGATTGGTTGTAATGAAATGTGATAAAAATAAAAGGAGATTTCTAACAATAATTTCAAAGGACATTGTCGCTATTATAGACCATTTCATGGAGTCGCTGCTCACTCGGTCGTCAAGCTAGTCCCAGGATAGAAATATTGTTAAAAGAAAAAAAGTGCTTAAGAGACTGTCTTAAGACTTTGTTGTGATGATGCAAATGATGATGATGATGATGGTTTGCTTTCAGATTTCCATGAAAATATTATGCATGAAATATTGTAAAATGATTTTTGCTAGGCATAAATTCCTAAGTGTGATAAAATTTGTTGAATAATTCCTTAAGAATTATACCATCATTGCAAAATGCAAAGGTTGACATAATGATATGAAATAATAAAAATGTGTTTGCTTTTGAAAAGCATAATTTGTGTAATAGAATGAAGTCATATGGTTTTTATGAATTTTGATAAATTGGAGAAAATATTGTTACAATGGTTTTCGCTAGGTATAGAATATGTAGGTATAGACTTATACCATCATCGTGAAGATCAAAGAAAATAGTTTTATTGCATGGTTGATTTTTAATGAACAGAAAATATGAAAATGAGGACTTGCGCTAAGCATAAAACTCCAATTTTGGTTTTGGAATTATACCATCGTCGCGAAAGTCGATAAGATATATATGATATGTTTTAATTGAAATTTTTGATTTCTTCTATTATATAGTTGTCTTTGTGGTAAATAATTGTACTTGATTATTCCAAACAAGTTGCAAAAATAATATTTCAAAGTATTTTGAAAAAAATTAGATTTATAAGGAATCCCATGTGCATAAGTGAATTCATTGCCAATCTTGATTTATCATAATGATAGACAAAATCTCTCAAATACAAATGTGTGTGCAATTGTATGGTTCAGTTACCAGTTTTGAGCAAGATACTATGATACAAGTGATTTGAATAAACCAACTAAGTGTTCATTAACCATGATGTAGATGCATATAACCATACTAGGCTACTATGTAGATCGGATTATCAAGAGCTAGCTAATCCATAAGCGAGACATAGGTCTGTACAAAAGAAGGTCGCTAATGTGACGGACATATCGCCACGCTAGGAGTTACCCAAGGCCAAGCAGGTTGGGCACAAACCACCTGTTATGGGGCTTACCTCACAGTTTTCGAATAATTGAGAATTCCAGGGATTCAAGCTCATCAACCCTTCTTTTCTTTTTTTTCAAAGGGTAGGGAAAGGGATTTTATTGCTTTCTTGCTTTCTTTTGAACTTTGCTTATTTTTCTTTTGCTTGATTTTTGAGATAGTGCTTGAAATATTGTTGGAATGATATAGAATAACATTTTTCTTTTCTCTTTTCTTTTTCTTGAACTTTTCTTTTCTTTTTCTTTTTCTAGGGATACTTGCTCGGATTAGGTTTGTAGAGCAAGGGATTTTTATTCCGGGTAGGGGTGAGCTTGTCCTTTTGCCAATTCTCAAAGATTCTAGACCATGTGCATGATAGGATAGCAGGGGAAACTTTTCACTCAAGAAATCGGTTCTACTATGTAGCAAAACATGGAAATTACAAATATAATCATTTTATTGTGAAAAGATGTGCTTGGTTTAAGTAAATACCAAGATCAATTCTCTATGCTCAAACTTTATTTAATTGATTTTTGTGAACTTTGATATAAGAGAGATTAGTAATCATGCCAGATAAAATCAAGATATTTATTATGTGAGTGTGCAAGTGAGGGATGCCAAATAAATGCTAGTTTTATCCAAAATAAGTTGAAACATATAAGCTGCAGTAATTGTAAGAAAATAATGATTTTGAGAAAGTTTTGAGAATGTTGACTCTCTCTTTATTCTATATATTGTTTTGGTTTCGAAAGAGTCAAGCATATAGTTGTTTTTGGATTTTTTATGTTGATTTTTGTTTTAAAGCAAAAGAAACTTTACAAAATAAATGCGATAAATATTTTTGAAGATTTTTGAAGATTTTATGAATGTTTTTGAGGGTTTTGAATGATTTTGAACAAATATATACATGGATGAAATAATCAAATTTATGCATAATAACGTTTGAGATGTAAAATATTCATGGGTTCTTTAAGTTCTTTACCATCTAAGGTAGATAATTTATATGCTCCTGATTCAAATTTTGCGGTAATGATGTATGGTCCAAGCCAGTTGGGCTCAAATTTACCTTTCAGTTCTTTGGTTGCATTTGTATTTTTTTGATTTTCTTTTAGAACAAGATCGCCAATCTCAAAGGATCGATGACGAACTTTCTTATTATATGCTCTTTTAAGCTTGTTTTGGTATGCACGGAGATGCTCTAAAGCATTGATGCATTTTTCGTCTAGGAGTTCCAGCTGACTGAGTCTGCCAGCGCGATATTCATCTCCTACTTCGGTGTCTTGAAGTAGCAGAGCCAAAGAAGGAACTTCTAATTCAAATGGAAAAACTGCTTCGGCACCATATACCAAAACAAATGGTGAAGTGCTCGTGGGGGTTCGAACACTAGTTCGATAAGCCCACAAGGCTGGATATAATTGAATATGCCAGTCACGGCCAGTTTTATTGACTAGTCTTTTGAGAATTTTGATTAGAGTTTTGTTAGAAGCTTACGCTTGACCATTACCCTGAGGATAATAGGGAGTAGACCAGCGATGTTGAATCTTATATTTTTGACATAATTTTTTAACATCTTTATTTTTGAATGGAGTTCCATTGTCAGAGATGAGATTTGCAGGAATTCCGAACCTGCGAGATGATTTGATTAAAAATAAATTTAGAGACTTGTGAACCGGTGCGGGAAGCTAAAGGCATAGCTTCGACCCACTTCGTGAAATACTCGGTGGCGGTTATGATGAACTTATGTCCATCGAGAAGACACGGGGTTAATTTTACCAATAATATCCAAGCCCCATTTAGAAAAGGGCCAAGGAGAAGAAATAGCCTGCGGCTCTTGTGCGGGCGCATGGACAAGGTCAGCATGTTTTTGACACTTGTCGCAATGGCGCACATATTCATGTGCATCCGTTTCCATGGTAGGCCAAAAGTATCCTATCCGAAGGAGCTTTTTAGCAATGACGCTACCACTAAAGTGTCCTCCACAAGATCCATCGTGGGCTTCACTTAAGGCTGATTTAGACTCTTCTAAATTTAGACATCTTAATAGGATACCTTCAAAAGATCTCCTATATAAAGTATTGCCAATGATTACAAATCGACTTGCTCGTCGACGTAATAACCGACGCTGGTTGCGATTAGAATTAGCAGGGAAAGTCCCATTTTGGAGGAAATCAAATATGTCTGTATACCAGAGTTCAGGAGTGGTTTCCTTGATTAGAAACACATCCAAAGGCTCTAAGCATGACTTATGTGAAGCGGGTTCTTGGAGTCGACGAATGATGATAGTGGCATATTCGTCGTCTAACTCCAAGGGCAAGAGAGATGCAGCGGCGGCCATGGCGTCGGCTGCACGGTTGCTAGTTCGAGGAATGGCTTCCAAGGTAACTTGATCAAACAAGGCCATTAGTTGTAAAACATAGGCCTTATATGGGCGAAGTTTATCATCTCTGGTTTGATAAACTTCATTAATTTGGTTTATAACCAATTGGGAATCCCCAAAAACTAAGAGGTTTTTAATTTTAAGCGCTAAAGCAGCTCGTAATCCAAGGATTAGAGCTTCATACTCAGCAGTATTGTTGGTGCAAGCAAAGGTTAGTTTGAAGGACGAGAGGAATAAGATGTTTTTGCGGAGATATTAAAATAATACCCGCACTATGCCCCACTCATGCATCGGGCTCCATCAAAGTATAAGGACCATTGTTCAACAAGGTCTGCCTCTAATTGAAGGCATTCATCAGGAAACTCGATAATGAGGGGATGAGTAGACTCTAAGGGTGCAGCAGCTAATTGATCTGCTATGATTTGACCCTTAACAGACTTCTGTCCTATGAAGGTGAGATCAAACTCGCTTAGAGCAAGAACCCACTTGGGTGTGCGACCCGATAAATAAGGTCGACTCATGAGATATCTTAAAGGATCATATTTGGCAATGACATACGTTTTTTGGCTAAGCATGTAATGTCGTAATTTTTGCGTAGCAAACACGACTGCTAGACATAACTTTTCTAATGCTGTATAGCGAGTTTCATAACTGACGAAAGTTCGGCTAATATAATAATTAGCGCGTTCTCGTTTTTCATCATCAAGTTGAGCTAACATAGCTCCTAAGGCAGAATCTGAAGCAGAAATATATAAAAGAAATGGGCGATCAGATTTAGGCGGTGAAAGCACCGGAGGGTTAAGGAGATATTGCTTGAGAAGTTCAAAAGCTTCTCTACATTCCGTATCCCAATTAAAGGGGACGTCCTTCTTAAGGAGTTTAAGAAAGGGACCAGTTTTGTCCGCTGACTTATCAATGAAGCGACGGATAGCTTGAAGTTTACCTTGTAAACTTCGTAATTTGGATATATTAGTGGGTGCGGGCATATCGGTGATAGCCGCAATTTTGAGAGGGTCAATTTCGATACCACGTAAAGAAACTAAAACCCCTAATAACTTGCCGGATTTAACTCCGAATATACATTTTTTTGGATTTAATCGAATGAGATATTCTCGTAATCGATTAAAAACTTTTCTTAAATCGTCTAAATGATGATCTTCAATAAGAGAGCGAGCTATAATATCATCTACATAATCATGTAGGATATCATGCATCATATCATGAAAGATGTAGGTCATGGCCCGTTGATAAGTTGCCCCGGCATTCTTTAGGCCAAAGGGCATCACTTTCCAACAAAAGGTACCCCAGGGGGTAATGAAGGCTGTTTTAGCCTGGTCTTCAGGAGCTATCTTGATCTGATTATAGCCGGAGAATCCGTCCATTAAGGACATCATCCCACTTTCGGCAGTAAAATCAATAATTTGGTCCATATTTGGAAGAGGAAAGTCGTCTTTAGGGCATGCGGCGTTAATATCTCTGAAATCTGTGCAAACCCTAACTTTGGTGGCTTCTTTCTTGGTGACTGGAACTACATTGGAGATCCATTCAGCATAATCAATAGCTTGTATGAAGATAACATTCGGGAGTTTTTCTAACTCCCCTTTGACTAGCCGAGCCACTTTGGGATGCATTTTTCTAAGTTTTTGTTTAACGGGTTTAGCATCCGGATGGACCACTAGGTGGTGCATGACTACAGAAGGGTCTAGACCTGGCATATCTTCATATGTCCAAGCGAAGACATCTTCATACCCTTTAAGAAATGCAATGTATTGTTCTTGTTTTTCTTGACTTAGTTCTGCTCCAATGTTGATTATGTGAGGGTTGTCCTCAGTTCCAATATTAATTTTAAGGACATTTTCTACCTCCATGTGTAGATCTCTTTCAAAATTAGGTGGGGCAGGTGAAACGCCCAACTCTTGTAACTCTTGTAAAGTTAATTTAGATAATTCGTTACGAGGGTCGGTGGCCTCAAGTTGAGCTATGGTTGGTATAGAACCATCAAAATAAAACCCGTTGTACAACATCTCTTCAACGGAGACATCATGGAAGATATCTCCTTCCAACTCTTCATCGGGGTCGACAATCATTTCGGGGTATGCTATGGATAGCATGTTGCATGAAAATGATGGATTTTTAAGAGGTAAATCAACATGTCTATCCAAATAGTCTTGATAGCATATGAGATGATCATCATCCTCAAAAGGAAAGGGTTGACCCTTACTAGGTAATAGGCCCACACCACATCGGGCGAGGCCATGGTTCTACCTCGAAAGGTTCTTTCATGCCATTTTGGAAAGGTCCTAAGCCTTTCCCTTTATATCCCATTTTAAGCATCATGGGTTTAGCTTTAATATAATCGTTGGTAAAATAGCACCGAGCATATCCATCATGATGGGTTTTGATATTCTGAGGGATTCTTCCCCAGTCATATCCTTTGTAAATGAAGGCGCAACTCCCGACTTGGTAAGTACTTCCCATAGGTTGTGGGAGGCCCAAAGTACGAGGAGATGGCGGCAATTGATTTAAAAGGTCTGAATCTTGCATGAAATCATTCATTTTTTTGATATTAAGGTTGTAGATAAATCTGGTAAAAGATCATCGAGAAGGGCATAAGATGTAGAAGGCTTATTACCTATGTTTTGAGATGTGGAAGGTATGATAGATGTGTCCGAAGGTTTTGAATTTATGGGATTAGAACTTGAAGAATTGGTTGTAGTTTTAAGAGCTTTTTGATGTTCTACAGTGATTTGTTTAGCAGGTGGTTGATCTATATGGGAAGATGAAGTTAATGGAGGAGGAATAGATGAAATGATGGGTTTATATTTCACGAGTTTTAGATGAAGAAGAACTAGGATATGTGGATGACGGAGCGAGGGCAAAATTGCACTCCAAGCTGGTTCTGCCAATGCACACATATCAAAAGGTCTAGGGTCACCATGAATAGTGACCAAGCTGATTTTTAAACTCAAACTTAACACATTGGTGTAAAGTTGATGGGACTGCTCGCATGGCGTTAATCCAAGGGCGACCCAAAAGTATATTGTACGATCGCTGGGCAATGTACAATGAACACAATTGTCTCAAGGGTTCTAGGACCAACTTGCAATGGGAGGGTAATGACTCCACACGTTTCTTGTGTTTCGTCATTAAAGGCTTTGATAATCATATCAGTCTTCTTCATTTCATCACTTCTAAAACCAAATCGTTGGTAGAAGTCAAAGGTGCGAGATGTTTAGAGATGAGCCATTATCAATCGGGACTCGTTTGATGACTACATCCCCAATTAAAGCTGTAATATACAAGGGATTATCCTTGTGTAAAGCTGTGTTGTGGGATATCTTTATCCCGAAAGTCAATACAATCAATCTCTCGCGTGATGATAGTATTGGCCATAGCTTCGGGTTGGATGTTTTGAGGTACCATCATCTGGCTCAAAGTAAGCATCAATTCATCCCTATGGGTGGGGGAGGATCTTAATAAATCTAAAAGGGAGATTATGGCGGTGGTATTAGACAATTGCTCATTAATGTTTGTAAGGGGGTTTAGTTTGAACAATAGGAGCATGACTTCCTTTATTAGGATTTTTCAGAACAAATGGAGCTGATCCATCGTTATGGTTTGGTTCTTGTTGGGGATTTTGAGCTTGTTGTCGAGTGACGACTCCGATGGTACCTACAATGTTATAGTGATGACGTTGAAAGGGTCTCGGTTGAGAGTTTATGGCTTGTTCATAAGGAAGGACTTCATTAGAAGAAGGTCGAGTAGTGACTCTTATGGGAAATGGTTCTTCTGGAACATTAGCATCTGTGATAGGTTGAATAGGATCTGATTCGTTTTCAGAACTATTCGATTGAATGGTGTCTACTTCACTCTCACTATCTGACTCTATATTGCTAGAATCAGAAGTTTGAAAATTATGTAAGAGCCTGGTTGTAACCAGGGATAAGGTTGTGTCGAATGTGTGAGAGTCCTGAACAGGTAATTGCCCGCTAATGGTTCCTACATATCGGGTAGGAGGGGGAACATTGTGATGTTCAATTTGATTGGCTACCTCTTTACCATGTCTTGGTAAAGGGTGTTGAAATATGTCTAAAGTTTGATTGGCATTCTGATTTTGATTTTGGGGAGCAGTCTTTTGGGTATTATTAGGAGGGTTTTGTTTAGGTTGGAAGGCTTGCACTTCCATTTCATTATTGTCAATCAAATCTTGTATTTTATGTTTCAATCTCTTACAAGCGTTGGTAGAATGTCCAGGACCTCTATGAAAATCACAGTGCAAATCAGCTCTATATCCGGGTATGCTTGGGTCAGGTTCCCGGATAGCTGGCGATTGGATTAAACCTCTTTCAAGAAGTTGAGGTAAAATAGTTGATAAAGGTTGGTTTAATCTAGTGAACTCTCGAGGAGGCTTATCAGGAGGTTTCAAGATGAATTTTTCTGTTGTTTTTGTTGCATTGACATTAGCAACATTTCTGTTGTCAGTGACTCCATCACCGACAACCTGTTTGTTTTTATATTGATTTCTAGATGTTTTCTCATCATCCTTCTTTCTAAGTTGGCCTCTCCTAATGAGGGCATCTTCTACCCTTCGAGCTAAGTCTATAGCTTGATCGAAGGTAGTCAAAGTAGTTGTTGATAGCTCATAAGAAAGTTGTTCTTGTAAATTGTTAATGAAAATGTCTAACATTTCCCTATAGGGTAGCACAAAGTGCAGTTTTCCTGTCAATTGTCTCCATCTTGCTAAGAAATCAGCAAAACATTCGTCTTTATCTTGTTTTAAATTGTATAGGTCTTTAATAGTTACATGCCTCTCGATGTAGGCACTAAATTGATGAACAAATGACTCATCTGTTTCTTCAAAGTTTCTTAAGGAATGAGTGGGCAATTGATAATACCACTCTAACGCCATTCCACCTAAACTTTTGGGGAACATTTTTAGTAATAGCAAGTCGTTATGCGATATGTCATGACATGCTATCCTAAACATGCGAAGATGTTCTATGGGATCTTCGGTTCCTTTATAGATAGGCAGGACGGGCATGGGAAAATGTTTAGGGTATGGTTGAGCTACCACTATGGGATCCAATGGTTGGCTACAAATCTCTCGATAATTATACGAGGGACGGTAGGGATCTATCTGGTCCATACGTGAAGCCAATTGTTTCACCATAGCTTCCAAACTACTAGTTTGCCCCCCATATTGATTTGGTGGGGCATTGCCATAAGTGTTATGGGCGTAGGATGGAGGAACATGCAGATTAGATGCCATGTTACTATTGTGTAAAACATTGGTAGGAAAGATATTATGGAGGAGTTTTGAAGTTGGATTGTGTTGTATTGTAGATTGTTGAAAGTTTGTATTTGGCTTTGTTTTAGATTTTTGTCTATTTAAAGCATTTTGCTCAATTGTTTGGAGGAAGGAAGTAGTGAAGGGAATTTTATTTTGTGCGGGAGTGATTTTAGGTTGAGTAACAGGTTGCTTAGGAGGTTGGGTGACCTGTTGTTTGGTCATGGCTTGGGCTATAGTGACCATATTCGCATTAGATGGTCCACCCTTATCACTTTCTTGATCAATGAAAGACAAAGGATTAGTTTGCATATCAATCGCCCGTTCTAAGACTGCTTGAGCATCACTAATTTCCCCTTTATCAATACGGACTGCCACATTAAGGATGTCGATATGTTGATTAAGAAATTTTTGAAAATGTTCTGCGTTGTCAAAAGTGATGCCTCCATTTGGAGCTATTCTAGGGGACGAAGATTCTTTAACACTTCCTTCTTGTTCCTTATCTTCACCTAAGTCTTCATCCGATTGACCTAGAGTTTCACCTTCCGGATTTGTATCTCCAAGAAGGACATTTGGGTTTTCGGTTGTATTTTGTAGCCAATCTTCTCCTTCTCCTAAAATTTCTTTACCATTCCTAAGTTTAGTCATGGTGCTAAGTTTTGATTTCAGCAAATATATATATATATATATATATATATATATATATATATATATATATATATGCAACAAATTAAAAGGTATATATTTATATATACCTAATGCAATATTGTAAATGAAATGTTTAAGTTTTTTACTATGTTTTTTTTTTTTTTTGATTTTTAGTTTTTTAGTTTTTCTTTGAAACAATATAATAAAGACAGCAAATGAAACAAGAAATGCACACAATAATAATAAGGCTAAAAGTAGATGAACTAATCTTCTATGAATAATCTATGAATATCATTAATAGGTTCAAGGTTGTTCGGGGGTCATGAAATGTTCTTCTTCAAATTGAAAGTTTTCTTTTAAGAATTTGATGAAAAGGGCTATGGTGATATTGTCTATCTCGGATCTTTGGTTGGAAATAATAATTCTCACGACAATATTTACGATATAACATAGCTCTAGGATTTTTGTTCCATCTTCTCCTAACTATAAGATCGTCTTCTAAGGAATCTATATGAACTAGAAATGGGCGCACTATAACGGTGCTTTCAAGATCTTCCCCGAAAGTTAAAACTTTTGCGAGATACAAGAGCTCTCCTATAGGCTAACCACCTATGGCAAGCTCTCCGAAGTTCATGATAGAACACTAATTGATGAGGATCCGGGATTCTATCCAAGACTAGCCTCTTAATCTGTTTAAGTTGTGTGGACCTAGATGAAATGATACTAAGTCTCTTGATAAGCTCGTCCCACAAGGATTGATTTCTACTTGCTTCAGGGACACTAAGGATAGAATTAACTTCTATGGCCGCTAATTGGTTTACTACGTTTATAGTAATTGCTAACCTCTTTTTAGGAGCTACCATCTAAACATGATTTTGAACCTTAAATGTTTTAAAATGCATCTAAATTTTTTTTTTTTTTGTCTTGTTTGTTTTTGTTCAAAAGGTTATGATGCATTCACGTCGGGTTCACCAAAATGTATCGCTCCAAATTTTTCGCACCCCTACCTTCAGGCTATTGGATCCGCGCTCGGAAGGAGGATGGGAAAAGGATGGTGCGGTACCTCGGACGAGAGGACTTTGCGAAGGTCCCGCCTCTCAAGGGAGGTGCATTTTGGTGATTTTTCGACGGATGGTGGGTTCACCGGGAAACATTTGATGGCGGTTTCCACGCCTAGGTTTTGGGAATGAGTTTTGATGAGTTCGTTTTATTTTTAAACATTCATCCTAGGTTTGGCCGAATGATTCTAACTTAAACTACATGAAAATGCAATTTAAATGCATACGACAAACGAAAGGAAAACAGAAACGAGAGAATTTGCAGGAGGCCAATGAAGATTACCGATCCGGAAGTCGATGGAGTTTACGAAGCTTGAAGCGATCTGGATCATCCGCAATTCAACGAGAATCGCCTTCAATTTGATAAAATCGTCTGAGCGACAAGATCGTACGAAATCGACGAATTCGTCGGACGAATTCATCGAGAGACCTACAAAACAGACAAACGAGATGCGAAATACGAGAAATTCTATTTTGCAAACGGGGGCAAACTATGTAAAACGAGTAATATGAGTGTTGAACAATATACAAGAACAGAAGTAAATGCAAATAGCTGTGTTTAGATAGCAGAATATGATCTTAATCTGTAAACTTAGACAAAATGGGTGAACTCCAAATGCAATATAATATAAAAACTGAATAAACAATCTAATTTACAACATAAAATGACAGAGAAAAGAGATAGAAGAACAAACTCCAGGCACTGATTGCCTCGATGTGCGCTGCAGTCGAAATCGTCTCGCATCAGTACGAGATCGTCCCGAATTTGACGAGATCGCCTCCGATCTTGACAGGTTCGTCAGCTGCGATAGGTACTGGCTCCGGCTGAAAACCAGTGGTGTACCTGCAATGAAATGACTATAGGACTAATGCAAAATATGAATTACGATGTTTTAGAGCATAAGGGTTCAATTTGCATAAAAATTCAGCCAGGGGTTGGGGAGGGAAAAGTCTTAGAGTTAAATAGGCATAGGATAGTTGTTGGGAGGTTGGAGATCATCCCAATTTGGGAGATCTCCAACGGGGGAAGGGTCCCAACGGCGCGGACACGCTTCCGCCGGATTGGAGACCCGTTGGAACGGATTCCAACTATGCAAATTCAGTTTTGCGACGAAATCGTCCGGACGTTCTAGTCCGGACGAAATCGTCAAATATGGGGCGATATCGTACGATCGGAGACGATATCGTCAAACGGTCAAAACAACTGCTAAAAATGGCACGGAAAAGGAGGAAACGGGTTTCTCGGCGGTTAACGGGCGGTTTGGGAGGTTAAATTTGAATTTAAATTTATTTACTAAGGTGAATGTAATTATTCCAATTTTACTGCGCCAATTTTAGGGTGCTACAAATTTATGAATAAATTTCTCCCCTCTTTTTCTTTGTGATACAAACTTGGATTATATATATTCCTTTTAAAACCATGATTTTTAAAATGTTCATCTATCTTTATATACCATGCCTAGGGATCTTGTTTGAGACCATAAAGAGATATGACAAATTTGCATACATTTGTTTCTTGTCAAAGTATGATGAAACCTTTTGGTTGATTCATATAAACTTCTTTAAAGAATCCATTGAGAAAGGAACTTACCACATCCATTTGATGATATTTCCATCCAAATTGTGCAACTAGAGCAAAAATATTATGATGGATTTTATTTTTTGTTGTAGGGAAAAATTTTCTTCATAATCTATGCCTTACTTTTGTGCATTCCCATTTTCTACAAGTTGTGCTTTGTATTTATCAATTCTACCAACTTATTTATATGACTTTGAAAATCCATTTGCATCTAATAGCATTTTTCTCTAGCAAAAGATCAATAAGATCACAAGTCTTATTTTTCAATAGTGCTTGATATTCAATATCCATAGCCTTTTTCCAAACAATAAAGTGAAGGACTTCCTATACTATAAATGGATCAATTATACTCATTAGAGCCATATTTTGTGCATTGTGAGTCATACTTCATGTTCTTGGTCTTGTAGAAGAAGTGTCTAGATTTCCATCTATCCCATATGCTTTCAATGTACTAGTGTACCACTTGGGTATTCTTCTTGTGTGTTGTAGTGGAGTAAATAGATATACTTCATCATTGATATTGTTGAAAATTTCTTCTTCATCACTTTTGATCATTATTGGAGTTGATTTAGATGAAGATTCTTGTGATGGTGATGAAAATTATTTTTCTTCTTCATCAAATATAACATCGTGACTAATAGATAATTTATTTGAAGCTAAGATCAAATAATGTGTAGGCTTTTGATTCATCATTATAGACTAGTAAGATGCATTTTTATATTTTTCATCCAATTTATGTATTTTTCCTTTGGAAAATACATATATGCTATACAACCAAATACTCAAAGATGATAAAATAATGGTTTATGTTTGCTTCATGCTTTTTATGGAGTTATATGTTCAAGTGATGTAGTGGGGGCATGGATATGTAATTTAATTGTTATATGTACCACTTCTACCAAAAAGAGTGTCCAAGTTATGAATCTTTCAACATAATTTGTACCATTTCCATGTTAGAATTAGAGTATATTACATCATTTGGGTCATGTAAATATACCACCTTAGGTACATAGTTAGGATAGGAGATTACTTTAGGGGTAATTTTTTAGTTACTACAAGAAATATAATAAATGCACAAGTGGCAGTGTGCAAGGTGTCCCCTTGTTTAGCTAGGTAGAGTGTTGGCCAAGGAATCTATCTTTATATATAAAGGGCCTCATAGTGGTAGATTAGATATCAAGTATACAACAAGTATACATCAAGGATATATCATGTTCATGTTATTCTCTTGGTAGTAGTACTCATATATAGTATAATGCAAATCTTTAGCTCATATTAATGGAGTGACTATTTCCTCCATATTGCATTATATTTTCATCATTTCTATTTATAGTATATTTTAGTCATATTATTGTTTCACTTTCTTTCATATTTTTTGTATTTCATTAGGACTGTGCTAGATCTCTCCACTACATATATCCTCAAAAGCTAACAGTGGTATCAGAGCCATGGTGCATCGAGATAGGAGGACCTACATCCATCATAAGAGAAGTCCAATAGGTCAAGAGGAATATGGAGAGTGATGCAGGAGCATCCGGTGGTAGCAAAGCAATCTTGCATCAATAAAAAAAAATTCTAAGTGTTTGCCTTGATGTCGCGATATCGCGATAGAGAAAAATGTTGCGATATCGCAACATGTCGCATTTTCGCAACCAGTAGAGGAGAGAAGGCGTAGGACAAAAAAATGTCGCGATATCGTGACATGTCGCATTTTGTGACCAGAAGAGGAGAGAATGTGCAAGGAGAAGAAATATCATGATATCACGACATGTTGCATTTTCACGACCAGAAGAGGAGATAAGGCGCAAGAGTGAAAAGTGTCACGATATCGCGACATGTCACATTTTCGTGACCAAAAGACGAGAGAAGGCGTAAGAGTGAAAAGTGTCATGATATCACAACATGTCACATTTTCGTGACCAAAAGACAAGAGAAGGCGCAAGGGAGAAAAGTGTCATGATATTGCAACATGTCACATTTTCACGACTAGAAGACAAGAGAAGGCGCAAGAAAGAAAAGTGTCGCGATATCACGACATGTCACATTTTTGCGACCAGAAGACAAGACGAGGTGCAAGAGAGAAAAGTGTCATGATATCGTGACATGTCGCATTTTCATGACTCAAGAAGGAGAGAGAAGGTGCGGAGCAAAAATGTTGCGATTTCGTGACATGTCACGAAATCGCGACCGAAGCAGGAGAAGGAAGGCGTCCGCAAAAAATGTCACGATTTCATGACATGTCACAAAATCATGACTGAAATAGGAGAGAGAGAGAGAGAGTTCGAAGAAGAACATCATGATTCCATGACATGTCGTGAAATCATGACCAAAGGAGCAAAAAAGAAAGCAAGGAGGCAAAGTTGTCATGATATTGTGACACGTCGCAGTTTCATGACCCAAAGCAGAGAGCAAAAGCAAGGAGGCAAGGCTGTCACGATATCGCGACACGTCACAATTTCATGACCCGAAGTAGAGAGCAAAAGCAAGGAGGCAAAGATGTCGCGATATCGTGACATGTGATATTGCGACCCGAAGAAGCGGAAGGCAGCGAGAAAGAAAAATGTCGCGATATCGTGACCTAAAGAAAAGAAATGTTGCAAGGAAGGAAAATGCCATGATATCATGACCTAAAGGAGAGAAATGCAACAAGGAAGAAAAATGTCACAATATCACGACATACTGTTGGTTCATGATTTGAAAAGGCATGTGTTCCTAGATGGTGTTTCTTAAGGTGGTCAGAGGCCTCATAAAAGCATGATTTCTTGCCCGATAAGTTTGCTAAGCATGGTGGCCACTCGACTATTACGCCCAGAGGTCAAAGACATTCAGACGGCTCATCAATGCGTGTTTCCACGACTGACCCAATGGCAGTTGCCAGTTAGGGTAAAATATGTGAAGGTTCAGTCACGAAGGCGGGGACAAGAGCCGACTTTTTAGTTTTGGAAGATGTGTTCTTCCAGGTGGGTCATTAATGGCCTAGAGGGTCGGGACCTCAAAGAAAACCTAGAGGTTTTAAAAGGAGAAGCAAATGCATGCATAAAGGGTCAAAAAATGGTCAATGCAGAGTTGCAGAGCTGAGGGCAAGAGGGCCACTCTGGACCTATTTAGGCTATTTTTCTTCTAGGGGAAAGAAGATGTGCTGCTCAAATCAAGAAACTATGCCTGCGGGCTAGGAAGTGTGTGAGCAGATCGCCGAACTTGAGGCAGCTTGCACAAGGAGAAAGAAAACTACGCCTGCGGGCTAGTATTGTAATTTTTTTTTAAGTTTAATGAATGAGAGTTTCGAGCATTTGGTTTGAGAAAAATTTATGTCCCCCATCAGAGAGTCACCATTACTATTGTTGACCTACATCTTTGCAAATCAGATCTACCATTGAGTTTCATTGCATGTAAAAACTAACATTAGGATTAATTGATAGAAAAATCCATAGTAGTCAACAATATTAGAAAAGTGGGGACTGAAATAAATCTTAGTTGTAGAAGACCTGAGATTATATTTGTCTAAAGTCTTTCCACAAAGTTGTAAAAAAACTTGTGAAGACTAGGACTCAGCATTCAAGCCACTAGTTTGACAAATCAACTAGTGAAGATTATTATCTCTAGAATTACAAATTCTTCAATTCCAATTTCTAACAACTTGTTGCAAGAAAAAGAGATTAAAAAAAATGTTGGAAAGCTTCCTACTAGATATTTAGTAATAATATCTTCTTAGAATAATTCCAACACTTATAGTAATAACAAAGAATAATGAAGATTTCAAAGACCTTAAAGAATATCCCATAACAAGATTTGCAATCCTACAAAGTGTAGAAGTAAAGAAAAGGCCATAGTAGCCTTATAGCAGACTCAAGGAAGAAGAGACTCCAAAAGTTGAGTCAAGGATGATATAGGAGATAGTTGATCTCCATTCAAGATTAATACCTGTAGATTGTAGAAGTAGTAAAGGCCATAAAAGCCTTGATCAATAGGAAGGCCATAGAATCCTTAATTATAAAGAAAAATTTAGATAAGAATTATTAATTCATTAGAAGAATTCCTTATTCAGAAGTAAATTCTAGAGAAGAGTTCCTGAAGAAAACTTCAGAAAATAATTCTTGATTCAAAAGTAAACTCTAGAGAAGAGTTCCTGAAGAAAACTTCAAAAAATAATTCTTGACTCAGAAGTAAACTCTAGAGGAGAGTTCTTGAAGAAAACTTTAGAAAAGAATTCCATACTCAAGATAAAATTCTTGACTCATAAGAAAACTCCAAAGAAGAGTTTCTAAAGAAAATTTTAGAGAAATTTCCTGATTCAAAAGAAAACTCCAAAAAGGATTTCCTAAAGAAAACTCCAGAGAAGAGTCCAAGAAATAGGAGATTAAATACTTCTCTTAGAAGAAGTTGAAGAGATCGGGAGAAGATCTCGTAAAATAACTTCCATTCTTGGAAGATAAAGAAGGACTAGGAGAATCATGTTCAAATACAAAAGCAGTAGGTTTCAGAGAACCAAGAAAGAATATCTCATCACCAATACTTCTATAAGTAGAAGTTTGAAGAAAAGGTCTCAATTGGAAGACTAGAGAAGCTGCTAAAAAGAATGCATTAGAGAGGTCTCAAGGAGAAGAAAAAGAAGAAGGCTTGGAGAGCCTTGTTGTAGATCTCATAGAAGCTTCATCAAAAGGGTTCCTAGGAGAACTCATTAGATAAATCCACTACCAAGGAGAAGATCCTTATAGTGAAGGACTTGGGACAATTATCGCCATCCAAAAACAAGACCAAGAGAAGAATAATTTGGCAAGGAGTACCAAATTCGAATAAGAATTTGGCAAGGAGTGCCAAATTCCTGAAGAAGAATCCAGTGAAGACCTCAAGAAAATGAGAATATTAAGAAGAAGAATATTATGTTTGAATTCAAAATTTGACAAGAATATTGAAGTAAGATTTAGATAGAAGGAGCCTACCAAATCTAGGATATTTAGAGATTACCTCTCATAGCAAGAAGGCACAATTTAGAGAAAGGAGTTATTTGAATCTACAGTAGAAAGCAGAAGATCACTAGAAGGATAAAGTCATCAAATCCAAGGCTCAAGATAGAAATTTTGAGGCTACATATTGGTGAATTAGAATGCTATCTGAAATAGCCAATAAAGAAGTTGCATACTCATTCATTATGAAGCAGTAACTTGGTGAATCAAAAACACCAAGATCATCATCTACAAAAGCCATAAAAAAGGTAAGAAACTTGGATGCAATTAGGTTCACTGATTAACCTCAAATTAGATTATTATCAAATTCCATTAAGGCACCATATTTAGATTAAAAGTTGTAGAAGAATAGATTGCATTATAGTTGTTGGAAATATGATCAAGTTTTGTTGTCATTGATGTCAAGAGGTTGATGTCCAAGTTTTATCATCATTAATGTCATCAGGTGGTTTTTCCACAAGGCAAGGAAGAGGTTTAAAGGAATAGGATATAATATTTATTTTAATATTATATGCCTAAAATGGCCTAAAAGGTTGAAGACCCAAAGAAGGAGAAGCAGGTTTAAAAGGAAGTCCTAAGGAGGGCAAAGCAGTTTTGAAAGACAAAAATAATATTATAATATTTTGGGTTACAGGTTAAGTTGAAGAAAAATGAAGGCCAAGGAGTTATCAAATTATAAGTTCTCAAAAAGACCTAGTGGCAGATTTTGAAGATTATAATTTAATTTATTTAAATTTAAATATTTTAACCATAGGTTAAAATTTAAATTTAAATAATAAATTAAGGTGCCAAAAATTAAATATCAAATTCAAAATTATTTTGAATTCCCAAATCCGTCGACATGTTGAGCGCATTGCAAATAATATAAAAAGGGCAAAGTTTTATTTTAAAAAATCATCCATGCGATTAATGCCCAAGAGGTCTAAGTGATTCGTGCGCCAAGGAAGAAGAGATATTCGCATGTGTTTAAAATGTTATTGGGTAGAAAGAAGGGACAAATCAAAGTGGAGCACCAAAATTATCTCGAAGTGCTTGGTAGAATAGGTGGAAGTCGAGGGTTGCATTAAGACGTTCCTGGAACGTGAGATCATAGGTTCGATTCATGTGATCGCTTTTTGCTGAAGGAAAGTGTTTTGTTTTGCGCTGAAGGGAAAGAGACAAGGTTTAAAACCAATGAGGTGCACCTTTCATTTTTGTGAGGGCATGTAGCCCAAGTGGTGGACATGCTTGGTGCTAAGGTGTTTGGAAAGGCAAGGTGGGGTGTTCGAATCTCACCGAAAGCAATTTTTGTTGGGCAACATTAAAACAAGGTATGTGCTTTATAATTTAATTTTTTCAAAGGTTTTGATGTGTGAAAATTGCATTAAGGATTGGCGTGAATTTTCAAAGGAGGTTTGAGAGTTTGTTGAGAGGGAGATATAAGTTTTATAAAATTAAAATATTCTATTTTGATTTTGATGGTTAAAATTTAGTAGGAGTAATAAGGTATGCAAAGGACATTATATTTTGTATTTTGGGAAAAAGCTTTATTGTGTTAATTATTTTGAGAGGAGTAATAAGGTGCATGAAGGAAATTATTGTGGAAGTGAGTTGTTTAAATCTTTGCTAATTATTTTTGAAGTTTGGAGATTATAAGGTGTACTTGAGATTTAATATTTCTGTATGGTGAAATAATTTTGAGGGAAAATTTTGAGAAGGATTTTTGTTATCTAACCATTGAGATTGGCAAAGAGGTTGATTGTGATTGAGATAGGTTTTGAGGTAAAATCTCCATAAAACAAAAGGTATAGGAACGTTTCCCTTATGAGTGAAATGTTGTTGGTTTGAATGTTGTGAAATGCAAATTTGGAGAGAAAAGGTTTGTTTGATAAGCATTGTTGAGTGAGTTTTCATATACATGATTGGTGAATGTTTGTGAGAACAATTGAGTGTGAAATTGAGAACTATCTTGAACTAGGGTTTGAGAAAGAACATGAGTATCATTGTTATGTGATATTGTTTGATAAGCATTGTTGGAAATATTTGAGTAAGCTTTCATGTTCATGACTAGGGTTTGTGAAAGATCATGAGTATCATTGTTATGTGAATTTGGAATCATCTTGTGTCAAGATTTGAGTTCCATAGTGTGAGTTATTGGAAGCATTATGAAACACTTGGTTAGGGTTTGTATGCAAGTTGTGTTTCATTGAGTGATTGGTTGAGTGAAGTTGGATGAGCATTATTGATTGAAACTATTGGAGTGATATTTTGGGTTCTGTGAAACAAATTGTTCTTTATTTTTGAATTGATTGGAAAGTGAGTTTGAAAGTGATTGAGTTTTTTATGAGTGTGAAACATATTGAGTCTCTAACCATTATCTATATGTTTCTATAAGTTAAACAATATTCTGAGTGAAACTTGTTTGTGTGATTGGAGAGTTTTTCTGTGAAAGATCGAGTTGATTTTTTGTATGCAATATTGCAATTGATTTCTAGCAAGCTTTTGTGAAATCTTGTGAGATGATTTGAGTAAGTACTAGAGGGGACTTAAGGAAAAAGTTGTGGAAGCTTTTATGAAATCTTAAGGACATATTTGTGTGAGATTTTGTGGAATATTACAATCAGATTTTATTAGACAAGTTCTAGTGAGGACTTGTTGACCATATTGGACAAGTTATAGAGAGAACTTGTGGATAGATTTGAGGTAAGTCTTTGAGAATACTTGAGAGCAGATTTGATTGATTGATTTGTTCAAACCTTGAGTTAAGGTTTGGGATGGATCTAGCAAAGTTGATTTGTGATTGAATCAATATTTGTGTTAAGGCTTGAGGATAGATTTGAGGACAGAGTTTGGTGTAGATTTAAGGATAGATTTTTGCCAGACTAGAGACAAAGATTGAGCATATTTGTGCTAGACTAAAGGACAGTTTTTAGTGTAGATTTGAGATACAGATTGAGCAGATTTGTGTTAGACTGAGGGACAATATTTAGTGTAGATTTGAGATAGAGATTGGGTAGAGCTAAGAGAAATATTTAGAAATGATAGAGTAGAAGATAGTAGTCTCCAGTGGATAAAGATCCATTAGCTAGGGTAGTTATTACAGAGGTATTATGAGTGAGGATAGGATTCTTCAATGGAGAGAGATCCACAAGCCAGTGCAATGGAGGTAGTAGTCTTCTAGAGGATCACCAACCAAAGTATAGGAGGAGTTCTTCTATGGATAGAGATCCATGAAACCGTTGAGGGGATTGGTGTCTCTTGTGGATAGATATTTATGAACTTGATAAGGTTGGTGTCTCCTTTGGACAGAGGTCCATAAAAATTGTAATAGGGAAGGATTCCCAAGATATTTGTTGAGAAAATTTTAGTGGAATATTTTCTCTGTGGAGTACACTACATTGGGTGAACCACATTAAATTTGTGTCTCTATTGTGTGTGGTGATTTGTGCATTGATTTGATTACTATTGTTGATATTGCTATTGATATATTGCATAATATTTTTTGGGAAAGAAAAGTAAAAATTGGTCTTATACTATTCACCCTCCTCTTAGTATAAGCTTGTGTTCTTTAATTGGTATTAGAGTGGGTTCCTTTGGAATAGTTTAATAGCTTGAAGGAAAATCTCACAAGAACACAGATGGATTATCATAATGGATCTTCAGGGAATATGGAACCATTGTTTGATGGGAATAATTACACATTTTAGAGTGTGAGAATGAAGATTCACCTAATGGCACTAGGGAATGAAATATGGAAAGTAGTTGAGGATGGATACATACCACCTGCTACTCCACCTACAGATAAATATGGTAAGCTCCTACAACTGAATAATTCAAATGCAATGAATGGAATTTTAAAGGGTTTACATGAAAAAAATTTGTAAAATTTATGCATTGCACATCAACAAAAGAGATTTGGAGTAGCAAAATGGAGACAAAAAAGGAGACAAAAATTCAAAATGGAAAATTGCTAAATCACAAGAAAACATTTGAAGACCTAAAAATGAAGGATGAGGAAAACATTGCTACATATCTACTTCATGTGGATGAGGTTGTTAACTCCATGCCAGGACTTGGGTTTAAATTTGAAAAAATAGATGTTTGTCACAATATTTTAAGGTCACTTCCTAAGAGGTACAGTGAAAATATTTTAGCCATAGAAGAGTTAATAGATATTGAATTTTTGACAAGGGATGAGTTACATGGAACTCTCACAACTTTTGAGATGGGAATAAAAGAGGAGGTTGTTCCCCAAAAATAAGTCGCCTTCAAATTTACAAAGAAGAAAAAGGGTAAAAAATTAGATTCAAGCAATGAGTTATCCAGTGACGAAGAAGCAAACTATGGCAGAAGGAACAAGGACACAAGAAAGTATAAAGGTATAAAATCAGTTAGGTGTTTCAATTATGGTAAATATGGTCACTATGCATCTAATTTTCCAAAGGTTGGAAGCAACAATGATGATGAAAGATAGGATCATAAGAACAAGAAAATAGGAAAACATAGGTACCAAAAGAAAAGCAGAGATGGACAAGGCAAGCAAGGAAATAAGTTTTTTCAAATGCATAAGAAGAGTTTTTATGCAAACAAGGCAAGTAAGAGTTCAAGTGACAGTGATGAAAGGTCCTCAGATAATGAAGAAGAAGAAATTCTTTTTATGGCAGTAGAAAAATAAGATGTTAGAAAAAGGACACCAATTATTCTCAAGTATTTTAGGTGTGGTAACTTTGGTCATCTTGAATATCAGTGCACAAGGAATGGGTTTAGTTTCAATGAATATGAATATGAATATGCTCTTGAAATTCCAAAAGAAGAAAGTCTACTTAAGGAAATAGAAGAAGGAAGTACTTCTAGTGGAAATAAATAAAAAAGGAATGAAGGTGATCCTAAAGGAAAAGAAATAGAGGCATAATCAGAGAAAGGAGAAGTTGATCTTGAGGGTGAGCTTACTTCTGCTCTTGATGCATTAAATAAGGTAAGAAAGCAGAACTCAAAACTCAAGCTTCAATTTCAAGAATGTGATGAAGAGAAAGAAAATCTTATAGGAGATATAACCAATTCAATAGCAAAGACAAGGAAATTTAAAGAGAGGTTAGAGGTTAGAGCATGAGGTAGCTTCACTAAGGTAGGAACTAAAAGAGTCTAAAAATAAGCTACACAGGTTTGGAAGAAGCTCAAAGACCTTGGATAATATTATCAAGGTTTAAATATCTTCATAAAACAAGATAGGGCTTGGTTTTGAATAGGAACATAGAGAATGAGGAGAGGAGTCAACCTCAAGCTCAAAAGAAGAAGAAGCTTTAGAAGAATAAAGTGTAATAGAAAGTGATACTTCTAAGGATAAGTTGAAAAATAGAAATTTTAACAAGGAAAGGAACAATGCAAAAATGAGGAACAAATGGAACATGAAACAACACAGGGAAGAAGAGACTAAGAGACCAATGGGATCAAGGCAAGGGTTCTTCAATGGATGTTGCTTCTCATATCACAGGTTTGGTCACGGGGCTACATAGTGCAAGACACATGGAAGACAGGGATATGGCTTCACCAATAGAAATTTTAGAAATGAGCATCTATTTCAAGGGTATTGCTACTCTTGTAATCAATTTGGTAATAAGGCAGTTAACTGTAGGGCTCATGATAGGAATGAATATGGCTTCACTAGGTACATGATACATCCCATTATCCACCATGGGACAAGCCTAAATTTCTAGTGGTAGATTAACTTCCCCAAACCATAAATACTAGAAGTAAGCTAGGCCTACATTCTAGAAGGATGCCACAATATTTACAGGATTCTACATAAAGTAAGTAGCAGGCAAGAAAGGGTGGAGCAGAACAAAGCTAAAAATAAGGGCAGGGCCTAGTCAACCCTTATGACGTAGTAAACACAAAAAGGCACTAATGATAGAAACATGTCCTAATCATCCGAAATAGAGTGGCAAATGAAAATGCAATAAGGATAGAGATAGAGCCACAACCAGGGAAAGAACGCATTGGAAAAAGGAATACCGATAGGTTGTTGATAAAACAGAGGACTACCAACAACAAGTGCCATGAGGAGGTGGTAATGATTAGGCATGGGGGGATGATGAGCACCAAAAATGCTCATTTTTTGTATACTTTAATAACATAAATGTGTGACATATTATATTAGAAATGCATATTTTATGATATATTTGTATATATTTATAGAAAATGGCGTATTATGCCTAATGTGTGTTTTGAGTGAAAAATGTGTGTAGATGCACTACATTATATCTTTTTTGCACCTTTTTGTTCAAGGTCCCATGCAGACATTGCATTTGATATTTTTCATGACGTAATTAAGGAAGGATTGGTGAATGAAAAATGATAGTAGCAAAGGAGTAATGCGCTCCAAAATACGCTAAGGTATGGTACCTATCTCTCAACCATAATCTAGAAGGTGTCTATCTCCTAGCAAAAAGGAAGCATCTATCTCCTAGTACATAGGACAGTTCCTGTCTCCCGATAATAGGTTGGAAGGTGGTTGTCTCCCTATACATGGTATGATGCTTGTCTCCCAACTATAGGCTAGACGACGCTTGTCTCCCGATGATAGAATAAAAGTATGCACTATTTGATGCTTGAAAACCAATGATGATATTCAGTGAACAGAAGCAAGTTAAATGTGGTGCCTGTATCCTATCAATAGGTCAAAAATATGTTTGTTTTCCAACAACGGGTCGAACAACACGTGCACTAGATAGAATAAAAACATGTACATTGACTGTGAATATTTCGTGAGGGTTAATTTTAGTGTGATTTCTTTGTTTTTAGATGTCTAATAAATTTATGTGCGCCCATCGTAGCAAATCATGTAGCATATAAAATTATAAATAGGTGACGATTGCCTTCTATATAAAAACATAGGTTGCCCTTGAAGAAAGGATCCAAACTTGCTCTATAAAAAAATTAGTACTGCATAATATAACCTTGAAGTGTTTTGGTCAATTTCATGAGTTTGAAGAGTGATTACGTAATTTAACTGGGCAGATGTCTGCAGGAGCCTGGGCCCACTCTAGGCAGTATTTCTCCACTATTTTCTTCTACTTTCATTAATTAGTTACCATTATTTATTTTTTGTAAGTGTGTCTAATTATGTATTTCCCTATTTTATTTAATTTTTGCAAGAGTGTTTGCTTTCCTGCACTTTACTTTTCTACACATTTCCTTTCAGTCACATGTTTGAAATTTTAATTTAGTTTTTCTACAATTTCCTATAGAGTTTACCTTCCTATAATTTAATTATGTTGGTTTGGTTGAACTCCAACTACATCAACAACCACCCCCCAAACCAAAAGTGGCATAGATGACTCATATTTAGACTATTGCAAGCATATACTTTGCACTGACATTCATAAGCATACGAACTACTGGATTTATAATTAATGGATAGAAAATGATTGTTTTCATACCATAATTTTTTGCTCACCACATTTATCATCTTCCAACCTTGACTTATCATATCAAAACTTTTGCTTTACATCTTTGGTCAAAAGTTTCATAAACTTTTTAATTTTGAACACTCTACTTACTTGTGTCTTTCATGACCAATTATATTTCGATCCTTATATCTTAACTTTTATTTGCACTTTGTTCGATGCTAAATTTTTTTCTTCTTGATTGTTTCATTTTTGCTTAATATTTTCTTAAGGCAACATTTGAGTGTAGTGAGAATTCACTATAGTAACTCAATGATTGGTTCAACCTTTTAGCATTTATGTTTTATTTCTATGGCTCATCAAGGATTTTAAATAATAAATTGTCTCTTTTTATTTTTAGATTCATTCATGTATTCTAATTAAGCATAAAAAATACACTACTTGTTAAAAATAATTAAAATAAAAACCATTAATCCTTAAAAGACCTAATGTTTGACTTCATTTTCACATCACAAACCAATACCTTAATGCACTTCTTGACAAAAAAACTATCTTTATGCAAAGTCTTTTTTTAGCTTTCCCCTTATTTCTATAAAAGTAGTAGGATCACTCTGGTGTCATAAATTATTAAAATAATTAAAATATATTTTTAGGACCACCTTAGGAAAATAAATTTTTGTTTTAGGTGTAACAATAGATCAACTAAAACTATCCCAACAAGGACACCGTAATAAAAAAAGTTATAGAGCTCTCTTAATGGAGACCTAAGTTTAATTCACAAGAAGGTTGGCCCCTAATATGCCCTCACTTTTCAACCTCCTAAAAAAATATATCAACTATAACTAATATGGGTTGTGAACAGGGAGATGTTGTTGAGCTCTTTGTCTCACTAGGTCATTAATTATAATAGCATAGTTATAGGATCATATTTTTTTTGTAATAATGGATCAACCATAATCAACAAAGATATAAAATAAAGATATGTAGTTTAGCACATATCTCTATGGTTGGCTAATGTAAAATTTCACATAAAGGATAATAGTATTGAACAACTAAATTCTCTAGCAACATTGCATCTTGATAATGGTGCCAAAAAGTGATGAGTGTTGTCAATTATTGCACTTTAAATCATCAATATGAGGTGGCATCCAATGGTTGTATGTACTAGAGAGAAGAAACATGTCTTGGTATAGGGTCTTCTAAGGCTTCCTAAAACCACACTTGTGAAATTTAAAATTACACACTTGCAAGAAAATTAAACATCATTCTTGTAGAAAATTAAATATAATCTAGTAGTTATATGAAACTATCTTGGAAAATTAAAATAAATAGTTAAAATAATACACAAAGATATTAATTAAGTTACAAGCTTACTGCAATGGTAAGGGATTTGGCCTCTCTTTGAGAGGTCCAAGGTTCAAATCCAACTCGGTATGAGGGGACCAGGACCCCTCATAAAAAATTTTGTAAACTCATTGAAAAAATATACAAATATATTAATTACAAATTAAAATAATATACAAAAGGTATTAAAATAAATAAATAATAATTTATTAATTATTCTATGAGCATATTTACAAAAAAAATACTTTCCATTATGATGATGGATTAGGTCCTTATTCAACCCAATGGAAAGTAGATCTTAATTCAAAATGGAATTAAAAATATACAAGTGAAAAAAAAATAAAAACATTATTTATTAAGAAGAGGATGAAATTATAGATAGAGTCAAGTCATTAAATAAAATTATGATGGTGGATATAGGAGAAATAAAAGGAAGACGAAGAATATAAAGTGGAAACCACTAGAAATGGAGTTGGTCAATTTGAATTTTGATGGAACATCTAGAGGAAATATTGAACCAGCAGGAAGAGGAATAATTAAAAATATAAGGGGTGAGATTTTATCACATTACACTATCAATAATGGATTTAAGACAAATAATGAAGTTGAAGCTTCGGTAGCTTTGGAAGAGTTTAAAATATGTAGACAAATGAAATGGAATAGAGTATGGATGAAAGGTGATTCACTAATAGTAATAAATACAATTTTAAGAAAAGTAAAGGCTCCATGGAACATACAAGAGATCATTGTATAAATACAAGACCTTGCTATAGAGTTTGAATAAATTAGGTTTATACATATGTTAAGGGCTTAGTTATCAAATTTGTTGAATTTTTTAGTTGAAGTTCGAAATTTGTCGAATTTGAAATCCTAGGGCATTCAATGAATAAACCCTAAATTCGATCAAAAAAATTGGGTGGGTGGCATAGAAGAGAAAAACACCCGCGATAAAAAAATTTGGTATGCTAATGTGTGGTTTTTTTTATGAAGCTCTCATCACATCTGAATTTAGGTAATTTCCCATCTGTTCATCCTTGACTCTGAGTTGCCCAAATGTATAAATCGCCAAAAGCTTGTCTAAGAAAGCTTGTCTAGCAAAGTTTTCCTTTTATGGTAGAGAAGAATTGCAGGGAACAACACTGCAAGAGCACCACCTAGATTATAACTTTGATGTTATAATATCTAGGAATGACCCATACGAATGGAATTTCCACAAATAAATTATTTGTATCAAATTCTTTCACATGATATCTGGAAATGATGGCTCTTGCAAAAGAATAATTTCAAGTAGGCCACGTCTTTGCAATGTAAATTACCAAATATTTAATGTTTAGGTTAGTTCATGCTACGGGATTGCTAATGTAAATTAGCAAATATTTAATGTTTGAAGTAGTAATTGTTCTTTACCCAAAGTCAATATGAACAGATGAAAGTCAAGATGAACAGATGGGAAATTACCTGAAGCGCTCATCTCATCAACAACAAAAGCCTTACATTCACACTCCATGAAAAAACAACCATTATAATTTTTTAAGATACATTAATTTTTTTAATTTCATTGTCATTATACCTAAAAAATTTACATAGTATGAAAGTTATGCAAGGAATCAAGTCAGTCCATTTGGTGCTCTGGCACATAGAAGACATCCACTGTTATTATTTTGAATGATTTACTAGAAAATTTGACTAGATTAGTAGTTTATTATTGTTATTCTTATTTCCAATTTCAATTAGGGTGTGGGGCAACATGATTGGAAAATATTGGTTTTATATCTGAAACAGTCAAAATGTCATGTGCATATACTAAGTTTATATATTCATATTTATAATATATCAAATTTTATGTTGAATTTTATTCCAAATTTTTAAACATATCGATTTTTTTTCTAACTTTAAGAGTGTCAAATTCGAACACAATATCAAATTTGATAACTAAGATTAATGGGAGGGAACAAATGTGCAAGTAGACTAGCCAATAGAGGGATTTTAATGGAGGATCATAAGTTAAATTCTCTTTTCCATGGTTAGAGGAAGTAGTAAGTTTAACTGAGGTTGATAAGAAAATGTTGATTAAATAAAGGGGTAAAAATTTATTGATAAGAAGACAAGATTATAGAGTACAATGAAGCCCCCAACCATGACTCAAATAAACAAAAAAATAGGCTAAAACCACCAGATAGGGTCGAAACCCAAATAAAACAACAAGAACAAACCACATTAAGTCTGGACATCCTTGTGGATCAACTCCCAAAGGTGATGAGAGTCCCTAGCCGGGAGACTCTCCCAGTTATCCATAATCCAAGGACCCGAAAGCTCAGAAGCCCTTTTGGCCAAATAATTAGCAACCCCATTCCATTCCCTTGGTATGTGCACAAAGGAGATAAAGTTGAACTCTTCACTAATTTTGAGAATCTAAACGACCACAGAGACCAACTACCAATTAACATCCTCCAACATTTTTTTGTTTAAAATATTAACCAAATTTTGAGAGTCAAACTCACAGATGCTCTTGTGCCATCCAAGAGAAAACCCCCTCTGCAAGGCCTCGAGAATCGCAAGAGCTTCCATAAAATTGTTGGAGTGAATACCTTTATAAATGGAAAATAAAAATCTAACCATGCTAGTAGAGTCTCTCTCAACACCACCAATTCCAGCATGTCCAGGATTACCCCTAGACAACCCATTAGTATTAATTTTTAAAACTCCTCTAGGGGGCGGCCTCCACCTACCATCTCTTTGAACTTTATTATTGAGTTGGGGAACCCTGCTAGAGCGAGAAGAGTCCACACCAAACCCAAATATACCAAGGGCCTACTATACCTTCTCCTCCTTAGAGTCCAAAATAGGATCTGCATCACATTTGCTATGGATAGTTTCTTGAACCATACACAAGATCCTTTGCTAGATCTGTTGAACAACCAAATATCTATCCTAGAATATGTGGACAATTCTATTCGAGCCTAATCTGCCAGATAATGCAAGAAGGACCCAAATTCCAAGCCACTTGGAGGAAGAGGGTATTGTTTGGAGGTCTACCTAGACTACTCCAAAAATCCACCAAGGAGAGCACATGACAACAAGGATGGTTCCAGGTACTCCACCAACGGTGCCAAATGTCTCTGGCAAGGAAGCATTAAAAAATAAATGATAAGATTCATCCTCATTTTTATCACAAATGACACAAAAAGAGGGACCCTAAAATCCCCTCTTCCTCAAGTTATCCCAAGTGAGGCATTTATTACAAGCTACCAACAAGAGAAAGAAGTTACATTTAGGTCAAGAAAATATGTTCCACACATTTTTCCACCATGTGACAAGGAGGCTCCCAAAATTTTGCATATCAAGAACCTGATAACCATAGGCTATAGAGTAGGTTCCCTTGGGATCAGGGTTCCAAGCCAAAATATCTTTACCCCTCAATGAAGAGTAGGGTCTCCCTACAAGAATAAGAGTAAGCACATCTTTGTCCTTGGCCAATCCCCCTTGGGGCCATTCCTATGGATCTTTCCACTTGTACATCTCCATATTACCAAAATTTTGGATTCTTTTAAAGTCCTCCATATGAGACCAGGCCGCTTTCAAGAAATAAATACTTAGGGAATGTAACCTGGGATATTGAGCCAAGATAGGAGGGTGGCCATCCCAAGAATCCTCCCATAAAAGAGCATCTGATCCTTGATTGTAAATTTAGAATAAATCTTGCTTAATTAAATTAACCTCTCTTTTTAGAGTGTCCCATATAACTAAACCTTTCCCAACCAAGCTAACTCTAGGTATCTCAACCTCAGAAATACCTCTCAAGTACTTACAAGATAAGATTTTAGCCCAAATATGATATTGAGAAGTACACCATCTCCAGTAGAATTTCGCAACCAAACACTGTCCAAAAATAGCCACTTATTGCAACCCAAGGCCTCCCTCTTGAACCGGCCTACAAATAGAATCCCACCTAACCAAACTCCATTTAGATTGAGCAAGTTTTCTAGACCACAAAAATTGTCTTGAAAAAGCATCCATGTCCTTGATAAAATGAGAGGGAGTTGTTTGCACAAAACACCTATAAATGGGTAAAGCTTGAACAATAGATTTTAAAAGCAACACTCTACCCACAAAGGAGAGCCATATGATGGTCCAGTGATTCACATTCCTTCTAAACTTATCAAGCATAGACTTCCAAGAAGTTCTAGATAGAGGATGAGACGAAATTAGAATACCAAGATAAATGAAGGGGGGAATCCCAACCTGGAATCTTAGAATTCAAGAAATCTTGGCTTGAATAAGAGGAGGGGTATTGAAGAATAAAATAGAAGACTTGTTATCATTAATCAACTACCCAAAAGCACTAAGATATATGTCAAGAGACCATCTAATGTTGTCAGCTTCCCTAGTAGTGGTAACTTCTAGAAAAGTTGTATCATCTACAAATTGAAGGTGGGAAAGAGGTGGCAAAATGCTATCCCACTTCCAATCCTAAATGAGATCATGCCTAACCTGAGACTTGAGCAATCTTTATAAACATTTCATCATAATGATAAACAAATAAGGAGATAGATGATCTCCTTATCTCAATCTCCTCGAGGCCTCAAATAGCTCTAACGACTCATTATTAACAAGAATAGAGAACGAGGAAGAATAAACACAACTCATCACCCATATAATCCATTCCTCATCAAAGCCAAAAGCAACAAGAACTTTCTAAAGAAAGGACCATTTGACCCGGTCATAAGATTTGGCCATGTCCAACTTAATGAACATAGATTTCTCCTTAGAATTTTCCATTGAGTAAATAGCTTTTGTATCAATAACAACCCCATACAGTATTTGTCGACCAGCAACAAACCCACCATGCTCCTTAGAGATGATTTTGCTCAACCATATCTTCAGCCTCTCAGCAATAATTTTTGTAATGATCTTATACACAACATTGTAGAGAGCAATAGGCATGAACATATCCAGAGAATTTGCTCCCTCTTTTTTGGAAATAAGCATCACAAAGGTATAATTTAGGGCCCTTAGCATATGTTTGTTCTTTTGGGACTCATGGACCACCTCCAGAAGATCAAATTTTATTAACTCCAAAAACTCCTAATAAAACTCAATAGAGAATCCATCTGGGCCTGGAGCTTTCCATTTCTTCATCTTGAATACAACATTTTCCAAATCCTCAAGGGAAAATGGGTCCATCAAATACTCATTCATCTCTCTATAAACAATCAATGGAATATAATTTAGAATAAGCTTTTCATCCTCATCATCTGAGAGGAAGTCCTCCTTGAAGAGAGAGGAAAAATACCTCCTAGTCTCTTTTGAAATCTCCTTGAAAGAAGAGATAAGGGCACCCTGAGAATTCACAAGAGAGGAAATCAGGTTACTATTATGACAAGCCTTAATTGAGTTAAAAAATAAGGTCGTGTTCCTATTGGTCATCAAATCTTCCCAGGAAAGGATTTGGGTAAGTGTATGCACCCTAGACCTGGACCAACATTGAAATGCCGAAGGGAAAATATGCCCCTCGTGCCAATCTCAAGAGAAATGCCGGCTCCTATATTAAACTACTTTGGTGTTTAAGATAAGGGTGCAGGAAAGAGATAAACAGAGTAAGGATACAGGAAAGAAATAAAAGAGTAAGGGAAGAAATTTGAGTAGTTTAATGGTTGGAAAGAACCAGAAGCACTATTGCTGGCAAATAGCTTAAAACGGCAGCAAAGAACACCAAGAGTAAACAAAATGAATGCTATATTAATCCTCCTATGTATCCTCTGGATGAATTTCAAGATTACCCTTCCCTGTCGTCGAAATTCAGAGTTCAAAGTTACGACGACGAAGAAAGAGTGAATATGATAGAAACACTATCCACAGGTAGCATAAAAGAAAACCAACACAGCGATTTCCTCCCCTATGTATCCTTCGGGAAAATTTTACGGTTCAGTCCCCAATCGCATACCTAAATCCAAGATTCATAATTATAGTATACAAATGAATAAAGATGAAAGAAATAAACATAGAAAGTAGCATATAAGAGATAAATAGAGTCCAAATATCTTTAGTATTAATCGCAGGAATGCAAGTTATAGCAGCTTTCTAGCAGAAAGTTCCCCCTTTTTACATTACAATGCCTGGGTTTTTATAGAGGACCCGACCCTTTGAGCCATAATTGCACAAAATGGAGGAGTACACCCTCGAAACCTAAGAATTCAGCTCCTCACGGCCCTCGTGACTGAGCTCTCAAATATGTTACCAAAACTAGAAACTACGATCGGGTCAGCCGTGGAAACTTGCATTAATGAGCCGTATGAGCATCCTTGGCTTCTACGTGCAATACTCGAGTGGCCGCCATGCTTATTGGGCTCTTCTTCAGAGACTGATACTTCATTTCCAATTGCCAAAAATGCATAGCTAGTTTTCTAGGCACGTAAAAATGCATTTATGAGGCACATGATTGCCTCAAGAAAATACCTGGCTTGGAGCGCATGCCCTTGAAGTGCTTCGCTAGTTTTTCATTCGCAACTTCGCTTCGTAATGGACTTGTGCTAAAGCAGATTTTCCTTGATTTGCACTTCGCATGGTGGAGCTTCGCAAAACAGCTTCGGGGGTGATGAGGGTTGAAGCAGATCTACTTTGCAATATGGGCTCTTCATTACTGCTTCGTTGGAAGATGTGCCAAAACTACTTCGTCGATGAATTGTTAAAATTCTTCGTCGTAATCTTCCTTCAAAATTGTGGTTTGGGAGGATTTTTGCCGAAGCGTATTATTACCTTCAAAAATGCTTTGACTGCTTCCACTTCGGGGGAAAGTACTTCGTACAAATGTTTGCCGAAGTAGATGCTTCGCAATGACTTTCAACGAAGTAGAAATGGTTCACTAACGGGGAGGCTCGAAGTGGGTGTTTCGATGGTTTTTTGGCAAAGTGTTTTCAACATTGTGCTCCTTCAAATCCTGCTTCACAAGTTTCTTGCCCGAAGTAGCCTTTTGAAGTGCTTCGAGCCTAAAGTAGTTTTCATTCTTCTTCCTTTGCATTTTGCTTTGGCAACATCACTTCGCAAAACTTTCACCCGAAGTAACTATTTGAGGGACTTCAAGCCCGAAGTAGTTTTCTTGCCTTAGTCAATTCAGACCATGATTTCCCTTCGACGAAGCTATTCTTTTGAAATGTCGCTTGAATGCCGCTTCTTAAAACTTTTGCCCGAAGTAGCTGTTGGAAATGCTTCAGGTGCGAAACTCTTTTTTTTTACGCCTTCTTTGAATTCCTTCTTCGGCAATGCCGCTTCGCAAGGTTTTCACCCGAAGTTGTTGTTTGAGGGACTTCAAGCCCGAAGTAGTTTTCATCCTTAGCGATTTCTTTCGATGAAGCTATCTTCCTTAGCTTGTTCGACAGTGAAGCTCTTTCTTCTTTATTTTATGTACAAGGGGTGGTAGGGAAAGCCAAAATTGCTACAATGCTTGCAAATGTTGTTTCTAAAAACAAGCAAGGGAACAAATTCATGAAATTAAAAGAAATACTTTACAAAAAATTTAGTTTTTCTACCCCATTGTGCAATGTGACAAAATTGTCAACATTCTTGGTGGCTCGCGGGGCAATGAGCTCGTCTCGATGGGAGAACCATCAGCCTTGATCCGTTGGGCCAAAGTTACCTCCAGAGCCTTCTCCCTTTTCAATCTCCTAGGGCACTTCCATGGCTTGTTCTTCTTCTTCTTCTGCTGCTTCCTTTGGTGCGGCTTCCTGCTGTGGTGATGGGGCAAGGCAATTGCGGATGTGCTTCATGGTTCAACAGCCCAGGAACCCTTCGAGAAAGACTCTTGATCTTGTAATGCTTTCACCAAAACGTGGAACCGATCAATCTACCTGATATCAGCATGTCTGGCTCTGGTGTATAGATCATTCAGGCAGGCTGCAATCTTGCAGTGTCTCAGAATGAAATCTGTGACATGCCCTTTTGTTATCGGCTCCGCCCATTCGTCTATCTTCGAGACGTCACCTTCAAAATGAAGCCATGCTAGCTTGAGCTCTTCCTTGGTCAGAAGGTTCCCATCATCATCCGTGAAGCTCAGAAAACCTAAGGAAGAGAGATCCTAGAAATAGCCTAGCGATGCACGCTGTTCATTCTCAAACACGTCCAGGAGGTCCTTCGCTTTTTGTGCCTTCTTCACCTTGGAAAAGAAGGTGTGAACTATGGCTTGGGTCGTGGACCAATCCCTAGTCGTCCAACTCATTGCAGCCACCTGCAAGTCCTGATATTTCATGCTTTGGACATCAAAGGCTAATTTGAGTCGGCCTCTAGTTTTCTGAGTGACCTCATCTATGATTGGCCCTCCTTCGACAGCGGCACGCTGTGCTTTAGTCATGTAGGTTAAAATTGATAGGGCACTGGAGGCCCAAGATCTAAAATTTTTGAGCAAGTGTGAGAGGATTTCTTTGATCCTGCCTCTGTCAAATAGCTTCAAGTTTTCTTTTTCGTGTAACTATTGCTGCAACTGCAAGATCTTGCTTTCAACTTCCTTGGACTTTAGATCATTCTCGGTCTGTCTCTGTGCTTGGTTCTTAGTTGTACACTATAGTTGTAGTATTTGTTGTTTCAAGGCATGTGTTTCCTTTTTCATCAGCTTACACTACTCCTCTGAATCCTCTAGCTTGGAGTGGATTCTAGCTAGCTTTTCTTCCAACTTGATGTTGGCATTTTTTGCTTCAATAAATCTAAGAATAATATGCAACAGCTCTCTTATTATCTGGGGTGAGTCTACTCATCATAAACTCAATAGTGCGTTAGAGGTCGGACACACCCTTAGAGAGCTCTGTGTCTCTAATTTTCTCTCATCCATCAATTGGTGGTTCTTCGAGCTGTTCCTCTTTAGAGTCATCTCCTTCTTCCATAGGCTACTTTTCTGGGCAAGGGGTGAGATTGATCTTCTTAGGTGTATGCTTTTTCTCTTCCTTGCCCTTCTTTGTTTTTTTGGGGTCTGCTACTTCTGGTTCCTTTCCTTTCTCTTTGGAGCTTTTCTTCCCCATGTTGGACATCTTACGGTAGAAGCAGGGTTTACAGCGCAGGGAACTTTGGCACTAAGAATTTCAACGCAAGGGGCGTAAGACTTGCAGATTAACAACGAAGGTTCTTAGACTTGCATGAACTGATGGACGAATAACCTTCTCCCTGCTAGGGCCTTGCGTTTATAGCCTTAAGATGCAACTACCTGAATTTATGGCACCTACCATAATTAAACTTACACTTCGAATGAAGGAGATTATCGTGCTCTTTGATTGGCTCTACAGCTACATAGTATGCGGGGCCACATGATTTGATGATTATGCCTTGCATTGGAGATGCAACCTGCTGCCACCTTGTACCTAGGTATGAGATTTTCTCTAAATTGAATTGCCTTGGGATGTGCTCCACCACCTTTGCCTTAAATTCATCCGCTTCGAACTCTTTTCAAGGTTGCTATCGACGCGTTCTCCGAGACACGTTTTAAATGCTTCCACTTCGATGAAGTTGAAATCAACATTGAAAATGCTTCGCGGTGAACTTTTGGTGTGGGATATTTTTCCATGCTTCAGGCCTGAAGTAGTTCTTTCTCGTCGCATCACTTTTTTGCTTCGTGGAATACTGAACCCCCTGAAGCTCGTCTTCTTGGAAAATACTTCACAAAATTTTTTGCTTGAAGTAGCTGCTTGAAACGCTTCGGGTGCGAAGCCCTTTTCATTCCTACCTTTCCCTTTGGTAACGCCTTCGGTCTTTCGAGGACATTTAGAAAGCCAAAGTGCTTTGTTGTGAAGCATCTTGCATCAGTTGCTTCACACTAAAATTTGTCAAAGTTTTTTCCTCTTGGAAAACAGTTTGCTGGATTTTCTTTGAAAACTGCTTCGCTTCTACTCATTTTGCGAAGCATTTTTCATGTCTTAGTTTTGATTTTTGTTTAACCTTTTGAGGTTAAAGTGCTTCATTGCGAACCTCCTTGCAACTGCTACTTCGCATCAAAAGTCCCCGAAGGAGATTCTGAAGTATAAAACTTAGCTTTTTCAATCTCGGAATAGGATGTATATACACAAATGAAAAATTATATACAAAAGTACATACACATTTTTTTTTTTGTGTTTCATCTCAGCAATGAAAATTCTTCATACGAAGACCATTAACAGAAATTGGTAATACCTGGCCATCTGCATCTTTGAGGATGAAAGAGTTGGCCAAATTCACCTTCATGATTTCGATGATTTCGAACGGTCCATCCCAGAAAGCATCTAGCTTGTCGTGATTTCCAGGCTTGGCCTTCCAGGAGTCCCACTTCCATACCAGATCTCCCACTTTGAATGTGCGATCGGATTATTTTTTCTTGAACTAATCTCGAGTGACCTGAGCATGTTTGGCGAATCTCTGGTAAGCCTTCTCGTGATATTCCTCCAATTGTAGCATCTGAGCCAACCGGTTTTCCATTGAATTAACTCCTTCTTCTGACAGCTGCAACACAGGGATCTCTACGTGGGCAGGTAAGATGGCCTCCTTATCGTAGAGCTGCAACACAGGGATCTCTACGTGGGCAGGTAAGATGGCCTCCTTATCGTAGACCAAGGCGTAAGGCAAATTCTTGATCGACTTCTTGACAAAAATTTGATCGGCCCACAAGGCACGATCTAGAAGGAGATGCCAAGTCCTTTTGTTCATCTCTATGAGCTTTCTCAGCACCCTTAACAAGTCTTTTTGGTGGATTCTGCCAATCAGTTGCCCTATGGATAGTAGTTGGGGGATACTTTATGATATATCCCATATTTGTAAATGAATCCATTGATTTTGGCACCTGTGAAGCCAGGACCATTGTCCGTGATGATTGCTTCTGGAATGCCGAACCGAGTGATCAATCCTTCTAGGAAAGCGATGACGGTCTCTTGATCTGCATTATTCATGGGAACTGCTTCGGCCCATCTGGTAAAGTAATTAGTTGCGGTCAGGACGAACTTATGTCCAGCGAAGGAGTTCGGCGATATGACCCCTATGAAATCCAACCCCCATTGTTGAAAAGGCTTCTTTACTTGTATCGGTTGGAGAGGCATTGAAGCATTTCTACTTTGGTCGGTGAACTTCTGACACTGCTCGCATCTGTGACAAACTACGAAGGCATCAGCGAAGAGTGTGGGCCAATAATAACCTGCCTTGATTATTTTTAGCATCGTTTTTCTTCTTGGGAAGTGACCTCCAGATAATCCTGAATGAAATTCTCCTAGGACTCTCCTTTTATCATCATCTTTTATACACTTGAGAAGGAAACCATCAATGTTTCTAAAAAATAGGCCTTCGGGGCACAAGATATATCGAGAGGACCGCATCCTAAAATGCCTTCGCTGTGAAGCATTTATATGTGAAGGACATCTACTAGTATTGAAATATTCAATTATTTCACTGACCCAGTATTTCTCGTCCTCTTCCTGATTTGCGAAGCATTCTTCTACTGGCAAGTCATCCCACTGAGATTCTGTAGCTTCGACCTCTATGCTCTGAGCCAGTTCTTGAAATAATGCATGACTGTGGACCAATTTTGTGGGTTTGATCTCGATGTCGAACTCTTGTATCTTGCTGACCCAACCGGCTCTTTTACTACCCAATTCTCCTTGGATGATGAAATTGCGCACATTGGGGTGGATGACGAAGACTGTAACCCGACTTTGGGAGATGAATTGCTTGAACTTCCTAAGAGACTTCATTACTACATGCACCTGCCTTTCTATGAAATTATATTTTTCTTCATGAGGGTTTATCACTTGACTTAGAAATGCAATGGGGCGCTCTTCACCATCTTCCCCCTTTTGTGTCAGGATCGCAACATAGCTCTCGGGTTCTCCTATAGCATATAGTATGAAGTCCCGATTGTAGTCAAGGTTATTCATGACCGATGCTTGAGAAATTCGGGCTTTTATTTCTTCGAATGCTTCTTTTCTCTCCTTCGTCCAGATGAATTCTGCACCCTTCTTCAAAAGTTTGGACATCGGCTTGATGACCTAGGCGAAATCTAGGACAAACTTCCTCACGAAGTTGATCTGGCCGAAGAAGGATTGAAGACCTTTCTTGTCTACTGGGAGTGGGAGCTTCATTAGAGCCTCAGATCTGTCAAGATCTACAATGAGACCTTTCTCTGATATCGCATGTCCCAACAACTTCCCTTCATTGACTACGAATATGGACTTCTTTGGATTGATTGAAATGCCAAATTCTCGATATTTTTTGAAAATCTATTGTAAGTGTAATGGGTGATCCTCCCTTCTTCGAGAGAATACGGTCATGTCATCTAGATAGATAACAATAATCTTATTCAAGAGTTCACCAAAATCTAAATCCATTGCCCTTTGAAAAGTGGTAGCCACGTTCGAAAGGCCGAATGGCATTCGTTGGTAAGCAAATGTTCCCCACTTGGTAGTGAATGCGGTTTTATGCTGGTCTTCATCCCTGACCCATATTTGATTATATCCGGAGAAACCATCGAGTAGGGAGAAGCGTTGAGCCCCAACCACCGAATGCAAGATCCGATCGATCTGCGGGAGAGGGTAGTGATCTCTGAGAGAAGCCTGGTTCAGGTTGCGAAAGTCCACGCACAATCATATATCTCCGTTCTTCTTTCTGACTGGGACTAGATTCGCTACCCAAGAAGAATGTTTGATGGGATAAATTATCTTTGCCTCGAGCATTTTTAGGAGTTCGACCTTCATCAAGACTTCGATATTTGGATTGACAGGCCTTTGCTTCTGCCGAAAAGGTTTGACCCCTTTATGCAACTCAATTGTATGCTGGATCAGTTGTCGATCATATCCCTTTAGATCTTGATAAGACCAAGCCATTGTGTCGGGATACTTTCTGCATAGAGATCGGATCTGCTCTAGCTCTTCCGAAGTGCAATCTGTTCCAACTTTTATTGCTTTCCCAGGTTCAAGTTCTAAATATTGATACTGCTTTGCATTAACTTTGATCCTGTGAGAAACTGCTCGATCATTCTGATCAAAGAGGATTTCAAGAGTAATTAATCCCTTAGGCACATGATTATTATTCAATTGAACCAACCCTTCATATTCTTCTTCGTCAGGGCTTATGCTCTCAATTGTGGTTGCTTCTTGAATCATAAAATTCACAATCTGCTCATCATTGTCAAAAACTTGCCAATGCAGATCTCTGTCTGGGACAGAGGGCCTATAAATCATCCTCACAACTTTGGGCTTATGCACCATGTCTTCTGCTGGAGAATACTTGGCTGCGATGGATGCTAGAACATCGGCATGTCGGTTCTTTTCTCTTGGAATAGACTATAGATTGAGAGATTCGAACTGGTCGAGCAAGTCCCATACCCTATTTCGGTATGACTTGAGATAGTGCTTCTTTGAAGTGCACTTTTTTGTGACTTGATTGCATACCAATTCGAAATATCCAAATATTTGGAGATGCTTTATGCCCAACTTTTTTGCTTTCTTGAGTCCTAGGCATAATGCTTCATATTCTGCTGGGTTGTTGGTGCAACTCCACACCAACCGGTAACAATATTCCTTCTACTCTCTAGAAGGTGATACTAGAAGAATCCCCGCCCCGATGCCATTTTTGCATCGGGCGCCATCGAAGAACAATTTCCACAATCCTTGGGTGAAGACTTTCTCTTCTGACTTGATGTGTTTCTCAGGCTTGGTGATGGCATAACATCCCATCTCAATTTCTATCATGGCATTAAAGTCTACCAATGAAAACTCATCTTCGCAACTTAACTGTGCGAGGGACTCCTCGACCAGGTCCACTTGATCTATCCCTTCCACTATCGTATGCACGAGATCATTGCCCTCTCCTTCGAACATCTTCTCTACGAGGAAGACGGAAGGCTTATCATTGTAGATTTTTATCTTCTTTCCTTTGAATGGAATCTCCAAGTGCGAGTAATCCATAGATAGATATCCTCCCAGCTTCCTTGTAAATTCTCTCGATAAGCACATACTAAAGTAGGGCTCAAGGTCAACAACTACCACCTCTTGTAGGACTATGATCTGAGGCATTTTGTGTAGTTAGATAGAAATATCTTTGATCACTCCTACAATCTTCACAGGAGTACCATCCAATTGTAGCACGCCGTGACTACTTTGTGTATATTCCATCCCTATCTCTTCGCACACTGCTTTGGGCATGACCGTTGTCGCGGCCCCAGAGTCAATCATACAGTTATGTACAACATACCCTTCCATTTGTAGAGACATGTAGAATGGTGGTGGCCTATTCTTCCTCGTAATGGATGTGGACAGGGTCTGCACTAGGGCAAGCGGTGTTGCCTTTCTTGCTTTGGTTATCTTTAATGATTCTTGCAACAGGTCCACTTGTTCGGGTAGTTGCAGTGCGTCATACAGACTGATTTTGGTTGGAATCCTCTTTAGCTCATCTATAATGTTGTACGCCAGGGAATTGGGCACTTTAGGTTCCTTTCTCGGCTCATATATGGTGTGATACTATTCCGTAGCTTCGACCCTTTATCACTTGGTCAGTGAAGGAAGCTTGAGCTTCTCTCTAGCCTATTCCTTAGTTTCCACCTACGGTGGATTTGTAGGGACCTATTGGGCCTTCTCTTTGACTGGCATAGGTTTTCAAGCTTCGTTCGAGGCCGGAGGAGGTTGCTGTCCTTTCTCATGGTGAGCATGCACCTTTAAGGGAGCCATTTGAGTAGCATCCACCTCTATTGACTTCTTTCCTCCTCTAGTAAGGACTACAACTGGCTCTTCTTCACCAATCACTAAGTTGTGATTCATCTATATAATTACATTGACTTGACCGCCATGACTACTGCTCACCAACGTTTGTACATAGTGTTGGTGCAACATGCAGGTATTCTCTTTGTGAGGGTCATTACACGTGGAGCACCAATGTATATAATTGGAAGTGCTCAGGGCTTCGTCTATTGCAGCATTTCTTGCCGAAGCTCTTCCTTGTTGGGTCGCTTGATCTTTAGTAAGTGTAGGTGTAGGATAAGATCTTCTCGATAGAAACTCTTGTTGTGCTTGCTTCTTCTTCATAATGGTCATGTCATTAGACAGGGTCTACACTGTGGAGTTCAGGGACTAAACTTCTTGCAGTATTTTGGCTTGCATGTCTTCGACTTTGGGAATCGGTGGCAATGGAGCCATTGTTGGTATTGGAGGTAGGGTAGGGTGTTGAAGTGGTGCTGGTAGTACAGGGAATGTCAAAGTGGGCATGGGCTACAGAGTCAAAAAGGTGGGAAAATGAATTTGTGGAGCGGTGATTTGAGATACAATGGGATTCGGGTTCCAAGATGAGATCGGGAGTGTAGGGGTTGCAGAGATCTACGAAGCGGCTGCGCTTGCATACTGGGATTGATAGAAATCAAGAAGTATGGGCATCGACATCCTTTGGGGAAGCTTACCCACAACTATTAGATCCATATTTGCTTTTTGGGCCAACTCATATAACTTTGGGAAGGTATTGATATTTGAATACCTCACCATCACACTGATATCAGGATTGAAAGCCCGAAGAAAATAGTATGTTGCAGCTTCATCAGATGGTCGAAGTCCAACTGGTATTCTTTTCCAGGTTCGAGTGAACCTAACATTGAAGTCTACGATCTCTTCTTGTGGATGTCTCTGGATCGTTGTGAACTGATGTAGGAGAGAGGTCGGATCGACGGACTCATTGAAGATTCGCATCAACTGCTCGGCTAACTGGTCCCATCCCGTAATGGTACCGGGTGGTAAATATCTATACCAGTAGAGGAGTTTTCCTCTAAGAGACAGAACCAAAAGCTTTACCATAACCCGCTCTTCTATGATGTCATGGATTGTCTCCAGAGAAACTATATCTTGGATGTGCTCCAGGGCAGTCTTCCCAGTTCCATCGAATGTTGGGATCTTCTTTATAGCAGCAAGCGGCACTTGCCCTTGTCCCACCAGATTTAGCGATCCTGAAGAATTCCATGTTGGGAATAATCTAGGTGGCGGTTGCTGCTGCATTTGTTGTTGTTGTTGTTACTACTGTGCCATATTTACTCTTGGATTTTGAGAAACAAGAATTCTCGAAGCTCCTCCTTGATTGCTAATAGGACGACCAATAGGAATGGAGGCACTAGGATGCTTCGATGAGTTGGGAGGATTAGGAGGAAAGCTAGCCGCTGTGCTATCAAAAGTTAGGCCTTATTTGTCAACAACGGCCTCTTGCGAGGATGTTCCACGTAACAAAGACTCAGGGGTGACCAACCTAGATCGTTCCCCAAAGGTGTCAATATCTAGCTCAAAGAACTCAGTTTCCTCTCCTCTATTCCTAACTCTCCATCTTGTTTGCATGAAGACACAGACTTTGGTATCGGTATTTACGACTTAAATATTCTCGGGTAAGACAGAGTCGCTAGATGCTAAGATTATTTTGATAATGAGAGCATCGGTTCTCACTACCACTCACAAGGTGAGACTGATCGGGTCCCACCGGGCGTGCCAAAAACTGTTGGTCATCAAATCTGCCCAGGAAAGGATTTGGGTAAGTGTATGCACCCTAGACCTGGACCAACATTGAAATGTCGAAGGGAAGAGATGCCCCTCGTGCCAATCTCCGGAGAAAGGTTGGATCCTATACTAAACTACTTTGGTGTTTAAGATAAAGGTGCAGGAAAGAGATAAACAGAGTAAGGATACAGGAAAGAAATAAAAGAGTAAGGGAAGAAATCTTAGTAGTTTAATGGTGGGAAAGAACCAGAAGCATGATTACTAGCCAATAGCTTAAAACAGCAGCAAAGAACACCAAGAGTAAACGAAATGAACACTATATTAATCCTCCTATGTATCCTTTGGATGAATTCTAGGATTACCCTTCCCCTTTCGTCGAAATTCAGAGTTTAGAGTAACGACGATTAAGAAAGAGTGAATATGATAGAAACACTATCCACAGGCAACATAAAAGAAAACCAACACAATGATTTCCTCCCCTATGTATCCTTTGGGAAAATTTTAGGGTTCAGTCCCCAATCGCATACCTAAATCCAAGATTCAGAATTACAGTATACAAATGAAGAAAGATGAAAGAAATAAATGCAGAAGGTAGCATACAAGAGAGAAATAGAGTCCAAAGCTCTTTAGTATTAATCACAGGAATGCAAGTTACAACAACTTTCTAGCAGAAAGTTCCCCCCCTTTTACATTACAATGCCTGGGTTTTTATAGAGGACCCGACCCTTTGAGCCATAATTGCACAAAATGGAGGAGTATACCCTCGAAACCTGAGAAGTCGGCTCTTCGTGGCCCTCATGACTGAGCTCTTAAATCTATTACCAAAACTTGAAACTATGACCGGGTCAGCCGTGGAAACTTGCATTAATGAGCCGTCTGAGCATCCTTGGCTTCTGGGTGCAATACTCGAGTGGCCGCCATGCTTGTCGGGCTCTTCTTCAGAGACTGATACTTCATTTCCAATTGCCAAAAATGCGCAGCTAGTTTTTTGGGCACGTAAAAATGCATTTATGAGGCACTTGATCACCTCGAGAAAATACCCGGCTTGGAGCGCATGCCCTTGAAGTGCTTCGCTAGTTCTTCGTTCGCAACTTTGCTTCGCAATGGACTTGTGTCGAAGCATATTCTCCTTGATTTGCACTTCGCATGGTGGAGCTTCACAAAACAGCTTTGGGGGTGATGAGGGCCGAAGCAAATCTCCTTCGCAAGATGGACTCTTCATTACTGCTTCACTGGAAGATGTGCCAAAACTACTTCGTCGATGAATTGTTAAAATGCTTCGCCGTGATCTTCCTTCAAAATTGTGGTTCGGGAGGATTTTTGCCGAAGCGCATTCTTACCTTCAAAAATGCTTTGACTGCTTCCACTTCGGGGGAAAGTACTTCGCACAAAGGTTTGCCGAAGCAGATGCTTCGCAATGACTTTTAGCAAAGTAGAAATGGTTCGCTGGCGAGGAGGCCCGAAGTGGGTGCTTCGACGGTTTTTCGGCGAAGTGTTTTCAACGTTGCGCTCCTTCAAATCCCGCTTCGCAAGTTTCTTGCCCGAAGTAGCCTTTTGAAGTGCTTCGGGCCCGAAGTAGTTTTCATTCTTCTTCCTTTGCATTTTGCTTCAGCAACACCGCTTCACAAAACTTTCGCTTGAAGTAACTGTTTGAGGGACTTCGGGCCCGAAGTAGTTTTCTTGCCCTAGTCAATTCGGACCATGATTTCCCTTCGGTGAAGCTGTTCTTTTGAAATGCCGCTTCGCAAAACTTTTTTCCGAAGTAGCTGCTGGAAATGCTTCGGGTGCGAAGCTCTTTTTTTACGCCTTCTTTGAATTCCTTCTTCGGCAACTTCGCTTCGCAAGGTTTTTGCCCGAAGTAGTTGTTTGAGGGACTTCGGGCCTGATGTAGTTTTCATCCTTAGCGATTTCTTTCGGCAAAGCTATCTTCCTTAGCTTGTTCGGACACGAAGTTTCTTCTTCTAATTTTTATGTACAAGGGGGTGGCAGGGAAAGCCAAAATTGCTGCAATGCTTGCAAATGTTGTTTCTAAAAACAAGCAAGGGAACAAATTCATGAAATTAAAAGAAATACTTTACAACAAATTTAGTTTTTCTACCCCATTGTGCAATGTGACAAAATTGTCAACAGTTCCTATCCCCTTCCTGAAGCCAATCCACTCGAGTTTTTTGTTTTCAAAAAATTTCTTCCCTCAGCTCCCATTCAACAAGTTCTTTTGCAGCCTCAAATTTCTCAAAGAGAAGCTCCTTCGTGAGTCCATGATCTCTAATATTCCTTGAAGCTTCTTCCACCTTCTTAAGAGCCACCAACTTAGCCAAGGAAAGGTTCCCAAAATTTAGACTATTCCACCTCTTCAATTTATGCTTAACAAATTATAGCCACTTCATAAAGGAATACATAGCAGTGCCATGATAAGGTTTACCATTGGTCCACCAACCTCGCATGAAATCATGAATCTTAGGATCTCGAAGCCACATAAGTTGAAACTTAAAGGAAGGATTCTTCTTTAGCCCAAAATCAAAAGTAGAGAGTTTGATAGGCCAATGATCAAATCCCTTACTCTCCAGAATCATAGAACTAGAGCTTCTATTATTATCAATCCAAAAACTAGAGATAAAAAAATTATCTAGTCTCTCTGAGATGGACTCTTCCCCACATCTTCTATTATGCCAGGTACAGATCCTATTATTCAGCTTAATTTCAACCAAGTTCAAGGCTCAAATACGAGCACTAAAGATAGAAGAAAAATTCTTGAGATGATCAACTCCACCGTGCTTATCCTCTAGACAAGTGATAGAATTGAAATATCCAACCAAAATCCATGGGTACAAGGGAGCCAAACTTCTCACAAAACTAATGTGCTCCCACAAATTTACTTTACTATTGTAATAAATAGGATCATACACATTTTTAAGTAGGATGGTTTCACCATATTCATTATCATTCCCGATCACCATTATAGAACATCTACTACCAATCCAAGTAAGAGGAGAGATCTTAACCGAATCCCATAAACAAGCAATGCCACCAACATATCAACATGCACCAAGATACTGGCATTGACTCCTCCACAACTTGGGAGCAATATTGAACATACTATAAGTAGCCAATTTAGTCTCCTAAATAAACACCACATCTAGAGAATGTACACGAATCAAATCATGAACAACTTTTTATCTGGGAATGTTCATTCCGTGAGAGGATAATCGTTTCTGCACGTTAGAAAAATGGGATTCCAATGTTCTCACCAAGCATGACTGCACCAAAGTCTTCCCCATTAACTTAATTTTACCCTGGTTTTTCTTTCGACCCACCTTCATATTCTTATCTGGAGCACCTTTTTTAATTATTTTCTACTACAATCCTACTACCGTAGGAGTTTTGCAGTCCAAGGTTGACTACCTCAGTGCCTAAGTAGGAGAAAGCACAACTATATATGTGCCACTTTCCAAAATAGTTTTCCTTCCAAGGCTAGAGCCAACCATATCACTTGTACTCAAAACCAAAGCCATATGTTCTTCATTTAAACCCACTAGATCTAATTCCTTAGGTTCCACCTCAAGAAGAGACATCTGATTTGGCCCTGTTATATTTATATTAGGTAACAATATTTTAGGTAACTCCATGCACTGATCAATATCATCTAGTATCTTAAAATAGTTGAGCAGAGCATCTGGTTGGCTATCCTTAAGGGCTCTTTTTACCCTTCTTCCTTTGTTTCGGGGTTTTACAAGAACAAAGTCTTCCTTATCCCGATCCCCTTCCTTTATCGGGGCTTTTCCTTTATCCAAATTTTGTGCAAATTGAGAGGACCCAAGATTTGAAGCCACAAGCAGGACAAACTTAGAACATTTTCTTTGTAGGTGTTCATATTCATGACAAATCTGACAACGAAATGGAAGAGCTTCATAGTCAAGTTGTTGAACCCATGTAGACGATCCAAATTGTATTTCAACAGAATCTAGAATATGATTGTTTAAATCAATTTTGACACAGATACGGGTAACATAAATTAACTTTTTCTCCATAGTTTGTTGTGATGGTCCAATCGACTTCCCAAGAAGAAGGGAAATCATATGCAAGATGTTGTTTCTCCATAATTTCAATGGGAGCCATGGGAGTCAAACCCACACTGGAACCCGCAGTGGCTACTCCTCTGATGGGTTGAAACCGACATGCCAAGGTTTAAGAAAGAGTCCAGCTTGGTTATAGAAATATGGATCCCCTTCAAATATTTTTTTACGATTCGCAAGACAAGAGAAAACCACCATAAATTAGCTATTCACACTTAGCATCACCTCCACTCACATTCAGAGTTCCAAGTCTTCCTAACCCAAGCCTCCATAAAGGGAAGATAAATTTGGATGTCTTTAAATTTGCCAATTAGCGCATGCGTGGTTAAATACTCCACATATTTCACCATTGATACTGGTTGGACCACTAGAACCGGCCTGACTTCACATTGTTCCAAAAATCCATTGTTCTTTAACAAATGATTCTCGACATGCATTGGGAAACCTTGTTTCTTCTAATCATTTTTAGATGAAAAAACGTCACTAGCATGCATGCTCTGTGATGGGTCCGATGCCATCACAACATTCCTCCCCATAGCTTATTGTAATATCTCTTTTCCAGACCAACATTAATGTGTTTTCATATAAACTATTTATTATAATTTTTGTGGTTGCTCTTGTGCTTCAGGAAAGAAACCAACAATCCATATTTGGTAAAGTGAACTATCACAATGCAAATTTTTAGAAACATTACTCTCCTAAGATGCAATGCATAGATAGTAGAGATGGATTTTTGGTATTGTGAAGGCTATTGCATGAAAATATCAAGAAGAAGAATACTAAACTTTGGAATATTTGTATTTACAAAGAAAATTGAAAAAGATCTAGAAAATGAAAATAAAAAATTTAGAATTTTTATGAAAAAAGTATAGGTATCTAGCTATAGCACCTCAATTGAGAGAATAATTGAATTTATTTGTAAAATTTCAAGCTCTAAATGGAAGAGTTGTAATTTATCAAAGGTGAGGGACCCATGTACAACCCCGTTTTCTCTATAAAAAAGAAGAAGAGGATGAAATTACCCCTTTACAAAAGAATCTCCATTCCTAATGCATCTATCCTCCTCCTTTCCTAATCTTCCAAATCCTTTTCTAGCAATTAAAAATGTGTCTCTTTTATAAGTGAAGGCACCTAACAACCATTCCTAAATATGGGCTACAATCATGGAGAATATATCTCTCCTTTTACTTGAATAAGAACAATTCCCTCTAAATACAAAGGACACGTATACATGCATAATCAATATCTCTCCTTTTACTCAGATAAGAACAATTCATTCTAAATAAAAATGATGCATATACATGCATAATCATAATTACTTATTAGTAGAGAGGATTCTTCATATAAACAATGAAATAGCTAGCAGAGAAAGGACATACTCGATGGAAAAAAATGATAAAATTACCTTCGTGGAAAAAGATGAAAGCATATTTGCAAGAAAAGGATAAAATAGCCAAGAGCAATTTAAACATACAAAAATTATGGAAAGAAAATATGGAATAATAAAGTTTATACACATGGAACCCTAAGTATCTCTAGGCATTTTGTTTTATTTCCCATGTGAAAATAGTAGCTAGAAATTAGATGCATATCCTTCATTTTATATGCCACGGTGATAACAATAAACATTTCTATTTTATCTCCCACATGGAACAAGGATCTTTATGTTTTTCATCGTTTATGGATGCATCCATGTGGAACAAGAATCTCCATGCTTTTTGTCTTATATGGATGCATCCACATGGAGCAAGAATCTCTAAGCTTTTTTGTCTTATATGGATGCATCCATATGAAACAAGAATCTCTATGTTTTTCCTCGATTACGTAGACAAGACTTAAGTTTCTAGGTGGAAATTCATAATTCCCATGCCAACAACGTGCATTTTCGATGCACTATCTATTTCTGGTGTATTATTTGTTTCTAGTACACTATCTATTTTTTACACATTAGCACTTAGAGACCTACAAGGAATCATATTTTTATCTAGATTCATTAGTCTAATGCTTATAAATAAAATAATCACAACTAATTGTAAAACTAAGCCTTAAATCACATAAAACCTATCCAAAATAATATAGTAATGCATTTTACCTATTCACCATCTAGTTAGAATTTTAGTATAAATTACAGTCGAGTCCACAACTACACATATTTTACCAACACACTAAAGGAGTTAGAAAGTGTTACTTTGCTACATAAAAGAAGATATTTTAGGGCCTCATCACCTCCAATGTGGATCAACTAGACAATTTACTTTAGTAGTGTCAAATTATTGTCTAGCTCCTCAAGGAAAATCTTCATCATATATAAAGTTGTATGGAGTGACAACAAGATTTACATCGTTTAGAGCAACAACTTATAGTAGGTCATATGGTATTTTTATGAATCTGTTCCTATAAAAAGTTATCCCTAAAGACCAATTCCAATAGTGATATGGTCCTTACAAGGTGGTTCATGGATTAGAAAAGTGGTATATCAGTTAGAGCTTTCTTTAACTTCCAAAATCCATATTGTCTTTCATGCTTCTTGTCTTAAACATGTTATTGGTTAGAAGAAGCGATCCCAAAATAATGTTTTAGTACTAAAAAAAAAAAGGATAGATCAACCTTTAGCTCAAAGTAATTTTGTAGTCCCACATCTATAATCTGAGATCTAGTCATGTGCAAGAGAACCTGATCAAGTGGCAGGATTTGCCAAATAAATATGTGACGTGGGACCATTCTCTAGTTATTTTCATCTTTGATGATAAAGCTTTCTAAAGGGATCCATGTAATGGCTCTAACATAGCCATCTTTTCTATCTTTAATATTATTAGCTTGGGATCTAGGTTAGGGTTGTACCTTGAGCATTAGGGTTAGGGTTGTTATAGTTATTTTAGTCTATTAATAGTGGAGTTATGTTGTAGTTGTTTCATTATTTATACTAGTAATATTATGTCGCCTCTTGTGCACATATGACACTTTTCCCTCTTTGAGTGGCTATGATTATTGTTGATTTAGAATCTAGATATGTTACTTGTTATTAATGATTTATTGTTGTGGAATCTAAATTTTGTTGTAGTGAATAATTTTTATTTTTGCATTTCTATGTTTTACTATTGTTGTTGTTATTTCTAGAAGTTATTTCATTACACTACACCTATAAACTTGGTAATTAGACAAAGTCACCTTTGGATTTACTAATATTGAAGAGCTAGCTTTAGTGTCCCAAGGGTAATATCTCCAATCACCTTAGCATAATTTCACCATGATTGCTAATATACTTAGCCATAAAAGGACAAAGTGTGGTGTGTTAAGAATAATAATTTTCTTTAAAGGCATTAACCTTAGATGGGCTTTCATTGTCAGTAGTTTTTCAAGGCCATTCAATCAAACATTTAAGAAGATTTTTAAATCTTAGGGATCTAAGCCAGTTGCTAAGTTAACTAAATTGTCTATGACCATATTTCCTTTCTTATATATGAGAGTAAGAGCAACCTTAAAACTATGAAAGGAGGCAAAAAACATCAAATATTATATAATTGCTTATCCAATTATTATATCATTTCTTCTTTACTATGTTGACAATAATAAGAGAGTTATCTTCAATTTTAGGCGATTCCTATTATCACTTTATTGGTAATTTAACTGGATCCTATTTAATAATGTCTTTGCATCAACAAAATATTAGACTATATTCCATGTCCTTTAATATATGCCAATAACAATTTGTATTTGAAATTGTGTAGAACTCTACCATCCTCCTTTTTGGGATTATCCTCCAAAGCTTCATCTAAATTTAATTTTTATATAATTGAATTAGAATATCCCTTCCACCTTACCTTAAACTTGCAAACCTTATCATTCATCTTGAATAATCCTTTAAAGCTTCGTTTGAATTCAATTTTATATAATTGAACTAGAGGTGCCTTCCACCTTACCTTTAACTTATTGATTTGATTTGACAGTTGCAACCCTTATCCTTAATTTAAATAATTAATTTTTCAATTATTTATATGGGACTAAAATGAGTCCAATCCATATCACATTATGAATGTGTTATTTTGTGTTTCAATAAATCATGCACACTAATATTTTGACAATTATGCATATATCATCTAACAAGATTTGAACTTGGGTTTCATCTTGGAACTCTATGTTTTTAACCATGTAAGTTGGTTATAGTAAAAACAAATAATAATTTTGTAATTACAAGTTCTATTGTTACCAATATATCATTTTATATTAATAAAATTTTACAAACATCATGATCGCATTATTGTGGTATTTCAAAAAATTGAATTATCACATGTTACTTTATTGTGGGGTTGTCCCTCACAATATAAGGATTTAAGATCCACACTAATACAATTGCTCCTTTCACAAAATGTTAACATTTAAAAATATCTCGGGATTCATAATATGTTATCATAAGTTTGCTTCTATATATCCTTGCGACTCTATAAAAAATATATATATATGAATGATATGATATGATATGTTAATATTTCTAATAAAAAACATCAAACATATATTTTGGATTTAGAATACATTATCATTTGATCTTTATCTCTAGATAACCTCGTGACTCTACAAAGTACTTAAATAAAACCTTTGTATATAATATACAACATTTTGATCTTCATTACTTATCCTAAAGTCATTGAGCAAAATATTAATCTTCGTTTATTAAATTAAAACCTTAACTTGTGATGTAAATCTCTACTTCGTACTACTTCTCTAAATTATTAAACATAAATATTTATTCTTTAATTTTTTAATTAAAACACATTTGGCTCACAATTTTTTATATTATTTTTCAAATCGTTCAATAAATCTAAACCGAACTTTAAAGAAACATTGGCTCATAATTTTTTATATTAATTTTCAAATCGTTCCATATATCTAAACCGAACTTTAAAGAAAAATTGGCTCACAAGTTTTTATATTATTTTTCAAATCGTTCAATAAACCTAAACCGAACTTTAAAGAAGAATCTCTTCTTCAATAAAGGACACTGTAAGATATGACATTCCATCACATAGATCTTTTCATTTCAATAAGTATATCTTCATAGACCTATAAAGACTCCCATATTTTCATCAACTCCAACTGTACTTTATCTTTTTAATGGCTATTCTCTTCTCTTCAGGACATACCACTTTAAGGTACTTTATTCCACATGTCCTTCATATTTTTAATGGCTATTTTCTTCTCTTCAGGTCATACCACTTTTGAGGTACTTAGACCCACACTCCCACAGCTTGTCCTGAATTTAACATACCATTACTTTGAAAAGTTAAGTAGATTGGTAGTTGTTTGTTTGGCTATGTGTTTATTTAGAAGATAATATGACTTAAACTTTGGGGTAGCTTGTTTGTAAAGATAGTAGTCCGATCTAAATCCTCGTTGTCAAACTGAAGATGATGGTACAAATCTAACAACAACAATGAGGTGAAATAAGTTTAATGAAAGCAACCCCTATAATTTAAATCCTGTACTCGATAATTACTAAAAATAATGTTGACAGACAATTGCCTTAGTGGCTAAGATGATGGTTGTTTTTTAAGTGATCTTGTGTTCAAACCCCTTGAGGGTGGTTGTTGATGTAATTTGTAAACGTTCTCCTTTAAAAAAAAAAAAAAAGATATTACTAAAAATAATGTGATTATCCTATAAATAAAATAAAAATAAAAATTAACTTACATTATGTCTGCCGATAGGCAGTTGCCCTAATGGTTAAGATGATGGTTGTTTCTTAAGTGGTCTTGTGTTCAAACCCCTTGAGAGTGATTGTTGATATAATTTGTATATGTTCTCTCAACAAAAACTTACATTATGTCCTCAAAACATAATAGATAAACCATCCTTAACATGTTTTTTTTATCTTTTAAATGTATAGGCTTTTAATAATGTCCTAATCATTTATAAAAGTTTCTTAGTCCCTCTCAGTTTATCAAAAGGGTGTGGTTGGTATATATTGAATTGATATAATTATTGTTAGAACAATCTAACATTAATTTTTATCATTTATTGTGATTACTGTTCATTTTGATTCTTTTGTTTTTTTAATCTTTTAAATGTATAGGCTTTTAATAATGTCCTAATCATTTATTAAAGTTTCTTAGTCCCTCTCAGTTTATCAAAAGAGTGTGGTTGGTATATATTGAATTGATATAATTATTGTTAGAACAATCTAACATTAATTTTTATCATTTTATTGTGATTACTGTTCATTTTGATTCTTTTCACTTCCCAATAGTGTTCCAAGCAGAATAGTGTTCCAAGCAGGTAAAGAACAGGCATTATATTATTTGTGATTCAAGCAAACAATTTGTATTGCCAACCAAGGACTTAGATGTTTCTTGTCCTCTATCAAACTTTCCTGAGACAAACCGGCAATAAACAAAAATTACTTTACTGCACAAATGTATGCGTTACGCCGAGAAATGGGTGTTTCTTGTCCTTTATCAAACTTCCTGAGTCACACAGGCAATAAACAAAAGTCACTTCAACGCACATGAAATGGATGCATTTGGCATCGCATAAGTTAATGCATATCCAATTCAGATGGATTGAAATATACTAGCATGCCAAACCAACAGGGAGCTTCCATGTGGCACAACCATATGGGTTAATAAACCAAGGTCAGATGTTTCATCTCAGATCTTAATCCACCTGAGAAATCTTCACTTCCACATAGGGAAATATGGACATTCACGAGCCTCGAGGAGACATAATGGATATCCACTAAACTCTTTCTAAGAAAATTCCCCACAAAAGCTAGGAAATCCACCCAACATTCAAAATGCAATGAGAAACACTAGTCTTTTTTCTTCTTAATTGCTTATATAAGATCAAGATCCATGGATATATAATAGTTTAAATCTGTATTAAAAAAAAATTAAAATCTTAACTGTAAAAAAACATATTTAACTTTAATTTTCTCTTAAAATCAACAAATATAACCTAAAAATATCATATCATTTGATGAGTGCTTGGGAACTAAGACTCCTTTTCTAAATTGCCTGTTTTGCCAACTTACAACACAAGATATGCTACAAAATCAAGCCTCCGAGGTGGCTTGGATTTGTAGCATTCATCAATGGCAACTCACTGTTTTTGGACTGTTCCAACGAATTATAAGTGTCAAGGCTTCAAACTCGTGTCATCATCCATGTCCATATATTATTTTAATATCATCCAAATTAATTTGAGTTCTCAGCTCAGACTGCACACTACGACGATCGTCAGACCTCATGCTTCAGGTTTTTCATATTTTGCAAAATTCTGCCCACTGCCCAATTTATTCCTGCCTATTACTCTGCACTCCTCTAGGTTTCAGTGCAGTTCATAGCCCTTCATGCACTGCTTTATTGCAGACCGTGGAGGAGGATTCATGCCTAATACCCACACTCCTGAGTACATTTTGGATCTTTGATTCCTGTCACTACTCTAGGTTTCAGTGCACTCCTAAGTACCCCCTTAAGTTTCTTCTTTGATTCCTGTCCAATTTAAATTAACATTCTGGAATAGTGCCCTTCATGGTCTGTCCTGTTGCAGATTGTGGAGAAGGAGGATCCAAGATCACTCAGTCACACTACCCTGAACTTCAGTTTGGTCCTTATATTACAAGTACCCCCCTGAGTTCAGCTTTGGTTCCTGTCACCACTCATGAACTGTTATATCGTAGACTTAGGAGAAGGATCCATGGTCAAAACCACACTTTGCTGGATTCCATTTTGGTCCTTTGTCCACTTGAGTTTCAGCTCTTTGTTACTGTCCAATTCACAGGGCTTGAATAGTTCATAGTGACACTTCACGGACTGTCCTATTGCAGGTTGAGGTTAAAGGATCCTCTCGCCCAATACCCCACAGTCCTGAACTGCAGTCACAAATACCCACTTGAGTTTTAGCTATTGATTCCTGTCCAGTTCGAAGCAGCATTCAGAGGGCGTGAATATTTCATAAAGAAAAGGAAAGTAGTCCAGCGCTAAACATATGGGACGATGCTGTTTACCTAATACATGCTAAGTCATTTAAGTCTAAACTTCAATACTCTGATTACATTATTTATCTGGAGTTTTTTTCTCTGGTAATCAATGTCTTTCCGGATTTTAACGTTGAACCTCCTATTTAAAATATGAAAGTCGTAGAACCATTCATGGATTGTTCTATTGCAGGTGGAGGTTACGGATCCACCCCCAATACCCCACAGTTCTCAACTGCATCTTTGCTCCTTGGATTACAACTACAAGCACCGACTTGAGTTTCAGCTTTGATTTCTATTCAACTTGAAGTAACATTCACAGGACTTGAATAGTTCATAGGATCCTTCATGTAATGTTCTATTCCAAATTGAGGAGAAGGAACCATGCCCGATATCCCATAGTCCTGAAATATATCTTGGGTCCTTATGTTGCAACTACACACTTTGAGTATTAGCTCTGATGCCTGTCCAATTGTAAGTGATATTCAAGATGTCTAGTTTCTGATTCAGGACTTGAACAATTCATAAAATTCAAAATGGAAGATGGTGCCGGAACAGTTCATATAAAGAATGCATCAAAGTCCAGTGGCAAGCACTTAACACCCACAAGACCTAAAACTGACATGCATAATGCCAGAAAATATACAAAGAACTTTGACAACATTTCTCTTGGAAGCCACGGCTTCAGCCCCATGGGAAGAGATTCATATGACCGTGTGGAGTACAAAGATGTCTTTGGGGGCCCTCCTAGGTGCATTTTCTCTAGAAACGGAGCAGAGGAGGAGCCCTCGATTCCAAGGAGGTCATATGATGAAGTGTTCAAAGCATTTGAAAAAGAACTGAATTTGACAAGGGGCTCCAAAAATTTGCCAGTTTTTGAGTTTTCTGGGTGTCAAAATTCTTCGGTGCCAGTGTTTGACCTCCCTGTCTTTGGAGGATCTGAGTTGCCCGTGTTTGAACTCCCTTCATCAAGAGAAGACTTGGGTAGCAGAGGTACCACCTCTAAGTCCTCTAGTGCTGAATTCTATGATGATGTTTTTGGAGGTGGTGGCAGACTTTCTACTAGTGTACGTGAAGAATCGACCACTAAAAGAGTATTTTCAAGGCCTTCAGTATCCAGATCCAAGTCCTCTTCATCACAGCTTAGCTCTGAGGATCCAAGTCCACATCATCATGCATTGCCTTCGATGGCAGGGGACCATCCTTTGTCAGCTTCGGCTTCCAAGCTCAGGTTTCTACTTCCCTTCCAGTTTTTTTCTTTCTAGATCTAATCTGATACTTCATTTTTTATTTGATGGAATTCCTTTTAGAATTCCTGATTAGTTATTGTAACTTGAACTTTGAAGTCCTGTTGACCTGCTTTGTTCATTGGTGGACAATGTATTTGTTATTTTCCTTTCTCTGGTTATCAATGTCTTTTAGCTGGAAAATTGCTTTACTATCATTAAGTCCAAAGAATGAATCTTAGAATGTTAGTTGGCTTGAGATGTGGCTGCGTAGAGTTCGTTCTTGTTAAAATAAATTATATATTGGGTTTACTGGACAGATAATATACCTCTCACTGGTGAGATTAGTTTTACAGACCGGCTCTCAGATTCCAACCAATGTGAACAAGCTATTATCAAGCAGAAGTCTTTTAGGGTCTAGACACAATTTGATCTGTTCCTATGTTTAATAATATTCTGCATCTAATCTATGAATCTTTTATAAGATCAAAATTTTACTCCCTGCCATGGGATTAGAAAATGTTTTGAATAGCTGTTTTGGTTTTGTACAGGCCATGTACTTTCTCCTCAAAGCCAGATAGGTCTTTTGTCAAAAGGCCCTCTGGTACACGACAGGCAGGATATCAATCTCAATGTTCCGACAATGTTTCTGTTCTTTCAAGTGGTTGCTCTTCCCCTTCTCAAATCTTGACAGACACAGCCAGTGTTCCTTCTTACCGTGTCAACAAGCCTAGGAAATTAAGCAAGATGATGGAAGGGGTAAACACGGATGATGTTTTTGGTGGCTTCCCTCAGCATAGGCATTTAACCCACAAGAAGGCTTGCCAAAAAGCAGAAGAATCCATCAGTGACTTTAAGATTGGATTGGAAGTAGGAAATCTAGATAGGACAGATATATTTGAGAAATGCCCTATTTGCATAAATACCTCAAGGAAAAGCTCAACAAAATATGTGTATGAAGTTGGAGATCATGTCAATGCCTCAACACCGAGTGACCAAACAGACATGGCAGATGCTAGTTTAGTTTTGGAGTTCGCAAAGGAGACATCATTTTCAATAGACACAATGCACCTTATGAGCCAAAATCTGCTTGGTTCCTCTCCTTCAGAGCTTATTGCTGGACCTCAGAAAGTGAAAAGTTGGAGAGATTGGATACCAGAGCTAAAAAACTCTCCCTTCAATCTGAAATATTGTTCATCAGCTAGTTCTTTGAGCAGCTCAAATGTTTCTTTAATTACAGACACTGCTGCTTGGGCCCAGGAAGAACCAGAAGAGGTGACACTGGAAGCTCTAGAAAGAAATTCACTAGATGATGGAGAAAGTTCTGATGTTATTGGGTCATATGTAATTGAAATTGTTCCTGACAGAAGAAAGAATTTAGTTGTTCATGATAAAAATTATAATCATCCAGGTGACAGTTCAGTACTTGATGCTTCAGACATGGCCATAAAAGAGGCCATAGCCTGGGCAAAAGAAAAATATCAGTTAGGAAACTGTAAGGAAAGGAAAGAAGATACAAGTACGTTTGTTGAGGGACCTACCGAAAAAGATATGCAAGAAAAGGTGTGCGATGGTAATACCAAGGGTGTAAGGCAATGTGGCAACGATGTCTCTATAAACGTGGAGGGAAGAATGCAACAGGCATGTGATGGAAGTACATATCAGAGAAATCTTGTTATGTTTGAAAACTGCGAAGAAGGATTAATTAGTCAATCAGAGCATAGTTTGGAGTCCAAAGATCAGCTGTCTGTACGTAAGGAAGAGATAGATCAACATCCACAAGAAACGGAATTGTGTTTACTACCAGGTCAGTGTGCGACAACAGATGCAAAAGAAAGACCGATAAAGGAAGTGTCAAATGGTGTGATAGTTGATTATAACGAGCATACAATGAATCAAGATGGTGTGGACCCATTCTTTGGCACAAAAGAGTTACAAAATGCTTATGCAATGGGTATAACATCTGATATACTTTCTGGTGGGGAAGCGAACCAGGTTAATATTTGCTGGTTTTTTTGTTTTTTTTGTTTTTTAACCTTTTAGGCATATCTTTACCATGCAGTTCGATAGTCAGAAAATATTGTTTGTTTTTTAAGTTTTGATTTTCATGCTTATCAGATGGATTTTTCTAGATTATTGGAAGAATTGGCCTGTGATGAACTAGAGAAAAGGGACTTTCATGCTCATTCTTCTGTTCTCCAAACTTCTCAATATAAACGAAATTGCACGGTAGCCCCATGTTCTGGTTAGTATTTTTAACTGGTATTTCTATTACCTATGAAGTAAATCCTATTGCATTCATTGAAACTCACCTTTAATTGGTTACTTCAAGAAGAGTTATTAATGTGGGATGAAATTCAAGAGAACTGTGCTACTTTGTTTCTGTGGTTAAATGTAAATGTTTATGGAAAGCTGAAACTCCTTATTGCTGAATATAGACCAATTACATGGATCAGTAAATGCGTGCCCACAATTTAGTTACTTAATTTGGACCAAATACTTAAATGTCCTTGATCTTTTCAAGATGTCTCTCAACATAAACTTTTGCTTGAAATTAAACGTTCTTCTGCTATCATGAATATATATTACTAATGTAATGAGCGGTAATTTTTTTACAGATACACAGACTGCAATTTTGAAAGAGATAACTCAAAGGAGAACACAGTTGGATCAGTAATGGGAAAATAAGCATATGGTATGTCACTAAATTAGATAATGTAAGCATAAAAGGAGCCAGAGTTTTACCTTGAAGCTGTAGCTTTTAACTTGCCTGATTATGGTTCATACTGCATAGTAATTTTCTTCGGATCAAAAACATATAAACGTAGTTTCCACAAAAGAGAGGGAAAACTACCTAAGGTCTTAATTGCATTAACTGTTACATTCATATAGGTCAATTTGTGCAAATTTTAAGATAATTTATTTTGCAGTTCCATAGAATATTCTGAACAAACAGGCCGGTATACAAATTTTGTATTTCATTTATGTGACAGTGGTGATGTGGTTGGAACTTGGAAGCAACCATAATCTGCATTTCCCAAATACATAGAAAGTTAAGCTCAATAAAAAAGGATAGCATACAATTTCTTTGTTCATTGACTGCTTCCAAGTTCCAACTGATTTCATTGGCATAACCATGAACTTATAATCTGTCATATTGAACTTTTCAAAATGATTCTTTGGCCTTTGTCATCTCTGAGCTTAGACATAGGCATTGTGGACCTTAAAATTCTGCCAAACTTCATGTTCAAATCATTAACTAAGCAGTCCAAGGTCTCTCATCCCAAATAACTTGTTAAGATCTTGTTTTACCAATCAATGATTGTTTCTATTATTACAATTTGTCAAAATAAAAAATGAGGATGACATTTTATCACCTTTTTAAATGCTACGTAGAAAATCATTTGTATGCAAATGATGATTGGTCTTGGCATATCATGCGTGGCAGGCCTGCTTCTACTAATACGAGATAGTGTGGATCGTCCCACCAGGATACTTGTACACAACAAAAAAAAACAAGAACATAGTCTTTGATTGTGCTAACACATCCTCATGAGTCATGACAACCCAATAATCCACGAGTCTAAGATGGGATTCAACAATCACCAAATGATATCTGAAAGGACAGTTGTCCCTTTATTGCCATTAAAACCTCACTATTTTTGCATTCTAACCAATGGATCTATACTATCTACCCCAAAATCAATGTAGTAAATGTCAGTAAACAACATTAAGGAACTGTCTGAAGTATCATCAATCAGATTGTGTCCTCTGGAAAGCTTTCAAACTTCTGACTTGAAACTTATCAATTTGTATCTGAATCAACAAAATTCAAAGTGACAAAGTGTGAAGATGAAACACAACTCTAAATTGTTAAAGACACTTCTCAAGTAATAAGTGTAGCAACACATTGTAGCACATAGGAAGAAAAAAAGCAACAGCGGTTGGTACCTTTGGTAGGTTGTCCATCTACATCAGAAGCCATTATACCTTTTTAGGTCAATGTTGGCCACTAACACTAGACCTTCCAAAGTTTAATTTCAAATATGCAGTTTCCAATACACTTTGTTCAAGTCTTAATAGAGACATTTGACTTTAACTTTCTGATTCAATTTGCACCCTACATTTGGTACCACCCCTAAGTCCTCTAGTGGTGAATTCCATGACGATGCTTTTGTCCATGGTGGCAGACCTTCTACAAGTGTATGTGAAGAATCGACCTCTAAAAGTTTATTTTCAAGGTGTTATCACCAACATACAATCTCAACATTACAGCCCCCTGTCACCCAACTCGTTGTTGTCCAATTTGTTGTTGCCCAAATCATCATCTTCCATGTCCAGTGAAACGTCATTGTAAAGGTTCAATAAGTCAAAGTCATAGTCTAACTCTACAACATCATCCTTGCCGCAAACTAGAAGGAGAGTGTTGCAATGTTGAGCAAGAAAAGCAGAAAAGTCCATTGTGAGTCAAATGGAGGCTTGAAAAATGCCTTCCATAGGAAAAATTCGGCTCAGAGAGAGAATGTTTTAATGATTCAATAATTGAAATTTTGGGGCATGTAGGGCTCTGCCCATCAACCCTATAAGGCATACTGTCCCTTGACCCTACAAGGGGGATCCTGTCCTCTTGATCCCCGACACAGGAATCAGCCAATTGGATGAAGCAGAGAAAAAAGCAAAAGCATGTGACAAAAGTTCTGAGCACCACATCTAGTGCTTCTATCCCTAATGATTAGTTGGTCTATTGGCAAGGATGTTGACAAGTCTAGAGGAGGGGATAGACGTAGGTGTAAGTTAACAAGTTTTGTATTGTACACAAGTAGTTTTATCAACTATTGTCATTTTGTTGATCAAAGAGTTGTTTGAGCATTGATCAAGTGTGTTAAGTGTTGTTTTGCACACATCATGTAGTCATGAACATGAATAAGACAATGTGTTGTGTTTGTGATTAGTTTGTAGTTTAGTAGGTAGTTAGGTACAAATGTGACAGTTGGGTTGTTACCGTCTATCCCCCTTTCAATTTTGTATATATTCCCTACAACAGTAGTTGAATGGGATCACCATTATATGATATCATCATTGTGTTTTTGTTGAAGACGAGAGACATCTTGTAGTGTTGTGACAAAGATTGTATTACTGTTAGTGATGTACATATCAGATTGCACATAATGAAATGGTTCTATTCCTTAATTGTTATTGTTTTTTAATCCTTGTTGCTTTGCCTGTTTGATCTGTTCGCTCTATTGTTGGAAATAAAATCTATACTAAAAGTCTTTCAGGATTTTCAAGTACCATGAGGACATGAAGGAGAAAAGAAAAAGGAGGAAGGGAATTATTCATTTTTCACTTCACTGTCGACTTCACTAACTCAACTAATTTCCTCACTTTCACTCTTTACATCCTTTTACATGTATTTGCAATGAACAAGTACAATCTCTTCATCATACTAATCAAACAAAATATCCTTAGTAATAAAAGCCCTGTTGTTAGAAGGATTCCAAATCATTTATGCGTTTGAACACTCATTAAACCCAACAAGAATATATATTTGACACTCTTAGCATCTAATTTTTGTCCTTCCATTATGTTCATGTATAAATGCAGTAAGTTCAAAAACATGAAGATTTCTAATAAAATGTTTCCTGACTATGTATGCTTCTTCAGGAGTAAATTACAATCCAGTTTAATAAGATTTCTATTTGACAAGTAGACATTTGTATTAACTTCACCCCAAAAACCATTAGAAACATTTTTAGCATGTCATATATGTCTTTCCTTTTCCATGATCATGTAATTCTTTGTTTTGGATGTATTCTGTTTTGCAACGAAGTGTATGATGCACTAAATTGTTCTTTGCTGCAATGGTCTTTGCAAAATCTGGTGAATTTATTTGATGCACAATCACCACTATTGTTACTTACATATATTTTTTATTTTGTTATTGAGATTTTTTAGACTTTTAACTTTGGATTCTTTAGTTTGGTTAGTTCCTTTGACTCATTTTTGAGAAGATAAATCCATGTATTCCTAGGAAAAGGAGGAAGGAAATTATTCATTCATTTTTCACTTCTCTCCCCTATTGGCTTCACCAACTCAACTAATTTCCTCATTTTCACTCTTTATATCATTTGACGTACATCTGCAATCAAAGAAAGGTAAAATCCCTTCATCATACTCATCAAACAAAATATCCCTACTAATAACAACCTTGTGCTCCAATTGATTCCAATTCCTTTATGCTTTTGAAGACTCACTATACCTCGCAAGAATATGTTTGGCACTCAGCATCTAACTTTTGTCCTTTCATTGGGTACTTACATAAATGTAGTGAGTTCAAAAACTTGAAGATTCCTAATAAAGTGTTTCCCACCAATCTAGGCTTCTTTTAGAGTAAATTGTTAGAATTATTCACTATCGAGTTGTCATTGATGTCAAAGGCTGACTTGGTTGCTGGCAAACGGTGGCGTACTTGGGCGAATTATTCAAGGCATATATATATATATATATATATATATATTCAAGGGTGATTTAATTATAGGTTTGCTTATAAGTTTGGGCGATACCAAAGGGTTTACTTGATTTAAAAACATTTAAATATTTAAACCCACCCATAAGGAATCAAAGGGTTTACTTGATTTTAAAACATTTAAATATTTAAACCCACCCATGAGGGGCGCACAGCCAAAGTTTGACATATTTAAATTAAATATTTAAATATTAAATTAAAACGTTGGAGTTTGAAACAAAAGGTCTCTTTGGAATTTAAAATTCAAAAAGGTGTCTCTTGAGTGGGCCGACCTCTTGGGCGCCAAAAGCAAGAAGGTGAAAGGTTTGCATTTGAAGAGTTGCATCCTCCTCTATAAATACAAGGCCAAAGTTCATTTCTATAGAATGAATTTCATTGAATGTCTTTGATATACATGAGCAGAGTAAAAGCAAGGTACAACAAGGATTATAATATCTTGATGAGCAGAGATTAGAGTGCAGATCCAAGAAGACATTGTGACAGAATTGTGTACAGTCCTGTATACCATTAAAGGCCGAAATTGTGAACAGTCCTGTATGCCATTAAAGGCCGAAATTGTAAGCAGAAGTTGATGCCATTAATGATTAGATTTTGGAGCAGACCTGAGCGAAGTTTTTGATTAGATTTGTGAGCAGAAGTTGATGCCTTTAATGATCAGATTTTGGAGTAGACCTGAGCGAAGTTTTTGATCAGATTTGTGAGCAGAAGTTGATGCCTTTAATGATCAGATTTTGGAGCAGACCTGCGCGAAGTTTTTGATCAGATTTGTGAGCAGAAGTTGATGCCTTTAATGATCAAAATTTGGAGTAGACCTGAGCAAAGTTTTTGATCAGATTTGTGAGCAGAAGTTGATGCCTTTAATGATCAGATTTTGGAGCAGACCTGAGTGAAGTTTTTGATCAGATTTATGAGCAGAAGTTGATGCCTTTAATGATCAGACTTTTGGAGCAGACCTAAGTGAGGTTTTTGATCAGCAGACCTGTACAAGTTTTTGATCAGATTTGTGAGTAGTTTTGCAGCAAACCTGTGTAATTTTGTTGATCAATTGTGTATGAAGTGTTTAAGCAGTTTTATACGGGATTTGTGGAGCAGTCTTGTGGAGTATTTCTCCAAGCTTTTGCATATCTTTATTCGAAGGTTGGTGCCTCAAGGAGATTGGTGTCTCCCGTAGGTTGGTGCCTACGTTTGTGTATAAGGGGATTGGTGTCTCCTGTGGGTTTGTGCCTATTGGCATCGGATCTGACACCTGGGAAGGACTTGGTATATCAATACGCTTTAGACCCGGACCAACATTGAAAGGCCGGGGGGAAGAGATGCCCTCCGTGCCGATCTCCGGAGAAGGCCGGCTCCTATACTATTCTACCTGGGGTTTAAGATAAGGGAACAGGAAAGAGATTGGGAAAAAGCTAAGGGAACTGGAAAGAGATTAAAAAAGCTAAGGGAACTGGAAAGAGATTAAAAGATTTGCAGAAAGAGATGTAAATGCAACTGATTTAAAGGGGAAGAACCGACAACACGATCACTAACTCATACTTTGAAGTAGCAGCAATCAATACAAGAATTAAATCATAAATGAACACAGTACTCGTTTCCCTATGTATCCTTTGGAAGAATTCCAGGATTCACTTATCCTCCGATGCCTAAATCCAGATAGCAGAATTACAGCAATCAGAAAAATAAATGAATTTAGCAGAAATACCGACCAAAGGCAGCATACAAAGAAACTAACACTATGTTTCCTCCCCTATGTATCCTCTAGGAGAATTCCAGAGGTCTGTCCTCAATCACACACTTAAATCCAGGATGCAGAATTACTGTATGCAATTAAAGAAACAGAATAGCAGAAATAATCGCAGAAGGCAGCATACAAGAGAGGAATGCAGTCCAAAGTTCTTAATATTGATTTCAAAAATCAAAGCATAGCAGTTTTCCAGCAAAAGTTCCCCCCGTTTTACATTGTGCTCAGCGGCTTTTATAGAAGGAATTTCCCCCCATTACATTAATGCTCAAACCCTAAGGGTAGCTGCGATTTGACCCCTGTCAGATAACAATGTACCCGGAATACGGCTCACCCGTGTTTAGAGCGGCTCCGGACTATTTCTGCAATTGGGAGAGCATGTCTCATTAATGCGGCAGGTGCAACTTGTCGTTTGAAGTTTTTCCGGGACCTGACATGGTTGTATTGATGGGATGGGCTGGAGACTGAAACTCGTGTTCTGCGGATGCACCTTAATGCCCACCTACCCTGCTTCTTTAAATCTGCCTGCAGCTTTACCGAGACTGGCACAAATTCCAAGAAATTTCCCGCCTTCAGCTTTAGTCTGTTGTTCGCTGCAGTGTTCGTGCGAAGCTGGGAGTCATAGGGCGGAGGAGCGAACCTTGGGCAGCCTCTATACTTTGCAATCTTCAGACGTACGAGGTTGTCGGTCAGTCGCTCAACGGAGGAGCAATCCCGAGAATCGCCCAAAACTGCCACGAATCTCGAGAGTCACTCCATAATGGAGCGACTCCAGGGAGGAGCTGCCCTGCCTTGCTGTTTTGACTTCTCCATTTGGCTGGCGATTCGCAGGCAGGCAGGGCGATTACGGAGGTCGCCGGGAAGTAGCTGCAACTCCCGGGAGTCGCTCAAAGTGGAGCGAACTTCGGGCTCAATGCCTTAGAAAAATTTTAAGCACCTTTTGCCGCTGTTTGCTGAGCGAACCTTGGGCAGCCTTCATCCTTGCTCGCTAGTCGCAGGAAGCTGGAGCGACTCCCGGGAATCGCTGCCCTTGAGAGCGAATTCTGAGAAAAACCTTGACTTAGCCAATTTTTATCAAGATGTGCCCCTCGGATGAAGTTCGCAGTTGTTTTGGCCGACATATGGCCGACATAGGCATTTTGGCCGACACGTGACCGACATGTGGCCGACATTGGAATTCTGGCCGACATCGGGATTTGCGGCCGACATTGACTTTTTGGCCGACGTTGAATTTTTGGCCGACGTTTCTCTCGCTGGCAGACGTTTCGCTGCGAGATGGGAGCGATCTCGGGAGTCACTCGGAAATGGAGCGACTCCTAGGAGTTGCTCCAAAGTGGAGCAAACTTGGGCTTCATGCCTTAGCCATTTTTTATCAAGTTTTCTCCCCTTGGACCTCGCCGGAGTGCGCCGTGCTTTCTCACCTGAGACCTGCTTCTGAGTGCGACGCCGGGGACTGATTGGACTGACTGCTCGGAGAGGAGGAGAGGGTTTGAACACAAAAAATGCAGCATTTTTCGAAATTTTACCCTGTAACAAAATGTGGCAACATTCTTGGCGGCTCGCGAGCTATGGAGCTGTTGGTTACGAATCTGCCATGAGGAAAGGATTTTTGGTTAATGCGCCCAGATTCGCCCACCAGCATGAAAGGCCGGAAGGAAGAGATGCCTTCCGAGCCAATCTCCGGAGAAGGCCGGCTCCTTTTGGGGGGCTTGATTTAAGCTAAAGGGAACAGGAAAGAAATAAATGAACGGAAAGAGACAAATGTACAGAAAGAGATTACAAATATGTCCAAAGGTTGGTGGGGGGGAACTAACAGTACGGGAACACACCAATCACCGCTACTTACTGCATACAAACACAGAGCATGACAAGGAACTGCAAAACCTAGGCGTACTTCCGATACACCAGCAGCGTATGCACGGCTTCAATAGCTCCCTAGCAAACATTCCCTACAAGGAACTAACGACGGGGGATCGTATCAATCACCGGATACGTACAGCGACGGGGGTAGAAAGTAAACCTAGAGATGTCAGAGCCAGGTATATGTGTTAGGTAGAGAGTTTAACCGCACGGCTTCAATGGCTCCCTAGCAAACATTCCCTACAAGGAACTAACAGCAGGGGATCGCATCAATCACCAGATACGGGCCAGCAACGTCACACATAGCGATGGAGCTGCTACCAAATTTATTATGAATGCTTTAAATTAATGAAGTACGAGAAGGTGCTTTAAACAAGCAATGCTAGAGGAACACGATCGCCAAATGCCGAAGTGAATCAACGAGCCGCGACACGGGTGGGCCTAAGGCATATAATGAAAGACGACATAAAAGAATAAAGACGGTAGAACGAGAACCGGGCATACGGATTGTATTCATAAGCAGAAGCACGGTTACAGTAAGCACAGTAGTTCCCTAACAAACATTCCCCTTCCACACTTTACAATGAATTTCAGATGGGCTTTTATAGCCCGAGTCCCACCGGTTACATTAATGGGCACAGAGTCCCAGTCAAACATGAGGTGACGAAGCGGCGAAAGAGGCGCAAATGCTGACCTTTTGTCGGGCTAGGCTGTACCCGCGACATGGTCTTCTGGAAGGCTGGACGGCTACGTGGCGGAGTCTTTGGGTAAATCTTCAAGTCGGCGAGGCTTGCTAGTAGGCTGGAGCGGGTGAAACCTCGGATCAGCTTTGAATGAGGCTATTAACGCGGCGGTGCGGGCAGCCCATGCTTATCCCTTTTGGTCGGCGGTCTTGGTTCAAATCCCGAAGGCTGGACACTTGTCCGATGATGGGTTATCTTTGTGTGACACATGCACGCCTTAGAGGGCGATCTATCCATCTTTGCTTGGGATCGGGGCTCCTTGGGATGCGTGCGGAAATCGGTGCGGTCGGGGAAGGCCTTCAAGCCTTGGTCAAATTCCGGGTTTGTTCCCCTACGCACACTGTCAAGGGCGCATTCCGGCTCCGTTGAGAAGTCGAGCTGCGCACGAGGCGAACATCGGTGTCCGCCGCCATATGGACTGCTCCGGCATTTTATCTTTCTTACGCATTGACTCGCCGGTCTGCCGGTGCAAGGTGCGCCCGAGAAAGTGGGGCGAAGTCGGACTTCGCACCAAAGCAGGCGAAGATACGACTCGCACAAAGCGGGCGAAGTACGCACTTCGCACAAAGCAGGCGAAGTGCGAACTTCGCACCCGAGACTTAGCCAATTTCAGGAATAGACCTGCTTGGAAGGCTGGAAAATCAAGCGGGGAACTCCAAGGAAAAAAGGGGGAGAGAAAGAGAATGGGAAAGAAAAGGAAAGGGAGAGAAGGAAGAAAAAACGGAAGGAGGAAAAGAAGAGCGACAACGTTGACAAAACAATATTGAAGACATTGCACCCCGTGCAAAATGTGACAACATTTACGGCGGCTCGCGGGGTGTCGAGCTCGCCTCGGCGCAAAGAATCCATGCCTTCATCCTTTGGGTGCGAGAGGAACTTGCCTCCCACTGCCTTTTGCTTGCTCTAAGCTGTTCTCCTTGCGGCAAGCTGTTCTTGATTCATCTTTGTCGGTTGCCTCATCGGTATCTCCTTCCGAAAGGTCTCCATTTCCTGCTTTCGCCTCGCACATGCGAGTGTACGCCTCTTGGGGTGAGCGCCGAGCTTCCGCTTCGAATGGCTTGCGGTCGGCTATGTCTTCTAATGCTCCGTGAAAAGAAGCGACCGCGTGCAGGTCGATGGTGAGGTATCTTTTCTCTAACTCCTGAAAATAGGAGCGGATCCTGGAATATCTGGACACCATCTGAGTGACTCGATTGTCTTGAATTGGCTCGATCCGGCTATCAATTTCAGTCGTATCCGCTTCAAAGGACTGCCAATTCTTCTTTACCCGATCTAGGGTGAGGAGTTCGCCATTCTCAACAAAACCTGGACACCCAAGTTCCGAAAGAGCGTGAAAGGGGGCAGGACGGATATCTCTTTCATGTCCGAATGCGTCAAGCATTCGTGCAGCCCTCTCACCTCTTCAACTTTTCTGAAATATTTGTGCAAGGTCACCCTTGCACCTGCCCATTCTGCAGCGAATGAGGACACGGGGGAAAAAAGGACGCCGTCGCGCTCGCGCTCCTGAAGATTTATCGCCAGGTCCAGCCATTGCTTTGCCTGGCGCTCGGCCTCCTCTACCACAGGCTTTCCCTGGGCAGAAACTTCTTGAATCCTGGATGCGAAGTCCAGGACCGCCATCGCCTTAAAGGTATGGGGCTTGCATTCCCTCAGCAAACCAGCCCTCATTTCCTTAACTTTTGTCTTTGAAAAGACAGCCGCTTGAGATGTTTTCTCTGCAAGCTGCGACTGCGCCTGCTTCAAAGACTCCTGGAGCTGAGAAATCTGCTCCGAGGCTGCTTTCTTTTCGGTTGCGGCCTGTTGCTGAGAAGCGGCCAGGTGGGCTTTGAATTCATCTGTTTCTCGCCGCGCCGCTTCCGGCTGCTCGGTGGACCTAGATAGGTCCTCTTCAAGTTGCCTTACTTTGTCCTGCAGCGCGAAAAGTTCTTCCTGCTCCTCCGGACTCTTGACAAAGAGATTGTCGACTTTGCGCATGATCGTACGAATCTCATCTTGTTTATCAATGTCGTCAAAGCTTTTCTCCTTTGTCCGGAGCACGTAGTCCGCCTTAGTCATTTCTCGGAGAGGCTTCTTCACTATTGGGATTATTTTCTCCGTTGTAATCACTCTCCTTCCGAAATCATACTTTGCGCGTTTTGCCGGGGCGGCTATCTCTTCGTGTCTCCTCCGCTTCAGGTCTTGGCGGAAAGAGACAGAATACTCTACGGCTCTCGTTGCCAGGGGCAAGTCATCTGAGTTACGAAGGTCGTCCATAAAATCTGGTTCCCCCGGCCCTAGGGATCTGCGCGAGACGTCTCTCCTGCGGGGATGGGATCGGGGAGGAACCGGACGGACCTTGGAAGAATCGGTCGCTTGTGGGGGCGGCCGGGAAATGGAAATGGGAGCGGGCGACATCTGTGAGGGTTTGAAGCGGGCGAGGCGGAGGATGTGATGGTGAACGGACAGCCTCGAGCGCGACCTCGGGCGAAGGGTTTGGAGTTGTGCTGAGAGAAAGAGAGACGTTAGGGTTACGAGCAAGGCGATCGAAAGAATGGGGACCGCTAGAAGGACGCGGAGACGGGGGAGGAGGATGTGGTCATGGCTCGCCCGGTTGAGCGGGGGGCGAGTGGAAGTAGAGCCGGGTGAGACTAGAGAGACGGGGACAGCAAACGTACTGCGGGCTCCGCTCGAGCCGATGCCGGGTGAATGTCTTCGCTTCTTGTCTCGGCGGCCGGCTTGGGACTGCCCAAAGGAATTGCCTCTGCGGCGGCGGGGACGCGGGCTGCGGCTCTGCGGCCGGCTGCTTTGCACTATCAGGCTAGGTCGCCTGATTTTCTCAACTCTCCTCCGCTTCTTCTCTTACGGAACAAGCTGTCGGATCGGGGGAAGGAGGCGAAGCGAGTGCGGCGAGCAGCGATGCTCCCACGGTAAACTTGTGCCGGGGTTTGACTTGCGGAAGGTCTGCACGCGACCGGTCCGCTTTACGCGGCGCTGGCGCTTTTCTTGCCTGAGGAAGTGCCTCGGGCGCTGCCTTGACTAACTCTTTCGCCTTTTCAGGCGCCGCCTTAGGAGCCACGGGCTGCATTGGATCGGCCTGGGTACTTGCTGGGCCGGCGCTGCAGTTGCCGAAGTGTACAACTGTTTGGGAGGAGACCCACTTTTATAATCCTCAAAGGGGCCTCGGGGAACGTAACCTTGATATGCGAACGGCCGCCGGTTGTCATGATCCTTGGTCATAGAGAAGCGAGAAGTCGTCATCTACGGCCAGGTTTCTCCTTGTTGATTTGTCATGCTGCGTGCGGCATCTCATTTTCCAGCATTCAATAATCTTTTCTTTAGACCAGTTAAGGCCTGCAATCTTGGACAGAAATTTTTTGAACCCTGGAGATGAGAAGTGATGGTCCGGGTTTCTCTTGGGGTCATATGTCACCTCCTCGCAGTAGAAATCCTGCCAAAGGGGAGAAGCTTCCATTAATTCAATCTCCCAGTCAAGGTCCACATGGACCACGTCGCATCTATCTTCGGTTATATCCCGGGGGCACAAATGTGCAAACTTTCCCCTTATCCCATGAGGGTCATACTTCCAGCGACTGCGGCACAAAACCGAGGCCAATCCGGGACAGCGCTTGCTCTAGGTAGACATGTTGTCCTACCTCGGTAATCTCAACGTTGGCCCGGGAAAGAGGGTATTGGAAAATCTGTCCTCTTTTCTTCCCTAGGCCAAACTCTTCTTCCACATAGTCCATACGTCGGGCAACCTCCATCCCGAACGGATGCTACGAGCACCAATAGGGCAGCAAATAGGGTTTGCCCTTGAATCCGTGGATTCCGATCACAATCCCCTGCGTCGGTCTAAAACGTCCCCGAGCTTCGATTTATCAAAGCACTCGTCATTTCTCTCGGGGGACGGGGGATTTCACTTTCGGTGAAGGCGACATGACGAATCCCCGAGAAAGTTGAAGTTGAACTTGTAGTAGGACCCTTTCCGGTATAAGTCATCCGTCCGATTATAGACGGGTCGGGGCTCTCCCTTCTCGTTAACCTTCTTCGGGTTCGGGATCGGCATTTGGGGGTGCGAGATGGTACAAACAAAGCCGGACCGGAACGGGGCTGAAACGAAAATCGGTTGGTTGCCTCTTACGAATCTTCAACGGGCTGGAATGAATGGCGTAAGCCGACCGGTCTGCCCGATCGAAAGAGATGGGGCGCTTTCCGCTCCATTGCGCCGCTGGTTCGTAAGATTCTCCACACGGGAGGCATTGCGCGGCGCCGGTGAGTACGGGTGCACCAGCTCATCGGAGTCGCAGCCGAGGATCCATGCCAAGATGGTATATAGATACTTGCTCTGAAATTTCGCCAAAGGCATGGGGCCAATCGGCCATTGTCCGGCTGGAAGCGGGGCGTTCAGCTCTGAATTGAGGAAATCCCTCATTCGCTTGGTGTGCGTGAAACGTCCCGCTTGTTCGCCCAGACTGATTTTTCTGAGGATGGTGCCGGAGTCATACTCCGGCCCAGGGGCGAAAGGCGGCTGCCACGATCTCCTGCGCCGGTGCGAACAAGGGTTTGCCAACGGAACTGCAGATTTGCCGGGAAGCTGGTTTATAATGTCTAACAATTAAGTCTATCAGCTCCGGGCATTGGTGGACAGGAGGGCACATGAATCTGAAGAGATTTGATTTGTACGCCGCTCCAAAATGATGGGAGGGCGAAACTTTGTCAGCCCAACTCTCCACATTCGCTCGCAGCTGAGTTAGGCTCATGGAAAACAAGCCGTCCACATATCCTGCCAGGTAATTCACCGGAGGTGGTGGGGATTGCCCACGCTGTACCTTCTTCGTCCGGGCCTTTGACTTTTCTCTCGGCGGAGGATCGCCTTTGAAAACTCTGGCCGCGGCAAATCCCACTGGTTCGTTGCTTTCATTTGGGCTGCGACCCGACACGGGCCTTTTTCCCTTGTCCATCTCTCCGAGTCGGCAATAATGACGGGTTCGAGTGTATCTGCAACAAATTTCGCTATCGGAGGAATAATTAGCCTTTGTCCGAGGAATAATCTCCGCAATCCGGAATGTTGGCATGATTCGACCCCCTTTTCTAGATAAAAACAGCGCCATAAATGCAACGCGGGAGGGGGTAGGTCGGCTGAGTTAAAACCCTTGGTGGGCTGCGCGGGAGAACGTTTGAGAAAAGACGCGCCCCGGCGGACGTGCCTTGCTTCTTTAGTTGCATTTTTCCTTGAAAAACGCGCAATCATTAATTCAGCGTTGGGGACTGCACCATGGCTGACGTTGCTGCCACCACTTGGGCACATTGCTCAAGACAAAACCTTTGGCGCGGAAACCCAGATTAAAACAAGTGCAAGCGCGCCTTGGGCCCAGCATGGGGGTTTTTGAATTTTTCATTATTATTTTTCTTTTTTAAACGCGTCCCAATGCTGGCCCGGAAAACTAGGCGCAGCCGGGCTTCGCCCGAAGTTGGGCGCGGCCCGACCTCGCCGGCGAAGTCGGACTTCGCCCGAATTTCGGGCGAAGTTCGAACTTCGCGCGAAGCGCGCGTTGGAACCGTTCCATTTCTGCTTTTTTGCTGCGCCCAAGGTTTGGGCGCGGTCTAGGTCTTTGCCGCCTTGGGGCCTTGGAACACACTATAAAACAACACTGCGACCTTTGGACTTTGAACAAAGCTGCGCGATGCGATGGCTTGGGGTTCGGACTTCGGCCGAAGCTTGGGGCGAAGTACGAACTTCGCGCGAAGTTCGCACTCGCACAAGCGTTGAGCGCGGCGCGCACTCGCAGGGCGGCGCGAAGTCGGACTTGGCTGCGAAGTTCGCACTCGCGCAAACTTTGCGCGCGGTGCGTACTCGCACGAAGGGTTGCGCGATGCGGACTTCGGTGTCTTCGGTGTTTTCTCGGACAAACTTCGCAATTCGGGTGGGCCGAAGTCGGGCTTATCTGCGAAGTCGGGCTCGGCCAACACTTAGTCGATTTTTGCTCTTTTTCTCCTTTCTTTCTCTGCATAGCCGAACTTCGCCCCTCCTGCGGGGCAACGACAGACTTCGCTGCGAAGTCTGTCTTTCTCTCCCATGCCGCATTTAAGCTCAAAGAAGGAAAAAAATAAACTGAAAGCTAAAGCGGAAACTATACATGCGGGGAAAAATAAAAACACAAGGAAAAATTTTTACAAGGAAGGGCCACTCGGGCGCCTTCAACGGCGATAAAGCTTCAAGTGGAACCCGTTGACGGGGATGGGGAGGAGCCGACCCTCCATATCCGAAAGTATGTAGGCATTGAGCCGATTCACCGGGCAATCGATAAGGGCCCTCCCGAGAGAGCATCAAATTTTCCGTGATTACCCGGTTTTGCCTTGTATGAGTCCCACTTCGGCACCGGGTCCCCGACTCGAAAACTCGGGCAGTGGTGCCTTTGGCAAACCAGCCTTTAGTGGCTGCAATGTGATCCGCGAAGGCCTGGTATGCACTTTCTCTGTCTTCTTCCAACTGCAGGAGTTGGCACAATCTGTCGTCTACCGGGTCTCCGCTGCTCCTGTCTTCATCAACCATCCACCGGGCGGGGATTTCAATGTGTGATGGCATAACGGCTTGCTTGCCATAGACGAGCGCGTAGGGGGACGTCTTGAGGGATTTCTTGAACGCAACTCTGTCCGCCCACAGCGCCCGGTTCGGGAGCAAGTGCCAAGTCCGCTTATTCTTTTCAATGGTCCTCCGGAGAATTTTCAGGAGGTTCTTGTTAGTAGACTCGGCAAGGCCATTCCCCTGCGGGTAGTAATTAGAAGACATCTTGTGATAGATGCCAAGTCTGCTGGTGTACTCCGTGAGTACGGCGCCTACAAATCCCGGACCGTTGTCTGTCACAATCGACTATGGAACCCCGAAGCGGGTAATCAGGCTCTCAATGAACCCGATGACCGTTTCTTGGTCGGCGTTCTTGGTCGGGATCGCCTCCGTCCACCGTGTGAAATAGTCGATGGTCGTGAGAATAAACTTGTGGCCGGCGGAGGAGTTAGGAGAAATCACCCCAATGAAGTCTAGACCCCATTCTTTGGAACGGAGCTTCGGCTTGAATCGGTTGAAGGGGCGGGGGTGCTTTTACTGTTTCGGCCGGCATACCTCGGCATTGATCACATTTGGCGCGAGACCGCATACGCGTCTGCGAGCGAGTGGGCCAATAGTATCCGGCCCTTATTATTTTTAAGGCCGTTGGCCTTGAAGAATGGTGACCCCCAGGCATCCCGGAATGAAAATCTCCGAGGATCCTAGGCTGGTCAGATTTTATGGCGCACCGCAACAGGATGCCGTCAATGTTTTTGAAGTAAAGCCCCTCGGGGCGAAGAGTGTACCTTAGTGCACCTAGCCGAAATCTCCTTCGTTGTGAGGCGTTCAGGTGATCGGGACATCTTCCGGTGCAGAAGTATCTCACCAGTTCATCTGTCCAATCACTCCCCTCCGATAAGGAGTTGGCTAGGTAGACGCGTGTCGCTGTGTCCTCCCACTTACGAGGCGGAGATGCCGGCTACGGCGCTTCGGGCCAATTCCGACACAAGGCTCGGCCTACGATAAGCTTGGTGGGCCGTGCTTCGATGTCAAACTCCTGGATCTTGGCAATCCATCCCGCTCTCTTGTGACCCGGTTCTCCTTGCAAGATGAAGCTGCGAACATCGGGGTGAATCACAAAGGCGGTGGTCTTACTGCGGGAGACAAAGTGCATGAACTTTCGAAGGGACTTCATGACCGCATGGACTGCCGCTCTATAAAATTGTACTTCTCTTCGTGCGGCAAAATCACTTGGCTTAGGAACGCAATGGGGCGCTCCTCACCGTCGTCTCCCTTCGAGTCGGGACTGCGGCGTAACTTTCGGGTTCTCCCCACTTGCATACGGGATGAAGTCCTTGGAGTAGTCCGGGTTTGTCAACACCGGAGCTTGCGCAATTCGAGCCTTGATTTCCTCGAAAGCTTGCTCTCTCTCATCGGTCCATTCGTAAGGTGTATCTTTCTTCAACGGTTCGGCCATAGGCTTGATCAACTGTGCGAAGTCCGGGATGAACTTCCGCACGAAGTTAATCCGACCGAAGAAGGACTGCAGCCCTTTTTTATCGGTGGGGGCGGCAAGCGAACGAGGGCTTACGCTCTGTCGGGGTCAATGGCGAGGCCTTCCTCGGAGATGACATGTCCCAGCAGCTTTCCTTCCTTTACCGCGAAGACAGACTTCTTCGGGTTTATAGAGATGCCGAATTCTCGACAACTTTCAAATATCTGCCGCGGGTGCGAAACATGATCTTCTCGTCGGTGAGAGAAAACGGTCATGTCATCAAGGTAGATGACAATAATCTTGTTGAGCGGCTCTCGGAAGGCCGAGGTCCATGGCCCTTTGGAACGTGGCACCGGCATTGGATAAGCCAAACGGCATGCGGCGATAGGCGAACGTCCCCCACTTCGTGGTAAACGCCGTCTTATCCTTGGTCTTCGTCTTTGACCCAAATACGGTTGTAGCCGGAAAATCCATCTAAAAGTGAAAATCTCCGGGCTCCAGCAACGATATGCAAAATTTGGTCGATTTGGGGAAGCGGATAGTGGTCCCGGAGGGAAGCCTGATTTAGGTTTCTGAAGTCGACACAGAGACGTATGTCGCCATTCTTTTTCCTCACGGGCACCAGATTCGCGACCCAGGATGAATGTTTGATGGGGTAGATGATCTTGGCCTCCAGCATCTTCAAGAGCTCGGTCTTCATCATGGCCTCAATCTTTGGATTTACGGCCCTTTGCTTTTGTCGGAACGGCTTGGCGCCATCCTCTAGCTCGATGGTATCTTTGGATGACGGATCTGTCATACCCCCTCAAATCCTCGTAGCACGAGGCCACGATGTCGGGGAACTCCTGGCACGGTGATCTAATCTGCACCGGCTCCTCCGACGTGCGATCTGTTCCGACCTTGATGGTTTTACCGAGTTCGAGCTCCGAGTCGGCATCCTGCCTCGGGTCTACTTTGATCTGTGGGATATTGCTCTGTCATTTCGATCAAAGAGACTCTCTAATGTAATCGAGTCCTTTTGGGACGTGATTATTCCGTAGCTGTATCAACCCCTCATATTGCTCGTCATCGGGGTCTCTACCTTCGATTACACACACTTCGTTAACCGGGAATGTGACGATCTCCTCGTCACGGCTGAATACACGCCGGAAGGTATCCCTATCGAGCACGAAGGCACTGTAAATGGTGCGGACCGGCTTCGGTTTACGGACGACGTCTTCGGCGGAACGTGCACTGGCTCCAACGAGACGCGAGAATATCGGCGTGCTTGTTTCTCTCACGCGATATTGCCTTAACGTTCAATGAGTCAAACGATTCCATCGGGTCCCAGGACCCGATTGCGGTACGCTCTAAGATAGTGATGCTTAGACGCGCATTTATTCGTAACTTGATGACACACTAACTCCGAATCTCCGAAAATTTGGAGATGCTTGATTCCGAGCCTTTCCGCCTTTCGCGAGACCCAAGCACGGGGCTTCGTATTCCGCCGGGTTGTTAGTACGGCTCCGAGGCCGGCTGTAGGCATAGTCCCTACGGACTCCGGTTGGGGAAACCGGGAGGACCCCTGCACCGGCGCCATTCTTGCAACGCGCGCCGTCAAAGAAAAGCTTCCACAGCTCTTCGGGTGCAGGTCCTACTTCCTTCGCAACGGACACGTCAAGCTCCTCGGGCTGCTTAATGGAGTAACAACCTGCTCTGTCCCGATTACGGCATTGAAGTCTTGCAACGAGAACTCGTCTTCAAGCTGTAGCACTTCGAGAGCTTGCTCGGTCAGTTCTACTGTCACCAGTTCTTCCTCTGACAACTGGACCATGCAGTCCATCTCTCCTCAGGGTATCTTGTCTACTAGAAAAGGGGAAGGCTTCTCATTGAAAATTTTCGGTCTCCTTCCTTTGAAGGGCACTTCCATGTGCGAGTAGTCTAGAGACAGGTACCCGCCCAACCCGCGGTGAACTCCCGAGAGAGACACATGCCGAAGTAAGGCTCCGAGTCAACAATCACGACCTCTTGGATGACCACAATGTCGAGAGCTTTGTGCGGCCGGATAGGGATGTCCTTTATGACACCAGCTTGTCTTGACGGGGGTGCCGTCTAATTGCGGCACACCTTGGCTGCTCCGTGTGTATTCCATCCCGATCTCATCGCGAGACGGCCTTCGGCATCACGGTCGAGGAAGCACCGAGAATCCACCATGCAGTTGTGAACTATGTGCCCTTGCATCCGCAAAGACAGATAAAAGGGTGGCGGTCTGTTCTTCCCAGTGGCGGAGACTGTCAAAGGTTGAACCAGGACAGCGGCTGCATCTGCTTGCCGTTCTTCATGTTCTTCGATGATTCTTGCGACGAGATCTACAGCACAGACGAGAAGAGCATCGTACATGCGATTACGGCGGAGTCTTCTTTAACTCGTCTACAATCCTTGTAGCCCGAGGTACTAGCTCCTTCTGCTGGTTTAGCCGGTTCATACTTGGTCCGATCTTGTTGGGTGGCCTCAACTCGTTGTCTCTTGGTCGAGAGACGGGTACTTCGACTTCTCCTGGGCTTGTTCTTTGGTTTCGGTGGGGGCTGAAGTACGGGAAGCTTAGCGGGAGTTGGGGCCTTTCTTTGGAGGCTTAGGCTGGAGCAGCAGCGGCCTTTGTTGGAGAAGGTTTAGCGGGAGCTTTATCTTTGAACGCCTTCTCCTGGGCTGTGTAAGGCCACGGCCGCTTGTACGGTGGCGGCCCATCGGGCTGCGGTTTTCTCTTCTCGCGTATACTGCAAAGGTTTAGCCGCGTCCGCGACTTTCTTTTCTTCCTTGGCGGGCGTCCTTGGATTCTCTTACGGCGGGGCAAAATTGGCCTCGCCGTCCAAGATCATGTACGACTCATCATCTTCTATAGTCTTTGCCCGGCCAAGGTCCCGGATGTAGTCTTTGGTGCAAAGTGCGGTCTTCCTCCGAATGCGGGTCATTGCACGTAGTGCACCGGTTGACCTTGAGTCGGGAGGACCAGGTGGGTCATCTATAGCGGCATTTCTCGGAGGCGGACGCCTCTGCGGTTGGTTCTACGGGGCTTTATCTTTTGTCGGCGCCGGTGGCGCATACGGCCTTCTAGGAGCAAAGTCCATTTGGGCTGCTTCTTTTTCATAGCGGTCATGTCATTGGACATGGCATGATATCCGGAGGCCAAAGCCCGCACTTCTTGTAGAATCGTGTTACGGATCTTCTTGTCGGGAGGCGGCAACTGTGCCGGTGGAGGCAAAGCGGCCAATGGAGGAGGGTTATAATAAGACGCATACTGCGGGGAGCGAGGAAGCGGCTGGAAAATGCGGAGCGGGAGGAGGCGGATGAGGGTAATGCAAGCGGGCGGGCCGTATTGAGTTACGACCGGCGCCGGATTCCATTGCGGCTGGGGCTGCTGCCCTGAAGTAGACGGCACACCACCGGAAGCGAGAAGGATCTTGCGATGCGGGAAAGTCGGGATGAATCGGCTCCTGCACTGCGGACGGAAGCTTGCCGATGGAGATAATGTCGGCTTCGACTTGCTGAGGCGGCTTCGTATAGTGCGGGGAATTCGTCAATTCGGGCGATCTTCGGCGGCGAGGCATATGTACGAGTTGAAAGACCTCGAGATAGTAGTGAGCAGCCATGCCGGGTGAAGGCCGAAGTTCGCGAGGTACCCGTTTCCGGGATCTCGCAAACCTAATGTTAAAATCGGACACCTCCTCTTGAGGATGCCTGCGGATTGCTTGGAGCCGATGCGGTAGAGAGGTAGGATCAGCGGACTCGTTGCATCCTTTTACGAGCCTCTGGCAAGGCGGGGCCACCCGGTGATGGATCCCTACGCGGCGATCTCCACCGGTGGAGAAGCTTTCCCCTCGGGGAAAGGGCCGGCGGACGGGTCTTCACACTTTCATCGGTGATGGTATGCGGTGCGGCCGGGGCAAGGATGTCCTGGATGTGCTCGTACGCCGTCTTACCGTAGCCGTCGTATGTGGGAATAGACTTTAAAGCGGCGGGGGCACGGCTTGGCGACCGATCGGGGCCAAAGGCCCTGTGGGAGTCCACCGCCGGGAAGAGATCATCGTCATTCGGCTGTTGATCGGCCATTTCTTCTTCTTCTCCGCCGTCGGTTGTGTACTCGGTGTCGGTACTTTCCGAGGATGCGGGATTTTCCTCTTCCTCGGCCTCTTCTACTTCGTACTCGGCTCTTCCGAGCCTCGGCTTCGGCCTCTTCTTGGATCTCGGCCTCGGCTTCGTCGAAGCGAGCTCGCGGATCGGCCCGGCTGGGTATCTCGCCTCGGCGTGGATGTCTAGTTCGTAGAACTCGGGCGGGCTTCTCGGATTTCTTGTTCGCCACCTTCTCGTGTGCATGAAGGTGACGGGACCGGTCTTCTAGACTCGAGAGGATTTGTTCGTGCGAGTCGCCGGGTGTTCGGATTTGGAACAGCAATGAAGCGAACACCGGTGCTTCGATTCCGTCGGGGGTGAGAAACTTCCTTGTCTCACCAAGAGCTCGGGAGCTATCGGCGCCGGGTGGAGGCGATCGGAAAATCTCTCGTCGGATGTGGGACCCGTGTTCCGCCGAGCGGGTCAGAAGAACTGTTGCGCTAGGTGGAAACTGGACGGGTACTCTTTCTTTAAATCGTGGGACAAGCGTCCCACCGGGCGTGCCAGAGAAACTGTTGGTTACGAATCTGCCATGAGGAAAGGATTTTTGGTTAATGCGCCCAGATTCGCCCACCAGCATGAAAGGCCGGAAGGAAGAGATGCCTTCCGAGCCAATCTCCGGAGAAGGCCGGCTCCTTTTGGGGGGCTTGATTTAAGCTAAAGGGAACAGGAAAGAAATAAATGAACGGAAAGAGACAAATGTACGAGAAAGAGATACAAATATGTCCAAAGGTTGGTGGGGGGGAACTAACAGTACGGGAACACACCAATCACCGCTACTACTGCATACAAACACGAGGCATGACAAGGAGCGCAAAACCTAGGCGTACTTCCGATACACCAGCAGCGTATGCACGGCTTCAATAGCTCCCTAGCAAACATTCCCTACAAGGAACTAACGGCGAGGGGATCGTATCAATCACCGGATACGTACAGCGACGGGGGTAGAAAGTAAACCTAGAGATGTCAGAGCCGGGTATATGTGTTAGGTAGAGAGTTTAACCGCACGACTTCAATGGCTCCCTAGCAAACATTCCCTACAAGGAACTAACGGCGAGGGATCGCATCAATCACCGGATACGGGCCGGCAACGTCACACATAGCGATGGAGCTGCTACCAAATTTATTATGAATGCTTTAAATTAATGAAGTACAGAAGGTGCTTTAAACAAGCAATGCTAGAGGAACCTGATCGCCAAATGCCGAAGTGAATCAACGAGCCGCGACACAGGTGGGCCTAAGGCATATAATGAAAGACGGCATAAAAGAATAAAGACAGTAGAACAGAACCAGGCATACCGATTGTATTCATAAGCAGAAGCACGGTTACAGTAAGCACAGTAGTTCCCTAACAAACATTCCCCTTCCACCCTTTACAATGAATTTCAGATGGGCTTTTATAGCCCGAGTCCCACCCGATTACATTAATGGGCACGAGTCCCCGATCAAACATAAGGTGACGAAGCGGCGAAAGAGCTGCAAATGCTGACCTTTTTGTCGGGTCAGGGCTGTACCCGCGACATGGTCTTCCTGGAAGGCTGGACGGCTACGTGGCGGAGTCTTTGGGTAAATCTTCAAGTCGGCGAGGCTTGCTAGTAGGCTGGAGCGGGTGAAACCTCGGATCAGCTTTGAATGAGGCTATTAACGCGAGCGGTGCGGGCAGCCCATGCTTATCCCTTTTGGTCGGCGAGTCTTGGTTCAAATCCCGAAGGCTGGACACTTGTGCGATGATGGGTTATCTTTGTGTGACACATGCACGCCTTAGAGGGCGATCTATCCATCTTTGCTTGGGATCGGGGCTCCTTGGGATGCGTGCAGAAATCAGTGCAGTCGGGGAAGGCCTTCAAGCCTTGGTCAAATTCCGGGTTTGTTCCCCTACTGTACACCTGTCAAGGGCGCATTCCGGCTCCGTTGAGAAGTCGAACTGCGCACAGGCGAACACTGGTGTCTGCCGCCATATGGACCTGCTCCGGCATTTTATCTTTCTTCTGCATTGACCTGCCAGTCTGCCAGTGCAAGGTGCGCCCAGAAAGTGGGGCGAAGTCGGACTTCGCACCAAAACTGGGCGAAGTGCGTCGCACCAAAGCCGAAGTGACCCACAAGGCGAAGTGCGAACTTCGCACCAGGACTTAGCCAATTTCGAGATAGACCTGCTTGGAAAGCTGGAAAATCAAGCTGGGAACTCCAAGGAAAAAAGGGGGAGAGAAAGAGAATGGGAAAGAAAAGGAAAGGGAGAGAAGGAAGAAAAAACGGAAGGAGGAAAAGAAGAGCAGCACTGTTACAAAACAATATTGAAGACATTGCACCCCGTGCAAAATGTGACAACAGTAGCTCGCCTCGATGCAAGGACCCAGGCCTTTATCCATTGGGCAAAAGAGTCATCATCTGTGTCCTTCTGAGTGTCCACTGATGGCAACAAACTCTTCCTCCAACTCCTCCGCTACTTTCTTGAAAGGAGCAAAAGCTACTCTGCACGTACTGCTTCCTCAAATATTTGAGGGAATCTCTGTTCACCTAATTGCAATAGGAGGAGGCTTATGTCCGGGTGGAAAGCCCGAACATAGAAGATGTGGGCCTGGGCGGGTGTCGGCTGGACGTCCCCTGGAATTCTCTTCCAACTTCTAAAAAAATCAGACATTGAAGTCCATGATGCTCTCCAGAGGTGCTCTCGTAATGGTGGAGAGGTGCATCAAGAGCTGGAAGGGATCCTGAGAACCGTCGAATGTGTTGATGAGCGCTCTTGCTAAGTTACCCCATGAGCAGATGCTCTTACGCCCAAGTAGTTTGTACCACTGCAACGCCTTTCCTTCCAGAGACAAGACCAAAAGTCTGATCATGACATCTTCGTAGGTTATGCCATGGAAGTTTGCTAGAGCAACAACATCTTCTAGGTGCTCTCGGGCCATTCCCTTAGTGCCATTGTATTTTTTCAGGGTTTTCAGGGCACTTTTGGGAATCTCGTGCCAACTTTGGAGATTCAGAGGGCCAGGATCATCCCAGCTGGGATAGCATACCTTTGCCATTATAGTAGTGGTCTGCAGAGATAGCAGTTCTCGCCACTAAGTCGGAGTCACCAGGTTAACATTCTTTTCTCCGCCTGTGAGGTCAAGGCTGCTCACCAAACCTTGATTCCTCCGAGGTGTCTTCTTTCAACTTTAAAATGCGCCTATGATCAAGAAATATGGATCTTCAGCTCAGTCAAAGTCGCCAGGTGATTTTTCCAGATGAAGGCAAGCCAGAGGCTCACCAACTTGGGTTTCCTTAAAATATGGAGACTGTTTGTCCCACCGCGATCGCCAGAACTGTTGGCCACGGATCCGTCACCTGGGAAGGACTTGGTATATCAATACGCCCTAGACCCGGACCAACATTGAAAGGACGGGGGAATAGATGCCCTCCGTGCTGATCTCCAGAGAAAGCCGGCTCCTATACTATTCTAACTGGGGTTTAAGATAAGGGAACAGGAAAGAGATTGGAAAAAAGCTAAGGAAACTGGAAAGAGATTAAAAAATCTAAGGGAACTGTAAAGAGATTAAAATATTTGCAGAAAGAGATGTAAATGCAACTGATTTAAAGGGGAAGAACCGGAAGCACGATCACTAACTCATACTTTGAAATAGCTGCAATCAATACAAGAATTAAATCCTAAATGAACACAGTACTCGTTTCCCTATGTATTCTTTGGAAGAATTCCAGGATTCACTTATCCTCCAATGCCTAAATCTAGATAGCAGAATTACAACAATCAGAAAAATAAATGAATTTAGCAGAAATACCGACCAAAGGCAGCATACAAAGAAACTAACACTATGTTTCCTCCCCTATGTATCCTCCAGGAGAATTCCAGAGGTCTGTCCTCAATCACACACTTAAATCCACGATGCAGAATTATTGTATGCAATTAAAGAAACAAAATAGCAGAAATAATCGCAGAAGGCAGCATACAAGAGAGGAATGCAGTCCAAAGTTCTTAATATTGATTTCAAAAATCAAAGCATAGCAGTTTTCCAGCAAAAGTTCCCCCCGTTTTACATTGTGCTCAGCGGCTTTTATAGAAGGAATTTCCCCCCATTACATTAATGCTCAAACCCTAAGGGTAGCTAGGATTTGACCCTTGTCAGATAACAATGTACTTGGAATACGGCTCACCCGTGTTTAGAGCGGCTCCGAACTATTTCTGCAGTTGGGAGAGCATGTCTCATTAATGCGGCAGGTGCAGCTTGCCCTTTGGAGTTTTTTCGGGACCTGACATGGCTGTACTGATGGGATGGGCTGGAGACTGGAACTCGTGTTCTGCGGATGCGCCTTAATGCCCACCTACCCTGCTTCTTTAAATCTGCCTGCAGCTTTACCGAGACTGGCACAAATTCCAAGAAATTTCCCGCCTTCAGCTTTAGTCTGTTGTTCGCTGCAGTGTTCGTGCGAAGCTGGGAGTCGCAGGGTGGAGCGAACCTTGGGCAGCCTCTATACTTTGCAATCTTCAGACGTGCGGGGTTGCCGGTCAGTCGCTCAACGGAGGAGCGATCCCGAGAATCGCCCAAAACTGCCGCGAATCCCGGGAGTCGCTCCTGAATGGAGCGAATCCTGGGAGGAGCTGCCCTGCCTTGCTGTTTTGACTTCTCCATTTGGCTGGCGATTCGCGGGCAGGCAGGGCGATTACGGAGGTCGCCGGGAAGTAGCTGCGACTCCCGGGAGTCGCTCAAAGTGGAGCGAACTTCGGGCTCAATGCCTTAGAAAAATTTTAAGCACCTTTTGTCGTTGTTTGCTGAGCGAACTTGGGCAGCCTTCATCCTTGCTCGCTAGTCGCAGGAAGCTGGAGCGACTCCTGGGAATCGCTGCCCTTGAGAGCGAATTCTAAGAAAAACCTTGACTTAGCCAATTTTTATCAAGTTGTGCCCCTCGGATGAAGTTCGCAGCTGTTTTGGCCAACATATGGCCGACATAGGCATTTTGGCCGACATGTGGCCGACATGCGGCCGACATTGGAATTCTGGCCGACATCGGGATTTGCGGCCGACATTGACTTTTTGGTCGACGTTGAATTTTTGGCCGACGTTTCGCTCGCTGGCCGACGTTTCGCTGCGAGATGGGAGCGATCCCGGGAGTCGCTCGGAAATGGAGCGACTCCCGGGAGTCGCTCCAAAGTGGAGCGAACTTGGGCTTCATGCCTTAGCCATTTTTTATCAAGTTTCTCCCCTTGGACCTCGCCGGAGTGCGCCATTCTTTCTCACCTGAAACCTACTTTTGAGTGCGACATCGAGGACTGATTGGACTGACTGCTCGGAGAGGAGGAGAGGGTTTGAACACAAAAAATGCAGCATTTTTCGAAATTTTACCCTGTAACAAAATGTGACAACAGTGCCTACGAACTCTTTTGAAGTGATAAAAGCAATATTTTGCCGTTGTTTTTTTCCCAAAAGGGTTTTTCCACGTAAAATCCTTGCTTCTTGTGTGTGTGGTGTTTTGTGCATTGATTCATTATTTGCATTCATATTATTGCAGTTATTGTTTTGGAAGGAAAAGTTATATCTTATACTGTTCACCCCCCCCCTCTCAGTATAAGCATGTGTTTCTTCAATTGGTATTAGAGCGGGTTCCTTTGTGAAAGCCTAACCGCTTGAAGGAAGATCTTACAAGAACACACATGGCTTACCAAGAAGGTTTTTCGTCAAGTAGGGCTCCATTGTTCGATGGAACTAACTTTTTGGAGCATGAGGATGCGAACCTATTTGATGGCACATGGCTACGATATATGGCAATTTGTTGTGGATGGGTTCACACCACCTACAATCCCTCCCACGGATCAAGATGGCAAGAAACCATTTGAACATAATGCCAAGGCAATGAATGCAATATTAAGTGGGTTATGTGAATCAAAGTTTGTAAAAGTCATGCACTACACCTCTGCAAAAGAAATATGGGACAAGTTACAAAGAACATATGAAGGAGACGACAAAGTTAAAATGGCAAAACTTCAAACTCATAGGAGGAAGTTTGAAGACTTAAAGATGAAGGATGAGGAAAATGTTGGTTACGAATCTGCCATTAGGAAAGGATTTGGTGAAATGCGCCCCAGATTCGCCCACCAGATTGAAAGGCCGGAAGGAAGGAATGCCTTCCGTGCCAATCTCCGGAGAAGGCCGACTTCCTATGGGTTTTCTCAAGTGTTTTAAGCTAAGAGTGCAGGAAAGAAATTAAAATGCGAAAAGAGATATAAATAGGATTTGTGTTGGGTGGGGGGGATGAGCAGCACGACAACGATCAATCACCACTACTAACAACAATTAAATACAGAACACACTACAGAAACTATAACTATCATACATCCTATGTATCCTCTATCTATGCATTCCGGGAATACTTAATCATCAAATACCGGAATCCAGATATCGGAATAACAGTAAGCAATGAAATAAGCAACATGAGGCAGAAATGCTAAGTAAAGGCAGCATAAAGAATGATAACAACAAATAGAGCCAAGTGTGTGTCTTGCATTCAGAAGCAAACGTATAGCTACAATGGTTCCCTAGCAGGATATCCCCCTTCCCCCCTTTACAATGATGTGGTGCGGCTATTTATAGCGCAGTTTCCCCCCAATTACAATCCTGGGCACAAAATCCCAGAGCTGACAAAAGCTGACAAAAGCGGCGAAAGAGCTGCTGATGTTGACTCCTGCAGACAGGGACTGTACTTGCAGCAAGGTCCACCTGAAAACTGGGCAGCTACGTGGCAGTGCGGTTGATGAAACTTCGAGTCAGCATGAATGCGGGTAGCTGCGGTAGATGGAACTTTGCGTCAGCATAAATGGAGGTAGCTGGAGTAGGTAATTTGGCCCACGCTTGTCCCTTTTCCCATCACATCTCGGCTCGGATCCCGAGGCTGGACACTTGTCAAGTTCTGATGAGGGACGCATCTGCCTTGAAAGGCAGTCTCTCTTTATGTCTTACTTCGCCCGGAATCGGAGCGCAACTGGACAGCGCAAGTGGGGAACGACGCAATTGGGGAGGCCTCCGTGCCTTAGACAGTTTTTGGGCTGCTTGAAAGATATTGCCCGACTGCGCACAAGTTAGAGGCCGCAGTCCGACTTCGCTGCGAAGTCGGGTTGCGCACTCCGCTACTTAGTCAATTTGGCCTCTGTTCAGACTGCGCACAGGAATCAGGGCGCAGCCCGACTTCGCTGCGAAGTCGGGTTGCGCTCTGGCACTTAGCTGATTTTCTGGATACTGCTTCCCAAGTGCGCACAGGAAGAAGAGCGCACCCCGACTTCGCTGCGAAGTCGGGTTGCGCTCCCATACTTAGCCAAATTCTGCTCTTTTCGGTCTGCTTCCGCACTTCGCATTCCCGAGTGCGCTCGAACTTAAGGGCGCACCCCGACTTCAGCTGCGAAGTCGGGTTGCGCTCTTAGACTTAGAATTTTTGAGGGACTGCTTGCTCTATTTTGGGAATTCGACCGAAGAAAGAACAAGGGGAAAAGGGAGGAATGCAACTGATAGAAGGGGAGAAAGGGAACGGTGGAGAAAGGGAAAGGAGATGGAGGGAAGGGAGAGCAGCATACTTACAAAATTTGAAAACATGGCACCCCGTGCAAAATGTGGCAACATTCCTGGCGGCTCGCGGGGTGTCGAGCTCGCCTCGACGCAAAGAACCAGGCCTTCATCCTTTGGGCGCAGAGGAACTCCCTTCCCCTGCTTTCCGCTGCTCTGACGACTTCTTCTTGGGCAACTGCTCCTCTTCGGATTCACTTTCGGTAGTTGCTTCTTCTGTTTCTCCTCCTCTTTCTGAGTCTGAATGATCGCCACTGTCACCCTCCCGCTCGCGGACATGATTGTACGCAGCTTTGGCCTGGTCCCAGGCTGCTGCCTGAAAGGGCCCTAAGTCGCTGACATCTCTCAGCGCTGCTCTGAATGCTGCAACCGCATGCACGTCGATGGTGTTATATCTTTCTCCCAACTCCTGAAGGGAGGTGTTGATTTTACAATATCTCGACACCATCTGGGTGACCTGAGCTTCTTGGACTGGCTCGGCCCAGCTGTCAATTTCTGACGTGTCTGCCTCAAAAGACAGCCAATTCAGCTTCACCTGCTCAAGGGTCAGAAACTCTCCATCCTTGACGAAGCTCGGGCAACCGTGCTCAGAAAGAGCGTTGAAGGGGGCCAGGCAAATGTTCATTTCGTGGTCTAATGCGTCCAGCATTTTCCTGGCGGCCCTTATTTTCTCTATTTTTCAAAATAATTGTGCAAGGTTACCCTTGCATCTGCCCATTCTAAGGCAATTCGGGACATTGGGGGAAATCGGAGGCCTTTGCGCGCTAACTCCTCAAGTTTTAATGCCAAGTCCAGCCACTGCTTCGCTTGGTGTTCGGCCTCCTCTACCAGAGGCTTTCCCTGGGCAGATACTTCTTGGATCCTGGACGCGAAATCCAGGACAGATATGGACCTGACAACGCTAGCTCTACAACCCTGCAGCAAACCAGCCCGCATCTCTTTGACCTTATTTTTCGAAAAGGCCGCCGTCTGGGACGTTTTCTCCTCGAGCTGAGATTGGGCCTGCCTTAATGAATCCCGCAGCTGGGAGACCTGCTCCAACGCTGCCTTCTTCTCCTCTGACAGCTGTTCGGCTGTCTTTCTTTGCGCTGTAGCCTCCTGCTGAGAGGCGGCGAGCTGGGCTTTCAGGTCATTGATTTCCTGCTGTGCAGACTCCAGCTGCGCGGTGGCCCTAGCCAAATCTTCCTCCAGCTGTCTTGAATTATTTTGCAGCCGAAACAGCGTCTCCTGACTTTCGAGTCGCTTGACAAGGAGATTATGGGTTCTGCGACGAATACCGTTGATTTCGTATTCCTCGTTTATATCGTCAAAGCTCTTCTCCTTGACTTGGTGTTCATAGTCTGCCTCGGTCATTTCCCGGAGAGGCTTCTTCACTTTCGGAATCAACTTCTCAGTTCTCAGCACTCTCCTGTCCAAGTCGTACTTGGTGCGCTTCACCGGGGCAGCTATCTCCTCGGCTCTTCTCCGTTTGACGCCTTGAAGGAAAGAGGCGGAACACCCTACGGCCTTTGCTGCCAGAGGCTGATCATCTGTGATCTGCAGTTGTTCTCCCATGAAGTCAAGGTCTTCCAGCATCGGATACGCCGAGACTAAATCTTGTTGCGGCATTTTTCCTGCAAACAGCGAAGCAGGAGGTATTCCAGAAGTCGTGGTCGCTTTTAAGGGCGACCGGGTCCTAGGGGAAGCGAGCGGCTGAGTGGAAGGTGTAGGCGGGGTTTTGAACAAGGGAGGTGAGCGGCGCGGCGATGTACGCACAACTTCGGCACTGGCCGCAGGCGAGGGGTCTAGGGTTTGACTGAGGGACTGGAAAGCATTTGGGTCCTGGGCGAACTGGTCGAAGGAATGGGGGCTGTGGGAGGGTTGGGTGGTCTGAGACGAAGAGGATGCAACTATGGCTTGCCCTGATACAATGGGGGATGGTGTTACGGCAGGGCCGACTGGGATTTGGGGGAGCGGGGAAGTGGACGTACCTGCGGGCTCCGCTTGAGCCGTTGACTGAAGGACGCCTGCAGCCCAAGCTTCTGCTTCTATCTCAGGGTTGTCTAACGAGACGATTTCCGGCGCGGCTGTCCTTGTCCGTGTTGCGGCCGTTTGCTGTGCAGACTCCTTAGGCCGCTTGGCCTTTTCGCTCCTCTTCCTCTTCTTTTCTTCTGGCGCTGCGGCTGGTTCAAAGGAGGGAGAGGAGGTTGGGGCGGCAGGCAGCGATGTTCCCACGGTAAACTTGTACCTAGGTCTAGACGGGAGGATGCTTGCTGCGGCCGTTCTACTAGCTGGCTGTTCTGGCGCCTTTTCCTCTTGGGGGGCCACCTCAGGAGTTGACTTTTCTGGCTCTTGTACCCTTTGAGGTAAGGCTTCAGGAGCTGGAGGCAACATTGGGCCCACTTGGCTGCTTGTTGGTGTCGCGTTGGAAGTCCCTGGAGTGGGCAATTGCTGGGACGGGGACCTCCTTCTATATCTTTTCCTAGCGCCTCGGGGAACGCAATCTCGAAATGCGAAAGGCTGCCATTTGTCAGCGTATTGATCATATAAGGCCGAAAATTCATCATCAACGGCCAACGTCTTCCGGTTAGACTTATCGTGTTGCGTGCGACACCTCATCTTCCAGCATTCAATGATTTTGTCTTTTTGCCAGTTGAGGGGCGCCACCTTGGAGAGGAATTTCTTGAAGCCCGGTGAGTCTAACCGGTGATCCGGGTTGCGCTCTGGATCAAACGCCACTTCTTCGCAGTAAAAATCATGCCATGGCGGCCATGATTGCATCCGCTCAATGTGCCATTCCAGGTCTGCGCCTGTTCTGTTGCACCTTTCTTGCATGATCTCTGCTCGGGGGCAGATATGCACAAACTTTCCCCTGACCCCAATCGGGTCATACTTCCAGCGCTGAGGTAGCTGTATCAGGCCCATGTCGATGAGCTCTTGTGCGAGGTAGACATGCTGTCCAATCTCGCGTACTTGAATGTTCGCCCAGGTAATAGGATACTGGAAAATATGACCTCTCTTCTTTCCCTGGCCGAATTCCTCCTCGACATAATCCATCTGGCGCGATATCTCCATACCGAACTGATGGTCAGTGCAGAAATAGGGCAGCAGGAACGACTTCCCCTTGAATCCGTAGATTTTGACTACAATGCCCTACGTCAGCCGGAAGGTGTCCCCGCACTTGTACTTCCTCAGATAGTTCGTCATGGCCTCTGGCGGGCGGGATGCCTCGCCGTTGAACAACGCCAAGGTCATACCTAGAAATTTGAAGTTGAACTCATAGTATGACCCTTTCCTGTACAGGGCTTCAGTCCATTCGTACACAGGCAGCGGCTCTCCTTTTTCATTCACCTTCTTCAAGTCAGGAACTTTAATCCGGTAGTGCGTGTGGTACAAGCACAACCATGTGAGGAACGAGCGAGCCGGAATTCCGTTGTGCTGCCTGCTGCAACCTGACCAGGTTCGAATGTATGGCGTACGCCACCCAATCTGCCCAGTCAAAGAAAATAGGGCGCCTTCCGCTCCTTTGCGCCGTGGAGTCATAAAACTCCCCATGCAAGATGCATTCTGCTAGCGCCAGCTGGTACGGGCGTACCACTCTGTCGGAATCGCAGCCGAGTACCCATGCCAGGATGATATATATGTACTTGTTTTCGAACCTGTCCAGGGGTATAGGGCCTGTCGGCCACTGTCCGGCTGGTAGCGGAGTTTTCAGCTCTGAGTCGAGGAACTCTCTCATCCTCTTGGTCTGGGCGAATCTGCCCGTCTGTTCGTCCAGGTTAATTCTCTTGACAATTGCGTTGGGGTCGTACTGGAGCCCCGGGGCGAAAGCTGGCTGGACGCTTTCCCTGAAGAGTGTGAACAATACTCTTCCCTTGTTGTCACAGACTTGTCGGGCAGTTGGCTTGTAGTATGCCACAATGGATTCAACCAGCTCCGGGCATTGGTGGACAGGAGGGCACAAGAACCAGTACAGGTTCGATTTGTATGCAGCCCCGACATGGTGTGAGGGCGAAACTTTGTCAGCCCACTTCGCAATATTCGGCCGCAACTTGGTGAGGCTGATAGAGTACTCGCCATCTTTGTACCCGGCCAGGCGATTGATGGGCGGCGGTGGAGCTTGCCCTTGGCTTCTCTTCGACCTGGTTCTCCTTGTTTGCTCTTGCGGCGCTTCGCTCTCATGAGCGCTGGATTCTGTCTGTTCTTCAGCTTCGCGTTCTGCGTCGCTGGACTGTGCCGGCATTGGCGCTTTCCCCTTGTCCATTTCCTCTCTTTTCTGCTCGAATTGGCAGAGACGGGGATTCTGGCTACTGATTCTTCAGTTCTGCGCCTTGCAGCTCAGAGTCAGCTTGACAATTTGGATGTTACGAGTATGCCGGGGCCCCTTTTCTAGGCAAGGAATTCAGCATTAATGGCGCAAGGGAGGGGGGTAAGGTGATTTACCCGAAGTAGTTGGAAGCGTTATAATTTTTTTGGCGGCCGTGCGTGGGTTTATCTTTGGAAAGCGTACCCTGGTTGCGGTTGGTCCTAATGCGCCTGCTTTCTTAATGACATCCTTTTTGAAAGTCGCGCAATCATTATTTTAGAATTTTTTAGGACCTCGTGCTTCCAATGACGTCATAGCCGCCGCCTGGGCACACGCTTCGAGGGAGAACTTTTGGCCCAGGGTTTTAAGGAGGGACGCAACCCAACTTCGCACTATGCCACACTGCGCTGTCTGGGCCCACACTTAGAAATATTTCATCATTGTCCCTTGTTTCCCGCGACAGGTCATCCAAGGTGCGCCCGAAATTGAGGGCGCACTCGGACTTCGCCCAGAAAACGTGCGCACTCCGACTTCGCCCAGACTTGATTGCGCAGTCAGACTTCGCTCAGAAAAGTTGCGCAGTCTGACTTTGACACTTAGCCGATTTTTGCTCTGTGCTCCCCGACTGCGCTCCCAAGACGGTGCGCAGTCCGACTTCGCTGCGAAGTCGGGTTGCGCACCCAACACTTAGTCAAATTTTTGGCCTTTTTGTCAGCTGCTTTCTTTCAAACTCCCGATGTCGCACTATCCAAGGAGCGATGCCCGACTTCGCTGCGAAGTCGGGGTTTGCTCTAGGCTTCACTTAGGCTCTTGAAAACTAAAAGCTGAATGCTGAAATAAATATATACATTCTGATAAAAATGCAGAAAAGAAATATGTACAAGGAAGGACCGCTTGGGTGCCTTCAGTGGTGGTAAACCTTCAGGTGGAACCCGTTGACGGGAATGGGGAGAAGCTGTCCCTCCATGTCCCGGAGCACGAATGCATTAAATTGGTTCACCCGAGCAATCTGATAGGGACCTTCCCAGAGGGCATCAAATTTACCATGGTTGCCCGACTTTGCTTTCAGTGAGTCCCACTTCAGCACTAGGTCCCCGATTTTGAAAACTCGGGCGGTGGTGCCTTTCGCAAACCAGCCTTGGGTCGCTTCAGCATGTTTAGTAAAGGCCTGGTATGCCTTTTCTCTTTCTTCTTCTAACCGCAGTAGTTGGCACAGTCTGGCGTCCACTGGATCCCCGTTGCCTTTTTCTTCATCTAGCGTCCAAGTGCGGGTATCTCTATGTGGATAGGCAGAACTGCCTCCTTGCCGTACACGAGCGCGTAGGGGGATGTCTTGATAGACTTTTTGAATGATATGCGATCCGCCCACAGCGCCCGATTCAGGAGTAGGTGCCATGTCCTCTTGTTTCTCTCTACTGTCCTTTTGACAATCTTCAGTAGATTCTTGTTGGTGGACTCGGCCAGGCCATTCCCCTGCGGGTAGTAGTTCGAAGACATCTTGTGATAGATGCCGTATTTGCTGGTGTACTCCGTGAGTACAGCGCCTGCGAACCCCGGACCGTTGTTTGTCACTATTGACTCCGGGACCCCGAAACGGGTAATGAGGCTCTCGAGGAACCCGATGACCGTTTCCTGGTCCGCATTCTTAGTGGGGATCGCCTCTACCCACCGGGTGAAGTAATCGGTGGCGGTAAGGATAAACTTGTGTCCTGCTGCAGAGTTAGGCGTGATGACCCCGATGAAGTCTAAACCCCACTGCTGAAACGGAGTCTCAGCTTGAATTGGCTGGAGGGGCAGGGGTGCTTTTCTATTCCTGCCAGTGAACCTCTGGCATTTATCACATTTGACACAGACCGCATGTGCGTCTGTGAAGAGAGTGGGCCAATAGTACCCAGCTCTGATAATTTTCAAGGTCGTAGGCCTTCCAGAATGATGTCCCCCAGGCATCCCGGAGTGGAATTCTCCGAGGACCCTGGGTTTGTCTGTTTCTTTGACGCATCGCAACAGGATGCCGTCAATGTTTTTAAAATAAAGCCCCTCGGGGCGAAGTACGTATCTCAAGGCGTTTAGCCTAAACCTCCTTTGTGAGGCATTGAGGTGATCTGGGCATCTCCCGGTGCTGAAATACTGCACCAGGTCATTTGTCCAATCACTTTCCTCTGATAAGGAGTTGGCTAGGTTGGTGTCTGCTATCGGATCTTCCCACTTGCAGGCGGAGATTTCAGCTGCAGCGCTTCGGGCCAGCTCTTGGCACAAGGCTCGGCCTTTGATCAGCTTTGTTGGCCGTACCTCGATGTCAAACTCTTGGATTTTGGCAATCCATCCTGCCCTCTTGTGACCAGGCTCTCCTTGTATGATGAAATTCCTGACGTCCGGATGAATCACGAAGACAGTTATCCGGCTCTGGGAGACAAAGTGCCTAAAATTTCGGAGGGATTTCATGACTACGTGAACTTGCCGCTCAATAAAATTGTACTTCTCTTCATGCGTCTGAATCACCTGGCTTAAGAATGCTATGGGGCGTTCTTTGCCATCGTCTCCCTTCTGGGTTAGGATTGCAGCATAACTCTCGAGTTCTCCCACCGCGTACAGGATGAAATCCTTGGAATAGTCGGGATTAATCAACACCGGAGCTTGCGCAATTCTCGCCTTGATCTCCTCGAAGGCCTGCCTTCTTTCGTCAGTCCACAAGAATTCGGCATTCTTTTTTTAATAGTTCGGCCATGGGCTTGATTACTTGTGCGAAGTCCGGTATGAACTTCCTTACGAAGTTGATCTGGCCGAAGAATGACTGTAGCCCTTTCTTGTCGACCGGGATGGGCAAGCGGAGGAGGGCTTCTGCTTTGTCAGGATCCACTGCAAGGCCTTTCTCGGAGATGACATGTCCCAGCAGCTTACCTTCTTTTACTGCGAAGACTGACTTCTTCGTCCTTTACCCATATCTGGTTGTATCCAGAGAATCCGTCCAAGAGAGAGAACCTCTGCGCTCCAGCAACTATGTGGAGGATCTAATCGATTTGGGGAAGCGGGTAATGGTCCTTCAGTGAGGCTTGATTAAGATTTCTGAAATCCACACAGAGATGGATGTCTCCATTCTTCTTCCTCACAGGAACCAAATTCGCGACCCAGGAGGAATGCTTGATGGGGTAGATGATTTTGGCTTCCAGCATCTTCAAGAGCTCAACTTTCATCATGGCTTCAATCTTCGGGTTTACAGCCCTTTGCTTTTGCCGGAAAGGTTTTGCATTATCTTCTAGCTCTATGGTATGCTGGATCATCTGTCTGTCATACCCCTTAAAGTCCTGGTAGCACCAGGCTATGATATCGGGGAACTCTCCGCATAATGATCTGATCTGCTCGAGTTCCTCTTTAGTGTAGTCCGTCTCGACCCTGATTGTTTTTCCAGGTTTTAGCTCCAGGTCTACGTACTGCTTGGGGTCTACTTTGATCCTGTGTGATATTTCTCTATCGTTCTGGTCAAAGAGACTCTCTAAGGTAATCAGTCCTTTCGGGACATGATTATTCTTCAACTGTATCAACCCCTCGTACTCCTTGGAGAGACACATGCCGAAGTAGGGTTCCAAGTCGACAACCACGACTTCTTGTATGACCACTATGTCAAGAGATTTGTGCAGCCGGATCGGGATATCCTTGATGACATTGACTGTCTTGACAAGGGTGCTGTCTAGCTGCAGCACGCCTTGGCTGCTCCTTGTATACTCCATACCGATCTCGTCGCAGACAGCTCTTGGCATAACAGTGGTGGAGGCGCCAGAATCCACCATGCAGTTGTGAACTATATAGCCTTCCATCCCCAATGACAGATAGAAAGGAGGTGGTCTGTTTTTTCCGTGGAGGAGACTGTCAGGGGTTGAGCTAACACAGCAGGCTGCGTAGGCTTCCCGTATTTTATGTTCTTCAAATATTCCTGCAGCAGATCAACTTGCCCGGGGAGCAGAAGAGCCTTATACATACTTATCTTTGCGGGAGTCCTCTTTAGCTCGTCAACTATGTTGTAGCTTGAAGTGCTGGCTCCCTCCGTTTCTTTCGCAAGCTCATACTTAGTCCGATATTGCTGCGTGGCTTCGACTCTCTGTCTCTTTGTCAGCGACGGATATCTCAGCTTCTCCTGAGCTTGCTCTTTTGTTTCAGCTGGAGATTGAGCTGCGGGGGATTTTACTGTGGGAGCTTTGGGCGCAGGAAACTTTTTCTTGGCTGCATGAGGCCACAGTGACTTGCTAGGTGGTAGCCCAGCAGGTTGCGCCTTTTCTCTTTTGGCGTATACCTTTAATGGCTTTGGTTGGGCCGCGGCAGTTTCAACGGGCTTTCTGCCTTCCTTAGGCAGGAGCAACGCAGGATCTTCTTCTGGGACGGCAAAGTTGCCTTCATCGTCCAGGATCATGTATAATTCATCCTTTATGGCTTTGTCTGCCAGGGTCTGGAGGTAATGTTGATGCAACGTGCACCCTTCTTCTGAGTGTGGATCGTTGCACGTGAAGCACCAGTTGACCTGGTTAGAAGTGCCAGGTTGATCCTCAATGGCAGCATTTCTTGCAATGGGTTGCCTTTGAGCTTGTCGTTCTGTGACTTGGTCTTTTGTTAGCGCCGGAGGAGGATACGGCCTCCTTGGAAGGAACTCCATCTGGGCTTGCTTCTTCTTCATTATTGTCATGTCATTAGACATGGTATGATACCCAGATGCTAGAGCCTGTACCTCTTGGAGGATTTTATTTTGAATATCATTGTCAACAGATGCTAACTGAGCCGGGGGAGGTAATGCAGCCAATGGCGGGGGCGCAGAATACGTCGCGTACTGAGGAGGAGCAGGGAGTGCGAGATATTGCGAAGGCGGAGGTGGCGGATTAGGATAATGTATTTGAGGGGGGCCGTAGGGGTTTACAACTGGTGCTGGGTTCCACGGCTACTGGGGGTGCTGACTTGATGATGAGGGCATCACACCAGAGGCCGACGGATACTGGGACTGAGGGAAATCAGGATAAATAGGGGGCTGCACTCTATGCGGGAGTCTGCCTATGGAGATTATATCTAATTCTGCTTGTTGGGCAGCTTCGTATAGGGCAGGGAATGAGTCGACTCGGGCTATCTTCAGAAGTAGGCAAATATCTGAGTTGAAATACCTTAGGTAGTAGTGTGCAGCCTGACCTGCTGAAGGTCGCAGTTCGCGAGGTACTCTCTTCCAAGACCTCGCAAACCTTATGTTGAAGTCTGACACCTCCTCTTGCGGGTGTCGTTGGATGCTTTGGAACTGATGCAACAATGAAGAGGGATCGGCAGAGTCGTTGCATCCTTTTACAATCCTGCCTGCCAGTTGAGGCCACCCCGTGATAGATCCTTCTGGCAAGGATCTCCACCAATAGAGAAGCTTCCCCCTCAGGGAAAGAGCTAGTAGACGGCTCTTGACACTCTCGTCAGTAATAGAGTGTAACGCAGCCAAGTCCAGAATGTCCTGGATATGTTCATACGCCGTTTTGCCGTAGCCATCGTAAGTAGGGATGGCCTTCAGGGCAACGGGGGGTACGACCTGTTGTTCGACTAGGGCCAAGGGCCCTGTGGAGTCGACCGCTGGGAAGAGATCGTCATCATTCTGCCGAGCAGCCATTTCTTCCTCTCCTCCGGTAGTGTACTCGGTATCGATACCGTCCGAAGATGTAGATTGCTCTTCAACTTCGGCCTCTTCGATTTCGGGCTCGGATTCGTCTATGCGAGCTTGGTAGTCAGCCAGCCTAACGCGCTCTCCTGGAGCGGCAATGTCAATTTTGTAAAGATCATGCTGGTTTCCCGGATTCCTTGCTCTCCACCTTCTTGTATGCATGAAGGCGCTTGGACTAGTCTAACAGACTCAGAGAATGTTCAAGTACTTGCAGAGTCGCCAGGTGTTCTGATTTTAACAGCAATGAAGCGAACACCGATGCTTTGATTCTGTTTTGGGTGGGAAACTTTCGGGTCCCACCAAGCGTGCCAGAGAAACTGTTGGTTATGAATCTGCCATTAGGAAAGGATTTGGTAAAATGCGCCCCAGATTCGCCCACCAAATTGAAAGGCCGGAAGGAAGGAATGGCTTCTGTGCCAATCTCCGGAGAAGGCCGGCTTCCTATGGGTTTTCTCAAGTTTTTTAAGCTAAGAGTGCAGGAAAGAAATTAAGATGCAAAAAGAGATATAAATAGGATTTGTGTTGGGTGGGGGGGATGAGCAGCACGACAACGATCAATCACCACTACTAACAGCAATTAAATACGTAACACACTACAGAAACTATGACTATCATACATCCTATGTATCCTCTATCTATGCATTCCAGGAATACTTAATCATCAAATACCGGAATCCAGATATCAGAATAACAGTAAGCAATGAAATAATCAACATGAGGCATAAATGCTAAGTAAATGCAGCATAAAGAATGATAACAACAAATAGAGCCAAGTGTGTGTCTTGCATTTAGAAGCAAACGTATAGCTACAATGGTTCCCTAGTAGGATATCCCCCTTCCCCCCTTTACAATGATGTGGTGCGGCTATTTATAGCGTAGTTTCCCCCCAATTACAATCCTGGGCACAAAATCCCAGAGCTGACAAAAGCGGCGAAAGAGCTGCTGATGTTGACTTCTGTAGACAGGGACTGTACTTGCAGCAAGGTCCACCTGAAAACTGGGCAGCTACGTGGCAGTGCGGTTGATGAAACTTCGAGTCAGCATGAATGCGAGTAGCTGCGGTAGATGGAACTTTGTGTCAGCATAAATGGAGGTAGTTGGAGTTGGTAATTTGGCCCATGCTTGTCCTTTTTCCCGTCACATCTCGGCTCGGATCCCAAGGCTGGACACTTGTCAAATTCCGATGAGGGACGCATATGCCTTGGAAGGCAGTCTTTCTTTATGTCTTACTTTGCCCGGAATCGGAGCGCAACTAGACAGTGCGAGTGGGGAACGACGCAGTTGGGGAGGCCTCCGTGCCTTAGTCTGTTTTGGGCTGCTTGAAAGATATTGCCCGACTGCGCACAAGTTAGAGGGCGCAGTCCGACTTCGCTGCGAAGTCGGGTTGCGCACTCCGACACTTAGTCAATTTGGCCTCTGTTCAGACTGCGCACAGGAATCAGGACGCAGCCCAACTTCGCTGCGAAGTCGGGTTGCGCTTTGACACTTAGCTGATTTTCTGGATACTGCTTCCCAAGTGCACACAGGAAGAAGAGCACAGCCCGACTTCGCTGCGAAGTCGGATTGCGCTCCCATACTTAACCAAATTCTGTTCATTTTCGGTCTGCTTCCACACTTCGCATTCTCGAGTGCGCTCGAACTTAAGGGCGCACCCCGACTTCGCTGCGAAGTCGGGTTGCGCTCTCAGACTTAGAATTTTTCAGGGAATGTTTGCTCTGTTTTGGGAATTCTGACCGAAGAAAGAACAAGGGGAAAAAGGGAGGAATGCAACTGATAGAAGGGGAGAAATGGAACAATGGAGAAAGGGAAAGGAGATGGAGGGAAGGGAGAGCAGCATACTTACAAAATTTGAAAACATGGCACCCCGTGCAAAATGTGGCAACAGAAAATATTGCCAAATATCTGCTCCGTGTTGATGGAATTGTCAACACCATTCCTGGACTTGGAGAAAGTATTGATGACTATATTATTGTTTAGAAAGTCTTAAGGTCACTTCCCATGAGGTTTGATGCGAAGGTCTCGGCGATTGAAGAAATGAAGGATCTTAAAACTTCAAGCATGGATGAGCTACATGGAATTCTTACAACCAATGAGATGAGGACTGGAAAAGTTTAAACATCCAAACGGGAGGCCGCATTTAAAGTTTCAAAGAAGACAAATAATAAGGAACCAGAGTCAAGTGAAGGATCGAGCAGCGAAGAAGAAGCCAACTTTGTGCGAAGGAATAATAAGGGATCAAGTAAACACAAAGGTAAGTATACTTTGAAATGTTTTAATTGTGGTAACATTGGTCATTATGCAGCTAGATGCCCACAAGCAGGAAGTTGTAGCAATGAAGAAGAAGAGGAATACAAGAAAAAGAAGAAAAGAAAATATCATCATGAAAAGAAAAAGAGGCACGGTCAAAGCAAGCATGAGAAGAAGATCTATCGAAGGCACAAGAAGAGTCTTTATATTGAAGAAGCAAGCAGTTCTTCCAACAACAGTGACGAAAGCCTCTCCAATAGTGAAAGATAAGAAATCCTATTTATGGCTATGGAGGTGAAAGAAGATGCTCTTGTTGTCGAAAACCAAGAAAAGGAGAAAGATCCAAAAAATGAAGAGGAAGCCATAGTTGACATAGAAGAGGAACTTGTTTTTGCTCTTGAAGAAGTGAAGAGGCTTAGAAAGAAGAACTCAAGATTGAATACTCAAGTACAAGAGGATGAGAAGACAAAGGCAAAGTTTTCGCAATATCTCATTGACTTAAAAGTTAAAATTGAAGAGGCAAAGTGAATTGAAGAAGTTATGATTGAGCAGTTAAAGGCAAAAGTGTTGGAATGTGAAAACCCGGAACATGAGATTGTCTCTCCGAAATCAAGTAAGAAGGAGGATGGTCAAACTGTTCAAAAGGATATGTCCTCCAAAGTTTGGAAAAAGAAAATAGAACAAGAAAAGGAGAGGTCTATGTTGGTACAAACAACTCTTCATGTGCAAAATGAAGGAAATCAGTGGTACATTGATAGTGGTTGTTCAAGCCATATGACGGGTGACAAAAGCAAATTTCTCACTCTCAAAGAAATAAATGGAGGCACAGTGAAATTTGGTGATAATGCTTCTACCAAAATTGTCGGAAAGGGAACCTTGAGCCTGGATAATGGAAGATCAAGGACAGAGAATGTGTTATATGTTGAAGGGTTGAAGCACAACCTTCTAAGTGTGAGCCAACTATGTGATCAAGGGCATACACTCACATTTCACCCAAATGGATGTGAGATCAGGAAATCCAAGACAGGAAAACTTATTGCAGACGCCTGTAGAACTGCAAACAATCTCTACATGTTGAGCGAAATTAAGGGAGAAAAATGCTTTATATCACAAGAGGATGAGAGCTGGTTATGGCACAGGAGAATGGGCCACCTGAACTTTGACAACATGGTGAAAATAAGCAACAAACAAGCAGTCAGAGATTTGCCCAAGATAGCCAAACCCCCAAGCACGATTTGTGCACAGTGCCAACATGGTAAGCAAACAAGATCAAGTTTCAAATCAAAGGAATTCTCTTCATCCAAGCCTTTGGAGCTAATTCACACCGATCTATGCGGCCCTACGAGGACAAAGAGCTTACAAGGTGAGAATTATTTCATGTTGCTTATTGATGATTATTCTAGAATGACTTGGGTAACATTCTTAAGAGAAAAATCATAAGCCCTTGAAAGGTTCAAAGCATTCAAGGCACTTGTAGAAAATGAAACAAGCAAAAAGATCAAGTGTCTAAGATCAGACAGAGGAGGTGAATTCACTTCAAAAGAATTTGAAGAATTCTGCGAACAACATGGAATCAAAAGACAATACTCAGCAACAAGAACTCCACAGCAGAATGGAGTAGTTGAAAGGAAGAACATAACTGTTCAAGGCATGTCCAGGGCCATGCTAAATGAGTCTAAGCTTTTTGATGCTTTTTGGAGAGAGGCGGTCCATACAACTGTTTATATCATCAATAGAGCTCAAATAAGAGTAAATCACAACAAAACTCCGTATGAGCTTTGGAAGGGAAGACCAGCTACTGTGAAGTATTTCAGAATCTTTGGAAGCAAATGCTACATTAGACGAAATGAAGAAGATTTGGGCAAGTTTGATTCCAGGTGTGATGAGGGTATCTTCCTTGGATACTCTTCAAAGAGCAAAGCCTATAGATGCTACAATAAAAGATTGCATAAAGTTGTGGAAAGCGCAAATGTAAGAGTTGATGAAGAAATATATCTAAGAGAACCATCTCAAGAGATCGTGTATCAAGAAGAAGAATGTTGCAAAGATGAAGAAACTGAAGAAGCTGAGAATCAGAGGACACCCTCAAGAACACCCCCCAAAACACCATCCAAGGCACCACCTAAAACACCATCCAGATTTGTGCAAAAGAACCATCCGAAAGATCTGATAATTGGGAATCTAGATGATGAGATACAAACAAGGAGGAAAATAACAGGTACAGGTGAACATGCCAACTTCTCTTTACTATCTAAAGTTGAGCCAAAGAATTTCAATGAAGCAAGTGAAGATAAATATTGGATTAAGGCAATGGAAGAAGAGTTAGATCAAATAGAGAAGAGCGAGACTTGGGAACTTGTCCCACGTCCAAAAGACAAGAACGTAATCGGCACCAAATGGGTCTACAGAAACAAGTTGAATGAAGATGGTCAGGTTGTCAGAAACAAAGCAAGACTTGTGTGCAAAGGCTATGCACAAGTTGAGGGAATTGATTTTGAAGAGACATTTGCTCCTGTTGCTCGTCTTGAGGCCATAAGAATGTTCTTGGCCTTTTCAAGTTTCAGAAACTTCAAAGTGTACCAAATGGATGTAAAATCAGCATTTCTTAATGGTTACTTAGAGGAAGAGGTCTACATTGAGCAACCAGATGGTTTCAGCCTGACAGACAAGCCGGACTATGTATGCAAATTGAAGAAGGCTCTCTATGGACTAAAGCAAGCCCCCAGGGCTTGGTACTCAAGGTTGGATAAATACCTCCAAGAACAAGGTTTCAGAAAAGGTATAGTTGATAGCAACCTGTACATCAAGAATGAAGGAAATGACCAGTTAATTGTAGTGGTCTATGTGGACGACATCATTTTTGGAGGTAGTAATGACAAGATGTGTCAGGAATTTGCAAAATGTATGCAAAGTGAATTTGAGATGTCAATGCTTGGTGAGCTATCCTTCTTTCTTGGTTTGCAAATCTCACAGTCAGATAAAGGTATATTTCTCTCTCAAACCAAGTATGTAAAAGAAATGTTGAAAAAATTCAGGATGGAGGATTGCAATCCTGTGAGTACCCCCATGATTACAGGATGTAAGTTAAGTAAAGATGATGAGTCTCCTGAGGCTAATCAAAATTTGTATAGATCCATGATTGGAAGTTTATTGTATGTCACAACTACAAGGTCGGATATAATGCAGGCAGTCGGATTGGTGGCAAGATTTCAAGCTGCACCAAAGGAAACACATGTACAAGCAGTAAAAAGAATCTTCAAGTATTTGAAAGGAACTATGGATTTTGGACTGTGGTATCCCAGATGCGATAATTTCACTCTCATTGCATATACAGATGCGGATTGGGCAGGCAATGTGGATGATAGGAAAAGCACAAGTGGAGGAGCATTTTTTCTTGGAGATTGTTTGGTCTCTTGGCTAAGTAAGAAACAAGCATCAATGTCCTTATCTACTGCAGAGGCGGAGTACATTGCAGCAGCTGCTTGTTGCACACAGGTTCTATGGATGAAACAAACCTTAAGTGATTTCAAAGTAGAGCATGATCATCCTATCTCCATATTTTGTGATAATACAAGTGCCATCAATATTTCGAAGAATTCGGTGATGCATTCAAGGACCAAGCACATTCCGATCAAGTATCACTTTTTGAGAGAGCAAGTGACTGATCAACAAGTCAAGTTGGAGTACATTGCTACAAAGGAACAAATTGCTGACATCTTTACCAAGCCACTTCCAAAGGAGACATTTGAGTATCTCAGAGGTAAGTTGGGAGTAGTTTCACTCTCATCTCATCATTGAATGTCTCAGTTAGAGCAGTTAGTAAGGGGGAGTTGTCAAGTGCCTTATCCTTTAGCCCCGAGAAGCCTTTGCCATTGATGTCAAAGGGGGAGAATTTCAATAAGGGGGAGCAGCTTGTGATCCTGTTGCAGTAAAGGACAATTTCTTTGCAAGGTTGCCATCAATGACAAAGGGGGAGATTGTTAGAATTATTCACTATTGAGTTGTCATTGATGTCACAGGCCGACTTGGTTGTTGGCAAATGATGGCGTGCTTGGGCGAATTATTCAAGGCAGATATATATATTTTTTTCAAGGGTGATTTAATTATAGGTTTTCTTATAAGTTTGGGCGATATCAAAGGGTTTACTTGATTTAAAAACATTTAAATATTTAAACCCACCCATAAGGAATCAAAGGGTTTACTTGATTTTAAAAAATTTAAATATTTAAACCCACCCATGAGGGGCGCACAGCCAAAGTTTGACATATTTAAATTAAAGATTTAAATATTAATATTTAAATATTAAATTAAAATGTTGGAGTTTGAAACAAAAGGTCTCTTTGGAATTTAAAATTCAAAAAGGTGTCTCTTGAGTGGGCCGACCTCTTGGGCGCCAAAAGCAAGAAGGTGAAAGGTTTGCATTTGAAGAGTTGCATCCTCCTCTATAAATACAAGGCCAGAGTTCATTTTTACATAATGAATTTCATTGAATGTCTTCGATATACATGAGCAGAGTAAAAGCAAGGTACAACAGGGATTATAATATCTTGATGAGCAGATATTAGAGTGCAGATCCAAGAAGACATTGTGACAGAATTATGTGCAGTCCTGTATGCCATTAAAGGCCGAAATTGTGAACAGTCTTGTATGCCATTAAAGGCCGAAATTGTAAGCAGAAGTTGATGCCATTAATGATCAGATTTTGGAGCAGACCTGAGCGAAGTTTTTGATCAGATTTGTGAGCAAAAGTCAATGCCTTTAATGATCAGATTTTGGAGCAGACCTGAGCGAAGTTTTTGATCAGATTTTGGAGCAGACCTGAGCGAAGTTTTTGATCAGATTTGTGAGCAGAAGTTGATGCCTTTAATGATCAGATTTTGGAGCAGACTTGAGCGAAGTTTTTGATCAGATTTGTGAGCAGAAGTTGATGCCTTTAATGATCAGACTTTTGGAGCAGACCTGAGTGAGGTTTTTGATCAGCAGACCTGTACAAGTTTTTGATCAGATCTGTGAGTAGTTTTGCAGCAGACCTGTGTAATTTTGTTGATCAGTTGTGTATGAAGTGTTTAAGCAGTTTTATACGGGATTTGTGGAGCAGTCTTGTGGAGTATTTCTCCAAGTTTTTGCATATCTTTATTCGAAGGTTGGTGCCTTCAGATCTGAGGTTGGTGCCTCAAGGAGATTGGTGTCTCCCGTAGGTTGGTGCCTACGTTTTTGTATAAGGGGATTGGTGTCTCCTGTGGGTTGGTGCCTACGAACTCTTTTGAAGTGATAAAAGCAATATTTTGCCGTGGTTTTTTCCCGAAAGGGTTTTTCCACGTAAAATCCTTGTCTCTTGTGTGTGTGGTGTTCTGTGCATTGATTCATTATTTGCATTCATATTATTGCAATTATTGTTTTGGAAGGAAAATTTTTATCTTATACTGTTCACCCCCCCCTCTTAGTATAAGCGTGTGTTTCTTCATAAATTACAAACTAGTTCAATAAGATTTCTATTTGACAAGTAGACAATTGTATTTACTTCACCCCAAAAACCGTTAGAGACATTTTTAGGTTGTCACATACATCTTGCCTTTCCTATAATTATGTAATTTTTCTTTTGGATGTATACCATTTGTAGTCAAGTGTATGATGCACTAAATTTTCTTTGATGCAATACTCTTTGCAAAATTAGTGAATTCATGTGATGCATACTCACCACTATTGTCACTTTTCAATAGCTTGATTTTGTTGTTGGGCTTTTTCAAACTTTAACTTTGGGTTCTTTAGTTTGTTAGGGCCTTCAACTCATTTCTTAGAAGATAAATTCATATAGTCCTAGTGAATTCATCAATGAGTGTAACGAAGTGCTTTATTATTTCAAGTGAAGTTGTGTGAAATGGTTGACATATATCATCATGGACTAGTTCCAATTTGATTTTAGATTGTCATTTTTAATTAGGAAAAATTTCCATGTATTGTTTGCAATGTGCACATCCTTTATAAATTCTATCATTCTTAGTTACCAAAATTAAGTCATGTATTGTATTCAATTTGATGGTTCAAGTGCTATAGCTATCATTCTTTGTAGTAATTTGATAATCAGTAGTCACAAGACTACAAGCACGCTCATGTGAGATTTTGTACAATTCATTTTTCTAAATAACCTACCTAATTACATGTTAGATTTGACAACACTTTCTAGAAACAAACTAAATCAATACATTACCTAGAAAGAAAAGATATATCACAGATAGACATACGCTATGAAAGGTGCCTATAGACACCAAAATCATATCACTAAAGGAAAGAATTGAATCATATGATGACCAAATGAATGGTTTCAAGGGGTATAATACCCAAATTACAAGTGACCTTAGGTCAAAGTTAAAGAATCAACCTTAAGGTTTATTATTAAGATATTACAATAAACTCACCTTTATAAGGTGTACAAGGGCCCATAGGGCTATACAAATGAATAAAATATAAAAGGGGTTGTTTGTGGCCTCACAACACATATATTTCAACATCCCCCCTTAAGCTGAACAAGGGACATGGAGAAAGACCCTTATTAGTCATCCCCCTTAAGAGGCACTCTCCTACTCCAAGATGCTCTGAAAATCACACAAAATGTACCTACAGCATGACCTTGGCCAGTATATCAGTCATCGTCTCCATCAAAGGCACATAGACTAGATCAAGCATCCCATGGACATGAAGCCATCGAACATAATGCATTGAGTCCTCTATGCTTGTCCATTGATTAAAAATTGGATTGTGGACAAGCTTGATGGAACTCTTGTTATCACAATGAAGGGTCATCGGAAACCGTTGAGGAAGACTAAATTGTTCCAGAATCATGAGCATCCATTAGAGGTGTTTGGCAGCCTCATTGGCGACACAACACTAAACTTTTGTAGGAGATTGGGATATGGTGGACTGTTGTTTACAACACCAAGAGACTGGTCTAGAGCCGAGACAAAAGACAAGACTGGTAGTAGAGCATTGTTGGTCCAAATTTACATCAAATAATCCTATCAAAATTGGTGGTGCTCTAGCTGAATAGCAAATACCTATCTTGTAGGTAACTTTGGTGTACCGATGGATTCTATTGGCTATTGCTCAATGACTTTCATAGGGTGCCTAGATATATTTGGAACAATAACCGACAACAAATGTAGTGTTTGGCCAAGTATGGGTGAGATGGAGAAGTTCCCCGACAAGAGACCCATACAAGGTGGCATCCACTAAAGGATTGGTATAGTCTGCATGAAGCTTCAAACCAAAAGCAAAGGGGGTATGAGCAGGCTTACACTCCTCAATCTAGAACCTTCGAAAAAGATCATGGCATACTTGGGATGAGAAATAGTGATTTCGTAGGGTGACTAATTGATCTAAATCCCCCAAAAAGTAATGAAGAAGGCCCAAATTGATCATTTCAAAAGCATCATGAAGTCATGACTTCATCTCGTAGATCAATTATGTTGAGCTTCCCGTAATGAGAAGATCATTAACATACGATACAATCACCAAAATTTGACCATCTTGATGCTTGATATAAACACCATTCTCTACCTTACACTGCCTAAAGCCACAACTAAGGAAGAATGAATGAATCCTCTCATACCAAGCACGAGGGACCTGCCTAAGTCCATATAAGGACTTCTTGAGGCGACAAAACAAGGGGGGGCATCAAGTTCAAAACTAGGTGGCTACCACATATAGATCTCCTCCTAAATTTGCCCATGAAGAAAGAAACTCGTCACATCCATCTAATGTACCTCCCATCCATAGGAAGTGGCAACAAATAGAATCATCCAAGCAAAGTCCATCCATGCAACAAGAGCAAAAGTCTCCAAACAGTTAATACCTTCCTTATGAGAGAAACGTGTTCCTTTTTCTTCTCCAACCGACCTTCAGATGTGTACTTGGCCTTATAGAATCATTTATAACCAACAATATTCTTTCCCTTAGGAAGGGAGACAACCTCCTGTGTCTAGTTTTTCATCAATGACTTATACTCTTCCAACATAGAATCTTCCCAATTCAAACAATCCTTGTCCTAGAAGTAAGTGATGACTGATATGATCTCTAGAATCATCAACCTTCAAGATCAAGGCCTAATAGGGGCCTTCTAATGATGCTCTTGAGAGAATGAGTTGACCATCCTAAAGGAGGATCTAAGCCCACTTTGGCATTGGACGATACAAACATCATTAGAAGAAGGAACTGAAGCATCCAACCCATGTTCACCATCTATCTTGGCATCCAACAGGGTCGCACAATGCATAGGAGGATCAAGCTCATGAGGAGAAGGTTCCATCTCTAGAATAGATGTCACTGGGGGATTTAGAGGTAGAAGTACCCAAATCACTAGGATCCTTTGGAGGATCCTCATACATAGGTTGAGGAGCCAAAACCACTGGAATGGAACCAACAAGAATCTCTGTAGAAGTAAGAGGAGCAATAGAAATCTCTGGAGAAGAACAACTCGAGAGAGGGTCCTTGGCCAAAAGAGCAAGAAGGGGTCTAGAAGGATTTGATGGAAGTACCTCATCAAAGATCATATCACGCCAAATATGTTTGACTAGGTCATAAAGGTAATAAGCCTTGGAGGATTCAAAATACCCCACAAATATACAACGATGACTCTTCACATCAATATTATGTTGTTTTTATTTGGGAATATGATACCATTCATTTGAACCAAAAATACGAAAATGGGAAACATCAAGCTTATTTCCCATCAATCTCTCAAGTGGTATCATCCCCTAAATTGTCCATGTCAGGATTCTGTTGATACTATGCTGTGAATAGCATACAACATGCATCTACCATCTCTATAATAGCTTTGTTCTCCTATGCAACAATCCCATTCTATTCAGGAGTATAGTGGACAATCCTTTGAAAGGTGATGCCACCATCATGAGCTAAAAACCCACCAAAAGCATGATAGACAAATTCATCTCCTCCATCAGTTCGAAGGCACTTGATCTTCCTGTCAAATTGATTCTCCACAAGAGCTTTGAAATTCTCAAAAGCTTCATCCTTATTGAAAATAGTGTAGATCCATACATACTTGTAAAAATCATCAATAAATGTGAGACAACACTTGTTTCTAGATAAGGAAGGACAACCCATAGGTCCAAAAATATCACTATGTATGAGTTCCAATGGTTGAGAGGCATGCTTGGCTTTCCCTTTCAAAAAATATTCATGATGATATTTCCCCAAAAAACACCCTTTGCAAAATCCACTAGGGAGAGAAATAGAAGGAAAACCATCTACCATTTGAAGTCGACTCATATACTGCAAGGATCCATGATTGATGTGCCCAAGTCTATGTTGCAAATACTTATTGTTATCATCTGTTTTGGCGACCATATCTACAAAAGCTTGTTTCTTGGAGGAAAAATGACACTCATGAAGAGAAGGGGGATCACCAAGTTTATTTGACCAATTTCATCACAATATCCTGAGGCTACAATCTTGAAATCATCATCAATATCCTTAATCACCCATCTATCTGGCCAAAACTCTTACCTTTTTTTTAGTATGAGTGATGTAAATAGAAAGGAGATTAGGGCCCACATATGATACATGCAAAACTCTCTCAAATGATGAGGGTCCAATGGTCATGTCACCACTACTGCTACATATAAGGAGGAATCATCACCAATGACTACACACTTACCACAATGTTGTCCATTGTAATCAACCAAAAGATGATGATTCTTTGTCATGTGCCTGATTGCCCTTGAATTTGCAATCCATTTCTTTGAAGATGAGAAGGTTCAATAAGTTGAACGAACAACTACATGTGCATGTGTAGTCTCTTGCAAAAAATGGTTTGTTGAATCTTTGAAAATGTAGTCTTCTACATGCAAATCTAACCAGAGATAACACTGCCACAACGAGGATGCAATTTGGAAAAAAGGGCTCAAATTGCCTCCTTATGCAAAACTTATGACCTTTGTAAATTTAGCCTTAAAAATACACCCAATGCTGCCAATACCTTTTAAGAGATTTCAAATAATTAAAAATACATCTAGCAATATGTTTGCTGCCACATGTTGTTAACTGAGCAAGTTAAAAAAATTACCTGCATGTTGACTCAGCTGTTGATTAGGTGAATGATCAGACAAATCAATCTACAAGTTGGTTTTTTTATACCAAAAATTTGTTTTACTCCACTTGGAGACCACATCGACAATGTACCTCACCATGTCAACCATCCTCACGATATAATGTCGATTAGATCAAAAGTGGGAGACTCAGACCCCTAGCCTTGCATGTGCAAAGCTCTAGCGCATGCCCACGCATGTCAATGCTAAGTTCATGGTCGGTAGAGGAAATGAAGGAGAGGTAGGTGAGGCTTGCTAGCTTCCACCTTCCAATAATCTGTCCTAATGTGCTGGCAGAAAAAAAGCACGTTTGGGGTTTGAACCCGTGACACCCAAGCTACAGGCATCCTATGCCCCATACAATAGCTAACATTACAATAGTATTGTGGGATGCAACATCAAGCGGTCCTACTAAAGCATTGCTAGAGCCAACTGAGTAGGGGGAGTGCATATGCCAACACAACCCTCCACAATGTCCACCACATGGCATATCTAAGGATTGACCCTGCATCCTTGTGCGAAACAGACTCCACCATACAAGTCAGATTCCATTGGGCTATATGTTGCGATGGAGATTCTGTCTTCCCTTCCCCTAATAGCTTTCATGTCCCCTACAAGAGCAGGCCTTGCATTTGCACCATGCCACTTGCATTGAAGACTTTAGCGCCATTAAGGAGAATATTCTGTGGAATATTCGTCCATTTCAGTTTAAAAATAAAAACAAATGATAGCAAATATGCAATTTTTTTTGAAGAAAAAAGGGTACTTGATGGCAAGATCTCAACAAGTGCTGAACTAAGACCCCCTTGAAATTTCACAAAGAATCCAAAAAAGTTGACAATTCCTTTATTTTCCTCATGATTTGTCCTTTACAACCTTTTTTTGGAATGCAACCAATCAAGCCATCCTTCATGCCAATGCAGCAAAAGGTTGTTAAACCAAATTAGCAACTTTGTCATGTGACTTGGAGGTCTTTGCCATGCACTGAAGTCTGTCAAAGACTTTTCTAGCAGTTGGGGGTAGTCAGAAAAATCTCGGTTTCCTCTTTCTTCAAAAATCATGTAGACTGTACTCTCATCTATGTTGTGTTGGTGCCAAAAAATTCAAAGTAGAAGGGGAAATGGATTTTTCACAAAAATCCATAAAACATAAGTAAATATGCTCAAAGTATTCAATTTGCTAGTAAGGGATCTCTGAATGATCTGTCGCAAACAAGGATTGAATATCAAAAAAGAAAGGATAAAAAAACCTGTCAATGAATATTTCTTTTGACCTAACCAAGTTGTTGTGGCACAACAAGATCCTCACAATCCAAGCTCCAACTAGGATTTTTCTTGGTGAACCCTAAAAACTTTTTTGAACAAGTTTTTCTAAAAAGACCTTGAGTAATGGAGATTTACACTGTAACAACCCACCCTATTCTGGATTGTTTCCTAACTATTTTGACTAGTAAAAAAAACACAAATTTTTGCTCTTTTTATTCAAATATATGCTCTTTTTTTTTGGGTATTTTTATGGGATTTAAACATACAGTATACTGCTGAAAGAAAGCTTCACAAACTGGAACAACTTAATTGCAAGGGAAATTACAATGATGAACAGCACTGAAAATACTCGATTTTCCTCAAGTCTGAAAACAAATCGCAGCAATCCACGTTCTGAAATTAGTTTGTGAATAGTGCCGTGAATAGTAATTTGCTACAGTGCCGCGTGAATTGTAAACTGCTACAGTACCGCATGAATAGTAAACTGCTACAGTACCGCATGAATAGTAAACTGCTACAGTACCGCATGAATAGTAAACTGCTACAGTGCCATGTGAATAGTAAACTGCTACAGTGCCACATGAATAGTAAACTGCTACAGCCTCCAAATAAGTACCGTCTACAGGTCTAAATCGCTGCTATCTCCCAACACACACAAGATATCAGTGACGAACCAGAAATTCTCTTTGATCTCCAATTTGCCCTCTGAATGAAGACAATCAAAATCCAATAGATCTGATCTTTCACAGCCGTAGTGGATGTCCTTGCCGAGAGTTTCCGTTCTCAACAAGCTTGAATCTGCAAGCAAATTCTCCAGAATGCATCAAGCAATATATTCAATGTTCAAGGATCCTGGAATGAGAGCCCGACCACTTTATTTATTATTGACTCGGGCCTGGCTGTATCATAACATAACCAATGTGGGATAAAAAACCCCCTTTTTAATAAATCCTTATGTCTCCCTAAGTCACTTTATCAAATAATTAATAATTCACTTAAGTGACTTATGTGCACACATAATATAAAGTCTATTTAATTAAATACGACTTTATAATTAAATAATTACGAGTATAGAAGACCCAAGCCAACATCTGATAGCATTTTTGGATACCCTTTTGGTCGAACTATCCAAATATAGAAACTGTTCTGAAAAAAGCATGGCCCTAAAAAATAGGAAACTGCTCCAACTGACTTCCAAGATCCTTAAACTGCTCCCATAGCCTACAGGATCGCGTGAATAGGCTATGCACTGTGCCAATGCTGACGAGCTCAGAAAGGGGACATGACAGTCCTCCCTCCCAAAAATTGCTTGTCCCCAAGCAATATTAGTGCCGGATGCTGTAGAATGTCTTCATGTTCCCAGGTAGCATCATCAGAATCACCTAATCAGAACCACCTGTGATTCCAGGGTCCCAAACCAATCTCAAAACAATTATTACAGCTGCCACTTCTATATAAAAATCAAAACAAAAATCTGAGTGTGAGGCCAAGATGCAAATCAACAGTGCGTGGACCCAAGGTTGCCTCAAACATTCATCGAAGACTGTTCCCAAACTTGCTTCAAGCTGACCAAAGATTGTCTTCATGCTATTCCAAAACTGTCCAAAGCCTGCAATTGTGCAAAAACTGAGAGGAAATAGGCTCAAACTCTCACAGACCAGATCTGAAGTGATGCATAGCAGTTCTGATTTGTCATGTACAGCAATGGTAAATAACTGTTTAATCTCTTCAAAGATGTGTAAACTCAATTCTCCTTTATTTATAATGGCTGTACTATGCAAGAGTGTAATAAAATTAAAAAAGGTAATGAATGAATCAACACCAAAGAGAGTGAAAAGGAAATTATAATCAACAAACTCTGGCTCTCCATATGCATAAGTCAAGTACATCACCTCTTCCTTTCCCCAAGGGAAATCCAATACTCCCCAACCTTGAGAAACATTATCAACATCATAAATGTCAAGTTTTATGACCAAAATACTCCTACATACCTCACTCCATGCTTTTCTTAACTGCTGTTCCAAAATGGGACTGAAAGTGCATGTCAATGGCTGAAGCTCTACTTTTCCCATGTTTCCAACTCCAAAACAACTTGCCCCCAAATGTATCAAAACTGAAAATGCAACTTTATCTCCATTATGTGCCATCAAATCCAAGTGTAACAGCTGCTCCAACTTCCTCAAAAACTGACAATGCTCCCTCTTCATGTCTTGCAAGTGAGCATACCTGTAAACTACTAACTTATGCTCATACTCAGCTCTAAGAACAGCCTTTAACGTTATGAAAGACACCTTATTATATCTCCCAAAATGGACTAACACATGCCTCATACAATTCTCACCCAAAACTGAAAACACGTGTGGTGTAGCAATTCCTCTTGTCACCAAAAACTCAGCGAATGGAAGTAAATCAGACCTGATGTGATGTGCAGTCATTGGTGCCTTACCGATCAGTCTACGTGAAACCCATATTGTCTCCAATTCTGTCTCACAAGGTGTTAAAGATGCAACTCTTGTTTTTGCCAAATGAGACCTCACTTTCTCCATCGTTCCTTCCTTCATAGCCTTCCCAAATGCCGCTTCTGAAATCAGCAGCCAATCAGTCTTATTGGTACCAAAATTCTCCCTCACAACAGTCCCAAAATCAATCTTGAAAATCAGCGAAGTGTTTGTCCAAAACAACATTGTTTGGTCATCAAATTTCCTCCACAAAGCTGCGCAAAACTCCTTGTATACTGCCTCAGTTGTCTTCACATGTGCAGCCCAAATTGCACCAAGTAATGTAACAAATTCCAACACAACCATCCAATAACTCCTATACAACAACGTCTCATCATAGGCATGTAGTGTGCCAAGTTGAGTGGTACAAGGTTCCAATTGACCCAACGTCCCTGCTAAGACTGTTCTTGCAAATGCATCCTCTGAAATAAGCAAATATTGTATCTTTTGTGTATCATAAACAGTCTTCATATGTGGCACAAACCTTCTAACAACAATGTGACATCTTTCCTCATCATTTCCTATGGCTGTGAAATGTAAAACTCTGACAAAATCAGTGATGGTGATGAACAAATCTGAAGACTGATCTATATACATGGCTGCCACTAACACATAATTGAATTTTACACCTGGATTCCATGCATTTAAGGGCTGATGCCTTCCTTCTGACAAAGTGTGCTCATTGTGAATCCCATGAACAGCAATGTGTAAAATTTGTTCAATGTCCTTAACGTCAACCGAACTTAGTTTACTACTTCTATCAAAGACTGTACTATGCAAAAAATGAATAGAACCATCAAACATTGAGGAGAAATGAGTGAGAAAGAGTTTAAATTTTGAGTCAACAATCTCTGTCTCCTCATTCATGTAATCAGTTTTATACACAAGCATCATATCATCACCAACCGTGAGTGCTTCCTTTGTTAATACAGTCCCATCAAGTGCTCCAACTATCCAAAAACATGCAGCCCATATGATTCTTAACAGCATGGAAGAATGTGGTGCAAGAGTCCTGTTGGTTACGAATCTGCCATGAGGAAAGGATTTTTGGTTAATGCGCCCAGATTCGCCCACCAGAATGAAAGGCCGGAAGGAAGAGATGCCTTCCGAGCCAATCTCCGGAGAAGGCCGGCTCCTTTTTGGGGGGGGGTGATTTAAGCTAAAGGGAACAGGAAAGAAATAAAGGAACGGAAAGAGACAAATGTACAGAAAGAGATACAAATATGTCCAAAGGTTGGTGGGGGGGAACTAACAGTACGGGAACACACCAATCACCGCTACTTACTGCATACAAACACAGAGCATGACAAGGAACCGCAAAACCTAGGCGTACTTCCGATACACCAGCCAGCCGTATGCACAGCCTTCAATAGCTCCCTAGCAAACATTCCCTACAAGGAACTAACAAGTAGGGATCGTATCAATCACCGGATACATACACCGACAGTGGGTAGAAAGTAAACCTAGAGATGCCAGAGCTGTGTATATGTGTTAGGTAGAGAGTTTAACCGCACAGCCTTCAATGGCTCCCTAGCAAACATTCCCTACAAGGAACTAACAGCTAGGGATCGCATCAATCACCGTGATACGGGCCAGCAACGTCACACACAACCGATGGAACTGCTACCAAATTTATAATGAATGCTTTAAATAATGAAGTACATAAGGTGCTTTAAGCAAGCAATGCTAGAGGAACCCGATCGCCAAATGCCAAAGTGAATTAACGAGCAACTGACACTGTGGGCCTAAGGCATATAATGAAAGACAAAGATAAAAGAATAAAGATAGTAGAATGTAACTGTGCATACAGATTGTATTTATAAGCAGAAGTACAGTTACAGTAAGTACAGTAGTTCCCTAACAAACATTCCCCTTCCACCCTTTACAATGAATTTCAGATGGGCTTTTATAGCCCGAGTCCCACTTGTTACATTAATGGGCACAGTAGTCCCGCCAAACATGAGCCGACGTAAGCGGCGAAAGAGCCGCAAATGCCGACCTTTTGTCGGATCGGGCCGTACCCGCAAAGATGGTCTTCCCCGGAATTTGGACAGCTACGTGGCGGAGTGCCGGGTAATTCTTCAAGTCGGCAGGGTTGCTAGTAGCCGGGAGCAGTGAAACCTCGGATCAGCTTTGAATGTGGCTATTAACGCAGGTGGTGCAGGCAGCCCATGCTTATCCCTTTTGGTCGGCAGCCTTGGTTCAAATCCCGAAGCTGGACACTTGTCTGATGATGGGTTATGCTGTGTGACACATGCCTGCCTTAGAGGGCAGTCTATCCATCTTTGCTTGGGATCGGGGCTCCTTGGGATGCGTGCAAAAATCAGTGCAGTTGGGGAAGGCCTTCAAGCCTTGGTCAAATTCCGGGTTTGTTCCCCTACTGTACACCTGTCAAGGGCGCATTCCCGCTCCGTTGAGAAGTCGAACCGCGCACAGTGCGAACACCGGTGTCTCGCCGCCATATGGACTCGCTCCGGCATTTTACCTTTTTTCTCGCATTGACTCGTCGCCCGCTAAGGCAAGGTGCGCCCAGGAGGTGGGGCGAAGTGCGAACTTCGCACCAAAACTGGGCGAAGTGCGCACTTCGCACCAAAACTGGGCGAAGTGCGCACTTCGCACCAAAACTGGGCGAAGTGCGAACTTCGCACCCAGACTTAGCCAATTTCAGATAGACTCGCCGGAAAGCCGGAAAATCAACTCGGGGAACTCCATGGAAAAAAGGGGGGAGAGAAAGAGAATGGGAAAGAAAAGGAAAGGGAGAGAAGCGAGAAAAACGGAAGGAGGAAAAGAAGAGCAGCACTGTTACAAAACAACATTGAAGACATTGCACCCCGTGCAAAAATGTGACAACATTTCTGGCGGCTCGCGGGGTGTCGAGCTCGCCTCGGCGCAAAGAATCCATGCCTTCATCCTTTGGGTGCAGAGGAACTTGCCTCCCCTGCCTTTTTCTGCTCTAATCGTTCTCCTTGCGGCAATCGTTCTTCGTATTCATCTTTGTCGCCGCCTCATCGGCATCTCCTTCCGAAAGGTCTCCATTTCCTCGCTTCGCCTCGCACATGCGAGTGTACGCTCTCTGGCCGAGCGCCGTGCTTCGCTTCGAATGGCTTGCGGTCGCCTATGTCTTCTAATGCTCCGTGAAAAGCAGCGACCGCGTGCATGTCGATGGTGAGGTATCTTTTCTCTAACTCCCGAAAATAGGAGCGGATCCCCGGAATATCCGGACACCATCCGAGTGACTCGACCGTCTTGAATTGGCTCGTCCAGCCTATCAATTTCAGTCAGATCCGCTTCAAAGGACTCGCCAATTCCTCTTTACCCGATCTAGGGTAAGGAGCTCGCCATTCTCAACAAAACCTCGGACACCCAAGTTCTCGTAAGAGCGTGAAAGGGGGCCGACAGATATCTTTTTCATGCCCGAATGCATCAAGCATTCGTCCGGCCACTCTCACCTCTTCAACTTTTCTAAAATATTTGTGCAAGGTCACCCTTGCACCTGCCCATTCTCGCAGCCGAATGAGGACACGGGGGAAAAAGGACGCCGTCGCGCTCGCGCTCCCCGAAGGTTTATCGCCGTGTCCAGCCCATTGCTTTGCCTCGGCGCTCGGCCTCCTCTACCACAAGCTTTCCCGGCGTAAACTTCTTGAATCCCGGATGCGAAGTCCAGGACTGCCATCGCCTTAAAGGTATGGGGCTTGCATTCCCTCAAAGAAACCAGCCCTCATTTCCTTAACTTTTGCCTTTGAAAAGACAACTCGCTTGAGATGTTTTTTCCGCAAGCCGCGATCGTGCTCGCTTCAAAGACTCCCCGGAGCCGAGAAATCTGCTCCGAGGCTGCTTTCTTTCGGTTGCGGCTCGTTGTCGAGAAGCGGCTAGCCGGGCTTTGAATTCATCGGTTTCTCGCCGCGCCGTCTCCAGCCTGCTCGATGGACCTAGATAGGTCCTCTTCAAGTTGCCTTACTTTGTCCCGCAACGCAAAAAGTTCTTCCCGCTTCCTCCGCACTCTTGACAAAGAGATTGTCGCCTTGCGCATGATCGTCCGAATCTCATACTGTTTATCAATGTCATCAAAGCTTTTCTCCTTTGTCCGGAGCACGTAGTCCGCCTTAGTCATTTCTGGAGAGGCTTCTTCACTATTGGGATTATTTTCTCCGTTGTAATCACTCTCCTTCCGAAATCATACTTTGCGCGTTTTGCCGGGGCGGCTATCTCTTCATGTCTCCTCCGCTTCAAGTCTTGGCGGAAAGAGACAGAATACTCTACGGCTCTCGTTGCCGTGGGCAAGTCATCTGAGTTCTGGAGGTCGTCCATAAAATCTGGTTCCCCCAGCCTAGGGATCTGCTGAGACGTCTCTCCTGCGGGGATGGGATCAGGAGGAACCGGACAGACCTTGGAAGAATCGGTCGCTTGTGGGGGCGACCGGGAAACGGAAATGGGAGAGGCTGAGATTGTGAGGGTTTGAAGCGGCTGAGGCGGAGGATGTGATGGTGAATGGACAGCCTCAGCACTAACCTCGGGCGAAGGGTTTGGAGTTGTGCTCAGAGAAAGAGAGACGTTAGGGTTCTGAGCAAACTGGTCGAAAGAATGGGGACCGCTAGAAGGGCGCGGAGACGGGGAGGAGGATGTGGTCATGGCTCGCCCAGATTGAGCGGGGGACTGAGTAGAAGTAGAACTGGGTGAGACAAGAGAGACAGGGACAGCAAACGTACCTGCGGGCTCCGCCTGAGCCGATGCCGGGTGAATGTCTTCTCTTATTGTCTCGGCGGCTGGCTTGGGACTGCCCAAAGGAACTGCCTCTCGCGGCGGCAGGACGCGGCCGCGGCTCGCGATCGGTCGCCGCACTATCGTGCTAGGGTCGCCTGATTTTCTCAACTCTCCTCCGCTTCTTTTCTTCCTGGAACAACTGTCGGATCAGGGGAAGGAGACGAAGCAGGTGCAGCAGGCGCTGATGCCCCCACGGTAAACTTGTACCGGGGTTTGACTTGCAGAAGGTCTGCCGCAACCGGTCTGCGTTCTGGCGGTGCTGGTGCTTTTCTTGCCTGAGGAAGTGCCTCGGCGCCGCCTCGGCTAACTTTTTCGCCTTTCGTGCGCCGCCTTAGGAGCTACGAACCGCATTGGATCGGCTCGGGTACTTGTCGGGCCGGCGCCGGCGCTGCCGAAGTGTACAACTCGTTTGGGAGGAGACCCACTTTTATAATCCTCAAAGGGGCCTCTGGGAACGTAACCTTGATATGCGAACGGCCGCCAACCGTCATGATGCTGGTCATAGAGAACCGAGAAGTCGTCATCTACGGCCATGTTTCTCCTTGTGGATTTATCGTGTCGTGTGCGGCATCTCATTTTCCAAAGATTCAATAATCTTTTCTTTAGACCAGCTTAAGGCCTCGCAATCTTGGACAGAAATTTTTTGAACCCCGGAGATGAGAAGTGATGGTCCCGGTTTCTCTTGGGGTCATATGTCACCTCCTCGCAAGAGAAATCCCGCCAAGGGGGAGAAGCTTCCATTAATTCAATCTCCCGACCAAGGTCCACATGGACCACGTCGCATCTATCTTCGGTTATGTCCCGGGGCACAGATGTGCAAACTTTCCCCTTATCCCATGAGGGTCATACTTCCAGCGCTGTGGCAGCAAAACCAGGCCAATCCGGGACAGCGCTTGCCCTAGGTAGACATGTTGTCCTACCTCAATAATCTCAACATTGGCCCAGGAAAGAGGATATTGAAAAATCTGTCCTCTTTTCTTCCCTAGGCCGAACTCTTCTTCCACATAGTCCATCTGTCGGGCAACTTCCATCCCGACCGTATGCTCGAGCACCAATAGGGCAGCAAATAGGGTTTGCCCTTGAATCCGTAGATTCCGATCACAATCCCTCGCGTCGGTCCGAAACGTCCCCGAGCTTCTGATTTATCAAAGCACTCGTCATTTCTCTCGGGGGACGGGGGATTTCACTTTCGGTGAAGACTGACATGACGAATCCCAAAAAGTTGAAGTTGAACTTGTAGTAGGACCCTTTCCAGTATAAGTCATCCGTCCAGTTATAGACGGGCTGGGGTTCTCCCTTCTCGTTAACCTTCTTCAGGTTCAGGATCGGCATTTGGGGGTGCAGATAGTACAAGCAGAGCTGCACTGCAACGTAACCGAAACGAAAATTGGTTGATCGGCGCTTCGGATCTTCAGCAGATCGGAATGAATGGCGTAAGCCGCCAGCCTGCCCAGCCGAAAGAGATGGGGCGTTTTCCGCTCCGCCGCGCCGCCGGTTCGTAAGATTCTCCACACAGAGGCATTCTCGCACGCCACCGGTACGGGTGTACCACTCATCGGAGTCGCAGATCGAGGATCCATGCCAAGATGGTATATAGATACTTGCTCGAAATTTTACCAAAGGCATGGGGCCGGCCGGCCATTGTCCGTCCGGAAGCGGGCGCTCGCCTCCGAATTGAGGAAATCCCTCATTCGCTTGGTGTGCGTGAAACGTCCCGCTTGTTCGCCCAAATTGATTTTTTCGAGGATGGTGCCGGAGTCGTACTCCAGCCCTGGGGCAAAAGCTGGCTGCACAGTCTCCCTGCGCAGTGCGAACAAGGGTTTGCCGCTGGAACCGCAGATTTGCCGGGAAGCTGGTTTATAGTGTCTGACAATTAAGTCTATCAGCTCCGGTCATTGGTGGACAGGAGGGCACATGAATCTGAAGAGGTTTGATTTGTACGCCGCTCCAAAATGATGGGAGGGCGAAACCTTGTCAACCCAGCTCTCCACATTCGCTCTCAGCTGAGTTAGGCTCATGGAAAACGAGCCGTCCACATATCCTGCCATGTAATTCACCGGAGGTGGTGGGGATTGCCCACGCCGTACCTTCTTCGTCCGGGCCTTTGACTTTTTCTCCGGCGGAGGATCGCCTTTGAAAACTCCCGGCCGCGGCAAATCCCCTCGGTTCACGTCTGCTCACTGGATCGCGCCGACACGTGCATTTTTCCCTTGTCCATCTCTCCGAGTCAGCAATAATGACAGGTTCAGCCGTCTCGCAACAAATTTCGCTATCGAAGAATAATTAGCACTCGTCCGAGGAATAATCTCTCGCATCTGGAATGTTGGCATGATTCTGACCCCCTTTTCTAGATAAAAACAGCGTCATTAATGCAACGCAGGAGGGGTAGGTCGGCTGAGTTAAAACCCTTGGTGGCCGCGCAGGAGAACGTTTAGGAAAAGACGCGCCCCGACAGTCGTCCCTTGCTTTTTTAGTTGCGTTTTCGCTTGAAAAACGCGCAATCATTAACTCAGCGTTGGGGACTGCACCATGGTTGACGTTGCTGCCACCACTTGGGCACGCTGATCAAGACAAAACCTTCGGTGCGGAAACCCACATTAAAACAAGTGCAAACGCGCCTTGGGCCCGTTTGGGGTTTTTGAAATTTTTTTTTTTTTTTATTATTCTTTAAACCGCGTCCCAATACTGGCCCGGAAAACTAGGCGCAGCCGGACTTCGCCCGGAGTTGGGCACGGCCCGACCTCGCCGGCGAAGTCGGACTTCGCCCGAATTTCGGGCGAAGTACGAACTTCGCACCAAAACTGGGCGAAGTACGAACTTCGCACCAAAACTGGGCGAAGTGCGAACTTCGCGCGAAGCGCGTGCTTGAACTGTTCTACCTCTCGTTTAGTCGCGCCCAAGGTTTGGGCGCGATCTGGGTCTTTGCCTTTTTCTCTTTAGATGGACTTCGCACGGGCGCTGGCCGCTTTGTTCGGACTTCGGCCGAAACTTGAGGCGAAGTGCGAACTTCGCGCGAAGTTCGCACTTCGCCCAAGTTTTGAGCGCAGCGCGCACTTCGCACGGGCGCTGGCCGAAGTCGGACTTCGGTGCGAAGTTCGTACTTCGCACAAACTTTGCGCGAAGTTCGTACTTCGCACGAAGGGTTGCGCAGTGCGAACTTTAGTCTGCTTCAGCTTGCTGGGACAAACTTCGCAATTCGGTCGGGCCGAAGTCCGGCGTCGTCGCGAAGTCGGACTTCGGTCAACACTTAGTCGATTTCTGCTCTTTTTTCTCCTTTCTTTTTCTCGCATAGCCGAACTTCGCCCCTCCTGCGGGGCAACGATAGACTTCGTTGCGAAGTCTGTCTTTCTCTCCCATGCCGCATTTAAGCTCAAAGAAGGAAAAATAAATTGAATGCTAAAACTGGAAACTATACATGCGGGGAAAAATAAAAACACAAGGCAAAATTTTTACAGGGAAGGGCCACTCGGGCGCCTTCAACAGCGATAAAGCTTCAAGTGGAACCCGTTGACGGGGATGGGGAGGAGCTGACCCTCCATATCCGAAAGTATGTAGGCATTGAACTGATTCACCCGGCAATCTGATAAGGGCCCTCCCAGAGAGCATCAAATTTTCCATGATTACCCGGTTTTGCCTTGTATGAGTCCCACTTCAGCACCAGGTCCCCGACTTTGAAAACTCGGGCAGTGGTGCCTTTGGCAAACCAGCCTTTAGTGGCTGCAATGTGATCGGCGAAGGCCCGGTATGCACTTTCTCTGTCTTCTTCCAACTGCAGGAGTTGGCACAACCTGTCGTCTACCGGGTCTCCGCTGCTCCTGTCTTCGTCAATCATCCACAGGGCGGGGATTTCAATGTGTGATGGCATAACAGCTTGCTTGCCATAGACGAGCGCGTAGGGGGACGTCTTGAGGGATTTCTTGAACGCAACTCTGTCCGCCCATAGCGCCCGGTTCAGGAGCAAGTGCCAAGTCCGCTTATTTTTTTCAATGGTCCTCCGGAGAATTTTCAGGAGGTTCTTGTTAGTAGACTCGGCAAGGCCATTCCCCTGCGGGTAGTAATTAGAAGACATCTTGTGATAGATGCCAAGGCCGCTGGTGTACTCCGTGAGTACAGCGCCTACAAATCCCGGACCGTTGTCTGTCACAATCGACTCTGGAACCCCGAAGCGGGTAATCAGGCTCTCAATGAACCTGATGACCGTTTCTTGGTCTGCGTTCTTGGTCGGGATCGCCTCCGTCCACCGTGTGAAATAGTCAGTAGCTGTGAGAATAAACTTGTGGCCGGCGGAGGAGTTAGGAGAAATCACCCCAATGAAGTCCAGACCCCATTGCTGGAACGGAGCTTCGGCTTGAATCGATTGAAGGGGCAGGGGTGCTTTTCTGTTTCGGCCAGCATACCTCTGGCATTGATCACACTTGGCACAGACCGCATACGCGTCTGCGAACAGAGTGGGCCAATAGTATCCAGCCCTTATTATTTTTAAGGCCGTTGGCCTTGAAGAATGGTGACCCCCAGGCATCCCAGAATGAAATTCTCCGAGGACCCTAGGCTGGTCAGATTTTAAGACGCACCGCAACAGGATGCCGTCAATGTTTTTAAAGTAAAGCCCCTCGGGGCGAAGAGTGTACCTAAGTGCACCTAGCCGAAATCTCCTTCGTTGTGAGGCGTTCGGGTGATCGGGACATCTTCCGGTGCGAAATATCTCACCGGTTCATCTGTCCAATCACTCCCCTCCGATAAGGAGTTGGCTAGGTAGACGCGTGTCGCTGTGTCCTCCCACTTACAGGCGGAGATGCCGGCTACAGCGCTTCGGGCCAATTCCTGACACAAGGCTCGGCCTTTGATAAGCTTGGTGGGCCGTACTTCGATGTCAAACTCCTGGATCTTGGCAATCCATCCCGCTCTCTTGTGACCCGGTTCCCCTTGCAAGATGAAACTGCGAACATCGGGGTGAATCACAAAGACAGTGGTCTTACTTTGGGAGACAAAGTGCCTGAGCTTTCGAAGGGACTTCATGACCGCATGGACCTATAAAATTGTACTTCTCTTCGTGCGGCAAAATCACTTGGCTCAGGAACGCAATGGGGCGCTCCTCGCCATCGTCTCCCTTCTGAGTCAGGACTGCAGCGTAACTTTCGGGTTCTCCCACTGCATACAGGATGAAGTCCTTGGAGTAGTCCGGGTTTGTCAACACCGGAGCTTGCGTGATCCGAGCCTTGATTTCCTCGAAGGCTTGCTCTCTCTCATCAGTCCATTCGTAAGGTGTATCTTTCTTCAACAGTTCGGCCATAGGCTTGATCACCTGTGCGAAGTCCGGAATGAACTTCCGCACGAGTTAATCCGACCGAAGAAGGACTGCAGCCCTTTTTTATCGGTGGGGGCTGGCAAGCGAACGAGGGCTTGTGCTCTGTCAGGGTCAATGGCGAGGCCTTCCTCGGAGATGACATGTCCCAGCAGCTTTCCTTCCTTTACCGCGAAGACAGACTTCTTCGGGTTTATAGAGATGCCGAATTCTCGACAACTTTCAAATATCTCGCGAGGTGCGAAACATGATCTTCTCGTCGGTGAGAGAAACGGTCATGTCATCGAGGTAGATGACAATAATCTTGTTGAGCGGCTCTTGGAAGGCCGAGGTCCATGGCCCTTTGGAACGTGGCACCAGCATTGGATAAACCAAACGGCATGCGCTGATAGGCGAACGTCCCCCACTTGGTGGTAAACGCCGTCTTATGCTGGTCTTCGTCTTTGACCCAAATCTGGTTGTAGCCGGAAAATCCATCTAAAAGTGAAAATCTCTGGGCTCCAGCAACGATATGTAGAATCTGGTCGATTTGGGGAAGCGGATAGTGGTCCCGGAGGGAAGCCTGATTTAGGTTTCTGAAGTCGACACAGAGACGTATGTCGCCATTCTTTTTCCTCACGGGCACCAAATTCGCGACCCGGGATGAATGTTTGATGGGGTAGATGATCTTGGCCTCCAGCATCTTCAAGAGCTCGGTCTTCATCATGGCCTCAACCTTTGGATTTACGGCCCTTTGCTTTTGTCGGAATGGCTTAGCGCCATCCTCTAGCTCGATGGTATCTTTGGATGACGGATCTGTCATACCCCCTCAAATCTTCGTAGCACCGAGGCCACGATGTCGGGGAACTCTTGGCACAGTGATCTAATCTGCACCAGCTCCTCCGACGTGCAGTCTGTTCCGACCTTGATGGTTTTACTAGGTTCGAGTTCTAGGTCAGCATACTGCCTCGGGTCTACTTTGATCCTATGGGATATTGCTCTGTCATTCCGATCAAAGAGACTTTCTAATGTAATCAGTCCTTTTGGGACGTGATTATTCCGTAACTGTATCAACCCCTCATATTGCTCATCATCAGGGTCTCTACCTTCGATTACACACACTTCGTTAACCAGGAATGTGACGATCTCCTCGTCACAGCTGAATACCTGCCAGAAGGTATCCCTATCAGGCACAGAAGGCCTGTAAATGGTGCGGACCGGCTTCAGTTTCTGGACGACGTCTTCGACCGGAACGTACCTGGCTCCAACAGACGCCAGAATATCAGCGTGCTTGTTTCTCTCACGTGATATTGCCTTAACGTTCAATGAGTCAAACGATTCCATCAGGTCCCAGACCCGATTGCGGTACGCTCTAAGATAGTGATGCTTAGACGCGCATTTATTCGTAACTTGATGACACACTAACTCTGAATCTCCGAAAATTTGGAGATGCTTGATTCCGAGCCTTTCCGCCTTTCGCAGACCTAAGCACAGGGCTTCGTATTCCGCCGAATTGTTAGTACAGCTCCAGGCCAGCCTGTAGGCATAGTCCCTCTGGATTCCGGTTGGAGAAACCAGGAGGACCCCCTGCACCGGCGCCATTCTTGCAACGCGCGCCGTCAAAGAAAAGCTTCCACAGCTCTTCGGGTGCGGGTCCTACCTCTTTCGCAGACGGACACGTCAAGCTCCTCGGGCTGCTTAATGGAATAACGACCACCTTCTGTCCCGATTACGGCATGAAAATCCCGCAACGAGAACTCGTCTTCTAGTCGTAGCACTTCGAGAGCTTGCTCGGTCGGTTCCACTTGTCACCGGTTCTTCTTCTGTCAAGCTGGACCATACGGTCCATCTCTCCTTCAGGTATCTTGTCCACTAGAAAGGGAGAAGGCTTCTCATTGAAAATTTTCAGTCTCCTTCCTTTGAAGGGAACTTCGATGTGTGAGTAGTCTAGAGACAGGTACCCGCCCAACTTCGCAGTGAACTCCCGAGAGAGGCACATGCCGAAGTAAGGCTCCGAGTCAACAATCACGACCTCTTGGATGACCACAATGTCGAGAGCTTTGTGCGGTCGGATAGGGATGTCCTTTATGACACCAAGCTGTCTTGACGAGGGTGCCGTCTAATTGCAGCACACCTTGGCTGCTCCGTGTGTATTCCATCCCGATCTCATCGCGGACGGCCTTCGGCATCACGGTCGAGGAAGCACCGAGAATCCACCATGCAGTTGTGAACTATGTGCCCTTGCATCCGTAAAGACAGATAAAAGGGTGGCGGTCTGTTCTTCCCAGTGGCGGAGACTGTCAAAGGTTGAACCAGGACAGCGGGCTGCATCTGCTTGCCGCTCTTCATGTTTTTCAGTGATTCTTGCAGCAGATCTACCTGGCCTGGAAGCAGAAGAGCATCGTACATGCTGATTCACGGCAGAGTCTTCTTTAACTCGTCTACAATGTCGTAGCCCGAGGTACTAGCTCCTTCTGCTGGTTTAGCCGGTTCATACTTGGTCCGGTACTGTTGGGTGGCCTCAACTCGCTGTCTCTTGGTCAGAGACGGGTACCTCAGCTTCTCCTGGGCTTGTTCTTTGGTTTCGGCTGGGGGCTGAAGTACAGGAGGCTTAGCGGGAGTTGGGGCATTTGCTGGAGGCTTAGCTGGAAAAGCAACGGCCTTTGTTGGAGAAGGTTTAGCGGGAGCTTTATCTTTGGATGCCTTCTCCTGGGCTGTGTAAGGCCACAGCCGCTTGTACGGTGGCAGCCCATCGGGCTGCGGTCTTTCTCTTCTTGCGTAGACTTGCAAAGGCTTAGCCGCGTCCGCAGCTTTCTTTTCTTCCTTGGAGGGCGCCACTAGGTTCTCTTCCGCGAGGGCAAAAGTGGCCTCGCCGTCCAAGATCATGTACAACTCATCATCTTCTATAGTGCTTGCCGGCCAAGGTCTGGATGTAGTGCTTGGTGCAAAGTGCAATCTTCCTCCGAATGCGGGTCATTGCAAGTAGTGCACCAGTTGACCTGGTCCGGAGGACCAGGTGGGTCATCTATAGCGAGCATTTCTCGGAGGCGGACGCCTCTGCGGTTGGTTTTCTGGGGCTTTATCTTTTGTCAATGCCGGTGGCGCATACGACCTTCTAGGAGCGAAGTCCATTTGGGCCTGCTTCTTTTTCATAGCTGTCATGTCATTGGACATGGCATGATATCCGGAGGCCAAAGCCCGCACTTCTTGTAGAATCGTGTTCCGGATCTTGCTTGTCACGGAGGAGGCAAGCTGTGCCGGTGGAGGCAAAGCGGCCAATGGAGGAGGGTTAGAATAAGGCGCGAACTGCGGGGGAGCAGGAAGCGCTGGAAAATGCGGAGCGGGTGGAGGCGGATGAGGGTAATGCAACTGAGGCGGGCCGTATTGAGTTACGACCGGCGCCGGATTCCACTGCTGCTGGGGTTGCTGCCCTGACGTGGACGGCGGACCACCAGAAGCGGAAGGATATTGCGATCTGGGAAAGTCGGGATGAATCGGCTCCTGCACTCTGGACGGAAGCCTACCGATGGAGATAATGTCGGCTTCGACTTGTCGGGCAGCTTCGTACGGTGCGGGGAACTCGTCAATTCGGGCGATCTTCAGCGGCGGGCATATGTCCGAGTTGAAGGATCTCGGATAGTAGTGAGCAGCCATGCCGGGTGAAGGCCGAAGTTCGCGAGGTACCCGTTTCCGAGGATCTCGCAAACCTAATGTTAAAATCGGACACCTCCTCTTGAGGATGCCTCTGGATAGCTTGGAACCGATGCGATGAGAGAGGTAGGATCAGCGGACTCGTTGCATCCCTTTACGAGCCTCCGGCAAGTCGGGGCCAACCGGTGATGGATCCCTCCGGCGGCGATCTCCACCGATAGAGAAGCTTTCCCCTCAGGGAAAGGGCCAGCAGACGGGTCTTCACACTTTCATCGGTGATGGTATGCAGTGCGGCCAGGGCAAGGATGTCCTGGATGTGCTCGTACGCCGTCTTACCGTAGCCGTCGTATGTGGGAATAGACTTTAAAGCAGCAGGGGGCACGGCTTGGCGACCGATCGGGGCCAAAGGCCCCGTAGGAGTCCACCACCGGGAAGAGATCATCGTCATTCGGCCGTTGATCAGCCATTTCTTCTTCTTCTCCGCCGTCGGTTGTGTACTCGGTATCGGTACTTTCCGAGGATACAAGATTTTCCTCTTCCTCGGCCTCTTCTTGGATCCCAGCCTCGGCTTCGTCGAAATGAGCTCGCGGATCAGCCAGCCTGGGTATCTCGCCTCGAGCGTGGATGTCTAGTTCGTAGAACTCAGGCGGGCTTCTCGGATTTCTTGCTCGCCACCTTCTCGTGTGCATGAAGGTGACCGGACCGGTCTTCTAGACTCGGAGGATTTGTTCGTGCGAGTCGCCGGTGTTCGGATTTGGAACAGCAATGAATCGAGCACCGGTGCTTCGATTCTGTCGGGGGTGAGAAACTTCCTTGTCTCACCAAGAGCTCGAGAAGCTGTCAGCGCCAGGTGGAGATTGAGCAGAAAATCTCTCGTCAGATGTGGGACCCGTGTTCCGCCGAGCGTACCAGGAAAGCTGTTGCGCTAGGTGGAGACTGGATGGGCACTCTTTCTTTAAATCGTGGGACAAGCGTCCCACCGGTCGTGCCAAAAACTGTTGGTCACGAATCCGCCATGAGGAAAGGATTTCGTTGTTGATTGCGCCCGGACCCGCGAACCAACATTGAAAGGCCGGAAGGAAGAGATGCCTTCCGAGCCAATCTCCGGAGAAGGCCGGCTCCTTTTGGGGGGGGTCTGAGTTAAGCTAAGGGGAACGAGAAAGAATTAAATGTGCAGAAAGAGACAAATGTACAGAAAGAGATACAAATATGTCCAAAGGTTGGTGGGGGGAACTAACAGTACGGGAACACACCAATCACCGCTACTTACTGCATACAAACATAGAGCATGACAAGGAACCGCAAAACCTAGGCGTACTTGCCGATACACCAGCGAGCGTATGCACGGCTTCAATAGCTCCCTAGCAAACATTCCCTACAAGGAACTAACAGCGAGGGATCGTATCAATCACCGGATACATACAGCGACGGGGTAGAAAGTAAACCTAGAGATTTCAGAGCCAGGTATATGTGTTAGGTAGAGAGTTTAACCGCACGAGCTTCAATGGCTCCCTAGCAAACATTCCCTACAAGGAACTAACGGCGAGGGATCGCATCAATCACCGGATACGGGCCAGCAACGTCACACATAACCGATGGAACTGCTACCAAATCTATTATAGAATGCTTTAAATAATGAAGTAGAAGGTCTAAGCAATCAATGCTAGAGGAACCTGATCGTCAAATGCCAAAGTGAATTAACGAAGCCATGACACGAGTGGGCCTAAGGCATATAATGAAAGACAGCATAAGAGAATAAAGATAGTAGAAACAGAACCAGGCATACACATTGTATTTATAAGCGAAGCATGCGTTACAGTAAGCACAGTAGTTCCCTAACAAACATTCCCCTTCCACCCTTTACAATGAATTTCAGATGGGCTTTTATAGCCCGAGTCCCACTCGTTACATTAATGGGCACAGAGTCCCAGTCAAACATGAGCTGACAGAAGCGGCGAAAGAGCTGCAAATGCTGACCTTTTGTCGGACTGGGCTGTACCCGCAACATGGTCTTCCTGGAATTTGGACAGCTACGTGGCGGAGTGCTGGGTAATTCTTCAAGTCGGCGAGGTTGCTAGTAGGCTGGAGCGGGTGAAACCTCGGATCAGCTTTGAATGTGACTATTAGCGCAGGCGGTGCAGGCAGCCCATGCTTATCCCTTTTGGTCGGCAGTCTTGGTTCAAATCCCAAAGCTGGACACTTGTCTGATGATGGGTTATGCTGTGTGACACATGCCTGCCTTAGAGGGCAGTCTATACATCTTTGCTTGGGATCAGGACTCCTTGGGATGCGCGGGCAAAAAACAGTGCGATTGGGGAAGACCTTCACGCCTTGGTCAAACTCCGGGTTTGTTCCCCTACCGCACACACTGTCAAGGGCGCATTCCCGCTCCGTTGAGAAGTCGGATCTGCGCACGAGCGAACACTGGTGCCTCGCCGCCATATGGACCTGCTCCGGCATTTCACCTTTCTTCTGCATTGACCTGCCAGTCTGCTGAGTGCAAGGTGCGCCCAGAAAGTGGGGCGAAGTCGGACTTCGCACCAAAACTGGGCGAAGTACGCACTTCGCACCAAAACTGGGCGAAGTGCGAACTTCGCACTCAAAGCGGGCGAAGTGCGAACTTCGCACCAGCACTTAGCCAATTTCGGGGTAGACTCTGCTGGAAAGTTGGAAAATCAAGCTGGGAACTCCATGGAAAAAAGGGGGAGAGAAAGAGAATGGGAAAGAAAAGGAAAGGGAGAGAAGCGAGGAAGAAGATGGAGAAAGAGGAAAAAGAGGAGCAGCACTGTTACAAAACATTATTGAAGACATTGCACCCCGTGCAAAATGTGACAACAAGTCCCATCCTTCTCTTACATCATTAGTCTTATCAAACACATTGTTGCCACTAATTCATGAGTGCCAAAATATCTCAATCTGCTGCTATAAAAATCAGGATGAAGCTCATACCTTATGGGAGTAATATCATGGCTGATCCATGATCTCAATGGATGTAGAGATGACTCCAGCTGGCGGCCGTTCTCATCCAAACACCCCAAAACTGAAGATGTACTCTCAACTCTGTCCAATACTGAATCTAAGCTAGGTTGGTTGGAAAAATAGTTGCCACCATTTATTATGAATAAACTTGGCATATTTGGGTGTGTATTGCTCTCTTCTAGGATCTCCAAATCTGAACGCTTTTCTTCAAAGGCTGAAACTACGAAAGAGAAGCCTCCAATGGCCTCCATGCCTTCATCATACCTTGGTACCAAAACACCTGGATCCCAAGGAACTAGGAGCTGATCTGAAAAGGTATGTTCATTGTGATCCTCATGAGGGATTGATTTCTCCCACACATCACTCTCCAAATCCAAGGAGTTGGAACTAGTGTGAACACTTCTATCCAAGGATTTGGTTTGGGAATCTAGACCATATCCATTATCATCACAAACTGATTTGGGAACTTTAATACATTCATCTGCATCATGTTCTTTCACAACAATCTCATGGGGTGATTCAATCTCTTGGTTAACCATTTCTGATTTGAATTCTTCTTCGTCCAGGGTAGGTACAACTTCAGAATTTTCCACTGAATTCTTCTTTAGATACACAAGCTCTTCTTTACTAGCTTCCTCATGTGAAATTTCTGCCATGGACTGCTCTTCTCCCCCTAATATCCTCATTGTCCAAGAAAGGTTTCAGCTTCCTCTCACACTGTTTAACAACACTATTAACCAATTCATGTTCAGCAGTGGAAGCAACCAAGTCTTGCCTCCAAACGTCCAATAACATTGATAAGAGTGGTTGGTAAATATAATCACTTTCATCTATAATCAAAATCATAATGTCTCTCATAGCTGCAATAACATTATTAACATGTTCTTTTCTAGCTGAAGCAATGAAATGATGAAACATTTCGTAAACCAACTCATCCATGTCCAAATCTAACAAGATGTTGCCCATTCTAGTTTTTGCAAATAATTCAAGTATGGAAACTCTCCTAGAGAAGTGAGAACAAGTAACATCCTCCAAACTTTCAAAACTATCAACAAACAACTGAAATATTGTTCTCAATGTGTCATCATTATAAGGAGCTTTAGGAGCTGAAATTCTCAAAATTTCACTCAAGCAAGAAGTGACCATGAGTCTTACCTCCTTATCCGTGTGTTTCAACCATCTAGGCTTGCCCAAAGACTTCACCACCGGAGTCATAGCTGCTTGTAATATCTGAGAAGGTGATGAATCCATCATATACAAACAATCTTCTACCTCCCCTAGGACACAGTAGAGAACATCTTTTGGCTGAGATATGAATCCATGTTTTCTTCCTACATTAGTAAGCCTTTCGACCAACTTGTTTTCGCCCAATAGTGCCATGATCCACAATTAAAAATTTAATGTTCAAGAACCCTAGGTTTCATTTCAGCAAAATTCCACCACAAACCCTTCAAAAGTGCCCAGAAAATTTCTGAATGCTGATCTACTCAGGGATGCTGAATCCTCCTCATGAAACCCTAATTCAGATCTGATCACAGGCTGGCAGGAAACCAGCTCTGATACCACTGTAACAACCCACCCTATTCTGGATTGTTTCCTATCTATTTTGACTAGTAAAAAAACACAAATTTTTGCTCTTTTTATTCAAATATATGCTCTTTTTTTTGGGTATTTTTATGGGATTTAAACATACAGATATATTGCTGAAAGAAAGCTTCACAAACTGGAACAACTTAATTGCAAGGGAAATTACAATGATGAACAACATTGAAAATACCCGATTTTCCTCAAGTCTGAAAACAAATCGTAGCAATCCACGTTCTGGAAATAGTTTGTGAATAGTGCCGTGAATAGTAATTTGCTACAGCGTTGCGTGAATAGTAAACTGCTATAGTGCCGTGTGAATAGTAAACTGCTACAGTACAGCATGAATAGTAAACTGCTACAGCGCCGCATGAATAGTAAACTGCTACAGCGCCGCATGAATAGTAAACTGCTACAGTGCCACGTGAATAGTAAAATGCTACAGTGCCACATGAATAGTAAACTGCTACAGTGCCACGTGAATAGTAAACTGCTACAGCCTCCAAATAAGTACCGTCTACAGGTCTAAATCGCTGCTATCTCCCAACACACACAAGATATCAATGACGAACCAGAAATTCTCTTTGATCTCCAATTTGCCCTCTGAATGAAGACAATCAAAATCCAATAGAGCTGATCTTTCACAACCGTAGTGGATGTCCTTGCCGAGAGTTTCCGTTCTCAACAAGCTCGAATATGCAAGCAAATTCTCCAGAATGCATCAAGCAATATATTCAATGTTCAAGGATGTTGGAATGAGAGCCCGACCACTTTATTTATTATTGACTCGGGCTTGGCTGTATCATAACATAACCAATGTGGGATAAAAAACCCCCTTTTTAATAAATCCTTATGTCTCCCTAAGTCACTTTATCAAATAATTAATAATTCACTTAAGTAACTTATGTGCACACATAATATAAAGTCTATTTAATTAAATATGACTTTATAATTAAATAATTACGAGTATTAAAATAATTGCACCAGAAGACCCAAGCCAACATCTGATAGCATTTTTGGATACCCTTTTGGTCGAACTGTCCAAATATAGAAACTGTTACGAAAAAGCACGGCCCTAAAAAATAGAAAACTGCTCCAACTGACTTCCAAGATCCTTAAACTGCTCCCATAGCCTACAGGATCGCGTGAATAGGCTATGCACTGTGCCAATGCTGATGAGCTCAGAAAGGGGACATGACATACACCTGCTCTAATACCATGTTAGATTTCAAAACACTTTCAAAAAATGAACAAAATCAATACATTACCCAGAAAGAAAAGATATATCATAGATAGGCACATGATATGAAGGGGGCTTGCAAACACCAAAATTGTACCACTAGAGGAAAGAATTGAATCACATGATGACAAATTAATGGTCTTAAGGTGTATAAATACCCAAATTACAAGTGACCTTAGGTCAAGGTTAAAGAATCGAACTTAAGGTTTATTGTTAAAATATTACATTAAACTCACTTTTATAAGGTGTACAAGGGCCCATAGGGGTATACAAATAAATACAATACAAAAGGGGTTGGCCATGGCCTCAAGTGAAGATTAGACAACACATATTTCAACATTACATCCTCACCTTTCTTTATGGTATATTGGTTGTTATTGAATAACTTTAAACCCTAGTGCTTTGGTTGAATTAGAGCAAACTCTTTTTAAATAGGAGGTCCTAAGTGGTCCTAATGGTAAGACTTTGGAACTCCGAATAGGAGGTCCAAGGTTCAAATCGAATGGAGGTAGAGTTGTACACCATACTTTGGTAGACAGAGTTTGGTTGGATAAATGCATATTGTGTAAAAAACATCTTCTATGAGGATCGTCTCATATGACCTATGGTCTTGTGGATGTTAAAAACTACTTTATCTTCACCTTTAAATATAGGTATGACATGCATATTTTGATCTTGCATTTGCCATAACCAAGAAGGTCCATGGAACTGTTGCCTTTTCCAATAACAGTACAATAGCTATCATCATCAAGTGCCACAAAGTGTTCCTTTATATTTTTGCAACTTATTTCTTGTGATGTGTTGTGTTTGACAACCCTTAAATCAATGACTCATAGCAATATTTTTAAGTGTTGAATCTTGTTTCATGAAAACATTAGTGATATCATTGTCTTATTGATTGGTATCTTTATCCTTTTTTTTTCTTGACGACCTTTTTCTTCCAACAAATATTTCAATGGTGACTTGTTTTATGTAAGTTGCATGTGATGGATTTCATTTACATTGAAGAAGATTTGTTATTACCAATTCTTATTCATGATATTTTGAAGAAAACATACAAGGTGTTATAACCATTTGAATCAAGCGAAAGAAATGAGAAAATATCACTACAACTTGTTGAACATGGAAATCGTCAAGTGATATTTGCGCTCATGATTGTAGTTCAACAAATGGATGGGGAGGGTTTTACTCTTTCCAAATTCTGGTTTTGGACATGTCCCCTACTAATCTAAATGCAAAACTTGAAAATCTAAACTAAATTCATGAAAAGTAAATCTAAACTACTTTGTTAGGCAAAAAGGTGTGATAAAGCAAGTAAAGATTATTGTAAATTAAATACAACCACAACTATATCAAGATTAAATAACTTCAATGAAATCAAATCTTCAAAAGTAATCAACAGTATCACAAAAGGACTAACAAAGGGAAAGAGAGGAAAGCCACTAATTCCACGCATTCATGAATAAAGGTCATGGACATAGTTCATTTAGAATATTATGCACAAACTTTTACTTTATTGTTATCAACATATCAAGTACAATTGATTTTTCAGAGAGTAGCTCTAGTATGCTGGGTAGCCAAAAGACCCTTACAATGAGAATAAATCTCTTATTATTTATGGACTTGCAGTTCTATCTCTAAAATTGCATGCGGATTCACCAAAATTAGGCGCACAACCCCAAGGCACCTAAGGGTGAAAGTGGGGTGCACCTGACAGAGTGGGTCACACTTGGTAGAGTGAGGGCGGTGCACCTAGCAGAGCAAGTCACACCTGGTAGCTAGGCACACCTAGCAAAGCAGGTACACCTAGCAAAGTGGGTTACACCTAACACAGTGGGTCGCATTTGACCAAATGAGGCACACTTAGACAAAGCAAGGCATATTGCTTCCAAACTCTTGGCCAATTTTAATTGATTTTTGCATTGCTCTGTCCTTTGCCTCTGCTTGTGCGATAGATCTTCGTTTAGAGCATGATGGTGGCTACTACAATTCTAGTAACTCATGGGACGTCAATCTTGATTGAGGGAAGATCCCATGTTGTCTTATCCTTAGGTGTGGAGTCAAGACTGAGGTTATCTCACAACAAAATTGATGCTTTTAGAGGGAAGATTGTTAGTGTACCTATAGTGACCTGTTGACTGATAAGGGTGAGGATACTAGTTTGATTCAATGACAGACGCTAGCGCAAACAAGGTGATGATGGGTGAGAAGGGTTGAGATGAGTACTCATGAGGTGACACAACAATGCTTGTAGTATGGAGGACCAAAGGAAGCATTGATGGTTGTAGAATAGTTGATGAGGGTGGCATTAATGATGGTGTGACAAACTGATAGGGGATGTTAAATGTTAGTATTGGCAAATGGGATAGCCCTAAGACTAGAGCAGCTAGCCTACTAGTGAGCCTTAGACTATGGGTGCACTTATTGAAGGTGATATGGACACAACAAAAGAAGTGAAGGGGATTTGAGAAACAAGAACAAAAGAAATAAAATGGGAAGAGGGAATAGTGAGAAAAGAAGAAACAAATGAGGTGGAGGTGAAGTGATCGTGAGGTAGATGATGAAAGAAAAGGATGAGAAGAAGTAGGAATTTGTGTCTATTGCAAGATTTTCACTTAAGCAAGACAATTTTTTCATTTATTTTTATATAAACCAAACAACTTCAAACGAGCGGACAGGAAAGATGTGGAAGTGAGTTGAATGAAGAGGGAAAATCGAATGTCCCCATGGGGATTGTCGATCGATTAAGCAAACATTTTCTTTCTTTTTCTCTTTTTTTTTTTTATTTGCCAAGTCAGGGGTGCGCATGTCTTGATTCGGGCATGCCTCAAAGGGATCAGGGCACACTACCTTTAGGGGGACGTACTCCAAAGTTGGCAATATATTTTTTTATGCACGTCATAAATCACTTTTCATAGATTCACTAGCAACTATTCTCGTTGAGTGGGTTGCTTCTATTGGCAAGCTCTGAAAAGAAGTTGCCTTTGCTCTTGACGCAAATGTTCCAACTTGGGATCTTCCAAAACCTATGCAAACAAACTAGGTCGAATGACATTAATGGCGTACTACCAAGAGATCTTCCCCAACTTGGAACTAGGTGGATGCACTCTAGTATATACCTCCTCATCAAAGAATTGTGCAGATCTGAAAACAAAAACTGAAGTTTTGTGATCTAAACCAAAGTTTTGGAATCTAAGGCAACCTTAGCCCTTTTGATTTCTCTATGATCTAGGACTTGATACCAAACGTCTAGAGGAGAATACTCCCTTTTGGCCTTGAAGTGGTTGGAAGTGAGAGTGGATACATAAACTTTCATGCTTATGACTGCTTCGTTGCTTCTCATCTCATCCCATGGTGGACTTTGGTATCAATAACTAGTCCAGGCCCTTGTTCTTGTGTGAAAAAATGATAGATCATTGCTCAAAAATGGCAATCCCCCTTGATGACATTATTTGACAAACCTGTTATTATCCCTCATAGTGTTGAATTGTTGAAATGTGAGTCTTACCTTAGCTTTAGTCCCCACAATTGTGGGAAACCACATCATTCTTAGAATCATGATCTCTCTATTTCTTAATGTGGTTCCTGTTGGTCACAAATCTGCCACAGGAAAGGATTTTGTACGTGTACGCGCCCTAGACCTGGACCAACATTGAAAGGCCGGAGGGAAGAGATGCCCTCCGTGCCAATCTCCGGAGAAAGGCCGGCTCCTTTACTAACTACTTGGTGTTTTAAGCTAAGAGTGCAGGAAAGAGATAAAAAAGGGATAGGGGAAGAAATGTGAATGATTCAGTGGGAAAGAACTAGCAGCACGATTACTAGCTAATACCTTGAAGTAGCAGCAATAAATACAAAGAATAAAACATAAATGAACACCACACCAACTTCCCTATGTATCCTCTGGAAGAGTTCTATAATTCAACTACTTTCCTACGCCTAAATCCAGATTTTAGAATTACAGCAGTTAGGAAAATATATGAATGTAGCAGAAACCACTAACCACAGGAAACATACAAAGAATTTAACGCAGTATTTTCTCTCCTATGTATCCTTCAGGAGAATTCCAGGGTCCAATCCCCAATCACACACCTAAATCCAGGATGCAGAATTACAATATGCAAATGAAGAAATGGAATAACAAAAATAATCACAGAAGGCAGCATACAAGAGAGAAATTGAGCCCAAAGTCTTTAATATCAATTGCAAAAACCAAGTTACAACAGCTTTCTAGCAAAAGTTTTTCCCCCTTTTTTTTTCATTACAATACGTGGGTTTTTATAGAGGACCCGACCCTCTGAGCCATCAATGCGCTGGATTTGAAAGTACGCCCTCGGCCGTCTAAAAAATCCGCGCCTGTCCCCTTCTGCTACCGAGGTTTCACATCCATTTCCACAATTAGCAACCATGGCCGCATCAGCCGGGGAAATCTGCATTTATGAGCCGTCTAACTCGTCTCTGGGTTTCTCCGGGTGAGGTGCTCGAGTGGATTTACAAGTTGCCCTGGCTTTTCTTCTGCAACTGATAGCTCTTTTCCTATTGCCACAAATGGGCACCGGGTCTTTTGATCAAGGAAAAATTCATTTATGAAACACTCAAATGCCTTGGAAAAATACCCGGCCTTGGGATGTGTGCCCTTGAAGAAAGCGCCCCTCATCGGTTGAGCCCTAGAGGGAGCTTCGCTAAATTCTAGTTTGAGGCTTTACTTCGCAACAGGTGTGGGCCGTAGTGGGGATGATAATCATACATGAATGCTTCGTCCGAAGGGGCCCTTAAAAACGGCTTCGCAAAGATCTTATGCCGAAGCAGATGGCCTCTAGCTTTTTATCACTTCGCCAAGGATGTAGGCTGAATGCCGCTTCGCAAAATATTTTGTCCGAAGCGGCGGATGATTGCCAATGGACTACAAACTACTTCTCTGCGAACCACTCCAAAAACAGTCATTCGGAAAGGTTTTGGCCGAAGCTCATTCCCGCCTTAGAATATTTCTTTAGCTTTTCGGGGGAAGCAAGGCCTTGGATGGGGAAGCTTCGCACAAGAGGTGGCCGAAGTAGATGCTTCGCAACGGCTTGGGGCGAAGCAGAATTCACCGGAGAAATGGTTCGCCAGAGGAGGGGGCCGAAGCGGGTGCTTCGCTAAAATTTTTGCAAAGCATTTTCACACACTTAGAAAATTTTGGCAATTTGCTCTTGCCGCTTCGCAAAATTTCTGCCCGAAGTGACTGTTTTGGTAGCTTCACCAGCGAAGCTCCTTCTATGCCTTAGAAAACTTTTTGGGTGAAGCTCCTGTTTTTCCTTTGCTAAGCTGTCCTCCTTTCTTCCTTTGCGAAGCTTTTGTCCTGGTTAACTCTGTGGGCGAAGTTCTTGCATACTTGGATTAGTTACAAAGGGGGGCAAAAATGGTAGCCAAAATTGCTGTAATGTTGTTAAAAAAAAGAAAACAAATTCATAGAAAAATAAGAAAATTCTTTACAAAATTTCAATTTTCACTACCCCTTCAAGCAATGTGACAAAATTGTCAACATTCCTGGCGGCTCGCGGGGCAACAAGCTTGCCTCGGTGCAAGGACCTTCAGTATTTATCCGTTGGGCCAAAGTTGCCTCCAGACCCTTCTCCTATCTGCTTTTCTTCCTCTGAGAGTGCCTCTGCAACTACCTCTTTTCCTTTTTCCTTTTCTTCTTCTTCGGGTGCTTGTTCTAGTTGTGGCGGCGGGGGAAGGCGATCACGGATGCGTTCCATGGTTCGGCGAACATGGGCCTAGGCACCCTTCTGAAAGGGTTCACAATCTTGCAGCGCCTTAACAAGAATATGGAACCGATCAATTTGCCCTATGTCGGCATATTTGGCTCTTACACTCAAATCATTCAAACAAGCCGCAATTCGGCAAAACTTAAAAATGAAATCCGTGACCTGCCTTTCCGTGACTGGCTCCTTCCAGTCATCTATTTCTGAAACATCATTTTCAAATCTGAGCCAAACTGGTTTGAGTTCTTCTTTGGTTAAAAGGTTCAGAATCATCATCTACATCCATATGCTCCAAGTCCTTGACCTTCTCTTGATATTCATAGTCAGCAGGGGTCATCTCATCTAGGGGCTTTTGGACCTTAGGTATCTTCTTTACTTTGTGGAGCTCCCCATTTTTCAAATCAAACATAGCGCATTTCTCTTCTTTTGCCAGAGACCGCCCCCTTCTTCTTCTTGCTTCCTTGAGCATTTTGTTAGTGTTCTAACAGGCCTGGATTAATTTTTCTACTAGAAGACGCTCTTTGATCATTGCCAAATCATTTTCAAATGAGGCTTGGTTACCAGCCAGGGTTGTGAACAAATACAATGACTGTATGGACGACGCTTCGCCAGTGGGTTGGGCGATAGGTGTGGTGGGGGTTCTAGTGGGTGAAGTGATGGTATGTGAAACCGTGGAGGGGGTGCCAGGGTTCGAGAGTAAAGCGTCACGGCCTAACGACTCGGATGAAGTGGAAACGTTTGTCAGACCGGCGGGGTTATGGGACAGGTCTGCGACAGCAAATGAGACCGTGTGAATGGGTGACTGTACAATGTGAAAAGTTCTTCGGGGAGATTTATCTGAAGGGACAGAAGATCTTGGGGGATCCTCGGCCGGAACTACTATAGACGCGACTTGGGAAACAGGAGTAGAGGACAGGGGGTGCGTACCTACGTGTTCTATAAATAGAGCAGAAGCGGCAAAATCCTGCGTATCAGGTTCGCGTCCACCTCCAGCTTCAGCTCCTTCGACATTCTCAGTTTTCTCTTCTCCAACATTTTCTTCCCTTTGGAGGTATTCCTCCACATTGATGACATCAACTTCAGTAATCTCCTCCTCTCCCTGCAGTGGTGGTTCAAGCGCTGTTTCTCCAACATTCAACTCAACTAAGCCTGTTGTAGGCTGCTCGCCAGAAACACCGGAGGGTCTGCTACGAGGTCATTTTGGGTGAGGGGAAGGCATTTGATCTTGGTTAAGTCTCTTTCTCTTCTTATTTTCCTCCTTTTCTTGCCACTGCATCGCCCTTCCAACATCTGTATCAGAACCTCCAACAGGCTCGTTTGGCAGCTCTTGCTGCGTTGCTACTATCTCTTCTTTTTCTTCCTGCTCAGAAACATCTTCAATTCTCTTTGGGCTTTCACCCGAGCCCGGGGTACTAGGAGGAATGAATTCGGCGAAGGAGATGGGCTGCCAGGACCTATTGGCAATTTTGCCACATTAAATTTTTTGATAAACTTTGGCCTAAGTATGGAGCTTTAAAGCGGCAAAGAGCATGCGGAGGTGTTTGGGTTTTCGCGGGCCATAAACGGGGGCGATAAAATGGATGAAATAAGCTTTGGATATTTTATCATTGCAGATATTTTCGCTAGCTTTCCGACGATATATTATAATAGGCGATCGGGTCAGCGGATCAAAAGTTATGGCCCCGGGAAGCAAGACCAAGAAGCTCAATTTCGGGCCAGAAAATTGACTAAGTGTCGGGCCCCGCCCGACTGCGCTCATCCTCCCGACTGCGCTCATACAAAGGCCCAAAATTTTCTAAGTGTTAGTGTTGCCGCAACCCGACTTCGCAGCGAAGTCGGGCTGCGCCCTTAATTTTGTGCGCACTTGGGGAGCTGACGTGCAGAGAGCTGAGCCCAAAATTTGACTAAGTATTGAGCGAACCCCGACTTCGCAGCGAAGTCGGGTTGCGCTCTCAGTTTTGTGCGCACCTGGGCATTGTCAGTGAAGGACATTCCAAAAATTGTCTAAGTGTTGGGTGCGCAACCCGACTTCGCAGCGAAGTCGGGCTGCGCCCTCAAATTCGTGCGCAGTTGGGCAGCTCACTTGAAGAAAACGGCTAAGTGCTGGGACTGCCCGACTTTGCAGTGAAGTCGGGCTTCACCCTGGAAGAAGGGCGCAGTTGGGCAGCCCATCATGGTATCTCCAGAAAAACGACTAAGTGCTGAGCTGCCCGACTTCGCAGCGAAGTCGGGCTTCGCTCACTGACCTGTGCACACTCGGGCAAAGAACGTTGAAACCTGCCCATAAATTTTCTAAGGCACGGAGGCCTTCCCAACTGCGCTACTTCCCCCCTGCGCTACCCAGTTGCGCTCCAATTTTGGGCAAAGTCGGGCAAGAGAGAAAATATGAGTTCCTAAGGCAAATTTTTCCCCCTTATCAGATGCTGACAAGTGTCCAACCTCGAGATTCGAGTCAAAGATGTGACAGAAGGTGTGCCGCCAGGGTACCGGATAGATGAGCGTGAACTGACAGATTGTACCGCATCTGCCCCCATTCAAACTGACTCAACTTCCCACCTACCGGATTTCCACGGAGCTGCCACGTTTTCAGGAGGACCTTGCTGCAAGTACATTCTTTACCCGCAGAGGTCAACATCGGCCGCTTTTGTCAGCTTTTGCAGCTTTTGTCAGGTCTGGGATTCTGTGCCCAAAATGTAATCGGGGGGAAAATTGCGCTATAAATAGCAGCCTCATTTCATTGTACAAGGGTGGAGGGGGGACATATTGCTAGAGGACTCTGTTGTGACGGACCACCTTCTAATTAATTCAAAGCATCCTTGGCTTTGCTTCTTGTCTCTGTCTTTTATGCTGCCTTCTGCTAGTATTTCTGCTTCATGTCCATTTATATTTCTATCTATCTGAATTCTGAATTCTGGATTTGGGCATTGGTGATTATTTGGATCTGGAATACTAAACAGAAGGATACATAGGGTAGAATAACAGCTGCAATTTCTGTTACATGCTTTGTTTTAATTGTTGTTGGTTCGGATGCAAATTTGCGATTGTGCTGCTTGTTCTCCCCCCACCCGAAACGCATGATATTTACATCCCTTTCCTGTTCCCTTATCTTTTTCAATATCTTTCTAGTTCCCTTTACCCCCTTTTTTTAATCTCTTTCCTGCACTCTTATCTAAAAACCCCCAAGTAGGTTAGGAAAGGATCCGGCCTTCTCCGGAGATCGACACGGGGGGCATCCCTTCCTCCCGGCCTTTCAATGTTGGTCTGCGGGTCTAGGGCGCATTGACACACCAAGTCCTTCCCAGGTGGCGGATCCGTGGCCAACAGTTTCTGGCACGCCCGATGGGATGAACAGTCTCCATAAAATATGGAAGCCCAAGTTGGTGAATCTCTGGCTTGCCTTCATCTGGCAAAATCACCTGGCGATTCTGACTGAGCTGAAGATCCAGATTTGTTGATCGCAGGCGCCTTTTTTTAAGCTAATAGAAGACACCCCGGAGGAATCAAGGTTTGGTGAGCAGCCTTGACCTCACAAGCATAGAAATGAACGTTCACCTACAGTCTCCATATTTTCAGGAAGCCTGAGTTTGGTGAATCTCTGGCTTGCCTTCATCTGGAAAAATCACCTGGCGACTCTGACTGAGCTGAAATATGGAAGCTCGAGTTGGTGAATCTCTGGCTTGCCTTCATCTAGCAAAATCACCGTGGAAAATCCCTCATACTATGCAAAGACCTAGAATGCAGCTGTGTGGAGCTCAAGAGGCAGATCTCATCCAAGGCCAACGGTGGGAATATGCAAACACCACCCAAGCGATGAATAATTTGGTTGCTTGCAGTTTCTATCGGGAGATGGGCCAAGAGGAGGAACAAAATCCAGTGGCAAATTCTGAACACAAAGATGGCACATTTTTGCACCCTTTTTGTGTCCCAGGGCATAGCATGCAAGCATTCAGCCAAACCCCAATAAGCATGCCTCACCAGGAGGCTGATCCTGAAGAGACCTCGGCAAAAGGCCTATCGCTGAAAAGCTCCTGCTATCGCATCAAGGAGTTGGAGGAACTCGTGCTCGAGAGCCCACAAGTGGTGGACTCTCTAGAGTGGTGGTATTGGCTCCAACCATCACCGCATCCGGTACCCGAAGAGGGCTCCTGTATGGCAAATCTCCTTGCCACATTGTTCATCAATTGTATCGGTACCGACATGAATGATAACCTGCCACGTTGCACCATGTTCACGACCTGGCAAACTTTGCGAGGCCAGCTGGACTTCAAAGATCAACTGAAGTACAATCAGATCTGGTCCGGACACTACAAGTTCACCGGATAGGCAACCAAAGCTAGATTTGTGTTGGCGGCATGTCAATCATGCCGCAAAATTTTGTGTAAATGATATAAATAAGCCGACTAGTATGCAAAGTTTTAGTTGTTTTCTTAGTTTAGTTTGTGCAGTGTTTTTTTTTAGTGTTCCAAGAGGGCCATGGGTGCCAAGGGTTTGAGAAAGAGGTTGCTGCCGGCGAGTGAGTATCAAGAGGATGGCGAGGGTGACTCTGTTGCCCAATGGATAAAGGCCTGGGTCCTCACATTGAGGCGAGTTCAATGCCCCGCGAGCCTCCGAGGAATGTTGGCAATTTTGCCACATTAAATTTTTTGATAAACTTTGGCCTAAGTATGGAGCTTTAAAGCGGCAAAGAGCATGCAGAGGTGTTCGGGTTTTCGCGGGCCATAAACGGGGGTGATAAAATGGATGAAATAAGCTTTGGATATTTTATAATTGTAGATCTTTTCGCTAGCTTTCCGACGATATATTATAATAGGCGATCGGGTCAGCGGATCAAAAGTTATGGCCCCGGGAAGCAAGACTAGGAAGCTCAATTTCGGGCCAAAAAATTGACTGTGTTGGACGCCGCCCGACTGCGTTCATCCTCCCGACTGCACTCATACAAAGGCCCAAAATTTTCTAAGTGTTAGTGTTGCCGCAACCCGACTTCGCAGCGAAGTCGGGCTGCGCCCTTAATTTTGTGCGCACTTGGGGAGCTGACGTGCAGAGAGCTGAGCCCAAAATTTGACTAAGTATTGAGCGAACCCCAACTTCGCAGGGAAGTCGGGTTGCGCTCTCAGTTGTCAGTGTAGCTATGTTAGTTATTCCATTATAGGTTAATATTGTTAATTTGTTACAACCTATTCTATTTGACGCCTAGGTGGTTCCGTAACCTACGGGCTAATCTAAGGTTGCCTATGTATTATTTATGCAGTTCAATACAATGGCTCTAATGTTCGCATTCCTACATGGTATCAGAGCAAGGTTTGCTTGGGCACGCTTTTCGAGATCTGAGGAGACCGGCGTAGACGCGGGCACGTTTCTCGAGGCAGGGCTGGACCTGCTCGAGCATGCATCTCGAGGCATCGAAACTGGACCTGCTCGGGCACGCATCTCGAGGCATCGAAACTAGACCTGCACTCGGAACGAGGGCGGCTGGACTGGCTTGACCGGGCACAGATCTCGAGATCTGACGACTACGGTTGATTGGACATGGATCCCGAGGTCGATCCGAACTGGATCCGACTCGGCACATTTCTCGAGGTCAGATCGACTGACACTGGACCGACGCTGGACCTGACTGGACACGGGCACGGATCTCGAGGTCGATCCGGACTGGTTCTGACTCGGCACATTTCTCGAGGTCAGACCGACACCTAGACTGACGCGGACTGGACTGGACCGCCACGTGGACGAACATGGCAGTCGACCGACGCTGGATCGGATCGGACCGCCACGTGGATCGACGTGGCTCGATCGGACGATCGGACCGACGTGGCCGCCACGTGACCCGGACTCGACTCCACCGCCACGTGGCGCGGCAAAGGGTGACGTGATTGCCCGAAGGCAATCACATATACAGGGGGGAATCTTTCCTTTTATTCCCCCCTCATGCACCCCGCGGGAGCAATGTGGGACTAAAGTCCCACATTTTTTTTGCTCCCCGCGAGGGTCGCAAGGGAAGAAAGGGACAATTGTCCCTTTCCTTCCCATCGGGCGTGCTAGCCCAGCCGGCAGGAGCGCCAGGCTAGCGCCCGTGAGGTTAGGGGTTCAAACCCCTTCGACAGACCCCTTGAAGGTAATTTTTTTTTTAATTTTTTTGTTATTTTTCTTTATTTTTTTAGTATTTTTTAATTAATATATTAATATTTTTTGTTTTAAAAAAAAAATCATTTTTTTAATTAATCATATTTTTAAATTGTGATTTTTTTTAAAACAAAAGTATTTTTATTATTAATTAAATTATTACTAAAATTATTTAGAAATTTACATTAAAATTAGAATATTTGCCATAGTAAAGGGGGGTGTTTTTTTTTCTTCAAAACCTGAAGAAAAAGGGGGGATGATGAGTAAATTTTTAAGGCAAATTGGCTTATTGTAAAGGTGCATTTTCGGCAGCGCCCGACACCTAGTGGTTTATTTCTGTGGGCACTTTTATGTTGTATGTTGCATATTTTCTTACTTTGCACTACATCATTAAAAGTTAAAATCAAATTCACTCCCTAAGTCCCCGAAATAATTAAAACCCATCCGTGCAATTTATTGCACTGCAGTGTTCGGTATTTGTGATACCTCTGGCCAGCACTTACAGGTAAAGTTGTCGTGATTGCGCTATCGTATCCGCCGCCTAATATAGCTGCCAAAACGACGTCTGAGCTTGTTCTCTATAAATCGTCGGGGAGAGATAAGTTTGCCATTTTGCTATTTTTTTACTCCATCCACTACCCTAATCGTTCTTGTGTTTAGGCGTAAATCCTGACGAGAGTTCTGACATCCACAGTGTTTAGGGGAAGTTACGCCCCACGCATGAGGATTGATGACTTTCTATGGTAGGTGCCATCAACAAGTCGATTCCCTTTCAGTACCGCCTAAGTACCACGTATCATATAATCTTTAAAAATTACCTATAGTCTCCCTCACGTAAGGGCGGGTAATTTTTTTGATTTTTTCAAAATACCTATAGTCTCCCTCACGTAAGGGCGGGTATTTTGTATGGTATAACGGCCTGGCATTAAGGTATATAGAAAGGGTGACCAATTGGTGATATAAGGAACCTTCACTATGGCTTCTGCTGCAAAGTTAATGACTGATGCTCATCAGTTATTGAAAGGTCCTAATTATACACCATGGAAAAACAAAATGAAGGCAGTCCTCATCATGGAAGATTTATGGGATGTTGTTTCTGGAGCAACAACGAGACCTTCACTGGCAACTGGATCCACAACTCTCACTGCTGATCAGATCGCCTTTGATAAGAAAGATAGTCGAGCAAAAGTGCTCATTTTGTTTGTTGTTTCAGATGAAGTTCAACCTCATATAGCTGACAAAGCAAGTGGTAAAGAGGCATGGGATGCCCTTCAAACCATTTATGAGGGAAAGAATGACTCCACCATTCTTCATCTTCAAAAACAACTTCACAATCTGAGTTTGAGACAGGGTGAGACAGTTGAACTCTTTCTTTGCAGAGTGTCTGAATTGAAAGGCAAATTGAATTCTTTGGGAGATACAGTGGACGACAAGCTTCTCACTTCAATAGTGATGAGAGCTTTGCCTGATTCCTTTGATACGTTGATCACCTCCATTCAGGTGTCACAACGACAAATTACCTTTATTGAGTTGGTCAATTTGCTTCAACAACATGAGGCACGCCAACTTCACAGGGATGATTCTTCTAATACAGCCCTATACTCCAACCGACAGGGTTCTAAGAAGAAAGGTAATTTTTAGAAAGGAGGCAATTCTCAACAGGATTCAAAAGGAAAAGGGAAACAACCTCAACAGAAGAAGAGGTATTGCAAAATTTGTGATAAAGACAACCATGACACCAACAGGTGTTGGCATAAGAATAAGCAAAAAGGCCAGAACAAACCACAAAACAAGAACAAGCAACCCAGGGTGAATGTTGTTGTTGAAGAATCTGACTCAGATTCTGAATGGGCACACAAGGTGCTCATGACTACCACAGCCTCCAAGGAGAAGGATCCTGTATGGTATGTCGATTCTGGTGCTAGTAAGCATATGACTGGCGACAGATCATGGTTTGAATCATTTGTGGCCAAAGAGGGCAGACCTGTCACTATTGCTGATGACAAAACCTACAAGGTTCAGGGAGAGGGTACAGTTTCAGTCACTCTTCCTGATGGCAAGTGTCATATTGACAAAGTCCTCTATGTTCCAGGACTGGCTAACAATTTGTTGTCAGTCACACAAATCCTGGATAAAGATATGGTTGTCAACTTTCGTGTTGAGAATGGCAAGAAGTGTTGTTCTATTACCAGGAAGGGTAAGAAGATTGCAACAACTTCATATAAGCATGGCTTATTTGCCCTAGATGCTATCTCTACTCCCCATGTTGCCATGACAGTCTCTACCAAGGAGGCCACTTCCCTATGGCACAAGAGATATGGGCATCTTAGTTTTTGCTACTTACTTGAGCTTAGTAAGTATGAGATGGTAAAGGGTCTTCCTTCCCTTTCTTCCACATTGCCAGTGTGCTCTGACTGCTTGGCAGGAAAGCAGCATAGAGTACCTTTTGAGAAGAGCTCAACACGAGCACAGAAACCTCTGGAGTTAATTCACACCGATCTGTGCGGTCCTTTCACACCCAACAGTTGTGGAGGGAAGAGGTATTTTTAGTTATTTGTAGATGACTACTCACGCAAGATGTGGGTTTTCTTTCTTCGACTGAAATCTGAGGCTTTCGCTTTCTTCCAGCAATTCAAGAAATCTGTTGAGAAGGAGTCAGGGGCTTCTATTAAAACCCTCCGCTCAGATCGAGGGGGGGAGTTTACCTCTAAAGAATTTTCAGCATTCTTAACTGAGCATGGAATCACGAGACAGTTAACAACTGCCTATACTCCTCAGCAAAATGGAGTTGTTGAGAGAAGGAACCGTTCTATTATGGAAATGGTTCGTTGTATGCTCACAGGAGCTACTCTTGGGCAACAATATTGGGCAGAAGCTGTCACCACTTCAGTATATCTATTGAATAGGGCACCCACAAAGGCCCTAAAAGGAATGACTCCACAGGAAGCATGGAGTGGTCGAAAACCCTCCATATCTCATCTTCGTATTTTTGGATGTCAAGCTTTCATGCACATACCAAAAGAGAAAAGGAAGAAGCTAGATGAGAAGACATTGAGATGCATTTTTCTTGGCTATGATGAGCACTCTAAAGGTTATCGTTTGATAGATCCTTTGACCAAGAAAATTCATGTCAGTAGAGATGTTGTTTTTGATGAAGCTTTCACATCACAAAGCACATCTAAGGTATACCTAGATCTTGTGGAATCTAAGGAAGAGAAGTTCCCTTTGTCAACACAGACATGAGGTCCTTCCACATCTTCTTCAACACCAAAAATGAAGAATCCAAAATGGTATACAAGCACAATCAGGGACGCCAAGTTATCCACTCCACCAGATTTGACTTTGGATAGACCTCGTACTCGCAGTATGGCTCAAAGTGAAAGAGCAACCGTAGAGACCAGTGAGGTTGATGATCTTTGTCAATATTTTGAGGAACTTTCTGTAACTCCACATAAGGAAACAGAGGATATGGATATAGATGATGACAGGGTGTTTTTGTCTTCAATGAATGAACATGAACCTGCCTCTGTACAAGATGCTCTTAGCAAGCCACAATGGAAGGATGCTATGGATGTTGAGTACAAGTCTCCGAAAAAGAACAAAACTTGGGAGCTTGTCGATCTGCCACAAGGAAAGAAGCCCATTGGCTGCAAATGGGTGTACAAAGTCAAGTACAAGGCAGATGGGACAATTGATAAGCATAAGGCCCATCTTGTTGCAAAGGGCTATGCTCAAAAGGAAGGCATTGACTATGAGGAAACTTTTGCACCTACTGCTCGGATGACCACAATTCGAGTCATTTGTGCTATGGCAGCACAGTATGGGTGGAAAGTTCACCAAATGGATGTCAAGAGTGCTTTTCTAAATGGTGATCTCCAAGAAGAAGTCTACATGACTCAACCTGAAGGATTTGAAGTGGAAGGCCAAAAGCAGAAAGTGTGCAAATTGGTCAAATCCTTATATGGCTTGAAACAAGCTCCTCGAGCTTGGTATATAAAAATGGATAATCACCTCCTGCAACATGGATTTAAGAGATGTCCGTCAGATGCAAACCTCTATTTCAAGAAACAAGGTTCTGAGATAGTGTTGCTTGTACTCTATGTTGATGATCTGCTCATTACAGGGAGTTCAGAAACTATGATCTTCGTTGTCAAAAGAGACTTGAGTCAATATTTTGAGATGTCAGATCTCGGACTTCTCCATTATTGTCTTGGTCTGGAAGTCAGCCAGAAGGAGCACTACATCAAAGTGTCTCAGAAAAAATATGCCAAGACACTGTTGGAAAAATATCGCATGACTGATTGTAAGCCAATGGCAACTCCGATGGAATCAGGTCTTCAGTTATCGTGATATGATGATTCACCTCAGGTAGATGGTACTCTCTATCGACAGTTGATCGGGAGTCTCATATATCTGACCAATACTAGGCCAGATATCGTATTTGTTGTCAACTATCTTTCGAGGTTCATGCAGGAGCCTAAGACCACTCATTGGAAAGCAGCAAAGCGTGTTCTTCACTATGTCCGTGGTACTATGGAATATGGCCTAGAATACAAGAAGAATAACAAATTCTTCTTGCAAGGATACACGGACTCCGACTATGCCGGGTCATTTGATGATCGTAAGTCAACTTCAGGATATATTTTTCATCTTGGATCCGGTCCTGTCTCTTGGCACAACAAGAAGCAACAGGTGGTTGCTATCTCATCTACAGAGGTAGAATATCGCGCCGCACGTGAAGCTGTGTGCGAAGTGATATGGTTACATCGCATTCTGACAAGTATGGGTCTTCCATCCAAATCTCCAATACACTTGTTCTGCGACAACCAGGGTGTTTTGAACCTTGTTAAGAATCCAATACATCATGAGAAAACCAAGCACATTGACACACAATGTCACTTCATTCGAGACGAAGTTCCAAAGCACCGAATTCAGCTTCAGTACATTCCCACCGATGCTCAAGTTGCAGACATTTTCACTAAGGCACTTGCACGTGTCAAATTTGAATTGTTTCGCAGCTCTCTTTGTATTGCAAAATGATGTAATCAGGGGGGATGTTAGTATAGCTAGTAGTTATCCTATTACCCAAATAATGTAATAAGGGGGGATGTTAGCGTAACTATGTTAGTTATTCCATTATTAGGCTATGTTGTTAATTTGTTACAACCTATTCTATTTGACGCCTAGGTGGTTCCGTAACCTACGGGCTAATCTAAGGTTGCCTATGTATTATTTATGCTATTTAATACAATGGCTCTACTGTTCGATTTCCTACATCAGTTTTGTGTGCACCTGGGCATTGTCAGTGAAAGACATTCCAAAAATTGTCTAAGTGTTGGGGGCGCAACCCGACTTCGCAGCGAAGTCGGGCTGCACCCTCAAATTCGTGCGCAGTTGGGTAGCTCACTTGAAGAAAACGGCTAAGTGCTGGGACTGCCCGACTTCGCAGCGAAGTCAAGCTTCGCCCTGGAAGAAGGGCGCAGTTGGGCAGCCCATCATGGTATCTCCAAAAAAACGACTAAGTGCTGAGCTGCCCGACTTCGCAGCAAAGTCAAGCTTCGCTCACTAACCTGTGCACACTCGAGCAAAGAACGTTGAAACCTGCCTAGAAATTTTCTAAGGCACGGAGGCCTTCCCAACTGCGCTACTTCCCCCCTACGCTGCCCGGTTGCGCTCCAATTTTGGGCGAAGTCGAGCAAGAGAGAAAATATGAGCTCCTAAGGCAGATTTTTCCCCCTTATCAGATGCTAACAGGTGTCCAACCTCGAGATTCGAGTCAAAGATGTGACAGAAGGTGTGCCGCCAGGGTACCGGACAGATGAGCGTGAATCGACGGATTGTACCGCATCTGCCCCCATTCAATTGACTCAAATTCCCACCTACCGGATTTCCACGGAGCTGCCACGTTTTCAGGAGGACCTTGCTACAAGTACATTCTTTACCCGCAAAGGTCAACATCAGCCGCTTTTGTCAGCTTTTGCATCTTTTGTCAGGTCTGGGATTTTGTGCCCAAAATGTAATCGGGAGGGAAAATTGCACTATAGCAGCCTCATTTCATTGTACAAGGGTGGAGGGGGGACATATTGCTAGAGGACTCTGTTGTGACGGACCACCTTCTAATTAATTCAAAGCATCCTTGGCTCTGCTTCTTGTCTCTGTCTTTTATGCTGCCTTCTGCTAGTATTTCTGCTTCATGTCCATTTATATTTCTGTCTGTCTGAATTCTGAATTCTAGATTTGGGCATTGGTGATTATTTGGATCTAGAATACTAAACAGAAGGATACATAGGGTAGAATAACAACTGCAATTTCTGTTACATTCTTTGTTTTAATTGTTGTTGGTTCGGATGCAAATTTGCGATCGTGCTGCTTTTTCTCCCCCCACCCGAAACGCATGATATTTACATCCCTTTCCTGTTCCCTTATCTTTTTCAATCTCTTTCCAGTTCCCTTTACCCTCTTTTTTAATCTCTTTCCTGCACTCTTATCTAAAAATCCCCAAGTAGGTTAGGAAAGGAGTCGGCCTTCTCCGGAGATCGACACGGGGGGCATCCCTTCCTCCCGGCCTTTCAATGTTGGTCTACGGGTCTAGGGCATATTGACACACCAAGTCCTTCCCAGGTGGCGGATCCGTGGCCAACAGGACCCAATGTTGGCTTCATAAAAAACGCTAAAATCTTCGTCCATCTCTAGAAGACCGTGCAATCTTTGCTTTTGTCGGTGGACTCTCATTATCCACCATTCTCTTAGCTGATCTTCGCGCCAACTTTTAAGCTCTTCTCTCAGATCATCTTTCATATTTTTCCAGAATGCAGAGTCTGGTCCCGGAAAAGGGTGTCGGATGGGATCATATTCGACTTCAATGGTATAAAATTCATGCCACGGGGGCAATGTTTTCATTCTCTCAAGGTGCCACTCTAGGTCCCTCCCGGTGGGGTTATTCCGCTGCTCCACTATCTCCGAGCGGGGGCAAATATGGAAATTTTTGAATCAGAGGTGGTCCCTCATTACCCCCAAGGGGTCATAGCACCATCGTTGTGGAATCTGCAACAGGCCGAAGTCGGCAAGCTTATCTTCCAGGTAAACATATTGTTTGAGGGCGAAAACCTCAACGACTCCCATTTTGAAGGGGAAATCGCAGGTTGGTGCCCACTTTCGACCGTGGTCGTAGACTGTATTCGTCACGTCGCTTTGGCGAGCGACTTCCAATGCAAATTGGTATTCAAAAGGATAAAATGGCAGCAGGAAGGGTTTTCCTGTAAACCCAAACAGGCGAATGACAAGCCCCTGTGTCAGCTGGAAAACATCGCCCTTCTTCTCAATAACGACCTTATCCCTGAGGATCATGGGCACCCGAGGGCAGGAGCCTCGCATGAGCTGCATAGCAGGTCCTAAGAACTGTAGATTGAAAACATAGTATGACTCCGTCCTCGCCAGGAGGGAGGTCCACTGATATACCGGCTGGGGAACTCCATCTTTGTCCATTGGAGTAACAGCAATGTGGGGGAAATGCTTCTGAGTATGGTAGAAAAAGAGCCAAATTAGGAAGGAGCAAGGCCCAAAATACTGGTCTGTCCCAAAATTCTTCATACTGGCCAGCCGCGTGTGTAAGGTTCGGGCCACCCATTCCGCCTAGTCAAAGAATACCGGGTTAGTGTTCGGCCTCGACGAGTCTGGAGAGTAAAACTCTCCGCGTGAAATACATTCGGCCAGTACCACTTGCCAGGGGTGCACAGAAGCATCAGTAGATAGGCCCGCCACCCACGCAATGATAGAGAAGATATCAGTATGCTTAAAATCACTAAGAGGGCGAGGCATTTGTGGCAGTTTGCTTGAAGGGAGCCCATCCTTCAAATTATCGCTCAAGAATTTAATGATGCGGTCGGAGGGGGTGAACCTCCCCATTTGTTCGTTCAAGCTGACGCTGCGAACGGTATACCCCTTGGGCGGCCCTTGCAGAGGAGCGAAAGCCTCCTGCACATCCTCCTTGAAGATTGTGAACAGTTTGTTACCTGCCGCATCCAAGACCTGCCTGGTAGAGGGTTGGTAGTTCTGCGCGATGGCATGGACTAATTCGGGACAGTGGTGCATTGGCGGAGTCAGATACCAATATATGTGGGAGTAATAGGCAGCGGCCCTTTTGTTCTCCGCAGACAGCCGGACTCTCATGAAATCGATAGTATACTGGAGCTCGGCTATGCTCTTGGAAAGCTCAGTGTCCCTTATCTTATCCCACCCGTCAATGGGCGGTTCCACGAGTTGCTCTTCTTCAGAATCTTCCCCCTCTTCCATGACCTGCTTTTCAGGGCGAAGATTAAGGTCGACCCTCTTAGGTCTATGCCTTCTTTCCTTCTTAGTCCTTTTAGTTTTTTCTGGGCCCCTTATCTCAGGTTCTTCTCTCTTCTCCTTTGAATTCTTCTTTCCCATTCTGGTTCACAAGGGGCAGCGGAACTTTGAGGCAGAGTGATGAGAATACGGCAGAGTTCTTGTCAGGGCTCCTTCCTTCTAGCTTCACACTCGAAATTATCAGCGGGTAAATAGCCTTTTGCTGATGGAGCTTGGCTTTTATAGATGTGGATTGAAACTACTACCATTTATGGTACCTGCCAAAATTAAATTTGCAAATCGGGCCGAGGAGATCGTCCTGCCCTTTGATTGGCTTTGCGGCGCTGGTGCACGCGGGCCAATGTACTTCGAAGACCTGACCATGTTTCGAAAATTTAACTCCCTGCCACCTCGTACCTGAGCACGACTTTTAATCATAACTAAATTCCCTTGGGATACGCTCCGCCACCTTTGCATTAACTCCGCATGTTCTGAACGTTTCCCTAGGCCGCCGCTGGCACATGCCTCGAGGTACATTTTAAATGCGTTTTCATTTCATTTTGCTGCTTCGCAAAATTTGGCAGCGACTCGGGAGTTCGGCAAGCTTTTTTCCCGAAGTGAATTTTGCGCCTACAGTTTAGCGAAGTGGATCTGAGCGAAAGGCACTTCGCTGGAGCCTTGAGCGATCCACAGGTTCACTACGCCTCGGACCCGAAGCTGTTTTCTTCACGGCATTAAGATTATCTAGCTATTTTGATGACTGCTTCGCAAAGAATTAGCCCCGAAGTGGAGGTTCGGCTGCTTTTCGGGCGAAGCATTTACTTCGCGCGAAATACCTTCCAACTTTGTTTTTACGGACTTGGGGGATGATTCGCTAAATTGTTACCAAAATGTTGCTTCGCCAGGTCTTTTTGTGCGAAGTATCTCTCGTGCCTTAGTCAATCGGAGGCTCCAAAGAGGTTATCTGTTCCTTCGGCGAAGCTTGCTTCTGGGTGAAGCTATTCGTATCTGCTTTCTCCCTTCGGCCCTGGGCTTTATGAACCATCCCTTGACATTGGTTTTGTTGGCGAAGCGTTGTACTTTGGTCGCGAGCTTCACTTTGACGTTGTTTGGTCTTGGAGGAACCTCCTTCACGCCATTCCACCCTTCGATGCTGAGACACTTCGCGGCGAACCAACTCACGACAGCCACTTCGCGTAAGAAATTTCCGAAGGAGATTTCACTAGACTTGGTGAAGCCGGACTTAGTGGTTTCGAACCGGAATCAGCTGTTATTGCGGCGTGAGGCCGCGATCCTTTTCTAACTACGTTTCTAACTCTAAAAGGCCTTGAAACAAGGTATATACAGGTGTAAATGACAGAATGCTATATACAAGGGCAAAGGTTTTTGGGGTACCTTTTAATGATGAAAGGTCTTCAAATGAAGACCGTTTACAGGGATCGGCAAGGTCTGGCCGGCCGCATCCTTAAGGATAAAGGAGTTAGCCGAATTCACTTTTGCAATTTCGAATGGTCCTTCCCAGAACGCGTCAAGCTTATCATGGTTGCCAGGCTTAGCCTTCCATGAGTCCCACTTCCATACCAAGTCTCCCACCTTGAATGTACGGGCAGAGGACTTCTTCTTGAACCAGTTTCGGGTGATTTGCGCATGCTTTGCGAAGTTCTCGTAAGCTTTTTCTTGGTCCTCCTCCAGCTGCAGCAATTGAGCTAGTCTAGCCTCCATGGGACCAGATTCCTCTTTCTCATCATTTAACATCCATAAGGCGGGAATTTCTATATGGGTCGGTAAGACAACTTCTTTGTCGTACACCAGGGCGTAAGGTGAGGTTTTGATTGACCTTTTGATAGAGATCCGATCAGCCCACAGGGCTTGATCCAGGAGGAGGTGCCAAGTCCTCTTGTTCTTTTCTACGAGCTTCCTTAGTAATCTCAACAGGGTCTTATTTGTTGATTCTGCTAACCCATTACCCTGTGGATAATAATTGGAGGTGACCTTGAGGTATATCCCATACTTGCAGGCGAATTCATTGATCTTAGCACCAGTGAACCCGGGACCATTATCTGTTACTATTGCTTCAGGGACGCCGAACCGGGTGATCAAACTTTCCAGGAACGCAATAACCGTTTCTTGGTCGGCGTGTTTTGTGGGCACTGCTTCGGCCCATCTGGTGAAATAGTCAGTCGCAGTCAAGATAAACTTATGTCCTGCTGATGAATTCGGCGAGATGACTCCCACAAAATCTAATCCCCACTGTTGGAACGGTGTTTCTACCTGTATTGGTTGGAGGGGCATGGGAGCATTCTTGCTTCGGCCGACGAACTTCTGACATTGTTCGCATTTTCGACAGACTGCAAAGGCATCAGCGAAGAGGGTAGGCCAATAGTAGCCTGCCCTGATTATTTTTAAAGCTGTTGTCCTTCCTGCGAAGTGGCCCCCTGATAACCCGGAGTGAAATTCACCAAGGACCCTTTTCTTATCATCTTCTCTTATGCATCTCAGAAGAACGCCATCAATATTTCTGAAGAATAGGCCTTCGGGGCGTAAGATGTAACGGAGGGATCGCATCCTGAAGCGCCTTCGCTACGAAGCATTCAAATGCTGGGGACATCTCCCAGTGTTGAAATATTCGATTATTTCACTAACCCAGTCCTCTTCATCAGTTTCCTGATTTGCGAAGCTCCCTTCTGCTATTGGGTCGTCCCATTGGCAGGCTATCACTTCGGCAGAGACGCTCTTTGCAAGCTCCTGGCATAGCGTGCGACCGCGAACTAATTTTGTGGGTCGGATTTCGATATCGAACTCTTGTATTTTGTTTACCCAACTAGCCCTTTTGCTGCCCATCTCTCCCTGGATAATGAAGTTCCGCACGTCTGGGTGGATAACAAACACTGTGACCCGGCTTTGGGAGATGAAGTGCTTGAATTTCCTCAGGGATTTCATAACCGCATGCACTTGGCGTTCTATGAAGTTGTATTTTTCTTCATGGGGCTGTATTACTTGACTTAAGAATGCGATGGGGCGTTCCTCGCCATCTTCTCCCTTTTGTGTTAGGACTGCGGCGTAACTTTCAGGTTCCCCTACGGCATACAAAATGAAGTCTTGGCTGTAATCAGGGTTGGTTAGCACCGGGGCCTGAGCGATTCGGGCTTTGATCTCCCCAAATGCTCTCTTTCTATCATCAGTCCAGGCAAATTCAGCGTCTTTCTTCAAGAGTTCAGACATCGGCTTAATGACTTGAGCGAAGTCCGGAACGAACTTCCTTACGAAGTTAATTTGACCGAAAAAAGACTGCAGCCCTTTCTTATTCATCGGGAGTGGAAGCTTCAGGAGAGCCTTGACTCTATCAGGGTCTACGACGAGCCCCTTTTCTGATATGACATGTCCCAGTAGTTTCCCTTCATTTACCGCAAATATGGATTTCTTCGGGTTGATTGAGACACCGAATTCTCTGCATTTTTCGAATATCTGTTGCAAGTGTGAAGTGTGGTCCTCTCTTTTTCGGGAAAAGACAGTCATGTCATCTAAATAGATGACTATGATCTTATTTAACAGTTCGCCAAATGCTAAATCCATAGCCCTTTGGAAGGTGGCTCCTGCGTTTGAAAGACCAAACGACATTCGTTGATAAGCGAATGTTCCCCACTTAGTGGTAAATGTCGTTTTGTGTTGGTCCTCATCTCTAACCCAGATCTGGTTATACCCTGAAAAACCATCAAGTAAAGAAAAACGCTGGGCTCCAGCTACCGAATGCAAGATTTGATCAATCTGCGGGAGGGGGTAGTGATCTTTTAACGAAGCTTGGTTTAGATTGCAAAAATCTACACATAGGCGGATGTCCCCATTTTTCTTCCTGACGGGGACTAGATTCGCAACCCAAGAAGAATGCTTTATGGGATAAATGATTTTAGCCTCAAGCATTTTCAGAAGTTCGGCCTTCATGAGGACTTCGATCTTTGGATTGACTGGCCTTTGCCTCTGTCTGAAAGGCTTGACTCCTTCTTGCGACTCGATCGTATGTTGAATCATTTGCCGGTCGTAGCCTTTCAGGTCTTGATAAGACCATGCCACTATGTCCGGATATCTTTTGCACAAAGATCGGATCTGTTCTAGTTCTGCTGGGGTGCAATCTGTCCCGACTTTTATCACTTTCCCAGATTCAAGCTCTAGATCTTGGTATTGCCTAGCGTCAACTTTGATTCTGTGGGAAACTGCTCTGTCATTCTGATCGAACAGGCTCTCTAAGGTAATCAGCCCCCTCGGAACATGGTTGTTTTTCAGCTGGATCAGCCCTTCATATTCTTCATTTTCAGGGCTCCTTCCTTCAACAGTGGCTGCCTCTTGGACCAGGAAATTGATGATTTGTTCATCATTGTCAAAGACTTGCCAGTGAATGTCCCTATCCGGCACGGAGGGCCTATAAATCAACCTCACGGCTTTGGGCTTGTGTACCATGTCATCAGCTGGAGAATATCTAGCCCCGATGGAAGCCAAGACATCAGCATGTCTATTTTTCTCTCGTGGGATGGACTGCACGTTGAGTGATTCAAACTGCTCGAACAGGTCCCATACCCTGTTGCGGTATGCTTTAAGATAATGCTTTTTGGAAATACATTTATTGGTGACCTGATTACATACCAATTCGGAGTCTCCAAAGATTTGGAGATGCTTGACGCCTAATTTTTCCGCTTTCTTCAGTCCTAGGCACAGGGCTTCATACTCGGCTGCGTTGTTGGTACAACTCCAAACTAACCGGTAGCAATATTCTTTCTGTTCGCCAGACGGTGATACGAGGAGTATCCCTGCCCCGACGCCATTTTTGCATCGGGCACCGTCAAAGAACAATTTCCATAATTCCTCCTGGGCAGCCGTCTTATCCTCCGGCTTAGTGTGCTTCTCAGGTTCGGTGATGGTATAACATCCCATTTTTGTCTCTATCATGGCATTGAAATCTGTCAGTGAAAACTCGTCTTCGGTATTCAACTGCGCAAGAGACTCTTCCACTAAGTCCACCTGCTCTATCTCTTCGGCTATTGTATGAATGGAATCATTACTTTCCTCTTCGGTCATCTTCTCTACGAGAAACGTAGAAGGTTTCTCATTGTAAATCTTGACCTTCCTTCCCTTGAATGGGACTTCTAAATGCGAATAGTCCATGGAAAGATATCCGCCTAGCTTAGCCGTGAATTCCCTTGAGAGACACATGCTGAAATAGGGCTCCAGGTCAACAACTACCACCTCCTGTATCACTACAATTTGGGGCACTTTATGCAGTCGAATGGGTATATCCTTGATCACGCCAACTGTCTTTACAAGGGTGCCATCCAGCTGAAGCACGCCGTGACTGCTTCGCGTATACTCCATTCCTATCTCCTCGCAGACCGCCTTAGGCATGACTGTTGTTGCGGCACCGGAGTCAATCATACAGTTGTGAACGATATGTCCTTCCATTTGTAGGGACAGGTAGAACGGAGGAGGCCTGTTTTTTCCTGTAATGGAAGTGGATAGGGTTTGAACCAGAGCGGGTTGTGTTGACTTTCCCGCTTTCGCTGACTTCAAGGATTCTTGCAACAAGTCCACTTGTCCCGGCAGTTGTAACGCATCGTATAGACTGATCTTAGCAGGGGTTTTCTTTAGCTCGTCCACGATGTTGTACACTATGGAGGCAGGTACTTCTGGTTCCTTCTTTGCTTCATACCTTGTGCGATATTGCTCCGTGGCTTCGACTCTTTGTCGTTTTGTTAGCGAAGGGAGTTTAAGCTTTTCCCTAGCCTGTTCTTTGGTTTCAGCCTGGAGCGGGGCTACGGCGGCCTGTTGGGTTTTCTCTTTTGCCGGCGAAGGATGGGGAACTTTGTCTGGAGCCTTGACAGGTTGTTGCCCCTTTTCGCGGCGAGTATACACCTTCAAGGGGGCCATTTGAGCCGTGTCTACCTCCATTGGTCTCTTTCCCTCCTTGGTAAGGACTGAAACTTGTTCTTCTTCGTCGATTACCAGACTTTGATCTGCTTGCCTTATTATATTGACTTGACCACTAGGGGTGCTACCCGATAGCGTTTGCACGTAATGCTGATGCAACATGCAAGTGCCCTCCTCATGTGGGTCATTGCAAGTGGAGCACCAATGTACGTAATCAGAAGTGCTCGGTTCTTCGTTAATTGCGGCATTCCTTGCTGGAGGCCTTCCCGGCTGTACCACTTGATCTTTAGTGAGCGCTGGTGGAGGGTATGACCTTCTTGGCAGGAATTCCTGTTGTGCTTGCTTCTTCTTCATGATGATCATGTCATTAGACAAGGTCTGCACAGTAGAATTCAGGGATTGAACTTCCTGCAATATTTTAGCCTGCATATCCACGGTTGTGGGGGTTGATGGCAATGGGGCCATCGTTGGTACCGGAGGCAAGGCAGGGTATTGGGGTGGCGCTGGTAACGCCGGAAATGACGAAGGGACGGTGGGTTGTGGTGCCGAAAATGTAGGAAAATGTATTTGTGGGGCAGCTATCTGGGACACAGTGGGGTTCGGGTTCCACGATGGGATCGGGCATGCAGGGGATGTGGAGGTCTGCGAAGTAGCTGCACTAGGGTACTGTGACTGGGGAAATTTTGGGAATATGGGCATCGGCATCCTTGGAGGAAGTTTACCAATGGCTATCAAATCCATTTCCGCTTTCTGGGCCAGCTCATATAGTTCAGGGAAAGTATTAATATTCGAAAATCTTACCATCATACTGATGTCAGCGTTAAAGGCCCTAAGGTAGTAATATGCTGCAGCTTCGCTGGTTGGTCGAAGTCCGGTGGGTACTCTTTGCCAGGTTCGGGCGAACCTCACATTGAAATCAGCTATCTCCTCCTGCGGGTGCCTTTGGATCGTTGTAAACTGGTGCAAGAGAGAGGACGGATCGGCAGATTCATTGAACCCCCTCATCAGTTGTCCGACTAACTGGTCCCATCCCGTTATAGTGCCGGGTGGCAGGGATCTGTACCAGTAGAGGAGCTTTCCTCGGAGAGACAGAACCAGAAGCTTCACCATGACTCTTTCTTCTGTAATGTCATGAATCGCAGCCAGAGAAACGATATCTTGGATGTGTTCCAGAGCCGTCTTCCCTGTGCCATCGAACGTAGGGATTTTTTTCATGGCAGCAGGCGGAACTTGCCCTTGTCCCGCTAGATTTAACGGTCCGGAAGAATTCCATGCTGGGAACAATCTGGGCGGTTGCTGTGATGGCGGCTGTTGTTGTTGTTGCTGCTTGTTGTTGCATTTGTTGTTGATGTTGTTGGTGTGCCATACCTGCGCCTGGATTTGGAAGGACCGAAGCTCCTGGAGTTCCTGATTGACTGCTAAGTGGAACAGAGGTGCTTGGGTGATCCGGAGAGTTTGGGGGATTAGGGGGAAAACTAGTCGCAGTGCTGTCGGAATTTAAGCCTTGTTCGTTAAAGACAACTTCTTGCGATGACCCTTCGCGTAGGAGTGACTCAGGCGTGACTAACCTAGGACGCTCCCCGAATGCGCTAACGTCAAGCTCGAAGAATTCAGTCTCTTCTCCACTATTCCTAACTCTCCATCTCGTTTGCATGAAGGCACGGATATTTTAGTACCGGTCTTTAAGGCTTTGAGATTTTCAGGTTGAACAGAGTCGCCAGATGCTAGAGTCTTACGGCAATGAGATGAGCATCGGCTCTCACTACCACTCACAAGGTGAGACTGACCGGGTCCCACCGGGCGTGCCAGAAACTGTTGGTCACAAATCTGCCACAGGAAAGGATTTTGTACGTGTACGCGCCCTAGACCTGGACCAACATTGAAAGGCCGGAGGGAAGAGATGCCCTCCGTGCCAATCTCCGGAGAAAGGCCGACTCCTTTACTAAACTACTTGGTGTTTTAAGCTAAGAGTGCAGGAAAGAGATAAAAAAGGGATAGGGGAAGAAATGTGAATGATTCAGTGGGAAAGAACCAACAGCACGATTACTAGCTAATACCTTGAAGTAGCAAGCAATAAATACAAAGAATAAAACATAAATGAACACCACGCTAACTTCCCTATGTATCCTCTGGAAGAGTTCCAGGATTCAACTACTTTCCTACGCCTAAATCCAGATTTCAGAATTACAGCAATTAGGAAAATATATGAATGTAGCAGAAACCACTAACCACAGGCAGCATACAAAGAATTTAACACAGTATTTTCTCCCCTATGTATCTTTCATTCCAGGGTCCAATCCCCAATCACACACCTAAATCCAGGATGCAGAATTACAGTATGCAAATGAAGAAATGGAATAACAGAAATAATCACAGAAGGCAGCATACAAGAGAGAAATGAGGCCCAAAGTCTTTAATATCAATTGCAAAAATCAAGTTACAGCAGCTTTCTAGCAAAAGTTCCCCCCTTTTTTCATTACAATACGTGGGTTTTTATAGAGGACCCGACCCTCTGAGCCATCAATGCGCTGGATTTGAAAGTACGCCCTCGGCCGTCTAAAAAATCCGCGCCTGTCCCCTTCTGCTACTGAGGTTTCACATCCATTTCCACAATTAGCAACCATGGCCGCATCAGCCGGGGAAATCTGCATTTATGAGCCGTCTGACCTGTCCTGGGTTTCTCCGGGTGAGGTGCTCGAGTGGATTTACAAGTTGCCCTGGCTTTTCTTCTGCAACTGATAGCTCTTTTCCTATTGCCACAAATGGGCACCGGGTCTTTCGGTCAAGAAAAAATGCATTTATGAAACACTCAAATGCCTTGGAAAAATACCCGGCCTTGGGATGTGTGCCCTTGAAGAAAGCGCCCTTCGTCGGTTGAGCCCTAGAGGGAGCTTCGCCAAATTCTAGTTCGGGGCTTTGCTTCGCAACAGGTGTGGGCCGAAGTGGGGATGATAATCATGTATGAATGCTTCGCCCGAAGGGGCCCTTAAAAACGGCTTCGCAAAGATCTTATGCCGAAGCAGATGGCCTCTAGCTTTTTATCACTTCGCCAGGGATGTAGGCTGAATGCCGCTTCGCAAAAGATTTTGTCCGAAGCGGCGGATGATTGCCAATGGACTACAAACTACTTCGCCGCGAACCACTCCAAAAACAGTCGTTCGGAAAGGTTTCGGCCGAAGCTAATTCCTGCCTTAGAATATTTCTTTAGCTTTTCGGGGGAAGCAAGGCCTTGGATGGGGAAGCTTCGCACAAGAGGTGGCCGAAGTAGATGCTTCGCAACGGCTTGGGGCGAAGCAGAATTCACCGGAGAAATGGTTCGCCAGAGGAGGGGGCCGAAGCGGGTGCTTCGCTAAAATTTTAGCGAAGCACTTTCACACACTTAGAAAATTTTAGCAATTTGCTCTTGCCGCTTCGCAAAATTTCTGCCCGAAGTGACTGTTTTGGTAGCTTCGCCAGCGAAGCTCCTTCTATGCCTTAGAAATTTTTTGGGCTTCTATCTGGGCTCTCCTGTTTTTCCTTTGCTAAGCTGTCCTCCTTTCTTCCTTTGCGAAGCTTTTGTCCTGGTTAACTCTGTGGGCGAAGTTCTTGCATACATGGATTATTTACAAAGGGGGGCAAAAATGGCAGCCAAAATTGCTGTAATGCTGTTAAAAACAAGAAAACAAATTCATGGAAAAATAAGAAAATTCTTTACAAAATTTCAATTTTCACTACCCCTTCAAGCAATATGACAAAATTGTCAACAGTTCCTTCATTTGGACTCATTTGGATAACTTTGGGACTTGTAGTTGGATCTATACCCATTGGCTGAATGATAAATTTCCTCTTTAGGAAGGTAGAACCTTTCCATAGGAAGTCTTTCTATCATAAATTCTCCGGAACTCGTAGATTATTTTCTCTCTAGGATAAAATTGAATGTCTTATATTCTAGATGAAAATTTGCTTCCATCAACCTGTAGATTCTTCCTCTTCTAGTGAAAACATGCATGCCATGTATTCTGCTTTGGCCTCTAAATCCTCATCCTCCAAATCTTCATTTTCCACTTCAAGTTCTCTTTCGAGTTTACAAGATATTCTATAAATTTGGTAGCCTTCTTGTAGGATTTCTTCTTCGAGGAAGGGAAACACATCCACCAATGGGGGTTCGTGTGATAACTCTTCCAATGTTGTTGATTTTTCCCCTTTTATATCATTTCGGTCGGGTCCAATATAATGGTCTCATGTTCTAGTTGTGGACTTGTCTCCATCACTTCTATGGATTTTCCTCTTCTATTTGAGAGGACAAATACTTCACACTCCTCTATGAGTTCTACCCCTTTATCTTCAAAATCTTCATTTACTAATTCAGGCTCTATCACTGGTTGAGAGAGACTTAACTCTTGGTGAGGGAATGGGGGATTCTTTGGGGGAATTATCAACCCGTCGAAATGATTAATATGTAAGACAACACCTTGCAAATTTAAGCAATTTTTGCCCATTGAGAATATCTTAGGCAGTGTATAGACTTGCATCATATTGACATGAAGTACAACCACTTGACTCATTGTTGGTTGGATCATCATGAGTTGATTAGCCATTGGTTGACCAACTACAGTAGGCTGATTTACCATATAATTTTGTGCCTTGTGAGCCATCTAAAAATTTCCCTGTTGTAGAATCGGCTGGTTCCCTTGATCAACCCTCTGCAAATTTCCCTACTGAGGAATCGACCAGTTCCCTTGATCGAGTCCATACACCTTTGTATAAAGCAATTGGTTGCAAAACTTGGAGAGTTTTTGAAAAACTTGCTGAGTCCAAGTTCGAATTGGACTCGTCGAGTCACTCAGGCCTGAACTTGCGAGTTTTTCAATATCAGCCAAGTTTTCTGAAAACTTGTCGAGTACTCAAGTAGTCCTAAGAAAAAACTCGGTCATCTACACATGGGTACATGAAAACGATATCAAAAGTTTTTTTTAAAGTCCCTCATTTTTGCTATTTCTAGTTGAAGAGAGAGCAAAGACAAGCTGAGATAAGACCAAAAACAACAATAAATTTTATCCTAAACACAATTGTTTTTAGTTTTAAAGAATCTAACAACCACCCACCAGTTACATATGAGGTAAAAAAAACTAGATTTCAGTTGTCAATGCGTAAACTCGACAAGGGTAAATCAGGACTCCCCTTCAAAAGCCCCTTTCTACACCAAAATGCAGACAAGGAGAAAAATTCAGTTCAAAAACTCCTTTCTTGCCCCCTTGACCCTCAACATAGGTGGCAACAAGCATTGCCCATCATGTTGTTCGTGTTGGTCATGAAAGTCATGTTGATGAAGTTGATGATACAACTGATTGGAGAAAGTGGAGTGAGCAATCAGAGAACAATGTGTTGTGCCAGCAGTTTGAAGTGATTCTAGTGTAATGTCCTACCCCTTTCGAAGACAAAAAAAAAATTTGCCACCAAAAGAGCCAGGTTTCGATCTTGGGTTCCAAACTGAAAACTTGAGTGTCTTGTTTGCTGATTTGGGTTATTCAGTGTTTTGTATGTTTGGAGATCATATGAACATTCAATGTACTAACTCCAATTTTCAAATATCATATTAACTCATGAATTTTCAACAAGACATTTTGACAAACATTTGTCATGCATACTCAGAAATAACAGGGCAGCTCTCAAGAATGGATCACAACTTGAAAACTATCAATCCAAATGCTACCAAATTCGAACACTAGCTTCTTCCAATATAGATAAACAAACCCAATAAAGGAAATTGCATTAAAAGGAGTATACCCGGAATTGTGAAGGTCTGATACAAATCTGGAAATGTTCATCAACACACATAAATCTTCATTTTTTTATCATAAAATCCAATTTACAAACTTCTCCAGCATACAACTTATGTTTTTGAATACCCTTTTTGGAGACAATAACAAAGCATGTAAGAAATCCTCCAAAGACTAGGCGTTTGGACCTAGGCAAGCAACTCGTCCCCCAAGAAATGTACGGCCATGCCAGGAGCAGGTACGACTGCTAATAAACACTACAAAAATCCAATGAAAGTCTCCAAAACCTGCAGAAAAGGTGGCGGCTAGGTCTGTAGTTGCAAGTAGATCTCAAACTTCAACAAACCATTGCTGAGTGTGCATCCAAATCGCTCTATTTTGGCCCTAGATGGTACGGCCAGCTGAAGGAGTGAAGTGCAAATGAAATGGAATTGTTGTTAATCAAACCCTCTCCAATCTGCTCAACAATATCTGAAAATATCACCTTTATCAGCTCAATTGCATCCACTGAGTATGAATGCTCATTAACCAATCTAAAGGTATCTTTCAACCTCAAGATATGGTGTCCTTGTATGTGGTTTTCGTCACAATACAAGCCTGGAATGACTGAAATCTTGCAACTTGCAAGTCTCACACAATAAGCTTCAAGAATAATAGTCAAAGATGTCACAATCAACTCTTCAATGCCACTTTTATCCTTTCCCAAAGCTGGTTGATCCATTCACTTCTTGAATGTGGGATAATTTGTCTTTCCAAATGCTACGTTGCACCTTGAAGGCATTCTTTTTACCATAAATTGTAATATATTTCACTTATTACTTTCCAAGGAGACCATACCACTTTTATGACATTAGAAATATGAACTTTATAAAATCCCCTTTAATTCAAGTGGTTACATGACCCCTTTTAAGATTAAATTAATGCCCAACATTAATATATTTAACTTTTATATTTAAATATAACATTATAAATCTTCGGGCATTAAAATTATTGCTCTCCCAACATCCAACCACCAAACAACTTACGGAAACGGATACCCATTAAGCCGAAGATGCCACTCGTACTTTCCGTTTCCCGAGAATCCAACCCTAACTGACTTACTAAAAATAGTAAGTCTCTGAAAATACTACCAAAAACGGTCCTGAAAGTTGACAACTGTGAATGCAGATCGTCCAACAATATCTCCATAACACCTAGTGGTTCCTAAACACTCGACATTGCCTACGGAACCTTATGAATAGGCAAGTCCATATTACGCTCTATTAGCTGACTAGGATGGGGACATTACAGTCCTCCCTCCTCGAGATTGCTTGTCCTCAAGCAATCCAATCTCAAAACATGACAATCTCAAAAATAATTGCCATGCAATCCCTGGATCCCAGATGAACCGATGAGCTTCATATCTCCAACTGAGATAAATCCTGCACTGCTGACCCTCTGCAAGTGTCATCTCGTGTAGTCCTCTATCCAGAAGTGCAATCAGTCTCTGAAATAGTTCAACCAACTCACAAGTAAACTGCTCTCCACAATCCCGGTCAAGCTCTGTCACCACACTAAAACCGAGCATATCCTCTAAGTCCCAAATCAACATCCTGTCAGAACTAACACGTTGACGCTGCGCCACTCTGATCAAAACCAGAAGCTCATAGTAACACAACCGCACACACCTCATCTGTATTCCCAGAATGACAACACCCCAAACTAGACTGAAAAACCGGTGTGAGAGGACAAGTAAATCAAGGACGGTAAGTTGAGGAGATGCTGGAATCAACCCCCCAACAACTCCCAACAACCAAAGTAACCGATCCCTGACCAAAAAATCTCTCCAATATTTCTGTTGACATAAGATTGGAGTTAATCGGTTGCTAATCCACAACCGAACAATAATGACCCATCTGGGAGTCTGAACTAACTCCCGCCACCAAATAGCCAATGGAAGTGACATCAAGGCACGATCTCCACAGATCACTGACCTCCATGGGCACACACCTCCCGGATCCCATGGGCCAAAGAATATCCTAGCAGTCATGTCAACTGCCAACTCGGTGAAACAACAACTAAACCACTGACAACTACCTGGATCCCAAATCCATATGTGGTCCCCTGCCATATCACCCGAACCAAGGAAAAATCCAAGATCCAGCACCGAAATATCATAACTGCATACAAGCGAAGAGTTGTTCAGCCATAACTCTGTCTCTGCACTACATCCATCATGCTGAACCAAACAATCATCCCAACAATGAATCACCTTACCCTCTAATGAAGAAGGCATCTCATACCCTGAGTGAAGTATACAACCCGCTATAACCATCTTTCAACCCACCACTATGTGTCATCCGAAAAAAGGTCCACTCATCTACATGTGGGCTGAAATCAAAATGACTAGCATACCTCACTATACAATCCATATGAACCTCACCAACTGAACCCCTGTGAAGCTCCAAAGAATCCCCTGAAGTATGGCTCGCATCATCATCCTCAGGATCGGAATCAGGTAATGTACCATCATCTACTGCACCAAATGAGGAAGTAGCATCCATTAAAGAAAGCATATCATCACTCCGCTTATGCTCATACTGATCGACTTGAGTGAATGCGGAATCATTATTACTAATCAATCCTTCCTCACGTCCAATCTCATGTATCCCCTCAATCAACTGCTTAACCACCATAGTATCCGAATTAGTCTCTGAATCATGTGAAGTGGATGCAACAGATGACTGACTTTTCATTGTGAAAAGGGAGTGATGAGCTAAACTCAACTCAAGACAAAGCTCATCAATCTCCTCATCTTTCCGAGTGAGCTCTCGGGAAGTCTGCTCTGCAAACCGCATAACCCGATCCCTATCAGATAATAGCCTCAAGTAATCTGATTTGATTACCTCTAATGCTCGCTTGATGGCCTGCAAATCTGTAGCAGTAGCTCCAACTGTCAACTGGTGTCGTCTCTCTCCAAGTTGGGCTGTCTGATAAAGGCATTCAACAAACTCATGTGTGCTATTCAAATGTGTCAATGTGTGGACAACCTTGCTCATCCGTAACCTGTATGTGATCCTGCAATGAACTGGAATCATCAACACAAAATAAACTCTCAGGTGTATCCTCCAATGCACAATGATCAATCTTAGGCCCTTTCACTGCATTGCACTCACCAACCTCATACTCTGAAGTGATGACAGAACTATGCTCATCCTCTGAATCACCAACTACATCAACAACTGAATCCTCAACCACAAGATCAGCATGCTCATCAATACACACCTCTCCAATATCCAACACACAAGATGAAGTGACCTCATCCTCATCAATTACTATTGCTGCTTTGTTTTCCCCATCAATACAAGAATCAACCTGAACCTCGGTTATGCATGAAACATTCTCTAAATTTTCAACCTCCTTGTTGTCCTCTTCGCTGTCCACAACTGTGCTTGGCTGCAATGAGTCGTTTCCCTTTGTCCCTATTTTTATTCCAACTGCTAATGGAGGCTTCAACCACTTAGGATGATGTTCTATTATTGTTGTAAAAAACTCATTTTGTTCTTGAAATTTTTGCATCAGCTCTATCATGAGTTCCTGGATAGTAGCCATTACCAACACACTACTGCAACTTTGTAACCCTCAGGCTGGCAGGATAAGCTGAGCTCTGATACCACTGTAATGTCCTACCCCTTTCGAAGACAAAAAAAAATTTGCCACCAAAAGAGCCAGGTTTCGATCTTGGGTTCCAAACTGAAAACTTGAGTGTCTTGTTTGCTGATTTGGGTTATTCAGTGTTTTGTATGTTTGGAGATCATATGAACATTCAATGTACTAACTCCAATTTTCAAATATCATATTAACTCATGAATTTTCAACAAGACATTTTGACAAACATTTGTCATGCATACTCAGAAATAACAGGGCAGCTCTCAAGAATGGATCACAACTTGAAAACTATCAATCCAAATGCTACCAAATTCGAACACTAGCTTCTTCCAATATAGATAAACAAACCCAATAAAGGAAATTGCATTAAAAGGAGTATACCCGAAATTGTGAAGGTCTGATACAAATCTGGAAATGTTCATCAGCACACAAAAATCTTCATTTTTTTATCATAAAATCCAATTTACAAACTTCTCCAACATACAACTTATGTTTTTGAATACCCTTTTTGGAGACAATAACAAAGCATGTAAGAAATCCTCCAAAGACTAGGCGTTTGGACCTAGGCAAGCAACTCGTCCCCCAAGAAATGTACGGCCATGCCAGGAGCAGGTACGACTGCTAATAAACACTACAAAAATCCAATGAAAGTCTCCAAAACCTGCAGAAAAGGTGGCGGCTAGGTCTGTAGTTGCAAGTAGATCTCAAACTTCAACAAACCATTGCTGAGTGTGCATCCAAATCGCTCTATTTTGGCCCTAGATGGTACGGCCAGCTGAAGGAGTGAAGTGCAAATGAAATGGAATTGTTCTCAAACCCTCTCCAATCTGCTCAACAATATCTGAAAATATCACCTTTATCAGCTCAATTGCATCCACTGAGTATGAATGCTCATTAACCAATCTAAAGGTATCTTTCAACCTCAAGATATGGTGTCCTTGTATGTGGTTTTCATCACAATACAAGCCTGGAATGACTGAAATCTTGCAACTTGCAAGTCTCACACAATAAGCTTCAAGAATAATAGTCAAAGATGTCACAATCAACTCTTCAATGCCACTTTTATCCTTTCCCAAAGCTGGTTGATCCATTCACTTCTTGAATGTGGGATAATTTGTCTTTCCAAATGCTACGTTGCACCTTGAAGGCATTCTTTTTACCATAAATTGTAATATATTTCACTTATTACTTTCCAAGGAGACCATACCACTTTTATGACATTAGAAATATGAACTTTATAAAATCCCCTTTAATTCAAGTGGTTACATGACCCCTTTTAAGATTAAATTAATGCCCAACATTAATATATTTAACTTTTATATTTAAATATAACATTATAAATCTTCGGGCATTAAAATTATTGCTCTCCCAACATCCAACCACCAAACAACTTACGGAAATGGATACCCATTAAGCCGAAGATGCCAGTCGTACTTTCCGTTTCCCGAGAATCCAACCCTAACTGACTTACTAAAAATAGTAAGTCTCTGAAAATACTGCCAAAAACGGTCCTGAAAGCTGACAACTGTGAATGCAGATCGTCCAACAATATCTCCATAACACCTAGTGGTTCCTAAACACTCGACATTGCCTACGGAACCTTATGAATAGGCAAGTCCATATTACGCTCTGTTAGCTGACTAGGATGGGGACATTACAGTCCTCCCTCCTCGAGATTGCTTGTCCTCAAGCAATCCAATCTCAAAACATGACAATCTCAAAAATAATTGCCATGCAATCCCTGGATCCCAGATGAACCGATGAGCTTCATATCTCCAACTGAGATAAATCCTACACTGCTGACCCTCTGCAAGTGTCATCTCGTGTAGTCCTCTATCCATAAGTGCAATCAGTCTCTGAAATAGTTCAACCAACTCACAAGTAAACTGCTCTCCACAATCCCGGTCAAGCTTTGTCACCACACTGAAACCGAGCATATCCTCTAAGTCCCAAATCAACATCCTGTCAGAACTAACACGCTGACGCTGCGCCACTCTGATCAAAACCAGAAGCTCATAGTAACACAACCGCACACACCTCATCTGTATTCCCAGAATGACAACACCCCAAACTAGACTGAAAAACCGGTGTGAGAGGACAAGTAAATCAAGGACGGTAAGTTGAGGAGATGTTGGAATCAACCCCCAACAACTCCCAACAACCAAAGTAACCGATCCCTGACCAAAAAATCTCTCCAATATTTCTGTTGACATAAGATTGGAGTTAATCGGTTGCTAATCCACAACCGAACAATAATGACCCATCTGGGAGTCTGAACTAACTCCCGCCACCAAATAGCCAACGGAAGTGACATCAAGGCACGATCTCCACAGATCACTGACCTCCATGGGCACACACCTCCCGGATCCCATGGGCCAAAGAATATCCTAGCAGTCATGTCAACTGCCAACTCGGTGAAACAACAACTAAACCACTGACAACTACCTGGATCCCAAATCCATATGTGGTCCCCTGCCATATCGCCCGAACCAAGGAAAAATCCAAGATCCAGCACCGAAATATCATAACTGCATACAAGCGAAGAGTTGTTCAGCCATAACTCTGTCTCTGCACTACATCCATCATGCTGAACCAAACAATCATCCAAGCAATGAATCACCTTACCCTCTAATGAAGAAGGCATCTCATACCCCAATGAAGTATACAACCCGCTATAACCATCTTTCAACCCACCACTATGTGTCATCCGAAAAAAGGTCCACTCATCTACATGTGGGCTGAAATCAAAATGACTAGCATACCTCACTATACAATCCATATGAACCTCACCAACTGAACCCCTGTGAAGCTCCAAAGAATCCCCTGAAGTATGGCTCGCATCATCATCCTCTGGATCGGAATCAGGTAATGTACCATCATCTACTGCACCAAATGAGGAAGTAGCATCCATTAAAGAAAGCATATCATCACTCCGCTTATGCTCATACTGATCGACTTGAGTGAATGCGGAATCATTATTACTAATCAATCCTTCCTCACGTCCAATCTCATGTATCCCCTCAATCAATTGCTTAACCACCATAGTATCCGAATTAGTCTCTGAATCATGTGAAGTGGATGCAACAGATGACTGACTTTTCGCTGTGAAAAGGGAGTGATGAGCTAAACTCAACTCAAGACAAAGCTCATCAATCTCCTCATATTTTTGAGTGAGCTCTCGAGAAGTCTGCTCTGCAAACCGCATAACCCGATCCCTATCAGATAATAGCCTCAAGTAATCTGATTTGATTACCTCTAATGCTCGCTTGATGGCCTGCAAATCTGTAGCAGTAGCTCCAACTTTCAACCGGTGTCGTCTCTCTCCAAGTTGGGTTGTCTGATAAAGGCATTCAACAAACTCATGTGTGCTATTCAAATGTGTCAATGTGTGGACAACCTGCTCATCTGTAACATGTATGTGATCCTGCAATGAACTGGAATCATCAACACAAAATAAACTCTCAGGTGTATCCTCCAATGCACAATGATCAATCTTAGGCCCTTTCACTGCACTGCACTCACCAACCTCATACTCTGAAGTGATGACAAAACTATGCTCATCCTCTGAATCACCAACTACATCAACAACTGAATCCTCAACCACAAGATCAGCGTGCTCATCAATACACACCTCTCCAATATCCAACACACAAGATGAAGTGACCTCATCCTCATCAATTACTATTGCTGCTTTGTTTTCCCCATCAATACAAGAATCAACCCGAACCTCGGTTATGCATGAAACATTCTCTAAATTTTCAACCTCCTTGTTGTCCTCTTCGCTGTCCACAACTGTGCTTGGCTGCAATGAGTCGTTTCTCTTTGTCCCTATTTTTATTCCAACCGCTAATGGAGGCTTCAACCACTTAGGATGATGTTCTATTATTGTTGTAAAAAACTCATTTTGTTCTTGAAATTTTTGCATCAGCTCTATCATGAGTTCCTGGATAGTAGCCATTACCAACACACTACTGCAACTTTGTAACCCTCAGGCTGGTAGGATAAGCTGAGCTCTGATACCATTGTAATGTCCTACCCCTTTCGAAGACAAAAAAAAAAAATTGCCACCAAAAGAGCCAGGTTTTCGTCACAATACAAGTCTCACACAATAAGCTTCAAGAATAATAGTCAAAGATGTCACAATCAACTCTTCAATGCCACTTTTATCCTTTCCCAAAGCTGGTTGATCCATTCACTTTTTGAATGTGGGATAATTTGTCTTTCCAAATGCTAAGTTGCACTTTGAAGGCATTCTTTTTACCATAAATTGTAATATATTTCACTTATTACTTTCCAAGGAGACCATACCACTTTTATGACATTAAAAATATGAACTTTATAAAATCCCCTTTAATTCAAGTGGTTACATGACCCCTTTTAAGATTAAATTAATGCCCAACATTAATATATTTAACTTTTATATTTAAATATAACATTATAAATCCTTGGGCATTAAAATTATTGCTCTCCCAACATCCAACCACCAAACAACTTACGGAAACGGATACACATTAAGCCGAAGATGCCAGTCGTACTTTCCGTTTCCCAATAATCCAACCCTAACTGACTTACTAAAAATAGTAAGTCTTTGAAAATACTGCCAGAAACGGTCTTGAAAGCTGACAACTATGAATGCAGATCGTCCAAAAATATCTCCATAACACCTGGTGGTTCCTAAACACTCGACATTTCCTACAAAACCTTATGAATAGGCAAGTCCATATTACGCTCTGTTAGCTGACTAGGATGGGGACATTACATCTAGTTCTATAAGATGTTTGGAATAGGAGAGAGCAGAGAGGAGCAGCAACAACAAGAGCCTCTCTTTTCAATTGATGATTTTGAAAGTACAACAAAGTTAGCGACAAAGGCATGGGAAGAGGCACGGGCATAGACACAAAGAGAGAGGACTAGAGATTCTGCTAGGGCAAAGGGCAAAGACATTGTAAGACATGGATAGTGGGCCTATTCAGGCATTATCATGACATAATTTGTAATTTGTACCTTTTTTATATTATAAGAATTACAAGAATATTTGTATTATGGACGCATTAAAATCTCTAATTAAAGTTTGTTTTGTCATTTTCATGTGTAGTTTAAACTTGTATCATTTATAGTATTAATTTTTTATTTGTATAATGTTAATTAATTGTGATATGCATGAAAAAAAAGTTTTTTTTCAATGAAAATTTGCATTTTCTTTGTGTTTTTTTTGCCGAGTTTTTTTGCCAAGTTTTGAATACCGAGTCCCGAGTTGGCATTGCAAATTCTGAGCCAAGTTTGAGTTTAACAACTATGATTGAAACCATATGCTTGAGCTCATCAAGTTGCATTTGGATGTCTTGTTGACTTTGAGGAACTTGTTGACACTGTGGAGCTTGGGGAAACTGTGGATATTGGGGTAATTGTTGTGGGGAAGGATGTTGGAATTGTAGGATGGGCATTTGGGTCGTATGGGTGGGGTATCCTTGTTGAGTGAATGTTACAAGGTTTTGTTGGTGAATGAATTGAGACAACTAAGGTATTTGCTGATATTGTACAGGTTGGCCATGCTATGCTTACTCATGTGACATTTGACATAGAGGTGGTCCTATAGTGGTCGAAGTTGGCTGTTAAAGAGTTTGGTGATTCAATACCCAAGACATACTCGCAACATTGGGGCATTTTCTCCTAGCGAGGTTGTCATGTTGTTGACCAAAACCCCTCTGGGTCGAAGACCTTATCCAGTATTCATGAATGAAAATTGGCAGAAAGATGGATCAAGAACGAGGGCCTTCATAGTGGGACACACTAACAGAGCAAGGTGCACTGGCACAAAGTGGGGTGCACTTGCAGAGCAAGGCACACTGACAAAGTGGGAAGCATCGGTCATGTAGAAGATATTGTCGTGAAGTCTTGGTCCTGGTCGTTTTTTTTTTGCTTGTTACTACAAACATAAATTTTTGACAAACAAGATTCATCAAACAACAAATCACAAGTTAGGCAAGATTTTGGATCAATTCAAAACAAAGTCACCATTTGCATGAAAATTACAAAACAAAATTGGAAAGTTGAAATGAAAATGCAATTTGTAAAGTTTTTTTTTTTGTTAGGGTGAAAAAAGGGGTTTTTGAAAGGGCCCCAACCCTTTTTAACAATACCACTTCTCTACATTAAATCAAACAATGAGGAATTAGAAAAAACAAAAAGGAACTAAGACATCAACAATCTACAATTACTAGCAGCAGAACAAGACAAGAAGTCACATAGATCCCTTAAAGGGAAAAAAAACAAAAATGCTTCACTTCCTATGACTACAAGAGGTGAATAAAGCTTGCAACCACCGATTAATAATTTAATCATAATTTTTCTATCATAAGCTTGCAATTCCTTATCAACTATACTCCTCAATTCACTTAAAGGATGTGTGTCTCAGTCTATATTTTTTTTTAATCCCTTCAATTGTATCATTAAAATATTTTGGTTCAGAGCAAATCATATTCACTATGGCCTATCTTTCTTTTTTTTGTTAAAAAAAAATATATCTGTGGAGGGAAGAATATGCTAGACAGCCCAGGACAGAATGGCACATTCCAAAGCTATCAATAGCATTTTTCAATTTTTAAATTGAACTATATTCCTTTACAATCATCTCTATTGTGATAGTGTTTTTCAGAGACCAATGATGTGTGCACAGGAAGAAAAACTATTTGATCTCTAGTATGTGAGTGAGTTGTGCACATTATGAAAGATCATTATATACCAATTGAAATGTGGAGTAGAACAAATATATTCTGAATGGAATAATTTTTGAAAGTTTCACTTCAACATGTAGAAATATATTTTTCAGCAATATTAACAACTAAAGCCACTGATCCATTACATGACAGAAAAATAGGGACATAAAGCAAAGATGCAAGTAAACAGATTTCTACATGAATATGCAAATGAAGTTTTCAATATGGTCCTCTAACCATTTCTATGCTGAAACAGGAAGCATGGGCAGGATTGAACTCGCAGGCTAGCAGGCTAGCAGTCTAGCTTATGAAGAGTTTTGTGCTCTTAACAATCAAGGTCCTTCTCATTGTATGCAAGGAAGCCAGTTTGTTTTACCAGCATATCAGCCATGGCAGTCATACTCTTCATTGTTTCATCCTTGTAACCTAATTCTTGACTGACTCTTCTATTTGTAGGTCTATTACAATGTAAGCATTGCTGACTGGCATTCTTTGGAATGTATCTTTTAGCAATTTCTATGTTTTATGTATGCAAATGTCTAATAAATTCCAAACACATAACTTTGGCATGACAACTGATAGAAGAGAGACGCTTTACTGGAAGAAGACTTTTTCAAAGGTCTCTAAACTTGCATGTAAATTAAGAAATGGAAGCTTCTTCTCATATATGTAAGCACCAAATTTGTATTCAAGTTTAAGTTCAGCCAAAGAGTTGCAATTTATTTCTGAGACTTGCATTACCAAGAGAAATCTTGAAATGTACAGGTTTAATTTGCAAATCATCATTTCAGTCAGCGTAACCTATGGTGTTGGTGTGTTTACCGGTTTAAATCAAGGTAACCTTTCTGACGCATAGAACAAAAGAGCCTTTCTACAGGATGGCAAGTTCAAAGAGGTAAGTATGCTTGCCTTAAATCTGGGAGCTGTGTTTTTGCAAACAGATTTAATCCTTTGGTATCTGCACGTCAATCAATCTCATGGCAGTTTTTACATTTTTTTATTGGCAAAGCAAGCTGGTGTTGCGGATTTTCAATTATATAAACTACTACTCGACAGGGATAGACCGGTTGGTAGCAGCGGTTCAATTCCTTAAAGGGTGGGGTCCTGTTGACTTGTCTTTATCCAGCTGGCTAGGGATTATAGGGATTATAGAGGTCCTCTACACAACCAAAAAAAAAAAATTTCTCATCCTAGGTAACTCGGAGGTGAATTCTTTCTATAAATAGAGTCATAGGCTCCATTGGAAACATATTTTGGTCTTGAGGAAGTCAAAACCACACTCTAGGAAGCCCACATTGTGCTTTTTCTTCTTGAGACTGATGAGAAATTGGTAAGTCTTTTGCTTTCCGTAAGTGACATTGCCCTCTTGAATTGCAGAATGTGCGGTAATTGTGGCACTGTCTTTTTGTCTATCTTGTCATTCCTCTCACAATTTCAACTCATGAATGGGAATACATTGTTTTTATTCAATTTCCTCATGCATGCATTGATTGATCACACATTCTCGTTACAATTACGACTCTATTTACTTTAATCTCTCACACCCTAAGTTTACCAATTTACCTTTGATGACTTAGATTTCTGCATTTTCTTTCCATATATTAATTTCTTGCATTTAATTTCACCCAGTTAGATTAGATTAGATTAGTTACATCTTAGCAAGAATAGTGGGAAGTCAGTCTAAATCCAAAGGATGGAAGAGACCCTAAACCATTCCATCCAACGTTGTTGAAACTAGAATTGAGGGCACATAAGAAGTCAGGCAATTCCTCAATTCAACATAGTTTTTGGTACGCCTAGTAGGATGAATTTTTATTATTCGTCCCACCAAAAAACACCCATTGTGCATCAATTTAACATTTTGGCAGGCACATTAGTCCTTTAGTCCATCATTGGGCAAATTTCCTGATTTTGGCACCAAATTTACATTCTACCACAAATGGGAAGCATCTAGTCCGATACGGAGAAATTTTTGTCAAGTCCCCGTTTAGATAGCGACTTGCTCCAAACTTGGAGGAACTTTGGGCCAATCGCCTAAAAGACAAAAGAAAGATCCTATGTCAAATTTTGGGAGTGATTTGTTGCACTAAGCTAGCGATTTGTTCTAAATCTGCAAAATTTTCACAACTTGAATCCAGAGTGTTTCATTGAGACTAGGGACTTGATTTATCAATCCCAGTCCCAAATTGACCTTTAATTTTACATTTTTCATTATTTGTGTTTGATTTTTCTAGGTGCTTTGTGGATGGCGACTCCATTATGAACGTTAGAAATATAATTTTTTTGCAAAGTAAGCGAGTAAGTGAACACCAAATTGGTAGAATTCTCATTTTTAGCTCCAAATTTGCATCTGCCATTGGCAGAAAGCAATTGGGATGAATCTATGAAGTTTTTTTCAAGTCCTCACTCAGAAAATCGTTTGTTAGATTTCACATCAGTTTCTAAAAACTAATAGAATCAACACATTACCCAATATTGCTGAAAAAAAATTACACACAAAGCAATGCACATAGTATATTGGGACGTCTGTAGACACCAAATAATCTCACTATCGAAGAATAAAATTACACTCCAGCTACTATCATATTGGTTAGTATGATAAGGTAACTATGCCCAAATACAAGTTACCTTTAGGTCAAGGTTAAGTGATCGACCTTGAGGATGAAAATAATAAAATATTACAAAAATGCATTTTTCAAGATTTACAAGGGCCTAAAAGGCTTATATATACAACACTATACAAATGTCGACATGGCCTCAAGAAAGGTTTAACCACCACATATTCGTATATCCCCCCTTAAGATAAATGAGGGACAAGGAGAGACACCCTTATTTGTCATCCCCTCTTAAGGGACATCTCCTACACGAAATAACCCCACATGCATAAAAGGAACCTCAGGCATGGCCTTGATCAAGATATTTGTTGCCTACTCCACTAAAGGAACAAAAACTAGATCAAGCATTCCATGTGCATGAAGGCATCTCACAAAATGCATCCAAGTCTCTATGTCATTGCTTCGTTGATGAAATACTAGATTATGGACAAGTTGGATGGTGCTTTGATTATCACATCAAGAGTGATTGGAAAACTTTGAGGAATTCTAATCTCCTCCAAAATCATGAGCATCCAATGAAGATGCTTAGTTGCCTCATTGGAAGTGCAATATTCATCTACCATAGAAGACTAGGATATGGTCGATTGGCATCTAGAACACCAAGAAACAAGGTTGAATCCCAAATAGAACACAAAGCCTATGGTAGACTGTCAATCATCTAAATCATTCACCCAATCAACATCTGAAAACCTTGTCAGAATTGAAGGGGAGCTAATTGAGTAATGAATATTCATCTCCTAAGTACCTTAGATGTACCTAAGAATCTTGTTGGCCATGGTCCAATGAATCTCTTGGGGTGCCTGCATGTACCTGGAACAATAACTGATAACAAATGCTATATTGGATCTTGTATGAGTGAGATAAAGTCCACCCACATGAGATAGATACAAAGTAGAATCCACCAAAGCATTGGTACAATTAGCCCAAAGCTTTAGGCCTAAATTGAAAGGAGTCCAAGTGGACTTGTAATCCTCCATCCTACAACATTGAAAAAGATCCAATGCATACTTGGGTTGTGAAATGGTGATGCCAAAATCTATTTGATTAATCTAAATCCCTATAAAGTAGTGTAGGAGCCCCCAAATCTGTCATCTCAAAAGTGGCGTGAAGTTGTGCCTTCATATCCAAAACTAAGGTAGGAGAGTTGTTGGTAATGAGAAGATCATCAACATAAAGAACAATCACCAAAGTCTCCCCATCCTAATGCTTGATGTAAACATTGTGTTCGGCCTCACATAGCCAAAACCCACAACTAAGGGGAAAAGAGTGAATCTTCTCATACCAAGCATGAACTGCTTGCTTAAGTCTATACAAGGGTCATGTCAATCAACAAACTAGAGTAAGGGCCTTAAGCTCAACGCTAGGTGGCTACTGCATATAGATCTCCTCTTGAAGATTTTCATGTAGGAAGGCACTCTTCACATCCATCTGATGTACCTTCCATCCATTCGAGGCAACTATAGAGTAAATCACCCTGATTGAGTCCATCCTAGCTATTGGAGCAAATGTCTTAGAATAATTAACTCCCTTGTGTTGAGAGAATCCCTTAGCAACAAGGTGTGCCTTATGCTTCTCCACCTAACCATCTAAAGTATACTTGGTCTTGTAGACCCGTTTGCATCTAACTACATTCTTCTCTTTTGGAAGAGGAACAAGCTCCCATGTCTTGTTCTTCATCAAGACCTCATACGCTCAAGCATAGCAACTTCCTACTTTGATCGACCTTTAGCTTAAGAGTATGTAAGAGGATTCTAAGAATGAGCATGAGCAACCTTTGAGAACAATGTTTGATAATGAGCCTTTTGATGTCACTCTAGAGACAAAATATGTTGTCGTCCTTCAAAATCATCTTAACTCAGGTGTTGGACAAACTGAAGAAGAATCTTATGCACTCTATGGCAAAGCAACATTAGAATCCAAAACTAAAGAATCTTCTTCCCAACGTGGCGACTCTGACAATTCCAACCAATAGTCTTGTTTGCCACGCATGATGATCATCCAGATTCCCCAGTTAATGACACCTCGACACTGCAGATTCAGATGCATAACAACTTTCCTGCACGTGGCAGCAAATGGCTTCTTGAGCACCAATTAGAAATTCCACCACTCGGGCTCAATGGATAGCTGGATTGTAAACCAGACACAGACGCGTAGATTGGGAGGCGACCAGAGCCACCTATGAAGCCTGTAAAACAATTTATGCCATGTGGAGCCAGGCCCGTTAGCCTACGTGGTAGTGCCCCAGTTGAATCGATAGTAGTGCAGTCGATGGATGATTCCAATTGTGCCCCATGTGGCACTTCTTTGATTGGTGACATTTCAATTTAACCTGCATACAGTTGGCGGTCTTGTACAGCGTGGCGGTCTTCTCACTTTGATGTGATGTGGCACTGCACACGAGGCGACATCAGTTTTTTTGTGGAATTTTGCCTCAGTTTATTTGCATCACGAACGGTCTTTCCAATGACACTTGTTCGGCTTACTGTATAGGTCATGTTGGTTTTGGCTTGGTGGCTGATGATCAGACAATTCAATTTAGCCATTGGGCGAGCATGTCATTGACATGCGGTAGTCATTTGGATCCATTCCATTGGGGGCCGCCCTACGTAAATTAATCGCATGGGCAGAAGGTTGGCGTCGGCCTCGTTATGCATTTTTACTAATTGGATCGGATTATGCTTTGACTGTTGGCAGTTGTCACTGTCCATATACAGCCAAGATCATTGCCAATTGCCAACATTCCTTCATGCTATTTTCAAAGCAACAATTTCATTAAGGTTGTAACCAACTCTTCCATGTATATATATATATATATATATATATATATAATTAATCAAATTAATTAAAATTAATTAATTAAAAATCAAAATTAATTAATTTTATTTAATGCACCTTATATTTAATTAATTATTTTACAATAATTAATTTTTTTGCAACTTTGTATTAAGGTGCATAGTCAAGCCCTTTTGTATGCTTTTAGTATTTTTATCCACTTGGAGGAATTGTGGATTTGGAGGGATGAGTTCTCTTTTCATCCTCTTCTTTGGGGTTTTTGACAACTTTGTATTACATCCTATGTTGGAATTTATTTTGGCTACAAGCAAGGTTATACATAAGCGCGAAATATCATAAACTGGCTTTATTTAGGATTGTCATAATTTTAAATTGGCTAATTTTGGATCCTTTCACTAGGGCCCATTCGCTCGAAATTTACAGGGTGGAAGATTTTTTGGGGTAAATTCGCCCATCGTTGATAATAATTACCCTATTTTTATTTTAATTCGCCGACCACTTTCACCCCATTCCACGGACAATTCGCCTTCAAATTATAAATGATTTTGTTTTTCCCACCCAATTCGCCTCATATACTACCCATATATATATTGTAGGGGGTAGCGATAAACATACATCTAAAATACTCTAACTCAAAAATAGCTCTGAAACCATGAAAAACCTATTGTTAGTCGACATATTTATCGATTGGTTGTAGGGTATTATCAATCGGAAGACATCGATCGGTCCCACAAACTTGACAAGGTTGCAGAGGAGTGCTTCTCAACATAATTCGATCGGTTGCAGAGGTGTGTCAATCAGCCTAAGTCAATCGGTTGTAGAGGCGTATCAATTGACCTAAGTCGATAGGTTGCAACTTTGCAACCGATCGGCTTAGGTCGATTGATATGCCTCTGCAACCGATCATCTTACGCCTCTGCAATGAGTAGATCTCGTTGATCTAGGTGGTTTTAAAAAAATTGAAAACAAAGCTCTGGATCAAAAGTTATGCCTCCTAGAATTTTCTTTGCAAAAGTGCACCTCTGCAATCAGATCGACTTAGGTCGATTGACACACCTCTGCAACCGATCGGCTTATGCCAATCGGTTGTAGAGGTGCACTTTTGCAGGGAAACTTCTAGGAGGCATAACTTTTGATTTGGAGCTCCGTTTTCAATTTTTTTAAAACCACCTAGCTTGACGAGATCTACTCAAAAAACTTAGTAAAATTCTCAAGAAACCATTTGAAACAGATTGACATGTTTGCAACCGATCGGTTACAAATGTGTCAGTTGGTTGCAGACATGTCGATCGATTTCAGATGGTTTTTTGAGGATTTTACTAAGTTTTTTGAGTAGATCTCGTCGAGCTAGGTGGTTTAAAAAAATTGAAAATGGAGCTCTAGATCAAAAGTTATGCCTCCTAGAAGTTTCTCTACAAAAGTGCACCTTTGCAACTGATCGACATAAGCCGATCGGTTGCAGAGGTGTGTCAATCGGCCTAAGCCGATCGGTTGTAGAGTGCAACCGATCATCTTAGGCCGATTGACATGTCTATGCAACCGATCGATTTATGCCGATTGACACGCCTCTCCAACCGATTGGCTTTCGATCAATTACAGAGGTGCACTTTTATAGGGAAACTTCTAGGAGGTATAACTTTTGATCCGAAGCTCCATTTTCAATTTTGTTTTTGTTTTTAAAACCACCTAGCTCGACAAGATCTACTCAAAAAACTAAGTAAAATCCTTAAAAAATCATTTGAAATCAATCGACATATTTGCAACCGATCGAACGCAAAATCATTCGATTGTAGAGGTGTCAGTCGGTTGCAGACATGTCGATCGGTTTCAGATGGTTTTTTGAGGACTTTACTAAGTTTTTGGAGTAGATCTCGTCGATCTAGGTTGTTTTAAAAAAATAATAAAAAACGGAGCTCTGGATCAAAAGTTATGCCTCCTAGAAGTTTCTCTATAAAAGTGCACCTCTACAACCGATCGACTTAGGTCGATTGACATGCCTTTGCAACCGATCGACTTATGTCGATCGGTTGCAGAGGTGCACTTTTATAAGGAAAATTCTAGGAGGCACAACTTTTCATCTGAAGCTCCGTTTTTAAATATTTTTTTAAAACCACCTAGCTCGACGAGATCTACTCAAAAAAATAAGTAAAATCCTCAAAAAACCATCTGAAATCGATCGACATGTCTGCAACCGATCGATTGCAAAGGTGTCAATCGATTGCATACATGTCGATCGGTTTCAAATGGTTTTTTGAGGATTTTACTTAGTTTTTTGAGTAGATCTCGTCGAGCTAGGTGGTTTTAAAAAAAATTGAAAATGGAGCTTCGGATCAAAAGTTATGCCTCCTAGAAGTTTTCCTACAAAAGTACACCTTTGCAACCGATCGACTTATGTCGATCGTTTGTAGAGGTGCACTTTTGTAGTGTCGATCGGTTGCAGACATGTCGATCGGTTTTAGATGGTTTTTTAAGGATTTTACTAAGTTTTTTGAGTAGATCTCGTCGAGCTAGGTGGTTTTAAAAAAAATTGAAAACGGAGCTTTGGATCAAAAGTTATGCCTCCTAGAAGTTTCTCTGCAAAAGTGCACCTCTTTGTCGATCGGTTGCAAAGGTGCACTTTTGTAGAGAAACTTCTAGGAGCATAACTTTTGATCCAAAGCTCCGTTTTCAATTTTATTTTTTTTAAACCACCTAGCTCGACGAGATCTACTCAAAAAACTTAGTAAAATACTCAAAAACCATATGAAAATGACCAATTGAAACCCTCTGCAATCGACCTACACCTCTAGAAATATTTTTCAATTGATTCGCCATGGTTTGAAATTTTTTGGTGAAAAATGAATGCAATTCACCATGTATCCTTCGACATAATTCGTCGAGATTTCGAGACAATCCACCTTAATTTTATAAATATATTTCGGGGCTGACCCCTTATGCATAACCTTGGCTACAAGCCATGTATATGCTTTTATGCATATTTATCCACTTGTCATTGTGGATTTTGTAATACAATCTATGGGATCGTTTGAAGGTTTTGAGGATTTGAGTTGGCTTCTCACTCCTCCCATTTTGGTTTTGACAACCTTATTTGTACACTTCTTTGAAAGTGTTTGTGGATTTGTACTAGAGTGCAAGCTTGGTGGTACCCGACACTCCATCCTCTTATTAAGTCCACTTATATGCCAATTGGGCATTTTTATACTCCCTTAGTAGGAGTTGAAGTCACAATGTGACTTTTTGAAGGTATTCCTCCACTTCATGCATTATTTCACCTTGTTATTTTCTCTTAAGGAATTGTGCCTTTGTCCTTGTTGTTACAACATACAACATTTGGTGAAGACGATTGCAGAATTTCTATCATGGCTTTTTTAGCTTTGTTGCTTATAAGTGCTCCCATTGCAGGAGTGATAGTCCTTCTCCCTTCTATTGGAGCAATTATATGTTCTTGTGCAGTGTCTCCAACATTTGTATGCTCTTTGTGATTGAGCAAAGCTTTGAGACAATTGTATGTTGCTTACCATCGAGCGGATATTTCCCTAGGGGTCTCTCTCTTTTTCTTCACATTCGAGGATTATCTTTTTGGGCACTTGCACTTGATCTCTCCCACTTTCTTGTAAAAGCATTGGAGTCCAATGCTTCTATAGTGGGGAGGAGTGATAAGGATATCATAGGATATTAATTAATTGTAAACACGTGAGCATATATTTAACTCATGTTTGTGCCAAGGATAGCTTTTGTTATGTTATTCTTGGTTTGTTAGTTGTTACGGCTATTTTAGCAATTCATGAGGATTGCTTAGTTGTTCTGATTTGCTTGTATTTTGGGCATAATAGTGCTTATAAATGTTTTGTAAATCAATGAAATAAAAAGTTCCATTTTGGAATATTATTAATATGGAGATGAAGAAGATGCTCTAATGGAAATAGATCCTATCAAAATATCTAAAGAAACAACTGAATTTGGATCAATCAAAGGATCAGAAGAGTCAACTGCCAAAAGCTCAAGTGGTGGACTGAAAAGAGCACCTAGAAGAACCTTATCAAAAATATCATCTCTTCGAATCAAAACCTCATGCCTCAAAGGGTCATAAAGGTTATATTCCTTTGATATATCTAAATACCCCATAAAGATACATTTGTGACTCTTCAATGCCTCATTTCAAAGATCTTTGGTATGTGAACCCATGCTAAAGACCTAAAGATATAGAATCGAGACACATCAGGCTTATCTCCTAATAATTTCTTAAGAGGTGTCATGCCATGACCAACCTTAGTGGAAATCTTGTTGATAATGTATGTTGCACAAGTGATGGCCTCACCCCAAAAGTTTTGCTTCATCCCCTTGGCATGAATCATACATCATGCCATATCCATGACTACCTTGTTCTTCCTTTCAGCCATACCATTCTACTCAATAGTATAGTGAATAGTCCTCTAATATGTTATCCCATGAAGAGCCAAAAATTCATGAAAGGCATTACTTATGTACTTATGTACTCACCTCCCCCATCTGTCCTCAAACATTTGATTTTTTATCCATTTAAATTTTTACAAGAGTCTTGAAGGTCTTGAATCTCTCAAAGACCTCCATTGTATGAATAGTATACAAGCACATATATCTAGAAAAGTCATCAATATAAAAGAGGAAGTACCTATTTTGAGAAAGATATGGTGTACCCATAGGTCCACAAATGTCAATATGTATGATCTCCAAAGAGTGAGTAGCTTCTCTTGTAGTGCCTTTTGAAAAATTCTCCATACGATGCTTACTAAGAATACATTCCTCACATGCACCACTTGGAGGGGATATGTGCAAAAGTCCAATGACCATATGGCGATGACTCATGTATCTCAAGGATCCATAGCTAAGATGCCTAATCCTATGTTGCCATCTCTAACTGTTATCATTTGCATGTGCAACCATAACAACAAAATATTTCTTCCTACGAGAAACAACAAAAAAAATGGGCCTTTCTCCCAAGTTATACATTTGGTTTGACTCATCACAATAGCTAGAAGCAACAATTTAAAATCCATTATCTATACTTAATTACCCAATGATCAGGCAAAAATTCTAATTTTCTATTTGTATGAGTAATGTGATAAATAGACAAGAGATTAGGGCCAACATTAGGAACATAAAGTATATCATCAAAAGAAGAAGATCCAAAGTTGATATCTCCACATCCTACAACCTACAAAGAAGAGTCATCTCCAATCACTCCTATAAATGTGGGTTGTACTCCTATAGGAGATGTTTGTGCTTTCTCATGTGCCTAGTTGCCCCTGAATCTTTAATCAACTCATCAAAAGAAGTGGATGTCCAATATATTGAATGAACAAATACATGTGCTTGTGAGGTCTCACCATCAAAACTATCCTCATCGTGTGCATAGAAGAGAGCAGAATCAACATCCCCATTTATCACTGCTTCCTCAAGATTTGATGTGAGTCTAGCAAAATTTGGTTTTATGTCCTTCTTTCGTACAATACTCATATGTTAGATTTTTTGAAGGCTTCTCGGGCTTCTTATCACTTTGAGCTTTGGCAATGGCCTCATTTGAATGGGTCTAATTGATGTCAAAATTGCCCTTATGCCTTTGTCTTCTAGCCTTATGATACAAGAAGTACTTGAATACCTCATAAATTGGTGGTGTGGACAAATTAGGGAAGTACACTCGAAGCATCTCAAACACAACAACAACTATCTCATATCTCTAAAATATTGTTGAAGACATTCAGTAATTCAATGTTCTTTTCCTTCTCCATAGATTCATGTCCTTCTCTTGTCACCTTAGGTAATCCTCTTGCAACCCAAATTCCTTCTTGCAATTTCTTGAAACAATTAATGTACTCATCAATTGTTTTAAAAGAGTCCATAGTCAAAGTAGAAAGCTTAGCCTCCAACCTACTAATTTGTGTAGAATCAATGTGATCACACAATCCCTAAAACTTATCAAGTAACTCCTTTGGATCCATGGTGCTACTAACATGGGTGTCATAGATATTGTCACCATGAAAAGCTAAACACCAGGAGCCTCGTTCCGCTTATCCCCATAGAATTGCTTCCTCTCTTCAAAATTAGTAGCATGAGGTTCCTCATTCACATTTGATTAGCCCCTTACTCTAGAGCAAAGCTTCGATCTTATTTTCTAGGTAGCATAGTTTTAACCATTTAACAAGGGCACATGTTTATCCATAGCTATCCTACCAAAATAAAAAATATTGCATCTAATTATGACTAGAAACATCACCACTAATGTAGGGATATTTAAAAATCATACAATTTGAAAAAAGAGAGCTCAAAATACCTTTGTATGCAAAAGTTAAGGCCCTTGAAAGCTTGGACCAAAAATAAAAATAAAATACCTCCAAAACCTTTGAAGAAAATAAAAATATTCTTAATACCTGTAACAAGTGGTACATCACCATTTTTCATTATTTGAGTGACTAAGGGGGTGCCAACTATATTTTGGCTATATAACACACTCGCAAATCACCTAGTACCACTTGTATTGATCAGGGGTTTCCCACCTGTGTACTATTTGTACAAGCCACTAGGTAGGGTATCGATAAACTAGACTACATCAATTGTCATGTCCTGATTCACTTTGAAATTTGTGCTTTGCCAAGTTTGCTACTAACTATGCAAATATATGGTCAAAATTGATGAGATAACAGATTTGGATTGGTCAAATTTGTATAATTATACACTAAGTGGCATGCAACTTGCCACATTGTTTGTTGTATAGCCTTCCATATATACCTCTATATTGCCTACCATGTTAGCCTCCACATTAGCCACCTCATCAATTGTACAAACTTCCATCTCAAGTTGTATGGACAACCATGTCATTTACCATGTTAGTTGTATGGACTATATAGATAGCCACATCATTGGGTGCCATATCAGTAAGAATGGATAAAAAATGATGACATCATTAGTCACTATGTCATTGTGCAATGTCACATCAACAAGAATGAATTGAAAATGGTGACATCATTAGCCACCATGTCATTGCACAATGCCACATCATCTTTAAGGTTGTTAACATCATCCTTTATAAAAATGTTCGGTAGCAAGCAGGTTTGAACTTGTGACCTCCTGTAAGGCCAAGCACCTTAATAAGGCCTCCACTAACCAACAAGGTGGAGGCACCTTCATGACACAAAGGGATGATGACTCCTTTTATAGTATTCCATTTTGTAGAATGACATCCTTTGACTGTTGCATGCATGATGCTAGTGCACATCATGCTAATGTGTTTGCATTCATGTGCTTTTCTCATGTCGCCCTCTACATGAAATATTACAAATTTTAAACTTCAGTTTTTTGCTTTAGAAGGTAAATTAATAAAAAAATTAAAGCACACAAAATAGTACTTGAGGGCAAATCGAGAAAAAAAAATGTTGAATTGGGACCCCCTTGAGATTTTGCAAAGAATTTGAAAAATGTTGATGGTTCATTTGTATCTGCTACTATTTTCTTATATAAACGTTTTTTTGAACATGACCAATCAAAGTCATCTTCTTATGCTTATGCAACAAAAATTATCTTAGACCATTTTAGCAACTTTGTCAAGCAACTCAAAGGTCTTTGTCATGCATGAAATCTTACCATTAACTTCTATAGTACCATAAGTCCATTGAAAAATTTTCAGCCTCTTATTTTCATCCCTTTTGGCAAGCAAGCAATATGTCCTCTCATTTATTGGATAGAAAATGTCAAAAGATAAAAGAAAATATATTTTTTAACAAATTCTATAAAAGATACAGATTTGTAAAGAACCTCAAAAGGCTCAATCCTAAAACTAGGTCATCCTTTTGGCTATAAATTTAAAAAATAAGAAAGGATTGAGTGCTAATGAGAGGAACTGATAAGGAACACACAATTACAAACAAACAACCAAAGGTTTGCACGAATGAAAACTAAATTGTATTACTAGAACATGCCTATAAATAGGTATTACAAAGCTTCAATTGGATAAGGCGGTATTAAATATTGACGATCCTTATCCATTACAACTAACAAGTAATGGTAATACATTATTCCCTATCATTCCTCCCCATTGAGAAAGCATTGGTCCTCAATATGTACAAGGGTGGAAGAGAAAGAGAAAAAGAGTCAGGAGTATCGGGCACAACCGAAAATGTACTATTACAAAATAAAAAGACCAAAATGAAGAAAGTGAGCAGGTCTTTAGAAAACCAAAAATGGATGCCAACACTGAAGCAAGCTTGAAAAACGCTCTCCAATAACTGCAACACTGCTATACCGACGGACAGTTGGATGGGTCCTTCAATTCGGTAGAAGAAAGCAACAACTGATGTGTTGGAAGGATATGCCTCGAAATACGTGCCAAAGATGCCAATTGGAAATTGTGGATGCATTAAATTTTGGTTTTAATTGTGGGCCACGAGCATTAAGGAAATGTGCGCATGAATGAAGGGTAATGATTTAATGCGCATTAATGAAGGTGACAAACATTAATGAATGCAATGACATGGAAATGCATTTAATGAAAGCAATGACATGGAAATGCATTTAATGAAAACAATGGTATGGAAATGCATTAATTATTTTTTTTATTAAACGGTGGTGGGAAAAATTAAATTAAATTTGCATTTAATGATGAGTCGCACTTGAAAATTAAAAGAAAAACGTGCACATTAAAAGGAAAATGCACATTAGGTGGTGGGCATGTTTTAATGATGGACACGTGCATTAATGATGGCATGGATTTAATGACAATGACAACGGTGAAAAATAAAAAAATCAATTAAATTAAAAAATAATGTAGTTTAATTTAAATTATTGTTGGAAATGAAGGAAATGGATATGTAAAAATTAAATTAAATTAAAAATTAATTTAATTTAATTGAATGGTGGAGGCCACGGTTAAGGTTAGGTGAGTGGAAGCGACGACAATGAACAACTACAGGGTGCGGCAACAATGAAGTTTGTCACAACAGATCGATCGGAAGCAGTATACTCGATGGTGACAAGAGCACGTATTGCAAATTTTTACGATGGAAAATTGACGTTCATCATGAAATCGCATAGACACATCGAAAAACATAGGAAAAAGTGTCGAAACGTCAGATCTTTGCCTAGAGTGTTCAAAACAAGGCCAACAAATGTAGATTTGTGCCTGGAAATTATAGGGAAACTATTGGAATCAATGTTGAGCCACTGGAAAGACGTGTTGATCATGCGGAAGCCGTCAAAACATCGTCCAAAAACACAGAAACATGATGAAAAGCTGTAGAGGAGTTACAGAGCCACAAAGGAAGACGACGTGAAGGTCCTATGCTACAGATCAACACCCAAAAATAGGAGATCAAAAATCCAAAGCTGCAAAGAGCACGAGCGGGAAACATACGGATCACAGCTGGATATGAGCAAGAGTAGCCTCGATCTACAGCTGTGGTTGGAACTACATAAATGGGTGAAGCAACGATGATTTTTGGTGGTAGGAAGCGACGAGAAGCTCTGAAAAGAGGTAATATTTGTCAAAACATTGTGTGATGATGGTCGAAAATAGGAAACCAACATCCGAGAGAAGAATCATCGAGCAAGAAGATTATAGCAGAGAAATTTTGGATGATCTGATAGGCCACGAAGTGTAGCAAACACGATGACAATGACAGAGAGAGCAACTTGTTCTTCAACTGTAATGACTTCTAGTGAGCTTGGATCTGCAAGAGAAACATGGAAATGCATTTAATGAAAGCAATGGTATGGAAATGCATTAATTATTTTTTTTATTAAACGGTGGTGGGAAAAATTAAATTAAATTTGCATTTAATGATGAATCGCACTTGAAAATTAAAAGAAAAACATGCACATTAAAAGGAAAATGCACATTAGGTGGTGGGCGTGTTTTAATGATGGACACGTGCATTAATGATGGCATGAATTTAATGATAGCGACAACGGTGAAAAAATAAAAAATTCAATTAAGTTAAAAAATAATGTAGTTTAATTTAAATTATTGTTGGAAATGAAGGAAATGGATATGTAAAAATTAAATTAAATTAAAAATTAATTTAATTTAATTGAATGGTGGAGGCCACGGTTAAGGTTAGGTGAGTGGAAGCGGCGACAATGAACGACTACAGGGTGCGGCGACCATGAAGTTTGTCACAACAGATCGACCGGAAGTAGTATACTCGATGGTGACAAGAGCACGTATTGCAAATTTTTACGATGGAAAATCGACATTCATCGTGAAATCGCATAGACACATCGAAAAACATAGGAAAAAGTGTCGAAACATCAGATCTTTGCCTAAAGTGTTCAAAACAAGGCCAACAAATGTAGATTTGTTCCTGGAAATTATAGGGAAACTATTGGAATCAATGTTGAGCCACTGGAAAGACGTGTTGATCGTGCAGAAGTCGTCAAAACATCGTCCAAAAACACAGAAACATGATGAAAAGTTGTAGAGGAGTTACGGAGCCACCAAGGAAGACGACGTGAAGGTCCTATGCTACAGATCAACGCCCAAAAATGGGAGATCAAAAATCCAAAGCTAAAAAGAGCACGAGCGGGAAACATACGGATCATAGCTGGATATGAGCAAGAGTAGCCTCGATCTACAGCTGTGGTTGGAACTACATAAATGGGTGAAGCAACAATGATTTTTGGTGGCAGGAAGCGATGGGAAGCTCTGAAAAGAGGCAAAATTTGTCAAAAAATTGTGTGATGATGGTCGAAAATAGGAAACCAACATCCGAGAGAAGAACCATCGAGCAAGAAGATTATAGCAGGGAAATTTTGGATGATCTGATAGGCCACGAAGTGTAGTAAACACGATGACAATGACAGAGAGAGCAACTTGTTCTTCAATTGTAATGACTTCTAGTGAGCTTGGATCTGCAAGACAAACATCTTCAATATCATCAGAAATATTAACATGAACAACATCGTATAGCAGTAAGATGATGTGCTTCTCACCCATAAACCTTGGTTCGATTCTAGATGTTGCTTCAAAATCTTCATCAGTGATATCTTCGTCTGCATCAACGAGATCTTCGTCAGCAACTACGACCAATTCAACTTGGAACTGCTGAAAGTTGGCAATAATAGCAGCTTGGGTCTCCTGAAAGGTGGTAAGCATATCCACGTGGATTTTTTGAAGTGTCGCAGTGAGATCAATAAGTTTGTCAAAGACCTCATCGAGCAAAATGATCAAACTTGATATCATACTGTCAAATGCAAAAATGGATGGTGATCACAAACAAGGATGGTGCAAGTGCACCAAATCGTGAATAAACAAGCACGAAACAAAAATGATAAAGCGGAGTTTTCAAATCCAACAAAGTGCAAACCAAGCTAAAAGCTTCCAAATGTCTATAACAAAATGTAAAAGTGTTCACAAGGTGGACAAAACCACCAAACCAAGATCCATGGGAGGTTTTCTCGTTTCTCGTTTGAAAAAAATGACCTAGAGGAAGAGGATATTTGCTTACCTAGTGCTCATATTTGATACCAATGATAAGGAATAAACAATTACAAACAAACAACCAAAGGTTTGCACGAATGAAAACTAAATTATATTACCAGAACATGCATATAAATAGGCATCACAAAGCTTCAACTGGATAAGGCGGTATTAAATATTGATGACCCTTATCCGTTACAACTAACAAGTAATGGTAATACATTATTCCCTATCAAGAAAAAAAGAACTTGTCATCAAATATTTATCCTAGAGCAAATCTACTAAATCCAATGAGATCTTAGGAATTCATGTCCACCTAGCATTTCTATTAATAAACCATTCTTCGATCTCATTGTCAATTTTACAAAAAAAATCTTTTTGGCCACTCCAAACATAGTTGCCTTCAAGGAGATGCCATAGAAGTTAATTTTATGTTAAGCAATTGGGTAATGGAGATTCACACCCGCTCTGATACCATGTTAGATTTCATAGCAATTTATAGAAACAAATGAAATCAACTCATTACCTAATATTGCTAAAAATGAAATACACACAAAGCAATGCACACAGTGTATAAGGGTGTGCATGAACACCAAATATAACACTCTAACTGATAACAAAGTGGTTTTTATGATGGGGTATTGATATCCAGATACAAGTCACCTTTAGGTCAAGGTTAAGTGATTAACCATAAGGATTAAAATAATAAAATACTATTGACATACCTATTTTAAGGTTTGCAAGGGCCCAAAGGGCTTATATGTACAATACAATACAAAAGTTAATTGTGGCCTAAAGAGAAGCTTAGCCACCATATATGTCAATGATATTCATTACAAAACAAGAGTGATTTGCTTTTTTTGAGGTCAATCATCCAAAAAAGGTACCAAATTTATCAACATCTAAGCCATCTAGTGATTCACTTTGATTAGCTAGCGATTTGCTCAACAATAACAAAATTGCTCCAAGTAGAATCCAAAGACTGATTTGGTTGGGTTTTGGGGATCTATTTGCGCAGAAGATCAATAAATATTGTAAACTTCTTTAAGGGAAGTGATTCACCCCAACATTGAAGTTATTCACTTTGAGCAATTCGCTTGGCCCTTCTTTTGCAAAACTTTTTCAAGTCAATAATTTTTTATAAATTCACTCTAGTTTGCTAGCCATTTGCTCCATAAGTCAAAATTTTGTAAAACAATTTTAAGTTACACCTCTGAAAGCAATTTGCTTCCAATTGCTAATGAATTTCTCTAACTAGGTAGCGATTTGCTCTTTTGTCCAAATTGTTAAAAATTTTAAGTTTTTGACCCCAAAAATTTGTTCTCACAAGCACATAAATGGGAGGATATAGGTTGATGTTTTGTAGGATTGTAGCTTTGTGATAAACTTAGGAAAAATCAAGTGGGCAATCCGCTTCCACTAAAAAAAATGACACCCAAAAAATGTTTTTGGGTGCTACCCTTAACCTTGCTTCCTGGATAGAGGGGATCCTACAAGCTCCACTATCTTTGACATATTTGGGATTCAGATAGCATTATGATAACTCAACTAGATGGGAATACTTAGATGATGAAAAATATATTATGAACTCAAAATCCTCAACTACCCCACAACATGCAAATTCCCCAAAGTCAACAATAGTTTCTACAAAACCCACAATTAAACATACAAACTTATCAGACAAAGTAGAATTCTAGTTTGTAATAGGTGTATCAAAGTCAACAACCAATACAGTAATTCACGCAACAATATGTGTTGGTACAAAGTTATCATGATACAAAAAATCAACATTTGCTTCAATATCCTCAATAGCAACCTATTAGCTTTTTAGCCAAATTATCTTAGGTCCCAATATTTTAAATTTTGAGTAGACCTAGATATTAGCGTAATCAATATATAAAATTACCAACATAATTAATAAGAATATTCATGAAAATGACATATATGAATATGGCCAAAGTCATTCATGCAATAACATGAAAACGTATAGTAGAATTGCTGAAAATATGCATACAAGCTTCAATAATAATGCTTGAATGTTTCATAGATTTTTTGAATACATTCCATGAAGCTTTGTCTGCATAATATAATTAGAAAGGTGACTCTTCAAATACTTGACTATTTCACTCCTCACATATCTAAGAGTTGCAACCTTTCCTATTCCATACATAAGACAAATCTCTCATGTCCTTTTGGCTTCTCATCTTGCCACTTGTATACATGACTCTTGATTCTCTATTTATTTGCATAGTTAACTCTATGAAACTTGGATACTTCTACATGCACACCTAATACATGACACTTGCACACTTTCTCACATTACACACTCACACACTTAATTACATGATACTTGTGCACTTTCTCACATTACACACTTGCTCACTTAATTACATAACACTTGTGCACATCCTATACATAGACACTTATATAAAGGGGAAATATAAATCACACTCCTAAACTATAGACTCAAACTCTATTATAATATTTACATTGTACCATAGGTACCATGGGGGTACATTAGAATGTACTAAATAATGTAATATTGTCCAACACAACCAACATATGCTACAAGACAACCTACATATGTAATGCTAAATGAGCAAGTGCAGTATTGCCAAGTGTCCCAATAACCTCAATTGATTTAATAACAAAATCCAATGGTGTCTTTACACCAAGACTATCCAAATTATTTGGTCCAGACTCATCAACAACAACTGGCCCCATAACATCAATAAGATCCCTAGCTTTAGTAGTACATACAAGAGTCTCAAAGGGAATTGTACCAGTTCAAGTGCATGCTTATGGTACTTAAATAGTTAAAGGAATAAGAAAATGGACTTGAAGAGATAAATAGGAGAATTCATCAACAATAAAACATGTAGAAGCCTTGATGGTCAATGAATCAACAACAAGACCTACCAACCCCTACTTATGAGGAGTTTTTGACCTTTAACGACTCCCTTCGATTTAGAGCACTCCAATAGGGAAACATTTCGATGATTAATCAAGTCCACAATGCCATCAGTATTATAAATTTAAATTTCTAGTTTCTTACATATAAAATAGGTTATGATTTAAAAAATTGTGATATGACAATCCACCATGCCCAGACGATGAACCAACAAATATCAAGCCAATTTATAGTATCAAATTAGCCTATTGCCATCAATCCAGTAATGGTTAGTCAACCCATGATAAGCCAACCAATGGTAAATTAGGTGACCACACTCCAAGTCAATATGGCACAAGCCTATGCAATTCCTAGAGCACTTGCAATAAGTGGTTATTATCTCCCTACCCAAAGCATAGTAGCAAATAAATCTCTAAAGTGTTCTTAACCTACTCCATAGGAAGTATACCCCATTCAAACAAAGAAAGGAACTTGAAATGACAAGGGAAGTTTAAGGTAACAATGGAACAACAATTTTCATGTAGGAACCCCCGCCCTTCCATCAAGGGGTATGCCTCCTATGGTCTAAGGAAACCCTTAAGATTAAAAATAAGGATTCTTAAGGTAATGAACCAAATGTTGAAGAAGATTATGAATCATTTGATTCTTTCTCAAATGAAGAGTTAGGGTCTATAGAAGAACACAAGGTGCTTATTTTTACCTAGAAGGAGAAAAGTTTGTGATGGGAGAAAAAATCAAGTTAAAATACAAGGGATTTGGGTTTCCATTTGAGGATGTTAAGCCTATGGAGTTAACAAAAGCAAATATACAATTGAATATTCAAGCATTGGTGCTTCCCTCAAATGATGATTGGAGCAAGCAATGGAAAGAGGGATGGGGCTAAAATATGAAGGAGAAGGAAACACTACAAAGTCTAAAGAATTGATATGTGAATCCCTTTTCATGAAGGTATTTTACTTCTTTTAAGAGGAAATTTTACAAGGAAATATAAAGAACTCAAGATTTGATGTGAGATCCAACTATTATGACACCTAAAGTTACCAATTATCATATTTCTATCCAAGATATCACGATGTAGTATCCTCACAAATCATCAAAGGAAGATGAAATATTATCTCTCCTAGAATGTGAGACTTTTGATTTTGTTTAGAGAAAGGTCTTATAGAAGTAGAGGTGAGTCTACAACCAGAGTATGAGGTATTTTTATGAGTTGGCATTGATATTGGAAGTTGAGGATGAATTAGAGGAAGAAAGTGAGCCAAAATACAAAACATACAACTTCGTCTTGAAGAAAGACAAGTTTACACGATTTGGAGAAGTCTCATAGGGGCCCTTTTATGAAGTATCCCTCTTTAAAGGTATAGCCTAGAAGCAAACACCACTCAATAAACAAAGAGGGATTTATCTATGACTCTTAAGATTATTCAATTAATTCCATAGAAATAGGCTACATTGAATAACAAGGAGACCATGATTTTGGAAATGGGGTATTTTCCTACAATCTTGGGGAGTACAACCAGGGTAAAATTTGTATTCCAATATTCTAATTGTTTGAAGGATAACATTGAGTTAATTGAGGAACAAAAAAAAATAGAGCCATTATTGTTGAGGGATGTTGTGTTGCCTAGTCGCATAAATGTGGTCGCCCAAATAGATAACTGACATAAAAAATTATTGTGAAATGGGATGAAAAGTGGGGAGTCTATCACAATTATAGAAATTCCAACACCCACTCATACTTCCCACCGCTTCAAAGTTGAAGGGAAATATCATTTTCAAGATAGTTAACATCCAGAGGTAGATCAAAGAGAAAGTTGTTCTAAATACCAAGACCATAACACTCACCCAAGATTACTTGTTTTAGTGAAGAAATAAATTATCTCTCAGAATGCATCCATGAAAATTTGAATTTGGGAAGTCCTCTTGGAAAAGGCTCTTTATATGTTGTAAACTAGGATTCAAGGAAGTTGGTCTCCAAACCCACGAGTTCACACTCGAACAAAAATTATTACCTAAATCCCATCATTCTTAGAACTTTCTTTGGTGTAAAGTTAGGGTTCATCAACGATAGTTTGAATATTTACTCTAAAACTCTAATTTTAAATGTTGCTTTTGATAAACACCTAGGTTTTAAGAATATGAGAGAAATGTGTGTGTGTGTTCGTAAATAAAAATTATGCCAAATGCAATGCAAATAAAAACAAGATGCAACAAACAGATACTAGCCTATATGCTTTTCAACTTCTTATGGAAACTTAACTAAATTGGAGTTTGAAAGAAAAACATTTTTATCTTTTTAGAAAGGGCACAAGAGATTAATGTAGCAAACAAATTGATCCTAGAAATGCAAGCTAAATGTATTCAATACCTATAAAAGGGAGTGCAAGGAAATTTGAGTTCTTTTATTTTTCCCATTTTAAAATGTATTATCTGAATTCAAACAGAGAGCAACCAACATATTTGAATTTAAACTAAAACGATAGAAAGGAACAACTACACCTAGGATCTACAACTATTGATTTTGAAGTATGGAAATAGGTTTGTTGCCTCCTTAGATTCTTTGCCTATAAAACAGATTCACTGCTAGTGAACTTGTCCTATGACCTACAAACCTACATAAAGTGGCTGAAATGGAAAAAAATAGAATATCATTTAGATTTAAGGGGTCTACTTGATGCTTGGAAAAGTGATGAATTTTTGGTTTGCAGTCAAACCCCCCATTCTTTGACACAAAAATAAAATTTGAATGTCTTAAAAATTAATTATTTGCATAAATTAAAATTGAAATGTTTGTCAAACCAAGATGAGATGATAAAAATGATGCTAAGACAAACTTGGATTAATATGAAAGTTGTTTTGATCAAAAAACTAATACGATGACCAACTAAAATGAGTTGGTCACTTTTAGGGCAGTTTCACTGCTGTTAGGATAGATTCATAGCCTATATAACCTATGACCAATGAAATCATTTGTAGAGATACAAAAATTAGATAGACAAATTCCCCTAGTGTGAAGGATATAAAAAATACATAACACTATTGATAGTCTTGTTAAAATAATAGCTAAAATAGGTTTGTCACCTGCTAGACTTGCTAGCGACTAATTCACAAGGATTTACTATAGATATGAAAGTAAAGTTGAATTTGAGTGGTATCAATTTGAGGATGTGAATGATGAATCTTGAGGAGTTCCTACAAGTCTTGTAAAGAAATTAAAAATAATTTTCCAACTTAATATAAAAGGAGAGTTAAGATGTTGAACAAAAGAGATTGGAAGGTAAGAATACTGAAAAAGGAGTGTTAAACATAGAAAAATCCAAATCAAAAGGTTAAGAATAACATATTCAATGAAGAATTATGAAAATTCATGGTGAGATAAATCCCCTTTCCACTATGGGTACTATTCTTTTACATGCAACATTTTGAGGTATTTGATGACACAAAAGTGCCCGCAAAAAGAGGCCCTAAGAGCTTGCAAAAAGAATAGGGCAGCACTTTGCTATGAGATCATTCCTCAAGAATACCTTTGAAGTGTGTTCTTGCATGTGATGCTCAAGGGAGTGTGGCAATAAAAAACATCTTGCTTGTTCATAGACTGCAAAAGAATTTTGGTAGAGCTTCTCTATCATTGAATCACTTATTCTTCTTGGGTAGGAAGTACTTTAATTTATAGATTTTGAAAAGAAAAAGGTGAGGTAAAGTTGTCAAGTTTGTGTGTAAAAGTTTAGACTAGAAACGTTAATTCAAATCAACAAGAAATAAAAGTTCAAGATTTGGCAAGATCAGATCGTGTTGGAAAAATGAAAAATTGTACAAGATTGGCAAGCTTCTAAGGTGCACCCATCTTATCTCAGTTGGTATGGATAAACATAGGCAGAGAAACAAGAAACTTTATGTTTTGCAAGTTTGGGGATAAATTCAATGCCTATACAAGTTTGTGGCAACAAACTTCTTTGGGTGGAAAATTTGCAAATTTTGACCGTTGGAAGGGAAGGATTTTAAATTAAATCCTTGAAAAGGGTTTTCTGCCTAGAAAGAAAGTTTGCTAACAATTAACTTGTTTCGGATGCTCATTTTTTGTAATGAAGGTTGAAGAATGACTTAGATAGGTTGGTAAAAAAATTTTAGGATCTTGGGATGCAATGGGGTGAGCAAAATTGGGTGTCTACATTTTGCCTCCTTTTGAGGCATTTATTGTCTAAAAAATGCTTCAAAAGCACCTATTGGTGGTCCCAATTTTATGAAATGATTAGTCATATAGCACTTACTCTTTGTTGTGAAGGTAGTTATGCAATTTCTAAAAAGTGATTTTGGGGACCCAGAGAGGTTATATTAAGCAGGGGAGGGTAAAACAAAAATTACTTTTATCACATAGTCTAGAGGACAAGAGCTCTAGGACAATTTTTGAGAAAAATATTATGGCTCAACAAAAATGCCTTGCACATTGTGTCTATGTGATTCAAGAGATACGTGGTGCCTCTATAGATATTTATCGAAAAACAAGTCTTCTTTTGTCATTTTGGTCTTTAAAATATGAATTTAAATTTTGGGCGATGATTTTGCTTTTAGATGGTGAACTCATCGGAAGCAAATTATTCGATTTTTGAAATTTTTATTCGGTGATGTATTCGTCTGGAGGCAAAAAAATCTTTGGATAATGATTTTGTAAGTGGGTAGAAAATTTACCAAAAACCCACAAAAATAAAAAATTGATATATAATAGGCTGATCAATGTTTTTGGATGCAGGTGGGCATTCTAGAGCACAAAGAGTGATGAGCTCATGTTCTCACATCTAATATTACTATCATGGAACTAGATGATAGGGCCATCTTAGATATAGTGGGACTTGGGTATCTAGAAGCAATACCCAACGTCAAGTTCGATCCTGTTGTGCTTACAAAATTGGTCGAGAGATGGAGATCATAGTATAGTATATTATTTTTATCGATGGGTGAGATGATTATCACCCTGGAGGATGTATGGAGGGTTTTGAGGATTCTTATTTGAGGGATCCCAATTGGGATGAGCATGGATCATAGATATTCCCTCTAGAGCTAATGTAATCATGTTGATTAGTTGATGAGACATGGTCATCTTGTCAAAAAAATGTTTTCCAATAGTTGCTTGATAGGTTGACAACATTGCTGAGTGCTATTGTCTTAGGTCTACTATTGGAAGATATAATCATACCTTATGGATGGTGTCATGTGATCATGGGGATGAGGGATAGGCATGTGAGATATGCCTAGGGTCACTTCATTTTGGCTCAACTATACAGAGTTTAACTTTAGATTGTTTCTAGGGAGGGGAAGAACCTTGTTTGTTGTACTCTCTTCTAGAATTGGTGTTAGGACCACAACATTATCCAATTTCCATTTGGTTGATTGAGTTAGGTAGAATATGTAAGGACTCCAACTAGATATAGGTGGTTACATATCTCTATGAACCATCATCGTTCTTTCAAAGGCATGTTTATGGTAGTTTGATAGTCCATAGATGATTTTGGAGCCTAATCAGATTGTATGGAGAGCATGGAGAGAGCATCTAGAATGGGAATAGGATGATTTTAAGTTATCTTGGGTCTAAATAATTTAGAGGATTATCATCTCTAGTGATACCATGGAGGTGTATTGACTAGACTAGGTGTTGAGGTAGTTTGGTATCTATCTGGATCTTTTAGAGATGGGAGAATATTAGTATAGGAGGATAGAGCGGAATGAGGGAGATGTGGGAAACTGGCCTGATCTCACCTTATTTATAGAGGAGGATTTAGATGATCCTCTGGTGATTGATCCTAGTATAAATAATGTGGGGGTTTCCATTACGTATAGGTAATGTTACTTGGGTATTCACCTATAGAGGTTAACACTAGCTCCACCTAGATGTGGGTCTAGGTCATAAGTCAGGAGACATATCAGATCGATAAGAAGGCAACATCAAGAGAGGGCTCAAAGTGTCCTTAATGTTTTACCATTAATATACATCCTAAATGTCCTCAAAGGGCTCAAAGGACTCAAAGTGTCCTCAATGTTTCAACATCAAGAGAGGGCTCAAAGTGGAAGATTGACACCATGGACATAGAGATTGCTTGTATTTAAAGTGAGTAGGACCAGGTAGTTTTGTAGGCTTCACAATTTATAGTAGAGAGATGTGACTGTGGCATGGGTGGCCCAAGTGATCTTAAAGTGAAATATTGTCAAGGCAAAAAAGGATTCTAGGATGATCTAGTTAGCATCTCAAGTGGCATAGCTAACATGAGAGAGAGATGATATTAGGGTAGTGGTTAGAGCTCCATCTAGGCTAGTGATGTTTGATAGCTTAGATGTTGCTAGGGATGAGATCAAGGTAAAGAGTATTAGGGTTGCCAACTATAGGATATTGTTTAATCAGGTAGTTCTTGTAGAGCAAAGGTAGGCTTCCCCATATTGTATTCCTTCCATATCTCATTTTAGGTCATGGTCGACTACTCCAACTTCTCATTGGGTGATACATGGGCTAATTTAGGATACAAGTTCTCAAAGCTAACTTTGTTAGGAATTGATGATATATTGTAGATCTTTTGGTTGATTTTCGAAGATGAGTGCACTCATTTTATGATTGTGGAGCCCATTATGATTTTATACATGGCCAAGCATATTGATTTTAGCATTATGGCATGTTGGGCCACTTGAGTGGTGTATATGATTCATTGATGTATATATGCAGCTATTACTCTTTGATGACTTATTCTTGTCTTTGTGATATCTTGATAGTATAATGATATGATTAATTACTTGAGTTGGATTTTAATAATTGTATGCAAGGATGATCTATTGATTTGACTATAGTAGTTGTGATTTTATGCATATATGAAATCTTTGTTAGTGTTGTAAACGAGCTATTTAGATGACGTCAATGACTTACCTTGAGATACGACCTTTATGGTGTTTCAAAAGCCTTTATTTTCCTAGACTAAGATAGTCTAAAGGAATTTAGTCATGATATTTTAAAAGATTATATGCAAGTGCATAGGCATGCTAGGGCTTTAATTTGCTTGGACCTCCAGGACTTTGACCATTGTTGGTCTTGTAAAATTGTGCCTAGGTTTGCTAGGACTTTTAATTTGCCTAGACCTCCAGGACTTTGACAATTGTTGGTCTTGTAAAATTGCGCCTAGGTTTGCTAGGACTTTTAATTTGCTTGGACCTCTAGGATTTTAACCATTGTTGAGCTTGTAAAATTATGCGTAGGTTTGCAAGGACTTTAATTTACCTAGACCTCCAAGAATTTGACCATTGTCGGTCTTGTACAATTGTACCTATGTTTTCTAGGAATTTAATTTGTGAAAATATTTGTGTCACATAGAATTAATCAACATTTTCTAAGGGACTTTATCAATATTTTTTAGGTGCCTAGATCATTATAGATCCGAAGGACTTTAAACATGATGTATGCCTAGATCATCATAGATCAGAAGAAATTTAAATATGATATATTATTGGATTGTCATCGATTCTAAGGACTTTAAACATTATGTATGTCTCAACCGCGTGGGTCTAAAGGATTTTAAACATGATGTATGCCTAGATCATCATAGATCCAAAGGATATTAAACATAATGTATGCTAATACCTTGTGGGTAAGAAGTACTTTAAGTATGATGTAAACATAAACCTCATGGATCTGAAGGGATTTTAGCATGATATTTTTGGATCATCATAGACCCGAAGGACTTTAAATATTATGTATATGTGGATCATCATAGATCTTAAGAAATTTAAACATGATGTATTGATACACCTAGGTTTAACTAGGCCTTCCATGATAGATGCCCCCTATTTAGGACTAAAAAATCTTATAATTTTTTTGTAAGACTCAAAGAAATTTTGATGATTGTTTGATAAAAGTTGTTTGTTAATATCATTAGAGGGAGCAAAAATACCTAGACATCTTGCTAGGTGACTTTATGATGCTCTATGTAATTATGAAGCAACATGACCAAGTTACCACTCTCTTTAAAGAGAGGATGCTAGTGTTTATATTAGATTAATGTAATATTTATATTGTTCAAACTTTGAGATTATTCAGGTTGAAATTTGAACCATGATATTGTCTCTCATCAATAACCTAAAGAACATTCTATTGGATTATTTTGATGATCCAAGGTTGTTTCTATCCTTTAGTCAAAGTTTATTGATATTATTTTGTCACCTTTGTCAAAGTTGTTGCAAGGGATAAGATCAATAAGATGCAACTCCAATTAATGAGTTGATACCAAATATTTATCAAAGATAAAGAAAAGTGAATGTGAGAAATGTAAAATGTGATTCACACTAACACATTATTTAGAACACAAATATAAACTTTGCTAGAATTTTATTCTCATTATGCATATTAAATTACACTAATATGGACAATCCTCGCATCCTAACAGGTGCAATAATGCATCAAGCAAGCTAATATCCTAAATTTAAAGGATCCACTAGCATCAAAGACCTAGTGCAAGTGCAATGCAAGTGTAAGCTATCTTGACTAGTTGTCATCATTGCATCCTTGTGAAATCCCCTAATTCTATATGCATTAGGCAACTAGACATACATGCAACATGCAATCATGTAATTATGTAGGCAATTAGTCATGTAGGTGAGAGGAGATAATTGTTTGTGTAAATAATATGTTATGATGGATGCCTCCTATTATAAGATTTATAAATAAGAGGTTTTGTGGGCTTTTGAATTAATGAATAGAAGTATTTCTATTTTTAGGAGAAAAGAGAGATTATTTATAAAAGCACCTTTTCCATTATTTAAATGAAGTAGAAATACATAGCTTCCTTGCTTAGTGTTTCTATAATTTTTTATGGATTCACTAAAGCAAAGTAAATAAAGTAATCAATATCCTTTAAACAAATGGGGTGTAATTATGAATGTTTGTAAACCTTTAGGTAATAGTTATTGAATATGAACATGGCATTGATACTAAATGAAGAGATCTAAACATAACAAAGAGCAACAAAATAAATATGCAATCACAAAACAAGAGAAAAATAAGGGAAAAAACCCCCCTTGGGAGATGTCCAAAAATTCCAAAAATTTTCCATTAGCAATCTCAAATAAATACTACATTGCATCTTCTACAAGGCAAACCTTACCAAATGTGTTATCAACTCACATGTGAATGCAAGGTGACACCTCATCCTTACATATTGACATCACATCCTTAGACTTTGACCCATATTACAAATGTGTGATTACATAGGCATTTAATACCAATATTTCCCCTTTAATGACATATTTGTAAATTTGTAGTACAAACAATGATTTTTTGACACAACCCTTCATGAACACAAGCTAAAACCAATCCATTTGAAGATAAGTAGCCTTAAAACAATTACTACCAGCATTTGGACCTTTAACTTTCACCAACTATATCCAGTCATTCCAAGATCTAGCCATCCTACAATCTAACTCCAACCTTCCAAGGTTTTAGATCTACACAACACACTAAAATAGGAAGAATACCAACTGCAAATTGAAACCTCATGCACAAATACCTCTACAACTTGCATAATAAAATACTAGAACAAGCATTTCCAACCTTAAACTCTAACACCTATTCAAAAAAATATATCTGAATACAAATAAAACATAGTGTTGTCACCGAAGCTCACTCAGTTTGTCACTGTCGAAGCTCACTAGATCTATCATTTTTGAAGCTCACACTCAAAAAATAAACATCTAAATACAGATAAAACATAGTGCCACTTTTAGAGTTCACTAGGTCTATCGCTACCAGATATCACTAGATTTACCACTATCAAAGCCCACACAATCTATCGTTATCGAAGCTCACCAGATATGACATTGTTGAAGCTCACACTCAAAAAATAAACATCAAAATACAGATAAAACACAATATCATTGCCGAAGATCACTAGATTTTCCATTATTGAAGCTCACTAGATCTTCCACTAGCAAAGCTCACTATATATACCGATATTAAAGCTCACCAAATTTATCATTGTTGAAGCTCACCAGATTTATCATTGCAAAAGCTCAACAAGATTTAAATATCAAACCTTAGGATAAACAATCCTTAATCCAAATATTTTGCTATCAAAGCTCACTAGATCTACTACTATCAAAGCTCACTAGATCTGCTACTATCAAAGCTCATCAAATATTTCACAAATCATAAACCCTTACATATTTTCATACAATACCATAAATTGCCTAGGTTCAAGACCATAGGTTTGGTACCAAATGTTTAATCTGAACATGGCATTAATACTAAACGAAGAGAGCTAAACATAACAAGGAAAAAAACAACAAATATGTAAACACAAATTAAGAGAATAACAAGAGAAAAAACTCCCCTTGGGGGATGTCCAAAAATTCCAAAAGTTTCCATTATAAATCTCAAATAAATACTACATTGCATCTTCTACAAGGCAAACCCTAGCATGTGTCGTTGCTAACTCACATGTGCATGCAAGGTGACACCTCATCCTTACATACACATTGACACCTCATCCTTGGACTTTGACCCATATTACAATTGTGTGATTACATAGGCATTTAATGCCAACATTTCCCACTTAGTGACATATTTGTATTTTTAGTACAAATAGTGATTTTTTGACACAACCCTTCATGAGCACAAGCTAAAACCAATCCTTTCATAGACAAGTAGCCTTAACCTAGTTACTACAATCATTTAGACCTATAACTTCCACCATCTATATCTAGTTGTTTCAAGACCTAGCCACCCTACAAGCTACCTCCAACATTCTAAACACATTAGCTTCACCTATTACCCTCAACCATATACCAACAAGGTAACAAAAAAGTCCAAAAAACTACTTTTAAAATATTACAAATATTATTGGAGCTAACTTTGAGAATATTACACTAGGAAACCACCACTAGCATCCACACCAATCTATTTTGGGTACAACTACTCTAGTTAAAGTAGTATTAACAACCCTACAAGCTGCACCAATTACAATAGCCAATAATACAACTACACCATTTACAGTAGTTTCTTCAAGTATAAGCTACACCAGTTACAATAGTTAATACTTACCCCAAACTTATGGTACAACCAATAAACCATTTCAGATATTCTTTAGCAACTTTGCAAAACATAGATATGAGGTTTCATATCTACACAACACACTAAAATAGGAAGAATACCAATTGCAAAATGAAACCTCATGCATGGACACCTCTACAACTTGCATAATAAAACCACTAGAACAGGCATTTCCAACCTTAAACTCTAACATCTATTCAAAAAATAAACATTTGAATACAAATAAAACATAGTGTTATTATCGAAGCTCACCAGGTATATCGCTACTTAAGCTCACTAGATATGTAATTTTTGAAGCTCAAACTCACTAAAAATAAAAATTTGAATACAGATAAAATATAGTGTCACTATTGGAGCTCACCATGTTTGTTGCTACCAGAGCTCATTAGATTTTCCACTATCAAAGCTCACCAGATCTGTTGTTGTCGAAGCTCACTAGATCTATCACTATTAAAGATCACATTCATAAAAAATAAACATCAAAATACAAATTAAACACAATGTCATTGTTGAAGCTCACCAGGTTTTCTATTATCAGAGCTCATCAGCAAATCTACCATTGTTGAAGCTCACTAGATCTACCATTGTCGAAGCTCACCAAATTTGTAATTATTAAAGTTCACTAGATCTATCGCTATAGAATCTCAACAAGATTTAAATATCAAACCCTAGGATGAAAATTACTTAATATAGATCTTTCATTGTTAAAGCTCACCAGATCTGCTACTATCGAAGCTTAGTATATCTATCGCAAGTCATAAACCCTTACATATTTTCATACAATACCATAAACTGCCTAGGTTCAAGACCATAGGCTCTGATACCAAATGTTAAATTTGAACATGACATTGATACTAAATGAAGAGAGCTAAACATAACAAGGAGCAACAAAATAAAGATGCAAACACAAAATAAGAGAATATTAAGGGAAAAAACTCCCCTTGGGGGATGCCCAAAAATTTCAAATTTTTTTGTTATCAATCTCAAATAAATACTACATTGCATCTTATACAAGGCAAACCATAGCATATGTGTTGCCAAATCACATGTGAATGCAAGGTGACACCTCATCCTTACATACACATTGACACCTCATCCTTGGACTTTGACCCATATTACAAATGTGTGATTACATAGGTATTTAATACCAACATTCTCCACGTAATGACATATTTATAATTTTGTGGTACAAACAATGATATTTTGACACAACCTTTCATGAGCACAAGCTAAAACTAGTCCTTATGAAGACAAGTAGCCTTAACCTAGTTACTACAATCCTCTAGAACTATAACTTCCACTATCTTTATCCAGTAGTTTCAATACCTAGCCACTCTACAAGTTAACTCTAGCCTTCTAAACACATTAGCTTCACCTGTTACCCTCAGCCATATACCGACAAGGTAAAAAAAGTTCAAAAAACCACTTTAAAACATTACAAATATTATTGGAGCTAACTTTGAGAACATTACACTAGGCAACCACCACTAGCATCCACACCAGTCTCTTTTGGGCACAAATAATCTAGATATAGTAACATTAACAACCCTACAAGTTACACCAGTTACAATAGCCAATAATATAACTACACCAGTTATAGTAGCTTCTTTAGGTAAAAGCTACACCAGTTATAATAGTTAATACTTACCCCAAAACTATGGTACAATCAATAAACCATCTCATACATTCTTCAACAACTTTGCAAAACATAGATATGAGGTTTTAGATCTACACAACACACTAAAATAGGAAGAATACCAACTACAAAATGAAACCTCATGCATGAACACCTCTACAACTTGCACAATAAAACCACTAGAACAAGCATTTCCAACCTTAAACTCAAGCACCTATTCAAAAAAGATAAAACATAGTGTCATCTTCAAATCTCACCAGGTCTGTTATTTTCGAAGCTCACCAGATCTATCATTGTTGAAGCTCACACTCACAAAAAATAAGCATCTGAATACAGATAAAATACAATGCCACTGTTGGAGCTCATCAGGTCTATCACTACCAAAGCTCACCAGATTTACCACTATCAAAGTTCACCAGATCTATCATTGTCAAAGCTCACCAAATCTATAAATGGTGAAGCTCACACTTATTGAAAATAAATATCAAAATATAGATAAAACATAATATCATTGTTGGAGTTCACTAGGTCTGCCATTATTAGAGCTCACCATATTTGCCACTAGTGAAGATCATCAGATCTACCATTATTGAAGCTCACTAGATTTACCATTATCGAAGCTCACTAGATTTTACATTATCAAAGTTCACCAAATCTATCACTACAGAAGCTCAATGATATTTAAATATCAAACCCTAGGATGAACAATCCTTAATCTAGATATTTTTTTATCAAAGCTCACCAGATATGCTACTATTGATACTCATCAGATCTATCATAAGTCATAAACCCTTACATATTTTCATACAAGGACATAAACTACCCAGGTTCAAGACCATAGACTTTGATACCATATGTTCAATTTGAACATGGAATTAATACTAAATTAAGAGAGCTAAACATAACAAGGAGCAACAAAACAAAGATGCAAACACAAAATAAGAGAATAACAAGGGGAAAAACCCTTCTTGGGGGATGTCCAAAAATTCTAAAATTTTCCATTATCAATCTCAAATAAATACTACATTGCATCTTCTACAAGGCAAACCCTAGAATTTGTGCTGCAAACTCCCATGTGAGTGTAAGGTGACACCTCATCCTTGGACTTTGACCCATATTACAAATATGTGATTACATACGTATTTAATGCCAACATTCTTCGCTTAATGACATATTTGTAATTTTGTAGTACTGTTGTGGCTGATCCACAACACACCCCAAAATTGGGGACCCACCTTTTTTGCATGCTATCAAAGAAGATCTCAGTGACCCAGATGCTAAAAATCAAGAAAAGGGCAAAATTGCACAAGGATAAAAAGTGTCGCGATATCGCGACATGTCGCGCCATCGCTGTCGAAAAATGAAAAGTGTCGCGATTTCGTGACGTGTTGCGCTGTCGCTGGCAGAAAATGAAAAGTGTAGCAAAATCGTGACATGTTGCTCCATTGCATCCCAGAGAGGAGAGAGAAAGACGAAGCAGAAAAGCGTAGCGAAATCGTGACATGTTGCAAAATCGCGGGTCAAACCAGTCAAACAGGGTAAAGCAGAAAAGCGTCATGAAATCGCGACAAGAAACGACAAAGGAGAACGAGATAGAAAAACGTCACGAAATCGCGACAGGAAACAGCAAAAGGGCCTAAAATAGAAAAGCGTCGCGATTTCGCGACGAAAAGCTGGCAAAGGGGTACGAAGCCGAAAAGCGTCACGATATCGTGACAGGTCACGTTTTCGCGGCTCCAAGCAACGAACGTGTACGAAAAGGAAAATATGTCACGATTTCGCGACATGTTGCATTTTCGCGGCCAAATGCAGCAAGACAGCCCGAAGCGAAAAAACTTCATGATTTTGCGACAGGAAGCAGCAAAGCATGCCGAAGCGAAAAAATGTCGTTATTTCACGACAAGTTGCAGCCAAAGTGGACAGAGCGAAAAGGCATCGCGATTTCGCGACAAGTTGCAGCCAGACAGCCCAAAAGGAGAAAAGTGTCACGATTTTGCGACAGAAAAACAGCAAAGTGTACGAAATAAAAAAGTGTCACGATTTCGCGACAGAAAGCTGCCAGAGTGAAAGAAACAAAAAAACGTCGCGATTTCGCGATAGGTTGCGGCCGAGGGCATACGAATAAGAAAAGGCGTCACGATTTCGTGACATGTCACGTTTTCACTGGGCGTGATGGCAGACAAGGCTGTTGGCCAAAAAGCGTCGCGATTTCGCTACCTATCTCATTTTCGCTGTGTTGGTAGAGGAACAGAATTACATGCTATTTTTTGTCGCGATTTTTACGGGGCCATTACAGAAGATGCAAAAAAGTGCAGAACACGTGGCATACATGTATAAGGGTTACATAAACGTTACATTCATAGAATATTATCAAACGTTTCAGCATTAAACATAAATTCAAAAGCAATTCGAAAGGCGGGAATATGAAACGAAGCAATCGAGAATATGAAGCGAAGCGATCTGGAAGATGAAACGAAGCGTCACAAGGCGAAACAGAAAGCATTGCCAAAAAGTATAAAAGCAGAGGCGTAGGGGTCAAAAACCGAGGGGGAGCAGAGTTGCAGTGCTAAAGGCCAGAGGGTCATTCTAGGCCTGCTTTGAGGCTGTTTTCCTTCCTTTTTCTGGTTTTGAGAAAACCAGAGATTCTGTTACTGTAAATGATCAATTTTTTAATACAGAAAATTCAGAGAGTTGCACCTCATTGGCAAGAAAGAAGGAGTTATTTTCTGCATGCATGTTTTAATGTTTATCTTTCCCTTTTTCAGATTTCTAGGCTTATAGGTGAAGTTGAATGCAAGTTCTCTTGGTTGCTTCATGCGAATGTCTAAATCTGAAAGATCACAATAAAACCCTAAAGACCAAGACTTAACTTATTTGGATTGTGCGTGTTTTGCAGGTTCAATAGGTTAGGTTGCATGCATGGAAACCTCACATCTTCGGTTTTGCCAGGACGAGATAGCATCAGACTGAATGCAATTTTAATTTTTTTTTTTTTGCATTTTATTTTATTTTTGCTGCACTTTATTTCCAGAAGCTCCAACTTTAATTTTTCAAGCTTTAAAATAAAATTAAAAAATTAAAAAACATCAAAACCCAAAAATAATTCCATTCATGTTATGGCATTTCATTAAATTTTATTTTGAAGTTACAGCATGGTCAAATAGAGACCAAATCACATTTACTTTATCAGGGTTCAATGAACAATCATTAAATTTCACAGTAAAATAAACCACGAGTGCCCCTTTTTTTAGTTACTTGCAACCACTAAGGTGTTCCAAGCATTTTAATTAAATATCTTTATTTGAGATTATTAATACACAGATGCAGAATGCTAACATAACAGGAACCTTGGAGAAGTTACATGTTTAATTTATTTGCAAGCAGAGGATTTAGAACCCAAATGCTCTCGGAGAGTGTGTTTTCACAATCGGGTGAAAATACTACTCAACAGATTGGCGCTAGAAGGAGGGCTTGAAAGCGGTTTATTTTATCGTGATTTTAGATGCTATGGGTTTATAATTATTTAAGAGCCTTACATTGCTAAATATTTCAAGTCCATTTTATTAGCATATACGGCCTCTAACACCACTCAACAGATTGGTGCTAGGAGGGCCGAACGGGTTTATTTTAGTGTTATTTAAATTTAAATTTTTTTATGCTTTAGTCCTCTAACACTCAGCGGATTGTAAAAGGACGGCCTGAATCGATTTACTTTATTCTATTTTAAGCAATCCAGGTATGCTATATATTTTTCTGATTGTTCATACAGAATTAAAGTGATTTGATTTAATTTTTCAGAATTTTGGTCTCATGCAATTACTTTTCATTTGATTTTAATGAATACATCTCTTAGTTGATGCTAACTTGATTTTTTTTTTTTTAAATTGCAGGTTGAATATTCAACAGATTTGGTTCTAAAATTACATTTTAAATTCACTAATGGCAACACTTGAGGAACAAATGGTATTCCTGAGAGCTGAAATAGTGTCTCTAAGAGAAAGAATGGTAGAAATGATAGAGGATCATTATGAGGGTTTATCTATACCTGTGGTACCCTATCAAATTCCTAAAATGTTATTGGATTTTTTACGATGTTTTAATCAAGAGGTGCCACTAGGATACTTGCAAAAATTGCATGTCTACAAGGATACATTATGTAAATTCCAGATTTTCTATGAGGAGGTAGCTTGTAAGTTATTTGCATACATTTTGGATGATAGACCATTCTTTTGGTATAGCCAACTACCCATGGAGGTTAGGAATTCTTGGATGCAACTAGAAGCAGCCTATCTTCACCATTTTGGTAATCAGGTTGACTTAGAAATCTTGAAAAATCAGTTTACCTCCATATGTAAGGGGCCTAATGAATCCTTGAGTCAATTCAATGGAAGATTTCGGGAGTTGCACTCCCAAATGTGGGAAAATTTTAACACATTGGAAGAGGAAGCCATGGAAGTATACCTAGGAGCCATACACCCCACACTTGCTTCACTCATTGAGGAAAAACTGAGTGGTTTGTCTCTAGATAAAATCCATGAGGTCTTAGAAGAGATAGAACGACAAGGTCTTGAAGAAGAAAAGGCACAACATGTTCACATGAGAAATTGTTCTTTTGATGCCAACCTACACCAACCATCAAACATAGCACCCTCCACTCAAATGATACCTAAGGTGAATGATCAAGGGGATAAATTTGAATACCCAAATTTTATGACCACCTTAGATGTAGCCCAAGAGGAGGTGCAAATCGCTAAGACAACATCCACTAGTGAGGATCATGTAGAGATACACGATTATCTAGATGAAGGGATTCTAAATTCAACAATTTTTGATATATGTGATAGGACAGAACCTACCATAGAATTGAATGAAGTGGTTGAAAGTGAAATTGGGAGAAAACCAATAAATGAATTTGAAGACATGATAGAATTTCACCACTTGTTCTTGGAAGATACTATTGATGAGATGTGTAAAATTAAGGATCAGGAAATTCTTCACCCTCCAAATTATGATAATGAATCATGGGTTACTAATTTGGACAATAATAGCCTTATAAATTTGAATTCAAGAAACGACCCACTTTTGGAAATAATTAAACCATCTAAGGAAGGTGAAGATGAATTTGATGAGAAACACATTGATGAATTGGAAGATGTTGAAGAAGTAGTTGAACGTCACCACTTGATTTTGAAAGATGATTATTATGATGCTTGGAAGAAGTGGGAAGACTACACTCTCTCCAAAATTACTATTGAAACTTTTGTGCCAATTGATATACAGGACAACATAATTGCCTACTCAAAGGAAGATATTACAACTCCTGTACAATTTGAGGATGTTTTGGAAGAGGGTTTCAAATCTCATCAAATTTTGGAAGATTATAATGATTATATTACCAAGGACAAAGAAGAAAATGAATTGATGAATGAATCAAAAGTTCATGTCACAAACATCATGGAATTTCATTCCATGGATTTGGATGACAATTTTTACAATGGTTGGGGGAGATATGATAATGCATTCTTTTCTCACATCCTTATAGATGAAACTCATATTTCACTTGATATGCAGGATGTTGAACCTTCTACATCATACGAAGATCTCATATTCACAAGACTTGAAAAGGGGACAAAATTTGATCATGTTGAATATAAATTCATTGAAGGTGTGGATGCAAGTTTGCATGATGATTTTGAGGATTCAAATGAAGAGATACCATGGATAGTGAACAAATAATTAGAACCAAATGATAAAGAGATTGATCAATTGGAAGCAACTCAAATGAAGGATCATCAAGATGAGTCATGGGACATACTCTTTGACCAAGAGTGTTTGAGGATTGAAAAGGATGACCATATTTTGAATTTAAATAATTTGAATGATGAAATGTCATTAAAGGTAAATGAAAAACAAGGTATAATTTTTAATCACACCTTTAATAACATTATGTTAGTGAATGGAAAAGAAGTTGATGCACTTGAATTGTTAAACCAAATTCATCAACAATTACTATTTGAATCTAGGATAAAAACTTTTAATGATCCAAATTTAGTAAATATCCTAGATGCTTGTAAATTGTTGCATAAATTTGATTGGCCTACAAATTTGGAAGATAATTTGGCTTTAAAATTTGTAGAAATAGGCTCCTACTTACAAAATTGCATATTTGAAAAGGATAGCCTAATTCTAAATCAAGGAGGGAATTATGAAATTCACATTTTAAAGAATAGACATGATAAAATTAAAAATCATTTATTGTCTAATCATTCTAGTAATTTGATGCTCACCTATGGGAGTATTATTGGAACTGAATCAAATTGGCATGGTGAGAATTGCAAGTGGAAATTTGTTGCATTGTTTGGTCTTGTCTTGTTTTTGTTGGATTCCCACAACATTTGGCATGCGTATCATGTTATATTTTTGTTGAAATGTTCTAATCATGTTTGGGATCCAGGAAAGTGATAATCCAAGCTTTGCATCATCTTGTATTATATTGTACATTTGTATATAGATTTTGGTTTTTGGGTTTTGGTTTGTGTTTTCAAGATCATTTTTTTTTTAAGTTACTTTGTTTTTGGTTTTTATTTTGTGTTTTCAAATTTTCATTTTTGGGATTGCAGTTTGGTTTTGGATTGAATAAGTTTTAATTTAAAGTTGTGTATTTATTTGACATGTTTTGTTTGTCTAAAAAAAAAATGATGAAAAAGTTGCCTTGAGATGCTAACTTATGTTCTAGATCGGGGAAATATGGAACATTGGAATTATTTGGTAAAACGCTCCGCAAGAGATACAAGTAATTTAATAATATCGTTTGAATCTTGTGATGCATGAAGTAGTCAGTTTTATATGGCAAAATTTCATCTGCAATTCAAAGGACAATGCATTCATATTACATCTCACTTTGCACATACATGCCATCTTAGTTGCATATGCATTTCAAATGCAAATCATTAAAGTGTGTCAAATCCTCTTAAGGTTATGCTATCACATAAATAAGAAGAAAATCCTAAGGTTGGGAACTGAGTCTTGAGATATCTAGAACCAAGCACATTTTATACACATTAAAAAGGATCTTGAGCAAAATGATCAAAACCTTGCTTAGAAGAAAGGGTTGGGCGAAAGAAGTTTTTCATGTCTATCCTATTTATGCAGCATGATCCTTAAGACAGTGGTTTTGACCACTTCCATTAAGCTTAAAGCCTAAAATCAAAGTAGTAAGGATAGGGCTAAATCCTCATCGAACTTAGGTTGAGGATCCAATTCCCCAAAGCTTTGATTTGACCTACATGGAGTAGTAAGGATAGGGCATAAATTCTCATCTCGCTTAGGTTGAGAATCTGATTCCCCAAAACTCTTATGTCTCATTTCATGATAAATCTTGGATTGGAAGGATTGTACTACTTGTCCTCTGCAAAGGATGGGTAGTCATCCCCAAGGTCTAAGCAATAAATTAATATTTTCCATTTGTATCCAAAGCTTGGATTGGAAAGATCATAGTACATGTCCCTAGCAAGGATGGGTAGTCATCTCCAAGGTCCAAGAAGTAAAAAAAATAAAATTTTTCCATCTCATCTTTATATTGGATTGGAAGGATCGTACTACTTGTCCTCTGCAAAGGATGGGTAGTCATCCCCAAGGTCCAAAGAAATGAAGGTAAGTCTTGGATTATGGGGTTAGGTATGCCCATGCATGGCAACATGTCTTGTATAAAAAACAAGACCACTTGTTTGTTCAAAGGGTTAGACTAGCATGACCATTTCTTCCATAATTGGTTAAATTATTTTGCTCAAAGTGAGGTAATGAATTCCAAATCAGAATAGTAAGGATAGGGTTAAACTCCCATCTCGATTAGGTTGGGAGTCTAATTCTCCAAAGTTCTGATTGCACATCCACTTGCACATGGGTTCAAGATAGTAGGGACTCATAACCAACTTTGGGATCTAATAAAGCAATTCATATAGTTGATCCTAAGAGGGTTTGATAATCTTGAATGTTTGTGTATGATACTAGAAGAAATACTATGTCTTTTATAAAAGCAAAATCGCTTAGCATATTTATTAGATTACACAAGTCATTCACAATCTCACATATGCATTCATGTAAAACTGACAATGGAATGTTGATCAATTTCAAACGATAGGGAATGAAAACACATTGCACACACCGAGCTAATACTTGATGATTCTGATGATTCATATATTTCTGATCCATGGGCATTTGTTTATATTTATTATGTGCTAACACATGTTTTCGAGTTTATATACTTCCAGATAGGGTTCTCACTAAAATGCTCAAGAACATTTGATAGCAGAGTCGCCATTTGTTGTGGCTGATCCACAACACACCCCAAGATTGGGGACCCACCTTTTTTGCATGCTATCAAAGAAGATCTCAGTGACCCAGATGCTAAAAATAAAGAAAAGGGCAAAATTGCACAAGGATAAAAAGTGTCGCGATATCGCGACATGTCACGCCATCGCTGTCGAAAAATGAAAAGTGTCACGATTTCGTGACGTGTTGCGTGGTCGCTGGCAGAAAATGAAAAGTGTAGCGAAATCGTGACATGTTGCTCCGTCGCGGCCCAAAGAGGAGAGAGAAAGACGAAGCAGAAAAGCATAGCGAAATCGTGACATGTCGCAAAATCGTGGGTCAAACCAGTCAAACAGGGCAAAGCAAAAAAGCGTCGCGAAATCGCGACAAGAAACGACAAAGGAGACCGAGATAGAAAAAAGTCACGAAATCACGACAGGAAACAGCAAAAGGGCCTGAAATAGAAAAGCGTCGCGATTTCATGACGAAAAGCTGGCAAAGGGGTACGAAGCCGAAAAGCGTCGCGATATCGCAACAGGTCGCGTTTTCGCGGCTCCAAGCAGCGAAAGTGTACGGAAAGGAAAATATGTCGCGATTTCGCAACATGTCACGTTTTCGCGGCCAAATGCAGTAAGACAGCCTGAAGCGAAAAACGTCGCGATTTCACGACAGGAAGCAGCAAAGCATGCCGAAGTGGAAAAATGTCACGATTTCGCGACAAGTTGCAGCCAAAGTGGACAAAGCGAAAAGGCGTCACGATTTCACGACAAGTTGTAGCCAGAAAGCCCGAAAGGAGAAAAGTGTCGCGATTTCACGACAGAAAGATGCCAGAGTGAAAGAAACGAAAAAACATCACGATTTCGCAACAGGTTGTGACCGAGGGCGTACGGAGAAGAAAAGGCGTCGCGATTTCGTGACATGTCATGATTTCGTGACATGTCGCGTTTTCGCTGGGCGTGATGGCAGACAAGGCTGTTGGCCAAAAAGCGTCGCGATTTCGCTACCTGTCTCATTTTCGCTATGCTAGCAGAGGAACAAAATTACATGCTATTTTTTGTCACGATTTTCACGGGGCCATTACAGAAGATGCAGAAAAGTGCGGAACACGTGGCATACATGTATAAGGGTTACAGAAACGTTACATTCATAGAATATTATCAAACGTTTCAGCATTAAACATAAATTCAAAAGCAATTCGAAAGGTGGGAATATGAAACGAAGCAATCGAGAATGTGAAGCGAAGCGATCTGGAAGATGAAACGAAGCGTCACAAGGTGAAACAGAAAGCATTTCCAGAAAGTATAAAAGTAGAGGCATAGGGGTCAGAAATCGAGGGGGAGCAGAGTTGCAGTGCTAAAGGCCAGAGGGTCATTCTGGGCCTGCTTTGAGGCTGTTTTCCTTCCTTTTTTTGGTTTTGAGAAAACCAGAGATTCTGTTACTGTAAATGATCAATTTTTTAATACAGAAAATTCAGAGAGTTGCACCTCATTGGCAAGAAAGGAGTTATTTTTTGCATGCATGTTTTAATGTTTATCTTTCCCTTTTTCAGATTTCTAGGCTTATAGGTGAAGTTGAATGCAAGTTCTCTTGGTTGCTTCATGCGAATGTCTAAATCTAAAAGATCACAATAAAACCCCAGAGACCAGCACTTAACTTATTTGGATTGTGCGTGTTTTGCAGGTTCAATAGGTTAGGTTGCATGCATGGAAACCTCACATCTTCGATTTTTCCAAGACGAGATAGCATCAGACTGAATGCAATTTTAATTTTTTTCTTTTGCATTTTATTTTCTTTTTTGCTGCACTTTATTTCCAGAAGCTCCAACTTTAATTTTTCAAGCTTTAAAATAAAATAAAAAAATTAAAAAACATCAAAACCCAAAAATAATTCCATTCATGTTATGGCATTTCATTAAATTTTATTTTGAAGTTACAGCATGGTCAAATAGAGACCAAATCACATTTACTTTATCAGGGTTCAATGAACAATCATTAAATTTCATAGTAAAATAAACCACAGTGCCCCTTGTTTTCAGTTACTTGCAACCACTAAGGTGTTCCAAGCATTTTAATTAAATATCTTTATTTGAGATTATTAATACACAGATGCATAATGCTAACATAACAGGAACCTTGGAGAAGTTACATGTTTAATTTCTTTGCAAGTAGAGGATTTAGAACCCAAATCCTATCGGAGAGTGTGTTTTCACAATCGGGTGAAAATACTACTCAACAAGTACAAAAAATAATTTTTTGACACAACCCTTCATGAGCACGAGCTAAAACCAGTCCTTCCGAAGATAAGTAGTCTTAACCCAGCTATTGTAATCCTATAGACCTATAACTTCCACCATATATATCTAGTCATTCCAAGTCCTAACCACCCTACAAGCTAACTCTAGCCTTCTAAACATATTAGCTTCACTTGTTACCCTCAATCATATACTGACAAACACTACACCAAAAAAGGCTTTAATGATAGCTAAAGTAAGGCAATATTTTATGATGGTAAAAAACCACCTTAATATATCCTAAATGGGTAGTTAAAAACTGCCCTCATAGGATAATCATCCTTTTAGGGTGACCCTAAGAGAGTGGTTTTAAACCGTTGTCTTATGGTGAACTAAGAGGGTGGCTTAGGCAACCCTAAGAGGGTGGTTTATAATCACCATATTAGGGTCTCAACAAAAAAATTATAAATATCATGGGAAAATCCTAGGTCGCATTTCAATTGAGAATTTTATAGTACACAACAGAGGTAGAGCTAGTGCTTTGAGCAACATTTCGATTAAGTATTTTTTAGCACGCGATGGAGGTAGAGATAGGGCTTTGAGCAACATTTTGATTGAGTATTTCGCAACAGCTAGGGCTTTGAGCAGGATTTCATAGTGCGTGATGGAGGTAGAGCTAGGGCTTTGAGAAGCATTTTCACAGTGCATGACAGAGGTAGAGCTAGGGCTTTGAACAACATTTTACAGCATGTGACGAAGGGAGAGATAGAGCTTTGAGCATTTTGATAACACAAAATGGAAGCAGAGCTAGGGCTTTGATAATTATCTGTAGCACACAACAAAGGCAGAGCTAGGGCTTTGAGCATTTTGATAGCGCACAATGGAGGTAGAGCTAGGGATTTTTAGTAGTGCACGATGGAGACAGAGATAGGGCTATGAGATTTGAATATAAACTTGTATATTTTGGTATGCAAAGTTTAAACTTGAATATAATAATTGAGCTTATACCATTTGATCTAAAAAAACTTATGTTGTAACAAGTAAATATTTGAATATATTTTTTGACTACTATGTATATGTATTTGGGTGTTCTCTCTATTTTCATTTAGAGCTTCATTGGATATTTTCTTGGTTTTAAGTTTTATTAATACCAAAATGAAAACCCTAACTAGATTTTGTATTTGCGCATTCTTTCTATTTTATTTAGAGCTTCATTTGGTATTCCTTTAATTTTTAGTTTTATTAATACCAATATGAAAACACATAGTGGTTTCCTTCTGTTTTTATTTTAGAACTTCGTTTGTTCTTCCTTCGATTTTCATTTTTATTAATACCAATATGAAAACCCACAGTGGCTTCCTTCTATTTTCATTTTAGAGCTTCATTTGATCTTCCTTCAATTTTATTCGCTTCAATATAGAAGGCTATGATATTGCATGGCATGCATTTTTATTTTTAGTGTTTATTTACATGCTATTTTTATGGTAGTCTTCTAGATGAAGAGATGGGTAATATAGGATGCCATGTTGTTTATCTATTGGGTGAACATGGAATTGACAACTATCATGTTGCTTGAACTTTAATCATCAAAAATTTCACCTAGGATTATAAACATTCCACTCTATCTAATCCTATTTTGGATGAGAGATGTGACTTGCCTTTCACCTCTTTTGCCTTTTATTTCCTCATATCAACTATGTTGGAAATATTTATTTGGTGTTATGTCTTAGGTCCCTTTGAATTTTTTGTTGATATCTTCTCATAGCCAGACTTATACAAGTCTATGCTAGTTGATATGTCCTCCTGACCAACATAAGACAAGGACATAATTTAGGGGCATATCCCTTGGAAGTTCATAATTCATTTCACTTTCATAAAATATTTTACAAGTTAAAAGTTAGTGATTTCTTGAATAAGATTTTAATTAATCTACTGATCCAGTAGGCTATTTTGAAGAGTCTGCATAATTTGATGTTCAAATTGAAGTGATAAGATAATTTGCTTACTTTGCAGGTGTTATAGTATTGAGGATTATAAGATCACATAGTAGATATAGTAAGTGGAAAATTAAAGATCTTCCTTAAAACAACTAAATAGTTTTGAAGATTAGTAGATTAACAAGTCAAGAACAATAATTGGTAAATTAAACTTTTTAAAGATAATTAAATATAAGGTAAATATATAGGTATTCTAAACATTAATACAAAAGTGAATCTTCAACTTAAATAAAATGTTATATCCAACATGTTATTATGAGTCAGATGTCATATATTGACATAGATTTATACAATAATTTGTATATTAAATGGTTGTAAGAACCACTCTTTAGTTTAATTTATACAATAAATCAGGAGTCAGTGACACACACCTTGCATGCTAGTAAGTACTTGAAATTTTATAGTTTTGTTCAATAGTGGTTGACCTCTGCATATTAGAATTGATCATGGTTTTGTCATCGACTATGGTGTATTGTAGCAACTAGTGGAGGATACCAGCTACAAAGTTCTATTAACAAGGAATATAAGGAGGCGACCCATATAATTAATGAATTTGATGGTGAGAATACTCAAAATGAGTCTGAAATTGGTTGGCTAATGAAGAAGATACATAGATCACACAAGAAATTTGCTTGTGATATTGGGTTACTTGTTGTCATACTATATGGTATAATGATGTTTGGATGACACCTATATTATAGGTGTTGATGCTAGGTCATCACACACTTTAAATACTGAATATTGTATAAAGTGAGGTCCAACAAGATGTGAGTAGAGTCAAGAAACACATATAAGGTGGAGATCATTTTCAATCTAAACGGACAACCCGTAGGTCCAAATTAAATTTGTATTTTTTTAGGGGTGATTGTGAGGGATATTGTTCCTATCACCCATACAGACTGTAGAGCAATCATAGTGGAAGTTAAAAACTAGTTATAGACACTTATTATGGTAACTAACTAGACAATGCAGTTCATAGTGTCCATTTTTTAATACTTATATAAATATTGCATCTAATAAGATGCTGGTTTAAAGCAACAAAAATATATTATTTCGAGCATAATGAAAATGAGTACTGACAACCATGGAAAAGCAATGATGTGAACATAAACATTGACTTGTGAAAAACCACTATGATAAGTATTATAATGATAAAGATAGAATTTCTAATCCCCCACATCATGTATCACAAAAATATTGGGAAGCCTTTGTGAATGGCAGGAGTAATGCTAACTTTAAGGTAAGTATCAACCAATCTAGTATGGTAGTTCATATCATTGTTATGTTCATATCAATTTTTTTGACCTTGCTCTTCCTAATGAATTTATATATTGGTTTCTTCGTTGCGTTGTAAGTGACGAGGCAAAGGAACAAATAAAATAGATCTCAATAATCCATCATGCACACTTGTATTCGAACAGGATATGCTCGACTAGAACATGAAAGAGTATTATATCATACTCATCCATTATATGTGATAAACATACCTATATTGTTTTGTCGTATGACTTATCCCCATGTCTCTCCAACTATATATCTTGTAGAGGAAGAGCCAACCAAATGTGGAAACTCCACTACCAAGGGCAACTATGTGGATGGTAGTATTAGAATAACTCATATCCTAAGTTATTACTAGGATAATTTGTGTGGCTGAGATTAGCTCAGTTAGTTATGATCCAATGGATCATATTGTACACCTTTGCTATTTAAGCAAGGTTCCTTTCATTCATTTACATCAAGTATTTTACTTTTTCAATATGGTATCAGAGTAGGCTTTCCCTGCTCTATGGTCCTGAGGAGCTTTTCCTCATGGGGGATTTCCCTCCCACCCCATTTTTTTTCTATCATTTTTTTCTCTTCTTTGGCAATTTTTTTTTTTAGACAACTGAGGGAGTATGCTCTCCATATTTGATGGAACAGAAACCATAAGTTTAGAAAATCATGGCTGCCATATTTTTTATGGATAATTTTTTAGAGTTTGAATTTTTATATGAGGATCTGTGAAGGAAAGAGCAGTTGTAGAGACAAGGAGTTGTTGTTCATCCCACATAAATTTTAAATAGTGTAGATTTTTTTGGCACATCCGTCGAATTGCTACCATTGTGCATTGGTGATCCCATACCTTTTGTTTGCAGTTGGACTATTGCCACTACGTATTGGTGATCCCATGCCTTCATGGTTGAGGCAGTCTACGTAGGCAAGGTGGTCATCAATAAAAATTTTTGTAGTCGTTTATAACAATAAATCCGTAAAGGGGAGAATTTTTTTCTCATGCTGCTTTGAGGACGTTGTCTTTCGATTTGGAGTAGAAATTGCAGTTTCAAGGAGCGATGCCGCATGGTGGTTCGAAGAAGGTAGATCGTCCCTTCCCTTTATCAAATTTTTTTCCAAACAACAGATATGGAGTTTTAGGCTCCCTAGGCTCATCGAGTTCTATGGCATACCTCTTTGTGGCATATGCATGAGTTTAGTAAGCCATCAACCAGTTAAAAGATATTGTAAGTGTTTTTCATTTAGTTTAACAATGCGATTTTGGGTTGTGGAAACAAGTAGCAATGCTACCTCCAAACTGTCGAAACCCAACAACAGTGGGATTTTTTTTCCACCTGTCTGCTAGATTTCACTCTACTCGTTGATGAGGGTGGCTATGATGGCTAATGATCCAAAATTCTACGCGAAGGTCAAGTTTACACCGTTGTGACATCTGTAATTTTTGGCATGGAGGCAATTTTTATGTTGGTGCTCTCTGCTAATTGTCTGCACTGTTCTCACCATTAGAATATTTTTTAATAGATTTTTTTTCTATGGAGTGTTTTTCTAAGGGTAGTTGCATTTTATTGATTGCTAAGAGGCAGTCATTTATTTGTTGCACCTACCCCAGCAGCCGCAGCAGCAACAGAGCCCCGATAACAGCTCATTGACTAGCATGGTAAAATATACTGGCAGAGATTCCAGTGGAAATTACTGCTAGAACATTTTTTCATCTTCAAATATCATCACATGATGCCCCACTCCCACCGCAACTGTGGAGAGTATGTTTCTTTTGGTATGGAGGCATTAGTGACAGTGGCAGAGAAAATGGAGGAGTAATGTGTTGAGGTACGATTTTTTCAGGTTACAAAACCACTCGACAACTAGGATTTGAATACCCTTCTTTGCAAAGAAATGAGTGTTTCTTCAAGGTCTCCACTTAATGTAAACTCTGTGTAGTTCGCAAGTGTTGTTAAAAATGGGCCTGGGAAATTAAATAAATGATCTCGAGTTCATCGTGTGAAACATGTCCTTTCATATCAGTTTGATCCATTTTTGAAATAAAGTTTATTTTGGGCTTTAAATTAAAGTACACTAAACTTTATTTCCTTTCATCAATTTAATATCACCAAAATTGCTTCAAATAAATTCATCCTAGAATAGTCTAGCATTTTATAAATTGAATTTCAATTAACTTCAATCAAGTGAAACTTAGATGAAATTAGTAAACCTTGAATGTAATAATGTATTATCAATTCTTCTTAAAAATTTACTGAATAAAGAATTATTTGTCCAAACACCTTTATAAATTATAAATAAAATATAAGAAGGTGCATAACTTATATCAATGTCTTGCTCTATTTATAACACAATAAAACCTTATTAACAATAAAATTTAGAGCTTGATATAATTATAATTCATAGTCTTTTTGAATTTTACAAAAAAATAAAATCTATGGAAGATGATATTTATCCTTTTAAAATTATTAAATATTTTAAAACAATATAATTTTTAGATGGGCAAAATAACATAACCTTAAAGTTATACCCGGATCGGATTTTGAAGAGATATCAGTCCCAATTTTCCTAACCTCATGAAATGAACGATCATTTATCCCTAACTTTATCAATTTAAATATCAATTAACTTGATATTAAATAACCTAGTAAACAAATTTTCTCTTATGAAACTGAACTAGGTTAAGAACAGTTAATAAAACAATGCAAAATAAATTATAACAGATTTTAGTTGCTAAAGAAAACTAAATTTGCATTCAGATAAACAAACCTGAGTACCAGAAATAACAGAGCAGATCAATAACTTGGTGCCATCTTCAAAGGAGTTTAACATTTTAGACTATATGGAACAGATTTTTCAAAAATTTAAAGTTCAAACCCAAAACGTTTCATATAGCTTTTATTGATATTACATAATAAACCTGGTTCCTGCAATTTCCTCCTGTATTCCTTCTCAGAGGGACGTCCTATATTTTCCTTATTCCGTCTCTTTCTCTGTATAATATTATTGTCCGTCCTCTTCTTTGTTTCAAACTTCTCCTCTTATAATTCAAAATGCCGTTTTACTTGATTCGTTCCTTCTGTTCCATTCAGTTACGCAAACTCCTTTGGAAACTAACACTTTGATATTTCGCTTTTCAACTTTCAATATGGCAATGAATGTCATTTTATTATTCTCTTTACTAATACTCTCTTGAATGATCCTTTATGTGAAAATAATCAGATAATATATGACTTTAAATATTTGTTTTCATTGTAACTTCCTCCATAATCATGGTTAATATTGCATCGATCTTTTGAAACAGATAAGCGACCAATATCAATCAATACTACCTCCATTTAGTAAAAGCAATGACAAGCATTTGTCCCATTTCTTTGGCATTGTATGGATCTGGCGCTTCACTGCATTGTATTTTCCAACCAGCTTTATTGATGTCACATCACCCATTATGTATTTTAATCAAGCCTTCATGTGATCATTTGGTGTTGTGTAAATCTATCAAATGCTATCCAGATTTATCTCCCGGAGCTATAATGTCTACATCCTTTTTGTACTTGCTGCTACTATAACCTGAAATTGTGACAGCAATCTCCGGTGAATTCTCAGCAAAGAGCAAAACGAGCATTATTTATACCATCCATCGTCATTTTTTATGATTACTGTTGTTTTTGGTGTTCGTCCGCCTGATCCATATTCCTCCATTGCCGAGACATTGTGGTTATCACATTGTTATATATGTTGAAATTTTGTTCCACTTTAATGCCTCTTTTTCTCTGCATACTTTCAACTCTTCAATGACCCTCTCCTTCTCTGCATAACCGCGCATAACTCTTCAATGTTCCACTTTAATACCTCTTCTTCTCTGCATACTGGAAAATAACCGCGCACTTTCAACTCTTCAATGACCCTCTCTGTCTGTATACACCGCAACAATTTAGGTAACTAGGTTCCCTCTTTAATACACTCTATATCCAACGCGAAAATGACTCGTACTGTATAGAATCCGTGGAAAATCCCATAATTTTATAGCCATGCGACTATCATCGTTTCACCACCTCTACTGCGGGTGCCCCAGCTGCTGTAAAATCGCCTGCGATAAAATTCGTGACACCTACTTTGCGTTCATCAAAATATTGTGATCTCCGGCGTGCGCCCTGTGATGACTGTCTCGAGCTGCGTCCGTGGGTCCGCCTAGGTCTTTTGTCCTCCTTGGTATAAAACCGGTCTCTAAATCCATTTCGTACCTGCCAAACAACATAACAAACCCTCAATTAATCAAAGGTATTATAAGATCACAAAAAAAACTAAAAAACTATCTAAAACTTAAAAGAAATCTCTAACACATTTAAAACAAAAACCACTTCCTACTAAAAAAAAACCTACATAATATTAAAAAAAACCTGCATAATATTAAGACAAAACATGCACTTAAATTTTTTTAAGTAATCTTGTGTTTAAACCTTTGAGGGTGGTTGTTGATGTAATTTATAATATATTACTATATATTACTATCAAACACACCACGAACATAATATATAAACAAATAACATATGATTAAATAATAAAATTGTATTTACCTACTACAATATATTTAAAACCCATAACTAACAAATATTAAAACAAACATAATACTAAGAAGATAATAAAAAGAATTTATAACGACAAATTACAAAACTTTTACAAACGACAAATTACAAAACTTTTACAAACATCACCCATGACAATTATATAACAAAGGTAATTTTATAACGACATACAAACAAAACATTTTACTTATATTAAAAGATTACCTTTGTAGACAAAACAAACTAATGAATAATACAAACAAACAATACACAACTTTGGACACATACATAAACCAAAGAATTTTCTTGAAATGATTTTGGTAAGCATAACTCAAAACAACTTGACACGCACGAGGTGAATTCAGCTATGGATTCGGCTATCCAAATATTCACATGAAAACAAACTCTTTTGATATTTCAATAACAACAATGATATACCACAGCTTTAATCATTAGACTACAACCTAGCCCTGCAAGTATAATTCAAACCTTTAGAGCGCAAAGGTGAAATTTGACAATGCATTTGCTATAAAACAAGTCACATACAGTAAATATTCTTGCCATTTTAATGATGACAATATGAATTATAAACGCAAGTAATATATTGGCATTAACTTTCAAATTTCAACTTTAAGCATTTGAGGTCGTTGTGAAAGAGTTTAATATTGATTTTCAAATTTTCAAGTGGGTCTCCAAACTTTTGGGGTCGTTGTGAAAGAGTTTAATATTGATTTTCGAATTTTCAAGTGGGTCTCCAAACTTTTGGGGTCGTTGTGAAAGAGTTTAATATTGATTTTCGAATTTTCAAGTGGGTCTCCAAACTTTTGGGGTCGTTGTGAAAGAGAAGAGATCGGCGTGAGCAACGACGATTCTTTCTGGAGTTGCGTGAGATCTCGATCCTGGTTTCATTCTGACGTAAGAGAGGCAGCTTGGGGCCAACGATGTGAATGTCTTCAGCTCTGTTACTGAATCAATCATGACAGCGCGTACTGTCGGTGGAGTGAGTTTTGGACACGTTCCAAACCTACGGTGCGGAGATCGTGAACGCCACAAGAAGACCAATAGCAAACGGGGGAGCGACGACGAAAGGAGAAGACATCTGCGATGAATCAGGCAAGGATAGTTGAGTTTTGAACTAGAACTAGGCTTTGGTGGCGGTTTCAGAAAAATTATTGTGGAGTCTAAGCTTACTAAAAGACACCGGGAGGCATTTGACAGAGGATGACCTGGTGAAGCTACGCTCGAAATTCACAAACGTCGACACCGACTCAACGACCATGACCCTGGAGTGGCTCTAGTGAACAACAGTGTAATAGTAGTGCCTGTACGACCGTTGGGATTTTACTTGAAGAGCAGTGTGAGCGCGCGAGGAGCGGTGGTGAAACACATTCATTTAATTAACATCAATCAAAGCATTTGATGGAATATTTAGATGACCAATCCAATGAGAAGCAGCAATGGCAGCAATCGAGCATAATCAGCGGGTGATCGGGTGCTGAAGGTCACCGGGCTCGCAGTCAACTCCCCATGAAACAATTTCATTGCTAGAAGGAAGACTACGAAGATTCGAAGCCCAAAATCTTTGAGAGCAGCGGTTGGGTCTTCTCTGTGCACTAGCTTCAAATTGTTCAGTAATGACAACGCCTGGAAAAGTCTTGATGAAAAACGGGCTCTCAATGCTCCATAATGGTTTCCCATGGCGCGATTTGGTGCGGTGAGTTTGGCTGGAATCACGCGCTGTAATTCACCGACCAATTTTGTTGTTCCGCACACCGTCACGCATGAGAGCGCCCGCCACATTCCAACGGGCGCCATTGCATATGACTAGGCGCTGGTTTTTTTTCATGTGGACCTTATTATGGGCTGCGATCAGAGCTGAAGGGATTTATGATTAATATTAAAGCATGGGGCACATTTAAAATAAATAAATAAACAAAATTAAAAAAACAAAAATAATAATATATATATATATTTTTTTATTTGCTTACCTGGGCGATTTTATTTTTAATAAAGTGGAAAGGGGGCCACTTTAAATCTCTTGCATTGTAAAAAGAAAAATCTACAATGGGGTAATTTTTTGAAATGTATGGCCTTGATATTCTTTTTTTAAAAGGGTTGATCATTTTTGTTCCACTAGATATAATGTCTTTAAAAATAATAGACCCAACTTGATCACAAAGGGATATTCCAAAGATTTCATTGTGAGGAAGAAAGAAGGTTGTTATTTTTCTTAGGCCACTTTAAATCTCTTGCATTGTAAAAAGAAAAATCTACAATGGGGTAATTTTTTGAAATGTATGGCCTTGATATTCTTTTTTTAAAAGGGTTGATCATTTTTGTTCCACTAGATATAATGTCTTTAAAAATAATAGACCCAACTTGATCACAAAGGGATATTCCAAAGATTTCATTGTGAGGAAGAAAGAAGGTTGTTATTTTTCTTATAGATGAAGGCCATATTTTACATTTAATCATAGGGGTATTTATAGTTGTTGGAAAGTTTTTCCCGATACGGATATATTGGTGGTGTCCATTTTCCATTGTGAGGTAGTTTAAATTGTGTTTTTTGGCCTCAAAATTATTGTATCATCGAGTGCATTTTTGGTTGAACTCGACACTCCCAGACATTTGTTACAGTGAACCTCGTATCTAGTCATCTTCTCTATAGTACCTGGCAGATGCAATGGCTGGTTACCCATGTATTTCGGTAGGATGAGGAGGTCACCATAAGGACGCGTTCAAACACTACATTGGTGCCCTTTTATTTTTAGATTCCCTTGAAGTAAGTTGTTTGTCCACTCAGTTTGGACCTTGATATGAAAAGATATACCCATACTTATTCCAAAATAATAATGCAAAAATAAATAACTTAGAAGAAAATAATAACTCACAAAATACATACACATAGAACACAAGAGATTTATCCTGGTTCACCCAATATGGGCTACGTCTAGCAAACAAGAGCCACACCTCCTTTTCTATTATTATTCACCTTTCCCGTAATGGGACATTACAATCAATATAAAGGAAACTCTTACAACCCTAAACCATAATGTGGTATTATAATATCGTGGGCACAATACCATGGGCTAAAACCACCCATACCCACCAATCACGAGAATTCCTCCAAAACCTCTGAAAATAGCTTTGAGAATATCTCTGAAAAAAAGGGGACCACCGAAGCAGGGGTCTGTCGTATAGTATTTCCTTTGCAAAGGATGAGACACATCCAACATTATCAGCCTATTGTGTTCATATAGGTGGGAACCACATACATATGCTTGTGGAGTTATTTTGGACCACCCTTGCGATTTTTGTGGTTACTTCTCCATCCTATTTTCTCACTCTTATTTTGAGACACTTTGGTTTCAAGGGGTTTTCTTTAGTGACCTTTTTTTCATGGTTCACAACCTTGATCTGTGTCACAAGCACCAATTTGGAAGTATGGTTTCATTCAGTTCGACGACAAGGCTTCTCTACTTTTTTTGAGACATCTCATGGGCCCTTTGTAGGCTTCTTGATGGAAGTTGTCCTAAGGAGGGTTTAAGAGGACATCTTCCTTCCTCTCCATCCTCCTTCCACATCTTCCTTCTTCTAGCAGGTTAATCTTCTTCTATTCTAGCAGGTGGTTTTCTTCCTTGTTATTTTTTTATCATCTTTCAGTAGAGTTTAATTATGCACATATTGTGCATGAGTACCTTATCAAGCTTTGTTACTGGGACTCATACTTGTGGATATGCCACTTGTTTTGGTTTTGTTGTTTTTTCACTATCTTCTAGTATCACTTAAGGGGGGTGTTAGTATATCCTAGTACCACTTAAGGGGGGTGTTAGAATAAATTATATCCTAAGTTGTTACTAGGATAATTTGTGTGGCTGAGATTAGCTCAGTTAGTTATGATCCAATGGATCATATTGTACACCTTTGCTATTTAAGCAAGGTTCCTTTCATTCAATAACATCAAGTATTTTACTTTTCCAACATGTAGCTCATACAAAGAAGGATGGAGCTCCTATTTCACTAGAATTTGCGGAGATAATCATAAGTGACATTCCCTTGGAAATAGCAATACATTGAACTTCAAACCATTGTTATATCGATTGTTTTTTAACATGTTACCAGTTAACTATGCATGTGATGTTGCCAGAAAAAATTGGATGATGAAATGTCATTTACAAGCTCCATAAATAAATCTATTAAATATGATGCCCTTGCCAAGGTTTTAGAACCTGAAATATTAGGTTGGATTTGGGGTGTCGGTAAAGAAGTATCATCAACTGCTCTATTTGTTGGTGAGGGTTACATACAAAAGTTGCACTAGATTCAAGAGCATACGATAGAGAAAGAGAAAAAGTTGGAAGATAAGGTTGTAGAGAATGAAAAATATGGAAGAGAAGCTTACAGAGAAAGATAAATATATTGAAGAAATTTTGACACGGCTTGCACAGATAGAGGTGTGTCAGGTTTTTCATGATTTCATATTTGAAATGTTTATATGTTGCACCCCTAAAGTTGTAATTATCCCTTGCATATAATTCCATAGGTAGCATCACTACATGCTACGCCTACAAGTGGACACAACATTGGTTGTAGTGATCAAGGTACATGCAACTGCTCAATACTTTTTAGGCCAGAGCCATCAATGGTACAACTATTATTTCAAATAGGTTAACTTAGTTTGTATTGTACGTTATGCAGTGAATTTATCTAGGCTATTGATTTTCCATATAGGGATTAAAAATGATAGCAATCACTCAAACTGAGAGAAGGGAATGCTACTTGACTCAAATCCATAATGATAACGTAGTGGTGGAAGGCACGATGATCAAACTAACACTGAAGACCTTATATATGATCAACATTTGGTTGAAGGTTATTTGAAAGTCAATGTGCATGCCACCCATAAAGAAGAAACAATCTTGTTAGAAGGAATAATGATATGGATACAATGAAGGATGTTCTGGGTTCCTTCATTGCCTAGCCTAAATTAGACATTGTTTACAAATAATGGGTAGCCAAGCTAGGAGTAAGGTGAGTAGGTATCCTGAGCATAAGGTTGGTCAGTCAGGATACCATCTCGCCTCATCTCTGATGGTTGGGGTGGGTAGGGATGTTTAGACATCTTCCCGTTATATGGAGGGCTTAGGTTGTCCATTCACCTATATCTATAAATAAGAATTGCACTTGAAATAAGAATTTTCCATATATATATATATATATATATATATATATATATATATATATATATATATATATATATATATATATATATTCGTTTTATCTCTTAGTCACTTCTTGATCTCCTTGGGTTATTTTTTCCCTAATACTTAAATATTCTAACTGGATGTGGCCTTTGAATTTTGTTTACCTCCTTTGGTCACTCTTGGACATAATATAATTTATTTATTTCTTGATTTTGTACATGTAAGATGTGCAATAGATCATTGTCGTTCGTAAATAATAACGTGGTTTTCATCCAGCAATCTAAGAGAAAATATTCCATATATTATTTAAAATAAACTATGTAAAGCTAAGCTTCAAGATCCAATTTGTCAATATTGTTATGGCAACCTTGGTAGCTATAGATTGCATGCATTTAAATCAAGTTTTCCTTATTAGACAAACTCAAGTTATTTATTTGTCCACTTTCTGCTTCTAGAAGGAATAGGTTTCCCATTTTGCATAAGAAATGTCCTTATGTTTGTACTTGAAGGATCGTATTGAAACACAAAGAAGAGGGAAAAAGAATCTAAAAGTGTTAAAATTGAATTGGATATTATTATTTTTTCATGAGTTTATTGTAACCCCCATTGCCTCTATCTAATGAATTTTATATTTTTTTAAAGATCAATAAGAGGGGTTGCAAGCCATCCAAAGCCTCTTACAAAATTCCTATTGAAACTACATGGACACATGAATACCCTCAACTGGTATAATCGTATTCAAGTGCAAGTTTTGTGCATATGGTACTTATTATTTTTTTCATTATGAGTAGTGTCCGGTATGAATTTGTGAAGATAGGGCTACTCTTATATAATCACTAACAAGTGGAACTCAAATGGACACAAGAGTAAAAAATGATAATGAACACTCCAAGAAGATATTAATTCAAGGTATCAACAACCAAATTTGTACTATCTTCTTATATTTGATGCTTAGGTGGAACTGTTGCAGGTATATTGATATTTTTTTATGACATTCCTTGCTAATTTTACTTTTTATTTATAGGAATTGCAAGGATCTATAATAAATATATATGATTATCTCATTGCTCAAAAAATAAAATATTTCCACTAACAACATGCTTGGGACATGGCATGGAGTTCTTTGTCCTATGCAAGATATCTTCAGAATATATCATTGAATATCTCACTTGGTAGGCAACAAGATGCTTAAGTTGAGCAAGGAATGTACCTCCAAGAAGATCTTAATTCAAGCCATCAACAACCAGATTTGTACTACCTTCTTATATTTGATGCTTAGGTGGAATTGTTGTAGGTATATTGACCTCTTTTGATGACATTCATTTTAGACTTTACTTTCTATCTACAGGAATTGCAAGGGTCTATAATCAATATGTATGATTCTCTCATTGCTCAAAATATAATATTTTCACTAACAACATGCTTGAGACATGGCATGGAGTTCTTTGTCCTATGTAGGATACCTTCAGAATATATCATTGAATATGTCACTTGGTAGGCAAAAATATGCTTAAGTTGAGCAAGGATTGTACCTCTAAGAAGATCTTAATTCAAGCCATAAGCAACCATATTTGTACTACCTTCTTATATTTGATGCTTAGGTGGAACTGTTGCAGGTATATTTGTAGCGACCCCGGGGAAGCGGCATGTCGGCCCCGTTGACCTTTCCTACTTGTGATTTAATTGAATCTATTAATGTTTTAAGCATGCATCTTAAATGAAAGGCGTAAAAGAAGACACAACCAGAATGCAAAGAAATAAATGAATGAATGCTCTTGTATTGATATTTCCAAGGTCCGGTTACATATAAATCCCTCTAAGGGATACCCTTCGTTTGATACATGATTTTACACAAGGAGGGCAGCAGATGTATAAAATATCCCCCTCGCACAGGGGTGGCGTGCTTATAAAGGCTTCCCGGTGATGCACACGAAAATGTATGAGGGCTTACAGATGCCTCCTTCTCTGGGTCTATTTCCTAGAGGGATCCTCTTGCTTCGTATGTTGTAGATGCACCTGTGGCCCTGTAAGCAATGAAACAACAACACACGCTTAGATGTCCGAGATTGCCTCCCCGGATGAGGTTGTTAGCAATGAATATACTTAAATGAAAGCAAGTGCAAATGAAACTAATGCTATGAATGCGAATGAATAAAGCGATTCTATGCTAATGATATGCAAAATATGAAGAAAACAAAATAATGAAACTAATGTCTACACCCTAAGCTAGGCCTGCGGGCCACTATCCAAGACAACGACCGCTAAAGTGAAACCTGTCTTCCTTGCTCCAAGTCTATGGATCAAAGCTTGTTTTTGATGTTGAAATGGTGATTGATTTGCTCGTGTTAAACCCTTGATCGGCTAGCACTTCGTAGCTCCTCCAAGGTGCTCCGATATGCTCTCCTCAATGACCTACTATGCTCAATTCGTGATGATAAAATCGGACCTCCAATTCGGACTCATTCGGATCCTTTTGGTGCTCTTAGGCTTGCACCTTTTAAAGTGTGAAACCCTAGGTCTATGTTCAAAACCCTAGGATTGAATTCCTCATGCGTAGTGAATGTTAGCATGAGAAGCTTTTGTCTTTTCTATGTTTAAAGACCAGTTAACTGAAGTCTAAATTTAGACTCAAGTCTTCCATGTGAACTGGTCATGAAGGGGAATGCAAAGTTACTCCCGCTCACCTTTATTGCATGCAGACTGCCACTTCCACCCCTGATTAGGCCTATTTGTTGACAAAATGCTTTTTATGGCTTAGTCATTATCATCTGTAGTGACTAAGATTTGGCCACTGTCATCTGCAATGGCTAAGGTCTGGCCGCTCTGAGCTTGAGCGGCCAAGGTCCAACCGCTCTGGTTTACAGCGGCTAAGCTTGAATGGGCCTAGAATGCCCCAGATGAGTGGTGAGGACCACTTTTGATACTTGGAAAGTCCAAGGTTTAGTCACATGGCCTATGAATGTGCCTATGTAAGTAGTTCTCCTAAACATGACATGTTTTAGGTGTCTACAGATGCCCCTTTTTGTGATGCACTATGTGGAAAACACAATGCTGAGCAAAAATGTAGACTGATCTATTTGTAGGGTGTATGATGATCAGTAGTCTGATCAATGTTGGATGGCCCAATCATGCAAGATGGCACGCATCCTTTGAATCATTGCTTCAATGTTTGGAAGGCTTAACTTAGCTCAGTGGCTTGCACATGTTCGATTGCACTCATTCCTCAAACTCAATCGGGTAGCTTCAGCTGCTACAATCAGTTTCGACCGGTAGGAGAGCTACAAATTGATAATGTCACAGTTTGCTTATGACCCCAACAAACAAAGGGGAACTTTGTAATTGTTGTATGCAATGATTCATAGGATGAACATGATTTTGATATGATCAAGTGATCTTTTGTTGATTTTGACTATGATTATTTTGAAGATTTGAACTACCTCCTCACACAATGCATTGGTGAGGAAATGACAATGAATAAAGTGACAAGTCGCTTGACCAATATGACTAATTTGGTCCCTTTCTAGCATTTGTTCTTTTAATGGGTGAGACCCCCATCCAAGTGTGATTCCAATTGTTTATGATAATCATCCATCCCTATCTCGAGGAGCGGTCCGGCTATCAATAGCCTTCTTAGGGAGTTAGGAGGAGTGATTCTATTTATGCTCATATTGTATCACTTTGGCTCAGTGTTTTTGATGTCATAAGGGAATTAGGATGATCCTATCGTACCCATGGAGTAGTCCGACCATCTTGGTCTTCTTCGAGATTGAAGGAGGCCCATCGTAATTCCTAAATGAATGTTTTGCCCCGAGTAGTCTTATGGTAACTTACTCATCTCATCGAATTGCATGGAGTGCAAGTCATTGCAATCATTGAGTCGATAGAGTAAGTAACTGAATACGAGGCTTACTTGAGAATTTGTTTTTATGTGATTTTTTTTGTTATTTTGATCATTATGATGACCATGAGCCATCAAAATGTGCTTATTTGATGTTTTTGTTGCTTCTCATGGAGAGAACTCTGCTTGTTTTTGCCTAGGATCTTGGCCGTTGTCAGGTCCAACGACCCCCAAATGCTTGGTCATGGCCGCTCTCATCTTGAGCGGCCAAGAAATGTGGGTCGCTAATGACAACAACGACCAAGGCAAAATTAGGGTAATATAAAAATGACCTAGGGTTTTGACTTTTCACTTTCATCAGCTGTCAGTTTTGCTTTTCAAAACTTTTGGAGTGAAAGTGACCTTTGCAACTTGGAGTGCTTCTACGACTTGGAGAATCATGGCTGCGTAGGGTGAGGCATCATCGAGCGGAGGAGCCGGAGCTTCTCGGGTACTCTTCTAAACCTTAACCTTGCTTGTTTTTGTTTGGGTAAAAATGAACCACATTAAGTAATCGATAAATGAACCTCATTAAGCTCATTGGTAATGAATTAAACCCGTAGTTAGGCTTAGCTTAGAATTTAATGTGGTGGGCTTGTCCCCATTTTTTATTTTGTTATATTTTTTTGGTGTTTTTGGCCTAGGGTAGATGCTCCTGTCACATCGCCCATTGGCCGTTATTGATCAGAGCGGCCAAAATGGCCTACAACTTGGCCGTTGTCACTGGCAGCGGCCGATTTGAATCCCAATGGTCGAAAATCTGACCATTGGGGCTTGGCCGCTCTCAGCTTCAGTGATCGATTTTTGGCCATTGTAGGCGACAATGACCAAGAACTCTTTAGGAAATTTTTTATTTTTCTTGCATGATTAACTGATTTTTTTGAATTTTTGACTTGTTTTTGAATTTTTTTGCATGATTAGGTGCCTTTATTGCTCTTTTTCTTAGCCTTTCAGACTAGCCTATCATTATTTGCACCATTTTCATGTTTTATTATGATTTATGCCTTAGATGCATTGTAGTTATGCTTTGTTTTTCCTTTGCTATTAGATTCTCACTGCTCGGGCTCGGGACCCAAAGCTCATGAATGACCTTCTACCCCTCTTGGATGACACGGACTAGAAGTGGCTCAAAGCCCATGGGCTCCAGTATGTCACTAGGCTACCTCACATCATGTCAGATCAGGCCTACCTTATGGCTTTGGTCCATCGGTGGGACCCTCGGACCAACACCTTCCACCTTCCTATCGGTGAGATGACTATTATGTCGGAGGATGTGTATAGGATTTTTTGGCTTCCTTTTGATGGAGTGGCCATTGTCTCTTCGGCCACTAATGATCGTGATGTTGTCTTTCTTTGAGTGTTCGGAGGGCGCTCTACGGAGGCCTTTAGGGACACCAAGTCTGGAGGAGTGTCTATCTCATAGTGGTATGAGGAGAAGGTCTTCTCTGAGAGGCATGTAGTGTTGTTGATGGTTATCAGTAACATCTTGATCCCAGACTGCTCAGGCTTGAGGTTCTCATGGAACCTCCTTGCGATGGTTCAGGACCTGATGGACAGTGAGGCACCCATCATCTATGCATGGGGGAGGTCCCTGTTGGCCTAGTGCTATGATGAGTTGTACCATATCCATCGATGAGGTCACATCGACATTGCTTGCAGCTTGCTCTTACAGGTTTGGGGATGGGAGCACATCAAGGTAGATCACCCCAGAGGGCTTCCTACCGAGATTATAGTCATAGAGGAGCGGATGTAGTGCTATGCTGCTATATGGGCTCGAGGGCACGAGGGTGCAAGAGTCATCCTCATGCAGGGGAGCTTTCCCACTACACTACTACTTTTACTGGGTTGAAGGTCGAAGATGTCATGTGGTGGCCATATCATGAGTGCTCGGCTTGGGATGATCCTGCTAGTTTCATAGCTAGGATGCGGCATGAGCGGTGGCTCATCGACCGTAAGGTTGGCATCTAAGAGCATTTCTTCTACTCTCAAGTTCTTCATCAGTATGAGCTGTAGTAGGATGTTCCTCTTGTTCCATTTGTATATAGGTACCTCATAGTAGAGGGAGATATTCCTCTATCATGGATCATAGAGTTGTCATATGAGGAGGATGCCCCAATGGTTGCCCTAAGAGTTGTTGGGGGAGTTACAGAGGTATTTGCTCAGTGGTGGGGGGATCGGATGTGGCATGGTGATGGTAGCTTGGGTCGCGAGGATGATGGTAGAGGTGATGGTGCAGATCTGGTAGGGTATAGAGTTCGAGCTAGGATTGAGGTATGGGGCCAGCCAATAGAGTAGGTGGTAGTGAGGAGTAGGAGGCTCTTAAGGAGGATGAGGAGGAGCTAGAGCTTAAGGAGAGATATTCTCCTCTGAGAGCATAGTTGCATGAGGTCGAGGCTGAGCTCCAGTCGACCAAGATCTAGGTACAACAGTGAGATGCTACCATAGCACAATGGGATGCCACCATAGAGCAGCTCACGCTATAGATCTAGGATTTGCAGGCTACTATCGAGGGTGGTGCTGCTAGGATGTAGTTTGTTGTTCCTCCTTCTACTCCATAGGGTGATACTGGGGTAGATCTAGGGATAGGCTTAGGGGTAGAGGTTCTACGCTTGTAGGCATTGCTATATGAGTATGAGGGAGATCTAGGGGCATGTCTCCATATAGCCTCTCTCCAGATGTAGCTTAGGAGGCATGGGAGTTGTCCCTAGGGAGGCACCAGGTGCAGGTGGTTCACAGGTTAGTAGGCGCTCCACCTCTGGGTAGTCTTCCATCCATCCTAGCTAGAGGACTCGGACTCGTACAGAGAGACCAGTAGGGTCACATCACTCTACGCATGACACAACCATAGGGGGTGGTGATGTCGGGGCACAGGCCCTATGTTTGATTGATGATGCACTTTGATTTATCATTTTTGAGGTCTGCCTGACCTATATGACTGTAGCCTATGGGCAATTTTGTACATCCATACTTTTGACACACATATTTATATGACCTCTTTATGTTCTGACTCATTATGTGTATCATTTATTGCTCATGTTTTTGTTGTTATTTGTTTTATGATGAGATGTGATGATGGCATTATGATGATTTGATGTATATGATAGATGATAGATGTGATGATGGTTTTATGATATTTATGATGATGTGGATGTTTATATGGATGTTTATGTAGATGAGATATGATCTAACTATTGTGATATGATGTGATGTATCATGTAGTGATCTAATGATGGATTTTATGATTTTTGGATATGCAAATTATGATGTGATTTTTAGATGTGAATGGATGAGTTATGATTTATGTATTTATGGATGCAATGTTTATTGTTAAATGCATGTTTGATTTTGATTTCATTGTGTGCATCTAACTTATGTGATGATATGGTGCATGTAATATGTAATGCGTTATGTATGTGATGTATGCAATGTGTAATCTAATGTGAATGAACTTGTATGTTTTAATCACTTAAAACACAAGGAATGCATATGCTATGATTTTGACAATCTAATGGGTGATACCACAGAAAGTATAACAATCATGAATGTTTAATAATCATTCTAATCATGAGAATTAATTATTTAAGCCATCCATATGTGCAATGAAGTGGTGTGGGATGAATGTATTTTCTGGATAAGCTTCTGTAATTTAAAAGATATAAAATAATCAGTGGTCGTCTAAATATCATTTCTGACATATGATCGGTTTTTAGTTTATTTTATTAATACCCCCTAATTTATAGAAGCTTATAAAGAAAGTTGATGATGTGATTTATGATATGTTTTGTTGCTATGTAGGAATTTTTGAGGTTTTTCTCCTGAGACTTCAAACACTCTAGTTACCCTATCAACAGTTGTGTACTGACCATACAAGACTTTTGAAAAGCAAGGCTTTTCACCATGTACCTGGATATTCATTCTCTCTGTGTGTGCACATGAATATATTTAGATAGAGCTCAAGCATTTCCTTCGATGTCAAGCAGGATTCTTTCAGCCCATTGCTAAGATCGAGGATCCTCGAGAGTTCATCTGATCCTTATGTTGGACTTAGTTGGACTATACCACTAGGCAGTATTGGGTTACCTAAGCTAGCTCATCCACATTCAAACATTGGTCTACACAAATGCTAGAAGCTAATGTAATAGACATATCATCATGCATAAGGATTTCTCCTTCCAGTTTTGTATGATGTTGAGAATTCCAGGGATTCAAGCTCCATTCCCTTCTTTTCTTCATTTTATTTGGGGTATTTGCTCATATGTAGTGATGAGAATCACTATTTATTTTGATTGATTTTTTTTTTTTTAGCAAGGGATTCATGTAGTGATGATAATCACTGTTTATTTTTTATTGATTTTTCTTTTGGCTTTTGGAATCTTTGATAATCTGAATGTGTGCTTTGGGCTCTTGAATTTGTGTGTTGTTTCAGGATTTTTGCTTATTTTGATTTAAGCAAGGGATTTAATTGGATAGGTTGGAGCTTGTCCTTTTGCCAATTCTCAGCACCCTTAAACCGGTTGCATAGGGGGATAAGCAAGGAAAATCCTTTTTGCTTAAGGTAACCTAGACCACTTTTGCAACTTTCATCTTTCCCTTGTACCAACTAGGATTTTAGTGTTTCAATTAGTGATGGGATCCTGAATATCCAAGGTTTTACCACAATTAGACCTTACTCTCTACTGATCAAGGTGGCTTTCTACAAAAGTTGATAAGACCACTAGATATGGTTGAATGACTAGGAAACCTCAGTATGTTTCTTATAGCAACATGAAATGGTTGTGTTGAGAAACACAATTACTCACATGGATGCATGGATGAAGGTGGATTTGATTATTGTGATTGAGATACAAACTGTGGCATCGTTTGTAAGAATGTGATCATAACATATGCAAATGCAATGGATATGTATGTTATAATGAAATGCAACTATGTGAATACGGATGTAAGATGCAAATGTTTTTTTGTATTTTTTATTTTTGCATTGTTTTTGTATTTTTTGATTTGACCAAAGGGCTTTAAAGATGCCTTTGGAGCATTTTGTGATTTGACCAAAGGGCTTAAAGATGCCTTTGGAGCCTTTTATGATTTGACCAAAGGGCTTAAAGATGCCTTTGGAGCTTTTTGATTTGACCAAAGGGCTTAAAGATGCCTTTGGAGCCTTTTATGATTTGACCAAAGGGCTTAAAGATGCCTTTGGAGCTTTTTATGATTTGACCAAAGGGCTTAAGAGATGCCTTTGGAGCCTTTTGATGATTTGACCAAAGGGTTTAAGATGCCTTTGGAGCTTTTGATGATTTGACCAAAGGGCTTAAGATGCCTTTGGAGCCTTTTGATGATGATTTGACCAAAGGGCTTAAGATGCCTTTGGAGCCTTTTGATGATTTGACCAAAGGGCTTAAAGATGCCTTTGGAGCTTTTTGATTGATTTGACCAAAGGGCTTAAAGATGCCTTTGGAGCTTTTATGATTTGACCAAAGGGCTTAAGATGCCTTTGGAGTTTTATAGTGACCATGTTTTTGATTTTATGAATATTTGAATGTTTTTGATTTTATGAATATTTGAATGTTTTTGATTTTATGAATATTTGAATGTTTTTGATTTTATGAATATTTGAATGTTTTTTATTTTATGAATATTTGAATGTTTTTGATTTTATGTGTGAAATACCTTCAAATGAATGATGTTGAGAGGTTCAGGCTCTTCAACCCCATCCAATGATGTAAGGTGATATGCTCTAGGTCCAACCCTTTCTGAAATTATGTAGGGGCCTATCCAATTTATCATAAATTTGTCTCACAAGTGCGGTGGTAGGTTTGAGTTCTGTTGGTTTTCTTTGAGCACAAGATCCCCAACTTTGAATTCCCTCAGATGGACTTTACTATTGTATGCTCATGCAATGCAGTTCTGATAAACATGGAGATGCTCCAAGGCATTGACTCAACGTTCATCAAGAAGCGTTAGCTGATCAAGGCGGCCTTGTCGTGCGGTGTCATCATCTATGAAATCTTTCAAGGCTACTCTCAAGGTTGGAATTTCCAATTCTAAGGGCATGATGGCCTCAGTGCCATATACAAGTGAAAATGGTGTTGCCCTAGTGGGCATCCGCACACTAGTCCTGTATGCCCATAATGCGAGAGGCAATTGCAAGTGCCAATCCTTATGATTATCTTTCACCGTCTTCCTCAAGATGGAGATGATGGTCTTGTTTGAGGCTTCTGCTTGCCCATTTGCTTGTGGATAATATGGTGTTGAAAAATTATGTTGAATATGGTATTTGTTCATTAAAGCATGCACATTTTTGTTCTTGAAATATGGTCCATTATCCGATATTATCTTCGAAGGGACCCCAAAATGACTTATGATATTATGGAGTATAAACTCCACAATCCTTGGTCCAGTTGTCGATGTTAAGGGGATCGCTTCGACCCATTTGGTGAAATACTCTGTGGCCGTTATGATGAATGTGTGTCGGCCTGAATATGGGGGAGAGATTTTCCCAATCAAGTCTAGTCCCCACTACGAGAAGGGCCATGCTGCCTGGATGGGTTGCAAGGCTTGTGATGGCAAGTGCGTGAGGTTTGCATGATGCTGGCACTTAACGCATCTCTTGACATACTCACAATAATATTTTTCCATAGTGGGCCAATAGTAACCCATTCTCAATATGCGCTTAATGATGGCCATGCCACTGAAGTGGCCACCACACGTACCATCATGAGCTTGTAAAATTTCCCAGGATGCTTCCTGGGGCTCAAGACAATGAAGGAGCACTCCATCATAGCCTCGTCTATAAAGGATCTCTCCTAGAAAAATGTATCTTGTCACCTTCTGTTTAAATGTTCATCTTTCAGCATGCGATAAGCCTTGTGGTACTATTCCAAGCTTTAGGAAGTCCCATAATTGGGATAGCCAATCCTGATAAGCCATCACTTCTATGGATAAAATGACATGTTCTTCTTGTGATCCAGCATTTGTGAACATAGATTGAGAAACAATCCTGTGATGAATGGTTGTTCCACACTCTATAGGACCTTGAGATATCAAATATTCCCAAGGGGCCATTTGCAAGAAAGCTCTAACTTTGAAGGACCAATCCTGATTTGGTTCATTTTGGATCATGTTGATTGACTCTAGGTTGTCAATAACCTCACGTTGTATTGCTGAAAATACGAGCACTTTCACATGAATGGTTGTGAAATCAGCAGATGGATTCTGAGGGATTAAGGATCCCAAAGATGCCATGGTGTCTACAAATCTATTCGACGTATGAGGGATTGCCTCGATGTCATACCATTCTAGTCGGGCTAGATAAGTGTCAACAAGTTCCTTATAAGCTTTCAGGAGTGGGCACCTACATTGGAATAGGCCTTTGACTTGGTTTACTATGAGCAAGGAGTCACCAAAGATGTTCAATATTTTAATGCCCATTGCTACGGTTGTCTGAAGTCCCAAGATCAGGGCCTCATACTCTGTGTTGTTGTTTGTGCAAGGGAAGTCTAGTTTGAATGATAAGGGCAATGGAGCACCCTGTGGTGTGATAAAGACTATCCCTACTCCACCCCCTTGCTCGCATTTTGAACCATCGAAGAACAATGCCATGTCTCTTTCTTTCTCAGGTTCTTCGAGTTTTGATGGATCTGATAATGCAAAGACTGCATCATCAGGCAACTCTATGGTGAGAGGCTTGCTCTCCTGAAGAGGTGCCTCTGCTAATTGATCTGCTATGACTTGTCCCTTGATGGAATTTTGGCTTATGAACTCTAGATCAAATTCTGTCAATAGCATGATCCACTTTGTCATACGTGTATTGTGATATGTCTTGTTCATCATGTACTGCAAAGGATTTTGTTTGGATATAACGTAGGTCGTATGGCTCAACATGTAGTGTCACAACTTTTTGGTTGCAAAGACCACTGCTAAGCATAACTTTTCTACATACGCATATCCCAGCTCGTAACTCACCAAGGTGCGACTAATGTAATATATGGCTTGCTCTTTGTTTTGCACATTCTTTTGGGCTAACATGGTGCCCAAAGAAAAATCAGTAGCCGATATGTATAGCAAGAATGGTATGTCTGGCCTTGGTGGAGCCAATACTGGCGGTGTTGCTAGGTATGTTTTGATCTCTGCAAAGGCTTGTTGGCACTCTTCATCCCAATGAAATGGGACATCCTTGCATAGCAATTGGTTCATGGGTCGACACTTGTCTGATAATTAAGCAATGAACCATTTGATTGATGCTACCTTGCCTTGTAGGCTTCTCAACTCCCTAATGTTGGTAGGGGTGGCCATTTCCAATATAGCCTTTACCTTTTTTGGATCGACTTCGATGCCTCTCTTTGAAATGATGAATCCTAAGAGCTTACCAAAAGTTATGCCAAACATGCACTTCTTAGGATTCAATCTGACATTGTGTTCTATGAGGCGATCGAAGACCTTTGTAAGGACTTGAGCATGCTCTTGCCATAATAAATATTTGGCTAGCAAGTCATCCATGTAGTCTTCCAAGATCTTGTGCATGTAATCATGGAATATGTATGTCATGGCCCATTGATATGTGGCACCAACATTCTTAAGACCAAATGGCATCACTTTGTAATAAAATGTTCCCCATGGAGTAATGAAAGCAGTCTTGTGTTGGTCTTCAGGTTTAATCCAGATTTGATTGTATCCAAAAAAACCATCCATTAGGGAGAGCATCTCATGACCTGTGGTGGCATCAACAAGAGCATCTATGTTTGGCAATGGGAATGAATCCTTTGGAGTTGCCCTATTCAAGTCTCTAAAATCTATGCAAATGTGGACTCTTCCATCTGGTTTCCCTATGGGCACCATGTTTGATACCCATTCAGGGTAGTCAATGGGAACTATGAAAATCGCATCCAATAGTTTTTGCAATTCGTTCTTCACCATCAAAGCGATGGTTGGATGCATTTTCCTCAACTTTTGCTTGACTGGCTTCTTTAGGGGATCCAATGAGAGGTTGTGAACCACTAACTTTGGATCAATTCCTGGCATGTCTTTGTAAGTCCAAGAAAAATATTTGGCCTCTCTTTAAGGAGAGGGATTATGATGGCTTGTTCCTCTAGAGATAGACTTTCTCCGAACTTGACTTTCTTTGGTTGAGTAGGATCATCACTGATGTCCACCTCGAAAGTCATTTCTATAGCCATATGTGACCCATCCTCCAACTGGTGGGGCATGGGTATCAAGTGAATGTCATCGATGGGATTTACAGGTCCTACTGACTCAGGATCCAAACTAGCATGGAACACATCATATGCACAACCTCGTTGCAAAATGGAATGGTTGTAATATCTCTTCATTAGAGAAAATATCCTCAGGCTCTATGGGTGAATCAACGTGATCCCAATCAATAGCCTCTATATCAATACACAATGGTTTTGTGGGATCGATTGGGTTATGAAGTGGAGTGGTCAAATCAATGGAGATTGTATTGATGGATGGAATGAAATCTCTAGGACCACATGGGTGGAATCTTGTCTCAGAGGTTTCCCTTCCATACTCATGATGAGGCTTTAGAGGAAAAGGAATCTCTAGATCTGACCTATGAGTAGGCCGGATAATAGGATCATTGGGCTCTAACCGCTCTCTGAATGTAGGTGGAGGGGGATTGACCATCTGGTGAATGGCAGCTAAGTCAACAGGTCTCCCTAAAAATCACAAATGAGGGTCTATGGCATGAAGTGCCACCTCTCTCTCTACCAGTATGTCAACTTGCTACAAGTGGTGAGGCCCAAGATAAGCCATCTCAGTCTCATCCTCAAAGTCATCGTCACTTATCCAGAAACCATTAGCATTGGTATGTGGCCCTAAGACAAAAGGCTCATGTCTTGGCCCTAAGTAGGCCATCTCTGTCTCATCTTCATATTCTTCATCACTTATGAAGAAGCCATTTGCATTAGTCTCTTGCCCCAAGATTTGGGGCCAATACCTTGATCCTAGATAGGCTCTCTCTATTGAGTCCTCTGACTCATAGCCACTCTCATCCGATATGTATCCACTCTCATTGTGGATGGACCAAGTAAATCTTTGTAAATAGCGAGGCCCATGATAGGCCAAGCCCTCTTGTGCTTCATCATCACTTGCCACATATCCATTTTCTTCTTGCTCATCATCCCATGAGTTGTATCCTATTGGGGTGGCATCAATTGTGAGTCTTGGATGATAAATTTTGGGTGGTGGTATGTTCACCATGGCCACTTACCTGTTGCTCATAAGTCTTGAACTTAGTGGGTGATAAGGAATAAAATCGATGTCTTCTCCTAACCCCAAGCTCAATCTATCCAAGGCTACTACTAGAGAGTCATCTCGACCTCTGATGTGATAGCCTAACCCAAACCTATCAGTGGGAAGCTGGTATTGTGGCTCGAATGGCCGCCTTCACCCCTGCTCATATATACCAAGATTGTAACCATGCCAATGGCAATGTTCAAAGTAGCTTAGAGAAAACTCTGGATTAGAGAGGTAATAAAAATTAATAGTGAATAATTCATCATTGTCCTCTTCTTCTTTAGTAGACTTATGGGTGCAGTCTAGTCCAGCATAGACAAAGTTTGTCTAGTTGGGAGGGATTCCAAGTGGAACCATTATTCCCACTGGTGGTCTTAAGTATTTTGGTCATCCCATGTCTTGTGTAGACTCTATGATGGGCATGAATGTTATGTTCTACACAAGGTATTCTCCTATCCCTGTACTTGCCAAGTGTATAGTCGCATGTGAGGTGGATGACCCCATGGATGACACTGGAAAAGCGGGGTGGTAGTCATCATCTTCGACTTGATCTTGGAGATCTTCTTCTTCCATGGGACTTGGACCTTTCTCAATGGCTATGGTTAGCACTTCCTTGAGCTTCCTTTCCTCCCCCATGGGTGCCTTTAGCTTCTGATTGTCTTTTGGCTTAGACATTGATGGTTTCTTAGAAGCATTAGTCATGTTGGGTGCTAAATGAGGTGTTGATGTAGATGGGTCTTTTTGCACCCCTTTGTCTTTGTCATTCAGTTGCATAGTTGGAGATGAAGGTCCAACGTACAAGTGGGTAGAGGGAATCACAAATTCTCCTGGAAAATCCACTTGATGGACATATTTGAATGGCTCCTCATCAGCCAACACCATGTAGACTTTGTTATCATGCACATACTTAACACATTGATGTAAGATCGAAGGAACACACTTCATGTCCCTTATCCAAGGTCACCCTAAGAGGATGTTGTATTGCATGGCCCCTTCCAAGACATGACACATCATGGGGATGGTCTTATGCCCCACCTTGATAGGTAAGACTATCATTCCCATAGTATTGCATAAGGCATCATTGAAAGCCCTCAATGTGTAGGCTCCTAAAATGATATGAGACTTGGGGATCTTAAGGTGCTCTATTGTTGTTGTTGTGATGATGTTGATTGATGAACCTGTATCGATCAAGACCCTCTTAAAAGGTAAATCATTGATTGATGCCACAATGTGCAATGGAGGGTCTGGTAAGGTAGTGGGTACTGTCTTAATCTCATAATCATAGAATCGGATTATAGGTTCTTGGAATTCTTGTACTTGTCCCACAAAATGGGTGAATGCATTAGGATCTTGTGGTTGGAGCTCAATTGTCCTTAAAATCTCCATCAAGGTCTCCCTATGCTTTGGGGACTATTGTATGAGCTCATAGATGGATAGCTTGGTCGGAGTCATTTGTAAGTTTTGCTCAAGTCTACTCCGAATAGTCACCACAGGTCGGGTTGGTGGACCTGGAAGGTTGTTTTGTCCCTGCCTCTACCTAGGTGCAGTTGGGACATTAATGGGAGCTGCAGGAGGTTGTGGTTGACCATACCGTCTACTCCTGGTTGCTATATTGACAATTTTGACCATCCCAACACACCCATGGGTAGGTATATCCACTCGGACCTGATTGACTTGGGCCCCTTGCCCTCTAGGGGCCTCATGATTTGGTAGTGGGTTTTTGTATATGCCCATATCTCTATTGTTGGGAGCTAATGGGTTGTCAACTTTGAGCTCTCCCGCCTCAATCATGTTTTGCACTTGGTGCTTAAAACCAATGCAAACCTCAATGTTATGCCTCGGTATCCTATGATAAGGGTAAAATTGATCTTCCCTATATCCTTTTGGCTTAGGATGGTTGGGATCTATAAGAGGTATATCAGGGAATCTGATATTTCCCACCTCGCTCAATTGGTTGAAGATTGATTGCATTGATTCTATCAATGGTGTAAAATAGCGAGGGGGTTTGCGTTCTCTGTTTCTCCCCTGATTGTTCTTTTGATCATAATTGGCTGGTGGAGGATGTGCTTGATAATTCTGGGGTTGTTGCATAGCCCCATCCTTAGGCACAACCAATACCACTTGATTAACTAGGGCAGGGTTTGCCTGCTTCTACTTATTTTTGCCATTTTTATCATTTTTGTTCCACTCCTTCTTGGTTCGAAGTTTTATGGTTCCCTCATCTACTTTTATGTCCTCAATGAGTTTGGCTTGTGCCAAAGCTTCCTCAAATGAGGGGTATTGTTGTAGTTGTAGCAAGAGGGAAATGTGTTTGGAACAACTCTTGGTGAACATCCGGATGATCTCTTCTGTGGGAACGAAGAATGATAATTTTGCCATGACTTTTCTCCATCTATTCCCATAGTCCATTACTGGCTCATCATCATAATGTCTCAAATTGGCTAGGTCCGAAAGGTTCACTTTTCTCTTAGCACCAAAAGAGAAATGCTTCAGGAAAGCGTTCACTAGTTGTTCAAAGTTGGATATGCTATGCTTGGGCAATTGGTTGAACCATTGGGTGGTCACGCTCAAAAATGTCATGATGAATGTCCTTAGCATAAGAGCATCATTGTCTTCAAGATGAAAACATGCATTGATAAAGTTGGTAACATGCTCTTGTGCATCCTCTTCACCCTTAAACTTCTCTAGCCTAGGCATCTCAAAGTGCTTAGGATAGGCAGGGCTAGGAACTGATGGGCACAATGGTTGGTTGTGTATTTTTCTCAATGTTGGTTGGTTCCTAGCCATCTCTTGTTTCTCAAAGGACTTCATATTTTTAGCAAGTGCTTGGAATACCTTTGAGGTGAGGAGTTCCTCTTCTTGTAGGCCCCCTCATGGTGGCAATGGAGGTAGCCCTCTATCCACTTGATTTGCTCTATTTTTGTCCCTCCTACGAGGGGATTCAGGATGTGTCTGATCCTGATCTATTAGGTTTACCCTTTCCCCACCAGTTGGATTTCGCTCATGATTTGGAGGGTGGTTTTGTTGTGGGTTTCCTTCTTGTCTAGTGCACCCCTCTCTTGGTGAGTCAATGCATTTCTCTCTTTGATGATCATTACCATTTTCTTGTTGGTTGTTATGAGCTAGCTGCTCAGCTTGCTCCCTTAACCATTGCTCATGTTGGCGTAAAAGCCTTTCTCTTTGTTTATCATGTTCGAGAGCTTCTACAAGCTCTCGCTCTTTGCGCAAGGCATTCTCTAACCATCACATGCGGTTAATTTGTGCTGTCATAGAAGACTCATGCTTGTCTGACCCTGTTCTTGTGGTCTTGACTCACAGATTCCTCGAAGAGGTTTCCATTGTGTCTTTGCTCTTGCTAGCTAGTGTAACTTGTTCAGTGTATTTTTGAGTGTCTCTATGATCTGACTCTGTATGCTTACTATGGGATCACCCTGAGGCACCCCCAGTCTGAGAAGTGGGCTTAGAAGTCATGGTTCATGAGCTTCCAGATGCAGAATTTTCCGTAGCTACGGTTTTGGGAGGTGGCCTCGAATAAATCCGATCCAACTCATCTAACTATCTTGTTTTCCATGGTTGATCCCGTGGGGTGCCATTTATCCCAATGAGGTCATAGTCTATTGGAATCCTTCCTCTTGTGTGAAGGATATCATCTGTTTGATGTCTATGACTGGATGTATCTCTAGTTTCCTACCCCTCAGTGGGCTGATCTGTTCTAAGTGTTTCATGTGAATGTTGGGATGTTGTAACCCCTGTGTGTCCTTTTGATGATGAAGGCTTTGTGGTCACCTTATTTCTCCATGAGGATGGAGGCGTGGAATCCTCATCATCCCTGTGTGAAGAATGGGTTTTAGACCCTCTCTTATGTCCATGTGGGGAGGAAGCTCTTGAGGCCTCCTCATGTCTTTGAGAGGTTTCTGTGTGTTTAGAGGAGGCCTTTGAGGTCTCCTCATGTCTCCTTGATGAGGATGGTCATGAAGCCTCTTTGTCCTTATGTGATGTAGTTCTATGATGTTGCTCCCTATTTGGGGTTTCTTGAGGAGATCCCCCAAGGGTTGAGTTATCATTTCTCTCTTGAATCCAGAAAAATGTTTTATGATGATGAAGGAAGGAATAGTTATTGGTCATCACATCTCTCTTCAAGGGATCCAGGTTGATCCAAAGAAGGTGGAAATTATCAAGAATATTCTTCCTTCTAAAACTCAGACTGATGTTAGAAGCTTCCTAGGACACATTGGTTTTTACCACAGGTTTATTCTGAGCTTTAGCATAATAGTCAATCCCATGTTTGCCCTATTGACTAAAGATTTTGAATTTTCCTAGACTGTAAGGTGTCAGGAATCATTTGAAGCTTTGAAAGAGAAATTAGTAACTCCACCTGTGTTAAGAGGACCTAATTGGACATTACCATTTCACATACAGACTGATGCTTCCAATACCGCAATTGGAGCAACATTAGGACAAATTGACAATGGTGAACACTATGCCATATACTACATTAGCAAGAATTTGACAGAGTCGAGAAAAATTATACCACAACTGAGAAATAATTCTTGGCGATAATTTATGCCATCAACAAATTCAGGCATTACATCATAGGTTATCAAATATTTATTCACACATATTACACAGCCATTAAGTATTTGATGAATAAGCCTATGGTAAGTGCAAGAATTATTCGTTGGTTACTGTTGCTGTAAGAATTTGATATCACTATAATCAACAAACCAAGAAAAGCTAATGTTGTAGCAGATTTCTTGTCCGGATTACGAACACGGATGAAGGGGAATTAGTTGAAGACACCTTTCCTGATGAAAAATTATTTGCTATATCATTCCAATCACCTTGGTTTGCAGATATAGCCAATTATTTGGTCACAGGGAAAGTTCCTCCACATTTCACTTCAAAACAAAAAAAACAATTGATCAAACAGAGTTCTTATTTTGAATGGATTAAGGGTATACTTTTTAAGTGCAGTCCTGACCATGTGTTACGTAGGTGCATCCAAAAGGATGAGGTATATGATATCCTTAGGGCTTGTCATGATGAACCCTCAAGAGGACACTACTCTATAAAAAGCACAATTAGAAAAATCTTAGGGACAGGATATTATTGGCCATCTCTTCACAAGGATGTGAAAAAGTACATCAAGCATTGTGATGCATGCCAAAGAATGGGGAAACCCACTCATACAAATGAAATGCCACTGCAACCTCAATTGGTTTTAGAGCCATTTGAGAGGTGGGGGCTTGATTTTGTAGGACCTATTGATCCACCTTCTCAAGGAAAGGTGCATATTCTAGTATGCACTGATTACTTGACAAAGTGGGTGGAGGTGCGTACTTTCAAACATGCTCATGAAGAGAAGGTCGCTGATTTTTTGTATACTCAGATTTTTCAAAGATTTGGAGCTCCCCGGTCTATCACCATAGACCAAGGACCCCAATTTGCATCTAAAGTCATTGAGGCATTTACAAAAATATATGAAATCAAACATAGAAAATCATCACCTTATCACCCATAATAAAATGGTCAGGTTGAGGTAAAAAACAGGGAACTAGAACGAATCTTAACAAAAACAGTAGCTTTTCATAGGAAAAACTGGCTAGATAAATTACCTGAAGCAGTGTGGGCTTACAATACTACTTGGAAATCCACTACTGGATTCACACCTTATGAACTAGTCTTTGGTAAAAAGCCCCTCTTACCTATTGAATTTGAGCTACTAACACTACGCACAGCATTGGAAATTGGAATTGAATTGTCACTGGCACAAACAGATAGGATTTTGCAGCTAAATGCATTGTATGAACTTAGGTTGGATGCTCTACACCAAACTAAAGTAATTCAGGAGCAGAGGAAGTTGTGGCATGACAGTCACATTCAGTAGAGGAAACTTCAACAAGGAGATTGGGCTTTACTATTTGATTCTCGCTATGAGGACTTCCTTGGAAAGCTGAGAATTAGATGGCTTGGACCTTACTGGATTGAAGAGGTATTTGAAAATGAGGTAGCTCGTTTATCTCCTATTGATGGGTCACAGTGAAAGTTGGTAGTGAATGGACATCGCCTCAGGGTGTACCATACACCTCTGACTAAATAAGAATTCTTGTAGCAGCTTGACAGTTTGGATACACAACAGGTGGAAGAAATTTCCTCTTCCACTTCAAAACAATCAGCATGATCATGGATTTCAAGAAAAAATAGAAAAAATACAAAAAAAGCAAAAAACAAAAAGATGAATAAATTCTGATTATGAATTCCTTCATGGGCATGATTTCAGGGAAATCATGAATTCCTTCATGGGCATAGTCAGAATCAAGAAAAAAAAAAGAGAAAAGGAGAGGTAAAATAAATAAAATAAAATAAAATAAAAAAGAGAAAAATGAATAACTCGGCAGTGAAAACCTTTTCTTAGGCACTACTAGGTTGGTATGCATGAAAACCAATTTTATGGCATGCATAACCTTGAAAATTTATGAACCATCATTGTACAAATTCACCAACTGCACTTGTTTTGAAATATTGCAGAAAATCTCAGCAGAATATCAACAGAAGCAGTCATCTTTCAAAACTTGCATTAACTTGTTTTAATCAAGTATATATTTCTTACATTTTATTCATTGTAAATGATTGGTATATAGTATATAACAATTAACCATTAGCATAAAAGGTATCCATAAGAGTTGGCATACTTAAAACATGTTTTGAGCATGAGAATATTGATTTATGCCTAATCTTCAGAACAAGAATGCCAAAAATAGTGCCTGCTATCTTCTTCAGATTAATTGTTGTATTGTCTTTGGATTGAAATTATCTTCGGAATGACAATAGAATGAATGTTGCACTTTGTCTTCGAAATGACGATTTGTCTTTGGAATGAATTTCTGTCTTCAGAATGACGATTTGCCTTTGCAATACAGCTTGATCTTCGAAAAGAGGATTTGTCTTCAGAATGAGGATTTATCTTCGGAAAGAGGATTTGTCTTCGAAATGAGGATTTATCTTTAGAAAGAGGATTTGTCTTCAGAATGAGGATTTATCTTCAGAATGAGGATTTGACTTTGCAAAAAAGGCATGATCTTTAGAATGAAGACTTGTCTTCGGAATGAAATCATAATCTTTAGAATGAGGTTTTGTTTTTGCAATAGATCATAATCTTTGGAAAGAGCATTCAATATAATATCTCCACATGGCATCCAAGGAAGAAAAGAAATACCATCAAGTAAAAATTCTTTTGGCTACATATGATAAATGAACATGTGTCATTTAGGATGTGGTTTGTTTTTGCACCCATTTAGAAAGTACCAGAATCATGGGGGACGTGACCAACAGTATGCCACCATTTTTTGATACTAATAAACATGCATGTGAAAGTCCGCAGGAAAAAAAAAAAAACTAAAAAATGAGTAAGGTGGATCTGACGGCAAGGACATTTGCGCAACCATTGATGGACATGTGTCCGGAGAAAAAATAGAAATGCATTCCACCCTTCTTTCTGAAGACATATTTGCTAACGCAAAATGATTACGAGGTACAGTGCTCAGATTACGGTTCATTCCGAAGAATAAAAATAGGGCAATTGAAAACTTGGAACCAAACCCTGTCAGTCTGCAAACACCAGCAAACAAAGATCCAGCAAAGGAATAGCAGCAGAAGTGAGCGATTTTTAACGTACCAAGATAGGAAAATGGGATGAAAAATGAAAATGGAACCAACGGATACCACCCACCTCTGGGAAAATCCAGAAGTGCTACAGATTTTTGAAGATGGAGGGCTTATGCAATTTTTGGATAATTTTAATGGGTCCTTTGAATATTTGGCTGGAATGTTCACCCACACATTTAGAAACAACTAGGCACACATTAACGGCATGACCATTGAGGTAACCCCTGAAGTTTTGAGTCAAATTACTGAGCTGCCATTAGAAGGTCTTTCAATTTCTAGGTCTGGCAAAAATACATTGGTAAATATAGTTAATCAATTTCTGAAAGAAAATGATAGGGAACCAGAATATCTGACACATAATAACATATGCAAGGGGGTAAAAAGGGCCAGCCTATAGGAACCCTGGGATGAAGTGGCCACATGGGTAATCAAATTTCTAACCTGTGAAGGGCAGTATGTTCTGTTATCAAGGCATCATCTAAAAATTTTAAACCATCTCCGACATGGTAGGCAACAGCCAGAAGTTAGGGCAAATATTCCCCTATACCTGCACTAGGAATTGAAAAACATGGCAAAAATATATCAGGAAGGAAAAGGGAGCCTTCGCCACCATGGTCTCATCAAACTAGTTTTCCAGCACCATTTTAGAGGAAACCCTAGGAGCTTTGATAGGTTTTACTCTACTCTAAATGATGTAATTTTTGGAGATGAGGATGAGGAGGAAGAAATAGATGCTTCTGATGCTATTGTAAAAGAAGAAACAGCTGTTGTAGAGGCTGTTGCAGAAGAAGAAACAGAAATTGCTACAGAGGCTATTACAGAAAAAGAAACACACCCAGTAGCAGCAACAGAACACCTTGCTCCAGAACCTTCAACCTCACGAGCCAAGAAACAAAAGAAAAGAGGGTCTGGAACTGGTAGAAGAATAGAAAAATAGAAGAAGGTCTATTTTTCTAAATTTGTTATTGATTTTTCAGAATAGGGAAGTGAAACACCTAGCCCAACAGGGGAAGAAACAACAAGGGAAACAGAAGCATCTGAAACTGTCCCCACAACCCCTGCTGTCACCAAAAAACAAAGCAAAAAGAAGAAGTTTGCATCTAGAACTAGGAGGTATACAAGACTCCACTTGAGGGAAATGACAGAACGGGTCATAGAAGAAGAAGGTGGACAAAGAAGTCCAGATGTCACAGAAATACAACCAGCCCCTGAAAACTTTCCAGAATTGCCTAAATAGATAATTGAGGAAGAGGTTGGGCAGGATAGCTTGGATGTGGCTACAGTTCAACAGGCCATAGAAATGGTAGATGAAATTATAGATAATTTCATAAAGCCTCCTGAACAAGAGCAGACAGATGTTGCAGAGGAAGAGATAGATGTTGAACAGCCAACTACATCTAACTTGTCTGCATCCAATTCTGAAGCAAAAACAGAGGAAGACATCATAGAGCAGCTGAGAGCAGCAAGGAGTGTTGTCAAAACACAAACCAGATGGATTGAAGAGAGAGAAAACATCATTGAGATGCATAAAAGAAAAATTGTAGAGTTACAATAGGAAGTGGCAGAATTGAGAGAGGTTATCACAGTTTGAAAAATAGCCAACTATATCCATTGATGAGGATGATTTGGCTCAATTGCTTATGAATTTATCTAGGGCAGATGACTCTGTTGAGGCAGACATAGGTGCCCATTCTGAAGCAGCACCCTTTCATTCTAAAGAAGTGCCTTCTCATTCTGAAGCATTACCTTCTCATTCCGAAGATTCTTCAGAATTGGCAAAAAGCATAGCAGAAAATATTGGAGATGAGTCACCAGCATAGGAACAGTCCAAGCAGAAGCATGAAACTATTCAAGTAAGTACTCCTTCTATTGATGTCCCTGTATTTCAAACTGTTACACCTTTAGTAGAAATAGCAGATAAGGGGGTGCAAGTGGAATTACTGTATGATGACAACCCAATAGAAATAGTAGATAAGGGGGTACAGATAGAATTGTTGACAGATTATCAACCAGTAGAAGTGGTAGAAAAAGGGATTCAGGTAGATCTGTTACCTAGAGTTCCACCTATAGTCAGACCACCTAATACTGTGTCCCTAGAACAATACAATGCAGACATAGCCAGTTGGGTTATTAGATATGAGAAGCTTGCCACTAAGACTAAAAAATTCAAATTAGAAGGAAAACAACTAGAGGCAAAGGAAACAGAGATTCGAGCATTAAAAGAAAAAGTGTCCGATTTATGTCAAATTGCTGAATTTTTAGTCCAATTCAGACGGCCATCTAGATTTTACAGTCTTATTCTGAAGGAGAAATACCTCAGATGGCAGTTCATGAGGATTAGCTCAGGTCTCCCATATAAATTGGACACAACTGTAGATTTCTTGGAAGCATATTTTGACAGCCCTATAGAGCAGAAAAATCTCCTATGTGAACTATTTTTACACAGCTTCTTTATTCCAGAAGAAGTTGAATTTCATCCTCAAATTTACATTGGAGATTTTCAATTGAGGGCATTCATGTCCACCTTGCAGAATCAATTTTATTAGGACCAGGAGAAAAGGCAGAATAAAGAAATTGAAACAAGAGTTGAATTGTTAGTCAGAGCAATTCAGCCAAATCACCTAATTATCACCAGACAAACACTTCACCATGATGAATAGGGATGATGTAAAGAGGATGTCCTTGACAAATTTGAGGGACTGTGTGACCAGATTCCAAAATTTTTGTAATGACAATTTTGTGCCAGCATTATCAGTCTGTAGAAAAATATGGGCTGAACTTTCCATGTATTTATAGAAAAGAGAACCCATCTCTCCCATCAACTTAGAATGGTCCAGAATAAGGGCAAAAGGAGTGATATAGTTGATTGAAATCATGCAACATCATTGGATAGGTCTCATATTTAGGCCTCCAACCATCATCACTCTAGTTCCATTCTACTTTGAAGAAGATGCCCAACCTGATGAACAATTTGAAGAATGGCTCAGGAACCTTCAGGATAATAAGGGGTATTATATAGGCAAGAAGTTGTTCTACAGGTCATGGAATTTGAACATGGACATATGTGATTCCATAGTCCAACAGAATGCATGAGGACATGCATTAATATAAGTTGGGGGGAAAATGATGAGGCCTGGAAATGCCTCAATCATAACATGTTTTGAACATTGAAATTACCTACAAACTCTTATGTTTAATCTAATATGCTAGTTAAGTTAATTCAATATGTTGTGTATTAACTATTTGCATGATAAATGTATCTGAAATACTATATTCCTATTTTTACAACTTTTTGCATAAGTTTTATGTTATTTTGTTATGACTTGCTAAATGAGATATGCTTAGGTTGATAGCAGCATTTCACTAATCATGTTTTGATATGTATCAAATATTTATTTTACCTAGATCTGGAAACAGTGTAAGCAAACTGTTACTGTGCAGCAAAAATTGGTTTTTCCCATGTAAATTCCAGCCAGCTGCCAATGAATGGCAAGGCATGGAATTCACATATGGAAAGAGATGAAGATCATTGGAATATGATACTGAGAGATAACCCACCTAAGAGGAAATCATTTAAAGAGCACACATTTGTTCATTTCAAAGTCTCTTCGGAATGAACAGATATCTTCGAAATGATAAAACACAGTGTCTTCGGAATGAGCGGATCTTCGGAATGAGAATTACAGTCTCTTCGAAATGAGCCACTTATCTTCGGAATGAAAACAGAATGTACTTTTTGACTTGTTGATCGATTTTTGATGCTGGAAAAAGGGAAATAAATATTGAAAAGGGTAAGGTAAAATATCTCCCATCTGACTTTGTCGTCCTTGCCGACCAAAGCCACCATTTATGGAAAGATCAAGTTTGATCTTCTTCTAGGATAAAACCAGGAATTATTGCAGCATAATAGGATTAGATCTTTTGAGATATTCTTAGTTTTTAGTAGATCTTAGGACATCTATAAATATGGATCCCATTCAGGTTGAGCTAGGTAGAAGATAGAGAAAGCAGAGAGTAGATAAATATAGGATAAAATAGGCAATAATCAGAAAAGTGACTGTTATAGTCCTGTAACAGGTTTCAGTAGAATTATTGTAATCATGTTCTTGAATCAATAAAGTGTACTATTTCTATTTCATGTTGCTTGTAAATGAGTGTGAGTAATATCTAGAGAGAGAGAGACTCATACCTTCTTCTGGACAATGAGGCTGGCCACTTCCAGACCTAGGAGGAGGACTAACAGCAGGTTTTTATTTTGATTTTGCTACAGCAGAATGAGTTATAGAACTTGTCATTTCATTCCTTTGTAAACAACTAATAGTATTTGCAATCTTAGCTTATTTTATGTTTAGATTAATCTTGTGATTAATAGTTTGGTTGTAATCTCCACTTTCAAAGAAAGCTTTCAATTTATTGCAGACTGTCATTTCCAAAATTTACTATTTTCTGTAATTTCCTGCATTTTGTGCTTTGTTGTCAACCCCTACACAGAATATTGACAACCTTCTATTACAGAGCCTTGATAGGGTTTCATTTCTATGTTATAATTAGGTTTCCATTGCTGCAAAAGTAAATAGATTTCCTTTTTGCAATTATAATCAGACTTATAATTTTGCAACTGTTATTTTTGCAACATAATTAGGTCTCATTCTACAATTGTAATTAGGATTTCATTTCTGCAGTTAATGATTAGTTTCCATTTTTGCAACTTAGATTAAGGTTTAAATTTAAGGTTTAATTTATGCAATTTAGATATAGGAATATCCTAAATCCCCCACACAATCGGTTTCACCAATAAGACCTGTTTCTCCATATTGACCTAAGTTATAACCCTGTTCACCCCTTCTTTCGTAGATAGCCTTGTACACTGCCCTGGATTGACAAATTCATTGAGAATTAATGATGTGTATAACGACTATGCATCAGATCGCATGGATTTTATTTCAACCGACTCTCACTCTCCCCTCCACCTTACTTTGAGTATGTTGAATTTAATATCATACTCACCTGAGGGATTATTCATCAATCTTAATTAGCAAGAGATCCACAACTAACTTTCCACTACTATTCACTAGGTATCCACTTATAAAGTAATATTTTTATCCTTAGATTCCTTTCTTCCATGAGGCATGTGTCACAAACATTGGTCAGTCTATCGACCACTACTAGGATTACGTCGTGCTAAAACCTATTTTTAGGCATCCCTACAATCAAATCCATCCAAATTGCTTGCCATTTTTGCTTAGATACATCATGCAAATACAACCTCCAATAGGGTGTCTATATTTTGCTTTTACCTTTTGGCACTCAAGGCATTGAGCGATAAACTTAGTTATGTCTCTCTTCATTCCTAGATAGAAGAATATATTTTGCATATTCTCCCTCATATTTTCTCCTCCTATATGAGCAAAATACAGAGATCTGTATGCTTCATCATAATCATCTTTCTCAAATTTCCAGTCTCAAGAATAATTACCCTATTCTTAAAACATAAGAAACCATCCTTGATGCCAAGGTCCTTGTTTTCATCATTTTCTTGTCCATCCTTTCCCAAATTTGGTTGTAGTATGTATCATAATTTTGCATTTCCATGATTTTTTCTATCAAGTTGACATGGATGCGAGACAAAATTGCTATATGTCTTCTCCTACTTAGCGCATTAGTGACTTTATTCTCTTTTATCTTTATATAATAAATGATAAAATCATATTTTACAAGGAATTCCATCCACATTTTTTACCTATCATTGAGTAAATATTGAGTGAATATATATTACAGACTCTTATGGTCTGTCCTTAGCTCAAAGGGTCTCCCGACCAAACAATGTCACCAACTCTTAAGAGCAAACACTACAACTATCAACTCTAAGTCATGGGTTGCATAATTAACATCATGTACTTTTAGTTTTATAGATCCATAGGCTATCGGTGTTGCTTCCTGTGAGAGCACTCCTCCTAAACCTTCTACCAATGCATTAGTACAAACTGATAAACTTCCTTGAAGATCAGGTAATTTTAGTATAGGAGGCATGGTAAGCTTTTGCTTAAGCAAATTAAAAGCTTCCTCACATTTTTTTGTCCACTTGAATTATTTTCCCTTTCTATGAAGGTTGGTTATTGGTGAGGTGATCTTAGCATAGTCCCTCACATAACACCTATGGTATCCAGTTAAACCCATGAATCTTCAAACTTCTATCACATTTGTAGGTGGTAGTCATTTCAAAATAGCTTCTATTTTCCTAGGATCCGCTACGATCCCTTCAATTGAAACAATGTGTCCTAAATATTGCACTTTTGACACATAAAATTTATATTTTCATAAATTGCCATATAGCTAATTTTTCCTTAATAGCTATAGCATAACCCTGAGGTCCTCATCGTGCTCAATATTATTTTTAGAATATATCAAAATATCATTCAAAAATACCAGAACAAATATATCCAAGTGCTTCCAGAAGATGTTATTCATCAAATTCATAAATGTTGCTAGAGCATTTGTTAAATCGTATGGCAATACAACAAACTCATAATGTCCATAATGAATTTTAAATGTTGTCTTATGATTATCCTCCTCATGGATTCTCAATTGATGATATCCTGATTTCAAATCAATCTTTGAAAATATTGTAGTATCTTTAAGTTGATCTAAGATATATTCGATTCTTGAAAGAGGATATATGTTTTTGACAGTTGCCTTGTTCAACATTTTATAATCTATGCATAATCTCAAGGAACCATCCTCCTTTACAAATAGTATCGGTGCACCCCAAGGTGGTACACTTGGTTTGATCAATCCTTTCTCTAGTAACCCTTACAATTGCACCTTCAACTCTTGTATTTCTATAGGATTCATTTTGTAAGGAGCTTTATGGATGGGTTCTATTCCATTTTGAAGTTCAATAGTAAAGTTAAATTCTTTTTTAGGGGGTAATCCAGGTAAATCCTCTAGAAATACATCCATAAATTCCTAAAAAATTGGGTGTTTCTCAAACACCTCTTCCTTTTCTCTTTATCAAGCTCGTTTATCTTAACTACATAGACCATTCCTCCTTTATTTATGGCCTTCTTAAGTTACATTGCCAATAGTATTTGAGGTTTAAAAGCCTCTTGTAGGCTATACACCCTTCGCACAATACCCATATCTTCTATATACTCAATCCATATTTCCTGAAAGTTGAGTACTGCCTTATGCGCTTGCAACCAATCCATTCCTAGGATTATGTCAAAAGCATGCAAAGGTGCTACATACAAACATCCTATTGTTATTTCACTAGGTAAGGTGATTTCTGCCACAGGGTGGCATTGATTAACAAAGTAGGTTTATCCTAAACCATACTTGACCTTCCACCCATAAGCCAATATTCTTGGTCTTTCTAAAATATCTTTAGGTAAACTAGTGGAAATAAAACTATCTGTAGCACCGCTATCAATCAATATTTTAACATTCCTACCAAAAATATTACCTTTAATCAATAGTGGCATGGCTTGACCATCAATATTATGGATTCTTGTAGCTACATAAATCTTGTGCGCAGACTCTTTAGGTGTAGTTTCTTTGTACATTGGTTCTTTTTCCTTTGAACTCATTCTTGTTATTTGTGGGTAATTTATGGTATAATGTGATCCTCTAAAAATATAACATCCTTATTTCGGTCCTGGATTTTCTTTACGTTTATGTCCCTATTTTTTTTATCTGCATATAGAGAATCAACCTATCCCTATGATGGTCTATTATTACCTTTGTCACGATTGTTGGAAGTACAATTTTTTTTGTGGAAAACATCCTAAAAGGGATACCACTTTCAGGTAATACCCAAGGAGGCAGGGGTATCTATTTTACCAAAATCACCCAGGGCTCGCACCTGGCCTACCACCTTTGACATACTCAAGGAGAAAACCTGAAACAATAAAAAACAAGAACACCCAAACACAAACACACAAAAAGATTAAAAAATAAAAACTAAAAAGCATGCTCCTTGAGTGTGTTAAAAATATAAAACAAAACCAAACACACACAATAAGATAAAAAAATACAACATGAACCACACAAAAAAATACAAGAACAACAAAACAAAGTACAAACATAACAAAAAAAAATAGAACGCTACAAAGACACAACCAACAAAATCATGAAAAAAAAATAAAAAAACCCTAAAAAATAATTTAAAAAATAAAATAAAATAAACAACCAACAACAGAAAACAAAGAAATATAAAAACATAGAAAACACTCACACACCAAAACACAAAAATACCAGTTAACACAAACATACAGAAACACAAGCACAAGAACATCAACAAAAAACACAAAACAACACATAAAAAGAAAAGAAAAAGAAAAAAATAGAACACAACAATGACCTTTCTAGACCAAAATATTATTAAGAAAAGAATCAACAGAGGAAAATAAATAAATATTATTTTGAGCTAGGGAACTAAAATACCCTGACCTAACTATTAAGAATCAAAAATAAAGCAAGAAGAAATTAGGTACCTTCAGAACTGAAGCCATCCAAAGAAATGATAGAAAGAAGAGCTTCCCTTATTTGTGAAGCCCACTCTCTAGGAGGGTGGTCGTAGCAAGTAATATCACATTTTTCCAAAGCCCAATTAGCTAAAGCATCAGCATGTTTGTTCTGATCTCTGACCACATGATTGTAATCAACTTTCAAAAATCCCATCTGGATTAATTGAATCTTCTCAATAATTATTTTTATTCTCCAATCAGCCTTATGATTCTTAGAAGGAGTCTTCAAAATATTAATCATGAGTTGATATTCAAACTCAACTAGTACCTTTTCCCATCCAGCCTTAGTAGCCTCTTGAAGGCCTCTAAGGATACCCAAATTTGGATAGAATACCCAAATTCTTAACAAAATTAAAAACCAGGGAGCCATCTTAAAGTCTACCAATTCCTCCCGCACTAGCTTTTCTAGGGTTCCCTCTAGAGGCTCCATCAGTATTGACTTTTCAAAAATTCTTAGGATAAGGTTACCAATTCCTTGTTCTATCCATCTTGCAATTACTCACATTCCCTTTAAGCTGGTTTCTCTTAGAATATTTAATATTCAATCTTTGAATCATTTGATCCCATATTTGGTGGGAGTTTTGGGGGTGATTAAGGAGTTGATGGATTGATTCAACTAATATGGAAATGGTCTTTTTCTAGATATAGTGAATATCCTTCCTTTCTTGATTAAAAAACCAGTTGTTCCTTTCATTCTATATATTCCAAAGAAGAATGGTAGAACCCATCCAAACTAACTGCCTAATAAAATGATCAACACCCTCTTGATTAGGCCAATCCCTCCAAAGTTGTTCAAAAGTTAAAAAATTGGACCACTGTAAGCCAAGTAAAGTGGCCATTCTCCTCCAAATATCAGAGGCAAAAGTACACTCAAAAACAATATGGCTAAGAGTTTCCACATTCTCTTCACACATGTCACATCTAAAAGGGCCATGAAAACCACGCTTCATAAGTTGCTCCCCAGTAAGCACCCTGCGATGCAATACAAGCCAAGTAAAGAACCTCACCCTAGTCTAGAGCTTTTGAGCCCACAACTGAGAAAATATGTCAAATGATTGACTGGGATTATTATGGCATAAGGCCAAATAACCTTGAGCAACTAAATACTCACCCTTAGTAGTGTTGTTCCATCTAAAATAATCTTTATCATGGGACCAAGAGAGAGATATCATATGAAGGATACACTAGATATCTTGTCTTTGCATTTTTGGGATTTAAATAGGCTAGTCCTCAATAGGGATCCAATATCTACCAACCTTTAAATTACCAATATGGTACCGAAAATAATTAGCCACCTTTATCCAATTAGCTTGGATGAAGCTCCTCCATCCAAGGCCTCCAATCGAGAAACTAAATTATCAAAGGCTTGTGACCATCCCAAAAATCTGTCCAAAAATTTACCTATTGACCATTATGAATGATCCAAAATAATTTTTTCTTTATCAAATCCTCACTAGTATTAAGAACTGCTAAAATGGGATAACCTTTGGAAGGCAATTGATAGTGAACAAGGTCTTTAGGACTTTTGTTCTCAGTATATTTATCATGAAGATTCTTGACCCAAAGAGCATTAGGGTTATGCAAAATTCTCCAATATAATTTAGCAACTAAAGATTTTTTTTATTAATAGTATATCGTAATCCTAACCCCCCTTCATTCTTAGGAAGATATAAAGTGTCCCATTTCACCAAGTCCCATTTTATTTTCTCCTTAGTACCACTCCAGAGGAACCGATGACTGATTTGATCTAGTTCTTAAAGAAAAGCCTTTGGGATATTCAACATGGTAGAAACATAAATAGGAATATCCTGAAGTATTGATTTTACCAAGGTGATTCTACCCCAGAAGAAAGCCACCTATTGGTCCACTTACCAATTTTCTTGACTTTATCCAACAACCAATTCCAATATTTTTTTTGTATTCGAATATTTATGGGAATACCTAAATAAGTGATTGGAAGGGAGGTATTCTTATATCTTAATTTATCCAAGACCATGGATTCCTATCTGGCAGAGCAGTGAAATAAAATAACTTTAGATTTTTCTCCATTGATCAATTGTTCAGTAGCCTTAGAAAATTAGCTAATTATTTGCTTAATAGTAGAAGCTTCCTTAACTGTAGCTTTACTTGAAAGAGTAGAGTCATCAAAAAATTGAAGATGAGAGAGAGGTCTTGCTCCATGAGCAATGGTAACTCCCTCGAGGGTTTTGTCTTCTCTCTTTTTGTTATAGCCCTACCTAAGCATTCAGTAATAATGATAAATAACTAAGGTTAAAGGGGGTCACCTTGCCTAATACCTTTGGAAGTTTGGAACAACTGAGAAGGCCTTCCATTGCTAATAACTAAGTAGGAAATGTTAGCATATATGTTATATACATTACATTATTAGCAAAGCAAAAGAATAGCGCTCGTAGGCGCTCTCTAGGTTGGTTTATTAACCACCAAGTTGGTTAGATAAACCAACTCATAACCACATTGTAACCTTTATATTGATATCAATCAGAATGAATAAGTGCTTCATCAATTTCTATATGGTATCAGAGCCACGGACGTAGACAAGACTACCAGCCAACGCGACTGGAGGACCCTGACGGACGCGAGACTGACGAACACAGACACGAGACTGGAGGACCCTGACGGACGATAGACAGAGGATAGACTACCATCCAACGGGAGTGGAGGACACTGACGAATGCGCAGATCGAACACGTGAGACATGCAGACAGAGGGAACATGCAGATAGAGGATGCAGACAGAGGGAACACGCAGACCGAGGATGCAGACAGAGCGGATCGGGGACGTGGTTCGACGGTTGTGGAGGCAAAAGGGCGGGGTGGTTGCCCGAAGGCAACCGAAAGCTATAGTAGCTTTCAAAAGTTTTAAAGAACTCCCATAGTGGCCGCATAGGCCATGTGGGATTAAACTTTTTTTTTCCCTTCTTCGGCCCCAAAGCTGCTAATACATACCTGGTCCCCGCTTGTTCTCATCGGGCCCTCTAGCTCACGTGGTAAGCGCGGTGATTGTTCGGCGGTAGGTTGCGGTTTCAAGTCCCTTCGGGGAAGATTTTTTGACGCCCTGCGTGCACTGTGACGGCGGGTAAGTTTTTTTTGATGCCCCGCATAGATTGTGATGGTGGGTGGCATATTTGACGCTCCGTCGTGCCTTGTTGATGCCCGAAAAGCACAGTTGACGCTCGAAAGGCATAGTTGACGCCCGAAAAGCACAGTTGACGCCCGAAAGTGGTCATTTGACGCCTGTGCAGTCCAATGACGCCTTGAAGGCTCCAAATTTTTTTTGGGGTTTTTCAGGTATTTTTTTCCTCACTCCTTGTCTATTTTGCAATTCGAAGGGGGGAGATCTCAGTTTTTCACATGATTCATTTGCAAAATTGTCAGATAAAGGGGGGAAATCAAACCATTTGGCAGAATAATTGCTAGATTTGTAATAGGTGCTAAAATTTGTGGGCATTTATGATTGTTCCTTTTGCATTTAAATATTCTGTTTTCTTGCATTCACAATCATAAATTAAACAAAATATAAGACCCCAAATTTATACCCTATTTGTGCAATTTATTGCACAGCAACGTTCGGTATTTGAGATACCTCTGGTCCACACTTACAGGTAATGTTGTCGTGCTTTGGACTACTGTATTCGCCGCCTAATATAGCTGCAACAATGACGTCTGAGCTTGTTCTCTATAAATCATCGGGGAGAAATAAGGCAAACCAGTTTTTTTTCCCATTTCATACCCACATCGTGATTGTTGTTAGGCGTAAATCCTGACGAAAGTTTTTTCCAAAGTGTTTAGGGGAAGTTACGCCCCATGCATGCGGAATAAAACTTTCTATGGTAGGTGTCATTAACAACACGATGCCCTTTTAGTATCGCCTATGTTCAATATATTGTGCTTCTCATATGTACTTATAGTCTCCCTCACGTAAGGGCGAGTACATATTGAGTAGTATACTGTTCATATATACCTATAGTTTCCCTCACGTAAGGGCGGGTATATATTGAATGGTTACAATATAAAGATCTGGCAGGTATAAAGAAAGGGAGACCAATTGGTGATATAAGGAACCTTCATAATGGCCACAATTCATAAGTATCTCTCAGATTCACAATTGTTGAAAGGTCATAACTTTGTTCCATGGAAAACAAAGATGAAAGCCATACTTCAGTTGGAATATTTATGGGATGTAGTGACTGGCACTACAAAATGCCCTCAGACAACAGGAACAGATCAAGATGCTTGGGATAAGAAAGACAAGAAGAGTCTCGTGTTTATCTTGCTTGCTACTACAGATGAGGTGCAACCTCATATTTGTGATGCAAAAACTAGTAAGATAGCTTGGGATGCCTTGATCACAGTATATGAAGGAAAGAATCAATCCACTATTCTACACCTTCAAACTCAACTACATAATCTCAGTATGAATTCTAGGGAAACAATTGATATATTCCTTTGCAGAGTGGCTGACTTGAAAGCCAAATTGAATGCCATGGGAAAACCAGTGGATGATGATATCTTGAACTCTGTCATCTTGAGAGCATTGCCAAATTCCTACAAGATGTTGATCACTTCTCTCAATGTTTTTGGTAGACAAGTATCATTTGTGGAGCTGGTAAACTTGCTTTAGACTGAGGAGGCAACTCAGGTCCAGAAAGATGATGTGCCAGATAATGCTCTTTCCACACAACAAAGTGGTAAAAAGCAAGGTCAGTTTCAAAAAGGGGGTGCTTCTTCCAAAGGAAAAGGGAAGCAAAATCAGCAAAAAGATACAAAATATTGCAAAATTTGTGATATGAATAACCATGACACCAACAGGTGTTGGTTCAAAAACAAGCGACAAAATGATAGAGGTCCTCAGAAGAAGGGCAAGAACAAGCAGAAATACAATAAGCATAAGCAATCTAAAGGCCATGTTGCTTATGCTGACTCCAACTCAGACTCAGATTCTCCTGGGTCCGATTCAGATTCTGACTTTGAAAGAGCACACAAGGTGCTCATGACCCATACTTCATCTTCCCAGATAGATGTTGTATGGTATATTGATTCAGGAGCTAGCAAACACATGACTGGGGACAAATCATGGTTTGATACTTTTGTGGAGAAAGAGGGTAAGCCAGTCACAATTGTTGACAATCAAGTATATCAAGTAAAGGGAGAAGGGGATATTTTTGTGTCCCTTCCTGATGGTAATTGTCAAATTGAGAAGGTTCTCTATGTTCCAGGCTTAGCCAATAATCTACTTTCAGTCACACAAATGTTGGATAGAAACATGGATGTCGTGTTTCGAGTTGTCAAAGGCAAGAAGAGATGTTTTATCACCCACAGTGGTAAACATGTTGCAACCGGATCCTACAAACATGGCTTGTTCATTCTCGATGCACTTTCAACTCCTCATGTTGCTCTGGCTGCAACTACAAAGGAGGCCACCTCTCTCTGGCATCGACGTTATGGGCACCTCAGTTCTGGATATTTGCTTGAATTACACAAATATGGGATGGTGAAAGGTCTTCCACCACTCTCATCTATCTTACCAGTTTGCTCAGATTGCTTAGCAGGGAAGCAACACCGAGTACCTTTTGAAGCTAGCTCCTCTCGAGCTACAAACCCTTTAGAGCTGGTACATACCGATCTGTGTGGTCCTATGCCAACCAGCTATGGTGGGAAAAAGTATTTTCAACTATTCATTGATGATTACTCATGAAAGATGTGGGTTTTCTTTCTTCAGTTGAAATCAGAAGCATTTCTCTACTTTCAACAATTCAAGAAACTTGTTGAGAAGGAGTCGGGTTGTTTGATAAAAACCCTCCGCTCAGATCGAGGGGGGGAATACACCTCTGAAGAGTTTTTAGAGTTTCTTAAGAAACATGGGATCAAAAGACAACTGACTACAACCTATACACCTCAGCAGAATGGAGTTGCAGAAAGAAGAAATCGTTCCATTATGGAAATGGTTCGATGTATGCTAAAGGGAGCACATCTTGAGGATCAATATTGGGCAGAAGCAAGTAAACACAACATTATACCTCCTAAATAGAGCACCCACTAGAGCTCTACAAGGGAAAACACCACAAGGAGCGTGGAGTGGTAAGAAACCTTCCATTTCTCATCTAAGGGTGTTTGGATGTAAAGCATTCATGCACATTCCAAAATAGAAAAGGAGGAAGCTGGATGAGAAAACCCTGTAGTGTATCTTTCTTGGCTATGATGAGTACTCAAAAGGTTATCGATTGATTGATCCTAAGACCAAGAAGACACATGTAAGTAGATATGTTGTATTTGATGAAGCCTTCACATCAAAAGACACATCCACAACTGTATACCTAGATGAAGAAGAACCTAAGAAGGAGGTTCAACTTCCACAACAACAACAGAAAGTTCCAAAATGGTATACTAGCACTTTGAGAGATGCTAAGTTGAAATCCCTTCCAGATCTATCTCTCGATAGGCCATGTACTCGTAGTATGACTCAACAGATGAGAGCAGAGGAATCTACTTCAGAGGTTGACGAACTTTGTCAACACTTTGATGATTTGTCAGTGGGTACAAAAAATGATAGAGAAGAAGATGAGGATGGAGAAAAGATTTATATGTCTACATTGAATGCAAATGAACCCACAACGGTTCAATATGCACTTGATAAACCATAGTGGAAAGAGGCCATGGATGTAGAACATAAGTCTCTCCTTAAAAATAATACTTGGAAGTTAGTCGATCTGCCAACAGGAAAGAAACCCATAGGCTGCAAATGGGTGTTCAAAGTGAAGTATAAGGCAGATGGATCTATTGATAAGCATAAAGCCCGACTTGTTGCGAAGGGATATGCTCAGAAAGAAGGCATAGACTATGAAGAGACTTTTGCCCCCACTGCAAAAATGACTACCATTCGAGTACTTTGTGCCATGGGAGCTCAGTTTGGGTGGAAGTTGCATCAGATGGATGTTAAAAGTGCCTTCTTGAATGGTGACTTACAAGAAGAAGTATACATGACTCAACCAGAAGGGTTCGTGGTCGAGGGGCAAGAACAAAAAGTATGCAAGTTGATCAAATCCTTGTATGGACTAAAACAAGCTCCTCGAGCTTGGTATATCAAGATAGACAGTCACCTTGTGCAGCATGAATTCAAAAGAAGTCCTTCAGATGCAAATCTCTATATTAAGAAAAATGGTTCTGATATAGTGATCCTTGTACTTTATGTAGACGATCTGATCATAACAGGAAGCTCAGAAAGAATGATTGACTTAGTGAAAAATGATTTGAAGCAATCATTTGAAATGACAGATCTAGGACTTCTGCACTATTGTCTTGGTTTAGAAGTTACTAAGCAAAAATTTCATATTAGAGTAACACAAAAGAAATATGCCAAGACTTTAGTAGAAAAATATCGGATGACTAACTGTAAGTCAAAAGCAACTCCAATGGAGCAAGGACTTAAGTTATCACGATATGATGAATCACCTCAGGTAGATGGTACTCTCTATCGCCAGTTGATTGGGAGTCTCCTATATCTGACAAATACCAGGCCAGATCTCAGTTTTGTTGTGGGATATCTTTCAAGGTTCATGCAAGAGCCTAAGATGAGTCACTGGAAAGCAGCAAAAAGAGTTCTTCATTATGTTCGTGGTAGTACAAATTATGGTCTGGAATATAGAAAGAATAATAAGTTTTTCTTACTAGGATACACAGACTCGGATTATGTTGGATCTATTGATGATCGTAAATCCACTTCTGGATATGTTTTTCATCTAGGATCTGGACCTATCTCATGGCACAGTAAGAAGCAGCATGTGGTTGCTTTATCTTCTACAGAAGCAGAATATCGTGCAGCCAGTGAAGCAGTCTACGAGATAATGTGGTTAAGTCGCATTCTTACAAACATGGGCCTTCCAAAGAATCTTCCTCTTCATTTGTTTTGCGACAATCAAGGTGTTTTGAATCTTGTCAAAAATCCAATTTTTCATGAACGTACCAAACATGTTGATACCAGATGTCATTTTATTCGAGATGAAGTTCCCAAGCACCATATACAACTTCAATACATTCCTACTGATGCGCAAGTTGCCGATATCTTTACCAAAGCACTTGGGCGTATCAAATATGAAAAATTTTGAGATACTATTGGAATTTGCCAATAATGTAATAAGGGGGGATGTTAGCATATATGTTATATACATTACATTATTAGCAAAGCAAAAGAATAGCGCTCGTAGGCGCTCTCTAGGTTGGTTTATTAACCACCAAGTTGGTTAGATAAACCAACTCATAACCACATTGTAACCTTTATATTGATATCAATCAGAATGAATAAGTGCTTCGTCAATTTCTATAGGAAACTAAAGAGATACATCCCATAATCCAATCCATCCAATATTGAGAGAAACCAAATTATCTCAAAACTTTTATAAGGATGTGCCAATCCACTCTATCATAAGCTTTGGATAAGTCTAACCAGATTGCTTGAGGAACATTTTGTTGAGAAGCCGATTCAAGAAGAGTAGCAGTAAAAATATTGGAAAAGTAATTGAGAACAATAGAGTTCATGCCATCCCAAGTGTAGACAACATCTCCAAAATCAGATTTCAAGGAAGAAATAAAGTTTTGAGATCCCAGATAGAAGAGATTTATGGAAGAAATTTGTGTTTCAATCAACTTCTTTGAGCCATTGAATTCTAAAATTTTGCTTCCATAAGAGTTCTCTTTTTTTCCATTCCTCTCACTAAGTTGTGAGTTTAATTTCATTTGCACTTGCACTCTCTGTGAGGCCGTTTAAACGGATTTTCTTATTCAAATTTTCAAACTGAGCAATAACTTCATATTTTTTTTATGAACATCCCTAAACTCCTTCCAGTTCCAAGTCTTAATTTTGGATTTAATGTATTGTAATATTTTGGTAAAATAGAACATCTTAGTCCCATACCTAGGTTTACCTTCCTTCCACCATTGTTGCACTCAAGGTTTAAAGGAACTATCTCTAAGCCACATTAACTAAAATCGAAAAGGAGAGAAACTCACATTGGTTTCCACATTTCCACCATGACAGGCTAATGATTTGAACCAGCATTGTTAAGAGTCTTCACTTTAGGAATGTGACCATGGATTAATAAATTGTCAAAGAGCAAGAACCTATCCAATCTCTTCATTATACAAGCTAAGCCTTGCCTTCTGTTATACCAAGTCATAAGGCCATTATCTGGTTGGATGTCCACAAGATGGAGGTTTGTAATATATTCGCTCATGAGGTCAATGCTCCTGTCCAAATTTATATTTCCTACCATTTTCTCATCTAGAGAGAGGATGGTATTGAAATATCCTTCAATCAAGATCCAAGCTTCAGGAAAATGAGAGATAATATAAGTAATATTCTTCCAGTCTTATTTTTTCCTCCAAATTAGTCGAAGCATAAATAGTAATACAGAGCATAATTTGGTTGGAATGTCTACTTTGAATAGCTATAGACAAAAAACCCCAACTGCAAACCATATGGTGAATAACTACCTCTTTTGGGTCCTAAAGGCAAGCAATGCCACCAGGTGTCCCCTAGGAACTAAGGGAAACCACTTTTCCAGTTGGCCAAATTTTACGAGCAATTGATTTCATATCCTCTATTGACATATTTTTTTCTTGAAGGAAAACAAGATATGGATGATTTATCTGAATCATTCTTCTAATTTGTATTCTTGGGATCAATATTATGTATTCTTAGAGTTTTACGAGAAGCCTTAAGATTAATATTAGCATTACGTTGAGGTTGAGGTTGTCCACCATGGAGGGGCATCCCTAAAATTTATTTTTGGGGCTAATTCTTCAAAATTCTTACCCTTGATAGGGATTTCCATAGTAGATTTATTTTGTGGGTGCACCTTAGCACCATATTCACTTGAGATATGAGCCATTTTTTATCAGCTGCTTGAAATTTGTTTCATGATCTCTTTAACTAATGTCCTAGATGTCGTGGAAAGGTATGATTTTCACTTTTCTTTTGTGCAGCAAATAGGAAGTCATTGTCACTCAAGTTCACACATGAAGATCTATTGAAAGATAGATTTCTAACCCATATTGGATCTCTTGCATCATTTCTTGCTTTAATCTTGAGTAGAACCACAAACATATTTTTCGCTAGGGCCCGAAGGCCCCAAAAACCAACCTCTAGAGCTGCTTGCACTTAACCCAAATGAAACCCTTGCACAGATGCTTACCAAAAATATTTTTAACACATAGGGATGCACTAGGATATGTGTTGCTCCAAATTATCTATAAATTTGTGGAGGCTTTCTAGGGTTTATCAGGCATCTACCCTCAAAATTTTAACTCAATCCAATTCTAGATGAGTGAAATATGATCGAAACAAGTTTGGAAGTTTGGGCAGTCCTGCAAAAAAATACCCTCAAGAATTTAAGAACCTTGTGTGTTCGTTGGAAGTACAATTCTTTCCTTCTAACCTTATTCTAAAATTTCCATGTTCCCGATCATTCCTTCTATCAAGCTTAGAGGAATATTTATTTGTCTATTCTTTTTCCACTTAACAAAACTTGCACTATTCCTTTTCCTTAATGCTTCCTCTAACCCTTCATGGTCAAAATAGGGTTTGTTATATGTTTCAACTTTCCTAGCAAAATAAAAGGCCTTTTTAAGAGTAGCATGTTCCCTTATATTTACTTCTTGCCCTATTATAGGTTTCGCTCCTAGTATAAACTTGTGAATCTTTATTTTCTCATTATAAACAAGCACATAATTCAACAACTTGACAAATATTTGATAGTATTTTTCCACTGTTCTAGTTCTCTGTTGAAGCTTAGTGAACTCCTCAAACTTCTAGGAATATAAATGTTCAATGAGAAATCTATATTTGAAGGCTTTTACAAATTCATCCCATTTTAGATCAACTATTGCTTATTTATATTGCAATAGGTTTCTATTTCCTTCAACCATGTCTCAGCTTATCACCATATTCCTCTCCATTAAACTTGGAATATTTCAAATGTGTCATCTCTTTGCCCAATTTGGCCTCAAGACGAATCCTATCCAGTTGTGTCGCAGTAAGGGGTTCATATTCCTATCTCATTCTAGAGTTACCCACCTATGTTTCTCGATTCAACATGGAATCTATCAATTATTTTTGTGTCTCTACCTATTATCGAAATAGATCCACTATCTTAGTAAGATTTTCCCTTTCATTACTAGGATTCTCTGAACCTACATCCAAGGTTCTATTCTCACCTTGTCGATGGGATAGCACTCCCTCTTCTCTTTGGTGGTACTGTCCCTAGCCACACACAAAAGAGATAGTAGGAATTTCATTAGCAACTACTTATTTCAAATTGCTCCTCCTACTATTAACTATTTTTCTGTTCCACTCTATTATCTATACATGTTTACTTCTACTTGTTTTCTCCATTTGTTATGGTTTAAATATGTTGTCTATCACACATTGCAACTAGTCTTGCGCAGTGAACCTATTCCACTATGAACCAAGCTCTGATACCAAAATATCACAACCCAAATTCTCCTAAACCTGACCTAGAGTTTTTTTTTACAACTCCTTATCATCATAGAGTTAGGTCAGTTTCCTTAGTGTACTAGTCTAAGTAGATCTAGTCCTTTCATAAATTGTTTCTCTTCCTTTGGAAACCCCAAAATTTACCCATCCCTTACAACTTATGTAACTCCATTAACATAAGTGTACTAGGTAAAATAGTGAGCTCAACTAACTACCTCATATTTCCTTCGATGAGCTAGTTAATTCCCTTCGATCTATCAAGGGTCTTTTTCAATCCCCAAACTATACATGGGTCCATACATGTAGGTGTGCTAGCCGTATTTAAATAAATTCAACCTAACAAGGTACTTTGCAAGCTCAAATTAACTGCCACATCATTCCTTCTATGAGCTAGTCATATCCCTTTGATGAGCTAGTCATATCCCTTCAATATATCGAGGGTTCCCACAAATATCCATATTGTACATGGGTCCTTTCATGTAAGTATGTTAAGCATTTTAAGAACAATCCTATAGGTTCTATTCCTAAACAAGGTTCATCCTTCATTATTACAAGCTTAATCTCTTCTCAACCCACTAAGTTAAAAACAAGGTATTTGTTCTAAGCTAATGAGATCCTTATTGGAGTCTTATTCTCAAATAGCTCGCTTTCCTTTAATATACCACCCACTACTTCCGGTTAGTGGTGTATATTACTAAGCTAACCTCTTAATTCTTCATTTTAGCTAGTCATTAAAATACACAACAAGGAATAGCAAGAGTCCACATGGAAATATAACTTACAAACAATTTATCCAAGATTCCCTTTATCATATTCACATAATTTAATTCTACTTAATTTATAAAGGGCTTTGGTTGTTTATAAGCTCTACTTAAAATTCCACATAGAAAATAGAGAAGAAGCCATGCATTTTAGTATAAATAAAAACCATCCATTTAATCTATTGAACTCATAACTTCTTTAAAATATATTCCAACCATACACATCATAGAAAAAGTATTGCACAAATACCCATAACAACATATTTAACTCTGGGAAAACCCAACCAAGAAGAATGTATTCCTTTTCATTCCTAAAATTCTATAATGATACAATGGATCGAAGGCATTCCTCTGCCTACGTTCTTATCCTGAGAGTTTTATTTTCCAACTCTCGTAGAATCATATTATAAATTCATTCCCTAATTTCATTAAAGGAATATCTTTATTTTTAATTTTTAAATACAACCTCAATACTTTCATCATTTTTTTGGAAAGTCCTTTCTCTCCTAACAATCATAGAGAGCTATCCAACATCTTATTCCCAAAATATTTTAGTCTATTTCTCAACTAGAATAGATTCCTTAATATGCTTACAAAAATCATTTTAACCCTACTACTAACAGATTAACACGTCTAACAGATTAACACGTCTAACATCTTAGTATACATCACGTCTAGCATCTTAGTAGACATCACTCGAGATCGAATCATCCAAAATGATCCACCGCTGAACTACGGTACGATCACCTTAGAAAACTTCCAGTCATACACAAAGATGAACTTCGATCAACAAGCATACTATGAATCAACTTCCAGTCATACACAAAAATGAACTTCGGTCAACAAGCATACTATGAGAGATTCATCTCAATGATAGGAAAATATCTACTATTACAAATATATTGAAACTACTACATTCATTCCATTCTATAAAAAAACTACCGCACTTACACCGATGTTTTCTAGAATAAAATCTCAAGCACAATCTATAACCGAAAATACTTTTCTATTGGTCCATATATAGAATACTTAAATCACAAGTACCTTCCCAAAGGCTACTTAGCTACGCACTCCATAGAATACTTAAATCACAAGTACCTTCCCAAAGGCTACTTAGCTACGCACTCCTCTATATGAGCGCACGAGTCAGTTTTTGTGCAGTCATCAAATGCAAATCTACTATCAATCCTACTTAAGGATGCAACCTTGAGAAGAACTCCTCATAATATAACTTCTTACTGGAACATCCTTCCAAAATTTCTACTTTAGAGGCAATTCCAGACCTCAACACTTCCACAACTACCAACCATTCTAGAAGTTTGGCTTATTTAAACCATGACTAGATTTTAACACATCAACATAGGTACAACAATTTGGTGCATTGTCTGTCACCCTCTCTTTATTTTTTAATTTCCTTCGTATCCCTCAGTCCCTTTATAAACTCCTAAATTTTTCCTACATTGCCCACTCTTCCAGTGTCATAATGGATCTTAATGATTGGCTCACATGGATTTGAGTTCGATCGAATCTCACTCTCCCCTCCACCTTACTTCAAGTATGTTGAATTTAATATCATAATCACCTGAGGTATTATTCATCAATCTTAATTAGTAAGAGATCCACTGATAATTTTACCACTACCATTCACTAAGTAGTGGCTTAGAAAGTCATCTTTTCATCCTTAGATTCCTTTCTTCCATGAGGTGCGTGTCAGAAACATTGACAATCAAAAATAAATTCCTCTCCTACCAATAATGAAATCATGCAATATAATAGATATTTTTCTACTAATACCAAAATTATTAAGCAAATGAATTAGCTATTTTCTTTATATTCCTTCCTAATCATTCAAGGAAATCCTATGCTCCAATGATTATCTCTTGCTTCCATGAAAACATGTTCCTGCAAGAGTACAAATTCATTAACAATATCATATTATAATTCATTAACAATATCATATTATATCAATTAAAATGCTATTGTAAAAGTTACCCTTGAAATAATCAATCATTTCAATGGTAATAAATATCACATTTTCCATATAATCCATATTACGTAGGATTCATAATGAGGTAATCAATCATTTCAACAATAATATTCAGCATTTACCTACATAATCCATTTACATATAAACATCTAATCAAGGAATATCCAAACATTCCATTACTATAACACATAGCAAAATGTAAATCTATCAAGATGTAAATTCCACCAAGGGAGGATCATGACATGTGATCTACTTGAAGTTTAAATCCAAAAGCAAAAGGAGTCCAAGCATATTTATAATCCTCCATCATAAAGTGGAAGAATATCCAAGGCATATTTGGGCTATGAGATAGTTATTCCAAAGAAGTTTTAATCAATCTAAATACCCAAGAAGTAATGCAAAAACCCAAAATCTTTAATCTCAAATATATTATAAGGTCATGACTTCATATCCTAAGTAAAGGTAGGTCAGTTGTTTACAATGAGATCGTCCACATAGAGCACCATCACTAATGTCTCTTCATCCTAATGTTTGATGTAAATATCATGCTTTGCATTATTGAAACCCACAACTAATAAAGGAGTGGATCTCCTCATACCAAACACATAGTGCCTACTTAAGGCTACACAAGGACTTAATCAAATGACACACCAAGGAAGTTGGACCCTCAAATCAAAACTAGGTGGCTACTAAATGTAAATATCCTCATGAAGCTCACCATAAAGAAAGGCACTCTTCACATCCATCTGATGTACCTTACAACTATAAAAAGTAGCTATGAAAAATCATCTAAATAAAATCCATCCAAGGAACTAATAAAAATATCTTTGAGTAGTTGATTTCCCCATCTAAAAGAAACCCTTAGTAACAAGATGTACCTTGTGCTTATCCATATGACCATCTAAAGTGTACTTGGTTCTAAAAACCCATTTGCACCCAATAGCATTCTTCCTTTCTACAAGAGAAACAAATTCCTATGTCTAGTTCTTCATCAAAAATTCATACTTGATAAGCATAGCACCTTCCCATTATAGTTGACACTTGGTATGCGAGTAGGTGATATGACCTCCAAAATTATCAACCTTTAGGATTAAGGTCTGAGAATGGACTTTGTGATGTCATTCCATAGAAATAATAGGTTAATAATCCTAAAGGAGAGTCTGAACCCACTTGGGTATTGGAAAAACCATGAAATATCTAGACACATCCTGAGAAGGAGCAACATCAAAAGTGTCACAACCCAAGTCTACACCTAGTTGTCAAATTCACAATATAATTTTTTCTACGAGAGCTCATATTGTTGTCACACTTTTTATGTTGCTTCACGCAACTGAATAACATAGGAGAGACATACTTCAAGTTTTACAACCACTGCAGATGGTGAATTAAGTGCTCGGGATTGACCAACTACTCGCTACATGTTGCCATATGAAGATGTTTCCCCTATCTCGGGTATTTTAAATCTTGACGTGGGTTTGCTCTTCCAGGGCCCATACCACCTGGCAGAGTGGATGCAATAATTTCCCTATTCCAAAGCTTGAGAATTCGTAATTCTCTTTCAACTTTGTTATATTGTGTTATGTTTACGCTTTGGAACTAGCGTTGTTATGCCTGCGACTGATCATTGACCTTCCACTAAGGTGTGACCAGGGTCCCCATCATATGGTTATGGATCGGATCACTTAGTTCCAACTCTATTTGATGGTAATGTTGCCCATATCATCTACCGCTCGACCTTCCAACCTTATAAACCAACCCTTTGGTTATGGGTCCAATTGGCAATTCTGCAATTGAGCCAGTTCGTGAGCACCTTCACGTACCTTCTATGTGCATCCAGAGGTTATATCCCATACCATCATCTCTTACCCTCAATAGCACAAAACCTTCGTTCATACGCTTGGCTGGATACACCGGTTCATGATAGCCGCTACTGTTGGCTTTCGAAGTTGGGTTAGTGCTATCCTTCTCGATAAGGACTGGCTCACGATGAACACAAATTTTATTATTTTTCATTTTCAAAAAATGTTTATTTTGGTTTTATCCTAAAACATTCTTTTCAATATCATATGTCTTCAGATATTACGATACACATTCAATTAATAAACTTTTTCTCAAATATAAATCATATAACCATAGAATATATAAAATATTACACAAATAGCATGGCATTATATGTAATTCAATAAAAGCTCCCTAAATGCTTGTCTATAGAAAATACTAAGACTATCATAACATGCGGCAATTGAGAATATCAAATTCACCATGCTTTCCTATCATTGGCTATTTTAAAATTACAAAACTCACAACTTTTTCTCAAATATAAATCATATAACCATAGAATATATAAAATATTACACAAATAGCATGGCATTATATGTAATTCAATAAAAGCTCCCTAAATGCTTGTCTATAGAAAATACTAAGACTATCATAACATGCGGCAATTGAGAATATCAAATTCACCATGCTTTCCTATCATTGGCTATTTTAAAATTACAAAACTCACAACCCTAGAAATTCATCATTGTCTTAATTTTAAAGATACTTAAAAGCAACCACGAATCTTTATCATTGGCTATTTTAAAATTACAAAACTCACAACCCTAGAAATTCATCATTGTCTTAATTTTAAAGATACTTAAAAACAACCACGAATCCTAAAACATAGAACTAAATGGAACTAAATGGAGAAAGAAGTTTATAATAAAAATATATATAAATATCATATACAGCAAGGATGATAAGCATGGTCTTCGTCTTAGAAATCTTAATCACCAAATACATGGATAGCCAAGCTTTTTCTTTAGAGTTTCCATAGTCTTGACTAAATTCCAAGCCCTTCTTTAGTTCACATGACTTGGTTACTTTCCTATAAAAAATAATTTAATAAATTAATAATTTTGAAACTATTTGTATTTTAAGGAATGATACTCATATCCCTTAAACGTAAGGGTTTTACTTAATAAGTTTTCAACCTAATGAACATAATAAAAAGTTTAAAACTCACGAACAATATGACATATTATATCATATAAGGTACCCTAACTATACTTTTCTACCCTTACACGCCATTATGCAATGATGTCAACTCTAATCCCTTCAAAGAAAACATAAAACCATAGCGATATCTCAGACTCAATCACGACATACGATTCATAGAAGAATAAAGCTAACACATGAGCTTCCATTAAATCATCAAACCTTCTGAATGAGATTAAATAATATGGTTGTTTAACATAGCTTAAAATTTTAATTAATAATTAGTTTCGAAAATCAAAGGCTACACCACACACCCCTTTAATTTTAAAAACTTACGATCTATTTATTATCCTTACATACGCCATTTGACTTTTTACTTTTTAGCATTCCATGTCTTCAAAACCATCAACAGTTGACAATGAATCATAATCAAATACTCCAATTATCCTGTTTTAAAGAACAGGTCTATATTTTCTAAAGAGGCTCACCCACTACCGCAGATTACAGGGTATCTTATGCATTGGAAAAGGCAAAACTCTATGTTGTGGATCTTTGACAACTAAATAGTTTGAAACACCCGGGACGCGACAAGCACTTATTTTTTATGTTCAACTTTCTACCTCAACACTGTTTAATTTAACGACTTGGAGGTGTTTGAAAAAACAATAAACAGTAGCCATATAGGACAACATTTTAAGGAAGGTTGTTTCAATAGAGAGATTGCTTTTCATTTCCATAAGATAGCGCACCAGATTACAAACTTTTCATTACTCAGAGGTATGTATAAACTTACTGATTACTTCTAAATTTTCCCTCATTTCAACAGAAGACTATATCATTTAAGAAACTAAACATCAACTTCTCTTTCATTTTTATTCTACACGGAATTCAATAATTTTTTTTTTAAAAACAAAGTTTCTAAGATTGAATATATCCAATTGCGTTACATAAACTGTTCACATTTTTGTTTAATCTAATATTTTATGTTCATATCAACTCCTTAGCTAAGTTGGTAAGTTGGGGCTTATCGAGAGGAGACCTAGGTTCCAATCCCACGGGCTTGCCCTAGCCCAAATCCGATTACTTTGAGTGGTGCGCCAGATTGATGACGACGGTGCAACCCCTGTGCGTCCGGCGGTCTCCATCTAACGCCGCGTTACCGCGTTACCATGTACCGAGATGGTGGAAGTCCTGGGAGCCTTCTTAGATAGTTTGAACCCTACCAGCTGTGCTGGTAGTTACAAAAAATCGTGATTGTAACCATTGCTTCTATATATCAAAAAAAAAAACAAAACTCCTTCGCGGCAGCGTTATTCACATGAAGAGAGATTCTTCAGCTCAAAGTTGACACCACTCGAATGAACCCCTCCCGCGCAGACAGAAACGCGCAGACAGAAACATTGGATTTGGAAACTACATTATAGGTCAGCTTAGCCCTCATATGCAATTCTACATTATAGCTGCATTCTACAATTATAGGTTAATGTGATTCTACATTATAGGTTAATGTGATGATGCAAGTCTAGTGACATATTCCATAATTGAAATTTCGTTTTCACGTTAATACCTGTCTGTCTACATGACTCATACCTGTCTGTCTACATGACTTAACACAGCCAGTTATGCATCCATACACATGAAAAATGTTTATAGTTTCATTATAATGCATAATTCAGTCCAACACTCACATTCACACAGTTTATGTTTTTTTTTTTTAAATTAAAACATTACATCTTTTTACTAAATATGACAGTGTTGTACTCAAACAAGCCATTTACTCATTTCTATGCAAAACATAATTCAGAATAGAGCAGTATTTTTTAAAGTGGACTGTTGTCTTCTAATACAGAATACATCTAAATAGAAAGCCTCTGACCTGAGCTTGTAAATGATGTCGGGCTATCACCAATAACCGGTACTCAAAGCGCGAAGACAGTTTGAGTAGCATATACGAGAAAATCCGAGACATGCCATAACAACTTGTCTCCATCGTTTTATAGAGAGTTCGCAAGTTTGTAAGGTGACACCTATCATGTATATTATGCCAGATATTTACCTTTAAATTCGGCCAGGTGGTATAGACTGTCTTCGACCGAGTGGAGGTTGACTTGTTACGTTTTGCTATTCCAAATTCCATCATGGCTTTAATATTCTTCCAATCCTTATATATATTTTTATATAAATCTTTATCTATGCCTTTACTTTTTGTTGAGCACTAAAATAATCTTCCACCATAAGTGGTTATTATAATTTTAATATTTAGTTACATATACTTTCAATGATCCGGTAAGCTTCTTGAAAGAGTTATATTTATTTTTATATTTTACTTATATAGATGTATTAATAGTATTATTATTATTATTTTATTTTATTATTTCTTTTATTTTTATTTTTTTTTTAATTTTTTTTGTTTTTTTTTTAAATATAGATAATATGATCAACAACAGACAGAATGCAAGAAAATGCAGTAGCAGGCAAGTTCGATATGCAGTTATTTATATGTTTTAAATGCATCATCAAGCAAAATGATCTATATGCAAATTTCTACAGTGGGCTTTCATGTACCCACGGGCCAAGGTGCACGAGGCACGACATCATATCCCACTTTACTCAACGTTTCCAACCTCTGTCTCTATCAGGATGTGAGTGTTTTCATCTGCTTCCATCCTAAACCTATACCTACATCACAAAAACTTAAAGCAGAATCACATTCTTCCAAACAAAATAGTACAAGTGGCGGGGATGTTACAAAAAACCAAATCTAAAATATTTAGATCATATTCACCACTTACCTCAACATCCAATGTAGTCACACATAGCTCAATAGGATCAATCTCATCACTCTCAAATCATAAATTGGTGGTGTTGAAGAGGATGTTGCTTAAAAGGAGATAGATAATTAGGATCAATTGTAGAATACCCACTGGAAGGTGAAGATGAAAGAACAAATATAATGGTACCAAGAAGAATATTTGAGGGAATCTCTAGAACAATTGGAGAGACTAGAGGGTCTCCTACCAAAAAATTAGAAAGAGGATCTAAAGGTGTTATGGTAACCTCATCAAAAATCACATCTCTTCAAAAGAAGAACCTTCCATATCTCATGATCATAGAGATATAAGGCCTTCAAGGCATCTAAATACCTCATAAAAATACAACTATGACTCTAGTGTCACTTTTTCAAGTATCTTAGGGTATATGGATCCATGTCATGGATCCAAAGATATGAAAGCAACACACTCCAAGCTTATCACTTGTCAATCTCTCAAGAACAGGCATTCCCTAAATAGCTTGGGTTGAAACTTGGTTGATGAAATATCTAGTATAAATGAATGCTTCACCCCAAATTTTGGGATCCATACCCTTAGAATTCAATATATTAATCCACCTACATAATTACCTTGTTCTTCCACTCAACTACCCCATTCTACTCTAGAGTATAGTGGACAATCTCTAAAATGTAATACCATGAAGAGCTAAGAAATCTAAAAAATCATTGCTCACATAAGGCACTTGATCTTTCATTCCAACTAATTCTCCACTAGTGTTTTAAATTCCTTAAACTTCTCAAAAGCCTTATCTTTGGTACTAATAGTATACAACCATACATACCTAGAGAAATCATCAATGAAAATAAAAAGCAGTTGTTCTTAGAAAGATATGGTGTATACATAAGTCCAAAAATATCACTATGAATGAGCTCCAATGGTTTTGTGGTATGCCTAGTTGTCCCTTTTGGAAAGGACTCTTTATGATGCTTCCCTAAAACACACCCCTCAAAGACAATTAGGGGGATAAATAAGAGGAAGCTCAAATGCTAACTGATGATGACTCATATACCTTAATGACCCATAGACAAGATGCCCAAGTATGTGATGCCATCGCTAACTCTCATCATCTTCCTATGCCACAATAGTCAAAAAAATCTCCTTTGATAGGAGGAAGTAGGAGGATTCGACCTTTTATCTAGCTTATACATTTTATTTGATTCATGAAAATATCCTAAGGCAATTTTCTTGAATCCATCAACAATATCCTTGATCACCCACCACTCAAGATAAAATTCTACCTTCTTATATGTATGGGTGATGTGATATTTAGACAAATGATTGGGGTTACATTTGAAACATGAATAACCTTATCAAATGATGAAGAACCAATACTAACCTTACCACATCTAGCTAACTATAAGGAGGAATCATCCCTAATAATAACACGCTCTCTAAAATTTTGTGTTGTGAGCATATAGAAGGTGTCAGTGCTTGGTCATGTGTCAAACTACCCCTGAATTTGCAATCCACTCATTAAAAGAAGTGAATGTTTTATATGTTGTATAAATAGGTATTGTGCTTATAAGGCTTCACCATCATGATCATCCTCACCTTGAGCATAAAATATATCTACATCAACACCCCCTTTTTTGATGCTTTCTCAAGCTTCTTGATTCATACTCGATAAAATTCTATTATGCCCTTCCTTTTACAAAAAGTACAAAGTAGATTCTTGAAGGGCTTCTTAGTTTTCTTCTTGCTTTGCTTTGGTTTTTTATCAATCTTAGTTTATAACGGTTGCAATATAGCCACATTGGCTATCTTTATTTTTATTATCTTGGGCCTTAGGTTTATATAGTCATCCCTTGATAATTAGGGTTAGGGTTAATGATCAATTTAGTCTATAAATAGGAAGAGTTAGGTGGTAATTGAGATGACCTTTCATATTCGAATCTTAGTCATGTTTGTTGTATATAATACTTTACCCTCACCAATTGGCTATGATTAGTGGATAAGGATAAGGATAAGGATAAGGATAAGGATTAGTGTTGATTTGAATCTAGGATTTAATTATTACATATTTGTTTTTTTTGGCAATTGGATCTAAATTATTATTATCATTTGGTAATGTTATTTGTGCATTACTGGATTGCTATTGTTATTGCTATAATTCTTGAAGGTGTTTCATAATAAGTGATATTAGATCTTTGATCTCAGCTCCCTATGGGATGCAAATTTACAATAGAAGTGCATGTGAACCATTCAAAAACCTTTGGCAAACATTAGTACAACTTGTTTCCTTGTGAATATTCTTTGGTACATTTTTTAGTGTAATTATCTTCAATGTTACTAATAAATTTTCCTAAACATGATAAAAAAAAATTGGGTGTCATCTGATCCTTACGAGAGACCTATTCCATTGTGATCATCTCTTCAAGATGGTCAAAAATATGAGTTTATCGGGACCCTTACAGGAGATCTATCTCTTTACAATCGTCTCTTCAAGCTATTCAAAGTAAAAGGTATTTTTCACAACTTTTTTTCAATAGCATTCCAAGTATTTTTTTATTTTGCAATTGCCCCTAGTGTATGAATGAGCATGCTTCCACTACTATTTGGGTGTGATTTGTTCATTCAAAATATGTGCGTATGAGCAGAAATAAATGTCAACCAAACAATATGGTAAGCATCACAACACCCCCAAATATCAATAGTGTTTACCAACATCTTTTTTATTCCTTAAATGCAATGGCTTTGCCTCCTCCAAACACCTCAAGTTCTTCCACTTCTCCTCCCAATAACCCTCCCCTTGTCACTCCTCCCACTATCCCTCTAATTGGTAGTCCTCTTCTCAGTACTATTTGTTAGCAATTTGATGTTATTTCTCCAATATCTTAATCTCAAATAATATCATAATATTTTAAATATAAATCTCACAATAATGAACATAAATCTACTAAAGTAATGCATAAATGCAATGCTTATTTGAGTTACATATTATAGAGCTTTGTATTTAATATATATTTAGATATGAGGCTTTTCACTTTCATGACTCATGACCTTTACACTTACATAAACTCTTTCTTTTCGCATACTCACAAGAGATTTACATAAAGACCAAGTTTCTCATGATTGCTTATAAATCCTCACTCCTAAACATATCACTTCACTAACATAGTTCATAGTTACTATCTTGACACCTCATAAAATAACTCCACACATACTCACACTTAATAACATGACACCTACTATAGACTCAAATATTAAGCACACACCCTAAACTATTTTCACACCACAAACTAATTACAAAGTTTTTACAAAGTGCTTGCATTACTCATGCAAGGTACCAAATCATTTAATACCTCCAATCCTCCTCCCATATTATGTTATTTGGTATGAAGGTCTTGTGCCTTCATGTATCTTCAATCTTTGATTATGATCTTGACCTTTCTATGCTAACTCTGGTAGTGATTTTGATTGTTTCTAGGATTGTTTTGAAAATGATTTTTTGAAGAAGTCTATCTAGTGCCAACATCAATACTCCTTTCTATTCATGATTTATATCATTATTATTATTCTCTTTGTGCCAACAATATTTTTTAGAATGATTATTACCTCAACTAATTTTACAAGGATGAAGATCCCAACATTTCTTTGCCTTGTGTCCATATTTATTTTAAAACTTACACATGTTCATACTATGCATGTTATTTCCAAATTTCATATAGACCTTTGAATCACAATTCTTAATTTTATTTCAATAAATATCATTATTGTCACAACATGCCTCTTTCATTAAAGGTTTGTTCTTTAATTCTTTAATTTGTCCTTGTCTTTTTATCTTGAGATCATTTAAAGTAACTATTGCCTCATCTTCTATCTTCTATATACTAATAGATATTGCAATATGATTTCCATAATAGTTATTAGCATATTTGAGAAGACCATGCAAGTAGTCTCAGAGTATCAAAGAAACTCTATCTTTATCTTTTTTTTTAATGGATTATAGATGTTCCATTAATTATGTTGACCCATATTTTTCATCTTCAATAGGCTTTTGCAAGTGATTTCTTGAATACTTTTCTTTAATCGTAATATCCTTTTATGATGTATATTGAATGTTCATTTTCCTCTTTCTTTTCTCAATTGCCATGATTTATTCTTTAAGCACTTCTTCAAATAATTTTGCAATTTTTAGTTCACATGAACTTTTCTTCAACTTTTAATTTTCAATTAATTTATTTTTATGTTGAATTCCTTTTATCTTCAAATAAATTGTCTTTCTTCTCCTTTAATATTTTTAATTTCTTCTTCAATATTCACTTTTAAATTGTCTTCTTTCTTCAATAATTTTCTTCTTCAATTCTTATTATAATTCTCAATTAATTTCTTCTTATTACTACTCCAGTTATTTTCTTCTTTACTTTAATTCAATTTCTAATTCGATGTTCTTCTCCTTTCTAATTTCAATATTTCATTCATTTTATTCTTATTCATTTTTCTTATCTTTAATTAATTCAATTTAATAATCTTCTTCTTATAACTCCAATTTCAATAATCAATTTCTTCTTATAGATCCTTTAATTCAATTTATTCTTCACTTTTTCAATTAATTACTTCATTCAAATATCAATCGTCAATTTAATACTTCCTTATTTGCTTTAATATTTCATTATATTCTTATACCTCCTCAAATATTTCAATGCCTTCAATGAATTCACAATTTCGATGTTTTAATAAACTCACTTTCATTGTTATAAGGCAGCTAACACCTTACCTTATTTAATGTCGATTCTCAAATTTCTATCCTATGCAAATTAAATGACTTTGGTCTTGCCTCTAAAAATATGTTAAAACCTTCCACATATGTGTTACTAAGTTCCTTGACATTTCATATTTCGGCCTACATGCTTGCACTCCTCTTTGCTTAGTATTTAAATTTTCCTACTCTAGAATCATGGCAAGTCTTGAAATTGAATGCTCTTCTCCAAACGTCTACTCTCCTCAAAAATATAATCATCTAAATAATCTCTTGAATTCTCTATGAAGATATATTTTCCAAATGTAGTTGTCCTTCATTTGTAGCATTCTATATAATATCATCTCCTCCAAATGTTGTGTTCCTTAGAATGTCTCCTCTAAATGTTGCATTCCTCTAAATGTCTCCTTTGAATGCAATGTTTCTTTGAATGTCTTCTCTAAAAACAACATTCCTTCAAACATCTCTTCTTCCACTTGGATCTCTCACCAATCTCTTAACATTGCACTTGTTGCAACTCTCGACCTGGTGCTTCTCAAACTTGAATGTCTCTTACCAGTCGTGGTCTTTCTTCAAACCTCTTCTTTGAAAAAAACTCCTCTCCCATTTCCACCACAACTTAATCATCTCTTCACTTCGTCTATTCACCTCAATTCTTATTTCTCTCAAACTTGCTTTTTCTCCATGCTAAATATCTTATGAACATGGTTTTGATACCACTGTTAGCTATCTAATGTTTTTTCTCTAGGATCATAATCTCAAAATATTTTAAATATAAATCTCACAATAATGAATAAAAAATTTACATGATATTATTCATAAATATATTAAAGCAATTCATGGATGCAATGCATATTCGAGTTACATAATACAGATCTTTATCTTCAATATATACATTTAGATATGAGGTTTTTCACCTTCACATGACTCTTGACCTTTACACTTACATAAACTCTTCATTTCCTCATACTCATGAGAGATTTACATAAATATAAAGTTTCTCATGATTGCTCATAACTCCTCACTTCTAAACATGACACTTCACTAACATAAGTCACACTTACTATATTGACACCTCACATAATAACTCCACATTTACTCATACTTAATAACATGATACCTACTATAGACTCAAATATTAAACATAGATCCTAGACTATTTTCACACCACAAACTAATTACAAAGTTTTTACAAGGTACTTGCATTAATTATGAAAGGTACCAAATAATGTAATACCTACAACACTATTAACCCTAATCTGCATGCATATATTTTGAATCAAGAATAAATTATTACATCCATTTTCAAGTCCTTTTATAATCAATACTAAACAATTACTTCTTGTATAACATCCAAAAAGTCCTACAAATATCTTCTACTACACCTCAAGGTCACAAAAAATTGTGAGGCAATAACATTCGATCATTCATTAGGCATCAAATACTAGTGTTCTTTCACAACCAACACTTAGATTCCTATGGCATTAACTCAACTCCTAATGCCACCCAAGGTTCTCCTCCAATTATGGGTGCTAATAACCTAGGATTTGATTCTAATCTAGATTCCATGGTAGTAGGTGCTTATAATTTTCTTAGTTGGTCTTATGAAGTTCTTGTTCCTCACATTGAAATGCCCTCTTTGAAGGTGTCAATCCAAAAGGGTGGTTGGCCAAGAAGGATAGCCTTATCTACCTACAATATGTTCCTAAAGTAGGTCATATCACATTAGCAACTTCTAAGTTAGAAATCTAAGCTCATCAAAGGTCATTATGGTAGCTTTGCCAACATGAGGTCCTCTTTTTTGGCTTGACTTCAAAGAAATATTTGTTTTAATATTTGACAAAGGATCTTCCACATAATATATGATCCATCTTATGCAAACAATGAAAACAATAACAATGAAGGAGTATTGTTGAGTTCACAAGTCTTCACACCTATATTGATTAGTTAAAGCCAACATAGGTGGTCTTAGCCTTTCGCCAAGGTATTAAGAATAAAATTTAATGAGAAGTCAACATTCTTGATCCCTATACTCTTGACAATGCTTAATTTATAGCTTTGGTGGTAGAACAAAAGCTCTAATATTCTAGTCCCCAAAATAGACATGACTTCAAATCTTTCTTACCACAATAATGAGTGTTCCTAGGGATTCTTCAATTTCAAATATCAATCTCACCATGCCCAAGAGTAGGCTTGTGAAGAATGTTATAATTTTTAAGTGGAATGTGAATACAACAATGTATGAAGATGAATATCCATTGTAGTAGGAGCAAACGATAGAAGTAGATGAGGTAAAACATGAGGATGATATCATGGCTCTATCTACTCATGCTCTTATAAGGTTCCAATCTTACCATAATATAAAGGTACAAGGATTTATTATAATATTATTCATGAATGTGTTGGTTGATTCATTTACTATGCATAAATTTATAGATAGTAAGACAACAAAGTCCTTAAGCTTGTATATCAATGCTTCAAATTATGATAAATTTCAAGTATTAATTGCAAATGGGGGTACCGCTTATTGTTGGGTTGAATGACTAAAATTAATATACAAATGGGGGATTATACTTGGTCAGGAAATCTCTTTACCATGAACCTAGGTAGTTTAGATTTCATCTTGGAAGCACAGTGGCTATCTCAATTTGGTGATGTTACTATTAATAGGTAAAAAGTATATGTCAAGTGGATGGTGAATGCAAGAGTTATTTTCCTTCAAGGAATCAAACCCCCTCCCTCCAAGGTGGTTAGTTCACATAGCATGGAAAAGATACTAAATAAATGTGGTTGTGGATTCTTCACCCAAGTCAATTGCATGGAGGCTTGATATTTAGAGCCGTTTCTTCTAGCTCCTCCTTCATATTTACAAAATATTGTGGATCACTATGAGGTCTTTCGTGAGCCCATGGGTCTTCTTCCTAAGCATATGCACGATGATGCCATCGACCTTGTTCCAAGAAGTCAACATCCTAATGTGTGTTCTTATCGCTATCCCTAGCCCCAAAGTCAAAAATTGAGAATTTGGTTAGGAAATATTAGAGCAAGGAATCATTCATCCAAGCATCAGTTCATACTCCTCTCTAGTGGTGATGGTATGATGCAAGGATAATTCATGACGCATGTGTCCTAATTTTTATTCTCTTAACAAGATCACTATCAAATATAAGTTTCCTATCCCTATTATAGATGATTTGTTGGATGAATTGCATAGTGTTAGATACTTTATAAAACTAGACTTGCATTCTAGGTTTTATCAAATTAGGGTTAAGGTAGAGGATATCCCTAAGATTACTTTTTGAGCACATGAGGATCATTATGAGTCCCTAGTCATGATTTTTAGTCTCACTAATGCTCCTTCCACTTTACAAAGTCTCATGAACTCTATATTTTATCATTTTCTTTGCAAGGTTGTCCTAGTTTTAGTTAACGATATATTAATTTATAGCAAGTTCTAGAAGGATCATCTAGTTAATGTTGACAAATTTCTTCACCTATTACATGGGAAAAATATTTTGTTAAAAGTTCCAAATGTTCCTTTAAGGTCTAGGAGGTAGAATACTTGATATATATAGTAACTTAGGAAGGAGTCAAGATAGATCCTAACAAGATCAAAGTTATGCAATATTGAACCTTGCCCAAATATCTTAAATAGCTCTATGGATTTTTAGTACTTAGGCTACTACAAAATAATTATCCACAACTATGGCAAGATTGATGCTCCTCTCATTGTTCTCGCTAAAAAGGATGTCTTTTTTTGGTTTGAAGTTGTTTCCCAAGCCTTCCAAACCCTCAAAGAAGGTATATGTACCACTCCTATTTTGGCCACTCCTGACTTTAGAAAACATTTTGCCATCAAATGTGATGCTTTCAACATAGATATTGGAGTTTTTTTATGCAAGAAGGACACTCATTAGCTTTTGAAAGAAATCAACTTTTGGGCAAGAATCTAGGATAGTCCACTTATGAGAAGGAAATGTTAGTTGTTTAGCATATTTAGAGAAATGGAGGCCTTATTTGTTGGGGTGTCACTTCACCATCAACACCAACCATAGCAACATTAATCATTTCTTTTAGTAGTGACCCTCATGCACTAAATAGAATAAATGGATGACCAAGCTCTTAGGGTATGATTTTTTCACTGAATACAAGAAAGGAAAGTAGAATTTGGTGATCGATATTTTGTCTCACAAGTATTAGGATGTTGTTGTCAATACCATCTCTAGTCCTATTCCACAATAGGACTTCTCAAATTTGGAAAGATTAGTTTTCTCACCAAAAGACTATGTGGATCATTCAGGAAATGGAGGTAGACTCATCATTGCATTCTTGTTTGTCATATATTGATGAACTTCTTTACAAAAAGGGTTATATTTATCTTCCTCGGTCTTCAACTCTTAATTCAAATATTCTCCAAGAATTGGATGCATCTCCTTTGGCTGGATAGTCAAAATTCTTGAAAACATACCAATGGGTGAAGCAATCGTTTTTCCTAGAAAGGATTAAAAATAGATGTCAATACATTTATGGCTGAGTGTAGAATGTATCAACGTAATAAAGGGGAAATGGTTAAATCTCTTAGATTGTTGCACCCTTTTCTATCCTTGATTGTTAATAGGTGCACGTATCCATGGATTTCTTTAAGGACCTTCCCATATCTAAGGGTAAAATGATGGTCTTTGTGGTAATATATCACCTTTACAAGTACATGTATTTCTATGCATTATAGAATCCCTATTTAACTAGTAAGGTGGTAAGGTATGGTTTGATTTTGTTTTAAAATTACATGATATACCCAAAATAATTATGAGTGATCATGACCCTATCTTCACCAGTAAATTTTGGAAATAATTGTTTCATCTTACTGGTATGAAGTTGAGTATGTCCTCTTCATATCACCCTTAGTCAGATGGTCAAACAGATATTTCTAATAAAAAATAGAAAAATAAATCTATTATTTTGCTCAAGATAAGTAGTATTACTAAGTTAATTGGCTCTCATTAGTTGAATGGTGGTACAATACTTCTTATCGTTCATCAATAAATATGTCCCTATTTAAAGTATTGTATAGTCAAAAACCTCCATCAGTGGCAATCTATGTTCCAGGATCCTCCAAGGATTCCTAGGTGGATGATTTTATGATAACAATGATGGCTTGTGCTTCAACTTCTTAAAGATAATTTAACCTAGACCTAGAACTGTATGAAGCAATAAAAGGATTCATATTATTTTGAACAATAATTTGCCATAGAAGATATGGTATTTTATGCATCTACAACCCTACAAGCAGTTGTCCTTGAAGACCAAGTCCAATCAAAAGTTTGCTAGTTTATTTCATGGACCCTACAAGGTGGTTCATCACATTGGTGAAGCAGCATATCAATTAGAGCTTCCACCATCGTCATGTATCCATATTGTATTTCATGTATCTTATCTCAAACAAGTTATTGGCTAGAATGTACATGATAAGGATTAGTATTGTATTGCATTTAATATTGACACGGATCGTGTGTATTAAATGTTTACTTGTAAATGCAGACATACCTATAAATATGTTTTTGATTAATATAATTGTCAGTTTTCATTTGTGTCATTTTGTGTCATGTTTCCCACATCATTGAGCAAGGTGCAAGGGTTTGGAGAGTATCCTCTTCTTGAGACCAGATTGGTTCAGAAAGGAATGAGAAAACCAACCTGTGGATCTTGAATAGTGAATATTCTTTTCCTTTCGTAGACACCTTCGAGCACTTCCATTTTTGAAAACTCTCAGCTTGGGTCCCTCTGAATCTTGACCCTCAGCTCTTGATCCAAGCATTCATCTTGAATTTGTCATTTATTGAATTTCTTTGTTCGTGACCGTCATTCATGATGTCGAGTTCGACCATTTCGCTTATCGACTTCACCACAAAATTTCAACAATTCCATGCTAAAATGATTGTCAATTTTCAATAGCTTCAAGCTAAAATCATTGTCGTTGTTGCTGCTGATGAAGATATAATTGAAGAAGATCAGGATTCCACCCATGATATAGAACTTGAAGAATTTGTAGCCAAACCTATATTTGAACCAGGGTCTCTGGGTGATATACCTAGTGTCTTTCCACTAGATAATGTGGCTTCTGATGCGAATCTGAGCTCATTTGAAGATCTTGTTGCATATTAGGTCCATTCGAACGTTGTAGATCCAAGATCTCCAAAATTCATTGCAATTGACGACCCCGCTACCCTCTCTACCCTTGTCACCATGCCTGTTGCACTTCATGATTTGTTTGTTCCTCCTAGTGATGGTATCCTATTTTTGGATGTTAAACTATTGTTGCCACTACATGATTCACTCTTTTACGATGATGATCTCCTAATTTCAAGCGATGATCTATTACCCACGGCTTTCATACCGTCTTCCTTGGTGGTTCCTCATCTCCCCTATGGTTTTTTAGTATGTTCTATATTTTTGAGCAATGCTTCCACACTACATGCCTACAGCATCATATTTTTGATGGTAATATGATGTTTGCCAGTGGCATCTCTCTTTTCTTGGTGTTGATTTGATCTGCTCTTGATTTCTTAAGCACTATTTTGGTCGTTCCCTACCATCACATATCAACAATTTGTTTCTCTAGCCCGTGCACCCCCATGGCCTCCCCCTCTCACCTCGTGTTGATTGCTATTTGTTATCACCGGTAAAACATGCTTGCCACTTGCCATTTGCCCGTGTTGCCATTAAATTAATCCTTGCTATTCCACAATAGTCATTGCTCCCTTTCCTTGGAGAAATTTTTTAATTAAATTAAATTTTATTTAATTTAATTTTAAAATACAATATTTAATATTATATGTATTTTTAAATACCATAATTATGCGTTAAATTAAATATTCTCCATTGATCATTGCAAATTCACATTTTTCATAAACCCATAGTTTTTTTTTTTTTTGAAAAAATGAAAAACTTGTATTAATACAAAGAGCAATTACAAGCGGGAGAGAACACATCCCAACCAAGAACAGCAAACAACACTACAAGAGTAGAGCACAAAGTCAACCCAGCTCAACACAAAGCAAAGAAGTCAATTGGGCGCGAAAAAGCGACATGTCACGAAATCGCGACATGTCGCGAGATCGCGACAGTCAACCCCGTCTCCTCCGCAGCGGTGCCAACAGTCACGAAAAGCGACATGTTGCGAAATCGCGACATGTCGCGAAATCGTGACATGTCGCGAAATCGCGACATGTCGCGATATCGCGACAGCCAGAGCCCTCAGCACTCGATCGCCAAAAATGTCGTGAAATCGCGACGACATCTCCCTCCAGCGACCCTTCGCCAAAATTGTCGCGAAATCGCGACTAGAAGACCAACTTGCTCCATAACGCCAAAAAGGTCACGAAATCGCGACAGAGTGCCTCCGAATCATCCAACCATCAAAAGTGTCACGAAATCGCGACGAATTATCCTTATGGCATCCAGATCGCAAAAGCGTCGCGATATCGCGACAGTTTTCTCCATTCCGCTGGTATGCCAAAATTGTCGCGAAATCGCGACGAGATTTTCTTGCAGCAGCCATCGCCAAAAAGTGTCGCGATATCGCGACAAATTATCCACTTTGCACCACATCAGCAAAATGGTCGCGATTTCGCGACGGGTTTTCCTTATGACACCAGATCGCCAAAAGTGTCGCGATATCGCGACGGTTTTTCCTTTCGGCGCCCAGTTCTCAAAACTGTCGCGATATCGCGACGAATTTTCCACTTTGCTCTCCATCTGCAAAAGTGTCGCGATATCGCGACAAGTTTTCCAGTTAGCCCCAAATTGCCAAAACTGTCGCGATATCGCGACAATTTTACCATGCGCCTTCCCGAGGGCCGCGATGGCGCGACATGTCGCGATATCGCGACAAAAACCCGCCAAAGGCCGTGAGGGCGCAACCTGTCGCGATATCGCGACAGCTTCCAACTTGAAGCTGCGACGGCGCTACAGGTCGCGATATCGCGACAGAAATCTTCCTTAGCATAAAAAACACTGCACATCATTTCAGAAATCGTTCAAGGCATTGTCGAATCTCTGCATCCTCCACAGGCATGTCACTGTGCAGCTGCATCCCAACCTCCCTTTCAGCACCCATCTTAGCAAGGAAATCGGCCGCCTTATTGAGATCTCGATTCACATAGACAGGTATCACATCATCTAATTCCCTCCAAAGCTCTTTAATTTGGGAGACTAAGATCCGCAACCTCCAAGCTTTCGAGACAAAGTTTCTCATACAGTCAAGAGCACCCACCAAGATTTGGGAGTCAGACTCAATAATAATCTTCCTGTGTCCCTGTTTGACAGCCCAGAAGGAGGCAGATTTAATGGCAAAGGCCTCGGCTTCATTGTTTGTGGCACATCCCAGACCCTGCAGTTCCCAATAGAGCAAAGACCCAGCATGATCGCGGCACACTACTCCAATTCCAGCACTTCCCGGATTGCCTTTAGCAGCTCCATCAGTATTGATTTTGATCCATCCTTCAGGAGGAGGTTTCCAACTACCACTCACCTGCCTTTGTTGAATAACAGCTCCCTCTTCCAAAGGCTCAAAAGCAGACTGAATTTCCCCCTCGGCATGAATGGCAACCGTTTTCGCCACTTTGCTCCAAATGACTTGCCATATTCCTTCTAGAGAGGAGAAGGTTTCACGAAAAATACGGGCATTTCTCTCCAACCACACCTGCCACCAGATAAAAAATAAACCAAGCTCCCAGCCAATTCGAAGAGCTTTGGATTTAAATCTACCTTTCTTCCAGCTTTCCCATATATTGTTTCGAGACAAGACCCCATTAGCCTGAAGTTTAAAGTGGGAGAACCAGCGTTTCCAGATCTGTCTTGTGAAAGAACATTCAAACATTAGATGATCCGCAGTTTCCTCCTGCTTGTGGCATAACACACATTGAGAAGGGCCAATGATGCCTCTGAGTCTGAGATTGTCATAGGTGAGAATTCCATTATGCAAAAACTGCCAGGCGAAGAAGTTCACTTTCGGCCAGCCCTGGGGATGCCATATCTTTCTCCAATCATGAACCAAAAAAAAGTGTGGGGGGGGCTCTGGAAGGATCTCATCATATCCCTCTTTCACAGTATAAACCCCAAGGCTCCCATAGCCCCAGGCCAGTTCATCCTCCTCATCTCTCCCAGTAAGAAACCGTTCTGCCAAGATTTTTCCCAAAGTAGGTACCAACTCCGGAGGGATTGGTATTGGCCACTCATCCAGCCGCTTAAACTTTATGATCTTGTAGTCCCCCAATTGACTAGTGTTAAAGTAGCTCTCAATTTGGATCCATCCCTTATCTTCTATAGCAGATTTTATCGGTTGCAATTCAGGAAACACAGCAATAATGGGAGGATTATGGTCCCAGGAATCAGTCCAGAACCGAGCCTTATCCCCTCTCCCCACTTTCCAGAATAGTTGATCTTTGATGAGTTGAGCTCCAAGCTTGAGCGCCTGCCACCTCGATGATCCAAAACCTTCCGGAGGAAAGCGGCCCACATCATTAGGATGGACAGAACCCAAGTATTTGCTAGAGAGGATTCTACTGAAGAGGGATGTTGGCTGAGAAATCCACCTCCAGTACAGTTTGCCAGCCAAAGCCTTGTTGTTAAACTTGGAGCTTCTTAGTCCCAACCCTCCTTTTTCCTTGGGTTGGGTAACCTTGTCCCAGCCAACCAAGGCCCATTTCCTCTCTCCCTTGGCACCTTCCCATAGAAATCTTCTAGCCATTTTATCCAGCTCTTTCCAAATAGGCTGGGGAGCGACCGGGATGGAGAATTTATAAATTGGCATGGCACTGAATAATCGACTGCGAGAAAAGTTAGACGACCCCCATAACTTAACCATCTATGAGACCAATGGTTCATTCTATCTTTGATGCCATCCAATAGGTCCTTCCAAACATCTATTTTTAGTTTTTTGAAATGGAGAGGGACCCCCAGGTAAACTATTGGGAGAGAGGTCCGAGTGAAACCTAAAATCTCAATAACTATGTCCTGTAACCGTTGATCAATATTGAAGAAGATCACTTTGGATTTATTGTCATTGATGACTTGATTAGAGGCCCGGAGGTAGACATTTAGAGTATCTCTGATTCTTCTTGCTTCCCTAAGGCTGGCCACTCCCACCAATCCGAGTATCATCTACATACTGTAAATGAGTCAAAACTTCAGCCCCGACCTTAATACACGTTATCTGACCTTGAAGTCTTCTTCTCAGAAAGAGTCTACCCAATCCTTCAGCCAAGATGAGGAAGAGATAAGGAGAGCAAGGGTCTCCTTGCCGAAGGCCACGAGAGGCACCAAAAGGAGGCGAGGGAAGTCCCTTGATAAGAACAGTATGAAGGCGTAGAAATACAGCTCATGACCCGGTCTGTCCAGTCCTGAGAGAAACCAAAGGTTGTCAACATCTTTGCCAAGAAGCCCCACTCCACCCTGTCATAAGCCTTGGACATATCCAGTTTAATGAACATTCCTTTGTTCCCAGATTGGTGCATTGTATGGATAGCCTCCTGTGCTAGAATCACTCCATCCAAGATTTGCCTCCCTTCAACAAAACCCCCTTGCTTTGGGGAAATTATATTATGCAGGATAGGTTTTAACCTTTCAGCCATAATCTTAGTGATTATTTTATAGATCACATTGCATAAGGCAATAGGTCTAAAATCAGATAAATGAACCCCCCCTGCTCCTTTTGGAATTAAAGTAATGAAGGTATGATTTAGAGCCTTGAGCATTCTTTTATTGGTTCCGGACTCCTCAGTGACAGCCAGAACATCTTCCTCCAGGGTATCCCAAAAGGCCTGGAAGAACTCAATAGGGAAGCCATCAGGACCGGGCGATTTGCCAGTACTCATCCCAAAGACCACCTTCTTAAGTTCATCTCTATCTATGGGTCTAAGTAGGGCCTGGTTCTCTTCAGGAGAGATTATAGAAGGAATGACAGCAATAACTTCATCTTGGGCTTCCCCATCTTGCTCCATACTTTCCTTAAAGAGTTTTGAGAAATACTCCATTGAGTGGGAGTGCATACCAGGAAGAGTGTCAAAAGAGTATCCATTCTCATCTTGAAGGAATTCCATATTATTCGCTTGTCTCCTAGCACAAGCAGAGCGCTGAAAAAATTTTGTATTTCTGTCTCCTTCTAATAACCAAGTATTTCTTGCTCTCTGTTTCCAGTAAATCTCTTCTTGATTATCAATATCCTCAACCGCTTTGCGCAAAGCATCATCCTCGGATTTAAGGTGCTCGGAAATGTTTCCTTCCCTGTAATGTTTTTGCACCTCATCCCATCTGGCCAACAAGGGGGCCCGTTGGTCTTTGGAAGTCTGATTTGTTAGTTTGCCTCCTTTGTTTCGGTTTACACTTGACAAATTGAAGTCTGTTTGTGAAATTTGAACATTGCGAGTCCCAAAAGGTGGGCGGCCATCTTCCCACCACCGAGGAATTTTTCTTCGGAGATCTTCTTTTTGCAACCAAAAATTTTCAAATTTAAATGGTTTATGGTACTTGCCTCTGTCATAGCCCCTCCCTCCGACCAAAATGGGAAAGTGGTCTGAAAGCTGGGCCTTCCAAAATCTGAAATTTAATATTCCATTTCACAAATGCTTCCTCCGAGACCGAGAAACCGGTCTAGTTTTACCTTCCTACTTGTGTGGCTCTCTTCTCTTATTAGTCCACGTAAAATAAGTGCCAGGACCTTTGATATCAACAAGGTGAAAGGCCTGGACTTGAGCAATCAGAAGCCTATCCCCTGGATCCAAAACTGGGATACCACCTTCCCGATCCCTGGCAGATAATTTGGCATTAAAATCCCCAGCAATAATCCAATCGCAATCTTCCCGGGAGGATCTCATTGAATGAACAGCATTCCATTGAAGCCGCTGGCCATCAATGCTTTGAGCCCCATAGAAGTTTGTGATTAAAACCTGTTCGATTGTAACAATGTTCTTAAAGAGAGATGTGAGAACACCCCTCCAAGTCTGTATGTTCTATTGCTATCCACACCGAGAGGGTTCCAAAGAGTAACAATCCCCCCGAAGCTCCTTGGGCCGCCACATCCATATATCCGGCGCCCCTCCATATTCTACTAACAGTTTTACACATAAGATCTAAAGACATTTTTGTTTCCTGAAGGAGCAAAAAGTCTGTTTTGTGTCTTCCTAAAAGTCTTTGAACAGCAGATTGATGGGTTCTATTGTTTAAACCCCTTACATTCCAGGATTGTATAATCATTGGAAACCTTGGGAGCAATAAGAGTCAATTGTTCTCACCGATCCTCCATTGATCAGCTTGTCCCCTTGCGCTACTAGTAGATCCTTATTGGATTTTCTACCGGCTCCTTGGGAATTACTATTCTTAGACCTCTTTTCCACCTGGGTAATCCCCAACGCTGGTCTTTCTCTGTTCTTTTCTGCACTTCCCATGTTGACATCCTTAATAACTGGTTGTGCAGGGGAATGGATTACCATAGCCCCTAGGTTCTCTGGCTGCAAAGTCTCGGGGGTTTCAATCACCTGTTCTAAGACTAGGAGTAGATGATAGAGGAGCATGAGAGTGGGTGTTATTATCCTCAGCATTCCCATCCACTCCTTCCATGACTTGGTCTTCTTGGTCTACAAGGGATTTGAAGATTTCATATCGATTGGTTGGCTTGGTTTGAGCCTGCTCTTTGCCATTTCTCTTTTTGTTTTTCCTCCGCTTCTGCTGTTCAAAGCCATCTTTCTGGGCATCAGAACCTTGGGGGATATTGAGGGGTTCTTTGACCGGAGTGAACTTACCCTCTCCGGGGCGATTTGGCGCTCCCGACGGAGCTTCCGCTTTTGTGGTCAGGATATTTGGGCGAGAACCTAGCCAAATGGCCATGCTTATGGCAGAACTCTGCATCTAAAAGGTAAGGCTTCATAGTCTAGCTGTTGTATCCAGGTTAGTCCTGCCAACTCCAATTCCACCTCGGTTGGAAGTGGCTGGCTAATATCCATTTCTACGCATATTCTAGCAAAGACAACGGTATTTCCCTCAATGGTATCTCTGGAAACTCCCAAATATCTACCTAGAGAATTACCAATCAACTCAAGAATCTGCTCACCCCAAAACTCCATCGGGAGAGCGTACAACCGAATCCAAATCGGGACGAGCCGTGGGCTCAATGCGAGGATCAAAACCCACTCTCCACGGTTGGACAAATAATCCTGTCGGGCCGTGGCTCCTCTTCTACGATTCAAATGCTCTGTTTCTATCTGCTAAAGAAGAGAAACTAATAATAAAATACCCATTGCTTATAGGCCATAGAGAGTACTCACCAATGGGCTCCCAGTTCTGTCTCACCCAGGTGTGTAGAAAGTTCAGAGTGGGCCGGATACCCATGAATTTGCGAGATCAGATCATGGGTAGCACGGTATATAATCGTATCCTCAACCAATTTTGGTTCTATGACAATCTTAGGCACGGAAGCAGATTGTGGAAGGCGGCCGTTAACTCTGTTTGCGGGTAAACCCTTTCCGACATTCTTAAATAGCATTTGATAAGCACTTCGCTGAGCTTCATCGGAGGAAGATGCAGGGTTTTCTTTTAATATATCAGCATATGAGCTTTTCTTCCCATCGATAGATCCTGGAGGAGACCCCATTGGGCCCTCCCGAGGCAACGAACGATCCTTCAAAGTAGTGTAGATTCAATCCACCGGAGGTCCTGGAAGAATCTTCCCACCAGAAACCCTGGAGCTTCGCCCGGTGCCTGCACAGAAGGTTTCCCGCCAAATCGCCAGAGCTCGAAAAATCCCCATAAACCCATAATTAAATTAAATTAAAATTTTATTTAATTTAATTTAATCCATCACTTCCATCTCCATTGACCGTTGTCTCGGTCCACCAATAATTTAATGCAAGCGGCCCACAATTAACCACGAATTAATTAAATTAAATTAAATTATTTTTAATTTAATTTAATATTTTTCCATCTCCATTAATGCACGACTCAGCCAATTCAATGCATGCCCGCTTGTCTTAAATTCAGCAATAATTACAATTTTTCGTTAGGTACATGGTTCGAGGCATATTCTACTACATCTTTTCCAACATTTTAGTTTCTATTTTCTTTTGTCATTTCAAGGGACCCGTTTCATTTGTCTGCTGGTATAGCAGTGTTTACAATACTTGGAAAGTATTTTTCGAGTCTATATCAGTACAAGCATCAGATTTTGGTTTTATGAAGACCTCTTCAAATTCATCATTTTGGTCTTCTTTTTGTATCAAGAGTGCATTTTTGGTTGTACCCGACACTCTTCAGCTACCCATATTTCTCTTCCACACTTGTACGCATTGGGGACCAATGCTTCCTCAGTGGGGAGGGATGATAGGGATTAGTATTGTATTGCATTTAATATTAATCAGACATTGTGCATATTAAATATTGACTTGTAAAGGCAGACATGCCTATAAATATATTTTTGATTAATGTAATTTTTAGTTTTCGTTTGTGCCATTCTGTGTCATTTATTAAGAGTTTTCCATATCAGTGCAATCTCATACGAATCTTCCAATACTTGATGAATAAGGTTGAAACACTCTCTCTATTGAAGTAGTGTTACGGTCTAGAGTTTGCCATATTTGATCTCTACAAATTCAAGAGTTTATCATCAAAGGGAAAGACCTTCCAGAAGAAGATATCATATAGGAGACTAAGAGCATTTTCTAGTATTTTCTAGCTTTGAGGACAAAGCTTGTTAAGGGGAGGACATGTAACAGTTCCAATATAGCCATGTTGGCTATCATTATTTTTACTAGCTTAGGCCCTAAGTTTGGAAAGTCATCCCTTAAGCATTAGTATTAGGGTTAATGATTGATTGATTAGGGTTAATGATTGATCTAATATATAAATACAAAGATTTAGGTGGTAGTTGAGATGGTATTTCATATTCAAATCTTAATCATGTCTAGTACACATATAAGATTTCACCCTCTTCAAGTGGCTATGAGACTTCACCCACTCCAAGTCACTAAGGATTTACATTCATTTGAATAAGGGATTTGATTATTGCATATTTAATGTTTTGGCAATTGGATTTGAATTACTATTATCATTGGATAATGTTATTTGTGCATTATTGGATTGCTATTGCTATTGCTATAATTCTTTAAGTTTTTTTGTAACACAATTTTGATCACTTATTTTGAATTAGCCTAAATGGTGAGAGGGAAACTCATACACCATTGTCTTCAAGCCTGATGGTGAATAAGGTACTTGAAAACCTCATCAATCAAATGAGAAGGAGAATGTAGAAAGAAGATGTGAAGCATCTTAAATGCAACTACCTCATGTCTCAAAAATATTGTTGAACAGAATTTTGAGAAGCTCAATGTTTTTCTTGTTGTCTTCAACTTCTTGTTTCTTTTCCTTTTCCTTCGGAATTCCTCTAGCATTACAAATATCATTTTTTAACTTCTTTAACTGATTTATTTACTCATCAACAAATTCAAATGAATCTATAGTCAAGGTAGCAAGTTCTACCTCTAATATATTAATTTATGTGGAATCAATCTAATCGCATAGTCCTTGAAATTTTTCAAGAAACTACTTAGGATTCACAATGCTACTAGCACAAGTATAAAAGATCTTGTCATCATGAAGAGTTCTCACACCAAGAGCCTCATATTTCTTATCCCTAAACACCTACTTTATTTCTTTAGAATTAGTCTCTAGAGGCTTCTCATTCACATATTTTAACAACCCTTGCTTCAAAACAGAGCTTCAATCTTGATTTTCCAAGTGGCATAGTTTAGATCATTCAGCAAGGGCACATGTTGATCCATAATTTTCTTGCCTAGATATAAAATGTTTCATATGGTTATGATAAAAAACAACGCTACCAATACAATGATCTCAAAAAATTATGCAATTTGAAAAAATGACCCAAAATGCTTCTATATGTAAAAATTATAGTCCCCAAAATGTTGGCCCTAAAATCACAAAATACCTCTAAAACTTTTGAAATTTTGAAAAAATATTTCAATACCTGCAACAAATTAGGGAATCCCCTCAGCCACTTGCATAACAACATGTGGGGACCTCCTAATTTTTTTTATTGATAAAAGGGGTTGTACTCAAGTCCCCCACCCTTAAACCTTATGTTAAGAAAAATCATTCCCCGTATCCCCTAGGGACCAGGACTTTTCATTCCATGGGGCCTGCCTCATCCGGGTATACCCCTCAGGCTAACCAGAAGGTTTTTTGTGTATATGATGTAGGTCGTCGGGCTTGAACCCCGGACCTCCTTCCAAGGATTGAGGGAACTTGCCAGTAATGTACCTAGTGTGGATAAATAACAAAAACTTAATTAATAAAAACCATTCCCCATATCCCCTAGGGCCCAGGACTTTCCATTCCATAGGGTTTGTCCCATCTGGGTATACCCCTCAAGCTAGTCGAGAGGGTTTTGTGTATCCAATGCGGGCCACCAGGCTTGAACCCTAGACCTCCTTCTGAGGATTGAGGGAACTTGCCAGTAAGATACCTGGTGTGGATAAAATAAGTGAAAGCCCTTACCACTACAGTAAGCTTACAGTTATAAACTTTGGTACTAACTAGACAAAGAACTAATGATTAGAAGATTACCACATACCATTTAATAAAGGTGGTACCAATTGGGTGTTGACTATGCAGGCCACTAGATGTGTATTAGTGAACCGAATCATGCCACTTTTTGTATTTTGATTCACTCTAAAATCTATAACCTAGATTGTGTCACTTGTCATTCTATAATTTGCTCTAAAATATATACTTTTATAAGTTCATTGTCTATGTGATTGCTCGGCCAATAGGTTTGATGAATCAATAAAATATAATTTATTGAACCTATATTTACACCTATTATGTGGTGTCCTTCCCACCACATCAACCTTTGACATGTTGGCGTCTACCACATTAGCATTGACCACATCACCACATGTTGCATCATCACAAGCCACTTCAACAATTGTCTTATCATCTACCACTATCATTTATGATATCATAATGTATGCTACTAGGTACCATGTCATTAGTTTCCACTAGGTATGACATCATAAAGGAGTGACATGTCATCACATAATGTCACATCATATTTGTTTACATCATCAAAAAATATAAGCACATGGGATTCGAACCTTGGACCTCTAAGGTCCCAAAGACTAGGGGAGGCTCCCCTAGTCACTTGGGCTTGGGCACCAAAGAACACCAATGTTAGGAATATACTATTAAAAATAAACACACTCACACAAGTACAAAAAATAAACATATATGCTCACAACACACTATGGAAATAAAATGCACACTATGGAAATAAATTGCCAAAAAATAACAATCTCACAATAGCATTGAATTGCAAGCCTCTCTTCAAGGGAGCAACCTCCTTCAATACTTCATTTAACTATGCAAAAAGATACATACAACTGCCCCTCAAATTTTTAAGGAATTCCTCTAGAACCTAACTCCTAAGATTGGCTTACATGCAAAATACCACCTTGGCTAGAATCTCCTACCTACAATTAGTTGCATTCTTGAAAAATGATTGCATAAAAGGATGTCATTTGGCATAGGCACTTCTTAATCCAAAACTATAATAAAATATTACAAAATACTAACATGGGTACTACCCACATTCCACAAGGACTGTTACATCAAGGTGTTAGGATGGGGCCCTAACATGCTCTTCCCCTTCAAAAATCTTTATCCTCAAAGCTAAAGGTGAGGAAACTATTGTTGGATGTGGTAAGAGGTTCTCATGTTGCATCTTCGGGTTGTAAGCCATTCCACTAGACCAATACATCTGTGATAATGCATCAATGAAGGGTGCATGATATATGATCAAGAATGATGGACCCTTCCTTGTCCAACTCTGGAAGTGTATATTGCACCTACACATTGTTGTCAATAACCTTCTTGAGATATGACACATGGAAGACTGGGTGAAATTTAGAACTGGCCAGAAGGGCTATTTTGTACACTGTTACTCCAAGCCTCTGCAATACCTAATAAGGACCATAGTATTTGACAATAAGTTTTTGACAACTAGGCAATTGTAGAGAGGATTGTTTGTATTGTTATAGGTGAATAAAGACCTTATCACCAATAACAAAGCTACGTTCAATACGGTGTTGATATGCTTGTTATTTCATATTGTTTTGAGCCATGTCCAAGTTGAGCTTGAGTTAGTGCAGAATGGAGTCATGCTAGTGGAGAGTGGAATCCATTGCCTGAACCTTGGAGCTACATGGAATGTAAGAATTTGGATTTGGTGGAAGTTGACCATAGATTGAGTCACCTTAGTGGTAGAGTTATAGGTGGTGTTTTACCACCATTTAGCCAAAGGAAACCACTTAGCCCAATGAGTAGGATGTTCAAAAGTGAAACATCGAAGGTAGATCTCTAAGCATTTATTTACAACTTTGGTTTTGCCATCGCTTTGAGGATGGTAGGCTGAACTCATCTTGATATGTGTCCCCTACAAGTTGAATAGTTCCTACCAAAAGCAATCGATGAAGGTAGGATCCTAATAAGAGACAACGGATTTAGGCATCCCATGGAGGCAAAAAATGGAGTCAAAAAATACTTGGGAAAAGTATAAGGGTGGGATAGAGAACATAAGTGAGTATACTTCGAAAGATAATCCACTATCACCAGAATAATTTATTTACCTCTAGATTTTGGTAGCCCTTCAATGAAGTCCATATATATATGTCCAAACCTGCTTAGGAATGGGTAAAGGTGTTAGGGTACCTAGGAATAAATATTTGGGGATATATTATTATATTTCATGGTCCACACATAACCCAAGGTTGATTATATTATAATATTATATTATATTATATTATATTATAATATAATATTAGTAGTAGGCTCTCCAAAGTAGAATTAGAAGATGGGTATATAAATAAGAGATATTTGTCATTGTAATCATCATGAAGATCAATCATGTGCAATCGTATTTGCCCACAAAGTGGCTTATAGGACTTAGCCCTCCTTAAGTGGCACTCTTATCTTGGGATATCTTGTGGAATTATTCCTTCCTTAAGGATTATTATTGGTTTTTCCCTACCTTAAGGGAATTATCTCTCTCTCTCATTTGTGTATTGTTATTGTGGATAATTATTTGTCGACGAATTATTAGATATTTTTGCATATTGGTGAATGATTTCTGTTAATGAAAATAAATTTCTGTAACAAGTGGTATCAGAGCAACGATTTTGGAAAAGTGGGGAATTTTTTTTGGAATTGCGAAATTAGGGCAGATTTTTTCTAGAAAAATATCTCATCTTTCAAGAGTCATATCTCTGCAAAATTTTATCTAATTCAGACGATTCTTAGATCATTTTGTGTGGAATTTTAAGATCTTTAAAATGAGTGGTCATATGAAGGAATCCAAGCAAGTATTGAGGGATATACGACCTTTTGAAGTCAGTCGTCTGGAACAAGGGTAGTGGCAAATTTTCAATTTGTAATTTTTTGAAAGATAAGATTTGTTTAGTTTGGGTAAGAAAATCATTTGTAGTTTATTTTATTTTAAAGAAGAACTGCAGATCTAATGGTTTATATGGAATTTTAGCTTCAAATCAGTGGGGAGATATATATTTTTATAAAATCCTAGTTTGCATTGGGGCATGATATATATTTTCATGAAACCCTAGTTTTGCATTATCTTGAGGTGTTAACTTATGGAGCTACAAAAAATTATTATTCTTATTCTTATTAACATAAATCATTCACTAATATGCATTGGCAGCCATCACCTTCGGCCACAAATGTTTTGATATCTTATTCATTCCCTTCCAAAAAATGTATGTTTGGTTTGGGTATATATTTTGAGAAAACCCGAATGACCAACTGTGGGAGAAACATGCATTTCTTGAAGGAGGAGGTCCTTGATTTGAGACTCAAATGGAATAACCAAATTATCATGAAACCATAAATCCTGACCATCCCAAAAATAGCCAAGGTGGGAATAAGGATCCTCTTGGAGAGTGCATATGAGAGTTTGCAATGATGAATCATTGGCCAAATCCTCACAAAGTTGATGAATCCATTGTAAAAGAGGAGAAAATATAGCATGTAACATGGTCTCATCTTCATGGAGACGAGACAAAGCATCAACCACCACATTTTCTTTACCTTTCTTGTAAGAGATGTCATAGTCATACCCCAACAATTTGGAGACCCAATTTTGTTGTTTCAAAGTAACCACCCATAGTTCTAGAAAATATTTTAGACTCTGACGATAAGTTTTAATGTAAAAAGTGTTGACCAATGAGATATGGATGCCAATGGGTGACCACATGTAAAATTGTAAGCATTTCCTTCTCATAAGTGGACTTGCCTAAATTTCGAGGAGAGAGTGCCTTGCTAGTGAAATTCAATGGTTGACCCCCCTACATTATAATTACCCAATGCTTGTGCCCGATGCATCACTCTCAATGATAAATGGTTTAGAAAAATCAAGCATTGCAAAAACAGGGGTGGTGGTCATAGCATAATTCAAATAAACAAAATATTTCTTGACTGAATCAATCCACACAAAATAATTTTTCCACAACATGGTTGTCAAAGGAGTTTCGATATTGCCATAATTTTCACAAATTTCTTATAATATCATGTAAGACCCAAGAATCCACGAAGGCCTTTCAATATATGAGGTTTGGACTAATTTTGAACTACCTAGATTTTCTTAGGATCCACCTGAACTCCTTCCTTAGTGACTATTTGTCCCAAATATTCATCCTCCTATCGACCAAAATAATTTTTTAATTGCTTTGCATAAAGCTGATGGCCAGACAAAAGTTTGAGCGTATCATCTAAGTGGTGAAGATGATCCTCCCATGTGTGACTATAGATCAATATGTCATCAAAAAATACTAGAATGAATTTGTGATTATGAGGGCCAAAAAAAATTTCATCAAACTCTAAAATGTGGAAGGTGCATTGGTCAAACCAAAAATTCATAATGTCCTTAGTGAGTTTGAAAAGTTATTCTGGGAATATCTTCATTCTTGATGCAAATTTTGTGATAGCCCAACCGTAAATACAACTTGGAAAAATACTAAACCCCATGCAACTCATCAAGTAGTTCATCAATGATAGGAATAGGGAACTTATCTTTGATAGTGATTTTTTTAAGGTCCTACTAATCCAAAAACAGACACCAAGTGCCATATTTCTTTCTAACTAGCAACACTAGTGATGAATATAGACTAACACTAGAATGGATAATTCCAGAAGCTCGAAGTTCCTGCATAATTTTCTCAATTTCAATTTTTTGAGCATAAGCATACTGGTATGGATGAACATTAGGAGGTAGAATGTAAAGAAAAAGTTGCATTGCATGATCATGTGAGTACTGAGGAGGAGGTCCCTTTGGTTTCTTAAATACATGAGCATACTTGTTTAATATATCATGTAATTATTGTGGATGATTAGACTCTCATTGCTTGGGGGAAATGATAGCAAAAAGTTGAGCGACCATGTCATGGGAATATTTCTTTAACAATGTTACCATATTATGAGAAGATATAAATTGAATTGCTCCCACCTTTGTGCCCTAGAAAGTACATTCTTGTCCATCCTGACTAAATTTCATCCATAAATCTGTAAAATCCCATAGTACTGGTCCCAACATTCTTAACCATTACACTCCCAACACTATATCACACCCTCCTAAAAGTAAGGTAAATATGTTGAACTTGAGATTATAATCCCCAATTTTGAGCTTAAATTTACAACATTTACCTTTACATGGTAGGGTGCCTTCATTAGAAATCATGACTTTGAAGTAATTGCATATGGTAATGTAACAATTTCCTTGTTTGGCTACACATTGATCAATAAAATTATGTGTACTGTTGGAGTCAATCTAAATGATGACCCTTTGTCCCTTGAAATGGTCAATCACCTTCATGGTTTGGGGAGTGGATACTCCTGCTAGCATATGTAAAAAACATTTTGGTTGGGATTCCTCTTGACCAGTCAGCTGGTCTGTGGTTTCTTGTTCTTGAGAATCCTCCTCATCCTCTGAAGATTTTGTAGTGAGAACTTTGTCCATATCAAGCAAGTACAATTTTTGTTGCACACATTGTGCCCTCTAGTATATTTCTCATCACAATTGTAATATAATCCTTGTGCTTTTCTATTATCCATCTCCTCATGACTCAATATTTTTATAGGTGGAGATTTAGTAGTAGAACTTGCCATTGGCTTGGCCAAAAAATATGGCTTAAATGGAGAAAATTTAGATGTTCGACCAGGAGCCTTGAATTTATCTTTTGCCAATTTGGCCAGTTGTATGGCCTATGGTTAGTGATCGAGGTCACAACTTTACCTCTACCCTGATGTCATCCTTCAATCCACTAACAAAACAACTTTGAAAATAGTCAAGACTTAGACCACTAGTTCAATTGGTAAGTTTTTAAAATTGAGTTTGGTATTCTCGAATAGTTGAGGTTTGTCTAAGTTTTAAAAGGGCTCTTGTAAAATATTCAATCTCGCTAGGACCAAAACAAATGAGTAGGTGTTGCCCAAATTTGGACCAAGAGATTTCAGGTTCGATTTTTTTGAGCCATAAAAACCAATGAAGTGCATCTGATTTAAAATTAAAAGAAGCAATGGTCAACCATAGGAAACGATCAATATTATGAAGAGTGAAATATTATTTTACCTTACAAATCCACCCCTCAAGATCCTTTCCATCAAACTTGGGAAAGTCTAATTTTTTTAATCTCATTACATTGTGAGTTGGTATAATTCTTTGGTGATTTCTTGTACCAACTTCTTCTTGGTCATGGTTCCCTGTAGAACCAGCAGAGGTATGACTATCCAACTCAACCTTTATTACCTGTTGTGCAATGGAAATTCCACTCATAGTTTCTTGGACAGTTTGGAGTTGTGATTATATCGCTTTTAGGGTTTGGTCAAATGAATTCCATATTTTTGTGCCCATAGCTTCCACTCTAGTTTGAATGTCCCTGTCTAATGCTTGTTGTCAAGTACCCTCAGCCATATTTAGAGGTTGGTAACCTTTTTTAGGAACTTACTAAAAATAGAAAGGTGATTTCTAGGAGTTACTATTTTTAGTAAGGGTCCAAAAAATGGTTTGGGTGTGGTATATCAAAATGATCAGCCCAAAAAACAATCACAATGTGCTATTTACCACAACAATGATTTTTAGCACCCTAAAAAAAATTATTTTTTTATATATTGTTGTTTTGACAAGTCTACTAGTGTGGTCATTTTTTCTCTGGAGGTTTGGATCAAAAATTGAGTTCTATGTTGAACACCCTTTTTTGATGCTTGTTCTAACTATCTGACCACTGACTGATTCCTAACACTATTATGTTCCTTGTTCGATTATGACTTTGTCATATAAATTCCCTGTCTATTTTTGTTCTGGTTATCACAGGTAATTGTTCTAACTGTGCAGGTGATTGTTATGACACTGATATCCTAACAACCCTATATTGACTGTTACAGATAAATTTTTTGACTATAACTGACTCTAACCCCCTTATTTTTTTTGTATTAGACTTTAAATTTTCTTGTCCACATGTTATATTTATCAGTGATTTTGTATTGTATGTTTTACATGCAGGAATTCTAGAATAGGGATTTCTTTGTATGCTCAACTTCTGTGAAGGATATGGTAACTGATTCAATTTTTTTGTCGCAAGTTAAGCAAAATAGAAAGACTTGGAGGACATATTTTATTTGTAGGTTTAAATAGAACCAAGGTACGCTAGGCAAAGGTGTATGTAATACCCATAGGCCCTCTATTATACCGTAGTGACAAACAATAGTTCTTGGACCAATATTTCAGGCCACTACTCAAGGAGGATTCCACATATACCCTTGAGTACACTATCTGCCTCTCTAACAATACGAGAAAGTAGTCTTCTGGAATGTTGTGTCTCATGCACTATAGATAATACAAGGCCGAAAAATCTTCCTAGGAATAAAATTTTGTTTAATCCTAGATGATCTCCTAATATACCCAAAGATACATGGGAGCTCAAATCTGTGCACGAGTGTTGTCTGAGGCCTGTGTATTGGATTCTAGTTGCCCCTCACTTCACTAGACACTTGATGGGCTATCTAGCTTAACCAATAACAACAACTCCTTCACGATATTTTAAAACCCTCAACACAATATTTCTAACCTACTCAACTATTGTGGATAAAAAGACTTTTTTTGTTGGTTTTGTTTTTTTAATAAGAAAAAATTGAAACACATAAATCTTATATCTAACAATCGAAATGGCAAATATTGTCGTAGTCACAGCAGAATATGGCCTTGGGGAGCGCTCTAATACCACTTGTTATAAACATACTTTAAAAATAAGCACTCACACAAGTACGAAAAATAAACATATATGCTTACAACACACTATGGAAATAAAATGCAAAAAGGAACAATCTCACAATAGCACTGAATCGCAAGCCTCTTCAAGGGGGAAAACTCCTTCAATACGTCATTCAATTATGCAAAATATTACATACAATACTACCCCTCATAGTTTTAAGGAATTCCTCTAGCACCTAACTCCCAAGTTTGGCTTATATGCAAAATGCCACCCAGGCTAGAATCTCCTACCTATAATCAATTACATTCTTGAAAAACGGTTACATAAAAGGATATCATTCAGCATAGGCACTTCTTAATCCAAAACTATAATCAAATATTACACAATATTAACATGGGTACTACCCACATTCCATAAGGACTATTACATCAAGGTGTTAGGATGGTGTCCTAACACCTTGATGTAAAGCCTTCCCCTTCACAAAGTTATATTACGCATTATGCATCCAAATATTTCTCCACCCTTTTTGTGCTTGCACAATTAGTATTGCATCATCATCATGTGTGCACAACCCCTCTTCTTGCATCTTTGGATAATTGTTGAAATATTCCCAAATTTAAAATTTAAAAACTTAAATTTTGGAGGGAAAGAAAAAAATGACACAATGAAATAGGTACCTGGAGGCAATTTGAGAAAAAAATGTTGAACTGGGACCCCCTTGAAATTTCACAAAGAATCCAAAAATGCTAATGGCTCAGTTGCATCTGTCACAATTTGCCCTACATACCTTTTTTATCGAACGTACCCAATCATCCTCTCACGTTGATCCAACAAGAAAGTTGTCAGACCATTTTTGCAACTTTGTCAAGAGGCTCAAACATCTCTACCATGCACAAAGCTCTACTCATGACTTTGTCAACATCCGAAGGTTGCAAAAATTATTTAAACCCTATTTTTTTTTCTTAAATGGTTTTGTAGATTGTCCTCTCATCTATGTTGCTCCTAGATAGCAAATGTCAAAAAAAAATATGAATCCATAAAAGATAAATTTGATTTTCAAGGAACTTTAGAAAACTCAATGTTGAAACTAGGCATCCATTTGGTCAAAAAATATTTAAAAATAAAAAAAAGAATTTAGTATCAAAAGAGGAAAAGGCAACATATCAATAAATATTTCTCCTAGAGCAAATCTGTTGGAACCAATGAGAACCTTGCAATCCAAGTCCTAAGTTTTCAACACAAAAGTCCTTATTACAAATTGTCCACAACACACGAAATTTCTTATAATTACTGCAAACAATATTACCATTAGGATATGTCATAGAATTTGAATTGTCGAAGCCAAGCAATTTAGTAATGGAGATTCACTCTTAATCTAAAACCATGTTAGATTTCAAAATAGTTTTCAAAAATGAATGGAATCAACATATTATCGAGATATGAAAAATAACTCATAGAAAGGAAATAGACAATGTGCAAGGGTGTTTGTGGACACAATAATATCTCACTAAAGAAAATAGAGTTACACTTCAATCAATAATCAAATGGTTGGTATAAAGGGGTATTTATACCCTATTACAAGATCTTTAGGTCAAGATTAATTAACCAACTGCTAGGTTAAATAATAAATTATTATAAAATATTCACTTATATAAGGTGTATAAGATCCCAAAGGGTATATACAAAAAATATTATACAAATTTGATCATGGCCTCAAATGGAACTTAACCACCACAAATTCAACATACCTAACAAAAAAGAATGGTAAGAGGCACTTGTAATTTTACTTTCTTTGGTAAAGAAATGACCTAGAGATCATAGATTCATAAAGGAACACTCACCAACAAGTAGCATAGAAAACAAAGGAATATGTTAGCAGTAAAATGATGAGATCATGTGGTCTTTGTGTGGGAACATGTGCATGTATGAAAACATGGTCTTTGTTTCTTATGCAAAGCAAACAGTCCACAAAAGAGGGTTATTAATGAAACATTTGTGTCTAAGAGAAGCACATGTTATCTACTATCATAGAAAGGGGATCATATTTGAATCACAAGGAGAGATCACATGGAACAAAAACTACAAATCATCGAGCTACAACCCTGTAGATAAATCATTGTTTGATTGTTATGTAACACATATGACACAACAAAACTGTGTTGTACATGGAGTAGAATTAAGGTCATAGGCATGGTGCACAATTTAGAAGATAGCATAACTAATGTTGTTTTCACCAATATTTTCTTTCAAAGATTATGAATGGACCCAAATATAATCTTGCTAATCACGCTTGTAAGTCTATGGAATGGGTTGAAAATGGATGACAAATTAGTAGGAAAATTTACATAAGAGTAGATTCAACTTCCACAATTGAACAGTAGCAAGATGTCAAATGGTATATATTATTTAGATGTGTCGACAAGGCACAAAATTACCACAACATCATAGTAGTGGCTAGGATTGCAAAAGGACCTTTTATGATTGCATGCATTATAAAATTTGAGTGCAACATAATATTTGAGCCACTATGACCAATAGAACAAGAAGAAAAATGTGTTCTCACACAAACAGAAAGTGATTAATGTAAATCTTCACATTTATCTGACATCTTCAAAAAAGAGCACTTGAAGCTCTTCAAAATTCCTTCACCACTGAGAGAATCTTAGGTTTTTTCTCAAAGCCAAAAATATGTGGGACCAAAAAGAGCAATATTAGATTAATAATATGGACAACGTACATGAACGAATGCAATTATGCAAAATTCAAACAGCATTCATCGCTCAATATTAAAATTAAAAACTACATCTCATAGTTGGAAGTGCTAAAGGGAGATCCAAAGTACAATTGAATACCATTTATTGAGTCATACAAAGAGAATTGAACCAAATTTCTATATAGAATCATAATTGTTCTACGACCAATTCCTATAGTACAATTGGATGGTTTATTCAATTAAATCTAAATCCTTATAGAACCATATAAGTATGTTTACTTGAGCATAACAAATAAAGGATCAAAACTAAACTAAATGTAAAATCTAAATTATTAGAGGAGAAAAAGATCGCTCAAATCTCAAGGATCGAACTATAACATAAATTATGCTCTCTAAGTTCTAGATATCCTCATCAACCCATCATACAAGATTTCATGCTATCCAAAATTAAGTCTCAAAGATCCTCCTTTTCTTTATCAAACAAAAGAATACTTAGATATGTTGATGATAAATTTATACCTTAAAATCTCCACAATAATCCATTGTAACTCTAAGACAATGTTAATGAAAAATCCTATATTATCATATCAAATAATTGTCCAACACCCTCCTCATAGTGTGGTAGTTAAATTCCATGGCCTAAGTGATGACCCAAAAGAAAAATATCATCAACAAATTAAAGATGATATTTTAAGGACCATTTGTTGCTACGTAAATACTTTTAACTTTTTCTTCTACTTATGGCTTTAAGATACTTTTTTCTAATACTGTAATAAAAAAATGAAAAGAATTGAATAGTAATAAATGTTTTCAACTTAGTCGTAAAACAAGAGGCTTGTAAAAGTCTTCAACATTGGATCCGTAAGGAAAGACCCTCAAATTTAATTGTATTAGGGGATTTGAATGACTTTATCCCAATGGGAGAAAAAAGGAGGCATTCCCTTAAAAAACCCCTTCTAAGGGCCTGGTTATGCAAATTATAACTAAGCAGAAACTTCAGGACATAATCCCCAAAAATGGAATATTTACATGGACAAACAGAAGAGTTGGAGCAAAGTTCATTGCAAAATTATTAGATAGATTCTTGATACAATAAAATATACTATTCAGGTATTTACTTGTATCAAGTGGCATAATTCAAAGTTTAGTCTCAAATCATAAGTATCTTTTTGGATACGAGCAATAGTGCTCTTGGAAAAAGGAAGATTTCTTTCAAATACAATCTAGAATAGATGGAGCATGAGGAGTTTGCGCCTTTAGTAGAATATATATAGAAGCGATGTGTTTGTGCAAACAGTCCCCAAGAGGTATGGAAAATGAAAATTTTTAATCTCAAGAAAGTCGTTAGGGACAAGATTGCCAATAAGACTAAATTTCAAAATAGGTCAAGCATATTGCTACAACATATGGAGGAAGCAAAGCAAGAGATAGGTTATCAGCCTTTAACCCCCAACAGGAAGAGAGAAGACTTCGGTTGAACTGAGAAATGGATCAAGCTTTAAGAGAAGAAGAGACACATTGGAGACTTCGAGCAAGAATGATTTGGCTTAAGAAAGAAGACAAACACAATTTACTTTCATCTATCTAAAAACAAATGTAGCACTACCAATGAAATACAATCAAAGAAATTCACAAAACTGAAGAAATTTATTCTAATCGGGCAGTCATAAAGGAACTAGCAAGAGATAATTATTTGGCCTTTCTCACAAAGACAACAGTAAATCAACAGGCTCGGGCCACTCTCCTTAACAACATTCCTCCTTTGTCAAAAAAATAGAGATAAAGAAGATCTTTCTTTAGTAGTAACCAAATAATAGTTGGAAGAAGTTATATGTTCATTGTCCAAAGACAAAGCTCTAGGACGAGATGGCTTCACTAACAATTTTTAAAAGCAATTTTATGAAATTAGAGGAGATGATCTAATGGCAATGATAGAAGAGACAAGGATAAGAGGTAAGCTATTTGGGGCAATCAACTCCACTTTCTTGGCTTTAATTCTAAAAGGAAAAAATGCATTTATTTTTGATAGATTTGTATCTATATCTTTGTGCAATTGCTCTTATAAGATAATGACTAGAATAATAGCATATTAAAAGAAAGATTAATTATTTAATAGATCCAGAACAAGGGGGTTTTATTCCAAGGAAATAAATATATGATAATATTATAATGATTCATGAAGCCCTACACTCAAGTGTCAGGTCCAAAAAGAAAATAATAGCCATTAAACTTGATATGGCTAATGCCTTTGATAGAGTAGACATTGGCCTTTTAACATAGGTGTTATCCAAATTTGGATTTTGTTACAACTCCAATATAGCTAGTCAGCTATATTTCCAATTGATTCATTGATTATTGATTTATTCATATTTATAGATGTAGGTTGATTTACATCTGATCATCAATCACCAATTTATTCATTTGCATATTCGCAAAGGACTTAGCCCTCCTTAAGTGACAAAGGACCTAGCCCTCCTCAAGTGGCAAGAATTTATTTGATTTATTTCATTCGGTCTGTGTTTAAATTTATTTTCATGAAGTTTCACTACACGTGGTATCAGAGTCAATTCCTGGAGGGTACGCCGAAACACTAAATACATTTTTTCATATCTAAATTTACGCAAGTTGATTATTTTCCAAGGAGTCGTTTCGTTACTGCACAGCTTCATCTTGGAGACGAACAACATTACTGCATTTCAAACAAATCTGCATTGTTGTTCGATTGGACGGAAGTTCTTCAGATATCACGGCGACGAAAATCCGAGTTCTAAATTAACAAGAAAAAAATATTTTTCAGGCATCGTGTTCTAATTTAATTCATTTGATTGTTTTCTGCGCTTGAGACAATCTCCGGGAAAGTTAAATTTTCGTCGATAGATAGAATCCGTAACCACAAAAAAAAATTATTCTACCTTTAGAACTCTAAGGTATTAATTCTAAATTTCAACCAATTGAAATTCCTGCATAACCTTAAATTTCCTTTCACAAGTTGTACCAACACGTGGCTGCTTCCGATTTTGTGTGTCGCAATTTTTCTACATTACATATTCGTCTGATTTTCGCCTTCATTTAATTCTTAGGTGATAAAACTTTTAAGCACATATAGCTACAAACAGCGAAGAAAATTATCGCCACAAGAGTATTAAATTAATTCTAAATTTTGGGGCGAAATAAAACATCAGCGAATAATCCATTCACACGGTGATACCTAGCATCATCTGTCCTTGAAGAAAAGCAACCAATCACACTCCATCCAAATTCTGGTCTTTGGCAAATTGTACTTCGGTCATCGCAATTTTCCAGTTGATGTTTAATAATTTTGGAACTGTCCCACATACGAAGCGCAAGAACACCCATCAAGGTTTATATCAAACTTCGCATGATTAGTACATTGACCACTTGTGGTAATCCTCCTCTTGTCGTGTCAGCTCGCTTCCCATCTAGTCGTCGATACCCTCGCACGTGTCTGATCTTCTCCACTATTAGTTGTTCCCCACGTGTTTTCATCGTTTACCTCCCTCTCCCTCGCACGTGTCCGAGTTATCTTCCAATCTTGTCTTATCCTCCCGTCATCGCGTAGTCCTCGTGTCCTCATGCCTTATCCTCCTGTCGTTGCGTAGTCCTCGTGTCCTCGTGTCTTATCCTCCCGTCGTCATGTAGTCCTCCTGTCTTGTCATCCAATCAAGGTCCCTTGTCTTTTTCATTGGTTGTTATCAAGTGATCATTGAAAGAGTTATAACCGTAGAAGCGTCATATTTAGCTGTTGACCATTGCAGAAATACAAACATTTGAAGTAGCAGTTGGAGAAATAAAACTTGAAAATATGAGATCCTTAGTCGTTGCAGAAATTTAAAAAGTAACATAGCAGTTGGGAGTAATTAAAAAATTACAAATATGTTAGCTGTTGGAAGAAATTAAACAAGTTCACTAGCCGTTTGAGTTCAACTCAAACAATTATTTGGCAATAATTATCAAGATTTTGCAGATAGCTATTAAATTCGAAGGATGCAGAAGATTATTGAATCCAATCCTAATAGCACAAGTGCATGAGTGATTTCGTTACACCTAACAAGTGGAATAGAGGACCAAACAAAAGATTACAAAGCACCAATAATCCAAATGAAGGATCACTAAATTCACCAAGAAGACATCCATGAAATAAAGGTACGCAACATAATTCTCCTTTTAGAATTAATAGTTTTAATCCTCACCACTGGTCCATGGCTTCTCCAAATCAAGACAATTCCAACATTCCCCCTACTCCCGACCACAATGGTAATTCATCTAACCAAGAAGAATTTGTCATTAATCAAGTAAGCCTTCCTCCTAAAAGAGACCTTGTCAAAAAAATTCCACTTAGTGTGGATTCTAGTGTCCGTGAATGTCTTAAGCAACAAGAAGATGACCTTGGTTAGGTGTATTCAATACTAAATGATATTAAAGATATGGTACAAAGAGCCCTAGATAATCAAGCTACTCAAGCCATTGACAACCCTCCACCATTGAATACTCATCAGACATTTGTACCCCCAAAATATTCTTCCGATTTCGATCCCTCCGTAGGGGATGTCTCTCGATTCTTATCTTGGCCTAATGATGCTCAAGTACCCCATACCGACATGCCCACTTTTGAAGGATACGATCCCAGAGGTTGGATAGCCAAGATGGATGGTATTTTCCGTTTATATCGTATTCTTGAAATTGGTCGAGTTGCTTATGCAGCTTATAAACTAGGCACCCAAGCTTATCAATGGTTGTTATGGCAGCTCCATCAACATAACCGATCTCTTATGTGGCCTGAATTTAAGGAACTTTTCCTTAAAATATTTGATAAGGGTTCATCTTCATCATATGTGGTCCACCTCATGGATCTCAAGCAAACCGGTTCAGTAGAAGATTATGTATCAGAGTTCACAAGTCTTCTTACTTACACACATGAATTAAACCCAACAGTAGTGGTGTCTGCTTTCCGTCATGGTCTCAAGGATAAAATCCGAAAAGAAGTCGACATTCATGATCCATGTACTCTAGATGAGGCTACCAGAATAGCTCAAGCAATTGAAACTAAACTTCAAGATGGGGTGTCCTATAAACGTGATTCTAATTTTCGTCGACCTTTTCGCAATAATGAACAATCATCAAGATTTTTCTGCTTTAAATGTCGTTCTTATCATCCCAAAGATCAAGCATGTGCAGTGCGTCAAACCTTTCAAGTAGAATTCGAAAATAAAGAAGAAGAAGAAGAATATATAACTCAGCAAGAGTCACCCACAAATACAGAACAACTCTCACTTTTTTAAAGACCCCCCGGGGGGGTGACTTTTTTTTTTTTTGTTCATGCTTTTTTGGGGTTACAACTTATTTACAATTAAGGTACAAGGATTTATTAGGCACAAGCATATTAATGTGTTGATTGATTCAGGCAGTACACATAACTTTATTGATATCAAAACTACTAAAGCATTGAACTTGTACATTAATACGACCAATCAAGATAAGTTCCAAGTTTTAATTGCAAATGGAGGAAACGCTCAATGTGTAGGTAGAACATCTCCAGTTTCAATCCAAATGGGAAATTACACTTGGCGAGGAACTCTCTTCGTTATGAACCTGGGAAGTGCAGATGTTATTTTGGGCGTCGAATGGTTATCACAGCTAGATGATGTTACTTTTAATTTTTGAAGATTATATATCAAATGGAAGGAGAACGGGAAGACTATTTGTCTTCAAGGAATTCAATCTCCACCATCCAAGATGGTGAGTTCCCATTGCATGGAGAAGTTATTAAATAAGGGTGCTCATGGATTTATAGCTCAAATAAATTCCATGGAAGCTCAATCCTTGGACACTCATGCGATTATCTCAAAGGATCTTCAACCTATTGTGGATAATTATGAAGAAGTCTTTAGCGAACCAAAAGGTCTACCTCCTAAACGATCACATGACCATGCTATACATCTTGTTCCTGGTAGTCTTCCTCCTAATGTTCGTCCTTATCGCTATCCTCAACCTCAAAAGACAAAAATAGAGAAGATAGTACAAGAAATGTTAGAACATGGCATAATTCATCCTAGCATTAGTCCTTACTCATCACCCGTGGTAATGGTATGTCGTAAGGATGACTCTTGGCGCATGTGTCCAGATTTTCGACCTCTCAATAAAATTACCATCAAGGATAAGTTCCCTATTCCTGTCATTGATGACTTATTAGATGAATTACACGGTGCTAGTTATTTCACTAAATTGGATCTTCGTTCCAGCTTTCACCAAATCAAGGTTAGGGAAGAGGACATACCTAAAACCGCTTTTCGAACTCATGAAGGCCATTATGAATTCCTAGTCATGCCTTTCGGTCTTACTAACGCTCCATCAACATTTCAAAGCCTTATGAACCATGTTTTTAGGCCATATCTTCGTAAGTTCGTTCTAGTTTTCTTTGATGATATCCTAATTTACAACAAATCTTGGAAAGATCATCTAACCCATGTTGACAAGGTTCTTCATTTACTACATAAGGAAAAACTTTTTGTTAAAATATCCAAATGTGCCTTTGGGGTCCAAGAAGTCGAATACTTAGGTCATATCGTATCTCATGAAGGAGTCAAAGTAGACCCTCAAAAAATCAAAGCTATTCAAGATTGGCCTCTACCTAAATCCCTCAAAAAACTTAGGGGATTCCTAGGTCTTACAGGTTATTACCAGAAATTCATACGCAATTATGGCAAAATTGCAGCTCCTCTCACAACACTTACCAAAAAGGATGCTTTTAAATGGAACGAAGCAGCTTCTCAGGCATTCCAAGCACTCAAAGAAGCTATGTGCTCCACTCCAGTATTGGCTACTCCAGATTTTAGTAAACCCTTCGTCATCGAGTGTGACACTTCTGGTACAGGAATTGGTGTAGTTTTAATGCAAGATGGTCACCCCTTGGCTTTCGAAAGCAAGCAACTATCAGGCAAAAATTTGGGGTGATCCACATATGAGAAAGAAATGTTGGCTATTTTACACGCCATCGAGAAATGGAGGCATTATTTACTCAGTAGTCGCTTCATCATAAAAATTGACCATAGTAGTCTTAAGCACTTTCTAGAACAACGTTTCTCTTATCCTGAACAAAACAAGTGGATGACCAAACTATTGGGTTATGATTTTGTCATTGAGTATAAGAAGGGCAAAGAAAATGTGGTAGTTGATGCATTATCCCGTAAATATGAAGATGAAGTCTCCATTAATGCCATTTCTGGTCCTTGTTCTCAATGGGTTTCTCAACTTCAAGAAGAATGGTTGGTTGATACTGAAGCTGCTCAAATTATTCAAGATATGAATAAAGTATCATCAAAACATCCTTATTTTTCATATATGGATGGGGTGCTATGCAAGAAAGATCGCATTTACATTCCGCAGGGTTCCACTATTAAATCCATGATCCTTGAAGAATCACATTCATCTCCATCAGTAGGGCACTCAGGATTCTTGAAAACATATCAAAGGGTGAAACAATATTTTTATTGGAAAGGATTAAAATCAGATGTCAAGACATTTGTGGCCAAATGTGAAGTATGCCAACGCAATAAAGGTGAATCAGTCAAATCTCCAGGACTTCTGCAACCCTTACCAATTCCGAACCGCCAGTGGGAACACATATCAATGGATTTCATTAAAGGTTTGCCCAAGTCAGATGGTAAAACAGTGATTTTTGTAGTTGTGGATCGTCTCTCCAAGTATGCTCACTTCAGTGCTCTACAACACCCATATTCAACAAGCAAGGTGGCCAAGGTATTTATTGACTCCATTTTCAAGTTACATGGCATGCCCAAAACTATTGTAAGTGATCGTGATCCCATATTTACTAGCAATTTCTGGAGAGAATTATTCCATCTCAGTGGTACCAAATTAAATATGTCCTCTGCATACCATCCCCAAACTGATGGTCAAACTGAAATTGTTAACAAATGTTTGGGTACCTATCTACGTTGCTTTGCTCAAGATAAGCAGTATCAATGGAGTCAATGGCTTTCATTAGCAGAATGGTGGTATAACACTTCTTTCCATTCTTCCCTCAAGATGTCTCCATTTGAAGCATTGTATGGGTTAAAACCACCAACAATCTCAGATTATGTTCCAGGATCTTCCAAAGTAGCTCAAATTGATGACTGGTTCCAGCATCGTCAGTCAATGCTCAACATTCTTAAAGACAACTTGATCTAGGCTCAAAATCGTATGAAGCAACAATAGGACTTACATCGTTCAGAATGACAATTCAATATAGGAGATATGGTTTTCTTGTGGTTGCAACCTTATAAGCAGTTGTCCTTGAAGATCAAGACCAGTCAAAAGTTGGCTCCTCGATTCTACGGGCCCTACAAGATAGTTCGTCGCATAGGTGAAGTAGCATATCAATTGGAGCTTCCACCTTCCTCCCGTATACATCCAGTTTTTCATGTATCCTGTCTCAAAAAAGTGATTGGCCAAAAAGTGCACTTCCAGACAGAGCTCCCAATACTAGATGAAGAAGGACGTATAACTCTTCAACCAGAAGCAATATTGCAAACCAGATCACGTCAACTTCGATCTCGCCAGATTAAAGAATTTCTAATCAAATGGCAGGACCTACCAGTAGAAGATGCTACATGGGAACAAGAAGTATTTTCGAGTCATTTCCAACTTTGAGGACAAAGCTTTCCGAGGAAGGGAGCCATGTTACAACTCCAATATAGCTAGTCGGCTATATTTCCAATTGATTCATTGATTGTTGATTTATTCATATTTATAGATGTAGGTTGATTTACATTTGATCATCAATCACCAATTTATTCATTTGTGTATTCGCAAAGGACTTAGCCCTCCTTAAGTGGCAAAGGACTTAGCCCTCCTCAAGTGGCAAGAATTTATTTGGTTTATTCCATTCGATCTGTGTTTAAATTTGTTTTCTCGAAGTTTCACTATAGATTTCCAGCACAAATGATAGACTGGATAAGAGCTTGAATAGAGGGGCCTTGGATAGCCTCTCTAATCAATGGGGAACCTGTAAACTTCTATAAAGCCACTAGAGGATTAAGGCAAGGGTGTCCTCTCTCCCCTTACCTTTATATCCTTCTAGTTGAAACTTTAGGGAGGACCCTAACCAAATTGAGAAGGAAAGAAATCTTGGGAATTAGAGTAGCTACAAGATATAGAACAATCACTCATGCTCAATTTGCAGATTTCACTATTTTACTGGGGAAGCCACAAAATTGAATGTTAGGTTGATCAAAGAAGTTTTAGATTGCTTCTCTTCAGCCACAGGGGTAGAGATAAACACCCAAAAGAGTAGATTTTACCCTATGGATACCTTTAACTACCTAGAAGGAGAATACAATAGTATAGCAATGGTTGGTTGAGTTTGGTTGGAAGAGTTATTTTAATCAAATCAGTATTAGCAAGTCTTCTCATATATCAATTGTTGGTGTATCATGCACCCTTATATAACTTACAAAAGTTAAATGCAATGTTAAGAACTTTCCTATAGCAGGAGGTAAGGCAATCAGATAGGAAGAAGTTTCATTTGGTTGATTGGGAGACTATTACCAAGCCAAAGGAGTAGGGAGGCCTAGGAATCATAAAAACAATTGTTAGCAAGGCACTAAGTGCTAAGCTGCTTTGGAATCTACTCACTCCACCAAACTCTCCATGGAAGCAAATCTTAAAATGCAAATACCTAAACAACTCTAATGGGATCTAGCTCATAAAAATGTGAAAAGCATAGCAGGCTCCTCAATTTGGAAATGTATTGTGGAAGCTAAAGATTTTATATTAATCATACCTCTTGGATTCCAAGGGATGGTAAACAAATCAATATATAGGATGATCCAGTCTTGAAAGGACCTCCAATCATTAAGAATTGTTTCCCATAAATAAAAGCAAACCTGCAATAGTTGGGTGTTAACTCTCTTGCAAGCTTTAATTGAATGGGTGAGATATCCACCCCTGCCACATCTTGACCAAGACTCGTGGAGACGACTGCACATCCAAATTGAAGGAATTAAACTTTCTCCCCAATTTCCAGATCAGCTTATATGGGGCTCTATGAGTGGGTCAGGTGTTTACATAGTCAAACAAGGGGAGGTATTACAGCAAAAAGGTCATAAGAACTCATCCATAGCTAAGGTATAGAATTACAAGGTTCCCCCTAAACTTCAAGCCTTTCTTTGGTTGGTGCTCCAAAACAAGAGTCTTGCTGGAGACAACCTCATTAAGAGGAATATCATACGGCCTTATATTTGTCATAGGTGTCTTAAGAACAATGATACAATATCACATCTATTCTTTCAGTGTACGAGAGCAGTTAAAATCTGGATTGAAATAACCCATCAGCTAGGATCAGCACTATCACAAATTTTCAACTTAAAAAATTGTCTAACCAACTAGGGCCAAATGTACAAATGGGGACTGAAGGACAAGCACCTTATCAGGTAGATATGGTATTCAATGCCAATATTCATCATTTGGCACATATAGAAGGACAGAAACATGATTATTTTTTATGACAAAAGAACCAATTTTCGAGTGTTAACCAATAGAGTGTTTAGGGAGAGTCTTGAACACAAAAGCTTTATATCATAAACAACAAGACATTAGGAGATTAAGAAAAAAGAAGATACAAATGTTACACCAAATGGATTCAAACCTCCAAAGAAGTATCCTGCACCTTTTTTTGATGGAGCCTCTAAATCGAACTCAAGTCATGCAATGGTTGGTGGTGTGATACTAGTGGCACCACACTATGAAATGCTTCAATTCAAAATCAATTTGGGGAATACAATCAATAATGTTGCAAAATTGATAGGCTGTAAAATAGGACAAAATTTGGCTCAAGAACAATGCATTAAGCAACTCCATGTGTATGGTGATTCAAGACTTATGATTTCTGCCCTATCTAAGGGGAAGGAAATCTCATTAGTCCAACTACAAATAGTTCAAAGAAGACTAAGAGAATTGGAGCACAAATTTGAATATATACATTACTTCCACATAGGAAGGAGGCATAATATGGTGGCTGATCACCTTATAAATGGGGCCATAAACATAGCCTATTTCCAGCCTATTTCCATCTCAAGGTAATAAGAAAAAAAAAAGCAAACATGTGTGGCACAGATGATAGGAAGCATATGGCAATTTTGGAGCCTTTGAAGATTTTTGCACCCCTGGATATTTGATGCCTTTAGACAACCTTGGACCATTGTGTGATTCTAGAGCTTTTGAAGTTTCAAGTTTTCTCAATGATTATGGTACCCTTTGCATCTATGGCACCATTGGTATTCCGTTGAACTTTTTTGGAGTTTTTGAATTTTTTGTTGTTTGTTCTTCCTTTTGAACAATAATCTTGTGACCTCTAAGCTGCTTATTAGATAATTGTTCTTTACAAATTTTAATATCAATATATATCTTCTTTTCAAATAAAAAGGAAAAAAATGTTTTCATATTTATACTTAATTATTTTTATTAAAGCTTTCACAAACAGGAAATATATTTACCGACCACCTAAGGGATTTGAGATGTGCAAAAAATTATGAAGTCACGGTGTAAAAAAAAATTGCAATCTTATAAATACAACCTGGGTTTCAAACATGTCAAATCCTTGCATTAAAATGATCACTTCCCACTTAGGAATTTTTACCTTAAAATATCGGCCGGCCGGCTAAAGTATGAAACCATTATATTTTTTTAATCTGATATAATTTTATAGTTTGTATGAAATGTTCAAGATACACTGAAAAAAATATACAAAATATTTGAAAAACCGTTTCTCTATCAAGGCTTAGGATTTGGCATGAACCAAGTCATATAAAGCAATAATAAAATAAATGCAATCATGTAAGTGTAGCCCTGGTTCGGTATTCCAATGGATACTCCCAAAATAGTACAGCCTGTGACAATGTGGTTTATTGGAATACCACCATAATGGGTTAGTGATGTAATATAGTTATGACCTCCTCTATATACAAGGACAAGAAATAAATAAACATATACAACACAATATATCAGAAAACAATCTTATCCATGATTTCTTACAGTAAGAATATGGACACACCATCCATACATTTAAACATGTAAATTTGAACCACAATTTACATGTAGGCTACCGTTTTTTAAGCCTCCAATGCTAATATGCTAAATATTAAAGACATCTGCTAAATGCTAAGATAAAATAACACAGTCCATTACCTCGTTAAAAACCTAGGCTGTGTGTGAATCTATTTATTTTTGTGATGATGTTTTATAAACAAAATACATCTTTAAAGATGGTAGAAAAGACTTTTTGACATCACGTTTAAAAATCGAGTGACAAACATTATAACTACCAAAGTCCCAAGCAAACTTTGCCCATGTAACAGATACTAAGTTACGGTCACTTGATAACAATCCCAGCTTCAAACATTGTAGGCTTGACCTTTAAGGATTATGTCAAAACTACTGTGTATGCTTCTGAAAGATATAATATATATATAACTGACAATTCATATATCGCCCCAAACAATATTGCAAAATGCAGAGCAGTTAAGAGGTTTTGCTACTAATGGACAGTCGCCATAAAAAAAAAATATGAAAACCTAATAGCGAAAAAAAAATTAACATTCGGATATCTACAGCAGTTTCTATGTATGGTACATTGTAAAACATGTTTGACCAAAAAAAGAAAGGTAGAATGCATTTCCAATTCACTCCTTCAAGCATCTTAAATTGTAAATAACATTATATTAATTGTAAATAATATTATAATATAAGCTTACACTTGAACTATTTAAAGGCAACACAAAGCATGACTAGGCAAGTCAAGGGAAAGCCTAAGAACTGCATTGCACTATTGAAGACATTGCAGGAGAAAATAGGAAGGCTCATTTAGAATAGAGGTAGGAGTGCCAAACAACTTCCTCAACGTTATAGCAAAAATGTCTTCTCATAACAGTTTACCTTCATTCAATTCTATCAATCTCCAGAGTTGAGTGGGCAAACATCCAAAACATGTTAGAAATCAAGTATAGCCTCACCTATGGTATCTAACCAGGTCAATAACCACCTATTCTGAACCATCTGTTTAACCCTGTGTTATAAGGACTCTAATGGATATTGAAACTGCCATTTGATGCTCCGACTTTAACTAGCTTAAATACTGATCTTAAGTGTACTGATAGTTGAACGTTTCCTATTACACATCCCACAAGTTAACTACTTGTATAAATAGATGCCTAATTGTTTATCTGTGTCAGTCAGATTCATTTCCTTCACCCATGTGATAGATAAGGTTTATGTTGGTTGGATCATCCAAATTCATCTGCACAATATTAAAATACGTGTTGTAGGTGAGTTGGAGAGGGTAGGGCAATCCTCCAAGGGAGGTCCCTGGTTCAAATTTCCACCCTATCAAACGCACAACAGGTACCCCAAATCCAGTTGATTATGCTGGTGCGGTCAAGGCCAGGCACGACTCCCGGGTGATTTTGACAGTGTAAAACCCCTGGTCGTGGTTTCCCAGACCAAGGTGGCCCCGCAAGGGGTTTTTCGCTAAATTCAAATAAAAATAACACATTCTAATCGCATTATTTGCAAAAACTGAAATTATTTCTTAAGCACATTGCCATCCATTAATAAGAATTGTCAAGCTTATAGTTTAGTGTCAAATCCAACATCATGTACATTCAAGAACAACAAAGTCTGTTCAACAAGTTTTTGCCTTGAATTTTTATTCAAATTAGAGAACAAAATTACAAACAAACAAAATTAAGATCTTGATTCTATCCACAATTCATATTATAAAAGGACATTTATGTGTTCAGTTGTTCCAACTAGGTTTTGTCTAACATATCAAAGTTGCTCTGTAGATTCATCCCATATATATATACCCCTGCACTGGTGTTACCTATATGGTATTTACTTTAATCCCACTGCCAGGTTATGGTCGCAATTGAGAGACTGTAGCTGTACTTGTCTGACTCAGGTAATGGATACGATGAAATATTGCATACCTAAGAAACTTTTTACAATATGCTTTAATCTATGGAACTGCATAAATTTAACCCTCTTGATTGATTAAAATAACCACATTGTATCAAATGGCATGACCTCAACTGGTTAAATTCTTCAACTTTCAAGGAGACCCAAGTTCAAATCTTGCCAAATGCGAATTGCCAAGTTATCATAATACCACTATGTGGTCATGATGTAATAAAGGTGGGGCCACACAGATCTTCATGCAGTCCGCCACAGATCTTCGCACAGTCCGCCCCTATAACCACCATGCCACAATCATTTTAAACCTTTACGCTGCTGAAAGCACCAGGAAAGGGACAAGCGTTCAGTCCGGTGAGGCCCGAGATTTGAACCTTGGACCTCCGACTCTTTCTTTAATTTTTTTTTATTGAATAAATACTTCTTATACATATACATATACATATCCGCCGTGGGGATTGAACCCGGGTCACATCACCGATAATGCAAGTGACTCTTTCTTTAATTTTGAAAACATTAGCAAGGAGAATTGTTTTTAACCATGGTCGCATTTTATTTTTGTTCGACTGAACATGCGAGATCAAGACTCTAAAACAATTAAAACTTGTGATGGGAAAGAAATAGTGAATGTTCATGTTTATGTTTACCCAAAACTATAAATTGTTGCCAGGAATGCAAGAATAAAAACATGTAAACCTCAGGAAGTTTGTATGTTGATTCCATTCCCATGCTCATGCAAGCAAGCCTACAAGGGAAACAGAGGAATGTTAGCCAAGTCAAAGACCCAGACCTCATACAAAGGATTTAAGGATGAGGTAATAGACGAAGGAAGAAATGTGGTTCTCCGTGATGACTCGGACAAACGCATCTATAATAGGTAAGTAGCAGCTCAAACTGAAGATGATCACCAGCACATGCAACGCAACAAAGACCTATTTAACCACTCATATTTTCATCTACTTCTTTACTGTTACAATCTGTTTCATCAATGTTCATTTTAAGTTACAAGTGTAGTTGTAAACACAAAAGCTTTTCGTTACTTTGTGGCTTTCTCTCCAAGATCAGAAAATAAATTTAATTGGTCTATGGATCTCTCCGCCCTAGAAATTTGAATCAAAGGTCACAGGATGTCTTTTGGATGGCATGTAATCTTTCAAATATCCAGCATGTAATCTTTCAAATATCCTAAGGAACCCCTTTGAACACCCGTTATCTTACCACAACAAATAAAAAATGGTTTCATTATCAAGGTTCAATCCCCATGGTGGATGTTTATAAGAAGTATTACTCAAAAAAAAAAAATGGTTTTATACAGAAATCAAACAGTATAAATCTCAAGACTGAAGATTCTTAATGTTCATATTTTCAAATTGATCACCATCAATGAGGAAAATATCTATTCTTCAGTTTGGCCTTAAGAGATTCTGGCAGGTGTTGCATAATGACATCATAGTCAAAGTTTAGAAAATCTTTAAGAAGTTGGATACCTGTTGAAAGCAAATAAAATAATGACTTCTAAATATAACATACATGAGCTCTCACTAAGGTCATTCAGAGCATTCTCGAATACTTCATTTTATTCTTTAGATTATAGTCAGAAATCTGAAAAACAATGACATTTTTAAGTTGCTTGGTACAACTATGTGCTATCAAAATACTAGTTTGATGAGAATAAAAGACAAAGTAAGAAGCCAAATTCCAGTTACTATGAATAGATTTCATAATATAGATACAGTGAACATAGCCAGTATTACAATGAAGAAATAGCTACTCAGGCTAGTTACTAAACATTTTATGTCCTTGACATAACAAAATAATTTTACATACCAATCTTAGCCATAATCTTGATCACATGTTAGTCTCCAGATGCATGAATATCCGTATTTATTGTAAGTCCTTTCCAAGGTAAATTGCTAATGAGATGATAAAAAATGACCAGCTTCATTATACTAAACAATTCTGATTGTCTACATATGATATGTATTTCATACAGAGATTGTGCGAATTTTTAACATATGGATATTTGAAAATATGGCAAACTTCACTTTAATATTTAAGTCAAAACATGTATGGCACACTACAGCACCCAAAATATTGGTTCATGTCAACCCCCATCAGAAGGAACAAATTATAGGCAACAATGACCAGTAGACAAAATAACACAAGTGCAATACCAAGTCATAAGCATCTTCAACAGATCGTCGATCCATGCAACTGCAGCTGGCACAAAGCGCTCTCATTATTATCCTGCAATTATGCTATCTACTGCCCTGTTTTCTGTTCACTCATTTATGCTATTCTATGGAGCTAAAGTTCCTCCACAGCATCAGATTTATTAATCACCATCCAGTGATTCCTACAACTATGCGTGGTCTCATGACACCATCATGTAGCATCAAGCTATGTTACAGGGGCTTGCATACTGACATGGAAAATGGCTGCACTTCTACATGTATGGTAAAGATACTGGACATAGTATGGGTCACCCTAATGCAACTTGAATGTGCCTTGGGTTTGAAATGTTCTCGCCCTCAAAAAGGGGATGCTCAGATAAAGTACCGGACGCCCACACATCCCCAAAAATGTCCCTATAATTAAACCAAAAAAAAAGTTTAAAACATAAAAATGTAACGATCCTGAAGTACCTTCACACTATTCAATGTTTTCTATTTTTTTTTACTTTTACGACTCACATGACTGTGGATCCATATTTTCACTACTGCAAGCAGTGCAGATACTTTTAAACAATAAGGGGGTTTTGATGGAGTTCACCACTGCTAGACTGTTGTAATGAACCATAATCTTTGCAAAATGCCAGAATATTTTTGGTACGACATTTGAATTGAAACCAGGACCTGGAATTCACTATCACTTGACTGTTTTATGTTGGACCACAATATTTGAAAAGTGGCAGGCCAATATTTTACAACGTATGAATTCACACATTTACACAAGTACCAATATACACATAACCAAGCTTTTGGGAGGTCCACTTTCAATACCACCAAAAACACTCCCACATCCTGGAACATTGTCCTTTGTATCAAGTTATAAAAAATCACCAAACTGATTTCCCTCAGGTATGAATTTTTTTCCCTTTTTCATTTGTTTGTTTGGGAGAAGTCGAAGCATAAAATTTATGATAGTGCTGAAAGAAAATCTTGTGTAGTAACCAGGTTACATGCACATTACAAATTCTAACAAAACACAAATCTAATACTAGCAAGTAATGACACTTTTGTTCTTTTGTTTTAATTTGAATTGATGTGACTCAAAAATATACTTCCCATCCTTCAAATTATAAAATCTTTTAGCATCTTCTACAATATTTCAGCGCAGATGTCTTGGTATAATCTAAATGGCATTCCAGAAATAACCACATGCAAAAAGGTTTCTAACTACTCTGGAAAGTGCACCAGATGGAATCGCAATAACATACATGCATTCAGCAAAGTAGTTATGACAATTTCCAACACAACAAATTATTAAGTTTCCACTAATCTTGCATTTTTATAATCTTCAAGTTATAACACAAGTATAGCACAGTACAACAGACAGATTAATGAATTGTGACAAACATTCATCCAATAGTAAAAAGGAAAACATTTCAGCAACATAACCATCAGTGATAATACAATAAAATGGGCTATAAGCATGCATGTGCATATGTATGACTTGGCAAGCTACCCTATTGATGGGATAAAAACTTGACAAAATGTTTGAGTACATAATAAAAAGTATCCTTATCCTCGCATTTAAACCTATTTCTACTAATGCTAAACAAACTAGAAAGCACGTGTATACCATACCCTGCTCCTCCAATGTGAAGATATGGAACAATTACCGGAAGAATGCTTAAAAACAAAATTCAAGTGTGTCTAAGTAGAACTTAGACATAAGCTCAGACTATCTGTACCTCTGGCATTCTAGCAATGGCATAGTTAGTCTTTTTTCTCTCTCTCCTGCTATCTACATCACCAATAATCTCCACAGGAACACTTCCCATCCTTAAAATGATGGAAACGTTTTGCATCCCTCACAATAATTTCTCTCTCTACAATCTTGGAGATAATCTTGATTGCATTGTGGCAATCACCACATACTCTGAGGTTCTTGATCACACGCAGGGTTGTTCCAGGTGGTGTGCTGATAAGGCCAAAAGCTATGGCCAGCCTCTCACTATGATGCATTAGAGCTATCTCCTTCTGTGCCTCATCAACATCATGCAGTACATATCTTGTATCCGGCACATAACCTGCTTCCTTCATCTTGCCACTCAAGTCATCCAACTTTGCATAGATCTGCTCCCTCTGTGGGTGTGTCAAGGTCCCTGATCTATACTCATGCACCGTGCTTGCTTTAGGCATAGGTGGCTGCATAATATCTGAATCTCCTCCCATGTCTCTGTTATTATTTCTATTACCCCTGCTAACAAACCTCCCACCTGCACCAGTCCATGAAAAATTTTAAGGGATGTAAAATTGTTTTATTAGTCTAAAATGGAACGCAATCCTTTTCATTACAGATAAAACAAGTTTATGTGTTATATGCTAATATTCAAGGAAAATCACAAGATTTAGAGTGCGGTCCCATGATGCCCTATAGGGCTGCTAATTTTATGATAAGACAAATTTAATTATGTAACCGCATGAATTAGAATCTTTGCAGGAAATGTGGAGTGGCGACTACTTCGAAATCCAATTTTAAGCCTCTTTTGAAGAGGGGGACCTGGAGGATCTGCTTAGAATTTTTGACCTATGTGACAACAAATGAATGGCTGCGCTTTCCAAAATAAAGAAAGAACGAACAATTTAGACCTACTTCCTAAATTTTTGGACTGACGGTGCTAGGATAAAAATCATGGGACCAGACTTCTACAAAAGTGTCCCTGAATTGTTTGTGTGGCATCTGCTAAAACTTTCGGTGAAAAGGCTCCATGGGATCACACTCTTGGTACTACTGTATTCATAATTTGCCGAATCAACTGTTTTTAGCCATGTGTTATGTAAAAATTGGCAAATACTACTGTTTTTAGCCATGTGTTATGTAAAAATTGGCAAATATATTATGAAAAATTTGGTCGTTGGCTAATCAAATATTTGAAAATTAGTGTTATATACAGAACCTTTTCAATCCATTACTTTTAGCCATATGTTACGTTAAAATTGACAAATATATTGTGAAAATTGTGGTCATTGACGAATCAAAAACTTAAAATTTCAAAAACAAAAAAGCCAATTGGCTAAAAATAGTCATACCCTGTGCACCACCCATGTTTGATGCAGGAACGGCACTATGGCCACCACCCAATTCAGTAACACGCTCTGCTGCCCTTTTCTCCAACTCTTCATTCCCATGGCTTCTGCAGGCATTGCGCAAAGTCTCCCACACCTGGACACTGGGTTTCACTGTCATCTTATTGATAAATTCCTCTGCCTCCTCCAGCCTTCCAGCTCTTCCAAGTATATCAACCATGCACACATAATGCTGCATTCCATGCACCATTCCATAATCCTTGCTCATGGACTCAAAATACTGTCTGCCCTCATCTACCATCCCCAACCTACTGCAAGCCCACATAACGCCCAAAAAACTATTCCCGTCTGGCCTCACCCCCGCCTCCTTCATCTGCCCAAATGTCTCAATCGCCTCCTTGGCCAACCCATTATAGGAATACCCAGCAATCATAAAGTTCCAGGATGCGCAATCTCGTTCAGGCATTTTGTCAAATACTTGACGGGCATCCTGGATACTCCCACACTTCCCATACAATTCGATAATCCTGTTACTAACACCCATGTCGGGGCTAAACCCAGTCCGCTCCATGTGACCAATCACCTTTTTTCCCTCTTCCAGGGCCTTCTTATCAGCGCAACATTGGAGAATACATATATAAGTAACGGAATCTACAGGAAGATTCCTCTGCTCCATGCTTGCAAAAAGCTCCATGGCTTCCTGGAGTTTGCCCTGTTTGGACAGAATCCGCAAATCCTCCGAGGCGGCGCAGTTGGTGGGCCCCATGTGACCGGGGCCCCTGCTAAATGGTCTTGTTTCTGCGTAGCTAGGGACGGCAGAGGTGCAGAGGGCTTTGAGCAACGAGGGTTTGAAGAAAGTTTGAGCTTGTTTTACTGTTCTAAAGCTCTGAAAACGAAGAATATTGGCAGGGGTTTGGTCGTATGGGAAGGGGTTTCTTACCTTCAGGAGGGTCGAGAGGTGCCTGAGGCTGAAGACGCCGAACGTTCTCGGCATGGTCATCATTGCCGAAGCCATGGCTGTCTTCTCCTGCGCTGCTTCTGGAAAAATAGTTTTAGGAAGGTTTAATGGGCTGGAAGGTTTTTTATATGGACGGGAGAAGAAAAATGTCTTTCGGTCTTGATGGGGTTCGGACGCACAGGGTTTTGGAACAAAGTGATAGTTAAGAGTTTTGATTTTTTTTTATTTTAAGGATTTTTATTAAAAAAAAAAAAAATTATTTAGTGTGAGAAACTTTTTAAATGAAAAACCTTTTGCGGAACCACCTTTGTTTGAGAGACCACAAATAGGGGGTTCTACACCGTCAAAGGGGTTCTACACAGTCAAAGTCACCCGAGGGTCGTCCCCGACCCTGCCCGCACCAACATTATCAATTGGATTTTAGATATCGAATTCAGCTTTTTGGTAGGGTGGAGATTTGAACCTAGGACCTCCTTTGGAGAATTGCCCTCTCCTCTCCAACTCACCTACAACACCTGGATAAACTAATTTATAGTGGAAAACATCTCTTTCGAGGTGTCACTTTCAACAGGTTGGACATAAGAGGAATGGAGCCTTGTGGGCCTCTACCAACACATAGGACATTCCTAACTATACCATATATCTGTAGGATGGAGACAAGGGAATGGAACCTAGGTCGACAAGGGAATGGAACCTAGGTCGGCCTCTACCAGCACCCAGGGCATTTACCACTGCACCACAACACGCAGATGATTTGAGTAGTTTTTTCGTAAAGCTGAGAATTATGCTTATCAATAGGAAATTTAACACACAGCCACCACACACCGACCCCCTCACACACTTGCTCATGCTGTTGTTTGAATCTTGGACCTCTCGAAGAAGAGCCAAAATCTGAACCATTGCGTTGTCCCCCTATAACAAAAATTTGCGGTTTGAACCTTGAACCTCCAGAAAAAGAGCCAAAGCTGAATCATTGCACTGTCCCCTCGAACAAAAATTTTAATAGATTAAGTAAATATAAAATTAAAGGATTACCGAGAGGAGACCTAGGTTCCAATCCCACGGGTGTGCCCATGCATAGCCAGTAGCCCAATCCAACTCCTCTGCGTGTTGCACCTGACTGATAACGACGATATGTTTCCTGCTTGTCCGGTGGTTCCCTTCATGCCAAGTGTTGTGTTGAACTAGACTGACGAAGACGGTGTGAACCTTGTGCATCTGGCGATACCCATCTCACGGCGATTGGGTTACCATTAACGAGACTGTAGGTGTGTTGGAAGCCTTCGCTGATAGTTTGAACCCTACCATTACTAAAAATTGTGATTGTAACCAATTCATCTATGTAATCAAATATATATATAAAGGTTTTTTTTTTATAGTTAGTAAATTGAATTAGGATAGGTTATTGGTAAGAACTCAATCATTAGTAATTGATTTATATTTTTGAAGTAAAAATTTTTTGAAATAATTTATTTGATTTAAATTTAGATCTTCAAAATAAAAATCTAAAACATTATATTATATTATATTATATTATATTTTATTATCCAACCTTATATATTATTAAGATTAAAACCTTAATACTTGTTTTTAATAATTTGAAGTTTAAGTTTCCCTTGCTACTCGACAATGTGCTCTATACTCCAATGTCTACCTATTCAACTAAGGTGTCGTCAAAAGAAACATGAATGTAGTGTAATGAATATATATAATAGTTTAATTAAGGGAGAAGTCACCATAAGTGGAAGTAAGTCTTATTTTTGGGAAGAAGAGTACGGAGAATGTAAGAAAATAGTCTATTTTTTTTTTTATAAAATAAAATATTTAAGAGAAGTTACGAATAATATTATTATTTATTATTATGGTAGAAGTTTTGGATAGAAATTTAAAGAAGGTTAACAAACATGGATTTATAAGTAGATTTAAGGTTAGTAATAACATTGACAACATCATTTATCAACACTTTGTAAATGATACAATCTTTTTTTTGGAGGGTAAGGAAAAATGAGTCCAAAGCTTTGATTAACTTATTAAAGGAATATGAAAGAGCATCAAGGAAAAAAGTTAATAGGACAAAATCCAAAATTTAATTCTTATACACTCTAACGAAAGTCAAAGCAGGGATAGGTAGGTTACTTTAAATAGAGATGCCCTTATTTGAGGGGAGAATGAGGATAGAATTATAGAATCTATTTATAAGTAAAGTTTAGAATAAAGTACGAGTATGGAGAGGTAGATGGTTATCATTAGTAGGAAGAGAGCAACTAACTAAATCGGTCTTACAAGTTATTCCAACATATTATCTGTCCTTGTAAAAAAAAAGTTTAATCTATACTATGTAGCCATTTTTGTGGTCGGGATTACATGATAAAAGAAAAGTTCCTTTAGTGAAATAAAGAAAGGTGTGTGATGATAAAAATAAGGGAGGTTTCGGTTTAAGAGTTCTTATGAATGCAAACTTAGCTCTTAGGGGAAAAGTAATTTGGAAATTGTACAAGAGAGTCAAAGACAATGTGCAAGAATTCTTCTAAGTATGTTTAGCCCAATGACCCAAGCTTAATATTTATTGCATTCTCTCTACCAAATGGTTTTACACTATGGAACAGTTTAAACTAGCTTAGATATATATATATATATATATATATATATATATATATATATATATATATATATATATATATATATATATACACCGAGAGTTATTAATCTCGAGGCGCCTATAAATCCATCGTAACCCTTAATGTCGGCAGATAATTTTCTTAATGTCGACTTTTTTAATAAAATATTAATATTGTTTACGGCGTGGCTGTCATTGTAAGACGCCTATCGGCGTAAAAATCAATTGATCTAGTGATTAAAGGTTTAAGATGGGTGGTGGGAACTAGATAAAATATTTCTATTTGGATGGATACTTGGTGTGATAAAAAACAACTCAATCTAGATCCAATTTTAAAACCATGGATGAGATTACTTCAAGAAAAATATGGTGATAGGGTTTCAAATATTTTTTATAAGGATCAAGAAGGAAGATACAAATGGAAAGAAGATTTTCTTACAAGTATAAAAGACATTGATGATAGGAGGCAGTTGAGTAGAAAGATAACAACAGTGATTATTCTGAGGGGAGTTGTTAGATAGCCAAGATAAGTATTTAATATTATAATATTAAATTAGATGCAAGAATAAGTGGGAGTGGTAGGTAGTTGGGCATTATAAATATGGGCAAAGACTAATAAAGAGCATATGAAAAGAAGAATTTTGTATTGTTGAAATCTTGTATTGAGATATTGTAAGGAGTGGCTTCCTTCTAATAAGAAGCATTGTACTATGTTGCCCTACCTCAAGGGTTTTAAATATAAATTGAAAATGATTGAGTAATTTGTATTGATTGTGTTGTTTTATTATTTATTATGGTTGTTTCCATAAATTGTAATAATTTCTATGGGTGAGCAAGGAGGTTTATAATAAGTGGTATAAGAGCGTTTTCTAGGATTGTGTTTCATTGCAGAAGCTTTAGTACTAGAGGAAATTTCAGAGCCAAGTTCAACTGCAAAAGTTTTGGTGCTTAATAAGCACCTGCATTAGGCTAATAACCTCTTGCAAGATCGGGTGTAAGTCTTGACCACTTAACTGGAAAGTACTTGGGCTAATAATTGCCCTAAAACTCATTATGAGGAGTATTCCAAGAACCTTAAGGTAATTGGTTTGAGTGTGTCGCTAGTGAAAAGGGTCAATAGAACCACATCTTGTTAGTAATATTTTTACCCTGTGAGAGTATACAAAGAGTTATCATTTAGAGATAAAATCGTGGTTGGTTTCTCATCAATTATTCCTTAAAGAAATATTGTTGGTAATCAAAGAGCGGTACTTGCTTAGACAACCTTTGTGGCCAATGAGATTTACCTTAAGCCACTAGGAAGTCAAAGTCTAGGGCCTAGTTCATTGTTAGGATTTCCACAAAAGTGTCATACAACCATCAACAATAGCTTTGGCAAGAGTCTTTGCATAATTTTCACTATCTATAACAGTTAGCTTCGACAAAGCAAACAGTTTGCAGTCTACTAGCAATCTAGAAGTGGTAGTTATTAAAAAAAGAAAGAGAAGTTTATAGTTTGGTCACAGTAAAAAAATAGTTCGTAGAGCAAGTTGTTATTAGTATTTAAAAAAAAAGTCTACAAAGTAACAGTTTGTAGTTTGGTAGCAGTCCATAGAGTGGTAGTTGTAGTTTGGTAGCAATGCCAAAATACTCAATCCATAATTTGGCAATAATTCAAAAAAAATGTTTGTAGTTTAGTAACATTTTTTAAAAACAAAAAGTTTTTTAGTTTGGTAGTAGTCTAGATGTGGCAGTTTGTTATATATAAAAAAAAAATCTATAGTTTGAAACAATTCAAAAGAAAAAAAATCCAATTTTTGATTTTTTAGGGGGGGGATTTGGGGTTATGGAGTTGTCAATATTCACTAAAAAAAGATATTACTGTTCGAGAATGGTGAATGAAGTTTAAATCTCTATATTTTAATGATGATTATTGGCAAGCCTACCTTGGTAGATTTTTAGACAAAGAAGCTCTTTCTTGGTAGGTAAATTTTATTAAGAAAAAATAAAATTACACTTGGGACAAAATGGAGAAAGCATTTTTGAGTCAATGGGACCCATATAACAAGATAACTAGTTTGAAGGTCACCAATAAAGGCTATGTAGAAGAAACGAATAGCCCTAAAAAAGAACAAAAGGAAATTCAAAGAAAGATAATTTGCAAAAAAATAGTAAAAGTAAATGACAATGATGATAGTGTGCAAACAGAAGAAAGCACAACATGGATGTCAGAGAAGTCAAAAAGTATTCAAAAGGATCTATGTCTACCACAATGCATAGAAGAAATAACAAAAAAAATAGACAAACCAACAATTGTGTAGAATAAATAAACAAGTAGATAATTTGCAAAAAATGGCAAAGGATGACAGTATACAGACTGAAGGAAGCACCAAAGGTTGTGTAATTTTTTTTGAAAATATTAAGAATTTGACAGAAAAGGTAAACAGGCTTCAAGAGGAACAAAAAAATGAATAAAGAGGACATTATAGAAAGAAAAATACATATGACAATGTGCAAGTTGAAATACATCATTGATATTAGATAAGCCAAAGAGTGGTTAGAGGGATTTGTTCAATTTTAAAAATCATATTTTGCAGGTTCATGGTTGCATCTAGAAGGAAATGTCATTATTTCTACAAACCCTAGCAGTAGATACAATATCAATAATATATCTTTGGCTAAGAGGTTGCAGGTTCAAACAAAGAAAATCAAAGGCACACAACTTAAGGGTTTAAATATTCAATTTTTTGAAGATTTGAATATCACCGTGGACAAATATATTTTACATTCAAATTTGTATGTTATTGAGATGGATGATGTAGATATTGTTCTTGGTTATCTTTGATTAAATTCTTTGGGAACTTTTAATATTAATGTACAAAAGAAATTCATGAAGTTTTGGCATTTAAAAAGAATATAACAATACAAGATATTTTCTAATTTAAGAAGCAAGAATCCAAGGAACAACAAGAAGCAATTGTAGTAGGGGAACAAGTGGAGAAACCAATAGAAGAATCTATAAAAATAAAAAAAGCATGGGAAAAACAACAACAAAGATCCAGGAAACTATGTCAAAGATTAAGGAAACTCTAAAACAAATTTAAAATGAAGAACCTAAAATAGAGGTGAAGGAGGAGGCAATAGCATAAATCAAAGAAGAAGCTAAAGCTGAGTCCAAACCAAAAGATGCGAGCATAACAAAGAGATATCAAAGAAAAAAGTAAAATACTAAACAATCAAAGCTAATAGAACATCTTATTAAGGTTACAACATATCGTCACCCTCACCACCAAGAGCGGCAACAATCTTGGAGGAATGGCTTAAGGCAACAGTATTATGGTTCTACATGGGATTATAAGGGAACCAACTATGGTAATATTTGGCAAAGAAAGCATAGTGACAATGATTTTTAGAGTGGTGAAACAACATCAAGAAACAAATGAACCCATCATTTGAGTTACCAAAGTAGAGCAACAGAAGTGTGGAGCCAACAAAGTAGTCTTGGGCACTCAAGTGGCAAAAGCGAGCAAGTATGGCTAAAAAATAGTGATACTTATTGCCAACAAAAAGATACCTCCAACACATGGAACCAAGGGATTGCTTCCAAAAATTCAAATGTCAAAAGGACATATTATAATCACCAAATACCACCATCAATCAAAGTTTCATTGGGATGGATGGATGATCTAGATCAGTATCAATTCACAGCAAGGCTCAAAAGATCATATTGTTTAGTCTCTTAAATTTCGAGGATGAAACATTTTGTAATGGGGATGGAATGTTAGGTGCCCACAATAAGTATTTAATATTATAATATTATATTAGTTATTCCACATGTATGAATAAGTGGAAGAGGTAGGTAGTTGGGCATTATAAATATGGGCAAAGACTCATAGAGAGAATATGAAGAGAAGAATAGTGTATTGTTGAGATATCATATTGAGATATTGTAAGGAGTGGCTTCCTTTCAATAAGGAATATTGTATGGTGTTTTCCTACCTCAAGGGTTAAATATAAATTGAGAACATTTGAATAATTTGCATTGGTTGTGTTGTTTTATTATTCATTGTGGTTGTTTCTGTAAATTGTAATAATTTCTATGGGTGAGCAACGAGGTTCATAACAAGAGCCAAGTATAAGATGATTTACAAGTAGCTCAGGAGAATACACAACAAGAAGTGGGTATAATGCAAAGAACCAATAAAATAGAAATATCGCAAGAATATGGAGAGATATTTGGGATAACCCAAACATTCCTAAAGTTAAAATGTGTGTTTGGCTAGTAGGTTAGAATAATTTTATCCTAATATAACCTTATGAAAAGGGGTTTTCATGGCCCCTCACAATGTGTTATTTGTAAAAAGGATGAGGAGAGTATAAACCATCTCTTGGGACATTTCTCAATAGTCTAGAAACTATGGTAATGGATTCTTAATATGTTTGGTAAATGCATGGTGATGAATGGCAAGATTGAAGAATGGTTAAAACAATGTCATAGAAATTTTAAAAGTGATGCTTTACAGACAATATGGGATATATCAAAAGATACAATACTTTGGACCATAATTGAGAAAATCTGTAAAAAATCCCAATTCAAGTAAATTTTTTGTGTATAACATGGGTTCAACGCCAAATAGGATTATCTTTGTGTACGGGGGAGTGGATTCTTCATTCGATCCTCCTCCTCCTAATGAACCTAGGCAACAATTTTGTCCTAACATAGAATATATGTCCAAGCCAACTTTCCCAATGTGATATTTTTGATAGGTTAATTGGCAGGGATACGGATTAGGACAACATGAATAGGGCATACGCGATATCGTCGAACCTCACCATCGAGAGGCGAATGATCACTGTGGCCTAGGATATAGGCCACAATCTTCCACTTCCTCTTTCAATCAATTATTTCAATGACTCACTATATATCCTAAAGAGGATGGTGAGGAGGACGAAGATAACGATGATAGTGAGGATGAACACATAGACACTGAATTCACACATCATCCATACGAGGTTTTTTTAGAGCACCCCGAGCCTCATGTTGAACCACCACCATTGCCTTAGCCACATCTATAAACTTGATGTAAACTATGTACATATAATTGAAAAAATAATAATTTAACATTGCATTTTTTACATCCATTCATGCATCCATAACTCATACACATCCCATGATCATTTCCTTATACATTGCATTATGTATCACTATCATCTGCATTCATACATGTCACTTGTCATATTGGTTGTCGTTCAGGACAATTTGGATAATTGTTCATCCACCAAGTCTTGTTGTCTTAATCAGGGACACCTTCGATCCAACATTGGTACCATTTTATAATCCAAAACTCATATACCTCTCAATATTTTCGATCATTTAGCCACGCCTAGTGTTTCAAGCACCCTCCATTGAACATCAAGTTTTCTCTTGGACCAAAAAGCACACTTTTTCACTAAGAAAATCTTGAGTTTTAGGAGTTGACTCTACCATTCTTGAACCAAACACATATCACACTTATTAATAATATTTTGTGTCATAAAGGGATGACGCCATGATCTAGGTTGAACCTTGAAGTGAAAAGATCTTCTTGCTTGTCCCATTGTGCACATAGTCCAAAATAACAATGAAAACAGTGGTCTTCACCACTTACAAAAGTATAAGATAGAGTAGTAAGGATAAGGGTAATATTCTCATCAGGCTCAATTTGAGTGGTTGAGAATCCAATTCCCCAAAGCTATTATTTTTTTCACAACAAAAATACCATAATAGCATGAGTAGTAAGGATAGGGTTAAATCCTCATTAGGACTCGATTCGAGTGGTTGAGGATCCAATTCCCCAAAGCTCTAATTAAATTTGTAAACACATAGGATTCAAGTAGTAAGGATAGGGTTTCATTCTCATCAAGACTTGATTCAAGTGGTTGAGAATCCAACTCCCCAAAGCTTGAAGACCCTAGTATTGGACTATGCTCATGTGTGGTGACACGTCTCTCTTCAAGAGACCTTTGAATGCACATAAGGACAAGCTAGCTTTTTGGTTCTCTCCATGTCTGGTTTAATCTCACCTTACTCAAGATGGATAAATGAATTCATTTACACACAATGGTTCTTATTTGTCTTGAGTTATTACCACGCTCATGATTGGTAAATGAACATCCATTGCACACACAACTGGTCCTTAAGAAATTTGACTCTGCTAAAACAACTCTAGGATGAGTTTGTTTGAAATCACTAGGATGTTTGAGTCTCTGCAAAACAACTCTAGATCCTTTATCCCTAACTCAAACAAAGTCATAAATGACCTCCCATTCCATACCACCATCACATTATCACACATGTATCATAGTTTATTTTATCTTGCAACATATGGCCAAAACCAGTACTACTGTATTGGTACCTCTAATTAAGCAATAAATGCAAAGTCTGTTAAATAATGGTTCAAACCTCTATGAATGACAGTAAACAAGGCAACATCATTCATTCATTTGCATACATCACCATTATTTGCATTTATTCATCATATATTAATTTCATAACATATAAAAAAATTTGAACTTACACATATACATCCATAATCACATCATCAACCAATTGGGGGGTCCAAGTTCTCACACCTTCCCCAATAATAACATCAAGCAGTCAACTAGCTGGGGGGTTCAACATCATACACCTTCCCCAACAATCATATCATCAACATCAACAAGGGGGGGTTCAAGGTCTCATACCTTCCCCATCAGTCACATCAAACAGTCAATCAAGCAAATTAGGGATGTTCAAGGTATCACACCTTCCCCCCTAATACAAAAAAGGGCTCCAAAGGGCCTAACTCCTTTGGTCACATTTCAATTCAAAATCTCTAAAGGACCTAACCCCTTTGATCAATTTCAATTCCAAAAGCTTTAAAGGTATCTAAACTCCTTTGGTCAATTTCAAAAAGCTCCAAAGGTACCCAAACTCCTTTGGTCAATTTCAATCCAAAAGGCTCCAAAGGAACCAAACTCCTTTGGTCACTTCCAAATCCAAAAGACTCCAAAGAAATTAAAACCCTTTGGTCATTTTCAATTCAAAAGGCTCTAGAGGCACCGAACCCCTTTGGCCGATATCTAGACTAGATTATTTCTTTCTTGCACTAGCTAACCAAAATTCTCAAGTGAATCTCGTATTTAGTGATTTACTCTAGCCACTCGGTGATTGCAGTGATTGGTTATCCATGCAATCCGATAGGATGGGTAAATCACCATAAGGACACTTTAAAAAAAAAAACATCAATTTCATTTTAATTATTTTCACCTTTGACATCTGCTTCGTCGCTTTCATCATTTTATCTCTTCTCAATAAAATCATTGCTTGAGGGGGTAGACAATATCTACAATTTCTAGTCTCAAATTAAGTCAACACTCAATATTGGGAATTGTGTTCATTCAAGAATCATTACCAAAGACTATCATACACCCTTTTTGTTGGGGAAAATAACAAGTAAAATTTTCAATCAAACAAACACTTGGTATACCTAAAGTCTAAAGTGTAGACCTCTCCCTGTATGTCTACCTACGACTAAAATGTTATCAAGTGTAGGTAGACCTAAAGCCTAAAGTGTAGACCTCTACATGAACGTCTACCCATGGCTAAAAAGTTTACCAGAATCAAATACCATTAATGTATCAAAACTAATGATTCGACGATGTGCGTCTTTTCCATGTTTGGGGTAAATACACATTGAATTTTATTTGTGACCATCTTACATATCTCCCTTTCAAATGCAAATGGCTTTAAATCCTCCAAACAATCAAATACTCCATAAAATCATCAAATCAACACATCAATGCATTCAAAACATCATCCTAGATCATCATAGTTGAAATCAAATCAGTTTGATCCCTCAATTTTGGAATATGATAGCATTCAATAAACTTTGCACAAAGCTATCATTCACCTTCTCCACGAGGACAAAAGAAGAAAATCTCTCAAATCAGTATGCACCATACCAATGTTTGCATATGAATCCAGTGACTGCAATCAGGTGTACAAATCACCCTAGAATGATTCTAGTATCACACACACACCACATTACTTGGTCTATCTACCACATAAAATGCTCATCACTCTTCCACGAGAAAAGTTTCAACAATGCAGTTTTACCTTAAACTTGGTGCAACCAAATTGATCATGATTTTCAAACATTTGCACACATCACATATGCCCCTTTTCATCATCCACATTCAATCAATTGACTCGTGGGTTTCATTCTTCACCCATTCATCAATTAAGGGGGTAAGCTAAAATCAAAATTTTCAAAATCATTCTTCGTGCGCATTGAGGAAAGAGTCCATTCATCCATCCAACAAAAACTAGGTGTCTCTTTGTTTTTGCACCACATTGTGTTCTACACAATGCAATACAAAAAGGGGTATTTGTAGACACCAAATCCTAGTCATTTATATATATATATATATATATATATATATATATATATATATATATATATATATATATATATATATATATATATATATATATATATATATGATGTTAAATCATAGCCGCTCATCAAATCGTAATCCTAGCTTGCCACTTGGTAATCCTAGCCACTAGCCTAATCTCAATCATAGCTTACCACTTGGCAGTGCTAGCTTGATTGTCACTTCCGAACCCTAACCCTAGCCTTCCAATAAGGGTTATAAAACATCAATCATTATTTAAAAGAGGGGTAAGGAGAAAAAAGTATCGAGCATCCATAGAGAAGCATCACCAAAATCGTGAGAGCAACCCTAGCCAAAATTTGAAAATCAACAAATCAAAGTCCCGCATTATCTCGCATCATTTTTATTAAGCAGATCTAGACATGGCAGGGCATCTACGCAGATCACGAACGTGGCTCTACATCCATAGATATGTGGCACTATGTCCAACCATTCCCATATGTGATCCCATGTTTGCTCGGTAAGTTTTTAAAACCTTCACAAGCATAGATCAAGAATATTTTTAACAAGGTAAATTTGATTTGTTTTTGTTTTTTGTATTCTACAGAAATTTGCATTTTCATAAGCATTTTCATTAGGGTTAGTAGATTTTCGTTTATATCAAAGAGGACCTCACACAGTGGAGGTCCCTCATATGCTACTGATCCCTTTATGTTGTTTGTATTTTTGTAGGTGTAGGTGACAAGTCATTGGAAGTTGTTGGAGCAATAGACGATCCGCAAGAATACTCAAGCCCGTCTACGAATTGATTTGTAGTAGAAGAAATCAATATACACCCACCATTCAGTTGGATCTGACAAAGGGATTGCACCTCTTTGTGTTCATTGTGATCTGAAGACAACCAGCATACTGCCTTTGTAATAAGACCTCAATAACTTGGGGTAAATCAATATTGTACAAGAGTGGAGATCAAGGCTCCCAAGTGTTTTAATAAAAAGAGCATTTTTGTTTACTTTATTGCTTGTGTCAATATTTTATTGCTTGGGTGTATTTCTTTTATTTATAGTATGTGTAAACCTAATCTCTCCAAATTATGTAGCAAGGTCTTGAATTTCTAAAATTAGTTCTTGAATGTTCCATGGAGCCATTTCTTTCCTCAAAATTGGATTTATTACTATGAGAGAATCACCTTCCATCCATACTCTATTCCATTTCATTTGTTTGCATATTTTTAACCCTTCCAAAATCACCCAAGCTTTAGCTTCATTATTTGTCTTAAATCCACTATTAAAAGAGTAATGAGATAAACTTTCTCCTCTATCATTTCTAATTACCCCCCCTCTTCCTATTGGTCCTGGAATTCCTTTAGATGCTTCATCAAAATTCAATTTGACCAACTCCACATCTAGTGTTTCCACTTTATATTCTTTGCCTTCTTTTTATTTTTCCTGTATCCAACATCATAATTCCATTTGATGAGTTGATTCCATCTATCAAGGCTCTCTGCTTCAGATTAGGGATTGGGTGAGTTGATAGGGTTGGTTTACTCCTTTATGGCTAAACAAATCTTTATTTTCATTACCTTTAAAGTTATTTTCTTTTAAATATTATTCTATTCCTTTCTAGCCATACAATCCAAAGTATTGTATCTTTTGATATATCCCAAATTTATCAAATTTATTATAGTATATTATATGTATTAATATTAGATTATGGTCAAGTTAGCAATGAAGATAAGTCTAAGGTTTTCTTTTTAAATTTTGATAATAGGGTGCAAACCCGTATCCCTAATATTTTAAATTTCAATAAAGGCTTGGTCCCCTTTAAATACCTCGATCTTTTAGTGGCATGAAGACATCTTGGAAAGGAATCCTAGAGGACTTGTGCAGATAAAATTTGATGTAAGTTAAATCATTAGACTCATTGATGGCTCTTATTGGGGGGAATATTAACTCTGATAAAATCTGTGTTGCAAGTTATTCCAGTCTTTCAATTTATGGCTATGATTGGTCCCAAGCACTGTGTTCAGGAGATTGACAAACTTTTGGGGACTTTCTTTGGGGAGGATAAGTATTGAAAAATAAATGGAGTTTGATCAAGCAAGATGTGGTCTACCTCCCTCTAAATAAAGGGGGGTTGGTATTTGTAGATTGACTGATCAAAACTTGGCTTTATCAGCTAAATTATTGTGGAATTGGATTATGAACTAGTCCATCCTTAAGTCAAAGATTCTATCTATGTAGTATGGGGATGAAGTGGAACCGATTTATAGCCTCCCCTTTAATAGGGGGGTCCATCATTTGGACTACAATTAAAAATACTAGTATTGTTATTATTATAGGGCTATTATGGAAAGTCATAAATGGAAGAAAGACAAAATTTTGGGATGATGCAAGGAATTAATGCCTACTAATTACTTACCAATTCCCAAACCTGGGTAATGTTATAAATATTTTTAAGAATGCAAATTGAGTCTATGTTAAGGACTTCTCGAAGGAAGATGAAGGGGGAGTGGGTTTGAGGAGGTGGAAAAAACTCTCGATTTGAAGACAGATAGCTGAAGATAGGGATGGGAGTGGGTTTGAGGAGGTGGAAAAACCTCTCAATTTGAAGATAGATAGCTGAAGAATATAGGGATAGTCTGAGGGCTATTTTGGATCAAAGGCAATACTCATGGTCAAAAGAGGAGGACTCTTTGGGATGGGGAAGTAAAGGAAATGGATAATATTTCATCAAGAAGGAATATGACTGGGTCATAAAGGGATTAAGTAGAGAGAGGGAAATTTGGAAGGTTTGGAATTCAAGTTTATGGTCAAAAGTCAATATTTTCATTTGGTTAGCCATTTAGAATAGGTTTTTGGCTCAAAATAATCTTTGTAATAGGGGCTTGGTGGGATTAGAATGGTGTGTGCTCTATTATGGGGTAAGAGAATTTATTGACCACCTTCTAGTTCGATGTTCTTTGCTAGTTGGTTCTATGATCAAGGCGAAAGGATGTTTAATTTGCCTCGGCTTGGTGATGTCTTGTTGGAGTAGTTCTTAGATCTACGAGGCTCTAAGGGGTAGATGGATAGTTTGTCCTTTTAGTCCATTGTTTCAAGGCCTTCACTTTATCACAAGTGTTGCTAGAATGTAATAGGTGTATTTTTTGTGATGAGTGCTCATCCAGGAAGTCAATTATCTTGAGAATTTTACTCAATATTAAAGAGGTTGTAAGAGGAATCAAAGGTTCTTAGCTTATTCCTAGAGACGAGGAGTTATTGGATCTTCTTGGGATTGTGATCCCTAGGTGGGTTCAGTCCCAATATTTATGCAATTGGATATTAGGAATAAGGAAGATTCCTCCTTCTAAAATCTTGGACAGGGGAGGGAAGTGGAAGCCACCACCAATGGATTGGGTTAAGGTTAACACCGATGGTGCTACTCATAGCAATTTGAATGAGGTAGGTATTGAAGGGGTGGATCGTACACACGAAGGAACGACGGTTTTTTGCTTTCATCGGGGTATGGGAGGAACAACAACATGGTGGAAAAGGCCATGACCATTTGTAAAGGCTTGGTCATGGTTCTTAAGCAAGGACACTTGAGAATTGAGGTGGAGTTTGACTCTAAGTCTTAAGCAATAGGTTGAACAAGTAGGAGGAGGAGGGGAATGGAATGAAAGGTCCAATGGGTCTTGGACAATATTATGGGTTTAAAAAATAGAGCACAGATAAAATTTCTCCACATGGCGAGGGAAAAGATCAAAGTTGTAGATAGATTGGCTAATTTGGGAATAAAGAGAGGTCAACATTGGTGGGATTATGGTAGGGGGAAAAACCTAGGGGAAGATTATATGGACTTGCAGGTTTTGCTTCAACAGGATTACCCCAATTATGGGAAAGGAATAAGTACATGCATGGAAACTCTTGGGAGGAGGGAGAATTTGTGCATAGGGAGATTGAAGGTCTTGATGTTTTATGATTAGGAATTGTTCAAATCACTATGTACATGGGAATGTGGTGATAACATAAACATATAACAATATAGATTAGTAGGATGAGCTAGTGGAGTTGCAAGAATTTGCAATCACCATTGGAAATGAAAACCTCTTAATGTGATTTCAAGAGGATATGCGAAATACAAGGAAAATGAACCGATGGTTTTATCTTTTTATAGTTCTGAGGAGTTCTCCTCTTATATGTTGTTTAATGATTAGGTGTAGCAATGTTTTTTGGTGCAATTTTTATCTATTATCTAATTGGCCATTTAGCCTTCATGGGATTATAGGCATGTATATCTGGAGGCACTTCCAAGTTGTAGCCCAAGTATGGAAGGCCCCACAACTATGTAATTTGGCTTATGTTTAACAAAATTTAGTCTTTTTTTGCCAAAGAAATATTAGATGGTTAAAAATTGAGTTGTCCTTGAAATCTCTAAATATGAATTTCTCATATTTATTTATCAATTTCATTATACTATAATATATGCAATAACATTAGATTATTAAAATTTTCGCTACCATTGAAATGAAAAGTTGCCTATAGTTAAAGGTTGAAGAATAAGAAATAAGAATTATTTTTTTAAGGGTACTTTTTGTTTTAACCTTCTAAGGCTAGCAAGCATTGCCCACATCAATCTGTCTCACACTACATCCTTGTTTATGGTTTTCTGTGGGGGTTTTTATTGTTGTTGTTATTATTGAATCCTTTGTAGATTCTTCACCTTAGGTGGATAATCTCCTTTAATATAGCCTCAATTGTTGTCAATACTCCATCCCTTGGTGAAGTTAATGCAAAGTAAACAAGCAATCGCAAAAAATCATTCTAACAGTGTACCACAAGGTAATGTTTCCATCCTTGATATTGTGCTTCATATGCAAGATTTTGACAATGCATGTAGATGTCTTAAGAAACACATACTTACCGAGTATTTCCTAGGGTGTATACCCAACGATACTTTCATTCTTTAGTGGATCTAGAATGCATGACATCCCCATGGTATTAAATTGGAGCATATACAAAACCTCACTAAGGGGTTTTTCCATTTTTAGTTTACTAATCCTTAACATGCCATGGTTGTCATAAGTAGAGGCCCCTGGTATATTAGGAATATCCATTTGGTTCTTCAACTATGGCATCATAATTTTACTCTCTATGGATGTATCCTTGAAAGTGATAGTGTGGGTAGAATTCCCTAGTCTCCCTCTTCCACTGTGACCTTTTCTACAAAAATCGATCACCCCTATTAAAAAATTTGTTTACATGAAACAACTAAAATTCTATGTCATTCACCCCCATAAACATTTGTATGTTGAGGTTGACCTCCCTAAGGGCCTTAAATAATTTATTGGCATCCAAGTCGAAGACTCCTGTTTCCAATAAAGGGTGGTTTATGTTAACCTTATGAATACATGTTACAAATATTAGTCAACTGCTCATAAAATCAAAGATGATCCCCTAATGGAGGGTCGCTTCAAAGCTAAGACCCCCTCACCTACACCAACACCAAAATATATCAATGGTCAAAATAATGGATAATATTGGAAAAAATAATTAATAAAAAACTCATCCCTCGGTCTTCGTAGGACCCTCACACAAACCCTCACCTCCCACTACTTTTGTTGTGCCTCCTGATCCTTCCTCCACCCCAACTACTCCTATATCAACCGTTATAGTTATCATTCCAAGCCACTCATAGCCTGATGTTGAGAAACCTACTAGCTCCCCATCATCTACCATCACCCCCTCTCGAATACCCCCTTCCTCCTCGCTTTTAGCACCTCCAAGAAGCCTACCCACAAGGGTGACCCGTTGCTCTTAGAGTAGTGTTATAGAGTGCATAAGAGCTCCATTGGAAAAGAGAAGACAAGTCAACTTTATAAGTGAGAATCATCAATATTTTATCCCAAATACCTTTGATTCTCTCACAAACTTTGAAGATACTGAGAAAATAGAGAGGGTTTTGCTCCTTGAGCATTCCCAATGAAGTGTCTTTCATGGAATGTTCATGGTTTGATGGACCCAATTAGAAAGTAATTGGAACTTCCAGAGTCTTTCAAATACATCTTCGAGATTTGGTGCTATTGAAATTATTTTCTTGCAAGAAGTCAAGGTAACAAATTTCATTCTGCATAGTACTTGTTAATTTATATAGCCCTAGGGCCAATTTTACTCCACCTCTCATACTCTTGGTAGAGGAGGAGCAATATTTTTGTGTCAGATACCTACCACTCATATTTTTTGACTTGGGGAGTGGACTCGCCCTCTCATGTAGTTTGGATTATTCTAGATCTTGCAGGTTAACCCCTTGGCATTCTTAATGTTTATGCTCCTAATGATGCTCTAGACATATGTGAGATTTGGAAGTAGATTGCTTTATCATTTTTCCTTTCTGCTTGGATCATCAATGATGAGCTTAATATTGTTAATTATGCACATGATAAAGCTAGGCTCCTTCCTATGCAATAGGCTATAGGAGAACGTGAAGCTTGGTACTTTATGAAGAATAAACTGGGGCTATCTAACCTTGATTCATGTTTCTCCTCCTTCTCCTTCTCCAATCATACTTGGTTCTCTTGGTCTAATCAACAACAAAAAAATCAAGTGTTGGAACGCCTTAACAAAGCTAGATTTATGATCAAAGTGCCTTTTTATTTTCTCGCTTGTCTAGCTCAACTCATTTCATGGATGTTGTCCTCTCTAGTCATTCTCCCATATTTTTATCCATTGAAATCTCCACCTCCCCTCCTTCCCAGTTCACCTCACAATTCTTTCTAAATACCTCCTTTCTTCACCATCCCACTTTTCTTTTATATTAGGAGGATATGAAACTTGGTTCCTCGTCCTTATGTTTCGAGTGGTTGGATTGAACGATGGTTAGATGTCATCCATAAAATGACCTCCTTTCTTATATCTCTTGTCAAACGTGTTGCCAACTTCAGGTGCAATTCCAATGTTGCTCTCAAACATGAATCGATTCAGGTTCCTCGATAGTTTGAGTCTTGCCCTTTAAATCATGATCTCCAAAAACATGTGGTACGAGTTCATCACCAACTTATGTTGGCTTAGCATTGTGATACTAGGGGGGCTCAAATAAAGGCCATAATACATTGACTCAAAATTGGAGACAAGCCTTTAAGAAATTTTTTCCATCATCTTCACCTCGTTATCACAACACTTGCATCAAGGCCATTCAAGAGGTCAAGGTTTGAAATACCACCTTGCCAAATATTACTCAAGCCTTTGGTTGACACTATAGGTAGTTCTTTACCTCACAAGAGCCTTCAAATCAAAGGAAGCAAGCCCTCAAGGATTGTCTTATTATAGTTCCAATAAACTCTCTAATGCTTAAAGAGTTGCATGTGATCAACCACTCTCACTTGAAGATTTGTATGAGGCCCTCTCTCAAATGGCTAATGATAAAGCTCTTGGACCTCTAAGAAATTTTTCTATTGTCTTCAGCCCTGTTATTACAACACTTGCATCAAGGTAATTCAAGAGGTTGGGGTTTGATTACCACCTTGCCAAAAATTACTTGAGACTTTGATTGACACTATAGGCAGGTCTTTGCCTCGTAAGAGCCTTCAAAGCAGAGGGAGCAAACCCTCTAGGATTGTCTTGTCGTAGTCCCAACAAACTTTTTGATGCTCAACGAGTTGCATGTGATCAACCACTCTCAATTGAAGATTTGCATGAGGCCCTCTCTCAAATGACTAATGATAAAGCTCTTGGGCTAGATGGTTTTCCCTATAAATTCTATAAAGCCCTTTGGGACCTTATAGGCCCTAATATGCTCCAAGTTTATTGGGAAGCTTTGGCAAATGGCTCTCTTGGACAAAAAATTAACAAGCATAATATAAAATTTATTCCAAAGTCTAGAGACCTTGAGTTGATCACCATTTGTTATCCAACCACACTTCTCAATGTTTCCTACAAGATCATATCCAAAGTCTTAGCCTTTGCTTCTATGTCACTTCCTACCATGCCATCATCGATGCAAAGAAAATAGGTTTCATCAGAAGTAGATATATTTTAGATAATGTCTTGGTTGTTTAGGAGGGAATGGAATGGGTCAAAAAATTCAACCAACCAGCCATTTTTCAAAAAAATGACTTTGATAAAGCCTATGATCGTATTGAGTGGCACTTCATTCTTGTCATGCTCAAATACTTGGGTTTTGATAATGGTTTCATTTATGTAGTCAAGATGCTCTTTGCAGATACCTCTATTTCTATCAACAAAACTCAATCAGAGGCTATTGGCCTTTGTTGCTCAATCAGACAAGGCTTTCCTCTTGCCCCCTCTCTCTATGTCATTGCAGCTGAAGATTTTAGTTATCTCTTGGTTCATAAAGACAATTTGGGCCTTGTGAAGGGCATTTATCTTACCAACAATCAAACCCTAATGATTAATGGACACTTTGCAAATAACTCTTTCCTCACATTAGCTAAGAATGAAGAGTCCTTCACTTAGGCCATTCATTGTTTAAATACTTTGTCTTACCTCTAATTCCAACATCCAATGATAAAAAACTCTCTATTTTTGATAGTCTATATCTCCTCTCCCAGCTTGGTTGACTCAATTTCCCTAGAGATGAATATAAGATGGGGAAGTGTTTCGGTTCTTAGGTATCCCTTCGCCTTCCATAGTTTCCCTTTAGAGCTTTGGAAAAATGTTATATAGAAAATAAAATCCAAGCCTACCTACTAGACCACTAAAAAGTTTTGCCTTATTGGCAAGTTTCAAATCTGCTCCAAGATCCTGGTTGTGACCCATGTGTATTATTCCTCATGTTGGGTTCCATCCAAGGCTTGTTATCAAAAGCTAGAGAAGTTTCTTTGGGTAAGTTCTACTTAGACTTTGGTTTCCATAGAGTAGCATGGGAATTTTGCTATTTATCCAAGAATAATAGGGCAATGGGTCTTCTTAACTGCAAATACCAAGACATGGTCTTATGTGCCAAATGGATAATCAAAGCCATTTATAAATATGAGGAAGCTTAGAAAGTGTTGATTTGACATTGCATTACCTTAGGTTCTTCTTATGGGCGTAAAGCATAGAGAGGTATGGATTTCCCCTCCCTTCTCATTGCTCTAGTTCCCATCAAGATTTCAGACTCTTTTATCATTCGTAGCATTTGGAAGGCTTGGGAAAACATCAAATCATGGATTTGATGGAAAGGTATTGGTTTTTGGGATGGACTCTCCATCAATTCTACGAACCTTTGGTGGTTCCCTATCTTGACTATCCAAGGATTCCCTTTTGCTCAAATCCCCTAGATGCATGCACAATAATTCTATAAAGGGGTATCTCTACAATGGTCGACTTGTTTGCTCGACTAACTAGGGATTGGTATCCTTGGGAATATATCAAGTTCAAGTTCAAACCTCTATTGGTAAGGAAATCTCAGAGGCAGTTAAAGCAAATATACCTAATTTTATGTTTCACAAGATCACAATGTGCTCTTAGCATCCTTGGTGGAAGGACTAACAATAGTACCCATATATACCCCTCCTTAATTATAAGACATTGCAAATGGCTATCACCATACTTACCCATGGCTGACAAACAAAATGCTTGTTGGGGCCTCTCTTTGCCTAGGTATATTTGGGTCCCTCATTTTCACACAACCTGGTTTGCTTATCTCAAACCCAAACAAACTATCTTTGCCTAGATTTTAATTCACCAAGGCCTCTTAATTGGTAAATGACACATCTACATTGGGGTTCCCAACCCATTATGTCTATTCTACCATCAACCTAAAGATCTTCACCTCTTTTGGAGATGTCATAAGGCCCAAGATGCATGGAAGTGGATTTTTTATTTTTTCTAGCCTATTCTCCCACAATGGTTTACATGGCAACAAATTCTCCTTGGAGACCATCCTATCCTCCCTCAGATGTTTCTAGAAGTTTGAAACCTCTTCATAATTGCCATTTCATTTTCTTTATGGAAAGTCAAAAACAACTCCTTGTTCTCTCACGCCTCTGTTGTTCCATTCTATAGTGTTGTTTATAGGGTTAATGTGATTTCTTTCGTGTTGCTATAGCTTCAATACATGCTAACAAAGTGGCAATGAAATTGGCCCATTTGTAGGAATTGATTAAACAATGGGGGAATGCTCCTCGCACTATTTTCTTGCATTGGCTATTTTTTTGGATAAATACACATAATTTGAGATAGAATGTGGTAGGTTTGGCCACTAAGGTGATTCGTCCTCTACACCAGATCAGAATACATGGTACAAATTGGACGTATTGACTGGGAATAATCTACCAAAGATAAGCCTCTGTAGTCTTGGTAGATGTCGTAAAAACAATGAGTTGTTTGAGGCATATTTGGCCTTTGTTTTATTTGGATAGTTAATGACCAGTTTGCAATAATTGATTGCGCATTGGAGGAATGCTCTCTGTAATGAGGAAATGATTTCTACACTATTTTCTTGCATTGGTCATTTCCCTGACTGAACCCACAAAGCTTACGATTAACTATGGTAGGTCTAGCCACCAAGATGATTCATCTTCTACATCAAGTTGAAACACATGTTGCAGGAAGGATGTGATGATTAAGAGCAATCTACCAAAGATAAACCTCAACAGTTTGATAGATGTCATAAAATAAATTAATAATCCGAGGCATGTTTGACCTCTACTTCTTAATGGACAACTATGACTATTTAGGGGTGTGAATATACAAGTATTTTTTGTTGCTTGTAAAAAAATTATATTTTAATTAATATAATGATTTTTCCTAAAAAAAAACAACATTCGAAGGATTATTAAGGTTGCAATTTTAAACCCTATCCATGATGATAAGAAAATAGTTAAAAATCAAAGCTTCGCTTTGTCAAAATTCAAACTTAGCCTTTAATCTTTGTTTGTAATGTCCCCTTTATGAGTAGTCAACTCGTTATGGTGTTCTAGCCTACTTATGGGCTCCCGTAGGCTATGATAGGTGCGTGGGAGCCTAATTAAGGTCGTTTAGTCGTCATCCGGATGCCGAGTGCTTTCTATTGCCTTTATTTCGAAGCCATTATGAGCATGGAAGCATGGACTTACTATTTTTAGTAATTCAGATTTTAGGGTTTCTGGTCGGAGGGCAGTGTAGAGTTGTTCTTCACCAAAAAGGGTATCCAGATTTATCTTCAGTTGGCAGATTGATTAACCAGAGGTCATAGATTTTAATGAACAAAGGTTTGATTATATTAAATTAAATTAAATATTTAATTTAATATAGTTATAACTTTATTTTATAAAGTGGAGATATGAGGGAACATAAGTCACTTAAGTGATAAATAATATTTTATAAAGTGACTTGGGAGTTATGTTATTTATAAAGTTACTTTATTCCGTAAAGTGACTTTATGTTTTTAAAAGGCAACAACTTAAGTTATAAAATAAAGTTGTTGACCCCTTGTTGAGTGCCTAGGTAAAAAGGGGGACGTGGGACTTATTATCCCACATTGAGTGTGCAAATGGAGTTGTCTCAACAAAAGGTCTAGATATTCAATTGCTTGCTCTCATTATGGACATTCTGGATATTGGAAATTGGTTTCTCTGAAGAGACTTCTGGGAGTTCTAGCTATAGGCTCTATCGGTTGTTGGGGATGAAATCCTCCTTCGGTAACAATATCTACAGGTGTGAAAGATCACCTTTGGATATTTATCTACCGATTTCATTTAGAGATCGGGACTGCATTTCACAAAGATATTTCATAGGGGATTTACTGGAGATTGACAGAGTTTCAGAGCAAATCATCGCATCTTCAGTCAGAGACTCTCTTATACTAAGCACACCATTATGGGTATCATTGCATGTGATGATATATTTCTGTTCAAAATTGATAGCAGCAAAGGGTATGCTTGTATTGTTATTTTGAAGCTATTTGGCCATCTGGGTATCGCTGCATGTGATGATATATTGTTGTTCAAAATCGATAGCAGCAAAGGGTATGTTTGTATTGTTATTTTGAAGCTATTTGGCCATCTGGGTATCGCTGCATGTGATGATATATTGTTGTTCAAACTCTGTAGCAATAAAAGGGTATGCTTGTATCGTTGTTTGAGTTGATTTGGTCACCTACGTATTGTTTTTTTTTTTGAATTTACATGGTGGAATCGGTAGCCGCCACGAATCCGGGCAGGCTGTCCAGCTTTTATGGCCGCCACAGTATTCTGCGCTATCCGCCCTAGAAGCCGCCACACAGATCTTCGCACAGTCCGCCCCTATAACCACCATGCCATAATCATTTTAAACCTTTTACGCCGCTGAAAGCACCAGGAAAGGGACAAGCGTTCAGTCCGACGAGGCCCGAGATTTGAACCTTGGACCTCTACCCCCCTTATGGGGTTTGGATGAACCAATTGGTCTACACCTCGGACCTCTCACCTAGGTATTGTTACTTTGTACGTCATATTATTAAATTCGTCAAAATCAATTGCATTTTATCCTATCCTTCAGAGTTTTAGTTGCATGTTACTAGGTATTTGTGAGAATTGATTTTAAAGTGTTTCATGTATCCGAGTATTGTTATTTGTGCATTATTTTGTAATAATCTCCATAAATAGTTGCATGTCATTCCTTTCTTTAGAGATTTCAGTTGCTTGTTTTTGGGTTCTCTTGAATATTAATTTAGAAGAGTTTTAAGCATTTGGGTATTGTTGCATGCAACTTTGTTTTGTTGTATTATCCCATACGTTGTTACTTCAGTCAAAAAACACAAAAAATCAGAAAAGTAGAAATCAAATTTTTTTTTTTTTTGTAGAACATGGGTAGTTTATTACATTGTTCATGCAGACATAACATCACGAGAAAAAGATTTGGGAGTGAGCCTCATATATTATTGTTTTAGATCTTGGAAAATGATATAGAAATAATGAATACAATCAAGTAAGAGTAAGGATCCCTCATTTTTCTTGTTTTAGATCTTTGGGGAAATTAAAAAAATAAAGGATTCATATTAGGAAAAGCTAGGTAACATGGAAGGAAAGTCATATTTGAAATCCCTAATGGGAAGTAATGATGCCCTCGTTACAAGTATGGATGTCCAAACTAGAGATAAGAGGAAGAACAAATATATGGTAAGTCCAATCCAAGAAGCAAATATTACATTAGAAGTGATTATCAAGGATGAGATGATCAAATATGATATAATGGTTCTTAAAAATAGAGGGTTAATTTATAAGTTCCATGGATGGGTTTTCAAAAATTCAAAATTGGATAGAGTAGATGTGGGGATTGAATCAAATTACTCCTTATTTAAGACCATGAAGTGATAATTTTTTTTGTCGATATAGAAACTATTAAAAAGCTTTCAATATGGATTAAGCTTTTTGGACTTTTGTACCATTTTATTAATAAGGACGTTTTGAAGAGTATTGACATTACCCCAAAGGAGTTCATCTAGGACAAACCAACTACTAAGAGCGAAAACATGTTGTATACCCTAAAATATGTGTTACTATGGATGTTTCAAAACCTTTGCCTTAATCCATTAAGATCACAAGTGGATTATGAAAACATTGTATTTTGATGCCATAAATGTTATGAGATTGGACACATCACAAGAGATTGCAAAATGGAAATGAAGGAAAAAGAGGCAAAACTTTTTAGTCATGAGATAAACTTCAAGATGAAACAAGGAGATCGTATTGTAGTAGAAACAGGATTAGATCAAGGATATTCCACTTCAAAAAATGTGGTAAAGGAAGCTTAGATACAACATTAGTTGACAAAGGTCATCATAGTTCACATGAATCAATTTTTAAAAGAAACAAAAAAGGATAAAAGGAACAAGGAAGTACATTGCGCAAGTCTAAATTTAGAAGGAATTATAGATGCAAAGGAAAACATCAAGGAAAATTTTATAACAAATGAGGCAAAAAAGGTCAAGTTTATTCCAAGTAAATCGCCTTCGTTTTCCTCAAGTAATATAAAATCAATTCCTTATAATAAAAATAAAAATAATTAACTTAAAAATATATAATAAAACATTATTTAACAGGTGACCATTGATAGGCACACCACACGCATATATTTATTTAATGCTGACATGCAGTTGCCCTAATGGCTAAGATGGTGGTTGTTTCTTAAGTGATCTTGTGTTCAAAACCCTTGAAGGTGGTTGTTGATGTAATTTGTAAGCGTTCTCCATAGGAAAAAACAAGGAAGTTAAAAAAACAATATTATACCATGCAATATGAAGATTCTCGCTGGCCGACAATGCGTGTTTCATAGGAACAACAACATCGCGTCATTCCTCCTCAATCACGTGCATTTCCCTATCAGTTGGTAGCAGTTGATTTTTAAATTATTTTAGTTTGATTATTTATTAGTAATAGTTGATTATTGAATTATTTTCTTAATTTTGTTGTGTTTTTACTAAAATAATTTTTATTCCACTTGTTTACTCCAAAAATTTTAAAATTGAAACAACAAATCTCATCCTTCGTTTTCCCTAACAAAATCTTCGCCACTGACTAAGATTCTCTTAAATTATTCTTTTAGATTCCACATGACGGAAAAATATAAATACAGGCCAACCTCCACCAGTGCTCAGGCAACAACATCGCAAAATTTTGCTTTTACGATTTGTATTGCTTTCCCGTTTTACCGTCTCTACCGTCGCCCGGTTCGAACTCCTTTGAGAGCTAAAATGAGTTCAAACGAATGTTTCGGCAACGGTAATTCGAACGACATTGCATCGGGGACGGGATCCGCTTTAATTTTCCTGGGAACCGGATCTTCTACGGGATGTCCCAATCCAAGGTGCCTGATGCAGCCCTCGGACCCTCCCTGTGAAGTATGTCACAAGGCAATTTCGGGCCGCCCCGAAAACAATCCAAATTACAGGTAGGGTAAAGGAGATCTTTTAACTGTAATGTATGTGCGCGCGTGCGTGTTTTATTTTAAATAAATTTAAATATCAACATTTCAGGTGGAGAATTTAACGATATCTTATTACAGGTAGGGTAAAAGAGATCTCTTAACTATAATATGCACGCGCTTGTTTTTTAATTTTTGTTAAATAAATTTATATACTAGCTGTTCAGTTGGACAATTTAGTGATATTCTATGTTTGGTTTCATGCTTTATGAGAAATTTTCTATCTAGCTTCTGATTTTCGTTTTGTAATTTTTTTTTCCTTTCAATATTAGCTGTTCCGATTATGCTTGTGTATGTGGTGGTCAAACTCTATCACAAACCTTCCATAAGAGATCTTACATTTATGGAGCACCACTTAACAACCCTTACTAGACTTCATTCTTGGAGATAGCTTGCTAGATGATATTAGACACTATGTTATCACCCTAAGCACATGATGACCAAACATAAATGAGTTGTTTTTTATATTACTAGGTTGAACATTGGAATGATGGACTCTCCATCTACAAAACTGGCTTCTTCATTGACCTCCTTGTTGGGATTTCTCACTAGACTTGATTATTATTAGTAAAATGTAGGGACTCGTTGTGGGGGTTAGGGTGACCATTCTCGTTGTCTCGCTTGTCACGGTGCATCCTAGACAGGTCGAGGGCATCCCCATAATTAGGGACTCTATGACTGTGTCCTCGGGATGTCCCAGGGGCCTGGGGTTGTCATCCCAGAGACAAGCCCCTCTAGGATATCGTTTTGGGACATCCAAACATCCTCAGGATGCTATGGGGACATTTGAGACGCCCCCACAACTTCCTAGGGACACATGGTGTCGAGGCGTGTCCTGTCATCTCAGATGGCCCCCTCAAGTCATTTAAAAGAACAATTTAAAAAAAGAAATCCTCTTGTCTTTTCCCCCAAAGAGAAATCACCCAAGAGAAAGTGCAACAACAAACAACAAGAGGCAAGAGCAAAAGCCCAAGAGGAGAGCAAGTGTCAAGGAGGAGGAGAGCTCCAAGTCTTCAAGGCCAAAAACTCTACTTCAAGTCTTCAAGCAAGATTTTCCAAGTAGAATTCTTCATATTTTTTTCAAAGTTGATTTTTCTTAAATGAATCTACATCAACAATGCAATGAAAGTATTCGTGCTTTCATTGAATTGTAGATGTAATTTTTGTCCCCCAATTTTTGCATTGTAAATTTATATGGAAAGTGGCGAAACAATTACGGTTTCAATTTTCAAACTTCCAAGTTTATAGTTTTACTTTTTTTTTTTTTAAATGCCTAATATGAGATCAAAACAATCTCCACCCATATTACATCATGATCATATAGTGGTATTACATGAGCTTGACAATTATGTTTGTATCATTTAGCAAGATTCAAAGCTCGGTCTCGTCCTTCAAAGTCAAGGAATTTAACGGATCTAACGCCATTTGATGATTATAGTTTTACTTGTAACTCTTAAAGGAGTTTTTTATTTGGTTTTATTTAAATGTTTGCAATGAGCATTATCATTATGTAGGAAGGGTTAGGGTTCTAAATATTTCATTGCAAAATGCAATGTTGTTTTTAGTTTTGTAAATTAAAATTTGTTTTGAAATAAAAAATGATTCATGAATGTCTTTCTATTTAGTATTTAGGAAGGGTTAGTGTTAGGGCTTGAAGTTTGAATAATGGACTATAATTTTTTTTTTTAAACATGTATGTATTGCTGTTTTTGAAAACAAAACATCAAATATGACTTCAAGTTCGAATCAAGGAACTACTCCTTTCCCGGAAGAAATAATAGAAGGTGGACGGATGGGTGGAAGTGGAACAGGGGGCATCTTTATTGCAAGTGTGGATGGATCAGTAACCCTTCCTTTGATTATCCATCTGCATTGTTGAAAGAATATGCAAGGAGGCCAAACCCTACCAATGTTTTTCAGAATTCAAAAGTTTTATGGGATTGGCAGGATACTATCAAATATTTGTTTAAAACTTTTCTAAAATAGCTAATCCTATCACATCTTTGTAGAGAAAATGGAAGAAGTTTGTTTAGACAAATAAGTATGAGGCATCGTTTCAAGAGTTGAAACAAGTGTTAACTAGTGTACCTATTTTGGCCATACCAAACCCAAATAAACATTTTGTAGTGGGTATTGATGCTTCCAAGGAAGGATAAGAGGGTGTCTTTTTCTTTTTGTTGGAGAAAAAGGGGTTGTACTTGGGTCCCACACCCTTGACAAATCACAACTCTCTCCTTTAGAGCTTGAGAGTTTATAAACAAATTTAATTCTCATCTCAATTGAGTTGCTATAGCTAGATACCTACATATTTTTTTATAATAAGTTTGAATTCTTGATTTTCATTTTCAGGATCTTCTTCAATTTTCTTTGTAAATACAAATATTCCAAAATTCAACATCCTTCTTGACATTTTCTTGCAACAACCTTCACAATACCAAAACTCCACCTCTACCTTCTATGCACTGCACCTTAGTACAATAATGTTTCCAAAACTTCGCGCTATCATAGTCCGTTTTACCAGATCTAGACTGCTAGTTTCCTTCCTGAAGCATAAGTGCAACCACAAGAATTGTAATAAATAGTTTATATGAAAACACATTAATGTTATAAAATACAATAATTATTACCAATGGAAAACATCAATCTTAATCATTATTTGATTAAGATACTCAACATTTTATTGTCAGCTTCAGCTAAACTTACTACTTCCTCTAACCATGGAAAAGAGAATTCAACTTCATGATCCTCTATTAAAATCCCTCTATTGGCTAGCCTATATGCACATTTGTTCCCTTCCCTTAACGTATGTGTAAACTTGATTTCTTCAAACTCTGTAGCAAGGTCTTGTATTTCCACAATGATCTCTTGTATTTTCCGTGGAGCCTTGCATTTATTACTATTAGTGAATCACCTTCCATTCATGCCATTTCATTTGTCTGCATATTTTTAACCCTTCCAAAGCCGCCCAAGCTTTAGCTTCATTATTTGTCTTAAATCCACTATTGAAAGCGTAATGTGACAAAATCTTATCCTTATTATTTCTAATTATTCCTCCTCCTCTTGCTAGTCCTAGATTTCCTTTAGATGCTCCATCAAAATTCAATTTGACCAACTCCACTTCCGGTGGTTTCTACTTTATATTATTTGCCTTCCTTTTGTTTCTCTTGTACCCAACATCATAATTCCATTTTATGACTTGACTCCATCTATCAAGGCTCTTTGCTTCAAGATTAGGTATTGGGTGAGTTGATAGGGTTAGTTTATACTCGTCTATGGCTAAACAAATCTTCCTTTTCATTATCTCTAAACTGCTTTCCTTTCCTTTAAATGTTCTTTTGTTCCTTTCCAACCATATATTCCAAAGTATTGCATCTTTCGATGTATCCTAGATTGCTTGTGATGCCTCATTTTTAGGATTGCTCTACCATTGCTTTAACCATTCTTCAATTTTGCCATTCATCACCATGCATTTACCAAACATATTAAGAATCCATTGCCATAGTTCCCAGACTATTGAGTAGTGCCCCAAGAGATGGTCTATACTCTCCTCCTTTTTACATAGAACACATTGTGAGGGGTCATGAAAACCTCTTTTCATTAGGTTATCCTAGGATAAAATTTTGCTATGACCTACTAGCCATACAAACATTTTGACTTTTGGAATGCTTGGGCTATCCCAAATATCTCTCCATATTCTTGCAATATTCCTATTTTGTTGGTGCTTTACATTATATCCGCTTCTTGTTGTATATTCTCCTAAGCTATTCAACTCCCAAATCAGCTTATCCTCGGTTCTCCTCGGAATAATCATCGTTGTTATCTTTCTGCTCAACTGCCTCCTAGCAACAATGTTCGACATACTTGTCAAAAAATCTTCTTTCTATTTGTATCTTCTTTCTTAATCCTTGTACATAATGATTGAAACCCTATCACCATATTTATCTTGAAGTAATCTCATCCATGTTTTCAAAATTGGATCTAGATTGAGTGGTTTTTTATAACACCAAGTATCCATCCAAATAGAAGCTTTTCCTCTAGTTCCTACCACCCATATTAGAACGTTTTTTTCAATGAGTTTACACATGTTTTTATGGGGTCATGGTTCCCATATTAGAACTTTAATCACCAGATTAGTTGATTTTTTAAAACTGTTTCATAGTGCAGAACCATCTGGTAGTGAGAATACAGTAAAGATTAAGCTTGGGTCATTGGGCTCAACGTACTTAAAAGAATTCTTGCCCATTGTCTTTGACTCTCTTTGTACAATCTGCAAATTACTTTTCCCCTTAGAGTTAAGTTTGCATTCGTAAGAACTCTTAAACCGAAACCTCCCCTAGTTTTATCATCACACACCTTGCTCCATTTCACCAAAGGAAATTTCCTTTTACTATGTAATCCTGACCTTTTAAATGACCATATAATATATATCAAATTTTTTTCTACTGATTTTGGCATAATATACAAGGACTTCTAATATGTTGGAATGGCCCGTAAGACTGATTTATATAGCTGCACTCTTCCTGCTAACGATAACCATCTACCTTTCCATGCTGGTAGTTTATTTTGAACTTTACTTATAACTGGATTGCACAATTCTATCCTCATTCTCTTATTAAATAAGGGCATCCCTAGATATGTTGTTGGCAAATTTGCCTCCTCCATTTGAAGTAACTTGCATATCCCTATTTTGATTCTAGCTGGAGTGTTTAGGAAGTAAATTTTAGATTCTGTCCTATTAAATTTCTGCCTTGATGCTCTTTCATATTCCTTTAATAAGTTATTCAAAGTTCTGGCCTCGTTTATCCCTGCCCTCCCAAAAAGGGCTGTATCATCTACAAACTGTTGATGGGTGATGTTGTCGATGTTATTACTAGCCTTAAGTTTGCTTATTAGCCCATATTTGTATGCCTTCTTCAAGTCCCTTCCCAATACCTTTACCATAATAATGAACAAATATGGTGATAGAAGATCTCCCTATCTAAGATCCCTCTTGTCTTTAAATGATTTTGTTACCAGCCCATTGACCAACACTGAATATGATACTGTAGAGACACAAGCTTTAATCCATCTAACCCATTTCTTCCCAAATCCAAACTTTTCTAATACTGCAAAAAGAAAATCCCATTTAACCCTATCATAGGCTTTATTCATATAAAGTTTTAAGATCATTACTCTCTCTTTTCCAAAAGCTACATGAATGCATTACTTCATGAGCTACTATGATCCCATCCAAAATCCGCTTCCCTTTCACAAATCCTCCTTGCGCTTTTGAAATAATTTTGTCTAATAGTGATCTTAACCGATTTGCCATCAGTTTGGAGATTATCTTATATGCCATATTACATAGGCTTATGGGCCTAAATGAAAGATTAGAGGGTGTCTTGATTTAGGGCAGGCATGTAATTGCTTTTGAATCATGAAAACTCAAGGACTATGAAGTGAATTACCCTGTACATTACCTTGAGTTAGGTGCGATTGTTCATGCTTAAACAATCTGGAGGTATTATTTGCTAGGGCAAAGATTCAAACTAAAGTTGGATCACCAAAGTTTAAGGATTGTTTTCACTCAACCAAAACAAAAAGTTGGAAAACGTAGATGGATGGAATTCCTTTGTGAATATGCTTTTGGCATCTCCTCTATCCAGGGCATGGAGAATAAGGTCGCAGATGCCTTGAATAGGAGACACATTATTGCAACAATAATGGTAACTTTGGACCTTAAAAAGCAACTCTGGAATAATCTTCAAGAAGATCCATGGTACAATGAAGTTAGAGACGCTAATATTTTTGATAAACTAAGCAAGAAAAAATATGTAGGATATTCCTTTGTTGATGACGAAGAACTTAGTTTTTGAGGGGCTTTATATGTACCACCAACGGGTGAATTAATAACTCTTATATTAATAAAGCGCCATATGTAGCCCATCTAGGGGTGAAAAATATGTATGTTGATTGGAAAAATCATTCTTTTGGCCAGGAATGAAGAGAGATGTAGTAGAGTTTGTGGCAAGGTGCTTAGAGTGTCAACTTGTAAAGGTAGAACATCAACATCTTGTAGGTTTACTGTATCTGCATGAAATCCCAGAATGGAAATGGGACGTGGTGTTTATGGATTTTATTACAGGATTATTGTCAACTCAATTAGTAGACACATTATTTAAGGTTGAACATTTCTTGCCAATGAGAAACACATTTGAAGCTAAGGATATAACTCAATTTTATGATAATGAAATCCTTAGACCTTAGGGAGTAACCAAAATATTATATCAGATCGTAATTCCTTATTCATATCACGCATTTGGAAAACCTTCCAAAATGCGTTGGGTGCTCAACTAAATTTCAATATAACATATCATCCTGAAATAGATGGACATACAAAAAGAGTAAATTGTGTGTTGGAAGATATGTTGTGGATGTATGCAATGGACTAGCCTAAGCAATGGGAGAATTATTTGAGTTTGGTTGAGTTTGCTTATAACAATATAACTATCATAGTTCCATTGGAATGGCACCCTACGAGGCATTATATTGAAGACTTTGCAGGACACTCTAAGTTGGGATCAACTTGAGAATACAATTATCATTGGACTAGAAATGTTGCCAGATGGGGAGAATCAAGTGGCTTTAATCAAGCAGAGAATTGAATAAGCCCAAGATAGGTAAAATATCTACGCTAATGCATAGAGATTGGAGAGGATTTTTCAAGTGAGTGACGTTCGACCATACAAAAGCTTTATCAAGTTTAAGAATATAGCAAAACTTGTGCCTCGATTTGTGGGTACTTTCAAAATTCTTGAAAGAATAGGGCTAATAGCTTGTTGCCTTGCTCTACAATCTAGTTTGTTACATATACATAATATATTTCGTCTGTCTATACGTAGAATATATGCCTGATGCCTATCATGTGCTTGATTGGACTCGATTTTAGGTGGTACAGGATGGGGAACTTAGTGTTGTGCTTATTGGTATACTTGACAAAGGAAGTAAACAAGTATGGGGATAACTATAGTGAGAATTTGGTCACATGGAAAGACATATGAAATGTTACGAACTTATCCACATTGTTTTGACCAACTTCCAAGAGGAAGTTATTACAAGGGGAGGAGGATGTAATGCCTGCCTTTTTGACCCCTTGATAAACTAAAAACCTATAAATGACCATGGTATAACATGGATAATAGTGAAGTGTGCTATGGATCATTAAATGATGAAAGAATATGACCATGGTATAACATAGACAATAGTGAAGTGTGATATGGATCATTAATAGATGAAAGAAAATGGGATGTTCATGTGATGTACCAAGCTTATATCATATTAGATTGAATATGATGTTTTTCTTTGTTATAAATTCATGCAATAGTTTTGCTATATGATAACAAACTAGAGTATATATTGATGATGATTTTATGGCATTATATTAACTATATGGAAAGAGCAAACTGTTCATCTGTTTTGTAGATGAAGACCATAATTAAGGCAAGATAAAATGATTCAAAAACTTTAAGGCTTCTCTATTCTCATTGCATTGCCATGTTGTTGCTTGCAACCTAGAAACTAGAATTTGTTGTGAAACTTTTCTTGTGCTGAAGGTCAAGTCAGCAGTGTATGCATGTCCCATATTATGGCAAGGAGAGGATATTACTAAGACAATCAAATTGATAATTGAATAATATTATTTTTTAATCAATTACCTTCATACTTTAGTTTATTTTAATAATTATGAAGGCTTAGAAATCTCAAAATCATTAATAAAATTAACTCGAAACCATTTACATTATTCACCCACTTCCAATTGAACTTTAGAAGTAAATATAAAATAAAATTATTAAAGCCTATTTAATTCCACTTTTCCGGCATGAATTTGATCCACATGGGGAGTAATGAGAGTGAGATGATTAACCATCATGCAAAGGTGTTAGGAGGGAGAAAAGGAAAGGAGGAGAGAAGACACAAAAGGAAGGGGGAGAGTAAGGAGAAAGGAAACACAATAGAGGAAAGAATTGAATTTTAGGGTGAAGAAGGAAAACTTGCAACTACAAAGCTAAAGAGAAATGTAAGCCTTCATAATTTAAATTTGATAAGCCTGTAATAATACAAGTGGAATTATAAATCGTTTAACAAAAACCCTCTCCTTGGCCAAGAATCTTTATAGTATGTGATTGAGTTGTGCTAGGTGTTCTATGTTTTATTATCCAAGGCCTAGACTCTTTGTAGTATGTGAATGAGTTGTGCTAGGTGGTCTATGTTTTATTATCCAAACTAAGTAATGTATGCATGGGTGGATAGGTCTTTGTGTTTGAGATAATATTCAATTTGTGCTAGCTTGTTATGGTACCTAGGAATAGGTTTATGGGGATATGATATTATATTATATAAGGGTTGGCATGGGCCACACATAACCCAAGGTTGATTATATTATAATATTATATTATATTATAATATAATATTATATTAGTAGTCAGCTCCCCAAAGTAGAATTAGAAGATGGGTATATAAAGAAGGGATATTGTAATCATCATAGAGATCATTTATATGGAGTATTACTTGTAATCATCTTTGCCCATGAAGTAGCATATGAGACTTTGTCCTCTCTTAGCGACGCTCTCATCTTGGGAGATCTTGTGGAGTTTTCCTTCCGCAAGGAGTATTATTGGTGTTGCCCTACCCTAAGGGTATTATCTCTCTTTCTGGTGTGGATTATTATTGTGGATAATTATTTGCGGATTTCTTTCCTTTAACTGTTTTGTTTGGAATCCTCGTATCCAAACCAGACGTATTTCAATAGTGAGAGGATCTGCCATCTGCAATTTGACACATTCCAAACATGAGATGGGGCAACAAAATATTTCCTTAGTAGAGATACATGGAAGGTGACATGGATTTTTGACAAGCTGGGTGGTAAAGTAAGCTTATAGTCAACAAGACTGATTTTGCCTATAATTTCAAAGGGACCTACTAATCTAGGATATAGTTTGGTGGATTTAATGGAGCTTTTCTTAGGTCTCACACTTAAGAAGACTCTATCTCCCACAAAGAATTCCCTCGGTGTCCTCTTTAGGTCTGCATAGCTCTTTGCCGATTCGAGGCTTCTTTGAGCCTTTGGCGTATCTTTTTCAATTGTTCCTCCATTTCCTTCAGAATGTCTGGCCTGATCACTACTTGATCTTTCAGATTGTCCCAAGATAGAGGTGTTCTGCATTTTCTCCCATACAGGGCTTCAAATGGAGCCATACCCAAGGAGACATGATGGCTATTATTATAGGTAAATTCAAAATAGAGATAATCCTCCCATTGGTTTTATGGTCCATACAATACATATGTAGCATGTCTTCAAGGACCTGATTAACTCTTTCATAATTTCATAATAATTTTTTTTTTGAATTTCACCCTTACGAAGATTTTGCCTCTCCATAGAGAATTCTCTCAGTGATCTTTTAAGGTTTGCATTGTTTTTCTAGTAATTTACTACTTCCTTGAGTCTTGTTCAATTGTTCTAAGCCATTCATCCATCTTCTTGACAATATTTGGTCTGGTCCTTACCCAATCTTTCGGATTGCCACATGATAGAGAAGATTTACGTCTTCAAGATTTTGGTCAACCTTCTCCGATTGGCCATCTGTATTTGGCTGTCAGGCAGTACTGATGTTTAATTTAGTAACTAGGCTCGATGCAGAGCTTGCCAAAACTCTGATGTGAATTTGAAATCTCTCTTAGAAATAGTAGACTCAGGAAACCCATGCAACCGAACTATTTCTTTGGCAAATTTACTAGCAACAGTAGGTGCATCATCTTTGATATTTCCAGGGATATAGTGCGCAACGTTGGTCAGTTTGTCCACTACTACCAGTAAAGCATCATGCTGAAATCTGGTTTTTTGTAGACCAACAATGAAGTCCATGGAAATAACTTGCTATTTTTGGGTAGGGATAGCATGAGGGTACAACTTTCTTGCTGGGTGCAATGTTCAGCCTTTGCCTTTTGACATTCTAGACACCTAGCCACAAAATTATTGATATCCTTCTTCATTCCCGGCCAATAACAAGGTTTTCCTTATATTCTCTTGCATTTTTGCCCCACCTGGGTGTGCGGAGTAAGGAGTACAATGAGCATCTTTTAGAATAGCATCCCTTAACCCACTTGCATCTGGAATAACCAATCTATCCCTGAAATACAACAGACCATCCCTGATTATAAATTTTTTGTCCTTGTCGGGTTCAAACTCAACCCGTGCTCGACATTTATCACAGTAGTCATCCCTCTATTGATGCTTTTTGACTTGATCAATTAAGTCATAATGGCATTGAGACATAGCAGTTATGTGCCTTTTTCTACTCAAGGCATCTGCTATCTATAGTCAAATTGTTTCAGGAAAAAGGATAAATTCGGATGGGTGGCGCTTCTGGTCATAAATCTTAGACTTACCTTTGAACAATAATTAAATAAGATGCATGTACGGTTCTTGATATGGTTACGAATGTATTAAACATTATGTGGTTGGGAGGCAGTTATATTAAACAAAGAAATCAAATTATTATATATTGCTTGAACTTTGACAAAGAAAACTGTTTTTAATAATCGAGCCACCATGTGAAAGGAAATGTGTTTTTCTTTTAAGCAATTAAACAATTCTTCAGCCTTAATATTACGTATGTTATAAGTGCTGGACTCTTTAGTTTTGATGTCTTAGTTCCTCTTTCTAATTGTGGAAATATTATTTAGAGAAGTTCTTCTTAGAGCTGAAAAAAAAAAATTAATCAAGTCGAGATTGAATGGGCTGAAATGATCCATATTTCTTTGAGAATTTAAAAAGCACTGTATTAAACGCTTGGTTGTACTGCACGCTTGGCTGTAGCGATTGTTTGGATGAAAAAGACCCATATGAATTTTACTGCAAGCCACTTTTGATGAATTGTAAGCATTAATGTGAACTGAACAATGCTTGATGTATATTGCCTTAAGAATAAGAATGTTCCTAGGTTATATTATTCAATTATGTCAATATTCTTTACAAATCTAAATTAAATGAAGGACCTGGAAGGAAACGTAGGTATGGCAGCGTTATCCAGATATGTAACAACTTGTGAATGGTTGGACCTTTATTTTATAAGATATTATATACGAAATATTAATTTGTTTTCTTGTTTATCAGCAAGGTTGAGTCCTTTTTATTGTTTTGTCGTATATAAAAATTTAATGAGCCTCGGTAAAAGCTTTTATTTAAGAATGATTATGACTTCTTATTTCATTACATTAAAAGGAGGAGCATTGTCTTTATTAAATACATTTTTACTTCTTGAGTATTCTCGTTAAGAAGAAAGGGCAAAGGAACAAAGAAAGGACAAAGGAATAATTTTTCAATGTATAGAAATGTTGTAAAAGTTATGGATAAAAGACAGTTAAGAATCTTTAGATAGGACTTAGGTTTTTAAATATAGAAGATTGTAAATTATTTAATTAAACAATAGTGTCTTTTCTATGTGAATTTAGGTCTTTAAACTAATTTATAAAGAGGTTATGTTGTGGATATCATGAGGATCACAACGATGATGTAGCCATGCCAACCCTCTAGCATTTCCAATGCAAACAACGCTAACCACTACAACGATAAGCATGGTGGGTTTGGAGAGTTTGAGAGGTAAAATCCATCTGCAAACTTTTAGCTATCCACCAACATCGTCTTAGATATTGGCTTTCGATTGCCTCTAATACCAACGAAAGCCAGAACACAAAGCCACTCAAATTGATTGACCAAGACCCTACATCTTGCCCAAAAGCTTAATAAAATTCTGATACCATAAAAGGTTTCACGTATGGCATATATTATATTACATATTCAGAAAGATCTATAGGTAAATTATGTACAATAAACAGTCTATTGGTGGTAACCTCAAATCCTAATAGCCTAACCAATTCACCAACAATACCAACCTATCAGAATAAAATAACAATGCAAACTTTTTAATCTCACAAATACGAGGCTTATCAAAGAAAGTATGCACATTGCCTTATGAAATGGACTTGAAATGTGTTGTGGAAGAGAAGTGCATTGGCAATGAAATGTGCAATAAAGAAGATTAGACTCACAAATTTTATGGAGTGTGATATATAGTACATTTTACTTGGAACATGTGTACAAAATCTCAACTTGAAAATATATATTTTTTAATTGGTTATATGGCATTGAAACAAGCTCCACCCGTATTACGTAATGACCACATAGTGGTTTTACAACAACATTTTTCTGAAATTATGCATGTATTCCTTGGCATGATTCGTACCTAGGTCTCCTTCTTGAAAGTTAAGGTGTTTAACCCTTTGAGCTCATGCCTTTTGATCACAATTTGCAAACAATTACTCTTTGGTAACATTTAATATTTTGACAACTGATTAGTGTAAGCACTAAAAATTGATCCTTTGACACTAACATTGACATGAACAACAAACAAACACACTTAAATCTTTAGATGACATAAGAGAACAATTGCCAATTATTTCAAATTATGACCTCTCATGTGACAATGGACATATAAAGAAATGAGTGTAAAATTTTACATTAACATAATTAGTAATTAGAAGTTTGGGCTTATCATATGGCATTAGCTCAATCGGTTAAATTCCTCAACTTTTAAGAAGGGGACACAGGTATCAAATCTTGTCAAGTGATATACGTATAATTGGCATGTTGTTTTAATACCAATATGTGGTCATGATATAATACAGGTGGGGCCCATTTCAATCCCATACAATCGATTAAAATAAAAAATAAAAATAAAAGTTTGGGCTTTAAGGATTTGTTGAACCCGTGTAAGTGTATGCTCCAGCTAAGCCACATTTCAACAATTGGAAGGAGTGGATTTAGTCTCTCCAACCTTCGGATTCAGGCTGTCTTCCCACCAATCTAGCTAGGTGCAAGAAAGGTTAATTTGGATGAGAAGGGTGCAAGAAAATAATGTGAATTCAATGAAGTAAATACGAATTTAATGTTGATCAATCAACAACATTTGGAAGTGACCAAATAACATCAATGTGATCGAATATTTGCATAATTTGCAACAATGAGAGAAAGGACTGGCAAAAAAGTGGGAGGGGAGAGCACAATATTTCAATAAGTCAAAGGTCAAATGACCCAGTTGATCAAATAATGCCATGCACAATCTTTCCATTAATTGCAATATGAGTTAAAAAATACAATTCAAAACCACAAAATGTAGCTCTAGTATTCATAAATGGCCAAAAAATCCTTGCAATGGAGCCCATAGGTCTTGTTTATAGTAAACTTTTTAACTCTACGTCTATCTCTAATTAGGTCAACTAATCCTCGCTTACATTGTTTTAATCACAAAAAGAAAAAACATCCTTGTCAATTAGCTATCTCAGAATCCGTGCTTCAAAATTCACCTGTTAATCTAGGGAATAGTGTGACTGTTGATGCTTTGCTACCCTGTTGGCATTTCATTGACATTTGTTGACGAATCTCTGGACTATAGACTTAGCTAATTTCCTGCAATTGTTATCTCGGTCTTCAGCTTTCTTCTTTAAAATTGTCTTTGACCATTAACTGCTATGTGCCTCATCTTACGCAAAACTTTGACTTCAGTTTTTTTTTTTTTCAAACTGTGTGGCTTCTAGTGGGGGCCACACCCATTAAAAAAAAGAAAACATGACATTGCTCTCATTAAATTGCTATCAAGTTAATTAAACCATATCCAACTTGCCTTTCTATCAAAGATATTCTTCATTTGCCTTTCTATCAAAAACTTTCGCTATCTTTCTCAAACTGCTAAGTTTCCGCAATCAACTCCTTGATACCATTTTTATTAAGAGGTAAAATATCACTCATACAATTGCCTTCTGAAATTTAAATTTTGTCAAGATGAAATTTAGCACCACGAATGGCTAAAATATTTGTTGTGTTTCCATATCTATAAATATATTGCCTATAACTTGACAATTTCTTAATACCTTTTTTGATGATTCTTATTCATACCTTAAATATCCAAAGATATTATTCTCATCGTCTTTTTTGGTTTTTATTTGTGGGTTTAGCCCCACTTCTTATTAACACTTGCAATATTTGCTTTTGTTTTCTCATATCAATATCCCTTTGAGTTTCCTTTTTTCATTATTTTTTCTTCTTGAGTCTTCCTCTTTTTTTTTTCCTTCCCATCAATACTTTCATCATCAATCTCTTCAATCTTCTCACATTACTCATAGTAAGACTTGTTGGTTACGAATCTGCCATGAGGAAATGATTTGTTGTTATTGCACCCAAATTCGCCCACCAGATTGAAAGGCCGGAGGGAAGGAATGCCTTTCGTGCCAATCTCCGGAGAAGGCCGGCTTCCTGTGGGGTTTTTAGTGTTAATATAAGAGTGCAGGGAAAGAGATAAAAGTGCAGAAAGAGAATCCAAATATGATTGGAGTTTGGTGGGGGGAATAAGCAACACGACAACGATCAATCACCACTACTAACAGCATTCCTTTACAAAACATACATTGAAACTACAGCTATCAGTCATCCTATGTATCCTCTATCTATGCATTCCAGGAATACTTGATCATCAAATACCAGAGTCCGGAGTTCAAGACAACAAGAAGCAATGATACAAGAAACATGAGGCAGAAATGACAAGGAGAGGCAGCATACAATATAAAAGACAGTAAGCAGAGCCAAGTATATGCTTGTATTAGAGGCAAACGCACAGCTTCAATGGTTCCCTAGCAGTATATTCCCCTTCCACCTTTTTACAATGAATTGCATGGCTATTTATAGCCTCAAGTTCCCCCCGATTACATTCTTGGGCACAAAGTCCCAGATTAAACATTAGCTGACACAAGCGGCTGAAGAGCCGCTGATGCTGACTTCTGTCGGGCAGGACTGTACTTGCGGCATGGTCTCCCTGAAAGATGTACAGCTGCGTGGGGGTATGTCGGGTCAACCTTTGATCAGCAGGAATGGGGGTAGGTGCAGTAGATGGCACTTTACATCAGCTTAAATGGTGGCAGTTGGCGTAGATAGTGCAACCCATGCTTTGTCCTTTTCCCGGTCATGTCTTGGCTCGGATCCCGAGGTTGGACACTTGTCAGATGCTGATGAGTGACACACGGCTGCCTTGAAAGGCAGTTTATCCAACTTCGCCCGAGACCTGAGCACTGTCGGGTTGCACAGGTAGAAAACAACGCAATTGGGAGGGTCTTCTTGCCTTAGTCATTTTCTGGGCCTATTTCCCCAACTGCGCACCGGTCAGAGGGCGCACCCCGAATTTGCTGCAAAGTTGGGTTGCGCACCGGCACTTGCTGTCTTGTTTGCTGTTCGGACTGCGCACTTAAGAGGCGGGCGCAACCCGACTTCCGACTTTGCTGCAAAGTCGGGTTGCGCACCGTTGCGGACCGGCACTTGCTGTCTTGTTTGCTGTTCGGACTGCGCACTTAAGAGGCGGGCGCACTCCGACTTCGCTGGGAAGTCGGGTTGCGCCCCAACACTTAGTTTATTTTCTGCCATACTGCTCTCAAAGTGCGCCCAGGAAGAAGGGCGCACCCCGACTTTGCTGCGAAGTCGGGTTGCGTCCCAGCAGTTAGTCAGATTTCACTCATCTCCTGCACTGCTGTCGCACTTCGCCTTCCCTACTGCGCTCCAATCTGAGGGCGCACCCCGACTTCGCTGCGAAGTCGGGTTGTGCCCCGACTTCGCTGCGAAGTCGGGTTGCGCCCTGACACTTAGAAACTTTCAAGGAAGACTTTTGTTTTGGAAACTTTACTGGAGGGAAGAAAAGGGAGGAAGGAAGAGGGATGAAAACTGCAAGGAAGAGGGAGGAAGGGAAAGATGAAGAATGGGAAAAAGGGAGGAGGGAAGGAACAGAGCAGATTACTTACAAAAATGGAAAACATGGCACCCCGTGCCAAATGTGGCAACAAGAATTATCATCTATAGGTTTGTCTTGCTCTAAAGGATAAATGCGAGGAATAACCTCAAAAGCACATTCTTCTTTCTATAAGTCAAAGGTCAAATGACATAGTTGATCAAATAATGCCATGCACAATCTTTCCATTAATTGCAATATGAGTTAAACAATACAATTCAAAACCACAAAATGTAGCTCTAGTATTCATAAATGGCCAAAAAATCCTTGCAATGGAGCCCATAGGTCTTGTTTATAGTAAACTTTCTAACTCTACGTCTATCTCTAATTAGGTCAACTAATCCTCGCTTACATTGTTTTAATCACAAAAAGAAAAAACATCCTTGTCAATTAGCTATCTCAGAATCCGTGCTTCAAAATTCACCTGTTAATCTAGGGAATTGTGTGACTGTTGATGCTTTGCTACCCTCTTGGCATTTCATTGACATTTGTTGACGAATCGCTGGAGTATAGACTTAGCCAATTTCCTGCAATTGTTATCTTGGTCTTCAGCTTGCTTCTTTAAAATTGTCTTTGACCATTAACTGCTATGTGCCTCATCTTATGCAAAGTTTTGACTTCAGCTTTTTTTTTTGTAAAACTGTGTGGCTTCTAGTGGGGCCACACCCATTAAAAAAAAGAAAACATTACATTGCTCTCATTACATTGCTATCAAGTTAATTAAACCATATCCAACTTGCCTTTTTATCAAAGATATTCTTCATTTGCCTTTCTATCAAAAACTTTCGCTATCTTTCTCAAACTGCTAAGTTTCCGCAATCAACTCCTTGATATCATTTTTATTAAGAGGTAAAATCTCACTCATACAGATTGCCTTCTGAAATTTAAATTTTGTCAAGATGAAATTTAGCACCACGAATGGCTAAAATATTTGTTGCCCTATTTCCATAGCTATAAATATATTGCCTATAACCTGACAATTTCTTAATATCTTTTTTGAGGATTCTTATTCATACCTTAAATATCCCAAGATATTATTCTCATCGTCTTTTTTGGTTTTTATTTGTGGATTTAGCCCCACTTCTTATTAACACTTGCGATATTTGCTTTTGTTTTCTCATATCAATATCCCTTTGAGTTTCTTTTTCTCATTATTTTTTCTTCTTGGGTCTTCCTCTCTTTTTTCCTTCCCATCAATACTTTCATCATCAATCTCTTCAATCTTCTCACATTACTCATAGTAAGACTTATCATCTATAGGTTTGTCTTGTTCTAAAGGATAAATGCAAGGAATAAGCTCAAAAGCACATTCTTCTATAAGTCAAAGGTCAAATGACACAGTTGATCAAATAATGCCATGCACAATCTTTCCATTAATTGCAATATGAGTTAAAATATACAATTCAAAACCACAAAATGTAGCTCTAGTATTCATAAATGGCCAAAAAATCCTTGCAACGGAGGCCATAGGTCTTGTTTATAGTAAACTTTTTAACTCTACGTCTATCTCTAATTAGGTCAACTAATCCTCGCTTACATTGTTTTAATCACAAATAGAAAAAACATCCTTGTCAATTAGCTATCTCAGAATCCGTGCTTCAAAATTCACCTGTTAATCTAGGGAATCGTGTGACTGTTGATACTTTGCTACCTTGTTGGCATTTCATTGACATTTGTTGATGAATCGCTGGACTATAGACTTAGCCAATTTCCTGCAATTGTTATCTTGGTCTTCAGCTTTCTTCTTTAAAATTGTCTTTGACCATTAACCGCTATGCGCCTCATCTTACGCCAGCCTCTTTTTTTTTTTTTTGAAAGCTGTGTGGCTTCTAGTGGGGGCCACACCCATTAAAAAAAAGAAAACATTACATTGCTCTCATTACATTGCTATAAAGTAAATTAAACCATATCCAACTTGCCTTTCTATCAGAGATATTCTTCATTTGCATTTCTATCAAAAACTTTCGCTATCTTTCTCAAACTGCTAAGTTTCCGCAATCAATTCCTTGATATCATTTTTATGAAGAGGTAAAATCTCTCTCATACAGTTGCCTTCTGAAATTAAAATTTTGTCAAGATGAAATTTAGCACCATGAATGGCTAAAATATTTGTTGCCCTGTTTCCATATCTATAAATATATTGCCTATAACCTGACAATTTCTTAATACCTTTTTTGATGATTCTTATTCATACCTTAAATATCCCAAGATATTATTCTCGTCGTCTTTTTTGGTTTTTATTTGTGGGTTTAGCCCCACTTCTTATTAACACTTGCGATATTTGCTTTTGTTTTCTCATATCAATATCCCTTTCAGTTTCTTTTTCTCATTATTTTTTCTTCTTGGGTCTTCCTCTATCTTTCCTTCCCATCAATACTTTTATCATCAATCTCTTCAATCTTCTCACATTACTCATAGTAAGACTTATCATCTATAGGTTTGTCTTGCTCTAAAGGATAAATGCAAGGAATAACCTCAAAAGCACATTCTTCTATAAGTCAAAGGTCAAATGACACAGTTGATCAAATAATGCCATGCACAATCTTTCCATTAATTGCAATATGAGTTAAAATATACAATTCAAAACCACAAAATGTAGCTCTAGTATTCATAAATGGCCAAAAAATCCTTGCAATAGAGCCCATAGGTCTTGTTTATAGTAAACTTTTTAACTCTACGTCTATCTCTAATAAGGTCAACTAATCCTCGCTTACATTGTTTTAATCACAAAAAGAAAAAACATCCTTGTCAATTAACTATCTCAGAATCCCTGCTTCAAAATTCACTTGTTAATCTAGGGAATCATGTGACTGTTGATGCTTTGCTACCCTGTTGGTATTTCATTGACATTTGTTGACGAATCGCTGGACTATAGACTTAGCCAATTTCCTGCAATTGTTATCTCGGTCTTCAGCTTGCTTCTTTAAAATTGTCTTTGACCATTAACTGCTATGTGCCTCATCTTACGCAAAATTTTGACTTCAGCTTTTTTTTTTTAAAACTGTGTGGCTTCTAGTGTGGGCCACACCCATTAAAAAAGAGAAAACATTCCATTGCTCTCATTCCATTGCTATCAAGTTAATTAAACCATAACCAACTTGCCTTTCTATCAAAGATTTTCTTCATTTGCCTTTCTATCAAAAACTTTCGCTATCGTTCTCAAAATGCTAAGTTTCCACAATCAACTCCTTGATATCATTTTTATTAAGAGGTAAAATCTCACTCATAGAGTTGCCTTCTGAAATTTAAATTTTGTCAAGATGAAATTCAGCACCACGAATGGCTAAAATATTTGTTGCCTTGTTTCCATATCTATAAATGTATTGCCTATAACCTGATAATTTCTTAATACTTTTTTTGATGATTCTTAGTCATACCTTAAATATCCCAAGATATTATTCTCATCGTCTTTTTTGGTTTTTATTTGTGGGTTTAGCCCCACTTCTTATTAACACTTGCAATATTTTTTTTGGTAATTATTATAATAGATTAACAGTGGGTTTTTATAGAGGATCCCAAAACCTTATATACAAAATCAGCCTTGCTAAATAGTGCTTCATGCCTCTTGGTTGGAAGAATAAACCTGTATGCAAAAAAAAAAAAACAAAAAACTGCTAATTGCCCGAGGGCTACAAGTAAGGCATTTTTGCCTAATTATCCTAGAAACCATGGCCATTATAACTGGGAAAACAAAAACTAGCCGGAGAAGTTGGACCATCGAAAAGCAGAAGAAGACAGCCAAGAAAACTACAAAAAGTTCTCCCATACCTGGGAAATAACTTTCCACATTTCTACTTTCCCGGAGGCAGAATTCGAAGCATACATGTTGGATAGGATCCAAGAAAAATGACTGGACTGAAACAAACCGTTGAAAATCCTGCTGGAAAATTTTACCCTGGCCCAAATGGCCACTCCGTTTAGTCTTCTCACATCCAGGATTTCATCCGTACGATTTGAGGTTCTTCTTACTTCCCTTTCCCTGCTGGAAGGGAGGTTTTGGGATAAGCGCGTCACCCATCAAAGAATCGGAGTCATCCTGAAACAACAACCGTTGGGTTCCATTTGCAACATCAGCCGCAGTTTCTTTGTCTCTCTTTTCCTTGTTGGGGGGACGACCCTGCTTCCTTTCACTACCAAAATTCACCCCTCGCTTTTGACTCCTCGTAATTCGAGGGCTGATATTACCAGGCTGGTAACCTCTTCTTCCCAGCAGGTAGTCTTCCAATATCTTTTGTGCCTCGGGAGAGTTTCGGTCATAAATTTTGGGTGAATCTGCTTGTGTGGTGATAAGGGGGGGGGCTGTTCATTTTCCTCCTGTGGTCCTAGTTGGGGGCGCCCACCACACTGCTCGGAGTCCGGATGGGTGGTGATTTCCTCTTCTGGTAAGGAGGATTCGAGATGGTCCTTGGATGGACCTGGAGATTCATGGCCTTTCGCAAAAGGGTGCTTCGTCTGACCTTCACCGTGCTCTAGAGGGTTGCAGGGATCCCGCTCCTTCTTCCTTGGCTTTTGGAGAGGACAATTGGACTGAAGATGCCCTTGAGAACTACATTGAGGGCAGAAAGCTGGCCTGTTCTCATAAACAATAGCTTGCTTGTGTAGAAAAGTACCCCCAGACCGCAGAGTAATGGAGGATGGGAGGTCCTTCTCCAAGTCCGCCAAAACACAGAACCGAGCTTGGACAAATCTAGTTCGAGCTCTGGTGGGAGGGTCTAAAGTGATCAGCTCCCCGATGGACCGAGCAATACCTCTGATTACATTTTCATGCCAGCCGAAAAGGGGAAGACTCGGGAGCCTAACCCATATTGGAGCAATGTTGATATTCTGGGTATCGGGGTTAAAGTCCAAACCCCACTTCCTTAGAAAGAGACTCCTACGGCCCAAGAACCAAGGCCCTCTAGCCAGGATTTTATAGTAGTCCTCCTTGTTGCTCAGCCTAATCGCGAAAAAACCTCGGGTTAGGGCAGCCAGCTCTAAGTGACCAGAGGTCCGCCATTTGCCAGATGCCCACTTGCGAATGGTCTCCATGTCGGGACGACCACCAATAAACTTACCGATGAGGGTAAATTTTTCGAAATCCACAAAGCTTGAGAGAATTTCCGTCGGGATGTCCAACTCGTCCCCGGACGGAAATAACTCCTTGGAGAAGAGCCCGCTTAGGGTTTCAGAGGCCGCTGCCAAAGCATATGACTTCCGAGGTCCATCTCCCCGTTTGTCTGGCGGATCCTTGCCGCGACTTGGCAAGGACTCCTCGGCGTCCCCAGACTCTGTTTGCCCTCCATCCACCCTACCGAGCCCCTGATTCGACCTGCCGACTCTCCCGTGCTCTCCTAGAACAGCCTTCCCGCCCACCGTCATCCCCACCCTCCCAAGAAACCCTAATTTCCATTAACACTTGCAATATTTGCTTTTGTTTTCTCATATCAATATCCCTTTGAGTTTCCTTTTCTCATTATTTTTTCTTCTTGGGTCTTCCTCTCTTTTTTTTCCTTCCCATCAATACTTTCATCATCAATCTCTTCAATCTTCTCACATTACTCATAGTAAGACTTATCATCTATAGGTTTGTCTTGCTCTAAAGGATAAATACAAGGAATAACCTCAAAAGCACGTTCTTCTATATGTCAAAGGTCAAATGACACAGTTGATCAAATAATGCCATGCACAATCTTTCCATTAATTGCAATATGAGTTAAAAAATACAATTCAAAACCATAAAATGTAGCTCTAGTATTCATAAATGGCCAAAAAAATCCTTGCAATGGAGTCCACAGGTCTTGTTTATAGTAAACTTTTTAACTCTACGTCTATCTCTAATTAGGTCAACTAATCCTTGCTTACATTGTTCTAATCACAAAAAGAAAAATCATCCTTGTCAATTAGCTATCTCAGAATCCGTGCTTCAAAATTCACCTGTTAATCTAGGGAATCGTGTGACTGTTGATGCTTTGCTACCCTGTAGGCATTTCATTGACATTTGTTGACGAATCGCTGGACTATTGACTTAGCCAATTTCCTGCAATTGTTATCTTGGTCTTCAGCTTTCTTCTTTAAAATTGTCTTTGACCATTAACTGCTATGCGCCTCATCTTACGCAAAACTTTGACTTCAACCTCTTTTTTTTTTTTTTAAAGCTGTGTGGCTTCTAGTGGGGGCCACCCATTTAAAAAAAGAAAACATTACATTGCTATCAAGTTAATTAAACCATATCCAACTTGCCTTTCTATCAAAGATATTCTTCATTTGCCTTTCTATTAAAAACTTTCGCTATCTTTCTCCAACTGCTAAGTTTCCGCAATCAACTCCTTGATATCATTTTTATTAAGAGGTAAAATATCACTCATAGAGTTGCCTTCTGAAATTTAAATTTTGTCAAGATGAAATTTAGCACCACGAATGGCTAAAATATTTGCTGCCTTGTTTCCATATCTATAAATATAGTGCCTATAACTTGACAATTTCTTAATACCTTTTTTGAGGATTCTTATTCATACCTTAAATATCCCAAGATATTATTCTCATCGTCTTTTTTGGTTTTTATTTGTGGGTTTAGCCCCACTTCTTATCAACACTTGCGATATTTGCTTTTGTTTTCTCATATCAATATCCCTTTGAGTTTCTTTTTCTCATTATTTTTTCTTCTTGGGTCTTCCGCTCTTTTTTTCCTTCCCATCAATACTTTCATCATCAATCTCTTCAATCTTCTCACATTACTCATAGTAAGACTTATCATCTATAGGTTTGTCTTGCTCTAAAGGATAAATGCAAGGAATAACCTCAAAAGCACATTCTTCTTTATGTTGCCCTGGAAACCCTAAAGTGCAAGGACGCTCTTCCATAGCAATTACCTTTTTATGTTGCCCTAAAAACCCTAAATTGCTAAGAATTTTCTCCATCCTTTTTATTATTATGCTGCTCTTGAAATCCTAAAGTGCAAGGGATAAACTCTACAACGCTTTAACTTCTATTACTAGGAGAGGATTCTATACTAGAGGAAAATGAACATGATTTACCTGAAATAAACTTGACCTCTTTTGCCGTCTTTGTTTTGGTATTTTTCTCCACATCTTCCTTTGCACCTTTAATTGCTTTTGAACGTGAACTTACACATTGTACTTTCTCATCCCTTATATACTTCTTTGCTTCTTCTAACAATTGATCCAAGTGAGCTATGGTGGCCTTTGCCATATGATGTTGTAGATAGGCTTTCTTTGCCTCTTCCTTTGAAGTGGAATATCCTTGATCCAATCTAGCTTCTATTACAATATGATTTCCTTGCTTCGTCTTCAAGCTCATCTCATAACCAAAATTTTCTGTTTCTTTGTTCATAGTTTTCACTTTGCAATATCTTGCCACATGTCCAGTCTCATAATCCGCTTGTTGATCTTATTCTCTTGATTTAGATTTAATCTTAATGGATTGTGGCAAAGGTTTTAACATATCCATAGCAACACATATTCGAGTATATATAACATGCTTTCGCTCCTTAATAGGCAGTCTCTCCTTGATGAATTGTCCAAGGGTGTTTCCAATATTTTTCAAAACATCCTTATTAATAAGCTGATATGGAAGTCCAAAAAGCCTAACCCACACTAAAAGCTTCTTAATAGTTTTTGTCTCAATAGAAATTTTTTCAATCCATGGTCTTAAATAAAGGGCATCTCTCCCCATAAACCATGGGCCACCACTATTTTTTAATTCTTGATTCCCGAACTGGAAAAGATGACGAAAAAACGTTTTCGAAGAAAAGTCACAAAGTAATTTAAATTCAATCCTCACTTCCACTTGATCCTGTTGGTTACGAATCTGCCATTAGGAAAGGATTTAGTGAAATGCGCCCCATTCGCCCACCAGATTGAAAGGCCGGAAGGAAGAAATGCCTTCCGTGCCAATCTCCGGAGAAGGCCGGCTTCCTATGGGTTTTCTCAAGTGTTTTAAGCTAAGAGTGCAGGAAAGAAATTAAAATGCGAAAAGAGATATAAATAGGATTTGTGTTGGGTGGGGGGGATGAGCAGCACGACAACGATCAATCACCACTACTAACAACAATTAAATACAGAACACACTACAAAAACTATAACTATCATACATCCTATGTATCCTCTATCTATGCATTCCAGGAATACTTAATCATCAAATACCGGAATCCAGATATCAGAATAACAATAAGCAATGAAATAAGCAACATGAGGCAGAAATGCTAAGTAAAGGCAGCATAAAGAATGATAACAACAAATAGAGCCAAGTGTGTGTCTTGCATTCAGAAGCAAACGTATAGCTACAATGGTTCCCTAGCAGGATATCCCCCTTCCACCCCTTTACAATGATGTGGTGCGGCTATTTATAGCGCAGTTTCCCCCCAATTACAATCCTGGGCACAAAATCCCAGAGCTGACAAAAGCGGCGAAAGAGCTGTTGATGTTGACTCCTGCAGATAGGGATTGTACTTGCAGCAAGGTCCACCTGAAAACTGGGCAGCTACGTGGCAGTGCGGTTGATGAAACTTCGAGTCAGCATGAATGCGGGTAGCTGCGGTAGATGGAACTTTGCGTCAGCTTAAATGAGGGTAGTTGCGGTAGATAATTTGGCCCACGCTTGTCCCTTTTCCCATCACATCTCGGCTCGGATCCCGAGGCTGGACACTTGTCAAGTTCTGATGAGGGACGCATCTGCCTTGAAAGGCAGTCTCTCTTTATGTCTTACTTCGCCCGGAATCGGAGCGCAACTGGACAACGCAAGTGGGGAACAACGCAGTTGGGGAGGCCTCCGTGCCTTAGATAGTTTTTGGGCTGCTTGAAAGATATTGCCCAACTGCGCACAAGTTAGAGGGCGCAGTCCGACTTCGCTGCGAAGTCGGGTTGCGCACTCCGGCACTTAGTCAATTTGGCCGTTGTTCAGACTGCGCACAGGAATCAGGGCGCAGCCCGACTTCGCTGCGAAGTCGGGTCGTGCTCTGGCACTCAGCTGATCTTTTGGATAGGTTGCTTCCCAAGTGCGCTCAGGAAGGGGAGCGCACCCCGACTTCGCTGCGAAGTCGGGTTGCGCTCTCATACTTAGCCAAATTCTGCTCTTTTCGGTCCCCTTTCGCACTTCGCCTTCCCGAGTGCGCTCGAACTTAAGGGCGCACCCCGACTTCGCTGCGAAGTCGGGTTGCGCTCTTAGACTTAGAAACTTTTGGGGACCCTTTTGCTCTGTTTTGGGAATTCTGACCGCAGAAAGAACAAGGGGAAAAGGGAGGAATGCAACCGATAGAAGGGGAGAAAGGGAACAATGGAGAAAGGGAAAGGAGATGGAGGGAAGGGAGAGCAAGCATACTTACAAAATTTGAAAACATGGCACCCCGTGCAAAATGTGGCAACATTCCTGGCGGCTCGCGGGGTGTCGAGCTCACCTCGACGCAAAGAACCAGGCCTTCATCCTTTGGGCGCAGAGGAACTCCCTTCCCCTGCTTTCCGCTGCTCTGACGGCTTCTTCTTGGGCAATTGCTCCTCTTCGGATTCACTTTCGGCAGTTGCTTCTTCTGTTTCTCCTCCTCTTTCTGAGTCTGAATGATTGCCACTGTCACCCTCCCGCTCGCGGACATGATTGTACGCAGCTTTAGCCTGGTCCCAGGCTGCTGCCTCAAAGGGCCCTAAGTCGCTGACATCTCTCAGTGCTGCTCTGAATGCTGCAACCGCATGCACGTCGATGGTGTTATATCTTTCTCCCAACTCCTGAAGGGAGGTGTTGATTTTACAATATCTTGACACCATCTGAGTGACCTGAGCTTCCTGGATTGGCTCGGCCCAGCTGTCAATTTCTGACGTGTCTGCCTCAAAAGACAGCCAATTCAGCTTCACCTGCTCAAGGGTCAGAAACTCTCCATCCTTGACGAAGCTCGGGCAACCGTGCTCAGAAAGAGCGTTGAAGGGGGCCAGGCAAATGTTCATTTCGTGGTCTAATGCGTCCAACATTTTCCTGGCGGCCCTTATTTTCTCTGTTTTTTCAAAATAATTGTGCAAGGTTACCCTTGCATCTGCCCATTCTAAGGCAATTCGGGACATTGGGGGAAATCGGAGGCCTTTGCGCGCTAACTCCTCAAGTTTTAATGCCAAGTCCAGCCACTGCTTCGCTTGGTGTTCGGCCTCCTCTACCACAGGCTTTCCCTGGGCAGATACTTCTTGGATCCTGGACGCGAAATCCGGGACGGATATGGACCTGACAACGTTGGCCCTGCATCCCTGCAGCAGACCGGCCCGCATCTCTTTAACCTTGTTTTTCGAAAAGGCCGCCGTCTGGGACGTCTTCTCCTCGAGCTGAGATTGGGCCTGCTTTAATGAATCCCGCAGCTGGGAGACCTGCTCCAACGCTGCCTTCTTCTCCTCTGACAGCTGTTCGGCTGTCTTTCTTTGCGCTGTAGCCTCCTGCTGAGAGGCGGCGAGCTAGGCTTTCAGGTCATTGATTTCTTGCTGTGCAGACTCCAGCTGCGCGGTGGCCCTAGCCAGATCTTCCTCCAGCTGTCTTGAATTATTTTGCAGCCGAAACAGCATCTCCTGACTTTCGAGTCGCTTGACAAGGAGATTATGGGTTCTGCGACGAATACCGTTGATTTCGTATTCCTCGTTTATATCGTCAAAGCTCTTCTCCTTGACTTGGTGTTCATAGTCTGCCTCGGTCATTTCCTGGAGAGGCTTCTTCACTTTCGGAATCAACTTCTCAGTTCTCAGCACTCTCTTGTCCAAGTCGTACTTGGTGCACTTCATCGGGGCAGCTATCTCCTCGGCTCTTCTCCGTTTGACGCCCTGAAGGAAAGAGGCGGAACACCCTACGGCCTTTGCTGCCAGAGGCTGATCATCTGTGATCTGCAGCTGTTCTCCCATGAAGTCAAGGTCTTCCAGCATCGGATACGCCGAGACTAAATCTTGCTGCGGCATTTTTCCTGCAAACAGCGAAGCAAGAGGTATTCCAGAAGTCGTGGTCGCTTTTAAGGGCGACCGGGTCCTAGGGGAAGCGAGCGGCTGAGTGGAAGGTGTAGGCGGGGTTTTGAACAATGGAGGTGAGCTGCGCGGCGATGTACGCACAACTTCGGCACTGGCCGCAGGCGAGGGGTCTAGGGTTTGACTGAGGGACTGGAAAGCATTTGGGTCCTGGGCGAACTGGTCGAAGGAATGGGGGCTGTGGGAGGGTTGGGTGGTCTGAGACGAAGAGGATGCAACTATGGCTTGCCCTGATACAATGGGGGATGGTGTTACGGCAGGGCCGACTGGGATTTGGGGGACCGGGGAAGAGGACGTACCTGCGGGCTCCGCCTGAGCCGCTGACTGAAGGACGCCTGCAGCCCAAGCTTCTGCTTCTATCTCAGGGCTGTCTAACGAGACGATTTTCGGCGCGGCTGTCCCTGTCCGTGCTGCGGCCGTTTGCTGTGCAGACTCCTTAGGCCGCTTGGCCTTTTCGCTCCTCTTCCTCTTCTTTTCTTCTGGCGCTGTAGCTGGTTCAAAGGAGGGAGAGGAGGTTGGGGCGGCAGGCAGCGATGTTCCCACGGTAAACTTGTACCTGGGTCTAGACGGGAGGATGCTTGCTGCGGCCGTTCTACTAGCTGGCTGTTCTGGCGCCTTTTCCTCTTGGGGGGCCACCTCAGGAGTTGACTTTTCTGGCTCTTGTGCCCTTTCAGGTAAGGCTTCAGGAGCTGGAGGCAACATTGGGCCCACTTGGCTGCTTGTTGGTGTCGCGCTGGAAGTCCCTGGAGTAGGCAATTGTTGGGACGGGGACCTCCTTCTATATCTTTTTCTGGCGCCTCGGGGAACGCAATCTCGAAATGCGAAAGGCTGCCATGTGTCAGCGTATTGATCATATAAGGCCGAAAACTCATCATCTACGACCAACGTCTTCCGGTTAGACTTATCGTGTTGCGTGCGGCACCTCATCTTCCAACATTCAATGATTTTGTCTTTTTGCCAGTTGAGGGGTGTCACCTTGGAGAGGAATTTCTTGAAGCCCGCTGAGTCTAACCGGTGGTCCGGGTTGCGCTCCGGATCAAACGCCACTTCTTCGCAGTAAAAATCATGCCATGGCGGCCATGATTGCATCCGCTCAATGTGCCATTCCAGGTCTGCGCCTGTTCTATTGCACCTTTCTTGCATGATCTCCGCTCGGGGGCAGATATGCACAAACTTTCCCCTGACCCCAATCGGGTCATACTTCCAGCGCTGAGGTAGTTGTATCAGGCCCATGTCGATGAGCTCTTGTGCGAGGTAGACATGTTGTCCAATCTCGCGTACTTGAATGTTCGCCCAGGTAATAGGATACTGGAAAATATGACCTCTCTTCTTTCCCTGGCCGAATTCCTCCTCGACATAATCCATCTGGCGCGATATCTCCATACCGAACTGATGGTCAGTGCAGAAATAGGGCAGCAGGAACGACTTCCCCTTGAATCCGTAGATTCTGACTACAATGCCCTGCGTCAGCCGGAAGGTGTCCCCGCACTTGTACTTCCTCAGATAGTTCGTCATGGCCTCTGGCGGGCGGGATGCCTCACCGTTGAACAACGCCAGGGTCATACCTAGAAATTTGAAGTTGAACTCATAGTACGACCCTTTCCTGTACAGGGCTTCAGTCCATTCGTACACAGGCAGCGACTCTCCTTTTTCATTCACCTTCTTCAAGTCAGGAACTTTAATCCGGTAGTGCGTGTGGTACAGGCACAACCATGTGAGGAACGAGCAGAGCCGAAATTCTGTTGTCTGCTTCTGCTGCAACCTGACCAGGTTCGAATGTATGGCGTACGCCAGCCAATCTGCCCAGTCAAAGAAAATAGGGCGCCTTCCGCTCCTTTGCGCCGTGGAGTCATAAAACTCCCCATGCAAGATGCATTCTGCTAGCGCCAGCTGGTACGGGCGTACCACTCTGTCGGAATCGCAGCCGAGTACCCATGCCAGGATGATATATATGTACTTGTTTTCGAACCTGTCCAGGGGTATAGGGCCTGTCGGCCACTGTCCGGCTGGTAGCGGAGTTTTCAGCTCTGAGTCGAGAAACTCTCTCATCCTCTTGGTCTGGGCGAATCTGCCCGCCTGTTCGTCCAGGTTAATTCTCCTGACAATTGCATTGGGGTCGTACTGGAGCCCCGGGGCGAAAGCTGGCTGGACGCTTTCCCTGAAGAGTGTGAACAATACTCTTCCCTTGTTGTCACAGACTTGCCGGGCAGCTGGCTTGTAGTATGCCACAATGGATTCAACCAGCTCCGGGCATTGGTGGACAGGAGGGCACAAGAACCAGTACAGGTTCGATTTGTATGCAGCCCCGACATGGTGCGAGGGTGAAACCTTGTCAGCCCACTTCGCTATATTCGGCCGCAGCTTGGTGAGGCTGATAGAGTACTCGCCATCTTTGTACCCGGCCAGGCGATTGATGGGCGGCGGTGGAGCTTGCCCTTGGCTTCTCTTCGACCTGGTTCTCCTTGTTTGCTCTTGCGGCGCTTCGCTCTCATGAGCGCTGGATTCTGTCTGTTCTTCAGCTTCGCGTTCTGCGTCGCTGGACTGTGCCGGCATTGGCGCTTTCCCCTTGTCCATTTCCTCTCTTTTCTGCTCGAATTGGCAGAGACGGGGATTCTGGCTACTGATTCTTCAGTTCTGCGCCTTGCAGCTCAGAGTCAGCTTGACAATTTGGATGTTCTGAGTATGCCAGGGCCCCTTTTCTAGGCAAGGAATTCAGCATTAATGGCGCAAGGGAGGGGGGTAAGGTGATTTACCCGAAGTAGTTGGAAGCGTTATAATTTTTTGGCGGCCGTGCGTGGGTTTATCTTTGGAAAGCGTACCCTGGTTGCGGTTGGTCCTAATGCGCCTGCTTTCTTAATGACATCCTTTTTGAAAGTCGCGCAATCATTATTTTAGAATTTTTTCGGACCTCGTGCTTCCAATGACGTCATAGCCACCGCCTGGGCACACGCTTCGAGGGAGAACTTTTGGCCCAGGGTTTTAAGGAGGGACGCAACCCAACTTCGCACTATGCCACACTGCGCTGTCTGGGCCCACACTTAGAAATATTTCATCATTGTCCCTTGTTTCCCGCGACAGGTCATCCAAGGTGCGCCCGAAATTGAGGGCGCACTCGGACTTCGCCCAGAAAACGTGCGCACTCCGACTTCGCCCAGACTTGATTGCGCAGTCAGACTTCGCTCAGAAAAGTTGCGCAGTCTGACTTCGACACTTAGCCGATTTTTGCTCTGTGCTCCCCGACTGCGCTCCCAAGACGGTGCGCAGTCCGACTTCGCTGCGAAGTCGGGTTGCGCACCCAACACTTAGTCAAATTTTTGGCCCTTTTGTCAGCTGCTTTCTTTCAAACTCCCGATGTCGCACTATCCAAGGAGCGATGCCCGACTTCGCTGCGAAGTCGGGGTTTGCTCTAGGCTTCACTTAGGCTCTTGAAAACTAAAAGCTGAATGCTGAAATAAATATATACATTCTGATAAAAATGCAGAAAAGAAATATGTACAAGGAAGGACCGCTTGGGTGCCTTCAGTGGTGGTAAACCTTCAGGTGGAACCCGTTGACAGGAATGGGGAGAAGTCTGTCCCTCCATGTCCCGGAGCACGAATGCATTAAATTGGTTCACCCGAGCAATCTGATAGGGACCTTCCCAGAGGGCATCAAATTTACCATGGTTGCCCGACTTTGCTTTCAGTGAGTCCCACTTCAGCACTAGGTCCCCGATTTTGAAAACTCGGGCGGTGGTGCCTTTCGCAAACCAGCCTTGGGTCGCTTCAACATGTTTAGTAAAGGCCTGGTATGCCTTTTCTCTTTCTTCTTCTAACCGCAGTAGTTGGCACAGTCTGGCATCCACTGGATCCCCGTTGCTTTTTTCTTCATCTAGCATCCATAGTGCGGGTATCTCTATGTGGGTAGGCAGAACTGCCTCCTTGCCGTACACGAGCGCGTAGGGGGATGTCTTGATAGACTTCTTGAATGATATGCGATCCGCCCACAGCGCCCGATTCAGGAGTAGGTGCCATGTCCTCTTGTTTCTCTCTACTGTCCTTTTGACAATCTTCAGTAGATTCTTGTTGGTGGACTCAACCAGGCCATTCCCCTGCGGGTAGTAGTTCGAAGACATCTTGTGATAGATGCCGTATTTGCTGGTGTACTCCGTGAGTACAGCGCCTGCGAACCCCGGACCATTGTCTGTCACTATTGACTCCGGGACCCCGAAACGGGTGATGAGGCTCTCGAGGAACCCGATGACCGTTTCCTGGTCCGCATTCTTAGTGGGGATCGCCTCTGCCCACTCGGGTGAAGTAATCGGTGGTGGTAAGGATAAACTTGTGTCCCGCTGCGAGTTAGGCGTGATGACCCCGATGAAGTCTAAACCCCACTGCTGAAACGGAGTCTCAGCTTGAATTGGCTGGAGGGGCAGGGGTGCTTTTCTGTTCCTGCCAGCAAACCTCTGGCATTTATCACATTTGACACAGACCGCATGTGCGTCTGTGAAGAGAGTGGGCCAATAGTACCCAGCTCTGATAATTTTCAAGGCCGTAGGCCTTCCAGAATGATGTCCCCCAGGCATCCCGGAGTGGAATTCTCCGAGGACCCTGGGTTTGTCTGTTTCTTTGACGCATCGCAACAGGATGCCGTCAATGTTTTTAAAATAAAGCCCCTCGGGGCGAAGTACGTATCTCAAGGCGTTTAGCCTAAACCTCCTTCTTTGTGAGGCATTGAGGTGATCTGGGCATCTCCCGGTGCTGAAATACTGCACCAGGTCATTTGTCCAATCACTTTCCTCTGATAAGGAGTTGGCTAGGTTGGTGTCTGCTATCGGATCTTCCCACTTGCAAGCGGAGATTTCAGCTGCAGCGCTTCGGGCCAGCTCTTGGCACAAGGCTCGGCCTCTGATCAGCTTTGTTGGCCGTACCTCGATGTCAAACTCTTGGATTTTGGCAATCCATCCTGCCCTCTTGTGACCAGGCTCTCCTTGTATGATGAAATTCCTGACGTCCGGATGAATCACGAAGACAGTTATCCGGCTCTGGGAGACGAAGTGCCTGAACTTTCGGAGGGATTTCATGACTGCGTGAACTTGCCGCTCAATAAAATTGTACTTCTCTTCATGCGGCTGAATCACTTGGCTTAAGAACGCTATGGGGCGTTCTTCGCCATCGTCTCCCTTCTGAGTTAGGACTGCGGCGTAACTCTCGGGTTCTCCCACCGCGTACAGGATGAAATCCTTGGAATAGTCGGGATTAATCAACACCGGAGCTTGCGCAATTCTAGCCTTGATCTCCTCGAAGGCCTGCCTTCTTTCTTCAGTCCACAAGAATTCGGCATTCTTTTTTAATAGTTCGGCCATGGGCTTGATTACTTGTGCGAAGTCCGGTATGAACTTCCTTACGAAGTTGATCTGGCCGAAGAATGACTGTAGCCCTTTCTTGTCGACTGGGATGGGCAAGCGGAGGAGGGCTTCTGCTCTGTCAGGATCCACTGCAAGGCCTTTCTCGGAGATGACATGTCCCAGCAGCTTACCTTCTTTTACCGCGAAGACTGACTTCTTCGGGTTGATGGAAATGCCGAATTCACGACATCTCTCAAATATCTGCCGCAGGTGGGAAGCATGGTCCTCTCTTCTGTGGGAAAATACAGTCATGTCATCCAAGTAGATGACAATGACCTTGTTGAGCAGCTCTCGGAAGGCCAAGTCCATGGCTCTCTGGAATGTAGCACCGGCATTAGACAGGCCAAAGGGCATGCGCTGATATGCAAACGTTCCCCATTTGGTGGTGAACGCTGTCTTGTGCTGATCTTCGTCCTTTACCCATATCTGGTTATATCCAGAGAATCCGTCCAAGAGAGAGAACCTCTGTGCTCCAGCAACTATGTGGAGGATCTGATCGATTTGGGGAAGCGGGTAATGGTCCTTCAGCGAGGCTTGATTAAGATTTCTGAAATCCACGCAGAGACGGATGTCTCCATTCTTCTTCCTCACAGGAACCAAATTCGCGACCCAAGATGAATGCTTGATGGGGTAGATGATTTTGGCTTCCAGCATCTTCAAGAGCTCAGCTTTCATCATGGCTTCAATCTTCGGGTTTACTGCCCTTTGCTTCTACCGGAAAGGTTTTGCATTATCTTCTAGCTCTATGGTATGCTGGATCATCTGTCTGTCATACCCCTTCAAGTCCTGGTAGCACCAGGCTACGATATCGGGGAACTCTCTGCATAATGATCTGATCTGCTCGAGTTCCTCTTCAGTGTAGTCCGTCCCGACCTTGATTGTTTTTCCAGGTTCCAGCTCCAGGTCTACGTACTGCTTGGGGTCTACTTTGATCCTGTGTGATATTGCTCTATCGTTCTGGTCAAAGAGACTCTCTAAGGTAATCAGTCCTTTCGGGACATGATTATTCTTCAACTGTATCAACCCCTCGTACTGCTCGTCATCAGGGTCTCTACCTTCGATTGTACATGCTTCGGTAATAAAAAAAGTGACGATATCCTCGTCACAGTCAAACACCTGCCAGTGGGTGTCTTTATCAGGCACAGAAGGCCTGTAGATGGTACGAACCGGCTTCGGCTTCTAGACAGTGTCATCAGCCGGAACGTACCTGGCTCCAACAGACGCCAGAATGTCAGCGTGCTTGTTCTTCTCACGTGATATGGCTTTGACATTCAACGAGTCGAATGACTCCATCAGGTCCCAGACACGATTACGATACGCCTTGAGATAATGCTTCTTGGAGGCGCACTTATTCGTAATCTGGTTGCACACCAGCTCTGAGTCGCCAAAGATCTGCAAATGTTTTATCCCCAGTCTCTCTGCTTTTCTCAAACCCAAGCACAGGGCTTCATACTCCGCCGCGTTGTTAGTACAGCTCCAAGCCAGCCTGTAGGTGTAGTCCTTCTGGATCCCGGACGGGGAAACCAAGAGTACGCCTGCACCGACGCCATTTTTGCATCGGGCGCCATCAAAGAAGAGCTGCCATAGCTTTTCTGGTGCAGGTCCTACCTCTTTCTTGGCTGACTGGTCAAGTCTCTCAGGCTGAGTGACGGAGTAGCAGCCTTGCTCAGTCTCGATCATGGCGTTGAAGTCCAGCAAGGAGAACTCATCCTCCACTTGTAACAACTCAAGAGCTTGCTCTGTCATGTCCACCACCACCAGTTCCTCAGTCGTCAGCTGAACCATGCAGTTCTGTGACTCTTCTCCGGGTATCTTCTCTACTAGAAATGTGGAAGGCTTTTCATTGTAGATCTTCAATCTCCTTCCTTTGAAGGGCACTTCCATATGTGAGTAATCCAGAGACAGATACCCACCCAGCTTTGCAGTGAACTCCCTGGAGAGACACATGCCGAAGTAGGGTTCCAAGTCGACAACCACGACTTCCTGTATGACCACTATGTCAAGAGCTTTGTGCAGCCGGATCGGGATATCCTTGATGACACCGACTGTCTTGACAGGGGTGCCGTCTAGCTGCAACACACCTTGGCTGCTCCTTGTATACTCCATACCGATCTCGTCGCAGACAGCTCTTGGCATAACAGTCGTGGAGGCGCCAGAATCCACCATGCAGTTGTGAACTATATAGCCTTCCATCCGCAATGACAGATAGAAAGGAGGTGGTCTGTTTTTTCCGGTGGCGGAGACTGTCAGGGGTTGAGCTAACACAGCAGGCTGCGTCGGCTTCCCGTCTTTTATGTTCTTCAAAGATTCCTGCAGCAGATCAACTTGCCCGGGGAGCAGAAGAGCCTCGTACATACTTATCTTTGCGGGGGTCCTCTTTAGCTCGTCAACTATGTTGTAGCTTGAAGTGTTGGCTCCCTCCGTTTCTTTCGCAGGCTCATACTTAGTCCGGTATTGCTACGTGGCTTCGACTCTCTGTCTCTTCGTCAGCGACGGATATCTCAGCTTCTCCTGAGCTTGCTCTTTTGTTTCAGCTGGAGATTGAGCTGCGGGGGCTTTTACTGCGGGAGCTTTGGGCGCAGGAAACTTTTCCTTGGCTGCATGAGGCCACAGTGACTTGCCAGGTGGTAGCCCAGCAGGTTGCGCCTTTTCTCTTCTGGCGTATACCTTTAATGGCTTTGGTTGGGCCGCGGCAGTTTCAACGGGCTTTCTGCCTTCCTTAGGCAGGAGCAACGCAAGATCTTCTTCTGGGACGACAAAGTTGCCTTCATCGTCCAGGATCATGTATAATTCATCCTCTATGGCGCTGCCTGCCAGGGTCTGGAGGTAATGCTGATGCAGCGTGCACCCTTCTTCTGAGTGTGGATCGTTGCACGTGGAGCACCAGTTGACCTGGTCAGAAGTGCCAGGTTGATCCTCAATGGCAGCATTTCTTGCAGGGGGTTGCCTTTGAGCTTGCCGTTCTGCGGCTTGGTCTTTCGTTAGCGCCGGAGGAGGATACGGCCTCCTTGGAAGGAACTCCATCTGGGCTTGCTTCTTCTTCATTATTGTCATGTCATTAGACATGGTATGATACCCAGATGCCAGAGCCCGTACCTCTTGGAGGATTTTATTTTGAATATCATTGTCTGCAGGTGCCAACTGAGCCGATGGAGGTAATGCAGCCAATGGCTGGGGCGCAAAATACGTCGCGTACTGAGGGGGAGCAGGGAGTGCGGGATATTGCGGAGGCGGAGGCCAACGGATACTGGACTGAGGAAAATCAGGATAAATAGGGGGCTGCACTCTATGCGGGAGTCTGCCTATGGAGATTATATCTAATTCCGCCTGTTGGGCAGCTTCGTATAGGGCAGGGAAAGAGTCGACTCGGGCTATCTTCAGAAGTAGGCAAATATCTGAGTTGAAAGACCTCAGGTAGTAGTGTGCAGCCTGACTTGCTGAAGGTCGCAGTTCGCGAGGTACTCTCTTCCAAGACCTCGCAAACCTTATGTTGAAGTCTGACACCTCCTCTTGCGGGTGTCGTTGGATGCTTTGGAACTGATGCAACAACGAAGAGGGATCGGCAGACTCGTTGCATCCTTTTACAAGCCTGCTTGCCAGCTGAGGCCACCCCGTGATAGATCCTTCTGGCAAGGATCTCCACCAATAGAGAAGCTTCCCCCTCAGGGAAAGAGCCAGTAGACGGGTCTTGACACTCTCGTCAATAATAGAGTGTAGCGCAGCCAAGGCCAGAATGTCCTGGATATGTTCATACGCCGTTTTGCCGTAGCCATCGTAAGTAGGGATGGCCTTCAAGGCAGCGGGGGGTACAACCTGTTGTCCGACTAGGGCCAAGGGCCCCGTGGAGTCGACCGTCGGGAAGAGATCGTCATCATTCTGCTGAGCAGCCATTTCTTCCTCTCCTCCGGTAGTGTACTCGGTATCGGTACCGTCCGAAGATGTAGATTGCTCTTCAGCTTCGGCCTCTTCGATTTCGGGCTCGGATTCGTCTATGCGAGCTTGGTAGTCAGCCAGCCTGACGCGCTCTCCTGGAGCGGCAATGTCAATTTCGTAAAGATCAGGCTGGTTTCCCGGATTCCTTGCTCTCCACCTTCTTGTATGCATGAAGGCGCTTGGACCGGTCTCACGGACTCAGAGAATATTCAGGTACTTGCAGAGTCGCCAGGTGTTCTAATTTTAACAGCAATGAAGCGAACACCAGTGCTTCGATTCTGTTTTGGGTGGGAAACGTTCCGGTCCCACCGGGAGTGCCAGAGAAACTGTTGGTTACGAATCTGCCATTAGGAAAGGATTTAGTGAAATGCGCCCCAGATTCGCCCACCAGATTGAAAGGCCGGAAGGAAGAAATGCCTTCCGTGCCAATCTCCGGAGAAGGCCGGCTTCCTATGGGTTTTCTCAAGTGTTTTAAGCTAAGAGTGCAGGAAAGAAATTAAAATGCGAAAAGAGATATAAATAGGATTTGTGTTGGGTGGGGGGGATGAGCAGCACGACAACGATCAATCACCACTACTAACAACAATTAAATACATAACACACTACAAAAACTATAACTATCATACATCCTATGTATCCTCTATCTATGCATTCCGGGAATACTTAATCATCAAATACCGGAATCCGGATATCAGAATAATAGTAAGCAATGAAATAAGCAACATGAGGCAGAAATGCTAAGTAAAGGCAGCATAAAGAATGATAACAACAAATAGAGCCAAGTGTGTGTCTTGCATTCAGAAGCAAACGTATAGCTACAATGGTTCCCTAGCAGGATATCCCCCTTCCACCCCTTTACAATGATGTGGTGCGGCTATTTATAGCGCAGTTTCCCCCCAATTACAATCCTGGGCACGAAATCCCAGAGCTGACAAAAGCGGCGAAAGAGTTGCTGATGTTGACTCCTGCAGACAGGGACTGTACTTGCAGCAAGGTCCACCTGAAAACTGGGCAGCTACGTGGCAGTGCGGTTGATGAAACTTCGAGTCAGCATGAATGCGGGTAGCTGCGGTAGATGGAACTTTGCGTCAGCTTAAATGAGGGTAGCTGCGGTAGATAATTTGGCCCACGCTTGTCCCTTTTCCCATCACATCTCGGCTCGGATCCCGAGGCTGGACACTTGTCAAGTTCTGATGAGGGACGCATCTGCCTTGAAAGGCAGTCTCTCTTTATGTCTTACTTCGCCCGGAATCGGAGCGCAACTGGACAGCGCAAGTGGGGAACAACGCAGTTGGGGAGGCCTCCGTGCCTTAGATAGTTTTTGGGCTGCTTGAAAGATATTGCCCAACTGCGCACAAGTTAGAGGGCGCAGTCCGACTTCGCTGCGAAGTCGGGTTGTGCACTCCGGCACTTAGTCAATTTGGAAGCTGTTCAGACTGCGCACAGGAATCAGGGCGCAGCCCGACTTCGCTGCGAAGTCGGGTTGCGCTCTGGCACTTAGCTGATCTTCTGGATAGGCTGCTTCCCAAGTGCGCTCAGGAAGGGGAGCGCACCCCGACTTCGTTGCGAAGTCGGGTTGCGCTCTCATACTCAGCCAAATTCTGCTCTTTTCGGTCCCCTTTCGCACTTCGCCTTCCCGAGTGCGCTCGAACTTAAGGGCGCACCCCGACTTTGCTGCGAAGTCGGGTTGCGCTCTTAGACTTAGAAACTTTTGGGGACCCTTTTGCTCTGTTTTGGGAATTCTGACCGCAGAAAGAACAAGGGGAAAAGGGAGGAATGCAACCGATAGAAGGGGAGAAAGGGAACAGTGGAGAAAGGGAAAGGAGATGGAGGGAAGGGAGAGCAGCATACTTACAAAATTTGAAAACATGGCACCCCGTGCAAAATGTGGCAACAGATCCAATTTTGAATCTTCGAAAACCTTGGCCAGTATCCATGGAACTTACATATTAACCCTCTACTTTTAAGAACCATTATATCATGCTTGATCATCTCATCCTTCATAATCACTTCTGGTGTAACATCTGCCACTTGGATCAAACTTGCCATTTTTTTGCTCTTATGCTTATCTCCAACTTGGGCATCCATACTTCCAGCTAGGGCATCTTGATTTCTAGTTGGGTCATCCTAACTTCTCATTAGGGTTTTCAAATATGGTTTTCCTTCCATACTAGCTATTGGGGCTCACTCTTGGTTCGCACTTCCTCCCAGGTCACACTTTCTTCTTGCTCGCATTCGCTCCCAACTTGCACTTAATTTGATGTCAACCTTATTGCTGAGTACCACCTTCCATTCTGCTTGGTATTTTCTGCTTGCACTGCCAATCCCTGAATTTTGAAGCAATGGTAGTAACATGGTGCTGTAGAACCCATATCCACAAGTTCAAGGTCATGTTTTTTGATTCTTGCATTTCTAAATCATTGTGATATTTTTGGCCATGAAAGTGTTTGAATTACATCTGTAAAGTTACCTTAATGTGAAGTAGATCTTGGGCCATCCCTTGTATATGAAGCAGACTTGTGTATTGCATCCTTTCACTGTCATGCTTTAGACCCTCCAGGGCAATTTGCTGTCTTTAAAAATAATATTGTAAATCTTTTAATTAGGAAGGCAGGCTAAAATATATAGCAATTGGATTTAGACAAATTTTATAGACATGAAATTTGATTGAAGTTGATAACCACAATTAATGAAGCACATGCACATGCAGTGGAAAGAGATAAATACTACAATTAGCACCCATGTTCTATTTTTTGATAATAACATTTATTGCATTACAGTTTAAATAGATTGTACATTTTTGTTGTATTTTATTGTGTTCTTGCTGAAGTATTTTCATTATTTATTTTTTTTTGGCAATTTCTTATTGTTCTTATTCTTCTTGGACTTGTTAGGGGTCTGTTTTCAATTTTCTTGTTATAAATTTAGTACAAATTTTGTAGGTGCAATCCTTCGCTTTTAATTGACTATGAACAAGAAAGTGGAGATCATCAATATATTTTGATTGATGTTGGAAAGAATTTCAAGGAGCAAGTTTTGCGATGGTTTGTTCGCTACAAAATACCCCGAGTTGATGCTGTGAGTGTGAAAGCTTATTGATGTTTGGTTTACACTTTCTATATGAATTTGACGCATAATTTATTAGCCACCATATGTGAAAATTATACAAAATATCCTAGATCAATGCTGTGAGTATGCAAGCTTATTGATATTTGATTGAATCTTTCTATGTGAATTTTATGCATAATCTATTAGCAAGCATGTGTGAAAATTATCTTTATTGTTTTTGTTCATAACTTTGTAAGTGGAATATGGCATTTTATCCGCACATGCAATTCCTTAAGGCTCCAATATGCCAATGATAATGTTTTATATGAAAATATTATGAGATGTAGATAATGTTTTTTTTTTAAAATGTTGTCTCTGGAGTCTTTTGAACACATTATTATGCTCTCTCTTTCTCATTAGTAGATTGAAGGTGTCATCTTTCTTTCATGCAATGCTTGCAACCTGCTAAGATAAATTATAGTGGCTTTTAGTTTAATTCCAATGAATTATATAAAAAACAAAAACAAAAATAAAAAATTAAAGAATTTCTTAGCATATTTTATTTGTTCACCTCCTACCATATTTTAATTTCTCCTTTTTTCATTTCAACTTAATCCTTTGACTTTGAGTTTGAAATTTAAATAGGTGTTGTTGATAATATTGTTTATTATGTTGTTGCTGGAGTGTTTAGAAGCTATACTCATACTATGTAAGCTGATGCCCAATTGGGTAGGGCAAATCATATTGTTGTTACGTAGGAGTTGGACTATTAGGCTTTAACAAATCCTGAGGTTAGGGGGTTCAAATAAAAAACATGGGTTAATGCTTTAGCCCTAAGCCTTACCAGCTCAAATAAATGTCTCCAACGTTTTCATCAAAAATATCATGTCGCTTTCATGCAAGGCTTATCCTCCAAATATCAAAGACAATGTGGGCTTTACTACAATATCAATAAACTGTAAAAAATCAAATGGAAAACTTCTGGTTACAATTTCTCTTATTTATTCAAACACACTCCTTTAATTATGAATTTGAATATTATAAACTATATTTACATGAAAGATAGTTTGAATGAGTTTATACCTTGTTGTCTTGCTATTGCAGCTCTGTTTGATAAAACAAGGAAATGCAAATTTGTGAATTTGGTTTTGGCTCTTGTTTTGTAAGACTTAATTGACACACGCCATTTACTTCCATTTATTTATTTATTTTGTTTGTGGAAAACACCCCAATTGGGATGCTTTGTGGAAAAAACCCCAATTGGGATTCCACTTTTGGGTAAGTCCCAAGGAGGCAGGGGTATCTATTCCACCAAAATCGCCCAGGCCTCGCTGCCCCCTTTGGCACACTCAACGAGCATGCCTAAAACAACACAAAAACACAAACAAACACACAAACACAAACAAACACAAAAAACACAACAACAAAAAACAACAAACAAACAAACAAAAAAAAACACAGACAACAAAAGACACCAAAAATAAACACAAAACAAACACAAAAACAAAAAAAAATATAAAAACAATAAAAAAACGCAAAAAACAACGAAACTAAAAAAAACCACAAAAACAACAAAACAACAAAACAACACAAACACAAAAAAAAAAACACAAAACACAAAAAAACAAAAACTCGAAACACACAAAAACAAAAAAAAACACAAAACACAAAAAAAAAACACAAAAACACCAAAAACAACACAAAAAACACACAAAAAAAGCACACACCGAAAAACTAAAAAGAAGGAAAAAACGGATAACAACTTCGGCCTTTCTAGCCAAGCTTCAACAAAGGAAACATAAGAAAGGTCTGTTTGAGCTAGAAATGAAATGAAATGAAATATTATTAATGTCCGCGGTGGGCCAAAATAAGACCCAAGGGACTATAAGGAGGACAATAATGATTGCCAGCTAGCAGGCTAAAATGCCCAACAAAGAAAAGAAATAAGATAAATACAAGATGAAACCCGACAAACGGGCCAAAGAGAAAGGGAAAATAAAAGAAAAGGGAGAGCAGAGGGGGGAGGGCTGCAATCCAACAGAGAGGAGTGCATGCCAAGAAGAACGGAGAGAGAGGAGGGGGGAGGGAGCAGCCCAGGGGGGGCAAGCTCCAAGAACCCCCAGAAACTAATCTCTCCTAACAGTCGAGGCCGAAGTACCGGAGTTGAAGAAGTCCATGATATGTCTTTGCCCATTGCTAGTTCGGAACCCTGACAAACTGTTGGTGCGCTGTCTAGTGACCCTGCTTTTGTCCGAACTGGATGATGTGGGGCGTTTCCGATTGAAGTCACCTGGTCCGTCAGAGTTGGTGAAATATGCTATGATGAGCCGATGTTGAGGAGGGTGAGATCCATTTAGAGAACTTTTATGTCGTCGAAGCTGAGTTATCTCCCTAAGAAAGAGTGCGAGACAACGTTGGTCCGGGTATCTGAAGAAAGTAGAAACAGATCGAGAGTTGTCCCTAAAAAGGCAATGGAACCTACCTCGGATCTCATAATAAATGGGACAACAAAAAATAAAGTGATGAAGGGTTTCAAGTTCACCCAAGGAGCAAAACAAGCAAATCTGCTCCTTTGTTGGAAGATGGTGATCTGACTCAATCCGAAGTTGGTGAGAACACACCCTGAGTTGCTCCTCTGTTCCCCTGACGCATCGCAAGAGAACATTGTCAATATTTTTTAAAAACAGCCCCTCTGGGCGCAACACATATCTCCGGGACTGAAGCCTGAATCTCCTCCTCTACGAGGCATTAAGGTGATTTGGGCATCTCCCAGTGCTGAAGTACTGTATTATCTCATCAGTCCAGTCGCCGTCCTCTGCCGATTGATTAGCGAAGTTGATCTCTAGCACTGGGTCTTCCCACTGACAGGCAGTCACTTCTGCGGCAACACTCCTTGCAAGTTCTTGTCATAGTGCCTGACCTCGGATTAACTTGGTGGGTCGGACTTCGATGTCAAACTCCTGGATCTTAGCAATCCAGCCAAGCCTCTTGTTGCCCAGTTCTCCCTGGATGACAAAGCTCCTGACATCTGGGTGAACAACATATACCGTCGTCCTGCTTTGGGAGACAAAGTGCCGAAATTTCTTCAAGGACCTCATAACTGCGTGTACCTGGCGTTTGATGAAGTTGTATCTTTCCTCGTGCAGTTGTATCACTTGGCTCAAGAAAGCTATTGGGCGCTCCTCGCGATCATCTCCCTTTTGTGTTAAGACTGTTGCATAGCTTTCAGGTTCCCCGACTGTATAAAGGATGAAGTCTTTGGAGTAGTTCGGGTTAACCAGCACGGGTGCTTGGGCGATTCGACCTTTGATCTCTTCAAATGCCTTCTTTCCTCTGTCCAGACGAACTCGACGTTTTTCTTCAGGAGTTCGGCCATGGGCTTGATGACTTGGGCGAAATTAGGCGCGAACTTTCTTACGAAGTTGATCTGGTCGAAGAAAGACTGCAACCCCTTCTTGTTTATCGAGAGTGGAAGTTTAAGGAGAGCCTCCGCTCTGTCAGGATCAATGGCAAGCCATTTTTTTGAGATAACATGGCCTAGTAGCTTCCCTTCCTTTACCGCGAAGACAAACTTCTTCGGGTTGATGGATATGCCGAACTCCCAACATCTCTCAAATACCTGTTGCAAGTGCGAGGCATGTTTCTCTCTCCTGTGTGAAAGCACAGTCATGTCATCCAGATAGATGACAATGATTTTGTTCCATAGCTTGCCGAACGCCAGATCCATGGCTCTCTGGGAAGTGGCCCCTGCATTGGACAGGCCGAAGGGCATACGCTGATAGGCAAACGTCCCCCATTTGGTGAACGCTGTCTTATGTTGATTTTCGTCCCTCACCCAGATTTGATTGTATCAGAGAAGCCGTCTAGGAGAGAAAAGCGTTGTGCTCCAGCCACTACATGGAGGATCTGATCAATCTGCGGGAGTGGGTAGTGGTCCTTCAATGAGGCCTGATTCATATTACAGAAATCGACACACAGGCAGATATCCCCATTCTTCTTCCTGACAGGAACCAGATTTGCCACCCAAGAAGAATGCTTAATAGGGTAGATGATTTTTGCCTCTAGCATCTTCAAGAGTTGAGTTCTCATCAGATTCTCTATCTTTGGGTTAACTGGCCTCTCTTTCTGTCTACAGTGTTTGACGCCCTCTTCCAGTTCTATAGTGTGCTGTATGATCTTTGTTATACCCCTTTAGGTCTTGATAACACCAAGCAACAATATTAGGGTACTTTCTGCACAAAACCCGGATTTGCTCCAACTCTTCTGGGGTACAGTCCATTTCCGAATTTTATCACCTTTCTAGGCTCAAGCTCAAGGTCCTTGTACTGCTTCGCATCTACTTTGATCCGATGAGATATCGCTCTGTCATTTTGATCAAATAGGCTCTCTAGAGTGATCAGCCCCTTCGGGACATGGTTGTTCTTCAACTGTATGAGCCCCTCATAGTCCTCGTCATCAGGGTCTCTACCTTCTATGGTACTTGTTTCTTCTGGTTACGAATCTGCCATTAGGAAAGGATTTGGTATAATGCTCCCCAGATTCGCCCACCAGATTGAAAGGCCGGAAGGAAGGAATGCCTTCCGTGCCAATCTCCGGAGAAGGCCGCCTTCCTATGGGTTTTCTCAGTTGTTTTAGCTAAGAGTACAGGAAAGAGATAAAAATGCGGAAAGAGATTCAAATTTGATTTGAGTTGGGTGGGGGGAATAAGCAGCACGACAACGATCAATCACCACTACTAACAGCAATCCAATACAAAACACACAATAGAAACTACCACTGTCATGCACCCTATGTATCCTCTATCTATGCATTCCAGGGATACTTAATCATCAAATACCGGAATCCAGAATTCAGTATAATAGTAAGCAATGAAATAAGCAACATGAGGCAGAAATGACAAGTAAAGGCAGCATAAAGAATGACAACAGCGAAATAGAGCTAAGTGGGTGTCTTGCATTCAGAGGCAAACGTATAGCCACAATGGTTCTTGTTGGTTACGAATCTGCCATGAGGAAAGGATTTTGTGTTAATGCGCCCAGATTCGCCCACCAGCTTGAAAGGCCGGAAGGAAGGGACGCCTTCCGTGCCAATCTCCAGAGAAGGCCGGCTCTTGTGGGTTTTTATGGTTTAGGCTAAGAGTGCAGGAAAGAGATAAAAATGCGGAAAGAATATACAAATGTGATTGGAGTTGGGTGGGGGGAACTAACAGTACGACAACACATCAATCACCACTACTTACTGCATCATAAATACAAAGCATAACCAGGAACTGCAAAACCTAAGTATACTTTCTGTATAAAGCAGTGTACGTACAGCTACAATGGCTCCCTAGCAAACATTCTCCCTACAAGGAGAACTAACAGCACGACAGCGCATCAATCACCACTACGTACAGCAACATAAACACAACAGCACCCAAGAAATGTCAGATCCAAGTATGTGTTGCGCAGAGAATTTGTACGCACAGCTACAATGGTCCCCTAACAGACATTCCCCTTCCACCACCTTACAATGAGAATGTGGTGGGTATTTATAGCCCGAGCCCCTCTCGCTACATTAATGGGCCCAAAGTCCCAGTCAAACACTAGCTGACAAAAGCGGCGATGAAGCTGCTAATGCTGACCTTTGTCAGACAGGACTGTACCCGCAGCATGGCTTCCCTGAAGACCGGACAACTACGTGGCAACGCGTTGGGCAGAACTTCTCATCGGCCGGAATGCGGGCAGTTGGAGTAGGTAGAACCTCCAATCAGCTTTAAATGAGGCAGCTGGCATAAGTAGTGCGGCCCATGCTTGTCCTTTTGCTCGGCATGTCTTGGCTCAGATCCCGAAGCTGGACACTTGTCGGATGATGCTATTTGACACGTGCTTGCCTTGAAAGGCAGTTTATCCAACTTCTCCCAAGATATGAGCGCCATCGGGTTGCGCAGTGCAAACAACACGATCGGGAAGGTCTTCATGCCTTGGTCAAATTCTCGAGTTTGTTTCCCTACCGCGCACTGTCAAAGGGCGCACTCCGACTTCGCTGCGAAGTCGGGTTGCGCACAGGGGGAAGCTGATTTTTGTCGCCGTACGAACTTCGCCCTGGAAAGGGGGCGCAGTCGGACTTCGCCGCGAGTCGGACTTCGCCCCAACACTTAGTCATTTTTCCTGCCGACCGCCCGCCTGCTACAAGGTGCGCCCAGAAAGAAGGGCGAAGTCGGACTTCGCACCAAAACTGGGAGAAGTCGGACTTCGCACCAAAACTGGGAGAAGTCGGACTTCGCTCTGACACTTAGCCATTTTTCAGCTCGACACTTAGCCATTTTTCAGGGCAACTGCTGTCAAATTTGAGATCTGACTGAGGGGCTCCAAGAAAGGGGGGAAGAAAGAGAATGTAGGGAAGAGAGAGAGAGGGAGAGAAGAAGAAAGGGAAAGAGAGGAAGAGGGAAAAGGAAGAGCAGCACTGCTACAAAACTGAAAACATTGCACCCCGTGCAAAATGTGGCAACATTTCTGGCGGCTCGCGGGGTGTCGAGCTCGCCTCGGCGCAAAGAATCCATGCCTTCATCCATTGGGTGCAGAGGAACTTGCTTCCCCTGCTTTCTGCTGCTCTAGCCGTTCTCCTCGCGGCAACTGTTCTTCAGATTCACTTCCGGCAGTCGCCTCCTCAGAATCATCTTCCGAATGCTCTCCAGCTCTGGCTTCTGCCTCGCAGATGCGGTTATATGCGGCCTGGGCTTGGCCCCAGGCTTCTGCTTCGAATGGTCGGCGGTCGGCAACTTCTTCTAATGCTGCGTGGAAAGCAGCGACCGCGTGCAGGTCGATGGTGAGGTATCTTTTTCCCAGCTCCTAGAAGTAGGAGCTGATCTTGCAGCACTTGGACACCATCTGGGTGACCTGACTTTCTTGAATTGGCTCGGTCCAGCTATCAATTTCAGCTGTATCTGCCTCAAAGGACCGCCAATTCTTTTTCACCTGCTCATGGGTGAGAAACTCACCATTCTTGACAAAGCCCGGGCACCCTAGTTCGGAGAGAGCGTGAAAGGGAGCCATACAAATGTCTCTTTCATGTTCAAATGCATCCAGCATTCGTCTGGCAACCCTCACCTCTTCTACTTTCTTAAAATATTTATGCAAGGTTACCCTTGCATCTGCCCATTCTGCAGCGAATGAGGACATGGGGGGAGAATTGGAGGCCATTGCGCTCGCTCTCTTGAAGATTTATCGCCAGGTCCAGCCATTGCTTCGCCTGGCGTTCGGCCTCCTCTACCACAAGCTTTCCCTGGGCAGAAACTTCTTGGATTCTGGATGCGAAATCCAGAACCGACATAGCCTTATATGTGTGGGGCTTGCATCCCCGCAGCAGATCAGTCCGCATCTCCTTAACTTTGATCTTTGAAAAGAGCGTCGCTTGAGATGCTTTCTCTGCAGATTGCGACTGCGCCTGTTTCAAAGACTCCTGGAGCTGAGAAATCTGCTCCAGGGCTGCTTGCTTTTCCGTTGCGGCTTTTTGCTGAGAAGCGGTCAGCTGGGCTTTCAATTCGTCTATTTCTCGCTGCGCCGCTTCCAGCTGCTCAGTGGACCTGGACAGGTCCTCTTCAAGCTGTCTTGTCTTGTCCTCGCAACCGGAAAAGCTCTTCCCTGTTCCTCCGGATTTTTGACAAGGAGATTATCCGCTTACGGAGGATTCCCTGAATCTCGTATTGCGGGCGAATATCGTCAAAGCTCTTCTCCTTTGTCTGGAGCTCATAGTCCGCCCTGGTCATTTCCCGGAGAGGCTTCTTCACTTTCGGAATTATCTTCTCTGTCGTAACCACTCTCCTCTCGAAGTTAAACTTGGTGCGCTTTACCGGGGCGGCTATCTCTTCAAGTCTCCTCCGCTTCAGGTTTTGGAGGAAAGAGATAGGGTATTCTATAGCTCTCGTTGCCAGAGGCAAATCATCCGTGTTCTGGAGGTCGTCCATGAAGTCCGGTTCCCCCAGCCTAGGGTTCTGCTGAGACGTCTCTCCTGCGACAAGGGAAATAGGAGAAACCAGACGGACCTTGGAAGGAGCGGCCGCTTTTGAGGGCGACCGGGAAGTGGAGATCGGAGCGGTTGATGCTGGAAGGGTTTCAAGCGGCTGAGGCAATGGATGCAACGGTGAACGCGCGGCTTCAACACTAACCATGGGTGAAGGGTTTGGGGTTTGACTCAGGGATAGGAAGGCGTTGGGGTCCTGAGCAAACTGGTTGAAAGAATGGGGGCCGCTAGAAGGGTGTGGAGATGGGGAGGAAGATGCGTCCACGGCTTGCTCGAATTGAGCGGGAGATGGAGTAGGAGTAGGGCTAGATGAGATCAAAGGGAGTGGGGCATCGAACGTACCTGCGGGCTCCGCCTGAGCCGATGCGGGAGGAATGTCTGCGATTCTGGTTCCGGCGGTTGGCTCAGGACTATCCAGAGAAACAACTTCTGGAGCGGCTGAATGCGGCTGCGGCTTTGCGACTGGCTGCTGCACTGTCAGACTAGGTCGCCTGACTTTCTCAACTCTCTTCCTCTTTTTCTTTTTCGGAGCAATGATGGGTTCGGAAGAAGGAGATGAAGCAGGTGCAGCAGGCACTGATGTTCCCACGGTAAACTTGTACCGGGGTTTGACTTGCAGAAGGTCTGCCGCGGCCGGTCCCCTCGCTGGTGGCGCTGGCGCCTTTTGTGCCTGAGGAGTCTCCTCGGGCGTTGACTTGACTGACTTTTTCGCCTTTTCAGGCGCCACCTTGGAAGCCATAGGCTGCATTGGGTCCACTTGGACGTCTGCTGGGCCCACGCTGGCAGTTGCAAAAGTGTACAACTGTTGGGAGGAAGATCCCCCTTTATAACCCTCAAAGGGACCTCGGGGAACGTAATCTTGAAATGCGAAAGGCCGCCAGCTGGCAATGTGCTGGTCATATAGAGCTGAAAAGTCGTCATCAACGGCCAGATTCTTCCTGATGGATTTATCGTGCTGCGTGCGGCACCTCATCTTCCAGGATTTAACAACCTTTTCTTTTGGCCAGTTAAGGCCTGCTAGCTTGGAGATGAATTTTTTAAATCCTGGAGAAGAGAACCTGTGGTCCGGGTTTCGCTCGGGGTCATATGCTACCTTCTCGCAGTAAAAATCCTGCCACGGAGGCCATGCTTCCATCGAGTCAATTTCCCAGTCGAGGTCAACATGGACCACATTGCATCTGTCTTCGATTATATCCGCTCGGGGGCAGATATGCACAAACTTTCCCCTTATCCCGTGTGGGTCATATTTCCAGCGCTGCGGCAGCAGAATCAGACCAATGTCGAAAAGCTCCCGCTCGAGATAGACATGCTGTCCTATCTCAGAAATCTCAACGTTCGCCCAAGAAAGAGGATATTGAGATGCTTTCTCTGCAGATTGCGACTGCGCCTGTTTCAAAGACTCCTGGAGCTGAGAAATTTGCTCTAGGGCTGCTTGCTTTTCCGTTGCGGCTTCTTGCTGAGAAGCGGCCAGCTGGGCTTTCATTTCATCTATTTCTCGCTGTGCCGCTTCCAGCTGCTCAGTGGACCTGGACAGGTCCTCTTCAAGCTGTCTTGTCTTGTCCTGCAACCGGAAAAGCTCTTCCTGTTCTTCCAGATTTTTGACAAGGAGATTATCCGCTTTACGGAGGATTCCCTGAATCTCGTATTGCGGGCGAATATCGTCAAAGCTCTTCACTTTCGGAATTATCTTCCCGAAGAGGCTTCTTCACTTTCGGAATTATCTTCTCTGTCGTAAGCACTCTCCTCTCGAAGTTAAACTTGGTGCGCTTTACCGGGGCGGCTATCTCTTCAGGTCTCCTCCGCTTCAGGTTTTGGAGGAAAAAGATAGGGTATTCTACAGCTCTCGTTGCCAGAGGCAAATCATCCGTGTTCTGGAGGTCGTCCATGAAGTCTGGTTCCCCCAGCCTAGGGTTCTGCTGAGACGTCTCTCCTGCGACAAGGGAAATAGGAGAAACCAGACGGACCTTGGAAGGAGCGGCCGCTTTTGAGGGCGACCGGGAAGTGGAGATCGGAGCGGTTGATGCTGGAAGGGTTTCAAGCGGCTGAGGCAATGGATGCAACGGTGAACGCGCTTCTTCAACACTAACCACGGGTGAAGGGTTTGGGGTTTGACTCAGGGATAGGAAGGCGTTGGGGTCCTGAGCAAACTGGTTGAAAGAATGGGGGCCGCTAGAAGGGTGTGGAGATGGGGAGGAAGATGCGGCCACGGCTTGCTCGGATTGAGCGGGAGATGGAGTAGGAGTAGGGCTAGATGAGATCAAAGGGAGTGGGGCAGCGAACGTACCTGCGGGCTCCGCCTGAGCCGATGCGGGAGGAATGTCTGCGATTCCGGTTCCCGCGGTTGGATCAGGACTATCTAGAGAAACAACTTCTGGAGCGGCTGAACGCGGCTACGACTTTGCGACTGGCTGCTGCACTGTCAGACTAGGTCGCCTGACTTTCTCAACTCTCTTCCTCTTTTTCTTTTCCGGAGCAATGATGGGTTCGGAAGGAGATGAAGCAGGTGCAGCGGGCACTGATGTTCCCACGGTAAACTTGTACCGGGGTTTGACTTGCAGAAGGTCTGCCGCGGCCGGTCCCCTCGCTGGTGGCGCTGGCGCCTTTTGTGCCTGAGGAGTCTCCTCGGGCGTTGACTTGACTGACTTTTTCGCCTTTTCAGGCGCCACCTTGGAAGCCATAGGCTGCATTGGGTCCACTTGGACGTCTGCTTGGGCCCACGCTGGCAGTTGCAAAAGTGTACAACTGTTGGGAGGAAGATCCCCCTTTATAACCCTCAAAGGGACCTCGGGGAACGTAATCTTGAAATGCGAAAGGCCGCCAGCTGGCAATGTGCTGGTCATATAGAGCTGAAAAGTCGTCATCAACGGCCAGATTCTTCCTGATGGATTTATCGTGCTGCGTGCGGCACCTCATCTTCCAGCATTCAACAACCTTTTCTTTTGGCCAGTTAAGGCCTGCTAGCTTGGAGATGAATTTTTTAAATCCTGGAGAAGAGAACCTGTGGTCCGGGTTTCGCTCGGGGTCATATGCTACCTCCTCGCAGTAAAAATCCTGCCACGGAGGCCATGCTTCCATCGAGTCAATTTCCCAGTCGAGGTCAACATGGACCACATCGCATCTGTCTTCGATTATATCCGCCCAGGGGCAGATATGCACAAACTTTCCCCTTATCCCGTGTGGGTCATATTTCCAGCGCTGCGGCAGCATGCGGCAGCAGAATCAGACCAATGTCGAAAAGCTCCCGCTCGAGATAGACATGCTGTCCTATCTCAGAAATCTCAACGTTCGCCCAGGAAAGAGGATATTGAAAGATCTGGCCCTTTCTCTTTCCCTGGCCGAACTCCTCTTCAACGTAATCCATCTGCCGCACAACCTCCATCCCAAACTGATGATCCGTGCACCAGTAGGGGCAGCGAGATGAGGTTTGCCCTTGAATCCGTAGATTCCGACCACAATCCCTCGCGTCGGTCTAAAAACGTCCCCGAGCTTCGATTCAACAAATAGTTCGTCATTTCTTGCGGGGGCGAGGGATCTCACCATCGTCCGAAGACCGACATGACCAATCCCGAAAGTTGAAGTTGAACTTGTAGTAAGACCCTTTCCGGTATAGGTCATCCGTCCGATCATAGACGGGCCGTGGTTCTCCCCTCTCATTCACCTTCTTCGAGTTAGGGATCCGCATCCGAAAGTGCAAATGATACAAACAAAGCCAAGCCAAAAAGGAACTGAACCAAAATTCAGTTGACTGCCTTTTTTGGAGCTTCACCAGGCTGGAGTGAATGGCGTATGCAAGCCAGTCCGCCCAGTCGAAAAAGATGGGGCGCTTTCCACTTTTCTGTGCTGCTGGTTCATAGGATTCTCTACACAGGAGACATTCTGCCAGCGCTAGCTGGTACGGCTGTACCAGCTCGTCAGAGTCGCAGCCGAGGACCCACGCCAGAATGGTGTATATGTATTTGCTCTGAAACCTCTCCAAGGGTATGGGGCCGGTTGGCCATTGTCCAGCTGCGAGCGGGGCGTTCAGCTCTGAATTGAGGAAATCCCTCATCCTTTTTGTATGCGTGAAGCGTCCCGCTTGCTCGCCCAGATTTATCTTTCTGACAATCGTGCTGGAGTCATACTCCAACCCTGGGGCGAAAGCCGGCTGGACAGTCTCTCTGCGGACCGCGAACAAGGGTTTACCGCTGGAGCTACAAATTTGCCGGGTAGCTGGTCTGTAATGTCTGACAATTAGGTCTACCGACTCCGGGCATTGATGGACAGGAGGGCACAAGAACCGGAAAAGGTTCGACTTGTACGCCGCCCCGAAATGGTGAGAGGGCGAAACCTTGTCAGCCCAACTCTCCACATTTATCCGCAGCTTAGTCAGGCTCATGGAAAATGAGCCGTCCTTGTATCCCGACAGGTAATTGACCGGTGGTGGTGGGGCTTGCCCACGCTGTACTTTCTTGGGCCGGGATTTTGACTTTTGCTCCGGCGGCGTCTCACTCCTGAAAACACTTGACTGCGGTAAATCCCCAAGTTCGCGCCCTTTGCTGGATTGCGCTGGCATTGGCAACTTTCCCTTGTCAATCCCTTTGAAACAACAATAATTACGAATTCTGGACGTCTGCACCAGATTTCGCAGTCACAGGAATAATCTGCACGATTTGGCATGTCTGGATGCATCAGACCCCCTTTTCTAGACAATGACAGCGTCATTAATGTCACGCAGGAGGGGGTAGGTCGGCTGGCAAGTGAAGGTGTTATGTTTTTTGGGTGACCGCGCAGGAGAATGTCTTGAAAGATGTACCCCGGCTGCCGTGCCATGCTTCTTTGATTGCTCTTTCCTTGAAGATTGCGCAATCATTAAATTTGCCTTTGAACGCTGCGCCATGGCTGACGTCACTGTTGCAATCTGGGCACACTGCTCAAGAAAAAACCCCTTTGGTGCGGAAACCCACCTCTAACTGTCGCAATGCGCCTTGGGCCCATGCTTGGAATATTAGAATTTTATTTATTTTTTAAACCGTCCGAGCTGGCCCAGAAACCAGGGCGCAATCGGACTTCGCCCCAAAGTTGGGCGCGGTTCGAACTCCGCCGCGCAGTCGGACTTCGCCCCAAAATCGGGCGCAGTCCGAACTGCCACTTGTGTTAAGACTTGCCTTTCTTTTCCAACTGCGCCGAGGATCGGGCGCAGTCCAACCTTTGCAATCCGGATGAGGCTTCTGATGGTACTTAGAGTTTGTTGCCTTTTGTGATGGGGTGCACGAGCTGCGCTCAGAAAATGGAGCGCGCTCGGACTTCGCCCGAAAATCGGGCGAAGTTCGCACTTCGCGCGAAGTTCGTACTTCGCGCGCGAGCCGGGTGTATTCGGACTTCGCGCGCGAAGTCGGACTTCACTCCAAACTCGCGCGCAGTCCGAACACTTCTTTCCTTTGCAGCCTCTTCTTTCAAACCGCGCCCTTTGGCCGGGGCGCAGCTTTGCGCGAAGTTCGTACTTCACGCGCGAGCCGGGTGTATTCGGACTTCGCGCGCGAAGTCGGACTTCACTCCAAACTCGCGCGCAGTCCGAACACTTCTTTCCTTTGCAGCCTCTTCTTTCAAACCGCGCCCTTTGGCCGGGGCGCAGCCCGACTTCGCTGCGAAGTCGGGCAGCGCACTGCCACTTAGCCGTTTTTCTCTGTTTTCACAAGCAGCTCCCTTTACGAACTTCGCTCCTTCTGAGGGGCGAAAACAGACTTCGCTGCGAAGTCTGTGCTCTCTCCCTTTGTCCTGTTTTATCTCAAACAAATGGAAAACTGAAAGTTGGAAAACTGTACATGCTGAAAAATAAAAAAGCGTAAGGGAAATTTTTACAAAGAAGGGCCCCTCGGGCACCTTCAGCAGCGGTAGATTTTTAAGTGGAACCCGTTAACGGGGATAGGTAGGAGCTGACCCTTCATATCCCGAAGTACGTAAGCATTGAACTGGTTCACCCGAGCAATCTGATAAGGGCCCTCCCAGAGGGCATCAAACTTCCCGTGGTTGCCCGGCTTCGCCTTAAATGAGTCCCACTTCAGCACCAGGTCCCCGATTTTAAAAACTCGGGCAGTGGTGCCTTTTGCAAACTAGCCTTGAGTGGCTTCAATATGCTTGGTGAACGCCTGGTATGCTTCTTCTCTGTCTTCTTCCAACTCGCAGAGTTGGCACGGCTTTGTCATCCACCGGGTCTCCACTGCTCCTATCTTCGTCCAACATCCATAGGGCAGGGATTTCAATGTGGGATGGCATGACAGCCTCTTTGCCATAGACGAGCGCATAGGGGGACGTTCTGATAGATTTCTTGAATGAAACTCGGTCCGCCCACAACGCCCGGTTCAGGAGTAAATGCCAAGTCCGCTTGTTCCTGTCAATAGTCCTCTTAATGATCTTCAGGAGGTTCTTGTTAGTAGACTCGGCAAGGCCATTCCCCTGCGGGTAGTAATTAGAAGACATTTTGTGATAAATGCCAAGTTTGCCAGTGTACTCCATGAGTACAGCGCCTGCGAATCCCGGACCATTGTCCGTCACAATTGACTCTGGAACCCCGAAGCGGGTAATCAGGCTCTCGAGGAACCTGATGACCGTTTCTTGGTCTGCATTTTTGGTCGGGATCGCCTCTGCCCACCGTGTGAAGTAATCGGTGGCTGTAAGAATAAACTTGTGTCCGGCAGAGGAATTAGGCGAGATCACCCCAATGAAGTCTAGACCCCATTGCTGGAACGGAGTCTCGGCCTGAATCGGTTGAAGGGGCAGGGGTGCTTTTCTGTTTCTGCCAAAGAAACCTCTGGCATTGATCACACTTGGAACAGACCGCATAAGCGTCTGTAAATGGAGTGGGCCAATAGTACCCGGATCTAATTATTTTTAAGGCCGTAGGCCTTGCAGAATGATGACCCCCAGGCATCCCGGAATGAAATTCTCCGAGGACCCTGTGCTGATCGGATTTCATGACGCACCGCAACAGGATGCCGTCAATATTTTTGAAGTAAAGCCCCTCGGGGCGAAGAGTGTACTTGAGTGCACCTAGCCGAAATCTCCTTCGTTGTGAGGCGTTCAGGTGATCTGGACATCTTCCGGTGCAGAAATATTTCACAAGTTCATATGTCCAATCACTCTCCTCCGATAAGGAGTTGGCTAGGTAGATGCTTGTCGCTGTGTCCTCCCACTTACAGGCGGAATGCCGGCTACAGCGCTTTGGGCCAGCTCCTGACACAAGGCTCGGCCTCTGATAAGCTTGGTGGGCCGCACTTCGATGTCGAACTCCTGGATTTTTGCAATCCATCCTGCTCTCTTGTGACCCGGCTCTCCTTTTATGATGAAGCTCCGAACGTCCGGGTGAATCACAAAGACAGTCATTTTGCTCTAGGAGACAAAATGCCTGAACTTTCGAAGGGATTTCATGACAGCGTGAACCTGTCGCTCTATAAAGTTGTACTTTTCCTCATGCGGCTGAATCACTTGGCTTAAGAACGCTATGGGGCGTTCCTCGCCATCGTCTACCTTCTGAGTTAGGACTGCGGCGTAACTTTCCGGTTCTCCCACTGCATACAGGATGAAGTCCTTGGAGTAGTCCGTGTTTATGAACACCGGAGCTTGCGCGATTCGAGCCTTGATTTCCTCGAAGGCTTGCTCTCTCTCATCAGTCCATTCGTAAATTGTATCCTTTTTCAGCAGTTCGGCCATAGGCTTGATCACCTGTGCGAAGTCCGGGATGAACTTCCGCACGAAGTTAATCTGACTGAAGGACTGCAGCCCTTTTTTATCAATTGGGGTTGGCAAGCGAAGGAAGGCTTCTGCTCTGTCAGGGTCAATGGCGAGGCCTTTCTCGGAGATGACATGTCCCAACAGCCTACCTTCTTTAACCGCGAAGACAGACTTCTTCGGGTTTATAGAAATGCCGAATTCTCGACACCTCTCAAATATTTGCCACAGATGGGAAACATGATCTCCTCTTTGGTGAGAGAAAACAGTCATGTCATCAAGGTAGATGACAATGATCTTATTGAGCAGCTCTCGGAAGGCCAGGTCCATAGCCCTTTGGAATGTGGCACCAGCATTGGATAAGCCGAAAGGCATGCGCTGATAGGCGAACGTCCCCCATTTGGTGGTGAACGCCGTCTTACGCTGGTCCTCATCCCTGACCCAAATCTGGTTGTAGCCCAAAAATCCATCTAAAAGTGAGAATCTCTGGGTTCCAAACAACGATGTGTAGAATTTGGTCAATTTGGGGAAGCGGACAGTGGTCCTTGAGGGAAGCCTGATTCAGGTTTCTGAAGTCAACACAGAGACGAATGTCGCCATTCTTTTTCCTCACAGGCACCAAATTCGCGACCCAGGATGAATGTTTGATGGGGTAGATGATTTTGGCCTCCAGCATCTTCAAGAGCTCTGCTTTCATCATGGCCTCAATTTTCGGATTTACGGCCCTCTGCTTCTGACGGAATGGCTTGGCGCCATCCTCTAGCTCAATGGTATGCTGGATTACATTTCTGTCATACCCCTTCAAATCCTCGTAGCACTAGGCCACGATGTTGGGGAACTCTTGGCACAGTGATCTGATCTGCTCAAGTTCCTCCGACCTGCAGTCTGTCCTGACCTTGATAGTTTTACCAGGTTCAAGTTCCAGGTCAGCATACTGCTTCGGGTCTACTTTGATCCTATGAGATATTTCTCTGTCATTCTGATCAAATTGACTCTCCAATGTAATCAGTGCTTTTGGGACATGATTATTTTTTAACTGTATCAACCCCTCATATTGCTCGTCATCAGGGTCTCTACCTTCGATTGAACCAACTTCGTTAACCAAAAATGTGACGATCTCCTCGTCACAATCGAACACCTGCCAGTGGGTGTCCTTATCAGGCACAGAAGGCCTATAAATAGTGCGAACCGGCTTCGGTTTCTGGACGTCATCAGCCGGAACGTACTTGGCTCCAACAGACGCCAGAATGTCAGCGTGTTTGTTTTTCTCCCTTGATACCGCCTTGACATTCAACGAGTCAAACGAGTCCATCAGGTCCCACACCCAGTTGCGGTACTCCTTGAGATAGTGCTGTTTGGAGGCGCACTTATTCGTAACCTGGTGACACACCAGCTCTGAATCTCCAAAGATCTACAGGTGTTTGATTCCCAGCCTCTCCGCCTTTCGCAAACCCAAGCATAGGGCTTCGTACTCCGCCGAGTTGTTAGTGCAGCTCCAAGCCAACCTGTAGGTATAGTCCTTCTGGATCCCGGTCGGAGAAACCAGAAGCACCCCTGCACCGGCGCCATTTTTGCATCGCGCGCCATCAAAGAAAAGCTTCCATAGCTTCTCAGGTGCGGGTCCCACTTTCTTTGCAGCTGACTTGTCAAGCCTCTCGGGCTGTACAACGGTGTAACAGCCCTGCTCTGTCTCAATTACGGCATTGAAATCCTGCAAAGAGAACTCCTCTTCAAGCTGTAGCACTTCGAGGGCTTGCTCTGTCAGTTCTACTGTCACTAGTTCTTCCTCCGACAGCTGGACCATGCAGTCCGACTCTTCTCCGGGTATCTTCTCTACTAGGAAGGTGGAAGGTTTCTCATTAAAGATTTTCAGTCTCCTTCCTTTGAAGGGCACTTCCATGTGTGAGTAGTCTAGAGACAGGTACCCGCCCAGCTTTGCAGTGAACTCCCGGGAGAGACACATGCCGATGTAGGGAGCCTAGTCAACAACCACGACCTCTTGGATGACCACGATGTCGAGAGCCTCTTGACAGGGGTGCCGTCTAATTGCAGCACGCCTTGGCTGCTCCTTGTGTACTCCATCCCGATCTCATCGCAGACGGCTTTCGGCATAACAGTCGTGGAAGCGCCAGAGTCCACCATGCAGTTGTGAACTATGTGCCCTTGCATCCGTAAAGACAGATAAAAGGGAGGCGGTCTGTTCTTCCCAGTGGCTGAGACTGTCAAAGGTTGAACCAGGACAGCGGGCTGTATCTGCTTGCCGTTCTTCATGTTCTTCAGAGATTCTTGCAGCAGATCCACCTGGCCTGGGAGCAGAAGAGCATCGTACATGCTGATTCTAGCGGGTGTTCTTTTTAACTCGTCTACTATGCTGTAGCCCGAGGTGCTAGCTCCTTTTGCTTCTTTTGCCGGCTCATACTTCGTCCGGTACTGCTGGGTGGCCTCAACTTGTTGTCTCTTGGTCAGAGACGGGTACTTCAGCTTCTCCTGTGCTTGTTCTTTGGTTTCAGCTGGAGGCTGAGGTACGGGAGCTTTAGCCGGAACTGGAGCTTTCGCTATAGGAGGCTTGGCTGGAACAGGGGCAGCCTTTGCTGGAGGAGGCTTGGCTGGAGCTTTGTCTTTGGATGCCTTCTCCTGGGCTATGTAGGGCCACAGCCGCTTATATGGTGGCAGCCCACCGGGCTGCGCCTTTTCTCTTTTGGCATATACCTGCAAAGGCTTGGCAGCATCTGCAGTTTTCTTTTCTTCCTTGGCGGGCGGCACTATATTCTCCTCTGGGAGGGCAAAGTTGGCTTCGCCGTCCAGGATCATGTAGAGTTCATTGTCCTCTATGGCGCTGCCGGCCAAAGTCTGGATGTAGTGCTGGTGCAGAGTGCAGTCTTCCTCCGAATGCGGGTCATTGCACGTAGTGCACCAGTTAACCTGATCAGAAGGACCAGGTTGGTCTTCTATAGTAGCATTTCTCGGAGGCGGACGCCTCTGCAGCTGGTGCTCTGGGGGTTTGTCTTTTGTCAGCGCCGGGGCGGATATGGCCTCCTAGGAGCGAGGTCCATCTGGGCCTGCTTCTTCAGAGCGGTCATGTCATTGGACATGGCATGATAACCTGAGGCCAAAGCCCGTACCTCCTGAAGGATTGTATTCTGGATGTTATTGTCAGGATGCGGCAACTGTGCCGGTGGAGGCAATGCGGCTAATGGAGGAGGGTTGGAATAAGGTGCGTACTGCGGGGGAGCAGGGAGTGCTGGAAAATGCGGAGCAGGAGGAGGCTGGTGAGGATAATGCATTTGTGGTGGGCCATAAGGAGTTACGACCGGCGCCGGATTCCATTGCTGCTGGGGTTGCTGCCCTGATGTGGACGGCGCACCACCAGAAGCAGGAGGATACTGGGATCTAGGGAAGTCGGGATGAATGGGTTCTCTGCTCACCGGACGGGAGTCCGCCTATGGAAATAATGTCGCCTTCAGCTTGTCGGGCAGCCTCGTACAGCGCAGAAACTCGTCAATTCCGGCGATCTTCGACGAGCGAGCATATGTCCGAGTTGAAGGATCTCGGATAGTAATGAGCAGCCCATGCCACTGAAGGCCGAAGTTCGCGAGGTACCCGTTTCCGGGATCTCGCAAACCCGATGTTAAAATCGGACACCTCCTCTTGAGGATGTCTCCGGATAGCTTGGAACCGATGCGGTAGAGAAGTAGGGTCAGCGGACTCGTTGCATCCTTTTACGAGCCTTCGGCAAGCCAGGGCCACCCTCTGATGGATCCCTCTGGCAGCGATCTCCACCAGTAGAGAAGCTTTCCCCTCAGGGAAAGGGCCAGCAGACGGGTCTTCACACTCTCGTTGGTAATGGAATGCAATGCGGCCAGGGCAAGGATGTCTTGGATGTGCTTGTACGTCGTCTTGCCGTAGCCGTCGTACGTAGGGATGGACTTTAAAGCAGTAGGGGGCACAGCTTGCTGTCCGACCAGGGCCAGGGGCCCTGTAGAGTCCACCGCCGGGAATAGATCATCGTCATTCTGCTGCAGGGCAGCCATTTCTTCTTCTTCTCCTCCGTCGGTTGTATACTCAGTGTCGGTACCTTCCGAGGATGTAGATTCCTCTTCTTCCTTGGCCTCTTCTATTTCGTACTCAGCTCTTCCGACCTCAGCTTCGGCTTCGTCAACACGAGCTTGTGGATCAGCCAGCCTGGCAATTTCGCGTCGAGCGTTGATGTCTAGTTCGTAAAAGTCAGGCGGGTTTCTCGGATCCCTTGCTCGCCACCTTCTTGTTTGCATGAAGGTGTTGGGACCTGTCTCTTGGACTTAGAGGATTTGTTCGTGCAGAGTCGCCAGGTGTTCTGATTTTGAACAGCAATGAAGTGAACACCAGTTCTTTGATTCTGTTTGGGGGTGGGAAACTTCCTTGGCCCACCGAGTGCTCAGAATGAACTGTCAGCCCGAATGAACACGAGTCTAAGTTTTTTCAAATGTGGGACTCCGGGTCCAATCGGGCGTGCCAGAGAAACTGTTGTTGCGCCAGGTGGGGACTGATCAGAAAATCTCTCTTCAAATGTGGGACCTTGGTCCCACCGGGCGTGCCAGAGAAACTGTTGCGCCAGGTGGGGACTGATCAGAAAATCTCTCTTCAAATGTGGGACCTTGGTCCCACCGAGCGTGCCAGAAACTGTTGGTTACGAATCTGCCATGAGGAAAGGATTTTGTGTTAATGCGCCCAGATTCGCCCACCAGCTTGAAAGGCCGGAAGGAAGGGATGCCTTCCGTGCCAATCTCCGGAGAAGGCCGGCTCCTGTGGGTTTTTATGGTTTAGGCTAAGAGTGCAGGAAAGAGATAAAAATGCGGAAAGAATTTACAAATGTGATTGGAGTTGGGTGGGGGGAACTAACAGTAGGGCAACACATCAATCACCACTACTTACTGCATCATAAATACAAAGCATAACCAGGAACTGCAAAACCTAAGTATACTTTTTGTATAAAGCAGTGTACGCACAGCTACAATGGCTCCCTAGCAAACATTCTCCCTATAAGGAGAACTAACAGCACGACAGCGCATCAATCACCACTACGTACAGCAACATAAACATAACAGCAACCAAGAAATGTCAGATCCAAGTATGTGTGTTGCGCAGAGAATTTGTACGCACAGCTACAATGGTCCCCTAACAGACATTCCCCTTCCACCACCTTACAATGAGAATGTGGTGGGTATTTATAGCTCGAGTCCCTCCCGCTACATTAATGGGCCCAAAGTCCCAGTCAAACACTAGCTAACAAAAGCGGCGATGAAGCTGCTAATGCTGATCTTTGTCGGACAGGAATGTACCCGCAGCATGGCTTCCCTGAAGACCGGACAGCTACGTGGCAGCGCGTTGGGCAGAACTTCTCATCGGCCGGAATGCGGGCAGCTGGAGCAGGTAGAACCTCCAATCAGCTTTAAATGAGGCAGCTGGCATAAGTAGTGCGGCCCATGCTTGTCCTTTTGCTCGGCATGTCTTGGCTCAGATCCCGAAGCTGGACACTTGTCGGATGATGCTGTTTGACACGTGCTTGCCTTGAAAGGCAGTTTATCCAACTTCTCCCAGGATATGAGCGCCATCGGGTTGCGCAGGCAGAAAACAGCGCAGTCGGGAAGGTCTTCATGCCTTGGTCAAATTCTGAGTTTGTTTCCCTACTGCGCACCTGTCAAAGGGCGCACTCCGACTTCGCTGCGAAGTCGGGTTGCGCACAGGTGAAAGCTGATTTCTGCTGCCGAACGGACTTTGCCCTGGAAAGGGGGAGCAGTCCGACTTCGCTGCGAAGTCGGACTTCGCCCCAACACTTAGTCATTTTTCCTGCCAGCCTGTCAGCCTGCTACAAGGTGCGCCCAGAAAGAAGGGAGAAGTCGGACTTCGCACCAAAACTGGGAGAAGTCGGACTTCGCACCAAAACTGGGAGAAGTCGGACTTCGCTCTGACACTTAGCCATATTTCAGGGCAACTGCTGTCAAATTTGAGATCTGACCGAGGGGCTCCAAGAAAGAGGGGAAGAAAGAGAATGTAGGGAAGAGAGAGAGAGGGAGAGAAGAAGAAAGGGAAAGAGAGGAAGAGGGAAAAGGAAGCTCAGCACTGCTACAAAACTAAAAACATTGCACCCCGTGCAAAATGTGGCAACAGCTCCCTAGCAGGATATCCCCCTTCCACCTTTACAATGAAGTGGTGCGGCTATTTATAGCGCAATTTCCCCCCATTACAATCCTGGGCGCAAAATCCCAGTCCAGACAACGGCTGACAAAAGCTGACAGAAGCGGCAACAGAGCTGCTGATGTTGACTCCTGCAGATAGGGACTGTACTGGCAGCAAGGTCCACCTGACAACTGGGCAGCTACGTGGCAGTGCGGTTGATGAAACTTCGGGTCAGCATGAATGCGGGTAGCTGCAGTAGATGGGACTTTGCATCAGCATAAATGGAGGTAGCTGGAGTAGGTAGTCTGGCCCATTCTTGTCCTTTTTCCCATCACATCTCTGCTCGGAACCCGAGGCTGGACACTTGTCAGATTCTGCTGAGGGGTGCATCTGCCTTGAAAGGCAGTCTCTATTTTGTGTCTTACTTCGCCTGGAATCGGAGCGCAATTGGGTAGAGCAAGCGGGGAACAACGCAGTCGGGGAGGCCTCCGTGGCTTAGGCTGTTTTGGGTTGCCTGAATGGTTCTGTCCAACTGCGCACAAGCTAGAGGGCGCAGCCCGACTTCGCTACGAAGTCAGGTTGCGCACTTTGACACTTAGTCAATTTGGCAGCTGTTCATACTGCGCACAGGAATCAGGGCGCAGCCCGAGTTCGCTGCGAAGTCGAGTTGCGCTCTCAGACTTAGAATTTTTAGGGAATGTTTGCTCTGTTCTGGCCGAAGAAAGAATAAGGGGAAAAGGGGAGGAATGCAACTGATAGAAGGGGAGAAAGAGAAAGGAGATGGAGGGAAGGGAGAGCAGCATACTTACAAAATTTGAAAACATGGCACCCCGTGCAAAATGTGGCAACATTCCTGGTGGCTCGCGGGGTGTCGAGCTTGCGTCGACGCAAAGAACCAGGATTTCATCCTTTGGGCGCAGAGGAACTCCCTTCCCCTACTTTCCGCTGCTCTGACGACTTCTTCTTGGGCAACTGCTCCTCTTCAGATCCGCTTTCGGCAGTTGCTTCTTCTGTTTCTGCTGCTCTTTCCGAGTCTGAATGGTCGCCACTGTCACCCTCTTGCTCGGCCGGCTGCTCCCGCTCACGGACAAGGTTGTATGCGGTCCTGGCTTGGTCCCAGGCTGCTGCCTGAAATGGCCCTAAGTCGCTGACATCTTTCAGCGCTGCTCTGAATGCTGCGACCGCATGCATGTCGATGGTGTGGTATCTTTCTCCCAACTCCTTAAGGGAGGTTGATTTTGCAATATCTCGACACCATCTGGGTGACCTGAGCTTCCTGGACTGGCTCAGCCCAGCTGTCAATTTCTGACGTGTCTGCCTCAAAAGACAGCCAATTCATCTTCACCTGCTCAAGGGTCAGAAATTCTCCATCCTTGATGAAGCTCGGGCAACCGTGCTCAGAAAGAGCGTTGAAGGGGGCCAGTCAAATGTTCATTTCGTGGTCTAATGCGTCTAGCATTTTCCTGGCGGCCCTTATTTTCTCTACTTTTTCAAAATAATTATGCAAGGTTACCCTTGCATCTGCCCATTCTAGGGTAATTCGGGACATAGGGGGAAATCGGAGGCCCTTGCGCTCGTACTCCTCAAGTTTCATTGCCAAGTCCAGCCCCTGCTTCGCTTGGCGTTCGGCCTCCTCTACCACAGGCTTTCCCTGGGCAGATACTTCTTGGATCCTGGACGTGAAATCCAGGACCGATATGGACCTGACAACGTTGGCCCTGCAACCCTGCAGCAAACCAGCCCGCATTATCTTGATCTTATTCTTCGAAAAGGCCGCCGTCTGGGATGTTTTTTCCTCGAGCTGAGACTTAGCCTGCCTTAACGAATCTTGGAGCTGGGAGACCTGCTCCAGCGCTGCCCTTTTCTCCTCTGACAGTTGTTCGGCTGTTTGTCTTTGCGCTGCGGCCTCCTGCCGAGAGGCGGCGAGCCGGGCTTTCGTGTCACCGATTTCTTGCTGTGCAGACTCCAACTGCGCGGTGGCCCTAGCCAGATCTTCCTCCTGCTGCCTTGAAGTATTCTGCAGCTGAAACAACGCCTCCTGACTCTCGAGTCGCTTGACAAGGAGATTATGGGTTCTGCGACGAATGCCGTTGATTTCATACTCGTTTATATCGTCGAAGCTTTTATCCTTGACTTGGTGTTTATAATCCGCCTCGGTCATTTCCTAGAGAGGCTTCTTCACTTTTGGAACCAACTTTTTAGTTCTGAGCACTCTCCTGCACCAAGTCGTACTTGGTGCGCTTCACCGGGGCAACTATTTCCTCGGCCCTTCTGCGTTTGACGAACTGAAGGAAAGAGGCGGAACACCCTATGGCCTTTGCTGCGAGGGGCTGATCGTCTGTGATCTGCATGAAGTCAAGGTCTTCCAGCATCTGATCTTGTTGCGGCATTTTTCCTGCAAACAGCAAAGCAGGAGGTATTCCAGAAGCCGTGGTCGCTTTTGAGGGCGACCGGGTCCTAGGGGAAGCGAGCGGCTGAGTGGAAGGCGTTGGTGGGGTTTTGAACAATGGAGGTGAGCGGCGCGGTGATGTGCGTATAGCTTCGGCACTGGCCGCAGGTGAGGGGTCTAGGGTTTGACTGAGGGACTGGAAAGCGTTTGGGTCCTGGGCGAACTGGTCGAATGAATGGGGGCTGTGAGAGGGTTGGGTGGCCTGAGAAGAAGATGATGCAACGACGGCTTGCCCTGATACAATGGGGGATGACGTTATGGCAGGGCCGACTGGGATTTGGGGGATCGGGGAAGTGGACGTTCCTACGGGCTCCGCCTGAGCCGTTGCTTGGAGGACGTCTGCAGCCCAAGTTTCTGCTTCTGCTTCAGGGCTGTCCAACGAGACGATTTCTGGCGCGGCTGTCCTTGTCCGTGCTGTGGCCGTTTGCTGTGCTGGCTCCCTAGGCCGCTTAGCCTTTTCGCTCCTCTTCCTTTTCTTTTCTTCTGGCGCTGCGGCTGGTTCAAAGGAGGGAGAGGAGGTTGGGGCGGCAGGCTGCGATGTGCCCACGGTGAACTTGTACCGGGGTCTAGATGGGAGAATGCTTGCCGCGGCCGTTCCACTAGCTGGCTGTTCTGGCGCTTTTTCCTCTTGGGGGGCCACCTCAGGAGTTGACTTTTTCGGCTGCTGCATCCTTTTAGGTAAGGGTTCAGAAGCAGGAGGCAACATTGGGCCCACTTGGCTGCTTGTTGGCGTTGCGCTGGAAGCCCCGGGAGTGGGCAATTGCTAGGAGGGGGACCTCCTTCTATACCTTTTCCTGGCGTCTCGGGAACGCAATCTCGAATTGCGAAGGGCTGCCAGGTGTCAGCGTATTGATCATATAAGGCCAAAAACTCATCATCAACGACCAACGTCTTTCGGTTGGACTTATCGTGCTGCGTGCGACACCTCATCTTCCAGCATTCAATGATTTTGTCTTGTTGCCAGTTGAGGGGCGCCACCTTGGAGAGTAATTTCTTGAAGCCGCCGAGTCCAACCGGTGATCCGGGTTTCGCTCTGGATCATACGCCACCTCTTCGCAGTAAAAATCATGCCATGGCGGCCATGATTGCATCCGCTCAATGTGCCATTCGAGGTCTGCGCCTGTTCTGTTGCACCTTTCTTGCATGATCTCTGCTCGGGGGCAGATATGCGCAAACTTTTCCCTGACCCCAATTGGGTCATACTTCCAGCACTGCGGCAGCAGTATTAGGCCCATGTCAATGAGCTCTCGTTCGAGGTAGACATGCTGTCCAATCTCGCGTACTTGAATATTCGCCCAGGTAATAGGATATTGGAAAATATGGCCCTTTTTCTTTCCCTGGCCGAACTCCTTGACATAATCCATCTGGCGCGAAATCTCCATTCCGAACTGATGGTCAGTGTAGAAATAGGGCAGCAGGAACGACTTCCCCTTGAATCCGTAGATTCTGACTACAATGCCCTGCGTCAGCCGGAAGGTGTCCCCGTGCTTGTAGTTCCTCAGATAGCTCGTCATGGCCTCTGGTGGGCGGGACGCTTCGCCGTTGAACAGCGCCAGGACCATACTTAGAAATTTGAAATTGAACTCATAGAATGACCCTTTTCTGTACAGGATCTCGGTCCATTCGTACACGGGCAGCGACTCTCCTTTTTCATTTACCCTCTTCAAGTTAGGAACTCTGATCCGGTAGTGCGTGTGGTACAGGCACAACCATGTGAGGAAGGAGCAGAACCGGAATTCCGTTGTCTGCTTCTGTTGCAGCCTGACTAGGTTTGAATGAATGGCGTACGCCAGCCAGTCTGCCTAGTCGAAGAAAATAGGGCGCTTCCCACTCGTTTGCGCCGTGGAGTCGTAAAACTCTCCATGCAGGATACATTCTGCCAGTGCTAGCTGGTACGGGCATACCACTTTGTCAGAATTGCAGCCGAGAACCCATGCCAGGATGATATATATGTAATTGTTTTCGAACCTGTCCAAGGGTATAGGGCCTGTTGGCCACTGTCTAGCTGCCAGCGGAGTCTTCAGCTCTGAGTCGAGGAACTCTCTCATTTGCTTGGTCTGGGTGAATCTGCCTGTCTGTTCGTCCAGGTTAATCCTCCTTACAATTACGTTGGGGTCGTACTGGAGCCCCGGGGCGAAAGTTGGCTGGACGCTCTCCTTGAAGAGTGTGAACAATACTCTTCCTTTGTTGTCACAGACTTGTCGGGCAGCTGGTTTGTAGTATGCCACAATGGATTCAACTAGCTCCGGGCATTGGTGGACAGGAGGGCACAAGAACCAGTACAGGTTCGATTTGTAGGCAGCCCCGCCATGGTGCGAGGGCGAAACCTTGTCAGCCCACTTCACAATATTTGGCCGCAGCTTGGTGAGGCTGATAGAAAATTCGCCATCTTTGTACCCGGCCAGGTGATTGATGGGGGGCGGTGGAGTTTGCCCTCGACTTTTCTTTGACCTGGTCCTCCTTGTTTACTCTTGCGGCGCTTCGCTCTCATGAGCGCTGGATTCTGTCTACTCTTTAGGTTCATGTTCTGCGTCGCTGCACTGCGCCGGCATAGGCGCTTTCCCCTTGTCCATTTCTTCTCTTTTGCTCGGAGTGGCAGAGACAGAGATTCTGGCTACTGATTGCTCAATTCTGGACTTTGCAGCTCAGAGTCGGTTAGACAATTTGGATGTTTTGAGTATGCCAGGGCCTCATTTTCTAGGCAAGGAATTCAGAATTAATGGTGCAAGGGCAGGGGTTAAGGTGATTTGCCGTAAGTTGTTTGACGCGTTATAATTTTTTGGCGGCCGTGCGTGGGTTTATCCTTGGAAAGCGTACCCTGGTCGCGGTTGGTCCTAATGCGCTTGCTTTCTTAATGACATCCTTTTTGAAAGTCGCGCAATCATTTAATTTAGAATTTTTTGGACCTCGTGCTTCCAGTGACGTCATAGCCGCCGCCTGGGCACATGTTTCGAGGGAGAACTTTTGGCCCATGGTTTTAAAGAGGGACGCAACCCAACTTCGCACTATGCCAAACTGCGCTGTCCGGGACCACACTTAGAAACATTTTATCATTTTTTCCTTGTTTTCCGCGATAGGTCACCCGAGGTGCGCCCGATATTGAGGGCGCACTCGGACTTCTCCCAAAAAATGTGTGTACTTCGACTTCGCTCAGACTTGATTGCGCAGTCTGACTTTGCCCGAAAAACGGGCGCACTCCGACTTCGCTCAGACTTGATTGCGCAGTCTGACTTCGCCCGAAAAACAGGCGCACTCTGGCTTCGCTCAGACTTGATTGCGCGGTATGATTTGGTCACTTAGCCCTATTTAGGTCTGCTCTCCCCAACTGCGCTCCCAAGTCGGTGTGCAGTCCGACTTCGCTGCGAAGTCGGATTGCGCACCCAACACAGTCAATTTTTTGGCCCTTTAGTCAACTGCCTTCTTTCAAACTGAAGTCGGGGTTCGCCCTACGCTTCACTTAGGCTCTTGAAAACTGAAAGCTGAATGCTCAAATAAATATATACAAACTGATAAAAAATGCAGAAAAGAAATATATACAAGGAAGGACCCGCCTGGGGTGCCTTCAGCGGTGGTAAATCTTCAGGTGGAACTCGTTGACGAGAATGGGGAGAAGCTGTCCCTCCATGTCCCGGAGTACGAATGCATTAAATTGGTTCACCCGAGCAATCTGATAGGGACCCTCCCAGAGGGCATCAAATTTACCATGGTTGCCCGGCTTTGCCTTCAATGAGTCCCACTTCAGCACCAGGTCCCCGATTTTGAAAACTCGGGCGGTGGTGCCTTTTGCAAACCAGCCTTGGGTCGCTTCAGCGTGCTTAGTAAAGGCCTGGTATGCTTTTTCCCTTTCTTCTTCTAACTGCAGCAGTTGGCACAGTTTGGCATCCACTGGATCCCCGTTGCCTCTTTCTTCATCCAGCATCCAGAGTGCGGGTATCTCCACATGGGTAGGCAGAACTACCTCCTTGCCGTACACGAGCGCGTAGGGGGATGTCTTGATAGACTTCTTGAATGATATGCGATCCGCCCACAGCGCCCGGTTCAGGAGTAGGTGCCATGTACTCTTGTTTCTCTCTATTGTCATTTTGACAATTTTCAGTAGATTCTTGTTGGTGGACTCGACCAGACCATTCCCCTGCGGGTAGTAGTTAGAAGACATCTTGTGATAGATGCCATATTTGCTGGTGTACTCCGTGAGTACAGCGCCTGCGAACCTCGGACCATTGTCTGTCACTATTGACTCCGGGACCCCGAAACGGGTGATGAGGCTCTCGAGGAACCCGATCACCTTTTCCTGGTCCGCATTCTTAGTAGGGATCGCCTCTGCCCACAGGGTGAAGTAATCGGTGGTGGTAAGAATAAACTTGTGCCCCGCTGCAGAGTTAGGCGTGATGACTCCGATGAAGTCCAGACCCCATTGCTAAAACAGAGTCTTAGCTTGAATTGGATGGAGGGGCAAGGGTGCTTTTCTGTTCCTGCCAACAAACCTCTGGCATGTGACATTTGACACAGACCGCATGTGCATCTGTGAAGAGAGTGGGCCAATAATACCCAGCTCTGAAGATTTTCAAGGCCGTAGGCCTTCCAGAATGATGTCCTCCAGGCATCTCGGAGTGAAATTCTCCGAGGACCCTGGGTTGGTCAGTTTCTTTGACGCACCGCAACAGGATGCCGTCAATGTTTTTGACATAAAGCCCCTCGGGGCGAAGAATGTATCTCAAGGCGTTTAGCTGAAACCTCCTTTGTGAGGCATTCAGGTGATCTGGGCATCTCCCGGTGCGGAAATACTGCACCAAGTCATTTGTCCAGTCATTTTCCTCTGATAAGGAGTTGGCTAGGTTGGTGGTTGCTATCGGATCTTCCCACTTGCAGGTGGAGACTTCAGCTGCACCGCTTTGTGCCAGCTCTTGGCACAAGGCTCGGCCTCGGATCAACTTTGTTGGCCGCACCTCGATGTCAAACTCTTGGATTTTGGCAATCCATCCTGCCCTCTTGTGGCCAGGCTCTCCTTGTATGATGAAGTTCCTGACGTCCGGATGAATCACGAAGACAGTGATCCGGCTCTAGGAGATAAAGTGCCTGAACTTTCGGAGAGATTTCATGACTGCGTGAACCTGCCGCTCAATAAAATTCTACTTCTCTTCATGCGGCTGAATCACATGGCTTAAGAACGCTATGGGGGCGCTCTTCGCCATCGTCTCCCTTCTGTGTCAGGACTGCGGCGTAACTCTCGGGTTCTCCCACCGCGTACAGGATGAAGTCCTTGGAATAATCAGGGTTTATCAACATCGGAGCTTGTGCAATTCTGGCCTTGATCTCCTCAAAGGCCTGCCTTCTTTTGTCAGTCCATAAGAATTCGGTATTCTTTTTCAACAATTCGGACATGGGCTTAATCACTTGTGCGAAGTCCGGTATGAACTTCCTCACGAAGTTGATCTGGCCGAGGAATGATTGTAGCCCCTTCTTGTCGATTGGGATGGGCAAGCGGAGGAGGGCTTTTGCTCTGTTGGGATCCACTGCAAGGTCTTTCTCGGAGATGACATGTCCCAGCAGCTTACCTTCTTTTATCGCGAAGACAGATTTCTTCGGGTTGATGGAAATGCCGAATTCACATCTCTCAAATATTTGCCGCAGGTGGGAAGCATGGTCCTCTCTCCTGTGAGAGAATATAGTCATGTCATCCAAGTAGATGACAATGATCTTGTTAAGCAGCTCTCGGAAGGCTAGGTCCATGGCTCTCTGGAATGTGGCGCCGACATTGGACAGGACGAAGGGCATGCGCTAGTAAGCAAACGTTCCCCATTTGGTGGTGAACGTTGTCTTATGCTGATCTTCGTCTTTCACCCATATCCGGTTGTACCCAGAGAATCCGTCTAAGAGGGAGAATCTCTGCGCTCCAACAACTATGTGGAGGATCTGATCGATTTGTGGAAGCCGGTAATGGTCCTTCAGCGAGGCCTGATTCAGATTTCTGAAATCCACGCAGAGACGGATGTCTCCATTCTTCTTCCTCACAGGAACCAAATTCGCGACCCAAGATGAATGCTTGATGGGGTAGATGATTTTGGCTTCCAGCATCTTCAAGAGCTCAGCTTTCATCATGGCTTCAATCTTCGGGTTTACAGCCCTTTGCTTCTGCCGGAAAGGTTTTGCATTATCTTCTAGCTCTATGGTATGCTGGATCATCTGTCTGTCATACCCCTTCAAGTCTTGGTAGCACCAGGCTACGATATCGGGGAACTCTCTGCATAATGATCTGATCTGCTCGAGTTCCTCTTCAGTGTAGTCCGTCTCGACCTTGATTGTTTTTCCAGGTTCCAGCTCCAGGTCTCCGTATTGCTTGGGGTCTACTTTGATCCTGTGTGATATTGCTCTATCGTTCTGGTCAAAGAGACTCTCTAAGGTAATCAGTCGTTTCGGGACATGATTATTCTTCAATCGTATCAACCCCTCGTATTGCTCGTCATCAGGGTCTCTACCTTCGATTGTACATGCTTCGATAATCAAAAAAGTGACGATATCCTCATCACAATCAAACACCTGCCAGTGGGTGTCTTTATCGAGCAGAGAAGGCCTGTAGATGGTACGAACCGGCTTCGGCTTCTAGACAGTGTCATCAGCCGGAACGTACCTGGCTCCAACAGACGCCAGAATGTCAGCGTGCTTGTTCTTCTTACGTGATATGGCTTTGACATTCATCGAGTCGAAGGACTCCATCAGGTCCCAGACACGATTACGATACGCCTTGAGGTTATGCTTCTTGTAGGCGCACTTATTCGTAATCTGGTTGCACACCAGCTTTGAGTCGCCAAAGATCTGCAGATGTTTTATCCCTAGTCCCTCCGCTTTTCTCAAACCCAAGCACAGGGCTTTATACTTCGCCACGTTGTTAGTACATCTCCAAGCCAGCCTGTAGGTGTAGTCCTTTTGGATCCCGGACGGAGAAACCAAGAGTACGCCTGCGCCGGCGCCATTTTTTCATCGGGCTTCATCAAAGAAAAGCTTCCATAGCTCTTTATGTGCAGGTCCTACCTCTTTCTTGGCTGACTGGTCAATTCTCTCAGGCTGAGTAACGGTGTAGCAGCCTTGCTCGGTCTTGATCATGGCATTGAAGTCCAGCAAGGAGAACTCATCCTCTACTTGCAACAACTCAAGAGCTTGCTCTGTCATGTCTACCACCACCAGTTCTTCCGCTGTCAGCTGAACCATGTAGTTCTGCGACTCTTCTCCGGGTATCTTCTCTACTAGAAATGTGGAAAGGCTTTTCGTTGTAGATCTTCAATCTCCTTCCTTTGAAGGGCACTTCCATATGTGAGTAATCCAGAGACAGATACCCACCCAGCTTCGCAGTGAACTCCGTAGAGAGACACATGCCGAAGTAAGGTTCCCAGTCGACAACCACGACCTCTTGAATGACCACTATGTCAAGAGCCTTGTGCAGCCGGATCGGGATATCTTTGATAACACCAATTGTCTTGACAGGGGTGCCGTCTAGCTGCAACACACCTTGGCTGCTCCTTGTATATTGCATTCCGATCTCGTCGCAGACGACTCTCGGCATAACAGTCGTGGAGGCACCAGAATCCACCATACAGTTGTGTACTATATACCCTTGCATCCGTAATGACAGATAGAAGGGATATGGTCTGTGTTGTCACATTTTGCACGGGGTGCAATGTTTTCAATTTTTGTAAGAGAGCTGCTCTTCCCTTTCCCTCTTCCTCTCTTTCCCCTTCCTCTTCTTCCCCTTTCTCTCTCTTCCCTACATTCTCATTCTTCCCTCTTTTTCTTGAGCCCCTCAGTCAAATCTCAAAATGACAGCAGTTGCCCTGAAAAATGGCTATGTGTCAGCATAACTCAGCCGACCTACCCCCTCCTGCGCGACATTAATGGCGCTGTCTTTATCTAAAAAAGGGGGTCAGATGCATTCAAACATTCCAGATTGCACAGATTATTCCTTAAACAGTGCAAATTATTCCTGTGACAGCGAAATCTGCTGTAGACGCCCTGAATTTGTAATTATTGCTGATTCGGAGAGATGGACAGAGGAAAGATGCCAGTGTCAGCGCAGTCCAACGAAAGTGGCGAACCCAAGGATTTACCGCGGCCGGGCGTTTTCAGAAGTGAAACACCGCCGGAGCGAATGTCAAAATCCCGGCCTAAAAAAGTACAGCGTGGGCAAGCCCCACCACCTCCGGTAAATTACTTGGCGGGATACGTGGACGGCTCTTTTTCTATGAGCCTGACGAAGCTGCGGTCAAATGTGGAGAGTTGGGCTGACAAAGTTTCGCCCTCCCACCATTTCGGAGCGGCGTACAAGTCCAACCTCTTCAGATTCTTGTGCCCTCCTGTCTACCAATGCCCGGAACTGGTAGACCTAATTGTCAGACACTACAGACCAGTTACCCGACAAATTTGCAGCTCCAGCGGTAAACCCTTGTTCACACTGCGCAGGGAGACTGTCCAACCGGCTTTCGCCCCAGGGTTGGATTTCTGAATTGAGGAAATCCCTCATCCGTTTGGTATTCGCGAAGCGTCCCGCTTGCTCGCCCAAATTTATCTTTCTGAGGATTGTGCTGGTGTCCAACCGGCCCCATGCCCTTGGCGAAATTCCAGAGCAAGTATCTATATACCATACTGGCATGGATTCTCGGCTGCGACTCCGATGAGCTGGTACAGCCGTACCAGCTAGCGCTGGCAGAATGCCTCCTGTGTGGAGAATCTTACGAACCAGCGGCGCAGAGAAGTGGAAAGCGCCCCATCTTTTTTGACTGGGCAGACTGGCTGGATTACGCCATTCATTCCAGCCTGGTGAAGATCCAGAAGAGGCAGTCTACCGATTTTCGTTTCAGTTCTGTTCTAGCCTGGCTTTGTTTGTACCATTTGCACCCCCTGATGCCGATCCTGAACCTAAAGAAGGTCAACGAGAGGGGAGAGCCACAGCCCGTCTACAACTGGACGGATGACTTATACCGGAAAGGGTCCTACTACAAGTTCAACTTCAACTTTTTGGGATTCGTCATGTCAGTCTTCAGTAAAAGCGAAATTCCCCGTCCCCCGAGAGAAATGACGAGCGCTTTGCTAAATCAGAAGCTCGGGGACGTTTTCAGACTGACGCAGGGAATTGTGGTCAAAATCTATAGATTCAAGGGCAAACCCCATTTGCTGCCCTACTGGTGTACAGAGCATCTGTTCGGGATGGAGGTTGCCCGGCAGATGGATTATGTTGAGGAGGAGTTTGGTCTAGGAAAGAAGAGAGGACAGATTTTTCAATATCCTCTTTCCTGGGCAAACGTTGAGATTACTGAGGTAGGACAGCATGTCTACCTTGAGCAGGAGTTTTCCCGGATTGGCCTGGTTCTGTTGCCGCAGCGTTGGAAGTATGACCCATATGGTATAAGGGGAAAGTTCACACATCTCGCCCCCGGCAGATATAACCGAGGATAAGTGCGATGTGGTCCATGTGGACCTTGACTGGGAAATTGAATTGATGGAAGCTTCTCCTCCCTGGCAGGATTTTTACTGCGAGGAGGTGACATATGACCCCAAGCGAAACCCGGACCACCAGTTCACATCTCCAGGGTTTAAAAAGTTTTTATCCAAGATAGCAGGCCTTAACTGGTCTAAAGAAAAGATTACTGAATGCTGGAAGATGAGATGCCGCACGCAGCACGACAAATCCACAAGAAGGAATCTGGCCGTAGATGACGACTTTTCGGTTCTCTATGACCAGCATCATGACAGCTGGCGGCCGTTCGCATATCAAGGTTACGTTCCCCGAGGCCCCTTTGAGGACTATAAAGGAGGGTCTCCTTCCCAACAGTTGTACACTTCGGCAACTGCCAGCGTGGGCCCAAAAGACGTCCAGGTCGAACCAATGTAGCCCGTGGCTTCCAAGGCGGCGCCTGAGAAGGCGAAAGAGTTGGTCAAAGCAACGCCTGAGGCAATCCCTCAAGGCACAAAAGGCGCCAGCGCCGCCACAGAGCAGACCGGTTGCGGCAGACCCTCTGCAATTCAAACCCCGGTACAAGTTTACCGTGGGAGCATCAGCACTGTCGCACTGCTTCATCTCCTTCCCCGGATCCAACCATTGTTCCAGAGGAAAAGAAAAGGAAGAGAGTTGAAAAAATCAGGCGACCTAGCCTGATAGTGCAGCAGCCAGTCGCAGAGCCGCAGCCGCGTCCTGCCGCCGCAGGGACAATTTCTCTAGGCAGTCCCAAGCCAGCCGCCGAAGTCAGACGCACAGACATCCATCCGGCATCGGCGCAGGCGGAGCCCGCAGGTACGTTTGCCGCCCCTGCCTCTTTGGTCTCATCCAGTCCTATTCCCACTCCGTCTCCCGCTCAATTCGAGCAAGCTATGGCCGCATCATCCTCCCCGTCTCCACGTCCTTCTAGCGGCCCCCATTCTTTTGATCAGTTTGCTCAGAACCCTAACGTTTCCCTATCTCTGAGCACAACTCCAAACCCTTCGCCTGAAGTTAGCGCTGAAGCCGTCCATTCACCGTCACATCCACCGTCTCAGCCGCTTCAAACCCTCACAGTATCAGCCGCTCCCATCTCCATTTCCCGGTCGCCCACACAAGCGGCCGATCCTTCCAGTGTCCATCCGGTTCCTCCTGATCCCATCCCCGCAGGAGAGACGTCTCAGCAGACCCCTAGGCTGGGGGAACCAGATTTTATGGACGACCTCCAGAATACAGACAACTTGCCCTTGGCAACGAGAGCTGTAGAATATTCTGTCTCTTTCCTTCAGAACCTGAAGCGGAGGAGACCTGAAGAGATAGCCGCCCCGGTAAAACGCGCCAAGTACGATTTCGGGAGGAGAGTGCTTACAACAGAGAAGATAATCCCAAAAGTGAAGAAGCCTCTCCGGGAAATGACCAGGGCGGACTACGAGCTCCAGACAAAGGAGAAGAGCTTTGACGACATCAACAAGCAATATGAGATTCAGACGATCATGCGCAAAGCTGATAATCTCTTTGTCAAGAGTCTGGAGGAGCAGGAAGAGCTTTTCGGGTTGCAGGATAAAACAAGGCAGCTTGAAGAGGACCTGTCCAGGTCCACTGAGCAGCTGGAAGCGGCGCGGCAAGAAATAGATGAACTCAAAGCCCAGCTGGCCGCTTCCCAGCAAAAGGCCGCAACCGAAAAGCAAGCAGCCTTGGAGCAGATTTCTCAGCTCCAAGAGTCTTTGAAGCAGGCGCAGTCGCAACTTGCAGAGAGAACATCTCAAGTGACGGTCTTTTCAAAGAAGAAAGTTAAGAAGATGCGGGTTGGTTTGCTGCGGGAATGCAAGTCCCACACCTTCAAGGCGATGGCAGTTCTGGATTTCGCATCTAGAATTCAAGAAGTTTCTGCCCAGGGAAAGCCTGTGGTAGAGGAGGCCGAACGTCAGGCGAAGCAATGGCTGGACCTGGTGGTAAATCTTCAGGAGCTCGAGCGCAATGATCTCCAATTTTCTCCCGTGTCCTCATTCGCTGCAGAATGGGCAGGTGCAAGGGTGACCTTGCACAAATATTTCAAAAAAGTTGAAGAGGTGAGAGTGGCCAGACGAATGCTAGACGCATTCGTACATGAAAGAGACATTTGTTTGGCCCCCTTTCGCGCTCTTTCCGAACTAGGGTGCCCGGGTTTTGTTGAGAATGGCGAGCTTCTCACCCTAGATCGGGTGAAAAGGAATTGCGAGTCCTTCGAGCGGATACGACTGAAATTGATAGCCGGATTGAGCCAATTCAAGACAATCAGGTCACTCAGATGGTGTCCAAATATTGCAAGATCAGCTCCTACTTCTAGGAGTTAGAGAAAAGATACCTCACCATCGACCTGCACGCGGTCGCTGCTTTCCACGCAGCATTAGAAGATGTAGCTGACCGCCGACCATTCGAGGCAGAAGCCTGGCGCCAAGCCCAGGCCGCATACACTCACATCTGCGAGGCAGAAGCAAGAGATGGAGAGCTTTCAGAAGGTGATTCTGAGGAGGCAACTGACAAAGATGAATCTGAAGAACAGTTGCCGCAAGGAGAACAACTAGAGCAGCAAAAGGCAGGGGAGGCAAGTTCCTCTGCACCCAAAGGATGAAGGCATGGATTCTTTGCGCCGAGGCGAGCTCGACACCCCGCGAGCCGCCAGAAATGTTGTCACATTTTGCACGGGGTGCAATGTTTTCAAGTTTGTAACAGTGCTGCTCTTCTTTTTCCCTCTTCCTCTATTTTCCTTTCTTTTGCTCTCCCCTCCTCTTTCTTTCCCGCATTCTCTTTCTTTCCCCCCTTTCTCGGAGCCCCTCAGTTGATTTTCAAACTTTCCAGCAAGTTACCTGAAAAATGGCTAAGTCTGGGTGCGAAGTACGCACTTCGCCCAGTTTTGGTGCGAAGTACGCACTTCGCCCAGTTCTGTTGCGAAGTCTGACTTCGCCCTCTTTTCTGGGCGCACCTTGCAACTGGCAGGCTGACAGAAGAATGATAAGTGCTGGAGCAAGTCCGTATGGCGACAGACACCAGTTTTCACCTGTGCGCAATCCGACTTCGCAACGAAGTCGGAGTGCGCCCTTGACAGGTGCGCAGTGGGGAGACAAACTCAGAATTTGACCAAGGCATGAAGGCCTTCCCGACTGCACTGTTCTCTGCCCGTGCAACCCGAGACGCTCTGATCCCAAGCGAAGTTGGACGAACTGCCTTCCAAGGCAGACACGTGTCACACAGAATCATCCATCACCTGACAAGTGTCCAGCTCCGGGATTTGGGCCGAAACGTGCCGAGCAAAAGGACGAGCGTGGGCTGCACTGCCTATGCCAGTGACCTCATTTAAAGCCGATTGGAGGTTCTACCTGCTCCAGCTACCCGCATCACTGCCAGAGTAAAGTTCAGACCAACACACCGCCACGAAGCTGTCCAGCTTCCAGGAAGACCATGCTGCGGGTACAGTCCGGTCCGACAAAAGGTCAGCATTTGCAGCTCTTTCGCCGCTTTTGTCAGCTATTGTTTGACTGGGACCTTGTGCCCATTAATGTAACGGGAGGGACTCGGGCTATAAAAACCCACCATGAATTCATTGTAAAGGGTGGAAGGGGAATGTCCGTTAGGGAACCACTTGTGCCTATTGTAACCGTGCTTCGCTTATAAATATAATCCGTATGCCCGGTTCCGTTCTCGTTGTCTCTATTTTTTATGCTGCCTTTATTTATTCATGCCTAAGGCTAACTTCGTGTCACGGCTCGTTGATTCATTTCAGCATTTGGTGATCAAGTGCCTTTAGCATCGCTTGTCCGAGCATTTTCTCGTACTTAATAGTTTAAAGGATACATAGAATAGATTTGGTAGCAGTTCCATCGGTTATGTGTTACGTTGCTGGTCCGTATCTCAGTGATTGATGCACTCCCGCATCGTTAGTTCCTTGTAGGGAATGTCCGTTAGGGAGCCATTGAAGTCGTGCGGTTAAATTCTCTACGTCACACATAGACACGGCTCGATATCTCTAGGTTTGCTTTCTACCTATGTTAGTGTATGTATCTGGTGATTGATGCATTGCTGTGCTGTTAGTTCCTTGTAGGGAATGTTTGCTAGGGGATCATTGAAGCTGTGCATACATTGCTTAGGTATCGGAAGTACACATAGATTTTGCAGTTCTTAGTCATGCTTTGTGTTTATAATGCAGTAAGTAGCAGTAATTGGTGTGTTCCCATACTGTTAGTTCCCCCCACCAACCTCCACGTATATTTGTAAATTCCTTTCTGTTCATTTATCTCTTTCCTGTACTCTTAGCTTAAATCAGAAAACCCCCAAAAAGAGCCGGCCTTCTCCGGAGATTGGCTCGGAAGGCATCTCTTCCTTCCAGCCTTTCATGTTGGTGGGCCAATCTGGGCACATTAACCCAAAATCCTTTCCTTATGGCAGATTCGTAACCAACAGACACTTGTCAGATTCTGCTGAGGGGTGCATTTGCCTTGAAAGGCAGTCTGTATTTTGTGTCTTACTTTGCGTGGAATCGAAGCGCAATTGGGTAGCACAAGCGGGGAACATCGCAGTCGGGGAGGCCTCGTGCCTTAGGCTGTTTTTGGGTTGCCTAAATGGTTTTGTCCAACTGCGCACAAGCTGGAGGGCGCAACCCGACTTCGCTGCGAAGTTGGGTTGCGCATTCCGACACTTAGTCAATCTGGCAGCTGTTCATACTGCGCACAGGAATCAGGGCGCAGCCCGACTTCGCTGCGAAGTCGGGTTGCGCTCTCAGACTTCGAATATTTTAGGAAATGTTTTCTCTGTTCTGGCTGAAGAAAGAATAAGGGGAAAAGGGGAGGAATGCAACTGATAGAAGGGGAGAAAGAGAAAGGAGATGGAGGGAAGAGAAAGGAGATGGAGGGAAGGGAGAGCAACATACTTACAAAATTTGAAAACATGGCACCCCGTGCAAAATGTGGCAACAGTTTCATGGACTAAAAAAATGATGATCTGCTCGTCACAATCGAACACCTGCCAGTGGGTGTCCCTATTAGGCATAGAAGGCTTGTAAATGGTTCTTACCGCCTTAGGCTTATGCATCATGTCATCAGCTGGGGAGTATCTGGCTCCGATAGACGCTAAGACATCCGTGTGCTTATTCTTCTCTCGGGAAATGGCTTGGACGTTAAGTGCCTCGAAAGACTCCAGCAGGTCCCAAACCCTATTGCGGTACGCCTTGAGGTAGTGCTTTTTTGAGACGCACTTGTTGGTGATTTGTTTGCAAACTAACTCAGAGTCTCCGAAAATCTGCAGCTGCTTGATTGCTAGCTTCTCTGCCTTCTTCAACCCTAAGCATAGGGATTCGTACTTTGCACCGTTGTTGGTGCAGCTCCAGGCCAGCCTGTAGCAATAATCTTTCTATTCTCCAGAGGGTGAAACTGGAACTCTTGCCCCGACACCGTTTTTGCATCGGGCACCATCAAAATACAGCTTCCTTAGCTAATTCGGGGCAGGCTCTTTATTCTCCTGCACTGTCTCATTTGGCTTCTCGGGCTGGGTGATGGAATAACAACCTATCTCTGATTCAATCATAGCGTTAAAATCTGTCAAGGAGAACTCATCTTCCATCCGCAGCTCCTCTAAGGTCTCCTCCACTAGATCCACCTCTTCCAACTCTTCTGTCATTAGGTGAACCGATTGGTCTTGCTGCCCCTCTTCGGGCATCCTTTCAACGAGGAAGGTGGAGGGTTTTTCATTGTTGATCTTCACTCTCCTTCCCTTGAAGGGGATTTCCATATGTGAGTAGTCGAGCGAAAGATAACCACCTAGCTTAGCAGTGAACTCCCTTGAGAGACACATTCCAAAGTACGGCTCCAGGTCAACGACCACAACCTCTTGTATCACAATAATCTGAGGCGCCTTGTGCAGCTGTATGGGAATATCTTTGATGACGCCCATTGTCTTCACATGAGTGCCATCCAATTGAAGAACACCTTGGTTGCTTTGTGTGTATTCCATACCCATCTCTTCGCAAACTGCCCTTGGCATGATGGTGGTCGATGCACCAGAATAATCACGCAATTGTGGACTACACACCCCTCCATACGAAGAGACAAGTAGAACGAAGGTGGCCTGTTATTTCCCGTGGCCGAAGTGGTCAGAGTCTGGGCTAACACAGGCTGCGTCGGCTTTCTTTCTTGGACAGATTTCAGTGATTCCTGCAGCAGATCCACCTGCCCGGGGAGTTGCAAAGCATCGTACAGGCTTATCTTGGCCGGAGTCTTCTTTAGTTCGTCCAGAAACTATCAGCTATCAACACGGAGAATGTCACAGAAACTAACACTGCATTTACTTCCCTATGTATCCTTCAGGAAGATTCCAGATTCACTTATCCTCTAATGCTTAAATCCAGATATCAGAATTACAGCAATCAGAAAAATAAATGACATTAGCAGAAATAATCACAGAAGGCAGCATACAAAGAAGAGACAAAATTAGAGCCAAGGATTCTTAGTATTGATGCAAAGAGTTTGAATACAACTTTTTAGCAATATGTTCCCCCCTTTTCTCATTACAACGCATGGGTTTTTATAGAGGACCCTCCCTCTGAAACATTAATGATCGGGTGTACCAGGACGCTGGAGTAGCTGGGATTTGACGCCTGCTAAGTTTTGTAGCTGAAACCTCCCATCTCATTACTGCAGTTGGTGAGGGGACCACTTTGGGCGGAAGATTTGCATTTATGTGCCATGAAGATGTCTTGGATCCATACCCCACCTACTTCTCCTGTGAACGCGTGCCCCTCGGGAGTAGCACTAGTGTCAGGAGGCGTATAGGGAGAGCTTCGCTGATGATTTGGGCCTGAATCGTGCCTGGGAGGGAGGTTCGCCAAGGTTGCACCCAAAGTGCAGCTTCGCTAGGAAATCTGGCCGAACTGACAGTCTGCAGAGGCTAGGGGGGAGGTTGAACCTTGAATATGTCAAACTGCCTAAGTCAAAAACCAACTTCACTAGGCACGGTTCGCTGAAATTGGACCCAAGGTGTAGCTTCGCCAGGAAATCTGGCCGAAGTGGAGGTTCGGCTGGGAGTCGGCCCGAAGTTGCAAGCTTGCTGTCATTGAGAGCGGGGCAGAAAAACCTCTTACTTCGCAGGAGATGGATTCTTAGTTGGAGTGGAGGCCCGAAGCGGCAGTTCGGCAGGGAGTTTGCCCGAAGTGGCTGGTTGCTAGCGAGAAGTGAAGAAAATTCTAACCCCTTTGCCTTGGAAAAGCCTTTGATTAAGCTCGTGCTTCGCTTAGAATTGGCGCTTCGCTGAAGTGGAGGCCCAAAGTAACAGTTCGGCTGAATTCTGGGCGAAGTGCCCCTGTTGGCCTTAAGAATTTTTTCGGTTATCTGAGTGAAAGTTCGCCAATACTGGGGCCGAAGTGAAGGTTCGGCAGACCTGGCGCCCGAAGTGCCTGCTTCGCTGAGTTTGGGCCCGAACTGGCACCTTCCTGGAGGCGGTTCGCTGAGGATGTGGGCCGAAGTGGCACTTCGGCAACTTTCTTGGCGAAGCAAGCTAAATGCCTTAAGACTCTTTTTCATCATCTGGGCGGGGAGGCTCGCTGGAGTTGGAGCCGAAGTGAAGGTTCGGCAGCCATAGTGCCCGAAGTGGCAACTTCGGCAGCATTCTGGGCGAAGCGCCCTCCATGCCTTAGAGTTTTTTCCAAGTCCGAAGTGGACTTTTTTCCTGTTTTTCTCAGCGAAGCTGCCGATTGACTCCTGTCTTGAGCGAAGCTGCCCCCTCTGCCTGTTTTTGTCAGCGAAGCTGTTCCTGCATCTGAAATGGACATGGGGGTCGCCGAAAGGCGGGTACTGGCTGTGCCGAAGCGCCATAAAAATGACAGAAGAGCGAAGGAGACTAAACATGGAGGAGAAGGAGAATTCAAGCATGAAAAATAAACAACATTTCAAAATTTTACCCCTTGGACAAAATGTGACAAAACTGTCAACAATAATATTGATCCTTCTCCATATATCAAGAATCCTTTTGTCCTAAAAATCCTCTGAAATATTTGTGTATCACATTGAGACAAAGAGAGACAAAGTGGAAGATAGTAATATGCTACAAAGACTTACCTTTGGGGGAAACGACCATTTAATACACTTAAAGACACCTTCCTTTTGAAAGTTATGATATCTTAAATTATATAAATTATTACGTGTGATGTCGAGTTTATTTTTTATTTTTTTAAAATAATTTTTTAATAAGAAATAGATAGGCATACAAAGTAGCAAGGACAGGAGAAACAACTTAATTACTTGCAGACATAATGCTTAGGTCTTGAAGAAGAGTATTGCAGGCAGGATTCATGTCACCACCTTCCACACATTGTTCACATTCTCCTTCATGATTTACAAAAACATCCTTCTTCTAACTCAAAAGGTCTTTAATAATACTTGAGGATATTTAAAGTGTTGGTTGTTTACCAGGGCCTCCATTCGTAGCCGTAGCTGTATCTATGTATAATCAAGAGGCTTTTGTGTACCTTGAGGCTGTTTGATGCTACATTGAATGACACTTCCTTCAACTCCCTTCTTCTTAAGGTTGGTCAATCTCATAGATACTAACTCCCTCAGTGTATCAATAGGTTGAGGCTGTCCAAGAAAAAGAGAAATCTTTTGGTGGTTGAAGAGAACCCTATATGTACCGAAGCTTTACAAATTAAGGATAGTCTCTTATAGTCCCTTATATGTTCGGGCTGTACAAACTAAGGGATAAGAAATTGGGTAATAGTATTATTTTTCCAAAATTTAACCACCCATATTCTGCATTAAGAAAAAATGTTGGACACACTTGCCATAAAGGAGTTTTGGGAAGTATATATTTTTAATTTTTTAGAAGACTTCAAAGTGGGTAAATATGGGCTCTATCAAGAAGGTGAAATAGCAAAATTAAATACTCATGTGAGCTCAGAGCCTGGCAAGGATAAAGGATATATTTTGTACACAAATGAGGTTGAGTGGAAAAATGCCTCTATGAATGAGTTGCCCCAAGATCATTTTAATTTTTTACCCCTGGTCATTTGTTTCAACCTAGGTTGCTGTACATGTGAAAGAGAGTCCAGCAGATTTTGGAAAGAATTACATAGGTTGTGTGATGTCAAGTTTTAGGTTTATTCTTTAATTATATCCCATTTGTCATTGATTGTTGTTTGTCCAATTGTGTTCACTGAATTTGTTTGCTTGAGGAAAAAATCGCCAAAATTTGAATAATTTTGATAATAATTGTTAAATTTGGTAACAGAGTGTCAAACTATTTGTGTGATGTTCTTACTTTATTTTCAATGTTATGTAGTTTAATTTGCATTAGACATTAGATTAGATTTTTCTACTGAAATTGGTAGTTTCAAACATATAGTTGCAATATTTGGTGTTAGTTCTCAAACCTCCGTTCAAGACTGTTCATGTTACATTCAAAAGCTGTTGTAGAAGTATGTAGTTGAGTAGATTTTAGATCCTTTCACTTACTTTGATCATTCATAGAGATTAATATAGATTCTTTCCTTCTTCAAGACATTGACTTGATGCTTCTTCCTCTGAAATTAAGACTTTGAATTGATTTGGCCAATAAAGAGTTCGTCTCTCATTGCATGGGGAGATTTATAACTTATTCTTTCCTCTGCTTTTGATAGGTCCTTGTTTTGAGATGACTGAATTCTTTCTGTTGTTGGGTTTCTTATCCAGATTTTGCTGACACCACTTAGGTAAATGTCTTTTGTTATTGCTCAACTTGATATGGTGTGACCTTGGAAGGAGTTGCATGAAGTTCTTTTTTATATGTCCATGGTTGTGACATCTGTGGCTTTAATGGAATGTTTTCATAGTCTACTGGTTGTTCATCCGTAGTATAGAAGCTTATTGTCCATTACTTCATGAATACAGAACTAAGGGGCCCTTGAAACACGGCACTGCTGTCTTCCTTACTGGGAAAGAGAATTGTAAAGTAGGCTCTTTGGCCTAGAATAATTTCCATTCAGCCTTATATCTGAATCAAATTTCTCTCTGCTAGTTAATTAAAATTCATGGTGCATATAGATCCAGAACCATGAATATGCAAATCAAGGCTCTTTGCTTGTAGTTTTTGATGTGTTTCTTGGCTTTCTTAGGATTGTTTTGGTGACATCCATTATTAATTTTTCTTTCTTCTTTGTTAAACTACAGTAGATAGTTTTGTATTTTACCCAGGGTATTCTTCTAGTTCAGGCCCAAACAAGTATTTTAGTGTATGAAGAGGTGTAAGGGGAAATCATATTTCCATCCTATTCAGCCATGGTGATAATTCTGTTCAGTATCATATCAGGTCAGTTCCAGCTGTTTTTGATTTGGCTTTACACTCTCTTTGTTTAACATATAAACAAAACTTCTATTTGAAAAAAACTTAAAACAAGAGATTGAAACATATCCTAGTAATCCTTCATAAAAGTGAGAATGAAAGTTGGAAAATGTGAGTAGAAGTGTCATTGTTTCTTATAAATTTCTTTGATTTTATTTTGTGAATATCTTTGCACAAATGTCAGTCTGACCTGTTTCGGATTTGACTTTCTCCTCTTTTTGTTCAATGCATAAATAAAACTTGTACTCGAAAATACTTAAAACAAAATATTGGAACATATCCTATCAATATTCCATACAAATTGCAATGAAGATTAGTGGAAAATGTGATTAGAGGTGTAATTGTTTCTTTTTTAATTATTTTTATTTTATTTCGTGGATATTTTTAGACAAATATATCTATTTTGCTCTTGTTTATCAGTATTATATATAATTATTATATTTTTACTCTTTCTAAACTGCAGATAATTTTGACACATGAGCATGCAGATGCAGTTTTGGGTTTAGATGAGATTAGGGGTATACAACCATATAATGAATTCAATGATATTGCACCCACACCCATTTATCTCAACCAGTTCACCATGGACAGGTACCCCTAGATTTCTTCTTTGTTCTGTTATCTCTGTAATTTAAATATCCTTATATCATGTGTGATCATTAGAGAGATACAGTTTGTTGAGTAGTGTGACCAAAGGAATTTGTAAGAGGTAATTAAAATAAAAAGGGAAAAGAAAAACAGTTTGTTTTGTGTCGCTGTACCAGTTTTTAATCATCTTTGATTGGTAGTAATATACAAGTAATAGTACCTCTATGTGTCATGAATATCTTGATAAAAGTTCATTCTATGCAGCTTATGGCTGACCTTCTCAGCTTTTGATGGTTGAATTGAATTAAGTGATGAGGACGATTCTGAGCATTCAACCCATCTCCAGGCCTTTAATGATGTCAAATTATGCTGTTCTATGGTTTATGTCAGAGTTTACATAAAAAATTTGAGTGCAAAACAACAGTCTACTTGAAGACAATTTATTCTGCAGCAAATGGAAATCCACACACTGTTGATCAGGGCCTGTGTTTCCATCATTCTTCACAGATTAATATGGTGCTTACTGGTTCAGACTGTGTCATGCTCTTTTTCTGATAGCTTCTATCTCAGACTTGAGCCAATTGTAGTAGCCCTTGATGGGGAAATTTGAAATGAAATATTATTAATGTCCGCGGTGGACCAAAATAAGACCCAAGGGACTATAAGAAGGACAATAATGACTGCCAGCTAGCAGGCTAAAAAGCCCAACAAAGAAAAGAACTAAGATAAATACAAGATGAAACCCGACAAATGGGCCAAAGAGAAAGGGAAAAGAAAAGAAAAGGGAGAGCAGAGGGGGGAGGGCTGCAGTCCAACAGAGAGGAGTGCACGCCAAGAAGAACGGAGAGAGAGGAGGGGGGAGGGAGCAGCCCAGGAGGGGCAAGCTCCGAGAACCCCCCAGAAACTAATCTCTCCTAACAGTCGAGGCCGAAGTACCGGAGCTGAAGAAGTCCATGATATGTCTCTGCCCATTGCTAGTTCGGAACCCTGACAAACTGTTGGTGCGCTGTCTAGTGACCCTGCTTCTGTTCGAACTGGATGATGTGGGGCATTTCCGATTGAAGTCACCTGGTCCGTCGGAGTTGGTGAAGTATGTGGGGAGGATTATATATTCATGAAGGTCACCGCCCATTCCAATCACTGTGTAATTAGAATAGAATGTCATCCCTCAGGATGGTCCTGAAAATACTAATATGTATGGACTTGAGTCAATTTTATTTATTTTGTTTTAATTGTTCCTTAGCTTCACAAGTTGTTTGGAGATTATGCTCTTAAAGGATCCATGCAACACAAGCATGGCCTAATGCTTATGGTTGCAAAAATGGTGCCAAGAACAAGATTGTGGAGGTAGATAGGAAACAAGATGATATAACTGAAGATGCAGCAAGCTAGCACAGGAATGATGCTCTGATACCCTTCTTGTGCATCAGATGATATGGAAAAAATATATTAATGTATACTTGTTAAATAAGAAATGATAGTTAATGATGATAAGGAGGAAAGGGTAGACCTCCAGACATAAATAGGAGGGAGGGGATGGCAGCGAGGGACATAACCCTATTAGTGCCCTAGTTAATCAAATATATGACAGAATCCCAATGCTCAAAAAACACTAAACCTGGTAAAATACTCTGATAACAACAGAATCAGCAAACTTAAGATTTGAACTAGGGGGAGATCATTTTGGCTACCACCCAGATGCAAGCAGATATTACAATTACCCTTTGACAAAATGCATCATTGGCAATGTTCTCACATAAATTTTTTCAAAATTTAATTGGTTATATGGAATTGAAACTGGCCCCACCTGTATTACATAATGACCATATAGTGGTACTACAACAGCTTGGCAATTATGCTTATATCCTTGGCAAGATTTGAACCTGGGTCCCCTTCTTGAAAGTCGAGGAATTTAACCAGTTGAGCTTATGCCATATGATGGCAATGTTCTCACATTAAGAAGCAAAACTAATTAGAAATAAAATACTCTGATTTATTAACTGCCTGTGGAATTTTTATGATACATAAGCACAACTCTCAGATGACAAGCAATCACAAAGCAGAGCATTGTACGAGATAAAACAAAATAAAATTGTGGACAGTGTAAAGCCTCTAAATTTATACAAATCTCTATTTTGGAAGTCAAAATATTTCTAGGAATGAGGTTTCCAAATTAGAATCATGAGTGAAAGCTGCAAATAAGGTTACTCAAAACATGAGAAGTATGCTACCTGTTTTAGGTCAAAGACTCAATTTGTTGCCCAAAGAAAAAATACAAAATTACTTAATATTCTTAATGTGTGTGTGCTGCAGCAAAAAAGCAATAGTTTCATGAAATAGTTAGTTCCTTCACCTCAACAAACTCTCAGTCCTTAAAAAAAGGCTTATAAGATGAAAATTCAAGCAGAATAAAGGAAAAAGGATGCAGAGAAAGTTGCAAGTGCAGCTTACAGAAAGGGTGGTTGCAATTGTCATCAGTTCTCTTTCTTGAAAAACAACCTTTGCACATCTTTTACAAAAAAATTATCCTCTGCTGAGCCTTAACAAATGCGGCAATGCAGCAATGAAAATAGTTGATTGCTTTGTGACTGCTGTGATTTTTTTTTCACTTCAACATGTGCTCCAACAGAGACTTGTGCGCAGACAGACATCATTTAGATTGGTTAGTTGCCAAAACTGCAATGAGGAAACATGCAATTTTGCTAATACCATAGTAGAGAAAATCAGAATTGGGAAAAATTGGGAATCAAGAAAAATCGGGAAAAAAAATCAGCAAAAAAAAATTCCGAAGAAAACATAAATTTTCATTGAAAAAAAGCTTTTTTCATGCATATCACAATGAAATAACATTATGCAAATCAAATATTAATAGTTTTAGACTTCAAAGTTTAAACTCCACATGAAAGTGACCAAACACATCTTGTATTGCTTATAGTATAAAAAGGTACAAATTACAAAATGTGTCATTAGTCATGACAAATTGTCAAATACAATGCTTCTGTGTCTTAGAATGCCTTTGCCCTTTGCCCTAGCAGAAGCTCTAGTCTTTCTTTGTTGATGTGCCCTTGCCTCTTCTTGTGCCATGCCTCTTCTTGTGCCTTGGCTGCTAACTCCTCCGCTAGGTTTTCAAAGTTTTGTAATTCATCAATGGAGAAGAGAGGCTCTTCTTGCTGCTCCTGCTGTGGATTTGTGATCCATTCAGATGATGGATCAATCTCACTTAGGTCAATGGCCTCGATACTCGTTTTTGTAATTCTTTTATGGTGGAGGCAAAGGTTGTAATAAACAAACACAAGATCATTCAATTTTTCTTGTGTCAGCTTATTGCACTTCTTAGAGTGTATGTGCTCAAACATAACTCCAATTGCACTCACAACATGAAGTGTCGCATGGTTGAGATAAGACTTTGATGGCCAAGTGCTCCAGGGTGTATATGCACCAAAGTCCTCTCACCATAAATCTAGAAACAACAACAAAAAAAGAAATTTAATAATTCACATTTAAAATTGTAAATTGAGATCTTATTTTTAAGAACAAATCCAAAACACAAAATAAATAATAAGTCAATAAGGGTTACCTGGCCTCAAATTTGACCTTGATCGAATGCATTGTTTAGATGGGAAAACGATGACCCGATATTCCTTATAATCTTGCATCTTAGACTGTATCTTATTGCGCATTTCTGCATCAGGGTGCATGCAGTCAAGGCAATTTTTTCAGGCCCACCATCATTTCATAGTCGACATGAAAGGTATTGTTGGTTACGAATCTGCCATGAGGAAAGGATTTTGGGTTAATGCGCCCAGATTCGCCCACCAGCATGAAAGGCCGGAAGGAAGAGATGCCTTCCGGGCCAATCTCCGGAGAAGGCCGGCTCCTTTTGGGGGTTTTCTGATTTAAGCTAAGAGTACAGGAAAGAGATAAATGAACAGAAAGGAATTTACAAATATACGTGGAGGTTGGTGGGGGGAACTAACAGTACGGCAACCAACAATCACCAATACTTACTGCATTACAAATATAAAGCGCGACTGAGAACTGCAAAATCTAACGTATACTTCCGATACTTAAGCAGTGTACGCACGGCTACAATGGTCCCCTAACAGACATTCCCTACAAGGAACTAACAGTACGGCAACGCATCAATCACCACCTACGGACACTAACATGAGTAGAAAGCAATCATAGAGATATCAGAGCCAGGTATATGTGTCGTGTAGAGAATTTAACCGCACAGCTTCAATGGCTCCCTAACAGACATTCCCTACAAGGAACTAACAGTACGGCAGTGCATCAATCACCAGATACGGACCAGCAACGTAACACAACTTATGAAACTGGTACCACATCTATTCTATGTATCCTTTTAATTCATGAAGTACAGAGGGTGCTTTAAACAAGCAATGCTAGAGGCACTTGATCACCAAATGCTGAAATGAATCAACGAGCCGTGACACAGTTAGCCTAAGGCATGAATATAAAGAAAGGCAAGCATAAAAAACGAAGCGACAGAACAAAACCAGGCATACAGTTTATATTTATAAGCAGAAGCACGGTTACATTGGTTCCCTAACAGACATTCCCCTTCCACCCTTTACAATGAATTCATGGTGGGATTTTATAGCCCGAGTCCCTCCCGTTACATTAATGGGCACAAGGTCCCGATCAAACATAAGTCGACAAAAGCGGCGAAAGAGCTGCAAATGCTGACCTTTTGTCGGACCGGACTGTACCCGCAGCATGGTCTTCCTGGAAGCTGGACAGCTTCGTGGCGGTGTGTTGGTCAGAACTTCTCTCTGGCAGTGATGCGGGTAGCTGGAGCAGGTGAAACCTCAGATCAGCTTTAAATGAGGCTACTGGCGCAGGCAGTGCAGCCCATGCTTGTCCTTTTGCTCGGCACGTTTCGGCTCTAATCCCGAAGTTGGACACTTGTCAGATGATGAATGATGCTTTTTGACACGTGTCTGCCTTGAAAGGCAGGTTATCCAACTTCGCTTGGGATCAGAGCGCCTCGGGTTGCGTGGGCGGAATACAAGATACGATCGGGAAGGCCTTCATGCCTTGGTCAAATTCTGAGTTTGTCTCCCCACTGCGCACCTGTCAAGGGCGCACTCCGACTTTGCTGCGAAGTCGGACTGCGCACAGGTGAAAACTGGTGTCTGCCGCCGTACGGACTTGCTCCAGCACTTGATCTTTCTTCTGTCAGCCTGCCAGTCTGCCAGTTGCAAGGTGCGCCCAGAAAGTGGGGCGAAGTCAGACTTCGCAACAAAACTGGGCGAAGTGCGAACTTCGCACCAAAACTGGGCGAAGTGCGTACTTCGCACCAACACTTAGCCATTTTTCAGGTAACTTGCTGGAAAGTTAAAAAACCAACTGGGGACTCCGAGAAAGGGGGAAAGAAAGAGAATGCGGGAAAGAAAAGGAAAGGAGAGAAGAAGGAAGGAAAATAGAGGAAGAGGGGAAAAGAAGAGCAACACTGTTACAAACTTGAAAACATTGCACCCCGTGCAAAATGTGACAACAGGTATCAAAATAAAAAATTGGAGGTTGAGGTAGTACCCCACTACACGAAGAGGGCTATGGATCTGAGATGTCCATCGTCTATTAATGATATCCCAAATGGGACCGTATTTGGTGAGAACATGTCCATAAAATGAGGCAATTGCCTCTTTTGCCCTATCCATAGCCTCATATACATATGCCATTGTAGATTGTTCTCCATCAACAAGACGGAGGACCCTCACCAAAGGCTCTAACACCTAAAAAAAGGAAAACTGTTTTAAAACAAAAAAAATTACAAATTATAATACAAGATTTGCAAATGGAAAAATAATTAAAAAAAAAAATTTAGTCTTGTACCTTGATGGCCTCATTCATGGCTATCCAAAAGGGCTCTTCAAACAATCTGCTTCTCATTGGAGAGTCGGTATCTAGCAGCTTGTTTGAAATTCCATTTATCACTCACAAACATATGCTTCAATGACCCTCTTGCATCATATATGCTTTGCAATGTCACCAAGTTTGTGGCGAAGCATGTAACTCCAGCCTGCACTAGCTCCTTCCCACCTTTAAATTGCCTCATGAGCTGGAGGACCCATGTATGGTTGTAGATGAATTTTGAGATAGCCTTGGAATTTTGTACAACCTCTGCCACCCAAGGTAATTTCCCAATGCCTTCGAGGAGCAAATCAAGACAATGGGCTGCACATGGGGTCCAAAAAATGGTGGGGATTATCTCCAAAATCCTACTGGCTGTTACATATGTTGCTGCATTGTTCGTGATGACTTGGACAACATTCTCCCCCCTAAACTTCAACACAACCTCCCCCAACAATCCGACAAGCATTTCGGCACTCTTAACTTGTGCCAATGCATCTATTGACTCGAGGAATGCAATTCCTCTTGTAGAAGCAACCAAAAAATTAATTAAGGTTCTTCCCTTCCCATCGGTCCAACCATCAGACATGATATTGCAACCCTTCTTCCTCCACACCTTGCACTGGTCTTCAAGCACAACCTAAATGTTGTCCATGGATTGTCAAAAAAGAGGGCTCTTAAGGTTGTAATATGTTGGCACCTTAAATATTGCTCCACAACTTGCGATGGCATCTATCATGTGTTGCCAGTATGGAGACCTTGTCACACTAAAGGGAAGGTCAGAAAAATACTAAAAAGTGGCAATGGCCATCCTTGTTGCATTGTGCCTCTCCTGGTTCCACGTGGCCATACCCTCAAGCGTGGGTTGTGCCCTTGGTGTGGAACGTTCTACAAAATGGGACTCATCCATCCCACTCCCTGGGTGTGCAATTGATGGACTCGAACTCTTGCGGTGAAACCGGCTAAAGGTGTTGTTGGTACCATAGTTGATAAAATCTGCAAAAAATCTGCAGAATCCCGATTTTTTTGCCGATTTCTTAAAATTCCGATGTGATCGGCAAACTTTTGGCGATGCAAAGATTTTTTCAAAAATACTGCATTATTTTTAGGCTACGGCCGATTTAGGGTTTATTTATGCAAGCCCATTTTTCAGCTGTCATTGTTTCAATTTTAAACCCTAAACCCTAGCCTTTTGGTTTAAGGTTTAGGTTTTTTTCCTTTTTTTTCAAATGATTTTAACTTTGTTGTTACTTGTTTCCATGTGCAACAATATAAAAAATGAAACCTTTTTTTCCTTGTAACTTTGTACCTTTTAATATTATAAGCAATACAAGATGTGTTTTGTCACTTTCATGTGTACTTAAAGCTTGAGCCTTGTATGATGTCTTGACATGAATTGTTGCTTTTATTGCAATATTTGATTTACATAATGTTAATTCATTGTAATATAAAAAAAACTTTTTTTCAATGAAAAATTTCATTTTCTTTGGTTTTCTTTTTTGCTGATTCTTTCCCCGATTTTTTTCCAATTCCCGATTTTTGCTGATTTTTAAAAATGCCGATTCTTTGCCGATTCCGATTTTCTCAACTTTGGTTGGTAAAATGAAGTTGAGAAGGGGGGTTGACATGGCCTTGCTTTGTCTTCGTTTGAGGTCTTTTTTCTCCTCTTTGTTAGAGAGGATGGCATCTACATGATTCCTAACTTCATCCGACACCTGTGAGCATATCTTGACATTTTGCCCTGATTTCTTTGCCAAATGGAATTTGAGGCGGTATATGCCTCCATGAATAAGAGACCCACAAAAATTGCAATAAACTTCCCCTTTATTTTCCTCTTCCTTTGCATACTACCATGCTGGATCTCTTTTCGACATTTTTTTTATGGCTGCACATGGAAACAAGTAACAACAAAGTTACAAACAATAACTAAAAAATAAGTCCCTAAACCCAAACCCTAGTTTAAATTAGGGTTTAAACTTTAAACATTGACAGCTAAAAAAATGAGCTTGCATATATAGTTATTAGGCAGAATTATTTACTTTAAAGGAGGAAAAAAAGACAGCTGAAAGAGAGAAAAAAAAGCTCAAACTTTGACCTTGTTTTTCAAATTTCTAGCTCAAATGCAACAGGTGGGTGGCTGTTGCATTTGGTTTTACTATTAAAAAACGAAAACAAAAACAAAAACAAAAACATGCTTGAAATAGAAAAAGGAATGAAAAAAAAGGTGTTTGCAAAAGTTTTTCTTACCTCATATGAATCCTTAGGGTGGCTGTTAGTGGCCGCCGGATTTCTGAGGTAAACTGGAGAAAGGGATTTAACTACTGTTGGTTACGAATCTGCCATGAGGAAAGGATTTTGTTGTTAATGCGCCCAGATTCGCCCACCAAATTGAAAGGCCGGGAGGAAGGGATGCCTTCCGTGCCAATCTCCGGAGAAGGCCGGCTCCTATGGGGTTGTGTTAAGATAAGAGTGCAGGGAAAGAGATAAATAAGATAAGAGTGCAGGAAAGAGATAAATAAGATAAGAGTGCAGGAAAGAGATTCCAAATGTGATTGGAGTTGGGTGGGGGGAATAAGCAAAGACGGCGACGAATCAATCACCACTACTAACAACATTCATCTACAAACACACATCGAAACTACAGCTATCGGCGATCCCATGTATCCTCTATCTATGCATTCCAGGAATACCTGGCCATCAAATGCCGGAGTCCGGAGTTCAATACAACAACAAGCAATGACACAAGAAACATGAGGCAGAAATGACAAGGAGAGGCAGCATACAAGATAAAAGACAAGAAGCAAGCCAAGTATATGTCTGTATTTGAGGCAAACGCACGCCTACAATTGTCCCCTAGCAATATATTCCCCTTCCACCACTTACATTGAAAATGTGGTGGGTATTTATAGCCCAAAACTCCCCCCGATTACATTCATGGGCACAAAGTCCCAGACAAGACAACGAGCCGACACGAGCGGCCGAGGAGCCGCCGATGCCGACTCGTCGGGTCGGACTGTCCTTGAAGGATGGTGTCCCTGAAGGCGGTACAACTACGTGGCAGCGCGTTGGGATCAGTCTTCAGTCAACAGGAATGCGGGTAGGTGCGGCAGATGGCACTTCACATCGGCTTTAAATGCTGACAGCTGGCGCCGGTAGTGAAGCCCATGCTCTGTCCTTGCGCGGTCAAGTCTTGGCTCGAATCCCGGAGGTGGATACTTGTCAGATGCTGAAGCGTGACACGTGTCTGCCTTGAAAGGCAGCTTTATCCAACTTCGCCAAGAATTCGGGCGCCATCGGGTTGCGCAGGAGGAAGACAACGCAGTTGGAAGGCCTTCTTGCCTTGGTGTCTTCTGAGTTGACTTCACCGAACCGCGCACCGGTCAAAGGGCGCACTCCGACTTCGCTGCGAAGTCGGGTTGCGCACCGGTGCTCGGCTGTCTCCATCCGCCGTACGGATCGCGCACTGGAACAGGGCGCACTCCGACTTCGCCGCGAAGTCGGGTTGCGCCCCAGACTTAGCCATTTTCCTGATAGGTCATTCCCCTAGTGCGCCCAGGAAGAAGGGCGCACCCGACATCGCCGCGGAGTCGGGTTGCGCCCCGACACTTAGTCAGATTTTCAATCACTTCCCGTCCCGCTGCGCACGGGTTACCCATCGCGCTCCAACCGAGGGCGCACCCGACTTCGCTGCGAAGTCGGGTTGCGCCCCAACACTTAGAAACTTTTCAAGGTACACCCGCTGAAGTTTGCTGGGGGAGAAAAGGGGGAAAGAAGAAGAGGGAATGAAGTTGTGAGGGAGAGGAAGAAAGGGAGAGAAGAAGAAAGGGGGAAATGAGGAGAAGGAAAGGAAAAGAGCAGCTTACATGCAGTAACCCAAAAACATGGCACCCCCGTGCAAAATGTGGCAACATTCCTGGCGGCTCGCGGGGTGTCGAGCTCGCCTCGACGCAAAGAACCATGCCTTTATCCTTTGGGTGCAGAGGAACTTCCTTCCCCTGTCTTCTGCTGCTCTGGCCGTTTCCCTTGGGGCAACTGTTCTTCGTTTTCACTTTCACCGCCTGCCTCCTCGCCTCGCCTTCCGAATCGAAGGTTCTCCGCTTCGGCCTCTCGCTTGCTGATGCGCTCAACCACAGTCTTAGCTTGGTCCCAGACTGCGGCTTGGAAAGGAGAGGGGTCGCTGATTTCTCTAAGTACTGCATGGAATGCAGCGACCGCGTGCAGGTCAATGGTGTGAAATCTTTTGCCCAACTCCTCAAGAGAAGAGTTGATTTTGCGCATACTTAGCCACCGTTTGAGTGACTCGCGCTTCTTGAACCGGCTCTGTCCAGCCTGTCGATTTCTCGCCGTATCCGCCTCGAAGGACAGCCGCTTCTCTTTTACTCGCTCAAGGGTGAGGAGCTCGTCATCTCTGACATAGCTCGGGCACCCATGCTCGGACAAAACACGGAAAGGGGCCAGGAGAATTTGTCTTTCCTGTTCTAAGGCGTCCAGCGCCTGCCTGGCTGCTCTGATCCTTTCCGTCCGGGTGAAGTAAGTGTGCAAGGTTACCCTTGCATTTGCCCACTCTGAGGCAAGACGGGACATAGGGGAGATTCGGAAGCCATCGCGCTCTATCTTCTCAAGTTTCATAGCCAGGTCTAGCAGTTGCCTCGCCTGGTGTTCGGCTTCCTCTACCACAGGCTTGCCCTGGGCAGATATTTCTTCAATTCTGGATAAGAAATCCAGAACTGTCAAGGACTTGACAAGGTTGGGCTTGCAACCTTGTAGCAGACTTGCGCGCATCTCCTTCGCCTTGCTCTTTGAAAAGGCCGCCGCTTGTAATGCTTGCTCTGTCAATTGCGACTGCGCCTGTTTCAGTGAACCCTGCAGTTGCGAAATCTGCTCCAGCGCTTCTTTCCTCTCTTGTTCGGCTGTCTGCTGAGCGGCGGCCAGCTGGGCCTTGAGGTCTTCAACTTCTTGTTGTGCTGACCCCGACTGCGCTGTAGCCCTCGCCAAGTCTTCTTCAAGCTGCCTGGAAGTATTCTGCAGCTGGAAAAGCGCCCCCCGGGTTTCGAGATGCTTGACAAGGAGGTTGTCCGTTCTGCGGCGAATACCGCGGATCTCATACTCTTCGTTGATATCATCGAAGTTCTTCTCCTTTGTCTGAAGCTCGTAGTCTGCCTCGGTCATATCACGGAGAGGCTTTTTCACCTTAGGAATCAGCTTTTCTATTATAAGCACTCTCCGATTCAGGTCAAACTTCGTGCGTTTGACCAGAGCAGCTATCCCTTCGGCCCTTCTCGCGCTTAACTCCTTGAAGAAAGGAGGCGGATCCCCCTCGCGGCTCTTATCGCCGCAGGCCGGTCCTCGCTGATGCTCATGAAATCAAGATCTTCCGCCTCCCGGGCTCGCCGCGGCATTTTTCCCACGAACAATGAAGTAGGTGGGATACCGGAGGGAGGAGTAGCCTTTGAGGGTGACCGGGTCCTAGGAGTGACAAGGGTTTGGCTAGACGGCGCCGGTAGGGTTTCGGTTGGTCGGGGCGAAAGATGTGGAGATGAAGGAGCGGCTTCAACGACCAACCGCGGGTGAAGGCTCTTGGGTTTGTCCCAAGGATTGGAAAGCATTGGGGTCCCGGGCAAACTGATCAAAAGAGTGAAAGTCGCTGGACGGCGGGGTGGCTTGCGATGCGGAGGATGCGGCTACGGCTTGCCCTGATGAAGTGGGAGTCGGGGTTTTTGCAGGGCCGACATGGACTTGGGCAAATGGCACAGAGGACGTACCTGCGGGCTCCGCCCCGAGCCGATGCCGAAGGAATGGTTGCAGCCTGGATGTCTGCTACTAGTTCGAGGCTGTCTAAAGAGACAACCTCCGGCGCTGCTGCTTGCGGCTGTTCTGCAGGTGTCTGCTGCACTGGCTCCTTGGGTCGTTTGGCCCTTTCGACCTTTTTCTTTTTCTTTTCTCCCGACGCCGTGGCTAGTTCATAAGGGAGCGGCAATAGAGGGGCGGGAAGCGCTGATGTGCCCACGGTAAATTTGTACCTGGGCCGCGTTGGTAAAATACCTGCCGCACTTGGCCCACTGGCTGGTGGTGTGAGCGTCTTCTCTGTTGATGGAGGGGCCAGCTCAGGAGTTGACCGCTCTGAACCTTGCGCCACTTCGAGCGCTGCCACGGAAGCAACAGGCTGCATTGGGCCTACTTGACTGCCGGATGGAGTTGGGCCCACTTGATCGCCGGATGGAGTCGCGCTGGAAGTCACTGGGGTTGATGATGACTGGGGGTAGCCCTCCTTTTATACCTTATGTTCGCGCCTCGGGGAACGCAAACGCGAAATTCGAAGGGCTGCCACGTGTCGACGTGTTGATCATATAATGCCGAAAACTCATCATCAACGGCAAGATTCCTCCGGCTTGACTTGTCGTGTTGCGTGCGACACCTCATTTTCCAAGCATTCGAGGATTTTGTCCTTATGCCGCTTAGCGGCGCCACCTTAGCGAGGAATTTCTTGAATCCCGCTGACTCCATTCTGTGGTCCGGGTTCCGTTCAGGATCGTAGGCGACCTCTTCGCAGTAAAATTCATGCCACGGTGGCCATGATTGCATCAAATGAATGCGCCAGTAGAGATCTGCACCTGTCAAGTTCCTTCTTTCTTGCATGATCTCCGGTCTTGGACAGATGTGCGTAAACTTTCCCCGGACCCCGATTGGGTCATATTTCCAGCGTTGGGGCAGCATTATCAGGCCCATCTCTAGCAGCTCCTGCTCAAGGTAAACGTGCTGCCCGATTTCGAAGACCTGAATATTGGCCCAGGTCATAGGATATTTGAATAAGTGACCCCTCTTCTTCCCCTGGCCAAATTCTTCTTCGACGTAGTCCATTTGCCGCGCCACCTCCATTCCAAACTGATGGTCTGTGCAGAAGTAGGGCAGCAGACATGGTTTCCCCTTGAATCCGTAGATTCGGACGACAATGCCCTGAGTCACCCGAAAGGTATCACCGAGCTTGTTGTCTGTCGGATGCTTTGTCATAGCCGCTGGTGGGCGAGTTGCGCCACGGCTGAACAGTCCCATTGCCTGGCCCAAAAAACCAACATTAAACTCGTAGAACGAGCCCTTCCGGTACAGGGCCTCAGTCCATTCATACACTGGGAGGGGCTCTCCTTGCTCGTTCGCTTTCCTCAGGTTAGGGACGTTCATCCGGTAATGCATATGGTACAGGCATAGCCATGTGAGGAATGAGCAAAACCGGAAGTCCGTCGACTGCCTTTGCTGCAGCCTTACCAGGCTCGCGTGAATCGCGTAGGCCAACCAGTCCGCCCAATCGTAGAAGATTGGGCGCTTCCCGCTCTTCTGCGCCGTGGAGTCGTAAAACTCCCCGTGCAGGATGCACTCGGCCATTGCCACCGAAACGGCCGCACCACTCGTCTGAATCGCAGCCAAGGACCCATGCCATAATGATATAAATATATCTCGTTCTCAAATCGGTCTAGCGGTATGGGGCCGGTCGGCCACCGTCCGAGATTTAGCGGAGTCTTCAGTTCCGAGTTAAGGAACTCTCTCATCCGCTTTGTCTGCGAAAATCGGCCGGTCTGCTTCTTCGATGCTCACCCTTCTGACAATTGCGTCTGGGTCGTATTGGAGCCCTGGGGCGAACGTCGGCTGGACGCTCTCTCGGAAGAGAGTGAACAACACCCTTCCTTTGTTATCGCAGACTTGCCGCGCAGCTGGTTTGTAATATTCAGCAATCGCTTCAACCAGCTCCGGGCACCAGTGAGTCGGAGGGCACAAGAAATAATGAAGATTTGAATTGTATGCAGCTCCGAGGTGGTGAGAAGGCGGAACCTTACCCACCCACTTTGCGATGGTCAGACGCAGCCTTCGTGATACTGATGGAGAATGCACCATCTTTATACCTGGACATACGATTGATTGGTGGCGGCGGAGTCTGGCCAGCTACGTGCCTCTTTGTTCTGGATTTTGCTTTTTTGCCCTTCTGAGGCGTTGCGCTTTCATGTTCGCCGGATTCTGGAGACTTGTCAGCATCGCGTAGATCCTCACTTGCTTGCGCCTATACGGGCGCTTTCCCCTTGTCCATTTTCGTTGAAACAATCAGAGACCGGGACAAAAGCTTCGTAGCTTGTCGTGTTTATTCTCTCGCAGTCCGGGAGCCACTCGGAACTTATAGATTTTTGGTCGGCGCCAGGGTCTTTTGTAGATGGTGACTGCCCATTAATGGCGCGAGGGAGGAAGTTAAAGCAGTTAAACCTGGGTTGGTGGCGCCGTTATGGCCTTGGCGGCTGCGCAGGGGCCCGTTTCTTGAAAAACGTTCCTTGTTAGCCCAGGGCGCACCTTACCTTTTAAATGCGTCACCCTTGGATATTGCGCAAGGTTATCTTTTACATGTATTATCCTTGGTTACCGCGCAATCATTTAAAGCCCTCCCTTGGACGTTGTGCCGTTGCTGACGTTGCTGCCACCATTGGGCACACCTTTCAAAGAGCCTTTTAATTAATTAATCACACCTTGCCACGTGTCGGGCTTTTGCAACGGACCCTTGCGTGGCGTTGTCCGTGCTTCGCCCGGAATCCGGGGCGCGGTCCGACTTCGCCCGAAAAAGGGGCGCAAGTCGGACTTCGCCCGTTTTTTGGGCGCAACCCGAACTTCGCCCAAAAAACGGGCGCGGCGCGAACTTCGCCCGAAAACGGGCGCAGTTCGCGGTTAGCCCCAAGAGTGGGCGCAGCGCGGACCTTACACTTGTTTTTTGCCAGCTTACCATTCGGACTTCGCCAACGGGTACTTTGCTCGAAAGGCGTATCGAGGAGTTCGCAAAAAGGGTGACTTCGCCCGAAAAAAGGGCGCAGTCCGACTTCGCCCATCAACACGGGCGATCTTGGGTTTCGGACTTAGTGCTTTCAGCCTGCATCGGACTACTCAGGGTGCGCCTGAGAATGAGTGCGCACTCGGACTTCGCCCGAAATTAGGGCGCAGTCCGACTTCGCCCTACAACTGGGGCGCAGTCCGTCAAGACATTTTCTTGTAGCCTGCTACCCAATTGCGCTGTTTGGAGAGGGCGCAGCCCGACTTCGCTGCGAAGTTGGGTTAGCAGCCAGACTTAGATAGGGGCCCTCCCGCAGGGCATCAAACTTTCCATGGTTGCCGGGTTTGGCCTTGAACGAGTCCCACTTCAGCACTAGGTCCCCGATTTTGAAAACTCGGGCCGTGGTACCTTTTGCGAACCAGCCTTGGGTTGATTCAGCGTGTTTTGTGAAGGCCTGGTACGCTTTCTCTCTGTCTTCCTCCAACTGCAGCAGCTGGCAAAGTCTGTCTTCTACCGGATCCCCGCTGCTTCTTTCCTCATCGAGCATCCAGAGAGCGGGCATCTCAATGTGCGTTGGCAAGACAGCTTCTTTGCCATACACGAGCGCATAAGGGGACGTTTTGATGGACTTCTTGAATGAAATTCTGTCCGCCCATAGCGCCCGGTTCAGGAGTAGGTGCCAAGTCCTCTTGTTATTCTCCACCGTCCTTCGAATGATCTTCAGTAGATTCTTATTGGTGGACTCGGCGAGACCGTTCCCCTGCGGGTAGTAGTTGGAAGACATCTTGTGATAGATGCCAAATTTGCCGGTGTACTCCGTGAGTACTGCGCCTGCGAACCCCGGACCATTGTCCGTTACTATTGACTCCGGAACCCCGAAACGGGTGATCAAGCTTTCGAGGAACCTAATGACCGTCTCTTGGTCGGCGTTCTTTGTAGGGATCGCCTCTGCCCACCGTGTGAAGTAATCGGTGGCGGTTAAGATAAACTTGTGGCCCGCTGCAGAGTTCGGCGAAATCACCCCGATGAAGTCCAGACCCCATTGCTGAAACGGAGTCTCGGCTTGGATCGGTTGAAGGGGCAGGGGTGCTTTTCTATTCTTGCCAGAAAATCTCTGGCATTGATCACATTTGCTACAGATCGCATGAGCGTCTGTAAACAGAGTGGGCCAGTAGTACCCAGCTCTGATTATTTTCAAGGCCGTGGGCCTTGCAGAATGATGACCTCCAGGCATCCCGGAATGAAACTCTCCGAGGACCCTAGATTGGTCTGCTTTTCTGACGCACCGCAACAGGATGCCGTCAATGTTTTTAAAGTAAAGCCCCTCGGGGCGAAGAGTGTACTTCAATGCACCTAGTCGAAACCTCCTTCTTTGTGAGGCACTCATGTGGTCTGGACATCTCCCGTTGCAGAAATATCTCACCAGTTCATCTATCCAATCACACTCCTCAGATAAAGAGTTGGCTAGGTTGATGCGTGTTGCTGGGTCCTCCCACTCACAAGCGGATATCTCGGCTGCCGCACTTCGGGCTAGCTCCCGGCACAAGGCTCGGCCTCTGACTAGCTTGGTTGGCCGCACTTCGATGTCGAACTCCTGGATTTTGGCAATCCATCCTGCCCTCTTGTGACCCGGTTCACCTTGTATGATAAAGCTTCGAACGTCCGGGTGGATCACGAAGACGGTGATCTTGCTCTGGGAGACAAAGTGCCTGAACTTACGGAGAGATTTCATGACAGCATGTACCGCCGCTCTATAAAGTTGTACTTTTCTTCGTGCGGCCGGATCACTTGGCTCGAGAACGCTATGGGGCGCTCCTCGCCATCTTCTCCCTTTTGGGTCAGGATTGCGGCGTAACTCTCTGGTTCTCCCACCGCGTACAGGATGAAATCCTTGGAGTAGTCCGGGTTGATCAACACCGGTGCTTGTGCAATGCGAGCTTTGATCTCCTTGAAGGCTTGCTCTCTCTCTTCAGTCCACAGAAATTCTGTGTTCTTCTTCAGCAACTCGGACATAGGCTTGATTACCTGTGCGAAGTCCGGTATGAACTTCCGCACGAAGTTGATTTGGCCGAAGAAGGACTGTAGCCCTTTCTTGTCGATTGGGGCGGGCAAGCGGAGAAGAGCCTCTGCTCTGTCAGGATCTATAGCCAGGCCTTTCTCGGAGATGACATGCCCCAACAGCTTTCCTTCTTTCACCGCGAAGACAGACTTCTTCGGGTTTATGGAGATGCCGAATTCACGACATCTTTCGAATATTTGCCGCAGTGAGGAACATGATCTTCTCGCTTGTGAGAGAAAACAATCATGTCATCCAAGTAGATGACGATCACTTTGTTAAGCAGCTCTCTGAAGGCCAGGTCCATGGCTCTTTGGAATGTGGCGCCAGCGTTGGATAAGCCGAATGGCATGCGCTGATAGGCGAACGTCCCCCATTTGGTGGTGAACGCCGTCTTGTGCTGGTCCTCATCCTTGACCCATATCTGGTTGTAGCCGGAAAAGCCGTCTAGGAGGGAAAATCTCTGGGCTCCAAAGAACTATATGGAGGATCTGATCGATCTGGGGAAGCGGGTAATGGTCCTTGAGGGAGGCCTGGTTTAGATTTCTGAAATCCACGCAGAGACGAATGTCTCCGTTCTTCTTCCTCACAGGAACCAAGTTCGCAACCCAGGATGAATGCTTGATGGGGTAGATGATCTTGGCCTCCAGCATCTTCAAGAGCTCGGATTTCATCATGGCCTCGATTTTTGGATTGACGGCCCTCTCGTTTTTGCCTCGAATGGCTTGGCGCCATCTTCTAGCTCAATGGTATGCTGAATTATTTCTTTGTCATACCCCTTCAAGTCTTGGTAGCTTCAGGCTACTATGTCATGGAACTCTTGACATAATGATCTGATCTCGCTCGAGTTCCTCCGTGGTGCGACTCGTCCCGACCTTGATTGATTTACCGGGTTCCAGCTCTAGGTCGGCATATCGCTTCGGGTCTACTTTGATCCGATGAGATATGGCTCTGTCATTCCGATCAAATAGACTCTCTAAGGTAATCAGTCCTTTCGGGACATGATTATTTTTCAGTTGTATTAACCCCTCATATTGCTCGTCATCAGGGTCTCTACCTTCGATTGCACAGGCTTCATTTACCAAAAATGTGACGATCTCCTCGTCACAGCTGAACACTTGCCAGTGAGTGTCCTTATCAGGCACGGAAGGCCTGTAAATGGTACGGACCGGCTTCGGCTTCTGGACAGTGTCATCAGCCGGAACGTACCTGGCTCCAACAGACGCCAGAATGTCAGCATGCTTGTTTTTCTCTCGTGAAATAGCCTTGACATTCAACGAGTCAAAAGACTCCATCAGATCCCGCACCCGATTTCGGTACGCCTTGAGATAGTGCTTTTTGGAGGCGCACTTATTCGTGATCTGGTGGCACACCAGCTCCGAATCTCCGTAGATCTGTAGATGTTTGATTCCCAACCTCTCCGCCTTTCGCAATCCCAAGCACAGGGCTTCGTACTCCGCCGCGTTGTTGGTACAGCTCCAAGCCAGCCTGTAGGTGTAATCCTTCTGGATCCCGGTTGGGGAAACCAAAAGAACTCCAACACCGGCGCCATTTCTGCATCGTGCGCCGTCAAAGAAAAGCTTCCACAGCTTCTCAGGTGCTGGTCCTACTTCTCTCCTTGCTGACTTGTCAACTCTCTCAGGCTGAACAATGGTGTAACAGCCTTGCTCTGTTTCAATCACGGCGTTGAAGTCCCGCAAGGAGAACTCATCTTCTACTTGCAGCTGCTCGAGAGCTTGCTCCGTCATGTCCACTGTCACCAGTTCTTCCTCCCGCCACCTGAACCATGCAATCCTCATGCTCTTCTCCGGTTATCTTCTCTACTAAGTAGGTGGAAGGCTTTTCATTGAAAATCTTCAGCCTCCTTCCTTTGAAGGGCACTTCCATGTGCGAGTAGTCCAGAGAGAGATATCCTCCCAACTTCGCAGCTGAACTCCCTGGAGAGACACATGCCGAAGTAGGGTTCCAAGTCGACGACCACAACCTCTTGGATGACCACAATGTCGAGAGCTTTGTGCAGCCGAATGGGGATGTCTTTTATGACACCAACTGTCTTGACAGGGGTGCCGTCTAGTTGCAGCACGCCTTGGCTGCTCCTTGTGTACTCCATCCCGATTTCATCGCAGACGGCTCTCGGCATTACGGTCGTGGAAGCACCAGAATCCACCATGCAGTTGTGTACTATATACCCTTGCATCCGTAAAGACAGATAAAAGGGAGGTGGTCTGTTCTTCCCAGTGGCTGAGACTGTCAGGGGTTGCACCAGGACAGCGGGTTGTATCTGCTTGCCGTTCTTCATGATTTTCAGGGATTCTTGCAGCAGATCAACTTGGGCTGGGAGCTGAAGAGCATCATACATGCTGATTCTCGCGGGAGTTCTCTTCAACTCGTCTACTATACTGTAGCCCGAAGTGCTTGCTCCTTCCGCTTCTTTCGCCGGCTCGTACTTTGTCCGGTACTGTTGAGTGGCCTCAACTCTCTACCTCTTGGTTAGAGACGGATATCTCAGCCTCTCCTGAGCTTGTTCTTTTGTTTCAGCTAGAGGCTGAGCAACGGGAGCTTTAGCCGGAAGAGCTTTGGCAACGGGAGGCTTGACTACGGGAGTCTTCGCCGGAGGAGTTTTGTCTTTGGCTGTGTAAGGCCACAGCCTCTTGTACGGTGGTATCTCCTCGGGTTGCGCCTTGTCTCTTCCGGCGTACACCTTTAGGGGTTTGGCTGCAGCTTCGGCAGACTTCTTGTTTTCCTTGGCGGGAGGCGGCATTGGAACTTCGTCTGAAACGGCGAAATTGCTCTCGTCGCCCAGGATCATGTAAAGTTCTTCGTCCTCAATGGCGCTGCCGGCCAAGGTCTGGAGGTAGTGCTGGTGAAGCGTACAATCATCTTCATCATGCGGGTCGTTGCACGTGGTGCACCAGTTGACCTGGTCGGAAGTACCAGGTTCATCCTCAATGGCAGCATTCCTCGGAGGGGGCCGCCGTTGCAAATGTTGCTCGGGGGCCGATCCTTTGTCAATGCCGGGGGCGGATATGGCCTCCTTGGAGCTAGGTCCATCTGGGCCTCGCTTCTTTTAGAACAGTCATGTCGTTAGACATGGTATGATAGCCAGAGGCCAGGGCCCGTACCTCCTGTAGGATTTGATTCTGAATATCGTGGTTAGGAGGCGGCGGCAATTGAGCTGGGGGAGGCAATGCAGCCAATGGAGGAGGAGTGGAATATTGTGCATGCTGGGGAGGAGCAGGAAGTGCTGGAAAACGTGGAGGACGAGGAGGCGGATAATGAATTTGAGGCGGGCCGTAAGGGTTCACGGCCGGCGCCGGGTTCCATTGTTGCTGGGGTTGCTGTCCTGAAGTGGACGGCTCCGAACCAGAAGTCGATGGATACCGCGATCGGGGAAAATCAGGGTAGATGGGCGGTTGCACTCTGTGTGGAAGTCTGCCGATGGAGATGATGTCCATTTCAGCTTGTTGGGCAGCTTCGTACAGAGCAGGGAATGTGTTGATTCTGGCAACCTTCAGCAGCAGGCAAATGTCTGAGTTGAAAGATCTCAGGTAGTAGTAGGCGGCCTGTCCTGCTGACGGTCGGAGTTCACGAGGGACTCGTTTCCAAGACCTCGCAAACCTGATGTTGAAGTCTGACACCTCCTCTTGGGGGTGTCTTTGAATACTTTGGAACTGATGCAAGAAAGAAGAGGGATCAGCAGACTCGTTGCATCCTTTCACGAGTCTGCCGGCTAACCGTCGCCACCCTGTGATGGATCCCTCTCGGCGCCGATCTCCACCAGTAGAGAAGCTTTCCCCTTAGGGAAAGGGCCAGCAGACGGGTCTTCACACTTTCGTCGTAATGGAGTGAAGCGCAGCCAGGGCAAGAATGTCCTGGATGTGTTCATACGCCGTCTTGCCGTAGCCGTCGTATGTAGGGATAGACTTTAAGGCAGCAGGGGGCACAGCTTGTTGTCCGACTAGGGCCAAGGGCCCCGTAGAATCCACCGCCGGGAAGAGGTCGTCTTCATCCAGATGATCAGCCATTTCTGCTTCTGATCCGGTAGTGTATTCAGTATCGGAACTATCCGAAGAGGTAGATTCTTCTTCGGCCTCAACTTGTTCAATCTCGGCTTCGGCTTCTTGGATTTCAGCCTCGGCCTCTTCTTGGATTTCTTCTTCGCGAGCTTGGTAATCAGCCAGCCTGACGCGCTCGCCCGGAGCGTCAAGGTCAAGTTCATAAAAGTCGGGCTGGTTCTCCGGATTCCTTGCTCGCCACCTTCTTGTTTGCATGGAGGCGTTAGGACCAGTCTTCACGGACTCATAGAGTATTCAGGTTCGTGTAGAGTCGCCAGGTGCTCTGATTTTGAAAAAGCAATGAAGTGAGCACTAGTACTTCGATTCTGTTTGGGGGCGGGAAACTACCATGTCCCACCGGTTAAGACCAAGCAACCGCCGGTGCCAGGTGGAGACGGGTTAGAAATTCTCTTGAAATATGGGACCTTGGTCCCACCAGGCGTGCCAGGGAAACTGTTGGTTACGAATCTGCCATGAGGAAAGGATTTTGTTGTTAATGCGCCCAGATTCGCCCACCAGATTGAAAGGCCGGGAGGAAGGGATGCCTTCCGTGCCAATCTCCAGAGAAGGCCGGCTCCTATGGGGTTGTGTTAAGATAAGAGTGCAGGGAAAGAGATAAATAAGATAAGAGTGCAGGAAAGAGATAAAGTAAGATAAGAGTGCAGGAAAGAGATTCCAAATGTGATTGGAGTTGGGTGGGGGGAATAAGCAAAGACGGCGACGAATCAATCACCACTACTAACAAGCATTCATCTACAAACATACATCGAAACTACAGCTATCAGCGATCCCATGTATCCTCTATCTATGCATTCCAGGAATACCCGGCCATCAAATGCTCGGAGTCCGTAGTTCAAGACAACAACAAGCAATGACACAAGAAACATGAGGCAGAAATGACAAGGAGAGGCAGCATGCAAGATAAAAGACAAGAAGCGAGAGCCAAGTATATGTCCGTATTTGAGGCAAACGCACAGCTACAATTGTCCCCTAGCAATATATTCCCCTTCCACCACTTACATTGAAAATGTGGTGGGTATTTATAGCCCAAAACTCCCCCCGATTACATTCATGGGCACAAAGTCCCGCACAAGACAACAGCTGACACGAGCGGCTGAGGAGCTGCTGATGCTGACTTCGTCGGGCCGGACCGTCCTTACAGCATGGTGTCCCTGAAGGCGGTACAGCTACGTGGCAGCGCGTTGGGATCAGTCTTCGGTCAACAGGAATGCGGGTAGGTGCGGCAGATGGCACTTCACATCGGCTTTAAATGTTGACAACTGGCGCCGGTAGTGAAGCCCATGCTCTGTCCTTGCGCGGTCAAGTCTTGGCTCGAATCCCGGAGGTGGATACTTGTCGGATGCTGAAGCGTGACACGTGTCTGCCTTGAAAGGCACTTTATCCAACTTCGCCAGGAATTCGGGCGCCATCGGGTTGCGCAGAGGAAGACAACGCAGCTTGGAAGGCCTTCTTGCCTTGGTGTCTTCCGAGTTGACTTCACCGAACCGCGCACCGGTCAAAGGCGCACTCCGACTTCGCCGCGAAGTCGGGTTGCGCACCGGTGCTTGGCTGTCTCCATTCGCCGTACGCATCGCAAGCATCGGAACAGGGCGCACTTCGACTTCGCTACGAAGTCGGGTTGCGCCCCAGCACTTAGCCATTTTCCTGATAGGTCATTCTCCTAGTGCGCCCAGGACGAAGGGCGCACTCCGACTTCGCTGCGAGTCGGGTTGCGCCCCTGACACTTAGTCAGATTTTCAGTCACTTCCTGTCCTGTTGCGCACGGGTTACCTATTGCGCTCCAACTGAGGGGCGCACTCCGACTTCGCTGCGAAGTCGGGTTGCGCCCCAACACTTAGAAACTTTTCAAGGTACACCTGCCGAAGTTTGCTGGGGGGAAGAAAGGGGGAAAGAAGAAGAGGGAATGAAGCTGTGAGGGAGAGGAAGAAAGGGAGAGAAGAAGAAAGGGGAAATGAGGAGAAGGAAAGGAAAAGAGCAGCTTACATGCAGAAACCAAAAACATGGCACCCCCGTGCAAAATGTGGCAACAACTACCTACTAGCACACCAAACAGAACACACTAGGGCATCCTAACAGCCGATTTTTTGCAGTTTGAAGGAATCCGACAGCCACCAACAACCACCCTAAGAATTCATAATCGCCATTTTTTTAAGTAATCACGGTTTCCGATTTTTTGGAAAAAAGTGACAAAAATCGGCGAATTTTTCACAAAGTCAATTTTGAATGTGATTTGAACCAGAATTCTGGTAAAATTGGAAAAATTCGATTTTTAGGCGATTTAATCGGGATTTTCTTTGCTATGGCTAATACTGTTGAAAATATGATGATGAGCAAAAATGTCATTCCCATTGCTTAATGGAAAAAAAAGGAAAAAAAGCCCAGCCATACTTGTAACTGCAACTGTGAATATTCCTAGCTGTGCTTGTAACTGTAGAGTAGAATCAATCTGTTGTTGTGAGTGTACTTTTTTCTTTTTTTCTTGTTGTGTAAAACTGCAGTGTATTTTCTTTGCTATGTAAATTTTTTGAATACCTTGCAGTTTTCACATTTGGTATTAGAGCCATTGTTGGTCTTGGGTTGGAGTGATTTTGTGTTCCTGATCTTTCTAACCATTGATCATGGCCAACAATAACTCCCTTCCTATTCCAGAGTTTAGTGGGCAAGATTATGACTACTGGAGCATTAAGATGAGGACATTGTTGACTAGGAAAGATCTTTGGGATATTGTTGAGGTTGGTTATGATGAGCCAGCAGATTGGTCTATTATCCCACATAATGACAAACAAGCAAAGGAGGCCAAGAAGAAGAATTCTTTGGCATTGTACCACATTCAGTCAGCTCTAGACAAGAGCTTGTTTCCAAGGATTGCAGATGCAAAGTCAGCCAAGGATGCTTGGAAGGCTCTACAAGAGGCTTACCAAGGCAGTGACCAAGTGAAAGTGGTCAAGTTGCAGACCTTGAAGAGAGAGTTTGAGAATTTGAGGATGCAAGAGGCTGAAAGTGTAAGTGAATATTGTGTTAGAGTGAAAGATGTGGTTAATAAAATGGCCACTCTTGGAGAAACAATGGAGATGGAAGTTGTTGTGAAGAAGGTGTTAAGAACTCTAACACCAAGATGGAACCATGTTGCCATCATCATTGAAGAGAGCAAAGATTTGACAACATTGGAGTTTGATCATCTTGTTGGTTCTCTTATGTCACATGAAGAAAGACTAAGAGACACCTTTGGTGAAGGTGAAGAGAAGGCTTTTGCCTCAAAGGTAAGAGTCTCAAAGAGTGATGGTGCTAGTACAAGCAACCAAGGACAAGGACAAGGAAGAGGGCAGAATCAGAATTTTTCAAGAGGAAGAGGAGGAAGAAGAGGCAGACCTGCTGCTAGAGGAAGAGGAAGAGGAAGACTTGACAAGAGAAATGTCCAATGCTACTACTGCAAAAGGTATGGACATTTTGAAAAAGAATGTAGAGTAAAAGCTGCAAATGAAGGAAAAAGAGTAAATTATGCAAATGAGAATGAGGATGCTTCAAGCAACTTGTTCTTATCCTATGACAAGGCTGAAAAGACTCTTCAAGAGACTTGGTATCTTGATTCTGGCTGTTCCAACCACATGACGGGCAACAAGGAGTTGTTTGCTACTATGGATGAGAAATTCAAGACCAAGATCAAGCTTGGTGATAACAAGTTTTTGGAGGTGGCAGCAAAAGGCATAATGGATGTAAATACTAAGGAAGGTAAAAAGCAAATTCATGATATTTATTACACTCTTGATCTTAAGCATAATTTGTTGAGTGTTGGGCAGCTTTGTGAAAATAATTATAGAGTTGTTTTTGATGATAAGCAATGTATCATATATGACAAGAACCATGGGAACAAAGTTGTCACTATTGTTCCCATGTCAAGCAATCAAATGTTTCCTTTGAAGTTTGGAGGTAATGGCAGCAGCTTGTCAAATGTTGTTATTGAAGATAAGAGTTGGTTGTGGCATTTGAGGTATGGCCACTTAAACTTTCAAAGTTTGAAGTTGTTGACTTCTCAAGAGTTGGTTTTTGGTTTGCCCAAAGTTGAAGATCACAAAGAAGTTTGTGAGGGATGTGCCAAAGGCAAGCATGCTAGAGAAAGGTTTCCAAGAGGAAAAGCATGGAGGGCCCAACATCCACTCCAATTAGTTCATTCTGATATTTGTGGCCCAATGCAAACCAAAAGCTTGGGTAAGTCATCTTATTTTATTACTTTTATTGATGATTTCTCAAGGAAGTGTTGGGTATACTTTTTAAAGAGTAAAGATGAGGCTTTGGATGTTTTCAAGAGGTTTAAAGCCTTTGTAGAAAATGAAAGTGGATATAGAATTAAATGTTTAAGGACTAACCGTGGTGGTGAGTATTGTTCAAGGTAGTTTACAGAGTTTTGTGATAAGAATGGGATCAAGAGGCAGCTTACAACTGCCTACACACCTCAACAAAATGGGGTGGCTGAAAGAAAGAACCGGACTGTGGTTGAGATGGCAAGAAGTATGCTTCAAACCAAAGGGCTGAGCAATTCTTTTTGGGTTGATGTGGTTGCTACAACAGTATACATTCTTAATAGGAGTCCCACAAGTGCTCTTAACAAGATGACTCCTTATGAAGCATGGTATGAGAAGAAACCCAATGTTAATCATTTTAAAGTTTTTGGTTGTTTAGCCTATGTTCATGTTGCTAATGAGAAAAGGAAGAAGCTTGATCCAAAAAGTGAGCCTTGCATTTTTGTTGGATATTGTGAAAATAGCAAAGCTTATAGGCTCTACAATCTAAAGACTAATAAAGTGGTGGTTTCTAGAGATGTGATTTTTGATGAAGGGGGAGTATATGGTCATCAAAGAGGCCAAGCTAGTAAGACCATCAATGTTGGTAATGGTAGTGTTGGTGGTGAACAACCCACTAGTGTGCCTACTCCTCCATTAAGTCCTCCAAGTAGTTCTTCAAATAGTCCTAAGGAGAGTTCATAAAGTTCTTCAAGTAATTCATCACCCATTATTGATCTTATGAAGACTAAGAAGGGGAAGAGAACTCTTCAAGCTCACCCACCAAGTCAAATGCTTGATAGCAATTTTGAAAGGAGGCTTACAAGAGGCTAAAGCTCAAGAAGTTATCAAGTTGTTTCAAGATTGAAAAGGTTGCACATATATGGAGATGATGAAGAACATCCTAAAGGTGAGTTGGTTAATAATGCTTTGATGTCTCAAGCTGAGTTTGAACCTTCTTGTTTTGAAGATGTTTGTACTAATGATGTGTGGGTGCAAGCAATGCAAGAAGAAATCAATTCTATTAAAAACAATGGTACTTGGGAGCTTGTGAAACTTCCCAAGGGTAAGAAATGTGTGGGTTCCAAGTGGGTCTACAAGACCAAATATAACAATGATGGCAGTATTGAAAGACATAAGGCTAGACTTGTTGCTAAAGGATTCACACAAAGGTATGGAATTGATTATGAAGAAATGTTTGCACTTGTAGCAAGGCAAGAAACAATCAGAATGGTTATTGCTTTGGCAGCCCAAAGGAGATGGAGTGTGCATAACTTGGATGTGAAAAGTGTTGTTGCCACATTTTGCACGGGGTGCCATGTTTTCAAATTTTGTAAGTATGCTGCTCTCCCTTCCTTCCATCCTTCTTTCCTTTCTCCACTTTTCCCTTCTTCCCTTTCCTTCAGTTTCATTCCTCCCTTTTCCCCTTGTACTTCCCCCAGTCAAAACCCCAGAACAGAGCAAGCATTCCCTTGAAAAATTCTAAGTGTCGGGGCAACCCGACTTCGCGGCGAAGTCGGGGTGCGCCTCAGTGGAGCGCACTAGGGAATGCGAAGGGCAGAAACAGGCTGAAAAGGAGCAGAATTTGGCTAAGTGTCAGAGCGCAACCCGACTTCGCAGCGAAGTCGGGGTGCGCTCTTATTCCTGTGTGCACTTGGGAAACAGTGTTTGCAAAATGCGCAGTCCAAACAGCGGCCGAAACAACCAAGTGCTGAAGTGCGCAACCCGACTTCGCAGCGAAGTCGGGGTGCGCCCTCTGACCGGTGCGCAGTTGGGCAAGATCCATCAAGCAGCCCAAAAATTGGCTAAGGCACGGAGGCCTCCCCAAATGCGCTGTTCCCCACCTGCGCTACCCGATGGCACTCTGATCCGAGGCGAAGTTGGACAAACTGCCTTTCAAGGCAGACATGTGTCACTCATCAGAATTCGACAAGTGTCTAGCCTCGGGATTCGAGCCGATATGTGACGGGAAAAAGGACAAGCATGGGCCGAACTACCTACGCCAGCTGCCCCCATTTAAGCTGATGCAAAGTTCCATCTACCATAGCTACCCGCATTCCTGCTGACTAGAAGTTTCACCCGACGCACTGCCACGTAACTGTACAGCTTTTAGGGAGACCTTGCTGCAAGTACAGTCCTCGCCGACAGGAGTCAGCATCAGCAACTCTTCTGCTGCTTTTGTCAGCTATTGTCCGGTCTGGGACTTTGTGCTCGTAATTGTAATCGGGGGAACTTGGGCTATAAATAGCCACACCATTTCATTGTAAAGGGGTGGAAGGGGAATATCCTGCTAGGGAACCATTGTAGCTATACGTTTGCTTCTAAATGCAAGACACATACTTGGCTCTGCTTACTGTCATCATCTTTTATGCTGCCTTTCCTTGTCATTTTTGCCTCATGTTTCTTATTTCATTGCTTATTGTTATACTGTACTCTGGATTCCAGTATTTGATGATTTAAGTATTCTTGGAATGCATAGATAGAGGATACATAGGATGCATGATAGCTGTAGTTTCTATGGTGTGTTTTGTATTAAATTGCTGTTAGTAGTGGTGATTGATCGTTTCCGTGCTGCTTATTCCCCCCACCCAACACCAATCCTATTTCTATCTCTTTTCGCATTTTATCTCTTTCCTGCACTCTTAGCTTAAAACACCAAAAAAACCCATAGGAAGCCGGCCTTCTCCGAAGATTGGCATGGAAGGCATTCCTTCCTTCCGGCCTTTCAATCTGGTGGGCGAATCTGGGGCGCATTATACCAAATCCTTTCCTCATGGCAGATTCGTAACCAACAAGTGCCTTCTTGAATGGATTCTTAGAAGAAGTGTATGTACAACAGCCACAAGTTTTTGAGGTTAAAGGAAAAGAAGACTATGTATACAAGTTGAAGAAGGCCTTGTATGGCCTTAAGCAAGCACCAAGGGCTTGGTATGCCTAGATAGATGGATACTTACAACAAAGTGGCTTTAAAAGGAGCAAGAGTGAGCCTACCCTCTACTCCAAGAAAGAAGGTAATGATATTCTTATTGTATGTTTGTATGCAGATGATCTGATTTATATGGGAAGCAAATAAAAAATGAAAGATTAATTCAAAAATGCTGTGATGAATGAGTTTGAAATGAAATATTTGTGGTTGATGCATCACTTCCTTGGAATGGAGCTTCATCAAAGTGAAGATGAACTTTTTATTTGCCAAATAAAGTATGCTAAAGATATGTTGAAGAAGTTTTGTATAGACAAATGTAAACCGGATCCTACTTCAATTGCTCGTGAAGTAGTGTTGTGGAAGGACGATGGAGCTGAGAAAGTAAATGTGATTGGTTATAGGAACATTGTGGGAAGTTTGATGTTCTCACGAACACTAGATTGGACATTGTTTATGCTGTTTCTCTTGTTTCAAGGTACATGAATGAACCATCTCAAAGTCATTTTAAGGCTAACAAGAGAATTTTGAGGTATGTGGAAGGTACTCTTGATTTTGGCATTCATTATTATTCAACTAAGAAGAGAGCTTGTTGGTTTTGGTGATTCTGAATGGGGCAATTGTTTTTCTCTTGGTTCTGAACCGATCACATGGAGCTCAAAGAAGCAAGGATCAATTGCTCTTTCCTATGTAGAAGCTCAGTATATTGCAGTCACTTTAGCTAGTGCACAAGCCTTATGGCTTAGAAAGGTATTGGAGGAAATTGGTAAGAAGCAATGTCATCCTATAGTCATTTTTTGTGATAATATGGGTACAATTCAATTGGCAAAGAATCCCATCCATCATAGCAAGTCTAAACACTTTGATTTGAAGTATCATTTTATTAGGGATATGGTACAAAAGAAAAGAATAGAGTTGAAGTACTATAGCACTCAAGAGCAGCTTGCTAATGTGTTTACAAAAGGAGTTGCCAAAGCTTAGTTTTTAAAGCTAAGAGACAGCCTTGTAAGTCCCCTCAGCATCAAGGGGGAGAGTGTTGGAAATGTGATACTGAGCAAAAATATCATTTCCACTGCTTAGTTAAAAAAAAAAAAAAATCCCAGCTGTGCATATTCCCAACTATGCTTGTAACTGCAGCTGTGCATATTCCTAGTTGTGCTTGTCACTGTAGGGTAGAATCAGTCTATTGTTGTGAGTGCAGTGAGTGTATTTTTTTTTAATTTTCTTGCTGTGTAAAATTGCAGTGTAGTTTCTTTGCTGTGTCAAACTGCACTGTATTTCTTTGCTGTGTAAAATTTCTAAATACCTTGCAGTTTTCACAAATACACAGTAATTTATTAAATTTTGTAATTTCTTGAATTTATGTGCACCGTCCATCATGTCAGATATGCTTTACTGACATGCACTGAATGCAAATTGACGAGAAATCATGATTTTTACTTAACTTTGCCTTGGATGCTGAAAGTTATTATAGAGTGAAGAGAATTGAGGTTTATATTTTTCTAAAGTATGAGAATGAATGGTGAAATCTGACTGGAGATATGATGTTATATGAATTTTTGACTGGCTTATATCCATTTTATTAGGATTTTAATATTTTTGAGATAGCCTGGACAACTTTCTCAAATTTAAATTAATTCGTGTTGATGTAAATATATTGTTTATAAAGGAATATGTATTTTTATGTAATTAAGCAAATAGTCCTGATGCGGTCATAATGTAATACGGGTGGCGCTGTTTCAATCCCATATAAGCAATTGAAAAAAGAAAGAAGCAAGTAGGCCTGTGCAGAACATTCATGGCTTTGGGTCACTACCTACGGTTGAGGATTGTCAATATGTTAAGGATGCACTCGTTAAATTTGTTATGGAAAAGATGTCATGAGTGCATGTCAAGGTTGTGCACTGTTTGTTAGTCTTATTTCAAGGTTGTAGTGCATGTTTATGAAATCAATGAGAAGGGCTATGTAGTTTTAATCTTGTTCTCATCGTGAACTAGAGTTCAAGGAAAATAATCAGGGATTGTGTACAATCTTCTTTTCTTGCTTGTGCTTGATATAATTAATCTTGTCTAAATAGTATAATTTCATTGTTTTTCATTTAAATGTCTCTAAAATATTTTGAAATCTTTTGTTGCTGACTATCCTACATGTTTTGGACAGTGTTTCAATCAAATTTCCATATTTGGTACAAAAGAAATTAAAGGAAGGGCAAGAATTACGTCGAGTTGCTCAACTTGATTGGAAAATAATTGAAAGTAGTTGTGAGAGACCTTTCAATGTGGCAGGCCTCCAGTTCACTCCGTTGCCGGTTGTAACTCTTTTTCTTGTTTTCTGCATTTTGATTTTAAAAGTTGTTTTGATCTCCTTCTACAATTCACATTTTTGTTGACCATTTATCTTCTTGGATGTAGGTAATGCATGGAGAGGATTACAAGTCTTTAGGATTTCTATTCGGAAATAAATTCAAGGTGGCATATGTATCTGATGTTTCTCGATTTCCAACAGACACAGAATATGGTATATCTTGCTTTGTTTGCTCGTTTACACTAATTTTTTAATGCCAAATGTTTGCAATATCTTTTTTGTCCAAAAAAAGGGTTAATGAGAATTTATCACACTCTTCCAATAGCAAAGCTTGATGCTTTAAGATAACACTTTTTAGTGGGATTAGGTGATTTCAGAGTGTTAGAAAATAAGAATCTAAGCTCTCATTGAATTACGACTGTATAAAGTTAGATGTTTATTTAATTTACATCATTTAAATTGTTTTTGTGCTTGGGTTCTTTGGACTTTATATATCAACTTTGAATGATTGATTTATTTATGGAAATATATTTTTATAATTCTTTATTGCTCGTACGGAGTGTTAAGACATTCTATATGTTTTGAAGAAGAGAGAAAAGTTGAGATAAAGAACAATCTACTCAGTAGGAACAAGTAAATGATTGATGATAAGAAGATTGAAATAAAAAAATGAGGCCTTTACATAGGATCAAGATGGTGAGGAATAAAAGAGTACACATCAACTATAGATCTTAAAATAATAATAAAATATACCCAATGGCCTCAATAAAGTTGACCCAAAGGTCAATTACAAAAGATGCCAAAGATTCTGAGAAGCATGTTTACACATCCTAATATCCCCTCTTAAACATATCTAAGAGGGATAAAGTTGCTAGCATTACTCCATCACTTGTCTCAATGAGAACTTTCTTAAGACTCATGATGCCTTGAAACTTTATGAATTTCTCCTTTATTAACGACTCTTCAAAAATGTTCACTACAAGGTCTTCAATATTGTAATAGATGAGGGAAATAATCTTCCCTTGTATGGGCATGGACATCAATGTGCTTTGTCTTGTTATCCATGATAGGTTTCTTTGTTACGTGGATAGTGCTCATGTTGTCACAATATATGGTAGTTTGCTCCTTTTGTGGGATTCCACATTCTTAAGCCAGTTCTAGAGACATACCACTTCTTAAGTTGTAGGAAGTACTACACTATACACAATTTTGGTGATTGATAAGGCTACTGGTTGCATTTTGGACAACCTAAGAGTAGGTCCCAATTCAAGGTTGGAGACATAGTTTGAAGTAGTCTTTTCCTTGAAGCAAGATATACAACACAGTTAGTGATCAGGATTGAAGGATGATCAAACAGAAAATTATCTATTTTCAGATTTATAAGAGGATGGAAAAATAAAAGGTCACTGGAGAAGAAGTTGAAGAGGAAAGAGCATGACTTTTGACCTTCCATACCCTCCTTTGCTTCCCCCTTGTTGGAAAAGCATAAATAAGGGATGTTGCTACATTTTCTAGCCATTGGCAAGGTAGGAACTTTTGGGAGTAATTTGGAGTTGTATGAGCTTTTGTGCTCTCCTCTTTTTCTCTAGGAGAGACTTTGTTCAGCTCATGCACGTTGTACTCTCAATTGCATTTCACTAATATAAGTTGCAACTACATATTGTTGTGGGTTTTCGGCCCTTAGAGGGTTTTCCCTATATAAAGCATTGTGTCCTTGTTTCATAAGTTTTAATTTCCTTGCCAATGGTTGTTGTAAATCATTGCTCTTTTCCTATGCGATTTCTAGCTATGTTTGCCCTTGTTTTGATGCATTGATCAAAGTTTTTTGTGTTGTTTATGAAGATAAGATAAGATAGCTTTGTATGAAGATAAGATAATTCTATTAATGTCCAAAATTGGCCAAAGTAGGCCCATGGATCTCATTGAAAAGATTTAAAATTACATTGCACTTTAATAATAAAAAAATGCTACGAAAATGATCTAAACTAGAGTAAAGAATCTAGTGTAAACTACTCTAAAGTGGAATAATTGTATAGCATAAAATTATAACCTTGAGGATTACCAAAAATGGATAAACCCTAACATGCTAGTAATGATTAAGAGAGAGCTAGAAGTTGAGGTGCAATAGAGATAGAAAGGAGCTCCACTGGATCCAAGCGGCAATATTAATCTATAGTGGGATGTAAAGTAGAAACATAACAACTATCCCAAAAGGGCCAACACAAGATCTAATGAGTAAGCCAATTGAGGGGTTGCTATAGATCAATTAGAGTTAGTATGGCTTGTTATTGCAATTATACAACCTATAGTATATTTCACCTCCAATGTTGGAGTGCACTTTAACTACTTAACAATCCACTTCATTGCCTTCCAATGACCATTTGATGAACCTCCCATCCAAATCTAGCACTAGAAAAAGAATTACTTGGACGCTTCATCTTGGTGATGGGGGAAAGGGTCTCAATGTAGTCACTTCCTTCTTGAGAGTATCCTTTTGCCATAAGCCAAGCCTTGTGCCTTTCAATAGCACCATTGACAGTGAACTTGGACTTGTAGACCCATTTGCATTTCACAACATTCTTCCAATAGGGCAAGGCTCTAGGTTCCAAGTTCAAGGAATTATATTATTCTCGCATTACCTCCTCCCACTCATCACACCTTGAGCATCTTCAGATCATTGCAGGCCATGAGCCTCTGTTTCCTTAGCAACAAGTGTGATGTTTGCCCTATGTCGCCTTCGAATTATTTGATATGGTTAATGGATTGCATTAGCTTTTGGTTCTGTAGATGCAATGCTAGTATGTTGTCTTAGAGGCTAAGAAGATCTTCTATGATGTGAAGAAATCCCTTCATCATGCAAAGGGACATTATCTTTCCCATGTCCCTCATGGTTATGTTTAACCAATGATATCCTTAGTTCACTTGGAGAGCAATCAATAAAGTGTGGATTATAGGAAGCCTTATGCAATGTAGCACCTACAATGATCTCTTGATATTCCACATTGCAGCTGATAGTAACCACATCTTTCTTTTATATCATAGAGGTGTTGGGCTTCATAATTTTCATCAAAGCCCAGCAAAATCATTGGATTACTGTTCTCCAACTTGATTTTATTTAATTTGAAAATTTGGCATATGCCAGGCATCCTCAAATATCGAAGTAAACAATTCTGGCCTTCTTCTCACACTACTTTTCATAAGTTGCTACATCTTTGATGACCTTCATGGATCCCCTCTTGCAACTATAATTGGTGTAGGTGGTGGATTTTTCCCAAATCTTATCATTTAACTTGTGATATTGGAGCATACATCTTCCCATCTCAGTCAATGTTTTCTGCTTCCTTTTGACAACATTGTTTTGTTTTGGGGTGGAGGACAACAATGTTGCCTAGAGATTCCACTCTCCCTCAAGAATCCATCAAAAGTACTGTTGGCATGTTAAGCATCAGTAGTGGACTATAGAAAATCTTGTGCTCGCTTTGATTCTTGACCAATGCGTTGGAGTCTTCAGTTCTTTCTAAGGTGAAGCTTTGTTCTTTAGGAGTGAGACTAAAGTCATCAATTGCCTCTGATAACAATGCTACTCATATCACATGGGTCACTATGCATAAACTAAGAAATATGATGAGGAGACACAAGGAAACGTTCCCTAGCCTGCATTATATCCTCCTTTACCCTGATCCATGCGAGAACGCGCAAGGGCCACCTAGGTGTCCCATACATAATACATAGTGTTTTACAGTGAAATATAGAAACTTAATTTAGAAAGACAAGAACACAAATGTATGGGTGCCTGCACAATTGAAATATGGAGAGTTGTTTGTGTCATATAACGAGTTGTTAGGTTAGATAAACAATTAAAATGTGGAGACTTAATTCCCCCAATATTCTAAAATAATGAGACAACAATACAAATGTAGGAGTGTTTGCACAACTTTTGTGAAAGTTGAAGCACATAACTTCGTAGTCCCTAAAGAAATTCATCAATCTATAGTCAATAAATGATATTGCCACAATATTTTTAATGTTTTGGGACAATTATAGATAATCAATTAATGAGTCATCAAAAAAGAAAAGTTGAACATAGTACTTGAATGGATCAATCACATTGAATCATAGTAGAAAAGCTTGGACTTGATGTAGACTAGGCAAAAAAATTGGGAAAACTTTGCAATAAAAAAAAAAACGAAAAATATGCAAATTTCAATGGAAAAAGTTTTTTTTTAATGCATATCACAATTAATTAACATTATACAAATCCAAAATGAATACTGTAAGTGATACAACCTTAAACTACACATGAAAGTGACAAAACACACATCAATGTAACTACTGGGTGGTTGTTAGATTGTCTTGGAGCATCTACAAGTCCTTTTGTTGTCATTTAACATGCCGTTTATTTGTAATTATTTCCGCTTGATGAATATGTAGTGTTTGATAATATTTCATATTGAGTCCGAGTCCAGAGAGAGTACATAAGGCTGGTACACATCCTTTCTAATTTCCATGGTTCTTAGATGTGGACTCAGCGAGTTTTTCAAAGACTGAACGAGTTTAATAACTATGCATTGAACCAATCACTATACTCGATTTTCTCCAAATAATGCATCACTATATTTCATTTTGTCTATGATTAGTAATAAGAAAACCAATGATTAACTGAAATATGTGCATTTCGAAATGTTTTCTTTTTATCTATATTTCTACAGTTCAATTTTTTATATTTCTAGCTGTTGCCTTTTCACATCCCCATGTTTACTGTTGGTTACGAATCTGCCATTAGGAAAGAATTTGGTATAATGCGCCCTAGATTCGCCCACCAGATTGAAAGGCCGGAAGGAAGGAATGCCTTCCGTGCCAATCTCCGGAGAAGGCCGGCTTCCTATGGGTTTTCTGAAGTGTTTAAGCTAAGAGTGCAGGAAAGAGATAAAAATGCGAAAAGAGATTGAAATAGGATTGGTGTTGGGTGGGGGGGATGAGCAGCATGACAACGATCAATCACCACTACTAACAGCAATCCAATACAAAACACACAATAGAAACTATCGCTGTCATACGTCCTATGTATCCTCTATCTATGCATTCCAGGAATACTTAATCATCAAATACCGGAATCCAGAATTCAGAATAACAGTAAGCAATGAAATAAGAAACATGAGGCAGAAATGTCAAGTAAAGGCAGCATAAAGAATGACAACAGCAAAATAGAGCCAAGTGTGTGTCTTGCATTCAGAAGCAAACGTACAGCTACAATGGTTCCCTAGCAGGATATCCCCCTTCCACCACCTTTACAATGATGTAGTGCAGCTATTTATAGCACAATTCCCCCCATTACAATCTTGGGCACAAAATCCCAGACCCGACAATGACTGACAAAAGCTGACAAAAGCGGCGAAAGAGCTGCTGATGTTGACTCCTGCAGACAGGGACTGTACTGGCAGCAAGGTTCCCCTGAAAACTGGGCAGCTACGTGGCAGTGCGGTTGATGAAACTTCTAGTTAGCATGAATGCGGGTAGCTGCAGTAGATGTAACTTTCCGTCAGCATGAATGGAGGTAGCTGGAATAGGTTATTTGGCCCATGCTAGTCCTTTTTCCCGTCACCTCTCGGCTCGGATCCCGAGGCTGGACACTTGTCAGATTCTGATGAGGGGTGCATCTGCCTTGGAAGGAATTCTCTCCTTTGTGTCCTACTTCGCTCGGAATCGGAGCGCAATTGGGTTGCGCAAGTGGGGAACAATGCAGTCGGGGAGGCCTCCGTGCCTTATGTAATTTCTGAGCTGCTTGGAAGAGATTTCCCAACTGCGCATAAGCTAGAGGGCGCAGCCCGACTTCGTTGCGAAGTCGGGTTGCGCACTCCGACACTTAGTGAATTTGGCAGCTGTCCATACTGTGCACAGGAATCAGGGCGCACCCTGACTTTGCTGCGAAGTTGGGTTGCGCTCTGACACTCAGCTGATTTTCCGAATACTGTTTTCCAACTGCGCACAGGGAGAGGAGCGCACCCCGACTTCGCTGCGAAGTCGGGTTGCGCTCCCATACTTAGCCAAATTCTGTTCATTTCCGGTCTGCTTCCGCACTTCGCATTCCCTAGTGCGCTCGAACTTGAGGGCGCACCCCGACTTCGCTGCGAAGTCGGGTTGCGCTCTCAGACTTAGAATTTTTCAGGGAATGTTTGCTCTATTCTGGCCGAAGAAAGAATAAGGGGAAAAGGGAGGAATGCAACTGATAGAAGGGGAGAAAGGAAAAGGAGATGGAGGGAAGGGAGAGCAACATACTTACAAAATTTGAAAACATGGCACCCCGTGCAAAATGTGGCAACATTTACTTGTTCCCACCAAAAGGGTATTTTGTAGATCCTAATTTAAAACACAATAAACATCACTCTCAATTTCTTCATTATCACACCCTGAAACCTATGTAGTCAAAGTCCTTGGAGACAATGTTATCTTTTCCTTAACCCCTCTAACAAAATAAAATAAACTATCATCTTTGACCATGTGGTGAGTACAACTGGAATCCACAATTTTGATCTTAGAATTGGTACCATGCAAGGTTTTAAAGGTCCCACAAGAGACAATTGTTATAACTTCCCCTTTGATCTAGACATTTGACTTTTTTGGGGCATGGCTTTATGCCTGAAATCTTTTTTTTTAATCCTAACTGCACTGTTAGGGGCATAAACTTTAGCTCGAGACTCTGTTTTGATCCATTTGAGAGGTGTTGGAAAGATTAGAGGGAGAATAACAATTTTTGCTGACAGGGTTGCCAACAACTTTGTGGAAAAAACGCTCTAGAGGCCCTCAAAAATGCAAAACAAAATTTTTACTAAAAGTAGTAATTTTCAGGTTCGAGGTGTAGACCAATTGGTTCGACCAAACCTCGTAAGGGGGCGGAGGTCCAAGGTTCAAATCTCGGGGCTCGTTGGACTAAACACTTGTCCCTTTCCTGGTGCTTTCAGCGGTGTAAAAGGTTTAAAACAAGGAAACAGGTTTCGCGCACCCGGTTGGTTGGGTGCGCGAACCTACATCCGCACCCGCACTGGGTGCGCGGTTGCGGGAACGGGTGTGGCTGGGCCGAACCCTAGCCGCACCCTATCTGACAGGGTTCGGCTGCGGCCAATTAGGGTTCGACCAGCCGAACCTTGCCCTATTTGGGCATTAAAATGCATAATTTTTTTTTTATTATTTCTTTTTAGTTATTAGGTGGGCCCAACCACACCCTGGCTTTAAAAAAATTGAAAAAAAAATAATTTTAAAAAAGTTAATATTTTAAATTTTAAAATTTTAAAGTTTTTTACTTTTTTAATTAAATTAACTTTATATTTTAAAGTTTTTTAGTGTTTAGGACCCAGCCCATATGGGCTTTAAAAGAAAATAAAAAATAAAACTTAAAACTAAAAGTCTAAAAGTTAAAAAATAAAAACTTAAAAACATTTTAATTTTCTTTTATTTTTAAAAGTTTATAGTTTATACGTTAAACTTTTTAATTTTTTATAATAAATATTAAATTATAATGTATAAAGTGGACTCCAATTCAGTGTAAAGTATGATTTATATTAAATTATATTGTTATCTTTTTGACTTTGACATACTGTTGAATATCATATATGCTTTTATGATGCCAATGTGTATGATTTATTTATTTATTTTGTAATGTGTATGATTTATAATTTATTTTATTATTTTGGATAAAAAATACATATATATATATATATATTAAAAATTAGCCGCACCCGCACCCGACGAACCCTATTTTTGGCGGGGGCCGCACCCACACCCGCGATTCCCACCGCACCCGCACTTGGTAACCTTGGTTTAAAATGATTGTGGCATGGTGGTTATAGCGGAGGACTGCACGAAGATCTTTGTGGCGGCTTCTGAGGCGGACAACGCAAAATACTGTGGCGGCCATAAAATCCGGACAACCTGCCCGGATTCGTGGCGACTACCGATTCTACCATGTAAAGTTAAAAAAAAATAGTAATTTTCTATTTTTAAATTTTTGTATCTAAAATGCATCTCTATTAGGTCCGAGGTGTAGACCAATTGGTTCATCCAAACCCCATAAGGGGGCGGAGGTCCAAGGTTCAAATCTCGGGCCTCGTCGGACTGAATGCTTATCCCTTTCCTGGTGCTTTCAGAGGCTTAAAATGATTGTGGCATGGTGGTTATAGGGGCGGACTGCGCGAAGATCTGTGTGGTGGCTTCCGGGGCGGACAACGCAGAATACTGTGGCGGCCATAAAAGCTGGACAGCCTGCCCGGATTCGTGGCGGCTACCGATTCCACCATGTAAATACAAAAAAAAAAAAAAAAAAAAAAAAATGCATGTCTACAATGCTGACACATCGATAAAAGATAAAACACAAAAGAACAAGTCATATGTATGTAATTTTCATTTAACATGCACTGATGGAAGGTCAATCACCACATTTCCATATGGGTGGCCTTCTAACTCATGGAAGGTGAACCACCACATTCCACATGGGGTACCTTCCATATTCAATACGATAGATTTTCAACACACCAATTATTCTATAAAGAGAGATGCACCCCTGATTGTAGAATACATGATTAATGTATGCAATGTAATAGCCTCACATCTCTTCTCAGAGATTGCTTGCATTGTACTTTGTTTTTTAAGAAATAAACTGATTATGCTATTTGGTTATATATTTTGTGTTTTGGTTTGTTATACTCTGGTATTTTTGAATTGCACTCTTTCTTGATCTTTCTTAACTTGAAATTATGAGATTTGGAATAGTCAAAATTCTTGAGTGTCTGGATCAATGGTATTAGAGTGTTCTATATTTTGAGTGTATTACCATAAACATTAGATCAAGATATCAAACTTTGGTTATAAAGAGAGATACCATAAACTGATTATGCTATTTGGTTATATATTTTGTATTCTGGTGTGTTATACTTTGGTATTTTTGAATTGCACTCTTTCTTGATCTTTCTTAACTTGAAATTATGAGATTTGGAATAGTCAAAATTCATGAGTGTGTTCTATCTCTTGAGTGTATTACCATAAACATTAGATCAAAATATCAAAATTTTGGGTATCAATTGCGAAATCCCTTTGATTACCTCCCTTGTCGTTCCAAACGATCTTAGGTGAAAACTAGAATGGACAACATCGAGACAGTCGATCCTTTCAAGGAGATGTTGAACGAAGCCCTTGTGAAACAAAGGAATGAGATGATGGATCAATTTACTCAAATTCTTCAATGGCTCCTTGTTGCATATTCTACGACATTCTCTATGCAACCTCTTACTGCCCTAGCACTATTAAGTGCTTCTACACTTTTTAAGGTGTAGGTGAATTTTGATATTCCTACTTTTGAAGGAAAAATTAGTGTTGATGCCTTAGAAAATTGGTGGGATCAGTTATCTAAGGCATCACTTATTTTCTCACCAACTGGGGTTCCACTTCATTATGAGGTAAAGCATTCCATTGATTTAGTTCCTCGTTCTCCTTTGCCTAATGTTTCTGTTTATCGTAGTTAAGTCCTTGAAGACGATGAAACCAGAATGTAGATCCAAGAATTGATTCCAAAGGTGCACATCAAACCAAGTGCTTCACCATGTGGTAGTCCAATTGTCTTGGCTTCAAAGAAAGATGGGATGTGGATACTCTGTATTGACTACAAAGCTTTGAATAAAATCACTGTGAAGAGCCACTATCCACTCCCTTGGATAGGTGACATGCTAGACAACTCCATGGTGCAAAGTTCTTCACCAAAATTGATTTCAAATCCAGCTATCGTCAAATATCCATAGAGCCCATTGGCGCATGGAAGATTGCATTCAAATCCAAGGAGGGTTTATTTGAGTGGCTGGTTATGCCTTTTGGCTTGACCAATGCAACCACCACATTCATGAGAATGATGGATGGCATCCTGCGTCCCTACACCAACTCATTTGTAGTAGTCTACACATATGGCATTCTCATCGATAGTAAGACATGGGAGGAACATTTGCAACATGTTCGACAGGTACTTTAGATTATTTAAAGACACAAAGCTATACACTTATTTGGAGAAGTGTCCAATTGCCTATCATTGTGAAACATTCGATGAAGCAATTAAAAAATACCCCACTTAAGACAAAGGGCTTTATGCCATTGTCCAAGCATTTAAACAATGGAAGCACTACATCTTGGGCAAGGAAACCATCATCCATATAGATCACAGACCTCTAGAGTTCATTCAAATGCATAGTAAGCTAAGAAATGAAAGACATCAAAAGTTTGCAGCAGTTTCATTTGATCATCAAGCACAAGAAAGCGAGTGCCAATTCAACAACAAATTGTTTGATCCGACCATCAATTATAACACTTACCTTCATTCTTGATTCTTGTGGGCATGATGCTTACAATTGGTGGACCTTGTATGAAGCAAATTCTGATTTTGTAGATGCATACCAAGCTCTTCTTGTGGGTAAGCATGTTTCTGATTTTAATTTCAAGATAACCTCCTCTATCAATGGGACATGTTTGTGTACCAACTAGTGAGCGCTTGAAGATGATTTGTGAAGTGCACTTTGGAAAGTAGTATGTCACTTTGCGATTTAAAAAACGTTTGTAGTTCTTCGAAAGTACTTTTGTTGGTCCAAAATGAGGAAGGATGTTGAGAGGTACATCAAGTCATGTACCTCTTGTGCTATTGCCAAAGCAACCAACAAGAAGCAGAGATTGTATACCATTGATACAAAACTTAGAATTTGATTGTTCCAAAACTCAGAATTTCAAGTAAAGGAAGATCAAGAAAGCGTGCAATTTAGAAGTAACAGTGTAACAACCTAGAACACAAAAATATGTAAGGAAAATATCATCAAGATTTTTATTGCTCAAAAAACAGAGTGCAATGCAAGCAATCTCTAAGAAGAGATGTGAGGTTATAACATTGCATCCATTACTCATGCTTTTTATAGTCAGGGGTGCATCTCTCTTTATACAATAATTGGTGTGTTGGAAATTTGCCATAAGGAATATTGAAGGTTGCCCATATGGAAAGGTGGTGGTTCACCTTCCATGAGTTAGAAGGTCACCCATATGGAAATGTGGTGATTCAACTTCAATGAGTTACAAAGTGCATATTAAATGAAAATTACATACATGTTGGAACAACTCTAGGCTAGACAATTTACTTCATTGATCTAAGAATATTTAAATACAAAAGGCTTACCCAATATAGCATAACAACCTATAATAAGACAACAACTACCTACAACTACTTGTGAACTCATGGACCTTGTGTTGAGTGGTTGCAACCACTCAACTTATTATGACGCTAAACTATGATGGTAATAAATTTCCTAACATTCCCCTATTATTACATCATAGTTTAGATTTTCTTCGAGAGAAAATTTCAAAATGCCTCAAACTTAACACATGCAAATTGACTTGGTGAAGATGTTTGTGTGTTTGTTCCTGAGTAGGGCAAAATTTGAGCTCTAGCTCTGGCTCTAGCTCTAGCTCTTTGGGCCTGGCCGCTGTCAGGTCCAGCGGCCTCTGAGTTCCTGCCTGTGTCCGCTATCGCCTTGAGTGGACACTTGGCTCTGGCTCTGGCTCTTTAGTGGGAATGACCTCACTGAACCCTTAACTAGGGATAGGTATAAATTTCTTCTATCCATGGTCATAGACTCGTACAACATAATTGGACACACTCTGTTGTGCCCAACGACTATGATTGGGACACAACCAATCATAGATTATCAGTTGGATTGGTCCTTACTGATTTTCATCTTCTTGTGAATGGAGACAAACACAACCATTCACCTTAAGTGCAGCATAGACCTTCACTTATCCATACAAATTCACATATCTTTGAATTTCAATTGTTGGCTTTCTTTACTTCTTCAATGATGAGTGTCCTTATGGTAACTTTCTCATCCTACTGGATTGCATGGATAACCAGTCGGTGCAACCGGTAGGTGTAATAGAGTAGATCACTGCTTATGAGGTTCACTCTGTTGTTTCCGTATCAAGCCTTCATTTCTCTCATGTGTGGGACCTTGCTTCTACCACACAATCTTTATCGATCTTCGGTCGCCTTGTGATTGTTGAATATTAAGTGCAGTATTACAAAGCTTATGGGCACATTGAACATTGGGAATTCCTCTCCCCCCCTCCCCCCAATGTGAACTCTTTACTTGCACATTATTTAGGAGTGTTGGGTACCATTGATCATGCACTCAATTTTTTTTTCTTAGTAAGTCTTGGAACATACAAGACTTCTGTTATCTTGCATTTGTGCGACCCAAGTTGTAAATTAACATCACCTATGCTTTTGATGTCATAGGATGTGTGCACGTCTTTTGCATGCGAGAATTGTTTCCTTGATGCTGGAAGTGTTGTTGAGGTCTTGTGCCTCTTTTTACTGGCTGCTTTCCTTTTTTATTTACAAGGAGAACATGATCTTCATCTTGTGATGTATGAGAGGCCTCCAAGTACACAACCAATCGTAGATAAGTGTGGCATGGGCCTCCACTTAATAGTTTCAATTGGAATTATGGCCACACTGAACATTCTCTTGTGAATAGGGACACACACATGGGCTATTCACAAGGATAAAATTTGAATCATTTCATAAATATATTCATTCTTACTGCCCTTGTGGGGAGGGTCTTTGACATGTGCTGCCATGCATCCTATGTCGGCAGCTATAATGGCCTATCGCCATTTCTTGTCTTGAACATCACTCGCTGTAGTGAGGTCAATCACCTCCCGCCTTCTCATCTGCATTTTGGCCTTGTTCAGCTAAATAAGTTGTTGCCTATGATAAGCGATGCATTTGTACTTACTTTGTTTAGCGGTGTGGTGTGCCGCTGATGAAGCGGTCGAATGTTGAGTCCTTATGTGGGAACTTATGGTTTGTTACGATACCGCATAAATATTTAATAGCCGCAACTATACTTCAATATCGAATTATTATTAACATGTAAACAATAATAATTCAGATTCAAATGCCACAAACAATATGCAAATATCAAATCTAGGATTAGGTTAATGCAATAGCAAATCCATAGCCACTCAGAGAAGAGGGTAAAGTCTCATAGCCACTTTAAGAGGGCGAAGTCTCTTACGCACATCAAGGCGACTTAAATCCAAATTATCCAATGATCTAAACTAATAAAAAATTCTTTCTATTTATAGATGAAATCAATAATAACTTAACACTAATTCTCAAGGGCCGGCTAACTAAATCTATGGCCCGAGATAATAAAAATAATTAACCAACATGGCTATATTGGGACCGTTACGTGGCTCTCCTCTTCAGAAAGATTTGTCCTCAAAGCTGAAAAAGACTGGAAAATGCTCTCAGGCTTCCCTGTAGCATCTCCTTCTAGATGGTCCTGGCACTTGATGAGAAACTTCTGAATTTATCAAGATCGAAGATGACAAACTTTGGACTGCAATACTGCTTCAGGCTGAAGAGTGATTCGACCTTCTTCATTGAGTAATGGAAGTGTGTCTGGGACTGCATGTTTTGGCCAATAACTTGGAAATATTTTGGAAAATTTTATTTCTTTGCATAAATGTTTTTAAAAAACCTTTGTTTCAGCGTGTCAGGTCCATAATTTTTTTTTCCAGCACCAGATGCACATTTTTATTAATATCAAAGTAGTAGCAACAAGTGGAATGAGTCAAAAGATAGTTTTGTCGGAATAGGGAGCAGGGGTTTAATTAATAAGAGCACAGGGGTGGGTGTTAATTAATAGGAAGGCGAACGCGTGGGGAGTGGTGGAGGGGGTGCAGTTGGGCGGGGTTTAATAATTTAAATAAAAATGAGCTTGGATGTTTAAGAATTAAAAAAATGAAATGTGAACGCTGGGAGTATAATATTTAAAAAAAAAAAATGAAATAAGAACCATAGATACACGGGGAGAAGAACGAAAAGACAAATGAAAAGGAGATGCTTGCTCTCTCTATTAATAATTAAATTAAATTTAATTTAATTTAATTATTAATATAAAGTAGGGAGGGGAGTTGCACCGAATAGTTTGAAAAAAAAACCCTAATTAATTATGGGAAAGGTTTAATAATAAAAAAAAATAAAATGTGGACTGTGGATACACAAGGAGAACGAAAAGACAAATGAAAAGGGGAGGCTTGATCTCTCTATAAATAATTATTTAATTTAATTATTGATATAAAGTAAGGATGAGAGTTGCACGACTAATTTAAAAAGAACCCCAATTAATTATGGAAAATCAAATATATCTTTTTGGAAGAGAGATTTTGAAAACTTTGGTTTCTCTGCGAAAAATTGAATACTTTATTTTGAAGGCACCAAATATCTTTGATAATTTCCACTGGTTCCAAAATTGTGCTCTGATACCAGTTGTTGCGATACCGCATAAATATTTAATATCTGCAACAATACTTCAATATTGAATTATTATTAACAACATGCAAACAATAATAATTTAGATTCAAATGCCACGAACAATACACAAATATCAAATCCAGAAATAAATTAATGCAATTGCAAATCCACAACTACTCAAAGAGGGCAAAATAACATGGCCACTTTGAAAGGGCAAAGTCTCTTATGCACATCAAGGCGACTTAAATCCAAATTATCCAATGATCCAAACTAATAAAAGATTCTTCCTATTTATAGATGAAATCAATAATAACCTAACCCTAATTCTCAAGGGCCAACTAACTAAATCTATGGCCCGAGATAATAAAAATAATTAATCGACATGGTTATATTGGGACCATTACATGGTCCTTGCTAGCCTCCATTTGTAGCCCATCTATGGATGAAGAGGAATCACATTCAGAATGGGCCTGCTCAACCTTAAGTTGTTCTAGCATGTGGTATCAGAGTGGGTTGAGAGAGCACCATTGCATCTCTTGGGAGGAGCACCATTGCATTCATCATTTCGCTTTTCTGATAAAAGAGTACATTGGTGGAGAAAAAAAAGTTGATACAATATCACCTATAATATATTTCGATCCATTTACGGGAGGAAAGAAACTAGAAGAAAAAAAGAAGGAAGTAGTAATCTTCTAGATATAGCAACAAGTAAAATTCCTAGAACAAGAATTAAATAAAAATCCCTGGTTCAAAAAGGTTTGAAGCAACACCCATGGGTCCAAAGGAAAGGTTTTGTCTTCTACTAATGCTTCAACATTGCGAGAGATGCAATTTGGCTACAAAAATCTAAAAATAGAAAATTACTATTTTTTTAGTAATTATTTTGTTTTGCATTTTTGAGGGCCTTCGGAGTGTTTTTTTTCTACAAACTTGTTTGCAACTCTCTTTGTGACAAAGTTGTTTCTTGAAATTGTTCTCCCTCTAATCTTTGCAACGCTTCTTGGATGGATCAAAATGGATTTTGGGCACAAAGTTATGCCCCTTATAGCGTGGTTAGGATTAAAAAAAAAAAAAGATTCTCAGGCATAAAGCCATGCCCCAAAAAGGTCACATGCATGGATCACCCTTACCATATTTTCCTTCGTTAAACTTGCTAACATCCCTCAACTTCTTGAAGTGCATGGACTTAAGGTGGTTTGTCTTGCTATAATAATTCCATCTTTTTAGCCTTACTTGGATGTCTTGCTTCAAACCCTATCTGCATTGGTTTCCTTTGCCTTCTTCTTGCCACTATTTTCCCTCTTTCTTGGAGCCATGTTGATTGGAGCTGCCCTTGTCTTCCTTTGTGGCTCTCCTCTTAAGGTTTCCTCAAGAGAATTTGCCCTTACCCTAGACTTTATTTAAGCGGGTGTAGGACATTGAACCAAAATGTTTTTTTTTCTTCAACTTTTTTTGCTTTTGGAGGAGGTTAGAGAATTGTACATTTGTGTAATCTTCTTTAGAATCCACTAACCGTGCTCAAGAAAAGGCACCAAAAGATGCAACAAAATTGATCCAAGCTTGGCCTCATTGAATTTGAGACTAACGAAATGTTGGTCAACTTCAACCTCAAATTTCTTGCTTGGCTAGCCTTTTTTGGAGTTCGGCTGCCTTATCCATTTAATCTTTAAATATTTTGAATTTGATTGTGTAGCACGGTGGTATTCCGCATTTGAAGGAACATAGAATGAATCACATCATAGATTGACAAAGTAATTCAGCAACATGCAGTCTTAGTAACACTCATACTGTCTCTGGTCTCAATCCAGACAGCCTATAACACAATTCTCTTTGCCCTTGACGACCCTACACAACACAAGAATTTAGATGACCTTGTTTGCAGTCTAGACGACCTTGCACATCTCCAAACGACTTGTCTATCAAGTTAGACTACCTCAACCTTGCATGGGACGGCTTGGGTCCAAGATCCAGATGGCCCAATATGACTATCTACAACAAACAGAAATAAGTGGAAATAGTTTGGATATTCTATCTACAACAATGACAATCAAATACAAACACATGCATAAAGATTACACAGTCTACATGACAATGGCTGAATGGTATTATTATTATCAACAAGAATACATGTATGTATGCAATATAGTTATCTCCATACTCTCCTGTGCATTCTCTCCTATGTGCACACTAGTGTGTACATGTACCCACTCAAATGAATGAGGGGTCCTATTTAAACATTGGAGGGTAGTTTTTCCTCCAACTATCAAGCCAACACCTCATCACCTTGATATTATATTTGTTATATATTTGCATAATATTTAATGTCTAACTACATGATAACTAAATGAATGTTACATGATTTCATTAACCATACATTTACTAGTACTTCACTAAAGCATTATAATGAATTCAAAACTACTACATAAAAATTGCATGTGTGTACTTGACTTCCGATGCACTTATTCTATTTATGAGTACGAGGTGGCGCATGTGATGGTGCCATGTGAGAACTAGCATCTACATCTGCCTTCCCCTCTAGATTGGTCGACATCCTCGTCGACGATCGTTGCTGTTCTTGAGGGCTTTGACTCTGTTGTGGATGAGGCATAGGCATAGGTACTCCTCCCAACTCCTGGATCTACAACTTCAAGGCTTCAATCTCTCCCTTTAACCTCTTTGCATAGGCTTGGTAATGAGCCCACTGGAAGCCATAATGATGCAACTTCTGCTTGAATTCAGCTAGCCTAGCCTTCAATTTAGCCTCTCTTTTTGCTACTTTAGCTTCCTTCCTTGTAGCTTGTGCTAGTTGCTCATCACGCTTCTGATTAGCTGGTCTTGGTGGGCAGTCTCCTGCATCTTCGCCTCAAGAATTTTTTCTCTTACCGGACACTTTGATTTCAATTGACCAATCAATTGATCCTACTATTCCTCTACTTGCCTCATATTCTCCATTTCAATTCTCATTCCTGCTAGTTCTGCTTTGGCATCCTGCTGCACCTGCTAAAATTGTCCTACCATCCATAATTGGTTGGCTTGCTCTTCTTCTTAAACTTCGGGTCGTGAACTATTTGCTGAAATGTTTCCAAACCTACTACCAACCACTAAATTAGATATACCAAGAAATTCATTTTGGCATATGACTTCACCAACTCTGGTGCCAACTTATTTATTTTGACACCTGGAAATTTAGGATATGGGTCCATTACTTCATCAACATATATTCTTGGTGGATGTCGATACAAGACCGGAGTTCCTTCTGGTAGTTCTCTTATTTCTAGCATTGATTGAATATTGTTACTGCCAACACCCAGCTCCCATGGATGCATTTGATGGATCTTTGCAAACTTCTTCATTTGTTCTTCATTTTGGGCCCAACTCACCAATTTTCCCAACTCCTCTTCCATCCTCAATTTCCATAGTCATCAAATCCCCAACACAACCAACTTGGAACTCACTCTGGACTCTATCAAACAGTCCATTCACCTTCTCAAAGAATGTATCAACCTGCTCATTTATCTTCTCCTCGTGAACTGGAGGCTGCCTCAAGTTAGGCACTTCAATCAAAAAATGCTCACTTGTTCCTCCATGCTCCGGCTCATCCTTGGTATCATCTTCGGTGGTTGTTTCTTCAATATCTTCGCCATCGTGACTCTCTAGGTTGATTTTTTTCTTTGCGGCCTTACCTTCCTAAATTTTTGGTTTTGCATCTTTCTGCATTAATTTGCTGTCCAGCAGTATCCACTAGTATCCTTGCCTTTGTCAGGTTCATCCTCAGGTGGTTGACTACTCTGGCCCTTCTGCCATAGTATGTGCTCTGATGCAGGTTGCTTTCCTTTCTCCCCTCTTCTTTCCTCTAGCATAGATGAAGTTGGTGTCATGGTCTGAGTTGTCGTAGATGTGAGCTCAACTGGTGGTCCCTCATCCAACAGAGGTGAACCACACCTCTCCACTTCATCTAAAAACTGCCACAATGGGGTTGTGGCATAGCTCTCCGGTGTATCCACATTATCCACATTCATTGACATCGAGACATCACCCGCAAAATCTCCTCCAAGTACTTCCAAAGGTGGTGATGCTTCCATTGCGTCAACTACAATTTGCACATCATCATGATCTAGATAATTGGTGTCTGCCTATTGCACTTCTTCTCCTGAACAAAAGGTTCTGACTATTTGGCTGCTGTCTTCCTTTGGTAGTATTAGTTGAAGCCACTTTCCTAGTACCCACAATGGCATCTGCAGTGCCTCCTCGCACAGTTTGGCCTCCTGATTGTGCTAGAGTCCCCAATGGCATTGCAATATAGATCAATCCACACAATCTATAATGCTGACCAGACACAATTACTTGTGCATTTATTTCAACTGTCCTAATCACCATGGTGTCTTGTGGGATCCCAAAGGTGGAAACACTTTAACTCTTTGTCCCACTGGCTGATCTTGTTGTTGTTGTTGTTGTTGGGGCTACTGTTTTTGCCGTAGTTGCGATCCCATATGCTACCATTGTTGCTCTAACTGTCTTTGCCTCTTTTAATTCTTTAACAAGATCATTGTCATCTACTTGGATGACACGACTGTATTCTCTCACAGGCGAGAGGACCATGCTTCCCACCTACGGTAGATTTTTGAGAGATGTCGAGAATTCGGCATTTCCATTAACCCGAAGAAATCAGTCTTCGCGGTAAGAGAAGGTAAGCTGCTGGGACATGTCATCTCCGAGAAAGGCCTTGCACTGGATCCTGATAGAGCAGAAGCCCTCCTCCGCTTGCCTGCCCTAGTCGACAAGAAGGGGCTACAGTCCTTTGGCCAGATCAACTTCGTAAGGAAGTTCATACCGGACTTTGCACAAGTGATCAAACCCATGGCCGAATTGCTGATAAAGAATGCAGAATTCTTATGGACTGACGAAAGGAGGCAGGCCTTCGAGGAGATCAAGGCCAGAATTGCACAAGCTCCGGTGTTGATAAACCCGGATTATTCCAAGGACTTAATCCTGTACGCGGTGGGAGAACCCGAGAGTTGAGCCGCAGTCCTGACTCAGAAGGGAGACGATGGCGAAGAGCGCCCCATAGCGTTCTTAAGCCAGGTGATTCAGCCGCACGAGGAAAAGTACAATTTTATTGAGCGGCAGGTTCACGCAGTCATGAAGTCTCTCCTAAAGTTCAGGCACTTCGTCTCCCAGAGCCGGACAACTATTTTCGTGATACACTCGGACGTTCGGAACTTCATCATACAAGGGGAGCCGGGTCATAAGAGAGCAGGATGGATTGCCAAAATGCAGGAGTTCGACATCGAGGTACGGCCAACAAAGCTGATCAGAGGCCGAGCCTTGTGCCAGGAGTTGGCCCGAAGCGCTGCAGCCGAGATATCTGCCTGTAAGTGGGAAGATCCGACAACAACCACCAACCTAGCCAACTCCTTATCAGAGGAAAGTGACTGGACAGATGACCTGGTGAGGTATTTCTGCACCGGGAGATGTCCGGATCACCTGAATGCCTCACAAAGAAGGAGGTTTCGGCTAAATGCCTTGAGATACACTCTTCGCCCCGAGGGGCTTTACTTCAAGAACATTGACGACATGCTGTTGCGGTGCGTCAAGAAAACCGACCAACGCAGGATCCTTGGGGAATTTCACTCTGGGATGCCTGGAGGACACCATTCTGGAAGGCCTATGGCCTTGAAAATCATCAGAGCTGGGTACTATTGGCCCACTCTCTTCACAGACGTACATGCGGTCTGTGTAAAATGTGATAAATGCTGGAGATTTGCTGGCAGAAACAGAAAAGCACCCCTGCCCCTCCAATCAATTCAGGCCGGGACTCCGTTTCCAGCAATGGGGTCTGGACTTCATCGAGGTCATTACGCCTAACTCTGCAGCGGGGCACAAGTTTATTCTTACCGCCACCGATTACTTCACCCGGTGGGCAGAGGCGATCCCCACTAAGAATGCGGACCAGGAGACGGTCATTAGGTTCCTCGAGAGCCTCATCACCCGTTTCGGGGTCCCGAAGTCCATAGTGACAGACAATGGTCCGGGGTTCGCAAGCGTTGTACTCACGGAGTACACCAGCAAATTTGGCATCTATCATAAGATGTCTTCTAACTACTACCCGCAGGGGAACGGCCTGGTCGAGTCCACCAACAAGAATCTACTGAAGATCGTCAGAAGGACAGTAGAGAGAAACAAGAGGACATGGCACCTACTCCTGGACCGTGCGTTGTGGGCGGATCGCATATCAGTCAAGAAGTCCATCAAGACATCCCCCTACGCGCTTGTATACGGCAAGGAGGCAGTTCTGCCTACCCACGTGGAGTTACCCGCACTCTGGATGCTGGATGAAGAAAGAGGCAACGGGGATCCAGTGGATGCCAGACTGTGCCAACTGCTGCAGTTAGAAGAAGAAAGGGAAAAAGCATACCAGGCCTTTACTAAGCATGCTGAAGCTACCTCAAGGTGGTTTGCAAAAGGCACCACCACCCGAGTTTTCAAAATCGGGGACCTGGTGCTGAAGTGGGACTCATTGAAGGCAAAGCCGGACAACCATGGTAAATTTGATGCCCTTTGGGACGGTCCCTATCAGATTGCCCGGGTGAACCAATTTAACGCATTCGTGCTCCGGGACATGGAGGGACAACTTCTCCCCATTCCCGTCAACGGGTTCCACCTCAAAATTTATCACCACTGAAGGCACCCAATGGGTCCTTTGTACAGTTTTCTTTTTTGCATTTTAGTTTTTCAGAATGTATATTTATTTCAGCATTTCAGTTGTTAGTTTTCAAGAGCCCAAGAAAAACTTAAAGCAAACCCCGACTTCGCAGCGAAGTCGGGTATCGCTCCTTGGATCGTGCGACGTTTGAGAGAAAGCAGCCGACAAAAAGGGGCAAGAATTTGACTAAGTGCTGGGTGCGCAACCCGACTTCGCAGCGAAGTCGGGCTGCGCACCGTCTTTGGAGCGCAGTTGGGGAGAGCAGAGCTAAAACGGCTAAGTGTCAAAATCATACTGCGCAATCAAGTCTGAGCGAAGTCGGAGTGCGCCCATTTTTCGGGCGAAGTCCGACTGCGCAGCAAAATCTGGCCGAAGTCGGAGTGCGCCCGTTTTTTGGGCGAAGTCCGAGTGCGCCCTCAATTTCGGGCGCACCTCGGGTGACCTGTCGCGGGAAACAAGAAAAAATGATAATCTTTCTAAGTGTGGGCCCGGACAGCGCAGTTTGGCATAAGTGCGAAGTTGGGTTGCGTCCCTCTTTAAAACCCTGGGCCCAAAGTTCTCCCTCGAAATGTGTGCCCAGGCGGCGGCTATGACGTCATCAAAAGCACAAGGTCCAAGGAATGTTTAATAATGATTGCGCGACTTTCAAAAACGATGTCATTAAGAAAGCAAGGCGCATAAGGACCAACCCCGACCAGGGTACGCTTTTCAAGATTAAACCCATGCACAACCGCCAAAAAATTATAACGCTTCCACCAACTTCCGGCAAATCACCTTAACCCCTGCCCTTGCGCCATTAATGCTGAATTCTTTGCCTAGAAAAGGAGACCCTGGCATGCTCAGAACATCCAAGTCGTCGAGCTAACTCTGTGCTGCAAAGTCCAGAATTGAGCAATCAGTGGCCAGAATCTCTGTCTCTGCCATTTCGAGCAGAAAAGAAACGATGGACAAAGGGAAAGCGCCAATGCCGTCGCAGTCCAGTGACGCAGAACCTGAAGCTGAGGAACAAACAGAATCGAGCGCTCATGAGAGCGAAGCGCCGCAAGAGCAGAAAAGGAAAACCCGAACGAAGAAAAGCCGAGGGCAAGCTCCACCGCCGCCTGTCAATCGCCTGGCCGGGTACAAAGATGGCGAATTTTCTATCAGCCTCACCAAGCTGCGGCCGAATATTTCGAAGTTGGCTGACAAGGTTTCGCCCTCACACCATGTCGGGGCTGCGTATAAATCGAACCTGTACTGGTTCTTGTGCCCTCCTGTCCACCAATGCTCGGAGCTGGTTGAATCCATTGCGGCATATTACAAACCAGCTGCCCGGCAAGTCTGCGACGACAAGGGAAGAGTGCTGTTCACACTCTTCAGGGAGAGCGTCCAGCTAGCGTTCGCCCCAGGGCTTCAGTACGACCCCGACGCGATTGTTAGGAGGATTAATCTGGATGAACAGACGGGCAAATTCACGCAGACAAAGAGGATGAGAGAATTCCTCGACTCGGAGCTGAAGACTCCGCTGGCAGCCGGACAGTGGCCGACAGGCCCCATACCCCTGGACAGGTTCGAGAACAAATACATATTCATCATCCTGGCATGGGTACTCGGCTGCAATTCTGACAAAGTGATACGCCCGTACCAGCTGGCGCTGGCAGAATGTATCCTGCATGGGGATTTTTACGACTCCACGGCGCAAAAGAGTGGGAAGCGTCCTATTTTCTTCGATTGGGCAGACTGGCTGGTGTACGCCATTCATTCAAACCTAGTCAGGCTGCAGCAGAAGCAGTGAACGGAATTCCGGTTTTGCTCCTTCCTCACATGGCTGTGCCTGTACCACATGCACTACCGGATCAGAGTTCCTAACTTGAAGAAAGTAAATGAAAAAAGAGAGGCGCTGCCCGTGTACGGATGGACCGAGATCCTTTACAGAAAAGGGTCATTTTATGAATTTAATTTTAAATTTTTGTGCATGGTCCTGGGGCTGTTCAATGGTGAGGCATCCCGCCCACCAGAGGTCATGGCAAGCTATCTGAGAAAACACAAGTACGGGGACACCTTCCGGCTGACGCAGGGCATTGTAGTCAGAATCTACGGATTCAAGGGGAAGCCGTTCCTGCTGCCCTATTTCTGCACTGACCATCAGTTTGGAATGGAAATCTCGCGCCAGATGGACTATGTCGAAGAAGAGTTCGGCCAGGGAAAAAAGAAGGGCCACATTTTTCAATACCCTATTACCTGGGCGAATATTCAAGTTCACGAGATTGGACAGCATGTCTACCTCGAACGGGATCTCATCGACATGGGCCTGATACTGCTGCCGCAGCGCTGGAAATACGACCCAATTGGGGTCAGGGGAAAGTTTGCGCATATCTGCCCCCGAGCAGAAATCATGCAAGAAAGGTGCAACAGAACAAGCGTAGACCTGGAATGGCACATTGAGCGGATGGAATCATGGCCGCCATGGCATGATTTTTACTGCGAAGAGGTGGCGTATGATCCAGAGCGGAACCCGGATCACCGGTTGGACTCAGCGGGCTTCAAAAAATTCCTCGCCAAGGTGGCACCCCTCGACTGGCAAAAGGACAAAATCATTTAATGCTGGAAGATGAGATGACGCACGCAGCATGATAAGTCCAACCGAAAGACGCTGGCCGTTGATGATGAGTTTTCGGCCTTATATGATCAATACGCTGACACCTGGCGGCCTTTCGCATTTCAAGATTGCGTTCCTCGAGGCACCAGGAAAAGGTATACAAGGGAGTCCCCGTCTCAGCAATCGTCCACTCCCAAGACTTCTAGCGCAACGCCAACAAGCAGTCAAGTCAGCCCAATGTTGCCTCCAGCTTCTGAAGTCTTACCTGAAAGGGTACAGCGGCCAGAAAGGTCAACTCCCGAGGTGGCCCCCCAAGAGGAAAAAGCGCCAGAACAGCCAACTAGTGCAACGGCCGCGGCAGGCATCCTCCCATCTAGACCCAGGTACAAGTTTACCGTGGGGACATCGCTGCCTGCAGCCCCAGCATCCTCTCCGTCCTTTAAACTAGCTACAACGCCAGAAGAAAAGAAGAGGAAGAGGAGTGAAAAGGCCAAGCAGCCTAAGGAATCTATACAGTAGCCAGCCGCAGCGCAGACAGGGACAGCCGCGCCGGAAATCGTCTCGCTGGACAGCCCTGAAGCAGAAGCAGAAACTTGGGCTGCAGACACCCTCCAAACAGCGGCTCAGGCGGAGCCCGCAGGTACGTCCACTTCCCCGCTTCCCCAAATCCCAGTCGGCCCTGCCATAACGCCGTCCCCAATTTTATCAGGGCAAGCCGTAGTCCCGTCCTCTTCATCTCAGACCACCCAACCCTCTCACAGCCCCCATTCATTCGACCAGTTCGCCCAAGACCCGAACGCTTTCCAGTCCCTCAGCCAAACCTTGGAACCCTCACCTACGGCCAGTGCCGAAGCTATGCATACATCGCCGTGCCACTCACCTCCATTGTTCCAAACCCCGCCAACGCCTTCCACTCAGCCGCCCACTTCCTCTAGGACCCGGTCGCCCTCAAAAGCGACCACGGCTTCTGGAATACCTCCTGCTTCGCTGTTTGCAGGAAAAATGCCGCAACAGGACCAGATGCTGGAAGACCTTGACTTCATGCAGATCGCAGATGACCAGCCTCTGGCAGCAAGAGCCGCAGGGTGTTCCGCATCTTTCCTTCAGGGCGTCAAGCGCAGAAGGGCCGAGGAAATAACTGCCCCAGTGAAGCGCACCAAGTACGACTTGGATAGGAGAGTGCTCAGAACTGAGAAGCTGGTTCCGAAAGTAAAGAAGCCTCTCCGGGAGATGACCGAGGCGGACTATGAGCATCAAGTCAAGGAGAAGAGCTTCGATGACATAAACGAGGAGTATGAAATCAACGACTTTCGTCGTAGAACACATAATCTCCTTGTCGAGCGACTTGAGAACCAGGAGGCGCTGTTTCAGCTGCAGAATACTTCAAGACAACTGGAGGAAGCTCTGGCCAGGGCCACCGCGCAGCTGGGATCTGCACAACAGGAGATTGATGAACTGAAAGCCCAGCTGGCCGCCTCTCAGCAGGAGGCCGCAGCGCAAAAACAGACAGCCGAACAGCTGTCAGAGGAGAAAAAGGCAGCACTGGAGCAGGTCTCTCAGCTCCAGGATTCATTGAAACAGGCTCAGTCGCAGCTTGAGGAGAAAACATCACAGACGGCGGCCTTTTCAAAGAATAAGGTCAAGGAGATGCGGGCTGGTCTGCTGCAGGGATGCAGGCCCAACGTTGTCAGATCTATATCGGTCCTGGATTTCGCATCCAGGATCCAAGAAGTATCTGCCCAGGGAAAGCCTGTGGTAGAGGAGGCCGAACACCAAGCAAGGCAATGGCTAGACTTGGCTATGAAACTTGAGGAGTATGAGCGCAAAGGCCTCCGATTTCCCCCAATGTCCCGACTTGCCTCAGAGTGGGCAGATGCAAGGGTAACCTTGCACATTTATTTTGATAAGACAGAAAAGATAAGGGCCACCAGGAAGATGCTGGACGCATTAGAGCATGAAATGAGCATTTGCCTGGCCCCCTTCAACACTCTGTCTGAACACGGGTGCCCGAGCTTCGTCAAGGATGGCGAGTTTCTGACCCTTGAGCAGGTAAAGATGAATTGGCTGTCTTTTGAGGCAGACACTTCAGAAATTGATAGCTGGGCGGAGCCAATCCAGGAAGCTCAGGTCACCCAGATGGTGTCAAGATACTGCAAAATCAACACCTCCCTCAAGGAGTTGGGAGAAAGATACGACACCATCGACCTGCATGCGGTTGCTGCATTCAGCGCAGTGCTGAAAGAGGTCAGTGACTTAGGGCCCTTTCAAGCAGCAATCTGGGACCAAGCCAAGGCCGCATACGATCGCATCCGCGAGCGGGAGGCCGAAAGTGAAGACCGTTCAGGTTCATAGGGAGGAGAAACAGAAGAGGCAACTGCCGAAAGTGAACCTGAAGAAGAGCAGTTGCCCGGGAGGAAGCTGTCAAAGCAGCGGAAAGTAGTGGAAGGGAGTTCCTCTGCGCCCAAAGGATGAAGACCTGGTTCTCTGCGTCGAGGCGAGCTCGACACCCCGCGAGCCGCCAGGAATGTTGCCACATTTTGCATGGGGTGCCATGTTTTCAAATTTTGTTAGTATGCTGCTCTCCCTTCCTTCCATCCTTTCTCCACTTTTCCCTTCTTCCCTTTCCTCCAGTTTCATTCCCCCCTTTTTCCCTTGTACTTCCCCCAGTCAAAACCCCAGAACAGAGCAAGCATTCCCTGAAAAATTCTAAGTGTCAGGGCGCAACCCGACTTCGCAGCGAAGTCGGGGTGCGCCCTCAAGTTGGAGCGCACTAGGGAATGCGAAGTGCGGAAACAGGCTGAAAAGGAGCAGAATTTGGCTAAGTGTCAGAGCGCAACCCGACTTCGCAGTGAAGTCGGTGTGCGCTCTTCTTCCTGTGCGCACTTGGGAAGCAGTGTTTACAAAATTCAGCTAAGTGTCGGAGCGCAACCCAACTTCGCAGCGAAGTCGGGGTGCGCTCCCCCTTTTGTGCGCAGTTCGAACAACGGCCGAAACAACCAAGTGCTGAAGTGCGCAACCCGACTTTGCAGCGAAGTCGGGGTGCGCCCTCTGACCGGTGCGCAGTTGGGCAAGATCCATCATGCAGCCCAGAAATTGGCTAAGGCACGGAGGCCTCCGCTACTGCGCCTGCGCTACCCAATGGTGCTCTGATCCAAGGCGAAGTTGGACAAACTGCCTTTCAAGGCAGACATGTGTCACTCATCAAAATTCGACAAGTGTCCAGCCTCGGGATTCAAGTTGAGATGTGACGGGAAAAAGGACAAGCATGGGCCGAACTACCTACGCCAGCTGCCTCCATTTAAGCTGATGCAAAGTTCCATCTACCATAGGTACCCGCATTCCTGCTGACTAGAAGTTTCACCCGACGCACTGCCACGTAGCTGTACAACTTTCAGGGAGACCTTGCTGCAAGTACAGTCCTCGCCGACAGGAGTCAGCATCAACAACTCTTCTGCCGCTTTTGTCAGCTATTGTCCGGTCTGGGACTTTGTGCCCGTAATTGTAATCGGGGGGAACTTGGGCTATAAATAGCCACACCATTTCATTGTAAAGGGGTGGAAGGGGGATATCCTGCTAGGTAACCATTTTAGCTATACGTTTGCTTCTGAATGCAAAGCACATATTGGGCTTATTTTGCTGTTGTCATTCTTTTATGCTGCCTGTACTTGTCATTTCTGCCTCAGGTTTCTCATTTCATTGCTTACTGTTATTTTGAATTCTGGATTCCGGTGTTTGGTGATTGAGTATTCCTGGAATGCATAGATAGAGGATACATAGGATATATGACAGTGGTAGTTTCTATTGTGTGTTCTGTTTTGGATTGCTGTTAGTAGTGGTGATTGATCGTTGCCGTGCTGCTCATCCCCCCCACCCAACATCAATCCTATTTCCATCTCTTTTCGCATTTTATCTCTTTCTTGCACTCTTATCTTATCACCGAAAAAACCCACAAGAAGCCGGCCTTCTCCGGATATTGGCATGGAAGGCATTCCTTCCTTCCGGCCTTTCAATCTGGTGGGCGAATCTGGGTGCATTATACCAAATCCTTTCCTAATGGCAGATTCGTAACCAACAGGTTCCACACTCGCTCCACCTCCGGCGCTTGTATTTCCTCCCTAGTAAGCTCCGTCAGCACCCACCGTCAGCATGCAAGTCTTCCTCCCTAATATGCATGTCATCCTCGTGCTCCACACATTCACATTTACCTTGCTCTTGTTGTTGTGCAATCCTCAAACTTCGTCTTGTTGGTTGTTCTCTCGTCCTTCCCTGTCCATGTCTCTCATGTCCTTGCAACAGGTTATCTGTCGTCCATGTCGCCCATCTCCAAGCTTCATGCGGTTGTTGGTTCGAACTTCAGGTAGCAACGGTGCCAAATGTAGCACAACGATGGTATTCCTCAGTTGAAGGAACAAGAATGAATGACAATGTATTTCAACAACATGTAATCTAAGTAACGCTCAGATTGTCTCTGGTCACAATCTAGACAACCTGTAACACAATGCTCTTCATTGTTGATGGCCCTACATAGCACAACAAATCAGATGGCCTTGTTTGTAGTCCAAAGACTCCAAACGACCTTGCACATCTCCAAATGGCTTGCCTATGAAGTTGGACGGCCTCAACCCTTGCATGGGATGACCTAGGTCCAAGATCCAGACGACCCAAAACGACTATCTATTGCAAACAGAAATAAGTGGAAATAATTCAGATATTCTATCTACAACAATGACAATAAGATACAAACACATGCATAAAGATTACATAGTTTGCATAACAATGGCTGAATGGTATTACTATTATCAGCAAGAATACATGTTTGTATGCAATACAATTATCTTCGTACTCTTGTGCGTTCTCCTCTATGTGCACATCCCTTCGCATATATGTGTGAGAATGTGTGTGTACCCACTCAAATGAATAAGGGGTGCTATTTAAACTTGTGGGAGGTAGTTATTCCTCCAACTACCAACCCGACACCTCATCACCTTTACATTACATTTGTCATACATTTACATTTCATTTCATTTCCAACTATATGACAACTACATGACTCATTAATCATCCATACGTTAACTAGTACTTCACTAAACATTACAATGAATTCAAAACTATTACATCAAAACTGCATGTGTGTGTACTTGACTTCCGATGCACTTATTCTATTTGTGAGTACAACGTGGTGGATGTGATGGCACCATGTCAAAACTAGTGTCTACAAATTAGAGTAAGTGTGCTAATTTTATTTGTAAGTGCAACAACATGGGCAATGTTGGACTTGGGAAAGGTGTTCTTTTAAATTTGCTAGATAAATTTTGTATATTCCTTGTATGATACACAAAACATTTGTTCTTTTTCAATTTTCAAAGGATTAGTCCAATAGCTTGATCATTCTTCTTGTTGGTTACGAATCTGCCATGAGGAAAGGATTTGTTGTTAATGCGCCCAGATTCGCCCACCAGATTGAAAGGCCGGAAGGAAGGAATGCCTTCCGTGCCAATCTCCGGAGAAGGCCGGCTTCCTGTGGGGTTGTGTTAAGATAAGAGTGCAGGGAAAGAGATAAAAGTGCGAAAAGAGATAAAAGTGCAGAAAGAAATTCCAAATGTGATTGGAGTTGGGTGGGGGGAATAAGCAGCACGACAACGAATCAATCACCACTACTAACAACATTCATCTACAAACATACATTGAAACTACAGCTATCAGCGATCCTATGTATCCTCTATCTATGCATTCCAGGAATACTTGGCCACCAAATGCCGGAGTCCAGAGTTCAGTACAACAACAAGCAATGACACAAGAAACATGAGGCAGAAATGACAAGGAGAGGCAGCATACAAGATAAAAGACAGTAAGCAGAGCCAAGTATATGTTTGTATTTGAGGCAAACGCACAGCTACAATTGTTCCCTAGCAATATATTCCCCTTCCACCACCTTACAATGAAAAAGTGGTGGGTATTTATAGCCCAATTTCCCCCGATTACATTCATGGGCACAAAGTCCCAGACAAGACAGTAGCTGACACGAGCGGCTGAGGAGCTGCTGATGCTGACTTCTGTCGGGCAGGACTGTCCTTGCAGCATGGTGTCCCTGAAGGCGGTACAGCTACGTGGCAGCGCGTTGGGTCAAATCTTCGGTCAGCAGGAATGCGGGTAGGTGCGGCAGATGGCACTTCACATCGGCTTAAATGGTGACAGTTGGCGCCGGTAGTGTAGCCCATGCTTTGTCCTTGCGCGGTCAAGTCTTGGCTCGAATCCCGAAGGTGGATACTTGTCGGATGCTGATGTATGACACGTGTCTGCCTTGAAAGGCAGCTTATCCAACTTCGCCCGGGATTCGGGCGCTATCGGGTTGCGCAGTTTGAAAACAGCGCAGTTGGAAGGCCTTCTTGCCTTAGCATTCTCTGAGTTGGCTTTACCCAACTGCGCACCGGTCAGAGGGCGCACTCCGACTTCGCTGCGAAGTCGGGTGTCGCACCGATGCTTGCTGTCTTCTTCCGCTGTTCGGACTGCGCACTGGAAAAGGGGCGCACTCCGACTTCGCTGCGAAGTCGGGTGTCGCCCCAGCACTTAGCTGTTTTTCTGCCAGACCATTCCCATAGTGCGCCCAGGAAGAAGGGCGCACTCCGACTTCGCTGCGAAGTCGGGTGTCGCCCCTGACACTTAGTCAGATTTTGCTTTGATCCTGCCTGCTTGCGCACTTCGGGTTCCCTACTGCGCTCCAACTGAGGGGCGCACTCCGACTTCGCTGCGAAGTCGGGTGTCGCCCCAACACTTACATTTTTCAAGGAACACCTCTGAAATTTTACTGGGGGAAGAAAGGGGGAAAGAAGAAGAGGGAATGAAATTGCAAGGAAGAGGGAGAAAGGGAGAAATGAAGAAAGGGAAAATGAGGAGAAGGAAAGGAAAAGAGCAGCTCACTTGCAGAAACCAAAAACATGGCACCCCGTGCAAAATGTGGCAACATTCTTGGCGGCTCGCGGGGTGTCGAGCTCGCCTCGACGCAAAGAACCATGCCTTTATCCTTTGGGTGCAGAGGAACTTCCTTCCCCTGCCTTCTGCTGCTCTGGTCGCTTCCCTTGGGGCAACTGTTCTTCTTCAGGTTCACTTTCACCAGTTGCCTCCTCGGTCTCGCCTTCTGAATCTGAGGGTTCTCCACTTTCGGCCTCCCGCTTGCTTATGCGTTCGAACGCAGCCTTAGCTTGATCCCGCAGCTGCGGCTTGGAAGGGTGTGGGGTCGCTGATCTCTCTGAGTACTGCGTGGAATGCAGCGACCGCGTGCAGGTCAATGGTGTTATATCTTTTTCCCAACTCCTCAAGGGAAGAGTTGATTTTGCAGTACTTTGACACCATTTGGGTGACCTGAACTTCTTGAACTGGCTCTGTCCAGCTATCAATTTCAGCTGTATCTGTCTCGAAGGACAGCCAGTTCTTCTTAACCTGCTCAAGGGTGAGAAACTCGCCATCTCTGACGTAGCTCGGGCACCCGTGCTCGGACAGAATGTGAAAGGGCGCCAGGAGAATGTGTCTTTCATGCTCTAAGGCGTCCAGCGCCTTCCTGGCCGTTCTGATCTTTTCTGTCCTGGCAAAATAAGTGTGCAAGGTTACCCTTGCATCTGCCCACTCTGAGGCAAGTTGGGACATGGGGGCGATTTGGAAGCCTTTGCGCTCAAATTCCTCAAGTTTTATAGCCAGGTCTAGCCATTGCCTCGCCTGGTGTTCGGCTTCCTCTACCACAGGCTTTCCCTGGGCAGACACTTCTTCAATCCTGGATACGAAATCCAGAACTGATAAGGACTTAACAAGGTTGGGCTTGCAACCTTGTAGCAGACTAGCGCGCATCTCCTTTGCTTTGCTCTTGGAAAAGGCCGTCGCTTGTGATGCTTTCTCTATAAGCTGCGACTGCGCCTGTTTCAGCGAATCTTGCAGTTGCGAAACCTGCTCTAGCGCTGCTTTTCTCTCTTCTGACAGCCGCTCGGCTGTCTGCTTCTGAACTGCGGCCTCCTGCTGAGAGGCGGCCAGCTGAACCTTAAGTTCGTCTATTTCTTGCTGCGCTGACCCCAACTGCGCAGTAGCCCTAGCCAAGTCCTCCTCGAGCTGCCTTGTGGTATTTTGCAGCTGGAAAAGCGCCTCCTGGGTCTCGAGATGCTTGACAAGGAGATTGTCTGTTCTACGACGAATACCACGGATCTCGTATTCCTCGTTGATGTCGTCAAAGTTCTTCTCCTTCGTCTGAAGCTCATAGTCAGCCTCGGTCATGTCACGGAGAGGCTTCTTCACCTTTGGGACCAACTTTTCTGTTGTAAGCACTCTCCGATCTAGGTCAAACTTCGTGCGTTTGACCGGGGCGGCTATCTCTTCGGCCCTTCTGCGCTTGACGCCCTGAAGAAAGGAGGCTGATCCCCCCACGGCTCTTACTGCCAGAGGCTGGTCCTCGGTGATACTCATGAAATCGAGGTCTTCCAACGCCTGGGCTTGCTGCGGCATTTTCCCTGCGAACAGTGAAGTAGGAGGGATTCCAGAGGGGGTAGCAGCCTTTGAGGGCGACCGGGTCCTAGGGGTGACAGGAGTCTGAGTGGAGAGCACCGGTAGGGTTTCGGACGGCTGGGGCAAAGGATGCGGAGATGAGGGAGCAGCTTCAGCACTGGCTGCGGGTGAAGGCTCTAGGGTTTGGCTCAGTGATTGAAAGGCGTTGGGATCCTGAGCAAACTGGTCAAATGAGTGCAGGCCGCTAGACGGCGGGGTAGCTTGGGAAGCGGAAGACACGGCTACGGCTTGCCCTGATGAGGTGGGAGATGGGGCTTTTGCAGGGCTGACGCGGACTTGGGCAAGAGGAACAGAGGACGTACCTGCGGGCTCCGCCTGAGCCGTCGCTGGAGGGATGGTTGCAGCCTGGATGTCTGCTTCTGGTTCGGGGCTGTCTAAAGAGACAACCTCCGGCGCTGCTGCTTGCGACTGCTCTGCGGCTGATTGCTGTACTGGCTCCTTAGGCCGCTTGGTCCTCTCAACCTTCTTCTTCTTCTTCTCTCCTGGCGCCGTGGCTGGTCCAGAAGGAAGAGACAATAAAGGGGCGGCAGGCGCTGATGTCCCCACGGTAAACTTGTACCTGGGTCGTGCTGGAAGAATGCCTGCCGCACTTGGTCTGCTAGCTGGCAGCGCGGACGCCTTTTCTGCTGGAGGGGCCAGCTCAGGAGTTGACCTTTCTGAACTTTGCGCCGCTTCGGGCACTGCCACAGGAGCTACAGGCTGCATCGGGCCCACTTGGCTGCTTGTTGGAGTCGCGCTGGAAGTCGCGGGAGTTGACGATGGCTGAGAGGTGGCCCTCCTTTTATACCTTATATTTGCGCCTCGGGGAACGCAATTGTGAAATTCGAAGGGCTGCCACGTGTCGATGTGTTCGTCATAAAGCGCCGAAAACTCATCGTCAACGGCAAGGTTCCTCCGGCTTGATTTATCGTGTTGCGTGCGACACCTCATCTTCCAGCATTCGAGGATTTTGTCCTTATGCCAGTTGAGTGGCGCCACCTTAGCGAGGAATCTTTTGAAGCCAGCCGACTCCATCCGATGATCCGGGTTTCGCTCTGGATCGTAGGTGACCTCTTCGCAGTAAAACTCATGCCATGGTGGCCATGATTGCATCAAGTGAATGCGCCAGTGGAGGTCTGCACCTGTCCTGTTTCTTCTTTCCTTCATGATTTCAGCTCTAGGACAGATGTGAGTGAATTTTCCCCGGACCCCGATGGGGTCGTACTTCCAGCGTTGCGGCAGCATTATCAGGCCCATATCAATGAGCTCCCGCTCAAGGTAAACGTGCTGCCCGATTTCGAAGACTTGAATATTGGCCCAGGTCATAGGATATTGAAATATGTGACCCTTCTTTTTGCCTTGGCCAAATTCTTCTTCAACATAGTCCATCTGCCGAGCAATTTCCATCCCGAACTGATGGTCAGTGCAGAAGTAGGGCAGCAAGCACGGCTTTCCCTTGAACCCGTAGATTCGGACAATGATGCCCTGAGTCAGCCTGAAGGTATCCCCGAACTCATTGTTCCACAGGTACTTCGTCATAACCTCCGGTGGGCGAGACGCGCCACGGTTGAACAATCCCATAACCTGACCCATAAATTGAATATTAAAATCATAAAATGAGCCCTTCCGGTACAGGACCTCAGTCCACTCGTACACGGGGAGCGGCTCTCCTTGTTCGCTCACTTTCTTCAGGCCAGGGACGTTCATCCGGTAATGCATGTGATACAGGCATAGCCATGTGAGGAAGGAGCAAAACCGGAAGTCCGTCGACTGCTTCTGCTGCAGTCTAACCAGGCTCGAGTGTATCGCATATGCTAGCCAATCCGCCCAGTCGAAGAAGATAGGGCGCTTTCCACTTTTCTGCGTCGTGGAGTCGTAGAACTCCCCGTGCAGGATACACTCGGCCATCGCCAGCTGGAAAGGCCGCACCACTCTGTCTGAGTCGCAGCCGAGGACCCATGCCAGGATGATATAGATATATCTGTTTTCAAATCGATCCAGCGGTATGGGGCCGGTCGGCCACTGTCCAGCCGCCAGCGGAGTCTTCAGCTCTGAGTCCAAGAACTCTCTCATCCGCTTCGTCTGAGAAAATCTGTTGGTCTGCTCATCTATGTTCACCCTTCTGATAATTGCGTCGGGGCTGTACTGAAGCCCTGGGGCGAACGCTGGCTGAACGCTCTCTCGGAAAAGAGTGAACAACACCCTTCCTTTGTTGTCGCAGACCTGCCGCGCAGCTGGTTTATAGTATTCAACAATCGCTTCAACCAGCTCCGGGCACCAGTGAGTCGGAGGGCACAGGAACCAGTAAAGGTTTGACTTATACGCAGCTCCGAGGTGATGGGAAGGCGAAACCTTATCCACCCACTTTGCGATATTCAGACGCAGCTTCGAGAGACTGATGGAAAAGGAACCATCCTTGTATCCAGACAAGCGATTGATTGGTGGCGGCGGAGTCTGGCCAACTACGCGCCTCTTCGTTCGGGATTTTGCTTTCTTGTCCTTCTGCGGCGCTGTGCTCTCATGAGTGCTAGACTCCGGAGACTCCTCGGCTTCGCGCGGTTCTTCACTAGATTGCGCCTGTACGGGCGCTTTCCCCTTGTCCATCCTTGTCGAAACAACAGAGGCAGGAACTACGGCTTCAGAACTTGTCAGCTTTATTCCTTGCAGTCAGGGAGTCAGCTCGAACAATATGAATTTTCTGGCTGCGCCAGGGTCCTTTTTGTAGACAGTGACTGCAACATTAATGGCGCGAGGGAGGGAGTTAGGGCAGTTAACTTTGGGTTGGTGGAGGCGTTATGATTTTGGCGGCTGCGCATGGGCTTTTTCGAAAAGCGTACTTTATTAGTCGTTGGCCCAAAACGCACCTTACCCTTTAAATGCATCATCCTTGGTAATTGCGCAATCATTTAAACCTCTTTGAACGTTGTGCCATTGCTGACGTCACCGCCACCATTTGGGCACACTTTTCAAAGAACCCTTTTAGCCCACAACCCAACTTCGCCCTGTGCCGAACTTCGCCCTGGGCCCACACTTATGATTTTGCATGTTTTCCGTGGTGAGCCATTCGGACTTCGCCCGAAATTCGGGGCGCAATCGGACTTCGCCCGAAAAACGGGCGCAACTCGGACTTCGCCCGAAAAACGGGCGCAACCGACTTCGCCTGGCAACAGGGCGCGGTCGACACTTGGCATTTCCTTGTAGCCTGCTACCCAACTGCGCCCTTTGGAAGGGGCGCAGCCCGACTTCGCTGCGAAGTCGGGTTGGGCAGCCACACTTAGACATTTTAGCTCTTTTTTCAACCGCTTTCTTCCCTACTTCGCACCATTCGATGGGCGCTACCCGACTTCGCTGCGAAGTCGGGTTTTGCCTCAGACTTACTTGGGCTACTTGGGAAACTAAAAACTAAAAACAACTGAAATATTTACATGCTGAAAACTGAAAAATGCGGAAGGGAAATCTGTACAAGGAAGGACCCCTTCGGGTGCCTTCAGTGGTGGTACATTTTCAGGTGGAACCCGTTGACGGGAATGGGGAGAGGATGTCCCTCCATGTCCCGGAGCACATATGCATTGAACTGATTCACCCGGGCAATCTGATATGGGCCCTCCCAGAGGGCATCAAACTTTCCATGGTTGCCGGGTTTCGCCTTCAACGAGTCCCATTTCAGCACCAGGTCCCCGATTTTGAAAACTCGGGCGGTGGTGCCTTTTGCGAACCAGCCTTGGGTTGCTTCAGCGTGCTTGGTGAAGGCCTGGTACGCTTTCTCTCTGTCTTCCTCCAACTGCAGCAGTTGGCAAAGTCTGTCATCTACCGGATCCCCGTTGCCTCTCTCTTCATCAAGCATCCAGAGAGCGGGTATTTCAATGTGAGTTGGCAAGACAGCTTCTTTGCCATATACGAGTGCATAGGGGGACGTTTTGATGGACTTTTTGAATGAAATTTTGTCCGCCCATAGCGCCCGATCCAGGAGTAGGTGCCAAGTCCTCTTGTTTTTCTCCACTGTCCTTCGGATGATCTTCAGTAGATTCTTGTTGGTGGACTCGGCGAGACCGTTCCCCTGCGGGTAGTAGTTGGAAGACATCTTGTGATAGATGCCAAATTTGCTGGTGTACTCCGTGAGTACAGCGCCTGCGAACCCCGGACCATTGTCCGTTACTATTGACTCGGGGACCCCGAAACGGGTAATCAGGCTCTCAAGGAATCTGATGACCGTCTCCTGGTCGGCGTTCTTTGTGGGGATCGCCTCTGCCCACCGTGTGAAGTAGTCGGTGGCGGTTAGGATAAACTTGTGTCCCGCTGCAGAGTTCGGCGTAATCACCCCGATAAAGTCCAGACCCCATTGCTGAAACGGAGTCTCGGCTTGGATCGGTTGAAGAGGCAGGGGTGCTTTTCTATTTTTGCCAGCAAATCTCTGGCATTGATCACACTTGGTACAGACCGCATGCGCGTCTGTAAATAGAGTGGGCCAATAGTACCCAGCTCTGATTATTTTTAAGGCCGTAGGCCTTGCAGAATGGTGACCCCCAGGCATCCCGGAGTGAAATTCTCCAAGGACCCTAGACTGGTCTGCTTTTCTGACGCACCGCAACAGGATGCCGTCAATGTTTTTAAAGTAAAGCCCCTCGGGGCGAAGAGTGTACTTCAGTGCACCTAGCCGAAACCTCCTTCTTTGTGAGGCATTCATGTGGTCTGGACATCTTCCGGTGCAGAAGTATCTCACCAGGTCATCTGTCCAGTCGCACTCCTCGGGTAAGGAGTTGGCTAGGTTGGTGCGTGTTGCTGGATCCTCCCACTCGCAGGCGGATATCTCGGCTGCCGCGCTTCGGGCTAGCTCCTGGCACAAGGCTCGGCCTCTGATAAGCTTGGTTGGCCGCACTTCGATGTCGAACTCCTGGATTTTAGCAATCCATCCTGCTCTCTTGTGACCCGGCTCTCCTTGTATGATGAAGCTTCGAACGTCCGGGTGGATCACAAAGACAGTGATCTTGCTCTGGGAGACAAAGTGCCTGAACTTTCGGAGAGATTTCATGACAGCGTGAACCTGCCGCTCTATAAAGTTGTACTTTTCTTCGTGTGGCTGGATCACTTGGCTCAGGAACGCTATGGGGCGCTCCTCGCCATCATCTCCCTTTTGGGTCAGGACTGCGGCGTAACTCTCGGGTTCTCCCACCGCGTACAGGATGAAATCCTTGGAGTAGTCCGGGTTTATCAACACCGGTGCTTGTGCAATTCGAGCTTTGATCTCCTCGAAGGCTTGCCCCCTTTCTTCAGTCCATAAGAATTCTGCGTTCTTTTTCAGCAACTCGGCCATAGGCTTGATTACCTGTGCGAAGTCCGGTATGAACTTCCGCACGAAGTTGATTTGGCCGAAGAAGGACTGCAGCCCTTTCTTGTCGATTGGGGCGGGCAAGCGGAGGAGGGCCTCTGCTCTATCAGGGTCTATGGCTAGGCCTTTTTCGGAGATGACATGCCCCAGCAACTTTCCTTCTTTCACCGCGAAGACAGACTTCTTCGGGTTTATGGAGATGCCGAATTCACGACACCTTTCGAATATTTGCCGCAGGTGGGGAACATGCTCTTCTCGCCTGTGAGAGAAAACAGTCATGTCATCCAAGTAGATGACAATCACTTTGTTGAGCAGCTCTCGGAAGGCCAGGTCCATGGCTCTTTGGAATGTGGCGCCAGCATTGGATAAGCCGAAAGGCATGCGCTGATAGGCGAACGTTCCCCATTTGGTGGTGAACGCCGTCTTGTGCTGGTCCTCATCCTTGACCCATATCTGGTTGTAGCCGGAAAAACCGTCTAAGAGGGAAAATCTCTGGGCTCCAGCAACTATATGGAGGATCTGATCGATCTGGGGAAGCGGATAATGGTCCTTGAGGGAGGCCTGATTCAGATTTCTAAAGTCCACACAGAGACGAATGTCTCCGTTCTTCTTCCTCACGGGAACCAAGTTCGCAACCCAGGATGAATGCTTGATGGGGTAGATGATTTTGGCCTCCAGCATCTTCAAGAGCTCGGCTTTCATCATGGCCTCGATTTTTGGATTGACGGCCCTCTGCTTCGCCGGAATGGCTTGGCGCCATCTTCTAGCTCAATGGTATGCTGGATTACATCTCTGTCATACCCCTTCAAGTCCTGGTAGCTCCAGGCTACTATGTCAGGGAACTCTCGACACAATGCTCTGATCTGCTCGAGTTCCTCTGTGGTGCAGTCCGTTCCGACCTTGATTGATTTTCCAGGTTCCAGCTCCAGGTCGGCGTACTGCTTTGGGTCTACTTTGATCCGGTGAGATATGGCTCTGTCATTCTGATCAAATAGACTCTCAAGAGTAATCAGTCCTTTTGGGACATGATTATTTTTCAATTGTATCAACCCCTCATATTGCTCGTCATCAGGGTCTCTACCTTCGATTGAACAGGCTTCATTTACCAAAAATGTGACGATCTCCTCGTCACAGTCAAACACCTGCCAGTGGGTGTCCTTATCAGGCACAGAAGGCCTGTAAATGGTACGAACCGGCTTCGGCTTCTGGACAGTGTCATCAGCCGGAACGTACCTGGCTCCAACAGACGCCAGAATGTCAGCATGCTTGTTTTTCTCGCGTGAAATAGCCTTGACATTCAACGAGTCAAAAGACTCCATCAGATCCCAGACCCGATTTCGGTACGCCTTGAGATAGTGCTTTTTGGAGGCGCACTTGTTCGTGATCTGGTGGCACACCAGCTCTGAGTCGCCGAAGATCTGCAGATGTTTAATCCCTAGCCTCTCCGCCTTTCGCAAACCCAAGCACAGGGCTTCGTACTCCGCCGCGTTGTTGGTACAGCTCCAAGCCAGCCTGTAGGTGTAATCCTTCTGGATCCCGGTTGGGGAAACCAAAAGTACTCCAACACCGGCGCCATTTTTGCATCGTGCGCCGTCAAAGAAAAGCTTCCACAACTTTTCAGGTGCAGGTCCCACTTCTCTTCTGGCCGACTTGTCAAGCCTCTCAGGCTGAACAATAGTGTAGCAGCCTTGCTCAGTTTCAATCACGGCGTTGAAGTCCCGCAAGGAGAATTCATCTTCTACTTGCAGCTGCTCGAGAGCTTGCTCCGTCATGTCCACTGTCACCAGTTCTTCCTCCGTCAGCTGAACCATGCAGTCCTCAGGCTCTTCTCCGGGTATCTTCTCTACTAAGTAAGTGGAAGGCTTTTCATTGAAAATCTTCAATCTCCTTCCTTTGAAGGGCACTTCCATGTGCGAGTAGTCCAGAGACAGATACCCTCCCAACTTCGCAGTGAACTCCCTGGAGAGACACATGCCGAAGTAGGGTTCCAAGTCGACGACCACAACCTCTTGGATGACCACGATGTCGAGAGCTTTGTGCAGCCGAATAGGGATGTCTTTAATGACACCGACTGTCTTGACAGGGGTGCCGTCTAGTTGCAGCACGCCTTGGCTGCTCCTTGTGTACTCCATCCCGATTTCATCGCAGACGGCTCTCGGCATTACGGTCGTGGAAGCACCAGAGTCCACCATGCAGTTGTGTATTGTTGGCAATTTTGCCACATTAAATCTTTTGATAAATTTTGGCCTAAGTATGGAGCTTTCAAGCGGCAAAGAGCATGCTGAGGTGTTTGGGTTTTCGCGGGCCATAAACTGGGGCGATAAAATGGACAAAATGAGCTCCGGATATTTTATCATTGCAGATCTTCTCGACCAGCTTTTCGACGATATATTATAATAGGCGATCGGGTTAACGGATCAAAAGTTATGGCCCCGGGAAGCAGAACCAGGAAACCCAGTTTTTTGTGCGAAGTCCAACTGCGCCTAGTTTTGGTGCGAAGTCCGACTGCGCCCGGTTTTTGGTGCGAAGTCCGACTGTGCCCTTCTTCCTGAGCGCACTTGGAAACAGTCTGGCAGAGAAATTGACTAAGTGTTGGAGCGCAACCCGACTTCGTAGCGAAGTCGGACTGCGCTCCCTTGTCCGTGCGAAGTCCGAACGGCGGTGAGAATTAGCAAGTGCCGGTGCGCAACCCGACTTCGCAGCGAAGTCGGACTGCGCCCTTTGACCGGTGCGCAGTAGGGAGTCGTCAACCCGACTGCGCTGTTTTTCACCTGTGCTACCCGTTAGCGCTCCTATCCTGGGCGAAGTTGGATAGACTGCCTTTCAAGGCAGACACGTGTCAAGCGTCAGCATCCGACAAGTGTCCAACTTCGGGATTTGAGCCGGGACATGACCGAGGAAAGGACAAGCATGGGCCGCACTACTTATGCCAGCTGCCTCATTTAAGACTGACGTGAGTTTCCACCTGCCTCAGCTACCCGCATTCCTGTCAATATAAAGTTCTACCCAACGCGCTGCCACGTAGCTGTTCAACCTTCAGGGAGACCATGCCGAGAGTACAGTCCAGCCCGACAGAAGTCAGCATCAGCAGTTCCGCGGCTGCTTTTGTCAGCTAATGTTTGACTGGGACTTTGTGCCCATAAATGTAATCGGGGGGTTCTCAGGCTATAAATACCCACCACATTTTCATTGTAAGTGGTGGAAGGGGAATGTCTGTTAGGGAACCCTTGTAGCTGTGCTTCTGCTTCTTAATATAAAGTATATGCTTGGCTCTGTTCTACTTCTTTTATTTTTTATGCTGCCTCTCTTTTGTCATATTTCTTGTGTCATGGCTTGTTGATTTGCTTCAACATTTGGCGGCCAAGTACTCTTGGACTTCATTGATTAGAGGATACATAGAATAAATTTGGTAGCAGTTCCTTCAGTTTGTGTGTTATGTTTATGTTGCTGTCCGTAGTGGTGATTGATGCATTGTCGTGCTGTTAGTTCTCCTTGTAGGGAGAATGTTTGCTAGGGGACCATTGTAGCTGTGCGTACAAATTCTCTGCATAACACACATACTTGGATCTGACATTTCTTGGTTACCTTTTGTATTTATGTTGCTGTCCGTAGTGGTGATTGATGCATTGCCGTGCTGTTAGTTCTCCTTGTAGGGAGAATGTTTGCTAGGGGACCATTGTAGCTGTGCGTACACTTCTTTATATAAAAAGTATACTTAGGTTTTGCAGTTTCTGGTTATGCTTTGTATTTATGTTGCAGTAAGTAGTGGTGATTGATGCGTTGTCGTACTGTTAGTTCCCCCCACCCAACTCCAATCACATTTGTAAATCCTTTCCGCATTTTTATCTCTTTCCTGCACCCTTATCTTAAACCATAAAACCCCACAGGAAGCCGGCCTTCTCCGGAGATTGGCACAGAAGGCATTCCTTCCTTCCGGCATTTCAATGTTGGTTTGCGGGTCCTAGGGCGCAATAACTCAAAATCCTTTCCTCATGGCGGATTCGTAACCAACATGTACTATGTGCCCTTGCATCCGTAATGACAGATAGAAGGGAGGCGGTCTGTTCTTCCCAGTGGCCGAGACCGTCAGGGGTTGTACCACGACAGCGGGCTGTATCTGCTTGCCGTTCTTCATGATCTTCAAAGATTCTTGCAACAGATCAACTTGGCCTGGGAGCTGAAGAGCATCATACATGCTGATTCTTGCGGGGGTTCTCTTCAACTCGTCTACTATGTTGTAACCCAAAGTGCTAGCTCCTTCCGCTTCTTTTGCCGGCTCATACTTCGTCCGGTACTGCTGAGTGGCCTCAACTCTCTGTCTCTTGGTCAGAGACGGATATCTCAGCTTCTCCTGAGCTTGTTCTTTGGTTTCAGCTGGATGCTGAGTAGCGGGAGCTTTAGCCGGAAGAGCTTTGGCTATGGGGGACTTGACTGCGGGAGTCTTCGCCGGAAGAGCTTTTTCTTTGGCTGTGTAGGGCCACAGCCTCTTGTAGGGTGGTAGCTCCTCAAGTTGCGCCTTGTCTCTTCTGGCGTACACCTTTAAGGGTTTTGCTGCAGCATCGGCAGAATTTCTGTTTTCCTTGACAGGAGGCGGCATCGGAATTTCCTCTGAAACGACGAAATTACTTTCGTCGCCCAGGATCATGTAGAGTTCTTCGTCCTCAATGGCGCTGCCGGCCAAGGTCTGGAGGTAGTGTTGGTGCAGAGTGCAATCTTCCTCGGCATGTGGGTCATTGCACGTGGTGCACCAGTTGACCTGGTCAGAAGTACCAGGTTCGTCCTCAATGACAGCATTCCTCGGGGGAGGCCGCCTTTTCAGTTGCTGCTCGGGGGGCCGATCTTTTGTCAATGTCGGGGGCGGGTATGGCCTCCTTGGAGCCAGGTCCATCTGGGCCTGCTTCTTTTTCAGGACAGTCATGTCGTTGGACATGGTGTGATAGCCAGAGGCCAGAGCCCGTACCTCCTGAAGGATTTGATTATGAATATCATGGTCAGGAGGCGGCGACAACTGAGCTGGGGGAGGCAATGCAGCCAATGGAGGAGTTGAATATTGCGCATGCCGCGGGGGAGCAGGAAGTGCTGGAAAACGCGGAGGACGAGGGGGCGAATAATGAATTTGTGGCGGGTCGTAAGGATTCACGACCGACGCCGGATTCCATTGCTGCTGGTGTTGCTGTCCTGAAGTGGATGGCTCCGAACCAGAAGTTGATGGATACTGCGATCGGGTAAAATCAGGGTAGATGGGCGGTTGTACTCTGTGCGGAAGCCTGCCGATGGAAATGATATCCATTTTAGCTTGTTGGGCAGCCTCGTACAGAGCGAGGAACATGTTGATTCTGGCAACCTTCAGCAGCAGGCAAATGTGTTTGTTGAAGGATCTCAGATAGTAGTAGGCAGCCTGACCTGCTGACCGTCGGAGTTCGCGAGGGACTCGTTTCCAAGACCTCGCAAACCTGATGTTGAAGTCTGACACCTCCTCTTGGGGGTGTCTCTGTATGCTTTGGAATTGATGCAACAAAGAAGAGGGATCGACGGACTCGTTGCATCCTTTCACGAGCCTCGCCGGCTAACCGTCGCCACCCCGTGATGGATGCCTCGCGCGATGATCTCTACCAAGAGAGAAGCTTTCCCCTTAGAGAAAGGGCCAGCAGACGGGTCTTCACACTTTCGTCCGTAATGGAGTGTAGCGCAGCCAGGGCGAGAATGTCCTGGATGTGTTCATACGCCGTCTTGCCGTAGCCGTCGTACGTAGGGATAGATTTTAAGGCGATAGGGGGCACAGCTTGTTGTCCGACTAGGGCCAAGGGCCCCGTAGAATCCACCGCCGGGAAGAGGTCATCATCGTCTTGATGATCAGCCATGTCTGCTTCTGACCCGGTAGTGTACTCGGTATCGGAGCTGTCTGAAGATGTAGATTCTTCTTCGGCCTCAAATTCTATTTCGGCTTCGGCTTCTTCAATTTCAACCTCGGCCTCTTGGATTTCTAATTTGCGAGCTTGGTGATCATCCAGCCTGACGCGCTCGCCTGGAGCGTCAAGATCGATTTCGTAAAAGTCAGGCGGGTTCCCCGGATTCCTTGCTCGCCACCTTCTCGTTTGCATGAAGGCGTTAGGACCGGTCTTCACGGACTCAGAGGGTGTTCAGATTCGTGCAGAGTCGCCAGGTGCTCTGATTTTGAACAGCAATGAAGCGAGCACTAGTACTTCGATTCTGTTTGAGGGTGGGAAACTACCATGTCCCACCGGCTAAGGCCAAGAAACTGGTGGTGCCAGGTGGAGACGGGTTAGAAATTCTCTCTCAAAATATGGGACCTTGGTCCCATCGGGCGTGCCAGAAAACTGTTGGTTACGAATCTGCCATGAGGAAAGGATTTGTTGTTAATGCGCCCAGATTCGCCCACCAGATTGAAAGGCCGGAAGGAAAGAATGCCTTCCGTGCCAATCTCCGGAGAAGGCTGGCTTCTTGTGGGGTTGTGTTAAGATAAGAGTGCAGGGAAAGAGATAAAAGTGCAAAAAGAGATAAAAGTGCAGAAAGGAATTCCAAATGTGATTGGAGTTGGGTGGGGGGAATAAGCAAAGACGACAACGAATCAATCACCACTACTAACGACATTCATCTACAAACATACATTGAAACTACAGCTATCAACGATCCTATGTATCCTCTATCTATGCATTCCAGGAATACCTGGCCACCAAATGCTAGAGTCCCGAGTTCACTACAACAGCAAGCAATGACACAAGAAACATGAGGCAGAAATGACAAGGAGAGGCAGCATACAAGATAAAAGACAGTAAGCAGAGCCAAGTATATGTTTGTATTTGAGGCAAACGCACAGCTACAATTGTTCCCTAGCAATATATTCCCCTTCCACCACTTACAATGAAAACGTGGTGGGTATTTATAGCCCAATTTCCCCTCGATTACATTCATGGGCACAAAGTCCCAGACAAGACAGTAGCTGACACGAGCGGCTGAGGAGCTGCTGATATTGACTTCTGTTGGGCAGGACTGTCCTTGCAGCATGGTGTCCCTGAAGGCGGTATAGCTACGTGGCAGCGCGTCGGGTTAAGTCTTCGGTCAGTAGGAATGCGGGTAGTGTTGTCACATTTTGCACGGGGTGCAATGTTTTCAATTTTGTAACAGTGTTGCTCTTCTTTTTCCCTCTTCCTCTATTTTCCTTCCTTCTTCTCTCCCTTCCTTTTTCTTTCCCACATTCTCTTTCTTCCCCCCTTTCTTGGAGCCCCTCAGTTGAATTTTAAACTTTCAGCAAGTTACCTGAAAAATGGCTAAGTGTTGGTGCGAAGTTCGCACTTCGCCCAGTTTTGGTGCGAAGTCGTACTTCGCCCCTCTTCTGGGCGCACCTTGTAACTGGCAGGCTGACAAAAGAGTGTTAAGTGCTAGGGCAAAGTCCGTCCGGTGGCAGACACCAGTTTTCACTCGTGCGCAGTCCGACTTCGCAGCGAAGCCGGAGTGCGCCCTTGACAGGTGCGCAGTAGGGAAACAAACCCAAAAATACATCTAAGGCATGAAGGCCTTCCCGACTGCGCTGTTCTCTGCTCGCGCGGCCCGAGACGCTCCGATCCCAAGCGAAGCAAACTGCCTTTCAAGGCAGACACGTGTCACACAACATCATCCATCATCTGACAAGTGTCCAGCTTCGGGATTTGAGCCGAGACGTGCCGAGCGTGGGCTGCATTACCTGTGCCAGTGACCTCATTTAAAGCCGATTGGAGGTTCTACCTGCTCCAGCTACCCGCATACCTGTCGAGAAGAAGTTCTGCCCAATACACCGCCAGTTAGCTGTCTATCTTCCAGGAAGACCATGCTACGGGTACAGTCCGGTCCGACAAAAGGTCAGCATTTGCAGCTCTTTCGCCGCTTTTGTCAGCTATTGTTTGACTGGGACCTTGTGCCCATTAATGTAACGGGAGGGACTCGGGCTATAAAAACCCACCATGAATTCATTGTAAAGTGTGGAAGGGGAATGTCTGTTAGGGAACTAATGTAACCGTGCTTCTGCTTATAAATATAATTTGTATGCCTGGTTCTGTTCTGCTGCTTCTATTTCTTTATGCTTATGCTTTACGCTTCCCTGTGTCATGGCTCGTTGATTCGTTTCAACATTTGGTGATCAGGCGCCTTTCGCATTGTTTGTGTACTCTTAAATTTCATATAATAGATGTGGTAGCAGCTCCATCAGTTGTGTGTTACGTTGCTGTCCGTAGTGGTGATTGATGCGTTGTCGTGCTGTTAGTTCTCCTTGTAGGGAGAATGTCTGCTAGGCGGCCATTGTAGCTGTGCGGTTAAAATCTCTGCATGACACATATACCTGGCTCTGATATCTCTAGGTTGCTTTCTACTTATGTTAGTGTCCGTAGTGGTGATTGATGCATTGTCGTGCTGTTAGTTCTCCTTGTAGGGAGAATGTTTGCTAGGGGACTATTGTAGCTGTACGTACACTGCTTAAGTATCGGAAGTACACAGATTTTGCAGTTCTCAGTCATGCTTTGTATTTATAATGCAGTAAGTATTGGTGATTGCTGGTTGCCGTACTGTTAGTTTCCCCCCACCAACTTCAAGTATATTTGTATATTCTTTCTGTTCATTTATCTCTTTCCTGCACTCTTAGCTTGAACATAAAACCCCCCAAAAAGGAGCCGGCCTTCTCCCGGAGATTGGCACGGAAGGCATCTCTTCCTTCCGGCCTTTCATGCTGGTGGGCGAATCTAGGCGCATTAACCCACATCCTTTCCTCATGGCAGATTCGTAACCAACAGTTTCTCTGGCACGCCCGGTGGGACACGGGTCCCACATTTGACGAGAGATTTTCTGATCAGTCTCCACCTGGCGCTGACAGCGGTTTCTGAGCACCTGGTGAGACAAGGAAGTTTCTCACCCCCGACAGAATTGAAGCATCGGTGTTCGCTTCATTGCTGTTCCAAATCTGAACACCTGGCGACTCTACACGAACAAATCCTTTGAGTCCGAAAGACCGGTTCCAGCACCTTCATGCACACAAGAAGGTGTCAAGCAAGGGATCCAAGAAGCCCGCTTGACTTTTACGAACTGGACATCAACGCTCGAGGCGAAGTTCCCAGGCTGGCTGATCCGCGAGCTCGTGTCGACGAAGCCGATGCTGAAATCCAAGAAGAAGCCGAAGCTGAAGTTGGCGGAGTTGAGTACGAAATAGAAGAGGCCGAGGAAGAAGAAGCACCTGCATCCTCGGAAAGTACCGACACTGAGTACACAACCGATGGCGGAGAAGAAGAAGAAATGGCTGCTCAACAACAGAATGACGATGATCTCTTCCCGACGGTGGACTCTCACGGGCCCTCGGCCTTGGTCGGACAGCAAGCTGTGCCCCCTGCTGCTTTAAAGTCTATTCCCACATACGACGGCTACGGTAAGACGGCATACGAGCACATCCAGGACATCCTTGCCCTGGCTGCATTACATACCATTACCGATGAGAGTGTGAATACCCGTCTGCTGGCCCTTTCCCTGAGGGGAAAGCTTCTCTACTGGTGGAGATCGCTGCCAGAGGGATCCATCAGAGGGTGGCCCCAGCTTGCCAGAAGGCTCGTAAAAGGATGCAACGAGTCCGCTGACCCTACTTCTCTACTGTATCAGTTCCAAGCTATCCGGAGACATCCTCAAGAGGAGGTGTCCGATTTTAACATCAGGTTTGCGAGATCCCGGAAACGGGTACCTCGCGAACTTCGGCCTTCACTGGCATGGCTGCTCATTACTATCCGAGATCCTTCAACTCGGACATATGCTCGTCGCCGAAGATCGCTGGAATTGACGAGTTTCCCGCGTCGTACGAGGCTGCCCAGCAAGCTGAAGTCGACATTATTTCCATAGGCAGACTCCCGTCCAGTGGAGCAGAACCCATTCATCCCGACTTCCCTAGATCCCAGTATCCTCCTGCTTCTGGTGGTGCGCCGTCCACATCAGGGCAGCAACCCCAAAGCAGATGGAACCCGGCCGCCGGTCGTAACTCCTTACGGCCCGCCTCAATTGCATTATCCTCACCCGCCTCCTCCCCGCTCCGCATTTTCCAGCACTTCCTGCTCCCCCGCAGTACGCACCTTATTCTAACCCTCCTCCATTAGCCGCATTGCCTCCACCGGCACAGTTGCCGCCTCCTGACAGTAGCATTCAGAACACGATTCTCCAGGAGGTGCGGGCTTTGGCCTCGGGATATCATGCCATGTCCAATGACATGACCGCTCTGAAGAAGAAGCAGGCCTAGATGGACCTTGCTCCTAGGAGGCCATATGCGCCACCGGCACTGACGAAAGACAAGCCCCCGGAACACCAGCCGCAGAAGCGTCCGCCTCCGAGAAATGCTGCTATAGAAGACCCGCCTGGTCCTCCCGACCAGGTTAACTGGTGCACTACGTGCAATGACCCACATTCGGAGGAAGACTGCACTTTGCACCAGCACTACATCCAGACCTTGGCTGGCAGTGCCATAGAGGACGACGAACTGTACATGATCCTGGACGGCGAAGCCAACTTTGCCCTCCCAGAAGAAAATCTAGTACCGCCCGCCAAGGAAGAAAAGAAAGCCGCAGATGCGGCCAAGCCTTTGCAAGTTTATGCAAGAAGAGAAAAACCGCAGCCCGGTGGGCTGCCACCATACAAGCGGCTGTGGCCTTACACAGCCCAGGAGAAGGCATCCAAAGATAAAGCTCCAGCCAAGCCTTCTCCGGCAAAGGCTGCCCCTATTCCAGCCAAGCCTCCTATAGCAAAAGCCCCAACTCCGGCTAAAGCTCCCGTACCTCAGCCTCCAGCTGAAACCAAAGAACAAGCCCAAGAGAAGCTGAAGTACCCGTCTCTGACCAAGAGACAGCGAGTTGAGGCTACCCAAAGCAGCATCGGACGAAGTATGAGCCGACTAAACAAGCGGGAGCTAGTACCTCGGGCTACGACGATTGTAGACGAGTTGAAAAGGACACCGCTAGAATCAGCATGTACGATGCTCTTCCGCTCCCCGTGCCGGTGGATCTCGCCGTAAGAATCACCGAAGAACATGAAGAGCGGCAGCGGATACGGCCCTCTGTCCCGGTTCAACCTTTGATGGCCTCACCACCGGGAAGAACGGACCGCCACCCTTTTATCTGTCTTTACGGATGCAAGGGCACATAGTTCACATCTGCATGGTGGATTCTGGTGCTTCCTCGATTGTGATGCCGAAGGCCGTCTGCAACGAGATCGGGATGGAATACACACGGAGCAGCCAAGGCGTGCTGCAATTAGACGACACCCTTGTCAAGACAGTTGGTGTCATAAAGGACATCCCTATCCGGCTGCACAAGGCTCTCGACATCATGGTCATCCAAGAGGTCGTGGTTGTTGACTTGGAACCCTACTTCGGCATGTGTCTCTCTCGGGAGTTCACTGCGAAGTTGGGCGGGTACCTATCTCTAGACTATTCACACATGGAAGTGCCCTTCAAAGGAAGGAGACCGAAAATTTTCAATGAGAAGCCTTCCACCTTCCTAGTAGAGAAGATACCCGAGGAGAGTTGGACCGCATGGTCCAGCTTGTCGAGGAAGAGCTCGGTGACGATGGAGCCGACCGAGCAAGCCTTCGAAGTGCTACAGCTTGAAGATGAGTTCTCATTGCAGGACTTCAATACCGTAATTGGGACAGAGCAGGGCTGTTACTCCATTGTACAGCCCGAGAGGCTTGACATGTCAGCTGCGAAGGAAGTAGGACCTGCACCTGAGAAGCTGTGGAAGCTTTTCTTTGACGGCGCGCGATGCAAGAATGGCGCCGGTGTAGGGGTGCTGCTGGTTTCTCCAACCGGAATCCATAAGGACTGTTCCTACAGGTTGGCCTGGAGCTGCACTAACAACTCGGCGGAATATGAAGTCCTATGCTTGGGTTTGCGAAAGGCGGAGAGGCTCGGAATCAAACACCTGCAGATTTTCGGAAATTCAGAACTGGTGTGTCACCAAGTTACGGAGAAGTGTGCATCCAAACAGCACTATCTTAGAGAGTACCGCAACCGGGTGTGGGACCTGATGGAGTCATTCGACTCATTGAATGTTAAGGCAATATCGCGTGAGAAAAACAAACACGCTGATATTCTGGCGTCTGTTGGAGCCAAGTACGTTCCGGCTGACGACGTTGTCCAGAAACCGAAGCCGGTTCGCACTATCTACAGGCCTTCTGTGCCTGATAAGGACACCCACTGGCAGGTGTTCAGTTGTGACGAGGAGATCGTCACATTCCTGGTTAACGAAGTGTGTGTAATCGAAGGTAGAGACCCTGATGACGAGCAATATGAGGGGTTGATACAGTTAAGGAATAATCATGTCCCAAAAGGACTGATTACATTGGAGAGTCTCTTTGATCAGAATGACAGAGCAATATCTCACAGGATCAAAGTAGACCCGAGGCAGTATGCTGACCTGGAACTCGAACCGGGTAAAACTATCAAAGTCGGAACAGACTGCACGTCGGAGGAACTTGAGCGGATCAGATCACCGTGCCAAGAGTTCCCCGACATCGTGGCCCGGTGCTACGAGGATTTGAAGGGGCATGACAGAACTGTCATCCAAAGATACTATTGAGCTAGAGGATGGCGCCAAGCCATTCCGACAGAAGCAGAGGGCCGTAAATCCGAAGATTGAGGCCATGATGAAGGCCGAGCTCTTGAAGATGCTGGAGGCCAAGATCATCTACCCCATCAAACATTCATCCTGGGTCGCGAATTTGGTGCCCGTGAGGAAAAAGAATGGCGACATTCGTCTTTGTGTCGACTTCAGAAACCTAAATCAGGCTTCCCTCCGGGACCACTATCCGCTTCCCCAAATCGATCAAATTCTTCATATCATTGCTGGAGCCCAGAGATTCTCACTTCTAGATGGATTTTCTGGCTACAACCAGATTTGGGTAAAAAACGAGGACCAGCATAAGACGGCGTTCACCACCAAATGGGGGACGTTCGCCTATCAGCGCATGCCGTTTGGCCTATCCAATGCTGGTGCCACGTTCCAAAGGGCCATGGACCTGGCCTTCCGAGAGCTGCTCAATAAAATCATTGTCATCTACCTCGATGACATGACTGTTTTCTCTCACCAACGAGGAGATCATGTCTCGCACCTACGGCAAATATTTGAGAGGTGTCGAGAATTCGGCATTTCTATAAACCCGAAGAAGTCTGTCTTCGCGGTAAAGGAAGGAAAGCTCGCTTGGGACATGTCATCTCCGAGGAAGGCCTCGCCATTGACCCTGACGGAGCAGAAGCCCTCGTTTGCTTGCCAGCCCCCATCGACAAAAAGGGCTGCAGTCCTTCTTCGGTCAGATTAACTTCGTGCGGAAGTTCATTCCGGACTTCGCACGAGTGATCAAGCCTATGGCCGAACTGCTGAAAAAAGATACAAATTATGAATGGACTGATGAGAGAGAGCAAGCCTTCAAGGAAATCAAGGCTCGAATTGCGCAAGCTCCGGTATTAACAAACCCGGACTACTCCAGGGACTTCATCTTGTATGCGAGTGGGGAGAACCCGAAAGCTACGCCTGCAGCTCCCGACTCAGAAGGGAGACGATGGTGAGGAGCGCCCCATAGCGTTCCTGAGCCAGGTGATTCTGCTGCATGAAGAAAAGTAAAATTTTATAGAGCGGCAGGTTCACGCTGTTATGAAATCCCTTCGAAAGTTCAGGCACTTTGTCTCCCAGAGCAAAACGACTGTCTTTGTGATTCACCCGGACGTTCGAAGCTTCATCTTACAAGGAGAACCGGGTCACAAGAGAGCAGGTTGGATTGCAAAAATCCAGGAGTTCGACATCGAAGTGCGGCCCACCAAGCTTATCGAGGCCGAGCCTTGTGTCAGGAATTGGCCCGAAGCGCCGTAGCCGGCATCTCCGCCTCGTAAGTGGGAGGACACAGCGACACGCATCTACCTAGCCGACTCCTTATCGAGGGGGAGTGATTGGACGAGATGAATCGGTGAGATTTTTCTGCACCGGAAGATGTCCCGATCACCTGAACGCCTCACAACGAAGGAGATTTCGGCTAGGTGCACTTAAGTACACTCTTCGCCCCGAGGGGCTGTACTTCAAAAACATCGATGGCATCCTATTGCGGTGCGTCAGAAAATCAGACCAGCCTAGGATCCTCGGAGATTTTCATTCCGGGATGCCTGGGGGTCACCATTCTTCAAGGCCAACGGCCTTAAAAATAATTAGAGCTGGGTACTATTGGCCCACTCTATTTACAGACGCTCATGCGGTCTGTTCTAAATGTGATCAATGCCAGAGGTTTGCTGGTAGAAACAGAAAAGCACCCCTGCCCCTTCAACCGATTCAGGCCGAGACTCCGTTCCAGCAATGGGGTCTAGACTTCATTGGGGTGATTTCGCCTACTTCCTCTGTCGGACACAAGTTTATTCTTACAGCCACCGATTATTTCACACGGTGGGCAGAGGCAATCCCGACCAAGAACGCAGACCAGGAAACGGTCATCAGGTTCATTGAGAGCCCGATTACCCGCTCGGGTTCCGAGTCAATTGTGACGGACAACGGTCCGGGATTCGCGGCGCCGTACTCACGGAGTACACTGGCAGACTTGGCATCTATCACGAGATGTCTTCTAATTACTACCCGCAGGGGAATGGCCTTGTCGAGTCTACTAACAAGAACCTCCTGAAAATCATCCGGAGGACCATTGACAGAAACAAGCGGACTTGGTACTTACTCCTGAACCGGGCGCTGTGGGCGGACAGAGTTGCGTTCAAGAAATCTATCAGAACGTCCCCTTATGAGCTTGTCTATGGCAAAGAGGCTGTCATGCCATCACACATCGAGATCCCTGCCCTATGGATGTTGGACGAAGACAGGAGCAGCGGAGACCCGTTGGACGACAGGATCGTGCCAACTCCCGCAGCTTGAAAGAAGACGGAGAAATTGCATACCAGGCCTTCACCGATCATATTGCAGCTACTCAAGGCTGGTTTGCAAAAGGCACCACTGCCCGAGTTTTTGAAATCGGGGACCTGGTGCTGAAGTGGGACTCATATAAGGCGAAGCCGGGCAATCACGGGAAGTTTGATGCCCTCTGGGAGGGCCCTTATCAGATTGCCCGGGTGAACCAGTTTAATGCCTATATACTTCGGGATATGGAGGGTCAGCTCCTGCCTATCCCTGTTAACGGGTTCCACTTAAAAATTTACTGTGTTGAAGGTGCCCGAGTGGCCCTTCTTTGTAAAAATTTCCCTTATGCATTTTTGTTTTCCAGCATGTACAGTTCCCAGCTTTCAGCTTTTAAATTTTTTATTATTTTTTGAGCTTAACTGCGACATGGGAGAGCAGACAGACTTCACAGCGAAGTCTGTCGTCGCCCCTCAGAAGGGGCGAAGTTCGGGCTGCTTGGTTAAGTTAAAAAAAAAGGAAAAGGCAAAAAAATGGCTAAGTGTTGGCCGAAGCCCGACTTCGCAGCGAAGTCGGGCTGCGCGCCAGCCGAAATGCGAAGCTTGAACGAAGATAAGACTGCAAAGCACAAAGGAGAACGGACTGCGCCCAACTTTGGGCGAAGTCCGACTTCGGCCGGCTTGCGTGCGAAGTTCGAACTGCGCACAACCTCCGCGCGAAGTGCAAACTTCGCGCGAAGTTCGAACTTCGCCCGAACTTCAGGCGAAGTCCGAACCCGCTTCAATGTTCGCGCTGCGCAGCTCGAACAGTTTGGTCTAAAGGAGCAGTAAAATGGTAAGTGTTCTCCTCCTCCAAAGGTTGCAAAGGACCCAGACTGCGCTCAATCCTTGGGCGCGGCGAAAAAGAAGAAAAGAAAAGGAAACAGTTTCGATGTGAACTTCGCGCGAAGTTCGAACTTCGCCCCAACTTCGGGCGAAGTCCGACTTCGCTGGCGAAGTCGGATCGCGCCCAACTTCGGGCGAAGTCCGACTCCGCCTCGTTTTCTGGGCCAGTTTGGACAAATGTTTAAAAAATGAATAAAAAATTCATAAGGTTCCAAGCTGGGCCCAAGGCGCATTGTGACCGTTTCAGAGTGGGTTTGCGCACCAAGGGTTTTGTCTGGAATAGTGTGCCCGGATTGCGGCAGTGACGTCAGCCATGGCGCATCATCCAAGACAAAGTTAATGATTGCACAGTCCTCAAGGAAAAGTGCAATAAAAAGAGCATGGCACGGCTGTCGGGGTACCTTTTTTCAAGCTTCTCCTGCGCAGCCACCCAAGAAACTTAACTCCAGCCGACCTACCCCCTCCTGCGCGGCATTAATGACGTTGTCGTTGTCTAGAAAAGGGGGTCAGATGCGTTCAAACATGCCAGACTGCGCAGATTATTCCTTGAACTGTGCAGATTATTCCTGTGACAGCGAAATCTTCTGCAGACGCCATGAACTTGTAATTATTGCTGATTCGGAGAGATGGATAGAGGAAAGATGCCAGTGTCAGCGCAATCCAGCGAAAGTAGCAAGCACAAGGATTTACCACGGCCGGGTGTTTTCAGAAGTGAAACACCGCCAGAGCCAAAGTCAAAGTCCCGGCCTAAAAAAGTACAGTGTGGGCAAGCCCCACCACCTCCGGTAAATTACACGGCGGGATACGTGGACCGCTCGTTTTCTATGAGCCCGACTAAGCCGCGGACAAATGTGGAGAGAGCCGGGCCGACAAGGTTTCGCTCTCTCACCATTTCGGAGCGACGTACAAGTCAAACCTCTTTCTATTCTTGTGCCCTCTTGTCCATCAATGCCCGAAACTGGTAGACCTGATTGTCAGACACTACAGACCAGTTACCCAGCAGATTTGCAGCTCCAGCGGTAAACCCTTGTTCGCGCTGCGCAGGGAGACTTTCCATCCAGTTTTCGCCCCAGGGTTGGAGTATGACTCCAGCACCATTGTTAGAAAGATAAATATGGGTGAGCAAGCAGGACGTTTCACGCAAACAAAACGGGTGAGGGATTTCCTCAATTCAGAGCTAAACACCCCGCTTGCAGCTGGACAGTGGCCGACCGGCCCCATGCCCTTGGCGAGGTTTGAAAGCAAATATCTATACACCATTCTGGCATGGATCCTCGGCTGCGACTCTGACGAGCTGGTACAGCCGTACCAGCTAGCGCTGACAGAATGTCTCCTGTGTGGGGAATCCTACGAACCAAGCGGCGCGAGAGAAGTGGAAAGCGTCCCATCTTTTTCGATTGGGCAGACTGGCTGGCATACGCCATTCACTCCAGCCTGGTCAAGATCCAGAAGAAGCAGTCCACCGAATTTCGTTTCAGTTCTGTTCTAGCCTGGCTTTGTTTATATCATTTGCGCTCCCGGATGCCGATCCCGAACCTGAAAAAGGTCAACGAGAAGGGAGAGCCACAGCCCGTCTATAACTGGACGGATGACCTATACCGGAAAGGGTCCTACTACAAGTTTAACTTCAACTTTTTGGGATTGGTCATGTCAGTCTTCAATGAAGCGAAATCCCCCGCCCCCGAGAGAAATGTCGAACTCTTTTCTTGAGTCGAAGCTCGGGGACGTTTCGGACCGACGCGGGAATTGTGGTCGGAATCTACTGATTCAAGGGCAAACCCCACTTGCTGCCCCATCGGTGCACGGAGCATCCGTTTGGGATGGAGGTTGCCCGTCGGATGGACTATGTTGAGGAGGAGTTCGGCCTAGGAAAGAAAAAGAAGACAGATTTTTCAATATCCTCTTTCCGGGCAAACGTTGAGATTTTTGAGGTAGGACAGCATGTCTACCTCGAGCGAGAGTTTTCCCGGATTGGCTCGGTTCTGTTGCCACACAGATCTGAAGTACGACCCGTATGGGATAAGGGGAAAATTCACGCATCTCTGCCCCCGGGCAGATATAACCGAAGATAGATGCGATGTGGTCCATGTGGACCTTGACTGGGAAATTGAATTGATGGAAGCTTCTCCTCCCTGGCAGGATTTTTACTACGAGGAGGTGACATATGACCCCAAGCGAAACCCGGATGACCACTTCTCATCTCCAGGGTTCAAGAAATTCCTATCCAAGATAGCAGGCCTTAACTGGCCAAAAGAAAAGATTATTGAATGCTGGAAGATGAGATGCCGCACGTAGCACGACAAATCCACGAGGAGAAATCTGGCCGTAGATGACGACTTTTCGGTTCTCTATGACCAGCATCATGACAGCTGGCGGCCGTTCGCATATCAGGGTTACGTTCCCCGAGGTCCCTTTGAGGATTATAAAGGAGGGTCTTCCTCCCAACAGTTGTACACTTCGACAACTGCCAGCGTGGGCCAAGCAGACATCCAGGTCGACCCAATGCAGCCCGTGGCTTCCAAGGCGGCGCCTGAGAAGGCGAAGAAATTAGTCAAGGCAACGCCCGAGGCGGTCCCTCAGGCACAAAAGACGCCAGCGCCGCCAGAGAGCAGACCGGTTGCGGCAGACCCTCTGCAAGTCAAACCCCGGTACAAGTTTACCGTGGGAGCATCGGCCCGTCTGCACTCGCTTCATCTCCTTCCCCGGATCCGACCATTGTTCCAGAAGAGAAGAAAAGGAAGAGAGTTGAGAAAATCATGCGACCTAGCCTGATAGTGCAGCAGCCAGTCGCAGAGCCGCAGCAGCCGCTCCAGGGACAGTTTCTCTGGGCAGTCCCAAGCCAGCCGCCGGTATCAGAAGCGCAGACATCCACCCAGCATCGGCTCAGGCGGAGCCCGCAGGTACGTTTGCTGCCCCAGTCTCTTTGGTCTCATCTAGTCCCACTCCTACTCCATCTCCCGCTCACTCCGAGCAAGTCATGGCCGCATCTTCCTCCCCGTCTCCACACCCTCCTAGCGGCCCCCATTCTTTTGACCAGTTTGCTCAGAACCCCAACGTTTCCCTATCTCTGAGTCAAACTCCAAACCCTTCGCCTGAAGTTAGTGCTGAAGCCATGCATTCACCGTTACATCCACCGCCTCAGCCGCTTCAAACCCTTGCAGCGTCAGCCGCTCCCATCTCCACTTCCCGGTCGCCCCTAGAAGCGGCCGATCCTTCCGAGGTCCATCCGGTTCCTCCTAATCCCATTCCCGCAGGAGAGATGTCTCAGCAGAACCCTAGGCTGGGGGAACCAGATTTTATGGACGACCTCCAGAATACAGACGACTTGCCCCTGGCAACAAGAGCTGTAGAATACTCTCTCTCTTTCCTCCAAAACCTGAAACGGAGGAGACCTGAAGAGATAGCCGCCCCGGTAAAGCGCACCAAGTATAATTTCGAGAGGAGAGTGCTTACAACAAAGAAGATCATCCCGAAAGTGAAGAAGCCTCTCCGGGAAATGACCAGGGCGGACTATGAGCTCCAGACAAAGGAGAAGAGCTTTGATGATATTGACAAGCGATACGAGATTCAGGGAATCATTCGTAAAGCTGACAATCTCCTTGTCAAGAGTCCGGAGGAGCAGGAAGAGCTTTTCGGGTTGCGGGATAAGACAAGATAGCTTGAAGAGGACTCGTCCGGGTCCACCGAGCAGCTGGAGCGGCGCGGCAAGAAATAGATGAATTAAAAGCCCAGCTGGCCGCTTCCCGACAACAAGCCGCAACCGAAAGCGAGGCAGCCTTGGAGCAGATTTCTGACTCCAAGAATCTTTGAAACAGGCGCAATTGCAATCTGCAGAGAGAGCATCTCAAGCGACGGTCTTTTCGAAGAAGAAAGTTAAGGAGATGCGGGCTGGTTTGCTGCGGGGATGCAAGCCCCACACCTATAAGGCGATGTCAGTTCTGGATTTCACATCCAGAATTCAAGAAGTTTCTGCCCAGGGAAAGCTTGTGGTAGAGGTGGCCGAACGCCAGGCGAAGCAATGGCTGGACCTGACAATAAATCTTCAGGAGCGCGAGCGCGATGGCCTCCAATTCTCCCCCATGTCCTCATTCGCTGCAGAATGGGCAGATGCAAGGGTAACCTTGCATAAATATTTCAAAAAATTAGAAGAGGTGAGAGTTGCTAGACGAATGTTAGACGCATTCGAACATGAAAGAGACATTTGTATGGCTCCTTTTCGCGCTCTTTCTAAACTAGGGTGCCCAGGTTTTGTTGAGAATGGCGAGCTTCTCACCCTAGATCAGGTGAAAAAGAATTGGCAGTCCTTTGAAGCAGATACAGCTGAGATTGATAGCTGGACTGAGCCAATTCAGGAGAGTCAGGTCACTCAGATGGTGTCCAAATGTTGCAAGATCAGCTCCTACTTCCAGGAGCTAGGAAAAAGATACTACACCATCGACCTGCACGCGGTCTCTGCTTTCCACGCAACATTAGAAGAAGTTGCTGACCGCCGGCCATTCGAAGCAGAAGCCTGTGGCCAAGCCCAGGCTGCATACGACCGCATCTGTGAAGCAGAAGCAAAAGTCGGAGAGCCTTCGGAAGGTGATTCTGAGGGGGCAACTGACAAAAGTGAATCTGAAGAACAGTTGCCGCGAGGAGAACAGCTAGAGCAGCAAAAGGCATGGGAAGCAAGTTCCTCTGCACCCAATGGATGAAGGCAAGGATTCTTTGCGCCGAGGCGAGCTCGACACCCCGCGAGCCGCCAGAAATGTTGTCACATTTTGCACGGGGTGCAATGTTTTCAATTTTGTAATAATGCTGCTCTTCTTTTTCCCTCTTCCTCTATTTTCCTTCCTTCTTCTCTCCCTTCCTTTTTCTTTCCTACATTCTCTTTCTTCCCCCCTTTCTTGGAGCCCCTCAGTTGAATTTTAAACTTTCAGCAAGTTACTTGAAAAATGGCTAAGTGTTGGTGCGAAGTTCGCACTTCGCCCAGTTTTGGTGCGAAGTCGTACTTCGCCCCTCTTCTGGGCGCACCTTGTAACTGGCAGGCTGGCAGGCTGACAAAAGAGTGTTAAGTGCTGGGGCAAAGTCCGTACGGCGGCAGACACCAGTTTTCACCTGTGCGCAGTCCGACTTCGCAGCGAAGCCGGAGTGCGCCCTTGACAGGTGCGCAGTAGGGAAACAAACCCGGAAATACATCTAAGGCATGAAGGCCTTCCCGACTGCGCTGTTCTCTGCCCGCACAACCCGAGACGCTCTGATCCCAAGCGAAGTTGGACAAACTGCCTTTCAAGGCAAACACGTGTCACACAGCATCATCCATCATCTGACAAGTGTCCAGCTTCGGGATTTGAGCCGAGACGTGCCGAGCAAAAGGACGAGCATGGGCTGCATTACCTGTGCCAGTGACCTCATTTAAAGCCGATTGGAGGTTCTACCTGCTCCAGCTACCCGCATACCCGCCGAGAAGAAGTTCTGCCCAACACACCGCCAGCTAGCTGTCCAGCTTCCAGGAAGACCATGCTGCGGGTACAGTCCGATCCGACAAAAGGTCAGCATTTGCAGCTCTTTCGCCGCTTTTGTCAGCTATTGTTTGACTGGGACCTTGTGCCCATTAATGTAACGGGAGGGACTCGGGCTATAAAAACCCACCATGAATTCATTGTAAAGTGTGGAAGGGGATGTCTGTTAGGGAACTAATGTAACCGTGCTTCTGCTTATAAATATAATTTGTATGCCTGGTTCTGTTCTGCTGCTTCTATTTCTTTATGCTTATGCTTTACGCTTCCCTGTGTCATGGCTCGTTGATTCGTTTCAGCATTTGGTGATCAGGCGCCTTTAGCATTGTTTGTGTACTTTTAAATTTCATATAATAGATGTGGTAGCAGCTCCATCAGTTGTGTGTTACGTTGCTGTCCGTAGTGGTGATTGATGCGTTGCCGTGCTGTTAGTTCTCCTTGTAGGGAGAATGTTTGCTAGGCGGCCATTGTAGCTGTGCGGTTAAAATCTCTGCATGACACATATACCTGGCTCTGATATCTCTAGGTTGCTTTCTACTTATGTTAGTGTCCGTAGTGGTGATTGATGCATTGCCGTGCTGTTAGTTCTCCTTGTAGGGAGAATGTTTGCTAGGGGACCATTGTAGCTGTACGTACACTGCTTAAGTATCGGAAGTACACATAGATTTTGCAGTTCTCAGTCATGCTTTGTATTTATAATGCAGTAAGTATTGGTGATTGCTGGTTGCCGTACTGTTAGTTCCCCCCCACCAACTTTAAGTATATTTGTATATTCTTTTTGTTCATTTATCTCTTTCTTGCACTCTTAGCTTGAACATAAAACCCCCCAAAAGGAGCCGGCCTTCTCCGGAGATTGGCACGGAAGGCATCTCTTCCTTCCGGCCTTTCATGCTGGTGGGCGAATCTGGGCGCATTAACCCAAATCCTTTCCTCATGGCAGATTCGTAACCAACGCGTAGGTGCGGCAGATGGCACTTCAAATCGGCTTAAATGGTGACAGTTGGCGTCGATAGTGTAGCCCATGCTTTGTCCTTGCGCGGTGAAGTCTTAGCTCGAATCTCGAAGATGGATACTTGTCGGATGCTGATGTATGACACGTGTCTGCCTTGAAAGGCAGCTTATCCAACTTCGCCCAGGATTCAGGCGCTATCGAGTTGCGCAGTTTGAAAATAGCGCAGTTGGTAGGCCTTCTTGCCTTAGCATTTTCCGAGTTGGCTTTACCCAGCTGCGCACGGGTCAGAGGGCGCACTCCGACTTCGCTGCGAAGTCGGGTGTTGCACCGGTGCTTGTTGTCTTCTCCCGCTGTTCGGACTGCGCATTGGAAAAGGGGCGCACTCCGACTTCGCTGCGAAATCGGGTGTCGCCCCAGCACTTAGCTGATTATCTCCAGACCATTCCCCTAGTGCGTCCAGGAAGAGGGGCGCACTCCGACTTCGCTGCGAAGTTGGGTGTCGCCCCTGACACTTAGCCAAATTTTGCTTTGAGTCTGCCTGCTTGCGCACTTCGGGTTCCCTACTACGCCCCAACTGAGGGGCGCACTCCGACTTCGCTGCGAAGTCGGGTGTCGCCCCAATACTTACATTTTTCAAGGGACACCTCTAAAATTTTACTGGGGAAAAAAAGGGAGAAAGAAGAAGAGGGAATGAAACTGCGAGGAAGAGGGAGAAAGGGAGAAACGAAGAAAGGGGAAATGAGGAGAAGGAAAGGAGAAGAGCAGCTCATTTGCAGAAACCAAAAACATGGCACCCCATGCCAAATGTGGCAACACTTATCTTCCAAACTATTGTTTTCTTCTTCAGTGTTTACCATTGGTGATCAAGTACAATCCTTAGAAAGTTGATCTTGAGCCTATTTCTTATATCATTAACTTATTGGCGATAAGTCTTCCCATCCAAAGACTCAATGTGCATTCTAGAGTCCATTGTGTTCCAGCCAAAATATAAAGAAATCCATAGTAGATGGATGGGAATGGAACACACCAGGACAAATTACTTGAAAACCCAAATATGGGGGTAAGATAGGTTGAAAACGACATCATATGTAAAAGCTATGACCTTTAGAAGTTTGGCACAATCTTGTGCCCAATTAGCTTGATGTGTTTGACCAAATTTTGAATGTGAAATTTGAAGGGCAATAATAGTCAAACCAGAAAAGTGCAAAGCCATAGTTCGACTAGGGTTCAAATTTGGGTGCTCCTAGAAAGTACTCCAAGTGCTTCACCACTAAGCTACTGACTCTTTTTGGGTTGAATAATGAGTGTGGATTGACAATATCCAATATCCCCTTCCCTTCAACCACACTCGAGGGGTTAACCTACCATTGATACCATGTTAAAGATTCCATGCATTCTAAATGACAAAGCATTAGAAGAAGAGAGAAAAACTAATAATAGGAATAGTTTGCTAAATATAAGGGAATAAACAAGTGATGACAAGATGATTGAAATGAACAAATGTAGTGCTTGTAAATAGGCTCAAAGTTGTGAGGAATAAAAGGGTAGCCCTCAACTAGACATGATAAAATAAAGTCAACCCAAATGGAATATCAAGAAAAAAGTAAATTAAGAAGTTCCTATTAGTTTCAAGATGGATCTTTGGTTACCTTTTACAGAATCCATGAACATTATGGAATAAGAAAAAGTAGAATGGCAGAAATCATAGACATTATTGTTGATTGAACTTGTCTCAATCTGGAAATAGAAAAAGCCACATAAGGCCTTTCATAGGTTTTTGAATATGCTAAGAAATCACTAGCTATTCGAATCTAGAGACATGCTTGTTTTATGCATGCTTTTTATAATCTTTGGTGCCATGAATCTTCCTTGTTATTAGAAGTCATTAATGTACACTTTTTTCTTTGTACTTTCATGCTTAGATGATTTACATCTTTATTGGCCTTAGACAAGTTTTCCTAGTTTATTATATTACCTTCTCCTGATATTATACATAGCTTTATTTAGATTAGTTTATTATATGACGACATGGATTTAGGTATGTTTGTGACCGACTACCATGTATAATATTTAGATAGTAAGTTGTTTTTTCCCTTTTACTTACAGAGGCAAGCACTCATTTTTAACTAAGTCATACCAATTTTTCTGTGCCAACTAGATTATGGTACATGTTGCTTTGCAATTATGTTTTGTAGGGCTCAAATTATTTGCTGAATGATTTTCCAATTTTATCTTTATTTTCTGAGCTTTTGTTAAAATCATCTTATAGTTGATATGAACTTTTTATTTGTATTACAATGTCATTCGTTTTCCTGTTTCATTTGCAGTGATATCTAGAAGTGGAGGTGGGCAAGTAGATCTGCTTATTCTTGATACACTATACAAGGTATGTTTTCCCCCTTTACAAGTTCAAACATCAGTGTTAAAAATCCATTCTTGGAAATCAATTTGGCTTCAACTGTCATTGTGGAGGCATTTCCAAAAGAGCTTTAGAAAACACATTTAAATTCGGATTACGTAGGAAAATTTTGAAAAGTGGAATCTTCTTGTTGTTCATCCATAGTGTTCATAAACTTTGATAGCACAAAGTTTACAATTCCTTTTAATATCCTATTTTGCTTGCATAGCTGTAATGCCCCCTTTTTGAGCAGTTAGTTAGATGCAGTGGGTTAGCCTACTCATGGGTTCCCGTAGTCTAGGGCAGATTGCAAGGGAGCCTAACTGGAATTCTGGGAGCGGATAATTGAGTGAAATGGGTCTTTGAATCCACTCTCAGATGTTGAATCGGATGGACAGAGCCTTGACTTACTATTTTTAGTAAGTTAGTTTTTAGGGTTTCGAGCAAAATGGACGGTGTAGTCATATTTTTCACCGAAATGGGTGTCCGTATTTATCCTCAGTTTGCGGATCGGATAATCAAAAGGCCAAGTTTTTAATGTGCGAAGGTTTAATTATATAAAGTAAATTATTTAAATACTTTATATAGTTTAAAACTTTATTTTATAAAAAAGGGACGTGGGACTTAAAAAAGAGTTATGTTTAATGATTTATCCCACATTGAGCGTGCAAAAGGAGTTTGTTGTGGAGGAGTCTATTTATTCAGTGGCTTGGTCTCATTTCATATCATTCCGGATTTTATTTATTTTCTCTAGAGTTTGAGGCCAGTGGCTGAGACTTCTTCTCCGAAGGGACGGAAACCCCAACGGTGTGGCTGAGGATGAAACCCCTCAGATTTTTGGAGCTGGACGAAACCCGAGTTCTCTGTTGGTGAATTCACACAAGATTCACACTAGGAGCTTCATCAGTTTTCATAGGTACTTTGGTGTTTGTTGATAAAGTATTTCAAGGGTTTTAAAATCGGAATCAGATTGCATAAGGATTTGTGGAAAGATTGTTGATGTTGAAAACATTGTAATTTGTGCCCTAGAATAAAATCTGAAATAAAATTGCAAGTTATTTCCCAATCAATGCATTTTGTATATTTTGCAATTTGGGTTATATTGTTGGAATTTGTTTTTGTTCTTCAAGTTTAAGATTTAGATCAGAATTTTTTTAACAGTCCCAACCAAGGGGGACATTACAGTGGTATCAGAGTTGGTTTTTCATGCTAGCTTGTTCAGGGTTTGCTGCAAATTTCAGAAATGATTTCAGTATTGTGTGAAAAAATAAAAAAAAATTTCAGCAGCCGTGAGTATTTTTCAGACTTGGAAGTTAGGGTTTGGTTTCCGTTTTCAAATCTAGGGTTTCTAGTTTTTGGGTATTGGTGATTTAAATACCCATTTGGTTGATTTGGGATTTAAGAGTTTTGGATATTGTTAATTTAGAGCTCAACTTATTCTGCAAGCCCGTGGAAGCCTAATTAAATTTCAGATTCATGGAGTCTTATAATGATTGGTCTAGGAGATAGCGTGATTGGGATAGGACTTGTTGGTTACGAATCTGCCATGAGGAAAGGATTTTTGGTTAATGCGCCCAGATTCGCCCACCAGCATGAAAGGCCGGAAGGAAGAGATGCCTTCCGAGCCAATCTCCGGAGAAGGCCGGCTCCTTTTGGGGGGCTTGATTTAAGCTAAAGGGAACGGGAAAGAAATAAAGGAACGGAAAGAGAAAAATGTACGAAAGAGATACAAATATGTCCAAAGGTTGGTGGGGGGGAACTAACGATGACGGGAACACACCAATCACCGCTACTTACCGCATACAAACACAGAGCATGACAAGGAACTGCAAAACCTAGGCGTACTTCCGATACACCAGCAGCGTATGCACAGCTTCAATAGCTCCCTAGCAAACATTCCCTACAAGGAACTAACAGTAGGGGATCGTATCAATCACCAGATACATACACTGACAGGGGTAGAAAGTAAACCTAGAGATGTCAGAGCCAGGTATATGTGTTAGGTAGAGAGTTTAACCGCACAGCTTCAATGGCTCCCTAGCAAACATTCCCTACAAGGAACTAAGAGCAGGGGATCGCATCAATCACCGGATACGGGCCAAGCAACGTCACACACAACCGATGGAACTGCTACCAAATTTATAATGAATGCTTTAAATAATGAAGTACATAAGGTGCTTTAAGCAAGCAATGCTAGGGGGAACCCGATCGCCAAATGCCAAAGTGAATTAACGAGCAGCGACACAGGTGGGCCTAAGGCATATAATGAAAGACAGCATAAAAGAATAAAGATAGTAGAACAGAACCAGGCATACAGATTGTATTCATAAGCAGAAGCACAGTTACAGTAAGCACAGTAGTTCCCTAACAAACATTCCCCTTCCACACTTTACAATGAATTTCAGATGGGCTTTTATAGCCCGAGTCCCACCCGTTACATTAATGGGCACAGAGTCCCGACCAAACATGAGCCGACGTAAGCGGCGAAAGAGCCGCAAATGCTGACCTTTTGTCGGATCGGGCTGCACCCGCAGCATGGTCTTCCTGGAATCTGGACAGCTACGTGGCGGAGTGCTGGGTAATTCTTCAAGTCGGCAGGCTTGCTAGTAGCTGGAGCAGGTGAAACCTCAGATCAGCTTTGAATGTGGCTATTAACGCAGGCGGTGCAGGCAGCCCATGCTTATCCCCTTTTGGTCGGCAGTCTCGGTTCAAATCCCGAAGTTGGACACTTGTCTGATGATGGGTTATGCCGTGTGACACATGCCTGCCTTAGAGGGCAGTCTATCCATCTTTGCTTGGGATCGGGGCTCCTTGGGATGCGTGCAAAAATCAGTGCAGTCGGGGAAGGCCTTCAAGCCTTGGTCAAATTCCGGGTTTGTTCCCCTACTATACACCTGTCAAGGGCGCATTCCCGCTCCGTTGAGAAGTCGAACTGCGCACAGGCGAACACTGGTGTCTCGCCGCCATATGGACTCTGCTCCGGCATTTTACCTTTTTCTCGCATTGACTCGTCGATCTGCCAGTGCAAGGTGCGCCCAGAAAGTGGGGCGAAGTACGAACTTCGCACCAAAACTGGGCGAAGTGCGAACTTCGCACCAAAACTGGGCGAAGTGCGAACTTCGCACCAAAACTGGGCGAAGTGCGAACTTCGCACCCAGACTTAGCCAATTTCAGATAGACCTGCTGGAAAGCTGGAAAATCAACTGGGGAACTCCATGGAAAAAAAGGGGGGAGAGAAAGAGAATGGGAAAGAAAAGGAAAGGGAGAGAAGCGAGAAAAACGGAAGGAGGAAAAGAAGAGCAGCACTGTTACAAAACAACATTGAAGACATTGCACCCCGTGCAAAATGTGACAACAGGACTCAGAGTGAGATACAAAAATCCATCAGTCAATTAACTGCAATGATGCAAATTTCTTTACCTTCAGTTTTTCCTCAGGATAAGGTTGATTTTTCATTCATAAAGTTGCTGAAGAAAGTTGGAGTTGAACAAAATACATTACAAGATCCTAAAATTGCAGCTAATATTGCGGCTAATAAAATTGAGTTTGCTGTCCCAAAGAAGATTGACAAGGGTAAACAAAAGTTAACAGGAAAGGAAAGGAAACCGAGTGATCTGCAGGTTACAGGACTTCCTCACGGAAGCAAAAATCAGTTGAGGAGAGAAGGGCGATATTTCACATGCAAAAGGGAATGGTCACATGGTCACAATTGCGAAGACGATAAAGAGAATGACTTAAGGCAACCAAGTGCAGAAGAGGACAATAGTGAAGTTGAAATCTTAGAGTTTGGGAAAGATGCTTCATATCAGGAATCATGCATAACAAGGAACCAAAATGATGTTGGTGATGATGAGGAAGACAGCACAATGGTTTTGGATATAAACTTAGAACAATCTAGTGTGGATTGTGAAACCTTTAATATAAGGTATGATGAATCTTGTGATTTTCCTATCATCAATTCATTAATGCATGATGGCATCTTTCATAATGAAGTGTCCGTAGATCCTATATTTGATGAGGAAATGATTATGAATGAAGAGGATTCTTTGCTGAAAACCGAAATGGAAAGAATTAACAGACTGTTGGATGGTGATTTCTCCGAGGAGTTGGAGACTATGGCAGATTTAGAAGAAGATGCGATCGTTGATGAATTTCCACTTGAGCATGAGACTGACCTAGTCGATGAGATGAATAAAAATCAGATTATGATCATGCCTTCTAGTCAAGAAACTTGCAGGGAAGAACAAAAGGACAAAAATAATGAAGATTAAGTTAATTCATCCTGTGCTTCGACGAATTTAGAATTAGGCATTGGTCATCAAAAAGATGGTGAGCATGCTGATTTTGATATTGTCAAATCAACAATAAATGATAGTATTCATGCAGTTGTTGATTTTGAGGATGAGGACAGGTCTGTCATAACTTCGGAGCATGTAATTGGGGAGTGCAGTATTGTGAAGGAGGCTGATTTTGATCATTGTGCGTGGGATAGAAATTCTGAAAGTTTGTCGTGTGATGCTGATTCCAATCCATTGCAAGGTTGGAAAGACCAGTTACAGGTCACAGAGGAGCAAATTGTTCAGACATTAACTCACTTGGATAGGACACATGAGTTTGTCGAGTGCCTCTTTCAGGCAGCCTAGCTTGGGGAGAGATAGAAGAAGTTGATAGTTGGAGCTACCGTTACCGATTTGCAGGCTATCAAGCAGGCATTAGAGGTGGTAAAATCTGATTATTTGAGGTTGCTATCCGACAGGGATCAAGCCTTACTGCTTGCAGATAAGGCCTTCCAAGAACTCAGAGAAAGAGGATTGTTCAGAGCTTCATAGGGTTTTAGTTGGTGAAGTTCATATGGACGGTATTGTGAGGTATGTACATCATTTTGATTTCAGCCCTCTTATAGATGAGTGGACCATGTTTTTGATGACGCATAGTAGTGAGCCGGAAGACTGTTTTGATAGACTTCATACTTCACTTGGCTTTTTGCAGAGATAGCAGTGGAATTTATCCATGAAAGGAATTGTGGCCGAACAGTATTCCACCTATGTGCAGGTTAGCCCAGCGGTATTCTTCAGGTAGTGGGAATGTCAGATTCCCTATTGGTCCTGGTTATCTAGGAGTTTCTATGATGGAATGAAAGACACTCGTTGGCCCAAGGAGAAGTACTAGTGATAGAATATGGATATGGGATCCAGGAGAGATTACAGATGTCGACTGTACAGTGGTGCCATGGCAGGGGGATTTTCATGTTTCATATTCCGGTCCTCACAGGGATTGCAACTCGGATGGTTATGATGGATTCATTACCAAATTATTGGTGAGGCTAGTTCAGCTGAGGCACATGGACTCTACAGTTATGATCAGAGTGACGCAAAGATCAGCATGGTGATGTTGACATGATACTGGTTTGGGACCTCGGGAATCTACTTGATTTCAACGATGAATCATTTTTCAGTTTAGTGACGGAGTCTGAGAGAGTTGTCAGCTTTAGCAGATTCAGATGGATGACAGGGGTTACTGTTGGTTACGAATCTGCCATGAGGAAAGGATTTGTTGTTATTGCGCCTAGATTCGCCCACCAGATTGAAAGGTCGGAAAGAAGGAATGCCTTCCATGCCAATCTCCGGAGAAGGCCGGCTTCCTATGGGGTTAATAGTGTTTTAGGTTAAGAGTGCAGGGAAAGAGATAAAAGTGCAGAAAGAGAATCCAAATGTGATTGGAGTTGGGAGGGGGGAATAAGCAGCACGACAACGATCAATCACCACTACTAACAACATTCCTTTACAAAACATACATTGAAACTACAGCTATCATTCATCCTATGTATCCTCTATCTATGCATTCTAGGAATACTTGATCATCAAATACCAGAGTCCAGAGTTCGAGTACAACGATGAAGCAATGATACAAGAAACATGAGGCAGAAATGACAAGGAGAGGCAGCATACAAGATAAAATACAGTAAGCAGAGCCAAGTATATGCTTGTATTAGAGGCAAACGCACAGCTACAATGGTTCCCTAGCAATATATTCCCCCTCTCCCCTTTTACAATGAATTGCATGGCTATTTATAGCCTCAAGTTTCCCTCGATTACATTCTCGGGCACCGTCCCAGATTAAACATTAGCTGACACAAGCGGCTGAAGAGCTGCTGATGTTGACTTCTGTCGGGCAGGACTGTACTTGCGGCATGGTCTCCCTGAAAGATGTACAGCTATGTGGCGTTATGTCGGGTCAAACCTTTGGTCAGCAGGAATGCGGGTAGGTGCGGCAGATGGCACTTTACATCAACTTAAATGGTGGTAGTTGGCATAGATAGTGCAGCCCATGCTTTGTCCTTTTCCCGGTCATGTCTTGGCTCGGATCCCGAGGTTGGACACTTGTCAGATGCTGATGAGTGACATACGGCTGCCTTGAAAGGCAGAGTTTATCCAACTTCGCCCGAGACCTGAGCGCTGTCGGGTTGCGCAGGTAGAAAACAACGCAGTTGGGAGGGTCTTCTTGCCTTAGTCATTTTCTGAGCCTGTTTCCCCAACTGCGCACCGGTCAGAGGGCGCACCCTGACTTCTCTGCGAAGTCGGATTGCGCGTTGGCACTTGCTGTCTTCTTTGCTGTTCGGACTGCGCACTACGAGGCGGGCGCACTCTGACTTCGCTGCGAAGTCGGGTTGTGCCCCAACACAGTTTATTTCCTTCCATACTGCTCTCCAAGTGCGCCCAGGAAGAAGGGCGCACCTCGACTTCGCTGCGAAGTCGGGTTGCGCCCCAGCATTTGGTCAAATTTCGCTCACCTCCTGTTGTCGCACTTCGCCGTCCCTACTTCGCTCCAACTTGAGGGCGCACCCCGATTTCGCAACGAAGTTAGGTTGCGCCCTGACACTTAGAAACTTTCAGGGAACACCTCTGTTCTGGAAACTTTGCTTGGGGGAAGAAAAGGGAGGAATGAAACTGCAAGGAAGAGGGAGAAAGGGAGAAATGAAGAGAGGGAAAAAGAGGAAGGGGAAAGGGAGAGAGAAGCTCACTTACAGAAACTGAAAACATGGCACCCCGTGCTAAATGTGGCAACATTCCTGGCGGCTCACGGGGTGTCGAGCTCGCCTCGACGCAAAGAACCATGCCTTCATCCATTAGGTGCAGAGGAACTTCCTTCCCCTGCCTTCTGCTGCTCTGACCGCTTCTGGCAACTGTTCTTCTTCAGGTTCACTTTCACCAGTTGCCCCCTCAGTTTCCTCTTCTGAATCTAAAGGCTCTCCGCTGTCGGCCTCCCACTTGCTGATGCATTCGTACGCAGCCTTGGCCTGGTCCCAGACTGCTGCTTGGAAAGGCCCGAGGTCGTTGATCTCTCTTAATGCTGTGTGGAATGCAGCGACCGCGTGCAAGTCGATGGTGTTATATCTTTTTCCCAACTTCTTAAGGGAGGAGTTGATTTTACAGTATTTCGACACCATCTGGGTGACTTGAGCTTCTTGAATTGGCTCTGCCCAGCTATCAATTTCTGCTGTATCTATCTCGAAGGACAGCCAATTCTGCTTGACCTGCTCAAGGGTCAAAAACTCGCCATCTTTGACATAGCTCGGGCACCCGTGTTCAGACAGAGTGTGAAAGGGGGCCAGGAGAATGTTCCTTTCGTGTTCTAGGGCGTCCAACGCCTTCCTGACAGTCCTAATCTTCTCTGTCCTATCAAAATAAATGTGCAAGGTTACCCTTGCATCTGCCCACTCTGAGGCAAGTTGGGACATAGGGGCAAATTGGAGGCCTTTGCGCTCAAACTGCTCAAGTTTCATAGCCAGTTCTAGCCATTGCCTCGCCTGGTGTTCGGCATCCTCTACCACAGGCTTTCCCTGGGCAGATACGTCTTCGATCCTGGACACGAAGTCTAGGACTGACAAGGACTTGACAAGGTTGGGCTTGCAACCTTGTAGCAGATTAGCCCTCATCTCCTTGGCTTTGCTCTTTGAAAAGGCCGTCGCCTGTGATGTTTTCTCTGCAAGCTGCGACTGCACCTATTTCAGCGAATCTTGAAGCTGTGAAACCTGCTCCAGCACCGCTTTTCTCTCTTCTGACAGCTGCTCGGCTGTCTGTTTCTGCGCTGCGGCCTCCTGCTGAGAGGCGGCCAGCTGAGCTTTAAGCTCTTCTATTTCCTGTTGCGCTGACCCCAGCTGCGCAGTAGCCCTAGCTGGGTCCTCCTCAAGCTGCCTTGTGTTGTTCTGCAGCTGGAACGCCGCCTCCTGGGTCTCGAGATGTTTGACAAGGAGATTGTCTGTCCTACGACGAATACCACGAATTTTGTATTCCTCGATGTCGTCAAAGCTTTTCTTCTTCCTATGATGCTCGTAGTCCGCCTCGGTCATCTCCCGGAGAGGCTTCTTCACCTTTGGGATCAACTTCTCTGTTGTGAGCACTCTCCGGTCTAGGTCAAACTTTGTGCGTTTTACCGGGGCGGCTATCTCCTCGGCCCTTCTGCATTTCACGCCCTGGAGAAAAGAGGCAGAACCCCCCACGGCTCTTACTGCCAGAGGCTGGTCCTCGGTGATATTCATGAAGTCGAGGTCCTCCAGCGTCTGATCTTGTTGCGGCATTTTCCCTACAAACAGTGAAGTAGGAGGGATTCCAGAGGGGGTGGTAGCCTTTAAGGGTGACCGGGTCCTAGGGGAAACAGGAGTCTGAGTGGATAGCGCCAGCAGGGCTTCGAACGGCTGGAGTGAGGGGCGTGGTGATGAAAGCGCAGCTTCAGCACTGGCTACAGGTGAGGGTTCTAGGGTTTGGCTCAGTGACTGGAAGGCATTAGGATCTTGAGCAAACTGGTCAAAGGAATGAGGGCCGCTGGATGGCTGGGTAGCCTGGGAAGCAGACGACGCGGCTACGGCTTGCCCTGATGAGATGGGAGATGGAGCCTTAGCAGGGCTGACTTGGACTTGTGGAAGAGAAACAGTGGACGTACCTGAGCCGCTGTTGGTGGGGTGCTTTCAGGCCGAGTGTCTGTCACTGGTTCAGGGCTGTCCAAAGAGACAACCTCTGGCGCTGCTGCCGCTGACCGCTCAGCGACCGATTGCTATACAGGATCTTTAGGCCGCTTGGCCCTTTCAACCTTCTTCTTTTCTTCTGGCACTGCGGCTGGTCCAGAGGAGAGAGATAATATCGGGGCGACAGGCGTTGATGTTCCCACGATAAACTTGTACCTGGGTCTGGCTAGAAGGATGCCTGCCGCACTCGGTCTGCTAGCTGGCAGCGCAGACGCTTTTTCTGCTGGAGTGGCCACCTCAGGGGTTGACTTCTCTGAACCCTATGCCCTTTCGAGTACTGCCTCAGAAGATACAGGCTGCATCGGGCCCACTTGGCTGCTTGCTGGAGTTGCACTGGAAGTCGCAGGAGTCGACGATTGCTGGGAGGTGGGCCTCCCTTTATACCTTATCTTCGCGCCTTGGGGAACACAATTGCGAAATTCAAAGGGCCGCCACGTGTCGACGTGCTGGTCATATAGGGCAGAAAATTCATCATCGACGGCTAGATTCCTCCGGTTGGATTTATCGTGCTGCGTGCGACACCTCATCTTCCAACATTCAATGATTTTGTCTTTATGCCAGTTGAGGGGCGCCACCTTTGCGAGGATTTTTTTGAAGCCCGCCGACTCCATCCGGTGATCCGGTTTTCGCTTGGGATCGTACGTCACCTCTTCGCAGTAAAATTCATGCCATGGTGGCCATGATTGCATCAAGTCAATGCGCCAGTGGAGGTCTGCACCTGTCCTATTCCTTCTTTCCTGCATGATCTCAGCTCTGGGACAGATGTGCGTGAATTTTCCCCTGACCCCAATTGGGTCGTATTTCCAATGCTGCGGCAGAATTATCAGGCCCATTTCAATGAGTTCCCGCTCGAGGTAGACGTGCTGCCCGATTTCGAACACTTGGGTATTCGCCCAGGTCATAGGATACTGAAATATATGACCTTTCTTTTTGCCCTGGCCAAATTCTTCTTCAACGCAGTCCATCTGCCGCGCAATTTCCATCCCAAACTGGTGGTCAGTGTAGAAGTAGGGCAGCAGGAACGGCTTCCCCTTGAACCCGTAGATTCTGACTATGATGCCCTGAATCAGCCGGAAGGTGTCCCCGTACTCATTCTTCCACAGGTACTTTGTCAGGGCTTCCGGTGGGCGACACGCGCTTCGGTTGAACAACCCCATGACCTGGCACAAAAATTTGATATTAAACTCATAGAATGAGCCCTTTCTGTACAGAATCTCTGTCCATTCGTACACGGGGAGCGACTCTCCTTTTTCATTCATCTTATTTAAGTCTGGGACATTTATCCGGTAATGCATGTGATATAGGCACAGCCATGCGAGGAAGGAGCAAAACCGGAAATCCGTTGACTGTTTTTGCTGCAGTCTAACCAGGCTTGAATGTATCGCATACGCCAGCCAGTCCGCCCAGTCTAAAAGGATAGGGCGCTTTCCACTCTTTTGCGCCGTAGAGTCGTAAAATTCTCCATGCAGAAGACATTCTGCCATCGCCAGCTGGTACGGCCGTACCACTTTGTCAGAGTCGCAGCCGAGGACCCATGTCAGGATGATGTAGATATACTTATTTTCAAATCTGTCCAGGGGTATGGGGCCAGTTGGCCACTATCTGGCAGCCAGCGGAATTTTCAGCTCTGAATCATGAAATTCTCTCATCCGCTTCGTCTGTGTAAATCTGCCGGTCTGCTCATCTAGGTGCATCCTTCTGACGATTGCGCCGGGTTCGTACTGAAGCCTTGGGGTGAACGTTGGCTGGACGCTCTCCAGGAAAAGAGTGAACAACACCTTCCCCTTGTTGTCACAGACCTGCGGGGCAGCTGGTTTGTAATATTCTACAATTGCTTCGACCAGCTCCAGGCACCAGCGAGTAGGAGGGCACAAGAACCAGTACAGGTTCGATTTGAATGTAGCTCCAAGGTGGTGGGAGGGTGAAAGCTTGTCCACCCACTTTGCAATGTTCAGCCGTAGTTTGGAGAGGCTGATGGAGAAAGAGCCGTCCTTGTACCCGGCTAGGCGATTGACTGGCGGCGGCAGAGTTTGCCCAACTACGCGCCTCTTCGTCCGGGATTTTCTTTTCTGATCCATCTGCGGCGCTTCGCTCTCATGAGCGCTTGACTCAGGTGATTCCTCAGTTTCGCGCCGTTCTTCATTGGATTGCGCCTGTACAGGCGCTTTCCCCTTTTTCATCCTTTCTGAAACAGCAGAGTCGGGAATTACAGGGAATTTTAGCTTTTGAATTGTCAGCTCTGCGCTTTGCAGTCTTGGAAGCAGTTTGATACTCTGAATTCTCTGAGTGTGCCAGGGCCTTTTGCTAGGCAAAGACTGCATCATTAATGGCGCGAGGGGGGGAGTTAGGGGGGTTAACTTGAAGTTGGTGGAGGCATTATGATTTTTTTTGGTGGCTAGGTATGGGTTTATTTTTGAAAAGCGCACCCCAATAGCCGTTGGTCCAAGACGCACCTTGCTTTTTAAATGCATTGTTCTTGAAAGCTGTGCAATCATTAAACCCCCTTGGACGTTGTGCCATTGCTGACGTCATCGCTGCCATCTTGGCACACTTTACAAGAGAGAACTTTTGGCTCACTAGCCCAGCTTCGCGTTGTGCCGTACTTCGCCCTGGGCCCACAGTTAAAATTTTTCTTGTTTTCCGTGATGGGTTATCCAGGCTGCGCCCAAAAGTCAGGGCGCACTCGGACTTCGCCCAGTTTAGACTGCGCAGTCTGACTTCGCTCCGAAAAGTTGCGTAGTCGGACACTTAGCCATTTTCTTGCTGTTTTTCCCAACTGCGCCCTTCGGATGGTGCGCCACCCGACTTAACTGCAAAGCCGGGTTTTGCCTCAGTTTTACTTGGGCTCTATGAAAATTTAAAAAACTGAAAAATTGAAATATTTACATTGTGAAAACTGAAAACGCAGAATCTGTACAAAGAAGGACCCATTTGGGTGCCTTCAGTGGCGATAAATTTTTAAGTGGAACCCATTGACGGGAATGGGGAGAAGCTGTCCTTCCATGTCCCAGAGCACAAATGCGTTGAACTGATTTACCCGGGCGATCTGATAAGGGCCTTCCAGAGGGCATCAAACTTTCCGTGGTTGCCCGGCTTCGCCTTCAGTGAATCCCACTTTAGCACCAGGTCCCCGATTTTGAAAATTCGGGTAGTGGTACCTTTCGCGAACCAACCTTGTGTTGCTTCAGCGTGTTTGGTGAAGGCCTGGTACGCTTTTTCTCTGTCTTCCTCTAACTGCAGCAACTGGCACAGTCTGTTGTCTACTGGATCCCCGTTGCCTCTCTCTTCGTCAAGCATCCAGAGAGCGGGAATTTCGATGTGGGTCGGCAAGACTGCCTCTTTGCCGTATACGAGCGCATAGGGGGACGTCTTAATGGATTTCTTGAAGGATATTCTGTCCGCCCACAGCGCCCGATCCAGGAGTAGGTGCCAAGTCCTCTTGTTCTTCTCTACTGTCCTTCGGATGATTTTCAACAGATTCTTGTTGGTGGACTCGGCGAGACCGTTCCCCTGCGGGTAATAATTGGAAGACATTTTGTGATAAATGCCGTATTTGCCGGTGTACTCCGTGAGTATAGTGCCTGCGAACCCCGGACCATTGTCCGTCACTATTGACTTAGGGACACCGAAGCAGGTGATCAGGCTCTCAAGGAACCTGATGACTGTCTCCTGGTCCGCGTTTTTGGTAGGAATCGCCTCTGCCCACCGTGTGAAGTAATCGGCGGCGATAAGAATGAACTTGTGCCCTGCTGCAGAGTTTGGCGTGATAACCCCAATAAAGTCTAGACCCCACTGTTGAAACGGAGTCTCGACTTGGATCGGTTGAAGGGGCAGTGGTGCTTTTCTATTTCGGCCAGCAAATCTTTGGCATTGATCACATTTTGTACAGACCGCATGTGCGTCTGTGAATAGAGTGGGCCAGTAGTACCCAACTCTGATTATTTTCAAGGCTGTGGGCCTTGCAGAGTGGTGACCCCCAGGCATCCCGGAGTGGAATTTTCCGAGGACCCTGAGTTGGTCTGCTTTCTTGACGCACCGCAACAGGATGCCGTTAATATTTTTAAAGTACAGCCCCTCGGGGCGAAGAGTGTATTTCAGTGCACCTAGACGAAACCTCCTTTGTGAGGCGTTCAGGTGGTCTGGACATCTCCCGGTGCAGAAATACTTGACCAGGTCATCTGTCCAGTCATTCTCCTCTGATAAGGAGTTGGCTAGGTTGGTGTTTGTTGCTGGATCCTCCCACTTACAAGGCGGATATCCGGGACTGCTGCGCTTCGGGCCAGCTTCTGGCACAAGGCTCGGCCTCTGATAAGCTTGGTTGGCCGAACCTCGATGTCGAACTCCTAGATTTTAGCAATCCATCCTGCTCTCTTGTGACCCGGCTCTCCTTGTATAATGAAGCTTCGGACGTCTGGGTGTATCACAAAGACAGTTGTCCGGCTCTGGGAGACGAAGTGCCTGAACTTTCGGAGAGACTTCATGACTGCGTGAACCTGCCGCTCTATAAAGTTGTACTTTTCGTCGTGCGGCTGAATCACTTGGCTTAGGAACGCTATGGGGCGCTCCTCACCATCGTCTCCCTTTTGGGTCAGGACTGCGGCGTAACTCTTGGGTTCTCCCACCGCGTACAGGATGAAGTCCTTGGAATAGTCCGGGTTTATCAACACCGGAGCTTGCGCAATTCGGGCCTTGATTTCCTCAAAGGCCTGCCTCCTTTCATCAGTCCATAAGAACTCAGTGTTCTTTTTTAGCAACTCGGCCATGGGCTTGATTACCTGTGCGAATTCCGGTATGAACTTCCGCACAAAGTTGATTTGGCCGAAGAAGGACTGTAGCCCCTTCTTGTCAACTGGAGCGGGCAAACGGAGGAGGGCTTCTGCTCTATCAGGGTCCACGGCTAGGCCTTTCTCGGAGATGACGTGCCCCAACAACTTTCCTTCTTTTACCGCGAAGATAGATTTCTTCGGGTTTATGGAAATGAATTCACGACATCTCTCAAATATTTGCCGCAGGTGGGGAACATGGTCGTCTCTTTTGTGAGAGAATACAGTCATGTCATCCAGGTAAATGACAATGACCTTGTTGAGCAGCTCTCGGAAGGCCAGATCCATGGCTCTCTGGAACGTGGCGCCAGCATTAGATAAGCCGAAAGGCATGCGCTGGTAGGCGAACGTTCCCCATTTGGTGGTGAACGCCGTTTTATGCTGGTCCTCATCCTTGACCCAGATCTGGTTGTACCCAGAAAAGCCGTCTAGGAGGGAGAATCGTTGCGCTCCAACAACTATATGGAGGATCTGATCGATCTGGGGGAGCGGATAATGGTCCTTGAGGGAGGCCTGATTCAGATTTCTGAAGTCCACACAGAGACGAATGTCTCCGTTCTTCTTCCTCACGGGGACCAAGTTCGCAACCCAGGATGAATGCTTGATGGGGTAGATGATCTTGGCTTCCAGCATCTTCAAGAGCTCGACTTTCATCATGGCTTCGATTTTCGGATTTACAACAACCCTCTGCTTCTGCCGGAATGGCTTGGCGCCATCTTCTAGCTCAATGGTATGCTGGATTATATTTCTGTCATACCCCTTCAAGTCCTGGTAGCACCAGGCTACTATGTCAGGGAACTCTCGGCACAATGTTCTGATTTGCTCAAGTTCCTCTGTGGTGCAATTTGTCTCGACTTTAATTGTTTTTCTTGGTTCGAGCTCCAAGTCGGCATACTGCTTCGGGTCTACTTTGATCCGATGTGATATTGCTCTATCATTCTGATCAAATAGACTCTCAAGGGTAATTAGTCCTTTTGGGACATGATTATTTTTCAGCTGTATCAACCCCTCATATTGCTCGTCATCAGGGTCTCTACCTTCGATCGAACATGCTTCGTTAATAAAAAATGTGACGATTTCCTCGTCACAGTCGAACACCTGCCAGTGGGTGTCCTTATCAAGCACAGAAGGCCTGTAAATGGTACGAACCGGCTTCGGCTTTTGGACAGTGTCATCAGTCGGAACGTACCTGGCTCCAACAGACGCCAGAATGTCAGCATGCTTGTTTTTCTCGTGTGATATAGCCTTGACATTCAATGAGTCAAAAGGCTCCATCAGATCCTAGACCCGATTTCGGTACGCCTTGAGGTAGTGCTTTTTGGAGGCGCACTTATTCGTAATCTGGTGGCAAACCAGTTCTGAGTCGCCAAAGATATGCAGATGCTTCCCTAGCCTCTCCGCTTTCCGCAAGCCTAAGCACAGGGCTTCGTACTCTGCCGCGTTGTTAGTACATCTCCAGGCCAGCCTGTAGGTGTAGTCCTTCTGGATCCCGGTCGGAGAAACCAAAAGTACACTTGCACCGGCGCCATTTTTGCATCGTGCGCCGTCAAAGAAAAGCTTCCACAGCTTTTTTGGTGCAGGTCCTACTTCTTTCTTGGCAGACTTGTCAAGCCTTTCAGGCTGAACAACAGTGTAGCAGCCTTGCTCGGTCTCAGTCATGGCGTTGAAGTCCCGCAAGGAGAATTCGTCTTCTACTTGCAGCAGCTCAAGAGCTTGCTCCGTCATATCCACCACCACCAGTTCTTCCTCCGTCAGCTGAACCATGCAGTCCTCCGCCTCTTCTCCGGGTATCTTCTCTACTAGGAAGGTGGAAGGCTTTTCATTGTAAATCTTCAGTCTCCTTCCTTTGAAGGGCACTTCCATGTGTGAGTAGTCTAGAGACAGATACCCTCCCAACTTCGCAGTGAACTCCCTAGAGAGACACATGCCGAAGTAGGGTTCCAAGTCGACAACCACGACCTCTTGGATGACCACGATGTCGAGAGCTTTGTGCAGCCGAATAGGGATGTCTTTAATGACACCGACTGTCTTGACAGGGGTGCCGTCCAGTTGCAGCACGCCTTGGCTGCTCCTTGTGTACTCCATCCAGATTTCGTCGTAGACTGCTCTCGACATTATGGTTGTGGAAGCTCCAAAATCCACCATACAGTTGTGCACTATGTACCCTTGCATCCGTAATGACAGATAGAAGGGAGGTGGTATGTTCTTCCCAGTGGCTGAGAGTGTCAGAGGTTGAACCAGAACAGCAGGCTGTATCTGCTTGCCATTCTTCATGCTTTTCAGAGATTCCTGCAGCAGATCAACCTGCCCTGGGAGTAGAAGAGCATCATACATGCTGATTCTTGCGGGGGTCCTCTTTAATTCGTCTACTATGCTGTAGCCCGAGGTGCTAGCTCCTTCCGCTTCTTTTGCCGGCTCATACTTCGTCCGGTACTGCTGAGTGGCCTCAACTCTCTGTCTCTTGGTCAGAGACGGATATCTCAGCTTCTCCTGAGCTTGTTCTTTGGTTTCAGCTGGAGGCTGAGCAGCGAAAGCTTTAGGCGCGAGAGATTTTGCTACGGGAGGCTTGACTGCGGGAGTCTTTGCTTTGGCTGTGTAGGGCCACAGCCTCTTGTCAGGTGGTAGCCCAGCAGGTTGCGCCTTATCTCTCCTGGCGTACACCTTTAAGGGCTTTGCTGCAGCTTCAGCAGACTTTCTGTTTTCCTTGGCCGGAGGTGGCAATGGATCTTCTTCTGGGACGACGAAGTTGCTTTCATCACCCAGGATCATGTATAGTTCTTCGTCTTCTATGGCGCTGCCGGCCAAGGTCTGGAGGTAGTGTTGGTGCAGTGTACAGTCATCCTCAGAGTGCGGGTCATTGCACGTGGTGCACCAGTTGATCTGGTCAGAAGTACCAGGTTGGTCTTCAATGGCAGCATTCCTCGGAGGGGGCCGCCTCTGATCTCGCCGTTCTGGGGCTTGATCCTTTGTCAGTGTCGGGGGCGGATATGGCCTTCTTGGAACAAGGTCCATCTGGGCCTGTTTTTTCTTTAGGACAGTCATGTCGTTGGACATGGTGTGATATCCAGAGGCCAAAGCTCGTACCTCCTGAAGGATTTTATTCTGAATATCATTGTCAAGAGGCGGCAAATGAGCTGGAGGAGGTAATGCAGCCAATGGAGGCGGTGTGGAATATTGTGCATACTACGGGGGAGCAGGGAGTGCTGGAAAATGCGGAGGAGGAGGAGGCGGATAATGAATTTGTGGCGGGCCATAAGGGTTTACGACCGGCGCCGGATTCCATTGTTGCTGGGGTTGCTGTCCTGAAGTGGACGACACTGGATCGGAAGCTGATGGGTACTGAGATCGGGGAAAGTCGGGGTAAATAGGCGGCTGTACCCTGTGCGGGAGTCTGCCAATGGAAATGATATCCATCTCGGCTTGTTGGGCAGCCTCGTACGGAGCAGGGAACGAGTCGATTTTGGCTACCTTCAGCAGCAGGCAAATGTCTGAGTTGAAGGACCTCAGGTAGTAGTAGGCGGCTTGACCTGCTGACGGTCGGAGTTCGCGAGGTACTCGTTTCCAAGACCTCGCAAACCTGATGTTGAAGTCTGACACCTCCTCTTGGGGGTGTCTCTGTATACTTTGGAATTGATGCAGCAAAGAAGAGGGATCAGCAGACTCGTTGCATCCTTTCACGAGCCTGTCGGCTAACTGTCGCCACCCTATGATAGATCCCTCTGGCAGTGATCTCCACTAGTAGAGAAGCTTTCCCCTTAGGGAAAGGGCCAGTAGACGGGTCTTCACACCTTCGTCAGTGATGGAATGTAGCGCAGCCAGGGCCAGAATGTCCTGGATGTGTTCATACGCCGTCTTGCCGTAGCCGTCATACGTAGGGATAGACTTTAAGGTAGCGGGGGGCACAGCTTGCTGTCCGACTAGGGCCAAGGGCCCCGTAGAGTCCACCGCCGGGAAGAGGTCATCATTGTTTTGCTGGGCAGCCATGTCTTCTTCTCCCCCGGTAGTGTACTCAGTGTCGGAACTGTCCGAGGATGTAGATCGCTCTTCAGCCTCGACCTCTTCGATTTCAGCCTCGGCTTATTGAATTTCAACCTCGGCTTCTTCTATGTGAGCTTGTTGATCGGCCAACCTGACGCGCTCACCTGGAGCATCAAGATCGATTTCGTAAAAGTCAGGCGGGTTTTCCGGATTCCTTGCTCGCCACCTTCTCGTTTGCATGAAGGCGTTAGGACCGGTCTTTACGGACTCAAAGAGTATTCAGGTTCATGCAGAGTCGCCAGGTGCTCTAATTTCTAACAACAATGAAGCGAGCACTCGTGCTTCGATTCTGTTTGGGGGTGGGAAACTACCATGTCCCACCGGGCGTGCCAGAGAAACTGTTGGTTACGAATCTGCCATGAGGAAAGGATTTGTTGTTATTGCGCCCAGATTCGCCCACCAGATTGAAAGGCCGGAAGGAAGGAATGCCTTCCGTGCCAATCTCCGGAGAAGGCCGGCTTCCTATGGGGTTTTTAGTGTTTTAGGTTAAGAGTGCAAGGAAAGAGATAAAAGTGTAGAAAGAGAATCCAAATGTGATTGGAGTTGGGAGGGGGGAATAAGTAGCACGGCAACGATCAATCACCACTACTAACAGCATTCCTTTACAAAACATACATTGAAACTACAGTTATCATTCATCCTATGTATCCTCTATCTATGCATTCTAGTAATACTTGATCATCAAATACCAGAGTCCAGAGTTCAGTACAACAGTAAGCAATGATACAAGAAACATGAGGCATAAATGACAAGGAGAGGCAACATACAAGATAAAAGACAGTAAGCAGAGCCAAGTATATGCGTGTATTAGAGGCAAACGCACAACTACAATGGTTCCCTAGCAATATATTCCCCCTCTCCCCTTTTACAATGAATTGCATGGCTATTTATAGCCTCAAGTTTCCCCCGATTACATTCTCGGGCACAAAGTCCCAGATTAAACATTAGCTGACACAAGCGGGTCGAAGAGGCTCGCTGATGCTGACTTCTGTCGGGCAGGACTGTACTTGCGGCATGGTCTCCCTGAAAGATGTACAGCTATGTGGCGGTATGTCGGGTCAAACCTTTGGTCAACAAGAATGCGGGTAGGTGCGGCAGATGGCACTTTACATCAACTTAAATGGTGGCAGTTGGCGTAGATATTGCAGCCCATGCTTTGTCCTTTTCCCTGTCATGTCTTGGCTCGGATCCCGAGGTTGGACGCTTGTCAGATGCTGATGAGTTACATATGACTGCCTTGAAAGGCAGTTTATCCAACTTCGCCCGAGACTTGAGCGCTGTCGGGTTGCGCAGGTAGAAAACAGCGTAGTTGGGAGGGTCTTCTTGCCTTTGTCATTTTCTGAGCCTGTTTCCCCAACTGCGCACTGGTCAAAGGGCGCACCCCGACTTCGCTGCGAAGTCGGGTTGCGCGCCGACACTTGCTATCTTCTTTGCTGTTCGGACTGCGCATTACGAGGCGGGCGCACTCCGACTTCGCTGCGAAGTCGGGTTGCGCACCAACACTTAGTTTATTTCCTTCCATACTGCTCTCCAAGTGCGCCCAGGAAGAAGGGCGCACCCCGAATTCGCTGCGAAGTCGGGTTACACCCCAGCATTTGGTCAAATTTCGCTCACCTCCTGCTGTCGCACTTCGTCGTCCCTACTTCGCTCCAACTTGAGGGCGCACCCCGACTTCGCAGCGAAGTCGGGTTTCGCCCTGACACTTAGAAACTTTCAGGGAACACCTCTGTTCTGGAAACTTTGCTTGGGGGAAGAAAAGGGAGGAATGAAACTGCAAGGAAGAGGGAGAAAGGGAGAAATGAAGAGAGGGAAAAAGAGGAAGGGGAAAGGGAGAGAGAAGCTCACTTACAGAAACTGAAAACATGGCACCCCGTGCCAAATGTGGCAACAGTTACCAGCTTCGTCAGTTCTTGTGGTGGCAGTTGGTGGCTGTGTCACTATCATGGGACATTCATTAGGTTTGTTTGGGATCCTGGTATTTTCATTGACGACAACCAGGAATTTTCAGTTGATTGGGATATTCATGAGCATTGCTTGAGGACAAGCAATCATTGGGAAGGGCGGATTGTAATGTCCCCTTTCTGAGCAGTTAGTTAGATGCAGTGGTTTAGCCTACTCATGGGTTCCCGTAGGCTAGGGCAGATTGCAGGGGAGCCTAACTGAAATTCTGGGAGCGGATAATTGAGCGAAATGGGTGTTTGAATCCACTCTCAGATGTTGAATCGGATGGAGAGCCTTGACTTACTATTTTTAGTAAGTTAGTTTTTAGGTTTCGAGCAAAACGGACGGTGCAGTGATATTCTTCACCGAAATGGGTGTCCGTATCTATCCTTAGTTTGCGGATCGGATAATCAGAAGGCCAAGTTTTTAATGTGCAAAGGTTTAATTATATAAAGTAAAATTATTTAAATACTTTATATAGTTTAAAACCTTATTTTATAAAAAGGGGACGTGGGTCTTAAAAAAGAGTTATGTTTCATGATTTATCCCGCATGAGTGTGCAAAAGGAGTTTGTTGTGGAGGAGTCTATTTATTCGGTGGCTTGGTCTCATTTCATGTCATTCTGGATTTTAGTTATTTTCTCTAGAGTTTGAGGCCAGTGGCTGAGACTTCTTCTCCGAAGGGACGGAAACCCCAACGATGTGGCTGAGGACGAAACCCCTCAGATTTTTGGAGCTGGACGAAACCCCAGTTCTTTGTTGGTGAATTCACACAGGATTCACACTTGGAGCTTCATCAGTTTTCAGAGGTACTTTGGTGTTTGCTGATAAAGTATTTCAAGGGTTTTAAAATTGGAATCAGATTGCATAAGGATTTGTGGAAAGATTGTTGATCTTGAAAACATTGTAATTTGTGCCCTAGAATAAAATCTGAAATAAAATTGCAAGTTATTTCTCAATCAATGCATTTTGTATATTTTGCAATTTGGGTTATATTGTTGGAATTTGTTTCTGTTCTTCAAGTTTAAGATTTAGATCAGAATTTTTTTAACAGTCCCAACCAAGGGGGACATTACAATAGCTGAAATTGTTCTTACCTTAGTTACCCTCCTTACTCCATGAAGCATGCATTGTCAATCTTTGTCACTGGTAAACTTAAAACTTTTCTCATGGCAGTTAAGTCTTTCCATACATGGATATAACTAATCTACTTCAAAGATTACATCATAGAAATATAAAGGTGCTACATAATAGTTTATGTTGTCATCACTACTAGGAATGTGGAGAGTAAAATTATTTAAGCATTGATTCATCTCATATGATTGCCACCTTCCATTCCTCCCAATGTGTCAAGGTTTCCTGACTACCTTATCAACCAAAGAAGTAGAAACACAATTATTTGGAAATTTGTGGCTCTACTATTAACTAGAGTAGTCACTAGTTGATCAAGCAAAGTACCTTATACTTCAATAGGGGTTGCCTAATCCTCAGCTGCCATGTTTTTTGTTTCCTTATTGCTGGTAAATTGCTTAGGCCATTGACTGACTTAATGAGAGCTTTTACGCATCCTTCCCTTCATCCTGGATGAAATGTTTTGTTTTGGCTTGTATTCTCATGTCTTTGAAGTTATTGACTTTGTCCCTAATTCTAAAAGTAGTTTTATTCCAAATTTTTTGGTGATACCTTGTTGATAACATTCCATCCTTGATTCTCAATTTTTTTTACTGTATTCTGAAGCACTATTATTGCTGTGGCTTTGATTTCCAAAGAACCTTGGCTTCTCAGTAACCACATATTTCTTACCTCTTTTAAACTTGCTTTGGTTTGCTTAATCAATTTCTTTTAGGTTATGTTTTTCTTCTGAGCCAATTTTTAGGTGGTTTCACTTTCCTTGGAGGCATGCAAATTGATATGGTTCCGAATCTTGAGTTAGAGACCATCTAGATATTTATGAATTTTCAATTTTCTTTTTTATAGCTGGAAATATACTTAATTAAGCTGACAAACTTTTGATAATGTCATAGTAAATCATCTACACTTGAAGATCCTTGTTTCAAGTCTTGAAATTTTCTTTTATTCTTATCAAAGAAGTGGGTAAAATATCTGACTTTGAACAATTCTTGAAAGTCATGGTGACGTCTCTTATTAACATCATCCCAGCATACCGATGCAAGTCCTTGAAGTTAACAAATGGCCTATAATACTTTGTATCTTTAGACAGGTTCCTCAATTCTAAATAAACTCTTATTTCAGTAAAGCCATGTCTCAGTGGTGCTACTGTCCCCTTCTCATAAATATGGGGCTTTATTATTGGGAAGTACTTATTTTTCATGCAACATCACATACAATGCAGTAAAGTAACAAGAACAAAATACTTCGTAATGAAATGCTACACTATGATGTGAAGTTAACAATAGAAGATCGGTCACAACCAAGTATGCAACACACTATGTTGATACCAAGCATGTATCATCATAATCAATCGTCTGCAATAAGTCTTCATAACTTAGTAGATCATAAAACATATATACCATACTTTACCACAATGATGCTTAAGATCAAGAGTGACAGACGACAACTGTTGTATCTACCTGATTACCCGATTACCTGCATACACAAAACTAGTGTTGAAAAAACTTCAAAAATCATGATTATCATGTGGGACGATGTGTCCCAAATATTCCACTTTCATCAACCCAAAAGAACACTTGGACCACTTAGCATAAAGTTGATGTTGTGCCAATAGTTGTAGGGTCTGATCCACATGGACGAGGTGCTCTTCCCAAGAGCGACTATAAACCAAAATGTCATCAAAGAAAACCAGAATGAATTTATGAAGAAATGGATGAAAAATGTTGTTCATGAGACTTTGGAATGTGGAAGGTGCATTGGTCAAGCCAAATGGCATTACCAAGAACTCATAATGGCCCTCATGAGTACGAAATGCGGTTTTGGGAATATCTTCTTCCTTGAGCCGGATCTGATGGTACCCAGAGCGAAGATCTAATTTAGAGAAAAACATAGTCCCATGCAACTCATCCAACAATTCATCCACTACTGGAATAGGAAACTTATCCTTAATGGTGAGCTTATTGAGCTCACGAAAATCAATACATAATCGCCATGAACCATATTTCTTTCTCACTAATAAGATAGGCGAAGAGTATGGGCTATTACTGGGGTGAATGACTCCAGCTTTTAATAATTCCTGCACTAACTTCTCGATCTCTGACTTAAGAGCATGAGGGTATCGGTACGGCCTAATGTTAGGTGGTACACTACCAGGGACCAATGGAATAGCATGATCATGTGAGCGGTGCGGTGGCAATTCGGTTGGTTCGACAAAAACTGCATTGTGCTTTGTCAAAACAAGTTGCAAATCTTCTGGAATTTGATCCACTACTGTAGTAGGTGGTTGGATGGAAAATATTTGTGCAATGACCCCACGAGATGATTTTTTAACAACTTCTCCATACGATTGGAACTGATAATCTGAGGAGGCCCTGCTTTTGAACCATGAAAAGTGTACGACTATCCATTTTGTGAAAACTGCATCCATAGTTCTACAAAATTCCATGAAATGGTACCCAAAGTGCTCAACCACTGAGCGCCCAACACAATATCACATCCCCCTAATTGAAGGGCAAACATATCTTGTTTGAGCTCATAATCCCCAATTTTCAATTTGACATTACGACATTTACCTTTGCAAGGTAAGGTCCCCCCATTTGCCACCATGACCTCAAAGGAATTGCATGTGTGGATGTAACAATTGGCCTGCTTTGCAATTCGAGGATCAATAAAGTTGTGTGTGCTACCTGAATCAATAAGGATTGTAAGGCATTGGCCCTTGAAGAAACCCACAACTTTCATGGTCTGTGGAGTAGTAATCCCTGCAAGAGCGTGGACCAAAATTTTTGCCTGGGGTTCTTCATGTGTTTCCTCTTCATTTTGAGGTTGTTCTTCGATTGTGTCTTCTTCATCATCACTATGGTCATTGTTGGTGGGTTCCTCTACATCTATTAGGAACAACTTCTTTTGGGCACACCTATGCCCCCTAACATATTTTTCATCACAATTATAACACAACCCTTGGGCTCGTCGAGCATCCATTTCCTCGATGGTCAAGCGTTTTGAAGGGATAGATTTATTTTCCTGATTGCTTGTGAACTTGGGAGGTAAGGAGGGTTTGGTTGGTTGAAATTTAGGCATCCTCCTTTGAGCTACAAATTTAGATTCGGCCAACCGGGTGAGGCTTATGGCCTGCATCATTGTCTTTGGATTAAACATCTTAACCTCAGCTTGAAGATCATCCCTTAAGCCATTGATGAAACAACTCATAAAAACCCTTCATTCAACCCCGTAGTCCTATTAGCTAATTTTTCAAATTGAGCCTGGTAATCTCGAACTGTAGAAGTTTGTCTCAACTTGGTCAATGCTCCTTGGAAATCATCATATGCACTAGGGCCAAAGCGGGTGAGTAGTTGTGATTCAAAATCTTCCCAAGAAGGATCAATAACTGTTTGTCTAAACCATTGGTACCATTGTAAGGCTTTCGATTCCAGATTGAAAGAAGCCATCTTGACCCAGTAATATCGAGGAACATTGTGGAGTTGGAAGAATTGATCAACACGACATAACCATCCCTCTACATCTTTCCCATTGAATTTTGGAAAATCCAGTTTAGGCATCTTGAAAGTGGTATCACGGTCAAGGTTAAGGTGAAAACTATTCGGGTCCTTATGGGGTCCTTTTCCTCGCCTTGACTGTTCAGTATCATGATACTCAAAAGCATGTGGACCGGTTTGAAGCTTAGACTCCACTTCTTGAAGTTGTTGCTCTATGTCTGATTTGGCGGTGGTGTAGTCACTTCTTAGGTGGGCAATGTCTCCGTATTGATTTATTGTCATCGATAAGGGAAGTAAGTTGTTTGGAGATGAAATCAAGTTGTGATGTGGCTTGTTCTACCTCTTTTCGGTGTCCACGAGTCCCCTCAACCATTTTGGAGAGATTTGAATGACTAGTGACTTACTAAAAATAGAAGTGTGATTTCAGGGGTTACTATTTTTAGTAATAAGTCCAAAAAGTGCTTGGTTAGGTTGAAACACTTATTTTAGGATAGGGACCACTTCGATGGCCACTCGATTTGAGTGCTCAGTGAGGAGATATACTGACTTCTTTGACTTTTTGTGATCTCCTGGTTTGGTGCAAGTCGATGTCGAGGCAATTTCTTCAACTTGGACTTAAAAATTCATAGGTGGGTCCTTGAGGGTCTTTGGTGCAGAATAATGAGCTGCTTCTAGTCCCAAAATTTTGGGCCAAATTGACTGACCATTGGGAAGTTATGGCCTTAACAAGAAAAATAAAAAATTGCCAATTTTGGGAAATCGGTGCAAAATTTGACCAGGAGCTGCCAAGGACAATTTTGTCTGAAATGGAATGTAGAGTTGTCTGGTAAATTTTGGAGTCAATCTGAGCTTTGAGTGAAGAGATATCCTTGTTTGAGTAAAAATTCAATTTTTCACTTCAAAGATTGGGTTTAAAAGTTGGGTATTGTGTCAACTGTCTCTACCCTGTATGTTCTGACTATTGACCACTCCTGTCACTGTCTTGTCTCTATCCCTATCACTTGTACTACGATTACTGACACTGTTCAGACACTGACCCTGGGATTCCCTGTACTTTGCGGTTACTAACACTGTCTGTTCTATTTTTGTAACTGACAACCCTGTTATCGATGATTATTACTGCTACTATCAACTTGATTGTTACTATGACTAACCCTACTGTTACTGCCACTGAAATATTTCTACTATCACAGACACTTGCCAACTTTGTCCAGACTATTTGGTGCATGCAATTGTTTGTTCTCGTGATAGGGAAGTCTTCTCCGTATGCTCACTTTTGTGGGAAAGAAAATTGCAGGTTCAACAGATAGAAGGCTTTGTTTTTGCAGGTTGAAGATTTTTGTTTGGATAGAACCAAGGTGCGCTAGGCAAGGGAGTATGTAATACCCATAGGCCCTCTGTTATACCGCAGTGATGAACAATAGTGCTCAAACCAATATTTCAGGCCACTACCCAAGGAGGATTCCACACATACCCTTGAGCACACTATCTGCCTCTCTGATAGTACGGGAGGGTAATCGTCCGGGATGTTGTGTCCCATGGACTATGGATAATACAAGGCCGAAAAGCTTCCTATTGGATAAAATTTTGTTTAAGCCTAGATGGTCTCCCGATACACCCAAAGATGCGTGGGAGCTCAATTCCGTGCGTGAGTGTTGTCTGAGGCCTGGGTATTGGAGCCTGATCGCCCCTCACTTCACTAGACGCTTTATGGGCTATCTAGCTTAGCCAATAACGACAACTCCTTCACGATATTTTAAAACCCCCGACATAGGGTTTCTAGCCTACTCAACTACTGTAAAAAAAAGATTGTATTTTTTGTTTTTTCTGGTTTTTGCTGATTTTTTTTAAATAAAGGAAAACAGAAATGAAAAACATAGGAAAATTATACCTAACAGGCGGAAATGGATGGGCAAGAATTGTCATAGTCGCAACAGAACTCGGCCTTGGAAAGCGCTCTGATACCACTTGTTAGGAACCTACTATTAAAAATAAGCTCACTCACACAAAATACTGTAAATAAACAGAAATGCATCAAATAACAGAATAACACTATGCAGAAAGTAATTGCAGAATTGAAACAATCTCACAAATAACTCAGAATCGCAGGCCTCTTCGAGGGGGCAACCTCCTTCAATATTTCATTAACTTGCAAAAAGATACATTCGTACATGGCTTCATAGCTTTTAAAGAAAAGACTTCATGCAACCCTAACCCTAAGCTCAAGAGTTGGCTTACATGCAAAATGCCACTCGAGCTAGAATCTTCTACCAAACATCGGTTACAATCTTGATAACGGTTACATGAAATGGCCCCACTTGTCTAGGTGCCTTACTTGCCACATACATTACAAAATATTACAAAATATCATTATAGATGGGATCCCCACGTTGGAAGTGGGTCATTACATAAGCAAATGAGAATTACAAAATAATGTTAGGATGGGGTCCTAAAAACAAGTCATTGGTCCTGCTAGTGATGTGCTGATCGCACTCTACAACACAATCACAATTCACAAGTTGGTGACACAACTCCTCACCTTTGTCTTGCTCTACCAAGTTTCTTGTTGAAATCGCTTTGCCTCTGCCTAGGATCTTACTGCTCAGTTGCCTGTGCATTAAGCTTCTCGAGGCACTGAGCTCAATATTTGTCATTCTTTGTTAGCTTTGCAATATCTCTGTTGTGCTTAACCTCAAATCTATGTACCTTGAGCCTCCCATGCTCCCTTGCATGAATATGGCGACTCATGGAGATCGGTATGGTAGCTTTGACTCCTATGGACCTTGAGCCTCCCATGCTCCCTTGCATGAATATGGCGACTCATGGAGATCGGTATGGTAGCTTTGACTCCTATATGGTAGCTTTGACTCCTTATGAGTAGGCAAAATAGTACACTATGTAGCATGGTGGTGAGATTCCCAACAATTAAGGTAGAATGACAAAGTTTAGAGGCCAACAAGTCTGCAGTCAGCACACTTGAACAATGTCCACATGATCATCTGCTTAGACAAAAATACATAAGACGACAAGTTGAACTCAGCCTACAGTTAGCAAGGCGGCATCAACATGATGACATCGGAATGACGGCATCAACATGACAGCATCCACATGACAACATGATGACATGTTCTTCAGATGGCAATTTTCAAGACAACTCTACAGATGACGATTGCACTCAACAAGATGACAAGTCTGGTATGACTATTATCCTGAACAACTATTGTCGACAACATTTGATGTTTGACTGCGGCTTGCACTCCTGACTGCAACCTTCAACCTGCAACATTTGACTACGTCTTTCAACTTGGAACCATATCACCTTGACAATGCACAAGTCTAATGATCTAGCATATTGGTATCAACACACAAACATCCAACACATAGAGAATGGATAATTGCATTGATAACCTGCCTGTACGACAATTATAGATTACAACACTTGTATACAGACTCACAAGATACTCTCGTATGCACTTGCACATATGCTCCACCTATGGTAATGGTCTCGTGATATGATATGCAACAATGAATTGGGGGTCCTGTTGGTTACGAATCTGCCATTAGGAAAGGATTTGGTATAATGCGCCCCAGATTCGCCCACCAGATTGAAAGGCCGGAAGGAAGGAATGCCTTCCCTGCCAATTTCCGGAGAAGGTCAGCTTCCTATAGGTTTTCTTAATTGTTTTAGCTAAGAGTACAGGAAAGAGATAAAAATGCGGAAAGAGATTCAAATGTGATTTGAGTTGGGTGGGGGGAATAAGCAGCACGACAACGATCAATCACCACTACTAACAACAATTAAATACAGTACACACCATAGAAACTACAACTGTCATACATTCTATGTATCCTTTATCTATGCATTCCAGGAATACTTAATCATCAAATACTGGAATCCAGAGTTCAGTATAACAGTAAGCAATGAAATAAGCAACGTGAGGAAGAAATGACAAGTAAAGGCAGCATAAAGAATGACAACAGTGAAATAGAGCCAAGTGTGTGTCTTGCATTCAGAAGCAAACGTATAGCTACAATGGTTCCCTAGCAGGATATTCCCCTTCCACCTTTACAATGAAGTGGTGCGGCTATTTATAGCGCAATTTCCCCCATTACAATCCTGGGCACAAAATCCCAGTCCAGACAATGGCTGACAAAAGCGGCAAAAGAGCTGCTGATGTTGACTCTTGCAGACAGGGACTGTACTGGTAGCAAGGTCCACCTGAAAACTGGGCAGCATACTTACAAAATTTGAAAACATGGCACCCCGTGCAAAATGTGGCAACATTCCTGGCGGCTCGCGGGGTGTCGAGCTCGCCTCGACGTAAAGAACCAGGCCTTCATCCTTTGGGCGCAGAGGAACTCCCTTCCCCTGCTTTCCGCTGCTTTGACGGCTTCTTCTTGCGTAACTGCTCCTCTTCAGTTCCGCTTTCGGCAGTTGCTTCTTCTATTTCTCCTGCTCTTTCCGAGTCTGAATGGTCGCCACTGTCACCCTCTTGCTCGGTCGGTTGTTCCCGTTCAAGGAGAAGATTGTATGTGGCCCTGGCTTGGTCCCAGGCTGCTGCCTGAAATGGCTCTAAGTCGCTGACATCTTTCAGCGCTGCTCTGAATGCTGTGACTGCATGCATGTCGATGGTGTGGTATCTTTCTCCCAACTCCTTAAGGGAGGTGTTGATTTTGCAATATCTCGACACCATCTGGGTGACCTGAGCTTCCTGGACCGGCTCGGCCCAGATGTCAATTTTTGATGTGTCTGCCTCAAAAGACAGCCAATTCATCTTCACCTGCTCAAGGGTCAGAAATTCTCCATCCTTGATGAAGCTCGGGCAACCGTGCTTAGAAAGAGCGTTGAAGGGGGCCAAGCAAATGTTCATTTCGTGGTCTAATGCGTCCAACATTTTCCTGACAGCCTTTATTTTCTCTACTTTTTCAAAATAATTATGCAAGATTACCCTTGCATCTGCCCACTCTAAGGTAATTCAGGACATAGGGGGAAATCGGAGGCCCTTGCGCTCGTACTCCTCAAGTTTCATTGCCAAGTCTAGCCATTGCTTCGCTTGGCGTTTGGCCTCCTCTACCACAGGCTTTCCCTGGGCAGATACTTCTTGGATCCTGGACGTGAAATCCAGGACCGATATGGACCTGACAACGTTGGCCTTGCAACCTTGCAGCAAACCAGCCCGCATTATCTTGATCTGATTCTTCGAAAAGGCCGCCGTCTGAGATGTTTTCTCCTCGAACTGAGACTGAGCTTGCCTTAGCGAATCCTGTAGCTGAGAGACCTGCTCCAGCGCTGCCCTTTTCTCCTTTGACAGCTGTTCGGCTGTCTGTCTTCGCGCTGCGGCCTCCTGCTAAGAGGCGGTGAGCTGGGCTTTCAGGTCACTGATTTCTTGTTGTGCAGACTCCAACTGCGCGGTGGCCCTAGCCAGATCTTCCTCCAGCTGCCTTGAAGTATTCTGCAGCTGAAACAACGCCTCCTGACTCTCGAGTCGCTTGACAAGGAGATTATGGGTTGTACGACGAATGCCGTTGATTTCATACTTGTTTATATCGTCAAAGCTTTTCTTCTTGACTTGGTGTTCATAATCTGCCTCGGTCATTTCTCGGAGAGGCTTCTTCACTTTTGGAACCAACTTTTCAGTTTTGAGCACTCTCCTGTCCAAGTCGTACTTGGTGCGCTTCACCGGGGCAGCTATTTCCTCGGCCCTTCTGCGTTTGACGCCCTGAAGGAAAGAGGCGGAACACCCTACGGCCTTTGCTGCCTGCGAGGGGCTGATTGTCTGTGATCTGCATGAAGTCAAGGTCTTCCAGCATCTGATCTTGTTGCGGCATTTTTCCTGCAAACAGCGAAGCGGGAGGTATTCCAGAAGCCGTGGTCACTTTTGAGGGCGACCGGGTCCTAGGGGAAGTGAGCGGCTGAGTGGAGGGCATAGGTGGGGTTTTAAACAATGGAGGTGAGCAGCGCGGCGATGCAGGAACGGCTTCGGCACTGGCCGCAGGTGAGGGGTCTAGGGTTTGACTGAGGGATTGGAAAGCGTTTGGGTCCTGGGCAAACTGGTCGAATGAATGGGGGCTGTGAGAGGGTTGGGCGGTCTGAGACGAAGAAGATGCAACTATGGCTTGCCCTGATACAATGGGGGATGGCGTTATGGCAGGGCCGACTGGGATTTGGGGGAGCGGGGAAGTGGACGTACCTGCGGGCTCCGCCTGAGCCGCTGTTTGGAGGACGTCTGCAGCCCAAGTTTCTGCTTCTGCTTCAGGGCTGTCCAACGAGACGATTTCCGGCGTGGCTGTCCCTATGCGGGAGCCTGCCTATGGAGATTATATCCATTTCGGCTTGTTGTGTAGCTTCGTACAGGGCAGGGAATGAATCGACTCGAGCTATCTTCAGCAGTAGGCAGATGTCAGAGTTAAATGACCTCAAGTAGTAGTGCGCAGCCTGACCCGCTGAAGGTCGCAGTTCGCGAGGTACTCGTTTCCAAGACTTCGCAAACCTTATGTTGAAGTCCGACACCTCCTCTTGGGGGTGTCGCTGGATGCTTTGGAACTGATGCAACAGTGAAAAGGGATCAGCAGACTCGTTGCATCCTTTTACAAACCTGCCAGCCAGCTGGCGCCACCCCGTGATAGATCCCTCTGGCAGAGATCTCCACCGGTAGAGAAGTTTTCCCCTTAGGGAAAGGGCCAGTAGCCGAGTCTTGACACTCTCGTCTGTGATGGAATGTAGTGCAACCAAGGCCATAATGTCCTGGATGTGTTCGTACGCCGTCTTGCCATAGCCATCGTAAGTAGGGATGGACTTTAGGGCAGTGGGAGGCACAACTTGTTGTCCGACTAGGGCCAAGGGCCCCGTGGAGTCTACTGCCGGGAAGAGATCGTCATCATTCTGCTGAGTAGCCATTTCTTCCTCTCCTCCGGTAGTGTACTCGGTATCGGTACCGTCCGAGGATGTAGATTGCTCTTCAGCATCGGCCTCTTCGATCTCGGGTTCGGATTCGTCTATGCGAGCTTGGTGGTCAGCCAGCCTGACGCGCTCTCCTGGAGCGGCAATGTCAATTTCGTAAAGATCAGGCTGGTTTCCTGGATTCCTTGCTCTCCACCTTCTTGTATGCATGAAGGCGCTCGGACCGGTCTTCACGGACTCAAAGAATATTCAGGTACTTGCAGAGTCGCCAGGTGTTCTGATTCTAATAGCAATGAAGCGAACACCAGTGCTTCGATTCTGTTTTGGGGTGGGAAACTTCCATGTCCCACCGGGCGTGCCAGAGAAACTGTTGGTTACGAATCTGCCATTAGGAAAGGATTTGGTATAATGCGCCCCAGATTCGCCCACCAGATTGAAAGGCCGGAAGGAAGGAATGCCTTCCGTGCCAATCTCCGGAGAAGGCCGGCTTCCTATGGGTTTTCTTAATTGTTTTAGCTAAGAGTACAGGAAAGAGATAAAAATGCGGAAAGAGATTCAGATGTGATTTGAGTTGGGTGGGGGGAATAAGCAGCACGACAACGATCAATCACCACTACTAACAACAATTAAATACAGTACACACCATAGAAACTACAGCTGTCATACATTCTATGTATCCTTTATCTATGCATTCCAGGAATACTTAATCATCAAATACTGAAATCCAGAGTTCAGTATAACAGTAAGCAATGAAATAAGCAACGTGAGGCAGAAATGACAAGTAAAGGCAGCATAAAGAATGACAACAGCGAAATAGAGCCAAGTGTGTGTCTTGCATTCAGAAGCAAACGTATAGCTACAATGGTTCCCTAGCAGGATATCCCCCTTCCACCTTTACAATGAAGTGGTGCGGCTATTTATAGCGCAATTTCCCCCCATTACAATCCTGGGCACAAAATCCCAGTCCAGACAACGGCTGACAAAAGCTGACAAAAGCGGCAAAAGAGCTGCTGATGTTGACTCCTGCAGACAGGGACTGTACTGGCAGCAAGGTCCACCTGAAAACTGGGCAGCATACTTACAAAATTTGAAAACATGGCACCCCGTGCAAAATGTGGCAACAGGTCCTTATAACGCAGTCCTGGCCATTGTTGGCAATGGCTTCCAGGACACTTGGCGCATAACTAATTCCCCCTTCTGACATACATTAGACATATTACCAACTTTACATTATGTGCAATATTAGACACTTTAACTTATGACGGCTAAAATATATCATTTGAATTTCAATTACATTTCATTGGCATTTGACCAATCATTTAATTACATTGCACTTAGACCAAAACTTATTGCATATTGCAATGAAACATTTTTGCAGACAATATTACTTCTGTTTTTGCTGTTTATGTCCAGAACTAGTGTCTACACACTAGACAATGAGTGGATTGCGATTGATAACTGTGATGTTATCTTGCAACACATCTTGACCAAATGGTTTGTGCATAATCTGAATTCAACAGAAATATCTGTAGGCAGCTCGAAGGTCTCAATTGATGGTTGTCTATCATGCATTGCACAATCTTAGAAACATTGATCTCAAAAGTGATTCTCATGGACCAAACTCTTCACTGTGACTTGGTACTTGCTAAAAGTCATCACGTGCATGGCTTATCATGTGTATCATCCAATCAAAAAATATGGTCCCCTGCAAATCCTTGATCCATCTAGATACCTCAGGATCACATAGGCTAGGAAGGGCCACATACTGTTCTCAATTCTCAGGGATCATCTTCTTGTCATTATCATGTGCCACTAGTTCCTCCTGAGAGGGAGTGTACTCTGACCCCTCCTAATCATCATGTGCCTCCTGATATGTCTCAACCTCGTCCAGACCTGCCTAAAGTGGTGCCATGTTACCTCAGGACTATCTACATCCATTTGCCTAACTCATTATTTCTTAGTGGAATAGTTGATGATACCCACAGACAATTGTAAATGTGGTTGTGCAGGTCTGACATGAATTTAGACCGAGTTGATGGCATAGAGGAATTGAATTTGCTATTGTGGGTTCCATCTTGTCCTTTCTCGAAACTGCAAATACTCAGCAGGACGTTTAAGGTTACATTCAGGAGAAATCTCAACTATTGCTGATTTAGTTGAGGGAATATGTCCCAGCAAATGGCAACAACTACACTAACACTGTCCCATAAATCCTTCCCATCTGTCAATATGATGATGTATATTGATGGTTGGATTGACAGATACCAATCAACATGTTGATGGATTTCCTGTCAATATTGATAATAAATTTTTTCAATTACAGATAGTTTTTAAATAATTTGCATGAATTATAGCTGAGGGACTTGGAGTTCTTTGATTATAGATTCTACTTACAGGGAAGAATTAGTTTTTGTTTGTAAAAATAATTATATAACCATTTACTGTAATTATTAGTTAATGCCAATAGAAAATATGTACTATATGGTGTTCACACTAAGTTCATGTATATGTAGTATATTTGGAGCCATTTTTCTTATAATTCCCCCAAATGAACTTTAGCAAATTATTTCTTTGATAGAGACGTGGTACTATATATGGTTCTGATATTCATCAGTGCAATGTTGGCATGCTACATTGTCGCAAAGGGCTTTCATGGATAATATTTTTCTGTAGGTTGTCTCAAATGTAATTGTATCATAGGCCATTACCATATAATTCATGTGACACAATATGGTGTTTGACTAGTTTAACTAGTTCCCATATTTATTAAATGGTGTTTGATTCATACTAATTAATTCAAGCAAATCAGTGTATTAGAAACAGTTTTTTTGGTGTTGTTTGTCAAATGATAATTCTTCAAGGTTGTTTTTTTTTTGACACATTTTTCTTGCTTGATGCAGAAAGGACCGCATAATACTCATTTTTGTTTACCTGAGGTAAGTATGAAAAGATTGATGCCATTCTGCTTGTCAGTTAATTGTAGTAGAGTATATGCTTCTCTAGAAATGCAGGAATTAAAAACAGCTTTTTCCTCTAAATATTCATCATTCATTATGGTTTGACAACTCAAACCTTTAAACAAGAAATATCAGTTGAGAACATTTATTAGACTGATAATATTGTGCATCCTTGAGTCCTCGATCCTAAATTGATGGCTGCATGCCTTCTTTTCTGTGTCTTGGAGATGCATTATTTAAAATCATTGCATTCTCATTTGCTTTGAACTTCTCCTGTTTGATTCTCATTTTTATCATTGCATTCAGAAATGCTAAGCACCTGAAATTAGCCAATAATTTGGAAGTCATCTATTCCATGTGTTGAAAGCTGCAAAGAAGCTTTATCAAATGTTTTACTTGCCTAAGATACTTACATTCACGGATAATATTTCTGTTTCTGGATGGAGCATCATTTCAACATGAAACAGAATATACCTTTTGTGGCTGCAGTCAGAAAATGGAAGTATACTTGCGAAACTCTTTCTTCGACAACAACAAAATGTTGTTGAGGATGTGCTCATCTTCTTTGTTTTTGAATTGATATAAAATCCATATTAAGGGTCAAAGTAGGTAACAATTTTGGATCAGAAATATTATAATCTGAGGATTCATATTTCCAGCTAACTTTCAATACAGACTCTAATTTGCAATTCAAAAATACCTTCTTCAGCCTACTCTTATTCTACATGAAGGGAACACTTTTTTCTTTGTTGCTGCTGCTTGTCAAAATGGTTATAACTTCTGACATTCAGGAAAATTTTTCTTTCCAAACAATATTGAAATTTGTTATCTGAATGCATTTACATAACTTTCTTTCCTTTCCTTTTGGTTCTTAGAGCCTTGAAGCAGTGAAAAGAATTCAGCCAAAGTGTGCCCTCTTTGTTGGGATGACGCATGAATTTGAACACTATACAACCAATGAAGAGTTGGCAGACTGGTCTAAGAGGTAATAATGGGTACAAACACACATGTACAAGCAGGAAAGTTTCTATCTTTATAATGTTTAGGTTCCTTCTTGTTGACACTTTTTTAATTGCCAAAAAATGCAGAGAAGGAATAGATGTTCAATTGGCTTATGATGGGCTGAGGGTACCTGTTAACCTCTAATGCACAATTTTTGGCAAGGAGTGGGCAAGGATTTTTTTGGGTTTATACCCTTGTATTATCAAATCCCTATTATCTTGTCTCAAGAAGATTGCAGTAGTTGTTCCCATGGTATAACTATTTAATTGGTAACATAGCCATGAAGTTAGAGCATTAAGAGCACATGACGTGAAGGTTTCTAGACATTGAAATATATGTCAATCATTTTATCAAGGGTGACTCTTTCTGTCTAAAATTCTATAAGTTTCAGATTGTAGTAATTATTTTACTTATTGTAGTTTAGCATAAATATGCATACCCAAGCAGCGTTTTGTTCATTTTTTGCCCAAAATAAAATAAAATTATGGAGGTGTATTTCACCCTCCTCTAAATGTAATTTTAAGATTAATTAATGCACTGGAAAATGTCACTTTTTGGCTCCCAGCTTGCCATAGTTCCATGAATGTTCTTTATTTATCCTTTGAATCATTTGCCAATATGTTATACAGATTACTTGTGCATGCATAGCACTTAAAAGCATAGTAGATAAACTAGGACTTCGCAAAAGAACTCCGAAAAACTTGGCAAAACTCCGCCAAAAAAAAAATGGAAGAAAATGCAAATTTTCATTGGAGATTTGTTTTTCATGCATATCATACTTAATATTAAACAATTCCAAAATTAATACTGCGAGTGATACAACCTTAAACAAGTGAAAGTGATAAATCACACATCAATGCAATTGTTGGTTGGTTTTTAGATTCAGTCTTGGAGCATCCACAAGTCCTTTTGTTGTTATTTAATATGGGGTTTATTTGTAATTATTTCCTCTTGATGACTATATAGTGTTTGATAATAATTCATATTGAGTCAGATTCCAGAGAGAGTAACGCTGGTACATATCCTTTCTAATTTCCATGGTTTGTAGATTGTGGCTTTACTAGGGGATGCCTTTCAAAGAGGAATGGTTATATATGGGCTAGTGGCTACTGTTAGAAAATGTGTTAGGATCCCATCCTAACCTTATTATGTAATGAATCCCTTTCTAATATGGGCACCCCCTCCTAATGATATTATGTAATGTTTTGTAATAGTTTGTGGCACTAGAGACGCCTAGACAAGTGAGACCTTTTAATGTAACCATTATAAAGAATGTAATTGTTTGTTTGGTAGAAGACTATAGCTCGGTTGGCAACTTGCATGTGAGTCGACCCTTAAGTATTAGGTTTAGGGTTATGAAGGGTCTTTAAAAAGGCAATGGGCATAGATGGATGCATCTTTTTGCATATTGAATCAAAGTTATATTTAGGAGGTTGCCATTTTGAAGAGGCCTGTGATTTTGTATTGTGATTACGTTGAGATTAATATACATTGTTATATTTCCATTTTGTATTGCAATATTTTGTTCTTTCATGATTTACAGCTTTTATTGCAATATTTATGTGGATGTGTTTTTCTTAACTAGAATGTTTCTAACAAGTGGTATTAGAGCACTTACTAGGGTCACATTCCGTTGAGACTACAACAGTTCCTGCCCTGCCATTTTGACTTGTTAGGTATAAGTTTTCTTTGTTTTCATTTTTCTGCTTATTATTAAATAAAGGTTAGAAACCTCATGTCAAGGGTTTTAAAATATCATAGAGGAGTTGTTATTGGCTAAGCTAGATTGCCCATAAAACATCCAATGAAGTGAGGGGTGATCAGACTCTAATGCCCAGGCCTCAGACAACACCCGTATATGGACTTGAGTTTCCACGTATCTTTGGGTATATCGGGAGACCCCCCTAGGATTAGAAGAAACATTTAACCATAGGAAGCTTTTCGATTGTGTATCTATCTTGTTGACAATTTTGTCACATTGCACAATGGGGTAGAAAAATCAAAATTTTGTACAGTGTTTCTTTTTGTAAAGTATTTCTTTTGTTGTTTTTGAGAATATTTGTAAGTTGCAGCAATTTTGGCTTTCCCTGCCACCCCCTTTGTACATAAAATAAAGATGAAAGAGCTTCGCTACTAAGCGGACTAAGGAAAAAAGCTTCGCGGGAAGAGGTAAATAGCTTCGCCAAAGGAAGAGATGAAGGATGAAAAGAGCTTCGCACCCGAAACATTTTCAGAAGCTACTTTGGGTGAAAATTTTGCGAAGCGGCGCTGCCGAAGAAAGAATACAAAGAAGGCATAAAAAAAAGAGCTTCGCACCCAAAGCATTTCCAACAGCTACTTCGGGCGATATTTTTGCGAAGCGGCATTTCAAAAGAACAGCTTCGCCAAAGAAGGAAAGTCTAAAATCGCGGTCCGAAATCGCTAAGGCAAGAAAACTACTTCGGGCCCGAAGCACTTCAAATAGCTACTTCGGCCAGAAAACTTGCGAAGCGGAATTTGAAAGAGCGCAGCATTAAAAAGTACTTCGCCAGAAAATCGTCGAAGCACCCACTTCGGAGCTATCCACCAGCGAACCATTTCCACTTCGTCGAAAGTTGTTGCGAAGCATCTGCTTCGGCTAGCTTTCGTCCGAAGCACTTTCACCCGAAGTGATAGCATCCGGGACGAAAGAAACATTTTCGAAGGCAAGAATGTGCTTCGGCCCAAACTCCCCCGAACCGCAGATCGCAGCGAAGCATTTCTACAATGCATCAGCGAAGCAATTTTGACAGCGAAGCAGCAAGGAATGAAAAACCCCATTTTGAGGAGGAAATCTGCTTTGGCACTCAACTCCCCCGAAGCAGTTTTGCGAAGCTCCACCATGCGAAGTACAAATCAAGAAGGAGAATCTGCTTCGGCTCAAGCCCATTGCGAAGCGGAGTTGCGAACGAAGATCTAGCGAAGTGCTTCAATGGCACACACTCCAAGTCGGGTATTTTCCCGAGGTGATCAAGTGCCTCATAAATGCATTTTTACGTGCCCGATAAGCTCGTTGCTCATTTTTAGCAATTGGAAATGAAGTATTAGTCCCTGAAGAAGAGCCCGACGAGCATGGCGGCCACTCGAGCACTGCACCCAGAGGCCAAGGACGTTCAGGCGGCTCATTAATGCATATTTTCCCGGCTGACCCGGTTGCAGTTGCTAGTTTTGGCAAAGGATTTGAGAGCTCAGTCACGAGGGCTGCGAAGAGCCGGCTTCTCAGGTTTCGAGGGTGTACTCCTTCATTTTGTGCATTAATGGCTTAGAGGGTCGGGTCCTCTATAAAACCCCAAGCATTGTAATGTAAAAGGGGGGAACTTTCTGCTAGAAAGCTGCTGTAACTTAGATTCCTGCGATTAATACTAAAGAGCTTTGGACTCTATTTCTCTCTTTTATGCTGCCTTCTGCGATTATTTCTTTTATCTTTTCTTCATTTGCACACTGTAATTCTGAACTCTGGATTTAGGTGTGTGATTGGAGTGGAATCCTGAGATTTTCCCGAAGGATACATAGGGGAGGAAAACGTTGTATTGGTTTTCTTTTATGCTGCCTATGGATAGTGTTTCTGTTATATTCACTCCTTCGTCGTCGTAACTCTGAACTCTGAATTTCGACGACAGGGAAGGGTAATCTTGGAACTCGTCCAGAGGATACATAGGAGGATTAATATTGCGTTCATTTCGTTTATTCTTGGTGTTCTTTGCTGCTCTTCTAAGCTATTGGCTAGCAATCGTGCTTCTGGTTCTTTCCCACCATTAAACTACTAAAATTTCTTCCCTTACTCTTTTATTTATTTCCTGCACCCTTACTCTGTTTATTTCTTTCCTGCACCCTTACTCTGTTTATTTCTTTCCTGCACCCTTACTCTCTTATTTCTTTCCTGCACCCTTATCTTAAACATCAAAGTAGTTTAGTATAGGAGTCGGCCTTTCTCCGGAGATTGGTACGAGGGGCATCTCTTCCCTTCGTCTTTTCAATGTTGGTCCAGGTCTAGGGCGCATACACTTACCCAAATCCTTTCTGGGCAGATTTGATGACCAACAGTTTCTGGCACGCCTGGTGGGACCCGATTAGTCCCACCTTGTGAGTGGTAGTGAAAATCGATGCTCTCATTACCGAAAAGACTCTTAGCATCAGGCGACTCTGTTGAGTTGAAAATCCAGATTTTTAGATTGTAGGCGCATTTTAAATCTGAAGGAAGAACATCTCGGAGGAATCAAGGTTTGGTGAGCAGCCTTCACCTCACAAGTGGAGAAAAGAATGTTCACCTGGCGACTCCGACTTAGTGACGATAACCTTGGTCTCTGCAAACCGCTGCTATAATGGCAAGGGCAAGCTGTCCTAGCTGGAATGATTCTGGTCCCCTGAATCTTCAAAGTTACCACGAGATTCCCAAAAGCACCTTGAAAACCTTGACAAAGGGAATGGCCCAAGAGCACCTGGAAGATGTTGCTGCTTTAGCGATCCTCCATGACATAATCCACGAAGATGTCATGATCAAACTTCTGGTTCTATCTTTGGAAGGAAGGGCACTGCAGTGGTATAGATTGCTCGGGCGTAAAAGCATTTGCTCATAGGATGACTTAGTGGGAGCACTAATCAGAACATTTGACGGCTCTCAGGATCCCTTCCAGCTTTTAATGCACCTCTCCACCATCACAAGAACACCTCTGGAGAGCGTCACAGACTTCAATGTCTGATTCTGTAGAATTTGGAAGAGAATTCCAGGGGAGATCCAACCGACACCCGTCCAAGCCCACCTCTTCTATGTTTGGGCCTTTCACCCGGACATGAGCCTTCTCTTGCTGCAATCAGGTGAACGAAGATTCTCTCAAATATTCGAGGAAGCAGTACAAGCAGAACAACTTCTGCTCCTATCAGAAAAGTGGCAATGGGGAGAAAATCCATCGTCTTATCCGGTATTTGCTGCTCCACCATGGAAGATTCCTCATACTGAGCAGAGACCAGAGATGCAGTCGTGTGGAGCTCAAGAGGCAGATTTCATCCGAGTCCAACGATGGGAATATGCAAGCTTTGCCCCAACAATAGATCATATGGTTACTTGCAGTCTCCATCAGAAGATGAGCCAGGGAGAAGAGCAGACTCAAGTGGTAGAGCTTGAAAACGAAGAGGGCACATTTTTGCACCCTTTTTGTATCCTAGTGGATGGCACGCGAGTATTCAACCAGAGCCCATTAAGCATGCCTCATCAAGAAGCTGACCCTGAAGAGATCTTCGAAGATTACTCATCGTTGGAAAAGCCCTGTTACTGCACCAAGAAGATGGAGGAGCCTGTACTCAGCCCACAGTTAGTAGAATTGGGGTATTGGTTCCAGCCATCACTGGTACCCAGAAAAGACCCCCATGTGGCGAACTTCTTCGCCACATCATTCATCGATAGTATGGGTACTGGCAGGAGTAACAACCTGCTACGTTGCATCCTATTCGTAACATGGACAACTTCGGGAAGAAGTTATCCAAACCTCAAGGATCAACTGAAGTTCAATCAGATCTGGTCTGGACATTGCAGGTTCAACGGATAGACATCCGAAGCTGAGTGTGTGGTGGCGGCATGCCAATCATGCCGCAAACTTTTGTGTAAATACTGTAAATAATTTGGCTAGTAAATAAAATGCCGAGGACACTAAGTGTTGCTTAGGAGCTTAGGTCAAGTTTTACTTCGGGAACTTTATGTGCGAAGTAGCTGATGCAAAGTAGTTCGCAGCGAAGCATGTTGGCCGAACGAAATTCAAACCAAGGCATAAGAAATGGTTCGCCAAGAGGAGTCCAAGCGAAGTAGTTTTCAAAGGAAAATTAGCGAACTACTTCTCAAAAGAAACGAGCTTCGGAAGCAGTCTTTCGCAGTAGTAACACAACGAGGAAGAACTACTTCGGGCCCGAAGCATAAAAAATCAGCTCGCACCAAAGGTTCGCCGCGAAGTATTTTTCAGCCCCGATTTCAAATTTTGCCAATCTGACGAGCGTGCGAGGCGGGAACATTTAAAACGTGCCGACAACCTTGGAGAGCGTCCGAAGCAAGTGAGTTTAATGCAAAGGTGATGGAGCACACCCCGAGAGGATTCAATTAAGAGGAAAGCTGGTGCCTAGGTACGAGGTGGCAGCAGGTTGTGTTTCCAATGCAGGGTATAATCATCGAAGCGCGTGGACCCGCGTACTACGCCACCGGATAGCCAATCAAACGGTGCAGCGATCTCCCAGGTCAGAGATGTAAATTTAATTATAGCAGGAGCCATAAATAGAAGTAGTTGCCTTCTATGGCTATAAAACTCGAACCTTAGCAATGAGAAGGTTATTTGCCTAACAGTGCATGCGATATTAGGAGTTCCGCTAATAACTTGTAATTCTTTCGCCTTTCGCGTTGAGATCTTCGCGTCGAAGTCCTCTGCGTTGTAAACTCCACTGCTGTGAGCATCCATCATGGGGAAGAAAAACTCCAAGGAAAAGAAGGAGCCATAAGTTGCAGGCCCCGAAAAAACAAAGAAGGGCCAGGAGGATAAAAAACAAAGACCCAAGAGGGTCGACCTTAACCTCCATCCAGAAAAGCAAGTCGTGGAGGAGAAAGAAGATTCTGAAAATGAACAACCCATAAAACCACCAATTGATGGGTGGGAAAAAATTAGGGACACAGAACTCTCGAAGAGCGTGGCCGAACTCAGATACACCATCGAGTTCATGACAAGCAGACTCACCCCAGAAAACAAGAGAGCTGCTGTATATTATTCTCAGATATACTGGTATCTGACCCCACCCGCACATCATTGTCCCGAACTAATCTCTGCTATTGCGCAAAATTACCAGCCCTCCTCCCGACAAGTGCTAGATGCCGCTGGACATAAATTATTTTCAATCTTAAAAGAAGATGTGCAAGCAGCCTTCGCGTCGCAGCAGGGCCCACCTAAGGGATATTCAGTTTGCAACGTTATCTTGAGCGAGCAAATGGAGAGGTTCACCTCCTCCAGTTACATTGTAAAATTTCTAAGCGAGAACCTCAAGAGTGGACTCCCTTCAGGCAAGCTGCCCCAAATGCCCCTACCCTTGACAACTTTCAAGAGAACTGATATCTTCTCAATCATTGCATGGGTGGCGGTCCTGTCGACAGATGCTTCGGTGCACCCTTGGCAGGTGTCTTTGGCCGAGTGTATTTCGAGAGGGGAGTTTTATGCCCCCGATGCTTCGAGGCTGAACACCAACCCAGTCTTCTTCGATTGGGCAGAATGGGTAGCGCGAACCTTACACGCGGCTTACCAGCATGAAGAACGCTGGAACGGGCCAGTACTTCGGACCTTGCTCTTTCCTTGTTTGGCTATTTTTCTACCATGTACATAAAAGTTTTCCCCATATCGCCATTTCATCAAGCGACAAGGATGGAAATCCTCTCGCTCGTGTACCAATGGACTCCCCTCCTATTGAGGAAGGAGTCTTATTATTCTTTTAATCAACAATTTTTGGGACCCGCTATGCATTTGTTGACAAGGTCATGCCCTCGGGTACCCCTTAGTTTAAGAGATAGAGTGGTGCAGGAGAAGAGGGGAGATGTGTTTCAACTGACTCAGGGGCTTGTGATTCGCCTCTTTGGCTTCATAGGCAAACCCTTCCTGCTACCAGTCTACCCCTCCGAGTACCAGTTCGCATTAGAGGTCGCTCGACAAAGCGACGTAACAAACGCCGTGTACGGCCACGGTCGAAAATCGGCACACACTTGCGACTTCCCCTTCAAAATGGGGGTAATTGAAGTTATAATTGATGAGTAGTCGTTATACCATCATTAAATCTCAAAGATCTTATCAATCCGGGGTGGTGTCCAAGGCTATCTACGATAGAAAGTTCAAGCAGGGTTGCAGTTCAGCTCATTTGGGAGCAACAGGTCTTATTGGTGGAATTGATTGTGTGGGGGTTTTGTGTCACTTCTACCCCTAAATTGCATAAATTTAACTTTAATCTATTTGCAAGAATGAAAAACTAATTGTTGTCTGCAGAAATAAAGTCCTAATTACAATTGCTAAATTGAGACTTAATTGATTTGCGAAGGAAAATCCTAATTACGAGTTGCTAAATGAGAAACCTATTTACTTTTGCAATGATGAGATAAAACAAGTAATCAACTTCTGTCAATACTACGAAACAGAAGGTCGTCAATCTTCTGTGCAGTGTTTGACAGCAAAAACAAGAATGCAGGAAATTATAGAAAACTTGTAAATTGTTGGAAATGTAAATTGCAGGGAATTGGAAAATTACTGAAAAATAAAGAAACTGATTATATCTATTGCTGATTACATCACAAATGTAAAATAGATGGATAAAAACTAAAACAAAAATCAAATACCACAAAATGCTGAAATTGACAAGTTCCACTACTTATTCTACTACGACAAAATCGGAGATCGAAAACACTGTCTGTTAGTCCTTCTCCTAGATCTAAAAGTGGCCGACCTCCTTTTATAGAAGAAGGTATAATTTATTCTCTAAGTCTTACTGACACTCATACATAACAAAATAAATGGAATGAAACTACACTTTTATTGCTTCGAAACATAATTACAATTCTGCTGAAATCCATTACGGATCTGCAATCTTTACAGGTCTATTATCTCTAATATGTCTAATCTCTAATCTAATATTTCTAATATCTAATATTCTTCCTAATAGCTCAACCTGTATGGGAGCTATCTTTTATAGATGCCTAAAATCTAATTACAAACATAAAATATGCTGTCTTGATATCCTGCAGAATTTCCTGGCTTTATCCTAGAAGAAGATCAAATTTGATCTTTTCCATAAATGGTGGCTTTGGACGGCAAGGACGGCAAAGTTATATGGGAGATATTTTCCCTTAACTTTCTCAACCTTATTATCCCCTTTTCCACCGCCAAAAGTCAGTCAACAAGTCAAAAAGTACATTCTGTTTTCATTCCGAAGATAAGTGGCTCATTTCGAAGATAAGTCATTCCGAGATCCGCTCATTCTGAAGATACTGCAATTCTCATTTTGAAGATCCACTCATTTTGAAGATACTGCAATTCTCATTTCGAAGACACTGTGTTTTCTCATTTCGAAGATATCTGTTCATTTCGAAGACACTGTGTTCATTTCGAAGATCTTTAGAATGACCAACTGTGTTGACTCCAAATGGTTTTGGCTGCATTTCTCAGGTGTATTAGACCTCAGGATCAGATTGCAATAGTCTTCATTCTTCCTTGGATGTGAATTCCATGCCTTGCCATTCATTGGTAGCTTGCTGGAATTTATATGGAAAAACCAGTTTTCTGCTACATACTAATAAGTCTTTGTACTATTTGCTGAATTTAGAGAAACTAATGCTTAATGATCATCAAAATAAGACTACTGAAATGCTGTTGTCAACCTAAGCATGAAAATATAACATAAAACTATACAAGAACTGTTAAAAATCAGAATATAATGTCCTTAACACTGCAATCATGCAAACAGTTAATACAGAGCATATTAAATCAACTTAACTAGCATATAAGATAATTCACAAGAGTTTTAAGAAGTTTTAACTATTTAAAACATGCTATAAATGAGGCTTATCCAGGCCTCATCATCCCCCCAACTTATATTAATGCATGCCCTCATGCATTGCAGTGGGCTATGGAGTCACAAATGTCCATACTCATATTCCATGTTTCATAGAACAATTTAGTGCCTGTGTAATTTCTCATGAAGATTTCTGAGTCATTATTCAAACTGATCATCTGGTTGGGAATCCTCTTCAAAATAGGAGGGAACCAGAGTAATGATGGTTGGAGGCCTGAATATGAGACCTACCCAATAATGTTGCATAAAGGTATTTCTCTGGATTGAGAAGGCAATGCCTGAGAATGGAAGGGGGCACTTTCAAAGTGGAGGGGCACTACTTAGAATGAGCACCTATGTGCTTCATCTTCCCTAGATAATCCAAGCAGTAACTAAACAAATCCTCCTCTTTATCATGATAATGGTTGATTGTCATCAACTTATGACATCTTTTAGTTTCTCCACTTTCTGCTATAATTCTCTAATTTTCTTTTCATGTTTTTTCAATAACATCTTTTCTTTCCTCAATCCATCTCATTTGTATTTTTATAACACTCTTGGCTGCTCTCAGTTGTTTTGTGATGTCCACCTCCTCTTCTTCATTTGACTCAGAACCTAATACTGACAAATCAACTGCAGTTTGCTGCTCAACAATGATCTCATCCTCTACTTCAGACCCCTACTCCTGTATAGGAGGTTCCATGAAATTATCTATGATTACATCCAAATTCTCAGTGGCTTGTTGCACTTCTATGACATCAGGGCTATCCTGTCTGGTCTTCTCTTCAATCATTTGTCTTTTATCTCTTTTTGTTGGAGTCTTGCAGACCTCCTAGTCCTTAATGTATATTTTCTCTTCTTGCCCTATTTTCTTGTGGTAACGGGCTGTAGGGATAACTTCAAGCTCTTCACTGTGAACTTCACTCTTATATTCTGACAGATAAATAACATCTTTAGAAAAATGAACCCTCTTCTATTTTATTTTTTTTGCTATCAGTTTCAGACCCTCTTTTCTTAGTCTGTGAGTTTGATGGTTTTTCTGCTATTGGGTGTGTTTCTTTTTTGCAATAGCCTCTGTAGTAGTTCCTATTTCTTCTTCTGCAACAACCTCTGCAGCAGCTATTTCTTCTTCTGCAACAGCCTCTGCAGTAGCTGTTTCTTCTTCTGCAACAACATCTACAACATCTGTTAGGTCACTGATTTCTGGTTGCTACAGGGTTTGCTCTTGTTCTTCTTCAGAAAGAATAATTTTTTTTTTCTTGTAATCATTAGCAAATATGTCTTCGGAAAGAAAATATGGCACACTTCCTTATTCTATGCTCTGAACACCTGGCCATCAATCATTGGACATCCTTGCCATCAAATTTTCTTTACTATTTTTAGCTTGTCCATTCTGCATGCAAATTTTCCCACATGAGTGGTTATTATCAATGAATGGTGGTGGCATGTTTGTTAAATATTCATTCGAAGATTATGTTTCATTCTGAAGACTAAGCTGGGCATTTAATTTGAAGATAACCTCATTCCAAAGATAAACCTTCATTCTGAAGACACACCTTCATTCTGAAGACAAACCTTCATTCTGAAGACACACCTTCATTCCGAAGACAAACCTTCATTCTGAAGACACACCTTCATTCTGAAGACAAAGCTTCATTCTGAAGATACCACGGTTATTTGAAGATACAACAGTCATTCTGAAGACATAGCAGAAACCAACATTTTTCTCTTTCTCCAAGCATGTTTTGTTTATGCCAACTCTTATGAACACTTTTATACTAATGGTTAATTGTCATATACTATATATCAAATATTTACAATGAGAAAAGTGCAAGAAACATATATACCTGGTTAAAACAAGTTAATGCAAGTTTTGAAAGATGACTGCTTCCATTGATATTCTCTTGAGGCTTCCTGCAACACTTCAAAAACAAGTGCGATTGGTGAATTTGTACAATGATGACTCAGAACTTTCAAGGTTATGCATGCCAAAAAACTGGTTTTCATGCATACCAACTTAGTAGCGCCTTAGAAAAGGTTTTCATTGTTGAGCTATTCATTTTTCTCTTTTTTTTTTCTTTAACCTCTCCTTTTCTCTCTTTTTTTTTTTCTTTGTCTTTTTGATTCTGATTGTGCCCGTGAAGGAATTCATGACTTCCCTGAAATCATGCCCATGAAGGAATTCATAATCAGAATTTATTCATCTTTTTGTTTTCTACTTTTTTTCTGAATTTTTTTTTTTTCTTTTAAGATTCAAAGATATGATCATTTGGAATCTTCATCGGAAGAAGAAGCCTCTTCTGTCAAATGTAACTGTGTGAAATACCGAGCAAATTCCACCTTTGTTAGTGGTTTATGGTACAACTGTAAAAGATGTCCATTCACCACTAATATCCTCCTTACATCATCAACTAAAGAAAGTTGAACAACTTCATTCTCAGACTCCCCTGGTTCATCCTTGCTGCTCTTAATGTGATCATCATGCCACATTTTCCATTTTTGTTGAGTGAACTCTATTTGGTGAAGTGCTTCCAACCAAAGTTCATCAAATGCATTCAACTGCAAAATTTGTTTTTTTGTACCTGCAACAACTCAATGCCAACTGCTAAAGATGCATAAAATGTTAGTAAAGCATTAGGATGTTGCACCAATATATCAAACAAATTTGCTCCCTGGTTTTTAGTCAACCAACTATTGTTGTTCAAAGGTTGTTTTGGTTGTGTTTCAGTTTGTTTTGTACCAGGCTTATTTGAATTGGTTCTTGGAGAAACATTTTTATTTACACCAATGGAGGCCAAAACTAAAGTATTCTTTTCATTTTCCTTATGTGTTCTAAGAAACTGTGGGCTTTCTGTACAATCATACTTAGGTGTAATAAGTTTACCTGAAAGCAAGTTAACTAATTTTCCACCTTTTTGTATGGTTTTAGGATATACTTTCTTCTTTTTTCTTGGTTTTCTAAAACACATTTCTTGAACAATCCTATTAATGATTGGTACAACTTGAGGTAAAGGGATTGTAACAGTTAAATGTTCTAATTCCTTTATCAAATCTGATTGTGAAGATGTTATTTTTGATATCTCAGATTGTTCAAAATATGATACTTTATTTGATGAGGTATCTTGTTCTTCTTGATGTTGTTTTAGTGTGGATTTGTTTTCATGTTCATTCTTTTTAACTTCACTTTCTACATTGATAAGTGGAATAGGTTCAAGCAGTGGTTCACTTGAACACAACTGAGTTTTAACACAATCACTAACATTTATTAGGGTTGTATTTTTTGATTCAACCACAGAGACAGGGGTTACCTGTTTAACATGATTTGGACTGACCACAGGTTGAGTTGAAAATAGAGGTTGTTTTAATTTTTGTTGTTGTTGTCCATGATAGAAATTATGGATATAATTAGGCAACAAATTTGATTTTTGTTTTTGACAATGTTGCTGCCCTTTGTACTGATTTTGATGTTGTACCCATTGATATCCCTGTAATTTTGGTTGCAACCATGGTGGATGTTGTTGATTCCATTGTTGTTGCATCCATCCATGTTGAGACCATGCTTGGGAGTATGCCCATGGTGGTTGACTCCAACATTGTTGAAGTGGACCTGAAGCAAGACCATGGCATATACCAAGGATTATTTCCCCAATGTGCAGGAAATTGAGAAGCATTCTGATATGGAAATTTATGAAAATTATTCCCTTGTCCTTGTCCTACAAAATTGGTTTTTTTCATAGGTTGAGACTGTTTTTCAAAGACACTTTTAAGTTATGGCAATAAACTACACTGATCCGTGGGGTGTCCTAATTGACAAATGCTACATGTAGCAGGTATAAATATTTTGTTCAAAGGACAATCATGAAGAGAGTGTTGCTTTTTACATTCTGAACAATAGATGGCTGAAGATTCAGTAGATTCATTTTTTTCATCTAATGTTCTATCATGTACTAAAATATCAGCCTCTTTCATGCATTCTTTCAAATCATGTTTTTCATTACCAATTCTGTGTTTTCTATGCCTTGAATGAGAGTAATTTTTACAGAGTTTAATAATTTCCTGAAATTTAAGTGCATTTGTATCTCCTCTTCCCAAGATATCCAATGCATCCCTAGATTCATCTTGTAGTCCCCTTAAGAATATGACTTTGCAAATTTCAGGTTCAACACTTCCACATCTCTTATGAACAAAAGAAAATCTGTCTATATAATCTTCTAAGATTTCATTTTCCTCTTGTTTCATTGTAAGAATTTCATCATTTTGATTCTTGACTTGACAATATTCTTGGTATCTCTCCAAGAATATGTTTTCCATCTCATCCCAAGTTCTAATTGAGTCGGGTGCTAAGGTGATAAACCATCGTAGAGCTAACTCTTTAAGAGTGGAAGGAAATAGTTTGAGCTTTTGATTGTCATTAGTGTAATCATGAGCTTGACATACAATTTTAAACTCAAACAAAAACATATCGGGATCTTTGGATGTAATTCCCTTGAAAGTTGGTAATACTGCAGGTGAAATGACCTTCATGGGAGCATTTTGATTAAGATCTAGTTGGATGGGATTTTGAAAAGTTCTGGCTGGTGCACTAGTTGCACTAGGGTGGAGCACATTGTTGGCTCTACCTTGATTCTCTTGTGAGCCTTCCATTGTAGGTTCCCAAAAACAATTATAAATCTTGTCAAATTTTCCTGATTGTATGGATTTGTCAAGAGAAAATGGTGTTGAACTACTTAATTTTCCTCCTTGTAATGATTTCTCAAAGGATCTTGCAGTTTTGGAAGTGGATGATTGGGATTCTTTGAAAATTCCAACATTTTTGGAAATAAAAAATTTAGACATTTTTGACATAATTTCAACCTCTTGTGAAATTTTTCTTCTTGTGGTTTCTTGCTTATTTCCTAAATGGACTGAAATACAATTTACCAATAACAATTACTTATACCAGTCATTACATTCAGATTTTACTCTAAAATTCACAACTTAGCATATTTAATAATTATTGGACTGCTTTTCACCTTCTAACAACACCGTGTTCCCCGGCAATGGTGCCAAAATGATGAGTAGTCGTTATACCATCATTAAATCTCAAAGATCTTATCAATCCGGGGTGGTGTCCAAGGCTGTCTACGATAGAAAGTTCAAGCAGGGTTGTAGTTCAGCTCATTTGGAAGCGATTAGGTCTTATTGGTGGAATTGATTGTGTGGGGGTTTTGTGTCACTTCTACCCCTAAATTGCATAAATTTAACTTTAATCTATTTGCAAGAATGAAAAACTAATTGTTGTCTACAGAAATAAAGTCCTAATTACAATTGCTAAATTGAGACTTAATTGATTTGCAGAAGGAAAATCCTAATTACAATTGCTAAATGAGAAACCTATTTACTTTTGCAATGATGAGATAAAACAAGTAATCAACTTCTGTCAATACTATGAAACAGAAGGTCGTCAATCTTCTGTGCAGTGTTTGACAGCAAAAACAAGAATGCAAGAAATTATAGAAAACTTGTAAATTGCTTGGAAATGTAAATTGCAGGGAATTGGAAAATTACTGAAAAATAAAGAAACTGATTATATCTATTGCTGATTACATCACAAATGTAAAATAGATGGATAAAAACTAAAACAGAAATCAAATACCACAAAATGCTGAAATTGACAAGTTCCACTACTTATTCTGCTGCAACAAAATCAGGACTGAAAACCTATCTATTAGTCCTTCTCCTAGATCTGAAAGTGGCCGGCCTCCTTTTCCAGAAGAAGGTATAATTTCTTCTCTAAGTCTTACTCACACTCAGACATAACAAATTAAATGGAATGAAACTGCACTTTTATTGCTTCAGAAACATAATTACAATTCTGCTGAAATCTGTTACAGATCTGCAATCTGTTACAGGTCTATTATCTCTAATATGTCTAATCTCTAATCTAATATTTCTAATATCTAATATTCTTCCTAATAGCTCAACCTGTATGGGAGCTATCTTTTATAGATGCCTAAAATCTAATTACAAACATAAAATATGTTGTCTTGATATCCTGTAGAATTTCCTGGCTTTATCCTAGAAGAAGATCAAATTTGATCTTTTCCATAAATGGTGGCTTTGGATGGCAAGGACGACAAAGTTATATGGGAGATATTTTCCCTTAACTTTCTCAACCTTATTATCCCCTTTTCCATCGCCAAAAGTCAGTCAACAAGTCAAAAAGTACATTCTGTTTTCATTCCGAAGATAAGTGGCTCATTTCGAAGATACTGCAATTCTCATTCCGAAGATCCGCTCATTTCGAAGATACTGCAATTCTCATTTCGAAGATCCGCTCATTTCGAAGATACTACAATTCTCATTTCGAAGACACTGTGTTTTCTCATTTCGAAGATATCTGTTCATTTCGAAGACACTGTGTTCATTCCGAAGATCTTTAGAATGACCAACTGTGTTGACTCCAAATGGTTTTGGCTGCATTTCTCAGGTGTATTAGACCTCGGGATCAGATTGCAATAGTCTTCATTCTTCCTTGGATGTGAATTCCATGCCTTGCCATTCATTGGTAGCTTGCTGGAATTTATATGGAAAAACCAGTTTTCTGCACAGTAATAAGTCTTTGTACTATTTGCTGAATTTAGAGAAACTAATGCTTAATGATCATCAAAATAAGACTACTGAAATGCTGTTGTCAACCTAAGCATGAAAATATAACATAAAACTATACAAGAACTGTTAAAAATCAGAATATAATGTCCTTAACACTGCAATCATGCAAACAGTTAATACAGAGCATATTAAATCAACTTAACTAGCATATAAGATAATTCACAAGAGTTTTAGGCAGTTTTAGGCAGTTTTAACTATTTAAAACATGCTATAAATGAGGCTTATCCAGGCCTCATCAATAATGTCCTACCCCTTTCGAAGGCAAATAAATTTGCCACCCAAAGAGCCAGGTTCCGATCTTGGGTTCCAAATTGAAAACTTGAATGCCTTGTTTTCTGATTGCTTTGATATCACGTGATTTATGCAAATATGAATTTTTTATACTTTTTGCAATAATACAAATTCTGGAAATAAAAATAGCAACAAACTAGAAATGCTTGTATCTTAAAAACTACTCCTCCAATGACTACGAAATTTAAGCACAAACTTCTTCTAATGATATTGAGCAAACCCAATGAAGGAAATTGTACAAGGATAAGTGTACCCAGAGATCTAAAGGCCTGATATAATTCTGGAAGTTAACACCAACAACAACAAACTTATATATTCATTAAATATGCTTGTAATACAATTTCTCCAGCATACTAATTGTTTTTTGGCTGTCCAACAAAGAGAAGACCTCATACAACACAATGAATACTCCAAATGGGAGGCGTTTGGCCTCAATAAGTGCACGCCCTTCACTGCAATTGGTACAACTTGTTAAAAACCCTTCACAAATGACATAGATCCCTTCCAAACTGCTGAAGTGTACGACTGATAAGCTGATCAAAAACTATGAATAATCAGCAATACAAGCTTCTTCAAAACCCAAGCAATCTAATTCAAAATAGCCTCTAATGGTTTGGCCTCACTGGAAACATCTGCAATCTGAAGTAACTCTAAAAATGGCACCAAGTGCACCCCAAAACTCATCAACAACCTGCCACTTTGAAGCTCAAATCATTCCCCATCACGGAAATGCCACAATCACTCCAAGGATATCTTGCAATCCCAAAAGTGATGTTCCCGCTGGAGGGTTTCGTCTCCAAACAAGCCAAATCTGCCCTTGCCTGTGGTTTTTCGTCACAAACAAGTTGGATATCTTCCTGCAAACTCTATTGCAAGCAAGCTCCTTTCTCCAAACATGAAATGTAATAACCAAAGATGTCTTCAAATGCTCTCACAACCTCTATTTATTCTTTTCTCGAGCTGGTCGATCCAATGTGGGTAGAATGTGGGATTAAACTTCTTTCTTTTTTACTTGCTTTATGTCAATAATTCATTTACTAATGAGCATATATAATGACTTAACTCCACAATATCACTTAATCATATTATAATCTCCCAAAGTTGCGTCCAAGCTAGGCATTAATAAAACCACATTAAAATATACATTATTTCCTTCAAAATGAGTACTCATAAGCCCCCTAACAAATTATAAAGTCATACTTAGGAGAATAATATAATAATTTAATGACTTTATAATAATTATAACTTCGACGATTAAAAACTCCATGACCGCTCATCCAAACTCACATCCGAAGATAGAAATGAGTACCCATTTGGCCAAACTAGCCACTCGTAGGACTTCCGCTCCACCAAAACCAACTTACTAAAAATAGTAAGTTCCCTACACTGATAACCAAATGGGTCTAGTCAATCAACTAAAGATATATCTGGATACCCAATTCGACAAAGAATAACATTCTGTAATCAATTCGTTCTAGAAATCCAATCCTACCGACTTACTAAAAATAGTAAGTCCTCCCTCAAAATCTCGTAAAATGGTCCTAAAAGCGACAACTGTGCATCCAGAGGCAAACAACCATCCTAGTGGAAACCCCGACATCCTATGAGAGCATTATCAATAGGCAAGTCCATATTACGAGCCTAGGAGGGGACATTACAAACCTCCCTCCTCGAGATTCCTTGTCCTCAAGAAATCCAATCTCGAAACATGACAATCTCAAAAATAATTGCCATGCAATCCCTGGATCCCAGATGAACCGATGAGCTTCATATCTCCAACTGAGATAAATCCTGCATTGCTGACCCTCTACAAGTGTCATCTCGTGTAGTCCTCTATCCAGAAGTGCAATCAGTCTCTAAAATAGTTCAACCAACTCACAAGTAAACTGCTCTCCACAATCCCGGTCAAGCTCTATCACCACACTGAAACCAAGCATATCCTCTAAGTCCCAAATCAACATCCTGTCAGAACTAACACGCTGACGCTGCGCCACTCTGATCAAAACCAGAAGCTCATAGTAACACAACCACACACACCTCATCTGTATTCCCAAAATGACAACACCCCAAACTAGACTGAAAAACCGATGTGAGAGGACAAGTAAATCAAGGACGGTAAGTTGAGGAGATGCTGGAATCAACCCCCCAACAACTCCCAACAACCAAAGTAACCGATCCCTGACCAAAAAATCTCTCCAATATTTTTGTTGACATAAGATTGGAGTTAATCGGTTGCTAATCCACAACCAAACAATAATGACCCATCTAGGAGTCTGAACTAACTCCCGCCACCAAATAGCCAACGAAAGTGACATCAAGGCACGATCTCCACAGATCACTGACCTCCATGGGCACAAACCTCCCGGATCCCATGGGCCAAAGGATATCCTAGCAGTCATGTCAACTACCAACTCGGTGAAATAGCAACTAAACCACTGACAACTACCTGGATCCCAAATCCATATGTGGTCCTCTGTCATATCGTCCGAACCAAGGAAAAATCCAAGATCCAGCACCGAAATATCATAACTGCATACAAGCAAAGAGTTTTTCAGCCATCACCTTGTCTCTGCACTACATCCATCATGTTGAACCAAACAATCATCCCAACAATGAATCACCTTACCCTCTAATGAAGAAGGCATCTCATACCCCAGTGAAGTATACAACCCGCTATAACCATATTTCAACCCACCACTATGTGTCATCCGAAAAAAGGTCCACTCATCTACATGTGGGCTGAAATCAAAATGACTAGCATACCTCACTATACAATCCATATGAACCTCACCAACTGAACCCTTGTGAAGCTCCAAAGAATCCCTTGAAGTATGGCTCGCATCATCATCCTCAGGATCGGAATCAGGTAATGTACCATCATCTACTGCACCAAATGAGGAAGTAGCATCCATTAAAGAAAGCATATCATCACTTCGCTTATGCACATATTGATCGACTTGAGTGAATGCGGAATCATTATTACTAATCAATCCTTCCTCACGTCCAATCTCATGTATCCCCTCAATCAACTGCTTAACCACCATAGTATCTGAATTAGTCTCTGAATCATGTGAAGTGGATGCAATAAATGACTGACTTTTCACTGTGAAAAGGGAGTGATGAGCTAAACTCAACTCAAGACAAAGCTCATCAATCTCCTCATATTTTTGAGTGAGCTCTCGGGAAGTCTGCTCTACAAACCGCATAACCCGATCCCTATCAGATAATAGCCTCAAGTAATCTGATTTTATTACCTCTAATGCTCGCTTGATGGCCTGCAAATCTGTAGCAGTAGCTCCAACTATCAACTGGTGTCGTCTCTCTCCAAGTTGGGTTGTCTGATAAAGGCATTCAACAAACTCATGTGTGCTATTCAAATGTGTCAATGTGTGGACAACCCGCTCATTTGTAACCTGTATGTGATCTTGCAATGAACTGGAATCATCAACACAAAATAAACTCTCAGGTGTATCCTCCAATGCACAATGATCAATCTTAGGCCCTTTCATTGCACTTCACTCACCAACCTCATACTTTGAAGTGATGACAGAACTATGCTCATCCTTTGAATCACCAACTACATCAACAACTGAATCCTCAACCACAAGATCAACGTGCTCATCAATACACACCTCTCCAATATCCAACACATAAGATGAAGTGACCTCATCCTCATCAATTACTACTGCTGCTTTGTTTTCCCCATCAATACAAGAATCAACCTGAACCTCGGTTATGCATGAAACATTCTCTAAATTTTCAACCTCCTTGTTGTCCTCTTCATTGTCCACAACCGTGCTTGGCTGCAATGAGTCGTTTCCCTTTGTCCCTGTTTTTATTCCAACTGCTAATGGAGGCTTCAACCACTTAGGATGATGTTCTATTATTGTTGTAAAAAACTCATTTTGTTCTTGAAATTTTTGCATCAGCTCTATCATGAGTTCCTGGATAGTAGCCATTACCAACACACTACTGCAACTTTGTAACCCTCAGGCTGGCAGGATAAGTTGAGCTCTGATACCACTGTAATGTCCTACCCCTTTCGAAGGCAAATAAATTTGCCACCCAAAGAGCCAGGTTCCGATCTTGGGTTCCAAACTAAAAACTTGAATGTCTTGTTTGTTGATTGCTTTGATATCACGTGATTTATGCAAATATGAATTTTTTATACTTTTTGCAATAATACAAATTATGGAAATAAAAATAGCAGCAAACTAGAAATGCTTGTATCTTAAAAACTACTCCTCCAATGACTACGAAATTTAAGCACAAACTTCTTCTAATGATATTGAGCAAACCCAATGAAGGAAATTGTACAAGGATAAGTGTACCCGAAGATCTAAAGGCCTGATATAATTCTGGAAGTTAACACCAACAACAACAAACTTATATATTTATTAAATATGCTTGTAATACAATTTCTCCAGCATACTAATTGTTGTTTGGCTGTCCAACAAAGAGAAGACCTCATACAACACAATGAATACTCCAAATGGGAGGCGTTTGGCCTCAATAAGTGCATGCCCTTCACTACAACTGGTACAACCTATTAAAACCCTTCACAAATGACATAGATCCCTTCCAAACTGCTGAAGTGTACGGCTGATAAGCTGATCAAAAACTATGAATAATCAGCAATACAAGCTTCTTCAAAACCCAAGCAATCTAATTCAAAATAGCCTCTAATGGTTTGGCCTCACTGGAAACATCTGCAATCTGAAGTAACTCTAAAAATGGCACCAAGTGCACCCCAAAACTCATCAACAACCTGCCACTTTGAAGCTCAAATCATTCCCCGTCACGGAAATGCCACAATCACTCCAAGGATATCTTGCAATCCCAAAAGTGATGTTCCTGCTGGAGGGTTTCGTCTCCAAACAAGCCAAATCTGCCCTTGCCTGTGGTTTTTCATCACAAACAAGCTGGATATCTTCCTGCAAACTCTGCTGCAAGCAAGCTCCTTTCTCCAAACATGAAATGTAATAACCAAAGATGTCTTCAAATGCTCTAACAACCTCTATTTATTCTTTTCTCGAGCCGGTCGACCCAATGTGGGTAGAATGTGGGATTAAACTTCTTTCTTTTTTACTTGCTTTATGTCAATAATTCATTTACTAATGAGCATATATAATGACTTAACTCCACAATATCACTTAATCATATTATAATCTCCCAAAGTGGCGTCCAAGCTAGGCATTAATAAAACCACATTAAAATATACATTATTTCCTTCAAAATGAGTACTCATAAGCCCCCTAACAAATTATAAAGTCATACTTAGGAGAATAATATAATAATTTAATGACTTTATAATAATTATAACTTCGACGATTAAAAACTCCATGACCGCTCATCCAAACTCACATCCGAAGATAGAAATGAGTACCCATTTGGCCAAACTAGCCACTCGTAGGACTTCCGCTCCGCCAAAACCAACTTACTAAAAATAGTAATTTCCCTGCATCGATAACCAAACGGGTCTAGTCAATCAACAAAAGATATATTTGGATACTCATTAAGCTGAAGATGCTAGTCATATTTTTTGTTTCTCGAGAATCCAACCCTAATTGACTTACTAAAAATAGTAAGTCTTTGAAAATACTGCCAAAAATGGTCCTAAAAGCTAACAGCTGTGAATGCAGATCGTCCAACAATATCTCCATAACACCTAGTGTTTCCTAAACACTCGACATTGCCTACGAAACCTTATGAATAGGCAAGTCCATATTATGCTCTATTAGCTGACTAGGATGGGGACATTATAGTCCTCCCTCCTTGAGATTGCTTGTCCTCAAGCAATCCAATCTCAAAACATGACAATATAAAAATAATTGCCATGCAATCCCTGGATCCCAGATGAACCGATGAGCTTCATATCTCCAACTGAGATAAATCCTACACTGTTGACCCTCTACAAGTGTCATATTGTGTAGTCCTCTATCTAGAAGTGCAATTAGTCTTTGAAATAGTTCAACCAACTCACAAGTAAATTGCTCTCCATAATCCCGGTCAAGCTCTGTCACCACACTGAAACTGAGCATATCCTCTAAGTCCCAAATTAACATCCTATAAAAATTAACACGTTGATGTTGCACCACTCTAATCAAAACCAGAATCTCATAGTAACACAGCCGCACACACCTCATATGTATTCCCAGAATGACAACACCCCAAACTAGACTGAAAAACCTATGTGAGAGGACAAGTAAATCAAGGACGGTAAGTTGAGGAGATGCTAGAATCAACCCCCCAAAATCTCCCAACAACCAAAGTAACCAATCCCTAACCAAAAAATATCTCCAATATTTTCTTGAAATAATATTGGAGTTAATCGGTTGCTAATCCACAACTGAACAATAATGACCCATCTGGGAGTCTGAACTAACTCCCGCCACCAAATAGCCAATGGAAGTGACATCAAGGCACGATCTCCATAGATCATTGACCTCCATGGATACACACCTCCTGGATCCCATGGGCCAAAGAATATCCTAGTAGTCATTTCAACTGCCAACTCAATGAAACAACTATACCACTGACAACTACCTAGATCCCAAATCCATATGTGGTCCCCTGCCATATCGCCCGAACCAAGAAAAAATCCAAGATCCAGCACCGAAATGTCATAACTGCATACAAGCGAAGATTTGTTCAGCCATAACTTTGCCTCTCGCACTACATCCATCATGCCGAACCAAAAATCATCCTAGCAATGAATCACCTTACCCTCTAATGAAGAAGGCATATCATACCCTAGTGAAGTATACAACCCGCTATAACCATTTTTCAACCCACCACTATGTGTCATCCAAAAAAAGGTCCACTCATCTACATGTGGGCTGAAATCAAAATGACTAGCATACCTCACTATACAATCCATATGAACCTCACCAACTAAACCCTTGTGAAGCTCCAAAGAATCCTCTAAAGTACGGCTTGCATCATCATCCTCAAGATCAAAATGGTAATGTACCATCATCTACTACACCAAATGAGGAAGTAGCATCCATTAAATAAAGCATATCACCACTTCTCTTATGCACATACTGATCGAATTGAGTGAATGTGAAATCATTATTACTAATCAATCCTTTCTCACGTACAATCTCATGTATCCCCTCAATCAACTGCTTAACCACCATAGTATATGAATTAGTCTCTGAATCATGTGAAGTGGATGCAACAGATGATAGACTTTTCACTATGAAAAGGGAGTGATGAGCTAAAATCAACTCAAGACAAAGCTCATCAATCTCCTCATCTTTTTGAGTGAGCTCTCGGGAAGTCTGCTCTGCAAACTGCATAACCCGATCCCTATCAAATAATAGCCTCAAGTAATCTGATTTTATTACCTCTAATGCTCACTTGATGGCCTACAAATCTGTAGCAGTAGCTCCAACTATAAACTAGTGTCGTCTCTCTCCAATTTGGGTTGTCTGATAAAGGTATTCAACAAACTCATGTGTGCTATTCAAATATGTCAATGTGTGGACAACCTACTCATCTGTAACCTATATGTGATCCTGCAATGAACTGGAATCATCAACACAAAATAAACTCTCATGTGTATCCTCCAATGCATGATGATCAATATTAGGCCCTTTCACTGCACTACACTCACCAACCTCATACTCTGAAGTGATGACATAACTATGCTCATCCTCTAAATCACCAACTACATCAACAACTGAATCCTCAACCATAAGATCATCGTGCTCATCAATACACACTTCTATAATATCCAACACACAATATGAAGTGACCTCATCCTCATCAATTACTATTGCTGCTTTGTTTCCCCCATCAATACAAGAATCAACTTGAACCTCAGTTATGCATGAAACATTGTCTAAATTTTCAACCTCCTTGTTTTCCTCTTTGCTGTCCACAACTGTGCTTGGTTGCAATGCGTCGTTTCCCTTTGTCCCTATTTTTATTCCAACTGATAATGGAGGATTCAACCACTTAGGATGATGTTCTATTATTGTTGTAAAAAACTCATTTTGTTCTTGAAATTTTTGCATCAACTCTATCATGAGTTCCTGGATAGTAGCCATTACCAACACACTACTACAACTTTGTAACCCTCGGGCTGGTAGGATAAGCTGAGCTTTGATACCACTGTAATGTCCTACCCCTTTCTAAGGCAAATAAATTTGCCACCCAAAGAGCCAGGTTCCGATCTTGGGTTCCAAAATGAAAACTTGAATGTCTTGTTTTTTGATTGCTTTGATATCACGTGATTTATGCAAATATGATTTTTTATACGTTTTGCAATAATACAAATTATGGAAATAAAAATAGCAGCAAACTAGAAATGCTTGTATCTTAAAAACTACTCCTCCAATGACTACAAAATTTAAGCACAAAATTCTTCTAATGATATTGAGCAAACCCAATGAAGGAAATTGTACAAGGATAAGTGTACCCAAAGATATAAAGGCATGATGATCATTCTGAAAGTTAACACCAGCAACACCAAACTTATATATTCATTAAATATGCTTGTAATACAATTTCTCTAGCATACTAATTGTTGTTTGGTTGTCCAAAAAAGAGAAGACCTCATACAACACAATGAATACTCCAAATAGGAGGAATTTTCCCTCAATAAGTGCATGCCCTTCATTGCAACTGGTACAACCTGTTAAAACCCTTCACAAATGACATAGATCCCTTCCAAACTACTAAAGTGTACGGCTGATAAGCTGATCAAAAACTATGAATAATTAGCAATACAAGCTTCTTCAAAACCTAAGAAATCTAATTCAAAATAGCCTCTAATGGTTTGGCCTCACTGGAAACATTTGCAATCTGAAGTAACTCTAAAAATGGCACCAAGTGCACCCCAAAACTCATCAACAAACTGCCACTTTGAAGCTCAAATCATTCCCCATCACAAAAATTCCACAATCACTCCAAGGATATCTTGCAATCCCAAAAGTGATGTTCCTGTGGGAGGGTTTCGTCTCCAAACAAGCCAAATCTGCCCTTGCCTGTGGTTTTTCATCACAAACAAGCTAGATATCTTCCTGTAAACTTTGCTGCAAGCAAGCTCCTTTCTCCAAACATAAAATGTAATAACCAAATATGTTTTTAAATGCCCTCACAACCTCTATTTATTCTTTTCTCGAGCTGGTCGACCCAATGTGGGTAGAATGTGGGATTAAACTTCTTTCTTTTTTACTTGCTTTATGTCAATAATTCATTTACTAATGAGCACATATAATGAATTAACTCCACAATATCACTTAATCATATTATAATATCCAAAAGTGGCATCCAAGCTAGGCATTAATAAAACCATATTAAAATATACATTATTTCCTTCAAAATGAGTACTCATTAGCCCCATAACAAATTATAAAGTCATACTTAAGAGAATAATATAATAATTTAATGACTTTATAATAATTATAACTTTGATGATTAAAGACTCCATGACCGCTCATCCAAACTCACATCCGAAGATAGAAATGAGTACCCATTTTGCCAAACTAGCCACTCGTAGGACTTCTGCTCTGCCAAAACCAACTTACTAAAAATAGTAAGTTCCCTACACTGATAACCAAACGGGTCTAGTCAATCAACTAAATATATATCTGGATACCCATTAAGCCGAAGATGCCAGTCGTACTTTTTATTTCTCGAGAATCCAAACCTAACTGACTTACTAAAATTAGTAAGTGTTTGATCAGCTTATCAGTCGTACACTTCAGTAGTTTGGAAGTGATCTATGTCATTTGTGAAGGGTCTTAACAGGTTGTACCAGTTGCAGTGAAGGGCGTGCACTTATTGAGGCCAAACGCCTCCCATTTGGAGTATTCATTGTGTTGTATGAGGTCTTCTCTTTGTTGGACAGCCAAACAATAATTAGTATGCTGGAGAAATTGTATTACAAGAATATTTAATGAATATATAAGTTTGTTGTTGATGGTGTTAACTTCCAGAATTATATCAGGCCTTTAGATCTTTGGGTACACTTATCCTTGTACAATTTCCTTCATTGGGTTTGCTTAATATCATTAGAAGAAGTTTGTGCTTAGATTTCGTAGTCATTGGAGGAGTATTTTTTAAGATACAAGCATTTCTAGTTTGCTGCTATTTTTATTTCCAGAATTTCTATTATTGCAAGAAGTATACAAAATTCATATTTGCATAAATCACGTGATATCAAAGAAATCAACAAACAAGACATTCAAGTTTTCAATTTGGAACCTAAGATCGGAACCTGGCTCTTTGGGTGGCAAATTTATTTGCCTTCGAAAGGGGTAGGACATTATAGTGGTATCAGATCCCAGCTTATCCTGCCAGTCTGAGGGTTACAAAGTTGTAGTAGTGTGTTGGTAATGGCTACTATACAGGAACTCATGATAGAGCTGATGCAAAAATTTCAAAAACAAAATGAGTTTTTTACAACAATAATAGAACATCATCCTAAGTGGTTGAAGCGTCCATTAGCAGTTGGAATAAAAACAGGGACAAAGGGAAACGACTCATTGCAGCCAACCACAGTTGTGGACAGCGAAGAGGAAAACAAGGAGGTTGAAAATTTAGAGAATGTTTCATGCATAACCGAGGTTCAGGTTTATTCTTGTATTGATGGGGAAAACAAAGTAGCAATAGTAATTGATGTGGATGATGTCACTTCATCTTGTGTATTGGATATTGGAGAGGAGTGTATTGATGAGCACGCTGATCTTGTGGTTGAGGATTCAATTGTTGATGTAGTTGGTGATTTAGAGGATGAGCATAGTTTTGTCATCACTTCAGAGTCTGAGTTTGGTGAGTGAAGTGCAGTGAAAGGGCCTAATATTGATCATTGTGCATTGGAGGATACACCTGAGAGTTTATTTTGTGTTGATGATTCTAGTTCATTGCAAGATCACACACAAGTTATAGATGAGTAGGTTGTCCACACATTGACACATTTGAATAGCACACATGAGTTTGTTGAATGCCTTTATCAGACAACCCAACTTGGAGAGAGACGACACCAGTTGACAGTTGGAGCTACTGCTACAGATTTGCAGGCCATCAAGCGAGCATTAGAGGTAATAAAATCAGATTACTTGAGGCTATTATTTGATAGGGATCAGGTTATGCGATTTGTAGAGCAGACTTCTCGAGAGCTCACTCGGAAAGATGAGGAGATTGATAATATTTGTCTTGAGTTGAGTTTAGCTCATCACTTCCTTTTCACAGTGAAAATTCAGTCATCTATTGTATCCACTTCACATGATTCAGAGACTAATTCAGATACTATGGTGGTTAAGCAGTTGATTGAGGGGATACATGAGATTGGACGTGAGGAAGGATTGATTAGTAATAATGATTCCGCATTCACTCAAGTCGATCAATATGTGCATAAGCGAAGTGATGATATGCTTTCTTCAATGGATGCTACTTCCTCATTTGGTGCAGTAGATGATGGTACATTACCTGATTCCGATCCTGAGGATGATGATGCGAGAAATACTTTATGGGATTCTTTGGAGCTTCACAGGGGTTCAGTTGGTGAGGTTCATATGGATTGTATAGTGAGGTATGCTAGTCATTTTGATTTCAGCCCACATGTAGATGAGTGGACCTTTTTTCGGATGACACATAGTGGTGTGTTGAAATATGGTTATAGCGGGTTATATACTTCACTGGGGTATGAGATGCCTTCTTCATTAAAAGGTAAGGTGATTCATTGCTGGGATGATTGTTTGGTTCAACATGATGGATATAGTGCAGAGACAGAGTTATGGTCTGAACAACTCTTCGCTTGTATGCGCTTATGATATTTCGGTGTTGGATCTTGGATTTTTCCTTGGTTCGGATGATATGGCAGGGGACCACATATGGATTTGGGATCCAGTTAGTTGTCAGTGGTTTAGTTGTTGTTTCATCGAGTTGGCAGTTGACATGACTACTAGGATATTCTTTGGCCCATGGGATCCAGGAGGTGTGTGCCCATGGAGGTCAGTGATCTGTGGAGATCACGCCTTGATGTCACTTTCGTTGGCTATTTGGTGGCGGGAGTTAGTTTAGACTCCCAGATGGGTCATTATTGTTCGGTTATGGATTAGCAACCGATTAACTCCAATCTTATGTCAACAGAAAGATTGAAGAGATTTTTTGGTCAGGTATCAGTTACTTTGGTTGTTGGGAGTTGTTGCAGAGTTGATTCCAAAGATCTCCTCAACTTACCGTCCTTGATTTACTTGTCCTCTCACACCAGTTTTTTAGTCTAGTTTGGGGTGTTGTCATTCTGGGAATACAGATGAGGTGTGTGCGGCTGTGTTACTATGAGATTATGGTTTTGATCAGAGTGGTGCAGCGTCAGCGTGTTAGTTCTGACAGTATTTTCAAACACTTACTATTACGCTCTATTAGCTGACTAGGATGGGGATATTACAGTCCTCCCTCCTCGAGATTACTTGTCCTCAAGCAATCCAATCTCAGAACATGACAATATCAAAAATAATTGCCATGCAATCCCTGGATCCCAGATGAACCGATGAGCTACATATCTCCAACTAAGATAAATCCTACACTGTTGACCCTCTGCAAGTGTCATCTCGTGTAGTCCTCTATTCAGAAGTGCAATCAGTCTCTGAAATACTTCAACCAACTCACAAGTAAACTGCTCTCCACAATCTCGGTCAAGCTCTGTCACCACACTGAAACCCAGCATATCCTCTAAGTCCCAAATCAACATCCTGTTAGAACTAACACGCTGACATTGTGCCACTCTTGTCAAAACCAGAAGCTCATAGTAACACAACCGCACACACCTCATCTGTATTCTCAGAATGACAACACCCCAAACTAGACTGAAAAACCGGTGTGAGAGGACAAGTAAATCAAGGATGGTAAGTTGAGGAGATGCTGGAATCACCTCCCCAACAACTCCCAATAACCAAAGTAACCGATCCCTGACCAAAAAATCTCTCCAATATTTCTATTGACATAAGATTGGAGTGAATCGGTTGCTAATCCACAACCGAACAATAATGACCCATCTGGGAGTCTGAACTAACTCCCACCACAAAATAGCCATTGAAAGTGACATCAAGGCATAATCTCCACAGATCACTGACCTCCATGGGCACACACCTCCCAGATCCCATGGGCCAAAGAATATCCTAGTAGTCATGTCAACTGCCAACTCGGTGAAACAATAACTAAACCACTGACAACTACCTAGATCCCAAATCCATATGTGGTCCCCTGCCAAATCACCCGAACCAAGGAAAAATCCAAGATCCAACACCGAAATATCATAACTACATACAAGCGAAGAGTTGTTCATCCATAACTCTGTCTCTGCACTACATCCATCACGCTGAACCAAACAATCATCCCAGCAATGAATCACCTTACCATCTAATGAAGAAGGCATCTCATACCCTAGTAAAGTATACAACCCGCTATAACCATATTTCAACGCACCACTATGTGTCATCCGAAAAAAGGTCCACTCATCTACATGTGGGCTGAAATCAAAATGACTAGCATACCTCACTATACAATCCATATGATCCTCACCAACTAAACCCCTGTGAAGCTCCAAAGAATCTCCTGAAGTATGGCTCACATCATCATCCTTAGGATCAGAATCAGGTAATGTACCATCATCTACTGCACCAAATGAGGGAGTAGCATCCATTGAAGAAAGCATATCATCACTTCGCTTATGCACATATTGATCGACTTGAGTGAATGCGGAATCATTATTACTAATCAATCCTTCCTCACGTCCAATCTCATGTATCCCCTCAATCAACTGCTTAACCACCATAGTATCCGAATTAGTCTCTGAATCATGTGAAGTGGATATAACAGATGACTGACTTTTCACTGTGAAAAGGGAGTGATACGCTAAACTCAACTCAAGACAAAGGTTATCAATCTCCTCATCTTTTCGAGTGAGCTCTCGGGAAGTCTACTCTGCAAACCGCATAACTCAATCCCTATCAGATAATAGCCTCAAGTAATCTGATTTTATTACCTCTAATGCTCGCTTGATGGCCTGCAAATCTGTAGCAGTAGCTCCGACTGTCAACTGGTGCCGTCTCTCTCCAAGTTGGGCTGTCTAATAAAGGTATTCAACAAACTCATGTGTGCTATTCAAATGTGTCAATGTGTGGATAACCTGCTCATCTGTAACTTGTATGTGATCCTCCAATGCACTGGAATCATCAACACAAAATAAACTCTCAGGTGTATCCTCTAATGCATAATGATCAATCTTAGGCCCTTTCACTGCACTGCACTCACTAACCTCATACTCTGAAGTGATGAAATATCTATGCTCATCCTCTGAATCACCTACATCAACAACTGAATCCTCAACCATAAGATCAGCATGCTCATCAATACACTCCTCTCCAATATCCAATACACAAGATGAAGTGACCTCATCCTCATCAATTACTATTGCTACTTTGTTTTTCCCATCAATACAAGAATCATCCTGAACCTCGGTTATGCATTAAACATTCTCTAAATTTTCAACCTGCTTGTTTTCCTTTTCGTTGTCCACAACTGTGGTTGGCTGCAATGAGTCGTTTCCCTTTGTCCCTATTTTTATTCCAACTGCTAATGGAGGCTTCAACCACTTAGGATGATGTTCTATTATTGTTTTAAAAAACTCATTTTGTTCATCCAAACTCATATCTGAAGATAGAAATGAGTACCCATTTGGCCAAACTAGCCACTCGTAGGACTTTCGCTCCGCCAAAACTAACTTACTAAAAATAGTAATTTCCCTGCACTGATAACCAAATGGGTCTAGTCAATCAACTAAAGATATATCTGGATACCCATTAAGCCGAAGATGCCAGTTGTACTTTCCATTTATCGAGAATCCAACCCTAACTGACTTAATAAAAATAGTAAGTCTCTAAAAATACTGCCAAAAATGGTCCTAAAAGCTGACAACTGTGAATGCAGATCGTCCAACAATATCTCCATAACACCTAGTGTTTCCTAAACACTCGACATTGCCTACAAAACCTTATGAATAGGCAAGTCCATATTACGCTCTATTAGCTGACTAGGATGGGGACATTACAGCTCCTCCCTCCTCGAGATTGCTTGTCCTCAAGCAATCCAATCTCAGAACATGACAATATCAAAAATAATTGCCATGCAATCCCTGGATCCCAGATTAACCGATGAGCTACATATCTCCAACTGAGATAAATCCTACACTGTTGACCCTATGCAAGTGTCATCTCGTGTAGTCCTCTATTCAGAAGTGCAATCAGTCTCTAAAATAGTTCAACCAACTCACAAGTAAACTGCTCTCCACAATCCCGGTCAAGCTCTGTCACCACACTGAAACCTAGAAAATCCTCTAAGTCCCAAATCAACATCCTGTCGGAACTAACATGCCGACACCGCGCCACTCCGATCAAAACCGGAAGCTCATAGTAACACGACCACGACACACCTCATCTGTATTCCCAGAATGACAACACCTCAAACTAGACTAAAAAACTGGTGTGAGAGGATAAGTAAATCAAGGACGGTAAGTTGAGGAGATGCTGGAATCAACTCCCCAACAACTCCCAACAACCAAAGTAACTGATCTCTGACCAAAAAATATCTCAAATATTTATGTTGACATAATATTGGAGTGAATCGGTTGTTAATCCACAATCGAACAATAATGGCCCATCTGGGAGTCTGAACTAACTCCCACCACCAAATAGCCAATGAAAGTGACATCAAGGCACGATCTCCACAGATCACTGACCTCCATGGGCACACACCTCCCGAATCCCATGGGCCAAAGAATATCCTAGTAGTCATGTCAACTGCCAACTCGGTGAAACAACAACTAAACCACTGACAACTACCTGGATCCCAAATCCATATGTGGTCCCCTGCCATATCGTTCGAACCAAGGAAAAATCCAAGATCCAACACCAAAATATCATAACTGGATACAAGAAAAGAGTTGTTTAACCATAACTCTGTCTCTGCACTACATCCATCATGCTGAACAAAACAATCATCCCAGCAATGAATCACCTTACCCTCTAATGAAGAAGGCATCTCATACCCTAGTGAAGTATACAACCCGCTATAACCATATTTCAACGCAGCACTATGTGTCATCCGAAAAAAGGTCCACTCATCTACATGTGAGCTGAAATCAAAATGACTAGCATACCTCACTATACAATCCATATGAACCTCACCAATTGAACCCCTGTGAAGCTCCAAAGAATCCCCTAAAGTATGGCTCGCATCATCATCCTCAGGATCGAAATAAGGTAATGTACCATCATATACTACACCAAATGAGGGAGTAGCATCCATTGAAGAAAGCATATCATCACTTCGCTTATGCACATATTGATCGACTTGAGTGAATGCAAAATCATTATTACTAATCAATCCTTCCTCATGTCCAATCTCATGTATCCCCTCAATCAACTGCTTAACCACCATAGTATCCGAATTAGTCTCTGAATCATGTGAAGTGGATGCAACAAATGACTGACTTTTCACTATGAAAAGGGAGTGATGAGCTAAAATCAACTCAAGACAAAGCTTATCAATCTCCTCATCTTTTCGAGTGAGCTCTCGGGAAGTCTGCTCTACAAACATCATAACCCGATCTCTATCAGATAATAGCCTCAAGTAATCTGATTTTATTACCTCTAATGCTCGTTTGATGGCCTGCAAATCTGTAGCAGTAGCTCCAACTATCAACTGGTGTTGTCTCTCTCCAAGTTGGGTTGTTTGATAAAGGCATTCAACAAACTCGTGTGATATTGAAATGTGTCAATGTGTGGACAACCTACTCATCTGTAACTTGTATGTGATCCTACAATGAACTGGAATCATCACCACAAAATAAACTCTTAGGTGTATCCTCCAATGCACAATAATCTTAGGCCCTTTCACTGCACTGCACTCACCAACCTCATACTCTGAAGTGATGATAGAACTATGCTCATCCTCTGAATCACCAACTACATCAACAACTGAATACTTAACCACAAGATCAGCGTGCTCATTAATACACTCCTCTCCAATATCAAATACACAAGATGAAGTGACCTCATCCTCATCAATTACTATTGCTACTTTGTTTTCCCCATCAATACAAGAATCAACCTGAACGTCGGTTATGCATGAAACATTCTCTAAATTTTCAACCTCCTTGTTTTCCTCTTCGTTGTCCACAACTGTGGTTGGCTGCAATGAGTCGTTTCCCTCTGTCCTCGTTTTTATTCCAACTGCTAATGGAGGCTTCAACCACTTAGGATGATGTTCTATTATTGTTGTAAAAAACTCATTTTGTTTTTGAAATTTTGGCATCAGCTCTATCATGAGTTCTTGGATAGTAGCCATTACCAACACACTACTGCAACTTTGTAACCCTCAGGCTGGCAGGATAAGCTAGGCTCTGATACAACTGTAATGTCATACCCCTTTTGAAGGCAAATAAATTTCCCTGCACTGATATGCATGACTTTCGCTCCGCCAAAACCAACTTACTAAAAATAGTAATTTCCCTGCACTGATAACCAAACGGGTCTAGTCAATCAACTAAAGATATATCTGGATACCCATTAATCCGAAGATGCCTATCGTACTTTATGTTTCTCGAGAATCCAACCCTAACTGACTTACTAAAAATAGTAAGTCTCTAAAAATACTGCCAGATACGGTCCTGAAAGCTGACAAATGTGAATGCAGATCGTCCAACAATATCTCCATAACACCTAGTGTTTCCTAAACACTCGACATTGCTTTGTTAGCTGACTAGGATGGGGACATTACAGTCCTCCCTCCTCGAGATTGCTTGTCCTCAAGCAATCCAATCTCAGAACATGACAATATCAAAAATAATTGCCATGCAATCCCTGGATCCCAGATTAACCGATGAGCTACATATCTCCAACTGAGATAAATCCTACACTCGCCGACCCTCCGCAAGTGTCATCTCGTGTAGTCCTCTATTCAGAAGTGCAATCAGTCTCTGAAATAGTTCAACCAACTCACAAGTAAACTGCTCTCCACAATCTCGGTCAAGCTCTGTCACCACACTGAAATCGAGCATATCCTCTAAGTCCCAAATCAACATCCTGTCAAAAATAACACGCTGACGCTGTGCCACTCTGATCAAAACTAGAATCTCATAGTAACACAGCCGCACACACCTCATCTGTATTCCCAAAATGACAACACCCCAAACTAGACTGAAAAACCGGTGTGAGAGGACAAGTAAATCAAGGACGATAAGTTGAGGAGATGCTGGAATCAACTCCCCAACAACTCCCAACAACCAAAGTAACCGATCCCTGACCAAAAAATCTCTTCAATATTTTTGTTGACATAAGATTGGAGTTAATCGGTTGCTAATCCATAACCGAACAATAATGACCCATTTGGAAGTCTAAACTAACTCCCGCCACCAAATAGCCAATGAAAGTGGCATCAAGGCACGATATCCACAGATCACTGACCTCCATGGGCACACACCTCCCGGATCCCATGGGCCAAAGAATATCCTAGTAGTCATGTCAACTGCCAACTCAATGAAACAACAACTAAACCACTGACAACTACCTGGATCCCAAATCCATATGTGGTCCCCTGCCATATCACCCGAACCAAGGAAAAATCCAAGATCCAACACCGAAATATCATAACTGCATACAAGCGAAGAGTTGTTCATCCATAACTTTGTCTTTGCACTATATCCATCATGCTGAACCAAACAATCATCCCAGCAATGAATCACCTTACCCTTTAATGAAGAAGGCATCTCATACCCTAGTGAAGTATACAACCCGCTATAACCATATTTCAACGCACCACTATGTGTCATCCGAAAAAAGGTCCACTCATCTACATGTGGGATGAAATCAAAATGACTAGCATACCTCACTATACAATCCATATGAACCTCACCAACTGAACCCATGTGAAGCCCCAAAGAATCCCTTGAAGTATTTCTTGCATCATCATCCTCAGGATCGAAATCAGGTAATGTACCATCATCTACTAGCATCCATTGAAGAAAGCATATCATCACTTCGCTTATGCACATATTGATCGACTTGAGTGAATGCAGAATCATTATTACTAATCAATCCTTCCTCACGTCCAATCTCATGTATCCCCTCAATCAACTGCTTAACCACCATAGTATCTGAATTAGTCTCTGAATCATGTGAAGTGGATGCAACAGATGACTGACTTTTCACTGTGAATAGGGAGTGATGAGCTAAACTCAACTCAAGACAAAGATTATCAATCTCCTCATCTTTTTGAGTGAGCTCTCGGGAAGTCTGCTCTGCAAATTGCATAACCCGATCCCTATCAGATAATAGCCTCAAGTAATCTGATTTTATTACCTCTAATACTCGCTTGATGGCCTGCAAATCTGTAGCAGTAGCTCCAACTGTCAACTGGTGCTGTCTCTCTCCAAGTTGGGTTGTCTGATAAAGGCATTCAACAAACTCATGTGTGCTATTCAAATGTGTCAATGTGTGGAAAACCTACTCATCTGTAACTTGTGTGTGATCCTGTAATGAACTGGAATCATCAACACAAAATAAACTCTCAGGTGTATCCTCCAATGCACAATGATCAATATTAGGCCCTTTCACTACACTTCACTCACCAACCTCAGAATCTGAAGTGATGACAAAACTATGCTCATCCTATGAATCACCAACTACATCAACAACTGAATCCTCAACCACAAGATCAGCGTGTTCATCAATACACTCCTCTCCAATATCCAATACACAAGATGAAGTGACCTCATCCTCATCAATTACTATTGCTACTTTGTTTTCCCCATCAATACAAGAATCAACATGAACCTCGGTTATGCATGAAACATTCTCTAAATTTTCAACCTCCTTGTTTTCCTCTTCGTTGTCCACAACTGTGGTTGGTCGCAATGAGTCGTTTCCCTTTGTCCCTGTTTTTATTCCAACTGCTAATGGAGGCTTCAACCACTTAGGATGATGTTCTATTATTGTTGTAAAAAACTCATTTTGTTTTTGAAATTTTGGCATCAGCTCTATCATGAGTTCTTGGATAGTATCCATTACCAACACACTACTGCAACTTTGTAACCCTCAGGCTGGCAGGATAAGCTAGGCTCTGATACCACTGTAATGTCATACCCCTTTTGAAGGCAAATAAATTTGCCACCCAAAGATCCAGGTTCTGATCTTGGGTTCCAAACTGAAAACTTGATTGTCTTGTTTGTTGATTGCTTTGATATCATGTGATTTATGCAAATATGAATTTTTTATAATTCTTGCAATAATACAAATTCTGGAAATAAAAATAGCAACAAACTAGAAATTCTTGTATCTTAAAAACTACTCCAATGACTACAAAATTTAAGCACAAACTTCTTCTAATGATATTGATCAAACCCAATGAAGGAAATTGTACAAGGATAAGTGTACCCGGAGATCTAAAGGCCTGATATAATTTTAGAAGTTAACACCAGCAACACGAAACTTATATATTCATTAAATATGTTTGTAATACAATTTCTCCAAAGATACTAATTGTTGTTTGGCTGTCCAACAAAGAGAAGACCTCATACAACACAATGAATACACCAAATTGGAGGCGTTTGACCTCAATAAGTGCACGCCCTTCACTGCAACTAGTACAACCTGTTAAAACCCTTCACAAATGACATAGATCTCTTCCAAACTACTGAAGTGTACGACTGATAAGATGATAAAAAACTATGAATAATCAGTAATACAAGCTTCTTCAAAACCCAAGAAATCTAATTCAAAATAGCCTATAATGGTTTGGCCTCACTGAAAACATCTACAATTTGAAGTAACTCTAAAAATAGCACCAAGTGCACCCCAAAACTCATCAACAAACTGCCACTTTGAAGCTGAAAAGGATTGAAAATCCAACTAAGTGTTCTATTATTTACAATTCAATATATAGGCACTAATGGCCCAAAATACATAACCAACCCATGAAATCATGGATTTGATCCAATATGCTTAACCAAAAGCAAAAAAGGTGCAAAGGAGAATGCACGTAAACTTCTAAGTTAAGAGAAATGAATATTGCTAACTAGAAGATCCATTTTAGCTATCTTGAAGTACACACTTCCTACTTTGAGTTCACACTTACTAACTAACACTCTAAATGACAACTAGAAGACAACTAGTGCCCACAAGTGCATGTGAGAAGGAGACTCACTTACAATATGAATTTGCTAGAAATAAACTATGCAAACCTAACTAGGAACTACTAGAGGGGTCATATGAAAGATCTAACATCAATCCTCATCATGCCTCCCCACAATAGAAGCATTGGACTCTAATGCTTTCAGTAGAATAGGAAAGTCACGGGACATGATGAAAAGAAATCCAACGAGCCTGATGCAGCAGCTGTCCTCGCCAAGCCACAAGATATGAGGTGGTAGACCCCTGGCGAGTCTGTCGAGTCTTCATGTCATAGATCTGATCTGCATCCAATGGTAACTGAGCTTCAGGAACCACGTCCACAGGATGACTGATAGCTAGTGCAGTCTCCAATGTAGAGTCAAAGTACAACTTCAAAATATCTACATTGACGACGTCATGAATTCCCAAGTGTGCGGGAAGATCAAGGCGAAAAGCATTCTCGGACACCTGCTGAAGAATAGTATAAGGCCCATAGCGAATTGGTTTGATTTTGCTATGAGTCTTATCAATGAAATGCCGCTTGTCAAGATGCAACCAAACTTTATCACCAACCTGAAATGGATGAGGAATTCGATGTCGATCCATGGCCTTTTTCTGTCGTCTGTCGTGTCTTTTGCAAAATCTCAACCACCTTTGATTGAAGATTGTGCAAGTGTTGAACAAATGAGTGGGCCTTGTATTGCTCCTTCTGAATATGTGAAGTGACAGGAGAAGGCAAAGACAAAGGTAACTCATAAGGTGCCAAGGGCTGCAATCCCATACAAACTTCAAAGGGTGAATGACCTGTAGAAGAATGTAGGGCCCTATTATAGGCATGTTCAATATGCGTGAGACTCAAGTCCCACTTTGCTGGTGAAGCGTGATGATAGATTCGCAAACTTTGCACAAGTGTATGGTTTACCACTTTAGTCTGCCCATCGGACTGCGGATGATAGGCGGTAGAAAAGTTAAGGGAAACTCCCAAAATCTTCCACAAAGAACGCCAAAAGTGACCCAAAAAGCGTGAATCACGATCCGAGATAATGCTGGTAGGTAGACCAAAGGAATGTCAAATGTTGTCAAAGAAAAATTGAGCTAAGTCTCGATGCGTGAACTTGTCTTGCGGCATGGAATAAACTTAGCCATTTTGCTGAATCTGTCAACCACCACGAACACACAATCATGTTGGCGCACTGTCATAGGAAAACCACTAACCAAATCCATGGAAATGCTTTCCCAAGGACGATAAGGAATGGGAAAAGGCATGCCTAAGACAAACTTCCTATTAGTTGGTTTTGAGCGACAACAAACTGCACACTATTTGAGAAATCTCAACACATCCCTCTGCATTTTAGGCCAATAGAAAAATCGTTGCAAATGATGAAGTGTTTTATGCTTCCCAAAGTGACCACCATAAAGTGTAGAATGAGCTTCCTTAATAAGTGACACTCTAGGCTCACAAGGAACACAAACCTTGTCCAATTTGTAAAGAAGTCCTTCTTTGATGTAGAAATCTTGGAAAGGACGCAAATTGGAAGAAGGCTTACTCACTTGCTCAAATATTTTTCCAAAATCAGGATCCTGAGAATACCGATTAGGCCAAGTCTGAAATCCCAAGTGCGAAGTGGACATAACTCGTTAAGGCAAGAGCGACCGGAGGCCTACTCAAACAATCAGCAACAGTATTACTCTTCCCCTTTTTGTACTTGATCACCAAGTGAAATTGTTGGAGGTAAGAGGCCCACTTCATATGTCTTGATTCTTCAATTTTACTTTGAGATTGTAAAAACTTGAGAGGCATATGATCAGTGTGTACTATTGTATATTTTCCCAAAAGATAGTGTCTCCAATACTTAATAGCTTGAACTAAAGCATACAACTCCTTGTCATATGTAGAATAGTTCAACTTAGCAGCAGAAAAAGTTTTTGAATGATAAGCAACTGGATGACCATTCTGTTTGAGCACAACTCCTAAGGCAACTTTAGAGGCATTCGTTTCAATCTCAAAAGGTTGAGAAAGGTCAGGTAAAGTTAACACAGGTGTTGTACACGGTTTCTTTTTGAGTTTCTCAAAGGCAACTTCTTGGCTTTTCTCCCAATGAAATGGAGTTTTGGACTTAGTGAGATAATGCAATGGAGCTGCAAGGGTGGAATATTGAGGAATGAACTTGCGATAAAAATTCGCAAGTCCTAGGAAACTCCTTAACTCAGTGAGAGCTGTAGGAGGGGACCACTTAAGTAAAACATCAACTTTTATGGGATCTACCTGAATTCCACTCTCACTAATCACATAGCCAAGGTAAGAAACTGAAGTATTGCCAAAAGAACACTTGGAAGAATTGGCATATAATTGATTCTTCGCAAGAAGATCAAGGGTTTGCTAGATATGCCTAAGGTGTTCCTCCAATTTTTTGAGAAAATCAATATATCATCAAGATATATGATGACAAATTTGTCAAGGACTTCACGAAATACATCATTCATCAACCTCATGAAGGTTGCAGGAGCATTAGTAAGACCGAAGGGCATGACCAACCATTCAAAGAGGCCCATATTCGTCTTGAAAGTTGTCTTCCATGTATCCTCAGCTTGGATACGCACTTGATGATATCCACTTTTGAGATCTATTTTTGAAAAGAACTTAGCTCCTTGAAGCTGATCTAATAAATCATCAATGCGGGGTAAGGGATATCTATTCTTCACAGAAATTCTGTTCAAAGCACGAAAATCAATGCATAATCTCCAAGTGCCATCTTTCTTAAGAACTAACAAAATAGGTGAGGCACAAGAAGAAGTACTTTCCTTAATGAAACCCTTAGACAACAAATCTTCTATTTGCCTTTTTATTTCTTCATTTTGCAAAATAGATTGTCTATACATGGGAGCATTAGGAAGAGAAGAACCTGGAATTATTTCAATGCTGTGATTAATTGTGCAAATTGGAGGAAGAGACTTTGGCTCCTGAAATATGTGTGAATAACTTTGCAATATTTTATCCATTGAAGAGTGTTGCTTTGTAATGGATGTAGATGTAGAAGTGTTTTGAGAGCGAATGAAAATTAGAGCAACATCACCACCTTTCTTAATTACTATTTTCGTTTGCTTGGAACTTAGAATGATATTAGGAGTGTTGGTGCTTTTAATGAGAAAGACCTTACCATCTTTTTGAAGTGTGTAGGTTCTTTTAAAAGCATCATAAACAACTCTCCTATCATACTGAAAAGGTTGTCCAAGAAAAATCCCACAACAATCCATAGGAGTCACATCACAAGTGACTTGATCTATGAAATGTGGGCCAAGTGCAAATTTTAAAGTGCAAGTGTGGGTGATTTCTGAGCCTCTTCCACTATCCTTCCAACCCAAAGAATAAGGTTGAGGATGAGGCTCCATAGGTAACTTCAAACGCTCGATAATGGACCTCGCAATTAGATTTTTCTGCGAGCCATTATCCACTATACAATTAGTTGCAAAATTATGAAGTAAGTGGGCTCGAGTGATGAACAAAGCATCACGAGCCCCTTCTGAAGAACTTACATTTACTAAGGTAACTTCATTAAGCTTACCTCGTAATTCCGTATATACTCTACTCTCTCCTACAGACTCAAGGGGACCCTTGGAAGCATCCTCCTCTTGAGTAGTAATTACTAAACTCTTCTTTTTGAGCTTAAAGCAATCAACTTTCTCATGCCCTTTCTTCTTACAATAATTGCAGAATTTCTTAGAAGAAGAAGAAGAAGATTTAGAAGAAGAAGAAGAAGAAGGAGTAGAAGCGAAAGGGGAAGAAGAAGAAGGAGATGGAGAAGACACATTCTTCTTTTGAGCAAAATTCTTCTTTTGTGAGAAAGAATTATTCCCTTTTGATGAGTTTGCAACCACTTGAGTAACAGGTGTGCGGAATGCCTGCGATTGCGCCTTAAACTTGTCCTCCGCAAGCTGCGCTTGGTTGAAAACTTGATCCAAAGTTTCCATAGAAACAAACATTAGTTCCTTATACAAATTCTCCTGAAAGCACGAGATTTCGGAAGCAAAAGGAAAACTATAACTATGCAATATAAGACGAAATGTAACGCTTTAATCCTATGCACAAAAACAAGGAAAGGAGATAAATTGGAGACGAAAGAAAAGATGTAAGGAAATCACAGCCCTCTTTATTCAAATTTCTTATCCTCGGTTACATAGACGTCTCCTCCCTTTTTAGGGGCTAGGAGCGTTAAATTGGTCTTTGTTACAATTTGTGACTTAGTCTTCCTCCTTCCGCATGCCCACGTTTGGAATGGGCGGGCCAAATGTTGCCGCCGCTTGCGTTGGTAAGGTAGACTCCTCGCCGCTCCTCTAATGCCGCAACTCGCACTCAAAGAAACAAACAAGAAAGTCGATAGCACTTGTGTATGAAAAATAAAAGATGAATCTAACGATGGTTGAAATGAATCTAAATGAAATGAAAAACTTGACAAAAGCATAAACATGAAACTAAAAGAAATACCACGATTATGAAAGCACAAATCGCCAGTAAGTGAACTAGCAGCACTTCGTCGCTCAAAATGCTCCTTCTCTGTATCTTTTTTTGGGTGAGAAAACTCACCGTTTTTATAGACCCAAGGGGTCTTTTTGAATTAACATGCAAAAGTGTTTCTTTGCATGAATGCTTTTGTTTGTGAAGAGAAGACTTCTTCTTGATCAAGGGCTTCTTAACTGCCTCTCGTGCATGTCTTTGCATGTTTTAGCAAAGCTCACTTGCACTCCCATGCAATGAAGGGATAGCTAAGTGGCAAATTCGAGTTGTCTTAAAAAGCTTACTCTCCTTCCCATGCAGGGAAGGGAAAGTCAATTGGCAGATGTGTGTTGTCAAAAGAACTCACTCGCACTCCTATGTCATGCATGAAAAGCTGAGTGGTAGTTCTGAGTTGTTATATGTCGAGATTTGACTTTTTGCCGGTCAAACCTGACAATCGTCCCACCCCGAAGCGAGCGCTGGTAATCGTCCCCGGGTGAGACGAGTATCAGTCAAGCACTCGTCCCTCGGGTAGGACGAGTAAAACTTAGCACTCGTCCCCGGGTGGGACGAATAAGCAATAAGGTATCTAAAAGGTGCCAAATTGGTTTTTGACTTGCAAAACTGTTGTGCGAGTGGTTAGAACCACTGTTTTAACCTCTGAGGGCTGCCCTGGGAACTATGTGTGTTAGTGCGATCAGTGCTTGTAATCACATAATCGGATTGGTGCTATTTTGGTGTCTACAGATGCCCCTTTTTGGGAAGCGTTGTGCAAGGCGCAACGCTGAGCAAAAATATAACCAAAGCACTAATGATTAGGGTTTCTCAGTAACCTAACCAACTCTTGATGCCCCAAGTATGGAAAGGGCACGCATTCTTGAATCCTTGCTTCTGACGAGCTAAGGAACTTAAATCAAGCATTAACCTGGTTCGGTGAGGTATTACTTGAACTTAGACATTGATCAGTCATGAATAGGCAAAGGGCGCAACCTTTTGTTGTGGGAACCTTGAGTTCATGATTCACGAATGCCAAGTATATGATCAGTTTGTGATGATTGCTTGTTTGCTGCCCCAAGCAGGAGCGCGATTGTCATTTGCAATGATCCTTTGAATGCGTGTCATTTCCCAGACTGGGTATAATGGTGTTGATTGGCAACTAAGTGTGACTACCCCCTCAAGCGACGAATCGATGAGGGAATGACCGACATGAGAAAAGCGACGAGTCGCTTGACCCAAGAGGACGTGTGCAAGGGTGCCGTTAGATGGTTTACCGCTAAGCATGCTCGAACAGTTCCCCGACTGTTTTGACCTATTTTTTTTATTTTGTTGGCATTTGTCATTTTTATGTTGTGGTTGTTTTTTATGTGTTTTTTTTTTTTTTTTTTTGGTATTCGTCCCGTGGTGGGACGATTGCAGTGATATCACTCGTCCTGGGGTAAGACGAGTGCGCCGCGCCGGTAGTCGTCCTGGGGTGGGACGAGCGCGCCGAAGAGCGCTCATCCCTTTGAAGGACGATTACCGAACGACAAAAAGTATAAATAGGCGAAAATGACGGATTTGGTTCATTTGCACTGTTCAGCGATTGCGATTTGGAGCTCTGGGAGGAGGAGGTAGATTTCTGACGCGAAGCGCTGCCGGATTATCTAGCCACCATGAGTGCACAGACCGGGTCGTCGAGTGGAGGAGCCGAGGCGAGACCAGTAAGTGCACTGTCTCCTCAATTGTGAATTTGAAAAATGCAAATATGTTTTTATTGTTTTTCGTTTATTGAAACATGAAACCCTAATTAATTAAATTAAAAGGTAAATGAATGGAAAACCATGAAACCAAAGACTACGCGGATGCAAACCGATGAAAACTTAGATGGAAAACCGTAGGATAAACCCAAAATGAAACTTAGAGTAACACTTAGGGTAACCATGGTTAAAAAAAATGCTTTGTTTTTTATGTGAATGGGAAAACTTAGGTCGAAACCATAGGTAAACCATGCCCATATTTTTGTGTTATGTTTATGAAATTAAAAAATGGAAAATGAATGAATTTGTTTTTTTTTGTATTGAAATGGTAAACTTAGGTCGAAACCGTAGGTAAACCATGTCGATTTTTTTTTTTTTTGATGAAATTAAAGATGAATTTGTTTGGTTGAAATGGTAAACTTAGGTAAAACCGTAGGTAAACCATGTCAAATTTTTTTTTTTTTTTTTTTTTTATGAAATTAAAAATAAATTTGTTTGGTTGAAATGGTAAACTTAGGTAAAACCGTAGGTAAACCATGTCAAATTTTTTTTTTTTTTTTGAAATGGTAAACTTAGGTAAAACTGTAGGTAAACCATGTCAAGAAAATGGTAAACTTAGGTAAAATAGGTAAACCATGTCAAATTTTTTTGTTTTTTTGATGAAATTAAAGATGCAAAATTGATGAATTTTTTTTTTTTTTTGGATGTACATGTGAATGAAAGATGTTACTGTACAGTTAGGCATTTTTGTACATGTGATGGTAATTTGGATGCATGTTTTTGATGTTTGTTGTTTTTTTGTGATGTGCAGGTGGTGAAGAGTCGACATCGAGTACCGACCATTTTTTCTAATGCCCGCGAGGCATTGACTGATGATGACTGGGAGTGGCTTGATGCCCTAGGGCTCAAGCATGTGGCTCGGTTGGATGCGCTTGTGGCGGACCGGGCGTACCTTACAACACTGATTGGCCTATGGGATGTTCGGACGAACACCTTCCATCTTCCGACAGGGGAGATGACTGTCACCTTGGAGGACGTGTATCGGATTCTTCGGATTTCGATAGACGGGGTTCCCATTCGGACGACACCACGGGGCCAGAGGACAGCGGTACTGACGCGGTACTTTGGATATGGGGAGGATGATGATGGGATGACCTCATTGGAGAGGGCAGAGCTGGATTGCCACATTGGGGGGATCTTGGTGCGATACTGGTACGCGAGGGGAATGTTGGGAGTGAGGCATGCAGTGCTCATGAGCCTCATTTCCAACATACTCCTGCCAGACTCTTCAGGAGCGAGGTTCCCATGGAACCTATTGGAGGTGGTGTGGCAGTTGGTGGGTTGCCCGATGACAGAGCCGGTCATCATGAGGTGGGGTCAGACGCTTTTGGCACAGCTGTATGATGAGCTGTATGAGGTCCGCTACCGGAGGCGAAAGGGGATGGGGTGCAGTTTCTTGTTGCAGTGCTGGGCATGGCAGCACATAGCCATAGAGCGACCACGAGGGTTGCCCTGGACTACCCGAGCTGACATGGTGGATAGGGATATTGGGTATGGTTCCTTATGGTACCGATCAGAGGAGCGGGGGCATAGTCGACGGTTCACGGGAGACGTCGACCATTACAGAGATGCACTGTCACGACTGACTCCCAGAGATGTGAGATGGAGGCCATATCGGGATTGCCCCGCATGGCCAGAGGCAGATGATTGGCTTCGACGGGTTCGGAGGGGGAGATGGGTTATTGGACGGCATGGGACAGAGCAGGAGTACTTCCATTACCTTCGAGTGACGCGACAGTTGGGGTACGCCAGGGGTTGCCTGGGGAGCCCGTAGCCTACCGACGTCGGAGTGATGAGAGGACCCTAGCTGCGCCGATCCTCGAGCCATTGGGGGAGGAGTCTGATACCGTTTTGGACATTTCGGACGTCGATGACGTCGGAGTGACTCGAGTACCAGGAGTGGTGGACGCTGCAGTGGCGAGGGGAGGGACCATTGGGAGGAGAGGAGGCAACGGGAGGCGGAGAGGGTGCGAAGGCACCAGGAGAGGGTTGGGGAGCTCCTACGGATGTGGAGATGGTGGAGGTGGCAGAGGCAGGAGATGACTTTGGGGAGGAGGAGCAGCCGGAGATGCAGGATGCTCCAGAGCAGGCTGGCTCGGGGGAGACAGAGGCGGGGTTGCGCGCTGAGGTAGCACGTCTGACGGGGTTGCTACGGAGGCGGGATGGAGAGCTTGCGGAGATGACGCAGGAGAGGGATCTCCTACGGACACAGTTGGTAGGGCGAGGGAGCGCAGGGGCTGCGGCTCACCAGCAGGTGGGGGATACGGATGCTGCACGGGAGAGGGATCTCCTACGGGTGCAGCTAGCATAGCGCGATGATGCCATCGCGTACTACCGTAGGCGGGAGGCAGAGTCGAGGCTACGGGAGGAAGATTGGAGGCGACGGGAGGAAGCTTGGGGGCGGCATCGATCGGAGATGGAGGGTGAGATTATCCGCCTTGGTGGGCGAATACTAGAGCCTCCGGCCAGTGGCTCGTCGTACAGGATGAGAGACAGCGGGACGGAGCAGTCGGCATCATCCCGACGCAGGCGACGAGAGGAGGGCGGAGCGAGTGGGCGGGATGCAGGGGCGAGCAGTCGCCCTGAGAGGTCACAGAGGACGGATACCACGGGGGGTAGCTCTCGTCGCACCGATCCTGCGTGATCATGGTGGCCGACGCCCTAGGCTGGGGGTTTTTGAGATTTTGGAGTGTGCGGGGTCAGATGACTGGGTATTGTAGCCTGCGGGCATTTTGGATGATATATATACAGATGATTCTTTTTGGTGTTTATCTTTTTTTGCATGATTTATTTTTATGTACATATTTTTACATTGATGTATGCATATGCTATTATGAATGTGATGATTCTAATTTGTATGATGTATGCTTATGGAATGAATGAAATGAATTGTTGATGGTTTGTCGATGCACCATAGACTGTACAAGATTTGACTGACTTGCGATACTAATGGGATGACTTTGTGGAACGACTTTGCATGTGAAAACTTTGTTTTTGTATTTTGCATATATTTTGATGGTGATGTACAGAATAAAATGTGACAGTTGTTTTTAAAATGTAATTAAGCTTTTCTGAGATTTAGATATTTTAACTAACTAGCCAAGACTATACATTTATCTCACAAGACTTTTGATCAAGGTATAAATTCGACTTGAATTTAACCAAGTTATTTCACATCCCTGTGTGTGCAATTGAGTTCGTTTATGTGTTATTTATCAGGATACCGCCAGTGCCAAATGGGCTCTCAACCGAACCTGTACTGAGGATCACCTAATTAGCTCCACTAACTCCTTTATTGTATTTAGTCAGATTTGTCTGCGATGTTATCTAGGATACCATAAACTAGCTCATCCACATGCAAACATTGATCTCGCACACAAGTTAATGTGACGGATATATCGTCATGCGGGAGGTTTATTGCCAGTGACTGATAGGCTATCAACCAAACCGGTACTGAAGCTTGCCTCATGACCTGTCGAAATGCTGAGAATTCCAGGGATTCAAGGTCGACTCCCTTTTTTTTTTTTTTTTAATGGTATTGGGATACTTGCTCTTTATAGTGATGAAATCACTGTTTATTTTTATGATAGTACTCGTCTTGTTTTTTTTTTTTTTTTTTTGAGCAAGGGATTTGAATATGGAGTGATGATAATCACTATTATTTGTGCCTTTTGATGTGTGCACTGTAGGATGTCAAATTTTAGTGTTTTGACGTTTGCAAATGTTTGATGTTTTTTTTGCAACTTTGAGAACTTGGGATTCATGGGGAATTGGGTAGGGAGGAAGCTTGTCCTTTTGCCAACTCTCAGCATTTCTAGGGTCATTCGCATAGGGGGATAAGCAAGATAGCCGTTTTGTTTATGGTAACCGGGATTACGGTGCAGGTTTCATCTTTCGTCCACACAACTTAGGAATTATTTTATGTGTGTTAATTTGTGTTGGGATGCTACGTACCAAGGTGTGATCCAAGTAAAACTTTCCCATGTAAAATCTGCTTAACTGTGTACAGTTTTTGGCTAGAAATTTAAAGACATCTGAATGATGAAAACCCTATATACATTAGGCGACACTGACAATGCTAAAATAAAAGGGTGATATGTGGGATGTATGCGTTTATGAAAATGGGTTTGAGGTGGAAATGATGGAATTGCCAAATAATGACAGCCTATGGTGCTTTTGACTTGTATGACCTAGCGAAGTATGCAATGTATGGATGCAATGCTTAATGCCACCTATATTTTTGTATTTTTATTTTTATGAGAATGCATGGAGTTGAAATGCAATTGTTTTTGTAATGTTGATGTTTATGAAAATGCATGGAAGTGAAATGCAAATGTTTTTGTACTTTTGATTTTCGTGTTGTTTTTGTTGATTTTTGAATTTTTTTTTTTTTATGTTGACCAAGCAGTGATGGTCACGCTTGGAGCTTTTGGGTTGACCAAGCGATTGTGGTAATCCTTGGAGCTTTTTGGGTTGACCAAGCGATTGTGGTAATCCTTGGAGCTTTTTGTTGGACTATGGCTCTTCAGCTGTGGAATGACCTCAAATGAATGATATTCAAAGGTTCTGTTTCCTTGATGCCTTCAAGAGAGGCAAGCCGGTATGTTCCGGGTCCTATTCTACTGTCAATGATGTAAGGACCTAACCAGTTTGCTGCAAACTTATCCCGAAGATGGGACGGCAAATTAGAATTCTGTTGGTTCTCTTTTAAGACCAAGTCACCAACCTGAAATTCCCCGAAGTGGACTTTCATGTTGTATGCTTTCTTAAGTCGCTCTTGATAGATACGCAAATGCTCGAGAGCATTAACGCGTCGTTCATCAAGCAACGTCAGTTGATCTAACCGGGCTCGCCGCGCAGTGTCATCATCTATGAACTCTTGCATTGAAATGCGTAGGGAAGGAATCTCCAACTCAAAAGGCATGACTGCCTCGGAGCCATACACCAACGAAAATGGAGTTGCCCCAGTGGGCGTCCGAATGCTGGTGCGATAAGCCCATAGGGCAAGCGGGATCTGAATGTGCCAATCTTTATGATTATCTGCAACTGTCTTTTTGAGAATGGCGACTAGCATTTTGTTGGACGCCTCTGCTTGCCCATTTGCCTACGGATAATAGGGTGTTGAAAAGCTATGTTGAATCTTGTACTTTGTGGTCAAAGCACGCACATCTTTATTCTTGAATGGCGTCCCATTATCCGAGACAATTTTGGATGGAATACCAAAATGACATATGATGTTATGCAAAATAAACTCCGCAATGCGGGCTCCAGTCGTAGTGGTCAGCTGGAATTGCTTCCACCCATTTGGTAAAGTACTCTGTGGCCGTTAAAATGAACGTGTGATGACCAGACGATGCAGGGGAGATCTTGCCAATTAGATCAAAGCCCCACTGCAAAAAAGGCCAAACCGATTGGATCGGCTGTAAAGCCTGAGAAGGTACGTGTGTCAAATTAGCATGGTGCTGACACTTCACGCACTTCTTCACATATGCGCAACAATCTCGCTCTAAAGATGGCCAATAATAACCCATGCGAAGAATGCGCTTTGTGATGGCCATACCGCTGAAGTGGCCACCACATGTACCATCGTGAGCTTGGGTGATCGCCCAAGCGGACTCTTGTTGGTCCAAACAACGAAGGAGGATTCCTTCATAATTTCGACGATACAAAATGTCTCCTACCAAGACATGCTTTGCCGCTTTCTGTTTGAATGATCTTTTCGTGGCTTGGGTCAATCCAAGTGGGAGATTACCTAGCTTGAGGTAATCCCGAATGGGTGTATACCAGTCTTGCTGATCAAAAACCTCGATAGTATGAACGGCCAATCCCTCTTGAAGTTTATCCCGAACAAAAGCTGAGCAGGAAAGAACTTGTAAAAACAACGTGGTGTTGCTAGTAAGAGGGGTCGGGGAGAACAAGGACCCCCAGCTTGGCTTTAGTCAAACAATCTCGAATTCGAGAGAACTTATCCGGAGATGGTTCAATCTGAATCATGTGGATTCCTGGCGTCAGATCAGAGCTTGCACGCTCCATCGCAGGTTGCGATAATGTTTTAACCCGAATGGTTGTCATTTCACCAGAAGGGTCTTGCGGAATAAGTGACCCCAAGGAGGCCATAGTATCCGCAAAATGATTTGATGATCGAGGGAGCGCCTCGATGTCATACCATTCAAGTTGTGCCAAGAATTTATCCACAAGGGCTTTATAAGACTTCAAAAGTGGACATTTACATTGGTATATCCCTTTTACTTGATTGACAATTAACAACGAATCACCAAAGATATTCAATCGTTTAATGTTCATGGTGATTGTTGTCTGAAGACCTATGAGCAAGGCTTCGTATTCTGCATTGTTGTTGGTGCACGGGAAGTCTAATTTAAATGACAAGGGCATTGGAGCACCTTGTGGAGTGAAGAATACAATTCCCGCACCACCCCCTTGCTCACATTTAGAACCATCGAAGAAAAGGGTTATGTCAGCCTGGGACTCAGGCTCATCAGAATCTGGCGACTCGAAACATGGAAGACCCCATCATCAGGTAGTTCAAAAGTCAGAGGCTGATCGTCTTCAAGAGGAGCCTCACCTAGTTGATCGGCGATGACTTGACCTTTTATAGATTTTTGTCCAATGAACTCTATGTCAAACTCCGTCAACAACATGATCCATTTCGCCGTGCGGCTACTATGATAAGTACGACTCATCATGTATCGCAATGGATTCTCCTTAGACACAACATACGTCTTATTACTAAGCATGTAATGGCATAGCTTTTTGGTAGCAAACACCACTGCCAAACAGAGTTTTTCAACATATGCATAGTTAAGTTCATAACTGACCAGGGTGCGGCTAAGATAGTATGTAGCCTGTTCTCTGTGAAGTTCATTTTTTTGGGACAGCATGGCGCCCAGTGCCACCTCAGTGGCTGAGATGTATAAATAGAATGACACTCCTGGTCTGGGTGGTGCCAACACTGGCGGCGAAGCCAAGTACTGTTTAATGTCGTCAAAGGCTGACTGGCACTCGTCATCCCAATGAAATGTGACCCCTTTATGCAATAATTTATTCATGGGTAGGCATTTGTCGGATAACTGCGCTATGAAGCGCTTGATCGACGCAACCTTTCCCTGCGGACTCTTGAGCCGCTTGATGGTGGTTGGGGGACGCATTTCAAGGATTGCCTTGACTTTGTTTGGATCAACCTCAATTCCTCGTTTGGAGACTATGAAACCCAAGAGCTTTTCGGAGGTGACGCCAAAGACGCACTTCTTGGGGTTTAGTTCGACTTTATGCTCAATGAGGCGATCAAGGACCTGACTCAAGTCACCGATGTGATCTGGGCGCAAAAGAGATTTGGCCAACAAATCATCCATGTAATCTTCCAAAGTTTTGTGCATGTAATCGTGAAAGATGTATGTCATGGCACGTTGGTAGGTGGCTCCGGCATTTTTAAGGCCAAAAGGCATGACCTTATAGCAAAATGTCCCCCAAGGCGTTGTGAATGCCGTTTTTAGTTGGTCCTCAGGATTAATACGAATCTGATTGTATCCTGAGAAACCATCCATAAGGGAAAGCATTTCGTGGCTTGTTGTAGCGTCTACCAACGCGTCGATGCTCGGCAAAGGAAAATCATCCTTAGGACTCGCTTTGTTAAGATCTCAAAAATCAGTGCATATGCGAATCCTCCCGTCGGGTTTCTTGACAGGAACCATGTTAGACAACCATGGCGGATAATCCACACAGATGACAAACTGGGCATCCAACAACTTTTGTAACTCATATTTTACCATTAAGGCTACTGTTGGATGCATCTTGCGTAGTTTTTGCTTTACTGGCTTGATTGTCGGATCAAGCGTTAAATTGTGCATGACTAGTTGTGGGTCTAGTCCCGGCATATCCTTGTATGACCATGCAAAAACCTCCTTCTTTTCCTTAAGAAGGGCAACATAATCGGCTCGCTCTTCAGGGGAAAGACTTACCCCCAGCTTGAGAATCCATGGATTCATTGGATCTGTGCCGATGTCTACATCAGTCGTTGCTTCAACTGACATATGGGATCCGTCTTCCAACTGGTGTGGAATGGGGATCAGATGGATATCATTTGCTGAATTAAGATCGTCATTTGGAACATCAAGTTCCTCCTCAGCATGAAAGACATCCTGAGTCTGTCTTGGAGTGAAATGAAACATCCCACCGCAAGGCCAATACTCTGATGGAGATGGTGGTGTGTCAACGCGATCCCAATCAATAGCTTCTATGTCTAGATGCAATAATCATGTTGGATTGGCTGGATCATGGATGGGGGCGGTCAAGTCAATGGAGACCATGTTGATGAAATGATTGTAATCTCCATAACCGCAAATGTGACAACTGTGACATTCTAGATGTTCTTGGTGCTTTGGATCTGGCTCTGTGGGCACTGGCACAAAGGGATCAGCCCTATACGCGGTCCTGCAAACAGGGTCTGCCCTAGGCACTGATGAGTTGATAGGGTCTCCAGGCGGAAGATGTTCGTTGTATTCCTGGAGTGGGGGGTGCAGTAATTGCTATAACTGCGCCAGGGTGAAATGCCTCCTAGGTCTTGGATCTATGTGTAAGTGTTCCAACCTGTCATCTATGTCTAAAGGATCTTGTAACCTATGCTCACTAGGATCATTCAATGGGAACATCCTCAGGAAGCTTTCCTGATCATCATTCATTTGATATTCATGCGAATGATCGTCCTCCGACTCATCTTCAGAAGACCCTTCGTGGTCTTGTCCATCTTCCCCTTGTGGGTGAGTCCGTGAGGTTTCTCCTTGTTCAGCCGTAGGGAAAGGGTTGTTGAGGTCAACAAGGTTATTTGTGTGCAATGGGAAATAGTCCCCAAGTGTATAAGTCGTATTTGGATTGGCATATGGATCCGATGCCAACCCATCCTTGTTGCCTATCCCTAGGCCTTGCATGTTTTCGACCAAGATGTCGAGGGGCAAAGGGTGGTTAAACCCTACTCCTGACTTGTCATAAGGCATTTGGTATCTTGGTTGACACAAAACACGCATTCCTTGTTCATACCGGCCTAACCCAGTATCCATGCCAATTGCATTGGCTAAGATAACGTAATGCGAAGTCTGGGTTAGCCAGATAGTTGACATCTTCCACAAAGGGATCTTCATCTTCTTCTTCTTTTCGGGAAGGTTCAATGCCATGATCCAGGCCCCCAAAAATAAAATTTGTCTGATTAGGTGGGTAGCCTAAAGGAACCACGGAGCCTATGGGGAGTCGAGGTCTTCCCATGTCTTGCATAGATCGAAGTGTGGGCGTTGCAACAACATTTCGCACTATGTACTCCCCCATGCCTGTGTTAGACATCTCAACAATAATCGTTGGCGATTGAGGGGAAGTGAATGGGAGTTCTCCTTGAGTCCACTCCATGTGGGGTGCACTAGGCATCTCAACTTCCATTCGATTAGGCGTCTCTCCCGTAGAGATGTTGGAGACTAGAGGTGGTTCCGCTTCCAGGGGCTTCTTTCCTTTGTTCGTTGGTGTGGCCATCGTAGGTGGCATCGTTGTGGGAGGACTGGATGAAGAAGATGATCCCACCCGAGAACTTGATTGATTTGGCAAGGGAGATTCTTGCTTAGTCGAACCCCGTTTAGATGGATTTAACTGGAAATCCACGTGCGTTGAAGGAAGGGTCGACTGCGGCATGATTTGCACCGAATTGCAGTACTTAAAAGGTTCCAAATCTGCAGGGACCACGTGCACTTGTCCTTCAAATGTATATTTCAAACATTGATGAGCAATTGAAGGGACACACTTCATATCCCGGATCCAAGGCCGTCCAAGCAAGATATTGTAAGCCATTTCCCCTTCTAAAATGTGGCACAACGTAGGAATGATCTTTTGTCCCACTTGTATGGGCAGGACAATTGTGCCAACTGTCGAGCATATCGTATCATTAAATGCTCGAAGGGTATAAGTGGAAGGTGCAATGTGAGAGGCTGGTAGTTTCAAATGTTTTAGTGCAGCGGTTGTAATAAGGTTACTGGAAGAACCAGTATCTATCAACACCCGTTTGTACGGAGTCCCGTTGACCCGCGCAATAACGTGCAGGGGCGGATCCGGTACATCTCCAGTCACCATTTTTAGCTCATCTTCCCTAAAGGTAATAACTCGGTTCAGATACATCGTTTAACATGCCCCACAAAATTGTTGAACGAATCCGCTTCGTGGGGTTGCAACTCAATTGCCTTTAATATCTCCATAAGAGCTTCCCGATGGGGCGCTGATTGTTGAATAAGCTCATAAATGGAGAGCCTAGCCGATGTGGTCCGTAGACTTTGAGTAAGTCTAGATCGAATCGTGACCACTGGTCTAGGTGGGGGCAACTGTGTAGGATTCGGTTGATGTTGTGACGTGGATGAAGCTTCCCTAGTGGTTGTCGCGGGGACAACTCCTGGGTGTCTCTTGTTTCTTGTCACAATACTTATCATTCCAACATACCCGTCCATGGGGTAACTCTGTTGCACTTCATTGACATGCAAAGGTTTTGTTTGTGCATCATGTGTGGGTAAAGGATCTTTGAAAACACCCATTTGTTGGTTGTTGGGTGCGATGGGGTTATCCACTACCAATGTGTGATTATCAATAAGATCTTGCACTAAACCTTTAAACGTCCAACAGACATTAAGGTCATGCCCTCTCCTCCGGTGGAATCTACAGAAAATATCCTCTCTGTAGCCCTTAGACTTCGGCGCATTAGGATCGATTGTTGGAATATCTGGCAGATTAATCAAGTTTGCCGCTGACAAACGGTCAAACAAGGAATCCCTAGACTCAGTGTATGGAGTAAATTGTCGCTTAGGGCGACGCTGCTGATTTTGATCCTATTTTTTGTTATCTTTCTCATAATTAGTATGAGGCACCGCCTGATAATTAGCCTTTGAAGGCTGTGTTGCTTGGGCAGGCGTAGGGGCATTAATAGCAACTTGATTGACCGCGGCGGGTTTCTGTTGCGTATTCCCTGTTTTGGTGCTCTTGTTCCACTCTTTTTTCTTAGGCTTGGCAATTTCGCCATCCTGTATCTTGATCTCTTCGATACGTCTAGCTTGCGCCAGAGCTTCTTCTAAAGTGGCGTATTGCTGCAGCTGCAATAGCACAGAGATCGATCGCAAACAGCTCTTTGCGAACATTTGAGTTAGGTCGGACATAGGAGGGAGATAGGACAACTTTGAAAGCACCGTCCTCCATCGATTCCCATATGCGACCATGGACTCTTCCTCATACTGTTTGAGGCTAGCTAGATCACTGAGTGACGCCTTTTTCTTTGTATTGAAAGCAAAACGTTCTAGGAACGCGTCCACTAGTTGATCCAAGTTGTAGATGCTATGCTTTGGTAGATGGGTAAACCAATCCGAGGCAGATCCTGCGAATGTGGTTATGAATGTTCTCAATAACAATGCATCATTGTCTTGTATACCAAAGCACTGACTCAAAAATCGAGTCACATGTTCTTGAGCATCCTCATCCCCTTTAAAGAGTGCCAACTGGGGCAGCTTGAAATGTTCGGGGTATGGAGGTGCTGGCACTGACGGATGTATCGGATGACTACGGAGTTGGCGCAAGGTAGGCTTTTGAGGCCCACCAGTCTTAAGTTCCATATTCTCCAAGCGTTCTAACAACACTTTGTAGGCATCGGAGGATATAATTTCCTCCTCCTTAGCTTGTTCCCGTTGTGGGTTGCGGGGAACTTGAGGCCTTTGAATGACTAAATGGTTAGCATTCCTTCCGCCTTGATAGGGTGTTTCAACCCGCTCTTCTTCTTGGTAATAATCCTCATAATCTTCATGAGGAGTGTTTGGCCTAGGCCTATAAATATGGATGGGTGCCCGTGGAGGATACCCATCATGGTCACGGGGAATGGCCTCCCGCTCAGGTCTAAGAGGTCTTGGAGGCAGTGCTTGCTGAAGTCGCGGAGACCTGTCATGCACTAAGGGGTTATGCCTCACATACATCTCAGATTGCTGTGCGCGAGGTACTGGGGCCTTCTCAGGCACATAGTTATAAGACCTTTCAGCAGTCTGACGTTGAATGCGCTCTTGATCAAGGTGACACAAATGTTCTAATTCCTGTTGTTCTTGCTTAAGCCGCATGATTTGCGCTTGGCGGGCGGCTAGTTGTGTAAATGCCAAGTTACTTTGTGCTGTTGTCTCTTGTTTGATAGGCCGAGATGTCTCTCCTACATATCTGTTTTGATCATAGTACTCTGAGACCCCTATATGTTGCTTCCCTCTATCGAGGTTGGCCGCATTAACTTGAAACTCTGGTCTCAATAAGCGATCTGGATATAATGCAGGTGCGGACGTGCATCTTTTTGGCACTCGGACACTGGACTCGGAGGGATGTAGTGATCCTCCTCTCTTTGTCTCGTGATATGCATAAAAGGTGCGGGCAGAATTGCCTTGCCCTGTCGGGAGGACTTGTTGTTCTGGATGTGGTCTACTATTTTCGACATTAATTGGGGGTAAATTAGGAACCACAACATTATGTAGTTCTTCATTTTGGACCCTTTGTTGTTCCATAGCATTACACAATGCTTCATCACTAGGCCATCCATAAAGAACTTCCATAGGAGGCCTCGTGTCTAGACCAGGTGGTATATATACGTTATTTTCTTGAAAAGATTCTTGTTGCTCATGAGCTCCCCTTAGAGAGGGGGTTCTAAAGTCTCGTCTATTGAAGGCCTGATTTGGAGAGCCACTCCTTGAGGCACCTCTAGAACCTTGTTCTATGACTGTATGGGTTGGAGTGCCCCGCCATGATGGGGCTCTAGAACCATGTTCTGCATGATGTGAACTAACTGTTGTATCCCGCCGGTGAGGCGGAATGACTAAGTCTTCAAGGCTATATCGGAGACGATTTGTCTCTCTTGGTGCATGTTCTACAGCTTCTGCCCGTGATTGGGCTTGGCTACGAGTATTCACCATGGTAATGCTAACCTAAAAATGCAAAAATTCTTTTTATGATTTTCTTTTTTGTTTTTTTTTGTCTAAAACAGAAAATAGCATACACACTCACAAGCAATGCTTATCTCTTTTAAAGATTAATAGTGTGCCCTAGATCTGGTTTAGTGTGTTTTTGTTGTTTGTTTTGTTTTTGAAAATTTTTGTGAAACGTTTAAATGCAAGTATGAAGGCTCTTATAACTCCCAAAATGGTCGCCCCTTCAATATACCAGCCAGGCCGATATACCAACCTCTCTATATACCCGCCCTTACGAGAGGGAGACTATAAGTACGTGAGAGCAGATGGTACGTGGTACGTAGGCGGTACGAAAGGGGGATTGTCCTGTTAATGGCACCTACCATAGAAGACTTATCCTCGCGCGCATGGGAATCACCCCAACAACACTCGGTCAGCTTTCGTCAGGATTTACGCCTAACAACAGTTGACAATCGGGGAATGGATGCAAAGCTAAGCCAAGGTGGTGATGAACCCACCGTTGGTCTTGCTCAAGGGTTGGGGTCTTACGACCAACGCCTTGGTTTAAAATGTAACGTGATGTGTGGGGTTCATTTTAATTTTGCGAAATTGAAACAAGCAAACGAAAAGAAATCTTTCCCTAAGCCATTCAAACTGAAAACCAAAAAACAGAAAAAAAAGAAATTTGACAGAAGCTGTAAAAACCCCTACCTCTTCTCTGCCTAATCGAAAATTTTTGATTTGCTCTAAAAATTTGCACAGATCTATAATCGTCCCTGGGTGAGGCGAATAACAGAACCGTAATCGTCACAGGGTGGAACGAATAATTTATTCGTCCCGAGGTGAGACGAGTAACAATTCTGTAATCGTCACTTGCAGAGACGAATAACAGTCCGATTGTTGAAAAATAGGTACCTGTAAAAAAACAAGCAATTTTAGATCAGTAATTTAACCTAAACAAAAACAGAGGACAGAAGTCCCACCGTGATCGCCATTGAAAGCACGAGATTCCGGAAGCAAAAGGAAAACTATAACTATGCAATATAAGACGAAATGTAACGCTTTAATCCTATGCACAAAAACAAGGAAAGGAGATAAATTGGAGACGAAAGAAAAGATGTAAGGAAATCACAGCCCTCTTTATTCAAATTTCTTATCCTCGGTTACATAGACGTCTCCTCCCTTTTTAGGGGCTAGGAGCGTTAAATTGGTCTTTGTTACAATTTGTGACTTAGTCTTCCTCCTTCCGCATGCCCACGTTTGGAATGGGCGGGCCAAATGTTGCCGCCGCTTGCGTTGGTAAGGTAGACTCCTCGCCGCTCCTCTAATGCCGCAACTCGCACTCAAAGAAACAAACAAGAAAGTCAGTAGCACTTGTGTATGAAAAATAAAAGATGAATCTAACGATGGTTGAAATGAATCTAAATGAAATGAAAAACTTGACAAAAGCATAAACATGAAACTAAAAGAAATACCACGATTATGAAAGCACAAATCGCCCGTAAGTGAACTAGCAGCACTTCGTCGCTCAAAATGCTCCTTCTCTGTATATCCTTTTTGGGTGAGAAAACTCACCATTTTTATAGACCCAAGGGGTCTTTTTGAATTAACATGCAAAAGTGTTTCTTTGCATGAATGCTTTTGTTTGTGAAGAGAAGACTTCTTCTTGATCAAGGGCTTCTTAACTGCCTCTGTGCATGTCTTTGCATGTTTTAGCAAAGCTCACTTGCACTCCCATGCAATGAAGGGATAGCTAAGTGGCAAATCTGAGTTGTCTTAAAAAGCTTACTCTCCTTCCCATGCAGGGAAGGGAAAGTCAATTGGCAGATGTGTGTTGTCAAAAGAACTCACTCGCACTCCTATGTCATGCATGAAAAGCTGAGTGGTAGTTCTGAGTTGTTATATGTCGAGATTTGACTTTTTGTCGGTCAAACTCGACAATCGTCCCACCCCGAAGCGAGCGCTCGTAATCGTCCCTGGGTGAGACGAGTATCGATCCAACACTCGTCCCTGGGTAGGACGAGTAAAAATTGCACTCGTCCCCGGGTAGGACGAATAAGTAATAAAGTGTCTAAAAGGTGCCAAATTGGTTTCTGACTTGCAAAACTGCTGTGCGAGTGGTTAGAACCACTGTTTTAACCTCTGAGGGCTGCCCTGGGAACTATGTGTGTTAGTGCGATCAGTGCTTGTAATCACATAATCGGATTGGTGCTATTTTGGTGTCTACAGCTCCAACAAGCCACTTTGAAATTTGAGAATCAAACCTGGAATATCATCCTCCACATTCACAAGTATTATGAACCTGTTAAACTAGAAAATATATTCTTGTACAGACATATTAGTACCTTGGCGAAAATGAAACCATTTAATAACCAATTCCCTAGAATAGTTTGAAGGATAGAAATTGGTCTTAAGACATTGTACAAGCTCATCCCATGTAGTGAGTTCTTGTCCTCGTTTTCGTTCCACAAGTACTTTGGCTAAGCCAGAAAGTTTTAGATTAGCATAAGGCACTATATCATCTTCTGAAAGTTGAGAGAAAGCAAACCAAGAACTCATGTCAAGAATCCAACTATTCAAGACATCAGGGTTCCTGGATCCATCATACAATGGAACTTCACAACGAACTCTCAAACGAGAATTATGAGCAGAAGTTGAGGCATTATGCAAAGAAATGTCATTTACCTTCAAGGCAAGATTGCCAAGGACTTCTGCCATGGTAGTGTCATTAGCCTTATCTGCCAAAGTGTTTACAACATGGGCCAATTCTTCCACTTGGGCAGCCAAGTCAGAAGCCATGTGTTCCCGAGTATAAGCTAGGAGTAAAAATGAGACAACACTAATCAAGGAAAGAAAATGGAACTTTTTCCTTGTTACAATGGAGTGCTTCTAAATTTGAAAATTTTTACTCCTAAGGCTGAAATTTTTTGAAATTTTAAACTACCATAAGGTGCAATTTAACATTTATTAATTTAAAAATAACTTAATTAAAAATTAAATTTCAATTAATCCAAGATTAATGAATTTAATCAAGTTATTAAAAATTAAATTAATAAAAACTAAATTTAACATGCAACCTTAAATAGTAAAAATTAAATAAATAATTACAATAAGTTACCCTTCCAAATTCTGCATGAAATTCTGCTACCACTGTGGCACACTTCCCGAGGCAAAACTCCTGTTCACGCTTCCCGAGCAGATAATCCAACAGCAAAATCCAGTTAAGTGCAAAAAATTTTAATAATAAAATCATGCAGAATTTTTAATGACACCAAATTCTTGTGCACTTATTTTTGTGCACCCTGGCCATGCACAAACTCCTGTGCAAATTAAAAAATTCGTGCACAAAATTTTAAGAATTTCGGGCTCCAAGCCCGTAGCTGAACTGCGGCTGACCCTAGGCACTACCGGCCGCAGGCCCGGCAGACGTTGTGATGATCGTTGCCGGCTCGACGCATCGCGGACCGCGAGCCGTGCGACCGCCGTCAGCGCCGCATCGCAGGCAACCAAGCCTGTAGACGCCTGCCAAGGCTGTCAGGCGCTGCAACGGCTGGACCTGCTGCACCGGGGCCGCAGCTTGACAAAATGTCAGGCTGATGGGCCGACGGTCAGCGCCAGCTCTCGTCGGCTCGGCCTCGGGCGCCATATGCATCAGCAGACAATGACGGCCACTGGCGATAGCGCTTGTGCGTTGTCGGTGACAACGGATCTGCTGTCGATCACGACAACACGTCGAGCGACATCGCGATCGTTATCCGGTGGACAGCGATTGCCGTCATTCTTGCTGACGGTAGTCGGTCGACCGGCTATGGCAAGCCTGAAAGCAGTGCCGAATACTGCCGAATGCGGCCGAATGCAGCCGAACCTGCTGCAAGGGTTCGGCTGCTGTAAAAAAAATCTAATTTTTTTTTTTTACAATGCAGCAGTAAAAGAATTAATATATTAAAATAATATATTAACTTACAATAAAAGCTTTTCTAACAAGAATTAAAAAAAATTAAAAAAAATTAACCAGGGGGGTTAATTTCAAAACTTGAAAAGCTTAACTTGCAAAAATGTGAGCAACCAGCTCCCACCAGTAGCTCTCCTTTCAAGATCCGATCGACACACGACCTAGCTTTGATGACCTCTTGTAGCTCTTCAGTACTCGAAAATGGGGGGGGCAGCAGGGTCAAATGGCTCCCTAATCCTAATTGGACCGTAGCTACGATCTAATCCCTTCCATGGATCAGTATACGAAGAAATCTGGGGAAAACTTTTCCTATACCTCTTGAGCATAAGCAAAAAGTTGGAACGAGGGGTTTGTCGACGAAGGAACTTCCTTCTCCGAATGGTTTTCAAGCTCCCTTTGGGCTTAAACCGAGTCCTCAATGAGAAAATATTTCTCATAATAATACTATCTCCTATCCTCTCACCTCACAAGCCCTAGTGCAAACATGAACTAGGCTCTGATACCAATGAAAAAGATTGAAAATCCAACTAAGTGTTCTATTATTTACAATTCAATATATAGGCACTAATGGCCCAAAATACATAACCAACCCATGAAATCATGGATTTGATCCAATATGCTTAACCAAAAGCTACAAAGGTGCAAAGGAGAATGCACGTAAACTTCTAAGTTAAGAGAAATGAATATTGCTAACTAGAAGATCCATTTTAGCTATCTTGAAGTACACACTTCCTACTTTGAGTTCACACTTACTAACACTCTAAATGACAACTAGAAGAAAACTAGTGCCCACAAGTGCATGTGAGAAGGAGACTCATTTACAATATGAATTTGCTAGAAATAAACTATGCAAACCTAGCTAGGAACTACTAGAGGGGTCATAGGAAAGATCTAACATCAATCCTCATCAGAAGCTCAAATCATTCCCCGTCATGGAAATGCCACAATAACTCTTAGGATATCTTGCAATCCCAAAAGTGATGTTCCTGTTGGAGGGTTTCGTCCCCAAACAAGCCAAATCTGCCCTTGCCTGTGGTTTTTCGTCACAAACAAGTTGGATATCTTCCTGCAAAATCTGCTGCAAGCAAGCTCCTTTCTCCAAACATGAAATGTAATAACCAAATATGTCTTCAAATGCTCTCACAACCTCTATTTATTCTTTTCTCGAGCTGGTCGACCCAATGTGGGTAGAATGTGGGATTAAACTTCTTTCTTTTTTACTTGCTTTATGTCAATAATTCATTTACTAATGAACACATATAATGACTTAACTCCACAATATCACTTAATCATATTATAATCTCCCAAAGTGGCGTCCAAGCTAGGCATTAATAAAACCACATTAAAATATACATTATTTCCTTCAAATGAGTACTCATAAGCCCCCTTATAAATTATAAAGTCTTACTTAGGAGAATAATATGATAATTTAATGAATTTATAATAATTATAACTTCGACGATTAAAATCTCCATGACCACTCATCCAAACTCACATCTGAAGATAGAAATGAGTACCCATTTGGCCAAACTAGCCACTCGTAGGACTTCCGCTCCGCCAAAACCAACTTACTAAAAATAGTAAGTTCCCTGCACTGATAACCAAACGGGTCTAGTCAATCAACTAAAGATATATCTGGATACCCATTAAGCTGAAGATGCCAGTCGTACTTTTTGTTTCCCGAGAATCCAACCCTAACTGACTTACTAAAAATAGTAAGTCTCTGAAAATACTGCCAGAAACGGTCCTAAAAGCTGACAACTGTGAATGCAAATCGTCCAAAAATATCTCCATAACACCTAGTGTTTCCTAAACACTCGACATTGCCTACGAAACCTTATGAATAGGCAAGTCCATATTATGCTCTGTTAGCTGACTAGGATGGGGACATTATAGAAGTGTTTGCCCTAAAGCAAAATGTTTTCTTGGAGGAGAAGCTTACCAATTTCGGTTTGCTCCAGATTCCTCGACAATGGCTCTATGATCCCTTGGGAGTGATGAGGGATCACCTAAAATTCACGAATTTTCATATCTGCCCCCATCCTGAAATTGTGGAGCAAAGAAATAATCCCAATGGGAAGGATCTGCAGTGGCATTTAGAAAGGATGAGGACATTGCCTCCTTGGCATGAATTTTACCCTATGGAGGTTGAGTTTGACCCTGACTAGCATCCCTTCCCAACTCCAGACTCCACGTTTTGGAGAAATGCGAAAGATTATTTGAAGGAGGAATTGAAGAATTGGTGTGAGGAACAATTAAGGAAGTGGTGGATAATGAGAGTCCATCGCCAAAATATGAATTCCTACGGACTCTTGGAAATGGATAAGGACTTTGCAATTGTTTACGAAGCGAATGCTGGGACTTGGAAGCCCATATCCTTCACCGAATTTGTTCCTCTAGTTACCCCAGGATCGGGCGAAAGCCCAAAAGGAATTGACGATATCTCGGAGCAGGAAGGGGAGGAAGAAGCCGAAGCTACACCAGAGGCACTACCACAGGGACCGTTGGAAGGCCATGACACAAGTGCCTAGGGGTCTGTTGGTTCAACTTTTATACACACCCTGTGAAGAATGAACATAAAATACCGATAACACTTATACGGGATAAATCCCACTCACTTTAGGATCTTGCTTTGGATATCCAAGGTGTGAGTTACAGAGTTGGGTCGAATGTTTATTCACTCTTTTCCACTTCTGGAATAGTTTCAAGTGGACTATCTGTTACCTTACAACGGGCTCTGGACTTGTTCAATAATGTTTTTGGAGTTGGTTATATTTGTGGACACTCAGATTTACAATCAGTTCTTTGATCTAGCTCTTTATGTGTTAGTAGATTTAAATAAAAGACAAATTTAAAGAAAGATAAAAATGGATCATTTCACGATGGAACAGAGAGAGTAGGGTAGGGCAGAAAGAGAAGTTTACCTAACTTAGCTACAAAACCAAAACTACCAATTTTAGTTATACCGGTTAGCTTCACAATAGAACAAATCAAAGAGAAAAGTGTCCAGCTTTCTAAGATCACCTTCCACTAAGAGCATAAGACAAAGACAACAATAGATCTGAAAGAAAATCACAAACAGAAGGGAAGTCGGTTAAAATTGGTATCTTTCACTAGCAGCCTAGCTTGCACAGTGAGGACAGAGCAATTAGAACAAGCTTGAACCTTAAATCTATAATTTTCCCTAACATACAATAAAGAAAATGAAGCCTAACAGCATATCCAATCCTGGTAACACAGATCTACAACATAATTTAAATAAACCTTAATGAAACGAAAACAAAAGAAGATGAACTTATCACAATCTGAAAGAGATTAGGCTCCTGGCCACGCTATCACAGAAAACGAAAGTCACACCAACTCTAAGTCTAGAACAAAGCATTCAAATAATATTTGCAAAAAATTGCTCCAAATAGCTTGTATTTCTAAGTTTTTGCCTCCCCTCAATTTACATTCAGAAGAAGTATTTATAGACTCAGGACAGACCCTGATATTTTCAGAAATATCTTCTTCTCAAACCCTAAAACTTATCCTCTAAATCTTCCTCTCTAGCCGGGTTTTACAATATAAGGCCTTTTTAAAATAGAGTTTTGATAAAACTTAACCATTCTGCAAATCTCAGTGCAGTTATTTGCCATAAATGGAGAAGGCAAAATTTGATATTACTTGCATCCACCTATAACTGTGTGTAAATGTCTTTATTAATTCCCCTGGGAAATTTCGATGAGTCACCACTTCTCTGAAATTTCATCTTCGCAGAGCCGTATCTGAGTTGAAAATCTTTGCACGCCATTACTTCCGCCATAAATTTTTTATAAATGCGTCCATCGACAAATTTTGGTAACTATGTATAGATATTTTCATTTTTCGGTCAATTTTTGACCTATTCCATTAAATGGGCAGCTACTTAGTCACCGTAAAGTCTCTTTGCGGCCAGATCTGTAAAATCTGGATGGACCAGAGATTCTCGGCATCTCACATTTCAATGTGATGGTCCTCGATTAAATTGCGCCTGACTTTGTCTTTCTCGCCATTACTTCCGCTATCATGCAAGTGTCGGATCGCTCTCTGCAAAAGAAAAGCAAGGGTTAGCACTTAATATTATTAAATTAAACCTCTAATGTTTATCACACATCGGCTTGATTCCCTTTGACATGTGTCGCTATAATACGACATTTTCCTTAAGCCGCTTTTCATTTTGGCTTCTTTGTCTCTTTTGCCGTGAAACTACGACATGTCATGAAATCGTGATGTCCCCTACGCCTTGTGTCCATCGTTGCCTCTTTGTCGCAAAACCGTGAAATCGCGACGTCCCCTGCGCTTGGCACTTCTTTTGTTTTGCCGTGTCACGATTTCGTGACACCTATCTTTGCCTTGGGTTCCCTACGCCTTTTGTGTCGCAATTTCGTGACACCTATCTGCCTTGGGCTCTTTTTGGTTTGCCATGTCACGATTTCTTGACACCTATCTTTGCCTTAGGTTCCCTACACATTTTGTGTCGCGATTTCGTGACACCTATCTGCCTTAGGCTCTTTTTGGTTTGCCGTGTCGCGATTTCGCGACACCTTTGAGACTTAGGTTCTTTTTTTTACTTTTGTGTCATGATTTCGTGACGTTGCGATTTCGTGATACCTTCGGGACTTAGGCTTTCTACTCAAAACCCATCGTGAAATCACGACGGTCTCCATGCTTTAACCATTTTTTGCTCCTTTTGCCGTGAAACCGCAACATGTCACGATTTCGTGACATGTCGCGAAATCGCGCCCTTCCTTCACACTTGCCCTCTCTAGTCCAAATACGTCGTGATTTCGCGACACCTTCTTCACTTGGTCTTTTATTCCAAAACACGTCGTGAAATCGCAACATTTTCATCAAGTTTGGCTTCTGACTCAAACCTGTCGCGATATCGTGATGTTTTCGAAACTTGGCTTTCTCTTCCAAAACCTGTCGCGATATCGCGACACTTCCAAGACTTGCACTTTTTTTCCAAAACCTGTCGCGATATCGCGACGTTTCCAAAAATGGAAATGTCGCGAAATCACGACATTTTCATTACTTAGCAAATTTTCCAAAAATTGTAGGTTGACTCCAATGAATTCATTCATCTGTATTCTGCATTTTACATATCTGTGAAAGATATTTTTACTCAGAATGATTCTAACATTAAAGAAGTGAATTCTAAATTGAAATTAAAGTCACATGCAAGACTACTTAGATACTTTGGTATATGCAAAACTTGAAGAAGAAGGAGGCAAGCAAAATTTGGAATAAAAACCTGAAAAACATCAAGAGGGTCCCTACTGTAAAATGAAAGCTAAATATTTTCAAAGGATGGAAATTCATTTTTTCAGTGGGGGTGTGTTGCTTCTCAACAGGGTCGGCACAACAAGAAGAAAAGGAATAGGCAAGAGTGAATTCAAGTGCCTCCGAGCCACCCGAAGAGGCCCCGCACGAAGCTTCCAAGTGCTCCTGCCGGACAACCTGCATCAAGCCCGACCGAAGCAAACATTGAGGGTGTGACACCACAAAGTATCGAGGCAGCCCCAGATATAGACATCATTGATGTGGAGGAACTCCTCCAACAAGAGGGAGGCCCCGAAGTAGAAATCATGGAAGTTGGGAGTGCCAAAGCCAAAAAAGAGCAGGAGCCTATTATACAAAAAGTCACCACGGCCACTCTGCCAGAAGGGAACGCAGGTACACAATCTCCACCCTTTTCCTTGGTCTCTCGCATGTCCACTGTGGTCCCAACCGAATGTTCTCATCATTCTCTCCCATCCACGCAAAGTCAATCACCTCCTCGTGGGTTACCCATTGCTATTCCAACTTTGCCTCATGACCCCGTTAGCCCCACTCCACTCGAGTCATTGGCCGGGACAAGTCTATTGCTACTACTTTGCCTTCCCATGCAACCATTCCTTTGGTCCTTAGTCAAGGCGAAGAAAGTACTCCAACGCCGAACCCCGTATCCCATTCCCCCGTCATACACAATGTTGCCCCACTTGCCAAAGCTCCCATTACACCCGTCGTTGAACCTTCCGATGAGGCATCCCCTATTAATTCGTTATATTTGTTTAGCCCTTCGGTTGGAGATCCAGCCTTAGTTGAATCAGAACTGTCCATGATAAAGGAACGCCCTCTAGGTAAAAATCTACTCCAACCCTAGCAAAACACAGAAAAAATGCTGAAGGAGGTGATGAAGAAGAGAGGGCGCTCTCTAGCCCAAGTTGAAAAATGCATTGTCTTCGATTTGAAGGCCGGGAAGTTGCACAAGGTGAAAAAGATCCCCAAGGTCTAGAAACCCCTGGATGAAATGACTCCAGCGGACTACGATTGCCAAGATAAATCCAAGGACCTGGAGCATTTAAATATAGATAATGAATCTGCATCCATGCACATTAGGATTGAAACTTTTCGTGTGCATGCAAACATCACTAGTCAGAGCAGATTTGAAGCAGACAATGCCAACATCAAGTTGGAAGAAGAGCTAGCTAGAATCTGCTCCAAGCTAGAGGATTCAGAAAAGTAGTGTGAGCAAAGGAAAAAAGAAGTAATCGCCTTGAGACAACAAGTAAGACAACTGCAGAATGCAACTAAAAGTCAGGAACAAATATAGGCTGAAGCTAAGCTAAGGACCAAAGGTTTTGAAAGCAAGATCTTGCAGTTGCAACAGCAGTTGCACGAAAAAGAAATCCTGGAACTATTTGACAGAGGCAGAATCAAATAAATCCGCTCACACTTGCTCAAGAATTTTAGATCCCGGGCCTCAAGTGCCCTATAAATTTTAACTTACATCACCAAAGCACAACGCGCTGCTGTCGAAGAAGGGCCAATCATAGATGAGGTCACTCAGAAAGCTAGAGGCCGACTCAAATTAGCCTTTGATGTCCAAAGCACTAAATATCAAGACTTGCAGGTCGCTGCAATGATTCGAACGACTAGGGATTGGTCTACAGCCCAAGCCACAGTTCGCGCCTTCTTCTCCAAGGTGAGGAAAGCATAGAAGGTGAAGGACCTCTTGGATGTGTTTGAGAATGAGCAGCGCGCATCGCTAGGCTATTTCCAAGATCTCTCTTCCTTGGGTTTCCCGAGCTTCACGGATGATGATGGGAACCTTCTGACCAAGGAAGAGCTTAAGCTGGCATGGCTTCATTTTGAGAGCGACGTCTCAGAGGTAGACAAGTGGGAGGATCCGATAACAGAAAGGCGGGTCATAGATTTCATTTTGAGACACTGCAAGATTGCAGCTTGCTTGAACGATTTGTACACCAAAGCTAAACATGCTGATATCGAGTAAATTGATCGGTTCCACATTTTGGTTAAGGCATTGCAAGATCAAGAACCTTTCTCGAAGGGTGCCTGGGCTCATGTCCACCAAACCATGAAGTGCATCCGCGATCGCCTTGCCCCATCGTCGCAGCAGGAAGCCACGCCAGAGGAAGAAGAGGAAGAAGAAGAAGAAGAAGAAGAAGAAAAATTTGTGGAAGCGCCCCCGAAGATAGAAAAAGGAGAAGGGTCTAGAGGTAACTCTGGCCCAACGGATCAAGGCTGAGGGTTCTCCCACCGAGACGAGCTCGTTGCCCCGTGAGCCACCAAGAATGTTGACAATTTTGTCACATTGCACAATGGGGTAGAAAAATCAAAATTTTACAGTGTTTCTTTTTGTAAAGTATTTCTTTTGTTGTTTTTGAGAATATTTGTAAGTTGCAGCAATTTTGGCTTTCCCTGCCACCCCCTTTGTACATAAAATAAATATGAAAGAGCTTCGCTACTAAGCGGACTAAGGAAAAAAGCTTTGCGGGAAGAGGTAAATAGCTTCGCCAAAGGAAGAGATGAAGGATGAAAAGAGCTTCGCACCCGAAGCATTTCCAAAAGCTACTTCGGGTGAGAATTTTGCGAAGCGGTGTTGCCAAAGAAAGAATACAAAGAAGGCGTAAAAAAAGAGCTTCGCACCGGAAGCATTTCCAAAAGCTACTTCGGGCGATATTTTTGTGAAGCGACATTTCAAGAGAACAGCTTCACCAAAGAAGGAAAGTCTAAAATCGCGGTCCAAAATCGTTAAGGCAAGAAAACTACTTTAGGCCCGAAGCACTTCAAACAGCTACTTCGGCCAGAAAACTTGCGAAGCAAAATTTGAAAGAGCACAACATTAAAAAGTACTTCGCCAAAAAATCGCCGAAGCACCCACTTCGGAGCTATCCACCAGCAAACCATTTCCACTTCACCAAAAGTTGTTGCGAAGCATCTGCTTCAGCTAGCTTTCGTCCTAAGCACTTTCACCCGAAGTGATAGTAGCCGGGAAGAAAGAAACATTTTCGAAGGTAAGAATGTGCTTTGGCCCAAACTCCCCCGAACCACAGATCACAGCGAAGCATTTCTACAATGCATCAGCGAAGTAATTCTGACAGCGAAGCAGCAAGGACTGAAAAACCCCATTTTGAGGAGGAAATCTACTTCGACACTCAACTCCCCCAAAGAAGTTTTGCGAAGCTCCACCATGTGAAGTACAAATCAAGAAGGCAGATCTGTTTTGGCTTAAGTCCATTGTGAAGCAGAGTTGCGAACGAAGATCTAGCGAAGCACTTCAAGGGCACGCACTCCAAGCCGAGTATTTTCCTGATGTGATCAAGTGCCTCATAAATGCATTTTTACGTGCTCGATAAGCTCACTGCTCATTTTTAGCAATTGGAAATGAAGTATCAGTCCCTAAAGAAGAGCCCGACGAGCATGGCGGCCACTCGAGCACTGCACCCAGAGGCCAAGGATGTTCAGGCGGCTCATTAATGCATATTTCCCCGGCTGACCCGGTCGCAGTTGCTAGTTTTGGCAAAGGATTTGAGAGCTCAGTCATGAGGGCTGTGAAGATCTGGATTCTCAGGTTTTGATGGTGTACTCCATTTTGTACATTAATGGCTTAGAGGGTCGGGTCCTTTATAAAAACCCAGGCATTGTAATGTAAAAATGGGGGGAACTTTCTGCTAGAAAGGTGTTGTAACTTAGATTCCTGCGATTAATACTAAAGAGCTTTGGACTCTATTTCTCTCTTTTATGCTGCCTTTTGCGATTATTTCTTTTATATTTTCATTTGCACATTGTAATTCTGAACTCTGGATTTAGGTGTGTGATTGGAGTGGAATCCTGAGATTTTTTTGAAGGATACATAGGGGAGGAAAACGCTATATTAGTTTTCTTTTATGCTGCCTGTGGATAGTGTTTCTGTTATATTCACTCCTTCGTCATCGTAACTCTGAACTCTGAATTTCGACGATAGGGAAGGGTAATCTTGGAACTCGTCCAGAGGATACATAGGAGGATTAATATTGCATTCATTTCATTTATTCTTGGTGTTCTTTGCTGCTCTTCTAAGCTATTGGCTAGCAATCGTGCTTCTGGTTCTTTCCCACCATTAAACTACTAAAGTTTCTTCCCTTACTCTTTTATTTCTTTCCTACACCCTTACTCTGCTTATTTCTTTCCTGCACCCTTATCTTAACATCAAAGTAGTTTAGTATAGGAGCCGACCTTTCTTCGAAGATTGGTACGAGGGGCATCTCTTCCCTTCGGCATTTCAATGTTGATCTAGCTCTAGGGCGCACACTTACCCAAATCCTTTCCTCGGCAGATTTGATGACCAACAGTATCCATAGTGCATTGAGCACAACACTCGGGAAGATCACCCTCTTGTACTATCAGAGAGGTAGATAGTGCACATGCACGAAATTCTTCTTGAGTAGTGGCCTAGAATATTGGTCTGAGCATTATCGTTCATCATTGCAATATAACAGAGGGTTATGAAAAATGCACACACCTTGTCTTAGAGTACATTGTTTCTATTGAATGTTAAACCTTAATACTAAGAACCCTATAACAAAAAAATGAACATACTAAAGGGATTGCACTATTGCAGAATTGAATGTACTAAAACAGATGAAGGAATTTGTGGTGAACGTAATAGTTAAGATAGGGTCTATTAGGGCAATAGTCGAGTATAATTTTAGCCAAGGCCATAATCAATAATAGTTAAGATAAAGTTTGACTGTGTAGTTGTTAGTCATTGTTGGGAATCATATTAGTTAGGGCAATTGTCAATAACGGTCAAAATAGTCTTCCAAGAAAGTAAAAAATAACGAGTTACAGAGTTAGATTGGATAGTTGTTAGTAACGTACATTGTAGAGCCTACCAAGGCAGTTGTCGAAAATGGAGAAGAAAGTCAATTTTCTAGGTGAAAAAATACTTTAGGTGACTACTTAAAAAAAATAGGGTGTTGAAAAATGTCATCTAGAGACCTAGTCCATTTTGATCGTCTTTTTGGGATGATCGTTTTGATATATAAAACCCAATTACTTTTTTGGGAGCATTGCTAAAAATAGTAACTACCAAAATAGTATTACTATTTTTAGTATCCTTAGAAGGTCAAAAATCATAGAGTATGGCTATAGACATTAGGGAACAACAAAAGGCACAAGAAATGGACCAAAAAATTACTACTCAAGTAACTCAATGGGGGGAGTATTTGAGAGGTCACTTAATGATTTAAACTAGTAAATGGATGAAATCAAATATTTTCATGACTCCATGCCCTATGTGACAAGGGAACAAAAGGAGATGGAGGTATTAAATGGAAAAAGTATAGACTTTGAAGATCATTTAAGTTGTAACACCCACACATATGGTTGATTTGGTTCTTATGACCGTAAGGGCAAAGGGTCCAACCATCAAGAACAAGAAGCACACAATAATAATGGATATAAACTACCCAAATTAGACTTTCCAAAGTTTGATGGAAAGGATCCAAAGGGATGGTTTTTTAAAACATAACAATATTTTAGTCTTCATAACGTTTCGTAGTATATACATCTCACAATTACATCTTTCAATATTGAATCATATGCTCTTCAATGGTATCAATGGCTTAGAAAAGCACACCTGAGCTTCCTTGGAATGAATTCGAGCAATAACTACTCACTCGATTTGGCCTTAGTGAGTATGAAGATTTTACAAAAGCCCATTCTAAACTCAAACAAATTTCGACTATTTGAGACTATCAAGCTCAGTTTGAAAAATTGGCCAGTCATACCACTAACTTGAGTCCCGAATTCTTCCAAATTTGTTTTGTGAGTGATTTAAAATATGACATTAAGGTTGAAGTTAAAATTTTAAGGCCGTAAACATTACAACAAACAATAACATTGGCTATATTGGTAGGAAAATTGAAGGCTCGAGGACGCACCTCCAAGTTTTCCCAATCCCAAACACCTTTTTTGCCCAAGTCAACATCAAACCCTACCAACAAATCTCCTACCATCATAAATGGTAGGAGATAAATGTGTGCACCAAAAATTGTATTTGCTTGATGTGAATGAGGTATTAAACACAACATCTTTGGAGGTGGAAGAGGATCATATTGAAGAGGAACATAGAACAACCAAAAGCCCTAGAAGAATCCCAACTGGAAATTTTGATGCATGCCTTAGTGGGTATATCAACTCCCCAAACCATGAAGGTGATAGGACACTTCAAAGGACAAGAGTAATAATTCTCATTGACTTTGAGAGCACACATAACTTTATTGACCCAAGGGTGGCAAAACAAGGGAATTATTATATAAATACTTGTAACTCCTTTGAAGTCATGATTGCCAATGGAGGAACTTTGCCTTGTAAAGGGAAGTGTTGAAATGTCAAGATACAAATAGGGGAATATAATCTTAAGGCAGATATGTTTGCCTTACCCCTAGGTGGGTGTGATGTTGTTTTGGGAGAACAATGTGGGCCTAATATTGTGGGATTTTTTTGAGCTATGGATGAAATTCAACGAGTAGGGAACAAAGTACACCTTATGGGGCATGAAGGTCGGGGCTACTCAACTTGTTTCATCTCATAGGATGGAGAAATTGTTGAAAAATTCATCCCATGGAGTTGTGGCCCAACTATTTGCTATACAAGCTCCACATGATGGGGACAAGGACCATTAGGAGGAATTACAACTTTTATTGCAAAAACATGCCATAGTCTTTGAGGAACCCAAAGGACTACCCCCTCGTCGTACTCATGACCATGCAATTCAGCTTATTCCAGGTAGTCTTCCTCCAAATGTTCGCCCTTATAGGTATCCATATGTCCAAAAATCAGAAATTGAGAAGATGGTGCAAGAACTTCTTGCTATAGGGGTTATTCGCCCCAACATTAGTCCCTATTCTTCTCCAGTGTTGTTGGTACGGAAAAAAGATGGGTCTTGGCGTTTGTGTGTGGATTTTAGAGAACTCAATAAAATAACTATTAAAGACAAATTTCCCATTTCAGTAATTGATGAGTTATTAGATGAGTTGCATGGTGCCCAATATTTCTCAAAATTGGATTTGCAATCTAGATACCATCAGATTCGAATCAAGGAAGATGACATTCCTAAATCTGCTTTTAGGACTCATGAAGGGCATTATGAATTCTTGGTTATGCCATTTGGTTTGACCAATGCACCTTCCACTTTTTAGAGTTTGATGAATTCCATTTTTTGGCCCTTCCTTCGCAAATTTATTCTAGTCTTCTTTGATGATATTTTGATTTACAATCGCACTTGGGAGGAGCATCTCCAACATTTGGATCAGACCCTGCAACTTTTGTCTGAGAATCAACTTTATGCCAAGAGGTCAAAGTGTTCTTTTGGGTTGCAAGAAGTAGAGTATTTGGGTCACATTGTCACCAAAGGAGTTAAAGTAGATCCTAAAAAAATTCAGGCTGTTCAAGAATGGCCAAAGCCTCAAACCCTCAAGGGACTTTGAGGATTTTTGGGACTCATTGGGTATTACCACAAATTTGTGCAGAATTATGGAAAGATAGTGACTCCTTTAATAGCCATGTTGAGAAAGAATTCCTTTATTTGGTCAAAACCAACAAAGCAAGCTTTCAAGGAATTAAAGCAAGCTATGACAACCACCCTGGTGTTAGCAATGTCTGATTTTTCTAAACCTTTTGTAATTGAAAGTGATGCTTCTAGCAATGGAATCGGGGTAGTTTTGATGCAAGAAGGAAGACCATTGGCCTTCACTAGTAGAGCACTATCAGGTAGGAATTTGGGTAAATCCACTTATGAAAAGGAGATGCTAGCCATTTTACATGTTGTTAATCATTGGAGGCCATATCTCATTGGGCATCACTTTTCAATCAAAACCAACCATCAAAGTCTTAAGTACTTCTTGGAACAAAGGGTAGCCACACTTGAACAACAAAGATGGGTATCTAAATTGTTGGGCTATGATTATGAAATCACATATAAAAAAGGAAAGGAGAATGTAGTGGCTAATGCACTATCCCGACAATATGAAGATCAGGGAATGTTAAATGCTATATCTACACCACTTCCTCAATGGATCAATCATCTCAGAGAAGAAACGACCAAGGATTCCAGTTTGCAAACTTTGATCAACAAACTCCAAGTAGAGCCCAACTCATGCCTTGGATACACTTGGGATGGTCAAGACTTGAGATATCATGACCGACTTGTTATTCCCCAAAATTCACAAATGCAAGAACTCATCTTGTAGGAAATGCATGCATCACCAATGGTAGGACATTCCAGGTTTCTAAAAACCTATGAAAGGACCAAGCGAACTTTCTTTTGGAAGGGAATGAAAAGGGATATTCAAGTTTTTGTGGTAGAATATGATAGGTGCCAAAGGATGAAAGGTGAAATTGTGTGCTCCCTAGGAACCCTTCAACCCCTGCCAATTCTGGAATAAGTGTGGGCAAATATTTCCATGGATTTCATTGAAGGGTTACCCAAATCGGGAGGAAAATCAGTTATTCTGGTGGTAGTGGATCGTCTCACAAAGTATGCTCATTTTTGTTCCTTATCCCATCCCTACACAGCCTCCGTAGTTGCCCAAATATTTTTAGACTCCATCTTTCGCCTTCATGGAATGCCCAAATCTATTGTGTCAAATAGGGACCCTACTTTTACCAGTCACTTTTGGCAAGAACTGTTTAAGTTGTAGGGCACTCAGCTCAAAATGAGTTTGGCCTATCACCCTTAGACTGATGGCCAAACATAAATTGTTAACAAGTGCTTGGAAACATACCTCCATTGCTTTGCATCAAAACATCCTACACAATGGGCTAAATGGCTCCCTCTAGCCGAATGGTGGTATAATACTTCATATCATACCGCTACCAAGGTTACCCCATTTGAAGCAATATACGGTCTTCCTCCACCAACACCCTCCTACATTCCAAGAAGCTCCAAGGTTCAAGCTGTCGATTCCACTCTCAGCTAGCATGCTGCCGTCCTCCGACAACTTAAGGTAAATCTTGAATTGGCCCAGAATCGTATGTGTCAGCAAGTTGATCAACACCGTTTTGAGCACAACTTTGAAGTGGGGGACATGGTTTTTCTCCACCTGCAACCCTACAAACAATCATCTCTCCAGCTCTGTGGATGCCAAAAACTTGCAGCCAAATACTATGGTCCCTACCAAGTGTTACAATGGATCGGTTCAACAACCTACAAATTGGCCCTTCCGGCCACTTCTAGGATCCATCCAGTCTTTCATGTCTCCTTCCTAAAGAAGGTTGTTGGCAACAAGGTATAGGTTCAATCCACATTACCAGATCTGGATGAAGAAGGATCCATCATTCTTGAGCCTGAACAAATTTTGGATCGGAGATCGTGCACCCTTCACCATCATGTCATCATTGATGTTCTTGTTCAATGGCGAGGATTACAACCTAAAGATGCCACATGGGAGTCCCTCCAATAGCTCCAACAATAGTTTCCTCATCTCCAACTTTGAGGACAAAGCTTTTTGAAGGGGAAGGGCATGTTAGGACCCCATCCTAACACTATTATGTAATAACCCCCTTTCTAATGTGGGGACCCCATCCTAATGATATTATGTAATGTTTTGTAATAGTTTGTGGCACTAGAGGCGCCTAGACAAGTGGGGCCTTTTAATGTAACTATTATAAAGAATGTAACTGTTTTGTTTGGTAGAAGATTCTAGCTCGGGTGGCATTTTGCATGTGAGCCAACCCTTGAGCATTAGGTTTAGGGTTATGAAGAGTCTTTAAAAATGCAAGGGGCATAGATGGATGTATCTTTTTGCATATTGAATCAAAGTTTTGTTTAGGAGGTTGCCCCCTCGAAGAGGCCTACGATTTTGTATTGTGATTTTGTGAGATTAATATAGATTTTTGCATTTCCATTTTATATTGCAATATTTTGTTCTTTAATGACTATTTTTATTGCAATATTTATGTGGATGTGCTTATTTTAACTAGAATTTTTTTAGCAAAATGCTTCAAGTCATGTTATCTCTCATTTTGGTTTTGTGGCCATACACAAGTGCAATGCTCAAGCCAACACTGAATATGGTTGATGCTATTCTCCGACAGAGTATGTATAGTATATTATCCTTAAAAGGGTAAAACGACATATCACTATTATTAGTCAACTTATATTTCTTAGAAAGAAATATCGAGGACATTTTGTGCTTCTTAAAATGGCCTCTTGCTATCTTATGTCTTATAAATCTAAGTGGGATTGTGAGAGGGCCCAAGCACCATATCATGTCTAATTCTTGATGCCTTTGAGTTACCTCAAATATGGTGAATTTTTTTTGTGTTGTTTAGGATTTAAGAAGTATTTGTTTGAGAGGATGTATATTATAGGGAAATGCAAAGAAATTTTGCTCTTGATTATTGAAGGTGTTACACTTTGCATGGGATGGGACATATTGCCATGGAACTCCATACAAGATTGGTTTAGATTCCTTTTAATGTTGTCTACCCTTCTGGTCTCAACTTCCATTGTTAAACTTATTTAACCTTATCCCTATACTCCGTTGATTATTTTTTCTTTTCCTTCCATCTTTGGTCCTTTGTAATCAGGTAGGCCTTTGGCATTAACCTTCCTTTTGGTTCTTATTTTTTTATCTCAAATGTAACTGTTGGGTAGATGTTAGATTCTTGAAAACTAGAATTTTTTTGGGTTTAGGATGCAAATGAGTGTTTTTTCAAGTCTGATTTTGCCTTCCTTTGCTCTCTTTGCAAGTGGAAACAAAAAAATTGGACCAATTTGGAAAAAAAATCGATGACATTTCTCTATGTTTTTGCCATCATAGCTGAGTTTTTTTTCTTAAATTGAAACTCGCGAGTAAATAAAACCTCTCATATAGCTAGGTTAAAAAAAACCCAACAAGACTGACTCAAGCATGGACTTGATGAGTATTTCAAAAACTCGTCGAGTTTCATAACTATGCTTAAAAGTACACAAAAATCAATAATGTAAGTTATTTGAGTGCATGTGCATTTATGTGTATCTTTGTGTATTGAAAATCAAATTCAAATTTCATGATGCATTTGTGTGGATTTGCAATGATTTGATATTTTTAAAGTGACCCTCCAGATATTCTATTTGGACCAAAATATTAAGAAGATTTAAATGTGATTTACCAACATAATCAAAGATTCAACATCCACATGTTACAGGAAAATATGAAACCAACAATGGTAATGTAGTGGATCAACTATTACCATGACACTCCTAGGCGAAGATCATCATGTACAAAGAGGTTATAATCAATTGCAAACAAGCGAGTGTCACAAAATTATTGGAGATAGTTACAAAACACCATTTGACACCTAATTAATGGATTTTATAAGTCTAGATCCCAATTTCCAAAGAATTCAAAGAGGGGATTTGCTTACCTGGTAAGGTGTTATTCACACTATAGTTTGAGGAAGGATTCACATGCTTGATTTGTAAACAATTTACATTTGAAAAATTTACATTGCATATTAAATACCTTAGGAAATACCGTGTTTACATGGAATTCAAGAGACTACGTGATGAATTCGAAAATGACTTTCCTCTTGCAAAACTAAATTAGTGAAGGAATGAAGTTTCTAAAAGTTTTAAAATAGATTTTAGTGTCAGAATTGGTTGGCAATGTAGCCTTTTGTCATCTATTTCAAATAATCGATGTCACTAGGAATTAGAGTTTTGATTTACTATGGTTAGAAATAGAGTTAGCTTTGTTTTTACTATAAATAAGATTTTGATGCTTATTGTAAAGGGTCCTTTTGCTATTTTTAGAATACTAGAGTTGTTCCTTGTGAAAGACTTGTAATGGTGATTTGAACTAAAATTAACGAGGAGATTGTGCATGGCTTCCATGGATCAACTATGTCTATTGACCTCTTTATTCATGGATGTATGCTTCTGGTTCTACCTTCCCATATCTTAGTCCTTTCATTTCATTATTGTAGGGTATTTGTAGATTTGATCTCATTGAAGTTATTTGGTCCCTCTTAAAGGTATGTCTGTGTTGTTTTTGTTGCATTTATTTTCATATTTTTACATCTCTTTTCCCTAAAATTGCTTAGATTAGCTTCCATTAATTATATTTACTAGAAGCCATCACTTCAATCTATAGATTAGGGATTTAATTTGATCCCTTTTTCATGCCAAATTATGATCTTGCAGGTGTATAATTGTATGAGTTGATTTTTTACAGGTCAATAGTTCTAGCATGCCCAGTGGGACCTATCAACATGATCTCTTTGTGAGATCAAATCAATACCACTCACATTAGATAGACTTATCATTTTAAGGTTTGATTTTTAGATCTACCTAAATCTACTTCAAATTTCTTCATATATGTTAAATATTTTGTTAATGTAGACACCTAAAACGTGTCATGTCGATGATGACTACTCAAATGGGACATGCTAGAAGACCATATGGAAGACCTTTGGACACATCCAAGGTATAACAATGGTTTTTACCACTCAATTGGGCATTTTTTGCCTAGTAAATACTAGCCACAGTTGATAGTTGTGGCCCCCAATCTGTCAATTGGAGATCACGGTTGACACCTATGGTTAGTAGTGCTGGCCGCAGATGACACCCATGATTAGGACTAAAGTTGAGTTGGCCTTCATCCAAACCTAAAATTTGGTTGCAACTGTTAATTGGTTGCATATTGGAGCGGTTTGAGTGAGGAAGGATCCAAAATCTTCCATCCAACAGACTCAACTACACAATCTTGACATTAGCTTCATGAGGAAGCCACCCCTAGCCCTTGGGTAATCTTATAAGCACCCCCTCAAATTAGGGAAAAATAGAGAGAGAGCATTGAGATCAAAGCAACTAAGCCCTATCGAATTGTATACTCACTTGAGTGTATTGAGGGAGATTTGCTACCAATTCATTTGCTAATTCATCGAGCATCATGAAAATTCATGCCATGGATGCCCTAAGGAGCTAGAACACCAAGAAATGTGAATTCAAGAAAATGGAGGCCCAATTGTGGAATTAAACCTCAAAACCTGTTAGAGGACACAGAGGTGACCCTTGACCATAAATTTGGCAAGGCAAATCATAGAGGAAGCTCTAATTCTGATGCCAAATCTATTTAGAAACTCGTCATAGCTGTCTACCGTGGTCTATAGTGCTGACCACATCTCAGACCCACGGTGAGCAAATGGCCACAAATTTGCTTGTTTCTTTTCTTGCAAATTAATTAGTTAGATCATGTTAGGCTTAATATAGGTTCAATTAGTGTTTTAGAGATATATGACTAGTCGGATTAGGCATTTGAAGTAGGTTTTCTTCCATGTTGTTAATTTGATAATTGGTGTAATTGTAGGTTGTTTCATGCACCTTTGCTTCTTATTTGTTAACTAATCTAGTAGATAGATAATACATGTTTTCTTGAATATGCTTAATGATCACATTTCATGATTAACATAGGTTTACCATGCTTTACTCATTTTCTTGATTATATGCTTATCATGGTATCCTTTTGTGAAACTTCCTTAAAAGACCTCATCAAGAGAGGTTACCTTTGCTTTTGACGTGTTATTGTTGTTTCTTGATCGCAGGGAACATATATTGAAGGAGATTCAATTATTCAATTCCTTCCTCAATGTGAAGAAGAGGGTTAAATCCACCCTAGAGCAGTTCTTGTCACCTTAAAGGCTTGAAAAGTGCATTTATCCTTGAGGGGATTGTAACATTGTAATTGCGTATCAAAAGGGTATCCCTAAGAGGGATTCATTTGTAAAACATGAATTGATTCAAAGAGAAATAAATATGCATTTTACTTAATTGCTTTTGTCTTTGTCAATTTGTGTATGAATATCCATTTTTATTTCAGTTTATGCAATTGTAATGTTGGGTGCACACCTTTTTGGTCGTACATAAGGCAATCATGACAGAACTCTACAATTCTTGCCACATTTCACTGAGTGAATTTGTGTTTTCTAATTACAGGTGATCACTACGGATGACAACTACGATCAGGAAGTTAGCCCGCAGGTGACAACCACAGTCTACAGTGGCAGCCGTGCATCAGAGCCGTGGTTAGCAACAGGCACATCACAGAGTAGGGATTTAAAGCTAGATCAGATGAGGACCTAAGGTAGGCCCCATTTTCACTCTCTGTGCATTATTTCTCTGCCTGTATTTTTCTAGAAATAGGAAAATGGAAGTTAAGTAGGATAACCATGAAGTAAGGGTGAAATGAACTAGGTCCTTAGGGTTGTCTTTTTCTTAATTTTTGCTAGGCACTACTAGGAACAATGGACCTCTGAGTGTAGTCCACCCTAGAATACATCATGCTAGGGTTTAATCGTGTGTTGGTTTGCATACTTGAGGCCCAATCAGAGGCTATATCATCGTAATATGCATTGTCAAGAGTCATATAGGATATAACATGCATTCTTTGAGAATGAAACATTTATTTTTGCATATCATGTAGGAAATAATCATTTATGTTGTATTATGCATTTTTATTTATATGCAAATATTAAAATGAACCACACACACCACGTTTCAATTAAACGCTAGTGAGTTAGGAGTGACATCCAACCACTAGTAGGGTCCAATGATGATGGCAGTCATTTCCATCCGTTGGCCCAACTCCCACGTACCTATTGTTCTAGACCAAGGCCGGGCCCAAGAACCTTTCGTACCTTGGAAAATTTGCATGTATTCTCTTCGGAGGGTATAACGTTGACTGGGGAAAAATAGGTGAGGGACTGGTAGGACCGGTGCTCCTTGTCCGGATGTGGAGTTTCATTGCCACACAGGGGATTTACATGACCTAGATTCACACCCCGATGGTCGAGCTACGAGCGTATCGGTGAAATCCAATTTAAACTGAGAATATCATCCAACAAGTTTTTAAAACATGATAAGAGTTTCTAATATTGATACAACAAATCATTGAAACAAAATCAAACAGTTTAGGGCTCATTTTAAATTGTAAAAAAGATAATAACCATTGTATACCTTGTTTGCTTAATAAAGAATAAATCTAGACACTAGGTGCACCATGGTGGAGACACGGGGTGGTCAGCAAAGGCATAAGCCTGATGCCAATGACCAAGTCCCGATAGATTCACAATAATATATGTCGAATCCTCACCCACATGCGCTTCCCGAACGTCGTTCGACAAGCATTAGAGGAGACAATTCGAGACAAGGAGAACCTATTGAGCGTACCATCGATAGATGAGCTTCTGTGCATTCCTCTAGACGTAGAATAGAGCATGGAGCCTCTCAGCATGAGAGTGTTCCACTCAGAAGCCATTACCAAGATCACGTTGCACGCACGTCCATGAGATCGATTGAAGAGTATGTTATAGAAGGGTCCAAGTTGGTACCTCTATGTTATAGATCCACAAGAGGATCCATGGATCCATCTTCGAAGTATAGATGGGATCGAGACCCACCCATTCAGGGGTATGCAGACAGAGTCGTCACTGATCATAGATCTCTGCAGACTCTCACATGTAGTGAACCTCAAAATATCACTATTGATATGGCTAAGGTGGGAGCCAATGACACACCACTACACGAGCAGTGGAGATCCAAAAAGTTGTATGACTTAGGTAGCATCCTTGAGAAGCTAGGCCATAAGCCTTCGGCTCCACCCACTCGTGCTTCGAGTGAGCATAGCGAGGGTTCTATTAGGACTACTAGAGAGCATGGAGAGGCTTCCAAATGCCCTCATGTGACACATCCACCATAAACACATGGTGGAATAGAGCATAGGGCTCAATAGGATGCCAATGCCGTATTTACGAACAAAGGCAAAAGTGTTGTAAATCAGTCAGATGGGTACAAAACCCATAAGGTCACCCGCACGGAGCATGCATACTAGAGGCCTATTATGGTTGATCAACTTGATAGATCACACAGACTGGTATCCAAGCAGTGATGATAGCTCCTCCAAGATCAATTAGAGGACACTCACCTAGAGAGGCAGTACATCAAAGATGAGAATATTTAGGCATAGAGGCTCATCAGACAAAGACTATGAGCAACACATGCATGAGGAACACATCCTTGCCCAAAATGAGCATGTAGAGCAGGAGGATAGGCTAGCTAGTGCTGGTCTATACACTTGCATGGAGAACAAAGATCAAATTTAGAGAAAGGCTTTTTCACAAGCCGACGTGTAATAGGAGTGTAGAGATGCTCACACTCATATTAGTGCCCTACAAAGAGAACGAACACCACCATTCGAATGTGAGAGGCAACAACAATATGAGGAAGAAGAGAGAGAGGAAAACAATCAAGAGTATCATGAAGACTCCTGGGTTGAGGAGGAGGTGATGGGCTGTCGTTAAGCACATCATTAAATCTCAAAGATCTTATCAATCCGGGGTGGTGTCCAAGGCTATTTATGAGAGAAAGTTCAAGCAGGGTTGTAGTTCAGTTCATTTGGAAGCAGCAAGTCTTATTTGTGGAATTGATTGTGTGGGGGTTTTGTGTCACTCCTACCCCTAAATTGCATAAATTGAACTTTAATCTATTTGCAAGAATGAAAACTAATTGCTAATTGCATAAATGAAACCCTAGTTATAGTTGCAAGAATGAAATCTAATTAAATTGCAGAATTGAAACTCTAGTTATAGTTACAAAATTGAAATTCTATTTAATATTGCAATAATTGAAATGAAGCATAAAAACTAGATCCTATCAATGCTCTGTAACAGAAGGTCGTCAATCTTCTGTGCAGGGTTTTGACAACAAAAACAAGAATGCGGGAAATTACAGAAAACTTGTAAATTGTTGGAAATGGAAATTTGCAGTGAATTGGAAAGTTGCTGGGAATGAAAAGAATAACCAGATCTACCATTAATCATATCACAAAAACATTATGGACAATAATTAAACAACTAGGAATGTTAGTTGTGCAAAATAATAAAAATGACAAGTTCACAACTTATTCTGCTACAGCAAAATTAGAATAAAACCTATCTGTCAGTCCTCCTCCTAGGTCTGGAAGTGGCCAGCCTCCTTTCTCAGAAGAAGGTTTGAATTCTTCTTTAAGTCTTACTCACACTCAGACATAACAAAATAAATGGAATGAAACTACACTTTTATTGCTTCAGAAACATAATTACAATTCTGTTGAAATCTGTTACAGGTCTGAAATTACTATTCTATTATCTCCCTATTTTCTACCTCCTATATCTAATCTCATTAAATAATATAATTTAATATATTCCTGATAATAATATCTTCTAATAGCTCAACCTGGATGGGAGCTATCTTTTATAGATGCCTAAAATCTAATTACAAACAGAAAATATGTTGTTCCTGATATCCTGCAGAATTTCCTGGGTTTATCCTAGAAGAGGATCAATTTGATCTCTTCCATAAATGGTGGCTTTGGATGGCAAGGACGACAAAGTTATATGGGAGATATTTTCCCTTAACTTTATCAACCTTCTTATCCCCTTTTCCACCACCAAAATTCAGTCAACAAGTCAAAAAGTACATTCTGTTTTCATTTCGAAGATAAGTGGCTCATTCCGAAGATACTACAATTCTCATTTCGAAGATCCACTCATTTCGAAGATACTGCAGTTATCATTCTGAAGATCTGTTCATTTCAAAGATACTGCAATTTTCATTCCAAAGATCTTCTCATTTCGAAGACACTATGTTTTCTCATTTCAAAGATATCTGTTCATTTCGAAGACATCGTGTTCATTTCGAAGACATTGTGTTCATTTCGAAGATCTTTAGAATGACCAACTGTGTTGACTCCAAATGGTTTTGGATGCATTTCTTAGGTGGATTAGTCCTCAGGATCAGATTACAATAGTCTTCATTCTTCTTTGGATGTGAATTCCATGCCTTGCCATTCATTGGAAGCTTGCTGGAATTTATATGGAAAAACCAGTTTTTTGTTGCACAATAATAAGTCTTTGTACTATTTGCTGAATTTAGAGAAACTAATGCTTAATGATCATCAAAATAAGACTACTGAAGTGCTTCTGTCAACCTAAGCATGAAAATATAACATAAAACTATACAAGAACTATTAAAAATCAGAATATAATGTCCTTAACACTTCAATCATGCAAACAGTTAATACACAACATATTAAATCAACTTAACTAGCATATAAGATAATTCACAAGAGTTTTAGGCAGTTTAACTATTAAAAATATGCTATAAATGAGTCTTATCCAGGCCTCATCATTCCCCCCCAACTTATATTAATGCATGCCCTCATGCATTGTAGTGGGCTATGGAGTCACAAATGTCCATACTCATATTCCATGTTTCATAGAACAATTTAGTGCCTGTGTAATTTCTCATGAAGGTTTCTGAGTCATTCTTCAAACTGATCATCTGGTTGGGAATCCTCTTCAAAATAGGAGGGAACCAGAGTAATGATGGTTGGAGGCCTGAATCTGAGACCTACCTGATAATTTTGCATAAAGGTATTTATATGGATTGAGAAGGCAATGCCTCAGAATGGAAGGACACTGCTTCAAAGTGGAGGGGCACTACTTCAGAATGAGCACCTATGTCTTCACCTTCCCTAGATAATCCAAGTAGTAACTGAACCAAATCCTCCTCTTTATCTGATGGATTGTTCGTCAACTTGTGATAGCCTGCTTTTTAGTTTCTCAACTTTTTGCTATAATTTTCTAATTTTCTTTTCATGTTTTTCAATAACATCTTTTCTTTCCTCAATCCATCTCATTTGTATTTTTATAACACTCTTGGCTACTCTCAGTTGTTTTGTGATGTCCACCTCATCTTCTTCATTTGACTCATAACCTAATACTGACAAATCAACTATAGTTTGCTGCTCAAAAATGATCTCATCCTCTACTTCAGACCCCTACTCCTGTACAGGAGGTTCCATGAAATTATATATGATTACATCCAAATTATCAGTGGCTTGTTGCACTTCTATGACATCAAGGCTATCCTGTCTGGTCTTCTTTTCAATCATTTGTTTTTTTATCTCTTTTTGTTGGAGTCTTGTAGACCTCCTAGTCCTTAATGTATATTTTCTCTTCTTGCCCTATTTTCTTGTGGTAACAGGGGCTGTAGGGATAGCTTCAAGCTATTCATTGGGAACTTCACTCTCCTATTATGACAGATAAATAATATCTTTAGAAAAATGAACCCTTTTCTATTTTATTTTTCTGCTGTCAGTTTTAGCCTTGACAAAATTACATACTACCCTTCACAGGTTGAAAAATATGGTAACCCATGTGGTTACGTTATTCCAGGGTTCTTGTAGGCTGGTACTTTTTCATTTTTCACTTCATTTCTCTATTCTGATGCTGAGAAGACTGCTCTCTTTTGCTGCTAGGTCATTGATTTTTGGTTTCTACATAATTACAGGGTTTGCTCTTGTTCTTCTTCAGAAAGAACTTTTAATAATTTTTTTTTACTTTTCCTTGTAATCATTAGCAAATATGTCTTCGGAAAGGAAATATGGCACACTTCCTTATTCTGTGCTCTGAACACCTGGCCATCAATCATTGGACATCCTTGCCATCAAATTTTCTTTACTATTTTTAGGTCATCCATTCGCAAGCCAGCTGACATGTGTCAATGATCACATGGAGTAAAAAATTCTGCTGACTATGTCTTTTTCTCCCTCCTTGGATGCCACATGGAAATAGACTGTTAAATCTTCATTCTAAAGATTATGTTTCATTTCGAAGACTAAGCTGGGCATTTAATTTGAAGATAACCTCATTCCAAAGATAAACCTTCATTCTGAAGACACGCCTTCATTCTGAAGATACCACAGTTATTGAAGATATAGCAGTCATTCTGAAGACATAGCAGAAACCAACATTTTTCTCTTTCTCCAAACATGTTTTGTTTATGCCAACTCTTATGAACACTTTTATACTAATTGTTAATTGTCATATACTATATATCAAATATTTACAATGAGAAAAGTGCAAGAAACATATATACCTGGTTAGAACAAGTTAATGCAATTTTTTGAAAGATGATTGTTTTTGTTGATATTCTACTGAGGCTTCCTGCAACACTTCAAAAATAAGTGTAGTTGGTGAATTTGTACAATGGTGACTCAAAAATTTCAAGGTTATGCATGCCAGAAAACTAGTTTTCATGCATACCAACTCAGTAGCGCCTTAGAAAAAGGTTTTCACTGTTGAGTTATTCATTTTTCTCTTCTTTTTTTTTTCTTGGTTTCCTTTTTTTTTTCCTCTCCTTTTCTCTCTTTTTTTCTTGATTCTGATTATGCCCATGAAGGATTTCATGATTTCCCTGAAATCATGCCCATGAAGGAATTCATAATCAAAATTTATTCATCTTTTTGTTTTCTACTTTTTCTGATTTTTTTTTATTTTTCTTTTAAGATTCAAAGATATGATCATTTGGAATCTTCATCAGAAGAAGAAGCCTCTTCTGTCAAATGTAACTGTGTGAAATACCGAGAAAATTCCACCTTTGTTAGTGGTTTATGGTACAACTGTAAAATATGTCTATTCACGACTAATATCCTCCTTACATCATCAACTAAAGAAAGTTGAACAACTTCATTCTCAAACTCCCCTGGTTCATCCTTGTTGCTCTTAATGTGATCATCATGCCACATTTTCCATTTTTGTTGAGTGAACTCTATTTGGTGAAGTGCTTCCAACCAAAGTTCATCAAATGCATTCAACTGCAAAATTTGTTTTTTTTGTACCTGCAACAACTCAATGCCAACTGCTAAAGATGCATACAATGTTAGTAAAGCATTAGGATGTTGCACCAATATATCAAACAAATTTGCTCCCTGGTTTTTAATCAACCAACTATTGTTGTTCAAAGGTTGTTTTGGATGTGTTTCAGTTTGTTTTGTACCAGGATGATTTGAATTGGTTCTTGGAGAAACATTTTTGTTTACACCAATGGAGGCCAAAACTAAAGTATTCTTTTCATTTTCCTTGTGTTCTAAGAAATTGTGGGCTTTCTGTACAATCATACTTAGGTGTAATAAGTTTATCTGAAAGCAAGTTAACTAATTTTCCACCTTTTTGTATGGTTTTAGGATATACTTTCTTCTTTTTTCTTGGTTTTCTAAAACACATTTCTTGAACAATTCTATTAATTATTGGTACAACTTGAGGTAAAGGGATTGTAACAGTTAAATGTTCTAATTCCTTTATCAAATCTGATTGTAAAGATGTTTTTGATATCTCAGACTATTCAAAATATGATACTTTATTTGATGAGGTATCTTGTTCTTCTTGATGTTGTTTTAGTGTGAATTTGTTTTCATGTTCATTCTTTTTAACTTCACTTTCTACACTGATAAGTGGAATAGGTTCAAGCAGTGGTTCACCTGAACACAACTGAGTTTTAACATAGTCACTAACATTTATTAGGGTTGTATTTTCTGATTCAACCACAAAGACAGGGGTTACCTGTTTAACATGATTTGGACTGACCACAGGTTGAGTTGAAAACAGAGGTTGTTTTAATTTTTGTTGTTGTTGTCCACAATAGAAATTATGGATATAATTAGGCAACAAATTTGGTTTTTGGTTTTGACAATGTTGCTGCCCTTTGTACAGATTTTGATGTTGTACCCATTGATATCCCTGTAATTTTGGCTGCAACCATGGTGGATGTTGTTGATTCCATTGTTGTTGCATCCATCCATGTTGAGACCATGCTTGGGAGTATGCCCATGGTGGTTGCCTCCAACATTGTTGAAGTGGACCTAAAGCAAACCATGACATATACCAAGGATTATTTCCCCAATGTGTAGGAAATTGAGAAGCATTCTAATATGGAAATTTATGAAAATTATTCCCTTGTCCTTGTCCTACAAATTTTTTTTTTTTCATAGGTTGAGACTATTTTTCAAAGACACTTTTAAGTTCTGGCAATAAACTACACTGATCTGTGGGGTGTCCTAATTGACAAATGCTACATGTAGTAGGTATAAATATTTTGTTCAAAGGACAATCATGAAGAGAGTGTTGCTTTTTACATTCTGAAAAATAGATGGCTGAAGATTCAATAGATTCATTTTTTTCATCTAATGTTCTATCATGTACTAAAATATTAGCCTCTTTCATGCATTCTTTAAAATCATGTTTTTCATTACCAATTCTGTGTTTTCTATGCCTTGAATGAGAGTAATTTTTACAGAGTTTAATAATTTCCTCAAATTTAAGTGCATTTGTATCTCCTCTTCCCAAGATATCCAATACATCCCTAGATTCATCTTGTAGTCCCCTTAAGAATATGACTTTGCAAATTTTAGGTTCAACACTTCCACATCTCTTATGAACAAAATAAAATCTGTCTAGATAATCTTCTAAGATTTCATTTTCCTCTTGTTTCATTGTAAGAATTTCATCAATTTGATTCTTGACTTGACAATATTCTTGGTATCTCTCCAAGAATATGTTTTCCATCTCATCCCAAGTTCTAATTGAGCCAGGTGCTAAGGTGATAAACCATCATAGAGCTAACTCTTTAAGAGTGGAAGGAAATAGTTTGAGCTTTTGATTGTCATTAGTGTAATCATGAGCTTGACATACAATTTTAAACTCAAACAAAAACATATCAGGATCTTCGGATGTAATTCCCTTGAAAGTTGGTAATACTGTAGGTGAAATGACCTTCATGGGAGCATTTTTATTAAGATCTAGTTGGATGGGATTTTGAAAAGTTCGGCAGGTGCACTAGTTGCGCTAGGGTGGAGCACATTGTTGGCTCTACCTTGATTCTCTTGTGAACCTTCCATTGTAGGTTCCCAAAAACAATTATAAATCTTGTCAAATTTTCTTGATTGTATGGATTTGTCAAGAGAAAATGGTGTTGAACTAATTAATTTTCCTCCTTGTAATGATTTATCAAAGGATCTTGCAGTGTTGGAAGTGGATGATTGGGATTCTTTGAAAATTCAACATTTTTGGAAATAAAAAATTTAGACATTTTTGACATAATTTCAACCTCTTGTGAAATTTTTCTTGTGGTTTCTTTCTTATTTCCTAAATGGACTGAAATACAATTTACCAATAACAATTACTTATACCAGTCATTACATTCAGATTTTACTCTAAAATTCACAACTTAGCATATTTAATAATTATTGGACTGCTTTTCACCTTCTAACAACACCGTGTTCCCCAAAAATGATGCCAAAATGATGGTCTGTTGTTAAGCACATCATTAAATCTCAAAGATCTTATCAATCCGGGGTGGTGTCCAAGGCTATTTACGAGAGAAAGTTCAAGCAGGGTTGTAGTTCAGTTCATTTGGAAGCAACAAGTCTTATTGGTGGAATTGATTGTGTGGGGGTTTTGTGTCACTCCTACCCCTAAATTGCATAAATTGAACTTTAATCTATTTGCAAGAATGAAAAATAATTGCTAATTGCATAAATGAAACCCTAGTTATAGTTGCAAGAATGAAATCTAATTGACCAAAAAAACACCCCTTTTGGCGGGAAACTCTCTGTGCAGGCGACAGGCGATGTTCTTGGACTCCCGAAGCGTAGGATAATCCAGGCCTTCAGGTAGTTTTCTGTGTTGTTATATTTCTATGGTTTTGAAGGATCGTGTGCTGCTTCAGGAGGGCCCAATGGGGTCTCCTCCAAGTCCTCTTTCTGGGAGAAAGAGCTCCTATGCTGAAATGCTTAAGGACAATCCTTCGTCATCTAATGGCGAAGCGTAGAGAAACACTTTGAATATGATGCTCAAGAATGCTGGTAAGGGTTTCGCGGCACATCGTGTCAATGGTTGCCTTCCACAATCTGCTTCAAGACCTAAGATTGTAATCGAACCAAAGTTGGTAGAAGACACAATTTTATACAAAGCTAATCATGATTTGATTTGCAAATTCATGGGTATACGACCAACCCTGAATTTCTTGCACACTTGGGTCAGACAGAACTGGGAGCCCCATGGTGAGTATTCCCTTTGGTTTATCAGCAACGGGTATTTCATCGTTAGCTTCTCTTCCTTAGCTGATAGAAATAGAGCGTTTGAATCAGAGAAGAGAAACCACGGCCCAGCAGGGTTATTTGTCCAACCCTGGAGAGTGGGATTCGATCCCCGCATTGAACCCACGGCTGTCCCGGTCTGGATTCGGTTGTATGCTCTGCCAATGGAGTTTTGGGGGGAGCCGGTCTTGGAAATGATAGGTAACTCCCTGGGTAGATACCTGGGCGTTTCAAGGGATACTATAGAAGGTATCTCTGGTGTCTATGCCAGAATCTATGTGGAAATGGACATCAGCCAACCTCTACCAGCAGAGGTGGAACTGGAACTGGCAGAGGTATCCTGGATCCAACAGTTAGACTATGAGGCACTGCCTTTCAGATGCAGAGTCTGCCATAAACATGGGCACTTGGCCCGGTTTTGTCCAAACCTCTTGAACTCCAAAACGGAAGCCCAGCATGGTATGCCAAATCGCTCCAGAGAGGAAAAGTCTTCTTCTGCTAAAGAAACATCTAATACTCCTCAGGGAAATGAGGGTCAGAAAGATGGCTTTGAACAAGGCCAAGCGAAGGAGAAAGCCGAAGAAAAATGGTAAGGAGCAATTTCAATCTAAGCCAACTAACGAGATATGAAATCTTTAAGTCATTAGTGGATCAGGAGGATCAGAATATGGAAGGTGTAGATGGGAATATTGAGACCCATAACCTACAAACTCATGTCTCTCCTTCATCTCCTCCTGTTTTAGAACAGGTGTTTGTGCCCTCTGAGGTATTGCCGCCAGAAAATGCAGGGACACTGATAGTGCACTCCCAAGCGCCGCCAGTAATTAATGACGTTAGCATGGGAATTGCAAAAAAAAATAGAGAAAGGCCAGCCCTAGGTATCTCTCAGGTAGAAAAGAGATCCAAAAACTGCAACACTCAAGGAGCGGGCAGAAAGTCAAATAAGGATCTGATTGCAGCTCAAGGGGATAAACTGATCAATGGAGGATCGGTGAGGACTATTGATTCTTACTGCTCTCAAGGTTTTCAATGATCATACAATCTTGGAATGTTAGGGGTTTAAACAGTAGAACCCATCAATCTGTTGTTCAAAGACTCTTAGGAAAATGTAAAACAGACTTTTTGCTTATTCAGGAAACAAAAATGTCTTTAGATATTATGAGTAAAATAGTTAATAGAATCTGGCGGGGCGCTGGCCATATGGATGTGGCTGCCCAAGGAGCTTCAGGGGGGATTGTTACTCTCTGGAATCCTTTGGACTGGACTGCAGTAGAACATATAGCTTGGAGGGGTGTCCTTACATCTCACTTCAGAAATAACTTCACAGCAGAACATGTCTTAATCACTAACTTTTATGGGGCCCAAGACCTTGATGGTCGAGAGGCTTCAATGGAAAGTTGTTCATAATATGAGGTCATCTAGAGAATACCTAGGCTTGGATTATTGCGGGGATTTTAATGCAAAGTTATCTGCTCGTGACCGGGGAAGGTGGCTCCCCAATTTTGGATCCTGGGGACCGGCTTCTGATTGCCCAAGTCCAAGCCTTTCAATTAGTTGATGTTCAAGGCCCTGGATCCTATTTCACTTGGACAAACAAGAGGCAGGAACCACACAGCAGGAAGGTCAAGTTAGATCGGTTTCTGGTCTCTGAGGAAGCTTTTGTAAAATGGAATACTAAGTTTCAGATTTTGGAGGGCCCTGTTTCTGATCATTCTCCCATTTTGCTGGAGGGAGGGACTTTGATAGAACAGCATCACAGGCCTTTTAAATTTGAGAATTTTTGGTTGCAAAAGGAGGATCTTCGTCAGAAAATTCCACAATGGTGGGAAGCAGGCCGTCCTCCTTTTGGGACAGACAATGTTCAAATTTCATAAACAACTTCACTATGTTAAACTTCAACTTGAAACAATGGAGGAAAGAAAATAAGTCAGATTTTCAGCTCCAAAGGGCCCCCTTGATGGCCAGATGGGAGGAGGTTCAGAAACTCTTTAGGGAAGGAACAATTACTGAGCAACTCAAATCTGAAGATGATGCCTTGCGTAAAGCGGTTGAGGCCATTGATAACCAAGAAGAGACATACTTGGAAACAGAGGGCAAGAAATACTTGGTTACTAGAAGGGGACGAGAAATACCAAATTTTTCATCGATCGGCTTGTGCTAGGAGGCAGTTGAACAATATGGAAGCCCTTAAAGATGAGAATGGTCATACCTTTGATACCCTTCTTGATATGCACCAACACTCAATTGATTACTTTTCTAAACTTTTACTTGAAAGTATGGAGCGAGGATGCTGAGGCTCAGTTTGAAGTTCTTAATGTCATTCCTGCTATTATCTCTGAAGAAGAAAATCAGGCCCTGCTTAGACCCATTGAGAGAAATGAACTGAGAAATGTGGTCTTTGGTATGAATACTGGTAAATCTCCTGGCCCAGATGGCTTTCCTATTGAGTTTTTTCAAGCCTTTTGGGATACTTTGGGGGAGGATGTTTTGGCTGTGACAGAGGAATCCAGAATCAATAAAAGAATGCTCAGGGCTATTAATCATACCTTCATTTCTTTAATTCCAAAAGGGGAGGAGGGAACTCAGATCTCGGATTTCAGACCTATTGCTTTATGTAACGTGATTTACAAAATAATCACCAAGACAATGGCTGAGCGGCTTAAACCACTTCTCCATAACATCATCTCTCCGAACAAGGGGGCTTCGTTGAGGGAAGACAAATCTTGGATGGGGTGATTCTCGCCCAGGAGGCTATCCATACTATGCAAAAATTGGGTAATAAAGGAATGTTTATTAAATTGGATATGTCCAAGGCTTATGACCGGGTGGAGTGGAGCTTCTTGTCAAAAATTATGGCAGCCTTTGGCTTCTCCCAGGACTGGATTGATTGGATCATGAGCTGTGTGTCTACACCTTCTTATTCTGTTCTTATCAAGGGTCTTCCCTCGCTCCCTTTCGGAGCCTCTCGTGGCCTTCGTCAAGGAGATCCCTGCTCTCCCTATCTTTTCCTCATTTTGGCTGAAGGATTAGGCAGACTCTTCTTGAGGAGAAGGCAACAAGGCCTGCTAACTGGTGTCAAGGTTGGGGAGGAAACCTTGACCCATTTGCAGTTTGTGGACGATACTGGATTGGTTGGTGTGGCCGGTCTCAGGGAAGCCAGAGGAATCAGAGATACTCTTAATGTTTACCTTAGGGCCTCAAACCAGGTCCTCAATGACAGGAAGTCTAAAGTGGTCTTTTTCAATCTTGACCAAAGGCTGCAGGATAGGATTATTGAGATCCTGGGATTCACAAGGACTTCTCTTCCAATAGTTTACTTGGGCGTTCCCCTGCATTTCAAAAAACTAAAATTAGATATCTGGAAGGATCTAATAGAAGGTATCAAAGATAGAATGAATCACTGGTCCCACAAATGGTTAAGCTATGGGGGTAGATTAACCTTCCTGCAGTCAGTTATTCAGGCTATGCCAATCTATAAATTCTCTATCCTGGCTGCCCCTCAATCCATCTGGAAAGAGCTGGACAAAATGGCTAGAAGATTTCTATGGGAAGGTGCAAACGGGGAGAAAAAATGGGCTCTGGTTGGGTGGGATAAAGTTACCCAGCCTAAGGATAAAGGAGGGCTGGGCCTGAGAAGCTCCAAGCTTAATAACAGAGCCTTGGCTGGAAAACTATATTGGAGGTGGATTTCCCGACCAACCTCCCTATTCGATCGACTCCTATCCGAAGCAAATATTTGGGCCCTGTCCACCCTACTGAAGTGGGTCGCTTCCCCCTGGATGGCACTGGTTCCTTAGTGTGGCAGACTCTCAAGCTTGGATCTCAGGTCATAAAAGACCAATTTTTTTGGAAAGTGGGAAGAGGGGATAAGGCTCGTTTCTGGACCGATTCTTGGGACCAGTACCCACCCATCATTGCTATGTTTCCTGAATTACAGCCAATCAAGTCCGCCATAGAAGCCCAGGGATGGATCCTCATTGAAAGCTATTTTAACACCAGCCAATTGGGGGAGTATAAATTTAAAAAGTTTAAGAGGTGGGAGGAGTGGCCAATAACAATCCCTCCAGAGCTGGCACCCATCTTGAACAAAATCTTGTCTGAAAGGTTCCTTACAGGGAGGGATGAGGAGGATGAATTAGCTTGGGGCTATGGGAGCCTTGGGGTCTATTCAGTAAAGGATGGTTATGAGCAGATCCTCCCTGAGCCTCCCCCGCATTCATTTTTGGTCCGGGATTGGAGAAGGATTTGGCATCCCAAGGGCTGGCCGAAAGTGAATTTCTTTGCCTGGAAGCTCATGCACAATGGAGTTCTCACCTTTGACAAGCTCGAAGTAGAGGAATCATCGGTCCCTCTCAGTGTGCTCTGTGTCATAAACATGAGGAAACTGCTGATCACCTGATGTTCGAGTGCCCTTTTACGCATCAGATATGGAAGCGTTGGTTCTCTCAATATAAATTTCAGGCAAATGGTGAATTAAATCGTGCCAAAATTTGGGAAATATGGAAAAGGGGCAGATTTAAATCTACAACTCTCCGTATTGGATGGGAGCTCGGCTTTCTCTTCATTTGGTGGCAAGTTTGGCTGGAGAGAAATGCCCGGATCTTTAGAGAAACTTTCTCCTCGACAGACGGCGTCTGGCAGGTCATTTGGAGCAAAGTTACAGAAACTGTGGCCATCAATGCTGATGAGGAGAATCAGGATGGTCTTGGGCCTTCAGAAGAGGGGGTAGAGGGTCCAGGAGAGACAAGATAGAGAATGCTGGAAACCTCCCCCAGGCGGGTGGATCAAGATCAATACGGATGGGGCTGCAAAAGGCAACCCGGGCAGTGCGGGTATTGGTGTTGTCTGCCGGGATCATGTTGGTTCGGTGCTCTACTGGGAACTGTAGGGTTTGGGCAGAGCTACAAACAATGAAGCAGAAGCCATTGCGATCAAGTCCGCTTCTATTTGGGCTATTAAGCAGGGTCATAGGAGGATAATTATTGAATCCGATTCACAAGTTCTGGTCGGCGCTCTTGACTGCATGCGGAACTTCTCCTCGAAAGCTTGGAGGCTACGGATTTTGATTTCCCAAATCAAGGATTTATGGAGGGAGTTAGATGATGTGATCCCGGTTTATGTGAGACGAAATTTGAACAAGGTGGCTGACTTTCTTGCAAAGATGGGCGCTGAGAAAGAGGTAGGAGTGCAGTTGCACAGTGACATGCCTCTGATTGATGAAGTGATTCGGGTAGGTTTGGAACGATCCCTGCGTCAATGAGTAAAAAAATGGCTAAGGTTGGTTTTTGTCACGATTTCGCGACTTGTTGCGCTGTCGCGACCTCCGCTGGTAAGATGTCGCGATTTCGCGACTTGGTGAGCCAACACGGCCTTTGGCTGGCAGATGCAGCGATTTCGCGACGTTTTTGGCGAAGGGTCGGCAAGGAGGAAAACCGTCGCGATATCGCGACCATTTTCGGGAATTGGAGCACAGTGCATATTCCGTCGCGATTTCGCGACCTTTTTGCTGTTTGGAGGATGCAAGGAAAAACCGTCGCGATATCGCGACAGTTTTGGTGAACTGGCGCCATCTGGAAAACTTGTCGCGATATCGCGACACTTTTGAAGACTGGGTGCAATGTGAAAAACTCGTCGCGATATCGCGACAGTTTTGAGGTTTGGGAGTTGCAAGGAAAACTTGTCGCGATATCGCGACAGTTTTGGCGAACGGGCACTATCTGGAAAACTTGTCGCGATATCGCGACACTTTTGAAGACTGGGTGCAATGTGAAAAACTCGTCGCGATATCGCGACAGTTTTGAGGTTTGGGAGCTAAAAGGAAAACTTGTCGCGATATCGCGACACTTTGGGCAAACTGGCGTCATAAGGAAAACCTGTCGCGATATCGCGACTCTTTTGCCGACTGGATGCAAAATGGAAAATTGGTCGCGATTTCGCGACACTTTTTGTGGTTGGGTGCCGAAAGGAATTCTTGTCGCGATTTCGTGACACTTTTGGCACTTAAGAGGCTTTTGGAAAAACTGTCGCGATATCGCGACCCTTCTACGGCTTGGGCACCAAATGGATAATTCATCGCGATTTCGCGACACTCATGTTGGATGGGCGATTTGGAGAAATCTTGTTGCGATTTCGTGACCTTTCTGGAGTTCGGGAGCTCTTTGGATTTTTGGTCGCGATTTCGCGACACCTTTGTTGCTGGAGCGCCGGAGGGAGGTGCCGTCGCGATTTCGTGACCTTTTTGGCGGTCGGCCACCGTGGCACCCTATGTCGCGATTTCACGACATGTCACGTTTTCGCGACTAGGGGCACCGCGGCGGTCGAGACGGGGCTGACTGTCGCGATTTCGCGACATGTCGCGTTTTCGCGACATGTCGCTTTTTCGCGCCCTGTTGGCTTTTGTGCTCTTTGTTGGTTTGTGCAGACTTTTTTGCTCTGCTCTTGTTGTCTTGGTCCTTGCTCTTGGTTGGGATGTGCTTTCTCCCGTTTGTAACTGTTCTTTGTATTAATACAAGTTTTTCATTTTTTCAAAAAAAAAAAAGAAAAAAAAGAATGAAATCTAATTAAATTGCAGAATTGAAACTCTAGTTATAGTTGCAGAATTGAAAGTCTATTTAATCTTGCAATAATTGAAATGAAGCATAAAAACTAGATCTTGTCAATGCTCTGTAACAAAAGGTCGTCAATCTTCTGTGCAAGGTTTTGACAGCAAAAACAAGAATGCAGGGAAATTACAAAAAACTTGTAAATTGCTAGAAATGGAAATTTGCAGTGAATTGGAAAGTTGCTGGGAATGAAAAGAATAAACAGATATACCATTAATCATATCACAAAAACATTATGGACAATAATTAAACAACTAGGAATGTTAGTTGTGCAAAATAATGAAAATGACAAGTTCACAACTTATTCTGCTGTAGCAAAATCAGAATAAAACCTGTTTGTCAGTCCTCCTCCTAGGTCTGGAAGTGGCCAGCCTCCTTTCTAAGAAGAAGGTTTGAATTATTCTTTAAGTCTTACTCACACTCAGACATAACAAAATAAATAGAATGAAACTACACTTTTATTGCTTCAAAAACATAATTACAATTCTGCTGAAATCTGTTATAGGTCTGAAATTACTATTCTATTATCTCCTTATTTATTTTCTACCTTCTATATCTAATATAATTAAATAATCTAATTTAATATATTCCTGATAATAATATCTTCTAATAGCTCAACCTGAATGGGAGCTATCTTTTATAGATGCCTAAAATCTAATTACAAACAGAAAATATGTTGTTCCTGATATCCTGCAGAATTTCTTGGGTTTATCCTAGAAGAGGATCAATTTGATCTCTTCCATAAATGGTGGATTTGGATAGCAAAGACAGAAAATTTAGATGGGAGATATTTTCCCTTAACTTTATCAACCTTATTATCCCATTTTCCATCGCCAAAATTCAGTCAACAAGTCAAAAAGTACATTCTATTTTCATTTCGAAGATAAGTGGCTCATTTCGAAGATATTGCAATTCTCATTCCGAAGATCTGCTCATTCCAAAGATACTGCAGTTCTCATTTTGAAGATCTGCTCATTCCGAAGATACTACAATTTTCATTTCGAAGATCCGCTCATTCCGAAGACACTGTGTTTTCTCATTCCGAAGATATCTGTTCATTCCGAAGACACTGTGTTCATTCCAAAGACACTGTGTTCATTCCAAAGATATTTAGAATGACCAACTATGTTGAATCCAAATGGTTTTGGCTGCATTTCTCAGGTGGATTAGCCCTCAGGATCATATTGCAATAGTCTTCATTCTTCCTTGGATGTGAATTCCATGCCTTGCCATTCATTGGAAGCTTGCTGGAATTTATATGGAAAAACTAGTTTTCTGCTGCACAGTAATAAGTCTTTGTACTATTTGCTGAATTTAGAGAAACTAATGCTTAATGATCATAAAAATAAGACTATTTAAGTGCTACTGTCAACCTAAGCATGAAAATATAATATAAAACTATACAAGAACTGTTAAAAATCAGAATATAATGTCCTTAACAGTTCAATCATGCAAACAGTTAATACACAACATATTAAATCAACTTAACTAGCATATAAGATAATTCACAAGAGTTTTAGGTAGTTTTAACTATTAAAAACATGCTATAAATGAGGCTTATCCATGCCTCATCAGGAGGAAGAGCAATTTCCTCCACCTCGACAAAAGAAGAATGTACCTCCAAGACCGCCCTCACATCAGCTTAGGTAGGAGGATTTTCTATCCTTGTAGGCCTATAAGGCCTTAAATGAGAAGGTAAAAGCAATTGAGATGCAAGGCATGGTTCTTCAAAAGCCAATATTGAGGAAGATTCATAACGAGCCTTTGGACCCCTCGGTGCCTACTCCAGCATATCCTGAGCATTTTGTTATGACCAGGCTAGATAAATTTAAAGGTGACGAAGATGCACAAGAGCATGTCACAAGATTTTTGGATGCATGATTCTATATTACGAGCAACAATGCCTTGCTTTTGCATACATTCATCACAACCCTCTTAGGCCCAACTCGAGAGTGGTTCAATAAGCAAAATAAGCACATCATTACTAGTTTCGAGTAGCTAGCTGACACTTTCCTTGAGCGCTTTTCTTTTGTCATCAAGAACCAGGCTAACCTTTCCATTCCCTATTTTTGCTACAAAATTGACCTGAATGTTTACCAAGATTTGTACCAAGTACATCTCGTTATTGTTGCAATTGCAGCAATACCAAACATTTGAGGAAGCTTTGGTGCAAGCCAAAGTAATTGAGGATATCAAGCTGCAATAATGCAACTTGAAGCTCAAGAATAAGAAAGAGGGGCACAAGAAGAGCTCCACGAAATAGTAGGGCAAGCAGGCCCATGTAAATCAGGTGGTGCTAAAACTCCAGAGAAAGGATAAAGGAAAACAAAACAAGAATTATCAGGCCCAACCTCCTCCTGCGTAGTATGAAAAGTGCAATAATAATTATAAGGGAAAAAACAAAGAACAATGCCCGCATTGCTAGTTTACGCCTCTGACAAAATCATTGACGTTAATATTCCATCAGTTATGCGAGGCTAAGGCAATTAGACTGCCCGAGGTTATGCTGGTCGATCTGAATCAACCCAAGTCAAAGGGGTATCAAGATGACCTATTTTGCATCTTCCATCGCGCGAAGGGCCACGACATCGAAGTGTGTTGGTCCTTCAAACATATTGTGCAAAATATGATCGAGAAGGGTAAGATTGTAGTACCAAAAAATTCGCTAGCACTCGATAACCAAAACATGGGGATTTATAAAAATCCATTACCAAACCATGAGGCATAGGGCAACAACATTGGCCAGGTCAACCAAGTGCGTGTCGAACCACCTACGTAGGGGTTTGTAGGCATGGTTAATGTTGTTACCAGATATGGGAGATATGAGCAACCGAATCAACCTCATGCTCCAATCAGGATACAAGCTACACCAAATCAGTGACCAACTTAGAATATTCCAGGCCCACCAACGAGAACGACGGTGACCATATGGAGCAGGTTGGTCCAAAACCTACAGACAACTCCTATAAAGTTGTCTATATATGAACTGATATAGCAGTCCCATAGGCATAAGAAGACTATTATGGACATTCTAAGGTCCATCGAAGTATAGTCTCAATATGCCCAAGCATTTACCAATATTATAGGACATGTACAATAGTGTCAGGAGCCCATGATCCAATTTTACGATAATGAAATCAGGCCGGTTCCTATAGATACGACTGACCCGTTGTTGCATATCATCGCGTGTGTCAATCACGTGCCATTCAAGAGGGTTTTGATCAAAACTGGTTTATTTATAAATATATTAATGACCAAGGCATTGAATCATCTAAATCTACCCAAGTCACATATTGTGCTCACCACCTTCATGTTGAGAGCGTTTAACGACACCCTATGCTTGACGGTTGGCACAATCATCCTACCTATTTAGGTATGCCTAAATACCATCTTTGTGATGTGTCATGTGATCGAGGGTGCCATGCAATATAACATCCTACTCGGGAGGCCTTAGATTCGTGAATTGTATTACGTTCCCTCTATATTACATCAATGTGTAAAATATTTGCATGAGGGACGGGTTCACGTAGTGTCGTCAAACGAAGAACCTTTCAAGTTCGTGTGTCTAACGGATTTGCCTAGGGGTTTCATACTCCCATCAACACACCTGGATGTCTGACATGCATTTTCAATTAAAAATCTAGGAGGCAAATCAATAGTGCATGCTCAACCACCGATATCTATATCGCACAGATCCGAGCACACTATTGCTACTTCACTAAAACCGACTGCATCAACGATGCTTCGAGAAGACAGGAAGTTAAAGGTGAAAATGGGTGAAAAATAGAAGAAGCTTGTGCCTGAACTAGTCACCAATGAGGCTCCCATCGCCATGGAAGTGGAGGAATCCCAAGATATAACCGAGGTACCTCAGCCTGCCTCGCCTGCATCGTCAGCAGGGTCATCCACACCGCGGGTGACTGTACATTTCACCAACACAGGGTTAGATGATTATTTTGTGTAGAATGTAACCTTTGGACCTATTCTGGAGACTGCAAAAGATATGGTCCGACCACATGCTCATCATTTTTTGGTTGGATCAATAGTGCCATTGGGAGAGCCACACAATCAGACTAACTTCATCTACACTAGGATGGATCTAATTCCAACGCGAACGCCCATGGATGAAGATGGTGATGAATATTTCATAGTAAATGTTTGTTATCTATCTAACCCAGAGTACTCCATGCGTATTTTCAAGTTATATCATTGTCATGGGTACAAACTTGGTCTATTTGAACAAGGACATAGGATTTCGCTTGAGCCACGTTATCAACTAGCAACTGATAGGTTCAGGATGGGATTACATGTATAAGGACAAGACGATTTGCTCACAGCATCCTTAGATCACTTGTACCTTAGTCTGGGGGATGATGTGGACTTCAACCCATATCATCCTAATCCTTCCAAATTTTGTAGGAGTAACCCGATGGTATCTGTCGTCACTTCTGAGCCACTTGAAGAAGATCATGAAGGGCTCTTAGAGCAGACTGATACAAAGCAGAACCCTAGAGGCAACCTGGGTCATCAAATATGTAATGCTACCAATGGCACAGGTATGTAGGAATATGATGAGGCCTGGAAATGCCTCAATCATAACATATTTTGAACATTGAAACTGCCTAAAAACTCGTGTTTAATTTGATATGCTAGTTAAGTTGATTTAATATGCTGTGTATTAATTGTTTGCATGATCAATGTGTTAGAAATACTATATTCTAATTTTTACATTTTTTGCATAGTTTTATGTTACTTTGTCATGACTTGCTAAATGAGAAGTATGCTTAGGTTGATAGCAACACTTCACTAGTTTTGTTTTGATGTGTTTAAAGCATTTATTTATCTAAATCTAGCAAATAGTGCAAGCAAACTGTTACTGTGCAGCAAAAATTGGTTTTCCAATGTAAATTCCAACCAGCTGCCAATGAATGGCAAGGCATAAAATTCACACATGAAGAGAGATGAAGGATATTGCAATCTGATCCTGAGAGCTAACCCACCTGAGAAATGCAGATGAAATCACTTAAAGAGCACATAGTTATTCATTTCGAAGATCTTCAAAATGAGCAGACATCTTTAGAATGAGAAATATAGTCTCTTCAAAATGAGCAGACATCTTCAGAATGAGAAATACAGTCTCTTCGGAATGAGCCACTTAACTTCGGAATGAGAACAGAAAGCGGTTTTTGACTTGTTGACTGATTTCTAATGATGGAAAAATGGAAAGAAGGTTGAAAAGGTTAAAGGAAAATATCTCCCATCTGACTTTGTCGTCCTTGTCGTCCAAAGCCACCATTCATGGAAAAGATCAATTTTGATCCTCTTCTAGGATAAACCCAGGAAATGCTGCAACATAATAGGAATAGATATGTAAGATAGGAATGAGATATTCTTAGTTTTTAAATAGATTTTAGGATATCTATAAATAGATAGCTCCCATACAGGTTGATCTAGGTAGGGGAAAATAAGCAAGAATAAGTTGTAAAACTTGTCATTTCATTTCTTTGTAAACGACTAACAGTCTTTACAATATTAGTTTATTTCATGATTAGTATGATCTTGTGATTAATTATAGGTTTGGTTGTAATCTCCATTTTCAACAAGCTTTTAAATTACTGCAGATTGTCATTTCCAAAATTTTTTGTTTTCTACAATTTACTACATTTTGTGTTTTGCTATCAACCCCTGCACAAAATATTGACAACCTTATATTATAGAGAATTGATAGGAATTAATTTTCATGTTATAATTAGGTTTCCATTATTGCAAAAGTAAATAGACTTCATTTATGCAATCATAATTAGATTTCTAATTTTGTAACTGTAACTAGGGAGTTATTTTTGCAACATAATTAGATTTCATTCTGTAATTGTAACTAGGATTTCATTTCTACAGTTAGTAATTAGTTTCCATTCCTGCAATTAGATTAAAGTTCAATTTATGCAATTTAGAGATAAAAATGTCCTAAATCCCCCACACAATCAGTTTCATCAATAAGACTTGTTGCTCCCAAATGACCTAAGTTATAGCCCTGTTCACTCCTTCCACAAATAGCCTTGTACACTGCCCTAGATTGACAAATTCATTGAGAATTAATGATGTGCATAACAAAAATGCATAATTTTGGCACCGTTGTCGGGGAATAGTGTTGCTAGAAGGTGACAACTATCCAATAGTTGTTAATTAGACTGAGCTATGAAAATTTAGGATAAAATCTGAATATAACAACTGGTTAAAGTAACAAATATTGACCTATAATTTATATCATTCAAGAGTAAACATGAATGAGTAATCCTAGGGATGAAAAAAGTAGAATTACTCAAAAGGATCCCTGGATTGTTCCATTAAGAAGATATTCACGCCTAAGGGGTGAATCACCTGTGTTTGAACTACCAAAAAAATTAAAACAAAAATCACCAGCTTCATCATCATTAGAACATCCCGAGAAAGAAAAATCATCAGACTCATCATCAAAAGAGGATTCTCGACCTCTTAAGAGTGAAATTTGGATAGGTTTAACTGTTCCCAAGGAACAGGAAACTATGGTAGAGAGAGGCAATCTAGATGGGGATGGCCAACATGGCTATGTCCATAATGAAGGAAATGATCAGGATATGCCCCAACCTTCCAAAAAATTTGAATATCCTATCCATTTGAATCCAACACAAAACTCCCCCATGAAAACCATTTTACCTTTAGTACTTTCAACCTTCTGAGGTGTTGTATCTGAAGATCCTGATCAGTTATTGTTTGAATTCAAAGTAGTGTGTCAAACCTATGACTATGTAAATGACAATAAAAAATTTAAGGTTTTTCCCTCAACACTCAAGGACTTAGCATTACGCTGGTTCATGAGCTTAGAGCCAAATTCCATACGAACCTGGGATCAAATGGAAACTGTGTTTTTAGACAAAAATCAGGAGTATTGTCATGTAAGAAACAAGAAATATGAGTTATTCAAGATTAATCAGGAATATGATGAAACATTAGAAGACTATCTTGATAGGTTCTCCTTTGTTCAAAGGAGATGTGGACTTATAGAACCTGAGTTATGCAAAACCATATTTTTGAGAGGATTACAAGATGAATCCAGAGAAGTATTGGATTTGATGGGAAAAGGGGATGTAAATACTCTCAGAATTGAGGAAATTGTGGATCTCTGTAGGAATTACTCTCGCACTAAGCAGGGAAGAAGAAAAAGAGTACAAATTACACTGATGTGAAGGACCTAATAGAGGAACTTACAAATTTTAAAACTGATATTCTGGTGTAATTGAACACAAATTTGGGAGAAATATCTGCAAAAGCAAAAACCACAAAACCTTTGGCAATTTATTGCCCAAGATGTAGAAATAAACATGCTTTGTAGGAGTGTCCTTTGAATAAAACGTCTATCTCAGCCATTTGTAGTATTTGTTCGAAGAAGCATTTGATTGATAAATGCCACCTGCTACCACAATTCAAAACTGTGTTAGAGAGTCAGACTGAGGAACTCAACTATGTTGGGCCAAAATAGGGGGTAAATTTCTCTCACTACCAAAATTCCTCTCGTTTTCCTACAAATTGGGGGCATAATCCTTGGACTATGCTTTGGGGACAATCAGAACCATCCCAACGTCCTTGGAATTATTCTCAATGGAAAAATTCCCAAGAATGGCCACAAATAAGTTGGAGTAATCCAGCCTGGAATCAGAATTAGAATAACCCATCATGGAATCAAAACAACCCATCCTAGAATCAGAATAAGACTAATCCACATTGGATGCAAAATCAACCATAGTGGAGTCAGCAATACCAGTCCTATCCAAGGTAACAAAGAAATCAAGGTCAAACTCAGCATTTACTGCCTGCACCTAATCAAAATTTTTAAGAAAAATAGAACCAATCACAACAAACACAATAGGTGAAACAACCTCAAATTTTAGCTCAACCAGTCACTAATCCAAACAACATGAGACAGGCATCTCCTGTCTATGTGGCTGAAGCTGAAGAAAATGCTGAAATAAATGTTCTTGATTGCAGTAACATCCAACTTCATTCAGGAAAAGTTGTACCTAAACCTGTTTCAACTAAAATCAAGGAAAATGAAAAGGAAGAACCCTTGGAACCAGTTAGAGTTAAACCAACAACAGAGAAAGAAGAAAAAAAATAGAACCACAGGCAGAACAATTATCTTCATCAAGGATAATTCCATATCTTGAAAGATTCAATACCACACCAAAAAAATTTGAGTCAGACCTGGTCAAGGAACTTAAAAAGTTAACTATATCATTGCCCTTATTACAAGCCATTAAGGATATACTAGTGATTAAAATTACTATCCAATATTTGTGCATTAGAAGAGTAGGAAGAAAAAAGAAAGCATTTCCCAAGACTGTTTAGGTTAAAGGAAAAATAACTTATCTCTTGTCTGAAAAACTAGTACCTCCAAAGTATAGTGACCCAGGGAGTCCAGTTATCATAGTTACCATAGGCTTAGTACCAATATCAAATGTCTTAGTAGATCTAGGAGTTGCAATAAATGTCATGACCAAGGATATAATGGAACAATTACAGCTCAAACATCTCAGCCCCACATTTACAATTTTAGAAATGGCTAATAGGTCAGTTGCAAAACCTGAAGGTATCATTGAAGATGTCCCTATAGAAGTCTATTCTTTGGAATTCTCTACAATTTTTTTGGTTTTACAGCCAAGAAATTCAGCACATGGATATCCCATCATTCTAGAAAGACATTGGCTTGCAACTGCAGCAGCCTTCATAGACTGCAGATCTGGAAAAATGACCATTTCAAATGGTATTTATTTAAAACAAATTTCTTTGTATCTTCCTGCAAGACCCTCCAGCAATTTTTTAGGTCAGTTATGGTTTCATGACTAAGATGAAGAACCAAAAGAGGTTATTTCCACACTAGCCACCTTGGTAGTAATGGAACACACAGAAGACCTCCATGACACAAAAACTTTAGAGAATGAAATTATCCTAATGAATGCTCTGCATGAACAAGGGTTAGAAGAGGAAGTAGTAAATATCCATTAATTGTTAGGGAATAAGGAGAACCAAAATTTTGAAGGTGATCCATCTATACTATCACAGGAAATATTTGTTTCACTACTACATGGGTGGCACCATCACCTGATTTTCCCTTCTCACTGTTCCATACAGGATATGCTTCCATTAGAAATCAATGAAATAGAAACTTATTATTTCCTCCCATGTCATCATTGCCCTCTTAACTCCCTAATCACCAAGTATGAAGAAGTGAATTCAGTCCTTCCAAATACAAAACAAATAGAAGTCCAACTAGGAAATTTTTTGAACATTAACAGCTAGCTTACTAGGGAAGAGGAAAAAAAATTGATAACTGTTTTGTAGAAGCATGTTCATGCTTTTGCTTGGGACTACAAAGATATGTTAGGGATTCACCCTGATATATGCACCCATAGGATTTATATTGAAGAAGTCAAGCCAGTAAGACAACCCCAGAGAAGACTGAATCCTGTCTTGAGGGATATTGTAAAGGAAGAATTTAAAAAACTTCTAGAGGTATGATTCATTTACCCAATTTTTGATAGCCAGTGGGTCTCTCCATTGGTTATAGTTCCTAAGAAAAATGGAAAAATGAGAGTATGTGTAGACTATAGAGAGCTGAACAAAGTGACATACAAAGACAATTTTATATTACCTTTCATAGATCAGGTGTTAGATACCCTTGCTGGAAAGAAATACTTTTGTTTTCTTGATGGATTTAGTGGGTATAATCAAATTTAGGTTGCACCTGAAGATCAAGAGAAAACAACCTTTACCTGTCCATGGGGAACATTTGCCTATAGGGTTTACCTTTTGGTGTGTGTAATGCCCCAACAACATTTCAGCGAGCGGTCTTAGAAACTTTTTTTGATCTGACTACCAACAGTGTTGAGATATATATGGATGATTTCACAGTATATGGACATACTTTTAACTTTACATTAGAAAAATTTCATAGAGTTTTAACTTGTTGTGAAACATACCAGTTATCCTTGAATCCAGACAAATGTTTTATGATGATGGAGGAAGGAATAGTTCTTGGTCATCACATCTCTCTTCAAGGGATCCAGGTTGATCCAAAGAAGGTGAAAATTATCAAGAATCTTCTTCCTCCTAAAACTCAGACTGATGTCAGAAGCTTCCTAGGACACATTGGTTTTTACAACAGGTTTATTTCCAGCTTTAGCATAATAGTCAATCCCATGTTTGCACTATTGACTAAAGATTCTGAATTCTCCTGGACTGTAAGGTATCAGGAATCATTTGAAGCTCTGAAAGAGAAATTAGTAACTCCACCTGTGTTAAGAGTACCTAATTGGACATTACCATTTCACATACAGGCTGATGCTTCCAATACTGCAATTGGAGTAACATTAGGACAAATTGACAATGGTGAACACTATACCATCTACTACATTAGCAAGAATTTGACAAGAGCTGAGAAAAATTATACCACAACTGAGAAGGAATTCTTGGCAGTAATTTATGCCATCAAAAAATTCAGGCATTACATCACAGGTTATCAAATATTCATTCACACAGATCACATAGCCATTAAGTATTTGATGAATAAGCCTATGGTAAGTGCAAGAATTATTTGTTGGTTACTATTGCTGCAAGAATTTGATATCACAATAATCAACAGACCAAGAAAAGCTAATGTTGTAGCAGATTTCTTGTCCAGGTTGTAGAACACAGAGGAAGGGGAATTAGTTGAGGATACTTTTCCTGATGAAAAATTATTTTCTATATCTGTCCAATCACCTTGGTTTGCAGGTATAGCCAATTATTTGGTCACAGGGAAAGTTCCTCCACATTTCACTTCAAAACAAAAAAAATAACTGATCAAGCAACGTTCTTCCTTTGAGTGGATTAAGGGTATACTTTTTAAGTGTAGTCCTGACCATGTGTTACGTAGGTGCATCCCAAAGGATGAGGTATATGATATCCTTAGGGCTTGTCATGATGAACCCTCATGTGGACACTATTATGTAAAAAGCACAATTAGAAAAAATTTAGGGACAAGATATTATTGGCCATCTCTTCACAAGGATGTGAAAAAGTACATCAAGCATTGTGATGCATGCCAAAGAATAGGGAAACCCACTCATACAAATGAAATGCCACTTCAGCCTCAATTGGTTTTAGAGCCATTTGAGAGGTGGGGGCTTGATTTTGTAGGACCTATTGATCCACATTCTCAAGGAAAGGTGCATATTATAGTATGCACTGATTACCTAACAAAGTGGGTAGAGGTGCGTGCTTTCAAACATGCTCGTGAAGAGAAGGTCATCGATTTCTTGTATACTCAAATTTTTTAGAGATTTGGAGCTCCACGGTCTATCACCACAGACAAAGGACCCCAATTTACATCTAAAGTCATTGAGGATTTTATAGAATTATATGAAATCAAACATAGGAAATCATCACCTTACCACCCACAAGCAAATGGCCAGGTTGAGGTAACAAACAGGGAACTGGAACAAATCTTGACAAAAATAGTAGCTTTTCATAGGAGAAACTGGCTAGATAAATTACCTGAAGCATTTTGGGCTTACAATACTACTTGGAAATCCACTACTAGATTCACACCTTATGAACTAGTTTTTGGTAAAAAGCCCCTCCTACCTATTGAATTTGAGCTACTAACATTACGCACAACATTGGAAATTGGGATTGAATTGTCACAGGAACAGACAGGATAGGATTCTGCAGCTGAATGCATTGGATGAACTTCAGCTGGATGCTTTGCACCAAACTGAAGTAATTCAGGAGTAGAGGAAGTTGTGGCATGACAGTCACATTCAACAGAGGAAATTTCAGCAAGGAGATTGGGTTTTGCTATTTGATTCTCGCTATGAGGACTTCCCTAGAAAGTTGAGAAATAGATGGCTTGGACCTTACCAGATTGAAGAGGTATTTGACAATGGAGCAGCTCGTCTATCTCCTATTGATGGGTCACAAAGAAAGTTGGTAGTGAATGGACATCACCTCAGGGTGTACCATACACCTTTGACTAAAGAGGAATTCTTGCAGCAGCTTGATAGTTTGGATGCACAATAGGTGGAAGAGATTCCCTCTTCCACTTCAATAAAATTAGCATGATCATGGATTTCAAGAAAAGCAAAAAAAAAAATCAGAAAAAGTAGAAAAAAAAAGATGAATAAATTCTGATTGTGAATTCCTTCATGGGCATGATTTCAGGGAAATCATGAATTCCTTCATGGGCATAATAAATATAAAAAAAATAAAGAGAGAAAAGGAGAGGTAAAAAAAAAGAAAACAAGAAAAAAAAAGAGAGAAAAATGAATAGCTCAGCAGTGAAAACCTTTCCTAAGGCACTACTGAGTTGGTATGCATGAAAACCAGTTTTCTGGTATGCATAACCTTGAAAATTTATGAATCATCATTGTACAAATTCACCAACTGTACTTGTTTTGAAATATTGTAGAAAATCTCAGTAGAACATCAACAGAAGTAGTCATTTTTCAAAACTTGCATTAACTTGTTTTAATCAGGTATATATTTCTTACATTTATTCATTGTAAATGATTGGTATGTAGTATATAACAATTAACCATTAGCATAAAAGGTATCCATACGAGTTGGCATACTTAAAACATGTTTTGAAAAGGAGAATATTGGTTTCTGCCTAATATTCGAAATGAGAATGCCAAAAATAGTGTCTGCTATCTTCAGAATGACTGTTGTATTGTCTTCGGATTGAAGTTTTATTCAAATTAACTACTGTATTGTCTTTGGATTGAAATTATCTTCAGAATGACTGTTGCACTTTGTCTTCAAAATGAAATTATCTTCAGAATAATTTTTGCACTTTGTATTCAGAATGAAATTATCTTCGGAATGACAGCTGAATGAATGTTGCACTTCGTCTTCAGAATGAGGAATTGTCTTCAAAATGAAGCTTTGTATTTAGAATGAGGAATTGTCTTCGCAATGAAGCATGATATTCGAAATGAGGACTTGTCTTTGGAATGAAACTTTATCTTTGAAATGAAGAATTGTTTTCAAAATGAAGCATAGTATTCGGAATGAGCATTCAACATGATATTTCCACGTGGCATCCAAGGAGGGGGAAAATATATGATCAGTAGAATTATTTGACTATATATGATAAATGGCATGTGTCAATTGAGATGTGATTTATATTATCTTGCACCCATTAAGGAAGTACCAAAATCATGGGGAAGTGACCAACAACATGCCACCATTGTTCAACGCTGATAACCATGCACGTGAGAAATCTACGGGAAAAACAGATGAGCTAAAAACAAGTAAGGTGGATCTGATGGTAAGGACATCTGTGTAATCATTAACGGATAGGTGTTCAAAGAAGAAATAGAGATGTGTGCCACCATTCCTTCTAAAGACATAATTTCTAACACAAAATTATTACGAGGTACAATATCAATATTGCAGTTCATTTCGAAGAAGACAAACAAGGCAATTGAAAACCTGAAAACAAACCCTGCAAATATGTAAGAACCAGAAACCGACGATCCAACGAAAGAGTAGCAGCAGAGGTGAGTAGTTTTTAACATACCAAAATAGGAAAATGGGACGAAAGACAAGGATGGAAATAGTAGATACCACCCACCTTCAAGAAAATCTAGAAGTGCTACAAATTTTTGAAGATGGAGGGCTTATGCCATTTTTGGACAAATTTGATGGGTCCTCTGAAGATTTGGCCGACATGTTCACTCACACATTCAAAAATAACCGGGCACACATTAACGACATGACAATTGAGGTAATCCCTAAAGTTTTAAGTCAAATTACTGAGATTCCATTAGACGGTCTTCAAATTTCTAGAACTGGCAAAAATACACTGGAAAATGTAGTTAGTCAATTTCTGGAAGAAAATGATAGGGAGCCAAAATACTTAATACACAACGCATGCAAGTGGGTAAAAAGGGCCAGCCTAAAAGAACCCTGGAATGAAGTGGCCACATGGGTAGTAAAATTTTTAACCTGTGAAGGGCAATATGGACTTTTATCAGGGCATCATTTCAAAATTTTGAACCACCTAAGACATGGTAGGCAACAACCAAAAGTTAGGGTAAATCTTCCCTTGTATTTGCATCAGGAGTTGAAAAATATGGAAAAACGATATCAGGAAGGAAAAGGGAGCCCTCGCCACCATGGTATTATTAAATTAGTTTGTCAACATCATTTTAGAGGAAACCCTAGAAGCTTTGATAGGTTTTATTCTACTCTGAATGATGTAGTTTTTGGAAGAGAGGATGAGGAGGAAGAAGAAACAGATGCTATCACAGATGCTGTTGCAGAGGAGGAAACACACCCAGTAGAAGAAATAGAGCACCTTTCTCCAAAACCTTCAACCTCATAATCTAAGAAACAAAAGAAGAGAGGGCCTGGAACCGGTAGTCGAAAAGAAAAATAGAAGAAAGTTCATTTTTTTGAAGATGTTACTGATATATCAAAATAGAGGAGTGAAGTGCCTAGAAAAATAGGTGAAGAGACAACAAGGGAAACATAAGCACTCCCACCAGAATCTAAAACTATCCCCACAGCCCCTGCTGTCACCAGAAAATAGGGCAAGAAGAAAAATTTTGCATCAGAAACTAGGAGGTCTACAAGACTCCACTTGAGAGAAATAGAAGAACAGGTGATAAAAGAAGAAGGTGGAAAAGACAGTCTAGATGTTAAATAAGTGCAACTAGCCCTTGAAGATTTTTCAAAATTCCCTGAATAAATGATTGAGGAAGAGACTGGGCAAGACAATTTTGAAGTTGCTACAGTTCAACAAGCTACAAAAGATGTGGATGCAATCATAGATAGTTTCATGGAACCTCCTGAACAAGAGCAGAAAGCTGAAGCATAAGATGAGATAGCTATTGAGCAACCAATTGCAGATGATTTGTCTACATCAGATTTTGAATTAGAAACAGAGGAGGTGGACATCACAGAAAAACTAAGAGCAACAAAAAGTGTTATCAGAACACAAACTAAATGGATTGAAGAAAAATAAAATATCATTGAAATACAGGAAAAGAAGATTGCAGAATTACAATAGGAAGTGGCAGAATTGAGGAAGAGGCTGTCACAGTCTGAAGAATAGCCAACTGTATCTATTGATGAGGATAATTTAGCTTAGTTACTTATGGGATTATCTAGGGCAGATGACTGTTTTACGTTGATTGAGGTGTCAAACTTTTACTAAAGACATAGGTGCTCATTCTAAAGTAGCACCCTTTCATTCTAAAGAAGTGTCCTTCCATTCTGAAGCATTGCCTTCTCATTCCGAAGATGCTCCAGAATTGATAAAAAGCATAGAAAAGAATATTGGAGATGAGTCACAACAGGAAACACCAACATAGGAGCAGTTTAAACAACAACATGCAATTGTTCAAGTAAGTACTCCTTCAAATGAGATTTTTGTATTAAAAACTATTATACCTTCAATAAAAGTAGAGGATAAGGGGGGTACAAGTAGAATTGCCATCTGATGACCAACTAGTGGAAATAATAGAAAAAGGGATACATGTAGAATTATTATCAAATGACCAACTAGTGGAAGTAGCATAAAAAGGGGTTCAGGTAGATCTGCTACCCATATTTCCACCTGTAGTTAGACCACCCAATACTATATCCCTAGAGCAATATAATACAGACATAGATATTTGGGTGATCAGATATAAAAAACTTGCCACTAAAGTTGAAAAAATTAAATTGGAAGGTAAACAGTTAGAATCAAAAGAAACAGAAATCAAGGCATTGAATGAAAAAATGACTGATTTATGTCAAATTGCTAAGTTTTTGGTCTAATTCAGACGACCGGCCTAATTTTACAATCTCATTCTTAAGGAGAAATATCTTAGATTGTAGGTCATGAGGATTAGCTCAGGTCTCCCATACAAATTGGACACAATTGCAGATTTCTTAGAAGCCTATTTTGACAGCCCTGTAGAACAGAAAAATCTCTTATGTGAATTATTTTTACACGCTTCTTTATTCCAGAAGAGGTAGAGTTTCACCCTCAAATTTACATAAGAGATGTTCAACTAAGAGCATTCATGTCCACTTTACAAAATTAGTTTTATTGGGACCAGGAGAAAAGACAAAATAAAGAAATTGAATTAAGAGCTGAATTGTTAGTCAGAGCAGTTTAGCCAAATCATCCACTTATCACCAGAAAAAATTTCACCATGATGAATAGGGAAGATGTAAAAATGATGTACTTGAGCAATTTGAGGGACTATGTGATCAAATTCTAGAATTTCTGTAATGACAGTTTTGTTCCAGCATTATCATTTTGTAGAAACTGATGGGCAAAACTTTCCATTTCTTTACAGAAAAAGGAACCTATCTCCCCCATTAACCTAGAATGGTCTAGAAGAAGGGCAGAAGGAATGATACAACTGATTGAAATCATGCAACATCACTGGATAGGTCTCATATTTATGCCTCCAACCATCATTTCTTTAGTTCCCTTCTATTTTGAAGAAGATTATCAACCTGATAATCAGTTTGAAGAATGGCTTAGAAACCTTCAAAAAAATAGGGGATATTATATAGGCACCAAATTGTTCTACAGATCATGGAATTTTAATATGGATATATGTGATTCTATAGCCCAACAGAATGCATGAGGACATGCATTAATATAAGTTGGGGGGGAAATGATGAGGCCTGGAAATGCCTCAATCATAGCATGTTTTAAACATTGAAACTACCTAAAAACTCTTGTGTTTAATATGATATGCTAGTTAAGTTGATTTAATATGTTGTGTATTAACTATTTGCATGATCAATGTGTTAGAAATACTATATTATGATTTTTACAGTTTTTGCATAGTTTTATGTTACTTTGTCATGACTTGCTAAATGAGAAGTATGCTTAGGTTGATAGCAGCACTTCACTAGTTTTGTTTTGATGTGTTTAAAGCATTTATTTATCTAGATCTAGCAAATAGTGCAAGAAAACTGTTACTATGCAACATAAACTAGTTTTCCAATGTAAATTCTAGCCAGCTGCCAATGAATGGCAAGGCATGGAATTCACACATGGAGAGAGATGAAGGCTATTGCAATATGATCCTGAGAGCTAAACCACCTGAGAAATGCAGATGAAATCACTTACAGAGCACACAATTTTTCATTTCAAAGATCTTCGAAATGAGCAGACATCTTCAGAATGAGAAATACAGTCTCTTCGGAATGAGTGGACATCTTCGGAATGAGCCACTTATCTTCGGAATGAGAAAAAAAAGTGCTTTTTGACTTGTTGATTGATTTATGACGATGGAAAAAGGTAAAGAAGGTTGAAAAGGTTAAAGTAAAATATCTCCCATATGACTTTGCCATCCTTGCCATCCAAAGCCACCATTCATGGAAAAGATCAATTTTGATCCTCTTCTAGGATAAACCCAGGAAATGCTGCAACATAATAGGAATAGATCTGTAAGATAGGAATGAGATATTCTCAGTTTGTAAATAGATTTTAGGATATCTATAAATAGATAGCTCCCATCTAGGTTGAGCTAGGTAGGGGAAAATAAGCAAGAAGTATAATAATAAGAAAATAGCAGAAAAGTGATTGTTACAGTCTTGTAATAGGGTTTTTAGTAGCAATATTGTAATTATGTTCTTGAATCAATAAAGTGCACTACTTTTTCTATTCATGTTGTTGTGAATGAGTGTGAGTAAGATCTAGAGAGAGAGAAATACTCATACCTTCTTCTGGACAAGGAGGTTGGCCACTTCTAGACCTAGGATGAGGACTAACATCAGGTTTTTATTCTGATTTTGTTGCAGCAGAATAAGTTGTAAAACTTGTCATTTCATTTCCTTGTAAACAACTAATAGTATTTGTAATCTTAGTTTATTTTATGATTAGGATGATCTTGTTATTAATGATAGGTTTGGTTGTAATCTCCATTTTTAGCAATATTTCAAATTACTGCAAATTGTCATTTCTAGAATTTACTATTTTATGCAATTTACTGCATTTTTTGTTTTGCTGTCAATCCCTGCATAGAATATTGACAACCTTCTATTACAGAGAATTGATAGGACTTAATTTCCATGTTATAATTAGGTTTCCATTACTGCAAAAGTAAATAGACTTCCTTTCTGCAATCATAATTAGATTTCTAATTCTTCAACTATAACTAGGGAGTTATTTCTACAACATAATTAGATTTCATTCTGTAATTGTAATTAGGATTTCATTTCTACAGTTAGTAATTAGTTTCCATTCCTAAAATTAGATTAAAGTTCAATTTATGCAATTTAGAGATAAAAATGTCTTAAATCCCCCACATAATTAGTTTCACCAATAAGACATGTTGCTCCCAAATTACGTAAGTTATAGCCCTATTCACTCCTTCCACAAATAGCCTTGTACACTGCCCTAGATTGACAAATTCATTGAGAATTAATTATGTGCATAACAAAAATGCATCAGAATAACCCCATAGTTTTAGGCAATCTCGAGTCAGGAGATCTCTACAACGATGATGGAGAGGAGTCCACCTCCGAGATAAGTGGATCAAGTTATGATGCCGACAACGAATCCTCAAACAACGATCAATATGAGGATGAAGTTGAGGGGGGCTATTTAAGGCCTTTGTATGTGCATCACCTATTGCTTGCAGAGTCAAAACATGTTACTGAGGATATTCTTCCCAATATTAATCATTTATGGGAAGAAGCAAAGCCAGTTTTCTCATTGATGTCATACATACAGACTTATTATCCAATTTTTTTGGACAATGATGACAATGACCAAGAAGTGAGATTCATGGGACTACACCTGCCAGAGCATCCTATTCCAGTGGGGGTGAATGAAGGATTGTATTATGAAAGTGATGAAGAGGATGAAATGGAGAGAGCCTATCTAGGAGCTCCCTACTTACATCACCGTAATGCACCTTATATGACTGAGGACATGCATAGAGAAATCAAACTCAATCCTCGCCTTAGGGGAATACCACCAAAATTTAATATGATCTATCACATGTTATTTTCCCGTCCGCCTACCTACATGGAGTTCCATGAGCCGAATGATCCCATGTTGCAACCAATGCATAGAGAGGATCCAATAATTCGTAGTTCTCATAGAGAGGACCCTTTTGTACCTGTGCCATTAAATCTAGATCTCGGGTATGAGAGCTACATCGATGATAAAGAGGTTTTTCCATGTGGTCCTGGAGATCAATTCCATTCCATAAATATGGTCTCCATTGATTTGACCACCCCACTCTGCAATCCAGTCGATCCGTCCAAACCATTGTATCTCAATGTAGATACTATCGACTAGGATCGTGCTGACTTTCCTGTTGAGCCTGAAGATTTATTACCTAACAAAGAAATGTTACAACCGTTTCATTTTGCACCAGGATATGCATACGATGTCTATCATGCTAAGAATGCTTCCGACGTAGAACCTATAAACTCAGCTGATGACATCCACTTGATTTCTATGCCTCACCAGCTTGAGGAGGGATCACACATGTCAATAGAGGAAACATTCTACGTGGATATCAGTAACGATCCCATTAATCCAAGGAAGGTTAAATTTGGAGAGAGTCTCACTCTATATGAGAGAGCCACCCTCATCCCTCTACTGAAAGAGAGACCTAATATTTTTTCTTGGACATACAAAGATATGCCAGGTCTAGACTCAAAATTGGTTACCCATAACCTTTCGCTAGATCTGTAAAAGAAGCAAGTCAGGCAAAAGCTTATAAATATGCATCCAACAATAGCCTTTATGGTGAAAGATGAGCTACAAAAGTTGTTGGACGTAGATTTTGTAATCTCCATAGACTATCTGGAATGGATGTCCAATATGGTACCCACAGGAAAAATTGATGGAAGAATCTGTAATTGTACGAATGTTAGAGACTTGAATAAGGCAACACCAAAGGATTAATTTTCGTTACCGAATATTGATGCTATTGTAGATGCATTTGCAGGTCACGAAATGCTCTCCTTAATGGAGGATTTTTTTGGTTATAATCAAATTTGGATTAAATATGAACACCAACATAAAACCACATTTATAATGCCATGGGGAACATTTTGCTATAAAGTTATGCCATTTGGCCTCAAAAATACTAGTGCCACATATCAACGGGCCATGACATATATATTTCATGACTACATGCATAAGATTCTAGAAGATTATATCGATGACTTGTTGGCCAAGTCATTGCTGTGGGAAGAGCATGCAGAGGTCTTGAGGAAGGTCTTTGATCGCCTGATAGAGCACAATGTTAGGTTGAATCCTAAGAAGTGTGTATTTGGCGTAACTTATGGTAAAATCTTAGGATTCATCATTTCTAAATGAGGCATCGAAGTTGACCCAGCGAAGGTCAAGGCTATCTTAGAGATGCATCCTCCCTCCAACATCAAAAATTTAAGGAGCCTATAGGGAAAAGTAGCATCGATAAAGTGATTCATCGCTCAGTTATTGGATAAATGTCGACCCATGAATTGACTGATACATAAGGGGGTCCCATTCAATTGGGATGAGGACTATCGAGTAGCTTTCATTGAAATCAAGAAATACCTGGTGATGCTGCTAGTACTAGCTCCACCAAGGCCAGATATACCTTTTTTGCTATATATATCAGTGACCGACTTTACGTTAGGGACCATGTTAGCTCAAAAGAACATGCAAGGCAAAGAGCAAGCCATATATTATATTAGCCGAACCTTGGTGAGTTACGAGCTAGGGTATGCATATGTGGAGAAACTATGTTTAACAGTAGTGTTCACTACCAAGAAATTGTGACACTATATGTTAAGTCATACGACATATATAATATAAAAAAAAATCCTTTATAGTACATGATGAGTAAGATGTATCATAATACACATACTGCAAAGTGGATCATGCTACTAATAGAATTCAACTTGAAATTCATAAGCCAAAATCCCATTAAGGGACAAGTCATGGCTGATCAGCTGGCTGAGGCACTGCTATCAAACATGAGATCTCTTACCATTGAGCTCTTGGATGACGTGGTATTCGTTATATCCGAAGCTCCCAAACCTAAAGAACCAAAGAATAATGCTGATATGACTTTGTTCTTCGATGGTTCGAAGTGCGAGAAAGAAGGTGGTGTAGGAATAGTGTTCTTCATGTTGCAAGGAGCTCCAATGACCTTGTCATTTAAATTAGATTTTTTGTGCACCAAAAACAATGCTAAGTACGATGCCTTATTTTTGGGCATCCACATAGTGGTCGCCATGAACATTAAGAGACTAAACATATTTGGTGACTCCTTGCTCATAGTAAACCAAGTTAAGGAGCTCTTTCAGTGTCGATGTCCCATACTGAAAGCTTATAAAGATCTTGTTGTTACATATTTGGCTAAATTAGAATGGTATGACATCGAGGCAATCCCTCGTTCATCAAATAGATTCGTAGACACGATGGCATCTTTGGGATCCTTAATCCCTCAAAATTTAGCTATGGATTTCACTACCATCCATGTCCAAACGCTTTCACATCCCACAGCAGAGCACGAAGCCTTTGATAATAAAATGTCAGTAAACATGATTTGCGTGGAACCAAAAGATGAATGGTTCTATAAAGAAGGCACCCTGGGGTTCATTAACCTCTCAGAGTCCGACGGGGAGTGGTACTACCATTCACCACAAGGTTGTTTCCCAGTCTGCATTTTCAAAAGTAAATACGTAGGGGGAGCAAGTCATCTTGGCAGTCGAAGCTAAAGCTTGTCAAAGCTATATGTCATAAATCCAAGACTTCTTAAAACTTTGTATAATCCTAGAGGGATTATCGCGTGTCGCAAAATGCACATTCAAGAAAAAAACAACTAAATATATATTTAAAGGAGATATTTTGTACCTACGAGGTTATGATGGAGTTCTCCTTCGTTTTCTAGAGCCCCAAGAGTCATATTGGGTAATTTCACAAGCTCATGACGATACATGCGGTGGTCATTTCAGTGGCATGGCCATCATCAAGCGCATCCTTCAAATGGGTTACTATTGGCCCACTATGGAGAAGGAGTGCAATGTGTATGTCAAGAAATGTGTCAAATGTCAACATCATGCTAATCTTACGCACTTGCCATTGCAAGCCTTACAGCCCATTCAAGTGACTTGGCTATTTTCTCAGTGGGGATTAGATATTATAGGCAATATATCTCCTCTATCATCGGGCCGACATATATTTATTATCATGGCTATTGAGTATTTCACAAAGTCGATGGAAGCAATACCCTTAACCATGAAAACCGAAGCTCGTATAGTAGAGTTTATAATGGAGCATATCATAAGTCATTTTGGGATTCCATCCAAAATAATTTTGGATAATGAAACATCATTTAAGAACAAAACTGTGAGAGCTTTGACATATAAATATAGAATCAAACACAGTTTTGCAACTCCTTATTATCCGCAAGCAAACGGGCAAGATGAGGCCTCAAACAAGACAATGGGCATATCTAGCTGCCCCTTGCAAAATACAGTCCAAGAAAACAAAGATTGGCATATCTAGATGCCCCTTGCATTATGGGATTACAAGGCTAGCATTCGAACGCCCATTGGGGCAACATCATTTTCACTAGTATATGGAGCTGAGGCCATTATGCCCTTAGAGTTGGAAATTCCAACGTTGCAAGTTGCATTAAAAGAGTCCATCGATGACAACATCGCGTGACAAGCTCAACTAGAGAAATTGACGCTGCTTGATGAACGTCGCATGAATGCCCTGGAGAACCTCCACGTTTATCAAGAGCGACTAAAATGAGCTTATAATATCAAATTCCATCATAGAGAATTTGAAGTTGGGGATCTTATGCTGAAAGAGAACCAACATAACTCTAATTTATCGCCTAATATGCGAGACAAATTCGTGGCTAATTAGCTAGGACCCTATATCATATCTAAAAATATTGGTCCGGGTACCTATTGCCTAATGTCGCTAGGAGGTGTTGAAGAACTTGAACCTCTCAACATCATCCATATTAAGGTATTTTATGCTTGATAGCATAGTAAAAGGCTCTGAGGGTTTGCTTAAAATCGCTCGGTCAATCCCAAAAGGCTCCAAGGGTTCCAAAAACTGCTTGGTCATGTCAGTAAAAGGCCCTGAGGGTTTTCTTATAACCGCTCAGTCATCCTAAAAGGCTCCAGGCTCTCTTGTGAGTAGTCTAGTCAATCAAAAAGCTCCACAGGTACTTCAAACCTTTGGTCAACCCAAAAAGGCTTTGAGGGTTTGCTTAAAATTGCTCGGTCATCCTAAAAAGCTCCAAGGATTTTTTGAAAAATCGCTTGGTCAAGTTAAAGGCTCCAATGAAATTTCCTTGCCGTTTGGTCACTCCTAAAGGCTCCATAGGCATGTACTCTCCATTTGGTCAGATATAAAGGCTCAAAATCAATAAAAATTATAAAATAAATAAAATACAAAAAAATTGGTAAAGCATAAAATCCCAAAAACATTTACATTTCATTTGCATCATTGCATTTTATGTTCCACATACATTTCATCATTGCATTGCATATAGGCATTTGTCATCCGTTGCATTCCACATTAGAAGGGATTGTGTTTGTCAGTATTACAAATGATGCCACATTTATGTTTTAATCATGCGCCTCTGTATTTATCATAATCCATTGCATTCATACACAACACCTGTTGCTATATGTGTGTATATATACCAAAGTTTTCTAGTCACTCAGCCATACCTAGTGGGTTTCTCAAATTTTATAGAAAGCTTCTTATGCTTTTGTAGATGAGGTCACTAGTTGTGATAGTGCTCGACATATCAATATCTTGTCACTAATTGACACATTTAAAATCTTGCTAAGATAAGGGAGGATGAAAGTTGCAAAAGTGGTCCTAGATATTTAGAGAGATGGGTTTTATTATTTTCTTATTATGCAAATAGTTTGGTCTAGAGTGGTGAACCCTGGAAAAAGGACAAGAATTTCCCCTACTTGTACATAGATACAAAGTTTAAATCTCAAAACCCAAAGTTCAAAGTTAAAATCTAAAGTGATATAGTGAATCAAAAGCACTATATAAATCCCTTGCTCAAGTAAAACGTAAGAAACAATGATTTTTATCACTCTAAGTAAAATGTGAAAAACAGTCCCGCCTGCTTTTGGAGTAGTAATTTTATTGGATTATCCCCAAACGCAGCAATGGGTTGAAATAGTCTCGACTATTTTTGGAGGGCTAGTCTTGATCAATTTGCAGGATGAGCTAGCTCTAGGTGCCTGGGGTTGTCTAGAAATATAGTCCAATCAAGTCTGAAACAAGGATGATACGAACATAGGAGGAACTCAATCTCACATATGGGTTGGAAGAGTCCTGACTGACATCTGGGGTATGCCTATGGTCGGTCTAAAAATACTCACATACACACATAGGGGTAATTAATAGTTGGGTCATTCATGACGAAAGCTTTGTCCAAAAAAATCCTTGTATAGTTAGTATGTGATATTTGAGAAGTCTACTAGGGTGTTTGACTCTTATGGAAAACCTCAAAAATTTCTCTAATAGCAACAAAATACCAAATATCACAAGCCATATAGAATAAAGTCATTAAAATCATCAAAATTGCAAAGTATCAAATCTGTGATACATAATTATATAAGGCACAATCAAGATATATGATAGATACTGAATGGATATCATAAATGATATTTAGATGGCCATTGACTATATTGTGCATATTGCTCAAAGTTACAAAAATAATATAAAGTGATATATTACATCATTTTTGCATCATACCATTGCTTATCATTGCATTTCATATATGGGTGATTAATTTTTTAAATTATTGTAATGAGGATTTTCAATTACATTCATGGTTTTTATACATTCTGTGGTGTTTTCCACTATATTGTTAAACATATATTGCATTTTTTCCTTATGTTTTAAGTGATTAAAGCATACAGGTTCACTTACATTAGATTACTATCATGTAAATAATGCATTACTACATTACACCAAAGATAGCGTGACATCGTCACAAATTAAATGCATACAATAAAGAAAAATTAAATATGCATTTAAAAGTAAACATCGCATCCATATGCATCTATCATAAGTAGCACATCTAACCATCTAGATCACTGCATATCATTATCGTCATAAATAAAAAATAGCTATCTAGTGCATGTCATCCATACATCACATCATATGAACATAGAATCAATATAAATATCTGCATCCATGTGCATAAGCATAAGCATAAAACATAAAAATGACAAGTACACATAATGAGCCAAAATGATATATCATATAAATATGTGTATAAATGAGTACATCAAAAATTCCCATAGGCTACAACTATGTAGGTCCTCGACCTTACACTCAAAAATAGTACTATAATATATCAGTAAGATATGTACTATACAGGGCTTGCACCCCCAGCCTGAGAGTCACCACCATCACCCCCACCATATCTATGACTCCTATGTGAGCTGCTACCATGTGTACTAGAGGATATGTGTGTTCTATCAGTCCTATGGATCATGTGGCTCGAACTCACAAAAGAGTGCCCTATCACCCTAGTCCTGGACTTGCTCTGATGAGTATCTGAAGCATGAGGGTCCTTTGGGACCTGCCCACCAATAAATCTGATATAGCCCTCTAGCTGATCTATGTAGGCTACTCTACCTGTGTGCCTCTCATTGCCCTCCTCCACGAGGGACTATAATCGTCGGATCTATGCCATGGTATCGTGATCACCTGGTAACAATGAGGATGGCATGGATAGAGGTGGCATGACCATCTGAGATGATGAAGGATCTCCCATATATAGCCTATACAAATCCCTCTCAGAAATAGCTACACTCTACTACACCTGTTCCAAATCATGCGCACTAGTGAGCTCGTGGACCTGTGTCTCCACCCTTGTAGCCCATGCTATGAGAGTTGTGATCTGCTCTTGGGCCTGCTATAGCTACCTCTCTCTGTGAGATAGCTTTACCTCCAAAGTGGTGATAGAAGTACATCACTGCAACTATTGGGTCTTCAACCTCCCAATATGACTCTATAGGTCAACAACCTAAGCTAGTAGTTGCCCCACCTCACTATCGGGCGATGTCTCGCCCTCATCCAAAGCCTCCTCCTATGTGTCTACTTGAGAGGCCTTCGCTGCTATGAATCAGTAATTAGTCCTCTATTGAGTGTGACGTCCATGTAGATCTACCTTCGCACCATCCTCGCCATCTACAATGAATCCTTTAGTTTTCCGATTGAGGGGTCCCACCCCATGCCACTGTATATCAGTCCACCAGCCATTGTAATATGGAGTGGTACCTACCTCTCTAACCTCTATCTCCTAAAAAATATCATCATACTCTCCCAGAGGAGTAACTATAGGCCAGGCGAGGTCCCTCTCCAAGACCAGGCATTTATAGATGGTGGGTATCACCAGGATGTCCTTCCTGATCCCAAACTAGCAAAGTACTCGTGAGAAGTAGTGTTACTCATGCCATTCAGCCTTACGGTCGATAATCCACCTATCCCTGCATGCCTGACATAGGTATCTAGCTGCCTCCTCCCATGCATGGCAATCCATATAGGGGCACCACTCTACGTCATCTGAGTGAAGCTGGGTGAACCGACCAATGTAATATGTCAAGTATCTAGCATGTGATCTACTCTGGAATCCCTCCTACTCCTAATGCTAGCAAGCGATGTAGCACTAATGCTCATCATCAATCGCTGTAATCCATAGGGGCAACTCCATGAGGTGCTCTATCCTGATATGCTACCAATCCCATATCTACAACAAGATACTACAACCTATGCCAACCCTGCTTCACAGGTGATCTGGAAGAGCTCATGGTATAATTGTGCAAGTAGAGCACTCCCCCAGGATAGGATGACTGTCTCCTCTGTAGAGCTAGCCATAACTGGGTAGATGCAAGCTAGGAGGTTCCAAGGGAACCTCACTCCTGAAGAGTTTTAAAAGGCAACCTGAATCACTAAGTGCATAAACATGGTCTCTCATCGTGAGAAAACTTGTGCCTCATACCAATCCTGGACATGGATACCACCATGGTCGATGGAGCTCTATGCTTCCACGCTCTGACCTCTGAATATGACATCAAAAATGACCTTCCTCATAGTAAATAGAGAGGCAATGGTGGGAAGACCATCAATGGGAATCCAAAATATACGGTACATGTCCTTGAGTGTAACCATCCTTTCACCTATAGGTAGGTGAAATGTATAGGCAAAAGCAGTCAAATAAGCCTGGTCTACCCAGAGAGGTGGGAGATCCAGGATGTACCCAAACCCAATAGCTCTAAACTACTCCTACTTAGCATCAGTCAGTAGTGGGCATAGGTTGCAAAGGATATCGGTCTCCCTCATTCTATTAGTCAAATACTGGATACAAAGAATACAAGAAAAGTGAAAAACATTCAAAAAATTCAAAAGTAACAAAAAAATTAAATAATCCAAAAGCCAAATGCACCTCGTATTTAGGTATTTACCCTAGACACTTGGCGGTTGTAGTGATTGACACTCGCAATCCAAAAAGATGAGTAAATAACTATAAGGATACTTGGGGAAAATTTTCATAGTTGATTTGGTATGCTTTTTTCAATCTCGAAGAAGGCCTTCAAGGTTGGACCGCTCCACGGGAACGAGGTGTTTCATGTCATTTCTCCTATGACATATTTTTATCAAATCATCGACAAATTTATTCAACATACATCTAATTGGTATTGTATCATTTTGATTCTCTAAGAAGGCTATTGCAGCCCGACCGCTCCATGGGATAGGAATGTGCAATTACTATTAACAATTGCAATCATAAGCTGAACTAGGCCTAGCCAATTAATTAAATGCTCAAATATGAGTTTGTACAAATCATTCATAATGGTCAAGGAACCTCGTCGCTTCATTCATTGTAATTACCCTCATCGACTCTTTGCTTGAGGGGGTAGTCATACTATCAAATCATAATCAAAATCAACAGAAGATCCCTGAAATTGTAGATCTCTTGATCTTGTCAAAATTGCATTTTTCTTGCGAATCATTATCAAAAATTATCATAAGCTTACCCCTTTTCTTAGGGAAAATAGAAAATATGACAGTTATTTTGTAGCTCTCCTCCTTTCGGTTATATAGGCCTAACTCCTATTGTAGCACCAAAGCTACCCGAATGCTTGACGACGAGTGCAAGCTTTATAAAATGTAAGCCTTTCACCCAGTTGGAAGTAATGATTCTAGGATGCACATCCTTTTGTTGGACCTGAGGCATTTAATGTTGATCAGATCAATGATCATCATTCAGCCTACAACACCGTTTTAGGAGTTTTATTTTTTCTCAGTGTTGTTCGGTCTCACAATGCATCACATGTTGGAAATTTTAGGTACTTTGGGTACATTGCCTTTGCTCAAGTGTATAAGTTGTCATTGATGTCAAGAAGCTCTTAAAGGAATTTTATTTGATGTCAAATAATTTGTTTTGATGAAGGTTACGGCATGACAGTTTCAAAGGTCTTTTGTAAACCCCAAGTTGGCGAGTTTAAATATTATAGGTGGATGCATTAGTTTAATGCATTTGGGTCCAGGAGGAAGTATTTATTTAAATAATTAAAAACCTTGTTAAGGTTCCATTTAATTATTTTTAAATAAATATTAAATTATTGTTTGCAATGGGTTCTCCTAACCCATGGCGCTATGTTTTAAGATTGTGGGTGCTATCCAAGACCTCCGCCGACGTGTTAAAATCCTCGTCGACGTCAAGAGTTTATGGTAAAAATGCATATAAATCTCCCTCGATGAAAATCAAGAATTATCCCATCTGTATTTTGAAAAGAGTTGCTCGTTGTGATTTCGTGATCCGCTATTCAGATTTCTTCTCCGATTGTGTCTTTGCCATTTTCGTAAACCTACTGTTCGACTGTGTCTTCACCATTTTCGTGAATCCGCTGTTCATTTTTTTGTACTCGTCGTTTGTCGTAAATCTAGCGTAAGGTTTTTGTCTTTTTGTTTGTGTCAAAAGAAAGGGAGGCACTGTTGTTTTATTTAATCCCTGGCGCAGAAGGAACAAGGCTAACAGCGTGAGGTTTAAACCTCACCGGGCGCCTTTGGTGCACCGATAGCGGCTAGGTTGTTGGCGCGCTACACAAACGGGAGGTTCTGCGTTCGAATAACACGAAAGGGTTTTTCATCGTGAAGTGGACGCAGCGGGTGGTGTTAGAATTTGTGTGCAATTTCTCCATAGCATGATTTTTGATGTTGGCCAAGGTATTTTTCGAAATTATTTTTTGCTAAGTGTATTTTGTGGATGGAGGAAGTTTATTAGAGGGAAAAACAGCTTAGGAGTTATAAGGAGTTTAATGCTTGTTTTATTTTGATAAAATATTCTTTTGAAGGTGTTGTTTGAAATATCTTATTGCATTCTTATGAGAGATAAATTTTATTTTTGATAAGACTATAAGGGAGAAATAAGGTGTATAAGGGATAAATTTTTCTTGTAATGTTGAGAGTGCTTTTGGTTGATTATGGAAATGAAAGCATGATGTTTTAAGGTTAAAATTGCTTCTTGTGTGAAGTTGTGAAACCTTAAGTGGGCAGCTTTGAGATTGAAATTTTCTTTCATTAAATTGGTAATAATCAAGCTATTCTTTACTTGGTTAAAGTGTTGGGCTTACTCCTTTGTTGATGATTTGAAAAGTTGTTTTGTGCTATTGTGATTTGAGTTGGTGGATGCTTTTTGTTAAAACAATATTGGAGAGAAAAGGAGTTCTACTTGTTTCCTTTTCTAATGTTGATTGTGAAATGCTTCAATGTTGTGTTTTGAGCTGAATGGTGTTGATTGAACCTTGTTTGATGAGCATTGTTGTTGAAGCCCTAATTGATGGTGAAAAGAACATGAGTATCATTGTTATGTGATTCTTTGCATAGTTGGCAATTTTTGGGGTTTCATGTTCTTGAAAGAAAGCATTCTATCCTATCCATTTCAGATATTGAGTTGAGTTTTCAGATTTGAGATTGAGTTTGAATTGAGTTGATTTGAGTTGAGTTTTGAGATTGGGAGTTGAGTATAGAACATATTGAGTCTCTAACAATTCTCTTTATGCTTCTATGAGTTTGAAAAATCACATTGGGTCTCTAACAATTCACCTTGTGATTTCCTACTAAAAAACTTTTTTTTTCTTGGTGAGCTTGCTGGTTATTGGACAGGTTTCGGTGGGGACTTGTGAGCAGTCTTGGACAGGTTTTGATGGGGACTTGTGAGAAGATTTGGACAGGTCCTAGCAGAGGACTTGTGAGCTGAGTTTGATAGTTCTATCAGAGAACTTGAGGACAGAGGTGCACTGGTTCTTTGAGAAGAACCTGAGGACAGAGGTGCACTGGTTCTTTGAGAAGAACCTAAGGACAGATTTTGCAAGTCTTTGAGAAGGCTTGTGTGCAGAGGATTGATTTGTTCAAGCTTAAGCGTTGGACAGATATGACAGACAGAGGAAGACTTGTACTAGACCGACTAACTGTGTTTGGTATAGGTTGTTGAGCAATTGTGGACGTGATCATAGAAGACAGAGGTCTCTTAGGCTAAGCATTGAGGACAGGAGGTCTTCGGTGGAAAGGAGTTCCATGTGCTAGCAAGAGGTAGAGGTAGTTGATCTTCTGAGGGATCATTTATAGAGCAGAGGGGAAGGTATCTCCTTTGAGCAGAGGCTCATAAATTCTGATTGGGGGAAGGTATCTCGTTTGGGCCGAGGCTCATAAACATTGTAATTGGGAAGGATTTCCAAAGAACTTTGAGATAACTTTTAGAGAAAATTTTTGTGGACGTAGCCCAGCCATTTTGGGTGAACCACGTTAAAATTGGTGTCACTTTGTGGATGATATTGTGCATTGCTTTGATATTGCTTAGGGTATATTGCTTTACTATTTTGAAGTATAAAGGAAAAAGTAAAAAGAGGTCTTATACTGTTCACACCCCCCTCTTAGTATAAGCTTGTGTTCTTCAATTGGTATCAGAGTCGGTGCCTTCGAAAAGTTTAACAGCTTGAAGGAAAATCTAGTAAAGAACGCAATGTATCATTCAAGTGGCAATGCAACACCTATTCTTGATGGGTCAGATTTTGGTCTTTAGAGTGCAAGGATGAAGGTTCATCTAATGGCACTTGGGAATGAGGTTTGGGAAGTGATTGAAGATGAGTACACTATTCCTGAACATGGTCCTAATACTAAAGGAGAAAGGCTCCTACATCACAGAAATTCAAAAGCAATGAATGCAATCCTGAAAGGCTTACAGAAAGCAGATATCACCAAAGTGATTCATTGCAAGACAACTAGTGAAATGTGGAAACAGTTGAAGGTGGTTCATACAGGTGATACAAATGTTAGAAAAGCCAAGTTGAGACACTTCAAAGGTATGTTTGAACAACTCAAGATGAATGATGATGAAAATATTAGTGACTACATGCTTCGTATGGATGAGGTTGTTAACTCCATGAAAGACTTAGGTCTTGAGCTTGCTGAAAATGATGTTTATGATAAGATTTTAAGATCTCTTCCTAATAGATTTAGTGAAAAGATTTCTGCTATTGAGGAAGCTAAAGATTTGGATAAGTTGAAAAAGGATGAGCTCCATAGTATACTTGCAGCATTTGAGTTGAGAACTCAAGTGAAGGTTGATGTCAAGAAAGAGGCGACTTTCAAGTCTACCAAAAAATCCAAGGGTAAACAACTTCAAGATAGTGATGAGTCTTCTAGTAATGAAGAGGCATATTACGACAAGAAAGGCAAGTTCTCTAGAAAGCACAAAAGTATGAAAAATATAAGATGTTTCAATTGTGGAAAGTTTGGTAATTATGGTACTGATCAGTCTTCGTTCCCAAGAATGAAAGTGATGAAGATAAACAGGGATTCTAAGAGCAAGGATTCGAAAAGCACAAGCATCACAGGAAGAACAAATATGAGCACAACAATCAAGGAAAGAGGTATTCTCACAAGCACAAGAAGAGTTTCTACCTAGACAAAGCAAGTAAGTGTTCTAGTAGTGATAGTGAAATTTCTTCAAGTGATAATGAAAATGAGATGTTCATATCAGAAAAAGAGGAAGAACCAAAACATAGATTCATTATCATGAAATGTATTAGATGTGGAAACTTTGGTCACCTTGAGGATGATTGCACAAATAATGATTTGGTTTCTAGTATGTATGAGGATGCTTCAGAAAACTATAAGGAAGATGCATGTATGGTTTTTAAAAAGGGTAGCACCTCTAGTGATAAGAAATCTAAAAAAGGCTTTGATGATTCAAAAAGCAAACAAATAGAGGAAGATATAGAGGAAGGTGAAGTAGATCTTGAAGGTGAACTTATTAGTGCTCTTAGTGCTTTGAAAAAGGAAAGAAATAAGAATGCTAGACTCAAGGATAAGTTAGATGAATGTTGTATGGAGAGAGATGATCTTATAGAAAGTCTTGACTTCTCTATAGCTAAGACACAAGAACTCAAGGATGAGTTAGAGTCTAAGGTTCTTGAGTATAGTGAGTTAGAATAGAAAATGGCTTCTTTTAAAGAGGAAACTAAAGAGTACAAGGATAAGCTTTACAGGTTTCAAGATAGCTCCAAAAAGGTTAAGTCACTCATCAAAGGTCAAAGAAAGACAACGGATAAAACAGGCCTTGGTTTTGTTAAGCCACACAAGGAACAAGTTGGAGAGTCTAGTAAGAGACTCCAAAAGGAAGAGAGTTCTGATGAGGAAAGTATTTCAGAAAAGGAGTCCTTGAATGATAGATGCACGAAGCAAAACAGAATTTAGAATGAGAAGAAGTTTTCGAACCTAAGAGGTCAAATAAAGAAAAGTTTCAAGGCGAGATGTTTTGCTTATCACGAGGTTTGGTCACATGGCTTCACATTGCATGGCTCAAGTGAAGAAGGTAAATGACAATTTCAGAAGTGCTAGTTTCTTTCAAGGGTATTGCTACTCTTGTCAATAGTTTGGGCACAAGGCAGTTTATTGCAAGGCAAATAACAGGAACAGGTTTGATCAAAACAGGTTTGGTCAAAACAGGTTTGGTCGAAACAGGTTTGGTCAGAAGCGGTGGATTCAAAGATCAGGTTTACCTCAGAGAAACAACATCGTCAAGTGTTTCAAGTGCAACAATGAAGGTCACATAATCAAACATTGTAGAGCTGAAATTCCAAAATACAAAAATAGGAACAGTGGCATGATCAAGTCCAAGTATCAAGGCATGGACAAGAACAGGGATGAGAACAAGAACAAGAACAGTGACAAGAACAAGAATATGGACAAAGATTTCAAGAGAAAGCACAGCAAGAAAGTTATAGATGCTGATGATGATCAGTGCCTAATGGGAGTTTTACTCCCACCCCAGAATTAATCACCTCATCAGGAGGTGGGGGAGGGACTAAGCTAAGAGGCTCATTCTCAGTCCCGAGCCCCAAAGGTGACCCTTTGCCATTGATGACAAAGGGGGAGAGATATGAGTAAGTGGGAGAGCTTCAAAGTGAAGAGGAGAGCTTCAAGTCAGAGGGAGCAAAACTTCAAAGGAATATTCTCAGTTGTGGGCATAGTTGGTTTCAGTTTTGGCTCTTGAGAAGTGTTTTTAGTAAAGGTTTGCCATCAATGACAAAGGGGGAGATTGTTGGCAATTTTAGGTACTTTGGGTACATTGCCTTTGCTCAAGTGTATAAGTTGTCATTGATGTCAAGAAGCTCTTGAAGGAATTTTATTTGATGTCAAATAATTTGTTTTGATGAAGGTTACGACATGACAGTTTCAAAGGTCTTTTTTAAACCCCAAGTTGGTAGGTTTAAATATTACAGGTGGATGCATTAGTTTAATGCATTTGGTTCCAGGAGGAAGTATTTATTTAAATAATTAAAAACCTTGTTAAGGTTCCCTTTAATTATTTTTAAATAAATATTAAATTATTGTTTGCAATGGGTTCTCCTAACCCATGGCACTATGTTTTAAGATTGTGGGTGCTAGCCAAGACCTCCGCCGACGTGTTAAACTCCTCGCCAACGTCAAGAGCTTATGGTAAAAATGCATATAAATATCCCTCGATGAAAATCAAGAATTATCCCATCCATATTTTGAAAAGAGTTGCTCGCTGTGATTTCGTGATCCGTTGTTCAAATTTCTTCTCCGATTGTGTCTTCGCCATTTTCGTAAACCTACTATTCGACTGTGTCTTCACCGTTTTTGTGAATCCGCTGTTCATTTTTTTGTACTCATCGTTTGTCTTAAATCCGTCGTAAGGCTTTCATCTTCGTGTTCACGTCAGAAGAAAGGGAGGCACTGTTGTTTCATTTAATCCTTGGCGCAGAAGGAACAAGGCTAACAACATGAGTTTTAAACCTCACCAGGCGCCTTTGGCACACCGGTAGCGGCTAGGCTGCTGGCGCACTACCCGAACGGGAGGTTCCGCATTCGAATAAAATGAAAGGGTTTTTCATCGTGAAGTGGACGCAGTGGGTGGTGTTAGAATTCATGCGCAATTTCTCCATATCATGATTTTTGATGTTGGCCAAGGTATTTTTGAAATTATTTTTTGCTAAGTGTATTTTGTGGATGGAGGAAGTTTATTAGAGGGAAAAACAACTTAGGAGTTATAAGGAGTTTAAATCTTGTTTTATTTTGATAAAATATTCTTTTGAAGGTGTTGTTTGAAATATCTTATTGCATTCTTATGAGAGATAAATTTTATTTTTGATAAGACTATAAGGGAGAAATAAGGTGTATAAAGGATAATTTTTTCTTGTAATGTTTAGAGTGCTTTTGGTTGATTATGGAAATGAAAGCATGATGTTTTAAGGTTAAAATTGCTTCTTGTGTGAAGTTGTGAAACCTTAAGTGGGCAGCTTTGAGATTGACATTTGCTTTCATTAAATTGGTAATAATCAAGCTATTCTTTACTTGGTTAAAGTGTTGGGCTTACTCCTTTGTTGATGATTTGAAAATTTGTTTTGTGCTATTGTGATTTGAGTTGGTGGATGCTTTTTGTTCAAACAATATTGGAGAGAAAAGGAGTTCTACTTGTTTCCTTTTCTAATGTTGATTGTGAAATGCTTCAATGTTGTGTTTTGAGCTGAATGGTGTTGATTGAACCTTGTTTGATGAGCATTGTTGTTGAAGCCCTAATTTATGGTGAAAAGAACATGAGTATCATTGTTATGTGATTCTTTGCATAGTTGGCAATTGTTGGGGTTTCATGTTCTTGAAAGAAAGCATTCTATCCTATCCATTTCAGATATTGAGTTGAGTTTTCATATTTGAGATTGAGTTTGAGCTGAGTTGATTTGAGTTGAGTTTTGAGATTGGGAGTTGAGTATAGAACATATTGAGTCTCTAACAATTCTCTTTATGCTTCTATGAGTTTGACAAATCACATTGGGTCTCTAACAATTCACCTTGTGATTTCCTACTAAGAAAGTGTTTTTTTCTTGGTGAGCTTGCTGGTTATTGGAAAGGTTCCGATGGGGACTTGTGAGTAGTCTTGGACAGGTTTCGTGGGGACTTGTAAGCAGATTTGGACAGGTCCTAGTAGAGGACCTATGAGCTGAGTTTGATAGTTCTATCAGAGAACTTGAGGACAAAGGTGCACTGGTTCTTTGAGAAGAACCTGAGGACAAGTTTGGCAAGTCTTTGAGAAGGCTTGTGTGTAGAGGATTGATTTGTTCAAGCTTAAGTGTTGGACAAATTTGACAGACAGAGGAAGACTTGTACTAGACCGATTGATTGTGTTTGGTATAGGTTGTTGAGCTGTTGTGGATGTGATCATAGAAGGCAGAGGTCTCTTAGGATAAGCATTGAGGACAGGAGGTCTTCGGTGGAAAGGAGTTCCACATGCTGGCAAGAGGTAGAGGCAGTTGATCTTATGAGGGATCATTTCCAGAGTAGAGGGGAAGGTATCTCCTTTGAGTAGAGGCTCATAAATTCTGATTTGGGGAAGGTATCTCCTTTGGGCTGAGGCTCATAAACATTGTAATTAGGAAGGATTCCCAAAGAACTTTGAGATAAATTTTAGAGAAAAGTTTTGTGGACGTAGCCCAACCATTTTGGGTGAACCACGTTAAAATTGGTGTCACTTTGTGGATGATATTGTGCATTGCTTTGATATTGCTTTGGGTATATTGCTTTACTATTTTGAAGTATAAAGGAAAAAGTAAAAAGAGGTCTTATACTATTCACCCCCCCTCTCAGTATAAGCTTGTGTTCTTCATCTCAAAAGTGGCATCTGTAGACACCTAAAACATGTCATGTCTATGGTGACTACTCATATTGGACATGCTAGAAGACCATATGGAAGACCTTTGGACAAATCCAAGGTGTAGCAGTGGTTTTTACCAATCAATTGGGCATTTTGTGCCTAGTCAACACTAGCCACAGCTGACAGTTGTGGCCCCCAATATTTCAATTGGGAACCGTGGTTGATACTTGTGGTTAGCATTGTTGGTTGCGAATGATACCTATGATCAAGACTGAAGTTCAGTTGGCCTTCATATGATCCCAAAAGTTGGTTGCAATAGTCAATTGGTTGCAAATTGGAGCAATTTGAGCGAGGAAGGATCCAGAACCTTCCATGCAATAGAATCAACTGCACAATATTGATCTTGGCTTCATGAGGAAGCCACCCCTAGCCCTTGGGTAATCCTATAAGTACCCCATCAAATTAGGGCAAAAGAGAGAGAGATAATTGAGATCAAAGCAATGAAGCCCTATCGAATTGTATACTCACTTGAGTGTATTGAGAGAGATTTATTACCAATTCATTTTCTAATTCATCGAGCATCATGATAATTCATGCCATGGATGCCCTAAGGATCTAGAACGCCAAGAAACATGAATTCAAGCAAACGGAGGCCCAATTGTGGAATTCAACCGCAAAACCTATCAGAGGACATAGAGGTGACCCTTGACCATCAATTTGGCAAGGTAGATCATAGAGGAAGCCCTAATTCTAAGGTTAAATATATTCAAAGCCTCGTCGTAGCTGTCAACCGTAGTCTATAGTGCTAACCACATCTAAGACCCACGGTGAGCAAATGGCCACAGATCTGCTCGTTTATTTTCTTGCAAATTAATTAGTTAGATCATGTTAGGCTTAATATAGGTTCAATTAATGTTTTAGAGATATATGACTAGTCGGATTAGGCATTTGAAGTAGGTTTGCTTCCATGTTGTTAATTTGATAATTGGTGTAATTGTAGGTTGTTTCATGCACCTTTGCTTCTTATTTGTTAACTAATCCAGTAGATAGATAATACATGTTTTCTTGAATATGCTTAATGATCACATTTCATGATTAACATAGGTTTACCATGCTTTACTCACTTGATTATATGTTTATCATGGTATCTTTTTGTGAAACTTCCTTAAAAAACCTCATCAAGAGAGGTTACCTTTGCTTTTGACATGTTATTGTTGTTTCTTGATCGCAGGGAACATATATTGAAGGAGATTCAATTATTCAATTCCTTCCTCAATGTGAAGAAGAGGTTAAATCCACCCTAGAGCAGTTCTTGTCACCTTAAAGGCTTGAAAAGTGCATTTATCCTTGAGGGGATTGTAACATTGTAATTGCGTATCAAAAGGGTATCCCTAAGAGGGATTCATTTGTAAAACATGAATTGATTCAAAGAGAAATAAAGATGCATTTTACTTAATTGCTTTTGTATTTGTCAATTTGTGTATGAATATCCATTTTTATTTCAGTTTATGCAATTGTAATTTTGGGTGCACGCCTTTTTGGTCGTATAGTTAATAACACCAAAATAAACATATATAAGAAATTTATTCTTAGATATGTTAGTTTTGGCTTTAGATATGATATTTTGGTAATGTTATTTATGAGTTTTGATGCATTCCATTTTGAATGTATTCAAACTCGTTAAATTTCATGTAAATGGTGACTACTTGAAAATGAACCCAATATTGTACTTAGACCCTAAATTTTTGCATCAAATTCTTAAAAGAATTTAATTTATTGTGTTTTGATTTGTCTTTGTTTGTCAATTTCATCATTCATAGGTTGATTCAATTTAGAAAATTTGTAGGAGCGATCCATTCTAGTCTCCAAAGTTTTTCTTCATAAAAAACACCTAAATATTTTGGTATGGGATTTGTTCCCCAATTTTAAGTGCAAACCATCCTCTAATTAAAAAGGGGGTCTTGAAGGCTTTCATAGATATAGAAAATTGACCAAGTACATGCGGATGCAAACTTTTCTCAATATTTAATGTGATTCATTTTATAAGTACATGAACCTTAATTTTTCTTCAAGAGTCTCAAGTTGTAATGTCTCCTTTTCATCGAGTCAACATGTCTAGGAGCCCATTTCTATACTTCTCGATAGGTGAGGGGTGATTTTTAGGCAAGTATATACTAGTGAGTATTGTTTTCATTTATTTGTCCTTGGTATTTTTGAGTTTTGAACCATTTCCTACATTTTAAGAGCATTACCTAAATTTTAGGAGGTTGGTTGGAGGCATGACCCTCACCATTAGTTTCCTCATGGGGGATTTACCCTAAGGGGACCTTTAAATTTTTTACATTGTTCATGCCCTTAGAGATTTTTAAGTGTACATGTTCATTATAAGTGCCTTGAAAAAATCTTGTTTCTATTCTTTAGGGGTTTTTGGAGGACTTCCATGGATAGGACTATGTCATGCAACTGTTGGCAATTTTGGGTACTTTGAGTACATTACATTTTCTCAAGTGAATAAGTTGTCATTGATGTTAGGAAGTTTTTTGAAATAATTTGATTTGATGTAAAATAATGTGTTTTTGATGAAGGTTCGGCTTAACAGGTTCGAAATCAGTAAGTTGGAAAAGTGTCGCGATATCGTGACATGTCGCATTTTTGCGACTTACGCAGGAGAGAGAAAGCTCTTTGAAAAAGTGTTGCGATATCGTGACATGTCGCATTTTCGCGACTTAGGCAGGAGAGAGAAATATTTTTGAAAAAGTGTCATGATTTTGCGACATGTTGGAAGAGAAAGAAGAAGCTGGCAAAACTGTCATGATTTCGTGACATGTTGGAAGAGAGAGAAGAAGCTGGAAAATCTGTCGCAATTTCGTGACATGTTGGCAGAGAAAGAGAGCAAGGTGGAAAGTGTCGCGATTTCGTGACATGTCACATTTTCGTGACTCAAAAAGTGCAGGAAGGCAAAGAAGGAAAAGTGTCACGATTTCGCGACATAATGCAAGAAATGTTGTATGGACAAAAAAGTGTCATGATTTCACGACATGATGCAGAAAGGAGAGTCCATAGTGTGAACTGTTGTGATTTTGCGACAAGTTCGAAGAGAGATAAAATATCTTGAAAAGTGTCATGATTTCGCGACATGCTACAAAAGACTAAGTGAGGATTGTCACGATTTTGCGACATGCTGAAAAGCTCGAAGTGAGAACTGTCACGATTTCACGACATGCAACAAAGGGAAGAGTCTGAAATGAGAAGTGTCATGATTTTGCGATAGGCTACAAAGAAGTTGTACGGATGCAAAAAGTGTCACGATTTTGTGACAGGTTGAAGAGAAAGCTTGCGAATGCAAAAAGTGTCACGATTTCGCGACAGGTTGAGATGGCAGCTTGCAATTGGAGAAAGTGTCACGATTTCACGATAGAAATAGTTAGCAAGTCTTCAACAGAAGAAGCATCACGATTTCATGAAGAATTGAAGAAGGAAGAGCTCAAAGGCGAAAGCGTCATGATTTCGCGACATGTTCCAGTTTCACGGGTGTAATGCAGAGAGAAGCTCAAGGCAGCGAAAGTGTCATGATTTTGTGACATGCTTCGTTTTCACTAGTGCAAGCCTAGAAGAAGACCAAGAAGACTAAAGTGTCACGATTTCACGACAGGAGTAAAGATGACGTCAGCAAAGACAGAAGTGTCATGATTTTGTGACAAGAATGTAGTCAAGGCAGACAAAAGCAAAAGTGTCACGATATCGTGACAATAGCCAAACGAAAGTGTACGACTGTAAAAATGTCATGATATCGCGACATGTGGTTTCATGGCAGAAACTACTGAACCACAGAGGCGGTTGAAGCCGACAGAGTTAAAATTGGATCGACGGAGATTAGGGCGTGTAGCCGACGGAGTTAGGGTTTTGCATTTGCATAACAGCCGACTAAGACCAAGGTTTAGATCTTGATTATGTTAGTATAAAAGGAGGGTTGTTTGAAGAGATTTGGCATCGATCGAAGTGTGCGTTCAAAGTGCGATATTCACATATAGAGTGCGGGGGAGAAGTTCGATCATCGAAAAGCAGAGTGTGCAAATACTGTGCTGCTATGATTGTGTAGAGGTGCATAAGTTAATGTTCGATCGAGTGCTCCTATGTTTGCGTAGTCAGTGCAAAAGTTGGTTTCAACCAAATGCAGCTATAACAGAATAGAAAGAGATTTGAAGACAGACTTGTGCCAGACTGAAGGACTGTGTTTGGTGCAGACCAGAGAAAGAGGAAGAGGACAGACTTGTGCCAGACCGAAGGATTGTGTTTAGTGCATTTTTGAGGACCAGCTTTGAGGTGATAGAGTTGAGGACAGAGGTCTCCAGCCAGAGCAGGGAAGACAGGTGTCTTCTGTGGATAGAGTTCCACTTGCTAAGGGCGAGTGAGGCGAGAGATTTTCTAGAGGATCACCGACCAGGAGCAGAGTTAGGGGATTGGTGTCTCCTTTGGGTTGGTACCCATAAACATTGTAATCGGGAAAGGTTTTCCCAGATTTGGTTGATAAAATTTTAGTGAAAATTTTATCCGTGGAGTAGCCCACCTTGGGTGAACCACGTAAATTTTTGTGTCTCTATTGTGGATGGTGTTTTCTGTATTGCTTTGATTTCTCCTTGATACTACTTTCTATACACTGCATAATATTGTATTAAAAGTTAAGTTGAAGGAAAAAGTTAAAAGTGGTCTTATATTGTTCACCCCCCTCTCATTATAATCTTGTGTTCTTCAGCAACTTGTCATTAAATTCAGGTGTGTAAGTTGTTCATAATGCTTTATTTCAAGCATTTTTAGCAAGTGGTTCTCTAGCTATGACTAATTTATTTACAAGGGATTCGGGTTAATTGGCTACCTAGGATATTTAATGTTATTACACTAGTGCCATATTGTGTGATACTTGATTATTAACATTAAACTTGACATGTCACAAGTGATATAGTATCATATCAAGTAAAAATAATCTCTATTCATTTCTATTGACACTTGAGCTAGGCACCTAGGGTTTGGAGCATGTCAATGAATAAATAGAGGCCACCCAACCTTTGAGAGATTCATTCTATGCTTATATCATATTTTTTAGACCTAGAGATGGTGATTAATCTAGATAACACTCATCAATCGATTTAGGGATGAAAACCTTTGGATCTAGATATCAAAGGATGAAACCCTTTTGATTTATTGTGGGCAATATCATCTAGGGATTGCATTGAGATATAAACATTTTCTTTATATGGGTAGATTAATTTGAGGGGCGACTGGAGCAACATTATGCAACAACATCAGTTTTGATTTTGGGAAATATCTTCTACTAGGTGGTTTACTTCTAGTTAGTTTCATATTATTATTACTCTATTGATGTATTCCAACAAATTTTATCAATTAAATACAACACTAGGGTTATTATACAATTTATTTTGTTAGTTGCGTAGTTCTTTTCTTTTTGGTATCATTTTGGTAAAAGAAAAAAATATTAGATAGAGGGCATCATAGTGGTATTAGAGTCAATTTTCTACTAGCCTATGGACCGTGGAAAAAAATGAAAGAACTTCGATGGATGAGGAAAGGGCAAATCTATTGTAGAATACCTTTATAGGGATACATAGGGGTCGAGAGAGAATGAAAAAGCTAATGACACAAATGTTACAGTTTGAAAGTAACATGCATACCATGATTCCTATCTAGAATCTAAACCCTATTCCTATTAATACATTTCAAAGAGGGGAAAGCTCAACTGCATATAATCGACTAGTGGTTAGTAAACAAGTCCCATTTTAAAAATTACTAAGCCCATGTTTATACAAAGGAATGAAAGATTAAATTTTGAGAATTACTTCAAAGGAGTTAGACACACTATTTATGGAGTATACAAGGAAATTGAAAGAATTTAGGGCTACGATGACTTTTGTCAACTTATTGGATATATTTGAGAAGTATTTGGATGGTAGAGCCCATGTTAGCAATCAAAATGATGATAGGAGAGATTTGCAACATAAAATAAATAAACTTAATGCTACTAATTTTTATGGCAGCAACAAAATATCTACTCAAGCATGGTTGTAGAAGTTATAGACATACTTTACACTTAGCCCTATGATGGAATAGGATGCCATACAATTTGCTACATTGCATTTAGAGGGTGTTGCCTATGACTAGTGGTACCATGGTTTGATTACTTAGGGGCACAACCTTGTGCAAACATTAGATGCTTTTAACCAAAGATTGTTGGACCACTTTGGGAAGAAAGATGAAGAAGAGTACATTAGGGAACTTGCTAGAATCAAACAACATACTTGTTGGAATTCTTGCCACATTGTTCTCCCTTGTAAAATTTGGATATTTAGTCTTTGAGCGCATGTTGATTTTGAAACAAGGAGTAGAGCGCAAGGCCGTTTCGGGCCAGAAAATAGCAACACCCAACTTTTGAAAAGCAGATGTAAGTAGCACCCAGAATCTTTCACCCCTGAATAAGAGTGCAAGGTAATTTCGGGCCTTGAATGGGTTCAGTTGTAGTTTTAGAAGAAAAATGTTAAGTGGGCCAAGGTGTTTTTGCCCTGTTAGGAAAGAGTAATGTATTTTCGCCTTGTTTGGAGAGCACAATACCTTTTTGGGGCTAGACTGGGTGAAATCACCTTCATATTTTTATAACACTTAGCATAAATCTACTTCAATACAATGTGGGGACTAGTTATGTTTTACATTAAATTTGGAGTGCAACTTGATTTCGAAGTTAGGAAGAGCGAATAGACCTTTGAATATTCCATAGGGTGTTCACTCTGTTCTCCAATGTAAGGCAGTTTAGGGCCTAAGGAGGGGCACAAGAACCTTTCAATTTTCCACCAAGGCGCAGCTCCCAACATGATGTGGGGTCCAATTATTTTTACCCAAGTCAAGAGTGCAAGCCCATTTAGTGCTAAATATTGGGTGAAATGTAGGTGGGGCCCAAGGTGTTTCGTCTAGTTTTTCAAGAGAAAATCATTTTTGAGGTTATAAGGAGAGATAGACTTTGATTTTTCCAAAGTGCAGCCCATAAAACAAAAAATGCTAAGTGTGGATCAAGTCATTTTGCTCTAGTTTTTTGAGCACAAAGCAAATTCGGAGTAAGTGGGAGTGCAATGACCTTTGAATTTTCAACACCAGCGTAGCTCCCAAGACTCCAAGGTGTTTTGCTCTAGTTCTCCAGCACAAGGAATTTTTGGGCCTAAGGAAGGGTGCAAGCACCTTTGAATTTTCAATGTCAGTGCTGCTCTCAAGATAGTAAGTCATTTTGTTGCAGTTGTTGAGCATAAGCACATTTCAGGATAGAAAATAGCAAAATGTAGGTTGGCCTGTATTCGCAAAGCACCTGTTTTAGTCTAGCCCTCCTTAATTCAACCAAAATTTCTCATAAATGCTTCTCATCAATGAAACAAGGAGCATACTTATCCATTTAAACGCAGTCGGTCTGAGAAGCTTACAGACTTGATGTTCCCAGATTTTAGAATCCTATCTTTCATTAAGACAACATCAACAAGCTAACCCTATCAGCGCATTGAAGAGGTGCAACTATATTTTAGTGAGTCATCAGTTTCAGGCCATGCCTCATTACTATTTAATGAGTGCTCAAATCTAATCTTTGCTGCCATCGCAATGTTTTGTAGGTGTGAATTTATGTTTCAAAGGTAGAATCATCTATAAAATCTAGCAAATCTAATGTAATATCATGGATGTTTTTCTAGAGACTTTTTGTACATGAATTCTGCTATCAATACAGAGAATACTTGGCTCTAATTATGGATTCCTATTTGTTTGTATGTTTTCTATCTTATATTTATATTAAATTATCTGTCTTGTCTGTGGGTTATAATTCTATGTTTGGATTTAGCTCCTGATAGAGGGTCAATATTGGAATAACTTTGGAAATTACACATATAAGGTGTCTGGTTTTAATTTTTGTTACATTTTATGTGTTGAGTGCTATTTAATTATAGTGCAATTAAGTTATCGTGTTGCTTGTCCATCACCCTTGGTCTACTTGGCTTGAGGCCATATTTCCCATTCCTTTTAGTTATTTATAATTTCTTTCCTATTCCTTAATATCAATCCCCAAGTTAGAATAGTAAGGGAACCAACCCATATCTGGATATTGGCACAGGAGGCATTTCTTCCTTTCGGTATTTCAATTTTGGTTGGGTCTAGGGCACATTGATGAAACATTCCATACCTAAGGTAGATTTTTGACCAATAGTTTCTAGCACACCCGGTGGGACCAAACATTCCATGTCAAAATAATATTAATAGTTGATGTTCATCTTATTGCTGTTAAAAAAGAACATCTGGTGACTCAGCTGAACTTAGAAGCCTTTGAGTCTTGAAAACTGGTTATAAAGCCTCACCTTCATGTACACGATATCGAAGGCTAAAAATCTAGCAGAAGCAGTCAAGTTCTTTGAGCTTGACATCGATGCTTTGGGAGAGCATCCTAGAATAGTCCCCTTGACTATCCCATTAGTTCAAGCACCCTCGCAAGTAGCTATTATAGTTTCACAGAATCCAAGTCCTATCAGCACTGTGACTAGCTTACCCCCTAAATTGAACATTCTAAATGTTCTGGTCTAACCAAATTCACCAAATACTTAGGTCTAGATGGTGCAGTCTCCACCAAAGAATTTCCCCGCATGGAATCATTCAGGAACTCTAGCTTTACAAGATTAAAACTAAGTTCCTTCTGCAATATTGAAGGCTCTACCCACATATGATGATACAAGAAAGATGATTTATGAGCACATCCAAGATGTCACTGCACTAGAAACCATTCACCACATCACCAAAGAAGATATCATGGTGAGACTACTAGTTCTATCACTCTGAGGTACTCCTCTACTAGTATCGATCACTGTCGTCCAGCACCATCACTACATGGGACCAATTGGTAGAATAATTGATAAGGGGATTCAATGAACATGTGGACCCTTTCTCTTTGTTGCACTAGTTCACCACAATATAGAGGCATCATCAAGAAGAGGTAGTGGATTTTAACATCATGTTCACTCAAAATTGGTAGAGATTCAATGCCTACCTTCGGTTCACTCCGAAGCAAGAGATGTTCTATTACTTAAGGGCTTCCCATTTTGACATCAGCAAGAGCATTTGATATGCTAACGTCAACATGCTCCCTGCCTTGTATGAGTAGGCGCAAAAGGCTGAGGCTTACCTAGTAGCTATTGAAAAGTTACCTTCGAAGGTGACTATGCCAATTTATCTAGACTTTCCTTAGAATATATATCCTAGTGCATCTTCTCAGTCTCTACCTACACCCTCGATGTGCCCCAATCAATCATGGAATCCCAACCCTCAGAATCAAGCGGTATCCACTCTGTATTTTCAAGCACCCATTATTCCTTAGCTCCCAACTACTGTACCATATCCAATATTACTTGCACCATTGGTGTCATTGCCATTATCCATGCCTCAGGTAGCTGTAAATGTGAACCAAGACAAAGAATTGCAAGATTTGTGAGCATAAATGAAGATGATGGTGAATGAGATGACCGTCTTAAGGAGGAGGAAAAATTAATAAAGCTTACAGCCAAGGAGATTTGCTCCTCCTCCTCCAATTACTAGGGAGCAAGCTGCTTCCACTAGCAGGGCTCCTGAAAGAAATGCAGCGATGCTAGATAATGAAGAAGTTGGTTTATACAAAAGAATTTATTGGTGATCCACCTGCAATGACCCTCACGATGAAGATACTTGCATTTTTCCTCTAAAATATGTATAGAACCTTGCAAAAAATGCTCCTGGTGGGTAGGTAAATATGATAAGGTAAAAAAATTGCAACTTCGTGATTCTCCTTGTCAAGCAGGTCTCCGTCCTCATGAGAACTAGTAAGAAGCCCATAAAATTTGATTCAGTTCAAATGGAACCATTGAAGGTGCCTTCCAGTTCCAAGCCATCAAGCGACAAGATGCTACCTCTAGAAAAAGAGCCTATCCAAGTGTTAGAACCGAGAGATTTCATCCTATTAAAGGAATTCTTGCCTCCAAGAGAAAAAGGAAGAATTCCTCAATCACAGGCTTCAACATCTCAACCCCAAACTGAAGCAAGGGATCAGGTGAGAGAAAAAATCAAATATCCCTCACTGACCAAGCACCATAGAGTAGAAGCGATGCAGTAGTATCAGACCTTATAAGAGACTACTAAGGAGGGAGGTTTTTGTCAAATATTTACCTAATAAACAAAATTGTGTTTGTGCACCCTAGACATGGCCAACATTGAATGACCGAAGGAAAGGAATGCCCTTCGTGTCAATCTCCAGAGAGGGCTAGATCCCTTACTATTTCTAAACTTGGTTGAAGACCAGAGATACAGGAAATAAATTAGAAAATATGGAAAGAAATGGAAATATGGCCATAGGCCGACTGCGTAGGATGGGAATAGATTGATAGCAAAAATCCACACCAAGCAACAAATAACATGTAATAGATAAAGAAAAAAAGAATTTACGTAAGACTTTGTACATATAATATTTCAAATCAGCACTCTAGCACTCACTCCTCTCATTAGCAATATTCAACTTCAATTTTTAGAATTTGAATTCAACAACAAATAAAGAATACGAGTTTATATAGGAAATGCAAAAATTAAAAGGTAAAACTGCACTGAGTCATTTGCAAATCCAAGAGCTCTGTATATTCTATTACTGTAGAGAACTTGAAGAGTTTTCTTGTAGGATATCTATTTTTTCCAACCCTTTTACAATAAAATTTGCTTAGTATTTATAGAGGTTTTTGCCTCTTTCATTAAATACATGAAAGGACCCAATGTTCGTAAATCAGAGATATGGTGAGTCATTATTTCTTGGAAGTCCCCTACTGATAATCACAATCTAAAAATGGTTATGGATGACAAGGCATTCGGGCACAAGGGCATTAAATTTGGGCCACCTCCATACTCTTAGAAATCAAACATGAGCTTCATTAATTTACTCTGTATTAAATTTTCTTGGGAGAGGGAGTAAAATCATTGAGAAGGCGTCCTTGAAAATGACAAAAAATATTCCACTTCACCACCAATATTAAATTGCGGCCCTTATCTAAGCATATCCTTGATTGGAATTCACATTTTAAATATTGCCCAAGATGACGGTAAATAATGACCAAATTTGCATATTTTAATTCATCATATGCTCTCATAATTTTGCATTCAGGCAAAATATAAACCAAATGAGATTTTTAAAAATACCATTCACCTCCCAAGTGGGGCAATGAATAAAAACACCTTTACCCAAACTCAAACATTGTTGAAATATATTTTTTGAAACATCTTTGCCTGATATTTAAAAAAAAAATTTAATGACATTTTCCCTTGAAGTGTAGTCGCCCATCACAGTCGCCATCAAAGCCACTCATTACAGTCGCCCATCACAGTCGCCCATCAAAGTTGCCCATCAAATTCACCCATCATAGTTTCCCATCATAGTCACCCATCACAATCACCCATCATAATCACCCATCACAATCGCCCATCACAATCGCCCATCATAGTCGCCCATCATAGTCACCCATCACAATCGCCCATCACAGTCACCCATCAAGTGCTTTCGCCCCTAAGAGGGGCAAAAATGGTTTTTGCCCCAGCCCAAGGGTGACATTGACTTTGACCACCAGGAAAATCTATTTTTTTAGGGAGTTTCACCTCAAGACTTTTGCATTTGGAATTTTGCCTCGAAGGAGGGCAAAAATGATTTTTGCCCCAAAAGTGCCGAAAATGGATTTTCGATGGTACATCTTCCCGGAGCCATAACTTTTGATCTGTTCACCCGATTGTCTATTGTAATATATCATTGGAAATATTGAGAAAATATCTATCACAACGAAATATCTAAATATAATTTCATCTAATTTTCCTTTCATCATTGGAGGTACTTCACTTGGATGAGTTTAAAATTTTATTTTTAGTGTGGCCAAAATACCAACAGGAGGTGAGTCTAGTACAAGAGTGTACATCATCATTGAAGAGCTAAATAAGACTCTATCTAAGGTAAGCCTCTTCGATGTGCTCCACCTACCTAGTCAAGTTGACCTACTACAGGAATCACTGAAGTCTACCAAAGGCAAGGGAAAGTTGACTTAGACTATCTTGATGTAGACGCTGACTACTTTAGCCATCGAGAAGAATAGGCCACCACCTTTTTATTTATCCCTCAATATGGAGGGTTTGGTCGTGCATAACTGCATGATCGACTACTATGATAACCAAGTTAGTTTGTGAGATTACTGGCATGGAGTACACTAGGAGTAGTCCTAGAGTGCTTCAACTAGATGAAACTCTAGTCAATATAGTGGGGGTCATCAAGGATATCCCGATCGTGATGCACAAGATGTCGTAGATCATCGTAATACAATAAGTTATGGTAGTATATTTAGATATCTCTTTTAGCATGTGCCTATCAAGGGAATTCACTACCAAACTTGGAGGCTATTTATCTCTGGATTATTCGCACCTAGAAATCCCCTTCAGAGGAAGGAGGATTAATTTTTTTAATGAAAATCCCTCTACCTTTCACATTGAAAGGATCCAGGATGTGGAGAAACCATTGGACTCAATCAATATTATTGAAGAAGTAGAGGAGGGAGAAGGAATAGAGCTAATGGAAGAAGCTCTGGATTAGCTCCACATAGAATATGAGTTTTCTATGTCCAAATTTAATGCCATGATCAAATTTGACATAGGGTGTTACTCAATTACCAAGCCTTAAAAGGCTAAGGTATCGAGTGATGAAGACCCCATGGTCGATCAACTATGAAAGCTCTTCTTTGACTGCACCTGATGCAAGAATGGCATTGGAGCAGGAGTTGTCAGTGTCTACCCTTTGAGAAATTAGAAAATGTACTTGTACAAACTCGCATGGAGTTGTACAAATAATGCTACCGAATATGAAACCCTATGTTTGGGATTACAAAATATAGAAAAACTTGGAATAAAATAGTTGGAGATCTTCAAAGACTCAGAGTTGATCTGTAATCAAGTAACCAATAAGTTTATTGTGAAGCAACACTATTTGAAAGCATACTGTAATAAGGTATAGGATCTTCTCGAGTCCTCGACTCTGAATATTCATTCTATTTTGTGAGAGTGGAATAAGCATGCTGATGTCTTAGCGTCTGTTGGATCCAGATGCTCCCTTGTAGAGAACATAATGCAAAAATCAAAGGCAGTGAGGGTGATCTACAGGCCTTTGGTACCAGATAAAAATATTTATTGGTAGGTCTTTGATAGCGATGAGTAGATCATCAATTTTTTGATCAACAAAGCAAGCAATATTGAAGATAGGACCCTCAACAAAGAAGAGGATGAAGTTTTGATTCAACTAAAGAACAACCACGTCCCAAAGGGCTTAATCACCCTTGAAATTTTATTTAATCAGGATGATAGATCCCTCACTCACAAAATCAAGGTGGACATAAGAGAATATGAGGAGCTAGAGCTAGAATCTGAGAAAGCTATCAAGATAGGAATTGATTGCATGCCATTGGAAATTGAGCAAATCAGAACCTTGTGCAAAGAATACCCGAATATAGTCACTTGGAGCTACTATGACCTAAAGAGGTATGATAAGAGTGTCTTTCAATATACTATTGAACTGCAAGAAGGGATAAACCTTTTAGGAAGAATCAAAGGTTGGTTAACCCAAAGATAGAAGTGCTAATGAAGGCCAAGCTCCTGAAGATGCTGGAGGTAAAGATTATATATTCCATCAAGCATTATTATTGGGTGGTAAACTTGGTCCCAGTACAAAAAAGTATGGGGACATCCGCCTATGCATTGAATTCAGAAACCTTAATCAAGAATCTATGAAATATCACTACCCGTTGCCCCAAATCAATAAAATTCTTCATGTAGTGACGGGAGCAAAAATATTTTCTCTACTGGATGGTTTCTTCGGGTTCAATCAAATCTGGGTAAAGGATGAGGATTAGTACAATACTGCCTTCACCACCAAGTAGGGGATGTTCACCTACCAGCGCATACTATTTGACCTCTCAAATTTTGGGGTGACTTTCTAGAGAGTGATGGACTTAGCATTGGGTGAGTTACTCAATCACATCATCATTATTTATCTATATGACATGACTATTTTCTCCCATAAAAGTTAGGAACAAGGTCTACATTTGTGACAGGTGTTTGAGAAGTGTCGAGAGTTCAGAATCTCCATAAACCTAGAAAATTCCATTTTTGTGGTAAAATAAGGCAAGCTCCTGGGCCATGTGATATCAAAGAAGAGACTAGTTGTTGATCCTACTAGGGCAAAATCCATCCTCAAGCTACCTCTACCCGTAAAAAAGAAGGACCTCTAATACTTCTTTGGGCAGATTAATTTTGTAATTCATTTCTAAATTCACCTAGGTAGTAAAGCTAATGATCCAACTTCTCAAGAAGGATGTTGAGTTTCAATAGACTAAGGAGAGGAAGCAGAAATTCAAAGAGATCAAAGAAAAAATTGCTCAAACCCCCATTCTGGTGAATCCTGACTACTCCAAAGATTTTATCCTTTACATTGTTGCTGAACTAGAGAGCTACGTCGTTGTCATTACTAAGAAGAACAAGGATGACGATGGGTGACTGATAGCATTCTTGAGCCAAGTCATCCACCTGAATGAAGAAAAGTACAACTTCATTTAAAGGCAAGTGCATGTGGTGATGCGATCACTAAAGAAGTTTCACCATTTTGTCTCCTAGAGTAATACGATAGTGTACGTGGCGCACCCTAATGTTAGAAACTTCATCATTCAAGGTGAGCTTGGAAATAAAAGGGTAGGATGGGTCTCTAAGATCCAAAAGTTCAACATAGAAGTTTGGCCCACTAAACTGGTCCGTGGTCGAGCTCTATGCCAAGAACTGGCCAGAAGCACCACTTTTGAGGTGACATCTTGTCAGTGGGATGATCCAACATAGGAGAGAAATCTTGCAAATCGATCTGTACTCGACAGATATTGGATAGAATATCTTGTGGAATACTTTAGTACTGGACGGTACCCTTTTGACCTCAACACTTCACAGAGGAGAAGGTTTAGAATGTAAGCCTATAAATATGTGTTGTTACTGAGTAGTCTATTTCATCGAAATATAGATGAAGTCCTCCTGAGATGTGTCAGGGGATAGAAAAGCAAAAAATCTTGGATGAGTTCCATTTTGGAATGTCCATGGGCCATTTCATCGAAATGCCTATGGCATTAAAGATAATAAAAATGGGCTAATTTTGGCCTACTATTTTTGTGGATACCTTCAAGGTTAGTTGAAAGTGCGATAAATGCTAAAGGTATGTCAGCCGCACCAGGAATGCTTCTCTACCCTTGCACCCAATTCAGGTCTAGGCTACATTTTAGTAGTGGGGATTAGAATTCATTGGGGTGATAGATCCCAATTCATCCATGGGGTATAAGTACATCCTGACAACTACAAATTATTTTATCGATGAGTAGAAGCAATGCCCAACAAGCAAGCTAACCAAGATGTAGTCATCACCTCTCTGGAAGGACTGGTAACCCATTTTGGGATACTAGATGCAATAGTAACTGAAAATGGTACCCATTTCATCGGTGCCAAAATCTACGCATTCACAAGTATGGTATTTACCTAAATACTTCGTCTAATTATTATCCATAGGGCAATGATTTGGCGGAGTCCACAAATAAGAACTTGCTCAAGATCCTGAAGAGAACATTGAAAGGCAACAAGCAGAGTTGGCATTTTCTTTTGGACTTTTCTTTATGGGCTAACCGAATTTCCATTAAGAAATCAATCAAGACGTTCCCATATTCCTTGGTATATGGGAAGGAAGCAATTCTCCTCACGCATATTGAGTTATCCGTGTTGCAGTCTCTTCGATCGTTGGATGGTGGGAATGAGAGTTTGACCCTATAAGAGTTAGGATAGCCCAACTGTTGCAGTTGGAAGAGGAAAGAGAAAAATCCTACAAGGCTTTCATGAAGCATACCGAGACCACAAAAAATTGGTTCGGCAAGAGGAGGTCCGAATAGACCTTCCAGATTGACGACTTGGTCCTAAAATAGAATGAGAAGAAGTCCAAGCCCAAAAATCATGATAAATTTGATGCATTTTGGGAGGGTCCATTTCAAATTTTTGGGGTCAATTAGGTTAACTCTTTCACTCTTCAATATTTGAACGGGTTTACTCTTTCGATATCAATCAATGGCATTCATCTAAATGCGTACTACCAGTAAAGGATAGTTGAATTTTTTTATCAGCTATGTGCATATTTTTTATTCTTTTGTTTGCCTGTACATATTTGTTTTTCTCGGAGTATAAGTCTCTTCGCTCCATTTCACGTTATTTGTGGTGCAATTTTGAGCCAGAGGTCTAGTTGGCAGAGAAATGGTGTTGAAGATCCCAAATAAGGTTGTTTTGTTTTAGTTTAATTTTATGCATTTCTTAGTGTGCCAGAGAAAAAAAGGAAAATAACAGTTTTCAAGTGCCATATAAGGTATTTTTGCACTGCAAAGATGTTTGTTTCACTACTTTTAGCATCATCTGGCAGATCAGTTCAATGCTATGGAGGGCGCCCTGGTGAGAGGGAGTTTCACTCTTCTCTAGGGGTGAAACCCCATTTTGATGCTCTAAGGAGCGAAAGCCAAGTCAAAACTGAAAGCCAAATCAAAAGGTCAAAGTCAAATACTGTTTCGCCCCCAGTTGGATAGTGCAATGCCATTTCGGGGCTACCTCGGGTGAAAGTGCTTGGGTTTTTGCTCTAGGAATCAATGCCACTTTGGTTTTAAAGGATGCAAGTGGGGTCCAATTTGTTTCACCCCAAATGCCCAATGCAAGACCTTTTCGAGAATAAATGAGGCAAAAGCACCTTTGAAATTTAAACGGATGCAACCCAATCTAGGAAGAGAAAAGACTAGGTAGGTCCCAGAGCTGTTTCACCCCAGTATAGCAGTGAAACGTCATTTCAAGATGTAGTTGGATGAAATTCAAGTTATGAGCCCCAGGTTGTGAGTGCCACTTGTCAGAGAAAATAAGGAGTGCTCTGAAGATCATTTCTTTTTTTTAGGGCATCAAAGTCAAAGTCAAACCCCATTTCGAGGTTGTGTTGAGCAAAAGGTGCTGGCACCCTCCTTTGTGGGTGAAACTCAACATCGTGACCCTTCAGTCCATTTTTAATGCAAGCGCCACATGGCAGAGGTTAAAGAAAATAATTTTGGGACAAATACATAATCAACAAGATTTTAAATCATGATGCTCTACCTATTTCAGGCATTAAAGGAGCGAATGGACCTTTCACTTAGCCTTTTGAGTGAAATCCATTTTTTGCTCCTAGGGAATGATGAAAATGTGTTTAAAGCAAAGGGGTTTCTTTTTCTCCAATACTATGGGCATGTAGTCCAAGGTAAAACATGTCCAGCACACTCCTCGAAGAAGGTCATTGAAGCATAAAATAAATTTAAAGAAGGTAGTGCATCTCATATTTCAAGGAAAATTATGGCCCATGCAGTTGGCCAACATTGGGAAGTGCGCTCTACCATCGGTTAGCACACAGAAGATCTTCCACCTTACCCAAAATTGCTCTAGGAATTTAATCAGCCCTAGTTTCATTAATGTGGTGGGTAAATTATAGAACTATAAGAATACCATCACTGCATCTCAATCGAACCTAGGAAAATTATTGAGTTATTGCTACTTGCCATTATCAAAGTTTAGAGAGTAAGTATTGTTGGTAAAATACGGAGCGCTAGGCATTAGTAAGGCACTATCATTTTTAGAGCAAGTGATGACAAGTACACAACCAAGATGGGTAAGAAGAGTGCTGAGCAAAAGAAGGTCTCGAAGAAGGCAGAGGGTAAAAAAAAATAGAAGGAAAAGAAGGAGAAGGTACCGCTGCCATCGCTCGAGGATAAATTGAGAAGAATCCATGATTGTGTGCTCACTAGAATGAGCATGGAGAAGTTGTGTAGGACAATTGACCTTATAATGACCAATGTGTTTGTTGAAATCAATCAAAAAACTACCTATCACTCCTACCTATACTGGTACATGTGCATGCTTGTGCATCATTACCTGGAGCTAATAATCGTGATTACTAAATTCTACAACCCGCAGACCAGGACAATCCAATATGTCAAAGAGAAGAAGTTGTTCTCCATATCTAACCAAGATGTTCAAGAGGATTTTTTCTGTGGACAAGAACCCCCTACTGATTACATCATAAGAAATAGTAACAACACTGAACAGAATGAAAGATATGCGAACACAGTGTAGATGAGGCAATTCATGGAGACTCAACTGTTAGAGAAGCCAACACTCGAAATATTGCCAGACCTCCCCAAACCCTTGAAGAAGTTTAAAAATATTGACATCTACTCCATGCTGGCATGGGTTATGGGGATCTCCATAGACGCCCTAGTGTATAAGTGGCAGGTTTCATTTGTCGAATGTATTTCACATGGTGAGTTCTATTATTCCAATGCCATGATGTCGAGGATAAAGCTTGTGTTTTTCAATTGGGAAAACTGGGTGGCACGATAGATGCACATTTAGCTGAGTGAAATTCAAAGTGGGTAGGACATGTCATTTTGAATTTTCTCATTCATGGTGTGGTATTTCTTCTACCACATACACGACTATTTTGCCTTCATCGCCAAGAGCTGCACCAAAAAAGAAGGTAAAGCACTCCCCATTTATTAGTGGACTCAAAGTATGTCAAGGTATGAGTCCTACTACAACTTCAATAGAGTGTTCCTCAGCCTAGCTCTAGATATTATCCATGATGCCTGCGAGTGAGTGCTAAGGTAGGTGAGAGATTACATAGTGTAGGAGCAGTTGGGTGATGTTTTTCAACTAACATAGGGCCTTGTTAGAATATTTGGGTTTACTAGGAAACCCTTATTATTGTTGTACTACACCATTGAGTACCTGTTTACTCTCAAAGTTTCCTAATAGAGTGACTTCATTGATGACACGTATGGCCACGGGTGAAGGAAACCACACACCTGCCCTTGGCCCTTCCACCTTAGTGACATTAAGGTGTCGACCAATGGGTAAAAAATCTTTGTGGTGGTAACACTATACGAGCTTGGCCTGATTGATCTCCTCCAAAAATGGAAGTATGACCCACTAGGTATTTTTAGGAAGAATATCAAGGAAAAAATCTTCAATAGCTATCTGTACCCAGACATCGAAGCGCAACACAACCCCTCAAGGTGTGACCTAGAATGGCATGTGGATAGGACAATGTCTCTTCCCTTGTGACATGAATTCTACATAATAGAGGCTTAGTACTACCCTACACCAAACCCAGCGCATGACCCTGATGATGAAGTGTTTAATGTGATAAAGAACAAAGTGCCCGACTGGTTAGAAAAAAAAATTACAAATTGGTGGATTATGAGGGTCCACAATGGAAAGGAGGCATCCGACCCATTGCTTGTATTGGACCAAAATTTATTCAATGAATATGACATGCATTGTGACACTTATCAACATGTCTTGTTTGCTAACATTGTGGCTAGGAGTACTCAAAGCCCTAGCCAAGTGGAAGATGTGATAGAAGTGCATGGGCAACACACTGATCAAGAGCCACTTGTCAAGGAGAAAGGCAAGCAGCTGATCCTTTAAGAAGAGGTCACTCTGAAGAAGAGAAGCACTGATGCAAATCTTTCACTCCCTCATATTGTGAAGAATCCCTGATCTAGTCCAGTTTGACCTTTCAGCACAAACCCTCCTACAATATCAATGGCTTTATACATAGCTTTTATTGAAGTTCCAATTTAGGCATAGTAAACATAGAAAATATGATAGGAGATAGAGTTCATCGACCTAGAAATAGAAGCATCAAAAAGGAAGAAAGAGAATCTAGCCCTATCATGCAACAATTCACTATTTTGGCTTTGGCAGCACCCTAGCCCATAGGTGCATCTCTCCTTACTCCCTCTCTTACTTCTGTACCTATGACAACCATATTTTCTAATGCTAAAAGCCTCCTTTCTGCCCTGCTCACATTTGATATCCCCATGTCTACCATGTCCTTCCCTACATCCCAGTAAATAGTTTTCCCAATGCTCCCTCCTATTTCTCAGATGTCTAGCTTGTTTGTGTTTGTTTCTAATACTTTTACATTTTATGCAGCGTCTTCCCCTACCCCTCCTCAAGTTTTAGTTAAACCAATCATTGTATCTATCTCTACCGTCAATCCAAACCTGTTATTGCACCCTTGCACCTCCTCAGTAGCAGCAATGACACCTCTTGATATTCCAACCCTAGATCCTAGCACCTTGATTATAGCCATTCAAACCTCAACGTCTCCTCAAGTTACTGTAGTCGCTGCCTCAACTGTTCCTGATTCTGCTACTAAAGCTAACCCATGATAAGCTCTATTCCCCTTCACATCACTTTTTGGAGTATAGGAGCTAATGGAGATGGAGCTAGAGGTTTTATAGGAGGACCCAATCATAGAGAGTCTAGGTCGGATACAATAGAGTTCATCTACCTGGATTAAGGGCCAAAAAATAAAGAATGCATAGGCTCTAGCCCAGGTGGAAAAAGGGCTATGTTTGACCCACAAAATATGCAACTTCACAAGATGGAGAAAGTGCCCAAGGTCCAAAGCCATTAGAGGAGATGATGTCAGTAGACTATTCTTACTATCAGGAAATAACCCATGGCTTACAGAGTTATTGAGGATCTTTTATACTATTACGGTAGTAGGTTATCATTGAGGATATTTTATTTATGGTTATAATTCTTACTATAGAGGGTGAACACTGGAATAACTCTGGAAATTGCACATATAAGGTGTCTGGTTTTAATTTCTATTACATTTTCTGTGTTGAGTGCTATTGATTTAGAGTGTAATTAAGTTATCATGTTGCTTGTCCATCACCCCTTTTCTACTTGGCCTGAGGCCATATTTCCCATTCCTTTCAGTTAATTATAATTTCTTTCCTATTTTTTAATCTCAATACCCAAATTAGAATAGCAATGGAACCATCCCATCTCTAGAGATTTGTTTGGGAGGCATTTATTCCTTTTGATCTTTCAATGTTGGTCAGGTCTAGGGTGCATGGATGAAAAATTCCATACCTAAGGCTTATTATTGACCAACAAGACTTAAATTAAGTTATATGTTACTAAATTTTAGCAAGTTAGAGTCATTGTACCCAATTTATCAGAAAGGAGAATCAGTTTTCTCTTTATTGAGGGTTTATTCAAGCCTCTCAAAGGTCTAGTTAAGGCCTTTGCACCCTCATCATGAGATGAATCTCATTACTAAATGAATAAATTAATGCAAATATAAATCAAATTCTATGAAAATAATATAATTCAAGTAATCTAGCCACTTAGAGAGGGCTAAGTATCATATCCAATTAGAGAGGGTGGAGTCTTACGATATACACAATTCGATTTTTTAATGATGATTCAAACTAAAATACTCTACTCCTATTTATAAATGAAATCGATGGAAAATAATTAAATTAAAAAATATAGCCAACTAGGCTATATTAGAGTTGTTACATGCCCCCCCCTTAGAAATATTTGTCCTCAAAGCTAGAAAATACTAGAAAATACTCTTAGGCTTCCATGTAGCATCTTCTTATGGAAAGTTCTGCCACTTAATTAGGAACTCTTGAATTTGGCATGATCAAATATGACACACTTTGGATCATAGTATTGCTTCAGGTTGGGGAGTTATACGACCTTCTTCATCAAGTAATGGAAGCTCTATTTGAGATTGCACCTTTTGGCTAATAACTTGTTTGAGACAAGACACATGGAATACTGGATGGATGCGAGATGAAGGTGGAAGCTCCAATTGATATGATACTTTACCAATGTAATGAACCACTTTGCAGGGCCCATAAAATTGAGGATACAAATTCTGATTAGACTTTATCATCAAGGACAACTACTTATAAGGTTGTAAGTGCAAAAAAACCATATTGTTGACATTGAATTATCATTTTGAATGATGTAAGTCCTGTTGTTGCTTCATACGGTTTTATACCTAGGTTAAATTATCATTAATAAGTTTAAGCATCATATCACATTGTTATAAAAAACCTACCTGGGCTACCTTGGAAGTGTCAGGAACATAGTCTGTGATTTTTGGAGGCTTCTGACCATACAAGACTTTGAATGGAGACATCTTAAGTGAAAAATGGTAAGAAGTATTATACCACAATTCAGCTAAGGAAAGCCATTGAATCCAGTGATATTGCTTATCTTGCAAAAAATGAAGTTAAGTGCCCAAACATTTGTTAACAATATCTGTTTGACCGTTCGACTGGGGGTGATATGCAACAGATATTCAACTTGGTACCACTAAGGTAAATCGGTTCTTTCTAAAAATTACTAGTAAATATAGGATCATGATCACTTAAAATGGTTTTGGGAATACCGTGTAATTTGAAAATAGAATTAAGGAATACCTTGGCCACCTTACTTATGAAATAGGGATGCTATAGAGCACACAAATGAGCATATTTGAAAAGATGATCTACTACCACCAAGATCACTATTTTACCCTCTTATTTGGAAAGATCCTCAATGAAGTCCATGGAAATGATCTACTACCTTGACATATGATTTTAAGCCTCTCCAATAAAATTATTGCTTCACCCGTTGGTATGTTTTCAAGAATATTGAATGTATTACAAGAGGGGATGCATGAAGTTCTTTGAGAACCATTGATTTAATAGTTGAATATTAAGGAAGGTAATTGTGGTCTTTTTTACGAAGCACTCCCTCTGAATATGAGAAGTAAGAATGCATGGATGATCCCATTTTGTTTTTGGTAGATGATTGAAATTATATTATATGGGTTTTAATTGGTGCCCAAAACCAGAAACATAAGCATATGATGAAAATTATGTGGAGAAGCACAAAATAGGGTGTCTACACCTTAGCCGCTCCATGAACTAGACCAGAGAAAAAATAGACCCACGCAGGGGTTGTTTAATAGAAACACAAAGATTGAAAGAGAGAGCCCACATAGGGGCTAAGGAGAACATAAAGTAAAATCAAACCAGTGCCCATGCAGGGGTCAAAATATTAGTACCAAAATTTCCATGTAGGGGAATAGAGCTCGAAAGACAAAACAAACCAACTCTAATCATCGACAATCTTTTCAGCTAAAGAGCTCTTTTGACCATGTTTCTTGACCAATAGTTTTAGGGAGGCGTTGATGCTATCCATACCACTGATGATGCTACTAAGGATGGTGTTGTGGACCAAGTTAGATATGGCCATCAGAGAAACAATTTTGTCACTCCCATCATCAAAATTTTTGAGGTAAGCATACCTCTCAGGGTAGGTTGTGCATTTTCAAGTCGACAACAGTAGCATTAAGAAATTTTAAGGGAAATATTGGTGCCATATGAACATATTCCTATGAATAACCCCAAAATTTGTGAGCAAATCAACATACTTGTTAGCTTCCCGATACACATGGCAGGTTGTAGTGTTGCAAAAATTCTGCATCAAGACCTTAGCTTCCAGAATAATAGTGCGCACGTTCCATGAAGAAATTCTATTTATGATGATAGATTTTGTAACATTCATGGAATAACATTCAATTTGTAAATTTCTTGTGTAATATCTGATAACTTCTAGCCCTCTCCACAACACATGAGATTCAACATAGTGGTTAGTTTGGAAGCCTAGAAACTCAAGATAGGCCACAATGAGTCATCTATTGTGATCCTTGACCATACCTCCAACACCTGCAGCACCTAGATTTCCTTTAGAAGCACCATCACATTTAAGTTTAAGCCATCCTACAGGAGGAGTCTAATGAGTGCCAATTTTGGGATGGGGATTAGGAGTAGAGCTGGGATTGTGGGGAATACTAAGGGAACGAAAAAGAGTGGACTCAAGGGTAGACTCAGGTGGTTTGGTGCAAGGGAAAAGCTTAGAATTTTTAATAGCAAAGGTGATGGATTTGTTGGAAATAGAGATAGAGTTCTTGAGGGTGTTTGAAAAAATTCTACTATTTCTTTTGAGACAGATTTACCATAGGATATTATGGAGATAAAATTTCCACAAAGAAGACAACCTAGAATTTACGAAAGGCATGGGCCACTGAGAGAAAAAAGAACCAGGGATTTGGGGTAGGCCAAGGAGATGTGAAATGTGGACATGAGATTATCCATGGTAGAGTGGAAGAAATAACATTCTACAAAAATGTGGTTGACAGAATTCCAGACTGCCAACCAAAGATGGCATCTATTAGGAACAACCATCCCTCTATTTATGAGATTATCAATAGTGAGGATATTTTTTTGGATGGCCAACTAAGAAAAGATAACAAATTTAGGTATGATGTGTTTAAGCCAAACCATATTGAAAGGAATGAGAGAAATTTGGGGAGTGAAAGTCAACATATGAGAAAATTTGATAGAAAAAATACCAGAGTCAGTGTCTTTCCAGAAAAGGGTATCATAAGATATACCAAATGGAATTATAGTTGCCCTCAGTATTATTGATAATTTTGTGATAGCATTTGCAATATGGAGCTCTTTCCATATTTTGGGTTGGATATCAACCACCTTTATACCTATGAGAGTATCCAACAAATGTTGAACCACTAGGACTCTATTGTTCTCACTAAAAAATGATTGGAGATCCACCTTTCTAGTCTAGAGGATTGATTTCTAGATGGTGGATCCAACTTTAGGAATATTTTCATCCATAAAATTCTAGATGTGAGTGTATTTTTTATTGAATATGGAAATCCATTCAAGATTGCAATTGGTAAACACCTTCCAAGTCTACTTGGCCAACAATGCCATGTTAATATTACTAATTCTTATAAGACCCATCCCTCCTTGAATTTTGGGTAAGCAAAACTTTTCCCAGCTAACCAGATGAAACTTTTTTATCCTATGAACCTTTCCAAAGGAATCTCTTCTGAATCTATTTAATTTTGTTATAGACAAAAACTAGGGCTTTGAAGACTAACATAAAATAAATAAGAATACTTTGAAGACAGGCCATAGTGAGAGTGGCTTTGGCTTCTTGGAATAGGAGGGCTCGTTTCCAACCTGTAAGATTTTTATTGATTCTTTCAATAACATTGCTCCACATAGAATCTTTGGGGTAGATAGTGAACAGGAGAAGCCCTAAATAGATAGTGGAAAGATCATATATGACACACTAAAGAATACAAGTAATCTTGACCTATCCAGATAGGGGGGTATTGAGAAAGAAAAATTTACTCTTGGCATAGTTTATCTTTTACCCTGCAGCTGATGAGGCCTGGAAATGCCTCAATCATAACATGTTTTGTATACTAAAAATGCCTATAAACTCTTATGTTTTATCTGATATGTTAGTGAAGTTGATTCAATATGTTGTATATTAACCATTTTGCATGATCAAAGTATTTGAAATATTATATGCTGATTTTACAGCTTTTGCATAGTTTTGTGTTATTTTTGCTATGATTTGATACAATGGGATATGCTTAGAATAATAGCAACATTTCACTAATCTTGTTTTGATTTGACAAAGCATTTAATTCACCTAATCTGGCAACAGTGCAAGCAAACTGTTGTTGTGCAACAAAAACTGGTCTTTCCCATATAAATTCCAGCCAGTTGTCCATAAATAGCAAGGCATGGAATTCACATGAGGAAAGGGATGAAGAACATTATAATTTGATCTTAGGAGATAACCCACCTGAGATATGTAGAAGAAATCACTGGAAAAGCATACATTTTTTCATTTCGAAGTATCTTCGAAATGAACAGATATCTTCGGAATGAAGGAACACAACATCTTCGAAATGAGCGAATCTTCGGAATGAAGAATGCAGCGTCTTCGAAATGAGCGGATCTTCAGAATGAAGCATGCAGTATATTCGGAATGATTGATCTTCGAAATGAGAATGCAGTATCTTCGGAATGAGCGATCTTCGAAATGATAACTGCATTGTCTTCGGAATGAATCCACTTATCTTCGGAATGAAGAACAAAATGTGTTTTTGACCTGTTGACCAATTTTTGAAGCCGAAAAAAGGGAAATAAAGGTTGGAAAAAGTAAAGAGAAATATTTTCCATCTGTCCTTGCCGTCATTGTTGACCAAAGCCATCATTAAGGGAAAGATCAAGTTTTAGTCCTCTTCTAGGATAAAACCAGAATTTGTTGCAGCATTGTAGGATTAGATCTTTTGAGATATTCTTTGTTTGTAATAAGATCATAGGATGGCTATAAATATTGCTCCCATTCAGGTTGAGCCTAGTAGGTAGAAAAGGAGGTAGATAACAGAGTAAGGAAGCTAGCAGAAAATACAAAGTATAACTAGAAATTGACTGTTACAGTCCTGTAACAGTTTTTCAGCAGAATTTTTGTAATCATGTCTTTTGATCAATAAAGTGCACCAGTTCTATTTCAAATTACTTGTAAATGAGTGTGATTAAGATTTAGAAAAAGAGAGAGACTTACACCTTCTTCTGGAAAAAGAGGCTGGCCACTTCCAGACCTAGGAGGAGGACTAACAAAGTAGGTTTTTATTCTGATTTTGCTGCAGCAGAATGAGTTGTAGAACTTGTTATTTCAATTGCTTGTAAATAGTTGACAATATTTGTAGTATTAGTTTATTTATGCTTAGATTAATCTTGTGCTTAAAGTTTTAGTTGCAATCTTACTTTCAACAAAGTTTCCACTTCATTTTCAGATTGTTATTTCCAATTTATCGTTTTTCAGCAATTTCCTGTATTTTATGTTTTGCTGTCAAAATCCGAACAGAAGATTGACAACCTTCTGTTATAGAACTTTGATAGTTTTTATTTCCACATTAGATCTAAACTTTCATTACTGCAAAAGTAATTAGATTTCCTTTCTGCAATTAGGATCAGACTTTCAATTCTGCAACTATTAATTTTGTAATATAATTAGGTCTAATTCTGCAATTGTAATTAGGACTTCATTTCTGCAGTTAATGATTAGTTTCCAATTCTAAAACTTAGATTAAGATTTAATTTATGCAATTTAGAGATAGGAATGTTCCAAAACCCCCACACAACCGGTTCCACCAATAAGACTTGTTGCCCTAGATTGACCTAAGTTATAGCTATTTCACTTCTTCTCCTGTAGATAGCCTTGTACACTGCCCTGGATTGACAGATTCATTGAGAATTAATGATGGTATAACGACTACGCATCATTTTTGCACCGTTGTTAGAGAATAGTGTTGTCAGAAGAAAAAAAATAGTAAAATAGTTGTAATCAGACTAAACTATGAACATTCAGGTTAAAATCTGAATATAACAGCAAAGTAAGATAACTATTGACTTAATTTATGTCATTTAGGAGTAAAAATGAATGAGTAAGTCTAGGGAGACCCCAAAGGATCCCTGGCTTGTCCCATTAAGGAGATCTTCATGCCTAAGGGGTGAATCACCTATGTTTGAACTACCTGAAAGATTGAAAGAAAAATCACCAGTCTCACCATCAGTAGAACATTTTGAGAAAGAAAAATCACCAAATTTATCAACAGAATATCTTAAGGAAGATAATTCATCAGACTCATCAACAGAGAAGCTTAGACCTCTTGAGAGAACAATTTGGAAAGCTTTAACTTCTCCTAGGAAACAAGAAACTATGGCAGAAGGAGGCAATGTAGATGGACAGCATAGCTATGTTCATAATGAAGGGGATGATCAGGATATACTCCAACTGTCCAGAACATTTGAATATCCTATTCATCTGAATCCAACACAAAACTCTCCCATGAAGACCATTTCACCTTCAGTACTTCCAACCTTTCGAGGTGTTATATATGAAGATCCTGACCAGTTTTTGTTTGAATTCAAGGTAGTGTGTTATACCTATGATTATATAAATGACAATCAAAAACTTAAGGTTTTTCCCTCAACTCTCAAGGATTCAAAGATTACGCTGGTTCATGAGCTTAGAGCCAAATTCCATAAGAACCCGGGATCAAATGGAGACCGTATTTTTAGACAAATATCGGGAATACTGCCGTGTAAGGAATAGAAAAGATGAGTTATTTAGAATCAAGCAGGAAGATGATGAGACCTTGGAAGATTATCTTGATAGGTTCTCCTTTGTTCAAAGGAGATGTGGACTAGTAGAACCAGAATTATGTAAAACCATCTTTTTGAGAGGATTGCAAGATGAATCTAGAGAAGTTTTGGATTTGATGGGAAAAGGGGATGTAACCACTCTCAGTAATGAGGAAATTATGGATCTCTACAGGAATTACTCTCGCACTAAGCAAAGAATAAGAAAAAGCTACACAAATGGTACTAATGTAAAGGACCTGATAGAGGAACTTGCAAATTTCAAAACTGATATCCTAGTGCATCTAAACACTACTTTAGGGGAAATCTCTGCAAAGGCTAAAAACATAGAACCTTTGGCAATTTATTGCCCAAGATGTAGAAGTAAACATGCTTTGCAGGAATGTCCTTTGAATAAAACATCTATCTCAGCCATTTGTGGTATCTGTTCAAAAAGGCATTCAACTGATCAATGCCACCTGCTACCACAACTCAAAACTATGTTAGAAAACCAGACTGAGGAACTCAACTATATTGGACCAAAACAAGGGGGAAATTTCTCTCAATATCAAAATCCCTCCCGTTTTCCTACAAATTGGGGGCATAATCCTGGTACTATGCCTTGGGGACAATCAGAACCATCCCAACATCCTTGGAATTATCCTCAATGGATAAATTCCCAAGAATGGCCACAATCAAATTGGAGTAACCCAGCCTGGAATCAAAATCAACACAACCCCTCATGGAATCAAAACAATCCAGATTGGAATCAAAATTAGACTAATCCACATTGGGTGCAAAACCAACCAAAGTGGAATCAGCAATACCAGTCCTATCCAAGGCAGCAAAGGAATCAAGGTCAAACTCAACATTTGTTGCCTACACCTAATCAAAATTTTTAAGAAAAACAACAGCAAACACAACAAGTGAAACAAACTCAATTGCCAGCTCAACCAGTCTAATCCAAATAGTGTAATACAGACACCTCCTGTCTATGTGGCTGAAGCTGAAGAAAATATTGAAATTAATGTTCTTGATTGTAGTGACATCCAAATCTGTTCAGGGAAAGTTGTACCTGAACTAGTTTTAATGGAAATCAAATATAATGAAAAGCAAGAATCATCAGAACCATAGAGAATACAACCAACAATAGAAACAAAAAAATTGGATCCAACAATAGAAAAAGAGACACAAGCAGAACAATTACCAGGGATAGTTCCATATCCTGAAAGAAAATACAATACCAAAAATTTTTGAGTCATAATTGGTCAAAGAACTCAAAAAGTTGACTATCTCATTGCCATTATTGCAAGCCATTAAGGAAATACCAAAAATTAACAGTACTGTCTAAAATTTATGCATTAAAAGAGCAGGAATAAAGAAGAAAGCATTCCCCAAGACTGTGCAGGTTGAAGGGAAGATAGCTGATCTCTTATCCGAAAAACTACTACCTCCAAAGTATAGTGATCCAGGAAGCCCAGTTATCACAATCACCATAGGTTCAGTACCAATATCAAATGTTTTAGTGGATCTAGGAGCTGCAATAAATGTCATGACTAAAGATACAATGGAACAATTACAGCTCAAAAACCTCAGCCCCACATTTACAGTTTTAGAAATGGCTGATAGGTCAGTTGCAAAACCTGAAGGAATCATTGAAGATGTCCCTATAGAAGTTTCTTCTTGGTAATTCCCTATAGATTTTCTAGTTTTACAGCCAAGAAATTTAGCACATGGATACCCCATTATTTTGGGAAGACCTTGGCTTGCAACTGCAGCAGCCTTCATAGACTGCAGATTTGGAAATATGACTATTTCAAATGGTATTGAGCTAAAACAAATTTCTTTATATCCTCTTGCAAAACCATCTAGCAAATTTTTAGGTCAGTTATGGTTTTCTGACTCAGATGAGGAACCAGAAGAGGTCATTTCTACACTAGCTACCTTAGTAGTAAGAGAACACACAAAAGACCTCAGTGACACAGAAAACTTAGAAAATGAAACAATCCTGATGAATGTTCTGCATGAACAAGGTTTAGAAGGGGAAGCAACAAATATCCAACAATTGATAAGTAATGAGGAGAATAAAAAATTTGAAGATGAATCATCTATGCTATCACAGGGAAACTCTGTTTCACTACCACATGGATGGCACCATCATCTGATTTTTCCTTCTCACTGTTCCATACAAGATATGCTTCCCTCAAGCAGTAATAAAATAGAAAGCTGCTTCTTTTCTCCCATCTCAGCAATGTCCTCTTAATCCCTTAAACACCAAGTATGAAGGAGTGAATTCAGTCCTTCTAAATACAAAACAAATAGAAGTCCAGCCAGGAAAATTTTTGAACATCTACAGCCAGCTTACTAGGGAAGAGGAAGAAAAATTGATAGTTGTTTTGCAGAAGCATGTTCATGCTTTTGCTTGGAACTACAAAGATATGTCAGGAGTTCATCCTGATATATGTACCCATAGAATCTATACTGAAGAATTCAATCCAGTCAGACAACCTCAAAGAATATTGAATCATGCCTTAAGAGATATTGTGAAAGAAGAAATTGAAAAACTCTTGGAAGTAGGATTCATTTACCCAATTTCTGATAGCCAATGGGTTTCTCCATTGGTAATAGTTCCTACGAAAAATAAAAAAATGAGAGTATATGTAGACTATAGAGAATTGAATAAGGTGACATACAAAGACCATTTTCCATTACCTTTCATAGATCAAGTGTTAGATACTCTTGCTGGAAAAAGATACTTTTGTTTTCTTGATGGATTTAGTGGATATAATCAAATTCAGATTGCACCCGAAGATCAAGAAAAGACAACTTTTACATGTCCATGGGGAACATTTGCCTATAGGGTTTTACCTTTTGGTTTGTGTAATTCCCCGACAACTTTTCAACGAGCGAGTCCTAGCAATTTTTGCTGATCCGACCACCAAAAGTGTTGAAATTTACATGGATGATTTCACAAGTATGTGGACAAACTTTTGATTTTACATTGGAAAATCTTGACAAAGTCTTAACTAGTTGTGAAACATACCACTTATCCTTAAATCCAGATAAATGCTTCATGATGATGAAGGAAGGGATAGTTCTTGGTCATCACATCTCTCCCGAAGGGATCCAAGTTGATCCAAAGAAAGTTGAAATTATCAAGAATCTCCTTCCTCCTAAAACTCGGACTAATGTCGAAGCTTCCTAGGACACATTGGTTTTTACCACAGGTTTATTCCCAACTTTAGTACAATAGCCACTCCTATGTTTGCCTTATTGACTAAAGATTCTGAATTCTCCTGGACCGCAAAGTGTCGGGAAGCATTTGAAGCTCCGAAAGAGAAATTGATAACTCCACCTGTGCTCGGAGGACCTAATTGGACATTACCATTTCACATTCAGATCGATGCCTCCAATACAGCAATTGGAGCAGACATTAGGACAAATTGATAATGGTGAACATTATACCATCTACAACATTAGCAAGAACTTGACAGGAGCAGAGAAAAATTATACAACAACTGAGAAAGAATTCCTAGAAGTAATTTATGCCATCAACAAATTCAGGCATTATATCATAGGTTATCAAATATTTATTCACACAGATCATACAACCATTAAGTATTTGATGAATAAACCTATGGTAAGTGCAAGAATTATTCATTGGTTTTTGTTGCTGCAAGAATTTGATATCACCATAATCAACAAACTAGGAAAAGCTAATGTTGTGGCAGATTTCTTGTCTAGGTTGCAGAACACAGATGAAGGGGAATTAGTTGATGACACTTTTCCTGATGAAAAACTATTTGCTATATCAGTTCAATCACCTTGGTTTGTAGATATAGCCAATTATTTGGTCACAGGGAAAGTTCCTCCACATTTTACTTCAAAACAAAAAAAACAATTGATCAAACAGAGTTCTTTCGAATGGATTAAGGGTATGCTTTTTAAGTGCAGTCCTGACCATGTGTTACGTAGGTGCATCCGAAAGGATGAAGTGTATGATATCCTTAGAGCTTGTCATGATGAACCCTCAGGTGGACACTATTCCGTAAAAAGCATAGTTAGAAAAATCTTGGGGATAGGATATTATTGGCCATCTCTTCACAAGGATGTGAAAAAGTACATCAGGCATTGTGATGCATGCCAAATAATGGGGAAACCCACTCATACAAATGAGATGCCACTGCATCCTCAAATGGTTTTAGAACCATTTGAGAGGTGGGGGCTTGATTTTGTAGGACCTATTGATCCACCTTCTCAAGGAAAGGTGCATATTCTAGTATGCATTGATTACCTGACAAAGTGGGTAGAGGTGCATGCTTTCAAACATGCTCGTGAAGAGAAGGTCGCTGATTTCTTGTATACTCATATTTTTTAGAGATTTGGAGCTCCACGGTCTATCACCACAGACCAAGGACCCCAATTTGCATCCAAAGTCATAAAAGCATTTACAGAATTGTATGAAATCAAACATAGGAAATCATCACCTTACCACCCACAAGCAAATGGCCAGGTTGAAGTAACAAATAGGGAACTAGAATGCATCTTGACAAAAACAGTAGCTTTTCATAGGAGAAATTGGCTAGACAAATTACCCAAGCAGTTTGGGCCTACAATACTACTTGGAAGTCCACTACTGGATTCACACCTTATGAACTAGTCTTTGGTAAAAAGCCTCTCTTACCTATTGAATTTGAGCTACTAAAATTGCGCACAACACTGGAAATTGGAATTGAATTGTCGCAGGCACAGACAAACAGGATTCTGCAGCTGAATGCATTGGATGAACTTAGATTGGATGCTCGCACCAAAGCGAGGTAATTCAGAGTAGAGGAAGTCTGTGGCATGACAGTCACATTCAGTAGAGGAAACTTCAACAAGGAGATTGGGCTTTACTATTTGATTCTCAATATGAAGACTTCCCTGGAAAACTGAGAACGAGATGGTTGGGACCTTATTGGATTGAAGAGGTATTTAACAATGGAGCAGCTTGTTTATCCCCTATTAATGGGTCACGAAGAAAGTTGGTAGTGAATGGACATCGCCTCAGGGTATACCATACACCTCTGACTAAAGAAGAATTCTTGCAGCAACTTGATAGTTTGGATACATAGCAGGTGGAAGAGATTCCTTCTTCCACTTCAAAACAATCAACATGATCAGTGGATTTCAAGAAAAAACCAAAAAATACAAAAAAATCAAAAAAATAGAAAACAAAAATATGAATAAATTCTGAGTATGAATTCCTTCATGGGCATGGTTTCAGGGTAAATCATGAAATTCCTTCATGGGCGTAGTCAGGATCAAGAAAAAAAAAAAGAGAAAATGAGAGGTAAAAAAAAAAGGGGGAAAAAAAAAAAAAAAGAGAAAAATGAATAACCCAGCAGTGAAAACCTTTTCTTAAGGAACTACTGAGTTGGTGTGCATGAAAACCAGTTTTCTGGCATGCATAACCTTGAGAAATTTCTGAACCATCATTGTACAAATTCACCTAGTGCACTTGTTTTGAAATGTTGCAGAAAATCTCGAGCAGAATATCAACAAAAGCAGTCATTCTTCAAAACTGGCATTAACTATTTTTATCAGGTATATATTTCTTACATTTCTTCATTGTAAAATGATTGGTATATAGTATGTGACAATTAACCATTAGCATAAAATGTATTCATAAGAGTTGGCATACTTAAAAACATGTTTTGAGAATGAAAATATTGATTTCTGTCTAATCTTTGAAACAAGAATGCCAAAAATAGTGCCTGTTGTATTATCTTCGGAATGACGATTTACTTTCACAATACAGCCTGATCTTCGGAATGAGGATTAGTCTTCGAAATGAGGATTGATCTTCGGAATGAAGATCTGTCTTTGGAATGAAAATTTTGCAAAGAAGATTTGTCTTCGGAATGAAGACCTATCTTCGAAATGAGGTCATAATCTTCGGAATGAGGATTTGTCTTCGGAATGAAGACTTGTCTTCGGAATGAGGTCATAATCTTCGGAATGAAATTTTGTTTGCGCAATAAGTTATAATCTTCGGAAAGAGCATTTCCACGTGGCATCCAAGAAGATAAGGTACGACAAAATCAAGATTTTTTCTTACTTGCATGCAAGGAAGGGACACGTGTCAATCAACACATGGTTTGTTTTTGCACTCATTGGAAATACGGAGAACATGACCAACCATATGCCACCAATTTTTAATGTCAATTAACATGCACGTGAGAATCTGCAAAACTAATGAGGTGGATCTGACGGCAAGGACATCCATGCAATTATAAACAAACAGGTGTACAGTGCAAAAGTAGAAATGTGTGCCATCTTTCTTTTCAAAGACGTGTTGTGAGGTACAGTGCACATGATACGATTAATTTTGAAGAAGACGAGAAATAGGGCAACGAAGGTTTCAACTTAAAAATCTGCAAATTTGCAATAGAAAATAGCCATAAATCCTGCAGTAGAACAACAGCCGCAGTGTATGATTTTTAAACAGAGAAAAATGGGGCGAAAGATCAGAACAGAGCCTGCAGATACCACTTACCTCCGAGAAAATTTGGTAGTTGTGCAGATTTTTGAAGACAGAGGGTTTATGAAATTTCTGGATAAATTCAATGGGTCTTCTAAATATTTAGCTGGCATGTTCGCCCATATGTTCAGAAACAACCGAGCACATGTTAATGGCATGTCTATTGAGGTAAGCCCTAAAATTTTAAGTCAGATTACAGAGCTGCCATTAGAAGGGATTTCAATTACTAGATCTGGTAAGAACACATTGGCAAATGTAGTTAATCAGTTTGTAGAAGAAAATGATAGAGAACCTGAATACTTAACCCATAACAACACATGCAAAGGGTTAAAAAGGGCCAGCCTGTAGGAACCCTGGGATGAAGTAGCCACCTGGGTAATTAAGTTTTTAACCTGTGAAGGGTAGTATGTGCTGTTGTCAGGGCATCATCTGTGAATTTTGAACCATCTCAGACATGGTGGATAAAAACCAGAAGTTAGGGTAAATCTTCCCCTGTATCTGTATCAAGAGTTAAAGAACATGGAAAAAATATATCAGGAGGGTAAAGGAAGCCTTCGCCATCATGGCCTCATCAAATTAGTTTGCCAACACCATTTTAGAGGAAACCCTAGGAGTTTTGACAGGTTTTACTCTAACCTAAATGATGTCATTTTTGGGGATGAAAGTGAGGAAAAAGAAGAACCAATTACTGCTAATGTTGCTGCAGAAGAGGAAACAGCTGCTACAAAAAATGTTGTAGAAGATGCTGCAGAAAAATTTGTAGAAGATGCTGTAGAAGAAACTGCAGAAGGTGCCCCTGAAGCTGTTACAGAACTACACCCCACAACAGCAGCAGAAAACCTTGCTCCTGAACCCTCAACTTCACAGGCTAAGAGACAAAAGAGAAGAGGATATGGAACTAGTAGTAGAGCAAAAAAACAAAAGAAATTTTGGTTTGCTGAAGCTGCAACTGACTTATTAGAACAGAGAAGTGAAACAAGGGAAACAGAGGCATCTAAAACTGACCCCATGACCCCTACTGTCACCAAAAAACAAAGCAAAAAGAAGAATTTTGCATCTAGAACTAGGAGGTCTACAAGAATCCATTTGAAAGAAACTACAGAACAGGTCATGGAGGAAGAAGATAGACCAAGCGACCCAGATGTCACAGAGATACAACCAACATCTGACAACTTTTCAAAATTCCCTGAATAGATAGCTGAGGCAGAAATTGAGTAGGTTGGTTTGGAAGAGGCTACAGTTCAACAGGCTATAGATATGGTAGATATCCTTATAGACAGTCTCATAGAGCCTCCTGAACAAGAACAAACTATTGCAGAAGAAGAGAAAATATTGGTTGAGCGACCAAGCGCAATCGATTTGTCCGCATCAGCTTCTAAAGCAGAAATAGAAGTGGAAGATATCACGGAGCGAGTTGAGGGTAGCAAGAAGTGTTGTCAAAACACGGACCCGGATGGATCACGAGAGAAAGAAGGCATCATTGAGATGCAAGAAAGAAAAATTGCAGAACTTCAACGAGAAGTGGCAGAACTAAAAAAATTGTTGTCACAATCTGAAAAATAGCCAGCTATATCCCATGATGAAGATAATTTGGCTCAATTGCTTCTGGGTTTATCAAGAGTAGATGATTCTGTTGAAGCAGACATGGGAGTCCATCTTGAAACAACACTCCTTCATTCTAAAGAAGTGTCTGTTCATTCTGAAGCAGCACCATATTATTCTAAAGCATTGCCTTCTTGTTCTGAAGATGCTTCAAACATGGTGAGGAATATTGCAGAGGATGTTGAAAATGAGCCACCAACACAGAAACAGTCCCAAAAGTAAGAAAATATTCAAGTAAGTACTCCTACTGAGGTCCCTACATTTCAACTTGCTACACTTCAAGTAGAAACAGTAGATAATGGGGTACAAGTAGAAATACTATCTGATGACAACCCCATAGAAATAGCAAATAAGGGGGTGCAAGTAGAGTTATTGACAGATGAAAAACGAATGGAAGTGGCAAAAAAAGGAGTTTAGATAAATCTGTTGCCTAGGATCCCCCTTATAGTAAGACCACCTAATACTGTGTCTCTAGAGCAGTACAATGCAGATATAGCTAGCTAGATATTTAGATATGAACAAATTGCCAATAAAACTAAAAAATTCAAATTGGAAGCAAAACAACTAGAAGCCAAGGACACAAAAATTTAGGCATTGAAAGAAAAGGTGTCTGACTTATGCCAAATTGCTGAATTTTTAGTCCAATTTAGACGACCAGCTAGGTTTTACAGCCTTATTTTGAAGAAAAAATACCTCAGATGGCAGGTCATGAGGATTACTTCAAATCTTCCATATAAATTGGACACTATTGAAGATTTTTTGGAAGCATATTTTAACAGTCCCTTTGAGCAGAAAAATCTCTTGTGTGAACTGTTTTTACACAGTTTCTTTATTCTAGAGGAAGTTGACTCTCATCCTCAAATCTACATTGGAGATGTTCAGTTGAGAGCATTTATGTCTACTTTGCAAAATCAACTTTATTGGGATCAAGAGAAAAGGCAGAATAAAGTGATTGAAACAAGGGCTGAGTTTTTAGTCAGAGCAATCCAGCCAAATCACCTAAATATCACCCAACAACACTTTTCAATGATGAACAGGGATGATATTAAGAGAATGTACTTGAACAATTTGAGGGACTGTGTGGCCAGATTTAACAATTTCTGTGATCACAATTTCTTCCCAACATTGTCAGTATGCAGAGACAGATGGAATGAACTTTCCATGTCTTTGAGGAAAAGATAACCTATCTCCCCCATCAATTTAGAATGGTCCAGAAGAAGAGCATAAGGTGTAGTCCAACTGATTCAGATCATACAACATAACTGGATAGGTCTCAGGTTTAGGCCTCCAACCATCATTACTCTAGTTCCATTCTACTTTGAGGAAGATGCCCAGCCTGATGAACAATTTGAAGATTGGCTCAGAAACATTTAGGAAAACAGGGGGTATTACATAGGCAAGAAGTTATTCTACAGGTCATGGAATCTAAACATGGACATATGTGATTCCATAGCCCAATAGAATGCATGAGGGCATGCATTAATATAAGTTGGGGGGAAAATGATGAGGCCTGGAAATGCCTCAATCATAACATGTTTTTTACACTAAAAATGCCTATAAACTCTTATGTTTTATCTGATATGTTAGTTAAGTTGATTCAATATGTTGTATATTAACCATTTTGCATGATCAAAGTATTTGAAATATTATATGTTGATTTTACAGTTTTTTGCATAGTTTTGTGTTCTTTTTGCTATGATTTGCTACAATGGGATATGCTTAGAATAATAGCAGCATTTCACTAATCTTGTTTTTATTTTACAAAGCATTTACTTCACCTAATCTGGCAACAGTGTAAGCAAACTGTTGTTGTGCAGTAAAAACTGGTCTTTCCCATATAAATTCTAGCCAGCTGTCCATAAATAGCAAGGCATGGAATTCACACGAGGAAAGGGATGAAGACCATTAGAATTTGATCTTAGGAGATAACCCACCTGAGAGATGCAGAAGAAATCACTGGAAAAGCATACATTTGTTCATTCTGAAGTATCTTCGGAATGAATTGATATCTTCGGAATGAAGGAACACAGCATCTTCGGAATGAGCGAATCTTCAAAATGAAGAATGCAACATCTTCAAAATGAGAGGATCTTCGGAATGAAGCATGCAGTATCTTCGAAATGAGCGATCTTCGGAATGAGAATGCAGTATCTTCGAAATGAGCGATCTTCGGAATGAGAACTGCATTGTCTTTGGAATGAAGCCACTTATCTTCGGAATGAAGAACATAATGTGTTTTTGACCTGTTGACCGATTTTTGAAGCTGGAAAAAGGGAAATAAAGGTTGGAAAAAGTAAAGAGAAATATCTTCCATCTGTCCTTGTTGTCATTGCCGACCAAAACCATCATTAAGGGAAAGATCAAGTTTTACTCCTCTTCTAGGATAAAACCAGAATTTGTTGCAGCATTGTAGGATTAGATCTTTTGAGATATTATTTGTTTGTAATCAGATCATAAGATAGCTATAAATATTGCTCCCATTCAGGTTGAGCCTAGTAGATAGAAAAGGAGGTAGAAAATAGAGTAAGGAAGCTAGCAGAAAATACAGAGTATAACTAGAAATTGACTGTTACAGTCTTGTAACAGTTTTTCAGCAGAATTCTTGTAATCATGTCTTTTGATCAATAAAGTGCACCAGTTCTATTTCAAATTACTTGTAAATGAGTGTGATTAAGATTTAGAAAAATAGAGACTTACACCTTCTTCTGGAAAAGAGGTGGCCACTTCCGGACCTAGGAGGAGGACTAACAAAGCAGGTTTTTATTCTGATTTTGCTGCAGCAGAATGAGTTGTAGAACTTGTTATTTCAATTGCTTGTAAATAGTTGAAAATATTTGCAGTATTAGTTTATTTATTCTTATATTAATCTTGTGCTTAAATTTTTAGTTGCAATATTACTTTCAGCAAAGTTTCCACTTCATTTTCAGATTGTTATTTCCGAATTTACTGTTTTTCAGCAATTTCCTGCATTTTATGTTTTGCTGTCAAAATATGAATAGAATATTGACAACCTTCTGTTACAGAAATTTGATAGTTTTTATTCCCACATTAGATCTAAACTTTCATTACTACAAAAGTAATTAGATTTCCTTTCTGCAATTAGGATCAGACTTTCAATTCTGCAACTGTTAATTTTGCAATATAATTAGGTCTAATTCTGCAATTGTAATTAGGACTTCATTTCTGTAGTTAATGATTAGTTTCCAATTCTGCAACTTAGATTAAAATTTAATTTATGCAATTTAGAGATAGGAATGTTCCAAAACCCCCCACACAACCGGTTCCACCAATAAGACTTGTTGCCCTAGATTGACCTAAGTTATAACTGTTTCACTTCTTCTCCCATAGATAGCCTTGTACACTGCCCTGGATTGACAGATTCATTGAGAATTAATGATGGTATAATGACTACGCATCAGAAACCTCTTCATAGAGATATAAAATATCTTTAATTGACTTTACTTCCCAAACTGAAGCATGGGTGACTAAGATAGTGTCATCTATGAATTACTAATGAGAAATGGATCTTATGTTGAAAGCAACTTGAATACTAGATATCATGCCATCTGAGCAAGTATCTTTGAGAGCTCTTCTAAGGGATTCAACAAGAATAAAAAAGATAATATGTGATAGGGGATCCCCCTACCTAAGCCCTATGTTTCTTGGAAAGTAACCTATTGTAGACCCACTGACTAACACTGAGAACCAGGGGCTAGAAATGCAATCTTGAATAAGTTTGACCCAATATCTATGAAAACAAAACTTGAGAAGGAAAAAAAACAAGAAATCTCAATTGAACCTATCAAAAGCTTTATTCATATCAATTTTAAGGACTAGGGTAGCTTTTTTTTGTTGGAGATAGAATGGAGGACTTCATGCAAAGTTATGATACCATCAGTTATAGATCTTCCTTTTACCGAACTACCTTGGTAGGGATCTATGATTTGGGGAAGAAATTATTTCACTCTGGATGCTATAGCTTTGGTTAGGATTTTATAAATCACATTACGTAAACTTATGGGTCTAAAATCCACCATATATTTGCACACAGGCCCTTTAGGAACAAAATCTATGAAGGTAGAATTAATACATCTGGGGATGGATTTTGCATGTTGGAGTTTAGTGATTGCCTTACACACATCTTGCCCAATAATGTCCCAAAAGGTTTGAAAAATTAAGGGGAGAAACCCTTAGGCCCAAGAGCTTTATCAGGGTGCATAGTGAATAAATCTTGCTTGATCTCATCTAAAGAAAGAGGCTTGATGAGCGAGGAATTCATTTTTGGAGTGACCAGGGCAATCTTGAATGATTTAAGCATTCTATAAATCCCGCTAGCCATTCTTCTTGGAGTTGGCCGAGCCATTGTGGACAAGGACCCAATATGGCATTGATGGTAACATCGTCTTTGTATATACAAGACAAAGCATCGACTACCACATTTTATTTACATTTCTTATACTTGATGACAAAATCATAACCCAAGAGTCTAGTCAACCATTTATTTTTTAATACATGAAATACGTTGCTCTAAGAAATGCTTAAGGCTACTATGGTCAATTTTAATGATGAAACGACTACTTAATAAATAATATCCCTGTTTATCTATAGCATGTAGAATAGCTAACATTTCATTTTCATAAGTGGATTGTTCCAAATTCTTCCCTAAAATTTTCTTACTTTCAAAAGCCAATGGATGTACTTCTTGCATTAAAACAACTCCAATACCTATGCTAGAAGCATCACACTCAATGACAAAGGGCTTGCTAAAATCAGGATTGGCCAAAACTGGAGTGGAACACATAGCCCTTTGAGGGCTTTAAAGGCTTGAGAAGCAGTTGCATTCCAAATAAAAGCATCATTTTTTGTAAGAGAAGTGAGAGGTGCCACAATATTACCATAGTTGCAAATAAATTTTCTATAATATCCTATGAGTTCTAGAAAACCACAAAGTTTTTTAAGCGATTTTGGTAGAGGTTAATATTGAATAACTTTGATTGACTCCTTCATGAGATACTATATATCCTAAATATTCCACCTCTTGGAATAAAAATGCACATTTGGATATTTTAAAAAAGAGTTTCTCATTTTTTAATAGATAAAGGACTTTATCAACATGAACTAGGTGATCCTTCCAAGATTTTTTGTAAATTAAAATATCATCAAAGAAAACTAGGACAAACTTACGAAGATAGGGCCTAAATACATGGTTCATGAGGCTTTGAAAAGTCGATGGAGCATTAGTGAGACCAAAGGGCATGACTAGGAACTCATAATAACCTTCATGAGTACAAAAAATAGTTTTAGGGATATCCTCTTCTTTAACCCAAATTTGATGAAATCCCAAGCATAGGTCAAGTTTAGTGAAATAACTAGAACCATGTAATTTATCCAATAAGTCATCAATGACAGGGATAGAAAACTTATATTTGATAGTGATATTTTTGAGAGGGTAAAAATTGGGACACATGCACCATGATTTATCTTTGTGGCTTACCATAACTATTGGAGATGAATAAGGATTGATGCTTGAATGAATGATTCCATGCTCTAAAATTTCTTGGACCAAATTCTCAATTTCTAATTTTTAGGGTTGTGGATAGTGATAAGGATGCACATTAGGAGGACGATTTCCAATAATAAGATGTATGGCATGATCATGTGATCACTTAGGAGGTAGACCCATTGTTTCACTAAAGACTTCTTCATAATTATCCATAATATATTGAAGATCCCTTGGGAGAGATGTAGGAGATGAATCCAAGGATCGAGCTTTGATGGAATTTATTTGAGCCATAAATGCATAATCACATTTCATAAATAACTTCTCCATGTTGTGTGAACTCACTACCTTGGAAGGAGGAGGTTGTATTCCTTGAAGACAAATGACCTTTCCATTCTCCATCCATTTGATGTATAATTTTTGTAGATTAATAGTGACATCACCTAGTTGAGATAACCATTGTGCTCCTAAAATGATGTCTGAGCTTCCTATGTTCATAATAAAGAGAGTACCCATCCACGAATAATTTCCCATTTGGATAGTGATCCTAGGTGTCCAACCCACACATTGTGCATTACCTCCATTTGCAATTAGAACTAGAAATTTATCTTGAGGTAAATTATAGATATACAAGCCTAATGTTTTTGTTGTTTTAAAATTGATAAAGTTATGTGTACTTCCTAAATCAATAAACACATTAATACACTGGTGTTTAATTAATCCTCGTACCTTGATAGTATGATGAGCTTGAAGACCCATAAGTGCATGAACTAAAAGAGCCACTATATCATCCTTGTGTGTTTCTTCATTTGCTAGTTCTATGGATGGCTCAGGTTGAATTATTTATTTCTCTTCCACAACTAATGCATCATCATATTCTATGTAAAAAAATTTACGTTCAACACAAGCTTGATCTCTTGGATGATGAGAACAACATTTAAAGCAAAACATCTTGTGGAATGCTCAAAATTGTGTTGATGATTGTAAGCGTTAAAATCACGTCGATAAGGAGGATCCACATTTTGTAATTTTTGTTCTACTGCTAGGGCTATATGTTGTGCATCATTGAGGGTATAAGGATCATGCATGTAAAATTACTTTTGTATCCTAATTCCTATCCTTAAGACCATAGAAAAAAGCAAAAACCATTACTATTGGAATCAATTCTTGTGTATATATGTGTAGAATTATGAATTCAGAGATATAATATTCCACTAAATATGTTTGCTTAAGATCTATAAGATGTACCAAATAATATGCAGATGTTATGTTAGGAAAAACTTTAATATTTATCACCTGGAAGAGGAAGCACAACCAAAAAAATATAGAAACATAGAAACAATAACACAAGTGACACAAAGATTTATGTGGAAACCTGCAATGTGCAAGAAAAACCACGGGGCAATGGCAACTTCTCTTTTATTATTTTTAGTAAAATTTACATCCATGTCTTCAATGTTTACAACCAAAAATATCACATATGCAAGGGATCAAGTCCCTTTTATAGAGCAGACAAGGAAGACCCCAACCGTTCATTTCCTCTCCCCAAGGAGACCTCCATAAAATTATTCGTCTTCATATGGAACCGAAACGGTTTGTCTTCCACAACCTATCATCTACCTAGATGTCTACTAATTTGACATCTACTTGGATTGACGTCTGGCCTAGACATCTACTTGGTTAGACGTTAGACCTAGATGTCTACCAGACTAGACATCTGGTAGCCCAGACGTCTGCCAACATAGACGTTTGGTAGCCCAGATGTCAGGCCCATACATATACCAATCTAGACATCTGGCAGCCCAAATGTCAGGTCCAGATGTCTGCCATCCTAGACATATGGTAGCCCAGATGTTAGGACTAGACATCTGCTAGCATAGACATCTGGCAATCCATTCATTAGGTAGCCTAGATGTTAGGCCCATGATGTCTACCAACCTTGACATCTGGCCTTCTTTAACCTACTAAAATCCTTTTTCTGACTGCCTATAATGTATAGTGACTTCACTTCCTAACATTCTCCCAATTAAAGTCAATATTCAAGAATTATTCTACCAAAGGTCTTCATCCAATGCCAATTGCCCCAATGTTTCCCTTGTTACTTTTTCAGGAAGCCTAGAGAAGTTCTGCATCACTCAAACTTCTCTACCTTGATCGGATTTGTAAGCATATCTGCAGGATTCACTTCAGTGTCGATTTTCTACAATAAGATCCTACATTCTTCCACCACATTTATGATAAAATGGTACTTGACATCAATGCGTTTTGTGCGATCATGGAATTTTGGATTCTTCACTAGCTAAATATAACTCTGGCTATCACAATGTAGTGTAATTTTCTCCTGGATTACCTTGAAGTCACCCAACAATCACTCTTGCAAAATTACCTCTTTGCTGGTATGAGTTGTTGTAATGTATTCTACTTTAGTGGTTGATAAAGCCACAATAGACTATAAATTTGAAGCCCAACTCACTACTCCTCATGCTAGAGTGAAGGTATATCCTGTAGTGGACTTTATCCCATATCTATCTCCACCATAATCAAAATTCAAAAAACCTGTAACTTGCAAATATACTGATCCAAAGTAAATGACAACATCTAAAGTGGATTTTAAATATCTGAATATTCACTTCATCGCATTCCAATGCTCCTTACCAGGATTTTCCATGTATCGGTTGACTACTCCCACTGCTTGGGCAATATCCAGTATGGTGCTCACCATGGCATACATGAGGCTTCCTACTGTTGATGACTACGGTACATGAGACATGCTTGTATTCTCTGCTTCCATTCTAGGATACTATTTGGAAGACAACTTTAAGTGTGGAAGAAGTGGGGTACTAACTGGTTTAGCATTCTGCATATTGAAGCACTATAGAATCTTTTCTACATATGAATTTTGACTTAACCAAATCTTTCTTCCTTTTTTGTCCCTATGTATCTTCATCCCTAAAATTTGGTTTGCTGCTCCTAAATACTTCATTTCAAATTTCCTAGACAACTAAGCCTTAATATCAATGATTTTATTCATGTTGGGGTCTGCAACCAACATATCATCAACATACAATAACAAAATAATAAAACTGCCATCATCAAACCTCTTATAGTATGCACAATGGTAAGATTCACTCATACTAAAACCTTGGCTCTTCATGAAGGTGTCAAATTTCTTGTACCACATCCTTGGTGCCTATTTCAATCCATACAGTGATTTCTTCAGTCTACAAACCAAATGCTCTTTGTCTCTTTTTTCATAGCCCTCAAGATAATACGTATATATATATATATATATATATATATATCTTCCTCAATATCACCATGCAAGAAAGTATTCTTTACATCAAGCTACTCCAATTCTAAATCCTGTGCAACTACGAGTGCAAGTAGAACTCTAATAGTAGTCATCTTCACAACTGGAGAGAAATTTTCATTAAAGTCAACACCTAACTTCTACACAGCCCTTTTCCACCAAGTAAGCTTTATAGTGTTCCAACAACCCATCACTATTCTTCTTCACTTTGTACACCCACTTGTTTCCAATAGTATTTCTTCCAGGTAGGAGATCCACAAGTTTCCAAGTTTTATACTTTTGAAGTGCCTCAATTTCCTCCTCCATGGATTTCCTCTACTTTCCTACATTTTTAGACTCTATAGCTTCCTGAAATGAACTAGGTTCACCATCACCAGTTAAAAAAGCAAAAGAGAACTGATACACATGAGAATACATTTTTAGACACTTTTGTGGATGTGTAGATCTTCTAATCCAATGATCTATCAGTTCTGGCTCTTGGTCTTGTGACCATTGTGGCTGCTCTACTTGTTCTGCTTGCTATTCTGCATGCTGATCAAAAAATTTAGCATGCTTATTTTCATATTCATCTTCACTCAATTCTACTTCAATAGGTACACCATTAGGAATTTGTTGTACCTCCTTTATTTGCATGGATTTTTCATCAACAATTACATCCCAGCTAATATATACCTTGTGGGTAGTATGATCCCACAGTCTATACCCCTTCACTATATCTCCATAGTCGAGAAAAACATATTTGTTTGACTTCGGGTCAAGCTTGGACTTTTTTTGTTTGGGTACATGTGAAAACATGTCACAACCAAAGGTGCACAAAGGAGAGTAATCAACTGGCTTAAAATACCAAACCTCCTTCAAAATCTACCCATCCAATATAGATGTAGGTGACCTGTTAATAAGATAAACAACTGTATTAACAACCTCCACCCATAACTTTTTCTCCAACATGGTTGCGCTAAGCATGCTTCTTGCATGTTCCATGATTGTGCGATTCATCCGCTCAACCACACCATTTTGTTGTGGAGTGTATGGTACAATATTCTGGCACTTAATACATTCTTGCATACAAAATTTATCAAATTTCTTGGAGCAATATTCACCCCCATTATCTGACCTGAGGCACAAAATTGACTTGCCCAAAATATTTTTTACCCGTGCTTTGAACTCCTTATATTTCTACAAATATTTCGACTTATTATTCAGAAAGTAAACCCAAAATATCCTAGAATAATCATCTATAAAAGTAAAAAAATAGATGGCACCATTAAAGGACTGAGTGGGAACAGGTCCAAATATATTCGAATGTACAAATTGCAGAAAATCAAAACTCTTACCAGGACTTGTAGTAAACCGAACCCTCTTCTGTTTACAAAAAATACAATGCTCACATAAGTCTAAATTACAATACTTAATCCCAAAAAGCATACCTCTATCATGCAAAATTTTTAGGTCTTTTTCACTCATATGGCCTAGGCGTTGATGCCATAACATTACTGCATCCTGAATAGAAGGTTCTAATGCTGCATGGTTTGTCACCATATCATCGCATAAATGGTATAAAGTCCCATAATATTCTCCCTTTTCTACCACAAGAGCTCCTCTGGTAATCTTATAGTAGTTGTTACAAAAGGTGACAGAATACCCTAGCTTATCCATCATTTTGATTGAGAACAAATTCTTCCTCAAATCGGGCACATGTTGCACATCACATAACATCCTTTCTATACCATTGTCCAACTTGATCCTTATATCCCCTCTTCCCACAATTTCTAAAGGATGATCATCACCCAAATAGACCTTTCCATTACAATATGGCTAATTTTTTTCAAACCAGTCTCTATGGGGAGACATGTGGAAGGATGCACCTAAGTCCAAAATCCAGGTATATAAAATTAATATGCTATTACTGATATAGAAGGCTTCACATGTTGTTATCGCTCCTGAATTTGCTACACTGGCCTCAACTGATGGATGATTTTGCTTTTCACCATTATTTAATTTCCAATAGTCCTTCTTGGAGTGTCCTAGCTTCCCACAATGCTAGCACTTCCCTTTCTACTTACGTACTTTAGAATTAGATCTGGACTATTTTCTACCTTGTTTACTCCCCTCGAATGATTGACCTCTCATAGATAGGGCTTTATTGGTTGAGGGTTCCAGAGACATTTTTCACCTAAAATCTTCTGCCAAAAAAGTAGCTACCACATCATAAAATTTGAGAGTTCCTGATGATGAATTACTGATGGTCATCACCATATGATCCCAAGTGTTTAGGAGGGAATAAAGTAGGGTGATAGCCCTATATTAATCCTCCATATTTACATTAACTAAAACCACTTTACTGATCAGAGTATTAAACTCATTCAAATGATCTACCATGGATGAACTTTCCTTCATCCTCAAGCTATAAAGCTACTTTTTCTAGAAAACCTTGTTAGTTGCTGATTTTTCATACAAATTTTCAAGATTTTTCCAAAGGGCTTTCGTGGTCTTCTCTTCAGCTACATTGAACAATACGGAGTCTTCTAGGCAGAGACAGATTGTAGAAACTACCTTCTTAGCAAGCGTTGTCCACTCCTCATTTCATGCTGCTCGGTTTATTAGCGATCCCTTCCAAGGCTTGAGCTTGGTAATTTTGAACCAGCAAATCCTCCACCTTAATCTTCCATAGAGCAAAGTTCCTACCATCAAATTTCTCAATTTTGAACTTGGTTACACCTTTTGTCATTGTTGCAGCTCCCACTTGCACAAAACCTTAGCTCTAATACCATATGTTAGGAAAAACATTAAGATTTATCACCTGCAATAGGAAGCACAATAAAAATATATATAAACACAAAAATAGTAACACAAGTGACACATATTTATGTAGAAACCTACCATGTGGAGGAAAAACCACGGGTCAATGAAAACTTCTCTTTTATTATTTTTAGCAAAAATTACATCCATGTCTATCAATGTTTTAAACCAAACATATCACATATATAAGGAATAAAGTACCTTTTATAGAGAAGAGAGGGAAGACCCAAACCATTCATTTCCTCTCCCCAAGGAGACCTTCGCAAAACTATTCATATTCATATGGAACCGAAATGGTTTGTCTTCCACAACTTATTATCTACCTAGACGTCCACTACTTTAACATCTACTTGGATTGAAATTTGGACTAGACATTTACTTGGTTAGACCTCAGACCTGGACATTTACCAACCTAGAAAACTGGCAGCCCAGATGTCAGGCCCAGATGTCTACCAGCCTAGATGTCTGGCAACCCAGACATCAGGCCCAGACGTCTGTCAGCCTAGACATCTAGCAGCCCAGATGTCAGGCCCATATGTCTGGTAGACCAAACATCTAGCCTAGACGTTTGCCAGCCTAGATATCTGGCAACCTAGATGTCAGTTCCAGATGTATGCTAGCCCAAATATCTGGCCCATGATGTCTACTAGCCTTGACATTTGGCCTACTTTAATGTACTGCAATCCTTTTTTTGGTTGCCTGTACTACATAGTGACTTCACTTCCTAACACATTATCTTATCAAACCTTCTAAGAAATTGTTCCTTGAATTAAGGCCATAAAAGAGGGCTACCATGTTGATGAATTTGCCATAACAACCATTGATATGCCTGGGTATCCAACTTTTAAGCTGCTAACACAATACAACCTATTTTAGGAATATCGTATAATCAGATAAGGCCTTCCATTTTTGCCAACCATCCTCGAGGGTCAACTCCTTAAAATGTGGACATGTCAATTCGAGGGAATTAAACATCATGAGGCCATTCTAAAAATCTAAAAGCATTACCTGTCATTGGATCTAAGTCATTGGCAAAGCATTGGTTAGAAGCAATAACTTGTTCTTGATGAATGTTTAAGTGTTCAGGTTGGAGAAAATGTTGAGACCTAGGGGTATGAGGAGGTGTAGAATTTGATAGGTGGTTGTTAATGGAATTTATCATAGTGCAATTTTTTTTTCCTTCTTGTTGTGATATATATTGACGAAGAAAAGGATCAACACTATTGGGAATTGGGATAGATGAGCTAGGAGGAGGGTTATTTGGTGGTGGAGAGGGAGGACTAGAATGGTTATATGAAGATGAAGCCATAGAATTTAGAGAAGAAATAATATGAGGTTCAAAACTATTAATATTTTTGGGAGTATTATGATGTGTACCCTGGTTTTGGTGTGGGCACTTCTTTCTACTCATAAACACATCATTAGACGATGAATTTTATTGCAATATTCCATTTACTCAATTCCACTCATGAGGTTCACTCATGCACTTGAGGAATCAATTGGTAACTAATTTGTTCAATTTCTTGTTAAAACCAACTAACTCCAAAATTCAAATTTGAATGTTTGAAATGAGCGCCAAAGTTTATTCTCCTTTATTGAAATTCAAAGTTTATAGAAATTGTAATTCAAATTCAATTTTTTTTGAAATGGTGGAAAGGTTTTTGGTGGTAAAAAATATGGTTTCCAATGGTCACAATTCAATGGAGTACCCAACTGTTACAATTCAACAGAGTACCCAACGATTGCTTTTGAATGTCAAAAATTGGTACTTTTAATCCTCTGATCAACTAAGGATCACATGCCATGAATAGCATGAATTTCGATGATTCAATGCACGGTCAACGTATTCAAGAACGGTTCACGAAGTTTCACTTCTCGTCGTTGCAAGATTAACCACCATAAGGTGGTTATTTTTCATAATGCACGAAGGCTCTTAAAAGGACCAAAGAGGATCTTGTGCGAATGATGTGGGACAAAAATCCTTGAATTATTATTTTTAGATCCTTGCAGGACCACGACGAAAGCTAGAAGCGAATTGGTCATCGAGAATTTGGGAATTAAGTTTAAAAAAAATTATATTGCAATTAAGTTAGTGAACACCGCCTTGTTATAACACATTGATACGACAACTTGCACACCAAAATTCAATTTTACACGTTAAAATATTATTGTTGCGTGCTTATAATTTTCCCTACGTTGGCTTGATTTAAATTAACTTCGTAATGGTTTTGTACTTCCTTCATGTATTATTAAATTAGGGTTTCACACTATATGAACCGAAGTCTAAAATTAAACCACGTCGCTTATATTCCTTCATCACGAATAGTTTTAGCACTTCACGTAAAGCTCTGTGTCACCCTAATAAATCAATTATTAATCAAATGTGTATTTTAACACCTTCATGTCACCTTCACTACGAATTGTTAATTAAAATTTCCACTACTTTATTGTCTCTTTGGTGTGAATGTTGAACGGGTTTCGAGCGACCGAATGGCAAAAAAACTAAGGTGGAAAAAATTATAACGTAATTCCTACAAAAGATGAAGTTCGATGTGCTTTTAGTGAAATGTCCTTCTACCGAATCCTAATGTCCTAAGGTACGTATATTGAGCTTTGAAACATTCCAAAGCTCTAATGGGTTGTGCAACCTTCCAAAATGAACAACTCTGATATCACTTGATATGAATATCCTTACTAAATGAATAAATTAATGCAAATAAAAATCAAATTTTATGAAAACAATATAATTCAAGTAATCCAGCCACTTAGAGAGGGTGAAGTCTCGTAGCCACTTAGAGAGGGCGAAGTCTCTTGCGATATACACAATATAATATGATTCTTCAATGATGATTCAAACTAAAATACTCTACTCCTATTTATAAATGAAATCAATGAAAAATAATTAAATTCAAAATATAGTCAACTAGGCTATATTAGGGTTGTTACACATCACTATAGAATCTCTTAAGAAGGCATTGATACTTGAGCATTCTATGCTTAGGATCCGATTTCCATATTATACTAGAGAACCTACTACTAGGCAACAAAGAGGGAGTTTTTAGAGAGGACAAAATGGTAATGGGTTTAATTCACACCCTTAAAGAGCTACATCTCCATCCACTGTGAAAAAAATACTAATGAGCAAACTAGAAATGAATTTAGGAGAAAAAATTTGTGCTTTATGTGTAAGAAGCATTGGGAGTTGGGTCATAAATGCCTCGGCAAGGGCCAAGTCCATTACATTGAGGTAGTATCTGATGAGGAGGCTGGTTATGAAATTGATGAATCAAAATAGCAATAGGTAGTAGAGGATTTGATTGTTGAATATGAGCCTAAGAAGTTATCATCAGTAGAGAAGGTACATTTGCAACTCTTATAGGAGTACCATGATATCATACTTTGAGGTTTTGTGTGTTAGTCTCACAATGACACTGAGAGGGGGGGTGAATCAGTGTAGCTCTTTTAGAACTTAAATCTTCAACTCTTAAAGCCGAAACAATGAAAACTTAAAACCAAATAAAAAAGTATAACAAGAGAACATCACACAACACAAGATGTACCGAGGTTCACCGATTTGGCTACATCCTCAAAATGACTGTTTGGACTCCCATCCAAATCCAGCCTTTGCAAAGCACCAACTTTACAATCAATTTACCAGCACCCACTGGAAGGAGCACCAACCCCTGATTTATCTGCACCAATAGAAAGGAGCACCAACCCCTGATTTATCTACACCAACAGAAAGGAGCACCAACCCCTCTACCAAGCATCCACTTGATTTTGATATTGATAATAAAATGACATATATGAATCTTCTCTTCTCACAAAAAATTGACCGTTCTCTTAGCTCGTTTTGTCAAATGCTAAACGCTTTCTGGGTATTGTGCAGAACTCTGTCTATGACCTCCTCTCAAAATTTCATCCAAAACTGATATTGTATGAGAAAGTTATGCCCAAAATACTAAAGTGACATTTTTCACCTTTTTCCCAAAAACACGGATTTTCACTCTTTATTTTTCTCCACACACTCTTCTCACTTCACAAAATAAAATCCCCCAACTAAAATTCTCCAAGCAACACTCCTTTTATATCTATCTTTTCTCTTTGTAACTCCTTTTGTAACTTCCATATTCTCACATGCTACCTATCAATTGTAACTCCTTTTGTAACTCCTTTATGACACAATATTCTCCTATGCCACTTGTCAATTGTAACTCCCTTTTTATATTTTCAACCTAGTCCATATTTTCTACAGTCACTACTGGTCACATCTTACTTTCAACTGTTCAAATCTGGAGAAGACATTTCGTCAAACACTTCACGGCCAACTACAGTGCACCTTACTCAAACTCATACTTCGGGACCACGTGACAACTCAAACCAAAAACAAAAGATGATCTATTTGATGCCTTGAAGGTGTAACAACACTGAAACTAAAACTCTGGCGACTCTTCAAGGTCGAAACGGCCAACTAAAGGATTTTGCACAAGTGGCACAAATTGACATAAAAGAGACCTGTAACGTTTTTGCAAAAATCATAACTCTCACCTCGTAACTCGGTTTTCTCTAAAATTTGAAATGTAGAATCTTTGCAACACTGACTATGTCCAAACCAAAACTCACTGCCTAACTCCTTCCATGACTATTCATTTTCTCCTTCCATGACTGTTCATTTTCTCCTTCCATGATTCGTTTTCTCCTTCCCTTGTGCATGCATGTGTTTTGGTTTCCAAAAAGGCTTTTCATTTCTATTTTGTGGCCCTTCGTTTCCTTTTCTCCACATGGGCATGCATCCGCTTCTTTCCATGTGTAACGACCATCTTAAATGATTTCAAATCATTAAAGATTCCTTATGTAACGTTTTGTCTTATTCATTGAATTTTGTCCTTATGTGACAAATTACCTTATTCAATCTTCGATTTATTCCTTATAGGTCCACGTCACTATGTAGTCTTCGATTTCACTATCTTGGTGTTCATCACTAATATCAGACGCATTGTCAACTACTCTGTTCCTTTGGCAAAAATGCAACATGTCGCGATATCGCGACACTTTTGTTTCTTTGCTCTGCCCTTTTTGAGTCACGAAAATGCGACATGTCGCGATATCGTGACACTTTTTTTTCTTCCTCCTGCCCTTTTTGAGTCAAAAATGCAACATGTCGTGATATCGTGACACTTTTGTTTCTCTGCTTGCCTCTTTTGAGTCATGAAAATGTGACATGTCGCGATATCGTGACACTTTTGTTCTTTCCTCTTCTTTGGCAGAAAATGAACATGTCGCGATATATGAACTTTTTTTCTCTTGCTCTTCTCTTTTTGAGTCAGAAAATGCAACATGTCACGATATCGTGACACTTTTTCCTTCTTGCTCTTTCTCTTTGCTTTGGACCGCAAAAATGCAACATGTCACGATATCGCGACACTTTTTTTTCTTGCTCTTTCTCTTTTGGCTCAGAAAATGCAACATGTCGCGATATCGCGACACTTTTTTTCTTGTTCTTTTTCTTCTCTTTTGGCCACGAAAATGCAACATGTCGCGATATCACTTTTTCTCATTATGGACACTTTTTTCTTGGATGTTTTGCTTTTTCTTTGATCTTTAGCATATGGGCCACTTCGGTCTTCTTGGAAAATATGCAAAAAGGTGGGTCCCCAATTTTGGGTGTTGGAGGCCACAACATGATGATTCTTTTAACTTTGCACAAACAACCTGTAACAACTTCACCAAAACATCAAAAACATCCTCATAAGCATTTAACATCATTGTACATACTCTGAATAACCTCTGAACTCCTGTCCACTGCATCAACCGATCTATCTGACTGTGTTGACAACAATGACAATACTGTCGTTGCACCTTGCTCAACAATCTCCCCCTTTGGAATTGTTGGCAACACACGTGCAATTTCCTGTAACTCTTCTCCCCCTTTGACAACAATACCAAAAGGTTGCTGCAAACTCCCCCTAAGTCCATGCACAACATTCTCAAGCAAAAATTATTACACTTAGCAAAAATCACAAACATGAGCAAAAAGATAAACAAATACACAAATGCTCCCCTTGAGAATGTGGTCCCGATAGCTAGTCAATTCTTGGGAAGCGTGACCACTCCCAATTTATTGCGAAGGTACTCAAAGACTTCCTTGGGCAACGGTTTTGTGAAGATATCCGCTACTTGCTCTGTTGTTGGAACAAAATCCAACTTAACCTCACCTTCCGCAACTTTCTCCTTCAAAAAGTGATACTAGGATAGCAATATGTTTTGTGCGAGAATGCATAACCGGATTCTTTGAGATGTTAATGGCATTGGTGTTATCACACTTAACTAAAATTGGCTCACTGAAGTTAATACCAAGATCTTTCAAGGTTTGTTTCATCCATAATACCTATGTACAACACGTTGTCACTGCAATATATTCTGCCTCTGCTGTGGATAAGGAGACTGACTCTTGTTTCTTACTGTGCCACGCGACCAACCTGTCTCCAAGATAGAATGCACCTCCACTGGTACTCTTTCTGTCATCTACACATCCTACCCAATCTGCATCTGAATATGCAATAAGGGTGAAGTCCTTACCTTTCGGATACCATAACCCATACTCCATAGTACCCTTGAGGTACCGAAGAATCCTCTTCACTGCTGTCACATGAGTCTCCTTGGGACTAGCCTAAAATTTTCATCATTAGTGATGATGAAGAGGAGGTGGCTAAGACCAACTATGAACCTGAAGAACCTGCCTTCATTGTCATCAGTGATGATAGTGACAATGGCTATGAACCTGCTTCATACAAATCAGAAGAAATCGGATACCCGGATATTGGTGACCCGATGGCGATTGAACAAAACATTACACACGCAGTTGAGAAAATGTGTAACGATCAAATGTGGATCGATCTGAATTTGTCTCCCTGAATATTTGTACTCAATTTGTATTGATGTAACTTCCTGCTCATGTAGGCACCTTGAATGCAATAATAAAATGTGAGCTTTCTGATTTTGCACACGAATTAAATATTTTCACCAAAGCATCATAATAGATCTAACAATCTTCACATCAATGTGCAACACAAATACACACTGCTTTTATCAAAACACATCTATGTAGCTAGGGCAACATTCTTTCACTAAACCAAATTATCTGAACTGTTATAATCCATAACTTTGAACCATGGCAGTAAGAACCATCAAAAGTACAACACTGACATATAGCAATACTACCAATGGTGACAAGTCTCAACTTAATCACCACCCTTCATGGCACCTCCACAAACAACTACATGAACTAAAACACACTTTGACAACTATACGACAACTCCCCCTGACTACTTGCCTTTCATCCTCAGATAACCAAACAACATAGGAGCATTAAAATAAAACTTTAAGATTGCTCCCCCTGAGGATGTGCTACCTGGAGCTGCTTAGTGCAATAGAGGAGTAGTCTCCTTCAGTCCAAGGAGACACGATTTCCTCTCTTCTTTCTTTCTCCAAACTTTCTTGAACTTGGGCTTGAGTTTTTCAACTGCATCCCTATTTTGAACCTTTTCGTGAACTTGAACATTTCTCTTGGGTGGTTGTCTCTTGTGCATCCTTGATGGATGATTATTTTCCTTTCTTTGATGCACATGATTTCTTCCCTGTCTGTGTTGCATTCTTTGTGTCTGATGAAATCTACTGTCTTGCCTTAGATTAGATACAAAATTTCTTGGACAAAACCTTGCTATGTGCCCATGACCATTACATTTAAAACATTGCACATGGTGTTCAATCGAAAAAATAGATGTATTTCTACCAGCATAACTCTTTGATCTATTATTCAATCCACAATAAATTGCCTTGTGACCATAATGGTTGCATCTAAAACAATAGCCATTAAAAGCATTATTATGAATAAAGTGAGAGTGATAGAACCTCTTTTGTTGTGGTTGCTTTGCTGTAGATCTCCTTTGAGATTTTCTTCCTTTTGAAGTTTCAGCTTCAAAATTTTCTTGCTTTGATCCTTCAGCAGTGGACTTCTTCTTCTCTATAGATTTAGAAGATGAAGGTTGTTCAGCTTCACATCCAAGACCAAGCTTAGCCATGGAGCTTCTTTGTTGCCTTATCATTTCATCTAGCAACTCTGTGCTCTTCTCAAATTTGAGATTTGTATTGGCCTCTTCTAGTTGTTTCCTCAATAAAACAATCTCCTCTTCTTGTTTGCAACAAACAATCTCTTTCTCATTGATCTGTGACCTGAGAGTTTCTTCAATCCTTTTGGACTCTTCTACTTGTAGCTTTAGATCACTAATAACTTTGTTAGATTCCTCTTCACGTTTGCTACATACATCGCCTTTATCATCCAGGTGTGACTTCAAGGCTTCTTCTATTTTCTTGGCTTTATGAATTTGTAAGAAGAGATCTTCAATATTATCCCCATATTCTTCCAACTTCTTGGACAGTATTTTGTTCTTTTTCCTTTCTATATCCAACTCTTCAAGTGCAGCGATCAACTCACCTTCTAGATCTACTTCAACCTCAAGGTTTTCATCACATACTTCAGAATTCACTCCTATCTTTTCTAGTTCAATTTTCTCTTCCACAGAACTGAAACTGACTGAGATGCCTTATTGGAGGAGGATCTATTCTTCTTACCCATTGCGTACTAATCCAAGATCAACCCTAGCTGATTTAGCCTGACAAGGGAAACTGGCTCTGATACCAATTGTTAGTCTCACAATGACACTGAGAGGGGGGGTGAATCAGTGTAGCTCTTTAGAACTTAAATCTTCAACTCTTAAAGCCGAAACAATGAAAACTTAAAACCAAATAAAAAAGTATAACAAGAGAACATCACACAACACAAGATGTACCGAGGTTCACCGATTTGGCTACATCCTCAAAATGACTGTTTGGACTCCCATCCAAATCCAGCCTTTGCAAAGCACCAACTTTACAATCAATTTACCAGCACCCACTGGAAGGAGCACCAACCCCTGATTTATCTACACCAACAGAAAGGAGCACCAACCCCTCTACCAAGCACCCACTTGATTTTGATATTGATAATAAAATGACATATATGAATCTTCTCTTCTCACAAAAAATTGACCGTTCTCTTAGCTCATTCTATCAAATGCTAAACGCTTTCTGGGTATTGTGCAGAACTCTATCTATGACCTCCTCTCAAAATTTCAGCCAAAATTGATATCGTATGAGAAAGTTATGCCCAAAATACTAAAGTGACATTTTTCACCTTTTTCCCAAAAACACGGATTTTCACTCTTTATTTTTCTCCACACACTCTTCTCACTTCACAAAATAAAATCCCCCAACTAAAATTCTCCAAGCAACACTCCTTTTATATCTATCTTTTCTCTTTGTAACTCCTTTTGTAACTTCCATATTCTCACATGCTACCTATCAATTGTAACTCCTTCTTTTGTAACTCCTTTATGACACAATATTCTCCTATGCCACTTGTCAATTGTAACTCCCTTTTTATATTTTCAACCTAGTCCATATTTTCTACAGTCACTGCTGGTCACATCTTACTTTCAACTATTCAAATCTGGAGAAGACATTTCGTCAAACACTTCACGGCCAACTACAGTGCACCTTACTCAAACTCATACTTCGGGACCACGTGACAACTCAAACCAAAAACAAAAGATGATCTATTTGATGCCTTGAAGGTGTAACAACACTGAAACTGAAACTCTGGTGACTCTTCAAGGTCGAAACGGCCAACTAAAGGATTTTGCACAAGTGGCACAAATTGACATAAAAGAGACTTGTAACATTTTTGCAAAAATCATAACTCTCACCTCGTAACTCGGTTTTCTCTAAAATTTGAAACGTAGAATCTTTGCAACACTGACTATGTCCAAACCAAAACTCACTACCTAACTCCTTCCATGACTATTCATTTTCTCCTTCCATGACTGTTCATTTTCTCCTTCCATGATTGTTTTTTCTCCTTCCCTTGTGGATGTTTTTGTTTCAAAAGGCTTTTCATTTCTATTTTGTGGCCCTTCGTTTCCTTTTCTCCACATGGGCATGCGTCCGCTTCTTTCCATGTGTAACGACCATCTTAAATGATTTCAAATCATTAAAGATTCCTTATGTAACGTTTTGTCTTATTCATTGAATTTTGTCCTTATGTGACAAATTACCTTATTCAATCTTCGATTTATTCCTTATAGGTCCACGTCACTATGCAGTCTTCAGTTTCACTATCCTGGTGTTCATCACTAATATCAGACGCATTGTCAACTACTCTGTTCCTTTGGCGAAAATGCAACATGTCGCGATATCGCGACACTTTTGTTTCTCCTCCCTTGCCCTTTTTGAGTCGCGAAAATGTGACATGTCGCGATATCGCGACACTTTTGTTTCTCTTCCTGTCCTTTTTGAGTCATGAAAATGCGACATGTCGTGATATCATGACACTTTTGTTTCTCTGCCTGCCTTCCCTTTTTGAGTCACGAAAATGCGACATGTCACGATATCGCGACACTTTTTTTCTCTTGCTCTCTGCCTTTTTGAGTCACGAAAATGCGACATGTCGCGATATCGTGACACTTTTTTTCTCTGCTCTCTCTCTTTTTTGGGTCATGAAAATGTGACATGTCGCGATATCATGACACTTTTTTCCTTCTTGCTCTTTCTCTTTGCTTTGGACCGCGAAAATGCAACATGTCGCGATATCGCGACACTTTTTTCTCCTTGCTCTTTCTCTTTGCTTTGGCCCGTGAAAATGCAACATGTCGCGATATCGCGACACTTTTTTCTCCTTGCTCTTTCTCTTTGCTTTGGACCACGAAAATGCAACATGTCGCGATATCGCGACACTTTTTCTTTCTTGTTTTTTCTCTTTTTCTTTCTTCTCTTTGGCCGCGAAAATGCAACATGTCGCGATATCGCGACACTTTTTCTTTCTTCTCTTTTGGCCGCGAAAATGCAACATGTCGCGATATCGTGACACTTTTTTTCTTTGCGGTGTTTTGCTTTTTCTTTGATCTTTAGCATATGGGCCACTTCGGTCTTCTTGGAAAATATGCAAAAAGGTGGGTCCCCAATTTTGGGGTACGTTGTGGAGCAGCCACAACATGACGATTTTTTCAACTTTGCACAAACAACCCGTAACAACTTCACCCAAACATCAAAAACATCCTCATAAGCATTTAACATCACTGTACATACTCTGAATAACCTCTGAACTCCTATCCACTGCATCAACCGATCTATCTGACTGTGTTGACAACAATGACAATACTGTCGCTGCATCTTGCTCAACATTGTGTGTTGGAGAATATTACATTATTTGGTACATTCCAATGTACCTCCTTGGTACAACATTGTAAATATTATATTAGGGTTGTGTCCTAGATTAGAGTGTGAGTAAATATTTTATGTAATGTAATAAAGTGCAAGAAATACACAAGTGTTATGTAAATGAGTGTGCAAGTGTTATGTGTGTAAATGTGTAGAAGTGTCTCATATGTAAGTGTGCATAGGTGTCTTTAGATTAGGAATTGTTATATGAAGAGTCATGTCCAAGTCTACAAACAATATAGAGTCATGTGTATGCATGTGTCAAGTAGAGAAGCCAAGAGTCATGAGACTTGGCATAAGGAAAGGAAGAGTCAAGTAACCAAAGAGTCATCCTACAATGGCTATATATTACTTGATTGGAGAGATCATATAATCACCTACATCACCATTTACATCACCACATACATAGTCTACATTGTCTAAATTATGAGCATTTTTATTGTAAGGGTTTATGATACATTTGTAAGAGAAAGAGGAGTTATAAAGTTTGCATATGTTTGAGCAACTAATATTGTAAGTTGTGCTATATGCTTTGTACATGTATCATTCAGGCTATTACATTCATATTGTTGCTTATTATTGAATGTTATTTGATATACTACTAGCCTTGATATTTACATATTAGTTGACTCATATTATTCCAGTTACATTATTACTTGATCATATTATATTGCGGCTATCATATATTTTATCCTATGAATAATTATATTGCGAGTTTACATAAATAGTAAGGCTTCAAAATCCTGCCCAAATTCATGGCAGCTACTGATTCCACCATGTAAATTCAAAAAAAAAAAAATAGTATGGTTTCAAATGCCATCATTGTGGACAGTTATTTGGATAACAAATTATTGTGCTTATTGATAGTGGGGTTACCCATAACTTTTTTGATGAGGACCTCATGGATAAGAGGAGGTTGAATGTGGAGGACTTCTTAGGGTTCAATGTGACTATTGCTGATGATTTCACTATCCCATTATTAGGAACCTACTATTAAAAATAAGCACACACACTATGACAGAAAATAAACATATATGCTCACAACACACTATGGAAATAAATTGTAGAATAAGAACAATCTCAAAATAGCACTGAATCGCAAGCCTCTTCAATGGGGCAACCTCCTTTAATAATTCATTCAATTATGAAAAAGATACATATAATACCGTCCCTCATAGTTTTAAGGAATTCCTCTAGAACCTAACTCCCAAGGTTGGCTTACATGCAAAATGCCACCCGAGCTAGAATCTCCTACCTATAATTAGTTACATTCTTAAAAAATGGTTACATATAAGGGCACTATTTGGCTAGATGCTTATTAGTTCAAAATTATAATTAAACATTATAAAATATTAACATGGGTGTTTCCCACATTCCACAAGGACTATTACATCAAGGTGTTAGGATGGGGTCCTAACATGCCCTTACCATTCAAAAGGCTTTGTCCTCAGAGTTGAAGGTGAGGAAATTACTGCTGGAGTTGTTGAAGAGGTTCCCATGTCACATCTTCTGGTTGTAAGCCATGCCACTAGACCAGGAAATTTGTGATAACACACCAATGAAGGGTACATGATTGTTGATCTAAAATACATTCAATTTCAAGAATGATGGACCATTCCTTGTCCAACTATGGAAGTGTATACTGCACCCGCACCCTGTTGCCAATAACCTACTTGAGAGATGACACATGGAATATTGGATGAAGTTTAAAACTAGTTGAAAGGGCTAGTTTGTATGTCATTACCCCAAGCCTCTACAAGACCTAATGAGGACCATAATATTTGGTGATAAGTTTTTGACAACCATGCAATTGGAGAGATGATTGTTTGTATGGTTGTAAGCAAAGAAAGACCATGGCATTGATGATAAAGTTACATTCAGTATGATGTTGAACTAATTTCTTTTTCATTTGGTTCTAAGTCATATCCAAGTTGAGCTTGAGTTGGCAAAAAATGGAGTCACGTTGGTGAAGAGTGGAATCCACAACCTAAACCCTAGAGCTACCCAAAATGTAAGAAGCTAGAGTTGGTGGAAGCTAACCATAGACTACTTCAAATGGAGTCACCTTACTGGTAGAGTGATAGGTGGTGTTATACCGCCATTCATTCTAAGGAAGCCACTTAGACCAATGAGTAGGATGTTCAGAAGTGAAGCAATGAAGGTAAGTTTCCAAGCATTTATTGATAATTTTAGTTTGGCCTAACTCAATAGATTTTTTTATTTCTTTCCTAATTCATCTATTTCTTTAAGTTTATAATCCCTCATTTTTCTTCCTTCTATTTTCTAATATGCTTTTTTTGTAGGTATTATGCTCTTAACTTGCACGTAATGTGATCTGGTGAACCAAAAAACTTGCAACACTAGGAGTATGGTCCACTTACAAATTTGTGATCTGGTGAATTAGAAACTAGTTTACATTTTGAGTACTGCTTCACCATGTTTATTTTTCATTAATTGGTTTGAGTATGGTAGGCTAACCTCATCTTGAGTTGTGTCCCTTGCAACTTGAGTAGTTCATGCCAAAAGTGACTAGTGAAGGTAGGATCCCAATTAGATATAATGGATTTAGGTATCTCATGGAGGTGAAATATGAAGTCAAGGAAGAGTTGGATGAAAATGGATGTAGTATAAGGATGGCATAGGGAACATAAGTGAGCATACTTAGAAAGACTATCCACTATCACTAGAACAACTGATTTACCTCAAAGTTTTGGAAGCCCTTTGATGAAATCCATAAATATATCTATCCAAACCTGCTAAGGGATGAGAAAAGGTTGAAGTGTTTCTGAAGAAGTCATAATTTTACCTTTCATACACTGGTAGTGATCACATTCGGCTACAAACATTTTGATATCCTTTTTCATTCCCTTCTAGAAAAAAGTATGATTGGTTTAGGTATATATTTTGAGAAAACCTGAATGACCAACGATGGGAGAAGCATACATTTATTTAAGGAGGAGGTCCTTGATGTATTACTGAGATGGTATAACCAAATGATCATGAAATCATAAATCTTGACTATCCCAGGCATAGCCAAAGTGAGAATGTGGATCCTCTTGGAGAGTGTGGATTAGAGTTTGTAATGAGGAGTCCTTGGCCAAATCTTCATGAATTTGTTGAATCCATTGCGGAAGTGGAGTGGAGATAGCATGTAACATGGCCTGATCTTCATGAAGATGAGATAATGCATCCACCACCACATTCTATTTACCTTTATTATAAAATATGTCATAGTCATACCCCAACAACTTGGAGATCTATTTTTGTTGTTCTAGAGTAGCCATCCTTTGTTCTAAAAAATATTTGAGACTTTGACAATCCCTTTTAATGGAAAAAATATTGGTCAATGAGATATGGATGCCAATGGGTGACCGCATGTAAAATGGTAAGCATATATTTCTCATAAGTGGAATTTTTTGAATTTTGAGGGGAGAGTGCCTTGCTAGTGAGAGCTGATGGTCGACCCTCCTACATTAAGAATGCCCCAATAACCATGTCTGAGGCATCAATATTAATGAAAAAAGTTTTATAAAAATTTGGCTTTGCCAAAATAGGGGTGGTGGTCATAGCATACTTCAATTCAACAAAAGCCTTCTCGACCAAACCGGTCCACAATTATTTTTTACTCGACATGGTTTTTAAGGGAGCTATTATCTTGCCATAATTTTTCATAAATTTCTTGTCATATCCTATGATACCGAATAATCCATGAAGTCCCTTCAATGTATGAGGTTTAGGCTAATCTTGAACCACCTAGATTTTCTTAGGATCAACCTGAACACCCTCCTTAGTGACTATGTGTCCATAATATTCAACATCCTACTGGCCAAAGGAGCATTTTGATTGATTTGCATACAGCTGATGGTAAGATAAATTTTTGAGGGTTTCATATAAATGGTGAAGATGATCATCCCATGTGCAACTATAGATCAATATTTCATCAAAAAAGATAAATGAATTTGGAAATTTAAGGATGAAAAATCAAATTCCTCAAACTCTGAAAGGTGGAAGGGGCGCTGGTCAACCCAAAAGGTATAACCAAAAACCCATAATGATCTTCGTGAGTTTGAAAATATCTTTTGGGAATATCGTCATTCTTAATGTGGATTTGGTGGTAGCCCAACCGTAAATCCAACTTGGAAAAACACTGAGCCCCATGCAACTCATCAAGTAGTTCATCAATGATAGGAATAAGGAACTTATCATTAATAGTGATTTTTTCAAGATATAAATAATACACACACAGACGCTAAGTGCCATTATTTTTTCTTATTAGAAACACTGGTGAGGAATAGGGGCTAACACTAGAACAAATAAATCTAGAAGCTTGAAGTTCCTACATAATTTTCTCAATTTTTGTTTTCTATGCATAAGCATACTGGTAGGGATGAATATGAGGAGGTAGTCTTCCAAGAAAAAATTGTATTACATGGTCATGTGAGAAACAAGGAGGAAGTCCTTTGGGTTCCTCAAAGACATGAGCATACCTATTTAATATATCATAGAATTGTTGTGGGTGATTAGACTCCCCTTGTTTAGGGGTGATGATAGCAAAAATCTGAGCTACCATGCCATGGGAAGATTTCTTTAATAAGTTTTCCATATTATGAGATGAAATAAATTAGATTGCTTCCACCTTTGTGCCATGAAAAGTATATTTTTGCCCATCCTGACTAAATTTCATCCATAATTCTACAAATCCCATAAGACTGGTCCTAAATTTCTTAACCATTGTACTACTAAAACTATATGACACCCTCCTAAAGGTAAGGTAAAAATTCCAGATTTGATATTATAGTCCCCAATTTTTAGTTTTACGTTACAATATTCACCCTTACATGGTAGGGTACCACCATTGGTAATTATGACTTCAAAGGAGTTGCATGTGGTTATGTAACAATTTCCTTGTTTGGATACACGTGGATCAATAAAATTATGTGTACTACCAAAGTGAATTAGAATGATGACCATTAGTCCCTTGAAATGGCCAATCACCTTTATGGTTTGGGGGGTGTATACTCCAACTAAAGCATGCACCAAAATTTTGGGTTGGGTTTCCTCCTGTTCGGTCATCTGGTCTGTAGTTTCTATTTCTTGAGGATCTTCCTCATCCTTAGAAGATTCTATAGGGTGGACTTTGTCCATACTGAGCAAGTATAATTTTTATTGCACACACCTATGCCCTCTATAGTATTTTTCATCACAATTATAACATAACCCTAGTGCCTTCCTGTTATTCATCTCCATGAATCAATATTTTTATAGATGGAGATATAGTAATTGCTTGGTATTGGGTTGGCTGGAAAAGATGACTTAGATTGAGAAAATTTAGATGTGTGACCAAGGACCTTGAATTTATCTTCTGCAAATTTGGCCAATTGTATAGCCTGTGGTAGTGATACATGTCACAACAACTTAACCTCAATTTTGATATCATCCTTTAGTCCTCTTACAAAAAAAATTTGGAAAGAGTCAACACTTAGACCCGTGGTTCTATTTAGAAAGTTTTTCAAATTGAGTTTGGTATTCTCGAATGATTGAGGTCTATCTGAGTTTGAAAAGAGCTCCTGTAAAATATTCAAACTTTCTTGGACCAAAGCGAGTGAGTAGGCATTGCCCAAAGTTAGACCAAGAAAGATCAGTTTCGGCATTTCAAAGCCATAAAAAACAATGGAATGCATCTGATTCAAAATTAAAATAAATAATGGTCAACCATAGGAAATGATCAATATTATGAAGAGTGAAATATTGTTCTGCCTTAAAAATCCACCCCTCTGGATATTTTCCATAAAACTTTGGAAAGTCTAATTTTGGTAATCTAATTCCATTGTGAGTTGGTATAACTCGTTGGTGGTTGCTCTTGCAGAACCAACAATGGTATGACTATCCAAATCAACCTTCATTGTCCATTATGCACTAGAAATTCCACTCATAGTTTCCTAGACAGATTAGAGTTGTGCATGTATTGACTTTAGGGTTTAGTCAAATGAATTCCATATTTTGGTGTCCATATATTCCACTTTGGCTTGAATGTCCTTGTCTAATGCTTGTTGTTGAGTACCCTTAGCCATTTTTGGAGGTTGGTAACCTTTTGGAAGGACTTACTAAAAATAGAAAGGTAATTTTAGGAGTTACTAAAAATAGAAAGGTGATTTTAGGAGTTATAGAACTAGGGTGTACTAGGAAAAGGTGTATGTAACACCCATAGGTCCTTTGTTATACCATAGTGATGAACAATTATGTTCAGACCAATATTTTAGGCTTTTACTCAAGGAGGATTCCACACACCCTTAAGCAAAATTTTGGCCTCTATAACAATATGAGAGGGTAGTCATCCAGGATTTTGGGTTTCGTGCACTATAGAAAATACAAGGTCGAGAAGCTTCATACGGATAATTTTTTTTAATCCTAGATGGTCTCTCGATATACCCAAATATACGTGGGAGCTTAAATCCATGCACGAGTGTTGTCTAAGGCCTAGGTATTGGAGCTTGATCATCCTCACTTCACTAGATGATTTATGGGCTATCTATCTTAGCCAATAATGATAGCTCCTTCATAATATTTTAAAACCCCCGACATAGGGTTTCTAACCTACTCAACTACTGTAAAAAAACAACTATTTTTTACTGGTTTTCTATTTTTTAATAAGAAAATTGGTGTAAAAATACTGAAACACAAATTTATTATACCTAATAGTGGCATAAACTATCATAGTCGTAGTAGAACATGACCTTGGAAAATGCTTTGATACCACTTGTTAGGAACCAAATATTAAAATACACATACTCAAATATGAAAAATAAAAATAGATGCTCATAACACACTATGGAAATAAATTGCAGAATAAGGATAATCTCACAATAACACTGAATCACAAGCCTCTTCAAGGGGGCAACCTCCAATACTTCATTCAATTATGCAAGAATATACATACAATACTACCCCTTGCATTTTTAAGGAATTCCTCTAGCACCTAACTCCCAAGGTTGGCATACATGCAAAATGCCAACCGAGCTAGAATCTCCTACCTACAATCAGTTACATTATTGAAAAATGATTACATAGAAGGGTGCCATTTGGCTAGGCATTTCTTAGTTCAAAACTATAATAAAATATTACAAAATATTAACATGGGTGTTTCCCACATTCCACAAGAACTATTACATCAAGGTGTTAGGATGGGGTCCTAACACCCATGCATCAAGATAATTCAACAACTCAAGATATCTTTGGGTGATTATATTATATGTGATGACTTTTATGTTGGATTGGATGGAGCACACATGGTTATGGGTATACATTGGATGCATTCCCTTGAGAAATTTTCTCAAAATTATTAGTCCATGGAGCTGAAGTTCAATTCATAGGGGAGACACATGGTTATTAAGAGCATACATGAAGACTCGCCATAGATAGTTACAACTAAGAGGATGAAGAGGATTTTATGTAAAGGAGAATATTTATGGGAAATCAATTATTTTTTATAGAATGCATGCATATTGTACCTTCAGATGAGCACCACACTTATCATGTTAATATTTAGACTATCTTAGATAGGTTTAATATTGTTTTTGGTGATATGCTTATAGTTTTGACACTAAATAGGGGATTCCAACACATCATAGAGTTGGAGCCAGGCTCTAAGCCCATCATGATCAGCCCCTACTGCCATCCATGAATATATAAAGAGGAAATAGAGAAGGCTATAAAAGAACTTCTAGAGATGGGTCACATCAAACCTAGTTCTAGTCCATTTGCTTCATTGGTAGTGCTTGTAAAGAAGGATGGTACGATGAGGATGTGCATATATTACTAGGTATTGAATAAGAAAACAATCAAGAATATGTATCTCATTCTCAGGATCGATGAGCTTATAGATGAGTTGCATGGAGCTATCTACTTCTTAAAAATTGAATTAAGGTCTAGCTATCACCAGATTTGTGTGCATGAGGACATGCACAAGACAACCTCCAAGTGTTATTATGGACACTATAAGTTCATGGTCATGCCATGCAGGCTAACGAATGCACAAATCACTTTGCAATCAACCATGAACTAGGTATTTAATATCTAGTTGATAAAATTTGTTTTTGTATTCTTTGATGATATTTTGATCTATAGTAAAACCTGGGAGGACCACTTGAGACATTTGGATACATTTATCGAGATATTGTACTAGTAGGTCTTCTTTGCAAAAGCATCCAAGTGTGAACTTAGAGTTACAAATATCCTATACTTGGGCCACATCATTAGTGCTAGGGCATTCAAGGGGATCAAGAGAAGATCTAGGCTATTTAGGAATGATCAAACCCTACTACATTGGCCCATTTAAGAGGCTTCTTAGTCCTATGTAGTTACTACCAAAGATTCATTAGAGGGTTTTCATAGCTAGAAACACCCCTGATTGAAATTATGAAGAAAGGAGCCTTCATATGGAGTGACACAACTCAAAGAGCTTTTGAGAATCTCAAGCTTGTGATGTGCTCATGCCTTGTACTTGCCATTTTTTATTTCTCACTACCATTTTTTGTAGAGTGTGATGCTTCAAGTGAGGGGATTAGAGTTATGCTGATGCAAAAGGGCCAACTCATAGAATTTGAGAGAAAAAAACTAAAATCTAAAAAGAGAACATTTTCTATCGATGAAAAGGAAATGATTACCATTATGCATGCTTTGGCTAAGTTCAAGCAATACTTAGTTTGTGGTAGATTTGTGGTGAAGATAGACCACAATAGTTTGAGTTTTTTCCTGGACCAACATGATTTAAATGATCAACGAAAAAATGGGTAGGCAAGTTTCAATATTATGATTTTGATATTGAGTATGTGAAGGATAAGAAAAATGTGGTTGTTGATGCTCTTTCTTATATGCTTACTTTCTATGTCATTTCTTCTATTGCTACTTATTGGAAGGCTTCTATCATGGCCAAATATGGCAAGAATGCCTTTGCTACTAGTGTATTGGATAGGAGTGTGAAACATGATAGGTATGTTGTGGTAGATGGTCTTATACTATATAAGAACAAAATACTCCTTATACCTAAGTCTAAAATGAAGGAGAAGATTATGAGGGTCTTGCATGATGCACCCATAGTTGGCCACTCAAGATTCTACAAAACTCATAGGCATATAAGAGAGGCTCTCTTGGAAGGGCCTCAAGGAGGATGTTCTTAGACATGTTAGAGAGTGCACTACATGTCAATGGAATAAATTAGAGCACACTTTCCCAATAATCTTAGTACAAACCTTACCATTTGTAGCAAAAAATGGGAAAACATATCCATGGATTTTATCATAGTTCTTTCTAATGTGAATAGCAAGAATTGCATGTTTGTGTGGTTTGGTTAATTAAATATACCCTTTTCTTTGTCATACTTATGGATTTTAAAGCACCACAAATGGATGACCTATTTGCAAAGAGATGTTCTAACTACATGGCTTGTCGAAGACAATTGTTAGTGATGGGGACAACAAATTCCTCAAATCCTTTTGACAAGAGTTATTTTGTTTTCCTGGCATCGAGCTCACTCCTAGTACTAGTTATCATACCAGACTAATGGTCAACTAGAGATAGTTAATAAGTGGGTTGAAAGGTACTTAAGAAACTATCATAAGTCAACAAACAACCTAGGTTAAGTGGTTGTACCTTGGAGAGCATTGTTTTAATACCACTTACCACATGTCCATTGGAATGACACCATTTATGGCACTATATGAATACGATGCACCTACCTTTACTGATTTAGTATTCATTGATAGTTGTGTACCAAAAACTAGCGACTTTGTGGAGCATAACAAAGATATTTTGAGGTTACTTAGAGACCATTTATAGTGAACATAAAATTAGTATAAATTTTATGTAGATCGACATCGCACTAAGAGATCATTTTAGGTGGGAGATATGGTATTTCTATGCTTGCACCCTTATAGGAAAACTTTCATGAAACAAAGTGGGGATGAAAAGCTTGATGAGCACCAAAAATGCTTATTTTTACATATACTTTTAAGGGCATCATTATTGGTTTAATTAGCATTTGAAATGTATTTTTATATAGTTTTTGCATATAATTGATAGAAAATAAAGTATTATGCTTGATCGGTATTATTAGTGGAAAATATGTGTAAATGCAGGTTTTTGCTACTAATCTGGTGTTTTGAGTCTACATCCCATTTGGGTTTGGCAATAAACAAAGATATCTTGAAAATAATAGCAGTAAATGGTGAAGGAAAGCACTTTAATCATGATTGTTGGTGGCACCTGATTCCTGATTATTGGCGGTGCCTACTTCTCGACTGTTGGCAGTGCCTACTTCTCGACTGTTGGTGGTGCCTGATTCCTGGATGTTGGTGGTGCTTGCTTCCCAACTATTTTTGGTGCCTGATTCTTGACTATTTTTGGTGCTTGAATCCCAACCTATTTTTTTGTGCCTGAATCCCATTGATGAGTTGATCGGTTGACCAAGTCAATGTTGACCGATTGGCCAATTCAACGTTGACCGGTTGACCAATTAACCATACACTTTTGAAGAAGGTTGTTGCACAAAATATAAAGGAGAAATATCATATTCTTATGCATATTAGATTTTTATAATTATAATAGAATAAAGTACTTTTATTAAAAGTTGATCGATTGACCGATTGACCATGTAAGCTTTTAAAGCATTATTTTTAGGATTAGATTGTTATGCCCACCTAAGGATTACTATATTTATCCTTTTGGTGAATGGACATGCTTTTAGATAGGAGAGAATAATATCTGTGTGTAACTGATTATAGAAAATCATGTTACGTGATCAAAAGAGACCAATTTATTATTGTAACAAGATCTGGCTACGGTCTATATAAGAATGCAGGCCATATGAATGCAAAAATCAATAAAATACACACAAAATTACTTTATTTATTTTTCTGTATAATTTATTAAGAGTTGCAAATACTCTTATTTGATTGGAGAAATATTTATGTAATTAGCTGGGCACCCACTCCTGCAGTAGTCCTCTCTTTATTATTTTTATTTATTTATTTTCAATAGATTAGTTTTCTGTTTTATTTTTACTTTATTTTAATTTATTCGTGTGTTTATTTTCCTATAATTTTATTTCAACATTTCAATTTTAGACTTAGTTTATAGTTTATTTTTCTGCACTTAATTTTATTTGGTTTGGTTGAAATCAAAATGCACAAACACCCCCTACCAAAATAAATAGGTACAGAGGAACTCATTCCCCACACTACATGCATATACTATGCATGACACTCACAAGTTTACGAGTTGTCCCGGGTTGACAAATTAAATGGAGGCAAGAAATTAAATCGTAGATTAACCAATGTTTTGCCCAACATTTTGGTGCCATTTCCGGGGAGTGTCAAAACTATAGTGTAGGATCCATAGGTTAGTTTGAAAATCACATTCATATTACCTTACTCGTAGATCGTTTACCTGAAAAGCATGAGTCCACCAAGGGCCTTTTTACAAGGCCAAAATAGTTGTCGGTACAACCAGAGCTGAATCCCATAGGTAACAATTTAAATTTACTAGATTATTAGGTAAATATGGGAATGGACCCGATGTACCATAATAAGTGTAGAAGTAGAAAATAAATTTGTGTTATTGAAAAATTAGAAGATTAAGCAATGAAGGATTTCCATTGTATTCTCAATGGTTTCATGAAATTAGAGAGAGATGACACAACCTACGTTTGATATTATAAAACAATTAAAATTTTTTACTGTCAAACTATTAGGGATGTGTTTATTTACATAGAAACCATTAGGGAATTATGCATCAAGAAGCCTAGTTTTAACGATAAAAATTACAAGCTTAATATTTCTCAACATATTGGCAAATTTTAAAGAATGACATTAGTAGTAGAAAAATGACATTAAAAAAAAAAAAGTAGAATTTAAAAATAACATCTTTCCAGGAGTATGCTCTTCACTTGTGCTTAAGGCAACCTAGTGAATTAGAAACTAGCATGTGTTTTTTAGAATACTGCTATTTTTTATTTATTTTATTAAAAAAATAGTAGTCATTTATCTGCCTGCACAATTTGCCAATGAATTGGAAGAAATTGGTTTTGAGGCCATGGAGGAAAATGTTTTTCTCATGCTGTAATATATCATACTAGTTGATGAAGTAGAGGATAAAACAAATGAAAATTTAGTCGTATCAATTTTTTGACACAGACTAAAGAAACTTATCATAGTCCTCAATTTTTAGAGACTAGTTCAATTGTAGGCATGGGGGAGACCCCAGCTTCATTATAGCCACCAACAACACTAAAAAATAAAATAATAATTAGTTTAAAATTTTATTTTAATGTTTTTTTGATTGGTTGATGAAAAGGGTTTTGAAAGGTCCTAAAACATTTTATACAATGCAACAAAGATAGCTAGCCAAAAGTGAACTAACTAAACTAAAAACAAACAACCCTAGAGGGAAATGAATCAACCAAATTTAAACCATAAAGTTGTAGAAAGAAACAAAAAGGAATAAGGGTCCAAACTACAACAACGGTACCCAAAAGAAAACAAAAAACAACTGTTGAAAGCCCAACCAAGATTACAACATTTGGCTCGACGAGATTCAATTGTGAGCTTATTGGAGCAACCACTTCCACTATGCTGGAAATTAGTAGTTTTATTTACCATTCCTTTCCACCTGGGTTCATGGGTGATAGTTGCATTGTGAACTTTCCACATTCCTTGCCACCTGGATTCACGGATGTTATTTTAATATTATTAGTATAAAATTTTACTTTAATTTATATTTTTTATGTTTTGCAAAACAACATGAAGTGCGGTGTAGATGAATAAGGAGATGTCTATGAAGATTTTGTAAAGTGATATTCATGCGTGGAGTTCATAATAGCACTATAAAAACTATTTTGTGTACCTTGATCATGTAGCATCCAATCCAAACAGGTTAAGCGACCAGAGTTTACCTTAACAACACAAGCACCCGAAGGTAGGCTAAGTAACCCTGATTAAGTGAAAGGCTTTCAGCCCAAGGTGTTTGTGAAACTTAGGAAATTTTTTTTGCAAAGTGCATGACTATTACAGCATGAGCAGATGGTAAATAAAGTCTGAGATGCTACACCAAGAACAAAGTAGAGTGCCAATATGTTTTTCGAGTAACAGTAAATGGGCTCCATTTACAACCAGATCATATTTACGATATTGGATCAGACATTGGTATGAGGGAGATCCCATACCTGAAAAATATAATTGATGAATGTTCATACATTCATTAAAAAAAAATAGGGGAATACATGAAAAAGAAAAATTGTGTGAATCCTCTCTTTGGTTGGGAATTATTTCCCAACTTCAAAAAAATAGCATGGAAATTATTCTGCTTAACATAAATTTTCTTTTTACTTTGCAAGAAATCGTGTTCTGAATGCAATCTATAAGCAGCTTGGCAAACCTAGGCCTATCAGACATAGGTTCCATGATTCCTATTTTTTTGCTTTTGTGTGGTTAGTTTTTTAGGACACGACCTTGAATACAATCTATAGGTAGTCGATTGGCTTAAACTAGGCTTGATAGATACAAGCATACCATGCCCTACTAGGAGTGCAGTAATGCAGAAAAGATACTTATTTTCCACCAAGGAGATAGTTCCTACAATCAAACCAATGCAAAAGTGCCTTCTTCCCACCAAGAGGAAGGCACCAATAAATGGTTTCAATCTTATATTAGCATAGCTGTATTTGATTCTTCCATTATTAGGCTATTGTTATTATTTGTTTGGGATATTGTTACATTGTTCAAACAATGCCCATTTCTCACCTAGGAGTTTTTGTATCCTATGGACTATTCTTAGGCTACTATGTACTATTAATTTGATTAATGCAATTCTCTTGGTGTTTGCTTGGTCAACATGGTATCAGAATTGTCTAATTTTTTGGGCATGCTACTATGAATTTTTGGGCTCGCTAATTGAGTTTCATCAGGCTTGAAATGTAACCAGAGGTAGGGTTGGACTTGCACCTCAGGCACATTTCATGAGATAGGATTCTCGGGCATAGATCTCGAGGGACCAGACATGAGACAAACGCGACGTGGACAGGCTGGATAGGTCGACGCGGATGCAGGGACTGGACATGGACATGCCAGATAAGCTGACTCAGATGCAGGGATAATGATTCTAAAATATTGGATGATGCAATGGAGGATCGAAGCTAAGCAGAGTGTGGCTATGGAAGGAGACAGAACAGAGGCAAAGGCGGCCCTCAACTAGCGGTGGACCTCCCCATGCGGGAGGAGACCCGTCGCTCGCTTGGGCAATGTATCACCCTCCATTAGGAGATTTGGATCTTTTATTCCCTTCTTGGAATGAAACCCCACTAATGTGGGATAAATCATTTCAAGGATTTTTTTAAAAACCTGCATCTTGTCACTCGAACCAAGCGTCAACCACTGCTAGGCATGTCAATTTTTCTTTACCTCTTGTGATGATGGATCTAAAAAATTTCTTTTGGGATATGATCTAATGCTCCTCCCAGTGCTTTTGGATGAATTAAATTTTTGAAAGACCTCCATTTTTCCCTGCCCAACCATTCATCGTCTTCCCTAGCTATCAAAATGCCTAGAGGCATTCGGTTTTTTCAGGTTGAGTAGTAGGTTGGAGGTCGGTTAGAAGATGTCGTTCTACGTGGTTTACCTTTCTAAGGAGAGGTGAATGTTCTGCTACAGTCATAGGAGATGTAGAGGTATTAGACGCATAGGCCATCACTCTCAGTGGATGGTCACCAAGACACAGTAGAGCCACTGCCGCCTGCATGCCACCGAAGGAAGAGCCATGACAGAATGGTGCTTTGGAAGTTGTCGCCCTGTGGGCCCTTCAACTAGGGGAAGGAGTCCCATAGTTAATGCCAAGGTGCCTAGCTCAGTTGGTAGGCGACCCTCACACTAGGACTCTCACGGAGAAAGAGGTCGCGGGATCAATTCCCACCAACCCCCCCCGGCATACCTTTTTTTTAAGGTATATATATATATTTAAAATTTTTGTTAATTAATTTCTTTTAAAAAGTTTTTTTTTTATATTTCGTTATTTAGTTTAATTAAAATTATCATTTAATTACTTTTTCATTATAAAATTATTCTTTTTAATAATTTTTTATGAAAAAGTACTTATTTAATTTAATTAAACTTTATAAATGAAATTTAAAAAAGGACTTTAGCAAAGAATTTTTTTTCAAAACCTTAAAGGGGGGCCAAGTTTTTTTTTCAAAACTGCAAACTTTAGGAGGGAGAGTGAAAGAATTTTTCAAGCTTTTCAAAAAAAATTGGCAAAATTTGTAAAAGGTGCATTCTCGATGGTAATTGACACCTTAGGTTCATTTTTGGATGCTTTATGTGATGTATGTTGCATTTTCCTTTCTGCAATATTTCTAAAGCAAAAACTCCTAAGTTCCAAAATTTGAAACCCATCCGTGCAATTTAATTACACAACAACATTCGGTATTAACGATACCTCTAGCCCACGCTTATAGGTAATGCTATCACAATCGGGCTACTGTATCTATAGCCTAATATAGCTACAACAACGATGTCTGAGCTTTTTCTCTATCAATCATTGGGGAGAAATAAGGTTGTCATTTTTTGCTATTTTTCACTTCATTTCCACTACCCTAATCGTTCTTATGTTTAGGCATAAATCTTGATGAATGTTCTGACGTTCAAAGTGTTTAGGGGAAGTTATGCCCCATTCATGAGGATTGACAACTTTCTATGGTAGGTGCCATCAATGAGACGATTCTATTTCAATACTGCCTAAGTTCCACGTATCGTATGATCTTTAAAAATTACATAAAGTCTCCCTCATGTAAGGGCAGATAATTTTTTCTAATTTTTCAAAATACTTATAGTCTCCCTCACGTAAGGGTAGGTATTTTGTACGATATAACAACCTGGAAAAAGGTATAAAGAAAGGGGAACCATTCGGTGATATAAGGAACCTTCACTATGTCTACAAAATTAATGATTGATGCTCATCAGTTGTTGAAAGGTCCTAACTACACACCATGGAAAAACAAGATGAAGGCAATCCTAGTCATGGATGACTTATGGGATGTTATTTCTGGAGCAACAACAAGACCTTCACCTGCTGCTGAATCAACAACAACCACATCTCCATCTGTTGCTTAGATAGACTTTGATAAGAAAGATAGCAAGGCAAAAGTGCTCATCTTGCTTGCTATTTCAAATTAAGTTCAACCCCGCATTGCTTACTATGCACATAGTAAAGAGGCATGGGATGCCCTTAAAACTATATATGAGGGAAAGAATGACTTCACTATTATTTTTATTCAATCTCAATTACACAGTCTAAGAATAAAGTAGGGAGAGACAGTTGAACTCTTTCTTTGCAGAGTGTCTGAGTTGAAAGCAAAATTGAATTCTTTGGGAGAACCTATTGATGACAAGCTCCTTACCTCAGTTGTATTGAGAGCTTTACTTGATTCTTATAGGGTGTTGATCACCTCACTTCAGGTGTCACAAAGGAAAGTTACCTTTGTTGAGTTGGTCAATCTGCTTCAAGAAGAGGAGGCATGCCAACTTTAGAGAGATGATTCTTCTAATACAACCCTATACACCAACATGAAGGGTCCAAAGAAGAAGGGTAATTTTTAGAAAGGAGGAAATTCTAACAAATATTAAAAAGGGAAACAACCTCAACAAACAAAAATATATTGCAATATCTGTGACAAAGACAATCATGATACAAAAAAATGTTGGCATAAGAATAAACAACCTAAACAGAAAGGTTAGAACAAACCACAAAATAAGAATAAGTAACCCAAAGTGAATGTTGCTATTGAAGAATCTGACTCGGATTCTGAGAGAGCACACAAGGTGCTTATGACTACAATAGTTTCCAAGTAGAAGGATCTTATTTGGTATGTCGATTCTGGCACTAGTAAGCACATGACTGGTGACAAATCATGGTTTGAGTAATTTGAGACCAAAGAGGGAAAACCTGTCACTATTATCGATGATAAAACCTACAAGGTTCAGGGAGAAGGTACAATTTTAGTCACTCTTCCTAATGGCAAGTGTCATATTGGAAAAGTCCTCTATGTTCTAGGATTGGGGAACAATTTGTTGTCAGTCACATAAATTCTCGATAAAGATATGGTTGTGAACTTTAGTTTTGAGGGAGGCAAGAAGTGTTGTTCTATTACCAAGAGAGGTAAAAATATTGCAACCGCTTCATATAAGCATGACTTATTTTCCTTAGATGCTATATCTACTCCACATGTAGCCATGACAGTCTCTACAAAGGAAGAAACTTCCCTATGGCATAAGAGATATGGGCATCTTAGTTCTGGCTACTTAATTGAGCTAAGTAAGTATGAGATGGTAAAGGGTCTCCCTTACCTTTCTTCCACATTGCCAGTGTTCTCTGACTGCTTGGCAAAAAAGCAGCATAGAGTACCTTTTGAGAAAATCTCTACAAGAGCAAAGAAACCTCTGGAGTTGATTCAAACTGATCTGTGCAGTCATTTCACACCCATCAGTTGAAATAGAAAGAGGTATTTTTAGTTGTTTTTGGATTATTACCCACGAAATATGTGGGTGTTCTTTCTTAATCTAAAATCTGAAGCATTTGGTTTCTTCCAATAATTCAAGAAATCTATTGAGGAGTCAGGGACTTCTATAAAGACCCTCTGCTCAGATCGAGGGGGGAATTTTATCTCTAAATAATTTTATACATTCTTGAATGTACATGGTATCACAAGACAGTTAACTACTACTTCTACTCCTCAGTAAAATGGAGTTGCTGAAAGGAGAAACCGTTCTATCATGGAAATGGTTCATTGTATGCTCACAAGAGCTAGTCTTGGGCAAAAATATTGGGTAGAAGCTATCACCATAGTAGTATATCTGTTGAATAGAGCACACACAAAGGCCCTAAGAGGAATGACTCCATAGGAAGCATGGAGTGGTAAAAAATCCTCCATCTCTTATCTTCGTATTTTTTGATGTAAAGCTTTCATGCACATACCGAAAGAGAAAAGGAAGAAGCTTGATGAGAAGACATTGAAGTGTATTCTTCTTGGCTAGGATGAGCACTCTAAGGGTTATTATTTGATTGATCCTTCGACCAAGAAGATTCATGTTAGTAGAGATGTTTTTTTTTATGAAGATTTCACATCACAAAGCACATATGATGTATACCTAGATCTTGTGGAAAATAAATTTGAGAAGTCCCCTTTGTCATAAAATACTGGATGTTCATCTATTTCTTCATCTTCTTCACCACCACAGAAGAACCCAAAATTGTATACAAGTACAATTAGAGACTTGAAGTTATCCACCCCACCATATTTGACTTTGGATAGACCTCATACTCGTAGCATGGCTCGACAAGAGAGAGCAGCAACAGAGACTACTGAGGTTGATGATATTTATCAATATTTTAAGGAACTTTCTATAGATCCAGAGAGAGAAATAGAGGATATGGATATAGATTATGATATGGTTTTTATGTCTTCAATGAATGAACATGAACTTGCTTTTGTACAATATGCCCTTAGTGAGCCACAATGGAAGGCTGCTATGGATGCTGAGTATAAGTCTCTGATGAAAAAAAAAACTTGGGAGCTTGTCAATCTACCACAAGGAAAGAAGCCCATTGGCTATAAATGGGTGTAAAAATTCAAGTACAAGGCAGATGGGATAATTGATAAGCATAAGGCTCATCTTGTTGCAAAGGGCTATGTGCAAAAGGAAGGCATTGACTATGAGGAAACTTTTGCACCTACTGCTCGGATGACCACCATTCAAGTTCTTTGTGCTATGGTAGCACAATATGGGTGGAAAGTTCACTAGATGGATATCAAGAGTGCTTTTATGAATGGTGATCTCTAAGAGGAATTCTACATGACTCAACCTGAAGGATTTGGAGTGGAAGTCCAAGAGCAAAAAGTGTGCAAGTTGGTCAAATTATTATATGGTTTAAAACAAGCTCCTAGAGCTTGGTATATAAAAATGGATAATCACCTCCTAAAACATGGATTTAAGAGATATCCATCAGATGCAAACCTCTATTTCAAGAAACAAGGTTCTAAGATAGTGTTGCTTGTACTCTATGTTGATGATCTGCTCATTACAGGGAGTTCAAAAACTATGATCTTTGCTATCAAAAGAGACTTGTGTAAATATTTTGAGATGATAGATATCAGACTTCTCCATTATTGTCTTGGTATGGAAGTGAGCCATAAGGAGCACTACATCAAAGTGTCTCAAAAAAAATATGCCAAGACATTGTTATAAAAATATCGCCTGACCAATTGCAAGCTGATGGCAACTTCGATGGAATAAGGGCTTCAATTATTATGATATGGTGATTAACCTAAGGTATATGGTACTCTCTATCAACAACTGATTGGGAGTCTCATATATCTGACAAATACTAGGCCAAATATCATGTTTGTTGTCAACTATATTTCAAGGTTCATGCAGGAGCCTAAGACCACTCATTGGAAAGCAACAAAATGTGTTCTTCACTATGTCCATGGCACAATGGAATATGGCCTAGAATACAAGAGGAATGATACATTCTTCTTGCAATAATACATGGACTCTGACTATACCGAGTCATATGATGATCGTAATTCAACGTCAAGATATATATTTCATCTTGGATCCGGTCCCGTCTCTTGGCACAACAAGAAGCAACAGGTGGTTTTTATCTCATCTATAGAGGAAAAATATTGTGTTGCATGTGAAGCTATGTACGAAGTGATATGGTTGTGTATCGCTCCAAATTTTTTGCATCCTTACCTTCAGGCTATAGGATCCGTGCCCGAAAGGGGGATGGGAAAAGGATGTCATGGTACCTCGGACTGAGAGGACTTTGCGAAGGTCCCGCCTCTCAAGGGAGGTGTATTTTGATGATTTTTCGACGGATGGTGGGTTCACCAGGAAACATTTAATGGCAGTTTCCATGCCTAGGTTTGGAATGTGTTTTTATGTGTTCATTTTTAACCTTAAGCATTCATATCCTAGGTTTGGCCAAATGAGTCTAAATTAATCTAAATGAAAGTGCAGATTTAATGAATACAGAGAACAAATTTAAGACAGAAAAACAAAGAAATTAAGGAAGAATAAGAAGAATACCTAATCCGGATGTCTGATGAAGATTCTGATGTTTGAAGCAGTCAGGATCATCTGGAATTCGACAGAATCGTCTGAGATCAGACAAGATCGTCTGAGATCTGATGAATTCATCAGACGAATCCGTTAGAGACCTGCAAATAGAAGAACAAATGCAAAATATAGAGAATACTACTGTTCTAGTTGAGGGAAACTATGCAAAATAACAGTGACAACACTGAAATGAAACTTAAAGACCGAAACATGTATGAATGATGCTAATTAAATCACAATTATGGATTAATTATGCCTTTGATCTAGATGGGTGAACTCCAAAATGCAATATAACATAAAATATCAAATAAACTAGCTAATTTGCAGAATAAAACAACAGAGAAAAGGTGAAGAAATGCAAACTTATGGCACTGATTGCCTCAATGTGGACTGCAGTCGAGATCGTCTCGCATCAGTACGAAATCATCTCTGATTCGACAGGATCGCCTCCGATCTGAATAGGTTCGTCGACGACGATGTATGCTTGCTCCGACTGAAAAACAAGATGATACCTGCAACAAAATTGATATAGGACTACTGCAAATGAAAACTTAGGATGATTTAACGTGCATGAAGCTAAGTTACAGAGAATTTCAGCCAGGGGTTGGGAAGGGAAGGTCCTAGGGACTAAATAGGCTTAGGGGAGTAGTTAGGAGGTTGGAGATCATCCCTATTTGGGAGATCTCCAACGGGGGAGGGTCTCTAACGACGCAGACATGCTTCTGCCCGGATTAGAGGCCCGTTGGAACAAAAGCTAATTTTGCAAAATCAGTTTTGCGACAAGATCGTCTGGACGTCCTAGCCTAGACGAAATCGTCAGATCTGGGGCGATATCGTCTGATCGATGACGATATCATCAAACGGTCAAAACAACCTCTAAAAATGGCACGAAAAAGGGGGAAACGGATTACCCGACGGTTAACGGGCGGTTTGGGAGGTTAAATTTGAATTTTAAATTATTTACTAAGGTGAATGTAATTATGACAATTTTACTGCGCCAATTTTAGGGTGCTACATTTTGCCCCCTCTTTAGCGAATTTTCCAAAGAAAATGCGTTAAAGATGAGTTCTTCTCGATCTACGAGAGAGCAAAAATTATTCCCATTTTTTAGGCGACGATTCTTGGTCGAATCGTACGACAGCTTACTATGGTGCCCCCTCCGTGTTTTTACCCAAATCGAACGTTTGAGGTAAAAATACGAAAAAGCAAAAAATTATTTTTTGAATAAAATTAAGAAAAATAGGGTAAAACCCTAATTCATTTTTACTGTTCATTTTCTGGTTTTTTAGAGCTCTGAAGCAAAAATGGTGGAGACGACGCACAGATCGATAGAGGTCCGACGCGGTCTACGGGTAAGAGTCTAGACTTAACTAGAATGCTTTAATTTAATTTTACATGCTTTGTAGGTAATTTTTAGATGAATTTTGAGCATCGCGGCCGTTTTTGGGCCGTCGACGTCATCGAGACGAAATCGTCTCAATTTCATCAATTTTGCCCAAGGGCGAAATCGATGAAAGGGGGACGATTTCGTCAAATTAGAGACGATTTCGGCTTGAGAAATCGGAGACGATTCTGCTCAAATTTGGGACGATATCGTCCAATAGTGGGCGATATCATCAATTGCATAAAATTGAATTTTAACTTGCATTATTAATTACTTGAATTGTTTATTAATGATTGTTTGTTGTTTTGTTGTTTATGTTTGCAGAGAGGTTTGCTAAAGAGCAGGGAATGGAAGTATGGAGGTTTGAGGGATGACTTGGCCGCTCTCACACAGGCAGAGCGAGATCAGCTGGCATAGGCCGACTTGTAGCATGTGGCAGAGATGCCACAGGTGTCCACAGATATGGGGCTACTAACAACCCTAGCAGAGAGATGGTATCCGGGTTCCTCATGTTTTCGGCTACCGACAGGGGAGATGACTCCCACTCTAGAGGATGTATGGAGGATTCTGAGAATCCCCATACAAGGACGATTGATCACTCCTACGGCCAATCAAGGCCACGCTATGGGACGACTGTGTGGTGACCCGAGCTTCGCCCTGGAGAAGGGCGAAGTTAATATCGAGGCACTGCGCCAGATGCCTGGGGCATCTAGACTCACACGAGTGCTAGTTGGAGTGGTTGGTGGACTTTTGCTGTGCCACCAGAGTGGGTGCAGGGTGCCGTGGATGCTGGTAGATGTGATCTACGACATGCGGGACCACGGCTACAGGTTCTCTTGGGGCAGTTATGTATTATGTCGATTGTACAGGATCCTGTATGGGGTCGTGTACAAGGGCGGCCGATGTCTAGTGATGACATCGCTCCTACAAGTTTGGTGCTGGGAGCACATTGCAGTGCGAAGGCCGATAGGGCTTCCTATGATAGGGGTAGACGAGGAGAGGCCCCGAGTCTTCTACTGGTGGCTCCGAAGAGGGTCACAACGATGGATCGACCTCCCTATGTCCCGAAGACTATTGGATGACTTAGTCCTGGACCAGATCACCTGGAGGCCATGGAGGGAGCATCCAGGGTGGGCCGAGGATGGACAGGAGTTGGCTCATGTCAGGCGAGTTTGCTAGCTACGGATGGAGAGGGGAGAGGTGGAGCTCCACCGCTATGACCGAGTTTTGCGTCAGTTTAGTCTGCAGCAGGGGATCCCATCTCTGAGGGATTATGAGTTTTCTTGGACTATCCGGGATAACACCACAGTTAGCGGGGCTCCAAACATGCAACGGTTCTGGAGCCAGGATGCAGACGATGCCCCCATCCAGCCAATGGATGGGGATGACATAGGTGTAGCCGATGGCTATGATGCCTGGTACGCAGGCATCCGCCCTCCTCGGATGACGAGGGCACAGGGTCCGATACATGCGGTTGTGCATCGGATAGGGAGGCAATGCCAGGCAATGATGGAGGTGGCCCAGGGTCACGGCGAGAGAGAGCCAAGGAGGCCACAGGCACAGGAGAGGCCATGGCAGAGGGAGAGGAGGGAGGCGAGACCCCCATCTCCACATAGGGAGAGGCCACCATCACCCGATAAGGGCAAGGGCATTGACACAGGAGAGAGTAGCGAGATGGCTACTCTCCGGGCAGAGAGAGATCGTCTCCAGGCATAGGTGCAGACTCTACAGGATGAGGCTGCACGCCACCGAGCTGAGGTGGCACAGCTGCGAGACGAGATTGCATGCCTCAGGGCATGGGGCGGAGGGGCGAGCTCTAGAGAGCTGACATGGGCTATCGCCCAACTCACTTTCTATCAGACATTGTATTATCAGCTGGTGCCAGAGGCGGATAGACTACCCCTACCAGCCAACATTGCAGATCCGATCAGGATCGGGTCATCGAGGACCACGTCCCGGTCGAGGACTAGGACTACTCAGACTGCGATGGGGCCACCTCGTCCACCTCAGGGTGGGGGAGGAGATGAGGTAGAGAGCTCGAGGGGCTCTCGAGGCTAGAGGGCTGCACAGCTTTGTACAGACTGACATTGTATTATTATTTTTTTGTTGATAGAGGATTGAGTATGCCGAGGTACAGATTGTGGCATACCAATCCAGTTTTGATGATGTATATATACTGTTGACATATATATGATATGTTATTGATCATATGACTTGTATTATGTGTATGCTTATGATGCTTTTATGTTTGATTGATTAATTTGATAATTGGATTGAGGATTCATAAAATTATGTCGTTTTGAAAATTTATAACTTTGATGTCATGCTATAATATTTTAAATGAAATAATCTGATGTAACAAATTGATTGTTTGTGATGAAATGTGATAAAAAATAAAAAGAGACTTCTAACAATAATTTCAAAGGACATTGTCGCTAGTATAGACCATTTCATGGAGTCGTTGCTCACTCGGTCGTCAAGCTAATCCCAGTATAGAAATATTGTTAAAAGTAAAAGAGTGCTTAAGAGACTGTCTTAAGACTTTGGTGCAATAGTGCAAATGATGATGATGATGATGGTTTGTTTTCAGATTTTCATGAAAATAGTATGCATGAAATAATGTTAAAATGATTTTTGCTAGGCATAAATTCCTAAGTGTGATAAAATTTTGGATAATTCTTTAGGAATTATACCATCTTTGCAAAATTGAAGGTTGACATAATGACATGAAATAATGAAAATGGGTTTGCTTTTTAAAAGCATAATTTGTGTAAAATAATGATTTAAGTCATATGGTTTTCATGATTTTTAAATAAATGGGGAATAAAAATTGTTACGATGGTTTGCGCTAGGCATAGAATATGTAGGTATAGACTTATACCATCATCGTGAAAATCCAAAAAAAGATAGTTTTATTGCATGGTTGATTTTTGATAAACAAAAAATATGAAAATGAGGACTTGCGCTAGGCATAAAATTCCAATTTTGGTTTTGGAACTATACCATCGTCGCGAAAGTCAACCAGATATATATGTTTTGAGTGTATATTTTGAAAGAAATTTTTGATTTTTCTATTATATAGTTGTCTTTATGGTAAACAACTGTACTTGATTTATTCCAAACAAGTTGCAAAAATAATATTTCAAAGTATTTTGAAGACAAAAGTTAGATTTATAAGGAATCCCATGTGCATATGTGAATTCATTTCCGATCTTGATTTATCATAATGATACACAAAATCTCTCAAATACAAATGTGTGTGCAATTGCTTTGTGCATTTACCAGTTTTGAGCAAGATAATATGATACAAGTGATTTGAAGAAACCAAATAAGTGTTCATTAACCATGATGTAGATGCATATAACCATACTAGACTACTATGTAGGTCGGATTATCAAGAGCTAGCTAATCCATAAGCAGACATAGGTCTGTACAAAAGAAGGTCGCTAATGTGACAGACATATCACCATGCTAGGAGTTACCCAAGGCCAAGCGGGTTGGGCACAAACCACCTGTTATGGGGCTTACCTCACAGCTTTCGAATAATTGAGAATTCCAAGGATTCAAGCTCATCAACCCTTCTTTTCTTTTCAAAGGGTAGGGAAAGGGATTTTATTGCTTTCTTTGCTTTCTTTGCTTTTCTTTCTTTTCTTTTTGTATTTTTTGCTTGATTTTTGAGATAGTGCTTGAAATATTGCTGTAATGATATAAAATAACATTTTTCCTTTTTTTTTTTTTTTTTGAACTTTTCTTTTCTTTTTCTTTGCTAGGGATACTTGCTCGGATTAGTTGTAGAGCAAGGGATTTTTATTCTGGGTAGGGGTGAGCTTGTCCTTTTGCCAATTCTCAAAGATTCTAGACCATGTGCATGATAGGATAGCAGGGGAAACTTTTCGCTCAAGAAACCACGTCTACTATGTAGCAAAACATGGAAATTACAAATATAATCATTTTATTGTGAAAAGATGTGCTTGGTTTAAGTAAATAACAAGATCAATTCTCTATGCTCAAACTTTATTTAATTGAATTTTGTGGACTTTGATATAAGAGAGATTAGTAATCATGCTAGATAAAATCAAGATATTTATTTTTGTGAGTGTGCAAGTGAGGGATTCCAAATAAATGCTAATTTATCAAAAATAATTTGAAACATATAACTGCAACATTTGTAAGAAAATATATATAAACACTTTTGAGAAGTTTTGAGAATGTTGACTCCCTCTTTCTTCTTTATATTGTTTTGGTTTCGAAAGAGTCAAGCATATTGTTGTTTTTATATTTTTATCATTATTTTGATTTTTGGTTTTATTTTTGTTTTTGAGCAAAAAATTTAACAAGTGCCATAAATAAATGCAACAAATAGTTTTGAAGATTTTTGATGATTATGAATGTTTTTGATGTTTTTGGATTTTATAAATTTGAAAGAAATACAAGATAGTAATTTTGAAATATTTTAAACAAATATATACAAGGATGAAATGACCAAATTTATGCATAGTAACGTTTAAGATGCAAAATATTCATGGGTTCTTTAAGTTCTTTACCATCTAAGGTAGATAATTTATATGCTCCTGATTCAAATTTACAAGTAATAATGTATGGTCCAAGCCGCTTGGGCTCAAATTTACCTTTAAGGTCCTTAGTTGCATTTGTATTTTTTTGATTTTCTTTTAAAACAAGGTCGTCGATCTCAAAGGATCGATGATGAACTTTCTTAGCATATGATCTTTTAAGCTTGTTTTGGTAGGCACGGAGATGCTCCAAAGCATTGATGCATTTTTCATCTAGGAGTTCCAGCTGACTGAGTCTGCCAGCTCGATATTCATCTCCTACTTTGATATCTTGAAGTAGCAGAGCCAAAGAAGGAACTTCCAATTCAAATGGAAAAATTGCTTTAGCACCATAAACCAAAACAAATGGTGAAGTTCCCGTGGGGTTTCGAACACTAGTTCGATAGGCCCACAAGGCTGGGTATAATTGAATGTGCCAGTCACGACTAGTTTTATTGACCAATATTTTGAGAATTTTGATTAAGGTTTTGTTAGATGCTTCTGCTTGACCATTACCCTGAGGATAATAGGGAGTGGACCAGCGATGTTGAATCTTATATTTTTGGCATAATTTTTTAACATCTTTATTTTTGAAACAAGTTCCATTGTCAGAGATGAGATTTGCAGGAATTTTGAACCTACAAATGATTTGATTAAAAATAAATTTAGAGACTTGTGTGCCAGTGCAGGAAGCTAAAGGCATAGCTTCGACCCACTTCGTGAAATACTCAGTGGCGGTTATGATGAACTTGTGTCCATCAGATGACACCGGATTGATTTTTCCAATAATGTCTAAACCCCATTTAGAAAAGGGCCAAGGAGATGAAATAGCCTGTAGTTCTTGGGCAGGCGCATGGACAAGGTCAGCATGTTTTTGGAACTTGTCGCAATGGCACACATACTCATGTGCATCCATTTCCATGGTAGGCCAAAAGTATCCTATCCGAAGGAGCTTTTTAGCAATGACACTACCACTAAAGTGTCCTCCACAAGATCCATCGTGGGCTTCACTCAAGGCTGATTTAGACTCTTCTAAGTTTAAAAATCTTAATAGGATACCTTCAAAATATCTCTTATATAAAGTATTGCCAATTATTACAAAGTGACTTGCTCGTCAACGTAATAACCGATGTTGGTTTCTATTAGAATTGGCAGGGAAAGTCCCATTTTGGAGAAAATCAAATATGTCCGTATACCAAGGTTTAGGAGTAGTTTCATTGATTAGAAACACATCCAAAGGCTCTAAGCATGACTTTTTTGAAATGGGTTCCTAGAGTCCCCGAATAATGATGGTGGCATATTCGTCATCTAACTCCAAGGGTAGGAGAGATGTAGCTGTGGCCATAGCATCAGCTGCACGGTTGCTAGTTTGAGGAATAGCTTCCAAGGTAACTTGATCAAATAAAGATATTAATTGTAAAACATAGGCCTTATATGGGCACAGTTTATCATCTCTAGTTTGATAAACTTCATTAATTTGGTTTATAACCAGTTTAGAATCACCAAAAACTAAAATATGTTTAATTTTTAGCACCAGGGCAGCTCGTAATCCAAGGATTAGAGCTTCATACTCAGCAATATTGTTGGTGCAAGCAAATTTCAATTTGAAGGACAAAGAAATAAGATGTTTTTGTGGGGATATTAAAATAATACCCGCACCATCACCACTCATGCATCGGGCTCCGTCAAAGTATAAGGACCATTGTTCAGTATGGTCGGCCTCTAATTGAAGGCATTCATCAGGAAATTCGATGATGAGGGGATGGGTAGACTCTAAGGGTGCAGCAGCTAATTGATCTTCTATGATTTGACCCTTAATAGACTTATGTCCTATGAATGTGAGATCAAACTCGCTTAGAGCAAGAACCCACTTGGCTGTGCGACCCGATAAATAAGGTCGACTCATGAGATACCTCAAGGGATCGTATTTAGCAATGACATAAGTTTTTTGACTAAGCATATAGTGTCGTAATTTTTGCGTAGCAAACACGATGGCTAGACAGTTTTTCTAATGCTATGTAGCGGGTTTCATAACTGATGAAGGTTCGGCTAATGTAATAATTAGCACGTTCTCGCTTTTCATCCTCAAGTTGAGCTAACATAGCTCCTAAGGCAGAATCTGAAGCTGAAATATATAGGAGAAATGGGCGATCGGGTTTAGGTGGTGAAAGCACAGGTGGATTAAGGAGGTATTGTTTGAGAAGTTCAAAAGCTTCTCTACATTCGGTGTCCCAATTAAAAGGGACATCCTTCTTAAGGAGTTTAAGAAAGGGACCAGTTTTGTCCGCCAGCTTATCAATGAAGCGATGGATAGCTTGAAGTTTACCTTGTAAACTTCATAATTTAGATATATTAGTAGGTGTGAGCATATCAGTGATGGCCGCAATCTTGAGAGGGTCGATTTCAATACCACGTAAAGAAACTAAAACCCCTAATAGTTTACCGGACTTAACTTCGAATATACATTTTGCTGGATTTAATCAAATAAGATATTCTCGTAATCAATTAAAAACTTTTCTCAAATCATCTATATGATTATCTTCAATAATAGAGCGAGCTATAATATCATCTACATAATCATGTAGGATATCATGCATCATATCATGAAAAATATAGGTCATAGCTTTTTGATAAGTTGCACCTACGTTCTTTAAGCCAAATGGCATCACTTTCCAGCAAAAGGTACCCCAGGGGGTAATAAAGGCTATTTTAGCCTGATCTTCAGGAGCTATCCTGATCTGATTATAACCAGAGAATCCATCCATTAAGGACATCATCCCACTCCCGATAGTAAAGTCAATGATTTGATCCATGTTTGGAAGAGGAAAGTCATATTTAGGGCATGCAGCGTTAATATCTCTAAAATATGTGCAAACCCTAACTTTGGTAGCTTCTTTCTTGGTGACTAGAACTACATTTGAGATCCATTCCGCATAATCAATAGCTTGTATAAATATAACATTCAGGAGTTTTTCTAACTCCCCTTTGACTAGCAGAGCCACTTTGGGATGCATTTTTTTAAGTTTTTGTTTAACAGGTTTAGCATCCGGATGGACCACTAGATGATGCATGACTACAGAAGGGTCTAGACCTGGCATATCTTCATATGTCCAAGCGAAGACATCTTCATACTCTTTAAGAAATGCAATGTATTGTTCTTATTTTTCTTGACTTAATTCTGATCCAATATTGATTATGTGAGGATTGTCCTCAGTTCCAATATTAATTTTAATGACGTTTTCTACCTCCATGTGTAGATCTCTTTCAAAATTAGGTGGGGTGGGTGAAACGCCCAATTATTGTAATTCTTGTAAGGTTAATTTAGATAATTCATCTTGAGGATTAGTGGCCTCAAGTTGGGCTATAGTTGGTATAGAACCATCAAAATAAAATCCATTGTGTAACATCTCTTCAACAGAGACATCATGGAAGATATCTCCTTCCAACTCTTCATCGGGGTCAGCAATCATTTCAGGGTAAGCTATGGATAGCATGTTGCATGAAAACGACTGATTTTTAAGAGGCAAATCAACATGCCTATCCAAATAATCTTGATAACATATGACGTGATCATCATCGTCAAAAGGAAAGGGTTGACCCTTACTAGGAAATAGGCCCACACCACAGTGGGTAGGCCACGGTTCTACCTCGAAAGGTTCTTTCATGCCATTTTGGAAAGGTCCCAAGCCTTTCCCTTTATATCCCATTTTAAGCATCATGGGTTTAGCTTTAATATAATCATTGGTAAAATAACACCGAGCGTATCCCTCATGATGAGTTTTGATATTTCGAGGGATTCTTCCCCAGCTCATATCCTTTATAAATGAAGGCACAACTCCCGACTTGGTAAGTACTTCCCATAGGTTGTGGGAGGCCCAAAGTACGAGGAGATGGCGGCAATTTATTTAAAAGAATTGAATCTTGCATGAAAGCATTTGTTTTTTCTGATATTAAGGTTGTGGATAAACCTGGTAAAAGTTCATCAGAAAGGGCATAAGATGTAGAAGACTTATTACCTATATCTTTAGATGTGGGAGGAATGATAGATGTGTCTATAGGTTTTGAATTTATAGGGATAGAACTTGAAGGATTTGTTGTAGATGAGAAACAATGGTGAAATTGTTCTATTGATCAACAATGCATTACATAGTTTTATAGTTCTTGAAAGAACTAAAAATAGACATGGTGGTTGAGATAAATCCTCTTAAACTTATTACAACAAACTAACTTAAAGATAGCTCTTATCCTAAAAACATGCTAATCTTGGACTATGGTCAAACATTAATTAACCAAGCCAAAACCTCAATGTATGCTAATCAAATTAACTAGAAATATGTAAATCAAAACATTAAACTAAAACTAAATACTAGGACTTAATACTTAGGACTAAGGAGGCAACGTTGAAAATATTCCAAAATTCTCCCCCTTGATGCTAAAGACACTCATGCAAGAGTTCTTTAAGCATCATAGAGTTGGAAGGAAATTTTTCTCTTACGTTTCCTCCAATCTTGAATCAAGAAATCAGAATTTACAAAATACTTATGGTGGCACTCCTTCCACTCTTTATGTGGGATTTCCTGCAAATGCTTGAGTGCCTTCTTTTGATGATTAGCTCCCCCTTCAACAAAAGTATCTCCTCTTGTGGTTTTCAACAACCAATCTCTTACATCTTTATCATTATGGTCTTTAAACCATGCTCTCACATTTTTTATATTCTTTTACATATTCAACACTAAATAATACTCCACATGAGTATTTACAATTAATCATCTCACATAGATGATTATACCATACAACTCTTTCACATATTTTCACACAAAAAATCACAACAAATATGGCCATATAATGACCAACTACATATGCAACATAAAGTTGCTCCTCACACAAATATTCTCTCACAACAATGACTTTACAAGAATCCTTCTCCCAAGGAATTTTGAACACATCATTTTGATCCATGTGACCCAAGTTCTCCATCACCGTATTCTCTCCAAAAATATTCTTCATCAAAGTTGTCTCAATGAGACAATCACCTTTCTTTTCATTCCTGCTCACAAAAAACAAATCATTAATCATAAAAACATTACCTTTAGTATGAGTAGATTTGGTGCTTCCTATAAAGCTATTTTGTAGTAGTTCTCCTTCATTGTATGGTGCTTCAAGATCAACCATCAACTCTTCACTAATAGTTCTCCTCCTTTGTTCAATCCATGTTGGTGTGTTGAAACACCATTCATTCAAGAAATCATACATAGTTGCCTTTTCAAGACAACTCTCTTTCTGCAATGTAGTCACTCCAAGTGAGTGATCTTCATCCATGAGTGATGTTTCCTTTGCCATTACGATAATAAAATCAGCAATCTCATTTCCATTTTCTGTTTCTATCTCATTTTTCACATTCTTCTCCCCTTTTAGAGGAACTCTAACAATTTTATCTTCTCCTTGTTGGAGATCTTCATTTTCTCTCGTCAAGAGAGCATACATCCATTCCAAGTGAATGGTCTTCAAGACAATGGTCTTCCATAAACATTGCTTCTCCATCAACATGCCAACAATTTTGGTTGATCCTATTATCATCTTTATTCTCTCCCATGAGAATTTTAGGTGCAATATCCATAATACACTCTTCATTTATCTCCTCCATGAGATATTTTTTATCACTTTTTCTTCTATCAACAACAAATCCTCTTCTTCCTCCTCGTCCTCTTGAGGAATACACACCTATTCTTATATTTTCATCACAAAATTCAGCAACATATGCTTCCTCCATGAAGCATTCTTCATCTTGTTGGTTTTCTACATATAGGCCTTACTCTGCAAGAAATAATTCTCCATTACAAAGCATGACTTCATATGAGTCTTTACAAGACTCTTCAAAAACTCCTTCAAAAGGATCTAATTCAGAAACTGCTTCAAGGAAGCAAGGCTCCTCCTTGCTTAAACAATCTTCATGATTGTCACTCATGGCTTTATGGATATCCTCATCAAACCCATAAGCATCCTTTAACACTTGCCATGCCATTGTAGCTGATCTACAATTGGCTATGAGAGGAAAAACATTCTTTTCCATTCCTCTCCTCAAATCCATAAGAGCTAAGCAATTTGCATATTGCTGCTCCTTCTTCTCTTTTCTTTCCTCACCTTGTAGCTTATTCCAATAGGGTTCCTCATACCCTTCTTGAACTATATTCCATAAGTCTTGAGCCTTCAAGAAGGTCTTCATCATTATGCTCCAAATAGCATAATTATCTCCATTGAATTTGGGTACTTCCAATTCTTTATACATGGTGGCCATTCTGCAATCCACCATTCATCAATATTCCACCTAGCTCTCAGCCACTCCTTTATTGTAGACTTTTGATATACTTATCTGAAAATCCACTAAATTTTAGATCCAAATTCACACAAATGAGAAATATGTGATCAATTTACTTTTGCCCTTTCTAGATCTTAGAGTGTTTTTGAGACAACCTCAATGTTCTTCACATAAATCAATCCATACAACTCCAAAATTTTTGAAAATTAAACTCTGTATGCTTGAGACAATAATCTAAAAACCCTCTAAATTTCAGAAGAAAAATCTCAAAGATGAAAAATATGTGATCATTTACTTTTTCCATTTTTATCACAATTTCGGATCTAGGATTGTTGAAGGAAAAATAAATATTCACATAAATCAATCAATACAGATCCCAATGATCTGAAATTTTTTCTGAATTATGATTTTATCGAAATAATATTTCTCCCAAAATTTGAGAAGCAAATACCCACCTTATACAACCATTTTATTGAAAAACTAAAAATGCTAATAAAATCAGCAAATTAGCTCCAAATCACCTGAAATTTTTACTGCATCCGCTTGATACAATTACCTAACAACCCTCAAAATTTCATTATCAAATACCTCAGTATTTGTGAGATATTAATGATTTACTCGAGCTCTTCCTTGCAAATCTGCTGAGTGCTAGCCACTTGAGTTTCTCTGACAAAGTGTGTGTTTCAGATCTCTTCACACCACTCTCCACAGGTTTTGATCCATTTGAGCAAACCTACTCTGATACCAAATGAGAAACAATGGTGAAATTGTTCTATTGATCAACAATGCATTACATAGTTTTATAGTTCTTGAAAGAACTAAAAATAGACATGGTGGTTGAGATAAATCCTTTTAAACTTATTACAACAAACTAACTTAAAGATAGCTCTTATCCTAACAACATGCTAATATTGGACTATGGTCAAACATTAATTAACCAAGCCAAAACCTCAATGTATGCTAATCAAATTAACTAGAAATATGTAAATCAAAACATTAAACTAAAACTAAATACTAGGACTTAATACTTAGGACTAAGGAGGCAATGTTGAAAATATTCCAACAGTAGATTTAAGATCTTTTTGAGGTTCTAAAATGATTTTTTTAGAGGGTTGTTGGTCTATATAGGAGGATGAAATTAATGGAGGGGAAATAGGTGAAGTTATGGGTGTGTGTTTCACAGTTTTAGATGAAAAATAAGAACTAGGATGTGTGGACGACAGAGCAGGGCAAAATTGCACTCCAACGGGTTCTGCCAAAGCACACATATCAAAAGGTCTAGGGTCACCATGGATAGTGACCAACTGATTTTTAAACTCAAATTTAACACATTGGTGTAACGTTGATGGGACCGCTCGCATGGCGTTGATCCAAGGGCGACCCAAAAGTATATTGTACGATGTTGGGCAATGTACAATAAACACGGTTGTTTCTAGGGTTCTAGGACCAACTTGCAATGGGAGGGTAATAACTCCACACGTTTCTTGTGTTTCATCATTAAAAGCTTTGATAATCATATCAGTTTTCTTCATTTCATCACTTCTAAAGCCAAATCGTTGATAGAAGTCAAAAGTGCAAATGTTTAGAGATGAGCCATTATCAATCAAAACTCTTTTGACAGCTACATCTCCAATTAGAGCAATAATTTATAAGGGATTATCCTTATGTAAACTGTGTTGTGGGATATATTTATCCCGAAAGTCAATACAATCAATCTCTCAAGTGATGATAGTATTGGCCATAGCTTTAGGTTGAATATTTTGAGGTACCATCATTTGGCTCAATGTAAGCATCAACTCATCCCTCTGGGTGGGAGAGGATCTTAATAAATCCAAAAGGGAAATTCTGGCCATAGTATTGGACAATTGCTCATTAATATTGTAAGGGGGTTTAGGTTTAACAGTAGGAGCATGATTCCCTTTATTGGGGGTTTTCAAAACGAATGGAGCCGATCCATCGTTCTGGTTTGGTTCTTGTTGGGAATTTTGAGCTTGTTATCGAGTGACGACTCCAATGGTACCTACAATGTTATAATGAAGATGCTGAACTGGTCTCGGTTGAGCATTGATGGCTTGTTCATTAGAAAGGAATATATCAAAAGAAGGTCGAGTAGTAACTCGTCTAGGAAATGGTTCTTCTGGAACCATAGCATCTGTGATGGGTTGAATAGGATCTGATTCGTTTTTAGAACTATTCGATTGGTTTGAAGTAATGTCTAGTTCACTTTCACTATCTGATTCTATATCACTAGAATCAAAAGTTTGAAAATTATGTAAGGGCCTGGTCGTAACCAGGGATAAGGTTGTGTCAAATATTTGAGGATCCTAAACAGGTAATTTTCCGCTAATGGTTCCTACATATCGGGTAGGAGGGGGAACATTATGATGTTCGATTTGATTGGCTACCTCTTTACCATGTCGTGGTAAAGGGTGTTGAAATATGTCTAGAGTTTGATTGGCTTTGATTTTGATTTTGGGGAATGGTCTTTTGAGTATTATTAGGAGGGTTTTGTTTAGGTTGGAAGGCTTGCACTTCCATTTCATTATTGTCAATCAAATCCTGTATTTTATGTTTCAAACTTTTACAAGCATTGGTAGAATGTCTAGGTCCTCTATGGAAATCACAGTGTAAGTCAACTCTGTATCCGGGTATAGTTGGATCAGATTTCCGGATAGCTGGTAATTGGATCAAACCTCTTTCGAGTAATTGAGGTAAAATAGTTGATAAGGGTTGGTTTAATCTAGTAAATTCTCGAGGAGGCTTGTCGGGAGGTTTCAATATAAATTTTTCTCGTTGTCTTTGTTGCATTGATATTAGCAACATTTACTGCTCGATGACTCCATCACCGACGAATTGTTTGTTTTTATATTGATTTTTGGATGTTTTCTCATCACCCTTCTTCCCAAGTTGGCCTCTCCTAATGAGGGCATCTTCTACTCTTCAAGCTAAATCTATAGCTTGATCGAAGGTAGTTAAGGTAGCAGTCGATAGCTCATAAGATATTTGTTCTTGTAAATTGTTGATGAAAATGTCCAACATTTCCCTATAAGGTAGCACAAAGTGCAGTTTTCCGTCAATTGCCTCCATCTAGCTAAGAAATCGACAAAACATTCATCCTTGTCTTGTTTTAAATTGTATAAATCTTTAATAGTTACATGCCTCTCGATGTAGGCGCTAAATTGATGGACAAATGATTCCACTTGCTTTCTTCGAAGTTTCTCAAAGAATGAGTGGGCAATTGATAGTACCACTCTAATGCCATTCCACCTAAACTTTTTGGGAACATTTTAAATAATAGCAAGTCATCATGCGATATGTCATGACATGCTATCCTAAACATGCGAAGATGCTCTATGGGATCTTCGGTTCCTTTATATATAGGCAAGATAGGCATGGGAAAATGCTTAGGGTATGGTGACTACATATCTCTCGATAATTATACGAGGGACGGTAGGGATCTATCTGGTCCATACGTGAAGCTAACTGTTTCACCATGTCTTCCAGATTACTAGTTTGCCCCCCATATGGGTTTGGTAGGGCATTAACATGGGTTTTATGGGCATATGATGGCAGAACATGAATATTAGATGCCATGTTACTATTGTGCAAATTATTGGTAGGAAAAGTATTATGAAGGAATTTTGAAGTTGTATTATTATGTATTTCAGATTGTTGAAAATTTGTATTTGGCTTCGTTTTAGGTTTTTGTTTACTTGAAGCATATTGCTCAATAGTTTGGCGGAATAAAATAGTGAAGGAAGGTTTCTTTTGTGTGGGAATGATTTTAGGTTGAATAACAGATTCCTTAGGAGGTTGGATAGCCTGTTGTTTTGACATGTTTTGAATCATAGAGACCATTTCCGTATTGGATGGTCCAGCCTTATCACTTTCTTGATCAATGAAAGATAAGGGATTAATGCGCACATCATACATATGTTCCAAAGCTTCCTGAGTGTCACTAATTTGCCCTTTATCAATACGAATTGCCACATTAAGGTCATCAATGTTATAACTGATAAATTTCTTGAAATGATCTATGTTGTCAAAAGCAATAGTTCCATTTGGAGCTACTCTAGGGGATGAGGATCCATCCTCTTTAACACTTCCTTCTTGTTCCTTATCTTCACCTAGGTTATCTTCTGATTGAACTAGAGTTTTTCCTTCCGAAGTTGGATCTTCGGGAAGGACATTTGGGTTTCCGGTTGTATCTTGTAACCAATCTTCTTCTTCTCCTAAAGTTTCTTTACCATTCCTAAGTTTAGGCATGGTGCTAAATTTTGATTTCAGCAATATATATATATATATATATATATATATATATATATATATATATATATATATATATATATATATATATATATATATATATATATATACAAAATTAAGAGGTATATATTTACTATATACCTACTACAATATTTGAAATGAAATGTTTAAGTTTTTGCTATGTTTTTTAGTTTTTCTTTGTTTTTAATTTTTTTTTTAGTTTTTCTTTGTTTTTGAAATAATATTGTAAAGACAATCAACACAATAAATGCAAGAAATAAGACTGAAAGTAATAATCTAGTTTTCTATAAATAATTTATAAATATCATTAATAGGCTCGAGTTGTTCGAGAGTCATGAAGTGTTCTTCTTCAAATTGAAAGTTTTCTTTTAAAAATTTGATGAAAAGAGCTATAGTGATATTATCTGTCTCAGATGCTAGTTGATAAAAGTAAAGCGCATGGCAATACTCTTGATATAACACAGCTCGCGAAACTCTATTCCATCTTTCCCTATCTATAAGAACAACCTCTTGGTCTTCTACACAACCTAGGAACTGGTGCACAATGGTTGCGTTCTCAAGGTATTCCTCAAAGGTGAACAATTCTAAAGATACTAGAGCTCTCCTATAAGCTAACCATCTATGGCAGGCTCTCTGAAGTTCATGATAAAAAACTAGTTGATGAGGATCCGAGGATTCTATCTAGGACTAGCCTCTTGATTTGCTTAAGTTGTGTGGACCTAGATGAGATGAGACTAAGTCTTCTATCAAGTTCATTCCACAGGAATTTATTTCTACTTTTTTCAGGCACATTAAGCATAGAATTGATTTCTAGGGCTGCCAATTGGTTTTCTACATTTATAGTAACTGCTAATATTTTCTTAGGAGCTACCATCTAAACATGATTTTAAACTTTAAATGTTTTAAAATGCATCTATGTTTTAGTTGTTCTATTTTTTTTTCTTTGTTTTTGTTTTCAAAAGGTTATGATGCATTCACGTCGGGTTCACCAAAATGTATCGCTCCAAATTTTTCGCATCCTTACCTTCAGGCTATAGGATCCGTGCCCGGAAGGGGGATGGGAAAAGGATGTCGTGGTACCTCGGACTGAGAGGACTTTGCGAAGGTCCCGCCTCTCAAGGGAGGTGTATTTTGATGATTTTTCGACGGATGGTGGGTTCACCAGGAAACATTTAATGGCAGTTTCCATGCCTAGGTTTGGAATGTGTTTTTATGTGTTCGTTTTTTAACCTTAAGCATTCATATCCTAGGTTTGGCCAAATGAGTCTAAATTAATCTAAATGAAAGTGCAGATTTACTAAATACAGAGAACAAATTTAAGATAGAAAAACAAAAAAATTAAGGAAGAATAAGAAGAATACCTGATCCGGATGTCTGATGAAGATTCTGATGTTTGAAGTAGTCAGGATCATCTAGAATTCGACAGAATCATCTGAGATCAGACAAGATCGTCTGAGATCTGATGAATTCGTCAGACGAATCCATCAGAGACCTGCAAACAGAAGAACAGATGCAAAATATAGAGAATACTACTATTCTTAGTTGAGGGAAACTGTGCAAAATAATAGTGACAACACTGAACTGAAACTTAAAGACCGAAACATGTATGAATGATGCTAATTAAATCACAATTATGGATTAATTATGCCTTTGATCTAGATGGGTGAACTCCAAAATGCAATATAACATAAAATATCAAATAAACTAGCTAATTTACAGAATAAAACAACAGAGAGAATGTGAAGAAATGCAAACTTATGGCACTGATTGCCTCAATATGGACTGCAGTCGAGATCGTCTTGCATCAGTACAAAATCGTCTCTGATTCAATAGGATCGCCTCCGATTTGAACAGGTTCATCGACGATGATGTATGCTTGCTCCGGTTGAAAAACAGGATGATACCTGCAACAAAATTGATATAGGACTACTGCAAATGAAAACTTAGGATGATTTAACGTGCATGAAGCTAAGTTACAGAAAATTTCAGCCAGAGGTTGGGAAGGGAAGGTCCTAGGGACTAAATAGTCTTAGGGGAGTAGTTAGGAGGTTGGAGATCATCCCTATTTGGGAGATCTCCAACGGGGGAGGGTCTCTAATGACGCAGACATGCTTTTGCCCGGATTAGAGGCCCGTTAGAACAAAATCTAATTTTGCAAAATTAGTTTTGCGACAAGATCATATGGACGTCCTAGCCCAGATGAAATCGTCAGATCTGGGGTGATATCGTCTGATCGATGACGATATCGTCAAACGGTCAAAACAACCTCTAAAAATGGCACGAAAAATGGGGAAACGGATTACCCGACGGTTAACGGGCGGTTTGGGAGGTTAAATTTGAATTTTAAATTATTTACTAAGGTGAATGTAATTATGACAATTTTACTGTGCCAATTTTAGGGTGCTACAGGTTGCATCATATTCTGATAAGTATGGGTCATCCATCAAAATATCCAATACACTTATTTTGTGACAACCAGGGTGTTTTGAACCTTGTTAAGAATCTAGTACATCATGAGAAAACCAAGCACATTGACACACAATGTCACTTCATTCGAGATGAAGTTCCAAGGCACCAAATTCAGCTTTAGTACATCTCCACCGATGCTCAAGTTGCAGATATTTTCACTAAGGCACCTGCACGTGTCAAATTTTAATTGTTTCAAAGCTCTCTATGTATTGCAAAATGATGTAATCAGGGGGGATGTTAGTATAGCTAGTAGTTATCTTATTACCCAAATAATGTAATAAGGGGGGATGTTAGCGTAGCTATATTTGATTCTTCCATTATTAGGCTATTGTTATTATTTGCTTGGGCTATTGTTACGTTGTTACAACAATGCCTATTTCTCGCCTAGGAGGTTCTGTATCCTACGGACTATTCTCAGGCTACTATGTACTATTAATTTGATCAATGCAATTCTCTTGGTGTTTGCTTGGTCAACATCTTCCACCAAGAAGAAGAGATGCCTAAAAAAAACCCATTTTTAGCCAGCTAGAATCTTCTGTTGAGAAGTGCTTTATTTTCTACTACTTTTTGGTAGAGAGTATCCTCTTTCCCTAGAACCAGCTTGGTTCAGAAGGGGAATGAGAAATATCCAACCAGTGGTAGTAAAATAAAGTAGGGGAGATAGCACGCTCACCTTTAAGTGGAGAATTGTCATTGCACATCAACACCAACATAAGTGGAGATATTTTACTACATATCTGCATCAAAGTGGGAGTTGAGCACATGTTATTAAAAGGCTTGGTTCTCTACAAAGTTTTCACATCTGTGCATGCTTCACCAAACTACAGATAGGAAATGATATTTGTTGGAATTTTCACTCCCAATGATGACCAGGCAAAAGAAATTTTTTGGAAAATTCTAAAAAAAAAAAATTCCAGAATCTGAATTTTTTTGGAAAATTCTAGGAAAATTCCAGAATCTAAATTTTTTTGGAAAATTATGAAAAAAATCTGGAAAATTCTAGAATCTGAAAAAATTATGGAAAATTCTAGAATCTAGAAAATTATGATTTTGTTTTGGAAAATTCCAGAATTTGAAAAAATATATAAAAAATAAATTCTGGAAAATTCTTCAAAAGTCATTTGAGAAAAATTTTGGAGAATGCCATTGGAGGAAAATTGTTGGGAACACATGAAATTAGTTTCAAGCATCGTGTGAATTTAGGTTTGGATGATGCTTGTGAATTTAATTCCCAGAGGAGAAAAATACCTCATAATTTTCCATAGAGGCTGTGATTTGACTGTTTGGTTGTAGTGATGGTGTCTAGGAATGATCATTCAAATTGCTGGTTTGGTGTAGTGCATGGAGAAAACAACATGGATGGAGTGATAGTTTTTTTCAAAATATTTTGGATCGACTGTTAGATGCAACCCCCTAAAGAAGCTTTGGTAGAGATGTGGACCGCACGGGTCAACTTGAATATCCTACTATGCTAGTTGTCTGCATCTTGGTTTTAATGGAATATTTATTCTGGTCATGCTTCCTCCCATAGAATAGGTGATGTGCTTGAGGAATATATATATATATATATATATATATATATATATATATATATATATATATTACTGTCGGATGCAACCACCTGAAGAAGCTTTGGCAAAGATGTGGACCGCACGAGTCAACTTGAATATCCTACTATGCTTGGTTGTCCGCATCTTGGTTTCAATGGAAGATTTATTCTGGTCATATTTCCTCCCATGGAACAGCTTTGATGGGATGAGGATATATATATATATATATATATATATATATATATATATATATATATATATATATATATATATTATATATATATAAATCTTCAAGATACATTAATGTCACAACAACTACATTTTCTAGGACATCATAATTTGAGGCCATATGTAGACGTTTTACACCATCAGGCATTGTCATATTATGATCTGTGAAATTCACTCAGGTATGTACTGAGTTTTTTTATTACTTATATGCAAAGTTATTTTAAAAATTATTTTTGTGTTAATACTAGTAGATGCCCCCATATTTCTCTTTATTAATTCTCCCATCAAAATTCAACCACATGGCATGCCTCAGATAGGAGAAGAATTTCATTACCCCAAGAATATTTTCAAAAAATAAAACACCTGTACCAGGGGAATATGACATGGGGGTATGTCAAATCTTCAACATGGGAGAAAGGGACGTCTAACTCCTATAATTTCATGGCAAAAGGTTGTGACATGAGGGTATGTTAAATCTTTGGCATGGGAAAACAAAATAGGTGCTTGAATCTTAAAAGCAAATCTATATCGAGGGGTTGTGACATGAGGACATGTCAAATATTTCGGTATAGGGGAATGATGAGCACCATAAATGATCATTTTTACATATACTTTTGAGGGTATCATTATTTTTTTAATTAGCATTTGAAATGTATTTTTATATAGCATTTGCATATAATTTATAGAAAATAAAGTATTATGCTTGATCCATGTTTTTAGTGGAAAATTTGTGTAAATGCAGGTTTTTGCTACTAATCTAGTGTTTTGAGTCTACATCCCATTTAGGCTTGGTAATGCACGAAGACATATTGAAAATAACAACGGTAAATGGTGAAGGCAGGTGCTTGACTCACGACTGTTGGTGACACCTGATTCCTGACTTTTGGCAGTGCCTGCTTCCCGACTGTTGGTGGTGCTTACTTCCTGACTGTTGGTGGTGCCTATGTCCTGACTATTGGTGGTGCCTACTTCCTAACTATTTCTAGTGCCTGCTTCCTAACTATTTTTAGCACTTGACTCTCAACCTATTTTCTGGCACCTGACTCCCATTGATGAGTTGACTAGTTGGCCAAGTCAATTTTGATTAGTTGACCAAGTCAATGTTGACATGTTGACCAATTCAATGTTGATCGGTTGACCAATTGACCATGCACTTTTGAAGGAGGTTGTTGCACAAAATATAAAGGAGAAATATCGTATTCTTATGCATATTAGATTTTTATAATTATAATAGAATAAAGTACTTTTATTAAAAGTTGATCGGTTTCCCAGTTGACCATGTAAGCTTTTAAAGCATTATTTTTAGGAGAGAATAATATTTGTGTGTAACTAATTATAAAAAATCATGTTACGTGATCAAAAGAGACCAATTTTTTATCGTAAGAAGATCTGGCTACGGTCTACATGAGAACGCAGGCTAGACAAATACAAAAATCAACCAAATACATAGAGAATTACTTTATTTATTTTTTGTATAATTTATTAAGAGTTGTAAATACTCTTATTTGCTTGGAGAAATATTTACGCAATTAGCTGGGCAGACTATCTATGGGAGCCTGGGCACCCACTCCCTGCAGTAATCCTCCCCTTTTTATTTTTTAATTTATTTTAAATAGATTAGTTTTCTATTTTATTTTTTACTTTATTTTAATTTAGTCGTGTGTTTATTTTCCTATACTTTTATTTCAGCATTTTAATTTTAGACTTAGTTCATAGTTTATTTTTTTGCACTTAGTTTTATTTGGTTTGGTTGAAATAAAAATGCACAAACACCCCTCACCAAACTAAATAGGTATAGAGGAACTCATTCCCTACACTACAAGCATATACTGTGCATGACACTTATTGCATGTGGGAATAGGAGAAAATAAACTCAAGAAAATATATTGAAATGCGCTTTGTAAATCATCGGTTACATTGCTTAAATACTATAGGCTTAACAACCTTAGAAGAAATTAAGGGAAGTTAGGAAATGAAAGAAAATAGGGAGGAAAGATAGAAGGGAATTTGGTGTCAACTGCCTCACTGGCCATGTCGTCCAATCTGTCCAGTCAGCTGTCGTCCAAGTCAATATTCATGCCCAGTCAGCTGTCGTCCAAGGAAGTAAAAGGGTAAGGTCCAAAGCTTACCATTGTAAACAAATTTTTACCCCTTTTCACTGTGTCATTTTCCAACATTCTCCCTCTTAAAGTTGAGAGGCCTGACTATATAGTCTCTCAGCTTTATATATTGAGCTTTAGCTATACATTTGGTGAAGATGTCAACAATATTATCCAAAGTATTACAATATTGAAGCTCAACTATTTGTTGTTCCACCATATCTCGAATGAAGTGATACTTCATATCAAAATTTTTTGATCTACTGTGGTGGACTGGATTATATGCCAACTGAATGGCACTTATGTTATCGCATTATAGTCGTGTTGGACCACTTTGACTTTCTCCAATCTCTTCAATAATTTTTCTTAACCATAGGGCCTGAGTACTAGCATGAGTGATGGCTATATACTCAGCCTCAGTTGATGACAATGCTACAACATTTTGTTTCTTGGAACTCCATGTAATTAGTCCTGATCCTAGACTAAAACAATTTCCTGATGTAGATTTCATGTCATCTATGTTGCTGCCCCAATCACTGTCACTGAAGCCAACTAAATTCACAGAGTTACATTTTTGGTAATGGATTCCAAAATCCAATGTACCTTTTACATATCTTAATATTCTTTTAGTTGCTTGTAGATGCAGTTCAGAAGGACTAGCCATAAATCTTGAAACTAGAGAAACAACATATTGAATATCTGGCCTAGTGTTGGTGAGAAACATCAAACTCCCAACCATGCTTCTGTAAGTGGTCATGCCAAACTTTGATGCTCCATCTTCCTTGATCAATTGGATCCCATGTCCAGTTGGAGTTGTAATTGATTTGCACTGCTCCATGGAAAATTTCTTTATCATGTCTCGAGCATACTTGTGTTGACATATGAAGACCACTTTATTTTATTGATGCACTTCCATGCCTAGGAAGTATTGTATTAAACCAAGATCTTTCATCTCGAACTATTTCATCATGGAGTTTTTGAACTCCATATTCATTTTATTATTACTACCCATAAATATTAGATCATCCACATACAAACAAACTATGAGAATGTCTACTCCATGCTTTAGGTAGTACAGATTTGGTTCACCTTTTCTTCTTATGAATCCATACTCACTAAAATAGCCATCAATACATGAGTACCAGAATCTTGGTGCTTGCTTGAGGCCATAAAGTTCTTTCTTTAATTTGTAAACAAGGTTCTCTTTACCATGTTCTTGAAAACCTTGAGGTTGTTGAACATATACCTATTCTATCAAGTATCCATTTAGAAAAGCACTCTTTACATCCATGTGTTGAACATTCCATACTTTATGAGCTGCTAAGGAAAGAACTGATCTGATTGTCTCTTTTCGTGCAACAGGAGCAAAGGTTTCCTCATAGTCAATGCCAATTTTTTGAGTAAAACCCTTTGCTACTAGTCTCGCCTTATGCCTCTCAATGCTTCCATCATCATTGTACTTGGTCTTGTAGACCCATTTACAGCCAATACATTTTTTTTATTTTGGTAGTTGTACTAGCTCCCAAGTATCATTATTTTTTATAGAGGTTATTTCCTCTTTCATGGCTTCTTGCCATATATTTTGAGTACATGCCTTCTCATAGCTAGCTGGTTCTAGATGTGTACTAGCCAATAAGGCATAATTAACTACATATCCCATAGGATCATGGGAATCATCATCTCCATACAATTGTAAATTTTCAAGTTGTTGCAAAACTTAATTCATCTCACTAGCTTGACTTCTTGTGAATCTTCTCTTGAAATTCTGATCCAGCATTTGAAATGATGGATGATGTTGTAATGTTCTTCTGCCTCTTGATGGAGAGTCTCTACCAATTTCCATCGGTGAAGAACTTACTGATCTCTGTGGAGAAGGACTTAAAGTATTTGTTGAAGTACTTGATGTAGCTCTTTTGAATGGGTTTGGAGGGGGTGGTGTGCCTTTTATTTGCTTTGGAGATACCTATTGTACCTATGAAGAACTTACATCGTGGGATTCATCATCAAAAAAAATTCTTTGATGACCCCATTCTCCCCCTTCATAAAAAATTACATCCCTAGAGATTACAACTTTATGAGTTTTGGAATTGTAGAGTCTATATCCTTTTGTAGACTCACAATATCCTACAAATATACAAGCTTGAATTTTTGGATCCAACGTCTTTATTTTCTCATCAGGAATGTGTACATATGCTAAAGAACCAAACACTTTAAAATGCTTTACATTAGGTTTCTTTTCGTACCATACCTCATAAGGAGTGACACCATCTAAACTAGAAGTTGGACTTTGGTTTAGAATATATACACTGGTTATTACAGCCTCTGCCCAATACATATAAGTGAGATGCTTTTTCTGGAGCATTGATCTCACCATCTCAACTATGGTGTGATTTTTTCTCTCTGCTACACCATTTTGTTGTGGGGTATAGGCAGTGGTAAATTGCATTTTGATCCCACTATCTTTACAATATTTCAAAAAATCTTTTGAGGAGTATTCACCTCCTCGATCTGTCCTAAGACATTTTACATAGTTCCCACTTTGATTCTCTACATTATTTCTAAAATATATGAAGCAATCAAAAGCTTCATTTTTGTGTTTCAAAAAGTAAATCCAGCACATTCTAGAGAAATCATCTATAAAAGTGAGAAAATAAAAACTATTTTCGAGACTTTGTGTTTGCATTGGACCACAAATGTCCGAATGTACTAACTGTAGTGGATAGTTGGCTCTCCACACTTGTCCTGTCAGAAACTTTGATCTTGAGTGCTTTCCCAAAGCACATCCTTCACAAATTTCTTTTTGATCATGGATTTTGGTAAGTCCTGTCACCATAGCTTGATTAGTTAACAATTTCAAATTAGTGGAATTGAGGTGACCATATCGTAATTGCCAAAGGATACTTGGATTTTTTATGGCTACATTTGCAATTTGAGCTCCTCCTGGATCATTAAAATTGAGAGGAAATAATTTGTTCTTGGTCATGGGGACCTGTGTGATGACACAATTACAATTATTTTTATCAAAAATGATACATTGTCCTTCATCAAATACAAGTTTGTAATTATTCTCCATCATTTTCCCAATGCTTAGTAAATTGTGTGGGAGCTTTGGAGTGTAGTAGATGTCATGCACATTTTTCAGTCCTTCTTTAGTTGGAACCTCCATGGCTCCAATTCCCTCTACTTTCAATGTTTTATCATCCCCTAATTTGATTTGGGATTTATAAGTGGAATCGAGAGTAGCAAATAAATGTTCGTTACCACTCATATGGTTGGCACAACCAGTATCTAGAATCCATGTGTCAGATAGATTCTGTTTTGATTGGCCATATGTCAAAAAAATATTAGAAGCATCATCTTCTTCTCCATAATTACCATATTGATTGTTGCCGCCTTGTGAAGATTTTGACCAACAATCACGAGCAAAGTGACCTGGTTTGCCACAATTGAAACATGTTGTTTTGGACTTATCACTTCCTCACCCTTGATTTCCACTTTGTCCTTGATTTGCACCTCGATTCTGATTTCCACCTCTTTGTTGATTACCTCCTTTGTATGAGTTGCCTCCTCTATTGGAATTGCCTCCTCGGTTTTGGTTGCCTCATTTGTTGGAATTGCCTCCTCTGTAGTTGCCTCTACCTCTACCTCATTGCTTGCCTCTTCCTTGACCTTTTCCCCATCCTCTTGTATTATTTTCATTGGAAGTGAAGGCGTTATCATCGTCTCCATAGCTTGTTGAAGGAGTTTCAGGAAACCTCTCTTCATGTGACATTAACAATCCGATTAGTGCATCGAATGTTAAAAGGGAAAGATCTTTAGATTCTTCTATTATGATGGCAATGTGATTCCATTTTTGTGTAAGTTTTCTCAAAACTTTTGTTACAATTATCCAAGGCTTGATTTCTTCGCCTAATGTACTCATTTTATCTACAAGTGCTTTTACTCTAACATAATAATCACCTACTTTTTCATCATCTTTCATCCGGATATTCTCAAAATATCGCTTCAATGTTTGAAGCCTTACCTGCTGGACTTGATTACTACCTTGAAATCCATCAGTAAATTCTTTCCATGCAGCTTGTGCAGTTGTACAAGCAACAATTCTAGGAAATATGCTTTTCTCCAATGTAGCTTGGAGATGAGAAAGAGCAGATGAGTTGCTTTTCTTCTCTTATTTTTGAGTCTTTTTGTCTGCTGCACTGAGTGTGGACTAGTCTATGGGTTTCGTATAACCTTCCTCTATGATGTCCCACAATCCTCTTCCTATGAGTAAGGTCTTGTTGGCATTTTTGCCACATTGTTTTGATTATTGCTTATTCATGCATAAACTGTTGAAGTTCTCACTCCTCTGTGTTTCCCTACGAGTTTTGTGCCAAAAAAGCTAAGTCCAAAAACTGTCGTGATATCGTGACCAAAAGCAGCATGGAGAGCACAGGTTCAAAACTGTCACAATATCGCGACATGTCACGCTATCGCAGGTTTTTAGAGGAGAGAAGCCAAAGTCAGAGAATGTCATGATATCGCGATGTGTTTTGAAATCGCGATCAAAATGGTCAAATGGAACAAGTCGCCAGCAATGTCACGATATCGTGACGTGTTGCAAAATCATGACGCATGGCAAAGAATTAAGTTGAAGATTAAAATTGTCGTGATATCGCGACAGGTTATGTTTTCGCGAGGTCTCATGCAGAAAAGAGCTAAGTCCAAAAATTGTCGCGATATCGCGACATGTCGCAGTTTTGCGGTCAACAGGGCAAGAGGTACAGTCAATGCAAACATGTTGCGATTTCGTGACATGTTCCAAAATCATGACCCGAAGACAGGATGAAGGGCAAGGTGGAAAATTGTCGTGATATCACGACATGTCAGATTTTCACGACAGGGAAGAGAGGATTGAGCAGCTGAAAGAAACCGTCGCAATTTCGTGACTTGTTCCATTTTCGCGACCTGGAGATGACAACGAAGGTGCCGATAGATGAATGTCATGAAATCACGACCTGTTGCGTTTTCACGAAGGTAGACATGAAACGTACAAGGCATGAAAAATTGTCATGATTTCGTGACATGTTGCGAAATAACGACATGTCAGATTTTCATGACGAGGAGAAAAGAGAAAACCAAGCGAGAGAAAATGTCACAAAATCGTGACTTGTCGCATTTTCACGGTTCGAAACAATGAAAGGAAAACATGGGGAAAGAACGTTGCAAAATCGCGACATGTCAAATTTTTGTGACGAGGAGCAAAGAGAAAACCAAGCGAGAGAAAAATGTCATGAAATCGTGACTTGTCACGTTTTCACGGTTCAAAATAGCGAAAGGACAACATGGGGAAAGAACGTTGCGAAATCGTGATATGTCATAGTTTCACGGGGGCAAAGCAAGGAAGGAACAGAATAGTACGAAACGTCGTAAAATCATGACATGTTGGGTTTTCACGACTTGGAGGTGATAATGAAGATGATGAGCAAAAATTGTCGCGATATCGTGACATGTCATAGTTTTGCGTCTTGTCGCGTTTTCACGGAAGGACATGAAGAAGAAGGCAGAGAGCAAGAAATTGTCGTGATTTCGTGACGCGTCGCGTTTTCGCGACCTAAGGTGACGAAGGAGAACAAAGAGCCAAATACGTCGTGATTTTGCGACATGTTTGGTTTTTGCAACCGAAAGTGGCAAAAGCAATTTTGCAACATGTCGTGGTTTCGCGACCCATCATGATTTCGTGCCAGGAAGAATTTTAGCGGCCCGATGAAGTATTGTGATTTCGCATAGTTAAAATCTCTCTAGAATTTAATGTTTTGCTAGTTTCCAATGCATGCAAGATGAAAGAACGTGTTCAGGCGTGTAGTTGTTGAAGCTACCAGAATTTAAGATGCTTCCATTATTAAAATCTCCTGTTCATGATTTTCTAAGGGTTCAAGCTTGGTTCGAGAACGGTCATTTAATGAAAGACAGTTGGTTCCTTGTTTTTGTTTGGATTGTGACTTCTCCGACGCAGGATTAAGGGGGTCATTTCTCTTTTTTTTTTACATATTTTGTGGATCTTGAGAAAGTATGTTTCATGCTTTGAATGCTGTAGAGAGGTGAGACCTCTATAAATATCAATGTATATCTTACAAATAAGGATCAAAAGAAGGACTTTTGCTGAAAATCTTGTCAAAATTTTGCATAAATAAAAGATATTTGGCCTCTGATTCTACGAGCAATTTTTTGTGTGGTTTCTTTCTATCTACTACATTTCTCGTTTATGCTCATATTTTTATCTGCTGTAGGGATTTAAATTCTATATCTGAATTTGAATATTGCTGGTGAAGAAGAGTGTGTTGGAATGCAATATTGAAGGCAATCTGTGCAAGGTTGTAAGTAGATCATGTTACTATCTTTACTATATGTTGTTCATGTGCTTGAGGTGTTTTTCTACTACTAAGCTTTCCTAGATCTGACAAATTCAGCCTGTGGCTATATTTCCCATTTCTTTCTGCACATTTCCTATCTCTTTCCTACAAATTTAGTCTTCAAAAGTTAATATTTAGCAAGGGAACCAGCCCTCTCTGGAGATTGGTCTGGGAGACATTTCTTTCTCTCGGCCTTTCAATGTTGGCCGAGTCTAGGGCGTATTTATTTTAAAATTCTTTCCTGTGGCAGATTCATGACCAACAATTTTTGGTACGCCCAGTGGGACAGACTGTTTCTGTTTCCCAAAGATCCATAATCGGTGATACTTATTGTTTCATTGTTTAATACCCGGAGGAATCAAGAATTTGATGAACTGTATTGAACTCATAACGAATATTTGTAAGTTCATCTAGTGACTCTGCTGAGCTGAAGATCCAAATTTATTGATCGTAGATGCCTTTTAAAGCTAAAATAAGATACCCCGGAGGAATCAAGGTTTGGTGAGCAGCCTTGACCTCACAAGCGGAGAAAATAATGTTCATCTGGTGACTTCGACTTAGTGGTGATAACCGTGATCTCTATAGACTGCTATTATAATGGCAAGTGTAAGTTGTCCTAGCTGGAATGATCCTGGCCCTCTAAATCTCCAAAGTCGACACAAGATTCCCAAAAGTGCCTTGCAGACACTGACGAAATACAATGGCACTAAGGGAATGGCCCAAGAGCATATTGAATATGTTGTTGCTTTGTCAATCCTCCATGACATAATCCATGAAGATGTCATGATCAGGCTTCTAGTTCAGTCTTTGGAAGGAAGGGCGTTGCAGTGGTACAGACTGCTCAGGAAAAAAAGCATCTGCTCGTGGGATGACTTAGTGGGAGCGCTAATCAGAAAATTTGACAGTTCTCAGGATCCCTTCCATCTCTTGATGCACTTCTCCACCATCACAAGAGCACCACTGGAGAGCGTCACCGACTTCAATGTCTGATTCTGTAGAAGTTGAAAGAGAATTCTAGGGGAGTTCCAATCGACACCCACCCAAGCCCACCTCTTCTATGTTCGTGCCTTTCACTCGGACATAAGCCTCCTCTTGCTGCAATCAGGTGAACAAAGGTTTCCTCAAATATTTGAAGAAGCAGTGTGAGCGGAACAGCTTTTGCTCCTGTCAGGAAAGTGGCAGTGGGGAGAAACCCCATCGCTTTCTCTGATAGTCGCTGCTCCTGTCTACCCTATATTCACCATGGAAGATTCCTCATACTGAGCAAAGACATGAGATGCAGCTGTGTGGAGCTCAACAGGCAGTATTCCAAGTCCCACGATGGGAATCGACAAGCTTTGTCCCGACAATAGATAATATGGTTGCTTGTAGTTTTTATCGGGAAATGGATCAAGAGGAGATGAGCGAAGGAGAAGAAGAACAGGCTCAAGTGGCAGAACCTGAGAGCAAGGAGGGCACATCTTTGCACCCTTTTTGTGTCCCAGGGAATAGCATGCAAGGGTTCAACCAGAACCCATTAACTATGTCTCATCAAGATGCTGAGCCTAAAGAGATCCTAGAGAATGGACCGTTGCTAGACAATTCTTGTTATCGCATCAAGGGGTTGGAGGAACATGTACTCGGTCCACAGCCAGTGGATTCTTCAAAATGGTGGTATTGGCCTCTACCACTACTGCAACCGATACCCCAAGGAGCCCTTCATTTGGCAAATATTTTTGCTACATTATTCATCAACTGTATGGGTATCGGCATGTTGTGCTCTGTTTGCACCATGGAGAACTTCGGGAAGAAGCCAACCGAACTTCAAAGGTCGACTGAAGTATGATCAGATCTGGTCTGGACACTGCAGGTTCATCGGATAAACACCCAAAGCTAGGTTTGTGGTGGCGGCATGCCAATCATGTTGCAAAATTTTGTAAATATTGTACATAGCAAAAAAAAAAAACAAAAAAAAAAAATGGAAGAAAAAATAGACAAAAAAATATATATATATTCGTGAACTTTGGCTCTTTTTGCATGCGAGCCCGCAAGTATGTTTATTTCTTTTCCTTTTTCTTTTCCTTCCCAGCAGATAGTGGCTTTCTTCTACTTCTTTTCCACTTCCTCATATGCATTCCCTTCTTCTCCTATTCCTTCTTCTTCTACCAAAATCTAGCCACTTCTATTGTTTCTTCTCTCCTCTTTGATGTTCCCGTTTCTCCTTTTCCTTTTCTTCTAATCCATTGTCATTTTAGCATTTATCCGTGGTTCTCACCGCTTTCGTCATCCCACCTGCTTCCATTCCATTATTCATTTTTTCTCCATCCCCATAGCTGGTGACACAGTAGCTCCCTCTTTGGTTGCTGTATCTGCCACTGTTATTCCTTCATTTTCCATCATTTCACCATTACATTCCCATTCCATGGCCTGCACGTCTGCGGGTCATCATTCCGTTCATTTCCATTTTGCAACCATGGTGCTTTCATCACTATCATGGAGATCCCATTACAGCACCTGGTGGTTAAGCTCACTCAAGCTAGGCCAAATACAGATCAATTTGAGTTTTTTGAAAGTCTGTAGAGATGTCTCTCATCAGTCAGCATTCTGTTCCTCCAATTTTTCTTGACTCTGTGCCCAATGAATTCAAGTCTGGAGTTCGTGCATACAATAGAACTGTATACCCCGTGAGCCGCCAAGAATGTTGGCATTTTTGCCACATTGTTTTGATTGTTGCTTATTCATGCATAAACTGTTGAAGTTCTCACTCCTCTGTGTTTCCCTACGAGTTTTGTGCCAAAACAGCTAAGTCTAAAAACTGTCGCGATATCGCGACCAAAAGCAACATGGAGAGCACAGGTTCAAAACTATCATGATATCACGACATGTCGCGCTATCGTAGGTTTTTAAAGGAGAGAAGCCAAAGTCAGAGAATGTCACGATATCGCGACGTGTTTCGAAAGGTCAAAATGGTAAAATGGAACAAGTCGCCAGCAATGTCATGATATCGCGATGTGTTGCAAAATCGTGACGCATGGCGAAGAATTAAGTTGAAGATTAAAATTGTCACGATATCGTGACAGGTTATGTTTTTGCGAGGTCTCATGCAGAAAAGAGCTAAGTCCAAAAATTGTTGCGATATCGCGACATGTCGCAGTTTCACGGTCAACGGGGCAAGAGGTACAGTCAATGCAAACATGTTGCAATTTCGTGACATGTTTTGAAATCATGACCCGAAGACAGGATGAAGGGCAAGGTGGAAAATTGTCGCGATATCGTGACATGTCGGATTTTCATGACAGGGAAGAGAGGATTGAGCAGCTGAAAGAAACCATCACGATTTCATGACTTGTTCCATTTTCACGACCTGGAGATGACAACGAAGGTGCCGATAGATGAATGTCGCAAAATCGTGACTTGTGTTTTCGTGAAGGTAGACATAAAACGTACAAGGCATGAAAAATTGTAGCGATTTCATGACATGTTGCAAAATTATGACATGTCATATTTGAAGAACAAAAGCTTATACTGAGAGGGGGGGTGAACAGTATAAGACCTCTTTTTACTTTTTCCTTTATACTTCAAAACAGTAAAGCAATATACCTAAAGCAATATCAAAGCAATGCACAATATCATCCACAAAGTGACACCAATTTTAACGTGGTTCACCCAAAATGGCTAGGCTACGTCCATAAAACTTTTCTCTAAAAGTTATCTCAAATTTCTTTGGGAATCCTTCCCAATTACAATATTTATGAGCCTCGGCCCAAAGGAGATACCTTCCCCCAATCAGAATTTATGAGCCTCTACTCAAAGGAGATACCTTCCTCTCTGCTCCGGAAATGATCCCTCGGAAGATCAATCGCCTCTACCTCTTGCCAAGCACATGGAACTCCTTTCCATCGAAGACCTCCTCGTCCTCAATTCTTAGCCTAAGAGACCTTCGCCTTCTATGATCACGTCCATAGCAGCTCAAAGAACTCTGTACTAAACACAGTCGGCTGGTCTAGTACAAGTCTTCCTCTATCTGTCGGATCTGTCCAACACTTGAACAAATCAATACTCTACACACAAGCCTTCTCAAAGACTTGTCAAATCTGTCCTCAGGTTCTTCTCAAAGAACCAGTGCACCTCTGTCCTCATACAGCAGCACTTCACATTCATTTTTGCCCTTTGTGCTCTCTACGCCCTCTGCTCTTTCTGCACACTCACAGCCGCACTTGGTTGAATTTCAACCTTTGCACTGTCTGCGTAATCACAACGACACTTAGAATAATTCACCATGACTCTTTGCTCACTCTGCACACTTTGATCGAATTTCGCACTCTGCTCTCGGTGATCAAACTTCTCACTCTACGCTCTATCTGCGAATGTCACCACCAACAACAACTCCAACTCTTCAAAAAAACCTGCCTTTTATAATAACACTTTCAAGATCAAAACCTTAATCTTAGTCGACTGTAACCCTGATCTTTAGTCGGCTGCACAACCCTAAACTTCGTCGACTGCAAACCCTAATCTTTGTTGGCTCACATTTAACTTTGTCGGCTTCAATTGCCTTTGTAACTCTTTTATAGCTTTTGCCGTGAAACTACAACATGTCACGATATCGCGACACCTTTGCAACCGTACACTTTCTTTTGGCTTTTGTCGTGATATCGTGACACTTCAGCCTTTGTCGACTTCAACTAAGCTCTTGTCACGATATCGTGACACCTCTGTCTTTGTCAGCATAAACTTTGCTTTTGTCGCGATATCGCGACACTTATCCCTTTGTCGACCTTCTTTCTGATTGTCACGAAATCGTGACACTTCTGCTTTTGCAGACTTCGTCTTCACTTCTATCGCGATATCGTGACACTTCTGTCTTCATAACCTTCCTCTCTGCTTTTGTCGTGAAATCGTGACACTTCTTCTATAGAAGACTTGCTTTCAGTTTCTATCATGAAATCGTGACACTTCTGCTTTCGTCTGCTTTCTTTTTTTCCTGTCACGAAATCGTGACACTTTCTGCATCCGTACGCATTCTTTGCAACCCGTCGTGAAATCGTGACTCTTTCAGCTTTCGTACATTTTCTTTGCTCTTTGAGTCACGAAATTGTGACATGTCGCGATATTGCGACACTTTTCTAACTTGCTTTCTCTCTCCTGCTTAAGTCGCAAAAATGCGACATGTCGCGATATCGCAACACTTTTATAACTTGTTTTCTCTCTCCTGCTTAAGTCGCAAAAATGCGACATGTCGCGATATCGCGACACTTTTCTAACTTGCTTTCTCTCTCCTACTTAAGTCACAAAAATGCGACATGTCGTGATATTGCGACACTTTTCCTCCTTAGTTCTTTTCTATTCTTCGGGTCACGAAAACCCGACATGTCGTGATATCGCGACACTTTTTCACTACGAGCTCTTTCTCTCGAACCTGTTAGCTTGGGGTTTGCAAAAGACTTTTGAAACTGTCATGCCGTAACCTTCATCAAAACAAATTATTTGACATCAAATAAAATTCCTTCAAAAGCTTCTTGACATCAATGACAATTTATATACTTGAGCAAAGGCAATGTACCCAAAGTACCCAAAATTGCCAACAATCTCCCCCTTTGTCATTGATGACAAACCTTTACTGAAAACACTTCTCAAGAGCCAAAACTGAAACCAACTGTGCTAACAACTTAGAATTTTCCTTTGAAGTTTTGCTCCCCCTGACTTGAAGCTTTCCTCTTCACTTTGAATCTCTCCCCCTTACTATCTCTCCCCATTTGTCATCAATGGCAAAGGGTCACCGTTGGGGCTCGGGACTAAGAATGAGCCTCTTAGCTTAGTCCCTACCCCACCTCCTGATGAGGTGATTAATTCTAGGGTGGGAGTAAAACTCCCATTAGGCACTGATCATCATCAGTGTCTATAACTTCCTTGCTGGGCCTTCTCTTGAACTCTTTGTCCATATTTTTGTTCCTGTCATTGTTCTTGTTCTTGTTATCATCCCTATTCTTGTCCATGCCTTGATCCTTGGACTTGATCATGCCACTGTTCCTGTTCCTATATTCTAGAATTTCAGCTCTACACTGTCTGATTGTGTGACCTTCATTGTTGCACTTGAAACACTTGACGATGTTGTTTCTCTGAGGTAAACCTGATCTTTGAATCCACTAGTTCTAACCAAACCTGTTCTGACCAAACCTGTTCTAGCCAAACCTGTTCTGACCAAACCTGTTCTGGCCAAACTTGTTCTAACCAAACCTGTTCCTGTTATGTGCCTTGCAATAAAATGCCTTGTGCCCAAACTGTTGACAAGAGTAGCAATACCCTTGAAAGAAACTAGCACTTCTGAAATTTTCGTTTACCTTCTTTACTTGAGCCATGCAATGTGAAGCCATGTGACCAAACTTATGACAAGCAAAACATCTACCTTGAAATTTTCCTTTATTTGACCTCTTGGGTCCTGAAAACTTCTTCTCATTATGAATTCTGTTTTCTGTTTTTGTGCATCTATCATTCAAGGACTCATGATCTGAAATACTTTCCTCATAAGAACTCTCTTCCTTTTGGAGTCTCTTACTAGACTCTCCAACTTGTTCCTTGTGTGGCTTAACAAAACCAAGGCCTATTTTATTTGTTGTCTTTCTTTGACCTTTGATGAGTGACTTAACCTTTTTGGAGCTATCTTGAAACCATGTAAAGCTTATCCTTGTACTCTTTAGTTTCCTCTTTCAAAGAAGCCATTTTTTGTTCTAACTCACTATACTCAAGAATCTTAGACTCTAACTCATCCTTGAGTTCTTGTGTCTTAGCTATAGAGAAATCAAGATTTTCTATAAGATCATATCTCTCCATACAACATTCATCTAACTTATCCTTGAGTCTAGCATTCTTCTTTCTTTCCTTTTTTCAAAGCACTAAGAACATTAATAATTTCACTTTCAAGATCCTTTGTTTGTTTGCTTTTCAAATCATCAAACCCTTTTTCAGATTTCTTATCACTAGAGGTGCTACCTTTTTCAAAAACCATACAAGCATCTTCCTTATATTTTTCTGAAGTATCCTCATACATACTGGAAACCAAATTATTATTTGTACAATCATCCTCAAGGTGACCAAAATTTCCACATCTAAGACATTTCATGATAATGAATCTATGTTTCGGTTCTTCCTCTTTTTTTGATATGAACAACATCTCATTTTCATTATCACTTGAAGAACTTTCACTATCACTACTAGAACACTTACTTGCTTTGTATAGATAGAAACTCTTCTTGTGCTTGTGAGAATACCTCTTTCCTTGATTTTTGTGCTCATCTTTGTTCTTTCTGTGATGCTTATGCTTTTCAAAAACCTTGTTCATAGAATCCTGTTTATCTTCATCACTTTCATTCTTGGGAACAGTACAGTCAGTAGCATAATGACCAAACTTTCCACAATTGAAACATCTTATATTTTTTACGCTTTTGTGCTTTCTAGAGAACTTGCCTTTCTTGTTGTAATATGCCTCTTCATCACTAGAAGACTCTTCACTATCTTGAAGCTGTTTACCCTTGGATTTCTTGGTAGCCTTGAAAGCTGCCTCTTTCTTGACATCAACCTTCACTTGAGTTCTCAACTCAAATGCTGCAAGTATACTATGGAGCTCATCCTTTTTCAACTTATCCAAATCTTTAGCTTCCTCAATAGCAGAAATATTTTCACTAAATCTATTAGGAAGAGATCTTAAAATCTTATCACAAACATCATTTTCAGCAAGCTCAAGACCTAAGTCTTTCATGGAGTTAACAACCTCATCCATACGAAGCATGTAGTCACTAATATTTTCATCATCATTCATCTGGAGTTGTTCAAACATACCTTTGAAGTGTCTCAACTTGGCCTTTCAGACATTTGTATCACCCGTATGAACCACCTTCAACTGTTTCCACATTTCACTAGCTATCTTGCAGTGAATCACTTTGGTGAGATCTGCTTTCTGTAAGCCTTTTAGGATTGCATTCATTGCTTTTGAATTGTTGTGACGTAGGAGAATTTCTTCTTTAGTATTAGGACCATGTACAGGAATAGTGTACTCATCTTCAATCACTTCTCATATCTCATTACCAAGTGCCATTAGATGAAGCTTCATCCTTGCACTCCAAAGACCAAAATCTGACCCATCAAGAATAGGTGTTGCATTGCTACTTGAATGATCCATTGTGTTCTTTACTAGCTTTTCCTTCAAGTTGTTAAACCTTTCGAAGGCACCCGATCTGATACCAATTGAAGAACACAAGCTTATACTGAGAGGGGGGTGAACAGTATAAGACCTCTTTTTACTTTTTCCTTTATACTTCAAAATAGTAAAGCAATATACCCAAAGCAATATCAAAGCAATACACAATATCATCCACAAAGTGACACCAATTTTAACGTGGTTCACCCGTAATGGTCGGGCTACGTCCACAAAACTTTTCTCTAAAATTTATCTCAAAGTTATTTGGGAATCCTTCCGAATTACAATGTTTATGAGCCTCGGCCCAAAGGAGATACCTTCCCCCAATCAGAATTTATGAGCCTTTTCTCAAAGGAGATACCTTCCCCTCTGCTCTAGAAATGATGCCTCAGAAGATCAACTGCCTCTACCTCTTGCCAGCACGTGGAACTCATTTCCATCGAAGACCTCTTATTCTCAATGCTTAGCCTAAGAGACCTCTGCCTTCTATGATCACGTCCACAACAGCTCAGCAACCTATACCAAATACAATCAGTTGGTCTAGTACAAGTCTTCCTCTATCTGTCATATCTGTCCAACACTTGAACAAATCAATCCTCTGCACACAAGCCTTCTCAAAGACTTGCCAAATATGTCCTCAGGTTCTTCTCAAAGAACCAGTGCACCTCTATCCTCATACAACAACACTCCACATTCGTCTTTGCCATTTGTGCTCTCTACGCCCTCTACTCTTTCTGCACACTCACAGCCGCACTTGGTCGAATTTCAACCTTTGCATTGTCTGCGCAATCACAGCGACACTTAGAAAAATTCACCATGACTCTTCGCTCACTATGCACACTTCAATAAAATTTTGCACTCTGCTCTCGACGATCGAACTTATCACTTTGTGCTCTATCTGTGAACGTCACCACCAACAACAACTCCAACTCTTCAAAATAGCCTGCCTTTTATAATAACACTTTCAAGATCAAAACCTTAATCTTAGTTGGCTGTAACCCTAATCTTTAGTTGGCTGCACAACCCTAAACTTTTTTGGCTGCAAACCCTAATCTTTGTCAGCTCACATTTAACTTTGTCGGCTTCAACTACATCTGTAACTCTTCTGTAGCTTTTGCTATGAAACTACAACATGTCACGATATCGTGACACCTTTGCAACCGTACACTTTCTTTTGGATTTTGTCATGATATCACGACACTTCAGCCTTTGTCGACTTCAACTAAGCTCTTGTCGCGATATCGCGACACTTCTGTCTTTGTCAGCATCAACTTTGCTTTTGTCACGATATCGTGACACTTCTCCCTTCGTCGACCTCCTTTCTGCTTTTGTCGCAAAATTGTGACACTTCTACCTCTGCAGACTTCATCTTCATTTCTGTCATGATATCACGACACTTCTATCTTCATAACCTTCTTCTCTACTTTTGTCGTGAAATCATGACACTTCTCCTATAGAAGACCTACTTTCAGTTTCTGTCACGAAATCGCGACACTTCTGCTTCCGTCTGCTTTCTTTTTTTCCTGTCGCGAAATCGTGACACTTTCTACATCCGTACGCATTCTTTGCAACCCGTCACGAAATCGCAACGCTTTCAGCTTTCGTACATTTTCTTTGCTCTTTGAGTCGCAAAATTGTGACATGTCGCGATATCACGACACTTTTCTAACTTGCTTTCTCTCTCCTACTTAAGTCGTGAAAATGCGACATGTCACGATATTGTGACACTTTTCTAACTTGCTTTCTCTCTCCTACTTAAGTCACGAAAATACGACATGTTGCGATATCGTGACACTTTTCTAACTTGCTTTCTCTCTCCTGCTTAAGTCGTGAAAATGCGACATGTCGCGATATCGCGACACTTTTCCTCCTTAGCTCTTTTCTGCTCTTCGGGTCATGAAAACCCGACATGTCGTGATATTGTGACACTTTTTCACTGCAAGATCTTTCTCTCGAACCTGTCAGCTTGGGGTTTGCAAAAGACTTTTGAAACTGTCATGCCATAACCTTCATCAAAACAAATTATTTGACATCAAATAAAATTCCTTCAAAAGCTTCTTGACATCAATGACAAATTATATACTTGAGCAAAGGCAATGTACCCAAAGTACCCAAAATTGCCAACAAGATTTTTGCGACAAGGAGCAAAGAGAAAACCAAGCAAGAGAAAATGTCGCGAAATCACGACTTGTCGCGTTTTTGCGGTTCGAAACAGCGAAAGGACAACATGGGGAAAGAACGTCGCGAAATCGCGATATGTCATAGTTTCGCGGGGGCAAAGCAAGGAAGGAACATAATAGTACGGAACGTCACAAAATCGTGACATGTTGGGTTTTCGTGACTTGGAGGTGATAATGAAGATGATGAGCAAAAATTGTCGTGATATCGCGACATGTCACAGTTTCGTGTCTTGTCACGTTTTCGTGGAAGGACATGAAGAAGAAGGCAGAGAGCAAGAAATTATCGCGATTTCGTGACGCGTCGCGTTTTCGTGACCTAAGGTGACGAAGGAGAACAAAGAGCCAAATACGTCATGATTTCGTGACATGTTTGGTTTTCACGACCAAAAGTGGTAAAAGCGTACGGAGAGGGAAAATTTCACGATTTCACGACATGTCACGATTTCGCGACCCGTCACGGTTTCGCACCAGGAAGCAGTTCAGCGGCTCGATGAAGTATTGCGATTTCCCAGAATTAAAAGCTCTCTAGAATTTAATGTTTTGCTGCTTTCCAATGCATGCAAGATGAAAGAACGTGCTCAGGCGTGTAGTTGTTGAAGCTACCATAATTTAAGATGCCTCCATTATTAAAAGCTCCTATTCATGATTTTCTAAGGGTTCAAGCTTGGTCCGAGAACGGTCATTTAATGAAAGACAGCTGGTTCCTTGTTTCTGTTTGGATTGTGACTTCTCCAAGGCAGGATTAAGGGGGTCATTTCTCTTTTTCGTTACATATTTTGTGGATCTTGAGAAAGTCTGTTTCATGCTTTAAATGCTGCAAAAATGCGAGACCTCTATAAATATCAATGTATATCTCAGAAAGAAGGATCGAAAGGACTTTTGCTGAAAAACTTGTCAAAATTTTGCATAAATAAAAGATATTTGGCCTCTGATTCTACGAGCAATTTTCTGTGTGGTTTCCTTCTGTCTACTACATTTCTCATTTATGCTCATATTTTTATTTGTTGTGGGGATTTAAATTCTGTATCTGAATTTGAATATTGCTAGTGAAGAAGAGTGTGTTGGAATGCAATCTTGAAGGCAATCTGTGCAAGGTTGTAAGTAGATCATGTTACTGTCTTTACTATATGTTGTTCATGTGCTTGAGGTGTTTTTTTGCTGCTAAGATTTCCTAGATCTGACAAATTCAGCCTATGGCTATATTTCCCATTTCTTTCTGTACATTTCCTATCTCTTTCCTGCAACTTTAGTCTTCAAAAGTTAAGATTTAGCAAGGGAACCAACCCTCTCTGGAGATTGGTCCAGGAGACATTTCTTTCTCTCGGCATTTCAATGTTGGCCGAGTCTAGGGCATATTTATTTTAAAATCCTTTCCTATGGCAGATTCGTGACCAACAAGTCTTCATATTTATAGACCAGTACTCATAGTCATAATCGGTAAATTCTGGGATGGGTAAACTATTGTGTGAAGCCATAGTTACCAAAAAAAAATTTATTTCAAGGTTACAAAAAATACTTTTCTGAATGAAAGAAAGAAGAAGAAGAAAGTAGGAAGGATTTACAAATTTAATTCAAATCTGACTTGTTCTACCCTATCATTGACTGCTTGCTCCTCTTGATGTGGGGATGCTACCTCTTGATTTGCAAAATTATCTACCACTTCTTCTTCGTCGTCACTTATTGGTATGATTTCTGGTGATGGTGGTTCTAGTATTTCCACTAAATTGCTGTAGTGTGAGTACTCTGATTCTTGTTGCGCTCCTTGGATGGATTCTGATTGTTCAAATTGACTTCTAAATGAATTATCTTCAAACTTTTCTTCGTATCCTGAGTCGGGATGTCTTTGATGTGTGATTACAGCGTTTTGGATTTGACTAAATACAATATTGAGTCCATAACCCCTTACCTTTTCATCAAACCTATCTGCACTTTCTCTTGCTAGAATTGCACATAAGGCATGATAACACCCATTGGGTCTAATCATCAATGCCTTTTACAAAATTAAGCCTCTTAGGCTTTATTACAACACTGTTCTTCAGTTTATGATTCCTTGAATCAAGTAAAACAAACTTTCTTTGTTACAATAATTGCCTCTTAGGCAATGTTCTTTTGTTCTCTCTTTTCCCCTCTTTTTTTATTTTATTATATATATATATAAACTTATATATTTTATTTAATAAAAAAATATAATTGCCTTTTAAAAAAAAAAACAATTATTTATAATTTTATTAAATAAAATAAAGTGATTTTAAATATAATATAAAAATAAAATTCCTTAAAAAAATATATCAAAAATTGACTCCATAGGAATTGAACCCGCGACTCCTATCTACTAGGCTAATCTTCCTAGCCAACTCGGCCACAACCACCGATGAAACCGAACAACAATAACACTTATACAGCCTGATCAATTCAAAATTTCAAAAAAAAAATTATTACTCCATCATCGGGATTCGAACCCGCGACCTGCAGGGGGTGAATGATTTAGCGCTGGCTCCACGAGCCAGTCGAGCTACGTGGCTCAACGAGAAGGCAAGGGAAGATTGCCTTCCTTATGCCCTTCTCGGCCACCCAAATGATTTTTTTTTTTTGGGGACTTTAGTCCCACATCTATCCCACAGAGAACAGTGAAGGTGTTTAAAACCTTCAATGGGTGAATAGTTACTCGATTGCCTTCGAGAAATCAAGATTGCCCTTTTTGCTAACTTCAAACTTCTCGCCTTGTGCCACATTGTCCGTTGCCTATGATTGCCACTTGTCTTATCGTATGTCTTCCTTCTGCCACATAGTCAAAGCTCTGTCTTCTATCTGCCACGTTGCCTGTGTCTGCCTTGTTGTGTCTTTACCATGTGGCACCTTCCAGTTGGTTGTTACTTCTGAGTCTTCTCCTCCTCGCATGCTATGAGCTTGGGCCTGCTCGAGTACTCTTGACCTCGCCTCAACTTGCAATTCCTAGGTTTGCTTAGGCCTGTTCGGGTCCTCTCGACCTTGCCTCAATTCGACCTCACCTTGGTTCGTGTGCATGCTTCCTCCCACCTCGATTTGTGGGCCCTCTTCGACCTTGCTCTGATACCAGATATTGCACATGGGAATAGGAGAAAATAAACTCAAGAAAATATATTGAAATGCACTTTGTAAATCATCGGTTACATTGCTTAAATACTATAGGCTTAACAACCTTAGAAGAAATTAAGGGAAGTTATGAAATGAAAGAAAATAGGGAGGAAAGATAGAAGGGAATTTGGTGTCAACTGCCTCGTCGCACATGTCGTCCAATCTATACAGTCAGCTACCATCCAAGTCAATCTTCCTACCTAGTCAGCTGTCGTCCAAGGAAGTAAAAGGGTAAGGTCCAAAGCTTACCGTTGTAACCAAATTTTTACCCCTTTTCACTATGTCATTTTCCAACAACACACAAGTTTACGAGTTGTCCTGGGTTGACAACTTAAATGGAGGCAAGAAATTAAACCATATATTTACCAATATTTTACCCAACAAAGCTCAAACCTCGTTTCTATGTATCTTATAAAGTATTGAGAAGATTTGGTGAGGTAGCCTATGAGTTGGAATTGCTAGCAATGAGTCAGCTTCACAATGTTTTCCACGTGTCTTACCTTAAAAAGGTACTTGGACAACATGTTATGCCATCAATTGAACTGCAACCCCTTTATGATGAAGTGAAACTTATATGGGACCCAAATGCCATTATTGACATATGAGAGAATAGATTGAGGAACAAAACCATCACAGAGTACTTGGTTTATTGGAGGGGCCTACCCACAAAGGATGCTACTTGAGAAAGGCCAGAGGTACTTGAACATCTGGTATTACATTATTTGTGGGTAAGCAATTATAGGAGGGGTAGACCTGTTATGTCCTATTTTCATTGATTCAACATGTGTGGATCCATGAACCCATTTCTATACTTCTCAATGGGTGGATGATTTCTAGAGTAGTATATACTAGTGAGGATTGGTTTCATTTACTTATCCTGAGTATTTGTATGGGTTTTCGACCATTTCCTATATTTTAGGTTGGTTAGATGTAGGACCATCACCATTAGTTTTATTATGGGAAATTTACCCTAATGGGACCTTTTACTATTGATATTGTTCATGTATTTGGAGATTTTTTAAGGGTACATGTTCATTATAAGTGCCTTGGGAAACTTGTTCCTATTTCTTAGGGGGTTTTGGAGGTTTTCCAGGGACAAAACCATGTCATGCAGCCTATTGTTGGATTCGGGTATGAGTCACCTATTCATAATGCTTTATTTTAGGTCTTTCAAGCAAGTGATTGTTTAGCTATGATTGATTTACTAATGAGGGGTCAGGGTTTATTGGCTACTTAGGCAATTTAATGTTATTACACTAGTGTTATGTTATGTGGTACTTAATGATAAACAATAAATTTGACGTCTTAAATGATATTAGTTCCATATCAAGTAAAAATAATCTCTATCAATTTTTATTGACACTTGAGCTAGGTGGCTAGGGTTTGGAGCATGTCAATAAAAAATAGAGATCACCCAAATTTTGAAAGATTCATTCTATTCTTATAGCACATTTTTTAGACATAGAGGGGAGATTACTCCATGCAACACTCATCTATTGATTTAATAATGAAAACCCTTGGATTGAGAGATCAGATGATGGAGCCCTTTTGTTTTCTTGTGGGGAATATCATATAGAGATTACATTGAGTTGAAAATATTATATTTCTATGGGTAGACTAATTCAAGGGGTGGCTAGAACAATATTATACAACAACATAAATTCTGATTTTGGGAAATATATTCTACAAAGTGCTTTACTTCTAGTTAGTTCCATATTATTCTAACAATTTTTATCAATAGGATACAACTCCAGGGTTATTGTATGGTTTATTTTGTTAGTTGAATTTGTGTGGTACATTGTTATTTTCTTTCTAGTATCATTTTGGTGTCAAAAAAAATTATTAGATAGAGGGCAACACACAAATGAGAAAATTATAATATTTAACATAAACAATAACATTCATACTTCATATTAGAAGTATATAAGGGGAATATATATACTAGAATTAGAATTTTGTTGGTAAGCAAAAATTTTCAACAATGTCACTAGCTCTTAACAAATATGTTAAAATAGATATAACTATTTTTACCACTAACTAGTACAATATTTAACACTCTCCTTAATTAGTAAATTAGAGACAACCCAAGGTTTAGTCATTAAATCTAAATATCAATAAGCATACCTTTAAGAGGTCTTATTGCCAATGTCTACTTGCCACCATTGAACTTATGGAAAAATATACCTGTACCTATGGGTCTTACAATTAAACATTTGCTTTTGTATGTTTTACAATAAAAATGCATCAAGTATTCATATGATAATCATTCCATATCACTAGATTGCATTGGTAACTACCCTTCAAAACCAGTAATTTTTCTAGGTAATGATGCTATATATAGGATTATATTGAGGTACATTCTAATTATGCACCATGCATCTTATTTTGCTTCTCCTTTACACCATTCTAGAGTGTATGTAGTTGTTAGTATCTCCTTTCCACCACTCTCCTGAGTGTACGAAGTTAAATATACAGGGTTTTATTTTCCTTATTTAACCCTTAATTGGTTATAAAGAGCTTTATTTTATTTGGTTGAACCTTAAACAAAAATAAAATAGGGTTTTGAATGGGTTTTACCCTCAAACATAAGGTTTTAAATTGGTGTACCCTTAACCATACTTAGAAGAATCTCTGCAATGGGATGGTTTACCCTTAACTATGGGTGCATATTAATAATTGTTGTGAATATTACATCATGTTGATGTACTCACCTTATGATTTCAATGTTATGGAATGTTGTAAAGTAGTTGTAACTCCCAACCTTGTACCTTCTTGATTGCATATGTATATATATTTCTATCACATCAATGCAAATATTAATCATAGTGTTTAAATCTATTCTACATTTCTAGCATTTGGTATCAAAGCAAGTTGATATTGAAATAAAGCTTTGATTTGTGAAGGTGATCCAGTTATCAAGTAGGAGACACCTCTTAGAGTTCGTGATAGCATGCTTCCATTAGAGAATCTAGAAATAAGCAAACATTACTTTGAATGACAAGAAGACCTTATTGATTGAAGAAAAAATCTTCTTTTTAACTATTTGTTTATGTTTGTAGGTGTTGCAAGCATTTATTTAGTATTAGAGTGTCATAGCTTTCTACGATGAATTTAGTGTATGCCGAAGGAGTTGCCATCAAAAAATTTATTGTTATCATCTAGTGCAAGAAACATGTATGAAAAAATAGAACAAGTAGTTGACAACATTTCACTAGAGTTTGAATGTGTTGGAAATAATATTCCTTGCATCTTGATACCTTGGTTTGTGTTAAAGATGCAAAATAGTTAAGCAAGATAAAAACTATATGAATGGGTCATCTAAAATTACCACCTGGAATACTTTTATGATTGTTTTACCTAGAATATATTATCATATGGAGCTATTGTCTACAACTGCTATTATTTAGAGATATTGTCTAGGATGCCATCTAGAGTTACCATTTGGAGCTACTACCATCTAAAGCTACCTTATGGAGATGTTGACTAGGCCATATAGCAACAATATCATCTATTGTGAAGTTTTATAATCAATGTTTGGGTCATATTAAAGTTAAATTTTAATGAAGTAAGGCTTGTAAAGCGGATTTAAAGATTAAAAATTAAAAAACACTTGTTACCTACAATTTACTAGGAGAAAAATGCTAATCTATTGTATGCATAGAATAGAAAGTACAAAAATAGAAAGGAGACACCAATATGTTTAAAAATATAAATAAATTTAAAATATATCCCGCATACTCTGTGGGAAGGCTCTTTGAAGACTTTAAATTTTTATTTTATTTTTGTTGTTATGGAAGGCAAGTGACAAGAGAGTGTTCTAGCATTTTTACCTTGGAACGTTGATGGAATATTCCAAGAATATTTCTTGAGTATTCAATTTGAAGGGAAAAAAACTAACTCTTGAGCCTTATTGTTTTCCTAATGAGATCTTGTTGTGTTCTCACAGTTAGAGGCAAAGGCATTTATTATTGCACAAGTATAGGCTTATAGATACTCATTGGAAAGATCTTTTGAAGCCCGTTCTAGTGCAAGAATTACTTTTGTAGGTTTGTGAAGATTTTACATGGCTATTAATGCCCCAAAGATGCTATTTTAGATTCATAGTTGCTAAAAGGTGATAACTATTTTTCACGAAAGATGAAATTTAAGATTCCCTTATAATTTGAAGACTTATGGGAAGTGGTATTTAGCATTATATAAGGATATGTTATTGACCCAAATGAACAAATAAATTTTGATAAAGTTGATTAGAAAGCAATATTGATCATAATGTTTAGGGTGTATGATGAGACCCAATTGTATTTGTGATGTTGTAACCATGAAGGAAGCATGGGACACACTTAGTACGATGTTCAAGACCAAGAACCAAAATCAAATTCTACACCTATAGAGCCAATTGGATTGATTGAATATAAATAGTTGTTTTTAGGAATATTGTAGTAAATTAAAGCACATCCACACAATATTGCAACAATAAAAAAAATTAATGCAAATAATTATCAATGTTACAACATAAACTGGAAATGCAACATATTTGATTGCAGAGAGCAAAAACACATTACAAAATTGCAAGCCACTTCAAGGAGGAAACCTCCTTGAAAACAAAGCTTCATTACAATATGAAAATATAAGATGATCCCTCCTCTCACCCCTTTGGTTCTTTTAAATTATTTAGCTAACCTTGACCCTAACACTCAAGGGTTCCCATCCATGTGCAAGTGGGGGCCCCAACTAGTAACTCCTAAATAACAACAATTACATCTTTTATATGTATCTTTATAATAAATAATTGTTACATCATATGGGCTTGTAAGTCTATCCACCCACCGTACAACATGACTATGCAATTATTAATGATGTTAGGATAGGTTCCTAACATACCCTTCCCCTTCAAAAAGCTTTGTACTCAAAGCTTGATATGAGAAAACTATTGCTCAAGTCATGTAAGAGATTCCCATGTGGCATCATCAGATTGTAAGCCTTGTTATTGGACTAAGACTTTAGTTATGGTGTAGTTATAGAGAGTGTGGGTTCTTCAATTCAAATGTTTTTAGGCTCCAAGATGACTTAACCTTCATCATCCAACTTAGGAAGTGTAGACTAGATTTGAATGCGATTCACAAGTACCTATTTTTAGTAAGAGACATGGATGACTAAATGGATCTTGAAAAAAGGTGGTAAAATGAGCTTATAGGCCACTAGTTGAATTTGCTACAATATTTGACAGGGTCCATAGAATCTTGTTCTAATATTTTGATGAGCATGAATTTACATTGATGTTTGCTTGTATGGTTGTAGTCAAAGGAATACCATGTTCTCTACATTGAAATTGTATGAACAACACAAGATTATAATGATATGGGGGGTGAACAATATAAGATAAAACTTTTCTTTTCAAACTAATAACTACAATAATGTGAATGCAATAATAAATAAATATGCAATTTCCATACACATAAGAGACAATGATTTTATGTGGAAACACCATTTCTAGAGAAAACCATGACAAACTATTGCTTATATTTTCTTCAATAAATTTCATGGGTACCAACCCATAAGAGAAACCAATCCCCTAGTACAAGTTCATGGGAACAAACCCAAAGGATAAACCAATCCCCTATACAATTTCATGGAAACTAAACCATAGGAGACACCAATCCCCTAAGTTCATGGGCACCAATCCACAAGAGACACCAATCCCCTATACAAGTTCATGGGCACCAACCCATAGGAGACATCGATCCCCTATACAAGTTCATGGGTATCAACCCATAGGAGACACCAATACCTTAGACAATTTTGTGGACACCAATACATAGGAGACACCAATCCCCTAGAGGCACCAACCTCAGATTTGAAGGCACCAACCTTCTTCTCACAAATATGGTCTAAAGTTATGCTCAAACCTGCTCATAAATTTGATCACAAACATTGCTCAAATTTGCTCCCAAATATGATCACAAACACTGCTCAAAGTGCTCCCTAACCTTGCTCATCAGAATATTTATAATCCGTACTATTCCCTCCTTTTACTCAACAAAAGTAATTCAAATATATTCTACCCAAAATTTGTTTAATATTTTGAACATATAGAGAATGATATGCACCAGTATAGAAAGATTCAAATGGCCAATATGTTCTTCACAATAAAATTGTCACTTACACATGTCTCATGTTTATTACATTCAAAGATAGCCCTAGTTTTACATTAGATAACTGACTTGCGTATTGAATTTCAGAATTCTGATGCCTTGCTTTTTTCAATATCATACTTTAAAATATTTTTCCAATGCCAATGATGTTGTTCAACTAAACAATAATTTTATTTGTCTTCGCTGATGCACTGTTCGTTACATTTTATATGAAGCACAATCTTTGTCATCCTCTACTCTAACAAGATAAAAGAAACCTGCAGTATTCTTATATGAATTCTTACTGTTCTTCTCTCAATCCAAACCTAGATAGAAAAACAACCAAAGCAAACAGAACTTGATACCCTTTTAAATCAACCCCTTTCTTTATTATAATTCTCATATTGAAATGTTACCTCTATTTTTGCGTAGCCATTACACAAAAATATTAATGGTGATGTCACTTTATTCTCCTATTATTTGATTATTTTTTCCTTCCTTAATGTGCTCTAATTCTTCATAGCCATCACACACAATAATATCAACGATGATGTCACTTATATCTTATTGCGTAGGTGTTTTGACATCGCCTGATCCTATTTTCCTTCTTTGATGCACTCTCACACAACAACCTAAACAAAAATATAGCTTAATTCTCCTATTGCGTAGATGATTTATGTTCTTTGATCCTGTTTGCCTTCATTCATATTTAATTTTACATATTCCACTTGACTACTATATCCGGCATCACATTGCTCCTACTTGGCTTCTGTATATTCAATTTTCATGCTCGATTGAATTCACAATTATCTCCTTCCTTCGTTCACACTCAAGAAGTAATCGTAAGCCAAAGTCTCCTTTCATTTGCCCTCTAAATGCAATTTCTAGCCATAGTATCTTTTTCATTCAACCTCTGAATGCCATTTATAGCCATAGTCTCCATATTTCATTCACCCTCTGAACGCAATCACAAGCTATAGTCTCCTTATTTCATTCATCCTTCGAATGCAATCACTAGACATAGTCTCCCTGCTTGTTACACTGCCATTCTTGAGCACCATGATTACTTGGTGACTGTACAAGGGATTTTCCTTCATAGATATCATCGCCAGTTGTGTCACTCGAAGACCTTCACACAATCTCCTCCTATTAAAATGAATTTCATCCTTGTATTAATATAAGAACTTTCACTTGCTTTTCTTAAACCTTTGAGGTTGGATCAATGTAAAATTTACCTTATATTTTTTATATTCAACCTTTTATGTGGTGCTCAAATCGACCCACTCTTTTTTTTTGAATTTACATGGTGGAATCGGTAGCCGCCACAAATCCAAGTAGGCTATCTGACTTTTATGGCCACCATAGTATTCTGCACTATCCACCCCGAAATCCACCACAAAGATCTTCATGCAGTCCGCTTCTATAACCACCATGCCACAATAATTTTAAACCTTTTACGTCACTAAAAGCACCAGGAAATGGATAAGCGTTTAGTCCGATAAGGCCCGAGATTTGAACCTTGGACCTCCACCCCCTTACGGGGTTTGGTCGAACCAATTGGTCTACACCTCGAACCTTGCCCACTTTCTTTTAAAATGCTTTTATATTATAATATTTAAATCTATGATTTAAATATTATAATATTTGAATATTTAACCTTTTATTCAAAATATATTTAAATATTTTGATTTAAATATAAACCTTCCACTTTAATATTTAAATATTTCATTTAAATATTAAAGCATATAATTAAATCACCCTTGAAGATATCTGCCTTGAATAATTCATCCAATCACTCCATCGTTTGCTAGTAACCAAATCAGCCTTTGACATCAATGACAACTCAATAATTCTAACAATATCCTCCTTTGTCATTGATGGCAACCCTACAAAGAAAATTATCCTTTACTGTAATAGGATCACAAACTGCTCCCCCTGACAAGCTGCTTCCTCTTACTAAAATTCCAAACTGCTCACCCTTATTGAAACTCTCCCTCTTTGACATCAATGGCAAATGCTCCTCAGGGCTGAAGGATAAGACACTTAACAATGCCTCCTCACTATCTGCTCTTATTGAGACAATCAATGATGAGATGGGAGTGAAACTTCCAAATTACTATGCTCATTTTCTTGTTCCATTTTCTTTCTCCAAAATTTGGAGGACATATCCTTTTGAATAATTTTTCCATCCTCCTTCTTACTTGATTTCGGTAGTTCAGGGAACACCATTCTACACCATCTAGTTGTATGCCCAAAATTATTACATTTGTAACAAATGATGTTGTAATCCATGAGAGGTGCAATTGAATTGACATTCCTCTTGGTGAAGCCAAAATTATTTTTAGCATGAACCCTGCAATGTACAACTTTATGACCAAAATGGTTACATGAAAAATAATAACCTCAAAAGAAATATTGAAACCTGTCTGATTGCCTTGGAGGATATGATCACATTGTTCTCTCATTGTTGTTTTTGTGATGGACCTTGTTCCTTGATGATGCTTTGTTTTCTTCCTTCTCTATGCTTCCACTTCTCAATACATCAGTATAGGTCTTAGGCTCTTCTTTAATTATTTTATTTGATGCCTCTATTCCTTTTGAGCTTGACTCCCCCTTTTGTTCCTTTTGACCTTATCCAAATCTAAGTCTAGTATTTATAACCGAAGATCTCTGTGCTTTGATAATATCATCCAAGATTTCTATGCTTTTCTCAAGCATAATATTTTGTTGTAGCTTATCACTAGATTATTTTGCTTCCTTACTTAAATAAACAACTTCATGTTTTAGTTTTTCACATTCCAACTCTTTTGGCTTTAACTGCTCAGCCATACCTTCTCCAAATCACTTTGCTTCTTCAACTTTAACTTTCAAGTCAATGATTTCTTGTGACAACTTTTCCTTTGTCATCTCATCCTCTTGTACTTGAGTCTTCAATATTGAGTTCTTATTTCTAAGATTTTTCAACTCTTCAATAGCAACAACAAGTTCCTCTTCTATGTCAACTATGGCTTCCTCTTCATTTTTTGGATCTCTCTCTTTTTCTTGGTTTTTGTCAACAAGAGCATCTTATTTCTCCTCTATAGCCAAAAATAGGATTTCTTCTCTTTCACTATCGGAGAGGCTTTCATCACTACTGGAAGAATTGCTTTCTTCCTCAACATAAATACTCTTCTTATACCTTCGAAATATTTTTTTATCATGCTTGCTTTTACCGTACCTATTTTTATTTTCATGATAAAATTTTCTTTCTTTCTTTTTATTGTATTTGTTTTCTTCTTCAATGCTACTACTTCCATCTTGTGGGTAATTATATGCATAGTGACCAATGTTACCACAATTAAAACATTTCATAGTATGCATACCTTTGTGTTTTCTTGGTCCCTTCTTATTTCTTCGTACAAAGTTAGCTTCTTCTTCGCTGCTCGATTATTCATTTGTCTCTAGTTCCTTATTCTTTATCTTATTTGAATCTTTAAATGCAACCTCCCATTTGGATGTTTGATCTTTTTTAGTCCTCATATCGTAGGTTGTAAGAATTTCATTTTGCTCATCCATGCTTAAGGCTTTAAGATCCTTCCTTTCTTCAATCACTGAGACCTTTGAATCAAACCTCATGGGAAGTGACCTTAAGATTTTTGAACAATATTAGAGTCATCAATACTTTCTCCAAGTCCATGAATGGTGTTGAAAATTTCATCAACGCGGATCAAATATTTGGCAATATCTTCCTCATATTTCATATTCAAATATTTGAACTTCCTCCCATGGGTTTGAAGTTTTTCCATTTTAACCTTGTCGTCTCCTTCATATGTTCTTTGTAACCTATCCCATATTTTTTTTCTGAGGTGCATTGCATGAATTTCATAAACTATAATTCACATAAACCACTCAGTATTGCATTCATTGCCTTGACATTATTTTCAAATGGTTTCTTGCCATCTCAATCCGTGGGAGAGGTATCAGGTGGTGTGCACCCATCCTTAATGGATTACCATTTATCATAGCCATGTGCCACCAAATATGTTTGCATCCTCACACTCCAAAAAATATAGTTATTTCCATCAAACAATAGAGCCCTATTTGATGAAAACCCTTCTTGGTAAGCCATGTGTGTTCCTGTAAGATCTTTCTTCAAGCGGTTAGGATTTCATGAAGGAACCTACTCTGATACCAATTTAATAACACAACATTATACTAATAGGGGGGTGAATAGTATAATATCAAAATTTTATTTTTAAACTAATAATTGCAATAATGTGAATGCAATAATAAATTAATGCATAATTTCCATACACATAAGAGACGATACTTTTACTTGGAAACACCCCTTTGGGAGAAAACCATGACAAACTATTGCTTATATTTTATTCAAAAATATTTTTGGGCACCAACCCATAGGAGACACCAATACCCTAGTACAAGTTCATGGGCACCAACCCATAGGAGATACCGAAAAAAACAAAAAGAACTTGATACCCTTTTAAATCAACCTCTTTCTTTATTATACTTCTTAGATTGAAATGTTACCTCTATTTTTGCATAGCCATTACACACAACATTATTAATGGTGATGTCACTTTGTTCTCTTATTGATTGATTATTTTTACCTTCTTTGATGTGCTCTAATTCTTCATAGCCATCACACACACAACAATCTCAACAACGATGTCACTTAGCTCTTATTGCACAGGTGTTTTGATGTTTCTTGATCCTGTTCGCCTTCTATGATGCACTCTCACACAACAACCTCAAAAATAGCATAACTTAATTCTCCTATTGCACAAATGCTTGATTTTTTTTTATATTGAACCTTCATTCATATTTAATTTTACATCTTCCACTTGACTACTATGTTTAGCATCACATTACTCCTACTTGGATTTCGTGTCTTCAATTTTTATGCTCACTTGACTTCACAATTATCTCCTTCCTTCATTTGCACTCAAGAAGTAATCACAAGCCAAAGTCTCCTCCTTTAATTTACCCTCTAAACTCAATCATTAGCCATAGTATCCTTCTTTCATTCACCCTATGAATGCAATCGCTAGCCACAATCTTCTTCTTTTGTTCACCCTCATAACGCAATCGCAAGCTTCAATCTACTTCTTTTATTTGCCCTTCAAATACAATCTCTAGTCATAGTCTCCCTGCTTGTTACAATTCCATTTATGAGCACCGTGATTACTTAGTGACTTTGCAAGTGCTCTGCCTTCATAGATATTGCTGCTAGTTGTGTCACTTGAAGACCTTCACACAATCTCCTCCTCTTCAAATGAATTTCATCTGTGTATTAATATAATAATTTTCACTTGATTTTCTTAAACCTTTGAGGTTGGCTCAATGTAAACTTTGTTGAGCGAATGAACAAACTTGCCTTGTATTGAATGAAATAAATAATACATTGCCCACCTTTAATTAGCCCATAGGTTACATAACAACCTAGGCTTCAAATAGGTATGGTTGCAATGAATAACAATACACCAAATAATAGAATAATAAATATAGAGTATAGTTACGCTAACATCCCCCCTTATTACATTATATGGGTAATAATATTACTACTAGATATACGAACATCCCCCTGATTACATCATTTTACAATAGATAGAGCTGCGAAACAATTCAAATTTGACACGTGCAAGTGCCTTAGTGAAAGTGTCTGCAACTTGAGCATTAGTGGAGATGTACTGAAGCTGAATTTGGTGCCTTGGAACTTCATCTCGAATGAAGTGACATTGTGTATCAATGTGCTTGGTTCTCTCATGGTGCAATGGATTCTTAACAAGGTTCAAAACACCCTGGTTGTCGCAAAACAAGTGTATTGGAGATTTTTATGGAAGACTCATACTTGTCAAAATGTGATGCAACCATATCACTTCGCACGCAACTTCATGTGTGGCGCGATACTCTACCTCTGTAGATGAGATAGCAACCACTTGTTGCTTCTTGCTGTGCCAAGATACAGGACCGGATCCAAGATGAATAAATATCCTGAAGTTGACTTACGATCATCATATGATCTAGCATAGTCAGATTATGTGTATCATTGCAAGAAGAATTTGTTATTCCTCTTGTATTCTAGGCCATATTCCATTGTGCCACGGACATAGTGAAGAACACATTTTTCTGCTTTCCAGTGAGTATTCTTAGGTTCCTACATGAATCGTGAAGAACACGATATTTGGCCTTGTGTTTGTCAGATATATGAGACTCCCAACCAGCTATCGATAGAGAGTACCATATACCTGAGGTGAATCATCATATCGCGATAACTGAAGCCGAAATTCCATCGGTGTTGTCATTGGCTTATAATCAGTCATGCGATATTTTTCTAACAGTGTCTTAGCATATTTTTTCTGAGATCCTTTGATGTAGTGCTCCTTCTGGTTCACTTCTAGACCAAGACAGTAATGGAGAAGTCCAAGATCTATCATCTCAAAATATTTACACAAGTCTCTTTTGACAGTAGAGATCATAGTTTTTGAACTCCCTGTAATGAGCAGATCATCAACATAGAGTACAAGCAACACTATCTCAGAACCTTATTTCTTGAAATAGAGGTTTGCATCTGACGGACATCTCTTAAATCCATGTTGCAGGAGGTGATTATCCATTTTTATATACCAAGCTCAAGGATCTTGTTTTAAACCATATAAGGATTTGACCAACTTGCACACTTTTTCCTCTTGGTTTTCCACTTCAAATCCTCCAGGTTGAGTCATGTAGACTTCCTCTTGGAGATCACCATTCAGAAAGGCACTCTTGACATCCATCTGGTGAACTTTCCACCCATATTGTGCTGCCATAACACAAAGGACTCGAATAGTGGTCATTCGAGTAGTAGGTGCAAAAGTTTTCTCGTAGTCAATGCCTTCCTTTTGAGCATATTCCTTTGCAACAAGATGGGCCTTATACTTGTCAATTATCCCATCTGCCTTGTACTTGAATTTGTACGCCCATTTGTAGCCTATGGGCTTCTTTTCGTGTGGTAGATCGACAAGCTTCCAAGTTTTGTTTTTTATTACATACTTATACTCAACATCCATAACAGTCTTCCATTTTGGCTCACTAAGGGTATATTGTACAGAAGTAGGTTCATGTTCATTCACTAAATACATAAACACTATGTTATCATCTATATCCATATCCTCTATTTGTTTCTCTTGATCAACAGAAAGTTCCTCAAAATATTAACAAAGATCATCAACCCTAGTAGTCTCTGCTGCTGCTCTTTGCTATCGAGCCATGCTACGAGTACAAGGTCTATCCAAAGTCAAATCTGGTGGAGTGGATAGTTTGGAGTCTCTGATTGTATTTGTATACCATTTTTAATTCTTCTTCTGTGGTGATGAATAAGATGAAGAAGTCGAAGGATCTCCAATATTTGGTGACGAAGGGGACTTCTCAAATTTAGTTTCCACAAGATCTAGGTATACATCTGATGTGCTTTATGAATTGAAAGCCTCATCAAAAACAACATATCTACTGACATGAATCTTCTTGGTCAAGGGATCTATCAAATAATAACCCTTAGAGTTCTCATCATAGCCAAGAAGAATACACTTCAATGTCTTCTCATCTAGCTTCTTCCTTTTCTCTTTTGGTATGTGCAAGAAAGCATTACACCAAAAAATGCATAGATGAGATATGAAGGGTTTTCAACCACTCTAAGATTCCTATGGAGTCATTCCTTGTAGAACCTTTTTGGGTGCCCTATTCAACAGGTATACTACTATGGTGACAGCTTCTGCCCAATATTGTTGCTCAAGACTAGCTCTTGTGAGCATGCAATGAACCATTTCCATGATAGAACGGTTCCTCCTTTTAGAAACACCATTTTTCTAAGGAGTATAAGTAGTAGTTAACTGTCTCTTGATCCCATGTGTAGTCAAGAATGCTAAAAAATCTATAGAGGTAAACTCCCCCCTCGATCTGAGTAGAGGGTCTTTATAGAAGTCCCTGACTCCTTCTCAATAGATTTCTTGAATTGCTGGAAGAAAATAAATGCTTCATATTTTAGATGAAGAAAGAACACCCACATATTACGTGAGTAATCATCCATAAACAACTAAAAATACCTCTCCCCCCCACTATTTATGGATGTGAAAGGACCACACAGATCGATGTGAATCAACTCTAGAGGTTTCTTTGCTCTTGTAGAGCTTTTCTCAAAAGGTAATCTATGCTTCTTTCCTGCCAAGCAGTCAAAGCACACTGACAAGATGGAAGAAATGGAAGGAAGACCCTTTACCATATCATACTTAGCTCAAGTAAGTATCTAAAACTAAGATGCCCATATCTCTTGTGCCGTAGGGATGTTGCCTCTTTTGTAGAGACTGTCATGGCTACATGTGGAGAAGAGATAACATCTAAGGCAAATAAGCCATGCTTATATGAAGTGGTTGCAATGTTCTTACCCCTCATGATAATAGAAAAACACTTCTTGCCTCTCTCAACATTAAAGTTTACAACCATATCCTTGTCTAGAATTTGTGTGACTGACAACAAATTGTTTGCCAATCTTGGAACATAAAGAACTTTTTCAATCTAACACTGGCCATCAGGAAGAGTGACTGAAACTGTACCTTCTCCCTAAACCTTGTAGGTTTTATCATTAGCAATAGTGACAAGTTTTCCCTCTTTGGCCTCAAAGGACTCAAACCATGATTTATCGACAGTCATGTGCTTACTAGAGCCAGAATTGACATACCATACAGGATTCATTTTCTTGGAGGCTATGGTAGTCATGAGCACCTTGTGTGCCCACTCAGAATTCGAGTCAGATTCCTCAACAACAACATTCACCTTGGGTTGCTTGTTCTTGTTTTGTGGTTTGTTCTAGCCTTTTTGTTTTGGTTGCTTATTCTTATGCCAACATATGTTTGTATCATGACCTTCCTTGTCATAGATCTTGCAATATCTCTTAGTATATTGAGTTTGTTTCCCTTTTGAATCATTTTGAGAACTCCCTCCCTTCTAAAAATTACCCTTATTCTTGGGGCCCTTCCTGTTGGTGTAGAGGGCGGTGTTAGAAGAATCATCTCACTGTAGTTGGTGTGGCTCCTCTTCTTGAAGCAAATTTATCAACTCAAAAAAGGTAAATTTTTTTTGTGATACTTGAAGTGAGGTGATCAAAACTCTAAAAGAATCAGGTAATGCTCTCAATACCACTGAGGTAAGGAGTTTATCTTCAACTGGTTCTGCCAAAGAATTCAACTTTCCTTTCAACTCAGACACTCTACAAAGAAAGAGTTCAATTGTCTCTCCTTGTTTCATGCTTAGACTATGCAATTGAGATTGAAGAAATAGAATGGTGGAATCATTATTTCCTTCGTATATAGTCTTAAGGGCATCCCATGCCTCTTTACTATGTTTACAGTCAGCAATGTGGGATTGAACTCCATCAGACACAACAAGCAAGATGAGCACTTTTGCTTTACTGTCTTTCTTGTCAAAGTCTTTCTGATTAGCATATGGAGTTGTAGCTCCTGAAGTAGATGAAGGTCTTGTTTTTGTGCCAGATATAACATCCCATAAGTCATCCATTTCTAGGATTACCTTCTTATTTTTCCATGGTGTATAGTTAGGACCTTTCAACAACTGATGAGTATCAGTAATTAATTTTGCAGATATTGTGAAGGTTCCTTATATCACCAAATGGTCCCCCTTTCGATATACCTTAATGCTAGGTCGTTATACCATACAAAATACCTGCCCTTACGTGAGGGAGACTATAGGTATTTTGAAAAATAAAAGAAATTAACCGCACTTACGTGAGGGAGACTGTAAGTAATTTAAATGATTATACAATACGTGGTACTTAGGCGGTACTGAAAGGGAATCATCTTTTTGATGACACCTACCATAGAAAGTCATAAATACTCATGCATGGGACATAACTTCCCCTAAACACTTCAAAAATTAGAACATTCATCAGGGTTTACGTCTAAACACAAGAACGATTGGGGTAGTGGATGGAGTAAAAAATAGCAAAATGGTAAACTTATCTCTCCCCGACGATTGATAGAGAACAAGCTCAAATGTTGTTTTGGCAACTATATTAGGTGGCGGATATAGTAGCACAATCACGACAACTTTACCTGTAAGTGCTAGCTAGAGGTATCACAAATACCGAATGCTATAGTGCAATAAATTGCACGGATGGGTTTTAATTATTTCGGGGACTTAGGGAGTGAATTTGATTTTAACTTTTAATGAAGTAGTTCAAAACATGAAAAAATGCAATATAAAAGTGCCCATAGAAATAAACCACTAGGTGTCGGGCACTGTCAAAAATGCACCTTTACAATAATGCCAAAATTACCTTTTAAAAAATTTACTCTCTATCCCCCCTTGATTTTTGAAAAAATACTCTCCCCTTAAAAAAATTCTTCTATTAAAGCATCTCTTTAAAATAAAAAATTATAACTAAAGTTAATAAAAAAAATTAAATTATCTTATAGAAAAAAGAATTATTTAAAAAAAATAACCTTTAAAACTATAAAAAAAAAATTTAAAACCTTAATTTATTAACTTTAATAAAAAAAAATTAAAAAAAAAACTTTAATAAAAAAAAATTTACCTTTGTTTGGGGGGTTCGGCGGGTTTTGACCCTGTGACCTTAGGTCTCCCAGAGCCCTTACCACCCGGATCACAACCACTTGAGCCAGTGGGCTGATCCGATAGAGGATCTAGGTGCCCACCCTCTTATCGAGCACCCAGGAGCCCAAAGACCACGCGACGGTGCTCCCACCTCAACCATGGCTTGGGCGGTGCTCGAGCGATGACTCTCAGGCTGCGTTTGGGTTGCACTCGGGCAGTGCTCGGGTGGCAACGGGGTGGCGAATGTGTAGGAAAAAAAATGATTTTCTCACTCTCCAAACGTGCAAAATGGATCATCTCAGATCCACAGTGCTCTTAGCACTTGATTTCCACCAATTTTTTAGCTGAAAAAAAAACTCAGCATCTGATCAAAAAATCATGCATCGAGTACTACCAGTGATGCCCTCCGAGAAGAAGAATCGACTGCTGAATGAAATTCAAGGAAAAAAATGAAATTTCAATCCAGCCAATCTGCTCAGATTGGCCTCCTCTACCCATGGAAAAAACTCATAATCATGATTCATCGAACATAGAGTAAAGGAAAAATAGAGGTGCCTTCCTATTTTGACACCAGTTGACGCCCTTGATGGAATGAGCTGCAAGTGACAGATTTCACGATGGTTTTTGAAGTAAAGTATTTATCCCATATTGATGGGATTTGAAGATAATAAGGTGTATAAAACACCTTATACTCCGATAGGGAGTATCTCCTTTCGGGGAGAGCCTCTCCCGAGAGGATGCGGGCTCTCCTCCCATGCGGTGCTGGCCGCCTCAATGTTGGCTACCATGTGCTTGCTTTCACTGTGTTAGATTCGACCTTTGCTTTGCCTTTCAATCGGTTGGTCATTCGATCCCATCTTTGCTTTGCCTTTCGACCCTCTGTTGATCCCAAAATTTTGAGATACCCCGGACACAGATCCCAATCCAATGAGAATAAAAAATTCTCAAAAGCCAAAGATTAAAAAAAAATCTCCTCCTCCAAAGCTTTGCTACCAAATCCAAGAGCTCTACTACTACACGATCATTTCGAAAAATGAGAGTGGCGGAGATCAAGCTCTGATACCATGTTGAGCGAACGAACAAACTTACCTTGTATTGAATGAAATAAATCATACATTGCCCACATTTATGTTAGCGTAACTATAGTTTGATATATTATATTTCATTATTTAGTATGTTGTTACATTGTTATAACAACATCTATTCCTCGCCTGGTTAGTTTCGTCTTCACCGGACTATTCTAGGGCGTCAATATGTTATTTATACTCTTGATTAATCAATCATATTGTTCTGACTTCTTACATGGTATCAGAGCGGGTTTCGCTCTGGGTGGGCATTTGGTGAGGCTGGATTCCCCTGGGTATTTGAGGTAGTCGTATTATTAGACGATCTCTCAACACAGACTCATTTAGTCCCTGAACTCGAAATGTGACGAGAGGACGGTGACCTAGACGTAGGTTGTAGATCTATGTGGCACCTGTGACTTAACGTAGACCAGCAGAGCAATCTGGCTATGGTTGGACCTCCATGCAGCGCTGATGGACATTGGCCCCTGACGGGCTCAAGATCTGGCAGTAAATTTGGACCACACGGATTCATCAAGTGTCGTTCCCTGATTCAGTGATCGTGCCAACCAAAGACTATGATCATCGCAGCCATCTAAGCCTAAGACGTGCACTATGACAAGGACACAACACAAGATGGAGGGACACTAGAGACACCTAGGACGCACATCTAAGTGACACATGCACAAGCCCTACTGGATGGGCGACAAAAGGCCAACAAGGGAAGGTCTGACTACCACAAGGCAGTCATAAGACATCTTGTGATTGCGTGTATTTAAACACGTTTATTTCTGTCGACTCTCGAATGTGGGATAATTTGTTTTCCCCACAGCAGCGACCACGTTGTTTTTTCTGCACGACAAAGTCTGTGAAGCCGATCTCCATCCGCAGTTGCAGGAGACGTCATTTGATCACCAGAAGCAGCTAAACCTGTAAATGCCTATGGTTTACTATGCCTATGGTTTTAAAACTCGTGTGGAGGACGACGTAAGCAGAAGCAGTAGAAGCGGCAGATGCTGCTGATGAAGATGCTAGCGGGTTGAGGCAGATCAATATAAGGTGGAGGCTTTCATGGATGTATTCTACGTGTGTTGCTTGTTCGAACGACCTGCCGCTAGAGGTTCAATCGCTAGGCAAAGGAATGATCAAGCATTTTTCCTCACATGCATGACCGTGAACACCGAAAGGAGAAATTACATCAGACGTTGGACATCTCCCACGTCACCGGCGTTCGAACGACATTGTTCCTATCCTCGTCCAATCACCTCAGAATGGCGTCAAACCTGCAAGCCGTCCTCAATTTTTTGTTACCTCCGCAACTGACGAAATCAGATTGTAAAGCCATAGTCCATGGAGTTTTCTACGCTTTCAGGGACTTGCAGGTGATTTGATCGGAGGTGATTAGCAGGGTTTCTTGCTGCAGTTGTCGAGGTCCGTGGTGTTGTTTGGTGGTCAGTTGGCCACTGGACAAGTCACGCAGATGACATAGCACAGTGTTGCTCCGTCCGTGCACCACCAGGGCCCTAGCTGCCACCGAGCGGAGCCGCCACCGAGCGGAGGAGCGACGATCGCTTCACAAGCGGGGCTCGAGGAGCCTCCTCATTAAGGAGGGCTCCACTGATCCTAGCGGATCATCCCGCTAGCCCACTTGGTCATGGGCTGAGCGGTAGGGCTTAGGGAGCCCCGAGGTTGGGGGTTCCAAACCCACCGACCCCCTCCCCCGCGTGAGGTAATTTTACTTAAATTTTTTTTGTCATTTTTTAAAAATTACTTTAGTTTAATTAAATTTTTTTATTTTTTTTGAAAAAGTTATTTTAAATATTAAAAATCATTTATTTAAAATAATTTATTTTTCTCAAAAAATGTTTAATTAAACTTTAGTCATTTTTTTATGACATTAGGAGATTTTTTTCAAAATTAAAAAAAAGGGGGGCCTATTTCTTTTAAAAATCAAAAGGGGGGAAATTGAGTAATTTTTCAGTATTTGAAAAAGCAAATTTGGCATGTTGTAAAAGGTGCATTTTTGGCTGTGCCCGACACCTTTTGGGTTTATTTTGTGGGCACTTTTATGTTGTAAGTCACATTTTCAATTTTTGCACTACTTCATTAAAAGTTGAAATTCAGAGCTCTTCCTAAGTCCCCAAAATAATTAAACCCAACTATGCAATTTTTTGCATTGCAGCGTTCGGTATTTGTGATACCTCTAGCCAACACTTACAGGTAATGCTGTCGTGATTGCGCTACTGTATCCGCCACCTAATATAGCTGCCAAAACGATGTCTGAGCTTGTTCTCTATCAATCGTCGGGGAGGAATAAGTACGCCATTTTGCATTTTTTTACTCCATCCACTACCCTAATAGCTCTCGTGTTTAGGCGTAAATCCTGACGAAAGTCCTGAAATCCGAAGTGTTTAGGGGAAGTTACGCCCCACGCATGAGGATTGATGACTATCTAAGGTAGGTGCCATCAACGAGGCGATTCCCTTTTAGTACCGCCTAAGTACCACGTATCGTATAATCATTGAAATTACCTATAGTCTCCCTCACGTAAGGGCGGGTAATTTTTTTGATTTTTCAAAATACCTATAGTCTCCCTCAAGTAAGGGCGGGTATTTTGTATGGTATAAACGCCCTGGCATTAAGGTATAATGAAAGGGGGACCATTTGGTGATATAAGGAACCTTCACAATGTCTGCGAAATTAATGACTGATGCTCATCAGTTGTTGAAAGGTCCTAATTATACACCATGGAAAAACAAGATGAAGGCAATTCTAGAAATGGATGCCTTATGGGATGTTGTATCTGGAGCAACAACAAGACCTTCATCTGCTACTGGAGCTACAACTCCCTCTATTGATCAGAAAGCCTTTGACAAGAAAGACAACACAACAAAAGTGCTCATCTTGCTTGCTGTTTCTGATGAAGTTCAACCCCATATTGCTGACTGTGAACATAGTAAAGAGGCATGGGATGCCCTTAAAACTATCTATGAGGGAAAGAATGATTCCACTATTCTATTTCTTCAAACTCAAATGCACAGTCTAAGCATGAAGCAGGGCGAGACAGTTGAACTCTTTCTTTGCAGAGTGTCTGAGTTAAAATCCAAATTGAGTTCTTTGGGAGAAACTGTTGACGATAAGCTCCTTACTTCAGTGGTATTGAGAGCTTTACCTGATTCTTACAGGGTGTTGATCACCTCCCTTCAGGTGTCACAGAGAAAAGTTACCTTTGTTGAGTTGGTCAATCTGCTTCAGGAAGAGGAGGCACGCCAACTTCAAAGAGATGATTCTTCTAATTCAGCCCTATACACCAACAGGCAGGGTTCTAAGAAGAAGGGTAATTTTTAGAAAGGAAGTAATTCTCACAAGGATTCCAAGGGCAAAAAACCTCAACAAACGAAGAGATATTGCAAAATTTGTCACAAAGACAACCATGACACAAATAGGTGTTGGAGAAAGAACAAGCAACCTAAGAACAAGGGCCCAAACAAACCACCAAACAAAAACAAGCAACCCCAGGTGAATGTTGCTTTTGAAGAATCTGACTCGGATTCTGAATGGGCACACAAGGTGCTCATGACTACCACAGCCTCCAAGCAGAAGGATCCTATCTGGTATGTCGATTCTGGTGCTAGTAAGCACATGACTGGTGACAAATCATGGTTTGAAACATATGAGGCCAAGGAGGGCAAACCTGTCACTATTGTTGATGACAAAACCTACAAGGTTCAGGGAGAGGGTACAATTTCAGTCACTCTTCCTGATGGCAAGTGTCAGATTGACAAAGTCCTCTATGTTCCAGGATTGGCGAACAATTTGTTGTTAGTCACACAAATTCTGGACAAAGATATGGTTGTGAACTTTAGTGTTGAGGGTGGCAAGAAGTGTTGTTCTATTACCAAGAGGGGTAAGCACATTGCAACAACTTCATATAAGCATGGCTTGTTTGCCTTAGATGCTATCTCTACTCCCCATGTTGCCATGACAGTCTCTACAAAGGAGGCAACTTCTCTGTGGCACAAGAGATATGGACATCTTAGTTCTGGCTACTTACTTGAGCTAAGTAAGTATGAGATGGTAAAGGGTCTTCCTTCCCTTTCTTCCACATTGCCAGTGTGCTCTGATTGCTTGCGAGAAAGCAACATAGAGTACCTTTTGAGAAGAGCTCTACAAGAGCAAAGAAACCTCTGGAGTTGATTCACACCGATCTGTGCGGTCCATTCACACCCATCAGTTCTGGGGGGAAGAGGTATTTTCAGTTGTTTGTGGATGATTACTCACGAAATATGTGGGTGTTCTTTCTTAAACTAAAATCTGAAGCTTTTGATTTCTTCCAACAATTCAAGAAATCCGTTGAGAAGGAGTCAGGAACTTCTATAAAGACCCTTCGCTCAGATCGAGGGGGGGAGTTTACCTCTAAAGAATTTTCTGCATTCTTGACTGCACAAGGGATCACGAGACAGTTAACTACTGCTTATACTCCTCAGCAAAATGGAGTTGTTGAAAGGAGGAACCGTTCAATCATGGAGATGGTTCGTTGTATGCTCACAGGAGCTAGACTTGGGCAACAATATTGGGTAGAAGCTGTCACCACAATAGTATATCTATTGAATAGGGCACCCACAAAGGCTCTACAAGGAATGACTCCACAGGAAGCATGGAGTGGTAGGAAACCCTCCATTTCTCATCTACGCATTTTTGGATGTAAAGCTTTCATGCACATACCAAAAGAAAGAAGGAAGAAGCTAGATGAGAAGACATTGAAGTGTATTCTTCTTGGCTATGATGAGCACTCTAAGGGTTATCGTTTGATTGATCCTTTGACCAAGAAGATTCATGTCAGTAGAGATGTCATTTTTGATGAAACTTTCACATCACAAAGCACATCAGATGTATACCTAGATCTTGTGGAATCTAAAGTTGAGAAGTCTCCTTCATTACCAAAGATTGGAGGACCTTCTTCATATTCTTCACCACCACAGAAGAAGAATCCAAAATGGTATACAAGTACACTCAGAGACTCCAAGTTATCCACTCCACCAAATTTGACTTTGGATAGACCTCGTACTCGCAGTATGGCTCGACAGGAAAGAGCAACAGTAGAGACTACTGAGGTTGATGATCTTTGTCAATATTTTGAGGAACTTTCTGTTGATCCAGAGAGACAAACAGAGGATATGGATATAGATGATGACATGGTGTTTATATCTTCAGTGAATGAACATGAACCTGCTTCTGTACAAGATGCCCTTAGTGAGCCACAATGGAAGGTTGCTATGGATGCTGAGTACATGTCTCTGAAAAAGAACAAAACATGGAAGCTTGTCGATCTGCCATACGAAAAGAAGCCCATAGGCTGCAAATGGGTTTACAAAGTCAAGTACAAAGCAGATGGGGCAATTGATAAGCATAAGGCCCGCCTTGTTGCAAAGGGCTATGCGCAAAAGGAAGGCATTGACTATGAGGAAACTTTTGCACCTACTGCTCGAATGACCACTATTCGAGTTCTTTGTGCTATGGCAGCACAGTATGGGTGGAAAGTTCACCAAATGGATGTCAAAAATGCTTTCCTGAATGGTGATCTCCAAGAAGAAGTCTACATGACTCAACCTGAAGGATTTGAAGTGGAAGGCCAAGAGCAGAAAGTGTGCAAATTGGTCAAGTCCTTGTATGGTCTGAAACAAGCTCCTCGAGCTTGGTATATTAAGATGGATAATCACCTCATGCAGCATGGATTTAAGAGATGTCCGTCAGATGCAAACCTCTATTTCAAGAAACAAGGTTCTGAGATAGTGTTGCTTGTACTCTATGTTGATGATTTGCTCATTACAGGGAGTTCAAAAACTATGATCTCTACTATCAAAATGGACTTGTGTAAATATTTTGAGATGACAGATCTCGGACTTCTCCATTACTGTCTTGGTCTGGAAGTGAGCCAGAAAGAGCACTACATCAAAGTGTCTCAGAAAAAATATGCCAAGACATTGTTAGAAAAATATCGCATGACTGATTGTAAGCCAATGGCAACACCGATGGAATCAGGACTTCAGTTATCATGATATGATGATTCACCTCAGGTAGATGGTACTCTCTATCGACAACTGATTGGGAGTCTCATATATCTGACAAACACTAGGCCAGATCTCGTGTTTGCTGTCAACTATCTTTCGAGGTTCATGCAGGAGCCTAAGACCACTCATTGGAAAGCAACAAAACATGTTCTTCACTATGTCCGTGGTACTATGGAATATGGCCTAGAATACAAGAGGAATGGTAAATTCTTCTTGCAAGGATACACGGACTCCGACTATGCCGGGTCGACTGATGATCGCAAGTCAACTTCAGGATATATTTTTCATCTTGGATCCGGTCCTGTCTCTTGGCACAACAAGAAGCAATAGGTGGTTGCTATCTCATCTACAGAGGCAGAGTATCACGTCGCACGTGAAGCTATGTGCAAAGTGATATGGTTGCATCACATTTTGACAAGTATGGGTCTTCCATCCAAATCTCCAATACACTTGTTCTACGACAACCAGGGTGTTTTGAATCTTGTTAAGAATCTAGTGCATCATGAAAGAACCAAGCACATTGACACACAATGTCACTTCATTCGAGACAAAGTTCCTCGACATCGAATTCAGCTTCAATACATTCCCACCGATGCTCAAGTTGCAGACATTTTCACTAAGGCACTTGCACGTGTCAAATTTGAATTGTTTCGCAGCTCTCTATGTATTGCAAAATGATGTAATCAGGGGGGATGTTAGTATAGCTAGTAATTTTTACCCAAATAATGTAATAAGGGGGGATGTTAGCGTAACTATAGTTTGCTATATTATATTTCATTATTTAGTATGTTGTTACATTGTTATAACAACATCTATTCCTCGCCTGGTTAGTTTCGTCTTCACCGGACTATTCTAGGGCGTCAATATGTTATTTATACTCTTGATTAATCAATCATATTGTTCTGACTTCTTACACTTTAATTAGCCCATAGGTTACGGAACAACCTAGGCTTCAAATAGGTATGGTTGCAATGAATAAAAATACACCAAATAATAGAATAAAAAATATAGAGTATAGTTACGCTAACAAAATTTACCTTATATTTTTATATTCAACCTTTTATGTGGTGCTCAAGTCGGCCCACTCTCTTTTAAAATGCTTTTATATTATAATATTTAAATCTATGATTTAAATATTATAATATTTGAATATTTAACCTTTTATTCAAAATCTATTTAAATATTTTGATTTAAATATAAACCTTCCACTTTAATATTTAAATATTTCATTTAAATATTAAAGCATATAATTAAATCACCCTTGAAGATATTTGCCTTGAATAATTCATCCAATCATTCCATCATTTGCTAGCAACCAAATCAGCCTTTGACATCAATGACAACTCAATAATTCTAACATTGCACACTAAAGGTGTTGATCTTGTTGGTATGAACAATAGATAATTGCATTATACATTAGGTATAATATACAAAATGATAGGCTAAGCATAGCCAATATAATATCCCAAAGAAATAGGTGGATCATTACAACAATATAATGATCCACTACATAGGGAAATCTAGATATTACCAAATAAGGTAATAGTTACTCTAACACCCCCCTTATTACATTATTTGGGATAACATATATAAATCCCCCCTTAATGTGAAGGAGAGAAAAATGAAAGATGCTCTTGTGCTGGCTCTGGCTTTGGCTCTGGCTCTAGCTCATGGCTTTGGATTTGGCTCTAGGTGTACCTTTGGATGAGTACCTTTGGATCTATCCCTAGATCTGCCTCTGGATCATTTCCTATGGATTTGCCTATAGGTATACGTCTAGATCATTGTTGTTGGACCTACATTTAGGTTTGTCACTGGGTCATTACCTCTGGGACTGCCGCTCAATTTGTCACTGGATCTGTCACTAGGTCTACCATAGGTTTTACCTTTTTTGTAGAAGCCATATAATATTTATTTCGTTTTCCTCCATTGTGTGATATTTTTCCATCCACAATCAATATGAACCTTGTTGGCCATTTTCACTTTGTACCAACAATTTGTAGAGGAGTGACTCGTACATCCACATGAATCACAAGGATGTAGATTCCAACACCTAGTTGCTACATGTCCTATTTTTCCATAGTGACTACAACAATGCTTTGTAGGAGTTGTAGGGGATTTAGGTTTTACAAATATGGTTTTACCGGTACTTTCTTGTCCATCATAGCCAAGTACTTAATTCTTTGGCCTGACATTTGGTATTATTGGATTTTTAATACCTTGCCCTTGTTTACCTAATATTTCACCATTGAATCCCATTTTGTTCATTATTTTGGATCCAATACCTTTGGTGTATTTTTCAAAACACCAAGTTATTCATCTTCATCAATGCTTTTAACAATATGGTATGTGTCACAATTGATGAGATAATGGAGCTCATTTTGAGGATGGTCAGTTTTTAAGTCACTGGTGTCGTAAGAAAAACCTAATTTTGTGATGAGATCATCTATGGTACAACTAATATCTATCATTATAGGCATGAGATCACATGTATCACAACAAGCATTGGCCATCATGGGCTCAAGGTCACTTGTGTAACAACAAGCATTCACCACCATGGAATGAAGATCACTTGTGTCACAACAAGCATCGACCATTAAGAGCATGAACTTTGATTCCTCATTTCCCTTTTATTTTTACGTTGGGTAATGCCAAGTGAAACCAATGACATATATACTGCCTTTATAATGTTTATAGGGATAAGAGCACAATTTTTTAGAAGGTCTTCACAAGACTCAGAATCTCTGAGAATGGCTCGAAAACCACTACATAGTGTGAGAAATTTGGCATCCTCATAAAAAACCATCATTTCCATCCTTTTTAGAAAGTAAGGACCTTTGACTAATTTTGCATATTCAGTTGGTTTTAGGACATTCTTTTTCTTTGATTTACCCATTTTCTTAAGTTGTCAAACTCTACCAAAAATGTACCTTTTACAATATGATTTTGCAAAAAATTGATAAGGTGGCTAAGGTGTCGATCACTGCCAAAAATGCACCCTTACAAGTTTCCCCCTTTTTGTAAAATATGTTTTGATGGAAGAAATAATTTATCCCTTTGTTCCAAATAATATTTTTACAAGGTGTTGTCCCCCCTTTCTGCAAAAATATGTTCTTATGGAAGAAATATCTATCCCCCCATTTTTGTGCTAAAAATTGCTACTATGAAGCCTCTAGGGCTTTTACAAAGATTGCCACAAATGGTGTTTACAACATGTGCTCCTTAGGTAATTTTGCAAGAAATTTTGAAATTGCAAAATTGATATTCACTACTTTGCCCTTGTGTTGAAATTTTGCAAAATAAATAAGGTTTGATGCAAATATTTTGATCTTTAGTTTGATGAGTTTTCCTCCATTCTTATTGCAAAAGAACAATGTTTATCTCTTCTATGTTTGCATTTAAAAACTTTTAATGAAATTAGTCTAAGTTAATAATTAAATATTTTTAATAAATTAATTAAAAACAAAAATGATTAAAAAATATAAAATTATTAAAATAATTAATTTAAAAAAAGAATTAGAATAAATGCAAAACAAAATACCTTTGTTTACCCAATAAAAGACTTTGTTTGGGGAGCACTGGATTCAAACTACGAACCTATAGGCCTGCATAGTCTTAGCAATGAGCCAATGATCAAACTCACAACCATCCTCAATGAACATAGAGAGGAAAAACATTATCTTTCAACGCTTCATAAAGCGAAGGTTGGGAAAAAAAATATTCTCGACAGGAGTCAAACCCACAACCTCTCGTGCATAGTATTACCAACTAGAGAGTGAACCAAATGGGCTAGACCAGTCGATGGAACATATAGGGAGCAATAAGATATTTGAAATCACGTACGAAAACTATTGTGTAAAAAAAAAAGGATCTTTATCCCACATGCACGTCGCTAGAGTATTACAGTGAATTTAAAAAGGAAAAATAATGCATACATTTTTGATTGCCTTTGAGCAATCTCTCCTTGGAAAGCCTCATCTTATGCATCCACCTTGTTCTCATTTTTAACTTTGGCACTTGGCCAAAGTTTTATTCATTCTCGCTAGATCTGATAGCCACAACATCTAGCCACATCAATGTCATCATACATGTTGGATAGTCCACATCAGCGTTAGGTGTCCTTTTATAGGTCCACATCAGCATGTGTACATTAGATCCAATCAGGTCCACGTTAGCTCATTCATGTCAGATCTAGTCTTCCACATAGGATTCTATGCTCTATAGTTAGATTGGGTTAGATATTGCATTTCTACTAGGTTATCCACCATTTTTCATGCAATCAATCCATTTTTAGGTTATTTATTAGGTTAGGATCTGCATCAGTCACCTAGCACATCACTTTCTTGAAGTTTGGTCATAGTGGTCCATTCAAATCTATCTGATCCACATAGGTCCATATTAGGTAGGGTAGTGTATCACTTCCTTGGAGTCTAGTCATAGTGGTATCATCGAATCCATTTGATCTCTATGTTGATCCTGCATGTCCATGTCATATTAGCATCCACAGGTCTCTGGCATGATAGGTTTTCTCATTGTCCATAGGTCCACATTAGTTGATCACCTAAGGAAATAAGCTGCATCATCTATCAAATTTAGTATTTGTCATAGCCAATTATCAAGGGCTCACTACCAAGGTCATATCTGATATGATTTATGAAATCTGATAGTTTCATTGATCTGAGTCCTCCTGGTTGTGAAGCTACCTACTTTTGCAGTCTATGGATAGGTTCATTCACAACATCATATCGAGGTTGGTCATCCACAGGTCAGGGGTCTACATAAATTGAATCATGTCCAAATAAATTCACACATATATCTAGATCATGTGATCTGATATGTTCAATCGATAGGTTTGATTCACAAATTGAATTGAAAAAAATTAAAATCAATCAAATCACCAATTGAGTGAAGAGACCAGAAATACCAACGGAGCAAGAGTGAAACTCACTCTAATACCAATGTTGGTATGAATGATAGATGATTGTATTATACATTAAGGTATAATATAAAAAATTATAGGCTAATCATAGCCAAAATAATATCCAAAGAAATAGGGGTATTGTTATAACAATATAATGATCCGCTACATAGGGAAATCTAGATATTACCAAATAAGGTAATAGTTACTCTAACAGATCTATTAATTATCAAAATAATATCCCAAAGAAATAGGTGGATTGTTATAACAATATAATGATCTGCTACATAGGGAAATATAAATATTACCAAATAAGGTAATAGTTACTCTAACAAATCTATTAATTGTCACATATAGTTTTGAGCCATAACCAAATTTTCCTTCAATTGTATTTTTTTGATATGATCTTGCAGTGTCAAAACCATTGCTTGAGCATTATATTTTTTTTAGCATATGAAGAAGGTGGTGGGGGTGGGTACCCATAAAATTCCTTAAAAGGAGTCAATCTTGCAGCTATGTGAAATGAAGTGTTATACCACCACTTTTCCAAGGAAAACCACTTGGCCCATTAGGTTGGATGATCAGAGGTAAAACAACAAAAGTAATTTTACAAGAATTCATTCATAATTTTTGTTTGCCCATCCATTTGGGGATGGTAGGCTAAGATCATTCTCAGTTGTGTACCCTACATTTTAAATAATTTCTTCCAAAAATGACTAGTGAAAGTAGGATCATGTCCAAACATGATAGATTTTGGTATACCATGGAGGCAAAAAATAGAGTTCATGAATATCTAGGAAATTATGGAGGCATGGTAGGGGTGGGTTAGGGAAAAAAAATGAGCATACTTCGAGAGACGTTTGACCACCACAAGAATGATAGTTTTCCCTCTTGATTTTGGAACCCTTCAATAAAATCCACGGAAATATGAATCCACACATTTTTTGAAATTGGTAAAGGTTATAGAGTGCCTAAAATATAAAATTTATCCTTTCATCTATTGGAAAATATCACACTTAGCCATAAAAATTTGAATATCCTTTTTCATTCTTACCCAATAGAATAGGAATTTAGCTTGCTCATATGTTTTCAAAAAACCCAAATGGACCACCATGGGAGAAACATGCATCTCGCTCATTATGTATTTATGAATTGATGAAATTTTAGCAACCATAATGCAAGCTTGATATCTCAACAATTATCCATCCCATGAGTATCCAATGTTTGAATTAGGATCCCTTTGGAGTTGTTCCCTCAAATTTTGCAAGGTTAGTGCTTTGGCTACCTCTTCTTGAAGTTGAGTGACCCACTAGGGGAGTGGGGGAGATATGGCACACAACATTTCTTGATCCTCAAATTTATGAGAAAGGGCATCTACCACAATATTTTCATTTCCATTTTTGTACAAAATTTTATAACTATACCCCAATAAACTTGAAACCCATTTTTGTTGTGTTGGAGTCTATACCCTTTATTCCAAAAAATGTTTAAAATTTGATGATCCATTTTAATGGAGAAATGTCACCCAATGAGGTAAGGTCACCAGTGATTGACAACATGGAGAATAGCCATCATTTATTTTTCATAAGTGGACTTCCCTAGATTTTTCCTAAACAAGGCCTTACTAGTGAAAGCTAGGGGTCATACTTCTTACATTAATACTCTACCAATGCTAAGGCTCAAAGCATCACTCTAGATTATAAATGGTTTGAAAAAATTATGAGTAGCTAAAATTAGAGTAGAAGTCATGGATTTCTTAAGATCTTGAAAGCCCTTTTTAGGTTGGCATCGTGCATATGAATGAATTCCTTTTTAACATGGTAGTTTATGGGGCTACTATTTTTTCATAAAATTGGATGAATCATCTGTTGTAGCTATTGAGACCCAAAAATCCTTAAAGCATATTTAGATTTTGAGGCTCCACCTAATTTTGTATGGTCATAATTTTCTTTGGGTCAACCTTTAACCCCCTCTTGTGAGATAATATGAACCAAATATTTGACCTCTTACATTCCAAAGGATCATTTAGATCATTTGGAAAACAATTTATGCTCTTTCAAGAGTTGCAAAGTTATATCAAGATGATGGAAGTGCTCTCCCTAAGTGCAACTACAAATTAGAATATCATCAAAAAAGATAAGAATGAATTTGTGTAGGTAAGAGTGGAAGATATTGTTAATGAGACTCTGAAAAGTACAAAGGGCATTAGTTAGGCTAAAATACATGATAAAAAAATTATAATGACCTTCATGGGTCCTGAATTTTGTTTTTATGATATCTTCTTCTTTGATCTGCATTTGATGGTATCCAGATCGAAGATCCAACTTGGAGAGACATTTAGCCCTATGTAACTCATCAATCACCAAAATAGGAAATTTATCCTTCACGAGGATTTTATTGAGTTCATGAAATTCTATACATAGCCGCCATGACCCATAATTTTTTCATACTAATAGCATTCATGAATAGTAGGGACTAACACTGGGTCTAATTTACACTATTTTTAATAACTCTTGGACCAATTTCTCTTTTTTTATTTTTGTACATATGCATATCCATAGGGTCAAATGTTAGGTGGCAAGCTCCCTAGTACAAGTTGTATTGCATGATTATGGGATTATCATGGAGGTATCCTATTAGGTTTTTAAAATATGGAATCATGTTTAGTCATACGTATTTTCAATTGAATTTGCTATTTAGGATCTTTAATATTATGTGCCTAGATTGTAAAAAACTATGCCACTACCCCATTTGAGGATTTTTAATTAATTTCTCCATTTTGTTTGAGTTAATGATCTAAGTGGATCCTATAGGTGAGCTGTAAAAAGTGTACTACTTCCCATTCTGAGTGAATTGCATCCAAAATTCAACAAAATTCCATCCTATTGTTCCTAAAGTGTGAAGACATTATGTCCCTAAAACATCACATCCTACTATACCATTTTTTATTTCATATTCCCAGATCTTTAGCTTTACATTTTGACAATTTTATTTACAAGATAATGTTTCTCCATTGGCCACCATGACTTTGAAAGAATTGTAGGAATGAATGTAACAATTTTCTTGCTTAGCTACTTGTGGATCAATAAATTTATGTGTATTACACAAATTAATAAGGATTATGATTCTTTACCCCTTGAAATATCTTGCTACCTTCATATTCTAAGGGGTCGAGATTCCTGCTAATGCAAGAATTGAAATTTCTAGAAAAGGTTCTTCTTTTGCTTCACCCTCATCCTTATGCTTTTTTTTCTATTGCTCCTCTTCTTCTTCTTTGGGGATCTCATTTGTTGCAAAATTATCCATATATAGCAAATGTAATTTTTGTTGTACACATTTACGTCCCTAAAAATATTTCTCATCATAGTTATAACATAGCCCTTGTGATCTACGAGCTTCCATTTCCTCCATAGTCAATCACTTAATAATTGGAGATTTATTTCTTGGATTCAATGTGGCCTTGAATGGGATTAGGGGTCAAGCCTATGGAAATTTAGTCAAATACCTTTGAGCAGTAAATGTTTCTCTACTAGCCTAACCAACCATATTTCTTGCATCATGGATTGTGGTTTAAACATCTTTACCTTAGCCTTGATATCATATTTCAATCCATTGATTAAACAACTCTAAAATAATTCTTCACACAAACCCCTTGTCATGTTAGCCAACTTCTCAAACTAAGTCTGATATTTATGAACAATGAAGGTCTGCTTCAATTTTGATAAAGCTTCTAAAAATTCCTACTACTCATTGGGTTCAAAATAAGTGAGTAATTGTTCAAATTCATCATGTTGGACTTATTGATACCATTGAAGGGCCTTAAACTCAAAGTTAAATAATTCCATGGTGATCCATAAATATTGGGGGATGTTGTGGAGCTTGAAATATTGATTCATTTGCCATAACAAACCATCAAGATCCTTACCACTAATAAAATAAAATTTAGCTTGGCCATTTTATATGGGGTATTATTATTAAAAGAGTAATGTATGTCTCCTCTTATGTATTCCCAAAAATTCCAACCTTTCCATCAATTTCACCATTGTTAATTTGATAATGTGCATGTGTGGCTCATTTTAAACATCCTTCAATATCATGAAATTTTTTCTTGATTCCCATTTTTATTTTGATCTGCTCATTGTTTAAAAGATAATATTTTAAGTGTTTAATTTTATGTCCAAATTGGTTTTGTAGTTGAGCAAGTTGCTGACTCAATAGCCCTATTTATTTAGATAATTGGTTTTGCTTTATCTCTCATGTAAATGTACCTTCCTTGGTACATACTTAGGAAATTAGGTTACTTTAGGGGGAAGTCATATAGTTACTTCATGCAATGTAATAAATGAACAAGTGTCAATCTGCAAGTTGTAATGTGCAAGGTGTCCACTTGTACAACTAGGTAGAGTGTTGACCAAGGAACTTATCTTCCTATATAAAGTCCATATATGTAGAAGTCAAATATCGAAGTTAGTGTATTAAATTCAATGTGTGGTAGATAGGAATTAGTGTAGTGTGTGTGAACTATAAGCTTAGAGCTCATTCATGGAGCCATAGCTTATATCATGGAGTGTCCATTTCCTCCATAGCTACTATTGTAATATTTTTCATAATTTATATTAATAGCATATTTTATTCATATCATATATTTACTTTATTTATTATTATTCTGCATCTTGTGATTGATATCTCCCATTGTATGTGGCATCAAAATCTAACAATGGTATCAAAGTTACGATAGATCAAGCCATCGTAGGTCTATAGGGAAACCACCATTATCATTAACCTTGAGTTTTTTGACAACCTAATGTGCCATTGGACCATCCACTATCAAAACTTATCATAAGAGTCTAGGTGGTAGAATTAGGGAGAGTTACAAGTGAGGACTGAAATCTCAATTTTAGAAATACTAATATTGCATAGGGCTAGATTCTTTCCACAAAGTTGAAGGAAAACTCATGAAGACTAGGACTCAATATTTTATCCACTAGGTTGATGAATAAACTAGTGAAGCTCAGATATTTGGAAATACTTACCTAAAAGTTTTTTTATTGAAAGAAATTAATATTTAGATGATTGGGACACCTCTTACAATATAAATCTAGGAGACCTCAACTTCGTTGCCTGAGGATCGGAGTGCCTTCATAGTGCAGATATTAGTTGTTGTAGAGAGGAGAATACTTCAAAAGATACTTTTGGAAAAGAATCATGGTGAAGTCTAGAGATAGGAGATATCCACTGATAGATTGAAGAACTTTACAAGAAGAAAAATGCCATAGAAGCCTTGATACTGAAGAAAATGCCATAGAAGCCTTGATCCAAAATAAAAGGCCATATAAACCTTGATCCAGAAGAAAAGTCCTTAGAAGCCTTGATCTAGAAGAAAATGCCATAGAAGCCTTGATATTGAATAATAGGCCATAAAAGCCTTGATACTGAAATAGGCCACAAATGACTTTATCCTGAAGAATATTCTAGAAGAGAGTATCTAATTCAAAAGTAGATTTTAGTACAAATATTTTTGTTGTAGGTAAAGGATATCTAGTAATTCATAAAATCTTCCAACAAGAAAGTTAGGAAGAAAAGCCTCTTCAAAATCAATCTAGCACCTGAAGCAAAAGATATTAGAAGGATATCTCATTGAAGAACTTCCAGACTAGGAAGAAGAAAAAGGACTAGGAGAGTCCTGCTCGAATCCAAAAGTAGCAGAATTAGAGATCTAAGAGAAGATCTCAACACCAACACTTCCAAAAGTATAAGGTTGAAGATAAGGTCTCAACGAAGACTAGAAGAAGCTACAAGATCAAAGACCTTGACAAGGTATCGACGAACATCCAGTAAAATGCTAGGAGAGCCTTGCTGAAGAAATCATCAAGGAATAACTCACTAGAGAAATCCACTACCAAGGAGAATCCTATGATAGTGAAGGACTTGGGACAATTATCACCATTCGATAACAATCCCAAGAGGTAGATAATTTGACAAGGAGTACAAAATTCAATCAAAATAAGAATCCAGTGAAGACCTCAAGATATTCAAAATATTGAGAAGAAGATCCTGCTTGAAGTCATAATTCAACAAGAAGACTTGAAGGTAGAAGAAGATTATCAAATCCAAGAGTTTATAAGATTACCTCCTACAACAAGAGGTTACTATTTTAGAGGTATAAACTTCTCCAAATCTATAGTAGAAGGAGGAGATTACAAGAGGAGATCAAAGTCACCAAATCCTTGAAGAACACAAGCTTATATTGAGAGGGGGGTGAACAATATAAGACCGCTTTTTACATTTTCCTCCAAATCAACTTTCAAATCAATATTATGCAGAGTATAGAAAGCAATATCAATAGCATTAATTAAGGCAATGCACAAAAATACCATCCACAATATAGACGCAGCAATTTACGTGGTTCACCCAAAGCGGGCTACTCCACAGATAAAATCTCTCACTAAATTTTATCAACTCAAAATCTGGGAATACCTTTCTCGATTACAATATTTATGGGCATCAACCCAAAGGAGACACCAATCCCCTAGCTTTGTTCTAGCTGGTGATCCTCTAGAAGACCTCTGCCTCCTCTATCCTTAGCAAATGGAACTCTATCCACAGAAGACACCTGTCTTCCCTACTCTGGCTGGAGACCTCTGTCCTCAACTCTATCACCTCAAAGCTGGTCCTCGAATCTACACCAAACACAGTCCTTCGTTTTGGCACAAATGTCTTTGTCCTCTTTTTTTGGTCTGCACAAAAACACAGTCCTTCACTCTTTCTATGCAATTACAGCCACATAGTGTTCACGCACTCTGCTCCCTTGTGATCTCTCTCACTTGGAAGATTCGACAGAATGCACTTTGCTCTCGACGATCGAACTTATTCTCATTCGCACAGTCTACGAATGCCGCTCTTCAAACGCACACATCGATCGATATATTTTTTTTTCTCTCCAAGTAGCCTTGCTTTTATACTAATACATTCAAGATCAAAACCTTGATATTAGTCGGCTGCTACCCTTAACTTCGTCAGTTGCAAAACCCTAAACTGTGTCAGCTCAAATTCAACTCTATCGACTTCAAATGCCTCTATGGTTTTGTAGCTTTTCTTGCGAACCTACATGTCGCGATATCGTGACACCTTTGTAGCCATACACTTTATTTTGGCTTTTGTCATGATATCACAACACTTTCTGCTTCTGCTGACATCATCTTCTCTTCTGTCATGAAATCGCTACCCTTCTGTCTTCATGGCCTTCTTCTCTGCTTTTGTCATGAAATCATGACACTTTTGCCTCTGTTGATGTCATCTTCAATTTTGTCATGAAATCATGACCCTTCTGTCTTCATGGCCTTCCTCTCTGCTTTTGTCGTGAAATCGTGACACTTTCGCTACCTTGAGCTTCTTTCTGCCTTACACCCACGAAATTGGAACATGTCGCAAAATCGTGATGCTTTTGTCTTCATAGCCTTCCTCTCTGCTTTTGTTGCGAAATCGTGACACTTCACCTATGGAAGACATGCTTTCAATTTTTGTCACAAAATCGTGACACTTTTGCTGCCGTCTGCTATCTTTTCTCCCTGTCACAAAATCGTGACACTTTCTGCATCCGTATGCTATCTTTTCTACCTGTCATGAAATCACGATACTTTCTGCATCCGTACGCTTTTCTTTCATCCTGTCGTGAAATCACGATAGTCCTCACTTCGTATTTTGTAGCATGTCGCAAAATCGTGACTGTTCTCACTTCGAACTCTACAACATGTCACGAAATCACGACACTTTTTGAGATACTTTATCTCTCTTCGAACTTGTCACGAAATCGCGACAGTTCATACTGCGGACTCTCCCTTCTGCATCATGTCATGAAATTGTGACACTTTTTTGTTCGTACAACATTCCTTGCATTATGTCACAAAATCATGACAATTTCCCTTCTTTGCCATCCTGCACTTTTCGAGTCGCGAAAATGCGACATGTCGTGAAATCGTGACACTTTCCACCTTTCTTTCTTTCTCTGCCAACATGTCGCGAAATCGTGATAGTTTCACCTACTTCTTCTCTCTCTTCCAACATGTCATGAAATTGTGATAGTTTTGCCAACACTTTCTCTCTCCTCTAAAATTTCGTGAAATCACAACAGTTTTTCTAGCCTGCTGCATACTTTTTCTAACTTGTCTTTTTTCTTTTATCTTTTGCAAATGGTCTACTATGATCTTCTTGGAAACCCACTGTCCATGCTCTGAATAATTTGACATTAAATCAAATTCCTTCAAGAGCTTCTTGACATCAATGACAACTTCTACACTTGAGCAAAGGCAATGTACCCAAGGTACCCAAAATTGCCAACAATCTTCCCCTTTGTCATTGATGGCAAACCTTTACTGAAAACACATCTCAAGAGCCAAAACTGAAACCAGCTATGCTAGCAACTGAGAATCTTCCATTGAAGTTTTGCTCCCCCTAACTTGAAGCTCTTCTCTTCACTTGATGCTCTCCCCCTTACTCATATCTCTCCCCATTTGTCATCAATGGCAAAGGGCCACCTTTGGGGCTCGGGACTAAGAATGAGCCTCTTAGCTTAGTCCCTCCCCCACCTCCTGATGAGGTGATTAAAAAAGGGGTGGAAGTAAAACTCCCATTAGGCACTGATCATCATCATCGTCTACAATTTCCTTGTCAGGCCTTCTTTTGAATTCTTTGTCAATATTCTTGTTCTTGTTCCTATCACTGTTCTTATCCATGCCTTGATCCTTGGACCTGTTCATACTACTATTTTTGTTCTTGTACCTTGGAAGTTCAGCTCTACACTGTCTAGTTGTGTGGCCTGCATTGTTGCACTTATAACAAGTAACAAAGTTATTTCTTTTAGGCATCCCTACTTTTTGAATCCACCAGTTCTGACCAAACCTGTTCCTGTTATTTGCCTTGCAATAAACTGCCTTGTGCTCGAACTATTGACAAGAGTAGCAATACCCTCGAAAGAAACTAGCACTTCTAAATTTGTCGTTTACTTTCTTCACTTGAGCCATGCAATGTACAACCATGTGACCAAACCTGTGACACACAAAACATCTGCCATGAAATTTTCTTTTATTCAACCTCTTGGGTCCCAAAAACTTCTTCTTCTCAATCTAATTTTTTTTTTCTATTTCTGTGCATCTATCACTCACGGACTCATGATCTGAAGTACTTTCTTCATCAGAACTCTTTTCCTTTTGAAATCTCTTGCTAGATTCCCCAACTTGTTCCTTGTGCGGCTCAACAAAACCGAGACCTATTTTATCCGTTGGTTTTCTTTGACCTTTGATGAGAGACTTAACCCTTTTGGAGCTATCTTGAAACTTGTACAGCTTATCCTTGTACTCTTTAGTTTCCACTTCCAAAGAAGCCATTTTTTGTTCCAACTCATTATACTGAAGAATCTTAGACTCTAACTCGTCCTTGAGTTCTTGTGTCTTAGCCATAGAGAAGTCAAGACTTTTCGTAAGATCATCTCTCTCCATACAACATTCATCTAACTTATCCTTGAGTCTGGCATTCTTCTTTCTTTCCTTTTTCAAAGCACTAAGAGAATTAGTAAGTTCACTTTCAAGATCCTTTATTTGTTTGCTTTCTAAATCATCAGAGTCTTTTACAGATTTCTTATCACTAGAGGTGCTACCATTTTCAAAAACCATACATGCATCTTCCTTATAGTTTTATGAAGCATCCTCATACATACTAGTAACCAATTCATTATTTGTGCAATCATCCTCAAGGTGACCAAAATTTCCACATCTAAAACATTTCATGATGATGAATCTATGTTTCGGTTCTTCCTCTTTTTCTGATATGAACAACATCTCATTTTCACTATCACTTGAAGAAATTTCACTACTAGAACACTTACTTGCTTTGTCTAGGTAGAAACTCTTCTTGTGCTTGTGAGAATACCTCTTTCCGTGATTGCTGCGCTCATATTTGTTCTTCCTGTGATGCTTGTATTTTTCAGAATCCTTGCTCTTAGAATCCTGTTTCTCTTCATCACTTTCATTCTTGGAAACAGTACAGTCAGTAGCATAATGACCAAACTTTCCACAATTGAAACATCTTATATTTTTCATGCTTTTGTGCTTTCTAGAGAACTTGCCCTTCTTGCTGTAATAAGCCTCTTCATCACTAGAAGACTCATCACTCTTGTTGTGGCTGATCCACAACACACCCCAAAATTGGGGACCCACCTTTTTTGCATGCTTTCCAAGAAAACTGCAGTGGCCCAGATGCTCAAAATCAAAGAAAAACGGAAAAAAAAATGAAAAGTGTCGCGATATCGCGACATGTTGCTCCATCATGATAGAAAATGAATAAGTGTTGCGATATCACGACATGTTGCTCAATCGCGGAAAAAAATGAAAAAGTGTCGTGATGTCGCGACATGTCGCTCCGTCGCGGCCAAAAATGAAAAGTTGTCATGATTTCATGACGTGTTGCGCTGTCACTGCTCAAAAATGAAAGTTGTCACGATTTCATGACGTGTTGCGTTGTCGCTGCTAAAAAATGAAAGTTGTCACGATTTCATGACGTGTTGCGCTATCGCTGCTCAGAAATGAAAGTTGTCACGATTTCACGACGTGTTGCGCTGTCGCTACTCAGAAATGAAAGTTGTCACGATTTCGCGACGTGTTGCGTTGTCACTGCTAAAAAATGAAAGTTGTCACGATTTCGCGACGTGTTGCTCTATCGTGGCTCAGACAAGCAAGGTGTAGTGGAACAAAAAGGTGTCACGATTTCGCGACATGTCGTGTTTTCATGGCTAAGAGCAACAAAATGCATCATGAAGAGAAAATGTCACGATATCGCGACGTGTTATGAAATCACGGTCGAAGGCGGCAAGAGAAGAGTCAAGGCAGAAGATGTCGTGATATCGCGACATGTCGGAGTTTCGCGACCTAGAGCAGCCAAAATGAACGTAGAGGAAAAAACGTCGCGATATCACGACAGGTCACGTTTTTACGGCTCCAAGCAGCCAAAGTGTACGAAATGAAAAGTTGTCACGATATCATGACATGTCGCCATTTCACGACCTAAAGACGAGATGAAGGGCGAAGATGAAAAGCGTCGCAATTTCACGACAGAAAGCAGCAAGATGGTGCAAAAGAGAAAAGCGTCATGATTTCGCAACAGAAAGCAGCGATACGGCCCAAAGCGGAAAAATGTCGCTATATCGCGATAGGTATCATTTTCACGGTGCATGAAGGTGGACAAGGCTGTTGACAAGAAAATGTCGCGATATCGTGAAATGTCTAAATTTCGTGATGAAAGAAGAAAAGAAAAGCTACATACGTAAAAACGTCGCGATATCGCGACATGCTATTTTTGGTCGTGATTTACAGGCGGGTCATTACGTAACATGCCGATAAGTGCAGAACACGTGGCACAAAAGTGTAAGGGCTGCAAAAGTGTTACAGTTCACAGAGAAGATCAAGCGTCTCAATGTCGAGCACAAAGTCAAAAGCAACGAAAATGCGGGAAGGTGAAACGAAGCGATCTAGGAGATGAAGCGAAGCGTCACAGGGCAAAATAGAGAGCATTACTAGAGGGTTTAAAAGTAAAAGCCGAGGACAGATACAAGGGGTCAAAAACTGTTCAGAGAATATTGCAGGAATGAAGGCAAGGCCTTGACACTGAGTTTTTCTTGGATATTTTCCTTCCACATGGACTGGTCTAAAACCGCTGAAGCAGAGTTGTAGAGCCAGAGTTGAGAAGGCCATTCTGGGCCTGTTTGAGCTGTTTCTCTTCCATAGACTGGTTTGGAAAAACCAGAGATTCTGCTATTGTAACATGACATATTTTTAATGCAGAATTATTCAGAAATTTGCATCTTGTGGGCAAGAAAGAAGGAGATCTTCTATGCATGCTTTCTCATTTTTCAGATTTTGGATTTATAGATAATGTAGATGCCACTTCTGTGGGTTACATTAGGCAAATATTTGAAATCTGAATTTTATTTCGTACCCTAGGAACCAACACTTAGTCTATGGGGATTGTGCATGTTCTGTAGGTCCAATAGGTTAGGTTGCATGCATGGGAACCTCACATCTTCGGTTTTGCCAGAACAGGGTAGCATCAAACTGAATGCAATTCCATTTTCATTTTTCTGTTTGCATTTTATTTTCTTTTTTTTGCACTTTATTTTTCAGAAGTTCCAACTTTATTTTAATTCTCAGGCATTAAAATAAAAAAATTAAAAAACTTCAAAATCCAAAAATAATTCCATCATTTATGGCATTTCATCAATTTCCATTTTGAAGTTACAGCATGGTCATATAGGGACCAAATCACATTTGCTTTATTCGGGTTCAAAGAACAATCATTAAAGTTTCACAGTAAAATAAATCAACATTGCCCCTTGTTTTCAATTACTTGCAACCACTAAGGTGTTCCAAGCATTTAAATTGAATATCTTTGTTTGAGATTACTAATACACAGATGTAAAATGCTAATATAGCAGAGACCTTGGAGAAGTCATTTGTTTGATTTCTTTGCAAGAGAGGATTTAGAACCCAAATCCTATCGAAGAGTGTGTTTTCACAATCGGGTGAAAATACCACTCAACAGATTGGCGCTAGAAGGAGGGCCTGAGTAGGTTTATTTCAGTGTGATTTAAAGGCTACAGGGATTTAAATTCTAAATATTTCATGCCTTATTGGTTATTATCTTTAGCCTTCTCTTAACAATACAACTTTGTACTGTTAAAAGGAGGACATTAATTGCTATGCACTATTCTAATGCTTTGATCGTTCATACAGGAAGAATGTGATTTGATTTGATTTAAAAATAAATAAAATATAAAATAAAAAATAAAAATAAAAAAAGAATTTTTGGGTATTAAAGTTATATTCTTTAAGATTCACTAATGGCCATGTTTACACCGTGGATGACAAGTAGCCCATTGAACATACCAAGAGTTCAACATTATTTGCCCGTTGGTTTTGAGAGATGTCTTCCTCAATTTTTGTCTAATGGGACAAATACTGCATAAGAACATATTCAAGCATTCAAATTTGTGGTAAATCACTTAACAAGTTGGTATGATGATGTTGCTTGTAAAATGTTCCTTTACACCTTGGACAAAATGGCACATGATTGGTTTACAAGTCTACCGTTAGGGTCTATCACTTCTTGGGCTCAACTAGAGGCAGCATTTTTTAATCAATTCAATAAAAAGTGAGTTGACCCAATCCTCATGTACAATCAGTTGGTCTATATTAGAAAAGAATCGAGTGAAAATGTGAAGTCATTTTCTGAAAGGTTCTTTGGATTATACGCTCAATTAGTGAAATTTTATGCTCTTCGAGAAGAAATGGCTCTCCAAATATACGTCAATGCTCTTGACCCACTCATCTCCACATATTTGCGAGGGATACCTCAAATCACATCCTTGTCACAAGCCTATACTCAAGCAATGGCAATTGAGCAACAATTGAGTTGTCAAAATTATGGTGTGGGTTTTGGATCATATAATCTTCAATCATTTAATGCCTCTCTTACCCACCCAATGATTTATCCACCTCAACCGAGTTCAAGTTTGAATCAATTTCAGAATCAACAATCATTCCCAAGTTTCAATCAATTTCAAAATCCTCAACCTACTATGCAAGATCAACCATCTGTCTTAAGTATGAATCAACTTCAAAATGATCACCTTGATTCAAAAGATGTTTCTAAAATAAATTTCAATGATTTTCATACGAATATGATTTTAGGCAAGGGAGGAGTACTAGATCCAACTAGTATGGAAACATGTGATAGATTGGAAACCCTTGACTCACCAAAAGATGAATTCTATGAGGATGAATCCGAATCGGATGACACATTGGATGACATTGTTGAAAGTAATGGCCCAAAAAATTCACACCTTCCAAATTATGTTAAACGTGAATCATGGGTTACACATGTGGATTATGATAACCTTATCAATTTGAATACAAGCAATAACCCAATTTTGGAAGTAATTGAACCATATAAGGAAGGTGAAGATAAATTTGATGAGAAACATGTTGATGAATTAAAGGATGATGAAGAAATAGTTGAGAATCACAATTTTATTTTGAAATATGATCATCATGATTCTTGGGAAGAGTATGCTCACTCCAAAACTGCTAATGAAATTTGTGTGCCTATTGATATGCAGGATAATACAATTGCCCTTTCATATGAGGATATTACAAGTCTTGTACAATCTAAGAATGTTTTGGAAGAAGGGTTGGAATCTCATCAAAAGTTGGAGAAGGATAATGATTCTACTACCATGGATAAAGAAGGAGAATCAATTGATTTTGTTCCCCTTGAGGGGCAAGAAATCAAAAATCTTGATCCACCCATTGTTTCTACAATGTCTATGCCATTTCAAAATGATGAAATTACAAAGCCTAAGTGGTGTGGGTTTGATACTATTGATGATCCTAATGAAAATATGAATTTTGAGGCAATTCAAGCCATTGATCATGGAAAGGTGTCACGCGACACATATCTTGAAAAACTAGGCTCTTGTTTTGAAAAATATGGATGCATGTTTGATTGGGTACCTAACTTGGGTGTTTTTGAACAGGTATTGGACGATGAAGAAGACAATGAGAAAAAAGAAAAATCTACTAACACTCATCAAGTTGTGGTAAATTCTAATCATGATGGGTTGAGTAGGGATGACAAGGTGAAATCCCTACCTTTGGTAGTAGCTACAACGATTTCAAGTGATAGGTTACATGATGTCCCTTTGGATGCTAACATCATTAATGAGGAAATGCCAAATTTTGTTGATGCTTGTCAAGTTTTGAATGATTTTGATTGCTTTAAAATCCTAGAAAATGATTTGAATTCAAGACTTTTAGAAATAGGCTCTTGTTTGCAACATCTCACATTTGAAAAGGAAAGCCTACTTCTAAATCATGAATGGAATGATGAAACCTACACTTTAAATAATAGACAAGATAAAATTGAATACCAACCATTGTCTAATCAATTTTATTTGAATCTCACCTATGATGTTGGTAATAGAACTAAATCAAATTGGTATGGTGAGCATGGCAAGTTGAAATTTGTTGCATTGCTTGGTTTGATCTTATTATTGTTGGATTCCTACAAAATTTGGCATGTGTATTGTGTCATATGTTTTTTGATATGTTCTAATCATGTTTGGGATCTAGGAAAGTAATAGTCCAAGCTTGGCATCATCTTGTACAATAGTGTATATAATTTTTGGTTTTTTGGTGTGGGCTTTCAAGTTTTTGTTTTTGGGATTGTTTTTGGGTTTTGGTTTTGGTTTGTGTTTTTCAAGTTTCATTTTTGGATTGTTAGTTTAATCATGATTTAAGTTGTGTTTTTGATTTCATTTGACATGTTTAGTTTATTTTCATATATATAAAAAAAAATTGAGATGTCAACTTATGCCTAAGATCAGGAGAGTATGAAATATTGGAATTGTGTTGTAGAAAGCTCCACAAGTAACACAAACATCTTAAATAATATCGTTTGAATATTGTAATGCATGAAGTTGTCAGTTTTACACATTATGATAAAGTAGATGATATATTCCATCCACATTTCAAAAGAAGCAGTGCATTCATATCTCATGTCATATTCCTCATTGCATATACATGTCATCTCAGGTACATTTTCATTTCATGTGCAATCATTGAGAAGGTGTTGAATCCTCTTAGGATTACTACATAACATATATTAAAAGGATCCTAAGGTTGGGAACTGATGCCCGAACTATCTTGAACCAAGCACATTCTATACACATTAAAAGGAATCTTGAGCAAAATGATCAAGACCATACTTGGAAGAAAAGGAGAGGCAAAAAGAATATTTCATGTCTGTCCTATCATGCAACATAATCCTTAAAATAGTGGTTTTTACCACTCCCATAATGCTTAAAGCCTAAAATCAGAGTAGTAAGGATAGGGTTAAATCCTCATCGAACTTAGGTTGAGGATCCAAATCCCAAAAGCTCTGAGTTGACTTACATGGAGTAGTAAGGATAGGACATAATTCTCATCTCGCTTAGGTTGAGAATCCGATTCCCCAAAGCTTCCATTTTTTTCCCATTTCATCATAAAGCTTGGATTGGAAGGATCGTACTACATGTCCTCTACAAAGGATGGGTAGTCATCCCAAAGGTCCAAGTAATAAAATTGACTAATATTTCCCATTTTGTCTTAATATTGGATTGGAAGGATCGTACTACATGTCCCTAAGAAGGATGGGTAGTCATCCCAAAGGTCCAAGAAATAAAAAATTAATATTTCCCATTTCATAAATCTTGGATTGGAAGGATCGTACTACATGTCCCTAGCAAGGATGGGTAGTCATCCCAAAGGTCCAAGAAATAAAAGAAAAATAATGAATGAAGCCAAGTCATGGATTATGGAGTTAAGTATGCTCATGCGTGGCAACATGTCTTGTCTAAAAGCAAGACCACTGATTGCTCATATGGATAGACTAGCCTGACCATTTCATCCATAATAGGTTAAATCATTTTGTTCAAGATGAGATAATGAACTCCAAATCAGAATAGTAAGGATAGGTTAAATTCCCATCTCGTTTAGGTTGGGAATCCTATTCCCCAAAGTTCTGATTTCACTCACACTTGCACATGGGTTCAAGATGGTAGTGACACATAACCAACTTTGGGATCTAGTAAATTAATTCAGTATACATATATTTGGTCCTAAGAGGGTTTGACAGCTTTAATATGTTTGTTCATGATATTAGAAGGTTTGAACCTTTTGCAAAGCAGGTTGTTATATCTCTAGCATCTTCATCATACATCAATCTTGCATAAATCATAGCCTTGCATATAAATCATAAGTGAAACTGACAATGGAATGTTGATCAAGTTCAAGCGATAGGGAATGAAAACACATTGCACACACCGAGCTGAATAATTCTGATGATTCATGTATTTTTGATCTATGGGCATTTGTTTATATTTCTTATGTGCTAATGCTAGTTTTCGAGTTTGTATACTTCCAGGTTGGGTTCTCACCAAAATGCTCAGGAGCATTTGACAGCAGAGTCACCATTTGTTGTGGCTGATCCACAACACACCCCAAAATTGGGGACCCACATTTTTTGTATGCTTTTCAAGAAAACTGCAGTGGCCCAGATGCTCAAAATCAAAGAAAAACAACAAAAAAAATGAAAAGTGTCACGATATCGTGACATGTTGCTCCATCGCGACAGAAAATGAAAAAGTGTCACGATATCACGACATGTTGCTCCATCGCGGCAAAAAATGAAAAAGTATCACGATGTCGCGACATGTCGCTCCATCGCGACCAGAAATGAAAAGTTGTCGTGATTTCACGACGTGTTGCGTTGTCGTTGTTAGCGTACTGTTCTGTTAGCGTAGCTATTCTACTTTGTTTGCATTATATTCTTTAGCAAACTGTTGCAACCATGTAACAGCTCCGGTGTTCTATTCCCGGCTGTTACCGATGTATTTAAACAATGCTGCGTAATACAATTATTGTTGCACAATCTTTCATGGCATCAGAGTCGCTCGGTTTTCTGGCGAGGTGATTGCAGGGAGGTGTGAAGGAAAAGGCTGGGAGAAGACAGCTATTTTTTTCTTCTGAGTGCATTGGCATCGGCAGCAGAGGAGGGACATGCAGAGTCCGGTCCCCTGGACTCACGACATCCGCACGCAGTCACGAGGCAGGCAGACCATCGCCCGCGCGCAGACTCGCGGTGCGTGCAGGCCTACGGCCGCGAGAAGAGTTGCGACGCGTGCAGCCAGCCGTGCGCGGTGACAGCCTGCACGTCACACGTAGAGGAGGAGGGACTAACCCCCCCTTCCAGTCCAGTGCGCGTGACGCGGACGATACAGTCCACGCCACGCGGACGGACCCCCTCCCCCCAGTCCAGCGCGCACGTCGGACACAGTCCGCGCCACGCGGACGGACCCCCCTCCCCTCCCCCGTCCAGCGCGCGCGACGCACTCCGCGCCACGCGGCGGACAGGCCCCTCCCCCCCCAACCTGCGGGCGACGCTGAGCGAGAATTTTAAAATTCCCGCTCGCGCTCCCGAGGGGGAGTATAAACCCCCCCCCTCCCGGTGGTCGTCGGCCATTTGCACGCGGCCTTGCCCCCCCCGATTTTTCTTTTTGGAAAACAATTTTTTTTTGGGAAAGTGTGCAGCCGGGAAGCAGCGCCAGGGAACGCAGGCCGTAGGCGGGAAACAGCAACACGCGATGCCACAGCGGAGGAGGAGGAGCATTTGGTGTTGAAAAGGGAGGAGGTCCACTGATCATCTCGGATCAGCCCGCTGGCTCACGTGGTCGTGAGCCGTGCGGTTAAGGCTCAGGGAGCCTACAGGTCGGGGGTTCAAATCCCGCCGACTCCCCTCAGGTATATTTTTTTTGTTCAAAGTCATTTTTAATTATTATTATTTTTAATTAAAATTCTTAATTTTAATTTTTTTAATATAGTTTTAAACTTTATAAATTAAAATTTAATTTTAATTTATTTTTTCTAAAGTTTTTAAAACTATATAAATTGAAATTATTTATTTTAATTTTAAATAAATAATGATTATAAAAATGCTTTGTTAAAAAAAAAAAAAAGTCTTTTAAGGGGGGATATTTTTTCAAAAAATCAAAGGGGGATGTTGAGTAATTTTTTGAAATAGCAATTTGGCATTGTAAAAGGTGCATTTTCGGCTATGACCGACACCTTCTGGGTTATTCTAGTGGGCATTTTTTTTGTTGTATGTTGCATATTTCATTTTTGCACTATAACATTAAAAATTAAAATCAAACACTCCCTAAGTCCTCGGAATATAAAACCCATCTGTGCAATTTATTTGCACTACAGTGTTCGGTATTTGCGATACCTCTGGCCAGCACTTACAGGTAAAGCTGTCGTGATTTGGCTACTGTATCTGCCACCTAATATAGCTGCTATAACGACGTCTAAGCTTGTTCTTTATAAATCGTCGGGGAGGAATAAGTACGCCATTTTTGCATTTTTTACTCCATCCACTACCCTTTATCGCACTTGTGTTTAGGCGTAAATCCTGACGAAGTATTCTTCATAGTGTTTAGGGGAAGTTACGCCCCACGCATGAGAAGAATCTTCTATGGTAGGTGCCATCAACAAGGCGATTCCATTTCAGTACCGCTTATGTTCCACGTATCGTATGATCTCTAAATTTCACCTATAGTCTCCCTCACGTAAGGGCGGGTGATTTTTGTTGATCTTTCTAAATACCTATATTTTCCCTCACGTAAGGGTGGGTATTTTGTACGGTATATTGGCCTAGCAAAAGGTATATAGAAAGGGGGACCAATTTGGTGATATAAGGAACCTTCACTATGGCCACTGTTGCAAAGTTGATGACTGATCCGCATCAGTTATTGAAAGGTCCAAATTATACACCATGGAAACATAAGATGAAGGCTATTCTCCAAATAGAAGATTTGTGGGATATTGTTACTGGAGTAGCAACCAGGCCTTCACCAACAGCAGGATCCACAAGTCCTTCGATAGATCAGATTGCTTTTGACAAGAAAGACAGTAGAGCAAAGGTGCTCATTTTGTTTGCTGTTTCAGATGAAGTGCAACCTCATATAGTTGACAAAGCAAGTGGTAAAGAGGCATGGGATGCCCTTAGAACCATATATGAGTGGAAGAATTAATCCACCATTCTTCATCTTCAACAACAACTTCATAACCTGAGTTTGAGACAGGGTGAAACAGTTGAACTCTTTCTGTGCAGAGTGTCTGAGTTGAAAGAGAAATTGAGTTCTCTAGGAGATACTATGGACGAAAAGCTGCTCATTTCACTTGTGATGAGAGCTTTACCTTCTTCATTTGATATGTTGATAACCTCCATCCAGGTGTCCCAACGAAAAATTACCTACATCGAGTTGGTCAATCTGCTCCAACAACAGGAGGCACGCCAACTTCACAAGGATGATTCTTCCAATACAGCCCTATACACCAACAGGCAGGGTTCTAGGAAGAAAGGTAATGGGAAAAAAGGAGGCAACTTTCAGAAAGGAGGAAATTCTCAACAAGATACGAAAGGAAAAGGCAAGCAACCTCAATAGAAGAAGAGGTGGTGCAAGATCTGTGAGAAAGACAACCATGACACCAACGAGTGTTGGCATAAGAACAAGCGAAAGGCCAAAACAAACCACAAAATAAGAACAAGCAACCCCAGGTGAATGTTGTCGTTGAAGAATCTGACTCAGATTCTGAATGGGCACACAAGGTGCTCATGACTACCACAGATTCCACACAGAGGGATCCTATTTTGTATGTCGATTTTGGAGCTAGTAAACATATGACTGGTGACAGATCGTGGTTTGAATCATTTGTGGCCAAGGAGGGCAAACCTATCACCATTCCTGATGATAAAACCTACAGGGTTCAGGGAGAGGGTACAGTTTCAGTCACTCTTCCTAATGGCAAGTGTCAGATTGACAAAGTCCTCTATGTTCTGGGATTGGCCAACAATTTGTTGTCAGTGACACAAATCCTGGATAGAAATATGGTTGTCAACTTTCGTGTTGAGAATGGAAAGAAGTGTTGTACCATTACCAGGAAGGGTAAACAGATTGCAACAACTTCTTATAAGCATCGCTTATTTGCACTAGATGCTATCTCTACTCCACATGTTGCCATGACTGTCTCTACCAAGGAGGCAACTTCCCTATGGCACAAGAGATATGGGCATCTTAGTTCTGGCTACTTACTTGAGCTCAGCAAGTATGAGATGGTAAAGGGTCTTCCTTCCCTTTTCGCCACATTGCCAGTGTGCTCTGACTGCTTGGCAGGAAAGCAGCATAGAGTACCATTTGAGAAGAGCTCTACAAGAGCACGAAAACCTCTGGAGCTAATTCACACCGATCTATGCGGTCCTTTCACACCCAAGAGTGTTGGAGGGAAGAGGTACTTTCAGTTATTCGTAGATGACTACTCATGAAAGATGTGGGTTTTCTTTCTCAAACTGAAATCTGAAGCTTTTGCATTCTTCCAGCAGTTCAAGAAATCCGTTGAGAAGGATTCAAGAGCTTCTATTAAAACCCTCCGCTCAGATCGAGGGGGAGATTTTACCTCTAATGAATTTTTTGCATTCATAGATAAGCATGGGATCAAGATACAGTTAACAACTACCTATACTCCTCAGCAGAATGGAGTTGCTGAGAGGAGGAACCGTTCTATCATGGAAATGGTTCGTTGTATGCTCACAGGTGCAACTCTTGGGCAATAATATTGGGTAGAAGCTGTCACCACTGCAGTGTATCTTTTGAATAGGGCACCCAAAAAGGCCCTAAAAGGAATGACTCCATAGGAAGCATGGAGTGGTCGAAAACCCTCCATATCTCATCTACGTATTTTCGGGTGTCAATATTTCATGCACATACCGAAAGAGAAAAGGAAGAAGCTAGATGAGAAAACACTGAGATGTATTTTTCTTGGATATTCTGAGCACTCTAAAGGATATCGGTTGATAGATCCTTTGACCAAGAAAATTCATATCAGCAGAGATGTTGTCTTTGATGAAGCTTTCACATCACAGAGCACATCTACGAGTACACCGAGGATATTGTGGAACCTAAGGAAGAGGAGATTCCTTCGTCAACACGGACAGGAGGTCCTTCTACATCTTCTTCACCATCACCGAAGAAGAATCCTAAATGGTGTACAAATACAATCAGAGATGCAAATTTATCCACTCCTCCCAATTTGAATTTGGATAGACCTCGTACACGCAATATGGCTCAAAAGGAAAGAGAAACCAGAGAAACTGGTGAGGTTGATGATCTTTGTCAATATTTTGAGGAACTTTCTGTGACTCCAAGTAGAGAAGTTGAGGATATGGATATTGATGATGATAGGGCATTCATGTCTACCATAGATAGTCTTGAACCTGCATCAGTGCAAGATGCTCTCAGTGAGCCTCAGTGGAAGGCCGCTATGGATACCGAGTATGAGTCTCTGATGAAGAATAAAACTTGGAAGCTTGTTGATCTACCGCATGGAAAGAAACCTATTGGCTGCAAATGGGTATACAAAGTCAAGTACAAGGCATATGGAATAATTGATAAGCATAAGGCCCGTCTTGTTGCAAAGGGCTATGCTCAAAAGGAAGGCATCGACTATGAAGAAAATTTTGCACCTACTTGCTCGGATGACCACAATTCGGGTTATGTGTGCTATGGCAGCACAATATGGGTGGAAAGTTCACCAAATGGATGTCAAAAGTGCCTTTATTAATGGTGATCTCCAATAAGAAGTCTATATGACTCAGCCTGAAGGATTTGAAGTGGAAGGCCAACAGCAGAAAGTTTGCAAATTGGTCAAATCTTTGTATGATCTGAAACAAGCTCCTCGAGCTTGGTATATAAAAATGGACAATCACCTAATGCAGCATGGATTTAAGAGATGTCCGTCAGATGCAAACCTCTATTTCAAGAAACAGGGTTCTGAGATAGTGTTGCTTGTACTCTATGTGGATGATCTGCTCATTACAGGGAGTTCAAAAGATATGATCTCTACTATCAAAAGAAACTTGTGCAAATCTTTTGAGATGACAGATCTCGGACTTCTCCATTACTGTCTTGGTCTGGAATTCAGCCAGAAGGAGCACTCCATCAAAGTGTCTCAGAAAAAGTATGCCAAGACATTGCTCGATAAATATCGCATGACTGACTGCAAGCCAATGGCAACTCCAATGGATAATGGACTTCAGTTATCGCGATATGATGACTCACCTCAGGTAGATGGTACTCTCTATCGATAGTTAATTGGGAGTCTCATATATCTGACCAATACTAGGCCAGATATCATTTTTGCTGTAAACTATCTTTCGAGGTTCATGCAGGAGCCTAATATTACTCATTGGAAAGCAGCAAAACGTGTTCTTCACTATGTCCGTGGTACTATAGAATATGGCCTAGAATACAAGAGGAACAACAAATTCTTCTTGCAAGGATACACGGACTCCGACTATGCCGGATCATTTGATGATCGCAAGTCAACTTCTGGATACATTTTTCATCCGGGATCCGGTCTTGTCTCTTGGCACAACAAGAAGCAACAGGTGGTTGCTATTTCATCAACAGAGGCAGAATATTGCACCGCACGTGAAGTCGTGTGCGAAGTGATATGGTTACGTCGCATTCTGACAAGTATGGGCCATCCATCAAAATCTCCAATACACTTGTTCTACGACAATCAAGGTGTTCTGAACCTCGTCAAGAATCCAGTCCATCATGAAAAAACAAAGCACATTGACACACAATGTCATTTCATTTGAGAGGAAGTTCCAAAGCACCGAATTTAGCTTCAGCACATTCCCACAGATGCTCAAGTTTTAGACATTTTCACTAAGGCACTTGGACATGTCAAATTTGAATTGTTTCGCAGCTCACTTTGTATTGCAAAATAATGTAAGAGGATGTTAGTAGTCTAGTATAGCTATTAGTTATTACATTACCCAAATAATGTAATAAAGGGGGATGTTAGCGTACTGTTCTGTTAGCGTAGCTATTCTACTTTGTTTGCATTATATTCTTTAGCAAACTGTTGCAACCATGTAACAGCTCCGGTGTTCTATTCCCGGCTGTTACTGATGTATTTAAACAATGCTGCGTAATACAATTATTGTTGCACAATCTTTCAGTCGTTGCTCAGAAATGAAAGTTGTCACGATTTCATGACGTGTTGCGCTGTCGCTGCTCAGAAATGAAAGTTGTCACGATTTCATGACGTGTTGTGTTGTCACTGCTCATAAATGAAATTTATATCGATTTCACGACGTGTTGCGCTGTCGCTGCTCAGAAATGAAATTTTTCACAATTTTGCGATGTGTTGCATTGTCGCTACTCAGAAATGAAAGTTGTCATGATTTTGTGACGTGTTGCTCTGTCACGGTTCAGACAAGCAAGGTGCAATGGAACAAAAAGGTGTCGCGATTTCATGACATGTCACGTTTTCATGGCTAAGAGCAGCAGAATGCATCATGAAGAGAAAATGTCGTGATATCGTAACGTGTTATGGAATTGCGGTCGAAGGCGGCAAGAGAAGAGTCAAGGCAAAAGATGTCGTGATATCACGACATGTCGAAGTTTCATGACCTGGAGCAGCCAAAATGAACGTAGAGGAAAAAACGTTGTGATATCGTGACAGGTCACGTTTTCGCGGCTCCAAGCAGACAAAGTGTATGGAATGAAAATTTGTTGCGATATCACATGTCGCCATTTCATGACCTGAAGACAAGATGAAGGGCGAAGATGAAAAGCATCGCGATTTCGTGACAGAAAGCAGCAAGATGGTGCAAAAGAGAAAAGCGTCGCGATTTTGTGATAGAAAGTAGCGAGACGTCCCGAAGCGAAAAAATGTCGCAATATCACGACAGGTATCATTTTTGCGACGCATGAAGGCTGTTGACAAGAAAATGTCACGATATCACGACATGTCTCATTTTCACGATGAAAGAAGAAAAGCAAAGCTACATACGTAAAAACATCGTGATATTGTGACATGCTATTTTTGGTCACGATTTATAGGCGATCCGTTACGTAACATGCTGAGAAGCGTGAAGCATGTGGCACAAAAGTGTAAGGGCTGCAAAAGCATTACAGTTCACAGAGAAGATCAAGTGTCTCAATGTCGAGCACAAATTCAAAAGCAACAAAAATGTGAGAAGGTGAAACAAAGCGATCTGGGAGATGAAGCAAAGCGTCATAGGGCAAAATAGAGAGCATTACTAGAGTGTTTAAAAGCAAAAGCTGAGGACAGATACAAGGGGTCAAAAACTGTTCAGAGAATATTGCAAGAATGAAGGCAAGGCCTTGACACTAGGTTTTTCTTGGATATTTTCCTTCCACATGGACTGGTCGAAAACCACTGAAGCAGAGTTGTAGAGCTAGATTTGAGAAGGCCATTCTGGGCCTGTTTGAGTTGTTTATCTTCCACTGACTGGTTTGGAAAAACCAAAGATTCTGCTATTGTAACATGACATATTTTTAATGCAGAATTATTAAAAAAATTGCATCTTGTGGGCAAGAAAGAAGGAGATATTATATGCATGCTTTCTCATTTTTCAGATTTTGGATTTATAGATAATGTAGATGCCACTTTTGTGGGTTACATCAGGCAAATATTTGAAATCTGAATTTTATTTCGTACCCTAGGAACCAACACTTAGTCTATGGGGATTGTGCATGTTCTGCAGGTCCAATAGGTTAGGTTGCATGCATGGGAACCTCACATCTTCGGTTTTTCCGGAACAGGGTAGCATCAAACTGAATGCAATTCCATTTTCATTTTTCTGTTTGCATTTTATTTTCTTTTTTCTGCACTTTATTTTTTAGAAGTTCCAACTTTATTTTAATTCTCAGGCATTAAAATAAAAAAATTAAAAAAACTTCAAAATCCAAAAATAATTCCATCATTTATGGCATTTCATCAATTTCCATTTTGAAGTTACAGCATGGTCATATAGGGACCAAATCACATTTGCTTTATTTGGGTTCAAAGAACAATCATTAAAGTTTCATAGTAAAATAAATCAACATTGCCCCTTGTTTTCAGTTACTTGCAACCACTAAGGTGTTCCAAGCATTTAAATTGAATATCTTTGTTTGAGATTACTAATACACAGATGTAAAATGCTAATATAGTGGAGACCTTGAAGAAGTCATTTGTTTGATTTATTTGCAAGAAAGGATTTAGAACCCAAATCCTATCGGAGAGTGTGTTTTCACAATCGGGTGAAAATACCACTCAACAACTCTCTTAAAGCTGTTTACCCTTGGATTTCTTAGTAGCCTTGAAAGCTTCCTCTTTCTTGACATCAACCTTCACTTGAGTTCTCAACTCAAATGTTGCAAGTATACTATGGAGCTCATCCTTTTTCAACTTATCCAAATCTTTAGCTTCCTCAATAGCAAAAATATTTTTACTAAATCTATTAGGAAGAGATCTTAAAATCTTATCACAAACATCATTTTCAACAAGCTCAAGACCTAAGTCTTTCATGGAGTTAAAAACCTCATCCATACGAAGCATGTAGTCACTAATATTTTCATCATCATTCATCTTGAGTTGTTCAAAACTACCTTTGAAGTGTCTCAACTTGGCCTTTCAGACATTTACATAACCTGTGTGAACCACCTGCAACTGTTTCAACATTTCACTAGTTGTCTTACAGTGAATCACCTTGGTAAGATCTGCCTTCTGTAAACCCTTCAGAATTGCATTCATTGCTTTTGAATTGCTGTGATGTAGGAGCCTATCTTCTTTAGTATATGGACCATTTACAGGAATAGTGTACTAATCTTCAATCACTTCCCAAACCTCATTCCCAAGTGCCATTAGATGAACCTTCATCCTTGCACTCCAAAGACCAAAATCTGATCCATCAAGAATAGGTGCTTGCATTGCCACTTGAATAATCCATTGTGTTCTTTGCTAGCTTTTCCTTCAAGCTATTAAACTTTCCGAAGGCACCGACTCTGATACCAATTGAAGAACACAAGCTTATACTGAGAGGGGGGGGTGAACAGTATAAGACTGCTTTTTACTTTTTCCTCCAAATCAACTTTCAAATCAATATTATGCAGAGTATAGAAAGCAATATCAATATCAGTAATTAAGGCAATGCACAAAAACACCATCCACAATATAGACATAGCAATTTACGTGGTTCACCCAAAGTGGGCTACTCCATGGATAAAATCTCTCACTAAATTTTATCAACTCAAAATCTAGGAATACCTTTTCCGATTACAATATTTATGGGCATCAACCCAAAGGAGACACCAATCCCCTAGCTTTGTTCTGGCTGGTGATCCTCTAGAATACCTCTACCTCCTCTGCCCTTAGCAAATGGAACTCTGTCCACAGAAGACACCTGTCTTCCCTACTCTAGTTGGAGACCTTTGTCCTCAACTCTATCACCTCAAAGCTGGTCCTTGAATCTGCACCAAACACAATCCTTCGTTCTGGCACAAATGTCTTTGTCCTATTTTTTTGGTCTGCACAAAAACATAGTCCTTCACTCTTTCTGTGCAATTACAATCACATAGTCTTCATGCAATCTGCTCCCTTGAGATCTCTCTCACTTGGAAGATTCGATAGAATGCACTCTACTCTCGGCGATCGAACTTCTTCTCTTTGCATAGTCTGCGAACGCCGCTCTTCGAACGCACACATTGATCGATATCTTTTTTTTTCTCTCCAAGCAGCCCTGATTTTATACTAATACTTTCAAGATCAAAACCTTGATCTTATTCAGCTGCTACCCTTAACTTTGTCGACTACAAAACCCTAAACTACGTCGGCTCAAATTCAACTCTATCGGCTTCAACCGCCTCTGTGGTTCTGTAGCTTTTCTCGTGAAACTACAACATGTCATGATATTGTGACACCTTTACAGCCGTACACTTTCTTTTGGCTTTTGTCATGATATCATGACACTTTCTGCTTTTGCTGACGTCATCTTCTCTTCTGTCGCAAAATTGCTACCCTTCTATCTTCATGGCCTTCTTCTCTTCTTTTGTTGTGAAATCATGACACTTTTGCCTCTGCTGACGTCATCTTCAATTCTATCATGAAATCATGACCCTTCTATCTTCATGGCCTTCCTCTTTGCTTTTGTCATGAAATCACGACACTTTCACTGCCTTGAGCTTCTTTCTGCCTTACACCCGTGAAAATGGAACATGTCGTGAAATTGTGACGCTTTTGTCTTCATAGCCTTCCTCTCTGCTTTTGTCACAAAATCATGACACTTCACCTATGGAAGACATGCTTTCAATTTTTGTCATGAAATCATGACACTTTTGCTGTCGTCTGCTATCTTTTCTCCCTGTCATGAAATCGTGACACTTTCTGCATCTGTACGCTATATTTTCTGCCTATCATGAAATCACGATACTTTCTGCATCCGTACGCTTTTCTTTCATCTTGTCATGAAATCGCGATAGTCCTCACTTCGTCTTTTGTAGCATGTCACAAAATCACGACTGTTCTCACTTCAAAATCTACAGCATGTCACAAAATCGTGACACTTTTCGAGATACTTTATCTCTCTTTGAACTTGTCATGAAATCATGACAGTTCATACTGCAGACTCTCCCTTCTGCATCATGTCACGAAATCATGACACTTTTTTGTCTATACAACCTTCCTTGCATTATGTCGTGAAATCACGACACTTTCCCTTCTTTGCCTTCCTGCACTTTTCGAGTCGTGAAAATGTGACATGTCGTGAAATCGTGACACTTTCCACCTTTCTTTCTTTCTCTGCCAACATGTCACAAAATCGTGACAGTTTCGCTTGCTTCTTCTCTCTCTTCCAACATGTCGTGAAATCATGACAGTTTTGCCAGCACTTTCTCTCTCCTCTAAAATGTCATGAAATCACGATAGTTTTTCTAGCCTACTACATACTTTTTCTAACTTGTCTTTTTTCTTTGATCTTTTGCAAATGGGCTACTATGATCTTCTTGGAAACCCACTGTCCATGCTCTGAATAATCTGACATTAAATCAAATTCCTTCAAGAGCTTCTTGACATCAATGACAACTTCTACACTTGAGCAAAGGCAATGTACCCAAGGTACCCAAAATTTCCAACAATCCTAGGCTCATGAAAGAAATTTTAAGACCATCAATTTGGTGAAGGAGTTGTTCAAAATAGTCTACAAAGAGTTGCAAGATCCTACTCAAGATAACAACTTGGTGATCTTAGGCACCAGGATCTACATCCTCTATAGAAGCAGAAAAGGAGCTACAAAAGTGTTCAGAAAAAGGTAAGAAACTATTGGTGCAAGTAGATTCATTATTTGGATTACTTATCAAATTTATTAAATCACCTTAACCCTGATTAAAGTTGCAAAAGTGATATTTGTATTACAATATTCAAGTGTGCAAAAAGAAATGTTCTTTTTAAGGTTCATTTGCACATTAGGAGTTGATTAGATTTTAGAATTTCAATAATATATCAACTAGCCTATTATCTACTTTGGAAAGAAAAAGAAGACTATCTCCTAATATCTTGCTTATAAGAAATTTACAGAATAATTCTTGAAGGTTCATTTTAGATTATTCTTGATTAGTTGCAGTGAATTAATTAAGTGCATTTTCTTGAGAGTAGATTGGAGTTATAAGGTGTAATTTTTTAGTGCATTAAAAGTAAAATTTGTTATATCCATTTGCACTATTATTATTCTCAAAAGATATTAGTTTTGTACTTTGAAATAAAGACTACAAAATCTAGTTTGGATCAAGTGTCTAAAGACACTCTTAAAGCACAAAAACCTTCAACTCATAGTGGCCAATATAAGCAACCAAAATTGGTTAGTACAAGCAAATAAATCCTAACCAAAAAGAAGCTTCAAAAATTGGGACTTGGTGAGTCTCAAATACAAAGCACTTAGAGTTAGGGCAACTAAAATAAAGCTTCTATTATACAACATTTACAAGGCTTGGATTCACCATAAATCATCCAAGCAAAAAGGGTAAGGAGTATAGCCAAAGTGTTAGCTTTTGATGAATGAGCCTTTGGAGATAACAATCACAAGATGTAAAATAACATGAAAGAAAGTAAATCTACTAGATGACTAAAGTATACTTTAAATATAAATCATATAAAATATTACAATGTAGCTATAGAGGAAATGAACACTCCATTAAAAAAGCTATTGATCTACATTGTATCCATCACCAATGAATGGTGAGGTATACAAAACTACACTATCCACTAAGCTACACTATCTGACTATATCCCCTGACTCTCTGTCTATCTATCTAAGAGGCCATACTTATATAGGTAAAATAGGATAGTTGGTCAACACTCTATCTAGCTATGCAAGGGATAACTTGTACATGTAAAAATTACACATTGATACTTGTGCATTTATTACATTGCATGAAGTAACTAGATAACTTGCATAGAAAGTAATCTAGATATGTATCTTGGAGGATACATTTACATAACACAAATGATGAAATAGACTCTATTTCCAACACCCCACTATATTATATTATTTGGGTATTGAAGAATTTTATTCTTCAATATGGATCTTCATCATATTCTTCTGCTTGATTTTATTTTACATTCTTCGTATTCAGGTTCAACAAGTAATCTATGTCTTCATATGATGCAGAGTAGGCTGCAGTTGGACCTTCTTTTTTCATTGGATGATCTTTGACATGTTCAGATTCATATTCTATCCAAACACCTTTATAGTCCTCATAAGTATTCATCATTTGATTCTGATTGTTGATGAATGAGTAGGGCATGATGTAATTATCCTCTTGTTCTTTTATGCTTGCCTTTTTGGTGTACTAGTTTTCCCTCTGTTGCTTCAATCTTCATGTCTTGATTCCTTTTAGTATGTCTCTTATTTATTTTTCTTCTTCTCTTCCTGTGATTCTACTTTTATGTAGGTCAAATCTCAGCTTTATAACAAGTTAGTCTATCATCACAAAAGTATTGTTCTTTAACATTAGCTTATTTCTTGTGTCGATTAAGTACAAACACAATTAATAATAAATAAATCATAAAATATTCTTCTAGAGAAGATATAACCAATCTTTGTGAGTTCCACCATGCTGTGAAGAGAATTTCATGAAGATATTTAATCAATGTCGTAAAGATAATTTCTTTGGCTTCTTTAAGAAATAAGAATAATTTCATCTTGTCATTAGAAGATAGATACTCGTATCCATCTAGAGTATCTATTAAGTTTTGAGAGTAGAATTCTACTTCATGGAATAGTTCTTCATTATTGAAAGCTTTTCTCAAAATTTCATCCATAATGTTTCTTGGAATTGAAATTTGATAGAACCTTGATAGTCTTATCTTATAGCTCCCTAGTGATAAGAGTATGATATAGTACTTTTTGTAAAAATATAGTTCAATTTTGGTTGATTTTGTACAAGTTTTGTAAGAATCAAAAATCAACTTTTTAACACCTTATTGCTCCTAATTGAACTAAGCACTTTTCAAATTTTGAAGAGGTTTTGATGTTGGAATTATTTTGTCCCTTTTTGAATATTTGAGACAAGAAAAAATATATATTTATACAACCTTAATAGAAACCTTAATAACCTCTTTTATATCCCTTGGATTATTTCTAATATTCAATAAAATAAATTTGAAGTAATCCTTGTGGCTCCCAAGTTTAGAAAATTAGAGAAATGATTATAATATTTTTTATTTTGTTCTGATTAATTCTAATGTTTGAATTCAATCAATTCATACTTTTAAAATTTATTAATTTAAATAAAAAAATAAAAATATATATAAGAAATAATATATATATTTTTTAATTAATTGATTTAAGTTTAAAATAAAATAATATATATATATATATATATATATATATAAATAATAAAAAAATAAAAAAATAACAATAAAATAATAAAGGAAATAAATATTCATTTTGTGGTTGATTACTTTTCTTGGAGTTAATGAAATTGTTTTAATATTATTTTTTTCAATTTTATATGGGATAATTTAATGTTAATACATTTATACCCTTATTTGTAGATCATAAATATATGGATGTGATCGGTCTGGGCATGACAAATTTGTGCAGTAGGCATGGATCCTAAGGTGGGAGCATTTTCATCTAAAGAGAGCATCCAAGAGTTTTACATAAGAGGATATCGATTTGTTGGATGTGTTTGGTGCAATGGATCATCCAAGCGAAAGGAAATTCCAAGAGTGGAACGTAGAATACACACGCCAAATGTTTGAAAAAAGGCCCAAACCAAATTTGATGTCATTGAACACTTTACTTGCAAAAAACTCTCGATGAGGGTGCGAGCTATTCACACAATTGGGAAATATTATAGAACATTGCAAAACGATTTTCAATGGTGGTGGTAAAAATAGAATCCATTAGAATTTCATCAAGTTTGGGGGGTAATTTTGGGACCGATGTGACCACTGCATATCAGAAAGCTACTGCTGCAACAAATGTGCATATTCATACCTACTAGATGGTAGTGATATTAATCAAAAGAGGCGGTTAGATCTATCTTAATGGGTTTGACAAAATTATCAGGTGGGATACCGACATCGAAGAAGTTGCACATCTAAAATACTATTTTATCCCAAGCTGCATAGCTTGAGTCTACAACTGGCACTAAATTTGGATGGTTTAGGTTTGACTGGCCAATACTACAATGTTTGTTAGGATTTTAGGCCGATAGTTTCTCTAATATGAACGAAGTTGTTGAGGATATGATACTGCTGCAACAAATGTGCATATTCATACCTACTAGATGGTAGTGATATTAATCAAAAGAGGCGGTTAGATCTATCTTAATGGGTTTGACAAAATTATCAGGTGGGATACAGACATCGAAGAAGTTGCACATCTAAAATACTATTTTATCCAAGATGCATAGCTTGAGTCTACAATTGGCACTGAATTTGGATGGTTTAGGTCTGACTGGCCAATACTACAATGTTTGTTAGGATTTTAGGTCGATAGTTTCTCTAAGATGAACGAAGTTGTTGAGGATATGATGAATGCTATGATTTGCGATATATGCTAAGGTATGGAATCCATGATAGGTAGATAAATATAAATAAATGGAGAAGTCAAGTGTGATGTGGTGGTTGTTTGGACATATGGATTGTCGAAGCACATAGATTACCGAAGGGATAGAGATTATCTAGATGACATAAAATGTCGAAAGGAATGAAAATTGTTGATTCATCACACCTGGTGGTCCCATGATTCTATCTTGGTTTTAGGAAGTGGAGGATAACATTTGTCATGATGACATCACGACTAAACATGATTTTTTCATTTTGTATATAACAAGTGTAGATAATATACTCCAAGAGTTTCGAGAGGAGTATAAAGGAATGATATAATTGACTATTGATAGTCAAAATCTTTATCATGGATAATTACTGAGAGATGCTAGATGATTTTCAATGTACTAACAGAGTAGAATTAAGATAGTTTCTATATTTCAGAAGATAGATCCATATGAATAAGTTTTAGAATCTAATAAATCCTCACATAGACATATCTCAAAAAATTTAGAATAGATATAGAATGAAATCTTGAGGAGGATATCAGCTTAGTTGTAGTGCAAAACATAGTGGCCACAAACCAGAGTGAAGTAACAAACAAGAGAAAGCATTCAGAGTGTAGGTAAAAATAAAATTAGGCATGCCAAGAACCGGTCTTAATTTGGGGATAGACAAGGATGATATTTTCAGTCTAGTTACTATTGTTCATGCCCAAAAGTTATTTTTTCTTCTTACGAGGGGTTCCATTTACAATATTATAGATGCAATAAATATATTGAAATCATGCATCATATCATTTGGGTGTCTCATATGGGATACTTAGGGATCTATTGGAGTCTGGTTCAATTATGGAGGCTTGGATTTCAGTTTTTAATAAACAAGTTGAACAAATGCTAGGCTAAATTATAGGGAATTGGCTGCTATAAGATCTAAGGAATCAAATGAGAAAGCATATCAAATAAAACAACTTTTATTGGGTGACCAGAACTATTTTTGTTTAAATCATATTTATTCTCACAACAATGACTTTTATCATTCATGTTTTCAATGTCTGTAAAGTACAGGATATCATGGGAGAGAAAGGTTCAAGAAAATACGTGAAATATAAATGAAATAAAATATTTATTTTAATTCCCATCAGATGAGTATGAGTACGCTTTAATAAATGACTAAAGTGTTACCTAAAGAAGTGTCGGTATCACAGATTTTTTTTATGGGAAGCAAGAACACACATGTGGAAGTGCACAAGGTGCAAAACATGCATTGCCAATTGGTGCACAGGGGTAGCCTACAAGTCGAGCTAGTGGCCATGTTAGCATGTAAGATTGTGATTAGTATGAAAGGTGTTAAAACAAAAAAAAAATATCGTGCAGAGGCACAACGGTTATAATTCCCCGCATTCATTTATGAATAGAAAATGAAGGAAAACACATGTGGAAGGAAGTGTTGGAAAACAAATGGATACATGGAGGAAGATGAAACTGAAAAGTTTCTAAAATTTAAACTACCCATCAAATGCAGGAAATCTGGGCTGGAAATATTTGGAACATGATGTGTGGAATAATATTGGAAGGCTTCAAGCTACTGTCGACATTCTAGTTTCACCTTGTATGCATAAAACAAAGGTTTTGAACATAATAAAGATTTTATTGCATATTTTTCTCATGTATTGGAATTATTTTAATGGTGTTTTATGCATGAATATGGTAGCATCATTTAGATATTTTTAATGCATGTTTTTACCCCTTAGACTCTCACCATAACCAAATTTAGATTGTGTGGATGCAGGTCTAACCTGGTTTTGTTTCAGTATTCATGATCTTCATTTTTTGCAGATTTGAAGGATTAGTTTGCAATAGTTCTCTTTGATTGCTTTTTAGCACGTTGTTTCATTTTATTTCAGATTTTTATTTTTCTTCTAACCCTATCCTTTTTTCATTTTTTTTAACTTCTGCAAATAAAATTAAAAAATACGAAAAAAAATTAAAATTCTAAAAATAGATACATGGATTCCAAGATTAAGCTTTAAATTCTTATTTTAAGCAATTTCGCTTTCATTTTGAAGGAAATTTGAAATTCCAAAATTTCACATAAAGTTCACATTTTAAAAGGAATTTTGTAATTTCATGTTTAGCATGATTTCACATTTTAAAGGAGAGTCAAATTTCAAGCTTTGCACTTTGTTTTTAAGCAATAAATTAGCTTCATTTTATGAAAATTAAAATTCCAATCAATTTCAAAATTTTATTAAAGGGGGATAATTTATATGGCATTCCAAAGGCTACTACATTTTCAAAGTTAATCATTTAGATTATTTTCTTTCATGTTCAAAGAAAATTTTAACAAAGCAAGATAAAATCCATTCACAAATAAAGATAAAATGAATCCAATCGTATTCAAATTTTGCATTTCAAAGATAGATTTTAGTCTTCTCTTTTATGCTCAAAGAAAAGTTTAACAAAAGAAGATATTTTTTTTTAAATTCTATTTAACAAAAGAAGATAAAATCTACCTAAAATACTTCAAGATAAAATGAATTAAATCACCTTTCCAAGATGGTCATATGAGGGCCAATCACATCACATTTTATTTTCTTTTAAGTTTCATGAACAATCAATAGCATAACATAATAAAGTAATACCAACATAGGCCCCTTGTTAATAGTTACTTGCAAATCACTAAGGTATTCCAAGCACTTATTTTGACATATTTTCACAAATATACAAGCACATATTAAGTAAAAGGAACCTTGGAGAAATTTTAATTTCTTTGCAAGAGGGTTTTTCTAACAAAATCCTTACTATGGGTATGATTTTGCAATTGGGTAAAATTATCACTCAATAGAACATTGAGAGAGGAATGATGTCCATAATGCCAAGTGTTCTGCATAGAGTTCGTTCTTGTAACGTCTTCGAAGATGGATATTATAACTCCTCAATAATTTTACTTTGCTATGTTGCTTGGGTAGCAAGCAAGCTATTTTCCTATGGTGGATAGACAATGCACTATGGAGCTTGGACAACAATTTGGAGCTTCCTTCAATGTATGGTCTTATCCAAGTTAGAGACCTTGAATGTAACACCTTTGCATCTTCCTTTTATACCTCCAATCGTGTTGAATCCCTTGTAGATTATTTACATCTTTTAGAAATACATATGCACTCACTTGTCTACATAAATGTAGCTCTTGAATGATATAAAATGAGCTTTGATTTTACAGGTACGTACATCCAAGATGAGCCCTTGAGTGGCTTCTTATATCTTGGGAAGAAGAGTGTTGACGTTCGGTCTTTGTTGGTTAATTTTCCCTATAGTAAATGTGCCCTTTTGTGGCACCTCCAAATATACTCTTTTGCTATCAAAAACCATATTAGAGTAGTGCATATAATGTATTATAATATTGTATAATAAGGCTTTTTAATATACCTTCTATTGCACTCTATTTCTAGATCTAAAATTCTAGTTTTATGGTAGATTTTTCTTACAATACAAGGGTTTGAGTTTATGTTTAAATAGTAGACACACCTTTGCCTTTTTTATTGGACACTTTTGATAACAAATCCAAGCTTCAATAACAGTAGATAGAAGCTTTTTAATTGATGTAATTTTTTGCACTTTATTTCCTTGCATTCAAATTTGTAATGTTTTTTGATTTTGAGACTCACCAAGTCTCACTTTCATAATATTCTATTTATGTTTCTGGTTAGTAAAGTTCTTCTCAAAATTCTAGAAGATTCTAACTCTTTTTGTGGCTACTATTGGCCACTACAAGTTGCAGATTTTTGTGCTTCAATAGTGTCTTTAGACACTTGATACAAATCAAATTTTATGTCTTTCAAGAAACACAATTTAATTTTCTTTTTGAGAGTGGTATAATAGTACAAGTTCTTCACTTTTAATGCACTAATATTACACCTTATCACTCCAATAAAATCTCAAAGTCATGCACTAATAATTTTTTGCAACTAATCAAGAATAACCTAAAATGAATCCTTAAGAGTTATTTTGCAATTTCAGTACAATCAATGTTGTAGGACTTAGTATTATTTTTTTCAAAAAGTAGTAAATAGGTAGTTGATAGAAGCTAATCTAAAATCTAATCAACTCCTAATAAATGTACAAATAATATTTAAAAAGAATCTATTTCCTTTTGCACTTTAGAAGACTGTAATCTAATTTTCTTCTTGTAACTTTAATCCAAATTCAGGAGCTCTAATAAATCTGATAAGTAATCCAATTAATGAATCTTATTACACCATAATTTGCATAACTTTTTCTATATCTCTTCTCCTACATTTGTAGAGGATGTATACCTTGGTGTCTAAACACACCAAGTTGCTACTTCGAGTAGGATTTCTTGAACAACTCCTTCTTCACCAAATGATGGTCTCAAACTTTATTTCACGAGCCTAGGATTTGGTGGCTTGTTCTTCCTATTGTGTTATCCTCCTGCTATATATTTGGAGAAATTTATGTCTCTAAAGCAGTGCCTTCTTGCTATGAAAGGTAATCTTCAAATCTCTAATATTTGGTGAGCTTCTTCTATCTTCAAGTCTTCTTATCGAATTTTGACTTCAAGCAGGATCTTCTTCTAGGGTTTGGCACTCCTTACCAAATTCTTCTTCATATATTTGACACTCCTTGCCAAATTATTCTTCATGGATTTGGCACTCCTTTCCAAATTCTTCTTCATGGATTTGGCACTCCTTGCTAAATTCTCATGTTGGGCTTATTATTAGATGATGACAATTATCCCAAGTTATTCACTATCAGGGACTTCACCTTGGTAGTGGATTCTCCAATGAGTTATTAAAGAACTCTCTTGATCTTCAGTAAGGTTCTCCTAGAATTTTCTAGATGCTCAATGAGGCCTTCATAAGGTCTTTGATCTGGCAAATTTTTATGGTCTTACTTGAGACCTTTTATTCAACCTTCTGCTCTTGGAAGTGTTTGTGGTGAGATCTTCTCTTGGATCTTCTGATTCTACTACTCATGGATTTGGATAGAACTCTTCTAGTCCTTCTTATTCTTCTTCCAATATTGGAAGTTCTTCAATGAGATCTTCTCCTAATCTCTTCACTTTTACTTTAAGGTTGAGCTGATTCTAAAGAAGATACTCTTCCTAAATTTATTGTAGGAAGTCTCCCAACTCACTGAATCTTTTGTTCCTACAACAAAGATATTAGTACTAAAATATTTAGTCTACTTATGAATCAAATATTCTTCTTGAATTCTTCTTTAGGATCAAGGCTTCTATGGCCTATTTCAATATTGAGGCTCCTATGGCCTTTTTAGTACCAAGGGTTCTTTTGGCCTTTTCAATATCAAGGCTTCTATGGCATTTTTAGTACCAAGGCTTTTGTGGCCTTTTTAGTATGGAGGATTTTATGGCCTTTTTAGTATGGAGGCTTTTGTGGCCTTTTTAGTATTAATACTTTTGTGGCTTCTTCTTCAAGGTTTATTTGGTCTTTCTATATTAAGGCTCCTATGGTATGTTCTTCAACTATAGAATTCTACAATCTAGCAGTGGATATATTTAATATTATATCTTCACCATGATTATTCACTAGAAGTCTTCTTCTGTAGTATTCTTGTATTGCACAATGAACTAACCTTTGCACTATGAGGGCACACTGATCTTTGGGCAATGAAGTTGGAGTCTCCTATATTTCTATCATAGGAGGAGTCCCAATCCTTTGAGAATTAATTTCCTTCAACAAAATAAACTGTAGGCACTAGGTAGTATAGTCCATATAACCTGGATTTTCTTCACTAGATGATTTGTCAATCTAGTGGATTGAGTGCTGAGTCCTAGTCTTCACGAGTTTTCATAACAACTCTGTGGAAAAGAATCTAGACAAAAATGATCTTAGTATTTTCTAAAAATGAGATTACTTTTAGTCCTATCTTTGTGACTCTTCCAAAATCTACCACCTATATTCTTTTGAGATCTTTTGACAATGGATGGTCTAGCAGCACATCAGTTTGACAAAAATCTCATGCTAATCGATAATGGTGGTTTATCTATTGACCTACACAGACTAAATCTATCGTGGCTCTGATACCATTGTTAGCTTTTGATGAAGGAGCCTTTGGAGATAAAAATCACAAGATGCAGAATAACATAAAATAAAGTAAATATGTTAGATGACTGAAGTATGTTGTAAATATAAATCATATAAAATATAACAATGTAGTTATGGAGGAAATGAGAACTCTGTTAACAAAGCTACTGATCTACATTGTATCCATCACCAATGAATGGTGAGGCATACAAAACTACACTATCCACTAAGCTACACTATCTTAATATGTCCCTTGACTGTATATCTATCTATCTAAGAGGTCATCCTTATATAGTAAAAATAAGATACTTGGCCAACACTTTATCTAGCTGAGCAAGGAACAACTTGCACATGTACAACTTGCACATTGACACTTGTGCATTTATTATATTGCATGAAGTAACTAGGTAAATTGCACAGAAAGTAATCTAGATATGTATATTAGAGGATACATTTATATAACCCAAATGATCACATAGACTCTATTTCCAAAATAAAGAGATATCCTCAAAACCCTTATTTTGCACTCACTAATCTACCATAAAAATTAGAATCTCAAACATGCAAAAGAGTGCAAGGAAAGGTTCAATAAAAAATGTTCTATATAAATGTAAAGGTTATATGGTATTGTACTTCTACAATACATCAAACACAAGGAAAGGAGCAAATTTAAAGGTGCCGCAATAGGTATAATAGGTACAGGAATAAATGCAACCAAAATAAGGGCTAAAGGATTAAGCATTCTCCAACAATGAAAGGGCATTCTCTCTAAGAACGAAAATGCAAGACAAAGGATGATTTTACATAAATAACAACAAGCCTACCAAGGTTATTTACATAAGCTAAAGGAAGTCTATCAAAATTATTTATGTAAACCATAGCAAGTATAAGAAGCTATTTACATAAAAAAGGAAGATAAAGCACATCTAGCATTCATAAATATCAATATTCACCTCTATCAATGTGAACATGGAGAAAAACTAAGGTATAAGCACAAAGAGAAGAATATATGCTATGTTGGAAATATCATCAACAAATGGAATTAAAAGATCTACCTCATCCTCATTCGAAGCTCCATGATGGCTCATGAATTACCTGCATAAGAGAATATGTTGCTTGCAGCTCAAGAAATTAAAGCAAGCAAAGGAGGAAGATAATCGAAGGAGTTATAATATCCTTCTTGGAGGTGTTACATTTAAAGTCCCATGCAATAGGACTAATGCCACTTGGTATAATATTCCCTAATTACTATCATATCTCTAACACTCAAGCGATGAACATTGAGGAGTTACAAGCGCTCAAATCAAGTTTAAATACATTACAAAGGAGTAATAGTTGATGCAGCAGTGTTACAAGAAGAAGTGGAAGCACTCTTAAGAAAAATAGGTACCACTTTTCCATTATTGACTACCATTAAATGCAGTGAAGAGAGAGTGAAAGGACAAAATTTAAGTCCAAAGTATGCAGAGTGAAGTGGAGAGTAAATTGCAGTCAAAGGATAGGAGAAATAGTGAAGTCAATCCAGTCCTAAGCATAGTGTAGAAGAAGGAGAGAAAGGAGCATTTAAGGCTCCATAGAATAAGGTCAACATATACTCTCCAAGCATCGAATAGTAAGCCTGACTATTTCTCACTCAACCATACAAAAATTGGCCATTCAGATTCATCAAGTCAAGCACCGCATAAAGGGTATGTAAAAGTATTGTTATATTTCAATCAAAACTAGCACCATTCAAGTGTGAAGTCAAGGGGCTAAGGTAAGAGAACTTTCTCATTAATATTGCTTTCAAACATAGGAGATATAAGGTTATAATTTCAAGGATAAATTTTAAGGTTGAGAAAGCAAAAGACATAGGAGATAACTTGCCAAAAATAAAAATACTATTTGTAAGCTAACCTAGGAGATATAAGGCCTTCTACTTAGGTTGAACTATTTAATACTTTGAAAATATTAGTATATTTTCTAATTTTCCAAATTTGGGAGTCATAAGATCTACTACTACAAATTGATTTATTGGAAATTAGAAAAATTAAAATCAAATCTCAAAGTGCCATTATAAGAGGGTTATCAAAAATATTTAAAGGTTGGAAATTATAATATTTACTTGTCTCAAATATTCTCAAATCGATACAAAAGATCCAACATTAAAACCTCTTAAAATCTAGGAAAAAGTGCTTAGTTTAATAGGAGCAATAAGGACAATAAAAGTTGATTTTAGCACTTACAAAACTTTACGAAGTCAACCAATATTGAACTATAACTTACAAAAGCACTTTATATCTTGTCTAAATCATACTAGGAAGTCATAAGGCATTCTACAAAACTTGGTAATATCAGAATCTACTTTTTATCAAGTTGCAGATCCACTAACAATATATAAGCTATCTACAGAATCTAAAATTTCTTAAGAGTACTCATTCTCATTACTAGGAAGACATAAGGAAGCCTACAAAAATCAAGGATTAATATAGGTTTTATCAAATCAAGCTTATATACTTCTATCAGAGATCATATATCCTAATAGGGAGCCATAAGGATGTCTACCTTCCAAAATACTACAAACATCAATAAGCAAAAAGTCAGTGCCATAAAGCTTGGGATCATGAATCTACTCTTGAAATAAAAAAAATGATAGATTTACTTCTAAAATAATCTATAGTGAAGCCTTAGAAGAAAAATTTGACACTATGGAATGCTATCTTCAAACTCATCTCAATGTAGCTATTGGCAATGGAGAAAGTGATGTTACGTTTTCCTTAGATATTGTTAGCATATTATATATGGATTTACACACATAAAAATTTTAAGAATGAAAATGTAGAACAAAAGAGATTCATAGAACTACTCAAAATGAAGGCAAAACTAAGTGAGTCATATTTAGAATTTTTTTTTCAATACTCATGCAGAATTGATATTTCAAGAACTACTAACTAAAAATATTATCATGGTGCCCTAAGTGGTTGTTTAGAAGCATCTATACAGAATGAAGACAATAAAGGAGAATACTCCATGCAAGAACCAAGTAGCAGCATAACCACCTATGAAAAGGTAGAGAATGAATTCAAAGGTAATGCTAAGGAATAAGAAGGAAATGAACCCAATGAAGGGGTAATACAATGCAAGGTCAACTAAAAGAAGGGTCTATAGCTTCAAATACTGAAGCAACTATTTAAGAAGCCAAAGATCATTTCAAAGAAGATCCAATTCAAATCCATCAGATAAAAGAAGATCCATATTGACGATGAAAGTCTTCAATACCAAAATATTGTAATACACGAGGTGTTAGAAATAGAGTATATTACATTATTTGTGTCATGTAAATGTACCTTCCTTGGTACATAATTATTGGAAATATGAGCAAGATTAGTTGTCATTGATGTCAAAAATCAGTTTCAATGAGCAGTGCAAGAGGAAGGATTTCAAGAGTTAGTTTCAAAAATAAGAAGGTGATAAATAAGGTCTACAGGAGAAGTTAGGAGGCCAAAGAAAAATAATATTATAATATTTTATTATAATATTAAAGGTCTAATGGAAAGACCTAAAGTAATTAAATTAATTATAATAATTTCATTATAAATTAATTTGTAATTTAATTTTTTTTGGGTAAGTTAATTATATTAATTCAAAAATGCCATTTGAAAGGCGTCCTATCACATTTTACAAAAAGGAACTTAGAGGAACAAGAAGAGGAAAATAGAAACATGAAGAACAAAGCAAAGCTCATCAAAACTGAAAGGCTTGAAGCCATTACACTCAAAAAGCAACTTGAAGGATTACCAGCGATCCTTTAGCACAAAGGAACAAAAAGGAACAACACCAAAAGGCAAAAAGGAGGAGACAAGTAGGAACATACCCAGCAACATGCCACAAAACTAGAGGAAATGGAGAATAGCCCAAAACAACGATCGAGACCAGCAGAAAACACCATCAAGGAAGAGCGTCAGGTTGTAGAAAAGTGTGGACATAAATATTCAAAACATTTTCCTTCACTGCATCCTTCTCTACATCCTTCGAGGTCTCTTTCACCTTTGGAATCTCTTTTTTTTGAGAGGTTACAATGGCGTAAGCGATGGACCAAAATATTATAGCGGGGATATTCATGGCTTTGGCATCACGAAAGTGATTCACATAGGCGAGATGAAAACAACATAACTATGAGTCTGGATTATCATAGGATAGGTATTGCATTACGGGAACTAAAATTTACTATAGAGGAGGGGAAATGTGTTCATGATACAACCCTTTTCTATAGTTCTTGTGGACCTCAATTTTTTTTCGAAGAAGGTCATTTCAGCTTCCCAATTATGTTTGTTGCACCGGATCACCTTTCCGTTCAAGGGCTGCCCAGTCAAGCTCACCAATAGCTCAAAGGAGATATGGTACTGGACCCCATGGATTGTGACATAACCTCTATCCCAAGTGTCAAAAAAAGCCTTCAAAATGGTGTCATCGACCCCTGATAAGAGCTTGAAAAATTCAATCAGGGCATTGTTTGTTTTATCTGTCCATAAGTCACAGATCAAAGGACTAAGCTCAAGAACAACAGACTCAATGTAAACAAGTTTGCTTTCCTTTATGATGGCGAACAGGGAAGATGATAGTTAATAGGAAAGCACAAGTATCAAGAGAAAAATATAGGAAAGGATTGATACACCACGATAAATAATAGAGCATGCACGAAGGCTAAAATAGGAAGACGATGCCCTAAAATTTTTTGCTTTGGGACCATGAAATTATTTGCCCAAAGGAATTGGGACTTTCGACATGCAAGGATTGGTTAGGGAAAAGGTAAGATATATGAATTAGGATTAGGTTAAGAGCACAACCAATGGCATGATGACACTCAAAAAAGGCAACGTGATAAATCAGGCTGCATGAAAAACTTTCCCAACAAGATATCCGAGCACAATACCCCGAAAGGTTTGGTATGGTCTCCAAATTTATTTTCAAGACCAACCTTTGATTGAGGAGGCTACAGAAAGATCTCAAAAAAAAAAAATACACTTATCAAGGATGGCGGGGTTCAAATCATTAAAACTCATGCAAAAAAATACCTTGGAATGATGGGAATGAGTGGTTACTCAAAAAAGTTTACGGATATTGAAAAAAGTAATATTGAAATAGGAAATAGAGCCTATAGGTGCATGGATCCACATTTGTCCTTTTTAAGAATGCCATCCACCTCAATAGGTAGACTATTTATCCATGTTAATAGTCCTTGGGCATGAACCCCAATGTTACCCAACTTATCATCAATAGTATTGGCCTCTCTATAGGTATGTTCGAGTATGCAATTATGTTGTCGCTTAAGAATTTGCTTGTAATATTCAATAATTGATCTGATCCTCCAGCTAATAGGCTTAGAAGAATTCAAGTAGTTAATGATATTTAAGGAATCTCCTAATTTAATTAACCCTATGGTTATTAAATTAATTAAGTTAATTATAATAATTTTATTATTAATTAAATTATAATCTAGTTTAATTAACCCTAAATTTAGGGTTGCAAGAAAAAAATAAATGCATATATGTCATGAATAATGAAGAACACAAGCTTATACTGAGAGGTGGGTGAACAATGTAAGACCACTTTTTACTTTTTCTTCCAATTCAATATTATGTTGTGTAAAAATAGCAGTATCAATAGCAGTAATCAAAGCAATGCACATAAACCATACACAATAGAGACACTACAATTTACGTGGTTTACCTAATCTGGGCTACTCCACGAAAAAAATATTTTACTAAAAATTTCTCAATAAATCTCTTTGGGAATCACTCCCAATTAAAATGTTTATGGATCTCTGTCCAAAGGAGATGCTAATCCCCTAATATCAAGTTTGTGGATCTCTTCCACAGGATAACTCTTTCCCCTTCTACTCTGGCTATGTGATCTTCTAGAAGACTTTGTCTCTCTACTGCACTAACTGGTGGATCTCTCTCCACTTGAAGACTCCTCACTCAGATCCATATTCAACTATGTTGGCTACTGGATCTCTATCCACTAATATTCTATCCTCTGTACTCTGTCACCTCCAAAGCTTTATCAATAGGCTCACTAAGAACCTGATCAATAGGCTCACACAAAACCTGCTTAACAAGCTCACACAGAACTTGTCAAATCTGTGCTAGCAAGCTCACCAAGAACTTGCCCAAATCTGCTCTAGCAAGCTCACCAAGAACTTGCCTAAATCTTCTCTAAAACTATCCACAAATATTTCCCAATACTATCCTTAAATCAAATTTGTCCCAAAACTATCCTCAAATCTATCCCAAAGGTCTTCTCAAAGGCTCAATCAATCATGCTCAAGTAGCACTCAAATCTCATCCACAAATCTATCAGGGCAAAGCTCAAAAATGGACTCAACAATGAATGTCAATGTAATATTCAATGGATGACAACAATGATCTCAACTCAACTCAACTCATAGAAGCATAAAGAGAATTTTTAGAGACTCAATATGTTCTAATCTCAATCTCAACTCAAATCAAATCAAATCAACTCATAGAAGCATAAAGAGTGTTAGTCTCACAATGACACTAAGAGGGGGGGTGAATCAGTGTAGCTCTTTCAAAAATTAAATCTTCAAATCTTAAAGACAAAATAATGAAAACTTAAAACCAAATAAAGCAAGTATAACAAGAGAGCATCACACAACACAAGATGTACCGAGGTTCACCGATTTGGCTACTCCTCAAAAATGACTGTTTGGACTACCATCCAAATCCAGCATTTGCAAAGCACAACTTTACAATCAATTTACCAGCACAAACTGGAAGGAGCGCCAACCCCTGATTTATCTACACCAACAAAAAGGAGCACCAACCCCTAATTTATCTACACCAACAAAAAGGAGCACCAACCCCTAATTTATCTACACCAACAGAAAGGAGCACCAACCCCTAATTTATCTACACCAACAGAAAGGAGCACCAACCCCTAATGCCAAGCACCAACTTGGACTTCAATTTTGAAACTAGAAGATTGACATATAAATGCCTTCACTTTTACAAGACCCTGACTGGTCTATTGCTTACTCAACATCGCCCACAATTCACACAACACACATCCTTCTGGGCTCGCCTCTTGTGCACCTCTTGCTCTCCTCTCGCTCTCTTTGCAAGATAAAATCCACACTCAATTCTCCAAGAAACACTCCTTTTATAACCATCCTTTCTCTTTGTAACTCCAGTTGTAACTCCTTTCATTTCTCATATGCCACTTGTCAATTGTAATGCCTTCTTTAAGTAACTCCTTTTGTATATATAGAGTAGGCATTTCGTCAAACATGTTACATGCAGAGAATTAACACCATATTCTCCTACCATGACTGTTCGTCTTCTCGGTCATGACTGTTCGTCTTCTCCTTGCATGACTATTCATTTTCTCTTTGCATGTCTATTCTTTTTCTCTTGCATGTCTGTTCATTTTCTCCCTGCATGACTATTCGTTCTAACTTTAGTTCACTATTCTTATTTTAGCTGCATGATTTTTCTCTGTAACTACACCTGTAACTGTCGTACTAACTTCAGTTAACTCTTCTTATTTTAGCTGCATGATTTTCTTTTGCAACGGCCCCTGTAACTGCCGTATAACTTTAGTTAACTGTCACATATCTTATTTTGGTTGGGTTCTCTTCTTAGCTCACGCCAAAGCGACTTGTCGTGAAATCACGACACTTTTGCCTCTTTGTCCTCTTCTCAAATTTCACCCATGAAAACACAACATGTCGCAATATCACGACACTTTTGCCTCCTTGCTTCTATTCTTGGCTTTTACCCGTGAAAACACAACATGTCACGATATCGTGACACTTTCACCTCCTTGCTACTTTTCTTGGCTTGTACCCGTGAAACACAACATGTCATGATATTGTGACTCTTTCACCTCCTTGCTACTTTTCTTGGTTTGTACCTGCAAAAACACAACATGTCGTGATATCACGACACTTTCGCCTTTGTACTCTTCCTCTTTACTTTTGTCGCAATATCGCGACACTTGTGCCTTCGTACTTTCTCTCTCCTCCTTTAGTCGTGAAAATCTGACATGTCATGATATCGTGACACTTTTTCTCCTTTGCTCTCTCTCTTGCCTTCGGGTCATGAAAACGTGACATGTCACGATATCGCGACACTTTTTCTTCTTTGCTCTTTCTCTTGCCTTTGGGTCACAAAAACGCGACATGTCACGATATCGCGACACTTTTTCTCCTTTGCTCTTTCTCTTGCCTTCGGGTCGCAAAAATGCGACATGTCGCGATATCGTGACACTTTTTCTCTTGAACTCTCTCTCTTGCAATATGTTGTGAAATTGTGACACTTTTTCTCCGTATAATCTCTCTTGCAATATGTCACGAAATCGTGACACTTTTTCTACTTGCCTTTTTCTCTTCCAACGTGTCGCGAAATCGTGACACTTTTTCTTATGTACTATCTCTCTTACAATATGTCGTGAAATCACAACACTTTTTCTACTTGCATTTTTCTCTTCCAACATGTCGCGAAATCGCGACACTTTTTCTTCCATACTATCTCTCTTGCAATATGTCACAAAATTGCGACACTTTTTCTACTTGCCTTTTTCTCTTCCAACATGTCACGAAATCACGACAGTTTTTCTTTCTCTCTTTCTCTTTGCATCGGACCGTGAAAATGCTACATGTCACGAAATCGCAACACTTTTTCTTTCTCTCTTTCTCTTTGCATCAGACCGCGAAAATGCTACATGTCATGAAATCGTGACACTTTTTCTCCTTGCATTTTCTCTTCTCTTTTGGCTATGAAAATGCAACATGTCATGATATCACGACACTTTTTTCCCTTTGCTTTTTCGCTTCTCTTTTGCATGTGGGCAACTTCGGTCTTCTTGGACAACCTGTAGCAACTTCACCCAAACATCAAAAACATCCTCATAAGTATTTAACATCACTGTACATACTCTGAGTAACCTCTGAACTCCTGTCCACTACATCAACTGATCTATCTGACTGCATTGACAACAATGAAAATACTATTGTTGCACCTTGCTCAACAATCTCCCCCTTTGGAATTTTTGGCAACACACTTGCAAACACTTGCAATTTCCTGTAACTTTTCTCCCCCTTTGACAACAATACCAAAAGGGTTGTTGTAGACTCCACCTGAGTCCATGCACAACATTCTCAGACAAAAATTATTACACTTAGCAAAAATCACAAATATGAGCAAAAAGGTAAACAAATACACAAATGCTCCCCCTGAGAATGTGATCACGATAGCTAGTCAATTCTTGGAAAGCATGACCACTCCCAATTTATTGCGAAGATACTCAAAGACTTCCTTTCTCCTACGTACAACACGTTGTCGCTGCAATATATTCTGCCTCTACTGTGGATAAGGAAACTGACTCTTGTTTCTTACTGTTCCACGTGACCAACCTGTCTCCAAGATAGAATGCACCTCCACTAGTACTCTTTCTGTCATAAAGTCTTCTTGGATAAGAACTCTAATCTCTACTCATCATATTAGAATTCCTGTTGTACCTTGCTTTTACTTATTTAGTATAGTATGATCAACACTCAACTTTCAACTGCACAAAAGTTACTTCCAAATCAAAAGTGACCGACTCTCTAGGTAGCCTGCACGTAATTTCTTTAGCATTTTGACTACCACCTCCTCCGTGACTGATGACTTTGCCTCACATCCATTGTGCAGCTCAATGTCTCTGGTTTCTAATGGCTGCCATGAATGTTTTCATCGTCTATGCAGGTATTGATAGTGGACCGTTACATCTAGCGTTGGAGCCTCAATCTACGTGCAGTCATCAACACTCGATATTTTGCTTCTTTCTAGGGCATATGTCAGGGGTACTCAATGTCTTAGGCAAACATTCTTCACGTGATTCCAAGGAGCATTTCTCCTCATTGCGATCAGGGGATTCCTCGGGCAATATCTCACATTTCTCAAATAATGCAAGAATTTCTTAGGTGCATAGGCATCTTGTCCTCCTTAGCGCTTCACCGCCTAGATGCTATTCTCTCAACGTTTCTACCTTGCATGTGCCACTTGGCACTCTTGACCAACTGGGTGCTAGTGCCACTGTTTTCTTTGACTCTGGCATCTCTTTGATAATGGCTACTTCTTTAGAGAAAATCAATGCTCTCTTATTACCTCCACAAACAACTACATGATCTGAAACACATTTTGACAACTATACGACAACTCCCCCTAACTACTTGCCTTTCATCCTCAGCTAACCAAACAACATAGGGGCATTAAAATAAAACTTTAAGATTGCTCCCCCTGAGGATGTGCTACCTCAAGTTGCTTAGTGCAATAGAGGAGTAGTCTCCTTTAGTCCAAGGAGACACGATTTCCTTTCTTCTTTCTTTCTCCACTCTGGTTTGATTACAATTTTGGGCTCTTGTTTTGAATTTTCTTTTTCAGTAGCTTGTGCATGTTTTTCGAGAAATCTTCTATTTTGTCTCATTCTATTTGGTTGAAATTTTCTTCCCTAAAATTGATTTGATGCAAATGTACTTCGACAATTTCTTGCAGTGTTACCAAAATTATGATAGTTATAACATTCCACTGCATAATCCATCAAAGGTGAAAAACCATTTCTACTGGGTGGTTGTCTCTTGTGCATCCTTGATGGATGATTATTTTCCTTTCTTTGATGTACATGATTTCTTCCCTGTCTATGTTGCATTCTTTGTTTCTGATGAAATCTACTGTCTTGCCTTAGATTAGATACATAAGTTATTGGACAAAAACTTGCTATGTGCCCATGACCATTACATTTAAAACATTGCACATGGTGTTCAACCGGAATAACATATGTATTTCTACCAACATAACTCTTTGATCTATTATTCAATCCATAATAAATTGCCTTGTGACCATAATGGTTGCATCTAAAACAATAGCCATTAAAAGCATTATTATGAATAGAGTGAGCATGATAGAACCTCTTTTGTTGTGGTTGCTTTGTTGTAGATCTCCTTTGATATTTTCTTCCTTTTGAAGATTCAGCTTCAAGCTTTTCTTGCTTTGATCCTTCAGAAGTGGACTTCTTCTTCTCTACAAATTTAGAAGATGAAGGTTGTTCAGCTTCACATCCAAGACCAAGCTTAACCATTGGGCTTCTTTGTTGCCTTATCATTTTATCTAGAAACTCTGTGCTCTTCTCAAATTTGAGATTTGTATTGGCCTCTTCTAGTTGTTTCCTCAATGAAACAATCTCCTCTTCTTGTTTGCAGCAAACAATATCTTTCTCATTGATCTATGACCTAAGAGTTTCTTCAGTCCTTTTGGACTCTTCTACTTGTAGCTTTAGATCACTAATAACTTTGTTAGATTCCTCTTCACGTTTGCTACATACATCACCTTTATCATCTAGGCGTGACTTCAAGGATTCTTCTATTTTCTTGGCTTTCTAAATTTGTAAGAAGAGATCTTCAATATTATCCCCATATTCTTTCAACTTATTGGACAGTATTTTGTTCCTTTTCCTTTCTATACCCAATTCTTCAAGTGCAGTGATCAACTCACCTTCTAGATCTACTTCAGCCTCAAGGTTTTCATCATATACTTTAGAATTCACTTCTTCAACCTTTTCTAGTTCAATTTTCTCTTCCACAAGAACTGAAACTGGCTGAGATGCCTTATTGGAGGAGGATCTATTCTTCTTACCCATTGCATACTAATCCAAGATCAACCCTAGCTGATTTAGCCTGACAAGGGAAACTGACTCTAATACCAATTGTTAGTCTCACAATGACACTAAGAGGGGGGGTGAATCAGTGTAGCTCTTTCAAAACTTAAATCTTCAACTCTTAAAGCCAAAATAATGAAAACTTAAAACCAAATAAAGCAAGTATAACAAGAGAGCATCACACAACACAAGATGTACCGAGGTTCACCGATTTGGTTACTCCTCAAAAATAACTGTTTGGACTACCATCCAAATCTAGCCTTTGCAAAGCACAACTTTACAATCAATTTACCAGCACCAACTAGAAGGAGCACCAACCTTTGATTTATCTACACCCATAGAAAGGAGCGCCAACCCCTAATTTATCTACACCAATAGAAAGGAGCACCAACCACTAATTTATCTGCACCAACAGAAAGGAGCACCAACCCCTAATTTATTTGCACCAACAGAAAGGAGCACCAACCCCTAATGCCAAGCACCAACTTGGAATTCAATTCTAAAACTAGAATATTCACATATAAATGCATTCACTTTTACAAGACCCTGACTGGTCTATTTCTTACTCAACATTGCTCACAATTCACACAACACACACCCTTCTCGGCTCGCCTCTTGCGCACCTCTCACTCTCCTCTCGCTCTCTTTGCAAGATAAAATCTGCACTCAATTCTCCAAGCAACACTCCTTTTATAACCATCCTTTCTCTTTGTAACTCCAGTTGTAACTCCTTCTTTCATTTCTCATATGCCACTTGTCAATTATAACGCCTTCTTTAAGTAAATCCTTTTGTATATATAGAGTAGGCATTTCATCAAACATGTTACATGCAGATAATTAACACCATATTCTCCTACCATGACTATTTGTCTTCTCGGTCATGACTGTTTGTCTTCTCCTTGCATGATTGTTCATTTTCTCTTTGCATGTCTATTCTTTTTCTCTTGCATGTCTTTTCATTTTCTCCATGCATGACTGTTCGTTCTGGCTTCAGTTCACTGTTCTTATTTTAGCTACATGATTTTTCTCTATAACTGCACCTGTAACTATCATACTGACTTCAGTTAACTCTTCTTATTTTAGCTGCATGATTTTATTTTGCAACGGCCCTATAACTGCCGTATAACTTTAGTTAACTGTCACATATCTTATTTTGGCTGGGTTCTCTTCTTAGCTCATGCCAAAGCGACCTGTCGTGAAATCATGACACTTTTGCCTCTTTGTCCTCTTCTCGAATTTCACCCATGAAAACACAACATGTCGCGATATCGCGACACTTTCGCCTCCTTGCTTCTTTTCTTGGCTTGTACCCACAAAAACACAACATGTCACGATATCGTGACACTTTCACCTCCTTGCTACTTTTCTTGGCTTGTACCCATGAAAACACAACATGTCACGATATCGCAATACTTTCACTTCCTTGCTAATTTTCTTGGCTTGTACCCGTAAAAACACATGTCACGATATTGCGACACTTTTGCCTTCGTACTCTTCCTCTTTACTTTTGTCGCGATATCGTGACACTTCTGCCTTCTTACTTTCTCTCCTCTTTTAATCGTGAAAATGCGACATGTCGCGATATCGCGACACTTTTTCTCCTTTGCTCTTTCTCTTGCCTTCGGGTCACGAAAATGCGATATGTCGGGATATCACGACACTTTTTCTCCTTTGCTCTTTCTCTTGCCTTAGGGTCATGAAAATGCAACATGTCACGATATCGTGACACTTTTTCTCCTTTGCTCTTTCTCTTGCCTTCGGGTCATGAAAATGCGACATGTCGCGATATCGCGACACTTTTTCTCTCGAGCTCTCTCTCTTGCAATATGTCACGAAATCGCAACACTTTTTCTTTTGTACAATCTCTCTTGCAATATGTCATGAAATCGTGACACTTTTTCTACTTGCCTTTTTCTCTTCAAACATGTCGTGAAATCGCTACACTTTTTCTTCCGTACTATCTCTCTTGCAATGTCACAAAATCGTGACACTTTTTCTACTTGCCTTTTTCTCTTCCAACATGTCATGAAATCGTGACACTTTTTATTCTGTACTATGCAATATGTCACGAAATCATGACACTTTTTCTACTTGCCTTTTTCTCTTCCAACATGTCATGAAATCGTGACACTTTTTCTTTCTCTCTCTTTCTCTTTGCATCGGACCTCGAAAATGCTACATGTCATGAAATCATGACACTTTTTCTTTCTCTCTCTTTCTCTTTGCATCGGACCGTGAAAATGCTACATGTCGCGAAATCGTGACACTTTTTCTCCTTGCATTTTCTCTTCTCTTCTGGCCGCGAAAATGCAACATGTCGCAAAATCGCGACACTTTTTCTCCTTGCATTTTCTCCTCTTCTGGCCAAAAAAATGCAACATGTCATGATATCGCAACACTTTTTTCCCTTTGCTTTTTTGCTTCTCTTTTGCATGTGGTAAACTTTGGTCTTCTTGGACAACCTGTAGCAACTTCATCCAAACATCAAAAACATCCTCATAAGTATTTAACATCACTGTACATACTTTGAGTAACCTCTGAACTCCTGTCCACTACATCAACCGATCTATCTGACTGTGTTGACAACAATGATAATACTGTCGATGCACCTTGCTCAACAAAGAGAATTGTTAGAGACTCAATATGTTCTAATCTCAATATCAACTCAACTCAAGTCAATCTCATAGAAGCATAAAGAGAATTGTTAGAGACTCAATATGTTCTAATCTTACTCTCAACTCAAATCAGAATAATGGAATAGTTTGTTTCATAGGAATTTAAAAATCACTTCACACATCACTTGACTAGGCTCAATCAACTCAACCAATAACCACAAGGGACAACTCTCTCTCACACAACCCTAGTCCAAGTATGTATCAACCAACTCAAATTTTTCGAACAATGCTCAACCACAAATCTCACATAACAATGATACTCATGTTCTTTTCTAACTCGATTTATTTTACAACCAATGGACTTGTTGTGGTTGATCCACAACACACCCCAAAATTGGGGACCCACCTTTTTGCAGGCTTGCAGAGAAGAATCTCGGTGACCCAGATGCTAAAATTGAAGAAAAGAAAAAAAATGCCTAAGTGTTGAAAGGTGTCGCGAAATCGCGACTGGTTGCGCCATCGCGACCGAAGCCGGAAAATTGTCGCGAAATCGCGACATGTCGAAAAATCGCGGTCAACGCGGTCAACGGCAACAAAACAGAAAAATGGTCGCGATTTCGCGACGTGTTTCGGGGAGGCGTACGGAAAGAAAAAGCGGTAGCGATATCGCGACAGAAAGCTGCATGAAGGTCCGAGGGGGAAAAACGTCGCGATATCGCGACAGGTTTTGCCAAGACGTACGGATGATGAAAGGTGTCGCGATTTCGCGACGCATTTTGGCATAGTTGTACGGTACAAGGAAGATGTCGCGAAATCGCGACGAAAATGAAAATCAGGCTCGAAGCAGGGAAACGGTAGCGATTTCGCTACGCCTTGCGGAAAGAAGACTCAAAGTTCAAAACGGTAGCGATATCGCTACAAATTTCATAAAGGCCAGTCTCAAAGTCAGAGGGTAGCGATAGCGCTACAAGTTTAGTGAGAGAGGGCTTGAAACAAAAATGGTAGCGAATCGCTACCATGTCACAAGGAGAAGGCTTGAAACGAAAGTGGTAGCGAATCGCTACCACATTTCAAAGGGACATTGCAAGGCCAAGGTGGTAGCGATATCGCTACCACATTTTGAAAAGGGCTCAAAGTTAGAAAGTGGTAGCGATATCGCTACCATTCGAAAAGGAGGGCTCAAAATGTTAAAAGGGTAGCGATATCGCTACGAGAAGTTGCCGGAGGTAGACAAATGAAAAACGGTCGTGACATCGCTACGGGGAGCTGATGAAGGCGTACGGCAGGAAAGCAGGTAGCGATATCGCGACATGTCGCGATTTCATGACCGGGAAGGTGAACAGGCGGACTTGCAGTTTTGTCAGGTTTTTGCATAGGAAAGCGTTACAGGGGGCGCAGAAAATGCGTGACACGTGGCGCACAGGTGTCAAACTTGCAGAGGCGTTACATGCGGAGATGAATTTCGAAGCGTTTTCAAATTTGAGCGTGAATCAAAGCGGGAAAAAGCAAGAATTTGAGGGGTCATGTGCGGGAAGGTGAAATGAAGCGACGAGAGAAGATCGAAGAGCCGCGTCAAACATTATAAGACCAGAATTGCAAATCGAAGAAGGGGGTTGGAAATTGCCGAATACGGAGTTGCGAGACGAGAGCTTTGTGCTATTACGGGCCCGTACTTGGGCAATTTCCTTCTTTTTGTTACGGGATTTTCTTTTACACTGGAACATTTTTGAATGTAATCGAGATATCATTTAAATACAAATACAGAGAGTTGGCATCTTATTGGATGAGAAAGAAGGAGTAACTTTTGCATGCATGATTTAACGTTTATATTTCCCTTCCAGATTTCTTAGGTTTTTAGGTGAAGTTAATGCAAGATCTCTTGGTTGCTTCATGCGAATACCTATTTTCTGGAATTACCACAGAAACCCTCGAGACTCGCACCTAGCCTATTTGGATTGTGTGAAAGTGCAGGTTCATTAGGTTAGGTTGTATGTAGAAAGCCTCGGTATCTTCGGTTTCATCAGATTAATGACAGCTTTCTGACTTGTAATTTATTTTACGTTTTTATTTATTTTGCTTTGCTTTTCAAACCCATATTTTATTTTCAGCAGTTTAATTACTGTGTTTGAATAAATCATTGAAAATCCATCAAAATTAAAGGTTAAAACAGATTTTATTCATTTTGAGTCCATTGAAAGTTCAAAATTAATAAACCACAGTGCCCCTTGTTAACATCCACTTGCAAACCCTAAGGTGTTCTTAGCATTTCATTTTAAACAGCATCCTTGATAATCAATAATTGGCATAATAAGAACCTTGGAGAAATCGTTTTTCTTTGCAAGCAGAGGATTTAGGACTCGGATCCTACAGGGAGAGTGTGTTTTCACAATCGGGTTAAAACATCACTCAACAGATTGGCGCTAGAAGGAGGGCCGAATCGGTTTATCTATTTCAATTTTTATATCTGAATATTTTGTTTTTGATTTAATTATGAAATTATTTACGGCTAAACTGCAACATTGTTTTTGTGTTTGTTGCAGGTTTTCTTCGAACTAGCCGAGGGTTTCCTCAGGGCGAGGCTGGACCCACCACGCCGTATTGCGACCAGGTCTCAAACAACCGGAGAAACCATTTTTCACGACCTTCCTGGTACTCCCCAGGGTAAAGTCAAGCAAGTCGTAAGCACTCCAGGTAGCAAAAGGCCTGTTTTCTCCGGGGAACGTCGAGTGGACCTACGTCGGTAATATCCGTTGCCCCTAGTGTGCCTATAGTTTGTAATATTTCTTCCGCTATTGTAGGTCTGTCTACATCAATTCCGAGTCAAATGGCTCAAGCTCCGAGTAGCTCCTTGGTATGGAGCTAACAATACTCCTTTGAATATTGCTTGGGGATATCCATGAAATCCCCAAGAACATTGAAATATTTCTGCCTAAATACAAGCCGGATGGCCTAAGAACAGATGAGAAGAACATATCCAAGCCTATAGAGATGTTTTAATTAGGCTGCAAGTTCGAGCATGAAGATGTAGCCTGCAGAATTTTCCCCATGAGCTTGGATCCAATAGCATATGAATGGTATATATGCTTGCCAGCTGGTTCAATCACCTCTTGGACACAAATGGAAAATGCATTTGTCAATCAATTTAGGTCGCCCTTAGATCCCGCAACTATTTACAATCGGTTTATTACATGCAAACGGGGCCAAGGGGAACCAATCCGAATGTTTAATCGAGAGATTCCAAAAGAACTATAACGAGCAATTAGACATTTTGCCATCGATCCTGCGGTAGCTTTGCGAGATATATTTTGGGGCATTGGACCCCATGACAGCCATGTTTGCAAGGCGTAATCCTCAGGTCACCACGTTGGCTTTGGCCTATAATGAAGCCATGACTATTGAGCAGCAATTGACATCGCAAGGCTACGGGTTTACCCAGATGCCTATGTTGGGACAGTGTGCTCCATATGGTCAAGTTCCCCAGGCAAATCAACTCATGGCACCACAAATGCCAAGTATGAACGCCTTCCCATATCAGTAGCCGTATCCACCAGCACCCGCATATGCACCCATTCCAATCCAACCAATCACAGCCATTCCACCTGTTTCTGCATTTTTGCAGAACAGTCAATCAACTACGCGAGGAAACTAGTCAAGTCAATCCTCAAGCCATAGTTCCTGTTCCGAATCCAATCCCAATTCAAGGTATCAATCCATATGGGAATCCAATTCCTCCGAACCCCACCCAAATGTGGAATCAAGACCCCATCAATTATGCAAATCCAATGGGGGTTAACAACAATGTGGTTCCACCGAAGGATGTTTTTTCGGAAGTCGAAGAGCTCAAGAAACTAGTGCATAAACTAAGTAATGACGAGGGTTCAACAGTAGAAGCATGAGTCCCGTGCCCCTCACCCAAGTCAAAATTTTAACAATAGAGGGAGGCACTGGAACACTAAGCCAAACAATGGGGGAGTTTCTGCTCCCATTGCTAATCAATTAGATGCTTCTGCAGGCCCTAGCCAATCCAATTCTCTTTTGAATCTTTCAGATTTGGCATGGGAAAGAGGGTGCAGGTTACATAACACAAAAGAACACAATGAGAGGAATTGTCCTGAGATCGCTAGATACACTCATTGTCTTCAAGCACAAGTTGATGATTTGGAACTGGTATCAAATGAGGATCCATCGTATCAGCAAGATGAAAATATTATGGTGATGGAAACAGTATATCACCAAGAGGGTGAGAGCGAGGAGGAAGAAGAAGAAGTTTTGGAACAGGAGGTGCAAGCTTTTCGAGATTTCAAAAAGGGGACTCATGGGTACCATTTGAGGAGTAAGTCTAAAGCCCCTAAAACCTCATCAACACCTCCAAACAGTTCTATTCTTCCTCCAGATACAAAGGCAAGTAACAACCCTCCCCCTCCACTCAGAAGAGAAATGTCTAATGACGTCCAAAAGACAGTCAAATTCGAAAAACCAAATTATGACGTAGTGGAGGATATGAAGAAGTCCAAATCTAGCCTTTCATTCTTGGACGTAGCTAAATTGCCTGGTCAAAAGGAGGCGTTGATAAGAGCTTTGAACTCACCTGATCCGATGTGGAAGGAAAAAAGAGCTGAATCCCATCTGATTTTGCGAAAGGAGAGAAGGGATGTCCCGCCATTCTTATTAACTATGAGAATTGCGGGTAAGAACTTGCATAACTGTTTGGTAGACACGGGAGCCACGAGCAACCTCATGCCTACGGAGATATGTCAAATGCTTTGGGTCTACAACCGGTTTCATCCAAATGCACGGTCTTGCAATTGGACCGTTCAGAGGTAAATGTAGTAGGGACCTTATATGATGTCAAGATTCAATTAAATTCTGAACCCAGGGTCCAGCAGGTTGTAGACATTTTGGTGGTTAACATCCCAAGTAGGTATGGAATGTTACTTGCGAGAGATTGGATGAAAACGTTGAATGGCTATTTTGCAACAGACTGCTCGCATATGTGGCTGCCATGGAAGGGCATTGCTAACCAAATCCGAGTGGAAAATGAACCGAGGCTTAAGGAGATTATAACGAATTTTAACAAGCCGAATGAGGTTCAGTTTTTCGAGCCAGACCTAGGGGTCTATGCTCTTGATGTTGAGAAATCTGCTGATGAACTTAAAGAAGAGGTGTGTCATGGTGGTTCTTCTGAGGAAAAGGATTACACGTGGTTGCTCAAGTTTGATGGATCAAAATCTAGACAGGGAGCAGGAGGTGGAGTCGAGCTCACCTGGTCCAGGGAGGTAAACCATTATTGGCTGCCTACGGATCGCAATTTCCTTGCACAAACAATGTGGCAGAATACGAAGCATTGATCTACGGTTTACGTCTAGCATTGAGCAAACATGTTAAATGCTTGAAGGTTTTGGGAGATTCTGAGTTGGTTGTCAAGCAAATCAAAGGACAGTATACATGCCGTGACAAAATACTGAGCCTTTATAGGACTAGGGTTATGGACCTCATGGAGGAGTTTGATGCATTCAACATAGCCCTTATTTCTAGGAGAGGAAATCGAATAGCAGACTCTCTTGCAGTCGCCGCGGGCATGTTAAACCCGGTGGATATAAAAAGATGTAAAAATTTTTCCATTGAGCTGGTTCCTTGTCCATCAATACCTGATAATGTGAAGAATTTCCAGGTTTTTGAGTGTGACAGGCACATCTTCAAGTTTGTCACAAACTCGGGTATTTTTGAAAATCGAGGTGATCGATGAGGAACAAAGGTGGCGAGGATGAAACGAGAAGAAAGTGAAGCTGCGTATCAATCCAACAAAATTCCTAAAGACGTGGTTTCATTAGAAAAGATGTTCGACATGGAATGCAAGAACAAGAAAAGAAAAAGAGTCCCGCTCCCCAAAGATGCATGCGATTCAATTAATGCAGGGAGTGCGGACAATCCAAAGGAGGTGTACATAGCAAAGGCATGTAGAGAGGAAGAAAGGAGCAATATAATACAGGCTTTGAAGCATTACATAGATTGTATTGCTTGGAACTACAATGAGCTGAAGACTTACAACCAGAACATTATCACGCATACCATCCCTTTGAAGCCAGACTCCAAGCCTTTTAGGCAAAGACAGCGAGTTGTTAACCCGCTATTGGAGCCTTTGATCGAAAAGGAGGTTAAAATATTATTGGAAGCGAAAATCATTTTTCCTGTTAGGCACTCAACATGGGTGGCCAACCTCGTTCCAGTAAGAAAAAAGAGTGGAGAGATTAGGCTGTGCATAGATTTTCGAAATCTTAATAAAGCCTCTCAAAAAGATAATTATCCATTACCATCAATCGATGAAATTCTGCAAATGGTAAATGGATCTGAAATGATGTCCTTTCTCGATGGATATTCTGGGTACAACCAAGTTCTTATACATCCGGATGACGAGGATGAAAACAACCTTCACTACCAAGTGGGGGACATTTGCATATAAGAGAATGTCGTTCGGACTGTTAAACGCTGGTGCAACTTTTCAACGCGCCATGGATTACGCATTCAAAGGGCTAATAGGCAAATGCATCATCGTGTATGTGGATGATATCCCAGTTTTCTCGAAGAAGAGAGAGGATCATGTTAAAGATTTGAAGAAAGTGCTTCAAAGATGCAGGGAACATGGAATTTCATTAAATCCCAAGAAATGCATTTTTGGAGTGACAGAAGGGAAACTGCTAGGTCACATTATTTCAAAGGAGGGAATATCCATCGACCCAGAAAGGATACAAGCTATCCAAGACCTACCTCTCCCGAGCAGTAAAAAAGAATTGAGGTCTTTCTTTGGGCAAGTCAATTTTGTGAGGAAGTTCATTTCTAGCTTTGCTGAGATAGCTAAACCTCTAAACCAGATGCTCAAGAAAGATGTGGACGTAAGGTGGAACGAGGAAAGTAGAGTGGCTTTCCAGAATATCAAAGATGCCATTTCCAAAGCCCCGGTCTTGATAAGCCCAGACTATTCCAAGCCTTTTTACATTTATGCTTTTGCATCGGAACACTCCTTTGCGAGTGTCTTAACCCAAAAAGGTGAGGATAGTGCCGAAAAGCCCATTGCATTTTTAAGTGCCCCCCTAAAAGATGCCCAATTAAGGTATTCAATCCTTGATAAGCAAATGTACGCACTTTTTAAAACTGTGAAAAAATTTAGGCACTACATCGTGCACAGCAGAATTATCGCCATCGTGCCCGATTCTGCTGTCAAGACCATGTTTTTACAGAATGAACTAGGTGAGAAGAGAGGAAAATGGATTTCGACCATCCAAGAATTTGATCTCGAAATCCAACCAATGAAACTAGTTCGAGGACAAGGACTGGCAAAGGCGATCGCGAGAAAATGATCCGCAAATAACGAGTCAATGCTCAAATACGAGAATACATGGCTAAGGAGGACTGGTATGTTGATATTGTGCAATTTTTATTGGTTGGTAAGTGCCCTTCTAATTTGAATTCAACACGGAGGAGAGCTTTAAGGCTTAAATACGTTAACTATCTGATAAAGTCCGGTGTGCTTTACGGGAAAAATCATGAAGGTATCTACCGAGATGCTTGAGCAAAGATGAAGCCGCCAGAGTGTTGCAAGAATTTCATGGCAAGCATGGAACTGGTCATGGTGCAGCCAATGCTACAGCACACCAAATCCTACGAGCGGGATATTACTGGCCTCATATATTCAAAGATGCACATGCTCATGTGCGATCTTGTCACATATGTCAAGTGGCTGCAAATAGAGAAAGAAATGCAGCCATGCCGTTGCAACCTGTAGTTGAAACGAGACCGTTTGCACAGTGGGGACTGGATTTTATCGGGGTTATTAACCCAAATTCTTCTGATTCTCACAAATTCATTTTGACGGCTACGAGACTATTGTACAAGGTGGACGGAGGCGATTCCTACTAAACATGCCACCACGAGATGTGATTAAATTTCTTGAGGATCAAATTATAACAAGATTTGGGATGCCCGACTCTATTGTCGGTGACAATGGTAAAGCTTTCATTTCCACACAATTTGCAGAGTGGGCATATGATAATAAAGTGAGCTTGAAATTTGCATCCAATTACTATCCTCAAGGAAATGGGTTGGCCGAGTCTTCAAATAAGAATTTGTTGAATACTATTAAGAAGTTCTTTGGAAAAGAACCCTCGGGATCGGCACGATCAACTAAAGTTTGCCCTTTGGGCGAGATAGGACCGAGTGAAAGAATCCATAGGGAATACTCCCTATCATTTGGTCTATGGGCAAGACCCGATATTTCCAGCAAATTTGAAGTTGCGAGACCTTACATTTCATACAAGAGTACTTGGGGACGAGATGATCAAGTTGAAGCCGAGGTTGAGCCGGTTGTTGCACCTTGATGAAAAGAGAGAAGAGGCCGTGAATCACATGAATAAACACCGGGAAGTAATCAAGAGATGGTTTGACAGAAGGGCCAAAGTTAAATCATTCGAATTTCAGATTTAGTATTACTATGGGACAAAAGACATGAGGAAAAAGGAAACCATCAAAAGTTTGATTGTCTTTGGTTAGGCCCATATCAGATTTAGAGATTCTTGGGAAGAATACCTTCGGGCTAAAAACCTTAGAAGGGGAAATATTTCACGCTGCCGGTTAATGGGCAGATTTTAAAACATTATTTTAGCCCTTAGGTTGTGGGACTTTCATATCATTCTTTGATTTTGGTGGGATTTTCAGATCTTGTTTCATTGTTTAGGATTTTCAGATTTTGTTTGATTTAGGATTGTTAGCTTAGCTAGGATTTTGGTTGTGGATTTGATTTCAATTGTCATGTTGTTAATTTTGATAAAAAAATAAAAAATAAAAATAAATAAATTGAGATGCCAACTTATGCTTAGGGTTAGGAGAATATGAAATATTGGAATTATCTTGTAAAGGCTCCACCAAGTAACACAAGCATATTAAGTTATATTGTTTGATTTTGTGATACATGAAAAAATCAGTTTTGCATGACATATCATTTCATTTGCAAAGATAAGGCATTCATATTCCATCTCACCTCACATACATTTCATTTTAGTTACATATGCATCTTATGTACAAGCCATGAAAGTACGTCAAATTCTCTTAGGGTTATGTTATAACATAAATGTAAGTAGCTCCTAAGGTTGGAAACTGAGTCTTGAGATATCTAGAACCAAGCACGTCTCATGCATTAAAAAGGATCTTGAGCAAAATGATCAAAACCTAACTTGGAGGAAAAGGTTGGGCGAAAGAAGTTATTCATGTCTATCCTATTATGCAACATGATCCTTAAAGCAGTGGTTTTAACCACTTCCATTAAGCCTAAAGCCTAAAATCAGAGTAGTAAGGATAGGGTTAAATCCTCATCGAACTTAGGTTGAGGATCCAATTCCCCAAAGCTTTGATTTGACCCACATGGAGTAGTAAGGATAGGGTATAAATTCTCATCTCGGTTGGTTGAGAATCCGATTCCCCAAAGCTCTTATGTCTCATTTCATAATCAGTCTTGGATTGTAAGGATCGTACTATTTGTCCTCTGCAAGGGATGGATAGTCATCCCCAAGGTCTAAGTAACAAAATTAATGATTTATATCTAAGGTTTGGATTGTAAGGATCGTACTACTTGTCCCTAACCAAGATGGGTAGTCATCCCCAAGGTCCAAGAAATAAATAAATAAAAAAAATTTTCCCATCTCATCTTTATTTTGGATTGTAAGGATCGTACTACTTGTCCTCTACAAGGGATGGGTAGTCATCCCCAAGGTCCAAAGAAATGGAGATAAGTTTTGGATTGTGGGGTTAGATATGCCCATGCATGGCATCATGTCTTGCCTAAAAAACAAGACCACCGATTGTCTAGAGGGTTAGACTAGCATGACCATTTCTTCCATAGCTGGTTTAATTATTTTTCTTAAAGTGAGGTAATGAACTCTAAATCGGAATAGTAAGGATAAGGTTAAACTCTCATCTCGGTTGGTTGGGAGTCTGATTCCCCAAAGTTCTGATTTCACATTCACTTGCACATGGGTTCTAGATAGTAGGGACTCATAACCAACTTTGGGATACAATAAGGTAATGAATCAGTGGATCCTAAGAGGGTTTGGCAATCTTGAATGCTTGTACATAATAATAGAAGAATGACCATGCATCTTATGAAGGCAAGGCCTTCTAGCACGTCCATTAGGGTCACAAATCATTCATCATCCCACATATGCACTCATACAAAACTGATGATGGAGTGTGGATCAAATTCAAATGATAGGGAAGGAATTCATTGCACACACTGAGCTAATACTTGAGGATTCTAATGATTCATGTACTTCTGATCTTTGGGCATTTGTTATTTTGCTTATGTGCTAACATGTATTTGCGAGTTTGTGATATGTTTCAGGTTGGGTTCTTACTAAAATGCTCAAGAGCATTTGACAACAGAGTCGCCATTTGTTGTGGTTGATCCACAACACACCCCAAAATTGGGGACCCACCTTTTTGCAGGCTTGCAGAGAAGAATCTCGGTGACCCAGATGCTAAAATTGAAGAAAAGAAAAAAAATGCCTAAGTGTTGAAAGGTGTCGCGAAATCGCGACTGGTTGCGCCATCGCGACCGAAGCCAAAAAATTGTCGCGAAATCGTGACATGTCGAAAAATCGCGGTCAACGCGGTCAACGGCAACAAAACAAAAAAATGGTCGCGATTTCGCGACGTGTTTCGGGGAGGCGTACGGAAAGAAAAAGCGGTAGCGATATCGCGACAGAAAGTTGCATGAAGGTCCAGGGGGAAAATGTCGCGATATCGCGACAGGTTTTGCCAAGACGTACGGATGATGAAAGGTGTCGCGATTTCGCGACGCATTTTGGCATAGTTGTACGGTACAAGGAAGATGTCGCGAAATCATGACGGAAATGAAAATCAGGCTCGAAGCAGAGAAACGGTAGCGATTTCGCTACGCCTTGCGGAAAGAAGACTCAAAGTTCAAAACGGTAGCGATATCGCTACAAATTTCATAAAGGCCAGTCTCAAAGTCAGAGGGTAGCGATAGCGCTACAAGTTTAGTGAGAGAGGGCTTGAAACAAAAATGGTAGCGAATCGCTACCATGTCACAAGGAGAAGGCTTGAAACGAAAGTGGTAGCGAATCGCTACCACATTTCAAAGGGACACTGCAAGGCCAAGGTGGTAGCGATATCGCTACCACATTTTGAAAAGGGCTCAAAGTTAGAAAGTGGTAGCGATATCGCTACCATTCGAAAAGGAGGGCTCAAAATGTTAAAAGGGTAGCGATATCGCTACGAGAAGTTGTCGGAGGTAGACAAATGAAAAACGGTCGCGACATCGCTACGGGGAGTCGATGAAGGCGTACGGTCGGGAAGCGAGTAGCGATATCGTGACATGTCACGATTTCGAGGTCGGGAAGGTGAACAGGCGGACTTGCAGTTTTGTCGGGTTTTTGCGCAGGAAAGCGTTACAGGGGGTGCAGAAAATGCGTGACACGTGGCGCACAGGTGTCAAACTTGCAGAGGCGTTACATGCAGGGATGAATTTCGAAGCGTTTTCAAATTTGAGCGTGAATCAAAGCGGGAAAAAGCAGGAATTTGAGGGGTCATGTGCAGGAAGGTGAAATGAAGCGACGAGAGAAGATCGAAGAGCCGCGTCAAACATTATAAGACCAGAATTGCAAATCGAAGAAGGGGGTTGGAAATTGCCGAATACGGAGTTGCGGAGACGAGAGCTTTGTGCTATTACGGGCCCGTACTTGGGCAATTTCCTTCTTTTTGTTACGGGATTTTCTTTTACACTAGAACATTTTTGAATGTAATCGAGATATCATTTAAATACAAATACAGAGAGTTGGCATCTTATTGGATGAGAAAGAAGGAGTAACTTTTGCATGCATGATTTAACGTTTATATTTCCCTTCCAGATTTCTTAGGTTTTTAGGTGAAGTTAATGCAAGATCTCTTGGTTGCTTCATGCGAATACCTGTTTTCTGGAATTACCACAGAAACCCTCGAGACTCGCACCTAGCCTATTTGGATTGTGTGAAAGTGCAGGTTCATTAGGTTAGGTTGCATGTAGAAAGCCTCGGTATCTTCGGTTTCATCGGATTAATGACGACTTTACGATCGTAATTTATTTTACGTTTTTATTTATTTTGCTTTGCTTTTCAAACCCATATTTTATTTTCAGCAGTTTAATTATTGTGTTTGAATAAATCATTGAAAATCCATCAGAATTAAAGGTTAAAACAGATTTTATTCATTTTGAGTCCATTGAAAGTTCAAAATTAATAAACCACAGTGCCCCTTGTTAACATCCACTTGCAAACCCTAAGGTGTTCTTAGCATTTCATTTTAAACGAGCATCCTTGATAATCAATAATTGGCATAATAAGAACCTTGGAGAAATCATTTTTCTTTGCAAGCAGAGGATTTAGGACTCGGATCCTACAGGAGAGTGTGTTTTCACAATCGGGTTAAAACATCACTCAACAGGACTTCAACAACTATGCTTATCAAACAAGATTTAGACACAACTCACAATTCAGAAAACCTTGAAGCATTCAACCAACCACTTTAAAAAAGGAAACCACAAACAATCATTTTCCCTCCAATGATATTTCAGAAATAAACCACCATAAGCAATCAATAGGAGAATTTTCCCATACCTTTTATGAATATGAAAAAGCCTCTTTGTAAATTTGCCACAATCACAAAATTCTTTTGCCAATCCTCACAAGGGTTAGTAGATCACAAAATAGTCAACATTACTCTACTTTTCAATAATCATCACCAAGGCCTTTAATTGCACAACTTCCTTATCTCTCCTAAAACCACTTGTACCATAAAATAAAATAAATCAAAACATTGCATAACCTTTTCACTCCCAAAACAACTTATACCATAAAATAAAATAAATCACAATATTGCATACCTTGTCACCTCATAAAATAATTAATCCTCTTGAAAAAAAACAAGGCAAACTACACTTTTGGAACCGCTTTGCAAAATCAGAAATATATCTTTACACACACATTATTTTTCCTTCTAAATAAGTTAGTCAAATAGCCCTTGAAATAAGCTTTCCGAAGATATATAATATGCCACATTTCCAAAATAAATTGAAACCTTTACATATATATATATATATATATATGCCAACCTCCATTAATTGCACATAGGTCGGACCTCCATTAATTTAAACTTAAACTTTAAAATTTAATATCTTCATCATCGGAGGTCCTTTTTTGATGAAACAAAATTCCACCTTGGATTTTAATAAAATTCCTTTCCACATAAGCCCACCATGATTTTAAATAAAACATTTTATTTTGCTTGCATTGGTTTTCATAAAAACCTTGTATATATCCATTCTCTTCAAAATATCATAGATGATTATCTATGAAGTGCTTTTGCCACTAAAACTAAATATAATCCATGTGACATCAATGACAACATAAAATGCCTCAAATTAACCCAAATTTCCAAAAATATCCCCCTTTGGTATTGATGGCAACACCTCTAATGAAAAAACCACAATCACTGCAAAAACCATCTCTAAGAATCAAATTTGCTCCCCCTGACTCAATACTCTCTATGGAGGCTGCTCCCCCTAACTCAATACTCTCTTTAGAGGCTGCTCTCCCTAACTCAAATCTCTCCCCTTTTGACATCAATGGCAAAAGGGACACCTATGGGGCTAAAAAATATGACTCTTAAGCATAGCCCCCTCACCACCTTCTCTATTGAGGTGATTAATTTTGGGGTGGGAGTACCTTTACTCCCATATTACATTGATTCTTTCCTCTATCAACTTCCTTCCATGTTTTTTTGATATCCTTCTCTTGATGAATTACTTGATCTTCTTGTCTTGAACCTTTTTGAACTTCTTGCCTTGAACCTATTTAGAATTGAGTCCTACACCATATTGCACTATGCCCAAAGTTATTGCAATTAAAACACTTGATATTGTAGCCTTTGGATGGTGCCCATGTCCTGAAATTATTCTTAAAATAATTTTCATATTCATTCATTTTCTGAACCCTATATTGTGAAGCTCTGTTTTCATGACCATTATGACCATGACTTCTAAATTATGTAGCTCTAAAACCAAAACCATGTTGCTCATTTCCTTTTCACTAAAAATATCTATGACCAATCCTGTTGCATGAGAAGCAATGTCATTGAAAACCATACCTTCTTCCATTGAAGTTTCTTCTAGAAAAATCAAAATTCTTTGATCCATGGATCCTTTCTTGACCATTATCCTTATGATCATCTTCAACTTGTGCATTGCATTCTTGAACCTTCTTTGTAGCATCTAAAACCTCTTCCTTGCCTTTCTCTTCAAGAATTTATTTTCCTTTTGAACTTGATTCGCCTATCTCAAAACAAGAACCAAACTGAATATTTGGAGTGGAGCCATAGGAACTTTGGAACTTTCTTCACAAATATTAGGTGCTTTCTTGTTTTCATCTTTTATAACTTCATTTCCTTTTGAGTGTGATTCCCCAAACATGAAATATGGGACCTTTGGTACTTTGGAATCTTTCTCTTCTTTCTCTTCATTTGTGTCAAGTAGCAACTTGGCATCCATATCTATAGCCTCTGAAATACATGTTTCCTTTTTAGTACAAGTATCTTTACCTTTTGAGTCATGTGATGGATCAAAATTCTCATGTAGGGAACATCTCAATTATTTTAGATTCTCCTTAACCTCTTGTAGTTGTTCATGGATATTATGGAAGTCTTCCTTTAGATCAACTGATACATTATCCTCTTGTTTAACTTCTTCTGTTTGGAGTGAATGTTATTCTTCTACTTCTCTTATTCCATAGAAAAACCCTTCATCTTAACTGTCACTAAGATCATTATAATATTCTATAGCAAATAAAATCTCAAGATTTCTTTGACCATGCCTATTTCCTTGATGTGTCATCTCATCTTCACTATCATTGAAACCATTGCAATATCTTGATCTGTGATCTCTTTGACCACACACAAAATATTGTTCTCTTTCACCTTCTATTCCTAGGAATAAATGCTCTTCCTTTTCATCATCTGAATTGTCTCTATCACTATGATCTGAGCTATCACTTGCTTCTACAATGTAGTAATATTTATTTGCCTTCTAAAAAAATTTCTTCTTCTCATACCTGTTTTGCTTGAATCTGTCATCTTTGTCATGCTTATGCTTTCCATATTCTTTTCTTCTATGATCCTATTTTTCATCATCACTGATTTCTTCATGTGGACACTTGTATGCATAGTGACCAAGATCACCACACTTATAGCACCTAACTTTCCTTATATATCTAAAATTCCTTGAGTCCTTATTCCTTTTGATGAAGTTAGCTTCCTCATCATTTTCTAAAACTCTATGTTTTTGAAAAAATTTCTTTATTTTTTTCAAAAGCCTTGAATGCAATATATTTTAATAGAGATTGATGTTTAATTACCCTCATATCATAAGCTATGAGAGTACCTTGCAATTCTTCCAGTGTTAACTTGTTGATATTCATTATTTCTTCTATTGTGAAACCTTTGCATAATATTTCATGGGAAGTGATCTCAAAACCTTTTGAGTAAATTTTGATTATTTCATCTCAAAACCTAGGTCTCTCATAGTGTTAGTAATCTCATCAACTCGAAGTAAGAACTTTGCAATATCTTCATAATATTCCATTTTTAATTCCTCAAATATTTTTCTATGAGTTTGTAGTTTTGCCAACTTTACCTTGGAATCTCCTTCATAAGTATTCCTCAACTTGGTCCACATCTCATTAGCTAAAGTACATACCATGACCTTTACAAAATTTATCTCACGTAGCCCACTCAAAATATAATTCATTGTTATTGTATTGATATCAACCAATTTACTAGTAGTCTTATCTTCGCCGGCATCACCTTCAACCTTATACTATTTTTCAACCATCTACCATACCTCATATCCTTGTGATATCAAGTATTTCTTCATTATCATACTCCAAAAATCATAATTTTTACCATCAAAAAATGGAGCCTTATTTGAAGATAATCCATTCTGTGAAGCCATCTATGTTCTTGTAGAATCCGCCCTCAAGATGTTAGTATTTTTGAAAAAACCCGCTCTAATACCAATTGAAGAACACAAGCTTATACTGAGAGGGGGGGTGAACAGTATAAGACCACTTTTTACTTTTTCTTCCAATTCAATATTATGTTGTGTAAAGATAGCAGTATTAATAGCAGTAATCAAATCAATGCACAAAAACCATACACAATAGAGACACCACAATTTACGTGGTTCACCCAATGTAGGCTACTCCACAAAGAAAATATTTTACTAAAACTTTCTCAATCAATATCTTTGGGAATCACTCCCAATTACAATGTTTATGGATATTTGTCCAAAGGATATGTTGATCCCCTAATATCAAGTTCATGGATATCTTCCACAGGAGAACTCTTTCTCCTTCTACTCTGGCTATGTGATCTTCTAGAAGAATTTTTCTCTCTACTACACTAACTGGTGGAACTCTCTCCACTTGAAGACTCCTCACTCAGATCTATCTTCAACTGTGTTGGCTGCTAGATCTCTATCCACTGAGACTCTATCCTATGTACTCTATCACCTCCAAATATCTGTCAATAGGCTCACTAAGAACTTACTCAATAGGCTCATACAAAACCTACTTAACAAGCTCACACATAACTTGTCAAATTTATGCTAGCAAGCTCACCAAGAACTTGCCCAAATCTTCTCTAGCAAGTTCACCAAGAACTTGCCCAAATATGCTCTAGCAAGCTCACCAAGAACTTGCCCAAATCTCCTCTAGCAAGCTCACCAAGAACTTGCCCAAATTTGCTCTAGCAAGATCACCAATAACTTGCCCAAATATGCTCTAAAACTATCCACAAATCTTTCCCAAAATTGTCCTCAAATATGTCCCAACATTGTCCTCAAATCTATCCCAAAGGCCTTCTCAAAGGCTCAATCAATCATGCTCAAGTAGCACTCAAATATCATCCATAAATATATCAAGGCAAAGCTCAAATATGAACTCAAAAATGAATGGCAATGTACTCTTCAATGGATGACAACAATGATCCACAATGATCTCAACTCAACTCAAATCATAGAAGCATAAAGAGAATTGTTAGAGACTCAATATGTTCTAATCTCAATATCAACTCAACTCAAATCAACTCATAGAAGCATAAAGATAATTGTTAGAGACTCAATATGTTATAATCTCAATCTCAACTCAAGTCAAGTCAATATCATAGAAGCATAAAGAGAATTGTTAGAGACTCAATATGTTCTAATATTACTCTCAATTCAAATTAGAATAATGGAATAGTTTTTTTATAAGACTTGAAAAATCACTTCACACATCACTTGACTAGGCTCAATCAACTCAACTCAACCAATCACCACAAGGGACAACTCTCTCTCACACAACCCTAGTCCAAGTATGTATCAACCAACTCAAATATTTCCAATAATGCTCAACCACAAATCTCACATAACAATGATACTCATGTTCTTTTCTAACTAAAGTTAGTTCACAACCAATGGGCTTCAAAAACTATGCTTATCAAATAAGGTTTATACATAACTCTCAATTCAGAAAACCTTGAAGCATTCAACCAACCACTTTCAAAAAGGAAACCACAAACAATCATTTTTCCTCCAATGATATTTTAGAAATCAACCACCATAAACAATCAATAGGAGAATGTGCCCATACCTTTTATGAAGATAAAAAAACCTCTTTGTAAATCTGCCACAATCACAAAATTATTTTTCCAATCTTCACAAGGGTTAGTAGATCACAAAATAATCAACATTACTCCACTTTTCAATAATCATCACCAAGGCCTTTAATTGCACAACTTAGTTATCTCTCCTAAAACCACTTGTACCATAAAATAAAATAAATAAAAACATTGCATAACCTTTTCACTCACAAAACAACTTCTACCATAAAATAAAATAAATCACAATATTGCATACCTTGTCACCTCATGAAAGATTAATCCTCTTGAAAAAGAACAAGGCAAAATTCACTTTTGGAACCCTTTTACAAAATCATAAATATCTCTTTACACACACCTTATTTATCCTTCTAAATAAGTTATTCAAATATCCCTCGAAATAAGCTTTTCGACGATATATAAAATTCCACATTTCTAAATTAAATTGAAACCTTTACATAAATATATATGCCAACCTCCTTAAATCGCACATAGGTCGGCCCTCTATTAATTTAAACTTAAACTTTAAACTTTAATATCTTCATCATCGGAGGTCATTTTTTGATGAAACAAAATTCCACCTTGGATTTTAAGAAAATCCCTTTCCATATAAGCCCAAGATAGTTTTAAATAAAACCTTTTACTTTGTCTACATTGGTTTTCATAAAAACCCTGTATATATCCATGCTCTCCAAAATATCATAGATGATTATCTATGAAGTGCTTTTGCCACCAAAACCAAATATGATCCATGTGACATCAATGACAACATAAAATGCCTCAAATTAACTCAAATTTTAAATAAATAAATCCTTCCATTGACGTCTAATATTGTGGTGGCATAATGGTATAAATACAATATGCCTTAGTGGCAAAGAACTTACCTTCGTTCGAATTACTCTAAGACTGCGATTTCTATGATTTTTGTGCAAGGAAGAAGACAAAAGGTTTTTTTGTCTTGTGTGTGCTAGCAAAGGAATAAGGTTGGAAAGGCTCTAAGCTTCATATCCCTCTTATGGGTTGGCATTGTGGCAAGAAGCTGCGACTTAGGGCTTTGGCAAGCGGAAGGACCCACGATCGAATCTCGATGGTAGTTTTGGTGAAGGTTTTGTTTGAGAGCCAAAGGAAGCAGTGTACTCTTTTTGGTTTAGGTGCCAAAAGGAATCATATAGATCATGTGGTGCTCATTGATTCCAATGTGAGCACCTAGCTCACATGGTGGTTTGAGCTGTGAATAGGGCGGTGGTGGAAGCGCATCGTGGGTTCGATTCCCACCAAGGGCAAAAGGTATTTAAATTTTTCAAATTTAATTTTTATCCTAAGGTTGTTTGGCATAAGATTTTAGGGAGATATAAGGTTTGTGAAAGTTGATTTTTATATTGTGATTTTTGGTGATTAGAGTGTTGAATGGAGTGATAAGGCTTTAGATGGTTTTGAATATTATTTCAAAATAAAGTCTTATTTGGTTTAATATTTTAAAGGAGTAATAAGGTTAATTGAGTTCTCATGTTTTGTATGGTGAAAATAATTTGTGAGGAAATTATTGATTAAAATTCTAAGAAGGATTTTGCTACCTAACCCTTAAAGCTGTAAAAGAGAGTAATTGTGGTTGAGATAGGTTTTTAAGGGTAATTTTTCATCAAAAAAAAGGTATGGGCACATCTTCCTTGTGAGTGATTATTGGATTTTGTGAATGTTAAGTTGGAGTGAAAAGGATTGTTTGATAAGAATTGTTGAAAATAATTGAGTGAGTATTCATATGCTTGGACTAGGGTTTATAAGAAAGGAGTATTTCATTGAGTGATTGATTGAGTAAAGTTGTATAAGCCTAGTCAAGTGGGAGTGTTGAAATGATATTTCAATTTCTATGAAACAAATTTTTCTATATTTTGAATTGATTTGAGAAAGATATTGAAAGTGATTGAGCATTGTTGTGAGTGTGAAGCATATTGAGTCTCTAACAATTCTATATATATTTTTATAATATTGAACTAGATTCTGTGTGAAAATTGTTGATTTTATTGAAGAGGATTGAGTTGTGTTAAGTAAGTTTCAATGGAAGCTTACAATACATATTTGAGGTAAGTCTTGGTGAGAACTTGTTGAACAAATTTAAGGCAAGTCTTGGTGAAGACTTGTTGAGCAGATTGGACAAGTTCTAGAGAGAACTTATGGACAGATGAGTGTGATTTTTTTTGGAAGCTTACAAGGTAGAGTTTTTACAAGTATTTGAGAAGACTTGAGAGCAGAGTTGATTGATTGATTTGTTCAAACCTTGGGTTAAGGTTTGAGGTAGATATAGAAGAGTGGATTTGTGCTTGAGTTAAACTTTGTGTTAAGGCTTGAGGATAGAGTTTGGTGTGGATTTGAGGATAGGTTTGTGCCAGACCAAAGAAAAATATTGAGTAGATTTGTGCTAGACTGAAGGACTATGTTTAGTGCAGATCAGATATAGAGATTGATCATATTTATGCTATATCAAAGGACTACGTTTAGTACAGATTAGAGATATATATTGAGTAGATATGTGCTATATTGAAGGACTGTGTTTACTACAGATCAGAGATAGAGATTGAGAAAATTTGTGCTAGACTGAAGGACTATGTTTAGTGCATATTATATATAGAGATTGAGTAGATTTGTGCTAGATTGAAGGACTGTGTTTAGAGTAGATCAAAAATAGATATTGAGCAGATTTGTGCTAGACCAAAGGACTATGTTTAGTGTATATTTGAGACAGATCTAAGAGTAAGATTTGGAGGTGACAGAGTATAGAGGATGATAATCTCTAGTGGATAGAGGTCCATTATCTAGGGTAGTGAGGACAGGTCTTCTAAGTGAGGATAGGAGTCTTCAATGGATAGAGATCCATAAGCCAGTGTAGTGGAGGTAGCAGTTCTTCTAGAATATTACTAGACAGATCAAAGGAGAAGGAGTTCTCTTGTGGATAGATATCCATGAAATTTATTAGGGTATTGGTATCTCCTTTGGACAAAGGTCCATAAATATTATAATAGGGAAAAGATTCCAAAGATATTTTTTGAGAAAATATTAGTGAAATATTTTCTTCGTGGAGTAGCCCATATTGGGTGAACCACATTAAATTGGTGTCTTTATTGTGTGTGGTGATTTGTGCATTACTTTGATTACTGCTATTGATATTGATATTGATACATTGCATAATATTCATTGGAAAATAAAAGTAAAAAGTGATCTTATACTGTTCACCCCCCTCTCAGTATAAGCTTGTGTTCTTCAATTAGTATTAGAGCAGGTTCCTTCAGAAGTGTTTAATAGATTGAAGGAAAAGCTTACAAGAACATAGATGGATTCAGAGTGGATCCTCAAGAAATTTAGCACCATTGTTCAATGGGAACAATTATACACTATGGAGCACAAGGATGAAGTTTCATCTAATGGCACTTGGAAATGAAGTATGAAAATTGATACACACCACCATCTACTCCATATACAGATAAATATGGTAAGCTTATACATAATTATAAATCAAGAGAAATGAATGCAATTCAAAAAGGCTTGCGTGAAACAAAGTTTATAAAGATTATGCATTGCAAATAAGCAAAGGAAATTTGGAATAAGTTGCAAGGCATATATGAATGAGATAAAAATGTCAAAAGGGTCAAGTTGTAAAACTTCAAAAGAGCATTTGAAGATCTAAAAATGAAGGATGAGGAAAACATTTTTGCATATCTACTTTGTGTGGATGATGTTGTTAGCTCCATGCAAGGACTTGGGATTGAAGTTTCAGAACCTGATGTGTGTGATAAGATTCTAATATCACTTCCAAAAAGGTTTCATAAAAATATTTTAGCTATAGAAGAATCAAAAGATATTGATCTGTTGACAAGAGATGAATTATATGGCATTCTCACAACATTTGAGATAAGAATAAAAGAGGAACTTATTCCCTAGAAAGAAGTAGAATTTAAATCCATTAAGAATACTAAGGGTAAGAAGTTAGATTCAAGCAATGAGCTATCCAGTGATGAAAAATCCAATTATGGGAGAAGGAATAAGGACTAAAGAAAGTACAAAGGTACAAAATCAGTTACATATTTTAAATGTGGAAAATATGGTTAATATGCATCTAATTTTCTAGAAGCTATAAATAGAAGTGGTTATGAGAAACAGGATCATAATAATAGGGATGCGGGAAGGCATAGGTACCAAAATAAAAATAGGAATGGATAAGGTACACAAGGGAAGAATTTTTTTAGAGCTATAAGAAGATTTCTATGAAAATAATGCAAGTAAGATCTCAAGTGATAGTGATGATAGTTCCTCAGATAATGATAGAGATGAAGTTCTATTTTTGGCAAAAGAAAAAGAAGTGGTTAGGAAAAGGACACCAATAATCCTCAAATTTTTTATATGTGGTAACTTTGGTCATCTTGAGGATAGTTGTACAAAGAATAGATTTAGTTTCAGTTACGATGAATATGAAGATACATTTGAAGGACCAAAAGATAATCTTCTTATGAAACTAGAAGAAGGAGGTGATCCTATAGAAGATAAGTCAGAAAAGAATGAAGATATTTTCAAAGGTAAACAAATAGAGGAAGAATCAGAGAAGGGAGAAGTTGATCTTGAGGGAGATATTATTCATGCTCTTGATGCATTAAATAAGGTAAGAAAGCAAAACTCCCAACTTAAGCTTCAGTTTCAAGAATGTGATGAAGAGAAAGGAAAGCTTATAGAGGATCTAAATAAGTCAATGGCTAATACAATGAAGTTCAAAGATAAGTTAGAAGAAAATTTTTTAGAATGTGAAAGGTTAGAGCATGAAGTAGCTTCACTAAGTAATAAAGTAAAAGAGTCTAAGGATAGGTTACACAGGTTTGAGAGAAGCTCAAAGAATTTGGATAAGATTATCAAGACATAAAAATCTACATCAAGAAAAATAGGACTTGGTTTTGAATGAGTACAAAAGAACCATAGAGAGGAGTCAATCTCAAGTTCTAAAGAAGAAGAAACTTCATAATAAGAGAGTATAAGAGAAAGTGAAACTTTTGGTGAAGAGTTGGATAACAAAAATTTCAACAAAGAAAGAAATAATGCACAAATGAGGAATAGATGGAACAAAAACTAGCACAGGGTAAAAGAAACTAAAATACCAATGAGATAAAGGCAAGGTAGTTTCAATGGATGATGCTTCTCATGTCACAGGTTTGGGCATAAGTCTACACAGTGCAGGATACATGGAAAAAAGGAATATGGAAGCTTCAAAAACAAATAACTTTTTCAAGGGTATTGCTACTCTTGTAATCACTTTAGTCACAAGGCAATGAATTGTAGGGTTCATGACAGGAATAGACATGGCTTCACCAAGAGAAATTCCAAGATATTTACACCTCTAAGGAATAACAACATTAAGTGTTATAAGTGCAATAATGATGGACATACAACAAAGTGGTGTATAGCAGAAATTCCATAGACAAGCATGAACATAAATAGTCAGAGGAATCAAAGGGATCATATGAGGAGGAAAGTGGACAAAGGAAAAGATCAATGCATGTTGGGAGTAGAAATACTTCCACCCCATAATTAACCACCTAAAGAGAAGGTGGGTAAGGGGCTAAGATAAGAGTCTAATTCTTAGCCCCGAGCCCTATTGGTCACGAATCTGCCACAGGAAAGGATTTTAAAATAAATGCACCCTAGACCCGGCCAACATTGAAAGGTTGAAAGAAAGAGATGTCTCCCAGACCAATCTCCAGAGAGGGTTGGTTCCCTTACTAAATCTAAGCTTGATTTCAGACTAAATTTGCAGGAAAGGAATTGGAAATATGTAGAAAGAAATGAGAAATTACAGAAAGAGATGGGAAATATAGCCACAGGCCAAATTCGTCAGATCGGGAAAGATTAGCAACAGATAACTTTAAGCACACTAACAACATATAACAGAAGACAACGACATAATTCACTTACAACCTTGCACAGATAACCTTCAGAATTGCATTCCAGAACTCACTTCCTCACTAGCAATATTTAAACTCAGATGTAGAATTCAAATTAAGCAGTAGATAAGAAATACAAGCGTAAATGAGGAATGTGTAAGATAGAATGGAACACACACAAAAAATTGCTTACAAAACCAAAGGCCAAATATCTTTCATTCATGCAAAGAACTTGAAAGCTTTTTAGCAAAAGTCTCTCTCTCGATCCCTCTTTCTGAGATCTACATTGATATTTATAGAGGTCTTGCCTCTTTGTAGCATTTAAAACATGAAATGGACCTCCTCGATATCTACAAAATGTGTAGCAACAATAAGAAAATGATCCCCTTAAACCAGCCTCAGAGAAATTAGAAATTAAATGAAACAAGGAACCGGTCATCTTCATTAAATGGTCATCCTCGAAGTATGCTTGGACCGTTAAAAAATCACGAATAGAACTTTGAATAATGGAGGCATCTTCAATTCTAGTGGCTTCAAAAACTACAGGCCTGAGCATGTTCTTCTATCTTGCACACATTGGAAAGCAGCAAAACATTCAATTCTGGAGTGCTTTTAATCCTTGGAAATCCCAATGCTTCATCGGGCCGTTGAACCGCTTTTTGGCGTGAAACTATGACAGGTTGCAAAAATGCGACATGTCACGAAATTGTGCCATATTTCTCTTTCGTACGCTTTTGCTATTTTGGATCACAAAAATCAACCATGTCGCAAAATCATGACGTTTTCGGCTCTTTGTTCTACTTTGTCACCTGAGGTCGTGAAAATGCGATGCGTCGCGAAATCGTGATATTATGTACTATGCTGCTCCTTTTCTACCTTGTTCTCACGAAACTATAACATGTCACGAAATCGTGACATTCTTTCTCTATGTAGACCTTGTGCTGTTTCGAACTGCGAAAACGCAACAAGTAGCAATTTCGCTACATCTTTCTCTCTTCGGATTTATCTTCCTGATACGTCGTGAAATCATGACATTCTCCTTTTATGGGACTTCCTTCCTCAACATGTAATGAAATTGCAACATGTTCTTTCATTTGCCTTCTTCACTCCTCCAAGTCGCGAAAACGTCACCATGTCGCGAAATCACAACAGTTCTCCTGCTTTTGTGTCCTTCTGTCTACCCGCGAAACTACACCATGTCGCAAAATCACGACAGTTTTCTCTTCCTTGGCCTTCACCCGCTTGTAGGTAGCGAAAATGGAACATGTCGCGAAATCGCGACGTTTTGTACCATTTTGTTCTTTCTGAGCTTTCACATCGCGAAAACAAGACATGTCGCGAAATCGTGACATTTCTTGTCTATTTAGCTTTTCTCCACAATATGTCACGAAATCACGACATTTCCTTGCTTTCTCTACTGTTGCCACTTTTTTTTGTGATTTCGTGATGTCTTCTTCGTGCTTGGTCTCATCTTCAAAAGTGTCATGAAATCACGACGCCTTTCATGCCTTAAGCTTTTCTGGACACCTTGACCGCGATAACGTGACATGTCGCGATATCGCGACGTTTTTTACATTCTGGCCCTTGTTCATTTTTCTATCATGAAAATGTGATGTGATTCATTGTCATTGCCCTTTGCTCAATTATGTCACGATTTCGTGACAATTTCTAACATTCTGCTCCATGGCCATCGCAAGTCACGAAAACATGACATGTCGCGATTTTGCTACAATTTCACTGCTCTGCCTCTGTTGACCACTTTGTCCGTGATTTTGGAACACGTCAAGATACCGTGACATTTTCTAAATTTGGCTTCTCTCCTCAAAATGCCTGTGATAACGTGACATGTCGCGATATCGCGATGATTTTTAACCTGTGCTCTCCATGCTGTTTTCGATCGCGATATCGCGACAGTCTTCGGACTTAGCTATTTTGGCACCAAAACTCGCAAAGAAACACAAAGGAATGAGAAATTTAACAATTAATGCATGAATAATAATGAATCAAAACAATGTGGCAAAATTGACAACATTCTTGGTGGCTCGCGGGGTATACAGTTCTGCTGTATGCACGAATCCCAGGCTTGAATCCATTGGACAACAGAGTCAAGAAAAACATGAGAAGCAGGAAAGTAAGTGCTAACTAATAGGAAACATCTCTGTAGACTGCTGCAACAACTCTTGTTGACTTATTGAAAACTCAAAAAAATCTGTATTTGGCTTAGCTCACTAGGTGCTAGAAAAGAAATCTTCATGACAGTGATGAAAGCACTGGGGTTGCAAAACAGAAATGAACGAAATGAGCAAAGTGAGGACTATGGAATGGAAATAGTAAATGATGGAATGGTGGGAATGGAAGGAGTGAAGTGGTAGATACAACAGCTGAAGAGGAGCTACTGTGTTACTGACTACAGTAATGAAACAAAAATGGATAATGAAATGAAGGTAAATGAGAGTGGAAAATGCGGTATGAACTGCAGATAAATGCTGAAAAGAAAACAAGGATTAGAAGAAAAGGGAAATAAAGAAGTGGGAATGTTAGAGGGGGAAAAAGAAACAACAGTAGTGGCTTAATTACAAACAATAGAAGAAAGAATGAGTGAGGAAGGGAATGAAAAGAAGGGAGGGGAAGGAAGAAATCGACAAAAGCCACTAGCTGCTGGGAAGGAAGAGAGAAAAAAGAAAGAAATAAACGTACCTACGGGCTCGCATGCAAAAAGAGCCAAAGTTGGCAGAGGATTTTCACAATACTTTTTTTTTCTTTTTTTCTTGTTTTCTCTTTTTTTTTTTTTCTTTTTTTTTTTCTTTACAAAAGCAAAATAACTGTACAAGGTAATACTGGATTCATACTTCATGGAGTGTAGGCTTTCAGATGAAAGCCGTTCACTGAAATAGGAAGTGGGCTGCCATCCAATTCTTCCAGATGAAATGAATTTGCTACAGTAGCACTGACAATGTGAAATGGTCCCTCCCATAGAGCATCAAACTTCTTGTGCATTCTTGGCTTGGCTTTCTTTTCATTCCATTTTAGGACCAAATCACCCACCTTAAGTGGACGATCAGCGGAATTTTTATGGAACCATTTGGAAACAACCTATGTATGCTTAGCAAACTCCTCATAGGCCAAAGAACATTGCTCTTCCAACTGTAACAACTGAGCCAACCACATATCCATAGGATCCACATCTGTTTCATCATCTTGAAATCCCTGCAACTATTGCAAAACTGGTAATTCTAGATGAACAGGCAACCTTGCCTCTTTTCCATATACCAGGGCATATGGTGAAGTCTTGATAGACTTCTTGATCAAAATCCTATCTACCCATAGGGCTTGATTCAGCAGAAGGTGCCATGATCTCTTGTTATCCCCCAAGGATCTCTTCAAAATCTATAGCAAGTTCTTGTTTGTGGACTCCGCCAAGCCATTCCCCTGAGGGTAATAGTTAGAGGATGTCTTCAGGAAAACACCATACTTGTTTGCAAATTTTGCTAGTTCAGCTCCAACAAACGAAGTTTTGTTATCTGTGATAATAGCATCAGGAATGCCAAAACATGTGATCAACCCTTCGATGAAAGAGATAACCACATCTTGATTTGCAACCTTGGTTGGAATAGCCTCAGACCATCTCATGAAATAATATGTAGCTATCAAGATATACTTGTGTCCAGCTGAAGAATTCGGATCAATGATCCTAATAAAGTCCAATCCCCACTGCTAGAAAGGTGCTTCAACCTAAATTGGATGCAGGGGCAATGATGCATTTCTAATACTTCCTGTATACCTCTGACATCTGTCACATGCTTGGGCAATCCTGAAAGCATCTGTGAACAAAGTTAGCCAATAGTAACCAACCCAAATAATTTTCAAAGCCATTGGTCTACCTGCATAGTGTCCTCCTGATATGCCAAAATGAAACTCCTCCAAGAGTCTAGCCTTCTCTGATTCCTTGACACACCTTAAAAGAATGCCATCGATATTCTTGAAAAACAATCCTTCGGGTAGCAACACATACTTGAGAGCTTGCAGGCGAAACCTTCTCCGTTGTGAGGCATCTAACTGTGAAGGGCATCTGCCAGTTATGAAATAGTTAATCAGGTACTCAGCCCAATATTGTCCTTGTACTAAGGGGTTCACCAGATTCCTATCTTCAGCAAGATCATCTGCTTGATAATCAACTATCCCAGATGTTGCAGTCTTTGCTAAATGCTGACATAAGGCCTTACCCCGCAACAGCTTGGTCGGATGAATCTCAACATCAAATTCTTGAATTTTGGTGATCCAACCAACACGTTTATCACCCATCTCACCCTGAATGATGAAATTCCTTACATCAGGATGAATTACATAGATGACTGTCCTACTCTAAGATATAAAATGCTTGAATTTATTAAGAGATACCTACTTTTCAATAAAATTATATCTTGCCTCATGAGGTAAGATAACCTAACTAAGAAAAGCAATGGGCCTTTCATTCCCATCATCTCCTTTTTGTGTGAGTACTGCGGCATAGCTCTCATCTTCTCCAATTGCATACTGAATGAAATATTTTGAATAGTTAGGATTAATTAATATAGGAGCCTATGCTATTCTGTCTTTAATCTCCTAGAATGCCTCCTTCCTTTGAGTCTTCCACTTGAATTCTGCGTCTTTCTTCAATAACTCAGTTATGGGATTTACGACCTGGGCAAAGTCAAAAATGAACTTCTTGATAAAATTAATCTGCCCGAAGAAAGACTGCAGCTCTTTCTTGTTGGCAGGGAGCGATAGTTTCTTCAATGCTTCGACTCGAGATGGATCAATTGCCAAACCATATTTTGAAATAACATGCCCCAAGAGTTTACCTTCCTTCACTACAAAAATTGACTTCTTTGGATTAATGGAAATACCAAACTCTCTACATTTTCCAAATATTTGCCTCAGATGAGAACAGTGATCTTCCCGTTTATGTGAAAAAATAGTCATATCATCAAGATAAATGATAATAATCTTGTTCAAAATCTCCTCGAATGCAATGTCCATGGCTCTCTAAAATGTGGCCCCAGCATTGGACAATCCGAAAGGCATGCGCTGATAGGCAAAAGTGCCCCACTTGGTTGTGAATGCAGTTTTGTGCTGGTCCTCCTCCCTAACCCAAATCTGGTTATATCCAGAGAAACCATCTAACAGTGAGAAACGCTGAACCCTAGCAACAAAATGAAGTATTTGATCAATGTGAGGCAAGTGGTAGTGATATTTCAAAGATGCACGGTTCAAGTTTTGAAAATCTACACACAGTCGTATGTCTCCATTTTTCTTTCGAACCGAAACCAGATTAGCGACCCAAGTCGAGTGCTTAACCGGATATATAATCTTGGCCTACAACATTTTCACAAGTTTGGCCCTCATGAGAGTCTCAATCTTTGGATTCACTGGTCGCTGCTTCTGCCTGAAGGGTTTGACTCCTTCCTCCAACTCAATAGTATGCTGAAAAATTTGTTTATCATATCCCCTCAGATCCTCGTAACTCTAGGCCACAATATCAGAAAATTCTTGACACAGTTGCCTAATCTCTTGCAATTCATCAGGAGTAGAATCAGTCCCAATCTTAATGACCTTTTTGGGTTCCAACTGTAGCTCCATATACTCCTTCTTATCGATCTCAATCCGATGTTTCTTGGACCGATCATGCTGATCAAACAAAATTTCTAGAGTGATAAGACCTTTTGAAATATGATTATTCTATAACTGAATCATACCATCGGTTTCTTCATGCTCCAAGGTTCTTCCTTTGATGGTGGCAGCTTCTTGAATCAAAAATTTAACAATTTTCTCATCACTCTCGAAGACTTACCAAAAAGTTTCTTTGTCTAGGACACTAGGTCTGTACACCATTCTTACAGTATTTGGTTTCTTTACTACCTGCTCAATGGGAGAAAAATTTGCTCCAAGAGATGCTAGAAGATCAGCATGCTTATTCAGCTCTCATGAAATGGCTTGAATACTCAGAGCTGTGAAAGACTCAAACAGGTCCCAAACTTGATTGCGATATGCTTTGAGATAATGCTGCTTGGACACACACCTGTTTGTTACTTGGTTTACAATCAACTCAAAATCACAAAAAATATGCAACTGTTCAATTCCTAATTTCCTTGCCTTTTTCAAGCCTAGGCATAATGCTTCGTACTCGGCAGCATTATTAGTACAATTCCAAGTGAGACGATATGAATATGTTCTTTGTAAACCAGAGGGAGAAATGAGAACAATACCTGCTCCTACACCATTTTTGCATCTTGCCCCATCAAAATACAACTTCCATAATTGATTGGGAACAGAGCTCTGATCATCTTGGTTAAGGAGTACCTGCATGGTGCTATCTTCAGGATTTGTGATAGAGTAACAACCGATTTCAGTCTCCAGCATTGCATTGAAATCAAGCATGGAAAACCCGTCTTCCAACTGAAACTCATCCAAAACCTCATCCACCAGATTAGGACCTTCTAACTCTTTGGTTAGCATGTTGACAAACTGCATGGTCTTTCCTGCTTCATACAACATCTCAATATGAAAAGAGGAAGGTTTTTCATTATGAATCTGGAGTCTCTTTCCTCTAAAAGGGATCTCCAAGTGGGAATAATCCAGTGAAAGGTAACCTCCCAACTTTGTAGTAAATTCTCTTGATAAGCACATACTGAAATACGGTTCTAGATCAACCACAACTATCTCCTGAATGACCGTAATCTGAGGCATACTGTGTAAAATAATCGGGACATCCTTGATTACCCCCATCATTTTCATAGGAGTACCATATAACTGCAAGACTCTAGGTGATGTAGGAGCATCCAGGGCAGCACAACAATCTTGCATCACCGAAAAGAAAAAAAGTTCGAAGTTTGCAAAAATTTTCTAAGTATTAAAATGGTCGCGATATCGTGACACAAAAGTTGTCGCGATATCGTGACACCATCAACAGAACGGTGGGTGCAAACTTAAGTGTCACGATATCGCGACACAAAGGTTGTCGCGATATCGCGACACCAATAGCAGAATGGCGGGCACAAACTTAAGTGTCACGATATCGTGACACAAAGGTTGTCGCGATATCGCGACACCAACAGCAGAACGGAGGGCGCAAACAAAAGTGTCACGATATCGCGACACAAAAGTTGTCACGATATCGTGACAACTCCGAGCAAAGACGGAAGCAAAACCTATAGTGTCGCGAAATCGTGACACCCCCGGAACAAAGCCAAAAAGTCAAAAAAGTGTCGCGATATCGCGACACATTGGCAACCAAAGCCAAAAGCCAAAAAAGTGTCACGATATCGTGACACATTGGCGAAAGAGAGCCAAAGACAGAAAAGTGTCGCGATATCACGACACATTGGCGAAAGAGAGCCAAAGACAGAAAAGTGTCGCGATATCGCGACACATTGGCGAAAGTGAGCCAAAGACAGAAAAGTGTCGCGATATCGCGACACATTGGCGAAAGTGAGCCAAAGGCAGAAAAGTGTCGCGATATCGCGACACATTGGCGAAAGAGAGCCAGAGGCAGAAAAGTGTCGCAAAATCATGACATGTCACGTTTTCGCGACCTGGCTAGAAAGAGAAGGCAGTTCCAAAAGTCGTTAAGGCAGTTCCAGGAAACCGTTAAGGCAGTTCTAGAAAACCGTTGCGGCGGTTACAGGGGCGGTTGCGAACGGTGGTTACGGCAAGAATATTTGATTATAAATAGGGATTTTTTGGAAGGATTGCGGAGGCTGGAGAGAGGAAGGTTGCGGCTTCTACTGTCATTTTTTTGTACTGTGTAATTTTCATAGTTTCGAATTGTAAGCTTTCCATGCTTCGAAATAAAATTGCGTCTTTTTCTTTATGATTTTAATTGGTTAAAATTGGCTCCCCATCAAGTGGTATCAGAGCAGCAAGATTCTGAGTGTGTGAGCAGAGTGCCGAATGTGAGGCAGCTTGCACCAGGATCTGGGGTTACGGGTTCTAAGAAACTGTGAAGCAGAATGCCACCGTGAAGAAATCGTGGTGCTGGAAGGAACGTGGTTCCCGAAGGAGACTTTCGAGCATTGTAGAGGCAAGTGTTGGCCTTGTAGGAAGAATTGCGTAGAGGAGTAGAGCCAAGAGGAGAAGACCACAGCGATGATGATGGAGTTGAAGACCCGTCTAAAGAAGAAGAAGAAGCAATGAGTGTCGCAGAATCTCGAATGATTAAAGCTATTTCTCAAATTGGGAAAAGGCCAAAGATAGATGTCTCCACATATTCTAGAAATTTAAATCCAGAAGAATTAATCGACTGGATTAATGACATGGAGGAATATTTTGAATATGAGGAAGTTGAAGATCCAAATCGAATTAAATTTTCCAGAACAAAATTGAAAGGCCATGCTGGCATATGGTGGAAAGGAGTGCAACTGGAAAGAAACCGGAGAGGAAAAGAAAAGATCACCAGGTGGGATCGAATGGTGGAAAAACTAAAATGGCAGTTTATTTCGACAGATTACGAATTAGATCTACTAAGAAAAATGCAGAGTTTGCGCCAGTCCAGCAAGTCTGTTAAAGAGTATACAGAAGAATTTTTTAAAATTTCTATTAGAACCGGTCATACGGAAGCAAATAAAGAGAGAGTAGCCCGTTACATTAATGGGTTAAGAACCAGCGTGCAAGAAGAATTGAGTCTGGTTCGAATGAACAACATTGAAGATGCTTACCAGTTTGCTCTAAAAGTGGAAGAGAAATTGAACCACAGATTTGACAGCAAGCAAAGAGGAAGAGGTCGTGGTGGAAGAACTGGTGGAAGAACCAGTGGAGGTAAATATGATGACCAAAAACAGACTGGTGAAACCAGCAATCACCAAGAACAGAAGGAGGAGAATGCTTACCGACCCCGTAATCAGAACAATGATTATCAAAGGGGACGAGGTAGAGGTGGACGCAGATATGGCAGAGGCAGATTTTGTGGAACCTGTTTCAATTGCGGAGAAGAGGGGCATCGATCATATGAGTGTCCCAAACACCAAGAAACACCGAACAGAAGGCCTGAAGGTAATGCCAGAGCTGCGGTTGTTGAGGATGGTGTTGAATCTGAGCACTCTAAAGAAGCAGAGCATGGAGAAGTGATGATCACAAGGAGAACCTTGTTGAATGAAGAGAAGGAACCAGATCAGCGAAAAAGCCTGTTTCGCACGAGGTGCAAATGTTCAGGTAAAATCTGTAATATTATTATTGATAATGGTAGTACAGATAATTTGGTTTTCGAGGAAATGGTAGCTAAGTTAAAGCTAGAAAGAAGACAGCACCCGCATCCATATCGGATTGCGTGGTTGCAGAAGGATCATAGAGCATTGGTCAATGAACAATGCTTGGTCAAGTTTCAAATTGGAAGATACCAGGATGAGGTCCTATGTGATATTTTGTCGATGGATGCTTGCCATTTGTTGCTTGGAAGACCATGGCAATTTGATAGACGTGCAGCGCATGATGGACATGCAAATACCTATTCCCTGACAAAAGACGGAGTACGCCACAAACTGAAGCCATTGAAGGAGGTTGAGGAAAAGGTATGCAATAATGCTAGAATTTGTTTAGTAGATGGCAGAAAATTTTTAGGATGGTATAAAGAGGGATTCAATGTGTTATGCATTAATTCCTACGATAAAAAGAGAAGATACTACTAACATTCCAGCAGAAGTTGAACATCTGTTAGCAGAATTTCTTGATATTATATCAGACAATGTGCCTGAGGGTTTGCCACCAATGAGGAAGATTAGTCATCAGATTGACTTAATGCCAGGATCTAGCTTACCCAACAAGGCAGCCCATAGAATGTCTCCTGTAGAGAATGAAGAGTTGAACCGCCAGGTTCAGGAATTGTTGAGGAAGGGTTTGATTCGAGCAATTTTTGTGCAAGCAATACTTGCACCAAAGAAGAATGGCAAATGGCGAATGTGCACTGATTCTCGAGCCATTAATAAAATTACCATTAAATATCGCTTTCCATTACCCAGAATGGACGATATAATGGATTGCTTGAGTGGAGCTAAATACTTCACTAAGATTGATTTGAAGAGCGGATATCATCAGATACGTGTTAGAGAGGGTGATGAATGGAAGACAACCTTTAAAACCAGAGAGGGTTTGTATGAGTGGTTAGTTATGCCATTTGGATTGACTAATGCACCCAGTACATTTATGAGGCTGATGAATGAGGTATTGCGTGACTTCCTAGAAAATTTCGTGATAGTTTATCTGGATGATATTCTGATTTTTAGTAAAACATTGGACGAGCATTTGTTGCATGTTCGGACAGTTTTTGAAAAACTACGTGAGGAGCAGTTATTGATAAATATACAGAAGTGCAATTTTGTACAGAAAGAGTTGATATACACGAGGATTTGTCATCTCGGGAGGAGGGTCTGAAAATGGATCTGAGAAAGTGAAGGCTATCCTTGAATGGCCTGCCCCAAGGAATGTAACAAAGGTAAGATCATTTCACGGTCTTGCAAGTTTCTATAGAAAGTTTATTAGAGACTTTAGCAGTATTTGTGCACCCCTAACAGAAACTATGAGAGGGGATAAGAGAGAATTTAAGTGGATTGCCAAGGCAGATACCAGCATGAACATATTGAAGAAGAAAGTGATAGAACAGCCCATTCTGGCACTTCCAGATTTTAATAAAGTGTTTCAGGTTGACTGTGATGCCAGTGGCAATGCCATTGGAGCTGTGTTGAGCCAAGAAGGTAAACCTGTTGCATACTTTAGTGAAAAATTGAATGATGCTAGAAAGAAATACTCTGTTTATGATCAAGAATTCTATGCTATAATTCAGGCTCTTAAGAAATGGAGACATTATTTGCTAACCAAAGAGTTTGTTTTATATACTTGACCATCAAGCTTTGCAGTATATAAATAGTCAAGGTAAACTTAACCAACGGCATTTGAAGTGGGTTGAATTCTTGCAGAGTTATACCTTTGTACTAAAGCATAGAAGTGGCAAATCTAATAGAGTTGCAGATGCCTTGAGTAGAAGGCATAATTTGTTGATAGAAATGAGAGTGCAGGTTGTTGGGTTTGATGAACTCAAGAGTTTATACCCAGCAGATCCAGATTTTGTAGAGGCATGGACAGCATGTGTGTCTCCTACTACTGTGGATCGCACTAAGTGGTTGGATTTCATGATCCAAGATGGGATGTTGTTTCGGAAGAACCAGTTGTGCATTCCACGAAGTTCCATGAGGGAAAATTTGATCAAAGAGAAACATAGCGGAGGACTAGCAGGGCATTTTGGTCGAGATAAGACCATTGCTCTCGTTAGTGAGAATTACCATTGGCCGCAGTTGCAGCCGGATGTGACCAGATTTGTGCAGGGTTGCAGAGTGTGCCAGATGGCAAAAGGTGTCAGCCAGAATACAAGAATGTACCAGCCATTGCCTGTACCAGAGAGACCGTGGGAGGACATCAACATGGATTTTGTTCTTGGTCTACCAAGAACACAACGTGGAAATGATGCCATTTTTGTTGTTGTTGACAGGTTTTCAAAAATGGCCCATTTTATTCCATGTCAGAAGACAAGTGATGCGGTTCACATTGTCGGCTTGTTCTTCAAGGAGGTAGTACGACTTCATGGTCTACCCCAAAGCATTGTCTCGGACAGAGATACCAAATTTGTGGGTTATTTCTGGAGAACCCTGTGGAAGAAGCTGAAAATAGACTTGAAATTCAGTTCTGCGTACCACCCACAGACTGATGGACAGACCAAAGTAGTCAACAGAAGTTTGGGTAATCTTCTACGATGTCTAGTAGGAGATAAACCCAAGGGATGGGATCTGATTTTACCACAGGCAGAGTTTGCTTACAACAATTCTGTCAATCGTAGTACTGGTAAATCACCATTCCAGATTGTGCATGGGTACAACCCGAGAAACGCTTCTGAGTTGAGACCGATGGATAAAGCAGACAAGTGCAGTGCTAAAGCTGAAGACTTTGTAGCACACATGAAGACTTTACATGAAGAGGTACAACAACATATCAGTCAAATGAATGCTACGTACAAAGCCAGAGCAGATCAGAAGCGACGTTTCAAAGAATTCCAGGTAGGGGATGAAGTCATGGTTCACTTGCGTAAGGAACGTTTTCCTAGAAAAACCTACAATAAGTTGAAGATGAAGAAGTTTGGACCATGTCGGATCATAGGTAAATGAGATTCAGGCAATGCCTATGAAGTTGATCTACCAAGTGAGTTGAATATTTCACCTATCTTCAATATTTCAGACTTGGTTGAATATCATGCAGGAAGTTGTAGTGAACCACCCAGTCCGGATCTGTGGAACATTCCTGCATCCACTCTAGACAAAGAAGAAATTGAAGACATACTCGACACTCATGAAGGCAGAAGTACCCAAAACAGGCAATATTCGGAGTATTTGGTCAAGTGGAAGAACCGACCTGTCGAAGATGCCACATGGTTGTCCAAATCAGAGGTTGATCATTTGGGTTTTCCTCTGACCGCCCAGAAGTGAGGATCACTTCTAAAAATCTACCCCGGGTGTCTGATGCAGGAGCATCCAGGGCAGCACAGCAATCTTGCATCACCAAAAAGAAAAAAAGTTCGAAGTTTGCAAAATTTTTCTAAGTATTAAAATGGTCGCGATATCGCGACACAAAAGTTGTCGCGATATCGCGACACCATCAGCAGAACGGCGGGCACAAACTTAAGTGTCGCGATATCGCGACACAAAGGTTGTCGCGATATCGCGACACCAACAGTAGAATGGCGGGCGCAAACTTAAGTGTCGCGATATCGCGACACAAAGGTTGTCGCGATATCGCGACACCAACAGCAGAACGGAGGGTGCAAACAAAAGTGTCGCGATATCGCGACACAAAAGTTGTCGCGATATCGCGACAACTCCGAGCAAAGATGGAAGCAAAACCTATAGTGTCACGAAATCGCGACACCCCCGGAACAAAGCCAAAAAGTTGAAAAAGTGTCGCGATATCGCGACACATTGGCAACCAAAGCCAAAAGCCAAAAAAGTGTCACGATATCGCGACACATTGGCGAAAGAGAGCCAAAGATAGAAAAGTGTCGTGATATCGCGACACATTGGCGAAAGTGAGCCAAAGACAGAAAAGTGTCGCGATATCGTGACACATTGGCGAAAGAGAGCCAAAGACAGAAAAGTGTCGCGATATCGCGACACATTGGCGGAAGTGAGCCAAAGACAAAAAAGTGTCGCGATATCGTGACACATTGGCGAAAGGAGAGCCAAAGGCAGAAAAGTGTCGCGATATCGCGACACATTGGCGAAAGAGAGCCAGAGGCAGAAAAGTGTCGTGAAATCGCGACATGTCGCGTTTTCACGACCTGGCTAGAAAGAGAAGGCAGTTCCAAAAGCCGTTAAGGCAGTTCCAGGAAACCGTTAAGGCAGTTCCAAAAAACCGTTGCGACGATTACAGGGGCGGTTGCGAACGACGGTTACGGCAAGAATATTTGATTATAAATAGGGATTTTTTGGAAGGATTGCAGAGGCTGGAGAGAGGAAGGCTGCGGCTTCTACTGTCATTTTTTTGTACTGTGTAATTTTCATAGTTCCGAATTGTAAGCTTTCCATGCTTCGAAATAAAATTGCGTCTTTTTCTTTATGATTTTAATTGGTTAAAATTGGGTCCCCATCACCAGGGCTACTTCGTGTGTATTCCATACCCATAGCTTCACAAACTGCCTTTGGCATGACAATTGTAGCGGCACTAGAATCAATCATGCAATTATGCACGATCCAACCCTCCATTCGAAGTGACAAATAAAACGGGGGTGGTCTATTCTTACCAGTGATGGAAGTGGTTAATGCTTGAGCATAAATTGTCTGGGTAGGGCTATTCTCATTATCCTTCATAGATTTCAAAGATTCTTGTAATAAATCTACCTGTCCAGGCAATTGTAATGCATCATAAAGACTAACCTTTGCTGGGATCTTCTTCAATTCTTCAACAATGTTATATGCAGCCGCAGCAGATTCCTTATTTTCAATGGGGGAATCATATCTGCTTTGATACTACTGAGTGGCTTCTACTCTTAACCTTTTTGTCAATGATGGGTACTTCAGCTTTTCTCTTGCTTGTTCCTCTGCTTCCGATCTTGCCTGTGTAGCTGCGGATCTTTCTTGTACTCTATGTGGAACATGATATTTTGGTAAAATAGGTGCATCTAGCTTTGATACTGGCACAGGAGTTTTCACTTATTTTCTTAAATCAGTTGGTACTTTTAATGGTTCTAGCTCAGCAGGATCTACTGTAACAGGCTTCTTTCCAGTCCTTGTGAGAATTGAAACTTGTTCTTCAGATGGAACCATTAAGCTATGACCTATCTCAGAGATCATGTTGACTTGCCCTCCCAAAGAACTAGCGGCCAAGGTCTACACATAATTCAAATGAACCATGCAAGTATCTTCACCATGTGGATTATTACATGTTGAACACCAATATGTTCTTTCTGCAAGGACTGCATCTTCATTTGCCAAAACAGTCAGGTTCTTTTCGGGTGCTTTGCTTGTTGAAGTAGCTTGTTCTATAGTAATCGGTGGAGTCTGAAATCTCTTGGGCTGGAAATCTCGCTCAGCTTGCTTCCTTTCAATAAGTGTGATCTTATTGCCCATTGCTCTTATTGCAGAATTAGCAGATTTTACCTCTTGCAAGAGTGCTGTATAAGGATCAGGATTTATAGGCGTAGGAGGTCCTGGTAAGGGCAAAGGTGTTGGCGATGTCGGTAATGTTGGAAATGAAGTGGAAGCGGGGAATGACAGAATTTTGGGTGCAGGCAACTAGGGATTTTCTGGAGTAGGGAGCTGAGGAACTGGGATGGGTGCAATCTGAGGTGCACTGGAGCTCCATGATGGAAAAGGATACATAGAAGACATAGATTGCAAAAAGGAACTCAGATATAAATGTTGTGGAATATCAAGTAAAATGGGCATTGCTACCTTTGGAGGAAGCCTACCAATTACAATCAAGTCTGCCTCTGACTTTTGTGCTTGTTCGAATAGTTTCAGGAAGGTCATCACATTGGACTGCCTGATCGCCAAGCCAATGTCTGTGTTGAACACTCGAAGATAGTAGAAGGTAGCTTGCTTAGGGGTAGGGCGAAGACCTTCAGGCACTCACTGCCAGCTTCTGGTAAATCGAACATTGAAATCTGCTATCACCTCCTACGGGTGCCTCTGAATTGCGTTAAATTGATGCAGCAAAGAAAATGGATCAGCCTGGTCATGAAAATTCTTAACTAACAGTTCTCCTAGTTGATCCCATGATGCAATAGTGCCAGGTTGCAGAGATCGGTACCAGTACAACAATTTTCCTCTCAAAGATAGTACTAATAACTTCACCATCACATCTTCGTCTGTAATATCATGAATGGCTGCCAAAGAAGCAATATCATGAATATGTTCATATGTCGTCTTACCAGTATCATCATAGGTTGGCAAGTCTTTCAAAGCATCCTGAGGAACTAGATTTTGAGCCTGCAAATTTAAGGCTCCTGAACCATTCCATGCTAAAAACTTCCTGGGTTGAGGATACTGGGCCATTGGGACTAGTGGATGTGTCTGAGAAGATGAAAAACTAGCAACAATACCAGGGATGTTTGTGGATATGGCAGATGATTCGAGCGATGGGGAAACCAACCTAGAGTGTTCACCTCTTTTTGTGCTGTCAAGTTCAAAAAACTCAACAAGATTTTAAACTTTTTTGGACTTCGATCTCGTGATCATGAAGTACATATTTCACTGTATCCACGTTCAGAGATTTTTGGGTACTGCAGAGTCACAAAATGTTCTAACTATATGGCATGAAGGCGAACATTAAACCCTCAATACTATGGGATCTTTCTAAGATAGAAACAGTCTGTCCCACCGGGCGTGCCAAAAAATTGTTGGTACAGGGGGGTATACAGACAGTTTGTCAAATTGAAATAAGGCCCACTGATTATGAATTTTTCTAAGACAGAGATAGTCTGTCCCACCGGGCGTGCCAAAAACTATTGGTCACGAATCTGCCACAGGAAAGGATTTTAAAATAAATGCACCCTAGACCCGACCAACATTGAAAGGCTGAAAGAAAGAGATGTCTCCTAGACCAATCTCCAGAGAGGGCTGGTTCCCTTACTAAATCTAAGCTTGATTTTAGACTAAAGTTGTAGGAAAGGAATTGGAAATATGTAGAAAGAAATGAGAAATTACGGAAAGAGATGGGAAATATAGCCACAGGCCAAATTCGTCAGATCGGGAAAGATTAGCAGTAGATAACTTTAAGCACACTAACAACATATAACAGAAGACAACGACATAATTCACTTACAACCTTGCGCAGATAACCTTCAGAATTACATTCCAGAACTCACTTCCTCACTAAAAATATTTAAACTCAGATGCAGAATTCAAATTAAGCAGCAGATAAGAAATACGAGCATAAATGAGGAATGCATAAGATAGAAGGGAAAACACATAGAAAATTGCTTGCAAAACCAGAGACCAAATATCTTTCATTCATGCAAAGAACTTGAAATATTTTTAGCAAAAGTCTCTCTCTCGATCCCTCTTTCTGAGATCTACATTGATATTTATAGAGGTCTTGCCTCTTTGTAGCATTTAAAACATGAAACGGACCTCCTCGAGATCTACAAAATGTGTAGCAGCAATAAAAAAATGATCCCCTTAAACCAGCCTCGGAGAAATCAAAAATTAAATGAAACAAGGAACTGGTCATCTTCATTAAATGGTCATCCTCGAAGCATGCTTGGATCGTTAGAAAATCACGAATAGAACTTTGAATAATGGAGGCGTCTTCAATTCTAGTGGCTTCAAAAACTACAGGCCTGAGCATGTTATTCTATCTTGCACACATTGGAAAGCAGCAAAACATTCAATTCTAGAGTGCTTTTAATCCTTGGAAATCGCAATGCTTCATCGGGCCGTTGACCCACTTTCTGGCGCAAAACTGTGATAGGTCACGAAAACACGACATGTCACGAAATCGTGCCATATTTCTCTTCCATACGCTTTTGCTATTTTGGATCGCGAAAATCAACCATGTCACGAAATCGTGATGTTTTCGGCTCTTTGTTCTCCTTTGTCACCTGAGGTCGCGAAAACGCGACGCGTCATGAAATCGCAGCGTTCTGTACTATGCTGCTCCTTTTCTGCCTTGTTCTCGTGAAACTATAACATGTCACGAAATTGTGACATTCTTTCTCTATGTAGACCTTGCACTGTTTTGAACCGTGAAAATGCGACAAGTCACGATTTCGCTACATCTTTCTCTCTTCGGCTTTATCTTCCTGATACGTCGCGAAATCATGACATTCTCCTTTGTTGGGAATTCCTTCCTCAACATGTAGCGAAATCGTAACATGTTCTTGCATCTGCCTTCTTCACTCCTCCAAGTCACAAAAACGTCACCATGTCACGAAATCATGACAGTTCTCCTACTTCTGTGTCCTTCTGTCTACCCGCGAAACTACACCATGTCGCAAAATTGTGACAGTTTTCTCTTCCTTGGCCTTCATCCTCTTGTAGGTAGCAAAAATGGAACATGTCACGAAATTGCGACGTTTCGTACCATTTTGTTCTTTCTGAGCTTTCACATTGCAAAAACAAGACATGTCGTGAAATCGTGACATTTCTTGTCTATTTAGCTTTTCTCCATAATATGTCGTGAAATCGTGACGTTTCCTTGCTTTCTCTACTATTGCCACTTTCTGTTGCAATTTTGTGACATCTTCTTCTTGCTTGGTCTCATCTTCAAAAGTGTCATGAAATCGTGACACCTTTCATGCCTTAAGCTTTTCTGGCCACCTTGACCGCGATAACGCGACATGTCGCGATATCACGACATTTTTTACATTCTGGCCCTTGTTCATTTTTCTGTCGCGAAAACGTGACATGATTCATTGTCATTGCCCTTTGCTCAATTATGTCATGATTTCGCGATAATTTCTAACATTCTGCTCCATGGCCATCGCAAGTCGCGAAAACGTGACATGTCACGATTTCGCTACAATTTCACTGCTCTGCCTCTGTTGACCACTTTGACCGTGATTTTGGAACACGTCGTGATATCGTGACATTTTTTGACTTTGGCTTCTCTCTCCTCAAAAGGCCCGCGATAACGCGACATGTCGTGATATCACGACGATTTTTAACCTGTGCTCTCCATGCTATTTTCGGTCGCGATATCGCGACAGTCTTCGGACTTAGCTGTTTTGGCACCAAAACTCACAGAGAAACACAGAGGAATGAGAACTTTAACAATTAATGCATGAATAATCATGAATCAAAACAATGTGGCAAAATTGCCAACAAGCCCCAAAGATAACCCTTTTCCATTGATGAAAAAGGGAGAGATATTTGAGTTAGGGGGAGAGAATTTAGTCAGGGGGGAGCAGTTTCTCAAGGGGAGCAAAACAGAAAAAGGTAAAAGAAATGGTAAAAGGAAAATGGGTTGCCATCAATGAAAAAGGGGGAGATTGTTGGAAATATGAGCAAGATTAGTTGGCATTGATGTCAAAAGTCAGTTTCATTGAGTAGTGCAAGAGGAAGGATTTCAAGATTCAGTTTTAGAAATAAGAAGGTGATCAGATAAGGTCTACAAGAGAATTTAGGAGGCCCAAGAAAAATAATATTATAATATTTAATTATAATATTAAAGGTCTAATGGAAATACCTAAAGTAATTAAATTAATTATAATAATTTCATTATAAATTAATTTGTAATTTAATTTAATTAAACCTATGGTTATTAAATTAATTATAAGTTAATTATAATAATTTTATTATTAATTAAATTATAATATAATTTAATTAACCCTAAAGTTAGGGTTTTAAGGCATAAAGAAATGCGTTGATGTCATGAACAAATCCCTCTACTAACGTCTAATATTGTGGTGGCATAATGGTATAAATACCATATGCCTTAGTGGCAAAGAACTTACCTTCATTTGAATTACTCTAAGCCTACAATTTCTATGATTTTCGTGCAAGGAAGAAGAAAAATTTTTTGTTTGTCTTGTGTGCGTCAGTGAAGGAACAAGGTTGGCGAGGCTATAAGCCTCATATCCATCTAACGGGTTGGCCTGATGGCAAACAACTATGACTTAGGGCTTTGGCAAGTGGGAGGACCCATGATCGAATCTCGACGGTAGTTTTGGTGAAGGTTTTGTTTGGGCACCAAAGGAAGCAGCACACTCTTTTTGGTTTAGGTGCCAAAGGGAAGCATATAGAGCATGTGGTGCTCCTTTCTTCCAAGGTGAGAACCTAGCTCACATGGCAGTTGGAGCCGTATCTAGGGCATTGGTGGACGCGTAGCATGGGTTTGATTCCTACCAAGGGCAAAAGGTATTTAAATTTTTCAAATTTAATTTTTGTCCTAAATTTGTTTGGCATTATATTTTAGGGAGATATAAGGTTTGTGAAAGTTGATTTTTATATTATGATTTTTGGTGATTGGAGTGTTGAATGGAGTGATAAGGATTTAGATGGTTTTGAATATTCTTTCAAAATAAATTCTTATTTGGTTTAATATTTGAAAGGAGTAATAAGGTTAATTGAGTTCTCATGTTTTGTATGGTGAAAATAATTTGTGTGAAAATTATTGATTAAAATTCTGAGAAGGATTTTGCTACCTAACCCTTAAAGTTAGCAAAGAGAGTAATTGTGATTAAGACAAGTTTTTAAGGGTAATTCTTCATCAAACAAAAATGTATGGGCACATCTTCCTTGTGAGTGATTGTTGCATGTTGTGAATGTCAATTTGGAGTGAAAAGGATTTTTTGATAAGCATTTTTGGAAATAATTGAGTGAGTATTCATATGCTTGGACTAGGATTTGTAAGAAAGAAGTATTTCATTGAGTGATTGATTGAGTAAAGTTGTTTAAGCCTAGTCAAGTAAAAGTGTTGAAGTGATAGTTCAAGTTTTGTGAAACAAATTGTTCTATATTTTGAATTGATTTGAGAAAGAGATTGAAAGTGATTGAGCATTGTTGTGAGTGTGAAGCATATTGAGTCTCTAAAATTCTCTATATGTTTTTATGATATTGAACTAGATTATGTGTGAAACTTGTTGATGTGATTAAAGAGGATTGAGTTGTTTTAAGTAAGATTTTATGGAAGCTTACAATACAAATTTAAGGTAAGTCTTGGTGAGGACTTGTTGAGCAGATTTGAGGTAAGTCTTGGTGAATACTTGTTGAGCAAATTGAAAAATTTCTAGAGAGGACTTGTGGATAGATGAGTGTGAGATTTTGTGGAAGCTTAGAAGGTAGAGTTAATACAAGTCTTTGAGAAGACTTGAGAGCAGAGTTGATTGATTGATTTTTTCAAACCTTGGGTTAAGGTTTGGGGTAGATCTAGCAGAGTTGATTTGTGATTGAGTCAAGCTTTATGAAAAGGCTTGAGGATAGAATTGAGGATAGGGTTTGGTTTCGATTTGAGGATAGGTTTGTGCTAGAATAGAGACAAATATTGAGCAAATTTTTGCTAGATCAAAGGATTGTGTATAGTGTAGATCATAGATAGATATTGAGAAAATTTGTGCTAGATCAAAGGACTGTGTTTAGTGTAGATCAGATACAGAGATTTAGTAGATGTGTTCTATATCGAAGTACTATGTTTAGTGTAGATCATAAACAAATATTGAGAATATTTGTGCTAGATTGAAGGACTGTATTTAGTGTATATCAGAGAAAAATATTGAGTAGATTTGTGCTATACCAAAGGACTCTATTTAGTGCAGATCAAAAATAGAGATTGAGCATATTTGTGCTAGACTAAATGACTATGTTTAGTATAGATTTTAGATAGAGTTGAGAGTAATATTTAGAAGTGATAGAGTATAGATGATGGGGAGCCAAAAATCGCTCACCCCAAATTCTCAATTCTCATTAAACAACTTGAAAAGATTTACAGTAAATGGGAGCAATCTGCAAAACAAAATCCTTTATTCAGAAATGTAGTTTATTATTTTTTTTGTTATTATAGCATTTCCAACTTTGGAAGAAAAACAACACACACAAGTCCAGAATGGTCCTCTTGCCTTCACGTTTGCAACATTGTCTCCGCAGTTTTTTGACCCTTCTGCATGCCTTTGCTTCCCCCTTTTAAACTTTATGGTGTGACTCTCTGTTTCCCTTTTCTGACCCTTCATTTCATCTCCCATGCCTCTTCGTTGTTCTGGATTTTGAAACATTCCGACTCTTGGTCTTCGTCTGCTTTCACTGCACCTTGGTGCCACGTGCTTGTCCAGTGCTGCCACTGTAGACTCTGTCCACCTGTCAACCAATGATGACATTCGGTATAACCACCGTTCAATAATTTCCTCTGTAACGGTTTTTGTAACCACCTACCCTTTTGTCTCTTTTTTTTGCAAAAATGCGACATGTCGCGATATCATGACACTTTTTATTTCTCTCTTTTTCTCCTTGCTTTGGCCTGCGAAAATACAACATGTCGCGATATCGCGACACTTTTTATTTCTCTCTTTCTCCTCTTTTCATCATGATAATGTGACATGTCATGATATCGTGACACTTTTTCTCTCCTATGCCTTCTCTCCCCCTTTGGTCACGAAAATGCAACATGTCGAGATATCACGACACTTTTTCTCTCCTGCGCCTTCTCTCGCCTTTTGGTCGTGAAAATGTGACATGTCGCGATATCGTGACACTTTTTCTCTCCTACGCCTCTCTCGCCTTTGGTCATGAAAATGTGACTGTTGGCATTTTTGCCACATTGATTCTCATTGATTAATGCATTAGTGTATTGTTGGAAATCTGACCTTTGATATCAGATTTGATGCAGCTTGGGCGAAACAAGGAGAAAAATTGAGCAAAAAATGGTTAAGTCAAAAAACTACAGCGATGCGCTGACATGTTGCAGAATCGCGGTCAACGCAGTCAATGCAGGCAGGTTGGGCGAAACCGTCGCGATATCGCGACGTGTTCCAGAATCGCGGGTCGGTCGGCTTCAAAGGCACAAAGTTGAAAACTTGCAGCGCATCGCTGACATGTCAGCAAATCGCGACACTGGCAGCTTCAAAGGCACAAAGTTGAAAACTTGCAGCGCGTCGCTGACATGTCAGCGAATCGCAACAGAAAATGGTCATTGGTACGGAGAGAAGAGGCAGTAGCGATATCGCTACATGTCTTAAAATCACGATCGCTACGGTCTAAAGGGCAGTAACATAAAAGTTGTAGCGATTCACTGCAAAATTTTGATGATAAGACCAAGCAAGACAATATGCAGCAAAATTGCGACAAGGAAAAGTCGAAGGCATGTGAAAAGCAAAAGGCGTCGCATTTTTGCGACCCATCCATAAGGCCGTACAAGGTGACAGAAACATGTAGCGAAATCGCTACATGTTTCGTTTCGCGGGGCAGAGCGCAGGGAGGAGCCAACGACAGAAAAATGTAGCGAAATCGCTACATGTTTCATTTTCGCGGAACAAGCTTGCGATGGAGAAGAGGAAGCCGAAGACGTAGCGATATCGCTACAGGTCCCATTTTCATGGGTTAAAAGCGGCCAGGGTGTACGGCGTAAAAGACGTCGCGATTTCGTGACCCGTCGCGTTTTCGCGACTACGCAATCGTTTTCCCGCCAAGTGCAGTATGAACGGCCGAGGAGATATTTTTGGTTTTCGATGATTTAATTCTGCCTCGAATTAAATGATTCATGGATTTCCAAGGCAGTCAAGGTCGAAGAAGCGCCCGAGCCACCAAAATTGAAGGATTTATTGGTTCAAAGCTGTTGTTCGTGGATTAATTCAACGGTTTTCATGCACATGTTCGAAGAATCGAATTTAATGAAGGATCGCGAACGTTTCATTGCATTTAAATTTTTGTTTCTTCGAGACTGCAATTAAGGGGATCATGTTCCTCTTTTCCTTCGCATAATTGTAGATCTCAAGAAGGTCGGTTTAAAATATTTAATGCTACAAAGAGGACGGACCTCTATAAAAACCAATGTAATTCTCATTTCGAAAGGTTGGAAGTTTTGCTAAAAACTGGAAGTGCATTTGCAAGAATAAAGTATTGGCTTCAAATTTTTCAAGCAGTTGTTTGGGTGATTGTCTTTTCTGTTCCTTTTACATTTCTAATAGAATGTATATTCCTTAAGTGCTGTTACATTCAAATTATGCATATTGGATTTGAATCTTGCTTGTAAGGATATGATTCCTGGAGTGTAATCTTGGAGAGATTTTCTGCATACAATTGTGTGAGAGTTGAGTCATTATCTTCTGTTGCTTGCTTGTTGCTTGCACTTTAAGTTTTCTCTCTGTTGTTCTTCCGATCCCATAACTCCGACTCGCGACCATATTTCCATTTCTTTCTGCAACTTTTAATTTCTTTCCAAAGAACCCTTATCTTCAAACAAAAATTTAGATTAGTAAAGGGAACCAGCCCACTCTGGATATTGGTCTGGGAGCCATTTCTTGCTTCCAGCCTTTCAATGTTGGCCAGGTCTAGGGTGCATTTGTAAAATCCTTTCCTGTGGCAGATTTTGGACCAACAGTTTTTGGCACGCCCAGTGGGACAGATTTTATTTGTCTCTAAAATATCCCATAGGGTCGAAGGTTTAATGTTTGCCTTCAGATTGTAAATTAGAGAATTTGGTGACTCTGTTGTTTGTGGTAACCCTGCTAAACCCAGAAATACTTCATGATCACAAGATCACAGTCAAAGAAATTTGGCGATCTTGTTCAGTTTTTTGAGCTTGATAGTTCGATAAGTGGTGAGCATTCTAGATTAGTTTCCTCGTCCCTTCCATCTTCTGTTGTACAAATACCCAGTATTTTTGCTAGTGTTGCACCCCTACAAGTTCCACCAATGGCACAATTTCCTCCACCCAAAAAATTCTTGGCATGGAACAAGACTGGAGCCTTGAATCTGCAGGCTCGGAATCCAGTACCACAGGCTGCACTTGAAGGCTTTGCCCACTTACGATGGTACTGGTAAAATAGCCTATGAGCACATAAATGATGTGGCTTCTCTGGCTGCTATCCATGACATTATCGATGAAGATGTAATGATCAAATTGTTAGTGTGTTCTTTGAGAGGTAAACTGTTGTTTTGGTACATGAACTCGCCTCCCGGCACCATAACATCATGGGATCGGTTTGGTGATTTGTCGGTGAAACATTTTCATGAACAGTGACCCTTTCTCATTGTTAAATCGGTTCATTGTCATACGGAGACATCCACAAGAAGAGATACCTGATTTTAATGTCCAGTTTACCGAACTTGGCAAAGGATTCTTGATGGTATTCGGCTCGTCGATGAATTAGTCTGCGATGTACTACCTCGGAGCGTTTCACTCGGATATCGGTCGGGCGGTTCGGCGATCCTAATGTGGTAACGTTTCTAGAAATATTTGAATAAGCAATTAAATCAGAAGCTGATCCGGTTGCTGTAGGAAGACTGCCTCCAAAGGTAACTATGCCTCTTATTCCAAATTTGCTTCAATATTTATATGGTTCACAACCACACCCCATGCCAGCTATGTATCCTACACCATCATGGAGTTCTAAAGCACCTCAGGTTGCAACTGTTCCAGCTCCTCAATTGCCTGCTTTAACTCCTTTATCGCTCCCTGCACCCAGCATTCAACCATCTCCCGTTTCCACTGCATTTCTAGCTTTGCCAGCACCACCAGCTCCTTTGACCTTACCAGCACCTCCTGTACCTACAAACCCTTATCCATATACAACATTATTTCAAGAGGTTAAGTCTGCAAATTCTGCCATTAGAGCCATGGGAAATAAGATCACACTCATTGAGAGGAAGCAGGCTGAGAGAGATTTCCAGCCAAGGAGATTTCAACCTCCTCAAATTACTAGAGATCAAGTCGCCTCCACAAGCAAAGCACCGAAAAGGGCTTAGCTGTTCTAGCAAATGAAGATGCAGCCCATGCGGATGGAGTATATTGGTGCTCGACTTGTAATGATCCTCACGGAGAGGATACATGTATGGTCCACTTAAATTATGTGCGGACCTTGGTGGCCGGCTCTTCGAGTGACCATGTTAATATGATCTCGGAAGTCGGTTATAATTTGATGACTCGCAGTGGAAGATCAATTTTCAGTTCTAACAAGGACTGGAAAGAAACCTATGAATGTTGATCCTGCTGACTTAGAGCCGTTAAGAGTACCGACTGAAGTGAAAAGGCCAGTGAAATCTCCTGTGCTAGCTCCAAAGTATTTTCCCAAAGATCCAACTTTTAACAGAGTTCAATAAAAGGCAGCAGCTGCACCAGTGAGGTCAGAAGCAGAGGATCAGGCACGTGAAAAATTGAAGTATCCATCACTGACCAAGAGGTTAAGAGTGGAAGCTACACAACAAGATGCGAACCGGATTTGAGCAACCTCATCGAGACAAAAAATTCTGCTACGGTTTCATACAACATTGTTGATGATCTTAAAAAGACCCCCGCTAAGGTAAGCCTTTATGACGCTTTGCAATTACCCGGTCAAGTAGATTTATTACAAGAGTCATTGAAATCGTGAAGGAGAGTGAAAAAGGGCCTACCCAGACCATCTATGCCCAAACTTTAACCACCTCTGTTACTGGTAAGAACAGGACCTCCTCCTTTTTACTTGTCATTGCAAATAGAAGGTTGGGTTGTACATAATTGTATGATTGATTCTGGAGCTGCAACCACTATCATGCCCAAGGGAGTCTGTGAAGCTATGGGAATGGAGTATACCCGGAGTAGTCCTGGAGTTCTGCAATTGGATGGTACGCTTGTAAAAATAGTAGGTGTCATTAAAGATGTACCCATTGTCCTGCATACAATGCCCCAAATCACTGTTATTCAAGAAATTGTTGTAGTAGATTTAGAGCCCTATTTTAGCATGTGTTTATCCAGGGAATTTACCGCAAAATTAGGGGGTTATCTGGCATTAGATTATTCCCATATGGAAATTCCTTTTAAGAATAGACGTCTCAGAATACAGAATGAAAAGCCTTCCCATTTTCACATTGAGAAGTTGGAAGATGTTGGAAAAGACATGCAATCGGTCCATATGCTCACTGAAGAGTCTGAAGATGCTGTTTTAATGAGTGAAGTTTTAAACAATCTTCAGTTGGAAGACCAATTTTCAATGCTTAACTTCAATGCCATGATGGAGACAGAGATTGGCTGCTATGCCATTCAAAAACCTGAGACTGAAACAAAGCAGGAATTGTCTAACCTAGTTGATCGAGTCGAGGTTACTGGATCGGTTATGGCAATCGTATTTCGATGGAGCTAGATGCGGGAATGGTGCCGGAGTAGGTATTGTGTTAATTTCTCCTTATAGTGTACTGGAGAACTTATTCATATCGGCTTACATGGAGTTGTACTAATAATGCTCGCTTGAATATGAAGCATTGTGCTTGGGTCTGAAGAAAGCAAAGAAGTTAGGAATAGAACAACTCAATATTTTTGGTGATTCCGAGCTTATTGTAAATCAGGTCACAAATAGATGCATCTCAAAGCAGCATTATTTGAAAGCATATCGTAATCAGGTTTGGGATTTGTTTGAACTTTTCACTGCGCTTAATATTCAAGCTGTTTCCAAAGAGATGAATAAACATGCTGACTTATTAGCATCTCTTGGAGCGAAATTTTCTCCTACTGATCAAGTTGTGAACAAGCCCAAGATAGTGAAAATGGTATACAGACCCAGTGTGCCAGATAAGGAAAATTTTTGGCAGGTCTTTGAAACCGATGAGCAGATTGTTAATTTCATGATACATGAAGCTGCAGCTGTTGAAGGCAGAACTTTGGAAGATGAGGAAGCTGAAGGTCTTATTCAATTAAGGAATAACCATATTCCAAAGGGTCTAATAACTCGGAGAGCTTGTTTGACCAACATGATCGTTCCGGAAAGCCTCGAATGGAGATTGATAGAAAGGAATTCATGGAGTTAGAGCTTCAGCCTGACAAAGTGATTAAGGTTGGCACTGACTCAACCCCAGAAGAACTGCAGAAAATTAGGTAGCTCTGTAAAGAGTTTTCTGATATTATAGCTTGGAGCTATAGACTTGAAGGGTTACAACAAGCAGATTATACAGCATACAATTGAACTGGAAGAAGGAGTTAGGACTTTTCGACAGAAACAGAGACCTGTAAACCCAAAGATTGAGGCATTGATGAAGGCTGAGCTTGTTAAAATGTTGTAAGCTAAGATCATCTATCCGGTCAAGCATTCCACATGGGTCGCCAATCTGGTCCCCGTCCGTAAGAATAATGGAGATATTAGATTGTGCGTTGATTTCAGGAATTTGAACCGTGCTTCATTAAAGGATCATTATCCTTTGCCAAGAATAGATCAAATATTGCATGTTGTGGCTGGTGCACAGCGTTTTTCTTTGCTGGATGGATTTTCTGGGTATAACCAGATCTGGGTAAAAGATGAAGATCAGTTTAAGACAGCATTCACCACGAAGTGGGGTACTTTTGCATATCAACGAATGCCCTTTGGACTGTCAAATGCTGGAGCTACCTTCTAAAGAGCTATGGACATTGCTTTCAAGGATTTGTTGAACAAGATCATTGTAATATACCTTGACGACATGACAGTCTTTTCACATAGAAGGGAAGACCATTGTTCTCACCTGAGGCTAATTTTTGAGAAATGCAGAGAATTCGAAATCTCCATTAATCCAAAGAAGTCTGTGTTTGCTGTAAAAGAAGGTAAGCTTCGGGTCATGTGATTTCTGAATATGGATTAGCAATTGATCCAGCCCGTGTTGAAGCCCTGAAGAAATTGTCACTCCCTGCAAACAAGAAGGAACTTCAATCTTTCTTTGGACAGATAAATTTCATTAGAAAATTCATTGCTGATTTTGCTCAGGTTGTTAAACCAATGACTGAATTTTTGAAGAAAGATGTAGTTTTCCAATGGATAGCTCAAATAAAGGACGCATTTCAGGAGATCAAGGAAAGAATAGTGCAGGCCCCTGTCCTGATTAATCCTGACTACTCCAAGGATTTCATCTTATATGCAGTTGGAGAAGATGACAGTTATGCTGCAGTTTTGAAGCAAAAGGGAGATGATGGGAATGAAAGGCCCATTGCTTTTCCGAGCCAAGTCATTTTACCTCACGAAGCAAAGTACAATTTTATTGAGAAACAGGTATATCTTTGTGATGAAATCCCGAAGAAATTCAAACATTTTATTTCCCGAGAGCAGGACATTTGTTTATGTGCTTCACCCGGATGTGAGAAATTTCATTCTTCAAGGAGAGTTGGGTGATAAACGTCTTTGGTCGGGTCACCAAGATCTAGGAATTTGATGTAGAAATTCACCCAACTAAATTAGTGCGTGGTAAAGCTCTGTGCCAGCAGTTAGCAAAGATGGTAGCATTTGATGTATGCGAAGATCAGGGAGAGGCTCTTGCTAGTAATGACAATTTAATGAATTTCTTACTTCTGGAAAAATATTGGACAGAGGACCTGATTGATTACTTCATAACTGGAAAATGTCCATCACAATTGACTACTTCTCAGAGGAGGAGATTTCGGTTGCAAGCTCTGCGGTATGTTTTGTTTTCAGATGGTTTATTTTTTAAAAATATTGATGGTGTTCTTTTGAAGTGTGTTAAACAAGCAGACAAGGATAGGATCTTGGAAGAGTTCCATTCCGGTCTATCAGGAGGACATTTTGCAGGAAGACCGATGGCCTTGAAAATCATCCGAGCTGGTTACTACTGGCCGACCCTGTTCTCAGATTCTTTCAAGATTGCACAAGCCTGTGATAAGTGTCAAAGATATGCAGGAAGAGTAAGGAATGCAGCTCTGCCTTTGCATCCAGTTCAGGTTGAAGCACCCTTTCAGCAATGGGGGTTGGATTTTATTGGAATAATTGATCCTAATTCCTCAGCTGGTCACAGATACATCTTAACAGCTACAGATTATTTCACCAGGTGGTCTGAAGCCATACCCACAAAGATGGCCAATCAATTTGTAGTGATTTCTTTTGTTGAGAGTTTGATTACACGTTTTGGTGTTCCAGACGCCATCATTACAGATAATGGAACTCCATTCATTGGAGCTGAACTAGCTGAGTTTGCTAACAAGTTTGGAATTTTCCTTAAGACGTCTTCCAATTACTATCCACATGGAAATGGCTTGGCAGAGTCAACGAACAAAAATTTGCTCAGAATTTTGAAGAGGTCATTGGGAGAGAACAAAAGATCATGGCACTTGTTATTGAATTAGGCGTTATGGGCAGACAGGATTTCCATCAATTAGTCCATTAAAACCTCACCATATGCCCTAGTCTATGGCAAAGAAGCAAGGTTGCCGGTTCATCTTGAGTTGCCAGTATTACAGCAGTTGCAGTCTTTTCGAGATGATGAGACGGACTCGAGTTCCTTGGATCTCGCGAATAGCACAGTTGTTGGAATTAGAGGAGCAGCGTTCCAAAGCGTATAATGAATTTGACAAGCACATACAAGGGATTTCGAAGTGGTTTTATAAGCATTCTGTAGCCCGTCCATTCAAGATAGGAGATTTGGTGCTGAAATGGAATGAGAATAAAGCTAAACCTGGCAATCATAAGAAGTTTGATGCATTCTGGGAGGGTCTGTTCCGTATTTCCAGCACTAGTGCAGCTAATTCTTTCTATTTGGAAGATATGGATGGTAGACCACTTCCAATTTTAGTTAATGGCTTTAATTTGAAAGCCTACTTTTCATGACTTCGCAAGTTCAATTTGAGTTTGTATATAATATAAAAAAAAAAACAAAAAATATATATATATATAAAAAAAAAAAAAAAGAGGAAGTGAAGAAGAAGAAAAGAGTATGTATATATGTGTTGCCTTTTGTTGTCACCTTGGCTCTTGTTGCTTGTGGGCTGTAGGTGTTTGTTTCCCTTTTGTCCTTCCTTTCCCGATAGTTTGTGGCTTCCAAAGAATTCTTCTTTTCCCTCCCCTGCTTTCTATTTCTTTTCTTCATCTTCCTCTTCCTTCTTTTGTTTCTTTCTTCCTGCAATATAAAAAAACAAAAAGAATAAGCAACGGCTGTTGTTTCTTCTCCCCTTTTCTATTTTTCCCATTTCTTCTTATCCCTTTCTTCTCAGTTTGTTTTTGTTTTAAAAAGCATTTATTTTCCAGCTTAGTTCATTTTCATTTCACGCTTCAAAACTTCCACTTCGGTTCCATCCATTCGTTCATTCCATCTATTGCCACTGGTAGTGTATCAACATGATGTTGTTATGTCTATCACATCACTTGCTTACTTCCACATCACTCCATTGCGATCCATCGCTGCGCAATCGCGAGAGCTCACTCCACCATCACATTCCATTTCTTCAGTTTATAACCGCTTCTATGCAGGTTCTTCCGGTTCTAGTTTTCAGCAGCAGAAGAAGTTTTGCAGCAGTCCCCTGACATGTACCACCGCAGCTAGTTTACAGTTCCAATATGACTCTGTGCCCAATGGACTAAGGCCTGGATTCTTGCATACAGTGAGCTGTATACCCCGCGAGCCGCCAAGAATGTTGGCATTTTTGCCACATTGATTCTCATTGATTAATGCATTAGTGTATTGTTGGAAATCTGACCTTTGATATCAGATTTGATGCAGCTTGGGCGAAAAAAGGAGAAAAATTGAGCAAAAAATGGTTAAGTCAAAAAACTACAGCGATGCGCTGACATGTTGCAGAATCGCGGTCAACGCAGTCAATGCAGGTAGGTTTGGCGAAACCGTCGCGATATTGCGACGTGTTCCAGAATCACGGGTCGGTCGGCTTCAAAGGCACAAATTTGAAAACTTGCAGCGCGTCACTGACATGTCAGCGAATCGCGACACTGGCGGCTTCAAAGGCACAAAGTTGAAAACTTGCAGCGCGTCGCTGACATGTTAGCGAATCGTGACGGAAAATGGTGATTGGTACGGAGAGAAGAGGCAGTAGCGATATCGCTACATGTCTTAAAATCACGGCCGCTACGGTCTAAAGGGCAGTAACATAAAATTTGTAGCGATTCGCTGCAAAATTTTGATGATAAGACCAAGCAAGACAATATGCAGCAAAATTGCGACAAGGAAAAGTCGAAGGCATGCGAAAAGCAAAAGGCGTCGCATTTTCGTGACCCATACATAAGGTCATACAAGGTGACAAAAACATGTAGCGAAATCGCTACATGTTCCGTTTTTGCGGGGCAGAGCGCAGGGAGGAGCCAACGACAGAAACATGTAGCGAAATCGCTACATGTTCCATTTTCGTGGAACAAGCTTGCGATGGAGAAGAGGAAGCCGAAGACGTAGCGATATCGCTATAGGTCCCATTTTTGTGGGTTAAAAGCGGCCAGGGTGTACGGCGTAAAAGACGTCACGATTTCGTGACCCGTCGCGTTTTCGCGACCTGCAACTGTTTTCCCGCCAAGTGTAGTATGAACGGCCGTGGAGATATTTTTGGTTTTCGATGATTTAATGCTGCCCCAAATTAAATGATTTGTGGATTTCCAAGGCATTCAAGGTCGAAGAAGTGCCCAGGCCACCAAAATTGAAGGATTTATTGGTTCAAAGCTACTGTTCGTGAATTAATTCAACGGTTTTCATGCATATGTTCGAAGAATCGAATTTAATGAAGGACCGCGAACGTTTCATTGCATTTAAATTTTTGTTTCTTCGAGACTGCAATTAAGGGGATCATGTTCCTCGTTTCCTTCGCATAATTGTAGATCTCAATAAGGTCGGTTTAAAATATTTAATGCTGCAAAGAGGACGGACCTCTATAAAAACCAATGTAATTCTCATTTCGAAAGGTTGGAAGTTTTGCTAAAAACTGGAAGTGCATTTGCGAGAATAAAGTATTGGCTTCAAATTTTTCAAGCAGTTGTTTGGGTGATTTTCTTTTCTATTCCTTTTACATTTCTAATAGAATGTATATTCCTTAAGTGCTGTTACATTCAAATTCTGCATATTGGATTTGAATCTTGCTTGTAAGGATATGATTCCTGGAGTGTAATCTTGGAGAGATTTTCTGCATATAGTTGTGTGAGAGTTGATTCATTATCTTCTGTTGCTTGCTGTTGCTGCACTTTAAGTTTTCTGTTGTTGTTCTTTCGATCCCATAACTCCGGCCTGCGGCCATATTTCCATTTCTTTCTACAAATTTTAATTTCTTTCCAGCAACCCTTATCTTCAAACAGAAATTTAGATTAGTAAAGGGAACCAGCCCACTCTGGAGATTGGTCTGGGAGCCATTTCTTGCTTCCAGCCTTTCAATGTTGGCCAGGTCTAGGGTGCATTTGTAAAATCCTTTCCTGTGGCAGATTTTGGACCAACAGTGACATGTCGAGATATCATGACACTTTTCTCTCTTGTGCCTTCTCTCGCATTTTGGTCACGAAAATGCGACATGTTGCGATATCGCGACACTTTTTCCCCCTTGCGCATTTTCTCGTCCTTTGGTCGCAAAAATGCGACATGTCACGATATCGCGACACTTTTTCTCCCTTGTGCCTTCTCTCGTCCTTTGGTCATGAAAATGCGACATGTTGTGATATCGTGACACTTTTCCCCCCTTGCGCCATTTCTCGTCCTTTGGTCACAAAAATGCGACATGTCACGATATCACGACACTTTTTCTCCCTTGCGCCTTCTCTCGTCCTTTGGACGTGAAAATGTGACATGTCACGATATCGCGACACTTTTCTCTCTTGCGCATTTTCTCATCTCATGGTCGTGAAAATGCGACATGTCACAATATCGTGAGACTTTTCTCTCTGGCACCATTTCTTGACTTTTGGTCGCGATAATGCGACATGTCACGATATCGCGAAACTTTTCTCTCTCGAGCCTTCTCTCATTTTTTGATCACAAAAATGGGACATGTAGCGATATCGTGACACTTTTTTCCCTCTTGAGCCTTCTCTCAGATTTTGGTCGCGATAATGTGACATGTAATATCGTGACACTTTCCTCTCTTGAGCCTTCTCTCGGCTTTTAGTCATGAAAATGCGACATGTCGCGATATCGCAACACTTTTTCTTCTTTGTCGACATATCGTGATATCGCGACACTTTTTCTCCTTTTGGTATTTTTGCTTTCTGTTGGATGCCCTTGCATCAGACAACCGGGGTGGATTGAGAAGTGACATTCACTTCTGTACTGTTCTGTCACCTCATTTTTCACTGGGGCTGTACAAGCTCTCCAAGCTTTAGTAAAATCTGGGTCTTCAGGGTACAAACCCTTAAGTTCTTCAAACTCCACAACTTCCACTATCATTGTTGTCAACAAACTCTTTTCATCCATTTCCTTCAATGGCTTCAACTTGTGGCGCACTCCACCTTTCGTCAAAGAGTAAGTATTCGCATGCCCATCATACACTGCACGTCTGTCAAATTGCCATGGCCTCCCCAACAACACATGGCAAGCATCCATAGGAAAAACATCACACAGGACCTCATCTTGGTATCTCCCAATATTAAACTTGACTAAGGACTATTCATTGACCAATGCCCTATGGTCCTTCTGCAACCATGCAATTTGGTATGGATGCGGGTGTCTCCTCCTCTCTAGCTGTAACTTAGTAACCATTTTTTTAGATACCAAGTTATCAGTACTACCATTATCTATAATAACATTACAGAACTTACCTAAAAATTTGCACCTTGTGCAGAATAGGCTCCTCCTCTGGTCTGGTCCTTTCTCCTCATTCAACAAGGTTCTCCTTGTGACCATAACTTCTCCTCTCTCTGCCTCCTCAGAATGTTCTGATTCAACACCTTCATCTGCTACAATAGCTTTCACATGACCCTCAGGTCTCCTATTCGTCCTCTCTTGGTTTTGGGGACACTCATATGCCCGATTTCCCTCTTCTCCACAATGGAAACAGGTTCCACGAAATCCCCCTCTTCCATATCTACCTCTTCCTCTTTGGTAACCATTGTTCTGATTACGGGGGTAGTAGGTATTCTCCTCTTTCTGATCCTGGTTGCTGCTAGTTTCTTCTTTCTTCTCATCTCGTCCTCCATCTATTCTTCCACTAGTTCTTTCTCCATGACCTCTTCCTTTCTACTTACCCTCAAACCTTCTATTCAGCTTCTCTTCAACTTTTAGAGCAAACTGGTAAGCATCCTCAATGGTGCTAATCCTAACCAGACTCAACTCTTCTTGAATATTGGTTCTCAATCCATTTATGTAATGGGCTACCTTCTCCTTTTTAGCCTTAGAATGGCCAGTTCTAATTGAGATCTGGTAAAACTCCTCTGTACATTCTTTGATAGATTTGTTTGACTGTCTCAAACTCTGCATTTTCCTTAATAGATCTAATTTGTAATCTACAGGAATAAAATTTCTCTTCAACTTCTCTACCATTCGATCCCATATGGTTATTGTTGGTCATCAAATCTGCCTAGGAAAGGATTTTGGGTGGGTGTATGCGCCCTAGACCTAGACCAACATTGAAAGGCCGAAGGGAAGAGATGCCCGTCGTGCCAATCTCCGGAGAAAGGCCGGCTCCTATGCTAAACTACTTCGGTGTTTTGAGATAAGGGTGCAGGAAAGAGATAAACAGAGTTAGGGTTAGAGAAATAAATAAAAAAGGGGTAAGGGAAGAGAAATTGGTGATTTCAGGTGGGAAAGAATAGGAAGCACGATCACTAACTGACAACTTGAATAGCAGCAAGGAACACTAAGAATAGACGAAAGAAACACAACATTAACCTTCCTATGTATCCTCTAGGCGAGCTCACAGGGATTCTCCTTCTCCTTTTCATCAAAATTTAGGGTTCAAAGTAAAGACGATTAGGACAAGGGAATGTAATAGAAACCGCAACCCACCAAGCAGCATAAAAGAAAACTAATACAACATTTTTCCTCCCCTATGTATCCTTCAGGTGAGTTTCAGGGTACTATCCCCAATCGCACATCGGATTCAGGATTCAGAGTCTCAGTATGCAAATGAAGAAAGACAAAAGAATCAAACACAAAAGGTAGCATAAAAGAGAGAAATGAAGCACAAAGATCTTTAGTATTAATCGCAGGACATCAAGTTACAACAGCTTTCTAGCAGATAGTTCCCCCCCTTTTTACATTACAATGCCTAGGTTTTTATAGAGGACCCAGGCCTCTGAGTCATAATTACACAGAATGAGAAGTACACCCTTGAGCCCTGAGAATTTGGCTCCCCGAGGCTCTCGTGATCGAGCTCTCAAATCCATTACCAAAACTGGAAACTGTGACCGGGTCAACCATGGAAAGATGCATTGATGAGCCGTCTGGACGTCCTTGGTCTCCGGGTGTGGTGCTCGAGTGGCCGCCATGCTCGTCGGGCTCTTCATCATGGCCTGATACTTCGTTTTTGATTGCCAAAAATGAGCAATGAGCTTATCGGGCATGAAAAATTGCATTTATGAGGCACTTGATCACCTCGAGAAAATACCCGACTTGGAACGCGTGCCCTTGAAGCGCTTCGCTAAGTCTTCATTCACAACTTCGCTTCGCAATGGTTTTGAGCTGAAGCAAAAACTCCTCTTCGATTTGTACTTCACAAAATTGAGCTTCGCAAAACTGCTTCGGGGTGGTGAATGCCGAAGCATATTTGCTTCGCAAAATAGGGCTCTTCGTCTTCGTCGCTTCACTGATGAAATTGCTTCGCTGATGCTTTGGAGAAATGCTTCGCTGCAATCCTCTTTCAAAACTATGGTTTAGGCGAGCTTCGGCCGAAGATGTTGCATTCTCCATGACCTTCGTTACTTCGGGTAGAAGTACTTCACACGAAAGCGAGCCGAAGCGGATGCTTCGGAATGACTTTCGACGAAGTAAAAATGATTCGTTGATGGAGGGACTCGAAGTGGGTGCTTCGACAACTTTTTGGCGAAGTATTTTCGATGCTCCTTTGAGTTTCGCTTCGCTAATTTTCTGACCGAAGTATTTGCTAAAAATGCTTCGGGTGCGAAGTAGTTTCATTCTCCTTCCTTTGTATCTTACTTCGGCAACACCGCTTCGCAGAAATCTCGCCCGAAGTATTTGCTGGAAATGCTTCAGGTCCGAAGTAGATTTCTTGCCTTTGCTTCTTCGATGAAGTTGTTCTTTTGGATGCCGCTTCGCTCAACTTTTGCCTGAAGTGAATACTTGAAGCGCTTCGGGCCCGAAGTTCTTTGTATCGCTACCCTTGTATTCTTCTTTGGTAATACTACTTCGCAAAAATTTTACCCGAAGTAGTGTTGGAAATGCTTTGGGTGCGAAGCTCTTCTCATTTTCCTTCGGCGAAGCTCTTTTCTTTTCTACTTTATATACAAAGGGGTGGCATTGAAAGCCAAAATTGCTACAATTTTCAAATAAAAAAGGACAACAAAGAAAAACTTTACAAAATCTATACAAAATTTGATTTCCTTTTTTACCCCTTGAGAAATGTGACAAAATTGTCAACATTCTTGGCGGCTCATGGGGCAACGAGCTCGTCTCGATGGGAGAACCCTTTAATTTTGATCCATTGGGCCAGAGTCCTTTCCCGATCCTTCTCCTCCTTCTGCCTCTGGGAGCACTTCCATGGCTGGTTCTTGCTCTCCTTCTTCCTCTGGTTCCTCTTCTTCTTCACCTTCCTCTTCTGGTGTGGCCTCTTCGGGAGCGGCTTCCTGCGATGACGACGGGGCAAGACGCTCGCAGATTTTCCTCATGGTGCGGTGGACCTGAGACCAGGCACTCTTCGAGAAGGGTTCTAGATCTTGTAATGCCTTGATCAATACATGAAACCGATCAATTTGCTCGATATCTGCATGTTGGGCTCTAGTATACAAATCATTTAGGTAGGCCACGATCTTGCAGTATCTCAAGAGGTAATCTGTGATTTGCCTTTCTGTTATTGGCTCTGCCCATCCGTCTATCTCTGAGACATCACCTTCAAACTGAAGCCATGTTGGCTTAATCTCTTCTTTGGTCAGGAGGTTCCCATTGTCGTCTGTGAAGCTTGGGAAGCCCATGGAAGAAAGATCTTGAAAGTAGCCCATTGATGCACGTTGCTCATTCTCGAACATGTCTAGGAGGTCCTTCGCCTTCTGCATTTTTTGCACCTTAGAGAAGAAAGCGTGAACTGTGGCCCGGGCTGTAGACCAATCCCTAGCTATCCGACTCATTGCAAGGACCTGCAAGTCTTGATATTTGGCGCTCTGGACATCGAAAGCTAGTTTGAGCCGGCCCCTAGCTTTCTGAGTTATCTGATCGATGATTGGCCCTCCCTCGACAGCGGCGCTTCGGGCTTCCGTAATATAGGCCAAAATTGAAAAGGCACTGGAGGCCCGAGATCTGAAATTTTTGAGCAGGTGAGAGCGAATCTCCTTGATTCTGCTTCTATCAAACAGCTCCAAGCTCGCCTTTTTGAACAACTGTTGCTATGTCTGCAAGATCTTGCTTTCAAGCTCCTTGGCCTTCAGCTCATTCTCGGCCTGCCTCTGCGCTTGTTGCTTGGCTGAACCCTGTAGTTGTAGGATTTGTTGTTTGAGGGTGTGTGTTTCTTTTTTCAACAACTTGCACTATTTCTATGAATCCTCCAGCTCGGACCGGATCCTAGCCAGCTCTTCCTCCAACTTGATGTTGGCATTTTCTGCTTCAAACTTGCACTGATTTGCAATATTTGCATGTGCTCGAAAGGTCTCAACCCCAACATGCATGGACAAAGACTCATTATCTATATTCAAATGCTCCAGGTCCTTGGTCTTCTCTTGATACTCATAGTCCACTGGAGTCATTTCATCCAGAGGCTTCTGGACTTTAGGGACCTTCTTCACTTTATGTAACTTTTCTAGCCTTTAAATCAAAGACCGCACACTTCTCAACTTGGGCTAAAGAGCGCCCTCTTTTCTTTCTTGCCTCCTTCAAGCATCTTTTCTGTGTTTTGTCGAGCCTGAAGATTAGCTTTTCGGCTAGAGGACGCTCCTTTATCAGAGACAACTCTAACTCAAATAAGGCCGGCTCTCCAGCCGTAGGGGTGAACAAATACAAGGAGTTAACGGGGAATGCCTCCCCGGATGGTTCGGCGACGGGCGTAGCGGGGGCTTCGGCGAGTGGGGAAATACCATGGGTGATGGGGGAGTGGGCTACGGGGCTTGGCGATGAGAGTACTGTCTTCGCCTTGGCTTAGGGATAAAGGATTGGCGACATGAGTGGGTGAAGGAGTTTCGGCAGCTTTGTCTTGGAAAGATGACTCGGGTGAAGTGTGGCTAGGAAAAGTGGAATTGGAATGGAAATGGGCAGCAATGTGGAGGAGGTGATTGACCTTGTAGGGGAGATTGAAAATTTTTTGGGGCCATAGTGGATGTGTGAGAGGTGAGGGAAAGGGGGAGTGCGTACCTGCGTGCCCTCTTGGCAGAGCGGCCATGGTGACTTCTTGTGTGATCGGCTCCTGCTCCTTTTGGGCTTCGGCACTTCTAACCTCCATGACTTCTAATTTAGGGTCCCCTTCTTGTTGGAGGAGTTCCTCCACATCGATGACGTCTATGTCCGGGACCATCTCAACACTTGGTGGCATCGCACCTTCAACACCTGCTTCGATCGGGTCTAATGCAGGTTGCTCAGCATGGGCGCTTGGGGGCCTTGTGCGAGGTCACTTTGGGTGGCTCGGAGGCACTTGACTTTGCTCCTGCCTCTTCCTTTTCTTTCTCTCCAATGGCTGCTCTGCCTCTTCGGCACTTGTGTCATGGATTTCTACTGGTCCTTGTGGCAGTGCCTTTGGAGTAGCTTTGGCTTCTTCCTCCGTCGAGGCATATTCAGCTCCTTTTGGACTTTCACCCGACCCCGGGGGAGCTGGAGGAACAAAATCAGCGAAGGATATAGACTTCCAAGTTTCCACGTTGGCATCGTAAAGAATCGTGAAGTCTTTATCTATTGCCAAGAGTCCGTAAGAATTCATCTTCTGGCGATGGACTCTCATTATCCACCACTCCCCTAATTTTTCCTCGCTCCAATCCTTCAGTTCCTCCTTTAAATCATCTTTCGCCTTTCTCCAAAATGTGGAGCTTGGAGTTGGGAGGGGGTACTGATCGGGGTCAAACTCGACCTCCATGGGGTAGAACTCATGCCAGGGAGGCAATGTCCTCATCCTCTCCAAATGCCACTCCAAGTCCTTCCCATTTGGATTATTCCTTTGTTCCACAATTTCAGGGTGAGGGCAGATGTGGAAATTCTTGAATTTTAGGTGATCCCTCATTACTCCCAAGGGATCATAGAGCCATTGCTGAGGGATCTGGAGCAGACCAAAATTGGCGAGCTTCTCCTCCAGGAAAACGTTCTGTTTCAAGGCAAATACCTCAATTACTCCCATCCTGAAGGGGAAGTCGCAGGTATGTGCCCATTTTCGACCATGGCCATACACGACATTGGTTGCGTCACTCTGTCGAGCGACCTCCAATGCAAATTGGTACTCGAAAGGGAAAACAGGAAGCAGGAAGGGTTTTCTTGTAAAGCCGAACATACGAATCACTAATCCCTACGTCAATTGGAAAACATCCCCCTTCTTTTCTTGCACTATTTTGTCTCTCAGGCTGAGGGGGACCCGAGGGGAAGAACCCCTCAACAAATGCATGGCGGGCCCCAAGAATTGTTGGTTAAAAGAATAATAGGACTCTATCCTCAATAGGAGAGGAGTCCATTGGTATACAGGCAGAGGATTTCCATCCTTGTCACTCGAAGAGATGGCGATATGGGGGAATCGCTGGTGAACCTGGTAGAAGAACAACCAGACTAGGAGGGAGCAGGGTGTGAAGTACTGGCCCGTCACCGCATTCTTCATACTGGTGAGTCATGTATGCAGGGTTCGGGCCACCCATTCTGCCCAGTCAAAGAAAACTAGGTTGGTGTTTGGTCTTGCAGCATCAGGGGCATAGAATTCCCCTCTTGAAATACATTCGGCCAAAGACACCTGCCAGGGCTGCACCGAAGCATCTGTTGACAAGCCCGCCACCCATGCAATGATGGAGAAAATGTCAGTGTTCTTGAAAGATGCCAAGGGTAGAGGCATTTGGGGCAGTTTTCCTGAAGGGAGCCCGCTTTTGAGGTTTTTGCACAAAAATTTCAATATGAAGTTGTTGGAAGTAAACCTCTCCATCTGCTCGCTTAGAATAACATTGCGAACTGAATAACCCTTGGGTGGCCCTTGCTGTGGTGCAAACGCCGCTTGTACATCTTCCTTCAGAATGGAAAATAATTTATGGCCCGAAGCATCCAACACTTGCCTGGATGCAGGCTGGTAATTCTGCGCGATAGCATAAATTAGCTCCGGGCAATGGTGAGCAGGAGGGGCCAAAAACTAGTAAATCTAAGAATAATAGGCAATAGCCCTTTTATTCTCTGGAGTGAGTCGGCTCACCATAAACTCAATGGTGCATCGAAGGTCGGACACATCCTTAGAGAGTTCTGTATCTCTAATTTTCTCCCACCCATCAATTGGCGGGTCTACAAGCTGCTCCTCCTCAGAGTCATCTCCTCCTTCCATTGGCTATTTTTTGGGGTGAAGGGGGGATTTATCTTTTTTGGAGTATGCCTTTTCTCTTCCTTGCCCTTCTTTGTTTTTTTAGGGCCTGCAACTTCGGGCTCTTTTCCCTTTTCCTTGGAATTCTTCTTTCCCATGATGGCGGCTGAGTTGGTGATACAGAAGCTTCAATGCGAACGGCCAGATGCAAAGGGCAGGAGGATTGCAGAGTATCTGAAGGTTCTTAGTCTAGCTTGAACTGATGGACAAATAACTTCCCTCCTGCTAAGACTTCGTGTTTTATAACCTAAAAAGGCAACCACCTGAATTTATGGCACCTACTAAAATTAAATTTACACCTCGGACGAAAGAGGCTACCGTATTCTTAGATTGATTCTGCAGCGACGTGGTACACAAGGCCACATACTTCGATGATTACACTTTGTACTGGAGACGCAACCCGCTGCCACTTCGTACCTTGGCGTGAACTTTTCTTTTCCCCTTTTCTAACTGAATTGCCTCGGGATGCACCCTGCCGCTTTTGCAATAAATTCACCCGCTTCGGACTCCTTTCAAGGTTACCGTCGGCACGTTCTCCGAGGCACATTTTAAATTCTCTATCTTGCGTGAAGTTGAAAAATGCTTCGCGGTGAACCCTTGGTTCGGACTGCCTTTCGACGCCTCGGGCCCGAAGTACTTTTCTTTTGTCGTGCTGCCACTTTGCTTCGAAAACTGCTTCGCTAGGGCCCTTTTAAAAATTTACTTCGCAAAAAACTTGCCCGAAGTAGCTACTAAAAATGCTTCGGGTGTGAAGCTCTTTTCGTGCCTTTGTGAAAATTTTGGTTCGGCCCTTCTGAGAATAACATGCTTCACAGCGAACCTTCTTGCAACTGCTACTTCGCATAAAAGTCCCCGAAGGGGATTTTGAAGTGTAGTACTTGGCTTTTGCGATCTTGGAACAGGATGTAAAGGCAAATTATATACACAAGTATATATATACACACACATTTTTTTTTTTTTAAGCACAAAATGATGTTTTACCTTAGCAGTGAAAAGTCTTCAGATGAAGACCATTAACAGAGATTGGCAAAACTTGGCCATCTGCATCTTTGAGGATGAAAGAGTTGGCCGAGTTCACCTTCATAATTTCGAACGGACCATCCCAGAAGGCGTCCATCTTGTCGTGATTCCTAGGCTTGGCCTTCCAGGAATCCCACTTCCATACCAGATCTCCCACATTGAATGTGCGATCGGATGACCTTTTCTTGAACCAGTCTTGAGTGACCTGAGCATGCTTAGCGAAGTTCTGGTAGGCTTCTTCATGATCTTCCTCTAGTTGTAATAGCTGAGCTAATCTACTTTCCATCGGATTGACTCCATCTTCCTTTTCTAGCAGTTGTAGTGCAGGGATCTCTACATGGATAGGTAAGATGGCCTCCTTGCCGTAGACCAGAGCATAAGGTGAAGTCTTGATTGACTTCTTGATAGAAATTCGATCGGCCCACAAGGCCCGATCTAAAAGGAGATGCCAAGTCCTTTTGTTTGTCTCTATGAGCTTTCTTAGCACCCTCAATAGAGTCTTATTGGTGGATTCTGCCAAGCCGTTGCCCTACGGATAGTAGTTGGAGGATATTTTATGGTATATCCCATATCTATAGAGGAATTCATTGATTTTGGTGCCTATGAATCCGGGGCCATTGTCCATGATGATTGCTTCGGGGATGCCAAACCTGGTGATCAATCCTTCTAGGAAGGTGATTACGGTCTCTTGATCTACGTGTTTAGTGGGAATTGCTTCGGCCCACCTGGTGAAGTAGTCGGTTGCGGTCAGGATGAACTTATGTCCCGTAGAGGAGTTCGGCGATATGACCCCTATAAAATCCAACCCCCATTGCTGAAAGGGAGATTCTACTTGTATTGGACGAAGAGGCATCGATGCATTTCTGCTTTGGCCAGAAAAACTTTTGACACTGCTCGCATCTGTGACAAACTGCGAAGGCATCAGTGAAGAGAGTGGGCCAATAATAACCCGCCTTGATTATCTTTAGTGTCGTTGTCCTCCTTGCGAAGTGACCTCTAGATAGTCCCGAATGAAATTCTCCCAGGACTCTCCTCTTATCATCATCCTTTATGCACTTGAGAAGGACACCATCGATGTTCCTAAAAAATAGGCCTTCGGGACGCAAAGTGTATCGAGAAGACCGAATCCTGAAATGCCTTCGCTATGAAGTATTTAGATGCAAAGGACATCTGCCGGTGTTGAAGTAGTTTATCTCTCTGACCCAATATTTTTCATCCGCTTCATGGTTAGCGAAGCATTCTTCGACTGGCGAGTCATCTCCTTGAGATTCTATCACTTTGGCCGCTGCGCTCTTCGCCAATTCTTGACACAATGCACGATCGCGAACCAGTTTTGTGGGCTTGATCTCGATGTCAAATTCCTGTATCTTGTTCACCCAATCGGCTCTCTTGCTTCCCAATTCCCCTTGGATGATGAAATTGCATACATCGGGGTGAATGACAAAGACCGTAACCCGACTTTGGGAGATGAACTGTTTGAACTTCCTGAGAGATTTCATTACTGCATGCACCTGACGCTCTATGAAATTATATTTCTCTTCATGGGGATTGATCACCTGGCTCAGAAATACGATGGGACGCTCTTCACCATCTTCCCCCTTTTGTGTCAGGACCGCAGCATAGCTCTCGGGCTCCCCTATGGCATATAGGATAAAATCTCGACTGTAATCAGGGTTGACCAGGACTGGCGCTTGAGCGATTCGGTCCTTAATCTCTTTGAATGCTTCCCTTCTTTCTTCCATCCAGATGAATTCAACGTCCTTCAAAAGATCAGACATCGGCTTGATAACTTGGGCGAAATCGGGGACAAACTTCCTCACGAAGTTGATTTGGTCGAAGAAATATTGAAGTCCTTTCTTGTCTGCTGGGAGTGAAAGCTTCGTTAGGGCCTCGGCTCTGTCGGGATCTACAGCGAGACCCTTTTCTGATATTGCATGCCCCAACAACCTTCCTTCGCTAACCGTGAATATGGACTTCTTCGGATTGATTGAGATGTCGAACTCTCGGCATTTTTTGAAAATTTGTTGCAGGTGTAGTGGATGATCCTCCCTTCTTCGGGAGAAAATGGTCATGTCATCTAAATAGATGACGATAACTTTATTCAGGAGCTCACCAAAAGCTAAGTCCATTGCCCTCTGGAAAGTCGCACCAGCATTCGAAAGGCCAAATGGCATTCGCTGATAAGCAAATGTTCCCCACTTGGTGGTGAATGTTGTTTTATGTTGGTCTTCATCCCTGACCCAGATCTGATTGTACCCAGAGAAACCATCGAGCAGGGAGAAGCGTTGAGCTCCGGCCATCGAGTGCAAAATCTGATCGATTTGCGAAAGAGGATAGTGGTCCTTGAGAGAAGCCTGATTCAAGTTGCGAAAGTCCACGCACAGTCGTATATCTCCATTCTTTTTTTTGACAGGGACCAGATTCGCTACCCATGAGGAATGTTTGATGGGATAAATGATCTTTGCCTCGAGCATTTTTAGAAGTTCGGCCTTCATCAGGACCTCGATCTTCGGATTAACCGGCCTTTGCTTTTGTCGGAAGGGTTTGACCCCCTCCTGTAATTCAATTGTGTGTTGGATGAGCCATCGATCATATCCTCTGAGGTCTTGGTAAGACCAAGCAATTATGTCAGGAAACTTTCTGCACAGAGTCTGGATCTATTCTATCTCTTTCGAAGTACAGTCGGTTCCAACTTTTATTGCTTTTTCGGGTTCAAGCTCTAGATCTTGATACTACTTTTCATTGACTTTGATCATGTGGGAGATTGCTCGATCATTCTGATCAAAGAGGCTTTCAAGGGTGATCAGTCCCTTGGGAATGTGGTTATTCTTCAATTGAACCAACCCTTCATCTTCTTCCTCGTCGAAGCTTCTATCTTCGACTGTAGAGGCTTCTTGAATCATGAAATTTACAATCTGCTCGTCATTATCAAAGACTTGCCAGTGTAGGTCTCTGTTCGGGATAGAGGGCCTGTAGATCATCCTCACGGCTTTGGGCTTGTGCACCATGTCTTCTGTAGGAGAGTACTTGGCTGCGATGGATGCCAAGACATCGGCATGTCGATTCTTTTCTCATGGGATAGACATCAGATTGAGAGATTCGAACTGGTCAAACAGGTCCCATACCCTGTTGTGGTATGACTTTAGATAATGTTTCTTTGAGGTACACCTGTTTGTGACCTGGTTGCATACCAGTTCAGAATCTCCAAAGATTTGGAGGTGCTTTATGCCTAACTTGTCAGCTTTCTTGAGTCCTAGGCATAATGCTTCATATTCTGCTGCATTGTTGGTGCAGCTCCATGTCAACCGGTAGCAATACTCCTTTTGCTCTTCGAACGGTGAAACTAGAAGAATCCCTGCCCCAGCGCCATTTTTACATCGGGCACCATCGAAGAATAACTTCCATAGTCCTTCTTGGGCACTTGTTCCATTCTCTGATTGAGCGTGTTTATCAGGTTGGGCGATCGCATAACATCCTATCTCAGTCTCTATCATGGCATTAAAGTCTGTTAAGGAAAACTCATCTTCATAACTTAGTTGTGCAAGAGATTCTTTGACCAGGTCCACCCGCTCTACTTCTTCCACTATTGTATTCACTGGATCGCTGCTTTCTTCCTCGGACATCTTCTGCACAAGGAAGGAAGAAGGCTTTTCATTGTAGATCTTCACGTTCTTTCCTTTGAATGGAATCTCCAGATGAGAGTAATCCATGGACAGATATCCACCTAGCTTTGCTGTGAATTCCCTTGACAAGCACATACTGAAGTATGGTTCCAGGTCGACGACCACTACCTCTTGTATGACCGTGATTTGAGGCATCTTATGTAGTCGAATAGGAATATCCTTGATTACTCCTATAGTCTTCACTGGGGTACCATCCAACTGGAGTACGCCATGGCTGCTTCGTGTATATTCCATCCCTATCTCTTCGTAGACTGCTCTCGGCATGATTGTTGTAGCGGCCCCAAAGTCGATCATACAGTTATGTACAATATAGCCCTCCATCTATAGAGAAAGGTATAATGGAGGGGGTCTTTTCTTTCCTGTAATTGATGTGGATAGAGTCTACACAAGAGAAAGCAGTGTTGCCCCTTTTGCTTTAATCATCTTCAATGATTCTTGCAGCAAATCCACTTGTCCAGGTAGTTGGAGTGCATCGTACAAGCTGATCTTGGCTGGGATCCTCTTTAACTCTTCCACAATGTTGTATGTCAGGGAGCTAAGGACCTCGGGTTCTTTCCTTGGCTCATATCTGGTGTGATACTGTTTTGTAGCTTCAACTCTTTGTCGCTTAGTCAGTGAAGGAAACTTGAGCTTTTCCCTAGCTTGCTCTTTAGTTTCTGCCTGAGGTGGTTCGGCATAAGCTTTTTGAGCTTTTTCTCTGATTGGTGCAGGTGGAGCAGCTTTGTTCGGGGCCGAAGAAGATGATTGTCCCTTTTCGGGTTGAGCAGGCACTTTTAGGGGAGCCATCTGAGTAGCATCTACTTCTATCGCCTTCTTTCCTCCTCTGGTAAGTACCGCAACCGGCTCTTCATCACCAATTGCCAGGTTCTGACTCATGTGCCTGATGACGTTGACTTGACCGCCATGACTACTGCTCGCCAACGTTTGTACATAGTGTTGGTGCAACATGCAGGTATTCTCTTCATGCGGATCATTGCACGTAGAGCACCAATATACATAATCAGAAGTGCTCGGAGCTTCATCAATCACAGCATTTCTCACTAAAGCCTTCCCCTGCTGGACTGCTTGGTCTTTAGTAAGCGCAGGCGTAGGATAAGATCTTCTCGGTAGGAATTCTTGTTGCGCTTGCTTCTTCTTCACAATGGTCATGTCATTGGACAATGTCTGAACTGTGGAGTTCAGAGACTGCATTTCTTGCAGGATTTTGGCTTGCATATCATCGGCTTTTGGAATTGAAGGTAATGTAGCCATCGTTGGTATTGGAGGCAGGGCAGGGGGTTGAAATGGTGTTGGCAATACAGGGAATGGTGAAGTAACTATGGGCTGTGGAGCCAAAAATGTGGGGAAATGAATTTGTGGGGCAGTGATCTGAGACACAATGGGATTCGGGTTCCAAGATGAGATCGGGAGTGCAGGGGTTGCAGAGATCTACGAAGTGGCTATGCTCGCATACTGATGTTGAGGAAATTTGGGGAGTATGGGCATCGACATCCTCTGTGGAAGCTTGCCCACAGTGATCAAGTCCCTTTCTGCCCTCTTGGCTAATTCATACAACTCGGGAAAAGTATTGACGTTAGAATATCTTACCATGATACTGATATCAGGGTTGAAAGCTCGAAGGAAGTAGTATGTTGCAGCTTCGTCGGTTGGTCGAAGTCCAACTGGTACTCTCTGCCAGGTTCGAGTGAACCTAATATTGAAGTCTGTGATCTCCTCTTGCGGATGCCTCTGGATTGAAGTGAACTGATGTAGGAGAGAAGTAGGGTCGGAGGACTCATTGAAGTTTCCCATCAACTGCCCGACTAACTGGTCCCATCCCATAATAGTACTCGGGTGGTAAAGATCTATACCAGTAGAGGAGTTTTCCTCTAAGGGAAAGAACCAGAAGCTTTACCATCACTTGCTCTTCTGTAATGTCATGGATCACCGCCAGAGAGATTATATCCTGGATGTGCTCTAGAGCAGTCTTTCCAGTTCCATCGAACGTCGGGATCTTCTTGACAGCAGCAGGTGGCACTTGCCCTTGTCCTGCCAGATTTAGTGGCGACAAAGAATCCCATGATGGGAACCATCTGGGTGGTGGTGGCTGCTGCATTTTTTGTTGTTGTTGTTGTTGTTGTGCCATCCTTGCTCCTAGATTTTGAGAAATAGGGATTCCCGAAGCTCCTCCTCGATTGCTAATAAGACGGCTAATAGGAATGGAGGCACTAGGATGCTTCGGTGAGTTGGGAGGATTGGGAGGAAAACTAGACGCTGCGCTATCAAAAGTTAGACTTGGTTCATCAACAGCGGCCTCTTGCGGGGATGTTCCACGTAACAGTGACTCAGGGGTAACTAACCTAGATTGTTCCCCAAAGGCGTCAATATCTAGCTCAAAGAACTCAGTTTCCTCTCCTCTATTCTTAACTCTCCATCTCGTTTGCATGAAGGCACAGGCTTTAGTACTGGTCTTTACGACTAAAATATTCTCGGGTAAACAGAGTCGCCAGATGCTAAGAGTCTTTCGGTAATGAGAGCATCGGTCCTCACTACCACTAGTCAGGTGAGACTGACCGGGTCACACCAGGAACTGATTAGAACTATTGGCCCCGGTGTAGATGGGTTTTGCATTTAAAATATGGGACCTTGACTGGTTATGGATCTTACTAGGACAGACACAGTCGTGTCCCACCGGGCGTGCCAAAAACTATTGGTCATCAAATCTACCTAGGAAAGGATTTGGGTAGGTGTATGCGCCCTAGACCTAGACCAACATTGAAAGGCCGAAGGGAAGAGATGCCCGTCATGCCAATATCTGGAGAAAGGCTGGCTCCTATGCTAAACTACTTCGGTGTTTTGAGATAAGGGTGCAAGAAAGAGATAAACAGAGTTAGGGTTAGAGAAATAAATAAAAAAGGGGTAAGGGAAGAGAAATTGGTGATTTAAGGTGGGAAAGAACAGGAAGCACGATCACTAACTGACAACTTGAATAGCAGCAAGGAACACTAAGAATAGACGAAAGAAACACAACATTAACCTTCCTATGTATCCTCTAGGTGAGCTCACAGGGATTCTCCTTCTCCTTTTTGTCAAAATTCAGGGTTCAGAGTAAAGACGATTAGGACAAGGGAATGTAACAGAAACCGCAACCCACCAGGCAGCATAAAAGAAAACTAATACAACATTTTTCCTCCCCTATGTATCCTTCAGGCGAGTTTCAGGGTACTGTCCCCAATCGCACACCGAATTCAGGATTCAGAGTCTCAGTATGCAAATGAAGAAAGACAAAAGAATCAAACATAGAAGGCAGCATAAAAGAGAGAAATGAAGCACAAAGATCTTTAGTATTAATCGTAGGACATCAAGTTACAGCAGCTTTCTAGCAGATAGTTCCTCCCCCCTTTTTACATTACAATGCCTAGGTTTTTATAGAGGACCCGAGCCTCTGAGTCATAATTACACAGCAATGAGAAGTACGCCCTTGAGCCCTGAGAATTTGGCTCCCCGAGGCTCTCGTGATCGAGCTCTCAAATCCATTACCAAAACTGGCAACTGTGATCGGGTCAACCATGGAAAGATGCATTGATGAGCCATTTGGACGTCCTTGGTCTCTGGGTGTGGTGCTCGAGTGGCCGCCATGCTCGTCGGGCTCTTCATCATGGCCTGATACTTCATTTTTGATTGCCAAAAATGAGCAGCGAGCTTATCGGGCATGAAAAATTGCATTTATGAGGCACTTGATCACCTCGAGAAAATACCCGGCTTGGAACGTGTGCCCTTGAAGCGCTTCGCTAAGTCTTCGTTCACAACTTCGCTTTGCAATGGTTCTGAGCCAAAGCAAAAACTCCTCCTTGGATTGTACTTCACAAAATTGAGCTTCACAAAACTGCTTCGGGGGTGGTGAATGCCGAAGCATATTTGCTTCGCAAAATGGGCCTCTTCGTCTTCGTCGCTTCGCTGACAAAATTGCTTCGTTGATGCCTTGGAGAAATGCTTCGCTGCGATCCTCTTTCAAAATTGTGGTTCGGGAAGGCTTCGGCCGAAGATGTTGCATTCTCCATGACCTCTGTCACTTCGGGTAGAAGTACTTCGCACGAAAGCGAGCCAAAGCGGATGCTTCGGAATGACTTTCGACGAAGTAAAGATGATTCGCTGATGGAGGGATCGAAGTGGGTGCTTCGAAACAATTTTAGCAAAGTATTTTCGATGCTCCTTTGAGTTCCGCTTCACTGATTTTCTGACCGAAGTATTTGCTGAAAATGCTTCGGGTGCGAAGTAGATTTCATTCTCCTTCCTTTGTATCTTACTTCGGCAACACCGCTTCGCAAAAATCTCACCCGAAGTATTTTCTAGAAATGCTTCGGTTCGAAGTAGATTTCTTGCCTTTGCTTCTTCGATGAAGTTGTTCCTTTGAATGCCGCTTCGCTCAACTTTTGCCCGAAGTAGATACTCGAAGCTCTTTGTATTGCTACCCTTGTATTCTTCTTTGGTAATACTACTTCGCAAGAAACTTTACCCGAAGCAGTGTTGAAAATGCTTCCGGTGCGAAGCTCTTTCTTTTCTACTTTATATACAAAGGGGTGGCATTGAAAGCCAAAATTGCTGCAATTTTCAAATAAAAAAGGACAACAAAGAAAAACTTTACAAAATCTATACAAAATTTGATTTTCTTTTTTACCCCTTGAGAATTGTGACAAAATTGTCAACAGTTATCTTTACCTTCCCGCTTCTATTTCTTTCTAGCTGCACTTCTTTCCACCATATCCAAGCATGGCCTTTCAACTTTGTTTTTGCAAACTTGATCCAATCTGGATCTACAACCTCCTCATACTCAAAATATTCCTCCATATCATTGATCCAATCAATAAACTCCTTTGGATTGAGATTCCCAGAATACGTGGAGACATCATACTTTGTCTTCTTCCCAATCCAAGATATGGCTTTCAATAATCTAGCTTCTATAGGATCCATCATTTCTTCTTCATCTAATGGATCATCAACCTCCCAAGCTTCATCTTCACTACGGTCTTCTCTCCTTGGCTCAACTCCTCTTCGCAACTCCTCTTGCAGGGCTTGCACTTGCCTTTGAAAAACTCTGAAATCTTCTTCAGGTACCACATTTCTCCCACCACCATGGTTTCTTTGTGGAGGCATTCTTCCTCGCTCTATTCTCACAACCCTTCCATAGATCCTTGTGCAAACTACCTCACTTTCGATGATCTACTCACACACTCAGGAACCCTCGCTCTTCCACAGATCCTGGTGCAAACTGCCTCACTTTCGACGATATGTTTACACACTCAAGAACTCCCGCTATGATACCACTTGATGGGGAGCCAAAAAATTGCTCACCCCAAATTCTCAATTCTCATTAAACAACTTGAAAATATTTATATTAAATGGCAGCAATCTACCAAACAAACTCCTTTATTCAAAAAGGTAGTTTATTATTTTTTTGTTATTACAGCATTTCCAACTCTGGAAGAAAAACAACACACATAGGTCCAGAATGGCCCTCTTGCCTTCACATTTGCAACACTATCTCCGTAGTTTTTTGACCCTTCTGTATGCCTTTGCTTCCCCCTTTTAAACTTTCTGGCGTGACTCTCCATTTCCCTTTTCTGACCCTTCGTTTCATCTCCCGTGCCTCTTCATTGTTCTGGCTTTCGAAACGTTCCGACTCTTGGTCTTCGTCTGCTTTCACTGCACCTTGGTGCCACATGCTTGTCCAATGCTGCCACTGTAGACTTTGTTCTCCTGTCAACCAATGATGACGTTTGGTATAACCATTGCTCAATAATTTCCTTTGTAACGGCTCCTATAACCGCCTGCCCTTTTGTCTCTTTTGGTCATGAAAATGTGACATGTCACGATATTGCGACACTTTTTCTTTCTCTTTTTCTCCTTGCTTTGGCCTACAAAAATACATGTCGTGATATCGTGACACTTTTTCTTTCTCTCTCTTTCTCTTCTCTTTTTGTCACGATAATACGACATGTCGCGATATCGTGACACTTTTTCTCTCCTGCGCCTTCTCTCCCCTTTTGGTCACAAAAATGCGACATGTCACGATATCACGACACTTTTTCTCTCCTGTGCCTCCTCTCGCCTTTTGGTCACGAAAATACGACATGTCGCGATATCGTGACACTTTTTCTCTCTTGCGCCTCTCTCGCCTTTTGGTCATGAAAATGTGACATGTCATGATATCGTGACACTTTTCTCTCTTGTGCCTTCTCTCACCTTTTGGTTGCAAAAATGTGACATGTCACGATATCGCGACACTTTTTCCCCCTTGCGCCTTTTCTCCTCCTTTGATCACAAAAATGCGACATGTCGCGATATCGCGACACTTTTTCTCCCTTGCGCCTTCTCTCGTCCTTTGGTCACGAAAATGTGACATGTCGCGATATCACGACACTTTTCCCCCCTTGTGCCTTTTCTCGTCCTTTGGTCATGAAAATGCGACATGTCGCGATATCGCGACACTTTTTCTCTCTTGCGCCTTCTCTCATCCTTTGGTCGTGAAAATGCGACATGTTGCGATATCATGACACTTTTCTCTCTTGCACCTTTTCTCGTCTCGTGGTTGCGAAAATGTGACATGTCGCGATATCGCGTCACTTTTCTCTCTGGCACCTTTTCTCGGCTTTTGGTCGTGATAATGCGACATGTCGCGATATCGCGACACTTTTCTCTCTCGAGCCTTCTCTCATTTTCTGGTCGCGAAAATGCGACATGTCACGATATCACGACACTTTTTTCCCTCTTGATCCTTCTCTCGAATTTTGGTCACGATAATGCGACATGTCGCGATATCGCGACACTTTTCTCTCTTGAGCCTTCTCTTGGCTTTTGGTCATGAAAATGTGACATGTGATATCGCAAAACTTTTTCTTCTTTGCCGAAATGTCACGATATCACGACACTTTTTCTCCTTGCAATATTTTTGCTTTCCGTTGGATGCCCCTGCATCAATAGAGGATGAAAGTATCTAGTGGATAGAGGTCCATTAGCCAGGGTAGTGAGGACAAGTATTTTGAGTGATGGCAGGAGCCTTTAGTGGATAGAGATCCATATTCCAGTGTAGTGGAGGTAGCAGTTCTTCTAGAATATCACCAGTCAGAGCAAAGGATAAGGAGTTATCCTATGGATAGAGATCCACGAACTTGATTAGGGGATTGGTGTCTCCTTTGGATAGAGGTCCATAAACATTGTAATAGGAAAAATATTCCGAAGATATTTTTTGAGAAAATATTAATGAAATATTTTCTTCGTGGAGTAGCCCACATTGGGTGAACCATGTTAAATTGATTTCTTTATTATGTGTGGTGATTTATGCATTGCTTTGATTACTATTGTTGATATTGCTATTGATACATTGCATAATATTGATTGGAAAAGAAAATTAAAAGGTGGTCTTATACTGTTCACCCCCCTCTTAGTATAAGCTTGTGTTATTCAATACTTAGGACATTAGGTTACTTTAGGAGGAAGTTATCTAGTTACTTCATGTAATTTAATAAATGCACAAGCGTCAATGTGCAAGTTGTAATGTGCGAGGTGTCCACTTGTACAACTAGGTAGAGTGTTGTCCAAGGAACTTATCTTCCTATATAAAGGCCATAGATGTAGAAGTCAGATATCAAAGTCAGTGTATTGAAGTTAGTGTGTGGTAGAAAGACATTAGTGTAATGTGTGTGAGCTATAAGCTCAAAGATCATTCGTGGAGCAATAGCTTATATCATGGAGTTTCCATTTCCTCCATAACTACTATTATAATCTTTTTCATCATTTATATTTATAGCATATTTTTAGTCATCTCGTATATTTACTTTATTTCTTATTATTATACATATTGTGATTGTTATCTCCCATTTTATCCCTCATGGCTCCTCTAGTTCCTCTAGCCATGGATTTGTGACTTGGACCTCCCTAAAATGCCTTACTAAACATATAATTATTGTTTTAATAGTTACTATATTAAAGATCCCCAAAAAGTGTTTGGGTGCTATATACCGAAAGTATTAGCTTGAAAAGGCAATCAAAATGGACTATACCCCAAAATGACAATTTTTGGACTCCAAAAAAACCTCACGGGTGCTATATACCAAAATGATTAGTGCAACAAGATGATCATAATGCACTAGGTCTCAAAATAATGGCTTTTCCTAGACTTTTTTTACACTGTCTAATTTTTAATGGGTTCCTTTTGTATTGATAGACTACTTATTGAATAACATCTATTATGAAAATTATCTCGACTATCAATATTTTATCTATTTTTTATCCTAATTGTTTTCACAATTGTCATTGTACCCAAAAATCATTGACACCATTGTTTTGTTCCTTATGGCTAAGAATGGTTACTATATCATCAATTCTATGGTGAGTATAGTATCCATAGTATGATCAGGTCTATGTAATATATTTAGGTTCATAATCTAGTTTGGGTATTGACAGACAATAGAAACAAGGTGATGCTAGGATAAGGTGTATGTACTGGCCATAGCCCTCTATTAAATTACAAAAACGATCATTAATGCTTGGACCAATATTTCAGACCACTACTTGAGGATTCCACATATACCCTTGAGTGCACTACTTGCCTCTTTGGTTAGTATGAAATGGTAATCTTCTTTATTTCTATGCTCGATGCATTATGGATATATATATGGTAAAAATATTTATATGCTAAAGGTCTCTCCTAATGTGTGAGGGTTTCCCTACATACATGAAGGTATGTGGGAGCTCAAATCCAAATATAGGTGTTGTTTGAGGCCTAAGTATTGGAGTTTGATTAACCATCACTTCATTATATGATTTATGGGCAATATAGCTTAACCAATAATGATAGCTCCTTTGTGATCTTTGAAAACTCTCAACACAGGGTTTTAACCTAGTAAACTAAAAGAAAAAATGACTTGATTTTCTTTGTAGGCTGTTTAATAGGAAAAATATAATTAATAAGAATTATACCTAATAAGACAAAATGATAAGACATGAACTATTGCATCTACAAAAATATGTAGCCTTGGAAAGTAATATGATACCACTTGTTAGGAACCTTGTAGTAAATTAAAGCACATCCATACAATATTACAATAATAAAAAAACATTTAGCAAATAATTAACAATATTGCAACATGAAATGTAAATACATCAAATTATATTGTAGAAATAAAAATACATTACAAAATTACAAGCCACTTCAAGGGGACAACCTCCTTGGAAGCAAATCTTTGTTACAAAATGAAAATATAAGATGCTCCCTCTTCTTGCCCCCTTGGTTCTTTTAAAGAATCTAGCTAACTCTAACCCTAATGCTCAAGGGTTATCTTCCATGCACAAGTGGAAACCCAAGCTAGTAACTCCTAAATAACAATTGTTACATCTTTATATAACGTCTCTTTATAATAAATAATGGTTACATCATATGGGACCATAAGCCTAGGCACCCAATGTACCACATGACTATACAATTATTAATGATGTTAGGTTAAGGTCCTAATAGCAATGAGAAGTTGGAAGGATTTTTATGACAGATTACTAAATTGTGAGACTAGCTATAGGTGTTAGGAAAAATCACTAGTGAATATGTGCTTTTTCCAATAGTGCTACATGCACTACCGCCAACATTTAGCATTTTGGTAACAACTCTAAACATGACAAATCATAGTCCCACTTTTTTGAATATTGTGAATTTGCTTCAATAGAAGAAATCATTTTGAGTGATAAATATGGAAGATGAACATGTTTTGCTCATGTATCAAAAGGTAATAAGTCAACACAGTCGAAGAAAGGTGGCATATCCTCAACAAGCACCTAAAATAACAAAAAAGTAAAGGGAAAATAACATTAACATCAAGGACAAAGACATCACATGTTTGATTTGTGGGAAATCAAGACACATCCTTTAGAAGTAGGGTTATGCATAGTGACTAATCATCATTAATTAATGAATATTTTGATTTTTGAAATTTGGAATTGGCTAATATTAGGGACCCTTGATCGGGGCCCATTAGCCAAAAAATTTGGGTGTAAATTTTTTTTTGGGTATATTTACCCCAATTTTATAATAATTGGACCATTTTAAGTTTAAATATCCAATATTACCCCTAATAATAGGGGACCTTTTCACCTTGAAATTATAAAGAATTTTGGATTTCAAAACTAATTCACCCCATTTTTATAAATACATTTTAGGGTTAACCTCTTACGCATAACCCTATTTAGAAGTTTTGGTACAACACATTCTCATAAGTATCATACAAGAATAAACCAAAGAACTAATTAGGAGGTAAGCCAAATAATTATCATTGGCAAAGAAGGAATGCACCTCAATGTTAACTTGGCAATGTAGCTGACGATGTTTCTTTTGATGTAGAACAAGATTATGTCTATTCAATTTAATCTCTTGATTTATCAATCCTAGTTTGGTATGTTAATTTAATATCTAGCAAACACATGATATACCAAAAGGAATGGTTTGTGAGACTTGACTATTCATATTACAATGGGAAATTAACACATGACAATAATTCAACATACATTGTTGAAATCAATGATGTTCGATTACATCTTAATGAGCGTATTTATCACATAAATCAAAATTTTTAATGTATTTGGACTGTTGAAGGAGTTAATTTATTTGAATCAATTTCTTAATCACAATTTACATTTTGAATTTTTGAAAATAGGTGTAAAGAAAATCTATCTTATATAAAATAAATCCAAATGTTTGACAATCATTGCTCGTGCTACTGGCATAGGCAAGATGTCTCAACTTGTGGTTGTAATGAGAGATAATCAATCATTGGTAGTAAAAGCAGATGAAGTTTCCTCACTATGGCATAAAAATATTGGACATCTAAGCTTTTGACCATTTTAAGTCACTCTTAAATCATGACATGGTACATGGAATTCTTTCTTTGACAAAGCCTCACAACAGTTGTATGATTTTTTTTATCAAAAAGTAGCATTGAGCTCCATTTGTCTCAAGAAATCATAGAGCAACTAGTCCACTCGACTTGGTACATACCGATCTATGTAAACCCAAGGATTCAAGTTTTAGTGGTTGTTGATATTTTTAATTGTTCATTGATGATTATACACAATGAATGTGGGTGTATTTATTGAAGATAAAGGATGAAGCTTTTAAATATTTTAAATACTTTAAAGCTCATGTAGAAAATATTATTTGCCATTCCATTTTTATACTCTACTCATATTGAGGGGATGAGTACACTAGAAATCAATTTTTTGCATTATTGAAGCAACATGGCATCCAACAACAACTAAAAAATACTTACATGCCTCAAACAAATAGAGTTGTAGACTTAAAATCATACTATTCAAGGGATGGTGCAATGCATGTTGAGCAATGCCAATTTGGAGCCATAATTTTGGGTAGAAATTGTTTGTACCACCGTATCCTTGCTAAACCATGTACCTACACTTCCATTGCATGGTGTTATACCTGAAGAGGTATGGCCAAAAAATAAGCTTTTCATGTCATATATTATTTGTTTGGTTGCACTGTATTAATGTACATTCCAAAGTCGAAGTGGATGAAGCTAGAGGAGAAATCCAAGTGATGCATCTTCATTGTGTTGAAATATGTAGTGGTTAATATTTTATTGAGGCCCCGACCAACTTTTTATTATGTTTGCTCCTTGGACCCATGTAAACCTTGAAATAGGTATTTTTTATAATTTTTAATATTTTATTTCTAAGGATTGGTCTTCTAACCTTAACCTAAAGGTAACATGTAACCAGGTATAAATACCTTTCTTCACTGGTCATTTCATTATTGGTTTGAGTGTAATTTTAATTTTCTTTGAGTGAAGATAATTTGATGTCTATAGACACCTTATCATATATTGTGTTTTTTCATGTGTACTATAAGCAATATTGGGTAATGCTTGATTCCATTCATTTATAGAAACTACTATGAAATCTAACATGGTATTAGACTAGGTATGAATCTTCATTATTTGTTTGCTTCTATGAGTAGTAGATTTCTCTTTAAGCTTCTCTTGAGAACAATTTTTGTAGGGGCTTGTGGAGAGAATTTTTGAAGATGATAAAATAATTTGAATAAGGGTTTTAGATAGAAAAACCTCAGTGTATTTGGATCATGAGGATCTCACTAGAACTAGTAGATTTGTCCTAGGATAAATATTTATCGATAGGTTTATTTTTCCCTCTCATTGGCACTCAATTTTGTGTTGTAATTTTTTCCTAACTAGATGGATGTCCTAGTTTTTGGATAGATTTTTTTATTTTTTTTTAAATCTCATTTATATTTTATGATTTTTTTGATAAAAATTCATTTCCTTCTCTTTTAGGTTTGGATGACCATTAGCAACTTTGATGAGGGGAGAGACTACTTGGACACCATGAAAAAATAAAGGAAGAGCTTGAATTTTTTGAAACAAACCCTGGTGCTAGAGAAGTCATGGCAAAGCTTTTATGCTTAGCAAAGACCTCCAAGCCACTTGACAAAGTTGTAAAAATGGTCCAAAATTTTTTTTGTTGCACACGCATGAGAAGAGACCCCGATTTGCTGCATTTGACAAAATAGTTGTGTAGGAAAAATTATAATAGATACAAATAAACCATCATTTTTTTGGATTCTTTGCAAAATTTTAGGTCACAGTTCAACACTATTCATTGTTTTTCCTCCAAGTACCTCAAAATTGTGTTTGAAAAATTTGTGTATACCTATCAAAATTTTGATTTTTTGAATTTTAAAATAAAAAATTTCTAAAGAATATTTCTCTTTTTGGATAGAAAAAGGCATGAATTGCTATGTGCGTAATGTTGACATAAGTACACCTCATAGATAGTAGAAAAATGGAACATGTGGTTTGGAGTAACTTGCTTTTGATGGTTTTTTTCCTTTTCCTCCCGAGGCAAGTGTTTGAGAGGTTGGATATTCAAAGGAATTCTAGGACATTCTAGGAGGGAGATCTTGAGTTTGAACCTCTCGCCATTCTTTTTACTAATGACGTCAACACTTGCACATTTGATGATGTAGCACTTTTTTGGACTAATGAAATGGCATGATTCTTGAGATGATACATGGTAGTCTATACAACCAAGTTGTCAAGTGCATGCATCCCAAAGCAACATGTGGAAGTTGATGTGATAATAATACATTTAAAATTGCATGAATCCCAAGGTGAGACATGGTAGTTCATATAGTTGAGTTGGTAGATGCACACATCCTAAGATGATGTGGCATCTAACATGGTGGTCCATATAATAGACTTGGTAGGAGGTGTACAAATCCCAATGTAACATGTTGTAGCTGAGGTGGTAGTCCAAGATGACACAGGCTAACTTGTGTTAGTGGCACTCACTTTGATGCACCATATGGTGAGTTTTGACTAGGCCAATTTTATTGATTGTTAAAAATGAGCAAGATAGATCAGTTTAGAATGCTCCAATTGTGCATAATGAGGTGAGTGGTGATGCATTGGATTATTCTATTTTAGTTTTTTATGTTTATATGGTGTAGGAAACACATGCTTCTTCTAAATGTCCTACCCCCAAGTGGGTTAAGACACTTCTAAAGGATGCACAAACTGATATGTCTCTTAAGAGGCATTGGAAGACTCCTCAAGTTTTTAAGACAACCTAGGATCTTTTCAGCTACTCCCAAGCTAAGGGGAATATTAAATGAGAAGATGCCATGATAGCAGAATATGAGGCATTGATAAAAAAATAGGATTTGGTTCCTATTCTATTAAGGAAAATGTTATGAGGTGTAAGTAGGGCTACAAGACCAAGTACACATAAGATGGTCAGATTGAAAAGCACAAGGTATACCTTATTGCCAAATGCTTATCTCAACATGAGGGAGTGGACTACTCTAATATATTTGCACCTATAGCCAAGATGGACTCTGTTAGAATGATTCTTTTCATTGTAGCTTCCTATGGATGGAAGGTGCATCAAATGGATGTGAAGAGTGCTTTTCTCCATGGAGAACTTTAGGAGGATATTTACATACAACAACCACCTATATTTGAGCTAGAGGATACTACTCCACTAGTATATCACTTGATATGATCTTTGTATGGTTTTAAGTAGGTTACTTGGACTTAGTATGAGTGAAATAAATGTGAACTAGTTTATTATTCAGATGTGCAGGTTTAAATACATTTTACAATGCCGTGAATAGCACACCGACTGAACAGCTGAACTGAACTCTGTTACAGAAGTTGTAACAGTGAGCTAATAATGAAATAGAGACAATATGTTAAGTACGCTAACATCCCCCTTTATTACATTATTTGGGTAATGTAATAACTAATAGCTATACTAACATCCCCTTACATCATTTTGCAATACAAAGTGAGCTGCGAAACAATTCAAATTTGACACGTCCAAGTGCCTTAGTGAAAATGTTTGCAACTTGAGCATCGGTGGGAATGTGCTGAAGCTGAATTCGGTGCTTTGGAACTTCATATCGAATGAAATGACATTGTGTGTCAATGTGCTTTGTTCTTTCATGATGGACTGGATTCTTGACGAGGTTCAGAACACCCTGATTGTCGCAAAACAAGTGTATTGGAGATTTTGATGGATGGCCCATACTTGTCAGAATGCGACGTAACCATATCACTTCGCACACAGCTTCACGTGCGGTGCGATATTCTACCTCTGTTGATGAAATAGCAACCACTTGTTGCTTCTTGCTATGCCAAGAGACAGGACCGGATCCCAGATGAAAAATGTATCCAAAAGTTGACTTGCGATCATCAAATGATCCGGCATAGTCGGAGTCCGTGTATCCTTGCAAGAAGAATTTGTTGTTCCTCTTGTATTCTAGGCCATATTCCATAGTACCACGGACATAGTGAAGAACACGTTTTGCTTCTTTCCAATGAGTGGTCTTAGGCTCCTGCATGAAACTTGAAAGATAGTTGACAGCAAATACGAGATCTGGCCTAGTATTGGTCAGATATATGAGACTCCCAATCAACTGTCGATAGAGAGTACCATCTACCTGAGATGAATCATCATATCGTGATAACTGAAGTCCATTCTCCATCGGAGTTGCCATTGGCTTGCAATCAGTCATGCGATATTTTTCCAGCAATGTCTTGGCATATTTTTTCTGAGACACTTTGATGGAGTGCTCCTTCTGGCTGAATTCTAGACCAAGATAGTAATGGAGAAGTCCGAGATCTGTCATCTCAAAATATTTGCACAAGTTTCTTTTGACAGTAGAGATCATAGTTTTTGAACTCCCTGTAATGAGCAGATCATCCACATAGAGTACAAGCAACACTATCTCAGAACCTTGTTTCTTGAAATAGAGGTTTGCATCTGACGAACATCTCTTAAATCCATGCTGCATAAGGTGATTTTCCATTTTTATATACCAAGCTCGAGGAGCTTGTTTTAGACCATATAAGGATTTGACCAATTTGCAAACTTTCTGCTCTTGGCCTTCCACTTCAAATCCTTCACGTCGAGTCATGTAGACTTCTTCTTGGATATCACCATTTAGAAAGGCACTTTTGACATCCATCTGGTGAACTTTCCACCCATATTGTGCTGCCATAGCACACATAACCCGAATTGTGGTCATCCGAGCAGTAGGTGCAAAATTTTCCTCGTAGTCAATACCTTCCTTTTGAGCATAGGCCTTTGCAACAAGACGGGCCTTATGCTTATCAATTGTTCCATATTATTTGTACTTGACTTTATATACCCATTTGCAGCCAATGGGTTTCTTTCCATGCGGCAGATCAACAAGCTTCCAATTTTTATTCTTCATCAAAGACTCATACTCTGTATCCATAGCGGCCTTCCACTGAGGCTCACTGAGAGTATCTTGCACTGATGTAGGTTCAAGATCATCTATGGTAGACATGAGTGCCTTGTCATCATCAATATCCATATCCTCTACTTTTGTACTTGGAGTTACAAAAAGTTCCTCAAAATATTGACAAAGATCATCAACCTCACCAGTTTCTTTGGCTTCTTTTTCCTTTTGAGCCATACTGCGTGTACAAGGTCTATCCAAGTTCAAATTGGGAGGAGTGGATAAATTTGTGTCTCTGATTGTATTTGTACACCATTTTGGATTCTTCTTCGGTGGTTTTGAAGAAGATGTAGAAGGACCTCCTGTCTGTGTTGATGAAGGAATCTTCTCTTCCTTAGATTCCATAATATCTTGGTGTACTTTAGATGTGCTCTGTGATGTGAAAGCTTCATCAAAGACAACATCTCTGCTGACATGAATTTTCTTGGTCAAAGGATCTATCAACCGATATCCTTTAGAGTGCTCATCATAACCAAGAAAAATACATCTTATTGTTTTCTCATCTAGCTTCTTCATTTTCTCTTTCGGTATGTGCATGAAAGCGTGACATCCGAAAATACGAAGATGAGATATGAAGGGTTTTCGACCACTCCATGCTTCCTGTGGAGTCATTCCTTTTAGGGCCTTTGTGGGTGCCCTATTCAACAGATATACTACAGTGGTGATAGCTTATGCCCAATATTGTTGCCCAAGAGTAGCTTCGTCGAGCATACAACGAACCATTTCCATGATAGAACGGTTCCTTCTCTCAGCAACTCCATTTTGCTGAGGAGTATAGGTAGTTTTTAACTGTCTCTTGATCCCATGCTTATCTAAGAATGCAGAAAATTCATTAGAGGTAAACTCTCCCCCTCGATCTGAGTGGAGGGTTTTAATAGAAGCTCCTAACTCCTTCTCAACGGATTTCTTGAACTGCTGGAAGAATGCAAAAGCTTCAGATTTTAGTTGGAGAAAGAAAACCCACATCTTTCGTGAGTAGTCATCTACGAATAACTAAAAGTACCTCTTCCCTCCACAACTGTTGGGTGTGAAAGGACCACACAGATCGATGTGAATTAACTCTAGAGGTTTTCGTGCTCTTGTTGAGCTCTTCTCAAATGGTACTCTATGCTGCTTTCCTACCAAGCAGTCAGAGCACACTGTCAATGTGGCGAGAAAGGGAAGGAATACCCTTTACCATCTCATACTTACTGAGCTCAAGTAAGTAGCCAGAACTAAGATGCCCATATCTCTTGTGCCATAGGGAAGTTGCCTTCTTGGTAGAGACAGTCATGGCAACATGTGGAGTAGAGATAGCATCTAGTGCAAATAAGCCATGCTTATATGAAGCTGTTGTAATCTGCTTACCCTTCCTGGTAATGGTACAACACTTCTTTCCATTCTCAACATGAAATTTGACAACCATATTTCTATCCAGGATTTGTGTCACTGACAACAAATTGTTGGCCAATCCCGAAACAGAGAGGACTTTGTCAATCTGACACTTGCCATCAGGAAGAGTGACTGAAACTATACCCTCTCCCTAAAACCTGTAGGTTTTATCATCAGCAATGGTGACAGGTTTGCCCTCTTTGGCCACAAATGATTCAAACCACGATCTGTCGCCGATCATATGTTTTCTAGCTCCGGAATCGACATACCAAACAGGATCCCTCCGTGTGGAATCTATGGTAGTCATGAGCACCTTGTGTGCCCATTCGGAATCCGAGTCGGATTCTTCAATAGCAACATTCACCTCGGGGTTGCTTGTTTTTATTTTGTGGTTTGTTTTGGCCTTTCGCTTGTTCTTATGCCAACACTGTTGGTGTCATGGTTGTCTTTCTCACAGATCTTGCACCACCTCTTCTTCGTTGAGGTTGTTTGCCTTTTCCTTTCGTATCCTATTGAGAATTTCCTTCTTTTTGAAAGTTGCCTCCTTTTTTCCCATTACCTTTCTTCCTAGAACCCTACCTGTTGGTGTATAGGGCTGTATTGGAAGAATCATCCTTGTGAAGTTGGTGTGCGTCCTGTTGTTGAAGCAGATTGACCAACTCGATGTAGGTAATTTGTCATTGAGACAGCTGGATGGAGGTTATCAACATATCAAATGAAGAAGGTAAAGCTCTCATCACAAGTGAAATGAGAAGCTTTTCATCCATAGTATCTCCCAAATAATTCAATTTCTCTTTCAATTCAGACACTCTGCACAGAAAGAGTTCAACTGTTTCACCCTGTCTCAAACTCAGGTTATGAAGTTGTTGTTGAAGATGAAGAATGGTTGAATCATTCTATCCCTCATAGATGGTTCTAAGGGCATCCCATGCCTATTTACCGCTTGCTTTGTTAGCTATATGAGGTTGCACTTCATCTGAAACAGTAAATAAAATGAGCACCTTTGCTCTACTGTCTTTCTTGTCAAAAGCTATCTGATCTGCGGAAGGACCTATGGATCCTGCTGTTGGTGAAGGCCTAGTTGCTACTCCAAGAACAATATCCCACAAATCTTCCATTTGGAGAATTGCCTTCATCTTATGTTTCCATGGTGTATAATTTGGACCTTTCAATAACTGATGAGGATCAGTCATCAACTTTGCAACAACGGCCATAGTGAAGGTTCCTTATATCACCAATTGGTCCCCCTTTCGATATACCTTTTGCTAGGCCATTATACCATACAAAATACCCGCCCTTACGTGAGGGAAACTATAGGTATTTATAAAGATCAACAAAAAATCACCCGCCCTTACGTGAGGGAGACTATAGGTGAGTTTTAGAGATCATACGGTACGTGGAACATAAGCGGTACTGAAAGGGAATCGCCTTGTTGATGGCACCTACCATAGAAGATTCTTCTCATGCGTGGGGTGTAACTTCCCCTAAACACTATGAAGAATACTTCGTCAGGATTTACGCCTAAACACAAGTGCGATAAAGGGTAGTGGATGGAGTAAAAAAATGCAAAAATGGCTAACTTATCTCTCCCCGATGATTTATAGAGAACAAGCTCAGACGTCGTTATAGCAGCTATATTAGGCGACGGATACAGTAGCCAAATCACGACAACTTTACCTGTAAGTGCTGGCCAGAGGTATCACAAATACCGAACGCTGCAGTGCAATAAATTGCACGGATGGGTTTTAATTATTTCGAGGACTTAGGGAGTGTTTTGATTTTAATTTTTAATGTTATAGTGCAAAAATGAAATATGCAACATACAACAAAAAAAATGCCCACAGGAATAACCCACAAGGTGTCGGTCACAGCCGAAAATGCACCTTTTACAATTCGCCAAATTGCCTTTTCAGAAAATTACTCACAATCCCCCTTTGATTTTTTGAAAAAATATCCCCCCTTAAAAAAAATTTCTTTAACAAAGCATTTTTAATAATTATTATTTATTTAAAATTAAAATAAATAATTTTAATTTATATAGTTTTAAAACTTAAAAAAATAAATTAAAATTAAATTTTAATTTATAAAGTTTAAAAACTATTAAAAATAAATTAAAATTAAAAATTTTAATTTAAAAAATAATAATAAAAAAAAACTTTGAAAAAAAAATTTATACCTTAGGGGGAGTCGGCGGGATTTGAACCCCCGACCTGAGGCTCCCTGAGCCTTACCGCATAGCTCACTGCCAAGTGAGCTAGCGGGCTGATCCGGAAGGAACAGTGGAGCTCCTCTCCTTTATCCTTCCTCAGCCTGCCCGAGCCCTCTGCCACCTCCTCTGCAAGTCGCGGTCCATCACGCGTTCTATTTTTTTATTATTATTATTCGTGCGACAGGCACTTCCGCATCGCTGTCCGCTGCTACGTTCAATCGGGGGGCAGGATGCATGTTTCCCGTGCTCAACAGGGGGGGAGAGCGCTGGACGCAGGACGCGCGTTTCCAGCGCTCAACGGGGCGGGGGAGGGGCCTGGGAACTCCCGCGAACGCGCAGAGTTCTGTCCAGCGCGAGTTGCGCTGCGTGCGTCCCCTTCCTTCAACGGGGGGGGCTGGATCCCTTCCTCATGCGCTATGTTCCAGTGATGTAGCACACCGAGCTGGGGCGCGGGGGGGTTTCCCCTCCTTCCTGTCTGCGCACGCGGATGACGTCTGCGCTCTGCGCAGACTAGATGCGCAAGACGTCTGATGCGTCTGTGCTCTGTGCAGGCAGGACGTCTAAGTAGACTGGACGCTGCGTCTTTTTTTTTTTTTAATTCAAAGACGCGTGCTACGTATTTTTTCTGAACTAAAAAAAAATTCCTGCTCGCTTTCAACCGGGAGATTGCGTGTTCCAGCAATCTGCAGCCTGCGCCCCTCTCCACTGTTCCAGCCCTGCGATTTTTTTTTTTTTTTAATATCACGCAATGCCGTGAAGAAAAAAAATAATCACGTCGCAATCACCTCGCCCAAAAACTTCCGTCTGGCTCTGATGCCATGAAAGAAATGCGAACTAGTTTATTATTCAGATGTGCAGGTTTAAATACATTTTACAATGCCGTGAATAGCACACCGGCTGAACGGCTGAACTAAACTCTGTTACAGAAGTTGTAACAGTGAGCTAATAATGAAATAAAGACAATATGTTAAGTACGCTAACAATGAGAAAATCCATTCTTTCTTCATTAGTTGTGGATTTCAGTGATGTGAGGCTAAGCATCATGTTTACATTAAATATCATGATGAGGTATTGATGATTGTGTTGTATGTTGATGATCTTATCATGGGTAGCTCAACTAATTTGATTTAGGATATGAAGTCATGACTTTGTTCCACCTTTGAGATGATAAATTTGGTGCTCTTGCACTATTATATGGGAATCTATATCAATCAATCAGATTCTATCATTACTATTTCTCATCCAAATATTCTTTTAATATTCTTTAGCAATTTAGTATGGAGTGCAAGCCTACTAGGACCCCATTTACCTTAGATTTGAAATTACAAACTGGTTATACTACACCTTTGGTTGATGCTACACTATATCAATATATTATGTCTTCTTTATCTCACTCACACTAGACCAGATATACCCTTTATTGTTTGTTACTATTCTAGGTACATTTAGGCTCCTCAAGAGAGTCATTGGATAGTAATGCAGATTTTCAAATATATCAAAGAGATATATCAGATGTCCATGCACTAATTTGTTGGATCTCCAATTTTGATAGGTTTTCAAATGTTGATTAAGCAAAAATTTGAATGAGTGGCTATCCACCATAGGCTTTGTGTTCTACTTGGGATCCAACCTGGTTTCATGGTGTTTCAAATGCCATTCCACCATTTTTTCATATTTTATGGAGGTTGAGTATTATGCTACCAATGAGGCAACCAAGCATCTTAGGTGGATATTAATTATTTTAGAGGATATTGGCATTCCTTAGAGCTCATTGGTTTCTCTTCACTATGAAAATAAGAGTACCACTTATCTTATCTATAATCTTATATTTTATTAGTAGATGAAGAATGTTGAGATATGGATGCCCTTTGTGTAATGTATTTATGCTAGTGAGATATTAGATCCAATATTTATTCCTTCATCTAAGTAGACAACACACATTTTGATCGATATCATGTTCGATATCACCTTTATGCACATGTAGGAGATTCTTGGAGTGGTAGAGTGGCCCTTAAGGGGGATCCAACATAAGGGCCTCTCTCTATGTCCCCCATGAAGCTTAATGGGGTATTGAAATATATGTTTGTTAATATTCTCTTGATGCCATGGCCAAATTTTTGTTATGTATACCCTTTAGGCCCATGTAAACCTTGAAAAATATATTTTTGTAATATTTAATAGTTTATTCTTAAGGGTTGGTCTCATAACCTTGACCTAAAGGCAACATATAATTGATTATAAACACCCATCCTAAATGATCATTTCATTATTAGTTTGAGTTTAATTTTAATTCTCTTTGAGTGAAGATATTTTTGTGTCTATAGACACCCCATCATATAGTGTATATTTATTTTGAAAAGCAATATTAGGTAATTCTTGATTCGACTTATTTTTGGAAAATACCATGAAATCTAACACATTGAATACATTAGCAAGTTAAATGTATATTGTCTCATGGATACTAACACCAATAAGTGTATCGATAGAGATGCGTTTGATGATAATAGTCACAACTTGTCGTGTGAGATGATAACCTAAGTTTTTTTCCAAAGGAGATATGAATACTTTCACATGGGTTAGCCTACCTCCATGTACATGTATATGTTATATGTATATGTTTATGTGCAAGTAGTGTTTGATAATTTAATTTGCAAACACCTAATGATTTTATCTCTTAACCTAAATAGATAACTTATGATACTAAAAATATTATAGATATGCATGAATACAAAAATGCATCAAAAAAGATTCCTAAACTAGTATGCCTTTTGATTTCAATGATTTACAACAAATTAAAGATATTTTTCCTTTCAAGGGAAAACAAGAGAGAATGTAGACAAGCAAGGCTAACCTAAAATGCAACTAAATGATTTTTTATTTTTTGCCTAAGTGTTTTTAAAAGGATATTAAACTATGATAGATATTCTTTGATTTAACCCTAATTAGGTACATTTATATTAAAAATTATAGTAAACAGAGAAATAAAAAGTAAAAATCAGTCAATTAAGGGCATATAAAAGGGTTCCCAAATAGTAATAACTATTTTTGGATGTTTATGCAAAAGTGCTACTGGCACTTTTGTAGAAACTCTAGTGCTTTTATCAAGCCTACAAAACCAAAGAAAAATTAGATGGTAGTTTGGTTTAGGGGGTCTATCTGATCACAGGTAAGTAGCAGACTATTTGCTTCAATGAATTATACTCTCTGTTCATAAAACAAAATTGAATTTTACCTAGAATTTGGAAGGAAGAACTATTCATACAAAAGTACTAAAATTGAACAAAAGCACTACTAGCACTTTTACAAACATTGGCACTCTTATTATTTGTAAAACAAATAAGTTGAAGCATTGGTTCTCTAGAAAAGTTAGCACTTTTGTTCCTACAACTATTGAACAAGGAGTCTTGGAAAGAAATTTGATATGAATTGAATGTAAATTTGAGATTAAGTTGTCAAAATGAAGAAAACCTTATTTGTTGATGTTTATATGCTTAGGGAGTTACAAAATTTTACCAAATGACTCCTACATTTCCCAAAAATTGCATGGAAGATGACATATGCTATAAGAGATTGAGAAATGATAACAAATGGTAAAATTCCTACAAAAGAGGATCTAGAGATGTCTAAGAGGCAAGGTAAGGTGTCTAAAATGGTTGCATATAGCTATAGAAGATTGTAAACTTGATTAGAACTAGAGTTTGGTTAAGATAAGGTAGTGTAATAATGACTTTATGCAAGACTAAATGAAAGGATTGTGTAATATCTAAATGGAATCCTAAGACAATAATTTGGTAGGATTTAAGAACAACAATTTAGTTATATATAAACAAATATATGATTATAATGGTTTAATAAAGAAATTATCAATTTGTGCCTATAATTAAAACAAATGTAAGCATAATATAGGTGTATATGCTTGCAAATTCAAATGATTAGAGCTCCAAATAGGAAATTTAGTTATTTTAAAAGATATATGAATAAAAATAAAATGGCTATGTTTGCAAATGAAATAAATAACAAGTATAAAATGCCTATGAACACTATAAGGCCTATAATAAGATAAAAGTGTGTAAAATTTATATAAATGTATGCAAATTCAAATGAGAATCATGGATTAGAGATTTATAGAGCATGGATAAAATAGACAACATAGATTAGTAAGGAAAAAAAGTAAATAAGCTTGCAATAAAATAGTTAAAAGCATAAAATATTTATGCATAGTTGCAAATGAAATGAAAATGATCATAAAACATTGTTAGATGGCTATAAATAAGAGTTAGAAATGTAAGAAATGGAGCAATGCAAGGATTAGAAGTTGTAGCATGCAAAACAAAGTGTTAGCAAGGCTTAGTAAGAGGAAAATGCATAAAATGAATAATAAGGATATGAAAGGGAAGGAGCTAGGAATGTTACAGCCCAAAAAAGCCTCCTCTGATAATACAATATCTAACTTCATACGAGTTCATATTTAATATTATATTCATGCAAGATAATATTTAATTAGTTATTATAATAGAATATTAAATTAGTTATTCTAAATTAGTATTTTTAAGAATAAAAAACATATTTTTAAAAAAGTCATCATTGTACTCCTTTATAAAAATTGGATATGAATGATATTGCATGTGTGAATTTTCATTCAAAATGAAGAACACAAGCTTATACTGAGAGGGGGGGTGAACAGTATAAGATAACTTTTTACTTTTTCTTCCAATTCAATATTATGTTGTGTAAAGATAGCAGTATAAATAGAAGTAAATAAATGCACATAAACCATACACAATAGAGACACAACAATTTATGTGGTTCACCCAATGTGGGCTACTCCACGGAGAAAATATTTTACTAAATATTTCTTAATCAATCTCTTTGGGAATCACTCCCAATTACAATGTTTATGGATCTCTGTCCAAAGGAGATGTTGATCCCCTAATCTCAATTTCATGGATCTCTTCCACATAATAACTGTGTTGGCTGCTGGATCTCTATCCACTAAGACTTTATCCTCTATACTCTATCACCTCCAAATATCTATCAATAGGCTCACTAAGAACCTGATCAATAGGCTCACATAGAACCTACACAATAGGCTCACACAGAACCTGCTTAACAAGCTCACACAGAACTTGTCAAATCTACTCAAGCAAGCTCACCAAGAACTTGCCCAATTCTTCTCTAGCAAGATCACAAAGAACTTGCCCAATTCTACTCTAGCAAGCTCACAAAGAACTTGCCCAAATCTGCTCTAGCAAGCTCACCAAGAACTTGCCCAAATTTTCTCTACAAATATTTCCACAAAGCTGTCCATAAAGTTGTCCCAAAATTGTCCTCAAATCTGTCCCAAATGCCTTCTCAAAGGCTCAATCAATCATGCTCAAGTAGTACTCAAAATGAACTCAATAATGAATGGCAATATCAACTCAAATTAACTTCATAGAAGTATAAAGAGAATTGTTAGATACTCAATATGTTCTAATCTCACTCTCAACCCAAATAAATCTCAATTCAACTCATAGAAGCATAAAGAGAATTTTTAGAGACTCAATATGTTCTAAACTCACTCTCAACCCAAATCAATATCAACTTAACTCAAATCAACTCATAGAAGCATAAAGAGAATTGTTAGAGACTCAATATGTTCTAATCTCACTCTCAACTCAAATCAACCTCAACTCAATTCAAGTCTTATAGAACCATAAAGAGAATTTTTAGAGACTCAATATGTTCTAAACTTAATCTCAAATCAACATAGAATGATGAAATTGTGTGTTTCATATAACTTTAACAATAACTTCACAAATCACTTGAATAGGCTCAATAAACTCAACTCAACCAATCATCACAAGGAATAAATCTTTCTCCCACAACCCTAGTACAAGTATGTATCAACCAAATCAATTGTTTCCAACAATTCTCAACCACAAATCTCACATAACAATGATACTCATGTTCTTTTATAACTCAAGTTCTTTCACAACCAATGGGCTTCAATAACAATGCTTATAAAACAAGGTTTAACCTCAACTCTCAAACTAGAAAACCTTGAAGCATTAAACCAATCACTTTCGAAAAGGAAACCACAATCAATCCTTTTCTCTCCAATGATATTTCAAAAATAAACCACCATAAACAATCAATAGGAGAATGTACCCATACCTTTTATGAAGATGAAAAAACCTCTTTGTAAATCTGCCACAATCACAAAATTCTTTTGCCAATATTCACAAGGGTTAGTAGATCATAAAATAATCAACATTACTCCACTTTTCAATAATCATCACCAAGGCCTTTAATTGCACAACTTCCTTATCTCTACTAAAAACACTTGTACCATAAAATAAAATAAATCAAAACATTGCATAACCTTTTCACTCCCAAAACCACTTATACCATAAAATACAATAAATCACAATATTGCATACCTTGTCACCTCATGAAAGAATTAATCCTCTTGAAAAAGAACAAGGTAAACTTCACTTTTGGAACCCCTTTGAAAAATCAGAAATATCTCTTTACAAAAACCTTATTTCTCCTTCTAAATAAGATATTCAAATAGCCCTCGAAATAAGCTTTTCGATGATATATAATATGCCCACTTTCCGAAATAAATTGAAACCTTTACATATATATATATATATATATATATATATATATATATATATATATATATATATATATATATATTTTTATATATCCACCCTCCATTAATTTAAACTTAAACTTTAAAATTTAATATCTTCATCACTGGAGGTCCTTTTTCGATGAAACAAAATTCCACCTTGGCTTTTAAGAAAATCCCTTTCCACATAATTCCACCATGGTTTTAAAAAAAAACTTTTATTTTGCCTGCCTTGGTTTTCATAAAAAACTTGTAAATAGCCATGCTTTCCAAAATATCATAAATGCTTATTTATGAAATATTTTGGCCACCAAAACCAAATGTAATCCATGTGACATCAATGACAACACAAAATACCTCAAATTAACTCAAATTTCCAACAATCTCCCCCTTTGTCATTTATGGCAACACCTCTAATGCAAACACCACAATCACTACAAAAACCATGTATGAGAATTAAAGCTGCTCCCCCTGATTTAATACTCTCTATGGAGGTTGCTCCCCCTAACTAAATACTCTCTTTGGATGTTGCTCCCCCTAACTCAAATATCTCCTCCTTACTCAAATATCTCCCCATTTGACATCAATGGCAAAAGGGACACCTATGGGGCTAAAATATATGATTCTTTAGCTTAGCCCCGTCACCCTCTTCTCTTTTTAGGTGATTAATTTTGGGGTGGGAGTACTTTTTCTCCCATATCACTTTGTTTTTTTCCTCTATCAACTTCCTTCCATGTTTTTCTGATATCCTTCTCTTGATTAATTACTTGATCTTCTTGTCTAGAACCTGTTTGACCTTCTTGCCTTGAACCTGTTTGGAATTGAGTCCTACACCATTTTGCAATATGCCCAAAGTTATTACAATTAAAACATTTGATATTGTAGCCTTTGGTTGGTGCCCATGTCCTAAATTATTTCTTGAAGTAATTTCCATATTCATTCCTTTCCTGAACCCTGTATTGTGAAGCTCTATTTTCATGACCATTAGTTCTATAATGTGTAGCTCTAAAACCAAAACCATGTTGCTCATTTCCTTTGCACTGAAAATCTTTATGACCAATCCTGTTACATGAGAAGCAATGTTCCTAAAAATCATACCTTCTTCCTTGCCTTTCTCTTCGAGAGTTTCTTCTCCTTTTGAACTTGATTCACCTATCTCAAAACAAGATCCAAACTGAATATTTGGAGCCATAGAAGCTTTGGAACTTTCTTCATGAATCTTAGGTGCTACCTTACTTTCATCTTTTAGAACTTCCTTTCCTTTTGATTGTGATTCCAAAAACTCGAAATATGAGACCTTTGGTGCTTTGAAACCTTTCCAAAACTTGTGCAACTTATCCTTGGAGTCTTTCACTTTCAACCTTAAGGAAACAACTTCATGTTCTAATATTTCACATTCTTGCTTCCTTACCTTTAATTTTTCAAGCATATCTTCTTCAATTTTATTTGCCTCTTCAACCATGATTTTTATATCAATGAGATCTTGTAGGATATTTGCCTTCATCTTCTTATCCTTTTGTGCTTGAGCCTTTAGTATTGAGTTTTTTCTTTTCATTTCTTCAAAAGCTTGTGACACTTTATTTTCTTCATGATAATAACTTTGCCTATTTTATCTTCATGATAAATTCTTACTTGATATTCCTTCTTTTGATCTTCAGTAGGAGCTTCTTCTTTTTCACTAACTGAGAGACTTTTATTATTGTTGCTAGAAGCACTGAATGTTTCTTCCATATACAAGCTCTTCTTGTCATGTCTGCCTTGTTCATACATGTTTTCCTTTTATTTTTTATTCTTGCATTCATATTCACTATTTTGATTGTACTTGTCTTTCTTGAGTTCCATTTCATCTTTACTATCACTGAAACCATTGCAATAACTTGAGACATGATCAAGTTGACCACAAGTAGAATATTCTTCTTTTGAAATATTGAATGTTACATTTTGAGCAACAATATCTTTGAAAATCCACCCAGGAGTTGTAGGTGAGTTGAATATGAGAGGGTAATCCTCCAAGGGAGGTCCCAGGTTTGAATCTCCACCCTACCAAAACATTGAATTGGGTAACCAAAATCCAATTGATAATGTTGGAGCGGGAAGGGTCGGGTGCGACCCCCAGGTGACTTTGATGGTGTAGAACCCCCTTTTCGTGGTATCTCAGACCAAGGCGGATCTGCAAGGGGTTTTTTGCTAAAATATATATATATATATATATCTTTGAAAATACAGTCAAGTTCCATTTCCTCTCTATTGCTACTATACCCATTTTATGGACAATAAAATTCCCTGTGACCAAGCTTACCACACTCAAGACATATTGCTGATTTTTCTTCTTCCCTTATTAGAGCTTCAAGATCGGATTCATTTTTCTTCTTAGATCTCATGGTTCTTATTTTGTATTTCTTTGTCATGTGTGTTCTTGTATAATATTCCCTCAAGCTATTAGTATTTTTGAAGGAACCCACTCTAATACCAATTGAAGAACATAAGATTATACTGAGAGGGGGGTGAACAGTATAAGACCACTTTTTACCTTTTCTTCCAATTCAATATTATGTTGTGTAAAGATAGCAGTATCAATAGTAGTAATCAAAGCACTGCATAGAAACCATACACAATAAAGACACCACAATTTACGTGGTTCACCCAATGTGGGCTACTCCATGGAGAAAATATTTTACTAAAACTTTCTCAATCAATATCTTTGGAAATCACTCCCAATTACAATGTTTATGGATCTCTATCCAAAGGATATTTTGATCCCCTAATATCAATTTCATGGATCTCTTCCATAGGAGAACTCTTTTCCCTTCTACTTTGGCTATGTGATATTATAGAAGACTCTGTCTCTCTACTACACTGACTGGTGGACCTCTCTCCACTTGAAGACTCCTCACTCAAATCTATCTTCAACTGTGTTGGCTGTTGGATCTCTATCCACTGAGACTCTATCCTTTGTACTCTGTCACCTCCAAATCTCTATAAATAGGCTCACTAAGAACCTGATTAATAGGCTCACACAAAACCTACACAATAGTCTCACATAGAATGTGCTTAACAATATCACATAGAACTTGTCAAATCTGGTCAAGCAAGCTCACCAAGAACTTGCCCAATTCTGCTCTAGCAAGCTCACAAAGAACTTGCCCAATTCTGTTCTAGCAAGATCACCAATAACTTGCCCAAATATGCTCTAGAAATATCACCAAGAACTTACCCAAATTTACTCTACAAATATTTCCATAAAGTTTTCCACAAATTTGTCCCAAAACTATCCTCAAATCTGTCCCAAAGGCCTTCTCAAAGGCTCAATCAATCATGCTCAAGTAGTACTCAAAATAAACTCAACAATGAATGGCAATATCAACTCAAATTAACTTCATAGAAGCATAAAGAGAATTTTTAGAGACTCAATATGTTCTAAACTCACTCTCAACCCAAATTAATCTCAACTCAAATCAAATAAACTCATAGAAGCATAAAGAGAATTGTTATAGACTCAATATTTTCTAATCTCACTCTCAACTCAAATCAACCTCAACTCAATTCAAGTCTTATAGAACCATAAATAGAATTGTTAGAGACTCAATATGTTCTAACCTTAATATTAACTCAACATATAATGATGGAATAGTTTGTTTCATATAACTTGAACAATCACTTCACACATCACTTGACTAGGCTCAATCAACTCAACTCAACCAATCATCACAAGGAACAACTCTTTCTCACACAACCCTAGTCCAAGTATGTATCAACCAAATCAAATATTTCCAAAAATTATCAACCATAAATCTCACATAAAAATGATACTCATGTTATTTTCTAACTCAAGTTCTTTTACAACCAATGGGCTTCAATAACAATTCTTATAAAACAAGGTTTAACCTCAACTCTCAAACTAGAAAACCTTGAAGCATTAAACCAATCACTTTAGAAAATGAAACCACAATCAATCCTTTTCTCTCCAGTGATATTTCATAAATCAACCACCATAAACAGTTAATAGGAGAATGTGCCCATACCTTTTATGAAGATGAAAAAACCTCTTTGTAAATCTGCCACAATCACAAAATTCTTTTGCCAATCTTCACAAGGGTTAGTAGATCACAAAATAATCAACATTACTCCACTTTTTAATAATCATCACCAAGGCCTTTAATTGCACAACTTCCTTATCTCTCCTAAAACCATTTGTACCATAAAATAAAATAAATTAAAACATTGCATAACCTTTTCACTCCCAAAACCACTTATACCATAAAATAAAATAAATCACAATATTGCATACCTTGTCACCTCATGAAAGAATTAATCCTCTTGAAAAATAACAAGGCAAACTTCACTTTTGGAACCCCTTTACAAAATCATAAATATCTCTTTACACACACCTTATTTCTCCTTCTAAATAAGTTAGTCAAATAAGCTTTCCGACGATATATAATATGCCCACTTTCTAAAATAAATTGAAACCTTTACATATATATATATATATATATATATGCCACCCTCCATTAATTGCACATAGGTCGGCCCTCCATTAATTTAAACTTAAACTTTAAACTTTAATATCTTCATCACTAGAGGTCCTTTTTTGATGAAACAAAATTCCACCTTGGATTTTAAGAAAATTCATTTCCACATAAGCCCACCATGGTTTTAAACAAAATCTTTTATTTTTCCTGCCTTGGTTTTCATAAAAATCCTTTAAATAGCCATGCTTTCCAAAATATCATAAATGCTTATTTATGAAATATTTTGGCCACCAAAATAAAATGTGATCCATGTGAAATCAATGATCCATGTGACATCAATGACAATACAAAATGCATAAAATTAACTCAAATTTCCAACACAAAAAAGTCTATATTTTAGTGTTTTTTTTTTCATGCATATTCATGCCATTTATTGCTCATATCAACTGGTATTAGAGCCAAGCGATCATGACCTTTGTTCTGGTTTTCTAAAATATTGTGGCATAATCTTTACCAGATACCTCATCTTAGGTTACTAAATATCTAGCCTCCTGAAGGGTTTTCATATATTATCCTTGATAGATCTTTATTCATTTTTTCTCAAAAAGTCAAGCAATTGCAGCCTTGGATTTGATCTTCTAAAATACTTTAACACATATTTACCAGATCCCTCAGCTTATGTTGCCAAAGTGTATAAAGGTAAAAACCATGCATCTACACTATTACAAGCATATAAAAATTTGACAAAGGAAATCAAGTAATCATTTGCACAAATAAAAGATATTCAAGAAACGGACGTGATATTTTATTAAAAATGGTTAAGATCGATTACAATATCTCCCTCTTAGGGAGTAACTCAAATTTATACAATTGTTACAATAGTTGAGGCCCCTCAACGGGGAAAGGTACACTTGAATGGTCTTCACTTTAACACCAATTTGCTTGAGGGCTTACTAGGATGCCTCATTCTCCAATGTCAAGAGGAAGAGTCTTGAAATATACTTTGTCTTTGAGAGATTGTTATCTATGTGGAAGGAAATAACAAAGCACATTAGTAGCACATGAAGCCTCTCATGATGAGTTTTATTTCCAAGAAAGTGCATGGAACAGAGAAAATATATAAAGAATGCATGAACATATATAAAGATGCATAAGATTACCTAAAATATTGACAATAAAGCATGAAGCAAAGCTTGAAACATATAAAGGAACCTAAATATGTATGTAATCTAACAAATTAAGCATAAAGGAACCTAATATATGAAAGCATGTAAAGGAAAGCATGAAGTGCACAAATGTAAGCAAATATGCCTATTAAACTACAAATAAACCATGGAAATGTATAAAATGTGATTAATATATGCTAAGTTAAGCTAAATGCATGCTAATAAATGTAAATCTATGGCTAAATAAGAGAACTAATCATATCAAACCCTAGCCGCTAATGCTCATAGCAACTAGCTTTGTTAGCCACTTTTGAGCCCAACAGCTAATCCTATGGGCCCCTGTTGACAACAACGACCATGGGAAAAAAAATTTGCTCTTGAAATTAGGTCTATGGATGCTCAATTTCTTCATTGAATTGATGGTCAAGGGTCGTTGGTGTGTCAAAATATAGATTTGTGGGTGAATTATTGTGAATTCGCAATGGATTGGTATGAAATGACAAGATTGCTCCTCAAGCTATTGAAAACTCCATTGCTTCAAATGCAGGTGTCATTCTCCAATTGGACAACATCTTGGCACTCCTCAAGGGTTGCAAATGGCTCTCCAATTTGGTAGGGCTTCACTGCATTCAACTTGTATCTCCCTTTACCTATTTTGAGGGTCTATAAATAGACTGCAAATCCCAGTCTTGGATTATGAAGGAAGCCAAGATCAAGAATTAGTTGGTCTGAGTAGTTGGGAAGAAACCTTTGGAAGCTTCATAGCCCAAAATCACTCCAAAACCATTGCAATTTGGGTAGTTACAACTGACTTTTCCCGGTTCAAGAAGTCCAAGTTTGTTATAGGGCTAGTCACTCTTTCTTAGCATGACTAGGGGTAGGCTACCCTTAGTCACTATGATCATTAGTGGCTGGTATCCTAGTCATTGATGCTATCAGTGGCTAAGTTTGTATAGGTCTAGAATGCCTAAAATGAGTGGTTAGAACCACTGCTTGGTATTGGAAAGGTCTAAGATCATTTATATAGTCTGCAAAGGTCCCCATATGAGTAGTCTCATAAACATGATGTGTTTTAGGTATCTACAGATGCCCCTTTTGGGATGCATTGTGGTAAAACACGATGCTAAGAAAAATTAGACCACCTAAAGCCATGTTCTAGGTTAGCTGATGTTCATTGATCTTGTCAATGCTAGATGCCCCAATCACAAAAATGGAACACATCTCAGAATCATTTCTTCCAATGGAATGGAATGCTTAGCTTGAGTAAATATTTGGTCATGATCTACATAAAATAAGAAAAAATTATTTTGACCATCAATGACCAAATAATATATTGCCAAATATTTAATTCATTATGTTTACTTTTTCCCTAACAAAAAGCTTGTGATAGCTGTTAGCAATGATTCATAATATGAACACAATTTAAGTGATCGAGTGATCCATTGTTAATTTTGATTATAAATATTGATATTATGGCTACCCCCTCAAGTGATGAGTCGATGAGGAAATGAAAAGTGATGAAAGCAATGAGTTGCTTGACCAAGATGAATAATTTGGATGATTCAAGACTTTTACATTTTGTTATATGGTAGGTCCTATTACAACTATGATTTCAAATGTTAATAGTAATTGTACATATATATCCCATGGAGTAGTTCAGCCACAATGGACTTCTTAGGGAATTAAGATGATAGCAATTCCATTTAAGCTTGTGCTAAATCACTATGTTTAATGATCTACTAAAATTTCATAGAAGAAACGAAATGAATGCCTTATTCTTGTGGGGTAGTCCATGTAGGTCCGAGGTAAGTCCATATTAATTAGAAAATGAACATTAGGTATTGCATTTGATTAAATGAATATATATAACATTCTAATCAACTAACATCATCTATCTCGCTAACCAACACGGTAGGAGAGACGTGTAGCTAACCACTAACCTAGGTAGAGAGTTCTAACCATAACACTAACCTAAATATCTAACATAGGATATTTAGGTACTTACCTAGTTTAACCATGAGGAAAATATCTCATGGTAATTACATAATTACATAGAAAAGTAAATGTAATAACCCCATGTAGTGTAATGCAATACACTACCTTATTTTACCCTAACATCCCCCCTTTATTACATTACTTTGATATACAAAGTTTGCTCCGAAACAGTTGAAATTTGACACGTCCAAGTGCCTTTGTAAAAATGTCTGCAACCTGTTCGTCGGTGGGAATGTGTTGGAGCTGGATTCTGTGTTTAGGAACTTCATCACGAATGAAATGACAATCTGTATCAATATGCTTAGTTCGTTCATGATGTACTGGATTCTTGACCAAGTTCAAAACACCTGAGTTGTCGCAAAACATGTGAATAGGAAGTTTCTTTGGTAGGCCCATGGTAGCCAAGATGCGACTTAGCCATATCGCTTCACACACAACTCCACGTGCAGCGCGATATTCTGCCTCAGTTGAAGATAAAGCAACAACCTGTTGCTTTTTACTATGCCATGAGACAGGACCGGATCCAAGATGAAAAACATAGCCTGAGGTTGATTTTCTGTCATCTATGGATCCAGCATAATCAGAGTCAGTGTAACTCTGTAAGAAGAATGAGTTATTCTTCTTATACTCTAGACCATAATCGACACTACCCTGAATGTAGTGTAAGACTCTCTTAGCTGCTTTCCAATGGGAGACCTTTGGTTCTTGCATGAACCGAGAGAGATAGTTTACAACATAAGTAATATCTGGTCTAGTATTAGTCAGATAGATGAGGCTTCCAATCATCTGTCTATAAAGTGTTCCATCTACCTGTGGTGAGTCTTCATATCGTGATAACTGTAACCCTGATTCCATCGGTGTTGCTTTGGGTTTACAATCAGTCATACGATATTTTTCTACTAAAGTCTTAGCATACTTTGTCTGAGTCACCCTTAGATGATTCTTTTTCTGTTCTATCTCAAGGCCAAGACAGTAGTGGAGAAGTCCTAGGTCTGTCATATCAAATGACTCTTTCAAGTCATCTTTCATGGCTTTAATCAAATTCTCTGAATTGCCAGTGATGATCAGATCATCTACATATAACACAAGAATCACTATCTCAGAACCTGTGTTCTTGATATAGAGATTTGCGTCAGATGGACTTCTCTTAAATCCATGTTGCAGTAGGTGACTATCCATTTTTATGTACCATGCTCTTGGGGCTTGTTTTAGCCCGTATAATGATTTGACCAATTTGCAAACATGTTGCTCATGGCCTTCCTCTGCAAATCCAGGAGGTTGAGTCATGTATACTTCTTCTTTTAAGTCACCATTAAGAAAGGCGCTTTTTACATCCATCTGATGTAACTTCCATCCGAACTGTGCTGCCATAGCACAAAGTACTCGAATGGTGGTCATCCTTGTTGTAGGAGCAAAGGTTTCCTCATAGTCAAGTCCTTCCTTTTGAGCATAGCCCTTTGCCACAAGACGGGCTTTATGCTTATCTATAGTGCCATCTACCTTATATTTTATTTTGTAAACCCATTTGCAACCTATGGGTTTCTTTCCTTTAGGCAAATCCACTAGCTTCCATGTTTTATTCTTTATGAGGGAGTTATATTCTGCATCCATAGCTGCCTTCCACTGAGGCAGTCTAAGTGCTTCATCAACTGTAGAAGGTTCATTCTCATCACATGCTGATAAGTAAACCCTCTCCTCATCTATCTCCATCTCATCTTCCCTTGGTAACTCTCTATCAACATAAAGGTCTTGAAAATCTGCACAAAGATCATCAACTGAAGTGGATGCTTCATTCTTTTCTTTCTGTGACATGCTTCTTGTCTTTGGACGATTGAGAGTAAGATCAGGTGGGGAAGTGAGTTTAGAGTCTTTTACTGTGCTTGTATACCATTTGGGTGGCTTTTTCTATTGTGAAGAAGGAGGTTGATGTTCCTCCTCATCATCTAGGTATACTGATGTAGTGTTGGATGTGAAAGCTTCATCAAACACTACATCTCTACTTACATGTATCTTCTTGGTAAATGGGTCTATCAACCGATAGCCTTTTGAAAATTCATCATATCCAAGAAATATACAAGGTAGGGATTTCTCATCTAATTTCTTTCTTTTCTCCTTAGGTATATGCATAAATGCCTTACACCCAAATACCCTTAGATGAGTTATGGAGGGTTTCCTACCACTCCATGATTCTCGAGGAGTCATACCTTCAAGAGCCCTTGTGGGAGCCCTATTCAGAAGATATACTGCGGTTTGAACAGCTTCAGCCCAAGTAAGTTTGCTCAAGGTTGGCCCCCTTAAGCATACATCGAACCATTTCCATTATGGACCGATTTCTTCTCTAAGCAACCCCATTGGATTGAGGAGTGTAGGTTGTTGTTAACTGTCTCTTTATCCCATGTGTCTGTAAAAATGAGGAAAATTCTTTTGATGTGTATTCCCCCCCTCGATCTGAACGGAGGGTCTTAATAAAGCATCCTGATTCCTTCTCAACAAGAGTTTTGAACTGTTGAAAATAGGAAAATGCTTCAGACTTCAATTGCAAGAAGAAGACCCACATCTTTCGTGAGTGATCGTCAACAAACAATTGAAAATACCATTTTCCTCCACAACTTGTAGACATAGGACCACACAAATCTGTGTGAACCAACTCCAAAGGTACCTTAGCTCGAAAAGAGCTAGGTTCAAAAGGTACTCTATGTTGCTTTCCTGACAAGCAATCAGAGCACACTGGCAAGGTAGATGAAAGAGTAGGGAGTCCTTTCACCATTTGATATTTACTCAACTCTAGTAAATATCCTGAACTCAAATGCCCAAATCTCTTATGCCAAAGAGAAGTGGCCTCCTTTGTGGTGACTGCCATTGCAGTATGGGTAGAGGTAATTGCATCTAAGACAAACAAACCATGTTTGTATGAACCTGTTGCTATCTGTTTTCCCTTTTTAGTGATAAAGCAACGTTTCTTTTCTTTGTCCACTGTAAAATTGACATTCATGTTATTGTCCAGGATTTGTGGAACTGACAAGAGATTATTTTTCAATCCTGGAACATAAAGAACTTTTTGAATATTACATTCTCCATCTGGAAGGGAGACAAAAACACTTCCTTCTCCCTAAACTCGATAGGTCTGATCATCAACAATGGTGACCGGTCTACCTTCTCGAGCCTCAAATGTTGCAAACCAAGATTTATCGCCAGTCATATGTTTACTAGCGCCTGAATCTATGTACCACAAAGAGTCCTTGTGGGAGGAATCTATATGTGTCATGAGCACTTTGTGTGCTCTTTCAGAATCTGAACTAGAATCTTCAGCTGCAATGTGACCCCGTTGTTGTTTGTTCTTGTTCTTAGGTTTGCCTTTGCCCTTTTTGTTTCCTTGTTCATTGGGCGGTTTGTTCTTAAACCAACATCTTTTGGTTTCATGAGTGTCTTTGTCACAAATTTTACAATACTGCTTCTTCTTCGGAATCTCTTTGGCTTTACCCTTTTCTTGATTAGAAGAAGAACCTTTCTGTTGATTCCACTTTTTCTTACCACCTTGTCTTTTTGAGAAAAGAGCATTGTTAGATGCCTCATCTCTTTGGAGTTGATTAGCTTCTTCTGTTTGAAGCATATTTACCAACTCGACAAAAGTTACTGTCCTGCCAGAAACTTGTAGTGAGGTGATCAACATTCGGTAGGAGTCAGGAAGAGCTCTCAAAATGATTGAGTTCAAGACTTGGTCTTCCAGTTTCTCTCCTAAGGATTGCAGTTTTGTTTTTAATTCTACGACTCTACAGAGGAATAGCTCTACTGTTTCTCCTGATTTCATATGTAGAGTATGAAGCTGTGTTTGAAGGTTAAGAATCGTTGATTGATTCTTGCCCTCAAAGATGGTACTTAAGGCATCCCATGCTGCCTTACCAGTGGTAGCTTCACTGATATGAGGTTGGATATCATCAGTAATAGCAAGCAAGATCATTAAGGAAAGTTTCTTATCCTTTTTATCAAAGTCTCTTTGATCTTGTCCAGGTGATTGAGGTCTAGTGACACTTCCATCCACTATGGACCACAATTCCTCTACAGTTAAGATAGCTTTCATCTTAGTCTTCCAAGCTGAATAATTTGAACCTTTGAGCAGTTGGCTCTCAGTGAGATACTTGTGTATCATGGCCATGGTTTAGGTTTCAAATTTGATATGACTAAGATGGTGATATCTTGCACTATACCCTCAAAAGAGTATATGGAAGTTGTTTCAATTTGCTTCTAGAAGATATTTAATGGCACCTGCCTTAACACCCTTACCAAGGGATGAAAAGTTTGAGGAATTTTAAGCCAAACAAAATAGAGCAAATGAAACAGGGGTAGGTTTGTAAAACTTTTGATTTTGCCCTCTAGGATATTTAATGGCACTTGCTTTAACACCCTTGAAAGAAGGATGAAAAATTTGAGGTAATTAAGCCAAACAAAGAGAGTGTATCAAGGTGATTTGAAGTTTTGACCTTTTGATTGGGGAGTAATTACTTGTTTGAACCTATGCAAAGTTTTAGCATGGTTTTTGAGTGAAGTTTGGGTTTTGTGAAATGCTCCTTTTAATGTTTATATTTGACTTTTTAATTGCACACAAAAAACATGAGTGTTTAGTGCAATAATCAAAACATAAGAGCAACCCAAATTTGTATCACTCTAGGTGTCGGATGCAACCGAAAATGCACCTAGTACAAGCAATTTTGAAGAGAAGGTGTCGAGTAAAATCGAGAATGCACCTTTCTTATACTGAAATATCCCCCCTTTTTCTTTACAATTTTGCAAACTATAGAATCAAAAAAAAAATGAATTCTATCCCCCCTTAATGTTTACAAAATGTAGAATTTAGAGCACTCCTTTCAAGACAAGTCGACACACGACCCGCTTTTGAAAGGCTTCCAGAACTAGTCGACACACGACTTAGTTTTGATGAACCCAAGGTTACAAAGTCTTCTCAATTTTGCAGAAAAAAAAATAGATGTGCAATTTTATGTATTATGTCTCCTTGGAGAAAACAAATGCACTCTAAGTACTTTTGATCTTTACAAAAAAAAAGGTTCCTTGTTTTCTAAATTTGCAAAAAAAAAATCAGTGTGATCCTTTCTTTGTATGCTAAATGAACAAGGTTGTGAGAAGAGTTTGTCTAATTTGCAACAAAAAAAAATGTGCTTTCGGTATGTCTTATATCTCCATTTTGTGAGAAAACATTAGCACTTTTAAATAGTAAAGTTGCAAAAAATATTTCTTTAATTAATTTTTTTAAATTTGCAATAATTTTAACAAAAGTTTTAATAAATCAATTTTAATTAATAAGGAAAAACTAAAAAAAATTCTTAAATAAATCAATTGAAAGTCTTTAAACAATAATTGATTAGTTTAAAAAAAAATTTTAAGTTTTAAACTATTAAAAAAAATTAATAAAAAAACTTTAATTAAAAAAATTGAAAAAAATTAATAAAAAAATACCTTCTTTGGGCGTCGAAGGCCAAAAAAATGGCCTTTTGTTCTCGGCGGGAGTCGAACCCTGGACTCCCCGCCGTGCGCCTTAGCTCGACCCGATCAACCGGTCGGGCTACGGCGCCCGATGGAACAAAGGCATCGGCGGTGCCTGTTAAAGACGTCGACTGCAAAAATTTAAAAAAAAAATTGGGGACTTTTATCCCACATGCATCCCGCAGTGGGATGTTGTGGGATTGATAAGGGGAAAGTCCCCCCTTATCGGTCGATTGCCTATGGGCAATCGACTGTGTCACCTGCCCTTTTGGTCACCGCCACGTGGCGCCAGGGGTAGGCTAAGTCTGTCGAGTCAGCGTCGAGTCTGTCCTGTGGCTGTCCGCCACGTGTCGAGTCACGTCCAGTGGTTGTCCGCCACTTGTCCGGTCCCTGTCCAGTGGCTGTCCACCATGTGTCCGTCAGTGGTTGTCCGCCACGTGTTCGATCGAGTCAGCACCTCGGGGTGCATGTCTTGGTGTCCACATGTCCCTCGGGATGCATGCTAGGGCCAGTCGGCGTCAGTCCACGTGTCCCTCGGGATGCATGCCGAGGCCTGTCGACGTCAGTCCACGTCCAGGTGTCGGTCAGGGATTGGAGGGCCGCCTGCCCTCTCAGATCCCGATGTCCGTCAATCCGCGGGAAGAGGGAGGGCGCTCCTGCCCTCTCGGCTCTCCCGGGAGTGTGCCACGTGGCCTGCGAGGCCTACGTGGCATTGCGGGCCCTAGGGGCCGGCGTGGGAGAGCCTTGGCTCGTTGACCGCGATCGGTCTAGGGGTTCATGGGCGCTGTGCTCGGCCTGTGTGCCAGGTCGACTGGCGCGTCCGTGGGCCCTGTGGCCGCGTCGGCTAGTCTACGGGCCGGCTATGACGGCCGGTCTAGGTGGCCGAGCGACTCGTATGTGATGGCTTGTGCTGCGGGCTGGAGTGGCCAGATCTATGGCCAAACGCTCGGGCCTAGATCTGCTTGCCTCCCTTATGAGGAAAAAAACCACGTTGAGCACCCTTGGTGCTCCGTGGGATTCTAAAATCGTAGCGATGGGTGGAGCGAGGCTCTGATGCCAATGTAGGTCCGAGGTAAGTCCAGATTAATTAGAAAATGAACATTAGGTATTGCATTTGATTAAATGAATATATATAACATTCTAATCAACTAACATCGTCTATCTCGCTAACCAACACGGTAGGAGAGACGTGTAGCTAACCACTAACCTAGGTAGAGAGTTCTAACCATAACACTAACCTAAATATCTAACATAGGATATTTAGGTACTTACCTAGTTTAACCATGAGGAAAATATCTCATGGTAATTACATAATTACATAGAAAAGTAAATGTAATAACCCCACGTAGTGTAATGCAATACACTACCTTATTTTACCCTAACAATCCAACTGCCATGGCCTTCTTTGGGATTGAAGTGAATACATGTCAATTATAAAAGGAATAATTTGGGTCAAATAGCCTTATGGTAATTTACTCATCTTGCCGGATTGCATGGAGCGCAAGTCACTACAACCGCCAAGTGTATAGGGTAAACAACTAGATACGAGGTATACTTGAAATTTTATTTATTTGTTATTTTTTAAATTTTTGAGAATTATAAACTGATAGATATTTATTATTATCCATTTTGAGACTCCTCACGATGAAAATTTTGGAGCATTTATTGTTCGCTGCTAGCCACTGTTGACAATCACAACTTATTTTTGCAATTTCCTTAGCCGCTATTGACAGCAGCAGCCAGGGTTTCACTAATATGCACCTACTATTGAAATCAATGATAGAGGGTCAAATGAAAAATATAAAAGCAAATTTAGGATTTTTACTATTCATTATTTCTAGTTGGTAGATAGAGAAAATGAGAGCTCTGAGGTGAGATAAAATATCGGATATAGAAGGCTACTGAACTTACCACTCACCACCATGGCATATCAGCTAAAGGCATATACTAGTGGCAAATATAGAGCTCCTAAGGTATAATCCTTATATCTCATGTGTAATTTTAGCATTTTAAAAAGAACTTCACTAACTAATTATGTTAAATGAACTTCACTAAACTTTCGGTAATGAACCTCACCTCTAGGTAGATTTAGCATTAGGGTAGCTTAGGGGGAAGGTTTTTATTTTAATTTGGATCTTTTGGGATGGGAAACAACCTCACAAGGGGTCTTTACCATAGCCACTGTTGGCATCAGTGGCTCCCAATCTTCCAATTGGAGGCCACTGTTGCTGGCAACGATTAGGTTCAAACACCAACGGACACAAAATTGACCGTTGGTGCTAGTTATTGTTGGCATAAGCGGTGGCAACGATGGTTGTTGTTGCCATGAGTGGCTAGGAACCTTATCTAATATTTTTATTTTTTTTTGGAACTTGAGGGTGATTATGCATTTTATTTTCTTTCCCTTAGAACTTGACTACACAGGTGTGGGAGCCTGATTTGCTATGCAAGCTATTGCTTGAGTTAAGCCATGCATACTGGATTGATTTAGGGCCCTAAGCCTTGGTTATGTTTTGATACTACTGACCATCAAGTTAAATTAGGTCTATATCATAGTGTTAGCCAATCACTGGGATGTGAGAACTAACATTTTTCATCTTTCAACTAGGGATATAATGGTGACATTGGAGGATGAATACCGAATTTACAATATCCCTATAGATGAGTGAGTTATCACCTATTTGGCTACTACAGTAAAGACTACAGTATTTCAGAGGGTGTTCAGTGATAGACTCCTTGAGGCATTGGATGACATAGAGCATGGCAAGGTGCCAATAACCTACTGGTACAAGGAGGACATCTTCTCATGATGCTAGGCTATTCTAATGCACATTATCTGTAATGTGCTTTTGCCAAATACTTTAGGAGTGAGGTTCCCTTAGAACCTCTTAGTGATGGTGTAAAATTTGATCAAGAGCAACATAGATGATCCACTTATCATGGTATGGTGGAGTATACTCTTAGTCTAGCTCTATGACGAGCTATACCACATTACATGGTGAGGGCAAGTAGGCATAGGTTGTAGCATGCTATTACAAATCTGGGTATGAAAGCACATCAGGATAGACCATCCTAGAGGATTATCCCTATATATCAGAAAAATAGTGATAGTGACTCAATGCTATGGTTCCTCTTGGCCACAATATTTGAATACATATAGGAGTAGGTCTCATGCTTGGGATCTACAACACTACACAAACTCACTAATAGGGCTCCAAGTGAGTCAGATCATACGACTTCCCTACTTGGATTACCTAGCACGAGAGGAGGCTAATAGATACTTGGCATGGACTAGGTGTTACCAATGGGTTACTAGGTATAAGCCTAGTGTGCAAGAGTTCTTTCACTTCTCCTGAGTCACTAGGCAGATCGAATTTTGACAAGATGTCATAGAGGAGCTAATCATTTACCATCACATTAAGGTGGAGATACAACATGCATGGCCTCAGGTCATAGCTTTAATAGATTATGAGGATACCATAGGATACATAGGGGTAGAAGATGCTGGAATGACAACTTATTATGATGCTTGGTTGTCCACTAGGCTATGGCAGGGTGGAGGTCTTCTAGGCTACTCTAGATATGGTGCAGGTATTGAGGCTATATTTTATGAACCACATGTATGGTGAGTACACTCTAGGACTAAGGGCAAGTGGGGTCAATATGCTACATAGGTGGAGGAGCTGCAGGAGGAGGAGGAGGGTGAGGAGGATGATCCAAATGATGAGGTGTCCCAACTGTGAGCTTAAGTACATAGTTTGTAGGCACAACTATAGAAAACACAGTGGTAGATATTAGAGAGAAACACCTTTATTTCTACAACATAGACCCATCTAAGTGTAGGATAAATGTGATGGTGGGGATATAAGGAGGAGAGGACCACATTCCAAGTATAGGTTGACTATGCTCAGACCACTATTGAGTAAGTTATAGCCCAGAGGGATATCTTATAGGCTCATTTGGATGCCATGACTGTAGAAAGAGACTCTTTTAGGCTACAACTAATAGCAACTCCTACTATACTAGTTACTCCAATTGTTCCAGCTATTTAGGGACCATCAGGTTTAGATGCAACTATAGAGATCAGGCATCTATGAGGTATCATAGCAGAGGATACAGTACAATGTATAATATATTTTTCCTATATCATTGCTTTGGAGGCTAAGGTTAGGCTATGTGGTAGCACTCTTCTAGCTAGATCTATAGTAGGAGGATCTCAACAAAGTAGGTAGAGTGAGTTTGGGTAGTCATCAGTGCGGTCCAGTCACAAGATAGGTTAATTATCAGAGTGATTGGTAGGTACCAGCTCTAGGCAACCTCATAGAGAGGGTGTAGAGGGAGGAGGTGACTCAAGGGGCATAGGCCATGCATGATATGACATGATGTCTTTGTATCATTTTTGAGTGTAAGGTCTGAGGACCTACACTATTGTAACCTACGGGTATTTTGTACCTCATGTACTTATTGATTCACACACACACACACACACACACACACACACATATATATATATATATATATATATATATATATATATATATATATATATGATACTCCTATTTTATGGCTCATTATGTGTATCATTTTATTGCTTTATGTTCATGTTATGCATATGTATGCAATGCTTATATGATGTTTTGATTATGCTATATGGATGTGATGTACTGATGACATGCACTATCTAGATGATAGATGTATGATTAGATGTTATGATCTAGATGCATATATGCACTATTATGTATGCATATGTGGATGCAATTCTTATTTTTAAATGCATGTTGAATTTTTTTAAATTGTTGATGCATTTAATCTATGTGATATGTGCTATGATAGATGATGTATAATGTAATACATTAACTACATGAGGATGGTCCAATGCAAATGAACCTGTATGCTTTAATCACTTAAGACATAAGGAGTGAATCTAATATGTGTTACAAACTAATGGAAGACACAACAAAATGTATAAAAATCATGAATAAAAATGGCAATTCTTATCATAAGAATCAATCATTTAAGCATCCACATATGAAATGATATGGTGTGAGATGTATGGGTTTAATCTATAAGCTTATGTAATTAAAATATATGCACAAAATAGTCAATGACCATCTAAATATCATTTTTGATATCTATTTGGTATTTATCCTATTTCATAAACATCCCTTAATAAACAAAACCTCATAAAGAAAACTGGTGATTGATTGATGAGATGATTTTTTGCTATAGGGTATTTTTGAGGTTTTCCATGAGACTCAAACACCCTTGTTGATTAATAAAAAGTTGTATAATGACTATATAGGAGTGCACATTCACCACAATAGAGGTTATATAAGCAGCACATGCACAAAGAACGTATCCTTGCCCAAAAGGAACGCATGGAGTAGGAGGATCTGTTAGCTAGGTCTGGCCTATATCCTCAAGATGAGCATCGAGAGCATATGCATAGGAGGGATTTATCACAAGATGACATGCATAAAGAGCATAGAGATGCTCGTACTCATGTTACTTCAAAATAAAGGGAGCAGCTACCGCAACTCAATAATCAAAGGCAAAGATAGCATGAACCAACAATGGGATATGGATACGAGCAGGAATATCCTGAAAGCTCCTGAGCTAAAGAGGAGGAAGAGCAAATATCTCCATCTCACACTAGGAAGAAAATACCTCCTAAGCCACCTATGCATCAACTTAGGGAGGAGGACTTCCTGTCTTCAGAGGCCTATAAAGCCTTAGCCAAGAAAATTAAAACCATTAAGAGACAAGGTGTGGCTATTCAAAAATTGACTCTAAGGAAAATACATAATGAGCCTTTGGATCCTTCGGTGCCTACTCTGGCTTACCCTGAGCATTTAGATATGCCCAGGTTAGATAATTTCAAGGGTGATGAAGATGCACAAGAATATGTAATGAGCTTTCTGGATGCTTTTTTTTAGATAGCAGGCAACAATGCCTTATTATTGTGCATGTTCATCATGATACTTTTAGGGCTAGCCCAAGAGTGGTTTAATCAGCTAAAGAAACATAGTATAACAAGCTTCAAGAAATTAGCTGATGCCTTTCTTGAATTTTATTCCTTTGGAATCAAGAAATAGACTAATATTTTTTATCTGGCTACGCTAGCTCAGCGTGACGATGAGCCGATAGAACAATACGCAAAGATATGGAGGAGATTAATGGTGAAGTTGCCATTCCCTATTCTTGCCATGGAATTAAATTGGATGTTTATGAAGATTTGTGCCAAGCACATATATTTACTACTACAACTACAATAGTATGCTACATTCGAAGAGGCTTTGGCACAAGCCAAGATGATTGAGGATATCAAGTTGCAGGAAGGCAACTTGAATCTCAAAAATAGGAGAGGGACAAAATAAGAGTACCACAAAGAAACAGGGCAAGTAGGCCCACGTAAATCAAGTGGTATTGAATCTCCAACGGGAGGACAAGGGGTAGTAGAAACAAAACTATCAGGATCAACCTCCCCCTATGTAGTATGACAAGTGCAACAACTACAAGGGCAAAAAAAAAGAGCAACACCCTCCTCGCCAGTTCACACCATTGATGGAATCACTGACGATGATTTTCCATCAGTTATGTGAGGCCAAGGCAATAAAATTGCATAAAATCAAGATGATAAATCCTAATTAACCCAAACCAAAGGGGTTTCAAGATGATCTATTTTGAATCTTTCATAGAATAAAATGTCATGACATCGAGGTGTGTTGGTCTTTCAAACACCTAGTACAAAATATGATCAACAAGAGTGATCTTGTAGTTCCTCACAATCTGCTAGCACCAAAAAATAAAAATATGGGGATTTATAAGAACCCGTTACCGAATCATGAGGCACCTTAGAACAACGTTGGTCAAGTTAACTAGGTACAAGTCGAACCACCTACCAATGGGTTTGTAGGCATGGTCAATTTTGTCACTAGGCACAGGAGATATGAACAACAAAATCAACCTCGTACTCCTATTCATATACAAGCCACGCTGAATCATCGGCTGGCACAGAATATTCTAGGTCCACCAACAAGATCAGTGGTGACCATAAGGATTAGGTTGGTCTAAAACCTGCAAACAACTCCTACGGAGTTGTCAATATATGAATTAATCTAGCAGTCCCCGAGGCACAGGGAGAATATTATGGAAATTTTTAGGTCCATTGAAGTATAGTCCCAAGATGCACAAGCATTCACAAATTTCATGGGACATGTACAACAGTGTCAGGAAATGATGATCCAATTTGATGATCATGAGATAATAATGGTTTCTACAACCATGGCCGACCTGTCGTTGCATATAATTATGTGTGTGAATCACATGCCATTTAAAAGGGTCTTGATCAATACTAGATCATCGATCAACATAATAATGACCAAGGCACTGAGTCATTTAAAGCTACCTAATTCACACATTATGCCAACTACATTTACATTGAGAGCATTTAACGACGCACTGTATTTGACTATTGGCACAATTATCCTACCCGTATAGGTAGGTCTGAAGACCATTTCAATAATGTGTCACATGATAGAAGGGGCCATGCAATACAAAATTTTACTCGATAGACCTTGGATTCATGAAATACATTGTGTCCCCTCGATACTACATCAGTGCATGAAATATATTCACAAGGGACTGGTTCACATAATGGCATCATATGAGGAGCCATTTAAGTTTGTGAATCTAGTAGATTTGCCTAGGGGTTTCATACTCCCATCAACACACCTGGATGTTCGGCTATCATTGCCAATAAGAAAACCAGGAGGTAAACCGACAATGTAGGCTCAACCAATGCCATATGTGTCACACATATTGGAGCATACCACTACCACTTACTTGAAGTTTTCAGCATCATTCATGCATTGGGATGATAGGAAATTAAAGGTGAATATGGGCAAGAAAGAGAAAGAGCATGAGCCCGAGCCAATTGCCGAAGATGTTTCCATTCCCATGGAAGTTGAGGAACCCCAAGACAAATTTGAGGAGGCACCTCATCCTGCATCACCTACATCTTTAGCAAGGTCATCTACACCATGGATGATGGTACATCTCACTAATACTAAATTAGGTGAGTACCTTGTGCAAAATGTGACCTTCAGACCAATTATGAAGACTACACAGGAGATGGGTAGACCTTCTGCTCATCATTATCCAGTTGGATCAGTGGTTCCATTGGGAGATCTGCCTAACTATACTAAATTTATCTATGTGGGTCTAGATCAACTTCCAACATGAGAGCCCATGGATGAAGATGACAAGGAACCTTTCACGGTAAACGTTCATTATTTGTCTAATCCAAAATATGCCATGCAGATTTTTAAGCTATATCACTGGCATGGATATGACCTTGGTCTCTTTGAACAAGGATGAAGGACTCCATTGGAACCTCATTATCAGTTAGTCACTGACATATTTGGTCTAGGGTTATAGATATGTGGGCAGGACGATTTGCTTGTAGCATCCCTAGATCATTTGTAACTCAACATGGCGGATGATGTGTATTTTAATCCATATCATCTAGATCCTTCCAAATTCTTGAGGAATCACCCTATGATATCTGCCATCACCATTAAGACACTTGAATATCATCATGAAGGACTCGTTGAGCAGAATAAGGTAGGAATGAACCCCAAAGATCAACTGGGATACTAAACCCGTGAGGTAGTCGACAACACAGACATGCAAGGGTGCAACCCCATTACTGCAAGTGATCTTGATTTAGGAGATCTTTGTAATGAAGATGGAGTGGAGTCCACCTTCGATATGAGTGGACTAGGCTATGATGCAGATGATGATTACCCAAACGATGATGGATCTGGGGATGAAGTCGAAGGCACTTATGTAAGACCTTTGTATGCACATCATCTATTGCCTATGGATTCGGTACAGGATACTGAAGAGATTCTTCCCAATGTTGATCATTTAGGGGAAGAGACCGAGCCAATTTTCTCGATAGTGTCATACATGAGGTATAATTATCCAATTTTTATGGATAGCGACGACAACATGCAAGAAGTAAGATTCATGGGGCCCCACTTAGAGGAGCACTCTCCAGGAGTGGGGCGAATGAAGGATTCTATTATGATAGTGACAAAGAAGATGAGCTAGAGAGGGCCTACCTTGGTCCTCCTTATTTGCGTCACCATCATAAACCCATCGACATTGATGAGTTCTATAGGCAGCTACATGTTGGTCCGTGTCTGAGAGCAAGATGGTTAAACTTGGATCAAATCCATCAGTTGGTTAATCTCCTTCCACCAACCTACATGCAGCTCCATGAGTCGAATGATCCTATTTTGCATTCAGTGCATAGGGGGGATCCAATTATTCGTAGTCCTCACAAGAAAGACCCTTTTGTGCCTGTGCCATTAGAGCTAGATCATGGGTATGAGGACTGTGTAGATTTTGTAGAGGTTAGTCCGTGTGGTCCTAGAGATCAATTCCATTCCATAAACATGGTCTCCATTGATTTGACCACTCCACTCCATAATCCAATAGATCTTTCTAAACCATTGTATCTTAACAAAGATGCTATCAACTAAGATCATGTTGATTCACCCGTTGAGCCTAAGGATTTCTTCCCCAATGAAGAAATGTTGCAACCTTTCCATTTTGCACCAAGATATGCATATGATGTTTATCATGCCAAAAATGCTTCCAACACGGAACCACTCAACCTGACTGATGACAATCATCTGATTCCTATGCCTCACCTACTTGAGGAGAGATCACATATGTCCATAGAGGAAACCTTTAAGGTGGATATCAATGATGATCCCACCAGTGTAAAGAAGGTTAAATTTGGAGAGAGTCTCACTCCAGATGAGTGGGCCACCCTCATACCTCTGCTAAAAGAGAGACCAAATTTGTTTGCTTGGTCCTATAAGGATATGCTTGGTCTAGACCCAAAATTGGTTACTCATAACATTTAGCTAGACTTGAAGAAGAAGTCGATCAAGCAAAAGCTCAGGAAAATACACCCAATAGTAGCCTTAATGGTGAAAGATGAGCTACAGAAGTTGTTGGATGTGGAATTTGTGATTTCCATAGATTATCCAGAATGGGTGTCCAATATGGTACCCATGGGAAAACCTGATGGAAGGATCCATATTTGCATGGATTTCAGAGACCTAAATAAGGTAAAACCCAAAGAGTCATTTTCGTTTCCCAATATTGATGCTCTAGTAGATGCAACTACAGGTCATGAAATGCTCTCCTTAATGGATGGTTTTTTTGGTTACAATTAAATTCGGATTAAACTTGAAGACCAGCACAATATCACATTTATAATGCCATGGGGAACATTTTGCTCTAAAGTTATGCCATTCGGCCTCAAAAACACTGGTGTCACATATCAACGGGCCATGACATACATTTTTCATGACTAAATGCACAAATTTTTTGAATATTATATCGATGATTTGTTATAAAAGTCATTTCTATGAGAAGAGCATGCAGAGGTCTTAAGGAAAGTCTTCGATCGCCTAATAGAGCACAACGTTAGGCTGAATTCTAAGAAGTGCGCATTTGGCGTAACTTCTAGAAAATTACTAGGGTTCATCGTCTCCAAGAGAGGCATCGAAGTAAACCCAGTGAAGGTCAAGACCATTTTGGAAATGCATCCTCCCACAAATATTAAGGAATTAAGGAGCCTTCAGGGTAAGGTAGCCTCGATAAAGTGATTTATCACCCAACTATCGGATAAATATTGATCCATGAATTGAATTCTACATAAGGGTGTCCCATTCAACTGGTACAAGGACTACAAGGCAGCCTTAACTGAGATAAAGCAATACCTGGTGACACCACCAGTACTAGCTCCACCAAGGCTAGATGTGTCTTTTCTACTATATGACAACTAACTTTGCAATGGGAACCATGTTGGCCCAAAATAATGTGCAAGGCAAAGAGCAAGCCATACATTAAATTAGTCAAACTTTGGTGAGCTATGAGCTTGGGTATGCATACATGGAAAAATTGTGTTTAACAGTAGTGTTCACTACAAATAAATTGCAACACTATATGTCAAGTCATACGACGTATGTTATATCCAAACAAAATTGCTGCAACCCTAACATAGTCGACTATGTTAGGTTCCAATGGAGTTAAATAGTTTCACTATTTAAATAGGATGGATTTATTTTTATTAATAATATCTTTAAATTCTTTTATTCATTTGCATTCTGCATTATTGCCTTCACGACGAGGGTGTTCCCACCTTGAGTGGGATTAAATTTAATTAATTCCGCATTCACTATTTCTATCTCAAATTATTTTCCATTCGATAATTTCATTGTTCGCTGGAATCATTTACACACTGCATTAAGTATTCAGAGTAAGTGGTAGAAGGAGAGGAAGGAGTAAGTGTGCTCTTTCATGTGGTATCAGGTTCAGGCTTTGAGCGGGCATTGTGGTTTTCTCTTCTACCAACAAACGCAGTCTTAGGGTGAAACTCACGAACAACAGCTAAAATCTGAATAAATAAAAAAATAGTAGCCTCATGGACAAACGCACATCATCGATGGTGATCGCTACACCATGTTGCATATGCAGACCCTCTCACTTTATTTTGACCATTTTCAAGCCTCCAAACTGTGTCTATTCATCGATGCAAAACTGCTTACCAAACATCTGTTGAGCAAGGTGCAGCAAAAGCATTGCAAAAGTATTGCAAAAGTATTGTTATTGTTGTCAACACAGATAGATTGATGCAGTTGATGCAGTTCAGAGGTCAATCAGATCAAGTGCAGTGAATTTCAAGGAAAACAGAGGTGACCCAGATTCAGAAATTGGCAAAAAAAGACAAGGAAGAAAACTGTCGCGATATCGCGACATGTTTTCTGTCGCGATTTCGCGACAAAACGAAGGAGAGAGAAATTGCAGCCGAATATGTCACGATTTCGCGACATAACCGAGGAGAGAGAAAATGCAAGAAAAATTGTCGCGATTTCGCGACATAACCGAGGAGAGAGAAAATGCAAGAAAAATTGTCGCGATTTCGCGACATAACCGAGGAGAGAGAAAATGCAAGAAAAATTGTCGCGATTTCGCGACATAGCGAGGAGAGAGAAAATGCAAGAAAAATTGTCACGATTTCGCGACATGGTCGAGGAGAGAGAAGGCGGAAGAAAAATTGTCATGATTTCGCGACATGGCCGAGGAGAGAGAAGGCGCAAGGCAAACTGTCACGATTTCGCGACATGTTGGCAGAGAAGGAAGCAAGGTGAAAAGATGTCACGATTTCGTGACATAAATGGAGGAAAGGAGCTTGCAACGAAAAGTGTCGCGATATCGCGACACGTCGGGTTTTCGCGACCCGAAGAGGAGAGAGAATGCTCAGCAACAAAGGTGTAGCGATTTCGCTGCATGTTAAAATGCTCAGCAACAAAGGTGTAGCGATTTCGCTGCATGTTAAAATGAATGGCAACAAAGGTGTAGCGATTTCGCTGCATGTTAAAATGAATGGCAACAAAGGTGTAGCGATTTTGCTGCATGTTAAAATGAATGGCAACAAAGGTGTAGCGATTTCGCTACAAGTCCAAAATGCACAACGTGAAGGTGTAGCGATTTCGCTACCAGTCAAAATTGCAAAACTCAAAGATGTAGCAAGTCAAAAGCACAAGGCACAAAGTTGTAGCGATTTCGCTACTGCATGAAGCAAAGATTGTACGAAAGCCAGAAGCATCACGATTTCATGACAAAGATGAGGATGACGTCAGCAAAATTGAAAGTGTCACGATTTCGTGACAGGGTGCAAGGAAAGCGAAGCGAAGTGTCGGATTTGCGACAAGGTGAGAGAAGTGGAAGCCGAAAGCGTCATGATTTCGTGACAACATTGAGGATGACGTCAGCAAAAGCTGAAAGTGTCACGATTTCATGACAAGTTGCAAGAGAAGCCTCAGGAAGCCGAAAGCGTCATGATTTCATGACAACATTAAGGATGACGTCAGCAAAAGTTTGAAGTGTCACGATTTCACGACATGAACGGTGGGAAAGCTCTCAAAGGCCAAATTGGTCATGATTTCATGACAACAAGGGCATGAAGGGTACGGCTACAAAAAGTGTCACGATATCACGACAGGTAACAGTTTGGCGGGTAAAAGCCGAAGGAGCATGCAAGGTGACACGTGTCAGAAAAAGCATACAGAAAATCATGCAGACTGTTACGTAAAAAGTAACTGATGTCAGATCGGCAGTTACACATTGACAGGTGTCGGACATGCATGGGAACAGCTGTATATGCATGTTTGAAAAGCTTTCGAAGTGTCGTATAGGCTGGATCGAAAAAGCATTCGAACAGCCGCATTGCAAGGATTCGAACAACCGAATATGCAGGATTGAAAATGCATGAAAATAGACGTATTTGCAGCATTCAAAGAATCAAATATGAAGGATCGAAAAGCTTTCAAAAAGAAGTATGTGCAGCATTCGAAATTGCAAGGATTAAAGAGGAATTTGCAAGGATTCGAATAGCCACTTATGGAGAGGAGAAAAGAATTTGAACGGCTCGAGAATGTCATCCGACTGCATGCAAGATTGAAACGCTATAGAAGACAAAGAGTCCCGATGAGAAAAAGAAGGTTATAAAAGAATAGTCGTACAGAGAATAATGTTGCTGCTGTTAGAGAGAAATTATAGAGAAAAGAGGGTTCGAAGAAAGCCAAGAGAGAATTAAACAGAACTTTGAGTATGTGCAGAGTGTGTTTAATTGCAGACCAGTTAGGGTTGTATAAACAGTGAAGACATTTTATGTCATTTTAAATTGATCAGAATTGCTGTCCAAGTTGGTGCTTGGTACTAGGGGTTGGTGCTCCTATCTCATGCAACAAAAAATTAAGGGGTTGGTGCTCCTTCCAGTAGATGCTGGTAAAGTATTTGTAAAAGTGGTATTTTGCAAAGACTGGATTTGGATTGGAGTCCAAGCAGTCATTTTTGAGGAGTAGCCAAATTGGTGAACCTCGGTATATTGAGTGTTGTGGTGTGCTCTCTTGTTCAATTTGTTTTTCTAGTTTTCAAGTTCTCTTTGTTTCATATTAAATGTTGTAGATATTAAAATTAATAGCTACACTGATTCACCCCCCCTCTCAGTGTCATTGTGTGAATATCAATTGGTATCAGAGCAAGGTTCCTTGAATAAGCTTAATCAGCTAAGGTGATCTTGGAAGAAACAATGGCAGGCGGTGAAGGATTCTCATCCAACAAAGCTCCCTTATTTGATGGAACAAATTACACTTTCTGGAAACTTAGGATGCAAACATATCTCGAGTGCATTGGGATATGATATTTGGGATTCTGTAGATAGTGGATACAAAGCACCCACTACTCCTCCAACAGATTCTGCTGAGAAGAAAAAATTTGAGAACAACTCCAAAGCTAAGAATGCCATAATGTGTGGGCTTGTTGACAAGTGAACCGATAAGAGTCATGAGCTGTAAATCAGCAAAAGACATGTGGGATAAACTGAAGAGCATCCATGAAGGAGACAACAAGATCAAGGAAGCCAAGCTGCAAACTCATCGAGCACAGTTCGAAGCACTGCAAATGAATGAAGATGAGAACATAGAGGCTTATATGCTGAGAGTCAACGAAATCATTAATGCAATCAGAGGACTCGGTGAAGAAATTGATGATGCAGTTGTTGTGAAAAAGGTTCTCAGAACACTGCACAAAAGATTTAACTCCAAAGTTTCTGCAATAGAAGAGGCAAAAGATCTAAACAACTTCAGCTTGGATGAGATGCATGGTTCCCTGACAGCATATGAAATGAGAATAGGACAAATCAAGTCTATAGACAGAGAAGCAGCTTTTAAAGCACACAAGAATATAAAAGTTGAACATGAATCTGAGGATGAAGAGACACTGGATGAAACAGAAGCTAATTTTGTTCGGAAACTCACAAAGGGAAAAGGAAAATATAGAGGAAAGCTACCTTTTAAGTGCTTCAATTGTGGAGGAGTCGGTCATTTTGCAGCCAAATGTCCAATGCATGAGAAAATAAAAAATGGTGAAGGTTCACACCAAGAAAAAGGTGATTGGAAGAAGAAACAAAATTTCAGAAAGAACAACTTCAAGAAGAAAAGCTTCATATCCAAGAATGTCAAGCACTTCTGAAGAAAGCTCAGATGAGGATTCTGAAGAAGAAAAAGGTGAAGCTCTGTTCATGGCACTTGAAGAGGAAAGAACAGAAGAAAATCAGGAAGGTGATGAAAACTTTAAAGATGAGGCTGAAGTTTATCTGGAAGGAGAATTGGTTGCTGCACTTGAAGAGTTGAGTGCAGAAAGGAAAAAGAACAAAAAGTTTTCAAGAAAACTAGAGGATGCCACTGACATAATAAACAGTTTAAAAATACAGACAAAGGAATTCAAGAAAATGTCTGAAGTTCTTGATGAACAATTAACTATAAAGACAGTTGAATGCAGCAAGCTAGAGGAAGATATTGTTAAGTTAAGGATGCAACTAGAGGAGATGAATAGAAAATTGAGCTATTTTCATAAGTTTGAAGAAAGTATTGTAAAGCTGGATAAAATGTTAAATAACCAAAGGCCTTCCGACATCAAATTTGGTTTAGGCTTCGATGAAGGAGAATCATCAAAGGGTTCAAAGGCCTTGAATGTAGAACCCATAAAGAAAGAAGAAAAGATCAGGGTTGACCTAGAAAAAACAAATCATGCCAAAGAAAGCAACAATGCCAGACTCAAGAAAAGTACTGACAAAGATGGATTCACAAAAGTCACACATCCAAGAAGGAAAAGATTCATGGCTCCCACTTCAAACTGGCAAAGACCTGCACCCAGGTTTAATCATTCCTTTTCTGGTTATTGTTTTAAATGCAATGCTTATGGTCATAAGATTTCAGATTGCAGGCATAATGTATCTCAAAGGAATTTCACCAGCAGAAATGTTTTTTCTCCTTTAATGAATAATGCAGTTGAATGTTATAATTGTCATAATTTTGGACATATTGCTAGAAACTGTAGAAGCAATTTTGCATCAAATAATTATCAGGGTAGAAAATCTCAACCAAGTGGGTTGAAACAAAACAAGAAATTTCTTGAAAAACAGGCACATGCTAATGAAAGGACAAAGGCAAAACAAGTAGCCAAATCTGCTATCAAACCGGAATGGAAAGAAAAGGAATCTTTGATTGTTCAGACTGCCTTTAAAGCTCAGAACAAATCTGCACCTTGGATACTTGACAGTGGTTGCTCCAGTCACATGACAGGTGACAAGCAAAAATTTGAGAAGTTACAGAATTATGAAGGTGGTTCTGTGAAATTTGGAAATAATGATGGAGCAAAGATAGTTGGAAAAGGATCAGTCAAGATCAGTGATGGAAAGATAAAATCAAAAGAAGTCTTGTTTGTGATTGGACTGAAGCACAACTTGCTGAGTGTAAGTCAAATCTGTGACAGAGGTCATGAAGTCACTTTCAAGAAGGAGGGCTGTGAAGTGAGAAAATCACACAGTGGGAAACTGGTAGCTACTGGATCAAGGACTTCAGGTAATCTATATACTCTCTCAAAAATGCAGAAGGAACATGCTTGATTGGACAGGAAGATGAAAATTGGCTATGGCACAAGAGGCTTGGTCATATTAGTTTTGACAATCTAGCAAAAATCAGTTCAAAAAGAGCAATAAGAGATATACCAAACATTGGCAAACCAAGAAATAGCATCTGTGCTTCATGTCAAAAAGGAAAGCAAACCAGATCCACATTTAAATCAAAGGAATACTTCACCAGCAAACCATTGGAGATAATTCATACTGATTTGTGTGGACCTATGAGAACTCAAAGCATAAATGGTGACAAATACTTTATGTTGTTCATAGATGACTACTCCAGGATGACATGGGTATTATTTTTAAAGTCTAAATCAGATGCTTTTGAGTTGTTTAAGATGTTTAAAAATCAGGTGGAAAATCAAACTGGAAAGAGGATTAAATGCCTAAGATCAGACAGAGGAGGAGAGTTTATTTCAGAAGAATTTGCAGAATACTGTCAAAAATATGGGATAAGAAGACAGTTTTCAGCAGCTAGGACACCTCGAGAGAATGGTGTTGTAGAAAGGAAGAATAGAACAAGTGCAGGAAATGGCACGGACAATGCTGGTCGAGAACAAAATAGCTGACAGATTTTGGAAAGAGGCAGTACATACTGTAGTTTACATTCAAAATAGGTGCATGCTAAGACCACATGAAAGCAAAACACCTTATGAGCTGTGGTTCGGCAGAAAGGCAACAACAAGACATTTCAAAGTATTTGGCAGCAAGTGCTACATAAAACGGACTGAAGATAACCTCGGTAAATTTGAAGATAGAGCTGATGAAGGTATCTTTCTTGGTTACTCAACAAAAAGCAAAGCCTACACATGTTACAACAAGAGGCTAAAGAAAATTGTTGAGAGTGCTGATGTGAAAGTTGATGAAGGTAGAGAACAAGAAATTACTTATCAAGAAAACTACCCTATGTATGAAGAAGTCATTGAAGGTGATGATGAAAAGGAAACAGATAAGAATCAGAAAATTGATCCAGATGTGGTAAAAACTGAATCAGAAGAAGAAGAAAACAGGAAATTTAAAACAAGCAACTGGCAGAAAAATCATCCAAGTGAACAGATTATTGGGGATCCCACAGATGGTATTCAGACAAGAAGAGCAAGAGTGCGGAACTATTCTCTGTTATCTAGCATTGAACCTAAAAATGTTGCTGAAGCAAGCACTGATGAAAGTTGGTTGAAGGCAATTAATGAAGAACTAGATCAGATTGAGAAAAACAATACCTGGGAATTAGTACCTCGGCCAACAAATAAAAACATAATTGGCACCAAATGGATTTTTTGAAATAAATTAAATGAAGATGGGCAGGTGGTCAAAAATAAGGCAAGATTGGTCTGTAAAGGCTATGCTCAGGTTGAAGGCATTGATTTTGAGGAAACCTTTGCACCGGTAGCCAGACTAGAGGCAATCGGAATGTTTCTGCATTAGCAGTTCATAAAAACTTCAAAGTATATCAAATGGATGTAAAATCAGCATTTTTGAATGGAAAACTGGAAGAAGAGGTTTACATTGAACAACCAGATGGCTTCCAACTTGGTGACAATCCAGATTTTGTTTGCAGGTTAAAGAAAGCTTTATATGGTTTGAAACAGGCACCCAGAGCATGGTATGCAAGGCTGGATAACTATCTAATTAAACAAGGGTTCAAGAAAGGTTTGGTGGACAAGCAATTTATATGTCAAAACAGAGAAGGGCCATCTTATTGTTCTTGTTGTGTATGTAGATGATATAATATTTGGCAGCAGCATGGATGAATATTGCAAAGACATATCAACTAAAATGAAGAAAGAATTTGAGATGTCTATGATTGGTGAACTTTCGTATTTCTTAGGACTGCAGGTCAATCAAAATGAAAAGGGCATTTTTATTTCTCAAGTTAAATATGTAAAAGAAATGCTGAAAAAGTTCACAATGGAAGATAGTAAACCTGTAAGCACTCCCATGACAACAGGCTGCAAGTTGAGCAAGGATGATAAATCTTCAGATGTGGATCAAACAATGTACAGGTCTATGATTGGAAGCCTGCTATATTTAACAGCCACTAGACCAGATATATTACAGGCAGTATGCATGGTTGCAAGATTTCAAGCTAGTCCAAAAGAAACTCATGTGACAGTTGTAAAGAGGATCTTCAGGTACCTCAAGGGTACTATGGATTATGGGTTGTGGTACCCAAAAGGTAAAGACTTCACCTTGATTGCATATTCTGATGCAGATTGGGCAGGATGTATTGATGACAGAAAGAGTACAAGTGGAGGAGCATTTTATCTTGGAGACAGGCTGGTAGCATGGCACAGCAAGAAACAAGAATCAGTCTCTCTATCCACTGCAGAGGCAGAATACATTGCAGCAACAACATGCTGTACTCAGATATTATGGATGAGACAAACGTTGAAAGATCTTGGTATTCATTTCAAAGAGCCAATTTCAATTAAATGTGATAACACTAGTGCTATCAACATATCCAAGAATCCAGTTATGCATTCAAGAACCAAACATATTGCAATCCGGTATCATTTCTTGAAGGATAAAGTTGCAGAAGGAGAGGTCAAATTGGATTTTGTTCCAACTACAGAACAAGTAGCTGATATATTCACAAAACCTTTGCCAAAGGAAGTATTTGAATACCTTCGGAAGAAGTTGGGAGTAGTCACACTACCCAAGCACTGACTAGCTATGGGAAACACATTCTCAGGGGGAGCATTCAAACCTTTTAAGCCTGAGAATGTTGTGCATAGACTCAGGGGGAGTCTGCAGCAGCCCTTTGGTATTATTGGCAAAGGGGGAGAAGAAATTGAGCAAGGTTGCAGTGTGTTGCCAACAATTCCAAAGGGGGAGATTGTTGAGCAAGGTGCAGCAAAAGCATTGCAAAAGTATTGTTATTGTTGTCAACACAGACAGATTGATGCAGTTGATGCGATTCAGAGGTCAATCAGATCAAGTGCAATGAATTTCAAGGAAAACAGAGGTGACCCAGATTCAAAAATTGGCAGAAAAAGACAAGGAAGAAAACTGTCGCGATATCGCGACATGTTTTCTGTCGCGATTTCGCGACAAAACGAAGGAGAGAGAAATTGCAGCCGAATATGTCGCGATTTCGCGACATAACCGAGGAGAGAGAAAATGCAAGAAAAATTGTCACGATTTCGCGACATAACCGAGGAGAGAGAAAATGCATGAAAAATTGTCGCGATTTCGCGACATATCAAGGAGAGAGAAAATGCAAGAAAAATTGTCACGATTTTGTGACATAAGGAGAGAGAAAATGCAAGAAAAATTGTCGCGATTTCGTGACATGGCTGAGGAGAGAGAAGGCGAAAGCAAAATTGTCACGATTTCGTGACATGGTTGAGGAGAGAGAAGGCGCAAGGCAAACTGTCACGATTTCGTGACATGTTTGCAGAGAAGGAAGCAAGGTGAAAAGATGTCACGATTTCATGACATATATGGAGGAAAGGAGCTTGCAACGAAAAGTGTCGCGATATCGCGACACGTCGGGTTTTCGCGACCGAAGAGGAGAGAGAATGCTCAGTCAAGAAAGGTGTAGCGATTTCGCTGCATGTTTGAAATGCAAGGAGCAAAGGTGTAGGATTTGTACATGTTAAAATGGAAGACAAAGATGTAGCGATTTGCTGATGTTTAAAATGAGTGACAAAGGTGTAGCGATTTCGCTGCATGTTAAAATGAATGGCAACAAAGGTGTAGCGATTTCGCTACAAGTCCAAAATGCACAACGTGAAGGTGTAGCGATTTCGCTACCAGTCAAAATTGCAAAACTGAAAGATGTAGCAAGTCGAAAGCACAATGCACAAAGTTGTAGCGATTTCGCTACTGCATAAAGCAAAGATTGTACGGAAGCCAGAAGCGTCACGATTTCATGACAAAGCTGAGGATGACGTCAGCAAAATTGAAAGTGTCACGATTTCACGACAAGGTGCAAGGAAAGCCTCTGGAAGCCGAAAGTGTCATGATTTCATGACAAGTTGCGAGAGAAGCCTCAGGAAGCCAGAAGCGTCACGATTTCGCGACAACATTGAGGATGACGTCAGCAAAAGCTGAAAGTGTCACGATTTCGCGACAAGTTGTGAGAGAAGCCTCAGGAAGCCGGAAGCATCGCGATTTCACGACAACATTAAGGATGACGTCAGCAAAAGTTTGAAGTGTCACGATTTCATGACATGAACGGTGGGAAAGCTCTCAAAGGCCAAATTGGTCATGATTTCACGACAGCAAGGGCATGAAGGGTACGGCTACAAAAAGTGTCACGATATCACGACAGGTAACAGTTTGGCAGGTAAAAGCCGAAGGAGCATGCAAGGTGACACGTGTCGAAAAAGCATACAAAAAATCATGCAGCCAGTTACGTAAAAAGTAACTGATGTCAGATCGGCAGTTACACATTGACAGGTGTCGGACATGCATGGGAACAGCTGTATATGCATGTTTGAAAAGCTTTCGAAGTGTCGTATAGGCTGGATCGAAAAAGCATTCGAACAGCCGCATTGCAAGGATTCGAACAGCCGAATATGCAGGATTGAAAATGCATGAAAATAGACGTATTTGCAGCATTCGAAGAATCAAATATGAAGGATCGAAAAGCTTTCGAAAAGAAGTATGTGCAGCATTCGAACAGTCGTACTTGCAAGGATTCGAACAGCCGTATTTGCAAGGATTCGAATAGCCGCTTATGGAGAGGAGAAAAGAATTTGAACGGCTCGAGAATGTCATCCGACTGCATGCAGGATTGAAACGCTATAGAAGACAAAGAGTCCCGATGAGAAAAAGAAGGTTATAAAAGAATAGTCGTACAGAGAATAATGTTGCTGTTGTTAGAGAGAAATTACAGAGAAAAGAGGGTTCGAAGAAAGCCAAGAGAGAATTATATAGAACTTTGAGTATGTGCAGAGTGTGTTTAATTGCAGACCAGTTAGGGTTGTATAAACACTGAAGACATTTTATGTCATTTTAAATTGATCAGAATTGTTGTCCAAGTTGGTGCTTGGTACTAGGGGTTGGTGCTCCTATCTGTTGCAGCAAAAAATTAAGGGGTTGGTGCTCCTTCCAGTAGATGCTGGTAAAGTATTTGTAAAAGTGGTATTTTGCAAAGACTGGATTTGGATTGGAGTCCAAGCAGTCATTTTTGAGGAGTAGCCAAATTGGTGAACCTCGGTATATTGAGTGTTGTGGTGTGCTCTCTTGTTCAATTTGTTTTTCTAGTTTTCAAGTTCTCTTTGTTTCATATTAAATGTTGTAGATATTAAAATTAATAGCTACACTGATTCACCCCCCCCTCTCAGTGTCATTGTGTGAATATCAACATCATCGAACAGAGCCCTGGCCGTAGGCGTGCCCCAAACGACAGCACAACAAACCTTGCGCGTTACCTTACGGTGCGTATTAGGTTTAACGAGCACACAAAATAGTGTGAAATCGCTTGAAACTGGAGGAAAACATAGCGCCATACCGGAATACAACCGCGGGCCAATCAGACGCGAAAATTAAATTCTCGGGCTAAGGTTTAAGGTACGTCAAAATTTTTATTTTCTTTCGTGTTGGGATATTTATCCCACATCAACTATGTGGAAGAAAAAGTGGCCTTTAAAACGTAAGCAGCGCATGTAGTTAAGTGTGACTACGGTCACACACAACTCTTCCTTCATGCGTAACGGTGCTTCTGTTCTTCGCCAAGTGTCATCCTTTCGTGTGTCCTTCCATGTGGTCTTGCGGTCAAGTCAATTGCTCCACGTGTTCTTAAGTTTAGTTCTCTGTGTCGTCCTACAGTCATCATTGTATTCTATTGTTGTCGCGTCCTTCTAGCTATCCACAGTCCAGCTATCGCATGTGGTCGGGTCCTGCATTCGTTGTTGTTATTCTGTGGTTGTCGCGTCCTTCCTAGTCCAGCTATCACATTTGGTCGGGTCCCTCCATCGTATCCAGTGCCATATCTCCTTCGTGTCATGTCAGTGGTGGTGTTTCCTTCGTGTCGTGTTAGGCATGGTTTGTCGTATCCAGGTCCGGTCTCACTGTCACATCGGGTCATTCGAGTCCAGTTGTATCATGGTCATCTAGTGCTCGGTGTTGGGTTAGTAACTCAACGTCTTCTATAGGCTCTCCCGCCACTACCGCTTACCTATTGGAAACTAGCCATTGGAGTTCGAATTCAAAGTAGTTGGAGCCATTCGCAATTGAAAATTCTGACTCAAATTCAAAACTAGCCATTGGAAATACAAATTCAAATCCGCGTCACAGTTGGAGCGACAGTTGAAGCGAAAAACCAACCAATTTTTTGTCGAAGTAACCAAAATATTTGGCAGCAATCAAAGGCAAAAATTTTAAGCAAGAACATATTAACCAGTGCATGAACAGAAGTTGGATCAAAGGATCTGACGGACGATTAACAAGCTTGGAAACCCCCAACAATAATGCCAGAAGAGCTCGTCGAAGCCCAGGTACAAAAAATTTGCCTTCTCCATCCAAAATTGGTAGTTTTAATCCGAGTCATCCTGTGGTTAGCCCAATGGCATCCAATTCTTCTCCAGATTCAGCACAAGAAAATGTCACCCAAGTAGACAGTAATCATCCAGTGCTCAACGATCAATTATTAAAATATTTAATAGTAAATCTTCAAATGATGACCGCAAGTTTCAATGCATCTCAGAAACCATCCCAACCAAATCCGTCTAGCTCCAATCATTGGAGTACGGATGTCTACAATGATGACTACACACACCATCGAGGTCAAAATAGTCAATCCCTGACTCACAATGGTCACCAAAATAATGAGGATAGGGGTAATGAAGACAATGTTGAGCAACAAAGAGGGTTTTACAGACCCTATCAAAATAACAACCAGAGACAGAGAAGTAACGAGGAACAAGATAGAAATAATGTCCACCAACCAAGAGGTCCAGCAGGCGTCAATCATCCACGCATTGACATGCCTACATTTGAAGGCCAGGATCCACGTGGGTGGATTGCAAAAATGGAGGGCATCTTAGAATTTTACAAATTCCAGGGCATGGACAGGGTCCCTTTTACAACAACCAAATTTGGCACTGAAGCTTATCAATGGTTTACCTGGTATAAACGTGAAGAGCCCCAAGCTGCATTATATTGGGATACTTTCAAAAGAGCCTTTCTTCATAGATTTGACAAAGGTCCCACGGGTTCCTACATAGTACGATTATTGTCACTCAGGAAAACAGGATCAGTAGGGGCCTATATTTCTGAATTCACCAGTATGCTTTCCTATGCAGAAGACCTACCACAGGACGTGGTAGTAGCAACTTTTCAAAATGGATTAAAAGCACATATTAAAGTTGAGGTAGATCTACAAAATCCATCCAAGTTGGATGAGTGTATAAGAATTGCTGACTTAGCAGAAACCAAGGTGAACAGAGGATCATCCACACGTCGTGATGCATATGGTCGACCTCCATTCCGCAACAACTCTTTTCACAAAAATGATCAACCGTCACGATATTTCTGTTACAAATGTCGCAGTCAACATCAAAAATATCAAGCATGTACACCACGACAAAATTTTCAAATTGAATATGCCGACCAGGAAGAAGAAATAGAGGAGTACGACGCACCTGAGGATCTCCCAGTTGAGGACCAAAATGCACAAGATGAAGTTGTCGTTGAGGAGGATACCATGACTATTTTAGTACATGCTCTTATGGGGTTATCTTCTCACCACACAATCAAGGTGGCAGGTTTCATTCGAAAGCAGCGGGTGACAGTACTAATTGATTTTGGAAGTACTCACAACTTCATTGATGCAAGACTTGCAAGAACATTGGGTCTGCACGTCTTCTCTTCCAGACAAGATCGGTTTCAAGTCCGAACGGTGAGCAGGGAAGTTTCTCAATGTCTCGGTAAGACATCTTCTATTTCACTACAAATGGGTACGTATACTTGGCAAGGTCCTCTTTTTGTTATGGAATTAGGAAATTCAGAGGTTATTTTAGGTGTTGCATGGATGGAACAATTAGAAACCACCGTAGGTTTTAATCACAAACATCGCTTTGTGGAATGGCAAGCCAATGGGAGGACCATCCGTCTTCAAGGACTACCCACACCTCCATCAAAAGTTGTAAGCTCACATAGCATGGAAAAGTTGTTAAGAAAATATGGTGGGGGATTCATAGCCCGAATCAATTGCATTGAAAAAGTCGAACAAACTATGTCAAAACTTAAAGAGGAAGATCTTCAACACATTGTGTCTAACTATGAGGATGTTTTTCAAGAACCCACAGGCCTACCTCCCCAAAGATCTCATGACCATGCCATACATCTAGTTCCTGGTAGTCTTCCACCCAATGGTCGTCCTTATCGATATCCTCAACCCCAGAAAATAGAAATTGAGAAAATTGTTCAAGAACTTTTAGACCATGGTGTCATTCATCATAGTACTAGTCCTTACTCCTCACCTGTCGTCTTAGCTCGTCGAAAAGACAATTCTTGGCGTATGTGTCCAGATTTTCGTCCTCTCAATAAAATCACAATCAAAGATAAGTTTCCTATTCCTGTCATTGATGATTTACTAGATGAGTTACATGGTGCCAAATTCTTCACCAAATTGGACTTACGTTCAGGGTTCCACCAAATTCGAGTTAGGGAAGAGGATATTCCCAAAACAGCCTTTCGAACTCATGAAGGTCATTATGAATTTTTGGTCATGCCTTTTGGTCTCACTAATGCACCATCTACATTCCAAAGTCTCATGAACCAAGTGTTTCATCCATTCCTACGAAAATTTGTTCTAGTCTTCTTTGATGACATACTCATCTATAGCAAATCATGGAAAGATCATCTAGTACATGTGAACAGAGTTCTCTATATCCTACGCAAAGAAAAATTGTTTGTCAAGAGATCTAAATGCTCCTTTGGTGTTCAATAAGTTGAGTACCTAGGTCATATAGTCTCTCACGAAGGTGTTAAGGTAGATCCCAATAAAATTAAGGCAATACAAGATTGGCCCTTGCCTAAAACCATCAAAAAACTTCGTGGTTTTTTGGGTCTCATGGGATATTACCACAAATTTGTGCGTGACTATGGTAAAATTGTGGGTCCTCTAACGGCTCTCACCAAGAAAGATGCTTTTCAATGGTCAGTAATAGCTACTAAAGCTTTCGAGGCTCTCAAAGAGGCCATGTGTACGACTCCAGTTTTGGCCACTCCAGATTTTCAAAAACCATTTGTCATTGAATGCGATGCTTCAGGAACAGGTATCGGTGCAGTACTAATGCAGGAGGGTCATCCCTTGGCGTTTGAAAGTAAACAACTATCAGGGAAAAATTTGGGTAAATCCACCTACGAAAAAGAAATGTTGGCTATTTTACATGCAGTGGAAAAATGGAGACATTACTTAATCAATAGCCATTTTATTATTAAAACCGATCACAGTAGTCTCAAGCATTTTTTAGAACAAAGGTTTTCTTATCCCGAACAAAATAAGTGGTTGACTAAATTATTGGGATACGATTTTGTGATTGAATATATAAAAGGTAAAGAAAATGTGGTTGCGGATGCATTATCTAGAAAATACGAAGATGAAGTAGTTATTAATGCCATTTTAGGACCATGTTCATAGTGGGTGTCTCAGTTACACGAAGAATGGTTGTCCAACAGTGAAACAACTCAAATAATTCAAGAGTTATCTATGGGTTCCTCTAAATACCCTCTTTTCGCTTATGATGGCCAAATATTATGTAAGAAGAATCGTATTTACATCCCTCATAATTCACCAATCACAGTACAGATTCTAGAAGAATCACATGCCTCTCCTTCAGCAGGACATTCCGGGTTTTTGAAAACCTACATGCGGGTTAAACAATCCTTTTGTTGGAAAGGATTAAAGGCTGAGGTTAAGCAATGGGTAGCTGAATGTGAAGTATGCCAATGCAATAAGGGGGAAACAGTCAAATCACCAGGATTACTTCAACCGTTGCCTATCCCGGATCGCCAGTGGGAACATATTTCCATGGATTTCATTGAAGGTCTTCCTAAGTCAGAAGGAAAAATAGTAATTTTCGTGGTAGTTGATCGCCTTTCCAAATATGCTCATTTTCAGGCTTTACAACATCCATTTTCAGCAAGCAAAGTGGCCAAGGTATTTATGGATTCAATTTTTAAATTACATGGTATGCCCAAAAATATTGTAAGTGATCGTGATCCCATATTTACCAACAATTTTTGGAAAGAATTGTTTCGACTTAGTGGTACCAAATTAAGTATGTCTTCTGCATACCATCCACAAACAGATGGTCAAACGGAGGTAGTTAACAAATGTTTGGGTACCTACCTAAGATGTTTTGTTCAGGATAAACAATATCAATGGAGTCAATGGTTGTCATTGGCGGAATGGTGGTACAATACTTCTTATCATTCTTCCACTAAGATGTCTCCTTTTGAAGCATTATATGGAACAAAGCCACCAACAATTGCCGATTATGTACCAGGATCTTCCAAAGTGGCTCAAGTCGACGATTGGTTCCAAAAGCGACAAGCAATGTTCACTATATTAAAGGATAACTTGATACAAGCACAAAATCGTATGAAGCAGCAACAAGACAAGCAACGATCAGAAAGAACATTCAACATTGGTGATATGGTGTTCCTACGTCTTCAGCCATACAAGCAGCTATCATTAAAGCTCAAATCCAGTCAGAAGCTATCACCATGATTCTATGGTCCTTATAAAGTTGTGCGACGCATTGGCGAGGTAGCATATCAACTCGAGTTACCCCAATCCTCTCGCATACACCCAGTATTTCATGTCTCCTGTCTAAAAAAGGTGATTGGCCAGAAGGTACACTCTCAGTCAGAATTACCAGTGTTGGATGAAGAAGGGTGTATCCATCTACAACCAGAAGAAGTGCTACAAACTAGATCACGTAGACTCAGATCTCATCACATCCAAGAGTTTCTCATCAAGTGGCAGGATTTACCTGAAGAAGATGCAACCTGGGAGGCTGAAAATATTTTCCAATCATTCCCAGCTTTGAGGACAAAGCTTTTCGAGTAGGGGAGTCATGCTACAACCCTAACATAGCCGACTATGTTAGGTTCCAATGGAGTTAAATAGTTTCACTATTTAAATAGGATGGATTTATTTTTATTAATCATCTCTTTAAAATTCTTTTATTCATCTGCATTCTGCATTATTGCCTTCACGGCGAGGGTGTGCCCACCTTGAGTGGCATTAAATTTAATTAATTCTGCATTCGCTATTTCTATCTCGAATTATTTTCCATTCGATAATTTCATTGTTCGTTGGAATCATTTACACACTGCATTAAGTATTCAGAGTAAGTGGTAGAAGGAGAGGAAGGAGTAAGTGTGCTCTCTCAAAAATCCTTTGCAATACATGATGAGTAAGAATTATCACAATACGCGTACCATGAAGTGGATCATGCTTTTGATGGAATTTGATTTGGAATTCATAAGCCAGAATTCCATTAAGGGATAGGTCATAGCAGATCAATTAGCTGAGGCACCACTATCAAATAGTAGAACTCTAAAAATTGAGCTTTTGAACGATGTAGTCTTCATCGTATCTGAAGCTCATAAACCTAAAGAACTAGATAATAATGCTGATATGACTCTGTTCTTTGATGGTTCAAAGTGTGAACAAGGGGTTGGTGCTGAAATAGTGTTCTTCATGCCATTAGGAGCTCCAATGCCCTTGTCATTCAAGTTGGATTTTTGTGCACCAACAACAATGCTAAGTATGAAGCCCTACTACTAGGCCTCCACAAAGCCGTCACCATGAATATTAAGAGATTGAACATCTTTGGCAACTCCTTGCTCATAGTAAATCAATTCAAGGGACTCTTTAAGCATCGGTGTCCTATACTAAAAGCCTATAAGGATCTAGTTGACACATATTTGACCAAAATAGAATGGTATGACATTGAGGTAATCACTCTATCATCAAATAGGTTTGCAGATACCATAGCTTCTCTGGGATCTTTAATTCCTCATAATCTGTCTGCCAATTTCACTACCATCCATGTCAATACGCTCTCCCCTCAAGTAGTAGAGCATGTAGCCTATGATAACAGAGAATTAGTCAACATGATCAATGTAAAACCATAAGCTGAATGGTTCTATAGATCTCAAGACTTTCTTAAGAAGGCATCCTAGGGGTCATTAACCTCTCAGATTCCCATGGGGAGTGGTACTACCATTCACCATAGGGTTGTTTCTAATTCTACATTTGCAAAAGTAAATACACAGGGGGAGCAAGTCATCTTAGCAGTTGAAGCTAAGATTTATCAAAATTGGATGTCACAAATTAAAGAATTCCTAAATCTTAGTATAATCCCAGAGGAATTGTCGCATTTCGTGAAGTGAACATTTAAATAGAAAGTGGCCAAATATATCTTAATAGGATACATCTTGTATCGAAGAAGCTAGGATGGAGTTCTCCTATGTTGCTTAGAGCCCCAAGAGGCATCATGGGCAATTTTTCAAGCCCATGACAGTACGTACAGTGGCCATTTCAACGGCATGGCCATGGACATCGTCAAGTGCATCCTTTGAATGGGTTACTATTGGTCCACTATGGAGAAGGAGTCCAATGTGTATGTCAAGAAATATATTAAATGCCAACATCATGCTAATCTTACGCACTTGCCATCGCAGGCCTTACAACCCATTCAAGCAACTTGGCCATTTGCTTAGTGGGGATTAGATCTTATAGGTAATATCTCTCCTCCATCATCGAGTCGACATACATTCATAATCATAGCTACTGAGTATTTTACAAAGTGGGTGGAAGCAATACCATTAACAATGACAACCGGAACTCATATAATAGAGTTTATACTGGAGCATATCATAAGTCATTTTGGGATTCCATCCAAAATAATATCAGATAATAAAACGTCTTTCAAGAACAAAACTATGAGAGCTTTGACTTCTAAATATAGAATCAAACATAGTTTTGTGACTCCATACTATCCATAAACAAATGGGCAAGCTGAAGCTTCAAATAAGACAGTGGTAGCCATCTTGAAAAATATGATACATGAAAACCATAAATACTAGCACATCCAGATGCCCCTTGCATTATGGGCTTACAGGACTAGTATTCGGACATCCACTGGGGCAACAACGTTCTCACTAGTATATGGCACTAAGGCCATTATGCCCTTGGAATTAGAAATTCCAAAACTGCACATCACATTGAAAGAGTTCATCGATGATGACACTGCACGACAAGATCAACTGGATCAACTGACGCTACTCGATGAATGTTGTGTAAATGCCTTGGAGCATCTCTGCATTTATCAGGAGTGACTAAAATGAGCTTACAATATCAAATTCCACCAGAGATACTTTGAAGTTAGGGATCTTGTCTTGAAGGAAAACCAATAGAACTCTAATTTACCACCAGATATGTGAGATAAATTTACGGCTAATTGGTTAGGACCTTACATCATATCTAAAAAGCCTAACATCGCTAGGGGGTGTTGAAGAGCCTGAACCTCTCAACATCATCCATATTAAGGCATTTTATGCTTAAAGAGCATAGTAAAAGGCTTTGAGAGTTGCTTGTAACTACTCGGTCATCCTAAAAAGCTCCAAACACTCTCATTAGTGGTTTTGTCAAGTCAAAAAGCTCCAAAGGTGTCTGTAAGCCCTTTGGTCAACCTCAAAAGCTCCGAGGGTTTGCAAAACTGCTCGATCATCCCAAAAGGATCAAAGGGTCCCTAAAACCACTTGGTCATGTCAGTTAAAAGCCTCGAGGATTTGCATAATCGCTCGGTCATCCTAAAATGCTCTAAAAAAATCTATTAGCCCTTTGGTCAAATGCAAAAGGCACCAAGAGTTTCTAAAAAACTGCTTGCTCAACCCCAAAGGTTCCAAGGATTCTCAAAATCGCTTGGTCATCCCAAAACGTCCCAAAGATACCCATAATACCTTTGGTCAACCCCAAAGGCTCCAAGGATTCTAAAAATTGCTTGGTCATCCCAAAATGCCCCAAAGGTACCCATAATTCCTTTGGTCAATCCTAAAAGCTCCAAGAATTTCTAAAAATTACTTGGTCAATCTAAAGGCTCCAGATACATGTACTCATCGTTTGGTCAATTATGAGGCTCAAAATCCATAAAAATAATAAAATCAATAAAATCCAAAAAAAATTGGTAAAGCTTAAAATCCAAAAAAAATTGCATTTGCATTTGAATTTTTCATTTACACATGCATTTGTTGCATTACTGCATTGCATATAGGCATTCGTCATCCGTTTCATATCATAATAGAAGGAATTATGTGTTTCAGTCTTACAAACGATGCCAATTTTGTGTTTAAATCATGCATACTTAAATTTATCATGATCCATCATTCATGTGAGTAATTGTGTTTTTCAACACAACCTATAACGTTGCTATGGAGATATACTGGGGTTTTTCGGTCACTCAGTCATATATAGTGGTATTATCAAGAGTTGGTAGAAATATTGCTTTGCTTTTGCAGCTAAGGTTCAGATAGTATAGCCCTTATCATATCAGAAGTCTATCACTAATCAACAAATTTAAACAATACTAACAAGTACTAGGGGAAGATGAAATACATGAAGTAGGACCGGGTATCCTGAAGCGAAAAGAGTTATTATTGCTTATCCCTTTGTGCGGACGGTATGGGAAATGTTGGCAGTTGGTAAAAGGACACGTTAGTTCCATATTCATAATCCCTTATGATAAAATTAGCATATCCCAAAGAGATATCCCACATCAATCCTCATAATTGATACCCTAGATCGATATCATAGATTGACTCGCAAGAGTGATATCCCATATTGATATCATAAGATCGATATAATAGAAAAAAAAAATTCCAAGTAAATTCCCCGAAGGAAAGTTTTTGAAGAAAATTATCAAATGTAAATGCCGAAAAGTAAAGATCAAGTGAAGATCAAGAAACAATCTTAAATCAAAGTTCAAAGTGAAGCTCAAAAGTGAAGATCAAATGAAGATCATAAATCAAAATTTTGAGCGGAGATCAAATGAAGATCCAAAATCCAGTTTGAAGAGAGATCAAATGAAGATCCAAAGACAGTTCAAAAAGAAGATGAAATCGACTCCCTTGCTTCATTACATATGAGCAAGTATCCCAAAAATTGAAGGATAGAAGGGAATGGGCCTGAATCCCTAGAATTTTCAACACTACTATGCCTTATGCATGACAATATGTCTGATGCATTAGCACATCACTGATGAACAAGACCAATGTTTGAATGTGGAAGAGCTAGCTTCAGGTGTCTTGCATTGCCTAGTGGCTTAGTCCAACTAAAATCTAAACTTGGGATTGGATAAGATATATGTGGAACCCCTATATTAGAAATGGGCTTAAAGAATACTGCCTAACATCGGGGAATGCTTGTGTCTTATCTTAAAATAGTCATTTGCACACATAGGGATAATTAACAGTTAGGGTCTATCCTAGTAAAATCCTTTTATCTCATAAGTCTAGTGTAGTTAGTATGCAACTTTTGATAAGTCTATTAGGGTGTTTGAGTCTCATGGAAAACCTCAAAAATTTCTCCCATAGCAACAAAATGTCAAAAATTGCAACCATATAAATAATCAAATTGCAAAGTATCAAACCCATGATACATCATTATATAAAGCACAATCAACATATAGGATAGATACCGGATGGATATTAGCAATAATATTTAGACAAACACTGACTATATCGTGCACATTTTTTAAAAATTTGCAAAAGAAAATTGAGTGATACATTATATCATTCGCATCATAAACATTGCATACCATTGCATTTCATATATGGGTGATTAATTGATTATTCTTATCTTAAGGATTTTCAATTACATTCATGATTTTTATACATTCAGTGGTATCATCCATTAGATTGATAAAAATATTTGAATTCATTCCTTATGTTTTAAGTGATTAAAGCATACAGGTTCATTTACATTAGATTAACATCATGTAAATAATACATTACATACATTAATGCATGAAAAGAAAGCAATATCAAATATGCGTTAAGAAAAGAACATCGCATCCATATGCATCTATCATCAAAAAGCACATCTAAGCATCTAGATCACTACATATCATCATCATAAATCAAATAGCTATCTAGTGCATGTCATCCATACATCACATCATATAACATCAGCATAACATAAGCATTGCATCCATGTGCATCACATAAACATAAAATTAAAAATAAATAAGTACAAAATAAATGAGACATAATAATGATAATATCATATATATATATATATATATATATATATATATATATATATATATATATATATAATGTGTGTCTCAGAGTACATTGGGAGTACAAAAATACCCACAGGCTACAAATGTGTAGGTCCTCGACCTTACACCAAAAAATGAGGTATACCAAAGATGTATCCTGCAATAATAGAGCTCTAACTATGATTTGCTCCCCCTATACTAGATCTCTCACTACCTCCCTCAGTGTTGTGCTCAGGAGCCTGCTTTGCCTACTGCCCTACTGACTACTATGGATCCTGCTATGAGCCTTGAGTACCACCTAGCCCGAAGAGATCTAGAACTCATCCAACTACCCCCTGTGTGATGGTCACCTTTATCTATCAGGACCTATGACTGAATTTTGTAGTAGACTGCCCTGCCTCCTTGGTCCTGGTATGACTACTACCACCATGTGTACTAGAGGACCTGTGTGTCCTCTCACTCTGATGAGTGCGATGGCTCGAGCTAGCAGTGGACTATCCTGTAGTTTGAGATCTAGTCCTCTAGGACTCTGTAGCATATGAATCATCAGGAACCTCTACACCTAGCATCTGAATATAGCCAACTAGTTGGTCTACTCAAGCAACCCTTGATGTGTGCCTATCATTGGCACTCATTAGCAAACCCTACAGGCACTGAATCTCTACCATAGGATCTTGGCCACATGGTAGTACTATTGTTGGTATTGCCAGAGGCCCTATAATAACCTATGAAGATGAGGGATCTCCCCTTTGTTATCTAAGTAGATCCCACTCTACCACCGCTGCATTCCTCTGTGCCTATGGCAAGTTACAAGCATTAGTAAGATCACCAACCTGGGTCTCTATGGTGGTAGCCCGTGCTGTTAGGCTAGTAATTTCTTGCTCCATCTATGTCAATAGATGATCACTATCTAATCATCTGGACCTATAGAGTAGCAATAGTAGTGTCTCACTCCCTCTGCTGAGTCTGGAATTACCTAAGATGAATCTACAAGTCAGCCACCTATGCTAAGAGTAGCCCCTCTACACTGTCAGGAGGGACTTCACCCTCCTTGGAAGCCTCCTTTTTAGGATCAATCTTAGGAGCCTCCTCAGCGATAACCTCTACACCCCAGATACCCTTTGTCTGCTAGCGCACCCTATGCATTTAAGGATCCACCTCTACTCCTGTCTAATATGCAACACGGCCTAGAGGCCCTATCGTGTACCAGTGGAATAAATACCACCATCCATTGTACTCTGGCATGGTCACCACTCTATCAACCCCAGTATCCTAGAAGTTATCGAGAGTATCCCCTAGAGCCAAAGGCTAAATCCATGGGAGATCTCTCTCCAATTCTAGGTGCCTATAGATGAATGAGATCTTCGGGATGTCCTGCACCATGTTGATCTACCGTAGGACACAAGAGAAAAACTAATACTCCCAGATCTTGGTCTTCCAGTTGAGTAACCATCTGTCCTGGTGAGACCATCTAAGTCACTCATCGACCTCAAGCTAGTCAGGGCAATCCATGTAGGGTTGCCACTCCATATCATCTGGCCCAAGTCCTGCAAACTATGTGATGTAATGTTGGACGTCGCCAGCATGGGGTCCTGCTATGGAAGCCCTCCTCCTACCAAGGTCAGCATGCAACATAACATTAATTGTCATCGTAGATCTCTATGATATGTACGGGAATATCCCCAGGATGCTCTATCCTGATATGTTACTAGCCCCAAATATGTAATAGAAGACTACAGCTGATCCCCCAGTGGCTCCAATCGACGATATGGTATAACTAACAGTATAGCTGAGCTAATAGAGTGCTCCCCTAGGCTAGGAGTAGTGGATGGTGGATAGAGATCTGTACAAATTTGTGTATAGTAGCTAAGAGGTTATAGGGAATTCTCACACCCGAGGAGTCTAGAAGAACATATTGCACCACCAAGTGCATAAAAATGACATATTGCATAGAGAAGACGTTATTACCATACCAGTAGCCAATGTGGACCCCTCCGTGGTCAATAGCTCACTGAGCCTCCTCACTACAAGCGCTAAAGATAGCATCAAGGACATACTCCTTGGCACTAGAGGTTGAGGAGACAATGGCCTTGCCATTAATGGGGATCTTGAAGATCCTATATACATCCTCCAATGCCACTGTCATTTCACCTGTAGGTAGGTGAAAATTTTTGGTTCGCACATTCCAGTGTCGTGCCAACACATTCATATAAGATTGATCTACCCGGATAGTGGGTAGATCTAGAACGTAGCCAAATTTGATAGCTTCAAACCACTCTCGCTCACCATCAGTGAGATCTCCATGGAGAGTCTTTAGATTATCAGGATCTTGCACTCTAGAGGTCAATCTCTGAAATAAATAACATAAACTAAGGAAAAAATCTAACTAAAACAAATAAAAACATTTAAAAACAATCTAATAATCATTAAAAATAGTAAAAAAATGATTAAATTGCAAAAACATGTCATCATGCAGGCTTACAAATTAAATTTGTCAATCAGACAGGTCAAAAATGCATTAAATGACATTAATTGCCTCTAAAAATCTAGAAAAATTAAAAATTTTGCAAAATTTTCCTAAAGTTGGCGAACTGCGGGTCAACTCTGCAGTCTGCATTTGGTCAAAAATTGATCATTGGGATTTTTAATGCTAACTGCAGCTGGCAACTGCGGTACCCAATTGACTAATTGGGAACCACAACTGGTACCTACAATCTCTGATTGAAGTCCGTTTGGGTGCGATACGGCAGCCAAAAATGCAAAAAATTAAATCTAAGTTACCCTAGCCTAAGATGAGGTTCATTACCAATAGTTTAGTGTAATTGATTTTCCAATTTCTTAATTAGGTTTATTTTAATTGGTAATGGATGCGAGGTCTTGGTTTTTGAGTTACCTTGCCCTCACCTCGTCCCCCATGGCTAGAAGACGCTTGCCCATGCCCTACCATTGTGTTGTAAGTCGGTGTGTGGGTAAGGTGTGGTAGGTTACAGGGCAGTTTTATCAACTGTCGATGTCAGTGCTCTAGTTTGCAGGTCACTATCAAGGAATAATGAGAGATATTTGAAATTTAGAATTTTTATAGACTTCTCATATTTTGTGCGGACCACAGGCCCTAGTCGCGGTTCCCAAATTTTCAAATGGGAATCGTAGACCCTAGCCATAGTTTACAACTATCAGACAATTTTAGAAAATCCCACCATGGTAAGGGCAAAAAAGATCAATTAATGCCTCCCATTTGGTTAGAACTCAATAAAATCAAGCGAATTTGGAAATTTGGTGATAATAAAGCATCGGGATCCAATCAAAAATTAAAAATCTAGCTGAGATTATAAAGTTTAACCGAGGTCATCACTATGAAAAATCCTCTCATGGAGTGATGCACCTCCCAGCCAAATAAATAAGATCATTGCATAATTCAAAATATTAAAAAAAATTAAATAAATTAAAACACCAAATGCACCTTGTATTCAATAATTTACCCTATACACTTGGCGATTGCAATGACTTGAGATCCATACAATCTGATAGGATGAGTAAATTACCATAAGGACATTTGGGGCAAAAATTGTCATCGTTGATCTGACATATTTCTTTTCAATCCCTAAGAAGGCCTTCGCGATCGAACTGCTCCACGGGAACGAGGCATTGCATGCCATTTCTTCTATGACCTCTTTTTCAGCAAATCATCTATAATTTGATTCAACACAAATCTGATTGGATATTTATCAATTCAATTCCCTAAGATGACTATTACAGCTCAACTGCTCCATAGGATAGAAGCGTGCAAATACTATTAACAGTTAGAATCAAAAGCTAAACTAGGCCTAGCCAAGGCATTAATTTGCTCAAATCTAATTTTTTTTAGATCATCCATGGTGGTCAAGTGACATCGTCACTTCATTCATTGTCATTACCCTCATTGAATCGTCACTTGAGGGGGTAGTCATAATATCAAATTATAATTAAAATCAATGATTCCAGGATGCACGTCCTTTTGCTGGACCTGGGGCATCTAATGTTGATATGACTAATGATCATCATAGAATCTTCGACATCATTTTAGAAGGTCTATTTTTGCTCAGCATTGTTTGATCTCACAACGCATCTCAAAAGGGGTATCTGTAGATACCTAATACACGTCATATCGAGGGTGACTATTGATATGGATATGCTACAAGAGCATATGGAAGATCTTGAACAGACTCTAAGATAGAGCAGTGGTTCTAAACACTCAATTTGGGCTCCTTGGCCTAATCATTCTGAATTGTATCCCAGAACTATGGTTTATAGCTGAACCATGGCTAAGACCTACGGTTTACAGTCTAGACCGTAGCTCTGACCTGCGATCTTAACTGAAGTTCAGTTGGCCTTCAATCCGAGCCAAATCAGTTGAAACAACTATTGGATATAGAATAATGTGGTTAGAGAGTGGAATATTCCATTCTAACTATCGTAACCACCCCTTCTTGATCTTGGGTTCTCCAGGAAGCCACCCCAATTCCTAGGGCATCCTATAAATACCCCCTCCAAAATGGGGAGAAAGGATGAAGAGAATATAGATGATTTGTATAGTGAAGCACTGATTATTATCAAGTGAGTGTGAAGTGATCAAGCAAGAAGCGAAGCCCTATTGGATTGCATACTAAATTTTTGCATTCGAAGGCTACTTTGCTATTCATCCAACGATCAGTTTACCATGCGAGCCCTAGGAGCCTATGAGGATCAAGAAACGCAAATCCGATCAAATGAAGGCCCATCACAGTGATTTGACAGCCAAATCTGTCATAAGGACACTTAAGGCGACCATTGAAAATCAATTGGACAAGAAGGTTAAGCCCAATGCCCTTGGAATTGAGGGTAAGCCTATCAAATTGCTAACCGTAGCTGTTAGTCGTGGTTTATAGTGCAGACCGCACACCAAAGCTGTGATTTGCAGTAGAGGTATAACAACCTTTCTATTTCCATTTTTGTTTGGCTAATTAGGTTATATTAGTTTTTTTATGGTTTAATAGCATTTTAGAAGACTTCTGACCGTAGAACTAGGTTAGATTTACATTTTATGTTTATGCTTCAAATAGGGCTTAAATGCTTTCTTTATGCATGTTTATGCTTCACTTTTCATATCTGATCCATGCATAGTGTAGCTGCTACTTTCCTTTATGCCATTACATGAATCTTGTTTCACTTTGCAAAGCTTAGAAGCATTATTTACATTTTCTTAATTATGCATGTTAATGGTGTCATTTTGCAATTTACCTAAAAGGGCCTCATCATGAGAGGTTGCCTATATTTTTGACATATTTGTGTTGTTTCTTGACCGCAGGAAACAATTTTAAAGGAGAGAAAACCTTCAAGTTCCTTCTCCATCACGAAGAAGAGGGAATCTCCACCCTAGATCAATTTGTGCCATTTTGAAAGGCATTTGGAAATAACACCTACCCTTAAGAAGGAAAACAATTGTGCAATCCTATTGTAATATTGTATCAAAATGAATATCCTTAAGAGGGACGTACTTGTAATTGGATTTTGGCTTTGAATAAAATGGAATAAAGTGATTTCTTTCTTGTTTCATTTGTTGTCAATTTCATTTTCTTATATGTATGCTATATCTTTACCATTTATCACAATAGGAGACGCCATCGGGTGTGACCCTTTCTAGTGGTTACACTCCTGAAAGATAATTTTTTTTGTTATGAATACCAATATATTCATTATCCTTGTGTGTGCAAATAAATATATTATATGAGATGTAATACTACCTCATTGCCAAGAAATATTTATTCAACCCATTATTGTAATGAGGATCACCAAATATTCACCATGATCCTAATTTTGGATGCAGTTGGACTAGACTACTAGGTAATACAGGCCACCTAAAGCTAGCTCATATGTAAATTGCTTATAACTACCCCATTGCCAGGTGGGATTCATTCAACCCATTGCTATAATGAGGATCACTCAATGGATTTGAGTATTGACCATTCCAGGGATTCAAGCTCTTCACCCCCTTCTTTTATTTTCATTGTTTGGGATACTTGCTCATGCTTAGTGATGATAATCATTGTTTATTTTGCATTTTATTTTATTTTGGAGCAAGGGATTTGTTTAGTGATGATAATCACTATTTATTTTACTATGCTTTTGATTTGGAAATTTGCTTATTTTTTATGAAAGCAAGGGATTTATTTGGGTAGGGGGAGCTTGTCCTTTTGTCAATGATTAAAATTCTAGACCATGCGCATCACAAGATGAGCAAGTAAAAACATTTCACTTAAGGTGATAAGGACCACTTTTTAGTGTTCATATTTCTTTGTTCAAACTAGGATTATTAATGTTTAAATTGTGATAGGATTTTGATATATGCAAGGTACTATCAAAACTAGACCTCATCTTCAAAAGCAAAGATAGCTTTCTACAAAATATGAGAAGATCACTAGGTATGGCTAAATGACCAAAAAATCTAGTATATTCCTTATAGCAACATGAAGGGTTGTGTTGAAAAACACAATTACTCACAAGGATGATGGATGATGATGATGAATAGATGCATGATTAGCATACAAACATGGTGTCATTTGTATGATTGTAAACACAACCTATTCTAATGCAAGTGTAATGGATAAAAATACCTAATGCAATGCAATTAAATGAATACATATGTAATATGAAAGTGCATAATGTAAATATTTTTATGTTTTTGATGTTTTGCAATGTTTTTAAGTTTTATTGCTTTATGATTTGTTTTGATTTTTGGTGTTTTGAATTTTTTTAAAAAAATTTATTTTATGTATGAAACATATTTAGATGAATAATGTTGAGATGTTCAGGTTCTTAAAAATATTCTAGTGATGTTAGGAGATAAGTTCCAGTCCTATCTTCTCTGATATAATAAATGGACCTAACCAGTTGGTTGTAAATTTACCTCACAGATGTGATGACAAGTTTGAGTTTTGTTGGTTCTCCTTTAGCACAAGATTTCTAACTTTAAAGTATCTTAGGTGGACTTTATTTTTGTAAGCTCATTTTAGCCGGTCTTGGTAAATTTGGATATGCTCAAGAGCATTCACACGACGTTCATCAAGAAGCATCAATTAATCTAGGCAAGCTTGTCGTGCAGTATCATCATCGATGAACTCTTTCAATATGATGCACAAGGTTGGAATTTCCAATTCCAATGGTATGATGGGCTCAGCACCATATACTAGTGAGAATGGTGTTGCCCTAGTGGGCATCTGTATGCTAGTGAGAATGGTGTTGCCCCAGTGGGCATCTGTATACTATTTCTATAAGCCCATAATGCAAGAGCCAATTGAATGTGCCAATCTTTATGATTTTATTGAATAGTTTTAGTTAATATTGCTACCACTATTTTATTCAAGTACTTTGCTTGCCTATTTTCTTATGGATAATATGGAGTTGCAAAACTGTGTTGAATATTATACTTGGACGTTAAAGCCCTTATAGTTTTGTTTTTGAATAAAGTTCCATTATCCAATATTATTTTTTATGGTATCCCAAAATGACATATTATATTATGGAGTATAAAATCCATAATAAATGCTCCTATCATTGTAGTTAAAGGGATTAACTCCATCCATTTGGTGAAATACTCAATGGCCATTATGATAGACGTGTATCAGCCCAAATATGGGGGAGATATCTTACCAATTAGATCCAAACCCTACTGAGAAAATGGCCAAGCCACTTGAATGGGTTGTAAGACCTATGATGGTAGGTACATAATATTAGCATGGTGTTGATATTTAATGTACTTCCTAAAATACGCTGTGCAATCCTTCTCCATAGTGGGCCAATAGTAACCCATTTTAAATATGCGCTTGATAATGGCCATGCCACTGAAATGGCCACCATATGTACCATCATGAGCTTGCAAAATCACCCATGTTGATTCTTGGGGATCAAGGCAACGAAGACGAATTCCATAATAGATACGACGATATAGGATGTATCCTAACAAGATATAGCTAGTCAATTTTTGCTTAAATTCTCTTTTTTGCGATATGTGATAATTCCTATGGGATTACTCCAAGCTTAAGGAAATCATGTAATTATGATAACCAATCTTTATAAGAAACAACTTTGATTGACTGGACGACATGTTCCTGTTATGATTCAACTTGCATGAACACATATTGGAAAAAAACCTTATGGAGAATAGTGGTACCATTCTCTGTAGGACCCTATGAGAGCAAATATCCCCAAGGCACCTTCTTTAGAAAGTATCTAGCTCTATAGAACCACTCATGGTTTGGTTCTATGTGAATCATGTGGATTGATTCATGATTTTATTGAGCCTCATGCAGTATCACGGATTGTGATAGTATTTTTACCTGAATGGTAGTGAATTCAACATATGGATTCTAAGATTTTAAATATCCCAAAGATGCCATAGTATCTACAAATATGTTGGATGATCGAGGGATTGCCTCGATGTCATACCACTCCAGTTGGTCTAGGTAAGTATCCACAAGTTCCTTGTATACTTTCAATATGGGACACCTGCATTGATAAATTCCCTTAACTTTATTTACTATGAGAAGGGAGTCACCAAATATATTCAACTTTCTAATTTTCATGGTGAGCACCATTTGGAGACCCAATATTAGGGCCTCATATTCAATTATATTATTGGTACAAGGGAAATTGAGTTTAAATTACAAGGGCATTGGAGCACCTTATGGCATGAAAAACATAATCCCTACTCCACCCCCTTGATCGTATTTAAAACCATCAAAGAACAAATATATTTGCTTTATTATCTAGTTCTTCGGGTTTGGGAAACTCAAATAATACAAATACTACATTATTAGGAAGCTCTATGATGAGAGGCCTATGATCCTAAAGAAGAGCCCTACCAGTTGATCAACTATGACTTGACCTTTGACTAACTTTTGATTGATTAATTCTAGGTAAAAATTTATCAATAGCATGATCCACTTTGCGATACATGTGTTATGATATGTCTTGCTCATCATATACTGCAAAGGATTTTGTTTTGATATTACATATGTTGTATGAATCAGCATGTAGTGGTGCAAATTCTTTGTTGCAAAGACCACTACTAAGCACAACTTTTCTACATATGCATATCATAGCTTATAACTAACCAGGGTTCAACTGATGTAGTATATCACTTGCTCTTTGTCTTCCACATTCTTCTAGCTAGCATAGTTTCCAGTTCAAATTTTATGGTGGATATATACAGCAAAAATGGTACATCTAGTCTAGGTGGAGCTAATACTAGCGATGATGCTAGGTATTGTTTTATCTCAGTGAAGGCTTTTTGATAGTCTTCATTCTAGTTAAATGGGACCCCCTTATGTAGTAGTCAATTCATGGGTTGACATTTATTTGATAACTATGTGATGAAGTGATTTATGGATGCTACCTTACCTTGTAGGCTTCTTAATTCCTTGATTTTTGTGGGGGAATAAATTTCTAAAATAGCTTTGACCTTCGTTGGGTCAAATGCGTTCCCTCATTTATAAACAATGAATCCCAAGAGTTTACCTAAAGTTACTTCAAAGACACATTTCTTGGGGTTCAACCTGATATTGTGCTCTATCATACGATCAAAGACTTTTCTTAGGACCTCGACGTGCTCTTCACGTAGCAATGACTTGGCCAGTAAGTCATCGATATAATATTCTAAGATCTTATGCATATAGTCATGAAAAATGTATGTCATAGCCCGTTAATATGTGGCACCAACATTTTTGAGGCCAAATGGCATAACTTTATAGAAAAATGTTCCCCATGGAATGGTAAATGCAATTTTGTGATGATCTTCAGGTTTATTCCAAATTTGGTTATAACCATAAAAACCATTCATGAGAGAAAGCATTTCATGAACTGAAGTTGCATCTACAAGAGCAACAATATTAGGCAATTAAAATGAATCCTTTGGTGTTGTCTTATTGAGGTCATTGAAATCCCTACATATGTGGATTCTTCCATCAGGTTTTCCTACGGGTACCATGTTTGATACCCATTATGGATAGTCGATGAGAATTATGAACTCTACATCCAATAGCTTTTATAATTTATCTTTAACCGTCAAGGTGAAAATTGGATGCATCTTCTTGAGTTTTTGCTTGACTGATTTCTTGGTAGGGTCTAATAAAATATTATGAGTAACAAATTTTAGATCTAGACCCGACATGTTCCTATAGGTACAAGAAAAGAGATCAGGTCTCTCTTTCAATAGAGGAATTAGGCTAGCACTCTCCTCAGGAGATAAGCTCTCTCTGAATTTAACATTATTTGGATTGGTGGAATCATCACTGATATCCATTTTGAAAGTTTCCTCTATTGACATATACAATCCCTCTTCAATTTGGTGATGTGTAGGGATAAAATGGATGTCATCTGATGGGTTTAAAGGTTCTACCAAATCAAGATCGATCTTAGCATGATAAACATCATATACACAACCTGGTGTAAAATGGAATAGTTGTAGCATTTCTTCATTGGGGAAGAAATATTTAGGCTCTAGGGGTGAATTGATGTGGTTGAAATCAATGGCCTCAGGATTGAGGTGCAAAGGTTTTGAAGGGATGGATTATGAAATTGATTGGTTATATCAATGGATACCATGTTGATGGAATGGAAGAAATATTTAGGACCACATGTATGAAACTCATTATCTCTGATTTGATCCCCTACTCTAGATGTGCCTCAGGTGGTATGGGGATCACTGGTTCTACTTTGGGCATAAACATAACAATTGGGTCCTTATGGGGAAGCAATTGCCTTAAGTTGTACAGACAAGGAAAAACTATATGATATATATTTTCTAAATTCACTGATCTTCTTTAGATGGGGGGACCTAGGAATACTGCATGATAAATTGGTTCCATGTCCACAGACTCCCTAATATGACATAGATATCAAAGCCCTAAATAGGCCATATTTGTTTCATCTTCATACTCATCATCATCACTAACATACTCTTGTCATCTTGATAATTGTATTCTAGATTTTTCTCTTCAATAATAGATTTTGCTTCGGACCTTTCTAAGGAGAGACCTGAATGGTAAGCCAAAGGTGGTTCTTCTATAACCATGGTCATAGGCTAATTACCCCTCCATGAGTGTGAAGGGTTTGTATTATAGGAATTCCAATAGACATCATCCCCAAGGCTAAGGTTTAGGTGATCTAGAGATATAGCTAATAACTCGTATTAACCTCTAATATGATAACCTAGACTGAACCTATCAGTTGAAAATCGATATTGCAGCTGATACAAAGTTTGATGCCCTTGTTCAAATAAACCTAGCTTGTAACCATGCCAATGGTAACAATCAAAATAATGAAGGGCATACTCCAGGTTTGATAGATAACAAACATTTACAATAAAAAGGTTCATCATCATCTTCTTCCATGAGCAAGCGATCTGCGAGTTGATCCAAATCCCCATAGATAAAATTTATTTGATTGGGTGGCATCCCTAGTGGTACCACTATCCTAATAAGAAAACAATGATCTTGAGGTTTATCCATATCCTATATATATTCTATGATCGGTGTAAAAGTTACGTTCTACATAACTAACCCAAGGTTGACTAGGTGAATCATCACCTGCAGTGCAGATAACACGATTGATGATATAGGCGAGGTAGGCTAAGGTACCTCCTAATTTTGTGATTTTTACTCCTCCATCATATTTAGAATCTTGGTGGTTGCTATGTTGGGGATTACCCTAGGTTCCTTTTCACCTAAAAATGGCTTTAGCTTATGTTCATTCTTTAGCCTTATTGATGTTGTAGGTTTTTTAGAAGTAGTTATTGTATTAGGGGTTGGTTGTGGCACCGACATGGAAGGATCAGTGTACACTACCTTTGACTTATCCATTGGATGTTAGATAGGAGACGTAGATCTAATATCCAAGTGAGTATATGGGAGGATGAAGTATCTCTACAAGTCAACCTTATTGACATATTTGAATGGATCTTCATTTGAGAGGACCACATGTACTTGTCCCTCATGCACATATTTGATGCATTGGTGAAAAATCAATGGGACGCAATGCATGTCCCTTATCCATAGTTGACCTAGAATAACGTTATACTGCATAGAACCCTTTAACACATGGAACATCACTAAGATGGTTTTTAGTCCAACCTAAAGATGAAGGACTATTGTGCCTACTGTTGAGCATAACACATCATTGAAATCTCACAATATAAAAGTTAAAGGTACAATATGCAACTTAGGTAAGTTTAGATGTCCTAAGGTCTTTGTGGTTATTATATTGATTGACGATCATGTGTCAATCAAAACCCACTTGAAGGGAGTGTGGTCCCCACATGGAATGATATGTAGTGGTGGGTTCACTATAGCAGTGGAAACCATTTTGATTTCATGATCATAAAATCAGATCACAGGTTCTTGGCACTATTACACATGCCCCATTAAGATTTCCATAAGTGTATCCCTGTGCTTAGGATATTGTTGTATGATTTCATATATTGAAAATTTTGCCAAGGCTGTCTATAGAATCTGGATGAGTATATTCCTAATTTTTACCATCGATCTTTTTGGTGGGTTTGGAAGTGGATTTTGTGTTGGCCTCTTCTGAAGTGCATCTTGAATTTGAATGGGCATTGTAGGAGGATCTGGTTGTTTGTACCTCTTGTTTCTAATGACCACATTCAACATACCAATAAATACTTGAGTAGGTAGATCAATCCATACTTGGTTGACTTATCTGGCATTGTTCCTTGGTGGTTCTTGATTCGACAAGGGATATTTGAAGATTCCCATATTTTGGTTGTCTGGAACCAAGGGGTTTTCTATCCACAGTTGATACTTATCGATCATATTCTACACCACATATTTAAAATTGTGGCACACTTTGATATCGTACCCATTTTGTTGATGGTATGGGCAATAATTATCTTCTCTAAACCCTTTGGGTTTAGGACGGTTGGGATCTAGTAGCTACACTTCGAGCAATTGTAGTGCCTTAGCCTCACATAATTGATTGAATATTGATGTCAAAGTCTTAGACAATGGCATAAACTGGCAAGGTGGGTGATGTTTCTTATCTTTGTCCTGCTTCTTATTGCATTGATTGTATTATGTAGGGGTAGTTGTGCTTGATAATTTTATGACTATTGGTTCTTTGAAAATTCTAACATTTTGGAAATAATAAATTCAGACAACTTTGACATAGGTTCAACCTCTTGTGAATATTTTCTTCCCATGGTTTGTAAAAAATTTATTTTGTGTCCTCTAAATCTATTCATACTTTGCTATTAAAAAAAACTTCTATTCTAGTGTCCTAATTTCCAAAATGTAATCTCAAACAATGCAATTATTTTCAAGCAAAGTTGTCAATTTCACAAGAAAACAATTAACATTGGTTGTTCTCTAACAACGCTAATTTGCTCCCCGACAATGACACCAAAAATGATGAGTGTCGTTAATGTCATCATTTAATTTTAATTCAATTTGTCAAATATAGGGAGGCATCCTAGGGTTGTATACATTAGATAAAATGAACTACAACTTAGATATCAAAACACTAGATTATTCTAAGAAAGCTAAAAATCTTGGCAAAAAGGAAACAATGTCACTTTGCTCCCTTTTGCTTAAAAACTATTTAATTACAAAATTAAAAAAATTTGAAGAAAGAAACTAAACTACACTTGCTAAATTGAAATGACTAAAATGAAAAATGCTAAATTGAAATCACTAAATTAACAAACTACTAAAAATTAACTACTGTGAAAGAAATTGTAGAAAATAGAAATGTTGTTGAGAAACTGGAAAAAGTTTCTAAAAACTATCAAAAAGTTGTTAAAGCTTAAATTTAAAAAAAAACATAAATAATAAATGCACACATAAACATAGGTCATCTAGCTACAAATACACTCTCACACATCACACTTAAAACACAAGGAAAAATAGGGTAAAAATAGGGGAAATTATGTTTACAAGAAATGACAAGAAATTGACAACATTTAACAACAATTGCACAAAACAGAAAAAACTTGCAAACTTGCTAAAATGGCTCCTTCCACTAGCCTTGAGAGTGGGCCCTTGCTCCCTGGTCTAGTATAAGGTATTATCACTCCAAAATCCTAAGCTCTAAACACTCATTCACTCATAAATCAACTCATTTGAAAATACTGCACTTTATTACTAATGTTGTTACAATTTGCAAATTACAGTCTTTCATCAACTTATTGTCTAATGTCTAATTCCTTGAATTTGGACTTACTTCAACCAATAGGTGAGTACTATTATTTAAACTAGTTCTTACATCCCTATGCTATGTTAGATAACTTCTAAAATGGTTATGTGTTGTTCATGCTTGATTTACTGTTCTATTACAGTAGACTTAGTCTATTTTAGGATAGAATTCACTGTGGCAGCCAACTGTGCGCTTATCCATGCTTCTAATTTTATGAAAATCAGTTGATAATAGTTGTATCATCAAATTCCACTCCTTTATACACATCAAACTCTTTGATCCATGCAGATTAGACACAAATTCTATTTTTTTGTTGAAGTTGATTGTTTCTACCTATCATTCCAGAGTTGCTTTGGAATGACAAGTTGAATACCTATCATGTTTTGTTGTTGCTAGTTGTACCACATGGGGATGCTTCTAGATATGTGGTAAGTCCTCCCTTGTTACCTTTAATGTTTTCCAACCAGTTTTAACTTCTCCTCTTGACTTTGTCTTGGTCCTCCTTTAATGTTGTAGGTGGTTGCCTTGTATATGTTGTGTACAACTGTCATACCCTGTTTCAATAGCAGAGTGGCTGATTTGGAACCACATCACCCTAGCAACATTTTTTAGGTGAGAAAACCATACAAAATATCTCAACCAAACACAAGTGACAAAAACTTTTATTTGCTACTAATTTCACTATGTTGTTTTAGTATTAAAATCATGCAAAAATAGAACAAAAAGTGTAGAAAATAGTCAAAACATCAACATATTATTCCTTACATTTAATCATGCAAACATCAACAAAATAATGTACTTTAACAAAATATTTGGTATTTAACTATATTATGTATTGAAATATGATATTTTTATGTCAAAAAATGGATGCAAAAATGAGGCATTATTTGGCCTCATAATTTTGCAAATAATGACACTCTTATTCTGTGTATAACAGAGAGTAGAAGCACTAGTTTTCTAGAAATATTAGCACTTTTGTTTCTACAATTATTGAATAGGGAATTTTGGGGAGAACTTTGATATGAATTCAACATAAATTTGAGATTAAGTTTTCAAAATGGGGAAACCCTATCTGTTCATGTTTAGATGCTTAGGGAGTTACACAATTTCACCATATGACTCAATTTTTTTAAAACTTGCATGGAAGATGAAATATGCTATAAGATACTAATAAATAACAACAAATGGTAAAATTCCTATAAAATGGGATCTAAGGATATCTAAGGGGCAAGACAAGGTGTCTAAAATGCCTGTAGATAGATATAGAGGACTGCAAACTTGATTACAACTAGAGTTTGATCAAGATAAGGTAGTGTAATAGTGATTTTATGCAAGACAAAGTGAAATGATTGTGTAATGTCTAAATGGAAGCCTAAGACAATAGCTTGGTAGGATTTAAGAATAAAAATTTGGTTATAGACAAGCAGAGATATGATTATGATGGTCTAATACATAAATAATCAAATCATTACCTACAATTAAAGCAATTTTAAGCATAAGATAGGTGTATATTCTTGTAAATTCAAATGAAGAGAGCTCCAAACAAGGATTAATTATTTTAAAATATTAGACTAAAAATAAAATGGCTATGCCTGCAAATGAAATAAATAACAAGTATAAAATACCTATAAACACTAAGACACCTAAAATAATATAAAAGTTAGTGTAAAATAGATATAAATACCTACACATATAAACAAAAATTAGGGATTATATATTTCTAGAGCATGGATAAAAGAGACAACAAAGGTTAGTAAGGAAACAGAGTAAATAAGCCTATAATAAAATAGTTAAAAGCATAAAATATATATGAATAGCTATAAATGAAAGAAAATTGATCATAAAACACTATTAGATGGTTGTAAATAAGAGTTAGAAATGCAAGAAATGAAACAATGTAAGGATTAGCAACTATAACATGCAAAAAAAAGTGTTAGCAAGGCTTAGTAAAAGGAAAATGCATAAAATGACTAACAAGAAGGAGATGAAAGGGAAGGAACTTGGAATTTGAAATGCTATAGCCCAAAAAACCCTCCTCATTTCACCAAGATGACCTCCTTGCTCTGATACCTCTTACCTTGCTTCACTTGCCCCAAAAGCTTGATTGCAATGCTCAAAATGTAGGAATGGAGAGAATGAGTGTGAGAGAGAAAATTTTAGTAGAGTTTAGATATATTAGGAATTCTTATTGAATTCTCATCCCATGGGATCTATTTAAATATTTTAGGAGGGTAGATTATTGGAGGGAATATGGGGTTAAATATGCCATTAGGGTAAAGGGTGAAATTCAAATTTCATAGGCTTAAGGAGAGGATGGATCTGTCATGATCCTACCTTGGTAGAATTTTTATTTTGGATTGGTTTCATGCTTTGTTAATTGTTTTGCTGATAATATGTTGGACTATCTATTATTTTTCTATGCAAAACATATATCATGTGAAAAGTGTGAAGTATCTTTAAACTAGAATGATAGATTAATTTGTGTTTTGCTTTTGAAAAACTTATATCTCATATAAAAATATGATGTTGCTAATAGAATTTGCATTTATGCAGAAAACAGGTTTCTTTATGGTGATAGAAAGAACTAACCACCGAGAAAAGAATACCTTTGGGAAATGATGTGATGGGTAATTTGTTAGATTATTTGGGGGTCAACATGAATAAATTCTCCTTTCATGAAGATGCATAACATGATTTGCATGAGAAAAGAAATATTAAAATTATCTTGAGCTTGCAGTTGTATAATGATTGCTTTATGAAGGAACTTAAGATAGAATAAAAGCATTAAAAACAAAAGAAATGGATGTTGTCTTCTTGTGTTACTGTAAAATATTAAAAGTAAGAGCTTTGAACTTTTAAAATTTAATATTAGAAGTTGTTTTGGTGTTATTATTATTAATATGTTTAACTCCTATGTTAGTAATTTTTTGAAACTACTAGTTCTAGTTGGCACCATGATTGTAGTGGATCATTCAATAGACCTTACCTTGTCATCGACTAGAATCTTCTTCTTCGTATTGGAAGCGAGTGGGAAAAATAAAGAGTTTGTGGAGTAATTCAATTGCAAAGCTGGTGGATAAACCAAGTAATAGAATGATGGTAGATATGGGATTGATAGAAAAAATATAATTTGGATTTGTTTTGTAAATTTGGTTCTTCTTTCTAAAATAATAGGAAAAATATAGGGAGGGAGCAAAAGGAAACAAAATAAGTCAAGTGTAATATATATCTTGTTGATAAGAGATGCAAAAGAAACTAGGTAACCTTGTGAACTATTGAATTGATTGGTAACTTTAAAAAATATTGATTTGATCTGTTTTGTTAAAAATAGAATAGATGGATGCTTTACTGTTACCGAAGTTAGGCGTTCATTTGTTTGAGAGCTTCAACTCTTATTTTTGATAGAGTAATTGATTTATTTTGTATCATGGCTGAAAGAAAACTAATCCAAATTACATATGACTTGTTTTTATCCATATATTAATATTGGCAACGGATAATCATTGCTATTTAGTTTATTTTTTAAAAGACAAGCATTCTAGTTTATCTTTCATTTGTAAATGAGTTTGTTTGAAATATTTTCCTCTATAGATTGGAAGGGTATATTTGAGTATGTGAGACTGAGTTGACCAAGCTAGGAAGGGATGGTCAAAGTTTTCCTTTGTGACCAGAATTTGTTTTGATTTGTTACTTTTTCTTTGTTGGTGCATTAAGGAGTTTAGAAGAATAGGAATGTGGATATTATTTACTTTTTTTTTATGCACCAAACTATGCGTGTAGAGTGAAGTTCTAAATGAAAATAATTGGTAATTATTTATAACCTTATATACTTGATAATAGATGAAGCTTTCTTGAAAGAAATATGGATTAATGTATCTAATATTAATGATTGAAGTTATTGATTATTCTATTTACCTTTGTGCTCCTCAAAAATTGTATTCTATATGATTTGTGGAATTGATAATTAAGCAATAGAGGACATCCTAGTATATTTAGAATAGATATAAATATGACATGTCTTCCTTTTTATGTGGTAATCATTCATTGAAACTACTGGATTATGAAAGGTAGAAGATAGAAATGCTTGTGGTAAAGATATTATGCCCAGTTGTTCCGAACTTGAATAAACAAAACTGAAATGATGAGTATTAGACTAGTTTTGTATGCTTTTTAATGATGTTGAACATAATAATAGCTATCTTACGAAAAGAATCAAACTATCATCATTTTTGTGATGTGTGCAAATTGATTGGTTGATCTAGAAACAATAGTTCTTATTTTAAAAGATAATATTAGTATGCTTCTTTAATTCCTGAGTGTTTACTTAGAAAATAATGGAGTAATGAATATAGCATTTTTGGAAGCAAATTTCATTTGGATTTTGTTGCATGAAAGAATGTGTTTTGAGTCTTGCATCTATGTGCACAATGATCTACATTGATATTGGAAATAGAGCCATCTGTGATCCCATCACAAGGCAATCTTTCTTGGTGGTTTATGGAGTTACCAGCAGATATGACTAGCTTTTAAGGGTATTGTTTAGTAATATTTCTCTAAAGGATTCGATTAAATAGTAGAGATAAACATTCTCCCTTAGGAAATAATGCACTAAAAGACTTATGTTGTGAATGAAGAGTAGAGTTCCTTCTTTCAAAAAAATGAAAAGGTAGTTCCAACTTACTTGCTAAAGACCACAAGAGGAAGTTTATGAAAAAGAGAAGTACCTAGTGCTTCTTCACAAATAGACTTGTGAAGTATTAGGGATGGGTGCTCTCACAAACCAAGATAAGAATCTTAGATGGAATTTTTTAGGATATAACTTAGCTTTTGTGAATGGTTCCTAGAGTTTTAACCTTAAAAACTAATAGTAGTAGGATTGTGTTGTAAAAATAGGGACATGACAGGATCATGCATGATTACAGCAGAGAGTGGAAGGAATTTTCATGCTTATGGTTTGTGTTACAAATATTCCACTCATGTTGATAAAAGTGTTGGGTTTTATAGAAGCGCTAACATAGTGCTTTTGTTTAATTATCTTGTTGACTGGTTAGCTTGGATAAAAAGCATGTTTTACAAAAGTGCTAAGATTGAACAGAAGCACTAAGCTAGCACTTTTGTAAAAGGTGGAAATATTGGAAATTTTAAGTATTTTATGTTTTCATTGATGTCACATGGATCATTGATGTCACATGGATCACATTGAGTTTTGGTGGCTAAAGTATTTCATAAATAAGCATTTATGATATTTTGGAAAGCATGGATATATACAGGGTTTTTATGAAAACCAAGGCAAGCAAAATAAAATGTTTTGATTTAAAACCATGGATGACAAATTTGAAATGGATTTTTCTTAAAACCCAGTTTGGCTTTTCGTTTCGTCGAAAAATGTGCCCCGGTGATGAAGATATTTAATTTTAAATATTTAGTTTAAATTTTAATTATTTAAAATTTTAATTTTAATTTTAAAATTAAAATTAAAGTCATCGCTGACGTCATAAAAACCATGCGCCATCAAAAGGAAATTAATAATTAAATGTTCCGACGTATGTGAAATTAAAGGAAGGTTGCATATATTTATGCAAAGGCTTTCGATTCAAAATTCTAAGCATCGAACGAAGAGAACAAAAAGTGGAAGCCCCGAAATCCTTCGATGTGATAGTGTGGTCCAACGGTGAGATTGGGAAGCATGGATTTTTTGGTTGTGATAGGGCATGCATTTGATTCCCACTGGGTTCAATTTTCGTAGAGTGTGGAAGAAGAGCATTTGGCACACATTTTTGGCATGAGCAAGGGCAGCAAAATATAGGGAGCATTTTTGCTCTCTGTCCTATGTGAGCAGATAGCTCGCGTGGTCTTTGGCACCGCGGTTGTGGTGTTGAGTGGGCAGTGACGAGGGTTCAATTCCATCTAAGAGGTAAGTAAATATTTTATTGAATATTTTTTTTATTATTGCCTAATGTTGGAGGAATAAGGTGATGCTAAGGGAATAATGTTTGATTAAATTTTTATTTACTTGGAAGGCAAGATATAAGGGTTGAAATGCACTTTTAGAAAAAGAGAAATTTCTGGTGTTTTCCTATTTTAGAAGTATACCATATTATATATCGTTGGAAAGCTTATTTCAAGGGCTATTTGATTAACTTGATTAGATGGAGAAATAAGGTATATATAAAGAGATATTTCTATTTTTGTAAAGGGGTTCAAAGTGAAGGTTGTTTTATTCTTTTTCAAAGTGTGTTGAGTGTGGTAGATTTATAAAGGGGTTTCTTCATCTTCATAAAAGGTATGGGCACATTCTCCTATTGTTTTTTTATGGTGGTTGATTTCTGAAATATCATTGGAGAGAAAAATATTGATTGTGGTTTCCTTTTTGAAAGTGGTTGGTTGAATGCTTCAAGGTTTTCTAGTTTGAGAGTTGTGGTTAAACCTTGTTTTATAAGCATAGTTTTTGAAGCCCATTGGTTATGAATTGAACTTGAGAAGAACATGAGTATCATTGTTATGTGAGATTTGTGGTTGAGCATTATTGGAAACATTTGAGTTGGTTGATACATGCTTGGACTAGGGTTTGTAAGAAAGAGTTGTTCCTTGTGGTAGTTTGTTGAGAAGAGTTGTTTGAGCCTAGTCAAGTGATTCTGTGAAGTGGTTGTTCAAGTTCCATGAAACAAACTATTCTATATTCTGGATTTAAGTTGAGATTGAGATTTTAGGATAGAACATATTGAGTCTCTAACAATTATCTTTATGTTTCTATGAGATTGCCTTGAGTTGAGAAAGATATTAGATTTGAGTATAGAACATATTGAGTCTATAACAATTCTCTTTATGCTTCTATGATATTGATTTGAATTGAGATAATTGTGGATCATAGTTGTCATCCTTTGAAGAGTGTATTACCATTTATTGTTGAGTTCATATTTGAGCCTTGCCTTCATAATATTTGTGGATGATATTTGAGTACTACTTGAGTATGATTGATTGAGCCTTTGAGAAGGCTTTTGGGATAGATTTTTGGACGAGTTCTGTGTGAGCTTGTTGAGCATATTTGGACAAGTTCTATGTGAGCTTGTTGAGCATATTTGGACAAGTTTTATGTGAGCTTGTTGATCAGATTTGAACAAGTTCTGTGTGAGCTTGTTGAGCAGATTTAGACAAGTTCTGTGTGAGCTTGTTGAGCAGATTTTGACAAGTTCTGTGTGAGCTTGTTGAGCATATTTGGACAAGTTCTATGTGATCTTGTTGAGCAGATCAGTGGAGTGCCTAGCTAATAAGATCAGTGGATTGCCTACCTGAGCAGATCAGTGTGTTACCTAGCTAAGCAGATCAGTGGATTGCCTACCCGAGTAGATCAGTGTGTTGCCTAGCTGAGCAGATCAGTGGATTGCCTACCTAAGTAGATCAGTGTGTTGCCTGGCTGAGCAGATCAGTGGATTGCCTACCTAAGTAGATCAGTGTATTGCCTAGCTTTGAGCAAATCAAAGTAATCATTGTATTGGATAAGGATCCTTATTTTTGTGTGAAATATTATAAGGATATTATCTTATGGAGTACCCCACATTGGGGGAACCACTTTAAATATTGTGTCTCAATTGTGTGTGGTGACTTGTGCTCTTGCTTACTATTGCTATTTGAGTTATTAATGCATATTGCTATATTTTTTTATTGCAATTAAGAACATTAATTGATATTGGTTTGAAATAAAGTAAAAAGTGGGCGCTATATTGTTCACCCCCCCTCTTAGTATAAGCTTGTGTTCTTTAGGAAATTCTAGAAAGAGGTTAAATTTGATGTCTAATTTTCCCTAGTTAGGATGCTTGATTTATGATATATTTTTTGGTGCTTTTATTGAATATTTAGTTGACTAGGTATGTCAAAATTGGGTTTCTACAATAATAAGAACAAGTGTACTTCTTCTAAGTCACATGCTATTGGTTAAGCACCTATTGTTTTCTTTTCTAGTGATGATGATGAAGCTTCTAAGAGAGTGTTTATTTTGATGAAGGTGAAGGAGATGTTCTTAATGGAGCTAATGACTTAGTATCATCCACTTTTCATATCACTCGTAGGCCCAAGTGGTATCTTAGAACAATTCATGATGTAAACTTGAATTGTGTTCCACACACATCTAGTTTTGGACCAAGAACTTGGAGTAGAGTTTGAAATAAATTTAACCTATCCCTTATGAGCACTATGGTGTAAACATATAAACCTTTAATTGTTTGTGAATATCTTGTATCAAAGGAGTGGAAGGATGTCATGAATATCGAGTATTAAGCACTGATGAAGAACAAGACATGGTAATTTGTTGATCTTCCACTAGGCAAGAAACCCATTGGTTGCAAGTGTGTATTCAAGACTAAATACAAAGTAAGAATTGTTGCAAAGGATTGTGCATGATGAGGACATCATATAGATGTAGGATATAGTTTAGACATTTATTATTATTTTATACATTTTTCCATATTTCCTAGTGTTCACCATGAAGCTTCCATAAAACTCACATTTAGATAGGTTGTTATGTTGTTAGCTAGTTAGTTTTTAGTTTGTTATAACTTATTATTAGCTAGTTTTTCTAAGATTAATTTTTAGTTTTAGTCTATATTATCTTCTTATATATGCATTATCATATTGATGAACTACATTTAGTTATACGAATGTTTATTTAAGCATGGTTAATGAATAAGACTCTAATATTTTCTTGTGAACTCCTATTTATCCTTGTTATCCTTATCATTAGTATCAGATCAGGTGGTATTCTATCTCAAAATCCTTTCTTCATTACATAATCTGATCTATGGTTGCATAATTTTTATTGGATTTATAGAATTGGAGTACGTGTTGTGGCATAGTTTGAGAAGCCACATCATCTTGGACATATCGCTAAACATGGAGTTCATCATATAATAATAGTCCAATTTTATAAGGGAAAAAGTGTCTATTTTTTTATGCTGATGTCATTAGAAAATTATTGATATTAGGGGACTTTCTCTAGATGACATCGAGGGAGGATAAATGTCAAAACTTTATGTTAGTATTGGAAAGAGCAGAAAATTATCACTTAGTGATGAAAACAAGATTTGGTCCCCTGTTATGGTTGGTTAACTCATGGAGCTATTAACTAAACTATTTCATCAATATTCAAACACAAGTAATTTGTTTTGACTCTAGCACGACATTCTCCTCATGTTGATAATAGAGGAAAGTGGACAACAAGAGGATGTGCTAGTATGATAATGCATTGAGTGGCACATAATTCACATAGATTGACCATGTAGAGATCAACGATAACATGAAATATTGAATAACCCAATGATATTGTGGTAAAAAGAGAATTGATTATAGTTGTTTCCAGTGTCCATACACATGTGTTCAATCATTAGAATTTGTTTTAGATGTATGTCTATCAGAGAAAGCAAAAAATATTCTTTGGGAGTTCATTGATCTTCAACAACATCACAAAATCCCAATGTCCACATTGTGAAATAGTGATGAATAGCTTCATCAGGGATAGTACCATATCTGTAACTTTCAAACCACAATAGAAGACTTGACCTTCTTTCATTTTTTTTTTGCATTCGATTCTGTGTAGCACTGTTTGCATCAGATATTCTATTCAATATGAAATCAAGTATTTGAGCATAAATTTTCTTCAATCAATGTCAACATTCCAACATTACCAATGAATGAATGAAGGTGGTAGTGCAATAATCATCCCAAAAAATTGACCAATCATATTGCAACCAGACCCCTTTCAGTTTGTTACATCGAGTGAAACCATACTTGCAGATGTGACAACTTCTAAACTCTATGTGATGGCTTTTATAAGTGTTAACTTGACAACCTTCATATTTTTTTGGCAACTATCGATGGCAATGGTGAGTTCCTTGACAAGTATCCTCTTGACACACAACTATAACTGATATTTTTTTGACCCTTTAAAGGTAATCTTGATGATTGTCAAGAGAGGGTGAGTGTTGATTATACTATAGATGATAGGCATTAGACAATAGAGGTGTTCTAGTGATATGTGGTATACCATGGTGGCAAGACCAGATAAAACCAATTTACAAACCAACTATTGGAGGAGTAAGCAGTGGAATTCAAAACAAACATGAGCTTGTATAGAAAGCAATTCATGCAAGTTTGACATGTGGTAATAAATCTTGCATTTTGGCAGTGTAGGGAGGGGGAGCTCCTATTGACCACTTGTTAGATGATCAACTACACCATGAAGTTGTTGTGACATGCATTTTGTCCAACATGGACACGTGACTCAATGAAATTATTTCCTACCATTTTATTGGGAGAATGACTTGTTTATTTTTGTTTTATTGTTTCAATGTAGTACATCACTTGGCACCCTCATTGGTGTGTAAGAATACGAAGTGACTTTTGGTTTACTAGTGGCACAAGGCACCAATATTTATTTTTGGTAGAATTTCAAAGGTATAATAACCTTTGAATGAATTAATTTAATTAAATAAATAAAATAGTTAATTAACTATTTTTATAAAGTGCACATAATTTTTCTATTGCACTTTTTAGTATCCATGGATTTGTATGTACTTGAAATTAGAACCATTTTGTAAAAGCATATATTTAAATTACCTACATATGGCTTATACCAGATCGTAAATGGTATCATATTTAGTAGAAAAAAAAAATTGCTTTAGATGTAGTAGTTGGTATATTGGCCAATAAGGTCCACGAAATCACATTCCAACGTACCCCTAAAGTGAAGGTCTATAATAATGATCTACAAAAAAAGAAAAATGTGAAGTAAAGACTTATGATGGATCTATAAATTTGAAATGTCCTAGGTATTTGGATAATGGACATGGATACTTGGTTCTACACAGAGGTTCTTATTGAGGAAAAAATATATTTTTCAAAACTCAAATTGTTAGGGTTAGCAAAGCTTGTGGTTACGGAATGACAAGAGGGCCAAAATTCAATTACCACTTGGGATGGTCTAATATAAGCTTTGAAGGACATGTTTTACCCTTCAAATTATGCATAGGAACTCAATGTCAAATGGTATAGATTAAGACAAAATCATAATATGGATATGTAGGATTATGTCTTCCAGTTCAATAGGTTAAGGATTTTTCTTCATGTGAAAGATCTAACAAAAGCCCTCATCATAAAATTTACAAGTGGACTACTTGAACCTTTGTATTAAGAGTTAAAATATAATTTCTTAGCTATACTAGATGCATCGTTTAATCATGCACAATTGGAAGAGGAAAAACTTGCTAGCCAATATAGTGGATCTCGATCTTCAGACACTTCCAAGGTGTTCAATCAACAACAACAACAATAGCCAGTGAAGAAGACTTATTTTACCTTTCCTTCTTCCTCTCTTTCTTCTTCTTCTTCCTCTTCTCCTTATTTTAATAGCAATAAATTTTGTAATCATTTTAAAAGAAGAGGTCATATGGAATTTGAGTGTTTTAGAAAGAGGAATAACCTTATTGTACAATCTCAAAAGGAGGAACCACAAGATGGTCCCATTGAGATCATAGGAGAAGATAGAGAGTATGATGAGTTGAAGGGTAAACTAAACAATGTTACCCTCATGAATCATAATTTGCATGAAGATGGCCATGACAATTTGTTTGTCATAAAATCCTACCTAAATCATATTTTTTTGTGAATTGTATCATCGACAATGGCTCACAAAAGAGCTTGATTGATGTTGGGCAAAAAATTGGTTAATCTACAGTTTAATTTTTGTCTCCATTTATATTGTCAACCCGGGATAGCTTGTACACTTGTGAGTGCCATGCATAGTATATGCTTGTAGTGTGGGTAATGAATCCTTCTACACCTATTTAGTTTGGTGGGGGTGTTTGTGCATTTTTATTTCAGCCAAACCAAATAAAATAAAGTGCAAAAAAATAAATAAATAAACTAAAACTAAAGCTGAAATTAAAATGCAGAAATAAAAGTACAAAAAATAAAAGTGTAGGAAAATAAACACACAACTAAATTAAAATAAAGCAGAAAATAAAACAAGAAACTAATCTATTGAAAATAAATAACAAAAATTAAAATGGGGAGGACTACTACAGGGAGTGGGCCCAGGCTCCTACAAGTAGTCCACCCGATTAATTACATAAAGATTACTTTCAAAAAAATAAGAGTATTTGCAACTTTGTAGAATAAAAGAAATAGAATTATTCCATTGACTATGTAAAATGATCCTCCTTGTATTCATCTAGCCTACTTTCTTATATAAAACGTAGCCAAATCTCGTTACAATAATAGATTTGTCTATTTTTAATCACCTAACGTGATTTGTTACAATACATTTATACACATATATTATTCTCTCTTATTTAAAAACATGTTCGTTCACCAAAAGGATAAATATAGTAATCCTTAGGTGTACATAACAATCTAATCCTAAAAATAATGCTTTAAAAGCTTACATGGTCAACCGGTCAACTTTTAATAATTAGAATAAAAGTGCTTTATTCTATTATAATCATAAAAATATAATATGCATAAGAATACGAATATTTCTCCTTTATATTTTGTGCAACAACCTCCTTAGAAAGTGCATAGTCAATTGGTCAACTGGTCAACGTTGGTCAATCGGTCAATGTTGGTCAACCAATCAACGTTGGTCAACTGGTCAACGTTGAATTGGTCAACCACAACTTGTAGTCGAGAGGCAGGCACCACCAATAGTTGGGAAGTAGGAACCACCAATAGTGGAGATTCGGGCATCGCCAATAGTCGGGACTCAGGCACTGCCAATAGTCGGGACTCAGGCACCGCCAATAGTCGGAATTCGAGCGCCGCTAATAGTCAAGAGTTGGGCGCCTACTTTCACCATTTACCGCTATTATTTTCAAGATGTCTTCGTGCATTGCTAGGCCCAAATGGGATGTAGACTAAAAAACACCATATTAGTAGCAACAACCTGCATTTACATAGTACATAGAAATAATTTTAAAATAACTATGCAAATAATTAATGAAAAACTTAGTACATACTTGGGTGAATTTTGCGAATCATGATATATACAATGCTTGATGGTGTGAAACATCTGCATGTGGCTTGAAATCATGATGTTTTGGAAAATGAAGTTGTTGTGACCTTGATGTATCTTGGAGATTATATATATATATATATATATATATATATATATATATATATATATATATATATATATATATATATATATATTGTCTCTCTCACTTTTTTTTATTTTCTTAGCCCATCATCTGTTCCATGGGAGGAAGCATGACCAGAATAGATCTTCCATTGAAATTAGGATGTGAAAAACCAGCACGGTAGGATATTCAAGTTGACTTGTGTGGGCCACATCTCTACCAAAGCTTCTTTAGGTTGTTGCATTTAACAGTGGATCCAAAATATTCTGAACAAAACTATCACTCCATCCACGTAGTTTTCTCCATGCACTGCACCAAACCAAAAATTTGAATGATCATTCCTTGATGCCATTACTACAACCAATTTGCTCCTCAAAGCCTAAAACGGAGTGTCTACTGATCTAGTTCTCGTGAGCACAAAAATTTGGAAAAAAAAAAAATAACACAATTGATTTTTTTTTGTCAGTACAACTTTTAGAATGCAACAGAGAATATGAAATCTCTATGCTCATATGCATTGCTAACGGAGAATAGAAATTCAACTGCAATAATCTGAGTTGGTAACTTTAAAACTAGGATTATCAATGATTCATCCTAGGAATTTGGGTGAATGTGCTATGTACTAGAACATCTTCTTCACCAAATTGTTTGTGAGAAATAATGACATCATGGCCATGAACTCTTACACTGTGACAACAAACTTCTACATGATTTCAAATTTTCACCATTTCTTTGCAAAGGTGGTGTCTCCTCCATAGTAGTGAAGTTCTATCTTTTTCTTGTAATTTCCTTTCCCACACATTCCAATAGAAATGAAATGCTAACGTATGTAAAAAAACTGCAATGTTGGCACTATGCATTAAAAGTGGAGGTTGTGTAGGCCATAATTGATGTCTTTGAAGGGCACAACTAGGTAATTGCACAACCCAATGTGCAAAATTTTTGTGTCCCATATACCACTATTGGAGGATTTATGGCAACCAATAGATCCAAACTTGGAAACACCAAGCACATCATCAACAACACATATGGAAATATTTTAATCATGTTTATTACATCCCACTCAAAATTATTTCCTTCACAAGTAGAACTAAAGCAGAAAGAATAAAACCAATTGTAGTTTACTGTTGTAGACCACACATGTGCAAATTTTAACAAGAAACTGTATGCATGTTTCCTCATCAGCATGATTCTTGGTCAAATTTGATGGAAAATATTCTACATATCAAAAGAAATTTGTATCCCATCTACACTGTGATCCTTTGGTATATTTTTTGGAGTGAGGGTAAAATAAATAAATTTATCCATCATCATATGTGGCATGTGTCAGGTGTTCAGGTGTGACATCTTCACAAGACACATCGTTGAGACTATGTGCTACTATTTTTGGCCAATGCTCATATCAATTGTAGTTTTACTGCCAACGAGGGATTCAACAAAAACATATCTTCCAATAGGAGTGAGAAACTCTCATAACCCCTAAATTCTCATGGATTATTTGAAAAAATAGCATAGTACTACAATATTGATTTTTACTAGCTTTGATTGTATGCAAACAACTAAAATTTGGAAGCGGACCAAGCTACTCCAAGCTCCTCCCCTGCTTTATTTGGATACTGGTTGAAGATTTCTCATCCCCCCTCTGGACCAAGCTTATCCTAGGGAAATACGATACTCTCTACCAACAAGTAGCAGAAAATAAAACTCTATTTCTAATTTGCACTTCAACTTGGAGCCTTCTCAATAGAAGATTTTGGCTGGTTGAGAATGGGTACTAAACATTTTTTTAATATCTGGGCATCACTCTTCCTGGTGGAATATTGACACCACTTATTAGTTTCTTCCTCTAGATGGGAAGAAGGCATTGTTGTAATGGGCTGATTGTAGGCACTATCTTCCTAGTGGGAAGTGAGTATATTTTTCCATATTGTTGCACTCTTAGCAAGGCACAGGATGGTTGTATCTGTTAGGCCTAGTTTAAGTCATTTGCCTATAGATTGCACTCAGGACCATGTCCTGCAAAACTAAACACATGAAAGCAGGAAAACATGAATCATGGAACTTGTGCCTGATAGGCCTAGGTTTCCCAAGCTACCTATAGATTGCATTTAGGGCACAATTTCCTACAAATAAACAAGAAAAAATGTGTTAATCATAACAAATTCCTTATTTTTTTTTTAACCATTTTATTTTTTGGATTTGGGAAATGACTCCCAAATATAGGGAGGATTCACACAATTCACTTTTTTTTCACGTATCCTCCTCTTATTTTTTTAATCTTTTTTTTTTCATTTTTCACAACGAATGTGTGAACATTCATTATAACTATTGGTATGGTATGGGGTCTTCCCCATGTCAATATTTGATCCAGTCTCACAAATGTGAGGTGATTGTAAATGGAACCTATTGAATGTTACTCAAACATCGTCTTGGCACTCTACTCCGCTCTTGGTGTAGCATCTTTGACTTTGTTTACCCTCTACTTAGGTTGTAACAATCATGCACTTTGCAGCAAAAATTTTTTCCAAGTTCCACAAACACCTTGGGCTAGAAGCCTTTTGCTTGATTAGGGTTACTTAGCCTACCTTCGAGCACCTATGTTATCAAGGTAAACTTTACTCGCTTCACATGTTTGGACTAGATGCTACATGATCAAGGTACACAAGATGGTTCGTATAGTGCTATTATGAACTCCACGTATAAATCTCACTTTATAAAATATTCATAGACAACTCCTTATTCATTTGCATCGCACTTCATGTTGTCCTGCAAAACATAACAAAAATATAAACTAAAGGCATTAAAGTAAAATTCTAAACTAATGACATTAAAATAAAATTTTAAACTTTTTTTTTAATTTGAACACTGTGAACAACGTTCATTGTGTTGTTGGTGGCAATAATGAAGGTGGGGTCTCCCCCATACCTACAACTGAACTAGTCTCTAAAAATCATCCCTTTCTTCATCAACTAGTATGATATGTTGTAGCATGAGAAGAGCATGGCCTCAAAAAAATTCTTCCAACTTATTGGCTTATTGTGCATATAGATAAATGACTACTTTTTTAACATGGTGTAGCAGTATTCTAAAAAACACGTGCTAGTTTATGATTCACCCGGTCGCCTTAAGCACAAGTGAAGAGCATACTCCTAGCAAGATGTTCTTTTTTTTTAATTCTACTTTTTTTTTCATTTTTCCTGCTAAAAATGTCATCATTAAAATTATCTTATATGTTGAGAAATGTTAAGCCTGGAATTTTTTTTAATCATTAAAACTAGGCTTCTTGAGGCATAATTTCCTAATGGTTTCTATGTAAATAAACACATCCCTAATAGTTTGACAGTAAATTTTTTTAACTATTTCATAATATCAAACCTGGGTTGTGTCATCTCTCTAATTTTATGAAACCATTGAGAATATGATGAAATTCCTTCATTGCCTAATTTTTTGATTTTTCAACAACACAATTTATTCCTACTTCTACACTTAATATGGTACATCGGGTTCATTCCTATATTTACCTGATAAGCTATAAAATTTAAACTGTTGCCTATGGGATTTAGCTCTGGTTATACCGATAACTATTTTGGCCTTGTAAAAAGGCCCTTGGTGGACTCATGCTTCTTAGGTAGAGGATCTACAGGTAAGGTAATCTGAATGTAATTTTCAAACTGACTGACCTATGGATCATACACTACAAGTTTGACACTCCTCGACAATGACACCAAAATTTTGGGCAAAATATTGGTTAATCTACGATTTAATTTATTGCCTCCATTTAAATTGTCAACCCGGGACATCTCGTAAACTTGTGAGTGTCATGCACAGTATATGCCTATAGTGTGGGGAATGAATCCTTCTACACCTATTTAGTTTGGTGGGGGGTGTTTGTGCATTTTTATTTCAACCAAACCAAATAAAATAAAGTGCAAAAAAATAAATAAATAAAATTAAAATTAAAATGCAAAAATAAAAATACAAGAAATAAATGTGTAGGAAAATAAACACACAACTAAATTAAAATAAAGTAGGAAATAAAACAGGAAACTAATCTATTGAAAATAAATAACAAAAATTAAAATGGGGAGGACTACTGCAAGGAGTGGGCCCAGGCTTCCATAGGTAGTCTGCCCGGTTAATTACATAAGGATTAATTTCAAAAAATAAGAGTATTTGCAACTTTGTAGAATAAAAGAAATAGAATTATTCTATTAACTATGTAAAACAATCCTCCTTGCATTCGTCTAGCCTATGTTATTATATAAAATGCAGCAAGATCTTATTACAATAATAGATTTGTCTATTTTTAATCACCTAACGTGATTTGTTATAATACATTTATACACAGATATTATTCTCCTATTTAAAAGCATGTTCGTTCACCAAAAGGATAAATATAGTAATCCTTAGGTGTACATAACTATCTAATCCTAAAAATAATGCTTTAAAATCTTACATGGTCAACCAATCAACCGATCAAATTTTAATAATTAGAATAAAAGTGCTTTATTCTATTATAATCATAAAAATCTAATATGCATAAGAATACAAATATTTCTCCTTTATCTTTTGTGCAACAACCTCCTTAGAAAGTGCATAGTCAATTAGTCAACTAGTCAACGTTGGTCAATCATTCAACGTTGGTCAACGATCAATGTTGAATTAGTAAACCATAACTTGTAGTCGAGAGGCAGGTGCCACCAATAGTAGGGAGTCGGGCACCACCAATAGTTAGGAGTCGAGTGCTGCCAATAGTTGAGAGTCAGGCACCGCCAATAGTTGGGAGTCGGGCACTGCCAATAGTTGGAATTCGGATGCCTTCTTTCACTATTTACTGCTATTCTTTTCAAAATGTCTTCATGCATTTTCAAGTCCAAATGGGAAGTAGACTCAAAAACATCAGATTAGTAGCAAAAACCTACATTTACACATGTTTTCCACTCAAAATACTAGTCAAGCATAATACTTTATTTTCTATCAATTATATGCAAAAGCTATATAAAAATACATTTCAAATGCTAATTAAACCAATAATGATGCCCTTAAAAAGTGTATGTAAAATGAACATTTTTGGTGCTCATCAATTGTGAGATCCATAGTTGATAGATTTCAACTGCTTTTGGAACTACATACCGACCATTCATACTCATTTGGATGGAAGGATAATGGTTTCACCTCATACATCATAGAAACTTGCATTGTGTCCTTTGAATTTGGCTCTCTTTTGTAAAAAGAGTCACTTGTGATGTGACTCCAATGGATTGTTATCATCTAAGTCTTGAAAATCCCTATTAGTATGATGAAAGGGATCAATATGATACGTATAATAATACATACACCTTACATCATCTAAATAAGATATTTATTATTAGTGGCCTTAAGAATACCACACTTTTACTCTACTCTAGTTAGCCATAAAATATTGCATTGATCTTTAGTAAGACATAAGACACACCAACACCAACTGCACCACTTCCTCCTTATAAGGAGGTACTCCCTCCATCATTAATTCCTCCTCCTGGTGCAGGAATTTGTTCCTTCAGATGCTTCAATTGCTCTTCCTGTTTCTCTTGGTAGTGTGCATCTATCTTCTTTGCAACCTACTTCAGCAAAATAGGTTCCTATTTTACAATAAACTTTGTAGACTCAGTAGCAGGTCTTTGGTCCTTGTTGCTTTCGATCACAGATTAGAAGTAAAGTTGTGACTAAACATTGTATTCAAACATAGGCATCAATTGGTATCCTTGACCTTGTCTAGGCCTACGATGACACGGTATCTCAACTTTCACTTCGTCCAACCAATGGGATATGTCTTCAAAATTTGGTGTCTCACCCTACTTATTTTGTAAAACCATTGGAGTCCAATATTTCTATTGTGGGAAGGTATGATGAGAACACCATCTAGGGCGTAGGACATAGATTAGATATTTATTATTATTTTATACATTTATCCATATTTCCTAGTGTCCAATGTGAAGCTTCCATAATGCTCATGTTTAGATAGGTTATGTTTTTAGCTAGCTAGTTAGTTTATTATAGCTTATTATTAGCTATTTGTTTTAAGATTAGTTGTTAGTTTCAGTCTATCTTATCTTCTTCCATATGCATTCTGATCTAGAAAAACTGCATTTAGTTGTACATATGTTTATTTAAGCATGGTTAATGAATAACACTCTATTTTTTTCTTGTGCAATCATGTTTGTCCTTGTTATCCTTATCGATGCACAGAATGAAGGAATTTACCATGATGAAACTTTTGCATCAACAAAAAAGATAAATATTATTAATATGGTTTTCATAATTATTGTAAATATTTATGGATGTTGCATCAAATGGACATGACGAGTGCATTTCTCAAATGTGACCTCAATAAGGAAGTCTACATGACACAACCAGAGGGATTCATCATACATGGTTAGGAGAACAAGGTATGTAGGCTTATCAAATTTCTCTATAGGCTAAAGTAGACACCTAAAGCCTAGTATGTGAAGTTCAATGAGCATCTTATGCAACATGGATTTCATTGTAGTCCATATGATTCAAATTTATACTTTAAAATACAATAAAGAGAGGTGGTGATCATCATTGTGTATGTCGATGACTTGGTCATCACTAGAAGTTTGGTGAAGTTGATTAAAGAGACCAAGAAAGCATTGAAGCATTTGTTTGACATGATTGATCTTGGGCTAATGCACTATTGACTTGGCTTAGAGGTATGGAAAATTGAGAACCATGTGTTTGTGTCACAAATAAATTTTGTGATAAGATGATAAATTGTGAGCCCACAAACACTCCAATAGAACAATGGTTGCAATTATTACATTATGATACATCTCCATAGGTTAATGAAACTCTCTATTTTCAGTTTATTAGGAGTGTCATTTACCTGACATTAGTTATGCTATAAGATTTATTTTATGGTTCATACAAGAACCTAAGGTGTGTCATTGGAAAATAATAAAGTGAGTAATTAGGTATATTTATGGTACGATTGATTACACTCTAGAGTATAAGAAGAATAATCAATTCTTCTTGATAGGTTTCATAAATGTAGCCTATGTAGGATCCATTTATGATAAGAAATTCACTTCTAGATATGTATTCTTTTTGGGATGTAGTTTGATTTCTTGGGGAAGTAAGAAGAAACATGTTTTTTCTCATTCTTCCACCAATGCTGAATATTGTGTCGTTGGAGGAGCTATCTAAGAGGTGATATAGGTACATCACATCTTGTCAAGAATGGGCATCACACAAAAGAAACTAATGATCCTGAGTTGTGACAATCAAGGAGTTCTGAAGTTTGTTCACAATCCAAGTTTCCATGAGTGAATGAAACACATCAAGGTTCAGTGTTAACATACAACTTCAATTTTGTCCCACTAAGTAGTAATGTGTAGACATTTTTAGATAGTCTCTTACACATGTAAAGTTTAATTTTTTTTCCCACTAAGAAGCAATGTGTAGATATTTTGACAAAGCCTCTTACACATGTAAAGTTTAAAAAATTTAAAAAATTTCTTGTATATACTTTGATTGAGCATTGATGTAATAAGGGGGGAATATTTTGAATAATGTCATGCTGATGTATTCACCTTATTTTTATAGAGATTATTGGAATTCATAAAGTAGTCATAACTCCCAACCTTATACCTTCTTGATTTCACATGTATCTATACTTCTATCACATCAATGCAAAGATTAATCATAGTATTAAAATCTATTTTGCATTTCTAACAACAATGTATTTACCTTAAATTTTCCTTCACCTAGGAAAATGTGTTCATAAAATGTGTTCTCAACATGTGTGACTTGGCACCATTCAAGTGCTTTTATCCAACCAAAATTGACTTGAATGCAATATTGTAAGATTTGCTTTTTCCAACATACCTGTTCAAAATGGTTTCTCAAACCACAAAATCATAAGGATAAAAATTATATATTTTTTGTGTATGACCTCTCTTACCACAATAATTGCAACCAAGTTCTTATTTTAGAACTTATTGGTATATGCTCGTATTTTTTATGGATGTCTCTATTTTATCAATAGCTTCATCTTTGACAAAAATAGTTTACATACTACTTGGTTCACCAACATATCCAAGACTTGTATATTTTATCCTCATTATTGGTTCTATGGGATCCATAATTTCTTGATCATATTTTCCTAATAGTTTTCCTTTATATCCAATTATTTGTAACATCTTTGAACCAATACCTTTGGTATGTCTTTCAAAATGTAAATCCAACATCACATTTATCACTATGAAAAATAATTGCATCATCATGACCCTCGTCATGACTATCATCATTTGTTGCACCATTATCATCTCTATGTACATATTTAACAAAACCACACAAATCATTAGTATTACCAATCAAACAACTAGTAGCATAAGAAAATTTATATTGTTGAAGTAAATTGTTGGTATCATATGATGCATATGACACCATTGTCATTTTCTTCTCAAGAAAATCTAGCGGTATTAATCTTATGAACTCATTTTGTTGAGCATTAATCTTCTCAAGCAATCTAATTTTAAATATTAATTGTGTGTTCTCTTCTTGCAGTCTATAAATCTCTTCAAATGAATCCAAAATATGTGCTTCTAGATGAGTTGTGTTTGACTTCGACTCTTTTTCCCATGATGATCTAGTTGAAGATAACTTTAACTAAAAATTATCATTGTCTTTATGAAATGAGATGTATCAAGAATCACTGACCATGCACCTCAATAGATCCTATTAATAGACCAAATATGATAACAAAAACTGTGTGCCAAAAATGACATCATCAATGCAGTTAAAATATTGGATTATTTGGTACATGAAAATGTACCACCATGCTTACATCTATAGATTAGGAAAGAGTGTCTTAGATTAGGATGAAAGTATTTACTTTATGCAATGTAATAAATTCACAAGTGTGCAATGATATTTTGGCAATGTAAATATGCATAGTTATCTCTATGTACATGTGTCATTAGAATAGGAATATAAAGAGTTATAGGAATAGTGTAGGCCAAGAAACACCATATGAAGAGTCACATTCCATCCTATATATGGATGTGCAATTGTAATAGAATAGCATCACAAAGGAAAGACCAGGAGCTGGGATATCACCCATGGAGCAACGAAAGGTGATGTAATATGATGTATTTGAGGTCTTTTATTCAATAAGAGTTTATTGTATTTTTCAACATTTACCATTAGTAATATTGGAGTAATTTCATAATCTGAATATAAGCTTATTTGCTTACCATTATTATTTCCTTCATATTGAGTTGAGTATTATTGATTTAGTGGCCATATTATTGAGTGATTATTCATTAAAAGCTAACACAAAATACCCTTAATATCTAAAAATAAATATCTATATGATAGATTTGGATCTAGACAATAAAGTTACAAGATTTTGAAATTCTATAGACAATTGAAAGGTTTTTTAGCCTTCACCAAATCAAATTCAGGAAACTATATAAGTTTTAAAACATAAAAATAAATTATCTCGATCTTCAAATAAAAGAACATGATAAGACACTTTAATTGTTACTTGTGTTTTATATATATGAATTGTCTTCTATGTCTTTGTATCCTTCATAAACTTTTTGCTTTAGTTCACAAGAATATTAGTAACCTTCAAATATGAAATGATTCAAGCAATATTTAGATACCAATCGATTAAATTTTAACCATCCTATTTCTATTTCATGTAGGATCTCCTGAAGTGCAAAGAAAAAATCATGTTTTTATATTAATCGAAGACACAAAATCAAACAAGTAATTATCCTTTTATTTAAAAAAAAAAAAAAATCCTTTTAAAAAATCATAACCCATGTTAAAATATCAACTTTGATCCTAACAATTTTCCTCTTTTAAAATTTATATGCACATCAATTTAACTTTGCAAAAAAGACTTACCATGTGTGCCATAAAAAATAGAACTCTAGACACTAAGCTTTCAAGTAAGGTCCTCTAACGTTGCACCAAAATTTGGAGACAAGAGTGGGGTGCCTGAAATTCAAATGCGTACCCAATATGAAATATTGAACATGCATAAAATTATACTCTACTTGCAAAAGAGCTTTGAACTTGTGATCTTCGGTTTAAAAATGAAGGCTTCTTAAGGATAGAAAAAAAGGTGTGTTGGCATTGAAAATTATAGAAGCTTTACCTCCTAGATAGATCTTTTCACCACACGCAAAGATAAGAACCTACACAAAAACCTCTATTGGCTCATGATATGTTCAACAAATTATTTATTTATATATATAGGAATTGGCTACATCTCAATATTTTTTACTACAATCAAGGTTTAAATTCTAGAGTTGCTCCTATAACTCCTATACCACTTCAATATTAATGACCTGACGTTGTTAGAGAAACCACCTTGTTCAGCAGATTGTTATCCCATTAGTACTTGGAAATACCACCTCATTATTAATGACCTGACGCTGTTAGAGAAACCACCTTGTTCAACAGATTGTTATCCCAGTAGTACTTGGAAAGACCAACCAAAACATGAAAGAGAGAGCTTTGGGAAGGAATAATGAGTGGCAATTTTTTTTTTAAGAATTTCTATAATCCTTAGCTTGTTGGGCAAGCACAAAGGTAACAGGGATCCTAACTCTTTAGGGAATCAAACCAGGGAGAGCACTGGCAAGAAAAAATGAACCTCTATAATCTTAGTTTATTAGGCAAAGACGAAGTCAATTGACCCCGATTCTTTAGGGAATAGAGAAATGTTTTTGGGTAGCCCACTAGTTTTTTGAAAGGGTTCCAATATCTTATATAGATACAAAGCCCTAACCATTATGTTGTTTCACAGAGCAAAAATGTTTTTGGGTAGCCCACTAGTTTTTTGAAAGGGTTCCCATATCTTATATAGATCCAAAGCCCTAACCATTAAGTTTTTCACAGGGATAATTTTTTTAAAGTAAAGCACATGTTTGTTGAAAGGGTCTCAACCCCCTATGCAATGGTTTGAACCTAGGTCTTTTGGATGAAAAACCAAAGCCATACCACTATGGTGTCTTAAAAAAGACTAAAATTTTAGGGTAAAGCATTGGTTTTTGAAAGGGAACTCAAACCCCTTGTACCAAGGTTTGAACTATTTGGATGGATCTTTGGAAAAAGCCCCAAAGACACACCACTATGATATCTCTCATGGAACTAAAAATTTAAGTTAAAAACATGGGATTTTATAAAGGATATTGGGGTTTGAACTTGGGTTTCCTGAATGAAAACTTAAAGACACCACTATGGTATCCCTCGTGGGACAAATTTTTTTAAGGTAAGTCTTGGGTTTTTTTGAAAGGATCAGCAATGATTTGAACTTGGGTTTTTTTTAAAGGGTTCCAATCCTTTGAGCAATGGTTTGAACTTGGGTCTCTTGGATGAAAACTAAAAAACATACCACTATGATATTCAGAATAAAATTTTAAGGTAAAACACGATTTTTAAAAAGGGTCTTGCTCCTAGTTTGAACTTGGGATAAAATTTTAGGGTAAAGCACAATCAAAAGGGTCTTGGTTGGTCTTTTAAAAGGGTCTTGGTCTAGTTTGAACTTGGGATACATTTTTTGGGTAAAAACATGGTTTTTAGAAAGGGTTCTATGTTGAAGTTGTTTTTTTTTTAAATGAAAACCCAAAGGTTTTTTAAAAGGATCCTGTTCTAGTTTTATTTGATTTTTTTAATATCAAAACCCAAAGACATATCATTATGTGGTAAAAAATTTAAGTAAAACAGGGCTTTTGAAAGGGTCCTTATCTTTTGTACTAGCATTTGAAATTAAATCTCCTAACTGAAAACTCAAAAACAAATCACTCTAATATCCCTCATAAGACTAGTGAGACATCGCGAAACTAGTGAGACAATTTCATTGGTAGAACAATGTGTTTATAGTGTATTAAAAGAAGGACAAAGTCTGAGAACTTGAACAAAACATCATACAAGAACGATGAGACTTTTCCCATCCAAATTAGTCATTTTAGCGTTAAAATGAGGACTCAAAAGTTGAAAAAAATATCATTACTAGACACGCATGGAGATTCATACAAGGACGATGAGACATGTCCCTTCTAAATTAGTCGTTGTACCTCAATAACTAACGATCTTTAGAAATTCATTAAGAGGATCGGATGACAAGGTGTTTGTGTCAAATGGAACACTGGTTTATGACATACATATGATAAATCATATATTTGCACTCTCATATTTTGTTAGTAGAAATCTACCATATTTGCCAATAGTGAATAAAGTTCTTCATACTAAAATGATGATGCGCTTTGTATTATGAGTGAGTTTAATATTTATGATAAATGTGTATAAAAAGTGAAGCTCTAAGAATGGATATTTGTTACCAAGCAAAGTCTTATGCAAATGAGAGAAGCATCAAGAACTTTGATTATCATAAAGTTTATAAGCATCAAGAACTTTGATTATCATAAAGTTTATATGAAGTCCTCTTGAGGCTTTGTAGATCTATTAGCTACGAAGAGGAATGTGTGGCCTTTGATTGACGTAGAAATGAAAGAAGCATCGAGAACTTTGATTATAATAAAGTTTATATGAAGTCCTCTTGAGGCTTTGTAGATCTATTAGCTACGAAGAGGAAGGTGTGACCTTTTATTGACGTAGAGATCCTGAGAGGAGGTGTGAAAGCTAAGCAAGATATGAAGCCAAAACATCATAAACGCTTATCCATCATGCATTGCTAAACCCCATCACCTTCATAAAATTATCGATTCACATCGAACGAGAATTTTTTATCTATATGGAAGTGGGAATCCCCATTGTCTATTTCAACATAATGTCAAATACCTACAACAATCTCATTTGGACTTAGTGCCTGCCCTACTAGGAATATGACCCCTCCAAATCCTCCTTATGTCTATCAAACATCATGGCTCTAATACCATAAATCCTTTAACATGGGCCACAACATTCATATTTCGTATTAGAGATATACAAGGAGATTATAGACTAGAATTTGGTTGGTAAGCACTAGTGTTTAAAACTTGCAACTTGGAAAAAATCAGTCTAATAGAATTTTTTTTATAGATTTGGTTAGTGTGAGAAATCCCACAACTAAATGTTAAGGGTTGAGCATCCCCATCCCACCATGACCTCTCATAAGGGTGAGAGTTGATCTTATCAATAGGGCAAAACACACAATCATACACATACCCCTCACACACTTGCTCACATTGTTGTTTGAAGCTTGGACATCCCGAATAAGAGCAAAAACCCGAATTGTTGTGTTGTCCTCCTCAAGACTAGCAGGATAATAGAGTTACTAGGTAACTGGAAGAAACTCAACCAAAGCAATCGAAGAAAAAAAATACCACAAAAAAAAAATAAGAAAAATAAAAAATAAAACTATCAATTTTGTATTAGATTTTCATTACAATGATACTCAATTATAGTTTATGAAACAACAATTCAACTCAATGGCAAATACAATATAAAAATACAACATGATTTTCCTCTTCTTTCCCTTGTAGTTGATTTTGATGGTTGGCCTTAGCTTTAAACTTGTGAACGAAGACTCTTCAAGTGTAATATCATCATGATATATCTCTTTAAATTCTCTTAAATATTTTGTTTCCTCCTCAAGTGCTTAAAGGTCATCTATAGTAAACTTGGGCTCCATATAACTCTCGAAAATCCAATAAGAAAATGGATTTAACTCATCCAATATAATTGCTTTGTAGGATTCACTACCCTCTACTTGTCTTACGCAAAGTTTAAGATTGTATTGTACAAAGACAAGGTTTTTGAGGTGGTCTTGACTCAACTTGTTGTGCTTTTTCATGGAAATAATCTCAAATAGATACAATTTGTGCTCATTATAAGTGAGGCATGGCAAGGTGCATTACATACCTTGAATTATATGAAGAAAATGAGGAGTCTTGTTTATGTTGAAAAGGTCCTTATAACTACTTGTACTAAACTTACTAATTTATGTCACAATATATATAAGATCACAATATAAATAACTATAAAAGACATAGATGTGATCAATCATAAATAATGTTTTATTCACAAATTTATTTGTAGTGTAAACTTTTTATTTTTTAACTTTGTAAACATGATAATTATAATGTGTAGTTTGTTGTAGATGTGCACTTTTCGATACAATCTACGACAAGCTTTTCATTAGGTTGTGTTGTGCAACTTAAAAAGTTAACAGATTTTTAATTTCTTCACTTGTTATGTTTAGATTATGATTCTCATTAGGTTGTGCCATGCAACCAAATTTACATTGCTTGACTCAGGAGTAGATACTGAATTCTTTTTAGTGGATCTCAAAGAAATAGTTACAGTGGTGAACATTTATGGCCCCTATAAAGAAAGGGTGCAATAATAGGATAAAGTTATGGATCAAAAGTTTTTAGAAGCTAATATTTTAATTTTAGGAGGTGATTTAAACTTAACTTTCTCGAGGAGTGAAGTGTGGGGTTTGTTGAGCAAGGTGCAGAAAAAGAATTGCAAAAGTATTGTCATTGTTGTCAACACAGTCAGATTGATGCAGTTGATGCAGTTCAGAGGTCAGTCAGATCAAGTGCAGAAAGTTTCAAGGAAAACAGAGGTGACCCAGATTCAGAAACTGGCAAAAAGAGACAAGGAAGAAAACTGTCGCGATATCGCGACATGTTTTCTGTCGCGATTTCGCGACATGGTCGAGGAGAGAGAAGGCGCAGCCGAAAATGTCACGATTTCGCGACATGTCGAGTTTTCGTTGAGGAGAGAGAAAATGTGTCGCGATTTCGCGACAAAAAGTAGGAGAGAGAAAATGCACGCCAAATTGTCGCGATTTCGCGACATGTCCGAGGAGAGAGAAGATGCGAGCAAAACTGTCGCGATATCGCGACATGGCAGAGGAGAGAGAAAGTGAAAGCTAAACTGTCGCGATTTCGCGACATGTTGGCAGAGAATGGAAACAAAGGTGTAGCGATATCGCTGCATGATGAAAATACATGGAACTAAGGTGTAGCGATTTTGCTACATGTTGAAACAAAGAGAAACTAAGGTGTAGCGATTTCGCTACATGTTGAAACAAAGAGAAACTAAGGTGTAGCGATGGCGCTACATGTTGAAACAAAGGGAAACTAAGGTGTAGCGATTTCGCTACTAGTCAAAAGTGTAGAACTGAAAGATGCAGCAATGATATTACAAGTCAAAATTTCATGAAAAGAGGCAAGGTGAAAACACAAGGCACAAAGATGTAAAAATCTCGCCATTGCATGAAGCATAGTGTCGCGATTTCGTGACATGTTCCATTTTCGTTGGAGTTTGCAAGCAAAGCTGTACGGAAGAGCAAAGTGTCGCGATTTCGTGACATGTTCCATTTTTTGCTGCTGCTGGCAAAGAAGAGTGTATGGAAGCCGAAAGTGTCACGATTTTGCGACAAGCAGGATGATGACGTCAGCAAAGTTGAAAAGTGTCACGATTTCATGACAGGATGAAAGGAAAGCTGCTGGAAGCCGAAAGCGTCACGATTTCGTGACATGCTTAAGGATGACGTCAGCAAATGTTGAAAGTGTCGCGATATCGCGACAAGATGCAGGGAAAGCTTGCAAGAGCCAAAATGGTCATGATTTCGTGACATGCTTAAGGATGACGTCAGCAAAAGTTCTAAGTGTCGCGATATCGCGACATGAACAGAAGGAAAGCTTTCAAGGCCAAAATGGTCACGATTTCATGACAACCTTCAGGGTGACGTCAGCATAAGTTAAAAGTGTCACGATATCGCGACAGGTAACAGTCTGGCAGGTAAAACCCGCAGGAACATGCAAGGTGACACGTGTCAAAAAAGCCGACAGGAAAATCATGCAGCCAGTTACGTAAAAAGTAACTGAAGTCAGACAGACAGTTAAACGTTGACAGGTGTTGGACATGCAATGCAACAGCCAAACATGCATAATTGAAACGCATTCGAAAAGCCGAATATGAAGGATAATAAAAGCATTCGAAAGGTCGTATTTGCAGGCATTCTAACAGATGTATTTGAAGCATACAGAAAAGCCGAACATGAAGAATCGAAAAGCTTTCGAAGAATCACATATGGAGTTTCGAAAAAGCATTCGAAAAGCCGTATTCGAAGAAATTGAATAGTCGAAGTGCATGAAACAAAATTGCCGTATTGCATGGTTTCCAAAAGACGTATTGCAGGGTTTCGAACAGTCGAAGTGCATGGAACCGAATAGCCGTATTGCATGGATTCGAATAGTCAGAGTATGTGATTCGATTGCATGCAGGATTGAAAGGTTATAAAAGAATAATCGTACAGAGAAGACGTTGCTGCTGTTAGAGAGAAATTGCTGTAAAAGGAGGGTTAGAAAAGAATCAAGAGAAAAATAAGCAGAGCCGTGAGAGTGTGTAGAGTTGGGTTAATTGCGCACAGACCAGTGGTCGTGCATGAAGTGAAGACATTTTTATGTCATTCTAAATTGATCAGAATTGCAGTCCAAGTTGGTGCTTGGTACTAGGAGTTGGTGCTCCATCTGTTGCAGCAAAAAATTACAGGGGTTGGTGCTCCTTCCAGTTGGTGCTGGTAAAGTATTTGTAAAATTGATTTTGCAAAGACTGGATTTGGATTGGAGTCCAAGCAGTCATTTTTGAGGAGTAGCCAAATTGGTGAACCTCGGTATATTGAGTGTTGTGGTGTGCTCTCTTGTTCAAGTTGTTTTTCAGTTGTCAAGTTCTCTTTATTTCATATTAAATGTTGTAGATATAAAAATTAATAACTACACTGATTCACCCCCCCTCTCAGTGTCATTGTGTAATCATCAATTGGTATCAGAGCAAGGTTCCTTGTACAAGCTTAATCAGCTAAGGAGATCTTGGAAGAAACAATGGCAGGTGGTGAAGGATTTTCATCCAACAAAGCTCCCTTATTTGATGGAACAAATTACACCTTCGGAAACTCGAATGCAAACATATCTGAGTGCATTGGGATACGATATTTGGGATTCTGTAGATAGTGGATACACAGCACCCACTACTCCTCCAACAGATACTCGCTGAGAAAAAGAAATTTGAAAACAACTCCAAAGCTAAGAATGCCATAATGTGTGGGCTTGTTGACAGTGAACTGATAAGAGTCATGAGTTGTAAATCAGCAAAAGACATGTGGGATAAACTGAAGAGCATCCATGAAGGAGACAATAAGATTAAGGAAGCAAAACTGCAAACTCATCGAGCACAGTTCGAAGCACTGCAAATGAATGAAGATGAAAACATAGAGACTTATATGCTGAGAGTCAACGGAATTATTAATGCAATCAGAGGACTCGGTGAAGAAATTGATGATGCAGTTGTTGTGAAAAAGGTTCTCATAACACTTCACAAAATATTTAACTCCAAAGTCTCTACAATAGAAGAGGCAAAAGATCTAAACAACTTCAGCATGGATGAGTTGCATGGTTCCCTGACAACATATGAAATGAGAATAGGACAAACCAAGTCTACAGACAGAGAAGCAGCTTTTAAAGCACACAAGAATGTAAAAGTTGAACATGAATCTGAGGATGAAGGAACACTGGATGAAACAGAAGCCAATTTTGTTCGAAAACTCACAAAAGGAAAAGGAAAATATAGAGGGAAGCTACCTTTTAAATGCTTCAATTGTGGAGGAGTCGGTCATTTTGCAGCCAAATGTCCAATGCAGGAGAGAACCAAAAATGGTGAAGGTTCACACCAAGAAAAAGGTGACTTGGAAGAAGAAACAAAATTTCAGAAAGAACAACTTCAAGAAGAAAAGCTTCATAACCAAGAATGTCAGCAGTTCTGAAGAAAGCACAGATGAGGAGTCTGAAGAAGAAGGAGGTGAAGCTCTGTTCATGGCACTTGAAGAAGAAAGAACAGAGGAAAATCAGGAAGGTGATGAAAATTCCAAGGATGAAGCTGAAGTGTATTTGGAAGGAGAATTGGTTGCTGCACTTGAAGAGTTGAGTGCAGAAAGGAAGAAGAATAAAAAATTTTCAAAGAAATTAGAGAATGCCACAGACATAATAAACAATCTAAAAATACAGACAGAGGAATTCAAGAAAATGTCTGAAGTTCTTGATGAACAATTAACTGTAAAGACAGTTGAATGCAGCAAGCTAGAGGAAGACATTGTTAAGTTAAGGATGCAATTAGAGGAGATGAATAGAAAATTGAACTGTTTTCATAAGTTTGAAGAAAGTACTGTAAAGCTGGATAAAATGTTAAATAACCAAAGGCCTTCCGGCATCAAATTTGGTTTAGGCTTTGATGAAGGAGAATCTTCAAAGGATTCAAAGAACTTGAATATAGAACCCACAAAGAAAGAAGAAAAGATCGTGGTTGAACCGGAAAAACAAAATAATGCAAAAGAAAACAATAATTCCAGATTCAAGAAGAATACTGACAAAGATGGATTCACAAAAGTCACACATCCGAGGAGGAGAAGAGTCATGGCTCCTACTTCAAACTGGCAAAGACCGGCACCTAGGTTTAATCATGCATTTTCTGGTTATTGTTTTAAATGCAATGCTTATGGCCATAAGATTTCAGATTGCAGGCATAATGTATCTCAAAGGAATTTTACCAGCAGAAATGTTTTTTCTCCTTTAATGAATTATGCAGTTGAATGTTATAATTGTCATAATTTTGGACATATTGCTAGAAACTACAGAAGCACTTTTGCATCAAATAATTATCAAGGTAGAAAATCTCAGCCAAGTGGGTTGAAACAAAACCAGAAATTTCCTGAAAAACAGGCACATGCTAATGAAAGGACAAAGGCAAAACAAGTAGCAAAATCTGCTATCAAACCAGAATGGAAAGAAAAGGAATCTTTGATTGTCCAGATTGCTTTTAAAGCTCGTAACAAATCAGCACCTTGGATACTTGACAGTGGTTGTTCCAATCACATGACAGGTGACAAGCAAAAGTTTGAGAATTTACAGAATTATGAAGGTGGTTCTGTGAAATTTGGAAATAATGATGGAGCAAAGATTGTTGGAAAGGGATCAGTCAAGATCGGTGATGGCAATATAAAATCAAAAGAAGTCTTGTTTGTAATTGGCCCGAAGCATAACTTGCTAAGTGTAAGTCAAATATGTGACAGAGGTCATGATGTAATCTTCAAGAAGGAGGGTCATGAAGTAAGAAAGACAAAAAATGGAAAGTTAATAGCCACTGGACTGAGAACTTCAAGAAATTTGTATACACTTTCATAAACTGTAGAAGGAACATGCTTGATGGGACAGGAAGATGAAAATTGGCTATGGCACAAGAGGCTAGGGCATATTAGTTTTAACAATCTGGCAAAAATCAGTTCAAAAAGAGCAGCTAGAGATATACCAAACATTGGCAAACCCGTAAATAGCATCTGTGAGTCATGCCAAAAGGGAAAACAAACCAGAGCCACTTTCAAAGCAAAAGAATACTTCACTAGCAAGCCATTAGAACTAATTCACACCGATCTATGTGGACCCATGAGAACTGAAAGCATAAATGGACACAAATATTTTATGCTATGTATAGATGACTACTCAAGAATGACATGGGTACTATTTCTGAAACTCAAGTCAGAAGCCTTTGAAATGTTTAAAACCTTCAAAAATCTTGTTGAAAATCAATCAGGAAAAAGAATTAAATGCCTAAGATCAGACAGGGGAGGAGAGTTTATCTCCGAAGAATTTGCAGAATACTATCAAAAACATGGGATAAGAAGACAGTTTTCAGCAGCTAGGACACCTCAGCAGAATGGTGTTGTAGAAAGGAAGAATAGAACAGAGGCAGGAAATGGCAAGGACAATGCTGCGTAAAAAACAAAATAGCCGACGATTTTGGAAAGAGGCAGTTCATACTGCAGTTTACATTCAAAACAGGTGCATGCTGAGACCACATGAAAGCAAAACAGCTTATGAGTTGTGGTTTGGCAGAAAGGCAACAGCAAGACATTTCAAAGTATTTGGCAGCAAGTGCTACATAAAACGGACTGAAGATAACCTCGGTAAATTTGAAGATAGAGCTGATGAAGGTATCTTTCTCGGTTACTCAACAAAAAGCAAGGCATACACATGTTACAACAAGAGGTTGAAGAAAATTGTTGAAAGTGCTGATGTGAAAGTTGATGAAGGTAGAGAACAAGAAACTACTTATCAAGAAAACTACCCTATGTATGAAGAAGTCATTGAAGGTGATGATGAAAAAGAAACAGAGAAGAATCAGAAAATTGATCCAGATGGTGTAAAAACTGAATCTGAAGAAGAAGAAAACAGAAAATTTAAAACAGGCAACTGGCAGAAAAATCATCCAAGTGAACAGATTATTGGGGATCCCACAGATGGTATTCAAACAAGAAGAACAGCAGTGAGGAACTATTCTCTGTTATCTAGTATTGAACCTAAAAATGTTGCTGAAGCAAGCACTGATGAAAGTTGGATGAAGGCAATCAATGAAGAACTAGATCAGATAGAGAAAAACAATACCTGGGAATTAGTACCTAGACCAACAAATAAAAACATAATTGGCACTAAATGGGTTTTTAGAAATAAATTGAATGAAGATGGGCAAGGTTGTCGTAAATAAGGCAAGATTGGTATGTAAAGGCTATGCTCAAAGTTGAAGGCATTGATTTTGAAGAAACTTTTGCACCGTAGCCGGACTAGAGGCAATCGAATGTTTCGGCATTAGCAGTTCATAAAAACTTCAAAGTATATCAAATGGATGTAAAATCAGCATTTTTGAATGGAAAACTGGAAGAAGAGGTTTACATTGAACAACCAGATGGCTTCCAACTTGGTGACAATCCAGATTTTGTTTGCATGTTAAAGAAAGCTTTATATGGATTAAAACAGGCACCCGGAGCATGGTATGCAAGGTTGGATAATTATCTAATTAAACAAGGGTTTAAGAAAGGTTTGGTGGATAGCAACTTATATGTCAAAACAGAGAAGGGTCATCTTATTGTTCTTGTTGTTTATGTAGATGACATAATATTTGGCAGCAAAGATGGATGAATACTCGCAAAGACATATCAATTAAAATGAAAAAAGAATTTGAGATGTCAATGATTGGTGAACTTTCTTATTTCTTAGGTCTGCAGGTCAATCAAAATGAAAAAGGCATTTTTATTTCTCAAGTTAAATATGTAAAAGAAATGCTGAAAAAGTTCACAATGGAAGACAAGAAACCGGTCAAGCACTCCCATGACAACAAGTCGCAAGTTGAGCAAGGATGATAAATCTCCGGATGTGGATCAAACAATGTACAGTGTCTATGATTGGAAGCCTCGTCGTATTTAACAGCCACTAGACCGGATATATTACAAGCAGTATGTATGGTTGCAAGATTTCAGGCCACTCCCAAAGAAACTCATGTAACAGCTGTAAAGAGGATCTTCGGATATCTCAAGGGCACTATGGATTATGGGTTGTGGTACCCAAAAGGTAAAGATTTCACTTTGATTGCATATTCCGATGCAGATTGGGCAGGATGTATTGATGACAGAAAGAGCACAAGTGGAGGAGCATTTTATCTTGGTGACAGGCTAGTAGCATGGCACAGCAAGAAACAAGAATCAATATCTCTACCCACCGCAGAGGCAGAATATATTGCAGCAACAACATGCTATACTCAGATATTATGGATGAGACAAACGTTGAAAGATCTTGGTATTCATTTCAAAGAGCCAATTTCAATTAAATGTGATAACACTAGTGCTATCAACATATCCAAGAATCCAGGAATGCATTCAAGAACCAAACATATTGCAATCCGATATCATTTCTTGAAGGATAAAGTTGCAGAAGGAGAGGTTAAATTGGATTTTGTTCCAACTACAGAGCAAGTAGCCGATATATTCACAAAACCTTTGCCTAAGGAAGTATTTGAATACCTTCGGAAGAAGTTGGGAGTAGTCACACCACCCAAGCACTGATTAGCTATGGGAAACACATTCTCGGGGGGAGCATTCAAACTTTTAAGTCTGAGAATGTTGTGCATAGACTCGTGGGGAGTCTACAGCAGCCCTTTGGTATTATTGGCAAAGGGGGAGAAGAAATTAAGCAAGGTTGCGAGTGTGTTGCCAACAATTCCAAAGGGGGAGATTGTTGAGCAAGGTGCAGAAAAAGAATTGCAAAAGTATTGTCATTGTTGTCAACACAATCGATTGATGCGATTGATGCAGCTCGAGGTCGACCAGATCAAGTGCAGAAAGTTTCAAGGAAAACAGAGGTGACCCAGATTCAGAAACTGGCAAAAAGAGACAAGGAAGAAAACTGTCGCGATATCGCGACATGTTTTCTGTCACGATTTCGCGACATGGTCGAGGAGAGAGAAGGCGCAGCCGAAAATGTCACGATTTCGTGACATGTCGAGTTTTCATTGAGGAGAGAGAAAATGTGTCACGATTTCGCGACAAAAAGTAGGAGAGAGAAAATGCACGCCAAATTGTCACGATTTCGCGACATGTCCGAGGAGAGAGAAGATGCGAGCAAAACTGTCGCGATATCGCGACATGGCAGAGGAGAGAGAAAGTGAAAGCTAAACTGTCACGATTTCGCGACATGCTGGAGAGAAGGAAACAAAGGTGTAGCGATATCGCTACATGTTGAAATGAATGGAAACAAAGGTGTAGCGATATCGCTGCATGATGAAAATACATGGAACTAAGGTGTAGCGATTTCGCTACGTGTTGAAACAAAGAGAAACTAAGGTGTAGCGATTTCGCTACATGTTGAAACAAAGAGAAACTAAGGTGTAGCGATGGCGCTACATGTTGAAACAAAGGGAAACTAAGGTGTAGCGATTTCGCTACTAGTCAAAAGTGTAGAACTGAAAGATGCAACCAATGATATTACAAGTCAAAATTTCATGAAAAGAGGCAAGGTGAAAACACAAGGCACAAAGATGTAAAAATCTCGTCATTGCATGAAGCATAGTGTCGCGATTTCGTGACATGTTCCATTTTCGCTGGAGTTTGCAAGCAAAGCTGTACGGAAGAGCAAAGTGTCGCGATTTCGCGACATGTTCCATTTTTGCTGCTGCTGGCAAAGAAGAGTGTACGGAAGCCGAAAGTGTCACGATTTCGCGACAAGCAGGATGATGACGTCAGCAAAGTTGAAAAGTGTCACGATTTCATGACAGGATGAAAGGAAAGCTGCTGGAAGCCGAAAGCGTCATGATTTCGTGACATGCTTAAGGATGACGTCAGCAAATGTTGAAAGTGTCGCGATATCGCGACAAGATGCAGGGAAAGCTTGCAAGAGCCAAAATGGTCACGATTTCGTGACATGCTTAAGGATGACGTCAGCAAAAGTTCTAAGTGTCGCGATATCGCGACATGAACGAAGGAAAGCTTTCAAGGCCAAAATGGTCACGATTTCGTGACAACCTTCAGGGTGACGTCAACATAAGTTAAAAGTGTCACGATATCACGACAGGTAACAGTCTAGCAGGTAAAACCCACAGGAACATGCAAGGTGACACGTGTCGAAAAAGCCGACAGAAAATCATGCAGCCAGTTACGTAAAAAGTAACTGAAGTCGACGATACGCTAAACGTTGACAGTGTTGGACATGCAATGCAACAACCAAACATGCATAATTGAAACGCATTCGAAAAGCCGAATATGAAGGATAATAAAAGCATTCGAAAGGTCGTATTTGCAAGCATTCTAACGTACGTATTTGAAGCATACATAAAAGCCGAACATGAAGAATCGAAAAGCTTTCGAAGAATCACATATGGAGTTTCGAAAAAGCATTCGAAAAGCCGTATTCGAAGAAATTGAATAATCAAAGTGCATGAAACAAAATTGCCGTATTGCATGGTTTCCAAAAGACGTATTGCAAGGTTTTGAACAGTCGAAGTGCATGGAACCGAATAGCCGTATTGCATGGATTCGAACAGTCAGAGTATGTGATTCGATTGCATGCAGGATTGAAAGGTTATAAAAGAATAATCGTACGGAGAAGACGTTGTCATTGTTAGAGAGAAATTGCCGTAAAAGGAGGGTTAGAAAAGAATCAAGAGAAAAATAAGCAGATCTGTGAGAGTGTGTAGAGTTGGGTTAATTGCAGACCACTCGTGGTCGTGCATGAAGTGAAGACATTTTTATGTCATTCTAAATTGATCAGAATTGCAGTCCAAGTTGGTGCTTGGTACTAGGAGTTGGTGCTCCATCTGTTGCAGCAAAAAATTACAGGGGTTGGTGCTCCTTCCAGTTGGTGCTGGTAAAGTATTTGTAAAATTGATTTTGCAAAGACTGGATTTGGATTGGAGTCCAAGCAGTCATTTTTGAGGAGTAGCCAAATTGGTGAACCTCGGTATATTGAGTGTTGTGGTGTGCTCTCTTGTTCAAGTTGTTTTTCAGTTGTCAAGTTCTCTTTATTTCATATTAAATGTTGTAGATATAAAAATTAATAACTACACTGATTCACCCCCCTCTCTCAGTGTCATTGTGTAATCATCAGGGTTTTCCTGCTAGAACTGGTCCATTGGTTAATTACTTCATTCAAAAGTTTAAATTCAAGGGGCTGGTAGACCTAGTGCCTATAAAATCTATCCCAACTTGGAGAAACATGAGGATAGGAGTTGATAGAATTTCTAAGATATTGGACAAATTCTTAGTAGAAAATATTTTGGTAAATGGAATTTGCAGATTGAAGTTGGAGGAGACTCTGATCACTCCCCTATCATGCTTCTTATAAAAAAAGATAATAAAAAAACCATATTGTCCTTTTTAATTCAATTCCAAGTGGCTAAAAAATGATAGCTTTGTAACTCTAGTCAAATCAGAATGGGTGAAGTTTTATCCTAGTCTGAAAGAAACTACTCATATACAATTTGCAGTAAATCCAATAAGGTTTAAGGAAATAGTGGTTCAGTGGGCCCATAAAAAAATTGATGGATGAGCAAAAACTAAGGCTTAAGTATAAAAAAAATTGATGGAGGAGCTTTTAGTGTTTCTAGCAGATGACTTTGAAAAAGAAACATATGATAAAATAAGGCTTAAGTATAAAAGTTTAGAATAGTAGAAGAGAAGATTGTTGGCCGACAGAGAAGCAGGAAGGAGGCTCAAAAGTAGAGAACCATAGATTGCAAGTGGGGATGATAAAAATAAAAATTTTCATAGCTTTGCAAATCATAAAAAACAACAAAATACAATTTGGGAGCTGCAGGTACAAGATGGAAATAAAGTCTCCTCCTTTAAAGGAATAACTGGCATTGGTGTAAGGCATTTTGGTCAACTATACAAGGATCCTAGTCAAGTTAATATAGCTAAAAAGTTAAAATAACTTCTCTCTTTTCTAAAATTATAGATGAGGAAGCCAATGGTGAGTTGATTAAGGAAGTCTAAAAGGAGGAGCTCAAAGTTGTTTTAACCTCCTTCCAAAAATATAAGAGTCCAAGACCTGATGGATGGATTGTGGAATTCTTTCTTGAGCTCTATGACCTTTTGGAGTCTGAACTACTCAAATTTGTAAAGGATTCTAGGCTAAAAGGAAGGATAAATGTAGTCTTCAACTCTACCTTCATTCCTCTTATTCCAAAAAAGGATAATCCTCATTCCTTTGATGATTTTAGGCCTATTTTTTGTGTAACTATGTGTATAAAATCATAGCAAAAATAATTGTATCAAGAATTAAAAGGTTCTTCTATGCTTCTATATCTATTGAGCAATTTAGTTCCTTGCATGGTAGACAAATTCATGAAACAATTGGTGTTGCTCAAGAAAGTCTTCATAACATAAAAACAAAGAAACTACCAATAATGGTGATGAATTTGGATCTCTCCAAGGCTTTTGACATAGTAAATTGGCTATATTTAAGAATGATATTTATATTAGGTTTTGTGTGTAGATGGTGAAATGGATTAGGATATGTATTTTTTTTATTTCTTTTGAAGTTTTGGTTAATGGGTCAACCTCTCAGTTCTTCAAATATTCTCAAGGGATTAGACAAGGTTGCCCCTTGTCACCACTATTATTTATTTCGATAGTTGAGGGATTAAGAAGGTGTATTATAAAATATGAGAGGAAAGGAATAGTAAAGTGAATTAGAATATGTAGAACAGTGGAAGTCACCCATCTACTTATTGTAGATGATGTTCTTTTCATAGATGGAACAATAAGAGTTACAGAGAAGTTAAAACAATATTTAGATCTTTTTTGTTTGGCAACAGGTATGCAGATTAATGCACAAAAGTCAAGCATCTCTTTTAACTATGTGGATTAGAATTAAACTATAATATCAGAATTGACCTTCAAGAGGGGTTTAAATATCTAGGGTTCTTTTTGAAACCCAATGACTATACTAAACAAGACTGGAATTGGTTGATAAATAAGATGGAAGGAAGAATTAATATATGGTGCAACAAATGGCTCTCTTTGGGGAGGAGATTGACTTTGGTCAAGTCTGTGTTGGAGGTAATACTAGTATATTGGTAATCTTTGGCTCATATACCAAAATAAATTTTGGAAAAAATTAGACAATTAAGCTATAGGTTCTTATGGACAGGGAAAAAGGAAAGGGAAGGTATTCCCTTGGTTAAATGGTAATCCTTAGCCAAGCCCAAGGAAAATGAAGGATGGAAACTTAAGAACATCTTCCTATTTAGCAAGGCTCTAGCAACAAATTGTGTTTGGAAGATAATATCAAAGGAAGGCTTATGGAATAAAATTATACATGAAAAGTATTTAGACCCGCTCACAGTTGAGGAGTGGATAAGGGCCCCAATGAAGCAAACCCATAATGTTTCAATCTGTTGGAAGGCAATAATTTAGACCTTTTATATTGTAGGTGATTGGCTTACTTGGAAAATAGGGTATGGTTCAAGGATAAGACTAGGATTAGACCCTTGTATTGGTTGTGATGATATGCAGAGACTGCCAAATAATGTAATTTAAATCCTAAGATCTCAGGGGATTGGAAATATTTTCCAAGTAGCTGACCCTAAATCTTCTACAAAATAAATTCAGGGATGGAAGGAAGCAATAGTGTTAGGGCTTCAAGATCAGGAGGCACACCAATAGGAAGAATATGTGGGAAGACTTAAAGTTGGACATATCAAGTTGTGAGAGGAAATTGATCAATTGGTTTGGACAAAGAATGGAGCTAAGGGGGAGTACACTCCAAAGTTGGGATATAAGACTCTATTGGAAGATAGCAATGACAATCCAACATGGTGGTGGAAGACACTCTGGAAGTAAAAATCCCTATTGAAGGTACGACTGTTCCTATGGCTTGCCATGAAAAATAAGGTTCTAACATGGGAAGTACTACAAAAGAAGAATTGGAATGGTCCAAGAAGGTGTCATTTAAGTAAGTCAAATAGTAAAACAATTAATCATTTATTGGTTGCTTGCTCCTTTACTAGACATGTTTGGAGGGAGGTTATAACACAATTAAAGCTTCCTATAAGATGGCAAGAAGATTCCTTAGAAGAGTGCTTAAAATATTGGTTTGAAAATAGGTCTTTCAAATATTTTATAGCTCTCACATTGTTTGTGTCTTGGAGAGTATGGTTATCTAAGAATGCAATAATTTTGAGGGATCAAGGGAATCTTACTTGGTAGGTCTCCTCCCAAATCATTGGAATTTTCAATAATTGTAAGGTTTCGGAAAAAAAAAAAGGTAAATAGACAAATCATCCTCCAAAGATTGATAAATCAGGTTTTTTTTATGGGGCAAGATAGGGGTCCTTGGAGTTTGTGGAGCAGGAGGATTACTATATATTTTTTACTCTTATTATTTTAAATTCAAGGCTAGATTGGGAGAAGGTTCTAATAATTATGCTAAAATTATGCTGAAATTATGGCCCTCAAATTAAAAAATCAAATTTACAGAGACTCACAGGTGGTAATACACTGGATGCTTGGTGTTTTTAGGATGGAAAACATGATTCTACGACCCATCTTCTCTCCAATAAAAGAAGTTGTGGATCAAAGTGAAGCTTTTACTTTTTGGCATATTTATAGAGAACTGAATAGGGAAGCAAATGAACTCTCAAAGGAGGCACTTCAAATTGATCCAAGTACATGCTTAGTACAATAATTCAATGAGGGCAATGCATTGCAGTTAGTCTAAATATCTATCTGGGGGATTAATACACTCCAGTTAAAGCAAGCACAAATAAAGCAACTTTTTCAAAAAATCTCAAAAGTTAGTGATTTAAAAGATACGGTTTGATAAATTGAAAAGGTGAAGGATAAAACTTAACATCATAGAGATAGCTAGTTATGATGTATAAATGACTTGAATTTTAGGTCAGTATTGAAAATTTAAAAAATGCCAAAGAGACATCTAAAGAATTGTGCAAATAAAGCAACTTTTTCAAAAAACTCAAAAGTTAGTGATTTAAAAGATACTGTTTGATAAATTGGAAAGGTGTCTAAGCATAGAACTTAACATCATAGAGATAGCTAGTTATGATGTATAAAAGACTTGAATTTTAGGTCACTATTGAAAATTTAAAATATGCTAAAGAAGCATCTAAATAACGTAATTTCATATTTTTTTAATTTAGTAAAAAACCCTTTTCGAGGCTATCTTGCTCTGAAAAACCAAGACCAAAGAGTTTTACACTGTCAAAATCACCCGGGAGTCACACCCAACCCTAACCACACCAACATGATCAATTGGATTGTCTAACCAAGAACCTCCCTTGGAGGATTGCCCTACCATCTCCAACTCACTTGCAAAGCGTGGGTAAAATGAAATTTCATATTTACTTGATATAAAATTACAATTTTTTTCTAAAAAAACTTAAAAATTTAACAGATTATAGTTCCTTTACTTTGTTTAAGTTATGACTCGTGGATTATCGTTCGTTCACTTGAGGAAAAAAAACTCAAATTATAGTTCCTTTACTTACTATGTTTAGATTATGACTTGTGGATTATAGTTCCTGCACTTGCTATGTTGAGATTATGACTTACAAAGAAAGACCATTTTAATTTTGTTGAGATTATGACTTACAAAGAAAGACCATTTTAATTTTGTTCTTCAATAAAAAATTTAAATTCTATGATCAATTAATGAAGCTATCCAGGATGACGTAATGTTAGGTATTCACTTTACTTCATGAAATAAAATTATATATTCTATGACCAATTAATAAAGTTACGAGGATGTACTATTAAGTATTCACTTTACTATAAAAAAAATAAAATTATATATCTTTGTAAAAATCAAAATTAGTTTATATTACTTCTACCCATGGATGGCACTTGTATCAAACACTGTATGGAGTAACCCCTGGTGCAGCATGGAAATACCTACGTTGGCACTTGTATCAAACACTATGGAGTAACCCAGGTGGAGCATGGAAATACCTAACGAAAAACAACCACACATAGAGGTGGAGCATGGAATTACTTAGCGTAGAAAGCAACCACATTATCCATGAAAGTGAGTGCAAAGCTTCACTTTCTCTAGTTAATATACTTTAACAGCTCCCTATATTTTATACATGTAAGGCATCATCTTGTCTCCTGTGACATATGGGTCTGAGTGAAACCGAGCTCTTCCATTTCAAGCACATCATGGGGTCGTTGCAGATAAGGGCAAACTTTGCATCTACAATATCATTGCTTATGTTGTTAGTATGTGCTATGACTGCAATGGCAATGGCATGCCCAAAGACCAAGAAGTACAACCTGTTGGATTTCAAAGCAGAAGTTATTGATCCCTCCCATAGTTTGAGCTCGTGGCAAGGCCACAACTGCTGCGACTAGAACAGCGTTATGTGCTTTGCAGACACTACAATACTCCACGTTATTGAAGTTGATCTTAGCAGCCACGGAGACGTCCCGAGTTACTCGGCCGAATTTTTGTTATAAAACACTGGTAAGCACAAATCTCTAATAAACTCACCAAATCTTAACAAACATCTTAAAATAAGTAAGCCTATTTTAACAGAACACAAATTGAGTTCATTCAAAACATTTTTTATTCTAAAATTCGCCCTTAGAAGTTATGGGTGTGATTGGTTTTCATTTGGAAGTATGAATTAAACCTTTCAAAATTCTCTGAGAATTTCCCCTATTGTTTGTTAAAAAAGGTTCACTCCTTAAGCTTAACATATGATTTGCTATAAAATGGAGGAACAACTTGCATAACAAACATCTTAAAATAAGAAATACCTTTTTAACCGAACACAAATTGAGCTCATTCAAAATATTTTTTATTCTAAAATTCACCCTTAGAAGTTATGCATGTGATTGGTTTTCATTTGGAAGTATGAATTAAACCTTTCAAAATTCTCGGAGAATTTCACCTGCCGTTTGTTAAAAAAGGTTCACTCCTTAAGCTTAACATATGATTGCTATAAAATGGAGAAACAACTTGCATTCATAGGGGTAAGATTGAAGTTTTTAAGCTCAATTTTGAATGTTATTGCAAAAATAATAGGTTTGGACCTCAAAGGTATAGTAATTCCATAGGAAGTTTATGAATACTATATCAAAACTCCACTCATCTCGAAAGCATAATGATTTCATTAAAATAATTTTATATTAGAAGAAAGGTAATGACTTTAAAAGCAGAAAGCCTTCGAGTGCACTTTGAATACAAGGACTATATGAATTATTTAAAACTCTCTAAACCCTTATTACAAATAAAGAGAAGTAACCAACCACTTATTCTAGGAGCTTTATCACAACCATGGCTCAACTAGATCAAATCATGATTCAAGTTGATTTGACCTTCAATATAACCCTTTATTTGGGCAACTTCAATAAAATTATTTGTCTCAATACATCTTTAGTATACCAAGGTATATCCCACTATAAAAAGTGGTCACACAAGAAGTAGCAACAACAATCCATACAACAACAACAAATTGTGATGAGCCTACAAGTTGTACAAAACCAACATTTATCCCCAAGTTAAAATTAGGCTATCCAAAACCATGTTGCTCAAAATCAACAACTAGCCACATCTAATTAGTAAGTTATGTCAAATTTATAATGAAACATAGAGTCAAAAACAAAATGTTCAACATAATGCTTAACAATAGCAACAAGATGGACAAAGTTGACACTTTAATATAACCCTTTATTTGGGCAACACTAATCAAGTGATTCATCATAATATATCTTTAGTAAGCCAAGGCATATTCCATCGTAAAAAGTGGTCACACATCAATTAGTTGTGTAGCAACAACAACAACAAATTATAATGAGCCCACAAGCATAAAACCAATAATTGCCCCCAAGTCAAAATTAGGCTATCTAAAATCAAGCTATTCAAAATCAACACCTAGCAACATCTAATTAGCAAGTTATGTCAAACTTATAATAGAACAAAAAAAAAATATTCAACATAATATGTCATGGTCAATAAGCTAGATAAAATCAATAGGCAATATAAAACCCTAATCCTAATGTTGCTGAAAACAATAATCTTTCCAAAATTATATTCATCCACCTATGTTTAATTAATAGGTTCCTCAACAACAAGTACTTATGGGACACTCATTGTATCAAATGTCATACATACAAATGAGACCTCATGGTCAACAAATGATATATTATCAAGGTCCTCCACCATTTTAAGAGAAAATTCAAATGTAGGTGAGACATCAAAATAATAACCTACTAGAATAGAACTATCAAGGATAGTTAAACTTGCCATTATACTTATATATCCCAACTTTAGCACTCAATTTATTACCTGCATATACTAGGATTGATGCTTAGACTGTGATAGAACACCTAAATGATTTATTGACTGAGCATTTACTCATCAAATTTAGGAGGAAGATGTGATGGTTCGATTACTTGTAAGTTCACTAAGAGAAGGTTGTGACATGATACAAAAGCTTGGCAAATAGATTGGTTACCAATTAAGCCTCTATTGTAGAACCTTTTATGAAAAGGTTTGGGTGACCACCTAATGCATACTCAGTATTATTTCAATTGAACTCCATAATAAACATTCAAATAAAAATATTTGTGACTTTAATATGAGGTTTATGCATATGTTACAAATAATTCCTTTTTATATTTAATGATATTATGAAAAAACATTAGCGTATTATGTAAGAGGCTTGCATAATGGTCTTGGAATGATGGTTCAAAATACAAATCATTTCATGTTACCAAAAGAATTTGAAGAAGTTACCTGCACTGAAGATATGCCAGTCTACATTGGAAAGTTACCACCTATGTCACTCATGGCCTATGCAACTCACATGACCTAGAATCCAACCCAACATATTCAATGTTCTTTTCCACAAATTACCCTAGTACCTAGTGCCTCATGTCAAGTTGTGTAAAACTATTAGCAACCATATGATGTGAACATATAATGGTTGTGATAAATTTTTATTGAGGTAATACTTGTGTATATATATTCAATGCATCTATTGTGCATGGATGAAACTGACTTCATAACTACTTATTTCAAAAAATTTATAACATTTACCCCTTATTACATTAATGTTCAATTTAAGTAGAAACATGAAAATATAAAAAAAAAATCAAATTTTACATGTACAAGAGACTGTGAAATATTTGCATGTTGATCTATAGTAGAACAAAATTGAAGTTATATGTTACGTTCCTAAACATGTTTTAAAATGAAGTGGTACAAAACCTCAATGTGCTTTATGTATTCATGAAAAATTGCATTGCAAACAATCTTTAAAACTCCTTGATTATCATGGTTTATGATCGTTGGTTATTTCTACAAAATACACATCCTTCACAAGATGTGATGCAACCATATAACTTCACATATATCTCCTACTACAACATGATATTCTACCTTAGTATAAAAGCAAGCAACAATATGCTTCTTCTTACTTCCCTAAGAATTGGACTGAATCACAAAAAGAATACATATCTAGTTATGAATCACAAAAATAATATATATCTTGTCAATATTTTATAATTTAAAATAATATATTGAACCATGCTCAAAAAGAGCTTTATTATAAGTATACTTATTAAAATATAGTGTATTGTGGAATAAAATTAATAGTCTTCATGGCTTCAAAGGCCACCCTAAAAATGCTTTATAATTTAATTCACTTTTTAAAGTCAATAAATTTAATATTTAAAGGCTCGCTCAATTTCATCCATGATACATGTGGGATAAATAAAATTCTTGTTTACTTTAAAAGAAAATTTTCCTTCCTTTCTTTATGAAGCAACTAGTCTATAAGTGTCATGCTTGTAGGGTTGCAAATGAAAATTTTGAATCTAGATCATTAATTAACTTAATTCAACAACTCACCTTTAGTTGTGAACAAGGGTTTCAAAAGGAATTTTATCAATCTTTTGTCTTTTACTTTTTATATCCAACATCTCATATGCAATAGCCTTTAAGGTTTAGATTTCAACCAAAGTTTTACAAATTTCTACAACACCAAATGTTCTACAATGCTCATGAATGTTTAATCCATTATTTTCAAAATTTTATGATGCTTCTACCTCAACATCTCAACATTATCACACGACATATTAAGAACTCATACATTAGTTTTTTATTTTTTTAGGTCTCTTGAGCACCCTTAAAAAATGAAAACCAATCAAACATCTCTCTTTCTAGTGATAATAATTGCCTCACTTCAATGTGACAAGATGTCTCAATAACTGAAATATTCTTTCACCTCATCCTTTGTACATTGGATTGTTGAATAACTTTTGTTACATAGCCCAAGAATGTAATCCATGTCTTCCCATGTTATTTTACCCTATTGTGTATATGAAGAAGGTTGCATGTCAAATTAGGAATAGGTGGGAGAATATTGTTATATAATAATATATATAGTTGTCTTAGAATCATATATGTAGTTGTCTTGTAATCATATATGTAACTACCATTATAATACGTAGTCGGGAAATATTGCCATAGAATAGTTAGGAAATGTGTTTGTAAGATTTTTTAAAAGTCAATGAGGAGGATATTTGGATGTATTTTTTATGAGGTTGCACCCTTGAAGAGTCGAGCTATATCAATATAATTTCTCTTGTTTTGAATTTCTATGTATTACTTATTTAATGTTTCTATTATTGGATATGTGATACTAATCCTACTTTTATCATTAGTCCTTTTAATCATAGTTAGAATCATCCTTGGCACTAAATTTCTTATTTTAGTACAACTTAGAACTAGAATTTTTGAGGTGAAATACTCATATCAATAGAAGAGGTTCATTCTAAGTGGTATCATAGCCCTTTCCAAGGTATGTTAAGCTTCTATTGTGAGCATTTTCTAGATCTATAGGTTAGAAATGGTGTTCTAACCATTTTGAAATATCATGGAGCTATCATTTTTGGCTAAGCTAGCCCATAAAGCATATACTAAACTGAGGGGTGCTCAAACTTCAATATCTAAACCTTAGAAAATACCTTTATATAGAGATGAGCTCCAACGTACCTTGTATATATTGAGATACTCTTATTAGGAACCATAATCCAGACCTTCAAATATAGGTAGTCAATCAAGTTAGTCATGTAAATGTTCATAGTGCATTGAGAATAACACTTGGGAAGATTACCCTCACATACTATTGTTGTAGTATATTAGAGGGCTATGGTAAGTATACACATCCTAGCCTATATTTCCTCCCTTCCCTAAGTTTTACTTGTGTTAGTCTTGTAGGCCCAAAAGGCCACAAACTTAGAAAAATTTTGCAAATTTTCCAAAATTTCTCTAAGTGTAGAAATGTGCTCTGGATCAGAACAATGGCTCAGTGCAACTTGCCCTACATTGTGGTTAACATGGTCAAATAGGCGTATTGCACATTTCAAATCATGGCTCTAGCTTAGGATAAGGTTTTATACTGTGTGGCTCAGAACATGGTTCTACTCCGCAGTCAGCACAATCGAAGTTGTTATTTGATATATCAAATCATGGCTCAAAACATGGTCCTATACCACATGGCTCAATGCATGGTTCCACACCATGGTCAAGATTGGTTAAAGCACTTAAAAGGTAATTTAAATCCTATCCTAGAACATTTTTCTATGCCATGCAGCCCAGAGTAAGGTTTTTTTATGTGGCTTTAGTCTAAGAAATCAAAGTACCGAGTTGTAAAATCTAAAAGTCAACACAACACATGAACATATACTATGTGGATTAGCACAATGATCTATGCCACGGTCAAGTTTTATCAAAATACATAAGGAGAATCCCAAGCATGGCTTAGAACAAGATCTTATTCTGCATAGCACGACCTCGGATTAGCACACTCTTATCCTAGATCATAGTAAAAGTGTCCAAATGACTCAAATCCAAGTTTCAAATGCCAGTTGAAGCATGTTCTACACCGCAATCGATGAAAATAGATAAAATAAAATGTGTTATAGGCTATGATATGTTCCAAGCCATGATATACTTTGGATAGTGAATAGTAAAAGCATGTCAATATTTGTAAAGCTTCAATCATTGTTGTTCAAAAGTAGATCAATGATCCACATTGAATTGAGCATAAATCATGTATAAATACAAGACTCAACATGACATAAGGTCACAGGTTTTTATCTGATATGCTTCTAAGATGAAATAGAAGAGCCAAGAAGATGAAGCAATGAAAAAAACAAGATCCATGTCTTTACAATAATGATATACCCCAAATTTGTGGGGTTTGATTACAATTGAATAACTTGCTTTTCAAAATTACAATGAGCAAAAGAGGAGATGCCTCTTTTGCATATCAAGGGAATGTGGGTGTGATGAACCTTCTTTGCTCCAATAAGTATTCTGGATGGGTTTGAGTATCCTTGTGGGCCATACTTATTTCAAAAACAACTCAAGTACCTGTCACGTACACATACATTCTTGCAAATACAAAATAGGGATTACTAGCACCTATTTGATATGCAATGAAAGAAGCTACAAAACCTAAGGTAAAATACTTGTAGAATTTAGAAACAATGTGTAGAAGATAGAAAATAATGCAATAATATACCTTGCTGACTTACTTTCTCTGATCTAGATCAATCGATGGTTGAAACTACTCCTTGGTAAATGTAGGGCTTTGTTTGGGATTGTGTAAACATAATTTTGTGTTTGGTACTGACTAGTAGAAGTCTCAGGATGGCTTCTCGACTTTGATGGCTTGACCTCCAAGAAATTTGATGTCCTCCTGATGTGATTTGGGTAGCGTGATGGTATGTTTTTTGTCTTGCTTAATTGATCAAATGCTGGTGTCTTTATAGGGTTTTTGGAGATGAGGAGGGTGAGGGGAGGTCGCAAGCTAGCAATTCCAAGTGACAAGCCAGGGTTGCAAAATTTTAGAGGTAGTTAGAGTGAGTTACCAAGAGTGTCTCACTTAACTAGGGAGATGTGGCATGTGGGTATGTGAGAGTGGAGTGAGGTGTGCAAGATGTGGCAAGGGGAGGGGTATTTGTGGCTAGGACACATATCAAGTGGGGAGATAGGGTATCCTAGGGGGATTTTCTAGATTTTACAAAATCTAGAAAATAGGATAATGTGCAGGAAAATATACCTAAGTTTAGACTTAGGCATATTATTTTATTGTGTAGGATTACAAAATGGGTGGATTTTGTGAAGGGTTAAGTTTTAGTGTCTGCAGATACCCCTTTTTATATCGTGTTGCACAAAACACAATGTAGTGCAGAAACAAGAGACACCTGACTTTATTGGATGGAAAAACTGATTTTGTTACCCTAGTGTGAGGATTGAATGAACTTTAAGAATTTTGATTTTTGCTTACCCCCTCAAGTGGTGAATGGATGAATGATGTAACAGATGAGACCCATGAGCTTCTTGACCAAATATTGATGGTGTGATGATGTTTTGATGGATGCAAGTGTGGTGAAACAAGATCAATTTGATTACCCCAAGTTGGAATGGACTGGTTTGTTGAACATTTGCTTTTGGTTAATTGATGTGATTCAACTATGGTAGATGGACTAGCCATTGTGGTTATGCGTATGATACTGGAATCATTCACCACATGTCGAACCTGTTTAGTGGCATGATGCATACCAATTTGTAATTTGTGAGAAATTTCTGCTTTTATGACCCTGTAGATAGGTTTTGATGAGTTCCTTGAGCAAATTTTCTTTAATGTTGTCGTATTCTAAATTTAAGTTACAAAATTGATCTAATTTAGGCTAATATGAAATGGAATGATGTGTTGAATGCATTGATGAGTTTATTTTATGGTTTTTGATGATTTTTTAGGTTGATTTGATGGGTTTTTTTTTTAATGAATGTCCTTATGGTGATTTACCCATCCTACCAAATTGCATGGATAACTAATCGTTGCATCCGTTATGTGTCTAGATTAAATCACTAGATACAAGGTTCACTCGAGGATATAAGCTAGCTAATCTATGTTAGGAACCTACTATAAAATATACTAACAACACACTCTCAACTCAAATAAACTCACAGAAACATTATAACAATATTCATAATTAATTGCATATGATAACATAAACTACTTAAAAGGAACAATCTCACAATAGATAGAATCGTAGGCCTCTTCGAGGGGGCAGCCTCCTTCAACACTTCATTAATTTGCAAAAAATATGATTACATTGGTGCCTTTTCGGGTATTTAAAGAGTTTCCCTCCAAGGTTGGCTTACATGCAAAATGCCACCTGGATTACATGCATAATGCCACCCGAATTACATGCATAGTGCCACTTTGAATTACATGCACAATGCCACTCGAATTACATGCATAATGCCACACGAATTACATGCACAGTGCCACCTTACAAATCCTATCTATCATGTGTTACATAGAAAAGGGTGCCATTTGTCATAGGCACTACCTAAGCTAAAACTTAGAACATTACAAAATATTAATCATGGGTACTACCCACGTTCACTAGGAATTATTACATCAAAGAATTTATTACATTAAGGGTTAGGATGAGATCCTAACATGCCCTTCTCCCTGAAGAAGCTTTGTCCTCAAAGCTGAAAATGAGGAAACTATTGCTGGAGTTGATGGAGAGACTCCCATGTAGCATCCTCAGGTTGAAGCCCACGCCACTGAACAAGGACCTCCATAATGGTACGGTTACGCAGAGTGCGAGTTCAATGATCCAGCAGCTGCTCAGGTGCGAGTAAGATGGAGCCTTCTTCATCCAATTTGGGAAGTGTTGATTGAACCTGTACCTTTGTGCCCACAACTTTCTTGAGAAGGGAAACATGAAAAATAGGGTGGAGCTTGGAAGTGGGGGGAAGAGCCAATTTGTAAGTTGTAGGGCCAATCCGTTGTAGAACCTGATAAAGACCATAGAATTTTGGAGCGAGCTTCTGACACCTACGAAGTTGTAGAGATGATTGTTTGTATGGCTGTAGTCGAAGGAAGACCATATCACCCACATCAAAATTGCGCTCAGAACGATGCTGATCAGCTTGTTGGCGCATCCGATTCTGGGCCATGTTCAAATTTTGCTTGAGTTGGCGGAGGACCTCGGTGTGTTGACTCAGAGCATTGTCAACGGCCTGGACCTTGGAGCTGCCCGAAATGTAGGAGGAAGGCGTGAGTGGAGGGTGCCCGTAAACTACCTCAAACGGTGTGAGTTTTGTGGCGGTATGATAGGAAATTTTGTACCACCATTCGGCCAAGGAAATCCATTTTTCCCAATGAGTAGGATGATCGGAGGCAAAGCAGTGAAGGTAGGTTTCCAAGCATTTATTAACAACCTCTATTTGACCATCCGTTTGTGGATGGTAGGCTGAACTCATTTTGAGCTGAGTCCCCTACAACTTAAACAACTCTTGCCAAAAATTGCTAGTAAAGGTGGGATCACGATCAGATACAATGGAGGTTGGCATGCCATGAAGGCAAAATATGGAGTCAAGAAAAATTTGGGCAATAGTGGATGTTGTGTAAGGATGGGCTAGGGCACAAAAGTGAGCATACTTTGAAAGGCGGTCCACTACTACAAAAATAACTAACTTGCCTCCTGATTTAGGTAGCCCTTCGATGAAGTCCATGGAGATGTCAGTCCACACCTGCTCTGGAATCGGCAATGGTTGAAGAGTGCCCAGAGAGCGCACTGTTTCCCCTTTCATCCTTTGGCAGGTGTCACAGTCAGCTACAAAAGAGTAAATTTCCTGTTTTATACCTTTCCAAAATAAGGTGCGCTTGAGTCGCTCACAAGTTTTTAGGAACCCTGAATGGCCAGAAGATGGAGTAGCATGTGATTCCTTCATGAGGAGCTCTCGAAGTGGGGACTTAGGAGGAAGAACTAGGCGTTGACGGTAACGCAGATCCTGGACATCCCAACTATATCCTGGTGTAGACTCTGGATCATCCATAAGTGAAGCAACCAAGTCTTTCAAATCTGCATCCTGAAGTATTTCTTGACGTAAGGGCTCAATCCATTGGGGCAATGGTGCAAAAATGGCACACAACATACTAAGGGTCTCAAATTGGCGAGAGAGAGCATCTGCCATAAAATTTTCCTTTCCTTTTTTGTACGTGATGTCATAATCATAGCCCATGAGTTTTGATACCCACTTTTATTGCTCGAGGGTGGCAACCCGTTGTTCTAGAAAGTATTTCAGACTCTGGTGGTCAGTTTTGATGGAGAAATGGTGCCCAATGAGGTAAGGTCGCCAATGTAGGACTGCATGCAAGATTGCCATCATTTCCTTGGCATATGTGGATTTCCCTAAATTACAATAAGATAGGGCTTTGCTGGTAAAAGCCAAAGGGCGTCCTTCTTACATCAATACCACCCCAATACCATGACCAGAAGCATCACTTTCAATGACAAATTTTTTAGAGAAGTTCGGCATGGCTAAAACTGGAGTGGTGGTCATGGCATGCTTGAGTTCTAGGAATGCTTGCTCAGCTGGCCCTATCCAAGTAAAAGAATCCTTCTTCAACATGGAGGTGAGGGGTGCGGCTATCTTCCCATAATTATAGACAAATTTATGGTAATAGCCTATAAGCCCTAAAAATCCTTGAAGTCCCTTGAGATTGCACGGTTTCGGCCATTCTTGGACTGCTTGGATCTTCTTAGGGTCAACCTTGACACCATCCTTTGAGACAATGTGTCCCAGGTACTCCACTTCAGTAAAACCAAAGGAACACTTGGATATTTTTGTGAATAGTTGATGGTCAACCAATAGTTGTAGGGTTTGATCTACATGCTTGAGATGCTCTTCCCATGTGTGACTATAAATCAAGATGTCATCAAAGAACACAAGGATGAACTTTCACAAAAAAGGGCAAAATATGTTGTTCATCAGGCTTTGAAATGTGGAAGGAGCATTTGTGAGACCAAATGGCATTACCAAGAATTCATAATGACCTTCATGAGTGCGAAAAGCAGTTTTAGGAATATCTTCATCCCTGAGCCGGATCTGATGGTACCCAGAGCAAAGGTCTAGCTTGGTGAAGTACATGGTCCCATGTAATTCATCTAGTAATTCATCAACCACGGGGATAGGAAATTTATCCTTGAAAGTTATCTTGTTGAGTTCTCGGTAGTCAATACACGATCGCCAGGAGCCATCCTTCTTGAGGACCAGTAATACTGGTGCAGAGTAGGGACTAGTACTAGGCCGAACGATACCTGCCTTGAGTAGTTCTTGTATCATTTTCTCAATCTCTGAATTCGTGGCAAGAGGGTACCTGTATGGTCTGATATTGGGAGGTGCACTATCCGACAATAATGGAATGGCATGGTCGTGAGAGCGATGCGGTGGTAGTGTAGTTGGTTTCAAAAATATGGCCTCATGTTTGTGGAGAATTTGTTGTAGGTCTAATGGAGTTTCACCCATTTGAGAGGTGGATGGTTGGATGGAGAATAGTTGTGCAATGACCCCATGTGATGATTTCTTTAGCAATTTCTCCATGCCATTTGAACTAATAATTTGAGGTGTTCCTGTTGGGGAGCCCTTGATGATGTGTGTTTGTCCATTTTGGGAGAACTGCATCCAGAGTTTGACAAAATTCCAACTAATAGTGCCCAACATACTGAACCATTGAGATCCCAAAACAATATCACATCCGCCCAACTGGAGGGCAAACATGTCTCGCTTGAGTTCATAGTCCCCTATCTTGATTTTAACATTACGATATTTTCCTTTACAAGGTAAGGTTCCCCCATTGGCTACCATGAACTCAAAGGAATTACAAGTGTGGACATAGCAATTTTCCCGCTGAGCCACTCTAGGGTCTATGAAGTTGTGCATGCTTCCCGAATCCATAAGGATGGAAAGACGTTTGCCCTTGAAAAATCCCACAAGGTTTGTGGAGTAGTAATGCCTGCAAGAGCATGGACTATAATTGTTGTCTCAGGTTCCTATTTCACTTCTTCTTGTGGAGGAGGTGTTTCTGGAGGGTCCTCATCCTCATCACTTTGGTCAGAGTCCTCAGGTTCTTCAACATATATCAAGAACAATTTTTTGTGTGCACATTTATGCCCTTTAAAAAAAATTTCATCACAATTGTAGCATAATCCCTGGGCACGACGTGCATCCATATCTTTTGTAGTGAGGCGCTTGGGTGTAGCAGGTTTATTATCAACTAGGTGTTGAGGTCGGGGAGGAAATGAAGGTCTATTTTGAGGAAACTTTGATGGGCGCCTTTGGGCAGAGAGTTTAGATTCGACCAAACGGGCCAAACTGATAGCTTCCATCATAGTTTGTGGTTTCAAAATTCTTACTTCCGCCTGGAGTTCCACCTTCAACCCACCGATATAACAACTCTGGAAGAACCCTTCAGTCAATCCTCTTGTCTTATTGGCCAATTTTTCAAATTGAGCTTGGTATTCACGGACTGACCCTATTTTTTGTAGCCTGTAAAGTCCTCATACTCACTAGGACCAAATCGAGTGAGTAATTGGGATTCAAAATTCTCCCAAGAGAGATTTGGGTTGGCACTACGTAACCATTGAAACTAGTGTAGAGCCTCAGATTCCAAGTTAAAGGAAGCCATCTGGACTCGATGAAATATGGGGACATTATGGAGTCTAAAGAATTGATCAACCCTACATAGCCACCCATCAACATCCTTCCCACTAAATTTGGGAAAGTCCAATTTGGGCATTCTGAAGGATGGTTCATGGTCATGATTCCTTGTAGAACCCTCAGCTTGGTGTTCTATTTTGGGGGGTCTTATTTTTAGTTTGTTGTCTACTTATGTTAGTGCTTCTTCTAAGCGATTACTGGTGGCTTCATGCTCTAGGCGAAGACCTTGGACTTCTTCCCTTATGGAGTGAAAAGCCGAGTGCAAATTTTCAATGGCTTTTATTAAGGATTCCAAGTGTTCTAGTTCCTTTTGATGTCCATGGGTACCCTGGGCCATTTTGAAACCTTTTGTGACCAGTTACTAAAAATAGAATTGAGTTTTAGGACTTACTATTTTTAGTAAGTGCCCAAAAAAAGTGCTTGGGTTCTATATAGCAAAAAAATCAGCTTGAAGAGGTGGTCATAATGAGCTATATCTCTCAACACTACTTTTTGGCACCCCAGAATTTTTTTTTTTATCTACTATTTTGCTGAGTCTAACAGTGTTTATAGTTTTTGATTCTGAGTTACAGAGCAGAAGTTGGGTACTGGAGCACTATCTATAACTGGCCTTTTGTCATACTTTCATTGGTTGGCCCAATCTTGACTTCACTACCTCCAAGATTCTCTATATTTTGTAGGAGACTGTTATGACAGTTTTGTTCTGACTCTAAAAATTGTAAATTCTGACCTGACTGTGCTGACCTCTCTGACCTAACTGACTTGACTGTGACTGCCATTGTAAATTTGACTATTATTCTCCAAAATTTTAGCTTAAGTGTCACCCTCATGGTCTATCCCGAATGCATGTTCTTTCTATTATTTTTTAGTAGAGGACTCCTTTCTCATATGCTCACTTTTTGGGGATTTGAAATGCAGGTTTACGAATAGGGAGGTTTGCCTTGTTTTTTTTTTTTTTTGATTTTTTTACATTTTGAAATTTGAACAGAACTAGGGAATGCTAGGTAGAGGAGTATGTACCACCCATAGGCCCTCTAATATACCTACAGTGATGAACAATAGTGCTCGGACCAATATTTCAGGCCACTACTCAAGGAGGATTCCACACATACCCTTGAGCACAATGCCTGCCTCTCTAACAATATGGGAGGGTAATTGTCCAGGATGTTGTGTCCCATAGACTATGAGTAATACAAGGCCGAAAAGCTTCCTAATGGCTAAAATTTTGTTTAAACCTAGATGGTCTCCCAATATACCCGAAGATACGTGGGAGCTCAAGTCCGTGCATGAGTTTTGTCTGAGGCCTGGGTATTGGAGCCTGATCACCCCTCACTTCACTAGACACTTTATGGGCTATCTAGCTTAGCCAATAACGACAGATCCTTCACGATATTTTAAAACCCTCGGCACAAGGTTTCTACCTACTCAACTACAAATATTTTTATTTTATTTTTTTTGGTCTGGAAAAAAAAAAATGCACTGTATTTTTTGGATTTTTTTTAAGAAGGAAAAATAGGAAGGGAAAAAACACATCGAATTTATACCTAACAGGCAGATTGGATGGCAAGAATCATTGTAGTTGCAGTAGAACTTGGCCCTGGAAAGCACTCTGATACCACTTGTTAGGAACCTGCTATAAAATATACTAACAACACACTCTCAAATCAAATAAACTCACAAAAACATTATAACAGTATTCATAATTAATTGCATATGATAACAGAAACTACTTAAAAGGAACAATTTCACAATAGATAGAATCACAGGCCTCTTCGAGGGGGCAACCTCCTTCAACACTTCATTAATTTGCAAAAAATATGATTACATTGGTGCCTTTTCGGGTATTTAAAGAGTTTCCCTCCAAGGTTGGCTTACATGCAAAATGCCACCTGGATTACATGCATAATGCCACCCGAATTACATGCATAGTGCCACTTTTAATTACATGCACAATGCCACTCGAATTACATGCATAATGCCACATGAATTACATGCACAATGCCACCTTACCTATCCTATCTACCATGTGTTACATAGAAAAGGGTGCCATTTGTCATAGGCACTACCTAAGCTAAAACTTAGAACATTACAAAATATTAATCATGGGTACTACCCACGTTCACTAGGAATTATTACATCAAGGAAGTTATTACATTAAGGGTTAGGATGAGATCCTAACAATCTATGATAGAAAAGCAAATGCTACACTATTGCAAGAAAGAAAAATCTATTCTAGATGTTGACTAGAGGGGTTTGGTGCCTCTGGAGCCTTTTGAATTGAAAGTGAACAAATAGTGGTATCTCCTTTGGAGCATTTTTAATTAATTTGACCAAAGGGGTGTGCCTCCTTTGGATCATTTTGGATTGAAAGTGATAAAATGGGTCTTTCTCCTTTGGAGCATTTTAAACTGAATTGGCCAAAGGGGCATCTCCTTTGGAGCTTTTTGATTGAATTGACCAAAGGGGCATTTTATTTTGTTGCATTTTGAATTGAATTAACCAAAGGGTATCTCCTTTGGAACCTTTTGGATTTAAAGTGACCAGAAGAGTTTGGTTCCTTTGGAGCCTTTTGGATTGAAAGTGACCAAAGGAGTTTGGTTCCTTTGGAGCCTTTTGGATTGAAAGTGACCAAAGGAGTTTGGTTCCTTTGGAGCCTTTTGGATTGAAAGTGACCAAAGGAGTTTGGTTCCTTTGGAGACTTTTGGATTGAAAGTGATGAAAGAAGTTTGGTTCCTTTAGAGCCTTTTGGATTGAAAGTGACCAAAGGATTTTGGTTCCTTTGGAGCCTTTTTGAATTTAAAGTGACCAAAAGAGTTTGGTTTCTTTGGAGCATTTTTGAATTTTGGTATGCATGTGATGATATGAATGTATTATGAATGAATGCAATTGGTGGTAATGTATGCAAATGTATGGATGTTGTTGCCTCATTAATTATCATTTGAAGAGGTTATCGACCATAGTTTATCAGAATTTTACCTTTATTGCTTAATTAGAGGCACCAACATTTAATGTTAAAAGATGAAGTGGTTTATAATGCATAGATGATCAGAATGAATTTTGTGTTCAAATGGACTAAAAAAGCAATATTTCGAAGCAATTAAGAAGGCCATTGCTACTGCCTCAATATTGATAAACCTTGATTTTAGCAAGGATTTCATTTAATATATCTATGGAGCTAAGGAGAGTTATGCAGCAGTGTTGACACAAAAGAATGATGCTAAAGAGGAACACCCTATATTTTTTTGGAGTAAAACTCTCCATGAGTACTAGAATAAATATAATTTTATTGAGAGACAAGTATTTACACTCATGAAATCATTAAATAAATTCATATGGTACTCGTCTTAAAGTAAGACTCTAGTTTATGTGGTACACCCAAATGTTAGGAGATTTGGGTGACAAAAGAGTTGGTTGGATTACTAAAATTCAAGAATATGATATAGAAATCCATCCTGCAAATTTAGTTATAAGTAGAGAACTATGTCAATAATTAGAAGCAAAAGTAGGCTCAGATCAAATAATAGCTTGTCAGCCATCAATATCTAGATAGAAAGAAGATAGTTCTTCAGAAGAATCAAATTTGATTGATCAGTTGACAAGCTATTTCCAAATAGGAGTATGACCTAAAGATCTTAATGTTTCATAAAGAAGAAGGTATACACTCTAAGCTTTGAAATATGTCCTATTACCTGAGGGAATATATAGAAATAATCTTGATGGAGTTCTTCTAAGATGTTTGAAAGATAATTAGAAATAGAAGGCCATTGAAGAGATTCATGAGGGACTATCAAGGGGATATTTTTCAGGAAATATAACTGCTATGAAAATAATAAGAGCAAGTTACTATTGGCCTACTATTTTGGTTGATAATTTAAAAGTAACAAGAACCTATGATAAGTGCCAGAGATATGTAGGGAGTAATAAGAATGCTTCATTTTCCCTTAAGTCTATTCAAATAGAAGAGCCATTCCAACAGCGGGGACTAGATTTCATTGGAGTAATAAATCTCAACTCTTCAACAGATCACAAATACATTTTGACTACCACTGACTATTTCACTAGATGGGTTGAGGCAATTCCAACCAAGAGGTCATATCAAGATGTAGTGATTGAATTTATTAAAATCCTGATCATAAGGTTTGGCCTCACTAAATCTCTAGTAAGTGATGATGACCCATATTTTATAGGTGTAAAGTACATTGAATTTGCAAGTCAATATGACATATATTTGAAGAATTCTTCTAACTATTACCCTCAAGGGAATGGAAAAGAGCACTGAAAGACAACAAAATAAGTTGACATCTTCTCTTAGAACATGCCTTGTGGGTAGATAATATTACTATAAATAATTCTATCAATACATCCACTTATGCTACCCAATAATATGAGAGTTTTTAGAAACACTCCATAGAAACTAAGGGATGGTTTGATAAGAAGGTCAGATTCAAGAAATTTAAGGTTGGTGATTCAGTTCTAAGATGGAATGAAGAGAAATCCAAACAAGGTAACCACCAAAAAATTGATTTCTTCTAGGATGGTCCACTCAATATATTTGAAGTCAAAAAGAGCAATGCTTTCCAACTCTAAGATCAGAATGGGAATTTGTAGTCGATCCCAGTTAATGGATATCATCTTAAGCTATATTTTGAGTAAACAATTATTTCCCTTATAATATGTGTACATATTTGTATTATATTATCTTTTCTTTTAAACTTTTTAGTAGAATAAAAAGCAAAGGTCGTGGCCCACAACATGTTCTCAATCGAAAGTCAAAGTAGTCAAAGCCTACAAAAAATACACTTTTCTACTATGTGCTTTGTGCCATGCTAAAAAAAAAGAATAAAAATTGGTTGGTTTTGGGCTGCTACAGGTTTTAGGCCACAACCAATTAGCGAATGAGGCTTCATTTACAATTCATACCTTTTTACTACCAATGCAAGATTTTGAAATGTGCGACTTAGTGGCTATTCATCTACCACTTTAACAGCTAAAGGCATGCATGCAAGGCTATTTAAGGATAAAATTTGATCATAATTCATTTTGCAATGGGTGCTAAATATTTTAGAGCATTGATAGAGAGACTAAGAAAAAATTTGTAGAGCATCAAGAGAGTAATTTCAAAGTTTATTTAGAAATGGTATCACTAGGCACAAAGCAAGCTATTGAGTCAAAAAACAATGAGGTCATGCATTACATTGAAAAATCACTGGCAATGGTAGATACATGAATGACATGGAAAACAAGGGATAAACTTAGGTAAGAGATAGACTACAATTTTTTTGAAGTAATTAAAGGTACTTGTGTTGTTTGCTCCCTTTTTTTCTTTTATATTTGTGATTTCATTCATCCATATGTAGAATTAATTATTGTAATAGTAAAATTCTATGACCCTAAGGATAATGCAGTTAAAAAAACCTAGGGCAAAACCCTTTTTAACATAACTACACAAGCCTATTGTGATCTCTTTGCCATGGGTAGAATTCCACCTATAAATCCTAAACCCTTTGACCTAGAAGAACAAGTTAGATATTAATCATTGAAGGTGTGTATAAAGAATGACAACCATTTTAGGGAATTGGTGTATAGCCAATTCTAAAATAAAAGGTCCAAGAATATTTTACCTAGTACCCCAATTGCCATTGAACATTTCACCAACCTAGAATTCTTTTCCATGTTAGCAGCATTGGTTAGGCTAGATTTTGATAAAAATGTGAGATATTGGTAGATAGCCATAGTTTACTACATTTCCAATAAAAAATGTATAATATGCCTATTGGTGATAGCAACACCAAACTGATTTACTTTGACTGGTCTGCATTCTTTGCCTAAATAATACATGAGAAATTGGTTGCAATGAAAAAATATTTTGAAACTCCCTCATTCAAACACTACTCTAACCTGGCTTGGATGTTTTTCAGTACTACTAGGCAAGATATGCCTTGGATAGCAGTAACAGACAAAGATGATAATGGAAATCCTATACTAGTCTATACATGGACTAGGGTCTTGAGCAGGTCTAAATCCTATTATGACTTCAATAGAGAATTTGTGGGGCCAGCCTTGAAAATCATGTATGGATAGTATCCTAAGATTCCTCCTCTAGCTAGGGAATAGTTACAAACAAAGCAAGTTGAGGAAGGAGACTGGTATATTTTAAATGAGGGCATATCCATTAGACTTTATGGATTTACTGGGAAACCATTCTTGTTATCACATTTTATCACTAGTAGGATTGTAGCATTGGAGTACTGCAGATAATATAACTATATTAACTACACCTTTAGTACTGGAATAAAGAGAAAAGGGATAGTCAATTACCCTCTCAATGTGGAATATATTATAGTAACAAGAAAATGCCAGTATGAACATATTACTCAAACATTGGAGATACTAGGTCTTAGACAACTTCCTTAGAGATGGAGATATGACCCAACAAATATATTTTTGGAAAAGCTAAAAACTCTCAATGGTGATAAGGCTCCCAAATTTGAAAGGACTTTGAGGCTGCAAATTGAGAAATCCAAAAATAATAGGGAAAGCTCCCCATTAGAATGGAATGTTGGAAATATGGAACCACTTCCCCCTTGGAGATACTTTTATGAGCAATTGGTTAATTATGATCCTAAGCATAAGAAAACCCATCAGTTGAAGTAAGAAAATATTCAATCCATACAAGAAAAGGTTGGTTGGGATGAGGCCAAAATTTTGAAATGGTAGAAAACAAGAGTTGAGACAAATACTATAGCCCCCATATTTGTCCACGAATCTGATATTGATTTCTCTAAAAATTATGATAAAAATATTCAAACCTGGATGGCCAATAATGATAAAATCTTAGAATTGAGATTCAAAAAGTCTGAAATATAAAAGGGTAATGCTAAAGGGAAAATATCATGGGTAAAGAAGCAGAAGAAATATCAAACACCTCCAGCTTCTCCCTCCTCACCAACTTGACAACAATATAATATTATGATGGCTTCACCACCAGTGACTAATGAAGCACAATATATTTTTGAACCATAGGAATAATTATAGCAATACACTATGGGAGCTGTAATAATGAAAAAGATGATATATTTTGGTGGTGGTATTGAAAAATATGAATCAGGGACTATGGAAAATATTTAGATAGAACAAAGGCCAAAATATTTAGCCTTGGGGACAGAAAATACTTCACAAAGTCTAATGGGAGATAAATCTAGTGATATCTTAGCCTTTTCTCCTATTAAATTCACTATTGCAGCTCCATCTAAGCCATCAAGTTCCCTTGATCAAGATATTACACCAAAAAATTTACAACAACAAGATGAGATGCCAAGGGTTAACCCTTAAACTTCCATTGTATTCAAAATAAAGGCAAAAATTTTAGTTGGGGAGGCTAATAATGAGATCAATAAAAATAAGAAATTATATCAGATACATGTAGTTGAATAGACACAAGTCACAGTGACAGAGCAATCAGCCCAACAAGTTCAACATAAAAGTACTAACAATATTTTTCAATGGTCTACTTTTGTAGGTAAAGGTATGATTTATATCCCTTCTTCTCCTTCTCCTTCTTCTTTCCCAAATAATTATCCCTCCCATTATCAAGAGCAAAAGGAACAAAGGATATCATCACCATATCATAATCTCCCTTCATCTCCACCAATTCTTGTCATCTCATTCCATTCTATATCCACCTCATTTAGTATAAATTATGCTATCATTATCTCCAAATTAAATCCCTTCATCTCCAATATCACCATAACCCATAGTACCAATGGAAAAAACACTCCCATCTTCTCCACCATCCTCTATAGTTGTAGGATTTGTTGCCATTACGATTCTTGTTATAACCCCTGCTATAAGCAAATATTCCATCATCATTACCACTACACCCCTTTCATATATGTCAGTTCCATTTTTCCCTTCACTTATCATTGCCTCCACACCTTCAAATCATCCTACAATAGCCTCTTTACAGAAGGTTAAAAATATTTCATTGAAAACTTAAATTTTTTGGAGCAAGAAATTAGCTCAACCTTTGAAAAATGTTTCTAAATTGATAAAGACCATGATTTTTGATCTCGTTGCTAGACAAATAAAAATAGTCTCTCTCACCCTTATTTTTAATAAACTAGAGGATTATATTACTATATAATTTTATCAGTTGGAGGAGCATACCGAAGATATTTCTCAATTTCCCTTGAAATATGAATTTGTTGTAGCTAAGGCTCATCTTGAGACCATCTATGTGCAAAGTGATATTTGCAGGGAGAAGTATGAGAAATTGGAGGAAAAGGTTGAAAAGCTAGAGTCTAAAATTATTAACCAGAAGAAGGTGAAAAAGGCTATAATAAATGGGTTCAAGAAGTGGCAGAACAAGTACCAAGACATGGTCAAATTCAAAGAGCAAATTGAAGAGCTGAAGAAGTAGAATAAAGCTTATGCAAAACAAATACAGGCTCTATGTTAGAGTTAGATTCTATTACATCATTTGGGTTATGTAAATTTATCTTTCTAGGTACATGCTTAGGACATTAGATTACTTTAGGAGGAAGTTATCTAGTTACTTTATGCAATGTAATATATGCACAAGTGTCAATGTAAAAGTTGTAAATATGTAAGGTGTCCCTTGTACAACTACGTGCATTGGCCAAGGAATCTATCTTCCATTATAAAAGGGTCTAATTGTAAGATATTTTAAATACAATAGGTAGTAGTAGAATAGTTGTGTAACTCCATTAGTTATGGAGTACAATGTAGTCATATAGCTTCATGAATGGAGTGTCCATTTCCTCCATAGCAACATTGTATTCATTTTTATCATTTCTATTTATAGCATATTTTTGCAATCTCATAAATTAACTTTCTCTCATATTTTTGCATCTTATGATTTCCAAATATCATTGCGATCTACCTCAAAATCTAACAATGGTATCAGAGCCACGGTATATCTAGTCATAATAGATCTAGCTACTATAGATTGAGAGGAGAACCACCATTATTATTGAACCTAAATTTTTGTAAACCTGATTCACCATAGTGCATGGGCTCTTGAAAATATATTTAGAAGAATCAAGGTGGTAGGGAGAGCTTAGAGAAATTACTATTGTTAAAATTGGACTAGTCACCATAGCTTCTATTTTTACAAACTGGATGTGCCTGTGGACCTGCTTCATGTAAATTTCATTGCTTTAAGATTTGGTAGAATAGATTGAAAAGAGAGATTGTGAGATTCATTTGGCTAAGAGTCTTCCCACAAAGTTGTAGGAAAACTCATGAAGATAAGGACTTAGCATTTGATCCACTAGTTTGATGAATCAACTAGTGAAGCTCATCTAAGAGATCTAAAAAGTTTACTATTGCCTAAAGTTTCTTTTATTGCAGAAAACTAACTCTCAGATGATTGAGACACCTCCTACAATAGAAATCTAGGATATTTCAAATCCGTTGGATGAAGGTCAAAGTGCCTTTATATTGCAAATATTAGCTGTTGTAAGAGAAGAATACTATAGAAGGGACTCTAGGAGAAAGATTCATGGTGAAGTCTAGATATTGAAGATATCCATCGATAGATTCAACTTCACAGAATACTTGATCCTGAAGAAAAAGCCACAAAATCCTTGATCCTAAAGAAAAGGCCATAGAAGCCTTGATCCAGAAGAGAAGACTCCAGATAAGAGTCCAAAATAAGAGGAGATAGGAAATCTACCTTAAAATAAAAGAGCTCAAGAAAGCTAAAAATATCAAGAGAATATCTCATTGAAGAACTTTTATTTTTGGAATAAAAGGACTAGGAAATTCCTATTCAAATCTAGAAGTAGCAAAATAAAGAGATCCAAGAAGGAGATCTCAATTCTAGAATTTGAAGAAGAAGGTCTCAAGGAAGACCAAAGAATCTACAAAATTTAATATCTATGAGATCTATCAAGGAAAAAGGCTTGGAGATCCTTGTTCCTAAAGCAAGAGAAATATCATAAAAAGAATTCCTAGAAGAACTCATTGGATAAATTGACTACAAAATATAGTGAAAGAATTGGGAAAATTGTCGTCATCCGATAACAAGCCCAAAAAGGAGAAGAATAATTTTTAAGGAGTGCCAAAGAAGATACAAAAGGCCTCAAGACATTCAACAAGAAGACTTGAAGATAGAAGAAGCCTGCCAAATCCAAGAGATTTGAAGATTACCTTTCATAGCAAGAAGGCATTGTTTCAAAGATAAATATTTCTCCAAATCTATAGTAGAAAGGAGAATATTACAAGAGAAGAACAAGCCACCAAACACTAGGCTAGTGAAATAAATTTTGAGACCTCTTTTTGGTGAAGGAGGAGCTTTTTGGAAAAGCTACCAAAAGTTGCAGAACTCTATATAAAGCAACAATCTTGATCTACATCCTCTATAAGCACCTTATATTAGATCAAAGTTGCAAAGAGGAAAATTGTATTACAGTCTTAAAAAGTGCAAAAATAGAAAAACTCCTTTTAAGTATCATTTACACATTAGGAGTTGATTAGATTTCATAGTTACAATTATCTATCAACTACCTATCTTCTACTTTGAAAAAGAGAAAAAGAAGACTAGATCCTACAACTTTGTTTGTAGTGAAATTTGCAAGGGTTCATTTCAGATTATTCTTGAAATATTGTAGTGGAATTGTTAAGTGCATTTTTGAGAAGTTAGTGGAGCAATAAGGTGATATTATTGTCACCATTAAAAGTGCATCTATTAAGCACTATACTAGTTGATTTTTTAACTAGTTATTCTCAATTAGTTTGTGTTGTTAAAAGCACAAAATCTACAACAATTTTGTGGCCAAAATAAGCCATCATTACAAGAAAAAATTTTGAGAAAAAAGCCACAATTGAAGTCCTTGAAGGAATCCTCAAATAGAGACCTTGGAAGTCTCAATATTCAAGGAGAATGTAAGGGTTTCATTTCAGTACAGAGTGCAGGAGTCCCTATTCAAAAATGACATCTCATTAGCTCGGATTGACCATCATCCAAGTAAGAAGAAGCAATAAGGATTACATAAAAAATTCTTCATATCGATTCAATATCCAGCTATTACAAAGCACCTCTTTTGTCCTTGTGAAAGGACAAAATTATTTCTATTTATAGGGGGGCAGTAAGGATGTCATATCTAGAATATTGAAGGGCAAAATTCAAGCAAAGAAGAAGGCTCACACATCCAAGAATAAATGTGTTCAAAAAAATCATTTTCCCTCATCCAATACAACTATATAAGCAAAACATCACCCGAAACATTGAAGCCATTGAAAGAATGCATTATCACATGTATCTACATAAAAAAAAGGGGCAGCATTCAGTGAGAGATTAGCTATGTAAAAGCTAAGCAAAAGGGGTACCTATTGGCTATTACAAACAACGCTATATTTCAAGCACTAAATAAGGGTACAAATCAACATACAAAACCTATAAAAATATGAATAGAAAGGAGATATACCTAAGGCATCCATTGAAGCAAACATCCACCAAAAATGAGCTCAAAAGTATGCCATAAAACCATGGAGCAATCTAGTTGTAGCCATACATCATCCTCACCAAGCCAATGTGCAAAAGGAATATTACATCTCAAGAAATAGAGCAAGCTCACATAGGATGCAAAGATAAAGGAAGAATTAGGGTTGCAAGCTCATATTTAAAGTGTTAGAAATAAGGCTTACATGCACAAGCCTTGAGTGCCACTTGGCAAAAATTCTCTAAGCATCTCAATGTTCATGAAGACTCAAGTGCTCACCTAAATATGGAGTTACATATGTTTGGAGATAGTTAATAATATTTGGATGTTACCACCAACCTCATCATTACCTAAGGTACGTTGAAGACACCTACCTTGTAACGTTTCAAGTGACACTTGTCACAAATTCCAAGAAAATCATCCTATTTAAGGCACCTATCCTAGAAAAGGAGAGAGAATAAAGTCAAAAGAAAGTCAAGCATTTATGCATGGAATGTCACTTGGAGGATAAAGTATAATTCAATCCATACATTTTTCAAAGGTGTAAGAGAGCATTTAAGACACTGTCATAAAACCAGCAAAACCAGTACTTGCATTTGGAAGAGCTTTGTCATAAGTAAAGTGCATCTCAAGGAGTTTTCGACATCATCCTAGGAGGAAACCAACACTGGTCAAAGAGGGATTTGACTACCCATGAGTGCTACACTCCACTCAACTATGAATCCACCATCTCACAACATTGAAGATTAATTAAGGTAAAGGTTGATTTTTATTATTTGCTTGTTTTTTGGAGTTATAAGGGTACATTATATCTACTATTGCAATATTCTACATTAGTGACTTATTAAGCAAGTATATTTTAGGATTATTAATATTTTCAAAAGGTAACCTAGGAGGAATAAGGGTTATTACTAAAATTTAAATTATTTGCAAATATTATTTTCTAATTTTTCCAAATTTGGGAGTTATAAGGAATACAACATCAAATTAGGAATTGGAAATTAGAAAACATTAAAATCAACCATAAGGGGTATTTAAAGAGGTTTATCAAATATTTTCAAAGTTTGGAATATTTATAATAGTATTATCTCAAAAAAACTTAAAGGAGGTAAAATAAATCCAACATCAAAACCTCTTAAAAATTTGAAATAGTGCTTAGTTCAATAGGAGTAATAAGGAGATAGAAAATTTGATTTTGGTGTTTACAAAATTTCAAAAAATCAATGCAAAACTGAACTATAATTTACAAAAAGCACTATATTGATCATATATCCTATCCAAAACATCCTATGGAGTCATAAGGTAGTCTACAAAACTTGGTAAATTCATTAGATAGATGTAAGCTCTCTACAAAACCTAAAAACTTATTAGGTTTGTGAACTCTCATCATTAGGGATACATAAGGAAGTCTACAAAACTTAAGGGTTAGCAAAATGTTTCATCAAATCAAGTGTATGTACCTTAACTAGAAATTTTATAGGGAGCTATAAGTTAGACCACAAAGAAAATTCTCTCTTCTATTCTACTTCTTCAAATCGAAAAATTAAAATCATACAATAAGTGTAAATTTTACTCTAACAAGAATCACTCCATAAAGCATGAAAATACTTGGTACATTGACTCAGGAGCAAGTCATCATATGATAGGAAATCTACAATGGTTTGACTACCTTGAAGTCATCATAGGCTACAGACTAAGAATTGCAGATAGCCAAACTTATCATATTCATGGATATGGATGTGTAACACCAAGAAAATCATTTCCAAACATTTTGCTACAAAAATTATTGTATGTTCTTGGATTAACATTCAATCTCATTTTAGTAATCAATTTGGTGGAAAACAACTATATGGTCAACTTCATATATATGAATGGCATCAATACATGTCTTATCATACATCAAGATGAGATAGAAGCAACATGATAAATCCATGGAAACACATATATCCTAGACTCAATGTAAATATCACAAGATATTGTTATATTTCAAAATGATGCTAACATATTTTCAAAATAACAGGTTGGAGAAAATAAAGAACCAATACGTTATAAATACAAACATAGAAGAATAAAAATCAAAAAGATGAGGGGAAAATTGCACCATGCTCTACTCAGCTATCAACAATCAGAAGAATAAGCAAAACCAAATGAAGATACTCACAGAGAGAAAAATACAGGAGGATGGATAGAAGAAGATGATGAATCTGAACAAGTCAAAGAGCATCTTATGGAAGAAGATCTATATTGAATACTAATGTCTTCAATACCCAAATAATGTAATACAGGGGGGTGTTAGAGTTGGATTCTATTACATCATTTGGTTTATGTAAATGTACCTTTTTAGGTACATACTTAGGACATTAGATTACTTTAGGGGAAGTTATCTAGTTACTTTATGCAATATAATAAATGCACAAGTGTCAATGTGCATATTGTAAATGTGCAAGGTCTCCCTTGTACAACTATGTAGAGTGTTGGTCAAGGAATCTATCTTCCATTACAAAATGGCCTTACTGTAAGAGATTTTAAAGATAGTAGGTAGTAGTAGAATAGTTGTGTAACTCCATTAGTGATGGAGTACAATGTAGTCCTATAGCTTCTTGAATGGAGTGTCCATTTCCTCCATAGTAACATTGTATTCATTTTCATCATTTCTATTTATAGTATATTTTTGCAATCTCATAAATTTATTTTCTCTCATATTTATGCATCTTATGATTTCCATATCCCATTGTGATCTACCTCAAAATCTAACACTCTACTACAAATTCAAGTTGAGAAGACTAGAGCTACAGGTTTCTTTAAATACAAAGTGAAGCAAATCAAAAAAGAAATGTAGTCTAAAATTATGGAGAAATATTCAGAGATCCAACCTGTAATTGATTTTATGGATGAGGCTAGTTATTTTTTGCAAGAAACCAAAGAATATTTTGAAAAAGCTACTGAGGAGCTACAATCAATGGTGTTGTAAGTAGAAAGAATATATAAATTATCTAAAAATAGATTCAATATTGCTACTAAGCCCATCCCAAGCAAATAATGGACCAGTGTAAGATTGATAGCCAATAAAATTTCATAATACATATTATTAGTCCTATTAATATTTTATTTTCATTTCAATAATTCTATTAGTACACACCATCATTTAATAATACATATTGTTTTTAATTTTGACTCCATATGCCCAAAGGATAAGACTCCAAGCTTTCAAACTTTGCTAGCAAAGTTTCCCAAGAGGCGTCAAAAGTAGACCCAAAAGGCCATAGGAAAATTTTACAAAATTTTCAAAATTTCTCTAATTGTAGAAATATGCTTTGGATTGGAAAAGCAGCTCAGTGCAACTTGTCCTACACTACAGTCTGTTGAGCAAGGTGCAACGGCAGTATTGTCATTGTTGTCAACACAGTCAGATAGATTGGTTGATGCAGTGGACAGGAGTTCAGAGGTTATTCAGAGTATGTACAGTGATGTTAAATGCTTATGAGGATGTTTTTGATGTTTGGGTGAAGTTGTTACAGGTTGTTTGTGCAAAGTTGAAAAATCATCATGTTGTGGCTGCTCCACAACGTACCCCAAAATTGGGGATCCACCTTTTTGCATATTTTCCAAGAAGACCGAAGTGGCCCATATGCTAAAAAGAAAAGAGAAAAAGCAAGAAAAAAAGTGTCACGATATCGCGACATGTTGCATTTTCATGGCCAAAAGAGAAGAGAAAGAACAAGAAAGAAAAAGTGTCGCAATATCGCGACATGTTGCATTTTCGCGGCCAAAAGAGAAGAGAAAGAACAAGAAAGAAAAAGTGTCGTGATATCGCGACATGTTGCATTTTCGTGACCAAAATAGAAGAGAAAGAACAAGAAAGAAAAAGTGTCACAATATCGCGACATGTTGCATTTTCGCGGCCAAAAGAGAAGAGAAAGAACAAGAAATAAAAAGTGTCGCGATATCGAGACATGTTGCATTTTCGCGATCCAAAGCAAAGAGAAAGAGCAAGGAGAAAAAAGTGTCACGATATCGCGACATGTTGCATTTTCGCGGTTCAAAGCAAAGAGAAAGAGCAAGACGGAAAAAGTGTCACGATATCGTGACATGTAGCATTTTCACAACTCAAAAAGGGCAGGCAGGCAGAGAAAAAAAAGTGTCACGATATTGCGACATGTTGCATTTTCACGACTCAAAAAGGGCAGACAGGCAGAGAAACAAAAGTGTCGCGATATCGTGACATGTTGCGTTTTTGCCAAAGAAACAGAGTAATTGACAGTGCGTCTAATATTAGTGATGAACACCAGGATAGTGAAACTGAATACTACATAGTGACGTGGACCTATAAGGAATAAATCGAAGATTGAATAAGGTAATTTGTCACATAAGGACAAAATTCAATGAATAAGACAAAACGTTACATAAGGAATCTTTAATTATTTGAAATCATCTAAGATGGTCGTTACACATGGAAAGAAGCGAACGCATGCCCATGTGGAGAAAAGGAAACGAAGGGCCACAAAATAGAAATGAAAAGCCTTTTTGGAAACCAAAACACATGCATGCACAAGGGAAGGAGAAAACGAATAGTCATGGAAGGAGAAAATGAATAGTCATGGAAGGAGAAAACGAACAGTCATGGAAGGAGAAAACGAACAGTCATGGAAGGAGAAACAAAAATTTTTTAGAGGTTTTAAATATGCCATTCAAAGAGGCCATAAGGTGTTGGTGCTCCTTTCTGTTGGTGCAGATAAATTAGGTGTTGGTGCTCCTTTCTGTTGGTGCAGATAAATTAGGGGTTGGTGCTCCTTTTTGTTGGTGCAGATAAATCAGGGGTTGGTGCTCCTTTTTGTTGGTGCAGATAAATCAGGGGTTGGTGCTCCTTTCGTTGGTGCAGATAAATCATGGGTTGGTGCTCCTTCCAGTGGGTGTTGGTAAATTGATTGTAAAGTTGGTGCTTTGCAAAGGCTATATTTGGATGGGAGTCCAAACAGTCATTTTGAGGATGTAGCCAAATCGGTGAACCTCGATACATCTTGTGTTGTGTGATGTTCTCTTGTTATACTTTCTTTATTTGGTTTCAAGTTTTCATTGTTTCGGCTTTAAGAGTTGAAGATTTAAGTTTTAAAAGAGCTACACTGATTCACCCCCCCTCTCAGTGTCATTGTGAGACTAACACAGTCAACATGGTCAAACAAGCTTCTTATGCATTTCAAATCACAACTTAGAAAATAAAAGGTCCTAACTCAATATAAGGTTTTATACCACATGGCTCAGAACATGGTTCTATGCCATAGTCAACATAGTCAAATTTGTTATTTCAGTATATCAAATCATAGCTCATAACATGGTCCTATACCATGCGGCTCAACACATGGTTCCACACCATGGTCAAGATTGGTCAAAGCACTTAAAAGATAATTTAAATCTTGACCTAGAACATGGTTCTACACCGTGTGGCCCAAAACGAGATTTTTTTATGTGACTCTAGTCTAATTGTTGGCAGTTTGAGTTATTTTATGTTGTCATTGATGTCACATGGATCACATTGAGTTTTGGTGGCCAAATGATATTTTAGAAAGCATGGATAAATACAAGGTTTTTGTGAAAACCAAGGTAGGCAAAATAAAAGGTTTTATTTAAAATTAATGATGGCATATTTGAACTGGGTTTTTCTTAAAAGCCAAGTTGGCATTTCGTTTCATAGAAAAAGGTGCCCCAGTGATGGAGATATTTAATTTTTAATATTTAGTTTAAATTTTAATTATTTAAAATTTAAATTTAAATTTAAAATTAAATATGCAATATTTCTGCCAACGTCATCAAAAATAATAAGGAGGCTATATAAATGGGATACCTAAGGTTCATAAACTAATCTGTGCTCATGGTTAATAATCGTTGGCTAAGCATCTGAATTGAGCTCGTGTGAAAATATTTTAGAAAGCAGAAGAAACGAATAAACGAAGGTTGGTCAAATTCCAAAGTCATCATGGGCAGAGTGGCGCATTAGCAATTGGATTTTGGCTAAGGTTTGTGGTAGCACAAACGTCAAGGTTTCGAATCCCCTTGATTGTGTTCGGAAGGCGTTGGAAGAAAAGCGCTCGAAGCACTTTTGATTTACGAAAAGGGAGGAAAGGTTTTAAGGTACATTGTGCCTTTACCTTTCGAATGAGCGGCTAGCTCGTGTGGTAACCTTAGCGGCGGCTAAGGCACTCGCGGTGTGGGCAATTCGGGGGTTTGAATCCCCTTGAGGAGGTAAATACATTTTTTCTCTAATTAATTTTGTTAATCCCTAAGTTGGAGTTATAAGGTGGTTAGGAATAATTAAAGTTTTAATTAAACTTTGTTTTTATAAGGGTTGTGATTATTATTTCAAAGGTGGATGAGTTGTTGATTTGATGCAAGGTAAGTCAAATCAAATAATAATCAAATTAATCTAACTAAACATTAGGTTTAAGACTAATGTTTATATAATACAATGAATAGTAAACCTAACTAATTCCCCACTAACCAATCTAACAAACGCGTTAGGCTAGGTAGAGAGTTAGGTTTAGGATTGACTACCCTAGGATATTTAGGCTAGTTACCATTAGATATTTAGGACAGTAAATATCTATATGGTAGAAACTAAAACAATAAATGTAGTAATAAATCCTAAGTAGTGTAATGCAATACACTAGCTTATTTTACCTAGTGGAGTAATTGGTAAGTATCCCAAGTAATGGAATATTACTCTAACATCCCCCCTTATTACATTATTTGGGTAATACATACATATCCCTTTATACAACAATATTTGGGTGAAGTATATAACTGCGCCAATACAATGAAGAAGATGTTGATCTGTTGGTTCTTTTCTTTGTAACAGTGCTCTGGCTGATCCTAAGCAAAAAGTGGGTCATTCCTCACTATGTCTTCATGCCAACGAATGTCCTTATGGTAATCACATCATCCAACCGATTTGCATGGGTAACCAGTCACTGTAATCGCTAGGTGTAGTAGAATAGATCACTTCATACAAGGTTCATTCATTTACAATATGAATTTGCAAAAGATAAGGTAGCTAAGGTGTCGGTCGCTGTCAAAAATGCACCCTTATAAGTTCCCCCCTTCTTGTTGCAAAACATAGTGTAATTAATTTCTGAAGGAAGTGTGACTAAGGTGTCGGTCAAAGCTGAAAATGCACCCTTATAAGTCATCTTCCCTATTTACAAAAAATAGTGAAGAAAAGAAATGGATATCCCTCTACAATTGCAAAAAGTGTGCAACGCAAGAATGTTGTGAAGGATTTTACAAATATTGCCTCCTAGACAATTGTACACCACAAAAAAATTGCTCCTCTTGTTAAAAGTACTTCAAACACCTAGAATTTGCTATTTATGAAGCCTAAAAGAGGTACAAGCACCCCTTATTGCAAGGTCTTCAAACAAAAAAACTTATGCTATTTATGAAGCCTAAAAGAAGAGTGAGAGAAAAACGGTGCTTTTGCCCAAGGGACACATGTGTTTTCCCTCTACAAAATTGTTTTAGCAATTTAGCACTCCTTGTGCTATCTTTGAACCAGAAAAAAAAATCAGAATGAGACACTTCACAAGAAATATGGCTTCTGTGTTGTGCCTTTGCCATTTTAGTTTTTCTTGTTTTGAAACCAACACTGAATGGTGTCTTGGTTTTCATTTTACAAGTTTTGCAAAACTATGTTTTTCTAGGCAATTTGATCAAAAAAATTCACCAATTTGTGCTTTCTTATTGTAAGTACTTCAAGCATGATTGCTATTATGAAGTCTAAAAGAAAAGGTTGATGACTTGGACTTTTCTGATTGCCTTTACAAGTTTTATTTCCCTCTTATCAAAATCTATGTTTGAAGGAAGAAAGGAATTATCCCCCCTTAGTGCAAAGGATTGCTACTTTTAAGGTTCCTTATTTTCAAAAAACTTGTTCTTTCTTTTGATTACCCTAAGAGAGTATCAAAATATAATTCACTCAAACAGATATTTAATGGCACCTGCCTTAACTCCCTTCAAGAAGGATGAAAATTTTGAGGAAATTAAGCCAAACAAATAAGAGTGAATTAGGGGTTTTGTTGATTTAGGAGAGAATATCAAGTAATTGTGGCTTTAAATCTATGCAAGGATTTACACAAATTTGTGAAATTTTGGGGTTTAGTGTGTTCTTGATTCTATGACTTATAATTGCAAAAGAAATAATGCAATAATCAAACAAGAAATGCCCACAAAATTCTTATCACCTAGGTGTCGGATGCAACCGAAAATGCACCTAATTTGCCAATAAAGGTGTCGAGTAAAATCGAAAATGCACCTTTTAATTTTTGCAACAAAATGTGTGTTTTGTGTTGTGCAAAAAATGATATTTTAATGTCTCCTACTTTGTTTTCCAATTTTGCAAAAGTACAATGTTGTCTTCTCCCCTGTATTTTGCAAAATTAACAATTTTGAGCACTCCTTCCAAGACAAGTCGACACACGACCCGCATTTGGAAGGCTTCCAAAACTAGTCGACACACGACCTAGTTTTTATGGACCCAAGGCTTTAAATTCTTCTCAATTTTGTAAAAGGAAAGTGCAATTTTATGTCTTATATCCCCCTCTTGGAGAAAAACAAATGCACTCTTTGTCTATGAATTTTACAAAAAAAATTCAGTCTCCTTGTTGTCTAATTTGCAAAAAAAAATTCAAGTTTGATCCTTTCTTGTATGCGAAATTAACAAGGTGGAGAAGAGGTTTTATGGCTTTCTAATTTGCAAGAAAAATAAGTGCTCTTCTATGTCTTATATCCCCTCTTGGAGAAAACAAAAGCTCTTTTTGATTTGTTTGCAAAAAAAATCCTTAATTCTCTATTTTAATGCAAAATTTTAATAAATCTAATCATTATTTAATTAATAATAAAATTTAATTTTGTAAAAAATCAATGTAATTTTAAAAAAAAATTGATTTTAGACAAAAGATATTAAATTATTAAAGAAAATGATTAAAAATTTAAAAAAAATTACAAAAAAACATTATTTTTATACCTTGGACTTGGTCCATTCCACCGCCCACTAAAAAAAACTTTCGGCCCCGATGGGAGTCGAACTCCCGACCTCCCTGTCGGGCCGCGCCTTGGCGAGGGCTAAACCTCTAGTCGGGCTAGCTAGCCCGACGGAGATATTGGGGATGAGACTTCATCTTGAAGCCTCCTCTCCCTAGGGCTTGGAGCGCGTGACTTAGCGCACTCTAAAGCTTTTTGGGACTTTAGTCCCACATGCGTCGTGAAGGCGCATGTAAGTCATTTAAAAATGACTTAGCCCCTATAAGGACTCGATTGCCTATGGGCAATTAGAGTCCTTCGTCATCCTTTTGTTCGCTGCCACATCGCGGCTAGTCGGGTCAGGTGGCATGTGGCCAATCCGCCACGTGTTAGGTCTGGTGACACATGGCTAGTCTGCCACGTGTCGCATCCATCGTCATCCAGTGGCTATCCACCACGTGTCTGGTCTCATCTAGGTGTCCTGTCAAGGTGGCACTTGCCACGTGTCCTGTCCAGGTGTCCTATCCAGGTGGTGCTTGCCACATGTCCTGTCCAGTGGTTGTGCCACATGTTCGGTCCAGTGGTTGTCCGCCACGTGTCCAGTCCAATGGCTAAGTCAATGCCTCAAGATCTATGCCCGAGCACGTGTGGGTCCGAACTGTGATTGTCCTCAGGATTTGTGCCTGGGAGTTGGTCCACAGTTGTAGGGTCTTTGATCCGATCACCAAATATCGGAGGGCGCTCCTGCCCTCTCAGATCCTGGTCATCGGATCTGTGCCTCCAGTCGTCGAGGATCGGATGGCGTGCCTGCCCTCGTAGATCCTAGTCATCGGATCTGTGCCACCAATCGCAGTCACCAGGGATCAAAGGTGTCATATCCCCTGACAGGGATGTCCCCTATCAGTGTTGGTCAAACTTGAGGGCACTCCTGCCCTCGGGTTTGGGTCAGGTTTTTTCCTGGGAGGGCGTGCCTACCCTCCCGACTGTGTGCTGGACCCACGGGGGCAGCACTAGTAGCTTCTGGTAATTGGAGGGCCTCCTACCCTCGGGATACAGGACCTGTGTTGCGGTCTCTGGCCTCCTGTCAGGCCCGATAGTTCAGACAACAGAATGCTGTCAGATCTGTCGGGGTCTATGGACATGCTCCCTTGGCCGCCTGGTGATGTGGGCCTACGGGCCCTCTCCCGTGGTCGCCCGGTGATATGGGCCTGCGAGCCCTGTTGCCTGGGAGCTGCCTCGGTATCCATGCAGGTCTTGAGGGCCAGCAGGGCCCTTGAAGACTGTGTCAGTTCTAGGTCGGGTGGAACGAGCAAAGCTCGTATTAGGCCACCCGGCTGCGATGATACCAATGATGCAAGGTAAGTCAGATCAAATAATAATCAAATTAATCTAACTAAACATTAGGTTTAAGACTAATGTTTATATAATACAATGAATAGTAAACCTAACTAATTCCCCACTAACCAAGCTAACAAATGCGTTAGGCTAGGTAGAGAGTTAGGTTTAGGATTGACTACCCTAGGATATTTAGGCTAGTTACCATTAGATATTTAGGACAATAAATATCTATATGGTAGAAACTAAAACAGTAAATGTAGTAATAAATCCTAAGTAGTGTAATGCAATACACTAGCTTATTTTACCTAGTGGATTAATTGGTAAGTATCCCAAGTAATGGAATATTACTCTAACATGATTTAATTTGATGTTCATGAAATTGAGAATTAAGATTTAGGAGAAATAAGGAGTTGTTATAAAATAATTTCTGAGAGGTTTATTGATTATTATTTTGATAAGAGTTTTTATTAAAAGGACTTTGGTGAATGTGTTTATTAAGTTGGAGTAAAAAGGTGTAAATTGAGTTATGCTTTATCTTGTGATTATTATTTGAAGTCCACTAAACCTTATTGAGATTGGAAAGGAAAGTTGTGTTTAGTGTGGCAGATTTTATGGACAACTTCTTGGCATAAAAAAAAAAAAGGTATGGGCATATTCTCCTATTGGTTGTTTATGGTGGTTGATTTCTGAAATATCATTGGAGTGAAAAGGATTGATTGTGGTTTCCTTTTCAAAAGTGGTTGGTTGAATGCTTCAAATTTTTCTGGTTTGAGAGTTGTGTCTAAACCTTGTTTTATAATCATAGTCATTGAAGCCCATTGGTTATGTAAATAACTTGAAAAGAACATGAGTATCATTGTAATGTGATATTTGTGGTTGAGCATTGTTGGAAACATTTGAGTTGAGTTGATTGAGCCTAGTCAAGTGATGTGTGAAGTGATTGTTCAAGTTCCATGAAAAAAACTATTCTATAATTTTGATTTGAGTTGAGATTGAGCTTAGAACATATTGAGTCTCTAACAATTCTCTTTATGCTTCTATGAGTTGACTTGAGTTGAGTTGAGATCATTATGAATCATTGTTGTCATTCATTGTAGAGTACATTGTCATTCATTGTTGAGTTCATCTTTGAGCCTTGCCTTCATATATTTGTGGATGATATTTGAGTACTACTTGAGCATGATTGATTGAGCCTTTGAGAAGGCCTTTGGGATAAATTACTGGACAAATTCGTGGTAGTTTGTGTATGATTGATTGAGCCTTTGATAAGGCTTTGTGGATAGTTTTTGGGATAGATTTTTGGACAGTTTTAGATAGATTTTTGGACATATTTTGATGAGGTTCAGAGTGAGCCTATTGAGCATAGTTGAGCAAGTTCTTGGTGAGCTTGCTAGAGCAGCTTTGGACAAGTTATTAGTGAGCTTGTTGAGCTTATTTGAGCAAGTTCTTAGTGAGCTTGTTGGAGCAGTTCTGAGCAAGTTCTTGGTGAGCTTTCTAGAGAATATTTGGACAAGTTCTTAGTGAGCTTATTGGAGCAGATTTGAGCAAGTTCTTGGTGAGCTTGCTAGAGCAGATTTGGACAAGTTCTTAGTGAGCTTGTTGAGCATATTTGGACAAGTTCTGTGTGAGCATGTTGAGAAAATTTGGACAAGTTCTGTATGAGCTTGTTAAGCATTTTCGAACAAGTTTTGTGTGAGCTTGTTATGCAGATTTGGACAAGTTTTGTGTGAGCTTGTTATTGCCTAGCTTTGAGCAGATCAAAGAAATCATTGTATTGGATAAGGATCCTTATTTCTATGTGAAATATTATAAGGATATTATCTTGTGGAGTACCCCACATTGGGGAAACTACGTTAAATGTTGTGTCTCAATTGTGTGTGGTGACTTGTGCTCTTGCTTACTATTTCTATCTGAGTTATTAATGCACACTACTATATTTGGTTATTGCAATTAAAATACATTAATTGATATTGATTTGGAAAGAAAGTAAAAAGTTATCTTATACTGTTCATCCCCCCTCTTAGTATAAGTTTGTGTTCTTCACTAATACACTCCTGCTCTATGTCACAATCAAAGCAATCAAAGTACCGAGTTATAAAATCTAAAAGTTGACATAACACATGGTCTTATACCACACAACTTGGCACAATGATCTACATCGTGATCAGACTTGGTCAAATTGCATAAGGAGAAATCCTAAGCATGGCTCAGAACAAGATCTTATTCCACATGGTCCAAAGAAAATTTTTGCAAGCACAACCTCAGATTAACACACTCTTGTCCTAGGCCACATTAAAAGTGGCCAAATGACTCAAATTCGAGTTTCAAATGCTATATTGGAGCATGTTCTACCCTCGAGCGATGAAAAGAGATAAAATAAAATGTGTTATAGGCCACAATATGTTCCAAGCCAAAAAATGCTTTAGACTAAAAATAATAAAAGCATGCTAAGCTTTTTAAATCTTCAATATTTGTTGTTCAAAAATATATCAATGATCCACATTGAATCAGGCATAAATCATGTATAAATATAAGACTCAACATGGCATAAGGTCGTAGGTTTCTATCTAAGCTAGTTCTAAGTCAAAATAGAAGATTCGAGAAGATGAAGCAATGGAAAAATCAATATCCATGAGTTGATTTAGTTTTATATCTATGACAAGACAACCACAATAAGAACAAGAGGCATCTCAATTTCTTCTTGGCAAGATCTATTGCTAGAAACAACGAAGGCCAAACAACTTGTAGAAGATAAATGGAGCATATAGTCTCTTCTTTCTTGGATGATTCTACTACCTCAACATCTTACTAATCCAGCACTCCAACTTCCTTGTAATGTTCCTAATTCTTTCAAATATTTCAAATTTATTGCAAAACTATAAATAGAGGTCGAACCCTCATTTTAAAGGGTCAACTCTAATTTTTTCGCTTGCGCTACTGTTGTACACTCTCTATAAATTAATAAAAGGAGCATTAATTAGATGTTTACCTCAGACTTATATCTTCTTTTATATGTATTACCAGCTCTTGAAGTCATTTATTCTACTGTTGTTATGGTTAGTCTATTCTACTAATTTGGATTGCTAACTTAGAGTAAATTGGAATGCTTCATGTCTAAACGTATGCTTGGAAAGGATTTATTTTTCTATTAGTCAGAGTATTAATCTAATTCTGCTATTTGGATTGTTAATACCCTAGACATTTGAAATAATTCTTGAAGCATGTTATTATACCTTAATGATGACTAGTTTTAAATGTTGTTAGTCCTAAGTATTGTTTTCTAAAAATTGATTTGTTCGAGGTTATATATAGATGCCTATGTTGTTAGCTTTATCCATTGACTATTACTTCATTACTTTCTTAACACTTTACCCTTTCTATCCCTATATTTATACATTTAACTAAGCTTAAATGAGTCAACATTCAATAAGTTGACAAGGTATACTAGCGTACTTTAGAGGTTAGGCTAAAAATATTTTTTGACCCATCTAATGTTGTGTTTTGGGTTGTGATTAGTGGGTGCTCATATTTAAAACCATTAAATATGATATTCACAATTCAATTTCACCTTCATGTCAATTCAAACCCCAACAAGTCTTATATCTATGCCAACCTTATCAATAGTAGGACATAAACAACTAAGAATACATGGTTAAAAAACTTGGCTCATAGTTGAGTTTTCTTTCAATCCAAAGCATTTGAAGAAGATATGCAACACCAAAAAAACTATTTAGTGAAACTTCTAGAGGCCAAAATATGCCATTTTATGGTATATCCCATTGAGGTCATTTATTCAAGCTAATTGTTTTGGTCTATAACACCCATACACTTTTTTAGGGACCTCAAAATCATCATTTTATGGTATATCCCATTTTTATCATCTCTTAGAGCTTATTATTTTACTATATAACACGCATACACTATTTTGGAACCATTACAAAAAATAATAACAGCTAAAATTAACAATTCTATTTTAGTAAATGCCACCAAAGACTAGAACATAAGCAATGGAAGCCATAATGCACAAGATGGAGGAGCAAATCATGAATTTGAACACCATAAATAAACTTTCTACCCATATGCCTATACTCAATAGCATGGTTATAAATTTTAGACATATATAGGATTGAATGATCAAGGACCTTGAAGTGCTTAAGCTTAAAAATCCAAATTTTGATGGACACACTAAAAATAACCCCAAATTTCAAAAAGGAAAAGCTCTTGATAGATCAAGTTTTTTCTAGGGCCATGGTTGAGGATAACTATCAACAATCAAGAAACCATAAAGGTATGATACTTAGACTTCCCAAAATATATTTTAACAAGATTCAATGAAACAAATACATAAAGTTGATTAATTAAAGCTGAACAATGGTATGAGTTGCATGTGACACCCATAAACCAAAAAATATTTATGGTTGCCTTCTATTTTGACCTTGAAACACTCCATTGGTATCAAAGGTTGAGAAAAAATGTACCAAATATTTTTTGGACATAGTTCAAGAACAAAATCATTGGCTATTTTGGTCCTTAAGAGTTTGAATTACTATATTCCTCACCAATATCTAAGAAACACGAACTATATTGAAGCACATTAAAGCTCTTGAGGAGTTGGCAAAAATAAAATAAGGTCTTCTTGACATACTTTTCAATAGTTGTTTCATAAATGGCCTTAAGGATGAAATTAGAATTGAGGTGCAAATGCTAAAACTTTCCACATACATGACCGTACTAGGGTTGGCTAAACTTGTAGAAAGTAAATGGAATGCCCAATGAAAGGTCTCCAAACTCCTAGAATTCTAAAATAAAACCTTTACACACATAAATAGTAATGTTCCAAAGACTCCAGTAGTAAATAGGCTAACACCAAAGGAGATGGAAAACCATAGAGTTAAAATAATTTATTATAACTTTGATGAAAATGGATCATTGGGCATAAATGTAAAACACAAAGCATCTACCTTCTAGACATAATAAATACTTCATTCTCTTTAGTGGAGACAAGAGAAGATTTTGTGGACTCAATTGAAGAACAACTTGATTTAGAAAATGATAAATCTTTACTCGATGAACACATGGAGGAAGCACATTCACTTTCATTGAATTCCATTGTAGGAATATTGACACCATAATGCATGATAGTCTAGGGTTACCTCAAGGTACATAAGGTATTGATATAGCTAGATTCAGGTAGTATAGATACCTTCATAAATTCTAGTGTAGCAAAAAGAGTAGATTTCTTCACCTATGACTAGGATCAAATAAAAGTTAAGATTTCTAAAATAAACATCATGACCTATAACAAGTGGTATTTGAATGTTCACCTATCCATAGAAAATTATCAATTTTAAATTGATCTCTACATAGTTCCCTTGGGAGGTGTGTACATTGTGTTAGGTTACCCCTGGCTAAGTATTTTAGGGCTGATGTTGTGGGACTTCTTAAAACTATGGATGAAGTTTACTATAAACAATATGAAACACACCATCCAAAGGATAAACGATGGGAAACCCAAGGTCATAACATTGTATTAAATGCAATGATTGATAAAAAATTCATAGGACCATAGTTGGAAGATTTTTTCAAATGCAGTTGTGTGCTATGCAGGTTGATAAGGTATCCCTCAATTTTTTAGTCATCCTCAACAAGAACCATATAAGTCTTCAAGGAGACAACTTAGCTATCTCCTAGTCAACCAGAGTACCACAGATCAGTTTGGTGTTAGGTATTCGATCCCTAAATATACAATCATATCGGTACCCTTACCATAAAAATAATGATATCAAGAAGATGGTAAAACATTTTATTAGATACTAGACTTATTTGCCTTAGTAAAAGTTATTTCTTAGCCCCATTATTTTTGGTAAGGAATAAATATGAATCATGGAGGATGTGTGTGGATTTTTGTGAGCTTAACAATATCACCATCAATGATAAGTTCCTAATACCCATGACTAATGACTTACTAGATGAGCTACATGGGACCCAATATATCACCAAGTTGAACCTTTGGTCTTGGTGCCATAAAATCTATGTCCATAAGGAGGATATAGATAAAAAAACTTTGAGACTCATGAGGGACACTATGAGTTCTTGGTTATGTCTTTTTGCCTCACAAATGCACCTTCCACTTTCCAAGGACTGATGAACAACATTCTCGATCCATATCTATAAAAAATTTCCTTAGTCTTCTTTGATGATATTTTGGTACATATTAAGACATGGGAGAAACACCTTCAACACATCAACCAGGTTTTGAAGATACTACAAGATAATCAACTTTATGTCAAACAATCCAAGTATATTTTTAGGGTGAAAAAAGTTGAATATTTTGTACACATTATGGTAGGGATGGTGTGCATATGGACCATGCAAAATTTGAGGCCACGAAGAAATGATCCAAACCCAAAATATTGAAGAGCCTCTAGGGATTCCTTAAAATTATAGGGTACTACCATAAATTTTTCAAGTATTCTGGTAATATTGCTACACCATTGATAACTATGCTTCACAAGGACATATTTGTGTGGAATAATGAAGTAGAACATGCCTTCCTTACTCTAAAAAATATTATGCCACAACCTAGTTTTAGCAGTTTTAATTTCTCCAAGACTTATATGATAAAGAGTGATGTATTGGGGGCCATGCTCATGTAAGAAGGTAGACCCACTAAATTTATCAACAAGGTATTCTTAGGATGCAATTTGACCAAATCAACCTATGAAAAAGAGATCATGGCCATCATCTTTGTAGTTCTCCATTGGTGACCATATCTAATAGGGTGACATTTCATAATCAAGATAAATCATCGCAACCTAAAATATTTATTAGAGCTATGGGTTTCTTTCCTTGAGCAATAAAAATGGGTCACTAAGCTATTAGGGTTTGACTATGAGATTTTCTACCACAAGGATAGAGTGAATGTGGTAGCAGATGCCCTTTTTAGACTTCTAGAAACACATAATATTCTCTATGTACTATCCATACTTTAGGTTGACTGGCTAGAGGAGATCATTTCAGAATGACAAGGTGACCCCACACTCATAAAAATTATTCAAGATCTCTAGTCACAAATAGGAGATCATCCTACCTACACATGGAGGGAGAGGATACTCTGCTACATGTAGAGGTTTGTGATTCCATTCACTTCAAAACTTAGGTTTCAAATTTTAGCAGAGTTTCATTCTTCACAATAGGAGAACACTAGCTTCTTGTGTACCTATGAATGGATAAAATGTAGCTTTTACTGACATGGTTTGAAGACTGATGTGAATCAATTTATATACACTTATGATACTTTCCAACAACAAAAAGAGAAAATAGTTAAAACCCTTGCCAATTCTTGATTCACTATACACAACTATTTCCATGGACTTCACTGAAAGGATCCCTCTATTAGGTGGAAAAGCGATTATCATGGTGGTAGCAGATAGGTTGACTAAGTATACTCACTTCTACTAATGAGATTGCAAAAGTCTCATTTCTCAAACAATTTAACTCTTTTTATCCATTTTTTATTAAAATACCATAGTACCTGCCAAGTATTAATCATTATTTATGTTGATATTAAATGTTAATATAGTGAATTAAAGAAGATATTTCCTTTAGCTATTTTGAATTGATTTTTGTGTGTTTTAAGGACTAATTGCATGATTTCTTCTTATTGAAGGATAGAATAAAGTAGCAATAATTTTTACTAAGTTTTGAGAATAAGATATATTAATCTAAAATGAGTGGAAGACTACCTTCAGAGTACTTTTTGGAACAATAGCATGCCTAAGTAGTAATATAGCACCAATTGTGTGCTAGATAGACACCAGAACAACTCAGTTGATATTGGAACAATTAAAGGAGAAGCACTCCAGAATATTCATACAAGAGAGGAAAGAAAAAATTGCATGGTCAATCCATAATGGAAGTGTTTAATCAAGGAGATGAGTCACCAGTTTGAACTTAATGTTGACCAATAAGCATAGTTGTGAATCTACACTTATGTGCATGAATGGGGAGTTAACTTATCACCTGTTCTAGATCCCATGCTGCTATCTCATGTTAGAATAAAATAGAACTACATGATGACATAAACCTTGTTGCATGTAGATTGAAGCTAGGAAAGCATGTTGGAGGTTTTTATTGCTTCAGATTTATTCCAAATTAGTCAATAGCAAATTAGAGTACAGATTTAGGAAATATTTATCCAACTCAATCTACTATTATAATATGATTAGTCAAATTTAACATGCAGGCTTATGTATTCAATTAAGAGAGGTAATTACCTAGAATAAATATTGTTCATAGGCTGAATAGTTAGGAATTCAACTATAAATAATATTGTATTCCTATTGGGAAAAGTTAGTAGTTGTAATAGCTTGTAAAAAAGTTTGAATAGGAGATGAAGTAATTTGACCCTCAACACCCTGTCTTTCTTTTATTTCTTTCTTTTTTTCTTTTTTTTTAAGCGAAAAACCCCTTGCGGGGCCGCCTTGTTCTAAGAGACCACGAACAGGGGTTCTACACCGTCAAAGTCACCCGAGAGTCGCACCCGACCTTTCCCGCATCAACATTATCAATTGGATTTTGGATACCCAATTCAGCTTTTTGGTAGGGTGGATATTTGAACCTGGGACCCCCCTTGGAGGATTGCCCTCTCCTCTCCAACTCACCTACAACACCTGGTAACACCCTGTCTTAAGTCTAAATTGTTCAGCTCTTTTGCCTATGATATTTTGACTTATTTAGACTAGTTTTCTATTGAAACCTGCTTCCTCCCATTGAACCTCAAAGCAAGATCCCACTCTCTAGAATAATGGAAGGACCATTAGCATAGTTGCAAGTTTTTACGATTAATATATTTTTTGACATTCATTTCTACAATTGGAACAACATAACTAAAGTTGATGAGTTTGATTTCATTTTCTATTTGACTTAGTTAATTTTTATTTCTAGCATAGTAAAATTTGCTTTCCTTTTTTGCAAGCATGTGTTGTTCTTTCTATTTAATTCTTACAATATTATTTTTTTAGATATATTTTTATCCCAACATTGAATTTTTTATTTATTTTAGCAATGAATTTTATTTCATTTTAGTTTGGATTTTAGTTCTTTTCAAATAAATACAAGTTGTTGCTTAATTTATATTTGCATTCAGATTATAGTTAGAACCAGGTTTCCTTTCAGTAATTAAGTGTGAGATTTAGTATAGTTTTCTTCAATAATACTACAAAGATATTATGATTTTTAATCTCCATAGGTTAATCTAGAACCTTGATATCCTAGATGTAATTATAAGACCTCTATCACATATAGCCTTAGAACATTGCCCTGGTTTAATAAAAAAATTAAAGGGATAGCATTAAAAACACTCGTTATCTATCCCTTGGATCATCCTTGTACTATAAGGATAGTGGCACAAATTTTAATGCATCATTTTTTTGGCTTCATGAGATCCCTCACTTCATAGTCGGTGATCGTAACAAGGTATTCATCAGTAAGTTTTGGGAGGAGATTCATTGCATTCAAGGGACAAAGCTAAAGTGAAACACATCATTTCACTCATAGACTAATGGATAAATTGATGTGATCAAAAAATATTTGGAGATATATCTTAGATTATTTATCTCCGATCAATAATCCAAGTGGATCCAAAGACTTCCATTAGCAAAATGGTGGTACAACACCACTTTCCATAAAACCAATAAGATGACTCCATATGAGGCAATATACTGTAAATCACTACTCATACTTACCTCTTACCTTCTAAGTAGTTCAAAGGTTGAAGAAATTGATATAATCCTCACTTATCGAAAATAGATCTTAGTTATCTTGAAGTAAAATTTAGTGGTTGCTCCAAATTGCATGACAACAGGCAGATCACCAAAATATAGAGAGGGAGTTTCTAGAAGGTGACATCATTTTTCTTCATCTTTAACCTTACAAGTAGATATACTTGAAATAAAAAGGATGACATGATATAATTTCCAAGTTCTACAAGCCTTATAAACTACTACAATAGGTAGGGTATATTAATTTAAAAGTCGATTTACTTGTATCATCGAAACTCCATTAGATTTATGTCTTTCCTAAAGAAGATAGTGGGGAAACATACTCCAATACAAATTATCCTTCTAGAAATATATGAATAAGGGTCTATTATTATCAATCTAGTAGTTATCATAGATTGATGGACTCGACACCTTCACTCCTATGACATAATGTGAGTTCTTGTATAGTGGCATGGGCTCCAACCAAAAGATGCCATGTGGGAGTCATAAAAATAACTCCAATAGTAGTTTCCCATTTTTTAGCTTAAATGAAAAAACAATTTAAAGGGGAGTGGTGTGTTACATACCCCACTAATGTAATCCATGTTATCCCATGTTATTTTACCATATGGTGTATATGAAGGATACATGTCATATTAGGAATAGGTAAGAAAATATTATCCTAGAATCATATATATTTATAGCTCTCTTAGAATCATATATGTAACTGTCTTGTAATTATAAGTAATGGTCATTAGAACATATAGTCAGGGAATATTATCATAGAGTATTGTCATAGAATAGTTAGGAAATATGCTTGTAAGCCTTTTTAAATGTAAAGGATGCAACCTTTATAGAGGAGAATATTTGGATCTATTATTTAGGAGGTTACCCCCTTGAAGAGGCAAGCGATATCAATATAATTGCTCTTGTTATGAATTTCAATGTATCACTTATTTAATGTTTTTATCATTGGATATGTAGTATTAATCCTACTTTCTTTGTTAATCCTTGTAATTGTAGTTAGAATTATCCTTGGTATTGAATTTCTTATTTTAGTACAACTTAGAACTAGGAATTTTGAGGTGAAATACTCACATTAGTGGAAGAGGTTCATTACAAAGTTGTATTTGACTACAATATTTACCTCTATATGTCCCCATCTAAAATTAATGCCTCTACATGTCCCAGACTGGAATACATGCTTTTATACATCCCAACAATGTAACTATATAATTATTCACAAGCACCTTAATTTGAGATAAACTTGTTAGACAACAATAGTAAAATCATTCACAAGACAACCTTTCAAAAACACATTGTATGTTTCAACATGCAATTATTTTTTTCTTTGCATATAAGGCTCTCCACTTTGTCATTCATGAATGGTAGTTACTTCAAATGTCCTTCTCACTTCACAATATTCACTCAACATCTATATGATGTGTCCTTTCTTTATATGGGTCACACACATCTTTGCATATCTAAATAACCTTGTTTGACAAATAATATGGTTCTTTTTCTAGATAAAAAATAACAAAATTAATTAATGCCCCTTATTCAATGGTGCTTTTGGTGATAAACATGAAACAAGTAAATGGCCTTTGTGTTCTATATGAATTATATTTATTTTTTGGAAACTTCACTAGATGACTCTTATTATAGTGTATCTATATGGCCTACACTCTTCATTTATAGATGATCCTACCATTTAATGTTGTCAACTTCTTTATTTCTCCTCTCACTAGACAAAACTTTATTATTGATGACTTTAGACAACACTCTTCTTGTCAACATGCATTCAATATTTTCTTCAAGTGATATCAAAAATTTTTAAAGCATTTCATGTATTTTATTGGATGATGTTGGATTCAAAAATATTGCACTAAATACTACATTCTTAACAAACTTCTCTAGATGATCTCAAGCATTGAGATCACCATATCTTGCTCCACCAACTTCATTTTTCCATTGAAACAAATATCAAATGCACATCTCAAAAGGGTTTGTATGTTGGTAAGCCTTGGTCTCTAATAGTCAAATCCTCCAAAACTTAAATTTAAAAACTTATTTGCAATCACAAATGACCAAAAACTTCAAACTTCAAACCTTCAAGATCTCCACTTGCTTTCTCAACACAATGTTGATTTCACCTCCTAGATTGGTCGAGATAAAATTTGTGAACATGTCTTTGCCATATTCAAAACCTACTTTACAAATCCAATGATATCACATATAAACATTGTATCTTTGATGCCAAATGATGTGAATGCAATTTGGTTGTGATAATTTTTTATTGTGTAATACATGTGTATAGACATTCAAGAAGGAGGTATCCATTATACATGGATGTAACAAACTTTGTAACTACCCATTTATAATTTTTGATAACACCATAAAACTCACTTTCATTTCCTCAAATCACTCAAATACCAACAAAATTCTATATATCAAATAATTGGTACTTTGTACATAGTAATATTTGTGGGTTAATCTACACACCAACATTACTTGCACCACCACCTACCAGTCTAGTGTATCAAAACTAAACTATGTAACAACCTAATAAAATGAATAATTAGGTAGATCCAATAGATAAGTTATGTTCACTAATGAGGAATATGGCTAATAAAGTTGCAATTAGTCAGCAACAAAAGCAAAGGATAACAACAAAGTAGAAATTGACAACGATGGAGAACACTTTACCAAAGATCAAGTCTCTCAATAAACAAGTATACAAGTGACCAACTAGGAGCATAACAACATGGTGAATATTAATATCAAGACTATGTTGTACAATTTTAATGTAGTATATGTTCCAATAAATTCTCAAACAAGAATCTCCAACCATGTTAGGCTCAACAAGTGGCAAATACAAACCAACTGATAATAAATCAACCTGTCATAGTTAACTAGTCTATTATAAACCAATCAATAATGAGTCAAGAAAGGAGGAATTTGTTGGTTATAAATCAAAAAATGGTAGGTTAATAATTGGTATATTTTGTGTCAATTATTAATAATATAATATTTATCAATTTTAGGATATGTTGAGAGTGGTAGGTGAGCCTTTCATGGCATTATTATATAGATTTATTTTGTTGTAAATAGTAATGTTTTTTGATGCATTGAATGCTTTATGGCAGTGTGTCCCTTCTAAAACATGGATTGAGCATTCTTATCCAATATTTTGGTTGACTAGAGTGTTGTTGCTCAAGGTCTCCTTTGTTATTCTTGTTAAATCGAGTCAACGTCCATGCTAGTGCTTAGACGTCTTGATATTTAGGACCCACATTCCATATTTTGTTTAGTTGGAAGTCAGGTAGGTGTTGTGTCTAATATTTTTTGGTTGCTTATGTTTTTGGGCAAAATATTGGTTAATTTTCTATGGTTTAATTCATTGCCTTCATTTAATTTTCAACCCGAGACAACTCGTAAACTTGTGAGTGTCATGCACAATATATGCTTGTAGTGCGGGGAATAAATCCTTATGAACCTATTTAGTTTGGTGGGGGTGTTTGTGCATTTTTATTTCAGCCAAACCAAATAAAATAAAGTGCAAAAAAATAAATAAATAAACTAAGACTAAAGCTGAAATTAAAATGCAGAAATAAAAGTACAAGAAATAAATGTGCAAGAAAATAAACACACAACTAAATTAAAATAAAGTAGGAAATAAAACAGGAAACTAATCTATTGAAAATAAATAACAAAAATTAAAATGGGGAGGACTACTGCAAGGAGTGGGCCCAGGCTCCCGCAGGTAGTTCGCTCGGTTAATTACATAAAGATTACTTTTAGAAAAATAAGAGTATTTGCAACTCTGTAGAATAAAAGAAATAGAATTATTTCACTGATTGTGTAAAAATGATCCTCATTCGTTTGGCTTATGTTTTTATATAAAATGCAGCTAGATCTCTTTACAATAATAGATTTGTCTATTTTAATCACCTAACGTGATTTGTTACAACACGTTTATACACAGATATTATTATCCTATTTAAAAGCATGTTCGTTCACCAAAAGGATAAATATAGTAATCCTTAGGTGTACATAACAATCTAATCCTAAAAATAATGCTTTAAAAGCTTACATGGTCAATTGGTCAACCAATCAACTTTTAATAATTAGAATAAAAGTTCTTTATTCTATTATAATCATAAAAATATAATATGCATAAAAATACAAATATTTCTCCTTTTTCTTTTGTGCAACAACCTCTTTTAAAAGTGCATGGTCAATTAGTCAACTTATCAACGTTGAATTGGTCAACCGATGAACATTGACTTGGTCAACCGATCAACTCATCAACGAGATTCAAGCTCCAGGAGATAGGATGGGAGTCAGGCATCGAGAAATAGGTCAAGAGTTAGGCACCAAAAAATAGGTCGGGAGTCAGGTGTCAGGAAACAGATCGGGAGTTAGCCGTCGCCAATAGTTGGGAGTCGGGCGCCACCAATATTCATGAGTCAAGCACTGCCAATAGTCAGGATTCGGTTGCCTGCCTTCACCATTTACCGTTGTTCTTTTCAATATGTCTTCATGCATTACCAAGCCCAAATGGGATGTAGACTCAAAAACACCATATTAGTAGCAAAAACCTGCATTTACACATATTTTCCACTAAAAACACTAGTCAAGCATAATACTTCATTTTCTATCAATTATATGCAAAAGCTATATAAAAATACATTTAAAATGCTAATTAAACCAATAATGATGCCCTTAAAAGTGTATGTAAAATGAGCATTTATGGTGCTCATCATTCCCCTATGCCAAAGATTTGACATGCCCTCATATCACAGCCCTTCGGTACATTTTTTTTTAATATATGATATGTGAGGCAATCACAAAAATTGGATGTTGTCGGGAGTCGAGAGTCACTCTCACGGAATACGGGAGTCGGATGCCTTCCTTTTGGAATATGGGAGATGAGTTTTTTTTTAAGTGTTCCTGGGGTAATGAAATTCATCTCATGTATGAGGTATGCCATGTGGTTGAATTCTAATGGGAGAATTAATAAAGAGAAAGATGGGGGCATCTACTAGTATTAACATAGAAATGATTTTTAAAATAACTATGCAAATAATTAATGGAAAACTCAGTACATACCTGGGTGAATTTCACGGATCATGATATGTACAATGTTTGATGGTGTGAAACGTCTACATGTGGCCTGAAATTATGATGTCCTAGAAAATGAAGTTGTTGTGACATTGATGTATCTTGGAGATAATAATTTTTTTTCACTTTTTTTCTTTTCTCAGCCCATCATCTATTCCATGGGAGGAAGCATGACTAGAACAGATCTTCCATTGAAACTAGGATGTGGACAACTAGTACAGTAGGATATTCAAGTTGACTCATGCGGGCCACATCTCTGCCAAAGCTTCTTCAAGTGGTTGCATTTAACAATCGATTCAAAATATTTGAACAAAATTATTACTCTATCCACGTTTTTTTCTCCATGCACTATACCAAACCAATAATCTGAATGATCATTCTTGGATGCCATCACTGTAGCCAAATAGTCAAATCATAGCCTATGTAGAAAATTATGAGGTTAATTTCTCCTTTGGGAATTAAATTCGTAGGCATCATCCTAAACAACATTAACACGATGCCTAAAACTGATTTCATGTTTTCCCAATAATTTTTCTCCAATGGTATTCTCTAGAATTTTTCTCCAATGACCTTTGAAGCTTTGGATATTTCTTTTGCTAGGTCATCATTGGGAGTGAAAATTCCAACAATTTTACTTCCAAGTGCAACAACTCAGGCTCTTGGATTGTCTTCCCATTTGGAGCTGAAATTATATCACCAAGTTACATACCAGTGCCACCAATCATGTTTTCACATGCAACAACAATGAAATGAACCTCCACTCCTATATCAAGAGTTGCTACACACCTGGTTGTGTTGCACTGGGTGTATGGTGAAATTGCACTTGTATTTTCAAACTGATTACCAACAACATCAGCCCTAGAATGTCTCTCCACTATTCTTGTGTTGATGATGTCTATTCAACCCCACTATTTAGTTTTAACAATTTGATCAGACATCATCATCCAAAATTTTCTCTTTAGTGGAGGTCCCCATCACTACAACTAATTTTCTCTTCCCAACTCAAAACAAAGTGTAGACTGAACAATGTCATCTCCCGTGAGTTGTAAAAACTAGTTAATCTAGAAAATAACAATCATAGTTGAATTTTTTCTAGTGATCTTTTCTAGAAATATTCTAGAATGCAATAGAGAATATGAAATATCTATGCCCATTTGTGTTTCTAACCGAGAACAGGAAATCAACTACGACAATTTGAGCTAGTAAATTTTAAAACTAGGTGGCCAAGCTGGAGGCTGTTAACAATCCATCCTAGGAATTTTAGCTCATCACTATTTGGTTGAATGTGTTGTTGTGCTGGAACATATTCTCCACCAACATTACCATCATCTTGAGATGGTGCATGACTGGAAAAATATTAGAAATTTTTGCATGAACACCAACCATTTCTTGATCTTGTTGTATTCAAAAGGAATCTATCAAAGTGACCACACTATTAAAACACAAATATGGGACCACATCACCACTACAACCAATTTACTCTTCATGGCTCAAAATAAATCATGTAGATTGAACTAGTCTCCACTTCAATAATCCTTCGATAGTCAATGAAGACAATGTCATCTCCCATGAGCATGAAAATATGGAAAATATCACAGTTGAATTTTTGCTAATGATATTTTTCTACGTAGTTTTTAGAATGCAATAGAGAATATGAAATCTATGTTCTCATCTGCACTGCTAACAAAAAATAGAAAATCAACCGTGACAATTTGGGCACTAAACCTATTCTTAGTGGGGGTGGTCTGGTGTATTTAAGACTAGGTGGCCAGGCTTTCCATGAAGCTGGTCTCTTGGCCTTTTGCAACTTCCATAGTTGGTGGTAGTGGTACTCCTTTTCTCCTATGCATGGTCATCTCCAGAAATCATCTCCTCTCACACAACAAGCTTTGATGAAATTGATCTCTCCTCCATGTGTGTAGAAAATGCAACGAACTAGTTTATTATTCTCAGCAGCCTATTAAATAACATTTACACTGTCGGGAATAGCACACCGGCGAACGGAACTGTTACATGGTTGTAACAGTTCATCTAATAATGCAATACAGCCAAAGAAGGTTAAGTACGCTAACATCCCCCTTTATTACATTATTTGGGTAATGTAATAACTAATAGCTATACTAACATCCCCTTACATTATTTTGCAATACAAAGTGAGCTGCGAAACAATTCAAATTTGACACGTCCAAGTGCCTTAGTGAAAATTTCTACAACTTGAGCATCTGTGGGAATGTGCTGAAGCTGAATTCGGTGCTTTGGAACTTCTCTCGAATGAAATGACATTGTGTGTCAATGTGCTTTGTTTTTTCATGATGGACTGGATTCTTGACAAGGTTCAGAACACCCTGATTGTCGCAGAACAAGTGTATTGGAGATTTTGATGGATGGCCCATACTTGTCAGAATGCGACGTAACCATATCACTTCTCACACAGCTTCATGTGCGGCGTGATATTCTGCCTCTGTTGAAGAAATAGCAACCACCTGTTGCTTCTTGCTATGCCAAGAGACAGGACCGGATCCCAGATGAAAAATGTATCCGGAAGTTGACTTGCGATCATCAAATGATCCGGCATAGTCGGAGTCCGTGTATCCTTGCAAGAAGAATTTGTTGTTCCTCTTGTATTCTAGGCCATATTCCATAGTACCACGGACATAGTGAAGAACACGTTTTGCTGCTTTCCAATGAGTGGTCTTAGGCTCCTGCATGAACCTCGAAAGATAGTTTATAGCAAATACGAGATCTGGCCTAGTATTGGTCAGATATATGAGACTCCCAATCAACTATCGATAGAGAGTGCCATCTACCTGAGGTGAGTCATCATATCACGATAACTGAAGTCCATTCTCCATAGGAGTTGCCATTGGCTTGCAGTCAGTCATTATCGAGCAATGTCTTGGCATACTTTTTCTGAGACACTTTGATGGTGTGCTCCTTCTGGCTGAATTCCAGACCAAGACAGTAATGGAGAAGTCCAAGATCTGTCATCTCAAAATATTTGCACAAGTTTATTTTGACAAGAGAGATCATATCTTCCGAACTCCCCGTAATGAGCAGATCATCCACATAGAGTACAAGCAACACTATCTCAGAACCTCGTTTCTTGAAATAGAGGTTTGCATTTGACGGACATATCTTAAATCCATGCTGCATTAGGTGATTGTCCATTTTTATATACCAAGCTCGAGGAGCTTGTTTCGGACCATACAAGGATTTGACCAATTTGCAAACTTCTCGTCGTTGGCCTTCCACTTCAAATCCTTCGGACTGAGTCATATAGACTTCTTCTTGGAGATCACCATTAAGAAAGGCACTTTTGACATCTATTTGGTGAACTTTCCACCCATATTGTGCTGCCATAGCACACATAACCCGAATTGTGGTCATCCGAGCAGTAGGTGCAAAAGTTTCCTCATAGTCGATGCCTTCCTTTTGAGCATAGCCCTTTACAACAAGTCGGGCCTTATGCTTATCAATTGTTCCATCTTCCTTGTACTTGACTTTGTATACCCATTTGCAGCCAATAGGTTTCTTTCCATTCGGCAGATCAACAAGATTCCAAGTTTTATTCTTCATCAGAGACTCATACTCTGTATCCATAGCGGCCTTCCACTGAGGCTCACTAAGAGCATCTTGCACCGATGCAGGTTCAAGACTATCTATGGTAGACATGAATGCCCCTGTCATCATCAATATCCATATCCTCAACTTCTCTACTTGGAGTCACAGAAAGTTCCTCAAAAGATTGACAAAGATCATCAACCTCACCGGCTCTCGGCTTCTCTTTCCTTTTGAGCCATACCGCGTGTACGAGGTCTATCCAAATTCAAATTGGGAGGAGTGGATAAATTTGCATCTCTCGATTGTATTTGTACACCATTTAGGATTCTCGCCGGTGGTGGTGAAGAAGATGTAGAAGGACCCCCTGTCTATGTTGACGAAGGAATCTCCTCTTCCTTTGGTTCCACAATATCCCGGTGTACTCGTAGATGTGCTATGTGATGTGAAAGCTTCATCAAAGACAACATCTCTGCTGATATGAATTTTCTTGGTCAAAGGATCTATCAACCGATATCCTTTAGAGTGCTCAGAATATCCAAGAAAAATACATCTCAGTGTTTTCTCATCTAGCTTCTTCCTTTTCTCTTTCGGTATGTGCATGAAAGCTTGACACCCAAAAATACCTAGATGAGATATGGAGGGTTTTCGACCACTCCATGCTTCCTGTGGAGTCATTCCTTTTAGGGCCTTTGTGGGTGCCCTATTCAAAAGATACACTGCAGTGGTGACAGCTTCTGCCCAATATTGTTGCCCAATAGTAGCTCCTGTGAGCATACAACGAACCATTTCCATGATAGAACGGTTCCTTCTCTCAACGAACTCCATTCTGCTGAGGAGTATAGGCAGTTGTTAACTGTCTCTTGATCCCATGCTTATCTAGGAATGCAGAAAATTCATTAGAGGTAAACTCTCCCCCTCGATCTGAGCGGAGGGTTTTGATAGAAGCCCCTGACTCCTTCTCAATAGATTTCTTGAACTGCTGGAAGAATGCAAAAGCTTCAGATTTTAGTTTGAGAAAGAAAACCCACATCTTTCGTGAGTAGTCATCTATGAATAACTGAAAGTACCTCTTCCCTCCAACACTGTTGGGTGTGAAAGGACCGCATATATCGGTGTGAATTAGCTCCAGAGGTTTTCTTGCTCTTGTAGAGCTCTTCTCAAAAGGTACTCTATGCTGCTTTCCTGCTAGCGGCCGAGCACACCGGCAATGTGGTAGAAAGGGAAGGAAGACCCTTTACCATCTCATACTTGCCGAGCTTAAGTAAGTAGCCGTAACTAAGATGCCCATATCTCTTGTGCTATAGGGAAGTTGCCTCCTTGGTAGAGACAATCATGGCAACATGTGGAGTAGAGATAGCATCTAGTGCAAATAAGCCATGCTTATATGAAGTCATGTGTAACTGCTTACCCTTCCTGGTAATTGTACAACACTTCTTTCCATTCTCAACATGAAAGTTGACAACCATATTTCTATCCAGGATTTGTGTCACTGACAACAAATTGTTGGCCAATCCCGAAACATAGATGACCTTGTCAATATGACACTTGCCATCAAGAAGAGTGACTGAAACTGTACCCTCTCCCTGAACCCTGTAGGTTTTATCATCAACAATGGTGACAGGTTTGCCCTCCTTGGCCACAAATGATTTAAACCATGATCTGTCGCCAGTCATATGTTTACTAGCTCCAGAATTGACATACCAAATAGGATCCCTCTGAGTGGAATCTGTGGTAGTCATGAGCACCTTGTGTGCCCATTTAGAATCTGAGTCAGATTCTTCAACAAGCAACATTCACCTGGGGTTGCTTGTTCTTATTTTGTGGTTTGTTTTGGCCTTTTTGCTTGTTCTTATGCCAACACCTGTTGGTGTCATGGTTGTCTTTCTCACATATCTTGCACCACCTCTTCTTCTATTGAGGTTGCTTGCCTTTTCCTTTCATATCCTGTTGAGAATTTCCTCCTTTCTGAAATTTGCCTCCTTTTTGCCCATTACCTTTCTTCCTAGAACCCTGCCTGTTGGTGTATAGGGTTGTATTGGAAGAATCATCCTTATGAAGTTGGCATGCCTCCTATTTTTGGAGCAGATTGAGCAACTCGATGTAGGTAATTTGTCGTTGGGACACCTGGATGGAGGTTATCAACATATCAAATGAAGAAGGTAAAGCTCTCATCACAAGTGAAATGAGAAGCTTTTCATCCATAGTATCTCCTAGAGAACTCAAATTCTCTTTCAACTCAGACACTCTGCACAGAAAGATTTCAACTGTTTCACCCTGTCTCAAACTCAGGTTATGAAGTTGTTGTTGAAGATGAAGAATGGTGGATTCATTCTTCCCCTCATAGATGGTTCTAAGGGCATCCCATGCCTCTTTACCACTTGCTTTATCAGCTATATGAGGTTGCACTTCATCTAAAACAACAAACAAAATGAGCACCTTTGCTCTACTGTCTTTCTTGTCAAAAGCAATCTGATCTGGTCGAAGGACCCGTGGATCCTCGTCGTTGGTGAAGGCCTTGTTGCTACTCCAAGTAATAATATCCCACAAATCTTCCATTTGGAGAATAGCCTTCATCTTATGTTTCCATGGTGTATAATTTGGACCTTTCAATAACTGATGCGGATCAGTCATCAATTTTGCAACAGCGGCCATAGTGAAGGTTCCTTATATCACCAAATTGGTCCCCTTTCTATATACCTTTTGCTAGGCCAATATACCGTACAAAATACCCGCCCTTACGTGATGGAAACTATAGGTATTTAGAAAGATCAACAAAAATCACCCGCCCTTACGTGAGGGAGACTATAGGTGAATTTTAGAGATCATACGATACGTGGAACATAAGCGGTACTAAAAGGGAATCGCCTTGTTGATGGCACCTACCATAGAAGATTCTTCTCATGCGTGGGGCGTAACTTCCCCTAAACACTATGAAGAATACTTCGTCAGGATTTACGCCTAAACACAAGTGCGATAAAGGGTAGTGGATAGAGTAAAAAATGCAAAAATGGCGTACTTATTCCTCCCCGACGATTTATAGAGAACAAGCTCAGACGTCATTATAGCAGCTATATTATGCGGAGGATACAGTAGCCAAATCACGACGACTTTACCTGTAAGTGCCGTGCGAGGTATCGCAAATATCGACGCTGCAAAGGCAAATAAATTGCACGAGATGGGTTTTATATTCCGGGGACTTAGGGAGTGTTTGATTTTAATTTTTAATGTTATAGTGCAAAAATGAAATATGCAACATACAAAAAAAAAAATGCCCACTAGAATAACCCACAAGGTGTTGGTCACAGCCGAAAATGCACCTTTTACAATGCCAAATTGCTATTTCAAAAAATTACTCAACATCCCCCTTTGATTTTTTGAAAAAAATATCCCCCCTTAAAAAAAATTCTTTTAACAAAGCATTTTTAATAACTATTATATATTTAAAATTAAAATAAATAATTTTAATTTATATAGTTTTAAAACTTTAGGAAAAATAAATTAAAATTAAATTTTAATTTATAAAGTTTAAAACTATTAAAAATAAATTAAAATTAAAAATTTTAATTAAAAATTAATAATTAAAAAAAAAAATTTGAAAAAAAATATACCTTGGGGGTCGGCGGGATTTGAACCCCCGACCTGCAGGCTCCCTGAGCCTTACCGCACAGCTCGCTGCCAAGTGAGCTTGCAGGCTGATCCGAAAGAGATCAAGAGCCTCCTCCTTTTACAGCGCCTGCTACCTCCACCTCCTCTGCAGCGGCCTCCAGTCGCACGGTTGCTGCTTTCGCGCCCAGATCGGCCTCTCGACGGTGGATTTAAAAACAAAATTCCCGTCCTGCAAACCGCCTCCTCACAGTGAATTTAGAAAAAAAATCCCTGCTGCGAACCGGGCCTCTCAACGGGAAGAAAAAAAAAAATTCCCTGTGATCCGGGCCTCTCAACGGTGGCGAAGATGCATTTTTTTTATTTTTTATTTTTTTCTTCCCGCCGTGGGAGCGCCAGTTAAATTCCCCGCCTGGCCCAACCTGCGCGCGGGGGGGGGAGCCAGAGCTGCGTCTAAAACGACGCAGTCGCCGCCGGGAAGAAGGGGGGGGGTTTATACCCCCTTCGATTTCCCGCGCGGGCGGGAATTTGAATTCCCGCTCCATGGGCGGGGAGAGGGGGGGGTGCCCTCGGGGAGCGCGCGCGCGCAAATCGCGCGTCGCGCGGGGAGTGGGGAGGGGGGGCCGCCTCGGGGAGTGCACGCACGCGCAGATCGCGCGTCGCGCAGGGGGTGGGGGTGGGGAGGGGGGGGCCACCTCCTGCGTGGCGAGAATTTTTAAAAAAAAATCCCGCGCGGGCGCTCTCTCCTCCTGCCGACGCGTCCTGCCTGGGGGGGCCGCGAGTGGACTATCTCGGGACGCAGTTGTCGCGTCCTGCCTGGGGGCTGCGAGCTGGCTGCGTCCTCTTCTGGGGACGTGCCTCCTCGGACGCAGCGCCAATGGACGTCTGCGTGACGTCCTGGCCGCCGACCGGACTCCCGAGCGTCTGCGCACGGGGCCCGTGTCACGACGCGCACAGCTCTGCGCGTCTTTTTTTTTTTTTTTTTTTCTCGCCGGAGGAATCCTCTGCTACAACAAACCCAGAGAAAAAAAAATTCCCGCCTGGCAAATAAAAAAAAATAAAATTTCGTCTGCTGTCCAAGCTTCTCTTCTGCCGCTGCGCTGCTCCCTTCACGCCACTGGCTCTGATGCCATGTAGAAAATGCAACGAACTAGTTTATTATTCTCGAGACTCGTTAAATAACATTTACACTCGCGGGAATAGCACACCGGCGAACGGAACTGTTACATGGTTGTAACAGTTCATCTAATAATGCAATACAGCCAAAGAAGGTTAAGTACGCTAACTATGTGTTGGGTAAAATTTTGACTTCCCAATGCAATCACTCTACCACCATCTGCTTTGGCCATGATCTTTTTGTTGATGGAAATAATTTGTTTTCTTTTAATATCTAGGCATCGCTCTTCCTGGTGGAAGATTGAAACCACTTATTGGTGCCTTCCTTCAGGTGGGAAGAAGGTATTTTTGTACTGGGATGATTGTAAGCACTATCTTCCTGGTGGGAAGTAAGTGTCTTTCTCTGCATTGCTACACTCCTAGCAAGGTATGAGATGGTTGTATTTGTTAGGCCTAGTTTTAGCTGGCTACCTACAAATTGTACTCAAGACCGTGTCTTGCAAAACTAAGCACACAAAAGCAAGAAAATAGGAATCGTGGAACCTGTGCCTGATAAGCCTAGGTTTCCCAAGCTGCCTACAGATTGCATTCAAGGCACGATTTTTTGCAAAGCAACAAGAAAAAATATGTTAAGCAAAACATATTCCATGTTATTTTTTTTTAACCTTTTTTATGGATTTGGGAAATAACTCCCAACCATAGGGAGGATTCACACAATTCATTTTTTAACGTATCCTCATTTTTTTTATGAATGTGTGAACATTCATCAAAACTATTGATATGGTATGGGGTCTCCCCCATGCCAGTGTCTGATCCAATCTTGCAAATGTGAGATGATTGTAAATAGAGCCCATTAACTGTTACTCGAACATCATCTTAACACTCTAATCTACTCTTGGTGTAGCATATCTGACTCTATTTACCATCTACTCAAGATTTAATAGTCACACACTTTACAACAAAATTTCCCCAAGTTCCACAACCACCTTGGGTTGGAAGCCTTTCACTTGATCAGGGTTACTTAGCCTACCTTTGGGTGCCTATGTTGTCAAGGCAAACTCTACTCGCTTCACCTATTTGGACTGGATGCTACACAATTAAGGTACACAAGATGGTTCGTATAGTTCTATTACGAACTATACATATAAATTGCACTTTAAAAAATCTTCATAGACAACTCCTTATTCATATACATCGCACTTCATGTTGTCCTGCAAAACATAAAAAGAAAAATCTAAACTAAAGGTATTAAAGTAAAATTCTAAACTAATGGCATTAAAATAAAATTTTAAACTTTTTTTTTTTTTTAAACTGTGAACAATGTTCATTGTGTTGTTGATAGCAATAATGAAGGTGGGTTCTCCCCCATGCCTACAACTAAACTAGTCTCTAAAAATCATCCCTTTATTCATCAACTAGTATGATATGTTGTAGCATGAGAAGAGCATGGCCTCAAAAAATTCTTCCAACTCATTGGCAAATTGTGCAAGTAGATAAATGACTACTTTTTAACATGGTGTAGCAGTATTCTAAAAAAACACGTGCTAGTTTCTGATTCACTCGATTGCCTTAAGCGCAAGTGAAGAGCATACTCCTAGCAAGATGTTCTTTTTAAATTCTGCTTTTTTTATCATTTTTTTGCTACTAATGTCATCATTAAAATTTACCAATGTATTGAGAACTGTCAAGCCTATAATTTTTTTAATCATTAAAACTAGGCTTCTTGAGGCATAATTTCCTAATGGTTTTCGTGTAAATAAACACATTCCTAATAGTTTGACAATAAATTTTTTTAATTGTTTCATAATATCAAATGAAGGTTGTGCCATTTCTCTAATTTCTTGAAACCATTAAGAATACAGTGGAAATCCTTCATTGCCTAATTTTTCTACTTTTTCAACAACACGATTTATTTCTACTTCTACACTTAATATGGGTACATCAGGTTCATTCCTAGATTTACCTGATAAGCTGGTAAATTTAAACTGTTGCCTATGGGATTTATCTCTAGTTGTGTCAACAATTGTTTTGGCCTTGTAAAAAGGCCCATGGTGGACTCATGCTTCTTAGGTAGAGGATCTAAAGGTAATCTAAATATACTTTTTAACTAACCTGTGGATCATAACACTACAATTTTGACACTCCCCGACAACGATGCCAAAATATTGGGTAAAATATTGGTTAATTTTCTATTGTTTAATTCATTGCCTCCATTTTTCAACCCGAGACAACTCGTAAACTTTTGAGTGTCATGCACAATATATGTCTGTAGTGTGGGGAATGAATCCTTCTACATCTATTTAGTTTTGTGGGAGGTGTTTATGAATTTTTATTTCAGCCAAACCAAATAAAATAAAGTAAAAATAAATAAACTAAAACTAAAGCTGAAATTAAAATGCAAAAATAAAAGTACAAGAAATAAATGTGCAGGAAAATAAAAACACAACTAAATTAAAATAAGGACTACTACAAGGAGTGGCCTAGGCTCCCTAGGTATTCCGTCCGGTTAATTACATAAGGATGGCTTTCATAAAAATAAGAGTATTTGCAACTCTGTAGAATAAAAGAAATAGAATTATTTAATTGATTGTGTAAAAACAATCCTCCTTGTATTCATTTGGCATACGTTCTTATATAAAACACAGCTAGATCTCCTTACAATAATAAATTTATCTATTTTTAATCACCTAACATGATTTGTTACAATATATTTATACACAGATATTATTCTTCTATTTAAAAGCATGTTCGTTCACCAAAAGGATAAATATAGTAATCCTTAGGTGTACATAATAATCTAATCCTAAAAATAATGTTTTAAAAGCTTACATGGTCAACTGGTCAACCGATCAACTTTTAATAATTAGAATAAAAGTGCTTTATTCTATTATAATCATAAAAATCTAATATGCATAAGAATACAAATATTTCTCCTTTATATTTTGTGCAACAACCTCCTTCAAAAGTGCATGGTCAATTGGTCAATCGATCAACATTGAATTGGTCAACCGATCAACATTGACTTGGTCAACCGATCAACTCATCAACAAGAGTCAAGTTCTAGGAGATAGGTTGGGAGTCAGGTGTCGAGAAATAGGTTTGGAGTCAGGCACTAAATAATAGGTTGGGAGACAGGCACCAGGAAACATGTCGGTAGTCAGGCATCACCAATAGTCAAGAGTTGGGCATTGCCAATAGTCAATAGTCAAGCACCACCAATAGTCAGGTGTTGGGTGTCTGTCTTCACCATTTATCGTTGTTCTTTTCAATATGTCTTCATGCATTGTCAATACAAAATGGGATGTAGACTCAAAAACACCATATTAGTAGCAAAAACCTGCATTTACACGTATTTTCCATTAAATACACTAGTCAAGCATAATACTTCATTTTCTATCAATTATATGCAAAATATATATATAAATACATTTTAAATGCTAATTAAAGCAATAATTATACCATTAAAAGTGTATGTAAAATGAGCATTTCTGGTGCTAATCGTGTGTTGTAATCTTTTCAAAGGTTTTTTTTACTGGTAAAAGGGGTTTTGAAAGGATCTCGTAACATTTTACAAAAAGAAAAACAGCTCGATAAGCTCCGTAGAGGTAAAAAAACAAGAGTAGCAACCCTGACTGGGAAACCTAGGAACATCCTAACACCAAACTAGAAGAGACACAATGAGACAACACAAAAAAATGGAAAACACCCATGTAGGGATAGAGCTAGCAAGAAAAGAACCCAAACAGGCAATAAAACCATCCGGAAACAGACACCACCTAAGATGACCACTTAAACATTTGCATTGTTCGGCCCTTGGCCATTATCTACGGTGCCTGCTCCCACCAAAATCTTGAACTCCTCCAAAAATTCGTATTGGTCCTTGTACTCTTTTCAAAGGTTGTTTGTTTGGATATTGACCCTTTAATATCTTGTTGTTATAATATTTTATTTGTAAAAATATTTTTGACTCGAGCTAAATAGGAATTAAAGAGGAATCATATTTGTCTTCTTCCTTTATGTAGAGGAGTTGGATCCTCTTGTATAAATGTTGCAAAAGCTTTAGTGGGAGTTTGTTTACCATCTATTTTCATTAGAAAGAAAAGTTTTGAGAAAAAAACTCTTTTAGTTTTATGGAAGTTGAAGTTTATTTAAAGGAAAACTCTTCTAGATTATAGAAGTTAAAGTTTATTTAAAAGAAAACTCTTTTAGGTATTATCTTTGCAATATGAAGTTGAAGTTTTAGAAAGATAACTCTTTTAGTATTATGCTTTAGCTCTTGTTGTAAAGAAAACTTTTCTATGGGTGATGGTTTTTTAGAATAGTAAGAATGAAAGTTTGGATCTTTTGCTTTATTGAAAAGAAAGAGAAACTATTATAATGGTTCCTAAGACTTGTGTGGGTAAAGGAACCATTATAGAGATAAGTATGGGATTCTCTCCTTGTTGGTTTTTTTTATTATGTTTTAGTATTGAAAGGAAAGAGAAACTATTATAATGGTTCCTGAGACTTGTGTGGGTAAAGGAACCATTATAGAGAGAAGTATGGGATTATCTCCTTGTTGGTTTGTTTTATTATGTTTTAGTAGTGAAATGAAAGAGAAACTATTATAATGGTTCTTGAGACTTGTGTGGGTAAAGAAACCATTATAGAGATAAGTATGGGATTCTATCCTTGTTGGTTTGTTTTATAATATTTTATGCATGGTTGCTTGCATAGTCTTAATAGCATGATTAAAATGCATTGCATTTGGAGTTTTCCTAATCCCTAAGTATTCCTCAAGTTTGTGGGTAAATTCTATTTCATGAAGATGATTGAGGAAGGTAGATGGCTTAGAGACTTTATGCAAATGGCTTCATTGTACCTTTGAATGTAAAGTTGTTATGTAAATAGAAGCTATATAGAGGAATGTTCTATTAGCTAGTTTTGTAAGCTTGATCTATGTACAAAACTAAAGATTGTTTAATTGCTTTAAGCATATTTGAAGGTTAAAGGTTATCTTGTGTACTACTTTGATGAGATGCTTTTGTACATAGTTTTATGACTAGTACTTGGATCAAATAAATTATGGCATTTAAATTGAAGATATGCTTCTTTATGTATCTTATTATTAGCACTTGGATTATCTAAATTATGGCATTTAAATGGATGAGATATTTCTATACATAGTTATATGATTAGCACTTGGATAAAATAAATTATGGCATTTAATGTGATGCTTAATTATGTAGCTTATTGTTAGCATTTGGATCATTTAAATTTCATATTGCTTTTGAGTTATGAGATGCATTCTTTAATTTGCATGTCCATTATGTTTCTATATCTGGAAATATGTTATTATTTAAGTATAATTAATTAATTCTAGAGAGATTTGTATGTCTTGGGTTGGATCTAGAATTACTTTTAGGACCCAAGTCAAGAAAATATCCCAATCCTAGGAGGAGTTGTGAGGATGCAATAACTAGGTAGATATGAGTCCTAGAAGGAGTTGCGAGAATGCAATAGCTAGGAACTCATGAATCTGGAAGGAGTTGCATTGATGCAATAGCCAGATTCTTGTGAATTATTGCACCTTGAACGTTGAGGATCGGGTGTACCACAACTAGGAGTTGTAGGAATCATTCACAAGACAATAGTGGTGGTCCCTTGAACGTGTAGGTTTGAGTGATCATGTTCATTACTAGATGAGTGGTAATGACCTTAGTTAGCCCATGGAGGTGTGGTAACTAAGCACCAAGGCTTTATGCCTAATTAACCTACCTAGATGGACTTAGGATAAGGTTAGGGAATAGGCGTTCCCTTTAAGTGTTATGGGCCTTAAAGGATAATCCCTATGTTATGGTCACATTGTCCTATGTCGATGAGGGTATAGGAAAGGTGGGGGGACCACTTTGGCATCCTTCTAAATGATGAGGTTTAGTAAGGTGAACCCCAAAAAATATGGGATGTTGGCCACTCCTATCCACTGAGTGTCATCTATAGTGACATTGAACTCAAATGTGGTGAAGCCTTGAGAATGTTGAAAATAAAATATATTGGGATCTCTTGAGAACCTTGCTTGTGTAAAAAATCTCTCTCTCTTGGGTTGGTATTTGTGGGTTGTTATAGTTGGTATCAGAGCTCTAGGTCATAGGGCTAGAAGCTTCCATGGAGTGTGCCTAGGATGAGCCTTGACTTGATGTGCTACTTTGGGGAGACTTACTCTTTTAGGGACCTTAACATGATCTGGGATACATTAGGTATTGCATGTCATTGGGACCAATTAGACCAAGGAGTAAAAATCCTAGAGGGTATAGTTTCTTATTGGAAATGGGTACCTTGTAGTGAGGTAAGTATGACCTTGATCATTATCAATTAGATGATAATGGTCTAAGTTAGTTCATGAGGAGAATGAAACTAACTAATTGTAAGTACAATTAAGGAAATTTTGTAACTTACCCAACTCTTTTTGTGGATAGGAGATGGCACCTATTTTAAAAGGAAGTTCATCCAAGAAAACTAGAATGGTTGCATAAGAGGGAAATGTAGTGCAAAATTTTGGATGAACTATGGACTCCAACAAGAAAACTAGGAGAACAATGACTCCTAGTAAGAGGTCTAAGAGGACAATAAACCTCGATAGGGACATCAAGGGAACAATAGGTTTTGATGGGAGAGTAGAAGATCTCTCTTCCATGGTGAAGTTGCTTCAAGAATGGTTGGATCAACAACAAAAATTAATAGAAACCCTGATCAATAAGGAAGTCAATACTATAAATATAGAAGGTAGATAGGAAGAGAACCCTATTAGAAGAAGCCAAGAGGGCAAAGCTTAGATAGAGGTTGAGCTAGCTAGAGACCTTAAGAATGTTAAAGTAACCAAATTTAATGGGAAATAAGGAGGAGATGCAATCGAGTCATGGTTGAAAGAGTTAGAAACCTTCTTTTCCATGAAATGTTACTCCTTTGAGACTTAAACTATGTGGGCTACCCTTCATCTTCTAGATGCAGCCCTAGAATGGTGGGACACATTTAGTATAGGTAAAAATATCCAAGCCATGGATCTTAAGTGGGATGATTTTATTAGGGATTTTAAGAAAATATTTTTTTAATTAGTTTTATGTAGAGAAGTTTGAAGAATTCTCTACACTTCAACAAGGTTCACTATCAATAGAGGTATATTTTTAAAGATATGTGAAACTTTTGAAGTATGTTCTAGAGTATGAGAATAATGAGCAACTAAAGGTGCATAAGTTCATTTTAGGGGTAGACCCTAAGATTAGGATAGTAATTAATCTGCTCAAACCTAAAACTTTGCAAGAGGCTTATGATTTGGCTAAGCAAGAAGAGACTAATCTCCAAACTAAAAAGTCTTTCTTCAACTATTTAGGGTTGATAGAGATAGAGAGATAGGAGCTTAAGAAAATAAAGAGTGTAGGATTTATGAAATGGGATAAGGATCAAAATAAGAGAAACAAAGGGAACCCAAATTTTAGTAATAGGAACAATGGGAATCAAGGATAAAATAAGAAGAAATTTTAGAAAAATGATAGTTCCAATCCTCATCCTCCAAAGTAGAATGAGTTAGCATAGAAAGAAGAAATAGGGGAGAAAATGTAGGAGAGATCTTAGGCACCTAGGATAGGTTGCTATATATGTGGGGGTCCTCATTATGCCAATAAGTGTCCCCAATGATTAGAGTCAAGTAATAAAGTAGAGGATCAATCACATCAAATATATGTTACTATTAGGATTCAGAACTTGGATGGACAAGCAACACCTATGTTACTAAATGGTAAGTTGTTTGATAAATATGTTAAAGTTTTAATAGATAGTGGAGCTATATATAGTTTTATTTCCACTAGTATTATTGGGGATATGCTAGAAAGACCTAGATTTTTGGCACAAGGGTGGAAATTCGAGTATGGTTCTGGATAGACCTACTTAGTGGATCAATGTTTACCTATAGCTGAGATAACTTTACCCAATGGATCCACTATATGGCACTTATATGTAGCACCACTCCATGCTTTTGATATTATCCTAGGGATAGATTGGTTAAAGGCTCATGGAGCCTTAATCAACTTCCAAGAAAGGTGGATGGATTACACCAATAAGGATAATAGGAGAGTAAGAGTTCAAAGTAGGCAAGGTTATTTTCAACCTCACTTATTATCAACTATGCAATTAAAGAAAGCCATTAAAAGAGGTGGTATGTTGTATGTAGTCAAGATTAATGGAAAGACTAGAGAAAAGGGGGATGAGGAAGTATTTAAGAAACATCCAATTTTACATGAATTTTGAGATGTATTCCCTAAGGATCTCCTAGGTCTACCACCTTGATGGGAATTTGACTTCACTATTGAGTTAATGCCAAGGGCTGAACCTATTGCAAGGACACCTTATAGAATGACCCCAATTGAGTTGCAAGAATTGAAGGTGCAACTTCAATATTTGTTGGAAAAGGGTCTGATCAAACCTAGTGTGTCACCTTGGGGTGCTCTAATATTATTTGTGAAAAATAAGGATGGTTCCTTGAGGTTATGCATAGATTATAGGATGTTGAATAAGGTAACCATTAAGAATAAGTATCCTTTACCAAGGATTGATGACCTCTTTGATTAGCTAAAGGATGCTACTATATTTTTAAAAATAGATCTAAGATCGAGGTATCATCAGTTAAGGATTCGAGAAGAGGATACTCATAAGATAACCTTTAAGACTAGATATGGGCACTATGAGTTCATAGTATTGCCATTTGGGTTGATAAATGCATTGATAAATTTTATGAATTTGATGAATAATGTGTTCAAAAAATATCTAGATCAGTTTGTCTTGGTATTCTTAGATGATATCTTGATATATTCTCACACCAAAGAAGAGCATGACCATCATTTGAGGTTAGTGTTAGAGGTGCTGAGGAAAAACTAGCTATATGGAAAGTTGTCCAAGTGTGAGTTTTATACCTCATAGGTACAATATTTGGGACACATCATCTCGATAAAAGGAATTGTTGTGGATCCAAAGAAAATTGAGGCTATATTAAGTTGGCCTACACCAACAAATGTGTCTAAAGTTAGAAGTTTCATGGGACTCACTAGTTATTATAGGTATTTTGTGAAGGATTATTCTAAGGTTACTTATTCTATCACCAACCTTTAAAGAAAAGGAAAGGAGTTCAAATGGATGGATAAGTGTGAGGCCACCTTTGAGGCTCTAAAGAATAAGTTACCTATGACATCAATTCTCAAGATACTAGATCCTCTTGGGAATTTTATCATGTGTATAGATGCTTCCTTAGAAGGTTTGGGTGGGGTATTGTCCTAGGAAGAGGCTATAGTAGCCTATGAGTCTAGAAAACTCAAGAAGCATGAGGTAAATTATGCTACACATGACCTAGAATTGGTAGTAGTTGTGCATGCATTAAAGGTCTAGAGATATTATTTTTTGGGAAAACCTTTTGAGCTAAGGATAGACCATCAAAGTCTAAGGTATATTTTTACCCAACCTATGTTGAATGCAAGATAGAGAAGATGGATAGAGTTCTTAGTAGAATATGACTTTGGTATTGAGTATATCAAAGGGAAAGAAAATAAGGTTGTAGATGCCTTGAGTAGGAGAAGGCACATAGTAGTACTAACCTAAAGTCATATAGACTTGATGGATAAAGTCAAAGAAATACAACTACAGGACCCATATTGCATAGAAATCTAGGATAAAACTAAGAGAAATCCTGAAGAGAGTAAGGATTTCAACATAAAATATGGACTTTTATGCTTCAAGGATAGGGTGGTTATACCCAAAATTGGTGATCTAAGGAGATTTATTATGCAAGAGGCACATAATTCTCCCTATTCTTCTCATCTAGGAGGGTCAAAAATGAGGAAAAACATGAAAAATACCTTCTATTGGGTAGGAATGAAGTAGGATATCACTAGTTTCATTGCAATATGTTTAGAATGCTAGAAATTTAAGGTAGAACATCGACACCTAATAGGGAAATTATACCCACATGATATACCTACATAGAAATGGTAGGTAATATCTATGGATTTTATTATGGGTTTACCTAAGACTAGGTACCAACATGATGCAATCCTGGTAGTGGTTGATAAGTTGACCAAGGTTGCACACTTCATACCGAGGAACATCAAGGATGATGCACCGGTGGTGGCAAATAAGTTTTCCAAAGAAATTTTTAGGCTACATGGGTTTCCTGAGGTGATCATATCAGACAGGGATTCTAGGTTCACATCAAAATTTTGGTAGGCTCTACACCATGTAATGGGCACTAAGCTGAATATCAATTCTACATATCATCCAAAAATAGATGGTCAAATAGAGAGGGTAAACCAAGTTTTAGAAGATATGCTTCGCATGTATTGCATGGACCAAAAGTCTAAATGGGAAGACTTTTTGCATCTTGTTGAATTTGCATATAATAATGGGTACCATGCATCTTTGGGTATGGCCCCATTTGAAGCCTTGTATGGTAGAAGATGTAGAACACCTCTATCATGGGATAATTTGAAGGATTGGGTGGTGATCAGATCGGACATTATTAGAGATATGGAGGAACAACTCAAAGTAATTTTAGGCTTAAGGAAGTGATCGATCACTAAAAGAGCTATGCTGATCTGAAAAGATCACCAAGAGAATTCTCTATGGGGGATAGAGTTTTCTTAAGGGTAAGACCCATGAAAAGTGCCATCAAGTCAACTAAGTTGGATCCTCACTATGTTGGGCCCTTTGAGATCATTGATAAGATTAGTCTAGTAGCCTATAGGCTCACCTTGCCACCCAACCTATCAAAGATCCATGATACTTTCCACATATCCTTGCTTAGGAAATATGTTGTTGATCCTACTCATGTTTGGAATATTTCTAAATTGTAGATGGTAGATCCCTCAACCATTGAGGTGAGACTAGTAAAGATTCTAGGGTTTCATTCCAAGATGTTGAGGAAATGAACCCTAGATCAATGTAAGGTCTAATGGGACCAGTATTCTAAAAATTGTGCAACATGGGAAGATGCTGAAGAAATGAGAAAGCAATTCCCATATTTATTTGAATGAAAAATTTATTTACTCACTTGTAGGAAACATAGAGGATTATGTTTAGTCCAAGGGGGGAGTATGTAACAACCCTCCTTGGTAGGACTCATTATTGACAATGAATTATGTATTGGTGTGGATGTCTAATGCATAGCTTTATTTTATGATGTCAATATGATTGGGTAATTGATTCTACTCTTGGAATATGGTACTACTGATGTATTTGTGGTTGTAGGACTAGGTGCTCTCATCGGTGGATTAATAAGGATAACCACCTAAGTTGAGAGAAATTTTGGGAAATGATGGTGATGACTTGCTCATCGACAACTCAGGGTAACAAAATACCCTTCATGTAGATGCATTGCATTTTGCTTATTTCATGTTCACACCATTGGGCCAAGAAGTTGCTTGTGCAATGAGTCTCCTTAATAGGTTGGTGATAGCATTAGACTATCTTAAAAGGGACCACCTACTTAAGGATAAAACAATGGTGTGTAATATTGTTGGTGTGAATGTCATATATGCTTGTGTGTGGTATGCATAGATTTATGGATAAGAACTATTAAAGTATTAATTTGTTGGTAACCTTAATACTTGAGAATATTAGTGTCAATGCTAATAATTAATATTAGCAATTGAAACTAATAAAGTGAATTATTAAATTAATTCATGAGGATGCTTTAATTATTGCATTATTTCTCCTAACATTAAAATATTGGAATACAATTAAAACTTGGAAATCCTTTTTATTTATTTATGTTTTGTCATGCTTTGGTGGAGCTTTTCATACATTACCTCAACCATTAGATGAGTAACGTATTCTTGAGAATTTCATACATTACCTCAACCATGCAAGAAGGTGCCCCAAGCTTATTTGAATTTGGTGGGATGTGTTGGGTGGGGAAATCTTCTAGGAAGAAAATCGAAGGTTTGGAAAGAGGGAGGACTTGGCAGCACAATTTTGGAGTAGGAGATGTTAGGAAGGCTTGGCAAAGGTAGAAATTTCTAAGTGTAAGATTGCTTGTTATGGTTGTATAATTACCTTCTCACATTTCTTTTTAGATTACTTCCTTGATTTGGTGCATCTATGGTTTTCTTTCTTACATTTGTTGGAAAAGTTTTCCTCCTTGTTGATTGTAATCTGGTGTAGTTAAGCCTATGTTGTTTGTAATATTTCTTGAGGTGTTATTCCAATCAAAATGATATCCATTTTGCTTATTTAATTCATCACCATGGTAGTTGGGTAAATGTGTTTCCTAGACCTGTGTATTGTTAGCTTGTTTCTATTTTGAAGGTGGTAGGTGAGCCTTTCATGGTGTTATTGTATATATGTTTTTTGTTATAGTAGGCAGTGTTTTTTGATGTGTTAAATGCTTTATGGTGGTGTGCCCCTTCTAAAACATGGCTTGAGTATTCTTATTTAATGTTCTGGTTGACCAGAGTGTTGTTGCTTGAGGTCTCCTTTGTTATTGTGGTTAAATTGGGTCAACATCCCTATTAGTGCTTAGATGTCTTGTTATCATGGACCCGTGTTCCATATTTTGTTTAGTTGGAATTCAGGTAGGTGTTGTGTCTAATATTATTTTGGCTACTTATGTGTTGTAATATTTTCAAAGGTTTTTATTTGGAGATCAATCCTTTAATATTAAAGTAAGTTAATCCTTGTTGTACTAATTTATTTGTGAAAATGTTTTTGACTCATGCTAGATAGGAATTGAAGAGTAATCGTATTTGTATTCTTTATTTATGTAGAGGAGTTGGATCCTCTTGTATAAATGTTGCAAAAGCTTTAGTGGGAGTTTTTTTACCATCTATTTTCATTAGAAAGAGAAGTTTTGAGAAATAAAACTCTTTTAGTTTTATCGAAGTTGAAGTTTATTTAAAGGAAAGCTCTTCTAAATTATAGAAGTTAAAGTTTAATCAAAAGAAAACTCTTTTAGGTATTATTTTTATTTTTTAAATTTAATTTTTTAGAAGGATAACTCTTTTAGTATTACACTTTAGCTCTTGTTGTAAAGAAAATATTTCTATGGGTGATGTTTTTTTTTTTATAGTAAGAATGAGAGTTTGGATCTTTTGCTTTATTGAAAAGAAAGAGAAACTATTATAATGGTTCCTAAGACTTGTGTGGGTAAAGGAACCATTATAGAGAGAAGTATATGATTCTCTACTTTTTGGTTTGTTTTATTATGTTTTAGTATTGAAAGGAAAGAGAAACTATTATAATGGTTCCTGAGACTTGTGTGGGTAAAGGAACCATTATAGAGAGAAGTATGAGATTCTCTCCTTGTTGGTTTGTTTTATTATATTTTAGTATTGAAAGGAAAGAGAAACTATTATAATGGTTCCTAAGACTTGTGTGGGTAAAGGAACCATTATAGAGAGAAGTATGGGATTTTCTCCTTGTTGGTTTATTTTATAATGTTTTATGCATGGTTGTTTGCATAGCCTTAAAAGCATGACTAAAATACATTACATTTGAAGTTGTCTTGATCCCTAATTATTATTGAATTTCATGGGTAAATTCCATTTTATGATAAATATTATAAAAAGTAGATGGCTTAGATACTTTATGCAGATGGATTCATTGTACTTTTGAATGTAAAGTTATGTAAATAGAAGCTATATAGAGGAATATTCTATTAGCTAGTTTTTTAAGCTTGATCTATGTACAAAACTAAAGATTGTTTAATTTCTCTAAGCATATTTGAAGGTTAAATATTATCTTGTGTACTTATTTGATGAGATCCTTTTTGTACATAGTTTTATGACTAGTACTTGGATCAAATAAATTATGGCATTTAAATTGAAGATATGCTTCTTTATGTAGCTTATTATTAGTGCTTGGATTATCTAAATTATGGCATTTAAATGGATGAGATGTTTTTGTACATAGCTATATGATTAGCACTTGGATAAAATAAATTATGGCATTTAATGTGATGCTTCATTATGTAGCTTATTGTTAGTATTTGGATAATTTAAATTTCATATTGCTTTTGAGTTATGAGATGTGTTCTTTAATTCTCATGTCCATTATGGTTCTATAACTGGAAACATGTTATTATTCAAGCGTAATTAATTAATTTTAGAGAGAGTGGCATGTCTTGGGTTGGATTTAGAATCACTTTTCAAACCCAAGTCAAGGAAAATTACAATCTTGGGAGGAGTTGATAAGATGCAATAACCATGTAGATATGAATCCTAGAAGGAGTTGTAAGAATGCAATAGCTTGAAACTCATGAATATGTAAGGATTTGTGTTGATGCAATAGCCAGATTCTTATGTCATTGCACCTTGAATGTTGAGGATTGGGTGTACCACAACTAGTAGTTATGGATCAATCACATTATAGTTGTGGTTAATCCTTGAACGTGTAGGTTTTAGTAATCATATTCATTTCCAGTGGAGTGGTAATAGCCTTAGTTAGACCCTGGATGTGTGGTAACTAAACACCAAGGTTTTATGCCTGATTAACCTACCTATATGGACTTAGGATAAGGTTAGGTAATAGGCATTATGGACTTTAAATGATAATCCCTATATTGTGGTCATGTTGTCCTATGTTTCTAAGGGTATAGGAAGGGTGGGGGGACCACTTCTACATCCTTATAAATGATGAGGTTTAGCAAGGTGAATCCAAGAAAACTATGAGAGGTTGACCACTCTTATCCACCAAGTGTCGTCTACAATGACATTGAAATCAAATGTGGTAAAGACTTTAATGTTGAAAAGAAAATATTGGGACTTCTGAGAATTGTGCATGTGTAAAAAAAATCTCTCTCCTTGGATTGAGTTGGTGGGTTGTTACAGACTCTAAACTTGATGTGCCTCCTGATCTTACTTCTACTTGGCCATGGACTTAAAGTATGACACATTAGGAAGTAAATATAGGATTGATGTATTAAATCATGGAGCATATATAACCCACATTATTGAAGGATGCACTTAGCTTACCTCAATGGAAGGAAGCTATGGAAATAGAATATAAGTCTCTATTGAAAAATAATACATGGGAGTTGGTTGATCTACCTAAAGGAAAGAAGCCCACAGATTATAAGTGGGTATGCAAAATCAAATATAAATTATATGGATCAATTCATAAAGACAAGGCTTGGATTTTTGTAAAGGGTTATGCTCACATTGACTATGAGGAAACATTTGCACCAATAGATAAAATGACAACCATTTATATTCTATATGCAATGGTATTGTATTTTGGTTAGAAGCTACATAATATGGATGTCAAGAGTGCCTTAAATGGTGATCTCAAGGAAGAGGTATTTATGGTCAAACCTAAAAATTTTGTTGTTGAAGGGCAACCCCAAAAAAATTTCAAAATAACTACATCTTTGTATTTATTGAAGCAAGCTCCTAGAGCTTGGTACATAAAAATTGACAATCACCTATTGTAGCATGGATTTAAAATAAGTTCCTAATATGGAAATCTATTTTTAATAAAATTTGGAATTAAAATAGTGATACTTGTATTGTATGTTGATGATCAAATCACCACTAGAAATTCAAATAAAATGGTGGACATTGTAAAAAGTGACTTAAATAGTCTTGATATGACAGATCTAGGACTTTTGCATTATTGTCTTGTCTTGGAGGTTTGGAAAGGGAAGAATCACATAAGGATATCATAAACAAAATATGCCAATACACTTATAGAAAAATATTGGATGACAAATTGTAATTCCAATGCAACACTAATGGAACCAGGGTTACAATTGTCTAGATATGATAAATCTCCTCAAGTATTTAGAACTCTCTATCATCAATTGATTGGGAGTATCATATATAACAAATAATAGACTAGATATAAGCTTTGTTATGAGATATTTTTCAAGGTTCATAAAGAATCCTAAGGTTAGCCATTGAAAAGCAACAAAGAGAGTATTGCATTATGTTTATGGAACAACAGACTATGGCCTAGAATACAAGAAGAATGAATAGTTATTCTTACAAGGATACACGAACTCTGACTATGTAGGATCATTAGATGATAGGAAGTTAATATTTGGATACATATTTCATCTAGGATCTAGACCTATATTGTGGCATAGCAAGAAGTAGCAAGTAGTTGCACTATCATCCATAGAGGCAGAATATCATGTCGTATGAGGAGCTATGTGCAAAGTGATATGGCTATATCACATTCTTTCAAGTATGGGACTTTAGAAAAATCTACCAATACACTTGAAATATGATAATCAAGGTGTTCTAAAATTAGTCAAGAATCCAATGTTCCATGAAAGAACAAAGCACATTGAAGCTCAATATTTAATTCATTCGATATGAAGAGATCCATTTGTATTACATTTCCACCGACAAATAAGTTGTGGATATTTTTACAGTAGCACTCTCACATATCAATTTTGAGTTGTTTTGTAACTCTATTTGCATTCCAAATAATTTAATAAGGGGGGATGTTAGGATAATTAAAATTATTACATTATTTAGTTAGTTTCTAGAAGAGCTTTAGTACACTTAGATAATTCTCTAGAAGCTCATGTTGATAAACTTGGTGAGCTATTGTTAATAGGTTGTTAGATATAATATTATATTAGAGCTTTAATTAGATTTTATATATTATTGTATGCTTAGTTGGGTTGAGAAATTACTGGATAATCATAGCCAACTATATTGTATATACTCATGCATTTGATTAATATAATGTTAAGATCTCTTATCAACATAATGTGGGGAGTTATGTATTAAGTAGGACTAATGGAAATTATTGATGAGCAATTGGATAAGAGAAAGAAAATCAATTTATTACAGAGTTCCATGATGGTGTGTATGGTGGACACTTCTCTAGGAAGCTTATAGCAAAAAGGATTTTAGATGCAAGATATCACTAGCTAACACTCTTCAAATATTTTATGGAGTCGTATAAAACATTCGATGTGTCCTAGTCCTTCAATAATTGTAGGAAATCTACCCCCTTATATCCTCTCTTTCCTCTTGGACCCTTGGAGAAGTGGGAAATTGATATTTTTGGACCCTTCTTGTAATAACACAAATAAATTGACACATGATTATTACAACAAATGATCTAAGTGGGTTGATTTTCAATCGATGAAGCACAAAATAGAGGAAGAAGTTACACGGTTTATTTATGAACAAATTGTTAGCATGCTTGGATGTCTAATGGAGATTGTCTCTAATCAAGGTATCCATTTCTTGAATAAAGTGATGGAAGGCTTGATGACTTGATTTGTAATAAAGCATAGGAAGATGATTGCATATACATTGAGTACCAATAGATGGGTGGATGAACTAATCATGTGCCATATCAAATCCTTGTAAAGGATTCAATTTTATAAGTTAGCACATGGGATAAAAGAATCTATATGGTATTTTGGGCTTATAGGGCCACAATAACATCATCCATAGGGTATTTTCTATTCATGTTGATGTATGGAATTGATCCTATCCTTTCCATAGAATATGATGATCCAACCACATGGATGATGATACATGACAAGCAGAATGAAATAAAAACTATGAATGATCAGGTGGTACAACTATACCAGCTAGGCAAAATATGGTAGGCTATGTAAGACCACATTGCAAAGAAGAGGATGAAATAAAAAGAGTATTGGGAGAAAAGTTGAAGTGGTATCCCTATGAGGTCAATGAATTAGTGATGGTGTATGATGAAAAACACAAAAATATGAAGCACAAAATATTCTACCAATGTATATGGGCCCCTATCAGATAGTAGTTGTGCATGACAACAATACCTACAAGTGTAAGAAGTTGTATGGAATAATTATCAAGAAATATGTGAACCATGATAAAATTAAGATAATTCATCCTCCAAAATAGATCAGGGCTACTCCAAGGATAGAGTATAAATTAGGAGGAGAAGAGATATCAACAACAACATATTTAATATGTTTTGCATATGTAGTTGTATAAGGAGCATGTAGAATATATAATAGGATTGCTTGTTAGAGATGACTATGACTTAATAGCTTGTTTGGGATGCTTGCAGTGTGGAGTATATTCTTTAAGAAGGTTAGGGCTACCATTAAATAATAAATTTTTTGAATAGTAAAATTAAAAGTGTCATTGTCATGGTAAATTATCTTTGTCACAAGGAGATATGTTGTAAATAATAAAATCTCTAGAAATCCAAGATAGTCAAAAGTACTTTTGAAGTATTATGTACTTATAAGAAAATTCCAAAAGAAAAATCTCTAAAAATATGATATTTATACTATTGATAAAGCCTTAAATGCCTCATTTTATAACTCAAAGCAACAATGTTTTACTCCCTTAGTGTGTTTTTAAAGAATAATTAACTATGGACTAGGCTATAATTTATACTAATATTTTGACTAGACATGGTGAATAGATAAAATGCATTACTATGTTATTTCGGATAGGTTTTATGTGAATTTAGATTTAGTTTTATATTTATTTATGATTACTTGGTTTATAATTGTTAGACTAACAAAACTATATAGAAAAATAGTGTATTATAGGTCTTTAAGTGTTGATGCACCACAAATAGACAATGCATAAAAAATTATCATAGTGCACCAAAATGGTTTAGCATCAGAATGTGTCAAAAAAATAGGCATTGAAAATGATGAAAATGTAGCATGGGATGGAACTTGCATGTGGAAGATAAAGTGAATACTTTTATGGATTGAATAATTTATGTCAACTAAAACAAGATTCCTCTCAAATCTTGAGTTGAAATTGCGTTATTAGTTTCAGTAATTCCTCTCCAAATATTGGATTGAAATTGTGTTGTTAGTTTCAATATTTCCTTCCTAAATTTTGGGTTAAGATTGTGTAGTTAGTTCCAAGATATGAGGGGTATTATTCCTAAATAGGAGAGTAAAACTCCACTTTAATTATTCTTGTTAATCATTAACAAGTGGTTGATATGATCCCAACATAATAAGAGTGTATAGTGGCACTTGAATTATTTATGTTATTTATTAGAAAGTGGTTAAGATGCTCTTAATAGAATTTGAGTGTAAAGTGTCACTTGACTTATTCATGTTAATTATTAACAAGTGGTTTAGATGCTCCTAATAGAATAGAAGTAGAAAGTGTAACTTGACTTATTTATGCTAATTCTTAGCAAGTGGTTGAGGAAGTATAGGGATGATTTCAATAGAATAGGGATGTAAAATATCATTTATATTATTCATGCTAGTTCTTAGCAAGTGGTTGAGGAAATATATGGATTCTTCCAATAGAATAAGGATGTAAAGTGCCACTTGTATTATTCATGTTAATTCTTAGCAAGTGGTTAAGGAAATGTAGGGATGCTTCCAATAGAATAGGGATGTAAAGTGTCACTTGTATTATTCATGCTAATTCTTAGCAAGTGGTTGAGAAAGTGTAGGGATGCTTTCAATAAAATAGGAGTGTATACGTATTATTTATGTCAATTATTAAAAATTGGTTATAGATGTGTAGATATATTTTCAATAAAGTAGGGGTGTAGTTAGGTGCCACTTGTATAAAAATATGTGCCTAGCTTATGTATAATCCCTTAAAAAAGAACAAGGAAGAAAATTAAAAAAAAGAAAGAATACATTTTTTGGATGAAAAAATATTATATTAAAATGGCTTAATCATACAAAAAAAAGGTGGGTGGAATTAGCACACCCTGAGCACACAACCAACACATTAGCTGTGTGCTAAACAGCTAGCAGAGCTACCAAAATAACTTACATAATACAAAAAAAGGAAGAATACATTTGGATTGAAGGTTTTGTAAATATGTAATTCCCTCCTCTTTTTAATAAATAATGATTGTCTTTTTATCATTTGTATGTATTTTTAATTACATTTTGAATTGAAATTTACTTTTCATTGGGTTGAGGAGTAAGGGCCCACTCCATCAACACAATGGAAAGTATTATTTCTTGTAGATATGTTTATAAAATAATTAATGAAACAATTTATTTATTTTAATGTTTTTTGTATATTATTTTAATTTGTAATTAATTTGTATATTATTTTTATTTGTAATTAATTTGTAAATTATTTTTATTATTTATTTTAATATCTTGAGTTAGTTTTATCTAGCTATTAGATTATATTTTACTACAAGTGTGTTTGCAAGTGTGTGGTTTTAATTTCCACAAAGTGTGTTATTTATATTTTTGCAAGGGTGATTTTAATTTTCACGAAGTGTGTTATTTAATTTCTGCAAGTGTAATTTTAATTTTCACAAAGTATGATTTTATTTCAAAAAGTGTGATTTAAATTCCTCCAAGTGTAATTCTAATTTCTTCAAGTGTACATTAAAATTTTTGTAAGTATGATTTTAATTTCTACAAATGTGATTTTAATTTTTGTAAGTGTGCGAATAGCTTTTAAATAATAAATGAACGTGTTTTTGATCGCTTGGAATAGGAGAGGGAACTGGTTTTTGAGCTCTGGCAATTTGGCGGGAAACTTTCTGAACTGTCGTCGATCGAGGCTCTAGGGTTTCTGGTGGGAAGATTCTACCAGGGACTCAGGTGGTTTGTTGTTGTTTTTCGCTGATGGCTCTTTCGTTGCCCCGGGAGGGCCCAATGGGGTCTCCTCCAGGATTTCTCGATGGGAAGAAGACCTCTTATGCCGAGATATTAAGAGAAAACCCTGCGTCTTCCTTCGATGAAGCTCAGCGGAGTGCTTACCATTCGCTATCCAGGAATGCGGGCAAGGGTTCTCCTGTGCATAGAGTCAATGGATGTCTCCCGCAATCCGCTTCCAGATCGAAGATTGTCATAGAACCAAAGCTGGTCGAGGACACGATCAACTACCGTGCTACTCATGACCTGATTTGCAAATTCATGGGTATCCGACCCACCCTGCACTTTCTACACACCTGGGTGAGACAAAACTGGGAGCCTATCGGTGAGTACTCCTTATGGCCCATAAGCAATGGGTATTTTATTATTAGTTTTTCCTCCTTAGCAGATAGAAACAGAGCATTTGAATCAAAAAAGAGGAGCCATGGCCCGACAGGGTTATTTTTCCAACCGTGGAGAGCGAGCTTCGACCCTCGCATTGAGCCCACGGCTGTCCCGATTTGGATCCGTCCGTATGCTCTCCCGATGGATTTTTGGGGTGAGCAGATTCTTGAATTGATAGGTAACTCTCTAGGTAGATATTTGGGAGTTTCCAAAGATACCATAGAAGGAAACACTGTTGTTTATGCTAGAATTTGTGTAGAACTGGATATTAGCCAGCCGCTACCAGCTGAGATGGAACTGGAGTTAGCAGGACAATCCTGGATACAGCAGTTAGACTATGAAGCCCTACCTTTCCGATGTAGAGTTTGCCATAAGCATGGCCATTTGGCTAGGTTCTGCCCAAATATCTTGAGCACCAAAGCGGATGTTCCACAGGGAATGCCAAATTGCCCTCGAGAGGGTAAGCCCACTCCGGTCAAGGAACCACCCATCATTCCCCTTGGTTCTGATGCCCAGAAAGATGGCTTTGAATAGTAGAAGAGAAGAAGAAACAAAAAGAGAAATGGCAAGGAGCAAGCTCAACCCAAGCCAACCAATCGGTATGAAATCTTCAAATCTCTTGTGGATCAAGAAGACCAAATTATGGAAGGATCATATGGGAACCTTGAGGATAATATCATCCATTCTCATGCTCCTCCCTCACCAACCCCTGTCCTAGAATAGGTGATTGACTCCTCTGAGATTTTGCAGCTAGAAAACCTAGGGGCATTGGTAATCCACTCCCCAGCACAGCCAGTTATTAAGGATGTCACCATGGGAAATGCAGAAAAGATCAGAGAAAGACCAGCTCTAGGGATTACCCAGGTGGAGAAGAGGTCAAAAAATAGTAATTCCCAAGGGGCGGGAAGGAAATCCAATAAGGATCTAATTGCAGTGCAAGGAGATAAGCTAATCAATGGAGGATTGGCGAGAACAATTGATTCTTATTGCTCCCAAGGTTTCCAATGATTATTCAATCTTGGAATGTGAGGGGTTTAAACAGTAGAACCCATCAATCTGTTGTTCAAAGACTTTTAGAGAGAAGTAAAACAGACTTTCTGCTCATTCAGGAGACAAAAATGTCTTTAGACCTTATGAGTAAAACTGTCAGTCGAATCTGGAGGGGTGCTGGCCATATGGCTGTGGCTGCTCTAGGTGCCTCGGGAGGGATTGCTACTCTTTGGAACCCTTTGGCGTGGATAGCAATAGAACATATAGCTTGGAGGGGTGTCCTCACATCTCTTTTTAGGAACATTGTTACAGCTGAACAAGTCTTAATTACAAACTTCTATGGGGCTCAGAACATCGATGGTCAGCGGTCTCAATGGAAAGTCGTTCAAAACATGAGGTCCTCCCGGAAGATTTTGATTGGATTATTTCTGGGGACTTCAATGCCAAATTATCTACCAGGGATCAGGAAGGTGGCATCCCAGTTTTGGATACAGGGGACCGACTTTTAATTTCCCAAGTCCAGGCCTTTAACCTTGTTGATATCAAAGGCCCTGGTACAAACTTTACCTGGACTAATAAGAGAAGAGAGCCATACAACAGGAGGGTTAAGCTTGACCGGTTTCTGGTTTCGGAGGAAGCTTTTGTTAGATGGAATATCAAATTTCAGATTTTGGAGGGCCCAGTCTCAGATCACTCTCCCATTTTGCTGGAGGTAGGGACTATGTCAGGGCAGTATTACAAACCATTTAAATTTGAAAATTTTTGGTTGCAAAAAGAGGACCTCCGAAGGAAAATTCCACAGTGGTGGGAAGAAGGTTGTCCCCCTTTTGGGACAGCTATGTTCAAATTTCATAAACAGCTTCTTTTTGTTAAGAGTAAACTAAAACAGTGGAGGCAAACTAACAAATCTGATTTCCAGCTCCAACGGGCTCCCTTGTTGACCAGATGGAACGAGGTGCAAAAACAATTCAGGGAAGGAATCATTTCTGAGCATCTTAAATCCGAGGATGATGCTTTACGCAAAGCGGTTGAGGACATTGATAATCAAGAAGATATCTACTGGAAACAGAGAGCAAGAAACACATGGTTATTAGGAGACAAAAATACAAAATTTTTCCATCGCTCTGCCTGTGCTAGAAGACAATTGAATAACATGGAACTCCTTCAAGACGAGAATGGAAACTCTTTTGACACTCTCCCTGGTATGCACTCCCACTCAATGGAGTATTTCTCAAACCTCTTTAAGGAAAGTATGGAGCATGATGTGGAAGCCCAAAATGAAGTCATTGATGGCATTCCCTCTATTATCTATCATGAAGAGAATCAGGCCCTTCTTAAGCCCATTGATCGTGATGAACTCAAGAAGGTGGTCTTTGGGATGTGCACTGGAAAATCGCCTGGTCCTGATGGCTTCCCTATTGAGTTTTTTCAGGCCTTCTGGGATACCCTGGAGGAAGATGTGCTGGCTGTCATTGAGGAGTCCCAAACTAATAAAAGAATGCTCAAGGCTCTAAATCACACCTTTATTACCTTAATTCCAAAAGGATAGGGGGGCTCACATTTCTGATTTCAGACCTATTGCCTTATGCAATGTGATTTACAAAATAATCACTAAAATTATGGCTGAAAGACTAAAACCTCTTCTTCAGAATATAATCTCCTCAGAGCAAGGGGGTTTTGTTGAAGGGAGACAGATCTTGGATGGAGTGATCTTGGCTCAGGAGGCTATCCATACTATGCACAATTCAGGTAACAAAGGAATGTTCATCAAACTAGATATGTCTAAGGCTTATGACAGGGTAGAGTGGGGCTTCTTGGTCAAGATGTTGGCAGCCTTTGGTTTTTCTCAGGACTGGATTGTCTGGGTCATGAGCTGTATCTCTACGCCTTCATACTCTGTTTTAATTAAGGGGCTTCCCTCGCCACCTTTTGGAGCCTCTCGGGGTCTTCGCCAAGGAGACCCTTGCTCTCCTTATCTCTTTCTCATCTTGGCTAAAGGATTAGGCAGACTCCTCCTGAGAAGAAGACTTCAAGGACAGATAACAAGAATTAAAATCGGGGCTAAAGTTTTGACTCATTTACAGTTTGTGGATGATACTGGATTGGTGGGAGTGGCCAGCCTCAGGGAAGCAAGAGGAATCAGAGATTCTCTAAACGTCTACCTCCGGGCCTCTAATGAAGTCATCAATGAAACAAAATCCAAAGTCGTCTTCTTTAATCTTGATCAAAGGTCACAAGACAGAGTTATTGAGATCTTGGGATTCACTAGGACCTCTCTTCCTGTAGTTTACCTGGGGGTTCCTCCGCATTTCAAAAAGCTGAAAGCTGATTTCCGGAAGGACCTTTTGGATGGCATCAAAGAGAGAATGAATCACTGGTCTCATAGATGGTTAAGCTATGGGGGCCGACTGACTTTCTTGCAGTCTATTATTCAGGCCATGCCAATTTATAAATTCTCTATCCTGGCTGCCCCTCCTTCAATTTGGAAAGAGATGGACAAAGCGGCTAGAAGTTTTCTTTGGGAAGGTGCCAAAGGAGAGAGGAAATGGGCCTTGGTTGGATGGGATAAGGTCACCCTGCAAAGGAAAAATGTGGGCTAGGATTAAGAAGCTCCAAGTTTAACAATCAGGCTTTGGCTGGTAAATTGTATTGGAGGTGGATTTCCCATGCAACGTCCCTCTTCAGCAGAATCCTCTCTAGTAAATACTTGGGTATTGTTCACCCCAATGACTTGGGCTGCTTTCCTTTGGAGGGTAATGGATCATTAGTGTGGCAGGCTCTCAAGCTTGGATCTCGCATTATCAAAGATCAATTGTTCTGGAAAGTTGGGAGAGGGGAGAAGGCCCGGTTCCTGGATCGATTCTTGGGATCGAATCCTCCCATTCTTGCTCGTGTTTCTGAATTGCATCCGTTAAAATCAGCTCTAGAAGATAAGGGATGGATCCATATTGAGAGCTACTTCAATACCAGCCAATTGGGGGAGTATAAGATTCAAAAGTTCAAGCGACTGGGTGAATGGCCTATTCCAATCCCCCCAGAGCAGGCTCCAACTCTGGAAAAAATCTTGTCATAATGGTTTCTTACTGGGAGAGATGAGGAGGATGAGCTTGCCTGGGGTTTGGGAACCTTGGGGTTTATACTGTGAAGGAGGGCTATGATTCGATCCTTCCAGAGCCCCCCCCACACTCTTTTCCAGTTCAAGAATGGAGGAAGATTTGGCATCCCAAGGGCTGGCCGAAAGTGAACTTCTTTACCTGGCAGCTGATGCACAATGGAATCCTGACCTTTGACAATCTCAGAATCAGAGGCATCATTGGTCCTTCCCAGTGTTTTTTATGCTATAGGAATGAGGAAACTGCTGATCATCTTCTATTTGATTGTCCTTTCACATAATAGATTTGGCATCGTTGGTTCTCCCATTTTAAACTTCAGGCTATTGGAGACTTGTCTTGGACCAATTTATGGGAAATTTGGAAGAGAGGTAGATTTACATCTAAAGCTCTTCGAATTGGCTGGGAGCTTGGTTTCCTTTTTATTTGGTGGCAGGTGTGGTTGGAAAGAAATGCTCGTATTTTCCATGAAACCTTCTCTTCGATGGATGGGATATGGCAGGTCATCTGGAGCAAAGTAGTGGAAACCGTTGCCATCTATGCTGAGGAGGAAAATCAGCCTGCTTCTAAGCCTCTGGAAGAGAGAGCTGTTGATCTTGAGAGACAGGTAAGAAGTTGTTGGAAACCTCCCCCAGAAGGCTGGATCAAAATCAACACTGATGGAGCTGCAAAAGGCAATCCGGGCAATGCTAGAAGTGGAGTAATCTGTCGTGATCATGCTGGGGCTGTGCTCTATTGGGAATTGCAAGGTCTGGGATATGCCACAAACAATGAAGCCGAGGCCTTTGCTATTAAATCTGCTTCCATCTGGGCCGTCAAGCAGGGTCATAGAAAGATAATCATTGAGTCTGATTCCCAAATCCTGGTTGGCACTCTTGATTGCATGAGGAACTTTGCCTTAAAAGCTTGGAGGCTGCGGATTCTGGTCTCCCAAATTAAAGAGCTTTGGAAGGAATTAGAGGATGTGATACCTGTTTATGCTAGTAGAACTCTTAATAAAGCGGCTGATTTCCTTGCTAAGATGGGTGCTGAGAGGGAGGTTGGGATGCATCTGCATAGTGATATGCCTGTGGAGGATGCAGAGATTAGACAAGGCCTTGAACAAATTTTGAAATAATGTGCAGTGCTTTTTATGCTAAGGAATTTTTTTTCGCGATATCGTGACCTGTAGTGCTGTCGCGGCCTCATGCCGGAAGCTGTCGCGATATCGCGACAGGTTGAGCCTCTACGGCCTTTGGTGGGTTTCTGTCGCGATATCGTGACATGTCACGCTATCGCGACATGTCGCGCTATCGTAGTCCTTGTTGAGATCCTGTCGCGATTTTGCACCTCTTTTGAAGTTGAAGAGCAAAGTTGAAATTTCGTCGCGATATCGAGACAAGTTGGAGAGTGGGAAGCTGCAAGGTAATCTTGTCATTATATCGCGACACGTTTGGCACTTAAGCGGTTGGGAGGAAAATTGTCGTGATATCGCGACCTGTAGCGCCGTCGTGGCCTCGAGCTGGAAGTTGTCACGATTTTGCGACAGGTTGAGCCTTTGCGGCCTTTGGCGGGTTTCTGTGATATCGCGACATGTCGCGCTATCGCGGATCTTGTTGAGATTATGTCACGATTTCGTTCCTCTTTTGAAGATGAAGAGCAAAGTCGATAATTCATCGTGATATCGCGACAGTTTGGTAAACTGGAAGCTGCAAGGTATTTTTGTCGCAATATCGCGACACGTTTGGCACTTAAGCGGTTAGGAGGATAATTGTCGTGATATCGCGACCCTTTTGTGGCATGAGAGTCGTTTAGAAACTTCGTCGTGATTTCGTGACTCCTTTTGCGTGCGGCTGCCGAGGGCCCTTCCTGTTGCGATATCGTGACATGTCACGATTTTGCGACATGTCGCGTTATCGCGACTGTTGGCGCCGACGCGGTCGAGACGGGGGTGACTGTCGCGATTTCGTGACATGTCGCCTTTTTGCGCCCTGTTGTTTTCTTTGCCCTGTGGTTGTTAGTGCTGCCTTTGTGCTTTGCACTTGTTGTGTTGCTCTTTGCTCTGGGTCGGGATGTGTTCTCTCCCATTTGTAATTGTTCTTTGTATTAATACAAGTTTTCATTTTTTTTCAAAAAAAAAAAATTTGTAAGTGTGATTTTTGTTTAAGCATGTAGAAAAACTTAAAATATCATATACCAAGATACATTTTCTTGCTTTCTAGCACATATAGCCATCAAACACAACCCTAGATTGAAGATTTAAAATGCAAGCATTAACGACACTCATCACTTTTTATTATCGTTGTCAGTGACGTGATGTTGCTAATGAGTTTTAGAATTGTTCAAAATTACTGTTTTTAAAAATCTCACTTTATTTAAACCATTGAGATAGTGTTGTGTTTTTTAAAAAATTAATTATAAAAAATAAGAAAAAAGTAATAGGAATGTCAAAACAATATTTTGCATAAGGATAGTTGTGTTGTCAAGAAGTGAGTTAAGGTATTAGATATTTTAACAATTAATGGTTTTTTTTGCTTTTATTTTATTTTAACAAGTACTTTTATTTTATTTTAAATTAAAATGCATGAATGATTTAGAAATAAAAAGGGACAATTTGTTAGTCAAAACCCCCGAAAAAGCCACAATAAAGACATCAACATTAAGAGGATGAACAAAATAGTGAGTTGCCTATAAGACAAACATAGAGAAAGCTCTTGTGGAAAGCAACCATCACCAACTTTTGAGTCTCTTGAGCTTGAAAATCGTGAGGAATAATTAAGCAGTTTTTACTTACCAAGTCTAAAAAAGACAATATATTCCCTTGTTTTCAAGGAAATTTATGATATTTGTTGGGAAACATTATGGCGGGAGGACAAAGTAACACAAATATTATCAAACAAGATAACAATGTAGCTAAAATATTTACATATTTGATTCGGTTAGATCTTGAGGTAGAAGCCCCTATGAAGAACATTTCACCATTTGTATTGCTAAATTTTAGAGGAATTACATCAAAAGATCCTAACCAATTCTTGTTCGAATTCAAAGTACTTTGTCATATATGATTAAAATATTATCATCTACTCTTAAATATTCAGATACAACAAGCCAAGCAACCTCTATTCCTTGCACAACCTATGGGTAAATAATAGTATATAGGCATCACCTATCTACACCTCTAAATATTGAAAACACAAGTAGATATGCACATTGTGGAAGAGGAATCTTCTTCCCATACAGGTGATCACACCAAAAAACAATAGGCAAAAGCATTAATGATAAGTCTAGCTTTTTATGACTTTAAGTCTTGCTTTTCAATTATGGATGTGCACAAGTCATTTGGTGCATTAATGATATAGAGCTACGCACAACACACAGCAAGAATGCATAAATTAACAATGCCAGGCAAAATTCCAGCAAGCTTCATTAAAACAAAGGTCTCTCCTCCAATACACAGCAATTCCCCCCAACAAATAAATGGCCAAGAGTCCTTCAATACAATGCATGTGCACCTTTTATCCTCGGCCGCCACCTCCTTCTCCCCCATTACACAAAGTGTGGGCCCTTTTTATCCCCAGGCCCGACTCTCTTTGGACCATCATTACTTGAATGCGAGACTCCCCATACCGCCCGCACGAATGCTTTGTCCTGCCTGCATGATGCTGCGAGGTGCATCAAAAAAATCATGGCCTGTAGTGGCGGCATGCCCTGCAGCCGCCTGTCAATCCTTCGCCAAGTCATCATTCATAAGAATGCGCCATGGCAGCTTGCAGTTGATGCCACATGTCCTACTATCATGCTTCCTATAACCACTTCATACTCTCGGGCCACCTGTAACTTCATGCCACATGTCCCTCTGCACTGGTCCCTGCAGTCGTCGGCTGGTCAACTTCGTGAGCACCCTATCGCGATATCGTGACGTTTTCGCCCCAACACTTTCTCTCTCCTCTTTGGTCACGATATCGTGACGTTTTGACGTTAGGCTTCTCTCTCATCCTTGGGGCCACGATTTCGCTACACGTCACGAAATCGCGACGTCTAGGCCTTTCTTACTCGCTTTCCTCCCTTGGGCCGTGAAACCGCGACATGTCACGATTTCGCGACATCTTTGCATTTCGTACGTCTTGGCTCGAAAGTGTCACGATTTCACGACATCTTTGCATTGTGGAACCTTGCCTCCGAATATGTCACAATTTCACGACATCCTTGAGCTCTGCCTTCGAAGGTGTTGCGATGTCTTTATGCTTCCAAGTCTTGCCTCCCAGAAGTGTCATGATTTTGCGACGTCTTTTAAACTTTATCTTTGAAGGTGTCGTGATTTCGTGACGTCCTTTAAGCTTGCCTTCGAAGGTGTCGTGATTTTGTGACCATTCTTGTGCCTTAGAACCCTTTTGCCAAAGATGTCCCTGTGCTTTCAAATCTTGCTTCTGAAAGTGTCACATTTTTGCGACCATTTTGCGTCCAGACCACGTTGCAACAGAAATGTCACGATTTCGTGATAGTTTGGCATCCCGACCGTGCTTCTTTAGAAATGTCATGATTTCGCGACAGTTTGGCATCCCGACTGCGCTGCTTTAGAAATGTCATGATTTCACGACAGTTTGGCATCCCGACTGCGCTGCTTTAGAAATGTCACGATTTCATGACAGTTTGGTGTCCCGACTATGCTTTTCAAAAAAAATGTCACGATATCGCGACAGTTTGGCCCGCTGGTGCCCTTCTTCAAAAAGCATCGTGATATCACGACAGTTTTAGTACTTAAGAAAAAAAATACATTTTGGGTGATGCAAGATTGCCAGCTTTGCCTCCGGATGCTCCTGCATCAGACACCTAGGGTGGGTTTGAGAAGTGACCTCACTTCTGATTTGACTGAGGTAGACCCAAACGATCAACCTCCGCCTTGGATAGCCAAGTCACATCTTCTATGGGTCGGCCCTTCCATTTGATTAAATACTCAGAATAACTCCTATTCTGAGTACTGCGACCCTCACGCGTATCCAGAATTTCTTCTATCTCGTCCGCAACTGGGGTGACTGCCGAAATGCTCCAAAAATCTGGACTGGGTACCTCACTACTTTCTCCTTCATGATACTCAACCAAATCTGAGATTTTAAACACGGGGGAGATGTTAAGTTCGCTTGGTAACTCCACCTCGTAGGCATTACCCGAATCCCGTTTGCCAATGATTTTGCATGGCCCAAATTTCTTCATTTTGAGTTTGTTGTATGTCTTGGCAGCAGGGAACCGTTCCTTCCGCAGATGGACCATGACAGAATCTCCTACTTGGAACTCCTTGGCTCTATGTTTTTGATCCACCCTCATCTTATATTGAGCATTCATCTTGGCAATGTGTCTTTTCACTTCCTCATGCACTCCTTTCAAGTGTTCGGCAAAGTCTTCTGCCTCAGCACTGCATTTCTCCCTTGTCTCCAGCCTTCTTAACTCTGAAGCATTTCGTGGGATTCTCCCATAGATAATCTGGAATGGTGACTTATTGGTACTCTGATTGACCGAGCTGTTATACGCAAACTCAGCTTGTGGTAGCACCAGATCCCATCCCTTGGGCTTTTCCCCTACCAAGAATCGCAGTAGGTTGCCCAAACTCTTATTAACCACCTCTGTTTGGCCGTCTGTTTGTGGGTGGTAAGCAGAACTAAAATTTAACTCCGTCTTTAATTTCTTCCAGAGGGTCTTCCAGAAATAACCTACAAACTTGGTATCTCTATCCGACACAATGCTTCTTGGCAGCCCATGAAGGCGTACCACTTCCTTAAAGAACAAACCAGCTACATGGACCGCGTCGCTAGTCTTCTGGCACGGGATAAAATGTGCCATTTTCAAAAATCTGTCCACTACCACAAAGATGGAATCATGCCCCCTCTGCGTCCTAGGCAAACCAAGCACAAAATCCATACTAATATCTTCCCACGGCCTTTCAGGTATAGGTAGCGGTTGATACAAACCAATAGGCTGCATCGTACCCTTTGCCATCTGGAAAATCCTACAACTCTGCACAAACTTTGCCACATCCTGCTGCAATTGTGGCCAGTAATAGTTTTCACTAACTAGTGAGATGGTCTTGTCACAACCAAAGTGTCCAGCTAAACCCCCACTGTGCTTCTCTTTAATGAGGTTCTCTCTCATTGAGCTCTTCGGAATGCACAACTGATTCCCCTTAAACAGCATTCCATCTTGAATCAGGTAATCCAACCATCTAGTCCTGTCCAATGCAACAGGCGCAGTGCAGGCTTTCCAAGCTTCTGCAAAATCGGGGTCTGCAGGGTATAAGTTCTTGAGCTCAGCAAACCCTACAACCTCCACTCTCATTTCTATCATCAGAAATTGCCTCCTACTCAATGCATCTACCACCCTATTGGATCTTCCACTTCGATGCTTTAGCACAAAGGTATAGCTCTGCAGGAACTCTACCCATTTCAGGTGTCTCTGATTCAATTTTCCCTGACTGTTAATAAACTGCAGTGCTTGATGGTCGGTATAGAGAACAAACTCTTTTAGCAACATATAGTGCCTCCATTTCTTGAGTGCTTGAACTATGGCGTAGAACTCTTTATCATATACCGAATACTTTCTCCTGGCATCATTGAGCTTCTCGCTGAAATAAGCTACAGGCCTACCTTCTTGGCTCAAGACGGCTCCTATCGCACTGCCACTCGCATCACAGTCTACCTGAAACACCTTATTGAAATCTGGAAGTGCTAAAATGGTTTGCTCAGTGACCTTCTTCTTTAGCATAGCAAAGCTTTTATCTGCTCCAAATGCCCACTGGAATTCCTTCTTATTTCCCTTCATTGTCTCAATAAGAGATGCACAAATACTGCTGAAGTTTCTAATAAATTTTTTGTAGAAACTGGCCAGACCATGAAATGATCTAACCTCGGTCACACTCCTTGGGATAGGCCATTCTAGGATAGCCTTCACCTTTTCGGGGTCCATCTTGAGACCATTTGCTGATATGACAAATCCCAGGTATACCAGCTCCTTCACAAAGTTGCACTTCTTCATATTGATCAATAACTGCTCCTCCCGCAGTTTCTCAAGAACCTTCCTGATGTGCATCAGGTACTCCTCTAAGGTTCTGCTAAAAATCAGTATATCATCCAAGTAAACAATAACAAATTTGCCTAGAAATTCCTTCAGAACTTCATTCATTAACCTCATAAAGGTACTAGGTGCATTGGTTAATCCAAATGGCATAACCAGCCACTCATACAGCCCCTCTCTGGTTTTGAAAGCTGTCTTCCATTCATCCCCTTCTCTAATGCGGATCTGATGGTATCCACTTTTCAAATAAATTTTTGTGAAGTACTCAGCTCCACTCAAGCAGTCCATGATATCATCCATCCTTGGCAGTGGAAACCTGTATTTAATGGTGATCTTGTTGATTGCCCGAGAGTCGGTGCACATCCTCCATTCTCCATCCTTCTTGGGTGCTAATACTGCTGGTACAGCACATGGACTAAGACTCTCCCTTATCAGGCCTTTCTTCAACAGATCTTGAACTTTCCGATTTAATTCTTCAGTTTCCACCGGTGTCATTCGATGTGCAGCCTTGTTTGGCAAGCTCGATCCAGGCACCAGATCTATGTGGTGACTGATCTTCCTAATAGGTGGTAAACCTTCAGGAACATTGCCAAAAATGATATCAGGGAATTCTTCTAACAGTCCCATGACTTCCATTGGAATCTCCTTGCATCCTTCTTCCCTAACTCTGGGGATTATAGCATAACACACATGATCCGGCTTCGGGCCTTCCAAGAATCTTCCGCCATCAACTAGACAGACTCGTGCACTGCTGCATACTTTCTCATCCACCTCCTTCAGGGTTTTTAACTTATGGCGAACTCCATTCTTTGATAGAGAATATGTGTTGGCTCGACCATCATGAACAGCACTTCGGTCAAACTGCCATGGCCTCCCAACCAGTAGGTGACATGCATCCATGGGCAAGATGTCACATAACACTTCATCTTTGTAAGTTCCAATGTTGAACTTCACCAGACATTGCTCACTCACCAAAGACCCGATGGTCCTTTTGCAACCATGCAATCCGATAAGGGTGCGGGTGTTTCCTCCTTTCCAACCATAGCTTGGAAACCATTTCCTCAAAAACCAAATTATCAATGCTTCCATTATCTATGATGATGTTACATACCTTGCCTGCACACTTGCATCTTGTCCGAAACAGGTTGTTCCTTTGGTCTGCATTTTCCTCTTCATTCAGCAAGACTCTTCTGATAATCATGGTTTCCCCTCTTTCTGCCTCCTCTGAATGCTCAGACTCTACACCTTCATCTGCTACAACAGCTCGGGCCTGACCCTCTGGTATTTGATTTGGCCTCTCCTTATGTTGTGGGCAGTTGTATGCCCTGTGTCCTTCTTCATCGCAGTTGAAGCAGGTTCCTCTAAAGACACCTCTTCCAAACCCTCGCCCAGACCTACCTCTTCCTCTTGGGTATTTTTTGCTCTGATTGCGTGGGCGTTGGTCATCCTCCACTTCTTTTTGTTTCTGGCTGCTACTAGCTTCCGCAGCTTTTCCAAAATCTTTGTATCTTCCACCACTGCCTCTTCCACCAGCTCTTCCACCCCTATCCTTCCCTCTCTGCTTACCATCAAACCTCCTATTCAGTTTCTCCCCCACTTTTAATGCAAATTGATATGCATCCTCTACTGTGCTCATTCTAACCAACCCTAGCTCTTCTTGAATGCTGGTTTGCAATCCATTTATGTAACGTGCGACCTTCTCCTTATTCGCCTTCGAATGGCCGGTTCTGATTGAAATCTGATAGAACTCCTCTGTATATTCCTTGATAGACTTACTATCCTATCGAAGACTCTGCATTTTCTTCAACAAATCCAGCTCATAATCTGTAGGGATGAACTGCCTCTTTAGTTTCTCTACCATCCTATCCCATCTGGTGATCCTTTCCTTTCCCCTCCTATTCCTTTCTAGTCGCACTCCTTTCCACCAGATGCTAGCATGCCCCTTCGACTTGGTTTTTGCGAATCTGATCCGATTTGGATCTGCGATCTCTTCGTATTTGAAGTACTCCTCCATGTTGTTGATCCAGTCTATTAATTCCTCAGGGTTGAGGTTTCCAGAGTAAGTCGAGACATCAAATTTCGGCTTCTTCCCAATCTGGGAGATAGCCCTGTATAGCCTAGCCTCTGCTGGGTCCAAGGCCTCTTCATCAGACATAACTTCTTCTTCCCACACTTCATCTTTGCTGGGTTCTTCCCTTCTCGGCTCGACTCCTCTTCTTATTTCCTCTTGTAGGGCCTCAACTTGCCTCTGCAGGGCTCTCAAATCGACCTCCTCCCTTCTTGCTCATCTGTACCTTATACCACCATGATCTCTATGCGGAGGCATCTTGCTTCTTCTTCACAACCCCACAACCATGGTCCTGGCACAAACTGCCTCTCTGTTCGGCGATCGATTTGCACTCTTAGAACCAACCTGCTCTGATACCACTTGATATAGAGCTACGCACAACACACAGCAAGAATGCAAAAATTAACAATGCCAAGCAAAATTCTAGCAAGATTCATTAAAACAGAGGTCTCTCCTCCAATACACAGCAATTCCCCCCAATAAATAAATGGCCAAGAGTCCTTCAATACAATGCATGCACGTCTTTTATCCTCGGTCGCCACCTCCTTCTCCCCCATTATGCAAAGTGCGGGCCCTTTTTATCCCCAGGCCCGACTCTCTTTGGACCATCATTACTTGAATGCGAGACTCCCCATACAGCCCGCACGAATGCTCTGTCCTGCCTGCATGATGCTGCCAGGTGCATCAAAAAAATCATGGCCTGTAGTGGCGGCATGCCCTACAGTCACCTGTCAATCCTTTACCAAGTCATCATTCATAAGAATGCGCCATGGCCACTTGCAGTTGATGCCACGTGTCCTACTATCATGCTTCCTATAACCGCTTCATACTCTCGGGACACCTGTAACTTCACGCCACGTTTCCCTCTGCACTGGTCCCTGCAGTCACCGACTGGTCAACGTCGTGAGCGCCCTGTCGTGATATCGTGACGTTTTCGCCCCAACACTTTCTCTCTCCTCTTTGGTCTTGATATCGTGACGTTTTGATGTTAGGCTTCTCTCTCCTCCTTGGGGCCGCGATTCCGCTACACGTCGCGAAATCGCGACGTGTAGGCCTTTCTTACTCGCTTTCCTCCCTTGGGCCGTGAAATCGTGACATGTCATGATTTCGCGAAATCTTTGCATTCCGTACGTCTTGGCTCGAAAGTGTCACAATTTCGTGACATCTTTGCATTGTGGAACCTTGCCTCCGAATATGTCGCAATTTCATGACATCCTTGAGCTCTGCCTTCGAAGGTGTTGCGATGTCTTTATGCTTCCAAGTCTTGCCTCCCAGAAGTGTCGCGATTTTGCGACGTCTTTTAAACTTTATCTTTGAAGGTGTCACGATTTTGTGACGTCCTTTAAGCTTGCCTTCGAAGGTGTCACGATTTCGCAACCATTCTTGTGCCTTAGAACCCTTTTGCCAAAGATGTCCCTGTGCTTTCAAATCCTGCTTCCGAAAGTGTCGCGATTTCACGACCATTTTGCGTTTCGCGACAGTTTGGCGTCCCGACCGTGCTTCTTTAGAAATGTCACAATTTCATGACAGTTTGGCGTCCCAACTGCGCTGCTTTAGAAATGTCACGATTTCGTGACATTTTGGCGTCCTGACTGCGCTGCTTTAGAAATGTCACGATTTCGCAACAGTTTGGCGTCCCGACCGTGCTTTTCAAAAAAAACGTCGTGATATCGCGACATTTTGGCCCGCTGGTGCCCTTCTTCAAAAAGTGTCGTGATATCGTGACAGTTTTAGTACTTAAGAAAAAAAAAAACATTTTGGGTGATGCAAGATTGCCAGCTTTGCCTCTGGATGCTCCTGCATCAATTAAGGTATGCGATTTGATTTTTTATTGTTGTTTAGTTAAACATTATCATAACCACATATATACACATTCAAATTTTTTATTTTATATAATGCAGACTCAAAGGTATAAGGAAGAAAATAGACATCCTTGATGTTTAGAAGGTATTTTGGTGCCACAATGCTAGAATTGTAGAAGCTAGAAGCCAATAGCCTTATCATATGGAGTGCAAAAATAGTTAGATCATCGGTGTACCAAACATGTATGGAATTGGAATATGTATTGTGATGGTCTGGCATCAAAATTATATAGTGCCAAAAATTGAGTCACATTAAATGGAGTGCTAGAAGAGGATGAGGCATTGGTGTGCCAGAAAAGGCTAACATCTATGTTGGAATGTCTGATTCAAAAATATTGTTTAGTGGTGAAAACCTCTTTGAGGCACAATTACACCAAGGCTTGAATGTGAATTGATTTCTAACATGATTGCCTTGTTTATTAAAAAACAAAAAGGGACCATTGCCACATTAGAAATATTTGGCGCTAAAATATATTTCTAAAATGTTTGGAACCCAAAATTTGAATAAAAAATATTTCATCAAAGTTTTGTAGAGTATAAGCAACTAATAGTTGCATTAGATAGAGTGCCATAAAAGATTATGTGCTAGAAAACACTTGCACTAAAAATTTCTAGCATCAAAATTTATGCCAAAAATGTCTAGTGCTAGAATTTTATAAGAGTGCCAAAAATAATAGTCACATCAGGCTGATCATTGAAATAGGATGAGACATTGGTACATCAAAAAATACCGACATATATGCTAGAATTTCAAATCTAAAAAAAAAAATCAATGGTGAAAACCTCTTTGAGGCACTACTAGACCAAGACTTGCATGAAAACCGATTTTCAACATGCTTGTCTTGTTAAAAAAACCTCGATTATGAAAATCCCTTGTTGATGCAATCAAGGCAAAATATGGTTGAAAACCAGAAATGACAACCCCTTTTGTATAAAAATAAAAACAAAAAAATGTAGGTCTACACATCAAGGACAAGCCAACTACCAATGATAGCTCCATCATTGTTTTAAATTCTTGATCTTATGGCCAACTTCATGACAATAATTTTTAAAGCCACCCTAAAGAAGCATGGAGCCATTTGTGATAATAGGGTATGCATTTTTCTTCTTATTATTGTTAAGTTTTAATATTATGTATAATTACATCTAGTCCACATTATATATACAACACATTCTACTATGGAGTATTACACAATCAAAATTTTAAAATATTATTAGTTGATGTGTTAGAATCTATTTACACTCCACACGCATTGAAAATATTCTAACACCCATTCTAATACCTAATGCCATGATGATACTTTTCTAGCCCCCATTATTTTTGGAAAAATATTGCTATTAAAAAATTAAAATATGGACATGTTTTCTTTCAAGTTGGGGGATAATATGTCATACATCAAGTTGGGGGAGAAAAAACAACATATCAACACAATGATTGTGTGTCATGTTATCACCAAAGTAAAAAAATTGAAGAAAGAGATGCACAAGGGCAAGCATAAGTTTAAGTTGGGGGGAGTGATGAGGCCTTCAAATACCTCTTTTTTTTACTTAAAGCAATAATCAACTATGAACTAGGTTGTAATTTATACTAATATTTTGACTAGATATGATAAATAGATAAAATGCATTACTATTTTATTTCAGATAGGTTTTATGTTATTTTGGGTTTAGTTTTATATTTAGTTGTTATTATTTGGTTTATAAGTGTTAGACTAATGGACCAGATAGAAATATTATGTCTTGCAGGTCTTTAAGTGTTGATGTGTCAAAAATATATAGTGCATCAAAAATTGTCAGTGTGCTAGAATGGTCTAACGCCATAATATGTGCAAAAAAAGTAGATGTCAAAAAAAACAAAAACACAAGGGATGGAATTTGCATGTGGGAGATAAAGTGAATACTTTTATGGGTTGAATAGTTTATGTCAGCCAAAGCAAGATTCCTCCTAAATCTTGAACTAAAATTGTGTTGTTAATTTCAATAATTTCTTCTCAAATATTGGGTTGATATTGTGTTGTTAGTTTTAATAATTCCTACCCAATTGTTGGGTTCAAATTGTGTACTTAGTTCCAAGATATGAGAAATATTCTTCTAAAATAAAAAGAGTGTAAAATATCACTTGACTTATTCATGTCAATTATTATTAAGTGGTTGAGATTCTCCAATATAAAAGAGGCGTAAAGTGCCACTTGACTTATTCATACTAATTATTAGCAAGTGGTTGAGATGCTCCCAATAGAAGAGGAGTATAAAGTGATACTTGATTTATTTATGTTAATCCTTGAAACTAGTTGAGGAAGAGGAAGGATAGAGATGTTTCCCATAAAATAGGGATATAAAGTACCACTTGTATTTTACATGTTAATCAGGGTTATGCATAGTGGCTATTTATCGCCAAATTGGCTAAAATTAAGATTTTCAAAATTTAGAATTGGCTAATATTTGGGACCCTTGACCAGGGCCCATTAGCCAAAACATTTTGGATGCAAATTTTCTTTTGGGTCGATTTGCCCTAATTTTATAATAATTTGACCATTTTAAGTTAAAATTTCCAACATTGCCCCTAATAATAGTGAACCTTCTACATGCATTTGGAACCGTTCGCCTATATTTCAAAACTGATTCACCAAATTTTTATAAATACATTTTGGGGCTGACCCCTTATGCATAACCCTAATGTTAATTCTTAGCAAGTGGTTTATAAAGTGTAGGTTTTATTTTAATAAAATAAGTGTATACTTATTCCCTATGTTGGTTAGAGAAGTGTAGGAATATTTCCAATAAAATACAAGTGTAGGAATGTTTCCAATATAATCCCTTAGAGAAGGACAAGGAAGAAAATAAATAAAGAGAGAATGTGTTTGGATTGAATATTTTTGTAAAGGGGTAATTCTCTTCTCTTTTTAATAAATAATTTTTTTTAAATGAAAAATATATTATATTTATAGAAATTGTATTACAAAGTAAAATGAGCTTGACAGGAAATACGGGAGAAAAAAAATCCTCCACCAATACCTCTTGGCTCAAAAATTACCCATCCCTCTCTCTTCATGTTGTTTCACTTCGTGGCCTAACCGTGATAGATTCATTAGAATCACTAGTTGTTCTTCCTATTCTGCTATCTATTTGTACCACCTCTCGCATCCCTTGGATTCTTTGGTACCAGCTTATCTAATATTCCATCTGAGAGTCCACATATTGCCCTTCCTCCAGTTATTTTCCCCATTTTACTAAATAATCTACCACTCTATTTCCCTCTCACTTGATATGTATAATAAAAACATCCTGAAAAACCTTTTAGATCTTTTGAATTGCTTCCACCTTCCTTCTCTCATCAATTCCTAGCACCTAAAAGGGTTTTATAGGATACAAGATTTCAACCCATATCTTATATAAATGTAGATTTACAAGTATCATTGATGCTGATAAGATCGATTATCCTTCTACTTCATTATTTGTTATCTCCCCCATACCTTATGCTCTCTAGTACACATGTTCTCCTTTCCAATTTAGTATGATAATGTCAAAACTCGTTTTTCCAAGATTTTTAGTAGAAGCCCCATCTGTGTTTGCCTTCACCCACTCTCTAGGAGGTCTTCACTCTATGTTATTTGAGATCTCGCCTGTGCATCCAACCTTTAATTTTTTTTCTTTTACAATTATTCCAAAGCTCCGTAAAATAGTCACTTCCTCCATTTCTATGTTTGTTTCCTCCTGTAATATAATAGATATTTTTTCTATTACCTTAATCATTATCCTCTCTCATACTTGCTTCCTTGTCTTGTGCTTTGATCTAAATATGTGTGCATTTAATTCTAACCATATCTACCACCATATGAAGCTAGGCCCCAGCTTCCATGCCATTTTCATTGTTTTAGTCTTAAACTTGCATTGTTTCCATTTCTCATAAAATCTTTCCTGGCTCTCGAAAATTTCCCAATGCTATCTCATTTACCTTTACCAACTAATCCATATGTATTTACCAAAAGAACACCCAAAAAAGAGGTAATTCAAGGTCTCCTCTACTTTTCCACACATAACACATTTTTTTTTTTAATAAGTAACATTTATATACAAAAATGGGTTTTTCTAGAGGATCCCAAAAACCTTATTACAAAAATGGGATAAACCCATTACAGCTGCGAGGTTGAGGTCTCAAAGCGAGCCTCAGACCTGAACAAAAACAACAACAACAAAAAACTGGAAAAAGAAGCTGCCATAGCATGGAAAAAAGAAGCTGCCCTAGCTCAAAAACACAACCGGCCAAGGAGCGCCAGCACCCTTAATTTGCAGTAGGATTCTCAGAGATCCTAGAGGATCCTTCAACGTGCGCATTGAGATTATAGAGGTAGAGGATTTTTGAATCAGCAGCCCTAGAGATGTTTCCCATAGCGTCGATGGCCAGATCGATGAGCATGCTCAGGGGAACTTTCTCCTGCTCCTTCTTCTGCACCGACTCAAAATCCGAGCTCAGGTGGAGAGGAGAATTGTTCTCAACTTTGGCCTTGGCTTTTTTGAGCCGCCTGGAGGATCTACCACTCGGAGGAGTTGCCTTGGCCTGCCTGCAACAGCGACTATGACTGGGGGTGGCCTGGTTGGGAGGAATGGGAGACTCGGCCTTGGGAGCGTCGGTGCTCGGGGAAGCAGGAAGGTTGGAAGAGAGGGGAGGGACAATCTGGGGGGGGCCCTGTTAGAGAGGCAATGGCAGAAAATAACACCCATAAGCCCCTGGTTTTGTGGCCTGGCCTTGTTCTTCCGAGCGGCCTCGATGGAACACCCGAGGGAGTAGTTGAGGAAATCCAGGAAGCACATCTTCTTAGATGCCCGCAAGTGGTTTATGAGAGTGATGTGGTACCTGCGAAGAGGCTTATCCGGATCATCACAGCAAATGAACTGCATCAACGGCTTTAAAGCCCAGCTCCACGGCTCATCTAGCTCTTCTCTGAAGAGGGAGGACTTGTCCCAGCCCAAGATTTTCCCTTTGTCCGAAAACTGGTCCAATTCCTCCTACCAGTTGTGCTTGTCCCGTCGGATGAAACGCCCGATGGCCGGCATTCTAGTAATCTCGACCAAGAGCTCAAAGGTGACCTTCAGGTGGACTCCTTTCACTCGAACCTCCCCATATTACAAATTCTCCATGAAATCAGACGTGATTTCATCATCCGGGCCCTGAAACTTGCTAAGGAAAGGGATTAGCCCGAGGGCTTTCATGAATATTTTCTCCTCCTCAGACAGGGAGGAGAGTTTTGGCTCAACGTATGGAACAGCCATGGGAGGGTTAGGGGATCTGCAGAAGAGGGCCTGAAGGCAAGAAAATGTTGTGGTACAGGGATGACTGCACACAATTCTGAGACGAGAGCAAAGAAGACTGAAATCGCCCGCATAACCACCCTGGAATAAAAATATAGAAAGCTTGCATCGAAATGACGACGGATCATGAAAGTTGCATGCATGGGAAATAAGAAAAAAGAGGGGAGCCGTCGGATTGGAAGAATATAGGCTCACGCGGTCTCGATGATGGAAGAAAATCATGCCTAGCAAAGCATTATGAACGGGAAAATAGTTGCACGCCAGCTTGGGACTGTCGCCCACGTCAGGGGTGCTGATGGGTGTGCCGGGGAATGACTCACCACAGGCAGTAATTGGATGCCGACCCAACTGCCAACTATCCACCTTCCCAATAACGCTTGACGTGTCCCACCTAGCTGATCTGGTGAGAGTCATTGGGCTTTTTGGAATTCTGACGCAGCCATGTTAGCAACATCTTGAGGGATTTCGAGATCCCACGTGGTGAGTTTGCCAGAGGGGGATCCTCTGTTGGCTAGGAGGTTAGCCAAATAATTTCCTTCCCTAAAGATGTGATGGCATCTGTAGGTCCTACTACGGAGAATCCTCTGAATTTCTTCGATGGTGTTGTGGACCCTCCAGGCAGGGGTCTTATCCTTGTTCAAGTAGTTTATGATGTTCATGGAGTCACCTTAAATGATGATAGCTCTGGAGTCCTCTGAAATGAGGACTAAACCTCTCCAAAGGGCTCTGGCTTTCGTGACATGGTTGGTCTGAACCCCAAGATCTTCAGAGAAAGCAAGGATAACCATGCCCCGATGGTCCCTGACCGTGCCACCAGCCCCCGCTGCTCTTGGGTTCCCTTTGGAAGCCCCATCAAAGTTAAGCTTGATCCATCCCGGAGGGGGAGGACTCCAATTAGCAAGGATACGGGGGTGAGGAAGAGGGTTCCCCAGGGGCGAACAATCAAAAATATTAAGAGAAGAGAGGATACGCCCTTCCCGAGACAAAGGAGAGGGGCTGGGATAGTGAATGAGATTAGCATTTTCGAAAGCGAAAGCCATAGCCCTGATGGCCATCGAAGGAGGATCCCGGGAAGAGGTTCCAAAGATTCTGTAGTTTCTCTCAAGCCAGACTTGCCATATCAGGTGGTGAAGGCAGATGTCCCAGAGGAAATGGAGCTTAATATTAGCAAAGGGTTGGGGTCATTGGTAGAAGGCACCACACAAAGACTTGGGAGGAACCCATTGGATCTGAAAGGTAGACAGGATGAACCCAAACACAGCCGAGGTGAACTCACAGTGGAGGAACAGGTGATTGGTGGATTCCCAATCGGATAGGCACAGGAAACATCTATTGGGAAGGGGGATGCCTCTTTTGATGAGGTTCTCAGTGGTGAGGGATTTGTTTTGGAAGGCAATCCATGAGAAGAAGGCCACTTTCAGAATGAGGTTCTTCTTCCAAACAATATGGGAAGGGGAGACAGGGAGATCCTTCAGGAGGGAGAAGGTAGACTTAACAGTGTACAGACCTTTGTCGAAACCAGCCCAGACAGGCTTGTCATATTTTCACTCAGTGGGAATGGTAGTTGCTTGGAGCATAATGTTGAGAGCAGCAGCCTCAGGAGAGGTGCCTGTGAGGAGCCTCCATCGGGGATGACCATCCTCACAAACTATGAAGTCAGAAACTTTCATTCCCAACCGAGAGTTAGGGACCGTTTGAAGCATGGCGAGGTCCGCTCTGCTGCTTAGGGGTTCATCCAACAACCATATTTCATTCCAAAAATCAATGCTCCGACCGTCCCCCAGAACCCATCTGAGGCCTTTTTGGATGAGCACTTTGGAATGAGTCACAGCCTTCCAGAAGGCAGATCCATTGGGGTGGTTGCCAGAATCAAGGAAAGAGTGGTTTCCCATGTATTTCTTAGACACCAGCATGGTCCACTCTGCAGGGTCTTTCGAGATAATCCTCCAAGCCTGCTTGCCAAGCAAGGCTGTGTTCATGTCTGACAGTTTTCTAAAACCCAGCCCTCCCTGCTTCTTACTTCTGTAGATAGTGTCCCAAGCCACCAGGGTAATCTTAGCTTTGTCTTCGGATCCTGACCATAGAAACTTTTTCTATAGGCGTTCAATGAGCTTGCACACACATAACACATTTTAAAGGCCCATAGAAACCTCTTTTTCTCATATTATCAAATGTCAAACACTTTCTATGGTTAATCAACCATGAGAAAATGTTAATTTTTGGCCATCCTTCCTTTTGCTAGACAAATATCCATGGAAGTGGTGTTGGGGTAATCTCATATCCACAAACTACCTTGTATCCCTCCTTTACCTTATAGATTTCCAACTTGCTTCCTCCCCATCCAAGCATATCCCTCATAGAACCATCTTGAATTGGGTGTCTTTGGAGATGTCTCCATAGTTTTTTAGTTAGTTCCTCTATCCCCCTCACTGGCCATTCTCAAGGATGTTTCCATTGTAGTAATTCTAGCACATGTTGAAGAGGATTTCCACCACCCTACCTTTTGGAGCTCTACTTTCCAACTCTCCATTTTTGGGAATGTCTGAATAATTGGTTGAGATTGATTCCATGAATCCTCCCAAAATAGGGCTTCCTTTCCATCCCCTAACTGCTAATATAGGTATGGCTTTATTAACTCCTATCTTGCTTCCATTGTTCTTTATACTATAGATCCCTCTCCTTCCACTTTGTATCTTGGGATGTCTTTCTTAGCCACTCCTAGGTAATATTCAACTTGTAACAGTCTACTCCATAAGCCCCTAGTAGTTGTAATCCATATCCAGTATAACTTCCCTGCTAGTGCCTTACTGCTTTGGGATGCTAATATTATCCCCAATAGTCCTTTTTTTTTTTGTTGACATATCTTCTTCCACCCAACTAGTGCTAATTTGTGTTCTTCCCTTGCACCTGACTACAAAAACTTTCTTGTGTGTTTATCAATATCTTTCAAAATTTTCTTTGGAGCCTGAAGTATGGAAAATTAATAAATTGGGAGAGCTTGTAGCACAACTTTAATCATTGTAAGTATTCATCCCAAGCTTAGCCATTTGTGTGTCTAATTGCTCAACTTAGCTTGAAGTTTGTCAATCAGACCTTTTTACTCCTTGATTTTATTTTCTTTGCAGATAGAGGTACTCCTAAATACTGTATGGATAAAGGAGTTTCCATGAAGTTCAACAATTGTATAATTTTATCTCTCATCATCTTCGTTGTATTGAAAAAAACTATTTGAGATTTTTGTTCATTAAAAGTTTGCCCTATAGCTTGAGTATACCCATCTAAAATTTATTTTATGTTTCTTGCTACTAGGAGATTGGCTTGACTAATAAGAGTTATATCATCCACAAACTGGAGGTGATTTATCTCAATCTAAGAATTAATTTTAAGACCCCTTAGCCTCCCCTATTGTCTCCCTTTTTTAACAGACTCCCTAGACCTTCTGCATAAAGGATAAAAAGGTAAGGGGAAATACGGTCCGCTTGCCTCAACCCCCTTCCTATTGTGAACATGGGAGAAGGACTATCATTTACCAGAATTGAGAATGGTGTGGTCTGTGTACATGCTTTTACCCAATCTCTCCACTCCTTTACAAAGCACATTTTTTCTAAAATACTAGTCTACTCTATCATAGGCTTTAGAAAGATCTAATTTAATAAATATACTTGGGTCCTTTTGCTTGGACATTGTGTGTATCACTTCCTGTGACACTACTATTCCATCTAGAATTTTTTTACCTTCAACAAAACTACCTTGCTCACTTGAAATCATATTTTGTAAAAAATGTTTTTACCTCTCTACCATAAGCTTTGTTAATATCTTGTATACTACATTATAGAGTGAAATAGACCTATAATTATCAATTATCTCACTAGATGGGCCCTTAGGAATTAAAGTGATAAAATTATGATTCAAGGCTTTTAACATTTTCTTACTCTGTATGATTTCCTCCAGTGCCTCCACCACTGCTTGGCCCACAATTTCCCAAAAAAATTGATAAAATTCAATGGGGAATCCATCTAGTTGTGGGGTCTTTCATATTTTCATTTTTTGTATGATCTGCAATGTTTCTTCCAAAGAAATTTCCTCTATTAATAATTTATTATTTTTTTGTTTTACTAATTGTGGAATTGCTTCTAGTATCTTCTCCTGCCATATTGCATTCAAATTTTCATTGCTACTAAAAAAAGTATGGAAGTACTGATTTGCTATAGTTTTCATTTCACTTCCACTGGTTTTTACCTGACCCATCATATCTGTAAGACCTGTATTTTTATTTTGTTGTCTTCTAGATGTTGTTGTCTTATGAAAGAAAGTTGTGTTTTGATCTCACTCCTTTAACCATGTAACTCTGGATCTTTACCTCTAATAGATCTCTTCTTGTTCCTCCAAAGCTTCCTCTCTCCTAATAATTTTTGCCTCACATTGCAACAAATATTTCATAATAGTTCCTTGTCTTATCTCCTAAGCAATCTTCTCCTTTTGATCCTTGATTTCATTATTTTAGATTCTAGTGAGTTCCTTCTTGTGTTTACTCCACTCCTTTAGTTGGGTCCTAACATATTTTAGTTTTTTATGAATATTGAATTGGGTTGTCCCAAATATTGGTTTCCCTAATTCCCACCACTCCTTTATGTGGTCCCCAAACTACTCATCTTTCAGCCACCATAGCTCTAATTTAAAATTTCCTGCAACTTTATGATTATCTTCTTCTATGGTAAGGCTTCCTGGAAAATGATCTAAAGAAAGCCTATCCATGACCCTCGATTGATTCTTGATATGCAGGTATAGTTCCTCTCCCATGAAGAAACTATCCAAGCAAGATTTGATTATTTCCCCTTTCTTTCTTGTATTTTTCCAGGTCATGGAGCTATCCATAGTTGGGATATCTATTAGATTTATTTGACATGTTATTGATGAAAAAAACCTATCCTTTTTCTCCAACATGGATCTGCCTCCTTGTTGTTCCTCTATTCTAATATTTGCATTGAAGTCTCCTCCCACAATCCATTGGTCCTCTAGGTAGTTGTCTCTAAAATTTTGGATGGCTACCCATTGATCCCTCTGTGCTCTGACTGTCTATGTTCCATAAAAATTAACTATAGTCCAATTTTCCCACTTTCCTTATTTTGTAATTGAACCATAAACACCCCTCTCGTAGAGACCCCCTTGTCACTAGGAATAGTTGGTGATTCCACATAGTGGCCAATTCACTTGATTTCCCATGTGCAAATTGAGTAAGTATCTCTCCTTTTTTCCATATCCTCCTATTTATTTTTTGTAAGTCTTCTCCTTGCATTTTGGTTTCCTGTAACAAAACCATATTTGGACTCATATCTATGATAATTTTTTTGACTAAATTTTTTCTGACATGATTGCCTAACCCCCTCATATTCCAAGTAATTAATATCATTGAGAATCAAGAGATAAAAAATCAGCCATAGATTTCACATTTCCATTCTGGCTCAAATCTCTTCCCTGTTCCTCCATATTTTCCTTGTTTGAATTCCTACCTACATATTGGTTTGGTTTTTTTTTCTTCTCCACTTGATGAATCCCTAAAGTAGGGTTGTATTTGTTTTTATTTCCTTATTTCATCTCTATTTCTTGAGTTAAAACTATCCCCTACTCTATTTCCCCTCCTCTAGTCTCCCTCGTGGGTTGAATCTCCTCTTCCATGAGAGAGGTTGTATCTAGTTCTACTTCTTGCTTGTTTCGTGAAACTATACTGGACTATTATTCCTGATCTACCAGTGTGACTTGTTGGAAATCATCCACTAATCCTTTCATTTGAAAATTTCCTTCTATTTCTAAGCTTCCCAGTTGTTTGAATATCTCATATCTATTGTTTGTTCTTCCTATTTTTTCTCCTTATCTTTGGTTACTGAGCTGATTTCTTTTGTTTGGCCTTTTGATTACTTTTTGGAAGCCCTCAGAGTATGTTGGGTCTTCCCTTCCTTTTTATTTACCTTCTATTGAGGATATTGGCCCTTCATGTTAATATTTGCTCTTGTCCCCTCTTGTTCAAATTGATGATCCTTAACTGTTGGGCACAATCTAGCCAGATGTCCATGAGCGCGATACACCTGATATTTGAATGGAATAGCCTCATAATATAGTTGTTTGTGCTAGATAAAATCTTTTGTTTTTAGGTCTATATTTTTTGGAAGAGGTTTACTAAGGTCCATTTCTACACAAACCCTACCAAACACTATCGATCCTCCTAAAATTATTTCTCTTGATCTATCTTGATAATGATCTAGTAAGTTGCCTATTGCATCGAGTACCTCCTCTTTCCAAAATTCAATGGGAGGGGAAAATAATTTTATCCATATTGGGACCATAGTTCACCCTTGGTTTGAATCCCATCTTCCATGGTTGTAGGAATAGTCCCACTGGCCCGTGATGATACGACCCTCCCTAAAATGCTTTATGTCGATCTACCACTGATGTGAAATCTATTAAAAAATACCCATTTGGGAGAGTTAGAATTTTGTATTCTCCTTCTAGATGCCATTGTTTCCTTATCCATGTGTGAAGGAAGTGCACAGAGGGTTTGAAACCCATGAATTTTCCTATCAAGTTGTGTTTTTTCTTATAAACTTTATCCTCAGTTATCTAGTCCTTAGCTATTTCCAATACTGGTATTTCCTTTTCTTGTGGTAAACATCCATTCACCCTTCCTGACATAGAATCCTCCTTTTATCACTTCCCCATGGTGTTTATGATTGTCCTTGCCTATGTTTGATAGTCATTGAAACTATTTTGGGTACCACATAGCTTCTCTCGGTATGAGATTCCTTGTTTTGAAGGATTTGGTATCAAATTACCTATGTCCCCCCTTTCTTGGTCATGATCCATACTATTAAAAGACCCTCCAACAATATTGATCCTCTTCGATGGTGTTTTTTGCATGAAAATGTTCTCTAGGTCTCTACCCTAGCCTCTGAAACCCTAGTTTGATTCCTCAGACCTCTAGGTTTCAATGCCTTTTAAAACCCTAATTCCTCCTAGGACCTTGAACCCTCTCTAAATAATGATTTTGTTATTTTCTTATTTATATGTATTTTTAATTGTATTTTGAATTAAAATTTACTTTTCATTGGGCTAAGGAGTAAGGGCCCACTCCATTAGCACAATGAAAAATATTATTTCTTATAGATATGTTTATAAAATAATTAATGAATATTTATTTATTTATTTAATGATTTTTATATTATTTTAATTTGTAAATTAATTTTAATATTTATTTTAATTTCTCAAGTTAGTTTTATGTAGTTGTTAGATTAGATTTTATTCTCCTGCAAGCATGATCATTTTAGTTTTTGTAAATTTGTGATTTTAATTTTTGCAAAGTGTGTTATTTAAATTTTTGCAAGTATGATTTTAATCTCTACGAAGTGTGTTATTTAATTTTTGCAAGTGTGCTTTTAATTTCTATAAGTGTGATTTAAACTCTTACAATTGTGATTTTAATTTTTGTGATTGTGCATTTAAATTTCTACAAGTGTGATTTTAATTTTTGCAACTATTGTTTTTGTTTAAGCAAGTAGAAAACCTTAAAAGATCATATAACAAGATATATTTCCTTACTCTCTATCACATACAACCATTAGGCGCCACCTTGGAATAATAATTTAAAGTGCGAACATTAATAACACTTGTCACTTTTTGGCATTATTGTCAGAGATGGAGTGTTGCTAGATATTTTTAGTAGTCACTCAACATTATTGTCCTTGAAAATCTCACTTTAGTTAAACCATTGAGATAGTGTTGTATTTTTTTTTTTAATAAGAGGAAGCTAAAATGAGATTTTGCATAAGGATAGTAATACTATCAAGGAACAAGTTAAGGTAATAGATATTTTAAGGATTAATGTTTTTTTTCTTTCATTTGATTTTAAGTAGTTTTCTTTATGTTAAATTAAAATGCATAACTGATTTAGAAATAAAAAAGGGCAATGTTTTAGTCAAAACCCCTAACAAAGCCACAATAAATAGACATCAATGTTAAGAGGATGAACAAAATAGTAAGTTGCCTATAGGTGAGACAAACATAGAGAAATCTCTAGTGGAGAACAACCATCACCAACTTTTGAGTCTCTCAGGCTTGAAAATATTGAAGAATAAAAGTAGTTTGTTTTTGCCAAGTCCACACAAGACACTATATTCCCATGTTTTCAAGGAAATATATGATATTTTTTGGGAAAAATTTATGGTGGGAGAACAAAGTAACAAAAATATTATCGAACAAGATAACAATGTAGCTATAATATTTTCATATTTTATTTGGTTAGATCTTGAGGTAGAAGCCCCTATAAAGAACATTTCACTATTTTTATTGCTAAATTTTGAAATAATTGCATCAAAATATCTTAACAAATTCTTGTTCAAATTCAAATTACTTTGTCACCTATGATTAAAATTTGTTCTCATCTACTCTTAAAAATTTAGTTGTAACAAGCTAAGAAACCTCAATCCTTTTACAACATGTGGCTAAATAATAGTAGATAGACATCACCTATCTACACCTCCAAAACTTGAAAATATGAGCAGATTTGCACATTGTGGAAGAGGTTTCTTCTTCTCATACAAGTGCTCAAAAAAATAATAATTATAGGTCAAAACATTCATGACAAGTCTAAATTTTGATAGCTTTGAGTCTTATTTTTTAATGAAGGATATGCACAAGTCATTCTAGCACATTAAGGTATGCAATGTGTTTTTCATTGTTGTTTAGTTTAATATTATGCATAACCACATATATATGCACATTCAATTTTTCTAGTGTATATGATACAAACTCAGAGTTATAAGGAAACAAATAAATAATCATTAATGTTCAAATGGTATTCTAGCACCACAATGCTAGAATTGTAGAATTTTAAAGCTAATAGCCTTATTAGATGGAGCACCAAAATAGCTAGAGCACTGGTGGACCAGATATGTCTAGCATTGGAATATACATTGATATGGTCTGGTACCAGAATTCTATAAAATGCTAAAGGTGATAGTCACATGAGATAAAGCATTGGAAGAAGATGAGACATTGGTGCACCAAAAAGGATTGGCATATATGTAGAATACCTATTTCAAAAAAATAAAAATATATTCAATGGTAAAAACCTCTTTGAGGTGCTACTGGACCAAGTCTTACATGCAAATTAGTTTCTAACATACTTACCTTTTTTATTAAAAAACGAGCATTGTGACATTAGAAATATCTAGTGCTATAATTTACGTATGAAATTTCTACGTCCAAAATTTGTGTCAAAAATATTGTATTATAGTTATGTAGAGTGCTCACATCTAATAGTCACATTAGATAAAGTGCCAAACAATATGGTGCATTGTAAAAGAACGAAACATTGCTACGTCAAAAATGTCTAGCATTGAAATTTACGTTGAAAATATCTAGCACAAAAATTCTACAAGAGAATCAAAAATGATAGTCACATTAGACAAAGTGTTGAAAGAGGATGAAAAATTGGTGTACCAGAAAAGATCGACATCTACACTAGAATTCCATATCTAAAAAAATTGTTTAGTAGTGAAAACCTCTTTGAGGTTCTACTAGACCAAGACTTGTGTAAAAAATAGTTTTTGAAATGGTTGTCTTGTTAAAAAAAACTCAATTATGAAAATCCCTTGTAGACATAGCCAAGACAAAATATAGTTAAAAACTAGAAATGACAACCTCTTTTATATAAAAAAATAAAAAAAAATAAAAAAAAGGCAAGTCTACACATCAAGGACAAGCCAACTATCGATGAGAGCTCTATCATTGCTCTAGAGTCTTGATATTATGGCCAACTTCATAATGATAATATTTAAAGCTATCCTATAGGAGTATGGAGCTATCTGTGATAACATTGTATGAATTTTTCTTTTCATTATTGTCTAGTTTTGATATTATGTATATAACATCTAATCTACATTATATATACAATGCATTCTACTATGGAGTACCTTGCACAATTAGAATTTGAAAATGTCGTGAGTTGATTTGCTAGAATTTTTTTACACTCCATAAGCACTAGAAATATTATAACACCCATTATGGTACCTAAAGACATGATGATACTTTTCTAGCCCCTTTTTTTCTGAAAAATAATGATTATATAAAAAAATGGACATGTTTTCTTACAACTTGGTGGGAGAATATGTCAGCCATCAAGTTGGAGGGAGAAAAGGCAACATACCAACATAATGATTGTGTGTCATGTTATCATTGTAGTATAAAAAATGAAGAAAGATATGCATGAGGACATGCATCAATTTAAGTTGGGGGAGTGATGAGGCATTGAAAACCTAATTTTGTGACTCAAAGAAACAATATTTGACTCCCTTATTGTGTTGATAAAGAGTAATTAATTATATACTAAGATATAATTTATACTAATATTTTGATTAAACATGCTACATAGATAAAATGCATTACTATGTTAATTTAGATAGGTTTTATATAATTCCAAGTTTGGTTTTATATTTAGTTGTAATTATTTAGTTTATAAGTGTTAAACTAATGGAACTAGATGGAAAGATGATGTCTTGCAAGTCTCCAAGTGTTTATTTACCAAAAATAGATAGTGTGCTAGAATGGTTTGACACCAAAATATACATCAAAATATGGGTCAAAAAAATAGGTGCCAAAAAAGATGAAAATGCAGCATGGGATGGAACTTGCTTGTGGAAGATAAAGTAAAGACTTTTGTGGGTTAAATAATTTTTGTTTGCCAAAGCAAGATTCCTCTCAAATATTGAATTGAGATTATGTTGTTAGTTTCAATAATTCCTCCCCAAATATTGGGCTAAATTTGTATTTTAGTTTCAATGATTCCTTTTTAAATGTTGTGCAAATATTGTGTAGTTAGTTCCAAGATACAAGGAAGAATCTTCCTAAATAAAAGGAGTGTAAAATATCACTTGATTTATTCATGCTAATTATTAGCAAGTAGTTGAGATGTTCCTAATAGAATAGGAGTGTAAAGTGCCACATGACTTATTCATACTAATTATTAGCAATTGGTTGATATGCTCACAATATAATAGGAGTGTAAAGTGTTATTGACCTATTCATTTGGTTGAGATGTTCCCAATAGGATATGAGTATAAAGTGTTACTTTACTTATTTATACTAATCCTTTGCAAGTGGTTGAGGAAGTATAATGATATTTCCAAGGGAATAGGGATATAATGTGTCATTTGTATTATTCATGTTTATTCTTATCAAGTTATTGAGGAAGTATAGGGATTTTTCCAATAGAATAGGGATGTAAAGTGTCACTTGTATTATTCATGTTAATTCTTATCACGTGGTTGAGGAAGTGTAGGGATGCTTCCAATATAATAGGGATATAAAATTTCACTTGTATTATTCATGATAATTCTTACCAAGTGATTAAGAAATAGGTTTGTTTTTAATAAATAGGAGTATATACATATTATCTAAGTCAATTATTAGAAATTAGTTATAAAAGTATAAGAAAAATTTCAATAAAGTACAAGTGTAGTTAGGTGCCACTTGAATGAAAATGTGTGCACAACTTATGTATAATCCCTTAGAGAAGAACAAGGAAGAAAATAAAGAAAGGGAGAATGCATTTGGATTGAATATTTTGTAAAGGGAAAAATCTCTCCTCTTTTTAATAATTAATCATTTTCTCATTTGTATGTATTTTTAATTATATTTTGAATTGAAATTTGATTTTCATTATGTTGAGGATTAAGGGCCCACTCCATCAGCACAATGAAAAGTATTATTTCTTGTAGATATATTTATAGAATAATTAATAAATTTATATTTATTTATTTTAATTTTTTTTATATATTATTTTAATTTTTATATTATTTTTATTTGTAATTTGTAAGTTATTTTTATTATTTATTTTAATTTCTCGGGTTAGTTTTATGCAACTGCTAGATTAGATTTTATTTTCCTACAAACATGAAAATTTAATTTTTTGCAAGTGTAATTTAAATTTTTACAAGTGTGATTTTAATTTTTGCAAGCATGATTTTTATTCAAGTAGAAAACCTTAAAAGATTCTATACTAAGATATGTTTCCTTATTGTCTAGCACATACAACCATCAAATGCCACCTCAGGTTGATAGTTTAAAGTGCAAGCATTAACGACACTCATCACTTTTTGATGTCATTACTAAGGACATGGAATTACAAAAGAGTTATAATAGTTGTTCAACATTATTGTCTTTGAAAATATAACTTTAATTAAACCATTGAGATAGTGTTGTGTTTTTTAAAAATTAATTAAAATAAATAAATAAGAGGAAGGCTAAAACAAGATTTTGCATAAGGATAGTTGTGTTGTCAAGGAGTGAGTTAAGGTATTAAATCTTGTAAAATTAGTGTTTTTTTTTGCTTTTATTTGATTTTAACAAGTAATTTTCTTTTATGTTAAATTAAAATGCATGAATAGATTCAGAAATAAAAATGGACAAGTTGTTAGCCAAAAACCCCCGACAAAGCCATAAGAAATAGACATCAATGTTAAGAGGATGAACAAAATAGTGAGTTGCATATAGTTGAGACATAGAGAAAGCTCTAGTGGAGAACAACCATTGCCAATTTTTAAGTGTTCCAAGCTTGAAAATCAAGAATAATTTTTTAATAGTTTTTCCTACCAAGTACATAAAGACACTATCTTACCATATTTTTAAGGAAATATGTGATATTTGTTGAAAAAACATTATGGTAAGAGGACAAAGTAACACAAAAATTGTTAAAAAAATAGAAATATAGCTAAAATATTTACATATTTGATTTGTTTAAATCTTGAGATAGAATCCCCTATGAAGAACACTTCATCATCTATATTGCTAAATTTTAAAGGAATTACATCGGAAGATCCTAATCAATTCTTGTTCAAATTCAAATTGCTTTGTCACCTATGATTAAAATTGTTCTTATCTACTCTTAAAGATTTGTTAGGGTAAAAAGTAGTATTTACTTTTACCATTAGGTTATTACATTATTACCTACTAGGTTAGATTGATTATTTATCTTTCTACTTTTACCATGAAGATATTCATGTCGAATATCTTATGGTTATATATCATACTATTATTTAGACGTGATATATTATTGTTAGTAATTAATAATTTGTTAACTTGTTGGCATATTATTCAAGCGGGTAGCTACCTTTCAAGGGGGGAAACCTATTAGGCTATTCATAGCCTAACATATTGTTATATAAACTCATGCATATCAAATATATTGTTAAGCTTAATTTATTTCCATATTGAATTTGCCAACATTGGCATCAGAGCTACAGAGCGAGCAAGGCGCATTACTGGGAAATGTGAAAGGTGTTCTTCTCATTCCAGCTAGACCAAGGGCTTCAATTCTTGAGGAGCGAGATTCCCTGGATAGGCACGCGTTTCAAGGTGGAAGCACAGAAGCATGAAATACTACGGTTTGGTTTGATTTTTTCCAATTGGTTGTGCTTTGGAATTTCCTAACTCCTAAGGTTTCAGGATATTTTTCTTTTTTCCCTTGAATCCACTAGACGAGATAGCCCACAGACTATCGGCCTACAAGACTGACAACCTGTCAGGTTACTGGTAGATCAAGGGACACGAGACACCTAGTTGGCCCATGGTGTCCCTGAGAGGATAGGCCCACCTCTAAGCGAGGGCAGGTGCACCCTTTGAATGGCAATTGAAGACCAGCCTCCAACGATCGACCCGTGGTGGCCTACCTCTACATGAGGGTAGGAGAGCCCTCTGACATTACTCAGTAAACTATACTCTGACCTAATTCAATACCTAATATGGACACCTGGCATGCACCACGAGAATAACACCATATTGGAATGCATCTCGAGGATGAACCAAGACTTGAAATATGGCAAATTGGCCATGTGCCACCTAGCAGACTCAACTGACATGTAGGCGACACATGGCAGACTGACCATGCACCACCTGGTAGACTCGACTAGCATGTAGGTGACACATGGTGGACTGGCCATGTGCCACCTAATAGACTCTACTGACATACCAAATTATGTGGCAAACACATGCTGGACTAGCCATGTGTACACCTGACACATGGGTGACACATGGCAGACAAGCCACGTGCCACCTGAACCGGGTTGCTACGACACATGGCCGCATCAAAAGGACCTATGGGACTCTGATTGCCTGTAGGAAGTCATAGAACATAAGGTGAATACGCCCTTTTATCCCATCAATTTTTTTTCTCGCTTAAGATCGAGAAAGGGAAGAAAGGAAATTGTTTCCCTTCCCTTCCCATTAGGTGGGCTAGCTCGATTGGCAAGAGCGTCAATCTTAATGCTAGACCCACGGAGTCATAGGTTTGACTCCCAATGGGGAAAAAGATATAAATTTTGCCAAAGCACCTTAAAATAAAACAAAAGGTACAATTTTTTTATTTTTTTTGTAATTTTTTAATCATTTTTTTAATAATTTAATCAAAAATTTCCTTAAAATCATTTTTTAATTGATTTTAATCAAACTTAATTTTATTATTAATTAAAATAGCATGATTATAATTATTAGACTTTTGCATTAAAAATTGAAATTTTTAAAGGCCTATTTTATTTTGCAAAATTTAAACATTGATATTTGTTTTCTCCAAATCAAAGGGGGGATAAGAGACAAAAATTCAAAGCACAATTTCTTTTGCAACAACTTGAGATTTCTAAAACTTTGCTCCAAAAATTTTCTAATCATTTTTTTTAGAGTACAAGTTTTATCTCGTGAAGAAGAGACCTTGGATAAAAAAAGCTCTTCGTCTTCTAAGAGTTATTAGAAAGAGAAACAAACTTCAATGACAAACAACAAGAGCTCTTTTTTGTCGCATGCTTTGAGAGCATATAAGAATTTTACCTCATTTCAATACTTATACCGATCCTTGGAAGGGTTTGGATCGAAGATATGGTCCCATGAGGATTAGAGAACCTTTTAATACTGATGCCCCTCCAATATTTGAGTAATAAAGCCTTAAAGGGTCCACTAAAACCAAGTCATTTTTTGACTGGTTCTAGAAAGCCTTTCAAAAGCTTGTCGTGTTTCAACTTGTCTTGAAAGGTGAGCTACTTTGTTATTTTTTCAAAACCAAGGGGAGATAATTGATCTTTGATAAATTGTCTTTTTACAAAAATTGTAACACAAATGGGGGAGAATTTGAACTTCAAAATTGTTTTTTTTGCAAAACACAAATCCATATTTTGTTGTAAAAACTTATATTTAAAAAATAAGAAATATTTAAAAAATTTCCTGTCATTTTTAATTTGACAGCTTGCAAATCTTGAGTGCTTTGAGAGGTGATTAGACATTTCTGACGTGAAGTGCTACTGGAACTTTGACCTCAACACCAATCGCATCAATGGTAGCCCAACCTGAAGGAGTTAGTGCTACTAAGGTAGAAGCACACAAAACCCTTGACTATTTTTATTTTACCGATTTTAAAATTAACCTCATTAATTAATGGGTCAAAAGAACTTCATTAAACCGTCGATAATGAACCTCACCCTAGTTAGGTTTAGCTTAGGTTAGCTTAAGGGGAGGGTTAAAATTAATTTTTTTTGTTTTTGTTCTTTTTTTTATTATTATTATTTTGGGATCTTGGGATGAAGAAGGACCCTGAAAAGGCCTTCCCTCCTGACCATGGCTAGCAGACGTGGTCCCCAATTGGTGATTTGGGGGCCACGACTATCAGCCACAATGGGATTTAAATCCCAACGATCAAAAAAATGACTACCACCCCGACCGTGGGTCTGAGACGTGACTCGAAACCTTATTAAAAAAAAAAAAAATCAATTTTTCTCGATTTTTTTGCATTTTTAACAGGCATTAATGGTTTTTTTGAAATAATTGAGTGCATTTTTTTATTTTTATGTGCTTTTATGATTTTATGATTTTGTTTGTCATTTTTAAGTTGCTCTTTATGTATTTTTAGTTGATTTTTATTTACTTTTACTGTATTATCTACCATCAACTAGAATTTGACTGTGAGGGTGAGGGAATCAAATATCCTTCATAATCTATATGGTATCCTGACCTAGGCAGAGTAGGATTGGTTCACAGCTATGGGATTTGGCTATATCTTATGCCTCCCCAACATTAGGTCCGATCAAGCCTACATGACTGCATTGGCCCGACGCTGGGATGCGCGGACCAACACCTTTCACCTGCCAATAGGTGAGATAACTGTTACACTAGAGGATGTCTACCACATCTTTCGACTCCCTCTAGATGGTGAGGCCATCACATCTTCACTGAGGGATGCAAAGAATGTAGTGTTCACTATGATCTTCGACGGTCGTAGTGATGCAGCATAGCAACACTCGAACCATGGAGGGGTCCACATTGAGCATTGGTACACCTAGTGGGTCTTCTCCTAGCGAGTAGTTGTCTTCATACACCTAATCATGTAGATTATCCTACCCAACTCTTTCAAAGTGAGGTTCCCTTGGACCCTCCTAGATAGGATGTAGGATGTCTTAGCGAGCCCTACTGATTAGCCCCTGATCTTGTCCTGGGGAGTGCCCTACTAGCACAGCTCTATAATGAGTTGTATCATATTACACAAAGAAGCATAGTAGGCATCAGTTGTAGCCTATTAGTTTAGATCTGGGGATGGTAGCATATTAATATCAAGTGCCCTGTTGGCCTACCACTAGAGATCAGCACCATTAAGGAGGCGCGCTAGTGTTATGCAGCATGCTAGCCTCATGAGCAGGAGGGTTTTTAGAGCAGGTCTCATGTAGGGGACCTAGCGCACTACATTGGATGGTTTGTAGGACTGCAGGTGAATAATATTGACTAACACCCATACCTAGACTGCCCTCCATGGATGGAGGCTGATGATTGTCTACATCAAGCATGCAAAGACATATGGCTCCTCAGATGCAAGTCTAAGGTACGGGAGTTCTTTTGCTTCTCTCACATTACTCGATAGTTTGGGATCAGGCAGGACATTCTAGAGCTTGCTACCATATATCGTCACCTCACTTTAGAGAGGGACTTGACCTGGCCCAGGGTGACTCCACTAGGTAATGAGTATGATGACTTTTAGGATTCAGGGCTAACAAATGCAGGGACTACTCCTAACTATGACACTTGGTGGACCCTCAAGGTATTGTAGGGCTTTGATGGCCCCTTGGATAGGATAGCAGATGACACAATCGAGGGTGTAGAGGGGTTGAGGTCGATCCTCATAATTGTTGAGTCTATCAAAGGACTAAGGGTGAATTGGGTGAGGGAGCTACAAAGGAGGCACCTCAGGCTTAGGAGGAGGATGACGCTCTTAAGGAGGGTAAGGCACCACCTAACAGTGAGTTTGGATAGCTCAAGACCCAGGTTTCCAATGTACAAACTTAGGTAGGCTCTCTGCGGACATAGCTCTTACATCAGGATACCACCATTACCACCTTATAGGCAAAGTTTGGGGACCTACAGTCTCGTCTTACAACAGGGAAATCTTAGTGGTGCAACTACAAGGAGAAGAATACCATTCTACAGGCCATTATTTCCTCGGTAGATACAAATATATAATGGGTTACAGGCCAGTGCATCCTCTTACAGTCTTAGCTCGATGCTCTGAGGGCACAACATGATGTACTCAGGGTTGAGAGGGGATATTCCTGTACTTCCTACGTTGCTCTAGCACCACCAGTGGCTCTAGTAGCTCAGGCAGTACAGGATGTAGCAGGGATATATTAGGGAGTAGATATCAGGAGACTTTAGGTTCTAGTACAGTTGCACATTGACGAGGAAGCATGGAATTCTGCCTACATCACTTCTCTAAGAGGATCGATTCAACTATTGGGGGGTGAGGTTTTAGAGATGCCCATGACCTTAGGCTCTCAAAGGACTCACACTCAAGAGAAAAGGCAATATTCATCTCTCTCTAGACATAGGATTCATAGATTAAAGAGGACCTCAGGTGCCAGCTCCAAATGCAGGGATGGCAGAGGCGAGGGTGGAGCCTCACAAAATGGGGGTGCAAACCCTGCTTAGTACAGATCTAGATAGATGCTACTATACCATTTTTGTGTGTAATGTCGATGACCTACATAGATGTAGCCTATGGTTATTTTTGACACATGTCAATGTACTTCTTATTATATTTTTTGATACACATATATATAATCTGATTTTGAGACTCATTATATGTGCAGTTTATTATTTTTATTGTTTTTTTTAATTTTATGAGATGCATATGGATGCAATGCTTAGATGTGATGTTTATTTTATGTTATATGATGTGATGTATGGATGACATGCACTAGTTGTATAATGGATGTATGATTTTAGATGCAATAATATATGTGTAGATGGACTACCTATGATGAATGTATATAAATGCAATGTTTGTTGTTTAAAATGCATGTTTGATTTATTGTACTTGTATGCATTTAACTTATGTTGTTATGACATAATCTATGCCATGTATGTATTGCATAACTTTTTCTATGATGAATGCTATGTAAATGAACATGTATGTTTTAATCACTTAAAACATAATGTATGAATGCAATGTGGGTTTTAACAATCTAATGGATGACACCACAAAATGTATAACAATCATGAAATGTAATTGCTATATCTTTTTATGAAAATTGATAAATTGTGCACCCATATGTGAGATGCAATTATATATGGTTTCCATTCATAAGCGTTTGTAGATTAGAATAGTAAATATAATATAGTCAGTGGCCATTTAAATATCATTTTTGACATCCATATGGTATCTATCCTATACTACAAATAGTTCTAATAAACAAACTCTCATAAAAGAAAATTGATTTTTGATGATTGCATTGAAAATTGATTGTTGCTATTTGGGAATTTTTGAGGTTTTCCATGAAACTCAAACACCCTAGTTGACTTATCAAAAGTTGTATACTGACCATACTAGACTTCTAAAAAATAAGGCTTTCGCTAGGATAGACCCTAACTATTCATTATCCCTGTGTGCAAATGAGTATATTAGATAAGGCATAAGCATACCTCAATGTCAGGTAGGATTCTTTCAGCCCATTGCTAAGATTGGGGATCCTCAAATGTCTATCCAATCCTAGGTTTGAATTTAGTTAGACTAGACCACTAGGCAATCTGGGCCACCTAAAGCTAGCTCACTTGTAAATTTCTTAGAACTACCCCTTCAATGACAAGCGGGATTCTTTCAACCCATTGTTGAGATTGAGGATCACTCTATGGCTTTCAAGCATTGATCATTCCAAGGATTCAAGCTCACCCCCTTCTTTTCTTCAATTTATTGGGATACTTGCTCATATAAAGTGATAAAAATCATTGTTTATTTTGTATAGTGATGAAAATCACTGTTTATTTTGTATTTTGTTTTGAGCAAGGGATTTGATACTGATTTGATTTCATTTCTGAGGATTTAACTTTGGAATTTCACTCAGGTATTTTTCTCCTTCATTTGTAAGCAAGGGATTTATTCGGGTAGGGAGTAAACTTGTCCTTTTGCCAATGACCTCTACTCTAGACCATTGCTCCTCACAAAATGAGCAAGTAACAAAACCTTTCACCTAAGGTGACCCAGACCACTTTTGTAGTGTTCATCCTTCCTTACCCTAATTAGGATTGTTTAAATGTGTTTGATTAGTGATAGGATTATGATATGCTAAGTGCTATCAAAACTAGACCTCATCTACAAAAGCAAAGCAAGCTTTCTACCAAACTCATGAGAAGACCACTAGGTATGGTTGAATGACCGAAAAACCTTAGTATATTCTTCATAGCAATAATAAAGGTTGTGTTGAAAAACACAATTACTCACATGGGTGGTGAATGATGATGATAGTGCAAAGATGCATGATTGAAATACAAACGTGGTGTCATTTGTAAGATTGTAAACACAACCTATCCTAATGCAAGTGTGACGGATGGATATGCCTAATGCAATGCAAAATAAAATGCATGCGATAACTGGAATGCGATGATGCAAATGAAATGCAATGATGCAATTATTTTTACAATTTTGATATTTTCTAAAAAAATAAGAATTTTATTGCTCTTTTTTTTTTTGACCAAAGGGCTTACAGACGCCTTTGGAGCCTTTTGATGGTTTTAGGCATAAAATACTTTAAGGTGAAGGATGTTGAGAGGTTCAGGCTCTTCAACCCCTTCCAACGATGTCAAGTGATATGTCCCAGGTCCAATATTCTCAGAGATGATATAAGGACCTAACCAATTAGCCATAAATTTGTCTCGCATTTTTGGCGGTAAATTTGAGTTCTGTTGGTTCTCTTTCAGCACAAGATCACCAACCTCAAAGTCTCTCAAATGGAATTTATCATTGTAAGCTCATTTTAAGCACTCCTAATAAACATGGAGATGCTCAAGGGCATTCATGCGATGTTCATCAAGTAGCATCAATTGATCTAGGTGAGCTTGTCGCGTGGTGTCGTCATCGATGAACTCTTTCAATGCGATGCGTAGCATTGGAATTTCCAACTCTAAGGGTATAATGGCCTCAGTACCATATACTAGTGAAAATAGAGTTACCCCAGTGGGTGTCCGAATACTAGTCCTATAAGCCCATAATGCAAGGGGTAGTTGGATGTGCCAATCTTTATGATGTTCTTGTACCATATTTTTCAGGATGGATACCACTATCTTGTTTGAGGCCTTAGCCTACCCATTTTCTTGTGGATAATATGGAGTCACAAAACTATGTTTGATCTTGTACTTGAACGTCAAAGCTCTCACAGTTTTATTTTTGAATGACGTGCCATTATCCAAAATTATCTTGGATGGTATCCCAAAATGACTTATGATATTGGTGAGTATGAACTCAACAATATGTGCTCTAGTTGTCGTTGTTAATGGGATTGCTTCCACCCACTTAGTAAAGTACTCAGTAGCCATAATAATGAATGTATGTCGGCCCGATGATGGAGGAGAGATCTTATCGATGAGATCCAAACCCCACTAAGCAAATGGCCAAGCCGCTTGAATGGGTTGTAAGGCCTATGATGGCAGGTGCACAAGATTAGCATGATGCTGGCATTTAACGCATTTCCTGACATACACATTGCAATCCTTCTCCATAGTGGGCCAATAATAACCCATGTGAAGGATGCACTTGATGATAGCCATGCTGCTAAAATGGCCATCACACGTACCATCGTGAGCTTGCAAAATTTCCCAAGATGATTCTTGGGGCTCAAGACAATGAAGGAGAACTCCATCGTAGCTTCGATAATACAAAATATCTCCTAACAAGACATACTTTGTCACTTTCTATTTAAATGTGTGCTTTGCGACACACGATAATCCCTAAGGGATTATACCAAGCTTAAGGAAGTCATATATCTACGACATCCAGTTCTAATAGCTCTCAGCCTCAACTAACAAGACAACATGCTCCCCCTATGGTTTAACATTTGCAAATGCAGACTAGGAAATAACCTTATGGTGAATGGTGGTACCACTCCTCGTAGGACCTTACGAGATCAATGACCCCCAAGGCGCTATCTTGAGAAATTCTCTGGCTTCGTAGAACCATTCATTGTTTAGTTCTACCTTAATCATGTTGATTTACTCTTTGTTATCCAAAGCTTCACGTTGCACAACAGAGTGTGACAAAATTTTTACATGGATGGTAGTAAAATCGGCAGATGGATTCTAAGGGATTAAGGATCCCAAATATGCCATAGTGTCTGCGAATATTTTTGATGAATGAGGGATTGCCTCGATGTCATACCATTCCAACCAAGCTAAATATGTGTCAACAAGATCTTTGTAAGACTTCAAGATAGGACATTGACACTGAAAAAGTCCCTTCACTTGGTTAATAATGAGAAGGGAATCACCAAAGATATTTAACCTTTTAATATTCATGGCGATAGTTGTTTGGAGGTCCAAAATTAGGGCTTCATATTCAGCATTATTGTTAGTGCAAGGAAATTCCAACTTGAATGACAAGGGCATAGGAGCACCTTATGGCGTGAACAACACTATTCCTGCACCACCCCCTTGCTCACACTTCGAACCGTCGAAGAACAAGGTCATATCAGCTTTTTATCTAGTTCTTCGGGTTTGGGTGCTTCTGATAAGGCAAAAACTACATCATCAGGAAGCTCAATGGTGAGGGGCCTGCTATTTTCAAGAGGTGCCTCAGCTAGTTGATCAACTATGACCTGTCCCTTAATGGACTTTTGGCTAATGAATTCCAAATCAAATTCTATCAATAGCATGATCCACTTTGCAGTACGTGTATTATGATACGTCTTGCTCATCATATACTACAAAGGATTTTTTTTGATATGACATACGTCGTATGACTTAACATATAATGTCACAATTTCTTTGTAGCGAACACTATTGCTAAACATAGTTTTTCCACATATGCATATCCTAGCTCATAACTCACCAAGGTTCGGCTAATGTAATATATGGCTTGCTCTTTGTCTTGCACATTCTTTTGGGCTAACATGGTCCCTAATGCAAAGTCTAACACCAATGATATATAGCAAAAAAGACTCATCTGGTCTTGGTGGAGCTAGCACTAGCGGCATCACCAGGTATTGTTTAATCTCAGCAAAGGCTACTTGACAGTCCTCGTCCCAATTGAATGGGACCCCCTTGTGTAGCAATCAATTCATGGGTCGACATTTATTTGATAACTATGCGATAAATCACTTTATGGATGCTACTTTGCCCTGTAGGCTTCTTAATTCCTTGATATTCGTGGGAGGATGCATTTCTAAAATTACCTTGACCTTCACTGGATCAACTTTGATGCCTCACTTTGAAATGATGAATCCCAAGAGTTTTTCTAAAGTTACACCAAATACGCACTTCTTAGGATTCAACCTGACATTATGCTCTATTAGGTGATCGAAGACCTTTCTCAGGACCTCAGCATGCTCTGAACACAACAATGACTTCGCCAATAAGTCATCGATGTAATCTTCCAAGATCTTATGCATATAGTCATGAAAGATATATGTCATAGCCCGTTGATATGTGGCACCAGCATTTTTAAGACCGAATGGCATAACCTTGTAACAAAATGTCCCCCATGGCATTATGAACGTGGTTTTATGTTGGTCTTCGGGCTTAATCCAAATTTAGTTGTAACCAAAAAAACCATCCATTAGGGAGAGCATTTCATGACCCATAGTTGTGTCTACAAGAGCATATATGTTCGAAAATGAGAATGAATCCTTTGGTGTTGCCTTATTGAGGTCTCTAAAATCCATACAAATACGGATCCTTCCATCAAGTTTTCCTACAAGCACCATGTTTGATACCCATTCTGGATAGTCAATGGAAATGACAAACTCTACATCCAATAGCTTCTACAATTCATATTTAACCATTAAGGCTACTATCGGATGCATCTTCCTAAGTTTTTGCTTGATTGGCTTCTTTGATAGATCTAGCGAAAGGTTATGAGTAACCAATTTTGGATCTAGACCTGGCATGTCCTTATAAGTCCAAGCAAAGAGAGCAGGTCTCTCTCTCAGTAGAGGGATGAGGTTGGCATGCTCATCAAGAGATAAAATTTCTCCAAATTTAACCTTCCTTGGATTGGTGGGATCATTACTATTATCCACTTCGAAGTTTTCCTCTACTGACATGTGGGATCCCTCCTCAAGTTGATGAGGTGTAGGGATCAAGTGGATGTCATCTGCTAGGTTTATGGGTTTCGCATTGGAAGCATCCTCAACATGATAAACATCATGTGCACAGTCCTGGCATAAAATAAAAAGGTTGTAGCATTTCTTCGTTAGGGAAGAAATCTTTAGGCTCTAGTGGTGAGTCAACGTGATCCCAATCAATAGCATCTACATTCAGACACAATGGCTTGGAAGGATCAGCTAGGTTGTGAAGTGGAGTGGTCAAATCAATGGAGATCATATTGATGGAATGGATCATGTCTCCAGGACCACGTGCGTGTGACACTATATTGATATAACTTCCATCCCCAAGATGTGGTTCTAGGGGTATGGGGATCTCTGGATCCGATCTATGAACGGACTCAAAAATAGGATCGCTAGGCTCGAGGAGCTCTCTAAATGTCAGCGGGTCAGGGAAAACCATATGATAAATCCTATCCAAATTAGGTGGTCTTCCTCTGAGGTGAGGATGAATATTGATATCCTTGTACATATCCTCTGTAGTGTATGGTGCATTACGATGATGCAAGTAAGGAGGCCCTAAATAGGCTCTCTTTGTTTCATCTTCATCGTCACTATCATAATAGATACCTTCACCACTACCTATTGGAATCAGGCGATTAGGAAGGTGGGGCCCAATGTAATCCAACTCTTGATAATTGCTATCATCCATGGAGGATTGATCATCCTCAATGATTGTCTCTAAAGGTAATAGATGACATAAATTAAGAGGGCCTAGATAGGCCAACTCAGTATCATCCTCATATTGCTCACTGTTTGAGGACTCACCATTGTCATCAATGCCATATATGCAACTCGGTCCCCCTCTCTTAGAGACAAACTCTGCTATGTCCTCGTCAGAATGATATTCTGACTCGAAGTCTTTTGCTATGCCAGCATTGTGAACCTGTAGGCCTGTGTTGTCGACTGCTGCATGGATTCGTTCATCCAAGTTTTCTCTTGGTATAGGCTCTGGACCGGTCTCCACCAAGATATCTTCGTGATATGTCTCGGGTGGTCCTATAGTGACATAAGACACTATCTGGTTATCCCTCTAAAAAGAGGTGGGATTGGGGTGATAAGGATTGAAGTCAACTTCACCCCCCATATTGAGGTATAGGCGGTCTAAAGATGCCATAAGGAGTTCATCCTGTCCTCCGATATAGTATCCTAACCCGAACCTATCAGTAGGCAATTGATATTGAGGTTCATACGACCTCCTATGCCCCTACTCAAATAATTCGAGACCGTAACCATGCCAATGGTAATGCTCAAAATATCATAAGGCATACTCCGGGTTAGAAAGATAATGAACATTCACAACAAATGGCTCATCATCACCTTCATCCATGGGGGTGTGAGATGCAAGCTGGTTGAGCCCTCCATAGATAAAATTAGTTTGGTTAGGAGGTACCCCTGGTGGTACCACCATCCCTACGAGAAGGTGATGGGCTTGTGGTCGGACCATGTCTTATGTAGTCTCGATGATCAATGTAAACATCACATTCTACACAATATATTCCTCCAATATGGGATTAACCAAATGAATGGTCACCTATGGTGCAAATGACCCTACTGAATATGTAGGAAAAGTAGGTTGAGGTGCCTCCTTGACTTCTACTTGAGCATTCTCTACTTCCATGGGAGTAGGAACCTTGATCACAACTAGTTTGGGCACTCGCTTCTATCTCTTTTCGCCCATATTTGCTTTTAGCTTCCTATCATCCCGATGCATCATGGATGTCGATGGTCTAGTAGAAGCAGCTGTCGTGTGCTTCGATCATTGAGATGTGGACGTTGTAGGTTTGGCACACACTTCTCTTATTTTACCTCCTGGATCTTTGATCGGTGATGCAGGTCATATGTCCAGGTGCATTGAGGGGAGCACAAAATCCCCCGACAAATTTGCTAGATTCACGTATTTAAATGGTTCTTCATTAGAAGGTACCACGTGAACCTGTCCCTCATGTACGTATTTGATACACTGATGGAGAATAGAGGGGACACAACACATTTATCTTATCCAAGGCCTCCCTAGAAGGATATTATATTGCATGGCACCTTCAATCACATGACACATCACGAGGATGGTCTTCAGCCCAACCTGAATAGGTAAGAACTATGGTACCTACCAGTCGAGCATAATGCATCGTTGAATGCTCTCAATGTAAAGGTGGAAGGTACGATATGTGATCTTTGGTAACTTCAGGTATGTTAATGCCTTGGTCGTGATAATATTGATTGATGATCCTGTATCAATAAAAACCCGCTTGAAAGGTATGTGATTCACACATGCAATGATATGGAGTGGTGGGTCCACTATGATAGTGGAAACCGTCTTGACTTCATGATCATGAAATTGTATGACCGGTTCCTGGCACTGTTGCACGTGTCCCACGAAGTGTGTGAACGCTTCAGGATCCTGGGATTGTACTTCTATGGACCTTAGAATATCCATAAGCATCTCCCTATGCTTGGGAGACTACTGAATCAGCTCATAAATCGACAACTTTACTGGAGTTATCTGTAGGTTTTGGACTAACCTACTCTTGATTGTCACCATCGGTCTAGTTGGTGGGCCTAGTACATGTTGGGTTGGCCTTGGAGGAGGCGTAGCATGAACTCTGATAGGAGCTAGAGGTTGATTTGGTCTCTCATACCTCGCATGTCTTGTGATGACATTGACCATTCCAATGAACCCATGGGTTGGTGGTTTGATGCATACTTGATTGACCTAGCCAACATTATCCCTTGGCGCCTCGTGGTTGGGCAAAGGATTCTTGTAAATCCCCATATTTTGATTATTCGATGCTTGTGGATTGTCCACAAGAAGTGTACCTCTCTCAATCATGTTCTGCACTAAATGTTTGAAAGACCAACATACCTCTATGTTGTGGCCTTTCATTCGATGAAATATGCAATATTGATCATCTTTATATCCCTTAGGCTTGGGTTGACTAGGGTCTATCATTTTGACTTCTGGTAAGTGTATTGCCTTTGCCTCGCATAACTGATGGAAAATCACTGTTAACAATTTTGATAATTGTGTGAATATGCGAGGAGGATGTATTTCTTTGTCCTTACCCCTCTAGTTGTTGCGTTGCTCATATTGCGTAGGGGGAGGTTGGGCTTGATAATTTTGTTGTTGCTACCCTTTATCTCCTTTTTGAAGGTTTAGAACCACCTGATTGACGTGAGTCAGCTTGGCCTATTATTTCTCAGTGCTTTTCTTGTTCCATTCCTTCCTATTTTTGAGTTTCAAGTTACCCTCCTATAACTTGATATCCTCAATCACTTTGGCTTGCGCCAAAGCCTCTTCGAATGTTTGATACTACTGCAACTGTAACAATAATGAAATGTGCTTTGCACAACTTTTCGTAAACATCCTAGTTAGTTCAGCAGCAAGGATGGAAAATGGTAGCTTTACCATCATCTTTCTCCATCATTTCCCATAATCCATAACTGGCTCATCATCATGTTGCATTAAAGTATCCAACTCGGATAAGTTCACCTTCTTCTTGATGCCAAAGGAGAAGCGTTCAAGAAATGCATCGACCAGTTGCTCAAAACTGGTGATATTGTACCTCTTGAGTTGATTAAACCACTCTCAATTTGGGCCTGAGAGGGTCGTGATGAAAGTCCGTAGGAGCAGGGCATCATTGCTTCTAATCTGAAAGCACACGTCTAAAAATCTCGTGATGTGCTCCTGAGCGTCTTCCTCTCCTCTAAAATTTTCTAGCTTAGGCATTTCAAAATGCTCGAGATAAGGCAGAATAGGCACTGAAAGACATAAAGGTTCATTATGGATTTTATTCAAGGTTGGATTTTGATAAGTTGTTCCTTGCTTTTCTATAGCTTTGACCTTTTTTGCCAGGACTTTATAAGCCTAAGAAGATAAGAACTCCTCTTCTATGGATTTCCTTGGAGGCACCTTTGGAGGTACGTTCCTCTTCGATCGAGGCGAAGGAATAGGCTCGTCCTCCTCCTTGACTTGGGATATTTTAGGATATTCTTGATCTAATTCATCTCTCGCTTCTTCTTTGTACTGCCTATGCCCATGATGCTCGGGTGGAGGGCACCCATATCTATGTTGGGTCGTATAGCGAGTACGGGTATCTATATACTCAAGATGCAAATCAGGTTGTAAAGTAACTCATCTATCAATGCGCTCCCTATGCTCACTATGGGGATGTAAACTAACACTGGCCAATTGATCCTCCCTCTCAACATGCTCCTTTTGATCAAGGATGCATTGCTCATGCATTCATTGTTCATATAAGCATTATCTTATGAACCTTTGCCTCTGATTGTTCTCATTTTTGAGGTAATCCTACTCTGTGTAGACATACTCCAATTGGTCTTGGAGAATCTAACATCTTTGCTCTGACACCAGCTTGTGATATCTATCTATGTGATCAGTCGGTTGAGGCCTCTAGTGTGTGCACTCTGTTTGAGTGGATTTGTGGGTGTGTCCCCCAAAGGACTAACCTAATACACTTTTACCCTTGTCTATGAATATGGTATTCACATCCAGATGTTGCCTACACTTTATGCCTGCATGAGATCCAGGGCCACACATATCTTGAGAATACATGGAGCACTCTCTAGGTTCTCTGACAGTCCTAATGGTACTACCGCTACACACACTCATAGGATGAGAAGGCATAGGAGTAGGCTTGTAACCTAGCTATCCTAGAACTTTACCCAAACCATCCAACCGTCTACTATGCCATGGCTCATGAGGTGGCATACCGTTGGCTCCCACTTTAGATACATCTATAGTGATCCTACAAGGCTCACCTTTATTGGGAGTTTGAGTGGGCCTACGCTTAGAAGTGGCCCTCTTCATTTACCCCTGGATGGGTGGATCCTGAACTCATCTATACTCAGATGTTGGGGTCCTCAAGCCTCCCTTAGCTATAGGATGAAGGGGTACCAATCTGGATCCCTCAATGACAAACTCTTTAGCAGATCCTATGGATGCACATGGAATGCGGTCATGGTAAATGCTAACATGTTTGGAACCCCCATGTTGGGAAGCTCCATGCTCTAATCTATGTCTTGAGGAGTGTCTAGTAGCTCCTCGTATCGGGGTATTCTCAATAAGATCCCCATGCATAGAATTATCCCCTCTAATACTCGTTGAATGATGTTCAGGAGGATTATGTGATTGAGGGCGTTGTGCGTCTTGTTGTGCATTGGGTGGAGCTTCGACCTCGACCTTGGATCTATGCCTAGGTCAGCCTCTCCATGTAGCCACCATGATATTGTATTATCTCTTATGTAAGTTTTAAAACAAACAAAGTAAACAATGGTGATTATCTCTTTTAAAGTTTAAAGTGAGCCCTAAACTGTTTGATGTGTTTTGTAATTTGTTGTATCAATAAGTAACTCTCATCGTGTTTTCAATATGTTGATGATATACTCAATTTTTAAAGGGATTTCACTTGTATACTCGCAGCTCGACAACCTAGCTATGAACTCCAGGTTACGTAATCCCCCTATAATGTGTGGTAATGAAGTCCACACACTATCAGGGAGCACAGGTTCTACCAAACCCTCACCCACTCTAATCTAGTCAGTGTTATACCCTCCTAAGAGAAGTACATGCAAATTTTCTAGGCTACGGATGGTTCTTGGGTCTGGTATTGGTCTAGTAACACAAGGATCAAAGGATTTGGGCCAACGGATGGAAATCACTGCCACCATCATTGAACCCTACTAGTGGTTGGATGTGACTTCCAACTCACTAGCATTTAAGTGTGTCGTGGTGTGTGGGGTTCCTTTTATTTTGCATGAAAATTAAATGCATAAAACAACACTCAAATGATTCTTCTATATGCTATGCAAATTAAAAATAACATTTAATTTTCATAAGTATGCATGATTAAGCTAAATGACTTTCAAAGCAAATGCACACTAATGATGATGACGATATGGCCACTAAATTGGGCCTCATACAAGCAAACCAACATAAAAAAAGGACCTAAACCACTGGAGACTAGGTCGGACTGCACTTAGAGGTTCGTTGTTCCTAGCAGCGACTAGTGGAACCTAAGAAAAAGGACCTAGGGACTCAATGCATTTTATCTTCTTTCATTGCATTCCCTAATTATGCTAGCATTTTACACATTTTGGAAAAACATAGATAGATGACATAGGAAACCAGTGAGATATAGGATCCTACCTCATATCCACATCTAATTAAGCTTTATCTCCCTGTTGTACGGCCTGTCTACTACTGACCACGGCTCTATAACGTGGATGTGACTATTACTCGTGGGTGTCAACCGCGGTGACAACTTTTGACCATGGCTATCAATAGCGGCTAGAACTTAACATCACAAAACATAAAAATTAGTGGTCTATGGCATTTAATGTGGGTTTCCCATCATGATCGCCTTCTGTAGCATCCAAAAAGGCTTGCACCTAATATTGAAATTGCTGAAAATGATGCAAATAGGCATACACAAATTGACAAGAATGAAAAGAAACAAAATACAAAGATATTTTATTAATTTCAAATCGATTCAAGTTACAAATCCATCCCTCTTAGGGATACCCATTTGATACAACAATTACAATAGTGTCAAATCCCCCTCAAGGGTAGGTGCATTCCAAATGCCTTTTAAAATGACATGAATTGCTCCAAGGTGTCGATGACCTTCTTCTCCATGATTAGAGGCATTTTTTGCCTTGCATGTCAAAACCCTGTTGATCCTGCATGCAATAAAAAACAAGAAGCATTAGTAATAAAGGATGCCTCTCTTGATGAGGCTTTTTGAGGAAATTGTATGAACACATGACGTTACTAGCATATAATCAAGAAAATGCAAGAAAGCTAGTAAACCTATGAAAAATATGAAAAGATGTTATGAATCATGTAAAGGCATATGTATCTATCTAATGGCCTAATTATGAATTTGAATACATGGAAGCATGAAAAATATTCATTAGTATCCTAATTGCAATATTGAAAGCAAGATAACTAAACAAGCTAATTCTACTGATCAAAAATCTCTAATGATGCAATCAAACCTAAATATGCCTAGTCTAATGCCATTAAACAAATCCTATGGTTAGAAAGCAAGAAAATAAGGGATGATACCCTAACCGCAACTCTGTGGCATGGTGAGCACTGTTAGTTGTGGCTAACAACCATGATGGAGCTTGAAGTGTGCTTGTCCTCCAATTCAAGGGCTAAATCTCTGAATCCTCTTGCCAAATTGATGGTCAAGGGTCGCCTCTGTGTCCTCTGACATATTTGGTGGTTGAATTGCTTTGATTGCGCGTGAAATGGGTGTAATTGAGTTTCTTGGCTCTCCTAACCTCCTAGGACCTCCATGGCTAGAATTTCCATTTCAATATCTCAATTAGGGACAAGAAAGCAATTGTCACAATGCAATTAGGTGAGTGTTGAATTTGACAAGGCTTCACTGCTCAAATTCACCTATGCATATCCATATAGTTTCCCCAATTTGGAGGGGGATTTTATAGCACTTTCCAAGGGCTAGGGGTAGCTTCATGAGAAATCCAAGATCAATATTGGGTAGTTGAGTTTGTTGGATGGAAATATCCAGAACCTTCCTCGCTCAAACCACTCCAATCCGTAACCAATTGGCCATTGCAACCGATTTTGGGTCATATGAAGACCAATTGATTTTGAATGCTAGTCATGGCTGACAGGCATGGTCAACACTGCTAATCGTAAGTGTCAACCATGATTAACACTTATTAGACCAAACTACCTAAATGAGTGGTTAAAACCACTGCTATACCTTGGCTGACAATCGTCTTCTCATGTTGATTCTCCTAGCTAAAACTGATGAGATCCAACCTCACATAAGTGAAGCTAAAAATGGTAAAGATGCATGGGATGCACTTTGTACCATTTTTAAAGGCAATAATCAATCAACTATTCTACACCTTCAAACACAACTTCATACACTCCATATGAAGTTAGGAGAATCAATAGATCTATTCCTTTGTAGAGTGGTAGAACTGAAGTCAAAGTTGAATGCTTTAGGAGCCAAAGTAGAAGATACTATTCTGACTTCAGTAATATTAAGGGATATTCCTGAATTCTATAAGATTTTAATAACATCCCTTCATGTATATCAAAGAACAGTCATCTTTGTGGAGTTAGTCAATTCGCTTTAAACAAAAGAAGCAAATCAACTCCAAAGTGATGAAGTGTCAAACAATGCACTTTACACAAACAAATAGGGTGGAAAGAAGAAAGGTAACTTTCAAAATGGAGGATCATCTTTAGGATTATCATAAATATATAAGGTAAAGCAACCTCAATATCAAGGTAAGTATTGCACACATATGGACAACCATGACACCAATCAATGTTGGTTTAAGAACAAACAAGACAAAAAGGGTAAGATAAATCCATGAAAGAACAATAGACAACAACGAGGATATGTTGCTATTGAAAATTTTGATTCTTATTTAGAATGAGCACACAAAGTGCTCATGACCCATACAACTTCTACATATAAGGATTTTGTTCGGTACATTAATTCAGGTTCCAACAAACACATGATTGGAAACAAGTAGTGGTTTGAGATATTTGTGGCAAGATAAGACAAACCAGTAATAATTGTTGATAATAAGACCTATCATTTCTAGGGAGAAGGCAGTGTCACTGTTTCCATTCTAGATGGAAAGTTTTATATTCATAATGTCCTTTATGTTCCAATACTGAAAAACAACTTGTTGTCAGTTCCACAAATCCTGGATAAAAACATGGTTTTCAATTTCAAAGTGAAAAATGGACTGAAACATTGCTATATCACCAAGTAGGATAAAAACATAGCAAGAGGTTCTTACAAGTATATCTTGTTCACACTACCTGTTGTTTCAATGCCTCATGTTGCCATTACGGTCCACATAAAGGAGGCCACTTCTCTTTGGCATAAGATATTTGGGCATCTTAGTAAAGGGTATTTACTTGATCTAAGTAAATCTCAAATTGTGAAGGGACTTTCCACCTTTTCATATACATTGCCCATCTACTCGGATTTCTTAGCAGGGAAGCAACGTCAAGCACCATTCAAAGCTAGCTCTTCTAGAGCTAAGAAACCATTGGAGTTAGTGCACACTAATTTGTACAGTCCCATGCCACCAATTTTTGGAGGTAAAAGGTATTATCAGTTGTTTGTAGACAATTACTTGCAAAATATGTGGGTCTTCTTTCTTCAACTAAAATTTGAAGCATTTTCCTACTTTTAGTAGTTCAAGCAACTAGTTGAGAAAGATTATGAATGCTACATAAAGACCCTCCACTCAGATCGAGGGGGGAATATACCTCAAATGAGTTCTCTTCATTTCTAAAAACACATGGGATCAAAATACAGCTAACCATAGCCTATTCTCCATAGAAAAATGGAGTTGTTGAAAGGAGAAATCATTCCATCATGGAAATGGTTTACATTATGCTTAAGGATGCAAATCTTGAGTAACACTATTGGGTAGAAGCTATCACAACAGCAATATATCTTTTGAATAGGGAACCCATAAAGGCCCTTAAATATATAACTCCATAAGAAGCATGAAGTGGTAGGAATCCCTTCATATCTCATCTAAGAGTTTTTGGGTGTAAGGCATTTATGCATATACCTAAAGAAAAGATAAAGAAACTAGATGAGAAAACCTTACAATGCATTTTCCTTAGCTATGATGAATATTCTAAAGGGTATCGATTGTATGACCCTAGAACAAAGAAAATACATATAAGTAGAGATATGGTGTTTGATGAGGCTTTCACACCTGACATCACATCCTTTGTATACCTTGAAGAAGAGGAGCTATAGAAACAAACTCCTCCACCTTAGAAAAAGGTGCCAAAATGGTATACAAGTACGATGAGAGATTCAAAGTTGACCTCACATCCTGATCTTACTCTAAATCATCCTTGAATGCATAGAATGTCTCAATAGAAGAGAGTAGAAGCATCACCAATAGTTGATGATCTTCACCAATATTTCAAAGAGCTTTTTGTAGAAAGAGATATTGATAGTGGATAAGACATGGAGATTCATGATGAGAGGGTTTATATGTCTTCATATAATGAACATGAACCCACCACGGTCAAATAAGCACTTAGTGAACCACAATGGAGGGTAGCTATAGATTTTGAATATAAATATCTTATCAAGAACAATACATGGAAGTTGGTTAATTTACCTTCAGGTAAGAAACTCATTGGCTATAAATGGGTTTACAAAATGAAATACAAGGTATATGGAACCATTGAAAAGCATAAAGTCTGCCTTGTGGCAAAGGGCTATGCTTAAAATGAAGGCATCAATTACGAAGAGATCTTTGCACCCACTACAAGGATGACAACCATTCATGTCCTTTGTGCTATGGTGGCATAGTATGTATGGAAAATTCATCAAATGGATGTCAAGAGTGCCTTCCTAAATGGTGATTTAAGAGAAGAAGTATACATGACTCAACCACAAGGATTTGTTGAGGAAGGCCATGAGCAAAAAGTTTACAAACTGGTTAAATCCTTGTATGGCTTGAAATAATACCTAGAGCATGGTAAATAAATATAGACAATCACCTTCTACAACATGGATTTAAGAGAAGTCCTTCAAATGCAAATATCTATGTTAAGAACATTGGTTCTGATAAAGTTATACTTGTACTCTATGTGGATGATTTTATCATAACCTATAACTCAAAGGTATTGATAGACGCCATGAAGAATGAATTGAGAGAGTCATTTGATATGATATATTTAGGACTTATCCACTATTATCTTGGTCTAGATATTGAACTTTACCTAAGGATGACTCAAAAGAAGTATGCCAAGACACTGATCAAAAAGTATCGTATGGTTGATTGCAAGACAAAAGTAACACCAATGGAACAAGGGCTTCAATTTTCATGATACGATTATTCACCTCAGGTAGATGATACGATTATTTGGAGCCTTATATACCTGATAAACACTATACTAGATATCATATTTGTTGTGAATTATCTTTCTTGGTTCATGCAAGAACCAAAATTTACTCACTAGAAAGCAGTAAAGTGTGTTCTCCACTATATCCATGGTAGTTTGGAGTATGGTTTAGAGTATAGGAAGAATGACAAATTCTTCTTATAGGGTTTCACAGACTCTGAATATGTTGGATCAGTAGATGACCGAAAGTCAACAACTGGATATGTTTTTCATCTAGGATCCGAACCTGTCTCATGGCATAGCAAGAAGTAATATGTGGTTGCTATATCTTCAATAGAGTAAGAATATTGTGTAGCACAAGATGTAGTGTGCAAAGCAATATGGTTGGGTCTCATAATAGAAAGTATGGGTTTACCCAAGAAACTTCTAATTCACTTGTTCTACGACAACCAGGGTGTTTTAAACTTAGTGAAGAATCCAATTCACCATGAGTGCACCAAACATATTGACACACAATGTCATTTAATTCATGATAAAGTTCCTAAACACAACATCAAGCTCCAATTCATTTCCACTGACGAACAGGTTGCAAACACCTTCATAAAGGCACTTGGCCATGTCAAATTTGAAATATTTAGAAGTACACTTTGTATTTCAAAAATAATGTAATAAAGGGGGGATGTTAGGGTAAAAAGTAGTATTTACTTTTACCATTACATTATTACATTATTACCTACTAGGTTAGATTTATTATTTGTCTTTCTACTTTTACCATGAAGATATTCATGTCGAATATCTTATGGTTATATATCACGCTATTATTTATATGTGATATATTATTGTTAGTAATTAATAATTTGTTAAGTTGTTAGCATCTTATTCAATTGGGTACCTACTTTTCATGGGGGGAAACCTATTAGGCTATTCATAGCCTAACCTATTGTTATATAAACTCACGCATATCAAATATATTGTTAATGTTCAAGCTTAATTAATTTGCATCTTGAATTTGCCAACAAGATTCAGTTACAATAAGTTAAGTAACCTTTATTCCTTGCACAACCTATGGCTATATAATAGTAGACAGGCATCACCTATCTATAGCTCCAAAACTTGAAAATACAAGCAAATATGCACATTGTGGAAGAGGTCTCCTCTTCCCATATAGGTGCTCATAAAATATAATAATAATAATTAAATTTCAAAACATTCATGACAAGTCTAGCTTTCAATAACTTGGGTCTTATTTTTCAACAATGGATGTGTAAAAGTCATTCTAATACATTAAGGTATGCATTTTATTTTTTATTGTTGTTTAGTTTAATATTATGCATAAATACATATATATGCACATTTTTTTTAGTGTATATGATGTAGACTCAAAGGTATAAGGAAGCAAATAGATGATCCTTGATGTTCAAAAGGTATTATGATACCATAGTGCTAGAATTGTAGAAGCTAGAAACTAATAGCCTTATTAGATAGAGTGTTAGAATAGTTGGAGCATTGGTGCACTAGATTTATCTGGCATCAAAATATGCATTAGGATGGTTTGATGCTAGAATTATATAGTGTTAAAAAATAATAGTCAAATCAGATGAAGCATCGAAAGAGGATGAGGCATTGGTGCTTTAGAAAATATTGGCATCTACATTAGAATACTTGATTAAAAAAATATTCAATGGTGAAAACCTCTTTGAGGTGCTATTGGACAAAGGCTTGCATGTAAATTGGTTTCTAACATGCTTATCTTATTTATATATAAAAAAAAAGAGCATTATTGCATCGACAATATCTAGTACTGGAATTTTTGTTTGAAATGTTTGGTGCCCAAAATTTATCCTAAAAATATTTCATAAGAGTTCTATATAGCACTAGCAATTGATTTTCACATTAGATAGAGTGCTAGAAAATATGGTGCGTTAGAAAAGAATAGAGTATTGCTATGCTAGAAATGTTTAGCATCAAAATTTACACCAAAAATGTTTGACGTAAAAATTCTACAAGAGTGTAAAAAGATGATAGTCACATTAGATAGAGCATCTAAAGAGAATGAGACATTGGTGTGCCAAAAAATATTGATATCTATGCTAGACATTGGTGTGCCAGATCTTAATAAAATATTGTTTAGTGGTGAAAACCTATTTGAGGAGCTACTGGACCAATATTTGCATGAAAATCACTTTCCAATATCCTTTTCTTGTTAAAAAAAAAACTTTGTGAAAATTCCTTGTAGAAGCAATCAGGTCAGAAGATGATTGGAAATAAAAAATGGTGGCCTCTTTTGTATAAAATTTAAAATTAAAATTAAAAAATGCAGGTCTACACATCAAGGACAAGCCAGCTACTGATGATAACTCCATAATTGCTCTAGAGTCGTACACTTATGGCAAATTTCATGACAATAATATTTAAAGCTACCCTAGAGGAGCATTGAGCCATCTATGATAGAAGGGTATATATTTTTCTTTTCATTATTGTCTAGTTTTAATATTATATATGATTATATCTAGTCCATATTATATATACAACACATTCTACTATTGAGTATCTTACATAATTAAGATTTAAAAAGGCCATTATTTGATGCACTAGAATTTGTTTACATTCCATAATCACTAGAAATATTCTAACACTCATCCTGATGCCTAATGCCATAATGGTACTTTTTTAGCCTCAACTATTTTTGAAAAAAATTATTATAAAAATAAAATAAAAAATGAACATGTTTTCTTTCAAGTTGGGGGGAGAATATGTTAGCCATCAAGTTGGGGGGATAAAATACAACATATCAGCACAATGATTGTGTATCATGTTATCACCACAATACAAAAATTAAAGAATTAGATGCATGAGGACATTCATCAATTTAAGTTGGGGGAGTGATGAGGCCTTGAAATACCTCATTTTCATGCCTCAAAGCAACAATGTTTGAATCCCTTAATATGTTGGTAAAGAATAATTAATTGTGGACTAGGTTGTAATTTATACTAATATTTTGACTAGACATGGTGAATAGGTAAAATGCATTACTATGTTATTTTGGATAGGTTTTATGTGATTTTGGGTTTAGTTTTACATTTAGTTGTACTTATTTGGTTTTTAGGTGTTAGACTAATGGAACTGAATAGAAAGATGATATCTTACAGGTCTTTTAGTGTTCATGCACCAGAAATAGATAGTGTGGCAGAATGGTGTGGTGCCAGAATATGTGTCAAAAAAGTAGCCATCATAAAAGATAAAAATGCAACATGGGATGGAACTTGCATGTGGGAGACAAAGTGAAGATTTTTGTGGGTTGAATCATTTTTGTCGGCCTTTCTTTCAAATATTGAGTTGAAATCGTGTTGGTTTTAATAATTCATCTCTAAATATTGAGTTGAAATTATATTGTTAGTTTCAATAATCCCTTCCCAAATGTTGAGCTAATATTATGTAGTTAATTTCAAGATATGGGAGAGATTCTTTCAAAATAAAAAGACTCTAAAATGTCATTTGACTTATTCATGCTCATTATTGGCAAGTGGTTGAGATGCTCCCAATAAAATAGAAGTATAAAGTACCACTTGACTTATTCATGTTAATTATTAATAAGTGGTTGAGATGTTCCTAATAGGATAGGAGTGTAAAGTGCCACTTGACTTATTCATGTTAATTATTAACAAGTGGTTGAGATGCTTCCAATAGGATATGAGTATAAAATACCACTTGATTTATTTATGTTAATTCTTAGCAAGTGGTTGAGAAAGCATAGGGATACTTCCAATAGAATAGGGATGTAAAATCTCACTTATATTATTCATGCTAATTCTTAGCAAGGGGTTAAAGATGTATATGCATGCTTCTAATAGAATAGGGATGTAAAGTGCCACTTGTATTATTCATGTTAATTCTTAGCAAGTGGTTGAGAAAGTATAGGAATGCTTTCAATAGAATAGTGATGTAAAATGCCACTTGTATTATTCATGTTAATTCTTACCAAGTGGTTGAGAAAGTGGAGGGATGCTTTAAATAAAATAGAAGCATATACATATTATCTATGTTAATTATTAGAAATTGGTTATAGATGTGTAATAATATTTTTAATAAAGTAGGGGTGTAGTTAGGTGCCACTTGTATAAAAATGTGTGCCTAGCTTATGTATAATCCCTTAAAGAAGGACAAGGAAAAGAATAATGGCATAATACATTTGGATTGAACATTTTGTAAAGGGATAATTCTCTCCTCTCTTTAATAAATAATGATTTTATCTTTTTCTCATTTCTATGTATTTTTTAATTGTATTTTTAATTGAATTTTACTTTTAATTGGGTTGAGTAAGGGCCCACTCTATTAGCACAATGGAAAGTATTATTTCTTGTAAATATGTTTATAAAATAATTAATAAATTTTTATTTATTTATTTATTTTAATACTTTTTAATATTATTTTAAATTGTAATTAATTTGTATATTATTTTTATTTATAATTAATCTATAAATTATTTTTATTATTTATTTTTTGGGTTAGTTTTACACAACTACTAGATTAGATTTTATTTTCCTACAAGTGTGATAGTTTAAATTTCTCCAAGTGTATGATTTTAATTTTTGGGAAGTGTGTTGTTTAATTTCTGCAAGTGTGATTTTAATTTTTGCAAAGTATGATTTTAATTTCTACAAGTGTGATTTTAAGTGTAAGTGTGATTTTTTTTTAAGCAAGTAGAAAACATTAAAATATCCTATACCAAGATACATTTCCTTACTCTCTAATGCTTACAGCCATTGGACATCACCTCAAATTGATAATTTAAAGTTTAAGCATTAACGAAACTCATCAACTATCTCATGAGATCATAAGAAAATTCTAAAGAAGATATCTCAAATATATTGATATTATGGAAAGTACAAAAGGAGATTTCTATAAATTCTTTCCATGATCTTATAAGTAGGGAAGAATACCCTCATGGGAGGTAAGTCAGGCTAAGTTGAGTTAAGCAAGTGGTGCTCAAGGGAATAATAGAGAGTCTAGTGTATGAGTAAGATCTAGCAAGCCAAACTAGCTAGAAAAGAGTATCTTTGTCCAAGGTGTGGCCAATATGGTCAGAGTGAAGGTGTGAAGCATAGTCATTGGACATTCCACGAGAGGTGGAGGATCAATAGGAGAGTTGCATTTTCTCATAAGGCAATCAAGTGAGTATTTTATGTGATTTTATATTTTTTATTCCTAGAAGGTTCTTTTTATAATAGCTGTAGTTGGTCATCATTTTAAATGTTCCTACTAGCTCACTTTAGTAGGTTAATATAGTAAAAGAAAATCATCTATAAAATATAAAATTATAGGAATAGAAAAATTATCTTTAATAATAATCTTATTAAGAGGATAAAAATCAAGGCACGTGTGCCATGAATTATTCTGTCATCATACCATTACCACCAAATAGGAGTATGGATTGATGCTTAGATGGATGATTCCTTGCTCTAATATTTCATTAACTAAATTTTTAATTTATGGCTTTTAGGGTTTGGTATAGCTATAAGGATGCACATTATGAGATTGAGTTCTTGGAATAATATGGATAGAATAATCATGTGTGTGCTTAAAAAGAAGATTCATGGGATCACTAAAGACCTCCTCATAACAATCCATAATACTCTATAAATCCAAAAGAAGAGCTAGAAGAAGTGGCTTTGAAGACTAAACCTCCATGCAATTGACTTTGGCAAAGAATCTATAACCACCTTTTTTTATATGTTTTCAATGTTATGTGAACTAACCATCTTGGAGGGAGGGGGTTGGGTTCCTTAGATAAAAATGACTCTTCCATTATTTTTCCACTTGAAATATAAGTTTTGCATATTATTAGTAACATCACCAAACTGAGATATGTTAGCTTTTGATGATACGAGATTAGTCAATCATAATATCTAAGCTATGTTGAGATGATCAGCAATAGAGTTCTGGTATAATACTGAAATATGCTATAACTGGAAATGATATGAATATTACAATGCAGTATAATGGAGGAAATGGAAACTCTTGATATGGACATCATTAGATCTAGGCTATTATTTATAAGGCTTAGTTTATTTTATTATTTACTAAAGTCTAAAGTCCTAAGTCTAAGTTAGAATGTGTATGTTCTAGACTAGGTGTTAGCTTTACTTATTTAATTAAGTATTCAGTCATAAGTCTAGGTGTGATTTAATATATATCTAATTCCAACTTGTAAATGTTGGCACATTTGGACGACATAGTCTTTGTATTAGATTTGTTATCTTAGTGAGAGTTAACAAGTTGATTTTGAGTGCTTAGTCATAGATTCTAATTAGCATCTCCTATTTTGGGATATTATGGTTGTAAATAGTGCTATTTAAGCACAATTTGGAAATAATAATAGTTAGTATGATTTTAGTTCTTAGTTTTCTCATCACTGGTATCAGAGGCTATGATAAAGCTTGTGCTAGTTGGACTCATAGTTGGTCTAGGAAGCCATTAGTTGCATAGGAATTAGGTGCATAAATTCCTTGCAAAATCCCCTTTAGATTCTTAATTTAGGTTCAAATTTGATCCTTTGTTAGTTTTATCCAATCAATTTGGATTCATGTTCAAAATTTGGTGCAAATTAGATGAGTTAACTCCAAGTTTGAGCAAATATAATGTGTCTTAGTGTTATAATAAAGGTTTGAAATTAAATATTAATATTAACATTTTAAAATATTAATATTATTATTTATTTTTTTTAAATATTTGATAATTGCCTTATTTAGGCAATTGAGCACGCTATCCACCTAATTTTAAGGTAGCTGCCCCGATCATCATCGGTAATCCATCGGTCAACATCAACTTGCCAACCTTAGCCATTGCCAAATAGTTGAAATTAGGTGGGCCTTGCACAAATGTCGACCATCAACCCTCTAGCCACCGTCACAGCACCTGACACCTCGCTTACCGATGGTCTGCCCTGAGGGACAGTAGTCATCGGCCGACCTCAACCACAATGCCATCAATTTCTTTTGGTGTCTGATGGCAATAGCTTCACCACCTATCAGTGGTCAACTTTAGCTCATGGAATAGCTCTAACATCTCCTTCAATGTGAACCAGCTTGATCCAGATCCTTCGATCGATCCAATACCATTGACGTTGCTTGACCAAGTGTTCCATTACACACAACACCACATCATCGATGATTCTGCATCTATTTTGACAATGATATTCTAACATAGGTATCAAGTTTAGGTGAACTCATGCGAACCTGTTCTTTCCAACTAACTCACTTTTCATTGGCAACGAGAATTAATTTAACCATTATTTTTTGGTTAAATTAATTCTTACTTTTTGTGCCTTAAAAATTTGTTTTCTATTTTGCTTGGGAAATAGGGCACAAATTTGTACGAAGGGAGGATATATTTTTGTAAACTTTTTGTAATCCCTCTTGTAGAAGGCAAAGGTTTGAGAGTTCTTGTTATAGCCTAAGAGAGGATATTTCTTTTTTAATTGATCTGGCTTACACTAGATCACAAATGGCATCCGATTTGGCTGATCAAATATTTGCCTTGGTGTGAACTATTGAGAAATTAGTCAACAAATTGGATGACATTTCAGTCCATTATGCTCCTGAAGAAAAAGCCACTAGAGATTCTAAGACCCACACAAAATATGAAGTAAATTTGTATGATGAGTCTCGAAACCTCGATGTATTGAATAATTGGATCATAAACATGGAAACATGGTTTGCAAACACAGAAGTTTATGTCAATGGTCAAGTTTATTTTGCTAAACTCAAATTGAATGGGTTAGCAAAACTAGTCATAATGGATAGACAAAAAGACCACAAACCCATTACCATTTGGGAAGAATTGGTCCATTCATTGAAGGATTCCTTTTATCCTTCTATTTATGCTAGAGAATTGAGAGCAAAGTGGTGTATATTATGCTAAACTTCTAATATACCTGTGCAGGAAAGTCTCTTATTTCAACAGGTTACACATTTTTCTTTGCATGAAAGATCCTACAGATGAATTGATTGTCAAGTTTACAAGTGGCCTTCAAGAGAACTTGTATAGAGAGCTCAAATATACTCCCTTGGAAACTATTTATGCGGCCTTCAACCATGCACAATTAGCTGAAGAGAATTTCGTTACTCAAGCACAAGAAACTTCTCACTCTTCAAATTAGCAGTAGTATTCGAAGGCCAAGATGCCTTATAATTCTTCTCTTTCTTCTTCTCCTAGTTCTTCTTCTTCTTCCTCTTCTTCTCCAAATTTTTATAATGCAAAAAAATATTGTAATCATTGTAAGAGACAGGTACACTTACTTGTACAGCCTATACTGGAGGAGCCCCAAAAGTCCCCCATTGTGGTTATGGGAGAAGGGAGAGCATATGATGAATTGAGAGGAAAACTGAACAATGTTACACTGCTACATCAAAAAGGTGGTCATGACCATTTGTTTGTCACCAAATCCCACCTCACACATGACTTATTTATGGATTGTATTATCGATAATGGATCCCAAACCAATTTGATTATGCAATCTATTGTCAATAGGCTCAAATTGCCTATGGAACCACATCCTCATCCTTATCCATTGGGATGGAAGGATACGGATTCTAAGTCCTACATCATAAAGACTTGCACTGTGTCATTTGCTTTTGGGTCTCATTATGTGGATAGAGTCACCTGTGATGTGACTCCCATGGACTACTATGGTCTTATTCTTGGGTAGCCCTATCAGTTTGATAAGAGGGCTATTTATGATGCATACCATCAGACCTACACTTTGCATCATAAGCATAGGCAATTTTGTCTTCATTCCCAGCCATATACCACACTTATACCTAATTGTTATCTACTAGAGAAGATAGCATTAGTCTTCAATAGGCCTCATGACACACTTGCTTTCACTACACCGCCTCCTTCCAAGGTGGCATCTTTTGTTGCATTGCCTCCTCCTATGAAGGCAAGTTCTTCATTGACACGTCCTCCTATTGCTACAACTCTTCTTCCACCTATTTTAGAGCGGTCTTCTTCATTTCCATCTACACTGGTTCTTGTTTTTTAGAAGACTCCAGCAAACTATTGGTGCTTCATATTTACCTCATCAAGATCCTACATGGATTAGTGATCGAGATGTACCACGATTCTACTCCAACATCGACTATGAATCATGGTCCACATGATCTTGTTCAACATCTCAATCAGCTTTGTTTTTAGTGTGTTGTATCTCACCCCTTCACCCCTATTTTAAAAGTGTTAGATTTCAATGCTTCTATGGTGGAGAGGGATGATGTGGACATCATTAGATCTAGGATATTATTTATTAGGATTAGTTTATTTTATTATTTACTAAAGCCTAAAGTCCTAAGTCTAAGTTAGAATGTATGTGTTCTATACTAGGTGTTAGCTTTACTTATTTAATTAAGTATTAAGTTCTAATTCTATGTGTGATTCAATAAATATCTAATTCCAACTTGTAAATGTTGGCACATTTGGATGGCATAGTCTTTGGACTATATTTGTTAGCTTAGTGAGAGTTAACAAGTTGAGTTTGAGTGCTTAGTCATAGATTTTGATTAGCATCTCCTATTTTGGGAGATTATGGTTGTAAATAGTGCTATTTAAGCACAACTTGGAAATAAGAATAGTTAGTGTGATTTTAGTTCTCAGTTTCCTCATCAAATCTAGTAACTAATGCTTATAGTACTACATTGTACTCCATCACTAATCTATATCTACTACATTATAGTAGTAACTATTGTTATCTCACCTCTATGTCTAAAATACACTATGAGACCCTTTACATAGGAAGATGGATTCCTTGGCCAACACTTTATATTGATGTACAAGAGGACACCTTGGACATTTACAACTTTCATATTGACACTTGTGCATTTATTACTTCTTCATCAAGTAACTACTTTACTTTACTCTCAAGTAACTTCCTACTCTAGTTATGTACCAAGGGTGGTACATTTACATGACCCAAATGATGTAATATACTCTAACAAGATAGCCATTGTGATTCTAAGATGATATTTGAACTACCTAGGTTCGTTAGAGTAAAACAACAATAACATTTTATTAATCAGCAGATTAAATAGAACATTATATGCCCTATTAAGCCCGGAGGTTACGGAACCACCCGTGGCTGAAATAGGCCCTGTTACAACAATAATGTAATAATAGTGCTAACAATAATGTATGCTAACATCCCCCCTTATTACATTATTTGGGTAATAATATAACTACTAGCTATACTAACATCCCCCCTGATTACATCATTTTGCAATACAAAGAGAGCTGCGAAACAATTCAAATTTGACACGTCCAAGTGCCTTAGTGAAAAATGTCTGCAACTTGAGCATCGGTGGGAATGTGCTGAAGCTGAATGCGGTGCTTCAAAACTTCGTCTCGAATGAAATGACATTGTGTGTCAATGTGTTTTGTTCTTTCATGATGAACTGGATTCTTGACTAGGTTCAGAACACCCTGATTGTCGCAAAACAAGTGTATTGGAGATTTGGATGGATGACCCATACTTGTCAGAATGCGACGCAACCATATCACTTCGCACATAGCTTCACGTGTGGCGTGATACTCTACCTTTGTTGATGAAATAGCAACCACTTGTTGCTTCTTGCTGTGCCAAGAGACAGGACCGGATCCAAGATGAAAAATATATCCTGAAGTTGACTTGCGATCATCAAATGATCTGGCATAGTCGGAGTCCGTGTATCCCTGTAAGAAGAATTTGTTGTTCCTCTTGTATTCTAGGCCATATTCCATTGCGCCACGAACATAGTGAAGAACACGTTTTGTTGCTTTCCAATGAGTGGTTTTAGGCTCCTGCATGAACCTTGAAAGATAGTTCACAAAGAAATACGAGATCTGGCCTAGTATTGGTCAGATATATGAGACTCCCAATCAATCGTCGATAGAGAGTACCATCTACCTGAGGTGAATCATCATATCGTGATAACTGAAGTCCTGTCTCCATCGGAGTTGCCATTGGCTTGCAATTAGTCATGCGATATTTTTCCAACAATGTCTTGGCATATTTTTTCTGAGACACTTTGATGGAGTGCTCTTTCTGGCTGAATTCCAGACCAAGACAATAATGGAGAAGTCCGAGATCTGACATCTCAAAATATTGACACAAGTCTCTTTTGACAAGAGAGATCATAGTTTCTGAACTCCCTGTAATGAGCAGATCATCAACATAGAGTACAAGCAACACTATCTCATAACCCTATTTCTTGAAATAGAGGTTTGCATCTAACGGACATCTCTTAAAACCATGTTGTAGGAGGTGATTGTCCATTTTTATATACCAAGCTCGAGGAGCTTGTTTCAGGCCATATAAGGATTTGACCAATTTGCAAACTTTCTGCTGTTGGCCTTCCACTACAAATCCTTCTGGCTGAGTCATATAGACTTCTTCTTGGAGATCACCATTTAGAAAGGCACTTTTGACATCCATATGATGAACTTTCCACCCAAACTGTGCTGCCATAGCACAAATAACTCGAATTGTTGTCATCCGAGCAAGTAGGTGCAAAAGTTTCCTCGTAGTCAATGCCTTCCTTTTGAGCATAGCCCTTTGCAACAAGACGGGCCTTATGCTTATCAATTGTCCCATCTGCCTTTGTACTTGACTTTATACACCCATTTGCAGCCAATGGGCTTCTTTTCATGTGGCAGATCGACAATCTTCCAAGTTTTGTTTTTCATCAAAGACTTATACTCTGCATCCATAGCAGCCTTCCACTGAGGCTCACCGAGAGCAACTTGTACTGATGCAGGTTCAAGATCGTCTATGGAAGACATAAACACCTTATCACTATCAATATCCATATCTTCTATATCTCTTGCTGGATCTATAGAAAGTTCTTCAAAATATTGACACAGATCATCAACCCCAGTATTCTCTATTGCAGCTTTCTCCTATCGAGCCATGTTGCGAGTACGAGGCCTATCCAAAGTCAAATTTGGTGGAGTAGATAGCTTAGAGTCTTTGATTGTATTTGTATACCACTTTGGATTCTTCTTCTTAGGTGTTGAAGAAGATCCAAAAGAACCTCCAACCTTTGATGAAGGAGATTTAACAACCTGAGTTTCCATAAGGTCTAGGTATACATCTGATGTGTTTGCTGATGTGAAAGCCTCATCAAAAACAACATCTCTACTTATGTGAATCTTCTTGGTTAAGGGATCAATCAAACAATAACCCTTAGAGTGCTCATCATACCCAATAAGAATACACTTCAATGTCTTCTCATCTAGCTTCTTCCTTTTCTCTTTTGGTATGTGCATGAAAGCTTTACATCCAAAAATGCGTAGATGAGAAATGGAGGGTTTCCTACCACTCCATGCTTCCCGTGGAGTCATTCCTTGTAGGGCCTTTGTGGGTGCCCTATTCAACAGATATACCATCGTGGTGACAGCTTCTGCCCAATATAGTTGCTCAATTCTAGCTCCCGTGAGCATGCAACGAACCATTTCCATGATGGAACGATTCCTCCTTTCAGCAACTCCATTTTGCTGAGGAGTATAAGCAGTAGTTAACTGTCTTGTGATCCCATTTTCTTTAAAGAATGTAGAAAATTCTTTAGAGGTGAACTCCCCCCCTCGATCTGAGCGGAGGGTCTTTATAGAAGTCCCTGACTCCTTCTCAATAGATTTCTTGAATTGCTGAAAGAAGCCAAATGCTTCAGATTTCAATTGAAGAAAGAATACCCACATATTTCGTGAGTAATCATCCACAAATAACTGAAAATACCTCTTACCCCCACAACTGTTGGGAGTGAAGGGACCGCACAGATCGGTATGAACCAACTCCGCAGGTTTCTTTGCTCTTGTAGAGCTCTTTTCAAAAGGCACTCTATGCTTCTTTCCCCGCTAGCAATCAGAGCAAACTAGTAAAGTGGTAGAAAGGGAAGGAAGACCCTTTACCATCTCATACTTACTTAGCTCAAGTAAGTAACCAGAACTCAAATTTCCATATCTCTTGTGCCATAGGGAAGTTGCCTCCTTTGTAGAGACTGTCATGGCAACATGTGGAGTAGAGATAGTATCTAAGGCAAATAAGCCATGCTTATATGAAGCGGTTGCAATGTTCTTACCCCTCCTGGTAATAGAACAACACTTCTTGCCTCCCTCAACACTAAAGTTCACAACCATATCTTTGTCTAGAATTTGTGTGACTGACAACAAATTGTTTGCCAATCCCGGAACATAGAGAACTTTATCAATCTGACACTTGCCATCAGGAAGAGTGACTCGAAACAAAGTGCCTTCTCCTTGAACCTTGTAGGTTTTATCATCAACAATAGTGACAGGTTTGCCCTCTTTGGCCTCAAAAGACTCAAACCACGATTTGTCACCAGTCATGTGCTTACTGGCTCCATAATCAACATACCATATAGGATCCGTCTCGCTTGGACACCGTGGTAGTCATGAGAACTTTGTGGGCTCTCTCGTAATCCGTGTCGATTCTTCAACAACAACATTCACTTGTTGTTTGTTCTTTTGTGGTTTGTTTCGGCCTTTCTGTTTTGATTGCTTATTCTTATGCCAACATCTGTTTGTATCATGACCTTCTTTGTCACAGATCTTGCAATATCTCTTTTTCTGTTGAGGTTGTTGAGTTTGTTTCCCTTTTGAATCCTTTTGTGAATTCCCTCCCTTCTGAAAATTACCCTTCTTCTAGTTCTGCCCTTTCCTATTGATGTAGAGAGCAGTGTTAGAAGAATCATCTCGCTGTAGTTGGCGTGCCTCCTCCTCTTGAAGCATATTAACCAATTATACAAAAGTAACTTTCTAGTGTGATACCTGAAGGGAAGTGATCAACACCCGATAAGAATCAGGTAAAGCTCTCAATACAACTGAAGTAAGGAGCTTGTCTTCACCTGGTTCTCCCAAAGAATTCAACTTTGCTTTCAATTCAAAAACTCTGCAAAGAAATATTTCAACAGTCTCACCCTGCTTCATGCTTAGATTGTGTAATTGAGATTGAAGAAATAGAATGGTGGAATCATTCTTTCCCTCATATATAGTATTAAGGGCATCCCGTGCCACTTTACTAGTTGCACAGTCAGCGATATGGGGTTGGACTTCATCAGACACAGCAAGCAAGATGAGCACTTTTGCTTTGTTGTCTAGCTTATCAAAGTCTCTTTGAGCAAGAGATGGAGTCGTAGCACCAAACAACGGGTGAAGGTCCGGTTGTTGCTCCAGATACAACATCCTACCTTCATCTTTTTTTCCAGTGTGGTAACAACCGATGAGAATCAGTCATTAGTTTTGGAGACATGATGAAGGTTCCTTATAACACCAATTGGTCCCCCTTTCGATATACCTTTTGCTAGGCCGTTATACCGTACAAAATACCGCGCCTTACGTGAGGGAAACTATAGGTATTTAGAAAGATCAACAAAAAATCACCCGCCCTTACATGAGGGAAACTATAGGTGATCTTTAGAGATCATACGATACGTGGAACATAAGCAGTACTGAAATGGAATCGCCTTGTTGATGGCACCTACCATAGAAGATTCTTCTCATGCGTGGGGCGTAACTTCCCCTAAACACTATGAAGAATACTTCGTCAGGATTTACGCCTAAACACAAGAACGATTAAGGGTAGTGGATGGAGTAAAAAAATGCAAAAAAGGCAAAATTATCTCTCCCCGACGATTTATAGAGAACAAGCTCAGACGTCATTGTAGCAGCAGTAGCACAATCACGATAGCTTTACCTGTAAGTGCTGGCCAGAGGTATCACAAATACCGAATGCTGCAGTGCAATAAATTGCACGGATGGGTTTTAATTATTTCGAGGACTTAGGGAGTGAATTTGATTTTAATTTTTAATGTTATAGTGCAAAAAACAAATATGCAACATACAACAAAAAAAAATGCCCACAGGAATAACCCACTAGGTGTCGGGCACAGCTCGAAAATGCACCTTTACAATAATGCCAAAATTGCTTTTCAGAAAATTACTCACTTTCCCCCTTTGATTTTTGAAAAAAAAATACCCCCTTCTTTTTATAAAAAAAAATTTCCCACAAATGATTTTGAAAATTATTTTATAACCTTAAAGTTAAAAAAAAAATATTAATTTTAATTTATATAGTTTTTAAAAAACCTTTAAAGAAAAAAATTAAAATCAAATTAAAAAATTTAATTTTAATTTATAAAGGTTAAACTACAGAAAATAAATTAAAATTAAAAATTAAATTTTAACTTTAGGAAAAAAATAATTAAAAAAAAATGTGGAAAATTTTTTTTTACCTTTGTTGAAGAGGGGGTCGGCTGGATTGGAACCCGCGACCTGCAGGCTCCCAGAGCCTTACCGCACAGTCCACCACCAGGTGGACTAGTGGGCTGATCCGACAGGATCAGGGGCCCCCTCGTATTTGAGGAGGTCCCGATAGCCCTGCTGCTCTCGCTCCTCCTCCTCTTCTTGTCTGGCAGTGGCAGGTGGCCACGGGGGTGGCCTGCAGCCTCCGCTGCTGGTGGCGACGTGATGGCCTGCAGCCACCGCTGCTGCGGCCTGATCACGGCCTGGTCGCGCATGCAGCGCGCGACCTCGACTGTCATGCCTACAGCGCAACCTCGGGAAGGGGAGGGGGGGTTCCAACGTCGCGCGATGCGCAACGTGGAATTTAGGGAGGGGGGGCCTCCCAACGTCGCGCGGACGCGCGACGTGTGGAGGGAGGGGAGGGGGGGCCTCCCACAGTCGCGTCTGCGCAACTGGAGTGGGGGGGAGGGGGGCGCCTCCCAACCGTCGCGTCTGCGCGACGTGTTGGGGGGTGTAGCCTCCCAACGTCGCGCGTGGATGCGTGATGTGTTGAGGGGGAGGATTATCCTCCCAACGTCGCGCGTCTGCGCGCGACGTAAATTTTTTTTTTTTTTTAAATTACCGCGGAATGTCGTGCGTCTACACGCGGCATGGGGGGTGGGGGGTTGGGAAAATACGTCGCACGTTTGCACGCGGCGTGGGGGGATCGCGTGATGGGCTGCGCGATCCTCAATCAGCCCAACAAAAAAAAATTAAAAAAAAATTCTGCCTTCCCAGCATAGAAAAAAATGCGTCCTCCCAGCAAAATACAGCAACCAGATGCTGTGTTCCCAGCAAAAAAAAAAATTACAGTCGCACACGTCCCAGCAAGCGTCTGCAAAAAAATTTTGCACAAGCTCGGATACCATGTTAGAGTAAACAGCAATAACATTTTATTAATCAGCAGATTAAATAGAACATTATATGCCCTATTAAGCCCGAAGGTTACGGAACCACCCGTGGCTGAAATAGGCCCTGTTACAACAATAATGTAATAATAGTGCTAACAATAATGTACGCTAACAAAGTTCATGGCAAAGATATTACCTCACCACGTATAATCCCCCATTTGGATGTTAACTTTAGTTGCTTGACCCACACACTAAGTGGTACCTCCATTTTCAATTAAGACTTGAATTTTATCCTAATTTGAAGTGTTAATATATAAGCCCAAGGACTTCATTATCTTACTATCTATAAAGTCATGTGTGCTACATGAATCAATCAACACATTGATGTGGTGTCTTTTAATAAATCATTGGACCTTAATAGTACGATGAGCTTGGATTCCCATAAGAGCGTGATTAGAGAGAGCCATGGTATTATCCTTGTATTTTGTCTCATCTACTTCTATTAGTTGCTTCTATTGTAATGAATCTTCATCTTCATATAGTGGTGTGTCTTCACCTTCCACTTGAAATTTATTATGTTCTTCATAGGCCTGATCTTGGAGGTGGTGAAATTGACATTCAAAATAGAAAAATCCTTAGAAACTCTTATTGTTGTTGTAAGGATGACTAGAGTTGAAGTCACATCTATGTTGGGGACTGAAATTTTGGAGCTTCTATATTATTGCCAAAGCTATATGTTGAGCATCATCAATAGTATATGGATTGATCATGTAGACTCCATACCAAATTTTATTCTTAAGACCATGAAAAAAGGATAAGACCACCACCACTAGATTTATTTTTAGGTGTAGGTGAGAAGACTAGTGAACTCAGAGCAATACTCCACTATTAGTTTTTGCTTTTTTTACATAAGATGGACCACAAATGATATGGAAGATTCTTTGTCAAATATTTGAAGAAACCATTCTTTGAATTTGTGCTACAAATGAGGATCCCATGTTGGCAAAGCTACCATAATAACCATTGATGAACTTTTATTTCTAACTTGGAAGCTTCTAATGTGACATGACCTACTTTAGAAACATGGTGCATGTGAATAAGGCTATCCATCTTGGTCATACACATATAACAACCCAAAATCTACCAACCCAATTTTAATTTTAAAATAGCACTTACAAAACAAAGGCTTCCAATGGAGACACCCTTACTATAACTATCTCAGCATGCAAGGCTTCACCACATTTGAGTTTCAAGTCACTAAAAATTACACTCAATGGATAGGAGGGGTCAAATCCCATAATTTCTAGGGTTCATCTTTTCAAACCTACACATTTATAAGGATGTCAAAAGTGGTCCCCCCACCTTTCCTATACCCTCCTTGACATAGTACCATGTGACCATGATGTAGGGATTACCCTTTAAGTCCTATAGCACTTAAATGGGGATGCTTATTCCCTAACCTGACTCTAAGTCCATCTAGGTAAGTTAATTAGCATATATCCCTGGTGCCTAGTTACCACACCTCTATGGACTAACTAAGGTCATTTCCACTTTTATGACAACCAACATGATCTCTTGATCCTACATGATCGAGGAATCACCATTATTGTCTTTTGAATAGTTTTTCCCACACACTCGATCCTACTCATTCAAGGTGCGACTACTCACAAGCACCCTGGCTATTGTATACACAACTCGTAGTTTCATGAGATATTAGCTATTGCATTCTCACAACTCCTTCTAAAGCACATGTTCTACCTAGCTATTGCATTCACACAACTCCTTCCAATATTGGATTTTATGGTTTACAAGAGGAAGTTCTATCCACCCCAAGAACAGAAAACATTACAACATTTATCATAAAGTTAAACAATACACTTAGCATATTAACAAAAATACATAATCTATCAAATTTGAAATGTATAACAAAGATTCCTTTTAACCATAATCCAACTATGCTTATATCAAGTGCTTACTTCAAAAACCTTCAAACAACATTAATGCATAGATAAGATAACCTATATCTCTAACATAATATGCATTTTCCACAATTGATAGAACTCAATAATAACTATCCAAAGAGATTACTCAAAATCACATAAAGTACAAAAACCCAAGTTGTCATTAAGCAACATAATCTTTAAGTTTGAACAATAACAAAATATACAAAACTTATTTATCAACTCAATCATTACAAGGACTTTAATTTCTGCAACTTCTAAACATTTGAATTTCTATGAAGCTATTCCCAATGACCCTCGATCCAACCACAAGTCAACAAGCCTCTTCATGATAGGGAAACCACCCACAATTTTATGAGGTATACTTAGGGATCAGAACAACTCTTCATGCAATGCAACTTAAATCATGTCATGTTCTATTATGCAAACAACCATGCACATAACATAATAAATCTATAAGAAGATAATCCTAGACTTATCTTTATAATGATCCCTTAACTTGTAAGAATCTCAGGAACTGTTATAATAGTTTATCTTTCAAAACCAATATCAAACATTCAACATCAATACAAGAGAATCCCATACTTTTATTTATAATTATCCCTTAATCCACATAGATCTCAGAAATCATTATATTAGTTTCTCTTTCAAAACTAAAATAAGCAATACATCCGAAAAGAGAGAATCTCATACTTCTCCTTTATAATGAATCCTTAATCTACCCAAGATCTCAAGAATTTGTTATAGTAATATCTTTTCAAACGAACAAACAATACATAACAATTTCATGCAAGATAATCCCATCCTTCTCTTAAAATGATTAATAACTATCTCAAGTCTCAAAAATAATTTAGTAGTTTCTCTTTCAAAACCCACATGCAATAGGCCATTGATTCCTTAACTATCAAAAGTCTCAAGAATCAAATAGTAGTTTCTCTTTCAAAACCAACATGCATTAATCCATTGATTCCTTAACTATCACAAGTCTCAAGAATCAAATAGTTTCTCTTTCAAACTAAAATAAACTTACAAACTCAAAACAAGAGAATCTCATACTTCTCTTATAATGATTTCCTAACTTACAAGAATCTTGAAAAATATTATTTAAGTTTATCTTTCAAATCCAAATTAAACATTCAAAATCAATACAAGAGAAACTGATACTTCTCTTTTATAATGATTTCCTAACTCACAAGAATCTCGGAAAACCTTATTTAAGTTTCTCTTTCAAAACCAAATTAAACATTAAAAAAAATACAATAAAATCCTATACTTCTCTTTTTTAATGATTTCTTAACTCACAAGAATGTTGAAAATCATTATCTTAGTTTCTCTTTCAAAACTAGAATAATACTTTATTAAAACAACTATAATCAAAGTAATTAAATATAAGCAAGTACTTTATTAAATAAAATAATCAAAGTACTTAATTAAACAACCTATAATTAAATATAAACAAAGTACTTTATTAAACATAATAATCAAAGTACTTAATTAAACAACCTATAATTAAATATAGGCAAAGTACTTTATTAAATATAATAATCAAAGTACTTAAATTAAAAAATCTATAATTAAATAAAATCAAAGTACTTTATTAAACATAATAATAAAAGTACTTAATTAAACAACCTATAATTAAATATAGGCAAAGTACTTTATTAAACATAATAATCAAAGTACTTTATTAAAAAAAATTATTAAATATAGGCAAAATACTTTTTTTTTTTGGTAAGAGAATATTTATAATTAACACCGGGTTTTAACTGGTTGACCCAAAACCATTTTACAAAATAGGGTCCACTAACCAACTGGACAAAGGCCAAGCCCTAAAAGTTTAAACTGACAACAAAAAGGGCCAAGACCTACTCTTCCAACAGAATACAACCAAACTAAACTATGGAAGCCTAATATTATGGCCATCAGAAAAGAAAGACGCAAAATAGAACTAACAAAGACAAAATCCACTTTGAGCCTTCCAATCTAAAATTTGTCATTATCTATCACCATTGAGACTGCATGAGGAATATTTTCAGTCCACGTGATCAAATTTGTTGCTACAATGCCTTCATTTGCCAGCCTATCAGCTGCCATGTTTGCTTTCCGGAAGGTATGCAAAATTATGGCCTCAGGTCGATCATGAATTAGAGCCCTTGCTTCGTGGATGTAGTCATCAAATCTCCAAGGAGCTCTCTTAGTGTTCTTTAGAAGATTTATAATAATAAGAGAATCACCTTCCACCAACAGTTTCCCTGGATAATTCTCTGCCACCTTGAGGCTCCTCCAAACTGCCCTCGCTTGACCACATTGTTAGTTTGAGCTCCAAGATGTTCGAAAAAGCTACAAGCACCTCACCCTTGTGGTCTCTAAGTAAGCCACCAGCCCCAGCTTCACCTGGGTTTCCCCTATATGCCCCATCAAAATTTAACTTAATCCACCCTAGGGGGGGTGGGGTCCATGTGATCATGGTTCTAGGACAGACTTGAGGATGATTGAGGCCATCAGTGAGAGGTAAGTTTATTGACTGGCCTAATGAAGCTTCAAAAGGATTTGGAGGTCTAGATGTTGCAAGCACTAAACAAGCATTCTCATTAGCATATACTAAAGTTTTTGACAGGACAGAGGATGACTGAGAAACCTTATCCAAGAAGGCCCGACGATTCCTTTCCAACCATATATGCCACAAGTAGTGATGAAGGCAGATCTTCCACATATACCTAAGATGCCTATTCAAAAAGGGAGAAGGCCACTAGAAAAATAAGTCAAAAATGGACTGAGGATGGACCCAATAAATATGAAACACTTGTAACAGACCTAACAAGATTGAGACAGAAAAATTACAATACAAAAACAAATGATCAATAGACTCCCACTCAGACATACAAAGATAACACCTATTAACAACAATCACACCTCTTTTTATTAAGTTATCCATGGTGAGGATCTTATTTTGGATGGCTAGCCATGCAAAAAACCCAACCTTCGAAACAATGCTTTTGGGCCAAACTTCCAAGTGAGGGAAAGTAGGTTCATCATTATCAATAAGCATCAGATAAGCAGTCTTGACAGAAAATTCCCCATTGTCTGAAGCTTCCCATATAAGCTGGTCCTCAAGAATGCCAGAAGGGAGTAAAGACTGTCTCAATTCATTCTCCAGTATTATTGATGCCCTTGGTAGATCATTGTTCATTATTGGCTTCCAAACCCTTCTATTGTTTGACAAAGTAATAAAATTTGCAACTTTGGTACCAAAAACTTCAATTGTCCAAGCTCTAAGGGTTGAAAGGATGGGTCCTGCAGAGAGGGGATAGTCCTTTAACCATTTGTGGTCCCAGAAATCAATGTTTCTTCCATTTCCCAGCTTCCAACGTAGCCCTTTGCTTAGCAAGTTTTTAGTTTGAAGGATTGATTTCCAAAAAATTGATCCCCTTGGAGGAAAGGAATAACTTAAAAATTTAGTTTCTTGCAAATAATTTCTTCTGATTATAGTAATCCATTCTGCATTTGCATTTTTCAGAAGATGCCATGCTTGTTTAGCCAGGAGGGCCATGTTTAAATGTTGTATTCTCCTTAGCCCAATACCTCCAAACTCCCTTGGTTTGCAAACCCTATCCCAGGACACCAAGTGAAAGCGCTGCTTAGATTCAGAACCAGTCCATAGGAACCTCTTCTGGATCTGTTCAATTTTAGTGTAGACACTTGTAGGAGCTTTAAAAATAGAGAGAAAGTAGACAGGGATGCTTTGAATGGAAAACCTGGTGAGAACTGCCTTGCCAGCTTGAGATAACAAATTCCCTTTCCATCCAGCCAGCTTCCTCCGAATTCTTTCAATTACATTAGTCCACATGGAATCGGTAGCTCGCCTCGTAAATAAAGGAAGGCCTAAGTATGTGGATGGAAGAGTAGACACCGAGCATCCAAGAATCCTAGCAATCTTAATCGCCTCCGAATGGGAGTGTTAAAGAAATAAATTTTACTCTTTGAAAAATTTACCTTTTGCCCCGCAGCATCCTCATATAGCTCTAGAATATGTTTTATGACCTTAGCCTCAAAAACTGATGCAAGAGTTAACAACAAAGTATCATCCACAAATTGTTCATGTGTAACTGCCTGTGTTTGTGATGATGCTTTAATTCCTGAAATAAGACCAATATTACAGGTAGCTTTGATTGTCCTCCCAAGGGCTTCAGCCACAATGATAAACAACATGGGAGAGATAGGGTCACCTTGCCTTAGGCCCATTTTACTTTGAAAGTATCCAGCAGGAGCACCATTAACAAGGACTAAAAACCAAGGTTTCATAAAACATCCTTCCAAAAGCTTGATCCATTCATGATGAAAACCAAATTTCTGAAGAATGGCAGAGACAAAACTCCAGTTTATGCGGTCATAAGCCTTGTTCATATCCAGCTTGAGAGCAAAAGTAGGTTTTTTAGTCTGGACTACCGAATGGAGGGCTTCATGAACTGTTATGACACCATCAAGGATGGACCTTCCAGGGACTGAACTGCCTTGACAAACATCAATAAACATAGGAAGGATCTTCCTCATTCTATTTGCAATCGCCTTGGTCAAAATTTTATAAACAACATTACAAAGGCTAATAGGTCTAAAATCCATCATAGATCTAGGAGTAGGAATCTTTGGGATTAAAGCAATAAAAGTGGAGTTAAAACTTATCGGAATATGCTTTGTGGACTAAAATTCCTTGATAGTAGCACATACATCAAAACCTACAATATCCCAAAAAGCCTGAAAAAAATGAGGTGAAAACCCGTCTGGACCTAGAGCTTTATCAGGGTTCATTGAGAAGAGGGCCTCTTTGATTTATTCATTCGTGAAAGGCTTAATTAACTCCCCATTCAAGTCATCAAAAATTAAATGAGGAATATGGTAAAGCATTGATTCTGAAGCTAAGGTAGAACTGAAATGTTCTTCTCCTAAAAGATTCTGAAAATAGGAAACTGCTTCATTTCTGATCTCATTAGGACTAGAAAGGGATGATCCATCATCTCTAACAAGTTATTTAATTCTATTGTGGCTTCTGTTCCTTAAGGTAGATGCATGAAAAAATCTTGTGTTGGCATCACCTTCTTTTAGCCGGTAGCTCTAGACTTTTGCCGCCAAAAAGTCTCCTCGCAGGCTAAAACATTATGGTACTCAGCAAGGGCTTTCTTTTCATCTCGCTCGTAGGGAAGGGTCTGGCAATCCCTCTTCAATTTTTTTCTCAATGGTTGATAACCTTTCAGAGATGACTTTCTTGTTTTCAAAAATATTTCCAAAAATTTCTTTATTCCAGATCCTTAGATTTTCTTTCACCATTTTAAGTTTCTGTGCTAATCTGAATGAAGGCCTGCCCTGACAAGAATGCTGCCACCACTGAGAAATTCTGTCTCTGAGATCAGGGTGGTGCATCCACATAGATTCAAACCTAAAATGCCTTTTGAATTTTGGAGTCTCTTCAATTTCAAGTAAAATCGGGTTGTGGTCAGACACAATGCGAGGCAAGGACAACAGATTTGCATCCCCAAAATATTGTATTGCTTCCCGTGACAAAAAAAACCTATCAAGCTTTTCCATTATAAGTTGATTTCCAGACCTCCTATTGCTCCAAGTAAATTTAGCATTTTTTAATTTGACATCCAATAAATTGTTGTTGTTGATGAAATCTTGAAATTCCTCCATACTTCTTGCTGGAATTCCTACTCCCCCTTTTTTATCAGAGGGGTAAATAGGGGTATTAAAGTCCCCCGCCACTATCCATGGGATATCCTGAAAAGCTTCCTTGAAATGACTGAGTAAATTCCATAGATCAGCTCTCCCAGATATAGAATTAGGGGCATACACATTTGTTAATATCCAAGAAAGGTCACTAACCTTATCCTTAAAAATAATGCTCATTACCATTTCCCCTAATTGAATAACCTTGCCTTCCACCTTCCCTGGATTCCAGATACAAAGAAGACCACCTGAGGTTCCATTGGCTTTGCAAAAAATTGCTTCTCCCTTTTTCCAGATATTGAGGGCAATTTTTCTAGACAAAACTTCATCGACTTTAGTTTCTTGCAAAATAAGAATAGTGGGATCAAAATCTCTTCTTAAATATTTGACTAACCGCTGTTTAGGAAGGCAATTGAGCCCCCTTACATTCCAGGATATGATCTTCATTTGGAACTTTTACAGTTTTTTCCTCTTCCCCTGCCTTGGACTTGAGGGGGCTTAAGAATTTTGTTCTCTTCAAAGGGAAGTTTCCAGTTGATGGAAACAGAGTAGTCTGAATTCCATTAGCTATCTCATCTTGGACCTCTTCTTTCCATTGCTGGGCATTTGACTTTCTTCCCTTTTTTTTCTCACCTCCACAATCAATCATGGGGGACTTCATTGAGCTTCTAGTCTGTTTCGGGCTAAATTTGGTTTGGGTAACTTGTTGGATAACAGTGCTGGAAACCCCTTCTCTGGATTGGGACAAAGACAAAGGTGAAAAATGTCACTTGGAAGGGCTGATTAACTCTTAAAGCACTTTTTCTCTTTCTGGGGCGTAAAAAGACTTATCATTAGGGCATTCTTTATGACCAACAGGAGGAGGATTGGAAGGTCCAGATTTGGTTGGGGAGTCAAGGTAAGCAGGGAGACCAAGAATTATATCCTCAACATTAGACCCTTCATTCTGATTTTCCTTTGTAATTATTTGGTTTTCAGCCAAAATGTTAAATTTATTTAGATTTTCGAAAGGAGAGCATACCTTTTGTTGGTCAGTTTGTGATGTAGCAATTTTCTTGTCCTTACCATTGTCCATGTGAAGCTCAGCCTCATTCTCCATTTGCCCCAAACCAGAGGCCTTTGCCTTTTCAACATTTGGATCTTTAACCCTGTACATCCTTGTGTATTTGCCATTATTTCTGAAAGACTGTCGCTTGGAATCATTATTCCTAGGAAGGGTTTGTTGGCTTCTCAAAAAAGAGCATTGTCCTTTGAGATGGCCTTGAATATTATAGTCAGAGCAAAATGCTGGTCTATTTTCATATTCGATGACCTGTAATCTTGTTTTATTTCCATATTCTAACTCCACATGAGTAGGAAGCTCAGATTCTAGGTTTGCATTTACACAAATCCTAGCATGCGTCATTCTGGTGCGTGCAAGGGTTGGATTGTCAATGGCCACAAAATCCCCTATGGTCTTGGCAATACCCTGAAGAAAATACTCATGCCACCAATGAAACGGGAGATTTGGGAGACAGACCCAAATGGGGGCAAAGTTTATGCTCTGCTTTTTTGGGTCAAAATCCTCAGCCCATCTCCTAAGAAAAAGACTTCTTTGGCCCAAGAACCAAGGTCCTCCTGTTAGAATACGACTAGCATATTCACTATTGTTAAGGCATACCACAAAAAACCCCCTTGATAATGCTATAATCTCCTTGTGTCTAGAAGTCTTCCACTTCAAGGATGCCCATCGTCGAATCGTTTCAATATCCGGCCTGCCCCCTATGAATTTGCCTACCAGAGAAAAAATTTCCATCGATATAAAGTCTGCCATTACACTTTCAGGCACGGATACCTTCTGCCCATTGGGAGTGAGAGGTGGTAAGGAATGTAAGGAAACCCTATTTCCACATTTAAGGGCCTATGCAAAAGACTTATTGCCCTCAGAATTCTTGATGTGGGCCTTCTTATCAAAAATAATATCAGGGGGTTCGTGTCCCTCTAATTTTTTAAAACCCTCAATGTCCTTGTCACTGTCCACCTGCTCTTCCTCAGTTGCTTCAGAACCTTGCTTGTTCCCTCCTTGAGCCTCACAGCTTCCAGGGGTTTGGAAACCCTATTTCCCACCTCCAGTAGAATGAGAATCATGTTTGCAAAAATTGCACCTGCCTCCGCTCCCGCTTTGCTCCATTCTGCTCCCGCTTTGCTCAAAACAGTAAACTTTATTAATATAGGCAAAATACTTAACTTATAAGCATATAATTGAAATAACCAAAATACAAATCAAGCAACTTATAAACTAAGCATTGGATTAAACACCAAAACATAAGGGTGGAGCGCTCAATACCACAAAAAAACAAGCACTTAAACATAAGGGTTGAGCAATCGATTAAACTCCACATAAATCAAGCACTAAACACAAAGGTTATAAAATTAATTAAACCTTCAAATATTAAAAACCAAAGAAGTGCATGCTCTAAAAATTCCTAACATCACTCCTTGAGAAAAATTGCACCTAGGAAAATACATAGGAAGGAGGAAACAATATCCAACTAATTTGCACACATCCCGACACAAGGAAAGAGATAAAAAGAACCAACATAATGATGATGCTCAAAAAGGCTCTTAGACCAAGATGTCTTCACCTAAAACAAAATCAAAAAAGTGAACGCCCATAGTGACAAAAAATAATTGCTTAACATATTGAGCAAAGGATCGGTCTATGCTATAGGTAAAAAGGAGGACCAAAGCCAAAGCATCAAACTCAACCAACATAGCAATAATAGGCTCCACTACACAGGGGTATACCAACTCTTAAGAGCACACAAAAAAATGTATCAAAACAAACGTGTGGATCAAACAACACATACGTCTCACAAATAGAGAAAGGAAAAGAAATAGCAAGGAAAACAAGCTTCTACCAAAGCCAAGTAGCAACCAGATTAAAGAAAAGCCTAACATACAAAATGATAACAAAGAACCACTTATTTTGATCTTCCTTTGCATCTTCTCTAGTTCTACAAAGTGTTGTTTTAGATTTACTCCTCTCTACCCGAGAAGTCCACATGTTCTTGTCCTTTGATCCACCACCCAACACATTCTTTGCCTCAAAATACCTTCTTATGGAGCAAGGGGAATCCAGGCGTGCCTTCATTGCATGGAGCATTCAAACTAAATGTTGAAGAAGATGTTTCCTCTCAAGACCCATTTGCACTACCCTAATCCTCATTCAAGAGCCACCCAAACACGATATAATAGTCTAATAAATAATTAAACTTATTTTAAGAAAAATATAGTCTAAACCATTTTTTCTAGTTGTTTAATTAAATTAACCCAAACATTAGAAACCAAAATTTAATTCTAAAGTTTTAGAATTATTCAAAGTCATCCTTTGATCTATTTCCATAATTCAAAATTTAATTAATAGTTCATGAATCTAAGGTATAATTCAATCTATATCTAGCATGCCACAACCAAGCATAAATGCACTCCCACAATGTTTGACACCATTGTTTTATCCTTAAGTAGGTGGTCTCCTTTAAGATAGACTAATGCTATCATCAACCTATTATGAGGAGACCCATTGCAAGCAACTTTCTGGTCCAATGGTGCAAATATGAAATAAATCAAAAATGATATGCATCTACTATTAGCTTTTGATAATGTTTAATATATAAAATAACCACAAGATATAGGTAGTAGAAATAATAAAATAATAGACTTTTACAATAACTTTGAAATATGCTATTAACACTTAAAAGCTCGGGGGGCAAGGGAGGGATGGCTCCAGCTCCAGGTTCCCTTGGACTGACCAGTCCCACTTCTCCTTTTCCCTGCCCCCCTCCCGGGTCTGCTCTCAGGCCTAGTTTCTAGGTTCCCCTATTTTCTCAGGTTTCCCTCTTGACGGGGTTGTTGGTCTGCAAGGAGGGTTTGGTGGTTTCTTGCCCTGATTTTCCTGGTTCGACGGGTTTCCAGCGTGCTTTCGAGGCTGTTGGAAGAGGGTTGGATCTAGTTTTCTGATTATTGCTCGAGATCTTCATTTGCATTTTTTTGGCTTCGAGGGGCGCCTTTTCCCGTAGATGGTTTTCCTAGTCGCCCCATGAAACCCTTGTCTTCGGGATCTCCTTGTAGATTCGAGGTTTGTTTGTTCTTATGGATGGATCTCAGGGATCTTTCTGTAGTTTGTTGTTTGGGTCCTGGGGGGGTGCCCATGCATGCAGCTACATCTCTCCTTGGATCCATTCCCTAACAGACAATGGTGGGGCTAGAAGTTTTCTTGATGGTGGTTTTAATGGCTTGTTTCCTTGCAGGGTTTGATCTTGGGATGGGGGCTCAAGTTCTTACAATGCAATGGCTTTCGCTATTTTTTCTACCCGTCAAAATCCTTCTCATTCATGGATGCTCACGGGATAGCTTCCCTGTCTCTCCTCTGTAGCTTGCATCCCAGATCGGGGTTCCTGTTAGGTAGGGGTTGTGTTCTTTTGGGCATGCTGCTGGTTTTCCCGCTGGGCGGGATCCACGAGTTCATGGTTTTTTCTGTAGGTTCAGGGCATGCTAGTTTTCCCCGATGGGGGGTCGTGGGTTTGTCTGCAGGTCTTGGGCGTACTGCTAGTTTTTCTCGTTGGGCGGGTTCGCCTTCTCTTGCTGGTTTCTCTGAAGGCGGGATTCTGGGCATGCTGCTATTTTTTCCTGCAAGGCGGGATTTCCTGTTGCTGTTGGGTTTCCCACAGGGCGGGACCTTCCCTTACTGCTGGTTTTTTTTTCCCTACTTGGGCGGGACCCTTCACACCCGGTTTAGGGTTGGTTTGGTGGTTTTCCCATAGGCGGGATCTTCCAATTTTGTTGGTTTTCCTGCTAGGCAGGATTTCTCAAACATGTTGGTTTAGGGTTTGTGTGCCTTTCTTGCTTGGTGGTATTCCTAAACATGCTTTATTTCCCCTCGTGGCAGGATTTCCAGATTGTGCGGTTTTTTCCCCATGAGGCGGGATTGTAATATTTTTCTGTTGTTTTCCCTACTAGGAAGGTTTTTAAATTTTCTAGGGTCCCCGTTGGGCGAGATTTTCCCTTTTTGACTGTCGGTTTTTCCCGTTGGGCGGGATTTCCTTTGTGGTGGTCTTCGGATGTTTCCCGCTAGACGGGATTTTATCTTCATCCTTGTAATGAGTCTCCCACTGGGTGGTATGTGTCATTTGGATTTTAACCCTCGGTTTGGTCTTTTGACCTGTTGTAAGAAGGTTTTTGAGATCCTTTCAAAACCCACTTGTAATATAATTCCAACTTACCAAAAAAAAAATATGTTATTAATAGACACTCGTAAAAATATGGAACTACTCTACTAATGCATGCTATGAGCAATGCACCTTTAGTACCCATTACAATACTTTGTCACACATATATAATAGTATGTGACTCTTCATATGGTGCAGTATCAATTTTGGCTACAACAGGGCTTATAAGGATGTAATAAGAGAGGATAAGTCTTTTGATAAAATATACCTGGTGTTGAGTTTCCTGATCAATGACAAGAATAGAGATATCTTTCCATCTTCTCAATAGCCCTTATCCTTCTATATAATCACTAACCCAAATACCAAATCTTAACTTTAGGGGTTCCATGATCTACCTACATTTGCTCCAAGCACAAAGGGGCTTGTCAGCTATCCAAGTGTCCTCCCAAAACAAAATGGAATTGCCAATCCCTAATTTCCCTAATATGATTGCTCCACCACCACCCCCAAAAATATTATCTACCTATTTGGCATCACCAACACTACTTGAAGTATGGGATGAGATACCCCAATCTGCTCTAAAGTCTCTTACCTATTTCATTGAGGATAATCTCACTACCCCCATAAATCATCTGAACCATGTGGAAATTATATGCACAATTCATAATATATCATAGCATAACATGGCTCTAATATTACTAGCAACCTCTTTTATGGGAAGATCCTGAGAATGATATCTCACACTCTAGTTTAGATCAATAGCCAGTTAGGACAAACTGAACAATATTTTTGTTGGGAGATTTAGAGATAAATTTTATGGGGTATCACTCTTGAAACAAGTGTCAACCACCAAGAGAGCTCCCATGGATTTTATGGAAGATTTCAACCTTAGCTTTCATAAATCTTGGCACAGGATACCTAAAATACTCTAGCCTCCACCACATTTGGCAATCATTTTTTATTTTAGAGCTTTAAATCTTGAAATATCTATGATGATAAAAGCAAAGGGAGGATATTCCCTACAAAAAGTATACAAAATAGCTATCATAGTTGAAATTGACTTGATACAAATAGGAAAATTGCCTCCCAAGCCACTATATCCCCTTTTACATCATCATCCAAACTGTTAAATCATATATCCACAACCAGTAGCACCTTTGTCTATGACTTCTAGTACGTCTACCAAAATGTCTAATATTGCAATGGAAGACATTAAAAACCATGGAAGAATATCAAAAGGATTCTAATTGTCTAGATAAGTATCTCAAAAAAGACTCAAAGTTGTCAACAACATCACATAGATGGGACCCCTCTAAGAAAATATTAATATCTCAAGAGGAGATAATGATGCCAAGGACACCTGTTAGAAGGCAACTAATAGGAGCCCCAACATAGGAATCCAATATAGCTAAATAGAATGGAGAAGCAATTAAAGGAAAAAATTATACTATTCAAACAAATATTGTAGTCTCCACACTAGTTACTAAAATCATGAATGAGCTTGTACTGGAATATTGTTAGTCATCAACATCGAGGGAAGACAAAATTTTAAGAGTCCAAAGTTTTGTTGTGTGTGAATAATTATCTAAAACTTTTAAAATAATAGAATACGTCAAGAAAAATACCATAGTTGTGCACTTTGGAATATAATGACCATGGAGGATCAAAGACAACATCTAGACATTGAACTTAAGGGAGAATAATTTGAACAAGAACAAAAAATATAAATAGAGGGAAGATAAATTGATAAATAATTATATTATATTGGCAAGAGAGAACAAATGGATCAATAGGCTGGTATACAAGAGCATGAATCTCATTATAGGTAGATAGGCATAGGGACATATATAATTCAGGAGGAAAACATCAATAGCCCAATACAAAGAGGAGAAAAAATAGCAGGGTTATGGAAGCTATACTTTGATGGTGCCTATTGAAGAATATGGGTAGACGTAGGAGTATGTCTTATTTTCCCATAAGGGACAAAATTTTTTCAAGCATATAGGATGCAACGTTTTTGTTCCAACAATATACCTTGCCTTTGGGACTCCAAATGGCTGAGAAAAGAGAAATCAAAATGCTTCAAATTTTGAGTGATACTGAACTAATTATTAGGCAGGTTAGAGCTCAATTTCAAGCAAATAATAGGTTAATAAAATCTTATAGGAATCAAATTTGGTATTTAATGGAATATTTTGATGCATTAACATAAAATTTATTCCAAGAGAATGAACGCATATGCAAACAATATGGTAGTTTTTGGTTCACAATTCAACCCAATCAATGATATATGAAGAAACCATCAATTGGTAAAAATGATAATAAGACTTTCAGTACCCAATAATGAGGAAAATTGACAAGTATTTGGGAGTGATGAGTAGATCATTTGATTCTTATAGCAAGTGAATGATTATGCTGAAGAAATCTTTCCAAAATTAGAAGAAACATATGAAGATCAAATTATTTAGTTGAGTTCAAACAAAATGTCAAAAGGCCTAATTACCATGAAATCCCTTTTCAATGTAGATGATGGATTCAAGGGAAAGAAGGGATTTAATGCAAAAAAGGAAGATTATCAGGAAATAGATGTATCCCAAAAAAACATTGAAAATAGGGAAAATAACCACACAAGAAGAGGAGTTACTTATCAAATTATGCCAAAAATACAAATACGTGATGGTATAGACCTATGAATACCTTAAGGGATATTAAGGATGTTATCCAAAACATAATTGAATTAGATCCTATAGCTAAAGTAATATAAAAAAATAGAGGGCATTCAATCCAAAAATTGAGCCTCTCATGCAAAAGGAGTTAGATAAGTTGATTGAATTAAAAATCATATACCCAATCAAGCACACTACATGGGTCTCTAATCTAGTGTCTATAAGAAAAAGAATGGTGAAATTAGATTGTAAGGAATTCAAGGATCTGAACAAAGCTTCTCTAAAATATTATTATCCTCTACCTTCCATGGAGCATATTATTCAAATAGTAGCTAGGTTTGAAATATTTTTATTATTGGATGATTTCTCTAGTTTTATTCAGTTATGGGTAAAATATGAAGACCAACACAAAATGTCCTTCACCATAAAATGGGGAACTTTCACATATCAGTTAGATCAACATCTTATAGGGCCATGGATATAGCCTTCCATGATCTTATAAATAAAATTATACTAATATACTTGGATAATCTCATAGTATTTTTTTAAAAAAAAGGAGCATCTAGAAAGAATCTTTCAATGATGCTAGGAATTTGGAATATGCCTGAACTCAAAAAAATGTATCTTCTGTATACCATAGAGAAAACTACTAGGGCATGTTGTATCTAAGGATGGCATTGCTATCAACCCAGAAAGAGTGGAATCTATTATGAGTCTTTCACCACTAAGGCATAAAAAAGGGGTTGCAATCTTTTTTTTGGGTAAATCAATTTTATCAAAAAATTATCCCAAATTTTGCAACTATAGTCAGACCCATGACACTTATGTTACAGAAGAACCAACCCTTTTTTATGGATAGAGGAAGGAAAAGAGGCTTTTGAAAAAACAAAATAAGTTATCACAAATGCTCTAGTGCTTGTAAATCCATATTTCAATAAATATTTTACCATTTATGCATATGGAAAATAACTTAGTATAGTGGCCCTAATGATACAAAATTATGAGAACCAACAAGAGTGCCTAGTGGTATTTTTCAATCGGACCTAGAAGGAATATGAGTAAAAATATATTTTTTTCAAATAAATAGGTGTATGCTCTGGTAAGAGGATTGAAGAATCTTAAACACATGATCTCTAATAACAAAATTATTGCTTTGTCATACATTCTAGTGTTAAACAACACATAATGGGTAGAGAAATGAGAAAAAAAAAAAGCTCGATGGATTACTAGGATTTTGGATTATGATGTGTAAATCAAGCCTACTAAACTAGTCAAAGGTAGAGCACTTTATCAGTAGATGGTTGAAGACACAGTTAAAAAGGGGTGATTTAAAAAAGGAAATGAGGAAATAAAGCCAAAATAATTCCTCATAAATAAGGGGGATGAATAAATAGATTGGGTAGAATAAAGGATCATTATGCAATAGTTGACAAGATCCTATTTCAAAGGAATTTTGATGGGATACTGCTTAGATGTGTAAAAAAGTGACAAGAACAATCTATATTACAAGAATTACATCAAGAATTAGCTAGGAGATACTTCTTAGCTCAAACAACTACCAATAAAATCATGAAGGTTAGATATTACTAGCCCAACATGTTCACAAATGCTCACCTTTTCACAAGAAGAAAAAGGAATACCCCTTTGCCTTTAAGACCCATAGTAGCATAGGAACCATTTACACAATGGGGACTATATTTTATTGTAATGGTCAATCCACCATCTAGTGAAGGGCACAAATGGATTCTAACAACTACATATTACTTTACCAAATGGTTTGAAGCAGTCCCTCTAAAAGAAGCTATATATAATATGATCATAGAACTTTTGGAAGACATCATAAGCAGATTTGGTGTCCTAAATACAATAATAATAGACAATTCCAAGGTATTTATAGGTTCAAAAATCACTCAATTTACATTCCAACATGAAATATATTTAAAATCCTCTTCAAATTATTATCCCTAAGGTAATGGTTTGGCTGAATCAAGAAATAAGAACTTCTAAGAATTCCAAAAATAATCAGGACAAAAAATAAATGGGAATGGCACCTTCATATAAAAATAGCTCTTCGGATAAACTGTATCACTCCAAATAAGGTGCTAAGATGTTCTAAAAATAGCTCTTTGGGAAAACTGTATCACTCCAATTGTTGCATCATCTAGAGTTACAAGAAAATAACCCAATGATAATAAGGTTGGAAGAACTACTAAATCTTGATGAATAGAGAAGAGGGGTTGGGGAACAACTACTGAGACATCAGGGAATAGTCAAAATATGGTTTGATAAAAAGGCTACTCCATGAAATTTTTATATTGGTGATATGGTCCTTAGATGGTACAAACATAAAAGTAATCCTAGAAACCATACTAAATTTGATACATTCTATAGTGGACCATATATCGTAAAAAATTGTAAGAAGGACAATTCATTTGAGATAGAAACCCTATAAGGATACACTCTTCGTATACCCATGAATGGAATTCACCTAAATAATTATCCTTAAGCATCTTAAGTTCAAAATACCACAACAACCTAAGCAAAGAAGGTAGACATGGTGCTTATCAAGCAAAGGCATTATCAAAATTTAATAAAATCAAGAAGAGATTGTTGGTCTAAAGGGTTTGTCACTATTTTGTTTTCTTTATTGTGTTGTTTTGTAGGTTGGACAAGGATTCAACTTCAAGCCCAAGGATAAATGTAGTTTTGAGTTTTTTCCAATCAAGTTAGAAGACCCTTGTGAGTTGCCAAACCTGTAGTGACTTCTCACTACTGATTTGCGCTTAAAGCAAAGTTTTGACCATAGATGAATGGAAATTTATAAAAACTATGAGCCAAGAAAATGGCTTTTTACCCCAAGGCATGCAATACATAGATGAGTTTTGATAGTCAGGGGTTATGTAAAACTTATTAAGTACAGGAAATAAAATTCCCAACAAATGCAATGATAAGGAGATAAAATTAAAGGAGTATTCTCCTTTTGAAGCAATACCAATATCAAAAAATTATGATTTTGACTAGGCGCAAGAAACAAAAATCCTTACCAGTCTATAGGAAGACCTTGGTTTTTAAAAGAACCAAGGGGAACACCAGAATTCTGATCTACCACCAACATCTTGGCCAAGTCAAAACACGTGGAGCTAGGCCAGAGGTATATGAGCATAATAAATGTATTATCACTTGAGAAGATAAAGAACACCTATGATATGACATCTTAATTAATTCAATTAGAGACTTATTTAAGAAAAGTATGGTGTTGGTATCCCCAAATCTAACAACTTTTATGACCAAGGGTATCTCATTTAATGTTTAGGATCCGTAGAAGAGGTAGCTAAATTTTTCATATCCACCTACAAATAATTTTGGAGGGAAATTTTTCATATTGTAATATATGAATAATAGTAGCCTAGACTGTGAAAAGGATCAACAAGTTTGTATTTGTATCCTTTTAAGCATTCCTTTCGTTTCTTTCTATAGAGCAGTCAGTTCCTAAGCAACTTATGGCTAAATTGAACCCTTGCTTCTGGCACAATATTTGTGTAAAATTAATTACATATATATATGGAGGTTTGCATCAATTTTTGGACTAGCCACCTATGGTTCTTCATTGACCTATTTATTTGTGTGTATATATTTGTAGTTTTTACGTATTTTTGGGTTTTGTTTATATACGTGTGTGTGGGAGGCTTGTGTCAATTTTTGGACTAGTCATATGTGGTTCTTTTCTAACCCATTTATTTATGTGCATATATGTCGATAAATCTCATTTGTGCCTAACTATGTTGAGGAGAGGAAGTGTTCACCACTAACACATAGCGTTCAATTCTACTATGTAGGGATATCTTAGCAAATCTTTTGGGGCATCAGCACCTTTTTTATTTTGTTGCATTGTTTTATTTTTCTCTCATCTTTTTTCCTCCCCCCCCCTGAGTTTAAGTGTGTCTAAAGATCATATCATAACAAGGACCCAGAGTAAAAAACTTTTGAAGGTCCCAATTGAGTTGGATCGTGTACCCTTGGTTTCAACCCTACTATGTCGCTCTTCATGAGGTGCAATTGTTTTGATTGGGACAATCAAATATGACAACAAGATCATCTAAATAATTACATTGTAGTTGTACCAACCTAAGATATCCTTTCCATCCCTGAATAGGAGCATCTAAATAAGGCTCTAGAGGAAGGAGGAAAAGAACAGGGTTTGTTTCAAGATTCTATAGTTCTATAGATATTAGCTCCTAGAGTAAGTAGGCCTAAACCACACCATTTTTATTAATCTCTCGTCTACAAGGATAAGTTGATCCATAACTACATGATAAATTTAGAGGTAAGGACATCTATTATGTCCAAGTGAGTAGTGGATGCATTGGAGTTGAAGTATTAGGCCATGAACAAGAGGGTGGTGTAGTTGGACAATAGTGTGGTCCAAATATTGGGGGTAGTATAAGAACTCCCACTCACTCTAAATGCTTGTTCAAGTGTGACTATCATGCAAGATAGTGCAATAATTTATCTCCTAGCTTCATTTGGCATCTACCTATTTAGAGACTTTACTATTAAGTTGGAAGGATATTTGTATCTGGGTTGGTCTCTCATGGTCTTAAGGACCAAGTATGGGATTAGGTTTAAAATTCAATGAGAACCACTCTACTTACACCATGTTGAGCACTTACCGACATCTAGGCTAAACGATGACTAGATTCTAATGTTGGAAGAAGAGTGGTTTAAGTCTCCAATTGATGAAATTAATTCATTCATCCTAGATGATCAAATGGATCAATTGGTGACCAAATTTTGGAGTCCATACCCTCCTAAAACATATGGACCTATAGGAATGGGTTGAAACTTAGGCATATTCAAAGTCTTGATCCTTTTTAGTTCATGTACAACATATATCTATCTATCCATATATGTATATGTAATCTATTTTTATTTTGCAAGACATTTTTCAAAACTATTTGTAGTTTGAAAGGGTGATTATATTTTGAAAGAGGGAGGAAATATTTTTCGAAGCAAAGCTCAAGACTAGACCAGAACCCAAGGTGACATTAGAAGGATGGCTCTTGGTACTAGTGCCATATAACTAAAATTATCAAATCACTCACCATGTCTAGGTCACATAACATAAATTTGATGCAAAAGGATAGTAATGGGCCTATGCATAAATGAAGGGTAATTTTGCATCATGAAATTCCTACATCAAAATATCAAGATCTTCTAGCATCACCTAATGAAAATAAGATAAGCTCAAGTTAGGTGAAAAGATATAAAATAGGGGGAGGCATAATTTCACAAAAGAATTTATATACATATTGGTGATCAACATTTTAAGAAATTAGATACAAAGAGTGAGGCATGCATATTTGTTTGTTATAGTGAAGAAAGCAAATGTTATAGAATTTACAATCCCATCGATAACAAAGTCATTGTTTCAAGAGATATCATTTTTTATGAAGGGAGATTTTTTTATAAGCAATATGACCATGTTTAAAAGTTCAAAAATGTTATTAATGTTGGTATATCTAGTGATAAACCCACTTATCAGTCATTTCATCATGCAAATCAACCAAAAAACACCTCATCAAGTTATACAAGCAAGAAGGATAAGAGGATTCTTACATCTCATCCTTTAAGCCAAATATTGGATACAAATTTTGAAAGAAGACTTACAAGAAGCCAAGCACATGAAGTTGATCATGAGACCTCAAGATTACAAAGGCTATAAACTTATGGTGATGATGAAGAAGACCTAAAAGGTGAGGCAGTAAACTATGCTTTGTTATCACAAGCTGATTTTGAACCATCATATTTTGAGGATGCTTGTACTAATGATGTTTGGGTGCAAGCAATGGAAGAAGAAATGAATTCAATTCATAAGAATGACACTTGGGAACTTGTACAACTTCTAAATGATAAGAAATGTATTGGTACTAAATGGGTCTACAAGACTAAGTACAAGAATTATGGTAGTGTTGAAAGACACAAGGCAAGGCTAGTTGTAAAAGGCTTCACTCAAATATATGGCATAGATTATGAAGAGACATTTGCACTAGTGGTAATACAAGAGACCATTAGAATGGTGATTTTATTAGTATCCCAAAGGATATGGAGCACATCATTTGGATGTGAAGAGTGCTTTCTTTAATGGTTACTTAGAGGAAGAAGTTTATCTATAGGAGCCACAAGGATCTAAAGTAAAATGTAAATAATACCAAGTCTACAAGATTAAGTAGACCTTGTATGGTCTCAAGCAAGCTCGAAGGGTATGGTATGCCTAAATTGATGGCTATTTTTAGGAAAATGTCTTATGAGAAGTAATATTTAACCCACTCTCTACTATAAAAGGTAAGGTAATCACATTCTCTATGTTTTTATATGTTGATGATGTGAGATACATGTGTAGTTTTTCTAAGATGAAAGATGAATTTAAGAGTGTTATGATAAAATAATATCAGATGAAGGACTTAGATTTGATGCAATAAATCCTAGGAACCTAAGTACATCAAAGTGAAAATCATATTTTTATTTTTCAAGCAAAGTATGCCAAGGATATGTTAAAAAAATTTAACATGGAAGAATGCAAAACCAATCCTAACTCCAATTGCTCATGGAGTATTCTTATGCAAAGATGATGGATATGATAAAATTAACATGACAACCTATAGAAACATAGTTAGAAGCTTGATATTTCACACTCATACTATATTGAACATTGCATATGTTATGTCCATTATTTATAGGTATATGAGAGAGTCATAAGAGATATATTTGAAGGTATCCAAGAGGATATTAAGGTATGTGAAGGGTATAATTGATTTGGAATACATCATTATGCATATAACAAGATTGAGTTGGTTGGTTTTTAAATTCTTTAATAAGGGGAGAACAAGTTGGACATTTTTCGCAGGACTGCCCAAACTGTCAAACTCGTTTTGGCCATATCTCACTCATTCGAACTCGGATTGAGCTGAAATTTTGAGGGTAGATGCCTGAAAAACCCTAGAACATCTCCACAAATTTTCATATCATTTGGAGAAACACATATCCTAGAGCATCCCTATATGTGAATGATATATTTGGCAAGCGGCTATGCGAGGGTTTCATCTAGGTTGAGTGCAAGCAGCTCCAGAGGTTGGTTTTTAGGGCCTTCGGGCCCTAGAGGCCAATATTTTTGTGGTTTATGCTCAATATTTTAGCAGGAAATATTGTAAGGGATACAATATGGGTTATAAATTTGTCTTTCAATAGATCATACTGTGAACTTGAGTGACAACGACTTCCAATTTGTTTCTCAAAAGAAAAGTGAAAACCATACCTTTCCACAGCGTCTAGGGCAATGATTAAAGAGATCACAAAACAAGTTTCAAGCAGTTGATCAAAAAATGGCTCATATCTCAAGTGAATCTGGTGCTAAGGTGCACCCACAAAATAATTCTATTGTGAAAACCCTTTTCAAGGGTAAGAATTTTGAAGACTCAATCCCAAAAATGAATTTTAGGGATGCCCTTCGTGGTGGACAACCTCAGCCCAATGTTAATATCAATATTAGGGCTTCCCATAAACCTCTAATAATGCCTAAGATTGATCCTAGGAAAATGAATTCAGGATGTCTTAAAGCAGCTGATGGAACTCCTATTGTTAAGCTTGATATGGGTAACATTCAGACTGGCATTGAAGATTTGGAAAAAAGAGGACTAATTTGTCAATTCGTGGGTTTTCGTCCGAGTCTATCTGCTTTCAAAGTCTGGGCTGCAAAAAGCTGGAAAACTAAAGGTGAGTTACAAATCTCTATTTATCCAAATGGTTATTTTCTTGTCTTATTTGCTAATAATGAAGATAGAGAAAACTTTTCAAGGGGGTCCTTGGTTTGTGGGAAGGGCAGGGCTTTTCATGAAGCCCTGACATACTAAATTTAAAGTCGAAGAAGAGATGCCTTCTATAGCTCCCGTGTGGGTTAGACTCTTTGGCCTCCCTATTGAATTTTGGAATCCTACTGTTTTTTCTTCAATTGGAAACTCTTTAGGAACTTTTATGATGACTCATTGATTGTACTCAAAATTTTGAACATATTATTTATGCTCGAATTTATGTTTTAATGGATTTTGACAAACCCCTTCCTAAAAATATCACATTACAATTTTGGGAAGACACTTGGGAGCAAGTAGTGTACTATGATAACATTCCTTTTCATTGTAGAATTTGCCATGAATATGGTCATTTGGCTAGTGCTTGCCCAAATAAAATTCGTGATCAAAAGAAAGAAGATATAAACTCAGCAGGTTTCCAAATACCTAAGAAGAAGAACACTCAGAAAAAAATAGTTATGAAGGATCAATCAAAGTCATTTGCTAATATGTTTGAAATACTTTCCACAAATGATGTCCCAAGTGAGGAAGAGGAAATAATGGAAACCGAAATCTTAGAAACACAATTTAAATATGAAGGGAAGAACTCAGAGACAAACCAACAAATCAAAGGTTTTCAACAGAAAAAAAAAAGGAGAAAATTTACACAAGAAAAACAATATTTCAAATGTCAAAACTTCAAATAATGCAGGTCCCAATATAGACTCCATTGAACCATCTAGTAAAATTTTGGTTGTGTATGAGCATTCTTCAAGGTTAGAAGCCATCTCATATTCAATTGGAATAAGTCAAGAAACAGGGAAAAAAAAATTGAAGATGGATTCCAATCAAAAAATAGGTCGCAAGACCAATCAATATCATATGGTAAAAGAAGGTGAAAAGCTTGTAGAGGAAGGTAAGATTAATGCCCTTCCCAACTTTTTTAGCCCTGGTATTAATGAAGATCATCACTTGGAATATTAGAGGACTCAAAGGGAGTCTTTCAAAACAAAATGAAATTAGAATAATGATTCAGATAAATCATCCACATCTTGTTTTCCTTCAAGAAACAAATATGTCAATGGAGGATATGGACTTAATTGCCAGTAAAATTTGGCCAGCTGGAAAAGTGGTTTCCCTCAGTTCCCAAGGGACTTCGGGTGGCATTGCTTGTCTTTGGGACCCAAAAGAGGTAGTTATTCACCATATGGTTGGCGGTTGGGGTTTGTTGGCTATAGCTATTCAAAGTAGACATTCCAACTAGATTATGCTCTACATTATTGTTTATGCCCTGACTTCTTTGGAGGAAAAAAGAAGACAGTGGAAGCATATTACTCATATTATCTCTCATTTTCCTAAAGCTTGGATCTTGATCGAAGGAGATTTCAATACCATCCTCTCTCTGGATGAGAAAATGGGGGGAAATAGAAATTTGGACAAAAGCACTGACCTCATGAGCGAATATATTGCAAACCTCCATCTTGTGGATATCCAACCAGATAATGGCCTTATGACTTGGTCTAGTAGAATGCAAGGCTTAGCTTGTATAATGGAGAGATTGGATAGGTTTTTGCTCTCTGAAAATTTCTTAATCCATAGTCACATTCCTAAAGTGAAGACTCTTAATAATGTTGGTTCGGATCATTGGCTAGTCATGGTGGAAATGTGGAAAACCAATGTGAGTTTATCTCCTTTTCATTTTTAATTAATGTGGCTTAGAGACATTTCCTTTAGACCTCGTGTGCAACAATGGTGGAAGGAAGGTAAACCTAGGCATGGGACTAAGATATTCTATTTTGCCAAAATACTGCAATACATTAAATCCAAAATCAAGACTTGGAACTAGAAAGAGTTTGGGGATGTTCATAAAAAAAATATGAAGTTATTGCTCATCTTGAAAATTTGAATAAGAAAATCCGTTTAGATGGCCTCACAGAGAAGAGAAGTCCAAATTAAAGGTAAATTAAAGCAAAAATTATGGAATCCTATTCTAGATAAATTTTAGAAAAATCTATCAAGGTGGAAAGGGGTGCTTTTAAGCCAAGCTAGGAAGCTTCAATTGGTGAAGACAAATCTGCAAAGCTTACCTAATTACTACATGTCTTTATTTAAATTTGTTAGCTTTTTAAGCCTTAATACTATCATAGATTATCAAATATATCACAAGATCGAGTATAAAATAGCCACAATATAATAAGGTCAAATATAATCTTAAATAACAAGATGGAAACAAATACTCACAATATTCAATGTCATTTATCTTTCATATCAAAATCAGTAAAGAGTGAGAGACATATTATGGAGCCTTGTCTCCATGATATAGTTTTACAAAATAACTTTTCTTATTCTTGATCGTTCCTTTTCATATGATCTTGGTAATCCTAACTTGCCACTTGCATTGAAGACTCTTAGCCTTCTTTTATGACATGTACATATCCTTATTTATCAAATAATATAATATTATCTAACATTCCCCTATATTACATTATTTGATATTTTGTGACAGACATAGTAGATTCTAAAATATTTGAAATTTATTTCGACCAAGTGCCTTTGTAAAAATATCTACAATTTGATCTTTAGTAGAAACATTTTTGAATCAAATGTGATGATTTTGGACATGGTCTATGATAAAATGACATTGAGCTTCAATATGTTTTTTTGTTTCATGAATAATCAAATTTTTTATCAAATCGAGTACTCCTTGATTATTTTTTTTTGAAAATTTTTAAAAAACTTGTATTAAAACAAAGATCAATTACAATATGGGAAGAGACTCTTCCCAGCCAAATTCAGATAGAACACATGCTTACAATAGTAGAAGAAGATTTGCAATGGAGCCAAATCTCCTGAACCATTAACTAGCTAGCAGGGGGGTCGGCATGGACAGTTGATGCAGCTTGTCATGAAATCGTGACACTATTCTTCCCCTTAGGCCGCGCACATGCATCATGTCGTGATATCGTGACACCTTTCCCCTTTGGCTGCAAAAAAGCAACATGTCACGATATCGTGACATTTTCTTCCTTTGGCCGCAAAAATTCAACAAGTCATGATATCGCGACACTTTTCTCCTTTGGGCACAAAAGTGCAACATGTCGCAATATCGTGACACTTTTTCTCTCTCGGCCGCGATGAAGCAACATGTTGCGATATCGCGACACCTTTTCTCCTTTGGCCATGAAAATGCAACATGTCACGATATCGTGACACCTTTTCTCCTTTGGCCATGAAAATGCAACATGTCGCGATATCGTGACACCTTTTCTCTCTTGGCTGCGAAAATGCAACATGTCACGATATCGCGACACCTTTTCTCTCTTGGCCGTGAAAATGCAACATGTCGCGATATCGTGACACCTTTTCTCCTTTGGCCGCGAAAATGCAACATGTCACGATATCGCGACACCTTTTCTCCCTTGGCCACAAAAATGCAACATGTCGCGATATCGCGACACCTTTTCTCCCTTAGCCGCGAAAATGCAACATGTCGTGATATTGCGACACCTTTCCTCCCTTGGCCGTGACGAAGCAACATGTCGCGATATCGTGACAACTTTCCACCCTTGGCCCCGACGAAGCAACATGTCACGAAATCGTGACAACTTTGCACCCTTGGCCGCGATGAAGTGACATGTCATGATATCGTGACAACTTTTCGCCCTTGATCACGATGACGCAACATGTCACGATATCACGACAAATTTCCTCCAGTGACCATGACGACGCAACATGTCGCGATATCGTGACAACTTTCCACCCCTAGCCACGACGAAGCAACATGTCACGATATCGTGACAACTTTCCACCCCTGGTCGTGACAAAGCAGCATGTCGTGATATCGCGACAACTTTCCACCCCTGGCCGCGACGAAGCAACATGTCGCGATATCGTGACAACTTTCCACCCTTGGCCGCGACGAAGCGACATGTCGCAATATCATGACAACTTTCCTCCCTTGGCCGCGATGAAGCGACATGTCGCGATATCGTGACAACTTTTCACCCTTGACCACGACGATGCAACATGTCATGATATCGTGACAACTTTCCTCCAGTGACCGCGATGGCGCAACATGTCGCGATATCGTGACAACTTTCCTCCCTTTGCTTTTTCTTTGATCATTGGCTCAAGGACCTTTCCAGACCCTGTCTAATCACCTCATCCTCAATATCCATGTCACTGTGCAACTAAACTCCAACCTCCTTTTCCGCACCCATCTTAGCCAGAAAGTCAGCCGCTTTGTTCAAATCTCTACTCGCATAAACTGGGATCACGTCCTCCAATTCCTTCCATAATTCTTTAATTTGGGTAACAAGAGCCCTCAACCTCCAAGCTTTTAGATCAAAGTTCCTCATGCAGTCTAGAGCTCCAACCATTATTTGCGAGTCTGATTCAAGAATAATCCTGCGGTGGCCATGTTTCACTGCCCAAATAGAAGCAAACTTGATGGCAATGGCTTCAGCTTCATTATTAGTGGATCTTCCCAGGCCTTGCAATTCCCAATAGAGCATAGTCCCAGCATGGTTTCGGCACACCACTCCAATTTTGGCTCTACCCGGATTGCCTTTTGCAGCTCCATCAGTATTGATTTTAATCCAACCTTCAGGGGGAGGTTTCCAACAATTTCTTTCCTATCCCTCTTGCAGTTCAACGCGTTCTTCCAAAGCTCCAATGTCAATTTGAGCTTCCTCATTAGCATGAACAGCCACAGTTTCGGTGACCTTGCTCCAAATGGTCTGCCAAACCCCGTCTAGCGTAGTAAAAGTTTCTCTAAAAATTCTAGCATTTCTTTCCAGCCATACTTACCACCAGATAAAGCTTAAACCGAGCTCCCAGCCAAAACGAAGAGCTTTATATTTGAATCTACCTTTCTGCCATTTTGCCTAGATATTCATCCGGTTCAGGTCACCACTTACTTGAATTTTAAAGTATGCAAACCAATGCAGCCAAATCTATCGGGTGAAAGGGCAACCAAACAGCAAATGGTCAGCAGTTTCCTCGCTCTTGTAGCATAGTACACATTGAGAAGGGCCGATGATACCTTTTGATCTGAGATTATCAAAAGTGAGGATTCCATTGTGCATGCACTGCCAAGCAAAAAAGTTAACTTTTGGCCAGCCTTTAGAGTGCCGATTTTCCTCCGAGTCCTCAACTCTGAAAAGTATGAGGGGGGGCTGCGGGAGAATCGTTGTCATATTCGTCCTTTACTGTATAGACGCCAAGACTCCCAAAGCCCCAGGCTAATTCATCCTCCATGTCTCCCCCTGTAAGAAATCTTTCTGTCATAATTTTAGTCATGATGGGAGTCAAATCCAGAGGGATTGAAATGGGCCACTCATCTAACTTCTTGAACTGCTTAAACTTACACTCCCCCAGCTAAGTAGTTGTGAAATAACTTTCAATACGGATCCATCCCTTGGCTTCAATGGCTGCTTTTATTGGCTATAATTCTGGAAATTCAGTAATGATGGGTGGGAACTGATCCCAAGAATCTATCCAGAAATGAGCCTTCTCCCCTCTTCCCACTTTCCAAAATAAGCGGTCTTTAACAACCTGAGACCCTAACTTGAGAGCCTGCCAAACTAGGGACCCAGTACCATCCAAGGGGATGCGAGCTACATCGATTGGGTTGGTCTGTCCCAGGTATTTTCTAGTTAGGATTCTACTAAAAAGGGAGGTGGGTTGGGAGATCCATCTCCAATACAGACTTTCCGACCAAAGCTTTATTATTCAGACTTAGATTTTCTCAAACCCGGACCTCCTTTAACCTTGGGCTGGGTAAATTTATCCCGACCCACTAAGGCCCACTTTCTCTCTCCCTTTGCTCCTTCCCATAAAAACTTTCTAGCCATCCTGTCCAACTCTTTCCATATTGTAATCGGGGCAGCCAGGATAGAGAATTTGTAAATAGGCATGGCTTGAATGACTGATTGTAAGAACTTTAATCTGCCACCATAACTTAACCACTTGTGAGACCAGTGATTAATTCTGTCCTTGATACACTCCAGAAGATTCCAACATGTGTCTAATTTTAGCTTCTTAAAGTGCAAGGGGACCCCCAAGTAAACCACTGGGAGAGAAGTCCTTGTGAATCCCAGGATTTCTAAAATTATGTTCTGAAGCCTTTGCTCCAAATTAAAAAAAACACTTTGGATTTCTTGTCATTAATGACCTGTTGAGTAGCCCTGAGATAGACATTAAGAGTATCCCTAATCATTCTTACTTCCCTAAAGCTGGCCACTCCCACCAAACCAGTGTCATCCACAAACTGCAGGTGCGTTAAAACTTCGTCACCCACCCTGATACCCAATAATCTACCTTGTTGTCTTCTCCTCAAGAAAATTTTGCCAAGACCTTTAGCCAAAATGAGAAAAAGATAAGGAGAACATGGATCCCCCTGGCGTAGTCCCCCGAGTAGCTCCAAATGGTTACGAAGGAAGGCCCTTGATTAGCACAGAGTAAGTCGGGGAAGAGACACGACTCATGACCCACTCTATCCGATCTGAGAGAAACCAAAGGCTGCCATCATTTTAGCCAGGAAACTCCATTCAACCCTGTCATAAGCCTTTGACATGTCCAATTTTATGAACATCCCTTTATTACCAGAAGTGTGCATTGAATGGATTGCTTCCTGGGCCACAACCACCCCATCCAAAATTTGTTGTCCCTCAACAAAACCCCCTTGATCAGAGGAGACAATGTTGTGAAGAAGAGGTTTTAGGTGCTCAGCCATTACCTTTGTGATTATTTTGTATAGCACATTACATAAGGCAATAGGCCTATAATCTGAAATATGAACCCCCTCCTCCCCTTTTGGAATTAAGGTAATGAAAGTATGGTTTATAGCTTTAAGCATTCTCTTATTTTCTCTAGACTCTTCTACAACAGCCCTTACATCTTCCTCTAAGTAGTCCCAGAAAGCCTAAAAAAACTCAATTGGGAAGCCGTCTGGACCTGGAGTTTTACCAGTGCTCATTCCAAAGACCACAGTTTTCAATTCATCTCTATCAATGGGTTTGAGGAGGGCTTGATTTTCATCCTCAGAAGTACTCCTTGATTATTACAGTTTATCTGTACAAGAGTTCTTTTGATGCCCATATCTATCAGTATATATTGTAACCATAATGCTTCACATACTACATATTTTGTTGCATGATATTCTACTTCTATAGATGATAGTGCCACTGCATGTTGTTTTTTACTGTACCATGAAATAGGTCCAAGTCTAAGATAGAACACATATCCTAATGTAGATTTTCTATCATTTATAGATCCTACATAATCATAATTTGAATATCCTTGTAAATAGAATTTGCCATCACCTATTTTTATATACTAATCCATATTTTATAGTCTTGATGACATATTACAGTATTCTTTTTGTAGCTTTCCAATGACTTTTCTTATTTTCTTGCATAAACCTTGAAAAATAATTCACAGCAAAAACTATATATGGTATAGTATTTGTCACATATAGAAGACTTCCAATTAATTGATAATAAATAGTCTCTAAGACCCGAGGTATCTCATCATATCTAGATAATTATAGTCCTTTTTCCATAGGAGTATCTTCGAATTTACATGCTTGCATTCTGTATTTTTGAAGTGGTGTTTTTGCATATTTTGTTTGTGTTATAGGGATATTATTCTCATTGTGATGAATTTCTAAACCAAGGCAATAATGAAGAAGCCTCAAATCTGTCATCTCTAAATCCTTTTTAACTTAATATATCAAACTTCTTGAACTTCCTGTAATTACTATACCATCAACATACACTACAAGTATTATTATGTTATCTCCAACCTTTTTTGTATAGAGATTTAGATATGATAGAATTATTTTAAAGTTATGTTGTATTAGATGATTATTAATATTTATATACCATGCTCTTGGTGCTTGCTTTAGACCATAAAAATATTTGTTCAATCTGCAAACTTTGTGTTCTTCTCCTTTAATTACAAATCTTTCAGGTTATGCTACCAAAGCACAAATTGTTCGAATAGTAGTCATTTTGTTGTTGGTGTGAAAGTTTCTTCATAATTAACTCCTTCTATTTGAGTGCATCCTTTAGCAACTAGTCGAGCTTTGTATTTGTTAAGTGAACCATATGCTTTATCTTTGATCTTATAGGTCCATTTATAACCTACTATTTTCTTTCCTAGAGGTAAATCAACTAGATTCCATATTTTATTCTTCATCAATATTTCATATTCTAATTCCATAGTTGCCTTCCATTTTGGATGATTTAAAGCATTTAGTGTTGTTGTAGGTTCTACTATAGAACTTATCAATCCCTTATTCATTCTAGTTAAACTATGAGTTTGAGGTCTTGTAGTAGTAAGATCCAATATTTGCTCTAGTTTTTAATCCTTAAGTGTATCTCTAAATCATATTGGTTCTTTTTTTTTCATAAAATTATAGTAGTCTATGTGTTTTCATTATGTTCTTCCTATATATATCTGATTTCGAATCTTTACTTCATGAGTCTTCTTCTAAAAAACTTAGAATAGTTTATGAATTAACTTTTTGTTCTTCAATGACATTTTTAATTCCTTCATCAAATACCACATATATTCTTATGTGGATTTTCTTTGTTATTGGATCAATTATTTTGTATTATGTTGACTCATCATCATAACCAAGAAATATGTCGCACATAGTTTTCTCATCTAGTTTAGTTCTTTTTTGCTTTGAAATATGCATATATGCTTTACAACCAAAGATTATTAATCGTTCTACTATAGGTTTTCATCCTATCCATACTTCTTCAGGAGTGACATTTTTCAATATTCTTGTAGGTGATCTATTTTGTAAATATACAGTTATTTTAATTGCTTCTACCCAATATTGATGATCAAGATGTGTTTTTTTTAACATACTATGAACCATTTCCATAATTGATCTATATCTTTTTTTGCAATACCATTTTGTTGTGATGAATCTGTTGTAGTAATGTATGTTTTTATAACACCGATTTCTAGAAAGAGATTAAATTCCTTTGATAAAAAATTTCCTCCTCTATCTGATCAAAGATTTTTTATTGTTTTACCTGTTTCCTTTTCTACTAGCAATTTGAATTGTTTGAAATAACTGAATGCTTCAAATTTAAATTTCATAAAATACACCCACATTTTTCTAGAGTAATCATCAACAAATAGTTGAAAATATATGTCCTCCAATACTAGTAATATTCATTGGACCGCATAGATCAGTATATACTAATTTCAGTAATTCTTGATTTTTGTGTTGACTGAGTTCAAAAGGAATTCTATGTTGTTTTCTTGCTAGACATTTTGGACATATAGTAGATTCCCAAGAAATTTTAGGTAATCCTTTAACCATTTGATGTTTACTCATTTCATTTAATGAAGATGCACTTATATGTCCTAGTCTTTTGTGCTAAAGTTCTTCGTTTTTTGAAATCTTTACTGATAGATATTTGTTGGACAATGTATCTAGAGTGAATAAACTATCCTTATATGAACCTGAAGCTATAATTTTTTCTTGTTTGATAATAAGACATATCTTTTTATCTTTAATAGTTTTGAATTCAGCTGTGAGATTTTGATCCATAAGTTGAGATACCAAAAAAATATTGGTAGTCAATCTAGGTACATATATTACATGTCTACTTATTATTGTCTTATTTAATAGATCAATTAAGTTCTTTTTTACTCCTTTAACCTCATAAGTTATATTATTTGCTTTAACAACTGGTTTGTCATATTTTTCTTGAAGAGTATTAAACAAATATTGATTTCCTATCATCTGGATATTGGCTCTAGAGTCAATATACCAATAATCCATAAAGAAAATTTTACTAATTTGATTCATAACCTTTGATATTGAAAGATTTTTCACTCCAACAATAGAATTTGCAAAATTTCAAAATAAATCTCCTAATATTATTAATTTCAAATTTTCTCAAAAAAATGAAAAATAAAACTTCTATCTTAAAAACTTCAAATATCTTCAAATACTAAAAACTTTAAACTTTTATATCAAATAAGTATAATTCCTTATCACTCCACACTTCAAATAAATCTTCTAATTTCTTTAATATTTCAAATAATCAAAAATTTAACTAAGTAGGCATCCTTATTACTCCATATCTCTAAAAAATAATACTAAAAAAACCTAAATATTTATCACTCCACAAATAAATTAAATATTTTAACTATTCTATCATACCTTATAACTCCATAAACTTAATAAAATATTTAATTAAACATTTAACTTTAGAATACCTTCTAAAAAACTTATGTAAGTAACTCTAAATTACTCGCAACTTTTGAACTGTGCTTGCGCTCTGATCTCCAGGCTTGTTGTGAAGTGACTTAGGGTTCCATAACATGTTCCCTTTATTCAAAGATGCTTCATTGATTAAAATCTGTCATGTGTACAGTGACAAGGACACTGAGGGTTTTAAAAAATTAGAGGGACACGAACCCCCTGATATTATTTTTGATAAGAAGGCCCACATCAAGAATTCTGAGGGCAATAAGTCTTTTGCACAGGCCCTTAAAGGTGGCAATAGGGTTTCCTTACATTCTTTACCACCTCTCACTCCCAATGGGCAGAAGGTATCCGTGCCTGAAAGCGTAATGGCAGACTTTATATCGATGGAAAATTTTTCTCTGGTAGGCAAATTCATAGGGGGCAGGCCGGATATTGAAACGATTCGACGATGGGCATCCTTGAAGTGGAAGACTTCTGGACACATGGAGATTATTGCATTATCAAGGGGGTTTTTGCGGTACGCCTTAACAATAGTGAAGATGCTAGTCGTATTCTAACAGGAGGACCTTGGTTCTTGGGCCGAAGAAGTCTTTTTCTTAGGAGATGGGCTGAGGATTTTGACCCATAAAAGCAGAGCATAAACTTTGCCCCCATTTGGGTCCGTCTCCCAAATCTCCCGTTTCATTGGTGGCATGAGTATTTTCTTCAGGGTATTGCCAAGACCATAGGGGAATTGGTGGCCATTGATAATCCAACCCTTGCACGCACCATAATGACGCATGCTAGGATTTGTGTAAATGCAAACCTAGAATCCGAGCTTCCTACTCATGTGGAGTTAGAATATGGAAATATAACAAGATTACAGGTCATCGAATATGAAAATAGACCAGCATTTTGCTCGATCGTAATATTCAAGGCCATCTCAAAGGACAATGCTCTTTTTTGAGAAGCCAAGAAACCCTTCCTAGGAATAATGATTCCAAGCGGCAGTCTTTCATAAATAATGGCAAATACACAGGAATGTACAGGGTTAAAGATCCAAATGTTGAAAAGGCAAAGGCCTCTCGGTTTGGGACAAATGGAGAATGAGGCTTGAGCTTCACATGGACAATGGTAAGGACAAGCAAATTGCTACATCACAAACTGACCAACAAAAGGTATGCTCTCCTTTCGAGAATCTAAATAAATTTAACATTTTGGCTGAAAACCAAATAATTACAGAGGAAAATCAGAATGAAGGGTCTAATGTTGAGGATATAATTCTTGGTCTCCCTGCTTACCTTGACTCCCCAACCAAATCTGGACCTTCCAATCCTCCTCCTGTTGGCCATAAAGAATGCCCTAATGATGAGTCCTTTTCTGTCCGAGAAAGAGAAAAAGTGCTTTCATAGTTAATCAGCCCTTCCAAGCGACATTTTTCACCTTTGTCTTTGTCCCAATCCAGAGAAGGGGTTTCCAAGATCGTTATCCAACAGAGTCACCCAAACCAAATTTAGCCCGAAACAGACTAGAAGCTCAATGAAATCCCCCATGATTGACCGTGGAGGTGAGAAAAAAAAGGGAAGAAAGTCAAATGCCCAAAGAATGGAAAGAAGAGGTCCAAGATGAGATAGCTAATGGAATTCGGACTACTCTGCTTCCACCAACCGGAAATCTTCCCTTTGAAGAAAACAAAATTCTTAAGCCCCCTCAAGTCCAAGGCAGGGGAAGAGGAAAAAAACTTTAAAAGTTCCAAATGAAGATCATATCTTGGAATGTAAGGGGGCTCAATGGCCTTCCTAAACAATAGGTTAGTCAAATATTTAAGAAGAGATTTTGATCCCACTATTCTTATTTTACAAGAAACTAAAGTCGATGAAGTTTTGTTTGGAAAAATTGCCCTCAATAACTGGAAAAATGGAGAAGCAATTTTTTGCAAAGCCAATGGAACCTCATGTGGTCTTCTTTGTATCTGGAATCCAGGGAAGGTGGAAGGCAAGGTTATTCAATTGGGGGAAAGGGTAATGAGCATTATTTTTAAGGATAAGGTTAATGACCTTTCTTGGATATTAACAAATGTGTACGCCCCTAATTCTATATCTGGGAGAGCTGATATATGGAATTTACTCGACCATTTCAAGGAAGCTTTTCAGGATATCCCATGGATAGTGGCGGGGGACTTTAATACCCCTCTTTACCCCTCTGATAAAAAAGGGGGAGTAGGAATTCAAGCAAGAAGTATGGAGGACTTTCAAGATTTCATCAACAACAACAATTTATTGGATGTCAAATTAAAAAATGCTAAATTTACTTGGAGCAATAGGAGGTTTGGAAATCAACTTATAATGGAAAAGCTTGATAGGTTTTTTTTGTCACAGGAAGCAATACAATCTTTTGGGGATGCAAATCTGTTGTCCTTGCCTCGCATTGGGTCTGACCACAACCCGATTTTACTTGAAATTGAAGAGACTCCAAAATTCAAAAGGCCTTTTAGGTTTGAATCTATGTGGATGCACCACCCCGATCTCAGAGACAGAATTTCTCAATGGTGGCAACATTCTTGTCGTGCATGTGCCTTCATTCGGATTAGCACGTAAACTTAAAGTGGTGAAAGAAAATCTAAGGATCTCGGAATAAGGAAATTTTTGGAAATATTTTTGAAAACAAGAAAGCCATCTCTCGAAAGGTTATCAACCATTGAGAAAAAACTTGAAGAGGGATTGCTGCACTCTTCCCTACAGTGCAGATGAAAAGAAATCCCTTGCTCGAGTACCATAATGTTCTAGCTCGCGAGGAGACTTTTTGGCGGAAAAAGTCTAGAGCTACTTGGCTAAAAGAAGGTGATGCCAATACAAGATTTTTTCATGCATCTACCTTAAGGAACAGAAGCCACAATAGAATTAAAGAACTTGTTAGAGATGATGGATCACTCCTTTCTAGTCCTAATGAAATCATAAATGAAGCAGTTTCCTATTTTCAGAATCTTTTAGGAGAAGAACATTTCAGTTCTGCGGCTTTACCATATTCCTCATTTAATTTTTGATGACTTGAATGGGAAGTTAATTAAGCCTTTCACGGATGAAGAAATCAAAGAGGCCCTCTTCTCAATGAACCCTGATAAATCTCCATGTCCAGACGGGTTTTCACCTCGTTTTTTTCAGGCTTTTTGGGATATTGTAGGTTTTGATGTATGTGCTACTATCAAGGAATTTCAGTCCACAAAGCATATTCCAAGAAGTTTTAACTCCACTTTTATTGCTTTAATCCCAAAGATTCCTACTCCTAGATCTATGATGGATTTTAGACCTATTAGCCTTTGTAATGTTGTTTATAAAATTTTGACCAAGGCAATTGCAAATAGAATGAGGAAGATCCTTCCTATGTTTATTGATGTTTGTCAAGGCAGTTCAGTCCCTAGGAAGGTCCATCCTTGATGGGGTCATAACAGCTCATGAAGCCCTCCATTCGGTAGTCCGGACTAAAAACCTCGCTTTTGCTCTCAAGCCGGATATGAACAAGGCTTATGACCGCATAAACCGGAGTTTTGTCTCTCGCCATTCTTCAGAAATTTGGTTTTCATCATGAATGGATCAAGCTTTTGGAAGGATGTTTTATGAAACCTTGGTTTTCAGTCCTTGTTAAGGGTGCTCCAGCTGGATACTTTCAAAGTAAAAGGGGCCTAAGGCAAGGTGACCCTATCTCTCCCATGTTGTTTATCATTGTGGTCGAAGCCCTTGGGAGGACAATCAAAGCCGCCTGTAATATTGGTCTTATTTCAGAATTAAAGCATCATCACAAACACAGAAGCTACACATGAACAGCTTTGTGGATGATACTTTGTTGTTAACTCTTGCATCGCTTTTTGAGGCTAAGGTCATAAAACATATTCTAGAGCTATATGAGGATGTCATGGGGCAAAAGGTAAATTTTTCAAAGAGTAAAATTTATTTCTTTAACACTCCCATTCGTAGAGGCGTATTAAGATTGCTAGGATTCTTGGATGCTCGGTGTCTACTCTTCCATCCACATACTTGGGCCTTCCTTTATTCACAAGCAGAGCTATTGATTCCATGTGGACTAATGTAATCTAAAGAATTCAGAGGAAGTTTTTCGGATGGAAAGGGAATTTGTTATCTCAAGTTGGCAATGCGGTTCTCACCATATTTTCCATTCAAAGAATCCCTGTCTACTTTCTCTCTATTTTTAAAGCTCCTACAAGTGTCTACACTAAAATTGAACAGATCCATAAGAGGTTCCTATGGACTGGTTCTGAATCTAAGCAACGCTTTCACTTGGTGTCCTGGGATAGGGTTTGCAAACCAAGGGAGTTTGGAGGTATTGGGCTAAGGAGAATACAACATTTAAACATGGCCCTCCTGGCCAAACAAGCATGGCGTCTTTTGACAAATGCAAATGCAGAATGGATTACTATAATCGAAGAAAGTATTTGCAAGAAATTGAATTCTTAAGTTATTCCTTTCCTCCCAGGGGATCAATTTTTTGGAAATCAATCCTTCAAACTAAAAACTTGCTAAGCAAAGGGCTACGTTGGAAACTAGGGAAATGGAAGAAACATTGATTTTTGGGACCACAAATGGTTAAAGGACTATCCCCTCTCTGCAGATCCCATCATTTCAACCCTTAGAGCTTGGACAATTGAAGTTTTTGGTACCAAAGTTGCAGATTTTATTACTTTGTCAAACAATAGAAGGGTATGGAAGCCAATAATGAATAATGATCTACCAGGGGCATCAATAATACTCGAGAATGAATTAAAACAGTCTTTACTCCCTTCTGGCATTCTTGAGGACCAACTTTATCCGGGAAGCTTCGGACAATGGGGAATTTTCTCGTCAAGACCGCTTATCTCGATGCTTATTGATAATGATGAACCTACTTTCCCTCACTTGGAAGTTTGGCCCAAAAGCATTGTTCCGAAGGTTGGGTTTTTTGCATGGTCGGCCATCCAAAATAAGATCCTCACCATGGATAACTTAATAAAAAGAGGTGTGATTGTTGTTAATAGGTGTTATCTTTGTATGTCTGAGTGGGAGTCTGTTGATCATTTGTTTCCGTATTGTAATTTTTCTCGTCTCAATCTTGTTAGGTCTCGTTACAAGTGTTTCATATTTATTGGGTCCATCCTCAGCCCATTTTTGACTTATTTGTCCAGGGGCCTTCCCCATTTTTGAATAGGCGTCTTAGGTATATGTGGAAGATCCGCCTTCATCACTACTTGTGGCGTATATGGTTGGAAAGGAATCGTCGGGCCTTCTTGGATAAGGTTTCTCACTCATCCTCTCGTCCCGTCAAAAATTTTAGCATATGCTAATGAGAATACTTGTTTAGTGCTTGCAGAGATCTAGACCTCCAAATCCTTTTGAAGCTTCATTAGGCCAGCCATTAAACTTACCTCTCACTGATGGCCTCAATCATCCTCAAGTCTGTCCTAGAACCATGATCACATGGACCCCACCCCCCCTAGGGTGGATTAAGTTAAATTTTGATGGGGCATCTAGGGGCAACCCGGTGAAGTCAGGGCTGGTGGCTTACTTAGAGACCACAAGGGTGAGGTGCTTGTAGCTTTTGCAGAACATCTTGGAGCTCAAACTAACAATGTGGCTGAAGCAAGGGCGCTTTGGAGGAGCCTCAAGGTGGCAGAGAATTATCCAGGGAAACTGTTGGTGGAAGGTGATTCTCTTATTATTATAAATCTTCTAAAGAACACTAAGAGAGCTCCTTGGAGATTTGATGACTACATCCATGAAGCAAGGGCTCTAATTCATGACCGACTCCGAGGCCATAATTTTGCATACCTTCCGGAAGCAAACATGGCAGCTGATAGGTCGGCAAATGAAGGCATTGTAGCAGCAAATTTGATCACGTGGACTGAAAATCTTCCTCATGCAGTCTCAATGGTGATAGATAATGAAAAACTTTAGATTGGAAGGCTCAAAGTGGATCAATGACAGAAAATGGGGGCATTTTAAAAAAAAAAAAAATTTGAACCTTATAATGGATTTTGTCATATTTGTTTTTTTTGTTCATGTGACTAGTGTTTTTTGCAGCTGGTGGGGCACTGATATAGGTTTTTTATCTACAAATTCATGCATGGGAAAAATCTGCTTTGGCCTCAAGTATTTCCCAAGGTGTGTTTGGATTCGATGTCGCAAAAAGGCCCTAGCAAGAAATAACAAAGTGTTGGAGATCCCTGACAATGAGGCACCAGACCCCACCATAATAGTCTTGGAGAAGATGACAATTTCATCGACCTCCAACAAGATATCAACCAGCTTGAAGAGTCTGTCCGGCCTCATCGGTGCAATTGTTGATTTGTGTGATTCCTTAAATCTTCTCGTTTTATAGCCGTAGCCCGAGGGCACAAGGAGTCAAAGGCAAAATCTAAATATGATGGCAAGAACGATGATAAGAAGTTAGATGAGGACTACAAGGAAGACCGCTTGGCCTCTTGGCTGTCCATTCTATGGGATGTTTTTTTTTTTTTTTTTTTGACCATATTCTATTATTTTTATATGGGCACAAGCTACTCCGCATGGTGCTTGCATGATTAGTTTTTGTCTTTGTTAGTTCTTTTTTGCGTCTTTCTTTTTTCGATGGCCATAATATTAGGCTTCCATAGTTTAGTTTGGTCGTATTCTAATGGAAGAGTAGGTCTTGGCCATTTTTGTTGTCAGCTTAAACTTTTAGGGCTTGGCCTTTGTCCATTGGTCAGTGGACCCTATTTTGTAAAATGGTTTTGGGTCAACCAGTTAAAACCCGGTGTTAATTATAATATTCTCTTACTTACCAAAAAAAAAAAAAAAAATCTGTCATGTGTAACATTGCATTCATTTTGGAAGGATGTGTTAGATGCTACTTGTTTGTTGTAAAGAGTATCATATTCAATGCTTGATTTGGTTGTAATTTTTTGGCTTCCAATAGACGTATCTTCTTCCAGTAGACATTGTATATTCTAGTAGACTTTGTATCTTCCAAAAACATTTAAATGTCGTTGCTGCTTGGATCGGCTCCCTGTAACGTTAACATTGCTCTAGTGTTGCATTGGATTGCATTGCTCTAGTGTTGCATTGATTCTACAATAGACGTTGCTTTATCTCTTGTTATTGAAAATATTTGAAAGCTTATATTGCTTTCTTGATTATTCCTCTGGTGTTGCTTCTAATGCTTATCTTGTTGCATCTTCTCAGGTTCAAGTTCCAGATGTATGTACTTCAATTGCAACTTTATCTTGCTAGCTTAGTCGTGTGATTAATGCAAAAACAACTTTTTTTTTTGTAGTTTGATCATATGTCCTATCCACTAGTCAACTTACTATTGTACCTAGTCCCTCTACTTATCTTCAATAGAGTTAACCAAATGATCATCTCTAATTTTTCTTGGAGTTGTTGAATGGCTTCACTTTTCCTTTAAACTTTATTGTATTTAGACCTCTCTCTTGTGCCTATCTTCTATATTTATCTCTATTATGAGTTGCTTTCATTTATTTCTTCCTTCTCTATTTACCTCTATCTATTATCTTGATCTCTTGTCCTCTGTCAAGTTCAATATGACCTAAATCCACTTCTATTGTCAAGGTCAATATCTATATGACCTAGTTCTTCTACTGCTTATGTCAAGGGCTATGACCTGATTCTTTTTTTGTTGCATCTCTATCTTCTTCTTTCTACCTCTACTATAAATTCTATATTTCTTAGGAAGCTTTAAATGCTTCTCATATCATTGTTATCTTTCTTCTTTCTTAAATTCTCTACACTTAGAAGCTGAAATTTTTCTCTATCTTCTATAGGAATCTTCTCACACTTTTGTTGCTTTCTTTGCTATCCTTACAATCTAAAATATTGAATCTTGAATCTTTAATATCTTAGGTCATGCCTAAGAACCCAATGTAGTTCTCTTCCTTACTAGATAATCCAATATAATGTTAAGGTGACTTTGAATGTCCTTGAAAAACAATGTCAAGAGATATCTATATCCCTAAATCTCCAACTTTATTTTGAGTTGGTTTTAATCTCAAAATTCAATGTTAGGGGATATCTATGTCCCTGAATTTTCAACTTTATTTTAAGTTGGTATTAATATCCAAATTCAAGGGTTGATTACAGCCCTGAATAACATAGTTGAGTCCTAGTCTTCACTATTTATTCTTCAACCGTGGAAAGACTCTAGCTTTTCTACTCAATATGACCTTTAAAATAGAGTTTGAGTCTCACTACCTTCAAAGTGGATAAACTCCTAATCAACTTTATCAAATATGGACAAAGTCGATTTATAATGGTGGCTTCAATAAACTCTATCAATTTGGACAAAGTTTAGAGGTATGTCTGATACCATTGTTAGATTTTTAAGTCTTAATAATATCAAAATATATCATAGATTATCAAATATATAATAGGTGAAGAACACAATCTTATACTGAGAGGGGGTGAACAGTATAATACCACTTTTTAATTTTCTTTCCCAAATAGTATTAATCAATATAATCAATGGCAATATCAATAGCAATAACCAAAGCAATGCACAAATCATCATACACAATAGAGACACATATTTAACGTGGTTCACCCAAATATGTCTACCTCTACGAAGAAAATATTTCTTCTAAATATTTCTCAAATAATATCTTAGGAATCCTTTCTCTATTACAATGTTTATGGACCTCAGTCCAAAGGAGATGTTGATCCCCTAAATCTAGTTTATGGATCTCTATCCACAGGAGAACTCCTTCTCCTCTTCTCTGGCTGGTGATCCTCTAGAAGATAACTGCCTCCACTGCATTGGCTTGTGGATCTCTCTCCACTGAAGACTCTTGTCCACTCTTAGAAAACCTATCCTCACTGCCCTAGTTTATGGATCTCTATCCACTGGAGACTCTATCCTCTCTGCTCTGTCACCTCCAAAGCTCTATCTCAATTCTGTACTAAACACATTTCAGTCGGTCTAGCATAACTCTGCTCAATCTCTTGCACTAAATACAGTCCAGTTGGTCTAGCACAAGTCTACTCAATAAGCTCACTCAAATTTGCACTAAACATAGTCCATTCGATCTAGCAAAAATTTGCTCAACTCTTGCACTAAACATATTACAGTCGGTCTAGAACAAGTCCACTCAAATATGCACTAAACACAGTCCAGTTGGTCTAGCACAAATCTTCTTAATAGGTCCACTCAGAACCTACTCAAATCTGCTCAACAGGTCCACTCAGATTCTGCACAACTCTGCTCAACAGGTCCACTTAGAACCTGTTCAAATCTGCTCAATAGATCCACACAGAACCTGCTCAAATATGCTCAACAGGTCCACATAGAACCTTCTCAAATTTTCTCAATAGGTCCACACAGAACCTGCACAACTCTGCTCAACAGGTCCACACAGAACTTGTCCAAATATTCTCAATAAGTCCTCTCTAGGACTTGCTCAAATCTGTATTGCAAGCTTCCACAAAAGCTCACACAAAATTAGTCCACAAGTCTTCTCAAAGACTTGCCTCAAATCTTCTTAACAAGTAAATACAAAACTTGTCCAATCTCACAGAAACATAAATAGAATTTTTAGAGACTCAATATGTTCTTTACTCAATGCTCAATCACTTTCTCAACTCAAATAAATATTATAGAATCATAAAGAGAATTGTTAGAGACTCAATATGTTCTATACTCAAAACTCAATCACTTTCTCAACTCAATCTCATAGAAGCATAAAGAGAATTGTTAGAGACTCAATATGTTCTATACTCAAAACTCAATCACTTTCTCAACTCAATCTCATAGAATGATAAAGAGAATTTTTAGAGACTCAATATGTTCTATACTCAAAACTCAATCTCAACTCAAATCAAAATATAGAATAGTTTATTTTATGGAACTTGAAAAATCACTTCATACATCCACTTAACTAGGCTCAATCAACTCTACTCAACCAATCACTTCAAGAAATGACTCTTGCTCACAAACCCTAGTCCAAGCATTTATCATCCAACTCAAAATATTTTCAACAATGCTCAACAACAAATCTCACATAACAATGATACTCATGATCTTTTCAAACCCTAGTTCAAGTTCTTTGCATAGCAACTCACTTCAACCCATGCTCATAAAACAAGGTTTTAATCACAATTCTCAATTTCATAAAGTCTTGAAGCATTAACTCAAACAATTCACTCAACCAATGATTTCAACAACAATGCTAATAAAACAAGGTTTTAATCTTAACTCTCAAATCAGAAAACTTTGAAGCAATAACTCAACCACTTTCAAAAAGGAAACCCTAATCAAGTCCTTTTCACTCCAAACTTAATTTTCAATAAATCCAATCAACCAAGTCAACCAAAGAAGAATTTGCCCATACCTTTTGAATGTCAAGTAGTTGACCTCACAAATCTGCCACACTCACAATTACTTCTTTGCCAATCTCAATAAGGGTTAGAGGATAATTTTCTTCAACAAAACATATCACAAAAATAATATCAAAATTACACCTTATCACTCCAACTTAAATAATAATCAATATCCTCACAATAGTCACAAAAACCCTTAATTCAAAATAACATACTACCCACAAAGTCTTAACCTTTCAATATTCCCCAATAACAATTTTAAGACTTAAAAATAAAAACAGTTTTTTCCTTATAACTCCTAAAGGTAATTCTCAACTATCAAAACTTTATTACAAAGCAACCTTTCCAAACTCAACCACTAAACAACCTTAAACCTCCAACTTATGCATTTAATTAAAAATAAAATAAAAAATGTTACCTTTGCCTTTGGAGGGGATCGAACCCTCAACGTTGCCCCCTATGAGCGCCTTAACTACGGCCAAAGTCATCACACGAGCCAAGCACTCATTGAGATTAGCAAAGCACCACGTGCTTCTTAAAATCCACTCTCTCCTTCCACCTTGGCAAAAGAATGTGCGCAGTAGGTGCTTCACTCAACACACCTCACGATGCACCCGTCATGATTCGAACACGAATTCCCTTGCAAGCCAACACTTTCACACTTTCCAAAATGCCACTAGACCACGTTGTCTTATGCAACTTCAAAAATCAAATCTTCCTCCCTTCAACACTTTGCTGTCACGTTTTTTACATACACTCACGAGCTCTTTCTTTCGTAAGCCAATCTTTTCACTTTAGAGCAAGGATGATAAATTTGAACTTTAGGCATAGTATTTATATGCTTCTTCCACTACTTTGAAAACGTCTGCGCTTTCCTTGTTGGCTTCTATGACGTCGACAGAGATCATAAAGGCTTTGAATGACTGTGGTCTTAAACCCAACCTTTGGGTTTATTAAGATATCTTTAGACTTTATAAAACCCACTCTTTGCATTATAAAATATTATAGTAAAAATTATAATTATTTTATTTGGTTTTTCACCCTAGCACATTTAATATTATAATAACCATTATTATAATATTATACCTTTGATAAAGTACCTTTAATATTTATTTATAAAATTTAAATTCTCACTAAATTTAAATAATTTATAAAATAAATATTATAACTCCTTTTTAACTTCTATCTTTTGCACTGTTTCACTTGATCTTTGGCCTTCTTCTTGGATATCAAATAACCATTTTATCCCCTTTGTTTTATGCTAAAATATTTGGAATTAATGATGACTTCATCTGGTGACATCAATGACAACTTTGACTTAGGGACTCAAAATGTCCAACAATAGGATCAAATATAAAATAGACACAATATAATAAGGTCAAATATATTTTTTTTTTAAGTTGGAAACAAATACTCACAATATTCAATATCGTTTTTCCTTCATATCAAAATCAGTAAAGAGTGAGATACATATTATGGAGCCTTATCTCCATGATATAGTTTTACAAAATAACTTTTTATATTCTTGACTATTCTTTTCCATATGACCTTGGAAATCCTAACTTACCACTTGCAATGAAGACTCTTAACCTTTGTTTATGACATATGTGCATATCCTAATTTACCAAATAATGTAATATCATCTCACAAAAATATCGGCTAAAGTAGCAAATAGGTTAGAATAAATTCAAATATTCTTATGGACTAGTGCAAAGGAAAAACAAAGTATATCCTTGGTAGCTTGGGATAGGGTTTGTAATCCTAAAATGGAGGATTGGGACTGAGAAAAATGAAAGGGTTTAATAACTCCTTGGTTAGCAAAATTGGATGGAGGTTGATTCAAGAGAATGAGGCTTTATGGATAAAAATAATTAAAGCTAAATATCTAGAGAATAATAAGTCTTTTCTAAGATATGCAAACCCTCCTCCAGGTTCCTTTCTTTGCAATATATTGGTTAATATGATACCGCTTCTTTGGAAAGAGATTTTGTGGAAGGTTGGAGATGGCTCCCAAATTGATTTTTTGGAAGACTCGTGGCTCATGGATACTCCTCTAGGGATGCTTGATGAGTTGAATCTTAATAGAAACCTTTTGGTTGATTCCTTTAAAATAAAATTCAAATATTTTATAAATAGAGAAATTGGTGGCAAGCAATAAAAAAATATCGATAGGCATTCTAGTTCGAGGTACATTTAGCAAGTAATTGTGAAGATAAATCAATTGCTACAAGGATATCATTTAAGCCTAAATAAGGACAAATATACTATTATTTGGACTCTCAATTCCTCTAGTAGATACTTGTTAACCTGTATTTTAAATGCTTGCCAATAGGTGGAACACATGGACATGTCCGATGCTCCCTCTTAAAAAGGAAAAGTTATTTCCTCCAAGGTTCAGGTGGGTTGGGTCTCAACCATGCATGGTTTACTCAAAGGAGGCTATGTTGGTGATCCACAAGTTTTTTTGGGGGCTTTTAAGCACTTTCAGTTTATCAAATCTGATTTTAGTTTTTTTTTAGTCATTCAATGTATCAAATCTGATTTTAATTTTCAGCCATTCAATGAATCAAATCTGATTTTTAATCTTTAGCCATTCAAATGCATTAAATCTGGTTTTAATTTTCAGCCATTCAATGAATCAAATCTGATTTGAATTTTCAGTCATTCAATGAATCAAATCTGATTTTTAATCTTCAACCATTCAAATGCATTAAATTTAATTTTTTCAGACATGCTTAAGCAAACTCAAAAATTTTCAACAGCAAAAACACACTACAACTACAACCAAATAAGAAAAATAAATAAATAAAAATCTAATCTACACCACTAATCTAATAGAGAGGATGAAAAATGTAAAAGGAGAGGGTAAGGAAAATCAAAACCCGATTATCCTTGATTTGCCACAGCATGTAATGGAAAATTCAAATCATGAAAATACCTCCAGGCAGCAGTATACACACAGTTACCAGGAAGGAAAGTTGCAAAAAAATAAGTGATTGCAGCCACCATAATCATGCATAGATTGCATTCACAACAAGAACTTCCACAAAATTATTTATTCATGAAGAAAATTGCCATCCATTTGCAGTAGAAACCAAGGAGTCTTCAAAAAAAAATGCAAAAAATCAAACTACTCTAAGAGCTACTGCTAAGAATATCAAGAGTCTACTTCAAAAATCTAAATAATGGAACCATGAATTTCAGGTGAGAGGGGGAACATCATGACAATTTTTCAGCTGTTGGCCCCTTGTGTGGTGGACAACAATATTCATGCTCATTCCAACAACTTTATAGAAAATCATGTGCATTTAAAATTCTAAAATTAGTATTGGTTGAGTAGAGCTTATTGTAAGATTTCCAACGCATCCGTTTTGAGCTTAATCGGAGTTGTGAGCAAAAAGTTATGGCTCGTGAAAATTTAGCACACCGAGATTTTTTTTTTTATCTCGGTATGTTAAGTAACAACTGCAGTTGGAACAAAAGAAAAGGTAGACCAACATACAACTGAATATTAATGAACTAAAAAAAATACTCAATTGCTCTATCAACATGTAGTGCTTTGTTTTAATGAATCGGGTTGTTTACAATGCACTACCCAAATCTGGGCTCTCCCATTTTCACCAACTCAAAGGTCCAAGGGAAATATTACAAAAATAAATAAATAAATAAATAAATAAAATCATCAAAAAAAAAAGGGTCCATGTTTAGAGTGCTAAATGGGGTGTGTTGTCAGGGTACAACAAATGCCCAAACAAATAAACAAACAAACAAACTAGCATTTGTCCGCACTTACTGCATAAATGATCAAAATTCAAATAAATTGGTTATTCATTAATATTGTTTCAAGACTTCCAATAGCAAACTTGAAATCTTCAAGGGAAAACTAGGTATGGTATTTCAGCCTCATCATGCATGAATCAAAGTAAGGAGCCACTTGGAGGGAGTCATAGTGTGTGGTGAAGTGCATTGGTTACCTTCCAACTCAACATGTTCCGGTATGATGCAATGAGAACAGACTTGAACCTTCCCTTTTTTCTTTTTAATTTTTTATGGGTTACTATATACTCTCTTTTTTATGGGGGTGAGGGATGTGGAATGGCCTGGATATTGCTTCGCTGCCAACTAGGTGTTTGTAGCCTCTACGGAGTTGCCTCTGGTCCCACCCTAGGCCTTGCTCCACTACCAATCGGGTGTTCATAGCCTCGGTGGAGGTTGCTCAGATCACCTTCATGAAGAGATGCTTATGACTTTCATTTTACAAGTCTTTTCAATATTTCTCTTTTTTCTTTCCCTTTTTTTATAACAATCTCTCCTTGGATAAAATAATTCAGCCAAAGATTGGGGATCAATCCATGGTGGAAATTATGAGGTGGATAAAAAAAAGGTTGAGTTGAGGTCAATTATCCCACACCATGACCGTATATAGTGAGTTGGACTATTAAATGCAAATAGTGATGTAGTGACTTTCTACCAAAGCGAAAACTTACCATCTTCGAATGGTGATGAAGAAATAAAATCCCAGTTCCATCAGGAAGACCATCAAGTAAGACTAGATTAAATCCGAGAACAATCCTAAGGAAGAATCATGATATTCATACTTTGATCATCAAACAGTAAAATTGAAGCAAAAACATATTTGAAAGTAAGTTGTTTTTTATTTTGCATTCCCAATATTTTCCCATATTGCTAGAACAAGCAAAGGTAGCAGAAAGAAAGAACAAAGCACAACATAAAATCAACAAAAAAAACTAAACAATCGAGCCAAAGAAGGCTCCTTATTGAAAGTAAAAAACTACAGAAAGGGAAACTAAATCAAACAGGACCGCAAGCAGAACTTAAGCATGAAAATAATGTTTGAGGAACTGTCCATTCACAGGAAGTGGAATATCCTCACCAGTTAAAGTTTACAGCCTAAAAGCATTCTCACCCAAAACTTCAGAAATTTGATATGGGCCTAACCACAAGAAACTAAATTTGGGGTGCTCACCCTTCTTTTCATGTGCTTTGTCCCACATCAGGACAAGATCAGACACTTTAAAGCATTTGTTTTTGGACTTTTTGTCAAACCAATGTTTAACAACTTTCTGATGTTTACTAAATTTATTCAATGCTTCATTTCTCTTTTCTTCTAAATATATCATGGGTCCCTATTTAGAGTGCTAAATGGGGGTGTGTTGCCAAGGTAGAACACTACTTAGTTAAATTAGGATGTGAATCCCATATGTCTCCCTCTTTAGGTAGTTTTTATGTAAATAACATTTGGAGCAAGTTTTTAATTTCAAATATTACCTTCTTCTTGTGGTTGGTCATACAAAATAAGATTTTAACACTGGATAATTTAATGAGAAGGGGATTTTCTCTCCCCAATAGATGTGTGTTATGTCTTAAAAGTGAAGAATCAATCAAACATATGTTTATGGAGTGCCCCTTCTCTTCAAAGGTTTTCAAATTGATGATGAAGAAATTTGAAATTCAATAGGTGAAGCCAAAGGATGTTACAAATTTATTAGAACAATGGAAATATCCATTTTCTAATTTAGGGTTATCTTAAGCTTGTAATTTATCCCTATCTCACTTTTTGGGGGGCATTTGGAAGGAAAGGAATAATAGAATCTTTAAGGAAATGTATAGGAATGAAATCTCAACCTTCAACAAAATTTTGGTTGTAGTTAAGGATAATCTCTCTATTATACCTCATCATAATGATGGAGGAAGGGTAGTGGAAGCTATATTGCTTTAAAACCTAAAAATCAAAATTATGATATTGACCCCAAAATATTGGCTAGATGGAATATAATCTGGAAACCACCTCAACTTGATTGGATTAAAGTAAACTTTGATGGAGCAACTAAGGGAAACCCTTGTAGGGTAGGAGGAGGGGGAATTTTCAAAAATCCAAGTGGGAATATCATAGCAGCATTTGCAAAATATTATGGCATTTAATCCAACCATATGGTAAAAAAAAAATACCATATTCATAGGCATGAACTTAATGAAGCAGCTAATATAAAAAGGGTCATTATTGAAGGTGACTCTTTTAATATTATTAATTGCTTAAGGGGTAAAAATGAAGCTAGTTGGAACATATCAGACATTATATCATATGCAAGAGATATTAATTGAGCCTTTGAGGAGGTTAATATAGTGCATATATATCAAGAGGGCAACCAAGCAATGGATTGGTTGGCTAATAAAGATGTAGATAGTCCTAAACCAATTATATGGAGGGATGATTTCCCTAGTAGTTGAGGAGTATAGTTGATAGGGAGTTGTAATCTTATCATAGATAGAATTAAGGTTAAACTATTAATCAGTGGTTACGACATTTATTCACCTCTTGTAGTCATAGGAAGGGAAGCATTTTTATTTTTTCGCTGTAAGGGGTCTATGTGAATTCTTGTCTTGTTATGTTGCTAATAATTGCAGATTGTTGATGTCTTAGTTCCTTTTTGTTTTTTATGATTCTTCATTGTTTGATTTAATTTAGAGGAGTGGTATTGTAATAAAGGGCTAGGGCCCTTTAAAAAACCCTTTATTTTTACCCAATTCAAAATAATAATATTTTCATATTTATATATATAGATAGATAGATCGATACTGGAGGTCTATGACTATTTGGTTCCAATTGTTTGATTCTTCCTATTATGTTTCCTTTATGTATGTATGTTTATGTTTCGGTCTATGCTTATATATGCTTAGAGGAGGCAGTGTTCAACTTTCTAACTATAATATTGGGAGGGATAATGTAGTGGTAAGTCCTTGGGTTTTCATCTTAGAGACCCAATTTCAAACCCCAGTATGAGGGGACTAGGATTCCTCATAAAACCAGTGTGTTTAACTCAATTTTTTTGTCCTGTGAGGGATACTATAGTGGCATATATTTGGGTTTTCTTTCAGGATACCTAAGTTCAAACCCCATACAAGGATATCAGTACCCCTCTCAAAAATCTACAATTTTAACTCAATATTTTCTAGTGGGGTCTTGGTTCAATGGTTCGAAAAAATAGATGATGTATCCCATACCAAGGTTCTGAGTCAACATTCAATAAAAAAGCATATTGAAGTAGTCTAATCACACAAATATTGTTGCAAAAATAATATTTGGTAACTACAAAGAGAGGATCAAATATATTATCCTAAAAACCAATCTCTTCCTAAATATTGTACTCAATAACAATAAAAATATACTTTGATACCAATGACCCAAATCGTAGTGCCCAAGATGATGGCATGAAAGACAACTTATCATTCTCCATATTTGTTCCCATTGGATTAGCCAATAGTTATTATTTAAAATGACTGATATAATATCCATCTAATGGTTCTATGGACCTACAACTCAATTAGGTAGATCAGAAGTATGGAGTGGTATCAAGCCTTTATGAGAATTAAAGACCAAGAAACCCAATTCATGATCATAGGAGATATTAATGCCATAACCAAGGTGGATGAAAAATTTGGGAGAATTAGGAAAATAACCCAAAGTATGAGAAATTTCTCAGATTTTATTCAAAAAAATAATTTATGGGAGGTTGATCATGAAGAGGACAAATATACATGGACCAACAATAGGACATGCCAAAATTTTATAGCAAATAAATTAGACAGATGCATACTCTCAAATCATTGGCTAAATGAAGGGACTTGTGCTAAAATGAATACCTTGACAAGGATTGGTTTAGATATTTGACCAATAAGAGTTAAAATGGTGGTAAATGAATTAAAAAAATATCACATTTTAAATATGAGCAGATGTGGGAATACCATCCTCGATTTGTTGATGATAGTGAAAACGTGGAATTCTTCATAAAATAGTGGATTGTATACACTTCCAAAACAAATTAAATAAATTACATCTAGATTAGAAGAATGGAACAAGAACACTTTTGAAAATATTTTTTAGAGAAAATAACTAAAAGAGGAACTTTTAAAATTTCAAATGTGGGCACAATAATCCAAGCTTAGAGGAAAGTGAGTTGCTTAGTGAATATCATGATATTTTGAGTAAGGAAGAGAAATTTTGGAGATTAAAATCGAGACAAACTTGGTTAAAAGGAGATAAAAATATAAAGTTTGTTTATAGTATGGCAATAATATAGAGATCAACATCCATAATTAGTAGTATTGAATCAACTGAGGTGGTTTAAATTGAAGACCAAAGTGAAATCAGAAAGGAGGTAAGGATTTTCTAACAAAATATTCTAGGATCAGAGAATATTAAAGTTATTAATGATAAACTACTGCAAGACATACCTTTAGTTATAATAATTGAATATTATAGCAAACTAATGGAGTCTATTACTCTGCAAGAAGTTCATTCGACTCTTTTCTCTTTTGATAAGGAACTATGGACGGGGTTTAAATTGAAGACCAAAGTGAAATCAGAAAGGAGGTAAGGCTTTTTTAACAAAATATTCTAATATCGGAGGATATTGAAGTTATTAATGATAAACTACTGCAATACATACCTTTAGTTATAATAATTGAAGATAATAGTAAACTAATGGAGTTTATTACTATGGAAGAAGTTCATTCAACTCTTGACTCTTTTGATAAGGATAAATCTCTAAGTCTGGATGGGCTCTTAGTAGCATTCTATCAGCATAACTAGGAAATAGTGAAGGATTATTTGTTGGTGGCAATGAAACAATCTAGGGTAAAATAGTACATACCTTATAAAATAAATGCAACATATCTTATCCTGATTCTAAAAAAGAAGGATTCAAAAGTGTTTGATTCATTTAGGCCCATAAGCCTATGTAATATATGGCATATAAGATAATTTCCAAAGTGATGTCAAATAAATTAAGACTACTATTAGACAAAATTATTTTAGAAGAGTGAGGATTTATGAAAGGGAGACATATTCTAGATAAAATCATAGTAGCTCATGAAGAAATGCATTCAGCAGCTTCTAGAAAAGAGAGCAATGAACTTAAAACTTGATATGAATAAAGTCTATGATAAGGTTAAATGTGTTTGTTTTTGCAGTATTAGAAAATCTTAGATTTGGGAAGAAATGGGTTAGATGGATTAAATTTTACATCTTTATACTATCATATTTAGTGTTGGTCAACAGACTATTAAAAAAATCATTTAAAGCTAAGAGGGGTCTTAGATAGAGAGATCCTCTATCACCGTATTTGTTCATTATTATGGTAGAGATGTTGGAAGGAACTTGAAGAAGGCATAAAAATATGGGCTAATAACAAAACTTAATGCTAGTAATAACATCAACAATATCACCCATCAACAATTTATAGATGATACAACCCTTTTTGGGAGGGCAAGGAAAAATGATACCAGAGCATTGAATAACTTATTAAAGGAATATGAAAGAGTGTCGGGAAAAAAAGGTAATAGGACAAAATTCAAATTTTAGTTTCCAAACACTCCAACTACAATCAAAGGGGGGATATGTAGACTACTTCAAATTGAATAGGAAAAATTACCAACAACACATATAGGGATACCCTTATTTGAGGGGAGAATGATGATATAATTGTGGAATCTAGTTATAAGTAAAGTTTAGAATAAACTACTAGCATGGAAAGGTAGATGGTCATCGTTAGAAAGAAAAGAGTAGCTAATTAAATCAGTCTCACATGTCATTCCAACATATTATATGTCCTTGTATATTATGCCAAAATTGATGATAAAAAAATTAATCTATATTATGTGGTTATTTTTGTGGTTAGGATTACATGATAAAAGGAAATTTCCTTTGGTGAAATAGAGCAAGGTGTGTGATAATAAAACATGTGGATGTCTTAGTTTAAAAGTTCTTACGATTGCAAACTTAGCTCTTTGGGGAAAAGTAATTTGAATATTGTGTAAAGAGAGTCAAAGACAATGGTCAAGAATTCTTCTAAGTACATTGAACTCAATGACCTAAGCTTAATATTTACTGCATTCTCACTACCATATGGTTTTGCACTATGAAACCATATTAAAAAATCAATTGATCTAGTGATTAAAGTTCTAATATGGATGGTATGAACTAGAGAAAAATATATATTTGGATAGATACTTGGTGTGATAAAAAAGCACTCAATCTAGATCCAATTTTGAAACCATGGATGAGATTACTTCAAGACTAATATTATGATAGGGTTTCAAACATTATGTACAAGGATCGGGAAGGAAGATACAAATGGAAGTAGATTTTTTAATAAGTATATAAGACATTGATGCTAGGAGACAATTGAACGAAAAGATAACAACAATGATTATTTTGAGGGGAGTCAAGGATAAGTTTATTTGGAAGTTGAATAGCTTAGTAGAATACATAGCAAGTAATGGATATAATATACAGCAACAAAAAAAAGGATTACTACAAGAATATGGAGATATTTGGGATAGTCTGAGCATTCCAAAATTCAACATGTTTGTATGGTTAGTAGGCCATGGAAAAATTTTATCCTAGGATAACCTAATGAAAAGGGGTTTTCATGGCCACTCGTAATGTGTTCGATGTTGAAAGGAGTAGTAGAGTATAGACCATCTCTTGGGACACTATTTAATAGTCTAGGAACTATGGCAATGGATTCTTAATATGTTTGGTAAATTCATGGTGATGAATGGAAGAATTGAAGAATGGTTAAAGCAATGGCATAGCACTTTTAAAAGTGAGGTATTACAAATAATATGGGATATATTGAGAGATACAATACTTGGGATTGTATGGTTGTAAAGGAATAGAAGAAATTTTTTAAGGAAAGGAAAGCAATTTAGAGGTAATGAAAGGAAGATTTTTTTAGCCATAAAGGAGTCTAAACCAACCCTATCAACTCACACAATCCTTAATCTTGAAGTAGAGAGCCTTGATAGATGGATTCAAGTCATCAAATGGAATTATTATGGGAGAAACAAAAGTAAGGCAAAGAATATAAAGTGAAAACCACTGAAATTGGAGTTGGTCAAATTGAATTTTGATGGAGCATCTAAAGTAAATCTAGGACCAACAAGAGGAAGAATAATTAATAATATTAGGGGTGAGATTTTATCACATTACGCATTCAATAGTGGATTTAAAACAAATAATGAATTTGAAGCTTGGGCATCTTTGGAAGGGTTAAAAATATGCAAACAAATGAAATGGAACAGAGTATGGATGGAAGGTATTTCACTAATAGTAATTAATAAAATTTTGAGGAAAGAAAATGTTCCATGAAACATACAAGAAATCATTTTGGAAATACAAGACCTTGTTACAGAGTTTGAAGAAATCATGTTTACACAAATGTTGAGGAAAAAAACAAATGTGCAGATAGGCTAGTCAATATAGGGGTTTTAATAGAGGATCATGAAGTTAAATTCTCTTTCCCATGGTTAGAGGAAGTAGTAATTTTAGCTGAAGTTGACAAAAAAATGTTGACTGCATGAATAAAATAATGATTAAGATATATTTTAATGTTTTCCATTGGTAATAGTTTCTATATTTTATAGCATTGATGTGTTTTCATATATACTATTTTTTTTATCGTTTAAATTTAAAGTGGGTTTTTATCAAGGGACCCAAAACCTGATTACAACAAGTCAAAAGACTTTTTAAACAAGGCCACAGGAAGGTTGTAGGAAAGGACACTAGAAAATCCAAAGGAAAGGCAAAAGGATTACCTTTTGGGATAGGCTTAAGGATAGCCTTTTAGGAAGGCTAAAGGATAGTCTTTTAGGACAGGCTAAAGGATAGCCTTACAGGACAGCCTTCATAAAGGATGCTCAAAGCGAGAAAAAAATGAAATTCTCGTCTTCATTCAAATTTGAAAAGCCCTCCCAGTGGGAGGAGGAGAAATCGAGAAAAATCATTTGAAACACCCGCCTAGCCATGAGTTTGAACCGTTCAAAATGTGGGAAAATAGCAACCCACAAAAATTTGAAATGTAGAATCCCACATAGTGGAAAATATAGAAATCAAGCAGAAAACACTGGAATACCAAAAAACAAAACCAAGAAAACCCCTTGAGTAGCATGAAGGGGCCTAGAAACAACACAAAAAATACAAGTATGCAAAGGAACAACATCTTGCATAGGCCTGAAAAAGGTACAACAATCAAGGGGACTCCATAGGCCATGAAGTCCCATTACAGCAAGGAAATCTACTCAGAAGTCGAAGGAGGTAGAGAAAAATTTAGTGCAGAATCGTAAGCCACGAGAGAGAGGTGGGGAGGTCCCAAGGAACCTCAACAGGAGGAGCCATGAAGCATGATCTATCGACGAAAAGCGTAGGTCCCCCCAATATAAAAATATGCAACAAAAACCCTAAAGCATCCTCCAACACCATCGACGAATAGCTTTAGGGATCCAGAAGAGGATGACCAACAGGAACATAGTAGCAATTAGCACAGAGACCCATCCCCAAGCCATGAAAAGCGTTGAGATCCCACCACCAAATCCACATCTAAAAATCCAAATAACAGCACCATAGGAAGAAGCACGAGGTCCTTGCCCAAGCCAAAAAGAAACTGTGAAGAGATGCTCATGAAGCCAAACTCCCAAGCTGTAATTCACTACACTAGAAGAACCTTCGATCCTTAGCTCCAAAAAGACCTTGCAAGAAAATGAAATAGAGCAACAAGCTCCAAGGAAAGGGATTCCTGAAGGAACTTAGGAATCCTAGGGAAGGTCCCAAGGAAAACCCAGGGACATCCCAAAAAACCCCAAGGATGTCCTAGATCACAGGCACCAAAAAAAAACTATTTATTACAATTCTTGTGGTTGCATATATGCCTCTTGAAGGAAACTAATAGTAAAGATCTAGAAAGCAGACTATGATAGCGTGAAGTGTTAGAAATATTACTCTATTAAGTTGTAGCACATAGATGGTAGAGATGGAGTTTTGATACTATGAAGGTTGTCCTAGAAAATATCAAAAAGAAGGATGCTAAATTTTGGAATATTTGTATTTACAAAGAAAATTGAAGAATATCCAAAAAATAAAAATCAATAATTCAAACTTTTTATGAAAAAAGATGTAGGTATCTAGCTATAGCAACTCAATTGAGATGAATTGAATTTCTTTATAAACTCTCAAGCTCTAAAGGAGAGATTTGTGATTTGTCAAGGGTGGGGAACTCAAGTACAACCCTTTTTTCTACTAATATATATATGTCCATCCGACAATTATATGTGATATAATCCCACCTATATTGATTGAGATTTGTATTATTGGTTTTCATGATGAGGTCAAAGTTGTGAGATAGTTGATAATTTATGAGACTTGATTATTATTCAATTATAATAATTAATCAAGCAAAAAATTGTTAATGGATTGGAAAAAATATAATGAATAATTTTGGAGATGAATTAGGATCTTGGAAAAAAATAAAAATTAATAATGGAGTTCTGATATCATTGAATTGACATTAAAAATATTATGATAAAAAACATTAATACATTTATTATTATATTTACTTATCTTATTGATTAAAAACATCTATTTAATAGACTTGATGATAATAATTTAAAGGAAAAAAATTAATATTATGATTATTAATTTTGGATCAAAGTTTACAAGAAAAATATTATTTTAATAATATACAATTTGTTCTAAAATTGGTTATATGGGATTGAAACAAGCCCTACCTATGTTACATCATGACCACATAATGGTATTATTACAACTTGAAAATTATACATGTATCGCATGCCAATATTTGAACCTAGGTCTCATTCTTGAAAGTTAAGAAATTTAATTGCTTAAAATATTAAGGTTCACCTATGAGATTGGAACTTTCGTCTATAATGTAAAATCCTTGCTCCTAACCAATTACCCCAAATCCCTTGGTCTAGCAAGTCACAATTTTTTTATTGCATGATTATATATATATATATATATATATATATATATATATATATATTTTTTTTTTTTTTTTTTTTTTTTTTTTTGGAAAACATCCCAAAAGGAATGCCACTTTTAGGTAAGACCCAAGGAGGCGGGGTATCTATTCCACCAAAAATTCCCAGGACTCGGACTTGGCCTACCACCTTTGACATAATCAAGGAGCAAACAAACACACAAAACCAATTTAAAAATAAGTAAATAAATAATTAAATAACAACAAAAATAATAAAATAAAATAAAAAACATGCTCCTTGAGTGTGTCAAAAACAAAAGCACAACCAAACACGCACAATAAGATAAAAGAAACCACAACATGAACCATATAGAAAAACACAAGAACCACATAACAAAACACAAACAAGACAAAAAAAAACATAACACTACAAAGACATAAACCAAAAAAAACATGAAAAATAAACACAACCAAAACCTAAAATATTAAAAAAATAAAATAAAAATAAAAATAAAAAAACAACCAACAACAGACAATAAACAAAAACAAAAAACGTAGAAAACACTCACACAAAAAAACACAAATAAACACAAACAAAGAGAAACACAATAACAAGAACAATAACAAAAAACATAAAAAAACACAAAACAAACAAAAACACAAGAACAACAAAAAACAACACAAAGAACACAAAAACAAAACAAAACAAAAGAACACACACCTTAAAAAACTAAACAAAAAACAAAACAAAAAAGAAAAAAAATTGAACATAACAATGACCTATCTAGACTAGAAGACTATTAAGGCAAGAAACAACAAAGGAAACAAAAGAAAGAAAATAGTGAGCTAGGGAACTAAAAAAACCTGAATGAACCAAAGAGAAGCAAAAAAAGCAAGAAGAAACTAGGTACCTTCAAAACTGGAGCCATCCAAAGAAATGATAGAAATAAGAGCTTCCCTAATTTGCGAAGCCCACCATCTAGGAGGGTGGCCATAACAAGTAAGATCACCTTTGTCCAAAGCCCAATTAGCTAAAGCATCAACACTCTTGTTTTGATCTCTGACCACATGATTGTAATCAACTTTCAAAAATCCTGTCTGGATTAATTGAATCTTCTCAATAATTTTTTTTATTCTCTAATCAACCTTATGATTATTGGAAGGAATCTTCAAAAGTGTTGTGGCTGATCCACAACACACCCCAAAATTGGGGACCCACCTTTTTTGCATGCTTTCAAAGAAGATCTCAGTGACCCAGATGCTAAAAATCAAGAAAAAGGCAAAATTGCACAAGGATGAAAAGGGGTCGCGAAATCGCGACATGTCGCAAAATCGCGGCCGAAAATGAAAAGGTGTCGCGAAATCGCGACATGTTGCAAAATCGCGGCCAAAATGAAAAAGTGTCACGAAATCGCGACAAGTTGCTCCGTCGCTGCCAGAAAATGAAAAGTGTCGCGAAATCGCGACATGTCGCAAAATCACGGGCGAAAACGAGAAAGCGTAGCGAAATCGTGACATGTCGCAAAATCGCGGTCAAACTGGTCAAACGGGGCAGGAAGCAGAAAGCGTAGCGAAATCGTGACATGTCGCAAAATCATGGTCAACGCAGTCAACGACAGCAGGTGGGCGGAACCGTCGCGAAATCGTGACGTGTTTGATTTTCGCGGCCCAGAGAGGAGAGAGAAAGATGAAGCAAAAGTGTCGCGATATCGCGACATGTCGCAAAATCATGGGTCAAACCGGTCAAACAAGGCAAAACAGAAAAAACGTCGCGAAATCGCGACAGGAAGCGGGCAGAAGGCATGAAATAGAAAATGGTAGCGAAATCGCGACGAAAATCGACACAAGGCTCATAAGCCAAAAATGGTAGCGAAATCATGCAACTTTTGAGAAAGCATGCCCGCCAGACAAAAGCGTCGCGAAATCGTGACAGGTTGAAGCCCAAGCAGTACGGATGAAAAAAACGTCACGAAATCGTGACAGAATCGAGCGAAAGGGTCCGAGGCACAAAAACGTCGTGAAATCGCGACAGGTAGCAGCAAAGGTGCCCGAAGTGAAAAAGCGTCGCGATTTCACGACAGGTTGCAGCTAAGGGGCACGAAGTGAAAAAACGTCGCGATATCACGACAGATGCAGCGAAGGTGCCCGAAGTGGAAAAACGTCGCGATATCGCGACAGGTTGCGGGCAAATGGTACGGAACGAGGAAAACGTCGCGATATCGCGACATGTCGCGTTTTCGCGGCCAGGAAGGCGGACAAGGCTGCATGCTATTTTTTGTCATGATTTTCATGGGGCCGTTACAGAACGTGCAGAAAAGTGCGGGACACGTGGCGTACGAGCTGCGAAGCGTTACAAAGAAGATCAAACGTCTCAATGTCGAGCATAAAGCCAAAACACACGCAATCAAAGAAAGATGAAACGAATCGATTTGGAAGATGAAGCGAAGCGTCACAGGCCGAAACAAAGAGCATTGCCATAAAGTATAAATGCAAAAGCACAAATTGACAAAGGGTCGGAAACCGCTGGAGCAGAGTTGCAGTGCTAGAGGCCAGAGGGTCATTCTGGGCCTGCTTTGAGGTTGTTTTCCTTCCTTTTGCTGGTTTTGAGAAAACCAGAAAGTCTGCTATTGTAACATGATTTATTTTTAATGCAGAGTGTTCAAAAATTTGCATCTTGTTGGCAAGAAAGAAGGAGATCTTCTGTGCATGCTAATGGATTTAATGTTTATTCTTTTGTTTTCAGATTTCAGATTTATAGATAATGTTAAATGCCACTTTTGTGGGTTGCATTAGGCGAATATTTGAAATCTGAATTTTATTTCAAACCCTAGGAATCAACACTTAACTTATCAGGATTGTGCGTGTTTGCAGGTCCCATAGGTTAGGTTGCATGCATGGAAACCTCACATCTTCGGTTTTGCCAGGACGGGATAGCATCAAACTGAATGCAATTTTAAATTTCTTTTCTTTTGCATTTTATTTTTCTTTTTGCTGCATTTTATTTTCAGAAGTTCCAATTTTATTTACAAGCATTAAAATAAAATAAAAAATTAAAAAACTTCAAAATCCATAAATAATTCCATTCATGTTATGGCATTTCATTAAATTTTATTTTGAAGTTACAAAGATGGTCATATAAGGATCAAATCACATTTGCTTTATCAGGGTTCAATGAACAATCATTAAATTTCACAAGTAAAATAAACCACAGTGCCCCTTGTTTTCAGTTACTTGCAACCACTAAGGTGTTCCAAGCATTTTAATTAAATATCTTTATTTGAGATTATTAATACACAGATGCAAAATGCTAACATAACAGGAACCTTGGAGAAATTATATGTTTAATTTCTTTGCAAGCAGAGGATTTAGAACCCAAATCCTATCGGAGAGTGTGTTTTCACAATCGGGTGAAAATACCACTCAACAGATTGGCGCTAGAAGGAGGGCCTAAAAAGGGTTTATTTTATCATGATTTTAGATGCTACGGGTTTTTAATTGTTTAAGAGCTTTACATTGCTAAATATTTCAAGTCCATTTTATTAGCATCTTCGGCCTCTAACACCACTCAACGGATTGGTGCTAGGAGGGCCGAACGGGTTTATTTTAGTGTTATTTAAATTTAAATTTTTGTATGCATTAGTCCTCTAACATTCAACCGATTGTAAAAAGGACGGCCTGAATTTATTTACTTGTTCTATTTTAATTCAGGTATGTTGTATATTCTTTTCTGATTGTTCATACAGAAATATGTGATTTGATTTAATTTTGAAAATTTTGGTTTCATGCAATTACTTTTCATTTGATTTTAATAAATACATCTCTTAGTTGATGCTAACTTGATTTTTTTTATATATTGCAGGTTGAATATTCAACAGATTTGGTTCTAAAATTACATTTTAAGTTTCACTAATGGCAACACTTGAGGAGCAAATGGTATCCCTGAGAGCTGAAATAATGTCTCTAAGAGAGAGAATGGTATCAATGATAGAGGATTATTATGAGGGTTTATCTATACCTGTGGTACCCTATCAAATTCCTACAATGTTATTGGATTTTTTACGGTGTTTTAATCAAGAGGTGCCACTAGGATACTTGCAAAAACTGCATGTCTACAAGGATGCATTATGTAAATTCCAGATTTTCTATGAGGAGGTGGCTTGTAAGTTATTTGCATACATTTTGGATGATAGACCATTCTTTTGGTATAGCCAACTACCCATGGAGGTTAGGACTTCTTGGATACAATTAGAAGCAGCCTATCTTTATCATTTTGGTAATCAGGTTGACTTAGAAATATTGAAAAATCAGTTTACCTCCATATGTAAAGAGCCTAATGAATCCTTGAGTCAATTCAATGGAAGATTTCGTGAGTTGCACTCCCAAATGTGGGAAAATTTTAACACATTAGAAGAGGAAGCCATGGAAGTATACCTAGGAGCCATACACCCCACACTTGCTTCACTCATTGAGGAAAAGCTGAGTGGCTTGTCTCTAGAGAAAATCCATGAGGTCTTAGAAGAGTTGGAACGGCAAGGTCTTGAAGAAGAAAAGGCACAACATATTCACATGAGAGATTGTTCTTTTGATGCCAACCTACACCAACCATCAAACATAGCACCCTCCACTCCAATGATACCTAAGGTGAATGATCAAGGGGATGAATTTGAATATCCAAATTTTACGACCACCTTAGATGTAGTCCACGAGGAGGTGCAAATTGCTAAGCCAACATCCACTAGTGAGGATCATGAGCTCATTCATAGAGATACATGATTATCTGGATGAAGGGGTTCTAAATTCAACAATGTTTGATATATGTGAATGGATGGAACCCACCATAGAATTGAATGAAGTGGTTGAAAGTGAAATGGAAAGAAAATCAATAAATAAATTTGAAGATATGATAGAATTTCACCACTTGTTCTTGGAAGATACTATTGATGAGATGTGTAAAATTAAAGATCAAGAAATTCTTCACCCTCCAAATTATGATAATGAATCATGGGTTACTAATTTGGACAATGATAGCCTTATAAATTTGAATTCAAGAAATAACCCACTTTTGGAAATAATTGAACCATCTAAGGAAGGTGAAGATGAATTTGATGAGAAGCACATTGATGAATTGGAAGATGTTGAAGAAGTAGTTGAACGCCACCACTTGATTTTGAAAGAGGATTATTATGATGCTTGGAAGAAGTGGGAAGACTTCACTCATTCCAAAACTACTAATGAAACTTTTGTGCCAATTGATATACAGGACAACATAATTGCCTACTCAAAGGAAGATATTACAACTCCTGTACAATTTGAGGATGTTTTGGAAGAGGGTTTCAAATCTCATCAAATTTTGGAAGATTATAACCATCTTATTGCCAAGGACAAAGAAGAAAAAGAATTGATGAATGAATCAAGAGATCATGTCACAAACATCATGGATTTTCATTCTATGGATTTGGATGACGATTTTTACAATGGTTGGGGGAGATATGATAATGCATTCTTTTCTCACATCCCTATAGATGAAACTCATATTTCACTTGATATGCAGGATGTTGAACCTTCTACATCATACGAAGATCTCATATTCACAAGATTTGAAAAGGGGACAAAATTTGATCATGTTGAATATAAATTCATTGAAAGTGTGGATGCAAGTTTGCATGATGATTTGGAGGATTCAAATGAAGAGATACCATGGATAGTGAACAAAGAATTAGAACCAAATGACAAAGAGATGGATCAATTGGAAGCAACTCAAATAAGTGATCATCATGAGTCATGGGACATACACTTTGACCAAGAATGTTTGAGGATTGAAAAGGATGACCATATTTTGAATTTAAATAATGTTTATGGTGAAATGTCATTAAAGGTAAATGAAAAACAAGGTATAATTTTTAATCACACCTTTAATAACATTGTTTTAATGAATGGAAAAGAAGTTGATGCACTTGAATTGTTAAATCAAATTCATCAACAATTACTAATTGAATCTAGGATAAAAACTTTTAATGATCCTAATTTAGTAAATATCCTAGATGCTTGTAAATTGTTACACAAATTTGATTGGCCTACAAATTTGGAAAATGATTTGGCTTTGAAATTTGTAGAAATAGGCTCTTACTTACAAAATTGCATATTTGAAAAAGATAGCCTAATTCTAAATCAAGGAGGGAATTATGAAGTTTACATTTTAAAGAATAGACAAGATAAAATTGAAAATCATTTATTGTCTAATCATTTTAGTAATTTGATGCTCACCTATGGGAGTATTATTGGAACTAAATCAAATTGGTATGGTGAGCATGGCAAGTGGAAATTTGTTGCATTGTTTGGCTTAGTCTTGTTTGTGTTGGATTCCCACAACATTTGGCATGCATATCATGTCATATTTTTGTTGAAATGTTCTAATCATGTGTGGGATCCAGGAAAGTGATAATCCAAGCTTTGCATCATTTTGTATTATAGTGTACATTTGTATATAGATTTTGGTTTCTGGTTTTGGGTTTGTGTTTTCAAGTTTCATTTTGGGATTGCTATTTGGATTTGGATTTAAAGTTGTGTGTTTATTTGACATGTTTTGTTTGTCTATAAAAAAAAAAAAATGATGATGAAAAAGTTGCCTTGAGATGCTAACTTATGTTCTAGATCGGGAGAATATGAAACATTGGAATTGTCTTGTAAAAGCTCCACAAGTAACACAAACAATTTAATAATATCGTTTGAAACTTGTGATGCATGAAGTAGTCGATTTATATAGCAATATTTCATCTGCAATTCAAAAGACAATGCATTCATATTACATCTCACTTTGCATATACATGCCATCTTAGTTGCAAATGCATTTCAAATACAAATCATTAAAGTGTGTCAAATCCTCTTAAGGTTATGCTATCACATAAATAAGAAGAGAATCCTAAGGTTGGAAACTGAGTCTTGAGATATCTAGAACCAAGCACGTCTTATACATTAAAAAGGATCTTGAGCAAAATGATCAAAACCTAACTTGGAAGAAAAGGTTGGGCGAAAGAAGTATTTCATGTCTATCCTATTTATGCAACATGATCCTTAAAACAGTGGTTTTGACCACTTCCATAAAGCTTAAAGCCTAAAATCAGAGTAGTAAGGATAGGGCTAAATCCTCATCGAACTTAGGTTGAGGATCCAATTCCCCAAAGCTTTGATTTGACCTACATGGAGTAGTAAGGATAGGGCATAAATTCTCATCTCGCTTAGGTTGAGAATCTGATTCCCCAAAGCTCCTATGTCTCATTTCATAATAAATCTTGGATTGGAAGGATCGTACTAATTGTCCCTAGCAAGGATGGGTAGTCATCCCCAAGGTCTAAGCAATAAAATTAATATTTTCCATTTACATCTAAAGTTTGGATTGGAAGGATCGTACTACATGTCCCTAGCAAGGATGGGTAGTCATCCCTAAGGTCCAAGAAGTAAAAAATAAAATTTTCCCATCTCATATTTATATTGGATTGGAAGGATCGTACTACTTGTCCTCTAGCAAAGGATGGGTAGTCATCCCCAAGGTCCAAAGAAATGAAGATAAGTTTTGGATTGTGGGGTTAAGTATGCCCATGCATGGCAACATGTCTTGTCTAAAAAACAAGACCACTGATTGTCCAAAGGGTTAGACTAGCATGACCATTTCTTCCATAATTGGTTAAATTATTTTGCTCAAAGTGAGGTAATGAATTCTAAATCAGAATAGTAAGGATAGGGTTAAACTCCCATCTCGATTAGGTTGGGAGTCTGATTCCCCAAAGTTCTGATTTCACATTCACTTGCACATGGGTTCAAGATAGTAGGGACTCATAACCAACTTTGGGATATATAATAAAGCAATTCATATAGTTGATCCTAAGAGGGTTTGATAATCTTGAATGTTTGTGTATGATACTAGAAGAAAGACTATGCCTTTTATAAAAGCAAAATCGCTTAGCATATTTATTAGATTACACAAGTCATTCATAATCTCACATATGCATTCATGTAAAATTGACAATGGAATGTTGATCAATTTCAAACGATAGGGAATGAAAACACATTGCACACACCGAGCTAATACTTGATGATTCTGATGATTCATATATTTTTGATCTATGGGCATTTGTTTATATTGCTTATGTGCTAATGCATGTTTTCGAGTTTATATATGTTTCCAGGTTGGGTTCTCACCAAAATGCTCAAGAGCATTTGACAATAGAGAGTCACCATTTGTTGTGGCTGATCCACAACACACCCCAAAATTGGGGACCCACCTTTTTTGCATGCTTTCAAAGAAGATCTCAGTGACCCAGATGCTAAAAATCAAGAAAAAGGCAAAATTGCACAAGGATGAAAAGGGGTCGCGAAATCGCGACATGTCGCAAAATCACGACCAAAATGAAAAGGTGTCACGAAATCGTGACATGTTGCAAAATCACGACGAAAATGAAAAAGTGTCACGAAATCGCGACAAGTTGCTCCGTCACTGCTAGAAAATGAAAAGTGTCATGAAATCGTGACATGTCGCAAAATCACGGGCAAAAATGAGAAAGTAGTGAAATCGCGACATGTCGCAAAATCAGGTCAACCGGTCAAACGGGAGAAGCAGAAAGCGTAGCGAAATCGTGACATGTCACAAAATCATGGTCAATGCAGTCAATGGCAGCAAGTGGGCGGAACCGTCGTGAAATCGTGACGTGTTTGATTTTCGCGGCCCGAGAGGAGAGAGAAAGACGAAGCAAAAAAGTGTCGCGATATCGCGACATGTCGCAAAATCGTGGGTCAAACCGGTCAAACAAGGCAAAACAGAAAAAATGTCGCGAAATCGTGACAGGAAGCGGGCAGAAGGCATGAAATAGAAAATGGTAGCGAAATCGTGACGAAAACGAGGCAAAGGCTACAAGGCCCGGTAGTGTAGCGAAATCGCGACGAAAACCGACACAAGGCTCATAAGCCGAAAATGGTAGCGAAATCGTGCAACTTTTGAGAAAGCATGCCCGCCAGACAAAAGCGTCACGAAATCGCGACAGGTTGAAGCCCAAGCAGTATGGATGAAAAAATGTCGCGAAATCATGACAGAATCGAGCGAAAGGGTCTGAGGCACAAAAACGTCGCGAAATCGCGACAGGTAGCAGCAAAGGTGCCCGAAGTGAAAAAGCATCGTGATTTTGCGACAGGTTGCAGCTAAGGGGCACGAAGTGAAAAAATGTCGCGATATCGTGACAGCATGCAGCGAAGGTGCCAGAAGTGGAAAAATGTCGCGATATCGCGACAGGTTGCGGGCAAATGGTACAGAACGAGGAAAACGTCGCGATATCGCGACATGTCGCGTTTTCGCGATCAGGAAGGCGGACAAGGCTGCATGCTATTTTTTGTCATGATTTTCATGGGGCCATTACAGAACGTGCAGAAAAGTGCGGGACACGTGGCGTACAGGCTGCAGAAGCGTTACAAAGAAGATCAAACGTCTCAATGTCGAGCATAAAGCCAAAACACACGCAGTCAAAGAAAGACGAAACGAATCGATCTGGAAGATGAAGCGAAGCGTCACAGGCCGAAACAGAGAGCATTGCCAGAAAGTATAAATGCAGAAGCACAGATTGACACAGGGTCGGAAACCGCTGGAGCAGAGTTGCAGTGCTAGAGGCCAGAGGGTCATTCTGGGCCTGCTTTGAGGCTGTTTTCCTTCCTTTTGCTGGTTTTGAGAAAACCAGAAAGTTCTGCTATTGTAACATGATATATTTTAATGCAGAAGTGTTCAGAAATTTGCATCTTGTTGGCAAGAAAGAAGGAGATCTTCTGTGCATGCTAATGGATTTAATGTTTATTCTTTTGTTTTCAGATTTCAGATTTATAGATAATGTTAAATGCCACTTTTGTGGGTTGCATTAGGCGAATATTTGAAATCTGAATTTTTATTTCAAACCCTAGGAATCAGCACTTAACTTATCGGGATTGTGCGTGTTTGCGTAGGTCCCATAGGTTAGGTTGCATGCATGGAAACCTCACATCTTCGGTTTTGCCAAGACGGGATAGCATCAAACTGAATGCAATTTTAAATTTCTTTTCTTTTGCATTTTATTTTTCTTTTTGCTGCATTTTATTTTCAGAAGTTCCAATTTTATTTACAGGCATTAAAATAAAATAAAAAAATTAAAAAACTTCAAAATCCATAAATAATTCCATCATTTATGGCATTTCATTAAACTTTATTTTGAAGTTACAGCATGGTCATATAAGGATCAAATCACATTTGCTTTATAAGGGTTCAATGAACAATCATTAAATTTCACAGTAAAATAAACCACAGGTGCCCCTTGTTTTCAGTTACTTGCAACCACTAAGGTGTTCCAAGCATTTTAATTAAATATCTTCATTTGAGATTATTAATACACAGATGCAAAATGCTAACATAACAGGAACCTTGGAGAAATTACATGTTTAATTTCTTTGCAAGTAGAGGATTTAGAACCCAAATCCTATCGGAGAGTGTGTTTTCACAATCGGGTGAAAATACCACTCAACAAAAATATTAATCATAAGTTGAGAGTCAGACTCAACTAACACATTTTCCCATCCAACCTTAGTAGCCTCCTAAAGGCCTCTGAGGATACCATACCCCTCAGCAAGGTTATTGGAAAGAATACCCAAATTATCAGCAAAAGTAAAAACCAGGGAGCCATCCGAAAGTCTACCAATTCCTCCCATACTGGCTTTTCCAGTGTTCCCTCTAGAGGCTCCATCAGTATTGACTTTTCCAAAATCCTTAGGAGGAGGTTGCCAATTTCTTGTCCTATCCATCTTACTAATACTTACATTCCCTTTAATATGGTTGCCCTTAGAATATTTAATCTTTAATATTTGCATCACTTTATCCCATCTTTGGTGGGAGTTTTGGGGGTCATTAAGGAGTTGATGCACTGATTCAACTAAGTTGGCTATGGTCTTTTGCCAAATATAGTGAATATCCTTCCTATCTTGATTAAAAATTTGGTTGTTTTTTTCAATCCAAATATTCCAAATAAGAATGGTAGAACCCTTCCAAACTAACTGCCTAATAAAATGATCAACACCCTCTTAAATAGGCCAATCCCTCCAAAGCTGATCAAAAGTAAAAAAATTAGACCAATGTAAGCCAAGTAAAGTGGCCATTCTCCTACATAGATTAGAGGCTAAAGTACACTCAATAAAAAGATGGTTGAGATTTTCTACATTCTCTTCACACATCTCACATCTAAAAGGGCCATGAAACCCACGCTTCATAAGTTGCTCACCAGTAAGCACCCTACGATGCAATAAAAGCCAATTAAAGAACCTCACCTTAGGCCAGAGCTTTTGAGCCCATAATTGAGAAAATATGTCAGAAGAATGGTTGGGATTATTATGGCATAAGGTCAAATAACCTTGAGCAACTGAATACTCACCCTTAGTAGTGTTGTTCCATCCAAAACAATCTTTTTCATTGGACCAAGAGAGAGATCTCATATGAAGGATGCCTTGGATATCTTGTATTTTCCTTTCTGGGATTTGAATAGGCCAGTCCTCAATAGGGATCCAATATCTACCAACCTTTGAATTACCAGTATGGTACCAACAGTAATTAGCCACCTTTATCCAGTTAGCTCGATGAATCTCCTCCATCCAAGACCTCCAATCGGGAAACTAAGTTATCAAAGGCTTGTGACCATCCCAAGAATCTGTCCAAAAATTTACCTGTTGACCATTATTAATGATCCAAAATAATTTTTTCTTTATCAAATCCTCACCAGTCTTAAGAACTGCTAAAATGGGAGAACCTTTGGTAGGAAGTTGATAGTGAACAAGGTCTTCAAGACTTTTGTTCTTAGCATATTTAAGATGGAGATTATTGGCCCAAAGAGCATTGGGGTTATGCAACATCCTCCAATATAATTTAGCAGCTAAAGCTTTGTTGTTATTAATAGAAGATCGGAATCCTAACCTCCCTTTATTCTTAGGAAGACATAAAGTGTCCCATTTCACCAAGGTCCATTTTCTTTTCTCCTTAGTACCACTCCAAAGGAAATGATGACTGATTTGATCTAGTTCTCGAAGAACAACCTTTGGAATATTCAACATAGAAGATACATAAATAGGAATAGCTTGAAGGACTAATTTTACCAAGGTGATTCTACCCCAAGAAGAAAGCCACCTGTTGGTCCACTTTCCAATTTTCTTCTTGAATTTTTCCAACAACCAATTCCAATCTTTATTTTTCTGCCTTTGAATATTTATGGGAATACCTAAATAAGTGATTGGAAGGGAGGTCTTCTTATATCTTAATTTATCCAAGACCAAGGATTCCTGTCTAGAGTTGTCTTCATTGATCAACTGCCCAGTAGCCTTAGAAAAACAGCTAATGATTTGCTTAATATTAGAAGCTTCCTTAATTGTAGCTTTACCTAAAAGAGTAGAGTCATCCACAAATTGAAGATGAGAGATATGTCTAGCTCCATGAGCAATGGTAACTCCCTCAAGGGTTTTTTTTTCCCTCTTTTTGGTTATAGTCCTACCCAAGCATTCAACAAGAATGATGAATAAATAAGGGGATAGCGAGTCACCTTGCCTAATACCTTTGGAAGCTGGGAATGACTGAGAAGGCCTGCCATTGATAATAACTAAGTAGTAAACTAAAGAGATACATCCCATAATCCAATCCATCCAATATTTAAAGAAACCAAATTGACTCAAACAGTCAAAATCTTTGGATAAGTCTAACCGAATGAACATGGAAGGAGATTTTTGCATATCCATGGAATGGATGGCTTCCTGAGCAAGAACTATCTCATCTACTAGTTGATGCCCTTCCACATAACCCCCTTGCTCTGGGAAAATAATCTTATGCAAAAGAGGCTTCAACCTTTTTGCCATGATTTTAGTAATGATTTTGAGAAGAACATTACATAAAGCAATAGGTCTAAAATCTGAGATATGATCAACCTCTTGAGATTTTGGAACAAGAGTAATATAATTTTTATTGATAACCTTCAAAATTTCTTTGGCTTTCCTGGCTTCTTCCACCACCTCTAATAAATCAACATGAAGGATATCCCAGAACTCTTGGTAGAACTCAATGGGAAAACCATCATGACCTGGGGTTTTCCCTTTTTGCATTTTAAAAACTACCTGTTGAAGCTCATTGATAGTAACAGGAGTAGTCAAAATAGAGTTCTCCTCAAAAGTGATAAGAGAAGGGATTGCTTGAAGAACATTTGTTTGAGAAGCTGAGTCAAGAGGAGTAGCAGCAAAAATATTGGAAAAGTAATCAACAACAATAGAGTTTGAAGAACACAAGCTTATACTGAGAGGGGGGGTGAACAGTATAAGACCTCTTTTTACTTTTCCTTTATTCTTCAAAATAGTAGAGCTAAATATCCAAAGCAATATCAAAGCAATGCACAAGATCATCCACAAAGTTACACAACAATTTACGTGGTTCATCCACAAAACTTTTCTCTAAAAGTTATCTCAAAGTTCTTTGGGAAACCTTCCCAATTACAATGTTTATGAGCCTCGGCTCAAAGGAGATACCTTCCCCTAATCTGAATTTATGAGCCTCTGCTCAAAGGAGATACCTTCCCCTTCGTCTCGCTCCGGTCGGTGATCCTCTAGAAGACCTCTCGCCTCTGCTTGCCCTTAGCAAATGGAACTCTATCCATAGAAGACACCTGTCTTCCCTACTCTGGCTGGAGACCTCTGTCCTCAACTCTATCACCTCAAAGCTGGTCCTCGAATTTGCACTAAACACAGTCCTTCGGTCTAGCACAAATGTCCTCTTCCTCTGTCTTTGATTTGCACCAAACACAGTCCTTCGATCAAGCACAAATCTGTCCTCGGGTTCTACTCATAGAACCAATGCACCTTTGTCCTCAAGTTCTTTGATAGAACTATCAAACTCAGCTTCACAAGTCCTCTGCTAGGACCTGTCCAAATCTGCTCACAAGTCCTCAATGGAACCTGTCCAAAACCTGCTCACAAGTTCATCAAGAAAACTTGCTTTGCATGAACCCACAAAGAGAATTGTTAGAGACCCAATGTGATTCATCAACCTCATAGAAGCATAAAGAGAATTGTTAGAGACTCAATATGTTCTATACTTAACTCCCAATCTCAATCTCAACTCAATCTCAATCTCAACAGAATAAGATAGATGTAGTATGCTTTTCTCAAGAACATGAAACTCAACCCAAAAATTGCCAACCATGCAATATGTCATATAACAATGATACTCATGTTCTTTCCAAAACCAATATCTTTTCTCAACCAATTAGGGCTTCAACAACAATGCTCAAAGACAAAGTTTAACCAACATCATTCAACTCAACATTAACCTTGAAGTATTCAACCAATCACAACTAGAAAAGGAAACAAGTAGAAATCCTTTTCCCTCCAAAGATATTTGAACAAAACAGCCACCAACACAATATCACCAAATGCAAAGAATAACTTGTTCAAATCAACTCAATGGAGTAAGCCCAATATCATGTATCAAGTAAAGCACTAACGTCATCAACACAACCACTATGGAAGCAACTTATCCATCACTATCAAAACAGCCATCTAAGGGTTTTCATCATCTCAATGCAAGTAACAAGACTTACAAACATAAATTCTAGTGCCCAATGCTTCCACTACCTCAAACCAGAATTATGCATTCACCAAAATTCTCATCAAGGATAACAATGCATAAGTAGTCTTCAACAAACCGGAAACTAGGACTTATACCCAACCAAAGGAAACCTTGTTGAATACCTTTTCACTCCAATCTTATTTCAGGAAAACATACACCAATCATACTCATAAGAAGAATGTGCCCATACCTTATTGAAGTGAAGGAACCCCTTTGGAAATCTGCCACAATCACAAAATTCTTTTGCCGATCTTCACAAGGGTTAGTAGATCACTACATAATCAACATTAATCCACTTTTCAATAATCATCACCAAAGCCCTTAATTGCACAACTTCCTTATCTCTCCTAAAACCACTTGTACCATAAAATAAAATAAATCACAACATTTCATAACCTTATAACTCCCTTATTACTCCTTTTAAAACATACATAGTAAAGCTTATGAAAGCAAAATAATTCCTTACGTTTTTGTCCTTTTGTTCTTTGTTTGAATGTTTTCCTTTAGCATTGAAAACTTTCTTGAACAAGTTACAATGATTCACCTCCACGCGGTTTTTGACCAATTGCCTTGTTGCCCTTTTCACTATCATGACTATAGCATCCCGCTGCCACGTGTATACCTATCTGCTGGAGTAGCGCAATCGTAGAGGTCTACCTGCACTCCTGTAGTTAGTATGTCCAAACTATGGTATCCAACTGCAATCACCGCAAGCCTTGTGTCATCTAGATCAGCACAACTGCATCAGTCTAGCATACGAAGCTATGCCATCCGTGTGGAAACCCTAGCACACTGCGTGAAACTGTTCCAACTTTAGCAACCACGACTTCTAGGTTTTGTTGAACCTGCTAACAGTTTTCAACGTTCACTCCTTCAGTCTTGTTGATGGATTGTTGCATGGCGTTACCTCCTTTCGATGATCTACAATCAAAACTTTGCGACGGTGCTTCTTCTTCTATTTGACTTCTAGCTTGACGTCTCACTGTCTTCGTCGAAGAGTTCCAGCAGGACATTCCTTTTCAACTTTGATGACTACACCCTTCCGCGACGTCGCCTCCATCCCACACTAACTCTCGCAGAGATTTCTCCTTCGCCGTTAATGCTTGACATCTTCCTTTGCTACAAAGACGAAAACGAAATGCACTCTGATTTATATCGATTCACACACACTGAAATAAATTTATTAGCCCCATTATATATGCACTTCGATGCATTACCAAACACGTCAGCATTTCCAAACACGTCGGAAAATACTTTAATTTAATTTTAAAATATTAATTTAAATTTTAAATAAATAAAATTTAAACTAGATATTTAAAATTAAATATCTTCATCACCGGGGCACCTTTTTCAACGAAACGAAGAGCCAGCTTGGGTTTTAAGAAAAACCCATTTCAAATCTGTTGTCCATGGTTTTAAATAAAACCTTTTATTTTTTCTGCCTTGGTTTTCACAAAAAACCTTTTCGCTTCTTGACATCAATGACAACATCAACAGAGCAAAGGCAATGTACCCAATGTACCCAAAATTGCCAACAGAGTTCATGTCATCCCAAGTATAAACATCTCCAGAATTTGATTTCAGGGAAGAAATAAAGTTGTGTGATCTTCGAGCTAGAATATATTTGTGGAATAAATATGTATTTCGATCTCCTTCTTTGAGCCATTGAATTCTAGATTTTTGCTTCCATAAGATTTCTTCTATTTTTTCCCATTACTCTAATTGAGTTGTGAGTTTAATTTCATTTGCACTTCTCTTCTCTGTGAGGCCATCTAAACGTATTTTCTTATTCAAATTTTCAATATGAGCAATAACTTCATGTTTTTTTTATGAACATCCCCAAACTATTTCCAGTTCCAAGTCTTGATTTTGGATTTAATGTATTACAGTCTTTTGGTAAAATAGAACATCTTAGTCCCATGCCTAGGTTTACCTTCCTTCCACCATTGTTGCACACGAGGTCTAAAGGAAATGTCTCTAAGCCACATTAATTGAAAATGAAAAGGAGATAAACTCCCATTGGTTTTCCACATTTCCACCATGACTGACCAATGATCCGAACCAGCATTATTAAGAGTCTTCACTTTAGGAATGTGACCATGGATTAAGAAATTTTTAGAGAGCAAAAACATATCCAATCTCTCCATTATACAAGCTAAGCCTTCCCTTCTGTTAGACCAAGTCATAAGGCCATTATGTGGTTGGATGTCCACAAGATGGAGGTTTGCAATATATTCGCTTATGAGGTCAGTGTTTTTGTCCAAAATTCTATTTCCCCCCCTTTTCCCATCCAGAGAGAGGATGGTATTAAAATATACTCCGATCAAGATCCAAGATTCAAGAAAATGAGAGATAATATGAGTTATATCCTTCCACTGTCTTCTTTTTTCCTCCAAAGCAGTTGGAGCATAAACAATAATGCAGAGCATAATTTTGTTGGAATGTCTACTTTGAATAGCTATAGCCAACAGACCCCAAATGCCAACCATATGGTGAATAACTACCTCTTTTGGGTCCCAAAGACAAGCAATGCCACCGAAGTCCTCTGGGAACTGAGGGAAACCACTTTTCCAGTTGGCAAAATTTTACTGGCAATTGAGTTCATATCCTCCATTGACATATTTGTTTCTTGAAGGAAAACAATATGCGGATGATTTATCTGAATCATTCTTCTAATTTCATTTTATTTTGAAAGACTTCCTTTGAGTCCTCTAATATTCCAAGTGATGATCTTCATTAATACCAGGACTTAAAAAGTTGGGAAGGGCATTAATCTTACCTTCCTCTACAAGCTTTTCACCTTCTTTTACCATATGATATTGATTGGTCTTGCGACCTGCTTTTTGATCAGAATCCATCTTCAGTTTTGTTTTCCCTGTTTCTTGACTTATTCCAATTGAATCTAAGATGGCTTCTAACTTTGAAGAATGCTCATACACAGCCAAAATTTTACTAGAGGGTTCAACGGGGTCTATATTGGGACCTGTATTATTTGAAGTTTTGACATTTAAAAGATTGTTTTTCTTATGTAAATTTTCTCCCTTTTTTTTCTATTGAAAACCTTTGATTTGTTGGTTTGTCTCTGAGTTCTTCCCTTCATATTTAAATTGTGTTTCTAAGATTTTTGTTTCCATTATTTCCTCTTCCTCACTTGGGACATCATTTGTGGAAAGTATTTCAAACATATTAGCAGATGACTTTGATTGATCCTTCATAACTGGTTTTTCCTGAGTGTTCTTCTTCTTAGGCATTTGGAAACCTGCTGAGTTTATATCTTCTTTCTTTTAATCAGAATTTTTATTTGGGAAAGCACTGGCCAAATGACCATAATCATGGCAAATTCTATAACGAAAAGGAATGTTCTCATAGTCACTACTTTCTCCCAAGTATCTTCCCCAAATTTTAATGTGATATTTTTAGGTAGGGGTTTGTCAAAATCCATTAAAACACAAATTCGAGCATAAATAATATGTTCAAAATTTTGAGTACAATTAGCAATCATCATAAAAATTCCTAAAGAGTTTCCAATTGAAGAAAAAACAGTAGGATTCCAAAATTCAATAGGGAGGCCAAAGAGTCTAACCCACATGGGAGCTATAGAAGGCATCTCTTCTTCGGCTTTAAATTTAGTATGCCAGGGCTTCATGAAAAGCGCTGCTCTTCCAAAAAACAAAGGACCCCCTTGAAAAGTTTTCTCTCTATCTTCATTATTAGAAAATAAAACAAGAAAATAACCATTTGGATAAATAGATATTTGTAACTCACCTTTATTTTTCTAAATTTTTGCAGCCCAGGCTTTGAAAGCAGATAGGCTCGGACGAAAACCCATGAACCAATAAATTAGTCCTCTTTTTTCCAAATCTTCAATGTCAATCTGAATGTTACCCATATCAAGCTTAACAATAGGAGTTCCATTAGCTGCTTTAAGATATCCTGACTCTGTTTTCCTGGGATAAATCTTAGGCATTCTTAGAGGTTTATGGGAAGCCCTAATATTGATATTAGCATTGGGTTGAGGTTGTCCACCACGGAGGGCATCCCTAAAATTCATTTTTGGGGCTGAGTTTTCGAAATTCTTACCCTTGATAGGGGTTTTCACAGTAGAATTACTTTGTGGGTGCACCTTAGCACCAGATTCACTTGAGATATGAGCTATGTTTTGATCAACTACTTTAAACTTGTTTTGTGATCTCTTTAATCCTTGCCCTAGACACCGTGGAAAGTTATGGTTTTCACTTTTTTTTTGTGCAACAAATTGGAAGTCGTTGTCACTCAAGTTCACTGTATGATCTGTTGAAAGATAAATTTCTAACCCATCTTGGATCCCCTGCAACATTTCTTGCTAAAATCTTAAGAATAAACCACAAAAATATTTGTCACTAGGGCTCGAAGGCCCTAAAAACCAACCTCTGGAGCTGTTTGCACGCAACCCATATGAAACCCGCATAGCCGCTTGCCAAAAATCTTGTTCACACATAGAGATGCACTAGGATTTGTGTTGCTCAAAATTATATGAAACTTTGTGGAGACGTTCTAAGGTTTTTTAGACATCAACCCCCAAAATTTCAGCTCAATCCAAGTCCGGATGAGTGAGATATGGCCGAAACAAGTTCGATAGTTTGGGCAATCCTACGAAAAACATCCCTCCTCTAAAGCGAATCTAGCATGATTATATATTGAAAACAATAGTACTATTTAATTTCTTCTTTGACATACTATAAAAATGAGTGGTCATATTAATTATCTTGACAAGTATTGAGAAAATTATGATTGTTTTAAAGTTGACCCTCTAATTATAAATTAGTACATGTATTTCATGTCTGACCTTTATTATTGTTAAATGCATGATTATATTACTAAAAACAATAATAAGTCATGTGTGGCTCATATTGGGAGCCCCTCACATTGAAATAACAAAGTTTTTAACTTATTTATTTTGTAACAAACAATGCACACCAACACACACACGTTGTGGTTTGAAACATGGACCTCTCAAAGAGAAGCCAAAGCCCTAACCATTTTTATTTTTTATTTTTTTAATTGGTTAAATGGAATTAAAATGGGCCTAGCCTATATTACATTATAACCACATAGTGGTATTATATAAATTTGGAAAAAAAAATTGTAACACACACAACGCATACCATTACACACACATGTCGTGGTTTAAACCTTGGACCTCCCAAAGAGAAGTGGAATCCCTAACCACTGTGTTTTCCCCATCGAGACCAATTTGGCAATTTTGCATATATCATTCAACAATATTCAAACATGGATCTCCTCCTTGAAAGGCAAGGCATTTACTTAGTTGAGCCTATGTCATTTGATCAAATAACAAAATATTGTATTTGTTTCTAAGTTAATTAAACCATATCTAACTTGTCTTTTATCATAATATTCTTCATCTTCCTCAAAATTTTATGTTTTTGCAATTAACTCCTTTTATAAAAAATAATTTGAAAAATTATATTAAAACAAAGATCATTTACAAGTTGGGATGAGACTCCTCCCAGCCTTAGTCGATGAGAACACTTGTTTACAATAGTAAAAGGAGATCTGCATTGGAGCCAAATCTCCTAAACCATATGTCTGCAATGGTTGTCCAAATTAGCTAAACACTAGATTTGCTCACCAACTTGCCTAATCCTCTCATCCTCAATAGCCATGCCACTGTGCCACTGAACCCCTACCTCCTTCTTGATACCCATCTTAGCCAGGAAGTCTACCACTTTATTCAGAGCTCTACCCACATAAATCAGAATCACATCATCTAATTCCCTCCACAATTCCTTAATTTGGGTGACAAGAATCCTCAACCTCCATGTCTCCAAAGCAAAGTTCCTCATGCAATCCAGAGCTCCTACCAAGATTTGAGAATCTGATTCTATGATTATCCTCCTATAACCTTGTCTTACTGCCTAGATAGAAGCAGATTTGATAGCTAAGGCTTTTGCTTCATTGTTCGTGGCCCTACCCAGGCCCTATAGTTCCCAATAGAGCATTGTCCCAACATGATTCCTATAGACCACTCCAATTCCAGCTCTACCTGGATTGCCTTTTGCAGCTCCATCAATATTAATTTTAATCCAACCTTCTAGGGGTGGTTTCCAACTAGCTTTGTCCTACCCCTCTTGCACTTCGACTTCCTTCTCCATCATCCCTATATCAGCCTGAGTTTCCTCTTTAGCATACACTGCCACAGTTTTTATGACTTTGCTCCAAATGACCTACCAAATGCCATCCAAGGATGAAAAGGTTTCTCTAAAAATTCTACCATTTCTCTCCAACCACACTTGCCACCAAATGAAGTTTAATCCAAGCTTCCACCCAATATGAAGAGCTTCAAATTTAAATCTACCCCTCTTCCATATTTCCCAAATATTAATCCGATTCAAATCACCATTGGCTCAGATTTTATAAGCTAAAAACCATCGCTCCCAGATCTGGCATGTGAATGGGCACTCAAACATCAAGTGGTCAGATGTTTCCTCGCTCTTGTAGCATAAAACACATTGGGATGGACCAATGATTCCCCTACGTCTCAGATTATCAAAAGTAAGAATTCCATTGTGCATGAACTACCAGGCAAAGAAGTTTACTTTCGACCAACCCTTGGACTGCCAAATATTTCTCCAATCCTCAACCTGATATGCATGAGGAGGAGGTTCTAGAAGGATCTTATCATATCCATCCTTCATTATGTAGACTCCAAGGCTCCCATAGCCCCAAGCTAATTCATCCTCCTCATCTCTACCTATGAGAAATATTTCTACCAAGATTTTAGTCATGATGGGTGTCAATTTTAAAGGGATTGGAATTGGCCACTCATCCAACTTCTTAAATTGCTTAAACCTATAATCCCCCAATTGACTAGTGTTGAAATAACTTTCAATCTGGATCCAACCCCTACTTTCCATGGTTATTTTTATTAGTTGTAATTCTGGGAATTCAACAATGATAGGTGGGTATTGATCCCATGAATTAAAATCTGTCTTCTCCCCTCTCCCCACTTTCCAAAATAATCCATCTTTCACTACCTGAGATCCTAACTTTAGAGCCTACCACACTAAGGACCCATTACCATCCAAAGGGAAATGACTCACCTCATTCGGGTTCACCTATCCCAAATATTTACTAGTTAAAACTCTACTGAATAAAGAAGTTGGTTGGGAGATCCACCTCTAGTAAAGCTTTCCAGCCAAAGCTTTATTATTTAACTCTGATCTCCTCAGTCCCAAACCTCCCTTTACCTTGGGTTGGCTTACTTTCTCCCAACCTACTAAGGCCCATTTCCTCTCTCCTTTTACTCCTCCCCATAAAAATTTTCTAGCCATCTTGTCCAACTCTTTCCATATGGTATGTGGGGCAACAAGGATAGAAAATTTATAAATTGGCATGGCTTGAATGACTAACTGCAAAAAATTTAATCTACCCCCAAAGGTTAACCATTTGTGAGACCAATGGTTAATTCTTTCTTTGATATGATCCAAAATATTCCTCCAGATAGCTATCTTCAGTTTTTTAAAATGCAAAGGGACCCCCAAATATACCACTAGGAGAGAAGTCCTCATGAATCCCAAGATCTCTAAAATTTTGTCCTGAAGCCTTCGATCAAGATTGAAGAAGACCACTTTGGATTTTTTATCATTGATGACTTGGTTTGTGGCCCTAAGGTAAACATTAAGAGTATCTCTAATCATTCTTGCTTCCCTAAAGTTGGCCACTCCCACCAATCCTATGTCATCCACAAACTATAGGTGAGTCAAAACCTCCTCACCCACCTTGATACCTGTTAGCAAACCTTATTGTCTTCTCCTCAAGATGAGTCTACCCAAGCCTTCAACCAATATGAGAAAAAGATAAGGGGAACAAGGATCTCCCTAACGAAGGCCTCGAGTGGCTCCAAATGGTTGTGAGGGAAGGCCTTTGATTAACATTGAGTATGTCGGAGTAGAAACATAACTCATGACCCATTCTATCCAATCTTGAGAGAAATCAAAGGCTGCCATCATCCTTGACAAGAAGCTCCACTCCACCCTATCATAAGCCTTTGACATATCCAATTTTATGAACATTCCTCTATTGCTAGATTTTTGCATTGAGTGGATTACCTCCTGAGCTAGAACCACACCATCCAAGATCTGCCTGCCCTCTACAAAACCCCCTTGCTTCGAGGAGATAATGCTATGTAGGAGAGGTTTTAGCCACTCAACCATTACCTTCATGATTATTTTATATATGACATTGCATAAGGCAATAGGTCTATAATCTAAAATATGCACCCCCTCCTCCCCTTTCGGAATTAAGGTAATGAATGTATGATTTAATGCTTTAAGCATTATTTTACTACCTCTGGACTCCTCTATAATAACCATTACATCCTCCTCCAAGTTGTCCCAGAAGGTCTAAAAAACTCAATTGGAAAGCCATCTGGACCTGGCATTTTTCCTATACTCATTCCAAAGACTACCTTCTTCAGTTCCTCTCTATCAATGGGTTTAAGCAGGGCCTGATTTTCTTCTTCAGAGATAATAGAGGGTATGACAACAAGAACTTATTTTTGAGCCTCTTCATCTTGCACCATACTTTCCTTAAACAATTTAGCAAAATAATCCATTGAATGGAAATGCATACTTGGGATTGTATCAAAGGAGTGCCCATTCTCATCCTGAAGAGCTTCCATCTTGTTCATCTATCTCCTAGCACAAGCAGCCCGATGGAAAAATTTGGTGTTTCTATCACCTTCCAATAACCAAGTGGTTCTTGCTCTCTGTTTCTAGTAGATCTCCTCTTGGTTGTCAATGTCCTCAACCACTTTACGCAATGCATCATCCTCTTCTTTGAGTTGCTCTATAATTGTTCCTTCCCTAAAGTGTTTTTTCACCTCATCCCATCTAGCCACCAATGGAGCTCTTTGGACCTAGAAGTCTATCTTGTTAGCTCACCTCCATTGTTTTAGTTGATCCTTGACATAATGAAGTTGCTTGTGGAATCTAAACATTGTTGTCCCATATGTTAGGCATCCCTCTTCCCACCACTATGGGATTTTCTTTTGAAGTTCCTCTTTTTGTAACCAAAAGTTTTCAAATCTGAATGGTTTGCGATGTTACCCTATCTTGATCCCCTCTTCCAATAGAATGGGGAAGTGATCTGAAATTGGACCCTCCAAAATCTAAAATTTTAGATTCCATTTCACAAATACCTCCTCTAAAACCAAAAAATGGTCTAACTTCACCTTCTTGCTATGTGGCTCCCTCCTCTTATTAGTCCAAGTATAGTTGGTTCTAAGACATTTAATATCCACCAAGTGTAATGCATGGACCTAGGCAATCATAAGTCGATCCCCTAGGTCTAAAATTGGGGTTCCCCCTTCTTGATATTTGGATGATAATTTAGCATTAAAATCCCCAACAATAATCTAGTCTAACTCCTCCCTCAAGACTCTCATATTATGCACCACTTTCCATTGATGAATCTGACCATCTAGGTTTTGAGCCCCATAAAAATTTATGATTAAAACCTGCTTAGTTGTCACATTGTTCCTAAAATGTGATGTGAGGACACCCCTCCAAGCTATATGTTCTATTGTCATCCATTCAAGAGAGTTCCAAAAGGTAACTATCCCCCTTGAGACCCCTTGGGCAACCACTTCCATATGACCAGCACCCCTCCAAAGTCTATTTACTATTTTACACATAAGATCCAACAACATTTTTGTCTCTTGGATAAGCAAAAAAATTGTTTTACTTTTTTCTAAGAGTCTTCGAACAACAGATTGATGGGTTCTACTATTTAAACCCCTAATATTCCATGATTGTATAATCATTGGTTACCTTGAGACCAGTAAGAGTCTATTGGCCTCACCAATCCCCCAGTGATCAGTTTATCTCCTTGAGCTGCTATCAATTCCTTATTTGATTTTCTACCCACTCCTTGAGAGTTGATATTCTTTGATCTCTTCTCCACCTGGCTTATCCCTAGAGTTGGATTTTCTCTGTTCTTTTCTACCACACCCATGATGACATCCTTTATTATCGGTTGCTCTTGGTTATGCACTATCAATGCCCCTGCAATCTCTAATTGTGGTAACTCACTGCACTCTATTACCTGCTCTAGGATAGGAGGATCTGAAAGAGGGGCTTGAACATGGTTGTTATTGTTTTCATTATTCCCATCCACTCCTTCCATGAATTGTTCTTCTTCCTAGTCCACTAGTGTCTTGAAGATCTCATACCTATTTGAGGGCTTGAGTTGGGTTTGCTCTTTACCATATTTTTTCTTTTGCCTTCTCCTTCTTTTGGGTTGTTCAAAACCATCTCCCTATGCTTCTCCACCTTGAGAAATGTTGGTTGCTTCTTTATTGATTGTTGACTTACCCTCCTTAGGAAGATTTGACATTCCTAGAGGAGCCTCCATTTTTGTGTTCATATTGTTTGGGCAGGACTAAGCCAAATGCCCATATTTATGGTAAACTCTACACCTAAAGGGCAATGCCTCATAATCTAGTTGTTGAATCCAAGATAGTCCTGCAAGTTCGAGTTCCACCTCTGTCAACAAAGGCTGACTGAGATCCATTTCCATGCATAATCTAGCATAAACTGTTGTGTTTCCTTCCATTGTGTCTCTAGAAACACCCAAATATCTTCCAAGGGAATTATCAATGATTTCCAATACCTGCTCACTCCAGAACTCCATTGGAAGTGCATACAAATAGATCCAAACCAGGACAATAGTGGGTTCAATTCGGGGATCAAATCCCACTCTCCAAGGCTGAACAAATAATCTTGCCAGACCATGATTCCTCTTTTTTAATTTGAAAGCCCTATTTCTATCAGCAAGTGAGAAAAACTAACAATAAAATATCCATTACTAATAAACCACAAAGAATACTCACCAAGAGGCTCCTAGTTTTGTCGAACCCACGAATGCAAAAAAAATAGGGTAGGGCGAATACCCATGAATTTATAGATCAGATCATGATTGGATCTATATAAGACTATTTCTTCTACTATCCTCTGCTCAATGATAATATTTGGCCTTGATTTCAATTGTGGCAAGCATCCATTGACTCTTTGAGATGTTGATCTTTTTCTAGCAATCGTAAAGAGCATTTTTAGTGTAGTTTTTTGTGCTTCTTCAGTCTTTGTTGGAGATTTTTCCTTCAACAAATCTACAAATAAACTCTTTCTATCTAAAAGAGGATCTAGAGGTATCCCCATTGGGCCCTCCTGGGACAACAATCTTGTCTTCAATTTCGCAGCAACCAAAAAGTACTTCGTCTACCCAATTGATGCCCTAGTTTTCCCTTCTAGAGCTCTGAGTGAAACAAATGAAAATCTTAAAATCTCGCTTGATCGGTTGCCTTCTAAAATTTTAATTTTGCCAAGACAAAGATCACCACCATGATTGGTTAAATTATATATAAGCATGTTTCTTTATATTTAGATATAATCATATTTCCAAGAGATAGCCTCAAACATTAGTTGATGAACATCAACAATAATGTTATCCAATACCTACATCCATTGTTGTTAATAGAACTAAAGACAATTTGTAAACCCTCTTAATTGATTTTTTATCAATTACAATTTTGATCTCTATAAGAAGTGCCCTACCTTCTACATAGTTGTTAGTTAAAGTTCCATATGTTTATGATTAAATGAGAAGAATTTTGCCTTCATTATTTTCAAAAACACCACCTCTAATAGTTTTTCCCATATTTCCTTTAGAAGCATCTAGTAAAATTATTTTTGATAAACTCAATATTTGCACATTTACATTTTACCATATATCATGGCAAATCATTTATATTAACTCCATTGTTGAATGTCCCATGAGGGATATTGTGGTGGTCCGTCTTTGGGTTTTCATCTAGGAGACCCAAGTTCAACCCCAATACGAGGGATCTAGGACCCCTCATAAAACTCGTGTTTTTTAAAGTAAAAAAAAAGAACTCCATTGTCGGAGAACCTTCCATGTATATTTAAATCCTATAACCAAGATGCTAGCACCTCTTTTTCCACACTTGATACTTCCTATGATGAGCACCATGTCAATAAACATTTTTCAAGGGAGGAAATAATGCAGTTCTAAACTTAGGGATGATTTTGATATATATTTTTTAATTTATTATTTCTTTCAAGTCATAAATTCAAAAAAAAAGGCAAGACCAATCCTCCATATGATACATAATGCTTTATATTTGAAATAATTAATCCAACATGTCATCAATTTTTTCAATGTTGATGAAGCTACCTAATATATTCTTATATTTTTGAAAAACAACCCTAAATGGTGTAAACAAAGAGATGATGGCGAAGTAAATAATTTTATATTTCTAGATCATTCTCGCACAAGGCACACTTGAAAATACCATGATATCCTCTTCTTCAAAGACTCTCTCTTATTAAAAACTTTCTTTGGACTTCTAACTTAAGGAATGTTGAGGCCTTTAGTGACTAAACATTTTGTTATGGTACCTAGGAATTGGTATATGAGGATATGATATTATATTGTATATGGGTATTATGGATAGTTAGCATAGCCCACATAACCCAGGGTTGATTATATTATTATATTATATTATAATAATGAGTATGATAAGGGTTTATAATTTTTTTTTTTTGAATTTACATGGTGGAATCGGTAGCCGCCACGAATCCGAGCAGGTTGTCCAACTTTTATGGCTGCCATAGTATTCTGCGTTGTTTGCCCCAAAAGCCGCCACACAGATCTTCGTGCAGTCTGCCCCTATAACCACCATGCCACAATCATTTTAAACCTTTTACGCCATTGAAAGCACCAGGAAAGGGACAAGCGTTCATTCCGGCGAGGCCCGAGATTTGAACCTTGGACCTCCACCCCCCTTATGGGGTTTGGATGAACCAATTGGTCTACACCTTGGACCTGATAAGGGTTTATAATATAGATATATAAAAAATAAATATTGTCATTATAACCATCATGGAGATCATTCATATGAAGTATTGTTTAAATCACCTTTTCCCATGAAGTAGCTTATGAGACTTTGAACTCTCTAAGTGGCTCTATCATCTTGGGAGATCTTGTGGAGTTTTCCTTCCTTAAGGAGTATTGTTGGTGTTGCTCTACCCTAAGGGTATTATCTATCTTTATCTCGTTGTGTGTATTATTATTGTGGATGAGTAATTTGATATTTCTTCATATTGGTAAATAATTTCTATTAATGAGAACAAAATTTTATAGCACATGCCTCCTAGGAAAATTATTAAGAGAAGAAAATTTTGATTGGTCTAAATCCTGATATCCCAACTTGATCGAGTGTCCACAATATTTGGATAGATTCTAAACCAACTCATCCTTCTACATAAAGTAGGCAAATAAAACTCTTGAAGCAATATTTTGAATCTCGTCTACTATTTGTTTGAGTTCCTCTTCTTCAACTAAGTTACTAATAGAAATCCATGATCTATAGTTGATCATATTAAAGTAATATTTGACCTTTGGACCTTTACAACCTAGATAAAATTTAGCCAATGGTTACCATTTTAAATTAGAAATAAGAGGATAAAGATAACCATATAATTATTGATTATAAACTATTTGGTATGAAGTTCCATGGTGGAAATCATTTAGGTAGGATTTGTTTCCTTAATATTTTTGTTGCATCAAGAGAACCTATATATTTTTGGAGTTACATTTTTTCCAATGTTTTCCTTGATATTGAAATAATCTCTATCCAAGTTTTGGGACTAATACCAAACTTATAAGTTTGCAATTATGCCTCTCCAATATTATTTCCTTATTAAGCCCTATCCCAATTACAAAGAGGACATTTAAAATTTTCTTCATGTCCTTTCCAAAGAATATCTCTTTGAATTTTATCATATTCAAATACTATACTTGTTGGCAATCCATCATGTATATAGGGATGAACTATAATATAGTCCTTATGAGTTGTAGCCCGTTGGCCATGATTAAGAACTTACCTATACAACCTACCAAAGAAGATTAAATTCTATCCAAAAATGACTCCCATGGCTCCTTTTTCTTTCTTTTACGAGACAAAGGAATCCTAAATATATTGATGGATTTTTTATAATTTTAATACCTAAATTATCTACAATAATCTATTATAAATCTAGGGTAGTGTTTTTTTTTGGGGGGAGAACAAGGGTTTGTACTCGAGTTCCCCACCTTTGACAAATCACAACTCTCTTCTTTAAAGCTTGAGAGTTTACAAATAGATTCAATTCTCATCTCAATTGAGATGCTATAACTAGAAACCTACATCATTTTACATAAAATTTTTGATGATGAGGACATCTAGGCATATTATTTTATTATAATTATTCATGTAAAATGTGAGCATGAACCTTAGCTCATGTTAGTTTTCTAGAAACCTATGTTAGTTTCTATATTGTTAGGCTAATAGCTTAAGTTAGTAAGTTGTTAAGCCTAATTTATTTAGTTGTTAGACAATTAGCTCAAGTTAGCTAATTGTTAGTTCATTTTGGGCTAATGTCATTTGATCTTCCTCAAATAGCATTTCACATGCAATTTGGAGGATCTTCATATATTTTAATATTGGTATTTCAAATGCCTATATAAACCTACAATTAAATAAAATTTATAAGTTGGAGTATAATTCCTCATCATTGGTATCAAAGCACTTCGATCGTGTTGTGGGTTTTTTACATCCACCATGCAACTTAATCAAGAGTAACTTCAGACTCTTTCAATCTAGGAACTGGCATAAATGGCAAAGGAGTTGTGTGCTAAGATGGTTTCTAATGTGTCAAAATTGAATGACATGAAATTGGAACAAAATCTCACTTTTGAGGAATACTAGCTTGGGGTTGAAGATTCCAACAGGATCATTGAGTTTTAGGAGGAATAGAAAAATGCCCCCAATGTTTCTTTTGGTTTAGCACTGCCCTTGGATGTTGTTGCAACCCATGATACCCAACATGAATCTGGGTGTGATTATGGGATGAAATCCATCCTTTTTAATATTAGTGGAAAACAAGAGGTAGATGAGGCATAATATGCCTTTGTTACAATTACAACCAAGGAGATTACCAATCAAGCAATTGAGAAGTTGAATGGTATTGAGTATCATAACAAGGAAGAAGATGTTGCAGGTTACACAATAGAGAAAAATGTCAATTGGGATGAGGGCATAGAAGGCCCCAAGATGAATTATAAATGGCCTACATCCACCACAGTCACACCACGTATGTATTGTGGTTTTTATTTTGTGCTTACAAGGGTTCCTTTTGAGAAAAGCTTCAAAATGCCTCCTTCAGATCTTGGTGATCTGTCTGCAAGTAGACAAATTGAATTTCAAATGCAAGCTAAATTTAAAAATATACAATGGATTTAATCCATATTTTGGTAGATTTCACCAAAAAAGTTATTAATTTGGAATAATTACAGCATAGTTTATGGTGGACTTACATCCTCACTTGCCTTCCACATAGCAGCAGAAGTATTTGAAGGTCTCCTACTGCACAAACCACCCCTGTGGCCTCCTCCCATTTATCTAATGTCGTTCCAGGATTTGTTAAATATGTATGAATCATCCAATGGTCAATCCATATTCATTTAGTTGATTGTTTCCAATTTGGAATCCTCCTCATCCAAAGCAAAATATAGAAAACCTACTCTTTCCCTCTTAATTCCTGTGGGAGTTGTTGTTTTGGCTCTCCTCTTCACGGTGATTGTTTTTCTATTCTATGGAGCATTTGGTTCAATTTATTTGAGAAAACTCAAATATGGATGCTTAGTTGTAGTAATGAGAATTCATCTAGATAACTTTACCATATTTGCCACACTTGAGTGCATCACAAAGTTCTCATGCTCCTTAGTTAGTTACAATCCCATCCAAAGGATGATATTTTACAATGAAAAACCATTTTTTTGGCTCCATAGTTTTGTTGTCTAAAATTGGACAAGGTTGTTTCAATTCATGCACAATCTTATAAATTAATTAATTAAGTATTTTGCAAATTAATTACTTAATTAATGAAGGGGAGGAAGTCAGCAAAATCTGCTAAATATACCGGATTAAAACAAAGTTAACCAACAAATTATTAGTATGCCAAGTATATATATTACACAAATGTAAATAGCATAAAATTTAATAATTTAAATTAAAATGTAAGGTAAGATAGAAATAAATCAAACCACATAAAAGACACCAATATTACATGGAAAATCCTTAAAGGGAAAAACCATGACCAAAATCGTATCTCCACTTTTGTATTATCTTCAACAAAATATACAAGTCTTTTTCCTTAAATGTGATTGGTGCAAATCACCAATGTCTCAAGTAAATAATAGTATCTCACAATTAGCTCACATAGTTGGCTCATATTGTTTTTCTCTATATAGTTAACACTTCTTTTATCACAAGGAGTTTAGCCTAAATATATAGTTTGGGCTATCCTCCCATTGGAAAATAGTCGTGGAGGAAAACCTCCACAACATGTACCACCACACCTATGTCACATGCCACCACACTTATGCCACATGCCACCACACCTATGCCACATGCCATTATGTACCCCACACATGCCACCACACTCAAGTCTCATGTCATGTCACCTTTGACTTTGATTTGACTAGAGTTAGACTAGATATTGGAATTATTTTAATTTAGTAATTGTAGGAATAATAATATTAAGGTGTAGGATAAAATAAATATAGGTATATATTTATTTTATCCATATACCTTAATATATATTAGTCTATTCCTAGGGAGACAACCTAACAGTTTGGGCTTTGGCTCTTCGGGAGGTCCAAGGTTCAAACCGCAACATGGGCGAGTGTGTGAGGGGGTGGGTGTATGTATGTGTGTTTGGTCCCTATTGATAAGCTCAACTCTCACCCTTATGAGAGGTCATGGTGGGATGGGGATGCCCAGCCCTAAGCGTCAGTCATAGGGGTTTCTCACACTAACCAAATCTAATTTATATATATGGTTTACCTAGGTATATATATACATATTAATAAATACAAATTTAATATCGATCTATATAATTTATTTATTTTTCTTGATTTGGTTATTGTGAGAAACCTCTATGACCAATGCACAGGGCTAAGCAGTCTCCTCCCAACCATGACCCCTCGTAAATTCAAGAGCTATACTTATCAATAGAGAATTTAACACAAAGCCACCACACACCCACCTCCTCACACACTCGCCCACATTGCGGTTTGACTTATCTATATAATTTATATTAAAGCCTAAATACCTAATTTTATTATTCACCTTTATATTTAGGTGAATTTACAATATAATCTCAAAATTGGATTATTTGTTCCAACAGTTTCAATTCATGCACAATATTATTAATTAATTTGCAAATTAATTACTTATTTAATTATTAAACAGTGCATGACACTTTTAATTAATTAATTAATATTTTTATAAAGTGTAATTTCATGCACTAAATTAATTAATATTATTTATAAAGTGGAATTTCATGCACTAAATTAATTAATATTTTTTATAAATACAATTTCATGCATTAATATATATATTTTTTTTTTTTTTTTGGTTATTGTGAGAAACCCCTATGACCGACGTATAGGGTTGAGCAGTCTCCTCCCAACCATGACCCCTCGTAAAGCCAAGAGCTATACTTATTAATTAATATATTTTTATAAAGTGCAATTTCATACACTAAATTAATTAATATTTTCTATAAAGTGTCATTTCATGCACTAATTAATTAAGTAATTAATTAATTTGTTGTTTATGTGCATGACTTTGAATTTGTTTTTTATTACATAGGAGAGTTTGTTACAACCACTATTTTTAGTAACTAGCTAGTGCAGGGTTCAAACCATAGGGACTGCTCCCAACAAACCTATTTGTCTCATTCTTGTTGACCCAACGTGAGATGGGGACCACCGATCGCTCGAGGTTCGTACCGTCATCATTGGTTTGACGCGCACTCAAAGGATTCGGAGCATACTACTACCTTTGCAAAGGGTTGGCTTCCCCCAAGTTTTGAACCTAGGTATCTTCTTGGTATGTGCCCAACCACACCTATATAGGAATCAGCCGATTCTCAAATACTCTACAAAAATAATATATTCGATATTTCAAAAAATGCCTTGAAAAATACAATGCTTTATAACATTAGAAAAAACATCTAATAATAGTTGCTCCGAGAATTTAGGGAGAGATATTAGGAAGAACAAAAATAGGGAGGAATAGAAAAATTAAAATAAAACTCTACTATTCCAATGTCGACGTCGTCCACCTTGTAACCTAACGTCCACCTTGTCTGTCGTCAAGCCAAAGGTAAAAGGTGAGATTTCACTAAGGTTAAATGCCAACATTCTCCCCCTTAAAGTTGAGAGGACGGACTATACAGTCTATTAGCTTTATATATTGAGCTTTAGCCATGCCTTTGGTGAAGATGTCTACAATGTTGTCCAAAGTGTTACAATATTCAAGCTCAACGATCTGCTGCTCCGCCATGTCTCAAATGAAGTGATACTTCATATCGAAATTTTTTGATCTACTATGGTGAATTGGATTGTATGCCAACTGAATGGCACTTATGTTATCACAATATAGTCGAGTTGGACCACTTTAACTTTCTTCAATCTCTTCAAGGACTTTTCTCAGCCATTGGGCTTGATTACTAGCATGTGTGATAGCTATATACTCAGCCTCAGTAGATGACAATGCTACAATAGTTTGCTTCTTGGAACTCCAAGTGATTATTCCTGACCCTAGACTAAAATAGTTCCCTGATGTAGATTTTCTATCATCTATATTGCTGCCCCAATCACTGTCACTGAAGCCAACTAATTTCACATAATTACATTTGTGGTAATGGATTCCAAAATCTAATGTACCTTTTACATATCTTAAAATTATTTTAGTTGCTTGTAGATGTAGCTCAGATGGACTTGCCATAAACCTTAAAACTAGAGAAACAGCATATTGAATATCAGGCCTTGTATTGGTGAGAAACATCAAACTCCCAACCATGCTCCTGTAAGTGGTCATGTCAACCTTTGGTGCTTCGTCATCCTTGCTCAATTGGATTCCATGTCCAATTGGAGTTGCAATCGATTTGCACTGCTCCATGGAAAATTTCTTGATCATGTCTCGAGCATACTTGTGTTGACATATGAAGATCCCCCTATTTGATTTATGCACTTCCATGCTTAGGAAGTATTGCATTAAACCAAGATCTTTCATCTCAAAATGCTTCATCGTGGAGTTTTTGAACTCCATATTCATTTTAGTGTTACTACCCATAAATATTAGATCATCCACATATAAACAAAATATGAGAATGTCTACACCATGCTTTAGGTAGTACAGAGTTGGTTCACTTTTGCTTCTAGTGAATCCATACTCGCTGAAATATCCATTAATGCTTGAGTACCAAGCTCTTGGTGCTTGCTTGAGGCCATAAAGTGCCTTTTTCAATTTATAAACAAGGTTCTCTTTTCCTTGTTCTTGAAAGCCTTGAGGTTGTTGAACATAAACCTCCTCAGTCAAGTATCCGTTCAGAAAAGCTCTTTTCACATCCATGTGTTAAATGTTCCATCCTTTATGGGCAGCTAAGGAAATAACTGATCTGATTGTCTCTTGTCATGCAACAGGAGCAAAGGTTTCCTCATAGTCATGTTGTGTAGTTTCCACAACCACCCCAAAATTCTTGGGGACCCACTTGTCATATTTTGATATGAAAGGTTTTTGGTTTTCTTTGGTTTGTAAGAATATGGATGTTTGACCGTTTTGTTTTAATGATTTTAATTGCTTTGGTTATTTGATATTTAATGATTAATTAATCTAGGCATTAATGCTTAGATTAATTAAAATCCATTTTTATGAATAAGAGTTTAATGTTCTTCATACTATCTAAGGTGATGGAATGTGTTTAACAAAGCAAGGTCTGACCTAAAACAAAAAGAGGATACAAAAGGTACAAAGAAATTGAGATAGATGCCAATATGCTATTATTTACCTAATATGATTGCATTAACTATATTATGTACATAATAGTAATATTTTTAAGATTATGTTATAAGGTTCTAAAATGTTATCATTATAATAATATTATTATGATTATGTTATAATGTTATTATTATAATAATATTTTTGTGATTATATTCTTCTAAAATGTTATTATTATATTGTATATATAATAATATTATTATAATGTACTTTATAAAAGATGTGATAATAATATTTACGATAAGGTAAAGTTTAACGTCGTTTCGTTTGATTGCAGATAAGGCGATGGTGGCTATTCGAAAATATTCAAAGATATGAGTGGCTAGTCCAAGAACGTTCAGCGCTATGGCAGCGAAGCTTCGCGGAGCAAAGCCGGCAAAGAAGAGGCGGTCCAATATGGCATTAGGGTTTAAGAAGAACAGCATGAAAGGCATCGGAGTTGTCAGTGAAATGGTCGAGAGGCAGAGGCATGCCATCGAACAAGGAAGGAAGAAGCGTTATTAGGGCAACCTATGATGTCAATTGATAGAGTTAAAGGCCGACCTCGAAGAGCATGGAAGTTTTTAGTGTTGCATATGTTTCATTACGCTATGGCAGCGTGAGTGTGAGAGTAGGGAGTTGAACATCGCCATCACTGCGTAGGTTTGGTAGCACCACGATGTCGATGGCAGCATCAATGGCTGCGTAGGTTTGGCAGCACCATGATGACGATGGCAGTGCTATGGCTGTGTAGTCTTGGCAGTGCCATGGCTGCATAGGTTTGGTAGCGCCATGACATCGATGGTAGCGCTATGGTTGCGTAGTCTTGGCAGCACCATGGCTGCGTCGTTGGTAGCGCTATGGTTGCGTAAGTTGGACAATGCCATGGCTGTGTAGGCAGTGTGATGGTTTCATTTGGTTACATGGAAACAAAAGTGTCCAGTATGGGGGAATGCCATCCCAGTCCTTGGGCACATTGGTATGGCTTAGGAGAAATACCATCGGGTCTCGGCCTCAAAAAGTGATAACGAAAGTTTTGTTGAATAATATTGGCCTGTATTATTTTAGTTAATGTGAATGTGGTTTGATCACGTTCAATGTTTTAAAGGAGGTCTAAAATCATAGGGTTATAAGGTATAGTTAATGGTTTTATCATTCATTTGATGGGTGTAAAAGGGTATTCTTGGGTAGAATGCTTATAAGAGAAAGGGGAGATATAAGGAGTCATGTAGGGTTATGTTTTTGTTGTTAGTTTTTATAAAATAAATAACATTTAGAAGTGTTATGTTTATTAAATCACAGAAAATCACCCGTGTGTTGTAGGTGAGTTGGAGAGGAGAGGGCAATCCTCCAAGGGAGGTCCCAGGTTCAAATCTCCATCCTACCAAAAAGCTGAATTGGGTACCCAAAATCCAATTGATAATGTTGGTGCGGCAGGGCTGGGTGCGACTCCCAGGTGACTTTGATGGTATATAACCCCCTGTTCGTGGTCTCTCAGACCAAGGCGGCCCGCAAGGGGTTTTTTGCTTAAAAAAAAAAAATCACATAAAATGATGATGGATTATTTTCTTATATCCATTCATTATTTTGGTTGTGAGAGAAGATGAAGCGAAAGGACTTCTAAGCATTATTTATACCTTGCTCTCCTACATTTTTCAAGGGGGGCTGGAAATGATGTAACATTATGAGAAAGCAATAAAGAAAGAGCATTTTTCAAATTTTTAGAGGGTAGCAAACTTCTGTGAGCAAAATCAAGAGGGTTTTTATCATAAAACTAACATTTTTAGTGTCTTATCATTTATGCATTTTAGTGACTTCTAGCCATTGTCTTATGCCATGAAATGGGTTGCAATAAGCAAAGGTCAAGATTATGCAGTTTCTTTATGTTTCCTTTGAGTCTCGCACTTGATTTAATGGTATTGTGCTTATGTTGTAGGTCCATTGATTCAGGTTGTTTTATGATTACCTCATAACTTGGAATTTTGCAGGGAGGAGCTTGCTAAACTAATTTAGAATTTGACTTTTTCAGCTAACCAAATTTACATGTTTATTTCATTTATTGTTCTCAAAGTTTATTTTATTTCAAGCATTCCATTTTGGTCCATCCAGAATTTTAGTTTCTTTCATTTTCATTATGGTCCTTTTCCATAATTTTTGCTAATTGCCTGTTAGTTTCATTTTTTCTGGTCCATTTCCATAATTGTTAAGCTTTCAAGTTATTTCCATTCTGGTCATTTTCCAAAATTTTTGCACCTCCAAGTTTTATTAATCTAAAGCTTTCAGATAAAACACATGGTTTAGGAGGGATACTAACCTACTCTTTCACATTAAAATAAGATAAGAAATGAAAGCTAACTTTGCTAACTTTGCTAACATTGCTAACATGCTAACTTCTACTAACCACTACTAGGGTAGTGGAATCAACATAAGGAAGATAAAATGAACCCAACTATCTAAAATTTACTTCATCTTAAAGGCACGGGCATTAAAATGAGGTGGACAATTCTACATTTTGTCATTTGAAATCTTTTAAATGAAGATAAAATACTCTACTATCAGGGATTCATGGTAGCACCAATTTAAAAAAAACCTAAAAAGAACTGCTTTTATTTTTAGTTAGATCTTTCAAATTACTAAGCATTGTTTAGAACCAGTAAAGGCCCCTTGTTTATGGTCACATGCATTATTGAATTATTTCTGGCACTATTTTAATCTTTTAGATATTTTACTAGAAGCTTGGAGAAGTTGAATGTTTGTCATTTGGTTTCTTTTCAAGAGAGAGTTTTCTATTCAATACTCTGCATGTGGTGGTATTTTGCAATTGGGCAAAATATACACTCAACAAGTCAATGCCAAATTTCTGAGTAAAACCTTTTGCTACTAATATCGCATTGTGCTTCTCAATGCTTCCATCAACATTGTATTTGGTCTTGTAGACCCATTTACATCCAACACATTTTTTTCCTTTTGGAAGCTTTACAAGCTCCCAAGTATCATTATTTTTTATAGAGGTTATTTCCTCTTTCATGGCTTCTTGCCATACATTTTGAGTACAAGCCTTCTCGTAGCTAGATGGTTCTAGTTGTGCACTAGCCAATAAAGCATAATTGACTACATCTCCCTTAGGATCTTGGGAGTCATCATCCCCATACAATTGCAAATTTTCAAGTTGTTGCAAAAATGTATTCATTTCACTAGCTTGGCTTCTAGTGAATCTTTTATGGAAATTTTGATCCAGCATTTGAAAGGATGGATGATGTTGTAAAGTTATTTTGCCTCTTTATGGAGATTCAATGACAATGTCCATCGGTGAAGAACTTACTGATATCTGTGGAGAAGTACTTGGAGTAGTTGTTGAAGTACTTGATGTAGTACTCCTGCTTGGGCTTGGAGGGGGTGGTGTGCCTTTGTTTTTCTTGGGAGACACCTGCTATACCTATGAAGAATTTTCATCTTGAGACTCATTATCAACAAAAATTCTTTGATGACCCCATTCTCCCCCTTCATCAAAAATTACATCCCTAGAAAGTACAATTTTATGAGTCTTGGGATTGTAGAGTCTATATGCTTTGGTAGACTCACAATACCCTACAAATATACAAGCTTGACTTTTGGGATCAAGCTTCTTCCTTTTCTCATCAGGAATGTGCGCATATGCTAAAGAACCAAAAACTTTGAAATACTTTACATTTGGTTTCTTTCCATACCACCCCTCATAAGGAGTGATGGCATCTAAAATAGAAGTTAGACTTCTATTTAGAATGTATACACTGGTTCTTACAACATCAGCCCAATACATATTAGTTAGATGCTTAGTTTGAAGTATCGTTCTTGCCATCTCAATTATGGTGTGATTATTTCTTTCTGCCACACCATTTTGTTGTGGGGTATAGGCAGTGGTGAATTGCCTTTTAATCCCACTTGCTTTACAATATTTCAAGAATTATTTTGAGGAGTACTCACCTCCTCGATCTGTCCTAAGACATTTTACAAAATACTCACTTTTTTTCTCTGCATTGTTTCTGAAATCTATGAAGCAATCAAAAGCTTCATCTTTATGTTTCAAGAAATAAATCCAACACATTCTAGAGAAATCATCTATGAAAGTGAGAAAATAGGAATTTTTTCCTATACTCTTTGTCTGCATTGGACCACAGATGTCCAAATGCACTAATTGAAGTGTGTAGTTGGCTCTCCACGCTTGTCCTTTAGGAAACTTTGACCTTGAGTGCTTTCCCAAAGCACATCCTTCACAGACATCCTTCTGTTCATTGATTTTGGGAAGTCCTGTCACCATAGCTTGAGAAGTTAGCAGTTTCAAACTAGCAGAATTAAGGTGACCATATCGTAAGTGCCAAAGCACACTTGGATTTGCTATAGCTACATTTTCAAGTTTAGCTCCCCTTGTCTCACCAAATTTGAGAGGGAATAACCGATTCTCGATCATTGGGACCTGTGTGATGACACGATTACAATTGTTTTATCAAGAATGATACATTTTCCTTCATCAAAAACAAGTTTGTAATTATTCTCCATCATTTGCCCAACACTTAGCAGATTATATTGGAGTTTTGGAGTGTAGTAGATGTCATTCACTTTCTTTAGTCCTTATTTCGTTGGAACTTCCATGGCTCCAATGTCTTCGACTTGCAAAGCTTTATCATCCCCTAACTTGATGTGGGATTTATAAGTGGAATCTAGAGTAGCAAATAGAATTTCTTTGCCACTCATATGGTTGGAACAACCAGTATCCAGAATCCATGTGGTATCCAGAATCCAGATTTTGTTATGATTGTCCATATGATAGAAAAATATTAGAGGTATCATCTTCTTCTCCATAATTTTCATATTGACTGTTGCTGACTTGACAAGATTTTGACTAGCAGTCACGAGCAAAGTGACCTGGCTTGCCACAGTTAAAACAAGTTGTTTTGGACTAGTCACTTCTTTGTCCTTGATTTCCACTTCATCCTAGATTTCCTCCTCGATTTTGGTTTCCACCTCTGTTATGATTGCCTCCTCTGTTGGAGTTGCCTCTATTTTTATTGTCTCCTCTGTAGTTGCCTCTGCCTCTACCTCTTCGTTGGCCTCTGCCTTGACCTCTTCCATGTCCTCTTCCAACATTTTCATTGGATGTGAAGGCTTTATCATCGTCTCCATAGCTGGTTGAAGGAGATTCTTGTAATATCTCTTCATGAGACATTAACGATCCAATTAATGCATCGAATGTTGAAGTGGAGGTATTTTTTTATTCTTCTATGATTATGGCAATGTGATTCCATTTTTGTGGAAGTGTTCGCAACACTTTTGTTACAATTATCTCAAGCTTGATTTCCTCACCAAGTGTAACCATTGTATCAACAACTGCTTTCACTCTGACACAATAATCACCTACTTTTTCATCTTCTTTCATTTTGAGATTTTCAAAATCTCGTTTTAGTGTTTGAAGCCTCACTTGCTTCACTTGATCACTTCCTTGGAATCCATCTTTCAAGGCTTTCCATGCATCTTGTGCAGTTATACAAGCGACTATTCTAGGGAATATACTCTTCTCCAATGCTACTTGGAGATGATAAAGAGCAACGGAGTTGCTCTTTTGCGCTTCTTTATTTTTTCTTATCTGTGGCACTTAATGTTGTCCAATCTATGGGTTCGGTGTAACCCTCGCCCACTATATCCCACAAACCTTTCCCTATGAGTAAGGTCTTCATTTTGATAGACCAATACTTGTAGTCATATCCGTTGAATTCTGGAATTGGTAGATTGTTATGTGAGGTCATAGTTGCTATAAACTAAAACACTCTCTTTATTTCTCGGTTACAATAAAGCACTTTGCTTTTAGAAGGAAGAAAGAAGAAGAAAGAAGAGATTACAAATTTAATTCAAATCTAACTTGATTCACTCTTTCATTGATTGCTTGTTCCTCTTGTTGTGGCGCTACTATTCCTTGATTCACGAAATTGTCTGCTACTTGTTCTTCGTCGTCACTGATCAATATTATATCAGGTGATTATGGTTCTAGAATTTCCATTGAATTACTGTAATGAGTATATTCAGATTCTTGTGGTGCAACTTGTATGGATTCAGATTGCTCAAATCTACTCCCAAAAGAGTTGTCTTCAGAGTCTGCCTCGTACCCTGAGTCCGGATGTCTCTGATGTGATATTACTGCGTTCTACAACTGACTAAACATAGTATGAAGCCCATAAGCTGGTACTTTTTCATCAAAGCTTTTAGTATTCTCTCTTACCAAAAGCGCACAAAGTGCATGATAACATCCTGTGGAGCGAATCATGAATTTTGCCCTTCAATGTGTTTTTTTTTTTTTTACAAAATTGTTGGTCTTCAATGCTTTGCCTCTCTCAGACTTTTACAAAGAAATTCTTAAATCCCTTTAGGCCTTTTACATAATATTTCCTCTTAGGAAATTTCTATATGCCTTCCCATAAAAAAATTGCAAAAAAAATATATTTTTAAGCCTCTTGGACTTTTACATAAGTTGCCTCTTAGGCAATTTTGATGTAAAATAAAATTTTATCAAGTTTTTTTTTAATAGTAAAATTTAGATTTAATTAAAAATAACATTAAAATAATGATTTTTTAATTAAAAATAATATTAAACTATTAAAGAAAAATATTAAAAAAAAAAATTATTAAAAAAATGACCTGAAGGGATTCGAACCCTCGATCCCTTGATTCGACAGCTTTTAGAACTTGGACCATGACCAACCAAGCTACAAGGCTTGGTGAAGTTAAAGATATGAAACAACCTTTAAAAAAAACTTAAAATTTTCCTTCGCTCGATGCCAGCTTTATCCTTTCACTCCTCGACAATATTACATTTGTTGCCTTCACAGATCTCTGCTCGGAAATATTTCTCCCTTTTCTATGACTCTCGGGGCTTCACAGGGCATTAGGGTTACATAAAAAAATGATTTCTTTCTGCGGGGGGTTCTTGTAACACACAAAAAAAAAATGATGATTTCTTTCTGCCAGGGCCCTTCACGTTTGAATCTTAGTATTCTGAGAAGATCGTACCCAGATTTGACTTTTGGTCGATCCAAATCTCCACACATAGGTAGGTCATCCCGAACTGATCCTACACAAGTCGTCACTGCAGTATCGAGTGCGAATACGAAACTTCCCCGCAGCTGGTTCCTTCTTTAGCAATCGTAATCACTTCCACTGTTTCGTCGATCTGCCCTTACACGAGCCGTCACTGTAGCATTGAGTGCGAATAAGGCATTGAAATTTCACCTCAGGCAATTCTTTGATGCTAAATCTGAAGCCTCCTCGTGATCTCACGCTTCGATGTTCTATAGGTAGTTTGGAATAATATCCCACATGCACGATAGGGTGTTAAGTGGTATAAAAGAAAAAACTCACACTATACCTTTCGATTGCCTTCGAGAAATTGAAAGCCTTCTTTTGTCGTCCTTTGCCCAACAAAACCTCGCCACGTCAGCATCTCGTATGCTATAGGTCTGCGTGTCCCAGTCTAGTCACTCTGCCACATGTCTGAGCCTAGTCACCCGCCACATCTACTTGTCCTATCTAGCTGCCAAGGTCTGCATGTCCTATCTGGCTGCCACGTTAGCCTCGTCCTGTCTTGGGGTCAGTGTCAGCCTCATGATCTATTCTTGACTGTGCTTGAGTTCGTGCCTAATCCGTCACAGGTTCTGGACCACCTCAAAAATTGGGCCAGATCTGTTAGATCTATCTCCTTTAAAACCATGCCTACTTTGGACCCTATCCGCTCAACTCCCTGTTCGCTAGGCTCTGATACCAAATATAGGAATCAGGCGATTCTCAAATACTCTGCAAAAATAATATATTCGATATATCAAAAAATGCCTTTAAAAATACAATGCTTTATAACATTAGAAAAAACATCTAATAATAGTTGCTTCGAGAATTTAGGGAGAGATATTAGGAAGAACGAAAATAGGGAAGAATAGAAAAATTAAAATAAAATTCTACTATTCCAATGTCAGCATCGTCCACCTTGTAACCTGTCGTCCACCTTGTTTGTCGTCAAGCCAAAGGTAAAAGGTGAGATTTCACTAAGGTTAAATGCCAACAACCTACACTTACAAATCCACCTAGCCCTTGGGGATCATGACTTTGAAATTGTTACCAAGTACCTTTATATGCACAAAACTTGTACTTCACTTTGTATTTACTTGGTAAAATTGAAAGCTAGTGGTTTGGCTTGTTACCGCAAAAAGTTAGATAGTCCATCTAACTGATTAGGTGAGTCCACATACCTCATCCAAATTGTATTTCAAAATGCATTGGAGTCCAATGCTTTCATTGTTGGGAGGTATAATGAGGACATATAGGCATATTATTTTAATTGTTCATGTAAAATGAGATCAGGAACCTTAACTCACATTCATTTTCTAGAAACCTATGTTAGTTTCTAGATTTTAGGCTAACAACTTAAGTTAGTAAGTTGTTAAGCCTAATGTATTTAGTTGTTAGACAATTAGCTCAAGTTAGCTAATTATCAGTTCATTTTGGGCTAATGTCATTTGATCTTTCTCATATAGCATTTCATGTGCAATTTGGATGATCTTTGTATATTGTAATATTGGTATCTTAAATGCCTATATAAAATTACAATTAAATTAAATTTATAAGTTGGATTTTAATTCCTCATCATCTGAATTCTTGATTTTCATTTTCTAAATTTTTTTGTAATTTTCTATGTGAATACAAATATTCCAAAATTCAATATCCTTCTTGACATTTTCATATTACAACCTTCACAGCACCAAAACTTTACCTCTACTATTTATGCATTGCATCTTAGTAGAGTAATATTTCCAAAACATTGCACTATCATAGTCCACTTTACCAAATATGGATTGCTAGTTTCCTTCCTAAAGAACAAGTGCAACCACAAAAATTATAATAAATAGTTTATATGAAAACACATTATTGTTACAAAATAAATCATATATTACCAATGGAAAATATTAAAGTAAATCTTAATCATTAATTGATTTAGGCAATCATTATTTTCTTGTCAACTTCAACTAAACTTACTACTTCTTCTAATTATGGAAAGGAGAATTTAACTTCACGATCCTCAATCAAAACCCCACTATTTGCTAGCCTACACGCACATTTTTTTCCTTCCCTTAATGTATGTGTAAACCTGATTTCTTCAAACTCTTTAGCAAGATCTTGAATTTCCACAATTATCTCTTATATGTTCCATAGAGCACTTACTTTCCTCAAAATTGTATTTATTACTATGAGTGAATCACCTTTCATCCATAATCTATTCCATTTTATTTGTTTACATATTTTTAACCCTTCTAAAGTCACCCAAGCTTTAGCTTCATTATTTGTCTTAAATCCACTATTGAAAGCATAATGAGATAAAATCTCTCCTCTATTATTTCTAATTATTCCTCCTCTTGTTGGTCCTAGATTTCCTTTAGATGCTCCATCAAAATTCAATTTGATCAACTCCACATCTAGTGGTTTCCACTTTATATTCTTTGCCTTCTTTTTTTTCTCCTATACCCAACATCATAATTCCATTTGATGACTTGACTCCATCTATCAAGGATCTCTGCTTCTAGATTAGGGATTGGGTGAGTTTATAGGATTGGATTAGACTCCTCTACGACTAAACATGTCTTCCTTTTCACTACCTCTAAACTACTTTTCTTTCCTCTAAATATTCTTCTATTCCTTTCTAGCCATACAATCTAAAGTATTATGTCTTTTGATATATCCCATATTGTCTATAAAGCCTCACTTTTAAAAGTTTTCTCCTATTGCTTTAACCATTCTTCAATTCTACCATTCATCACCATGCATTTACCAAACATATTAAGAATCCATTACCATGGTTTCCAGACTATTGAGCAATGTCCCAAAGGGATGGTCTATACTTTCCTCCTTTTTACAAAGAACACATTGTGAGGGACCATGAAAACCCCTTTTATAAGGTTATCCCAAGATAAAATTCTTCTATGACCTACTATCCAAACAAACATTTTGATTTTAGGAATGCTTGGGCTATCCCAAATATCTCTCCATATTCTTGCAATATTCCTATTTTTTTGGTGCTTTACATTATATACACTTCTTGTTGTGTATTCTCCTGAGTTATTCAACTCCCAAATCAATTTATCCTTGGCTCCCCTCAAAATAATCATTGTTGTTATCTTTCTACTCAACTACCTTCTAGAATCAATGTCTTGTATAATTGTAAAAATTCTTCTTTCCATTTGTATATTCCTTCTTGATCCTTATACAAAATGTTTAAAACCCTATCACCATATTTATCTTGAAGTAATCTCATCCAAGGTTTCAAAATTGGATCTAGATTGAGTGGTTTTTTTATCACACCAAGTATTTTTCCAAATAAATAAAAAATCTCCAATTTCCATTGCCCATCTTAAACCTTTAATCACTAGATCAATAGATTTTTTTAAACCATTCTAAAGTGCAGAACCTTTTGGTAGAGAGAATGCAGTAAATATTAAGATTGGGTCATTGGGATCAACATGCTTAGAATAATTCTTGTCTATTGTCTTTGACTCTCTTTGTACAATCTCCATATCCTAAGAGCTAAGTTTGCATATGTAAGAACTCTTAAACCGAGACCTCCCCTAACTTTATCAGCACACACCTTGCTTCATTTCACCAAAGGAAATTTCCTTTTATCATGTAATTTTGACCACAAAAATATTACATATTATATATTAACCTTTTTATATTGATTTTGGCATAGTATACAATGGTATATAAAATGTTGGAATGACCTGTAAGACTAACTTAATTAGTTGCACTCTTCCTACTAACGATACCCATATACCTTTCAATGTTGGTAGTTTATTGTGAACTTTACTTATAACTAGATTTTGTAATTTCATCCTCATTCTCCCCTCAAATAAGGGCATCCCTAGATAAGTTGCTTTGCCTCCTCCATTTGAAGTAACCTGCAAATCCCTGCTTTTATTTTAGCTAGAGCGTTTAGGAAGTAAATTTTGGATTTTGTCCTATTAACTTTTTACCTTAATGCTCTTTTGCATTCCATTAATAATATATTCAAAGCTTTGGCCTCATTTATTCTTGTCCTCTCAAAAAGAGTTGTATCATCTACAAACTGTTGATGGGTGATGTTGTTGATGTTATTACTAGCCTTAAGTCCACTTATAAGCCCATATTTATAAGCCTTATTCAAGTTCCTACCCAAAACCTCTACCATAATAATTAATAGATATGGTGATAGAGGATCTCCTTGTCTAAGACCTCTCTTGGATTTAAATGATTTTGTTACTAACCCATTGACCAACACTAAATATGAAACTGTAGAGAGAAAAGATTTAATCCAACCCATTTCTTCCAAAACCCAAACTTTAAAATATTGCAAAAATAAAATCCCATTTAACCCCATCATAGGCTTTACTCATATCAAGTTTTAAGATCATTGCTTTCTCTTTTATTGAAGCTACTAAATGTATAACTTCATGAGCTACTATGATCATGTCCATAATTTGTCTTCATTTCACAAAACCTCTTTGCTTTTCTAAAATAATTTTGTCTAACAATGGCCTTAATCGATTCGCCATCACTTTAGAGATAATCTTATATGTCATATTACATAGGCTTACGGGTCTAAAAAAATCAAACAATTTGGCATCCTTATATTTTGAAATTAGGGTAAGATATGTTGTATTTATTTATAAGGTATGTATTGTTTTACCCTAGACTATTCCACTACCACCAATAAAGAATCCTTCATTGTATCCCAATTATGTTGATAAAATGCTACAAATATCCCATCCAGACCTAGGGATTTATCCTAATTAAAAGAGAAAAGAGCTAAGTGAACTTTTTCTAGAGTAATAGGCTCCATTAGTTTCTTATTTTCTTCATTCATTATAATTGAATGTACTTCTTGTAGAAGTTTATCATTAAGAACTTCAGACTCGTCTGATCTAATAATATTCAATAAAAATACCTTACCTATTTTCTAATTTCGTTTTGGTCTTCAATCCAAATCCCTTCTACTAATTTAGTTCTACTAATTCTAGATGTTGATCTATATACTATAGCCATTCTATGAAAAAACTTTATATTTTTATCTCCTTTTAACTAGGTTTATCTTGATCTTAATCTCCAAAATTTAGTTTCCTTACTCAAAATATTATGATATTCACTAAGCAACTCCCTTTACACTAAGCTTGAATTATTATGATCACCTTTTTTAAATTTTGAAATTTTATCTTTTAGTTCTTCTTTCTTCTCAAAAATATTTTCAAAAGTGTTCTTGTTTCATTCTTTTAATATAGATGTCATTGATTTAATTTGTTTTGGAAGTGCATACATCCCATCGTTTCCATAAGAATTTTATGTATGTACTATCATATCAACAATTTGAGGATGGTCTTCTCACATCTACTTATTTAAAATGTGATATTTTTTTGAATTCACTTGCCACCATTTTAACTCTTATTTTCCAGTGATCTGAACCAATCCTTGTTAAGGTATTAATTTTAGACAAGTCCCTTCATCTAGCCAATGATCTAAGAGTGCATTTGTCTAATTTTTTTTCTATTAGGTTATGGTCTCTCCTATTGTTGGTCCATGTATATTTATCTTCTTCAAACTCAACCTCCCATAGATTATTATTTTGAATAAAAGCTAAGAAATCTCTCATACTTTGGGTTAATTTCCTAATTCCCCCAAATTTTTCATCTAGCTTGGTTATGGCATTAAAATCTCCTATGATCATGAATCGAGTTTCTTGGTCTTTGCTTCTCATAAAAGCTTCAATCCCACTCCAAAATTCTAATCTACCTTACTGAGTTGTAGGTCCATAAACATTGATAAGGATGAATGAATATTTTTAAAGTAGCATATGACTAAAGAGGCTATCAATGCCTAATTTTATGAATGGTTACACATGAGGTTCTAGTAGGATCCAACAAGTTATAATTCCCCCTGTCACTCCTTCCTTAGCATCCCACTCTCATCTTGCCCATACTGCTTTCATAGTTTTTGAAAGTTCTTCTTTTGTCATTTTAGATTCCTGGATACAAAGAATATTAAGCTTATTACTTAAATAGAGGTCCCTGATACACCTCTGCTTTGAAGAGGTATTAGCACCCCTTATATTCCATGAGATGATAGTCATATTTCACTAGGGTCTATTAACCCTACTTATGAATTACCAATATCATTTTGTTGTTTAGTAAATAGAAGTTCAACCAACTTAGTTTGTGTTCCTTTCTCTATGTTTGTTCTTTCTTCCATGGATCTTGCTTGATAATTTAAAGGTTTTTCTTTTTTTTCTTTCCTGTATCAAGAGTAGGTCTTATTACTATTTTCCTTAATATTCTTTCACAACTTTGTTTTTCATCGGATTTATCCTCTCTTGGCTCTACTACAGAAGCTTTTGACTTGTCTTTCTCATTTTATGATATTTCCTTACTAATGGTAGAGGTATTAACATCTAACACTGCATTTTCTTTACCAAATTTTTTCTCCTGAATGGTACATGGTACTTCAAGAGAGTCTTCAAAATTTGATGAGACACATTCCTTAGGTTCATCGAGAATGTGCATCCCTAAATTAAGATATTGAATAGACGGTTCCTTTTTAATATGTTGAATCTATCGTATTATGTCCTCTAAGCTTTGATCTACTTTTTATTCATTGGCTAAAACCTTAAAAGAATTGATATTTCTTCCAATATCCTTCTTTACTAGTCTCCACTATTTATTTCCTTTCATTTTTATAGATTTATTTTTTGGAAGTTGAAAACCATCTTCATCCATATCCATTTGTAAATTTCTCTTACAGTTTTCTACATATGATTCTATTGGGCTCTTCTTAGGGCATAATCTCAAAATATACCCCACCTCATGACATATTCTACATCTACAAGATATATTTTCATAATATATGGTTTGGATACACATATTATCCCCATACTTAAGAGTGATTGCTTATGGTAAAGCTTTACTTATATCAATCATGACCAATATCCGAGCATAAATAGCCAAGAATCCATCTTTTGGAGTATCTAAAATCTCAAGAAATTCTCCTGGAGGGTTTCCTATTGCCTTGAAGGTATTTATTTCCTAAAATTCAATGGATAACCCATACATCCTAACTCGGAATGGTACTAGAAATAGATTTACATTTTTAGGTGAAAAGCCTTCATACCAATAGGTAAGGAAGAGTCCTGCTATTCCCATAAACCAAGGACCCCCTTTTAGGATTCTATCTCTTTCTTCCCTAGAAAAAAAAATGGCTAGGAAGAAAACTTTGGGAAGAAAGGATAGAATCACTCCTGGAGACTTCCAACTCCTATCAATTTATTTTCTCAAGGTTGAAACCCCTGGCCAATACCCATTAAATTTACCAAAAATCGCCCTATCTTGGAGCAACAAAATTTGATCCTCTATGGTTCACTCACTAACCTCTACCACTAGAGATAATTCTAAGGATTTAGCTATAAATCAATCCATGGAAAGGAAACTAAAACTTAAAATCTATTGAAATTTACCAGAATATCCTATAGCGAATATAATATTTGATAAAAAATTATAATAATTTGCATGTAAAATTTCTAAGATAAAGAAGGAAAAAATAAACTTAGCTAATAAATTTTATCCAAATAGAATATCTTACTTCATTGAAGTCCTGGCCCTTTATTTTTCCTCCCATCATCCAAACCCTAGCTGATAAATATTTACAATTTCATTTTTGTGATTTGAAAAATCATCATTGCCCTTGTTTTGGATGTCTAAATTTATAGGGTTGTATCTCCCTTAATATTGCATGGATTCCTTCATATGACCACTCTTTTTAAAGCTATTTAAATTCCACATAAGTTGGTCCAAGAATCAATTGAATCAGATAAAATCACACTTGCTAAAAAGTAAATTAACACACTTACAGGAAATATATAACACACTTGCAAGAATAAAATCTAATCTAGTATTTGCACGAAATTATCTTAGGAAATTAAAATAAATAATTAAAGTAATATACAAAAGCATTAATATTAATGTGTTTTCATATAAACTATTTGTTACAATTCTTATGGTTGCACTTATGCTTCAAAAAGAAAACTAGCAATTCATTTATGATAAAGTGGACTATGATATCATAAAGTTTTAGAAATATCACTCTACTAAGATGCAATCCATAGACAATAGAGGTGGAGTTTTGGTACTGTGAAGGTTGTTGTAGAAATATGTCAAGAAGAAGGATGTTGAGTTTTGGAATATTTGTATCCACACAAAAAATTGAAGAAGATCCAAAAAATGAAAATAAAAAATGTATACTTTATGAAAATGATGTAGGTATCTAGCTATAGCAACTTAATGGATATGAGAAATGAATATGTTTGTGAACTCTCCAGATATGAAGGAGAGAGTTATGATTTTTTAAGAGTGGGGGACCTGAGTACAACCCAACCCTTATTCTCGAACAACATACACATAAAGGCATTAATGACAAATTAAAATATTATACAAAAGGTATTGAAATAAAATAATAATATATTAATAATTCTATGAACATATTTACAAATATTATACTTTTCATTATATTGATGAAGTGGGCCCTTAATCCTTAGCCCAATGGAAATTAAATCTTAATTCAAAATAAAATTAAAAATATGCATAAATAAGAAAAGGACACAAACATCTTTTATTAAGAAAGAGGATGAAATTACCCTTTTACAAGAACCTTTAATTCATACACATCCATTCTCTTCCTCTTTTTTATTTTTTATCTCTTGTCCTCTAACCCCTCTAATGCATTATCATATATAAAAATTCAATTACAACCAATTAATTAAAATATTCTTGATATGAATCCATTGAAAACAAATCCAACTAATTCTATCTAGAGAAGATAACAACCAATATTAGTTGAAAACACATCTAACCAATTATAATAGTAAAAAATTGTTGAAAACAAATCCAACCAATTATAACAACCAAAATTAGTTGGAAATAAATCCAACTAATTCTATCTAGAGAAGATAATTGTTGATAAGCAACACACCCCCACTGAAAAATGAGATTCCATCCTTAGAAAATTCTGAACTTTCATTTTTGCAGCAGGGACCCTCTTGATCCTTTCCAGTTTTAAATCCAGTTTTGTTTGTTTCCTTTTTAAGTTGTGCCTTTTTCAAGTCATTCTAGCATTGTTATTCCAAGCTTCACTTTTTGCATGCTAGAATCATTCATGCACAAGCAAAATCTTGCACCGGTACCGAGAAAATCCAGAAAACAGTTGCATATTTCACTGAAAAATCAAACTTTCCATTTTTGGTAGTGTCGCGATATCGCGACACTTCCATTTTCGGAAATGTCGCGATATCGCGACGGGTAAATGAAAATGCATGAAAATCGGCTAAGTGCCAGAAAGGTCGCGATTTCGCGACATGTCGCGAAATCGCGACAGTTTTTGGAGAGAGAAGCAAGTCGTACGGAGGGCGCGATTTTGCGACATGTCGCGAAATCGCGACATGTCGCATTTTCGCGATAGGAGAGAGAAAGTGGGCTGCAGAATGAAAAATCGGCTAAGTCGCAAACATGTTCCAAAATCGCGGTCAACGCGGTCAACGCATGCAGGTAAGGAAACTGTCGCGATATCGCGACGTGTTCTAGAATCGCGGCTGAAAATCAAGAAAGCGTACGGAGGCCAGGAAGGTCGCGATTTCGTGACATGTCGCGAAATCGTGACATGTCGCGTTTTCGCGGCCGACGAGGGAAGAAGTTGCCGATGCGCTGGCAGGGTCGCGATTTCGTGACATGTCGCGAAATCGCGACATGTCGCAGAATCGCGGTAGGAGAGAGAAAGTCTTCAGAGGGCCCGAAAGTGCATTTCAGCTGAAACAGAAGGCATCCTGGGGTAGCGACACGTGTCAAAGCGTGAATGAGACAAACAGAAGCCGACATGCAAGCTTGTTTTGCGGTTTTTAATCTGTTTTAATGTTTTAAGCTTGGATTTAATGTTTATTAAAGAGCTAATTAATCTTTTTGTCTTTCATGCAGGATTCCATCTGGCACTTACGGGACAACCGGGAAAGGCCATAAAGGCAAAGTTAAAGTGCGGATTTAGTCAAGGACCGCCATGCTAGAAGAGAAGAAGCCGGTGAGAGCATTCAATGACAAATTTATTGCAGACTTGATAGCATGAAGACCATTTCAACTCAAAGATGGATTTGCGGGATCAAATTGATGGAGAAGTGGTGACTCATCCGGCTCACCAGCGAGAATTAATGGAGGCATTTATTTGCAGTTGCGGATGAATGCAAGTTGCATTTGATTTTATCTTCTCCATTTATGGCGATTAGCTGCACGATTTGCAGAAGGGTTAAGTTCTATCCGGACTTTGGTCTTAAAATGGATTTTTATTGTAAAACCCGGGTCCTAGGGTTTAAGTGCGATAAGATTTAGGGTTTGAAGAAGATATTTTGAAAAGATCAGGGTCTATCTTGAGTCTATAAATACAGATTCTAAATGTAATCGCGGGAGGCGGAGACTTAGAAATAAAAGGCTTATAAGCAATTTCTTGCAAATTTTGTGAAATCCTTTGTTTCAGGACTTGGAGTTGATGTGCTTTAGCTTTTACGTGATAGCATGGCCAGGAGCCTAATCTTTTGCAGAGTGTGATAAGTGTATCTTCTTTTGTTATCCGTTCCATTTAAAGTTTATTAGATATATGCTGTAAATCTGAGTTATCAAGTTTAAATATGTTGTTAGGCTTCAGTTGTTCTCTTGTCTGCTAGGGGAAATTACAGATTTTAGGTGTAAGTTTGTTCTAATTGCTCTGTCTTCACTGTGCGAGCTAGGCTACCGGTGAAAGATACCAGTTTTAACCAGCTGCCCTTGGATTTATAATTTTCTGCTAGATCTGTTTCACTCTGCCTTGTGCTCTTAGTTGAAAGTGATCTTAGACTGAATGGACACTTTCTTCTTTGATTTGTTCTGTTGTGAAGCTAGTAGCATAGATAAAATTGACAGTTTGGGTTTTACAGTTGATGTTTGATAAACTTCTCTTTCTGCCCTACCCTACCCTCTCTTTGTTTTCGGTGAATGATCCATTTTTATTTTCTTTGTTTGTCTTTTATTTAAATCTGTTGACCCATGAGAGCTAGATCTAGAATTCAAGTTAAATCTGATTGTCAACAACTTTTGCAACTACTGAACAAGTTCAAGAACCCCCTGTAAGGTAACAGAGCAGTCCATATTGAAATCTATTCCAGAAGTGGAAAAGAGTGAATTGCCATTCGACCCAACTCTGTAACTCGCACCTTGGATAACCAGCTAGATCCTAAAGATGAGTGGGATCCGTCCCGTGGGTGTCTCCGGAGCTTTCCTTGCTTCATCCTTTCCCGGGGTGTGCATGAAAGCCGGACCAACACCTAATTGGCGCTAGAAGGAGGGCTGGAACTCAGTTCAAGTATTGTAAGGGCATAACAGCAACATTTGAAGGACCCACAGTGAACTCCGGACAATTTTGTAAATTGTCAGTACAGTTTTCTAAATTGTCAGTACAGTTTTCTAAATTGTCAGTGCAGTTTTTAAATTGTCAGTACAGTTTTGTAAATTGTCAGTACAATTTTGTAAATTGTCAGTACAGTTTTCTAAATTGTCAGTGCAGTTTTTAAATTGTCAGTACAAGTATTTCAACTTGCTAAAATACAGAACCTGTTCAGAACTGCAGAGTTTGTCAGTACCTGTGAAAACTGGATTCTACATACAGGGTAACAAGGTCCCACCCCAGAGCTGGAGAGCTCCTTGTCCCTGAATTAGAAACTCCAAGAAGAAGTAGCCACAGAAGGGCCACATCTCTATCACAGACAGTTTTATCACCACTGATAGTCACTCCAACCGAGCTCAGAATATCCCTGTTAATCCATTAGCTATGGCAAATTGGTTGGGCTCCACGAGCTTTGAACATTCCGGGTATAGCCCATGACTTGCCCGAGAAATCCGAGAAAGATACCTCCCTAGGTATAAACATGATGGGACAAGAACTGCAGAGGAACACTTAATTGCATTCAAGAATGCACTGAAGTTATTAAATGTACAGCATGAGGATGTTGCCTGCAGACTCTTCCCGTTCACTCTCCAGGAGGGAGCCTATGATTGGTTTCTAAATCTTACCAATGATTCCATCACCAGTTGGAATGACTTAGAAAAAGTCTTTGTGTCACAGTTCGGGGAAGTGATAGATCCCAACATTTTATATCGACAGTTTTCTAGCATCAAAAGAGAACTGAATGAATCTATCAGATCCTATAATGTCAGATTCCAGAAAGCTTATGGTAGACTCACTGGCTATTATGTACCGAATGCTGACCTGGCACTAGAGATTTTCAGGAATTCTTTAGATCCCATGACCTCTGTCTTCTTGAAGAGGGATGCCACTGTTACCAACTTGACAGAAGCTTATAAAGAAGCTTTAATCCTAGAAAGACAGTTGGGACCCCAACCTTTAAATATTCAACAAACTCCTCTGATCACTCAGCCTGCTCCTGTGTTCAATCCTATCCCACATCAGATGATGCTGCCAGTTTGTCAGACTTTACCATCAGCAGCACCATTAGCTGCTGCACCTGTTGAGAATGTACAGAACCCTGTGAAAGAAGCTGACAATGCTAGGATTGAAGAAGTCTCAAAGATTGTTCAAAAGCTGGCCAATGATTTTTTGAGTTTTAAAAGACAAACTTCTACTGGAGACAATCCCAACAGATATTCATATCAACCAAACAGATTTAACAGGCCCCCATATGAACCTAATAAATATTACAAGGGTAAAGCTCATGATGTGAACATTTGTGACTTAGCCTCGCCCAACTGGTGCAGAATTCATGCCACTTCTCAGCATGGGGAGTTATATTGTGTGGAATTTTGCAATGCATTTGAAGCCTTGTCAGGAGATTTGATCTTCCCTGAAAATCAAAGAACTGCTGAGGGCCCAAGTTCATCCGGCCACAGTGCAGCTATGGTCTTGGATTCTTTTTCTTTCCCGGATGAATCTGAGAATGTAGTTGAAATGCCCATGGATGAAGTACAGGCTTTCCAGCAGTACATGAAGAGATAACTACAACCTGAGGAACAGGAATCCAGAGCCAAATACCACATCAACTCCTCCTGACAATTCTCATAATATTCCTCCTGACCCCTCTCCAAGCAATAATCCACCTCCACCAAAGGGAGGAGCTCAAAGAGTACCAGATGTTGTTGTTCCTCCACTTAACAAAGGATATAACATAGTGGAAGACATGAAAAATATTAAGGCCAACATTACTCTGCATGAGTTGGCACAGATTTCAGAGCAGAGAGACAATCTGATAAAGACATACTCTGGCCCTGCTGCTAAATCTGTGGATAAAGGGAAGAAAATAGCCAATGCCAATCTTGCCATGTACAAGGAAAAGACTGAAGTTCCCCCATTTTCTTGGCTGTCAGAATTTTTGGGAAGAACTTACATAATTGTTTGGTAGATTCGGGTGCATCTGCTAATGTCATGCCACTGGCAATTTGTCAGCAGTTGGGGTTGACCCCAATGAAGTCTGAGAGGAGAGTTGTCCAATTGGACAAGTCCGAAGTTAAGGTTGTGGGAGAGCTGCAAAACATTCACATTCAATTGGCATCTGAGCCAAGGGCTCAACATAAGATCGAAATCCAAGTTGTGGATATCCCAGTGGGGTATGGAATGCTGTTGAGTAGGGATTGGTCTAAGTCTCTGAATGGATATCTGGCAACAGACTTTTCACACATGTGGTTGCCATGGAAGGGTGTGGCTAATCAATTGCGGGTTGACAGAGAACCCAGGTACAAGCACACCATTACAGAGTACAATGCTGCAAATGAGACTGTCAATATTGCAGAGGTAGACATTGGTGTCTACAATTTAACAACTGGGCACAATGATAAATTTAACAAAGCTCATCCTGTACATACTAATGAAGTTTGGACACTTCATGTGGATGGAGCCAGATGTAACGAGGGTTCGGAACAGGGCGGTCCTCAAAGGGCCTCAAAGTCGGACATTTTTTATGTCTTACCGCTGCAGATTCCCATGTACTAATAATTTAGCAGAGTATGAAGCTTCGATTTTAGGTTTAAAATTTGCATTGGATAAAAATGTGAAGAACATTCAAGTTTTCATCGATTCGAGAATTAGTGGCAAGCCGGGTCGGGGGTAAGTTTCGGTGTAAAGCCTCTTATCCGAAGGGATACAAGCACGAGCTTGGGATCTTGTGGAAGGCTTTGATGCATTTAACTTAACACATATACCCAGGGAACAAAATTCACATGCAGATGTCTTGGCATCTTCAGCTGCAAGTTTAAAGCCATTGGAAGATTTTAAGTGGGATAAGTTTTCAATTGAGCTAGTCCCCTGTCCTTCAGTTCCAAACAATATAGATAGATTTCAAGTTTTCTCAGATGATCAACAGATTGTGAACTTTCTGCAGAGTACCAATACCTTTGAGAATGCTATAATTGATGAGGGCCAAAGGGACACCCTGATGGAACAGCTAGATGATGACAGGGGAATCATGAGATTGAAGGACAACAGAATCCCAAAGGGAATGGTAGAGCTGGAGAGGCTATTCGATGTTGACAAGATCAGGCAAAGGGTGAATTCCGAGGATTATGTGGGCACCACAGACAATGAGACTGAAAATTTGAATGTAGGAACTGAAGAGGATCCAAGGAACATCAAGTTGGCAAAGGACTGTGATCCAGAGATAAAGAGAAATATGATTGATTTCCTGCACAAGTCCAAGGATGTAATGGCCTGGTCATACAAGGATTTAAAGGTATTTGATCCAAAAGTTTACACCCACATCATACCTTTGAAAGAATCTTGCAAGCCTTTCAGACAAAAACAGAGGCATGTTAATGCTCTGTTAGAACCCCTTATTCGAGAAAGAAGTGGAGAAGCTCTTGAGTGCAGCAATTATTTTTCCTATCAGGCATTCTACTTGGGTGGCAAATCTGGTGCCAGTCAGGAAGAAAAATGGGGAGATCCGCCTTTGTGTGGATTTTAGGAATCTGAACAAAGCATCTGAAAAGGACAACTATCCCCTGCCTTCTATGGATGAAGTACTGCAGATTGTTAATGGCTCAGAGATGATGTCTTTTCTGGATGGCTTCTCAGGCTATAATCAGATTCTAGTTGAGAAGGAGGATAGAATGAAGACTGCTTTTACAACTAAGTGGGGTACTTTTGCTTACAAGAGGATGCCATTTGGTTTAATAAATGCAGGAGCAACATTTCAGAGAGCAATGGACCATGCCTTCAAGGGGCTTATGGGCAAATGTATTGTAGTTTACATGGATGATCTAACAGTCTTTTCCAAATCCAGATTTGACCATGTCAAGCATTTAGAGTCTGTATTTAACAAGTGCAGAGAGTTTGGCATCTCTTTGAATCCAAAGAAATGCATATTTGGTGTAACAGAAGGCAAACTGCTTGGGCATTTGGTCACAAAGGATGGCATTTCCATGGATCCAGGCAGAGTTGAGGCCATATCTGGCATACCATTTCCCAACTCCAAGAAAGAGTTGAGATCATTCTTTGGAAAGATTAACTTTGTCAGAAAGTTTATCTCAGGCTTTGCAGAGATAGTTAAACCAATGAATGATATGTTAAAGCAAACTGCCCAGATTTCCTGGACCACTGAAGCTAAGACTGCTTTTCAAGAAATCAAGACGACCATTAAACAAGCACCAGTCTTAGTAAGCCCAGATTTCAGTGCAGATTTCTATCTGTACACTTTCTCTTCTGAACATACACTTGCTGCAGTGCTGACTCAACGGAGAGATACAGGAGAACATCCAATTGCTTTTAAGAGCACTAATTTGAAGGGAGCTGAACTGAAATATTCCAGATTAGACAAACAGGCTTATGCTTTGGTAAGGGCAGTGAAGCAGTTCAGACATTATATACTCAGAAGCAAAACTCATGCCATAGTGCCAGACCAGCTGTGAAGTACCTTCTAAGTCAGAATGAGTTGGGTGAACTGAGGGGCAATTGGGTCACCGAGCTGCAAGAATATGACTTGGAGATTAGGCTCGCTAAGCCGATCGAGAGGACTTGGCTTGTCGAGGCACATTGTTGAAGTGCCTCCACAGCAGGAATTTAATCAATTAAACTCCGAATCGATGATTGGTATGGGGATATCATTCATCTCGCTATGGTTTGGAGTTTGCCCATCCCATTTGAACAGAACTCAAAGGAGAGCATTAAAGTTAAAAGCTTCTCACTATCTCCTCAAGGCAGGTACTCTGTACGGGGAGAATTATGCTGGCATCTTCCTAAGGTGCATTTCTCCCGGTGAAGTCAGTGAAGTCATGGCTAGTTTTCATGAAAAACTAGGGGCAGGGCATTCATCAGGATCTGCTACAACACATAAAATATTAAGAGCAGGCTATTACTGGCCTACACTTTTTAAGGATGCACATCAACATGTCAGAACCTGCCATCAGTGCCAGACATTTGTAGCCAAAGAGGCAAACCGAGCTCTGCCATTGCAACCAGTTGTGATAAACAAACCTTTCATGCAGTGGGGACTTGATTTTGTGGGAGTCATTAACCCAAATTCCTCGACAGGGCATAAATATGTGCTTGCAGCTACTGACTATTGCACAAGGTGGGTTGAAGCGACGACCACTGCAAGAAGTACAACCCAGGAAGTTATTGATTTTCTTGAATCAAATGTCATAACTAGATTTGGGGTTCCCCCGAATTTGGTCTGTGATAATGGGCCGACCTTCCAATCATTGGAGTTTGCAGATTGGGCATACCAGATGGGGATAGTTATCAGATTCTCATCCAACTATTATCCCCAAGGCAATGGACTGGCTGAGTCAACAAACAAGAACTTAATGAATGCCATCAAAAAGTCTGCAGCAGACAAACCCAGGCGATGGCATACATTGTTGAAATATGCACTGTGGGCTGACCGGATAACACACAAAGTGGCTCTTAAGACCTCTCCCTTTGTTTTGCTGTATGGAACCCGGCCAATTGTTCCCATCTCCTTGAAGTTGCCCACCTACCAATTTGCCTTAGATTATTTTGAAGATCATGATGATGCGAAGCCCGAGTTTTAGACCTCACTAACTTGCGGGATGAAAGACTCCAAGCCCTGGAGCACTTCGACGAGGCACCAAGAAACTATCAAGCGGTGGTTTGACAAGAGAGCCAAGGTGAAGGCTTTCGAGTTGGCAGACTTAGTGCTTACGTGGGACAAGGCCCATGAGAAGAAGGGTAAGCACACAAAGTTGCGACCACTTGTGGATAGGCCCCTACCAAATTGCTGAAATATTGGGTAACAATGCTTTCCGCTTGCAAGACCTGGATGGTAATTTTCTGGACCTCCCTGTTAATGGCCAATACTTGAAACATTATTTCTCTGCTGTTCCATCCAATGTATCATTTGAGTAAGCTATAAAGAAGTTGTAACATGTGTACATATTGTGAATAGCTCTCCCAGTTTTATTTTGTTCTAGTTTAGTTCTTTTAATAGCTCTGTACAGTTGCTTTAGTTGCTTCTTTTTAGTTTTAATTGGGTGTTGTCTGTACAGGTTTGTTTGTTAGATTAATCCTTGCTCTTTGTGCAGTGTTCTTTGATTCTTTTGTTGTCTGTACAGTTTTAATTTATTTGCTTCAGTTCTTAGTTTATTTGTTCTAGCTTAATTTTGCTGCCTGTACAGTTGTGCTTTGCATCCTTTGTAAATAGCCTTGCGGTTTGTTTTATTCCTTTGTCTGTACAGCTGTGCAGTTTTCAGTTGCTTTAGTTTATGTCTGTGCTGTTGCAGTTTAGCTTTGCTGCAGTTTAGCAGTTTTAGTTGCTTTGCTTCTTTTTCTTTGCTGCCTGTACAGTTCTGTGTTTTAGTCTGTACAGTTTGATTCTGTTTTGCTTTTCAAGCCTGTGTCTGTCCTTGGATGCCTGTACAAAGTCCTTCAGCTTTTAAAATTTTGTCCTTTAACCTTTGCCTGAGCAATCAATGAAAAGTCAGCCTGCTGAAAATTGTTTTATTTTGAGCTGATAAATCCACAATCCAATGCCCATGCTGTTCACCATTCTAATTGAGATAGTCTGCTTGCACTGAATTGTAGAATTATTTTGTTATTCAGGACAAAGGTAGAGAGATGATTGGATCTTGTGTCTTACTTGCCACAGTTGTTTTAATAATAGAAAAACTGCTATGCTGTTTAGTTGGAGGAACTCCCGGGGAATCCAAGAAAAGCTGGTTATGAGAGGGGACTATGCCATGTAATTATTTGGGTATCCACAGGGGTTATCAGTGCCTAGACTGAAACAGTTCCAGATTGATCAAATGATAGAAGAAGATTGTGATTTCCCTAAAAGCATCTCAGATATTGATATATTTCAGAGGGAGAGATATAAAAAAAAAAAAAAAATTACATAAAAAAGAGGCAGCCAATATTAGATTCTGCCCTACAGTTGTAAATTGGGTCGTGTAAATCTAAAGGGTAACTCTGTCTAGGCTGTAAAAGGCTAAACTAGTAAACAGAGCTCTACTCGGTTTCCCCTTTTACAATCCAGAAAAGTTGATCAGTCCAGAGTTCAGCATTCAATTCAGTCATCCTTGAAGAAAGTTCTATACCCTTTGAAATTGCACATCAGAAATCTTCCTGGAAGTAATTCAGCCTAGTATGTCCTTGGGAAATTTTTAACAGCTGGCAGTTAACAGTCAATTTATTGTGAAGAATGTCTGTGGCAAGGCATGATGCATGGTCTTTTTGTTTTGAAACCAGAGTCTTGGGTTCTAAAATAGTGCTACTATTTTACCCGGAGATATCGCCATTTGTTGAGAAGCAACACACCCCCACTGAAAAATGAGATTCCATCCTCTTGAAAGCCACTGAACTTTCATTTTTGCAGCAGGGACCCTCTTGATCCTTTCCAGTTTTAAATCCAGTTTTGCTTGTTTCCTTTTTAAAGTTGTGCTTTTTCTTGCATTCTAGCTGTGTTATCCAAGAATTCACTTTTTACATGCTAGAATCATTCATGCACAAGCAAAATCTTGCACCAGTACCGAGAAAATCCAGAAAATAGTTGCATAATTCACTGAAAAATCAAACTTTCCATTTTTGGTAGTGTCGCGATATCGCGACACTTCCATTTTCGAAAATGTCGCGATATCGCGACGGGTAAGTGAAAATGCATGAAAATCGGCTAAGTGCCAGGAAGGTCGCGATTTCGCGACATGTCGCGAAATCGCGACAGTTTTTTGGAGAGAGAAGCAAGCTGTACGGAGGGCGCGATTTTGCGACATGTCGCAGAAATCGCGACATGTCGCATTTTCACGGCAGGAGAGAGAAAGTGGGCTGCAGAATGAAAAATCGGCTAAGTCGCAAACATGTTCCAAAATCGCGGTCAACGCGGTCAACGCATGCAGGTACGAAAACTGTCGCGATATCGCGACGTGTTCTAGAATCGCGGCTGAAAATCAAGAAAGCGTACGGAGGCCAGGAAGGTCGCGATTTCGTGACATGTCGCGAAATCGTGACATGTCGCGTTTTCGCGGCCGACGAGGGAAGAAGTTGCCGATGCGCTGGCAGGGTCGCGATTTCGCGACATGTCACGAAATCGCGACATGTCGCAGAATCGCGGTAGGAGAGAGAAAGTCTTCAGAGGGCCCGAAAGTGCATTTCAGCTGAAACAGAAGGCATCCTGGGGTAGCGACACGTGTCAAAGCGTGAATGAGACAAACAGAAGCCGACATGCAAGCTTGTTTTGCGGTTTTTAATCTGTTTTTAATGTTTTAAGCTTGGATTTAATGTTTATTAAAGAGCTAATCTAATCATCTTTTTGTCTTTCATGCGGATTCCACCCCCCCCCGGCGGGACAACACGGAAAGGCCATAAAGGCAAAGGTTAAAGTGCGGATTTAGTCAAGGACCGCCATGCTAGAAGAGAAGAAGCCGGTGAGAGCATTCAATGACAAATTTATTGCAGAATTGATAGCATGAAGACCATTTCAACTCAAAGATGGATTTGCGGGATCAAATTGATGGAGAAGTGGTGACTCATCCGGCTCACCAGCAGAATTAATGGAGGCATTTATTTGCAGCTGCGGATGAATGCAAGTTGCATTTGATTTTATCTTCTCCATTTATGGCAGCTGACTGCACAGATTTGCCGAAGGGTTAAGTTCTATCCGGACTTTGGTCTTAAAATGGATTTTTATTGTAAAACCCGGGTCCTAGGGTTTAAGTGCGATAAGATTTAGGGTTTGAAGAAGATATTTTGAAAAGATCAGGGTCTATCCTGAGTCTATAAATACAGATTCTAAATGTAATCGCGGGAGGCGGAGACTTAGAAATAAAAGGCTTATAAGCAATTTCTTGCAAATTTTGTGAAATCCTTTGTTTTTGGACTTGGAGTTGATGTGCTTTAGCTTTTCTATGATAGCATGGCCAGGAGCCTAATCTTTTGCAGAGTGTGATAAGTGTATCTTCTTTTGTTTTCCATTCCATTTAAAGTTTATTAGATATATGTTGTAAATCCGCATTATCAAGTTTAAATATCGTTGTTAGGCTTCGGTTGTTCTCTTGTCCGCTAGGGGAAATTACAGATTTGAGGTGTAAGTTTGTTCTAATTGCTCTGTCTTCATCTGTGCGAGCTAGGGTCGTCGGTGAAAGATACCGGTTTTAACCAGCTGCCCTTGGATTTATAATTTTTTGCTAGATCTGTTTCACTCTGCCTTGTGCTCTTAGTTGAAAGTGATCTTAGACTGACTGGACACTTTCTTCTTTGATTTGTTCTGTTGTGAAGCTAGTAGCATAGATAAAATTGACAGTTTGGGTTTTACAGTTGATGTTTGATAAACTTCTCTTTTCTGCCCTACCCTACCCTCTCTTTGTTTTCGGTGAATGATCCATTTTTATTTTCTTTGTTTGTCTTTTATTTAAATCTGCTGACCCATGAGAGCTAGATCTAGAATTCAAGTTAAATCTGATCAACTTTTGCAACTACTGAACAAGTTCAAGAACCCCCTGTAAGGTAACGAAGCGAGTCCATATTGAAATCTATTCCGAAGTGGAAAAGAGTGAATTGCCATTCGACCCAACTCTGTAACTCGCACCTTGGATAACCAGCTAGATCCTAAAGATGAGTGGGATCCGTCCCGTGGGTGTCTCCGGAGCTTTCCTTGCTTCATCCTTTCCCGGGGTGTGCATGAAAGCCGGACCAACAATAACAACCAAAACTAGTTGGAAATAAATCCAACCAATTATAACAACCAAAATTAGTTGAAAACAAATCCAACTAATTCTACCTAGAGAAGAAAACAACCAAAAATAGTTGGAAACAAATCCAACCAATTATATCTAAGGAAGATAACAACCAAAATAGGTTGTTAAGGATAGATCCAAATTAGTCAGAAACTAATTTCAACAAATTCAACTAATTTAAATCCAATCAAGTTAGTTGAAAACCAATCTAATTTTCGTCTAATCAATTTGGATTCAACCCAAAAATTCTATATTTTATTGTTATGTTGTCATGTTTGATGTTGACATCATCATGTCTAGTATTTACATCATCATGTCCAATGTTATTTGGTGCTCCTATGTTATTCCTTGGTGCTCATGTGTTGTTCTTCGATGTTGGAATCATCAACTCCAATGCTAATGTCATCTTCTCTGATGTTGATGTCATCATTTTCGATGTTTTTTACCAAGGATCTGATGTTGCTTTGTATGCTCCAAAATACTATTTCTAGATCTGCAAAGTGTCAATCTTCCTTTCCATACCATAATATCCATCAAATTCATCTCAAAGCTTGTATTTTGATCTCTAAAAGCATATAAATGCATTCTATTCAACTTAGTACTATATTTCTCCTTTTCACTATGCTTAACTGCAATATATATGCAAATTAGAGTCTAATCCAAAGTTAAGTGGCACAAGAAAAGTCTTAAATACTATACCAAATAAGGCTTTTTAAAGGCTTATCAAAAATCATGAGTCATTTTTACATATATAAACCATCAAAATAACATTCATTTGTTGGCTCTCTTGCCTAAAATCCTATGGGTCACTTTTACATAAATATAAACTAGAGAAATTAATAAAAAGGAAATCCCCTTCCTATGAAAAACATGTTGAGTCACTTTTCCATATATATAAACAAGATTTTTGTAAACCCATTTAAACATTTGACTCGTAAAATCATGAGTTGTTTTTCCATATATATACAATAGAAAAATAACATACCTAAAAAGACTTTTAGAGTGAGAATCTACTGAGTCACTTTTCCATATATATGAACTAGAAAAATAATATTCCATGCTCATAAAGAAGACGATAAAATTGAGTCATTGAAGATTTAAAGCAACCTTCACAATACCAAAACTTCACCTCTACTATCTACACATTACATCTTAGTAGAGTAATATTTCCAAAACTTCACATTGTCATAGACTACTTTACCAAATGTAGACTGATAGTTTCCTCCTTGAAGCATAAGTGCAATGACAAGAACTGTGACAAATAGTTTAGCAGTCTCAAAAATTTGAGTTTTAATCCATACTTTATATCATAATCCATCCAAATTAAATAATCCATTTAGCCATAACGTCTATTTGATATCATCTTCTTTTGATTTCACATACAAAATATCTACTCGCTTCACGAAATCATAGTTTGTTTTACCAGAAGAATCCCAAGGAGCGGTATCTACAACACTCAAACATGCAGATGAATCATTGTCTGCCACGTGGCATTCATTGGCACCAGCCCAGTCTCTCACATGGCGATCTGACTCAGCTAGCAGTTGCTAACGTGGCTCGCTGAGCAAGCGGGTGCTAACCTGGCCGACGATCTGATTCAGCTGGCAGCTACCGTGGCGCACAACCCTCCTGTGGATGCGTCCAAAACTTTGTGCATTGTGCCACCATGTGTCGAAGCCACAAATGCACCGCGGATAGCTCCTTCTCACAAAGCATAGTCTCCCGCAAGGCAGACACCTCCCTACGCGCGACTTCGCCCTAATAAAACATTAAGGGAGGATAGAACTCATTTTGTTGATTCTATTATTTGCAAACTTGTAAAGAACAAGGGGGGATTTTTCAAACAGTAAGAAAGGTGCAATTTTGATTGTACTCGACACCTTTCTCAAAAATTGACTTATTTCTAGGTGCATTTTCGGTTGAACCTGACATCTAGAGTGATAATAATATGGGTTGCTTTCATGTTTTGATTATTTGCACTAACACTCATGTTTCTTATGTGCACTTAAATCATTCACATACAACATTGGCAGAAGCATTTTCATAAAACCCATATTTCACTCCAAAACGTGCTACACTTTGCATCGGTTGAACAACAGTCAATTTTTCTTACCCCCTCCAAAGGTCAAAATTCAAAACACACCTTGATTACCTCTCTTTGTTTGGCTTAATTTCCTCCAACTTCTCATCCTTCTTGAAGGGTGTTAAGGCAAGTGCCATTAAATATCCTATAGAGCACAATCAAAATTCTGTCAACCAATCCCTTTTTTTTCATTTGCTCTATCTTGTTTGGCTTAATTTCCTCAAAATTCTCATCCCTTGTTAAGGGTGTTAAGGTAGGTGCCATTAAATATATTCTAGAAGCAAATTGAAACATCTTCCATATACTCTTTTGAGGGTATAGTGCAAGATACACCTATCTTAGTCCTATCAAATTTGAAACCTTCAACATGGCCATGATGCACAAGTATCTCACTGAGAGACAACTGCTCAAAGGTTCAAATTATTCCACATGGAAGACTAAGATGAAATCTATCTTAACTTTAGAGTATTTATGGTCTATTGTGGATGGAAGTGAAACTAGACCTTAATCAGCAGGAGCAGATCAAACAACATTTGATAAAAAGGATAGGAAACTATCCTTAATGATCTTGCTAACTATTACTGATGATATCCAACCTCATATAAGTGAAGCTAAGAATGGTAAAGAGGCATGGGATGCCTTAACAACCATCTTTGCAGGGAAGAATCAATCAACCATTCTTCACCTCCAAACACAGCTTCATACTCTTCATATGAAATCAGGAGAAACAGTAGAGCTATTCCTCTGCAGAGTGGCAGAATTGAAAATAAAACTGCAATCCTTAGGAGAAAAATTGGAAGACCAAGTCTTGACCTCTATCACTTTTAGGGCTCTTCTCGAATCCTACAGAATGTTGATCACTTCATTACAAGTCTCTGGAAGGACAGTGACTTTTGTCGAGTTGGTAAATATGCTTCAAATAGAAGAAGCTAATCATCTCCAAAGAGATGAGGCATCCAACAATGCTCTTTTCTCAAACCGACAAGGTGGTAAGAAAAAGTGGAATCAATAGAAAGGTTCTTCTTCTAATAAAGAAAAGGGTAAAGGCAAAGAGACTCAGAAGAAGAAGCAGTATTGTAAGATTTGCGACAATGACACTCATGAAACCAAAAGATGTTGGTTTAAGAACAAACCGCCCAATGAACAAGGAAATAAGAAGGGCAAAGGTAAACCAAAGAACAAGAATAAACAACAACAAGGACACATTGCATCTGAAGATTCTAGTTCGGACTCTAAACGAGCACACAAGGTGCTCATGACACATATAGATTCCCCTCACAAGGACACTATGTGGTACATAGATTCAGGTGCTAGTAAGCATATGACTGGTGATAAGTCCTGGTTTGAGACATTTGAGACTCGAGAAGGTAGACCGGTCACCATTGCTGATGATCAAACCTATCGAGTTCAAGGAGAAGGAAGTGTTTTTGTCTCCCTTCCAGATGGTGAATGTAAAATTCAAAAAGTTCAATCTCTTGTCAGTTCCACAAATCCTGGACAATCACATGAATGTCAATTTCAAAGTGGACAAAGAAAAGAAACGTTGCTTTATCACCAAGAAAGGAAAATAGATAGCAACAGGTTCTTACAAACATGGTTTGTTTGTCTTAGATGCAATTACCTCAACCGATACTACAATGGTAGTGTTGGTCCAAAATCTGCCACAGGAAAGGATTTTATAATTGCACCCTAGACCTGGCCAACATTGAAAGGCTGGAAGCAAGAAATGGCTCCCAGACCAATCTCCAGAGTGGGCTGGTTCCATTTACTATTCTAAATTTCTGTTTGAAGATAAGGGTTGCTAGAAAGAAATTAAAAGTTGCAGAAAGAAATGAAATATGGCCACAGGCCGGAGTTATGGGATCAGAAGAACAACAGCAGAAAACTTAAAGTGCGGCAACAGCAAGCAACAGAATATAATGACTCAACTCCCACACAACTGTATGCAGAAAATCTCTCCAAGATTACACTCCAGGAATCATATCCTTACAAGCAAGATTCAAATCCAATATGCAGAATTTGAATGTAACAGCACTCAAGGAATATAAATTTGATTAGAAATGCAACGAACAGAAAAGACAATCACCCAAACAACTGCTTGAAAAATCCGAAGCCAATAATTTATTCTTGCAAATGCACTTCCAGTTTTTAGCAAAACTTCCAACCTTTGTAAATGAAAATTACATTGGTTTTTATAGAGGTCCATCCTCTTTGCAGCATTAAATAATTAAAACCAACTTCCTCGTGATCTACAATTATATCTTCAAAATCAGGAACACGATCCCCTTAATCACGGCCTCGAGGAAATAAAAATTAAATACCATGAAACGTTCGCGGTCCTTTATTAAATACGATTCTTCGAACATGTGCATGAAAACCGTTGAATTAATCCACGAACCGTAGCTTTGAACCAATAAATCCTTTAATTTTGGTGGCCTGGGCACTCTTCGACCTTAACCGCATCGGAAATCCACAAAATATTTAATTCGGGTCAGCATTAAATCATCGGAAATCGAAAAAACCCTCTCGGCCGTTCATATTGCACTTGGCGGGAAAACAGTTACAGGTCGCGAAAACGCGACGGGTCGCGAAATCGCGACGGGTCACGAAATCGCGACATGTTTTTATGCCGTACGCTTCGCTGCTGAAGACCCGCGAAAACGGAACATGTAGCGATTTCGCTACATGTTTCCGCCGTTGGCTCCTCCCTGCGCTCTGCCCCGCGAAAACGGAACACGTAGCGATTTCGCTACATGTTCCTTCTCTCCGCATCAATCGCCATTTTCGGTCGCGATTCGCTGACATGTCAGCGACACGCTGCAAATTTTGACTTAACGCCTTCGAAGCTGCCCGGGTCGCGATTCGCTGACATGTCAGCGAATCGCTGCATGTTTTCAACTTAATGCTTTTTTTCCCGCCGACCCGCGATTCCAGAACACGTCGCGATATCGCGATGGTTCCGCCAACTCGCTGCGTTGGATCGAGTTGACCGCGATTATCGCAACATGTCGTCGCGTCGTTGCAGCTTTCGGACTTAACCATTTTTTGCTCAATTTTTCTCCTTTTTTCGCCCAAGCTGCATCAATCAAAGGTCAGATCCCCAACAATACATCAATGCATTCATCAATGAGAATCAATGTGGCAAAAATGCCAACAGGTAGTAACCACAAAAGAGGCCACATCTCTATGGCATAAGAGATTTAGGCATTTAAGTTCAATATATTTACTAGAGCTCAGTAAATATCAAATGGTGAAAGGACTGCCTACTCTTTCATCTACTTTGCCAGTGTGCTCAGATTGCTTGTCAGGCAAGCAACACAGAGTGCCCTTTGAACCTAGCTCCTTTCAAGCTAAGGGACTTTTGGAGTTGGTTCACACAAATTTGTGTGGTCCCATGTCTACAAGTAGTGGAGGAAAACGGTATTTTCAATTATTTGTCAACGATCACTCACGCAATATGTGGATCTTCTTCTTACAGTAGAAGTCTGAAGTATTTTCCTATTTTCAACAATTCAAAAAGCTTGTTGAGAAGAATCAGGATGCTTTATTAAGACCCTCCGTTCAGATCGAGGGGGGGAATACACATCAAAGGAATTTTCCTCATTTTTACAAACACATGGGATAAAAATACAATTAACAACCTATTCTCTTCAGTCAAATGGGGTTGCTGAGAGAAGAAATCGGTCCATTATGGAAATGGTTCGATGTATACTTAAAGGGGCCAACCTTGAGCAAAATTACTGGGTTGAAGTTGTTCAAACTGCAGTATATCTTCTAAATAGGGCTCCCACAAGGGCTCTTGAATGTATGAATCCTCAGGAATCATGGAGTGGTAGGAAACCCTCCATATCTCATCTACAGGTATTTGGGTGTAAGGCATTTATGCATATACCCAAGGAGAAAAGAAATAAATTAGATGAGAAGTCCCTACCTTGTGTATTTCTTGGATATGATGAATTTTCAAAAGGCTATTGGTTGATAGACCCACTTACCAAGAAGATACATGTCAGCAGATATGTAGTGTTTGATGAAGCTTTCACACCCAACACTACATCAGTATACCTAGATGATGAGGAGGAACATCCACTTCCTCCTTCACAACAGAAAAAGCCACCCAAATGGTATACAAGCACAATGAAAGATTCTAAACTCACTTTCCCACCTGATCTTACTCTCAATCATCCAAAGACATGAAGCATGTCTCAGAAAGAAAAGAATGAAGCATCCACTTCAGTTGATGATTTTTGTGCAGATTTGCAAGATCTTTCTGTTGATAGAGAGTTACCAAGGGAATATGATATGGAAATAGATGAGGAGAGGGTTTACTTGTCAACATATGATGAGAATGAAACTTCTACAGTTGATAAAGCATTTAGACTACCTCAGTGGAAGGCAGCTATGGGTGCATAATATAACTCCCTCATAAAGAATAAAACATGGAAGCTAGTGAATTTGCCTAAAGAAAATAAACCCATAGGCTGCAAATGGGTTTACAAAGTAAAATATAAGGCAGATGGCACTATATATAAGCATAAGGCCCATCTTGTGGCGAAGGGCTATGCTCAAAAGTAAGGGCTTGATTATGAGGAAACATTTGCTCCTACAGCAAGGATGACCACCATTTGAGTGCTTTGTGCTATGGCGGCACAGTTCGGATGGAAATTACATCAGATGGATGTAAAGAGCACCTTTCTTAATGGTGACTTAAAAGAAGAGGTGTACATGACTCAACCTCCTGGATTTGAAGAGGTAGGCCATGAGCAACAAGTTTGCAAATTGGTAAAATCATTATATGGGCTAAAAAAAGCCCCAAGAGCATGGTACATAAAAATGGATAGTCACCTACTACAGCATGGATTTAAGAGAAGTCCATCTGACACAAATCTCTATATCAAGAACACAGGTTCTGAGATAGTGATTCTTGTGTTATATGTAGATGATCTGATCATCACTGGAAATTCAAAAAACTTGATTAACGCTATGAAAGATGACTTGAAAGAGTCATTTGATATGACAGATCTAGGACTTCTCCACTGATGTCTTGGCCTTGAGATAGAACAAAAAAAGAATCATCTTAGGGTGACTCAGAAAAAGTATGCCAAGACTTTAGTAGAAAAATACCGTATGACTGATTGTAAGCCTAAAGCAACACCGATGGGATCAGAGCTACAGTTATGATGATATGAAGACTCACTACAGATAGATGGCACACTTTATAGATAGATGATTAGAAGCCTCATCTATCTGACTAATACTAGACCAGATATTACTTATGCTATAAACTATCTTTCACGGTTCACGCAAGAACCAAAGGTCTCTCATTGGAAAGCAGCTAAGAGGGTTCTTCACTACATTCAGGGTAGTGCAGATTATGGTCTAGAGTATAAGAAGAATAACTCATTCTTCTTACAGAGTTATACTAACTTTGATTATGTTGGATTCATAGATGACAGAAAATCAACATCAGGCTATGTATTTCATCTTGGATCTTGTCTCATAGCATAGTAAAAAGCAACAGGTGGTTGCTTTATCTTCAACTGAGGCAGAATATCGTGTTGCATGTGGAGCTGTGTGTGAAGCGATATGGCGAAATCGAATATTGGCTACCATGGGCCTACCAAAGAAACTTCCTATTCACATGTTTTGCGACAATTCTGGTGTTCTGAACTTGGTCAAGAATCCTGTACATCATGAACGCACAAAGCATATTGACACAAATTGTCATTTTATTCGTGATGAAGTTCCTAAGCACGGAATCAAGCTCCAACACATTCCCACCGATGAACAAAGTTGCAAATATTTTTACAAAGGCACTTGGACGTGTCAAATTTCAACTGTTTCGAAGCAAACTTTGTATATCAAAGTAATGTAATAAAGGGGGGATGTTAGGGTAAAATAGGTAGTGTATTGCATTACACTACATAGAGTTATTACATTTGCTTTTCTACCATAGGAGTTATTTACCATAGTAAAATACATCCTAGATTAACTGTGGTTAAATGCTAAAATATCCTGAGATATTTTAGCTAGGGTAGATGGCATATTCCTTTTGTTGGACAGTTAGCACTTTCCACGCTAACTCCGTTGCAAAGGCTATTTTGTATTTTATAAATAGGTTTGATTTTTATTATCAAACCTAATGTTGGAATATTATTATTTTGTTATGGTGGTAAATTATTGCAGTATTCTAACTACATAGAACATTATTTTGAATTTGATCCTTTCAAAATTTTCTTGTCAATTTTAGCTAAACTTGTTACTTCCTATAACCATGGAAAAGATACTTTAACTTTAGGATCCTCTATTAAAACCCCTCTATTGGCTAGCCTATCTACACATTTGTTCCCTTCCCTTAATGTATGTGTAAACCTAATTTATTCAAACTTTGTAGCAAGTTATTGTATTTCCAAAATGATCTCTTATATGTTCCATGGAGCCTTTGCTTTCCTCTAAGTTGCATTTTTTACTATTAGTGAATCACCTTCCATATATACTTTGTTCCATTTCATTTGTCTACATATTTTTTATCCTTCCAAAGTAACCCAAGCTTCAACTTTATTATTTATCTTGAATCCACTACTAAAAGTGTAATGTGAAAAAATCTCATCTTTGTTATTTTTTATTATTCCTCCTCATATTGGTTTTGGATTTTTTTAGATGCTCCATAAAAAATCAATTTGATCAACTTTGCTTCCAATGGTTTCCACTTTATATTATTTTCCTTCCTTTTGTTTCTCCTATACCCAACATCATAATTTAATTTGGGGACTTCACTCCATTTATTAATGCTCTTTGCTTAAATATTAGGGATTGGGTGATTGATAGGGCTATTTTAGACTCCTCTATGGTTAAACAAATCTTCCTTTTCATTACCTCTAAATTGATTTTCTTTTCTTTAAATATTCTTTTGTTCCTTTCCAGCCATATAGTCCAAATTATTGTATCTTTCGATGTATCCTAGATTATCTATAACATATCACCTTTAAAAGTACTTTGCCATCACTTTCACCATTCTTTAATTTTTCTATTCACCACCATGCATTTACCAAACATATTAAGAATACATTGCCATAGTTTCTAGACTATTGAGTAATGTCCCAAAAGATGGTCTATATTCTCCTTCTCCTTTCATAGAACACATTATGAGGGGCCATGAAAACCCCTTTTCATTATATTTTCTTAGGATAAAATTTTCCTATGACCTATTAGCCATACAAACATTTTGACTTTGGTAATGCTCAAGCTATTCCAAATATCTCTTCCTATTCCTGTGGTATTCCTATTTTGTAAGTGATTTACATTATATTTGCTTTTTGTTATGAATTCGCTTGAGTTATTCAACTCCCAAATTAGTGTATCCTTGACTCCCTTTGGAATAATCATTGTTATATTTTTGTTCAACTGCTTCCTAGCAACAACGTTTGGTGTACTTGTAAAAAATCTTCTTTCCATTTATATCTTCCTTCCCAATCCTTGTACATAATGTTTGAAACCCTCTTATCATTTTTATCTAGAAGTAATCTCATCCAGGGTTTCAAAATTAGATCTAGATTGAGTGGTTTTTTTATCACATCAAGTATCCATCCAAATATTTTTTTTTACTCCACCCTCCATCACCCATCTTATACCTTTAATCACTAGATCAATTGATTTTTTTAAACCATTGCATAGTGTAGAACCATTTGGTAGTGAGAATGCAATTAATATTAAGCTTAGGTTATTGGACTCAACATACTTAAAATAATTATTGACCATTGTCTTTGACTCTCTTTGTACAATCTCCAAATTATTTTTCCCTTTAAAGCTAAGTTTACATCCATAAGAACTCTTAAACCGAGACCTCCTCTAGTTTTATCATCACATGCCTTGCTCCATTTCACCAAAGAAAATTTCCTTTTATCATGTAATCCTGATCATAAAAATGACCACATAATATAGATTAAACTTTTTTCTACCAATTTTGGCATAATATACAAGGATATATAATATGTTGGAATGGCTTGCAAGACTGATTTAAACAGATGCACTCTTCCTGCTAACCATCTACCTTTCCATACTGGTAGTTTATTACGAACTTTATTTTTATAATTAAGTTCTATAATTCTATCCTCCTTATCCCCTCAAATAAGGTCATCCCTAGATATGTTGTTGGCAAATGTACCTCCTTGATTTGAAGTAATTGGTAGATCCTTGCTCTAATTCTAGCTAGAGTGTTTAAGAAGTAAAATTTAAATTTTGTCCTATAAAATTTTTGTCCCGATTCTCTTTCATTTTCCTTTAATAAGTTATTTAAAACCTTGACCTTGTTTTTCCCTACCCTCCAAAAAAGGAGAATATCATCTACTAATTATTGATGGGTGATGTGGCCAATGTTATTACTAGCCTTAAGTCCTCTTATTAGCCCATCTTAGTATGCCTTCTTCAGGTTCTTTCCTAATACCTTTACCATAATAATGAATAAATATGGTGATAGAGGATCTCCATGTCGAAGACCCCTCTTAGCTTTAAATGATTATGTTACTATCCCATTGACCAACACTAAATATGAGTTGGTCAAATTGAATTTTTATGGAGCTTGGATTATTGTGCTCACCTTTTACGAATTTTGAAAGTTTATCTTTTAGTTCTTTCTTTTCATTTTTTTTAAAGTGTTCTTGTTCTATTCTTTTAATCTAGATGTAATTGATTTAATTTGTTTTGGAAGTGTGTACAACCCATCGTTTTTTGAATAATTCCACATCTTTGCTATCATATCAACAAATTAAGGATGGTCTTTCCATATTTACACATATTTATTATATGATTTTTTTGAATTCACTTACCACCATTTTAAGTCTTATTGGCCAGTGATCTAAATCAATCCTTGTCAAGGTATTAATTTTAGCACAAGTCCCTTCATCTAGCCAATGATTTGAGAGTATGCATCTGTCTAATTATTCTACTATCATGTTTTGGTCTTTCTTATTGTTGGTCCATGTATAGTTGTCTTCTAAAACTCAACCTTCCATAGATTATTATTTTGAATAAAAGATAAAAAATCTCTCATACTTTGGGTTATTTTCCTTATTCCCCTAAAATTTTCATCCAACTTGGTTATGGTATTAAAATATCCTATAACTGTAAAGTTTACTTCTCATAAAGGCTTCAATCCCGCTCTATTATTTTGATATGCATGACCAAGTTATAGGTCCATGGACATTGATAAGGATGAAATGAATATCTGCAAATTAGCATGTGACTAATAAGGATATTCAATACCTTAAGTTATGAATGGTTTCATAGGAGGTTCTAAGTAGATTCCAACATGTTAGAATTGCCCTTCCCTCTTTTTCTAAATCCACAACATCCCATTCACTTGTTTACCATACTACTTTCATAGTTTTGGAAACTTCTTCCTTTGTTGTTTTAGTTTTGTGGATTCAAAGAATATCAGGCTTATTACTTAAACAAAGGTCCATGATACACCTATGTTTTGAAGGAGCATTAATGTTAGAGTAGGTTGTTTACCTTAGCTCATGTTCACCTAGGTGATTTATTTATTTTTTATTTAGTTACTTGATGTATTTTCCCCACCCACTTATGTGTGGATATTTCATTTATCTTATTTTAGATATTATGAGATATTACATATTTATTTCTTAGATATTATGGGGATGTTTTTAGGGTTGACTATTTTTAGGTATATTTGAAGGGTTGATATTCTGGGTTGATATTCTTTCTCCCCCATAGCGGTTATAGATCTACGAACCATATCACATATTCCTTTTGTATGGTGGATATTTGTCCTTAGCTTGATCCTACGGCTATGGTTGATCATCCTTGCCTATATAAGCAAGGCACCTTCATTGTACTTGTAGTTCATTTTTTAGATATAATATATGATATTGTTGCTCTTTGTTTTGCATATCTATTTGTAAGCTTATGTTGTCAATTTGCTTTCAAATTCTTATTTTTTGGTTGAATGTGATGTTCTATTAACACCTGAGATCCTTGTAGCTTGGAACAATATGATTATCATTCCTTTAATTGCATCAAAGCAATGGGTGTTGTAGTCATCCATTAGTGAGTGTTGTGCAATTATTTTTTGTGTAAGATTTAAGGTTCATGTGGAAGCTTAGATTTTGTGATCAGGTCCTTGGTGGAGTTGTTGGCCAGTTTTGTGTCTCTCCTTCCATTATCTGATCATCATCAACCTCTTGAACTCTCTTTTTCCCATACAAAAATAGCCTCATCCCCTTGGATCTATCCTAAGCAATTTTTTTTAGCATTTCCCCTTTTTGATAGGGTCACCAACACAACCTGTTTTTGTATTTTACATATATCTTCTGATAGATTATGAATTTTTCCATGAAAATTTGTACAAGTTTGTAGATACATTCTTATGATATGTGCCCAAAATTTTAGCTCATTTGCATAAGGTTTCTTCAAGTTATCGTGATTTTATGAAAACCTATCTAGATTTAGTAATCTACATATATCTTCATCAAAGCTTTGAATTTTTTGAATATTTTTAATAGAAACTGTGAAATCAGCTGATAGACCTGCACATAAAATTTCAACACATTTGGAGTTTATTCAAAACAATACAATGATTGTTCTTTTGGGTGAAATATTTGGAGTTGCTTGGCGAAATGTTTTCCAAGACTATAAAATCATGTTTCTGATATGTTTCTAAAATTTCAGATCGTTTGGATGTGTATTTAGAAATTTATGATGATTTTATGATGCACTCTCATTATATTGCATTGTGAAAAGTTTTTTTTTTGTACTTGAACCTTGTATATGGACTATTGTTATAAAGTCCCATCTTTTGCATTCTTGTGAAGCTAATAAAATAATATTTTGGGGGTTGTCTTAGTGTTGATTGGTGCACCCTATATGCATTTTTTTGCTCTTCATCTTCTTTTGCATTAGATCAATGTGAGCCATTAACAATACATAATTACCACACATGGCTTCTTCATCTTCTTCTGCATTAGATCAATGTGAGCCATTAACAACACATAATTACCACACATGGAGATCAATAATGAAAATAATAATTAAATGAAAAGGATTATAGGATTTAATGTTTGAAGAACAACCAATGTTCACTAGAGAATATGAAAAATTTCAGCACCAATGCAAATTAGATGAATGTATGGGTTTGATAGGAACTTATGTAAGTAATAAGTTTTTATTTCATTTGTAAGGATATGACTCTTCTTTCAAAATGTGGGAGAAATTGAAAGTATTATTTGGTAAGGTGGTTCACATAAGAGCCATGCAGCTTGAATTGAGATCACTTCTCTCAATATTGAATATTTTCCATCTATTGTAGACTATCTTACTAAGTTCAAGCACAAGTTAAAGGGGGGTGGGAGAGATAAGAAATATGAAGAGTGTGTTTACCTGATTCTATCCAAGTTGAAAGGTCCATTCCAAATCTTTACTTCTACCTTTTTCTCTAGCATGGATGCCTTAGGTGCCACATTCAAAATGGCTAATTTGGAGTTGTTTAGTGATAGACTTACTAGGGAAGAATCCAAATTGTCTAACCTTGATTCTTCCACCTCTCAAAAGGAATTAGTAGCATCTAATCCTAAGGGTAAGGAAAAATCAAAAGGTAATCCTAATTCCACTCCTTCTCCATATCAAAGTACCCGTAAACCCAAATAATATAACTCTAAACCCAAAGAGTCTTCTAAATCCAAGCATCAATTAAGCCTTTCATGCTCCTTTTATGGGGGGAACGGTCATGTAGAAACCAGGTGTTGGAAGAGAATGCAAGCCTTGGATGATGCAGTCAGGAAACACAATATCTTTATATCCTCTCCACCTCCTTCTAGTGAGCATTTCAAAGCTCTAAATGTTGTTGGGAGATCTCAATCAGTTGTTGCAGAAAGTTGGGTTATAAATTCTAGTGCTTCTCACCACATGACTTCTTATCTCTTGGTTTGAGTTCTCCTTCCAACATTGAGATTGAAGAATCTTCCTTTATTTTTGTTAAGGAAAAAGGTAGCATACATCTTTATGGTGGCCACATCAATGATGCACTATATGTTCCTAACATCACTACAAATTTAATTTATGTTTATCAAATTTGTCATTCTGATCGGGATAAAATAGTGACTTTCACACACAAGGAGCTAAAATTAGAATCTTGTTTGAGCCTCATTCACTTGTTGCACAAGGCGTTGTTGATCATAGTTCCAAACTATATCACTTTGAGGGTTTTGATGACACTTCTTATGTAGGGACATGTTTGGTTGCTCATGCAAACTTTGAGAGTAAGCTTTGGCATGAGAGATTTAGACATATTAATTATAGATATTTTAAGGAGTTGAACACTCATGGTATGGTTGATGGTTTACCTATAGTTTCTTGTCTTGATGGAGTTTGCACTGGATGTGCATTAGGTAACAACACCAAGATTCATTTCCTAAGAGTAAGTTAAAGAGAGTTTCTTCACCACTTGATCTTGTGCATAGTGACTTGATGGTTTTTCCTACTCCTTCTTTCAAAGGAGCTAAGTATGCACTTACATTTATTGATGATTTCTCAAGGTGTACTTGGGTTTATTTTCTCAAGTACAAGAGTTATGTCTTTTCACACTTCAAAGTGTTTAAGGATTTTGTCGAGAATCAATCTTCTAGTTGCATAAAGAAGCTTTGCATTGATAATGGGGGGAGTACTTCAACAGAGAGTTTTTTTTATTTTTTGGTAGCTCATGGCATTGTTCACCAACATTCTCTTCCTCATACTCTGCAACAAAATGGCTTAGCAGAAAGGAAGAACCAAACTTTGAAGGATATGTCTAATTTCATGATGCATTCCAAGGATTCACCTCTTGTATACTAGGTAGAAGCAGTTAATTGTGTGAACTACATTCAAAATCACACACCACATAGAGCACTTGAGAATTTGACTCCAGAGAAGGCTTGGTCTGGTACTAAGCTTGATGTCTCATTTTTTAGAGTTTTTGAAAGCCATGCTTGGGCCTTTGTGCCAAAGAAGCAAAGGAAAGCCTTGGATAAGAAGAGAAAACCCTTGATCTTTGTTGGGTATTGTGAGGACATGAGAGCTTATCGACTTTTAGATCCTGATACTCATGATGTTCTTTTCAAAAATCACATTCATTTTTATAAGCACTTCTCTTCTCATGATTCCTCATATTCTTCCTCTTCTTATTTACTTCCATCCATTGATGATTCTTCACTTCATCCCAAGGATCCCTTATTTGAGGAGCAAGTTCAAGAGGTAGATGAGGAGGTTATGGATATAGATTTGGATGAGGATCTCGTTCTTGTTGATGCTCACTATGCCTAGGTGGATGCATACCACAGTTTTTGAGGTGACACCTTTCATACAGGATATTGCACCCACTAGACATCATCATGCACATTCTACAGGTTTTGGACTTTTGTGTCAGGTAATTTTTGGGGATCCATAGTTTTTATCATAGACTCATGGGATACAGGAGTAGGATGATGTGATGATAGATGAGTATTCTTCTTTTATGAAGAATGATACTTGGGATTTGATCTCTCTTCCTAAGGAAAGAAATTTTGTTAGGTGTAATTGGGTATACCAAACCAAATATGCAACTGATGGGTTCATTGACAAGTATAAGGCTCGTCTTGTCATGAAGGATTTCTCACAAGTCAAAGGTATTGATTACTCTGAGACTTTTGCACCCCTTACCAAGATGGATTATGTGCATCTTGTACTTTCTATTGTTGCATCATAAGGTTGGCCAGTGTACCATATGGACGTGAAGAGTGCCTTCTTGCATGGATATTTGCAGAAGAAAATCTACATGGAGCAGCCTGTTGGGTTTGTTCATGACTCTTCTCTTATTTTTAGACTATGAAGATCTCTCTATGGTCTCAAACAGGCCCCCTAAGTTTGGTATGAGATTATGGATTATTTTCTTCTATCTGCTAATTTTATTCATTGCCACTTAGATCCTACAGTGTATATACATCATGTTGGAGAGGATATTGTTATACTTATATGTTGATGTTTTGCTTCTCACTGACAACTCCTATTTCCATATTCATACTGTTCAAAGGGCTCTCTCAAAGTAGTTGATATGACATATCTCGATCTTTTACACTTTTTCCTTGGTTTATAGATTTATCAATCAGTTTCAAGGATTCATTTGAGTCAACAGAAGTACACCCATGATCTTCTTCAATGTTTTGATAGGGTTGATTGTAAGCCATATCCCTCTCCTTTCTAGTCTGGGGTCTCTCTTACTTCCACCTACACCACTCCTCTTTGTGATCCTACCTTGTATAGACAGTTGGTTGGAATTTTTATGTACTTGACCCATACTCACCTCGATATTTATTTTGTAGTTGAGCTTGTGTCTTAGTTTGCACATGTCCCTCATAACAGTCATTTTTAGGCTACTAAGAGGATTTTGCGATATTTTTAGGGCACTTCACACTTTTTTTTTTTAATTTGAAAAAAATTGTATTAAAATAAATATCATTTACGAGTTGGGATGAGACTTTTCCTAGCCTTAGCCAAAGAGAACATATGTTTACAACACTAAAAGAAGATTTGCATTGGAGCCAAATCTCTTAAACCATATTTCTACAATGATTGTTCACCTGTTTACAACTATAAAAGAAGATCTACATTGAAGCACAAATATCCTATACAGTATTTCTGGAAAGGTTATCCAAATTAGCTAAGCACTGGATTTGCTCACCAACCTGCCTAATAATCTCATCCTCAATAGCCATGTCACTGTGCCACTAAACCCCTACCTCCTTCTTAGTGCCCATCTTAGCCAAGAAGTCTACCACTTTATTTAGATCTCTACTCACATAAACTGGAATCACATCATCTAATTCCCTCCATAATTCCTTAATTTTAGTGACAAGAATCCTAAACCTCCATGTTTTCAAAGCAAAGTTCTTCATGCAATCTAGAGCTCCAACCATTATTTGAGAATTTGATTTTAGGATTATCCTCCTGTGACCTTGTTTTACTATCCAAATAGAAGCAGATTTTATAGTTAAGGCTTATGCTTCATTGTTTGTGGCTCTTCCCAAGCCTTGCAGTTCCCAATAGAGCACTGTTCCAACATGATTTCGGCAAACCACTCCAATTCTAGCTCTACCCGGATTGCCTTTTGCAGCTCCAACAGTATTAATTTTAATCTAACCTTCTGGGGGTGGTTTCCAACTAGCTTTGTCCTGCCCCTCTTGCACTTCAACTTCCTTCTCCATTGCCCCAATAACAACCTAAGTTTCCTCTTTAGCATAGACTGCCACAATTTTTGTGACTTTGCTCCAAATGACCTACCAAACTCCATCTAAAGAAGAAAATTTTTCTCTAAACATTTTGGCATTTATCTCCAACCACACTTGCCACCAAATAAAGTTTAATCCAATATCCCAACCAATACAAAGAGCTTTAGATTTAAATCTACCCCTCTTCCATATTTCCCAAATATTAATCCGATTCAAATCACCATTAACTTAAATTTTATAATATAAAAACCATCTCTCCTAGATCTGGTGCGTGAATGGGCACTCAAACATCAAGTGATCAGTTTTTCCTCACTCTTGTAGCATAAAACACATTGAGATGGACCAATGATTCCCCTACATCTGATATTATCAAAAGTAAGAATTCCATTATGCATGAACTTCCAGGCAAAAAAAATTACTTTCGACCAACCCTTGGACTGCCAAATCTTTCTCCAATCCTCAACCTGATATGTATGAGGAGGAGGCTCTAGAAGGATCTTATCATATCCATCCTTCACTGTGTAGCCACCAAGGATCCCATAGCACCAAGCTAACTCATCCTCCTCATCTCTACCTATGAGAAATATTTCTGCCAAGATTTTAGTCATGATGGATGTCAAATCCGGAGGGATTGAAATTGGCCACTCATCCAACTTATTAAAATGCTTAAACTTATAATCCCCTAGATGACTAGTGTTGAAATAAATTTCAATTTGGACCCACCCCCTAGTTTCTATGGTTGTTATTATGGGTTGCAGTTCATGAAATTCAACAATTATAGGTGGGTATTGATCCCATGAATCTATCCAAAATTGTGCCTTCTCCCCTCTCCCTACTTTCCAAAATAATCCATATTTTACTACCTGATATCCTAACTTGAGAGCCTTCCACACTAAGGATACATTACCATCCAAAGGGAAATAACCCACCTCATTTGGGTTTACCTGTCCCAAATATTTACTAGTTAAGATTCTACTGAATAAAGAAGTTGGTTGGGAAATCCACCTCCAGTAAAGCTTTCCATCCAAAGCTTTATTATTTAACTTTGATCTTATCAGTCCCAAACCTCCTTTTACCTTGGGTTGGGTTACTTTCTCCCAACCTACTAAGGCCCATTTCCTCTCTCCTTTTACTCCTTCCCATAAAACTTTTCTAGCCATCTTGTCCAACTCTTTCCATATGGTATGTGGGGCATCAAGGATAGAAAATTTATAAATTGGCATAGCCTGAATGACTGATTGTAAAAAATTTAATCTACCCCCATAGCTTAACCATTTGTGATTAATTATTTCCTTGATACAGTCCAAAATATTCCTCCAGATATCTATTTTTAGTTTTTTAAAATGCAAAGGGACCCCCAAGTATACCACTGGGAGAGAAGTCCTTGTGAATCCCAAGATCTCTAAAATTTTATCCTGAGCTTTTGATCAAGATTGAAAAAGACCACTTTGAATTTTTTATCATTGATGACTTGGTTTGTAGCCCTAAGGTAGACATTAAGTGCATCTCTAATCATTCTTGCTTCCTTGAAGCTGGCCACTCCCACAAATCCTGTGTCATCCACAAACTGTAGGTGAGTCAAAACTTCCTCACCCACCTTGATACCTATTAGCAAACCTTGTTGTCTTCTCCTCAAGACGAGTCTACCCAATCCTTCAGCTAATATGAGAAAAATATAGGGAGAGCAAGGATCTCCTTGACGAAGGCCTCGAGTAGCTCCAAACGGTTGTGAGGGAAGACCCTTGATTAACACTGAGTATGTTGGAGTAGAAACACAACTCATGACCCATTCTATCTAATCCTGAGAGAAACCAAAGGTTGTCATCATCTTTGATAAGAAGCTCCACTCCACCCTATCATAAGCCTTTGACATATCTAATTTTATGAACATTCCTCTATTACCAGATGTTTGCATTGAATGGATTGCCTTCTGAGCTAGAACCACACCATCCAAGATCTGCCTACCCTCTACAAAACCCCCTTGCTCTAAGGATATAATGCTATGTAGAAGAGGTTTTAGTCGTTCAACCATTACCTTTGTGATTATTTTTTATATGACATTGCATAAAGCAATAGGTCTATAATCTAAAATATGTACCTCCTCCTCCCCTTTTGGAATTAAGGTAATGAAAGTATGATTTAATGCTTTAAGCATTCTTTTACTACCTTTGGACTCCTCTATAATGACCATTACATCCTCCTCCAAGTTATCCTAGAAGGACTAAAAAAACTCAATTGGAAAACCATCTAGACCTGGTGTTTTTTTGGTGCTCATTCCAAAGACTACATTCTTCAGTTCCTCTCTATCAATGGGTTTAAGTAGGGCCTGATTTTATTCTTTAGAGATAACAGAGGGTATGACAACAATAACTTATTTTTGAGCCTCTTCATCTTGCACCATAATTTCCTTAAATAGTTTAGAAAAATAATCCATTGAATGGAAATGCATACCTAGAATTGTATCAAAGGAGTGTCCGTTCTCATATTGAAGGGCTTCCATGTTGTTTATCTATCTCCTAGCACAAGCAGTCCAATGGAAAAATTTGGTATTTTTATCACCTTCTAATAACCAAGTGGTTCTTGCTCTCTATTTCCAGTAGGTCTCATCTTGGTTGTCAATGTCCTTAACCGCTTTATGCAATGCATCATCCTCTTATTTGAGTTGCTCTGTAATTGTTCCTTCCCTAAAGTGTTTTTTAACCTCATCCCATCTGGCCACCAATGGAGCTCTTTGGACCTGGAAGTCTGTCTTGTTAGCTCACCTCCATTGTTTTAGTTGATCTTTGACATAATGAAGTTGTTTGTGGAATATAAACATTGTTGTCCCATATGTTGGGCGGCCTTCTTCCCACCACTATGGAATTTTCTTTTGAAGTTCCTCTTTTTGTAACCAAAAGTTTTCAAATTTAAATGGTTTGTGATGCTGCATTGTCTTGATCCCTCCTTCCAACAAAATGGGAAAGTGATCTAAAACAGGACCCTCCAAAATCTGAAATTTTATATTCCATTTTACAAATGCCTCCTCTGAAACCAAAAAATGGTCTAACTTCAGCTTCTTGCTATGTGGCTCCCTCCTATTATTAGTCCAATTATAGTTGGTTCCAGGGCATTTAATATCCACCAAGTGTAATTCCTCGACATGGGCAATCATAAGTCGATCCTCTGGGTCCAAAATTGGGATTCCCCCTTCCTGATCTCTAAAGGATAATTTAGCATTAAAATCCCCAGCAATAATCCATTCTAACTCTTCCCTTGAGACCCTCATGTTATGCACATCTTTCCATTGATGCATATGACCATCTAGGCTTTGAGCCCCATAAAAAATTGTTATTAAAACATGTTCAGCTGTGACATTATTTCTAAAATATGATGTGAGAACACCCCTCCAAGCTATATGTTCTATTGCAGTCCATTCAAGAGAGTTCCAAAGAGTAACTATCCCCCCTGAGGCCCCTTGGGTAGCCACTTCCATATGACCAACACCCCTCCAAAGTCTGTTAATTGTTTTACACATAAGATCCAACGATATTTTTGTCTCCTGGATAAGCAAAAAATATGTTTTACATTTTTTTAAGAGTCTTCGAACAACATATTGATGGGTTCTACTATTTAAACCCCTAACATTCCATTATTGTATAATCATTGGTTACCTTGAGAGCAGTAAAAATCTATTGGCCTCATCGATCCTCCAGTGATCAGTTTGTCTCCTTGAACTGCTATCAATTCCTTATTTGATTTTCTACCCACTCCTTGAGAGTTGCTACTTTTTTATCTCTTTTCCACCTGAGTTATACCTAGAGTTGGCCTTTCTCTGTTCTTTTTGCTATGCCCATGATGACATCCTTAATTATTGGTTGCTCTTGGTTATGCACTATCAATACCCCTACACTCTCTAACTATGGTAACTCACTGTACTCAATTACCTGCTCTATGATGGGGGGAGATGAAAGAGGAGCTTGAACATGGTTGTTATTATTTTTATTATTTCCATCCACTCCTTCCATGAATTGTTCTTCTTCTTGGTCCATTAGTGTCTTAAAGATCTCATACCTATTGGAGGGCTTGAGTTGGGTTTGCTCTTTACCATATTTTTTCTTTTGTCTTCTCCTTCTTTTGGGTTGTTCAAAACCATCTCCTTGTGCTTCTTTACCTTGAGAAATATTGGTTGGTTCTTTGTTGATTGTTGACTTACCCTCCTTAGGAAGATTTAACATTCCTAGAGGAGCCTCCATTTTTATGTTCATATTATTTGGGCAAGATCGGGCCAAATGCCCATATTTGTGGTAAAATCTACATCTGAAGGGCAATGCCTCATAATCCAGTTGTTGAATCCAAGATATTCCTACAAGTTTGAGTTCCACCTCTGTCGACAGAGGCTGGCTAAGATCCATTTCCACACATAATCTTGCATAAATAGTTGTGTTTCATTTTATTGTATCTTTAGAAACACCCAAATATCTTCCAAGGGAATTGCCAATAATTTCCAATACCTGCTCACTCCAAAACTCCATTGGAAGTGCATACAAATGGATCCAAACTAGGACAGTAGTGGGTTCAATTCAAGGATCAAATCCCACTCTCTAGGGTTGAACAAATAATCTTGTCGGACCATGATTCCTCTTTTCTGATTCGAAAGCCCTATTTCTATCGACAAGTGAAGAAAAACTAACAATAAAATATCCATTGCTAATAAACCACAAAGAATACTCATCAAGAGGCTCCCAGTTTTTTTGGACCTAGGAATGCAAAAAATTTAGATAGGGTGAATACCCATGAATTTCAGATCAAATCATGATTGGCTCTATGTAAAACTATTTCTTCGACCATCCTTTGCTCAATGACAATATTTTGCCTTGATTCTGACTATGGCAAGCATCCATTAACTCGTTGAGATGTTGATCTATTTCCAGTAGTCGTAAAGAGCATTTTTAATGCAATTTTTTGTGCTTATTCAATCTTTGATGGAGATTATCCTTTAACAAATCTACAAAATAACTGTCTCTCTAGAAGAGGATCTGGAGGTGTCCCCACTAGGCCCTCCTGGAGGAGCAATCTTGTCTTCAAATCCACAATAACTAGAAATCTCTTCGGATACCCAATTGATGCCCTAGTTTTCTCTTCCCCCACTTCACACTTTAGATTGCACTAAACCTGAGGTTCTAATCAGTTGGTCGGATATACTGATTCAAACTGGGTAGGTTCTATTAATGGTAGGCATTCCAATTTTGGCTATATTTTTGTCTTGTCTCTTCTCCAATTGCTTGAGCATGCAAGAAGCAACAGGCTATTGTACTTTCATCTACAAAGGCAAAGTACAGGGCAATAGTCACAGTGAGTCAGGAGGTTCTTTGGCTATGATAGTTATTGATAGAGTTTGGCTTCCCATAGGATTCACCAATTATACTTTGGTGTGACAACCAAAGTGTAATTCATATTTCTTGCAACCCTATTGAGCACCAATAGACCAAGTATATTGAGATTCACATGCACTTCATTCACCAACACATTCAATATGGAGTTCTTTGCTTGGAGTACATTCCAACTCAACAGTAGGTTTTCGACATATTTAATCCTTTTGCATCACCTCGCTACCTTGAGTTGCATGGCATGCTTGGGATTTTAGAAGTTGTCCTTGGGGGATGTTCGTGAGGACATCTTCCTTCTTCTTTCTCTCTCTTTCTAGCAAGATGGTTTTTTTCCACATGGTTTTTCCTTCTTCTGGCTCAAGATTTCTTAATGGATTTATTGTATATGAGTACTTGATCAAGCCTTATTACTAGGACTCATACTATGGATATGCCACTTTATTTTTTGGCCCATAGCTTCACTTGAGGGGGGTGTTAGAATAGGTTGTTTCCCTTAGCTCATGTTCACATAGGTGATTTATTTATTTTTATTTAGTTATTCCATGTATTTTCCCCACCCACTTATGCATGGATATTTCATTTATTTTACTGTAGATATTATGAGATATTACATATTTATTTCTTAGATAATATGTGGATATTTTTAGGTATATTTGGAGGGTTGAGATTCTTTCTCCCCATAGCGATTAAGGATCTATGGACCATATCACATATTCCTTTTGTATGGTGGATATTTATACTTAGCTCAATCCTACGACTATGATTGATCATCCTTGCTTATATAAGCAAGGCACCTTCATTGTACTTGCAATTCATTTTTTAGATATAATATATGATATCGTTGCTATTTATTTTGCATATCTATTTGTAAGCTTATGCTGTCAATTTGTTTTCAAATTCTTATTTTTTGATTGAATGTGGTGTTCTGTTAACACCTAAGATCCTTGCAACTTGGAATAATCTTATTATCGTTCCTTTTAGTTAGAACACCTTATACTTCATGAGATGATAATCATATCTCATTAGGGATTGTTGGCCCCTCTTACAAATTACCAATATCATTTTGTTGTTTGGTAAAGAGAAGTTCAACCATCTTAGATTATGTTCCTTTATGTTTGCTCTTGCTTCCTTGGCTCTTGCTTGATAATTTCAAGATTTTCCTCTTTTGGCCTTGCTAGTATTGGGGGTAGGTCTTATTATTCTATTTCTTAATATTATTTCACAACTTTCCTTTTCACTATATTTATCCTCTCCTAGATTTACTAAGGAAGCTTTTGACTTATCTTGTTCATTTTTTGGTATTCCTTGTTAATGGTAGAGGTATCAACATCTAGCACTGTCATTTCTCTACCAATTTCCTTCTCCTAAATGGTGTATGGTACTTCAAAATAGTCTTTAAAATTTGATGAGGTACATTCCTTAGGTTTAGTAGGAATGCTCATTCCTAAATCAAGTTCAAATTGAGTAGACGATTCCTTGTTAATATTTTGATCCTATTGTACCATGTCCTCTAAGCTCTAATCTGTGTTTTATTCATAGGCTAAAGCCTCAAAATAAATGATGTTTCTTCCAATATCCTTATTTACTAATCTCCATTGTTTATTTACTTTCATCTATTTAGACCTATTTTTTGAAAGTTGAAAATCATCCTCATTTGTATCCATTTGTAAGTTTTTATTACGATTTTCTACATATGTTTTTGGTGGACTCTTCTTAGGGCATGATCTCTCAATATGCCACATATCATGACATCTACATTTGAAAGATATGTTTTCATAATTCATGGTTTGGATCCACAACTTACCCCCATACTTAAGAATGATTTATTCCAGTATATATTTACTAATATCAATCATGATCAATATTTGGATATAAATAGCCAAGACTCTATCTTTTATAGTTTTTGAAATCTCAAGGAATTCTTCCAGAGTGTTGCCTATTGCCTTGGAGGTATTCATTTCTCATAATTTATTATGCAATCCATACATCCTAACCCAGACTGTTATTAGGGATATATTTATATTTTTAGGTGCAAAGCCTTCATACCAACAATAAGGAAGAGTCTTGCTCTTCCCATAAACCAAGGACCTCCTTTTAGGATACTATCTCTTTCCTCTCTAAAATAGAAAATGGTTAGGAAGAAACATTTGAGAAGAAAGGATAGACTCACTCTTGGAGACTTTCATCTCTTGATGAGGCTCTAAAAAGCCTCATTTTTTACAGTCTTTAAACCTCTTCTTGTATCAATTATGGATTAGATTGTAGTTTGCATATATATTGTAGTTAAGCATAGTAAAAAGAAGGAATTGAAGAACACAAGCTTATACTGAGAGGGGGGGGTGAACAGTATAAGACTTAACCAATTAATAATTTTAACTTTAGATAGCAGTGGCATCAACACAACATTAATCAAGATAGAAAGCATCACACATTGAAGACCCATTTTTAACGTGGTTCACCCAAAATGGTTGGGCTACGTCCACAAAAACTTTTCTCTAAAATTTATCTCAAAGTTCTTTGGGAATCCTTCCCAATTACAATATTTATGAGCCTCGGCCCAAAGGAGATACCTTCCCTCTGCTCTGGAAATGATCCCTCAAAAGATCAACTGCCTCTACCTCTTGCCAGCACGTGGAACTCCTTTCCACCGAAGACCTCCTATCCTCAATGCTTAGCCTAAGAGACCTCTGCCTTCTATGATCACGTCCACAACAGCTCAGCAACCTATACCAAACACAGTCAGTCGGTCTAGTACAAGTCTTCCTCTGTCTGTCAGATCCGTCCAACACTTGAACAAATCAATCCTCTACACACAAGCCTTCTCAAAGACTTTCCAAATCTGTCCTCAGGTTCTTCTCAAAGAACCAATGCACCTCTGTCCTCAAGTTCTCTGATAGAACTATCAAACTCAGCTCACAAGTCCTCTGCTAGGACCTGTCCAAATATGCTCAAGAAACATACACATCTTCTGTGCTCTTACAACCGCACTTCGTCTTCTCTCAGTCGTCTCTCTGCACACACTCTGCACTGTCTTCGCACACTCTGCGCACTTCGATCGAATTTTGCACTCTGCTCTCGACGATCAAACTTCTCACTCCGCACTCTATCTGCGAACGTCGCAACTAACAACCACACCAACTCTTCAAAATAGCCTACCTTTTATAATAACACTTTCAAGATCAAAACCTTAATCTTAGTCGGTTGTAACCCTAATATTTAGTCGGATGCACAACCCTAAACTTCGTTGGCTACAAACCCTAATCTTCGTCGCCTCACATTTAACTTTGTCGGCTTCAACTATGCTCTTGTCGTGATATCGCAACACTTCTGTCTTTGTCAGCATCAACTTTGCTTTTGTCATGAAATCATGACACTTCTGCCTCTGCAGACTTCGTCTTCACTTTTGTCACAATATCGCGACACTTCTGTCTTCATAGCCTTCCTCTCTGCTTTTGTCGCGAAATCGCGACACTTCTCCTATAGAAGACCTGCTTTCAGTTTCTGTCGTGAAATCGCGACACTTATGCTTTCGTCTGCTTTCTTTTGCTGTCATGAAATCGCGACACTTTTCGCATCCGTACGCATTCTTTGCAACCCGTCGCGAAATCTCGACGCTTTCACTTTCCTTTTCCTTGTAACCCGTTTCAATGATGCTATCAACTTTTCGTCGTTTTCTTTGCAACTGTGTCGCAAAATCACGACGCTTTCGCTTTCATACATTTTCTTTGCTCTTTGAGTCTGGAGCGACATGTCGCGAAATCGTGACACTTTTCTAACTTGCTTTCTCTCTCTGCTTAAGTCACGAAAATGCGACATGTCGCGATATCGTGACACTTTTCTAACTTGCTTTCTCTCTCCTGCTTAAGTCGCGAAAATGCGACATGTCGCGATATCGCGACACTTTTCCTCCTTAGCTCTTTTCTGTTCTTCGGGTCGCGAAAACCCGACATGTCGCGATATCGCGACACTTTTTCTCCTTAGCGCTTTTCTTTTCTTCGGGTCGCGAAAACCTGACATGTCGCGATATCGTGACACTTTTTCGCCTTAGAGCTTTTCTTTCGAACCTGTCAGCTTGGGGTTTGCAAAAGACCTTTGAAACTGTCATGCCGTAACCTTCATCAAAACAAATTATTTGACATCAAATAAAATTCCTTCAAAAGCTTCTTGACATCAATGACAACTTATATACTTGAGCAAAGGCAATGTACCCAAAGTACCCAAAATTGCCAACAATCTCCCCCTTTGTCATTGATGGCAAACCTTTATTGAAAACACTTCTCAAGAGCCAAAACTGAAACCAACTATGCTAACAACTTAGAATCTTCCTTTGAAGTTTTGCTCCCCCTGACTTGAAGCTTTCCTCTTCACTTTGAAGCTCTCCCCCTTACTCATATCTCTCCCCCTTTGTCATCAATGGCAAAGGGTCACCTTTGGGGCTCGGGACTAAGAATGAGCCTCTTAGCTTGGTCCCTCCCCCACCTCCTGATGAGGTGATTAATTTTGGGGTGGGAGTACAACTCCCAATTTCTCCCTTAGATACTCAAACGTATCTCTTGGAAGAGGTTTGGTGAAGATATCTACAATCTGCTCTTTAGTAGACACATACTCTAGCTTGACCTGCTTGTCTTGCACTTTCTCCCTTAGAAAGTGATACTTGATGGAAATATGCTTTGTCCTTGAGTGCATTACCGGATTTTTGGAAATACTTATGGCACTTGTATTATCACAAAGTATGGAGATGGGTTGTTCATGCTTGACTTTGAAATCCTCCAAGGTGGTTTTCATCCATAAAACCTGTGTACACCCGACCACTGCTTGCTATGTATTCAGCCTCTGCTGTAGATAAGGAAACTGAAGGTTGTTTCTTACTTAGCCAAGAAACCAAACTCTTTCCAGAAAGAATGCTCCACCACTAGTGCTTTTCCTGTCATCAATACTTGCCTGCCCAATCTGCATCTGTATAAGTTGTGAGGGTGAAATCATTACCTTTGGGATACCAAAGCCCAAAGTCCATAGTGCCCTTCAGATATCTGAATATCCTCTTAACTGCTATAACATGAGAATATTTTGGAGCTACCTGAAATCTTGCTACTAACCCAACTGCCTGCATGATATCTGGTCTGGTAGCTGTAACATATAATAAACTGCCAATCATTGATCTGTACAACTTTTGATCTACCGTTGGAGATTCATCATCTTTACTCATCTTGCACCCTGTAATCATTGGAGTACATACTTGGTTTGTTGTCCATCATCCCAAATTTCTTCAACATTTCTTTGATATACTTCCCTTGAGAGAGAAATACACCATCTTTTGATTGAGCAATCTGAAGACCTAAAAAGAATGACAGCTCTCCAATCATAGACATCTCAAATTCCTTCTGCATGGTGTTAGCAAAATCTTTGCACATCTAAGTATTATTTCCCCCAAAAATAATATCATCAACATAGACAACCATAATCAACATATCATCACCTTCATCCTTAATATACAAATTGCTATCTGCCACACCTTTCCTGAAACCTTGCTCATGAAGATACCTGTCAAGTCTTGAGTACCAAGCCCTAGGTGCTTGCTTTAACCCATACAAGGCCTTTTTCAGTTTACACACATAGTCTGACTATTCTGAGAGAGACACTCCTTATGGATGTTCTATGTAGACTTCTTCTACCAACACCCCATTTAGAAAAGCTGACTTTACATCCATATAATATACCTTGAAATGATTTGAAGCTTGAAAGGGCCAAAAACATTCTGATTGCTTCAAGACGAGCAACAGGAGCAAACGTCTCTTCGAAATCAACACCTTCTACTTGAGCATAACCTTTGCAGACTAACCTAGCTTTGTTTCAGACAATATTTCCATCCTCATTGAGTTTATTTCTGAATATCCATTTTGTGCCAATGACATTCTTGTCCTTAGGTCTTGGAACCAATTCCCAAGTTTCACTTTTCTCTATTTGATTTAGCTCTTCATCCATTGCTTTTACCCAAAACTTATCTGCACATGCTTCACTAAAATCTTTTGGCTCAATCTGAGATAATAATGAAACATTTGTAGAATCATGTGAAGGAATGACTCTTCTTCTTGTTTGCCTGCTATTTGGATCACCAATGATCAAATCTTTGGGATGATGTTTCTGAACATATCGTGAAGGAGTTTTGGGAAGCGGTTGTTGTCTTTCCTCTTCTTCATCTGAAACCTCTCTGAATTCTTCTTGACAAATTTCATCATTGAGTTCCTTGACTGGTTCTCTTATCCCTGTCTTTTCATCAATTATTACATTTATGCTCTCTACAACTGTATGAGTTCTTTTGTTGAAGCATCTGTAGGCCTTGCTTCTGCTGGAATATCCAAGAAAGATTCCCTCATCACACCTAGGATCAAACTTACCCAAATTCTGATCTTCCCTTCTGATGAAGCACTTACTCCCAAACACTTTGAAGTATTTTATTGTAGCTGGTCTTCCTTTCCACAACTCATAAGGAGTTTTATGATGATTGACTCTAAGTTGGGCCCTGGTGATAATGTAGACTGTTGTACTGACTGCCTCTTTCCAAAAACCATCTGAAATTTTTGACTCATTTAACATAGCTCTAGCCATATTTTCAATAGTTCTGTTTTTCCTTTCAACTACTCCATTTTGTTGAGGAGTTCTTGCTTCTTGAATATTCTCTTTTGATTCCTTGTTGCTCACGGTATTCCACAAATTCATTTGAAGTGAACTCTCCTCCTCTATCTGATCTTAAGCATTTGATTCTCTTGTGAGTCTCATTTTCAATCATTTCTTTGAAAGCTTTAAATTTTTCAAAAGCTTCGATTTTTCTTTGAGAAAAGTAACCCAAGTCATTCTAGAATAATCATCTATAAACAACATGAAGTAGCTTTCTCACTGAATGCTCTGAGTTCTGGTAGGGCCACATAAATTAGTATGAATAAGATCCAATGGTTTTGAAGAAGTATACCCTTTTGATTTGAAGCTGGTTCTGGTCTGTTTTCCATGTTGACAAGGACCGCAAATGATGTTATGGGGCCTTTTTATTTTGGGCAAGTCTCTAACTGCTTCCTTGTTACTAATATTGACAAGATTATCAAAGCTCAAATGCCCCAATATTTTATGCCATAGCCAACTCTCATCTTCTTGAGTTAGAAAACACTTTTCCCTTTTTATCTCACTTAGCATGTAAAGATTGTTTGGAGTCCTTGTAGCACTCGCAATGAGTTTTCCATTTTTTTCTTTACTTATCTCACATCTATCTGAAAAGAAAGATACTATGTGCCCTTGATCACAAAGTTGACTCACACTTAGAATATTATGTCTTAGGCCTTCTACATAAAGCACATTTTCTATTTTGGATTTCCCATCCAAACTAAGAGTCCCTTTACCACAGATTTTAGCTGACCTGTTATCTCCAAAACTGATTGTTCCTCTGTTTGTTTCTTTTAAGACCAAAAACTTTTCCTTTTCACCAGTCATATGTTTTGAACAACCACTATCAAGATACCATTTTTCTACTTTGTCTTGAGCATGAAAAGCAGTTTGAACTATCATTGACTTAGATTTGATCTCATTTCTCTTTTTAGTGAACTCAAGGCTAGATCTATCCAAACTGCACATCCTTGCTATATGCCCAAAATTCTTGCACTTGTAACACATGACATTTTTATTCATAAGAGGTGCAAAAGAGTTAACATTTTCCTTACTATGGCTATTCAAAGACTTATTGCAATGCATAGCTTTGTGACCAAATTTCTTGCAGGAAAAACAATAGCCATGGAAAGTATTATGTAACCTTGTTTTGATGCCTTGGATGATTGTTCTTCTTGTGACCAACTGGAATCCACCGCTCTTCGGGATGAAGATTGATCTTGCTCGAAGACCCTGTTTCATGAATGGTGATACCATCCTTCTTTTGCTTTTCACACGGAGTATTCTATCTGAGAGCCAACTGTTCCAACTTCACTCTAAGAGACATAACCTCTTCTTCTAGTTTCTCGCAATCAACTTCCTTTCCTTTTAGAGCCTCTGTCAGAACCTGTTCAACCTTCTTCCCTTCTTCAACTAGAATTTTGAAGTCTATAACACTTTGAGACAATTTTGATCTTGCTATCTCTTCTTCCTGACATTGATGCTTGAGAACAGAATTCTCTTCCCTGAATTTCTCAAGCTTTCTTAAAGCCAAGAAGAATTCACCTTTGAGATCGAAATCAACCTCTTCATCTCTTTCTGAATCTGTATGTTCCTCTGATAGATCCTTCTCCAAGCTGTTAGGCTCTTTCTGGAGAGACCCGCTCTGATACCAATTGAAGAACACAAGCTTATATTGAGAGGGGGGTGAATAGTATAAGACTTAACCAATTAATAATTTTAACTTTAGATAGGAGTGGCATCAACACAACATTAATCAAGACAGAAAGCATCACACATTGAAGACCCATTTTTAACGTGGTTCACCCAAAATGGTTGGGCTACGTCCACAAAAACTTTTCTCTAAAAGTTATCTCAAATTTCTTTGGGAATCCTTCCCAATTACAATGTTTATGAGCCTCGGCCCAAAGGAGATACCTTCCCCTCTGCTCTGGAAATGATCCCTCAGAAGATCAACTGCCTCTACCTCTTGCCAGCACGTGGAACTCCTTTCCACCAAAGACCTCTTGTCCTCAATGCCTAGCCTAAGAGACCTCTGCCTTCTATGATCACGTCCACAGCAGCTCAGCAACCTATACCAAACACATTCAATCGGTCTAGTACAAGTCTTCCTCTGTCCGTCGGATCTGTCCAACACTTGAACAAATCAATCCTCTGCACACAAGCCTTCTCAAAGACTTGCCAAATCTGTCCTCAGGTTCTTCTCAAAGAACCAATGCACCTCTGTCCTCAAGTTCTCTGATAGAACTATCAAACTCAGCTCACAAGTCCTCTGCTAGGACCTATCCAAATCTACTCAAGAAACATACACATCTTTTGTGCTCTTACAACCGCACTTCATCTTCTCTCAGTCGTCTCTCTACACACACTCTGCACTGTCTTCGCACACTCTGTGCACTTTGATCAAATTTTGCACTCTGCTCTCGACGATCGAACTTCTCACTCCGCACTCTATCTATGAACGTCGCAACTAAAAACCCCACCAACTCTTCAAAACAACCTGCCTTTTATAATAACACTTTCAAGATCAAAACCTTAATCTTAGTCGGTTGTAACCCTAATATTTAGTCAGCTGCACAACCCTAAACTTCATTAGCTGCAAACCCTAATCTTCGTCGGCTCACATTTAACTTTGTCGGCTTCAACTATGCTCTTGTCGTGATATCGCGACACTTCTGTCTTTGTCAGCATCAACTTTGCTTTTGTCGCGATATCACGACACTTCTCCCTTCGTCGACCTCCTTTTTGCTTTTGTCGTGAAATCGTGACACTTTCGCCTCTTAGACTTCATCTTCACTTCTATCGCGATATCGCGACACTTCTGTCTTCATAGCCTTCCTCTCTACTTTTGTCACGAAATCGCGACACTTCTCCTATAGAAGACCTGCTTTCAGTTTTTGTCGTGAAATTGCGACACTTCTGCTTCCATCTGCTTTATTTTCTTCCTGTCGTGAAATTGCTACACTTTCTGCATCCGTACGCATTCTTTGCAACCCGTCGCAAAATCGCGACGCTTTCAGCTTCCGTACGCTTTCCTTGTAACCCGTCGCGAAATCGCGATGCTATCAACTTTTCGTACGTTTTCTTTGCAACCTGTCGCGAAATCGTGACACTTTCAGCTTCCGTACATTTTCTTTGCTCTTTGAGTCGTGACACTTTTCTAACTTGCTCTTTGAGTCGTGAAAGTGTGACATGTCGCGATATCGCGACACTTTTCCTCCTTAGCTCTTTTTTGTTTTTCGAATCGCGAAAACCCGACATGTCGCGATATCGCGACACTTTTTCTCCTTAGCGCTTTTCTTTTCTTCGGGTCACGAAAACTTGACATGTCGCGATATCGCGACACTTTTTCGTCTTAGCGCTTTTCTTTCGAACCTGTCAGCTTGGGGTTTGCAAAAGACCTTTGAAACTATCATGTCGTAACCTTCATCAAAACAAATTATTTGACATAAAATCAAATTCCTTCAAAAGCTTCTTGACATCAATGACAACTTATATACTTGAGCAAAGGCAATGTACCCAAAGTACCCAAAATTGCCAACAAGAATATAATACTAAGTTGAATATAATGCATTTTCATGCTTTGAGAGATAAAAATACAAGCTTTTGCATGAAATTAATGGATATCATGGCATGAAAAGGAATATTGGCACTTTGTAGATTTAAAAATAGCATTTTGCAGCATACAAAGTAGCACTAGAGTAGTCCTAGAATAGCACTAGAGCACTAGAGAACAACACCAAAGAAGCATTGGAACCCTGCAAAGCAACACCAAAACCTTGTAGAACAACATCGAAGCCTTGAAAGAACAACACGAGCATTGAAGATGATGATGACAACACCAAAGAATAACATAAGGAGCATCAAAGAACAACACCAAACATTATGATATAAAATTTAGATATGATGATGTCAACATCAAACATGGTGGTGTGGCAACAAGAAATATAACTTTTGTCTTGAATCCAAATTAGTTAAATGGAAATAAGATATTTTAAGATTGGTTTTCAACTACCTTGATTAGATCTAAGTTATTTGGATTTGTTGAGATTAGTTTCTAACTAATTTTCTAGTTAGAATCCTTTCCAACTAATTTTGGTTGTTATCTTCCTTAGATAAAATTGGTTGGATTTGTTTTTGATTAATTTTGGTTGTTATCTTCCCTAGATAGAGTTAGTTAGATTTGTTGAGATTAGTTTCTAACTAATTTGGATATATCCACATTACTTAGAATCCTTTCCAACTAATTTTGGTTGTTATCTTCCCTAGATAGAATTGGTTGGATATATTTTCAACTAATTTTGGTATCTTTCCCTCATAGAACTGGTCATATTTATTTCCAACTAATTTAGATTAGGAATCTTTTATATTAATAGGTTGTTATTGGATTATTATATATGTCCTTTCTATAAAAAAAATGAGGAATAATGCATTATAGGGGTTATAAGAGGATATGCGATGAAAATGAAGAAGAGGAAGATAATGGTTGTGTATGAATTGAAGATGCTTGTAGAAGGATAATTTCATCTTCTTTCTTAATAAAATATGTTTGTGTCCTTTATTTTATTTATGCATATTTTTTATTTTATTTGAATTAAGATTTACTTTCCGTTGGGCTAAAAAACAAGGGTCCACTCCATCAACAACATGCAAAGTAATATCTTTGTAAATATTTTAATGGAAATTATTATTTTATTTCAATGTCTTTTGTATATTTTTTTAATTTGTAATTAATATCTTTGTATATTGCAATATTGAGGGAGATACGACCCTATGAAGTCAATCGTCCAGAGCAAGGGCAGTGATGATTTTTCAAGTCGCAAACAACAAAATTGCAAAGTTCGAATGATGGGAAGAGCAATGAAGGGCTAGCAATTCAGTGAGGTAAGACATTCTATCTGGACAGCAAATTTCAGCTAATTTTTTTCCCTTTCTCTATCTTAGAAATTTTGCATGCAAATTATTATAAAGTTTTTATCAAATATTATATTTTTTATAGGATATTTAGATAAATTTCAATAGATTTTAAGTTTTAGTTTCCTTTCCATGGACCAATTTATAGTTAAATCCTTAGAATCATCTCTAGTGGTAGAGGTTAGTGAGTGCACCTCAAAGAGATCCTCATTACTCCAAGATAGGGTGATTTTTGGTAAATTTAATGGGTATTGGCTAGGGGCTTCAGCCTTGAGAAAATGGATTGATAGGAGTTGGAAGTCTCAAAGAGTGATTATGTCATTTCTTCCCAAAGGTTTCTTTCTAGGCATTTTTTATTATAGGAAAGAAAGAGAAAAAATCCTAAAATGGGGTCCTTGGTTTATGGGAAGAGCAGGACTCTTCCTCACCCGTTGGTATGAAGGTTTTTCACCTGAAAATGTAAATCTATCCCTAGTACCAATCTGGGTTAGGATGTTTAGTTTACCCATTGAATTTTGGGAAATAGATACCTTCAAGGAAATAGGCAACACTCTAGGAGAATTCCTTGAGATTTCAGATACGACGAAAGATGTGTTCTTGGTTATTTATGCTTGGATATTGGTCATGATTGATATAAGTAAAGCTTTACCAAAATCAATCATTCTTGAAAAATTTTAATCTATGTCATTCGAACATATTACATGTCTTTGTATTGTATGCCAAAATAAGTTTAAAAGATGTTTAATATATATTATACTATCCTTTTTATGGTTAGGTTTACATGATAAAAGTAAATTTCCTTTGGTGAAATGGAGCAAGGTGTGTGATGATAAAACTAGGGGAGATCTTGGTTTAAGAGTTCTTACAAATGCAAACTTAGCTCTTAGGGGAAAAGTAATCTAGAGATTGTACAAAGAGAGTCAAAGACAATGGGCAAGAATTCTTTTAAGTATGTTGATCCCAATGACCCAAGTTTAATATTTATTGCATTCTCTCTACCAAATGGTTATGCTATTTGGAATGGTTTAAAAAATTTTATCGATCTTATGATTAAAGTTTTAATATGGGTGGTGGGAACTGGAGAAAAGTTTTCTATTTGGATGGATACTTGGTGTGATAAAAAACCACTCAATTTAGATTAAAATTTTGAAACCTTGGATGAGATTGCTTCAAGGTAAATATGGTGATAGGGTTTCAAACATTTTGTACAAGGATCAGGAATGAAGATACAAATGGAAAGAAGTTTTTTTACAAGTATGCAAGACATTGATTCTAGGAGGCAATTGCGTAGAAAGATAACAACTATGATTATTCCAAGGGAAACCAAGGATAAACTGATTTGGTATTTGAATAGCTTAGGAGAATACACAATAAGAAGTGAATATAATGTACAACACCAACAAAACAATAATATCAATAGAATATGGAGAGATATTTGGGATAGCCCAAGCATTCCTAAAGTCAAAATGTTTGTTTGGTTAGTAGGTCATAGAAGAATTTTATCCTAGGATAACCTTATGAAAAGGGGTTTTCATGGCCCCTCTCAATGTGTTCTTTATAAAAAGGAGGAGGAGAGTATAGACCATCTCTTGGGACATTGCTCAATATTTTGGAATCTATGGCAATGGATTCTTAATATGTTTGGTAAATGCATGGTGATGAATAGCATAATTGAAGATTGGTTAAAGCAATGATAGAGCACTAATAAAAGTGAGGTATTAAAAATAATATGGGATATATCAAAAGATACAATACTTTGGACTGTATTGCTAGAAAGGAATAAAAGAATATTTAAAGGAAAGGAAAGCAATTTAGAGATAATGAAAAGTAAGATATGTTTAGCCATGGAGGATTCTAAACCAACCCTATAAACTTACCTAGTCCCTAATCTAAAAGCAAAAATCCTTGATAGACGGAGTCAAGTCATTAAATGGAATTATGATGTTGGGTACAAGAAAAGTAAAAAGAAGGCAAAGAATATAAAGTGGAAACCACCAGATGTGGAATGGGTTAAATTAGATTTTTATGGAGCATCTAAAGGAAATCCACGACCAGTAAGAGGAGGAAGAATAATTATAAATTAGAGGAGATATTTTGTGTCATTATGCTTTCAATAGTGGATTTAAGACAAATAATGAAGCTAAAGCTTGGGCGGCTCTAAAAGGGTTAAAAATATGCAAACAAATGAAATGGAATATAATATGGATGGAAGGTGATTTTCTTATAGTAATAAATGCAATTTTGATGAAAGCTAAGGCTCCATGGAACATATAAGAGATAATTGTGGAAATTTAAGATCTTGCTAAAGAGTTTGAAGAAATCAGGTTTACACATATACTAAGGGAAGGAAACAAATGTGCAAATAGGCTAGCCAATAGAGGGGTTTTTATTGAGGATCACGAAGTTAAATTCTCCTTTTCATGGTTAGAGGAAGCAATAAGTTTAATTGAAGCTGACAAGAAAATGTTGATTGCCTAAATCAATTAATGATTAAGATTTACTTTAATGTTTTCCATTGGTAATATTTTCTTTATTTTGTAACAATAATGTGTTATTATATAAACTGTTGATTATTATTTTTATGGTTGCACTTATGTTTCAGGAAGGAAACTAGCAATCCAAATTTGGTAAAGTGGACTATAATAGTGCGATGTTTTGGAAATATTACTCTACTAATATATAATGCATATATAATAGAGGTGAAGTTTTGTATTGTGAAGGTTGCTATAGGAAAATGTCAAAAAGGATTTTGAATTCTGAAATATTTGTATTCATTCAAAATATTGAAAAGATCCAAAAATGAAAATCAAGAATTCAAACAGTTTATGTAAAATGATGCAGGTTTCTAGTTATAGCATCTCAATTGGGATGAGAAGTGTATCTATTTGCAAACTCTAAAGCTCTAAAGAAGAGAGTTGTAATTTATCAAGGGTGGGGGACCTGAGTACAATCCCTTATTATCCAGCCAAAAAAAAAATCTTTGTATATTACTTTAATTATTTATGCTAATTTCCCAAGATAGTTTTATGCAACTGCTAGATTAGATTTTATTCTCACAAGTGTGTTATTTATTTCCTGCAAGTGTGTTGTTTTACTTTTTAGCAAGTGTGATTTCATTTTTTGCAAGTATGATTTTATTTTCCACAAGCATGATTTCATTTTTCGTAAACTTTATTTTCTACAAAGGTGTGATTTATTTTTTTGCAAGTTTGAATTATTTTTTCACAAGAATATTTTAGGAACCCACTACCAAAACATATACAAAATTTTCCTAGAGCATACAATATTTGGACACCACCGCATTTTTTTTTTTATTTATGGAGGGATTTTGAAAGGACCCAAAACCTTTTATAGAGCTAAACCAGGAATCCAAAAGGGATCACCAAAAGAAACAGAAACCAATAGGCTAGAAACCAGCATAGCTAAACAACAAACAAACAAAGGAAAAGCACTCCCAGTGCACCCTCCTAAAGACAGACAACCACAAACTAAGCAAACATTGAAAGACAGAGACCTGAAAGCAAGATCCAGGTTACTTACACCATCTAATCAGGGTTAACATTTGCCTCTTCATCACTGCCACCAAGATGAGAGTTTTTCAATTCTAAAAACTACCAAAAAGACCCAAGATACCACACCTTCCAAGAGGCAAGGGACAAACATGGAGCATATTTGGATGGCTGGTGGGCCTAAATAACTGACCAATATTATTAACCATATTAAAGAAGACAAATTTTACCTCCACTACTATCATCCGTGAGCCCTAGTGGAAAGTTGGTTCACCACACACGGAAGGATTGCTCCATGACACCTTTGTTAGCCAACAGGTCAGCCGCCTTATTACCTTCCCTATATACGTGTTGAATGGTGACATTCAAATATTTATCCAACATTATCTTGCATTCATCGATGATGTTGTTGATGTTCCATGATGGATGTTGGTTTACCTTAAGCTAGTTAATGGCAAGCAAGGAGTCTCCTTCAACAATGATTTCGTCAATATCAAGAACTATTAACACCGTCAGTCCTTGGTGGAGGGCTCTCACCTTAGCCATATTATTCATCTGGATTTTGACATTCTCTGCAAATGCCATGAGAATTTCTCCTCTATCATTTCTAATAATACCTCCACTGCTCACCCTACCTGGGTTTCCTTTCATTACACCATCAAAATTGAGCTTTGTCCATCCAAGAGGAGGGGAGGTCCATTTGATGCTTGATCTATCCACTTGGGATTTGGGGGCCCTACCCGAAATGTGATTGAGTTTAAATAAAGCACACAGACGGGTTTCAAGACCAGGTCTGGGACACTCTTTAGATGACACCATTTGAGCATTTTTTGACACAAAGGAAATGATATAGGGAAAAATGACTTATGGTCTCTACTACAATCATTAAAAATTATGTTATTACGTTCCAACCAGACTTGCCAAAGGTAATGATGGAGGCAAATAGACCAAAGGAACTTGAGTTGGGAGTTGAAAAATGGATTGGGCCATTGCTCAAAGAGGAGAGGAATGGAAGGCGGTTGGACCCAAGCAACATTGACAATCTCAAAGAGGGCATTTAAGATAGACCTGGAAAAGGGGCATTCCAAAAATAGATGTTGGATAGATTCCCAATTGGAGTTGCAAAGACAACAACGATTTGGAATGAACATACCTTTTTTTATAAGGTTATTTGTAGTTAAAATTTTATTCTAGGATGTGAGCCATGAAAAAAAGGAGACTTTGGGAATCAACTTTTTGGGCCACACAAACTTTGCAAGGGGTCATCGAGCAACAAGAGGACCTTGGATGTAATATGTTGATTTGACTAAAAATTGCCCATCTTCACAGGGATTCCAAACAAGAGTGTCTCTCGATTGATTTCTTGGGATCACGTACACTTTGAGAAGATTCACTAAGGCTACAACCACATTTTTGCAAGCAATATTGATATTGTAAGTTGGAATAGATTTTCATTGTTGGCCATTGGTATTTTGAGTGATGAAATTAGATACTTGGCTTCCAAACATGTGGTCCATGTGTAGACACCAAAACAACACCAATCCGATTATGTGACTGCAAACACCGATCGCATTGACACACACAGCCCCCAGGGCAGCCCCTAGAGGTTAAACAGTGGTCCTAACCACTCACACAATAGTTTTGGAAGGTCAGAGGTCAATTTGGCACCTTTCAGGCACTCTGCTCTCTACTCGTTCCACCCGGGGATGATTACAAACTGGTATTCGTTCCACCCGGGGACGATTAGCAGTATTCGCTCCAGGGTGGGGCGAATAGCAGGTTTGACGGGCAAAAAGTCAAATCTTGACAAATGGCAGCTCAGATCCACCACTTAACTCTTCCTTCATTGCATGGGAGTGTGAGTGAGCATTTTTTAGCATTAGAGGCAGTTACAGGGGCAGTCATGGAGCCCCTAATCAGGGAGGAATCTTCTCCCCCCTAGGAAGGCATGATTGCCAAGTGGCGCCTCTGCATGCTCATCCAAAGAGACCGTCAGGTCTATAAAATGGTGAGTCTTCTCACCCCAAAAAAGGATAGAGAAGGAGCATTTTGAGCAATGAAGTGCTACCATTTTACATCCTCACACCTTTTGATTTGTGCCTTTCACATCCTTGATCTCTTTTGGAAGGGAGGTCATAGGGTGGTTATTGGAAGCGCAAATCCGGAACCAAAACCCGACATTTGGCCATAACATCCTACCAAATTTTCTGACAACACCCCACAAGAGGTTTTGGACCCATCCCAAGTGGATTGGTGCCAAAATCGGGCCCCAAACGGTGGGCGTCCTGCCCCCGGGTGCCCCCCACACTATTGCAGTCCTAATCGCCCCGCCCGGAGCGATTAGAAATCTGTAGTAGATTTCCTTTCTATTATTTTTGCATCTGATTCTATGTTGCTTAGATAGGTTGTCATTCAAATTTCACATCATTTTGAGTTGTTTTGATCATGTTTTTGTCATTTCTCGCTTTTGCTAACATGCAGGTAGCATCATCAAATTCCCGGTGATAGAGGCCGAATTGGAAAAATATGACCTTCTGGGTCTTTCCAAAATACCCCATTTTACCTAACCCCCAACTTTGCAGGTGATTTGGAGCTTCCCGAATGTGACATTTGGGACTGTGCTTTCTGACATTTTGTTGCAGGTCTAATCGTCCCACCCCAGGGCGATTAGAAATCCATGGTGAATTTTCTGACTGTTCCATTTGCAGTGCCCTCCTGGTAATGTCCTCATGCTTCTGTTAAATTTTTAGATCATTCTGATGCTATTTAGTTATCGTTTTATTCATTTTTTGCATGCACTAATCGTAGGCTTGGGGATTGCATGTTTCATTTTATCTACAGGTGCTACTGACTATTTTCTGTTTCCTTGAACATAGGATCTCGACATTAGAGGAGCAGCAAGGAGTCAAGACTCATCAATGCAAGTGGCGGTGATGTTTGGTCCGCCCATTCTACATGTGGGCACGCGGAAGAAGGAATACCATCTGTTGATGTGACAAGAACATATTTAACGCTCCTAGCCCCTGAAAATGGAGGAGACGGATTGTAACTGGGTTCTAAAGCATATTAATAAAAAGGGTTGTACTCCATATTCGCTTTTATACCTTGTTTCAATGCGTTTATGTTTCTCTCCTTTCATGCATTTCAGTTCGTAGGATTTAGCGTTAAGTTTAGTTTCGTTTACATCGCATCTTGGCATTTCCTTTTTGTTTCCGTATCCTCGTGCTTTCAGTGGCGATCACGGTGGGACCTTGTCCTCTATTTTTGAGATCAGAAATCTGATCAAAAATTGCTTGTTTTTGCTTGCAGGTACCAAGTTTTCAAACGTTGGACTATTGTTCGTTCCAGTCTGTGACGAGTACAGAGCTAGAATTCGTCTTACCCAGGGACGAATGGGCATTCGCCCCACCCTGTGATGAATACAATTCTATTATTCATCCCACCCAGGGATGAATAGCTCTCTATGCAGTTTCAGGGCAGAAACTCAGAGCCATCCAATTTGGGCAGAGAAGAGGTAGGGGTCCTAAACACCTTCTATCATTTTCTGCTTTTTGTTTTCTATTTTCTGGTTATTTGCTTGCTTAGGGAAAGTTTTTACTGCATGTTTGCTTTCTTTTATGCAAAATAAAAAGAACCCCACACATCACATGGCAATTTAAACACCAAGGAGCTGGTCGTAAAACCCCAACCCTTGATCAAGACCAACGGTGGATTTCATCACCACCTTGGCTTGAATTTTTGCATCCATAACCCCGATCGCTACTGTTGCTAGACGTAAATCCTGACGAAAGCTGACCAAGTGTAGTTGGGGTGATTCCCAGTGCATGAGGATAAGTCTTCTATGGTAGGTGTCAAAAATAGGGTGATCCCCCTTCCGTACCGCCTATGTTCCACGTACCATTCTGCTCTCACGTACCAATAGTTTCCCTCACGTAAGGGCGGGTATATAGAGAGGTTTGGTATAATGGCCTGGCAATGGTATATCGAAGGGGCGACCATTTTTGGGAGTCATAAGAGCCATCATATTGCATTTGCTACAAAACGTTCTTTACAAAACTATCAAAACAAAAATCAAAACACACTAAACCAGGTTTAGGGCACACCTTTAATCTTTAAATGAGATAATCATTGCTTTGTGTGTGTGTGATCTTTTCTATTTAGTGTAGCATAAAAATAAAAAAAAGAGAGATAAAACCCTACGTAGATTGTAGAGAGACACCACCATGGTGTACACCCGTAGCCAAGCCCAATCACGGGCAGGAGCTACGGAGAGTGTACAAGGGGGCACAAGTCACCTCCGCTATAGCCCCAAGGACTTGGTCATACCACCTTGGTGGCCCGACCCACAAGATAGTCCACATCATGCCATTTTAGAATGGGACTATAGAGGCACCCCTTCGAGGGGCACTCCCGTCCAACATAGACCCTTTCAGGAGGAGTCCCTACATGTGGCACTCAATATAAATGGGAAGGCTCCCTTAGAAGCTCGGTATGAGTGGCCACCATGCGATGAAGTGCTAGAACAACATAGGGTCCATGAGGAGAGGCCACATGATTATGTCATCCCTCCTTTACCCCCCATCACTATTAGGAATAATAAGCCAAATCCAGAGCACAAGGCTCTTCAGATAGGGTGAGCCAACTCTGCCCGCCCCTTTCACATATATGAAAGGGAGCACGAGGAAGACTATCACATTCCTCAAGAGCAATACACAGCATGGGAGCAATGCGCCTCCGCACCTGCTATCTACCAGAATCACCTACTGAGGCCAAAACCTCGGGTGAATGCCGCCAACCTCGATAGAGGAAAGTGACCTATAGAGATCTCGGATCATCATGACCGAGATAAATATGTAGGAGAGGCATCTAGGCCCCCTAGACCTAAGATGGTAGAACAAATTGACTTGGCATTTTCCAAACATGCCACCCACCAAGCACAAATCATGCAGCTTGAGCAAGACCAACAATAGTTGGAGCACCTGTATCGCCTTAGCAAAGAGCGCATTCAACGTCAAATAGATGAGCTGCTCCATAACACTGTGCCTGAGAGGGTTCCAACCCCTCGCACCCAAAGAGCAGAACTATATGAGAGGCGCAACCCCTTGGTGCGAGACAGGTCCCCATGACCTTACCAAGTGTTGCCTCCGAGACCTCCTAGACCTGAGCGGGAGGCCACTCCCAGGAACAATGATGGGCACCCTCCACGGGGACCCACCCATGTTTATAGGTCTCACCCAGAAACTCCTCAAGAAGCCTATGAGGAGTATGAGCAAGAAGAAGAGTGGGCCAAAATGCCCTACCAAGGTAGAGGGGGTGCTATCCGGCCACCCCTCCATAGGCCTCAAGTTTCCCACAACCCACAACGAGAACTAACCAAGGAGGAAGAGATCAAATCTTTCGATGCATATAAAGCGCTGCTAGAGCGCTTAGAGTCTATGGAGACCAAGACTTCTGGGCCCCAAAAGCCCACTTTATGCCAACTCCGTAGTCACCCAGTGCATCCGTCAGTGCCAGCACCCCCTTACCCTGAACACTTTAAGCTGCCCCAGTTGGCAATCTTTAGAGGTGAGGAGGATGCCCAAGAACATGTGACTAGATTCTTGAGCCAATGCTTTGGAATTCAAGACAATGATGCTTTGTTGCTAAGAACATTTATAACCACGTTCGTAGGCCCTACCTCGGATTGGTTCACTCAATTGCCAAAGCACAACATCAGTAACTTAGATCAGCTAGTGGATGCGTTCCTCGAATGCTTCACCTTCAACACCAAGAAGAAGGCATCACTAAGTGACCTAGCTAGCCTCAGGCAGTATGAGGAAGAAACCATGGCGGCCTATGGGAACCGGTGGAGGACTTTGCTTTCAAAGCTGCCCTACCTCCCTCCTATGTCCGACCTCACCCAAATGTTCTCAAAGAGCTATTTGAGATCGATCTCCGTGCTATTGCAGCTGCAGCAATATGCCACTTTAGAGGAAGCTCTGGCGCAAGCCAGAATCATTGAGGAGATCAAGATTCAGGATGGCGAGATAGCCAAGCCAAAGAAGAAAGAATGGTCTAAGAACACCAAAATAGGGACCATGCAACAGAAACCCGTTGCGGTCAATCAGGTTGCTATAAATGTCCCTAAGCCTGCACAAGCAACACAGCCCCAAAAGGCTAACTATCAGGTGGTGCCTCTTAATAGTTATGATAGAGAAAATTAGAGGCAAGAACAAAATCAGCAGCGTCACCCTAGGCGATAATTCACACCTTACACGGAGTCCAGAGACTCCTTGTTTGACCGCTTGTCAGTGGCAAACTTGATCAACCTGCCCGAGAGTCAACCCATAGACCCCAATGCACCAAAACCTAAGGGCTACAGGGAAGACTTGTACTGTAGGTTCCACAGATGGAAGGGACATGACCTTAATGCATGTTGGAAGTTTAAAGGCTTGGTGCAAGACCTAATAGATAACAAGACATTAGCGATGGATAATCTCATGGCACCAAGCAACCAACAAATGGAGGTCTTTAAGGACCCCTTGCCTACCCATGATGCATAGGCAAAGACCCTACAAGTCAATGAGGTAACATAGAACTGCCCCATGCAGGGGTATGTAGGGATGATCAGTATAGTGACTCGGAACAAGAGGTACCCGAGCACAGCTGCCCCCATGGTAGCTACAGGAGAGGTGCCAACAACGTCACAACCACAATAGCACCTTACGCAACCTGCTCCGCCTAGACCAGTGGCCACGATTCGAACCAAACTCACCCAGAGTTTGAGGACCACATCGGCTAGGCTCTCCATCTACGAGCTCATACAACAATCATCGCCCCATCGGGAGGCTCTAATGGAGATACTAAAAGCCATCGAGTTGCAGCCCCATGAAGCAAACTCCTTCAACAACTTCGTGGGACATGTCAAATGATGCACCGAGCCAGTCATCACCTTTCGAGAGGACGAATTGAAATCAGTGGCTGGTGACATGGCGGATCCACCCCTGCACGTCATCGCACGGGTCAACGGGATTCCGTACAAGAGGGTATTGGTGGACACTGGCTCATCCAGTAATATCATTACAACAATGGCCTTGAAGCACCTAAAGTTGCCCGCATCTCACATAGTGGCCTCCACCTATACACTGCGAGCATTCAATGATGCAATATGCTCGACAGTTGGCACAATTGTCCTACCCATCCAAGTGGGACAAAAGACTATACCTACATTGTGCCACATCTTGGAGGGTGAGATGGCCTATAACATCTTGCTGGGTCGGCCATGGATCAGGGACATGAAGTGTGTCCCTTCGATAGCTCATCAGTGCTTAAAGTATACATTTGAAGGGCAAGTGCATGTAGTCCTGGTAGACTTGGAGCCCTTCAAGTATTGCAATACGGTGCAGCTAATGCCGCAATCGACCCTTCCATCAATGCATTTGGATTTTTAGTTGAATCCATCTAAACAGGGTTCGATTCCGTAGGCATCCCCATTGACAAGTCCATCAAATCCCCAGTCGGGTCCATCTTCATCGTCTGGTCCTTCACCAACGATGCCACCTACGGTGGCCACACCGAAGGACAAAGGGAAGAAACCCCTGGAAGAGGCACCGCCATCAGTCTCAACCATATCTACTAAGGAGATGCCTAGTAGAATGGAATTCGAGGCTCCTAGTTCACCCGACATGGAGTGGACTCAGGAAGAACTTTCGTTCCCTCCCCCTCAATCGCCAACAATCACCGTTGAAATGGCCAATACGGGCCTGGGGGAGTATCTGGTGTGGAATATTGTAGCAACACCCACACTGGAGTCCATGCAGGACATGGGGAGACCTCGCCTCCCCATCGGTACTATTGTTCCTCTAGGCTACCCACCGAATCAGACAAACTTTGTGTATGGGGGCCTTGATCATGGTATTGAACCTTACATGCAAGAGGATGAAGATGAAGAGCCCTTTGCTGAAGACGTCAACTATTTGTCCAACCCAGATTTTGCTTTGAGATATCTTGGCCAATGCAATTGGCATGGATATGGGTTAGGCAGATATGAGCAAGGAGTGCGAGTTCTTTGCCAACCAAGATATCGGATGCCATACGACAAGTCAGGAGTAGGGTTCAACCACCCCCTACCCCTGGACATCTTGGTAGAGAACATGCAAGGCCTAGGGATAGGCAACAAGGATGGGTTGGCATTAGATCCATATGCCAATCCTAACACAACATATACATTGGGGGATTATCTCCCATTGTCGACAACCAACCTTGTTGACCTTCACAACCCCTTCCCTTTGATCGAGAAAGGAGAAAGTTTGAAAACTCACCTACAAGAGGGGTATAGACAAGGTCAAGAAGGATCTTCAGAAGATGAGTCAGAATATGAGGTAGCACCATGGGACCCCTTCGAATCGGATAGCAATCACTCACAAGTGACCCCCATGGATGATTATCAAGAAAGCCTCTTGGCAATGTTCCCTTTGGATGCTCCAATCGAGCAAGTGCCACCTCAAGAGAATCAGGTCCCCCCGTAGAGAGCGGAACAACCCCGATGGGGCCAGATCAATTTGCTCGAGCAAGATGAGCCTCTAATGTCACAAACCGTTGTTGGAACCAACGAAGGCCTTTGGATCTCCGACAGTGATTATGAAGATGAAACTGAGATGGCATATCTCAATCACATGCGACAGATGCAACAACAATACCCCCTGGATATTGATGACATATTTGAACAACTAAACATAAGGCCAGGGCATGAGTGGCACCTAAACCCAGTGTAGTGGGACCAAGTGTTGAATCCGCCACTTTGGGCATATAGAGAACACCTACCGCCCAGAGACCCTATAGAGATATCAGTGTCGAGGGTAGACCCTGTCCTCCTCCCCGCACATAGGGCTGATCCATTCGTGCCAATACCTCCAGAGCCAGATCCAGAGCACAAAGATCATTCAGGATGTCCGAGTAACCACACCCATGGTAATGGAGACCAAAATCATTTCATCAACATGATCTCCATTGACTTAACCACCCCCATCCACAATCCAGCCGATCCAACATAGTCATTATATCTAGACATAGATGCCATAGACTGGGATCGCGTCAATTCACCACCATCCCCATCAGAGTACTGGCCTTTCGGTGAGATGCTTCATTTCACCCCAGGACCAACTCGGGATATCTTCCATGTTGAAGAGGAACCCGAGGTTCCCAACGTAGATCTAAACTCAGCAAATGATATCCACTTGATCCCAACTCCACACCAGTTGGAGGACGGATCCCACATGTCGGTCGAGGAGACGACTGACGTAGACATCGGCTCTGATCCAATGAATCCATAGATCATCAAGCTAGGGGTAAGTCTATCCCCCGAAGAGCAAGCCGACTACATTGCCCTTCTCAAAGAGAAGAAGGAGGTTTTTGCATGGTCCTACAAAGACATGTCGAGGCTAGATCCGTAGCTAGTCATGCATAACCTAACGCTTGATCCGACAGTCAAGCCAGTTAAGCAAAAACTATGTAAGATGCACCCAACAGTGGCCTTAATGGTCAAATATAAATTACAAAAGTTATTGGATGCACAGTTGGCATCTCGTGGATTACCCCCCTTTGTCCCCCGGTGCCCCCCCAAAAATGGTGGGGGGGTTTTGCATATGCCCTTTTTTTTGAGATCTAAAAAAAGCGAGTCCTAAGGATGTTTTCCCTTTGCCTTAAAAATGCATTGGCGCCACCTACAAGGCCATGAAATGCTATCCCTCATGGATTTTTTCCTGGGAAACAACCAAATTCGTATCAATCCCGAGGACCAACTAAAAACGGCGTTCACAATGCCTTGGGGGACATTTTGTTATAAGGTCATGCCCTTTGGCCTTAAAAATGTTGGCGCCACCTACCAACGTGCCATGACATACATCTTCCATGATCACATGCATAAAACTTTGGAAGATTACATGGATGATTTGTTGGCCAAATCTCTTTTGCGCCCGGATCATCTCGATGACTTAAGCAAGATCCTCGATCGCCTCATGGAACATAAAGTCGGACTGAATCCCAAGAAGTGCGTATTTGGCATCACATCTGGAAAACTCTTGGGTTTCATAGTCTCAAAGCGAGGCATCGAGGTGGACCCAAACAAAGTCAAGGCAATCCTTGAAATGCTTCCCCCAACTACCATCAAGCAGCTCAGAATCCTGCAAGGAAAGGTCACGTCAATCAAGCGCTTCATAGCGTAGCTATCTGACAAGTGCCGACCCATGAATAAATTATTGCACAAGGGGGTAGCATTTCACTGGGATGACGAGTGCCAATCGACCTTCGATGATATTAAACAATACTTGGCTTCACCACCGAGTATTGGCACCACCTAGACCAGGAGTGTCATTCTAATTATACATCTCGAGCTACTGAGGTGGCACTGGGTGCCATGCTAGCCCAAAAAATGAACTACACAAAGAACAGGCTACTTACTATCTTAGCCGCACCCTGGTCAGTTATGAACTTAACTATGCATACGTTGAGAAGCTCTGCTTGGCAGTGGTGTTTGCTACCAAAAAGCTATGCCATTACATGCTGAGCAACATGACGTATGTTGTGTCTAAGGAGAATCCATTGCGGTACATGATGAGTCATACTTATCATAGTAGCCGCATGGCGAAATGGATCATGTTGTTGACGGAGTTTGACATCGAGTTCATTGGATAGAAATCCATCAAAGGTCAAGTCATCGTCGATCAACTAGCAGAGGCTCCTCTCAAAGATGATCAGCCTCTGACCATAGAGCTACCCGATGATGGGGTCTTCCATGTCTCAGAATCGCCAGATTCTGATGAGCCTGAGTCACAGGCCGACATAACCCTATTTTTTGATGGTTCTAAATGTGAGCAAGGTGGTGGCACGGGAATTGTATTCTTCACACCGCAAGGGGCTCCAATGCCTCTATCATTTAAATTAGATTTCCCGTGCACCAACAACAATGCCGAATACGAAGCCTTGCTCATAGGTCTTCAGACAACAATCACCATGAACATCAAATGATTGAACATCTTTGGTGATTCGCTGTTAATTGTCAACCAAGTCAAAGGGGTATTCCAATGTAAATGCCCAGTTCTGTAGGCCTACAAAGCCCTTGTGGACAAATTCCTAGCAAAGCTTGAATGGTACGACATCGAGGCACTCCCTCGGTCATCGAATCATTTTGTGGACACTATGGCCTCCTTGGGGTCACTAATCCCGCAAGACATTTCTGGTGATATGACAACCATTCAAGTCAAAACACTATCGCAACCCATGATGGAGCGTGCAAGCTCTGACTTAACGCCAGGAATCCACCGATCCAGATTGAACCATCCCTCGAACAAGTTCTCTCGAATCCATGATTGTTCTGAATCACGCCAACTAGGGGTCCTTGTTCTCCCCTACTCCCCTTAATAGCAACACAACGCTATTCTTACAAGTTCTTTCCCGCTCAGCTTTTGCTAGGGATGACCTTCAAGAGGGATTGGCTGTTCATACTGTCGAGGTTTTCGATCAGCAGGATTGGTACACACCCATAAGAGATTACCTCAAGTTAGGTAACCTCCCACTTGGATTGACACACGCCACGAAAATATCATTCAAACAGAAAGTGGCAAAACATGTCTTGTTAGGAGACATTTTGTACCATCGTAGCTACGAAGGAATCCTCCTTCGTTGCTTGGACCAACAGGAGTCCACTTGGGCGATCACCCAAGCGCACGATGGTACATGCGGTGGCCACTTCAGTGGTATGGCCATCGCAAAGCGCATTCTCCGCATGGGCTATTATTGGCCATCTTTAGAGCGAGATTGTTGCGCGTATGTAAGGAAGTGCATGAAGTGTCAACACCATGCCAATTTGACACATGTACCTTCTCAGGCCTTGCAGCCGATCCAATCGGCTTGGCCATTTTTGCAGTGGGGCTTAGATCTAATCGAAAAGATCTCCCCTGCATCGTCAGGTCATCACACGTTCATCATAATGGCCACGGAGTACTTCACCAAGTGGGTGGAAGCAATTTCGCTTACCTCTACGACTGGACCCCGCATTGTGGAGTTCATTTTACATAACATCATATGTCATTTTGGTATTCCATCCAAGATCATCTCGGATAATGGGACGTCATTTAAGAACAAAGACGTGCGTGCTTTGACCACAAAGTACAAAATTCAGCATAGTTTTTTGACACCCTATTATCCGTAGGCAAATGGGCAAGCAGAGGCGTCAAACAAAATGCTAGTCACCATCCTCAAAAATACAGTCATAGATAGTCATAAGGATTGGCACATTCAAATCCCACTTGCCCTATGGGCTTATCGCACTAGCATTCGGACGCCCACTGGGGCAACTCCATTTTCGTTGGTGTATGGCTCCGAGGCTGTCATGCCTCTCGAGTTGGAAATTCCTTCCCTGCGCATATCAATGCAAGAGTTCATCGATGATGACACTACGCGGTAGGCCCGGTTAGACCAGCTTACGTTGCTCGATGAACGACGCGTTAATGCTCTCGAGCATTTACGTATCTATCAAGAGCGACTTAAGAAAGCATACAACATGAAGGTTCACCTGAGGGACTTTCAGGTTGGTGACTTGGTCTTAAAAGAGAACCAACAAAATTCTAACTTTCCGCCCCATCTAAGGGACAAGTTCATGGCAAACTGGTTAGGTCCTTATGTCATCGATAGTAAAATAGGACCTGGAACATACCGGCTAGCCTCTCTTGATGGAATCAAGGAACTAGAACCCTTGAACATCAGTCATTTGTGGCCATTCCATATTTAAAAGAGCCATAGCCCAAACCAAAAGCTCCAAGGATTCTCACAATCGCTTGGTCAACCCAAAAGCTCCAAGGATTCCCACAATCGCTTGGTCAACCCCCAAATGCCCCAAAGGTACCCATAATCCCTTTGGTCAAACCAAAAGCTCCAAGGATTCCCGCAATCGCTTGGTCAACCCAAAATGCTCCAAGGATTCCCATAGTCGCTTGGTCAACCAAAAGCTCCAAGGATTCCCATAATCACTTGGTCAACCCAAAAGCTCCAAGGATTCCCATAATCCCTTGGTCAAACCAAAAGCTCCAAGGATTCCCGTAGTCGCTTGGTCAATCCCAAAAATGCCCCAAAGGTGTCCACCAACCCTTTGGTCAAACCAAAAGCTCCAAGGATTCCCACAATCGCTTGGTCAATCCCAAAACGCCCCAAAGGTACCCATCATCCCTTTGGTCAAACCAAAAGCTCCAAGGGCTCCCACAATCGCTTGGTCAAAAATAAGAAAATTCAAAAACAATAAAATCATCAAAAATAACAAAAATTTGCATCTCATTTCCATGCATACTCAAAATCATCACAACAATAAAGAACTCTTTTGCATCTCATCTTCATACTCACAAAAATCAATCAATCGAAAACACAAAAATAATAGTTGCATTAAGCATCACATCCATACATTGCATATTTGTTGGTCATACAGGTCAAAGGCACCATAGACTGTAATTACTTGGCAAATCCATCATTCTCCACATTTTTCCACTCTATAAATAGTCCATCAAAAATAAACGCCATCCACAGTTTCACCATATCATGCATTAGTTGTCTTCTAATGTATCTAGAGTTTTCGTCATTCAGCTGTCTTTAGATTTCTAGCCAAATATTGTACAAAGTCAGACAGATTTTACGAAGGTAGAGTTCTACTTGGATCACACCTTGTTACGTAGCATCCCAACACAAGTTAAAACACATAAAAATTCCCAAGTTGTGTGAACGAAAGATGAAACCTGCAAAGCAATCCAGGATACCATCTAGTGAAAAGGTTATCTTGCTCATCCCCCTATGCGAATGACCCCAAGAATGCTTGAGAGTTGGCAAAAGGACAAGCATCTTCCCTACCCAATTCCCCAAGAATCCCAAGTTCTCAAAAAGTTGCAAAACATCAAAAAATTTGCAAAAGTCAAAACTCCAAAAATTTGACATCACAACCAAAGTGCATACATCAAAAGGCACATACAATAGTGATTCTCATCACTCAATATTCAAATCCCTTGCTCAAAAGAAAAAAACAAAAATAAACAGTGATTTTTATCACTATAGAAGAGCAAGTATCCCAATACAATTGAAGAAAAGAAGGGAGTCGAACTTGAATCCCTGGAACTCTCAACATTCAGAAGGTCATGAGGTAAACCTCAGTATCGGTTTGGTGGATAACCTATCGGTCACTGGTGGCAAACCTCCCGCATGATGATATATCTGTCACATTAACTTGTGTGCAGATCAATGTTTGCATGTGGATGAGCTAGCTTATGGTATCCTAGATAGCACCACGTAGATTAATCGACTAAATACAACAAAGGAGTTAGTGGAGCTAATTAGGTGATCCTCAGTACAGGTTTGGTTGATAGCCTATCTGGCACTGGCGGTATCCTGACAAATACCACATAAATAAACTCAATTGCACACACAGGGATGTGAAATAACTTGGTCAAAGACAAGTCGGATTCATACCTTGTTCAAAAGTCTTGTAAGATAAAAGTACAGTCTTGGCTAGTTAGTTAAAACATCTGAGTCTCAGAAAACCTTAACTACATTCTAAACCAACTGTGATATCTTTCATCCTTGCATCGCCATCAGAAAATACAAAAAAATAACATGTATACATAAAAATTCATTTACCACAACAATCGCCTAGGACAAAAAGCCATAAGTTCTAATAAGTCTATGGTGCCACCGCCAAAAATCACAAATTCAATTCATCCATTCCATTTGCATATCATATAAATTGCACCAAAATGCACAAAAACAAGCAATAAAATTGTCCAATAAGAGTGCTTTTGCACTTGACATTTCGGGCATGCAAAATAGATGTCGGGGTCACAAATCCTCACTATCCTATTCCCTAAGAAGGCTACCATAGCTGGACCGCTCCATGGGAGGACGGATTGTAGAGAATTTCATCCCCAAACGACGTCCCAAAAAGGGTCCAAACCCACCCAAAAATAGCAATAAAATTGCCGAACAAGGCGCCTTTGCGCCCGCCATTCTTGGCATACAAAATAGACGTCGGGGTCACAAATCCTCACTATCCTACTCCCTAAGAAGGCTACCATAGCTGGACCGCTCCATGGGAGGATGGATTTTTGATAATTTCATCCCCAAACGGCATCACCAAAAGGGTTAACACCCACCCAAAAATAGGTCAAAATGTTGGGAAACTGCACACACATTCAAAGATAAACAACTGAAAGGCACCCTTACCTAAGTCATCTTGGGTCAAGTGACTCATCGCTTTTCTCATGTAGGTCATTCCCTCATCGATTCGTCGCTTGAGGGGGTAGTCACACTTAGTCACCAATCAACAAATACACACCCAATCAAGGAAATGGCATGCATTCAAAGAATCATTGACAAAGACAATCACGCTCCTGCTTGGGGCGAGCAAACAAGCAATAATCACAAGTTGATCAAACACTTGGCATTCGTGAATCATGAACTCAAGGTTCCCACAGACAAAAGGTTGTGCCCTTTGCCTATTCATGACTGATCAATGTCCAAGCTCAAGTAACACCTCACCGAAAAAGGTTAACACTTGAATTAAGTTCCTTCGCTCGTCAGAAGCAAGGATTCAAGAATGCATGCCCTTTCCATACTTGGGGCATCAAAATTTGGTTAGGTTATTGAGAAACCCTAATCATTAGTGCTTTGGTTATCTATTTTTGCTCAGCATTGCGCCACGCACAGCGCATCCCAAAAAGGGGCATCTGTAGACACCAAAATAACACCAATCCGATTATGTGACTGCAAACACCGATCGCATTGACACACACAACCCCTAGGGCAGCCCCTAGAGGTTAAACAGTGGTCCTAACCACTCACACAATAGTTTTGGAAGGTCAGAGGTCAATTTGGCACCTTTCAGGCACTCTGCTCTCTACTCGTTCCACCCGGGGATGATTACAAATCGGTATTCGTTCCACCCAGGGACGATTAGCAATATTCGCTCCAGGGTGGGGCGAATAGCAGGTTTGACGGGAAAAAAGTCAAATCTTGACAAATGGTAGCTCAGATCCACCACTTAACTCTTCCTTCATTGCATGGGAGTGTGAGTGAGCATTTTTGAGCGCTAGAGGCAGTTACAGGGGCAGTCATGGAGCCCCTAATCAGGGAGGAATCTTCTCCCCCCTAGGAAGGCATGATTGCCAAGTGGCGCCTCTGCATGCTCATCCAAAGAGACCGTCAGGTCTATAAAATGGTGAGTCTTCTCACCCCAAAAATGGATAGAGAAGGAGCATTTTGAGCAATGAAGTGCTACCGTTTTACATCCTCACACCTTTTGATTTGTGCCTTTCACATCCTTGATCTCTTTTGGAAGGGAGGTCATAGGGTGGTTATTGGAAGCGCAAATCCGAAACCAAAACCTGACATTTGGCCATAACATCCTACCAAATTTGCCGACAACACCCCACAAGAGGTTTTGGACCCATCCCAAGTGGATTGGTGCCGAAATCGGGCCCCAAACGGTGGGCGTCCTGCCCCCGGGTGCCCCCCACACTGTTGTAGTCCTAATCGCCCCACCCCGGAGCGATTAGAAATCTGTAGTAGATTTCCTTTCTGTTATTTTTGCATCTGATTCTATGTTGCTTAGATAGGTTGTCATTCAAATTTCACATCATTTTGAGTTGTTTTGATCATGTTTTTGTCATTTCTCGCTTTTGCTAACATGCAGGTAGCATCATCAAATTCTCGGTGATAGAGGCCAAATTGGAAAAATCTGACCTTCTAGGTCTTTCCAAAATACCCCATTTTACCTAACCCCCAACTTTGCAGGTGATTTGGAGCTTCCCGGATGTGACATTTGGGACTGTGCTTTCTGACGTTTTGTTGCAGGTCTAATCGTCCCACCCCGGGGCGATTAGAAATCCGTGGTGAATTTTTTGACTGTTCCATTTGCAGTGCCCTCCTGGTAATGTCCTCATGCTTCTGTTAAATTTTTAGATCATTCTGATGTTATTTAGTTATCGTTTTATTCATTTTTTGCATGCACTAATCGTAGGCTTGGGGATTGCATGTTTCATTTTATCTACAGGTGCTACTGACTATTTTCTATTTCCTTGAATGTAGGATCTCGACATTAGAGGAGCAGCAAGGAGTCAAGACTCATCAATGCAAGCGGCGGCGACGTTTGGTCCGCCCATTCTACATGTGGGCACGCGAAAGAAGGAATACCATTTGTTGATGTGACAAGAACATATTTAACGCTCCTAGCCCCTAAAAAGGGAGGAGACGGATTGTAACTGGGTTCTAAAGCATATTAATAAAAAGGGTTGTACTCCATATTCACTTTTATACCTTGTTTCAATGCGTTTATGTTTCTCTCCTTTCATGCATTTTAGTTCGTAGGATTTAGCGTTAAGTTTAGTTTCGTTTACATCGCATCTTGGCATTTCCTTTTTGTTTTCGTATCCTCGTGCTTTCACCATGAAAGGCTTTAAAATTGCTAAATTTTGATCTCTTATGAGAGGTAAATCCTTTAGCCATAAATCCTCCCAAAACATTTTGCTTTTATTGTTGCCAAGTTTCCATCTTAGACCTCTTCTCATAATATCTTTATTTTGGACAACCGAATTCTATAAGTACGATCCATTGTGAACTGGGACCTCATCCATACAGGTATTTTGATGGAGGTATTTCCCTTTGATTATATCTCTCCATGAATATTGGGTGTCTGAAGCAATTCTCCATCCCTTTTTTACCAACAGAGCTAGATTCATTTGATGAACTCTTCTGAAACCAAGCCCTCCACTCTCTTTTTTCCAGTAAATTTTATCCCAAGCAACTAAAGGAAACCTGCTCCAATTTTCATTCTCGGACCACAAAAAGTTTCTTTGAATTTGTTCGATTTTTTGGCATATTGTTGCCGGAACTTTGAATATGGACATAAAAAAACTGGTATGCTTTGGAGATAGGCTTGGACGAGAACTGCCTTTGCCACTTGACTCAACAATGTCTTCTTCTAGCTTGCAAGTTTCTTCATAATTCTATCAATGATATTATTCCATAAATTCTTCGACATGTTGCCCTAGAACAAGGGAAGACCAAGATAAATTGAAGGGAGGTTGGAAATATTACAACCAAGAATTCTCGTGATTTTTATCTACCTTCGAACTGGTGTGTTCAAAAATAAAATTTTACTTTTCTCATAGTTCACCTTTTGACCAGCTACTGCCTCATAGTAATTGAGGATGTTTTTGATAATTTTAGCTTCTACAATAGAGGATAGCGAGGCTAGAATAGTATCATCAACAAATTATTGATGGGTGACAGCTCTAGACTGAGAAGAGGGTTTGATTCCAAAAATAAGATCGCATGAACAAGCTTCTTTTAGGGATCTGTCGAGAGATTCAACCATGATAATAAAAAGAAAAGGAGAGAGGGGATCCCCCTATTTGATTCCTCTTGAACTTGGAAAATATCCTGCAGTAGAACTGTTAACAAGGACAAAAAACCATGTTGAGGTTACACATTCTTTGATTAAGGCTATCCAATCCTCATGAAACCCAAATTTGGCAAGGACATCAAAAAGAAAATCCCAAGATACCCTATCAAAGGCTTTGTTCATGTCTAATTTCAAAAACATTCTTGATTTTTTGCTCTTGGAGACAGAATGAATGATTTCGTGAATAGTTATTATTTCGTCAGTTATAAATCTGCCCTGGATAGAGTTGCCTTGGCATTGGTCAATGATGGTTGGGAGATCTTCTTTTAATCTATTTACAATGACCTTAGAAATAAGCTTATAAATAACATTGCATAAACTGATAGGCCTAAAGTCAGACATGGACCGACTATTGTGGGTTTTAGGAACAAGGGCCAAAAATGTGGAGTTAACATCCCTTGGAATTTTTTTGTAGCGTTGGAAGTCTTGGACAACTGTAGAGATATCATGACCTACTATGTCCCAAAAATGCTGGAAAAATCTAGGAGGGAAGCCGTCAAGTCCGGGAGATTTATCAGGGTGCATTGAGAACATTGCCTCTTTAATTTCTTCGAAGGTAAATTCTTTAAGGAGACCAGCATTGAAATATTGGGAAATCATATTTGGAATGTTTTGGAGGAGAGTATTGTGCACCTGAGATGAGCATGGATGACAAGGGCCAAGAATGTCTTCAAAGTGATTGACAACCTCTTGTATGATCTCAAGAATATCTGAAGTGGATGCACCATCACTTCGAAAGAGCTCTTTGATTTTGTTATTACTTCTATGTTTGAGAGTTGACGTGTGGAAGTACTTGGTGTTGGAGTCTCCTTCTTTTAGCCATAGAGAACATGATTTTTACCTCCAAAAAACCTCTTCTCTAGCTAGGATGTTATGGTATTCAGATAAGAGTTATTTTTCCTTTTACCTCATTTTAGTTTCCAGATTCCCATTTTGGTGTTGTTTTCAATTGCATTTAGCTGATCAATAATTTTTTGTTTGCACTAGAAAATATTGCCGAATTAATTCAAGTGAGAGTTTTATAAAAACTCATCACCTCCTATCAATCCATTTTCTCAGAGTCAAAGCCCTTGATAAGATCCATTAAATTTATTAATGATTACCTTATCTTTGAGCAATAAAAACCACTGCTCTATGAGGTCCTCCCTAACCTCTACTACTATGGATGATTTTAAAAATTTAGCTATAAATAAAACCATGGGAAGGACACTATAACTTGATATCTATTGGAATTTATCAATATATACTATAACAATTGTATTATTTGAAAATAAACCTACAATAATTTCTTGATGCATATTTTCTACTTTTCACACTTAGTATGTTACTTGTGCTTGTTATGCACCTATATAGAAGCTTGCTTGGCTCTTTTTGCATCATTTGGGCTTCATTTGGCTTCATTTTGACATCTCTAGTTCCTTCTAGGCCTAAAGATGCTCTTTGGAGCTTGTTATTTTGTCTTGTAGTGGGCTAAGCTTTAGTCCCACATTTGCTTTTGCACTTGCATTCTTGGAAAGCATTTCCTATATAAATGTTTTTTCCATTGTACTCATACATAGATGTTAAGTATTATATTGAGGGGGTGCTCTTGCTCATATTGAGTATATTTTGCTTCATTGCTCATTTCCTTTCATGCAAATAAACTAATTTGATTAGTTCATAGGTTTTCATATCCTGAGCTTAAATTTTACTAGTTTGTATTTCATGTTATTAGTTAATTCTTACATGGTACCAGAGCTAAGATTATCCTAGGATAATCTAGTTTATTAAGTTGTGGACACTGTATGCTCTCACCTCGCCCTTGTTTGGGATCTTGGTGATCAAAAAGTTCCTTGGATTTGTATCTTGGTGATTGTTATAGGGATTCACTACGGGGTGCACAGATAAGGAGCTATAGGCAGATTTCAGAGGGTCATTGTGATTTTAGAAATTTTTAACCTGAATGGACCTCATCGTTGGATCTAGAGCATGCTAAAACCCTAGAATTGAATTCAATTTATCCCGTTTGGATAGAGTCACCTGAAACACCCTCCATTTTGCAAGTTTTGAGTCATCGTACGGAGTTCCATGAAATTTATGCAGCGGTCACCAAAAAATTGCCCATAGAAAATCACTTGCCACATCATCGCACAGTCAACAATGATGACCATCAAATTTGAGCTTGCACTTTGCCCAATCAGCACCCACTTGGCTAGGCCTCACAGATGTAGAGGCATATTTGAGTGTAAAAATTTCAAACAACCAGTTCTCCCTCTCAGCAGCTCCAAATCAAACAAACTTTTTAAATTTTGCTTAGAATTTCTAGGACTTTATAGCAGTATACTCTATTTTTTGATTTAAGAAATCGTACTTTCTTTATTTTTAGTTTCTTCTGTTAGTAGTTGTTTAGTCTCCAATTTTGCAAGTTTTAAGAGCTCATAACTTTCAAACGGTAGCTCAAAACAGAGTATCATCTTTTTTTAAAGTGCTTATTTTTTCAAGAACTTCAAAGTTAAGCATTTTGTTTGTAGAAATTCTATTTTTTGACTATAATTTCTAGCTTCCTTCACCTTTTCAAAGGTATAACTATAAATGCACTAAGTTATAAAGTGCCACAAACTACAAATTGGGGGGTCTTCAAATTATTGATCAAGGGGGGGTGTTTTGGTGTTGTGAGTTTGCACTTTCACTTCTACGCACTATGGATTCTTCCTTACCAGTTCTCACTCCTTATAATTACTTCAAATGGAAAACCGAAATTACATTCAAGTTAAGAGAAAAAGGATTCTTCACAGTAATTAATGGAAAGGAACCAAAACCTGTTGATGATAAGGACATAATTAAGTGGTTAAACAAGTGTGACATGACATTGCTTTTTCTATGTAGTTGTATTTCACCTAATCTTAGATTTTATGTGGTTTATCTAAATACTAAAGAACACAAGATTATACTGAGAGGGGGGTGAACAGTATAGTGCCCACTTTTTACTTTCTTTCCAAACCAATATCAATTAGTGTCCTCAATTGCAATAACTAAATATAGCAGTGTGCATTAATAACATAGATAACAATAGTAAGCAAGTGCACAAATCACCACACACAATTGAGACACAAGATTTAACATGGTTCCCCCAATGTGGGGTATTCCACAAGATATTCTCCTTATAATATTTCACAAAGAAATAGGGATCCTTATCCCAATACAAATTATTACTTTGATCTTCTCAAAGCTAGGCTATCCTGATATGCTTAGGTGGGCTCCACTGGTCTGCTCAGCTAGGCTATCCACTGATCTACTCAACTAGGCTATCCACTTCCTCTCAATAGCCAAGGAACATAATCAAGCAAATTATCTTCAAACCCTAACTCATGTGCATGTGTTCTAACTCAAGGTAGCAATTAACTAGGTCTCAAGTTCCTAGTTTAATTTAATAATTAAATCATGCACTAGGACATATAACAAGTTCAACACTTTTCAACCTTATGACTCCCTAATTTCATTAACATAAACAACAAGCACCTATGCTTTTATTTATTTGTTTTCACACCTTATAACTCCATATACATCAAACACAAATATTTATTTCCAAACCTTATATCTCCCTAAGCAATCATTTATTTTCACTAAATACCTTATGACTCCCTAGTTATAATAGAAATGATTTTCAATGCACCAAAACTTTGGCAATATCAAATATTACCATGCGCTAGAGATAAATACATTTTTACAAAATTTGTAGCCTTCGTAACCTTCGAAATCGTTAATGCCTTTGCCAAAATTAATGTGCCTTCACCACCTTTGAAATTGTTAATGCTTTGCCAAAAATCAATGCGCCTTCACACCTTAGAAATCGTCAATACCTTGCCAAAATTAATGCGCCTTCACACCTTCGTGGGAGTCGAACTCCGTTCCTACCACTTAGCATTGTGAAGCACTTAGCACGAGGGCACTAGCCCACGTTGGGATTTTAATCCCAAACACCCAACTTTAACCTGCGCTCAAATCTGAAACTCGATTTTACTTTCTTAGCAAAACACTTTGTCCTTGGCAAGATTCGAACAACGAACCTGGCTTGTGCAAAGTTCATGCGCTACCAACTGCGCTATAGGCTCCTGCGTGATGTCACTTTCCCATGCTGTTTACTTGACCTTGCTCTCAAATCGAAAGTTATTTATCCTTCTTTCTTCGTTGCTCCCCTTTCGATGACTCTCTCTCATGCGCTATATCTAGTCTTAAATAATCAAAGGTTTTTACCTTTTATTTATATGCACCTCCATGCATTCGAATGACATCAACCTTTATTAATCTCCCCAACCTTTGCACGTCGACGGATAATGTAATTCAACTTTAGACCTTAGAATTATTAAATAAAAATTTAATAATTCACCTCTTAACTTTAAATTGGGATATCTCCTTCATTCTTTTGAATTTCGTCATAAAACTTTTTGCACCTAGGTTTTATTGGAAAACCTTTTCATCCATCATGATTTGGAGAAGTTTTAGCATAGTGGTTTTAATAAAAAACCCTTTCCGTCGATTTTAATAAAAACCTTTATTGTTGGTTTTAATAAAAACCTTTACCATTGGTTTTAATAAAAACCATTAATATAATTTAAAAAATTAAATATTATATGCCTCTTGTGCCACAAAATCCTGTATATATCCTTGCTCTCCAAAATATCATAAATTATTATTTATGAAGTGCTTTTGCCACCAAAACTCAATGTGATCCATGTGACATCAATGACAACACAAAATAACTCAAATTGCCAACAGATACTCCCTTGGAAGTTTACGAAAACTAGAAAAACTCTATGGGCAACAAGATGAACTTAGGGGGCATATCTTAGAAAATGAACTCATAAGTCTAAATCCAAATGACTTTGATGACATAAGTGAATTTATCACTAAGTTCAAAATCCTTAGGTCTCAGCTTAAGGATTGTGGTATTGACAAGAAGGACTCTCAATTAGTCCTAAGTGTGTTGTCCAAACTTGGACTAGATTATTCCATCTTTGTGTCTACCTTTTATGTTGTTAAGGCAACTAATGACACTACCTTCACTATGCCCTCTTTTGATGCCTTTTGTGAAGAATTAATTAACGAACATGACAAACTTGTCCAAATGGGTGTCCTTAAATCTTCCAAGCCTCATGCCCTAGTTGCTAGTCAAGGCTACAAGGATAAAAAGAATGAAGGGAAAGTAAAGAAGCCTAACAACAAGCCAAAATACAATAAGGATAATGGCTCATACAAACAATAAAAGTCCTCTTCTACGCCTTAGAAAGGTTATGATCACTCTTCCATATCCAAAAGTAACGAATCTAAGGGAGAAAGAGTTACTTGTGGTTATTGCAAAAGAAACCATAAAGAGTCCAAATGCATGAAGAAATATATTGATCAATTTACAGAGATTCTCCAAAAGAACAACATCAATCTTAGTTCATCATCAAACACTAAGGACTCAAATTTGAAGAAAGAGAAATAAAAGGGCAAGGCACTTGTTGCATTAGCATCTTCATCTTCCAACACTTGGGTTATTGACTCAAGAGCTTCACATCACATGTCTACACATTTAGAGGAATTTTCCTCCTTAGATTCTTGCAACATAACTTAGATTTTGATAGGTGATTACACTTCAGTTGTGTTAGTGGGAGAGGATCTGTTGAAGTTTTTGGTGGCACATTCAATGATGTTCTAAGTGCTCTATTACTTTCAACTAATCTCCTTTCATATTATCATATCACAAATACAAGGGATGGGAAGAGAGTAGAGTCCATCCCTGATTCAATGGCTATAAAGGAATTACATAGTGATGCAACAATGGCTATTGGGAAGGCAAATTCTTGGTCTAGATTATATACCTTCTCATAGTTTGCACCTGATACTCCTTCGACACTTTTGACTCACCAAAAATGTGAGAAAATTATGACATGGCAGATTTAGCCATCTTAACTACCGTTATCTTCAACAATTGAATACCAAAGTTATGGTTTCTGGATTCCCTAGAGTGAAATTTTCTGACGGAATTTGCCATGGATGCATCTTGGGAAAACATCCACAAGAAAAATTTGACAAAGGTAAAGCTTGGAGAGCTACAAATTTACTTGGGCTTGTTCATAGTGATCTCTCAGGACCCTTTCCAATACTTTCTTTCAACAAAGCAAAGTATGTCTTGACTTTTATTGATGACTTTTCCAGATTCACTTGGGTATATTTTTTGAGCAAAAAGAGTGAAGTGTTTGAACATTTCAAAGACTTCAAAGCCTTAGCAAAAAAACAATCAAAGAATGTCATACAAAAACTTTGCACAAACAATGGGGGGAGTATGTCAACCATAAGTTTAAGTAGTTTTGCAATTTTGAAGGGATCGACTTGCTACGGATAGTTCCTTACACCCCTCAGCAGAACGGGGTTGTAGAGAGAAAGAATATATCACTTAAAAAAATGGGAAATTGCATGATCCAAGTTAAATATCTATCTCCACAATATTGGGTAGAAGCTATAAACTATGCCAATTACATCCTGAACATAGTGCCTCATAAAGCCTTGAAGGAGGTTACACCTTTTGAAGCTTGGACCAATAGAAAGCCCAAGGTTGAACACTTTAGAGTGTTTGGGTCTTCTGCATGGGCCCATATCCCAATAGAGAAATGCAAGGCCATGCATATTTGTTGGATATCCAAATAATATCAAAGGGTATAGACTCGTTCATATAAACACTCATGAGTTGATCATTGCATGAAGTGTTTGCTTTGAGGAAGGTATACCTGATAATCCTTTTGATACTTCCTTTACCTCTTCATTAGTGGATGTTCAAATTGATTTAGATTATTCAAATCAACCTTCAGATAGTTTAGACACAAAGGTCCCTTCTTAAAACAATGACTCTGAGGATGCACCATCCTCACCTATGAGTCATTTAGAGGGAGAAGACACACCTCCTAGCTCTCCTTAATTTTCTAATACAATGTCGCTATGGGCTCGCTAAACACTTCAATCAGCAGGACATTTAGTTGGAGATCCTTCTGACTCTAGGAGGACTCGATCTCAGATGATTGATCAACCACATGCCTATCTAGCTCAAGTTTTGACCCATAGACATTTAGGGAGGCTTTAGGGATTGTTGAGTGGGACTCAGCCATGGTAGAGGAGCATGATTCCTTACTTAGGAATCACACTTGGGACTTAGTCCATCTTCCTAAGGGAAGAAAGCTAGTTCGATGCAAATGGGTGTATTGAACTAAGTATGCAACAAATGGAACTATTGAAAAATATAAGGCAAGACTTGTTGCCAAAGTTTTTTTACAAGTTCATGGCATTGACTACTTAGAGATCTTTGCAACAGTTGCAAAGATGACTTCTATTAGACTTATCATTGCTATAGTTGCCTCACAACATTTAGGAGTTACAACAGTTGCAAAGATGACTTCTATTAGACTTATCATTGCTATAGCTGCCTCACAACATTTAGGAGTTACATCAAATGGATGTGAAGATTACATTTCTTCACAGATACTTGCATGAGGAGATCTACATAGAGCAGCCACAAGGATTCATTGAAAATTTCTCCTTAGGATGTTGCCTTCGAAAATCTATTTATGGCCTCAAGCAAGCCCCTAAGGCATGGTATGCCAAGATGGATTCCTATCTTCTCTCACTTGGGCTTTCTAGATGCCATTATGACCCCAGTGTCTACATTCTACATTAGGATGATGATCTACTTCTCATGCTCTATGTCGATGACTTGATCATTACTGGGAGTTCTTCATCCACCATTTAGGTAGTTAAGTTTACTCTTCACAATCAGTTCTGTATGAGTGACTTGGGTTATTTGTATTACTTTCTTTGGATTGAGATATTTTAGTCCTCCTTCAAGATTAGCATTACACAGTCTAAATACTCGATAAATCTACTCTCTAGATTCCACATGGTTGATTGCAAGCCAACATCTACTCCATCGCTTTCAGGAGTTAGGCATGTAAATAATTGTTGTACACCTTTAGTGTATGCCACATTATATAGACAATTTATTGGGAGTCTTATTTACTTGAATCACACTAGACTTGATATTCTTATGTCGTTGGAATGGTTTCTTGCTTTATGCATCGACCACATGAGCTTTATTGGAAACCTGCCAAACAAATTCTATATTATATTCAAGGTACACTACATTAAGACATTCATTATTCAGTGGGCACAAATGTTGAGTTGGTTGGATTCACAAATTCAGATTGGGCTGGTGATTCTAAGGATCGCAAATCTACTTCAAGCTATATTTTCTACCTTGGTTATGGTCCTATATGTTGGTAAAGCAAGAAGCAACATGCTATTGCTCTTTCATCTATAGAGGTAGAGTATCGTGGGGTTGTTAATGCAATTACTGAAACCATTTGGTTACTGCATATTCTTGCTGAGTTTGGCATCACAACTAGACAACCTTCATTCATTTATTATGACAATCAGAGTACCATTGACATTTGTAAGAACCCAATATATCATTAGATGACAAAACACATCGAGATCCATATGCATTACATCAGGAAGCTGATTTAGGAGCAGATCCTTGATCTTAAGTATTGTCCCACAACTGAGCAGAATGCAGATATCTTCACCAAACCCTTAATTGAGAAAAAGTTCTTACACTTGAGAGCTTTGCTTGGGGTTCGAGAGGCTATCACTTAGGGGGGGTCTTCTACCTCCTTCACTTTGTTCTCTCTTTTAGGGAGTTTTATCCATTGAGTTTTCTCTTTCTTTGTACTATTGAGAGACATATTGTATTGAGTTCATTGTGGCACATCCACTAGGACTCTTATCACATTCCTGCCTAAGTTGCACTTATGTAGGGGTGTTGGTGCATATTTCCTACTTTGCACTTATTACGGTAGGGGTATCAGTGCATATTTCCTACTTTTTGCACTTATTACGCTACTTGTGCTTGTTATGCACCTATATAGAAACTTGCTCATCTCTTTTTGCATCATTCGGGCTTTGTTTGGCTTCATTCTAACATCTCTAGTTCCTTCTAGGCCTAAAGATGCTCTTTGGAGCTTGTTATTTTGTCTTGTAGTGGGCTAAGCTTTAGTCCCACATTTGCTTTTGCACTTGCATTCTTGGAAAGCATTTTCTATATAAATGCTTTTCCCATTGTACTCATACATAGATGTTAAGGATTATCGAGGGGGTGCTCTTGCTCATGTTCAGTATATTTTACTTCATTTCTCATTTCCTTTCATGCAAACAAGTTAGTGTTATTAGTTCTTAGGTTTTCATATCTTGAGCTTAGAATTTACTAGTTTGTAATTGATGTTACTAGTTAAATCTTACATAATCTGCATGCAAAAATTTAAAGAGAATAAAAAGGGATAAATAAAACTTAGCTAAAAAACCCTATGCCTAGACATAATGTCTTGCTTCATTGATGCCCTAACCCTTCATTGCTCCTTCCATCATCTAAACCCTGGCTAATAGATATTTACAATTTTGTTTTCAATGGCTGGAAAAATAGTCATTGCCGTTATTTTGGATGTCTGAATTTAGAGAGTAGTATCTCCCTCAACACTATTTGGATTCCTTCATATAACCCCTCTTTTTAAAGCTCTTCAAAATATTCATAAACTGGTCCAAGAATCATTTGAATCTAACAACCCTTCGCAATGATATGGCTCCTAAAAGATGAGATAGTTTTTGAAAAAATTGCCTTAACACTGCCCTTTGTTCTAGACAAAGAACTTCACATGGTCATATCTCCCTCAATACTACTTGGATTATCTTTTATGACCACTCATTTCAAAGCTCTTAAAGTTATGAAAAAAATGGTGTAAGAATAGTTTAAATCAGACAACTCTATGCAAATATATGACTCTTGGAAGATGAAACAAATTTTGGATTTTATTTTCCTCTCTTCATTGAAAGTGAGGATAAATTAACTTGTGACCATAACCACCTATTAATTCTTTAATAACTATTTTTTAGGGGTCATTCATACCCCTAATATTCAATGATACCTTTTTCATCACTTTTTTTATTTTTATTTGTGGGTTTGGTCCCACTTCTTTTTAAGACTTGCAATACTTTTTTTTGCTATCCCAAAGTGATATCCCTTTTCCTTTTTCTTTTTATTATTGCTTTGAGAAAATTCCTCTCCTTTTTCCATTCCCATCAACACTTTCATCTTCATCAATCCCTTCTCTTTTTTCATATTGTTCATATTGAGACTTACCTTCTAAAAGTTTATGCTACCCTAGAGAATATGAAATATAAGGAATAGCCTCACAAACACTTGCTTCCTTATGTTACCTCGAAATCCCTAAAGTACATGGATGATCCTCCATAGTAATTTCATTCTTGTGCTACTATGCAAATCCTAATGTTGCCTTAGAAATCATAAAGTGCAAGAATGATCTTCCATTGTCATTACTTTCCTATGTTGTTCTAAAAACCTTAAATTCTATAGATATCCTTTTGTACTCATTTTTGTAAATCATAAAGTGCAAGGAATGCACTCTATACTACTTTCATTTTTAGAGCAAGGAGATAATTTTATACTATTTAAGGAAAATGAAGATGAATTACCTGGATTAACTTTATACTCTTTCACCTCTTTTGCTTTAAAATTTACCTCCCCATATTCTTTTACACATTTAACTCCTTTTGATTTGAATTTGTGCATTGTACTTCCTCATTCTTTATGTCCTTTGTTTCTTCTAGTGGTTGATTCAAGTAATTGTAATGGTCTTCACCATTTGATGATGCAAAGTTATCTCCATCATTTTTACTTTTTAATCTAGAAACAAAGTTATCTAAATACATAGAAGATATTTAAATAATTTTTAGGTCTAGAAGAAGCTGAACTATAGTAAGCTTTGAATTATATATAATAAAATATAATTACAAGGAAACGTCAAAAATAAAATTCATTTTAAAAGTCAAAAGAAAGCAATTATAATGAAATAATTACAAAATTCCTGTATGTCTTTTGACTACATCAAGCAAAAGAGTTGGTTGACAATTCAATTTACCACTTGGTGTAAGGTTGTTGACATCAAACTAAAGGAGCCTATTCTAATAAAAGATTGGCATCGAAAAGATGTTATGCATTGAGGTCTGGGATTTATCTACATGTTAGCATTGATGCCAGTATAACATTGACATTAATATCAACAATGGGCAACGATCCTTGATCAAGGACTTCCACACTACACCATGAACAGGTGTTGATGTTACACAGTGACAAGCTCTTAAACAAAGTTTCAAAGTGACTTTTAAGTGTGAAAAGTACCTTTGCTTTAAGATATGTTAAAGATTAACATTATCATAGATAAGACTTAAGCAACCCTCGCTTCACTTAGATCATCAATTGTCTTCTAATTTGAGACATAAATTGTTATATCATGTGGCTCTTATTTCAAGTTCACTTTTCCTCATGCATTGATGTCATGTATGATGTTGACATTAGCATCAACAATGGGCAATGATGCTTAATCAAGGACTTGCACATACATTATGAAGAGGTGTTGATGTTACATGGTGACAAACTCTTGAACGAGGTTCCAAAGTGACTTCTATGTGTAAAAAATACCTTTGCTTTAAGATATGTTATAGATTAACATTATCACATATATGACTTGAGTAACCCTTGCTCTACTTATATCATCAACTATATTCTACTTTGAAACATAAATTGTTATATCATGTGAGTCACATTTAAAGTTTAATTTTCTTGATGATATTTTATTTAAAAGCTTTTATTACTTCTTCAAAGGTTTGACAATAATTACTGTGAACTTATACTTTTGAGCATAAATTGCGATATCATATGGCTCACATTTCAAGTTCACTTTATACGATAATATTTTCTTTGAAATATTTTATTATTGCTTTAAAGGTTTGACAATAGTTGCCTTGAACTCCTTATTGCCTCTTCAAAGGTTTGACAATAATTGCCTTAACTCATTCCTTTATAAGTGCCTACTCTTACCAATCAAATAATTCTTACATCACTCTACATAATAACTAGCACTAATTAAAGATTCTAGCACAAAAATATAAGGTATTTACGCCCCAAAGATAGATAACAATTCAAATTCACTTTATTTTTTATTTTTTATTTTTTTTGATATATAGAAGCAATGGTTACAATCACGATTTTTAGTAACTACTAGCACAATTGGTAGGGTTCAAACTATCTGCAAAGGCTCCCAGGACTTCCACCGTCTCGGTACATGGTAACCCGGCGTGAGATGGGGACCGCCCCAGATATAGAGAACATAATACCTCCTCCCACAAATAAAAAGAACAAGATAATCTACATACATAACCCTTATAAATCTCAAAAAATCATATTATATTGTTAATATATATAAATAGAGAACATAATACCTCCTCCCACAAATAAAAAGAACCCTTATAAATATCAAAAAGTTATATTATATTGTTAGTATATATAAATAAAAGGTTGGATTTGGTTAGCGTGGGAAACCTCTCACACCAACACTCAAGCTGAGTATTCTTATTCAACAATCACCTCTATAGGAGGAAGAGCTAAGCTTATCAATAGGAAATTTAACACATAACCTCATCCACACACTTGCAATTTAAACTTTAAACCCCTAAGAAAAACCATTAAGATGTCCCCAAAACTTATTATTAAAATATCCATTTTTTGGACATTTAATAAAACAAAAAAAATATATTTTTAATCTCCAAATATTCAATTAGATAACCTTTAAAACAACCAAAGACTAAAAAATACTTTATTCTTTTATCTTTGAGTGGGATCCCCGTACATTATGTCCACGTTAACATTCCCCACCACACCTAATTAGCCACCTTAATCATACCTGAACAAGCAGCCCACGATATAAAAAAAAAAAAATATATATATATATATATATATATTTATTTATTTAGAATTTTAATAATCTTCAGGTAAAAAGAGAGTTCACTGATAAATATTTAGCCGTTTTAAAGTAAATAAAAACCACAATTAAAAAAAAAAATTATTATTAGAAATTTTATAATCTTCAGGTAAAAAGAGCGTTCACTGATAAATATTTAGCCGTTTTATTTTTAATAGGAGCAAAAATCTCACTCCTCATTCACCGGAGCCAAAAATAATAAAAAAAAAGGCGAGAGAACCGGAAAATTTATTTTTACCACTTTCGGCGGTGGCGGTTGCGTGGTAATTTCAATGTTTTTAACCCGCAAACATAGCGGCCTCTGAGCCCCCAGAAAATAGGAAGTTTGGAATACTCGAACTTACCATGTTCACGCATACATTTCGGGTTAAACCGATTCATTGGGAAGCGCCAGGCGCTGAGATCGAACCTCGGGACCCTTAATAGTCGCTAGTGTTCTGTGGCACAGGGCCTCGAAGATGTGGCCAATATAATATTTCCTGACAGCTGGTGGCCACTTCACACTTCATTTAGTGTTTCTGTCAGGCCGTACGGCCCCGTGATGTGAAAGGTTTTTCCAAGTCGGAGCGCTTTTCGCCCCCACGTTTCACCAGGTCAGACCACGGTAAAACGTGGTGTTTACCGAGGTAAAAGCCCTTGGTGGGGTATAATATTTCTTATAAAATTTTAAGAGCGGGGATATAAATATTTTTTTTGGGGCACAGGCAGAGGTAGTTTATATGCGAAGATCGGAAGGATTAGGGGAGTTTGGCCATTAAAGCGCTGAATTGAAATATTTCTAGGCGCTCCGAGGGTTTTGGAGGCGGAGTTGAGGCGAATTTCGCTTCAGGCTGCGAAAACAAAGGTAGGCGATTCGGTCCGTTGAATTCGTTGCATCGTGGCCGTCATTTTGATGGTAAATTTGTCTGCTGTCATGAAATTTTGTCTGTCCTATATGTTGAACTGATCTCCATGTCGTACCCAAGCTTGGGTAAAATTTTTACGCTGTGCCCGTTATTCGGATATAAATTTTGCAGGAAAATTTGTCGTACATAGGAAATTTGCGGGAAATTTTGCTGCAGTGCGGTTTATAGGTTAATTATATTGTTTTTTTTTTTTTCCGGATGTTCAAGCGAAGCCAAGCATTGGTGTGAATCTGCAGGCAAAGAAGCTGCGGAAAAGTGATATTTAAGTTGAAGAGGATTCCTTAAAGGCGGGGAAAGGAATATTTTGTAAATCTTAAGCTTAGCGAGAAAGGTTGAGTGTCGGCGAGGTGCTCAGAATGCTCTAAGTTAAGCAGGTATGTTTGATTGTAGTAGTATTTGCAAGTAAATCAGGATGAGCGTAGTGACTGTAATGTTTACAGATTTTAGAGCTGTAGTGATCTTGCTTTTGTATTTACCGTGGCATATGGAATATTTCGATATTTGTCTGAACAATTTTATTGTTAATTCTTCTTGGAGATGTGTATGAGTGTTGAAAATTAAACACTTACCAGAAAACAGTGTAAAAACAAGAAAACTTAAATGGACACAATGCTAAAAAAGGAGGAAGAGGAAAGAACAGAATGCGAAAATAAATTTAAAATTAAAAACCTAAACAAAGAACAATGCAAGAAAAACAAGAACCTAAACTGAAAATAATGTTAAAATGTAACTTGAAGAGCAATAATGTGTTTTACAGTGGTGGCGGTTAGGGTAGAATTACAAACTCATCTATTAACTGCGTTTCTTTTTGCTTGGTAGATGTTGGGAGAGGCTATGCTCCGAGGATTAAATGTGGGTTGCCTAATTTACAAATGCATGGCACTTTTGTCATACAATGTCCTTACCACATGCAGACTGGGGTTATGGGGTGCTTTAGTGCAAGGAGGGGAACTGATCTCAGGTCATGTGTTTTATGAATTTTAACCGGTGGTTCTGATACACCACGAACCTTTTGGATGTGTTTGCCAATGTTTACTAAATGCTTATTATACTATCTATTAGAAGGTTGCAAGAATGCCTTAAGCTTTTTCCAAATTTTTTGGTTTAAACTTCCCCTTCTGTATTACAACATAATCTTGATTGGACACAATTCTACATAACACTACCTTGGGATCCGCAAACTCCTTTTCCTCCATCTGCGGGACTTATTCTCGATATTTAGAACCAAAATAACCAATAACAGGTGAGAGAACCAAAAATAACCAATAACAGGAGAGAGTACCCAGATGATATCACTTGCGTAATGAGAGAACTTCAAACAGAGGTCTAGGTATGAGTCGCCATCTGTATAAATCATGAAAATTGATGAAAGTAAGAAATAATACACGACCAAGAAGACACCGTGGCTTGGACTTCTTTGGATTTAAAGTCGCATGCACTTCAGTGTATGTTTGATTCAAGGAATGGAACCTTGATCAGAGACAATTCCAAATAAGACCTGCCATATCGAATACAAACATTTTTTAGCTTGGAGTTACATGTACATGCTTGGAATAGACCCTGAAATTGTCATGCATAACATTGTTACCTATCCGGATGCTAAACCCATAGCGAACACGCTAATCTAAGAGGAGGTAAAAAAGCTCTTAAAAAGCGGGTTTCATAAAGGCTATTGCCTATACTGATTGCACTTCAAATGTTGTTTCCATAAAGAAAAAAGAAATAAAGAAAAAAGAGAGTAAGGCCTTAAGAGCATGCATTGCCCTAAGGATAACTTTCCATTGCGTTACATAGATCAAAACATAGATTCTATTGCTGCTTTAAAAGACTTTCCAGTATGGACAGATTTTTCTTTGTGGGTAAAAATAATGTGGGTTCTATAGTGGCCCACTCGCAGAGAAGAGAGTTAGTCAACATTACAATAGAAACAAAAGTAGCTATCCTTCTCTTGAGTAGTATAGAAAACAATAGTAGCACCCATCAAATAAGATGAGATACATATCTTTTGGTATGAGATTCTTAATTGATTGCTTAGCAGATCTGTCACTGCCAGTCCCATAATTGAGATATTATCTGATCATACAGAAATGTGGACAACTTAGCAGGGATCCACTACAGAGGACTTCCTGAAGAAGAAAGAGGGTCTTGCTCTAGCTCTAGGTTGGGTCACTGCATTTACCACTAGAGCAACATCTAGGGGGGTGGGAAAATATTCATTTGCAAAGCCTTTGTGCTTAGTGTCTTGTTCAAATGCTGATACCGAGGACCATCCCCAAGTATGAAAGAAAAAAGAGGTTCTGAAGACAGTAGTTCATTATAGGAATCATTCGTTAATGAGATAGCCCACATTCATAAAATGTCCTTCTCCAACTAGCTTTTGCATGCCCAATTATACATCAAGCTTATGACCTTCTACTGGAGCAATCGCGTCAGCCTTGTTTGCGAGGACTTTGAGAGGTAGTAAAACAATTCTGATGAGCTTGTTCTCTTGGCTCTGAAGGACCACTTTTGCTCCTAAGGAGTCAGGATTACCCTTGGAGGCCTCGTCGAAATTGAGTTTCAGCATATGAGGAGGTGGGCTTCCATGAAATATGATGAACTTTGTCCTTCGTAGAGAAAGGCCTCTCTTTTTGATATATTGCTGTAGTTGATGAGATGCCTTGATGATAGTTTGGGTCTTTTTCCAGATGAGAGATTCTATTTTGTTACAAACCTGCTCAAAAGAGAGGTGTTTAGCTCTGAAAATGCAATGATTCCTCTCTATCTAGAGGCCCCAAATGAGGATGGCTGGAACGATGCTCCAGAGGGCCTGTACTGCTTGTGATGATTGAAGCCACCAGTCAAACAATTACAAAAGTTTTGGGTGAGGCCCAACACGAGGATAGTTTATTTAGAAAGTAACTCCACACTTCGAAGTTGAGATTGCAATTGAGAAGGAGGGGGCCTATGGTTTATGCCTTGCCCTTACGAAGGATAAACTATGAAGGCTGTTGCCAACTCTGTTCAAACCATTTTGGCTCCCAAGGTAGTGTTCATGTCGGATAAATTATTTGTTCTAACTCCTCTTGCCCAAGTGGACCTTGACACTAGCTCCCATCTCAACAGCGAGAGTCTTAATTTATCAAGTGTTCCTTGCCAAAGGAAAGATTGCATGATCTTATTCATTTCATCTATTATTCCCACTAGAGCCCTTGATGCTAAAACAATATAGATTGGGAGGGGTTGTAAGACTGAAATGATGAGTAGGATCCCTCTATCTTGGCTGAGAAACTTGCCTTTCCAATTAGGTAGTGTATGGAGAAGTGTTGGATCAGGTCCTTCCATAAAGCTTTGGTACACCTGCCAGAGAAAAAGGGTATGCCTAGGTATTTATTGGGAAGCTGTCACTTTGGAAATTTCAAGACAATTGCCAATTTTTGTTGCACCTTAGTTGAGATGTTGAGAAAGAAAATGCAGGATTTATCTGCATTGATCCTTGCATTGACCTTTGGCCTGAGGCTTTGGTGTAACTTTCAAGCAATTAAGCGTGTACCCCTTTGTTTCGCTAATTGTGGCTCCACCATATGGGATGGTGTTGTCTATGAATAGATTATGTTTGTGTGCATCTAGAGAAGAGGTGATCTTGAGTCCTTCAATATGTGTTGCCTATTTAGTAGTTGTGATAGCTCTATCCAAAGCTTCAAACATGATGAAGTATAGCCTTTTGGACTTCCATTGATAAGGATTGAAAATTGACAATTTGTAGTGTAATTATGTATCCATTTTGTCTACTTTTGACCAAAACCAAAATGTGGCAAAACCCCATCTAGAAAAATCCAGTTCACATGTATCCTTTGTTTGACTAAATGTATGAATTTGGGAGCTACCCATATTCCATCCAAGATTTGTATACTGTTTATGAATCCTCCTTGTTTTGGAGAGATAATCTTGGTCAAAATCAATTTTTTTTCTTCCTACCATAACCTTTGTTAACAGTTTGAGAATGGTGTTCCATAAAGAGATGGGATGGAAATCCCCAAAGGTTTCGAGGATTATTTGTGAAAGGTGAGTGATTACGGAAAAAGGAATTATTGCATTAACCTTCAAACTTAGGTTACATAGATTAAATAGGCGGTAAATAACCTATTCGAGAAAGAAAGGGAGAAAGGAGAAATTGGGGGAAAAGAAGGATGGAAGGAATTCTCTTGCCGCCCAAATGCTGCCGTCCACTGCCGTCCAGGTAAGGTAAAAGGTAAGTTACCTTTACCCCAGTTAAAATCAAATTTTTAACCTTTTACTAATGGTAATTTCCAACATTCTCCCCCTTAAAGTTGAGAGGACTAACTATATAGTCTCTCAGCTTTATAAATTGAGCTTTAGCCATGCCTTTGGTGAAGATGTCTGCTAGATTATCCAAAGTGCTACAATATTGAAGCTCAACTGTCTGCTGTTCCACCATATCTCTTATGAAGTGATACTTCATATCAAAATGTTTTGACCTTTTGTGGTGGATCGGATTATATGCCAACTTGTATGGCACTAATATTATCACAATTCAGTTTGGTTGGACCAATTTGTTTTTGCCAATCTCTTCAAGGATTTTCCTCAACCGGAGGATCGAGTACTGGCATGAGTAATGGCTATGTACTCGGCTTACGTAGATGATAATGCTACAGCAGATTGCTTCTTGGAACTCCAAGTTATTAGTCCTGAACCTAGACTAAAACAGTTCCCTGATGTAGATTTTCTGTCATCTATATTACTGCCCCAATCGCTGTCACTATAACCAAATAACTTCACAGAGTTAGACTTGTGGTAATGGATTCCAAAATCCAATGTACCTTTTACATATCGTAAAATTCGTTTGGTTGCTTGAAGATGCAGCTCGGATGGGCATGCCATATATCGTGATACAAGAGAAACAGCATACTGTATATTTGGCCTAGTGTTGGTGAGAAACATTAAACTCCCAACCATGCTTATGTAATTGGTCAAGTCAACTTTTGGTGCTCCATCTTCTTTGCTTAGCTAGATTCCATGTCCAGTTGGTGTTGCAGCTGATTTGCACTGTTGCATAGCAAATTTCTTGATCATGTCATGAGCATATTTTTGTTGACATATGAAGATCCCATTCTTTGATTGATGTACTTCCATTCCTAGAAAGTATCTCATTAATCCGAGATCCTTCATCTCAAACTGATTCATCATGGAGTTTTTGAACTCCATATTCATTTTATCATTACTACCCATGAATATTAGATCATCCACATATAAACAAACTATGAGGATATCTACTCCAATTTTCAGGTAGTATAATGTTGGTTCACTCTTGCTTTTTGTGAAACCATATTTGCTGAAATAGCCGTCAATTCGTGAGTACCATGCTCTTGGTGCTTGCTTGAGGCCATAAAGTGCTTTTTTCAATTTATAAACAAGGTTCTCTTTTCCTGGTTCTTGGAAACCTTGAGGTTGTTGAACATACACCTCTTATGTCAGGTATCCATTTAAAAATGCACTTTTCACATCCATGTGTTGAATTTTCCATCCTTTATGGGCTGCCAAGGAAAGAAACAGGTTCTAATTGTTTCTTGTCGAGCAACTGGAGCAAAGGTTTCCTCATAATCTATTCCATATTTCTGAGTAAAACCTTTAGCTACTAATCTCGCCTTGTGCCTTTCAATGCTCCCATCAGCATTGAATTTGGTCTTATAGACCCATTTACATCCAACACATTTTTTTCCCTTGGGAAGCTTCACAAGCTCCCAAGTATCATTCTTTTTAATTGAGGATATTTCCTCTTCCATGGCATCTTGCCATATATTTTCGGTGCATGCTTTTTCATAGCTAGAAGGTTCTAGGCTGTGCAGCAGCCAACAAAGCATAATTGACTACATCACCCCTTGGTTCATGAGACTCATCATCCCTTGACATTTGAAGATTTTCAAGTCTTGACAAAATGTCATCCATCTCACTAGCTTGACTCCTAGTGTATCTTTGTTGGAAATTCCTATCTAACATTTGAGTAGATGGATGAATCTGCGGTATGCGCTTTCCTCTATTTGTCTCTTTCCTTTGAGAAACTGAATCAATATCCATCGGGCTTGGAGCGCTTACAGATCTTTGAAATCGTTTTGGAGAATTTGGGGGTGCCAACAAATTCCTTCTTGGACTTGGTGTACCACTTGATGTACTTGATGAAGTTTCTTGATGTGGAATTTGTGGAGGAGGACTTTTTACCTTGCTTTTCTTGGGTTGTACCAATGTGGGAGGTACTAATGTAGAACTGTCCAAATTAGAGTCAAAATCAACAAATTTTTTATGACCCCATTCTCCCCCTTCATCAAAAATTACATCCCTGGAGATAATGATTTTATGTGTCGTGGGATTGTACAATCTATACCCTTTGGTTGAATCACAATACCCTACAAAAACACATGCTTGACTCTTTGGATCAAGCTTCTTTCTATTCTCCTCAGGAATGTGTGCATATGCTAAAGAACCAAATACTCTGAAATGTTTGACATTTGGTTTCTTACCGTACCATCCTTCATAAGGAGTGATACCATCTAAACTAGAAGTCGGACTTCTATTTAGAATATATGCACTTGTTCTCACTGCATCTGCCCAATAGCTGTTTGTGAGATGTTTTGCTCGAAGCATTGTTCGTGCCATTTCAACAAGGGTGCGGTTCTTTCTCTCGGCCACACCGTTACTGCTTGTGGGGTGTAGGCAGTGGTGAACTGCCTTTTTATCCCATTTTGCTTACAATAATGAAGAAATTCATTTGAGGAGTACTCTCCTCCTTTATCAATGCGAAGACATTTGACATAGTAGTCACTTTGCTTTTCTACATTATTTCTGAAGTCTATGAAGCAATCAAATGCTTCATCTTTGTGTTTCAGAAAATAAAGCCAACACATTCTAGAATAATCATCTATGAATGTTAGAAAATAAGAATTGTTTCCAAGGCTCTTTGTTTGCATTGGACCACGGATGTCCGAATGTACTAGGCTGAAGAGGATAGCTTGCTCTCCACGCTCGGCCTCTTGGAAACTTCGTTTTGGAGTGCTTTCCCAAAGCACATGCTTCGCATACCTTTTTATGTTCTGGAATTTTTGGTAGTCCTGTCACCATAGCTTGTGATGTTAACATTTTCAAGCTAGCGGAATTGAGGTGACCATATCTCAAGTGCCACAATTCACTTGGATTTGTAATAGCAATGTTTGCAAGTTGAGCTCCCCCTGGCTCACCAAATTTTAGAGGGAACAACCTATTCTTTGTCATAGGTACTTCGGTGATGACCCGGTTACAATTGTTTTTATCAAAGATTGTACATTTTCTTTCATCAAAAACTAATTTGTAATGCTTCTCCATCATTTGGCCAACACTTAACAAATTGTGTTGTAGTTGTGGAGTATAGTATATGTCATTCACATTTTTAAGGCCTTCTTTTGTTGGAACTTCCATAGCTCCTATGCCTTCAACTTGCAAGGATTTATTATCCCCTAACTTAACATGAGATTTGTAATTTGAATCTAATGTAGCAAAGAGATTTTCTTTGCCACTCATGTGGTTGGAGCAACCAGTATCCAAAATCCATGTATCATTTAGATTTTGATCTGGCTGTCCATAAGAGAGAAAAAGGTTTGGTGGACCTTCTTCTTCTCCGTAGAATGAGCCATATTGACTGCTTTGATCTTTTGTAGACTTTGACCAGCAGTCCCGAGCGAAGTGGCCTTGTTTCCCACAATTGAAACAAGCTGTTTTAGTCTTGTTACTTCCTCGTCCTTGATTTCCACGGCCTGCATTGCCGCTTTGGTTCTGATTGGCTCCTCTGTTTTGATTTCCACCTCTGTTTTGATTACCTCCTCTGTAGGAGTTGCTTTGGCCCTTGCCTCTTTGTTGTTGACCTCTGCCTCGGCCTCTTCCTTGTCCTCGTCTTGCACTTTCATTCGAAGTGAAGGCTTTGTCATCACCTCCATAGCTTGTTGAAGGTGCACCTTGAAGTCGCTCTTCATGTGATGTTAATGATCCAATCAAACTATCAAATGTAAGAGTAGAAAGATCTTTGGATTCTTCAATTATGATTGCAATGTGATTCCACTTAGGAAGAAGTGTTCTCAACACTTTCTTCACAATTGTTTCATTTTTTGTGTCTTCACCTAAAGTTTGCATCATATCAACTACTGCTTTAACTCGAACACAGTAGTCTCCAACTCTTTCATTTTCCTTCATTATGAGATTTTCAAAATCTCTTTTCAAAGTCTGAAGCCTGACTTGCTTTACTTTATCACTTCCTTGGAATCCTTCTTTCAAGGCATTCCATGCATCTATTGCAGTTAAGAAAGATGCAATTCTCGGAAAGATACTTGGATCTAATGCTGATTGAAGATGGTATAAGGCAAATGAATTATTTTTCTGTGCATCTTTGTAGATCTTTTTATCATTTGCACTTAAGGTAGTCCAATCTGTTGGAGCAATGTAACCGTCTTCAATAATATCCCATAGTCCTTTTCCGATGAGTAATGTCCTCATCTTGATGGACCAGTACTCATAATTATCCCCTCTGAATTCGGGAATTGGTAGATTATTATGTGATCCCATTTATCTACTAAAACAAGAAACCTCTCTTTTATAGTCTTATTGCAAAAAAGACTTTACAAACTATCAAGCCACTGCTTGATTTAAAATCATAAACAACTCAAACTTGTTCAGCCATTACAAAATTGTCAGCGACTTGTTCATCATCGTCACTGATCAATATTATTTCAGGAGAAGGAGGTTGTAGGATTTCAACTGAATTACTATAATGAGTATATTCTGATCCTTGTGGAGCAATTGCAAGCTGTGTCGGATTGTTCAAACTTGCTGCCAAAGGAGTTATCTTACGAATATGCTTCGTATCCTTGATCAGGATTTCTCTGGTGTGCAATAACCGCGTTTTGCAACTGTGAAAAAACTGTATTAAGTCCTAGTGTTTTCACGTGCCTATCAAAGTTTTCAGGAGTTGTTCTCAGTAACAACTTGCAGAGGGCATGATAACAACCTTCCGATCTTATCATTTAAGAAAATTTCCCAGAAATTTTCTTTTACAAAGATTTCCTCTTAGGAAATAGTAATAAAAAAAATTAACTTTCTAAGTTTTTTATAAAAAAAAACTTTACAATTATTTCCTCTTAGGAAATTTCATTTAACTTTGAAATTTTTTTTTTTTTAAAAAACTAATGAATAGAAATTTCCTCTTAGGAAATTACACACACAAAAAAAATATTATATATATATTTTTAAACTATTCATTAGTTTAAAAAAAAAAAAAAAATTTAATTATCGAGGGTAGCCGCTGCGCTACCGGGCTGATCCGGGAGCAATGCGTGCTCCCCGCCCCTTGGCTTCCGCGTCGAGCGCGAAGCTAGTGTTGGCTTCGCGCTTCGGCGCGAAGCTTAAAAATTGTTGGGACTAATTGTCCCACATCGCCCGTAGGGCGATGTTTTAGTTATTTAAAAATAACTAAACACCTATTGTACTTTGACTGCTCGCGGGCGATCACGAACTCTGCGAGTTCCTTTTGCCACGTCACCACTCGGGCCGCGCGCCAGCGCCACGTCAGCGCACACTTTGCGGATCGCCACGTCACCTTCCTCGGGCCGCGCACCAGCGCCACGTCACCACACCTCGGGGATCGCCACGTCACCCTCCTCGGGCCGCGCACCAGCGCCACGTCACCACACCTCGGGCCGCGCGCCAGTCACACGTCGCCACGCGTCGCGCCACGTCAGTCTCGTGCCTCGGGTCGCGTGCAGCAGATCGCCATGTCAACAGCGCCTCGGGAATCGTGTCGGCGCCACGTCAATAGCGCCTCGGGAATCGTGCGGATCTGTTGCTCCTGCGGGCCGCCTCGTCCAGATCCTCCAGTGCCTCGAAAAGCGTGTCGGACTGCTCTTGCAGGCCGCCTCGGCATTCGTGCCGCCTCGGCTCCTACGGGTTGCCTCGGGATCCGTGTCGTCCCTCGAACTATGGGCCCCACCGCCTCGGGAATCGCGCCGCTCTGATACCAAATGTGAAAGGTGAGTGATTACGGAAAAAGGAATTATTGCATTAACCTTCAAACTTAGGTTACATAGATTAAATAGGCGGTAAATAACCTATTCGAGAAAGAAAGGGAGAAAGGAGAAATTGGGGGAAAAGAAGGATGGAAGGAATTCTCTTGCCGCCAAAATGCTGCCGTCCAGGTAAGGTAAAAGGTAAGTTACCTTTACCCCAGTTAAAATCAAATTTTTAACCTTTTACTAAGTAATTTCCAACATTATTGCACTTGGGAATGAGTGCTATATAGGCATTGTTCCAATCCTTAAGAATATTTTTAGATCTTTTGCTTTCATTGAGAGCTAGCAAGATGTCTTTATTTATAATCTCCAAGAAGTGTTGTAAAAAGTCTAGAGGGAACCCATCAAGACTTGGGTATTTGTCTTTATTCATGAGGAACAACGCCTTACGAGCGTCCAATGCAGAAATGAGAGCCATAAGGTATTCATTTTGTTCATTATTCACAATCTTTGGATGTGGCTGAAGAATTCTTGCCTAGCCTTGAAACATGTGGTCGGATTTGCAGTCTCTGTTTGAAATAATCAATTGTTTGCATTTGGATATCCAACAAATCTACTAAAAGGAAACCTTTAGTTAAGAAGATTGAAGGGATACGGTTCACATGTTGTCCAGCCACAATGGACTGGTGAAAAAAAAATGTATATCTCTAGCCAAAAAATTCCTTTTTGGCATATAGCTCTTTTAGGGTGGACCTTAATTGTTGTGCTTTAGAAAAAAAATCATCAATCATGCCAAAATTTTGCCATAATGTGTTGATTGTTGATAGATAAAGCCTTCTCCATCTTGCATTTTTTGGTAAATATATTACTGAAAGCGGTTTTATTCCATTGTGAGACTCTTCCCTTTATAAACCAGAGTTTGTACATTTTTGTACCATTTGTTTTGGGGTAATCTTTCCACCATTGATCCATGTATAGAGATTCTCATCATGGAGCCACATAGATTCAAGTCTTTTGTGCTACGAGCCTTTGTTTGAAATGGAGGCAGACTCGTGGTCCAAATCAAATGCTTGACTTATTGTAGATTTAATAAGTATATCATAGTCTAGTTAGTTTGTTGTTACTAGAAATCTATTAAGGCATTCCATGATAGCAGTGTATCCCTTCCTTCTATTGGTCCATGTGTAAATGCCATTCTTGGGAATAACATCCTACAAATCTTACTGTTGAACGAATTGAGTGAATTCTCTTCTTGACTTTGTGATGTGCTATACCTTGCCCAATTTGTTCTTATCAGTCAATATGGTGTCAAAATCACCTTTGAGTATATGATAAGTTGATCTTTTTGAGCTTCTAAAAATGCCTTGAGTTCATTCCAAACCTGAAGGTGGGATATGGGAGTTTGCGGTCCATAAACTTTCACCACTATGGCTTGCATATTCTGAGAGAAGCTCTTAAGAGTATCACACTCCAACAACCTACTTGAATCCAATGGAGTCCAAGAAGGGCTTCCATAAGGTGGCTTATCCTCTTGAAACTCCGAGTGCACCAATGTTGTTGAGGCTTCAATCCTTCCACTTGCTAGCATGCCATTAAGCTATTTTGCTATCATCCATTTTAATCTCTTGATCATAGTATCTTTGGGCAAGAAGATGTCAGCAGTTGCAAACTAGGCATTGTTTGTTAGAGGGCCCAATCCCCTAACATTATTAGGATTGGATCTTCATTATTTTTTTGGGGGGAATTTCACATGCCTAGATTGGAGGAGATCATGAAGCTGAAGTTGTTTACCAGAATTAATTCCTTTAAAGGCTTCCATATCCTTTTTTATGGCCTCCAAAAGGCTTTCTTTCTTTTTGGATGTCAGGCTCACGTTTGCTGTATCCTTGAGATGGTCAGTTTATTGTATTATAGCCACTTTGAGTTTGTTGTATTATAGCCACTTTGTGAGTTGATCTATGCACTTTTGGGTAGTTAAGGATTGCTCTATTGTTCTATTGGATGAATTAGATGAGATGTATCCAGTTTGAGTATTGTTACTCTACCAACAATGAGTTATCCTTACCCTCACCATCCATGCCTTTCTTCGATGTTGTGGCAAATTTTGGGTTAGAAACAAATGGCTTAGCTTTGTGAATTCCTTGCACATCCAAATTGTCATATATATTTTGAGTATATTGTGATACCGTGCTTTGAACAATCATCTGTGCCTTAAAAGGATGTTTGGGGGGGAGTGTTGGTTCATGGATCAACATTTATTGGGTTCTCTATACCCCCTCTCGGTAGTAGTTTGTTCTCCTCTATTTGAGCAACTCTATCCTTCATTCCATTAGGCTTTTGCTCTAGTCTTGTCTCTTGGTGTGACATTGATCTATTAATGCCATTTAGATGGTCATAGACACAACAATGATATCTTCCTTTAATATGAGAAAATGATATTGGTATCGTTCCTCCCATGCCTTGGATTTTAATGAGTTTTGAGCTTGGCCTTCCATATCTTCTTTTGTATTCCTTGTGTTTCCTCTTGTATTACGTCATTCTCATTGTAGCGCCTATAAGGATTGGTATGGCTTTTGTTGTATTTGCTTCAAGTATGAAAGTACTTGAACTACAATTTTTTAGAGAATGTTCTTGTCGATGTCTAAATAGTGATGGTAGTAGACAGGGTATTTTTTAATTCTACTTGAAAACAAATCTTAGGGCAAGTAATAGCCATGTTTGCCACTATATGTTGGGCAAAGCAGATGCATTTATCTAAGGTGTTACCATTAACCCACAAACATTGTAAACTCCACATATTTGTTGGTAGATCTTAGAGATAAGCCCATAACAAACGACAATTCCCAAATTTGTGGTTAGGTAAAAAGTGTTCGGACCAAGATTTGATACAAAGCCTTGCCTCTTTGCAATGCAATGGAACCCCTTTCACAATTTTGTCATTTTCTTCTCTATTGTTGTAGATGATTAGGAAAAAGCCTCCTGTCAACAAACGTAGATCTTCATACAAGGCCCAATTGTGTTGAGTCCACTACTTCATTTCCCATGAATTTGCCTATTAGTGCTTTGGAGTCAAGTTTATCCATTTTCACTTGCAGGTCTTCTGCTGTGAAAAATCGGTAGTGTCCTTTCTAGATTGCGGCAAATCTACCTCGTGCAAAATCTTGGACCGAAAACCAATCAAGTCTCCATGTTGGGATTTAAAGCCCCATATGGTCTTGTTCTCCTGTGCATTCAAGCTTTTTTCTTCTAAAGGATTTTATTCCTACACGCCTTGGAGGTGAGTCCATTACTAGTTATGGCTAATTTGCCAATAGGAAGGCATAGATTTGTATGTGCATAGAACATCAGGTGGCTTTGCCATCGCGGGAATTTGATAGCAATAAGTTGCTTATGTCAAACCCCAACCAACCTCTCTTCTAACAATCACTAGGTTGTCCCCAATTACTAATGGATCTCCAAAGGCCTTGGTATCTGCAACCTAGAAACTACTTACGCATTCCTCTACATAGGTTGTAATTATAGGTGTTGTAGAGGATACCCTTTCATACACCCATTGACTAAAGCATATTACATTGGATGCCTAGGAACAGATTGTTGCCTATGGCAGCCTTGAAGTGAATTGGTGAAGGGAGCTTGTTGTGGAGTGAATTGATGAGGAAAAGCGAGTTGTTGTGGTGTAGCAGTTGAAAAGCAGTGTTTGGTTAGGGCGTAAAAGGTCGAATCACTTTTTCTTTGACTGGTCTCTATTTCACACTAAAATGGTGGTTCTAGGCCGATTGGTGTCTCTATCAACGTATTGTTGCCTTTGGTCTCTTTGACCTTTGATTTAGAACAAAAGGGTTGGGGGGAGGAGCAAATTGGCTTGAAAATTACTTGGAGGAGCAAATTGAATGGGGGATATAGTGGACCGGATTGAAAAAACCTTTTGGTGAACCTTGTGTTGTCGTTTCTTAGCTTGTGGTCACTGAATCAACATTCCTGGGCTGATTGGTGTGTCCTTGGTTGGATAGTTTTAGTTTTTAGCTGCAACAAGCTCATAATTTCTTGTGATTCACCTTTGTTGAGATAGGTCTGAGATGAAGATTTGTTAGGTACCTAGGGATAGGATTATGGGGATATGATATTAGAATGTGTATGGGTATTATGGATATTTGGCATGGGCCACACATAACCCAAGGTTGGTTATATTATAATAATGAATGGGAAAAGGGTTTAGGAAGATGGATATATAAAGAAGGGATATTGTCATTGTAAGCAATTCATATCAAGTATTCTTGTAACAGTCTTGGCTTGTGGAGCAGATTGGAGAGATTTCTCCTTTAAGGAGTATTTTTGGTGTTGCCCTACCTTAAGGGTATTATCTATATTTGTGTCTAGATTGTTAGTGTGTAATAATTTGTGAATGAACGTTTGTTGCATATTGGTGAATAATTTCTATTAATGAGATTAGGGGCTCGTAACAAGTGGTATCAACAAAGATTTTGGCAAAGCGGGGATTGTGTTTTTTATGGATTGCAGAATTAGGGCATATTTTTTTTTCTAGAAAACGTCTCAACTTGTGGGAGCTACAAAAACGATTGGTCATATGTTAAATTTTGATCAGTATTGAAGGAGTTATGAGTGTTTGAAGTTGGGCTACTGACACTATTTTTTGGTTGTGCGGAAATTTGTCAAGAAAAAAATTAATATCTATCAATTTGATGGTCCAATTTAGACAATTCTTGTACTGTTTTGCTTGAAATTTGAAGAGCTTTAAAACAAGTGGTCATATGAAGAAATCCAAGTAATATTGAGGGAGATACAACTGTGTGAAGTCAGCCATCTAGAACAACGGTAGTGACAGTTTTTCAAATTGCAGGGTAAGCAAATCAGTTGCAGTTTATTTTGTTTTGAAGAAAATTTGCAGATCTAATTGTTTATAGCAAGGAATAGATGAGATTGAGAAATTTTATTTTTGAAAAATCCTATTAAACCCTAGCTACTTTGGGAAAGTTTTTGGGTTGAGGTCATGGAGTTGCCAATATTCCGTGGAAAGGATGATAGTAATACTTGGGAATGGTGGAAAATTTTTAAATCATTAAGTCCTGCTTTAGGAAGGGAAGCTTTTATCTTGATTTATAAACTTTGAGTTTGCCCATAATTTTACATACACACGGGAAGAATTTGAAGTTGCATTTTTAAGCAAATGGGAATCGAAGAAAAAAAATGAAGATAGCTAGGCTCAAGGATGAACAAAAGGAATTAAAAAGAGAGCTCAAGAAATTGGTAGAAGGAAAAGATAAGGGTGATAGTGTGCAGGTTGAGGGAACCATAGCGTTGGTCACAAACAAGCCAAACGGTGTTCACAAGGATTTGTTTGAATAAAAAAAAATCTATTTTGCAGGTTCACAACTGCATTCAGAAGGAAAAGGATATTATCTCCATTAACCCTAGTAGCATGTACAATTTTATTAATATTGCTTTGGGTAAAAAGGTTGCAGGTTCAAACAACAAAAATTAAAGACATAAAGCTTGTGGGTAAGAATGTTCAAAATTTTCAAGATTTGAAGATCATCATGGATAAATATGTTTTACATTCACATTTTTATGCTATTGAGATGGATGATGTGGATATTGTTCTTTGTTATACTTGGTTGGAATCTTTGGGTATTGTTAACATTAATGTGCAAAAGAAGTTTATGAAGTTATGTTACAAAAAAAAAAAGATCACACTACAAGATATTTTTCAGCGTGAGGAGCAAGGATCCGAGGAAAAAATTGAAGCTATTGCAGGGAAACAAATTGAAGAAGCAAAAGAACCTAAAACCTGAAACAAAGGCTAAGGAGGAGGTAGAAAAAACAAAAAGCAAAGTCCAAGGATGAACCAAAAGATGAGAGCATGACAACAGAACATAAAATAGAGCAATAATATGTTGAGGAGTCAAAGAAAGTAGAACTCAGGGTGAGGTTGGAGCACATATCGCCTTCCACACCACCATGAGAGGCAACAATCATGGAGGCAAGGTGTAGAGCAATAGAAGAGCTATGATGGATCAACATGGAACCAGAAAGGGATCGCGTATGGCAGTGTTTGGCAGAAAAGCATAGTATTTCTATATTTCAGAGGGTTGCAACAAGATCATGGAGCAACATGACCAGTCATTCAGAATATCAAAGTAGAGCAGCAAAAATATGGAGCCAATAGAGCAGTTATAGAGGCATAATGACAACTTGACATCATCGCAGACCACCACCAATCAAGACTTCACTTGGATGGAGGGATGATTAAGATTAGTACCAACTGCTAACATTACTTAGCAAATCATATTATTTAGTTTTATATGTTTCGAGGACGAAACATTTATAAGGGGGTGGAATATTAGGCACCTAGGGATAAGAATATGGGGATATGATACTATAATGTGTATGGGTATTGTAGATAGTTGGCATGGGCCACATGTAACACAAGGTTGATTATATTATAACATTATATTATAATAATGAGGGGGACAAGGGTTTAGGAAGATGAAGGGTTTACGAAGATGGATATATAAAGAAAAGATATTGTCATTGTAAGCAATTCATATCAAGTATACTTTTTACAGTCTTGGCTCGTGGAGCTAATTGGAGTGATTCCTTCCTTAAGGAGTATTTTTGGTGTTGCCCTACCTCAAGGGTGTTATCTATATCTTTGTCTATTTCTGTGGATTGTTATTATTTGTGGATGGGTGTTTGTTATTCTTGGAGACTGGTGAATGATTTCTATTGATGAGAATAGAGGCTCATAACAAGAGTATTGCCATGGAGAAATTGCGCTTGCAAATCGCTCAATAAATGTCTAGATAAGAACACTTTAACTCATGGTAGAGAAAATCGGAATCGACTCGGAATTGGGCTAGAAAAAGAATGGGGAAAAATCTGGAATTGAGAAAAATTTGGCAAAAAAAAAAAAAACCAAGAAAATACAAATTTTCAATATTATTATTATTATTATTGTTTTTGCATAGTACAATTAACATTATGCAAATCAAATATTAATGATGTAAGACTGTAAGCTTAAATTACACATGAAAGTGGCAAGTGATACAAGCTTAAAGCCTTAAATTATATATGAAAGCGACAAAATACATCTTAAGTAAAGAAATTATAATGCATCCAAAATTCAAATATTCTTATATTGGTTATTAATATAAAAAAGTACAAATTACAAAATGTGTCATGAGTTATTACAAATAAAATGTCTCAAGATCTTTGAATTTCTTTAACCTTTGCCCTAGTAGAAGCTCTAGTCTCTCTTTGTCATTGTACCCGTGCTTCTTCTTGTGCCTTGGTTGCTAATGCCCGTTGCCACCTGTGTTGGGGGTCAAGGGGCAGCTGCCCTTGTCGCGATACAGAAAGGATGCTACACTATAAGTTGATCTCACTATTTGAACTGAATATTTGTCCTTGTTTGCATTTTGGTGCAGAAAAATATTTGTCCTTGTTTGCATTTTGGTGCAGAAAGGATGCTACAAATACTAATATGGGACTTCAACAACTCATAGGCTAAATAAAACACCAACAAATTAACTTAAATGATGATTGCAATTGGTTTTAACATTTTACTTGGGCGACTGTTGGTGGCTGCTAGATTCCTTCAAACTGCAAAAAATCTGCTGTTAGGATGCCCTAGTGTGTTTGGTTTGGTGTGGTAGCAGGTAGGCAGACCCCTTTCTCTAGTTTGCAACAGGTAAAAATGAAGGAAATTGAAAAAAAATCTTTATCCGTTGTCTACCCATTTGGCTGCAAAATCGCGATTTTGGATTTAAAAAAAATCAGCCAAAAATTGCCAGAAAATTGGAAAAAATCTGATTCCGTGCCAAGTTGACTTGGATTCTGACGATTTAATCGACGATTTTTGTAACTATCCTTTAACTAATACAATGAAGCCTTAAGGTTCTAGGGTACTTTCTATGGCAGGGAAAGGTTGCTTTGGTTGCTGAGGCAAGGACCAAAATCGAGCTCAATGGAGAAGAAGTGTAGTGTGGCTGTAGAACCACCATGTGCAGCAAGGGGAATATGGCCTCATCAACGACAATGAAGAAAGCGCCGATTAACCTAGATAGCCCCCAACCAAGGTTGAGGATGCGACACCAGCCAGGGTAGAGCAACGAGTCTCTTAGTTCCCTGCAGGTCTAACAATCAAATCCTAGGACAGTCCCCCACAAAACCCTAAAAGCACTGATACTACATGTAATGCTTTGCGATTGGGAGAAGTTGCAACTTGGGTTGCTCACTAGGGCAATTGCAGCTAGGGATTTGAACTAGAGATCCCCTTCCTAGGGTTTCGAACCAAGATAGTGGGAAAAAGCTTCCAATGGGCCAAACTAAACTGCGTTTTTATTAGGGGGAATGTTGTAGCCGAATCAGCTATGTTGAAAAGAGCTCAAATGGTCTCGAATGACTAGTTCCTTTATGGACAGATTTTTTAGCTATAACCAAATAAGAACTGCTCTTGAAGATCAACACAAGACCACTTTCATAAACGAATAGGGCTCATAGTGCTATATAGTCATGCCTTTTGGCCTTAAAAATGCTGGGGCAACCTATCAAAGAGCTATGACCTATGTTTTCCATGACACGATTCACAAAAAGGTGGAGCCATATGTAGACTATCTTTTAGGTAAATCACGGAAAAGAGAAGCTAGAGGCTTGACAAACACAATTTTAGACTTAACACACTTAAGTGTGTTTCTGGTGCCTCAATAGGTGAACTTTTAGGTTATCTAGTCTCCAAAAATGGCATTGATGTTGATCCTTCAAAGGCAAAAGTTATAATTGACATGTCGCAGCTAGAATCAAGCAAATTAGTTCTCTTCTTGGAAGACTTAATGCCATGAGTAGGTTTATGACTGAATTTGCTCACAAGGCCTACCCTATCATGAAAATGCTTAAGGAGGATGCTACTATAAAATGGACCAAGGAGTGTCAAACAGTGTTTGATGAATTTAAGAGAATGTTGCTTAAACTTCCCACCCCCAAGCCATCCATATAACATAAACAATTGATTCTTTATATTTGTTCCTTTATGTAAAAAATCAAAGTTGAGCCATCATTCCCTCTTTCTAAAGAACTGATATTTTGCTAATGATCTTGCGGATAAACTCTCCTAGCTTGTATTTAGACATAGAATCCACTGCTAATACACCAATATAACTAATTCAAAGTTCAGCCATCAATTTGTGTTTTTGAAGAACTGATCTTTTGCTAGTGATCTTTCTGGTAAACTCTCCTAGCTTCTTTATTCTTGTTTCTTCAAACAATTCAGACATAGAATCCACTGCTAATGTATCAACATAACTATCCTGAATATTATTATAAGCTTTGCATTCCAATGTAAAGTGTTTCTCTGTTTTCAATGTCTCTCAAGTACTATGGGTACATATTCTCTTTTCCCATTTCTCCTTAGGTCTCTTGGATCTACGTGTTTCACATTTGAGTTTATGTGAGCTTGTTCTTATTTGCACTATAAGCATCTTTACTCCATTTGATATTTGCATTTATATATGCTTTTTGATGTTGCTCATAGATGGAACTCAGCAAGGTAATGCGCCTTCTTTATTCCTAGTTCTTTTGTCCACAATACACCAATTCCAGAAATTCAAGTCTTGGCTTGCTGTTATAATATTCTTTGTTTGGTTATATGGTAGAAAACTACATTTTGTTTTTACATTCTTGCAGAACATACTAATGTTATCTTTATATGTTTTATGCAGCGAAAGAATGTTGAAACTTGTACAATTAGTTACATGGTTAAAAAAAAAATCATCCTTCAGAACTTTCAGCCATTGGGTTTCGTTGTGGTTGGAAAGGAGATGACCTAAAAATATCGTTAAAGGGAAGTTGAATGAAAGGGATGAGGAGGGAAGTACTGGAATATCTTACGGGTTGGAGTGATTTGGTAATTGGGGTTGTTCCATGATGTCGACACCAAATCTGAGGAGATCAAAGAGAGAGCATGTTACCAGGAAATGTTCTTCTAGTCCTCCATATGTAGGTGAAGGGAAGGCAGGGATTCATGAAAGCCGATCCAAATCACCTCAAGTTGCAAAAGATCAGAATACCAAGAATATGCATTCTAAGATTGAAGGTAACCCCAAGAATAACTCTGCCTCAAAAAGATTAGATGCCCGTGGGTACAGGCAAGCTGTTAAAGAAAAGTTCAAGGGTCTTAAAAAGAAAAGTGGAGGTAATCTTTACTCAAAACAGGTAGACTTTATATGGTATTCCTTTCATAGATGAGAAATGTATCTGTTTGTTTTTACCCAAAATTCCTTGTACTTGAACTGTTCACATTTGCTCTTACTGATATTGACTACAATGTGAGTTCCTGATTGCAGGGGTAGATAAAACAAAGAACCAGGAAAGTGGTTCTTTAGTTGCTTTGGATGTTAAAACTGCACTCAAATCAACCAGCCAAACATCGGAACACGTCGCATTGCAGATAGAATCTAAAGATAGAAAGTTGAAAGATGATGAACAACGGACAGAAAGTGAGACAGGTGATTCAAGACAATCTGCTGCAGTGAATAGTTCTAATGGGTTTGGGAAAAGCGCCGAGAAACGGGAATATTCTTACTTTAGCAGGAAGCGAAAGCATCAAGCTGAGCCGCAGCAGGATTATTCGGTTTCTGGCACAAGATCAGGGAAGGTATACAAGTGTGAAGTTCAAGAGCTCTCAGATACGAAAAGTTCGGGCAGTCCCAATGGTGGAGAGAAAGAAGGTGATCTGCCTGATGACTCAGGGATGGATCTTTTTGTTTCTATGCCTATTGGAGATATAGCAGACGGGCAAGAATCTGCTAATGAAGATTCAAAACTGGATGAGAATATTCCGATTAATAACACTGGGCCAAAGAAGCTTGTGTGGGCTGAGGTATAGCTTAAACATTGTTAAAGCCTTTGGTTTTATACTTTACTCCTTGTAACTTTCTCATCTTCAATAATTTCTTTACAGACTGCATTCAAACAAATGGTATGATTGCTTAGTCAAATTCAGTTCTAGAAAATAATATTTGTTAGCTTTTTGGGCAGTATATCATGACACTACTGTTGGTTTTGTTGTTTGTAGACTGGTTTGTTTTTTGTGGGTAGTCTTATGAACTCCTATGAGACACTCCACAACATATAGTCATTTGATTGATCACTTTTACACCAGTGAACTGGAATGTATATTTGTTCTCTATACATGTGAATTTTATCTATATTTCCATATCTATGCTTTAGGACAGAGCGATGCAACCTTGCTGGGATGCGATTGTTTCAATTTCTTATCCTAATACTTGGGGGATAACATATTTGAAGCATAACCATGAACTTTATCAAGTTACTAATCTGGATATTAAGAGTCAAGACAACTTCATGCTACTGCAAATATAGGAACTGATAGACCTATGGAAACATGATACTAGAAAAACAACAGCCATGTTTGGCTTTGGAAACAAACTACAGGGTTTAAATATGATTGACAACCAGACCAATAACTGCAAATGAAATCAATTTCACAAGTGACCAAAGCCAGTCAATTGGACTGTAAAGTACCAATAGTGTTGAGTTAAAAAAGAATGAGGGAAAGAAGGAACCCTTCAATAAAGGAAAGATACCCAGGTGTTGTAGGTGAGTTGGAGAGGAGAGGGCAATCCTCCAAGGGAGGTCCCAGGTTCAAATCTCCACCCTACCAAAAAGTTGAATTGGGTATCCAAAATCCAATTGATAATGTTGGTGTGGGCAGGGTCGGGTGCGACTCCCGGGTGACTTTGACGGTGTAGAACCCCCTGTTCGTGGTCTCTCAGACCAAGGCGGCCCCGCAAGGGGTTTTTCGCTTAAAAAAAAAAAATAAAAAAAATAAAGGAAAGACATGTTAAAAATGATGCGAAAAGTACAAGTGAAAAGCAGGAAAGGAGAAAGGGCAAACCCAAAAGGGTTAAACCGTAGATGATGTTACCCAAGTATAAGTATAAATAGCAATCAACGACAATGTTCTATATAGGGCTGAAGAGTTCAGAATGACATTATCTATCTGCTTAAGGTGTCAATGCAAGATTGGACAATGGCTATCAGGGAGTGTCGTGTTTTGAGGGAGGATAGGCTGGGCAACATATTGGGGAAGCAGGTTACTCTGTTGTGGTCCTCCCTGACATATGAGGTTGACTAATTAGGTAGAGAAGAAGCTGGTGATGTGTGCTTACCCTCAAAGGCTAAGATGGTAGTGGAAGATACTAAAGGGTTTCAACTGTGGCTTTGTGTAGAGCCATGCTGCATGTGTTGAGAATGAAATTGGGGGCTGGGGAGGATGAGTCACTGTATCAGTAATTGCAGATAGGGGGGCACTGTCTCATTGACCTCTCGTCATTAAATGACACTTAACACCCATAGCATCTGAGATATGGTGAAAGGAGAAGGTAATCAGCCTCATGAGTCTAGATGTGTCCCTTGAAGGGTCCTCTGCTTGAAAGTTACCATGTCTTGGAGTAAGAGTGCGAAGCACCTCTTTAGGGTCACGACAATGTTGTATGGAAATGAGTATGATATCTGATACGGGTACTGAAAATTCTGAAGAGCCCCTGTTACTGACATGGTTGGGTATAACATGATAAAAAATTTAGAGATCATAAAAAACGTTAACATAAATATAGGTTGTAAATAAAGCATTTTCATTTATTAATACCACCATTTTTTGTTCTCTCTACCTAGAAGTTATTGTTTAGAGAATAATATGTTCCATTTTAATCTCATGTAGTGGATATAGTTCTAGACGTGTATTGTATATGAAGAATGGCCTAGCAGTCAGTGTGTATTAGTATATGCTCTGATATGGTATCCATATATTCGGAAATATTTGGATACAGTATCCAACAATTATCATATTTGCATTGGTATCCAATATGTGGATGCTATAGTTACTATGTTTGGTCCAGACTCCAAACTGAGATTTTCAGGTGGATTGAACCAGCAGACATCAGTTTAACTCCTCTTTTAAAAATAGTTTCTTAATCATATTTTAAGTTGTTTTCAAAATATGAACATTGGAGGAAAATAACATATTTAAGAGTGAGTTTGTTAAGCATTAGATTATCAAAAAAAGTGCAGTTAATCATAATATTATATATGATTTTAGTAGTTTGAACTTTGTATTTTTTAGGAACTGAGCTGAAACCCTTTTGAAAACATAAGCCCTTCTAGCTTTTTCCTCTGCTGTTGAAATGAACTTTCCGAACTTGGTAACTATGACAAATATTCATACTGCGGCAGGTGGAACACCAAATATGGTTACTCTAGGTTACAGGTAATGGTCAGATGTGGCGTATGAGCCCATAGAGTCTATCTAGACAGCTGCACCTCCCTTGTATTCCATAATAGGTAAGGCATCTAAAGATGAAGTTCTCCTCATCCTCCACTTCTTGGAGAGAGTAAAAGTGATGGTACTGTCTGCAGGGGGAATATGGTAGTTGGTGTTGATGCAAAGTTGATAAGAGCAGACTCTCAATTGATCAAATGGTTCAAGTGATGTGACCAAATTTTTGGAGGTAATTTAGGTGATCGATGATGACAGTAGGCTGCTAAATTGAATTCCTATCAGAAATTTTTGCTTTGTTAGTCTCCAAATTTTGGTCTGACTAAGATTTAAGAAATCAAGGTGGAGCAAAAGAACTTTCATGCATTGTTTATTCAGCCACTAAATATGGCCATATACCTGGGCCGTAGATGATTGTTACAATATGAGAGTTTTACATGAAGAAATCCGCAACAATTGGTTTTTACATGCCAACATAAAGGCGATCAAATAACTTGAACTGGTTTGGTTGAATCAGCCTTTGAATAGGTTTTGCTAGTCTTGCTGAATGTGCATGCAAAGAATATATTTCAGAAACATGCGGACTTATTGAATAATTAAACTGTCCTTGCCGACTCCCCTTCCAAATATTTTGTGCTAGTCATTCTAAAATACATGCTATATTTTTTTAGTATCAGTATTTGCTGTGTATTTAATAATTTATATTTGAAATAATTTGGTTGTAAGGGAGACTTCATTGTTCCCTCAATTATGAATAAAAAATAATAAGGCATATGTGGGTACATCTGATTAATAACTTATTTATCACCTTTCTGAGTGTTCAATTTGTATTTTACAGATAGAAAAGGGAAAGTGGTGGCCTGCATTTGCTGTGGTACAGTCTGATCAACTGCAGAAAAATAGCTCGAGTTTGAATAAGGGGTTGGAATTAGCTCAGCTCATTTACTCTGATGATTCAAGGAACGAGCCCAAACTTGTTGAGGCAAGGTATTGGGTTCATTTTAGTGTTCAATATGTATGCTTTTATTATTGTTTTGGTCTCATGCTGTTCTTGTTCATTCCACATATTTGGGTTTGAAAATTTGTTCTAGAGATTTGATTCATATATTCAAGTAAAATTTGGTTTCTGAAAATTCGTGTTCAATTATACTTTTGAAATGTTGTTTGGACTACTATAGAAGAGTCAAAATATAAAGTACTAAGATGTTGATTTTCTGTGCAAGATTAGATTGCTTCTGATACTTGTTTCCATCATGACTTGCTTGATGTTTGTCTTGGAAGAAGATATAAATATTTTCTATTTCATAGTCTACGTGATAGTTTCCATACTCTACTGTACACCTTTCAGTAAGACGTGCTCATATGGTAATTATTGTCAGGTCTTTTCGTCCATTTGGGGAAAATTATGAAGAACTTAAAAATATCCATAATAATCAGAGCTTTGTTGATGCTGTTATGAAAGCATATAAGCTATATCAGGATCTCTTGCTGAAGGTAAGGCTGTGTTTCAGAATGGTTATGATAACATCTCCATATATATATTATTTTGCAATCCATTATCTTAGATCTGCCTTGCATGTTCTTCCTTGACCAACGTGACTTTTAAATGGGTATGCAGAGAAATTATTTAGAGACTTCAGGACAAGTAGAAGAAGCAATTAGTCCGTTGCAGGACAAAGCTATTGGAAAATCAGATATGGATGGAGTTGATCCCTACAGCGTAACACAAATGTCTGATGAATGCTCCTCCTCTTTACATCCTTTTGCTCTTTGTGTTCGATTCTATGAAACATGAATGTTAGATGTTTTTCTGAACTTAGTTTGCTTTTATTCCATAATCTATATATGCTGTTCATGGAATTGTTGTCATGTATAATATAGGTATATGTTTTCAAATAAAATTGTGTTGCCAGTGTCTTCTACTGTTTCTATATCTAGACGGCCTTAATGGAAATATTATAATTATGCACATTGTTATAAACTCTCGTTTGCAGCTCAAAGCTGCATACATATTCTAAGTGACCTACAACATGTTTGATTGATTTTATTCAGGAGATCAAAATCAAGCAAGGAAGTTGCAAGGTCTGACATACATCATGTTGTTATAGAAGAGTCCGAAGAAGAGGTAGTTTTCGTGAGCTTTGATCTGAATATGATTTTAAGGTTATACTTGGCAGTAAATAGCAGATATGTTTAGAAATGGTACCTTGTTATCTTACTATAGATGATGCATTATGATATAGGGTTTTTTAACATAAACATATGTATGCTTGCTCATATGAAATATTCACAGGGTTTTATTGAGCTGAGGAGCACAACTGGAGAAGATACCAACATTCAGGCACCATCTCCAGCTCAAATGAGCGGTTGTGGAGGCAAATCCTCAACCGATGGTTATAGTAACTTCTGCCAAGTCTGTAAAAAAGGGGGGGAGCTTCTGTATGTTTCCTACTAACAAGGCTTCTTTTAGTATTTATGTCAGAACCTATTATACAGATTCTATAATATTGTAAACATGTTATTTGAATGATTGGAGCACTGCATTCTTGTTTAGCTGTCTATTTGGTTCATTAATGTGATCAAAATATACATCTTTGTTGATTGTGTTCCACCCCATCCTCTATGTGCCTTATTCTTGTCTTGACTTTTAGGTATGACCAATCTTGATCTGTGAGTGGTTGGTTTGGTTTTATGAGGATTGAAGCTATCTTAAATAAGAAGCAATTCATAACCTTCTTCTGCTCTGCTCTGCTCGCTTTGATCTTTACACATTGGTGTATCCATTCTCTTTAGAATTGTCCTTAATGCCAAATGTGGGATTGTGCTGGCATGATGCAAAAGTAGGGGACAACTGAGTTACTGATATTTGACATTATAATTGTTTTTATTATTTTAATGACATATATGGAATTGTGCTGGCAAAAATAAGTGGCAACTGACCTCAGATGAAGGCACTCAAATGAGAATTGTTATTTTTTTCCTGCAATGTGATCATTATTCTGTTTTATATAATATTATTAGATTGTCTAGCAGCCTACTGAATATGTTGCTAACATTTTGCCTATTTTTAGTAGGTGCTGTGATGGGAAAGACTGCGTAAGAACTTACCACCTCTCTTGCCTTGATCCTCCATTGGTTCAAGTTCCTCCTGGTGATTGGTACTGCCCAATTTGTGTATACAAGAGAATATCATATGGGGTACATTCAGTTTGCAGAGGAATTGAATCAATATGGGAAGTGAAAGATGTTGATAGTGAACAAGATGAAATTGGAAAGCACGAAAAGCTTTATTTTGTGAAATACAGAGGGCTTTCTCATTTTCATAATCGCTGGGTTAGTGAAAGGCTACTTCTTGATGAAGCACCAAAGAAACTAGCTAATTTCAAAAAAAAACTTAAGGAAGGAAAGGTGCTTTGATACGACACTTACTCTCTTGCTACTTTGTATTTTATTTAATCTAGTTAATTATGCCAGAATTTGTTTTTGAAAATTTGGTTAGGATATGGGTATTTTTGCCCTTTTTCTGAGAAATATTCAACAAATATTCTGGAGAAAGACGAAATTATTCTTAATGTACATTGCTGTGTCTGTACTTGTATTCATCATATGTAGTATGTACCACATCAGCTCATACTGAAGAGATCATTCATCTTGCAGGCTCCTAGATGGAATCCTGAATGGGCTGAACCACATCGTCTCATACAAAAGAGATCATTAATCTGTGCAAAGAATCCTGAAGAAGAACAAGGGAGAGCTAGTGTGGACCGTTGCATTGAATGGTGCATCAAATGGAAAGGTTTGGGCTATGATCAGTGTACATGGGAGTTAGGAAATACAAACATTTTAACTTCTAATTCAGCTAAGGAACTAATGAAAGCATATGAACTTCAATCTGAGGAAGCACGTCAGCGAGCTAGTTCTGGACAGGCAGTCAAGGTTGTATTCAATCTATAGAAGTAATTTTTAGCTTGTCTACCTTTTATTTGAAGGAAGGACTGTTAGTAGGAACATGAACTAATACATTGTGTTTAAGATAAGTCTTTATAGCTTTTAGGTTAAAGTGCTCATGAACTGATACATTTTTTTATGGATACGTTTTTCTCTCTATGTGCAAAGCTTACCATGTGGCTTTTAGTCTTCATGATATTTAAGTTTTTCCTCACCTTGAGGGATAAGAACATTATAGCTGGGAAGTTTAGATAAAAGTATATGCTTACCTATCAAGGGCATATTTCTCGTTCTCTATGGCTGTTTTACTTTGCCCATACTTTTGTTGTTTTACTTTGCCCATCATCTGTGTTTGTGTCTTGCACTGTTTTTGTTGCTGATGCTGCTTTCTATGCTAAAACATCGTTTACTGAATGTAGAACAGCGGTTTGTATTCCAACTCTTGGAGGAACAATTTGAATGACAGATTTAATAATCAGCCAGGGCTCTTCACTTGTACTGCAACCCTTCGTCTGCAATGTTCACCCTGCATACAGAACTTGGAAGAAACAACACAGAACTATTTACTACAGCAATATCACACAAAACACATCTCACACAGATTCAAGGATGAATGATTATTACATTATTATGCCTGTACTGAAATAGCATTTCAGGGCTGTCTGCAATTACAGCAATGCACTCTTGTACCAATGTACTCTTCAGCCTCTAGTACTCTCCAGTATCAACATCTACTCATGCCTCTCCGTACTCTCCTTTCTATGCCAACAATCATCTACAGCCAACAGCAACCACATGACCTGACAACCACCACATTTGCCAGCAATGTTGACACCCCTCGGCCAGCCACCACAACCATCACCCTCTTACCACAATTATACGTTACGAATGAATGAATGAGGGAAGGGTCTTATTTATACGACTAAAAAGTAGTTGTATCCCCCAACTGCCCGACACCTCATCATTTACCGAAATTGCATTTCATATACATCTAACATACATTTACATTTCATTTCCCATATTATTATTACATTGCAACTTTATAACATTATTAATTATACGTATGCGCATTTCGGCAAACACTTTGTGTACAAACTATAAAACAACACCAAATCAAGAAACTTATTCACTGTTTTTGCAGATACATCAATTTGCCTGCCTACACTGAATTTATTCATATTGCATAAGCATGTATAATGCATATAAAGGAGGAACAATGTAATATACATATCTCTGATATAATCTTCATGGTCGTATCATATCATATACCATAAAACCATTATTCATTATATAACTGTAACATGTTTTTTTCTCAGGGTGTAATATGCTTTTAAATAAATCGCCTCAAATCTGCCTTGTTTAAAAAAAAATGCACTTTACATTTCCTAATTATTAAGGAGATTGTTTCATCATTTTCAATGCTTTTGATACATTACTAAATGAGGTTCTGATACATGAGGGGTGCATCTTATCTAATGGTCAGTCTGTCTTATGGCCATTTAAATAGCATGATTGCCACTGTTGGGTGTATGGTAGTTCTGTGTGACTTTGTTTTTTTTTTTGCATTTCCACCAACCAGCTTGTAGATTGCTTCGAGCAATGTATATATATGTATATATATATATATATATTTTAAAAATTTCGGTTATATGGGATTGAAATGGACCTCACCCATGTTACATCATGACCACATAGTGGTACTGCAACAGCTTAAAACGTTTATGCATGTAACGCTTGGCAAGATTTGAACCTGGGTCTCCTTGAAAGTTGAGGAATATCACTGGTTGAGCTAATGCCCCAACCATATTATATCATGACCACATAGTGGTATTGCGACAGCTTGGGAATCATGCATATATCTTTTGACAAGATTTGAACCTCGGTCTCCTCCTTGAAAGTTGAGAAATCTAACCAGTTAACTGTTAAACTAATGTCAGTTGATTTGATTAGAGCAAAATATTTATTTTTTTTAAGGGAAGCACTGTATGCATGCAAATATTTTTGCATGCACTTACACAGACTGAGCCATAGCACATAATGTACATCATATATCACTGTCTCAAAATAAGATACATCATACTGTAAAACAATATGTGCTAAAAAAATATTACTGTCCATAGACACTTCTCATTATAAATTATACCTTTTGAAGTTGGGGCATGCCTTGTGCTAGTCTAGAAGGTTAGCGAAGGGCTCTAGATACCAACAGTGCATAGCCTCCGAAGTAATAGCCCCCTTTTTGTTTTGACATTGGCCTAAGTTAATGCCTGATGACATTTCTATCTTTTCTTTGTCAATGTCATCGACGCATTGTGATCTAGCACATGTTTGCCATCTCCATTCTTGAGCTGCATTCTCTACTGTTGACTCTATGTTGTCACTATTGCACTTTAGCTTTTTCTTGAATGAAGTGTTTATCTTGACAGAAAATCCGCATTAAAGCATGACAAATGATTTTGTACAATTGTGAAGCAAATGATACCAACAGACACAAACTTTCCATTGAGCTTAACTTCTGAGGCTTTTATAATTTATTGGAAAACAACTACTGTTTGATCTAAATATGCATTCTGAAATACACATACTGTATATTTGTTATTGTTCCTTTTCCCATTGATGCTGTAACATTCATCCTCTCTTTGCTTATTGCTTGTTAAAAAAATTCTGCTAATTACCTGAAACATATGTCTTTAAAAGATTTGTCAGTTTGCAATGGTATTCCCTCTTCATGGTTATCAACCATCAATGCTTAAATGCCTTTTTTTGTAAATGGGTTTTTCTTTGCTGGATTCCTTGAAATATCTAAGCTGCAGAATTAGATTTGCTTTCGAAACTCCTCTTGTACACCAAGCACTGTGCTCCTTGTTGACTTTCTTTTATATTTTAGTATGCTGAGGTTTATTGAAAATTAAACAAATTATGGGAATTTTTTTAACTGAAACCAGACACATGTTTGATCTGCAGGCAAAAAAGCTGCGAAACAATGCTTTTTCAAGGTTGAAAAAGCTTCCAGAGTGGATGAGAGGTGGACAAGAATGTCCTATAAATCTAAAGCCTGTCAACAAACTTCGAGAATTTTGGCATAACCACAGAAATGCTCTTGTCATAGATGAAGTTAATCAGGTATACTTGGTTGTGGACATCGTTGCAAGTAGATCAGAATGACAGTAATGAGCATCTGGACATTGCTGCTTCTAGATCTTTGGTAGTTCTTTTTCTTTTCATATAGTATAATCTCTTAATATTTATATGTATAATTTTTTAATTTATTCATGTGAAAGATTGTTAAAAATAAAATGTAAACATAAAAAAGTTGAGAGAGAGAGTTCTATTAATGTCCATAGATGGCCAAACTAGGCAATGGGACTCATTGAAAAGAGCTGTTACAAATTACAATGTATCGTAGTAACCACAAAGTACTACGAAAATAAGCTAAAGTAGAGTAAAGAATATAGCATAAGCTATTTAAAAGTGGAAAAACTGTATGGCATAAAATTACAGCCTCAAGGGTTACCTAAAAGGGATAAACCCTAACATGCTAAAAGTAATGATTAAGAGAGGGCTTGAAGTCGAGCTACAACAGAGATAGAAATGAGCTCTAGGGGATCCAAGCGCCAACATTAATCTATAGTAGGATGTAAAATAGAAGCACAATTGTTGTTGTCACCAACTATCCAAAAGGGGCAACATAGGATCTAATGATGCTCTTAGGAGAATGGCTAGGACTAAGAGGGCCTAGTTGGATAATCTTGGGAGGACATGGAGTTTGACCCCTCAAGACTCTTCTAGCATCCATGGTTGTAGAACCAATAGAAGAGGATAAGAAACTAGTAAGTTGCACTTGTTTACAAGTTGGTATGTGAGGGGTGGCTGAAACTTGAAGCCGAAGAAGTGCAGTCTTGTACTGTTGCAAGCAAGAAGAAAAACCAAAGCCCTAGTAGCCACTCTTGTATGCAGACAAGGGTGCACAAATCTGTCATTAACATTTTGGATAGTTGTAGCTTCAAATGAGTGCTTATTACTCTTGACTACAAAGATAGAGTGAAAGAATGAGGTGATTAGTTGAGTAGTAGTCTATCTCCCCTATACCAATTGACGCTGAAGAGTGATAGCTTCCCTGAGGTAAAAGAGCCAAGCACTTTTGGTCAGGATAGCTGAAAAAGGTGGCAAGTGACCCATTTGAGTCTCTATACAAGCAATAGTTCCTCCCTTGAATCTCATAATAAACAGGACACCTGAAGATGAAATGTTCTTTAGTCTCCACCTCTTAAATAGAGTAAAGACGACATACCCTATCCTCTTAAGGAATATGGTGGTTCTTATCTACCTGCAATTGATGTGAGCATACTTTGAGTCGACCAAGAGGAATCCTAAGTTTGTGTCTATAATGTCACTCGGCATAATTAGAATGAGCAATAATGCCATTCTCAATCCTCATGAATTGCTTAGTGTAAAAGGTCAACTTAGGACTAGGAGGTTGAGATGGAGTGACCCAATTGATTTGAATATATTGTTGATAAACATCATCTTTGACTGCTTGATTAATTGCCCTCTTATTAGGAAGAAGGCGGGGAGGAGCATTTAAAAAGTATTTGAAAGAAGGTAATTGATCTATGGAGATGCCAATTGACTGAAGAAGAGAAATAACTTTTGAGTACCATCCACAATGACGAGCAAAAGAGCCCCTAGAGGTAATGCATTTTAAGGAGCAAAGCGTGAAATATAGGTATCTCTTTCAGCTTGAGATGTAGTTGCCAATGCATATAAGGTGATGAAGTTAAATAATTTTGAAGATTCTTTCAATGACAAGGGGATGAGTGCCAAACTCAGCCTGGACAATACATTGAGGAATTGTTTTTTACACATCAAATAAATCGTTGAAGCAAAATAGTCTAGACCCTCTCAATGTGAACCCAATCAACACACTGTAGATTTGGATCCCAAATCTCTGATCCATAAAGTATTGTGGGTTTGATGATGCAATCAAAGAGGTGCATCTTTGTAGGTATGTCTTGAAAGTGTTGTTGGAAGCATTGGCATTCCAAGACTGAGAGAGATGTGTATCCCTTGCAAAGACGTGACTGTGAAGCTGGCTGAAGATTAAGGGAAGGACCTGTAAACTGAACCCCCAAGTAGGTGTAAGCAGTGGTGATCTCAATGGACTCACCCTTATAGAAGAACCGAAACTTAGAAAGTGTACTCTTTGATGTGTTAAAAGATTATCTTAGTCTTGCTAAGATTGACTGCCAGCATTTTTAAGTCACAAAAGCGAGCAAGAGCATCCAACTGTCTGTGTAGGTCCACAGGATTATGAGCAAGAACATCATCATCTACAAGCAATATAGCTATCAAGACATGATGTAAAAGGCAACCATCGTCACCATGTGTGTTTTGATGAATAAATTCTTCAAGCTCATCAATGAATATCCCAAAGAGTGAAGGAGAAAGAGGAGGGCCTTGTTTGACACCAATGTTGCTTTGGACATCCTCTGAGAAACCAAAAGCTGTTCAAAAACGACCAACAGCTACCTCATATAGTGTCTTGATGCCAGTGATAAAGAGCTTTGAGATGTCAATGTAGTGTTTTGAAATAAAAGATGCCTGGAAAATGTGTCAAAGGCCTTTCTAAAGTCCACAAAACTACAAAACACTTTAGAAGACCATTGGCGAGCCTCCCCAATAATAGCCCTAATAGTGAAAGCATGAACAATGGTCTGATGATCCCTTCTAAAACCAGTCTACCCAATCCAAGAATTCTGAGAGTTTCATATTCAAAATTGTTGCATATCAAAATGGTGAACCCATAAAAGAGATAAAGAGAACTAGCAAGAGCTCAAGAGAATCCACATGGCAACACTAGTTAGTGGTGGAATGCCAAGTACAAGTAGAAGCAGAAGCAGAGCCATCATCATCCTTATTTCTCTCAAAAGAGCCACAGAAGATCTAATGATGCTTTTAGGAGAATGGCCAGGGGAAGGGGACCTGGTTGGATAATCTTGGGAGGGCATAAAGTCTTTTACAATTCTACTGGTCAAAGTGATCTCCTTTTCAATGTTTGTAAAAGGTCGCCTATGCTTGCTTGCTTGCTATTGGTTTGAATTCTGAATTCCAGTTTTATCTATGTTTATCAAGTTGCTTGCATATGCTATGTCAAGGAGACCAGTGACGCTGTTCATCTGTGTACACCTTCATCTCTTCACATGCTTGTATCTCTGTATCAATCTGTACAATGTATCTCTCTTAAAAGAGCCACACAAGATCCAATGATGCTTCCAGGAGAATGGCCAGGGGTAAGTGGGTCTGGTTGGATAATCTGGGGAGGGCATAGTCTCTTACAATTGTACTGGTCAATGTGATTCCATGTCAATGTTTGTAAAAGAAGGCAGCCTATGCTTGCCCTCTTGCTATTGTTTTGAATTCTAAATTCCAGTTTTATCTATGTTTATGAAATTGCTTGCATATCCTATGTCAAGGAGATTAGCGATGCTGTTTATCTGTGTACACATTCATCTCATCACATGCTTGTATCTATATTTAAATTTTTACAATGCCTGCATTTTACATCATATATTATCTACAAATTTAGAACTTTTTTGTTTTGGCGATTAGGCATCATTCTGTTTCATGCTCATCTATGTCCTTTTCACAAAAATGGTCCTTAGTAAATAACCATGCCTTGCAATAAAACATGGATGGGGTACCATAGTTGTAGTTTATTGTGTCCAACTACCATGAATTTGTGCTGGATGGCAGGAAAATTGCTGGAAGCTAATTCTCCCCAGTTTGCTTTATTTATGAATTATTTAGATATATTTGCCTGATGAAAATGAAGACCTAATCAATTTTCTGTTAGTAACAATTGTTTAGAGAGCTTGCCCTTTTTCTGTTTCTTAGGGTTAAGTTACACCCAAAATCAAAGTGTTGTGATCGTAATGACATTCAACCAAAATAGTCAACAAGTCATACTACATCATTGTCTTTTACGAATGACCACTCTCTCATCTTTAAGGTTACTAAATATATTCCTTTTTAATGTAACTAAATGTCATGGATTTCATAAGCAGTTATACACTACTGCAAACAAAGGCGCAACCATATGGTTGCTATGAATTTTATGTAACACACAGGCAATCCTTGGAAACTTCTCACCTGGAAATGTTGATTGATATCTGCTGCTTCATAATAGCTTTTCTTATAGTTGTTTCCCAAGAAAATTCCCCTTTTTTATACGATAAGAACAAATGTATGCCTTTAGGAAGAAGTGACATTTTGTTTGCTTGTGATTATATACTTGCATTTGAAGGATTTTCCAAAATCTCTTTTCCATGTGCTCTGTATTTTTGTCTGCTTTTTGCAAGTAGCTTTTTTATCTACCTTCTATTCCTTTTTCTCTGCAGAACTGATGTGCTTTTTTGTCTGCTATCTGCAGATAGCTTTTTTATCTACTTTCTCTTCCTTTTTCTCTAGAGAACCAAGGGGGTTTAAAGTCTTCTTCTGAGGTCTGATGGTCCATCCATTTTGAAGTGGGAATTCGACACACAATTCCTCATAAAATACATTTATAATAATGGATAAAAATAAAAAATTGATGAGTAGTAGTTCCTTTTCCAACATTTTACAGCCAAACTCTGTTTAGATTCTACAGATAATTTCCTGACTTGAAATATAGAATTTGATAATTTTCTTGGCGCAAAAATCATTTTTTTCCTATTAAGTATAATGTTTTTAGGAAGATGAAATATGGCATCACAATTACTTCCTGCATTCTAGGATTGTGGCATGTCCTTTAATCTTTGCAATGGACATCGTTTTTTTTCAGGTCCATCTTTCTGTTTCTCCCTGTGGAAATGCTTTTACAAGAGTGTTGCTTCTCTAAAGCATACGGTTTTGTATGTTACGCGAGTTTGTTGCTTTTGTACCCAGTTTGCATATGCTTTGTAGGAAAGTTCTGCTTTCAGGGAGTGAGAGGTTCGCTATCAAAGCTGTACTTCGTTTTTGAGATTGGAAATTTGTTTTACTGTGAGGAAACATCAACCTAAGGTGGCTTCTTTCTTTCCTTTGTTTCTTTTGATTCCTAAGTGATTGGAAATTTGTACTATGAAATTTGATAGGTTGTTAGTTCCCCCATCCCTTTTGTGAGTGTTTGATCACCACACAAAGTAAGTAATCTAGAGTATTGTCCACCACTTATAACAATTTTGCATCAAAGATTACAATTGAAGACCATCTCAAATGTAAGTCCGCTCATTGCAAATCCAATATTTGTTGTAAGCTGTGTTAAAAGGTTCACTTTTGATGTTCATCAAGGCTGAAATCATAAGATAAGAAATGTTCACAGATGGCCAAAGTAGAATGTGACTCATTGAAAAGAGCTGTTACAATGCAACATAGTGACCAAAAAAGTACTATTAAGCTAAACTGGAGTAAAAAATCTAGTGTAAACTAAGCTGAAGTGGAACAACTGTATGACATAAAATTACAGCCTTGAGGGTTATCCAAAATGGATAAATCCTAACATGCTAAAAGTAATGATGAAGAGAGAGCCAGAAGTCAAGGTAAAACAAAGATAGAAAGGAGTTCTAGTGGATCCAAGCACCAACATTAATCTGTAGTGGGATGTAAAGTAGAAGCACATTTGTCATCATCACTAAAAAAAATTGGCATGAGTTTAGAGAAATAAAAAAAGAAATTTTATGTTTACTTTTGTAGATTTGCACTAAGAACAAATGCACAATCTAAAATAATGTTGAAAGTTCAAAATGCTACTTCAAATTGATATCAAAACATGAAATGCAAGTCTATTTTTCATATTTGCAGTTGGCTGGAAAAACAGATGCAAATTTGAAATATTTTCATGCCAAATTTTAAGGCAATTTCGAAGGATTCAGGTGATCTAAATTCATCCGCAACAACATGAGCTTATGGTGAAATCCCTGAATTTCAAACTTCACAATAAAATTTGCTAAACCTCTTGCATAGGCTGTAAGCATCAGACAATTTCTTGAGAAAGTCTATGCATATGAGCTTTGCTCACAGTATTCCACTTTTGAAAAGTATCATGTTTCAATCCCCTTATGTCATATTAGAAAATATTTAAAAATGGTTTAACTATCTTTTAATTAAAAAATTATCTGGGCAACTTTATATTCGTTCTGTGTTTTGATGGTTTCTAACTGCATAGTAATAATGCTTCTTTAAGATACAAGAAGCAAGAATACCCTTGCCATCAAACTTTAATGCCGCATTTATCCTTTATGTTTGTTAGGATGATCCTTAATATTTTTTCACCTTATCCCTTTCATATGCTTATGTTTGTAGTACTCTTCTGGCTACTACAGTGCAGTGTAGCAGCTGTTTTTCAACAAATCCCATTGGCCTACTTTGATCATTCATGGACCTTAATAGAATTATTCATCTATGGACATGTGGTGTACCATGCAGTCTGCATGAATAGATTGCCATGAGAACATATTATATTGCAGCTAATCCTTCCATGTCAGTTCACCACTCATTATGGCTGTATGATCACAATCCCCTTTTTTCAGAGCATAGACATTAGTGACAGATTGCAAGTGACTTCTGTCATTCAGTTTTATCTATGGATAAGTGGTGTACCATACCGTTTGCATGAATAGATTGCCATAAGAACATATTATATTGCAGCTAATTGTCCTATTTCGGTTTACCACTTGTTATGGTTGTATGGTCACAATCCCCTTGTTTTGCAGCATTGACTTTAGTGACAGACTGCAAGTAACTTCTATCTTTCAGTCATAAGACAGTGGCGACTCACTAAACTAACATTAGGGAATTGGATCTCTCTCTTGGAAATTCTTTGAATTGAGTTGTGTATGACATAACACAATGAGTTTCTTTTAACCTCAAATGGCAACAACATGGATTTGCAAGCCTTTCCAATCCATACACTGATTGACTATAGCGGGATTTTTTAAAACTAAGTTTTAATTTCCTATTTCCATAATTTGTTCTAATATTGGCAATATTCATATAGCTAATTGTTGTTCTATTATTATAGGAGAATTTGAAACACATATACAAGGGATATTGAATCATCGATTTTCAATAGCAAAATATATTGAAAAGACAAAATGACAGCAAGTACTAGTATCAATTACCGACGCAGTGATGACTGCAAAAACAGAATTTACTGAGCATTTTAGTTATTTATTATTATATATACCTTGATTCTCAACTCTTTATGTTATCAAGGAAGAGAAAATTGGACTTCCTTAGTTTGGTACATCATCAGTATGAAATTAAAATTCATGCCTGTGGTATCCATGCAGCGTTTTTCTCCCTTTAACAAGGTTTGACAAATTCAATCAATAAAGTTCAAAATTTGCTGACTTGAAGACCAGCCAAGTAAAATCAATTGAATTTGATAGTAAGTTTGGCTCATGAACTCACACTTGAATTTGATTGAATTTGCTAAATAAATGTGATTAAAATTGCTGAAAATCATCAGTTCATGAAAAGACTGCAGTCAACACAGCAAAGCAAATTTCAGTAACTATCCGGTAACTTATATATGAGTATAATTATGTAGGCATAAGTTAGACATGTTTTTCACATATTTTTGAAGTTACATTATCAAATTATATTTTAACCTTGAGTATTTGTTTATATATAAATTATAATTCTTTGAAATCGTAAATGTATTTGTTTTTTTTCTGAACTTAAAGGCAAACTTCACCAATTTTTTTCGATCTGTTGAATTTCTTATAAACTTCAAGCTCGCTGAACTTGAACTTGAACATGGGGCTTGTGACTAAGATTATGATTCTCAGAGCATTACTATTGGTCACGCGTTTAGGTCTGGAACTAATCTCATCATTTGATCAGTTAAGGACTTCTAGATGAAAGAAAGATGAGACATCTGGGTTTGTGGAGTGATAGTTAAAATGACAATTAGTTGCATCTATTTGGACATAAGTTTAATTATTATTTTGTAGGTTGGCTATGACAGTTTTCCTCGATAGGGTTAAAATTTAAAATGTTATGGTAATAAAAATACTGAGGATGTAATTATTGTGCTAATATTTTCCGTTCGATTGATAGTGAGGATTGTTGTTCTCCTGAATGACACTAGTTGCCACAAAAAGAATACTTATTGCTTCTATTTGTATGTGAATCTTATGCTTTTACCTTCACTCTTTTAAAACTCGTGGCAAAAGCAAAAAATTGAAGGCAAAAATATATGTATTGAGTCAAGATTCTCACAGATAGATAAACGGCACAAAATTCTGATTCTGATTGTGGTTTACATTTTTTGTTCAGATTAAATTCTCATTAATAGCAAAAAATTAAGCATGCTATTTGGATGTGAGATGTAGTAACCTTCATCTGAGGATCTGATAGAACTGTGCATGCAGGAACGCATTATGACGATGATTTGCTTTACTCTATCATTAATAAAGGAATTTGAGATAACTCGACCGATCCTTATTGTTACATCAGCTGCTGGAATATCGATGTGGGAGGCAGAGTTTTTACAGTGGGCCCAATCTATCAATACAGTGGTTTATTGTGGGAATCGAAATTCCAGGGATGTTATTCAAAAGCTCGAGTTTTTTGAAGAAAGTGGATGTGTGATGGTTCAGATAGTCTTATCAACATATGATATTGTCTCTGCCCCTGCGGTAACGTTTCCATTACTTTGTTTTTATGGCATTCCTAATCACTAACATGTTTTCTATGTTTTAGTGGTTTGATTTCCTTCACAGTTGGAATGTGCCTTGCAATTTTATTATGTAAGAGAGTAATCAAGTTTGCAGCATCACATATGTCATGCAACTTCTAGAAGTAACATGTATGGCTTATGCATATCCTTTTAAGCATGTTCCAACAATCACTATAGATAGGATGCCGTGGTGCAGACTAGCAGGGACAAATTCAGTAATTTCACTGAGACCTTGGAAAAGTGGTGGCACTTTGTGTCTTAGATATGTAGGTTATGGCATGCTAGATATTTTGGCAAACCATCTTTGGCTGGATTGTATTTCACATATTTTTGTGTTTACATTCTATACTCCATTAGCACACACATGTTAATAGTGTATTCAATATTGACATAATCAGCATATTGCTTTTGTGCTTCAGGATCTGAACTTTTTGGAAAGCATTCAGTGGGATGTTCTGATAATAGATGAATGCCTGTGCCTAAAATTTAGTGTATTCAATGTTGACATAAACAGCATATTGCTTTTGTCCTTCAGGATCTGAACTTTTTGAAAGACATTGAATGGGAAGTTCTCATCATAGATGAGTGTCAGCGCCTAAAATTTTCAAAAGCACTTTCTCAGATGGACCAATTACGTGTGGATTTTCGACTTATGCTATTCAATGAGCAACCAAAGGTCTCTGAATATTTTTCTAGGTCCCGGAGATTTTTTTCTTATTTTAAAACATGCATCTTATTTGTTGCATTTTCTATGCTACAGGATAATGCAGATGAGATATCTTATTTGCTATCATTCCTTGATTCATTGAATGAGTATCCACCTAAAGATTCTTCTGAGCATCAACAACAAGATGGCAGCGAATATCTTGTTTCATTGAAAAGCAGATTGTCAGAATACATTGCACATGAGCGAAAGCCAGAACCTCTCTCAAGTGCCAACTTGATAGAGTACTGGGTTCCAGTAGAGTTGGCTAATGTGCAGGTGGAGCAATACTGCACTATTCTTATGACAAATATGGATTCCCTGTGTAAGATGCTGAAGAAAAATGATTCTGTTGAAGCTCTCAGGGACATCCTTCTTTCTTTGAGAAAGGTCTGTGTAAACTTTCTTTCTTTAGTCATACAATATGAGGATACATTTTGCAATTTACTTTAATAAAATTTTGATAGTCATTGTCTTTTGAGAATTTGGAAAACTAAAACCAGTTTTTTTGAATCACGATAATTTACGATTGCATCTTCAAATTCATAAACATTTAAACAATGGCTGGTGGGTCGCCACACAAATTTGTCGTCTTTGCTTTTCCATTCACCTCTCTAAATAAAATTTTCAATAGTTTTCAATACCTTAAAAAGAAAGAAACAAATGCATATATATGTCCAAAAATGACCTAGGTGGGATAATGGAATTGGAAAGCGCATTCAGTTGCAATAGAAAAGTATGAAAGTATGTATGACATAGTGACTGCACACTAAAGGTAAACACTAGGAGGGGTGAAATAAAAATATATAAGCTTCCAATTTTCAACTATACAACACAAGTTCAAGTACAATTAGTCAGATGAGGAAAATCAAGAAGCTGATGGAGATAGAAGATTGAAGTGGGATGAAGGCTGAAATGCAGGACTGTTATATGTCTCTCTTAAACTTCAGGGCAGAAGAAGTAATGCTATCATTATCAAACTGGGTGAGAGGGCCAATGTAAGGTCTGACAATATCTATAGAATAGTGTCCTGGGCTAAGAGGCCTGTGCTGGACGTAACTGGCAGGAAGGAGATACTTTCCTCAAAATCTTTCCTAACATCCAAGGAAATTCTTTTCTACAAGTACAGATAAGATAATATAAGATAGTTCTATTAATGTGCATGTATAACCAAAACCTGATGCTGAAGCAGCGTAATCCTGTCCTGCTGTGTACACGAATAAGAAGGCGCCGAAGCCCTAGTCACTGCTTGTGTATGCAGACTGGGACACAGATCTGCCAATATCACTCTCGAGAGCTGTAACCTCAGATGAATGCTTATTACCCAGGACAGAAGAGAAAGGGTGAAAGAATGAGGTGTTTGGTCAAACAGCAGTTGATCTCTCCCGTAATACTTGATGCCATAGAGTGATATCTTCTTGAAGGTACAAAGCTAGGTATCTCTTGTCAGGCCAGTGGGAAATGTGGTTAGCAGTCCGATTGGGTCTCTATAGAGGCAGTAGTAAGTCACCTGAATCTCATAATAAACAGGATACCAGAAGATACCTGAAGATGAAATGTTCTTCAGTCCACCTCCCAGAGAGAGCAAAGGCAACACACCCTATCCTCTTGAGAAATTTGGTGGTCTATTTCCACTGGCAATTGATGTGAATGAATTCTGAGTTTAGCCAAGCAGAATCATGATGCTGTGTGTCTGATTTCACCGGATATTAGGATGACCAATAATTCCATCCTTAATCTTCATGAAATGTTGAGTGTAGAAGGCTAACTCAGGACTAAGAAGTTGAGGTGGAGCAAGCCAAGTGATCTGAATGTATTGCTGATATATATCATCCTTGACTGCTTGGTTAACAACCTTCTTTTCAGGAAGAAGGCAGGAAGGAGCAGTTGAGGAGTATTTGAATGGGGATAGTTGATCTATGGAGATAACTGACTGAAGACGCAAAATAACTTCCAAATACCGGCCCTGGTGATGTCTATTAGAGCTCTTACAGGAAATCCTTTTTAATGGAGCAGAATTTTAATTATGGGATGTTGCTTGGCCTGATGTGCATTCACTTATGGATATAAGGCAATGAAGATAAAAAATAAATTGAAAGATGCTACGAAGTTGAAGAGAGGATGAGTGTCAAATTTAGCCTGAACAATACATTGTGGAACAGTTCTTTTACACGATACATCAATGGAGCCAAAATAGCTTGGAATTTCTTAATACAAGCTCAATTAGCATGCCCCAGACTAGGCCCCCAAATCTCAGATCCATTAAGAACTATGGGTTTGATAATGCAATTAAAGAGGCCTGTATTTTTAAGCATATCTTGGAATTGCAGCTGGAAACATTGGTATTGCAGGACTGAGAGGGATGTGTATTCCTTGCAAGTCTGTAACTGTGAAGCCGACTGAAGATTAAGAGGACCTGTCAACTGAACCCCTAGGTAGGTGTAGGTGGTGAGGATCTCAATCAGTCCACCCTTACAAGAGAACTTAAACTTAGAAAGGTCATTCTTTGATGTGCTGAGGCTTAGTCTTCCTATGGTTGACATGCAGCTGTCCTAGGTTGTGAAAACAAGGCAGAGCATCCAACCGTCCTTGCAGGTCCTCAGGAGTATCAGCGAGAATAATTACCCCATCTGCAGAAGGCAATATATAACAATCAGGACATGATGTAGAAGGCAACCATTATCAACACTGATGCTTCAACAAATTATTTCTTCAAGCTTGTAAATGTAGGTCTCAAAGAGTGTGGGAGAAAGAGGACATCCTTGTGTGACATCAAAGTGCTCTGATCATTCTCTGAGAAACTGGAGGCTGTCCAAAAATGATCAACTACCCAATAAAGTCTGCTGATGGCAGTGATAAATAGCTTTGAGATGCTAATGTCCTCTAGTCTCCAAAACAAAAGATGCTTGGGAATAGTGCCAAAGGCCTTTCTAAAGTGCACAAAACAGTAAAAGACTTTAGAAGACTGTTAATGGGCCTCCTCGATAATAGCCTGGAGAATGAAAATAGGGTCAGTAGTTTGATGATCACTCAGAAACCAGCCTGACCTCTTGCTCTAAGCTTGCTTTGCTTCAACAGTACTGGAGTTCCATTCCAAAACGATGGCATAATGCTAAGCAAGTGACCACGATGAAGGGAAGCTAGATCAAACAGCTTCATTAAATAATTCTGCAACTCAGCCTGAAATTCCTAAAATTAGTAGTAGCCTTTCTAGTGAACAGTTTGTGAATGGCTTTTGATATCCTCTGAAGAGAAGAGTTGACATGAATGGCTTTTGTGGAGGGAGGGGGGTTGAAGAGCTGATGGGTGGGCTGCCCCGGGATATTTTATACGGAACTAGCATGGGTGGGAGACCCATGTTTGGAGATTAATGCACCTGGGGCAGGGCTGTGGAGAGCAAGTTGGTAATATAAGCTTTTCAGATTGAGTTGGGCTGAGCTCGGAGAACTAAAAGATCCTTGAGACAAGCAAAACAGGTCCAAGAGGTCTTGAATGAAGGTGAGAAGTCTCTGGGTTGCCCTAGTAGCAGTATGCAAAGATGTAAGGTGCCTCACTAACAGTTCTCCTCGTATTCTCAAACCGGAAGGATCCAAAGGGTTCCTAACATCTCCAGTGTCTGATATGGGCTAAAATCAGGTAATCACCATGGTGGTCTCATGTAAATTCCTGAATCTGAAAGTGGTAGCCTCTTGAAGCAAGAGGGCCAGGCACATCTTATCATGATAATGGAAGAAAGTATGTGCATGTGTGCATGCGTGTGTGTGTGTCTGTAATCAGTTAATGGGGTTGAAACTGGTCCCACCCGTATTACATCATTACTGGATTATCGTAAATTGTAATATTGCAACGAACCAACTTATTGTAGTATTGCAATTAACCACATTATCGTGATATTATCACAATGGAGGAAAGTATACATTGATAAAGTAAGCCTATACATTATTCCAGAGCCCACTAGTTTGTTGAACACGACTTATTTATACATTTACAGTGTTGAAGTTGATGTCAGTGTTGACAGAAACTCTAAAAAATTGTGATCATCACGAAATCATGATTTTTGCCAAACCCAATGATTTATTTGTAGTAGCCCATTTTCTTTGTTCCACAGGTACTCATGTTGGGTTTGGGGGCTGTTTCAGAGATGCTTCCCACCCTCCCAAAAACATGTCATGTTGTCCTGGAAACGCGTTTCACCAGATTAAAGAACCATCCCACCGTCCCAAAGAGGCGATTTTTTTATGAACTTCAAAAAAAAAAAAAGTGAGAAAATTATTGTTTTTTGCTGTTTTTCCTAATTAATTGCCAATCCGATTTTTAATGGGCCTTCCCAATAAATTTCCAATCACAATTTTTCGATTCTAGTTGATATGGGTTTGTCAGGTTGTAATGCTTCTGTAGTAAAGTCCTCTGTGGGAATCATTAAAGGAAGAATATGATAATTTCGTCTTAGAAGTTAAAGTAGAAGGGTAAAAGTCGAGAATGAAAACAACAAATTGTTTGAATGGATGAGGCAATGGTAATGAGGATGGCCCCACTCTGAAGGGTAGGTTTGATTTTATAGCTTATTCTTTGGAAAGTGGAGAGAATAATTAACTGATATTGGTAGGTTGACGGTGGAAGTTGGGATTAGTGCAGATTACAATCAATGGCACAAGTTAATGCTAGACTAGTATAGATTAAATGAACAAATCTTGGAAGATGCAAGAAATTGAGGAAATAGTGAGAATGTGGCCTTGTTGTCTATGTGAGAGTGAGCAAATTGGCAATTGAAAGTGTGCTATTCATTTAGCAATTATGAGGAGCACTTGAGTGTTGGCTAGGCTAGAAGTGAGTAACATGGAAAGCAAGAAGAAAGTCAATGGTCCTTAGGCCTAGGCAATGCAAGCAAGTCCAAGATAGTAATATGTAAGAGATTGAGAAAAAAGTTAAGTGGGTTTCCTATATACATGTCAATGAGGAAATCAGATTTGTTTAGTTCATTGCAGTACACAGGTTTTACAGAATAGATGGATTTATATTAAGGTTTGATTTTTTTATGCAATTAAAAAAAATATCGTGTTCATTTTTCTGTCGACAATGTAAGGAAAAAAGATAAAAACTACATTGAGTTGAATCTTTAAGTCTTTGTTAACAGTTTATAGAATAATCATTATGTAATTCATTCACTACCTTAGTTTGTTTATGTTTTCCATGCCTATAACTGCGTCTTGGAAGTTTTTGTTCCACATTAATACCTGTTCTGTGAAACATGCCCATGTGGCTTGTGGCAAGTGGAAATTCTGTAGGTCATCTAGTGTATCTATCCTGTCATAATCTTTTCAGGCTTGCATCAAGCCTCCTTTGTTTATTGAATGGGTGATAAGCTTATGGGGGCACAGCTCACTATGATTTGAACCTTGAGCTCAATATGGGTGGTAAGGACTTGAGAACTTATAATACCACCACAGCCCAAAGGATACTTATATAAATTTTAAATTTTGCAACTTTCCTGCACCAATCTTCGGTTTGCAGTTTCTGCCTGTGTGTTTTTGGAAACTTAATGTAGCAGTATTATCTTATTACCAGCAGTTTTTGTAGCAGAGATAGCATTTTTATCATTCTATTCTGTATATTTGCCTTTTATGCCAGAATAGACACCATCTTGAGTGCACTTTCAAGGAAGTACAATTTTGCTATACATGATTGCTTGGCCATATTTGCTGGGGAATATGTATTATTTTGTGGCTTCATAGTTGATGGTGATTTAGAGGTCCTTGTTGCCATTCTTTGTGGACCTTTTTCACATTGGTTATTTTGCCTGTGGGCAGCATTTGGCAAAGGAGAAGAAAATCATGATTACTGTTGTTCATGGCTTTATTTTATTTTTATTACTTGCTTCTTTGTAATATTGTAGGATCGCTTGTTTTGATACGCTAATGGCTCTATTTCTTGTTAATGAGTTATGATTCCCAGCAGTATGGCTGACAGCCACTGAATTTTGTTGCAGTGTTGCATTCATCCTTATCTTGTGGATATCTCATTGCAAAGTTCTCTAAGGGAGGGCCTTGCAGAAACTGAGTTTCTTGATATTGATATAAATGCAAGCAGCAAACTGCAACTCTTGGACAACATACTATCAGAGCTAAGACTAGAAGGCCAAAGGGTGTTGATTCTTTTCCAGGTTTGTATTTTCTTTATCATAATGGTAATAGATAATGATTAGGCCTTCTAGAATGTTTGTGGTGTGATTTCATTTTCATTACTAGTAATGGAGAATGGATATTGAAAATTTTTCTACTTACTATAGTTTTATTTTTCTCTATATTGGATTTTCCCTTTTGCCCTGTTTTCTCTACACTTTTGGAAAAGAGATCTTACCACTGTGTTTATACTGGTAGGGCAACTTGATAATTATATTTGAATGTTTCTACATATATACCGCATATCTTAAATTTTTATCCTATAATCATAAGTTGTTGCAAGGATAATAGTTGTTTCCCATATGCTAGAGTGCTATAGAATAACTTGCTGTCCATTTTCCATTTTGTTTGGGGCAGTGGACTTTATGCAGGATCTATGGCCACATTGATGGTTCTAGATGTGCTTTTCCATTATTGGAAGACATAATCAAAATATTGGTAATGTGTACATCTTTGGAAACTGTACAGTTCACGTTACAACTCATCATCATAATGCTTTTTAAAATAACACAATGTAAGTGCTCTTTATGTTATTCCACAGTAATGCTGCAGGGAGAAGGGTTGGTATTCTGAATCTATTTCTGAACAACTAATTTCTTATAATGTCGATTACTGTCTATTTTTGATGGATGGCCAAATTCTGGCAACTTAAGTTTGATGCTTTATGCCTCTTTACTCAAATCATCAAATTTAATTAGAAAATGAATGTCTTTTTTCAATTGGTAAATATGTTCCCACTTGATAATATTATTGAAGTCAAGAAGCTAACCAACTCTTAACACAGCCATTGAGTTGGTGAATCATGGAAACTCAACTCAGATGTATATGCTTATTACGCCGATAGGCATCCTACAATGGCAGCCAGGAAGGTCAGCCACGCCGTAAACAATATTAATATTTTATTAAAAAAGCCGACATTAAGAAAATTATCCGCCGACATTAAGGGTTACGGTGGATTTAAAATATTTAAACTAGCTTAGATATATAAAATATATATATCTATAAACACCGAGAGTTATCAATCTCGAGGTGCCTATCTATCACACCCCCAAGAAATGAGATAGGCACCTCGAGATTGATAACTCTCGGCGTTTATAGATATATATATTTTATATATCTAAGCTAGTGTGTATTTCTTTACAGCCCATGCATACATGTGACATACAGGTGTGCACACATGTATATGTGTGTTATGTGTTTGTTTATGTAAGCGCATATATGCATGTACCCATGCAGACACACTCTTCTGGGGCACACACTGTTGAATGGGTCTCTGTCAAGTGAATAGGTGCAAAAGCTCTCTCATAGCCTCCTATTTTCTGAGGGCTGTGTAACAGTCATTGTAAATCATAATAAGTTAAATAGTTTCTGAGTAAGTCTTAGCCAACATCTAGGTTATCTGAGAAAATTGTATTTAGTATGGTCAAATGTCTAGGAATTGGTTTCTGCACTTTGGTTATCTATGAAGTTTTTGCTTAAATGGTGCTATATTGCATCCAAATTACCAAGAGCCTCAAAATCTTGACAAAGTAAACATTCGTAATATCAAATATGTGACTTTTCCATTGACAGCGGAAAATCTGATGATTTGAATGAATATTTCTTAAGTACTCCAGTTCCTTCATCAAATTGGGTAGTGCCATATTGATGGCTCCAAAGTCATATGAAAGTGATAGTCTTCCCAAAAATGAAGAGCTAATTCAGCTGGGACAATGTGAAGTCCCATCTGCTGTGCTACCATGCATTTATCACCATTGTGCTCTAAGTCCCTCGTTAAGATAGGAAAGACACTTGAAGAGCTCAATGTTCAGGAATTGGCTGAGCATTCGAATTGAAACGATGCAAATTTCAACCTCCTATCCTGCCACAACCTCATATTAAAAATGGACAAGTATTGAAGGCATGTAAGAACCAAGGAAGAAGTCACATCATCAATGCCACAAGTGACACATTAAAACTATGTTTTGAATTTCTATAAACAAAATACATGGTAGCCCATTAATTTTTTTTATGAAAGTTTGCTAAGGCCAACAGCTTAACACATAGTCCTCCTATCCTTTCTTTTCAATCACCATATGCATTTAATTCCAACTAGTATCATGATAATATTTCTTAACATATTAAAAGGACCATTGCCATGAGAAGCCTGTGGAAGTATATCATAAAAAATCCTTTTTCTTGTCTGCTTGCTTGGCCAGCCAATTTTTCAAGCATACATGCAAACTTATGTTCTTGTTTGTCTATTCTGTACAGAGTGAATAATTTGTAGTTTGGACATTCAGCGTCTTGTGTAAATAAACTAACCAAAGTTCCACTAAGTCCCCTAAATACAAAAAGAACATAAATTATAAAAAATCACAAATTGAAGAACATTCGAGACTCCAGAAAACCAATTGAATAATAACTAATGAATCAATGATAAACAAAATGAGAATGCCATGCCATGAAAGAATTTGCAAGGTTGCAGCAGAAAGTGACTTAGATTGAAGAGGACTGAAAAATCCATGCCATATCACATTTTAATGTAGTCTGAAAACGTAAAATGAAAACATAGATTAGTATTAGGAGTGAAAGTCAACCTTGTTCAAGGTTTTGTAGGTTTTTGCCTGCTTTTTCTAAATTGAGGACCACTGTTGGGATGTCTGGCAGTTGCCTCTAAGTACATTCATCTATTGTGTTCCCCTCTCTCCATCCCAAGTTTATCAACAGGTGGGGATATGTATGCCTTGAATAAAACATTTAATGAATAAGGATTTTTTTAAAAAAAAAATCAATACTTCTTATACACATCCGCCATGGGGGTTGAACCCGGGTCTCATCACTGATAATGCAATTGGCGTCCTTGCCGGTAGACCACACGCACGCGGATATGAATAAGGATCTTTTATCCATTGACTGCTTTGAATTTTGTCCTTTAGAACAAAAATTAAGTCCAACAAGCCCTATATGGAGGGAAAGCGCTGAAAAATTAAGTCCAACTTGCCAATATGTTTGTATGGGCCAAGTATTATGTCGTTTACCTTGGGCTCAGATGAATTGGCAAGTCCCAATATTAATCAAGCTTTGTCATGGGGTTAAGACTTGAAATGCAAGGAGGTTTAATACTTGAAATGGTACAAATAAGATAATATGGAAAGTTCCCTTCGGTACCTCTTATACAACATTTAGGCATGCTTGCTAGGCGTGAGCAACAAAAATTTACCTTTATTTTTACATGGCATGGATAAGTGCTGCTCTCTTTAAAATGAAATTATGATTTTAAGATTATTTTGATAAGATATCATTTACAGAGATAAATCAATACTATGACATTGATGTGCTCTCAAGGATGAGATCATGTGACTGCTGCAACACTTCTTCCTTTGTGTTCATCCCTTGTTGCCTTTCATCAGTGGCATAATATTGAAGATTCATATTTCATGTAGACAACCAATGGCTAAATGTTTATAAATTAACTAATGAGGTACTTTAATAATGAAGATAACAGAAGCATTATTCTGTTTGTGGATGGTGTATTTCTTCCCAGTTCTTGTATGTATATGTTACTTTGATGCATCTAGCTTGCATTATAGAAATCTAGTTTAGTGAAAGACCACTATTTTATCTACCCTTTTATTTATTGAATAAAAAATCGTAGTATGCAAATTGTTTATTTTTAGTCTCTCTCATATATAAATATCTTTCGGTGATAGCAATAACTTGTCATAATATTTTTTTATTATTTACACAGATGATTGGACGTTCTGGGGGGACTTCCATTGGTGATATATTAGATGATCATATCAGGCAACGGTTTGGGGTGGATTCTTATGAGCGTGTTGATGGTTGCTTATCCTCGACCAAGAAGCATGCAGCCTTGCAGATGTTCAACAGTAAGGACTCTGGGCGGTTTGTATTTTTACTTGAAAAACGTGCTTGTGGAACAAGCATAAAGCTTTCTTCAATTGACACTGTAATAATATTTGACAGTGACTGGAACCCACTCAGTGACTTACGAGCCCTACAGAAAGTGCAATTCGATACCCATGTTGAGCACTTGAAAGTTTTTCGACTGTACTCTCCTTATACTCTGGAGGAGAGAGTGCTGATTTCTGCTAAGCAAGATTATGTACTTGATAACCATTTAGAAAATTTAAATGCCACAGTTTGCCAAATGCTGCTTAAGTGGGGTACTTCTCATCTTTTTGAGTGGTATGATGAGCTTCATGATTCAAATGGTCACAACCTAAAAGTGACATCTGGTTATAGTAATGAAAATTTGAAGTCTTTGGCAAAAGACATCTCAGCATGTGCACATCATGGCTTTCACCCTGATAACAGATCAAAGAATGCTCTCATTCAAAGAGCATCACGATCAAAGGGGTATGGCAAAGGTGTTCAACTGCTTGGTGAATCAGACAAGAAGTTAACGGATGAGAATATGCCTAGCAATATTTTCTGGGCAAAACTACTGAAGGGAAGGCAAATAGAAAAGCATGGTTCTTCCTCACAGTTGCTGAGAACAAGAAAAAAGGTGCAATATTGTGAAAGATCACCTGCAAAAGTGGCATCTGAACCTGATGAAGTTGAAGCAAAAAGAAAGAAAAGACGAGTTGCTGAAACTGTTGATCCAATGATTTTAACTTCGTGGATTCAAGATAAAAAGAAATCGCTGGCTAGTGGAAAGGAAACAAATGAAAACAGCACTGACTTAAATACAGATGGTACTAATCAAGCACCCAACAATTCAATTAAAGATAATTCAGGGAATGATTCAAATGTAGTATATAAGAAATCATCTACAGATATTCATTCTGAGAAATATCCTAGCCCCTGCTCTGGTTCATGTGATGCAGAAACTGAAACTGCTGGGTCTGAAAATGAGAATATTGATGGTAAATTGACTTTAGCTGCACAAGCTGCTTTTAGAGTTGAGGAACATGAGGATGGAAAAGCTTTGCGGTTGGCACAACAATGCCTTCATAGCAGACTTAAGCCAGAGATAGTGGTGCTTTGCAAAACACTGCAACTTCCGGTATGTTTTAATAGCAAATGGTCATCTTCACACTAAGTTGCTCAAAATGTTACTATAGTTCATCAACAAAACTTTATAAATTAGTACTAAAAAATATTGTTCTGACAAAATATACCAGTATTAATTGTCTTATGTTTAATGGCAAATACTTTCTCTTCTTGAATGCTTAAATTGCACTCTGGACATAATTATTCCTCTAGTTGTCATGAATTGTTCATTTCTCTATTTGCATTATTGATTACAATGTATCTGATTTATGATAAGATTCCCTGATGATGTGCCATGAATGTGGTCTTGAAAGGTCGACCTGAAAACATTCATATGCAATTTACCCAGCAATGTTGGATGCAAAAGATTCCCTTAGTGGGAAATTATATTACATTCATATGCAGTTTACCAAATCAGACCTACAATCAAAATGTTGAGGTTGCTGGGAGACATCCCTTTACCAACATTTCCAAGACTGTAGGGAGGATGGGCAGTGGGTGGCTGGGAATACCTGGACATCTCCAAAAAAGAATGCTTTGAAGTGACGGACTAAGATTCAGCATCTGACAGACTTCTTTAACTTGTTGGCAGCAAGCACAGATTTTCATTTAAATTACAATTATTCCCTTTTTTGTACTGTGACACGTAAAACAATAATTCATCTATGCCAAAATTCTACTTAAATATTCAGAATGTGTAATCTGATGCACAATATATATGCCGCTCTCGCTCTCTCTCTCACACACACACACATATTTAGGGTACCTCCAATGTCCTCTCTCTCTCTCTCTCTCTCTCTCTCTCTGGGATCTCACTCTCTTACATACATATCTATATCTTTAGGGTACCTCCAATGTCCTCTCTCTCTCTCTCTCTGGGATCTCACTCTCTTACATACATATCTATATCTTTAGGGTACCTCCAATGTCCTCTCACTCTTGCATACATATTTAATATCTTTAGGACACCTCTCTCTCTCTCTCTCACACACACACACACATTTGGGAAACGGGAAGACCATCTAATTTTAGTGATATTTACAAGTATTGTGATTAAATACATAATGCATCTTGATAGAGATGTTTTTCGGTTTCTCACTTCAACCAGTCTATATAGCAAGTTGGATTAAAAAATGAAAATACATGTGCCATTGCATGCTCAACAGAGAACTATTTCCACAATATGTTTACATAACACAACGATACAAATGAGAATTCAGATAGCTAGAGGACTATATAAACATAGTGAAATAAGCAATAATATAAAATGCACATACAGATGGAAAAATGTCGGATTATGCGCATAACCTTCATAGATGACATGAAATGATATAATGTCAAATAAAAATGATGATGATGCTTATTGAAGGGATGCAAACTCATGGTCGTTGCAGAGTTGGGGGATGTTTAGAGCATTACCATGCGTTTACCCATTTAATGACCTTTTCAAATTTATCATACAAGGTTTATGATATGATTCCTTTGATCACTCATCATCGTGTGATGTTTGTTACACATGGTAAAAGATTATAAAATATGCAGGGTGAACCACGAAATTGAATTTCTTATACCTTCTCTTGGCCTGGCATATGAATAAGGAAATATTGGTTAGTTCAACTATAATAGATTTTAATTAGGGGTATAAGGTTGTAATGAAATCAAATTTATGTTATCCTCCATAGATGACCAATGTAGGTCAGTGGAACTTGAGAGTACCTCCTGTAATAGTAATGTGTACTAGCGATAGATGAATTGTAGGAGACAGAACTAAATAAACAAAGACTGAAAACAGAATAAATTCATAGGGGTATAACCTAGAACATATGATTGAAGCAACAACTACAAATAAATGGCCAAGAGATTGACTATCACTTTATAAACAGAGGATCATTGAGGTAAGAGAAGAAAGCTTCAAGGTGACTGTGTCATAGATTCAAACCTGGCATTAAGATCGAGGATTTGCTGGTCTTATCTGATATAACATTGAAGAGACTGGATCAGGATCTGATATTGTTGATCCTAGAGTTTCAAGGGCTTAGTGGGTTTGGCTGGATGATCCTTCGGGAATGCAAAATCCCTCTCATCTGATATAACATTGAATAGACCAGATCCCAAGACCAGACCCCAGGATCTGATATTCTTGATCCTAGAGTTTCTGGAGCTTAGGATGATTCTTGGGGAATGCAAAATCTCCATTTGATGTCTTTCCTAATGTTTACCTGAAACAAAGCTGGTAATGCATTCCAGCCTGTGAGAAGGTCTGAGAGTTCCATGGTGTTGAAATGGTCTAGTGTTTGGTATGGAATTATCAAGGAGGGTGTTTGATACCAACAACATGAAACTAGTTGTAAGTAAGATGTGATCAATTACATGGGCTTCAATGCCTGTGTCATGATGAGACCTTGTCCCAAAGGAAGAGAGCAATGCATCACTTTTTTGGACAGCAGGTAATGGGACAGGAGAAGATAAAGTTCTCGTCGTTCTCTCCAATTTATGGAGAGAAACAGGAGACGAGACCCTATTGTCCCAAGGAAGATGGTGGTTAATCTTTTGATGCTGAGTTGGTGTGAGTGGAGTTTTATATGGCCCAAGGGCACCCTTAGTCTATGTGGCCAATGATGTTGGAGGTCTTATGGTTCAGAAAAGATGCCATCAATAATTATTGGAAGTGCACAACATAGAAAGGCAATTTAGGATTGAAATGTTGGGGGAGACATCCAATTAACCTCCGTGTACTGCCAAAATATAAGTTTAAAGAGGTTTTTGTATTACTTCATTTAAAGGAAGGAGGTAATGGTATGAATGAGTGCCCAAAAAAGGAAGCGGATAAATATATTTTCTAGTGGTATGAATGAGTGAACCAATGTGAAATTACCAATATTGGCAATGTCTAGCAACACCCAAAGGAACAAACCATTAAAAGAGAATAGTGCCAGTTATAATCGCATGTGAACCAGAGGCTATGAATATGGAAAACAAATTTAAAGAGTGTTATGGTGAAGGGGCTGGACTACAAACTTGATTTTGGATGGTAATCTGCAAAACTTTCTATTTGCAACAAATTATGCTTAAGCATGAGTGTATGGGCCCTCTCGATACAAGTTTAAACAAGTCGAAGTTGGGGCCTTGCTGAATATGACACTTGAACTGGTGATTCTTGATTGAAGGTCTGATCCATCTTATTATTTTTGGCAGATTGATTGTTAGGCATCAATCACATATACTAGAAAGAAATAATGAACTTCTCTAAATGTCCATGAATGACCAAAATAGGTCAAGGGGACTTGAAAGATATATTATGATACAACACACTATGGAAGCTAGATAAATCTGGCTTTGAATTTAAAGAAGATTTAACATGTAATTAAACTAGACCGAACCGAAGTATACTAAACTAAATGTCTAGTACACAATCCCAGCAGTTTGTTTGAACCCAAAACATGGCAAACCCTAAACATGTAGAGATTAGAAGACGTTGTGCAGTGCCAACAATACAGATAGCAATATAGTGAAGAAAAAGAGCAGATAGCAATACAGTGAAGAAAAAGAGCTCAAGTGAAAAAAAGAGTCGAACTCCAGTCTGTAATGGAATGCAGAGTGGCAACAGAGGTACAAGTGTTGTCAGGATTTGATAATGTTCTTAAGAGAATGGCCAGGAATGAACAGGCCTAGGTGGATTATCCTGGGTGGGTGCAAAGATCAATCCCCTGCAACACGAGTCTGTCTGGCCCTCCTGGACTATAATTAAGAAGAGATTGACACTCTTCATTTAAAAGCAACAGTCCCATTTAGCCTTGTGCAAGTGCTAAAACCCTAGCAGCTACTTGCATGGGAGTTTATGGTCACACGAATCAAATCAAATGCATTGATCAAAATTTATCATGCTTCAGATGCTTTGTAAATTTATAATTATAGGCTAAACTTTTTTCTCTGTGTTCTCTTACTCAAATCAAAATGCATTAATCGAAATTCATCATGTTTTGGATGCTTTATGAATTTATAATTATAGGCTAATGTTTTTAATCAATTGCATTCACCAAAATATATCATGTTTTGGTTTTTAAGTCATGTACTCTTTTATGTTACACATTAGATACTTCAGGGGATATTAAATTTGAAGCTTTGAAATCCTTTTGCCTGCTATTGTGCTACTTTCTCAGACAATGTAAGAGAGTAAGCTTGAGGTTCAGCTTTATATTTTTTATTCCCTTGGCTATTAGAATTTAAGTGTTTCATTAATCATTTTTATGGTTGCTGTGGTAACAAGGATATGCTCAATTTTTGATCCTATGATAATTTCTTTTTTTGCAGGAGGAGGTAACAAGGATGGCAGGGGAATTTCTTTCTTATGTGATGAACAATTATCGCCTTCCGAAGGAACCAACCAGCTTGCTTCAAGCTGTTGAAATATCCCTGGTATTATCTTTTGTTCTCACATTGGTGACTTGGTTGACTGTGCATCTTTCAGCTATTATGTTAAGGACTGCTGTCGGGAATTGTTTTTATATTGGTTTAATTAAATATTAACACATATTTTGATCTGTTTTGTGGAATTCATAATGAACTTGAGGTCATAAGTACACAATAATGACGATTGTACTATATATCAAGGTCACAAGTACTTGCTAAGATTATATTATACATTATTCATTTCACAGAACCCGTGCAAAATGGTATGAATCTATCAAGCAAATTAACATATAATGCCTTTCACTTACTTTTGTTGATGGTGGTTCATCATTTATGTTTTAAAGGCAAAGCAACTAACCCGATTATGTTATTTGTATAGATTGAAGTCATAGAATCATAAGTATTTGTACAAGTATAACATAGTATACTATATTCAGAATAAATGCAAAATGGTTTAGACTTGATTGGACTGTTATATAACCATCTCATGCATGCAAAGGACGTTGCCATCTATGCTTTAAAAGACATTTTATCTTATTATGGTATTTGTCTCACTTGTGGTAGGACATTTGTTTTAAGAGTGTGATTGGTATAGTATTAGCTAAACAGCCTTTCAAGCAAAATCATATATAACCATGAAAACCAATAAAGGTTAGATGCACAAAACAATGCAAGCAGAAGGATCATCCGCATAATTTTTTCTTGTTGATACCTGACCAATAATTGTTGAATGCTGACAATATATTAGTGTGTGCATGCCTATGCTATTGTTGAGAGAGGCATCCTGTGTTATCTGGGACCCATAGAAAAATTTACCATACATGTGGTGACTGCAGTGAAAGGCTGGGTGGTTCAGAGGTATTAAGTTGGTTTGACGTAGGGACCATCCCTGCATAGGCTTCAACACTTGGTGTGGGGGGATTAATCAGGGGTTCAACTAGTTTTTGGTTTGGCTAGGGGGTGTTCTTTTTGGCAGGAAGGATGGTTTAATATTTGGAATGGCCCATACAGTTGTACATACGGATATTATAGTTCAACTAGAATAGAATGCATACAAAGGTGCATTGAGTTGTTACTAAAACAGACAATCATGCTTCTAGATATGCCAAAAGTGTTTTAGACTTGAAAACAATGATGTCGACTATGTTCAGGGCAAGACAGCCATGAGAGTAATACTAAACAATTGATAATTATAATCTGCAATGAATTGTATAAAAAAGTCAAAATGAAACTAAAGATCTAGCTATAGACAGAATACTAATTGTCAATGGCATAGTATTCTTTAATCAGTGCACATCAATATTATTATAATATTTGGCATGTGTGAAAAAGGAACCAAACAAATATCAAGATAATCAAAACATCATTTCTAGTTTAGTAGCACATACCATTCTGTGTGTGGATGTGCTGGTATGCACAAATTTATAATGAAGAAAAATGCCATGGGTTTGTATCATCCTGTGTCTAACAGGGTTTAATGTTAGTAAACTATTAACATGCTATTTACCTATGCTGCTTTAGATAGTCTTCACAGATGGCACCAGTACATTTGGAACAGCTTTCATCAATGTTTTACTGATAAAATGAGACACATCATCTCCTACGGCTCTTGCCCACATTTGCTTACAACCTTGCTCTGTTTATCTTCGTATGCTTTGAAAGGAGATGTTCAGTCCTAGGAAAGTTCCACTAAAAGTTTGTATGGTGCAACCAAATGGACTTGTTTTGCATCAAATTTCTGTTTTTTCCACCCTTCGATTTTTGTGGATATTTATGTTTGTGACAGGAGGATTGTTTCCTTACTCATATGTGTCAATCCAATGGACCTGTTTTCTATCATATTTCAGTTTTTTCCACCACCTCATTTTTGTGGATTTATATTCATGATAAGAGGACTGTTTTTTTTCTTTTAATAATGCATTTTGAAATAATCTTGTCTCCTCTTTGCTATTCAGTGCTGTGCAGCAGCTGGCTGCTTGAAATATAACATGGATCTGGATACGTCGATTGAACTTGCCAAATCACGTTTGAATTTTGAGTGCAAGAGGGCAGAGATTGAGTCAGTGTACTCAAAACTGAGGGAGCAGTGCTTGAACTTGAGAAGGGATATTCCACGCATTGGAGGACAGTCTGGGAGCAGAGTTACTCCATCTCCTGTAAATTCAGCTAGTCAGCGGTGTGCTGAAGAGAGTCGGTCACAAGATGATGGGTTGTCTGCTTCGAAAGATGACAATCAGACTGGATTGAACGAATCTGGAAAGGAGCCATTGGAGGAAACTGTAACCCTCAACACACAGCCTGTGGAAGATGATCCAAACCATGTAGATGAAGATATCGAAACTCATGTCATAAACCAGCAAGAGTTAACACTTCTTGATTCAATGGGAGTTGCCCATTCATCTTCAGGCCCTGAACCTGACATGCCAACTGGTAATCAGTCAGATTTTCTCTCTCCTGAAAAATTCAAGATAACAAAGGAACAAATTCAGGCACGGAGGCAGGCCCTACTGAGGCAACAGCAGGCAGAAGTTGCAGAATTTTTCAGACATCGTGAAAGAGAAATCAAAAAGCTTGAGGCAAGGAATTTGGCAGAGTGTCATAAAATCCAAACAATTTTCCAGAATTCAGAAGTCAGGGTTGCAAAGCTTAAGGAAGCAAAACTACATCACGCTGAAATGACTGGTCAACTTGAGAATCACTTGAAAAAGGCATTGCTTGTTCTTAAGAATAGGCAGTCTGCCCTGAGAGAGAAGGAAAATAAAAAATATGCTACATTGTTGGAGCATATAAATGCAGGACAAATATCTCCTTGTGATGCAATAGAATCTTCGTCTGTTTCTAAAATTTCTGTGCCTTTGGCCCAAAATTCTACGAGTGAAGCATGCAAAGCTAATGATGATACCTTGCCTTCCATTGCAGAAACTGGAAGATCAAGTCCAGTGTCAACTTCGGAACAGCAACAAGATAAAGCTTCTCTATCTGAATCGAGTATGGCTGTGGCATCTTCACAGTCACCAGAAATTCAGGAAAGTCACTTATTGAATGGACAGACAACTTTGCTACCGAATGATTTGCCTCAGAATGAAATAGATTCTCTACATAAAACTTGCAGACCAAGAGCATCGCTGGAGAGAAGCAGAAGCAGGTTGCGCATGCCTGTTCCATGCCAGGCAGATCCAATAATGTCCTCACCAGATTCTCAAACACAGCAGCAACCTAACCGGAATTTATCCGTACAACCAGATTCAATACCTCTGTCTAGAGGAGCTGGAGAGCAATTTCCCCAGGTATCTGAGCAGACAAATCAGGGTATGCCTGGCATCCATAGATCACAACTTGAACCTGTAGATAATACACTGAATGTCTCCCCATCTCTAGTGACAACAGTGCAAGTTGAATCATCCCAGCCACTTCAGGAGATGGAAGTAGTGGAGAGATCTGGCTCGGCCATTGAAACATCAACAGTTGCATGTAACACGCCTAGAGGAAATGACTCATTTCAGAGCGTGCAACATGTAATGTCTACAACTAATACTATGCAGTTTCGCATACCTGCATCTTCAAGGGTAATGCAAACAAACTTTGCAGACCCTTTGTATCATGAAATGCTTAAAATTTGGAAAGAACAGGACCGGATTAAGAAGCTGCATGAAGAAGAGGTATTTTTTAAAACTGGATGCAACTTTTCTGTATTCTTGTTGCAACATTTGTTTTACTTGATATTTGGTATATTTGTTTCTTTTCATTGCTTGATATATTGAGGCAAGAGATGCTTGGGAATACTCTCTTTATGAATGTAAATTTGGTTCCCTCTAACAGACATTGAGAATACAAGGCGAATATGAGAAGGAACTTGAAGAACTGAAGAAAAGATATACAGCATTGCTTCAGGAAAAGGAATGCTCTTTTCAACATAAAAGGAGGATACTGGAAACAAATTTCTACAAGGTTGATATGAATCGTCGCCTTGCTGAAGCATTTAAGATAAAAGATGCCAATGCTGCAATGCCATCAGGTCAGTCAGGTACTTGAATTTGAAGCATTCCTAATTGAAAGTATTTGTGTCTGATAAAGTTTGTTCTTTATATGTGTATTTGCATTTCTGTATCCATTCCAGAATAGATGTATTTCTGCACCTTCTGAGCCATGTTGCATTTTTTACAAATGTCTAACATAGTCTTACATTATTAGTTTCCAAGATGATCGCTTCATCAAATCCTCATTTTTAATATTAATTTAGCAAGAGGAGTATGAACTGCCTAGAATTAAGGAGAACATGATCCTTCATGTTATGCATGGATATGCAATGGAACATCCATTAACTTAAGTAGACGGATCTTTAATTCCAGCAGTGGAACCTTAAACAGATTTTTTTCAAAGTATTGTAGTGCTCTTTGGCTTAGTTTCACTTATTTTCTTGTAAAAGTAGTTACTAATGGAACCCTTAAACTTGCATCAAAGTACTGTTTCATGCCCATTAGTACTCATGTAAGAAAATAAGAGAGTATGGACAGTCTATAAAGAGACTGATGCAATGCTCATAAAGCCAAAAAACTACTGAAGAAGCAACATTTTACTGGTGCACCAAACTAATGCCTATTCCTATTTCAAACTAGCTAGTTTTTAATCATGGAAAAAAAATATAAGGTTGCTAAAATCCTGTTGAATGAAGACAATGCAAGTAAAACTAGTTAAATGCTCAGAAAGAAAACACAAACAAGCAAATAACAGAGTTATATAATATGGGAAAGCCTTTTGGGAAGAAAAGCCACAATGACTCATTCAAGCTTCTTATTCCCTTCAAAATAGAGAGATTACAAGAGTTGTCAGCATCAACTTGGCCATCACTGAGATGCACAGCCGCCATGCCCATTGTTGCATCTTCACATGGTGTCTCTCTGTGGTATCCTTGCTTTCTCATTGCTGGAAATGCATTGCCCCTGTTCTTGGCTCTCCAAATCACCCCTTTTCATCCATGTCCGTGTCCAAATATGCCTCATCTTGCCTCTTCCTCTTCCAAATCTGGGAGGGCAACTGATGTTTCTTGATTGCTGAGGTCCTTCCAAGTGGAAAGCATGCATGGAGACAATGTGTCAAGCCTCCCCCTGCAAATATTTTTCTAGCACTTTTCCAAATTAGTTTTAGGCCACCTTGGACAAGCCAAATCAGCCCATCTCCTGTCAGCTTGTTGGCTGGACTGTTTTGTTTGCCTTTTGAAGGTCCAAATGGATGCATTTTGATCAGAAAATTGGTAGGCACGTGTGCAATGATGTTAAGAACCTTCAGTAAAACATGTCTTATTTGGAGCTGTCAAGAGCAAGAAAGTGGAAAGCTTGCATGGAGATGATGTGTCAAGCCTCCCCCTGCAAATATTTTTCTGGCACTTTTCCAAATCACTTTTAGACCACCTTGCACAAGCCAAATCAGCCCATCTCCTGTCAGCTTGTTGGCTGGACTGTTTTGTTTTGCCTTTGAAGGTCCAAACGAATGAGTTTTGATTAGAAAATTTGTAGGCATGTGTGCAATGATGTCAAGAACCTTCAGTAAAACATGTCTTATTTGGAGCTGTCAAGAGTAAGAAAGTAAGACTGTACAACAAACTGAGTTTTGCCATTTTGACTAGCTGAATAGATGTTTTTTTAACATAAAACTTATACCAAAAATTTGTCTTGTTTGGAGCTTTCAAGAGCAAGAAAGTAAGACTGTACAACAGAGTGAGTTTTGCTCTTCTGACTGCCTAAACTGTTTTTTGACATAGACTTTATACCAAACATAGCTCTCTAAGTCCTCTGTCATCTGCAAAAAGAATCACTCAATTTGGACTTGATTTGGTTGATCTATGCCAAAAGTACTACTTACAGGTCTTGACTGTTATTTTTTATTTTTCCGAGGTTATGGGATGCATTTTCATTGAATGCTTGTAGGGTCAAGTTAAATTGACTATTCTTCCTTGACATCAACTTTTCATGCTTCCAAGTGACCTGCTATAAATCTATATGGATCATAGACTTAATGTTTTCACTTTTTAATTCTCTGTTGCTTTTACTGTTTGTGTTGGGAGTCATAGGAAGAACCAATCTTATATGTCATTCAGTCACGATTATGGTTTGTATGTTGTAATAATCAGTTATGGTATGTACTTTTTAATATGCCATTATGGTTATTTTTTCCATTTCTTTTTGCCCCTTTCTTCTTAATCACACAAAGTATGCTTCTAAATTTTATTGCTAAGAAGGTTGTAACTTTCACATTGTTCATGTGGTAAGAGGGAAACCTTACACCAGCGGTATGTTTGAAAAAATCAAATGTCAAGATGCACCACTTAATCTAATAAGTTATTTAATCCGGAATATTTGTAGAGGTTTCTGCAACTAATTTGAAAGGTAACTGACCCATGTTCATAGGTATAGCTCTTTTGTCCCACTGCATGGTGCTATATTTGTAAGGTGTTCAATTTTTGTAACCATGATAAATTCTCCCTGGCTGTTCCAGCTGAAACTGAAGTTACAATTTGTTTCACTTTTATAGAGGGAATTTTTGTCACTTGTTCGAGCAGAAACCAGAGCTATGTTTGACTTCACATTTAAGTAGAAAATTATTTCCACATGTTCCAGCAGAAACTAGAGTTAGGGTTTGCTTTACCTTTATACGCAAAATTCTTCTTACCTTTTCCAGCTGAAACCGGAGCTATGGTTTGCTTTGCATTTACATACAAAATTCTTTTTGCCTATTCTGGCTAAAACCAGAGCTAGGGTTTGCTATGTTTATACACAAATTTTTTTTTTTTGATTTGTTCTTAGTTGAAACTGGAGCTAAGGTTTGCCTCACCTATACATAGACTGGAGCTAGGGATTGTTTCACCTTTACATAAAAATTCACTTGTTTCAGCGGAAATCCGAGCTAGGGTTTGCTTTGCCAAAAGAAATTATTCTTACCTATCCCAATCGAAACCAAAGCTACATAGGAAATTCTTCTCACCCGATTTAGTTGAAATCGAAGCCAGGGTGTGGTTTGCTTTTGTGCAGAATTTTTTTGGCCTGTTTCAGGTGGAATTAAAGCTATTGTTTGCTTCATCTTTACACAAAAAAAATCACCTTAAGTTCTAGTTGAAATCAAAGCCAAGGTTTTGGATTTGACATGGAAACTCTGAATTCACATTCTCTTTGGACAATGTCAACTCTCAAAGTCAAGTAGAGTCGCTTCACCAAATGGATCATATAAGTTGAGTGTTTTGGGATTGAGCTTCAACAACAATTATAACACCTCCAAAACTAGCTTTAGAAGGACACCACCATGGAGGCCATATAATGTCAACTCCAAGCACAAGGTGAAAACCTATCAAATTAGAACAATCTGAATGACACTATACATCTCCAACCAACGATTGTTATTATCTCCAAGAGATTGTTCATGATATACTACACAAGCAAAGAAAGATCTCACCAACACAATAATCTCAAAAGCAAGACAAATGCTTATCAATAATATCTTAAAGTTCAAGAACATAATTCATGGGTTCAAGTGGTCAAGGTCAAAAGGACTCCTCCAATCATGGAGCCAAATTTGATGAGGAAAGGGCATGTTAAGCCAAAAAAGCTCAATCTTTGAGTCCGAGGTCTTCCAAATGCTGCCAATACATTAACGGCAGGCCATTATCTTTTGTATAAGACGTTGGATGTTAAGGATATTATCCTTGATTGGGATTGGGTAACCATTGACAACACTCTTCTAAGAAACATGTGGGGTCTTTAAGATCCAAGAGGAGATGTTTTACTCTCTCCTCAAATATATACTTGGATGATGGTCTCCCACGTCTTCATATGGAGGAATTGCAAAATGCATGTGTGCAAGTGATAGCTGCTCGAAAAAGACTAAGCTGTCAATTATTGTAATCGACAAGCAATGATTCGTGACTCCTCTCCTGTTGGGTGCTCTCATCCTTGGTATGCAAAATGGAAGTGTTCTCGAGTCCCAATAGGTAACAATAGCTTCTACGACACCTATTGCACTTGCAATGGGGAAATATTGTCTTCTTTGGTTTTGTTCAAAGATGTTATTTTTCCATGGGATCTTGCATTTATCACAAAGATCCATGAAATCGCTACATGAGCTTTCGCACTTGTCATTGTTTACTTTTGGGTTTATGCTTTTAGGTAGGAGGCATATTGATAAGGTGGTGTTTGCGGTTCGGGTGGCGTGTATTGTCTTATTTAGGACTGCATTTATCAACATGTGTGACCAGTCGCCTCAACTAAGCACTCCATATCTAAGTGAGAGGAATATTACATCAGTATATATGGTTTTAGTGGAATCTTGGGATACTTCGATAAACATGAGTTGGTTATTAACGGTTGTCATAATTGACTCATCTCCTCTTTGTATAAATGTACTATTTTCTTGATAATACAATTTGTCTAGCACCCTTACTGCTCCAACAATGTTATCAGAGCAAGATAGGAGCTAGATTCCAAAGTGGATATAGCCGAATATCAAATTCGGAGGACCCCACAGTAATATATATTTTGTGTTTTCATTGCATTCTCTTGTTTTATAGGTGTTAAGTAAGCATGCAGTCCTTATTGGTCTTGGATTGTTTTGAGGAGTTAATTGATTGTGTGATTTTGAGGAGGCATTAGGAAACCAATCTTCCTTGCCAATTGGACCTTGCTGAACAAGATGAAGGTGTTCTTTAGAGGAGGATGTGTGGCAACAACCAAAGAGGATGATGTGCGGAAATAGATTCCAACCGAGTGCAATAGGCAAAAAGATTCGAAGACTTATAATGTCCTGTCTGCTTGTTCATGAGCCTAGAGCGATGATTGGAATGTTGCATGAAGAAGACTGTGCATTATTGATCATACCTTGTCAACTCAGTTACAGAGAAGAAGATGTTGTTGTACATCTTGTGTTGTTTATTCTACAGGCTTGAATGTGGGATGCCACACAGTAGTAGAGTTGTCCAAGTGTGAGAAGAGATGTTCGAGGTTTCCTTTGCAAAGAAGCCAATTCCACTGGTTGTTTTGAGTGGTATTTTCACCCGATTGTGAAAACACACTCTCCGATAGGATTTGGGTTCTAAATCCTCTGCTTGCAAAGAAATTAAACAAGTAATTTCTCCAAGGTTCCTGTTATGCTAGCATTTTGCATCTGTGTATTAATAATCTCAAATAAAGATATTTAATTAAAATGCTTAGAACACCTTAGTGGTTGCAAGTAACTGAAAACAAGGGGCACTGTGGTTTATTTTACTGTGATAATTTAGTGATTGTTCATTGAACCCTGATAAAGTAAATGTGATTTGATCCTTATATGACCATGCTGTAACTTCAAAATAAAGTTTAATGAAATGCCATAAATGATGGAATTATTTATGGATTTTGAAGTTTTTTAATTTTTATTTTATTTTAATGCTTGAAAATAAAATTGGAGCTTCTGAAAAATAAAACACAGCAAAAAGAAAATAAAATGTAAAAGAAAAGAAATTAAAAATGATGCTATCCCGTCCTGGCAAAACCGAAGATGTGAGGTTTCCATGCATGCAACCTAACCTATTGAACCTGCAAAATCCGCACAATCCAGATAAGTTAAGTGCTGGTCTCTGGGGTTTACTGTTATTTTTCAGATTTAGACATTCGCATGAAGCAACCAAGAGAGCTTGCATTAAACTTCATCTATAAGCCTAGAAATCTGAAAAAGGGAATGATAAATATTAAAACATGCATGCAGAAAATAACTCCTTCTTTCTTGCCAACAAGATGCAAATTTCTGAACACTCTGCATTAATAATATGTCAAGTTACAATGGCAGCATCTCTGGTTTTCTCAAAACCAGCAAAAGGAAGGAAAACAGCCTCAGAGCAGGGCCAGAATGACCCTCTGGCCTCTAGCATTGCAACACTGCTCCAGCGGTTTCCGACCCTCCTATCTGTCCTGTGCTTCTGCTTTTAAAGCATGGCAATGCTTTCTGTTTAGGCCTGTGATGCTTCGTTTCATCTTCCCGATCGATTCGTTTCATATTCCCGCCTTTCGAATTGTTCTTGAATTTATGTTTAATGCTGAAACGTTCGATAATATTCTATGCATGTAACGTTTCTGTAACCCTTATACATGTATGCCACGTGTTCTGCACTTTCAGCATCTTTCGTAACGGCTCCCATGAAAATCGTGACCAAAAATAGCCCGCGGCCTTGCTCCTTCACTTACACAGCGAAAACGCGACATGTCGCGATATCGCGACGCTTTCATTCTCCGTACGCTTCGGCCGCAACTCGTCGCGATTTCGCGACCGTTTTCTCCTTCGGGCCCTCTTGCCGCAATCTGTCGCGATTTCGCTACCGTTTTGATCTCCGTACTCTTCGGCCGCAACCTGTCGCGATTTCGCGACCATTTTCTGTTTCGGGCCTTCTCGCCGCAACCTGTCACGATTTCGCTACCATTTTGATCTCCGTATGCTTCGGCCTCAATCTGTCGCGATTTCGCGACCATTTTACTCTGCACTCCTTTGCGCTCAATGCTGTCGCGATTTCGCGACCATTTTTCTCTGTCATACACTTGCCAACTTTCCATCGCGAAATCGCTACGCTATCTCCATCCGTACTACTTCGCTGCTTCGGAGCCGCGAAACCGCGACCTGTCGCGATTTCGCGACGTCTTTTCTCTTCATCCCCCCTTTGCTGCTTTCTGTCGCGATTTCGCGACCATTTTTGCTCTTCATGTCTTCCGGTCGATTCTGTCGCGATTTCGCGACCATTTTGCGCTTCATGCACCTTTGCTGATTTTTGTCGCGATATCGCTACGCTTTCTGCTTCCTGCCCCGTTTGACCGGTTTGACCCGCGATTTTGCGACATGTCGCGATATCGCGACACTTTTCTGCTTCGTCTTTCTCTCTCCTCTCTGGGCCGCGAAAATCAAACACGTCGCGATTTCGCGACGGTTCCGCCCACCTGCTGCCGTTGACTGCGTTGACCGCGATTTTGCGACATGTCGCGATTTCGCTACGCTTTCTGCTTCCTGCCCCGTTTGACCGCGATTTTGCGACATGTCGCGATTTCGCTACGCTTTCTGCTTCCTGGTAGCGACGGAGCAACTTGTCGCGATTTCGCGACACCTTTTATTTTCTGGCAGCGACGGAGCAACATGTCGCGATTTCGCGACACTTTTCTGTTTTTCGGCAGTGATGGCGCGACAGGTCGCGATTTCGCGACACTTTCTATACTTGTGCATTTTTGCCCCTTTTTCTTGAATTTTATCATCTGGGTCACTGAGATTTTCTGTGAAAGCATGCAAAAAAGGTGGGTCCCCAATTTTGGGGTGTGTTGTGTATCAGCCACAACAGGTTGCATGTTGTCAAAGGGTATGCACTGACATTGATGTGTTGAAAATGATAATATTTCATTTCATTTCATCAATGTCGACATGAAGATGATTCTTTTGCCATCTCAAGGCATGAAGAATTTTCCTGGCATCTATAATTAAAGTGAATCAAGATGCAATTTAGAAGAAGATAAGATTATGTATTCAAATAGGCCATCCCAAACTTTGAACATGTTGTCTTGCTGACATCAAGCAAAAGAGAATTGTCTAACATTGAGACTGACCAACATGAAAGAGCTTTTGCTATGATCAAGTTAGTTGTGGCATAAGTTGTGAGGCTGCCTAACTTGCATGCATGTTATGTTCAAAGACATTGTCCTGTAGAACATTAAGGTCGTTTATGAAGCACCAAAGTGCCATCCGAAGAAGTGTTCATGGGCTATTTAAAAGCTACGTAGTGAAAGGGCCATCTAGTAATGCTTGAAATGGAGTGGATGTCTAATTTGTTAAAAAGTGTTGTTAAGTTGCGTTAACAATGGGTTGCCGACATGTCATTTATGTGGATCATATTGAATGTTGAATGTATCATCACAATAGATATTGCCGGCTTCCATCATTCAAATTAGAGGGTCATCTATGTTAGCACTATCTAGTGATAAAGGTGTAAGCCAACAGATGAATGGCCGTCTAACTTTACATGTTGACATGAAGGCAAAGGGCTGTCCACAAGTTAACTAGAAGAGGCCTTGCAATCCCATGATGATGCAAACAAGATTTTTCTTGATCCTATATGGTCTACAGACATGTACATCCAATAGTTGCAAGTGTAGTTTGATTTAAAGTTGGAAAAGTCCAAGAAATTGGAGTGAAATGTCCAAGATAGGGGCGTTTGAATAGTGTAAGGTGCTTGATTCATACTGCATGTTGTGGTCTTGTGAGAAGGACTGGGTACGAACCATTTTGTCGCATGGTGAAATGTTTGAGATGTCGAAGCATTTTCCAAAGGTTTGAGGCCTTGTTAGTTGCGATGTCTACATTGTTGTGGATAGCAAAGTTGTGAGGCATTGTGTTGGATGAACATGAGGTGATGGGCCATCATCTTGTAGGAGGAGGTGCCGTCTTACGAAAGGAGGATATATATGTGCTATTGAGGGCACTAGACATGAGTTAATGAAATATCCAAGGTGAAGGGTGTTGTCCTTGGTGAAAGGTTTGTTGAGACTTGTGTTCTCGCTAGATGGCTTCGTGGCGTAATAGGAGGCATGATGCTTGATTGGAAGGTTGTGAGGCACTTCCCATGAGATACTGTGCGCTTGCTGTGAGATACTATATACAGAGGTTTATATGCAAAGAAGGCATGCCAACTCTTGGTCTCGACACAAAGAATGTGGTCACTGTGGGTGAATTAGACAGAGCAAATTGCAAGGTAGGAGATGCCCTTGATGTGCTTGTAGAGCTCGCATTGGAAGCACTACTACATGACTACGATAAACTGCGTCATGGTGTGGCATTGAAGATGTTGTGAGGTGAGAAACTTTGGAAACATTGAATGGTTGCACAGATTCAAATATGAAGTGAGACACACGTTGGAGCCTACTGAGCAAGGTAACTTGATTGGGTTGTGCAAAGGTATGGGGAAGCATCGTTGGAGGGTGGATGTGTACACAAGTTTTTTGAGGTGCTGAATATAAACCTAAAAAATTGAGTTGTTAGAACCATTTTGTTGCAAATATCAACAACTGAAAATCCTTTGTTAAAACCTAAGCTCTTTGCAATGAGAGCCAATGGATTGTAAATAAGTAATGGTGATCAATTGATGTAAGCTGCTGCCCACATTATTGTTGAAGATATGATGTCATTTGGATGGAAGGAGCTACATTTTTTGATTAAAAAGAAAAAAAGAAACCTTTTGTACCACATGCATCATGGGCATTTCTTTTTGGCATTGATATAACAATCTTGTTCTCCACACATTTGTGCTCATATGTTGTGAGCATGTAGTCATTTGCAGGGCAAGTGTATGAGACGTCACTTGTCTTTGTGGTGCATGGCATATGACACCTGTTTTTGGGAAGAGTGATTGAGGTTTAACCTCGAAAGTAGGACCACCTTTATCCCATCATAATTGAAGTTGATACCACTTTTGTCACCTTATCCAATAAGGCAATTTTGAAGATTTTTTAAAAATGGATTGGGACACCTTGGAAATAAAAAAATCTTGTTTGAATTGTTTTGTGGAAGATAGGCTTATTTATAGTCATTGGAAAGCTCTTTTTGAGTTTGAGGTATTTGCCAAAGTGAAGATGCCAAATGATGAAGAGATTGAGAGGGGGTACACCGAGTACATGCATGATGATGATTGCATCCTCTATTGGAGATGTTGCTTCATGAAGTGGATGTTCGATGTGACACTTCAAGATGTCTCGATGGTCGTGCTCTGCAAAAAGATGAAGATGATGCTGCCTTGCTAGTTTGACGATCATGAAGTTCGTGATTGCCAAAATTTTGATTTTGGGCTTTGAGAAGTGGAGTAGAGGCCCAATGCGTTAGTTTTGAATATGAATAGGTGTATGTGTCATTATTCACTTGTTGGCTAATCCAATGTTATTGTTGGCTCATCCGACTTGTTTGATGTATTTGATGGTTTATATATTTGGGTGTATATTCCATGATGTCATGTGTAACAGAGTGTGGTCATTCTCACTATCAATGAGATGTTCCAATTCAGTTGTCAAATTCTTGCCCCTGTATTCAGCATTGACGTAATAAGGGAGGTATGTTAGGAATTTTACATCACTATATAGGGTGTTAGTTGAATCATAACGGAATACTTTTGTACATGTGAGTTGGTTTTTGATGATTGTTATAATTGACTCATGTCATCTTTGTATAAAGGTACTATTTTCTTGATAATACAATTTGCCCAACACCCTTATTGGTCCAACATTATGTGGTTCCAAATCTAGACATACCCACCCCTTATTCAAGACAACTTTATAACAATATGTTATTTCCTTCTATCATCCTCATCCTTTGTCATCCCCTCTAATGGTGATCCTTACTTGGGTCTCTATTTGGATATTTCTACATATTCATTGTTAGGTGATGTCATTCTTTTAGGTGACATCAATACCTACATTGGGATCCATTGGGTCGAGTTTTATCTCTTCAAGCTAGACTCATGGATTTGGCATTCAATTGAACCTCTGTAGATGAGAAGCTTATCGGAACCTTGCAGTAAAATAAAAAAGCACATCCACATGATATTGTAATAATAGTAGAAAATAAGCTTGAAATTAACAATATTGCAATATGAAATAGAAATGCAACAAATTATATTGCAAAAAACAAGAACACATTACGGAATCATAAGCCTCTTCAACGGGGCAACCTCCTTGGAAGCAAAGCTTTGATACAACAAAATATGAGATGCCTCTTGTCTTGTCCCCTTGGTTCTTTTAAAGACTTAGGTTATCCTAACCCTAACGCTTAAAGGTTTCAATCCACGTGCAAGTGGGATCTCGAGCTAGTAACTCCTAAAGAATAACCGTGGCATCTTCAAATAATGTCTTTTTATAATAGATAACGGTTACATCATATGGGCCTATAAGCCTAGGTGCTTGAAGTATCACATGACTCGACAATTATTAATAATTTTAGAATGGGGTCTTAGCATGCCCATCCCCTTCAAAAAAGGTTTTTCCTCAAAGTTGGAGATGAGGAAATTGATGTTGAAGCTGCTAAAGAGACCCCCATGTGGCATCTTCCTGTTGTAAACCTGCCATTGGACTAAGACTTCAGTGATGATGCAGTTACAAAGAGTGCGGGTTCTACGGTCCAAATTGCTGTCAGGTTCCAAGATGATCGAATCTTCATCATTGAACTCCAGAAGTGTTGATTGGACTTGAACACGGGTTCTATGGTCCAAAATGCTGTCAAGTTCCAAGATGATCAAATCTTCATCATTGAACTCCAGAAGTGTCGAGTAACTTCTTGAGACAAGACATGGAAGATTGGATGGATTTTGGAAGAAGGTAATATGAGCTTATAGGTCGCTTGTCCAATCCATTGAAATACTTGGTAGGGTCCATAAAACCTTGTTGCAAGCTTTTTATGAGCACGAAGTTGCATTGATGATTGATTGTATGGTTGGAGTCAGAGATTGACCATCTTGCCATATTAAAGCTATGCCCTGAACGATGTTGATCAGTCTGCTGTCGCATCCGGTTTTGAGCCATAACCAAATTGTCTTTCAACTACTGTAAGTGTTGGGTACGTTCTTGAAGTGTTGCATCCACCGCTTGAACTTTGGATTTTCTGTGGAATAAATGAAGAGGGCGATGGATGTGGGTACCCATAAACTGTCTCTAAAGGAGTGATTCTGGAGGCTGTGTGGAATGAAGTGTTGTACCACCATTCAACCAGTGGAAGCCACTTAGCCCACTATGTTGGGTGCTCGAAAGTAAAACAGCGAAGGTAGGTTTCCAAGCATTTATTGACAATTTTGGTTTGCCTGTCAGTCTGCAAATGGTAGGTAGAGCTCATTCGCATTTACGTTCCTTGCAGTTTAAATAGTTCTTGCCAAAAACGATTGGTGAAGTTGGGGTCTCGGTCAAACACAATGGATTTTGGCATACCATGGAGTTTAAAAATGGAGTCCATAAATATTTGGGCAATGGTGGAGGTATGGTAAGGATGGACAAGGGAACAAAAATGAGCATACTTCAAGAGACGATCCACCACCACAAGAATGACTGTTTTTCGCCAGATTTAGAAAGTCCTTCGATAAAATCCATGGAAATATCAGTCCATACATTTTTCGGGATTGGTAAAGGTTGTGGAGTTCCTAGAGTGTGAATTGTTTCCCCTTTCATCCATTGGTAGATCTCACACTCCACCACAAAAGTTTGGATGTCTTTTGTCATTCCTTCCCAATAGAATGACCTTTTAGCTCACTCATATATCTTCAAAAAACCTGAATGGACTGCTGTGGGTGAAGCATGTATCTCCTTCATGATATCACGATGCGAGCTTTTGGTATCTTAACTACTAGCCATCCCATGAATATCTAGTGTGAATGGGGGTCCCTTTGGGGCTGCTCCTTCAAATTTTTGCAAGGATGGGTCCTTGGTTACTTCTTGAAGTTGGGAGACCCATTGGGGAAGTGGGGAAGAGATTGCACACAATGTTGTCTGATCTTCAAATTTATGTGAGAGGGCATCTGCCACAATGTTCTCCTTCCCTTTCTTGTAAATAATATCATAATCATATCCTAACAATTTTGAAACCCATTTCTGTTGTGCTAGAGTAGATACCCTCTGTTCCAAAAAATATTTCAAACTTTGATGATCCATTTTAATAGAGAAATGCCTCCCAATGACAACATGGAGGATGATTGTCATTTCTTTTTCATAAGCGGATTTCCCCGAATGTGTTCTTGATAATTCCTTAGTAGTGAATGCTAGGGTGCCTTTTTTGCATTAAGACTGCACGAATGCCATGGCCTGAAGCATCACTTTCAATTATAAATGGTTTGGAAAAATCAGGATTGGCTAACACTGGTGTCGAAATCATGGCTTCCTTGAAATCTCCAAAAGCTTTTTCTGTTGGAGGTGTCCACATAAATGAGTTCTTTAATATGGCAGTAAATGTGGCTGCAATTTTTCCATAACCTTGGACAAATCGTCCGTAGAAGCTAGTTAGACCCAAAAATCCCCAAAGTGCCTTGAGAGTTTGTGGTATAGGCCAATTCTGTATGGATTCAATTTTCTTCGAGTCAACCTTAATTCTCTCCTGCAAAACAATATGTCCCAAGTATGGCTCCTCTAGTTCCTCCAGCCATGAGCTTGTGATTTGGACCACTTTAATTGCCTTACTAAAATAGGAAGTTTTATTTTAGTAGTTACTATTTTTAGTAATGGTCTAGAAGAAGTATTTGGGTGTTATATATCAAAATGATCAGCTTGAAAAGACGATCACAATGAACGAGGTCTCAAAATGACGTTTTTGGGCACCCTAGACTTTTTTAATTAAGGGTCGTCTGTTTTTCTCCTAAAGATTTTCTTCATTGTTTAAAATGGCTTTCTTCTTGTCAAACCCTGTCTTGTCTGTCACTGATAACTGCTCTGTGTAACACTGTTGTTGGCTGTTGCTAACAATTGTCCTAGCAGACTTTGTTTTAACTGTTACTGACAACTGCCTTGTTTGACACTGTTTTTCGACTGGTATTGATAACTGCCCTGGCAAACATTGCTTTGACTGTTATTGACACTGCCCTGTTTGACATTGTTCCTGACTGTTACTGACCCCCAACAATTATCTTCGTTAGTCAAGAATGGTTACAATATAGTCAATTCTTTGATAGGTGTAGTCTCCTCAATATGCTCAAATATATGGTTTGGTGTTTTGAGGTTTGACGGTTTGTATTGGGATTTGACATATGACTGAAACAAGGTAACTCTAGACCAAGGTGTGTGCATTGTCCATAGCCTTCTATTATACCACAACGACGAACGATAATGCTCAGACCAATATTTTAGGCTACTACTGAAGGAGGGTTCCACACATACCCTTGAGCACACTATCCGCCTCTTTAACAATACGTGAAGGTAATCTTTTGGAGTGTTGTGCTCGGTGCACTATGGATAGATACATGATCGAAAAACTCCCTATAGCTAAAGGTCTCTCCTAAACCTAGTTGGTTCTCCCTATATACTCAAAGGTATGTGGGACCTCAAGTCCGTATACGAGTGTTGTCTGACTCCTTGGTATTGGAGTTTGATCACCCCTCATTTCACTAGACACTTTATGGCAATCTAGCTCAGCCAATAACGACAACTTCTCTATGATATTTTAAAACCTCCAACATAGGGTTTCTAACCTATTAAACTAAAACAGAAAAAAATGCCTCAATTTTTCTTTGTAGGGTAATAAGTAGGAAAATAAAAACAAAGAAAAATTACACCTAACAAGTCGAAATGGAAGGACACGAACTGTTTGCACTATAGCAGGATGTAGCTTTGGAAAGCGCTCTAATACCACTTGATAGGAACCTTGCAGTAAAATAAAAAAGCACATCCACATGATATTGCAATAATAACAGAAAATAAGCTTGAACTTAACAATATTGCGATATTAAAAACAAGAACACATTACAAAATCGCAAGCCTCTTCGAGGGGGCAATCTCCTTAGAAGCAAAGCTTCAATACAATAAAATATGAGATGCCTCTTCTCTTGCCCCCCTGGTTCTTTTAAAGACTTCAGCTACCCTAACCCTAACACTCAAGGGTTTTCATCCACGTGCAAGTGGGGGCCCGAGCTAGTAACTCCTAAAGAATAACCGTTACATCTTCAAATAATGTCTTTTTATAATACATAACGGTTATATGATATGGGCCCGTAAGCCTAGGCACCAAAGTACCACATGACTAGACAATTATTAATAATATTGGAATGGGGTCTTAACAGAAGCATCCTATGATTACTTACAAAACACTTGATTTAGTTGTGTGAGTCACATGTCCATTTAGTTCTTAGTGGGATTCCTAAGTTTCTCAATTCCTTTAGGTTCACTTTTCTTTTGTAGGGAGGACTTGCGATTGTGTGGTTGATTATGTCATCATTAATAGGACCTTGCTTTATGATATTTACAACTTTTAAGTTAATTGTCAGCTTCTCGTGGTTGATCATGCAATGCTGACTTTCTCCTAGGATTCTTCCTCTCTTAATTTTGCATCTCTTCCTCCCTTACGTAGTCCTACAGCCATCCCATGATTCATTTTGATCCTTGTTTTGCTAATGATTATGCTTCTTATCTATTCCCAAGTTTATCAATTCCTCTAGGTTCACTTGTTTTTTGTAGGGAGGACGTGTAGTGTGTGGTTGATAATTCAGGGGTGCACATACTTCTTGGGCACCCCTGAATTAGGGAAATGAAAAGTGTGCCCTCAACATTGAACCAATGCTTAAAATATGTGCATGAGAGAAATATCCATTTCATACCTGTCGATACAGAGCCATTCAAGTACTGCAACTTCATTTCAAATCCATATGAACCATCACTCCCATCCACATATTTATCCATCACCCCCACCACCACTCAATCATCCCCACAACATAACACATCATCAAATGTCATCATTAACAGGACCTTGCTTTATGATATTCTCAACTTTTAAGTTTCTTGTTAGCCTCCGCTGGTTGATCATGCAATGCTGACTTTCTGCTAGGATTCTTCCTCTCTTAGATTTCTATCTTCCTCCCTCTCGTAGGCTTTTTGCCATAGCTTTAAACGTTAATCTCTTAGAACTACTAGATCAAGGCAAGTTGAGAGCGAGAGGGCAGGTTGGTTTCAAAAGCGATAATCAAACTATTAATAATGTTTTCACTCTTTGGTATGTTATTGAGGAGGCTCATCAACGACCTTCTAAAGTCTTATATTGTTTTGTGGACTATAGAAAGGTCTTTGACACTATTTCCAGGCAACTTTTGTTTTAGTACATGACATTGGCAACTGGGGGCTCGTTCTTATACGAGGAGATGTTGGTCGTTTGGACAACTTTTGGTTTCCCACAAGATGTCTAGATCACCTATGGTGTCAAACAAGGATGTCCTCTTTCTCCTTCATTCTTTGAGATCTACATTGACGAACTTGAAGAATTGTTTATCAAAACACACATGTGCACAATGGTTGCCTTCTACATCATGTCGTGATAGCTTAAATGCCATATATATTCTTGCTCATACTTTTGAGGGCCTACAAAGACAGTTGGATGCACTTGATCGCTTCAGTGACTTAAAACAATTGACAGTCAACCTTGGCAAGATTAACATGATGATCTTCAACACATCAAAGAGTACCCTTTCTAAGTTTTAGTTCTCCTACAAGGATGAGCCGGCTAAGATCACCATTGCTTATGCATACTTGGGGGTTAAATTCACAAGTCCTTCCTTTAATCTTCGATTAGCTTCATAGCCACTACTTTGCAAGGGATATGCATCTCTATATGCCTTGAAAGACTAATGTTTGCAACAACACTTCTATGACACACCTACAAAGATGAGATTCTTTGACTGCATTATCAAACCCACAACCTTTATTAATTTTGGATTTGGGACTCCGGTCTAGGGTATTGATTGGGCTTGCATTGGGAGGTCCAAAAGATTTTGCTACAACGATTTATCAGATGTAAGAGAACAATTGCACAATGTATTTTTTAGGGTGAGTTGGATGCTTATCGTTTTCGCCTTGACAACATCTTCATAATTATTTTTTTAACTTCATCCCTTTAGATCCATGGGTGACCACAAGTTAGACCAAGAAAGACTCCTATATTTGGCACTTTGCTTCTTAGAACGGATTTCCTTTAGGAGTCCTTTTGTTCATCATTGTGGTTGGTACTTAGAAGTTCTTTTGGTTCTTTAATCAATTGGCATCTCTAAAGACAATTACCTCCATTCAAGTACTCTTCAAGTGCTCCTATTGTCCTCTTTCTAGATAAGGAGGCAATTGATCAAGCAGTAAGAGGTGATGTTTATCAATAATATATTCAGATCACTCGTATCGCTTCATCTCAGCCTCTTGATCCTAACTTGGCCTTCTATATAACGTTTAATGAGGATTAAGGATGTCATTATTACTCATCTTGATTATATCTAGTAACATTGGACAAAACCTTAGGATTCCTCTTGATTCGCTTAGAGTTTGTTTACATCAGTTATGAATGGAGACAAACCAACATAATCCCAGAGAAGATAGGGTGTGTGATCTTTGCTTTCTCCAGGAGGTGGAGATTGAAGAACATTTCATTTCAACTGTCTTGTTTATTATAAGATTCATGGGAGGTACTATTGCTTGTATAGACATGTACATGGATCACTTATCACAATTTTCAGCTATCCTGACCATAGATGTTGGAGTCTATACCTTCGACAAGCTCTCACTTTTTTATGTTAGGTATTATGGGGTAGATTGGCTGCCACTCTAGTAAGCACCTCATTCTTTCACCCTAACTTTGCAGTCGAGAGTAACAAGCATTCATTTGAAGCTACAACTCTCCAAAATGTTAATAGATTTGTATGTCCTTGTGTGCATACGAGAGTGGCTATAGGCTCTTTGATCCTTTCTTCTTTTTTTATGCAACGAGGGAGGATTGCAGTTCTCTGATGCCGTTTTTTGGGCACCCCTCACATGCCCTGGAGTTGTAGATAGATTTAGGTTACTGAATTTTTCTTCTATTGGTTACTTGGCCATGGATATTAGGAGTCTTGAGCGGTCATAAGATATGTCCTAGGATTATCTAATCATTCCCACTTCGGGAGCATTGTTTTTTTTTTGAATTTACATGATGGAATCGGTAGCCGCCACGAATCCAGGCAGGCTGTCCGGATTTTATGGCTGCCATAGTATTTTGTGCTGTCCACCCCGGAGGCCTCCACACAGATCTTCGTCGGGAGCATTGTTAGATCTTATATGTCCTTTTTGGGATGGTTGGTGATGCTGACAACATTGTTTTGACTTTGTATCTGTTAGGAACCTTAAGATAAAAATAAGCATAACTGCAATAGCAATGCAGGAATTAATGGAAATGCTTATAAACTAAATGACCATGAAAATGAAAAAACAAAAGTGCTTAAGAAAATAAGTGATTGGAAATACAACAAACCTATATTAATCAAGTGGAACAAATACCCCAGGCCTCTTCCAGGGGGCAACCTATTTGGAAATAGAGCTCTAATACAATTTGAGAAAAATATGAGATACATTCTAATTCAAACCCATGTCTTTATGTATATTGTTATTGAATCTAACCCTAATGCTCAAGGGTTGGATCACATGAAAGAGGGTACCCAAGCTACGAATTCCTACTTATAATAAAAATAAAGGTTACATCATAATTGGGCCATACACACTAGTTGCCCAAGGTGCAAACATACATCAACTCTAGACAAGTAAATAACAATGGTTGTGTTAACATGCCCTTCCCCTTCAAGAAGCTTTGTTCTCAAACCTTGAGGTGAGCAAACTGCTGCTGTAGTTGATGGAGTGGCTCCCACGTAGCATCTTTTGGCTGTAGTCCATGCCATTGTACTAGAACATCAGCGAGAGTGCAGTTGTGAAGTATCTGTGTACGTGGGTCCAAAATACTCATAGGTTCTAAGATAACTGAGCCTTCCTCATCCAACTAGAGTAGCTTGGATTGGATCTGTATACGTTTGCCAAGGACTTTCTTTAAATATGAGACATGGAAAACTAGATGTATCGGGGAAGAAGGTGACAATTCTAGCTGGTAGGCCACGGGGCCAATTTGTTGGAGCACACTATATGGTCCATAGAATTTTGGTGCCCTCTTTTGACTGCTACAGAGTTTCAATGATGATTGTTTGTAGGGCTGCAAGTCTAGGAAAACCATGTCCCCGATGTTAAAACTAATGCTCAGATCTGCTTGTTGTCGCATACGGTTCTCTGCCATGGCCAAATAATATTTGAGATGTTGAGGTAGTTGTGCATGCTCCATGAGAGTGGAATCCATTGCTTGAACCTTGGAACTACCAGGAATGTATGACGGAAGTGATGGTGGAGGGCATCCATAAACTGCTTCATATGGTGTCATCTTTGTGGAGTGATAGGAAGTATTATACCACCACTCAACCAAAGGAAGCCATTTGACCCAATAAGCCGGTTGCTCAAATGCAAAGCAACGAAGATAAGTTTCCTAGCATCTGTTGACAATTTCAGTTTGCCCATTGGTTTGGGGATTATATGCCGAGCTCATTTTGAGCTGTGTGCCATGTAGCTTGAACAGTTCCTATTAGAAATGACAAGTGAATGTGAGGTCACAATCGGATATGATAGATTGGGGCATGCTATGAAGGCAAAAAATGGAATCAAGAAATATTTGGGCAACAATTGAGGGTTTGTAAGGCTGGGCTAGAGGACAAAAATAAGCATACTTAGAGAAACAATCCACCACCATGAGAATGATTGTTTTGCTTCCAAACTTTGGGAGCCCTTCAATAAAATCCATAGAAACATTCATCCAAATGATTTTCAGAATAGGAAGGGGTTGGAGTGTGCTTGGTGTGCGAATAGTTTCACCCTTAACACATTGACAAGTGTCACATTTTGCAACAAAGTTCTTGAAATCCTTTTTCATCCTTGCCCAGAAAAATGTGCATTTAGCCCGTTCATATGTATTTAAGAAGCCTAATCATCCTCCAGTCGGAGAAGCAAGCATTTCCTATAGTATAGTCTCGCAGAGTGGCAAATTTTTAGGGATATCGAGGTGACACCAATATTGTAGATGTTGTCCATCCTATTTATATCTTGGGCGAGAGTCAGGATCAATGTGAAGTTGTTGAATTAATGATTGCAAGCTGGAATCTTGGGTTACTTCTCCTTGAAGCCAATGGGTCCATTGAGGAAGTGGAGTAGAGATTGTACATAGCATATCCTGATCCTCATATTGGCTGGATAGTGCATCAACAACAACATTTTCCTTGACCTTTTTATAAAGTGTTTGGAGAGCACTATATGCACTTCAAAACAGGTGTAGGAATGCCGAGTTGTGGGACTGGAAGACCACCAAGGTCTTATTTGGCCTACTTGTTAAATCGGTTCTGTTGTATGGTTGCGAGGTGTGGGCTAGTGGTACAACAAACGCAAAATGGAGGCAAATAGAAAGGATTCAAAAATATCTAATCACAAACTTTCTCAAAATTAAGGCCACAACCCCTTATGAAATTATTCTAGCTGAAACTGGAATGTTCCCTTTAGAAGCAATTGCTATGACCAAGCTGTTATGTTACTTGAAAAAAACAGAAAACATGACAAATGATAGATGGCCTAGGGCAGCTAGGGACGAAGAGTTGCATAGGCGAAAGAATACATGGATGAAACAAAATCAGAAATGGATGAAATGTTGGGAAATCAACATAAATGAATGCCCAAATGTCAACAAAGACATAAAAAATTATGTGAATGAAAAGTTCAGAAGTGGAATGTGGAAAAATGCAAGCAGGAAAAGACAATATTATATTGCAAATTTTAACCCAACGTATGACCACAAGGAAAAAGCGTATATAGGCGCTGAAATCAAGTGGAAGGAAAAAATACTCATTGCTCAGATAAGGACTAGCTCTCATAGGCTTAGATGTGAAACAGGGAGATGGACAACGCCCAAAGAACAATGGGAAGAAAGGATATGTACTCTATGCAGCACAGGGGCAGTAGAGACAGAGGAACACTTCATCTATAAATGCCTGAGTTTTTCAGATATCCGTGACAAATACAAAGAAACACTTGGGAATTAGTTTATGGCAGTTTCATAGTCATATTCCAGCAGTTTGGTAACCCTTTTTTGTAGTTTGGGCATAGATACATGCTGCTCAAGAAAGTACTTAAGGTTGTGGTGGTTTGTTGCGATGGAAAAGTGTCTCCTCAATAAGATAAGGCCTCCATTGATTAACAATATGTAAGATCGCCATTATCTCCTTCTCATAAGTTGTTTTTTCTAGGTTTTTGGCTGATTGTGCCTTACTAGTGAAGGCCAATGGCTGCCCTTCTTGCATAAGCACCGCACCAATTCCACTTCCAGAGGCATCATTTTCAACCACAAATGCTTCGAGAAATTAGGCATAGCTAGCATGGGAGTAGAGAGCATAGCTTGTTTGAACTACAGAAAGGCATGTTTGGTGGGTTCTGACCTTAGAAACGAGTTCTTCTGCAACATAGCCATCAAAGGAGATGCGACTAACAACTGACTATGTTGGTAGACTACTAACAACAGACTGATTTGACTATCAGACTAGTTATTCTCTGCATTTTCAGATTGACAACTAACTGCTCTAACGGCTGACAACTAATTGCTTTGATTGTCAGACTGTATATTCTTTGTAGTGCCAGATTGTATATTCTTTGTATTGTCAAATTGTGTATTCCCTGTACTATCACACTAGATATTCTCTACAGTGTCAGACTGTGACTGTAGTAGTCTCTTTTATAATATGCTCAAATCTGGTTTTGGTTTTGACTGGGAAAGGACTTACTACATTGCATTGTGACAACTCTTTTCAGCAAGTCCCATGGGCCTAATCTGGCCATTCATAGACATCAATAGAATTATCTTATCTATGGACAACGTGGTTGTCTGTTGTGCATGGAAGCATAACAGAATACCAAAGAACTTTACTTCTGTTAAGAAGACTTATTGTTTTTGTATGTGTTGAGAGTTGTAGCAAAAACTTTTTCATGTCTTTTTATGACAACTTGTAATGAACTGATCTTGTATGTTATTCAGCCGTATTTATGGTTTGTATTTGTAATATGCTAGTACTAAGGTTCCATGACCTTCAAACTTATTTAAATGCCCCTTTGGTCAAGAACACTCTTAAAGTGAGATGGGTTTTTACAATTCCCACAAATCTCTGATTTGGACATCTTTGCTTGTATTCTGGTTCTTCCCACAGCCTTCTATCTCATATGACGTGGTAGCATTTCATGTGATGGTCATGCTAGTAGATTTTGCTGCATAGGTTAATAACCGGCTGCACATATTAAACATTGCCTTTTTGCACTTTAAGTCGAGGAGGCTTTGGTAATTGAGGATTTGGTTATTAATTGTTTTGTCTAAGCAGACACTTTCCTTGGTACCTTGCAGCTAGATATAGACCATCTCCCTCATACTTGATGCCTTCAATTCATATAAACCTGAGACAATGGTTAATCAATATTTGGTAGAAGAGAATTATATTTGAATGACCTAGCAGGCTAGCATCATGTGGTTGATTGGATTAGAGGATTTAGAAGTAGTTGATTAATGCACAGTGTTTCATGTAATGTCCATGCACACTGTAATGGCATCCTTTCATGTCTCTAGTCAACATACTTGTTTGTCAAGATATTTATTTGTTGATCCTTTTTCGTGAATTTGTTTGTTTGGTCTAATGGGATCATTCTATTTGTGAATTAAGAAAAAATCACCATCTTGCATCTCCAAATGTATCTACACATTGAGTATTGTTCCAGCAAACATATTATTTTATTTCTGTTCTAGAAGTAAATGGGGATTTTATTAATTTTGGTCAAATAAATTGTTACTGTTAAGGGTGTTTGTTGGATAGATGGAAAGGATGATAATATGCTATTAAAGTTATATTCTTGTCTTGCTAGAAACAAATATTTAAAGCTTTGGAAAGTTGCTTTAACATTGTGGGAAATCTTGCATTGTGGGTGCATAGACATCTCTTTTTGTTAATTCAGAGAAAGACTCTAGTGCATTTTAAGTTGCAATTGACATGCATGATCAAGAAAATAATTGCAAGATCAAGAAAATAGCGTAAGAATTTAGATAATACCAACTTAGATATTCAAGTTACCAAGGCACCACCAGATGGACCTATAGAAGGACTAGATTGAATTGAATGAACAGGTTTTGATTGAAGATACAAATGACATCCATTTAAAATGTGCGGAAAATATCTAGTGAATAACAACTTGTGTGGTTTACTATAGAAGGATGGAATTGATATTATAGAGGGGATTTTGGCATGACCATCATTCAGCGTAGTTTACTATATTTTCAAATAAGAAGTCACAAAAGAAGTGTTAAAGTATGAAAATGGGAATGGTGGCTAGACTGACACATTACAATCCATATCAATCAGCAAGATGGAGAAATAATTAGTGATGCAAAGTCTTGAAGTGTTTTTAGTTTAAAAAAATCTTGAAGTGATGTGAATGATTTGAGGAAAGCAGAGGTTGCTTAAGTCCTCAGGAAAATGATGCAACAGCACCTTCAGCTCATAGGCCTTGGCACCCATCTGGACTTCTGACCTGTCAGGCTAAAACCATAATCACCTGAGGCATCAGTTTCATTCATGGCGCCAACACAACTTGCAGCATCATGGCCTTTACGGCAGCAACCTTGTCTTGGTGCCAATTTCAAAGGCACCCACACTAGTCAGGGACATTTGGTGGTGCCAAACGTGTCACCACCAGACCCCAGATTGCACAGAAGACATCTTTCTAGCACCTGGCATTAGGGACATGTCTGCAACCATCCAGTCTTGCTGCTTGGCATCATACGGGCTGGTGCCAACTCTAGAAAAGGGCAGATGGGTAGTTTGTAACTGTTGTTGAAACTGCTTCTTAGTCTTTTGGGATCTGAACCATTTCAACTCCCAACTGCTATGTAACTAATTATCTTCTTGGTTGTTCAAGAACTACTTCCTCAACATTGTCTCTTCCCATACATTTTTGTCTTTCCCACTTTCAACAGATCCTTGCTGTCCTGGCAGTCCCTATGATTTTCTACTGCTATTTCTTTCACTGGACAGTAACAGACTGCATATGTGCTTAGCAGACTACACACCTCATGTACTATCATTTGTGTTTTTGCCACTTCTATTACATAAGCCTCGTATTCTGCACCATATTTACTTTGCATTATCTATGAATAAAGTCTTACTGTTTGAGAGAGATTCTGTTGTGCCCTTTACTGCTGCATAACTCATTTGGCACCACATGCTGGTTCGAAAGTTGTCCTCTGCACCATCACATCGTAGGCCTTGTTGAGCGGATCGATGAAGGTATCTTTGTGTGTTTCGACATTCTTGTTAGATATGTAAAATTAGTCATTAGGTAATTTTCAACGGAGCATTTCTACATGTTAAAGAAAGGAAGTGATCATGTGGTTACTTTTAGGTGGAACCTGCACTTTATGCTAAGTCTGCTTTAGAAGTAGTAGTGAAAGAAATTGCTGATCGTCAGAGCATATCAGGACTCATAAGGAACTTAATTTCATGACACAGCCCGTCTGCCTAGCTTATATGTTTACATCAATCATACGGAAAGTGTTTTGCAATGTCAATTTGGGGGCTAATTGAGAACAAGCTTTATTTGGAACAAAGGAAATTGCAATGCATGGGATATTCATAGTTGAATATTTTGAGTAAATGGCACATTCTCTGTTTGATTCAGTTGAAGTGCTTTTCAAATAGGCTTAATAGATCTCTTCATGAGTAGCTCTATTAAGGTTTTGCTTTTGTGATTTAGTTCTTGGAATTGAAGGACTCCGTTTCTGGTGTATCTTGCGAAGTATCATGTTAAGTTGAACGCATGCTAGAGTAGGGTCTAATTAGGAGTCATCCCAAATTAGTGGAGAATATGGTTTCAAATATTTTATTTGTGAAGGAGTTCAACTGCGTATGATTCCTTCTCAAGGATATTAAAAATTGGCTTTTGCTTTTGTTCACTAGAATTAGGAATGTCAAATAACTAAGTTAGCATTCTTGCAAGACATTATGATCTCCAAATATTGAGATGGCGAAGCCTTTCAGGTGAAAACATTGGTTAGTACAATATAAGATATTACGAGTATTTGGAATATGGTATTCCTTATAGAACACTATAGTGAAAATGCAATGTGGAATGCGAATGCCTATCTGATTTTCAGAGTGCCTTTCCCAGTCTTATAATTCAAGAGGTTGGGTAGCAAATGTGTTTAAGTTGGCTCTATTATTGTTACATATCCGACTATGCTTACACATGCACGTAAAGAAGAAAAACTGCCGTTGTGTGGGAACCTGCCCAAGCACTACAGAAATGCTGATGTTCATGTAATTCATGGGCCCTTCACGTTGGACGTGGGAGTCTGGCCCTAAACAATCCTCAGATAGATGAAGAGCCCCAACTCTCAATAGCCATTTGCACTTGAAATTTACTGTCAATCGTTTGTTGTTAATTGCATTCATCTATTTGTCCACTACTTGTACCTAATTGAGTTGAATAAAATCCGCAGGAAGAGAAAAACTAAAAACAAAAAATAATGGTAGCGGAACATTATTTAACCTATAATTTGGCTACCTTGAAAGCACTAATTTTACTTCTGTTAAAGGAAGCATTTAACTTTTCTTTTTTGTGCTAAGCCCTAATCATTAAAATATCCTAATGATGTAAAATGTCCCAAGCCTGTTCATTAGGAGGAAGGTTGCTGACAGACTACAGTTATTATTCAATATTATAGCGAATTTAATATTTAAATGCAAGTGAAGGCTTTGAATCTAATTAATATTCCATTCTTTTTTTTTTGAGTAAATACTTCTTATACACATCCACCATGGGGATTGAACCCGGGTCACATCACCGATAATGCAAGTGGCGTCCTTGCCGGTAGACCACACTCACGGGGATGATTCCATTCTTTTCTAACAGTGGTATCAGAGTTCTTAACAATCATAGCAGAGCAGGAAGATGCCTAGGATTAGCTGTTGATTTGAGTATTTTGTCTACATAAATCCATTCATGTGAGGTCATAGGCAAGGATCATTATGGTCCTTCAGTGTTGTCAAAGAAAGAAGATGAGGTAATGCTTGTATGTGGGCTAAGTTATGCATTTAAAAATTCAAGCAAGCAAAATAATTTAAAAAAAACAATGAAGTTGAAGGATGAAAGTTTTTTTTTTACTTCTTTGGAAGAAAACTAAATGTTTGATGCCAAAGAAAAAAGCTTTAAAGAAGCTAAAGATCTCCCATACATACTGATTGTAGATGGAGCAAGCTGGGATTAATTAATCAAATAGTTTCTTCAGACCAAGATGCCACAGACTCCATAGACATTGAGATTCTAAACTAATATTATGTGAATCAAAGGTAGATTTGGAAGGTTTGCAGCTTTTTGTTGTGAGAAGAGGAACAAAGGGAATCTTGCTGTCATTTAATCCTTAGAACCTGGAAAAACCAAAGTGATCTTGATTGTTGACAGTGGTCTTGTTTCTTGGATGGAAAACGTTTACTAGTGACTGCAGGCACACGTGACTATGTTTAAAAGAGATTTTAATGGTGGAAATTAGCTGATTGTGACTCCGTTGCAAGCAAAAGTGAAGTCCATCATTTGAATCTTCAGCATAAATTTGAATATATATATATTATAAAATTTGAAGAGTCTGCTAGCGTTTGGTCTATTGTGATCTATCATAGTACATGACTTCATTTTGAAAGTGGTGCAGTGCTCCCTGCTGATTGTTTTGTTTAATGGCATTGCAAGTATTTCTCTGGTTTTCTATGTAAGCACATTATTTCTTCAATTCAGAGGATATTTTTGTGTAAATTTGTTTTCCAAAGTAGAAAACTAAACTGTCTCCTATTATTTGCAGTAAATGGTAAGATAATTCTGTCTAATTTCTTCAAAGTGAACTGGCTCTTAGTACGAGTTTTGTTTTGGTCAGGTCTTGCAACACACTTCCAGCAGTCAAGACAGCAGACAACACCAGTTTCGAATGTAAGACTTTCTCAGCTAGCAACACCAGTTGCACATTCAGGGGCGCCAATGCCTGTTTCTGAACTCTCCACATCAGGTGGTTTTGGTTCAGCTGGTGGAATTCAATCTGGTGGAATGGTTTATTTACCCATGCAAAGTAATGACGTTTGGGTTCCAGGTTCACATGGGGTTTCTACTCGAATGTCCAATCAAGGCATGCCTCTGCAAAATACTCAGCTTGGCCAAGTCGCTCAGTCAAATTCTTTACCTCACAATATTGGTGTTGTTTCTGACATGTTAAATAGAAACATTCAGCCCTCTACTTCAGGTGGCCTTTTGACACAGACAAGACAACTTCAAGCCCAAGGAAACATTGGAGAAATAGTGTCAAATGCATATTTATCTGATGCAAATTCTCCCGTATCTCAAAGATTGCAGCAGCAAGAAACTGGTAATTTGCTTGGTTTGCCTAATGGGAACTGTGGTTCTGGACCATTATTTTCAGGCTTTATGCCTGTGCACCAAAGCCAGCCAAGTTCCCACAATCAGAATTCCTTTGTAAATGCCAATCTTCCAAATGCAGGGTTACTAGGTGCTGATGTCATTGAATCAGTCACACAAGCTGCTATGGACTGTGCATCAGGAAATTTAGCCTTTTTATCATCATTACAAGGACAAATTGCAGCATCCCAAGGAGAAAGAATGGAAACTCCTCAAGTTTACCCTACTTTGCAGGAGATGAATAGGAACCCTATTGTAGAAAATTTCTGTAGTACTAATACTCAACATCCCACTCAAGAAAATGTTTTATTGGAAGATAATGTTAATGTTGAAGCATCACTTGCTTGTGGTAATAATGTAATTGATGCTTCTGTCTCTACAAGGGGACCGACTTCTTGTGCTCCAGAATCAGGAACATTGCATTCATCCATACCAGTTCCAGCACAGTCAATTTGTAATAATGTGGCTCAATGCAGTAATACTCCAAGTGTCATTTGCTTGTCTGATGATGACTAGCTTTTGTAAAATAATTGCTTTTGATTCCTTTCACAGGTAACTCTGGATTCCATGTACGTTCATTTTTTTTGCCACTACTTAAAATTCCGTTTGCTTCTGTCATTGGAAGATTTCACTGCCACTGCTGTGGTAGGTACCACATTTCCTCTGTTTAGGTTGTACAGTGTTGCAGAGGAGAAAAGCAATTTTGATACTAGTTCCTGAGGCTTTACTGCACCAGTTCCAGTACAGCCTATTGTAATGGTAAGGCTCATTGCCATAACACTTGCGAGTGTCATTTACTTGGCCGATGGTGACTAGCTACTGTAAAATATTTTCTGTTGATTCTTTTCACAGGTAATTCTGGAAGGCCTACAATTGTTGATGTATGCCTCTTTTTTTGGATCTGATTTCAAATATGCTCACACTTTTCAGGCTAAGATACTGGAAATTTTAACCACTGCTATTGTTATGTGGTTGTTACCACATTTCCTGTGTTAGATTGTAAAGTATTACCAAGAGAAAAGCCAATTTTTGACAGCAATAGTTGTGGCTTTCTATACCACAGTTGAAAATTCCCCACCTGATAACAACGTTTGCAACAGACACCTTCCAGTATTAAAGGATTTTTATGTTGAAATAGTTAACAATTCCTTGAAAAACTTATCACTTTATGCATGAAAAATGATCTGCTCCAAAATCTTTGTTGCACGGTTTCAGAAACCTTATCGATTAGACTTGTACACTAAAACTGTATTGCTATACTTCAATCGTCAGTAAGTGGGAAAGTGTTAATATATACAAATTCGAATTATGGAGAAGCTTGTTAAAAGCAACACATCATGTCAAACATGACATAATTTTAGATGATATTTTCTCAAGGGTAAGTTTGATACATGTCGTATAAGGGTTAGAGTTGTTTATCAGTTGTGAAGTATCTGTCTGTAATGTCAAAGCTAATTATAAAAAAAAAGAGGGTAGCATCTTGGTGTCGTCAGGTTGGGTGGTAGGATCTATAGTGATAAGCAAAGATGATGTTTAGGTTCTTACCATTTATTTATTTTGTATACAGGCATGATTTCTTGTAAAGGTGATCCGCCCTCACCATTCAAGAAATTATACATCCGTAACATTTTTGTTTTCCTTATTTTACAAGGACGGTGGAAATGGGTGGAAATTGGGAGTTACGTAGTAGTTAATTTCAGGGGGAAATAAATCAGAATTGCCCTTTGCTTTAAGATTCAGTTTTGATTTTGTACATGAATGACAATTTGAAAATCACACAACTTCGATTTTAATTTTGAAGGTAGAAAGGAAGATATTAATGCACTACAAATAATATTGTGGAGGTGACATGATGATCATGCTGCATATTTTCCCGCTTCTTTTTCATTGGGGGTGTGTGTTTCATCAGGGATATGTGGGAACCTGGTAGATATTAGTGGGAAGGTAACGAAGATGAAGGGTGTGAATGGGGGGACAAGATCTCTTCTGCTTTGGAGCTTCCATGAGGTTCAAATCTGAAGGGTTACGAAATATGGTTAAAGTGATGTCTCCGTACAGTGGCTGGCTAGCTCAGTACTTCAAAAAATCACCTTTACGTCATTTTACCTAAAAATGCAGCTGTGATATTTATTTGTAATGGCACCTTGAGTATTAAATTTACGAATTAATTAGGTGATAATGTTTAAGGGTCAAGATTTACCTACTCACACAAATGTACTCATTCAAATTTTGGTTTGGGAGCTATCATTTGCTATTACTATGATGATGCATAACATACCATTGTGGGAATTCGAATTTTTTTGGCCACGATGGATTGCACAATTTTGAAAATTTGTCCCACTTCAACCAAGATCCTTATTGGAATGGAACATATCTATAGCAAAACTATTGCATTTGTATTGTCTGGTGGTGGATAGTAATATGGTGTGAGTGCACCTTTTTTCCCCTACTTTTATATGACCTCTATATTTGCCTCATTTTAGATTGCCTTATTACTTGAGAGTAACCAAGCTTAGGTATTGTAATTTTTTTATAAACCTCGTGTTCTTTATGATACATAGCTTCTAGCTACCAGTCAAGAAACTCGACTAGCATTTATCTAACTAGCTCTGGTAAGTTGAAGCTAATATAATGTTGTTGGTTCATAATCAAGTAACTTAAACTTGCAGCCAAAGGAATGACGTGGTTTCTCAGGTTTATAAACTTTTTTCTGACACCAATCTTTTATAATCATTTAATTATTTGGTTTCTTAGGTATAGCCTCAATGGAACTATGTGAGTTTTTGACGGGCTTAAGGAAGTATTTTTATTTTTTCCTATCAATTTTTGTTTATTACGCCGATAGGCGTCCTACATTAATATTAATATTAATGGTTACGGTGGATTTAAAATATTTAAACTATGAGATAGGCGCCTGTAGATTGATAACTCTCGGCGTTTATATATATATATATATATATATATATATATATATATATATATATATATATATATATTTAAGCTAGTTAATACCACATACAAATTTTTTATAATGTACAAAGAGTTGTATATAACTATTTTACCAGTTTATATTATTTAAATATGAGCCTCACAGCCATAAATATGTCCTTTAGTTTTGCTCAAAAAAGTAAGAAAGCTCTGGTCAGCTATACAAAATACTAGCTATTATTATTATTATTTAAGGGAACAGAAAAAATAGAATAGAAAGGAAGATGAAAACAAAATTAGAACATTTCCTCGATAAAGAACTCTTCAACTACTAGCGAGCAAGAGGGAGTATGAGAGTGCAAGGGTTGGGTTTTGGTGAATCTAGTTGAACTTGCAAAGAATCATGTATCCCATATAAGGGAATGTATGAGTTTCTTTGAGGCCCTATACCTATAGATGGGTCCCATGATTACAACCTTGTTTTGATCAAATTCTTAGCAGTTGAAATCATTCAATATTAGATTGTCATGTTTAAAGATATGTTACTGATTTGAAACTTAAATTTTCATGTCAAAAAAGATCAAGAAAGAGAGCAATATAGAAATAATAGAGTATGACAAACCAAAATACAAAAATATATAAACAAAATAGTTTAATGATTTTATTTCTGATAAGAGGACCATGCAAATAATCTTTGGGAAGAGATGTGAGGCTGTAACATTGCTTCCGTTACCTATGTTTTTTTACAGTCTAGGGTGCATCTTTTTAAACAATAACTGGTGTGAATTGAATATGAAAGGTCACCCATGTCAAAATGTAAGGATTTACCATCCATGAGTTAGGAGGTCACCTATATGGAGATGTAGTGGTTTACCTTCCATGAGTTAGAAGGTCACCCATATGAAAATATGGTGATTCATCTTTCATGAGAGATCAAGTGTATATTAAATGAAAATTACATTCATAGGACTTGTCTTTTTGTGCTGTCTTCTTTTGATGTGTCAACATGGCTAGAGATGTATTTTGGCTAAGAAAATCTAAAAATAGAAAATTACTATTTTTAGTAAATATTTTGTTTTGCATTATTAGGGCCTTTGAGAGCGTTTTTTCCACAAAGTTGTTAGCATATTTGTCTATGCTTGTTGAAATTGTTGTCCTTCCTCTATTCTTCCTAACACTATGTGAATGGATTAAAAGGAAGTTCCAAGCACAAAGTTATGCCCCAAAAAGGTCATGTGCATGGATCATTTCTCCTCGAAAAGCAATGGTCCACATTGCACCAACTGTTGACATCGTGTAAAAATTGTTTCTTTATATAATATATTGTGAGCCATTCCCCTTCGTGATGATGTTGTCTTGCCATGATCACTCTCTACATTTGAATGGATTGCCTTCTAGTGGCCTTAGTCTATATATCGAAAAATGGATCCTTCTCCATTGATGTTAAACTATTTGGATTGAGTTCTTCAATGTTCAACTGTTCACTACTATAAGGGTCCAACAAAGGTGGGTGATGGGGCTTGAGAATTTCAACACAAAGATTGAATGCAAAGCAAGATAAGATTGAAGATTTAATGCAAAGGCATTATCTCCCACCTTCTTGATGATGGTTTATAGCCAATAACAAAGAGGTTTGATCTTCTTATGGGGATTTTGCAAGTCTTTCTTTCTAAAGACAACCATATCTTATCTCCAACCTTGAATTGATGTGGGATCCCATGCTAGTCATGGCATTGCTTGTATTTTTTATTTGTCTTTTCAAAGAGGTCTTGGGTTTGTTGTTGGATATGTTGAATCTATTCCACAAACCATGACGCCTTTTTTGTTTTTTTCTTATGTTCACGAGTTGAGTATGATGGATAGAGCATGAAATGGAATTGTTAAAAAAAAAAGAACTTTTTTAGAAGGCTATACATGCATCTATAAAATATTTTGTCTTTTGGATTTTTAAGACTCTTGATGTTTTCAATTCCTTTACAAATCAATACTCCATATTTTCTCTCTTCAAGTTTTCCTTAAATAATGTAATAATAATTATCTAACATACCCCTTATTATATTATTTGGTATATAAAAAGAATTGCTAAACGATTCAAACTTGACTCGTCCAAGTGTGTTTGTGAAATTTTTTGTAAGTTGATTTATGGTGTAATGTACTTGAGTTGTATTTGGTGATTTTGAACTTGCTCTCGAATGAAATGACATTGAGCTTCAATGTGCTTTGTCCTTTCATGAAATACTAGATTCTTGATCAATTTTAGAACACCTTGATTATCATAATTCAACAAGGTTGGTTATTTTTTGCACACACCTATATTTGATAATATGCTTTGTAACCAAATTGCTTCACACACAACTCGTATAGCACAATATTTTGCCTATGTTGATGACAATGCTATTGCATGTTTTTTTTGCTATGCCACGAGACAGGTCCAAATCCTAGATGAAACACGTATCTAAATGTTGACTTTCCTTCAACTATAGGTCGGGCATAATCTGAGTCGGAATGTCCTTGTAGGAAAATAATATCATTCTTCTTATATTCCATGCCATATTCTACTGTACCTTGGACATAATGCAGTATCCTCCTCTTTGCAACTTCCCAATAACTCTCCTTAGCATCTTACATGAATCTTGAAAGATAACTTACAATTGTTAAGCTTAGTATTCGTCAGATATATGACTCCCAACTAGTTGACGATAGAGTAGTAGATACCTAAGGTGATTTATCATATATAAACAATTGTAACCCTGGTTCCTTTGGTGTTTTCATAAGCTTACAATATGTCATATATTTTTATAGTAGTGTCTTGGCATATTTTGTTTGTGTGACTAGAATGTGGTTCTTTCTTTGCCAAACTTTCGAGCCAAAACAACAATGCAAAAGTCTCAAATCTGTCATGGCAAATGATTTTTCAAATAATCTTTTACATCATTCGCCAATTTGTGTGAACTTTTAGTGATGACTAAATCATCAATATAAATCACAAGAATCACTCTCATTTCCAATTTTATTGACAAAATTTTTGCATTGAAAGGATTTATGGTGAATCCATGCCGCAATAGGTGAGCATTAGTTTTGATATACTAAGATCTAGGAGCCTGTTTCAACCCATAGAGTGATTTTTTTTAGTCTATAGACTTTTTGACGTTGTCCATTGTCAACACAATCTTTGGGTTGTGTACACTTCTTCAATATCACCGTTGAGGAAGGTACTTTTGACATCCATTTGAATTTTTTTTCAACCAAATTGCACTACCATTACAAATACTGCATGGATGGTGGTCATTTTTGTTTTAGGTGCAAATGTCTCTTCATAATCTATTTATTCCTTCTATGCATAACCCTTTACAACAAGTTGCGTCTTATATTTTTTGAGTAAAAGGTAAAAAATTTATTAAAAAAAACTAATCAGCTTATACAAACCCATTTTGATAACTTGCCTTTCTTGGCAAGGCTCAAAATGCAGTTTTTCTGTTTTCTTTTATTTGCCCAGGATCTTTGAATCCCTTGTTCTTTACACTTTGCCTCCTTAACTGTATATGTCCTCTTCCAACAAAGATTACTGAAGCCCTCTTTGTTCTTTTTTTCTATTCCTAATAGCTTTCATGTTGTATTTGATTCCATAGTTGTGCCCAAATGTCTTGTTCTACCTCTGTCATCGGATATTCTTCCTGTACTTTGGTCTGCATTGTTTCTAATAACTTCCTTAACATAATCCCCTAGGTCCTCTCTTCTGAACTGAATTCCTCTTTAAAAATTCTGTTGTTCCGTTCCAACCATATTTGCCAGCAAATGAAGCCAATCCCTAAATTCCAAGTTGTGTTTAGTGTTTTGGATTTGAAGGTGTTATGTGACCAATAGTCCCAAAAATTACTACCATTAGGAGGGTACCATTCTGTTTGGCTAAATATGGAGTACCACCAATTCCATATTGTGTAAGCATAGGAGCAATAAAAAAGGAGGTGGTTTATAGTTTCTTCCTCTTGGAAGCACATTACACATCTACTGCGTCCAATGAACCCCTTTCTCCTCATATTGTCCTGAGTCATAATGCTTTTGTGAGCAACCTACCATATAAAACAATTAACCTTCGACCAACCTTTTGGTTGCCATATTTCTTTCCAGGGATGTTGTTGGGGTTGGTTCTTGCTACTTTGGTGAGCCTTTCGATAGCCTGTTTTCACTGTGTAAGTGCCTTGTTTCCCATATCCCTATGCTAGTTGGGCAGAACCATCTTTCCATAGCCATGTTCTTTTTTCTAGGATTTCTTTTAGTTCACGTTTTTCGGCTTCCCATTCTTCACCTAACCATTGGTCCAAATTTTGCCATCTTCCTGAAGCTACTAGTTGTTGGCTTGGGGGGATGAGATACTGAGATATAAGAGTTTGGCCATGATTATGAAGAGTCTCTCTGATGCCACTAAGATGAGGGTATTGTTTGATAATGGGAGGGGGGGAATTTCCAAGAATCATCCCACAAACTGACTTTTCTCCCATCACCTACTTTCCAATGTAAGTCTTCCTTACAGTGAAACCCCTCTTTTGAGTGTTTTTCATATGTCTGATCCCATACTTATAATTGGCAACCGTGGGACATCCTCCATTTCGTGTGCAGGGTAATATTTCGCTTTTAGAACTTGAATCCATAACTGATATGGGTTTGTGATCCATCGCCAGTATAACTTCCCTGTTAGTGCTAGGTTGTTTGTTGCATCTCTGATTCCAAGACCTCCCTCTTATTTTGGTTGACAGACTTTCTCCCAGCTTACCAAAGCATTTATTTGATTTTCTTGTGCTCCTGACTGTAAGAATTTTCTCATCAGTTTGTCCAAATCTTTGAGTATGCTCTTTGGGGTTATTAAAATGGAAAATTTGTAAACTGACATTGCTTGTAACACTGACTTCAAAAGTGTGACTCTGCCTCCAAAGCTTAACCATTTATGAGACCAGTGTGACAACTTTGAGAAATTTTTATCTTCTATGGATTTTCAATGTTTCCTTTTCGGGATTTTTTCTGTGCCATTGAGAACCTAAGAATGTTTGCTATACGATCTCTGATTCTCTTATGTACATTAAAGAAGATAACTTTGGATTTTTCTTCATTTAGAAGTTGGCCAGTGGCTGCAATGTAGCAGTCTAATATTTCTCTGATACTAGTTGCTTCTTTTATTGTTGCTTCCTCCCATAATCCTGTATCATCTACGAATTGTAGATTGATAGTTATATCTTTGTTTATTTGAATTCCTGTAATGTTGTTCTCTGCTTTTTTCTTCTGTATGAGTCATACTAGTCCTTCTGCAAAAATAATGAACAAATATGGAGAGAGGTTCTCCTTGTCTAATTTCTCTGCTGGCCTTGAACAGAGGGGAGGGGGTTCCATTGATGAGCACTGAAAAGGAGACTGTGGAGATGCATTCAAGTATCCTGTTGATCCAATATTTTTGAAATCCAAATCTTTGCAAAATTTGATCCGTAAATTCCCAACTCACTCTGTCATAGGCCTTGGATATATCTAACTTCAGGAACATTCCTTTGTTCTTTATGTGGCCCATCTGATGTATAATTTCTTGTGCCATTACAATCTCATCTAATATTTGTCTGCCCTGCATAAATCCCCCTTGTTCAAGAGATGATATTTGGTAATATAGCTTTTAATTTGTTGGCTATTACCTTAGTGATGATATTGTGGATCACATTGCAGAGGGCTATTGGTCTGTAATTGGTTAGATTCTCCATCTCTTCTCCCTTTGGAATCAAAGCTAGAAAAGTATGGTTGAGGGATTTGAGAATCCTACCACTGGATCTGGCTTCTTCAACTGCTCTAGTTATATCTTCTTCTATAATATCCCAAAAAGCTTTGTAGAATTCTATTGGTAATCCATTAGGACCTGGGGCCTTTCCTAATTGCATGGAGAAGATTATTTCTTTCACCTCTTATTCTTTGATATCTTTCATAAGCTCCTCATTCTGCTCTTGAGAGACTAATCTGGGGATACTTCCCAAGATTTCCTCCTGGGATTGTTTTTACAGATGTGAATCTGCAGTAAACAAAGTGGAGAAAAAATCATTAGCAGCTTTTTGCATACCTGAAGTAGTGGTTTCTAGGAGTCCTCCTGCATTTTTTAAAGCATCAATCCGGTTATAGTGTTTTCTAGCTATGGCCGACTGGTGAAAGAACTTTGTATTCCTATCTCCTTCTTGAAGCCAAGTAATTCTAGATCTCTGCTTCCAATAGGTTCTTTCTTATCTAGCTCCTCTTCCTCCTGCATTAAGATCTTTTCATGGGAGAATAATTCCTCTGATTTATCAATGGATTTTTCTACCTTATACTTAATTTTGAAAACCCACTTGAAGCCTATGGGGTTATTTCCTTTTGGCAAATCAATGAGATCCCATGTTTCATTCTTTATCAACGATGTGTATTCTACTTTCATGGCTTCCTTCCACTGTGACAAGCTCAATTCTTTCTTTATTGAGTCTAGTTCTACATTCTTCATTACAAAAGTCATTAGGCCTATATTTACCTCTTGCAATGTACTGCTACAAGTACGTGGTCATGTGGAGGTTAGATTAAGGGGTGCATCAAGCTTAGCATCTTTGAGAGTATTCGTAAGCCATTTTGGAGTCTTTCTTTGTTGTGGTGGAGTTACCACTACTACTTCTATTGGTTCATCAACCACTTCTAAATCAGACTCATCTTCTCGAACTTCTTCACGAATTTCCTCATTTGACTTAATGCTCATAATAGATGTGACATCACTAGACTCCTTAGAATTCTCAGTATTTGTTTTAAGTTCTTCATCAAATACCGCATCTCTACCTATATGCATGTTCTTGGTGACTAGATCAATCAGTCAATAAGATTTTGATGCCTCGTCATACCAATAAATATGCAACGTAGAGTTTTTGCATACAACTTGGTCCTCTTTTGTTTTGGCACATGCATGTATGCCTTGCTTCCAAAAACTCTAAGATGTGTAATTGATGGCTTTCTCCCAGACTAAGCTTCTTTAGGGATAATCCTTTGAAGTGCCTTTGTTGGTGCTCTGTTTTGAAGATACATCACAATAAAGACAACTTCAGCCTAATATTGTTGATCTAGACTAGTTCCTGTGAGCATGTAGCGAACCATTTCCATGATGGAATGATTTCTTCTCTCAACAACCTTGTTCTATTGTAAAGTGTAGGCAGTATTAAGCCATCGCTTGATCTTGTTTCATGTGAGGATCCTTGAAAAACTATTGGACGTATATTTTCCCCTTCTATTTGAGCAGAGGACTTGAACATGATGTCTAGTTTATGTTTCAACAAGCTTCTTGAAGCATTGGAAATTTATTAAAATATCTATTTTGAGTGACAATACCCACATCTTTTGTGAGTAATCGTTAACAAACAACTAAAAGTGCCTCTATCCACCATAATTGAATGGCATTGGTTTGGATAGATCAATATGTATGATATGATCCTTTAGCTGTTTGAGTGTTGAGCTAAAAATGTACTCAGTGTTTTTTCCCTGTTAGACAACATGAGCAAACTAGTAATGTAGGTGAAAGGTTGGGTAGACCTATCACTATATGATGCTTATTTAGTTGGATTAAGTGTTAAAAAATCAGATGTACATATTTCATATGCTGGAGTGAGGTAGCATATATTGTGGCAACAAACAATGCAACATCAGGAGATGATATGACATCGAACGCAAATAGACCATTCTTATAGGAATCAATTGTAACAAACTTGCCATTTTTTTGTGATGAAACACTTCTTGCCCTCAACAACTTTGAATTCAACTACCATGACTCGATCCAACATTTGTGAAATAGATAGGAAGTTGTTTGCTAATTTAGATACATATAGTACATTTTCAGTTGTACATTTTCCATCATTCAAATTGACAAGAATATTCCCCACTTCTTTAACATAATAGGTCTTATCATCAAAAATAGTGACTAGTTTCCTATCTTTTGCTTGTAGGGAGCTAAAACACATTTGATCTCCAGTCATATGCTTCCTAGCACCTAAATCAATATACCAAATTTCATCCTTTGGTTTTGTTACTACCTTGGTCATTAGTACCTTGTGTGCTAGTTTAGAGTCCTCTTCACAACCAGATTCTAGTTCTTCATGTGTAACATGCCCTTTTTGATTATTGGGATATGGTTTGAACTATGTCTTCTTCTAAGGAGGCTTTTGGGCTTGATCCCCTCGAGTCATAAAATTATATCTACAAAATTTTGTATCATGTCCTCTTACAAATATGACAGTACCTCCATTTTTTTTGAGGTTGATTTTGTGATGTTGATGAATATGAGGAAGGATTCATTTGTGTCTCTTTTGTGGAAATGAGTGCATTATTTGTCAATTGGTTGTTTGCTTTCTCTTTTCAAAGCATGTTCACCAATTCATGAAAGGACACATTTCTGTTTGATACTTGCAAAGAAGTAATTAACACTCGAAATGAATTTGGTAAGGCTCTAAGTATGATGTATACTAAGAGCTTAGATTCTACTATTTTTTCCATGGTTTAGTAACTTTGCAAAGAAATTTTTCAATGCTTTCTCCATCTTGAAATCTCAATGTAGATTTGAGATTGAAGGTGAAGAATTGTGGCTTCATTTCACCCTTCAAAGATAGTAGAAAGTATATCTAAAGCCTCCTTTGGATGTTTGTGCTTCACCATGATAATCATTAGTGCCTTGGCATCAACCTCATCAAACTATTGTTGAGCCTCTTCATCCTCTTCTAGCTGAGTGATATTTTTGATGACAATGTTCTAGAGTTTCTCAACCACTAGGATGGTCCTGATCTTGTTCTTCCATGGTCCAAAGTTTGGACCTTTGAGAAGTTGTGATTTTATAAGAAATTTTTTTGATGTCGTCATGGTGAGGGTTCCTTATGTCTTCCAAATAATTCCCCTTTCAATATACCACTAGTTTGATATACCAAACCTTTCCAGATGCTTGCCCTTTCTATATGCCCATTGGTATGTGGAAGAAACTAGACCTCTCGATATACATAGTTGAACATGAGAGACCTTAAGGTACATGAAAAATAATGATACATAGACCAAAGTAGTACGAAAAGAGATTCACCCTATAATGGCATTTTCTTAAAGAGAAATCCTTGTACGTGGGCATAACTTCCCTATATACTGAAATTTCTTAATTTTAGGATTTATATCTAACAATAGTGATGAATAGGATAAAAATGAAGTGAAAAATAAAAAAAATAATGTCCTTATTTCTTCCTTATGATTTATAGGGTTAATGTCTAGACGTCGTTTTAGCAAGATGTTAGACTATAGACATAGTAGCTCAATGCAATAAATTTATTTGTAAATTCAATCCAAAAGTGTTGTTTATACCGAATGGTGCGAGTGTGCTTAAGCACATGTTTAATACAAAAAAAATTCAAGCAAATTTTACTATCCTTTTTAATTTTTGGAAAAATTTCAATATAGTCTATTTTTAAAAAAGAACTATAGAGAATTGCAAAATATAAAAAATGAAAAAAATTGCTTTCGATAAATTTTGATCCCTTTACCTCTACTTAATAATTCAAACTTTTATTTAATTTACCAACTCTAATTGCTTTTTCTTTAAAGCAAAGACTATTAGAGGTGGGGATTTGAACCTGACACCTTTAAATTAAAAATTTGCATCTTTGCCAATGTTATTAGTCTCCTTCATGTGACTTAGGCACTCTTCTTGTTTATATTATCCGTGTTGCCTAAACTCATCGTAATTCTGCTTTGTTTGGCACAACTTATAGAATATTCTAGCAAATTCAACTACCCTCCTTTTCGACAAATAATTTTGTGTCGTCTAGAACATTGACTTTGTCGATGAAAATAATGTTGAGGGAAATTTTATAATTGTTTTTTTTAAATTTTGATGAGTCTCAAAGAGGAATTGTAAAACATATTTTAAGGGAGACAAAAGCAAATAGGAATAGGTGGGAGGAAAAATGTAAAATTTTAAAAATAGAATGGATGCATGCTTTGTGTGGAGGTGAAAGGGAGAAATAATTTTTTTTAATAAGAACAGATGCAGGATCTATGCAGAGGTGAAAGGGAGAAATAATTAAAAAAATCAAAATGGATGCATTAGAATTTTTAACATAATTTCTTTGTGTAACCAAGAAGTATATAGGATCTCAAAGGAGGCATAAAAGCATAGGTTGGACAAAAGTTTTGCACAACAAGGTGTTAACGAAGGAGATGCAGGAAGATGCATATAAACAAAGGACTTCAAGAAAAATGGTAGGAACAAATTACAAATACCTCTTGGACTTTAAGAGTATGCGTTCAATGTCTTTGACGAGTACAATGAACAAATATCTATGGAAGAATTGCAAAGGTTTTTTAAGGGCATGGACAAGAATTTTACTATAAAGAAATTTTAGTGAATAATAAAAGGTGCCAACTATGATGGCAAAGTATAAGGTGCATTTCAAGGTGTTAATCACTTGAGGGCCTCAAAAAAATAAAACTGCATGTAATGTTGTATACTAGTGATGGATAGAGCATGAAATGGAATGGAATGGAATTGTTTCGAAAAAATAAAATTATCAGAAGGCTATACATGCATATATACAATATGGTGTCTCTTGGATTCTTAAGAGACTCTTGATGTTCCCAATTCCTTCAGAGATCAATACTCCATATTTTGTCTCTTCAATTTTCTCAAATAATGTAATATTAATTATCTAACATAGTACTCCATGGGTTGCATAGGAAAAGCGATAAAAGTGTGTGCCACGAGTTGAAACCAACATAAATAAGAAATGGGTTGTGTTTGGTAGAGTAGTATAGAGCTCAAATGTACCCAAGTTGAATGTAGGGAATGTTGTCATCCCATGTGTGTGGATTCTTGGAATTGCACATTCAAATATGTACAGTCAATTGATTCACTTATGTTTGACCATCAATCTAAAAATGAAAGGTTGTGGACATGGTCAACTTGGCATCCATCATGCTCCATAAGGTGGGCTAGAAAATACTCAAAAATTTGTTATCCTTGTAAGATATAATGGACTTTGGAAAATCAAAGTTGATCCACATGACTAAAATAGAGGTTAGCAATCTCCTCAACTAAAATGAAGTTCTTATAAAGAATCATTTGGAAAACTATCAACTACTATAAAAACACAATCATTACCATGCTTAGATGGGGGTAAACTCTGTTAGAGTATATTACATTATTTGGTACATGCTAATGTACCACCTTGGGTACATATTTAGATTAGGAGTGTGTCCTAGATTAGAGTGTGAGTAAATATTTTATGTAATGTAATAATGTGCAGGAAATGCACAAGTGTCATGTAGTTAAGTGTGCAAGTGTGATGAGTGTAGATGTGCACAAGTGTCCATTATGTAAGAGTGCACATGTGTCCTTAGAGTAGGAAAGTGAAGAGTCTCAAGAAGAGTGAAGGCCAAGAGTACTCCATATGGAGAGTCACATTCTATTATATATGTGTCTATGTGTGTGTGTGTGAGAGAGACACCATGTAGAATGAGAGTGTGTGGAAGTATGGTGTATTTGAGATCTTTATTCTATATCAAGATACTATTTTTGTGAGCATTTGTTAATGGCTATTTTATGAGTTGTTGCAAAAGTTATTTATGAGTTTTATATGATTAAAATATTTTCATTATCATATATTTCATATTGCAACTTTATTTGAGATCTTGTGGTTATTTGCTTTAAGTATTAAGCATCAAAAGCTAACAATGGTATCAGAGCCACAAGGGAGATTGATAGGAGATAGGAAGATTTATTTTATAGAATTTGAAAGTTGTATTTTGGCTAGAGTCTTTCCATAGGGTTGCAGAAAAACTTGTGAAGACTAGGACTCAACATAGATTTCTTTCCACTAGATTGAAGAACAACTAGTGAAGTTTATTGATTTCAGAATTTTGGAGATTTGGATGTATTTGATTGCTATTGTCTAAGATTTTGTTGCAGAAAATTAGTTCTCAAAAGTTGAGAAGCTTCCTACAATAGATAGAGAAAAATTTCACCTTTGATTGCCTGAAAGTCTATGTGCTTTCCTTGCACAAGAATTGGTTTTGGAGTTGCAGCAAAAGAATAGACATTGAAGATTAAGGAGGTCCAAGAAAGAGGTCCCATTGGAGATTGAAGAATTGAAGATAGAATAATTTGAAGATTACATATTGTATATTGAATATTGCAGATTGAAGATTGAGGAGACCCAAGAAAGAGGTCCCCATAGAATATTGAAGATTGAATATTGAGGAGACCCAAGAAAGAGGTCCCATAGAAGATTGAAGACTAAATATTGAGGAGAGAGAAAGAGGCTAGAGAATCCCTATTGAAGATTGAGAAAGAGGAGACCTGAGATAAGAGGTCCCCATTGCAAATTTGAGAAAGGAGATAGGAGATTTGAGAAAGAATATTGAGGAGGCCTAGGAAAAAGGTCCCATTGAAATTTGGAAGGAGAAAGAAGGAGAATAGAGAAGCCCTATTGAGAAATTGAAGAAGTGGCCATTGGAGAAGATTTGAAGAAAGTTTGAGGTAGAAGATTGCAAGAAGAAGAAACTCTTGAAAAGAGGTAATCACATAAAAATTGGTATAATTGTTGTCATCCAACAAAAAGCCCAAAAGGATTTGTGAAACTGATTCAAGGAGAAGGATTTTGGCAAGAAGTTTGCCAAATTTGAGAAAGTATTTTTGAAGACTTCAAGACATTCAAATTCTTGAAGAAGAGGCCAGCAAAGAGGTCAAATTTGAATATAGAATTCAATGAGAGCTAAGGAGAAAGAAATAAGAAAAATAAGAGGCCACCAAATTGATAGTTTTTGGAGACAGCCATTAAAGTTTTTGAAGGCTGATTTTTGAAGGAGAAGATTGCAGAATTTTGGGGCAGAATTTGAAGAGTTTCAGGACAGCAAGTTAGAGGAGGAGAAATTAAATTTTTGGAGCAGCATTTGAAGAGTTATTGACTGCATATTTGGGCAGCATTAGAAGGAGATAGAAGAGCTACAAATTGGAGAATTTTTGGGAAGATTTGAAAGTATTTTTGGATAGCAAAGTGAAGGAGGAATTGGCAAAATTTGGAGCTGCAAAGTATAGAGTTTGTGGACAGCAAAAAGGTAACAAATTGAAGGAGTTAGAGGCAGCATATTGGACTGCATTTAGTGCTGCAAATTTCAGAGAATTTGGGCAGCAAGTTGAAGGAGATAGAGTTGTATTTTGGACAACATTTGAAGAAGAATTTGAGCTGCAAATTTTAGAATATTTGAGCAGCATTTTGAGAAGCAAAGGAGCTACAAATTTGAAGGTATTGGGGCAGCAAGTTTGAATAGTAAAAGGTGAGAAAAACTAGCTAGAAAGCAAGCTTGGAAGGAAGCACAAATAAGTTTGAAAATTTGATATTTTATTATGGTGTTATAAGTTGATTATTATCATATTTTTGCAAGTATTACTCCTAGTTAAAAACAACAAGAAAAGTAGTTGCAAATGCAATAAGGAGCACTCAAAAATATGTGCATAGTATATGTTTTTGAAAAATAAGGTTAAGTGCATGTTCTTGAAGGAACAATAGCCTCTTTGAACCTGCACAAGTTTCAAAAATAGAAGTCAATAAAGTAAGTGGAAAAGGAGTAAAAGCATTTGAAAAGAAAGTTCTCAAGCCAAACAAAGGCTCACCCATTGAAGCTGAGTTGTGGAGAAGCCAAGCTACATCAAAAACAAGTTAGAGTCTATTGAAGCAACACAATAGGAGTGGCAGCCAAAGAAGCCATTGTACGTTGAAGGAGGAGCCACCATTTTAGAAATAAAAAGCCACCTAAGTTGTGGATGAACCACCATGAGAGGAGAGGCCATTGGAAGAGCCACCACATTAGATGGAGGAGACTACAAACCATTGGAAGAGCCACCACATTGGATGAAGGAGAACATAGAAATCCAAATGCCAAAGGAGAGGAGAGAATGTAGAAGGCCAAGCACAATAGAAGTTGTACATTGGAATACATTGAAGAGAAGAGAAAACGTATTGCAAAGAATAGTGGAACATTATCAAAGGAAGAGCATTGATTTGAGGAGTTGAAGAGTTCATTTGCCACTTGGTTTTGTAGGAAATGTAATACCTAGGACATCATAGAATCATTGAGTGAAATGAGCCAAAGTTGGAAAATACCTTCTACCAAGTGTTATGAGAAGTACAGAAAGTTGGAGTGCCAAAGGAACATTAGTAGAAGAGAAAAAGAGTTTGTGTGCCACTTGGCACTTGGAACAGTGAGTTCCAAACATCTTTGAAGGGAGTCAAAGTGTTTTGAAATAATCATTTAATGCATGGGCCATAAATAGCACAAAGAGAGGTTCATTCAAGCATCAAATCAGTTTGTAATTTTAGGAGAGCACCTTGCAGAAAGAAGCATGTTGAAGAGTCAATAGTGAAGATCAATTATTTCACCCAAAATAGCGCACCCAGATTATTGAGGTAAATTTCAAGTTAATATTTGATTTATTAAAAGGTTGGAGTAATAAGGAGTAATTTATAATTGGTTTATGAAATATTGAGTTTGATTAATATATTTCCACATTGATTAATTATTGCTATTGGAGGTATAAGGTTTATAAGTGGTAAATCAAAACCCTAGATATTTTATTACTGCATTTTGGAAAGTTTTGTGAAGTTTTGAAAAGTTGATTTGAAGTTTTGGGAAGATAATTACATGTTTTGTAATTAATTTATTTGATTTTGTAAAGCAATTTGAAATATTTGCAAATTGATAATTTTGGAGAAATAAGGAGTTCAACATCAAATTAGGAATACAAAATTTGCAAATATCTTTTATAGAATTTCTAAATTTCTAATTGGGGAGCTATAAGGAATTCAACATCAACATAGGTTTATGAAATTTAGAATTGAGAAATTATATTTTTGAAATTTGGGAGATAAAAGGTATTCAACCTAGAGATTTGAAGAATTGAAATCTTTGTCAAAACTATTGTTTGATCATTATCCAAACATTAGGAAATACAAGGTATCCTACAAAATTTGGGAATTGAAGTTTCATAAAAAATAGTATTTGATTATACATTCAAATTCAACTTAAAATTTAGAAGTTGAAAAGGTTTTATCAAAGTTGATCAATATATACAAAATTTGGAGATATAAGGTTTACAACATAAAAGTTTTTTTTGTATTTCATTCAAACACTAGGGAGACATAAGGTAGTCAACCTCAAAGGTTTAGAGATTTGAATTTTTTTATCAAAGTTATCTTTTATTTTTCAAGACTAGGGAGTTACAAGGAAGATTATATTAGAACTATGGACAAAATTGTTAAGCAAGCATTCAATGAAAATGATGAAACAGACGAGTGTTCAAAAATAAATCTAGAGGAATAATTGGGGTTTATGCCAAGATAAAAACAACCCTATTGGAGGATTGTATTAAAAATATTGTTGACCAGGAAAATCTTGCAATGATCCTCTCTAGAGAAAAAGATATCTTAAATATGAAAAAATCAATAAGGTGAGACTAGATACTAGATGGGAACGTCCCCATAAATATTGGGTAAAAATTAACTTTGATGGAGCTGCAAAAGGTAACCCGAGTCATGCTGGTGGTGGGGGTCTCATTAGGAATGACAGAGTTTAGGTAGTGGCTGCATATTCTCAGGATCTAGGAATTACCACAAATCACCAAGCTGAAGCAAGGGCAATGCTTACAGGCCTTCGAATTGCAGTGAATTTGGGTTTTAGGAGAATTGTTCTTGAGGGGGATTCCAAGAATATAATAAATTCCTTTGAAAAAGAGGAGTTAAATCATTCTACAATTTTTCAAATAATTACAGATGCGAAGACTATCTTGGGAAACCTAGAAGAAAGTCAAGTTAAACATATTTATAGAGAGGGAAATAAAGTTGTCGATATATTGGTAAATATGGCAGTTAAATCTGAGAATTTCAAGGTCTGGTCATATGCCCCCATGGAGTTGGAAGAGATTATAAGAATTGATAATAAAGCTAGTAGATAAAGAGTGTAGAGCAAAGTAGAATACTTATTGAGATCATGCGATGAAGGGTTTGAGCACACTAAATTAAATTATTGTTAGCAATTTATTTATCAGTTATCTAAGTCATTGAGCACTACATCAACCATGTTAAATAGAAGGATAGCAGGAGGAATATTATTTCAGCTTCTCCATCAACAGGTTTAGCCCAGGTTTTTTGTTTTACTAAGATAGGGCTATCTTGCATTTGTATGATCTTCTCTTATTTTTTCTTGTATATATTTCGAGCTCTGTGTAAAGGGTCGGGGCCCTTCAACCCCTTTTTTTATCAATACCAAAAAAAAAATTATGAAGAACTATTTCATGAACTAAAGTTTTATTCACAAAACTTAATAGATACCTTTGATGGATACAAATATTTGCCTACTAGTTTAAAGGAAATATTTTCTTTGTTTCTCAAGGAAGCAAAAGAAAATAATTTTATGACATTGATTGGTTATCTTCATGAAGTACTTTTCAAGACTTGGTGGAATGCTCAAAATATAGTTATGCTTTCTTCAAAATAATGTTTGATGATTTATCTATCATTAATTATTTTTGGATTCTTTCAAGGGATGAAATAAAAGAAATATGAGCATACTAGTAATGAAGTATTGAATTCTAGTCATTACTATTGTGATGATGTACTAACTCACTACATTGAATATATATAACTAGTAAAGGTGCATAAATGAATAAGGAAAAGAAACAAGAAAATAAGTCAGATCAACAAAGACAAAATGAAGACTAAACCCAAAGAAGATACTTATTTGAAGACTCCAAGACAAAAATCAAAGTTGTATTATTGTGATGATTTGCTAACATAATTCTTAGAAGGTGGATCATCAATTATATCCCAAATGAAGATACAAAAGCAAAGAAAGAAAAATAAGAATAGGAGTCACATCAAAAAGGTGAAACAAGAACCATATAGTGCAAGTCTAGATATTGATCTTAAAGATATAGATTGAATACTGAGGACAAATACCATATTGAAGACTAAAGTCTTCAATAACCATATATTGTAATACAAGGGGGTGTTAGAGTATATTACATTATTTAGTACATGCTAATGTACCACCTTGGGTACATATTTATATTAGGAGTGTGTTCTAGATTAGAGTGTGAGTAAATATTTTATGTAATGTAATAATGTGTAGGAAATGCACAAGTGTCATGTAGTTAAGTGTGAAAGTGTGATGAGTGTAGATGTGCACAAGTGTCCTTTATGTAAGAGTGCACATGTGTCCTTAGAATAGGAAAGTGAAGAGTCTCAAGAAGAGTGAAGGCTAAGAGTACTCCATATAGAGATTTACATTTCATTATATATGTGTGTGTGTGTGTATGCGACACCATATAAAATGAGAGTGTGTGGAAGTATGGTGTATTTGAGATCTATTTTCTATATCAAGATACTATTTTTATGACCATTTGTCAATGGTTATTTTATGAGTTGTTGCAGTAGTTATTTGAGTTTTATATGATTAAAATATTGCTATTATCATATATTTCATATTGCAACTTTATTTGAGATCTTGTGGTTATTTTCTTTAAGTATTAAGCATCAAAAGCTAACAAAACCTAAGAGGGAATCCATGGAGACAGATTTCCAAGGTTTGGATGGCATTGACAATGGTGTATACAAGCCTTGCTTCTTGTTGGTTGGTTTAAAAACAATGCATGGGGGTACATGACTTGATATACCTCTCAACATCATTCCTCATTTTTTGTTATGAACCTCACTTCTTAGTAATAAAAAATCATTTACCATTTATGCAAAAATATCAAACATCAATCCATAAATAATTTACACAAAATGATAGAGATAAATAAGACCCTTGAGGTAAGGCAACACTAAATATTACTTCTTAAGAAAGGAATCACTCCAATCTCCACACCATGAGCCAAGACTATTACAAAGAGTACTTGATATGACTTGCTTATAATGACAATATACCTTCTTTTTGTAACCCTCTTTCCAAACCCTTCATCTTCCTAATCCCTTCATATCCCTTATCACGATCATTATTAGAATAAAATATTAAAATAAAATTACCCTTGTCCCATGCCATAGTACCCATACACAATATATTCCCCATATTTCTATCCCTAGGCATCTAACATTCCATACCTCTTACAAAAATGTTGCATCCTCGAAACATAGGAAGAAACTAAATAATATGATCTTCTAAGCAATATTGATAATTGATATCTATCTTGATCATCCCTCCATCCAAGAGATACTCTAGTTGGTGGTGGTCTTCTATGATGTCGATATGCTATTTTGCCACTTGAGTAAATTTTATTCTTTTTCATCCATACTTGCTTATATGTGTAATTATTAGCATATCCAAATTTTTGGCTCCTATGGTTCCATGTATGCCCTTCATAATCCTGTTGTTTCTATCTCCATGATTGTAGCCTCTCATGATGGTGTGGATGGCGATATATGACAACCTTAGCCTATTGTTTGAATTTATTTAACTATTATTTCTTGATTCTATATTTTGGTTTATCCCTTGCTTTTGCTTCTTCCTTAATATTTGCTACTATCTGTAGCTACCTTGGGGAGGTGGTGCACCGTCCACCACTCTATTTGTGAATATTATTTGATCAATTTATATTAAATCATGCATTAAATGAAAGAAGAGAAAATAGAGGCAACCAAAGTACAAAGAACTAAATGAATAATGCTCTTTATTGCTTTTCTCAAGTTCAGTTACATATAGATCCCTCTAAAGGGACTTCCTTAATTTGATATAAATTTTACAAATTAGGGTAGCATATATTTGGTATCCCCTTGCAAGGGGTGATGCGCTCTTGTAGGCTTCTCGGTGATGCACATGGAATTGTATGAGGGCTTACAGATGCCGCCTTCTCCAAGCCTGGTTCTTAGAGGGATCCTCTTGCTCTCATATGTTGATGACTTGTCCAGTGAACTTGTAGTCCTGTCTCTATTGTTCCAAGGCTATGGATCTAGGATGGTTTTTGAAGTTGAAATGGTTGTCGTTTATGTCCGCTGTGTTGAATATCCTATAGATGATGAACCCTCAATCGACAAACACTTCATTGCTCCTAAAAGGCACTCCAATTTGCTCTCCGATTTGACAGGGCTCCGCTACAAGAAAAAATCTCTAAGTGTCAAAATATCTATGAAAAAGTCTCTGAATTTTCCTCTCTTCGGTGCTCTTAGGTTTTCACCTTATAATATCTTTGAAGCCCTAGGTCAATGTCTAACCTTAGGACTAAATTCTGCATGCACACTAGATGTTAGCATGAGAAGTTTTCTCCTTTTATGTGTTTAAAGGCCAGTTAAACTGATGTCTAAACCTGGACTTGAGTCTTTCATGTATACTGGCTATGAGGAGGAATGTAAAGTTATCCCCGCTCGGATTTATTGTATGTAAACTATAACTTCCACCTGAGATTAGGCTGTTTTGACACCAAATTGCCATTTAGGGCTTAACTATTGTCATCTATAGTGGCTAGGGTTGGCCACTCTGACCTTCAGTGACCAGAATCCAGCCGCTCTGGTTCATAGCGACGAGGCTTAGATGGGCTAAAACTACCCCAAAATGAGTGGTGAAAACCACTTTTGGACTTGGAAGGTCCCAAGGTTTAGTCACATGGTATATGGATGCCCACATGAGTAGTTCTCCTAAACATGACATGTTTTAGGTGTCTACAGATGCCCCTTTTTGGGATGTGCTATGTGGAAAAGACACAACACGAAGCAAAAATGTAGACTATTATGTTTGTAGGGTGTACGATGATCATTGGTCTGATCAATGCTGGATGGCCCAGCCACGCAAGATGGCGTGTATCCCTGAATCATTGCTTCAACTTGATTGAAGGCTTAATTATGCAAGAATATTGCACATGTTTACTTGCACTCATTCCTAAAATGCAATCCGGTAGCTTATGTTGCTACAATAGAACCGACTAGAGGAGAGCTACAAATGGGCATGTTGTATTTGCTTATGAACCCAGCAAACGAGGGGAAGTTCTGTGATAGTTGCTAGAAATAATTCGTAGGACAAATGCATCTTGATATGGTTAAGTGATCTTTTGTTGACTTTGATTATGATTGTTTGAAGATTTGAAATACTCCCTCACACAACGAATTTATGAGGGAAGGGCAATGAATGAAGCGACAAGCCGCTTGACCAATATGACTGGTTTGACTCCTTTCTAGTGTTTATATTTTAATGGATGATCCTCCATCCAAGTGTGATTCCAACTATTTATGATGATCATTCATCCCTATCCCGGGGAGCGGTTCGGCCATAAATAGCCTTCTTAGGGAGTTAGGATGAGCGATTCTATTTAGGCTTGTGTTACATCACTTGGCTCAGTGTTTGTAATATCATAAAGGAATTAAGATGATTCTATCGCACCTGTGGAGCAGTCCGACCATCTTGGTCTTCTTCGGGATTGAAGGGGTACATCACAATTCCAAAATGATTACTTTATCCTAAGTAGCCCTATGGTAACTCACTCATCTCACCGAATTGCATGGAGTGCAAATCGTTGCAACCTCTGAGTTGATAGAGTAAGTAACTGGATACGAGGCTTACTTGAGATTTTGTTTTTATGTGATTTTTTTGTTATTTTTATCATTATGATGTTTATGAATCATCAAAATGTGTTTATTTGACTTTTTTGCTATTCCTATTGGGAGGAATTATCTTGTTTTTTCTTGTACTGCTCGTCATTGTCAGATCCAACGACCCCTAAATTCCTGTTTGTGATTGCTCTCGACCTAAGCGACCAAGAAGTGTAGGTCGCTGATGACAACATCGACCGAGGCATAAGTTGGGAAATATAAAAGCAACCTAGGGTTTTAACTTTTCACTTTCTCTAGTTGTCAGTTTGCTTTTCTATGCTCTGGAGTGAAAGTGACTTCTGCGACTTGGAGTGCTTATCGATGAGGACCATGGCTACTTGAGGCGGGGCGTCTACGAGTGGAGGAGATAGAGCTTCTCAGGTACTTTTAGAAACCCTAACCCTGTTCATTTTTTAGTAAAATAAGCCACACTAAGTAATCAGTGAACGAACCTCATTAAACTCGCCGACAACGAACCAAACCTGTAGATAGGCTTAGTTTAGGATTTGTTTTTGTGGGCTTACCCCATTTTTGCTATTTTGTAATTTTTTTGATGTTTTTGGCCTAGGGCATACGTGTTTGTCGTGTCACCCATCGACCGCTACTACACATAGCGACCATTTCAGCCCGTGGCTTGGTCGTTGTCAATGACAGCGACCAGTTCAAAAATCAATGGTTAAAATTCTGACCGTTGGGATTTGGCTACTGCCAGCCTCAGCGATCGATTTTTGGTCACTGTAGATGAAAACAAATAGGAACCCTAGTTATTTTTTTGATTTTTTTTTTTTTGAGATGATTAATTGATTTTTTGAGTTGCTTTTCTAAAATTTGCTGCATGATTAGGTATGTTTATTCCTATTTCACTTAGACTTAGGATAGTTTATCATTGTTTGCACTGTTTTGCATGATTTATTATGTTTTATGCCTTAAATGCACTGTAATTATACCTTGATTTTTATCCTTAGATTCTTTCTGCTCAGGATCGGGATCTGAAGCTCTTGCTTGACCTCCTACCGCATATGGTTGATACAGACTGGGCATGGTTTAATACCCATGGATTATAGTATGTGACTAGGCTACCCTAGATTATGTCTGATTAGGCCTACCTCATGGCCCTGGCTCACCGATGGGATCCCAGGACTAATACCTTCCACCTTCCTACCGGTGAGATGACTATCACACCAGAGGATGTATACATGATTTTTTGGATTCCTTTTGACAGAGTGGCCATAATTTATTTGATCACTAAGGACTGCGAGGCAATATTTTCTTGGGTGTTTGGGGGTCATGCTGTGGCTGCCCTCAAGGACACCAAATATGATGGTGTGTTTGTTCTACGATGGTAGAGGGATAGGGTCTTTTATGAGAGGCTTGTGGTGTTGCTGATGGTCGTCAACAACATGCTTCTCCTAGACTACTCAGGTTTGAGGTTCCTTTGGAACCTCCTCGCGATGGTTCAGGATTTGGTGGATAGTGAAGACCCTATAATCTACGCCTAGGGGAGCGCTTTGCTAGCATAGTGCTATGATGAGTTGTATCACATCCATCGATGGGGTCATGCTAGCATTGCTTACAACTTGCTTTTGCAGATATGGGGATGGGAGCATATCTGTGTAGATCATCCTAGAGGGCTTCACATAAAGATCGTAGAGATTGATGATTCGATGCTATGCTATGCTACAATATGGGCTCGAGAGTGTGAGAAGCGCAAGAGTCACCCTCATGCAAGGGAAATCTCTTATTACATTACTTCTTTCACTAGGCTGTAGGCCCAAGATATCATATGGCACCCATATCACGACTGCCCAACCTGGGATGATCCAGTCAGGTTCACAACTAGGACACAACGCGAGAGATGGATCATTATCCATAAGGGCATGATCAGAGAGTACTTCTTCTACTCTCACATCCTTCGTTAGTATGGATTGCTACCAGATGTGCCTCTTGTCCCAATCCTATATAGGTGCATCATAGCAGAGAAAGACCTTCGTCCACCCCATGTCATAAAGCTTATCGATGAGGAGGACACCCCAATAGTTGATGCAAGTATTGATGGGGGAGTCACAAATGTTTTCACGTAATGGTGGGGGATTGATTATGGTATGGTGATGGCAGTGAGGATGATGGCAGTGATGGAGGCACAGATACAATAGGGTAGAGAGTCCAAGCCAAGACTGAGGAATGGGGCCAGCCGATAGAGCAGGTAGTAGTAGAGGAGCATGAGGCTCATAAGGAGGAGGAGGAGTTGGATCCAGAGGAGAGATATTCTCCTCTTAGGATGCAGTTGTATGAGGTAGAGGCTAAGCTCCAGTAGACCAAGATCTAGGTACAACAATGAGATGCTACTATATCATAGCAATATGCTACTATAGCACAACTCATGACACAAATACATTCATTGTAGTTTGATATCAGGAGTGGTGCTACCAAGATACAAGTTGTGGCTGTTCCTTCTATAGAGACTGAGCTCCAATCGACCAAGATCCATATATAGGAGCGGGATGTCACCATAGCACAACTCACGATACAGGTATAGGCTTTGCAGACTGCTACCGAGGGTACTGCTACTAGAATGTAGATTGCTACTACTCCTATACCATAGGGCCCTACTAGGGATAGAGACTAGGCATCTGTTGGGTTTGCTGGATGAGTGTGATGCACAAATATTTGATGATGCAACCTACATTGTCACTCTCCTACAACAGATTAGAAGGCTAGGAGCCATTCCTAGGGAGAGGCCAGGTGTAGGTGGATCACAGGTTAGTAGGCGCTCTACCTTGGGGTAGTATTTAGTTAGGCTGAGCCAGAGGATTCAGGGCCGTGCAGAGAGACCAGCGACTATGCACCATTATACCTGAGATCCATCCATAGGGGTGGTGACCCAGGGGGCACAGGCTCGGTTTGATTCATGATGTTCTTTGGATTTTATTTTTGAGGTTAGCTAACCTACATGACTGTAGCCCATGGGTATTTTGTACATCCATGTACTTTATTCACATATTTATATATGATATATTTTGGATTATGATTCATTATGTGCATCATTTGTTGCTTATGTTTATGTTTTATTTATGTGATGCGATTATGGTGTTATGGCGGGTTGATGTATGTTTTAGATGATAGGTGATATTTATGATGATGTGGATATTTGAATGGATGCTTATGTATATGCTTATATGATTTGATTATCGTGTCATGATGTGATGTATCATGAGTTGACTTAGTGATGGATTTATGATTGTGTGCATAGATGGATTATGATGTATGCATATGTGGATGCTTATGGGGTTTTGTGTGTTTTGATTGTGGCTATATGACGTGGTGCATATGGATATTGCCTATATGAATTTCTTATCACTTTATGTTGTAATACATGTGGATGCAATGATTGTGATTTTATATGACGAGTTATGAACTGTATTTGTGGATACACTGTTATTGTTAAATGCATGTTTAATTTTTTTGCTTTAGTTGTATGCATTTGACTTGTGTTACGTCATGGTAAATGCAATGTGTGAAATGCATTAACTAAATGGTTTTTGGTCTAATGTACATGAACCTATATGCCTTAATCATAAGGAATGTATATGATATGAGTTGCACAATCCAATGGGCGACACCACAAAAAGTATATTAGTTATGAATGTAAATAATCACTCTTATCACAAGAATTAATTATTTGGTCATCCATATGTGAAATGCAATGGCGTGAAGTGTATGTATTTTCTTGATAAGCTTCTGTAATTTAAAAGATTCAAAGTAGTCAGTGGTCGTGTAAATATATTTTCCAATATCTAACCTACTTTGTTAACACCCTTTAATTCACCAAACCTCATAAAGAAAAATTGATGATGTGGTCGATGATATGACTTGTTGCTATGTAGGAAGTTTTGAGGTTTTTCTTGAGAATCAAACACTCTAGTTACCCTATCAGCAGTTGCGTACTGACCATGCAAGACTTTTGAAAAGCAAGGCTTTCGTCATGGACATAAATACTCATTATCCCTATGTGTGCAAATGAATATATCTAGATAGAACTCAAGCATTTCCTATGATGTCAAGTGAGATTATTTTAGAACATTTCTAAGATCGGGGATCCTCAATTGTTCATCTGATCTTGTGTTGGACTTAGTTGGACTATACCACTAGGTAGTATTGGGTTACCCAAAGCTAGCTCATCCACATGCAAACATTGGTCTACACAAATGCAATATGCTATTGTGATAGACATATCGTCATGTGTAAGGACACCACCATTGCCAATCTGGTTGTACACCAAACTTGTAATGGGGATCACCTTTCGGTTTGTGCAATGTTGATAATTCCAAGGATTCAAGCTCCATTCCCTTATTTTATTCATTTTATTTGGGATACTTGCTCATGCTTAGTGATGAAAATCACTGTTTATTTTTTATTGATTTGTTTTTCTCTTGAGCAAGGGATCTATGTAGAGATGATAATCACTTGTTTGTTTTGCTTTTAACTTTTTCTTGACTCTGGGATTTTTCTTATTTTAATGAAAGCAAGGGATTTATGTAGTGATGATAATCCCTTGTTTGTTTTGCTTTTGACTTTTGCTTGACTTTGGGATTTTGCTTATTTTTATGAAAGCAAGGGATTTATCTGGGTAGGGTGGAACTTGTCCTTTTGTCAATTCTCAGCACCTTTGAACTGGTCGCATAGGGGGATAAGCAAGGAAGATCCTTTTCACTTAAGATAATCTAAACCACTTTTGTAGCTTTTATCTTTCCCTTGTACCAACTAGGATTTTAGTGTTTTTAATTAGTAATGGGATTCTGAAGTATGCTAGGCACTATCACCACTAGACCTCACCCTCTACTAATCAAGATGGCTTTCCACAAAAGCTTGCTAAGACCACTAGATATGGTTGAATGACAGGAAAACCTTAGCCTATTCCTTACAACAACAAGAAGCGGTTGTTTTAAAAAACACAGTTACACACATGGATGAATGGGTGAAGATGGAGTGTGGTTGCAATACAAACTATGGCATCGTTTGTAAGATTGTGATCATAACCTATCATAATGCAAATGCAATGGATGAGGATGTTTAATGCAATCCAACTATATGGATGTAGGTGTAAGATGCAACTGTTTTTGTATTTTTGATCTTCGCATTGTTTTTGTATTTTTAATTATTTTGTATTGTTTTTATATTTTTGATTATTTTGACCAAAGGGCTTAGTGTACCTTTGGGACTTTTAAATTTTGACCAAGCGGTAAGCAGATACCCTTGGATAATTTTGATTAAACTTGACCAAGCATATTGGATACCCTTGGAGCATTTTTTGATTGAGGTGACCAAGCAACATGAAGGTACCCCTGGAGCATTTTTTATTAATTTTGACCAAGCGACATAAAGATACCTTTGGAGTGTTTTTGAATTAGAATCTTGACCAAGTGGTATAAAGATACCGTTGGAATATTTTTGAGTTAGAATCTTGAACAAGCGACATAAAGATACCCTCGAAGCATTTTTATTTTTGAATCTTTTATGTTTTTATGATTTGTTTGTAATTTTAATGCTTTGTATTGTTTTTGTACTTTATGAAATATTTGAATGTTTTTGTATTTTATGTATGAAATACCTTCAAGTGAATGATATTGAGAGGCTCGGGCTCTTCAAAACCATCCAATGATGTGAGGCGATATGCTCCAAGCCCAACCCTTTTCGATATTATGTATGGGCCTATCCAATTCACCACAAATTTGTCTCGTAGGTGTGGTGACAGATTTAAGTTTTGTTGATTTTATTTGAGCACAAGATCCCCAACTTTGAATTCTCTTAAGTGGACTTTACTATTGTGAGCTTGCGCAAGGCGACCTTGATAAACGAGGATATACTTCAAGGAATTGAATCTGCGTTCATCAAGAAGTGTTAATTGATCAAGGTGGCCTTGCCGTGCGGTGTCATCATCTATGAAGTCCTTCAATGCTATGCGCAGGGTTGGAATTTCCAACTCTAGGGGCATGATGGCCTCAATGCCATATACAAGTGAAAATGATGTTGCCCTAGTGGGCATTCGCACACTAGTCCTGTATACCCATAATGCAAGAGGTAATTGTAGATGCCAATCCTTATGATTATATTTCACCGTCTTCCTCAAGATGGAGATTATTATTTTGTTTGAGGCTTATGCTTGTCCATTTGCTTGCGGATAATAGGGTGTTGAAAAACTGTGTTGAATATGGTATTTTTTAATCAAAGCACACACATTATTGTTCTTGAAAGGTGGTCTATTATCCGATATTATTTTTGAAGGGATCCCAAAATAACTTATGATATTGTGGAGTATAAACTCCGCAATCCTTAGTCTAGTTGTCTATGTCAAGGGGATCACTTCGACCCATTTGGTGAAATACTTAGTGGCTGTTATGATGAATGTGTGTCGGCCTGAGGACGGGGGTGAGATATTCCCAACTAAGTCTAGTCCCCATTGTGAGAAGGGCCATGCTGCCTGGATGGGTTGCAAGGCTTGGGATGGCAAGTCTGTGAGGTTTGAGTGATGTTGGCATTTAACACATTTCTTAACATACTCGCAATAGTATTTTTCCATAGTGGGCCAATAATAGCCTATTCTCAATATGTGCTTGACGATGGCCATGCCACTAAAGTGACCACCACATGTACCATTGTGAGCCTGCGATATTTCCCAGGGTGCTTCTTGGGGCTTAAGACAACTGAGGAGCATTCCATAATAATTTCATCTATAAAGGCTCTCTCCCAATAAGATGTACCTTATTACATTCTATTTAAATGTTCATATTTTGATATGTGATAGGTCTTGCGATACCATTCCAAGCTTTAGGAAGTCTTGTAACTGGGAAAGCCAATCTTGATAAACCTCAAATTCTATAGAAAAGATGACCTTTTCCTCCTACATTCCAAAGCTTGTGAATACAGATTAAGAAACAACCGTATGGTGAATGGTCGTGCCACACTCCTCAGGACCTTGAGATATCAATGACCCGCAAGGTGCCTTTCACAAGAAATCTCTAGCTCTGAAGGACCAATCTATATTTGGTTCGATATTGGCCATGTTGACTGATTCTCAATTATCAAAAGCCTTGCACTGCATCATAGAGTGCGAGAGCACTTTAACGTGAATGGTTGTGAAATATGCAGATGGATTTTGATGGATTAAAGATCCCAAGGATGCCATGGTGTCCACGAATCTATTTGACATATGCGGGATTACCTCGATGTCATACCATTCCAGTCGGGCTAGGTAGGTGTCAACAAGTTCTTTGTATGATTTTAGGATTGGGCATCGACATTGGAATAAACCCTTGACTTTATTAACTATGAGAAAGGAGTCACCAAGTATATTCAATATTTTAATACCCATTGCGATGGCTATTTGAAGTCCTAAGATCAGGGCCTCATACTCGGTGTTATTGTTTGTGTAAGGGAAGTCTAGTTTTAATGATAAGGGCAATGGAGCGCCCTGTGGTGTGATAAAGACAATCCCTGCTCTGCCCCCTTGCTTGCACTTAGAACCATCGAAGAATAATGCCATATATCTTTCTTTCTCAAGTTCTTTGAGTTCCGACAGATATGATAATGCAAAGACTGTGTTAGGATTATATATTCCTAACCTAGTCTTTTAATTAATTTATTAATCAGATTTCACTAGTTATAACCCTTGGTCACAACTCCACTCGCATAGAAATACACACTCATAGTAGATTTAATCAACATCAAATATACATTTATTTACTTGAGGTGTACTGCTTATTAAACAGAGATTTCTTATTTCCTACAGCGAGTCTTTCATCCTTTTGCATTCACTTCTACTAAATTTCACTGCTATAGAGCTCAGGGCTTAACATCTGGTATCAGAGCGTTCTTTCGGGACATCCACTTGAGCCCTCCACCATTAAGTGTCGTTGCCACCGCTGTAGGTCACCGTTATCTCCACCTCTCCACTGCCTCAAACAAAGCAACTGTACTTTGCCTGCAATCGATGCAAGAATGTCCACTGGAAAAGATATTCCACAATATGGTGATTGAAACTAACAAAAACTGATGGGATTTAAGCATACAAAGGTTTTAAGGGGCATCCACCAACGATCAAAAATAAGAAAAATTAAATTAGCAGCAAGAAGACATAAAAAATTCGCGGTTAAGGAACTCTGCTTCATTTTTTGGAGACTGCAGTTTCACAGCAAAAAAAAATTAATATATCGTAAAGGTTTTCTAAAGTTACATTAAACGTCTAACCGTCGGACAAGGGTTTCTGACGTCGGAAACGAGGAGCAGCAAAAAAAATAATTTAATCGATTTATCTCAAATTGCTGTAGGAGGTAAAGTTTGGGAGTTTAAAAGGTTTGAAATGCGTAAGGAAGATTTCCTAGCATGCTAGGCATAGCACCTGTGTGCATGGGCAGTTCCAGTTGGGGGTTACTTGATTTACCTTTGAACGACAACCTTGGAATCCGTATCATTGACCATTGACCTGCCTTCGTATAACTTGTCGCTCAGCCGCCACCTGCCAAGTTCCACCCCGCCTCTTCCTCCACCCGAGTTCCGCCCTGCCTCTTCCTCTGCCCAAGCTCTGCCTTCCCGCCTCTTCCTCTACCCGAACTCTGCCTTGGCCCCGCATTCCACCTGCGTCCCGCCCTCTCGGCCACCAAAAAAAAAGTTGCCAAACATTTTTGAAAAAAAAATTGCTAACAATTTTGTAAAAATTGCAATATTTTGATAAAAGTTGCAAACATTGCCAAACATTTTTTGACAAAAATTACTAACAATTTTGTAAAAATTGCAATATTTTTATAAATAGTTGCAAACACCCTTTGAAAATTTGCAAATCAAGAAGAGCAAAATAAATAAGTGGTTCCAAAAACCTAACCACAATGGCTGAGGGACAAAGATCGTAAAACATCACGATGGATAAAATTTTCCAAGAAATTCGCCAAGGCAAAGAGGAGAGCACAACTATGAGACAAGAACTCCAGGAAAAAATACTCGCATTAGACTTAAAACTAGACACTGTCAGTTAGAATATGGCATTAACAAAAATGAACAAAGGATCACCACCCCGGACACCATTTGGAGGACCACAAACATCCATCCTACCCGAGGACTACCAAGCTAGATTTCCCAAAATTTGAAGGCGGTGACCCCAATAATTGGATTTATCGTGCAGAACAATATTTTTCCTTAAATCAAATTTTGACAGTACAAAAAGTGCATATTGCCTCTTTTCACTTAGAAAATGAGGCGATCCAATGGTACCAGTGGTTTGAAAAGACCAACGACATCCCTACTTGGCATGAATTCACACAAAACCTATTAGTAAGATTTGGCCCTAGTAAGCTCAAAAATTTCATTGGAGCCCTCACCAAACTGTGCCAAACCAGGTCAGTAAGTGAATATCAAGCAGAATTTGAAAGATTGGCAAACCGCACAATAGGGCTAGATGCTTCATTTTTTTAGGATTGTTTCATCAGTGGATTGAAGGAAGAAATCAGGCTAGAAGTACAAATGTATTACCCGACTACCATGATCCAAACTATTGGACTTGCCAAATTAGTCGAGGACAAAATCAAGGCACAACGTCGATTATGGAAACCACCTATGGGAAAATCATCAACCACTTACATCACCCCTAAACCGATGCATAATGGTAGAACACAAAGCACTTACACAACCCCCAAAATTAACCCAACCCTACCAATTAAATGCCTCAGTTTTGAAGAAATGAAAGAACGACAGGCAAAAGGCCTGTGTTATCATTACGATGAGAAATTTGAGAGAAATCATAAATGTGCTACACAGAAAACTATATATTCTGGATGCAACTAACCCTGATAAGGCAAATGAAGAAGAATATGAAATAGAAGTAGAAGTGGTGACAAGTGGGACAGAAGATAGCACTAAAAATTTAGAAATATCTTTCAACGCCTTGGCAGGATTTTCTTCTCCACAAACCATGAGAGTCAGAGGATACTTCAAAAGACAAAACCTCATTGTGCTTATAGACTCTGGAAGTACTCATAATTTCATTGACCCACGCATGGCTAAGCAAGCAAATTGCTATATACATCCCTGTAATAGCTTTGAAGTCATGGTTGGGGATGGAGGAAAAATTGCTTGTAAAGGAAAATGCCATAATATCAAACTCACCATGGGCGATTATAGCATGAAGAATAATATGTATGTACTTTCGTTAGGAGGATGTGATATCGTCCTAGGGGTACAATGGTTACGAACACTTGGAAAAGTCCAATGGGATTTTGAGACGTTATGGATGCAGTTTACAATAAAAGACCAGACATATACCCTTAGAGGCATGCAATCAGGCCCATCCCAAATTGTGAGTTCTCATCGTATGGAGAAAATTATACGCAAAGGTAGTAAAGGAGTGGTTGCACAATTGTTTTCTATGCAATCAATTGAGGGAAAAGAAAAGGAGGCACCAAAACTACAATGACTTCTAGAATACCATGATGAAGTATTTAAAGAACCAGAAGGATTACCTCCACAACGAAGTCATGATCACACCATACAACTTCTTCCAGGACACCCACCCCCAAATATTCGGCCTTACCGATATCCTTATCTTCAAAAAATAGAAATAAAAAAACTCGTAAAAGAACTACTGAGAGCAGGAGTTATTAGACCGAGCAAAAGTCCTTATTCTTCTCCTATGATATTGGTTCGCAAGAAGGATGGATCATGGTGCCTCTGTATAGATTTTCATGCCCTTAACAAGTTAACCATCAAGGATAAATTTCCTATCCCAGTCATCGATGAGTTATTGGATGAACTTCATGGGGCATCATATTTCTCCAAACTCGATCTACGATCGGGATACCACCAAATACGTGTTAAAGAGAGTGATATTCCTAAAACAACCTTCTGCACTCACGAAGGACATTATGAATTCATGGTTATGCCTTTTGGTTTGACTAACGCTCCTTCCACGTTCCAAAGTTTAATGAACCAGGTATTTCATCCCTTCCTTCAAAAATTTGTATTGGTTTTCTTTGATGACATTTTGATTTACAGCAAAACATGGGATGATCACTTACGCCATTTAGACCAAGTACTACAAATTTTGAAAGACCACCAATTATATGCTAAAAGATCAAAATGTTCCTTCGGAAAACAAGAGATGGAATACCTCGGCCACATTGTCTCTAAAGAGGGAGTTAGAGTGGACCCTCGCAAGATTGAAGATGTAAAAAATTGGCCTATACCAAAAACCCTAAAAGGTTTGCATGGGTTTTTAGGATTAACAGGGTATTACCACAAATTTATCCAAAATTATGGTAAAATTGTAGCCCCGTTAACAACATTACTCAAAAAGCATGCCTTCCTTTGGTCTCCAGAAGCTACCGATGCCTTTACCAAATTAAAATATGCCATGTGTACCACCCTTGTCTTGGCAATGCCAGATTTTTCCAAACCATTTATTATTGAGAGCGATGCATCAGGACTAGGCATGGGGGCAGTGCTCATGCAAAATAAAAGACCTATCGCTTTTACAAGCAAGGCATTTTCTAAAAAGAATCTGGCCCTCTCTACATATGAAAAGGAGATGCGAGCCATTGTCCATGTGGTTCAACATTGGAGACCTTACCTTATTGGCCAACATTTCATTATTCACATAGACCATCAGAGTCTAAAGTACCTCCTTGAGCAGCGAATAACCACTCCAGCACAACAAAAATGGGTGACAAAACTAGTAGGTTATGATTATGAAATCGTATATAAAAAAGGAAAATATAACACGGTAGCGGATGCACTTTCCAGAAAGATCGAGGACATGTCTCAATTATATGCTTTTTCTTGCCCTATTCCTAAATGGATAGACCAAGTCAGTGAAGAATGGTTTAAGGACCCCACCACACATACCATAATTCAACAACTCCAACAAGATCCCACCAGCAAGCAACATTATTCTTGGAAGGATAACATACTATGTTATAAAGCACGTCTTGTTTTATCTCCTACATCCACATATCGTGCAAAAATCCTCCATGAATTACATGCTACACCCACTGCAGGACACTCTGGATTTTTAAAAACCTATAAAAGAGTGACTAGATATTTTTATTGGACGGGAATGAAAAATGATATTAAGAAGTTCATCCAAGAATGTGAAACATGCCAAAGGCAAAAGGGAGAAACAATAGCTACACCAGGGCTTCTTCAACCTCTTCCAATACCAAAAAAAACGTGGGCTGATATTTCCATGGACTTTATCGAAGGCCTTCCAAAATCCATAGGTAAAACAACCATATTAGTGGTGGTGGATCGTCTATCTAAATATGCTCATTTTTGCCCAGTGAGTCACCCGTATACAACCAACACCATCGCTCAAATTTTCATGGATAATATTTTTAAATTACATGGCATGCCTTCATCCATAGTTAGTGATCGTGATCCCACTTTCACTAGTAACTTTTGGAAGGAATTATTTAAGCTTCATGGCACCCAACTTTGGATGAGCTCAACATATCACCCGCAAACAGATGATCAAACTAAATTTTTTAATAAGTGCCTCAAAACATATCTTCATTGTTTTATTACTACTCAACCTCTTCACTAGGTTAAATGGCTACCATTAGCAGAATGGTGGTATAACACCACATATCACACCGCCATTAAAATGACCCCATATGAAGCCTTATATGGTCAAACACCACCATCCCTTATTTCTTATGTTCTAGGATAGACCAATGTTCCTATAGTAGATATGGTGTTTTCCACTTGTGATGACTTGATACGAACCCTTAAGGAAAATCTACTCATCGCTCAACATCGTATGAAGCAACAAGTGGACCAACGATGAAGTGAGCATATTTTTCAAGAAGGTGATATGGTGTTCCTTCGCTTACAACCATATCGTCAAACTTCACTCAAAGTCAAAGGTTCTCAGAAGTTAGCACCCCAATTTTATGGACCCTATAAAGTGTTACAACGTATTGGACCTATGGCATATAAATTGGAGCTACCTGAGTCCTCCAAAATTCACCTCGTATTTCATGTTTCTTGCCTTAAACTAGTACTAGGCACACACGTCACAACCCAAACTCAACTTCCAAAATTTACAGAGGAAGGGACACTCATGATTACACCCGAGACTATCCTCGATCGTCGCATGTGCCACCTTCGCAATCACACCATCACAAAATTTTTGGTTCAATGGAAGGATCTACCCCCTGAAGATGCCACATGGGAGACACTCCATCACATCCAGTAGAAGTTTCCTCAATTCCAGCTTTGAGGACAAAGCTCCTTTTAAGGAGGGTGGCATGTTAGGATTCTATTCCTAATCTAGTCTTTTAATTAATTAATTAATTAGATTTCACTAGTTGTGACCCTTGGTCACAACTCCACTTGCATAGAAATATGCACTCATAGTATATTTAATCAACATTGAATATACATTTATTTACTTGCAGTGTATTTCCTATTAAACAATGATTTCTTATTTCCTACAACGAGTCTTTCATCCTTTTGCATTCACTTCTACTAAATTTCACTGCTATAGAGCTCGGGGCTTAACAAACTACATCATCAAGAAATTTTATGGTAAGAGGCTTGCTATCCTAAAGAGGTGCCTCTGCTAACTGATCTGCTATGACTTGTCCCTTGATGGACTTTTGGCTTATGAATTCTAGGTCAAATTTTGTCAATAGCATGATTCATTTTGCAGTACATGTATTGTGACAGGTCTTGTTCATCATGTACTGCAAAGGATTTTTTGGATATAACGTAGGTCATATGGCTCAACATGTCGTAACTTTTTGGTCACAAAGTCCACAACCAAACACAACTTCTCTACATACACATATCCCAGCTCATAACTCACCAAGGTGTGACTGATGTAATATATGGCTTGTTCTTTTTCTTGTGCATTCTTTTGGGCCAACATGGTGCCCAAAGCAAAATCAGTAGTCAACATGTACAGTAAAAATGGTACATCTGACCTTGGTGGAGCTAATACTAGCGGTGTTGCTAGGTAAGTTTTGATCTCTGCAAAGGCTTGTTGGCATTATTCATCCCAATGAAAATGGACTCCTTTGCATAGCAGTCGATTCATTGGTTGACATTATAATTGTTCAATGAACCATTTGATGGATGCTACCTTGCCTTACAGGCTTCTTAACTCCCTAATGTTTGTAGGGATGGTCATTTCCAATATAGCCTTTACCTTTGTAGGATCGACTTCAATGCCTCAGTTAGAAATGATGAACCTCAAGATCTTACTAGAAGTTACACCAAACACACACTTCTTAGGATTTATTCTGACGTTGTGCTCAATGAGGTGATCAAATATTTTCTTAAGGATTTCAGCATGCTCTTGCCGCAATACAGACTTGGCTAACAAGTCATCCATGTAGTCCTCTAAGATTTTATGCATATTGTCATGGAAGATGTATGTCATGGCCCACTGATATGTGACACCAAAATTTTCAAGGTTGAATGACATCACCTTGTAACAGAACATTCCCCATGGAGTAATAAAAGCGGTTTTATGTTGGTCTTTGGGTTTAATTCTAATTTGATTGTAACCAGAAAAACCATCCATTAGGGAGAGCATCTCATGACCTACAATGGTATCTACAAGAGCATCTATGTTAGGCAACAAGAATGAATCCTTTGGAGTTGCCCCATTCAAGTCTCTTAAGTCTGTATAAATGCGAATTCTTCCATACGACTTTCCCATGGGCACCATGTTTGATACCCATTCAGGATAGTCAATAGGAATGATAAATATCACATCCAATAGTTTTTGCAACTCGTTCTTCACCATCAAAGTGACGGTTGGATGCATTTTACTTAGCTTTTTCTTGATCGAGTTTTTCATGGGATCCAACGAAAGGTTGTGCACATCTAACTTTGGATCAAGCCCTGGCATATCTTTGTAGGTCCAAGAAAAAATATTAGTCCTCTCCTTAAGTAGAGGGATTATAATGGCTTGTTCCTCTGGAGATAGAATTTATTCGAACTTGACTTTCTTTGGTTGAGTAGGATTGTAGCACCCTAAAATTGGCATAGTTAAAACCTTAATAAAAAGATAAAAATTTGAATTTTAACCCCAAAATCACCCGTTACCCAGCCCCCTCATTTTTTATGCCATTTTTAGGATTTTTTTTGACCGTTGGATGATATCGTCGACGATCAGACAAAATCGTCCCAAATCTGACGAATTCGTCTAGAATAGAACGTCCAAACGATTTCATCCCAAAACTAATTTTTATAATTAGCTTCTGTTTCAATAGCTTCTTTAGCTTGGGTAGAAAGCGTGTCTATGTGGTTAGAGTCTCCCCCGATGGAGATCTCCTAAATTGGGGTGATCTCCAACCTCCTAACCTCTCCCTAAATCCTATATAAACTTAGGATTTTCCTTGACTTCCCCCTGGCTGATTTTCCATACAACTTTAGTTTCCCGTGCATTATAACACCTTCGCACCCTTGTTTGCATTGTGTATTTCAAGTTTTCTTGCAAGAATTTTACTATTTTTCAGCTGGAGCAAGCTCAGATCATCTCTCGGACAATCCTGTCGTAGATCGGCGATGATATCGTACGATTGGAGGCGATCTCGACTGCAGTCTAGATTGGGGGCAATCAGAGCCTGAAGTTTGCATTTTTTATCTTCTCTCTTCATTTCCTTATGCATTAATTTAGTTTATTCTAATTCTGCATTCTGGAGTTCACCTCATTTAGCATAGATGCATGATAAAGTTAAAATAAATCATTAAATTAATACATTTCCTTTAATTGTTATCTGGATCTATCATTTAGGCAAGTTTACTGTTATTTATATCATTTCCCCTTGCTTTTGCAGTTGCATTTTTGGTCTTGGGTATCTGTTTTTGTGATTGCAGGTTTCTGACGAATTCGTCTAACGATTTCGTCAGGTCGACAACAATCTCGTCTGATATCAGATGACCGACTGTGATCTAAGATGATTCTGTGTAATTGCAAATGATTATGTAATATTTGAGATGATATGGACTTCTACAAACCTCAGAATCTTCATTAGACATCCAGAATTAGGTATATTCTGTCTTATTTAGCACACTTTCTGTGTTTAGCACTTATTCATGTTTTCTGTATCCATATAAATCAGCATTGGCATATAGAATAACTTAGTTTTATCTTGGCCAAACCTAGGAATTGAATGATTGAATATAAAAATGAACACATCAAACCCATTCTCAACCTAGGCGTAGAAACTGCCACTCAAAGTTTCCTGGTGAACCCACCATCCGTCAAAAATTCACCCTTATACCCCTCCCCCCGAGAGGTGAGAAAACATCGAACAATATTTAATTAATCAACCTAGACTATATAGTACAACTTAGGCTATAGTTAGCACGTAGGAATAGCTAACCACTAACCAAATAGTGCTAACAAATAAATAAGAAATATTCGCTTAACAAAGTGGTTAAGCGAACCTTAGGTAGATAACTAACTACCCTAACAAACCAAATGAGGTAATAAATAGAATTACCATAGTAACTCTAACATCCCCCCTTATTACATTATTTGGGTAATAATATAACTGCCCCAATACAGTGAAGAAGAATTTGATCTGCTGGTTCTTTGCTCTGTCACAGTGCTCTGGCTGCTCCTAAGCAAAAAGTGGGTCATTTCTCACTTTGTATTCACACCAACGAATGTCCTTATGGTAATCACATCATCCAACCGATTTGCATGGGTAACCAGCCACTAAAATCGTTAGGTGTAGTAGAATAGATCACTTCATACAAGGTTCATTCATTTACAATATGAATTTGCAAAAGATAAGGTAGCTAAGGTGTTGGTCGCTGCTGAAAATGCACCCTTATAAGTTCCCCCTTTCTCGTTACAAAACATAGTGTAATTAATTTATGAAGGAAGTGTGACTAAGGTGTCGGTCAAAGCTAAAAATGCACCCTTATAAGTCATCTTCCCTATTTACAAAAATCAGTGAAGAAAAGAAATGGATATCCCCCCTCAATTGCAAAAAGTGTGCAACTCAAGAGTGTTGTGAAGGATTTTACAAATATTGCCTCCTAGACAATTGTACACCACAAAAAATTGCTCCTCTTGTTACAAGTACTTCAAACACCTAGAATTTGCTATTTATGAAGCCTAAAAGAGGTACAAGCACCCCTTATTGCAAGGTCTTCAAACAAAAACTTATGCTATTTATGAAGCCTAAAAGAAGAGTGAGAGAAAATGGTGCTTTTGCCCAAGGGACTCATGTGTTTTCCCTCTACAAAATTGTTTTAGCAATTTAGCACTCCTTGTGCTATCTTTGAACCAGAAACAGAATCAGAATGAGACACTTCACAAGAAATATGGCTTCTATGTTGTGCCTTTGCCATTTTAGTTTCGCTTGTTTTGAAACCAACACTAAATGGTGTCATGGTTTTCATTTTTACAATTTGTGCAAAACTATGCTTTCTAGGCAATTTGATCAAAAAAGTTCACCAATTTGTCCTTTCTTATTGCAAGTACTTCAAGCATGATTGCTATTATGAAGTCTAAAAGAAAAGGTTTAATGTTGATGATTTGGACTTCTCTGATTGCCTTTACAAGTTTTATTTCCCTCTTATCAAAATCTATGTTTGAAGGAAGAAAGGAATTATCCCCCTTTAGTGCAAAGGATTGCAACTTTTAAGGTTCCTTAAAAAACTTGTTCTTTCTTTTGATTACCCTAAAAGAGTACCAAAATATAATTCACTCAAACAGATATTTAATGGCACCTGCCTTAACACCCTTCAGAAGGATGAGAAGTTGGAGGAAATTAAGCCAAACAAATAAGAGTGAATTAGGGGTTTTGTTGATTTAGGAGAGAATATCAATTAATTTTGGCTTTAAATCTGTGCAAGGATTTACACAAATTTGTGAAATTGTGGGGTTTAGTGTGTTCTTGATTCTATGAATTGTAATTGTAAAAGAAATAATGCAATAATCAAACAAGAATGCCCACAAAAATCTTATCACCTAGGTGTCAGATGCAACCAAAATGCACCTAATTTGCCAATAAAGGTGTCGAGTAAAATTGAAAATGCACCTTTTAATTTTTGCAACAAAATATGTGTTTTGTGTTGTGCAAAAAATGATATTTTTATGTCTCCTACTTTGTTTTCCAATTTTGCAAAAGAAGTACAATGTTGTCTTCTCCCCTGAATTTTGTAAAATTAACAATTTTGAGCACTCCTTCCAAGACAAGTCGACACACGACCCGCATTTGGAAGGCTTCTAGAACTAGTCGACACACGACTTAGTTTTTGATGGACCAAAGGTTACAATTTCTTCTCAATTTTGCAAAAAAAGAATGTGCAATTTTATGTCTTATATCCCCCCTTGGAGAAAACAAATGCACACTTGGCCTTTGAATTTTACAAAAAAAATTGGGTCTCCTTGTGTTACAATTTGGCAAAAAAGAATTCATGTTTGAACCTTTATTGTATGCTAAATTAACAAGGTTGAGAAGAGTAGAGGGTTGTCTTATTTGCAACAAAAAAAATGAGGCTCTTATATGTCTTATATCTCCTTGTTTGTGAGAAAACAAAAGCACTCTAAAATTTGTAAAGTTGCAAAAAAAATGCCCCCAAAATTGATTTTTAATATATTAATCTAATTAATTCTAGCTAATATAAATTAATAATAAAATTATTTTCATAAAAAATCACTTAAGACTAATGTAAAATGATTTCTATATAAAAAAAAAATTAAATTAACTAAAAAGAATTAAAAAAATAAAAAAATCGTACCTTTGGTTTTTTTTTTCTTTGAGCAAAAAATTATTTTGCCTCGACGGGAGTCGAACTCCCGACCTCCCATCGGGCAGCGCCTTAGCGCTGGCCCCTCCGCCGGTCGGGCTAGCTGGCCCGACGGGAAGAGAGGGGGCGCGCCTTCGATTTGAAGGCTTTCCCGCCTCCTGGCGGGAAAAAAAAGTTGCATGTGGCCACATAAAAGTGTCCATGCGGGGGTTCGAACACAGAACCTCCCATTGTCAAGGCTTCGGCCTTGACCACTGCTCTGCTGGGGCGACTTTGAAAGCCATCCTATAGCGGCAGTATTAAAACTGCCTGAGCCTTTTGAATAGGCTCTGTGGGATTAATCCCACATTCATCCCACGAGGGATGAATAAGGCCTTTAAAGGCCTTAACGCATTGTTAAACGCGTGATTGCCTCTAGGAAATCAGGGTCTAGTTGGACCCCTTTTGCTATTGCCCACATAGCACGATCGGAGGGGTCCACGTGTCAGGTGGCAGACATGGCTGTCTGCCACGTGGCCACCACGTGTCCAGTATGTCGTCCTGTGGCTATTCGCCATGTGTCCAGTCTAGTGGCTATCCACCACGTGTCCAGTCCAGTTAGTTGTCCATGGCTATCTGCCACATGTCCAGTCCAGTGGCTGTCCACCATGTTAGCACCTCAAGATCTGTGCCCAAGGTCGAGTTTGGTCACCACATGTTGCCAGATGACAGGTTCGTGGTAGTGCCTCAGGATCTGTGCCTAGGTGCGCATGGGTTCCAGCTACAATTGTCCTTGGGATTTGTGCCTAGGATGGTCTACAGTTGTAGGGTCTCTGATCCGATCGTCGGGGATCGAAGGGCGCGCCTGCCCTCGCAGATCTCGATCGTCAGATTGGGTCCACCGATAATCGATTATTGGAGGGTGCACCTGTCCTCTCAAATCTCGATCATCGGAGATCTGATAGGGATTTCCCTGTCAGTGGTGGTCAGATCCCCTGATAGGGATGTTCCCTGTCAGTGGGGGTCAGACCCAAGGGTGCTCCTACCCTCGGGTTGGGTCTGATATCTGCTTGGGAGGGTGCGCCTACCCTCCCAGATGTGTGTTGGACCCTACGAGGGTAGCACTAGGGGCTGCTACCAATAACCGGAGGGCCTCCTACCCTCGAGATCTGGGACCTATGCTGCGGGCTCTGGCATGCTGTAAAGCCTAATAGGTTGGACAACAGAATGCTGTCAGATTTTTCGAGGCCTATGGGCCTGCTCCCGTGGTCGCCTGGTGACGTGGGCCTGCGGGCCCTCTCCCGTGGTCGCCTGGTGATATGGGCCTACGGGCCCTGCTACCTGAGAGCCGCCTCGGTCCACGTGCCAACTCTAGATGCAGTGAGCCCGATCAGCAACCTCGAGATGTGTGATGTCGAGGTCAACCAAGAGCCGCTTGCTCTGATACCATGTGAAAACATCGAACAATATTTAATTAATCAACCTAGACTATATAGTACAACTTAGGCTATAGTTAGCATGTAGGAATAGCTAACCACTAACCAAATAGTGCTAACAAATAAATAAGAAATATTCGCTTAACAAAGTGGTTAAGCGAACCTTAGGTAGATAACTAACTACCCTAACAAACCAAATGAGGTAATAAATAGAATTTCCATAGTAACTCTAACAAGAGGCGCGACCTTCAAAGGGCCTCTCAGTCCGAGGTATTGTCCCATCCTTCTCACATCCCCATTCTGGGTGCGGATCCTATAGCCTGAAGGTAATGATGCAAAAAATTTGGAGCGATACATTTTGGTGAACTCGACGTGAAAACTAAAACCTTTTGAAAATAATTAAAAAAAAAAAATGCATTTAGAATCATCAGACAAACAATTAAAGTTGCATATCATATTTAGATGGTAGATTATAATAAAAGACGAGTTGTCACCATTAATGTTGAAAATCAATTAACAACCATAGAGATTACTTCTGTGCTTAGAGTACCTCAAACAAATAGGGTTCAACCTTTATGGGACGAACTTGATAAGAGATTGGATATCATTGAATCTAGATCAACCGAACTTAGGTAAATTAAGAGGTTTGTCCTAGATAGAATCCTGGATCCTGATCAGGTGACTTTATACCATGAGCTTCAGAGAGCTTGCCATAGGTGGTTAGCTGATAAAAGAGCACTTGTGTCTTTCAAGTTGACGCCTTTGAGGAATACCTCGACAACGCAGTTGTAGTACATAAATTTCTATCTCGTATAGAGGATCAAGAGGTCATTCTTACGGATAGAAAGATATGGAATAGAGTTCCTAGAGCTGTGTTATATCGAGAGTATTGTCATGAACTTTATTTCTACAGGTCAGAGTCTGAAACATATAATATCACCATAGCACACTTTGTCAAATTCTTGAAAAAACATTTCCAATTTGAAGAGGAGCATTTCATGACTCCTGATGAACTTGATCCTATCAATGACATCCATAAACTATTTATAGAAAACTAAGTCATTTATGTTATTATTGTTATTCTTTTTGCAACTAGAATGCTATTTGTTATCTTTATAATAATATTATAAAACACAAAAACACAAAAAACAAAACAAAAATATAACAAAAATTAAAACGTTTTCTTTTAAGTATTATAGTAGGTATATAATTAAAATATATACCTCCCAAAATTATCGCATATATATATATATATATATATATATATATATATATATATTTGCTAAAATCTAAGTTTAAGCATAATGACTAGACTTAGGAATGGAAAACAGACTGAAGTAGAAGAAGATTGGTTAGGAAAACCATTAAATAATCTAGATGTCCTTCCTAAAGACCCAATTCAGGAAGAAGGAATCCTAGACCAACAGGAAGAAGAGTTTGTTGAAGGAAATGAACAAAGAGAAACTGTTAGAGAGGAAGGATCCTCATCCCCTAAAATGTCTCCGAGAGGAGCTGTTACTTTTGAGAACATGGAACATCTTTGGAAGTTCCTCAATACTAATATTGGCACTCTTAATAGAGTAGTCCATTTGGACAAGGATCAAACTAGTGACACTCAAGCAACCCTAGAAGAAATATATCACACACGCACTAATCCCTTGTCCTTCGTTGATCAAGAAAGTGATCAAGCTAGACCATCCAATTTGGATATGGCTACTATAATCCAGAACATGCAACAACAACAGGTTACCCAACCACCTAGAGTGCCTGTTACCAAGCCTAGAGTTATTCCCATACAAAAGAAACCTTCATTCATCGCTCTATTTCGCCAAGTTATTGATCAACATACCTCAAATCAACAAAAGCCCAAAACAAAACCAAACACCAATTTCCAACAATCTGGGATACAACATAATGTTACTACAAATATTCTTCATAATACTCTCCCTACCAACCATTTGCATAATAGCAATATAGCATCTAATCCTTATGTCATGTCATCATATGCTCACATACCACCGAAACAATATGGTGGACAAACTAGTAATCTGGAAGCCATGGTGAAACAGTTAGTCTCCCGCATGGACCAGATAGATCCCTACCGTCCCTCGTACAATTATCGAAAGATGTGTAGTCAGCCTTTAGATCCTATAGTCGTAGCACAACCATATCCTAAACACTTTCCTATGCCTGTCCTACCTATATACAAAGGAACCAAAGATCCCATAGAACATCTTCGTATGTTTAGGATAGCATGTCATGATATATCACATGATGACTTGTTATTACTAAAAATGTTCTCAAAAAGTTTAGGAGGAATGGCATTAGAGTGGTATTATCAATTACCCACTCATTCTTTGAGGAATTTCGAAGAAACAACCGAGTCTTTTGTTCATAAATTTAGTGCCTACATTGAAAGGCATGTAACCATTAAAGATTTGTACAACTTAAAACAAGACAAAGATGAATGTTTTACTGATTTCCTAGCTCGGTGGAGACAGTTGATAGGAAAATTGCACTTTGTGTTACCTTATCGGGAAATCTTTGGATATCTTTATCAATAATTTACAAGAACAACTATCCTATAAGTTATCAACCACTACCTTGACCACCTTCGATCAAGCTATAGACTTAGCTCGAAGAGTGGAAGATGCTCTCATTAGGAGAGGTCATATTAAAAAGAAATACGATGAGAAAACATCCAGAAATCAATATAAGAATAAACAAGTTGTGGGTGATGGAGTCACTGATAGTAGAAATATTGCTACTATTAATGCTACAAAAACAACAAAGAAGTTTATACTAAAACCTCCTGATAAACCACCTCAAGAATTTACTAGGTTAAATCAACCTCTGTCAACCATTCTATCGCAATTATTAGAACGAGGTTTGATCCAATTACCAACTATCCGAGAACCTGATCCAACTATACCCGGATACAGAGCTGATTTACACTATGATTTCCATAGAGGACCTGGACACACTACCAACTCTTGTAAAATATGAAAACATAAAATACAAGACTTAATTGATAAAAATGAGATGGAGGTGCAAGCCTTTCAACCTAAACAAAATCCTCCTAATAATGCTCAAAAGAACATTCCCCAAAATCAAAATCAAAATGCCAATCAATCATTGGACATATTTCAACATCCTTTACCAAAGCATGGTAAAGAGGTGGATAATCAAATTGAGCGTCATAATGTTCCCCCTCCTACCTGATATGTAGGAACCATTAGTAGACATTTACCTGCTCATGATCTGCAAATATTTGACACAACTTTATCCATGGTTACGACCAGACCTCTATATAACATTCAGACACCCGATCTTAGTGATACAGAATATGAGACTGAAAGTGATATGGAAATAACCTCAAATCAATTGAATAGCTCTAAATATGAATCGAATCCTATTCAACCTATCACAAGTTGTATGGTCCCAGAAGAACCATTTCCAAGAAGAGTCACTACTCGAACATCTTCTCACACAAGCCATAAACGCTAGACCAAGACCCATTCATCATCCGCAAAATAATATTGTAGGTACCATCGGAGCTATTACTAGACAACAGGCTCAAAATTCTCAACAAGATCAAACTCATAATGATGGATCAGCTCCATTTGTTTTGAAAGTTCCTAATAAAGGGAATCATGCGCCTAATGTTCAAACTAAAACTCCTTATAATATTAATGAACAATTATCAAATACTACAGATAGAATTTCCCTTTTGGACCTTTTAAGGTCTCCTCCTACACATAGGGATGAATTAATGCTCACATTAAGCCAAATGATGGTACCACAAAATATTCAACCTAAAGCCATGGCCAATACTATCATAACTCGAGAAGTCGATTGTATTGACTTTCGGGATAGAGATATACCGCAACATAGTTTACATAAGGATAACCCATTATATATTACTGCCCTAATTGGAGATGTAGCAGTTAAACGAGTCTTGATTGATAATGGTTCATATTTAAAAATTTGCACTTTTGACTCCTACCAAAGATTTGGGTTTAGAAGTGACAAAATGAAAAGAAATGATATGATCATAAAAGCCTTCAATGACGAAACACAAGAAACGTGTGGAGTTATTACTATCCCATTGCAAGTTGGTCCAAGAACCTTAGACACGACCGTGTTTATTGTACATTGCCTTGCATCGTACAATATACTCTTGGGTTGCCCTTGGATCAACGCGATGCGAGCCGTTCCCTCAAATTTACATCAATGTGTTAAATTCAAATTTAAGAATCAGTTGGTTACCATTCATGGTGATCCTAGACCCTTTGATATGTGTGCTTTGGCAGAACTTGTTGGCATTCAATTTTACCCTGCTTTGTCATCCACACATCCTAATTCTCATCATCCATCTAAACGTGTGAAACACACACCCATAATATCATCTACTTTTTCTCCATCAACTCTGTCTCTACATATAGTTCAACCATATTCCGAAAAAACCACATTAGGACCTCAAAAAGATCCTAAACTGATGGGAAGCCAATTTTAATAACAAAGAAAAGACGCATTTTTATGTCAAAAGATGTAATTTACTTCGAAGCATGGAAAGCTTTATAATTTGAAACCATGAAAAATTACACAGTAAGAAAATGCCAAAAGAAGCCACAGCCTTCGTCTCTCCAGCCTGCCAATCCTTCAAAAAAAGCCCTTTTTATCATCATAGGTTCTTGCTGCAATCGTCGTTCGCAACCATCCCTGTAACTGCTGCAACGGTTCCCTGGAACTGCCGTAATGTCTTCTAAAATTGCCAACTGTTGTTCTGCAACAGTCTGCAAAAAAGTAACATGTCATGTTTTCACGACACCTCTGCACTTCGCTCTTCTCTCTCCTAGCCGGGTCGCGAAAACATGACACTTTTTCCTCCATGTCCATCCGTCGTGATATCGTGACACTTTTTCGGCTTTTGGCTTTGTTTGCCAATGTGTCGTGATATCGCGACACTTTTGTTTGCTCCAACTTTGCTCTAAGTCCGTCGCGATATCGCGACACTTGCCATTTGTGCCCGTCGTTGTTTCTGAGTTGTCGTGATATCGTGACAACTTTTGTGTCGCGATATCATGACACTTGCGATTACGCCCATCGTTGGTTTTGAGTTGTCATGATATCGCGACAACTTTGGTGTTGCGATATCGCGACACTTGCGATTGCGCCTGTCGTTGGTTCTAAGTTGTCGTGATATCGCGACAACTTTGGTGTCGCAATATCGCGACACTTGTGATTGCACCTACCATTGGTTCTGAGTTGTCACGATATCATGACAACATTTGTGTCACGATATCGCGACACTTGCGATTTGTGCCTATCGTTATTCTAAGTTGTCACGATATCGCAACAACTTTTATGTCGTGATATCGCGACACATTCAACACTTAGAATTTTTTTGCTTGTTTCTTTTGTTTTTTTTTTTTGGTGATGCAAGATTGCTATGCTATTCTTGGATGCTCCTGCATCAGACACCCAAGGTAGATTGAGAAGTGATCACTTCTATACTATTCGGTCACTGTCTTCGGCGCTAGTATGATAGGTACTACATAGGGACTCAAATGATTTTTAATCAACCCCTTCTGCAACAACTCTAGAACCTGGCTGTTCAAATATACATCCTCCATAGGAGACATTCGATGGATTTCGTCCAAAACATTTTGACCATCTTCCAAACAGATTCGAGCACTACTACACACCTTTTCATCCACTGCCTTCAATGGCTTCAACTTGTGATGCACTCCGTCTTTCGTCAGAGAGTACGTATTCTCATGCCCAACATGCACCGCACGTCTGTCAAATTGCCATGGTCTCCCCAACAACAAATGGCAAGCATCCATAGGCAAAACATCACACAGAACCTCATCCCAGTATCCCCCAATATTAAACTTGACCAAGCACTGTGCACTGACCAATGTGCTATGGTCCTCTTGCAACCATACAATTCGGTATGGATGCGGGTGTCTTTTCCTCTCTAATTGTAACTTAGTAACCATTTATGTAGAGACTAAGTTATCAGTACTACCATTATCTATAATCACATTACAGACTTTACCTGAACATTTGCACCTTGTGCAAAAAAGGCTCTTCCTCTGGTCTAATTGCTTCTCCTCATTCAACAGGGCTCTTCTTGTCATCAGCGCTTCTCCTCTTTCGACATCTTTAGAGTGCTCAGATGCAACTTTGTCATCTGCTACAGTAGCTCTGGCATGACCCTCGGGTCTTTTATTCGTCTCCTCTTGGTGTTGTGGACACTCGAATGATCGATGTTCGTCTTCCCCACAATTGAAGCAGGTTCCACAAAATCTGCCTCTTCCATAACCACGTCCAACTCTACCTCTTCCTCTTGGGTAGTTGTTCTATCCATGAAAATTACAAGCATCATCTTCCTACTGCACTTGACTGCTGCTAGCTTCTTCTTTCTTCTCATCTTGTTTGCCACCAGTTCTTTCACCATGACCTCTTCCTTTTTGTTTACTATCAAATCTTCGATTCAGTTTCTCTTCCACCTTCAGAGCAAACTGGTAGGCATCTTCAATGGTGCTCATTCGAACCAGACTCAACTCTTCTTGCATGTTGGTTATTAACCCATTAATGTAACAGGCTAATCTCTCTTTATTTGCTTCTGTATGTCCAGTTTTGATAGAAATTTTAAAAAATTCCTCTGTATATTCTTTAACAGACTTGCTAGACTGGCGCAAACTCTGCATTTTTCTCAGTAGATCTAATTCATAATCTGTCGAAATAAACTGCTATTTTAGTTTTTCAACCATTCGATCCCACCTGGTGATCTTTTCTTTTCCTCTACGGTTTTTTTCTAGTTGCACTCCTTTCCACCATATGCCAGAATGGCCTTTCAACTTGGTTTTGGCAAATTTAATTCGATTTGGATCTTCAACTTCCTCATATTCAAAATATTCCTCCATGTCATTAATCTAGTCAATTAATTCTTCTAGATTTAAATTTCTAGAATATGTGGATACATCAATCTTCGGCCTTTTCCCAATTTGAGAAATAGCTTTAATCATTCGAGCTTCTGCAGAACTCATCGCTTCTTCTTCTTCTTCAGACGGATCATCAACTCCGCAAGCTTCATCATTGCTTTGGTCTTCTCCTCTTGGCTCTACTCCTCTACGTAATTCTTCCTGCAGGGCCTGCACTTGCCTCTGTAATGCTCGAAAGTCTCCTTCAGGAACCACGTTCCTTCCAGCACCATAATTTCTTCACGACGACATTCTACTTCACTGTTTCTCAGAACCCGTAACCCCAAATCTTGGTGCAAGCTGCCTCACGTTCGACGCTCTACTCACACACTCAAAATCTTATTGCTCTGATACCACTTGATGGGGAGCCAATTTTAATAACAAAGAAAAGACGCAATTTTATGTCAAAAGACGCAATTTACTTCGAAGCATGGAAAGCTTTACAATTTGAAACCATGAAAAATTACACAGTAAGAAAATACCAAAAGAAGCCGCAGCCTTCGTCTCTCCAGCCTGCCAATCCTTTGAAAAAATCCCTTTTTATCATCATAGGTTCTTGCTGCAACCGTCGTTCGCAACCATCCCTGTAACCGCTGCAACGGTTCCCTGGAACTGCCGTAACGTCTTTTGAAACTGCCAACTGTCGTTCTGCAACAGTCCGCAAAAAAGTAACATGTCACGTTTTTGCGACACCTCTGCACTTTGCTCTTCTCTCTCTTAGCTGGGTCGTGAAAACGTGACACTTTTTCTTCTATGTCCATCTGTCGCGATATCACAACACTTTTTTGTCTTTTGGCTTTGTTTGCCAATTTGTCGCGATATCACAACACTTTTGTTTGCTCCAACTTTGCTTTAAGTCCGCTGTCATTTGCGCCCACCGTTGTTTCTGGGTTGTCACGATATCGCGACAACTTTTGTGTCACGATATCGCGACACTTGCGATTGTGCCCGTCGTTGGTTCTGAGTTGTCGCGATATCATGACAACTTTGGTGTCACGATATCACGACACTTGCGATTGCGCCCGCCGTTGGTTATGAGTTGTCATGATATCACGACAACTTTGGTGTCACGATATCACGACACTTGCGATTGTGCCCGTCGTTGGTTCTAAGTTGTCGCGATATCGCGACACTTGCGATTTGTGCCCGTCGTTATTCTGAGTTGTGATATCGCGACAAATTTTATGTCGCGATATCATGACACATTCAACACTTAGAATTTTTTTGCTTGTTTCTTTTGTTTTTTTTTTTTTTTTCGGTGATGCAAGATTGCTGTGCTGTTCCTGGATGCTCCTGCATCATAAACCCACAACTAATGCTTCTTGTTTTACTCCTATAACTTCCATAACTATAGACCCATCCATCGACATCTCTACAACATCTACACCTACCAGAGGCATATTTTATGCATCCGAAGATGTAGGAAATGTTCCTTCTACCTATTACGCTCTTACTGATGAGCTCTTACCCGATTTATCTAAAATTCTTATATCAGAACAAACAAATGTTGCTATGCAATATTCCCTTATTTTAAATAATTTTCCATCGTCTCCTTGTACCTTGGGCCTCCCACAGCCTATGGGAAGTATTTACCAAGTTAGGAGTTGCGCTTTTATTTATAAGGGATATGACTGGGGTAGAATACCTAGAAACATCAAGGTTCATTATGATGGATATGCTCGATGTTATTTTACTAATGAGTATATTAAAGCTAAGCCTATAATGCTTAAATTGGGATATAAAGGGAAAGGTTAGGGACCTTTCCAGAGTGGTATGAAAGGACACTTCAATGGTAGTGCCATTTCTAAGAAGCTCCTTAAGATATAATATTTTTGGCCCACCATGGAGAATGATGCACATGATTACGTGCACCATTGCAACAAGTGCCAAAAACATGCTGACATTGTCCATGCCCCTGTATAAGAACTACAGGCTATTTCATCTCCTTGGCCCTTTTCAAAATGGGGCTTATACATCATTGACAAAATCAACCCTGTGTCATCTGATGGACACAAATTCATCATAACCGCCACCAAGTATTTCATGAAGTGGGTTGAAGCTATGCCCTTAGCTTCTTGCACTGGAACCCAAGTTTCCAAGTTTATTTTTAATCAAATTATTTGTAGGTTTGGAATTCCTGCAAATCTCATCTTAGATAATGGATCTTGTTTCAAAAATAAAGATGTCAAGAAATTATGTCAAAAATATAAAATTCAACATCGTTGGTCCACTCCCTATTATCCTTAAGGGTAATGGCCAAGCAGAAGCATCTAATAAAACATTAATTAAAATCCTCAAAAGACTGGTCAATAAATACGCCGAGATTGGCACATACAATTATATCCTGCTTTGTGGGCTTATCGAACTAGTGTTTGTACTCCCATGGGCACTTCACTTTTTGTTTTGATTTATGGTGTTGAAGCTATTTTTCCCTTTGAATTAGAAGTTCCTTCTTTGGCTCTACTACTTCAAGATATTGAAGTAGGAGATGAATATCGTGCTGGCAGACTTAGCTAGAAATCCTAGATGAGAATCACATCAATGCTTTGGAACATCTTAATTCCTACCAAAACAAGCTTAAACGAGCATACCTCAAGAAAGTTCATCATCGATCCTTCGAGATCGACGACCTTGTCTTAAAAGAAAATAAAAAAAATACTAATGCAACTAAAGATCTTAAAGGTAAATTCGAGCCCAATTGGCTTGGACCATATATCATCACTGCTAAATTTGGCTTGGAAGCATACATATTATCTACCTTAGATGGTAAAGATATTAAAGAACCTATGAACATTATGCATCTTAAACGCTATTATGCATAAATCTAGTCATTTCATCATTGTATATATTGTTATTTTGCATATTGTTTCATTTTAGTCATCCATATAAAAATTTCAAAAATAGTAATAGTATTTATTCTTTCAATTCATAAATTAAAATCAAAACATAAAAAATCAAAATCATCAAAATCTTCAAAAAACATCTTTTATTTTCACATGTTGGCAATTTTGGGTACCTTGGGTACATTGCCTTTGCTCAAGTGTAGATGTTGTCATTGATGTCAAGAAGTTCTTGAAGCAATTTGATTTGATGTCAAGGAATTTTTTTTGTTGAAGGTTATTCAGAGCATGATCAGTGAGTTTCCAAGAAGTCCTTAGTGGCCCATTTGCAAAAGATCAAGAAAAATACAAGAAAAAGTATGTAGCCGGTTGGAAAAATTGTTGTGATTTCACGACATGTTAGAGGAGAGAGAAAGTTTTGGCAAAACTGTCATGATTTCACGACATGTTTGAGGAGAGAAAGTTCTGGCAAAATTGTCATGATTTCGCGACATGTTTGAGGAGAGAGAAAGTTTTGGCAAAATTGTCATGATTTCGCGACATGCTGGAAGAAAGAGAAGCTGGCAAAACTGTCGCGATTTCGTGACATGTTGGCAGAGAAAAATGCAAGTGGAAAAACTGTCACGATTTCATGCCATGTTGGCAGAGAAGGAGAGCTAGATGGAAAGTGTCACGATTTCGCAACATGTCGCATTTTTGTGACTCAAAAAGTGCAAGAAGGCAGAAAAGGAAAAGTGTCGCGATTTCGCGACACATTGCCAAGAAAGTTGTACGGACGAAAAAGTGTCACGATTTCGTGACATACTATAGGAAAGAGAGTCCAAAAGGAAAAGTGTCACGATTTCACGACATAATGCAGAAAAGAGAGTCCACAGTGTGAACTGTCATGATTTCGTGACAAGTTCAAAGAGAGAGAAAGTAACATGAGAAATGTCACGATTTCGCGACATGCTGTAGAGGTCGAGATGAGGACTATTGCAATTTTGTGACATGCTGAAAAGCTTAAAGTGAGAATTATCATGATTTTGCGACATGCAACAAAGGGAAGAGTTTGAAATGAGAAGCGTCGCGATTTCACAACAGGTTGCAAAGAAAGCTTTTAGAAGCTGAAAGCATCGCGATTTCATGATAGATGAAAGAAAAGCGTACGGATGCAGAAAGTGTCATGATTTTGCGACAGGTAGAAGTGAAGAAGCCAGTGGATGAAGATGTAGCGATTTTGCGATAGAAATTGGAAGCATATCTTTTATAGGAGAAGTGTCGCGATTTCGCGATAGAAGCAGAAAGGAAGGCTATGAAGACAAAAGCGTCGTGATTTCGTGACATGTTCCAATTTCGTGGGAGTAAGGCAAAGAGAAGCTCAAGGCAGCGAAAGTGTCGTGATTTAGCAACATGTTCTGTTTTTGCTAGTGTAAGCCGAGAAAAGGTTGAGAAAGCGAGAAGGGTTGCAATTTCACGACAAGAGTGAAGATGACGTCAGCAAAGGCAGTAGTGTCATGATTTCACGATAAAAGTAGAGAAGAAGGCCATGAAGTTAGAAGGGTCACGATTTCGTGATAGAAGAGAAGATGACGTCAGTAGAAGCAAAAAGTGTCGCGATATCACGACAAAAGCCATAAGATAGTGTTTTGTTGCAAAGGTGTCATGATATTGTGACATGTTGTAGTTTCACGGCATAAGCTACAGGAGAGTTGCAGAGGCAGTGAAGCCGACAAAGTTAAATTTGGGCTAACAAAGATTAGGGTTTGCAGTCGATGTAGTTCGAAGATTTGCAACCGACTAAGATCAAGGTTTTAATCTTGAAAGGTTTAGTATAAAAGGAGGGCTGCTTGGAGAGAAAAGTATATCAATCGAAGTGTGCGTTCGAAGAGCGACGTTCGCAGATAGTGTGTGTGGGTGAAGTTCGATCGTCAAGAAGCTAAGTGTGAAATTTGATTGCAGTGTACTGAGTGCATTTCATCGAATCTTCTAAGTAAGAGAAATTGCAAGGAAGCAGAGTGTGCGAAGACGCTGCTACTGTGATTGCACAAAGGTGTAAAGGTCGATGCTCGATCAAGTGTAGCTGTGATTACACAAAAAGAGTGAAGGACTGTGTTTTGTGCAGAACAGAGGAAGAGGACATTTTTACTAGACCGAAGGACTGTGTTTGGTGCAAATCAAAGAAAGTGAAAGAGGAAATTTGTGCCAGATCGAAGGACTGTGTTTGGTGCAAATTCGAGGACTAGCTTTGCGATGATAGAGTTGAGGACAGAGGTCTCCAGCCAGAGCAGGGAAGACAAGTGTCTTACGTGGATAAAGTTCCATTTGCTAAGGGCAGCGGAGGCAGAGGTCTTCTAGAGGATCACCAGTCAGAGCAGAGCTAGGGGAAGGTATCTCCTTTGGGTTGGTGCCCATAAACATTGTAATCGAGAAAGGTTTTCTCAGAATTTGAGTTGATAAAATTAGTGAAAATTTTTATCCGTGGAGTAGCCCACATTGGGTGAACCACGTAAATTGTTGTGTCACTTTGTGGTTGGTGTTTTGTGCATTGCTTTGTTTACTGCTATTGATACTGCTATCTATATTCTGCATAATATTGAATTGAAAGCTGATTTGAAAGAAAAAGTTAAAAGTGGTCTTATACTGTTCACCCCCCCTCTCAGTATAAGCTTGTGTTCTTCATCACACCTATTAAATCTTGAAGTATTGCAGTCATATTTTCAGTTATTTTGGATAAATTATTAATTATTTGGAATCCCGCACTTTCACACTCACATGAATAAATATCTTGATTTTATTTGGTATGATTATTAATCTCTCTTATATCAAAGTCCACAGTTAAATTAAATAAAGGTTTGAGCATAGAGAACTGATCTTGTTATTTACTTGAACCAAGCATATCTTTTCACATTAAAATGATTTCATTGCAAATTCAATATGATGCTACATAGTAAAAATGGTTTCTTGAGCGAAAAGTTTCTCCTGCTATCTTATCATGCACATGGTCTAGAATCTTTGAAAATTGACAAAAAGACAAGCTCACCCCTACCCAGAATAAAAATCCCTTGCTCTACAGCCAATCCGAGCAAGTATCCCTAGTATAGGAAGAAAAAAAAAAGTCAAACATCATTTTGTACCATCGTAGCAATATTTCAGCATTATCTCAGTTCCAAGCAAAAATACACAAAAAAAAAAGAAAAAGAAAAAGAAAAAGCAAAAAGCAATAAAATCACTTTCCCTACCCCTTGATAAAGAAAAGAAGGGTGAATGAGCTTGAATCCCCAAAATTCTCAATTATTCGAAAACTGTGAGGTAAGCCCCATAACAAGTGGTTTGTTCCCAACCCGCTTGGCCTTGGATAATCCCTAGCATGGTGATATGTCTGTCACATTAGCGACCTTCTTTTGTACAGACCTATTTCTGCTTATGGATCAACTAGCTCTTGATGACCTGAATTACATAGTAGTCTGGTACGGTTATATGCATATAAATCATGGTCAACGAACACTTATTTGGTTAATTCAAATTACTTGTATCAAATTATCTTGCTCAAAATTGGTGAATGAACAATGCAATTGCACACACATTTGTATTTGAGAGATTTTTGTATCATTATGATAGATCAAGATCGAAAATGAACTCACATCTGCACATGGGGTTCCTTATAAATCTAAATTTTGTCTTTGAGATAATTTAAAGACATCTGTTTAGTATAAAAACAATTACATAAATTGTTTTCAAAAATCCAAAAATTCTTTCAAACAACATATTCAAAAATCTAGCAATAAAGTCATGTTTATACATTATTATTTTTTTTTTATCTCAAAATAAAAAATCAAGTCTGCAATAAAACCAAAATATCAATTTCCTCTTTGGATTTCGCGATGATGGTATAAGTCTATACCTAAAATTCTATGCCTAGCGCAAACCATTGTTCTAATTTTATTTTTCCATATTCATAAAAAACATATGGATTACATCATCATGTTACACAATTGTGCTTTAAAAAGAACGAACACTTTTTCTATTTCATTTTATTATGTCAACATTCCATTTTGCAACGATGGTATAATTCCTAAGGAATTGTTCAAAATTTTATCACACTTAGGAATTTTATGCCTAAAAAAAATCATATTTTTTTTCATGCATAATATTTTAATGAAAATCTGAAAAACAAATCATCACCATCATCATTTTCATCATCACAACACAAAGTCTTAAGACAATCTCTTAAGCACTCTTTTACTTTTAGCAATATTTTTATACTAGGATTAGCTTGACGACCTAGCGAGCGGCGACTCCATGAAATGGTCTATAACAATGACAATGTCCTTTGAAATTATTGTTAGAAGTCCCTTTATTTTTTTATCAAATCACACCAAAACAACCAATTTGTTTACATCAAATTATTTCATTTAAATTTTACATCATGACATAAAATTACACTATTTCCAAATGACATAATTACATGAATAATCAATCAACAAATCCAAACATTAAAGCATCATACAACATATACACAAGTCATATCATCAAAAATACCATATATATATCAACAAATTATGTACATCATATCAAAACTGAACTTGTATGCCACAATCAATACCCTGGCATACTCAATCCTCTCAAAAAAAAATAATATATACAATCTCTGTGCAGTGAGCGGCTAGCCTCGAGAAGCCCTCGAGCTCTCAGCCTCATCTTCTCTCCCGCCCTGAGGTGGAGGAGGTGGTCCCATCGGAGTTTTCCCTATGTCATGGGTCCTTGACATCGATCGTGAGGATGTTCTCAATGACCCCACCCTGATTGATTTTGCAATGCCGACTAGCAGCTGTAACCTCTGGACCTCTAGAACCAACTAGAAGTATACTCCTTGATAGAATGCGATCTGAGCCATAGACCGTGCCAACTCTTGCATGCTCGCCCCTCCACTTTGATCCCTGAGCCATGTAGCCTTATCTTGTAGTGTCTACACCTAAGCTCGAAGGCGGGCAACCTCAGCCCGGAGAGCCACCATCTCACTACTCTCTCCTACCTCGATACCCTTGCCCTTATCGGGTGATGGTGGCCTCTCCCCCTGCTGAGAATGGAATCCCTCCTCCCTCCTCCCTGTCTACTGCGGTATCTACGGAGCTTGTGGCATCCTCTAGCGTCTCTCCTGTGGAGATCGTCGTTGCTCTCTCCCTTCGCAACTTCGCGTTGCCTCAATGGCAACCTGACACCACGTGCATCGGACCCTATGCCCTCGTAATCCAAGGAGGGCAGATTCCTATGAACTAGGCATCGTATTCATCAGTGACCCCAGCGTCCTGGCTCCAAAATCACTGCATACCCATAGCCCGCACCGGACCTTTGTCGATCTGTGCGCTGTTTCAACCATTTTTTCTGTAGAACTCTAAAAATAGTGAAAATGAACAGTAAAAAATGAATTAGGGTTTTACCCTATTTTTCTTAATTTTATTTAAAAACAACAATATTTTTAAAATTTTGTTTTTTTGTGCTTTTACCTTAAACATTCAATTTGGGTAAAAACACGGAGGGGGCATCATAGTAAGCAGTCGTATGATTCGACCTAGAATCGTCGTCTAGAAAATTGAGTAATTTTTTTTCCTTTCTCGTAAAATGGGAAGAACTCGTCTTTGACGCATTTTCTTCAGAAAATTCGCTAAAGAGGGGGAAAAATGTAGCACCCTAAAATTGTAGTTAAACCCTTAGTAAAAAGATAAAAATTTGAATTCTAACCCCAAAACCGCCTGTTACCCGCTCCCCTCATTTTCTGCACCATTTTTAGGATTTGTTTTAACTGTTGGACGATATCGTCAACAATCAGACAAAATCGCCCTAGATCTGACGAATTCATCTAGAATAGAACGTCCAGACGATTTCGTCCCAAAATTGATTTTCATAATTAGCTTCTGTTTCAACAACTTCTCTAACTTGGGTAGAAAGCGTGTCTGCATGGTTAGAGTCTCCCCCGTTGGATATCTCCCAAATTGGGGTGATCTCCAACCTCCTAACCTCTCCCTAAATCCTATATAAACTTAGGATTTTCCTTGACTTCCCCTTGGATGATTTTCCCTACAACTTTAGTTTCTCGTGCATTAAAACACCTTCGCACCCTTGTTTGCATTGTGTATTTCAAGTTTTCTTGTAGGAATTTTACTGTTTTTCAGCTGGAGCAAGCTCGAATCGTCTATGGCGATTCCAGATGATTGTGGACGATCCTATCGTAGATCGGTGACGATCTTGTACGATTGGAGGTGATCTCGACTGTAGTACAGATTGGGGGCAATCAGAGCCTGGAGTTTGCATTTTTTTATCTTCTCTCTTCATTTCCTTATGCATTAATTTAGTTTATTCTATTTTTGCATTTTGGAGTTTACCTCATTTAGCATAGATGCATGATAAAGTTAAAATAAATCATTAAATTAATGCATTTCCTTTAATTGTTATCTGGATCTATCATTTAGACAAGTTTACTGTTATTTCTATCATTTTCCCTTGCTTTTTCAGTTGTATTTTGGTCTTGGGTATCTATTTTTGTGATTGTAGGTTTCTGACAAATTTGTCTAACAAGTTCGTCAGGTCGACGATGATCTTGTCTGATCTCAGATGACCAAATGTGATCTGAGATGATTTTGTGTAATTGCAGACTATTATATAAGATTTGAGACGATATGGACTTCTACAAACCTCTGAATCTTCGTAAAAAATCCAAAATCAGGTACATTCTATCTTATTTAGCACAATTTCTGTGTTTAGCACTTATTCATGTTTTTTGTATCCATATAAATCAGCATTGGCATATAGAATAACTTAGTTTCATCTTGGCCAAACCTAGGAATTGAATGATTGAATATAAAAATGAACACATCAAACCCATTCTCAACCTAGGCATGAAAACTACCACTCAAAGTTTCATGGTGAACCCACCATCCATCGAAAATTCACCCTTATACCCCTCCTCCCGAGAGGCATGACCTTCAAAGGGCCTCTCAGTCCGAGGTATTGTCCCATCCTTATTGCATCCCCCTTTCGGGCATGGATCCTATAGCCTGAAGGTAAGGATACAAAAAATTTGGAGTGATACAAGGATCATCACTGATGTCCACCTCAAAAGTTGCTTCTATAGCCATATGTGACCCATACTCTAGCTTGTGAGGTGTAGGTATTAAATGAATGTCATCGGTGGGATTTACAGGTCCTCCTGACTCGGGATCCAAACCAGCATGGAATACGTCATATGCACAACTCGATGCAAAATGAAACAATTGTAACATATTTTTGTTAGGGTAAATATCCCTAGGCTCTACAGGTGAATTAGTGCGATTCCAATAAATAACATCTATATCAAGATATAATGGTTTAATAGGATATGCTGGGTTTTGAAGTGGAGTGGTCAAATTAATGGAAATTATGTTGATGGATGCAATGAAATCTCTAGGACCACATGGGTGAAATCTTGTCTCAGATGTTTTCCCTCCATACTCATGTTGAGACACTGGAGAAAAAGGAATCTTTGGACCTGGCCCATGAGTAGGCCAGATAACAGGATTTTTGGGTTTCAAGAGCTCTCTGAATGTAGGCAGAGGGGGATTGATCACACGATAAATGGTATCCAAATTGACAAGTATTCCCATAAATCGTAAGCCAGGTTTATGGCATGCAGTACCACTTCTCTTTATACCAACATATTGACTTGTTGCAAGTAGCAAGGCCCAAGATAAGCCATCTCAGTATCGTATTCATTGTCATCATATCTCATCCAAAAACCATTGGCATTGGTATATGGTCCTAAGACAAGGGGCACGTGTCTTGACACCAAGTAGGCCATCTCTGTCTCATCCTCATATTCTTCATCACTTATGAAGATGCCATTTGAATTAGTTTCTTACCCCAAGCTATGGGACCACTACCTTGGTCTTAAGTAGGCTCTTTTTTTTGAGTCCTTTGACTAATAACCACTTTCATCCAATATGTATCCACTCTCGTTGTAGCCAGACTAGGTAAGGCTTTGTAAATAGCGAGGCCCATGATAGGCTAAGCTTACCTATATTTTATCATCACTTGCCACATATCAATTTTATTCTTACTCTTCATCCCATAAGATGCAACCTGTAGGGGTGACATCAATTAAGAAGTTTGGATGATAAATATTTGGTGGTGGTGTGTTTACCACGACCACTTGTCTGTTGATAAGATATCTTGTACTTGGTGGGTGATAAGAAATAAAATTGATGTATTCTCCTAACCCCAAGCTTAATCTATCCAAGGATTCTTCTAGAGAGTCATATTGACCTCTAATATGGTAACCTAACCTAAAATTGTTAGCAAAAAGTTGGTACTATGACTCGCATGGCCGCCTACGCATCTACTCATATATACCTAGACCGTAGCCATGCCAATGGTAACGTTTGAAGTAGCTTAGAGCAAACTCAGGATTAGAGAGGTAATGAACATTAACACTGAATAGTTCATCATTATCCTCTTCTACATTCAAAGAATTATGGGCACAATCCAAGCCATCATAGATAAATTTGGTCTAGTTGGGAGGGATTCCAAGAAAAACCACTATTCCCATTGGTGGTCTTAGGTATTTTGGCCATCCCATGTCTTGTGTAGACTCAATGATGGGCATGAATGTTATGTTCTACACAAGGTACTCTCCTATCCCTATACTTGCCAAGTGTATTATTGTATGCGATGTGGATGACCCTACAAACGACACTGGAAAAGCAGATTCTAGTATTTCCTCGGATTGATCCTGGAGATCTTCTTCTTCCATGGGACTTGGGATTTTTGCAATGGCTATAGTTAGAAACTCCTTGTGCTTTTCTTCCTTGATTAAGGGTACCTTTAGCTTTTGATTATCTTTAGGTTTAGACGTTGATGGTCTCTTAGAACTGTCAATTGTTTTATGTGCAAGATGAGGTGCTGATGTAGATGGGTCTTTTCATACCCCTTTATATCTATCATCTAGTTGCATAGTTGGAGATGAAGGTCCTACATACAGGTGGGTGGAAGGAATCACAAAATCTCCTAGAAGATCCACTTGATGGACATATTTGATGTAGAACTAAGCATGACACTGAGAGGGGGGGTGAATCAGTGTGTATTAAAAATTTAATCCAACTATGAAATCAAATCAAAACAAGAAATCACATAAACATGCATCATATAACACCAGATTTATAGTGGAAACCCGATGTGGGACAACCACTGTGCCAATGGACTTTTTGGACTCCCATCCAAATCTAGTCTCGAAAATGTTTGGTCTTTATAATATTTTTACAACACCAACTACAGGGAATGGTACCAACCAACCCAGACTTTAGCAACACCAACTACAAGGAGCACCAACCCCGATCACCAAGAACCCACTCGACAAAAACAAAAACTATAGTAGAAAATCTGATCTCCATTACAAAAGGCCCTGAGTGGTCTAGCTCATTGCTTCTCTCTACACATCCACTCTAACTAATCTCATATGATATGAATCTCTATCTCACACTGTTCTATGTACTCACATTGACTCCTTTTAAAAACCTTTTTGCAATACCTTTAACTTCCAACACTTCAACTTCCTAACAAATTTCGAGCTGCAAGATGATCATTTCAGCATTCAATAACATCTACCTTAGGAAACATAACGTTCTTCTAGATTTTAAAATTTTGCACGTGCTGGAAAAATAACGGACTCAAAAGGAGTTACGGATAAAAAATTATGACCTTTTTAAATTTCACTTTTATTTTGAAGAGGCATTTTGTCAAACAGTTCATGAACAAAGTGTTGTGCACATTACTCGTTCTCACACTTGGTGGCCTCGAAATTACTCTGACCAAAAAACAAAGATGTTCAATTCGATGAGATATACGTGAAATAACAATTAAACAACACATTTAGAAGCAAGAAAATATGAATTTGAGTATTTGAGTGCAAAAGCACTTGGTTGCCCAAAACTGGAAAAAGTGCTACGGAGGCATTTTGCAACTGCTGCCGTTTCTTCCTCGGGTCTTTGTTCGAGCTAAAATTTGAAACATGATCTCTTTGTATATCAGAATACCTCTAGTAAAATTTTTGAAGTTTTATTCCTCACATATTGCGTAATATACCTCCAACAAAGTGTCCTCTGACGCTGATTTTACCTATCACATAAACTGCAAAAAGTGCTCCAGATCCATTTTGCAGCGCTCACTGTTTCTTCCTCCGAATTTGTTTTGGAAAAAAATTTAAACCTTACACTCTCAGTATATCCAGATACCTCCAGTAAAAAATTTGAGGTCCAATTCCTCATGGATTGCTTAATGTTCCTCCCACAAAGTGACCTCCGACGCAGATTTTACAACTGCAGTTTCATGACCAACAATGCACCGGCAAAGAAACTGACCGTTCCAACACTACAACCACACTTGCTAATGATAAAAAAACCTCAAAATAGTATAACTATCCAAAAAATTCCATTGATGTTTTGCCACTTTGACAACTTCCTTTTTTGCTACTTTGACAACTTCCTAATGATTTTTGCAACTTTTGTAAATTTGCACGAACAACCTATAACTACTTCACCAGAACATCACAAAAATTATCATAAGCATTGAACACCACTTTAAATACTTCGAAAAACCTCTGAACAACCATCCACTACATCAACCTGTCCATCTGAGTGTGTTGACAACAATGACAATACTGTCGCTGCACCTTGCTCAACAATCTTCCCATTTGGAATTGTTGGCAACACATGCACAGTTTCCTATAAATCTTCTCCCCTTTGACAACAAGACCAAAGGGCTGCTGCAAACTCCCCCTGAGTCCATACACAACATTCTTAGGCAAAAATTATTACACTTAGCAAAAATCACAAACATGAACAAAAAGATAAACAAAGACACAAATGGTCCCCCTAAGAATGTGACCCTGATAGCTAGTCAATGCTTGGGAAATGTGTCCACTTCGAATTTCTTGTGAAGGTACTCAAAGAATTCCTTGGGCAATGGTTTGGTGAAGATATCCACTACTTGCTCTGTTGTTGGAACAAAATTCAACTTAACCTCACCTTTCGTAACTTTCTCCTTCAAAAAATGGTACTGGATAGAAATACGTTTTGTGTGAGAATACATAACCGGATTCTTTGAGATATTGATTGCACTTGTAATGTCACACATGATCGAGATGGGCTCACTAAAATTTATTTCAAGATCCTTCAAATTTTATATCATCCAAAGTACCTGTGTACAACATGATGTCACTGTAATATACTCTGCCTCTGCTATGGATAATGAGACTAAATCCTGCTTTTTGCTATGCCAAGCAACAAGATTATTACCAAGTGTATCGCTCCAAATTTTTTGCATCCTTACCTTCAGGCTATAGGATCCGTGCCCGAAAGGAGGATGGGAAAAGGATGGCGCGGTACCTCGGACTGAGAGGCCTTGCGAAGGTCCCGCCTCTCGGGGGAGGTGTATTATGGTGATTTTTTGATGGATGGTGGGTTCACCAGGAAACGTTTGAATGGCAGTTTCCACGCCTAGGTTGGGAATGTGTTTAATGTGTTCAGTTTTATCTTTAAACATTCGAGTCCTAGGTTTGGCCAAATGAATCTAAGTTGTTCTATTATGAAAATGCAGACTAAATGAAATACAAAAAACAGATTTGAACAGAAAACAGAGAGAAAAAGCTAAATTAAAGAGCCATACCTGATCCGGATGTCTGATGGAGGTTCTGATTCTTGAAGCAGACAGGATCGTCTGGAATTTGACGGGATCGTCTCCGACCTGCAGGATCGTCCGAGATCTGACGAATTCGATTAGAGAAATCGGAGACCTACAAACGAGAGAAATAGACACAAAATACAAAAAATGCAGCAATGCTAATAGAGGATAATGATGTAAAATGACAATAAGGATGTTAACAGGATAATCCCGAATAGAAATGCAAGTAAGTTGCAACACTTTAATAGCTAATCATGACCTTATTATGCAATTAAACTACATGGGTGAACTCCAAGATGCAAAATAATAAAGAATAATCATAAGATTAACTAAATACAGAATAATGCAGCGGAAAATAATGAGGAAATGCAAACTGTGGGCATTGATTGCCCCCAATGCGAGCTTGCAGTCGAGATCGTCTCGAATTGGTGCGAAATCGTCTCGAATTGAACAGGATCGTCCACGACGAACTGAGCTTGCTCCGGCTGAAAAATACTAAGGTTCCTGCAAATAAATTTGGACAAATATGGAGGCAAATAATAATTTAAGACGGTCTAATGCACGTAGAACTTGTGTTACAGGAAATTTCAGCCAGGGGGATGCCAAGGGGGAGTCCTAAGTTTAAATAGGCTTAGGAGGGAGGTTAGGAGGTTGGAGATCATCCCAATTTGGGAGATCTCCAATGGGGGAGGGTCTCTAACGGTGCAGACACGCTTCTGCCCAGATTAGAGACGTCGTTGGAACAGAGGCTAATTGTGAAAAATCAGTTTTGGGACAAGATCGTCTGGACGTCCTAGCCCAGACGAAATCGTCCGATCTGAGGCGATATCGTCTGATCGGCGACGATATCGTCAAACGGTCAAAACAAACTCTAAAAATGGCGCGAGAAAGGAGGAAACGGGTTAAACGACGGTTTGGGAGCGGTTTTGGGGGTTAAAATTTGAATTTGAATATTTACTAGAGTAATTGTAATTATTTAAGGTTTCACTATGCCAATTTTAGGGTGCTACATTTTGCCCCCTCTTTAGCAAATTTTTTGAATAAAATGCGTTAAGGATGAGTTCTTCTCAATCTATGAGAAAGCAAAAATTATTCCCATTTTTAGGCGACGATTCTAGGTCGAATCGTACGACGACTTACTATGGTGCCCCCTCCGTGTTTTTACCCAAATCGAACGTTTGAGGTAAAAACGCGAAAAAGCAAAATTTTAAAATGTTTTTAATTGTTTTTGAATAAAATTAAGAAAAATAGGGTAAAACCCTAATTCATTATTATTGTTCATTTTCCTAGTTTTTAGAGCTCCGGAGACAAGATGGTCGAGACAGCGCACAGATCAACAGAGGTCCGGCGCGGGCTACGGGTAAGGGTCTAAACTAAATTTAGAATGCTTTACTTTAGAATTTCATGCTTTTTAGATTAGATTTGATTGATTTTTGAGCATCGCGGCCGTTTTTGGGCCGTCGACGTCGTCGAGACGAAATCGTCTCGATATCGTCGATTTCGTCTAAGGGCGAAATCGACGATAGGGGGACGATTTCGTCCAATAAGGGACGATTTCCTCATGCGAAATCGGAGACGAATTTGCTCAAATTGGGGACGATATCGTCCAATTGTGGACGATATCATCATTTATAAAATTGAACTTATTTTGACTTGCATTTTTAATTAATGATTTATTAATGATTTTTATTGTTGATTTTGTTTATGTTGCGAGAGAGGATTACTAAAGAGCAGGAGAATGGAAATATGGCGGGTTGAAGGATGACTTGGCCGCTCTATCTCAGGCGAGCGAGATCAGCTGGCTCGGAGTCGGCTTGCGGCATGTGGCGAGAGATGCCACGGGTTTCTACGAGATATGGGGCTATTGACAGCCCTAGCGGAGAGGTGGTATCCGGGTTCTTCCTATTTTCGGTTATCGACAGGGGAGATGACTCCCACATTGGAGGATGTATGGAGGATTTTGAGGATCCCCATACAAGGATGGCTGATCACTCCCATGGCCAATCAGGGCCACGCGATGATGCGACTGTGTGGCGATCCGAGCTTCGCCCTGGAGAAGGGCGGAGTGAATATCGAGTCACTGCGCCAGATGCCTAGGGCATCTAGACTCACATGGGTTTTGGTTGGGGTGGTAGGTGGACTTCTATTGTGCCACCAGAGCGGATGCAGGGTACCATGGCTGATAGATGTGGTCTGTGACATGAGAGACCACGGGTACAGGTTTGCTTGGGGGAGCTTTGTACTCTGTCGATTGTATAGGATCCTTCATGGGGTCGTATACAAGGGCGGCCGATGTCTGGTTATGACATCATTACTACAGGTTTGGTGCTGGGAGCACATCACGGTGCGAAGGCCGGTAGGGCTCCCACTAACAGGGATTGATGGGGAGAGGCCCCGAGTTTTCTACTGGTGGCTCCGAGAGGGGCACAATGGCGGATAGATCTGCCAGCATCCCGGAGACTACTAGACGACCTTGTCTCCGACCAGATCACCTGGAGGCCTTGGAGAGATCATCCAGGGTGGGCCGAGGATGGACAGGAGTTGGCTCGCATCAGGCGAGTCTGCTGGCTGAGGATGGAGAGGGGAGAGGTGGAGCTCCATCGGTACGACCGAGTTTTGAGGCAGTTCGGTCTACAGCAGGGGATCCCATCTCTCAAGACTACGAGTTTTCCTGGACTGTCCGGGATAACACTACAGTTAGCGGGGCTCCAGATATGCAACGATTCTGGAGTCAGGACACAGATGATGCCCCCATTCAGCCAGTGGATGGGGACGATGTTGGGGTAGCCGACGACTATGATGCCTGGTACATAGGCATCCACCCTCCTCGGATGACGAGGGCTCAGGGTCTGATTCACGCAGTTGTGCATCGGATGGGGAGGCGGCGCCAGGCAGCCATTGAGGCAGCACAGGGTCATGACGAGGAGAGAGCATAGGAGACCACGAGGCATAGTAGAGGCCACGGCAATGGGAGAGGAGGGAGGAGAGACCCCCTTCTCCATAGAGAGAGAGGCCACCATCCCTCGATAAGGGCAAGGGTGTTGACACTGGGAGAGTAGTGAGATGGGTACTCTCGAGCGAGGTTGCCCGCCTATGGGCTCGGGTGCTAGACATTGTAGGGATGAGGCTACACGACTTAGAGCTCGGGGGAGGAGCGAGCACTCGAGATTTAGCATGCGCTATTGCCCGGTTACATTCTATCGGGCTCTATATTACTAGGCGGTGCCGGAGAGTAGAGGGTGCCATTACCGGCTCATATTGCGGGCCTGTCGTGATGGTGTCATCTAGGACATCATCTCGATCGGCATCTAGGACTCATGGCACCACATGACTACGATGGGGCCACCTCCTCCACCTCAAGGGGGGGGAGGAGATGAGGCTGAGAGCTCGAGGGGTTCTCGAGGCGAGGCTACTCACTACAGGAGATTGTATATTTGATTGAGAGGATTGAGTATGCCAAGATGTAGATTGTGGCATACCAATCTAGTTTTGATATGATGTACATATATTTGATATATATATAGATGAGATATTTTTTGATCATATGACTTGTCTTATGCGTTTGTATGATGCTTTTAATGTTTTGGTGTGATTGATTTGATGATTCATGTAATTATGTCGTTGGAAAATATTATGGTTTAAATGTCATGCTTTAAAAATTTAAATGAAATAATCTGATGTAACAAATTGTTTGTTGTGATGATAATTTGATAAAAAATAAAAGGGACCTTTAACAATAATTTCAAAGGACATTGTCGCTGTTATAGACCATTTCATGGAGTCGCCGCTCACTCGGTCGTCAAGCTAATCCCTAGTATAGAAATATTGTTAAAAAGTAAAAGAGTGCTTAAGAGACTGTCTTAAGACTTTGGTGTGATGATGCAAATGATGATGATGATGATTTTGTTTTCAGACTTTTCATGAAAATATTATGCATGAAATATTTTAAAATGATTTTTGCTAGGCATAAATTCCTAAGTGTGATAAATTTTTTGGATAATTCCCTAGGAATTATACCATCATTGCAAATTTGCATATTGACATAATGACATGAAATAGTGATAATGTGCATGCTTTTTAAAAACATAATTGTATAACGATAATGATTTAAGTCATATGTTTTTATGATTTTAAATAAATGGGGAATAAAAATTGGTACAATGGTTTGCGCTAGGCATAGAATATGTAGGTATAGACTTATACCATCATCGCGAAATCCAAAGAAAAAGTTGATATAATAGTTTTATTGTATGGTTGATTTTTAATTGTTGAAAATAAACAGAAAATATGAAGAGGAGGACTTGCGCTAGGCATAAGACTCCCATTTAAGTTCTGGAACTATACCATCGTCGCGAAAGTCGACAATATATATATATATATTTGTGTGTGTGTGTTTTTATTGTATGGTTTGAAAGAAATTTTGATTTTTGATTATGCATGTAGTTGTCTTTATGCGAGAAAGGAAAAATGAAATTATTCCAGACAATTTGCAAAGATATTTCAAAGTATCTCGAAGACAAAAGTTGGATTTATAAGGAATCCCATGTGCATATGTGAGTTCATTTCCAATCTTGATTTATCATAATGATACACAAAATCTCTCAAATACAAATGTGTGTGCAATTGCTATGTTCGTTTACCGAGTTTTGAGCAAGATAATTTGATACAAGTGATTTGAATGAACCAAATAAGTGTTCATTAACCATGATTTAGATGCATATAACCATACCGAGACTACTATGTAAGTCGGATTATCAAGAGCTAGCTAATCCATAAGCGAGACATAGGTCTATACAAAAGAAGGTCGCTAATGTGACGGACATATCGCCACGCTAGGAGTTACCCAAGGCCAAGCGGGTTGGGCACAAACCACTGTTATGGGGCTTACCTCACAGTTTTCGAATAATTGAGAATTCCAAGGATTCAAGCTCATCAACCCTTCTTTTCTTTTCAATGGGTAGGGAGAGGGATTTTATTGCTTTTGCTTTTGCTTTCTTTTGCTTTTCTTTTGCTTTTCTTTTGTATTTTTGCTTGATTTTTGAGATAATGCTTGAAACATTGTTGTAATGATATAAAATAACATTTTTCTTTTTCTCTTTTTCTTGAACTTTGCTTTTCTTCCTATGCTAGGGATACTTGCTCGGATTAGTTGTAGAGCAAGGGATTTTTATTCTGGTAGGGGTGAGCTTGTCCTTTTGCCAATTCTCAAAGATTCTAGACCATGTGCATGATAGGATAGCGAGGGAAACTTTTCGCTCAAGAAACCACTTCTACTATGTAGCATAGCATGGACATTACAAATATAATCATTTTATTGTGAAAGGATGTGCTTGGTTTAAGTAAATAACAAGATCAATTCTCTGTGCTCAAACTTTATTTAATTGAATTTTGTGGACTTTGATATAAGAGAGATTAGTAATCATGCCAGATAAAAATCAAGATATTTATTTTGTGTTTGTGAAAGTGAGGGATTCCAAATAAATGCTAATTTATCCAAAATAATTTGAAATATATAACTGCAACATTTGTAAGAAGAAATATATACAAATACTTTTTGAGAAGTTTGAGAATGTTGACTCTCTCTTTCTTCTTTATTTTGTTTTGGTTTCGAAAGAGTCAAGAATATTGTTGTTTTTATTTTTATTATTTTTGTTTGTTTTTGTTTTTGTGTAAAAAGTTTGATATATTTTTAAAATAAGACAACATGCAAAATATGTACAAATGATGAAATGACTAAATTTTATGCGTAATATCGCCTAAGATGCATAATATTCATAGGTTCTTTTAAATATTTACCATCTAAGGTAGCTAATTTGTATGCTCCGATTCAAATTTAGCAGTGATAATGTATGGTCCAAGCCAGTTGGGCTCAAATTTACCTTTAAGGTCTTTAGTTGCATTAGTATTTTTTTATTTTCTTTTAAAACAAGGTCGTCGATCTCAAAGGATCGATGACGAACTTTTTTAGCATATGATCTTTTAAGCTTGTTTTGGTAGGCACGGAGATGCTCCAAAGCATTGATGCATTTTTCATCTAGGAGTTCCAGTGGTCGAGTCGCGCGACTCGATATTCATCTCCTACTTCGGTATCTTGAAGTAGTAGAGCCAAAGAAGGAACTTCTAATTCAAAGGGAAAAATGGCTTCAGCACCATAAACCAAAACAAAAGGTGAAGTTCCAGTGGGGGTTCGAACACTAGTTCGATAGGCCCACAAGGCTGGATATAATTGAATGTGCCGATCGCGGCCAAATTTATTGACCAATATTTTGAGAATTTTGATTAAGGTTTTGTTAGATGCTTATGCTTGACCATTACCCCGAGGATAATAGGGAGTGGACCAGCGATGTTGAATCTTATATTTTTGGCATAATTTCTTAACATCTTTATTTTTGAAACAAGTTCCATTGTCCGAGATGAGATTTGCAGGAATTCCGAACCTACAAATGATTTGATTAAAAATAAATTTAGAGACTTGTGTGCCGGTGCGAGGAAGCTAAAGGCATAGCTTCAACCCACTTCGTGAAATACTCGGTGGCGGTTATGATGAATTTGTGTCCATCGGATGACACAGGATTAATTTTGCCAATAATGTCTAAGCCCCATTTTGAAAAGGGCCAAGGAGATGAAATAGCCTCGAGTTCTTGTGCGGGGGCATGGACAAGGTCAGCATGTTTATGGCACTTGTCGCAATGGCGCACATAATCATGTGCATCATTCTCCATGGTAGGCCAAAAGTATCCTATCCTAAGGAGCTTTTTAGCAATGACACTACCACTGAAGTGTCCTCCACAAGATCCATCGTGGGCTTCACTCAAGGCTGATTTGGATTCTTCTAAATTCAAACATCTTAATAGGATACCTTCAAAAGATCTCCTATATAAAGTATTGCCAATTATTACAAATCGACTTGCTCGTCTACGTAATAACCGACTTTGGTTTCTATTAGAATTGGCAGGGAAAGTCCCATTTTGGAGAAAATCAAATATATCTCGTATACCAAGGTTCGGGAGTAGTTTCATTGATTAGAAACACATCCAAAGGTTCTAAGCATGACTCATTTGAAGCAGGTTCCTGGAGTCGACGAATAATGATGGTGGCATATTCGTCATCTAACTCCAAGGGCAGAAGAGATGCCATTGCGGCCATAGCGTCAGCCGCACGGTTGCTAGTTCGAGGAATAGCTTCCAAGGTAACTTGATCAAATAGGGATAACAATTGCAAAACATATGCTTTATATGGGCACAATTTATCATCTCTGGTCTGATAAACTTCATTAATTTGATTTATGACAAGTTGAGAATCACCAAAAACTAACAGATGTTTAATTTTTAGCGCCAAGGCAGCTCGTAATCCAAGGATTAGAGCTTCATATTCAGCAGTATTATTGGTGCAAGCAAATGTTAATTTGAAGGACAAAGGAATAAGATGTTTTTGCGGGGATATTAAAATAATACCCGCACCAGCCCCACTCATGCATCGGGCTCCATCAAAGTATAAGGACCATTGTTCAATATGGTCTGCCTCTAATTGAAGGCATTCATCAGGAAACTCAATGATGAGGGGATGGGTAGACTCTAAGGGTGCAGCAACTAATTGATCTGCTATGATTTGACCCTTAACAGACTTCTGTCCTATGAACATGAGTTCAAACTCGCTTAGAGCAAGAACCCACTTGGCTGTACGACCCGATAAATAAGGTCGACTCATGAGATACCTCAAGGGATCATATTTAGCAATGACATAGGTTTTCTGACTAAGCATATAATGGCATAATTTTTGCATAGCAAACATGACTGCTAGACATAGTTTTTCTAATGTTGTGTAGCGGGTTTCATAACTGATGAAGGTTCGGCTAATATAATAATTAGCACGTTCTCTCTTCTCATCATCAAGCTGAGCTAACATAGCTCCTAAGGCGAAATCTGAAGCTGAAATATACAGGAGAAATGGGCGATCAGGTCTAGGTGGAGAAAGCATGGGTGGGTTAAGGAGGTATTGTTTGAGAAGTTCAAAAGCTTCTTTACATTCGTCATCCCAATTAAAAGGGACATCCTTCTTAAGGAGCTTAAGAAAGGGACCGGTTTTGTCCGCCAACTTATCGATGAAGCGACGGATAGCTTGAAGTTTACCTTGTAAACTTCGTAATTCGGATATATTGGTAGGTGCGGGCATATCAGTGATAGCCGCAATCTTGAGAGGGTCAATTTTGATGCCACGTAAAGAAACTATAACCCCTAATAGTTTACCGGACTTAACTCCGAATATGCATTTGGCTGGATTTAATCGAATAAGATATTCTCTTAACCGATTAAAAACTTTTCTCAAATCATCTAAATGGTTATCTTCATTAATAGAGCGAGCTATAATATCATCTACATAATCATGTAGGATATCATGCATCATATCATGAAAAATATAAGTCATAGCTCGTTGATAGGTTGCACCTGCGTTCTTTAAGCCGAATGGCATCACTTTCCAACAAAAGGTACCCCAAGGGGTAATAAAGGTTGTTTTAGCCTGATCTTTAGGAGCTATCTTGATCTGATTATAACCGAGAGAATCCATCCATTAAGGACATCATCCCACTCCCAATAGTAAAATCAATGATTTGGTCCATGTTTGGAAGAGGAAAATCATCTTTAGGGCATGCAGCGTTAATATCTCTAAAATCTGTGCAAACCCTAACTTTGGTAGCTTCTTTCTTGGTGACTGGAACTACATTTGAGATCCATTCGAGCATAATCAATAGCTTGTATAAAAACAACATTCGGGAGTTTTTCTAACTCCCCTTTGACTAGTAAGGCCACTTTGGGATGCATTTTTCTAAGTTTTTGTTTAACGGGTTTAGCATCCGGATGGACTACTAGATGATGCATGACTACGGAAGGGTCCGGACCTGGCATATCTTCATATGTCCAAGCGAAGACATCTTCATATTCTTTAAGGAATGCAATGTATTGCTCTTGTTTTTCTTGACTTAATTCTGATCCAATATTGATTATGTGGGGATTATCCTCAGTTCCAATGTTAACTTTAATGACGTTTTCTACTTCCATGTGTAGATCTCTTTCAAAATTAGGTGGGGCGGGTGAAACGCCCAATTCTTGTAATTCTTTTAAGGTTAGCTTGGATAATTCATCTTGAGGATTAGTGTCCTCAAGCTGGGCTATAGTAGGTATAGAACCATCAAAATAAAACCCATTGTGTAACATCTCTTCAACGGAGACATCATGGAAAATATCTCCTTCCAACTCGTCATCGGATTCAACGATCATTTCAGGGTAAGCTATGGATAGCATGTTACATGTAAATGGCTGATTTTTTAGAGGCAAATCATCACGCCTATCCAAATAATCTTGATAACATATGAGTTGATCATCATCTTCAAAAGGAAAGGGTTGACCCTTACTAGGAAATAGGCCCACACCACATCGGGCAGGCCACGGTTCTACCTCGAAAGGTTCTTTCATACCATTTTGGAAAGGTCCCAAGCCTTTCCCTTTATATCCCATTTTAAGCATTATAGGTTTAGCTTTAATATACTCATTAGTAAAATAACATCGAGCATATCCATCATGATGAGTTTTGATATTCCGAGGTATTCTTCCCCAGTCATATCCTTTATAAATGAAGGCACAACTCCCGACTTGGTAAGTACTTCCCATGGGTTGTGGGAGGCCCAAAGTGCGAGGAGATGGCGGCAAGTTTTTTAAGATAATAGAATTTTGCATAGAAGCATTTGTTTTTTTTGATATAAGAATTTGAGATAAATCCGGTAAAAGTTCATCAGAAAGAGCATAAGATGTAGAAGGATCATTCCCTATATCTTTAGATGTGGAAGGTATGATAGATGTTGATAATGTGGAGGTGTTAATGAATGGGTCTATAGGTTTTGAAATTATAGGGATGGAACATGAAGGATTGGTTGTGGATTGAAGATCTTTTTGAGGTTCTAGAGTGGTTTGTTTAGAAGATTGTTGATCTATATATGAGGGTGAAATTAATGGAGGAGAAATAGATGAAGCTATGGGAGTGTGTTTCACAGTTTTAGATGAAAAATAAGAATTAGGATGTGTGGATGACGAGAGCGGGGCAAAATTGAACTCCAACGGGTTACGCCAAAGCACACATATCAAAGGGTCTAGGATCACCATGGATAGTGACCAACTGATTTTTAAATTCGAATTTAACACATTGGTGTAAAGTTGATGGGACAGCCCGCATTGCATTGATCCAAGGACGACCCAAGAGTATATTGTACGATGCGGGGCAATGTACAATAAACACGGTCGTATCTAAGGTTCTAGGACCAACTTGCAATGGGATGGTAATAACTCCACACGTTTCTTGTGTTTCGTCATTGAAAGCTTTGATAATCATGTCAGTTTTCTTCATTTCATCACTTCTAAACCCAAATCGTTGGTAGAAATCAAAAGTGCAAATATTTAGAGATGAACCATTATCAATCAGGACTCTTTTAACAGCTACATCTCCAATTAGGGCGAGTAATGTATAAGGGGTTATCCTTATGTAAACTGTGTTGTGGTATATCTTTATCTCGAAAGTCAATACAATCGACTTCTCTAGTGATGATAGTATTGGCCATGGCTTCAGGTTGAATGTTTTGTGGTACCATCATTTGGCTTAATGTAAGCATTAATTCATCTCTATGGGTAGGAGAAGATCTTAATAAATCCAAGAGAGAAATTATGGCTGTAGTATTGGATAATTGCTCATTAATATTGTAAGGGGGTTTAGGTTGAACATTGGAAGCATGATTCCCTTTATTGGGATTTTTCAAAACAAATGGAGTTGATCCATCATTCTGGTTTGGTTCTTGTTGAGAATTTTGAGCTTGTTGTCTGGTAACGACTCCGATGGTACCTACAATGTTATATTGAAGACGTTGAACTGGTCTCGGTTGAGCGTTTATGGCTTGTTCATTAGGGAGGAATTGATTAGAAGAGGGTCGAGTAGTAACTCTTCTAGGAAATGGTTCTTCTGGAATCATAGCATCTGTGATAGGTTGAATAGGATCTGATTCATTTTCAGAACTATTCGATTGGTTTGAGGTGATTTCTATGTCACTTTCGATGTATCTGATTCTATATCACTAGGATCGGGAGTTTGAGTATTATGTAGGGGCCTGGTTGTGACCATGGATAAAGTTGTGTCAAATTTTTGAGGATCATGATTAGGTAAATGTCCGCTAATAGTTCCTACATATCGGGTAGGAGGAGGAACATTATGATGCTCAATTTGGTTGGCCACCTCTTTACCATGTCTTGGTAAAGGATGTTGAAATATGTCTAATGATTGATTAGCATTTTGATTTTGATTTTGGGGAATGTTCTTTTGAGCATTATTAGGAGCATTTTGTTTAGGTTGGAAGGCTTGCACCTCCATTTCATTATTATCAATCAGATCTTGTATTTTATGCTTTAACCTTTTACAAGCATTGGTAGAGTGTCCAGGTCCTCTATGGAAATCACAGTGTAAGTCGGCTCTGTATCCGGGTATGGTTGGATCAGGTTCCCGGATAGTTGGTAATTGAATCAAACCTCTTTCGAGTAATTGAGGTAAAATAGTTGATAATGGTTGATTCAATCTAGTAAATTCTCGAGGAGGTTTATCAGGAGGTTTCAATATAAATTTTTTTGTTGTCTTCGTTGCATTGATATTAGCAACATTTTTGCTGTCAGTGACTCCGTCACCTACGACTTGTTTGTTTTTATATTGATTTCTGGATGTTTTCTCATCATCTTTCTTCCTAAGTTGGCCTCTCCTAATGAGGGCATCTTCTACTCTTCGAGCTAAATCTATACCTTGATCGAAGGTAGTTAAAGTAGCGATTGATAACTCATAAGATATTTGTTCTTGCAAATTATTAATAAAAATGTCCAACATTTCCCTATAAGGTAGCACAAAGTGCAGTTTTCCTATCAACTGCCTCCATCTAGCTAAGAAATCAGCAAAACATTCATCTTTGTCTTGTTTTAAGTTGTATAAATCTTTAATGGTGACATGCCTCTCGATGTAGGCACTAAATTGATGGACAAACGATTCAACTGTTTCTTCAAAATTTCTCAAAGAATGAGTGGGTAGTTGATAGTACCACTCTAATGCCATTCCACCTAAACTTTTTGGGAACATTTTTAGTAATAGCAAGTCATCATGTGATATATCATGACATGCTATCCTAAACATGCGAAGATGCTCTATGGGATCTTCAGTTCCTTTATATATAGGCAGGACGGGCATGGGAAAATGCTTAGGGTATGGTTGTGCTACAACTATGGGATCCAAAGGTTGACTACACATCTCTCGATAATTGTACGAGGGACGGTAGGGATCTATCTGGTCCATGCGGGAAGCTAACTGCTTCACCATGGCTTCCAGATTACTGGTTTGCCCACCATATTGGTTCGGTAGGGCATTAATATGGGATTTGTGAGCATATGATGGAGGGACATGAATATTAGATGCTATATTGCTATTGTGTAATTTGTTAGTAGGAAGGGTGTTATGAAGAAGTTTTGAAGTTATATTATGTTGTATTCCAGATTGTTGGAAATTGGTGTTTGGCTTCATTTTAGGTTTTTGTTGATTTGAAGCATATTGATCAATAGTTTGGCGAAGTAAAGCAGTGAAGGAAAGTTTCTTTTGTGTGGGAATGATTTTAGGCTCAATAACAGGTTCTTTAGGAGGTTGGGTAACCTGTTGTTTTTGCATGTTCTGAATCATAGTGACCATATCTCTATTGGATGGTCCAGCCTTATCACTTTCTTGATCAACAAAGGACAAGGGATTAGTGTGTATATTAAACATATCTTCCATGGCTGCTTGAGTGTCACTAATTTGTCCTTTATCAATACGAACTGCCATATTAAGAGCGCCAATGTTATTATTGAAAAATTTCCAGAAATGATCTAAGTTATCAAAAGCAATAGTTCCATCTGGAGTTATTCTAGGGGATGAGGATCCATCCTCTTTAACATTTTCTTCTTGTTCATCTACAACAAGCTCATCGTCTTGTTGGTCTAGAGTTTCTTCTTCCGGGATTGGATCCTCAGGAAGGACATTTGGGTTTCTTGTTTTGTCTCCTAACCAATCTTCTTCTTCTCCTTCAGTTTGTTTACCATTCCTAAGTTTAGGCATTGTGCTTAACTTAGATTTCAGCAAATATATATATATATATATATATATATATATATATATATATATATATATATATGCAACAAGCTTAAGAGGTATATATTAATTATATACCTACTACAATATTTAAAATGAAATGTTTTGGTTTTTGTTATGTTTTTTAGTTTTTCTTGTTTTTTTTTTTGGTTTTAATAACAATATTATAAAGATAACAAACAACACACAAAACACAAGAAATAATAATAATGAAAGCAATGATCTAGTTTTCTATAAACAATTTATAAATATCATTAATGGGCTCAAGTTCTTCAGGAGTCATGAAGTGTTCTTCTTCAAATTGAAAATTTTCTTTCAAGAATTTAATGAAAAGGGCTATAGTGATATTATCTATCTCAGATTACGGTTGATAGAAGTAAATCTCATGGCAATACTCTCGATATAACATAGCTCGAGGAACTCTATTCCATATTTTCCTATCCATAAGAACGACCTCTTGGTCTTCTACATGACCTAGGAATTGGTGTATAGTGGCTGCGTTCTCGAGGTATTCCTCGAAGGTGAACAATCTAGAAGACACAAGAGCTCTCCTATAAGCTAACCATCTATGGCAAGCTCTCTGAAGTTCATGATAAAAAATGAGTTGATGAGGATCCAGGATTCTATCTAGGACAAGCCTTTTGATTTGTTTAAGTTTTGTTGACCTAGATGAAATGACACCTAGTCTTCTATCAAGTTCGTCCCACAAAAGTTGATTTCTATCTATTTCAGGCACACTAAGCACATAATTGATTTCTATGGCTGCTAATTGGTTTTCAACATTTATAGTAACTGCTAGTATTTTCTTAGGAGCTACCATCTAGACATGATATGCAACTTATTAGTTTTAAATGATTTGAAATGCATCTATATTTTTATTTTTGTTTTCAAAAGGTTTTAAATGCATTCACGTCGGGTTCACCAAAATGTATCGCTCCAAATTTTTTGCATCCTTACCTTCAGGCTATAGGATCCGTGCTCGAAAGGAGGATGGGAAAAGGATGGCGTGGTACCTCGGATTGAGAGGCCTTGCGAAGGTCCCGCCTCTCGGGGGAGGTGTATTATGGTGATTTTTTGATGGATGGTGGGTTCACCAGGAAACGTTTGAATGGCAGTTTCCACGCCTAGGTTGGGAATGTGTTTAATGTGTTCAGTTTTATCTTTAAACATTCGAGTCCTAGGTTTGGCCAAATGAATCTAAGTTGTTCTATTATGAAAATGCAGACTAAATGAAATACAACAAACAGATTTGAACAGAAAATAGAGAGAAAAAGCTAAATTACAGAGCCATACCTGATCCGGATGTCTGATGGAGGTTCTGATTCTTGAAGCAGACAGGATCATCTGGAATTTGACGGGATCGTCTCCGACCTGCAGGATCGTCTGAGATCTGACGAATTCGTCAGAGACCTACAAACAGAGAAATAGACACAAAATACAAAAAATGCAGCAATGCTAATAGAGGATAATGATGTAAAATGACAATAAGGATGTTAACAGATAATCTCGAATAGAAATGCAAGTAAGTTGCAACACTTTAATAGCTAATCATGACCTTATTATGCAATTAAACTACATGGGTGAACTCCAAGATGCAAAATAATAAAGAATAATCATAAGATTAACTAAATACAGAATAATGCATCAAAAAATAATGAGGAAATGCAAACTCTGGGCACTGATTGCCCCCAATGCAGACTGCAGTCGAGATCATCTCGAATTGGTGCGAAATCATCTCGAATTGAACAGGATCGTCCACGACAAACTGAGCTTGCTCCGGCTGAAAAATACTAAGGTTCCTACAAATAAATTTGGACAAATATGGAGGCAAATAATAATTTAAGACGGTCTAATGCACGTAGAACTTGTGTTACAGGAAATTTCAGCCAAGGGGATGCCAAGGGGGAGTCCTAAGTTTAAATAGGCTTAGGAGGGAGGTTAGGAGGTTGGAGATCATCCCAATTTGGGAGATCTCCAATGGGGAGGGTCTCTAACGGCGCAGACACGCTTCTGCCCGGATTAGAGACGTCGTTGGAATAGAGGCTAATTGTGAAAAATTAGTTTTGGGACAAGATCGTCTGGACGTCCTAGCCCAGACGAAATCGTCCGATCTGAGGCGATATCGTCTGATCGACGACGATATCATCAAACGGTCAAAACAAACTCTAAAAATGGTGCAAGAAAGGAGGAAACGGGTTAAACGACGGTTTGGGAGCGGTTTTGGGGTTAAAATTTGAATTTGAATATTTACTAGAGTAATTGTAATTATTTAAGGTTTTACTGCACCAATTTTAGGGTGCTACACCAAGATAGAATGCACCTCCACTGGTACTCTTCCTGTCATCTACACATCCTACACAATCTGCATATAAATACGTAATAAGGGTGAAGTCCTTACCTTTCGGATACCATAAACCATACTCCATAATACCCTTGAGGTACCAAAAAATACTCTTTACTGATGTCACATGAGTCTCCTTGGGACTATCCTAAAATCATGCTACCATGCATACTGCCTACAAAATATTCGATCTGGTAGTTGTCAAGTATAGTAAGCTCCCAATCATGGATCTATACATAGTTTGATCAATAAGTGGAGATTTGTAATCCTTGCTCAACTTGCAACCTATCGTCATGGGAGTGCTAACTGGCTTGCAATCCTCCATTGTGAAATTTTTAGCATCTCTTTCACATATTTGATTTGAAAAATAAATATACTCTTCTCCTTTTGATTAACTTGCAATCCGAGAAAATACAAAAGTTCACCAATCATTGACATTTCAAACTCTCTCTGCATATTATTTGCAAAATATTTACACAACTCATATTTGTTGCTTCCAAATATGATATCATCTATGTATATAAAAACAACAATATGATGACCATTTTCTGTTTTGACATACAAATAACTATCCACCATACCTTTCTTGAACCCTTGCTGAGTAAGATAACTGTCTAGCCTTACATACCATGCCCAGGGTTCCTATTTTAAGCCATATAATGCTTTCTTCAACTTGCAAACCAAGTTGGGATCATCAGCAAGTTGAAAACCATCTGGATGCTCAATATAAACCTCTTCTTCAAGTTTCTCATTCAAAAATGTTGATTTCACATCCATTTGATAAACTTTGAAATTCTTGTAAACTGCTAAAGCAAGAAACATTCTAATTGCCTCTAGTCTGGCCACAAGTGCAAAGGTTTCCTCGAAGTCAATACCTTCAACTTGCGCATACCCTTTGCATACCAATCTTGCTTTTTTCCTTACTACTTGTCTGTCTTCATTCAATTTGTTTTGAAAGACCCATTTAGTATCAATTACATTTTTATTTGCGGGTCTTGGTACTAACTCCCAAGTCTTGTTTTTCTTGATCTGATCTAATTCTTCATTTATTGTCTTTACCCAACTTTCATATTTTCTTGCTTTGGTAACACTTTTGGGCTCAATGCTGGATAGTAAAGAGTAGTTACTAATATTCTTCTTGTATAAACACCAACTGTGGGGTATCCAATTATTTGCTCTCTAGGATGATCTTTCTACCAGACTACTGTTTTGAATTTCTTATTTTCTTCCAATTCTGAATCACTTTTTGAATCCTCTGAGTCAATTCTTGATTTCTTTTCCATTTCCTCTTCCTCATATCCTTCAATGACCTCTTCATAAATTGGGTAGTTCTCTTCATAGCTAATTACTTGTTCCCTTCCTTCATCAACTTTAACATCGACACTTTGCAAAATTTTTTGTACTCTCTTGTTGTAACATTTATAAGCTTTGATTTTTGATGAATATCCTAGAAAAATGCCTTCATTTGCTCTATCTTAAAACTTACCAAGGTTTTATTTAGTTCTTTTGATGTAACGCTTGCTTCTAAAAACTTTAAAATATCTTGCTATTGCATTTTTACCGAACCACAACTCATAAGGAGTTTTGCTTTCATGCGTCCTCAACATGCACCTATTTTGGATGTATACTATAGTATAGACTGCCTCTTTCCAAAATCTATCTGCTACTTTGCTCTCAATCAACATAGTCTGTGCCATTTCCTGCACTGTCTTGTTATTTCTTTCTACCACACCATTTTGTTGAGGTGTCCTGGCTGTTGAAAACTGTCTCCTGATGCCATATTTTTCACAATACTCTATGAAATGCTCTAAAATGAACTCTCCTCCTCTATATGACATTAAAAATTTAATCCTTTTTCCTATTTGATTCTCAACTTGGTTTTTGAAAACCTTGAATATCTCAAAAGCTTCTGATTTATGCTTCAAAAAAAATACCCATGTCATCCTGGAATAGTCATCTATACACATCATGAAATATTTGTCATCGTTTATGCTTTACGTTCTCATGGGTTCACATAAATTAGTATGTACTAGTTCCAAAGGTTTTCTCCTATAGTACTCTTTTGTTTTAAATGAGACTCTAGTTTGCTTCTCTTTTTGACATGAAGCATAAATGTTATTTGATGGTTTGCCAATGGTGGGAATATCTCTCACTGCTTTCTTTGAACTAATTTTTACTAGATTATCAAAACTGATATGACCAAACCTCTTGTGCCACAACCAATTCTCTTCTTCCTGTCCAATCAAGCAAGCTCCTTCTGAAGTCTTCGAGATTGTGTACAGGTTGCCAAATGTTCTTGATCCAGTTGCTATCAATTTCCCACTATTTACCTTTCTGATTTCACAACCTTGCTTCTTAAAGATCACATCATGACCTCTATCACACATCTGACTTACACTCAACAAGTTATGCTTTAGACCAACCACAAACAAGACTTCTTATGATTTGATTTTTCTATCACTGATCTTAACTGAACCTATGCCAACTATCTTAGCTCCATCATTGTTTCTGAATTTCACTGAACCACCTTCATATTGTTGTAGCTTCTCAAATTTTTGTTTGTCACCTATCATATTATTGGAGCATCCACTATAAAGTATCCATGGTGCAGATTTATTCTGCACTTTACATGCAATATGTACGATTAAGTATTCCTTTTCTTCCTTAGGTTGCTCTTTTTCTTTCCACTCCAGTTTGATTATAGTTTTGGGCTCTTGTTTTGGCTTTTCTTTTTTAGTAGCTTGTGCATGTTTTTTGGGAAATTTTATATTTTGTCTTATTCCATTTGGCTGAAATTTTCTTCCTTGAAATTGATTTTATGCAAATATACTTCTACAATTTCTTGCAATATGCCCAAAGTTATGACAATTATAACATTCTATTGCATAATCCACAAAAGGTAAAAAAACATTTCTACTAGAAAAATCCTTGGTCCTACATTATAATTACAATATGAAATCTTATGTCCATAACCATTGCATTTAAAATAGTAACCAGAAAAGGGATGATTGAACCTGGGTGGTGGTCTTTGCCATGTTATTGTAGGAGCTATAAATATTCTTCGAATGCCATGAAAAGAGCTTCACCTATTTCTTTTTTAGAATCCTCACTGGAGCTGTGTTTTGATGAACTGACATTCTTGGAGATGAAACTTTTCTTCTTGAAGTTACCTTTCTAAAATTTGATTTTTCTTCCAGTCACTTCCAAGATCATCCTAGCCAGTTAAGCCTATTTAGGAACCTCGCTCTGATACAAATTGTAGAACTAAGAATGACACTGAGAGGGGGGGTGAATCGGTGTGTATTAAAAATTTAATCCAACTATGAAATCAAATAAAAATAAGAAATAACACAAACATGCATCACATAACACCATATTTATAGTGGAAACCCGATGTGGGAAAACCATTGTGCTAATGGACTATTTGGACTCCCATCCAAATCCAGCCATGAAAATGTTTGGTCTTTACAATATTTTTGTAGTACCAACTATAGGGAATGGCACTAACCAACCCAAAATTTAGCATCACAAACTGCAAGGAGCACCGACCCCGATCACCAAGCACCCACTCGACAAAAATAAAAACTGTAGTAGAAAATTTGATCTCCGTTCCAAAAGACCCTGAGTGGTCTAGCTCATTGCTTCTCTCTACACATATACTCTGACTAATCTCATCTTATTTGAATCTCTATCTCACATCCTTATTTGTACTCACATTGACTCCTTTTAAAAACCTTTTTGCGATACCTTTAACTTCCAACACTTCAACTTCCTAACAAATTTCGAGCTGCAAGATGACCATTTCAGCATTCAATAATGTATCTCATGGGAGACATAACATTATTTTATATTTTAAAATTATGCATGCACTGTAAAAAGAATGGACTCAAAATGAGTTACAGATCAAAAGTTATGACCTTTTTAAATTTCACTTTTATTTTGGAGAGGTATTTTGTCAAACAATTCACGGACAAAGTGTTCTGCACATTACTCATTCTCACACTTGGAGGCCTCAAAATTACTCTGAAAAAAAATAAAAGGTATTCAATTCAATGAGATATACGTGAAATAACACTTAAATGACACATTCGACAACAAGAAAATATGAATTTGAGTATTCGAGTGCAAAAGCACTTGGCTGCCCAAAATTGAAAAAAGTGCTATGAAGGAATTTTGCAACTGCCGTAGTTTCTTCCTCGAGTCTCCGTTCAGGATAAAATTTAAAATATAAGCTCTATGTATATCAGACTACCTCCAGTAAAATTTTTGAAGTTTTATTCCTCTTATATTTCTTAATATACCTCTGACAAAGTGGCCTCTAACGTTGATTTTACACCTGTCACAAACTGCAAAAAGTGCTCCAGAGCCATTTTCCTATGAACTCTGTTTGGGCTGAAATTTAAAAATTAATCTCTCATTATATCCAGATACCTCCAATAAAAAATTTGAGGTTTGGTTGGGAGGGATTCCAAGCAGAACGACTATTCCCACTAGTGGTTTTAGGTATTTTGGTCGTCCCATGTCTTGTGCAGACTCAATGATGGGCATGAATATTATGTTATACACAATGTACTATCCTATCCATGCACTTGCAAAGTGTATTGTCGTATGCAATGTGGATGATCCTATAGACAACATTGGAAAAGCAGATTCTAGTATTTCCTCGACTTGATCCTAGAGATCTTCTTCTTCCATGGGACTTGGAATTTTTGCAATGGCTATAGTTAGCAACTCCTTGGGATTTTCTTCCTTAATTAAGGGTACCTTTAGATTTTTATTATATTTATGTTTATACATTGATGGTCTCTTAGAAGCGTTAGTTGTTTTGTGCGCAAGAGGAGGTGTCAATGTAGATGGGTCTTTTTGTACGCCTTTGTCTCTATCATCTAGTTGCATAGTTGGAGATTAAGGTCCTACATATAGATGGGTGGAAGGAATCACAAAATATCCTACAAGATCCACTTGATGGACATATTTGAATATCTCTTCATCAACCAGAACTACATAAACTTTGTCATCATGCACATACTTGACACATTGGTGTAAAATCGAAGGCACACACTTCATATCTCTTATCCAAGGATTTCCTAGGAGGATGTTGTATTGCAAGGCCCCTTCTAAGACATGATACATAACAAATATGGTCTTATGCCCCACCTTAATGGGTAGGACTATTGTTCCCACAGTAAAATACAAAGCATCATTGAAAGCTCTTAACATGTAGGCTCCTGGAACGATATTGGATTTGGGGATCTTAAGGTGCCCTATTGCTGTTGTTGTGATGATGTTGATTGATGAACCTGTATCAGTCAAGAACCGCTTAAAAGTTAAATCATTGATTGCTATAATAATGTGCAGTAAAGGGTCTGATAAGGCGATAGATACTATCTTAATCTCGTGATCATAAAATCAAATAACAGGTACTTGGAATTGCTGTACTTGTCCCACAAAATGAGTGAATGCATTTGCATCTTGTGGTTGGAGCTCAATTGATCTCAAAATCTCCATCAAAGTCTCCCTGTGCTTTGGGGACTATTGTATGAGCTCATAGATAGATAGCTTGGCCAAAGTCATTTGTAAGTTTTGTTCTAGTCTACTATGAATAATTACCATAGGTTGGGTTTACAGACCTAGAAGGTTGTTTTAACCTTACCTCTACCTAGGCATAGTTGGGACATTAATGGGAGCCACAAGAGGCTGTGGTTGACCATATCGTCTAATCCTTGTTGCTATGTTGACAATTTCAACCATCCCAATGCATCCATGGGTAGGTGTATCAATTCAGATCTGATTGACTTGGGAACCTTACCCTCTAGGGACCTCATGGTTTGGCAGCAGGTTTTTGCATATGCCCATATATCTATTATCGGGAGCCAATGGGTTGTCAACTTTAAGTTCTCCTACTTCAATCATATTTTACACCTGGTTCTTGAAACCAATGCACACTTCAATGTCATGCCTTTGGTATTATGTGATAAGGGAAAAACTGATCTTCCCTATATCATTTTGGCTTAGGATGGTTGGGCTCTAAAATAAGTATATCAAAAAAATTGATCTTCACAGCCTCGCTCAACTGGTTGAGAATTGATTGCATTGAATCTAATAGAGGTGTAAAATAGTGAGGTGGCTTGCATTCTCTGTTTTGCCCTCGATTGCTCTTTTGATAGTAATTGACTGGTGGGGGTTGTGATTGATAATTATGGGATTGCTACACAGCCCCATATTTAGGTGCAACTAATAATACTTGATTAACTAGAGTAGGATTTTCCTGCTTCTGCTTGTATTTGTCATTCTTGTCATTTTTGTTCTACTCCTTGTTTTGGAGCTTGATGGTTCCCTCATCTACTTTTATGTCCTCAATGAGTTTGGCCTATGCCAAGGCTTCCTCAAATGAAGGATATTGTTGAATTTTTAGTAAGAGGGATATGTGTTTAGAACAACTCTTGGTTAACATGTGAACGATTTCTTCTATGGGGACGGAGAATGATAACTTTGCCATGAATTTTATCCATCTATCTCCATAATCCATTATTGGCTCATAATCATAATGTTTTAAGTTGGCTAGGTCTAAAAGGTTCACCTTCTTCTTAGCACCAAAGGAGAAACATTTTAGGAAAGCGTTTACTAGTTCAAAATTGGATATGCTGTGCTTGGGAAGCTTGTTGAACCATTGGGTGGCAGCCCCTAAAAATATCATAATGAAAGTTCTCAGTATAAGAGCATCATTGTATTCAAGATGAAAACATGCATTTATGAAATTCGTAACATGTTCTTGTGCATCCTATTCATCCTTGAATTTTTCTAACCTAGGCATCTCAAAGTGCTTAGGATATGCAGAGCTAGGAACTGATGGGCACAATGGCTGGTTGTGTATACTACTCAATGTTGGTTGGTTCTCAGTCATATCTTGCTTCTCAAAGGACTTCATATTTTTAGTGAGTACTTGGAATGCCTTTGAGGCAAGGAGTTCCTATTATTGCAAGCCTAATCATGGTGGTAATGGAGGTAACTCTTTATCCACTTGACTTGTTCTATTCTCTTCCCTCCTATGAGGGGATTCAATATGTGTTTGATCATGATATACCATGTTTACCCTTTCCCCACCAGTTTGATTTTGTTCATGATTTGAGTGGTGGTTTCATTGTGGGATTTCTTCTTACCTAGGGTGCCCATATTTTTGTGAGTCAATACATTTATCTCTTCGATGGTCATCACCATCTGCATGTAAATTGATACAAGCTAGTTGCTCAACTTGTTCTCTTAAATGTTGCTCATGTTGGCACAAGAGCCTTTCTCTTTGTGTATCATGCTTGAGATCTTCCACTAGCTCTCGCTCTTTGTGCAATGCATTTTATAACTATCGCACGTGGTTAGATTGTGCTGTTAAAGAAAACTTATGTTTATCCAATTCTATTCTTATGGTTCTGAAAGATTCCTCGAAGGGGTTTCTACTGTTTCTTTGCTCTTTCTAGCTAATGTAAATTGTTCAGTGTGTTGGTAAATTCCTCTATGATTAGATTCTGTATGTGTATTGTGGGGTCACTTTGAAGCTTCTCCAGGTTGGATGGTGTGTTTAGAAGTAACACTTTATGAACTTCTAGATGCAGAATTTTTTGTGGCTATGGTTCTGGGAGTTGGCCTTGAATAAAACTGATCCAACTCATCTAACTATCTTGTTTTCCATGGTTGATCCTATGGGGTGCCATTTACTCCAATGAGGTCATAATATATTGGAAACCTTCCTCTGGTGTGAAGAGTATCTTCTATTTGGTTCCTATGACTGGATGTAACTCTAGTTTCCTACCCCTTAGTGGGCAGATTTGTTCTAAGTTTTTCATATGAAGTTTGATATATTGTGACTCTTGTGTGTCTTCTTGGTGATAAAGGCTTTGTGGCCTCACTGTTCCTTCGTGAGGATGGAGGTGGGGAGACCCCATCATCCCTGTGCGAAGAATGGGGTCTAGAGCCCCTCTTATGTCCATGTGGGGAGGAAGCCCTTTAAGCCTCCTCATGTCTTTGATAAGTTCCTATGTAATTAGAGGAGGACCTTAAGGCCTCCTTGTGTATCCTTGATGATGATGGCCGTGAAGCCTCTTTGTGTTTTTGTGACTTAGTTCCATGATGTGATTCCCTAATTGGGATTTCTCGAGGATAACCCCAAAGGGTTGAGTTTTTACCCCTTAGACTCATGGAACTACGTCCCATGGTCTTATGAGTAGGTGCTTAAATGTTACTATGACTTCGCCTATGGGTGTGTGTTGTTTTAGATTCTACCTTGGTATTGGACCGAGGATGCTTACTTCTAGTTTAAACCATTGTGTTTGTGAATTTAACCCTTTGTATTGCAATTAAAGATAACCAAACAATTATTTATCTTGATTACCAATTTATGTGTGCCTTAAATTGTTTGCTACATTTTGATGTGTTGTTGTTCATGTTTTCTTGCTCTTGTTTTGGATTTAGAATGAGGAGACTCATCCATAGTGGGAATCAAGAACACCCATGGCAAACATAATTTTCCCAAAAGAAACTAGGGTACAACGCTAAAGTCCCAGTGGGGGGTTCACCTAGCTCTTTCACTCTGAACCAATTATTGTTCTAATAGTGGGAGACAGTTTGAGCATACATAACTTAGTACCACTATAAAAAAGTGCCTTATTCCATTCTAGGAAAATCTAGGAGGCAAGACGATGGAAGGAGATGAATGCCAACACCACTAGACTGAATCGAGGGTTGGTTATGAAATCTAACTCCCCAATGTTTAAAACATGTGTGCATGTGTGGGGTTCATTTTAAGTTTGCATAAAATAAATTTCATCATACAACAGAAATGCTTCTTTCCTATATGCCTAATACAAATGACGTTTTAGTTTTCAAAAATATGCATAAAATAATATGAGTTTCATGGATCTACTCTACTTTGTGCAAATATGGCCTTTAGTAGGGCCTCAAAGAAAGCAAACCAACACACGATTTATAGCATGCTGGATTCTAGGGTGGAATTTACAAGCATAAGCCACTATTCCTAGCAAAACCTAGTGGAAATCTAAGAAAACCCTAAAATATGCAAGATGCAAGTTCTTTCATTTCCACTCCTTAGTTTCTAAATAAAAATGTTTCTTAATTTCACTATTTTAGAAAAATAGAAGCAGAAAAAGAATCATAAAACATCAAAAAACTATACCAATTTCTAATCCAGCTCAGAGAACAAATATTTTGTTCTCTACTGCACTCTAGCTCTGGCCACTATCGACCCGAGCGACTGATTTTTGGCTGTTGTTAGTAGGAGCAACTAAGACTGTGGGACACTATAGACCAGAGCGACTAAACCTCCACATAAAAACTTGACTCAATAAATCAATAGAAAATAAAAACTTGGTGGGGTCCCACCATGATCGCCATCTGTAGCGACCCTGGGGAAGCGACGCACCATCCACCACTCTATTTATGAATATTATTTGATCAATTTATATTCAATCATGCATTAAATGAAAGAAGCAAAAATAGAGGTAACCGAAGTACAAAGAACTGAATGAATAATGCTATTTATTGCTTTTCTCAAGTTTGATTACATATAGATCCCTCTAAGGGACTACCTTCATTTGATACAAATTTTACAAGGTAAGGTAGCAGATGTATGGTATCCCCTTGCGAGGGGTGATACGCTCTTGCAAGATTCTTGGTGATGTACACAGAACTATATGAGGACTTACAAATACCTCCTTCTCTAGGCCTAGTTCCTAGAGGGATTTTCTTGCTCTCATATGTTGATGACCTGTCCAGTGAACCTGTGGTCCTATCTCTATTGCTCCAAGGCTATGGATCTAGGATGGTTGTTGAAGTTGAAATGGTTGTTGTTTATGTCTGATGTGTTGAATATCCTATAGATGATAAACTCTCAATCGGCCAACACTTCGTTGCTCCTAAAAGACACTCAAATTTGCTCTCCGATTTGATAGGGCTCCACTACAAGAAAATCTCTCTAAGTGTCAAAAGCTCTGTGAAAAAGTCTCTAAATTCTCCTCTCTCTTCGGTACTCTTATGTTTTCACCTTATAATGCATTTGAAGCCCTAGGTCAATGTCTAAGCTTAGAACTAAATTTTGCATGCACACTAGATGTTAACATGAGAAGTTTTCTCTTTTTCTGTGTTTGAAGACCAGTTAAACTGATGTCTAAACCTGGAATTGAGTCTTCCATGTAGACTGGCTGTGAGGAGGAATGCAAAGTTATCCCCACTCAGCTTTATTGCATGCAAACTACCACTTTCGCTCGAGATTAGGTTGGTTTGATGATAACTTTCTATTTAGGGCTTAGCCACTGTCATCTGCAACGGCTAGGGCTAACCGCTTTGAGCTTCAGCAACCAGAATCTAGTCTCTCTGGTTCATAGTGGCTAGGCTTGGATGGGCTAAAAATGCCCCAAAATAAGTCGTGAAAACAACTTTTGGCACTTGGAAGGTCCCAAGGTTTAGTCACATGGTCTATGGATGCCCACATGAGTAGTTCTCCTAAACATGACATGTTTTAGATGTCTACACTATTTCTCCTACAATAGCTTCATATTTTTCCACTGACCCATGCTCCTTAAGCTAAGAAATATCTTGTTGTGTTATCTTCCTTTTTATGCACCATTACTTTATAAAATTCTTTTACATATTAAAGCTAATAGCACCTAAAGAATGCAATAAAGGATAACTAAAACCAATATCAACATCATCCATATTCCCAGCATGCAAAATATACGTATCTATAGAAAGCTTCAAGTCTTCAAAAATTTGAAATATTTCAATTTAAAATTGTCCCTCTTTGATACTCTTTATTGGAACCTACAAATTGTTAGCCAAGTCCCTACTGATGAAGTTATGCTTTCTGCTAAGGTTTATGGAGACTAACATTTTTTATTTTCATTGCAACCATGAACCTAAAAAAATAATTTTTTTCGATTCAAACAAATATTTTTGACCATTTTTTGGCCTATTTTACACAAAAGGTGTGGTTTCCTTTGCTTGCATATTATCTTCCTTATCCTTTCCTTTTGCCAATGTTATGAAAATTCCCAACTCTCTTTTTATTTCCTTATGTTCATCCTGGAGCCTATCGACCTTTTTCATCTTTTTTTTTTCTAATTTGTATTTGATTATAAATATAACTTCAAATTATTTCCATGTGTATGTAAAATTATGGGCACATTTGATGTTTATAAACCAATATAAAGGTTACCCTCTAAAAGAACAAAAAAACTTGCTGCATAAAAAATTTGAAGAATTTAAAGACTTAATTTTTTTTACCATTCCTAAGCATTACTATTATATTTTCTAGTGAATATTGACAATTCCATGACCTAAACCCATTTTTTTTTTCCCAAAGCAGCTAGGGTTTTAAATAACCAAAAATTCTTAAAAATAAAATTTCTAAAATAATTAAATTTGCAATTTTTCTTCAAAACAAATCAATTGGCAGTTGATTAAATTATCAAGATTGAGAGATATGGTTTTTTCCTCTTTGGACAAATTTTCCATGCAACAAAAAATAACATTGGTAGATCCACTTCAAAAAACCATGACTCCCTCATATACTTATTAGAATTTAACAAGTGACAGTCATTTTTGTAGTATTCAAAAAGATCTACACAAAGGTGCAAGAATATTTTGAAAATGATAACTTAAAAAATGATATAATTTTTGTTTTGATTTTTTTGCACAACCAAAAAATAACATAAATAACCCAACTTGAAACAACCATAACTCCCTCAATACTTATAAGAATTTAATAAATGATTAGTTTATTGTAGTATTGACAAAAATCTACACAATGTTGCAAGAGTCTTATGAAAATAACGATTGAAACAAATAGCCCCTGCAAGATGAGACATTTTTTTGAATTTTTTTTCCCGAGCTCTATAAACCAAATCCTATTTTTCCAAAATTGTTGCTCTAATATCAATTGTCATGAAGCTCTACTCATAAAAAAAAATCATTTACAAATATGCATAAATATCAAACATGCATCCATGATAAATTCCACAATAACATTCTATGCAATAAAATAGAGATAGATAATACCTTTGAGGTAGGGCAATACCAATTTTTTTTGTTACATAGGGGAATTGGTTATAACCACAGTCCTTTTCTACTACCAAGTAGGATTCAAATCTTGGGACTGTCCCATATAACCACCTATACCACCTCATTGTTCACATACCAATGTGAGGAGGACCATCGGTGGCTCGGGATTCGTATCGCTATCGTTAGGTTGGCACACACTCACGGGAGTCAAGGTAATACCAAATATTACTCATTAAAGAAGGAATGACTCCAACATCCCCTCAATGAACCATGACTATTACAAAAAATACTTGTTATGACTTCTTTATAATAACAATATCTCTTCTTTTTATAACCCTCTTCCCAAACCCTTCATCTCCCTTACCCCACTCATTATTACAATAAAATATTAAAAAATAATTACCCTTGGCCTATGCCATAGTACCCATATATAATATAATATTATATTTCCCATATTTATATCCCTAGGCACTAACATTTTGGGTCAATAGAAGAACTTTTGAAGAGTTGCCAATGTCATTTCACCTCAAAGTGACTTACTACTTTATTGAAGAGAACTTTCCAAATCATCTTTGACAACTCATTGGCTAGTACACAAATATGTCCCATGTGAAAGAGGAGGTTATCTTGCAAATAAAAATTAGAAATATGCTTTCCCACACAAAGATCTTGATATGCATTTGCAAAATCAAAATATACTTCATATAAGGTGAACCAATTGGAAGTATCATACCCATAGGAATAAAGAATGGTCATGAGTGCTATGATTTGTTTGTAAAAGTAATCAATTATAGAAATATATTGAGTGAAGGAACAACAAATTTGTAAAGGAAATCAATTGTAGAGGTAAATTAAGCAAATAAACAACTTTATGAGTTACTTTCAGAAGGTGTAATAAGGTCAATTACTTCACCAAGGCTATAGAACCCTTAATAAGAACACTAGAAAAACAAGTATAATTTTACAACTATACATGATCTTAGTGATCAACCACAAGAAATGAGTCACTTTATCAAGTTTGGTTTATGCATTGCACTAACAACTTTCGCGACATATTGAATTACATCATTGATTATTTTGATATTCTTGATGATATTCTTATCTTAAGTGACACTTTGAGAGTATTTAAAGCAAGTTTTTGAAATTTTGAAGCAAATCCAACTACCATTCATAAATGTATCCCCAATAAGTTTAAATTATTGTATATACAATAATGAGTTGTTTTCTTTAGTTCAAATTATGGTAATGAAATCCCTATGCCATGAGAAAGAAGACAATCATCGATTTAGATCACAAGCCATTGTAATAGCTTAAAGCACAAAGAAATTTTCAATAAGCAAGGTATTATAAGTGGATTGACTTCTTACACTGATTTCATTTGGTTATCAAGTATACAAGAAGAGGAACCATCAATAAAGGAGTGGATATTACGTCAAGACCACTAACAACCAAGTTTACATATTTAGCCATCACTAAGATCAAAAATCTAGTTTATAATTAATTTGGTACTATGTATGAATTTGAATATGATTTTATGTTCATATAATATATGTAAAAGTGGTCAAATCCCATGAAAATAATCACAAACTACAAACTGTATTGAAAGTTTGTTGTGCAAATTTGACTAGTTCATACTAACATAGGAGAATACAAGAAAAGTAACAAGGGAAGGACATTAAAATTGTGGTCAATTTGGAAAGGACAAAATGCTAGCCGATTTGAATATATGTATGTATTGGATAAAATGAAGGAGGAGATTGTTAAGTACATATAAGGTTATAAACCTTGAACAATAATCAAGTTAAGTTCTAAGGAAAACAATATATTTGCATAGTTGATAGTCCTTACAAGACTGAAAAGTATTTTTATCAACTTTGTTGAAGGTTTTTTCAAATGCAAGGAGTGGGCATGATTATCATTTTATCATAGTGGATCAATGTAAAATAAACTCTTCTATCATAAGTGAGTATTATACTCTAGTTTACCAAAGTAATTCATTTTAGATAAGAACCTAAAGTTTCAAAACTTTTTTTTGGGAGACTTTGCACAAGATATTGGATACTTTGTCATGCAAGTTTGTTTCTTATCATCATCAAAGTTATGAACAAAATGAAGTGTCAAAAGAGCCATTGTTCATTTATTAAGAGGGTATAACCAAATATTAAATAAGGAAATTTATTATTCCATTGTAATGAAGTCTTGTTGGTGAAAACATTTGGCTTACGAATTTTATAATTTGTTCAATTCCATGGGTTCTTGATAGTATGGTTTGTTGTAATACCATGATAATGTGATTTTTTGGGGAACCAAAATAATGCAATCATGATGTAATAGTAGTTGGGATTGTTTCAATCCTATATCCTAATTAAATAACAAGAGTTTCTCATTTCTTGAAATAGATCCAATTGAGGTATGCTATGGTTATATTCGATCATATCCATTTGATTTTGCATATAGGTTGCAAGAAAGGAAAGAAACAACTCTATGCAAGGAGGAAAACACATAAGTTTTTTGAGAAGATAAGGCAAAGTGCATAAGTGAGAAGAATCCATAAAGTAAAACTAAAATATATATGAGACCATAAAATCTAAGTGAAAAGCAAAGAATGTCTTCACTTGTCAAAAGATCATTTGCAAGGGCAAGGTAAAACATAGAAACCTTTTGACCTTTAGTGCTTTAAGAAATGGGTTCAAAATATTTTGAAATTGAAATTGCCTATTTGAATGGACATACATTCAATAGTAAATATTATAAACTTCAAATTATTTGAATCAAATTTATTTTATTAAAAAAAGTCAAGAATAAGTACTTCAAAGAGTAAAGGACTTAGCTCTAGCTACACTATAGATAGTAGAAGAAGATATGATTTTGAGTAAGAAGGTAAGAGAGACAAGAAGAGGTTTAATGAAATATTCAAATGAGAAGATGAAGAGCTCTTTCCTCAAATTTTATAACAAAACTAAGCTTTCAGAGATCTCAAAGTAAATACATTAAGAAAATAGTGAAAAAACAAGAGGACAAAAGAAAAATAAGTTAAAAGAAAGCAAAATCCAAAAAAATACAATAACCTAATAAAGTTCTAAAAAAAATTAACTCTTTAGTTATACATAAGGAAGAGCAATAGGTGGTCATTAAATTTTTATTCCCAACTAACAAGAAATAATACATGCAAGGGTCATGGGAGTACAAGGAATTTGATTTTAAGATTTAAAAAATTCAAGTGAAGAACTTAGCCATGGAGTTTGTGTAAAATTTACTAGGGAAATGTTAGAAGCATTACCCTAGGGTCCTATACTCATTATTTTTTCAATTTTGTTATAATTTCCATGTTTATGGTCATTTGAGCAATAAAATATCTCTTTTGTTTGATTTATGGTGAGGTTTTCCTAAAAAGGATTTTAGTTTTCAGGTGTAAGTTGTTCATTGATATGTGTAAATTTTTACTATTCTATTAACACATCAAAGAGTTTTCTTAGTGGATTTTACAATTTAGTTTTTGCATATTGTTTAAGTTATTAATTATATATTAAAATATAATGTGAAAAGAACATATTTGAACAATTTTATAGGTTTGTATTGAGCAAAGCCTTTAGGGGCTTGAATTATTAATTATTAACATTTTTATTTGTGAGCCATTTTGAAAATAATATTAAATGCATTGTCAATATCTTGAATACTATATTGGGTATTACAATTGAGATTTATATTATATACAAATTCTTGGGTTTAATTGCATTAATATCTTATAAATCTAAGACTTGACAAGTATTTAACATGTCCCCAACTTTATTCATTGAAAATATAATAAAACAATATTATAAAATTTTAGTTGATCCAAACCTTTATTATTCTTTCATAAATACAAATATTATTTTGGGATGTTTTTTTATTCACGTGGTAACTATGATTTTTCTTATTGAGTGATTTTGGAAATATTCTTAGATCGATTCTTGATGTATTAGATATTACAAATGGTTTATTTTTAAAATGTCCAAGGATGAGAACATTTTAAAAATGTTGATGTACAAAAGAATGGATTGTTATATTCATGTCCTTGACATATTCTATAACAAACCACATAATACATCTGAACTATGTGATTAAAAGTGATAGTAAATGCAAAATATAGTGGTGAAAAATTAAGGAAAAACCTTAATGTCATCTTGAAATCCATCAAGATGAGGCAAGATGTAGGAGGATGATTACTTGCACCATTATTAAAAATATCTCTCAATTTAAGGATTAAGTAATATCATATTATGATTGCCCATGAAGAGAATGATAAAGCAAACTCTAAATCTAATGTGATTATAAACTTCTTGTCTAGTATATTGCTAGGTTTGGCCTAGAAGTTTGGGTGACACCTTCCAAATGAAATGTTGGAGCATAAAGTTATTCCAAATGCTTCATGGTTGATATATCATTACTTGAATATGAAGATCGTATAGAAACTAATCTTCTCAATGCATTTCAATAGCAATTTTTATAAATTCTATATTTGGATATAATCCAACACTTCATCATGAGGTTGTTAAAATACCTTTTATTTTTCAACTTGAATTTATCTTGGCGAAAGAAGTTTTGGAACCAACTTCAACATTGAAATTATATGCATAGAGACCCCAAACTAACAATTAAACAAACATAATGTCATGGATGCATCTCATTGACAAAGACTTATATTCATGTGATCTAGGACATTTATAGTTAATATTATGAAGGCCATCATTACTTGAATGACTTAATTTTTTCTTCTAGGAAATGATAATGTTTTTTGAAGAGGTTGAAAATTTGGGGGAATATTGGGGCCACCCTTCCCATGAATTGAAATTGGATCTCCGTTAGGAATACCCAATACCTTTTTTCATTATGGTGTTTCCATCGGGACTAGGTACTGATAATGTTGTAAGTACCATTGATGAAAATAAAAGATCATAACTTTAGTCCCATGGACAAGCAAACCCATGAATCTAACACCACTACTATTTTAAATTACTCATGTGCATGAATGAGATCTAATCATTTATTAGAGATAAAATTATATTGAAGCAATATAACGCTTGTAAAAGCAAACCCATGAACCCAACATCAACACTCTCCTATATTACTTGAGTGAATGAATTGGTTCAAACTATTTGTAGATGTAAATTTGTTTTTAAATAACCAAGTAGTGAAAGGTTTGAAGTGATTTTAAAAAAATGTTAGATGATTTACAATAGTCGATACTAGATCAACCTTAATAGTGATAGGAAGAGTATTAACATCCATGAGTATATCTTCAGGTCCATGGAGATATCCATCCTCAATGTTCAAAAGGGATCCTCATTTTTTCTTGTCTATCAAAGCCTTCATCTGATTATCTACAAGCACATTCTTCAAAGGTAGAATTAGTCAATAATTTTAAATCTCATACTCAATATCCCAAAGATTGACCTTGGTCCTGCTCTCATTGGTCCTACATTGATGGAAAATTCATACTCCTCAGTTGGTGGTTAAGAATAAAATAGGGCCTTTCGCTCCTTCTATCACCTGCGCGGTTGATTTTCAATGGTAGGCCTTCCAATATCAACCACTCTCTTGACCTTGAGCTCAAGATAGAGGATACTCTCAAACCCAGAGTTGAAGGGGCAAATACGATCTAATTATATCAAATCTAAAGGTGGCAAAAGAAAGGGGTCTCCCATATGCATCGAGACTAACCAAATTTCGAATGTTGTGGCGAATTCCCCTTCGTCTTCCCAGAAAGTCAAAGTCAAAAGGTACTCCCCTTTGTACCCCAACTACTAAGGCTGCACTCCAAAGCAGTTCCCTTGTGCCCTCCAAGTGCTCCCTTCACATCTCATGCTTCCCTCTCACTAGTAAAAATGGCTACTTTTAGGGTCTATAAGACATTATTGGGGAACTAGAGCAACAAACATGAGCACTATCCTGGTCCAGCAAGCGAGCGCTCTCTTGTATGAATTTAAGAACTTTAGAGATATTGATACCAAGGAGCTGATGGACCCTTTCGATGGGATGATTGATGATTAACCTAATTGTGGTCTTCTCCTTGCTGATATGGGCTTAATACTAGTTCTTCGCTTAGTCTATTTTTGGATTTTTTCTCTCTATTAGTTTTAGAGGTTCCCCTATTTTGGCTATTGTGGGAACATCCTCTATCTTTGGTGCCCTTTGTTGTTTCCTTTCTCCCTCTTAGGAGCTTGTCTCTTGGTTTCTTTTTGTTTTTCTCCCTTGGTAGACTTTCCATAGATGTCTTCTACTTTTGTAAAGGTTTGGGGACCCTTTCAAAATCCCTTCCTCCAACCAATAAAAAAAACCTTAATAAATGAATCATTTTTGCATATTGATGATCTAAGTTGATTATTTAAAATAAAAATAGATAATAAAAATATTATTAAAAAGAAAGAAGTGGAACACATCAAGAGGGTAAGTGCATAGTTAGATTTTTTTATAGTAAATATACTTTGATCTATGTCAACAAAGTATCCTAATATGTGTTGATGTATTCTTTGTCTAGGGTAAATTATATTTCTTCAAGCCTAAATGTTGTACAATTCTAAGGAACCATGCAAGTTTTGTACCTAAAGAAGCATCTCCAAAGTATTATATATCTTATAGCAAATTATTTGTTTTGAATTATTTTTCATCTAATTTGAGCTTGTGAAGATAAAAAATTTATTATTAGAATGGAATGGAATAAAATGAGAATTGATCCATATTGCCCAAAAGGTGGTGATGGTAACAAAATCTGACATCCCCAAAAAATTAAGACAAACGTCTCAAAAAATTTCAACCATATGCTTATCATTTATATATATTGGGGTCATATTATTTTTGTGCTATGTAGAGAACCTCCACAAATCCTAGTCTACCGGGTAAAGATAAAATCAACAGGCCCCTAACCATTAAGGAATCAAAATGAGATAACCAAAATTTAGGGTAAAGACGAGTTTTGAAAGGGTCTTGGTCTCTTGTGTGGTTTGAACTTGAGTCCTTATGTTAAATTAAACATTCTCAATGAAAATAATAAGAATGGAAATCAAATCAATATATTATAAGAAGCTCAAGGTGGTAGAATGAAAACACTAGTGGATAAAATTGTGGGAAGGTAAATTATTGGACACATAGTTGGCTTTCTTTTGGAGGAAGAGTGATTCTTCTTCAATCGGTGATTCAAGCAATGCCAATTTATAAGTTCTCTATCCTTGTGGTTTTATTTGGAATCCTAAGGGAGCTGGACTCATTTATGCAAAAATTCCTTTGGTATGGTCCAAGGATGGGTAACATATGGGCTCTCGTAAGTTGGAACAAAATTTACCAGTCAAAAGTAAGAAAAGGTTTAGGAATTTGAAAAGCAGCATTGAATAACCAAGCTCTAGTTGGCAAGATTTATTGGAGATGGATATCTAATAAAAAAGAGTTGTTTAGCAAAGTTACTACTAGTAAGTATTTGGGTAACATTCCCCATAAGGAAGCTAGTTGCATTCCTATGAGTGGCCAAGGTTCTGTTGTTTGAAAAGTTTTAAAATTAGGAGAGAAAGTGGTAAAACCAAGACTATTTTGGAAAGTGGGTAGGGGGATAAAACAAATTTTTGGACTAATTATTGGGACCAATACCCCCCATTAATTTTAGAATTTCCAAATTTGCAGCCCCTTCAACAAAGCTTGGAGGCTAGAGGTTGAATTAAAACATGTTATCTACATACAAGGCAGATTGTGACCTTCTCTCTTATGCAACTAAAGCAGTGGGAAGAGTGGCCAGTCCTAATATCTCAGAATGTGTTGTCACTTTTAGAGAGGATATTAAAGCAAAACCACCTTACAAAAAATGAGAAAGAGGATAAGATAGCTTGGGGTCATGGGAATTTATGAAGAGAAATTACATAAACATATTCTAGAAATAATGCAGCAATGATAACTAAAGAAATAATGACACCATTCAATGCACATATAACACACAAGATTTACCCTGGTTCACCCAATTTGGGCTAGTCCAACAAACAAGAGTCTATCCTCCTTGATATATTATTCTCTCTCATCCCTAAAATGGGACATTACAATAATTATATAAGGAAACTCATACAACCCTAAACCACCAAGTGGTATTAGGGTACCGTGGATACAACACCATGGGCTAAACCACCCACACCCACTAACCACCCACCAACTGTGGGCATTCCAGGGGTCACTCCAGAAGTAGCGATAAAAGTAGGTGAAAATTTTCCATGCCTGCTTCGTAGGCAACTCTCGACCGGCTTCGCTGGCATCTATCACTTTCACCGTATCCGAGGGCGTCCCCCTACGCACCCCGAGCCATCACCTATTACGTAATAACCTTTACCGTAGCCGGGGGTCCATGGGGGCCTCCGGCCCCCGGACCCCCCTACCCGTAGTCTTTTGCGCTGTAGTGCCGTACAATTCATTTTCGACAAAGAATGAGACACATCCAACATTCTCCCACTTGTTGAATACTTTGCCAGACCCATTTCAATTGAACAAAATCTAAACTTTTCAGTGCTTACAGCCTTGGTTAAAGCATCCGCAACATTTTCCTTGGTGTCTACCTTTTCCAAAGCAACACTTTCCTCTCGTTCAAGCATGTCCCTGCAAAAATGGAACTTTGTATCAATGTGCTTCGTTCTTGAATGGTAAGCAGGGTTCTTTTCCAAAAATATGGCACTCTGACTGTCACAGTTTATCTTCATAGCTCCTTGAAAGAACCCAATTTCAGCGCATAGTCTTTGCAGCCATACAGCTTCCTTACTAGCATTAGTTGCTGCCATATACTCAGCTTCAGTAGTTGAAAGAGCAACAACAGTCTGCCTCTTGCTCATCCAACTAATGGCCCCTCCAAACAAATTGAATACATAAGCACTAGTAGATCTTCTCCTGTCCAGATCTCCAGCCCAATCTGCATCAACAAACCCTTCTATATCTAATTGTCTATTTTCTTTACCTGTACCCTCATAGCAGATTATAAAATCAGAGGTGCCACGCAAATATCTAAACACCCTTTTCACAGCAGTCCAATGCTCTTTACCAGGTTTAGACATATATCTACTCAAGACTCCCACTGCATGGGCAATGTCTGCTCTAGTACAAACCATGGCATACATTAAACTACCTACAACATTTGCATAAGGAATATGTGACATTTCCTCTACCTCTTCTTCTGTCTTTGGACATTGTTTAGCAGACAATTTTTCACCTAAAGAAATAGGTACCTTCATCGGTTTGCAATCCTGCATATTGAACCTTTTCAACACTGTCTCAACATACTTTTTCTGATCCAGCCACAACCTTCTGTTAGAGCGATCTTTTTTTATTTGCATACCCAATATAAAATTTGCAGGGCCAAGATCCTTCATGTCAAATTGTGATGCCAACTGAGACTTTACTTCCTTGACCAGTTTCTTGCTATTTCCAATTAGTAACATGTCATCAACATAAAGAACTATAATGACAATTACATTACCAATTTTCTTTGAATACACACAGTGATCAGCATTGCTACTAACAAAACCAATTCCTAAAACATAAGTATCAAATTTTTGGTACCACATTCTAGGTGATTGTTTCAGTCCATACAATGATTTCTTTAACTTACATACCAGATCCTCCTTTCCTACAATGGTGAAACCTTCAGGCTGCCTCATATAGATTTCTTCCTCCAAATCTCCATGAAGGAATGCAGTTTTCACATCCATCTGTTCTATTTCAAGATCAAATGCAGCAGCCATAGCTAACATAAATCTAATTGATGTTAGCTTTGCAACGGGAGAAAAAACTTCACCATAATAAATTCCTTCAACCTGGGAAAAACCTTTAGCAACTAGGTGAGCTTTATATTTCTCCACTTTACCTTCAGCATTCTGCTTCTTCTTAAAGATCCATTTGCAACCTATTGCTTTCCTACCACTTGGTAATTTCACTAAATCCCATGTTCTGTTCTTTTTCAGGGACATCATTTCCTCATCCATGGCCTCTTCCCAACGGTTTGCCTCTCTAGAATTAACGGCTTCTCTAACTGTTCTAGGATCTTCATCGATAACAGATAGTACAAAAGAATTAGGAAAAGCAGATGGACTGTACCTTTCAGGTTGCTTCCTTTCCCGTGTTGATCTCCTTACCATAGGTGTATGAACCTCTTCTTCATCCTCTTCCAGATCCTCACCTATATGCTCCTCTTCCATATCCTCATTTGTATGCTCCTCTTCCAGATCCTCTACTGTTTGATAGTTTTCCATGAGATCAAATTGGATCGTTCTAGGTTCCTCTTCTATAACTACCTTCCTGGAATCACTGATCATCTCCCTAAACACCACATCTCTACTATACACTATACTTTTAGTTTTTGGATTCCAAAGCTTATATCCTTTAACACCATCTTTATAACCAATAAAGATACATTTAACAACTTTATTATCTAGCTTACTTCTTTTCTCCTTTGGAATATGCATGTATGCATCATAGCCAAAAACTCTGAGATGTGAAATAGAAGGTTTCTTACCAAATAGAGCTTCAAATGGAGTTTGATCTGGCAATGCTTGATGTAGGTGACCGATTTCACAAGTAGCATGCTGCACTCATCGCTTCTACCCGAATTCCTATGCCAAACCCGCACCATCGAGCATACTTCTAGCCTTATCCATCAGTGATCTGTTCAACCTCTCTGCAACTCCATTCTGTTGAGGTGTATATGGAGTAGTCTTTTGTCTTGCAATACCACATTGCTTACAAAATTTCTCAAATACATTAGAACAATATTCCCCTCCATTATCAGACCTCAACACCTTAATCCTTTTATCATTTTGATTCTCAACAAGTGCTTTAAATTCCTTAAATTTTTCAAACACTTCATCTTTGCTCTTAAGAAAGTAAATCCATGCATATCTTGAAAAATCATCAACAAAGGAAGAATAATACCATGATTTTCCAAGAGACGACATAGGAACAGGACCAAAAATATCACTGTGGATCAAATCTAGTACCCCACTAGATCTTGTGGCACCAGATGGAAAACTAACCTGATTTTGTTTACCATAAATACAATGTTCACAGAACTCGGAAGACATTGAGTAATTAGGGATACCATGAACCATACCTTTTGTGTACAGGGTACGCAATCCCTTTTCTCCAATATGTCCCATCCTTTGATGCCAGAGTGTTGAGCTTTTATCAAAATCAACCTCAGGAACAGTTGAGCTATTGCACTCATTTGTCATAGTGTTTCCCAATAGCTTATACGATGTTCCAATATGAACTCCCCTTGCCAAAAAAATTGATCCACGAACCATTTTGCATGAATCCTTGCCAAAACTGACATTCACTACTGCATCGGCCATTTTTCTTACTGAAATAAAATTTCTAGCAAGTCCCAAAATATGCATCACACCTAGTAGGGTCTTAACCCTACCATCCTGCAACAAAATTTTCACTCTTCCACGACCCATGATTCTAAGTGGTGAATCATATCCCAATAGTACCTCCCCTCCATCATATCTTTCATATTCATTGAACCACCCTCTATGAGGAGTCATATGAAAAGAGGCACCAGTATCAATCAACCAATCATTTTTATCTGATCGTGTGGAGCACGATGAGCAGGATGCCAGATATACATCCCTTGCTTCATCAATGGATTTATTCATCTCTATGGAAGTTGATTCATCAGAATTTTTTCCAGACTCATCTTTCTTTGATCTACAATCCTTCTTCATATGACCAGGCTTGCCACAATTCCAACATTTTCTCTCAAACTTCCCCCGAGACTTGGATCTACCTTTAGACTTAGACCTATCACCATATCTAGATTTGTCCTTCTCCTTGGCACGCCCTCTCACTGTTAGGGATTCCTTAGATGTTCCCTCCATGGATTTTCTCCTCATATCCTCAGATAATAGAGATGCCACTATATCTTCAAACTTCAATGTGGATGAATTTGTACTACCAATTGCTACTACTAAGTTATCCCATGAATCTGGTAAAGAGCATAACAAAGTAATGCATTTATCTTCCTCACTCATCTTAATTTCTACAGATGTTAGTTGACTCACCACTGTATTGAATGCATTCAGATGATCTGCAATTGAATCCCCGTCATGCATCCTAAGATTGTACAGTTTCTTTCTGAGGAATAATTTGTTCACTAGGGACTTTGATTGATACAAATCCCCTAACCTCTCCCAGAGATCCTTTGTTGTAGCTTCTCCCGAAACATTGATGAGCATCAAATCTGCAAGACACAGTCGAATCAGACTCCTTGCTTTTCGATTCATCTTCTCCCAATCTTCATCGGAAGTACCCGTAGGTTTTGTTGTTTCTAAAATAGCAGCCCACTGATCTCTGTCCACAAGCATATCTTCCATCTTTAACTTCCATAGCTCAAAAATTTTGTCGTCAAATTTCTCGATCTCTATCCTTGAATGATTTCCTGACATTTTTCCTTCAAACTCCTTCTGCGTAACTTCCACTCCAGAATAGGTTTCCTCTCACTCCTAGAAACCCTAGATCTTCTTCAAACGGATTTAAACCCTAGCAATAAAGCCATCCCCCTATGGCTAATGACTTGGCTCTGATACCAAATGAAGAGAAATTACAAAAATATATTCTAGAAATAATGCAGCAATTTAGGCATCTATACAGTTTGGGATGGTTATAATGAATTGCTCCCTCCCCTCCGGTGTGGCTATATGTTCCATGGGATAGAGTATGGTTGGAAAAGGGCTGGCCAAAAATCAATTTATTTGCCTAGTAGGTTATGCATTAAAACTTCCTTACTTATGATAAATTACAAAAGGGGAGCTTTAATGGACCCTCTACATGTATCATGTGCTATACCCAAGAAAAAATAATAGATCATTTTCTCTTCCAATGTGACTTTACCCTAAAGTTATGGAATCGATGGGTTGATATCTTCAAGGCTCGTATCAATCAATAGTTAACACATACTAATATAGGAGTTATAGAAACAAAGAAGGTTAAAAAATAAATTAAGTTTAGTTGGGCTGGTATTTGTGTTTGAGCTTTATCTAGTGGCATGTATGGCTAGAAAGAAATGCCAAAATTTTAGAGAGGTGGTAAAAATCAAACAAGGTGATAAAAATAGTAAAATCTCATGTGGGAGAGCAAGAAAATTAGCAAGGAGAGAACACTACCATGAGGCAGATTCATGGGGCTTGAAAACTCCCACCCTTAGGCTAGGAAAAATCAACATAGATGGAGCAACCAAGAATAATCCAAGGGCAACAGGCATTGGTTATTTAGAAGAGACTACAAGGAGAAAGTTCATTGGGAATTGGAAGACCTAGGAGTAGCAATGAATAATGAAGTAGAGGATTTGGCAATCAGATGGGGCTCTCTCATTTCTTAGGAGAATAAAGTTTGAAAGATAATAGTGGAGTTTGAATCTCAAATTTTGGTGGGATTGCTAAATGAGATTAGGAGTTTCAAATCGAGTGCATGATGGATCAAGAACATTATGAGTCAGATTAAAACCATTTGACAAAATTTTGAGGATGTCATTCTAGTTTATGTAGGCAGAGGGAAGAATGTAGTGGCTAACTCTTTGACTAAAAAAGAAAGTGAATATTTTGTTGGATATTGGTTAAAATTTGATCAGAACAGGTATACTATAGATTGGATGGAGGTGAACAAACAAGTTTTATTACTAGCCAAAAATGATTTAGGTAATGAAGTGTGTGGGACCAAGGTAGATGTTTATGATGATTAGCCTTTGGTCTGACATCATGTTGTTTCTTGTAGTGTTCTTAGTCCCAATTTGGGATAGCCCCTGAAGTCATGGTAAGAGAGAGAAGCAATTTTGGGTCCTCTAGAATAGTATTAATAAAAATTGTAATTAGGATAGGAGTTTTTGCTCTTTGGATTGCACTAAGAAATTTGTGGTCCAAGGAGATATTAGAGTTAGTTTTATTAGAATCCTAGGATTGGCCAAAAGTGGTAGGCCAATTATTGTAACTTTGAATCTATCTTTTTAATACAATTTTTACCTTTAAAAAATGGTTTGTTATTGAAAATGATTGTGATAATTAATAAATATATTCTTACAAATTTAATTAATATCATTTTTTCTTTTAAGTTACAACACTTCTTCATGTTATTGTTACTATTGATATGATCAATACTTTTTTATAATATTTTAAAAGTTCTTATAAATGTGTTATAACATTTTTTAATATTATCAAATGATAGGAGCTTAATTTAATTGGTTAAATTTATTGATTTTCAATAAAGAGGCTGTTTAAACCTCACCCAACAATATATGCATAATTTTAAAATTGTTTTAATATTGTGTGGTCATGATGTAATATGAGTGGGTCCCTTTCAATTCATGTAGCCCATAACAAAAGTATATTTTTTAAAATTATTATTTTTGATTGGTTATAATAGTTAAAAGAGGTCCTACTTGTATTGTATATTAATCACATTATTGGGTTAAATGTGGTCTCGAGTATTTAGTCCAATCCATTACAGTTGTTGATCATATCAAATATACTAAAAAGGATGTAGTTTGAGTTCTTCAGTTTTGTGTTTATACTTTATATATTAAATAATACCCTTTATTCAATAGGAAAATAACTTACATTAGCTATTACATTTTATTTGAAGAGAAATTATACCTCGATAAATATAATCTAGAAAAGCAGTAAGTGCAGAATCACAAGGAAAAATAGAGAAGAAGAACACATTACATAAGAATTTATCCTAAGAAACCCTTTCGGGAAAAACCCAAAAAAAATATCTCTTTATTGTATAAACTTGATTGTCTCCAATACAATAATATTCTTTCGCTTGATTTTCGTTAGTGATTACATTTCTTGCAAATTCATTACCAAATCCTCATGCAAGTGTTGTTTTATATACCAACAACACAAGAAGGGGTTTTACAATACCATGGGCTAACATTACATTAAACCCAAAAAACCCATATGGATCTAAAAATAGCGTAAAACCCTCAAAACATTTTGTTAATAACATGAATCTCTTTTGGTTTGGCATCTCTATAATATTAGTTAGCAAATTCGTGAATATTTTAGATAAAATTTGAAATTCCTCGAATTTAAAACCCTAATGAATAAGTTCGATGAATAAATCCTAAATTCGGCAAGATTTTTTTTTATTAATAAATAAGGGAATTAATTACATAATTTTTTTTTGGTTAGGTTATTGTGAGAAACCTCTATGACCGATGCACAGGGTTGAGCAGTCTCCTCCCAACCATGACCCCTCGTAAAGTCGAGAGCTATACTTATCAATAGAGAATTTAACACAAAGCCACCACACCCACCCCCTCACACACTCACCCCAACCTCTATGACAGATGCACAGGGTTGAGCAGTCTCCTCCCAACCATGACCCCTCGTAAAGTCGAGAGCTATACTTATCAATAGAGAATTTAACACAAAGCCACCACACCCACCCCCTCACACACTCACCCCACACCGCGGTTTGAACCTTGAACCTCCCAAAGAAGATCCAAAGCCCAAACCGTTGTGTTGCACCCCCAAATGCTTTAATTACATAATTATTAATACCATATAGTGTTATTAATACATAATTATTAATAAAATTATGTTATTAATAATTTTATTGGAGGGACGACGCTTGAAAATAGGGTGGTATGTTCTCTGGTTCGACTTCAGAGAAGGCATGGTAAAGTCTCAAAATTAGAGGGGCTTTGGGGAAAAGAAAAATAAAAAAAATCATATCTGGAAATGAGGTTGAATTTGGAAGAAAGTTGACTTTAGTTTAGGGTTACGTGTGTTGCCTATAAAAAATTAAGGTGGTCAAGCATTAGTTTAGGGTTGCGTGTAAGGTAAAGTTTAGGTTTTTTTTAGCGAAAGCAAAGTGACTTTCGATATATTCCTAATTATATGTTTAAGTTGTTATAGTATATTTATTTTTTTAAATAAATAAATAAATAAATAATAAATAATAAATAAAGGAGTTAATATATGTAACTTTATTTTTGAATAAGTAGTGGTCTTTTTATTTATAGTTTTATTAAAATATTTTGCAAGGATTATACAAAATTTGTGGCTTTAGCTATTTTTTATAGAATCATTTTAAAGGTTTAGTTATATGAGATTGAAATTATTTTATGTTTGATATTATATCATGATTATGATTATGATTATTATATTTATCAATTATATAGTATTATTAATATAATGGTACTTTGCACCTATGTAACCATATAGTGTTATTAATACAATAACATATAGTGTTATTAATAACATAATTATTAATAACATAAAATTTAATGTAGAAGCTTAGAAATATAATATAAGGGAATTATTAATGTTTGTTTCAAGTCCTTGTTTGAGTTTCTTAGTTACTAATTTATTTACATAATATTTTGAAAGGATATATGTATATTTATAATATATCGAATTTTATTTCAAAATTTTAAACATGTCGAATTTCTTTTGAACTTCAAAAGTGTTGAACTCGAACACGAACTCGAACTTGATAACTAAGTCTATAATCTTATGATATATATTTATGAAGTTGTGACTAATTTATGATATATATTTATGTATGTTTGAATTCTTGGGAGTTAGATTGATATTATTTTTAATTTCTAGTTGTTAACGAATGATAATGTGTTCAGTTAGTCCAATATGCATAGAAATGTACTTAGATCTTGGTGCATTCCCTCCTATTAGGTTTTATTTTTTGCAAGTTTTATTTTCTACAAATATCTCTCTCCCTTTTTCTTGATGAATACAAGTAGTGTAAGAAGTAGCGTAAAAACAATGTATTAAATATATCATTTGATGAAGATTCAAACTTAGCAATATCTTGAAGGTCACTCTGGGAGTGAGTCCTTCACTCACAGAGCTTTTGAGCTCTATCACTTGACATGAGGTATAAGTGTCCAACATGCCTCATTGTTGCTTGGGCGATTGGGACATTCTAAGAACATTCTAAGCAGACAAAACAAATTATATTTAAAAATAATAATTAAAACTTCTTTAAAACCTTTATCCTCATATCACATATTAACTTTTTCCAAAACAAATTATTATTTCAAATAAATTTTTAATTAACACAATCCTTTCAAATTTGAATTACATGTAATTTCAAATATGCATATACAATATCATATATATATTTTTAGAGAAAAATGGGTGGCACTCGAGTCACCCCTCTTTACAATTCACAATTCTCTCCTTTAGAGCTTGAGTTGTTATAGCTAGATACCTACATTTTTTTCATAAAAAGTTTAAATTCTTGTTTTTCATTTTCTGCATATTCTTCAATTTTCTTTGTAAATATAAACATTTCAAAATTATGCATCCTTCTTAACATTTCCCTCTAGTAGCCTTCACAATACCAAAAATTTACCTCTAATATCTACTCGTTGTATCTTAATAGAGTTAAATTTACAATACTTTGTGCTATCATAGTATGCTTTACTAGATTGTAAAGAAAAATTGCAAGCATATCTTATATCATATATTGTGTAAGACTAAAGAAATTTTTTTGTAAATCTCTTATACATTTAGGATAGGGGATAGGGACAAAGTGTAAAGTCCTTTTAGAGTTAGCCCCACTTGAATAACATGGAAAATATTCAACACAAGTCCAACATTATTTTTAATTTATAAATTAATTTTTATTTTCTTAATTCCTTGCCATTTCACTTGAGAAATGCCATAAACAAACACTTTAAAACCATAAATAATAACAAGGAAAAAAGTATTTAAAGTAGTATTTTTAATCTCTATACTTATTTTTAATGCATACTAGGCTTTCCAAGTTCTGATATTATTTTAAAGTTGATATCAAGGTATTTAAATTAGAACATAATAGTTTGAGAAGGTAATTATTATATCTAATTGAAGGGCATATATTTTTCAAATGATATGATGTCAAGTGATTAAAATCACGAGCTTCCAATACGAAGATATAGCTTCAAATCTTGTCAAATGATATGTGCAAAGTATTAGTTGAAATACCACAATGTGATTTGTTGAAATCTTGTGATAACATGGTTATGATGTAACACAAGTAGGTCTCATATAACTAATACAAAAAAATTATAATAAGTTCATAATTTTTAAATTCTAATCATTCTAGGATAGTGAGTTGTTTGTAAAGATCAAATATAGTTTTTGCAAGTAAACTTAAATGACAAAAAAATCTAAAATATTAATTTACATTCAAATATTAACCATATAATATTGTAATTTATATATTCAATTCAAAGAAACATACATGAAACAATCATAGAATCCTTTCAAGTGGGTGACATTTAACAACCAAGTTAGTTACAAATAAATCCAATTGAAAATAAGAGAACAACATAATCAATCTTAAAATGATAAATCTAATCTAATTATATATATTTAAGAAGTATATCCTAATATTAAATAGTACATATCTAATAAAATATAACCATCATAACTAACTAATATGAACATGAAAATTTGATTATCCTCTAACTCTAATGGCCCATTATGGACAATGCACACGAGCATACAAGTATTCGATTAGCCTAAAAAAATAGGAATGTTGATAATAGTCTGCACCTAGAGCAAGTTGTGGCTTTGAAAGGGTGCAATAGTAAAGGTAGTTAATGTTGGTGATCCCATCTAAACCATGAAATTAAAGTGTCCAAATAGAGTGTTTCTATACTATTTCAACATGTCTTGAATGAATTTCTTGATATTTAGAATTTGGATCTATTAAAGATTACTTTCTTTGCTCTCTCAAAATGTTCTAAATGAGTATCTTAACATTTAGGATTTAGATTTGTGGAATATGAGTTTGCAAATTATCTATTTTTCACATAAATGACATTCATTAGGGTACTTGGATGCAAAACCTATACCTTGCTTTTGATACCATGAGTATATAAGAATTTTTTTTTACTAATGAAATAATACTCAAAGGCTTTGCTCAAGCTTGAAATTACTACTAGAAGAAGAGCTATTTTTTTTTTTGATTAGATGGATGAAGGAGTTTTAAAAGGATCTCCAAACCTTGTACAAAAGATACTAAGCCCCAACCAAAAATAGGGAGCCTAAATTACTTACATCCAGTAATAATAAAGGAATGATCAATCAGAGGATTTACCCCTTTTAAAGCCAAACCAGTACATAGGTAAGACCATACATAATTTAAAAATTAAAACAAATTGAAACCAAATCAGGATGTCAGAGATAACAGGCCGAACACATATCAATAGTAGGACTTGAACCATGAACCAGTCCCATTATCCCCCATGAGGTCCTTGCTTTCCTAGGCCTACTAGCCCATTAGGGTAAGAATTTATTTTGCATTGGAGATTGTGGCTTGCAGGGAGAAAATATTAGCTTGAAGATATGAAATTTGGTGCAGCCCAAAATCAACAAGCGCCCCCAAGTTTTACAGCCAAGTCATCAACAACTCAACTAGAGTGAGGCAAAGGCTAATTGTATATGAGGCCATTATTTATAGAAGCTATATCTATTGATAAATTATTTCACCACACCACTAAAACATTTTAAATAACTCCTTTTTTGGCCAATAGATCAACCACTCTATTACCTTTTCTGTATGTATGCTTAAATAGAACCTCTTCCAAATTTTGGATGTATATTTGAACTTCCAAAAGAAGGTTTAAAATAGTCTAGGTAGGATATTGAGTCCCTCTTACCATATTTATAATATTAAGGGAGTCCCCTTCAATGATTAGTTTCCTATAACTTACATGATCCAATAGAGAAACTCCTTGGAACAAGGCCTTGGATTCAACGAAGTGACTAGTTTGATGGCCTAGATTATCAACAAAGGCTAAAATTATCAAGCCATCATGGTTCCTTACAATCCCTCCAATACCTACAGGACCTAGATTCCCTTTAGATGCACCATCGAAATTTAACTTCAGCCAACCAATTGGAGGTGGCTTCCACTTAACCTTGGCTTTATTTGGAGGAACACCAGGTCTAACTAGTTAAGGATTAGCATTGAATCTAAGAGATATCTTCACTGTTCATTCTTGCTCTACAACCACAACATTTGGATTTAGGGTTCTAATGTTCTCCAAGAAAAAAAATCACCTACAAAGCCATAACTTTAGTCAAATGAGTAGCATCCTTAAATGCCCTTGTTTCCTTCCAAATTTGCCACCAGATATGAGGAAGGTCAAATTTTCAAAATCAAATAAGGTGGAGATACAGGAAGGGAGAAAACCATTAGGTCAACACATCCTCTAGGATATTTGAAAACACCCATTGGATGTTCAAATATTTGTAAAAGTAGCTAAAAACCTCCTGCGAGAAAGGACAACTGGAAGGAAGATGGAGCGGGGATTCCTTCGCATTTTTGCACAAGAAACAAACATAAGGTAAAATCATACCTCTTTTTTTTGAGATTATCTAAAGTTAGAAATTTTCCTTGCATGACCAACCAAAATAAAATGTTGATTTTTAGAGTCAATCCTTCTAGCCAAATTTAAACTGCCAGAAACAAAGGATTAGAAGGACCATCTTTTGCTAAATAAGTTGATTTGATAGAGAATTTCCCATCCTTATCTAATCCCCAGATGAATCTATCCAGAATTTCTCTTCCAAGAATTATAATCCATTTAATGATATTAAAAATTTCATCAAATGCCCTCCTTTCATCCACCAAAAGTCTTGGGAAGTCAAATGGTTTCCATCGGGGGTAGTCTTCAATCCTTTCAATGAAATCACAAATATTATTCACCTAGAAATAATCTATAATTGGTCTAATTAAAGCCAAATCTAATCTTGACTCCAACAGAACCTCAATCGCCCACACGTTACTCTAGAAGTCAACAAACCTGCCATCTCCCAAATACCACCTACCCCCTCTATAGAAATTCGATCTACACCGTACCATGCTAGACCAAAAAGCTAAACCTTGGAGGGGTAATGAGTCTCTAATAAATTGCTTCCCATAATTTAGGTATTTGGCTTTGATAATATCAACCCATCCCACTTTCTCCTCTTGAACCAGTCTCCAACCTTGCTTGGAAACAAGAGCTTTGTTCATGGATTTCAATATTCTAAGGCCTAAATTGCCCTCCTCCTTCTTGTTGCATACTTGGTCCCATGCCACTAGATGAAATTTATTTTTCTCACTTGATCTTGACCAAATAAATGAGCATTGGATCTATTCTATTATTTCAAGAATCTTACCCGAGATTCATAATAGAGAAAGGAAATATACTAGGATGCTTTGAAGGGTGGCCTTAACTAACATCACTTTTCCTGCTTGGATCAGGAGAGCCCATTTATAGCTTGCAATATTTATTTGGACATGCTCCACAACTAGTTCCCACAGGGATAATATTGAAGCCCCAAAAAACATTGGCATCCCTAAGTAGGCTAAAGGGAGAGACCCAATATTACATCCTAGAATATCTATAATTCTCAAATGTCTTGCTGGAAGAGTATTGGAGAAAAAAATAACACTTTTCCTAAAATTAACCTCCTGACCTGTTGCCTATTCATAATATTCTAGAATACTTCTAACTGATTTTGCTTATAGAATTGAAGCTTGAAAGGACATAAGAGTATCATCAACAAACTGATGATGGGATATGGTACTAATGGGTGTAGCCGGCTTAAGGCCTATAATAGAACATTTAGCTTTGATGGTCTGCCCTAGAGATTCTACTAGCAAAATAAAAAGGTATAGGGACAACGAATCTTCTTGATGAATTTCCCTACAACTCCTAAAATATCCCACTAGAGAGCCATTCACTAGAACTAAGAACTTGGATGAAGAGACACATTATTTGATCAAACTTATCCGCTCTTGACTAAACCTAAATTTATGCAAGAATTTGAAGAGAAACTTCCAATCAACCCTGTCATAAGCTTTGTCCATATACAACTTGAGCAAGGTCCCAAAATTACCACTTTTGGTCACCGAATGGATGATTTCATGGACTGCAATGACTCTATCTAGAATTTTTCTCCTAGCCACAAAGTTTCTCTACGGGATATCAATGATACCTGGTAATAAAATTTTCAATATGTTCGCCAAGGTCTTCATAAAAATTTAAAAAATAGTATTACATAGACTGATAGGCCTATAAGCTGAAAAATCCTTAGCATCAGCCATTTTAGGGATAAGCATTAAAAATGTAGATTTGACATCTGAAGGGATCCATTTTGAAGACTGAACATCTATGATGGTATCAAAAATCTTCAGCCCTAAAATATGCCAAAAGTTTTAAAAAATATTGGGCGAAACCCATCCGATATCGATGATTTGATCCCACCCATTGCAAAAATTGCTTTACGAATTTCATCATCTAAAAATAGAGTATCCAAAATATTATTCATATCTGCAGAGACCAGACGTGGTATGTTATTCAGTAAGTGAGCTTCAGCCTGTTGATTTTTTGTTGATGTGGAACATAAGAGGTCCTTAATAAAATCACTACCTTGGATATAATCTCTCCAATATCTTTAGAGAGTTCTCCATTTGCTTTCGTAATCATCCTGATCCTATTGTTAATCCCATGCCTCAGTGCAGTGGAGTGAATTTTCTTGTGTTTCGATCACCCTCCTTAAGCCATAGGACCCTAGTTTTTTACCTCCACATAGTTTATTCCCCTGCTAGAACATTATGGAGCTCTATGAGAATAAATAGTTCTTACATCTTTAATTCCATAGAGTAACCCCGAGTTTCAACTATCTGCTCAACCTCCTACAACTGGTTGTAAATCTACATATTTTTTGCGATAATGTTTGCAAAAACCTGCTTATTCCAATCCTTCAGCTTAGCCTTTATAAATCTCAACTTGGAGGTTATTTGTGCCATTCAAGAACCTGAAAACTTGTGACTCCATCATTCCTAAATATTGTATTCTATACTAGTGTGTTGAAGCCACATTGCTTCAAATCTAAATGGCCAGGGAAAGAAGACCAAATCCTGTGTCTTCTCAAGAAAAATTGGATTGTGATCTGATGCTAGCTTAGGGAGAGAACATAAGGATGCATCACCAAAAATGGAAAACCTTATTTAGACACCAGCATTCTGTTCAGCCTAATTTGAATGTTTTGACTCCCAATTTTCCTGTTACTTCATGTAAATATTGACCCTTTCAGGTCCAAATCCATCAGCTCTTGGGAGTTAATAAAATAGGTAAATTCATCCATGCTACTGAACACCAAGGTTCCTCCTTTTTTATTAGACAAATATAAGGGTGTATTGAAATATCCTACCAAAATCTAGATCTCTCCTTTAAAAGGTTGTCTCATAGAACCAAGGAAATCCCAAAGCATGGTTCTAGAGGATCTCAAATTTGAGGCATAAATATTTGAGGTTATCCATTTGAATCCTAACTCCTTAGAACAAAATAGGATGCTAATCACTAGGTTAGATATGAACATAGTTGACACATCAATGGTTTTAGGGTTCCACATGTACAATAGACCTCCCAATGCATCGTTAGTCAAGTTAGCTACAAACTTAGCCCCCTTCCAAACCTTCCTCTTAACTATTTTAACACTACTACTATCCATTTTTGTTTCTTGTAGAAAAATTATATCTGGTTTAAAATATTTTTTGATGGATTCCAATGCATGATGTTTAGGTAGCCCATTAAGGCCCCTAATGTTCCACGATAAAATATTCATTTACAATTCTTGGAAAGAAAACCCCCATCCTTAGATTGGTGGGCCTAACAGAATGAATCTAGCTTCAGTTGCTTACCTTTTGTATCATTTTCCTTTTTAAAATTGAGCTTGGATTTAACTCCATCTACAATATCAGCTTTCACCTCTTTTCTTATTTAAAGTTTATTGGATGCTTTGCCTACCTTCCTTGGAACTCCCATGTCAATCGAACCCTTGCACAAGCTTTTGGTTTTAGGACACAACATACTTAACCCTGAGGAACCTTCACTAGAGGGAGATTTGACATCGCTAGAGGGATATTTGACATCACCCAAAATTGGGAGGTCCATTTTTAACTCCATCTTTTGAGGAGATCCCTCTCCCACCTGAGGGTCTTTAGAGCCATCTTGCTCAGCCTCCTATGAATTTAGGCATTGAAAAGAGTTTTGGAGAAACTCCTTAGGTATTGGAGTCTTTGATATGGGAGCAATTATAATAAACAAAGGAAATAGAAGATAATTCAAAAATTGAGTTTTCATTGACAACACAGGCCTATAAATAGGTAATACATCACATATTTTAGATAAGGTTGCATTCAATGTTTACGGTGCACCTTATCCATTACAACAACCATAATTAAAAATAGATGATTGTTAAAAGATAATGGTTTATTACATAAAATATACCACACCCAACACACCTAATATCTATCATTCTGCCCCATTGTAGAAGCATTGACTTCCAATAATTTAAAAAAAGAAGGAATATGGTGTGACTCCCAGATACTATGAATATGCTTAATAATGAGGCTCCATGTGAATGCAATGTGGACTGCCAAGATGAAGAAGATGAGTGTGTATGAATGGTAGTTTCAAATATACCACCAAACACTAAAAGTCCTGCAAGTCATGAAGGCATGATGCAAAGTGGTGGGAACCAAATGAATAACTATAGGAGGAACTACAACTGGAGCAGGAGCAAGAGCAGGAATAGGAGCAACACGAAGAGATGTCGATGCAAAAATAGGAGTAGGGACATAAGCCATAGGAACAATTGCTAGAAGAATTGGAATAATAATAGGTGTAACATGAACAACTAGAGGTACACCAGGAACAACTATTAGTACACCAAGAACTGTAGGTGCAATAAGAATTGGAGCCTAATGTAGGTGCTATAAGGTGGATAAAAGAACTTGTGGCTGAATGTCCTACTGCTCTTGTGTGCTGAAAATCAAAGCAATGGGTCATATCATCTATAAAGTAGTGCAAGCCCGATGTGTAGTGGGTGGAACACTACAAACAAGAAAATATTTGTTCTCATGCTACAAAGTGTATGTATTGTGATAGGTATCATAAGTGGCATGCTTTTCATACTGATATGGCTTACCCAATAATAACCCACAACAATCCATGAGTGTCACATCACAAGTGATCCTATATTGGAAGTTAGGGCCAAAAGCAAAGGCAATTGAGCATGTGTGTGTGATCTGTGAAGTGTTGTTATCATCCTTCCACCCAAGAGTGTATGGAAATGGATGAGGTTTGGTGGGAAGTTTAAGCCTATCAACAATAGATTGTGAGCCATTATCAATGATACAATCTACAACAAAATTATGCAACAAATGTGCACGTGTTACAAACAAATTATCACGGTCACAGGTTGTGGAATGATGACGCATCAATGTGACATCATGCAATTTTTCACTCAACTCCTCATATATATTTGCCTCTCCATTAGCCTTTATGGGATTATCAGTTGTTCCCTCATCAGACTTTACAAATAAATTTTTCTTGTTAGAATTTTCTAACTTGGGACATGTAAATTTGTCATGCCCTGGAATTTTACAATAGCAACAAAATTATTGAGAAGGAGAAGAAGAATGAAATATTTTAATAGAAGTATGGAAATTATGACAAGTGGTATTATTAGAATAAGGGAAGAAAAAAGAATAGTACCTTGGTGCTTGTTGCTATTGATGAAATTCATTTGTGGATCCACCAGATGAGTAGCGAGGACCTTGATACTATGTAATGAACTTCTCCTCTACAAGCTAAGCATGGTTGAACACATCATCAAGTGTGGTGCATGGAGTATATTTCAACTCATGAAACAAATGTGCAAGAAGCCCACTTTTAAACTTTAGAATCATGGAATCGACAGGATCAACAATGTACAACAAAACATGTAACCTGTTGAACTGATACATATAATATTGAACTGACTGATTCTGTCCATGTTGAAGATGAAGCCAATAAATCTATAAATCAACATCATAATGGGATGGATAGAATGTGGTCTTAAATATTTGACCAAGTCATCCCATGTGATAATATGACGTTCAGTTATCAGGACTTTAGCCATGCCAAAAAGTTTCAACTTGGCAAATGGAACTTTATCATCCTTTTGATATTCTCACAATGACACTGAGAGGGGGGTGAATCAGTGTAGCTATTTAAATTCAAATCTACAACTCTTAAAGCTGAAGCAAAGAGAACTTAAAAGCAGATAAAGCAATTATCACAAGAGAGCACACCACAACACACAATGTAACGAGGTTCACCAATTTGGCTACTCCTCAAGAATGACTCCTTGGACTACGGTCCAAATCCAGCCTTTGCAAAACACCAATTTTACAATCTGTTTACCAAGCACCCACTGGAAGGAGCACCAACCCCCGATTTATCTGCACCAATAGAAAGGAGCACCAACCCCTATCCAAGCACCAACTTGGATCACAGTTTTGAAAGCTATATCAATGACATACAAATGCCTTCACTTTTTCAAGACCCCGACCTGGTCTACAATTTATCAAAACACAAGTAAACACTTATTGCTCGACTTTGTCCCCCTCTTCTCCCCTCTTTACACTTTCCCATTCAGCAACTTTATTCTCCATGCAACTACCCTTTTATAATCAAATTGTCTAACTGTAACTCCAGTTGTAACTCCTTTTATTTCTCATGCGCCACTTGCCAGTTGTAATGCCTTCTAACTGTAACTACTTTTGTATAAATATAGGGTAGGCTTTTCATCAACCACGATGCATGTTACAAATTTACACATATACCCCTACCATGACTATTCGTCTTCTCGGTCATGATTGTTCGTATTCTTTTTTGTGCATGCATGCATATTCGATTCTATTTATACGACTGTTAGATTTCTCCTTCTTCGACTGTTCTTAAATTAGCTGCATGATTTTCTTTTGTAACGTCCCCTGTAACTACTGTGTAACTTTAATTAACGGTTACATATCTTAATATGGCTGGGTTCTATTTTTAGCTTGCACCAAAATGACCTGTCATGAAATCATGACACTTCTACCTCTTTGTCTTCTTCTTGGCTTGTACCCGCGAAAATACAACATGTCACGAAATCGTGATAGTTTTTGCCTCCTTGTCCTTTTCTCAGCTTGCACCTACGAAAATAGAACATGTCACAAAATCGTGACACTTTCACTGCCTTGAGCTCTTCTCTGTCTCTTTCTCACGAAAATAGAACATGTCACGAAATCGTGACACTTTCGCTTCCTTGCACTCTTCTCTCTTGCACTAGCAAAACATGACATGTCACGAAATCGTGACACTTTCCTATTTCGTACACTCTTCTTTGCAAGCACTAGCAAAAATGACATGTCATGAAATCATGACATCTTTCGCATCCGTACATCTTCTTGGCTTACACCAGCGAAAACAAGACATGTCACAAAATCGTGACACATTCGTCCTTGTGCTCTTCTCTCTTCCTAAACACATGTCGAAATCATGACACATTCGTCCTTACCTTTCTCTATCTTTCGTGACACATTCACTTGGCCTTTCTCTAATTTTAAAACACATGTCATGAAATCGCAACACTTCCCTCCGTACTCTCTCTCCTCTTCGGGTCATGAAAACTCGACATGTCATGAAATCGTGACACTTTTTCTCCTTAGCTCTTCCTCTTGCAAATTGTCATGAAAATCATGACACTTTTCCTTCCCTCTTTCTCTCAAACATGTCACGAAATCGTGATAGTTTTCTCCTCTCTCCAAACATGTCACGAATCATCGACTTTTCTTTCTTCTCTTCAAACATGTCACGAAATCATGATGTTTTCTCTCTTCTTCTTCAAACATGTCATGAAATCATGACAGTTTTCTTGCATCTTCTTCTTGAACATGTCACGAAATCGTGATAGTTTTCCACTTGCTTCTTCTCTCGAACATGTCATGAAATCGTGATGTTTTCTTCTTTTCTTTCAACATGTCTAAATCAGTTTTTCTTCTTTCTTCTTCATTTCTCTCTCCTTTTTTGCTTTAGTTTTTCTCTCCTTCGATATGTCACGAAATCGTGACAACTTTTCCAGCTTTTTCTCTCTCCTCCAATATGTCACGAAATCGCAACAGAAAACATGTCGCGATATCACAACAGTTTTCTTACTTGTCTTTTTCTTTGATCCTTTGAATCTGGGCCACTTCTGTCTTCTTGGAAATTTACTGTACATGCTCTGACTGACCTCTGAACTCCTGTCCACTGCATCAACTGATTTATCTGTCTGTGTTGACAACAATGACAATATTGTTTCTGCACCTTGCTCAACAATCTCCCCCTTTGGAATTGTTGGCAACACATGGGCAATTTCTTGTAATTCTTCTCCCCCTTTGACAATAATACCAAAGGGCTGCTGCAGACTCCCCCTGAGTCTATGCACAACATTCTCAAGCAAAAACTGTTACAGTTAGTAAAAATCAAGAATATGAGCAAAGATATAAACACATACATGAATGCTCCCCCTGAGAATGTGGTCCCGATATCTAGTCAATTTTTGGGAAACGTGACCACTCCCAACTTACTCTGAAGGTACTCAAAAACTTCCTTGGGCAATGGTTTTGTGAATATATCTGCTACTTGCTCTGTAGTTGGAACAAAATCCAATTTAACCTCACCTTCTGCAACTTTATCCTTCAAAAAGTGATACTGGATTGCAATATGTTTGGTTCGAGAATGCATAACCGGATTCTTCGAGATGTTAATAGCACTGGTGTTATCACATTTAACTAAAATTGGCTCTTTGAAGTGAATACCAAGATCTTTCAGGGTTTGTCTCATCCATAATATCTGTGTACAACACGTTGTTGCTGCAATGTATTCTGCCTCTACTATGGATAGAGAGACTGATTCTTGTTTCTTGTTGTGCCATGCTACCAGCCTGTCTCCAAGATAAAATGCTCCTCCACTGGTACTCTTTCTGTCATCTATACATCCTGCCCAATCTGCATCAGAATATGCAATAAGAGTGAAGTCCTTACCTTTTGGGTACCATAACCCATACTCCATAGTACCCTTGAGGTACCTAAAAATCCTCTTCACAACTGTCACATGAGTCTCTTTGGGACTAGCCTAAAATCTTGCTACCATGCATACTGCTTGTAAGATATCTGGTCTGGTAGCTATCAAATACAACAGACTTCCAATCATAGATCTGTACATGGTTTGATCTACATCTGGAGATTTGTCATCCTTGCTCAACTTGCAACCTTGTTGTCATGGGAGTGCTAACAGGTTTACTATCCTCCATTGTGAACTTTTTCAACATTTCTTTCACATATTTAACTTGAGAGATAAAAATGCCCTTTTCATTTTGATTGACTTGCAGTCCGAGGAAATAAGAAAGTTCACCAATCATAGACATCTCAAATTCTTTCTTCATTTTATTTGCTATGTCTCTACAAGACTTATCATTGTCGCTGCCAAAAATGATATCATCTACATAAACAACAAGGACAATAAGATGGCCATTCTCTGTTTTGACATACAGATTGTTGTCCACCAAACCTTTCTTGAACCCCTGTTGAATCAGATAGTTATCCAGCCTTGCATACCATGCTCTGGGTGCCTGTTTCAAGCCATACAAAGCTTTCTTCAACTTGCAAACAAAGTTGGGATTATCACCGAGTTGGAACCCATCTGGCTGCTCAATGTAAACCTCTTCTTCCAGTTTTCCATTCAAAAATGCTGATTTCACGTCCATTTGATATACTTTGAAATTTTTATGAACTGCTAAAGCCAAAAACATTCTGATTGCCTCTAGTCTAGCTACTGGTGCAAAGGTTTCCTCAAAATCAATACCTTCAACCTGTGCATAGCCTTTATAGACCAGTCTTGCTTTATTCCTTACAACCTGTCCATCTTCATTCAATTTATTTCGAAAAATCCATTTAGTACCGATTATATTTTTATTTGTCGGCCTTGGTACTAACTCCCAGGTTTTGTTTTTCTCAATCTGATCTAGTTCTTCATTAATTGCCTTCATCCAACTTTCATCTATGCTTGCTTCAACAACATTTTTGGGCTCAATGCTGGATAATAGAGAGTAGTTCCATACTACTACTCTTCTTGTCTGAATACCAACTGTGGGGTCCCCAATAATTTGCTCTCTGGGATGATTTTTTTGCCAGCTACCTGTTTTGAATTTCTTGTTTTCTTCTACTTCTGAGTCAATACTTAAATCATCTGGGTCAATTTTTTGATTCTCTTTCGTTTCCTTTTCTTCATCTCCTTCAATAACTTCTTCATAAATAGGGTAGTTTTCTTGATGAGTAATTTCTCGTTCTCTACCTTCATCAACTTTAACATCGACACTCTCCACAATTTTCTTTAGCCTCTTGTTGTAGCATGTGTAGGCTTTGCTTTTTGTCGAGTAACCAAGAAAAATACCTTCGTCAGCTCTATCTTCAAACTTACCAAGATTATCTTCAGTTCGTTTGATATAACACTTGCTGCCGAACACTTTGAAGTATCTTGTTGTTGCCTTCCTGCCGAACCACAGCTCATAAGGTGTTTTGCTTTCATGTGTCCTTAACATGCACCTGTTTTGGATGTAAACTACAGTATGGACTGCCTCTTTCCAAAATCTGTCAGCTATTTTGTTCTCAGCTAACATTGTCCGTGCCATTTCTTGCACAGTCCTGTTCTTCCTTTCTACAATACCATTCTGCTGAGGTGTCCTTGCTGCTAAAAACTGTCTTCTGATCCCATATTTTTGATAGTACTCTGCAAACTCCTCTGAGATAAACTCTCCTCCTCTATCTGATCTTAAGCATTTAATTCTTTTTCCTGTTTGATTCTCAACCTGGTGTTTGAAAGTCTTGAACATTTCAAAGGCATCTGATTTAAGCTTTAAAAATAGTACCCATGTCATCCTGGAATAGTCATCTATACACAACATAAAGTATTTGTCACCATTTATGCTTTGTGTTCTCATGGGTCCACATAAGTCAGTATGAATTAGCTCTAAAGGTTTGCTGGTGAAGTATTCCTTTGATTTAAATGTGGATCTAGTTTGCTTCCCCTTTTGGCATGAAGCACAGATGCTATTTAATGGTTTGCCAATGGTGGGTATATCTCTTACTGCCCTTTTTGAACTTATTTTTACCAGATTGTCAAAGCTAATATGACCAAGCCTCTTGTGCCACAACCAATTTTCATCTTCCTGTCCAATCAAACATGCTCCTTCTGAAGTCTCTGAGAGAGTATACAGGTTTCTAGAAGTCCTCGATCCAGTAGCTATCAGCTTCCCACTGTGTGCTTTTCTGACTTCACAGCCCTGCTTCTTAAAGATGACTTCATGACCTCTGTCACAGATTTGACTTACGCTCAATAAGTTGTGCTTCAAACCAATCACAAACAGAACTTCTTTGGAATTGATCTTTCCATCACTTATCTTGACTGATCCTTTGCCAACTATCTTGGCTCCATCATTATTTCCAAACTTTACAGAGCCCCCTTCATATTTTTGTAATTTTTCAAATTTTTGTTTATCTCCTGTCATGTGACTGGAGCATCCACTATCCAATATCCATGGTGCAGATTTGTTCTGTGCTTTGAATGTTGTCTGTACAATCAAGGATTCCTTTTCTTCCTTGGGTCGCTCCTTTTCTTTCCACTCTGGTTTGACTACAGTTTTGGTCACTTGTTTAGACTTTTCTTTGTCAGTAGCCTGTGCATGTTTTTCTGGGAATTTTTTGTTTTGCCTTAAACTGTTTGGTTGAGATCTTCTTCCCTGATTTTTATTTGCTGCATATGTGCTTCTACAGTTTCTTGCAATGTGTCCAAAGTTATGACAGTTATAGCATTCTACTGCATAATCCATCAAGGGTGAAAAGACATTTCTACTTGTGAAATTTCTTTGTCCTATATTATAAATGCAATCTAAAATCTTATGACCGTAAGCATTGCATTTAAAACAATAACCAGAAAAGGAATGATTGAACCTGGGAGTTGGTCTTTGCCATTTTGTAGTAGGAGCCACAAATTTTCTTCTCCTTTGATGTGTGACTTTTATGAATCCCTCATTGTCAGCACTCTTCTCGTGCCTGGCACTATTGCTTTCTTTTGCCTGATTCGTTTTTCCTTGATCAACCTTGATCTTATCTTCTTTCTTTACTTGTTCTACAGTTATGGCCTTTGATCCACTTGACGATTCTCCTTCGACAAAGCCCAAGCCAAATTTGATGCCTGTAGTCCTCTGACTATTTATAATCTTTTCAAGCTTCGCAGAACTTCCTTCAAGTTTGTGATAGCAACTCAATTTTTGATTCTTTTCTTCTACCCGCATTCTTAAGACAACAATCTCTTCTTCCAGTTTGTTGCACTCATCTATTTTCATGGTTAATTGTACTTCGAGTTCTTCAGACATTTTCTTAAATTCTTCTGTCTAAACTTTCAAACTGTTTATTATGTCATTCGCATCCTCAAGCTTTCTTGAGACCTTTTTATTCTTTTTCCTTTCTGTACTCAACTCTTTAAGTGCAGCAACCAACTCTCCTTCCAGATATACTTCAGCCTCATCCTTAATGTTTGTGTCACCTTCCTATTTTTCTTCTATTTTTTCTTCTTCAAATGCCATGAACAGAGCTTCACCTGTTTCTTCTTCAGAATCTTCACCTGAGCTATCTTCAGAAGAGCTGACATTCTTGGATATGAAACTTTTCTTTTTGAAGTTGCTTTTTCTAAAATTTGGTTTCTTCTTCCAGTCACTTCTTTCTTGGTGTGACCCTTCATCACTTTTGGTTTTCTCATTCATTGGACACTTAGCTGCAAAGTGACCGACCCCTCCACAATTGAAGCACTTAAACGGTAACTTTCCTCTATATTTTCCTTTTCCCTTTATAAGTTTTCGAACAAAGTTAGCTTCCGTTTCATCCGATGTCTCTTCATCCTCAGATTCTTGTTCAGCTTTTATATTTTTGTGTGCTTTAAAAGCAGCTTCTCTGTCTATGGGCTTAGTTTGTCCTATTCTCATTTCGTATGCAGTCAAAGAACCATGCATCTCGTCCATGCTAAAATTGTTTAGATCTTTAGCTTCTTCTATTGCAGAAACTTTAGAATTAAATCTTTTGTGAAGAGTTCTAAGTACCTTTTTCACGATGACCGCATCTTCGATTTCTTTGTCGAGTCCTCTGATTGCATTAATGATTCCATTGACTCTCAGCATATAGGCCTCTATGTTCTCATCGTCATTCATTTTTAATGCTTTGAACTGAGCTCGATGCGTTTGTAGCTTGGCTTCCTTGATCTTGTTGTCTCCTTCATGGATGCTCTTCAGTTTGTCCCACATGTCTTTTGTCATTTTACAGCTCATGATCCTTATCAGTTCACTGTCTACTAGCCCACACATTATGGCATTCTTTGCTTTGGAGTTATTCTCAAACTTTTTCTTCTCGGCAGTATCTGTTGGAGGAGTAGCTGGTATTGTGTATCCACTTTCTACTGACTCCCAAATGTCGTATCCCAACGCACATAGATATGTCTGCATCCTGAGTCTCTAGAATGAGTAATTAGTTTCATCGAACAAAGGAGCTTTGTTTGATGAGAATCCTTCACCACCTGCCATTGTGTTTCTTCCAAGATCACCTTAGCTGATTAAGCTTGTTCAGGAACCTTGCTCTGATACCAATTGATATTCTCACAATGACACTAAGAGGGGGGTGAATCAGTGTAGCTATTTAAATTCAAATCTACAACTCTTAAAGCTAAAGCAAAGAGAACTTAAAAGTAGATAAAGCAATTATCACAAGAGAGCACACCACAACACACAATGTAACGAGGTTCACCAATTTGGCTACTCCTCAAGAATGACTGCTTGGACTACGGTCCAAATCCAGCCTTTGCAAAACACCAATTTTACAATCTGTTTACCAAGACCCACTGGAAGGAGCACCAACCCCTGATTTATCTACACCAACAGAAAGGAGCACCAACCCCTATCCAAGCACCAACTTGGATCACAGTTTTGAAAGCTATATCAATGACATACAAATGCCTTCACTTTTACAAGACCCTGACTGGTCTACAATTTATCAAAACATAGTAAACACTTACTGCTCAGCTTGTCGCTCTCTTACAACACTCTTCTAACCCTCTTTCGACAGCACTTTCACACATTCAATGACAACTTTATTCTCCATGCAACTACCCTTTTATAATCAAATTGTCTAACTGTAACTCCAGTTGTAACTCCTTTTATTTCTCATGCGCCACTTGCCAGTTGTAACGCCTTCTAACTGTACTGCTTTTGTATAAATATAGGGTAGGCTTTTCATCAACCACGATGCATGTTACGAATTTACACATATACCCCTACCATGACTATTCGTCTTCTCGGTCATGATTGTTCGTATTCTTTTTTGTGCATGCATGCATATTCGATTCTATTTATACGATCGTTAGATTTCTCCTTCTTCGATTGTTCTTAAATTAGTTGCATGATTTTCTTTTGTAACGTTCCCTGTAACTGCTGTGTAACTTCAGTTAATGGTTACATATCTTAATATGGTTGGGTTCTATTTTTAGCTTGCGCCAAAATGACCTGTCATGAAATCATGACACTTCTGCCTCTTTGTCTTCTTCTTGGCTTGTACCTGAAAATACATGTCACGAAATCATGATAGTTTTCGCCTCCTTGTCCTTTTCTCAGCTTGCACCTCGAAAATAGAACATGTCACAAAATCATGACACTTTTGCTGCCTTGAGCTCTTCTCTGTCTCTTTCTCGTGAAAATAGAACATGTCATGAAATCATGACACTTTCGCTTCCTTGCACTCTTCTCTACTTGCACTAGCAAAAACATGACATGTCGCGAAATCGTGACACTTTCGCTTCCATACACTCTTCTCTGCAAGCACTAGCGAAAATATGACATGTCACAAAATCATGACATCTTTTGCATTCGTACACTCTTCTTGGCTTGCACTAGCAAAAACAAGACATGTCACGAAATCGTGACACATTCTCTTGTGCTCTTCTTTCTTCGCCCATGAAAACACAACATGTCACGAAATCGTGACACATTCGCTGCCTTATGCCTTTCTTTGTCTTTGACCCAAGAAAACACATGTCACAAAATCATGACACATTCGTTGCCTTGTGCCTTTCTCTGTCTTTCGCCCATGAAAACACATGTCACGAAATCGTGACACATTCACCTCCGTACACTCTCTCTCCTCTTCGGGTCACGAAAACCCGACATGTCGCGAAATCGTGACACTTTTTCTCCTTAGCGCTTCCTCTTGCAAATTGTCGCGAAATCGTGACACTTTTCCTTGCGAGATCCTTCTCTCAAACATGTCGTGAAATCATGATACGTTTTCTTTGCTCCTTCTCTCCAAACATGTCACGAAATCATGACGCTTTTCTTGCTGCGCTTCTCTCCAAACATGTCGCGAAATCGTGACAATTTTCCCTACATTTGCTTCTTCTTCGAACATGTCATGAAATCATGACAGTTTTTCCTGCTTGTGCTTCTTCTTCGAACATGTCATGAAATTGCGACAATTTTTCTACTTGCTTTCTTCTTTGTCAACATGTCACGAAATCGTGATAGTTTTCTTTGCTTGCGCCTTCTTTCCGAACATGTCGTGAAATCGTGACAGTTTTCCTTGTGCTTTCTCTTTCATCCAACATGTCACGAAATTTTTTTCTTTCTTTCTTTTGATCGATAGTTTTGCCAGCATTTTCTCTCCTTTGATATGTCATGAAATCGCGATAGCTTTTCTAGCTTTTTATCTCTCCTCCGATATGTCGCGAAATCGTGACAGCTTTTCTAGATTTTTCTCTCTCCTTCGATATGTCACGAAATCACGACTTTTCCAACTTTTTCTCTCTCCTTCGATATGTCATGAAATCGCGACAGCTTTTCCAGCTTTTTCTCTCTCCTTCGATATGTCACGAAATCGTGACAGAAAACATGTCGCGATATCGCGACAGTTTTCTTACTTGTCTTTTTCTTTGATCCTTTGAATCTAGGCCACTTCGTCTTCTTGGAAATTTACTGTACATGCTCTGACTGACCTCTGAACTCCTGTCCACTGTATCAACTGATTTATCTGTCTGTGTTGACAACAATGACAATATTGTTTCTGCACCTTGCTCAACACCTTCTCTATTTGACTATAGTCAAATCAGGTCTCCATTTGGATCTTGAGAACCTTCATAAATATGGACTTCACATTTGGCATGAGATGAGGAGGACTTGAGTGTGAAATCCTAAAGTTTATCTATCAAAGAATTGACTACGATGGCTAATGCAACAAACTGATTGGCGAAACCAAGGAGAAAATGAGTTCTTGCTTAGTTTCAATTAGTCTTCAAGCATGACATGTGAAACAATTTCTAGGTCTAAAGTTAAAGCATAGTCCAGCAAGTGCAGTAGCAGTGGAGTTACTGTGATCAATATCCAAGTGGGAGATTGTTGGTTGTGGAGCCTGATTAATTTAGAGGTCTTGTTTTCAGTCGCACTTGGACCCACTTCAAGAAGGAGGGGGATGTAGGGGGCATCAACCACCCCTACTAATATCACCATGGCGATACAAGGGGGACAAAAATAATTCTTTGGAGCCCCCTATGGTGGGGGTTTTGGGGGCAGTGCCCCCAAAGCCAAAAATAAATATTTTTCGTCTATGTAAATCTGGACCATTTGTTATTAGGTCACATATCGAACGGTAGATTTTAGGTGGGGTTTTTATCCTAAAATTGTAATGCACTTTTATAAGAGGAGGTTACATGGCAGCTGATTGTAATGTTCGATGTGTGGCTATGTAGAGAAGGTTTTTCAGGATGGAATAAAATTCTTGGTTATTTTCTCCATGGAAGTAGCCCATATTGGGTAAACCATGTTAAATTTATGTCTCTTATGTATTGCATTATTCTTCTGTATTTTATTTTCACATTCAATTATTGCTCATGTTTTGTTATTTAATCCTAAAAATTGGTATCAGAGATTAGGGTTTAAAAAATACACTTGAAAGGAGGGTTTTCAGTTCAAGTGGGAGCAATGATAGAAGAAGGAATATTTAGGGTTGAGAAGTTTAATGACCAAAATTACTAGCTATGGAAGATGTAAATGGAGGATTATCTTTATCAGAAAGATATTTACCTACCATTAGGTAAAATACCAAAGAAACTGATAATAAAAATGAAAAAAAAATGGCAAGTTCTAGAAATAAAGGCACTAAGAACAATACGATTGTGCCTGACATCATCGGTGGCCTTCAATATTTTAAAGGAAATAACAATGAAGGGTTTAATGAAAGCATTGGATACAATGTATGAAAAATCCTTAGCTTCAAATAAGGTATTTCTTATAAAATATTTATTTAATATGCAGATGTTAGAAGGTGGGTCAGGTACAGATCATTTAAATGAGTTTAACACAGTTACCAATCAGTTAAGTTCTGTAGGAGTAAAATTTGATGATAAGGTTAGGGCTCTCTTTATTTTGTGCTCATTGCCACAAAGATGGAATGGCTTGGTAATGGCTATGAGTTTGAATACTTTAAAGTTTGATGATGTTATTGGTGTTATCCTTAATTAGTAAATGCGATAGAAAAGTATAGGTGAAACATCAAGTAATGGTTTGACTATGGAGAACATGGGAAGACAAAGGGAGAGAGGAAAAAGCCCAAGGAATCGTGGAAAATCAAAGTAAGTCAGATCCAAATATAAAGGGAAGTAGTTGGAATGCTAGCATTATGAGAAGAAAAGACACCTAAAAAGAGATTGTTGGACTCGAAAAGAAAAATAGGGTAAGCAAGAAGAAAATGTAGCAGGTGTTGTATTGCAAGATGATTTAATCCTTTTACTAGATAATATTAATGATTATTGGGTACTAGACTCTGGTACATAATATCATGCCACACTCCATACGAAATATTTTCTAGATTATGTTTAAGCTGATTTTGGACAGGTCGATTTGGGTGATGATAGACCATGTAAAATCATTGGAAAGGGTAACATACATATAAAGTTACAGAATGGAAACTAATGGTTTTTGAAAGAGGTAAGTCATATTCCTTGATTTAAAAAGAAATATAATTTCCACAGGGTAGTTGGACTATGAAGGATGTACAGTTACATTCTCAGCAAATTCGTGGAAGGTTGCTAAAGGATCACTATTATTAGAAAAAAAATAAGGAAGGTGTGTTGTATGTATGTACTGGTAATACTAATATTTCTATTGCTTTAGCTTCTATAGGAGCGGATACAACTTGATGGCATCATAGGCTTGAATACATGAGTCAAAAGGGGATGCAAAGTTTCCACTCAAGGAATTTGTTGCCAGGTTTGAAGCAGGTTGATTTAGGCTTTTATGAGCACCATGTTTATGGAAAACATAAAATAGTCAAATTTCTTAGAGTTGGAAAAGAAAAGAAGAGTGAAAAGCTAGAGCTTGTACATACAAATGTATGGGGACTGACTCAGGTATCATATCTTGATGGCTCTTATTATTATGTTACGTTTATTGATGATGCAACTAGAAAAACTCAGGTTTATTATATTCAAAAGAAATCAGATGTCTTTGATACCTTTAAGAAATGAAAAGCTTTGGTTGAGAATGAGACAAGAAATAAGCTAAAGTGTCTTAGATTTGATAATAGAGGTGAGTATTATAGCAAACAATTTGATAGTTACTATTCATACCATGGGATTCATAGAGTGAAGAAAGTTCCAAGAAATCCATAAGAAAATGGTGTGTCAGAAAGGATTAACATGACTATCATGGAACGTGCTAGGTGTATGAGATTACATACAATATTGCCCTTACAATTTTGGGTAGATGTTGTGGATACTACAATTTATTTAATAAATAGAGGGCCTTCAAGTTCCTTGGATAGTGGGATTCCAAAAGAGGTATGGACAAGTAAGCCTATTAACTACTCATTTTTGAAGACTTTTGGTTGTGAAGCATTCGTGCATATTAGTAAAAAAATAGAACTAAACTTGAGGTAAAATCCAAGAAGTGTTTTTCATTGGATATGTAGTTAATAATTTTGGTTATTGCTTTTGAGATTATGCAAATCACAAAATAATTAGGAGTAGATATGTAATATTCAATGAGAAGGTCATGTACAAGGATCAGTTGCAGGAAAAGAAACAAGAAAAAGCAAACTCAAAATACACAGTGCTTGATGAAATTGAAACTCTAAAGGTGCTAGTTAATCAACAACAACAACAACAACAAGCACCTCAAACTCCTACAACTATTGTTGGAAAATCTACCAGGATAAATAGACCTCCCATACGTTACTCTCCTTCATTATATTATGTATTATTGTCTAACTCTAGTGAACCAGAAACATATGAAGAAGTAATGCAGGTAGAAACTAAGAAGAAGTGGGAGCAAGGCATGAAAGATGAGATGGACTTCTTGATAAATAATTAAACTTGGGATCTGGTTTAGTTGCCTACAGGAAAAAGAGCATTGTAAAATAAATGGGTTTATAGGGTAAAATAATAAGATGGAGGAAAAAGGAGGTATAAGGCTAGAGTATTTGTAAAGGGTTTTGCACAAAATAAAGGTATTGATTATGATGAAATATTTTCTCCTGTTGTTAAAATGACTTCAATTAGAACTTTTTCAAGATTAGTGGCTATAGAGGATGTACATATTGAACATTTATATGTAAAAACAACTTTTCTCTGTGGGTATTTGGAGGAAGATATTTATATGCAACATCCACAAGGGTATTAGGTCAAAGGAAAGAAGGAACTAGTATGCAAGTTGAAAAAGAGCTTGTATGGCCTGAAGCAAGTTCCAAGGCATTGCTATATGAAATTTGACAGGTTTATGTCATATCAAGGTTATAATAGATGTTATTCTAACCACTATGTATATTTTAAGAGACTAGATAATGGTAACTATATGATCCTATTATTGTATGTATATGACATGCTTGTTGTAGGGTCTAACATGTAGGATATAATTATGCTAAAAAAAAATTGGTAGATTCATTTGCAAGGAAGTATTTGGGTGCTGCAAAGCAAATCCTTGTTATGAGAATAACAAGATATAGGAAAAATCATAAATTAACATTGTCTCAAAGTGAGTACATTGATAAGGTGTTGGAAAGATTCAGTATGCAGGATTTAAAACCTATCAACACACCTTTGGAAAATCATTTCAAACTGACCAAAGAGATGTGTCGAAAGACATAGGAGGATATAAACTACATGTCCAAGGTTCCTTATTCATCAACAGTTGGTAGTTTGATGTATGTGATGGTGTGCACAAGGCCAGATATATCACATGTATTGGGATTTGTGAGTAGGTTTATGAGAAACCCAGGAAGAAGGCATTGGGAGGTAGTGAAGTGGATTCTCAAGTATTTGAGAGGTACTATCACTCAAGAATTATGATTTGGATGTTCTAATACTAATTTACAAGGATATGTCGATTCATATATGGTAGGTGATATAGACAACAGGAGGAGTACCACAGGGTATGTTTTTACTATAGGTGGAACTACAATAAGCTGGATTTCAAAATTACAAAAGGTTGTTGCACTCTCAAAAATGAAAGCATAGTATGTTGTTGTTACAGAGGCTAGTAAGGAGATGATTTGGTTACAAAGGTTTATGGAGGAGTTGGGAAAGAAGCAGGAGAATATCATATTATATAGTGATAGTCAGAGTGTCATTCATCTTGCAAAGAATTTAGCTTTCCATTCTAGGACTAAACACATACATACCAAGTACCATTTTATACACTCAGTGTTGGAAGATGGACAATTAAAATTGGAGAAGATACACACTAGATAAAATCTTGCAGATATGTTCACAAAGGCAGTAACCAAGGAGAAACTAAGTTCTTGCTTAGTTTCAGTTGGTATTCAAGCATGATAGTAAAAGGTGAGAAAATTTCTAGGTCCAAAGTTGAAGCATAGTCCAACAAGTGCAGTAGCGGTGGAGTTACTGTGATCAGTCTCCAAGTGGGAGATTGTTGGTTGTGGAGCTTGATTAATTTAGAGGTCCTGTTTTCAGCCACACTTGGACCCACTCTGAGAAGGAGGAGGGGTGTAGAGGGGCATGAGACCCCCCTACTAATATCACCATTGGGGGTCCAAGGGGGATGGCGAAAATTATTTGGAGCCCCCCTGGCGGGGGTTTTGGGGCTAGCACCCCGAAGCCAAAAATAGATATTTTTTCCTCTATGTAAATCTGGACCGTTTTTTATTAGGTCATAGATCAAACAATATATTTTAGGTGGGTTTTTTACCCTAAAATTGTAATGCACTTTTATAAGAGGATGTTTTATGGCAGATGATTATAATGTTGTGCACGATTGTGTAGAGAAGGGTTTTATGGATGGAATAAAAGGTCTGGTTATTTTCTCCGTGGACATAGCCTATATTGGGTGAATCATGTTAAATTTGTATCTCTTGTGTATTGCATTATTCTTCTGTGTTTTATATCTTGTATTTAATTATTGCTCATGTTTTTTTATTTAATCCTAATAGCTATGATGCATCACGCAAAGATAATATAAGAGGTGACATGTTACATAGAGGATACAAGTGGACAAGGACAAGGGTGACACATCAACAAAGAGGGAAACAAACACGGTGATAAGAGGGACACAAGTGATGTGGATAGCGACTAGAATAACAAGCTCGTATCACAAGACCATGTGGGATAAACCCACAAAATTAGAAACCCATATGTTGCAGCCATCGACTAAAAAAACTAGATGAGGGCCAAAAAAAGTGATATCGCACTAGACATTAGGATATGGTGAAATATTTTCCATCGAGAAAATGAGAAAACATTAAAAAAAATTTAAGACGTCTGAGGTGAAATAATTAATCAAGAAACCTTAGGATAAATGGAAGGTCGATTTCCAGAGTTCACAAGGGCTGCCAAGAAATGTGGATCCGCATCGTAAAATTACAAAGATGGCTGAAAATCCACCAAAATGCTCAAACTAGTGTGGATTCAACATTGTTAGAATGATTGTTCTGCATTACAGATTGTTCTACTCTGATTGTCACACAGTGAATTGTTTTAGCATTGAAAAAGAGAGGCAATATTATCAATGAGAATGAATTAGCCACCAACAAGATATGCACTACATCGAGATGCTGGCTACTAGAAAAAGTATTGAACTCTGAAAAAAATGTATTTGGCATCGAAAATAGCCAGATCCGTGAGTTATCACCAAAAGTTGCTCAACAAAAACATGAATGCATCGAATCAAAAACCTTGGCAAGGAAGGTGAATGAAGTGCAGTCTACAGCAAGGTGGATGTCGATGATGTTGGAAGTCTGTTAAAAATAGAGATTGCACAAAAAACGTGACTGGTCGATGCTGGAAAAGAACCTAAGGAAAACGTGCAAGGAATTTTTTCCAAAAACCTTAGATGCATTGAAAATGGTCATAAATGTTAGAAATGAGGAAATGATAAAGTTGCCATGTAAGGTTAGGTGAATAGGACATTGGTAAATTGTGGGTTACAGACTGCAACAAAGGAATTCATCACCTATGCTTGCAATAGGGATTTGGGGGTGACATGTGATGTAGAAATGCGATGGTAACACGTTGGGAGGTTCATGGCTCTTTCATGAACCGAAGCCAAAGGTTTAGGTAGAGCCTTTGAGCGTGGGAAATGTTAGCAAGGTAGCAAGGAAGTTGATGCTCGAATAGACGATGGTGAAGAGTGGTATATCAACACCAAATATGATTGAATATAAACAGATCAATCGAACGACTAGATCATCATCCATAAAGGAGTAGAACCCTTGAAAATATACCAAAAACCATCATGTAAAATCAAAAAATGGCTAACAATTGCAAGTTATAGCCGATCGATGAGATGCACACACACCAAAAATCAGGTTTTTTCCCAAAAAGCACAGATCAATACCCAAAAATATTATGCAATAAATGATCAGCTTCAAATCATGAAATCATATGGAAACGAAAGTGAAATTGAATGGAGTTTTGCGATTGTCAAAAATTATGAGACAAAAAGTGGGATGAAACCACAAAATGGAATCATTAATTTAGAAAGAAACCTGCAATAAAAATATTCAAAAAAGAAAGTAACTTCTCCCAATGGATCCGACTACGGAGGCATTCTCATTCTCTGTCTAAATAAATCTTGGCCTAGGGGAAGAGGATACTAACCGTGCTTTCGCAACTGAATCTGATACCAATGATATGGGAGCAATTACAACAGACAAAGGAAATAGAAGATAATCCAAAAACTAAGTTTTCATTGACAACACAGGCCTATAAATAGGCAATACATCACATATTTTGGATAAGGTTGCATTCAATATTTATGGTGCATCTTATCCGTTACAACAACCATAATTAAAAATAGATGACCATTAAAATATAACATTTTATTACATAAAATATACTACACCTAACACACCTAACATACCTAATTCCTATAATTGGAGAAAATCCTTAGGGATTGGAGTATCAGAAGTTAAATATTTATTTTTGAGCACTTACAGACCAAAATAAGTACTTCTTGAGATCATATACCCCTTTTATCCATCGTTTGAATCCATTTGTTGAATATCTTCCTCAATAAATTTCTTCAGACCAGGAGCCTTGCCTAAGGGACCTGCAGAATCAGATCTTGTCTTCTTTTCCAAGAGTTGGTCTCGGTTTTGCTTTAGATTATTTTTCTTCTAGTTTTGCTTGAAATAAGCCATCTTGTTTTGGATCGGGCATGAGCTAGGGACATGGCCAAACTTATTACATACTGAACATTTCACTGGTCGATTCTCATATATAATAAGGTTGAATCTATGGCCTGAACTTCGAAAGTAGATTAATGTAATCCAAAATATTAGCTTCAAGGCCTGCCATTTCACACACATGGGCAAAGAATAATCTGTATTTGGTCCCAGTTTCTTAGTCAATTAGGACTAGTTCACCTATGGCTTTAGCTATGCCTTTGATAATATCATTATGCCAAAGGTGAAAGGATAGATCTTGTAATCTAACACACAATGGAACCAGATTAATTTTTTAGGTTCTGGGATTAAAATAGGGTCCCCATATATGCAGAAAGAGTCTCTGCTTTCTAAAGAACTAGGGCCCTCCATCAAAAATATTCTTTGAATCCTCCTCACAATTAATCTTAATAAGACAAAAACTTTTGGAAGCTGCCACGATGTCCAGAGCTCCTTAAGGCTTCCACTTAACCAGGGTCTAGCATCTTATGGCATCAATATTGGGCCTCCTCCCTTGAAATTTTCCAACTAGGTTCTAGGAACCCTCTTCCATGGTGATGGACAAAAGCTCGTTCGAAATCAGTAAAATATCCTTCGAAGGAAATAGGTCAAAGAGAACCGGTGACTTTCTAGCAATAGAACCAAAAGCGATAATTGCAACATACGAACACTTACTTGGAGATGAAAATTTCCCTAGGGATTGGAATCCACCCAAATATTTGATATTTGGAGCCCCAAGGGCCCCTGATTTAGGAGAAATCATGACAACTCTAGCCACCTCATCAAACTGCACCTCCCAAAATGGGACTCTAGAACCTTTTGCCACTTGGGATTGAATCCTGATCCCAAGGGTTTCCACTTGATTTTCAACCTTCAGACTACCAGGTACATTCTCCTGTAGAACACTCACCTCCCCACCCACAACCACTCTCTCCAAAATCTACACCTTTCCACCATTGCCCATTTCAAATTCCTCGACTCTCATACTCTCTCCAAAATGTGAGTCTAAGTTCAATTAACCTTAGATTAACATTAGGCCAAAGGTAATAAATGACACGAAAATTACAAAGCCAAAAATATTCAATTAAACTAACCAGATTAAACATACATTAACTTAAACCTTATATAGGCTTAGAACATGCGCTAAAGTAGGGAAGGGAAGGTGGAGGAAGATCAAGGAGTTTAGAGAGAACAAAGGAGTAGGAAGTGGAGTGGGAGGTGGCAGCGAGTGTGGGGAGAGGAAGGGAGTGGAGTGATAAGGGAAAATGGATGGCAGGAAAGGAGGAAGGATAATGGAGGGATAAGGAGAAAATGAAGGAAAGGGAGAAGGAAAAATCATGCCTACCATCCGACAAAATTAGTCGACAAAAGGTAAGCGTGTTCACACTGTGCTTAGAAAAACTAGTTTTTTCTAAGCTTGTTTCAAGCTAAGTCCTATTCACACTTGCAACATTCTCCCCATTAAATTTGAGAGAACTGACTATACAGTCTCTCAGCTTTAAAAATTGAGCTTTGGCCAGCACCTTGGTGAAGATGTCAGCGACATTCTCCAAAGTGTGGCAATAGTGAAGCTCAACAATATCAATTTCCACCATATCTCGGATGAAGTGGTACTTCATATCAAAATGCTTTGATCTACTATGGTGGACAGGATTGTATGCCAACTGAATGGCACTGATGTTGTCATAGAATATTCGAGTTGGACCACTTTGCTGTTATCCAATCTCTTCTAATACCTTTTGGAGACATAGAGCTTGAGTACTAGCATAAGTCACCGCTATATACTCAGCTTCTATTGAAGATAGTGCTACTACTATCTGCTTCTTGGAACTCCAAGTTATTAGGCCTAAACCAAGACTTAAACAGTTACCCGATGTGGATTTTCTATCATCAATATTGTTGCCCCAATCACTATCACTAAAGCCTTCAAGCTTGATAGTATCACTTTTGTAGTACTAGATTCAAAAATCCAATGTATCCTTCACATTTCTCAAAATCCTTTTAGCTGCTTGCAAATGCAGCTCAGATGGATTAGACATAAATCTAGAAACAAGAGATATAGCATACTAAATGTCTGGTTTGGTGTTGGCGAGAAACATCAAACTCCCAACAATGCTTCTGAAAGTGGTCACATAAACTTTCGGTGCTCCATAATCCTTGCTTAATTGGATCCCATGTCCAATTGGAGTTGCAACTGATTTGCATTGCTCCATAGCAAACTTCTGAATCATATCACGAACATACTTAAGTTGACAGATGAAGATCCCTGAATCTATCCGATGTACTTCCATTCTAAGAAAGTATTTCATCAAGCCAAGATCCTTCATCTCAAATTTCTGCATCATGGAGTGCTTGAACTCCATGTTAACTTTTTCATTACTACCCATAAAAATGAGATCATCCACATACAAAAAAACTATGAGGATATCATTTCCTTGATTCAGGTAGTAGAGCGTGGGTTCATTTTTGCTTCTGATGAACCCATAATCTTTAAAGTACCCATCAATGCATGAGTACCAAGCTCTCGATGCCTGCTTGAGACCATAAAGAGCCTTATTCAATTTGTAAACAAGATGTTCCTTGTATTTCTCTTCAAATCCTTGTGGTTTCTCAACATACACTTCTTCTGTCAAGTAACCATTTAGAAATGCACTCTTTACATCCATATGTTGGACTGTCCATCCCTTGTGTGCAGCTAAGGCAAGAGCTGTTCTGATGGTCTCCTGTCTGGCTACAAGAGCAAAAGTATCTTCATAATAAATTTCATATTTTTGAGTAAATCCCTTTGCAACTAATCTTGCCTTGTGCCTCTCGATGATACCATCTGCATTAAACTTGGTCTTGTAGACCCACTTACATCCAACACATTTCTTTCCTTTAGGAAGCTTCACCAGCTCCCAAGTGTCATTTTTTATAGAGGTGATCTCCTCTTTCATGGCATATTGCCAAATATTTTGAGTACAAGCCTTCTCATAACTCGAAGGTTCAAGTTGTGTATTAGTTAACAAAGCATAGTTAACTAAATCTCCCCTAGGTTCCTGCTAGGAAACATCATCACCATACAAGTGCATATTTTCTAATCTCTGTAGAACAAAATTCATTTCACTAGCTTGACTCCTAGTGTATATTTTTGAAAAATTCTTATCCAACATCTGATATGATGGATGATTCTATAGAGTTCTCTTACCTTTGGATAGATAATCGATGTCCATTGGTGAGGAACTTACTGATCTCTACGAAGAAGGACTTGGTGAAGAAGTTGAATCAAAAGATGAACTTGGATCTCTGGGAGGAGACTGCTTACTTTTCTATGGTGTCTATTGTTGCACCTGCTTAGAACCTACATCACTAGATTCATCATCACTGAAAATCTGGGGCTTACCCCATTCTCCCTCTTCATCAAAAATCACATCCCTAGAAAGCACAAACTTTCATGTCCTAGGATTGTAGAGTCTATAAGCTTTTGTATTCTCACAATATCCTACAAAGATGCATGCCTGACTCTTTGGATCGAGCTTCTTTCTTAGCTCATCAGGAATGTGAGAATATGCCAGCGAGCCAAACACTCTAAAATACTTAACATTTGGCTTTTTACCATACCAAGCTTGGTAAGGTGTTTGTCCTTCCAAACTTGCAGTAGGACTTATGTTCAAGATATGTACGCTGGTCCTGGTTGCATTTGCCCAATATGAATTAGTCAAATGCTTCATCTGAAATATAGACCTTGCCATATCCACAATGGTGTGATTCTTCCTCTCTGCGACACCATTCTGCTGTGGAGTGTAGGCAACTGTGAACTGCCTCTTAATGCCATGTTGCTTACAAAAATTCAAGAACTCATTAGAGGAGTATTCTCCTCCCCTATCTGATCTAAGACATTTTACAAAATATCTACTCTCACTTTCAACTCTTTTTTTGAAATTGACAAAGCATTCAAATGCTTCATCCTTATATTTCAAAAAATATATCCAGCACATTCTAGTAAAATCATCAATGAAGAGTAGGAAGTAAGAGTTGTTACCAAGACTCTTGGTCTGCATTGGACCACAGATGTCTGTATGCACTAGCTAGAGTGGATAGCTAGCCCACCATGCTTGTCCATGAGGAAATTTTGATCTGGCATGCTTCCCAAGAGCACACCCTTCACAGACTTCCTTACTATCCTGAACCTTAGGAAGTCCGGTTACCATCACTTGTGAAGTTAGCATTTTCAAACTAGCTAAATTCAAATGACCATATCTCAAGTGCCATAGGACACTTGGATTGGAAATAGCAACATTTGCTAACTTATCTCCCCCTGGCTAGCCAAAATTTAAAGGAAACAATCTATTCTTTGACATTGGCACTTGTGTAATGATTCTGCTATTTTTATCAAAAATAGTGCATTTACCCTTATCAAAAAGCAACTTGTAGTTATTTTCTAACATTTGACCATCACTTAAAATATTGTGTTGAAGATTGGGTGTGTAATAGATATCACTTACATGTTTGACACCTTCTTTAGTTGGAATGACCATTGCTCCAATGCCTTCAACTGCCAATGATTTATCATCTCCCAATTTGATGTTGGATTTGTATGAGGAGTTTAGAGTAGCAAAGAGCCCTTCTTTTCCACTCATATGTTTTGAACACCCATTGTCCAAGATCCATGTATCATTCATGTTCTGATCTCGTCGACCATAAGAGAGAAAGAGATTTGTGGCCTCTTCCTCTTCTCCAAAATTTCCAAACCGATCGCTTTGGTCGCTACTAGTTCCTTGTGAAGTCTTTGTCCAACAGTCACGAGCATAATGGCCAAGTTTGCCACAATTGTAGCAATATTTTTTTGAATTATCTCCTCCTTTGCCTCTGCCTGACTATTTTCCTCTATTTTGTTGTCCTCCTCTATTATGTTGTTCACCTCTGTTTGAGAATCCTCCTCTATTATGATTTCCTCCTCTGTTAGGAGTTCCACCTTTCTGATTATTTTTGCCTCTACCTCTATTCTGTCCTCTGCCATGGCCTCTACCTCTACCTTCTTGTGAAGCAAAGGCTTTATCATCTCCTCTGTAACTTGTGGAAGGAGTTTGCTATAACCTCTCTTCATGTGAGAGAAGTGAGCCAATTAGGGATTCAAAAGACAGAGAAGTTAGGTCTTTGGATTCTTCTATAATTATGGCAATTGAATTCCACTTAGGAAGAAGTGTCCTCAACACTTTCTTCACTATAACTTCAGGCTTTACATCTTCTCCTAAAGTGACCATCTTATCTACTACGGCTTTCACACACACAGTAATCACCAACCTTTTCACTCTCTTGCATTTTAAGAGTCTCAAACTCTCATTTCAAGGTTTGTAGTTTAACTTGTTTGACTTGGTCACTACCCCTATAAATTTCTTTTAAAGCATTCCAAGCAGATTCAACAGTTATAAAAGAAGCTATTCTAGGGAAAATACTTTTGTCAAGGGTGGCTTGGATATGATAAAGGGCGAAAGAATTATTCTTCTGTGCTTCCTTTCTAGCCATTTTATCAGCTACATTCAAAGCTGCCCATTCAGTTGCAGTAGGTTCAATATATCCCTCTTCAATCACATCCCAAATACCTTTGCCTATCAAAAGAGTTCTCATTTTAATTGACCAATACTCGTAATCACCACCATTGAACTCAAAGATTGGTAGACTAGTATTGGAAACCATATTAGAAAGCAAAATTTATTGCAACTTCAAACAAGTAGTACAAAGAAGTACAAAATAGATCACTGATTTACTGATTTAAATCAAATCTAACTTTCTTAATATGCTCATTGATTTGGCATTCTTTTTCTCGAGGATCACCCAAAACTGGAAAGGTGAAATTGTCTGCTTCGTCGTCACTAATTATAATGACTTCGAGTCGTCTGCTCGGTTCATAACTTCGTTTGAGAACATTTCGTTCTTCAGTTGCAGGTTTCACCTCCACTGGTTCTTCTTCCTCTTCTTCTTCTTCTTCTTCTTCTTCTTCTTCTTCTTCTTCTTCTTCTTCTTCTTCTGGTTCTGAATCAGGAGAGTGTGGTGTATAGCTCTCACTTGTTTCTACTTCAGGCACTGTAGGTGAATAACTATCACTTGATTGTCCTTCAGGTACTATTTCAACCATCTCAGATTCAACTATTCTTTTCCAAAAGATATTATCTTTAGAATCTACCTCGTAGCTAGAATTTGGTTTCCTCAGATGAGCAATCACTTGATTCTCTAATTGGCAAAACACTGTATGAAGTCCATACCGCTGGACTTTCCCGTCAAAGGAATCAGGAGTATCTCTTCTCAATAGAGAGAGTAATGCATGATAGCATCCGGATGACTAGATCATCCACCCAGAATCACACCATATGAAATGGGTTACAACTTAGTATGATGCCCAAAAAAACTTTTTATATCAAAAATTCTTTGCACCCTTTTATTTTTTTTTTATTTTTTTTCTAAAATTTGTTCAATTTCATATATATATTTTTTAATTATTATTTTTAAATGAAATGGATATTTAAAAAACAATAATAAAAAACTATATATAGAAATTATAATTTTTTAAAAAAACTTTTTAAAAAAACAAATAATAAAAATTTAATTAAAAATTTAACCTTTTTTTTTGTAAACCCTCGCTGGGATTCGAACCGGTAACCTCTGCTGTCTACCCGGCGATCTTAGCCGCTGCACCACATAGCTTCGGATGGTAGCAAGGAAACAAAAAAAATATTTAAACCTTCAAAAATTGTCACAAAAAAAAAAATAACAATTTTACCCCGACAGGATTCAACCCCGGGTCTCTGCTCTGCAAGGCGGGGAACTTCATCGCTAGGCCATGCTAGACAGACGGGATAAGAGAGGAAGGGTGTTCTATTTCAAATGGTGGCAGAATACAGTTTGAAAAAAAAAATTCTAGTTTTTAATCCCACATGCAGTGGGCAACAAGTGTTTCAAGGCTTTATCAAAGCCTACGAATGCTGTTAGGTTGATTGCCTTCGGGCAATCGATCCATCAAAATTTTGCCCGTCAAATGACCAATCAAACATCACCACATGGCACACATCGGAGCACTCATCCATGTCAGCCAGCCATGTCAGCACTCATCCAAGTCAGCCAACCACGTCAGCACTCATCCACGTCAGCCAGCCATGTCAGCACTCATCCACATTAACTCTGCCATGTTAGCATCCAGTCAGCTCTACCACGTCAACGTCCAGTCAGCTCTACCATGTCAGCATCCAGTTAGTTCCTGGTCAGCCTCGATCCACATGCTGCTAGCTTTGCCACCATGTTAGCCTGCTATCAATGTCCAGTCAGATCCTCGAGATTTGTGCACTCCTCGAGATACATGCGATAGCCACTCCATCGCTCCTCAAGATCTGTGCACTCCTTGAGATTCATGTGATAGCCACTTCGCCACTCCTCAGGATCCATGCACTCCTTGAGATCCATGTGATAGCCACTCCTCTCCTTGAGATTCATGTGATAGCTTCTCCATCGCTCCTCGAGATCCATGCGATAGCTTCTCCGCCACTCCTCGTAATCACCACCATTGAACTCAGGGATTGGTAGACTAGTATTGAAAGCCATATTAGAAAGCAAACTTTATTGCATCTTCAAACAAGTAGTACAAAGAAGTACAAAATAGATCACTGATTTACTGATTTAAATCACCACAAAGTAGTACAAACTTTATTGCAACTTCAAACAAGTAGTACAAAGAAGTACAAAATGTATAGTCTAATTTCCAATTTTTGCTGCCCTAGCACTGTTGTGACACTGTTAAAATAATTTTCTTCGCTATCCTAGACTGCTGCACTCTCCTTTGCTACCCTAGTACTACTAAGACATTGATAAAATATTTTTCTTCGCTGTCCTAGAACTGCTGAGACACTGTTAAATATTTTTCTTCGTTGCCCTAGCACTTCTGTGACATTGTTAAAATATTTTTCTTCACTACCCTAGCACTGTTGCAATATTGTTAAAATATTTTTCTTCGTTTCTCTAGCACTACTGCACTCACCTTAGAAGAAGAGATACAATTAAGACAAGAAATTATTGGATAAAAATTATCTATATCATCATGGTCCACAATGATAAGGAATAAAACTTGTCCACTCAACTAGTGAGTCTAGATGAGTTATGCTTTAGAGGTTTCCAAAAAAACATGAAACTATAAGTTACCTCTTTAAACATCCATACATTAGATGGAAAATGAAGTTGTATTCAGGATAATACAAATGTAAATAAGCTTCAAAATATAAATTACTTATGTAGTTTTAGTACAAAGTACTACCTTTAATCCACATAGAGAGGCTTGACAATGAATACTAGGTATGAGTAGTGTGAAGCACCCATATCAAACAAGGAGTCAATAATTTTAGAAATTTTAGGTATTAAATAACAATCAACAAGAAGAATAACCAAGTCAAGTAACTGATGATTCATTGAACTACAATATGTTGAATCCTAATCTATTAAAATTCTAGCCAATCGACAACATAATGACTTGCAAAAGGAAATCAGGGTTGAAAGTGACATACTTGTCTTATTTTTATAATATATAAATGTAATAATTTGCACTCATAATGAAAGGGGTATATACTCTACTATAAATAAGATCTTAGAGCTAGAGATCGATCGGGGGGAGCGGGAGGTCTTTCGCTTTGAGTGGGAGGACCCTGTTTCAAATTTTATACTTCCCCCTGCTCTAGTCCTGCAAATATCCAATTGGGTAGATATTCTTGGGATCTCCTTGCTACATTTCTAAGACCTCTACAGGATCCTCTTAGGGCCTCTAGGATGAGATTTTTCATTTTTGACATGATTGTAGTTGCTTTTTGGCTAGAACGACCTAAAGATTCTTTCCATGGTGGTCTCCGGTGGTGGTTGGATTTCGAATGGTCCAACTTGGGAGTTGGAGCTTCAGAGCATTTCTTGGTGGAATTTTTTGGTCTTTGGAGGATCCCGTTCTTTATTTTTGTATGTAGGGAGGGCTTCCTCTTCAAATCTAGGCTTTCGAAAGGGGCTCCCGCTTTCCAGTTTGCTTGTTGTGGTTACAACTTGGGGTTTAATTTTTGTATTTTTCTTAGTCTTTGGGGTAGAACCTCATTTTTATTGTTTGTAGTTGATTGAATCTTGTGGTTCTTTTTGGGATGGAATTTTTGGAGCAGGTTTGAGAACTTTTGATCTCTCTCTCTGAAGATCCATTTTTTGTCTGTTTCAAGGTTTTCAAGTGGAACATTTCTCTGCAGCTTCTTTCTGATCTTCGAGATAGGACCCTGTGCTTTCTCGTGCAACTGTGATTTAATGTGTATATGGATTTCTTCCTGGATGGATAGTTTGTGGGACTTGGGATGATCTGGTATGGATGAATTTTTGATGGGCTTCTTCTGTAGTTTTTTTTGGTCTTTGGTTGGGGATCTTGTGTGTGCTTACCTGTTGCAGAAGATGATCTCCTAATGATAACTCTTGTGTTATATTTTCCTTTCTAATATTGAGGTACCATAATGGATAGATTCTTATTTGGGTTTTTCCACATTTTGGTTGTGCACTTCATATCTATTGTAGTGAGATATCATGGCCAATGGAGATCTCCTTGTATTGTTGAACTATCTTCCAGGCCTTTGAAAGGCTCCTCCTTACGGACTTCCCCTGTTTGTGCCCCTTCTCCCTTGGGGAATTCAGTTTCACTTTCAAGCGGGATTTGAGTTTCAAATTTAAATTTTATGTTCTATTTTATATGGGGCCTAGTGTTCCCCTATTCCCACTCTAAGGTGCAAGCTCCATTTTTTGTGTGTTGGATTTCCTAGGTTCAGGAGGGAAAACCTTTTTCAAATTTTTGATCCCTTTGTAGATGGTCCTATGGAGGTTATCTCCCTGGTTTTGATAATCCTTGTTTTTTCCAGAAGTTGATCTTCTAGAGATGGTCTCTTTTATTGTAATCTCTTCATAAAAGTTTCGAGGATCCTTTCCAAACCCCTTATTTTAACCAATAAAAAAAATATCCTACAGTTCATTGTAAATATCTTTGACCATTTTGAGAAAGGATATAGCTACACTCTTCAAATGTACTCTTATACTCTTTGATTAATGGAAAACTATGCTTGACCTTCATACAAGATTGCATCTTTATTTGTTGAACCTCTTCTTGTATGCATGTGCAAGTGGTGATGCCTTACATTTTCTTGTTAATCCTTTTTTATTTGTATTAGAGATAAATTATGATTGTTGTTATTTGACCTCCCTAAAATGGTATAATTGGTCACACTCTAGCCTTACTACAACCTTTGGTTGTATTTTATTTGCTTGTCTTTGTTTTCAATCCTTCTCACTCTTATCTCTTAACATTTTATTTTTCATTAGATTAGGATAAATTAGCATAGGTTAGTGGGGAGCCAACTTGAATTTAGAGGTTGATGGAATTGAATAAATCCTTTTCCAAGGCATTGGACATAGGATACAGATCTTAGATAAATCATCCCCATGGATCAACAATAGCATAGTTGACAAAAATGTCAAATTTTAGGCTACAAGTTGTAGGTGTTAAGTTTTAATATATACATTGTATGCTAGCGTGCTAAATTATTATCCTAGTTTACAAAAGGCCATAAAATAAATAAAATATAGAAGAAGCTAAATTATGCTAGTATGATTTATACATAGCCATGCACATTAAGTTTAAAGTAATAATTGAAAATTGAATTAGTTTCCTCTTGGGGCGAGTGCAAGAATAGTTTAGAAGGTAGATGTAGAACATTCATATGTCCCCTTATAGCATCAAGTAGTAGAGTGAAATGTTAATTGTTGACAAGTTACATTGGATACATGAATATTTTTCATGTGGAACATTGGTGTTTGAAGTTGTATACCATCACCTTGTGTTTTTGGTACCATAAACTATAGTATCATATCAAAGATGGATGCTAGCATCATTATAACTACTAGTGCTAGGCATGATGTTGGTGCCATGTCATAGCATATGTTGTGTAAATATCTAAAGAGGTACCAAGATTAAGAGGGTTACCTTTATACTAATATGTATGTAAATTTGGTGTCATAAATGATAAAGACTCAAACAACCTATAGTACATTTAAATCACAATTAATTGGAGATGTATATAACTCCTTCCAAATAATATCTTTAAATAATGATTATCTATAAATATATAATATTTTTATACCATAAAATATTATTCTTAAAAATTCTTACATTATTATAAAACTTATTATAATTACTTAATTAAATAATAATTACTAAAAGTAATATATATATTAATTAATTAATTATAGCTTTATTAAAATCAACTTATTAACACTTACAACTAATGATTTTAGGTTCAAGGTTCAAACCGCGACGTGGGCGAGTGTGTGAGGGATGGGTGTGATGGCTTTGTGTTAAATTCTCTATTGATAAGTATAGCTTTTGGCTTTACAAGGGGTCATTGGGAGGAGACTGCTCAACCCAAAAAAACATGATGATCTTAATCAATTATAAAGAATATTTTTGCTTAAATTTTCACATTGCACATTAAAAAATAAAAATAAAAATAAAAATTCTACAACTACCATACCAACAGTAAATAATAAGTGATAGACCTTTGTGAATCGATATATTGGTTACAGTAGTTGTGGGAATTTTTTTTTTTTACATAAAATTATAAAATTAAAATATAATTGAATGAAGGTAGTAGATGGATTGGTTTGTATTGAGTGTTTGTTAACTTAAAATCAAAGATTTCAATTTTCTAGGGTCCTTTTATTTGGAGTAAAAAATTACTCAAGTGGGGCAAGGGTTATAGTGGTAGTGTTTTTGATTCGAAAGATTATAGTGGTAGTGAGTGTAGTCTACTGGCAAGGATGCCACTTGTATTATCCATTATGCGACTTGGGTTAAATACCATGGTGGATATCATTATGTGACTTGGGTTAAATATCAGGGTGGATATGTATAAGAAGTATTATTTAAAAAAAATCTCCCTCATTCAAAATAAAACGATAATTGTTATAATTTTGTTTTTAAAAAAATAAAAATAAAATAAAATCTAATATCTAGGAGTGTGCACAAGGAAAAAGATTAAAGATAAAAGTTATGGTGTTACATACAAATGTTTTTTTATAGAATTTTTAAATACTTGTCATTGTAGGAAGAATACTTATGCATTTGGAATGTTGTGAAAAAGGCATCCAGTCATGTAATGCCAATAATGAAATGAAAGATTTTAATTACGTCCGACACCCAAATATGGTCTATGGGACCTCAAATATGGAAGTACAAATACTCAAATCATATCATATGATCTTTAATATTTTTGAGAAGGTTGTTCTTTCTCCTGCCGATTTGTGTTAGCAATTCTCCAACTTTTTTTAATTTACTGTCTTCAAATAAATCTGTAATAAACTCGTTCTTCAAATAATAGAATTTGACTTGTTGAACATTGTATGGGACCAGTATGCACATAAAACTCATTTTCCATAAGGGAAAATGATTTACACACAAGAAAATGACCATTAATATGGTTTAAATGGTGGACTATAATAAAATAACACAACATGCCTCAAAGATTTAATATTTTAAAGGACAACTATATTACATCAACCTGGTTCAAAGAGAATTTACCCATTTGTAATATCATGGAGTTTTATAATAATTTTAAGTAAATAATAAATGTGATTAGTAAATTTTTGAATTTTATTATATTAAGTTTGAATGAAGTAAATTTGAATGGTTGTTTAAGATTTAAGTTATGAAAAGTATATAGATTCAATATATGAGATGTAATATGTACAAGTGTTTGGTAAATAGTCTTTACCTAGTTATAAATAATAATTTATGATAAATTATTAAATATATAAGTATTTTGTTGTATATTGAAATAGATGTAAAATATAAAATAAAAAAAACTTTATTACTTATAATTTTATATGATATTTTAAATTATTTATTGGTCTTTGATAAAGATTATGATAAATGGTTCTTTTTAATATTTTTTTAAATTGTTGATTGCATTTTTTTAGGTCATTCTTTATTTAGTTAGACCATGAATTTTTAATTAATACTATCAACAAGAAGGTTGGTGGACAATTGGTTAATACTACCCTTGATTTACAACATATTATTGCATAGATTTTAGGGTTTAAATATGGAAAACCACCATAAAAATATCTAACTATACCCTATTCTGATAAAGAAGGAAGAACTCTAGGATCCAAATTGAGAATAAAATATTGTCTTTCTGATTTGAAAGGTAGGTTCATAACAATAGAAGGAAAGGTTCAACAAATAAAGGTTACATTGTAATCTAACCTTGCATATAAAATGTAACTCTCAATATTATTGGTAAGCATTGCTTCCAAATTTGACAAACTCCAAATATATTTTTTTGTAAAGGATATGAGGAGAAATTTAGTTTTCCTCTTTGCAAATGGGATAAGGTTATAGAGGAAAAAATATTGGAGTATGTTTGTGAATTTGCATATTTATGAGTTTAGCTTTAGGGGTAAAGCATGAAAGGAGATTATTCAAAGATAAAGAAAATAATTATAGAAAAATGCTTTAAAAAGAATAGGCTTTGTGAATTGAAAAAATTGTTCATGAAGCAAACCTTTACTAGAGGTTTGACAACATGGAAATTCAAATAAAAGAGTTTCTAGTCAATAAAAAAAATATATTAGTGTAACAAAACATTACACCAAAACCTTGAGACCATAGTGAAAGCGCGAATACACCAGGATCCTAACATTCCCACCCACTTCAAGACTGGACTCTAGACGACGGGCCTGAATCTTTGTCCGCTTCCACGCAGGGACTCTGGCATGGTAAATCTGACTTTCCATCAACTCTACGACTCGAACCTGGGTGGGTGCTCTAATACCAAATACAATGAACTGTTACACCAAAATATTGAGGCCATATTGAAAGCGTGAATACACTAGGATCCTAACAATTAGATGGTCAATTAATGAAAGGAATTATTCAAAATTTTGGTCTAGTATGTGGGTGAACTATTATCCTCTTTTTTTATAAAAATGACAACCGTTGACCTAGGTTTGTTTATCTTGTAAAGGTCCTTCGATTTAAAAAATTATTTTGATATAAGCAAAAAGTCAAGTTCTTGGATTTCTATTTGCAATTTGGTTGAGGAAGAGGACCTCAAAAAAGCAATGAATGAATTTCAAAAGATGTTTTAAGTGATATATTTGCTCTTTTTTGTGAAAGGATGAGTTAATTTAGAATCTATCAAAATATGATGCGTAGTCTATCAAATTAGGATAAACGTTTTAAATAAATTAATCCTACTTCTAAGGATTTCTCTTGGAATAATGTTTAATCACCTAAGGTCCTACCTAAAGCCATGACATTCTTTGGTTAACAATCCAAAATAAAAATCTTATATGTGATAATTTGCAAAGAATAGGATATCATAGATATTTTAGGCATACCTTATGTAAGGAGCTTGAGCTAGAAACTTTAGACCATCTACTTTTTTATTGTTCCTTTGTTTCTATTTTGGTATATTTTTTAAAAAACATGAAAATACATTATGTTGCTTTCTCAACATTATAAAAGTTGATGAAATATTGAATAAATTATTTAAAATCCAAAGCATGAAATATTATGTGGTGGATTGGTCCTATCATTAGTTGGAATTTGTGGCTTGAAAAGGACAATAATTGTTTTAACATAAATATCAAAATCAAACCTAGTTTGGATTTGTATTGTTGTCTCTTTTGTAGAATATTTATAGGCACAATGCTCATCATGGGAAGTATTAAGTGTGAAAAAATGTGCTAGTATCTTGGTTATAGGATTTGAAGGTACATGTAATAATTATTTGTAATAGGATCTTTATAAACTTATGGTAAAATAGAAATGTCCAAAAATTGGACTTATCAAGCTTAATTTTGATGGTGCTTCCAAATGAAATCATGGAAAAGTTGGCAAAGGTGGTGCTTTTTAGGTTGATAAAGGAAAACTTCTCCTTACCTATTTAGAATCATATGGAACTTCAATATATAATTATGCATATGCTAGGGTGCATCTTACAATGATCAAGAAGGCCATGGAAAATGGTCAAAGATATATTTCAACTAATAGGGATTTGCATATTGTTATTAATGTTATAAAAAAAGGATGGGTGGATAAGATAAACAATAATATTATTCTAGATGTCCATTAATTTTTGATGGAATTAAAAATTCTAACATATATGTAGAGAAGGAAATAATATGGAAGGTAATTTAATCAATTATGAAGTTGATATTTTAATAAAGAAAATAACAATTAGAGAGAAATGAAAAATATTTTGAGTAGAAGGAAATTTAAATATGGTCTATCTAACCTAATAATAAATGTATGTTTTGTTATTTTGATGAAAGCGACCCCCAATAGAAGCAACATAAAACTTCCTAAAAATTTAATAAAATCTAACATGTAAATTTAGCATTGAAATATAGATAAAATAATTTATTACAATCTTATTGTGATGTCACTTTCAAGACTACCAATAGGTAGAACATTCTAATTTAACAAAATTTAAAAATAGTTTCTTTGGAAAGGATGTGGCAAAAAAATTAGGTTTTATATTTTAAAGTGAGATAGGGATTAGAGAGGAAAGAATGTTGGAGGGGCAGGTTTGCAAAATTATAGACATATAAGTTTGGCATTAGGGGAAAAACTTGTTTGGAAACTATTTAAAGGTTAAGGAAAGAACTAGAAAAAATAATACTTAAACAATATATGATGCTACTTTCAAGATTACTAGTAGGGATAACATCTAAATTTTATAAAAGTATTTAGAAAGGTTATGACGAAAAATGTAGGATCCCTCTTTATAAGTGGGATAGGGATTAGAGAGGGAATAATATTGAAGGGAAAATCTTGTGGAATTGCAAACTTATGATTTTTAATTTAGGGGTAAAACTTAGATGGATTTTATTGAAAGATTAAAAAAAGAGTTGGGTAAAAACGTAACTTAAAAAATATACAAGTACTTTCAATGTGTAGACACCAAAACAGCACCAATCCGATTATGTGACGACAAGCACTGATCGCACCAACACACACAGCCCCCAGGGCAGCCCTCGGAGGTTAAACAGTGGTTCTAACCACTCACACAGCAGTTTTTGTAAGTCAGAAGCAATTTGGCACACTTAGACACTTTGCCTAGTACTCGTCTCAAAGTGAGACTTAAAAACTGCCTGTGCAATGAGACGATTACTAGGCAAAGTGTCTAACACTCACACAGCAGTGTTTTTGTTTTCTGGTTTTCAGTTTGAATGGCTTAGGGAAAGATTTCTTTTCATTTGCTTGTTTCAATTTCGCAAAATTAAAACGAACCCCACACATCACGTTACATTTTAAACCAAGGCGTTGGTCGTAAGACCCCAACCCTTGAGCAAGACCAATGGTGGGTTCATCACCACCTTGGCTTAGCTTTGCATCCATTCCCCGATTTTCAACTGTTGTTAGGCATAAATCCTGACAAAAGCTGACCGAGGGCTGCTGGGGTGATTCCCATGCGCGCGAGGATAAGTCTTCTATGGTAGGTGCCATTAACAGGACAATCCCCCTTCCGTACCGCCTATGTACCATGTACCATCTGCTCTCACGTACTTATAGTCTCCCTCTCGTAAGGGCGGGTATATAGAGAGGTTGGTATATCGGCCTGGCTGGTATATTGAAGGGGCGACCATTTTTTGGGAGTTATAAGAGCCTTCATACTTGCATTTAAACGTTTCACAAAAATTTTCAAAAACAAAACAAACAACAAAAAAACACACTAAACCAGATCTAGGGCACACTATTAATCTTTAAAAGAGATAAGCATTGCTTGTGAGTGTGTATGCTATTTTCTGTTTTAGACAAAAAAAAAAAATCATAAAAAGAAAATCATAAAAAGAATTTTTGCATTTATAGGATAGCATTACCATGGTGAATACTCGTAGCCAAGCCCAATCACGGGCAGAAGCTGTAGAACATGCACCAAGAGAGACAAATCGTCTCCGATATAGCCTTGAAGACTTAGTCATTCCGCCTCACCGGCGGGATACAACAGTTAGTTCACATCATGCAGAACATGGTTCTAGAGCCCCATCATGGCGGGGCACTCCAACCCATACAGTCATAGAACAAGGTTCTAGAGGTGTCTCAAGGAGTGGCTCTCCAAATCAGGCCTTCAATAGACGAGACTTTAGAACCCCTTCTCTAAAGGAAACTCATGAGCAACAAGAATCTTTTCAGGAAAATAACGTATATATACCACCTGGTCTAAGCACGAAGCCTCCCTTTGAAGTTCATTATGGATGGCCTAGTGATGAAACATTGTGTAATGCTATGGAACAACAACGGGTCCAAAATGAAGAATTACATAATGTTGTGGTTCCTAATTTACCCCCAATTAATGTCGAAAATAGTAGACCACATCCAGAACAACAAGTCCGCCCGACAGAGCAAGGCAATTCTGCCCGCACCTTTTATGCATATCACAGACAAAGAGAGGAGGATCACTACATCCCTCCAGTCCAGTGTCCAGTACCAAAAAGATGCACGTCTGCACCTGCATTATATCCAGATCGCTTATTGAGACCAGAGTTTCAAGTTAATGCGGCCAACCTCGACAGAGGGAAGCAACATGTAGGGGTCTCAGAGTACTATGATCGAAATAGATATGTAGGAGAGACATCTCGGCCTATCAAACAAGAGACAACAGCACAAAGTAACTTGGAATTTACACAACTAGCCACCCGCCAAGCGCAAATCATGCGGCTTAAGCAAGAACAACAGGAATTAGAACATTTGTGTCACCTTGATCAAGAGCGTATTCAGCGTCAGACTGCTGAAAGGTTTCACAACCATGCACGTGAGAGGGCCCCGATCCCTCGTGCACAACACTCTGAGATGTATGTGAGGCACAACCCTTTAGGGCGAGATAGGTCTCCATGACTTCAGCAAGCATTGCCTCCAAGACCTTTTAGACCTGAGCGGGAGGCCATTCCCCGTGACCATGATGGGTATCCTCCACGGGCGCCCATCCATATTTATAGGCCTAGGCCAAACACTCCTCACAAATATTATGAGGATTATTACCAAGAAGAAGAGTGGGTTGAAACACCCTATCAAGGCGGAAGGAATGCTAACCATTTAGTCATTCAAAGGCCTCAAGTTTCCCGCAACCCACAACGGGAACAAGCTAAGGAGGAGGAAATTATATCCTCCGATGCCTACAAAGTGTTGTTAGAACGCTTGGAGAATATGGAACTTAAGACTGGTGGGCCTCAAAAGCCTACCTTGCGCCAACTCCGTAGTCATCCAATACATCCGTCAGTGCCAGCACCTCCATACCCTGAACATTTCAAGCTGCCCCAGTTGGCACTCTTTAAAGGGGATGAGGATGCTCAAGAACATGTGACTCGATTTTTGAGTCAGTGCTTTGGTATACAAGACAATGATGCATTGCTATTGAGAACATTCATAACCACCTTTGCAGGGTCTACCTCGGATTGGTTTACCCATCTACCAAAGCATAGCATCTACAATTTGGATCAACTAGTGGACGCATTCCTAGAACGTTTTGCTTTCAATACAAAGAAAAAGGCATCACTCAGTGATCTAGCTAGCCTCAAACAGTATGAGGAAGAGTCCATGGTCGCATATGGGAATCGGTGGAGGACGGTGCTTTCAAAGTTGTCCTATCTCCCTCCTATGTCCGACCTAACTCAAATGTTCGCAAAGATCTGTTTGCGATCGATCTCTGTGCTATTGCAACTGCAGCAATACGCCACTTTAGAAGAAGCTCTGGCGCAAGCTAGACGTATCGAAGAGATCAAGATACAGGATGGCAAAATTGCCAAGCCTAAGAAAAAAGAGTGGAACAAGAGCACCAAAACAGGGAATACGTAACAAAAACCCGTCGCGGTCAATCAAGTTGCTATTAATGCCCCTACGCCTGCCCAAGCAACACAACCTTCAAAGGCTAATTATCAGGCGGTGCCTCATACTAATTATGAGAAAGATAACAAAAAATAGGATCAAAATCAGCAGCGTCGCCCTAAGCGACAATTTACTCCATACACTGAGTCTAGGGATTCCTTGTTTGACCGTTTGTCAGCGGCAAACTTGATTAATCTGCCAGATATTCCAACAATCGATCCTAATGCGCCAAAGTCTAAGGGCTACAGAGAGGATCTTTTCTGTAGATTCCATCGAAGGAGAGGGCATGACCTTAATGTCTGTTGGACGTTTAAAGGTTTAGTGCAAGATCTTATTGATAATCACACATTGGTAGTGGATAACCCCATCGCACCCAACAACCAACAAATGGGTGTTTTCAAAGATCCTTTACCCACACATGATGCACAAACAAAACCTTTGCATGTCAATGAAGTGCAACAGAGTTACCCCATGGACGGGTATGTTGGAATGATAAGTATTGTGACAAGAAACAAGAGACACCCAGGAGTTGTCCTCATGACAACCACTAGGGAAGCTTCATCCACGTCACAGCATCAACTGAATCCTACACAGTTGCCCCCACCTAGACCAGTGGTCACGATTCGATCTAGACTTACTCAAAGTCTACGGACCACATCGGCTAGGCTCTCCATTTATGAGCTTATTCAACAATCGGCGCCCCATCGGGAAGCTCTTATGGAGATATTAAAGGCAATTGAGTTGCAACCCCACGAAGCGGATTCGTTCAACAATTTTGTGGGGCATGTTAAACAATGTATTGAACCAGTTATTACCTTTAGGGAAGATGAGCTAAAAATGGTGATCGGAGATGTACCGGATCCGCCCTGCACGTTATTGCGCGGGTCAACGGGACTCCGTACAAACGGGTGTTGATAGATACTGGTTCTTCCAGTAACCTTATTACAACCGTTGCACTGAAACATCTGAAACTACCAGCCTCTCACATTGCACCTTCCACTTATACCCTTCGAGCATTTAATGATACGATATGCTCGACAGTTGGCACAATTGTCCTGCCCATACAAGTGGGACAAAAGATCATTCCTACGTTGTGCCACATTTTAGAAGGGGAAATGGCTTACAATATCTTGCTTGGACGGCCTTGGATCCGGGATATGAAGTGTGTCCCTTCAATTGCTCATCAATGTTTGAAATATACATTTGAAGGACAAGTGCACGTGGTCCCTACAGATTTGGAACCTTTTAAGTACTTGCAATTCGGTGCAAATCATGCCGCAGTAGACCCTTCCTTCAACGCACATGGATTTCCAGTTAAATCCATCTAAACGGGGTTCGACTAAGCAAGAATCTCCCTTGCCAACTCAATCAAGTTCTCAAGCGGGATCATCTTCTTCATCCAGTCCTCCCACAACGACGCCACCTACGATGGCCACACCAACGGACAAAGGAAAGAAGCCCCTGGAAGCGGAACCACCTCTAGTCTCCAACATCTCTACGGGAGAGACGCCTAATCGAATGGAAGTTGAGACGCCTAGTGCACCCCACATGGAGTGGACTCAAGGAGAACTCCCATTCACTTCCCCTCAATCGCCAATGATTACTTGTTGAGATGTCTAACACAGGCATGGGGGAGTACATAGTGCGAAATGTTGTTGCAACGCCCACACTTCAGTCTATGCAAGACATGGGAAGACCTCGACTCCCCATAGGCTCCGTGGTTCCTTTAGGCTACCCACCTAATCAGACAAATTTTATTTTTGGGGGCCTGGATCATGGCATTGAACCTTCCCGAAAAGAAGAAGAAGATGAAGATCCCTTTATGGAAGATGTCAACTATCTGGCTAACCCAGACTTCGCATTATGTTATCTTAGCCAATGCAATTGGCATGGATACGGGTTAGGCCGGTATGAACAAGGAATGCGTGTTTTGTGTCAACCAAGATACCAAATGCCTTATGACAAGTCAGGAGTAGGGTTTAACCACCCTTTGCCCCTCGACATCTTGGTCGAAAACATGCAAGGCCTAGGGATAGGCAACAAGGATGGGTTGGCATCGGATCCATATGCCAATCCAAATACGACTTATACATTGGGGGACTATTTCCCATTGCACACAAATAACCTTGTTGACCTCAACAACCCTTTCCCTACGGCTAAACAAGGAGAAACCTCACGGACTCACCCACAAGGGGAAGATGGACAAGACCACGAAGGGTCTTTTGAAAATGAGTCGGAGGACGATCATTCGCATGAATATCAAATGAATGATGATCAGGAAAGCTTCTTGAGGATGTTCCCATTGAATGATCCTAGTGAGCATAGGTTGCAAGATCCTTTAGACATAGATGACAGGTTGGAACACTTACACATAGATCCAAGACCTAGGAGGCATTTCACCCTGGCGCAGTTATAGCAATTACTGCACCCCCCACTCCAGGCATACAACGAACATCTTCCGCCTAGAGACCCTATCAACTCATCAGTGCCTAGGGCAGACCCTATTTGCAGGACTGCGTATAGGGCTGATCCCTTTGTGCCAGTGCCCACAGAGCCAGATCCAAAGCACCACGAACATCCAGAATATCAGAGTTGTCACATTTGCGGTAATGGAGATTACAATCATTTCATTAACATGGTCTCCATTGACTTGACCGCCCCCATCCATGATCCAGCCAATCCAACATGATTATTGCATCTAGACATAGAAGCTATTGATTGGGATCGCATCGACACACCACCATCTCCATCGAGTATTGGCCTTGCGATGGGATGTTTCATTTCACTCCAGGACAGGACTCAGGATGTCTTTCATGCTGAGGAGGAACTTGATGTTCCAAATGATGATCTTAATTCAGCAAATGATATCCATCTGATCCCCATTCCACACCAGTTGGAAGACGGATCCCATATGTCAGTTGAAGCAACGACTGATGTAGACATCGGCACAGATCCAATGAATCCACGGATTCTCAAGCTGGGGGTAAGTCTTTCCCCTGAAGAGCGAGCCGATTATGTTGCCCTTCTTAAGGAAAAGAAGGAGGTTTTTGCATGGTCATACAAAGATATGTCGGGACTAGACCCACAGCTAGTCACGCACAATTTAACGCTTGATCCGACAATCAAGCCAGTAAAGCAAAAACTACGCAAGATGCATCCAACAGTAGCCTTAATGGTAAAAGATGAGTTACAAAAGTTGTTGGATGCCCAGTTTGTCATCTGTGTGGATTATCCACCATGGTTGTCTAACATGGTTCCTGTCAAGAAACCCGACGGGAGGATTCGCATATGCACTGATTTTTGAGATCTTAACAAAGCGAGTCCTAAGGATGATTTTCCTTTGTCGAGCATCGACGCGTTGGTAGACGCTACAGCAGGCCACGAAATGCTTTCCCTTATGGATGGTTTCTCAGGATACAATCAGATTCGTATTAATCCTGAGGACCAGCTAAAAATGGCATTCACAACGCCTTGGGGGACATTTTGTTATAAGGTCATGCCTTTTGGCCTTAAAAATGCCGGAGCTACCTACCAACGTGCCATGACATACATCTTTCACGATTACATGCACAAAATTTTGGAAGATTACATGGATGATTTGTTGGCCAAATCTCTTTTGCGCCCAGATCACATCGGTGACTTGAGTAAGGTCCTTGATCGCCTCATTGAGCATAAAGTCAGACTAAACCCCAAGAAGTGCGTCTTTGGCGTCACCTCTGGAAAGCTCTTGGGTTTCATAGTCTCCAAACGAGGAATTGAGGTTGATCCAAACAAAGTCAAGGCAATCCTTGAAATGCGTCCCCCAACCACCATCAAGCGACTCGAGAGTCTGCAGGGAAAGGTTGCGTCGATCAAGCGCTTCATAGCGCAGTTATCTGACAAATGCCGACCCATGAATAAATTATTGCATAAAGGGGTCACATTTCATTGGGATGACGAGTGCCGATCAGCCTTTGACGACATTAAACAGTACTTGGCTTCGCCACCGCATGCGGCACCACCCAGAACCGGGAGTGCCGTTCTATTTATACATCTCAGCCATCGAGGTGGCATCGGGCGCCATCCTTGTCCCAGAAAAATGAACTTCACGAGAGAACGAGGCTACATACTATCTTAGCCGCACCCTGGTCGGTTATGAACTTAACTATGCATATGTTGAAAAACTACGCTTGGCTGTGGTGTTTGCTACCAAAAAGCTATGCCACTACATGCTTAGTAATAAGACGTATGTTGTGTCTAAGGAGAATCCATTGCGATACATGATGAGTCGTACTTATCATAGTAGCCGCACGGCGAAATGGATCATGTTGTTGACGGAGTTTGACATAGAGTTCATTGGACAGAAATCTATAAAAGGTCAAGTCATTGCCGATCAACTAGCCGAGGCTCCTCTTGAAGACGATCAGCCTCTGACTTTTGAACTACCCGATGATGGGGTCTTCCATGTTTTAGAGTCGCCAGATTCGATGAGCCTGAGTCCCAGGTGACATAACCCTTTTCTTCGATGGTTCTAAATGTGAGCAAGGGGGTGGTGCGGGAATTGTATTCTTCACTCCACAAGGTGCTCCAATGCCCTTGTCATTTAAATTAGACTTCCCGCTAACCAATAACAATGCAGAATACGAAGCCTTGCTCATAGGTCTTCAGACAGCAATCACCATGAACATTAAACGATTGAACATCTTTGGTGATTCGCTGTTAATTGTCAACCAAGTAAAAGGGATATACCAATGTAAATGTCCAGTTTTGAAGTCTTATAAAACCCTTGTGGATAAATTCTTGGCACAATTTGAATGGTATGACATCGAGGCACTCCCTCGATCATCAAATCATTTTGCGGATACTATGGCCTCCTTGGGGTCACTTATTCCGCAAGACCCTTTTGGTGAAATGACAACCATTCAGGTTAAAACATTATCGCAATCTGCGATGGAGCGTGCAAGCTCTGATTCGACGCTAGAAATCCACATGATCCAGATTGAACCATCTCCGGATAAGTTCTCTCGAATTCGAGATTGTTTGATTAAAGCCAACTTGGGGTCCTTGTTCTCCCCGGCCCCTCTTGCTAGCAACACCACGTTGTTTTTACAAGTTCTTTCCTGTTCAGCTTTTGTTCGGGATAAACTTCAAAAGGGATTGGCCGTTCATACTATCGAGGTTTTTGATCAGCAAGACTGGTATACACCCATTCGGGATTACCTCAAGCTAGGTAATCTCCCACTTGGATTGACCCAAGCCGCGAAAAGATCATTCAAACAAAAAGCGGCAAAGCATGTCTTGGTAGGAGACATTTTGTATCGTCAAAATTATGAAGGAATCCTCCTTCGTTGTTTGGACCAGCAAGAGTCCGCTTGGGCGATCACCCAAGCTCACGATGGTACATGTGGTGGCCACTTCAGCGGTATGGCCATCGCAAAGCGCATTCTTCGCATGGGTTATTATTGGCCATCCTTAGAGCGAGATTGTTGCGCATATGTGAAGAAGTGCGTGAAGTGTCAGCATCATGCTAATTTGACACACGTACCTTCTCAGGCCTTACAGCCGATTCAATCGGTTTGGCCTTTTTCACAGTGGGGCTTTGATCTAATTGGAAAGATCTCCCCTACGTCGTCGGGTCGTCACACGTTCATTTTAACGGCCACTGAGTACTTTACCAAATGGGTGGAAGCAATTCCGCTGACCACTACGACTGGAGCTCGCATTGCGGAGTTTATTTTGCATAACATCATATGTCGTTTTGGTATTCCATCCAAAATAGTCTCGGATAATGGGACACCATTCAAGAATAAAGATGTGCGTGCTTTGACCACAAAGTACAAGATTCAAGCATAGCTTTTCAACACCCTATTATCCGCGAGGCAAATGGGCAAGCGAGGCGTCAAACAAAATGCTAGTCGCCATTCTTAAAAAGATAGTTGCGAGATAATCATAAAGATTGGCACATTCAGATCCCGCTTGCCCTATGGGCTTATCGCACCAACATTCGGACGCCCACTGGGGCAACTCCATTTTCGTTGGTGTATGGCTCCGAGGCGGTCATGCCTTTTGAGTTGGAAATTCCTTCCCTGCGCATTTCAATGCAAGAGTTCATCGATGATGACACTGCACGGCAAGCCCGGTTAGATCAAGCGACGTTGCTTGACGAACGACGCGTTAATGCTCTCGAGCATTTGCGTATCTATCAAGAGCGACTTAAGAAAGCATACAACATGAAAGTCCACTTCAGGGAATTTTAGGTTGGTGATTTGGTCTTAAAAGAGAACCAACAGAATTCTAATTTGCCCTCCCATCTTCGGGATAAGTTTGCAGCAAACTGGTTAGGTCCTTACATCATTGATAGTAGAATAGGACCTGGAACATACCGGCTTGCCTCTCTTGAAGGAATCAAGGAAAGAGAACCCTTGAATATCATTCATTTGAGGTCATTCCACAGCTAGAGAGCCATAGTCCAACAAAAAGCTCCAAGGATTACCACAATCGCTTGGTCAACCCAAAAGCTCCAAGGATTCCCACAATCACTTGGTCAACCTAAAAGCTCCAAGCGTTACCATAATTGCTTGGTCAACATAAATATTCAAAAATCAACAAAAACAACATAAAAATCAAAATCACAAAAACAATCGCATTTCAATTCCATGCATTCTCAAAAAAAAAAAAAAAAAACATTTGCATTTCCATTCCATGCATTCTCATAACAATCAAAATACAAAAGTATAGTTTGCATTCCGCATTGCATACATACATTGCATACTCCGCTAGGTCATATAAGTCAAAAGCACCATAGGCTGTCATTATTTGGCAATTCCCTCATTTCCACCTTAGATCTATTTTCATAAACACCTACATCCAGCATATCACCCTTTTATTTTTAGCATCATCAGTGTCGCCTAATGTATATAGGGTTTTCGTCATTCAGATGTCTTTAAATTTCTAGCCAAGAACTGTACACAATTAAGCAGATTTTACATGGGAAAGTTTTACTTGGATCACACCTTGTTACGTAGCATCCCAACACATATTAACACACATAAAATAATTCCTAAGTTGTGTAGACGAAAGATGAAACCTGCACCGTAATCCTGGTTACCATAAGTGAAACGGCTATCTTGCTTATCCCCCTGTGCGAATGACCCTAGAAATGCTGAGAATTGGCAAAAGGACAAGCTTCCTCCCTACCCAATTCCCCATGAATCCCAAGTTCTCAAAAGTTGCAAAACCATCAAATATTTGCAAAACGTCAAAGCACTAAAATTTGACATCCTACAGTGCACACATCAAAAGACACAAATAACAGTGATTATCATCACTCTATATTCAAATCCCTTGCTCAAAAAAAAAAAAAAAAACAAGACGAGTACTATCATTTTATCACTACCAAAGAGCAAGTATCCCAATACCCTTGAAGAAAAGAAGGGAGTCGACCTTGAATCCCTGGAATTCTCAGCATTTCGACGAGTCATGAGGCAAGCTTCAGTGCCGATTTGGTTGATAGCCTATTGGTTCTTGGTGGTAAACCTCTCGCATGACGATATATCTATCACATTAACTTGTGTACGAGATCAATGTTTGCATGTGGATGAGCTAGCTTACGGTATCCTAGATAACATCGCGAGACAAATCGACTAAATACAATAAAGGAGTTCGTGGAGCTAATTAGGTGATCCTCGGTACGAGGTTCGGTTGAAAGCCCATCTGGCACTGGCGGTATCTTGATGAATAACACATAAATGAACTCAATTGCACACACAGGGATGTGAAATAACTTGGTTAAATTCAAGTCAAATTTAGACCTTGTTCAGAAGTCTTGTGAGATAAACGAACAGTCTTGGTTAGTTAGTTAAAAATATCTGCATTTCAGAAAAGCTTAACTACATTTTCAAACAACCGATACATTTCATTCCATACATCACCATAAAACAATAGACAAAATACAAAAACAAAGTTTTCATATGTACAAGCATTCCACAAAGTTATCTTATTACTATAACAAGCCACTCCAATTTTGTACGAGTCTATGGTGCATCGACATATCATCCATTCCATATGCATACATCATATAAATTAGCATCATCACATTCATATTAGCATATGCATACATCAATGTAAAAACATGTACATAAACATAAATCATGCAAAAAAAAAGATACACACCAAACAGAATCATCTGTATATATATCACAACAAAATTGCCCGTAGGCTACAAAACTGGTCCTCAGACCTCCCTCCCATCATCCAAACTCCCAAAACCCCCAGCCTAGGGCGTCGACCACCATGATCACGCGGGATCGGTGCGACGAGAGCTACCCCCCGCGGTATCTGTTCTCTGAGATCTCTCAGGGCGACTGCTCGCCCCTGCATCCCGACCACTCGCACTGCCCTCCTCTCACCGCCTACACCGGGATGATGCCGACTGCTCCGTCCCGCTGTCTCTCGTCCTGTGCGACGAGCCACTGGTCGGAGGCTCTGGTATTCGCCCACCCAGGCAGAGAATCTCAGCCTCCATCTCTGACCGATGCCGCCCCCACGCTTCCTCTCGTCGTCTCAAGTCTGCCTCCCGTAGCCTCCACTCGGCCTCTCGCCTACGGTAGTACGCAATGGCATCATCACGCTGTGCTAGCTGCACCCGTAGGAGATCCCTCTCCCGTACAGCATCCGTATCACCACCTTGCTGGCGAGACGCAGCCCCTGCGCTCTCCCGCTCTGCCAACTGTGACCGCAGGCGATCCCTCTCCTGTGTCATCTTTTGCAACAATCCCGTCAAACGTGCTACCTCAGCGCGCAACCCTGCCTCTGTCTCCCCCGGAGCCGGCCGGCTCTGACGCCTCTGCATCTCCGACTGCTCTTCCTCCTCAACATCATCTCCTGCCTCTGCCACCTCCACCATCTCTACATCTGCAGGTGCTCCCCAACCCTCTCCTGGTGCCTCTGCACCCTCTCCGCCTCCCGCTGCCTCCTCTCCTCCCAAGGGCCCCTCCCCTCGCCACTGCCGTAGCGTCCACCACTCCTGATATTCGGCTGTCACGCCGACGTCATCAACATCCGGGATGTCCAACACAGCATCTGACTCCTCCCCTAGTGGCTCGAGGATCGGCGCAGCTAGGGTCCTCTCATCACTCCGGCGTCGGTAGGCTACGGGCTCCCCAGGCAATCCCTGGCGTACCCCAAACTGCCGCGTCACTCGGAGGTAGTGGAAGTACTCCTGCTCTGTCCCATGTCGCCCAATCACCCATCTCCCCCTCCGGACCCGTCGAAGCCAATCATCTACCTCTGGCCATGCGGGACAATCCCGATATGGCCTCCATATCACATCTCTGGGAGTCAGTCGTGCTAGTGCATCTCTGTAATGGTCCACGTCTCCCGCGAACCGCCGACTATGCCCCCGCTCCTCTGATCGGTACCATAAAGCACCATACCCAATATCCCTGTCCACCATCTCCGCTCGGGTAGTCCAGGGCAACCCTCGTGGTCGCTCTATGGCTATGTGCTGCCATGCCCAGCACTGCAACAAGAAACTGCACCCCAACCCCTTCCGCCTCCGACAGTGGACCTCGTACAACTCATCATATAACTGCGCCAAAAGCGTCTGGCCCCACCTCATAATAACCGGCTCTATCATCGGGCAATCCACTAACTGCCATACTACCTCCACTAGGTTCCATGGGAACCTCGCTCCTAATGAATCTAGCAAGAGCATGTTGGAAATGAGGCTCATGAGTACTGCATGCCTCACTCCCAACACTCCCCTCGCGTACCACCATCGTACCAGTATCCCCCCAATCTGACAATCCAGCTCTGCCCTCTCCAACGAGGTCATCCCATCCCCATCCCCTCCATGTCCAAAGTATCGCGTCAGTACCGCCGTCCTCTGGCTCCGTGGTGTCGTCCGAATGGGAACCCCGTCTATTGGAATCCGAAGAATCCGATACACGTCCTCTAGGGTGACTGTCATCTCCCCTGTAGGAAGATGGAAGGTGTTCGTACGAGCATCCCACAGGCCAATCAATGCGGTAATGTACGCCCGATCTGCCACAACTGCATCCAACCGAGCCACATGCTTGAGCCCTAGGGCATCAAGCCACTCCCAATCATCATCAGTCAACGCCTCGCGGGCATTAGAAAAAATGGTCGGTACTCGATGTCGACTCTTCACCACCTGCACATCACAAAAAAAAAAAACAAAAACAACAAACATCAAAAACATGCATCATATCACCATTACATGTACAAAAATGCATAACTATACCGTACTATTTTTCATTCACATGTACATCAAAAAAAAAAAAATCATCAATTTTTCATTTCATCATCAAAAACACCAAAAATTTGCCATGGTTTACCTACGGTTTTTCCTAAGTTTACCATTTCAAAACAAAAAATTCATCCATTTTGCATCTTTAATTTCATCAAAATCAATAAAAATTTGACATGGTTTACCTACGGTTTACCTAAGTTTACCATTTCAAAACAAAAACAATTCATCAATTTTTCATTTAAAAACGACAACAAATTTGACATGGTTTACCTACGGTTTACCTAAGTTCACCATTTCAAAAAAAAAAAAAAAATTCACCTTTCATTTCATCAAAAATGACAAAAATTTGACATGGTTTACCTACGGTTTTATCTAAGTTTACCATTTCAACCAAAAAAATTCATCTTTAATTTCATCAAAAAAAAAAAAAATCGACATGGTTTACCTACGGTTTCGACCTAAGTTTACCATTTCAATAAAAAACAAATTCATTCATTTTCCATTTTTTAATTTCATAAACATAACACAAAAATATGGGCATGGTTTACCTATGGTTTCGACCTAAGTTTTACCATTCACATAGAAAAACATTTTTCTAACCATGGTTACCCTAAAGTGTTACTCTAAGTTTCATTTTGGGTTTATCCTATGGTTTTCCATCTAAGTTTCCATCAGGTTTGCATCCATGTTTCATTCGGTGTCATTCATTTACCTTTTACTTTAATTAATTAGGGTTTCATGTTTAAACACAAGAAAAACACCATAAAAACAACTTTGCATTTTTCAAATTGACAATCGAAGAGATAGTGCACTTACTGGTCTCGCCTCGGCTCCGCCGCTCGACGACCCGGTTTGTGCACTCATGGTGGTTGGATGATCCGGCAGCGCTTCGCGTCAGAAATCTACCTCCTCCTCCCAGAGCTCCAAATCGCAATCGCTGAACAGTGCAAATGAGCCAAATCCGTCATTTTCGCATATTTATAGTTTTTGTCAGCTGGTACTCGTCCTTCATCGGGACGAGCGCTTTTCGACGCGCTCGTCCCACCCCGGGACGAGTACCTTCGGAGATACACTCGTCTCACCCCGGGACGAGTACAATCCTGTCACTCGTCTCACCCGGGACGAGTACAATCCTGTCACTCGTCTTACCCCGGGACGAGTACAATCCTGTCACTCGTCTCACCCCGGGACGATTAAAAGAATAAAAAAAAAAAAAAAACACAACAAAACCAAACATAAACATGACAAATGCCAACAAAATCAAAAATAGGTCAAAACAGTCAGGAAGCTGCTCGAGCATGCTTAGCGGTAAACCATCTAAAGGCACCCTTGCACACGTCATCTTGGGTCAAGCGACTCGTCGCTTTTCTCATGTCGGTCATTCCCTCATCGATTCGTCGCTTGAGGGGGTAGTCACACTTAGTTGCCAATCAACAACATTATACCTAGTCTTGGAAAAGACACGCATTCAAAGGATCATTGCAAAAGACAATCGCGCCCTTGCTTGGGGCAGCAAACAAGCAATCATCACAAACTAATCATATACTTGGCATTCGTGAATCATGAACTCAAGGTTCCCACAACAAAAGGTTGCGCCCTTTGCCTATTCATGATTGATCAATGTCTAAGTTCAAGTAATACCTCACCGAACCAGGTTAATGCTTGACTTAAGTTCCTTAGCTCGTCAGAAGCAAGGATTCAAGAATGCGTGCCCTTTCCATACTTGGGGCATCAAAAGTTGGTTAGGTTATTGAGAAACCCTAATCATTAGTGCTTTGGTTATATTTTTGCTCAGCGCTGCGCCTTGCATAACGCTTCCCAAAAAGGGGCATCTGTAGACACCAAAACAGCACCAATCCGATTATGTGACGACAAGCACTGATCGCACCAACACACACAGCCCCCAGGGCAGCCCTCGGAGGTTAAACAGTGGTTCTAACCACTCACACAGCAGTTTTTGCAAGTCAAAAACCAATTTGGCACCTTTTGGACACCTTATTTCTTATTCGTCCCACCTAGGGACGAGTAATAATTTTACTCGTCTTTCTTAGGGACGAGTGCTTACTGGCACTCGTCTCTCTTAGGGACGAGTGCTTGATCGATAGATACTCGTCTTTCTTAGGGACGAGTGCTGACTGATACTCGTGTCACCCGGGGACGATTACCGGCGCTCGCTTCGGGGTGGGACGATTGTAGAGTTTGACTTGCAAAAAGTCAAATCTCGGCATATAACAACTCAGAACTGTCACTTAGCTTTCCCTGCATGGCATAGGAGTGCGAGTGAGCTCTTTTAACAACACACATCTGCCACTTAGCTTTCCCTGCATGGCATAGGAGTGCGAGTGAGTTCTTTTAAGACAACTCAGATTTGCCACTTAGCTATCCCTTCATTGCATGGGAGTGCAAATGAGTTTTTCTAAAACATGCAAAGACATGCACAGAGGCGGTTAAGAAGCCCTTGATCAAGAAGAAGTCTTCTCTTCACAAACAAAAGCATTCATGCAAAGAAACACTTTTGCATGTTAATTCAAAAAGACCCCTTGGGTCTATAAAAACGGTGAGTTTTCTCACCCAAAAGGGATATACAGAGAAGGAGCATTTTGAGCGACGAAGTGCTGCTAGTTCACTTACTGGCGATTTGTGCTTTCATAATCGTGGTATTTCTTTTAGTTTCATGTTTATGCTTTTGTCAAGTCTTTCATTTCATTTAGATTCATTTCAACCATCGTTAGATTCATCTTTTATGTTTCATACACAGGTGCTACTGACTTTCTTGTTTGTTTCTTTGAGTGCCGAGTTGCAGCATTAGAGGAGCGGCGAGGAGTCTACCTTACCAACGCAAGCGGCGGCAACATTTGGCCCGCCCATTCCAAACGTGGGCATGCGGAAGGAGGAAGACTAAAATCACAAATTGTAGCAAGACCAATATCTAACGCTCCTATCCCCTAAAAAGGAAGGAGACGTAATGTAACACGAATTGAAAAGAATATCAATAAAAAGGGCTATAGTTTATATTGCTTTTATATCTTATGTTCATTCATTTGTGTTCTTTCCTTTTAATGCAATTTTGTTTAGTTTTTCCTTTTTGTTTCCGGAATCTCGTGCTTTCACAATGCAATAAAATATGTAGAAAATGAAGCATAGCTAAAGGATCACCAACATGGAAATTCATATCAAATAGTTTATAATTTATCAGGAAATATATTATATGGTCAATCTATGAGGGGGATTATGTAAAGTTTTTGTTTGATGCGTAGTCAAGCCTTATCCTCTTATCTCTAATTTAAAATGACAATAATTGGCTCATGCATGTCTAGCTTGTAAATATCCAAAGGTTAAGATTATATTAATGTGAGTAATAACACAAGATCATGGATTTATAATAATAACTTGATTGAAGCAGAACATAAACAAATAGTAGATAAGCTTCAACAAATGTTTCAAGTTAGTTTAGAATCTATCAAAATATAGTGGATATTTAGGCAAGTTGGGATATAAGGATTTAAAGCACTCAAGATTTACCACTCTTAATGATTTTCCTTGAAAGAATGTTTGGTCACAAGAGGACCTCCCTAAGGCCTCAACATTTCTTTTTAATTGTTTGAAATAAGATTCTTATAGGAGAGTCTAAAAAGAAGAAGATATCATGGACATTTCAGGTGTGATTTTTGTGAGAAATATTTAGAAACATTATACCATTTACCTCTTCATATTAACTTTTCTTACAACATTTGGGTTTGCTTTTTCAAAGAACATGAAAATATATTAGGTAGGTCAATCCACATTGAAAGAGTTGATGAAATTTTGGATTAATTATTTCAAAGCTAAACATTATATATTCTATGGAGGATTGATCCTGCTAATATTTATTGAAATTTATGACCTGAAAAGAATAATATTTTTTTAAAGATATATCTCAAAGTCATGCCCAATTTTAGAACCATATCATTGACTCTCTTGTAGAATATTTACAAATATAGTGCTCATCAAGGAAAGTCTCAATTGAAAATAAAGAGGTGCTAGCCTCTTGGTTATAAGATTTGAATATACATTGAAGGGTCATCTATAACAATAACATAAAGGATTTGATTTGATCTAAGGTAAATTGAAAATGTCTAAAAGTTGGATTCATCATGCTAAGTTTGATGGTGATTCCAAATGAAACCATAGAAAAGCTAGCAAAGGTGGTGTTTTTTGGTATAATTAAGGCAAAATTCTTCTCGCATACTCAAAACCATATGGAACTACAATAATAACTATGTAGATACTAGGGCACATCTTACATGGATCAAGTTATTGATGGAAAATGATTGGAGACATATTTCAATTGAGGTGGATTTGAATATTATTTTTGTTACTATCAAAAAAGAATAGGTGAATCATATTAACAATAACATTATTCTAGATGTCTATTGATTAATGGTGACCATAATATTTTGGAAATTCCAATATATTTATAGTGAAGGAAATAAAGTGGTAGGTAATTTAGTCAATTACAAGGTTTATCTTTCTCTTGTGATATAGATAAGATAAGAGAGTCCTCCTATGGATAACCTTCTCAAGCAACATACGTTTCCTATCTATCCATGACCATAAGATGCATGGTAATCACACGTGCAATTAACAAGGTTCAAGATAGAAAATTTTCTCGTATGACAATGTCTTCATTATCATATGACCACCTCTATTGTATGGTACTAATGTAAATATAGTTACAAGAGGTTTGAACAAATGCCTTCCATCACATAAAAATTACTATAAGTAAAAATCAGACGATAAAACCCCCATTTACATAAAAACTGCAATACATGGAAATAAATCGATAAATGCTTTATTTTCTCATTCCTGGATTCACCTCCATAATGTAATACAAGGGGAATATATATAGATATCCCAAGAGAAACCCTAAAGCTTAAAGCCCTAAAGATAAAAAATTACTATTTTTGGCAAATTATTTTTTGGTCAAAAATTATCATTTTTAGTAATTACTATTTTTAGCAAAAAAAAATTTGTTAAAAATTACCATTTCTAGTAATTATTATTTTTGGAAAATTGTTTTTCCGTCAAAAATTGCTATTTTTTAGTAATTCATAAAAAAACTAGGATTGACATGCAAATTAACACACAAATTTGTAACACCCATATTAGGCGTCCTAGAAAATCTTGACACCTAATCATGCATAAATAAAAATTATTTAAAAACTTTAAAAACACCCTCTGAAATATAGGCTCTTGCATCATTCTCCTCTAGTTGAAAATAAATTTTATCCTATGAGTTCCTTTGATCAAACTCCTACAACTTTTTGCTTTCAATATTTTTCAGTTCCCACTCTAAAATCTAAGTATTATCTTCCTATTGTAAACCTTCTCACTATACCAAGTATTTGTTGTAGCTTTCCTGCCTAGTATTGATTGTCTTCTTATCAAGTACTTGCATAATTTTTGCTTTCTTCTTCTTGGGTATATGGTACTCCCAGTTTATGACCTCTTCTTCTTCACCTTCATCTTCATCCTTATGATATTCATACAAATCCGAAACATTAAAAACTGGTGAAATATCAAAATCATTAGGCAACTCCACTTTATAGGTATTATTATTCATCTTCTTAAAAATTCTACATGGTCCAATTTTGTTATATGTGCCCTTCAAAAACCTCTCCTTCTTGAGGTGAACCATCACCATGTCTCCCACATCAAATAATTTTGTCCTCCTACTTACATATGATGTTGTTTTATACTTATTTTTGGTAGATAAGATACTATAGTATTAATACCGGGTTTTATAGGTTGACCCAAAACCTTTTATAAAAATCAGCCCAGGGCTGTTGATGAACATATTCTTACTAAGGATCCTATATATGTAAAATCTACATGCCACAAAAACCATTACATCCGGTAAGGCACATAGCTTATTATCAAAAAGAAACTTCCCATACAACATTTTGGGTATACCCTGACAAAACACACATGCATCATAATTACAAAAAAGAAACAGACATAGATCCCTTCCTTGAGACAATGGAGAAATAAAAAGCTATAGACACACATATCAGAGTACTGAAAAAACTCCCACAAGCTCTGTATTGACAGTTGCTCTTAATAATTCTTTGGTAATTGCTTTCTTTTGTATATGGTATGCTTTGGTACCACATACTATCTTGGCCAATCAACCTTGGAGAAGTGAACCTGCTAGCTAGATTTATGGCGGTGGCTATCTGGTGGTCCACGTGGCTTTGGTTCAAAGTATTATATTGTTGTTTCTTTCCTTCCCTGTGATTATCAACCAAACTCAAATTACTAAGATGCCTAGGAGCCATGTTATATAATATGTGACTATCCCCATTAGTCTTTGTGGTATTTCCAAGCAGCATCCACCAATACTGATAGCTCAGATAATTTTTATTGTGAGTCCAATTCAAAAAAGAGATGAGAATACTCCTAGCATTCGAACTTACAGTGCCTTCTCTGTTGGTAAATTTGACTATCATTCTTGGCATTCTTGTTGAATAAGCTTCTCTACTTCACTCGAGACACCGTGTTCCCATTTGAAAAGTCCATCACCATTGACACCCAAATTGGCCAGCTTATCAACAATTTTGTTAGCTTCCCGAAAGACATGTTGGGCTTTTCTATCCTGTCTTCCCTGGAAATGGATCCTAGCCTCTTCAACAACTATTTTAATCCTTCAAGGAGGTGTTTTCCAATTATTGAGGAGATTTATAACATGCATAGAGTCTCCTTCTACGATCAAATTTCCTTCTAAGTCTTGAGTCATTTGAAGGCCTCTCCACATAGCTCTAGCTTCAACTTCATTGTTCATCCTTGTTCCCAAATATTCAAAAAATGCAAGCATCATATTCCCATTATGATCTCGCACAATGCCACCAGTGCCTGCTCTGCCAGATTGTCCTTAGCTACTCCATAAAAATTAATCTTAAACCAACCCGTAGGAGGTGGAGACCACTTAACATTGGATCTGGGGTTGACTACCCTAGGCACAAACTCATCTAACAAGGTTAAGCTTAAATATTGAGCAATCATGATCTCCTACAGATGAGGTTTACAAATATCAAAAGGGATAAGGTTCACATTCTCGTTGGCAAAGGATAGGATCTTGGAAATGATAGTTTGATGATCATGGATAGACTCATTAAAGACTCTATGGTTCCTTTCTAACCACACCTGCCAAAGATAGTGATTGAGACAAATTTTCCACATGTATCTAAGTATTTGGCTTGAAAAGGGGCAAGGCCACTGGATGAAAAAATCAAGTACGGTGGTTGGTTTAACCCATGAAATATTGAAGGCTTGAAAAACCCCACTTAGGACAATCAAGGAAAAAGGGCACTCAAGGAAAATGTGATAAATGGTCTCCCAATTAGCCCTGCATAGATAACAATGATTAGTGATACAAATACCTTTACACATCATATTATCAATGGTTAGAATTCTTCCTTAGATAACTAGCCATGAAAAGACTACAATTTTTGGAATTAAATTTTTTATCCAAACTAAGTCCTTTTGGAGGACAAAATCCTCGTCATCAAGCAGAAGCTTGTAAGCTGATTTAGCAGTGAACTACCTATTTTCTGTAGGAGCCCAAGTCACTTGATCTTCCTTGGGTCTCATGGGGATAAAATGTTGTTGGAGAATGTTATAAAGATCATTTGATTCTACTTGAAATCCCTGAATCCTTATTTATTTCCACTTCATTCTGCCTCTATCCTTAACCATATAATCGGAGACTTTTCTACCAATGAGTTCTTCCATGATATTCTGATTTGGGCTAAGTTAGGATATTGCGTCAGTGGTTCGTCCTTAGCCCACCTGTCATTCCAGCAATTTATCCTCTCACCATTGCCTAAAACCCATATTAAACCTTTTTTTATTATTTCCTTACAATTGAGAATTGCTTTCCAAAAAGCAGAACCTCTGATTGGAACTGAGTCACTTAGAAATTCCATATTTTGAAGATACTTTCATTTGATGATAGTTGTCTATTCATTTTCTTCACCAGAAATGAGGTGCCATGCTTGCTTAGATAGTAAATCTAAATTCATATGAGCAATTCTCCTCAGACCTAAGCCCCCATTGTCCCTGGGTCTGCACACTTTGGTCCATCCTACAAGGTGTATCCTTTTTTTCTCCTCTGATCCAGTCCATAATTTTTTTTTTTGGAGTTTCTCAAATTTTTGGAAAACCTTCACAAGGGCTTTAAAAATGAAGAGGAAATATACTGGAATGCTTTGAAGAGAGGTCTTAGTGAGGGTCAGCTTTCCTGCTTGAGATAGAAGATGACCTTTCCATCCAGCAAGTTTTTTTTAAATTCTTTCAATAACCCTGTCCCACATTGACTCTCTCGGAGAACCAATGAAAAGAGGGAGACCAAGATACAAAGTGGGGAGGTTTGCTATATCACACCCTAAATTTTTTACAACCCTTCCTTGCCTCTAAATGGGGGTGTTCAAGAAATATAAATTGCTTTTACTAAAATTAACTTTCTGACCAACAACGTCCTCGTAGAGTTGCAAGATGTATTTAATTATTTTGGCCTCAACCACTGATGCCTTAGTCAATATAAGGGTATCATTGATGAATTGTTGGTGAGAAACAACCCTAGTGAGAGATGTTGTCTTGATTCCCGATATTAGCCTTGAACTACAAACATTTTTTATGGTTCTACCTAAAGCTTTTGCCACAATGATGAATAACATGGGGCTGATAGGGTCCCCTTGCCGAATTCCTCTGCGACTTTGAAAGTAACCAGCAGTTATTCCATTAACTAGAATTGAGAACCATGCTTTAGAAATACATTCTTTGATCAAATTAACCCATTGGTGGTGAAAACCAAATTTAATGAGGACAACAATCAGAAAGTCCCAATTTATCCTGTCAAATGCTTTGTTCAGATCAAGCTTGAGGGCAAAAACAGACTTGTTAGTCTTATGAGTAGAGTGCAAAGCTTCATGAACTGTGATAACTCCATCCAAGATTGACCTGCCCTAGAAAAAGCTTCCCTAGCATAGATCTATGATGCAGGGCAGAATATTTCTCATTCTATTTGCAATGGCTTTAGTTAGGATCTTGTCAGAAAAATTGCACAGACTGATTGGCCTAAAGTCAGCCATAGATTCAGGGGTTTGCTTCTTAGGAATTAGAGAAATAAAATTAGAGTTGATACCTTTTGGGATATGATTGCTTGCTTGGAATTATCTAACAACAGAAATTACATCCTCACTTACGATGTCCCAAAAAGCTTGATAGAAATGAGGGGGAAAGTCGTCGGGTCCCGGGGCTTTGTCTGGCTCCATGCTAAACAAGGCTTCCTTAATTTTCTCATCAGAAAAGGGAGCTAGAAGCTTAAGGTTTATATCCTTATTTATTATGCTAGGAATGGATTGCAAAAGAATATCTTTGTCCTCCTCATTAAACTGCGATTCCTAACCAAGGATAGAATTGAAATAAGTTACTGCCTCCTTTCTAATTTCTGTTAAGTCTTGAGTAATAGAACCATCTGCTTTTTTTTTAATTTTATCTTGTTATTGCTTCTGTTTCTAAGCATGGTGACGTGAAAAAACTTGGAATTTGAATCTCCATATTTCAACCAAAGATCCCTTGATTTTTACCTCCAATAGATTTCCTCACAGGCCAAAATGTAATGAAACTCTGCTAGTTTTGTTCGTTCCTCCTGCATAGTAGTTTCATCAGTATCACCATGTTGGATCCACTGATCAATTATCTTCAAACTTTCAACAACCTATTTTTTATTTTCAAAGAGTTTTCCAAAGACCTATTTGTTCCAAGTTCAAAGCTTTTCCTTAACAAACTTTAATTTGCCAAAAAGTTTAAAAGCTGCACTACCCTTGACAGGCTGCTGCCACCACTGACTTAAGTTATCTCTAAAATTGGAATGTTTGATCCACATAGATTGAAATATGAAAGGTTTCTTGAAGTACAGAGAGTTAGGGATCTCCAACAAAATAGGATTATGATCAGAGGCAATTTTAGGGAGGGCTTGCAGGGTAGAATCATCAAAAAAATTTGTAGCCTCCTTTGATATAAAAAACTTATCAAGTCTTTCTTGAATGAGATGACACCCTATCTGCTGATTGCTCCAGGTATAATTTGCTCCTCTAAGTTTTACATCCATACACATGTTGGAGTACACAAAGTCATTGAAATCATCCATGCTCCTGATAGGTGGTCCATTTCCACCCATTTTGTCTGAAGGGTAAAGAGGAGTGTTAAAATCCCCAGCCAAAATCTAGGGGACATTATGGAATATTTCACTCATATTGCCTAAGTACTCCCACAGTAGAGCTCTCCCTTGAATTGAAGTCGGGACATAAATATTTGAAAGGATCCATGACCTATTGTTGTTTATTTCCTTAAATAAAACACTAAAAACTCTGTCATATTTCTAAATAATGGTGCCTTCTACTATCCATGGATCCCACAAAGTCATAAGGCCTCCAGATGCTCCTCTGGCTGATTTGCAAACCATCTCCCCTTGATTCCAAATTTTTTTTGCTATTTTTTTTTACTGAATCTCATAAGTTTTTGTTTCTTGTAACATGATAATAGTTGGATTCACTTGATTTCTTATTGCACTGACTTCCCTGTGTTTGGGCAGGCCATTGAGGCCTCTCACGTTCCATGAGAGGAAATTCATTTAGATTGTTTAGGATTTCTTCCTCTCCCCCTCCCTTGAGGGGGTTTTCCTAATTTGTTGTCTTTAGAACTCGAAATAACTTGTTGAAACAAGGTTCTCTGTTTTCCATTGGCAATGTCATTATCAGTTTTAATATTTTGATGCTCAACATTTGATATTCTCCCTCTTATTTTTTCACTACAAAAATCTATAAGAGACTTTATAGTGCTCCTGGTTTGTTTAGGACTAAACTGAGGGGAGGTAATTTGTTGCAGAACTGGACTGCCATATTCCTTAGTCTAAAGAGTTTCATATATCTCCACCCCTACATCCAAATCCTCTCCTTTTTTCTTGTATTCCCCTGGTCTACGAGACGGCCCCTCAGTAGGATTCACTTGGCTCCTAGTGATGATGTTAGGGAGATGAGATTTTTTATTTTCCAATGCCTCAACTTTCTTCCTAAGTTCTTCAAAATTAGGGTTTGGATTTGGGATGCCCACTAGGCTTGAAGTATTTCTAGCATTGGGGTTTAAGGATCCTGAATTGGATGTGGATTCTAGAGATTGTGCATTAGGGTTTGGATTTGTGATTCCCACAGGGCTTACAGTAATTTTAGCATTAGGGTTTGAGGATCCTTACTTGGATGGGGATTCAAGAGAGTCAGAAAGGTTAGCTTGAAGGTACTAGGCTTCCATGTCTTCTGATAATCCTCCTACTCCCATATTGGATAGAATTGAAAATTTATTTGAAACTAGAGGATTGGAACTTACCTGAGTATTTTGGTTGCCAAAAACCTGTCGTTTTACTTTGTCTTGCTAGGACCTTGCACCCTATCTTTTATTTTTTTGGTAGACATAGTTTGCTTGATTGAAATCACCTCTGCTATGGAAACTCATCAAATTTCCTCTGTCTAGCATTCCTTGCTTCTGCTTTTCTTTATTCATTGCTAGGTTAGGGCACTGATTGCATAGATGTCCTTGATTTTTACATTCTACACAGAATGTCGATCTGTTATCGTATTCTACCAGTTGTTTTCTATAGTATTCTCCATACTCTAGCTCCACAAACCTTAGCAATTCATTATTCAAATTAGCATTTACGCAGATTCATCCATGAGTCATCCTTGTCCTGGCCAAGGTCGCATGGTCAATGGATATCAGGTCCCCTATAGTTTTGGCTATGCCCTACAACCAATATTCATTGAAGAACTAGGCAGGTAGACTCGGGAGACGAACCCAAATAGGGGCAATGTTAATATTTTTCTTTTTAGGGTTGAAATATTCACCCCATCGTATGAGAAAAAGGCTCCTTTTGCCTAGAAACCAAGGACCTCTTGTTAAAATGTGGTTAGCATCCTCCATATTGTTAAAATGGATAATGAAGAACCCTCGAGTTAGAGCTACCAACTCCAAGCTACCTACCGATCACCATTTACCCATCGCCCAAGCCCTAATAGTCTCCATGTCTAGCCTACCTCCAAAAAACTTGCCTACCAGGGAGAATTCTTCCATTAAAAGAAAAGGGCTCATGGAACTTGTCGGGGCTAAAATTTTATTATTTACTAGAACTAAGGGCAGAAGAGAGATAACCTCATTTCTTTTTCCTCTAAGAGTCTCAGCAAAAGACAACCCTTTCTTGGGCCCCGCATTTTCCTTCGTATATTTTTTGTCAGGATATTTTTGAGGAGGGTCGGGTCCTTGTGTGATGCTCACCTCCAAATATGTCGCAGCATGACCACCTTCCTCTGGATCCTTGCTTGATCCATGCTTGAGGTTCCCACCCGCCCCTTTCATACCTGCTCTACCTCTACCGCCTTGGCTGAGATTGCTACCCAAAAAATTCAAACCCTCACTCCCACTGCACCCGCTAAACTTCATCTCATTCATTCCTCTTGTTGATTTCTTATTCTAGGAATAGTTTTTTGAGGTCTATTACTATAGACTACTTCACCCTAGGTCTTCTCTACACTTGATGTTGATTTATACTTTGCATTACTATCTTGCAACTTCTTTCTGACACCTTCTTGCAATTTCTATATGTGCTCTGCAAATACCTCTACATCATCACTGATTTTACACTGTATTGGTAGGTCAATCAAATATAGCACACCCTTGGGATTCTTACCATAAAAAATTTGGAAAGGATATTTTCCTGCTAAGTTCCACTTTTTCTGTCTTTCTTTTTCCCAACCGCTCAAATCCTAGATCACATCAATATGATGTTGAATATCCCTTTTTGAGGGCAGTCCATTTGGTAAATCCTCTAGTATGACATCTACATACTATTTTAGAAACTCTAATATTGTGGATGGTATAAAAACAACCTCAATATCCACCTTTTGTGCTATCAACATATAACAAAAACCAACTTCAATCATCCCTGTAACAAATTCTCTAGTTGTCAATAGTTTATACTTTGCCCTTCTTCCTTATACAGTAACAAGACCACTTTTACTCCATCCTTCCAAAATGTGTAAGTATTCCTTCCCCCATCATGCATAGCCTTCCTATCATATTTCCAAGGCCTCCCAAATAATAAGTAACATGCATCTATCAAAATTACATCACACCATACTTCATCCTTGTAGGTATTCCCAATTTAAAAATTAACCATACACCTCTTATCTATAGTTACCTCGTTCCCTTTCTTGAACCACGATATGCGATAGGGATACAAGTTCTTCTCATACTTCAAGTTAATTTTCTCAACCATTTCATTTGAAACCATATTTTTACAACTACCATTATCAATAATCATCTTACATACTTTTCCTCCAGATGTGCACCTAGTTCAAAATATATTCATGTGCAATCAGGAATCACCACCACTACACTTCGGTGGTGTTTTCGGTATCTTGGCGGATGATTTGCAAGTGGTTGTACAGGATGAAAAAGTGTAGGTTTTGTCAGAATCACTATGAATAAACCGTAATGAGTTATATAGCAAAATTTTAACTGGAGGTGGTAGTTATCTTCAAGAACATATGTTCTAAATTTCAATGAAAACGGAGAAACGAGGTGAATTTTACAAATGTTGCAAGACTCACAAAACGCTCTTTTTTTAAAAAGTGTGTCAGTAGCATTTTTTGTGGAAGTGGTATAGGAATATCGTAAGGAGTTAGGTAGTGAGTTTTGGTTTGGACATAGTCAGTATTGTAAATATTCTAAGTTTCAAATTTCAGAGAAAATCGAGTTACGAGGTGAGAGTTATGATTTTTGCAAAAACGTTACAAGTCTCTTTTATGTCAATTTGTGCCACTTGGGCAAAATCCTTTAGTTGGCCGTTTCGACCTTGAAGAGTCGCCAGAGTTTCAGTTTCAGTGTTGTTACACCTTCAATGCATCAAATAGATCATATTTTGTTTTTAGTTTGAGTTGTCACGTGGCTCCGAAGTATGAGAACGAGTAAGGTGTCAATTCTTTGCATGTGACGTGTTTGACGAAATGCTTCTCAATATAAAAAAAGGGAGTTATATTATTTTAAGTAGTTTCATTAAATAAAGATCTTTGGAGAAATTGAAAAGGTAAAATGAATTCAAGTGTGTGCATTTAAGTCGTAAGTGTTTTATTGAAGTGTGTGAATTTATTTTGTGCGAAGAGAAGAGTGTGTGGAGAAAAATAAAGAGTGAAAATCTGTGTTTTTGAGAAAAAGGTGAAAAACATCACTTTAGAATTTTAGGCATAACTTTCTCATACGATATCATTTTTGGTTAAAATTTTTAGATGAGGTCATAAATAGAGTTTTGCACAATACCCAGAAAGTGTTTAGCAATTGACAGAATGAGCTAAGAGAACGGTCAATTTTTCTATGAGAAGAGAATATTTATATATGTCATTTTATTATCAATATCAAAATCAAGTGGGTGCTTGGTAGAGGGGTTGGTGTTCCTTTCTGTTGGTGCAGATAAATCAAGGTTTGGTGCTCCTTTATGTTGATGTAGATAAATCAGGGGTTGGTGCTCCTTTCTATTGGTGCAGATAAATCAGGGGTTGGTGCTCCTTCCAGTGGGTGCTGGTAAATTTATTGTAAAGTTGGTGCTTTGCAAAATCTGGATTTGGATGGGAGTCCAAACAGTCATTTTGAGGATGTAGCAAAATCGGTGAACCTCGGTACATCTTGTGTTGTGTGATGTTCTCTTGTTATACTTGCTTTATTTGGTTTCAATTTTTCATTGTTTCAGATTTAAGAGTTGAAGATTTAAGTTTTAAAAGAGCTACACTAATTCACCCCCCCTCTCAGTGTCATTGTGAGACTAACAACTTGTTGAGCAGATTTGAGCAGGTTCTGAGTGGACCTGTTGAGCAGATTTGAGCAAGTTTTGAGTGGACTTGTTGAGCAAATTTGTGCTAGACTGAATGGACTATGTTTAGTGCAGATTTGAGATAGAGCTTTAGAGGTGACAAAGCATAGAGGACAGTAGTCTCCAGTGGATAGAGATCCATCAATGAGGGTAGTGAGGATAGGTCTTCTGAGTTGGGATAAGAGTCTTCAGTGGAGATATATCTACAAGCCAGTGCAGCAGAGGCAGTAGTCTTCTAGAGGATCACCAGCCAAAGCAAAGGAGGATTTCTCCAGTGTATAGGGATACATGAACTTGATTTAGGGTATTGGTATCTCCTTTGTACAAATGTCCATAAAAATTGTAATTGGGAAGGATTCCCAAGAGATTGATTGAGAAAATTTTAGTGAAATATTTTCTCTATGGAGTAGCCCACATTGGGTGAACCACGTAAATTGTGGTGTCTCTATTGTGTATAGTTATTTATGCATTGCTTTGATTACTACTATTGATATTTTTATCTACACATTGCTTAATATTAATTTGGAAAGAAAAGTAAAAAGTGGTCTTATACTGTTCACCCCCCTCTCAGTATAAGCTTGTGTTCTCCATTCCCATTCAGTATTAACATCTAGATCTACAAATAATGCTCTAACATGTTTTAGATCTTTATATGGGCAATAATGAGCATAATGGTCTTTCTTTTTGCAAGCAAAGCAACAGACATCCTTTGGGTCTTTCTTAGGAGCTTGTCTGTGTCTTTTAAAATACTTAAAAGGCTTATACTTCTTACCTTTACTCTTAACAAACCTTCTTCTGACTGTTCTAGGTTTCTTGTAGGTTTTTGCACCATCAATACCTGAACATTCTTTTATTGTAAGGGATTTTCTTGTTTTGGAAACCTTCTAAAATAAATAAATTTTATGACGTTCCTATCGCACTAATTCAACTATATCAACAAAATACAAAGTATTTATGTCCACACCCTATTGAGAAATTTTATCTAAGACCAACTATCCTAGACCTTTTGGTAAAGAAGATAAGAACTAAATTTTAACAAATTGGTCTCTGTGTAAATTCAATTCATAAACTTTCTTCATGTAATCCTGCATGTATTCTTCAAATCTACTCATATCATACAATTTTTTAAATGCAAGATTAAGCTGATATTATTTTTCTTTATTCACATTATTGGGGGTGAATTCTAATAAGAAAGTTTTATACAATAATGGTAAACCTTGTTCATAGACCTACGTCTTAGACTCATCTAATGTATGTACCCACCACTGTAATACCATGCCAGCAAAGTTTTTGGTGCACAACTCAATGATTGCGTTGTTATCAAAATTATGTATTGCTTACAGAGAGCTATAATGGTTAACCCAGATATGGATAACCTCTTGAGGATTAGGGTTGTCATCAATGTTTAGAATAAATGCACCTTCTTTTATGTTGAAGGGGACATAAACTTAGACTGTTGTGTTGTTCCTTCAACTCTGACCATGTTCATTTGTGGTTTAACAGAAGATTTTGTTTCTTTTTGTTTCCTTAATTTAATTTGTAGGGTTTGGTAACCCGTAGGAGTTATGTTAATTGTCTTAGATGCTTTAGCCAATTTTATAGGGATACTTGTTTTTGCCTCAAACTTTATTTTTTTACTATCTATCTTTACTGCAATTTTTTGTTCTTCTTGGAATAATCTGATTGCTGCCATATTTTCATTTACCTTCTATAATTTTGATTGTATTTCTCCTAAATATACTTCCATATTATCAAAAAAAATTTCAGCATACTGACTCCAGTTGTTGATGTAATTCATTTTTTAGACAGATTCAGACTTATCTGCAATATCACAACATCATATTCAAGAATGCAAGATATATCCACTCTTACTGTGGGTAATTCAATATCTGAAGTGGTTATGCAATGTTTCTCTTTAAGGGGTCATTTTCCATTTTCCATATTCTGAGCAAATAAAAGATGAAATAAATGTTGAATCAGATGCTCTATCTGATTACAATAAGATTCAAGCCACTCAAAATTTACACAAATATGATCCTTTCAAGGATCCAAAAATCTCAAATACCTCATAAAAACTAGTAAATATAAAAAAGCAACAAAAATGAGTTTATCATAAATTTTCTTTAGCATCTAAAAGTGCTCAATTATAGATAAAAAAAATGGTGCATTCATATCATCAGATTTTGTGTCCAATTTGTATTGCAGGATATGGCGGTATAAATTTTTAGAAAACGGATGCTTCTATAAATACTGGTGGTAACTTGAATTTTTGTCATGATAAAATGGTTCAAAATTGGATAGAATCCACAAAGGATTTCAGAGTGTCAACAATGAATGAACATAGAGGTTTGAAGTATTTTGCATTTAATATCCCTATTTAAATCTTTGGTAAAATTATATATGCTACCTTTGTGCAGATAAATGATGCAGGATATGATGTTGGTTTGGGAAGTCCATTATTAGATACTTATGGACCATACACAGTTGCTCGGCATTATTTAGTGTTGAATATTGATAATGATAAAATTACAGTTCCAAGAATACCAACTGTGTTTCATGCTCAGAAATTAAAGGCACAGTGGATTGATCCTTCTCTCAAATATATTATTAGTCATGAGCAAGAATTGGAGAACCAAAGAATTCAACAAGATTTTTTACACTCCTTAAGTGCTTTTAATATGGATGTCAATCCAAATAGAATACAAAAACTTGTAGAACAAATAGAAGAATGTTGTATAGAGCATCCATTAGAGAAATGGAGCACCGAGTCCCCAATGGCTAAAATTTCTACTTTTCACAATCATCTAGTTGTTGGAAAAAGAATAGTTCTAAATAAAGAAGATGATCAAGAGGCTAGAAATCAGACATAGGAACTTTTGCAAAAAGGTTTGATTTACCCCTCAAAATCTAACTATTCTTGTTCTGCTTTTATTGTCTAGAAAAAATTCAAAGCAAAAAAGAGGTAAGGCACATATGGTTATAAATTATATTCTATTGAATGTTATCACTCAAAATATAAAATGGCCTTTACCGGACAAGCAACAATTAATTCAAAGAGTAGGACATGGGAAGATCTTTTCAAAATTTGATTGTGTTTCTGGTTATCATCATATTAAAATAAAACCAAAAGATATCCATAAAACAACATTCACAACACCTACATATTTATATGAATGGCTTGCGATGCCATTTGTACCAGCACAATTTTAGATGAGGATGGATAGGATTTGTTAACCTTACCATCAGTTCTTGGCCAATTACATTGATGACTTTTTGGATTTTAGTCAGTCTCTAGAAGAACATGAGCAACATGTTCTAAAATTTAAACAATTGATGTTAAAACATGGAGTAGGTCTCAGTAGAGACAAAAAGAAATTCAAAATTGTTGTAAAAGAAGTGGATTTTTTGGATGTTCTACTTAAGGATGGTAAAATTATAATGCATAAACATGTTGTAGAAAAAGTTACAATGTTTCCTGACTAGCTGATTTCAAAAGACCAATATCAACATTTTCTAGGATGTATTAACTATCTACATGATTATTTGCAGTGTATCTCCATGATTACAAAACCCATTAGAGACTGTATAAAAATCGAGCCATTTAGTTGGTCCTCTGCAGCAACAAAGATAGTAGTCAATCTAAAATCTTCTTGTGAGAATTTACCGCCTTTAGAACCTACACTCTCAGGGTCATATATTTTACAGACAGATGCAAGCAAGGAGTTTTGGGCTTGCATTCTTTTAGTTAAAAGAAATCAAATAGAGAAAATTTTAGGGTACAAATCAGGTCAGTTCCAAAAACATGAATTGAATTATTGGCTAGCAAAAAAGGAAATTTTGGCCATAATAAAAGGCATAGAAAAATATAGAACATTGTTATTGCCTGAAGACTTTATAATTTGAACTGACAGTAAAAATTTCAAATGGTTCATGGGTAAGAAAATCTCTGCCCAACTCTGTCATGGTCGCTATGCATGGTGGTAGACCCTCCTGTCACAATATCAATTTTTAGTTGAGTATATTCCAGGAAAGGATAATTCTCTGCCAAATGCACAAACCAGAGAATTGGCACATATGCATATGTTTGGAGGACATCCTCAAGCATGGAAGCACTGGCCTTTACAAACACCTACTAAAATACAATCCTTTTGTCAAAGGATATGGGGATTCTTTCCTCAAGCATCGTAGATTAGATTTTCCATAAATTATGTGCCTTACATTGATTTTGTATATAATTCTACAGGTCGCATTAATGTGTTTGTCAATTCAGGTTGTTGGAGTCTGTTTACTTTAGCCATGATACAACACTATCTTAATAATGGATTTTTGGACGATGTGATTATTGTCAAAAATTCATCCAGGGCAATGTATATTCCTTTCTTGAATTTTTTCAATATGTTCATTTTAAATTCATCTTGGCAAAGAAATTTATTCACACACATTATAAGAATAAATTTTACAAAGGCTCCACAGGTTTCTGTCTTTGCGGATGAAGAACAAGTTTACAGTCCAGATCCTCCTACTCCAAAACCCCCTCTGGATGCTCAACCAAAAGATTCAAACATTGATGTTGTAGTTGCTCGTATGATTCAAGACTGTACAAACTACCAAGCATCACTAACCGACATGTACTACATACATGAATATTTTGCATGCCGATAGAAATTAAATTGTACATAAACTACTACGGTTAGACACTGACCTTCATCAATAAGGTTAAGACCACCGTTTGTTAGTTATCACATGTGACTAGTTTGTTAGTTGTCACATGTTGAATAATTTGTTATTTATCACATGTGACTAGTTTGTTAGTTGTCACATGTTGAATAGTTAGTCGTCACATGTTGAGTAGTTTGTTAGTCATCACGTGTTGAGAAGTTTGTTAGTCCAATACGTGTTGTAACTACTTTTAGATTGGGTTTATCTTTTATACCCACTTTTACATCACGTGTTGAGAAGTTTGTTAGTCCAACACATGTTGTAACTACTTTTAGATTGGGTTTATCTTTTGTAACCACTTTTAGTGTTGGCCCAATCTTAGGTGTACACATGTTCTAATCTCACTTCTTCTCGAGATTTCTTCTCATGTAAAAACTAGAAAATAAGACTCGATGCTCATGTTTGTCATCGAGAATTTTGTGTTGAGCTAATTGCTTTCTCTGCTGGCGAGTATAGATTCCAGCTTATTTCCAAGGGAATAGCTTTTGCAAATTTTCATTTACGAGTATGAGTTCTTAAGCAGTACCTAGTGCTCCACTAGCATTGTCTGACCTAGGATCTCTACTCCTAGAACCAGCCAATAGTGATATGTCAGAGGAAACCCATCCGAGGTGGTGAGGAAACTCCACTTTATGAGTATTATTGTTGTTGTTCTCAATTCAAGAAGCGTTCTCTAGCTTTTATGCATTGAATCTAGTGTTTCCTAGCAACCAGGGATTAATTGCAGAGATAAGAATAATGTATCTAGATTCTCAAACCACAGTAAACTATAATTAATGGGAACCTCATAAACTTATCCTCGCGCTAGGTGGTTTTAAAAAAAAATGAAAATAGAGCTCTAGATCAAAAGTTATGCCTCCTATAAGGTTCTTTGCAAAAGCACACCTCTACAACTGATCGACGTAAGCTGATTGGTTGTAGAGGTGTGTCAATTAGCCTAAGTCAATCGACTGTAGAGTGTAACTGATTGGCTTAGGCCAATTGACAGTCCTATGCAACCGATCAGCTTAGGTCGATTGACACACCTCTACAATTGATCGACTTATGTCGATCAATTACAGAGGTGCGCTTTTGCAGAGAACCTTCTAGGAGGCATAACTTTTGATCCAAAGCTCCATTTTCATTTTTTTTAAAACCACCTAGATCGATGAGATCTACACAAAAATATTAGTAAAATTCTCAAAAAAATTTGAAACCGATCGACATGGCTGCAACTGATCGATACCTCTACAACCGATCGATTGTAGCCATGTCAATCGGTTTTAGATTGTTTTTTTGAGGATTTTACTAAGTTTTTTGTGTAGATCTCATCGAGCTAGGTGGTTTTAAAAAAAATTGAAAATAAATCTCTAGATCAAAAGTTATGCCTCCTAGAAGGTTCTTTACAAAAGTGCACCTCTACAATCGATCGACATAAGCTAATCTATTGTAGATACGTATCAATCGGCCTAAGCTGATCGGTTGCACTATTTCCCCTTACTCTAGGTTGTGGATATCTCTCCACATGAGAACTTTTTCCCCTCTGCTCTAGCTGGTGATCTTATAGAAGACTTTTTCCCCCACTACTCTGGCTTGTGGATCTCTCTCCACATGAGACCTCTATCCCCACTACACTAGCTAATGGATCTCTATCCACTAGAAATTGTTGTCCTCTTTACTCTGTCACCTCCAAAACTTGCTCTCAAATATGTCTCAATTTGCACCAAACTCTATCCCAAGTCTAGCACAAATATGCTCTAACTTTGTCTCAAATTTACACCAAAATCTATATCAAATCTACACCAAACTCTATGATCCACATGAGACCTCTATCCCCACTACACTAGCTAATGGATCTCTATCCACTAGAAATTGTTGTCCTCTTTACTCTGTCACCTCCAAAACTTGCTCTCAAATATGTCTCAATTTGCACCAAACTCTATCCAAAGTCTAGCACAAATATGCTCTAACTCTGTCTCAAATTTACACCAAAATCTATATCAAATCTACACCAAACTCTATCCCAAGTCTAGCACAAATCTGCTCTAACTCTGTCTCAAATTTACACCAAACTCTGTCTCAAATCTGCACCAAACTCTGTCTCAAATTTGCACCAAACTCTATCTCAAATCTACACCAAACTCTGTCTCAAATCTGTCCCCAAGCCTTAACACAAATCTTGATCAAATCAGAAACCAAACCTACTCTCAAATCTATCTCAAAACTATCCTCAAGCCTTCTCAAAAGACTTGCTCAAATATGTCTTCAAGCCTTCTCAAAAGACTTGCTCAAATCTGTCTTCAATACTGCTCACAAAACTATACCAAATATTTCCAAACCTTGCACACAAGCAAAGCTTATATCTTTTTTAGAAATGTTTTCTTCAAACAAAATATATTCTACTCATAATTATTTTAACCTATGGAACATATATAGAATGATATGCTCTATCAAATAGCTCAATATATTCTACTCAGACATTAAGTCTATCGCTTTCACACGTCTCACATTTATTTCTTTTTAAAGATAGATCTAGTCTAGCATATGACACCTATCTTCTTGATGCACACACTTGCTTTCACAAATCTGATTTCTAATGTTTGCACATTCACTTTCAATATCACTCAAAACCAATGCTCAAAAGTTTCACACAATCATTCAACCAATGAAGCACAACTTGCTCACAAATCCTAACAAGTGTTTTCAAAGCTTCTTCCAACAAAGAGCACAATATAGGTCTCAAAACCTAACTCAAATATTTTCAAAAATACTTATCAAACAATCCTTTTCTCTCCACCTTATGTTCCAAAACATTCACTTCAACAAAACACTTTAAACAAGGAATAATGTGCCCATACCTCTTTATTTGCTTTGATGGAGATATGTCTTCAAAACCTATCTTAACCACAACCAATTCCTTTTGTGCCACTTCAAGGTTAGATAGCAATATTCTATCTCTAAAATATCCACATGAATTTTCCCTCAATAAGGTGCTCAATGAATTCTGAAAATAATGTTCTAGGACTCTTCTTTTGTTCTCAAGGACAATGCATTAAACCTCAACAAAATTCTTTCAACAATTTCCCTTTTATAAAGCAATAATTACAAACAATAGCATCACCCTTTACACCTTTTATCTCTCTCTAACATAAAATAATTTTCAATTTATTTTAATGTCCAAGAACCAAGAATTACAATTCTAAATAAATCATTTACAAACTTATCACTCCAATATTTGCATTTAAGATAACTAGCAACAATAATATTTAAATATTATGCAAAAGTTTGTTTCTCCTTATACCTCCTATATGCCAAACTATACACCAAATCACATCCGCCAAATATACACTAAAGCCAACATTTAATTAAATTTCAGAGCATACCTTATAATAAAAAAATTATTCCTTGTTGTCATAGATGGGAATCGACCCTCCAACCTCTACCTTCCAAGTGCAGCGCTCAACCGCTTGTACTAGCCAAGTGGTTGAGACCTAACCCTTGGCCTCCACATTTTATCCTTGTTGCCTCCAACAAAAATGAATTAAAAGACTTCAAGACGGTGCTAGGGGAAATCGAACCGCACACCTTTCCTTTGTTAACACCTTACGTAGGACCCGCCTACCACTTGGGCTACCTGCCTACATTGAAACAACACATCTGTTGCCTTATCTTTATTTGTTACCTCTTGCTCGACAAATGGATTTTGAGTGTTTTTATCTACACTCCTCGATCAATTAATTCATGCACTTTTTCATTGGTGGCTCAAAAAATAATTTGGCTTCTCCCTTTTATATGCATTCGAAGCATTTTATGACGTCGGTGGAAACCTTTATTAAATTTGAATTTTGGCACCCTTTGCCAATTTCAAATTTAATTTTATATTTAATATAATATTTAACTTTGTTTAAATATTATATTATTAACTTTAGTATTTAAATAATACTTTTGCATGGGGGCCTTCGTCAACCTTTTTATTCTTCCTTTTAATAAGCCCTTTTGGCTTAATTATTATAATATTTTCTTTTTTCCTTGGCGTAAACTTTGTCTTCAACCTTTTAATCAACCACTTTGGCTTATAATATAAAATATTATAACCATTTCTTTTTACCAATTTTTTTGTATCAAAATGAACTTTACCTTGCATCAAAAATTTGACATCAATGACAACATAATTACTCAAAATTTCCAACAAATTATAGATTTGATAAAAATGAAATTTGGATGTGCTTTGATTAACCTAACAATAAATGTAATGTTTTTTTTTAATTTTGATGGAAGTAGCCCCCAATAAAATTCACATATAGCTTATTAAAAAACATTGTTAAGAAAAACGAAGCCTACATAGAGGTTCAACAACATGGAACTTTATATCATAGAGTTTGTAATTTATCCAGAATAATATTAGGTGGTAATGCCTCAATTCCATCTAACCGACCATGAAGCCGCCACGTTGCTTGAAACATGCCACGTGGCTCTGTATCATTTTCCATGCCAATGAAAGAAAATGGAAGTAGATGGAATATTTCAATATTAGGTGGTTGGTCAACTAGATGGGTTCTATAAATTTTTTGTCTCAAGCTTGGTTGAAGCCTTATCTTCCTGTTTTTCAATCCAAAATAGGAATTATCAACTTAGGCCTACTTCCCTTGTAAGTTTTCAAATGTAAAGAAAAATAATTATATGAGAAACAAATTTAGATCTTGGATTTTTATTAGCAACTTGGTTAAGGAAGACGACCTCAAATAACTAGTGGATGAGCTCCTAAATATGATTGAAGAGCTCTATTTCCAATTTTTATCCAGAAGGATGAATTGGTGTGGAATTTATCAAAAGTTGATGAGTACTCAATCAAGTTGGGATATAAGGCTTTAGATCAATCAAGATTTCCTACTTCCAATGACTTCCACTAGAAGAATGTTTGGTCACTCAAGGCCCTCTCTAAGGCCTCAAAATTCCATTGGTTAGTATTTTAAAGAAAAAAATCTTAAAGGCGAGAGTTTGCAAAAAGGAGGATATCATATACCTTTTAGATATGCCTTGTGTAAGGAGGATGCAAAAACATTAGAAAATCCACTTTTTTATTGTCTCTTTGTTTGTAACATTTAGGGCTTTTTTAAAATGAGACTATATTAGATACCCACATCAACATTGAAAGAGTTGATAAAATGTTAAATTAACTTATTTAAAACTGGATTATTATGCATTTCGTGGAGTGCTAGTCTTACCATTATTTGTGAAAATATGTGACTTGAAAGTAATAATGGATTTTTTAAAAATAAATCTCGTAACCATATCCAAGTTTGGAGTTTTATTGTTGCTTATATTGTAGAATATTTACAACCATGAGGTACATTATAAGAGGTCTCTAGTACTGAAAAGAGATGGTACTCTCTTGGTTATAGAATTTGAATATGCATATAAAGGGTTATATGTGACAATAGAGTGAAAGCAATGGGTCTACATCGATTTATGGTAAAACAAAAATATCTAAAGTTCAAGTTCATCAAAATTAATTTTGATTGTGTTTTTAAAGGAAATATAGGGAAAGTTGATATAGATGATGTTAGGTTGTGGAGTCTGATCTTGGCTAAAATTAAGTTTTTCTAATTGTATAAAGAAAACAAAAAACAAAAAACCCAAAAAAGCAAAAAGCAAAAAGAATAAAAAAGATAGATTTAAAGATAAAAATAAATAAAACTATTGTAATAATTCTATATATTTGAGTATCTTGTTTATGAGAAGTGCATAGGATTATGTATCTCTTGTAGAGAGACAAGGAAGCTTGATGTAGAGCTTGATGCAAGGGTGTTTGCATGTTGAATTACTATTAGAGTAATTGTGTGGAGATGTTGGTGTTTTGAAGAGGAATTTGCAGTTGGTTGTGTTGCAGGATTACTCCCTTCAGAGATTGTATTGGTGTTAATACAAAGGACTGGTGTTGGGTGAACCACGTTATATGTTGTGTTTTATCTTGTCTTGCATGTTTATGTTCTTCTTCTGTGATGGTTAATAGTTTATGTTGTTACTGATTAAGTTGTTTGCTTCAAGAATCCCTTTTTGTTTATATAGTGAATCCTAACAATTGGTATAAGAGCGAGGTTGGGATTCAGGATTGAGTGGGAGCTATGGCAGAAGAACGAAAGTTTAGAGTGGAGAAATTTAATGGCTATTAGCAATGGTACTGTTTCTAGTATTATTTCTTTTGATGATGCAGTGAGTGCAGTCCTTAGTCATGAAATGCGAAGGAAGAGCACGGAAGAATCATCATCTGGTGTAGCATTGATTGCCAAAGGAAAACAAAAGACAAGAGGGGTGAATTCGGGAAACCGTGAAGAGCAAGGTGGATCCAAGTCCAAAGGAAATATGGTGTGCTGGCATTGCGGCAAGAAGGGGCATCTGAAGAAATATTGTTGGTCTCAGAATGGAGATGGAGGAGAAGCAAACATAGCAGATGAAAAAGAGGATTTGATCCTTTCAACAGTGGGAACTGGGAGACATGTCCAAGAAGATGGACATGGCTCAGGATTTATTGCATGATTTTTCAAGATGGAACCCATAATATGGTTATAGCTTTGGATCATTGCGACCCCAAGTCCTTAAGTTGAAGGTAATTCGACACTTGGGGAGTGTGCTTTCAAAGCTAGTGGCAAAGCCATATTATGTGTGTGCATGCTATGGTCATCCATAGTATGTAGATCTTGCCATGGTGGTGATGTTTGATTCACCATGATACAAAGTAATTCTGGGGATGTTGTTATTATCACTGATTTGTGGTAGAGAGATTATGTGTTGTTTATTGCTCATAGGATCAAAGTGCGTGGATGATACTAGTCCGGTGTGATGGTTCAGAGCATGGTTACAACAATCTGGAGGAGTTGACATTCCTTGTTTGGCTTAAAGATGTTCTTTGGTGGATGCAATAGCGGTAGAGTTGTTGTGGATCAGTCTCCAAGTGGGATATTGTTAGGTTGTGGAGTCCGATCTTGGCTAAAATTAAGTTTTTTCTAATTGTATAAAGAAAAAGAAAAGCAAAAAATCCCAAAAAAACAAAAGCCAAGAAAGCAAAAAGAATAAAAAATATAGATTTAAATATTAAAAAAAAAACAAAACTATTGTAATAATTCTATATATTTGAGTATCTTGTTTATGGGAAGTGCATAGGATTATGTATCTCTTGTAGAGAGACAAGGAAGCTTGGTGTAGAGCTTGATGCAAGGGTGTTTGCATGTTGAATTACTGTTAGAGTAATTGTCTGGAGATGTTGGTGTTTTGAAGAGGAATTTGTAGTTGGTTGTGTTGTAGGATTACTCCCTTCAGATATTGTATTGGTGTTAATACAAAGGACTGGTGTTGGGTGAACCACGTTATATGTTGTGTTTTATCTTGTCTTGCATGTTTATGTTTTTCTTCTGTGATGGTTAATAGTTTCTGATGTTACTGATTAAGTTGTTTGCTTCAAGAATCCTTTTTTTATTTATATAGTGAATCCTAACAGATGAGAGTTTTTCATAATAATGAAGGTAAAGGTATCCTTACCTACTCATAATCATATCAAAATTCAACTAACAACTATGCAAAGGCTAAGGCACTTCTCTAAGGATAAATATTACCATTAAAAAACTAATGAGAATTCATACATTATTAGTAATGTTGTCAATATAAATAAATGTTAGGATTATCTACTAATATTTAAATTAACCCAAAAAATAAAGACCAATTAGTAGCAGTTGAGTACAATTCTCATTGGGTTGCCCCAAATTCTCTAAAGGGTGAGGGTCCTGCTGACTTTGTCTTTACACAGGGGACTTGAACAGTTGGGTGAGGATTTCGTTGACTTCGTCTTTATGCAGAGGATTGAGACAATCCAATAAAAGTTTGGTTGACTTCGTCTTTAAAGGAAGAAATTGGACAATTTAAATTCTGTTGATTTCATCTTTTAACGAACTAAAATTCATAAATTAAAAAAAAACAGATAATAATATTGATTTAAATGAAAAAAAAAAAACAAATAAAAAATAAAAGGTTCTTCCAACTGTAAAAGACAAATGACGATGAAATCTAGATAACCCTGGTTGTACATATAGTGTTGTCTTATGTTCAGGATAAACAAATAAATGCCAAGAGAATAACACCAAGAGATTCTTCCAACCATATAAACTTTATTTTACATATTTAATATTAGATTGTGACATTGAATGATAGGAACATAAGTAGGTAAAGACATGAGAGTGCCCTCAAATGATTACATTGACATTCTATATTTTAGAGATTTGATTTAATATTTATATGAGACAGTATTAACATGTCTAGCAGAATATTTAAAAAACAAAAGGGTTAAATTAATTTTAAATTGAGATTAATAAATTAATTTTTTTATTTTTATAAAATATAATATTTAAATATTTAAATTTATTTTAAAATATAAAAATAATAAAACTTAAATCTTATTAAATGATTTCCTTATTAGATGAGACTACTAACACATGCCATACATTAAATAAAAGAACCAAATCTAGTAAAAAGGTTTCCACTCATAACTTTGAGCAAAACTTTATGGTAATAAAACCTTAGTTTTAGAACACAAATATATACATACATAACAATACATTAAAAGAATTCAAATTAAGCACCCTTTCCTAATAAAAGTTTTTAACAATAACATAACAATGATAAAAGATATTGAATTTTTTGAAAAACCCAAAATACCTCAATGTACCCAACTTTCCAACCTACAATACACCTTTGCCTCGATATTAATTGATTAATTAATATGTTCTTTCCTAGATTTAAATTGGAGGTTTATTTTATTTTAATTTGACAGTGTCTTTGAAATGTTTAGATGGGAATGGGGGCGCCGTTCCAGCCTTGCACGCACTTGAGCAGGGGAGCCACGAGCCTCCCCTCGTTGAGGGCCACGAACACCTTATCGAAGTCCTGCCCTGGGGAGTGGCTCTTGTCGACTCCGCCTGAGAGCAACGACGTCCCGAGTTCAAATCGCACAAACTCGTACAGCGGGTAAGACAGACACTCCTTTATCCTGTTAGGCACCGCCGACACCCCTTTGTCGAACGCCTCCCTAGCGGCTTCCACGTCAGCCCCGAGGCGCCCCGTCAGCTCCTCCTCGAAGGCAGCAATGCGATGAAAAATAGAGGCATTCGATTCCTTGTCGCCGTCCACGTCGGACGACAGGGAGCGGTCGACGAGGACGGCCCTGAGCTTGGTGATGAGTGGGTACGTGGCACTGCAAGGGTCGTCCACGTAGGAAAACACGGGCTCCCTGTCGACAACGCGGAGGAGGTCCCGCTCGCAGAAACGCGAGGGCAGCAGCTCCCCCGCGGGCCCCACCGCAAGCGCCCTCTTGCACGCTCCCGCCACGGCGGCGCGCACCGTCGCCACCATGTTCTCCTCCAGGTGGCGCAGGTCGACAGCCTGGCACACACCGACCAAATACGTGGACGCCATGAGCTTCAGAATCTCGACGGCCTCGGCCGTCTTCCGGGCGGAGACGAGACCCAACGAGTTGACGTCCTGGTTGTGTTGCTCGGCGCTCTGGACGTGAGTGGTGACGGGGTTGGCCAGATACTGAAGCTCCGACGTGTAGGAAGCCATGGCGATCTCGGCGCCCTTGAAGCCGTAGTCCAGGCTGGGATTGGGCCCGCCGGAGAGGTTGGAGGGGAGGCCATTGTTATAGAAATCGTTGACGAGCTCGCTGAATTGGGCGAACATGAGCTTCCCCACGGCGGCCACGGCGAGGCGGGTGTTGTCCATGGCGACGCCCACGGGCGTCCCCTGGAAGTTCCCGCCGTGGAGCGCCTTGTTGCGGGCGGCGTCGATCAGGGGATTGTCGTTGACGGAGTTTATTTCCCTCTGCACCATCCGCGTGGCGGCGCGGAGCACCTCGATCTGGGGGCCGAGCCACTGGGGCGACGTGCGGAGCGCGTAGCGGTCCTGTTTCGGCTTCTTGAGCACGTCGGCGGAGGCGGCGGCGGCCTCCGCCGCCTTCATGTAGGAGGAGCCTTGTAGTATATGTTCCATTATAGCGGCGGCCTCGATCTGGCCCGGGTGGTGCTTGAGGCGGTGCGTCAGGTGGTCGGTAAACTCCGGCTTCCCCTGCATTACCTCGCAGAAGACAGCGGACAGAACCTCCGCCAGAAGAAACAGAACGTTCGCGTCGTACAGAACGGTGGAGGCGAGCCCAGACCCCACGGCGGTGCCGTTGACGAGCGCGAGCCCCTCCTTGGGGCGGAGCTCGAAGGGCTCCGCCACGCCCGCCGCCGCCAGGGCGTCCAGGGCACCCATCTCGCTCCCGTCGGCCGCAGTCGCCTTGGCGTTCGGCCGCCCCGTCAGAACGCCGGCAATGTAACTCAGCGGCACCAAGTCCCCTGAGGCGCTGATCGTTCCCCGCAGCGGCAGCTTTGGGGTTATGTTGGCATTGAGAAGCTTACTCATCGCCTCTATGATCTCCCACCGGATCCCCGAATACCCCTGGAGAAGCGTGTTGGCCCTCACCAGCATGGCGGCGCGTGAGGTATCGTGGGGGAGCACGTTGCCGTTGCCGGTGCCGAAGATCCCCGCGTTGAGGAATCGGATGAGTTCTTTCTGGAGGGCCTCGCCCTGGCGGGTGCGGCGGTGCGACGTGGCGCCGAAGCCCGTCGTGACGCCGTAGCTGTCAGTGCCGTTGGCCATGCTGTCCATCACCCATTGGCTGCTCTCGTCCACCCTGGCCCTGACGCCGCCGTCCATCTCGACGGTGACGCCCTTCCGCCGCGCCACGGCGGCCACCTGAGCAACCGTGAGCCCGGAGCCCTGCAGCTTCACGACGGGGCTGCCGTATTCCTTCACCATTTTCTTCACGTCATCTAAGTGGGAGCCCTTCATGGATTCCGCGGCAGCACCCCAGTTCAAGGGGTCAGATTGTAAGGAGGAGCCTGCGGCTCCTCCATTGTTGCAGAGATCGAGATCCATAGCTTCGGGCGCCATTACTGCAGAAATTTTCTTTGTTTTTAAGGAGAGCTAACACCAAGGTTTTCTTTTCTTTTCTTATTACTACTGTTGGTTATTATTCCTTGATGCTGGCCCGGATTTTACAAGGTGGTCGAGGGTATTTATAGGAGGGCGGCGATGGGGATCTGGTCTGCGATTTTTTTTCCAAGGGGTGTTTTGGGATCGGTTGGGTTCGGATCTGGGCCGTCGATGTGTGGACGGCGGTGAGGGAATACACGTTGATTCTCGTGCAAGCATGACGTCTTGCGTGACGGGGGGTGTCAAAGCGGGGAGAGGGTCAAATCAATGGTGGTGGTTGGTGAGAGCCATGTCAGAGTCCTCTTGGCCAGCTCCTTCCCAATGAAATTTGTGTGGGCCCGCCACCTAAGACCGAAAAATTAGCTACGTGATCATGATCGTGGGTTTAGGTTTTGGTCGGAAATTATGTTAGATAAGAAAGAGGGGAAAAAAACGTTTATTTTATTTTTTTATTTACTTGTTCTTTGATGGCAGTGCCGGTGCTGACAATCTATCTTAATTCAGACCATATTCATTTGTTGTTGAACTATAACCTTTTCAAAGATTTTTTTCCACTTTCTTTCTTCTTCCACAAATTTTCAATTTTTTGTTTGGGTAAAGTAGAAGTCAAAATGGACCTTCTAATTGTCTAAGGAAATGAACTAGAACAACCTATTGGTAAACACTTAGCAGCTATCAATTAGTCTACTATTTAAGAAATTGAACCAAGGTAAGCCTACAGGCAAGCACTCGCCATTACCAATTGGCCTACCGGCCAAGAAATTGAACTGGAGCATTCTACTGGCAAGCACTCAGCCACTACCACCTGGCTTATTCCTTTTGGGTAAAGAGTGGATTTTGAAAGGGTTTTGGTCCCTTTTCCTAAAAGAAAACCCAAATTAATATCACTATGGTATTTATCATGAGACAAAATTTTTTAAGTAAAACACAGGTTTTGAAAAGGTCCCAATCCTCTTGTATTGGGGTTTAAACTTGGGTCTGCTAGATGAAAATTCAAAAATATATCATTAGGTATTTTTCATAGGACTAAAATTAGTCTTATACCTTTATAGTGAGGTTTGAACTTAGGTTTCCGAAATGAAAACCTAAAAACATACTACAATATTCTTCACGGAACACTTTTCAAAATTATTATTATTTCACTATCATTTCAAAGATAATTTTGTTTCGGTTTGAAAGTTTGTCCAAAGTTTGACATAGTTAATAGAATGAGATGTAATTATAAAGAGAATTTTAATATTATATAGTGAGGTTTGAACTTGAGTTTCCTAAATGAAAACCTAAAAACGTACTACAATATCCCTCACGGAACACTTTTCAAAATTATTATTATTTCACTATCATTTTAAATATAATTTTGTTTCAATTTGAAAGTTTGTCCAAATTTTGACATAGATAATAGAATGAGATGTAATTACAGAGAAAATTTTAATATTATATAAAGATGTTATTTGAGAGAGAATTTTATTTCAATTTGAAAATTTGTCCAAAGTTTGACATAGTTAATAGAATGAGATGAGATGTAATTACAAAGACAAATTTAATATTATAAAGGGATTATAAAGATTTTTTTTTTTTTTCCTTTTCTCCAAAGATAATTGTGTTTCAATTAAAAAGTTTGTTCATATCCCTAAGGGCTAGGTGGATTGGTAGTTGCTTGTCTAGCCACTTACCAAGAAGACACCTAGGTTCAAACCTTGGGGGCAACCTATTTGCAAAGGTAGTAGTCTAATCTGAATCCTTTGAGTGTACGCTAGATTGACGACAATGGTACGAATCCCAAGCAACCGGTGGTCCCTCTCACGTCGATCAACAACAACGAGGTGGAATAGAATTAGTGGAAGAGCCCTATGGTTTGAACCCTAAGCTTGATAGTTACTAAAAATAGTGTGGTTGTAACCAACTCACATATGTATCAAAATATATATATAAAAGGTTCCTCATCAAAATATATATATATAGACCAAAGTTTGACATAGTTAATTGAATGATGAGAAAAAAAAAAAATTGACCAAAGTTTGACATAGTTAATAGAATGATGAGATGTAACTAGAGAGACAATTTTAATATTAAAAAGAGATGTTTTTCCAGAGTTAATTTTGTTTCAATTCAAAAATTTATCAAATAGTTAATAGAATGATGAGATGTAATTAGAGAGACAATTTTAATATTAAAAAATATATTTTTTAAGAGATAATTTTGTTTCAATTCAAAAATCTATCTAAAGTTTGACATAAGTTAATAGAATGAGATGTAACTATAGAGACAATTTTAATATTGTAAAGAGATGTTATTTGAGAGATAATTTTAGCTCAATTTAAAAATTTATCCAAAGTTTAACATAGTTAATAGAATGGGATGTAACTGCAGAGACAATTTTAATATTATAAAGAGATGTTATTTCAAAGATAATTTTTTTGAGATGTAACTATAGAAAAAAATTTAATATTATAAAGAGATGTTTCATAGAAAATTTTGTTTCAATTTAAAATTTTATCGAAAGTTTAACATAGTTAATAGAATGAGATGTAACTACAGAAACAATTTTAATATTATAAAGAGATGTTATTTCAAAGATAATTTTGTTTCATTTTAAAAATTTATCTAAAGTTTGACATAGTAAATAGAATGAGATGTAACTATAAAGATAATTTTAATATTATAAAGAGATGTTATTTTAGAGATAATTTTGTTTCAATTTAAAAATTTATCTAAAGTTTGGCATAGTTAATAGAATGAGATGTAACTATAGAGACAATTTTAATATTATAAAGAGATGTTATTTTTAGAGATAATTTTGTTTCAATTTAAAAATTTATCTAAATTTTGGCATAGTTAATAGAAAGAGATGTAACTATAGAGACAATTTTAATATTATAAAGAGATGTTGTGTAGAGATAATTTTGTTTGACATAGTTAGTAGAATGAGATGTAACTATAAAGATAAATTGAATATTTTAAAATAATTATTTCAAAAATAAGTAATATTTTACATAAGAATGAAATGTAAATATAAAGGTAATTTTAGTATAATATAAAGCAATTTTTTTAAATTAAGAAAGTTAGTAGTATGATTATAGATTTTGGTCTAAAATATACTAGAAAAGGATTATGATTAGTTCAAACTGTGTTCATCTATGGTTGAATTATAACTTTTTTAAGATTAGGATTATTTAAAATTTGTTCAAAATATGAGGAAGTAAATAGTAAATGAGATATAATAGTAGAGATAATTTAATATTATAAAATAATTGTAAGAGGATGAATTGTATTAGGATAAAATTCATACAAACCTTTGTATTATAATTAACATTTTATTTAGATATTTAGTTTTGTGATGAGTACTTTTCAAATATGATGTATTGTATATAAATTAGGTAAACCCTTTTTAAATTTTAGAGAGTACTCGATACTTTGATCAACATCTTAGTACATTTTAAATGTGATAGATGTTGTTTGATAAAGCTCAAAACCATTGGAATTATTATATGATAAGGTGTATTATACTAAGATGATTGTTAGTTCATAGTTTCTTTGGTTTTGTGTTGAACAATTTTATGGACCATTCAAAAAATAAATGGAATCCATAAAAAATCATGATTCAAGACAAGTATATTTTGTAAAAAATTGATATGTGAAATTGATTGTGATGTAATATTGATTAAAATTTACTAAACCAAAAACTTGAGGTTGGCATCATCATACGGATTTATCTTTTGTTTTTAAATTAAAGTTATATTTAATTTTCAAGACTAATATTTTTAGGTTCTAGTAACGTCACAGTGATATTATAACAAATTGAAATTGTATTATTATGAATTACAATATTAAAAGAGTGTTCATCACATTTTATGAAATTCAACTCAAATCGCTCTTTCTATTGACAAGACATTAAACAAAATGTTAAGGTTTATTTTTGGACAAAATTTATAAAGAGCATGAGGGTGGACTTGGATCCAAAATGAATTACCAATAGTTTGACCCTTATATGTTTATATCCTCGTGGTTTTACAAAGCAGTCTGTAAAATTGCAACTTTGGTTTATGATAAGAAACTTCACTTGCCTCAAACCTAAAGAATAATTTAATTTGGATCTTTATACTTATTAATTTTAATATATATTTAATATCAAATTATTGTAAATCATTCACAAACAAATTTACTACCGACTATATTTTCAAATAATCTATTATAAATATACTATGATACAATGATATTCCTTCAAATTTAAATATTCTTATCGTGAGGATTATTTATATTTATATTTTGATATTGTTGTCAATATTTCCATCAATCGTCTATAATACAAATGAAACTTGTGATGGATTATGATTTGAAACAAATAAATAGAACATGCCATAAAGAATGGAATTAATTAGAATTTTGGTTTTGGAGATAGGGTTTTGAAGGTGATTGTGTGAGGGTTTCGTCTATGGGTTGAGTGCAAGTGACTGTATTTCAGGGCCTACAGGCCCTAGCAGCCAGGTTTTTTTCTTTTTTGTTGTTTATATCCAAGATAAACGTGGGATATGTTGCAGGAGACATGTGATGGGTTAGGAATCTATCATTCAACAAATCTTCATGCTACAAACTTGATTGAAAATTACTTCCAATTTGTTGCCCAAGAAAAAAGTGAAAATCACACCTTTCCTCGGTGTCCAAGGCATGGATTAAAGAGACCCAAAAACAAGTTTCAAGCTACAGATCAAATAAGAAAAGCCTCCTTAGGAAAAGAAAAAATGGTTCAAAAGTCAATAAATCTTGATGCTAAGGAACACCCCCAAAATAGATCCACTATGGAAACCCCTTTCAAGGGTAAGGATTTAGGGGATTCGGCCCCAAAATTAATGTTAGGGATGGCCTCCATGGTGGACAATCCTAGACTAGTGCTAAAATTAATATTAAGGTTTCTCGTAGACCTCTAAGAATACATAAGATTGATCCTAGAAAAACTAAGTCGGGATGTCTAAGAGCAACTGATGAACCCCAATAGTTAAGTTAAAAATGAGCGACATTCAGGATGACATAGAAAATCTGGAGAGAAGAGGATTGATTTATCATTTCTTGGGTTTTCATTTGAGCCTATCTACTTTCAAAGTGTGGGATGCAAATTACTGGAAAACATAAGGTCAGATACAAATCTATGTTTATCCTAATGGTTATTTTCTTGTTATTTTTGCTAATGATGAAGATAGAGAGAAACTATTTCAAGGGGGTCCCTGGTTCTTTGTAAGGGTGTGTCTTTTCATGAAGCCTTAACACACTAAATTTAAAATAGAAGAAGAGATGTCTTCTACAGGACCTATGTGGGTTAGACTCTTTGGCATCCCAATTGAATTCTAGAATCTGGTTGTATTTTCTACACTCAAAAACTTCCTTGGAACTTTCATGATGACTGTTGACCCCCAAGAAAAAAAAAATTTAACCTTCCAATAACACTTTGATTTTGTATATGCATGCTTCATGGTTAGAAGCTATCCTAGATTCAATTAGGGTAAGACAAGAAACAAGAAAAAAATGATGAACACTGACCAAAAGGTAGGCCGCAAGACTAACCATCATCATATGGTAAAAGAAGATGAAAAGCTTGTAGAGGAAGGTAAGTTTAATGCCCTTAACAACATCTTTATGCCCTTTATTAATTAATATCATCACTTGGAATATTACAGGACTCAAAGAGAGTCTTTCAAAACATAATTAAATTAGAAGAACGATTCAGACAAACCAACCACATCTGATTTCCTTTAAGAAATGAAGATGTCTATAGAGAAAATAGAGTCAATTGCAAGCAAAATTTGATCAACTAGAAAAGTAGCTTCTCTTAGCTCCAAAAATAGATCATTATTCACCATAAGGCTAGTAGTTGGGGTCCCTTGGTTGTGGCTGCATAAAGTAGACAATCCAACCAAATTATTCTTTGATTGATTATTTACGCTCTGATTACTTTGGAGGAAAAGCAGAGACAATGGAAGGATATAACTTATATTATCTTCCATTTTCCTAAATCTTGGGTCTTGATTAGAGAATACTTCAATACCATCCTCTCTTTGGATGAGAAGATGGGGGAATAGGAATCTAGATGGGAGCTCAGACCTCATGAGTGAATATATTACAAACCCTTATCTTGTGGACATCCAACCAGATAATGGCCTCATGACTTGGTCTAATAGAAGGTAAGGCTCAGCTTGTATCATGGAAATATTGGATAGGTTCTTGTTCTCTGACAATTTCTTAATCCATGGACACATTCCTAAGGTGAAAAATCTTAACAATGTTGGTTCGGATCATTGGCCAATCATGGTTGAAATGTAGAAAACCAAGGTCAGTTTCTCGCCCTTTCGATTTTAGTTAATGTGGCTCAAATATAATTCCTTCGAACCCCGAGTGTAGCAATGGTGGCATCTAATATGTTTTATTTCACCAAAAGGTTACAATACATCAAATCCAAAATCAAGATTTGGAATTGGAAGGAGTTTGGATACGTCAAGCAAAAGAAACAAGAAGTGATTGCTTGACTTGAAGAGTTGAATGAACAAATCCATTTAGATGGCCTCACTAAGAGTAGAAGTATATATGAAATTAGACTCACAGTGTTGTTGGAGGAATGGAAAAAAATAGAAGAGCTCTTATGAAAGCAAAAAATCTAGGATCCAATGGCTCAAAGAAGATCAAAACACAAAATTATTCCACAAATATCTTCTAGCCAATAGATCGTACAACTTTATTTCTTCCCTAAAATCAGATTTTGGAGAATTTATCTACACTTGGGATGGCATAAATTCTATCGGGGTCAACTACTTTTCCAAATTGTTCACTATGACATCTCTTGATTTGACTTCTCAACCGAATATCCTTCAAGCAATCCCTACTCTTATCACTTCTAAGGAGAACTTTATTTTGAATTCTCCAGTTACTATTAATGAATTTCATTAAGTTGTTTTTAAAATGCAAAAAGGGAAGACCCCAAGGGCCTAATATATTTTCCATCAAATTTTACCAAGAATTTAGGGATATTCTTCATGTTGATTTATTACAGGTGGTGAAAGAAGCCAGGAAGACCAAAGAAATTTTTAAGGTAATCAATAAAACTTATATAGCTCTGGTCCCAAAGGCTCAAGATGTAAAACATATCTAATCTTTTATACCAATAGCTTTATGTAATGTTCTTCTCAAAATAATTACCAAGATCATGGTAGAGAGGCTGAAACCACTTTTCCATAAGATTATTTCCCCTGAACAAGGAGGTTATGTGGAAGGACAAAAAATTATGGATGAGATGATTCTTACTCAAGAAGCCATCCATTCCATGGAAGCATAGAAATATCCTTCTATGTTCATCCATTTAGACTTATCCAAAGCTTATGACAGAGTGGATTGACACTTTCTCATCAAAATAATGAGGCAATTTAGCTTCTCTTAGGATTGGATAGATTGGATTATGGGATGTATCTCTTCAGTGTCCTACTCAGTTCTTATAAATGGCTTCCCTTCATATTTATTCCCAGATTCCAAAGGTATTAGGCAGGGTGACCCCCTCTTCCCTTATTTATTCATCATTCTTGTTGAATGCTTTGGCAGGACAATGACCAAAAATAGAGAAAACATAACTCTTGAGGAGGTTACCATTGCTCATGAATCCAGGTCTATCTCTCATCGTTAGTTTATTGATTACTCTACCCTGTTAGGTAAAGCTACAATTAAGGAAGTCTCTACTACTAAACAAATAATTCGTTATTTCTCTAATGCTACAGATAAATTGATAAATGAGGATAAATCAAAATTCATTTTCTTTCACTACTCTCCCAAATAAGAATCCATGGTTCTGGATAAATTAAGATATAAGAAGGCCTCCCTTTCGATCACTTATTTAGGCATTCCTATCAACATTTAGATATAGAAAAAAGATTGGAATTGGTTGTTGGACAGAGTAAAGGAGAAAATTAGAAAGTGGACCAATAGGTGGCTTTCATCTGGGGTAAAATTACCTTGGTAAAATCAATCCTTCAAGCTATACCTATTTATGTTTTTGATATGTTGAATATCCCAAAGGCAGTTATTCGAAAACTAGATAAAATCAATCATTAGTTCCTCTGGAGTGGCACTACGGAGAAAATAAAATAGACCTTGGCAAAATGTGATACTTTATGCCTTCCCAAGCATGAAGAGGGGTTAGGATTCTAATCTGGTATAAAGAACAATAAGGCTTTAGTTGTAAAGTTGTATTGGAGGATTTTGAATAACCCCAATGCCTTATGGGCCAATAATATTTGTGCTAAATATGTTGAAAACAAAAGTCCTAAATACCTTGTTCGCTATCAACTACCTACCAAAGGTTCTCCAATTTTGGCGGTTCTTAGTACCGGTGAGGATTTGATAAAGAAAGAAATTGTTTTGCATCATTCAAAATGGTCAACAAGTAAAGTTTTGGAAAAAATATTGGGATGGTCACCAACCTTTGATAACTTTATTCTTTAATTGGAGGCCTTGGATGGAGAAGCCACACCAAGCTAATTAGATAAAGGTAGCTACTTGATGTTGTTACCAGACTAGTAATTTAGAGGTTGGTAGATATTGGATCCTTGTTGAGGACTGGCCTATTCAAATTCCAAAAAGGAAAAGGAAAGATTTTGAAAAAATCAATATGTATGGAGCCTCTAGCGGAACCCTATAAAATCCAGTGTGGGGAGAATTGGTAGACTTTCAAATGGTTCCCTGGTTTTCACTTTTGTTGAGAATTTGGGTATATTTTCCAATAACCTTGTTGAGGGGTATGGTATCCTCAAAGACCTTCGAGAGGTTGCTAAGGTTGGATAGAAAAAGGTATTGGTTGAATCTGACTCCCAAGTCATGATTAATCTGTTGAAGACTCCTAAGAATCATAAGATTGATTGGAGAATAAAAATATTTGTTGAGAAGATTCAATTAATCTAGATGGGCTTTTTGGAAGTTAAATACAATCATGTGGTTAGAGAACAAAACAAGATTATTGATACTTTAGCTAATTGGTTGTTGGACAAAGATGATCTTACTTGCAACAACCACCCTCCCAAATTATGGGTTTCACAAATCAAGGATGCTCTTCTATCTATCATTTCTCTGGATGGCTCCAATACTAGAGGTACCTAGTTCCTTTTTACTTTGTATTAGCTTATATTTGGTTCAATCGGGGTATTTCAGTTCCCTAGTTCAGAAAGATCATTCTTATGTTTTCTTAGTTGAATCTTGGCTAAAAGGCCTGTTGGCCTAGAAAAACTAAAGATGTAAACTATTTTTTCCATCAATTTAATTTTTCAGTGTGTGTGTGTGTTTGTGTTTTTCTGTTGTATTTTATTTTTGTGTTTTTATGTTATTTTTTGTTGTTTTCATGTTTTTGTTATTTTTTTGCATTTTGTTGTTTTTGTGTTTGTATATTATTTTGTTGTTTTTTTATGTTTTTGTATTGTTTTGTTGTTTTTGGTGTGGTTTTTGTGTTTTGTTGTTGTTGTTTGTTGTTTTTTGTGTTCTTTGTTGTTTTTATATTTTTTGTGTGTTTGTGTTTGTTTGTTTGTTTGAGTTGTTTGTGTTTTTATTATTTTAGGTATGCTCTTTGAGTGTGCCAAAGGAGGTAAGTCAAGTGCGAGCCTTGGGTGATTTTGGCAGAATAAATATCCCTACCTCCTTGAGTCTTACCTGAAAGGAGTATTTTTCTCACACACAAAAAATGGTTCTAATACCATCCTTACATACATCGAATCTTTAAGGATAGTAATCATATTATTATGATATTAAAATAAGTTGAAAGCTAAAAATATTGAATTTTTTACTGTCATCATTATGACATAAAAACAAATTGTTCTACAACCATATCATGACATCACAATAAATTAAAATTATATGATTATGAGTTAGTTATGATAATATTGCCCGTAAATACCTCATACTAGAATGTAAAGATTGATGTTTGATGATAGGTTTACATGTGTCATATGTTACCATAATTTGTTTTCTTTTCCTCTTAATGTTCTCATCTCTCTAAATACCTTGCAAGATTGAAACTATAGTTTATAATGTAAAACTTATCATTTTTCACTTGTCTTACAACTATTCTACAAAAATTTCAATATTTAAAAATTATATATATATATATATATATATAATTAAATTTATAATTTAAATAAAAATTAATTAACAATATTTTAAATATCTTTTCTTATTAATCATATTTTCAAATGATTTATTATAAATTGTATGAGAATCTATAATATTTATTTTTTAAAATTGATTAAATGGGATTGAAATGGTTCTACCCTTAATATATCATGACCATATATTAGTATTATAAGCTTAACCACTATATATGTATTATTGACAAGTTTTGAATCTAGATTTCCTTCTTGAAAATCAATTGATTAAGCTACTATAATTTAATATAAACTTATAACATTCTTTAACATTTAATTACATTTTTAACCAATATTTTATTTATTTATAATAAAAATATAATTAATATAATATTTTTTAACATTTAATTTTATATTTAATCAATTAAATAAATTATTTATTTATGATGAAAAATTAATGTAAAGTAAAATTACTCTTTTCACAACTAAAACCATAAATCTTGTAAACACTTTTACTAACCACATTCAATAAAATTTACTAACCACATTCAATTTTTCAAACAAAAAATCTAGACTCTAAAACCATCTATAATTTACATTTTTTTTTTTTCTTGTTTTTTTAAAGTGAAATTGGTAAACACTTTTTATTTAATGTTGTATAACTCTAAATTAAACTTGAACATCGTTATAAACCTTAATCAGCTAAATAAAAATAAAATTTATGAAACCTCAAAAATCCATGAAATCAAACCAAAACAACTCACCACAAACTCTCCACAATTACTAACTAACTCATTTCTAACTCATTTGTTTAGAATTCTTGTAGTGGAAAGTTTTGGTCTACCACTTAGCCATTTGAGTGTAGAAAATGTCATATGCAACATTTCATCATGATCCGTAACACTACCTACTAAAATGTCTACCATGGTCGACTTTTTCGTCATTTTAATATGCCTTGTCATCGTCGACTTTTTCGTCATTTTAATATGCCTTGTCATCGTCGACTTTTTCACCATTAAAATATGCCTTTTCACATTCAAGTCATTATTTCATTATCTTTTTTCACATTCAAACACTAAATACACTTTTTGTTTAGTAAACTTTAATGGTTAAGGTTTTGGTCTTTTTAGAAAGGTTTAAGATTCAAATTATGGTTTATCTAAAAAAAAAACAAGCTTAAATGGTAACTTTCGTGTGTTTAAAAGTTAACTATTCAAATTAAATACCCTAGAAAGTTGGTATCTTTACTAATTTTTAAAGTTTTTAAATATATTTGTTGGTTGACTACTCTAGTTCAATTCTTTTAAAAGTTGGGGTACAATTAACTTTGGTTTACCCAACTAACTATAATAACAACATCTGAACCAATCAAATATTTAACAAAAGATTTTACCAATCTTTTTAGTTTGATGAACCACGTATACTTACTTTGTCTTTTTCCTTGGTAGGTATACAATTTATTTTATTTTTTTAAGAAAAAACTAAGATTATATTATATCATTAACAGGAACATTACAATATTTTTGTCTTTTTCCTTGGTGGGTATACAATTTATTTATTTTTTTAAGAAAAATCTAAGATTATATTATATCATTAACCAGAACATTACAATATTTTGACGTTAGCACTGTCCACCAACTAAAAAACAAAATGAGGTGGATGAGGAGTAAAGCATCCAAACTGAATATACATCACAATAGAAGCTAATATCAACAAAAAGACTATAGTTATATCTTGCTGCATTACACCATATATCAGCATTCATCTGGAGGAGAGTGTTATAGGAAGAAATTTGAGGCATGTCTTTTTTAGAGAAGAAAAAAGAAGTAATCAAACCTTGAACCTGCTTATCATTGTTAACTGTCTTCTTCTTAGTTTACTGTTGGACCTTCTGAATATCTTGAATCATATGGGAAAGTTGATGAAGTCTGTCAATAACATCTCGAGGCGTGTTGAAAGGTCCATAGACTTGGGAATGAATGTATCCCACATGTAACAAAAGATCAAAGGTCAAGTCTACCAAAACTATATCTTGTGGAGGAGCAAATTCAGTAAACACCTTTTTGCATCTGCACTTCCAAATATATCTGAGAAGGATAAATCTACAAAACATCCCAAAATTTAAAACATTAATCCAACTGTGAAACATTAATCCTGAAGCATACAATCTTACCTATACGCATTCAATAATAAAGGATTACTTGTACTACCTATACTTTAGCAATATATTGGAGAAAGAGAGATTTAGCCGTAATCTCTGAATTCCATCATTCTTTTCACACATGTATAGGAGAGTTTTTTAAACTATAAGGAAAATATATATGAAATATATAGTAATAGTTGAAGTATTAGAGTATTCGGTTTAAGGTGTAGATTAATTGCTGTGACAAAATCTTTAGGAATGGATGCTTAAGGTTCAAATCTCGGATCTCATTGGATTGAATGTTTGTCTCTTTCTTATTGCTTTCAAAGATGTAAAAGGTTTAAAATAAATGCACCATGGTGGTTATAGGGGTTGACAACATGGAAGACCGTGACGGTTTTCAAAGCGGATAACTCAAAATATCGTTGTGGTCATAAAAGGTGAACATTGGCATAAAAGGTTTAAAATGAATGTGGCATGGTGGTTACGGGGATGGACTACATGAAGTACTATGTGGTGGCTTTCAGAGCAGACAATGCAGAATACTGTGACAACTTGACAACTATAAAAGCGAACAACAACTTTCGAAATAGACAACACGAAATATTGTGACAGCCATAAAGACGAACAACGTTCCCGAATCATCATGGCAATTGTTAAGGCGGATAGCATTCCCGGATCATCATTGCAGCTATAGATTCCACTGTGTAAAAAAAAAATTAAGCCTAATGAACGTAATAACTTTACTATTGCGATATATATATATATATATATATATATATATATATATATATATATATATATATATATATATATATATATAATCTCAAACCTAGAAAGACTTTCTATATATATATATATATATAATATATATATATAATCTCAAACCTAGAAAGACTTTCTTTATATATTATATAATATTATATAAATAAAATCAACCGAAATTAGTTCAATTTTTATATTCTTCAACATTTTAAGGAAATTAAGTTTAATTTTTTTTGGATATATGGGGGAGTTGGTTACATCACATTATTATTATTTTTTTAGTAATTGTTAAGTGCAAGGTTCAAACCATAGGGATAATGAGACCTAGGTTTGAATCGTTTTTGATACATAGGGGAGTTGGTTACATCCACACTATTTTTAGTAACTATTAAGTGTAAGGTTTAAACCACAGGGGTTACCTCCAACAAGTTTATATCACCTCGTTATTTTATAATAACGATGGTTACCCCCAACAAGCCTATATCACCTCATTATTTTATAATCTATCGTGAAAAGGACCTAATAATTATTAAGTGCAAGGTTCAAACCACAGGGATGTCCCCAACAAGTTTATATCACCTCGTTATTTTATAATCACGTCGTTATTTTATAATCACGACGGTTGCCCCCAACAAACCTATATGACCTCATTATTTTATAATCCATCGTGAAAAGAACCTAGTAACTATTAAGTGCAAGGTTCAAACCACGAGGAATGTTCCCAAAAAGTTTATATCACCTCATTATTTTATAATCACGATGGTTTCCCCCAACAAGTTTATATCACCTCGTTATTTTATAATCACGACAGTTGCCCCCAACAAGCCTATATCACCTCGTTATTTTATAATATGTGAAACCTAGAAAGACTTTATTTATATATTATATAATATTATATAAATAAAATCAACTAGTTCGATATTTTATATTCTTCAACATTTTAAGAAAATCAATTTTGAATTTTTTTGGATACATGGGGGAGTTGGTTACATCACACTATTTTTTAGTAATTGTCAAGTGCAAGGTTCAAACCATAGGGACAATGAGACCTAGGTTTGAATCTGTTCTTGATACATAGGGGAGTTGGTTACATCCACACTATTTTTAGTAACTATTAAGTGCAAGGTTCAAACCACAGGGGTTACCCCCAACAAGTTTATATCACCTCGTTATTTTATAATCACGACAGTTGTCGCCAACAAGCCTATATCACCTCATTATTTTATAATCCATCGTGAAAAGGACCTAGTAACTATTAAGTACAAGGTTCAAACCACATGGGATGTCCCCAACAAGTTTATATCACCTCGTTATTTTATAATCACGACGGTTGCCCCCAACAAGCCTATATCACCTCGTTATTTTATAATCTGTCATGAAAAAGACCACAGACCGATTGGGATTTGTATTGTCATCATCGATATAGCACGCACTCAAAGGATTTGGAGTAGACTACTATATTTGCAAATATGCATGCCTCCAAGGTTTGAACCTAGGTCTCTTATGGGTAAGTGTCTGACCAGACAAACAATTACCAATCCACCTAATCCTTGGGGGCACCCAGGTTTGAATCTTGCCCAATACATAAATAATATCCAAATTTTGTTGTCATATACATGAATAATATCCAAGCTTTGTTGTAATACCACTGCCTAGTGATGATGTAGTATGAATGAAACCCGTTCCAATTCCATGTAACCCATTAAAAAAATGTTATATGAATACTTTTTTCCTTTAATTTATCATTATTGTTCTTGAAAAATAAATTAAAAATATAATCTATTAAAATATGGTGTATTATTGCTATAGATTAAAGGAATAAATTTTGTTAAACTATTAATTATTGGATATACAATTTTATTAAAATTATAAAATTGTTGACAGCCAGTTGCCCTAGTGACTAAGATGATGGTTGTTTCTTAAGTGGTCTTGTGTTCAAACTCCTTGTTGATGTAATTTGTAAACGTTCTCCTAAAAAAAGGATAATATTGCTTTATTTTATATTTTATATTTAGACATACAGGTTAAGATTTAAATTGTTTAGGCATTTATAAAGTAAATAATAATAATAAACAAACATAAAATTATTTTATTAATTATTGGATGTACAATTTTATTAAAATTACAATTTTTTTTACCGAATGATAGTCTTGCTTTACTTTTATTTAGACATGCAGGTTAAGATTTAGGTTGTTTAGACATTTATAAAGTAAATAATAATAATAAACAAACATAAAATTATTTTATTAATTATTGAATGTACAATTTTATTAAAATTACAATTTTTTTAACCGAATGATAGTCTTGCTTTACTTTAGGTTGTTTAGACATTTATAAAGTAAATAATAATAATAAACAAACATAAAATTATTTTAATTAAAGGTATACACGATAAAAATACTTCATAATAAAAGTCCAGCTTTATTTTTTATTTAGACGTAGGTTAAGATTTAGGATGTTTAGGCATTTATAAAGTTAATAATAAATATACATATATTTTATTTAATCAAAGGTATATATATATGATAAAAATATCTTATAACTATAATTACTTCGTGTCAATCAAGAGTGAGTATTACTTTTTATACGTGATAAAAAATACTTCATAATAAAAGTCCAGCTTTAATTTTTATTTTTTATTTAGACAATGTAGGTTAAGTTTTAGGATGTCTACATTTATAGAGTAAACAATAATAAATAAACCTATACCTTTTTATTTAAAGGTATATATATATATGATAAAATATCTTATAACTATAATTATTTTTGAGAAAAGCAGGGAGAGTGCAAAGAGAAGCAAGTGCCAGTAAGGACCCATTATCTTTTCTTATTCTTATCTTTAAATTAAAAAAAAATATATATTAGAAAAAACTAAGTGAAATGAAAAGAAAATTGTATTTAAAAGGTTTAATAGAAAATAACAATTTTGGATTTCTAAGTTGAAGAAGTTGAAGATAGGAGGAAGAGCAATCGTCTAAATTAAATGAGATTCGAGAGACAAAAGAAAGTAGAAGAAATATTAATGTGGAAAGAAATTTTACATCAATATTTTTAACAATCATTTATAATAAAAACGAAACTTATAATAAATTATGATTTAATAAATAAATAAAATAAACCTTGTGAATTTTTTTTTTATTAATTTATTAATTTTGGTTTTATAATAATATTACAATTGAAATTTAAAAATATTAAACAAATTGTTCTACCACCATAACATGATATCATATAATAAATAAAAATAATATAATTATAAGTCGTGTTATGATAAGAGCCCCGTAATGGCTCACGCTAGAATGTAAAGATTGGTGTTTGATGATAGGGTTGCATGTATCATATGTTACGATAATTTTTATTTTTTCTTCTTGTTTTTGAGTAATTTTTTTATACATATCCGTCTGTCATCACCGATAATGCAAATAGTTATTATTATGCAGCTAAATCTCTTCTTTAATATTTAATTTTATTTTTATCAATTAAATAAATTATTTATAATAATTAATTAAAATAAAATTAATAAACTATTTTTAACATTTAATTATATATTTAATCAATTAAATAAATTATTATTATTATTTTATTTTGTTAGTGTGAGAAACCCTTACTACTAAAACATAGGGTTGAACACATGGTTAAGAAGTCTCCTCCCAACCATGACACCTGTAAAGTTGAGAGCTATGTTTATCAATAGAGAATTTAACACACGTCCACCACACACCCACTCCCTCACACACGCCCACACCACAGTTTAAACCTTGAAAATTAAATAAATTACTTAAAAATAAAATTGGTACACCTTAAAAATTAAAACCAAATATATTATCGCTAACACCATTCCATGAAATTTAGTAACCACATTCAATTTAAAAAAAAAAAAATGCACACTCCATTCCATAAAATTTACTAACCACATTCAATTTTTAAAACAAAAATTTCAGACTCTAAAACCATCTATAAATTAATTTTATATGCATAAGAAATACCATCCATAAATAGTTCTTTTATTTAGTAGGATTGTTAATATCTTTTATGATAGGATTACATATCAAATTGGAATAGAAACGACTTTTTTATAAATATGGTCTATGTGGATATGAATCTATATCAAACTTGGATGCTTTACTATAAATTTGATTTATAGGGCATGACTCTATATCAAACTTGAACACTGACCCACAAAATAAAGACAAAATCAACATACTTAACTATCCATAAGATTGAACTAACCAACTCGCCTACAAACACAACCTAATCCACAAAATAAAGACAAAATCAACAAACCTAACTATCCATAAGATTGAACGAATCAACTCACCTACAAACATTCAACTACCCAGTAAACTATCTCTTTAAAATTTTAATCAACTATCCATAAGATTTAATTAAACAAGTCACCTACTGTTACTCTTTGAAATTCTTCGGAAAGTTTTGGTCTACCACTTACCAATTTCATTTTAGAAAATGTGAGGTGCATCATTTCATCATGGTCCGTAACGTTACCTACTACCATGGTCAATGCTTTCATCATTTCAAGTATGCTTTTTTTAAGCACTTTTTGGTCAAATAAATATTTAAAATTTAAATTATAAAAAATAAAAGTCAAATATTTTATTCCGTTTCTAATATTTAACCAACCAGATCTTTACTAATATTGAAAGTTTTTTAATATATTTTAGATCTTTACTAATATTAAAAGTTTTTTAATATATTTTATCCTATCCGAGTTTGGTGAACCACGTAAACTTACTTTGTCTTTTCCTTGGTTGGCATACAATCTTACATATACCCATTCAATAATATCTTTCGGAAGGAAAGATAAGGATTACTTGTTCTAACTATACTTTACCAACATATAGGGGAAGGTGGGATTTGTTTAGCCGTTATCTTTGAATTCCATCGTTCTTTTCATACATGTACAAGAGAGTCTTTAGACGATAAAGAACATTGTTTATATAATAAAAATATTATAGCACAATTATATATATATATATTAAGTAATAAAAGTATAATGACAGTATAATTGGGATTATATTTTTTTAAGGCATAGTAATAAAGAATTATTTTCCTTGTGATTTGAATTGAGGTTATCAAGATGAAACATCATAGACATGTAGTTTGGAGGTGTTGGACCCCTTCCTCCGTATGATTCGAACTAAGGTCACCAAGATGAAATGTCAATGGCATACTCTTGGGGTGTTCCTATAAGAACTTTACAAGAAATACTTCCTGTGATTTGAATTGAGATCCAAGATGAAACACCATTGACATACCATTGGAGCGTTGGGTCCCTTCCTCCTCATGATTCAAACTAAGGTCACCAAGATGAAATGCCAATAATATGTTGGAGTTTTCTGACAAAGACTCTACAAAAAATATTATATATATAAAAAGAATCTCATAACACAAAAAATATTATCTATGTAATATATAATGTTATATTTTGAATAAAGTCATTTTTTCCCTAATTTATTATCATTGTTTTTGAAAATAAGAGTTGTAATATAATAATATATTAAAATATGGCTTTGAGGGGTGCAGCAAGGAGATTGATGTGGACAGTGTCTCTCTAAGATCTTTGTCAAATGATGGAAATTTGTTGTTGGGTGTTTTAGGTGACCATTTACCCAGGACGAAGACTACAACATTGTCATTTCATGTCAAAGAGACTGAGATAGTAGTCAACTTGGTGTTCTTGGCTTCGACAGTTGCATTGAATGCCAGTTATGATGGGATTCACACAGTTTCACCTAGCAAGAAAGAGAACAAGCTCGAGCCATCGAATTCTAGTTTTATCTTTTATCCCCATAGAGAGGGCAAGTCACAGGATGAGGAGCTCTTTGTTTCACCTTTCAACAAGTTGCTAACGGACCTCCTATTTGAGTTCAAGAAGAAATCGAACCAACAACTAGAATGAGAGGATGATCATTTAGGGCTCGAGCATGTCTCTAGCCCTGCTCATGGATTTCCCTCCAAATCTGAGCCAAGCTTTTATCGTGACATGCAAAATAATGTAATTCTAGGAGAGGAACATGATAGAAGCGAGATTTCTAAAGGTAGCAACCCACACTCCTATTCAGGATCCCCCATTATATTGGGTGCCATGTTGTAGGGGGAGTCAGTTATAGCTCCCCTTACGCCCATGCATTGCTCAACAACCTGAATTTCAATGGTAGCAATTCTTAGGCATCCCCAACAAATCAACTGGAGGACCTTCATTCCAACATAAGATATAATAATGTTGACCTCACACCCTCAACCCATGGACCTGGAGGATCCGAACAGGGAGGTGGTGACCAACATGTAACAAAGGAGGGAACCCTCAAAGTTGGACATGTAGGAGGAAATCAAAGCTCTAAACAGGTAAATCAAAAAGCTAAAGAGTCAGGTACCTTTGAATTTGAGTTACAATATGATTTTATTGAAGAGATAAAAGAATTAGAAGAGCAAAAAATTATTTTATTCTTTTCCATAAGAATCCTCCTTGATGAAGAGATCAATTGATGGTTTGTCAAAATCTAGGAATCCAAGGGTTGGATGATTGCCTCTCGTCGTCGCCTTGGAAAATCCTTTGCTTTCATCACTTTCACCTCCAAAGACTCTTGCTTAAAAGCCCTAAGACTTGGCACCTGGATGATTTCTGGTCAACTAATCTTTCTACAACATTGGACATTCCAATTTGACCCTAAGAATGTGTCAAACATGAAATACCCCCTTTGAATTGAAATCCCTTTCTTAAACATGGCATGCACAAAGTACTTACCTCAAATAGCTACTAGGTTTGGAAGGCCATTATTCCTCCCATCTGAGCCCTTGCACTTCATGCACTCCCACCCACACATCTTGGTTGAGATTGATGTCTCCAAGGACCTCCCGAGTAAGATCTTATTTAGAGCCCTTGGTATCCAATTTGAACAACAAATTAATTATCTCAACTTGCCAAACTCATGTTTCTACTACAGACAACAAGACCATATGATTAAAAACTATCCGATGAGACCTCCCAAACAACGGAATCAACTTGATAGTACTCCTACTACCACTACTCAACATGCAAGCAAAATAGTACCATGTGTTCAGCCTTCACAACCTTCTAGTTCTCATGATGTGACCTCTTTCCCTGCTCATTCAGTTCCCAAAGCTTCTAACTTGGCAGTTACCCACATCTTGTAACAATCCCAAAGAGTCTCCTTTCTTGGTTGTATATTTTAGAATGCTTTTTATCTCCAATTGTTTATCTTAGCAAGTAAGAAAAATATCTTACACATCTCCCTTCACCCCCCTCCAACTTTTGAGGCTCCTGTGGAGCAAAATCCTCATGAAACAATCGAGGAGGGTTGGGTAACCCAACATAACAAGAAACACAGGCGCAACTCATCACGGGATGCCTTCCCCCTCCTTCCAGAGGCATCTCCAAAGACCAACACCTAGGAGGAAAGGAGTGGAGCCATAAGCCCACCAAATATCACTCTAATAATACCTCCTTAGCCACACGTTAGTCCAAGGAAACGGGTACCCTGCATGATTATATGCAAGTTGGCATCACACTGTGAAAGTAGCATTTTTTTGTCCAAACAGTCATCAAAAGAGTTTACCCACAATATTATTGCTAGAAGTCAAAATTTTAGGTTTCAAACTTAAAAATACCCTTAAGACCCTATGGGGGGTTGGGGGGCCTTGTGTACAAATCATGATGAAGGGAGGGGGTTGTCATGTGCCTCTCTCAAGAGCTATGGGCTCTATTTTATTATCAGGAGAAGACTAATGCATAGATTAGTGTGGTGCACAGTAATGTTTGGTGGCAGGAAATTGGGTATTACAATTGTTTATGCACCCAATGATGCAACCGAAAGGGAAGCCCTCTAGGATTGGATGTGTTTCAATTTACCTAAAGCATATTGGGTAATAGGAGGGGACTTCAATATGGTAGAATGGGAGGGAGACAGATTGGGAGGTGGCACTCCACTCAAACAATCGAAAGAGGCTAGATCATGGTCTAGGTTCATAAGGGCCTAGAATATTTATGATCCCAATTGGAACAAGAGTGTTGAAAATCATGGTGCTTGGTTTACTTGGAGTAATGCACAATATGGGGATGCTCTCAGAATGGTAAGGTTGGATCACTTATATATAGCAAAAAATATTGATATCCTCCAAAATTATTTGTCTCATCCAATCTATTTAGTGGTAACTTCATATCATCTCCCCATTACCTTAAGTATTGGGTGTGCCCCCATAAGGAAACCCAAAATCAACTTGCTTTTCAAGTTAAACACTTCCCTACTTAAGCACAAAGATTGTGTTAATGGAATAAAAAAAGTGTGGAATCTCTTGCCAAGCCCCTCAGGAGGGAGAGGGTGGATTATGTGGTGGGAGGCCATCAAAAGAACAATCGATTACCTTCGAGGTTTTGGTAAAATCCTAGCCTCTCTTCATAGGAAAAAAGAGAAAGAATTGGAGCAAGAAGTTGATCAACTTAGCCACCACCTCAACTAGAATATTAGCAACATCCCTTCTCAAAAGTAGTTGGGTGAAAAATAGGCAGAGTTAAGGCAACTCCAAGCTTATAAAGCCCACAAGGTGCAAATCAGGGCATGTCTTCAGTGGATTCATGAGGGTGATAAAAATTCTAAATTCTTCTTTAATGCCATTAAGAAGAAAAATAGATCAAAGAGGATAGAGGTTATTAAAAATCCTAGATTTGGCCTACAAATTCTAATGGAGGACCTCCCATCCTTCATCCAAGAGTATTTTATAGCCCTTTTCAAAAGTGAAGGGCCAACATAGAAGTTGAGGTTTTTAGAGAATGTTGCAAATAGTGCATATCTCCCAAAGCATCTAAAGAAAATAAAGCATTGTTGGATAAACCTCTTTCATAGGATGAACTTTATTCTTCCCTCCTCTCTTTGGAAAATGAAAAAGCCCGAGGCATTGATGGGCTTTCGAGTGAATTTTTTAAGACCATGTGGGAGACTATAGGAGTTGATTTTATGTGGATGTGTGAGGAGGCTATTACTATTGGAGGCCTTGGGGAGGCCACTAATCAAGGATTGATCAAGCTCATTCCCAAAAGACTTAAGCCAGATCTACTTGTTGATTGGCGTCCCATTACTTTACTCAATTCCTCTTATAAAATTTTGGCTAAGGCTCTAGCCAGAAGACTCCTCCCAGTGGCTACAAAAATTGTTCACCCAGAGCAAACAAGATTCCTAAAAGGTTGCTACATTTTGGATAATCTCCTTACAACTTGGGAAGGGATGGAGTGGGCTCGAGCATAGGGGCTCAAGGGCCTTTACCTTAAGCTTGATTTTGATAAATATTATGATCGATTAGAGTGGCCCTTCATCTTAAGCATGCTCCATTGGCTTGGTTTTGGCAATAGATTCATCGATATGGTAGCTTCCCTCTTTCCAAATGCTTCTACAAGAGTGGTTATTAATACAAAATTATCTAATAGCATTCATGTGGAAAGATCAGTTAGGCAAGGCTACCCATTGGCCCCCTATCTATTTGTAATTGTAGTCGATGCCCTTGGTTATCTATTGGAATCTACAATTAAAGAGGGGAGGATAAGAGGTATCCCCCTTTTGGATGGCTCCCAGCTTATCAACTCTCACTTCATAGATGATTCTATGCTTTTTCCTTTGGTAGATCAACAAAATATTGTGAACATCCTTGAGACAGTTCACACCTTCTATAGGGCCTCTGGTGAAAGAATCCAAGAATCTAAGAAATTTGTTATTCCCTTTGGATTTGATGATAATTCAGATTGGATACCCACAACATGGAAGTAGGTGAAAAGAGGAGAAATCTCTAAGTATTTGGGCTTTCCTTTTGGTGTTGACCTTTCACCCAAATCTATGTGGGATTGGTGTATGGACAAATTTGCCAAAAAATTGGACTACTAGAAATATTTGGAAATGTCTCAAGCAACTAAAATCTAGATTACTAAAAATAATTTAGCCCATTTCCATGTTTACTTCTCTTCTCTTTTGACTCCTAGCAAGGTTGGGTATGATAAGATGAACAATATGCTTCAAGAGTTTTTTTGGATAAAAAACCTAACCAAACGAGGCCTCCCAATGGTCTCTTGGAGCAATTATTGCAGATCAATTTCATGCGGTGGGCTAGGAATCCCCAACCTTCAAGCATAGGGCTATGCACTTGCAACTAAATGGATGCAAAGGGTGATCATAGGAAATGATCCATGGAAGGTGTTGGTGAGGGAGCATTTGAAAAACCCCCGGGTGGATGGTAAAATTTAGGTAAATATGTCATACATTGATGTTCTTTTACAAGCCCCTTATTTCTCTATAGAAGGTTGTAATATTCTCAAAGGTATTTGGAAAGCATGGCAACAGGTGCATCAATTTATTTCATGGAAGCCACCTCCAAAGCAAGGCCCCACAGATTTCCTCCAACATAACTTATGGTGGTCACCCCTCCTCACCCTTGATGCATAACCTCTTGGCATGAGTCCTTGGTTTCTTGTCAAGCATCTCTTCAAAAGGGGAATGATTATTGTGGGTGACATTTGGGAGTTTTCTAAGTCCTCATGGAAAAATTGGAAGCAAATCTAGTCAAAATTTGGCCTCTACCCTACTGATAAAGCAATGATTATGCATATCCTTTCCATTGCCTCCCAAGTGCCCCAACCTCTATCTTCTCCACTGGAAGCTAGTCCCTATTGGACTCATTGGAAATGGTTTGGCAATCATGACTTCGAGCAGCCAACCCTTAAGTTTTGGTACCAAGCCCTACTTCCTATGAAATATCAACAATTTGTAGATATGCTCAATAAAAAATGGAACTTAGAGCTAAGTTGGGCCACTTGGGTGAGAACCTTCAAGCTGATAAAATCTACCCCAATTCAAGAAAAGTTCTAGATTCTTCTTTGGAATGTAGTCCTTCAAGGCCTACCTACTCAGAGCAGGCTAAAACGGATGGGCCAAGGGTAAGGTGATTGCCCTTTTTGTGGTTTGGAAGAGACAATACATCTATTTTGGAACTGTGCTCGTGCCCATCATATTTGGTGTGAAGCACAACAATTGCTTTATCCCTTACCACTACCTATGACAAAGGATCAAGCCTTATTGGGGATCAATCTAATGCCCAAACAAAAATTTCTTCTCTCCATTACTAGGGTAGCTATCATATTTCATATTTGGAAGACTCGATGCAAATCTATTTTTGACATTGATCAAGAAGATATCTCTAATATCTCAGTAGCTAACATCTTTGTTGTTGTAAAATGCTAGTTGTAAGCTAAGTTAGCAGGTTGCACTCGTAAGGAGAAAGCGCTACAAGATAAAATCATAGCTCTAAAGGGGTGTATCTATGAGACCTCAGCTCATAGCTCGGATGGAATATACATATTAAAGAACATGGTAGGTGAATTAACCGAGCAACGTAGCTCAATGATGCATAATCAGGCACACTTGATGAAGCATTTGGGTCAAGTGGAATTAGAAGCCAACAACACTCATTCCAATCCTCACATTAGGCTCCCATCATAGCATGAGGTGGAGCAAGGTCACTTAGACTCTTCTCCTTAGCATATGTTTTCCTAGCATGGTTGCTCCCTTGAAGTTTTTGTTTTGGTAGAGTGTAGTAGTCTCTTCTCAATAGATAGTGTGTAGGCCACCCATTAGAGGGTGCAACCCAATAGTCTCTAGTCATTCAGTTTTATATCAACATATCTTTTTAGAGTCCTAGTGATGGCATAATTTTTCATCCCCATGATAGCCACTAGGGATATCTCAATTTTTGACATGGATCACCAAGGGATCACTTGTGTGGTTGTTCACTTCCAATGCTTGTAGTCGAGTGCCCTGAGTGTCACAATCTTTCTCAATTATCCTCTGTGTTGGTCCTTCATGGCCTCATGTTGTAATACAATAGTGGGGGCCTATGTGTGGTCTCTGTCGTGCTTATTTCTTGTGAAATGTGCCCTACATGGCCTTGTGAATGCACCTATGTTTTATTTGTTCTCGTTAGAGAGAAGTCTATCGTGGCTCCGATGGTTATTGGGTGTTTAGGCCTGGATGTAGGCACCCAGACGATGGTTAGCCTTTATATGGTAGAAATTTCAATTTAAAAAATATATTAAAATATATGTTATTTGATAATCTATTAAATATGGTTTATTATTGCTATAGATTAAAGGAATAAATTTTGTTAAACTATTAATTATAAGATGTATAATTTTCTTCAAATTATAAAATTGTCCACAAAATGATATTCCTACTTCATTTTATATCTTTTATTTAAACATAGTTTAATATTTATGATGTTTAGGTATTTATAAAGTAAAAAATAATAAATAAACATAAAATTATTTTAATTTAAGGTATACATGATAAAAATACCTCATAATTAAGTTTGACCCTTATCTTTTCTTGTTTTATATCTTTAGGTAAGAGCAGGGAGAGTGTGAATAAGAAGCAAGTGTGAGTAAGGAGCCCTTATCTTTTCTTGTTCTAGATCTTTGGAAAATTTTAAAATATAAAGGATTCATATTAGGAAAAGCTAGGTAACATGCAAGGAAATTCATATTTGAAAGTCCTAATGAAAAGTAACGATGCTCTAGGTGAAACTATGGATTCCCGATTTGGAGATAAGAGGAAGATAAATTATATGCCAAGTTCGATCTAGGTAGTAGATGTTACACCATAAGTGATTATTAAGCATGAGACAATCGAGCATGATATACTGATTATTGAAATCAAAGGGTTAACATGTAAGTCCCATGGATACTAGCTATGTCCTTCACATATTTAAAATTAGATCATGTTGAGGTGGTTATTGAATTCAACTTACTCCATGACTTTTCTTCTTAAAAGTTCTTTCCTCATCATCTTTTTGAGTTTGATAATCAAGGATAAAATAATGGGTGGTGGCCCATGTTTTAGGAGGAGAGATGCTTTGTATTTAAGACCATAGAGTTAGAATTTTACTTTTGAGACACAAACTATAAAAAAATTTCTAGTATGGGTTAGTCTTTTTGGACTTCCATATCAACTTATCAATAAATATGTTTTAGAGAATATTGACAATAGCCTAAGGGAGTTCATCCAAGATGCACCAACTATTAAGGAGCAAAATTAGGGTGTATAAACCCAAATATGTGTTACTATGGATGTTTTAAAACCTTTGCCATAATCTAATAAGATTAAATTTGAATCAAGAGAAGAGATTGACAAGTGGATTATGAAAATATTGCATTTTAATTCCACCAATATTATGAGAATGGACACAAGGCAAAAGATTGTTGCTAGAAATAGAGTCTATTCTATAATTTGGGTTATGTAAATGTATCTTCCAAGGTACATACTTAGGAAATTAGATTACTTTAGGGGAAAGTTATCTAGTTACTTCATGCAATGTAATAAATGCACAAGTGTCAATGTGCAAGTTGTATATGTGCAAGTTGTCCCTTGCACAACTAGGTAGAGTGTTAGCCAAGGAACCTATCTTCCTATATAAGAAAGGCCCCATAGTCAGATAGATATGAGAAGGGGAACATAGTCAGATAGTGTAGCTTAGAGCTTAGTACAGTTATGTGTAGATCACCATATATTGGTGATGGATGCAATGTAGTTCAGTAGCTTCATTAATGGAGTGTTCATTTCCTCCATAGCTACATTGTATTCTTTTATGTTATTTCTATTTACAACATATTTCAATCATCTAGTAATTTTACTTTATTTTATATTATTCTGCATCTTGTGATTTCTATCTGTCAGTGCTCGTTACATCAAAAGCTAACAATTGCAAAGTTAAAATGATGAAGAAAGAGATATTTTTTTGGAATGAAATAAACTTCAAAATGAAGCAAGGAGACCATACAATAGTAGAAGTTGGATTAGATCAAGGGAAAGAAAGCCTATTTATAACATCAATTAACAAAGGCCATCACAATTCACATGGATTAATTTTTAGAAGAAACAAAGAAGGATACAAGGGATGAGAAAGTATAATGTGCAAGTTCAAATTCAAAAGAAAGGAGCAAAGAAAAATGTGGAAGAAAATTATAAAACAAAGGTGGCAAAAGGGGTTAAGTTTATTCCAAGTAAATCACCTCCATTTTTCTCAAGTTGTATAGAATACTCTCCTTGCAATGAAATGAAAGTAGTGTCAAAATTATCCCTTGCAATTTATAGTTTCAAGAGTAGAATAATGAAAAAATGAGGTTGAGGGATATTTATTTAAGATTTTTAGGGCAGCATAAGGAGGTAATTAATATGGAGGAACATCCTTACACTCTATTCCATGGAAACATAAATATAAAAGTGCTTTTGAGGTTATTCCTTGCACTTTAGATATTTTAGAGTAATATGAAATTATAGATGACAAGTCTTGCTATGAGCATTATAAAGAAAATTGAAAAGATTAATGAAGACAAGTATTTTTGGGAATGGAAAAGGGAGAGGAAGCTTAAAGAAGCAAATACAAAGAGAAAATAAAACTTAGAGGGATATTGATATGATGAAACAAAAGAATATATCATTAGTATTAACAAGAAGTGGGGTGAAGCCTACAAATAAAAACAAAAAGTGATGATGTAAATATTATCTTAGAATGTTAGGGGCATGAATGAGACACCGAAAAAAGAGGTAATAAGAAATTAATATGTTGTTATAACCAACATATTTATAGTAAAGGAAATCAAGTAGCAATTATTTTAACCATTTATGGTGTTGATCTTTGTCTTGGCAAAATTAAAATTCTAAAAGGCAACTAGTGAAGTGATATTTTATCTCTTAATAAAAATGATATCTAGGACTTGATTGTAAAAATCTAGCAGTTTGAGGAAGATTAAAAGCATTTTTTATAAGAAGGCAAATGAAGAATATCATAGATAAAAGGCAAGTTGTATATGGTTTAATTAACTTCTTTTTGCTGAAGTAATACAAAGTACAAATGGAGGCCACACTCCCTAAGGGCATAAAAATAGGGGGCCTCCCTCCTCATGATTCGAATTCAAGTCATCGATATGAAATATCAATGACATACCGTTGGGTGTCCCGTGTCCCCATAGGGATTGGTTTAATTAACTTTACAACAAAATCTTATTAAAAAATTAACTTTACAACAAAATATTATTAAAATTATTAACTTTACAACATAATATTTTATTATTTTGATGGGAATGACCCGTGACAAAAGTTACACATGGTTTTTAGAAATAAAATTATAACTTATCAAAAAACATGAGTTAAGTTGTATATGGTTTAATTATTATTTTTTTGTTGAAGTAATACAAAGTACAATGGATGGCACAATTGGAGGCCACACTCCCTGAGGACATACGAATAGGAGGCCTCCCTCTTCGTGATTCGAACTTATGTTACCAAGATGAAATGTCAATGGTATATCGTTGGGTGTTCCCGTAAGGAATGGTTTAATTAACTATACAACAAAAGTTAAAAAAAAACTTTACAACAATATAATATTTTATTATTTTGATGGGAATGACCCTCAAAAAACATCACATATGGTTTTTAGAAAACAAAACTCATAACTTATCAGATAATATAAGTTTTTTTTAATTAGGTAAGAGAAGAGGTTTTAAATGATCCCCAAACCCAATACATATGGGACTGAGAAAGAGCAAGAGACAATGCATCATTCTCAAAGAAAATAATCCTTAAGAAAAATAACATATTTAGATATAAAACCAGTACCAAACTCCCCAAAAGAAAATAAAATTGAAAAACAAAACTAGCTACAATCCCCAAAGGGAGATCACAAGATACAACAAAGAAGCTCATTGTCCTCTAGGGAGACCCTACACACTGAAGGAACACCTCCACATATGCTACTAAAAAAAATCGTGATACCTTGAGAAGACAAGGCTCCCAATCAACTGGAACCTGCTCCCGTTGTACATGAGGCACCTATTGATGATACCAAATCCCTACCAACAAGAAAACATCAAAAAACAAGAGGCTCCAAAAAGCATAGGAAATCTTCCTCTGACCTCCTAAACTCTCATAACCAACACCCATGCCTAACCATGATCATCCACAATTAAATTTTAAAGACTGAGGAAATTTTGTCATCCAAACCATAAGGTCTTGTTGCGATAGCCCAATATTCACCATCAGGTCTAACGCTTTGTTTCCTTCACAAAAGATATGATGAATTTGAACCTTCGATCTCGAACATAAAATTATGACTGCTTATTCCATGATATTTACTATCTTTCAATATGGGGTGCAAGACTTCATGACTAGATTAATAATATTTAACGAATACCCCTCAACTATAACTTTATTAAAACCCAAGGATTCCACCAATAAGAGGCCTTGAAGGAGTTCTTTGGCTTTCATAAAATGAGAGGTCTAGATTAAAATATTTTTGGCAAAGGCACCTAAAAGATCCCCTTTATCATTTCTAAGTACACAACCTGTCGTAACAAGACTCGGGTTCCCCTTAGAAGCACCGTTGAATTTGAGTTTAACCCAGCCCATAGGGGGAGGTGACCAAAAAATCGAGGATCTCAAAGAGGGAGGAGTCGGGTCATTAGACAATTTTTTAAGGAAAACCAAGCTTGAGCTCTACCGAGGCTTCATCAAGGAGTCCCCCATGCAAATTTGGGAAACAAGAGGTCACATTCTCCACAGATACCCCAATAACTGTACTAAAAATAGATTCAAGATCATGTTTTGAGTTCTTGAAGGCTCTTTGATTACACTCCCACAAAATACTCCAAAATAAATGGGGGAGCAAGAAGGTCTAGAATTTGATCAGGCGAGAATATTTAAAAGGTAAAGTCCACTGCAAACAGACCTCTGAAATAGAATTTGACAAGACCCAATGAACTCTCAGGTACGAAAAACATGGGCTACCACTGTAGTGGAGAAGGCACAATAGAAAAATAGGTGGAGGCGCGATTCTTCAATAGCCTCGCAAAAATAACACCTGTTGGGTAAACACATACCCCTCCTGGGAAGGAGATCAGATAACATAAGTTTAAGTAATTAAATTCCTCACCTTTCAAGGAGGAGATCTAAGTTCCAATATTATCAAGCAATACATGCATAATTGTTAAGTTATTATGATACCACTATATAGTCATGATGTAATACAAGTGGGATCCATTTCAATCCTATATAACCAATTTTAAAAATACTTTGTACCACTACCATGTCTCTCACGAGATTAAAAAACATGGGTTTTTTTAAAAGGATCTTGATTTCCTTGTACCGACATTTGTATCTTAAATGAAAACCCAAAAAACTTTAGTCCGTGGAATGAAAACCCAAAAACAAACCACTATAGTATCCCTCACAATGGGGTACTTGTCAAAATTATTATTATTTTATCACCCATGCTCCATAAATAGATAGGTATTAACGTGAACAAAAATCCATAGGGAACAAGATGTTATTTTAGAGATAATTTTGTTTAAACCTAAAAGTTTATTCAAAGTTTGACATAGTTAATAGAATGAGATGTAACTATAGGGACAATTTTAATATTATAAAGTAATTATTTGGAAATAAGTAATATTTTATATAATAAATAGTAACCAAGATGTAAATACAAAAACAATTTTAATATTATACAATATAAAATAATTATTTTAAACTAACTTTAGTTTTCTTTAAATTTAAAAGTTTGTTTGAAGTTTGACATAAGTAATAAAATGAGATGTAACTATAAAATCAATTTTAATATTAAAAGTAACTATTTTAAAATTATATAATATATAACATAATAAATAGTAAATGAGATGTATATATAATGGTAATTTTAATATTATATAGTAGAAGTAATTATTTTAAATTAAAAAAAAAAGTTAGTAACATGACTATAGATTTTAGTCTGAAATATACTAGAAAAGGATTAACGATATTTCAAATTTTATTCATCGATGGTTAAATTATAACTTTTCAAGCTTATGATTATTTAAAATTTAAAATTTGTTCAAAATATAACGGAGTAAATAGTAAATGACATATAATTTTAGTAATGTAAAATAATTGTAAGATGATGAATTAAATAGGATTAAGATGGTTCTACCTTTAATACATCATGACTACATATTGGTATTAATTGCCCTTTTTATTTCACTCATATTGTTTTTTTTGCATATAATAGTGGTGAACGTGTGTTTTAGGATGTTTTTTTTTTTAAATATTATGAATCCCAACATGGTATTAGGGGTAAAACAAAACTACTTAATCACACAAAAAAGTTGTATAGGACAAATCATAAAAGATATAGATGAACCGTCAATTGTAGTGGATTCATTGCAAAATTTTAGGGGATCCCACTTCAAGTTTCTTTTTGATTGCACCATCAAGTATTTCTATTTTACCCCTAAAAATTCTACTCATTTCCCTCCAAATTTTAAATTTTAAAATAGGGAATATTCTATGTATTTTTTTTTTTTTGGTGGGAAGGGGAGTGGTGTGCATACATTGTGTTCTTTGGCACTTTCAGAGGCACTTATCAGATGATAAGGGTCATATTTTTAACTATCAAAGGAGAAAGTGGAATAATGTTTTGGCATTTGAGCTGCGTAGCACTGGTCATGAGTTTGATTCACCAACTTCAAATTCTTTTAAAATAAAAAGGAGCACTCTCATATTTGTGAAGGGTATAGGGTTTATGGATAGCATTGGGATGGCACACGTTCTTCTTCTCAATACACTCTAGATAAGAAGGTGCACTTATTTTTTCTTCACCATATTACAATTCATAATGTAGTGGTTGGTTCTTTTACATATATACAATAGGTCCCTGGTTTAAAGCTCTATGGATCCATCCTTTTTGTAGCTCTTTAACGATGTCATATATTTTTTTAAGTTATTTTTTTACCTAAATCTAATCATGAGGCTTACACTTTGGTTGAACATGGTAATTACAAAGGCAATAACATAGGTTTGATCCATAAGCGACATGTTTTATTTGAGGAAAAGAATTGAAGCTTAGTGGCAAAATGCCCATAAGCTATAAAGGCATAATGTACATGGTTTCCTTTATAGTGTTGTTAATATGGTTAATCTCTCCATTGTCTCCAATCCAAGCTATGGGGTGTTGGTTAGTATGTTACAAGTGTGAATAGGGTTGTTTCGAAACTGGCTTAGAAAAATCTCTTTTCTAAGCTTCAGTGTGAAATCTCCCTACATTTGTCGACAGAATTTGTTTTTTGAATTGTCGGCAGTCTCTCTCCTATTTTTTCTCCCCTAATCTCCTATATGCCCTCCAACTATTTCTCCCTTATTCCTCCACGTCCCCTAATCTTCTTATCCCTCCATTTCCTCTCATCCCCTTATCCCTCCTTCGCCGTCTTCTCCCTTCTATCTCTCCAACCACCCACCTTATCCCTCCGTATTTTCCTTTCCCACTTCCCTATATATGTTATTTGATATGCAATTATTTGAGGGTTGAGTGTGCCTCGATTAAATAATAATAAATTAATTATTTTTATCCTCTGCATATTTTTTTTTCTTTGACTGCGACTGGTTCTCACATAGTATGCTTTGATATGGTCATTAGATTTTGAGTTTGAACCCTAAGGGCACTATTTTTCCTCTCTCACATTCACCATAGGTCAACTTTCTTCTAGTATAAGCAAGTCACCTCCTAATTCCAACCATTCATGTGGTGGAATGGTAGGTTCCCTTCTTCATGAAGATAAGGTCGTTAGTTTGAAGATTTTTGGTTTTGACCTTTCTTACTCTGCTCCTAAAGGAAACACATACACACACATATGTTTGCTTTAATTTACCTCCTCTAAGCATTGGTTGGAAACTTGGCTTTAGGAGCAAAAACTAAGGCACTCTCCTAAATATCCTAAGTTCAAGCCTCATAAAATATGAACTATTAAATTTTTAATATACAAATATATATGAAGACATATGCCAATCAAAAAGGTCAACTTTTTAAACAATTATTCATTCGATAAAAGCAGGTAGTAGCCAATTAGTTTTGCCCAGGTGTTAGCTATAAATATTGCCCAATGGAAATACCAAATTTGACAAAAATAAATTTCTAAGGTTTGGAATTTAATATATTTTTTAATTGATTGTTGATCTATCCAACCTTCTAAAGGACATAATTTTTGTATACGCAAGCATTTGGACTCTTTTTTTAGATCACATGATTTTTCGAGCTCTACGTACTAGTCACATTAACTTATGGAGTTATAATTTTGCATGGAATTTTGTGTGAGATGGATTCTTTGGTATACATTATTCATTTCAATGGGTAAAATTATAGCATCTGGTCAATTCAAATGGCAGGATTACTCAAAACTAAGAAGATTTGGTTTATCTTTAATGATGAAAGAGAAGGTCTTAGTGATCATGAATTTGGTAAGGAGTAAGCCCTTGGTCTCTTTTTTATTTTAGTTGAACCAAATAAACTTTTTCACATAACAGAGAAGACTAATCCTCTACATGTATGGACAATATTGAAGGATCTCTATGAAAAAGTAAGTTCTAGTGAAGCTAACAAAATACAAACAAAACTTACCAATCTCAAGATTTTATGTTTTGGTAATCTTAAAGACTATATATCTCATTTCAAATCCCTAAAATTTGACTTAGATATGATAGTATGCAAGGTAAAAGGTGATGAAGAGTATGTAAAATATATCTATTTTAATCTCACTCCTCTTGTTCATATGGTTGGATTAGTTCTTTATGTGAATGCTATGACTGTCAAAGAGCCAAAATCTATTTTTCTTGAAGGACTTTTCAAGCTTCTTATCCAATATGAAGTTGCATTAGAGAATTATGGAGTTGTCTCTGATATACAAGATCATCCAAAGGACTTAAAATCAATAGAATCTAAGGCTCCATTGCCCATTAGAAAGTTTAATATTTCAAAAAATTCAACCACATATGAGTATTGTAAAAGGGAAGAACACTCCATCAAAAATTATATAACAAGATGAAACAAGATTGAGACATAATTCTTGATATTCAAACACAATATTTCTAATGATGAAGAATAGGATGATGATGGAAAATTAGAGGCTCACTTGAGCATCCTTTTTTGTAGGGATGTTACTTTTAATGTCTTCTCTCCTTGGCCCCTTAGCTCATATTATGAAGGATGCTGAGTATGTGTATTATGATCTTATTAGACCAAGGTCAAAAGTGTGAAAGAGTGCTTATGAACACTACTAATGTAGCCTATGTGTAAGTGTATATGTGATCCTACAAGCAATATTAATATAAACCTATGGGCATCACTTATGTAAGCCTTCAAATATTATTTATGTAAGCATACAAGAATGTTCATGTAAGCCTAAGGGCACCCTTTATGTATTTATCCTTAGTGACATTGATTAATCCACCTTTATGGATAAACTTGATTAAAGGGTGTAATATTATTATTATATTATGATTTAACCTTCAAGGTATGTCAACTTGAGGTAACCATCTTATTGGGGATTTAGTATCATTATACATGCCTTCAATGATTGATCCATTATATTGGTTTCTGATATGTGAAATACTAGGGTGCCTATGAGCACTCACCCCTTATTATTTCTATCCTTCTATACCATTTATCTCTTTCTCTAATTTTTTCTATATGCTCTTCTTATTTTTTTGCATATGATTGTGGTGAATGTATGTTTTGGGGTGTTGAAAAATATTGTGAATTCCAACATGTCTTTGAGTCGGTTCTTGTTCCCAAATCTAAACGACCTTCAACAACTTATGATGAATTGAATTTTAAATTCAATATGGTTCCATCAACTTCAAATGTTGGCAAAATTAAACGTCGATACTAAATGTTCTTTATTTTTTTGTTTTTATTTTATAGGTTTGAAGGCATTATTTTTAATCTAGAAAAGACGTTTAATTTTGCCAACATTTGAAGTTGAGGGAACCATCTTGAATTTAAAATTCAATTCATAATAATGCCTTCAAACCTATAAAATCAAAGCAAAAAAAATAAAGAACATTTAGTATCTTCTTTAATTACATTAGCAAGAATCATCCTTGCATAAAATCAATATTTGCTTACATCTGCAACTTCTATATTGGCCAGGTAACATGCACGAACTTTGAGAGTTGTCTCGTCTCTATAACACCAATTCACCTTTGCAATGTTGAGGCTTAAATACTAAATGTTAGAAATGTAGATTGGCTACAATCAAACTTTTCATTGATGTGATATAATAATATATACATGCATGATTAAGAACAAAGAGGTCAATAATTATAGCCAACTTTGTAATTTTGCATAACCCTCATAATTGTTTACATGAATACGTTGTTTTTTTTTGAAGAAAGTGAAAAGCTTATATTAATACAAAGAGTATATACAAGAGGGATCGAAAACATCCCAACCAAGAACCAGGAAGCAAGAAGCCAGCACAAAGGGCAAGAGGGCAGCACTTCCCAACACAAAGCACAAGAAGAAAACCAGGCGCGAAATCGCGACATGTCGCGATATCGCGACAGTCAAGGCAGCCAAAGCCACAACCGGGCAACCGGTCGCGAAATCGCGACAGCCAAAGCCAACAACTCCTGACCACCAACATTGTCGCGATATCGCGACGGGTTCTCCTCAGAGCAGTCATCCCTCAAAAAGGTCGCGATATCGCGACACATTTTCCGTTTGCCCCCTTTACGCCAAAAGTGTCACGAAATCGCGACAAGATTATCAATCTGCAACCAGTCCTCCCAAGTGTCGCGAAATCGCGACGAATTATCCTCATGATGCACAAGCTCCAAAATGGTCACGAAATCGCGACGTCTTTTCCAGAAGTCTTCAGTGCGCCAAATGTGTCGCGAAATCGCGACAGTTCTTCTATCTGGCTCCCAGGCATCAAAAACGTCGCGATATCGCGACGGATTTTCCCCTTGTCTCCGAAACACAAAAACCGTCGCGATATCGTGACTATTTTCCTCCTTGTTGCCCCTGCTCTCAAAGCGTCACGAAATCGCGACGGGAACCTTCCAAAGGCCGTGGCAACAACAATTGTCGCGATATCGCGACGGTTTTTCCCCTTGTCTCCAAAAAACAAAAACCGTCGCGATATCGCGACTGTTTTTCTCCTTGATGCCCCTGCGCTCAACGCGTCGCGAAATCGCGACAGAAACCATCCAAAGGCCGTGGCGACAAAACTTGTCGCGATATCGCGACGGTTTTTCCCCTTGTCTCCGAAACACAAAAACCGTCGCGATATCGCGACTGTTTTCCTCCTTGATGCCCCTGCGCTCAAAGCGTCGCGAAATCGCGACGGAAACCTTCCAAAGGCCGTGGCGACAAAACTTGTCGCGATATCGCGACGGTTTTTCCCCTTGTCTCCGAAACACAAAAACCGTCGCGATATCGCGACTGTTTTCCTCCTTGTTGCCCCTGCGCTCAAACTTGTCGCGATATCGCGACAGTTTTTCCTTTTGTCTCCGAAACACAAAAACCGTCGCGATATCGCGACTGTTTTCCTCCTTATTGCCCCTGCGCTCAAAGCGTCGCGAAATCGCGACAGAAACCTTCCCAAGGCCGTGGCGACAAAACCTGTCGCGATATCGCGACAGTTTCCTGCCAAGGGCCGCGACAGCAAAGCAGGTCGCGAAAACGCGACAAAAATCATCCTTAGTACAAAAATTTCTCATTGATTCAAGAATTTTGCAAGTCCCTGTCGAATCTCAGCATTTTCCACAGGCATGTCACTGTGTAGCTGAACTCCAACCTCCTTTTCCGCACCCATCTTTGCAAGGAAATCAGCCATCGAATTTAAGTCACGACTCACATGGATAGGGATCACATCTTCTAATTCCTTCCAAAGGTCCTTGATTTGAGAGACTAAAATCTGTATCTTCCAAGCTTTCAAAGCAAAGTTCCTCAAACAATCAAGAGCGCCAACCAGAATTTGAGAATCTGTCTCAAGGAGTATCTTTCTGTATCCCTGCTTGACAGCCCAGATGGAAGCAATTTTGATAGCATAGGCTTCGGCTTCATTATTGGTGGCTCTTCCCAGACCCTGTAGTTCCCAGTAAAGCACAGTTCCAGCATGATCACGGCACACAACACCAATTCCAGCATTGCCCGGATTGCCCTTTGCAGCTCCATCTGTGTTAATTTTAACCCAGCCTGCTGGGGGGGCTTCCAACTGGCTATGTTCTTTCTAACCTGTGCAATAGCTCTCTCTTCCTGAGGACCCAGCTCAGCCATAATTTCCTCATCAGCATATATGGCAACCGTCTCTGTGACTTTGCTCCAGATAACCTGCCATATTCCATCAAGCGAGGAGAAGGTCTCTCTAAAGATTCGAGCGTTTCTTTCCAGCCACACTTGCCACCAGATGAAGGAAAGACCAAGATCCCACCCCAGACGGAGGGCTTTAGATTTAAATCTGCCTTTCTTCCATCTTTGCCAGATATTGTTCCGAGTCAGAGCACCATTACTCTGGAGTTTAAAAAAGGAAAACCACCGATTCCAAATCTGACCTGTGAAAGAGCACTCAAACATCAAATGATCAGCAGTCTCCTCATTCTTATGACATAAAATACACTGAGAAGGGCCAATGATTCCTCTGTTTTTGAGGAAATCGAAGGTGAGAATGCCATTGTGCATAAACTGCCAGGCAAAGAAGTTCACTTTCGGCCAGCACTTGGAATGCCAAATCTTCTTCCAATATTGAACCGAAAATGAATGCGGGGGAGGCTCTGGGAGGATCTGATCATATCCAGCCTTCACAGTATAAACCCCGAGGTTCCCATGGCCCCAAGCTAACTCATCCTCTTCATCTCTGCCCGTGAGAAACCGTGTTGTCAAGATGTTGGTCAAAATGGTTGCTAGCGCCGGAGGGATTGTGACCGGCCACTCCTCCAACCGCTTAAACTTCTTGAATTTATACTCACCCAACTGGCTAGTGTTGAAATAATTCTCAATAGTGACCCATCCCTGGGATTCTATGGCTGTTTTAATTGGAAGCAATTCAGGATATTCCGCAATGATGGGTGGAAACTGGTCCCAAGAGTCAGTCCAGAAACGTGCCTTCTCCCCTCTTCCCACTTTCCAGAACAATTGGTCTTTAATAACTTGAGAACCCAACTTGAGAGCTTGCCAGACTAGGGATCCATTACCATCCAAAGGGAAGCGGCTTATTTCAGAGGGGTGAACTTGGCCCAGATATTTGCTGGTTAAGATTCTACTGAATAAAGAAGATGGCTGGGAAATCCATCTCCAATACAATTTACCAGCTAAGGCTATGTTGTTGAGTTTAGAGCTTCTCAATCCCAGCCCTCCTTTTTCTTTGGGCTGCGTAACTTTATCCCAGCCAACCAAGGCCCATTTCCTCTCACCCTTTGCTCCTTCCCATAAGAATCTTCTGGCCAATTTATCCAACTCTTTCCAAATAGAAGGTGGGGCAGCCAGGATAGAGAATTTATAAATTGGCATGGCTTGGATAACTGACTGTAAGAAGGTTAATCGGCCGCCATAGCTTAACCATTTAAGAGACCAATGGTTCATTCTGTCTTTGAAGCCATCCAAAAGATCTTTCCAAATGTCAATTTTCAATTTCTTGAAGTGCAAAGGAACCCCCAAGTAGACTATAGGAAGAGAGGTTCTAGTGAAGCCCAAAATCTCCATAATTCTGTCCTGAAGCCTTTGATCAAGATTGAAAAAGACCACTTTGGATTTTCTGTCATTGATAACCTGATTGGAGGCCCTAAGGTAAACATTGAGAGAGTCTCTGATTCCCCTGGCTTCCCTGAGACTGGCCACTCCAACCAGGCCTGTATCATCCACAAATTGCAAATGAGTCAGAATTTCTGAACCAACCTTAATACCTGTTAACAGGCCTTGAAGTCTTCTTCTGAAGAAGAGTCTACCTAATCCTTCAGCCAAAATAAGGAATAGATAGGGAGAGCAGGGGTCCCCTTGTCGGAGACCGCGAGAAGCTCCAAAAGGAGGCGAGGGAAGCCCCTTAATTAGAACAGAATAAGAAGGCGTGGAAACACAGCTCATAACCCAGTCTATCCAGTCCTGGGAAAAACCAAAGGCGGCCAACATTTTTGACAGGAAGCCCCACTCCACTCTATCATAAGCCTTGGACATATCCAGTTTGATGAACATTCCTTTGTTGCCGGAGTTTTGCATTGAATGAATAGCCTCTTGGGCAAGAACCACTCCATCCAAAATCTGTCTACCCTCAACAAATCCCCCTTGTTCTGAGGAGATGAGGTTATGAAGGAGAGGTTTAAGACGTTCAACTATTATCTTTGTGATAATTTTGTAAATCACATTACATAAGGCAATAGGCCTAAAATCAGAGATATGAACCCCTTCCTCCCCCTTAGGAATTAAAGTGATGAAGGTGTGATTTAGAGCCTTAAGCATTCTCTTATTGATTCTGGACTCCTCTGTAACAGCCAAAACATCTTCCTCCAAGGTATCCCAAAAGGCCTGGAAAAACTCAATAGGGAAACCGTCTGGACCGGGAGATTTGCCTGTGCTCATTCCAAAGACCACAGACCTCAATTCATCTCTATCAATGGGTCTAAGGAGAGCCAGGTTTTCTTCTTGAGTGACAATAGGGGGAATAACATCAAGAACTTCATTTTGAGCCCCCACATCTTGCTCCCTATTTTCTGCAAAAAGCTTAGAGAAATAATCCACAGAGTGGGAGTGCATACCAGGAAGAGTATCAAAGGAGTATCCATTCTCATCATGTAGAGCTGCCATGTTATTCATCTGTCTTCTAGCACAGGCTGATCGATGGAAAAATTTTGTATTTCTATCTCCTTCCAATAACCAAGAATTTCTAGCCCGCTGTTTCCAGTAAATTTCCTCTTGGTTATCAATGTCCTCAACAGCTTTGCGCAGGGTATCATCTTCAGTTTTAAGCTGTTCAGTAATTATTCCTTCCCTGAATTGTTTCTGTACCTCCTCCCAGCGGACCATCAAGGGGGCTCTTTGCAGCTGGAAATCCGACTTATTGGCGTGCCTCCACTGTTTCAGTTTACTTTTGACAAAATGAAGCTGTTTGTGGAATTTAAACATAGTTGTCCCAAAAGGTGGACGACCTTCATCCCACCATTGCGGAATTTTCTCATGAAGATCCTCCTTTTGTAGCCAAAAATTTTCAAATCTAAACGGTTTGTGGTACTGCCCTGTCTGAGTCCCACCCTCCAGCAGGATGGGGGAATGATCAGAAACAGGGCCATCCAAAATCTGGAATTTAACATTCCACTTAACAAATGCCTCCTCTGAGACCAGAAAGCGATCTAACTTTACCCTCCTACAGTGTGGCTCCCTCCTCTTGTTAGTCCAAGTGAAAAAAATTCCAGGACCTTGGATATCCACTAAGTGAAAAGCCTGGACCTGGGCAATCAGAAGCCTGTCCCCCGGGTCCAAAACAGGGGTTCCACCTTCCTGATCCCGAGTAGATAATTTGGCATTAAAATCTCCAGCAATGATCCAGTCACAAACTTGTCTAGAGGACCTCATGTTGTGAACAACTTTCCATTGGAGCCTCTGGCCATCAAGGCTTTGAGCCCCATAGAAATTTGTAATTAAAACATGCTCAGCTGTGACAATATTCCTGAAGTGAGAAGTGAGAACACCCCTCCAGGCAATATGTTCTAGAGCAGTCCATTCCAGGGGGTTCCAAAGAGTGACAATCCCCCCTGAGGCACCTTGGGCAGCCACATCCATATACCCAGCGCCCCTCCAAATCCTACTAACAGTTTTACTCATAAGATCCAGCGACATTTTTGTCTCTTGGATAAGCAAAAAGTCTGTTTTATACTTCCCTAAGAGTCTTTGAACAACAGATTGATGGGTTCTACTGTTTAAACCCCTAACGTTCCAAGATTGAATAATCATTGAAAACCTTGGGAGCAGTAAGAATCAATTGACCTCACCGATCCTCCATTGATCAGCTTATCTCCTTGTGCTGTGAGCAGTTCCTTATTGGATTTTCTTCCCGCTCCTTGAGAGTTATTGTTTTTAGATCTCTTCTCCACCTGAGTGATCCCTAAAGCTGGCCTTTCTCTATTTTTATCTGCATTTCCCATAGTAACATCTTTAATAGCCGGCTGTGCTGGGGAGTGTATCACCAATGCCCCAGGGTTCTCCGGCTGCATACTCTCAGAGGGTGCAGTCACCTGATCGGCAACAGGAGTGGATGAAGGAGAATCTTGAGAGTGAGTGTTGTTAATCTCACCATTCCCATCCACTCCCTCCATGACTTGGTCTTCCAGATCCAGTAATGACTTAAAAATCTCATACCGGTTGTTTGGCTTGAGATGCATCTGCTCCTTACCATTTTTCTTTTTGTTTCTCCTTCGTTTCGGCTGTTCAAAGCCATCCTTCTGAGCATCAGGACCTGGAGAAGTGTTGGAAGGTTCATTGACAGGGGTGGGCTTACCCTCTCTAGGGCGGCTTGGCATTCCAGTCGAAGCCTCCGCCTTTGTGCTCGAGGTGTTAGGACAGAACCTTGCCAAATGTCCATGCTTATGGCAAACTCTGCACCTGAAAGGTAGGGCCTCATAGTCTAACTGCTGGATCCAGGGAACTCCTGCCAACTCAAGCTCCACCTCAGCTGATAAAGGCTGGCTAATGTCCATTTCTACACAGATTCTGGCAAAAACAGCTGTATTTCCCTCTATGGTGTCTCTAGAGACTCCAATATATCTGCCTAGGGAATTACCTATTATTTCTAGAACCTGCTCACCCCAAAACTCCATCGGGAGAGCGTACAGTCGGATCCAGACAGGAACAGCCGTGGGTTCAATGCGAGGATCAAAGCCCACTCTCCAGGGTTGAACAAATAACCCTGTTGGTCCGTGGTTTCTCTTTTTCGATTCAAATGCTCTGTTTCTATCTGCTAAAGAAGAGAAACTAATAATAAAATACCCATTGCTTATTGGCCATAAAGAGTACTCACCTTGTGGCTCCCAGTTCTGTCGAACCCAGGTATGCAAAAAATTCGAGAGAAGGTCGGATGCCCATGAATTTGCAGATCAAGTCATGGTTAGCTCGGTAGACAATTGTTTCCTCGACCAGCTTGGGTTCGATAACAATCTTAGGTCTGGAAGCAGATTGCGGGAGGCATCCATTAACGCGGTGAGCATTTGGGCTATTGCCAGCATTCTTGAGTAGCGTTTGAAAAGTAGTCCTCTGAGCTTCACCAGTGGAAGACGAGGGGTTTTCTTTCAACATCTCAGCATATGAACTCTTTCTCCCCGCAAGAGGGACTGGAGGAGACCCCATCGGGCCCTCCCGGAGCAACGAACAAACCTTCAGAGTAATTTAAAACCACAACGCCAAAGTCTCTGGTAAGATCTAACGGGCCAGAAACCCTCGAGCATCGCCCGACGCCAGTTCAGAGGTTTTCCCGCCAAATCGCCAGAGCTTCAAAGTTTTCCCAACCACTAATAAGTTAGAAAGAATACTTTCTACATGAATACGTTGTTAAGATGTAATATTCATAACAATTTTGAACTCATGACTTCTATAGAAGAAGGGCTATTCAAATCAATTCTAAAAAAAGGTGAACTTATTTACATGACAAAAGAGGATCTAATAGACATTCTTAGATGAAAATCCCATAAACAATTAAGTTATTCCAACATATCCCTAGGATGATCAATTTATTATTATGATATCTAGCATAACATATGACTTTGTGGTGACTAGCATCTTTCATCCACTTAACAAGAATACTAGTTTTTCCAAACACTCATAATTTTCTTCTCCACAAGCTAATTAGAACATAACTCATTAATTTATTTATGGAGTCTTTAATCTTCATCTTAAGTTCAAATAGAGGATGGCTAGTGTGGAAAATAAAAAGTTGTGAAGATCAATACAATTAAAATAAAATTGTATGACTTGACAATTAACATTGACAACATTAATGAATAATGGATATTTCTCAAGCCAAGGAATGGGTATGGTTTGATATCATCACAAGGTTTTCATTGTGGTAATGAGTTGTTAGATTTTCTTTTCAAAGTGATAGTTGGTAGCTTCTTCAATGAGATTTCATTGTAAGATGGTTCCTTTTTATTTCTTTTTCTTAGTTTAAAATATGGCAATGTAACATCTAAAGTTGGCTAGAGGTAGTAGATTGATTGGTTTTGCTTAAGTGTTTGCCAACTTGAGGTGACTGGTTTTGCCTAAGTGTTTGCCAGCTTAAGGTGACAGTTTCAATACCGAACCCCTCCAAGCCCCCCTCACTCAGAGTAAACATTTAAAGAGAGGTGAGGCAATGGATTATTCCCCTATTAAAAAAAGAACATCTAACATAATTAAGATGATGGTCAGGGCTATATTGGTTGTAACTATAGAAACTTTTTTAGTAATGGTTTCTTTGGGATTGTGTATCTACTTCTACTTTATACATCAACCTTGGTCTAAGTCTCTAGTAAATGCTTCTCTTAATATTTGTTATATAAATATTTCTTTACCATTTTGAATTTATAATAATATGATAGCAACTATGTAATTAGTTTTTAACTAGATTAATGTGCAATTTTAATATGATTAGGGTATAATTTATCTAATCTATGTGAAATATTAGCATATCATTAATAAATTACTTTAGTTTGTTAATCTTGTCATACTTTTTTTATACAATAAAAAATAATGGACGAAAGAATTTTATACATTTTTAATTTTATTTTGAACATTAAAATTAAAATAAAATATTATAAAAATACAAATTATAATAAATATTATAATATTAAATTAATAAGATGTATATTTTTTAATTTTAAAAATGATTAGCCTTGCAAATATAAAATTGTTCATAACAAAATGACTTCTCACATGTTTCAATAATATTTTTTTGGTAAGTTAATTGATATTTATTATGCCGAAAAATATGAAGGCTCCCAAATACCTTTTACATCAACAGGGAACAACAAGCATCAACCTAAGCCCAAAAGAAAGTATACAAAACCTTCAAAAAAGCAGGTAAATCTTCACCTATTACATCGACAAAAAACACTACAGCAAACACAGAAAAAATGACCCATCCTTCAAGACTACAAGATTAACAGGGAACAACAAGCATCAACCTAAGCCCAAGAGGAAGTATACAAAACCTTCAGAAAAGCAAGTAAATCTTCACCTATTACATCGACAAAAAACAGTACAGCAAACACAGAAAAAATGACCCATCCTTCAAGACTACAAGATGAAAGTCGAACTCAAACAACAGGAACATTTGAGCAACAATCTAGTGATCAGGAACATTCGAGCAACAATCTACTGATTAGGAACATTTGAGCATCAACAATCTACTATTCAGGGTTGCCCATGGTCTTCTTCTGTTCGTCCATAGTGCGTTTTGTATTTATATACAAAAGTTTATATATATATCCTTGTGGTTTGAACCTTTCAGCTACTTAAAAATAGTGTATATAGTGTCCTAGGAGGACAACACAACACTTTAGGCTTTGGATTTTCTTCGAAATGTTCAAGGTTCAAACCACGACATGGGTGAGTGTGTGAAGGGGTGGGTGTGTTAAATTCCCTATTGATAAGCATAGCTCTCGGCTTTACGAGGAGTCATGGTTGGGAGAAGACTGCTCAACCCACCCGTCGTAGGGGTTTCTTACACTAACCAAATAAATAAAAATATATATATAGTTTTTTCATGTTATAATAATATATGTTAACAACAATAAATTTGATGCATGTTTTTATACAAAATTTTATAAGATCAATCATATCAAAGAATTATATTATATTATATTTCATAAATTTTAGTTTATAATAAGATAAGTTAATAGGTTTGAGGTGTAGACCAATTGGTTCGATCAAACCCTCGAGCGAAGGTCCAAGATTCAAATTTCGAGCCTCGTCGAACTGTACTTTTGTCTCTTTCTTGGTGCTTTCAATGATGTAAAAAATTAAAAATGATTGTAACATGGTGGTTATAAGGGCAGACTACGCGAAAAACTGTATGATGGCTTTCAGAGTGAACAACGCAAAATAGCGTAACGACATAGAAACTGAATAACCTACCCAAATTCGTGGTGGCTACAGATTCCATCATGTAATAAAAAAAAAACAAGATCAAATTAATAAACTTAAAATCATTCTTCACACAATTAAATCTATATCTATAAAAAATTAAACTTAAACCATCTTAATTTTTTTATCTATCTCAATCATTTAATTAAAAAACAAATTATAAAATAAATAATAATCATACTCTCTATATAAATGAATAATCCACATGACCTGATGCCTTTGTAAGCTTTGGACTAACTTAACACCACTTAAAGTGAAAATATTATTAAAAAAATTAAAACTTTAATTAAATCTTATAAGTTTTGGGACATTATAATAGTTTGAGTTTTAAGTTCTTTTTAGAATTGATAAAATGTGTAGGCCTATATAAGTAAAATTGTTTAATTTTTTTTTAATCTTAAAATTCTATTAAAGCAATCAGAAGAATTGTAGAAGTTTGAATGGAAGGAAAGAATCCATGGATGAATGAGTCCCATTAAATATTGTTTGTTAAGTTTTGTTTTAAAATTGTTAAAATTCTAACTACTAAATTAACATAAGGTTGAGTAGTCTCCTCTCAACTATGATTTTTTTAAAGTCGAGAGCTATGTTTATCAATAAGGAATTTAATACATAGCCATCATACACCCACCTCTCACATACTCGCCCACGCCGTGATTTAAACCTGGAATTCCCAAAGAAGAACCAAAGCTGAAACCGTTGCGCTGTCCCACATGACTGAATTGTCTCCTTTCAACTATGACATCTTGTAAAGCCAAGAGCTATGCCTATCAATAGGAAATTTAACACATAACCACCATACACCCATCCCCTCACACACTCGCCCACGTCGCAGTTTGAACCTTAGACCTCTCAAAGAAGAACCAAAGCCCAAACTGTTGCGCTGTCCCCTGAAAAGGAATATTTTTAATTAATGAACGAGAAATACATTAATATAATAAGGTCAAATTATATATGAGAGTTTGGTGTTAAAACACTCTTGTGGGAGCTAGAGACCACTGTTCCAATCCTTAAGGCCTCGTGTATCGGAGGTGTGTCGCAACAATGCCACTGGTTACGTTAAAAAGTTTACCATCGCAACTAAAGGTTATAGTTACAGCAAAATTTAAACTCAACGATTCTTCTAGTATAATTTTATATATATATATATAAAATAAGATCATACTATTAAAGTGGTGCTATTTTTAAAGAAAAGAAGGTTTTTTTAAGATATTTTTGGTTATTAACTTTTTAAAAAGAGAGGGAGGTCCGTGGTTCGAATCTCCACTCTACCAAAAGTATATTGGATACTTTAATATCTTTGAAGAAAGGGACGCTTTTTTTTTTTAAAGATATTTTTGGTTATTAATTTTTTAAAAAGAGAGGGAGGTCCCCGGTTCGTCACCCTGCCAAATTTATATTGGGTACCCAAAATCTAGTTGATAATATTGATATGATAAAAATCGAACGCAACTCTCAAATGATTTTGATGGAGATGATCTGAATTTTTCACTAAATTAAAAAAAAAAAAGCAAAATATTGACAATTTCTCTCGCTCTCTTATATAAGGCTTGTCACACGCCTCTCTATCTTTTTATTGAGTAATACTTCGTATACATATACATATCTGCCTGGGAGTTGAACCCGGGTTACATCACCAATAATGCAAGTGGCACACACCTCTCTATTTTAAGAAAATGATTCTTTAAAAAAAAATTATCCTTCTCTTCTCTTCTCTTCTCTAGAGGGAGTAAGGAACTTGATTACAAGCTCTGACTCTAAAACCTCTATAAAAAAGGCTCTCTTCTCTATATAATTTCCCCTCTATAAAGATGAACACCGTTCTAATGGCTTAAGAATACCCTTTTAAATGGTGGGAAAAAAAAAGGAAAGACAAAACTTTAAAATAAGCCTCTCCTCAAATCTGTTTCAAAAGAGCTGTGTCTGTTTTAAAAAGAAGACTCTTAAAAGCCTTTGGCCTTTTGACTATTTATCTATAATCAAATTTTTTTTAGAAAAGAAGGTATTAAAATGAAACAAAATTTTAACATAAGAATATGTTATTGAAAATAAATAGTTTATATGGAACAGCATCACATAAATCAATTAGAAAGTAAGAGGGCCAACTACCCTCACACATGCCACGACTCAATGTTAATAAAGTTCTTTAAAACTTTAAATTTAACCTGCACCCTACCTCCATTGGGTTCAAGATTATAGAGCTCTTTAAAATTTCCCACCATTTAAAAGACAAAGGAGGGGAGCCATTTAAAAAGAGGAAAATTTTAAGGAGGGAGACATATAAACAATATTAATATAGAACGAAATTTCAATCATAGAATATATCATTAAACTTACATCATCACATTAATAGATTAAAACACTTGAGTAACAAAACACGAAAAAGACTAGGTGGATTGGTAAGTGCAGGTGTATCTCGACACTTTTTTTTTTAATTTAAAAAGTTATTTACCAAGAAGAGACCTCGGTTTTTCAATTTAAAAAGTTATTTACCAAGAAAAGACTTAGGTTCAAAGGTGTGACTCGGCACTTACCAAGAAGAGACCTAGGTTCAAACCTTAGAGGAAAGCCAACCTTTGCAAAGGTAGTAGTTTGCTTCGAATCCTTTGAGTGCGTGTAAGACCGCAATAATGATATGAACCTCGAGAGACCACTTACGCCGGGTCAACAAAAACAAGCCGGATAGATTTATTAAAAGCAGTTCCTATAATTTAAACCCTACACTTATCAGTTACTAAAAATAGTGGTTATAACCAACTATTCTATATAATAATAAAAAGATTTACACACAATGAACGAATAAAGATATTAAAGAGAAAGGCCCCTCTCCTCTAATTTTGCGAAGGTTTCTCCTCTTCCCTACCGTTTAAAAGGGTATGTAAAAGAGGCTTTGTTTTTGGCCTTTAAAACGTTGGGGAGTGGGACAGCTAGGCACTTTCATCTACATAGTAGGAGACATGGGTTCCTTGGAATTGGTCATGTTTTAAGGCCCATTATTCACTTTATATGGTCAAGCTGTAAGGTCCATTATTCCCTTTAATTTAATTATAAAATAATTACTTTGACTCGACACTTGCACTGTACAGAGACATAATAAACAAATCAAATTGCCAGCCCCCATTGACGTAAAAAGTGTTAAATCCTTAATGGCTAGATTCCCTAATGTTCACGTGTGGACATATTTAACTACTTTTCCTCCCTATATTCCAACATGAATCGTGGCATCATCTTCATTATAAAAGTACGAAATCCAAAATCCAATGAGTTGTTTGACACGCTTAACATTATGTAATTGTAATGTATCGCCCACACCATCTTTCTTTTAAATAATTTAAAAATTTAAATATAATTTTATTTTCAATCTGTTTGGTTGCAACCAACATGTAAAAGCTCTCATGACAACCTGTGTCAACAGAAAATTAACAATAAACTTTAACACACATCCAATCCCTTTATACACACCCAATCCTTTTATACACTTGTTCACGCTCAAGTTTGAATCTTAGATTTCTAAGATATCTTAATTGTAATATTATTTTATGATTTAATTAACATATTATAATAATCTAATTATATAAAGAAATATTGATTTCAATCCATATAACTCTAAGCATGTATTATAATACGTTCGATATTTAAGCATGTATTCTTTGACAAGAGTTAAACTTAAATTTTTCTGACAAAGTCTAGGAATCTAATTAATTGGACTAATGTCATTGGATTAAAATTTTGAACTTAAATTTCTTATAATGAAAATCCAAAAACTTATCATGACAATATCCTAATATAAATAAACAATACTTTTACTCATATTAAAGACTTAAAATTAACATTTTCTATTTAATAAAAATAAAAAAAACAAAAACTCTTAAACAACTAATCATAAGTATTTTCTTATAAGGCTAATCTTCATCATTGAACGACCTTTTGAAGAGGGGTTTGGTCAATAGTAGGTAGATGCATTTTAAAGTAACTACATTCTATAATTTTAGATTGGACTTAGGGGTGGACTAAAAATATAATTATTTTTCCATTGTGGTTGTCTTTTAGCAATGAAGATAAGCATCTACTCCAATGCTTTCTCTGCTCAAATACAACCTGCAATATGTCAAATATGGGTGATTGTTTGTCAGGTGCTTATGGCCTCATTTTTATATGCATCCAAAAGAGGCAAAAGTAGGTAGCACATAGATCTCTTACACTCCTTGTTTGGTAAGTACAATATTTTTTCATTGTTCGGTAAAGTGCAATATTTTTTAATTTTGTTTTTTCATCGAGATATTTTTATGGTGTATTGTTTTCTCATCTATGTTGTTGGACTTTTCTAACCTTAAAAAGGAGAAAATATTTTTAACCTTAAACATTATTTTATATAATCTTAAATTTTATTTATATTATATTAAAATAATAAAATATAATATATTCACCTGCTGATGTAAATGGTCTACCAACTTTGCTTTTCAAAATAGAAGTGTAGGTTGGTAGGTAATGCAATCATCCGTGAGAAGACCAAATAGATAAGAAGACAAACAATAAGATATTTTGTTATTTGTTTGTAGTTTTAATTCAGACTTTACAAAGTCGGTTAATTTTATATTTGAGATAGTGGTTGATCCATAGTTGCATCGAGTGGATAGGATGTCTTATTTAAAAAGGAAAAATTAATGAGGGAGAAAAGAGAATGAAAAGTACGAACAAGAAGGGGAGTAATAAAGAATAAATAAGTAAAGAGAAAGAATTGAATTTGTTAGGTTGTTCGATGTTTTATTTTGGTTATTTATGTTTAAATTATAGGGAAAGAGTTCTTTGTTGTTATGTTTAAATATTTTTATATATTTATATAAAAATAAAAGAGTTCTTTGTTGATATAGTTATTTATGTTTTAATTTTTTTATATATTATATGTTTCTTATTCTAAAATAAAAAATATATATTTTTTTGGTTTCATTTGACCTTATCTATGGTGTACAGAAGGTACATATCTTCTTCTACCATTCCTCTTTTAGTTTCTTCTTTTACATGTGTGGGTTGGTCCTTACTTAAAAGGAAGATGAAAAATAAAATGAGAAAAATTACATCATTTCAAATAATAAAATTTAATATAATAGTTTGATAATGCAATACAATAAAGACGTTCAACATTTAAAACTATAAATTGTTCACATGTAAAATCTGGATGTAAATCTTTGTTTTGATTGTTCAAATTAAAGTAATACAATATGAGTGGAGGGCAAGTTTCCTCATGGTTTGAAAGCTAATGTTATGGTCTCATTCTTATATGCATGTATAACCTTAAAAAATAAAATAAAATTAAAAAAATGTGATTGATTTAAATTATATAATATGGAGTAGAATGAGTATAAAGTAAAAGAATATCACAACTTTATTTAAACTTTAACATGCCGAAGACTATAACGAACACGATTGCATCTTAACATTAATTTGATGTTCACCTCACGTAGTTTGGATACTCTTAGTTGATGTCACATCTATAGTTAGGTGGATTCATGTAATTGTTTGCCTTTATGTCTTATGTTTTTTTTAAAAGTATACGTTTTATTATTTATATATATTTTTGGAGTAGAAATTATAAGACCACTTTATAAAGGGAAAACTATTATAAACAAATTTTATAGATTTAAATTTTTTGATTTTCATATAAAATTTTATTTTAATTTTTAATAGTTTATTGTATTTGGAAAAAAGAATACAAATAACTGACTTGTTGGTGGTGGAGAGATTTGTCCTCCTAATATGTGACAAGGGTGGACTAATCCTATTAGTCCTTGGGGACGATGGTGGCAAGCCATGTTGCCAAGGGTTTTGGTTCCCTTTTAACACCTAGTTTGTCATTTTTTGTCATCTTTTCATTGTTATTTCTCTCGTTAACTTTCCCAAAATGCTAAAATAAGAATATAGGCATGACTAAGGTATATGTTTACATGTGTTTCTAAAGAATATGTCCTTAATATTGGTAGTGTCATGAATGCCACTTTAAGAGGTGGTTGTGGTTATTGATTGAATTTTAAAATTTTTGATGCTTCATCCCAAAATTAATATGTTATGCCTAGGGTTAAAATGACACATCATTATGATTAACAATTGTGATTTTATAACTTTGATAAGGGTGTAATCTAGTCATTGGTCTCAAAAGAGAAAGTTGTTTGTCTCATCCATTTGTTAGCAATCCAACTATATTCTCTACAGAATCAATATAAAATGTTCACACAATTCAATAACAAACACACAAAATATTTTATTGATAAATGCAAATATATCAATCAAGAAATGCAAATACAATGTATTGCAAAGCTTCTTTGACCATTTATCATAATATTTTTCTTCAATATATACGCGCATGGAAATGAGACTCTTCATATTCATAGCCCTTGACCTTTCTACTTACATAAATTTTTCATCTCCTCACACACATGAGAGATTTAACACTTCATATTTCTCATTGGAGAAATACCACATAATAGTAAATCTATTATTGAATCTACATATCCACATAAGGACAAAGACTCTAATGATTGCATATACTAAATGACAAACTCTTACATAACTCCACACTTACATGACACCTACTATATACTCAAATATTTATGACACTCTAAACTAAACTATTTACATGGTACTTGTAATATTATGCAAGTTACCAAATAAAGTAATACTTCCAACACCATTCAATTTTCATTTCATTTCCTAATCAAAACATAGAAATATCAATTCATTCATGCATTCTCTTTTCTTGATTTGCTAAAAACTCTTTGGCTCTACTTTCACTATAGCAAGTGACCCTTTCTACTCAATCCATATCTCTTGTCCTTGTAAGTATAGCCAAAGCCATCAAATATTGGTTTGTTGTCTTCCATGGAGGAGGAAGGAGTACTCCACCAACCTTTGTAACCTAATATTGAAGTTGTTATTTGAGGACCAGTTCCAAGGCATCTTGAATCCTTTATATTGATCCCAAGTGTGGTCCTTCCTTACTATAGTGTTGACGTTGTAAGAAAGATAGAATAGCCTCTAATATTTATTACTTTGATGTTACATTATTATGTTTTAATCCGTTATACCCTAAGGTATCAAGCACTAATTTTTTGCATTTGGATTAGACTTGCAAATGCTCTTTTAATAATCGTAGTGTAGGAAGCTAGTTTACTTCACTTTATTTGTTTTTATTAGAATAACATTAGCTCAATTTTTGCATTTGTGCTTATATTTCTATGGTCTTATTGTTCTCATTAGAGTATTTTAGTAATTCTTGTTTTAATTCTATTGATTATATGAGTTATACCAATTTTCCCCATGACAATTTGGTGAAACTAATGTGAATCCACCTTCTAAGGCATTCACCTTTCTTTTCCAACCAAAAGAGCTTATTAGGTTAATTATCATTGGTGTTGCTTTTTGTCATAGGTTGTTATAATATTTATGTAGTTTTTCTCTATCTCTTATGGTTTCTTCTAAAAAACAATATTGTTTAATTGTGAGAGCTTTAGTAGAGTTTTATTCCACAAATTTGTTGAAGGATTGGTATCTTGTATGAACTCTAGTTGCTTTCAATAATTTTTGCCTTCCCTTAAGGCTTCCCCTACTTCTTCTCTGGGTACCAAAATGATTAGAAAATCTAAGAATAAATAGAATCAATAAACTAAGGAGTTGGGTTATTTCATTCTGATAGACAATTATATTTTTCACCCTCATTTCTCTTTTTATCATGAATAGGGTACACACATAAAATATCTGATGATGAGGATGATAGCTACCTAACCAAGGATTATTAAAAGCCCTATAAATCTACGTCAAGGTCTAAGGACATCCAAGAAGTGTTTGCTTTCTCCATTGGAGAAGAGCATAATGTTTTATGACAATTATTGTTTAATGTGATGATTATGATCAACACTACATGAATGCAAAGAATGAATGCAATACAACATTCTTGACAATTCTAACGTCTATATGATCCATAGGATGAAAATATAGTTGAGTATATAACCATAATAAAGGAAACATTTGTCTATTAGTTAGATATACATAGGAGATGTAATGAGAGGTATATGGAAGCTAATTGGTGAGAGACAACTAAATAGATGTAGGATAGTTTCTGCTGCATACATTGTTTTGATTGCTATTGGTAATAGTGATTGGTTAGTTGTTGTGCTGCTTATCTTCCCCACCCGAAACAAGCATATTTATGTTTCTTTTTGCATTTTCTAATTTCTTTCTTGCACTCTGAGCTAAAACCCCTTACTAAGAAAACATAGGAGTCGACCTTCTCTGAATATTGGCACGGAAGGCATCCCTTCCTTTCAGGATTTCAATCTGCTGGGCGAATCAAGGGCGAAATAAGATTAAAATCTTATCCTAGTGGCAGATTCGTAGCTAACAGTTAACATCCTAATATTTAGCTGGTGAATAGTGTTAACATCATAATATTGTAATGTTCCGATTAATAAATTAATATAATCTAGTTTTCTAGTTTTTTTAAAAAGGAAAATAAAAAAATTAAGCAAAGTTTGAAAGAGAAAAATTAGACTTCATTAACCTTTGATTATACTAAGGTCCGTAAAAAAAATTCAATATCAATATTATTATTAATCTCTCACCCCTAAGGGTTAGGTGGATTGGTAGTTGTCTATTTGGCCAGCCACTTACCAAGAAGTGATCTAGGTTCAAACCTTGGGGGCATGCTTGTGGCAAAGGTAGTAGTCTGTTTTGAATCCTTCGTTTAAGGGTTGGCTCATATTTTAAGGCTCTTGTGCGTGTCAAACCAATAACAATGGTAAGAGTCTTGAGCGACCAGTGGTCCTGTTGGCATTTTTGCCACATTGATTCTCATTTGTTGAAGTTTAATGCTTAAGTTGTTGCTTACCTAACTTTTCTACTGACTTTGATGCGGTTTTGATCAAAAAGGAGCAAAAAGACTAAGTCCAGAAACTGTCGCGATTTCGCGACGTGTCACGAAATCACGGTCAACGCGGTCAATGCATGCAGGTTGGGAAGAACCGTCGCGATATCGCGATGTGTTCTATTTTCGCGGCTTCAAAAGGTCTAAGGTAAAAGTTGCAGCGATGCGCTGCATGTCTCAAAATCGCGGGCAGTGGTTGTAAAAGGGAGTCCAACGCAAAAAGTGTAGCGATGCGCTGCACGTTCCATTTTCACAATGCGGATAGCTTCAAAGACCTAAGTGCTCGAATGTGTAGCGATATCGCTACACCTATCAAACAAAAGAGTCTAAGGAAAAAAGTGCAGCGATGCGCTGCATGGTTTCAAATTGCGAAGCATTGATGCAAAGGGGAGTCCGAAGGCAAAAGTGCAGCGATGCGCTGCATGTTTCATTTTCACGGAGCGTTGGTTAACAGAAGAGTCTAAGGTAGAAAGTGCAGCGATTCGCTGACGTTCCGAAATCGCGCGGCGATTGGCTTCAAAGGCTCAAGTGATGAAGTTGCAGCGATGCGCTGCATGTCTCGAAATCGTGCGGCGTTGGTTGAGAAGGCAGTACAAAAAGTGAAGGTTGCAGCGATTCACTGACGTTCTGAAATCGCGGTAGTTTGTTGCAAAAGGTCTAAGAGGTGAGGATGGTAGCGATTCGCTGCACGTTTTTTTTTGAAAAGGGTCCTTGAAATGGCAAAGACATCGCACTTTCACGGTTTATCAACAAGACCGTACAGAGTGCCCGAAATATGTAGCGATATCGCTACATGTTCCATTTTCGCGAAACAAGCTAGCGATGGAGACATTCAAGCCGAAGATGCAGCGATATCGCGACAGGGAGGATTTTTGCGGTTTCCAACAGCCAAAGGTGTACGGCGTACCAAGATGTCACGATTTCGTGACCCGTCGCGTTTTCGCGACCTGCGACAGTTTCCCGCCCAAGCGCAGTATGAACGGCCGAGAAGGTTTTTTCGATTTTCGAGGATTAAATGCCTGCCCGAATTTAATGTTTTGCGGATTTCCAATGCGATCAAGATTGAAGAAGCGCTCAGGCCACCAAAATTGAAGATTTTATTTGTTCGAAGCTGCTATTCGTGGATTGTTCTAACGGTTTCATGCACATGTTAAAAAATGAATTTAATGAAGGTGACCGCTGACGTCTAATTGCATTCAATTTTGTGCTTCTTCAAGGCTGCGATTAAGGGGATCGTGTTCCTAGTTTCCATCGCACAATTGTAGATCTCAAGAATGTCGGTGGCAAATATTTAATGCTGCAAAGAGGACGGCCCTCTATAAAAACCAATGTAAACCTCATTTGAAAAGGTTGGGAGTTTTTCTGCTAGAAACTGAAAGTCATTTGCGGGAATAAAGAGATTGGCTTCTGATTCATAGAGTAGCTGTTTGGGTGACTTTCCTTTCTATGTCTGTTGCATTTCTAATAGAATTCATATTCCTTGGTTGCTGTTATATTCGAATTATGTATGTTGGATTTGAATCTTGCTTGTAAGGGTATAATTCCTGGAATGTAATATTGGAGGGATTATCTGCATATGGTTGTGCGAGAATCAAGTTAATAACTTCTATTACTTGTTGTTATTGCCTTGTAAGTTTTATGCTGTTGTTCTCCCGATCCCATAACTTCGGCTACGGTCATATTTCTATTTCTTTCTGCAACTTTTAATTTCTTTCTAGCAACCCTTATCTTTAAACAAAAATTTAGAATAGTAAAGGGAACCAGCCCACTCTGGAGATTGGTCTGGGAGCCATTTCTTGCTTCCAGCCTTTCAATGTTGGCCGAGTCTAGGGTGCACATGTAAAATCCTTTCCTGTGGAAGATTCATGGCCAACAGTTTTTGGCATGCTCGGTGGGACAAATTTCTTCTGTTCTAAAAGATCCCATGGTGTTGAAGGTTTAATGTTCGCCTTCATACTGTAAAATTAGAACATTTGGTGACTCTGCTGTACTCAGGAATCTCTGAATGTGGATGCAGTGAAAGCTGTACTTCATGATCACGAGATCACAGTCCAAGAAATTTGGAGATCTTGTCGAGTTTTTTGAGATTGACAGTTCAAGAAGTGGTGAGCATTCTAGGTTAGTTTCTCCATCCCTTCCATCGTCTGCTACACAAATATCTGGTATTGTTACTAGTGTTTCATCTTCCCAACCATATCCAATAGTTCCAATGGCACAATATCCTCCACCCCCACCCAGGAAATTCTTGGCATGGAACAGCTCTGGAGCCTTGAACTTGCAGGCTCATAATCCAGTCCCTCAGGCTGCGCTGAAGGCTTTGCCAACTTATGACGGTACGGGTAAAACTGCATATGAACACATAAATGATGTAGCTTCTCTAGCGGCCATCCATGATATTGCTGATGAAGATGTAATGGTGAAGTTGTTGGTATGCTCTTTGAGAGGTAAATTGTTGTTTTGGTACCGAACCCTGCCACTAGGCACTGTAACATTGTGGGATCAGCTAGGAGATCTACTAGTTAAAAATTTTCATGAACAGGCTGACCCCTTTTCACTGTTGAATCAGTTTACTGTAATCCAGAGACACCCACAAGAAGAGATAGCTGATTTCAACGTCCGATTTACCAGAACCTGGCACAGAATTCTTGATGGTCTTCGGCCTGCTGATGAATTGGCTGCACTTTACTACCTCAGAGCGTTCAACACAGATATCGGTTGGGCTGTTCGGTAGTCCAATGTGACAACATTTCCAAAATTATTTGAACAAGCAATAAAAGCAGAAGCTGATCTGATTGCTATAGGGAGACTTTCACCAAAGGTAACTATGCCTATTATACCAGATTTGCCTCAGTATTTATATTCTGGCTCAGTTCCACAGCCCATGCCATCTATGTATCCCACCCCATCATGGAGCTCTAAAGCACCTCAAATTGCACCTATCCCAGCTCCTCAGTTGCTTACTTTAGCTCCTCTATCGCTTCCTGCACCCAGCACTCAGCCGTCTCCCATTTCCACTTCATTTTCAGCTTTGCCTGCACCACCAGCTCCTTTGCCATTGCCAGCACCTCCTGCACCTGTGAACCCTGATCCTTATACAACATTATTGCAAGAGGTAAAGTCTGCCAATTCGGCAATTAGGGCCATGGGTAACAAAATCACCCTTATTGAGAGGAAGCAAGCTGAGAGAGATTTCTAGCCAAGGAGATTTCAACCTCCTACAATTACTAGAGACCAAGCTGCCTCAACTAGTAAAGCACCTAAAAAAAGCTTAACTGCTTTGGTAAATGAAGATCCAGCCCTTGCAGACAGAATGTATTGGTGCTCGACCTGTAATGACCCTCATGGAGAGGATACTTGTATGGTCCATCTGAATTATGTGCAGACATTGGCTGCTAGTTCTTCGGGTGGACAAGTTAATATGATTTTTGAAGCTGGTCATAGTTTGATGTCTCCAGTGGAAGATCAAGTTTCAGTTCTAACAAGGACTGGAAAGAAGCCTGTGAATGTTGATCCTGCTGACTTAGAGCCGTTAAGAGTGCCGGCTGAGGTGAAGAGGCCAGTGAAAGCTCCTGTGCCTGTTCCAAAGTCTGATGTGCCTGTTTTGCCAAAGGATCCTGTTTCTCACAGAGTTCAAGGAAAAGCTGTAGCTGCACCAGCAAGATCAGAAGTAGAGGAGCAAGCTCGAGAAAAGTTGAAGTATCCCTCACTGACAAAGAGGCTAAGGGTGGAAGCCACATAGCAGTATCGAACCAGATTTGAACAACCTACTGAAAAGAAAGACTCTGCTGCGGTGGCATATAACATAGTTGAAGAACTAAAAAAGACCCCTGCTAAGGTAAGTCTCTATGATGCATTACAGTTGCCAGGCCAGGTAGATTTATTACAGGAATCATTAAAATCTGTAAAGGATAATGAAAAAGGTTCTACCCAGACAGTGTATGCTCAAACCTTAACCACCTCTTCTATTGGGAAAAATAGACCACCTCCATTTTATTTATCATTGCAAATAGAAGGTTGGATTGTGCATAACTGCATGATTGACTCTAGAGCTGCTACAACAGTCATGCCCAAGGGAGTTTGTGAAGCAATGGGAATGGAATATACACAGAGTAGTCTTGGAGTTCTGCAATTAGATGGTACTCTTATAAAAATAGTAGGTGTGATCAAGGATGTTCCAATTGTTCTGCATACTATGCCCCAAATTACTGTTATCCAAGAAATTGTTGTGGTAGATCTAGAACCCTACTTTAGTATGTGTTTATCCAGGGAATTTATCGCAAAGTTGGGGGGTTATATGGCACTAGATTATTCCCACTTAGAAATTCCTTTCAAGGGTAGGCATCTCAGGATTCAGAATGAAAAACCTTCCCCTTTTCATATCGAGAAGTTGGAAGAAGCAGAAAAAGACATGCAGTCTGTCCACATGCTTACTGAAGAATCCGAGGATTCTGTTTTGATGAGAGAAGTTTTAGATAATCTTCAGTTGGATGATCAGTTTTCTATGCTTAATTTTAATGCCATGTTGGAGACTGAAATCGGCTGTTATGCCATCCAAAATCCTGAGAGTGATACAAAGCAAGAATTTTCTAACCAGGCTGATCAGAATGCTATTACAGATCAACTATGGCAGCTATATTTCGATGGGGCTAGATGCAAGAACGGTGCCGGAGCAGGTATTGTTTTGATTTCTCCTTCTGGTATCCAAAGAACATATTCATACTGTATTACATGGAGTTGTACTAACAATGCTGTCGAATATGAAGCATTATGTTTGGGTTTAAAGAAAGCAAGAAAGTTAGGAATCAAACAGCTCAAGATTTTTGGTGATTCTGAGCTTGTTGTAAACCAGATCACAAATAGGTGCATTGCTAAGCAGCATTACCTTAAAGCATATTGCAATCAAGTGTGGGACCTCTTTGAGTTTTTTACACCTCTAAATATTCAAGCTATTTCCCGAGATATGAATAAACATGCAGACCTTTTAGCATCTCTTGGAGCCAATTTTTCCCCTGTTGAACAAGTAATGAAGAAACCCAAGATAGTAAGGATGGTATACAGGCCCAGTGTGCCAGACAAAGAAAATTTTTGGCAAGTCTTCGAAGATGATGAGCAGATTGTCAACTTCCTGATCCATGAAGCTGCTACTGTTGAAGGGAGAACTTTGGAGCATGAAGAAGCCGAAGGTCTCATTCAGTTACGAAACAATCACATTCCGAAGGGTCTTATAACTCTGGAAAGTTTATTTGATCAGCACGATAGATCCAAAAAACATCGGATAGAGATTGATAAAAAGGAGTACATGGAGTTAGAGTTAGAGCCTAATAAAGCTATTAAGGTTGGAACTGACTCTACGCCAGATGAACTGCAGGAGATCAAGCACCTGTGTGAGGAGTTTTTTGATATTGTAGCTTGGAGCTATGAAGACTTGAAGGGATACAATAAACAGATTATGCAGCATACAATTGAATTGGAGGAAGGAGTTAGGCCTTTTCGGCAAAAACAACGACCTGTAAATCCAAAGATTGAGATGTTGATGAGGGATGAGCTTGTAAAAATGCTGCAAGCCAAAATTATTTATCCAGTTAAGCATTCCACTTGGGTTGCCAATCTGGTCCCGGTTCAAAAGAAGAATGGAGACATACGATTGTGTGTACTAGTCGCAAGCCTTCACATTTCGCTTTCGTACTAGCTGGCCACAGCCTCAAGGCGTGATATAAGCATTATATTGATATTGTTATGTTCTTATTTTTATAAATTTTTTACATGAGATTGAAATAATTATTTTAACTTTTCAATGATGTGAGGTTGTAAGTCCAATAAGTTGGCACTGATTTCATATTTATAATGTATGTGATTTCATCAAATTATACCAAAAAGGATTAAAGTATTGAATTTATTTAAGGAAATCATTAGTTAATAAGATATTGATTTTATTTTATTATAATTGATATTAATATTAACATTAGTGTTATCATTTATGATGAGTTTCAAAAATGTATTAACTTAATATTATCATTTAAACATTACTTTAAAAAGATATTAAAAATATTTGTCATAGATTAAGATAAAAAAGTTATTATTTTTGCACAACAATTAGAAAATGAAATAAAAATTTATATTATCTAACAAAAAATTTTATTAAAAGTGAATGAATTAAGAATGTTCTATTTTAAAAAACAAAAAAATATCATGGCCACTTACATAGAAGAAAAATATCTCTAAAAGAAGGTCTCAATAGCAAAAAGATTTCACATAATCTTAAAATGATAATAGGCAAAAAATTATTGATCAAGAATAACATATTTTTTAATTCTATAATAAAAAAAAGTTAAGGATGAGAAATATGTGATGTATTATTGTTTTGCATATCAATAACTAAAACAAAAACATTCATTACAACATGGCATATGTTATACAAGTTATTAAGTATCATCTAAAAATGGCTATTTATCTTTATGATGTTTTAAAATATAAAATAAACACAAACAAAACTTATGTATATTAGAGTTGAAGTAAATTACAGTTGAGATTTAGGAATGAATATACATAGAAAAATTATTCTTTACAATTCTCCATTTCTTTTTTCCTCCATCTCATAGATCATATAAGGTTTTCTATGGATGAAATTAATTATGAAATATTTTTATAGATCATAGAATATCTCCATCCTTTTTTAATGGCACTTTTTAGCCCAATAAGAAGTGTCATATGCTTTGCATAGGTATTAGTAAAGTTCCATATGATTCTAAGTAGATGAGGAGAATTGAGACTTTATTATTTTGAAAAACACCGCCTTTGCTAGCCTTTCTTAGATTTCCTTTAGAAGAACCATCAAAATTAATTTTGTTGAGCCCAACTTCTATACTTTTCCATATTACCATAAGATCAATGTAGATCCTTTGTGTTAACTCCATTATCACATATAACCCTTTGCATATACATTTCAATCTTGTAACCAAGAGGCTAGTCTTTCTTTTTCCACACTTGAGACTTATCATGATGAGCATTATGTCTATAAATATTCTATAAGAGAAGAATTGATACAATTCTAAGCATAGAAAATATTATTCTTTTCAAGACATATATTCCAACAAATAGTGGCTAGACCAATCCTCCACATAATGCATACTGATTTAACTTTATAACACTTAATACAACATTTTATTAACTCTTTAAATGTTGATAGAGATACCTAATATATTCTTATTTAAAAAAACAACCCCAAATGGTGTAAGCAAAAGGTATTGAAGAAGTAAATGATCTATATTTCTAGATCTTAGTTGCTTGTTGTTTTTTACTTTCATCTTACCTAATTTTATATTTATTTCATGCATATGTTTATCTGTTTCTGGACTACTTATTGCATCTTAATTCAGAGATCTACAATGACATGTAAATGATGATCCTAGTTAGCATAGTTTATTTTTCATTGTAGTAGATGACATATGATTAAATCCTTCTAGTCTTGTATTTATGAATCAAAACAAGGTTTGCACAACCATCTATCTTTATCATCAATTTTTATCTTTGTCATCAAATATCTTTCTTAATCAGGTTTGTCTAAAATGATATCTATCAAGCCATCCAAGCTACAACTCTATTATCGCATGATGAATACTATGATGTTTGTAGGTATTGATGGAAAAGCCAAATTATGTGTTTCTATCTTATCAATAACTACATATGAATACTGCAAAGTTCACAGGTGATGATATTTGGATCAAACTTATCATCTGTTGTTTCTCATATACAACCTTACATAGGGGTAACTGGTCAACAATGAAATGGTCTTCACAACTAGGGGTATCATTTGATGTTACACCAATCAATCATAAGTCCTTATGACACTTCTCTATAAGGTAAATCATCTTAAGAAAAAGTCCTTTAAGTATTTATTTAGCGGCAAAGCATAGTCCTTTAAATATTTATTTAGAGGTCAAGCATAAGTTCTTTAAGCATTTATTTAAAAATAAATCAAACATTTTATGGGCAAAGCTAAATTATAAGTCATATGGGAAAGGCATAAGTTATTTAGATATTTATTTAAAGGTAAATCAATTGTTCTCATACTTGTACATATCTTTGTATCATAGCAAGCTAACAAAAGTCCCCTTGAAAAAATCTCAAAGCTAACAAATGTCCTCCTTGGTAAGTCAAAGGCTAACTAAAGTCCCCTTGGATAAATCTCTATGTATATATATATATATATATAGTGTTTATAGTGACGTATTTTAGATAGAGTTATAGTATAGAAATTCCCTCTTTTGCACATCCTGCATCATGCACCTTTCATCAGTTTAATCATTTAGCTTTTAGAACCCTTTAATTAATCATAACTAATGAACATTTAACAAGTTATCCTAATCCATGCATATCATAGCATAAGTCAATCATCATCTAATCCACATTCTATCATCATTATAACTTAATCATATCATAATTTCACAAAAATAAAACATTAAAATATTAAAAGCAATCAAACCAATAATCACATTACAAAAAAATCTCATCACACAACACAACAAAGATAATCCCCATAAAGACCAACATATACATATATCTCAAAAATATGTACATCATAATGTTTGTACACTTAATAATAATATACAATCAATAGTGTACAACATTCGTCCTAAAAAATATCTCCAAAACTAAGATAGAAAATTTTTAAATAGACCTAAGCTAGATTTTGAAGCCTATGTTTGGTGCTCCTCCTTCTCCTACCAATGGTGACATCCTCAATAATCATTGTGATTGTGATGTCATGGATCTAGAGTAGGTTTGTGACCATGTCATCATTGGCTGGAAGTTTATTATCTATAGGTGTTGTTGTATGGTACACTACTTTATAGTGTGTTGGTAACTCTACCTCAACCTATAGGTCCTATTGTATAGAATACAAGTCCCATTGTGCTACCCATAGCTCTTCTTGAGCCTATTCAAATTGGTCTAACAACATCTGGATCACCTAATTTCCACCATATACTCCTACTAATGTGGTTCATGTTGCTACTATATCTTACTCCATAGTCAAACTCTAAGTGGTCTACTATATCACTATGATGTGGCTCATCAACTAGTCCCTCTCTATTTTCCTCCCTACCAATTATACCTATAGACTCATCACCTATCGATCCAGTGTACCCCTCTCAACCTTGATGACTACTTTAGGTGATTTGCTTGGTTCTACCTTGCCAACTTTACTCCCAAGCCATCACCACTACTAATGCTATCATATTCCCTACCTATATTTTCTCCTCCTGTATTGGCATAACTCTCTATAATAGTACATTCATGCTAGAACTGCATACCTCAACCTATGTGGTTGCACCCCTAGAACTATAACCCTCTTAGGTTAGAACCTCTAGTGCCACTAAGTGTATCATATTGTAACTCTAGGGTCATCTTGCCCATGATCTAGAATCATGGGTCATCAAGGTCCATATTTGCATATGAATCTAGTGCTCCTCCTCCTTCTACCAATTATTACATCATCACTAATCATTGTGATTATGATGTCATGAAACTAGAATAGGTTTACAACCATATCCTCATGGGTAATGGGAGTTGTTGATCTATAGATGTTGTCATATGATGTGTTGCTCTATAGTGCATTATCCACTCTGCCTTAACCTATAGGTCCTATTGCATGGCATGAAACTACCACTATGCTAACCATAGATCTTCTTGTTCCTTTTCCATCTGGCATAACAACATCTAGAACACCTGATTACCTCCAACTATTCCTAAAACTGTAGCTCATATTACTGCTATGTCTTACTCCATAGTCAAACCCTTAATGGTCTACTATATCATTGTGACTTGGCTCACCAACTAGACCCTCTTTATCATTCTCCCTATTAGTGCTACCTATAGGCTCATCATCGAGCTAGTGTACCCCTCTCACCCTTGATGATTGTTTTAGATGACATGTTTGGTTCTACATTGCTAATTGTGCTCCCAAAAAATCATAGAACAAGTAGTGATAGCACTACTGGTGACACTACCATTGTCCCTACCTATATTTTCTCTTTCTATTATTGGCATTCCTTTCTATAATGGTACATCCATACTAGCACTTCCTGATGAGGCCTGAAAATGCCTCATTTTTACACTATGTTTGACATATAAAAAATTGTCATATTATTAAGTTAAACTCAAAATAGTTGATTAGAATATATATTTGTTAAGTGTTTGCATGATTTTATGTTAGGATCATTATATCTCTGTTTTTGACTATTTTTAGCATTTTGTGACTGCTTTTTCTTGATTAAGTAGCAAATAAAAATATGCATTTCAAACAGCCAAATGTGGTATGTTGATATCCATTAAATTCACAATGGTTTATGAATGTTTTCCTAACCTTCAACTTGTTTGAAGTCCACATTGAAGCCAAATTATTAGGACTGTCATAAATCTGAAAATCTGGGAAAAAAAAAAATAGCCATATAAAAATCAGCAAGTTGTCACTTTATAAGAACACCTTGAATTTGTCAAGCAAAGCATGAGGATATGGATGGAATGAGTTCATAAGGACTACAGAAGACATCTGACCTATTTAGAAGCATTCCCACATGGTCTAAATAGGCAGCAACAGGGTATAATAGAGCAGGGACAATTATGCAACACTATTGCATAGTTTCAGCATGGTTACTTGGTGAATGAAGTGTATAAATTTAGTAGCAACTTGATGTACTCCTTCATGTTGATATTTGAATAATTTTTCCATATTCTAATTTGTTTGAATTTGCAATAAATACTAATATTTTACAACTGTGCAACAGAGTTGGAAAATGCAGTAATTTACCATGTAAATTCTAGCAAGCTACTAATGAATGGCAAGGCATGGAATTCACACATGGAGAGAGATGAAGGCTATTGCAATATGATCCTAAGAGATAACCCACCTAAGAAATGTAGATGAAATCACTTGAAAATCACATAGTTATTCATTTCAAAGATCTTTGAAATGAGCAGACATCTTCGGAATGAGAAATACAGTCTCTTCAGAATGAGCCACTTATCTTCGAAATGAGAACAGAAAGTGCTTTTTGACTTGTTGACTGATTTTTGATGATGGAAAAAGAGAAAGAAGGTTGAAAAGGTTAAAGGAAAATATCTCCCATCTGACTTTGTCATCCTTGCCGTCCAAAGCCACCATTCATGGAAAAGATCAATTTTGATCCTCTTCTAGGATAAACCCAGAAAAAACTACAACATAATAGAAAGTTGTTTTCAAGATAGAAATGGCATATTCTGAAGTGGAGAAATATGTGTGAGATATTTCTAGACTCCTCCCACGTACTCCCACCACTGAAGATGCTTTATAAGGGCCAATGACTACTATTGCAACACAAACTATCCGGATTTACATTTATTTTAGATCCAAAATTATTGGCAAATCACTGTAAAGTAACACATAGGATGATTTGAGCATGATATGTGGTAAATATTTATATAAATAATACAACTCCCTCCTTGGTTTAGCTATTTAGGAATTATAATAGAGGAGAGTTTTCAATAGCAGCAATTAGGACTGTATAGTAATTTTTTGTAACAGTTTTTAGCATATTTTATCATCAATAAAAGTGTAGTTATTTTATCATTTTTTGTTTTGAGTGTTAATTAGTTAAGGAGTGCTTTTCACCTCCTTCTAGATCAGGAAGTATGGGCCCACTTTCAGATCTAGAAGGAGGATTTTTATGGTAGGTTTTAATCTATAATTTTACTACAGTAGAATTAACAGATTACTTGTCAAGTTTATTTTTCTTATTTTAAGTTTGTATAATGTTCTTTATGTTTTCTATTATGTTTGTGTACAACATTTGTGTGTGTGTCATTTGAAAAATTATATTAAGAATTTTTGCCTTTGCTTTCCATATTTTCCTTGCTTTTTTATTTTAGCAACTTTTCATTTTCAGCATATTTCATTTTGTTGTCAATTCTTGTAGCAGAAGCTTGACAACCTTTTGTGGCAGGACATTGATAGGTGTTTCATTTCCAAGTATCACTTCCATTCTACAAGAGTAAACTAGGTTTCAATTTTGCAAGTGTAATTTAGGATTTTATTTTAGCAACATTTCAATTTAGCAATTTCAATTCTATTATTTCAATTCTGCAAAAGTAGATTATATTTTAATTCAACCATTTCCAATTCTTGCAATTGTAGTTAATTGTTAAATTCTGCAATTTAGATTTAGTTTTCAATTCCTGTAATTTATTTTAGTTTCCATTATGTAGACTAGGTTTAGTGTGACACCAAAATGCTAAACCAAAATCTGCTTCACCAATAAATGCTTGAAATCTGAATGCCTGAATTGCACTCTGCCCTAACCTTCTATCGTAGATAGCCTTGGACACCACCCCGAATTGATAAATCATTGAGATTAAATAATGAGGCTCAACGACACTCATCATTTTGGCACCGTTTATGAGGGATCATGGTGTTGTTAGAGGGTAAAAGCAGTCAAATAATTATTATTGTGCTAAGTTATGAAGTTGAGAGTAAAATTTGAATGTAATAGCTAGTATAAATAATAATTATTGATAGTTGCATTTCAGTCCATTTAGAAAATAAGCAACCACGGGGAGGTGATCTTCACACTTGGGGGTTAAATTGCCTATGTTTGAAATTCTTGATAAAAATTGAAAGAATTCATCATCCTCATTATCAAGAAACATAAGATCTCTTAAAAAAATTTAGAAGAACCATCTGCTAGTACTGCCCTTTTTATATCCATATCATTAGGGTAGTATAAAAAATGTGTACTAGGTGTTGGGAAAGATATCATGGTAGATATAGAAGACTATCCCTTGAACAAAATAGCCATATCAGCTACTTGTAGCATTTGTTCATAGGGACATATCATTGATGAATGCCATTTACTTCCACAACTTAGAGATGCAAAATATATTGCCTAGTCTGAATTCTTCTCAAAGAGAGATCCCAACAACAACAAACAGGGCAAGTAAATCAACCACCACCTTCAGCCCAAAATGTGGCCAATATGAATAATACAAGATAGGCAACCCCTGTCTATGTAAGCTGAATCTATTAAAAAAAAAATCACAAAAACTTTTGCATAATCAAAATAGAAGTTTACAACTTAACGATGATCTTAGAGTTTTCCATTATTACTTAAAGATTGTTAGGATTTTATCGCGCTAAATCGCAACCTATAAATTCTTAGCCTACACAGATAATAGTTGATCTCATTAGAGGTGATCCTACCTAACAAGTAGTTGATCTGCTAAATTTGTACACTTCTTGTCTTATTATGCAAACCAAAAATATTTCTTTTTTAGCCCAACCTGTGATCAGTCTGAATAATGCAGGATAGGCATCCCCTGTCTATGTAGCTGAATCTGGTATAAATATATATAAAACTACAGGAAATGTTATTGACTGCAGCAACATCCAACTATGCTCAAACAAGAACTTACCTAAGCTTGAAGAGACAAAAATCAATGGAGATACACAAAAAACCTTTAGTCCAAACACACAAAAATTAGCCTTGGATAAAGGAGAAAAACTGCACATAGAAAATTTACTTCCATTGAACTCCTTAGTAAGAAATTACAAAGGGGTAAATTCTATCCTCCTAGGAATGAAACAAATTGAAGTGTAGCCAAGAAAATTCTTGAACATTATTAGCTGGCTGACTTATAAACAAAAAGCAAAATTGTTGCTATTTTGAAACAATATTTCAATCCCTTTACATGGAATTACAAGGGTATATCAATATTTTATCTTGATGTAAGCACTTAACATCTTTTGGGAATTGGTATTTAATTGTTTCACGTATATATTGACAAGATTTTGTAGACTAGGAGGCATGGACAACACTTGATTGAAGAAGTTTTTAGATATGGAGTAGTGCTTCTTTCTCCCATTGGTAATTCATGGAGGATGTTAGTGGTGAATGGACATTTCCTTCGGGTATACCATGCACCATTAACTAAGGAGGAGTTCTTGAAGGAGATTCCATTGGATGTACACATAATGGAAGAGAATTTCTCTTCAATATCAGATTTAGAGTGATGATAAAAATTTTGACAAAAAGAAAAAAATACAAGAAAAGCAAAAATAAGAATAGTCTTGTTTGTGAACTTCCTTCTTGGGTACAAGTAAGACAAGAAAAATTGAAAAAAAAAGAGAGAGAAAAAAAATTGTAGCAAAGGCATGTCCCACAAAATGGGGATACATGAGGATAAGTATCAATTTCAGCAAGGAAGAGGAACAATGGAGCCAATACTTCATTTCTAGTACTAAGGAGGCAATTATGATGTGTGAAGATTCTTACTGCTCATCTAGAAAGAAAGGTTGCATCAATATTGTAGGTTTCAACAGAAAGAGATGGTGTTTTCATACAACAATTGACATGTTTTTGTAGAATAAAGATTGGTCTTATCCAAATAAGAGTGAGAGATATTCTCTCTCATTGAAGCACTTAAAAAAAAAAGGGGACAAAAGTTGGTTGAAAACAAGAAATAGCAGCCTCTTCTGATGAAAAAAAAAGAAAAAAAAATGAATAATTCAGTAGTGAAAACCTTCTTGGAGGCGCTACTGAGTTGGCTTGCATGAAAACCAATTTTTTGGCATGCATTGCCTTGTTGATCTACCCATCATTATTCCACCATTGTACAAATCTCACACTGCACATGTGTTATTTTTATGTTTTTAGATAGCCTTTTAACAATCATCAAAAGCAGCTTGTAAGGTGCATGATTAATTTTCAGGATAGTAAGGTATGCATTTCTTGCATTTAAGTCATAGTAAGCATTTAGCATTTAATATATGATAATCGGTATTTGGCATAAACTATTCATACAATATTGGTAAGTTGAAAATGGAACATGATCAAAATGTCAAGAAACACCCCCTTTTGCCCTTAGTTGCATGAGAATTTCAAAACTATACAAAAACCTGATTTTGGGACAGACATGGCATAAATTCTATCTCAATTAGTAGGGCAGGTTTTAGAAGTAGGACTACAAGTTTATCTCACAATTGTCTGATAAATTGAAGGAGGATAATCAAAAAAATGCACCTGAAGGTTCTATTTTAGTACTACTGAAATAAAACATCAACATACAAAACAAAGAATAACATCTAAACAAAAGGATGAAGAAGGGATTTTTGATGTTATGGAAGGATTATACACTCTAGATATGGTACCACAATAGAATCTGTAGCTAACTTTTGCATAGGAGGTCATTTCTGCATTTTTTGATGCATCTTCGGAATGAACAGTCATATCTTCGGAATGAACATGCATATCTTCGGAATGAGCAGGATATCTTTGAAATGAGTAGAAACTGCACTAGAATTGCTGAAAATGCTACAGAATAGCAAAAATAGTAGGGTACATCAAATATTGAGGTTTATAAGGCTCTACCACAAGTAAGTACATCCCTCAAGTATTTCAAAATCAAAATTTTATTAATTTTGTTCAAAAGGTGCAAACAATAGAAATAGGCATTCAGGCTAAAATGTTGTTAAGAATAGAAAATTTCACCAATAGTAGTGCATCTGCCAAATATGGTTCCACAATAAGGCTATTGCAAGATCAATCACATGATACCAAGACTTTAAGAGGTACCTTGCAAAACTAAAAATTGTAGAAGGGCGAGAAAAAGAGTTAAAATTGCAGTAGTTGCAAAAATTGCAATATTGAAGGATGAAAGTGCAGAAGTTAAAAAGTTGCAAGTTGCAAATGAAAAAAAAAGATATGCAAGAAAAAGAAAAAGAAAAATAGAATAAAAATAAAAATTGAAAAAAATTGATTGAAAACTTTTTTTTTGAAAGGTTGTAGAAAAGTGAAATATCTGTGCTTAAATTAAAAAAATGCTTGGTGTAGTGCAGCAAGGAGAAATTTCTCAGGTAGCAGGTGGCAAAGGATATTTTTCACAAGGATAAAACTAGCATATTACTATGGCCTACTAGGATGCATGAGGGCATGCATCAATTCAAGTTGGGGGGATGATGAGGCCTGAAAATGCCTCATTTTTACACTATGTTTGACATATAAAAAATTGTCATATTATTAAGGTAAATGCCAAATAGTTGATTAGAATATATATTTATTAAGTGTTTACATGATTTTATGTTAGGATCATTATATCTCTGTTTTTGACTATTTTTAGTATTTTGTGACTGCTTTTGCTTGATTAAGTAGCAAATAAAAATATGCATTTCAAACAAGCAAATGTGGTATGCTGATATCCATTAAATTCACAATGGTTTATGAATGTTTTCCTACCCTTCAACTTGTTTGAAGTCCACATTGAAGCCAAATTATTAGGACTGTCATAAATCTAAAAATTTGAAAAAAAAATAGCCATATAAAAATCAGCAAATTGTCACTTTATAGGAACACCTTGAAGTTTTCAAGCAAAGCATCAGGATATGGATGGAATGAGTTCAAAAGGACTATAGAAGACATTGGACCTATTTAGAAGCATTTCCACATGGTGTAAATAGGCAGCAATAGGGTATAACATAGTAGAGACAATTGTGTAGTGATGCAGGAGCATCCGATGGCAGCAGAGCAATCTTGCCTCAACAAAAAAAAATTCTAAGTGGTTGCCTTGATGTCGTGATATCGTGACAGAGAAAAGTGTCATGATATCGTGACATGTCACATTTTTGTGACACAGGAAGGAGAGAGAAGGCACGAAGCAAAAATGTCACGAAATCGTGACATGTCGCATTTTTGCGACTTAGGAAGGAGAGAGAAGGCACGGAGCAAAAATGTCACGATTTCGTGACATGTTGCGAAATTATGACCGAAAGAAGATCGAAAGGGCCAAAGGAGAAAATGTCGTGATTTCGCGACATGTCATGAAATCGCAACCGAAGGAGCAGAAAGAAAGCAAGGAAGGAAATTGTCGTGATATCGTGACATGTTGCGATTTCACGACCTGAGAGGCGAAGAGGAGGCAAAAAGGAAAGATGTCGTGATATCGCGACATGTCACGATATCGCGATCGAAAAGGATAAAGAAGAGCAAGAGAGGAAAATGTCACGATATTGCAACATGTCGCATTATCGCGACCAAAAGCCGAGAGAAGGCTCAAGAGAGAAAAGCATCGCAATATCGTGACATGTTGCATTATCACGACCAAAGGACAAGAGAAGGCGCAAAGGAGGAAAGATGTCACGATATCGCGACATGTCGCATTATTGTGACCAAAGGACGAGAGAAGGCGCAAAAGAGGAAAGATGTCATGATATCATGACATGTCGCATTTTTGTGACCAAAGGACGAGAGAAAGCGCAAAGGAGAAAAAGTGTCACGATATCGTAACATGTCGTATTTTCATGACCAAAAGGCGAGAGGAGGCGCAAGAGAGAAAAAGTGTCACGATATCGCAACATGTTGCATTTTCACAACTCGAGTAAGGCAGGAAGGCAAAAAAACAAAGGTGTCGCAGTATCGCGACATGTCACATTTTCGTGACTTGAAATGGGCAGAAAGGCGGAGAAGCCAAAGGTGTTGTGATATCGCAACATGTTGCATTTTCATGACTCGAAGAGGGCAGGAAAGCAGAGAAGCCAAAGGTGTCACGATATCATGACATGTCGCATTTTCATGACTCGAAGAGGGCAGGAAAGCAGAGAAACCAAAAGTGTCGCGATATCATGACATGTCACATTTTCACGACTTGAAGAGGGCAGGAAAGCAGAGAAGCCAAAAGTGTCATGATATTGCGACATGTCGCATTTTCACGACTCGAAGAGGGTAGGAAGGCTGAGAAGCCAAAAGTGTCACGATATCGTGACATGTCACATTTTCGTGACTCGAAGAGGGTAGGAAGGCTAAGAAGCCAAAAGTGTCGTGATATCGTGACATGTCGCATTTTCACGACTCGAAGAGGGCAAGAAGGCTGAGAAGCCAAAAGTGTCGCGATATCGTGACATGTCACATTTTTTCGACTCGAAGAGGGCAGGAAGGCTGAGGAGCCAAAAGTGTCGCGATATCATGACATGTCACATTTTTGCAACCAAACAGAAGGAAAGAAAAGGCAGGGGGTTATAGGGGTTGTTACAGAGGAAATGATCAAGCGGTAGTTATATCAAGCGTCAAAATTGTTTGATAGGCGAAAAGAGTCTACAGTGGTAGCACTGGACAAGCACATGGCACCAAAGTGCAGTGAAAGTAGACGAAGATCAAGAGTCGAAGAGAAAGACATTTTGAAAACCAAGCCAACGAAGAGGCACGAGAAATGAAACGAAGCATCAAAAAAGGGAGACGAAGAGTCATGCTAGAGATTTTAAAAGGGGAAGCGAAGGCATGCACAAGGGGTTGGAAATGGCTGAGACAGAGTTGCAGACATGAAGGCCAGAGGGCCATTTTGGACCTGTTTGAGCTGTTTTCTTCCAAGGTCAGAAAACAGCAAAGACGAAGTTGTAGTTGAAAAAACTGTGGAGACAGGTTGCAGATGTGAAGACAAGAGGGCCATTTTGGACCTGCGTGGACTGTTTTTCTTCCAGAATTGAAAAAGTAATGTAATATAAAAATTAGTAACTTATCTTTCAGGATAAAGAAGTTTATTTGGCAAAGTCTGCCATTTTTGTAAATTTTTCCAAGTTTAATGAATGAGAATTTTAATTTTTTGGTCTGAGCAATTTTGGCTCCCCCATCAAGTGGTATTAGAGTAGGAAGTTCCTAAGCGTGTAAACAGATCACCGAACATGAGGCAGTTTGCACCAGGATCTATGGAAGAGTGAAAGTTCCTGAGTGTGTAAACAAATCACCGAACGTGAGGCAGTTTGCACCAAGATCTATGGAAGAGCGAAAGTTCTTGAGTGTGTGAACAGATCGTCGATAGTGAGGCAGTTTGCACCAAGATCTGTGGAAGAGCAAGAGTGCCTGAGTGTGTGAGCAGATCGCCAAAAGTGAGGCAGTTTGCACTAGGATCTGTGGAAGAGCATAAGGTTCCTAAATGTGTAAACAGATCATCAAACATGAGGCAGTTTACACCAGAATCTACGGTTAAAGTTTGTGAGTGAGGAATAATGCCTCCATAAAGAAATCATGGTGGTGGGAGAAATGTGGTACCTGAAGAAAGATTTCAAAGCTTTGCAGAGGCAAGTGCAAGCCTTGCAAGAGGAGTTGTGAAGAGAAGTAGTCCAAGGAATGCTTCTGAGTTGAGAACGATGGATAAAGAAGAGAAGAGCAGTGTTGAGGCTAAATATTTTGCAAGTACTGAGATGTTAGAAAATAAGGTGGCAGAATAGTACAGAAGTGAAGGTCACTTCTCAATCCACCCCGATTGTCTGATGCAGGAGCATCTGGCAGTAGCAGAGCAATCTTGCCTCAACAAAAAAAATTTCTAAGTGTTTGCCTTGATGTCGCGATATCGTGACAGAGAAAAGTGTCACGAAATCGTGACATGTCACATTTTCGTGACACAGGAAGGAGAGAGAAGGCATGGAGTAAAAATGTCATGAAATCACGACATGTCACATTTTTGCGACTCAGGAAGGAGAGAGAAGGCACAGAGCAAAAATATCACGATTTCGTGACATGTCGCGTAATCATGATCAAAAGAAGATTAGAAGGGCCAGAGGAGAAAATATCGCAATTTTGTGACATGTCGTGAAATTACGATCGAAGGAGCAAAAAGAAAGCAAGGAAGGAAACTATCGCGATATCACGACATGTCACAATTTCATGACCTGAGAGGCAAAGAGGAGACAGAAAGGAAAGATGTCACGATATCGCTACATGTCACGATTTTACGACCAAAAAAGAGAAAGAAGAGCAAGAGAGGAAAATGTCGCGATATCGCAACATGTCACATTATCGTGACCAAAAGTCGAGAGAAGGCTCAAGAGAGAAAACTGTCACGATATCGTGACATGTCGCATTATCATGACCAAAGGACGAGAGAAGGCGCAAAGGAGGAAATATGTCACGATATCACGACATGTCGCATTATCATGACCAAAGGATGAGAGAAGGCGCAAAAGAGGAAAGATGTCACGATATCGCAACATGTCACATTTTCATGACCAAAGGATAAGAGAAAGCGCAAAGGAGAAAAAGTGTCACGATATCGTGACATGTCGCATTTTTATGATCAAAGGACGAGAGAAATCACAAAGGAGAAAAAGTGTCACGATATTGCGACATGTCACATTTTCATGACCAAAAGGCGAGAGGAGGTGCATGAGAGAAAAGTGTTGCGATATCGTGACATGTCGCATTTTCACAACTCGAGTAAGGAAAGAAGGCAAAAAAGCAAAAGTGTCGCGGTATCATGACATGTCGCATTTTCGCGACTCGAAATGGGTAGGAAGGCGAAGAAGCCAAAGGTGTCGCGATATCACGACATTTCGCATTTTCGTGACTTGAAGAGGGCAGAAAAGCAGAGAAGCCAAAGGTGTCGCGATATTGTGACATGTCACATTTTTGTGACTCGAAGAGGGCATGAAAGCAGAGAAGCCAAGAGTGTCGCGATATCGCGACATGTCGCATTTTCATGACTCGAAGAGGGTAGGAAAGCAGAGAAGCCAAAAGTGTCACGATATTGTGACATGTCGTATTTTCACGACTCGAAGAGGGCAGGAAGGATGAGAAGCCAAAAGTGTCACGATATCGCGACATGTTGCATTTTTGCGACTTAAAGAGGGCAGGAAGGCTGAGAAGCCAAAAGTGTCGCGATATTGTGACATGTATTTTCATGACTCGAAGAGGGTAGGAAGGTTGAGAAGCCGAAAGTGTCATGATATCGCAACATGTCGCATTTTTGTGACTCGAAGAGGGTAGGAAGGCTGAGGAGCCAAAAGTGTCACAATATCACGACATGTCACATTTTCATGACCAAACAGAAGGAAAGAAAATGCAGGCGGTTATAGGGGCCATTATAGAGGAAATGATCGAGTGGTAGGTATACCGAGCATCATCATTGTTTGACAGGCGGACAGAGTCTACAGTGGTAGCACTAGACAAGCACGTGGCACCAAGGTGTAGTGAAAGTAGACAAAGATCAAGAGTCAGAGAGAAACACATTTTGAAAACCAAGCCAATGAAGAGGCACGGGAAATGAAACAAAGCATCAAAAAAGGGAGACAGAGAGTCATGCTAGATATTTTAAAAGAGGAAGCGAAGGCGTGGACAAGGGGTTGAAAATGGATGAGACAGAGTTGCAGACGTGAAGGCCAGAGGGCCATTCTGGACCTGTTTGAGCTATTTTCTTCCAAGATCGAAAAATAGTGGAGACAGAGTTGCAGTTGAAAAAACTGCAGAGACAAGTTGCAGACGTGAAGGCAAGAGGGCCATTCTAGACCTGCGTGGACTGTTTTTCTTCTAGAATTGGAAAATTAATGTAATATAAAAATTAGTAAACTATATTTTAGGATAAAGAAGTTTATTTGGCAGAGTCTGCCATTTTTGTAAATTTTTCCAAGTTTAATGAATGAGAGTTTTGAGTTTTTGGGTTGAGCGATTTTGTCTCCCCCATCAAGTGGTATCAGAGCAGGAAGTTCCTGAGCGTGTAAACAGATCGTCGAACATGAGGTAGTTTGCACCAGGATCTATGGAAGAGCGAAAGTTCCTGAGTGTGTAAAAAGATCACTGAACATGAGGCAGTTTGCATTAGGATCTGTGGAAGATCAAAAGTTCCTGAGTGTGTGAACAGATCGCCGATAGTGAGGTAGTTTGCACCAAGATCTATGGAAGAGCGAGAGTGCCTGAGTGTGTGAGCAGATAACTAAAAGTGAGGTAGTTTACACCAGGATCTGTGGAAGAGCGTAGGGTTCCTGAGTGTGTAAATAGATCATCGAACGTGAGGCAGTTTACACCAAAATCTATGGTTAAAGTTTGTGAGAGAGAGTGAGGAAGAATGCCTCCATGAAGAAATCATGGTGGTGGGAGAAATGTGGTACCTAAAGAAAGATTTTAGAGCTTTGCAGAGGCAAGTGCAAGCCCTGCAAGAGGAGTTGTGAAGAGAAGTAGTCCAAGGAATGCTTCTGAGTTGAGAATGATGGATAAAGGAGAGAAGAGCAGTGCTGAGGCTGAATATTTTGCAAGTATTGAGATGTTGGAAAAGAATGTGACAGAATAGTATAGAAGTGAAGGTCACTTCTCAATCCACACCAGTTGTCTGATGCAGGAGCATTCGATGGCAGCAGAGCAATCTTGCCTCAACAAAAAAAATTTCTAAGTGTTTGCCTTGATGTCACGATATCACGATAGAGAAAAGTGTCGTGATATCGCGACATGTCGCATTTTCGTGACTCAGGAAGGAGAGAGAAGGCATAGAGCAAAAATGTCATGAAATCATGACATGTCACATTTTCGCAACTCAAGAAGGAGAGAGAAGGCACGGAGCAAAAATGTCACGATTTCGCAACATGTCACAAAATCATGATCGAAAGAATATTGGAAGGGCCAGAGGAGAAAATGTCACGATTTCATGACATGTTGCGAAATCACGACCGAAGGAGCAGAAAGAAAGCAAGGAAGGAAACTTTCATGATATCGCGACATGTCACGATTTCGCGACCCAAGATGCGAAGAGGAGACAGAAGGAAAGATGTCACGATATCACGACATGTCACAATTTTGCGACCAAAAAGGAGAAAGAAGAGCAAGAGAGGAAAATGTCATGATATCGCGACATGTCGCATTATCGCGACCAAAAGCCGAGAGAAGGCTCAAGAGAGAAAAGTGTCGCGATATCGCGACATGTCGCATTATCACGACCAAAGGACGAGAGAAGGCGCAAAGGAGGAAAGATGTCATGATATCATGACATGTCGCATTATCATGACCAAAGGATGAGAGAAGCCGCAAAAGAGGAAAGATGTCGCGATATCGTGAAATGTCACATTTTTGTGACCAAAGGATGAGAGAAAGCGCAAAGGAGAAAAAGTGTCACAATATCACAACATGTCGCATTTTCGTGACCAAAAGGCGAGAGGAGGCGCAGGAGAGAAAAAGTGTCACAATATCATGACATGTCGCATTTTTGTGACTCGAGTAAGGCAAGAAGGTAGAAAAGCAAAAGTGTCACGGTATCACGACATGTCGTATTTTCGCAACTCGAAACGGGTAGGAAGGCGAAGAAGCCAAAGGTGTCGTGATATCATGACATGTCGCATTTTTATGACTCGAAGAGGGCAGGAAAGTAGAGAAGCCAAAGGTGTCATGATATCTTGACATGTCGCATTTTCATGACTCAAAGAGGGTAGGAAAGCAGAGAAGCCAAAAGTGTCATGATATCGCGACATGTCACATTTTTGCGACTCGAAGAGGGCAGGAAAGCAGAGAAGCCAAAAGTGTCATGATATCATGACATGTCGCATTTTTGCGACTCGAAGAGGGCAGGAAGGCAGAGAAGCCAAAAGTGTCATGATATCATGACATGTCACATTTTCATGACTCGAATAGGGCAGGAAGGCAGAGAAGCCAAAAGTGTCACGATATCGTGACATGTCGCATTTTTACGACTTAAAGAGGGCAAGAAGGCTGAGGAGCCAAAAGTGTCACAATATCGCGACATGTTGCATTTTCATGACTTGAAGAGGGCAGGAAGGCTGAGGAGCCAAAAGTGTCGCGATATCATGACATGTCACGTTTTCATGACCAAATAGAAGGAAAGAAAAGGCAAGCAGTTACAGGGGCCGTTATAGAGGAAATGATCAAGCGGTAGGTATACCGAGTGTCATCATTGTTTGACAGGCGAACAGAGTCTACAGTGGCAGCACTGGACAAGCACATGGCACCAAGGTGCAGTGAAAGTAGATGAAGATCAAGAGTTAGAGAGAAAGTCATTTTGAAAACCAAGCCAACGAAGAGGCACGTGAAATGAAACGAAGTGTTAGAAAAGGGAGACAGAGAGTCACACCAGAGATTTTAAAAGGGGAAGCGAAGGCATGCACAAGGGGTTGGAAATGGCTGAGACAAAGTTGTAGACGTGAAGGCCAGAGGGCCATTCTAGACCTGTTTGAGCTGTTTTCTTCCAAGGTCAAAAAACAGCGGAGACGGAGTTGTAGTTGAAAAACTATGAAGACAGAGTTGCAGACGTGAAGGCAAGAGGGCCATTCTGGACCTGCGTGGACTGTTTTTCTTCCAGAATTGGAAAAGTAATGTAATATAAAAATAAGTAAACTATCTTTCAGGATAAAGAAGTTTATTTGGCAGAGTCTACCATTTTTGTAAATTTTTCCAAGTTTAATGAATGAGAGTTTTGAGTTTTTGGGCTGAGCAATTTTGGCTCCCCCATCATGCAGCATTATTGCACTATTTCAGCATGGTTACTTGGTGAATGAAGTGTATAATTCAGTAGCAACTTGATGTGCTCCTTCATGTTGATATTTGAATAATTTTTCCATGTTTTAATTTGTTTGAATTTGCAAGAAATACCAATATTTTACAACTGTGCAACAGAGTTGGAAAATGCAATAATTTACCATGTAAATTCCAGTAAGCTACCAATGAATGGCAAGGCATGGAATTCACACATGTAGAGAGATGAAGGCTATTGCAATATGATCCTAAGAGCTAACCCACCTAAGAAATGTAGATGAAATCACTTGAAAAGCACACAGTTGTTCATTTTGAAGATCTTCGAAATGAGTAGACATCTTCGGAATGAGAAATACAATTTCTTTAGAATGAACGGATATCTTCAGAATGAGAAATACAGTCTCTTTAGAATGAGCCACTTATCTTTGAAATGAGAACAGAAAGTGCTTTTTGAATTGTTGACTATTTTTTGATGATGGAAAAAGGGAAAGAAGGTTGAAAAGGTTAAACGAAAATATCTCCCATCTGACTTTGTCGTCCTTACCGTCCAAAGCCACCATTCATGGAAAATATCAATTTTGATCCTCTTCTAGGATAAACCCAGAAAAAACTACAACATAATAGAAAGTTGTTTGCAAGATAGAAAATGCATATTCTAAAGTGGAGAAATATGTGTGAGATATTTCTAGACTCCTCCCACGTACTCCCACCACTGAAGATGCTTTCTAAGGGCCAGTGACTACTACTGCAATACAAACTGTCTAGATTTGCATTTATTTCAGATCCAAATTTATTGGCAAATAACTATAAAGTAGCACATAGGCTGATTTGAGCATGGGATATGTTGTAAATATTTATATAAATAACATATCTCCCTCCTTGGTTGAGCCAGTTAGAAATTAGAATAGAGGAGATTTTTCAATAGCAGCAATTAGGACTGTACAGTAATTTTTTATAACAGATTTCAGCATGTTTTATCATCAATAAAAGTGTAGTTATTTTATCATTTTCTATTCTGAGTGTTAATTATTTAAGGAGTGCTTTTCACCTCCTTCTAGATTAGGAAGTATGGGCCCACTTTCAGATCTAGAAGGAGGATTTTTATGGCAGGTTTTAATCTATAATTTTGCTACAGTAGAATTAACAGATTACTTGTCAAGTTTACTTTTCTTATTTTAAGTTTGTATAATGTTCTTTATGTTTTCTATTATGTTTGTGTATAGCATTTGTGTGTGTTTCAGCTAACAAATTATATTAAGAATTTTTCCTTTGCTTTCCATATTTTCCCTACTTTTTTGTTTTAGCAACTTTCCATTTTCAACATATTTCATTTTGTTGTCAATTCCTGTAGCAGAAGCTTGATGACCTTTTGTGGCAGGGCATTGATAGGTGTTTCATTTCCAAGTATCACTTCCATTCTGCAAGAGTAAACTAGGTTTCAATTTTACAAGTGTAATTTAGAATTTCATTTTAGCAACATTTCAATTTAGCAATTTTAATTCTGTTATTTCAATTCTGCAAAAGTAGATTATATTTTAATTCAGCCATTTCCAATTCATGCAATTGTAGTTAATTATTAAATTATGAAATTTAGATTTTTTTTTTTAATTCCTGTAATTTATTTTAGTTTCCATTCTACAAACTAGGTTTAGTGTGACAACAAAAGGCTAAACCAAAATCTACTTCACCAATAAATGCTTGAAATCTGAATGCTTGAATTGCACTCTACCCTAACCTTCTATCATAGATAGCCTTGGACACCACCTCGGATTGATAAATCATTGATATTAAATGATGAGACTCAACGACACTCATCACCTCATACCTCAACTTGTCTGGTTGTAGCCTAGAATTGTAACCCTCCTAGGTTAGAATTTTGGTGCCATTGAGTATATCCTACAATAACTCTAGGGTCATCTCATCAAAGATCTAAAATCATGGGTTATCAAGGTCCACCTTTGCATATGAATCTAGATCTAAAGGTGCCCCAAATCCTCTCTCCCATGTGAACTACTTTTACTAATTTGGCCCTGATGATATCCCTTATTGAGAGTCAAACTAGTGTACCACCTATTCAAAATGGTAGAGCTCATGCTCCCCCATGATCTCATCAACCATATTGATTACCTCATGCAATATAGATGGTAGACATCATTATTCTACCTTGGATGATACCTATATGACCATAAAATGGTATGTATTACCTTCAAAACATCAATTTTCTACCTCATCTCTATTAGAGACCCTCTCTACAACCTCTTTTGTCCTACCTTAAAGTGATTGTCCATTTTGTACACTATTAGTACCTCTAGGTCATCCACCTGACCTAGCAATCTTAGTGGTCTCATCACTACTATGTGCTCCTATGTGTAAACCTAGAGTAGCATGAAGTAAATCAAGCTCCTATCCCTCCAATAGATAAAGTAGTGTAATATTTAACATAGTCAGGCCAACATGACCTTTTCCTATGTGAAGACTACCTATTAGTCTTACATCTCTACCACTATAGCTTCCATATCCAATGGACTACCCTCTTACTCATGTCATTGAGAAAGACTCCTAATTCTAGCATGCAAATAAGGATAGTTTACCTATCAAGTCAGCCTCTTACATAAGCGAAATTAATATCAAATTTTGGATTTTATCAATGGGAAGGTTGCATCCCCTATCAACCTCTCTAATTTTTGCTCCTAGTTCTATCCTATATTTTTAATTGCACCTTTTATTGGTAATGTGAGGATCCTCTAGATATCCTCTAGGGTCACTGGCTTCTCCCCTATTGGGAGCTAGAAGGTATTTATCATTGAATATCATCACTTTGCCAATGCAATTAGGAGATATTGATCGAACTCCACCTTGGGAATTACGGACATGATAAATCCCTATTGTTGTCCATAATGCATAGTTGGTGATATCTAATAGTCCCTATATCATCTCAAGTAGATGGAAGCATCACTTTCTATGCTTTACGATTGTCTATCGTACCTACATCCACATATTGAAAGCATTATATTAGTATATTTAACATTAGTGTCACATCATGTAAAAATACAAACTCCTAGACTACCCTACCTTCACATTAAATCATCATCTTGTCATAAAAGCACCATTATACAAAAGCACTATCAATATTAAAAAGCATTATCAAGTGAAAAAGCATCATATTTTGGCGATGACACAATTAAGCACAAAAGCGTCGTTAATGAGAAATAAAGTTGTTGGTGCACAAAAGCATTGTTACTTCCTTTTGATATATTTTTTTTGATAAAATTAATAGTGTAGTACAAGTTTTTACTATTCATTAGCACTAGTGTTGTGCCACCTAGGGCTAGTGCTCGTATCAAGTCTACATGGTGCTCTAGTCATCCTTGGTGAGCCATTACAAATATAGTCTTGATCAACACTTTATCGCTCTTTCTCTCCTCTCACATGATAAAAATGAATTCATTTTCATCTCCCAACCCTTTTATCCCTTGATCTCTCTGATTGTTTTTTTATCGTTTATCCTTAGTTTCTCATCATTGAACCAATATGGATCATAATCAAGTTGATCTTTCTTAGTTGAAAGTGATCGTCCCTTCAAAACTCAAGGGGCACACAAAGGTACAACAAAATTTAATGCTACCCAAAATATAATTTTTAACATCATTTCTAACCAAATAATCACAACACCATTCATCTACTATCATTGACCATAAGAAACAAAAAATCTGTCTCAAAATTGGGGCATCTATATCAATTTTTGATGCATATATTACACAATAACTTCATAAAATTGATTCAACTATTTCTTTAGATATTTTGGTAGGTTCTTTTTCAATTAGAGCATCTTCATATTTTTCTTTGAGTGGAAGTGCATTGCCTATAGATTTGACCCCTTTAGGGGAAAATCCACCTACAACACCTTATTTTGTACAACACCTTATTTTGTAGATTTAGCACATATTGAGTAGGACACATTAGTGCATACTGTGTAAACTTTGCATGATGAGGTTAATGGTGATTTTGAAATTGATTCTTCTAAATTTTGATGTTGCTTTACCATAGGAGGCATAAGATTTTTCTTTAGTTTTTCCAGCACCCAAGTGGATCAAGATGCTTCTAAAATATTCTCAACCTATTATGTCTCTATAGTGACACAAGAAGGCACCTTCTCAAGCATTGCTCTTGAATATTTATCATTCTAGGGGTCCTCTTACATATTCCTAGGCTAAGGATAGACTAGAGTGGGAAGATGATATGCTAATATAGTATGAGATCTTGAAAAATAAATGACCTAGGAGCTTATTCATATTTGAAAATAGAAGAAAGTGGTTGGATATAAATGGGTTTATAGGAATAAGAACACTTCAAAGGGTCAAGTAGAGAAGCACAAAGCATACATTTTTACTAAGGGATTCTCTTAATAGGAAGGAGTTGATTTTTTTTAGTCATTTGCTTTAGTTGCTAGGATGGATTCTATCATGATGATTCTCACTATAGAAAATAACATCCACCTAGTTTTGAGCTTGAGGATCCCACTCCCCTAGTTTATTGGTTGACTAAGTCTTTGTATGGACTGAAGTAGGCCCCTTCTTGGTATGAGAAATTTCACTCTTTTTCTTAGTTGTGGTTTTGGATAGTGTGAGGTCGAACATGAAGTTTACATCAAACATTAATATGAGGATACTTTGGTGATTGTTCTCTATTTTGATGATCTTCTAATCATAGTTAACTCCTCTATATTGATTCAAGCTATGAAGTTAAAACTTCATTCTATCTTTGAGATGATAGATTTAGAGAACATACACTACTTTTTAGGCATTCAAATTGATTAGACAAATTTTGGTATCACCATTTCATATCTAAATTATGTAATACAATTTATTTAATATTTTAGGATGGAGGATTTTATTTCCACTCAAACTTCTTTTAATTTATGACTAAATATTCAGGTTGATTGTATGACTTCTATCATTGTCTTCGATTGTCCCGATTGGAACAATCACACCTTGCAAGGAGAGACACAGTAGGTTCATAGCTGAGAGCATGAGGTTCGGCTCAATAAGATGACTTTAAGATAAGTATACCTCCTTATTAATATGTGTTCTTTTAAGTACACTTAAACTCAAAGGGACAAAGGGATGCGAGAGATAAAAAGAAAATAACTCAACAAAATAAATAAGGGTGGTGATGTGCCAAAATATCTGCTAAGATCTCCCTGCATAACAACCTTGAACATTATGTGCTAGCAATGAATACTTTCTCTCCCTAACATAGGTAAGCATATATGGGAGTCATAAATATAAGCATACATAAATAGGTGGGTTCATAGGAGAGCCATAGATGGCTAGTCTAAAAATTAACATAGGCCCCTCAGACACATATATCAATAAAATCTAAAGCAGGTAAAGACTACAAACACATATACACACATAGAAATGGGTCTATAAGAGAGCCACAGGTGGCTAATCCAAACATTTATGTAAGGCTTCATACATATATACATATATGCAAATAGTTCATTATAGATATTGTGTCAAAAATAAGGGTTTAATTTGTCCACAAGCCACTTAGGAGCCAACTACTCTATAGAAAGAAATGAAGGAAAAGCATACAAAAGAATACACTTGCAAACTTGTTGATCCTTTAAAAATCTAATACTACTCTTATTTATAATTTTACATATATGAGGGTATCCCTCCAAAACTCATGTAGATATTTCAAAACGATTGTTGCTTTTGACACTGATTCGTGTCTTGTCTAAGTTGTCAACCCTTCCAAGGTTCTCTAGATATGGTATATTAAATACAAAATGGTTCTTAGCCTTTAGATGATCAACTACTACCATTATTTCCTACTATCCTTTTTGGAAATCCCCATAATCTAGATGTGGAATATTTCTTCTTTTAATGCTCTATATTTAGAAGTGGTCTTGTCATGGCTTCCTAGATATTGATGTCATTTTCAAGAGATATACAACAATCCTTTCACAGTAATGGATAGTAATTTATAGAATATTGCACACCTCAAAAAATATTAGATTTTTTGGATGTGGTTACTTTTCTTTGGAAGTTTTCCTCACAATCTAACCTTAGGACTAATCTTACCTCGAGACTTATGATTGTCAAAACTCTAACATTAGAGATTTTGTTTTCCCATTTTTGATTAAATCTAGTAAATTTTTAACCTTCAACCTTTATCTTGGCTGGTCTTCTGATCTTCGAAACTTCTAATTCAAGGTTTCTCTTTAGTGTTAGTTTGCTTCTTTCACTTTGCTTTTGCTACAAAAAAATGTAGTGATAAATAACTATAGTTTTGGCAACTCACAAGTGATATTTAGCCTACTAAAGAAAATAAACCCAAGGAGGTTGGTACCTTAGCTCATTGGGCATGGAGTCAGATAAATAATATTTCTAGCGAAGGTGGAAAATTCAATAGTCAGTCTGCATCTCCACGTCTCTACAACTGTTAGAATTTTTGTCATCCCATGATTTTAGGACTACTATGCTACACATAATACACATGTACAATGTTTTAAGTGAGTAGCCTTTATCCATTGGATATGGAATCAAAAATACCCCCTACTATCTGCTCAAATCCTCTTTCTTCCTCATTTTATAGTTCCTTGGGTAGAAATTTTTTACCCATATAGGGATGGGGCTTTGAAGTAACCTCCTTAGCAAAAATAAGTAGGTGGAAATAATGATATTTATTTTACTATTGGAACCACCAAAGTGAGGTGCCCAATCATTGATCAATCCTCTTAATGTTCCTTTGTTCTTCTAGATAAAGAGTATTCTTTACATGTGTTGGCTTGACCTCTTTATAGGGGTCTATATCTAAGATGATAGTTGCCCAATGTCTTGTCTGGTCATCACAAAGGTAGAAGAGGTCTGACCTAAAATTTTCTCTTCTTCATGGGTTTGACTAGCTCTTGATAGAGTCCCAGGCCCTTGCTACTCCCGATGTCTATGAAGAGGCTCTTATGTGATCTACTATTATTGTTCAAGGAGCTCACAGACCTCATTTTTATCTCCATAGGAATGTTTTGCATGTCCCCTTATGGTGCACCCTCAGAGGGAGTGTTTGGATCAAGTTCTACTCTATTTTCATTTTCTTTGAAATTGTCCATGATTGAGGTAACAAGTTGATCCTATTAAATAATTGAATGTGGAGATAAAGAGTCATACTTTTGGTGAGCCTTACCTTTTAGTGAAGCCACCAGTAGTCTAAGGGCTATATCCTACTCTGTAATATTGTGCACCTGATATATGAAGACCATTTATTGTAAGTTTTGTAATGGGGATGTTAGGCCTTCACCAATGCATATAGGTAGGATTTTTAGTAGTGATTCTAGAAAATTTTCCCAAATAGTTGGTGGTTCTCGAGGTCACAACAATCTCTTATATACCTAGGTAGGAGATAGTTCTTGAGGTGGGGAAACCATCTTGGATTTATGAGCCCTTTGGATTACATCAAAGTCACCAAGTGAATGTGACTTGTACATTGGAAGTAGATAGATCAAGATCTTCACTAAAACCTTAATCTCACATATTCAAAATCATCTTCTTTTGATTTTCATTTTGAGAAGAGTCGTCAAATGAATGAGAGGTATTTAAACAAGAAAATGTATACCTAGACCATCACCAAGTCCAACCTAGATTATTGTTGTGATAATAATACCAATGATGTGTCATTGAGGTCCCATCGATCATTAGTCAAAATAACCGTACATCATAAGGAGCAACATAATAGGACTACAACCAAGAGCAAGTGGTTTGATTCAATCAATGGCTTTCGAGAAATTTTTACAAGGTTGGATACTTGTTAAGATGTAATATTTTATGCACACTTAAACTCAAACGGTAAAAAGGATGTTAGAGATAAAAATAAAACAACTCAACAAAAGAAAAAAGGGTGGTGATGCACCAAAAGATTCGTTAAGATATCCATATACAACAAGCCTAAACGTTGTGTTCTAGCAGTGAATGCTTCCTCTCCCCAACATAGTTAAGCATAGATAAGAGTCATCAACATAAGCATACATAAAGAGATGGATCTATAGGATAGCCATAAATGGCTAATCCAAAAATCAACACAAGCCCATCACACACACATATATTAATAAAAACCAAAGCATGTAAAAACTACAAACACATACACACATATAGAAATGGGTCTATAATCCAAAAATTGATGTAGAAATTCATACATATATAAGTAATGGTTCATTAAATATATTGAGCCAAGAGTGGGGGTTCGATTTACCCACAAGCCGCTTAGGAGATAAATGCTCTATAGAAAGAAATGAAGAGAAAACCTACAAAAGAATACAATTCTAAACTTACCAATCCTTTACAAAACTAATGTTACTCTTATTTATAATTTCACAAAGAGGAAGGTTTCTCTCTAAAAATCATGTAGAAATTTCAAGTTGATTGTTGCTTCTAACACCAAGTCATGTTTATCTGATTTGTCAATCCTTCCAAGGTTCTCTAGATTTGGTATCTTAAATACCAAATGGTTCTAAGCCTTCAGATGAGTAGCTATCACCATTATTTCCAACTACCCCTTTTGGGAATATCCACAATCAAGATGTGGAATATTTCTACTTTTAATGCTCTAGATTCAAGAGTGGCCTTGTCATGGATTTCTAGCTATTTTTGTCCTTTCTCAGAGATATACAATATTCCTTTTGTAGTAAAGGACACTACTTTTTATAATATTGCACATCTCAGCAATTCTTAGATTTTCAAGATGTGGTGCCTTTTATTCAAAAAAAATCTTCACCATTTGACCTTATGACTTTTCTTGCCTTAGGGCTTAGGAATTTTCTACCTTAGCTATCAAAGCATGGTATACAACCTTATATCCAAATGGATTCAACCGTATATCTCTATTCAAAGTTCCAAAGTCTCCACTTTTAGACCACTCAGGTTGTTAGTTATTGCTCTAAGTCCATGTACTTCCCCTGAGAGAGTCACTAGACAATGACCAAGAAGATACTCAAGTACATTAGAGGGATTTATCAAATGATATTCATTATTCAGTTGGTTCACATCTTATTCTAACAAGATTTTTAGATGTTGATTGAGTTGATTATTTGGATGAGTGGTGTTCCACTATAGGCTTTATGTTCTATTTGAAATTTGACTCTATTTCATGTTGTTCTAGATGTTAGTCATCTATATCTTAGTCTTCTATGGAAGCTAAATATTACAATGTCAATGAGGTAGTTAAGAATATTCAATTGATGCTCATTATTTTGGAAGAGAATGAAATTCCTCATACTTTTCCAATTGCTCTTTGATGTGATAAGCATAGCACCATCTAGCTTGTTCATAATCCCATGTTTTATTAATGGATAAACATAGTGAGATTTGGATGCGTTTTGTGAGATGGATTCATGCATGATGCTTGATATTTTTTGATGCCTTCAGTGGAATGAGCAATAGATGTTTTGACCAAGGTCATGCCCAAGGTTCCTTTTATGTGCATGCAGGAGCTACTTGGTGTGGAAGAGTATCCCTTAAGAGGAATAACAAATCAGGATCTCTCTCCATATCCCTCATTAAGCTTAAGATGAGATGTTAGAATATATATTGGTTAATATTCTCTTGATGCCACGATTGACCTATATATTACACCATACATATAAGTCCTTTGGGCCTTTGTAAACCTTGAAAAATATAATTTTTGTAATATTTTATTATTTTAAACCTAAAGGGTTAATTACTAAACCTTGAACTAAAGGTATCTTGTATCTAGGTATAAATACCCCATCATGCCAATATTTTTAGCATCAATTGGAATGTAATTTTATTCTTTTATAGTGATATTTTTTGTTATCCATGGACATCCCCCATATACCATTTGTATTGCTTGTCTATATTTCATTTCAATAATAGTGGGTAATGTGTTGATTCCATTCATTTCTAGAAATTGTTATGAAATCTAACCGCAAAGGGATCCTTCTTGGTATAATATATCAAGGGAGTTGTAATCTTTCCATGATTTTTTATTTCTTGTAATACCCAATGAGACTTAGAAAAATCCTAACACTTGAGATATTTAGGCACTATTCAATCTTGCATTATCTTAATCCTGTTAGGTTCTATCTTGAAACTGGTATCGGACGCAATATGACCAAGATACTCTATTTTAGACACTTCAAAAGAATATTTAGATTTTTTTATATAGAATTGTTCATGCTCTAAAATTTGGAGCACCTATTTGGCATGATGCAAATGGGCTTCCCAAGACTTATTAGAGACTAGAATATTATCAAAAAATAACAACACAAATTTTTGTAATAGAGGATGGAAGATATAATTCATTAAAGTTTGAAATTTTGAAAGGGAATTTGTAAGACTAAAGGGCATACCTATTGAGTGGTATTTTCACACACTTGTGAAATTACACTCTTCCTTAGGATTTGGGTTCCAAATCCCCTCTTGCAAAGAAGTTAAACAACCAACTTCTCCAAGGTCTCCACTGTATTAGCATTTGCAACTATGTATTAGTAATCTCAAATGAAGATAATCAATTTAAAATGCTTGGAACACCTTAGTGATTGCAAGTAACTGTAAACAAGGGGCAATGTTGGTTTATTTTACCATGAAGCTTTAGTGATTGTTCATTATTTTATTTTTTTAGATTTTGTAATTTTTAATGTTCATTAAACCTTATGAAAAATAAAATAAAATGAACAAAAAAGAAATACAGAAAATTAAAATTAGAACACGTTCAGTCTGATGCTATCCTATTTCGACAAAACCGAATATGTGAGAGTTTCGTACATGCAACCTAGCCTATTTGACCTGCAAAACAAACACAATCAAAGTAAACTAGGTGCTAGCTCCTAGGGTTTAAAATAATTTTTAGATTGCAGACATTCACATGAAATAACCCAAAACAATGGCATGAATTTCATTTATAAATCTGAAATCTGAAAGGAGAAAAATAGAACAGTTAAAATGAAGCATGCAAAAAATTTCTCATCCTTTCTTGCCCATAAAATGCAAATTTTTGAACAATTCCGCATTAAAAAATATGTCTTGTTACAATAGCAGAATCTCTGGTTTTTCTCAAAACCAGCAAAAGTGGAAGAAAAGCACTCCACAAGCAGGCTCAGAACGGCTAATCACCATCAACTCTGTAACCCGCTCGCAGCGGTTTCTGACCCCTGTATCAATCTGTGCCTCTGTGTTTTATACTTGCTGGCAAACTGCTTCTCCTTCCACGACGGTTCGTTTCATCTTCCAGACTGCTTCGTTTCACCTTCCCCGCCTTTCCATTGCTTTTGATTTTGTGCTCGAGATCTTCTCTATGAACTGTAATGCCTATGCAGCCCTTACACATGTACGCCACGTGTTCCACACTTTTTTGCATGTTCTGTAATGGCCCCATGTAAATCGTGACCAAAAATAGCATGTAGCTTTGCTCCTTTACTTTCATCGTGAAAACGCGACATGTCGCGATATCGTGACATTTTCCTACCAATAGCCTTGTCTGCCTTCAACGAAAATGAGACATGTCGTGATATCGCGACGTTTTTCTTTCAATAGCTTTGTTTCTCATCATGCATCACGAAAATGATACATGTCGCGATATCGTGACATTTTTCTGCTTCGGGCCGCGTGGATGCAACTTTGTCGCGAAATCGTGACACTTTTCATCTTTCGGCTATCTCGCTTCTTTCGTCGTGAAATCGTGACGCTTTTTCACTTCTTGCCGTGATCGCCTCTTCCTTTGGCGCGACATGTCGCGATATCGCGACACTTTTTCATTTCTCGCTCGCGATGGTGCGACATGTCGCGATATCGCGACACTTTTTCATTTCTGGCAGCGACAGAGCGACATGTCGCGATATCGCGACACTTTTTCATTTTTCGATCGTGATGGAGCAACATGTCGCGATATCGCGACAACTTTTCATTTTGCCGCGACAGAGCGACATGTCGCGATATCGCGACACTTTTTCTCCTTAGTGAAATTTTTGCTTTTTTCTTGATTTTTTAGCATCTGGGCTACTGCAGTTTTCTTTGAAAGCATGCAAAAAGGTGGGTCCCCAATTTTGGGGTGTGTTGTGGATCAGCCACAACAAATGGCGACTCTGCTGTCAAATGCTCTTGAGCATTTTGGTGAGAACCCAACCTGAAACATACAAGCTTAGATACAGGCATCAACACATAGAAGATAAACAAATACCGACAGATCAAAAATACATGAAACATCAGAATCATTAAGTATCAACTCGGTGTGTGCAATGTGTTTCATTCCCTATCATTTGAACTTGTTCAACATTCCATTGTCAGTTTCACTTATGATTTGTATGCAAGGCTATGAATGATTTGTGCAGGATTTGATGCATGATGAAGATGCTAGAGATGTAACAACCTGCTTTATAAATGCTCAAACCTTCTAATATCATGGACAAACATATTAAAGATGTCAAACCCTCTTAGGACCAAATATATGTATACTGAATTAATTTTACTAGATCCCAAAGTTGGTTATGTGTCACTACCATCTTGAACCCATGTGCAAGTGTGAGTGAAATCAGAACTTTGGGGAATAGGATTCCCAACCTAAGTGAGATGGGAATTTAACCCTATCCTTACTATTCTGATTTGGAGTTCATTACCTCATCTTGAACAAAATAATTTAACCTGTTATGGATGAAATGGTGAGGCTAGTCTATCCATATGAGCAATCGGTGGTCTTGCTTTTAGGCAAGACATGTTGCCATGCATGAGCATACTTAACCCCATAATCCATGACTTGGCTTCATTCATTCTTTTTCTTTTATTTCTTGGACCTTTGGGATGACTACCCATCCTTGCTAGGGACATGTAGTACGATCCTTCCAATCCAAGATTTATGAAATGGGAAATATTAATTTTTTTTATTTCTTGGACCTTTGGGATGACTACCCATCCTTTGCTAGAGGACACGTAGTACAATCCTTCCAATCCAAGATTGAGATGAAATGGAAAAAATTAGTTTTACTTTTATTGCTTGGACCTTTGGGATGACTACCCATCCTTTGCAGAGGACATGTAGTACGATCCTTCCAATCCAAGCCTTATGATGAAATGGGAAAAATGGAAGCTTTGGGGAATCGGATTCTCAACCTAAGCGAGATGAGAATTAAGTCCTATCCTTACTACTCCATGTAGGTCAAACCAGAGCTTTGGGGAGTTGGATCCTCAACCTAAGTTCGATGAGGATTTAACCCTATCCTTACTACTCTGGTTTTAGGCTTTAAGCTTGATGGAAGTGGTAAAAACCACTGTTTTAAGGATTATGTTGCATGATAGGACAGACATGAAATATTCTTTTCACCTCACCTTTTCATCCAAGTATGGTTTTGACCATTTTGCTCAAGATTCTTTTTAATGTGCATGGAATGTGCTTGGTTCAAGATAGCTTGGGCAGCAGGTTCCCAACCTTAGGATCCTTTTAATATATGTTATGTAATAATCCTAAGAGGATTCAACACCTTCTCAATAATTGCCCATGGAATGAAAATGTAACCGAGATGACATGTATATGCAATGTGGAATATGACATGAGATATGAATGCACTACTTCTTTTGGAATATATCATCTATTTTACCATAATGTGCAAAACTGACAACTTCATGCATCACAAGATCCAAACGATAATATTTAAATGTTTGTGTTACTTGTGGAGCTTTCTACAACACAATTCCAATGTTTCATATTTCCCTGATCTTAGGCATAAGTTGACATCTCAAATTTTTCTTCATTTTTTTTTTATATAAAAAACCAAACATGTCCATAGGACCAACACATAACTTTAAATTAAAACTTATTCAATCCAAAACCAAACTGCCATCCAAAAATGAAAATTTGAAAACACACACCAAAACCCAAAACCAAAATCTATATACAATATAGTACAAGATGATGCCAAGCTTGGACTATTACTTTCCTGGATCCCAAACATGATTAGAACATTTCAACAAAAATATAACATGATATGCCTGCCAAATGTTGTGGGCATCCAACAAAAACAAGACTAGACCAAACAATGCAACCCACTTCAACTTTCTTCTCTCACCCCACCAATTAAATTTAGTTCCATTAGTATTCTCATAGGTGAGATTCAAATTTTCAAATTGATTAGACAACGATTGATTTTCAATTTTATCATGTCTATTCTTTAAAATGCAAGTTTCATCATTCCACTCATGATTTAGAAGTAGGCTTTCCTTTTCAAATGTGAGATATTGCCAACAAGAGCCTATTTCTAAAAGTCTTGAATTCAAATTATTTTTCAAGATTTTAAAGCAATCAAAATCAATCAAAACTTGACAAACATCGCCAAGATTTGACGTTTCATCATTAATGACATTAGCATCCAAAGGGACATCATGTAACCCATCACTTAAAATTTTTGTGGCTACTACCAAAGGTAAAGATTTCACCTTGTCACCCATACTCAACCCATCATGATTAGAATTTATCACAACTTGATGAGTGTTAGTAGCTTTTTCTTTTTCTTCATTGTCTTCTTCATCATCCAACACCTGTTCAAAAACACCAAAGTTAGGCACCCAATCAAACATGCGTCCATATTTTTCAAAACAAGAGCCTAATTTTTCAAGATATGTGTCACGTGACACCTTTCCATGATCAATGGCTTGAGTTGCCTCAAAATCCATATTTTCATTAGGATCATCAATAGTATCAAACCCACACCACTTAGGCTTTGTAATTTCATCATTTTGAGATGGCATAGACATTGTAGAAACAATAGGTGGATCAAGATTTTTGATTTCTTGCCCCTCAAGGGGAACAAAAACAATTGATTCTCCTTCTTCATCCATGGTAGTAAAATCATTATCCTTCTCCAACCTTTGATGAGATTCCAACCCTTCTTCCAAAACATTCTCGGATTGTACAGGACTTGTAATATCCTCATGTGAAAGGGCAATTGTATCATCCTGCATATCAATAGGCACACAAATTTCATTAGCAGGTTTGGAGTGAGCATACTCTTCCCAAGAATCATAATGATCATCTTTCAAAATCAAATTGTGATGCTCAACTATTTCTTCTTCATCTTTTAATTCATCAACATGTTTCTCATCAAATTTATCTTCACCTTCCTTAGATGGTTCAATTACTTCCAAAATTGGGTTATTGCTTGTATTCAAATTGATAAGGCTATCATAATCCACATGTGTAACCCATGATTCACGTTTAACATGATTTGGAAGGTGTGAATTTTCTTGGCCATCATTTTCAACAATGTCATCCGAAACAGATTCATCCTCATAGAATTCATCTTTTGGTGAGTCAAGGGTTTCCAATTTGTCACATGTTTCAATACTAGTTGGATCTAGTACTCCTCCCTTGCCTAAAATCATATTCTTATGAAAATCATTAAAATTGATTTTAGAAACATCTTTTGAATCAAGATGAGTATTTTGAAGTTGATTCATACTTAAGAAAGATGGTTGATCTTGCATAGTAGGTTGAGGATTTTGAAATTGATTGAAGCTTGGGAATGATTGTTGATTCTGAAATTGATTCACACTTGAACTTGGTTGAGGTGGATAAATCATTGGGTGGGTAAAGGAGGTATTAAATGATTGAAGATTATACGATCCAAAACCCACACCATAATTTTGACAACTCAATTGTTGCTCAATTGCCATTGCTTGAGTATAGGCTTGTGACAAAGATGTGATTTGAGGCATCCCTCGCAAATATGTGGAAATGAGTGGGTCAAGAGCATTTACATATATTTGGAGAGCCATTTCTTCTTGAAGAGCATAAAATGTCACTAATTGAGCATATAATCCAAAGAACCTTTCAGAAAATGACTTCACATTTTCACTTGGTCCTTTTTTAATAGTGAAAAACTTGCTCATACATGCGGATTGGGTCAACTTGCTTTTTGTTGAATTGATTAAGAAATGTTGCCTCTAGTTGAGCCCAAGAAGTGATAGACCCTAAGGGCAGACTTGTAAACCAATCAAATGCCACTTTGTCCAAGGTGTAAGGGAACATTTTACAAACAACATCATCATGCCAAATTGTTAAGTGATTCACAACAAATTTGAATGCTTGAATGTGTTCTCCTGCAATATTTGTCCCGTTAGACAAAAATCGAGGAAGACATCTCTCAAAACCAACGGGCAAATAATGTTGAACTCCTGGTATGTTCAATGGGCTACCTGTCATCCACGGTGAAAACATAGCCATTAGTGAATCTTAAAGAATATAACTTTAATACCCAAAAAATTTTTTTTTTATTTTTATTATTTATTATTTTTTTTTTTAAATCAAATCAAATCACATTATTCCTGTATGAACAATCAAAGCGTTAGAACAGTGCATAGCAATTCATGTCCTCCTTTTAATAGTACAAAGTTGTATTGTTAAAAGAGGGCTAAAGATAATAATCAATAGGGCATGAAATATTCAAAATTTAAATCCCTATAGCATTTAAATCAATCTGAAATAAACCGGTTCGGGCCCTCCTTCTAGCGCCAAAATGTTGAGTGGTATTTTCACACACTTGTGAAATTACACTCTTCCTTAGGATTTGGGTTCCAAATCCCCTCTTGCAAAGAAGTTAAACAACCAACTTCTCCAAGGTCTCCGTTGTATTAGCATTTGCAACTGTGTATTAGTAATCTCAAATGAAGATAATCAATTTAAAATGCTTGGAACACCTTAGTGATTGCAAGTAATCGTAAACAAGGGGCAATGTTGGTTTATTTTACCATGAAGCTTTAGTGATTGTTCATTATTTTTTTTATTTTAGATTTTGTAATTTTTAATGTTCATTTTAAATAATTAAACCTTCTGGAAAAATAAAATAAAATGAAAAAAAGAAATGCGAGAAAATTAAAAATTGAACACGTTCGATCTGATGCTATCCTATTCCGACAAAATCGAATATGTGAGAGTTTCGTACATGCAACCTAGCCTATTTGACCTGCAAAACAAACACAATCAAAGTAAACTAGGTGCTAGCTCCTAGGGTTTAAAATAATTTTTAGATTGCAGACATTCACATGAAATAACCCAAAACAATGGCATGAATTTCATTTACAAATCTGAAATCTGAAAGGAGAAAAATAGAACAGCTAAAATGAAGCATGCAAAAAATTTCTCCTCCTTTCTTGCCCATAAAATGCAAATTTTTGAACAATTCTGCATTAAAAAATATGTCCTGTTACAATAGCAGAATCTCTAGTTTTTCTCAAAACCGAGCAAAAGTGGAAGAAAAGCACTCCACAGCAGGCTCAGAATGGCTAATCACCATCAACTCTGTAACCCGCTCGCAGCAATTTCTGACCCCTGTATCAATCTGTGCCTCTATGTTTTATACTTATTGGCAAACTGCTTCTCCTTCCACGACGGTTCGTTTCGTCTTCCAGATTGCTTCGTTTCACCTTCCCCGCCTTTCCATTGCTTTTGATTTTGTGCTCGAGATCTTCTCTGTGAACTGTAACGCCTCTACAGCCCTTACACATGTACGCCATGTGTTTCGCACTTTTTTGCATGTTTTGTAATGGCCCCATGTAAATCGTGACCAAAAATAGCATGTAGCTTTGCTCCTTTACTTTCATCACGAAAACGCGACATGTCGCGATATCGCGACATTTTCCTGCCAACAGCCTTGTCCGCCTTCATGCACAGCGAAAATGAGACATGTCGCGATATCGTGACGTTTTTCTGTCAGTAGCTTTGTTTCTCATCATGCATCGCGAAAATGATACATGTCGCGATATCGCGACATTTTTTTGCTTCGGGCCACATGGATGCAACCTGTCGCAAAATCGCGACGCTTTTCTCTTTCGGGCTGTCTCACTGCTTTCTGTCGTGAAATCACGACGTTTTTCACTTGGTACGCCTTCGACCGCAACCTGTCATGAAATCACGATGTTTTTCACTTGGTACACCTTCGGCCGCAACCTATCGTGAAATCGTGACGCTTTTCCGTTTCGGGCCCCTTTGCTGTTTCCTGTCGCGAAATCGCGATGCTTTTTCGCTTCGTGCCCCTTTGCTGCTTTTTGTCGAGAAATCGCGATGCTTTTAGCACCTTACCCTGTTTGATTTGTTTGACCGCGATTAACTAGTTTCCCTTCTGTCTTTCTCTCTCCTCTTTGGACCGCGATTTCACAACACGTCGCGAAATCGTGACAATTTTTGATCAATGCCTCTTCCTGCTTGCCTGGGCCGCGAAAACGTGACATGTCGTGATATCGCGACACTTTTTCATTTCTACCAGTGACGGAGCAACATGTCGCGATATCGCGACACTTTTTCATTTCGGCAGCGACGGAGCGACATGTCGCGATATCGCGACAACTTTCGGCCGCGACAGAGTGACATGTCGCGATATCGCGACACTTTTTCTCCTTAGTGAAATTTTTGTTTTTTTCTTGATTTTTTAGCATCTGGGCTATTGCAGTTTTCCTTGAAAGCATGCAAAAAGGTGGGTCCCCAATTTTGGGGTGTGTTGTGGATCAGCCACAACAATACCCAAAAACTCATAATGACACTCATGAGTATGAAAGACAATTTTACAAATATGTTTTTCTCTAACCCTAAGTTGATGAAACCCAAAATGTAAATCTATCTTTGTAAAAATTTAAGAACCATGTAATTCATATAATAAATCATCAACAATAGGATTAGGATACTTATATTTGACAATGATCTTAGTGATTTATCAAAAATATGGTTACATATACCAAAAATTGTTCTTACAAATCACCTTGACTATTTGGGAATAATGGGAACTAATACTAGGGCAAATAATTCCCTATTGCAACATATCGTTAACCAACTTCTCAATTTCTATCCTCTAAATATAAGGATAGTGATAAGGATGCATATTTGGTGGTTCACTTTCTAGAATCATATGGATAACATGATCATGTGTTTGATTGGGATGAAGATCATTGGGATCCTCAAAGAAGTTAGCATATTTGTCGAGGAGTGACTACATATTAAAAGGAATGATAGGAGATGTCTATTCAATGACCATGACTTCCATATAATAAACCTATATGAAGAGGCCCTTGTTATCCTTCTTTGGCATCTTTCCCATCTTGGGATAATTTACCGTCTTAGATGGTGACGGTTGCAATACCCTAAGATGGATGACCCTTCTATTTTTATCCACTACACATATAATTATCAAGGTTATCAAGGTAACATTAACCAATTGAAACAATAATTGATCCCCAAGGATAATATTTGCACTACCAAAATCCATTGCATAAAGGATTTCCATAAAAGTATAAGTACCCATCTAAAGAAGGCTATTATAAACACAATCCATACATAGAGCATCACCACCATTGGTAATCATAGCATTACATATTTTTGTTAAAATATTTGATATATAGCCCTAGGGCTTTAACTGTATCATGACTGATAAAATTATGGTTGTGAGAATAAATGAAAAACAAACTGCTAAGTTTTAACGAAATTCTATACCTTGATTGTATGATGGACTTGCATTCCCATTAGGGAAAATAATGTTATCCACACTTGTTTAACCTTCATTGGTTTTGGCGGTTCCTCTTGATATGTCATGTTGTCACCTCATCTTTAGAACTACTATCCTACGCTTTCAAGTAAAATTTCTCTCTCATCAAATGCTTGATCCCATGGATGTTACAATAAATATCTAAAACATAAAAATCCTTATGGGAAGTTCTCATTGTAGTTATTGAGGTAAGCCCTATAGGTATTTAATTTTCATTATGAATGGAATCTAGGCACCTATAGAGTCTTTTTACTTTCTTTGGGTAAATGCTAAGGATTTCTTGTTATATTTCTTCCTTGAGCCCATGTCAAAATGTTGAAAAAACTACCATTGGATACAAGTGATATATATAGATGAGAAAGCTTATGAGTTTTGTGTAGTACTCATCAACATTCCTTATTTTCTTAGTTTGCATTATCCTAACCATATGTGGTAGAGAGTCCTTTATCAAACTTCATTCAAAATATTTTATTAAACTCTATCCAAGTGAGGGAATGGCCTTAGCACCATAGTTCCTAAAGGATCCACTGGTGAGCATGAGTAGTGATTTTTCCCTATTTAGAACTCTATGAAAGCGTATAACATATTCCATTTTATAAATTCATCCTCCAAGATGATTTCTATAGAAGGGCATCGTGCCAATCCTAGGGGCCAGAACATCATGAAGCCATTCTAAGAGACAAGTCACACCACCAACTAAAGCATCTAAATTAAGGGGAAAACCCCATTCACAATCAACACAATGATTATAAACATCCATAAAGGGATGATTATGTACCAAAGTGAAGCTAGATCTCCTTGGATCCTACCCTAAAGCAACCCACTAAAAATTTCTATCAAGTGTTTGCTCAATTTTGGTGAGTCATATTCCTTCTATAAACTTGGATTCTACTCAAAATCAACCTATTGGAAGTTAATTTCTAGTGGTTAATCACTTTTAGGAATCTCAATCCTTTATCCTTCATTAAGTCTACCAAAAATCTCACTCAATTGATCTCGAATTTGTTTGATAGACATAGTTGCCTTATCTAACTTATCATTATAAATTTGTTGACTACCATTTATATTCATAACATTATTATTTAAATTGTTTTATGTTCCTTGAATGTACTAGAGAACCTTTCAATCAATGTTTGAAGAGGATTATTCCTCGTAAGAGTACATAAGAAAATCATGGTGGCAAAAGCTAAGTAGTATTGAGGACTATAATTTTAATGCCCTATGGGATGTTTATGTTTGTCTTGATTTTATGGATGATATTTCTTACTATGCATGCACTTTTCATTGGTTAAATATATCTTCCCTAGACATTTATTGATCTATTCCCAACCTTTGCAAGTTAAAAGATCAAACATGAATAATGACCAAATGGTGAGACTCGATCTACCTAAAAATACACATCCTATTTTTATCAACTCAATGAGACAATCAAAATGAGATTAGGTCTTCCACAAAGGTCCCAACACACAATATTTTTTGGAATTGGGTGTTAGAAATTGTTCTACCTAAATCATATTACTATTAAATATAATTGTATCAAAATATTGAGAGTAGAAAGCATTGAATAAAAATACTCAATGACTTGATGTAAACTCAACTATAGAGGTTCTAAAATTGGTGTATTTATGATTTTGAAACCTCTTCTTGTTGCCACTCCTTACCATCACAAGGAGCCAAAATTGTGGATCCAATATCACTTGTAACAAAACAACTTCAAGAAAACAATAATTTAAATTATAATTTCTAGAATAATATCAATAGAAATAACAACCAAAAAAATATTCACAACAAGAACATATTCAAAATAATAAATCTAAAAAAGTATCATAGATTCTAGATCCAAATCTTAGAAATAATCTAAGCCACTTAGAGAGGGTGAAGTCTCCTAGCCACTTAGAGAGGATGGAATCCCTTATATGTATTAAAGGTGATAGAAGTTAGAAGGATGAATTGATAATTCAACTACATCACACTTTCTCCTATTTACATTCTAACAAGAAACTAGACCCTGATCTTAATGCTCAAGGGTCAACTAATCCTAACTTGATGACCCAAGGCAATCAACTAAATATAGGTGGCATGGCTACATCAAGGTCATTCTATTTTGATATTTGAAAATATATAATACTTGATTATATTTGAACCAATTCCATTAGTTAATTTGATGATTTTTACCATATAATCATCTACAACATCAATAAAAATATACTAACACTTTTGACACTAATAGAAGCAATCTCCTCCATGTGAACCTTAAAATTTTGAACCTCCTAATCATTGGTAATCCTAATATGAATTTTAAAATATACATGAAGGATAAACAACAAAGAGACAAGCTTTTTTTTATTGAAGTTAACATCAAACTACACTATTTTAATTTGACATATAGAAGCAACTAGTTTTGGTACTTAATTTTGTAAAAGTATGGTTGACATGGTTCTAATCATATCTTTAATAAGACTGGACTAGGTCTTAGTCTAGTTACAAGTCTTCTCAAGAGCAATAACCTAATTAGAAAAATATGCTTGAGAGAATTGGTATTCAAAAATTCTTGTAGTAGTTCCTTAAAAAAATTATTTATGAAAAAATATTGAATTGAGATATAGGATGTCATTACATTCGGGCTTACAACAAAAAAAATAAAAGTTTAAGAGAAAAAAAAAAAAATTAAGGGCTAAATCTAAGAAAATGAGTTTAAGGGTAGATCTATAAATTTTGTAAAAATATTTGAGAAGTTGAAAGCAAACTTAAAAATAAATAGCATATTTTAAATTCCAATTGGTTGTAATGGCATGGAGGAGGTGGAGACCGCTCCTAAAACTAAAAAGGAGACTGAGTCCGAGGGTTATATTTGGGATGAACCCTATAAGAGGAACGTTCTCTGGGAGAGTTTGGAGGAACTCGGTTGACAGTGCATGGAGCATTGCCCCAATAAGCCATCAAATTTTGTAGATGTTGAAGCTCGACATTCACCTTCTCGATTTGAACATAAATATGTAACCAACAGTCATAAAAGATGGAATATTTATCAACAAGAGAAAATGCAGTTGATACATCTTGTGCAAAAAAATAGCATGATTTTGAGTCTTCCACAAGTGAAAAAGAGTGTTGATTTTGAAAATATTCCAGACTACTAGCATTTTTTCATCAAAGTCAATATGGTGTCCTAGAATAGAATGGGACCAGGAGAAAGAGCTCTTCATAAAAGGTCTAAAAAATGAGAGGAGCCATTCCCAAGCAAGTTGCGCCAGCAAACAATTCCAAAAAGGATGCAGAAAGTCCTCAAGTTGTTTACAAATAATTTTATATGTAATAGGTGTTATATTTTTTTTAAACCTTCTTTTTTATATTTCTTCTCATATGAGCTTCTTGTTTTTCCATAAGATATCCCTTTTTCTTCTCTTAATTTTTTTCTCAATTAAAGCTATTTTTATATCTTTGTACTGCATATAATAAGTGTATAATTGTGACAATGTCTTATCTTTTGTTTACTATAAAAATTATATTCTTTGCTGATATGATGAATGCTTATGTTGTTGAGTTTGATTTTATCTATAGATTAAGAATATCAAAATAATATCTTAAGCTCATATGAGTTACACTACACTTAAACTAAAATAGATTGAAACAATAAATTTATTTTAAAGGTTTAATTTAAAAATAAATACATAAAACTTAACATAATTTTTTTTAGAGATTTTTTATAACTTAGTAACAATTTCATATATAAGCCTCCAAGGGCTAGGTGGATTGGTAATTGTGTGTTAGGCCAGGCACTTACCAAGAAGAAACCTAGGTTCAAATCTTGGGAGCATACCTATTGCAAAGGTAGTAGTCTAATATGAATCCTTTAAGTGCGCGTTAGACCGACGATGACAGTACAAATCTCAAGCGATCGGTGATCCCCTTCACGTTGGATCATCAACAACGAGGTGATATAGGCTTGTTGGGAGCAGCCCCTATGTTCCAAGGCGACGACAACAATATAAATCTCAAGAACTTGGTGGTCCTCTTTATATCAAGTTAAAACAAAAACGAGGTGAAATAGTGGTTATATGGGGCAACCCTAACATTTGAACCCTAGTAGTAGTCTAATCTGAATCCTCTAAATGCACATCATACTGACGACCGACAATACGAATCTCGAGCGACTAATGATCCCCCTCACATTGGGTCATGAACAACAAGGTGATATAGGCTTGTTGGGAGCAATCCTTATGTGTCAGGACAACGACAACGGTATCAATCCAAAGCACTTGGTGGTCCTCTTTATGTCAGGTTAAAATAGAAATGAGATGGAATAGTGGTTATAGGGGGCAGTCCCAAGATTTGAACCCTGTCTTGTAGTAGAAAAGGACTATCAATGTAACTGATTCCCCTATGTAAAAAAAAAAAATCATATATAAATAATCTTGTAATAATAATAATAACTAATTAAAAATTTAAACATTAAAAAAATTGGAATAAAGATTAAATAATATCATATGTACATAATAAACTTCGTAATCTTATCATCTACTAAAATCTATAATATTTCGTCAAATAATATGAGTTTAATTGATTAAATTTGTCAATCTTTAAAAAATAGAAAATAATACAAGTATAATTACAAAACTGATATGAAATGAATAAAACTTATTTCAATCCTATATAACCAATTAAAAACTAAAACCCTTTTCAATCTTATATAACCAATTTTAAAAAATATAATATTTCATTAAGTCTCCTAGGACACTCCAACAACACTATGTTGATAGTGTTGGTGTTTCATCCCATCCCAGTTATCTAAATTAGAATCATGGGGAGGAGGCTTCTTTTTTATGCCCCGTGAAATGTGATCCCAATTATATCACATCGCATTACTTTTTAAAAAAATAATATTTGATTAAAAATTCATGAATGTTGGAAAATTGGGATAGCAACAAAAAGTCATAACATGCCTTATAGAATCCAAAAATTGTAGAATACCATATCCAACTAACCACCAAGTCCATCATAGTTGAAATCATACATTTGGATGCACAAATGGACACCGAAATTTTGGACTTAGAATATATTCCATTTTCCATGCTGGATGCCCGTTTCCTAGAACCAAACATTGAATTCAACTAATTCAACTGAGTCAGTGTCGTATCAAAAGAATATTATGAGATCATTTCCAAGAACCAGACATTGAATTTAACTAATGTCTTGCCAATAAGATATGCTTTTTTAAGAGCCCATTCCCTATAACCAAACATTGAGCTTTACTTAGTCAATGTCTTACGAAGACTATATCCTTGTTACGAGAGTCTTTCCTTTCTAAATTTGGGCATCTATATCCATTGTTTACAAGAAAAAAACAACAAAAACATCATGGATAGAGACCCATTACCATAACAAACAAAAAATAAAAAATAAATAACACTTAAACCCCATTAAGAATTATAAATTTGAGAGACATATGGTGAATTGTTCTTTTCCTTGGTGGGTTCGTGGGTCAGTGGGTTGTTAATGGGGTGGTGCACCATCTTGGGAATAGACCAATCAAGATGGGGCATTTTTTTTGGTTGGTTGAAAGTGATTTTATTTTAGTAAAAAAAAGTTTCAAGGGAATAGCGTAATGTTTCGGGTTTTAGTTTTTTTTCGGAAGGTTCAAGGCTCAAACTACAACATGGGTGAGTGTGTGAGAGGGTAAGTGTATGTATGTCTCTGTGTTTGGTTCCTATTGATAAGCTCAACTTTCACCTTATTAGAGGTCATGGTTGGGATGGAGATGTTTTGTCGTGAGCGTTGATCAGAGGGGTTTCTCACACTAACCTCTAAAAAATATATATAAAAAAATAGGTGGTATCGAAGTACACCCTAAAGCTTATGTAAGAAACTAAACCAAGGCAAAAAGGTATTGACAAAAAAAAAAGAACAGATCAACAAGAGATTTATCGCTTACATTGCAGAATGGAGAAACTGAAAATAAACTAGAGAAAAAAAAGCTTTAACTTGTAACTTTGGAGAGATCTAACTTGTAGAGTGGTGGTTCCTTCAGGCGCCCGTCTAAGTAAATATTTCCAAATAAATTTATGACCCTAATATCAAATGTAAAGATTTATTGTTTCGTTGAGACTCTGTTGTGATGCTTCTGTTCAAACAATGCCAATACCCCGTAGTTGTTGGAACTCCTAGGTTTGTCACTTGCCCACCAAAACTCTTAGCTTTGTCACTCGCCCACAAAAGTTTGGATGGGTGAAATCATTTTTCAGGTAGATTGTCACCCATCTGCTTTCCCTTGTCGAGGATTATGAGAACCTCCAATTTTTTATAATAGCTCTACATCATCTGGTGTTGTGACCTTCATAGGGGTGAGGACTATAGAACAAGAAAAATAATCATATGTAGAAATGAAGGCATATTTTCATTATTTAAAGAATAAAATGTTGGGATAATGAAAGTTGGTAAGTCAAGTTGGTGAGAGATTAATAATGTTTTTTGGATACATAGGGGAGTTGGTTACATCCACACTATTTTTAGTAACTGCCAAGTGGAGGGTTCAAACCACATTGATTGCTATTAACAAGCCTATACCACATAATTATTATTGACTTGGCGTGAGAGCGACCACCGGTCGCTCAAGACTTATCATCGTTACTGTTCTGACAGAGTTCAAACCACATGGACTGCTCCCAACAAGCCTATACCACCTCATTATTGTTGAATTGGCGTGAGAGGGACCCACTAGTCGCTCAAGACTTATCATCGTTACTAGTTTGACACGCAAAACCACATGGACTACTCTCAACAAACCTATACCACCTCATTATTATTGACCTGACGTGAGAGGGACCTGCTGGCCACGAATCTGCCACAGGAAAGGATTTTACATGTGCACCCTAGACTCGACCAACATTGAAAGGTCGGAAGCAAGAAATGGCTCCCAGACCAATCTCCAGAGTGGGCTGGTTCCCTTTACTATTCTAAATTTCTGTTTAAAGATAAGGGTTCTTTGGAAAGAAATTAAAAGTTGCAGAAAGAAATAGAAATATGACCGTAGCCGAAGTTATGGGATCGGGAGAACAACGAAGATAAAACTTACGAGTGCAACAACAACAAGTAATAGAAGTTATTAACTTGATTCTCGCACAACCATATGCAGATAATCCCTCCAATATTACATTCCAGGAATTATACCCTTACAAGCAAGATTCAAATCCAACATACGGAATTCGAATATAACAGACAACCAAGGAATATGAATTCTATTAGAAATGCAATAGACACAGAAAGGAAAGTCACCCAAACAGCTACTCGATGAATCAGAAGCCAATCTCTTTATTCCTGCAAATGACTTTTAGTTTCTAGCAGAAAAACTCCCAACCTTTTCAAATGAGGTTTACATTGGTTTTTATAGAGGGCCGTCCTCTTTGCAGCATTAAATATTTGCCACCGACATTCTTGAGATCTACAATTGTGCGATGGAAACTAGGAACACGATCCCCTTAATCGCAGCCTTGAAGAAGCACAAAATTGAATGCAATTAGACGTCAGCGGTCACCTTCATTAAATTCGTTTTTTAACATGTGCATGAAACCGTTAGAACAATCCACGAATAGCAGCTTCGAACAAATAAAATCTTCAATTTTGGTGGCTTGGGCGCTTCTTCAATCTTGACCGCATTGGAAATCTGCAAAACATTAAATTCGGGCAGGCATTTAATCCTCGAAAATCGAAAAAACCTTCTCGGCCATTCATACTGCGCTTGGGCGGGAAACTGTCACAGGTCGCGAAAACGTGACGGGTCGTGAAATCGCGACATCTTGGTACGTCGTACACCTTTGGCTGTTGGAAACCGCAAAAATCCTCCCTGTCATGGTATCGCTGCATCTTCGGCTTGAATGTCTCCATCGCTAGCTTGTTCCACGAAAATGGAACATGTAGCGATATCGCTACATATTTCGGGCACTCTGTACGGTCTTGTTGATAAACCGCGAAAGTGCGACGTCTTTGCCCTTTGAAGGACCCTTTTCAAAAAATGTGCAGCGAATCGCTACCATCCTCACCTCTTAGACCTTTTGCAACAAACTACCACGATTTTAGAATGTCAGCGAATCGCTGCAACCTTCACTTTTTGTACTGCCTTCTCAACCAACGCCGTGCGATTTCGAGACATGCAGCGCATCGCTGCAACTTCATCACTTGAGCCTTTGAAGCCAATCACCGTGCAATTTCGGAACGTCAGCGAATCGCTGCACTTTCTACCTTAGACTCTTCTGTTAACCAATGCTCCGCGAAAATGAAACATGCAGCGCATCGCTGCACTTTTGCCTTCGGACTCCCCTTTGCATCAATGCTTCGCGATTTGAAACCATGCAGCGCATCGCTGCACTTTTTTCCTTAGACTCTTTTGTTTGATAGGTGTAGCGATATCGCTACACATTCGAGCACTTAGGTCTTTGAAGCTATCCGCGTTGCGAAAATGGAACGTGCAGCGCATCGCTGCACTTTTTGCATTGGACTCCCTTTTACAACCACTGCCCGCGATTTTGAGACATGCAGCGCATCGTTGCAACTTTTACCTTAGACATTTTGAAGTCACAAAAATAGAACACATCGCGATATCGCGATGGTTCTTCCCAACCTGCATGCATTGACCGCGATTTCGCGACACGTCGTGAAATCGCGACGGTTTTTGGACTTAGTCTTTTTGCTCCTTTTTGATCAAAACCGCATCAAAGTCAGTAGAAAAGTTAGGTAAGCAACAACTTAAGCATTAAACTTCAACAAATGAGAATCAATGTGGCAAAAATGCCAACATTCTTGGCGGCTCGCGGGGTATACAGCTCGCTGTATGCAAGAATCCAGGCCTGAATCCATTGGGCACAGAGTCATAAAACTTAGAATAGAAAGCTGGCTGCTGTGATACATCTCAAGGGACTTGCTGCAATAAAAAATTCTGCCGAAAAGCTGAAACCGAAAGAACCTGCATATAACGGAGAATGAAATGGAACAAATGGAATGAGATAATGGAGTGAGCTCCTACGATTGCGCAAGCGGTGAATGCAAGTGAATGAACTTATGGAATGGGAATGGAAATATGTAGACTATGGAATGGAAATGAAGACTGTAAATGAATGCATAAAATGATGAAACTTAGAAGAAAGGGAGAAGAAGGAACGGGAACAATGAGAATGGGGAAAAGAAACAACAGCCGTGGCTTTGTTTTTTGTTAACTGCAGAAGAAAAAGAAGAAGAAGGAGGAAGATGAAGAAAGGAAGGAAAGAAAAAGGGAAGGGAAAGGAAGAATTTGCTAGAAAGCCACCAACTGCTGGGAAAGGAGAAAATCACAGAAAAACAAAAGGCACCTACAGTTCGCAAGCAACAAGAACTAAGGTGACAAAATAAAAGCAAAACATGTATATATATATTTGGGTGTTTTTTTCTTTTTTCTTTTTTTTTCTTATTACTACTATATACAAAATCATACTGGACTCATCAATTCATGAAGTATAGGCCTTCAAATGAAAGCCATTTACTGAAATTGGAAGTGGGTTGCCCTCCAAGTCTTCGAGGTAGAACGAATTTGCTGCACCTGTGCTGGTAATACGGAAGGGACCCTCCCATAAAGCATCAAACTTTTTGTGATTCCCAGGCTTAGCTTTATTTTTGTTCCATTTCAACACCAAATCTCCTGTTTTGAATGGACGATCTGCAGAATGTTTATGAAACCACTTTGACATACCCCGTGTGTGTTTGACAAACTCTTCATATGCCTCTGAATGCTGTTCTTCTAACTGCAACAATTGAGCTATCCGCATATCCAAGGAACTGATATCTGTTTCATCGTCCTGAAAAGCCTGCAATTGCTGCAATACTGGCAATTCAAGATGAACAGGCAACCTTGCCTCTTTCCCATAAACTAGGGCATAGGGTGAGGTCTTGATGGACTTCTTAACTAAAATTCTATCTGCCCATAAAACTTGATTCAGTAAAAGGTGCCATGATCTCTTGTTTTCTCCCAAAGACCTCTTCAAAATCCTGAGCAAATTTTTATTTGTTGACTCTGCCAAGCCATTTCCCTGTGGATAATAATTAGAAGATGTTTTTAGGAAAATGCCATACTTGTTAGCAAACTCAGCTAGTTCAGCTCCAATAAATGGGGTCCCATTATCTGTAATAACGGCATCAGGAATGCCAAAGCGAGTAATCAAGCCTTCAACAAAAGAAATCACCACAGTTTGGTTTGCCACCTTTGTTGGGATAGCTTCAGACCACCTCGTGAAATAGTCTGTAGCTGTTAAAATGTACCTATGACCAGCTGAGGAATTAGGATCAATAATTCCAATAAAATCCAACCCCCACTGCTGAAAGGGTGCTTCAACCTGAATTGGATGCAAAGGCAGTGCTGCATTCCTTACTCTTCCTGTGTATCTCTGACATTTGTCACAGGCTTGTGCAATATTGAAAGCGTCTGCAAACAGGGTCGGCCAATAATAACCAGCTCGGATTATCTTCAAAGCCATCGGTCTTCCTGCAAAGTGTCCTCCTGATAGACCAGAATGAAATTCTTCCAGGAGCCTAGCCTTATCTGCTTCTTTTACACATCTTAGAAGAACACCATCAATATTCTTAAAAAACAAACCTTCTGGTAACAGGACATACCGAAGAGCTTGCAACTAAAATCTCCGCCTCTATGAAGCATTCAACTGTGAAGGACATCTACCAGTTGTGAAGTAATCGATGAGGTCTTCTACCCAATCCTTTTCCTGAATTAAGAAATTCATCAAATTATCATCACTGGCAAGATGTTTTGTTTGATGTTCATCTATTCCAGAGGCTACCATCTTTGCCAAATGCTAGCATAAAGCCTTACCACGCACCAGCTTAGTTGGATGAATTTCAACATCAAATTCTTGGATCTTGGTGACCCAACCAGCATGTTTATCACCCAACTCTCCTTGAAGAATAAAATTTCTTACATCAGGATGAATCACGTAAACAATTGTTCTGCTCTGAGATATAAAATGCTTGAATTTCTTAAGAGATTTCATAACTGCGTACACCTATTTTTCAATGAAGTTATACTTTGCCTCATGAGGTAGAATGACCTGACTCAGGAAAGCAATGGGTCTTTCATTCCCATTGTCTCCTTTCTGCGTAAGAACCGTGGCATAAATTTCTTCTTCTCCAACTGCATACAAAATAAAATCCTTGGAGTAATCAGGGTTAATCAGAACAGGGGCCTGTGTTATTCTTTCCTTAATCTCTTGGAATGCTTCTTTCCTTCGAGCAGTCCAGTGAAAATTTGTGTCCTTTTTCAACAATTCAGTCATAGGTTTTACAACCTGGGCAAAATCAGAAATAAATTTCCTAATGAAATTGATCTGTCCAAAGAAAAACTGTAGTTCTTTTTTGTTTGCAGGGAGTGACAACTTCTTTAATGCTTCAACTCGGGCTGGATCTATTGCTAACCCATCCTCTGAAATTACATGCCCCAGAAGATTACCTTCTTTTACTGCAAACACTGACTTCTTTGGATTAATGGAAATCCCAAATTCCCTGCACTTTTCAAAAATCTGTCTCAGGTGAGAACAGTGATCCTCCCGTCTATGTGAAAATACTGTCATGTCATCAAGATATATCACAATGATCTTGTTCAACAATTCCTTGAATGCAATGTCCATGGCTCTTTGAAAGGTAGCTCCAGCATTTGATAGTCCGAAAGGCATTCGCTGATAAGCAAAAGTGCCCCACTTTATTGTAAATGTTGTCTTGTACTGATCCTCATCTTTCACCCAAATCTGGTTGTATCCAGAGAATCCATACAACAGAGAAAAATGTTGAGCTCCAGCAACAGCATGCAGTATTTGATCTATACGTGGCAAAGGATAATGATCCTTCAATGATGCACGGTTCAGGTTTCGGAAGTCCAGCTAGGGTGAAAGTGAAATGCGAGCTAGGGTGAAAGTGAAATGCAGAGGCTACAACCAACTAGGGTGAAAGTGGAATATGAATGCTGCAACTAGTTATAATGAATGCGAAGGATGTAGCCAGCTAGGGCGAACATAGAGGTTATGGTAAGAACAACAATGGATATGGGAAGCATACGATGAGCTACAGTGAATGTAGAGGTTATGACAAACACAATAATGGATATGAGCAGCATGCAACAAGTTGCAGCGAATGCAGAGACTATGTCAATAAGCACAACAATGGACATGGGTAGGAAGGCTCCTACGAAGATACGAAGGTAGGTGAGGGTGAAGTTCATGGGAAACCAAAGGATTATAAGAAGCACCAACAACCATGATGCGGGTTGGATGAACCATCCATCGTGTGTAAACCCTAGGTCTTTGATCAAAAGAAATATCTTTGAAGGATCTTTGGGTTCTCAGGTGGATGAAACTCTACCCTCTATCAATATTTTGAAGGATGAATTTGGGTTGGATTTGATTGATTATGAAGCTTAAACAATTATCTACAAACTCAAGGGCAAAATACCAGGCTTGGAGGAGCTCAAAGGATACATTAAATTTTGGTGGAGTATAGAATTCCAAGTAACTCTCCTACCCAAAAGTTTCTTTTTTGTTTCCTTTTATAATTTAATAGATAGAGATGAGGTAATGGACTATAGATATAATTGGTTTTTTTGGACAAAAGGGTGTCTATATAAGACCCTGGACTTCTAGTTTCAACCCCTTTACAGAAGAAGTTAATGGTTTTCCAGTTTGGGTAAATCTTTATGCTCTCCCTATGGACTTTTGGGGAGAGAAGATATTCACCAAAATTGGTAATGCCATTGGTATATTCCAGTATATGGATGCCCAAAAAGAGGAAAATTTATCCATTAAAATTAATATGAGTAAAACAAGATTGGTTGTTTGGATGGATGTTTTAGTTCCTAGGCCTCAATCCACTAATATATCCTCAAACAAAGGGGAATGGATCCAAAATTGAATATGAAAACTTCTCCCTAAGATGTTATGGTTGTCAACAATATGGCCACATGAAGAAGAGATACCCGAACATATGATCATGCTTTGATTCCTCCATGGTGGAGAAGACCTTGCATGTGAATGATTCAAAATTTTCAAATGTCTTGGTTCAAAAGAAAGAAGCTCATCTTCCAAAGGCACCAATTATCCAACAAGAATCAGGTGAGCAACAAAAGACTCAACTCCAAAAGGAGAATTTGAAGCAAATCATTGATGAAAGCCAAAAAGTTACTAAAGACCATCCAAATGGTTCCATGGAAAATATTAGCACCTCACATGGTATTCTTGAAGCTAATTATGAAATAATCGGTGATGGTCAGTTTTCTAAAAATGAATATCCTACAAAATGTGTTACAACTAGATATTACCTCAGGATCTTGAAGTGCAAAAATGCATTCTCAGATCTTATCACTCTATAGGAGGAAGAACCTATGCTACAAAAGAAAAATAGTCAAAATGGATGATTGAAGGAAACTAGCAATTCAAATTTGGTAAAGTAGACTATGATAGTAGATGCGAAGTTTTGATATTCATATAGAAAATTGAAAAGATCCAGAAAATGAAAATATAAAATTCAAACATTTTATGTAAAACGATGTAGGTTTCTAGCTATAGCTTCTCAATTTAGATGAGAAGTGTATCTATTTGTAAACACTCAAGTTCTAAAGAAGAGAGTTGTAATTTTTCAAGGGTGGGAGACCCGAGTACAATCCCTTATTTTCTAGAAAAAAAATAAAAAGATAATGCTTATAATATTTAATGTAAGTAGTTGGGAAGAAGGTTTGCACCATAAATTAAGGTTCAAACCTATGAGTGAAAATATTTACTCCATAGGATTTGAACAAGTTATGGACAATTAGGAGTTTAATACTATGAATTAAGGTTTTAATTTAATGGGTGAAACCTAACATTTATCAAATGATATGAAATAAAATGGTTAAAACTTGGACTCTCATTACTTTTGTTCAAATTTTATCATTATATTTTATAAATATATATTTTTTGAAAAATAATTTGAAAAATTATATTAAAACAAATATCATTTACAAGTTGGGATGAAACTCCTCCCAACCTTAGTCGATGAGAACACCTATTTACAATAGTAAAATAAGATCTACATTGAGACCAAACATTGTAAACCATATTTCTACAATGGTTGTCCACTTGTTTACAATAGTAAAAGAAGATCTACATTGGAGCCAAATATCCTAAACCATATTTCTAGGATGGTTGTCCACATATTTACAATAGTAAAATATCTGCATTGGAGCCAAATCTCCTAAACCATATTCCTATAATGGTTGTCCACCTATTTACAACAGTAAAAGATCTGCATTGGAGCCAAATATCCTAAACCATATTTCTAAAATGGTTGTCCAAATTAGCTAAACATTGGATTTGCTCAACAACCTACCTAATCTTCTCATTATCAATAGCCATGTCATTGTGCCACTGAACCCATACCTCCTTCTCAGTACCCATCTTAGCTAGGAAGTTTACCACTTTATTTAGATCTCTAATCACATAAACTAGAATCACATCATCTAATTCCCTCCATAATTCTTTAATTTGGGTGACAAGAATCCTCAATCTCCATGTCTTCAAAGTAAAGTTCCTCATGCAATCTAGAGCTCCTACCAATATTTGAAAATTTGATTATAGGATTATCCTCTTGTAACCTTGTCTTACCACCCAGATAGAAGCAGATTTGATAGCTAATGCTTTTACTTCATTTTTTGTGGCTCTTTATAGGTCTTGCAGATCCCAATAGAGCATTTTCCCTAAATGATTCTTGCAAACCACTCCAATTCTAGCTTTACCTAGATTACCTTTTGTAGCTCCATTAGTATTAATTTTAATCCAATATTTTGGGGGTGGTTTCCAACTACCTCTATCCTACCCCTATTACACTTTAGCTTCCTTATCCATCATCCCTATATAAGCCTAAGTTTCATCTTTATCATACATTGCCACAATTTCTATGAATTTACTCCAAATGACCTACCAAATGCCATCTAAGTATGAAAAGGTTTCTCTAAATTTTTTGTCATTTCTCTCCAACCATACTTACCACAAAATGAGGTTTAATCCAAGATTCCAACTGATACAAAGAGATTTAGATTTAAATCTACCCCTCTTCCATATTTTCTAAATTTTAATCTGATTCAAATCACTATTGGTGTGTGAATGGACACTCAAACATAAAGTGGTCAGATGTATCCTCGCTCTTGTAGCATAAAAAACATTGAGATGGACCAACAATTTTCCTACATCTCAGATTATCAAAAGTAATAATTCCATTGTGCATGAACTACCAGAAAAAGAAGTTTACTTTTGATCAACCCTTGGACTACCAAATATTTCTTCAATCCTCAACCTGATATGCATGACGAGGAGGTTTTGGAAGGATATTATCATATCCATCCTTCATTGTGTAGACTCCAAGGCTCCCATACCCCCAAGCTAATTCATCCTCTTCATCTCTACCTATGAGAAATATTTTTGCCAATATTTTAGTCATGATGGGTGTCAATTCCGGAGGGATTAGAATTGGCCACTCATCCAACTTCTTAAACTACTTTATCTTATAATCCCCAACTAACTAGTTTTGAAATAATTTTTTGAAGAACACAAGCTTATACTAGAGAGGGGGGGTGAACAGTATAAGATCAACTTTTACTTTTCTTTCCCAAACAATATTATCCAATATTATCAATGGCAATATCAATAGCAGTAATCAAAGCAATGCACAAATCATCACACACAAGAGAGACACCAATTTAACGTGGTTCACCCAATGTGGGCTACTCCACGGAGAAAATATTTCTACTAAAATTTTCTCAACAAATCTTCTTGGGAATCAATTCCCTATTACAATTTTTATGGACCTCTATCCAAAGGAGACACCAATCCCCTATGCTCTGATTTGTGGATCTCTCTCCATAGGAGAACTCTTTCCCCTTTTCTCTGGTTCATGGAACTTGATCCAGGAGAACTCTATCTCCTCAACTGGTTCGTGGATCTCTCTCCATAGAAGAACTCTATCTTCCTAGCTGGTTCATGGATCACACTCCATAGGAGAACTCTTTCCCCTTGCTCTGGTTCATGGATCTCTATCCATAGGAGAACTCTTTCCCCTCTACTCTAGGTGATGATCTTCTAGAAGACTTCTACCCCCACTGCTCTGGCTTGTGGATCTCTCTCCATAGGAGACCTCTGTCCCCACTACCCTAGCTAATGGATCTCTATCCACTAGAGACTATTGTCCTCTTTACTCTATCACCTCCAAATATTGCTCTCAACTCTATCTCAAATCTGCACCAAAATCTATCCCAAGTCTAGTATAAATCTTCTCTAACTCTGCTCATAAATCTGCTCATAAATCTGCACTAACCTTTGTCTCAAATCTATCCTCAAGCCTTAACACAAAGCTTGATCAAATCACCAATCAACTCTTTTAGATCTACCCCAAGCCTTAACACAAAGCTTGAACAAATCAAACCTGCTCTTAATGTTATCTCAAGTCTTCAAAAGACTTGCTCAAATCTACCTTCAAGTCTTCACAAAGACTTGCTCAAATCTACCTTCAAGTCTTCACAAAGACTTGCTCAAATCTGCCTTCAAGTCTTCACAAAGACTTGCTCAAATATACCTTCAAGTCTTCTCAAGAACTTGCTCAATTCTACTCTCAAGCCTTCACAAAGACTTGCTCAAATATGCTCTAGCACATGCTCAAACCTGCTCTAACACATGCTCAAAATAGCTCACAAGATATGCTCAATCAATCTCAAATCTTGCACACAATGCTATCAAATGCTTTGTCTAATCTTCAAAGTAATTCCTTTAACTTGAAGTAGTTTAGACATATTCTATCCAGAATTCATTTAACCTCTGGAACATATAGAGAATGATGTACTCTATCAAAAACTCAATATGTTCTACTCAATCATTAAGTCTATCGCTTCCACATGTCTTACTTTTATTGCTCTTTTTAAAGATAGATCTAGTCTAGCACATGACACCTATCTTCCTGATTTGCACATTCACTTTCAGTATCACTCAAAACCAATGCTCAAGAGTTTCACACAATCATTCAACCAATGAAGCACAACTTGCTTACAAACCCTAACCAAATGTTTCACACTTCTTCCAACAAAGAGCACAATGTAGGTCTCAAACCCTAACTCAAATAATTCATAATCTCTATCTCATAATTTTCTAAAAATTAAAAATAAAAAACCTCATTAAATTTTTTCAAAATAATTCTTATAAAATAATACTTTTCACTCCACCTTTTTTTTTCAACACATCCTTTCAAACAAACACTTTTCAAACAAAAGGTTGATGTGCCCTCCTTTATTTTTTTGATGGAATTTTTTTTTTAAACCTTTCTCACCCACAATAAATTTTTTTTGTGCCACTTAAGGTTTAGATAACAATAGTCTATCTCAAAACCTCCACATGAATATTCCCTCAACAAGATGCTCAAAGAATTCTGAAAATAATATTCTAGAATTATTCTTTAGTTTTCATGGACAATGCAAAAACTCTCTCAACAATTTCCCCTTTTTATAAAACAAGAATTACAATCAAATAACAAGACTTTTACACCTTTTATCTCCACTCTTTCAAAATAATTTTCACTCCAATTTATTTTCAAAGAACAAAGAATTACAATGATAAATAAACCAATTACACACTTATCACTCCAATCTCAAAAAATAAAATAAATGCCATTCAAACCCTTAAAAATAATGCAAAAATATTTCTCCTTATATCTCCTAAGTTTCAAACTATAGGTCAAAATATCATCCATCAAATATCACTATAGCCAACAATCAATAATATAGTGCATACCTTACAAATTAATCATGGCGCATACCTTTATAAAAAAATTAACTTGCTTTGTCATGGATGGGAATCGACCCTCCGACCTCAGCTCACCAAGCGCAATGCTCGACCGCTTGTGCTAGCCAAGCGGTTGAGACTAAGCTTTAGCCTCACCACTTTATACTCGCTGCCTCTGAAAATTAAAAATTAAAACCTTCAATCGATGCTAGGGGGAATCGAACCTCGAACCTTCCTTCTACCAATGACTAATGTAGGACCCGCCTGCCACTTGGGCTACTAGCCCTTGCTGCACAAAAGTGCTTACCACTTTTATTTTATTCCTTTGCCTTCATTCGATAAATGAGAAACCTCCATGTTTCTCTTGTCTCCTTCGTTTGATTTCCTTCGCATGTGCATGGACATTCAACATTCGAATTGCATATTTAATTTTTCTTTCCTCCTTTTATATGCTCCAAGGTGATTTTATAAACGTCGGCAAAAATATAGATGCCTCCAATATTAAATTTGATTTTTGGCACCTTTGCCAAATTCAAATTTAATTATTTATTAATATAATATTTAACTTTAGGTTAAATATTATATTATTTAATTTAGTATTAAATAATACTTTTGTATGGGGTTCTTCATCAATTCTTTTTCCTTCTTTTTAATAAGCCCTTCTGGCTTAATTATTATAATATTAAAATATTATAATATCTTCTTTTCTCTTTAAAACCATGGGGGTAATATTTTGTCTTCAACCTTTTAGCCAACCTTTTTGGCTTATAATATAAAATATTATAACCAATTATTTTACCACTTTGCTTGTACCAAAATGGACTTTGCCTTGCACCAAACACTTGACATCAATGACAACCTTATTACTCAAAATTTCCAACAATCTCCCCCTTTGTCATTGATGGCAACCCCTTTTTTTAAACAATCCTTTTTCCTTTTCAATTCTGCTCCCCGAGAAACTGCTCCCCTGATTGAATGCTCTCCCCCTAACTCAAATCTCTCCCCCTTTGTCATCAATGGCAAAGGGACTCCTTTGGGGCTAAAGATAAGACTCTTAGCTCAGCCCCCTCCCCACCTCCTCTCCTTGAGGTGATTAATTTTGGGGTGGGAGTAACTCTACTCCCAACATACAATGCTCTTTTCCTTTGTCAACCTTCTTTCTCAACATATCCTTTTGATTCTTTTGAGTGTCCCTGTTCTTGCTTGTCTCTGGAAATTTTGTTCTACACCACTTGGCCTTATGCCCAACATTATTGCACTTATAACACTTAATGTTGTGGTTCCTAGAAGGTGCAAATATCTTGAAGTTCCTTCTGGTGAAGTCATACCCATTCCTATCATGAACCCTGCAATGAATTGCTTTATGACCAAAATGATTACAAGAGTAGCAATACCCTTGAAAGAGATGTCTATTTTTGAAATTTCTCTTGGTAGAACCATATTCCCTCTTTCCATGTGTCCTGCACTGCATAGCCTTGTGACCAAACCTGTTACATGAGAAGCAACATCCTTTGAAGAAATCTTGCCTTGGACCCATTGGTCTCTTAGTCCTTTCTTCTCTGTGATGATCCTTGTTCCTTGTTTGTGCATTGTTTCCTTTCTTGGTGAAACTTCTATTCTCATAAGTCTCACTTTCTCCTTCACTCTCTTCCTCTGAAACATCTTCCTCTTTTGATCTTGAACTTGACCCTTCTTCTTGTTGCCCTTGTCCTTCTTCAAAACCAAGTCCTATTTTGATAGATGAAGGTCTTTGTGCATTGATAATCTTATCCAAGGTCTTTGAAATTTTCCCAAACTTGTGTAGCTTGTATTTAGACTCTTCCATTTCCTTTCTTAGAGAAACTACCTCTTGTTCTAATCTCTCACATTCTAAGACTTTTACCTCTAGATTTTCTTTAAATCTCCTTGTCTTAGCTATTGAGTTTGTCAGATCTTGTATAAGCTTTCCTTTCTCCTCATCACATTCTTGAAATTGAGCCTTGAATCTTGAATTCTGCTTTCTAACCTTTTTTAATTCTTTGAGAGCAGAAATAAGTTATGCTTCTAGATCTACTACACCTTCCTCTTCATTCTCTACTTCTTGGTCTTCTAGAGCATCTTCATACTTTTCAGATTTATCTTCAATAGGAGCACTTCCTTCCTCTTCTATTTCTAAAAAGAGAATTTCTTCTTCTTCACTATCTGAGGATCTTTCATCACTATCACTTGAAACCTTGCCTGTCTTGTCTACATAGAAACTCTTCTTATGCCTTTGAAAAAACTTCTTTTCATGCTTGCTTTGTCCATACCTATTTTTCTTTTCATACCTAGATTTTCTTGCTTCCTTTTTCTTATGATCTTGTTTCTCTTCATTGCTACTACTTCTAGCTTTTGGATAGTTAGATGCATAGTGACCATATTTACCACAATTAAAACACTTTACTATTTTTGTACCTTTTTGCTTTCTTGAATCCTTCTTGTTTCTTCTGCCATAGTTAGCTTCTTCATCACTACTTGACTCATCACTTGATTCTGGTTTCTTATCTTTTGTCTTCTTTGCTACTTTGAAGGCTCCTCTTTCTTGGGAATAGGATCCTTTACTATTCTCATCTCATAAGCTATGAGAGTTCCATGTAACTCATCCATAGTCAAATTTTCAATATCTCTTGTTTCTTCTATGGTTGAAACCTTTCCATCATACCTCATAGGAAGTGACCTTAAAACCTTTTGAGCAACATCAGATTCTTCAATTTTAAATCCAAGTCCTCACATGGTGTTAACAACCTCATCCACATGAAGTAAGTATGCAACAATGTCTTCCTCTTCTTTCATCTTCAAGTCTTCAAATGTCTTTTTGTGATTTTGCAATTTTTCCATCTTGACCTTTTTATCTCCCTCATATGTTTGCTTCAGTTTTTCCCAAATCTCTTTTGCTGATTTACAATGCATAACTTTTACAAACTCTACTTCATGTAAACCACTTAAGATTGCATTCTTAGCCTTGGCATTATTCACATATAAGATCTTACCATATTTATCTATGGGAGGAGTAGTTGTAGGTGTGAATCCATCCTCAACTACTTGCCATGTCTCATATCCTTGTGCCATCAAGTAAGTCTTCATTCTTATGCTCTAGAAAGCATAATTGTTCCCATCGAACAATGGTGCCTTATTTTTTGAAGATCCACTCTAAGATGCCATCTGTGTTCCTATACACTTTTCCTTCAAGTTGTTAAACTCTTTTGAAGGAACCCGCTCTGATACCAATTGAAGAACACAAGCTTATACTGAGAGGGAGGTGAATAGTATAAGATCAAATTTTACTTTTATTTCCCAAATAATATTATCCAATATTATCAATGGTAATATCAATAGTAGTAATCAAATCAATGCACAAATCATCACACACAAGAGAGACACCAATTTAACGTGGTTCACCCAATGTGGGCTACTCCATGAAGAAAATATTTCTACTAAAATTTTCTCAACAAATATCTTGGGAATCAATTCCCTATTACAATGTTTATGGACCTCTATCCAAAGGAGACACCAATCCCCTATGCTCTGATTTGTGGATCTCTCTCCATAGGAGAACTCTTTCCTCTTTTCTCTGGTTCATGGAACTTGATCTAGGAGAACTCTATCTCCTCAATTGGTTTGTGGATCTCTCTCCATAGAAGAACTCTATCTTCCAATTGGTCCTCACCCTTCTCTGGTTCATGGATCTCTCTCCATAGGAGAACTCTTTCCCTCTGCTCTAGTTCATGGATCTCTATCCATAGGAGAAAAACTCTATCCCTCTTGTTGGGTGATGATATTCTAGAAGACTTCTACCCCCATTACTCTGGCTTGTGGATCTCTCTCCATAGGAGACCTCTGTCCCCACTACACTGGCTAATGGATCTCTATCCACTAGAGACTATTATCCTCTTTACTCTATCACCTCCAAAGCTTACTCTTAACTCTATCTCAAATCTACACCAAACTCTATCCCAAGTCTAGTACAAATCTGCTCTAACTCTGCTCACAAATCTGCACTAATCTCTATCTCAAATCTATCCTCAAGCCTTAACACAAATCTTGATCAATTAATCAACTCTATTTAGATCTACCCCAAGCCTTAACACAAATCTTGAACAAATCAAATCTACTCTTAATGTTGTTTCAAGTCTTCACAAGACTTGCTCAAATTTACCTTCAAGTCTTCACAAAGACTTGCTCAAATCTACCTTCAAGTCTTCACAAGACTTGCTCAAATCTTCCTTCAAGTCTTCACCAAGACTTGCTCAAATCTACCTTCAAGTCCTCTCAAGAACTTGCTCAATTCTGCTCTCAAGCCTTCACAAAGACTTGCTCAAATTTTCTCTAGCACATGCTCAAACCTACTCTAACACATGCTCAAAATAGCTCACAAGATATGCTCAATCAATCTCAAATCTTGCACACAATGCTATCAAATGCTTTGTCTAATCTTCAAAGTAATTCCTTTAACTTGAAGTAGTTTAGACATATTCTATCCAGAATTTATTTAACCTCTGGAACATATAGAGAATGATGTACTCTATCAAAAACTCAATATGTTCTACTCAATCATTAAGTCTATCACTTCCACATGTCTTACTTTTATTGCTCTTTTAAATATAGATCTAGTCTAGCACATGACACCTATCTTCCTAATTTGCACATTCACTTTCAATATCACTCAAAACCAATGCTCAAGAGTTTCACACAATCATTCAACCAATGAAGCACAACTTGCTTACAAACCCTAACCAAGTGTTTCACACTTCTTCCAACAAAGAGCACAATGTAGGTCTCAAACCCTAACTCAAATAATTCATAATCTCTATCTCAAATGTTCTCAAAACATTCAACAATGAAGCACATAAAACTCACTCAAATATTTCCAACAATGCTCATCAAACAATCCTTTTCACTCCACCTTATGTTTCACAACATTCAATCCAACAAACACTTCAAACAAAGGATGATGTGCCCATACCTTTTTGCTTTGATGGAGATATATCTTCAAAACCTGTCTCACTCACAACCAATTCCTTTTGTGCCACTTAAAGGTTAGATAACAATAGTCTATCTCAAAACCTCCACATGAATATTCCCTCAACAAGATGCTCAAAGAATTCTGAAAATAATATTCTAGAATTCTTCTTTAGTTTTCATGGACAATGCAAAAACTCTCTCAACAATTTCCCTTTTTATAAAACAAGAATTACAATCAAATAACAAGACTTTTACACCTTTTATCTCCACTCTTTCAAAATAATTTTCACTCCAATTTATTTTCAAAGAAAAAAGAATTACAATGATACATAAACCAACTACACACTTATCACTCCAATCTCAACAAATAAAATAAATGCCATTCAAACCTTTAAAAATAATGCAAAAATATTTCTCCTTATATCTCCTAAGTTTCAAACTATAGGTCAAATATCATCCACCAAATATTACTATAGCCAACAATCAACAATATAGCGCATACCTCACAAATTAACCATGGCGCATACCTTTATCAAAAAATTAACTTGCTTTGTCACGGATGGGAATCGACCCTCCGACCTCAGCTCACCAAGCGCAACACTCGACCGCTTGCGCTAGCCAAGCGGTTGAGACTAAGCTTTAGCCTCACCACTTTATACTCGTTGCCTCCAAAAATTAAAAATTAAAACCTTCAACCGATGCTAGGGGGGAATCGAACCCCAAACCTTCCTTCTACCAATGACTAATGCAGGACCCACCTACCACTCGGGCTACCAGCCCTTGCTGCACCAAAGTGCTCATCACCTTTATTTTATTCCTTTGCCCTCGTTCGACGAATGAGAAACCTCCACGTTTCTCTTCTCCCCTTCGTTCGATTTCCTTCGCATGCGCATGGACATTCAACATTCGAATTGCATATTTAATTTTTCTTTCCTCCTTTTATATGCTCCAAGGTGATTTTATAAACGTCGGTGGAAATATAGATGCCTCCAATATTAAATTTGATTTTTGGCACCTTAGCCAAATTCAAATTTAATTATTTATTAATATAATATTTAACTTTAGGTTAAATATTATATTATTTAATTTAGTATTAAATAATACTTTTGCATGGGGGTCTTCATCAATTCTTTTTCCCTTCTTTTTAATAAGCCCTTCTGGCTTAATTATTATAATATTAAAATATTATAATATCTTCTTTTCTCTTTAAAACCATGGGGGTAATATTTTGTCTTCAACCTTTTAGCCAACCTTTTTGGCTTATAATATAAAATATTATAACCAATTCTTTTACCACTTTGCTTGTACCAAAATGGACTTTGCCTTGCACCAAACACTTGACATCAATGACAACCTTATTACTCAAAATTTCCAACACTTTTAATCTAGATCTAACCTTTCCATGGTTGTTTTTATTGGTTGCAATTCTGGTAATTCATCAATCATAGGTGGGTATTGATCCTCTAAATTTGTCCAAAATCATGCCTTCTTCCCTCTCCCCACTTTACAAAATAATCCATCTTTCACTACCTGAGATCCTAACTTTAGATCTTGCCACACTAAGGACCCATTACCATCCAAAGGGAAATGACTCCTCTTATTTGAGTTCACCTATCCCAAATATTTACTAGTTAAAAATATACTGAATAAATAATTTGGTTGGTTAATCCACCTTCTATAAAGCTTTCCAACCAAAAATTTATTATTTAATTCTAATCTCCTTAGTCCCAAACCTCCCTTTACCTTGGGTTGGATTACTTTCTCCCAAGCTACTATGGCTTATTTCCTCTCTCCTTTTACTCCTTCCCATAAATATTTTATAGCCATATTTTCTAACTCTTTTCATATGGTATGTGAGGTAGGAAGGATGGAAAATTTATAAATTAGCATTGGTCTAAATGATTGATTGCAAAAAAGTTAATCTACCCCCATAGCTTAACCATCTATGAGTCCAATGATATATTATTTCTTTGATACAATCGAAAATATTCCTCTAGATATCTATATTTAGTTTTTTAAAATGCAAAGGGACCCCCAAATATACCACTGGGAGAGAAGTCCTCATGAATCCCAAGATCTCTGATCAAATATTGAAAAAACCACTTTGGATTTTTTATCATTGATGACTTGGTTTGTGGCCCTAAGATAAACATTAAGAGTATCTCTAATCATTATTGCTTTCCTAAAGTTGGCCACTCCCACCAATCCTATGTCATCCACAAACTGTAGGTGAGTCAAAACTCCCTCATCCACCTTGATACATGTTATCAAAACTTGTTGTCTTCTCCTCAAGATGAGTCAACCCAAGCCTTAAAACAATATGAGAAAACAATAAGGAGAACAAATATCTCCTTACTAAGGCCTCAAGTATCTCCAAATGGTTGTGAGGGAAGGCCTTTGATTAACATTGAGTATGTTAGAGTAGAAACACAACTCATAACCCATTATATCTAATCATGAGAGAAACCAAAGGTTTCCATCATCCTTGACAAGAAGCTCCACTCCATCCTATCATAAGCCTTTGACATATCCAATTTTATGAACATTCTCCTATTTCTAGATTTTTACATTGAGTCGATTTTATCCTAAGCTAGAACCACACCATCTAAGATATACGTGCCCTCTAAAAAATCCCTTGCTTCAAGGAGATAATGCTAGGTATTAGAGATTTTAGCTGCTCAACCATTACCTTTGTGATTATTTTATATATGACATTGCTTAAGAAAATAGGTCTATAATATAAAATATGAATCCTATCCCCCCTTTCAAAATCAAGGCAATGAATGTATGATTTAATGCTTTAAGCATTATTTTACTACCTTTGGACTCTATAACAACCATTACATCCTCCTCCAAGTTCTCCTAGAATGTCTAAAAAACTCAATTGGAAAGCCATATAGACTTGGTGTTTTTTTGGTACTTATTTCAAAGACTATTTTATTTAGTTCCTCTCTATTAATGGGTTTAAGTAGGGCATGATTTTCTTCTTCAAAGATAATAGAGGATATGACAACAAGAATTTGTTTTGAGCCTCTTCATCTTGCACCATACTTTCCTTAAGCAATTTAGAAAAGTAATCCATTGAATGGAAATACATACCTAGGATTGTATCAAAGGAATGCCTATTCTCATATTGAAAAGCTTCCATATTGTTTATCTGTCTCCTAGCACAAGCAACTTGATGAAATTATTTGGTGTTTTTATCACCTTCTAATAACCAAGTGGTTCTTGCTCTTTGTTTCCAGTAGATCTCCTCTTGGTTGTTAATATCTTCAACCATTTTATGCAATGCATCATCCTCTTATTTGAGTTGCTCTATAATTTTTCCTTCCTTGAAGTGGTTTTGAACCTCATCCCATATAGCCACCAATGGAGTTCATTAGACCTGGAAGTCTGTGTTGTTAGCTCACCTCCATTGTTTCAGTTGATCCTTGACATAATGAAGTTGCTTGTGGAATCTAAATATTGTTGTCCCATATATCAGGTGTTTCTCTTCCCACTACTATGGAATTTTATTTCAAATTTCCTCTTTTTTTAACCAAATTTTTTTAAATCTGAATGGTTTGTGATGTTGCCCTGTCTTGATCCCCCTTCCAACCAAATGGGAAAATGATCCAAAATTGGACCCTCCAAAATCTAAAATTCTAGATTCCATTTCAAAAATTCCTCCTTTGAAACCCAAAATGGTCTAACTTCACCTTCCTACTATATGGCTTCCTCATCTTATTAGTCCAAGTATAGTTGGTTCTAGGATATTTAATATCCACCAAGTGCAATGCATGGACTTGGGAAATCATAAGTTGATCCCCTGGATCCAAAATTGGGGTTCCCCCTTACTAATATCTAGATTCTTATTTATCATTAAAATCCATAGCAACAATCAAATATAACTCCTCCCTCGAGAATATCATATTATGCACCACTTTCCATTGATGAATCTGACCATCTAGATTTTGAGTCCCATAAAAAAATATGATTAAAACCTGCTCAACTATCACATTGTTCCTAAAATGTGATGTGAGGACACCCATCCAAGCAATATGTTCTATTGTCATACATTCAAGATAATCCCAAAATGTAACTATCCCCCCTGAGGCCCCTTGGACAACAACTTCCATATGACCAACACCTCTCCAAAGACTATTTACTAATTTACACATAAGATCCAATGACATTTTTGTCTCCTTGATAAGCATTTTTTTTTTATACTTTTTATAAGTCTTTGAACAATAGATTTATGGGTTCTACTATTTAAACCCCTAACATTCCATGATTGTATAATCATTGGTTACCTTGATACCAGTAAGAGTCTATTGGCCTCACCAATACCCCAATGATCAGTTTATCTCCTTGAACTATTATCAATTCCTTATTTGATTTTCTACCCACTCCTTAAGAGCTGATATTCTTTGACCTCTTTTCCACCTGAGTTATTCCTAGAGTTATACCTATTTGAGGGCTTGAGTTGGGTTTGCTCTTTGCCATATTTTTATTTTGCCTTCTCCTTATTTTTCCTTGTTCAAAACCATCTCCCTATGCATCTTCACCCTGAGAAATATTGGTTGTTTCTTTATTGACTGTTGACTTACCCTTCTTAGGAAGATTCAAAATTCTTAGAAGAGCCTCCACTTTTATGTTCAATAAATATATTTTCAATATGATAAAATTATTATGATAATAAAATTAAGATATTATGCAAGGGAGACTCATTTCAATCTCATATAACCAATAAAAAGTAAATAAAAAATAAATATAAATATTTATTTTTATGTAAGTGATCATATGAATGGCCAAAGGTTCAATCCATAGAAAAAAATAACGGTTATTTGTGTCCCTAATTGTCGTAACATACTAATGCTTATATTTTTACATAGGACTTAGTGAAATGGTGAATAGAAATGTTTGCAGTGATGAGGCTAGCAATTCAAATCGTAATCTTAAAAAATTTATGTTTGTGTGTATCATTTCAATAATTTAAAAACAAAAAATGAATTTATCTGCATCTCCTGCTTGAATATATTTATCTTTAATATTATATATATATATATTATTAGGATAAATACAAGGTTTTTAAAGGATTCATACATTTTTACAAGATAAAATAAAACTATTCAGGTGTTACACAAATCATTTATTAACCACCATCACACACACACACACACACACACACACACACAAACAAACACACACACACACACACACACACACACATGTTGAGAAGCAACACACCCCCACTGAAAAATGAATTTCCATCATTTGAAAATATTGAGCTTTCATTTTGCAGTAAGGACCCTCTTGATGTTTTTCAGGTTTTAATTCCAAATTTTTGCTTACCTCCTTCTTCTTCAAGTTTTGCCTGTATCAAAGTATCCAAGTATTCTTGCATCTGGCTTTGTTTTATTTCAGAATTCATTTTTCACATGTTAGAATCATTCATGGATAAAGAAAATCTTTCACTGATATGAAAAAAATGCAGAATACAGATAGAAAAATTCATTGGAAGCCAAAAATTTCTATTTTTGGAAAAGTCGCGAAATCGCGACACTTTTCATTTTTGGAAATGTCGCGATATCGCGACACTTTCCATTTTTGGAAATGTCACGATATCGCGACACTTTCCATTTTTGGAAATGTCGCGAAATCACGACGGGTTTGGAGAGAGAGAGCAAATGCGTACGGAACATAGAGATTTCGTGACATGTCGCGAAATCGTGACATGTCGCATTTTCGCTGCAGCAGGAGGCAAAAGGAGGGCAAGCGCAGAAAGCGTCACGATTTTGCGACATGTCACGAAATCGTGACATGTCGCAGTTTCGCGACTGCCAGGGCGAGAAAGTGGTTAAAGCAATAAAGGGGTGCAATTTTGCGACATGTCGCGTTTTCGTTGCATGGAATGAGAAAAGAAGCAAGGCCTCAGGACGTCGTGAAATTGCGACAAGTTTGGCGTAGGGAAGCTAAGGCGCAGACGTGTAGCAAAATTGCAACGTCGTGAAATCACGACGTTTTCGGAGAGAGGACCCAGAGACGTACGGACCGTCGCAATTTTGTGACATGTCATGAAATCGTGACATGTCGCATTTTTGTGGCACAAGGCAAAGGGAACCAAGGAAAAGTCAAAAGGAACCAAGGGGAAGTCAAAGGAACCAAGAGGCAAGAAAGCGCCTAAGGCATGAAAGTGTCACAAAATCGCGACACAGTTGAGAGAAAGGACCAAGGGCCAAAAGGTGTCGCGAAGTCGCGATTTCATGACATCGCGAAATCGTGACAGGAAGTGCCCAAGTCCCGAAAGTGTCACGATATCGCGACGCCTTCGGGACGTCGCAAAATCACGACAAGAGAGCCACAAAAGGAAAACCAAGGTAGGTTGCAAAGGGAAGCAAAGAAAGAAGTTGCTAAGGCATGAAGATGTCGCGAGATCGCGACGTCGCGAGATCACGATGTCGCGAGATCGCAACGTCGTGATTTCACGATGTCGCGAAATCGCGACAAGGTTCGAAAGGAAGTGCCAGAGCCAAAGGGTGTCACGAAATCGTGACACGGCAGCAAAGGGAGCCCAGGGCGGAGAAGACATCGCGAAATCATGACACGGTAGACAAGCGGACGTGAGGCGCAAGGGGACGTCGCGATTTCGTGACATGTTACGAAATCGCAACATGTCGCGTTTTCACGGCTTGCAAAAAAAGAAAGCCAAAGACAGCAAGGGGAAGCTAAAGCAAATGAACCCAAGGCTAACGCGTAGCGAAATCGCGACGCAATTCAGAGGAAGTTTCCGAAGCAAGAAAAGGGGCACAATTTCGTGACATGTCGCGGTTTCGCGACAGCGACAGAGAAACAGGTCACGATTTCGTGACATGTCGCGAAATTGCGACATGTCGCATTTTCGTGGCCATGACAGAAAAAAGGCTCGAAAGTGGAAAATAGTTGGAAATGGACACGTGTCACAATTTTTTGTGACACGTGTCAAAGCAAAGCAAGCCTACGTATAATGAACTTTAGGGTTTTGATTAAACTTTAGGGTTTTGATTGAACTTTAAGGTTTTGATTTAATATTATTAAAATACTAATCCTTGTTTTGTCTTTTTTGCAGAAAGCCATCTGGCACTTGCATGATAACGGGAGAAATGGCCAGAAAGATAAAGTTAAGTGCAAATTAATCGAAGACCGCCATATTGAAATGAGAGATGCCGAGAATTGTTGTTTCATCCAAATTTTATAGATCTAGCCGCAAAGAGACTTTACGATGACTAAGCAGTTGCCCAGTTAATGGAGTATGTTGGGAATTGGCCGAAAAATGAAAATATATGCACACAGTTATCGAAATTTGTCGATGAATGCATTTAATGATAATTTATGGCTCTGTAGAGATGAAATGTCAGAAGAGTGGTGACTCATCCAAATTTCCCGTGGGAATTAATGAGGACATTTACACACAGTTGTGGATGGATGCAAGTGGCATTAAATTTTTGCCTTCTCCATTTATGGCAAGTGACTGCACTGATTTGCAGAATGGTTAAGTTTTATCAAAACTTTATTTTAAATGGCTTTATATTGTAAAACCCGGGTACTAGGGTTTAAGATGATAATATTTAGGGTTTGAGAAGAAGATATTTTTGAAAATATCAGGGTCTGTCCTGAGTCTATAAATACTTCTTCTGAATGTAATCGCGAGAGGCGGAGACTTAGAAATAAAAGGCTATTGAAGCAATTTCTTGCAAATCTTGTTAAATACTTTATTTCTGGACTTGGAGTTGATGTGCTTTTGTTTTCTATGATAGCATGGCCAGGAGCCTAATCTTTTTCAGATTGTGATAAGTTCATCTTCTTTTGTTATCCGTTTCTTTAAAGTTTATTAAATATATGCTATAAATCTGTGTTATCAAGATTAAATATGTTGTTGGGCTTCATTTGTTCCATTGTATGCTAGGGAAAATCACATATTTAAGGTTCAAGTTTGTTCTAATTGCTCTGTCCTCACTATGTGAGCTATGCTACTGGTGAGAAATACCAATTTTAATCGACTTCCCTTCTGTTTATGATTTTCTTTCAGATCTGTTCCATCTCTATCTTATGCTCTTAGTAGAAGGTGATCTTAGAAAGTTGGACACCTTCTTCTTTGATTTGTTCTATTGTGAAGCTGATAGTATAAATAAAATTGGTAGTTTAGGTTTTACAACTAAGTTTGATAGACTTCTCTTTCTGCCCTACCCTACTCTCTCTGTTTTACCATGAAATGATCCATTTTTATTTTCTTTTAAATTTGTCTTTTATTTAAATCTGTTGACCCATAAGAGCTAGATCAAAGAACTAATTTTAAATCTGATTGTCAACAAGTGACAACTTCTAAACATTACTGAACAAGTTCAAGAACCCGTTGTAAGGTAACAGACGGTCCATATTGAAAACTATTCCAGAAGCGAAAAAGAGTGAATAGACATTCGACCCAAATCTGTAACTCACACCTTGGATAACCAGCAAGATCCTAAAGTGAGTGGGATTTATCTCGTATAAGTGTTATCAGAGTTTCATGCTCATTCTTCGCAGGGTGTGTGTAAAAGTCGGACCAACATTTAAAAATGGCACTAGGAGGGCCCATTGAAATCCGGTCAGTATTGTAAATTGTCTGTACAATATTTAAAATTGCCAGAAAAAGGGGCCAAGTTCAGTAGTTTGTTAAGAACAGTTTTATCACCACTGGTAGTTACTCCAACTACAACTCAGAATATCACCGTCAATCAAGTAGTAATGGCAAATTGGTTGGGTTCCACTGCCTTAAATATTTTGGGTATAGCCCATGACCTGCCCAGACATCCTGAGAGATATCTTCCTAGATACAAGCATGATGGAACTAAAACAACAGAAGAACACCTGATGGCATATAAGAATGCTCTAAAATTGTTAAATATACAGCATGAAGATGTGGCTTGCAGATTGTTCCCATTCACTCTCCAGGAGGGAGCTTATGAATGGTTTCTAAATCTCACTAGCGATTCTATTACCAGTTGGAATGACCTAGAGAAAGTTTTTATATCACAATTTGGGGAAGTGATAGACCCTAGTGTGTTATACCAACAGTTTTTCAGCATCAAGAGAGAGTCAAGAGAAGCTGTCAGGTCTTTCAATATGAGGTTCCAAATGTATGACTAGTCATTACATCCCAAATGCAATAGCCTTAGAAATCTATAAGAATGCATTGGATTCGGTGACCTCTATTTTTCTCAAGAGAGACATCAATATCACAACCCTGGCAAGAGCTTATAAGGAAGCTTTAATTCTTGAAAGACAGTTAGGACCTCAAATTTTGAGCAGTCCTTTGATATCCTATGTTACACAGAACATGCCTATTTTGGATCCCATTCCACATCATGAGTTAGTGCCAACATATAATGCTCTACCCAAGGAAACTTCGTTAACTGTGACATCCACTCAGCATGTGCAAAATATAGGGAAAGGTTCTGACAAGTTCAAAGTGGAAGTGCTTGAAGTAAACATTTGTGATCTAGCATTACCCAAATTTGAAGTTTTTCTTGGTGAGTTAAATTTTCCTAGAAATCAAAGAAATATTGATATTTTTGGTTCATCCAAAAATAGTACAACCAGGGTTTCAGATTCTTTCACTTTTCTCGAAGAGTCAGAAAATCTTGTAGAGATTCCTATGGATGAAGCACATGATTTTCAATAGTTCAAAAGGGATAGTTATAATTTGAGATGTGAAAATCCAGAACCTACCAATGATCCTCCCTCACCAGAGGATGATGAAAATGAGATTCAATATCACTATGCAGAAGTAACTAGGAAGGAGGATAACATCATTGAGGATATGAAGGAAATTAAAGCTGACATCACCCTCCATGAGCTGGCCCAGATTGTTGAACAAAAAGATAACTTGATTGAAACTTACTCTGGACCACCTATTGAATTTCAAGAAAATGAGGAAAAGATAGTAAATGTGAATGTGGTCAACCAACTCGGAATAGATAAAGAGTCTCAGTATAAGCCTTTGATTACTGAACATAATATTAAAGAAAAGGTTGTAAATCATGTTGATGTGGATATTGGAGATTATAATTTGGCAACCAAGAAGGTAAGACAGGTTACAGCTCTGACCAATTACAATAATGATGTTTGGAAATTACACATTGATAGGGTTAAATCTAAGCAAGGCTCAGGTCAAAGAACAAATTATGAAAATTCTGCTAGAGGGATAAAAATTGAAGTCTTGGATATTGAAGCAGTAGAGCAACCACAAAATGTTCGAACTACTAAGAACTATGACATACGAATAAAATGTGATATCTTTGAGTTATTACATAAATCTAAAGATGTGATGATCTGGGTCTATAAAGGCTTTAAGGTTTTCGATCTTGGGGGTTTTTACATTCCGTCCTTTTGAAAGAATTCTGCAAACCCTTCAAGTAGAAGCATAAACATGTTATTATATGATTTGTTTAATTTGAAAGAGTTGCAAATTTGTTTTTCAGTGGGACAAGATCCATAAAAAAATAAAATAAAAAAAAGGAGAGAGAGAAGACGGTAAACACAAGTCTTTCCCAGGTAGCAAAAAATTTTTGAAGCATAGTCTGAGGGCATTTCGTCAACAGGACCTGAAAGGTAATTTTTCTAAATTTACTTGCAAATGGTCAAAATTTTTTAAGGCACTATTTCTCTGCTTTTCCATCTGCTACATTTTTTGAGTGATTGAAGGGACTTTGTGCATGTGTATACATTGTAAATAAGTCTGCAGTGTTATTTTATTTTATTTTATTTTAATGTCTGTACAGTGTTATTTTATTTTAATGTCTGTACAGTGTTATTTTATTTTATTTTATTTTAATGTCTGTACAGTTTTATTTTATTTTGTTTTTCAGTCTGTACAATGTTTTTCAGTCTGTACAGTGTTTTTCAGTTTTATTTTATTTTGTTTTTCAGTCTGTACAGTGTTTTTCAGTTTTATTTTATTTTGTTTTTCAGTCTATACAGTGTTTTTCAATTTTATTTTATTTTATTTTTGAGGTCTGTGTTTATCCTTGAGGTCTGTGCAGTTTATTTTATTTTAAAATTTTTTTGTTCTTTAAGCTTTGCCTGAGCATCAATGAAAAAGTTAGCCTTCTAAAAATTGTTTTATTCTAAGTTCAGAATCCAGTGTTCATTATTCTAATTGAGGTAGTCTGCTTAAACTGAACAGTGGAACTATTTTGTTATTCAGAACAACAGTGGAAGGATGATTGGATTTTGTGTCTTGCTTGCCACAGTTGTTTTAATTATAAAGAAACTGCTATACTGTATGGCTGGAGAAACTCCTACGGAATCCAAGAAAAGTTGGTCATAAGAGGGGACTATGATTTGTGTAATTATTTGAGTATCTATAGAAGCTATCAGTACCCAGGCTGAAGCAGTTTCGGACTGATGAAATATTAAAAGAAAATTGTTGTTATTTTTTAAGGCCTTTCAAATTTCGATATATTTCAAAGAGGAGAGAGAGAAGGTGAAAGTTGAGCAAGACAACATGAAATTGGAACTCTGTTATTTCCTATATATATAAAAAAAAAAAAAAAGAGGGAAGAAAAAAGTTATGTAATCAAAGAGATAGCCAAGACTTCAAAAGATGTTTTCTTTTACCAAGTTGTAAATTCTACCTTGCAGTTGTGAATTTGGGTCGTGTAAATCTAAAGGGTAACTCTGTCGGGGCTGTAAAAGGCTAAACTAGTAAACAGAGCTCTACTCGGTTTCCCATTTTTTACAATCTAGAAAAGCTGATCAATCCAAAGTTCAACATTCGAAGGCCCAGTCATTCTTGAAGAAAGTTTTATACGCTTGTAATTGCACATCAAAAATCTTCCTTAAATGATTCAGCCTAGTATGTCCTTGGGAAATTTTGACAACTATCAGCTAGTAGTTAAATTGTTTTGAAGAATATCTGTGGCAAGGCATGATACATGGTCTATGTTGTTTTGAAACTAGAGTCCTGGATTCTAAAATAATGCTACTATTTTACCCGTAGATATCGCCATTTGTTGAGAAGCAACACACCCCCACTGAAAAATAAATTTTCATCCTTTGAAAATATTGAGCTTTCATTTTGCAGTAAGGACCCTCTTGAGTTTTTCAGGTTTTAATTCCAAATTTTTGCTTACCTCCTTCTTCAAGTTTTGCCTGTATCAAAGTATCCAAGTATTCTTGCATCTGGCTTTGTTTTATTTCAGAATTCATTTTTCACATGTTAGAATCATTCATGGATAAAGAAAATCTTTCACTGATATGAAAAAAATGCAGAATACAGATAGAAAAATTCATTGGAAGCCAAAACTTTCTATTTTTGGAAAAGTCACGAAATCGCGACACTTTCCATTTTTGGAAATGTTGCGAAATCGCGACGGGTTTGGAGAGAGAGATCAAATGCGTACGAAACGTAGTGATTTCGTGACATGTCACAAAATCACGACATGTCGCATTTTCGCTGCAGCAGGAGGTAAAAGGAGGGCAAGCACAGAAAGCGTCGTGATTTTGCGACATGTCGCGAAATCATGACGTGTCACAATTTCACGGCTACTAGGGCAAGAAAGTGGTTAAAGCAAGAAAGGGGTGCAATTTCGTGACATGTCGTGAAGTTGTGACATGTCGCGTTTTTGCTGCATGGAATGAGAAATGAAGCAAGGCCCTGGGACGTCGCGAAATCGTGACAAGTTTGGCGCAGGGAAGCTAAGGTGCAGATGCGTAGCGAAATCATGACATCGTGAAATCACGATGTTTTTAGAGAGAGGACCCAGAGACACACGGACCGTCATGATTTCGTGACATGTCGTGAAATCGTGACATGTCGCATTTTCGCGGCACAAGGCAAAGGGAACCAAGGAAAAGTCAAAAGGAACCAAGGGGCAGTCAAAGGAACCAAGAGGCAAGAAAGCACCTAAGGCATGAAAGTGTCATGAAATCGTGACACAGTTGAGAGAAAGGACCAAGGGCCAGAAGGTGTCGCAAAGTCACGACGTCGTGATTTTGCGACGTTGCGAAATCGCGACAGGAAGTGCCCAAGTCTCGAAAGTGTTGCGATATTGTGATGCCTTCGGGACGTCACGAAATCATGACAAGAGAGCCACAAAAGGAAAACCAAGGCAGGTCGCAAAGGGAAGCAAAGAAAGAAGTTGCTAAGGCATGAAGATGTCATAAGATCGTGACGTCACGATTTCGTGACAAGGTTCGAAAGGAAGTGCCAGAGCCAAAGGGTGTCGCGAAATCGCGACACGGCAACAAAGGGAGCCTAGGGTAGAGAAGACATCACAAAATCATGACACGGTAGACAGGCGAACGTGAGGTGCAAGGGGACGTCATGATTTCGTGACATGTCACATTTTTTTGGCTTGCAAAAAAATAAATCCAGAGACAACAAGGGGAAGCTAAGGCAAATGAACCCAAGGCTAATGCATAGCGAAATTGCGATGTAATTTAGAGGAAGTTGTCGAAGCAAGAAAAGGGGCGCGATTTCGCGACATGTCGTGGTTTCGCGATAGCGACAGAGAAACAGGTCACAATTTTGCGACATGTCGCATTTTCGCGGCCATGACAGAAAAAAGGCCTAAAAGTGGAAAACAGCTGGAAATGGACACATGTCACGATTTTTTGTGACACATGTCAAAGCAAAGCAAGCCTATGTATAATGAACTTTAGGGTTTTGATTTAGGGTTTTGATTGAACTTTAAGGTTTTTATTTAATATTATTAAAATACTAATCCTTGTTTTGTCTTTTTTGGAGAAAGCCATCTGGCACTTGCATGATAACGGGAGAAATGGCCAGAAAGATAAAGTTAAGTGCAAATTAATCGAAGACCGTCATATTGAAATGAGAGATGCCGAGAATTGCTATTTCATCCAAATTTTACAGATCTGGCCGCAAAGAAACTTTACGATGACTAAGCAGTTGCCTAGTTAATGGAGTATGTCGGGAATTGGCCGAAAAATGAAAATATCTGCACACAGTTATCAAAATTTGCCGATGAATGCATTTAATGATAATTTATGGCAGAATTAATGGCATGCAGAGATTTTCAACTCAGGGATGGCTCTGCGGAGATGAAATGTCAGAAAAGTGGTGACTCATCCAAATTTCTCGTGGGAATTAATGAGGGCATTTACACACAGTTGCGGGTGGATGCAAGTGGCATTAAATTTTTGCCTTCTCCATTTATGGCAAGTGACTGCACTGATTTGCAGAATGGTTAAGTTTTTATTAAAACTTTATTTTAAATGGCTTTATATTGTAAAACCCGGGTACTAGGGTTTAAGATGATAAGATTTAGGGTTTGAGAAGAAGATATTTTTGAAAAGATCAGGGTCTGTCTTGAGTCTATAAATACTTCTTTTAAATGTAATCGCAGGAGGCGGAGACTTAGAAATAAAAGGCTATTGAAGCAATTTCTTTCAAATCTTGTTAAATACTTTATTTCTGGACTTGGAGTTGATGTGCTTTTGTTTTCTGTGATAGCATGGCCAGGAGCCTAATCTTTTTTAGATTGTGATAAGTTCATCTTCTTTTGTTATCCGTTTCTTTAAAGTTTATTAAATATATGTTGTAAATCTGTGTTATCAAGATTAAATATGTTGTTGGGCTTCATTTGTTCCATTGTATGCTAGGGAAAATCATAGATTTAAGGTTCAAGTTTGTTCTAATTGCTCTGTCCTCACTGTGTGAGCTATGCTATTGGTGAGAAATACCAATTTTAACCGACTTCCCTTCTGTTTATGATTTTATTTCAGATCTGTTCCATCTCTGTCTTATGCTCTTAGTAGAAGGTGATCTTAGAAAGTTGGACACCTTCTTCTTTGATTTGTTCTATTGTGAAGCTGATAGTATAAATAAAATTGGTAGTTTAGGTTTTACAGCTAAGTTTGATAGAATTCTCTTTCTGCCCTACCCTACTCTCTCTGTTTTACCATGAAATGATCCATTTTTATTTTCTTTTAAATTTGTCTTTTATTTAAATCTGCTAACCCATAAGAGCTAGATCAAAGAACTAATTTTAAATCTGATTGTCAAAAAGTGACAACTTCTAAACATTACTGAACAAGTTCAAGAACCCGTTGTAAGGTAACAGACAGTCCATATTGAAAACTATTCCAAAAGTAGAAAAGAGTGAATAGACATTCGACCCAACTCTGTAACTCACACCTTGGATAACCAGAAAGATCCTAAAGTGAGTGGGATTTATCCCATATAAGTGTTATTAGAGTTTCATGCTCATTCTTCATAGGGTGTGTGTAAAAGTCGGACCAACAACACACACACACACACACACACACACATATATATTTGATACATAGGGGAATCATTAACTTCTCTTCATTTTCTACTAATAGACCTTGGTTCAAATACTTAGAACTACCTCTATAAAACCAAAGCAACTACCCTTAACCTCCTACTCCTTTTGAGGGTAGTTTCTTGCGAAATTCCCAAATCGATTGCAAACCCCATAAAAAGCAAAATAATTTTCATATTCCACCTTTTGAACCCATTATTGATAAATTGACATAATTTTCACTTATTGAGGTAAGGGTTTAATTAGGTCTGCATTAACATATATTTTAGTTGCTAGAAGCCTTGACTTCACTTTAGTTGAATGATAAAAATCAAGAAGAATTCCAACAGAGCTTCTAATTCCTACTAAAATGTCTTCATTCTAGAAATCCATTAACAAATTTGACAAACTCACCTAGATAGTAGCAACTTCCATATTATCTATTAAAGGATTGAAACTCAGAAACCTTTTCTTTAAATGTAATCACCTTCTACCAAAAAACCATGGTCCTCCCATCAAGACCCTAACCAAATATTCATTGCAAGTAAAATTAAAAAGGATAAAACCATGAGGGAAAGCTACAACTTGCAAAGAACCCTTTAGATTCCATCTAAAAATAGTCTACTTTTCAATAGATTTTAGATATGGACAAACTTTTCTAGAAAATTTACCTACCAATGAATTCTACGTCGCAGCTATAATATTATCTACTAGGGCTTTTGGAACTCGAACCACAAAATTATCATTCTCTAAAACTACTAAAATCTTAAACTTCCTAGAGAACTCAAGATTTTTTCCCTTAACAATCTTCTTCCAGGAAGTTTCCCCTAGATCAAAGGACCTTGAACGATCATTATCAAAAGCTTTTCCATCCATTTTTGTAGAATTTTCCATTCTGATTATATTGCCCTAATAAAATTTACTGCCTACCATCAACAATATTTGAAGACATCCCACTTAGATCCTGCTCAAATCTAATCAAATCCCACTCAAATCCTACTCTGCTCAGATCTCGCTCAAATATATTCCATTGATCTTGCTCCTGTACTCAAATATCATTTAGAATTGCTTAGATCCCACTAAGATCCTACTCCTCTACTCAGATATCACTCAGATCTTGTGCATTCTTTATCATCGTCATTGCTGTCTATTATTGCCTATGTGCACTCTTCATCATCGTCTACTCCTACCTTAAAGTAGGGTTTTTAAATGATTGCCCACTAAAAGGAATCTATTATCATTTAAATTTAAAACTTTTGATGTCAATTTTTTTTGTTGACGTAAGACAAAGTACAATGAGTAGCACAACTAGGGGCCACACTCCCCGGAGGCAAAACGAGGATCTCCCTCCCTGTCATTTGAACTTGGGTACCTGGATAAAAATCCAATGAAATACCACTAAGGTGTGCCAATAAGGAATTTTAATGTCAATTTCAAATGCTAAGCCCTTGAAAGGATTAAAATTTAACCCTTTTTGAATATTACACCTTTAGGACTATCTTTGATTTAGACCTTTGAATAATTTTTTTAGGGTTTATATTTTACCTTTCATTTTATCTTCTTTATCTCTTACTAAAGAGGTTTAGTAGAACATATTTTGAATGTGTAGACACCAAAACCTAGCCACTTGTCATCCATCCAAGTCTTCCCACCATTTCCACCCTTTATTTACATATATTTATATATATTTATTTATATATTTATTTATATATATTTATTATATATATATTTAAATATTAATATTTTATATATATTTAATAAATATATATTTATATAAGTGAATTAATCCCAGCCATCCGATTTCACTTAATCCTATCCATCCATCCACATCAATCCATGCCACACCCTAGATTTAATATCCACCCTTCGATATGCTTTTATCTCAGCCACACGATTAGTGTCATTGAAACCCTAACATGCCCTAGGTTGGATTATTAATAGGAGCCATTTTGATGGCTCAACCCCTAAGAAGTTTCCTGAGCAATCCGTCCCTTGAATCATGGAAGTTCCTTGGAAATCCTTGAGTCCTTGGATACCTGAGTTCCATTCTTGTATCTGAGTACTCTCACCTTCCATCCTCGCTTGCCATAGCCTCCACATCCATCACCGCCCCTCTCGCTCAGCCAGATCTACTTCTGTAGACTCTCCCCTCAGTTTTCGAATTCCCTTGGGTGCTTTCTATCATCTTCGAGCACCTCTGGGTGCTTCCCTTCCACCACCAAGCACCTCTGGGTGCCCTCTCACCATTCCCAAGCACCCACGGGTATTTCCTACAGCCATCGAGCACCCACGGGTGTTTTACACTAGAATTTTTGAAGTCCTCCTAGCCTCCGGGTGATGCTAGGGCATCACCACACCAATCCACTACAACAGATTTCATAAGATCAAAGAACGACATATAAGCAAGGTAAATCAATTTCATTGTTATTTTATTATATGCACTTTTAGTTTCTATTCATTTATTTACATTGCATAGCTAGGGTTTTTATACTGCTTTTTGAGGGCCTCACATTGTGGAGCCCTCATAGTTATTACTAACCTATTTGCTATTTTATTGTGTGCAGATCTGGAAGTGTTACATTAGCATTGGGCAACTGCTTAAGCTGGAGTGGCCCGACATCGGATAACTAGAAGCCCACTCACTTCTATTGGGAGCAAAGACGCATTTTGAGACACCACCAACATTGTTTTCTAGGGTTTCAGAGAACCCTAGCCATTGTAAAATTTGTATCAAAGAATTCAAGGATTCTTATTGTAACAATGGAGTTTTGAGGCTCCCCCCATTAATATAAAATCATTCATTGTGCAATATTGTTTTCTTTGAGTTCAATTTATATCTTGTTATTTGGTGTTGCATTTTTGTCTCTTCAAATGGTGATCACGGTGGGACCCACTAAGGGTTTCTTTTTATGATTTTCTTTGCTAATTTATTTTCTATTTTCTATCTTATTTTGCAGGATTTTTAAAGGTACAAATCGAGCATTTTTTGTTGGATCTAGGGTTTCTGAAGACTTGCAGGAAGTTGCAGAAGGTGCATGAATGCTCGACGGTGCTCGAGGGCTATCCAAAAATGCCTAGGTGCATTTCAGAAATGCCTAGGGGTATTTTATAGAGAGTTGGAGCAGAAATATAGGCTATTTTGTAAGTCTACTATTAAAACCCTAACTTTTCTATTTACGTATTCTGGCAATCTTACATTTTTTTCAGATTTCTAAGCTAAAAAGAACATCATTAATTAATCTGGGAAAAACATTCATATTAGCTTGCATCTTAGGTTTCAGATTACTCATTTGCATCCATCCACACTTTCTATTTGAAGTTTTTGATTTTCTGTTGTATTCACAAATTGAAAAATATTGCATTCTGATTTCATGTGAATTGAAAAATTGCATAATTAGTTTGCATTATAGGGTTAGGGATTCCTATTTTTGTAGGTCTAAGTAGGAACATTATTCATATACCAAAAGTATCCCCGTACTTGGGTGATTCCATATGGAGGAGTAGATGAACCCCCCAACTGTCTAGAGCGGGTCTTAAGTGGTGTACTCTACATCCTTTGGAAAAATTGGTATTTTGGGTAGTGGCTTCTGATTTAGACTATCAAAAGTAGTTATCTTTCTAACATTGTATGAACACAATAGCAAATCAAAATTTTTAAAAAGAATCACACACTGCACGCTTCACATTTAATAGTAGTGGTTGGATTTCATCACCAACCATTGCTTGAGATTTGGTGATGGTGGCTTTCATCTCCATCCACCAATCTCTACCCTTAGAAACCTTAGGTCACCCTCGAGAAAACTTGCTAGATTTCATCACCAGCAAGAATCTCATTGCCCCAGCTTAGCCATAGTTTTTACCTTTCTTTGGATTAATTCAGATTAGCACATTTGAAACACACAAGATCAAAACCTAAGAAAATGAACTCACATTAAAAGGAGATAATCAATGAATGAGGTAAGACACACGTGTTAAACAAACTTAGCATTGATTGTTTATTTTTCTTGTGAAATTTAAATTTTGTGTTTCATTTTACTACATAATCTATATTTTGGTTTATTTGCTTTATGGTATTAATAAGAAAATAAAAGAAAGCATTAAATCAAGATAATTCAATGGAACCTTCATCCACCTTCCCCACCACTTCTATGGTAGATTCCCTAAATGTGACATAGGTAGATTTATCTATAGGTCCCTCACATTCCTTATCATCCATAACCTTTCATATGGCTATTCCCCAAGTAGAGTCAACCTCACCAACCATTGATCACCATATTACCCACATAGATATGGCATGAGTAGAAGCTCTTATGAAGTCTTCTAACTATGTCTTAGAGTCAGTCCCCAACTCACCTAGATAAGATCCTACTTTATAGTAGGAACTTATTTATTCCCAACCACCATCCAACTTTACCCATGTGTACACTAACCCTCTTTTTGAGGCATCAGTTGCACCTTCCTCTCATATGTCCATTCCCCAACCCTCATGTGCTCCTAGCACTTCATACACATCCACATACACTAACCCCTTGTATGAAGCACATGTAAATGCTGCTTCACAAGTTTCAGCCTCACAAGTTACCATACCAAGTGTAACTTGTCCCCCAACCACATCTTCCATACCATCTACTTCCATACCCTCCACTTCTGATAGAGAGATTAATGAGGCATGGGAACACTTGAACAAATTGCTTAGACAACATCAAAATGCTCAACAACAAGTACAAGTGAACCCTAAGCCTTTACCAAACTCTACTCAGACTATCCTCATTAACTAGGGTCCATCATGGACACCATAGTCTTCTATGGTTTCTATCCCTGTTCCTCCACCAAGTCATACCAATACCCATCCTATTCCCATTGGCCAACCCAACCATAACCCTCATACATCAACCCCATTCCAAAATTCTCCATATTTTCATCATCAATCTCCCATTCATCAATTTCCATCAAATTCACCTAGTCATCATTACCAATCTCATCATCATTTGGTCACTCCACAACATTTTTCCACCCCACCTCAAAATCATCAGGTAATTTAGGGCTTCCACATTCCTGAAGAAGACCCTCGAATTAAGGCCATGCAAAAATAGATAGATCAATTGATACAATATACTCCTGGTTTGACAAACTAGAAGCCAACCTTACATCAATTGATCAATCAACCCATTCATCCTTCGGTACCATCATCACCATATCTAATAGATTTTATGATGCCTAAGTTTGAAAAATTCAAGGGAACTGAGGATCCCAAAGAGCATGTGAGAACGTTTGTACATGCATATTTTAGAATTCAAAATGACAATGCTCTCATGCTCAGAACATTTCCTCAAACATTAGGAGGAGATGCCATAGAGTGGTATAATCAATTACCCAATCATAGTATTTATACTTTTGAGCAATTGATTGACCAATTATTTGAGCATTTTATCCTAAATGTTAGAAAGAAAGTCTCATTGTCTGATGTCTATGCTTTAAGACAACATGATGATGAGTCTATCTACGATTTTGGAAACCATTGGAGGGTTGTCATCACCAAGTTGCCATTCACCTTACCAATGGATGAGCTAATCAAATTATTCACCAAGAGTTGTTTAAAACCTATCTCTTGGATGCTTCAACTATAAACTTATCATTCATTTGAAGAAGCTTTAGCTCAGGCTAGTGTCATCGAGGAAATAAAAATCCAAGAAGGCATACTTAAGCCTAAGAAAAAGGAATGGCAAAATAAGGGCCAATATAAAAGCAACTATTCTGGCCAACCAAAATCAACACAAGCTACCCCAACTAGTCAGCCCAATCACGTTAATCAAGTGGTCATGAGCCAATGGTAATGGCTCAACAACAATCAATGCAACAATCACCACAACAAATTGCTTATCATGCGGTACCCTCGATAACTCAAGCCATGCAAAACATAGTGCCAATTATAGAAAACCATCCCTAGTGATAGTCTATCCAACAAAATCACCAATACACCCCTTTAGTTGAGTCATATGCTTCCCTTTTTCGAAGGTTGTATGACACAAACAAACTTGCTTTACCCAAAATTAGACCAGATGATCCCGCTAAACGTAGTAAACACTATCGGGAACATCTATTTTATCCTTATCATAGGCAAAATGGGCATGATATTAATAATTGCCATACATTTAAAGACATAGTTCAAGACCTTATTGACTTGGGGGCAATCAAGCTTGACAACCCCCTTGCTCAACAAAATCAAAACCTTGGTATTTTTCAAACACCACTTCCTCATCATGAGGAGGTGCAACCAAATATAGGAGGGGCTAACACCAAAACTCCTCCTAATCAAGTCAATCATGTCCAAAAATACCAAGGGTTTGTAGGGGCCATCCATGTGGTCACTAGAGGTCAAAGAAATAATCAACAAAATGTAAGGCAACAACCTCAAGCAAGTGTGTCACAACCTCCTACATCACCACCCATTCAAATTTCCCCCAATCCTTCATCACCAATCCATATTCCTAGCCAATAAAATCCCCCAAATTTCAATCCCACCAAAATTACTCACCACCCATCATCTCTGAGTAGCGGTTAACCACAAGTCTAAAGATGGCTTCCACCAAATTGTCAATTTATGAGTTAATTCAACAATCTCCCCCACATCGTGAGGTATTAATGGATATTCTCAAATCCATTGAATTACAATCTCAAGATTCTAATGCCTTCAACAACTTTGTAGGGAGCATCCAAACATGCATGGAGCCTTCCATCACATTCTATGACTTTGAGATTAAGCCAATCTCATCGGACTCAGTAGATCCTCCATTGCATATCATGGCTCTAATTGACAAGAAGCCTTTTAAAAGAGTCCTAATTGATATCGATTCCTCTATCAATATCATCACCACATCTGCCCTTCATCATTTGAACCTTCCTCCATCTCATATCACCAAGTCATCATTCACCCTAAAAGCATTCAATGATGCTTTGTGTTCCATAGTTGGCACTATTGTTTTACCCATTGAAGTAGGGGTCAAAATATTGCACACTATGTTTCACATCTTGGAAGGATCCATGGCATACAATGTACTCCTTGGAAGACCTTGGATGAGGGAAATGAGATGTGTCCCTTCAATACTACACCAATGTTTGAAATATGTTCATGAGGGACAAGTACATTGCATACCGATGGATGTCGAACCATTTAAGTATTGCAATTTCATTTCAAATCCTTATGAATCCATGCTTCCTTCCACTCACCTTTTCCTATCACCATCAACCAATCCATCTACCACTCCACCCATTTCTTCATCAAAGGATCCCATTCCTGAGGACTCCCTTATCACCAATCCCCCATCATCTTCATCATTGACTACATGCACATGTGGTCACAATCAATCCACATCACATTGCCATCCACTTCATCATCATCCATTCAACAACCTTCCCAATCCAATCCATCACCATCACCTAATGTTTCACAAGTCGAGTTGATGGATTGTGAGACATCTTCATCTTCACCATTCCCCGAGCCATCATCCAACCATGGTCCTTCCATATCATCCCAAGTCGAGGTCCACCTCACTAATCTTGGTATTGGTGAATATGTGGTCCAAGACATCACCATCACACCCCTCACCATTCCTAATGCTAAGGATTTTGGTCACCCATGTGACCCACCTTTAGCCATAGGAGCAGTATATAACATGGGTTCAACTCCAAATAGCATAAATTTTGTGTATGGGGGATTGATTCTTCATCAAATCTAGCTCCCCTAGAGGAACCCAAAGAACCAACACTTGCCAACATTCCAAACATGTCAGGATTTCCATCTCACTATTTTCACATAGTCAATTGGCAAGGTCATGGCCTAGGATTGCATGAACATGGAGTGTCTCCAACCTATTGATGTTCCATATCAAGAAGTGCATGACCATTCAGGTCTAGGTTACCACCCACTTTCCACCACCTCTTCTCTTGAACAAGCCTTCCAAAGGCTTAATCTAAATTCAAGAGAAGAAGCCCTCCATCCCGATGATTCTGATGATGAAATCTATGAAGAATTCAAACTTATATCGATAATTTTGGATGAATCTAAAGAAGAATCAGAGCCCATTATTCCCCATACCGAACAAGATGAGTTTTATCTCAACATGTTCCCCATCCATGAGCCCATATTTCACTTGCTTCTTCCACAAGAGTGAGCTGCCCCTACTAGTGAACCACCACCTCCATTCCATTAAGCCATTTCATAAGCCAAACTTGTAACATATGTACATAACACAAAAATAGTGGTTTTCACCACTACAAAAAAAAATAAAATAAAAAATCAACAAAAACATTTTTCTTTCTTTGCATTGCATGTATATATCATTTAGTTAAATGCATTTATTTATGTTGCTTGTTTCTATCCAGGTTTACCAAGCTCCTAGCACCGGTTCTTAGGTTCCATCCATTCCATCCAACCTTATCCACTTTGCCCATAAGTCAACATGAATCCTGTTGATTTATTCACCCCTCTCCGTAATCCATATGATCTGACTAAACCAATTCCAATTGATATAAGCCTTATTGATATGGACCAGATTTCCTCACCTCCATCCTTTTCTAAGTTTGTCTTGTCTGAGGAATTGTTAAGGGCTTCCACCAACTACATTCCTCCATCCCCTCTACCTTCACCTTCACCTTCACCTTCGAATCCCGAGGTTTTCTAGGTAGATATAGATGAGGATAAGCTAGAAGAGTTTGATGATATCTTAGATGACATTCATCTGATCCCTACACCCCATCAACTTGAGGAAGGTTCCCATATGTCCATTGAAGATACCATCGATGTGGACCTTAGTTCAAACAAAGACAATCCCCAAATTGTCAAGCTTGGCAAAATTTTATCACTCGATGAACAAGAGCAATTAATTGCTCTCCTCAAGAGGAAGAAGGGCATATTTGCATGGTCCTATAAGGACATGCTTGATCTTGACCCTAGTTTGGTTGTCCATAATCTCACCTTACATCCTGATGCTAATCTAGTCAAACAAAAACTTAGGAGAATGCATCCTACCATGGCCCTCTTGGTAAAAATAGAGCTTCAAAAACTCTTAGATGTGAACTTCATAGTTCCTATCGACTATCTTGAGTGGCTTTCAAACATGGTACCCATTCGCAAACCTAATGGGGTGATACACATTTGCACTGACTTTCGAGATCTTAACAAAGTGTGTCCTAAGGATGACTTTCCTCTCCCAAACATCGATACTCTTGTCGACACTTGCGTTGGCCATGAAATGCTTTCACTCATGGATGGTTTTTTAGGATACAACCAAATTCGAATAAATCCTGATGACCAACACAAAACAACATTCACTACACCTTGGGGAACTTTTTGTTACAAGGTGATGCCCTTTGGCCTCAAAAATGTAGGTGCCACTTATCAACATGCCATGACATACATTTTCCATGACTACATGCATAAGATTATCGAAGATTATGTGGATGATCTCTTGGCTAAATCTAAAACTCGACAAGAGCACATTGGTGTATTGGAGAAAGTTTTTGACCGACTTCTAGAGCATAATGTAAGGTTGAACCCCAAGAAATGTGTCTTTGGTGTTACCTCGGGCAAACTTCTAGGATTCATTATCTCCAAAAGAGGCATTGAGGTGGACCCTAACAAGGTCAAGGCCATCATGGAGATGCCTCCCCCAACTAACTTAAAGGAATTGCGTAGTTTACAAGGAAAGATCCAATCAATCCATCATTTTATTGTACAACTTTCTGATAAATGTAGGCCATTCAATCACCTACTACAAAATGGGGTGCCATTCTCTTGGATAGATGAATGTCAAAAAGCCTTTGATGACATTAAGCAATACCTAGCTTCTCCTCTAGTCTTAGCTCCTCCTCATTTGGGGGTCCCATTCTATGCATAATGAGATTTATATATACATGGCTAATACACAAAAATATTACACTTTATTTGCATACACTTCATGCCAAAAAATTATTTACACATTGCATTTTACATTTCATACATTGCATTTCATATATTCCATTCAACATTTCACATTTCATATTAGGGATCATTTATTAAGTTCAAGATTTTAATTGGTCCAATAAAAGTCATGTTGCCTTAATCAGGGGCACCTTCACAATATCATCCACACAATTCCACCAAGTCAAATTGCCATTCGCACAAACCACATTTCCATAATACCTAGGTGTTTTTGGTCACTCAGCCACTCCTAGTGTTTTAAGCAAACTCCAAAATACATGTCAAGTTCCTTTTAGGACCATCACACATATACACTAAGAAAATCTTGAGTTTTGGGAATTGACTCCAAAACATTCTTGAACCAAACACAATTTCACATCTTAAAAACATCTTGTGTCAAAGAGGGATAACACCATACTTGGTATGAACCTCAAAGTGAAAAGGGTCATCCTTGCTAGTCCCATCATGCAACATAGTCCATAAAAATAGTGGTTTTCACCACTATCACAATTTCTTCCAAATTCAAAATATAGAGTAGTAAGGATAGGGTACAATTCTCATCACACTTAGGTTGAGAATTTAATTCCCCAAAACTCTAAATATTTTACATCACACACCATTGATCATTGGGTTGTAAGGATCGTACTACATTTCTAGTCAGATGGTTAGGTAGTCATCCCCAAAACTTAAGAGATCAAAAACACAAATCATGGACTATGGAGTTAGCCTCCATCGGAGCTATAGATGCTTGACTAGTAGTGGAGTACACTCATGCATGGTGACACATCTCTTTTAAAGAGACCTCTGACCGCACATAAGGACAAGCTAGCTTCTTGGATTCATCCATAATAGGTTTACCCAATTTACTCAAGATGAGTTAATGAACTCACTTGCACACACATTGGTTCTTGATTGCCTCGAGTCATTACCATGCTCTTGATTCGGTAAATGAATTCATTGCACACACATTTGGTCCTAGAGGGATTAGGTAGTTTTAGTGAGTTTGTTTGATACCACTAGTATGTCTGAGTCTCTACAAAATAGTCAGTTTTCCATATCAACATCCATATCTTCTTCCATATCAACATCCATATCTTCTTCCATATCAACATCCATGTCACTTCATGAGCCATTCACCCCATATGCCACCAAGTTTGGTGCCCCTGATTAAACAATAATGTATAGAAAATGGACAAGCAAGATCTAAACTATAAATGATCATTAGAACATAAACATACATTCCACCTTGCATTAATCATCCATAACATATCATATGCATTAATCATCCATATAAACATGCATTCCATAAAAAGCATTCACACAAATACATATAACACAAAAAGGTAAAAGCCATGTATATATATGTATAAATATCACATGTACAATGAGTGCCAAAAGGCTACATACAATGGAGCACCAAGGCTCATATACAAAAAGTGCATCTAAGCACTAGCTACGCCCTCCAAGAGGACCCCTATGACCTAGTAGGAGCCCTAGACCTAGAGCTATACCTAGACTCACTATGCCTAGTACCCTCGAATATAGATGAGGTTGGAGGATCTAGAAGTGGAATATGATGCTCCATCAACCTATCCTCCAATGCCTCGATATATCTATGTCGAGACCGAAGGTATGCTATGTCAATATTATGTCGATGCTCCCTCTCTAGTAGCTCTACTTGGAGCCTCATGATCCTCTATGCATCTCCACATCCTGCTTTGCTACCTACTACTCTAACCTCACCCAATCCTCCTCACTCTAATCTGGAGGCCCATCCAAAGTCTCCTCCACATCATCTCCATCTCCACCATCTCCCCCACTCTTGGGAGCCTACCTAGTTATACCCTTAGTCCTCCTCCTTTGACTATCTGATCAAAGGTATCACTATCACTTGGGGGCCTCATGGGTCCCCTCATCCTCACCCTCAACCTCATCCCCATCTCCATTAGCCACTACTCGAGGTGGTGCCCATGGTGGCTATGTAGTGAACCATACATCATACTCTATGGTAGTCCTCACATCATCTATATCTAGGAGATCCATCTCCTCATCATCCTCATAGGTCACCCTCCATGGCTCCACACATGGTAGCCCTATCTCCTCTCGATGCCTCCTATAGCACATCGACTCATCTGGGACATCCTACCTCAAACTAAACTATCGAAGTACTCATGAGAACTAAAAATACTCAGCCTCACTCCGATATCTCCCAACCACCCACCTAGCCTATCACACTCATCATAGATGCTCTCCATATCTGGTCCACCTGCTACCTCACCATGGCCTCCATATCACTTGGGAGGATGTCAATCCAACCCATAAATCTTGGTACCACTGGCTCATCTGCATAGGTCGACTCGATTGTACCTCCTTGACCACTACCCATCTCCTAGCGTAGGGCTACTCCCTACCCAAGCCTACCATTGGTAAGCCCTCTAGTTGAGCCATACTGAAGTGCTCCCATCCCCAACACTATAGTAACAAGTTACATCCTAATCCCTTCCTCCCTTACCTCCTCACCTCATAGAGCTCTTAGTATACCTACACCAATAAGGTAGGAGCCCATGCATACACCTATCTTATAGTGAGCATATCACTCACTAACCCTATCAGGTTCCAAGGGAACCTACACCTAATGTTGTTCAGGGCCATGATGTTGGCCAACATGAACATCACCAAGGCATGGAGGGCATCCAACTCCTTGTCCACATACATGGACAAGTAAGGTATACCTCCACTCTCCACCCTCACACCCTACCATCCATCACCAAACATCTTCATCTTTATCCCCTAATCGTGTCCAACCTCAATGTGAATCCCCTCCACTAGAACCTTGAGGATGCGATATACATCCTCCAAGGTGATGGTCACCTCTCCTATGGGGAGCTGAAATGTCCCCCTATCTGGATCCCACCTCTCTACCAATGCAGAGAGGTACCCCTCATCCGCCCTCACCACATCAATCGGGCTACCTCCACTAGCCCCACTACCTCCAACAACTCCCACTCCTCCTTCACTACCACCTTCCTCATCCCAAGAATGTACGGTGAGAACCGGTGTTGAGCCTCCAAAATCCTAAGCTGCAACACAACACAAAATATTTGTCATTTATACATTTAAAAAAAATCATAAAAACACAAAATTTTTGCACAATACACAAAAAAGGGAATTACCTCAGTAACTCACACTCCAGCCTCAATCCTAGCCTCCACACTTGCTCCCTCCACTGCCATAGCTTTCACCCCAATTCACTTCACCTCACTTCACTCCACTCTCCCAAATGCAACTTCTCAAACTCTCAAATGCACAAATGAGCTTCATTTCTCATCCTTCCAGCTATTTATAGCTGCTTCAGGCACCTTGAGATGCCCATGGGTATTTCTTGGTGCATTGAAGTGCACTAGGGTATTTGTAGAAGTGCCCAAACACTAGTGAGCATTTGCGTATGCCAAAAGCGCCAATGGGCGTTTGGCATCAATTTTGACAAAAAGACAAATTTTCACAAAATAGTGGCTTATCCCCACCAAATCACTTCATATTGCATCCATGCATCTATTCCATCATTTTATCAAGTTTTGTGAAGATTCCAATTGATTTGGATGCATAATTTTTGTTTGCGACCACAAATCGCAAATTCGCCTAACAAGTTACAAAAGCACTCCAAAATGGTCCAAATCTTCACAAAATGACCATAATCATCAATCTCATCATTAATACATCATTTTCACATCATTCCATATCACAATTTGCATATTTTCCAAGTTCAAACAACATTCAAGTGAACCTTGTATCTAGTGGGTTATTCTATATACTTGGCGATTGCAACGATTTGCATCCATGCAATTCGGTAAGATGAAGAACCTACCATAAGGACACTTGGTCATTTTCATCATTCCATATCTCCTTGTTCAAAATCACAATCATATTTGGTACTTCACATTTTGAGTGAAACCTTGCCAAGAACAATTTGCACAAAAGCTGTCATTGATGGCCTAGTTCGTGGGGCTTAAAACATGGACAAAATCACATTTCATCATTTCACATCTCCTTGATAGTCATCATGGTGACTGGCCTTAGCTAGGGTGATTGGTTCCGATCATAGGAATTATCTGACAGTCACTAGTTGGCCCTCCGAAGTTGACTATTTTTATTTTTGCATATTCATCTTTGCATATCAATGACATCGAAAGGCACATTCTTCAACAACATCGAATCACCCCAAATTTGGGGTAACCACATTTGGTTTTGACTTTCCCACAATGGGATACATCTTACATGATCATGACATCTACACTTGGCAAAAATCCCTTCATCTGTTGGGGCAAAAAATAGACACATTTTTACAAATCCCTTCATCTATTGGGGTAAAAATAAACACATTTTGCATCACATATTTCACAAAACCCTTCATCTGTTGGGGCAAAAATAGATGCATCATTTCACATTTTTCACCAATCCCCTTCCCACCATTGGGGCAAAAATGGTATCACATTTGCATCATTCATTTGCACAAATTTTTCAATTGGCTCGTGAGATTCATCCACAAACTCATTCACCAATTGAGGGGGTAAGCTACACAAAATTCAAATTCTTTCATTCTTTTATCTTCAAGCTCATGTTTCACATCCCAAGAGAAAGTTGCTTCTGCACCTAGCCAAAATAGGTGTCTTATGTTTTTGCACTGCATTGTGTTTCATACAATGCAATACAAAAAGAGGCATCTGTAGACACCAAAACCTAGCCACTTGTCCTCCATCCATGCTTTCCCACCATTTCCACCCTTTATTTATATATATTTATATATATTTAAATATTAATATTTTATATATATTTAATAAATATATATTTATATAAGTGAATTAATCCTAGCAACCAATTTACATCAATCCATGCCACACCCTAGATTTAATATCCACCCTCCGATATGCTTTTATCTCAGCCACACGATTAGTGTCATTGAAACCCTAGCATGCCCTAGGTTGGATTATTAATAGGAGCCATTTTGATGGCTCAACCCCTAAGAATTTCCTAAGTAATTCATTTCCTAAATCCTGGAAGTTCCCTAGAAATCCTTGAGTCCTTGGCTACCTAAGTTCTATTCTTGTATCTAAGTACCCTTGCCTTCCATCCTCGCTCACCATAGCATCTGCATCTATCATCGCCCCTCTCGCTTAGCCAGATCTGCTTCTGCAGACTTCCTCCCCCTTAGTCATTGAACACCTTCGGGCACTTCCTATCATTCTCGAGTGCCTCTGGGTGCTTCCCTTCCATCGCCAAGCACCTCTGGGTGCCCTCCACCATTCCTGAGCACCCATGGGCATTTCCTGCAGCCATCAAGCACCCATGGAAATTTAATGCCAGAGATTTCTAAAGTCTCCCTAGCCTCCGAGTGATGCTAGGGCATCACCGCACTAATCCACTGCAACAAATTTCATCAAATCAGAGAATAACAGATAAGTAAGGTAAATCAATTTTATTGTTATTTCATTATATGCATTTTTAGATTCTGTTCATTTATTTACATTGCATAGCTAGGGTTTTTGTATTGATTATAGAGGGCCTCACATTGTGGAGCCCTCATAGTTGCTACTAACCCATTTGTTATTTTCTTGTGTGCAGATCTAGAAGTGTTACATTAGCATTGGACAGTTGCTTAAGCTGGAGTGGCCCAACATCGGATAACTAGAAGCCCACTCACTTCTGTTGGGAGCAGAGACGCATTTTGAGACACCACCAGCATTGTTTGCTAGGGTTTCGGAGAACCCTAGCCATTGTAAAATATGTATCAAAGAATTCAAGGATTCTTATTGTAACAATGGAGTTTTGAGGCTCCCCCATTAATATAAAATCATTCATTGTGCAATATTATCTTCTTTGAGTTCAACTTTATATCTTGTTATTTGGTGTTGCATTTTTGTCTCTACAAAATGTTACTAAGTTATGTGAAAATTAGAATAACAAATCCATATTCACTTGATCAATTATAAAAAAATATTTAAATTTAGTATTTATGCTTACAAACTATCTTATTCAAGTTTAAATTATCTCTCCCTATATATATATATAGTGGCATCATCTGAGTCCAATCCAAAGTTTTACCTCGAATCAAGCAAAGGTGTTATTGATTCTCCTATGTATAATATATATATTAGATCTTACTTATATCTTTCATAAATTTCATAAACAAATTTAGATTGACTTGCAAGTATATAACATATGCTATTTATTTTTTAAGTTTACTTTCAACTTCTCAAACATGTTTACAAAATTTATAGATCTACCCTTCAACTCATTTTCTTAGATTTAGCCCTTAATTTTTTTCTCTTAAACTTTCATTTTTTTGTTGTAATCCCAAATGTAATGACATCGTAGATCTCAATTCAATATTTTTTTTTATAAATAAACCTTTTAAGGAACTACTACAAGAATTTTTGAATAATAATTCTCTCAATAATAATTCTCTAATTAGGTTAATGCTCTTGAGAAGTCTCTTTTAACTAGACTAAGACCTAGTCCAATCTTATTAAAGATATGATTAGAACCATGTCAATCATACTTTTACAAAATTAAGTACCAACACTAGTTGCTTCTACATGTCAAATTAAAATATTGTAGTTTTTTGTTAGCTTCAATAGTAAAAAGATTCTCTTTATTGTTTGTCCTTCATGTAAATTTCAAAATTCATATTAGGATTACCAATGATTAGGATTTTCCAAATTTTAAGGTTCACATGGAGGAGATTGCTTCTATTTGTGTCAAAAGTGTTAACATATTTTATTGATGTTGTAGATTTTTTTTTTGGTAGATAAGATACTATAGCATTAATATCGGGTTTTACAGGTTAACCCAAAACCTTTTACAAAAATTAGCCCAGGGCTGTTGATGAACATATCCTTACTAAGGATCCTATATATGTAAAATCTACATTTCGCCAAAGCCATTACATATGGTAAGGCACATAGCCTGTTATCAAAAAGAAACTTCCCATACAACATTTTGGGTATACCCCGAGAAAACACACATGCATCATAATTACAAAAAAGAAACAGACATAGATCCCTTCCTTGAGACAATGGAGAAACAAAAAGCTGCATACACACATAGCAGAGTATTGAAAAAAAACTCCCACAAGCTCTGTATTGATAGTTACTCTTAATAATTCTTTGGTAATTGCTTTCTTCTATATATGACATGCTTTGGTACCACATACTATCTTGGCCAATCAGCCTTGTAGAAGTGAACCTGCTAACAAGATTTATGGTGATGGCTATCTGGTGGTCCACGTGGCTTTGGTTCGACGTCTTATATTGACGTTTCTTTCCTTCCCTATGATTATCAACCAACCTCAAATTACTAAGATGACTAGGAGCCATGTTATATGACATGTGACTGTCACCATTAGTCTTTGTGGTATTTCCATGCAGCATCCACGAAGACTGACAACTCATATAATTTTTATTGTGAGTCCAGTTCAAAAAAGAGATGGGAATACTCCTAGCCTTTGAACTTACAGTGCCTTCCCTGTTGGTAAATTTGACTATCATTCTTGGAATTCTTGTTGAATAAGCTCCTTTACTTCACTCGGGACACCGTGTTCCCATTTGAAAAGTCTGTCACCATCAACACCCAAATTGGCCAGCTTATCAACAATTTTGTTAGCTTCTCGAAAGACATGTTGGGCTTTTCTATCCTATCTTCCCTGGAAAAGGATCCTAACCTCTTCAAAAATTGTTTTAATCCTCCAAGGTGGTGTTTTCCAATTATTGAGGAGATTTATAACATGCATAGAGTCTCCTACTATGATCAAATTACCTTCTAAGTCTTGAGTCATTTGAAGACCTCTCCACATAGCTCTAGCTTTAGCTTTGTTGTTTGTCCTTGTTCCCAAATATTTAGAAAATGTAAGCATCATATTCCCATTATGATCTCACACAATGCCACCAATGCTTGCTCTACCAGGATTTTCCTTAGATGCTCCATCAAAATTAAGCTTAAACCAAATCGTAGGAGGTGGAGACCACTTAACATTGGCTCTGGGGTTGACTACCCTAGGCACAAACTCATCTAACAAGGTTAAGATTAAATATTGAGCAATCATGGTCTCCTACATATGAGGTTTACAACTATCAAAAGGGATAAGGTTCACATTCTCATTGGCAAAGGATAGGATCCTAGCAATGATAGTTTGATGATCATGGATAGACTCATTAAAGAATCTATGGTTCCTTTCTAACCACACCTACCAAAGATAGTGATTGAGAAAAATTTTCCACATGTATCTAAGTTGTTGGCTTAAAAAGGAGTAAGGCCACTGGATGAATAAATCAAGTACGATGGCTGGTTTAACCCATGAAATATTGAAGGCCTAAAAAATCCCACTTAGGATAGTCAAGGAAAAAGGGTACTCAAGGAAAATATGATAAATGGTCTCCCAATTAGCCCTGCATAGATAACAACGATTAGTGATACAAATACCTTTATGCATCATATTATCAATGGTTATAATTCTTCCTTGGATAACCAGCCATGAAAAGACTACAATTTTTGGAATTAATTTTTTTATCCAAACTAAGTCCTTTTGGAGGACAAAATCCTCGTCATCAAGCAGAAGCTTGTAAGTTGATTTAACAATGAACTGCCCATTTTTCATAGGAGCCCAGGTCACTTGATCTTCCTTGGGTCTCATGGGGATAAACTGTTGCTCGAGAATGTTACAAATATCATTTGATTTCGCTTGAAATCCTTGAATTCTTATTTGTTTCCACTTCATTCTACCTCTGTCCTCAACCATATCATCAGAGATTTTTCTACCAATGAGTTCTTCTGTGATATCTCCGATTCGGGCTAAGTTAGGATATTATGTCAGTGGTTCGTCCTTAGCCCACATGTCATTCCAACAATTTATCCTCTCACCATTGCCTAAAACCCATCTTAAACCATTTTTGATGATTTCCTTACAATTAAGAATTGCTTTCCAAAAAGCAGAACCTCTGATTGGAACTGAGTCACTTAGAAATTCCATATTTTGAAGATACTTTCATTTGATGATAGCTATCTATTCATTTTCTTCACCAAAAATGAGATGCCATGCCTGCTTAGCTAGTAAATCTAAATTTATATGAGCAATTATCATCAGACCTAAGCCCCCATTTTCCCTGGGTTTGCACACTTTGGTCCATCCTACAAGGTGTATCCTTTTTTTCTCCTCTGATCCAGTCCATAAAAATTCTTTTTGGAGTTTCTCAATTTTTTGGAAAACCTTCATAGGGGCTTTGAAAATGAAGAGGAAATAGACTGGAATGCTCTAAAGAGAGGCCTTAGTGAGGGTCAAATTTCCTACTTGAGATAGAAGATGACCTTTCCATCTAGTAAGTTTTTTTTGAATTCTTTCAATAACCTTGTCCCACATTGACTCTCTCGGAGAACCAATGAAAAGAGGGAGACCAAGATACGAAGTGGGGAGGTTTGCTATATCACACCCTAAAATTTATGCAATCCTTCCTTACCTTTGAATGGGGGTGTTCAAGAAATATAACTTGCTTTTACTGAAATTAAATTTCTGACCAACAATGTCCTCGTAGAGTTGCAGGATGTATTTAATTATTTTGGCCTCAACCACTAATGCCTTAGTCAATATAAAGGTATCATCAATGAATTTTGATGAGAAACAACCCTAGTGAGAGATGTTGCCTTGATTCCCAATATTAGCATTGAAATGCAAGCATTTTTTATGGTTCTACCTAAAGCTTCTGCTACAATGGTGAATAACATGGGGCTGATAGGGTCCCCCTACCAAATTCCTCTACGAGTTTGAAAGTAACCAGCAATTGTTCCATTAACTAGAATCGAGAACCATTCTTTGATAAAATTAACCCATTGGTGGTGAAAACCAAACTTAAGGAGGACAACAATCAGAAAGTCCCAATTTAGCCTATCAAATGCTTTGTTCATATCAAGCTTGAGGGAAAAATTAGACTTGTTAGTCTTATGAGCAGAGTGCAGAGCTTCATGAACTGTGATAACTCCATCCAATATTGACCTACCCTAAACAGAGCTTCCCTGGCATGGATCTATGATGTGGGGCATAATATCTCTCATTCTATTTGCAATAGCTTTAGTTAGTATCTTGTAAGAAACATTGCACAGACTAATTCGCCTGAAGTCAGCCATAGATTCAAGGGTTTGCTTCTTAGGAATTAGAGAAATAAAATTAGAGTTGATAAATTTTGGGATATAATTGCTTGCTTGGAATTCTTTGACAACAAAAATTACATCCTCACTTACGATGTCCCAAAAAGCTTGATAGAAATGAGGGGGAAAGTCATCGGGTCCCGAGGCTTTGTCTGGCTCCATGCTAAACAAGGCTTCCTTAATTTCCTCATCAGCAAAGGGATCTAGAAGCTTAAGGTTTATATCCTCATTTATTATACTAGGAATGGATTGCAAGAGAATATCTTTGGCCTCCACATTGCACTGCAATTCATGACCAAGGATAGAATTGAGATAAGTTACTGCCTCCTTTTTTATTTCTATTGAGTCTTGAGTAATAGAACCATCTGCTTTTTTTAAAATTTTTATCTTGTTATTGCTTCTGTTTCTAAGTGTGGTGATGTGAAAAAACTTGGAATTTGAATCTCCATATTTCAACCAAAGAGCCCTTGATTTTTACCTCCAATAGATTTCCTCACAGGCCAAAATGTTATGAAACTCTGCTAGTTTTGTTTGTTCTTCCTGCCTAGTAGTTTCATCAGCATCACCATGTTGGATCCTCTGATCAATTATCTTAAAAATTTCAACAACCTATTTTTTATTTTCAAAGAGGTTCCCAAAGATCTCTTTGTTCCATGTTCAAAGCTTTTCCTTAACAAACTTGAATTTTCCAGCAAGTTTAAAAGCTACACTACCCTTGATAGGCTACTGCCACCATTGACTTAAGTTATCTCTGAACCTGGAATGTTTGATCCACATAGATTGAAATCTGAAAGGTTTCTTGAAGGATAGAGAGTTAAGGATCTCCAACAAAATGAGATTATGATCAGAGGCAATTTTAGGAAGGGCTTGTAGGGTAGAATCACCAAAAAAAGTTGTAGCCTCCTTTGATAGAAAAAACCTATCAAGCCTTTCTTGAACGAGATGGCATCCTATCCACCGATTTCTCTAGGTATAATTCACTCTAAGTTTTACATCCATCAACATGTTGGAGTTCACAAAGTCATTGAACTCATCCATGCTCTTGATAGGTGGTCCATTTCCACCCATTTTATCTGAAGGATAAAGAGAAGTGTTAAAATCCCCAACCAGAATCCAGGGGACATTATGGAAAATTTCACTCAGATTGCCTAAGTACTCCCATAGTAGAGCTCTCCCTTGAATTGAAGTCGGGGCATAAATATTTGAAAGCATCCACGACTTGTTGTTGTTTATTTCCTTAAATAAAACACTAATAACCTTGTCATCTTTCTAAATAATTGTGCCTTCTACTATCCGGGGATCCCACAAAGTCATAAGGCCTCCAGATGCTCCTTTGGATAATTTAGAAACCATCTCCCCTTGATTCCAATTTTTTTGGCTATTATTTTTGACTGAATCTCATCAATTTTTATTTCTTGCAATATGATAATAGTTGGATTCACTTGATTTATTATTACACTGACTTCCTTGTGTTTGGGCAGGCCATTGAGGCCTCTCACATTCCATGAGAGGAACTTCATTTAGATTGTTTGGGTTTTCTTCGTCTCCCCCTCCCTTGAGGGGGTTTTCCTAATTTGTTGTCTTCAGAACCCGAAATAACTTTGTTGAAACAAGGTTCTCTATTTTCCATTGGCAATGTCATTATCAGTTTTATTTTTTTGATGCTTAGCATTTGATATTCTCCCTCTTCATTTTTCACTTCCAAAATCTATAGGAGACTTCACAGTGCTCCTGGTTTGTTTAGGACTAAACTGAGGGGAGGTAATTTGTTGCAGAACCGAACTGCCATATTCCTCAATCTGAAGAGTTTCACATATCTCCACCCCTACATCCAAATATTCTCCTTTTTTCCTGTATTCCCCTGGTCTACGAGATGGCCCCTCGGTAGGATTCACTTGGATCCTAGTGATGATGTTAGGGAGATGAAATTTTTATTTTCCAATGCCTCAACTTTCTTCCTAAGTTCTTCAGCATTAGGGTTTGTCTTTGGGATGCCCACTGGGCTTGAAGTATTTCTAGCATTAGGGTTTAAGGATCCTGACTTGGATGTCGATTCTAGAGATCGTACATTAGGGTTTGGATTTGTGATGCCCACGGGGCTTATAGTAATTTTAGAATTAGGGTTTGATGATCCTAACTTGGATGGGGATTTGAGAGAGTTAGAAAGGTTAGCCTGAAGGTGCTGGGCTTCCATGTCTTTTGATAATCCTCCTACTCCCATATTGGATAGAATTGAAAATTTATTTGAAACTAGAGGATTGGAACTTACTTGAGTATTTTGGTTGCCAACAACCTGTTTTTTTCCTTTGTCTTGCTGGGACCCTGCACCCTCTCTTTTCTTTTTGGTAGACATAGTTTTCTTGATTAAAATCACCTCTGCCAGGGAAACTCCTCAAATTTCCTCTATCTAGCATTCCCTGCTTTTGCTTTTCTCTATTCATTGTCAAGTTAGGGCACTGATTGCATAGATGCCCTTGATTTTTACATTCTTCATAGAATGCCGATCTATTCTTGTATTCTACTAACTTTTTCTATAGTATTCTCCATACTCTAGCTCCACAAACCTTGGCAATTCATTATTCAAATTAGCATTTACGTATATTCGTGCATGAGTCATCCTTGTCTTGGCCAAGGTCGCATGGTCAATGGAGATCAGGTCCCCTATAGTTTTGGCTATGCCATGCAACCAATAATTATTGAAGAACTAGGCAGGTGGACTCGGGAGACGAACCCAAATATGGGTAATGTTAATATTTTGCTTTTCAAGGTTGAAATCTTCACCCCATCATCTGAGAAAAAGGCTCCTTTTGCCTAAAAACCAAGGACATCCTGTTAAAATATAGTTAGCATCCTCCATATTGTTAAAATGGATAATGAAGAACCCTCGAGTTAGAGCTACCAACTCCAAGCTACCTACCAGTCACCATTTACCCATCGCCCAAGCCCTGATAGTCTCCATGTCCGACCTACCTCCCAAAAACTTGCCTACCAGGGATAATTCTTCCATTAAAAGAAAATGGCTCATGGAACTTGTCGGGGCTAAAATTTTATTATTTACTAGAACTAGGGGCGGAAGAGAGAGAACCTCCTTTCTTTTTCCTCTAAGAGTCTTAGCAAAAGATAGCCACTTATTGGGCCCCGCATTGTCCTTCGTATATTTTTTGTCGGGGTCTTTCTAAGGAGGGTCAGGACCTCGAGTGATGCTTGCCTCCAAATATATCGTAGCCTGACTGCCTTCCTCTGGATCCTCACTTGATCCATGCTCGGGGTTACCACCTGCCCCTTCCATACCTGCTCTACCTCTACCGCCTTGGTTGAGATTCCTGTCCAAAAAATTCAAACCCTCACTCTTGCCGCACCCGCTAAACCTCAGCTCACTCATTCCTCTTGCTGAAAACCTAATGGGGTATTGATGTTGTAGATGACTATTTGGTAAAAGTCATCAAATAAACTAATGGAATTAGTTCAAATATATAATGAATCAAGGATTATATATTTTAAAATATCAAAATGGAATGGCCTTGATGTAGAGATGTCACCTATATTTAGTTGATTACCTTAGGTCATCAACTTAGGATTAATTGAGCATTAGGATTAGGGTCTAATTACTCGTTAGAATGTAAATAGAAAAAATATGATGTAGTTGAATCATCAATTCATCTTTCTAACTTCTATCACCTCTAATAGGCATAAGCAATTTCATCCTCTCTAAGTGGCTAGGATGATTTTTGAAGTAAGTGTGTTATGGGGTTAGTCTTGATGAAAAATAAGTTATTTCATAAAGTGTATAGTGCCTTATATTTTCACGAGAAAAGAAATGACCAAGCAATCATTTTCATGGCAGTGTAATTAGTTTCTATAAAAAGTATTGTATGACTAATATAATACATAACATACTCATTATTATCATCCTATTAAGGACAACTCCCAAGGATACCTAAGTAGTTGGTGTGTAAGGACATAACTGAGTTGGCTAGGTGAATATTTGGGGGCCTCAAAAGAATTTTTTTTAACTCAAGAAAAACCTTATCACAACTATCATCCCATTTGAAATTGACATCTTCTTAAACAACTAATTCAGCAAATAAGCTTTGAATGTTATCCCAAGGATAAATTGTTTGATAGCTCCAAGATTTCCGAAGAAATATTTAATATCTTTGATAATGCATGGGGGAGGCATAGCATCAATGACCTTGACTTTATCAAGGTTTACATATACATCCCTACGAGACACAATAAAGCCTAAAATATTACCACTAGTAACACCAAACACATATTTATTTGGGTTAATTTTGACCTTATAATGGCTTAATTGCTTAAAAATAACATGAAGGTCAATGGGATGATCAACCCTTTCTTAAACTTAACCAAAATATTTTCCATAAAATATTCAATTATATTTTGAATAATATCATAAAATATTTTCATCATAGCCATTTGATAAGTTGATCCACTATTTTTTATTCCAATTGGCATGATAATATAATAAAATGTGCTCGTGGTTATGGTGAAAGTTGTTTTAGATTGATGCTTAAGGGAAATCTATATTTAGTTATACACTGAATAGCCATACATAAGGGACAACCCTTCATACCCAATGGTATAATTGATAATGGCATCTATTAAATATAGAGAAAATTTATACTTAGGATAATCTAAGTTTATGTTTCTAAAATCATATCAAATTGTATCGCTCCAAATATTTTGCACCCTTACCTTTAGGCTATAGGATCCGTGCCCGAAAGGGGGATGTGAAAAGGATGGGACAATACCTCATACTGAGAGGCCCTTTGAAGGTCCCGCCTCTTGGGGGAGGTGTATAAGGGTGAATTTTTGATGGATGGTGGGTTCACTAGGAAACTTTTGAATGGCAGTTTCCACGCCTAGGTTGGGAATGTGTTTGATGTGTTCAGTTTTAGCTTTAATCATCCAAGTCCTAGGTTTGGCCAAATGAATCTAAATTGTTCTATATGAAATGCAGATTTAAATGAATATAGAAAACAAATTTAAATAGAAAACATAGAGAACAAGCTAAGTGAGAAAAACCATACCTGATTCCGGATGTCTGATGGAGGTTCTGATTTTTGAAGCAGTCCAAATCGCCTCTAATCTGATAGGATCGTCTGAGACCTGACGAATTCATCAGAGACCTGCAATCAGAGAAATAGACACAGAATACAAAAAATGCAGCTATGCTGATAAAGGAAAATGATGTGAAATGATAATAATGATGTTAATAAGATAATCCCAAATAGAAATGCAAGTAAATTATCATGCTTTAATAGCTAATCATGATTTTATTATGTACTTAAGCTACATGGGTGAACTCCAAGATGTAGAATAATAGAAAATAATAATAAAACTAACTAGATGCAGAATAAAATAGCATAAAGATATAGGAAAAATGCAAACTTTGGGCACTGATTGCCCCCAATGTCGGCTGTAGACGAAATCGTCTAGAGAAGACGAAATCGTCTCGAATTGTGGAGTGATCGTTCGAGATCGTACAAGATCGTCTGTGATGATCTGAGCTTGCTCTGGCTAAAGAATGACAAAGTTCCTACAAGAAAATTCAAAAGGGGGCAAAGGAAAACAGTAGTCTAAGACATTCTAATGCATGTAAAACTCGAAGTGCAGTAAAATTCAGCCAGGGGAATGTCAAAGGGAGGGCCTAAGATTAAATAGGCATAGGAAGGAGGTTGGGAGGTTGGAGATCATACCAATTTGGGAGATCTCCAACAGGGGAGGTCTCTAACTACGTAGACACACTTTTGCCCCGGTTAGAGATGTCGTTGAAACATAAGCTAATTATGAAAAATCAGTTTTGGGACGAAATCGTCTGGACGTTCTTCTCCAGAAGAATTCATTCGATCTGAGGCGATATCATCTGATCGACGACAATATCATCCAATAGTCACAACAAATCCTAAAAATGGCACGAAAAATAAGGGGAGCGGTTTAACAGGCGGTTAACGGGCGTTCGAGATTGAAATTTGAATTTGAATTATTACTAAGGTAATTTTAATTATTTGCTAAGGTTTACTGTGCCAATTTTAGGGTGCTACATTTTGCCCCCTCTTTAGTGAATTTTCCAAAGAAAATGTGTTAAAGAAGAGTTCTTCTCGATTTACGAGAAAGCAAAAATTTATTCCTATTTTTAGGCGACGATTCTAGGTCGAATCGTACGACAGCTTACTATGGTGCCCCCTCCGTATTTTTACCCAAATCGAACGTTTCAGGTAAAAATGCGAAAAAGCAAAATTAGAATGTTGTTAATTTGTTTTTTAAATAAAATTAAGAAAATAGGGAAAAACCCTAATTCATTGTTACTGTTCATTTTCCTAGTTTCTAGAGCTATGTAGACAAGATGGTTGAGATAGCGCACAGATCGACAGAGGTCCGGTGTGGGCTACGGGTAAGGGTCCAAACTTAATTTAGAATGCTTTAATTTTGAATTTCATGCTTTTTAGATTAATTTTGAATGATTTTTGAGCATCGCGACCATTTTTGGGCCGTCAACATCATTGGGACGAAATCGTCTCATTTTCGTCAAAATTGTCTCAATATCATCGATTTCATCCAAGGGCGAAATCGACGATATGGGGACGATTTCGTATAATAAGGGATGATTCCCTCTTATGAAATTGGAGATGAGTTTGCTCAAATTTTGGACGATATCATCCAATAGTGGATGATATCATCATTTGTATGAGATTGAACTTGTTTTACTTGCATTTTTAATCATTGGTTTATTAATGATTTTTATTGTTTTGTTGTTTATGTTACAGAGAGGATACTAAAGAGCCAGGAATGAAAATACGGTGGTTTGAATGATGACTTGGCCGCTCTATCTTAGGAAGAGCAATATTAGTTGGCTCAAGTCGGCTTGCAGCATGTGGCAGATATGCCACAGGTTTCTACAAATATGGGGCTATTGACAACACTAGCAGAGAGGTGGTATTCGGGTTCTTGTTTTCGGTTATCGATAGGGGAGATGACTCCCACATTGGAGGATGTATGGAGGATTTTGAGGATCCCCATAAAAAGATGGCTAATAACTCCTGTGGCCAATCAAGGCCTCACGATGATGCGACTGTGCGAAGATCCGAGCTTCACCCTGGAGAAGGGCGGAGTGAACATCGAGTCACTATGCCAGATGCCTAGAGCATCTAGATTGACACAGGTTTTGGTTGGGGTGGTAGGTGGTCTACTACTATGCCATCAAAGTGGATGTAGACTACCATGGCTACTGACAGATGTGGTCTATGACATGAGAGACCATGGGTATAGGTTTGCTTGGGGGAGCTTTGTACTATGCCGATTGTATAGGATCCTGCATGGGGCGTATACAATGGCGGTCGATGTTTGGTCATGAAATCACTATTGTAGGTTTGGTGTTGGGAGCACATCATGATGCAAAGGCCGATAGGGCTCCCACTGATAGGGATTGAAGGGAAGAGGCCCCGAGTTTTCTACTGGTGGCTTCAAAGAGGGTCACAACGACGGATAGATCTGCCAATGTCCCGGAGACTACTTGACGACCTTGTCTTTGACCAGATCACCTGGAGGCCTTGGAGAGATCATTTAGGGTGGGCCGAGGATGGACAGGAGCTGGCTTGCATTAGGTGAACTTGTTGGCTAAGGATGGAGAGGAGAGAGGTGGAGCTCCATTGCTATGATAGAGTTTTGAGGCAGTTCACCCTACAGCAGAGGATCCCATCTCTCAGGGACTATGAGTTTTCCTGGATCGTCTGGGATAACACTATAGTCAATAGGGCTCTAAATATGCAGCACTTTTGAAGTGAGGATGCAGACGATACCCCCATTCAGCTAGTGTATGGGGACGATGCAGGGGTTGCTGATGGTTACGATGCCTGGTATGCAGGCATCTGCCCTCCTCGGATGACTAGGGCTCAGGGTCTGATTCATGCAGTTATGCATTAGATGGGGAGGCAGTGCTAGGTGGCCATTGAGGTGCCATAAGGTCATAGTGGGAGAGAGCAGAGGGGGCCACAGGCTCAGTAGAGGCCACGACAATGGGAGAGGAGGGAGGAGAGACCCCCTTCTCCATGGAGAGAGAGGCCACCATCACCCGATAAGGGCAAGGGTGTCGAGGTACGAGAGAGTAGCGAGATGGCTACTCTTCGGGTGGAGACTGTCCCTCTCCAGGATTAGGTGCAGTCCTTGTAGGATGAGGCTACATGACAATGAGAGGAGGCCACACAGCTCAAATATGAGGTCGCGTGCCTTAGAGCACGGAGCAGAGGGGCTAGCACTTAGGACCTAGCATGGGCTATTGCCTAGATCACATTCTATCAGACGCTATACCACCATATGGTGCCAGAGGAGTAGAGGTTACCACTGTCGGCCCCCATTATGGAGCCTGTCATGATGAGGTCATTGAGGACATCATTACGATCAGAGTCCAGGACTCATAGCACCACACAAACTACAATGGGGCCAACTCGTCCATCTCGAGGCGAGGGAGGAGATGAGGCTGAGAGCTTGAGGGGTTCTCGAGGCTAGTTGCTACACACTCCACTACACAGATTGATACATAGTATTTATTATTTTTGATAGGGAATTGAGTATGCCGAGGTACAGATTATGGCATACCGATCCAGTTTTGAGATGATGTATATATTGTTGATATAAATATATAGATGAGATATTTTTGATCATATGACTTGTCTTATGTGTTTGTATGATGCTTTAATGTTTTGATTTGTTTGATTTGATGATTCATGTAATTATGTCGTTTGGAAATATTATGACTTTATGTCATGCTTTAAAATTTAAATGAAATAATATGATGTAAACAAATTGGTTGTTTGTGGGATAATTTGATAAAAATAAAAGGGACTTTTAACAATAATTTCAAAGGACATTGTCGCTATTTATGACCATTTCATGGAGTCGTCGCTCGCTAAGTCGTCAAGCTAATCCTGGTATAGAAATATTTCTAGAAGTAAAAGAGTGCTTAAGAGACTGTCTTAAGACTTTGTTGTGATGATGCAAATGATGATGATGATGGTGATTTGTTTTCAGATTTCCATGAAAATATTATGCATGAAATATATTTAAAAAAAAAATGATTTTTGCTAGGCATAAATTCCTAAGTGTGATAAAATTTTTGAATAATTCCCTAGGAATTATACCATCATTGCAAAATTGAAGTTTGACATAATGACATGAAATAGTAACAAGTGTTTGTTTGTTTGTAAAGCATAATTGTGTAACATAATGATGCAAGTCACATGTTTTGATGATTTTTGTTTTAAAATAAATGGAAAAGAAAATTAGAATGATGGTTTGCGCTAGGCATAGAATTATAGGTATAGAATTATACCATCATCGCGAAATCCAAAGAAGAAAATAAATTGTTGGTTTTATTGCAAGATGCATTTTTGAATTTTGATAAACAAAAAAATAATAATATGAAAATTTTTGTTTGAAATTATTTTTGAGATTTTGTGAGAAGATGTATGTAATTGCTTTGATACAAAACAAAAATTCTGAAATAAAAGGATAAAATTATTCCAAAAAGAGTTACAGAAATATCTTAAATTATCTCAAAGAGAAATGTAGATTTATAAGGAATCCTCATGTGCAAATGTGAATTCATTACCGATCTTGATTTATCATAATGATACAAAATCTCTCAAATACAAATGTGTATGCGATTGTATTGTTCATTTACCAATTTTGAGCAAGATAATTTGATACAAGTGATTTGAATTAACCAAATAAGTGTTCATTAACCATACCAGACTACTATGTAAGTCGAGTTATCAAGAGCTAGCTAATCCATAAGCAGACATAGGTCTGTACAAAAGAATGTCGCTAATGTAACAGACATATCACCATGCTAGGAGTTACCCAAGGCCAAGCGGGTTGGGCACAAACCACCCGTTATGGGGCTTACCTCACATTTTTTGAATAATTAAGAATTCCAGGGATTCAATCTCATCAACCCTTCTTTTCTTTTCAATGGGTAGGGAAAGGATTTTTATTGCTTTTGCTTTTGCTTGTTTCGCTTTCTTTGATTTCTTTTTCTTTTCTCTTTTGCTTTGATATTTGAGATAATGCTGAAATAGTGCTAAGAGAGTACAAAATGATTCTAAAATAATGCTTATTTTTCTCATGATTTTGCTTGATTTTTCTTTTTCTTTTGCTTCCTATTCTAGGGATACTTGCTCGGATTAGTTATAAAGCAAGTGATTTTTATTCTGGGTATGGGTGAGCTTGTCCTTTTGTCAATTCTCAAAGATTTTAGACCATGTGCATGATAGGATAGCAGGGGAAACTTTTCGCTCAAGAAACCACTTCTACTATGTAGCATAGCATGGACATTACAAATATTAGCATTTTATTGTGAAAGGATATGCTTGGTTTAAGTAAATAACAAGATCAATTATCCGTGCTCAAACTTTATTTAATTGAATTTTGTGGACTTTGATATAAGAGAGATTAGTAATCATGCCAGATAAAATCAAGATATTTATTTTTGTGTTTGCAAAAGTGAGAGATTCCAAATAAATGCTAATTTATCCAAAATAATTTGAAAATATAACTGCAATACTTTAAGAATAAATATATACAACTGTTGGCAATTTTGGGTACCTTGGGTACATTGCTTTTGCTCAAGTGAATAAGTTGTCATTGATGTCAAGAAGCTGTTAAAGGAATTTGATTTGATGTAAAATAATTTGTTTTGATGAAGGTTCGGCATGACAGGTTCGAAAGAAAGTAAGTTTGAAAAATGTCGCGATATCGCGACATGTCGCATTTTCGCGACTTAAGCAGGAGAGAGAAAGCTTTCTAGAAAAGTGTCACGATATCGCGACATGTCGCATTTTCACGACTTGAGCAGGTGAGAGAAAGCTTTTTAGAAAAGTGTCACGATATCGCGACATGTCACAGTTTCGCGACTCAAAGAGGAGAGAGAATGTTCGAGTCAAAAATGTCACGATTTCGCGACATATTGCAAGGAAGGTTGGTCGAACAAAAAAGTGTCACGATTTCGTGACATGTTGCAGGAGAGAGAGTCCGAAAGAAAAAGTGTCACGATATCGCGACATGTCAGGTTTTCATGACCTGAAGAAAAGAAAAGTGCTAAGGAGAAAAAGTGTCACGATTTCGCGACATGCAGCAAAGGGAAGAGTCTGAAATGAGAACTGTCACGATTTCGTGACAGGTTGCAAAGAAGACGTACGGAAGCTGAAAGCATCATGATTTTGTGACAGGTTGAAAAGAAGTCGTACGGATGCAGAAAGTGTCACGATTTCATGATAGGTTGAAGAGAAAGCTTATGGATGCAGAAAGTGTCATGATTTCATGACAGAGACAGTAAGCAAGTCTTCAACAGAAGAAGCGTCATGATTTCACGACGAATTCAAGAAGGAAGAGCTCGAAGGTGAAAGCGTCATGATTTTGTGACATGTTCTAGTTTCATGGGCGTAAGGCAGAGAAAAACACAAGGCAGCGAAAGTGTCACGATTTCGTGACATGTTCCATTTTTGCTAGTGCAAGCAGACAAGAGTGCAAGGAAGAGAAAGTGTCACGATTTCGTGACAGATTGAGATGGCAGCGTTCGGTTGGAGAAAGTGTCACGATTTCATGATAAAAACACAAAGCAGGTCTTCAATAGGAGAAGTGTCACGATTTCATGATAGAAGCCAAGTTGTGAACTATGAAGACAGAAGTGTCACGATTTCATGATAGAAGTGAAGTCGGAGTCTGCAGAGGTAGAAGTGTCACGATTTCGTGACAAAAGCAAAGTTGATGCTGACAAAGACAAAAGTGTCGCGATATCACGACAAGAGCTTAGATGAAGTCGTTAAAGGCTAAAGTGTCACGTTTTCATGACAAAAGGCAAAAGAAAGTGTACGGTTGCAAAGGTGTCATGATATCGCGACATGTTGTAGTTTCACGATAGAAGCTACAGAAGAGTTGCAGAGGCAGTGAGGCCGACAAAGTTAAATTTGGGCCGACGAAGATTAGGGTTTGCAGCCGACGTAGTTTAGGGTTGTGCAGCCGACTAAGATCAAGGTTTTGATCTTGAAAGTATTAGTATAAAAGGAGGGTTGTTCGAAGAGTTAAAGTATCAATTTTGTGTGTGCGTTCGAAGTGCGACATTCGTAGATAGAGTGCGGGGGAGAAGTCCGATCGCTGAGAGCAGAGTGCAAAATTTGATAGTAGTGTACAGAGTGCATTTTGTTGAATCGTCTAAGTGAGAGAGATCACAAGGAATCAGAGTACGTGAAGATGGTGCTGTTGTGTTTGCACACAGAGAGCAAAAAAGTGCAAAGCTATGGGGTGCATCATTTTTGCGACGTTCGGTGATAGTGCGCAGGCTTTGATGGTTTTGGACAAGTCATTGAGAGGGATTGTTGCACAGATTTGAGCAAGTTTTTCTTGAGCTTGTGAAGCAGTTTGGGTAGGTTCTAGTAAGAACTTGCAAAGCAGATCTGAGACAAGTCTTGGTGAAGACTTGGGTGAAGATCAAGCAAGCTTTAGTGAAAGCTTGTGAACCACTTTTGTGAACCAGATTTGAGGACCAGTTGAGGACAGAGATTGGTGCAGATTCGAGGACATTTGTGCCAGACCGAAGGACTGTGTTTGGTGCAGATCAGAGAAAGAGAACGAGGACATTTGTGCTAAACCGAAGGACTATGTTTAGTGCAAATTCGAGGACCAGCTTTGGAGGTGATAGAGTTGAGGGCAGAGGTCTCCAGCTAGAGCAGGGAGGACAGGTGTCTTCTATGGATAGAGTTCCATTTGCTAAGGGCAGCGGAGGCAGAGGTCTTCTAGAGGATCACCAGTCAGAGCAGAGCTAGGGGATTTGTGTCTCCTTTGGGTTGGTGCCCATAAACATTGTAATCGGGAAAGGTATTCCCAGAATTTGATTTGATAAAATTTAGTGAAATATTTTATCCGTGGAGTAGCCCACATTGGGTGAACCACGTAAATTGTTGTGTCTCTATTGTGGATGGTATTTTGTGCATTGTTTTGATTACGGCTATTGATACTGCTATCTATACACTCGCATAATTTTGAATTGAAGTATAAAGGAAAAAGTAAAAAGAGGTCTTATACTGTTCACCCCCCCTCTCAAGTATAAGCTTGTGTTCTTCAATTGGTATCAGAGCGGGTGCCTTCGAAAAGTTTAACAGACTTGAAGGAAAAGCCAGTAAAGAACACAATGGATTATTCAAGTGGCAACGCAACACCTATTCTTGATGGATCAGATTTTGGTCTTTGGAGTGCAAGGATGAAGGTTCATCTAATGGCACTTGGGAATGAGGTTTGGGAAGTGATTGAAGATGGGTACACTATTCCTGAACATGGTCCTTATACTAAAGAAGACAGGCTCCTACATCACAGCAATTCAAAAGCAATGAATGCAATCTCGAAAGGTTTACAGAAGGCAGATCTTACCAAGGTGATTCACCGCAAGACAACTAGTGAAATGTGGAAACAATTGCAGGTGGTTCACACAGGTGATGTAAATGTCCGAAAGGCTAAGTTGAGACACTTCAAAGGTATGTTTGAACAACTCAAGATGAATGATGATGAAAATATTAGTGACTACATGCTTCGTATGGATGAGGTTGTTAACTCCATGAAAGACTTAGGTCTTGAGCTTGCTGAAAATGATGTTTGTGATAAGATTTTAAGATCTCTTCCTAATAGATTTAGTGAAAATATTTTTGCTATTGAGGAAGCTAAAGATTTGGATAAGTTGAAAAAGGATGAGCTCCATAGTATACTTGCAGAATTTGAGTTGAGAACTCAAGTGAAGGTTGATGTCAAGAAAGAGGCAACTTTCAAGGCTACCAAGAAATCCAAGGGTAAACGACTTCAAGAGAGTGATGAGTCTTCCAGTGATGAAGAGGCATATTACAGCAAGAAAGGCAAGTTCTCTAGAAAGCACAAAAGCATGAAAAATATAAGATGTTTCAATTGTGGAAAGTTTGGTCATTATGCTACTGACTGTACTGTTCCCAAGAACGAAAGTGATGAAGATATACAGGATTCTAAAAGCAAGGATTCTGAAAAGCACAAGCATCACAGGAAAAACAAAGATGAGCACAACAATCAAGGAAAGAGGTATTCTCACAAGCACAAGAAGAGTTTATACCTAGACAAAGCAAGTAAGTGTTCTAGTAGTGATAGTGAAAGTTCTTCAAGTGATACTGAAAATGAGATGTTGTTCATATCAGAAAAAGAGGAAGAACCGAAACATAGATTCATTATCATGAAATGTCTTAGATGTGGAAATTTTGGTCACCTTGAGGATGATTGCACAAATAATGATTTGGTTTCTAGTATGTATGAGGATGCTTCAGAAAACTATAAGGAAGATGCATGTATGGTTTTTGAAAAAGGTAGCACCTCTAGTGATAGGAAATCTGAAAAAGGGTTTGATGATTCAGAAAGCAAACAAATAAAGGATCTAGAAAGTGAACTTACTAACGCTCTTAGTGTTTTGAAAAAGGAAAGAAAGAAGAATGCTAGACTCAAGGATAAGTTAGATGAATGTTGTATGGAGAGAGATGATCTTATAGAAAGTCTCGACGTCTCTATGGCTAAGACACAAGAACTCAAGGATGAGTTAGAGTCTAAGGTTCTTGAGTATAGTGAGTTAGAACAGAAAATGGCTTCTTTGAAAGAGGAAACTAAAGAGTACAAGGATAAGCTTTACAGGTTTCAAGATAGCTCCAAAAAGGTTAAGTCACTCATCAAAGGTCAAAGAAAGACAACGGATAAAACAGGCCTTGGTTTTGTCAAGGAACAAGCTGGAGAGTCTAGTAAGAGACTCCAAAAGGAAGAGAGTTCTGATGAGGAAAGTATTTCAGATTATGAGTCCTTGGATGATAGATGCGTAGAAATAGAAAACAAAATTCAGAATGAAAAGAAGAAGTTTTCAGGACCCAAGAGGTCGAATAAAGGTAAATTTCACGATAGATGTTTTGCGTGTTACAGGTTTGGTCACATGGCTGCACATTGCATGGCTCAAGTGAAGAAGGTGAACGGCAATTTCAGAAGCGCTAGTTTCTTTCGAGGGTATTGCTACTCTTGTCAACAGTTCGGGCACAAGGCAGTCTATTGCAAGGTAAATAACAGGAACAGGTTTGATCAGAACAGGTTTAGGCAGAACTGGCGGATTCAAAGAACAGGTATGCCTAAAAGAAATAACATTGTTACTTGTTATAAGTGCAACAATGAAGGTCACACAGCTAGACAGTGTAGAGCTAAACTTTCAAGGTACAGGAATAGGAACAGTGGTATAAATAGGTCCAAGGATCAAGGCATGAACAAAAATAGGGATGAGAACAAGAACAAGAACAGTGACAAGAACATGAATGATAACAGGAAAAAGAACAGTGACAAGAACAGGAATACGGGCAAAGAGTTCAAGAGAAGGCCCGACAAGGAAATTATAGACGCTGATGATGATCAGTGCCTAATGGGAGTTTTACTCCCACCCTAGAATTAATCACCTCATCAGGAGGTGGGGGAGGGACTAAGCTAAGAGGCTCATTCTTAGTCCCGAGCCCCAAAGGTGACCCTTTGCCATTGATGACAAAGGGGGAGAAATATGAGTAAGGGGGAGAGCTTCAAGTGAAGAGGAAAGCTTCAAGTCAGGGGGAGCAAAACCTCAAAGGCAGTTTCTCAGTTGTTAGCACAGTTGGTTTCAGTTTTGGCTCCTAAGACGTGTTTTCAGTAAAGGTTTGCCATCAATGACAAAGGGGGAGATTGTTGGCAATTTTGGGTACCTTGGGTACATTGCTTTTGCTCAAGTGAATAAGTTGTCATTGATGTCAAGAAGCTGTTAAAGGAATTTGATTTGATGTAAAATAATTTGTTTTGATGAAGGTTCGGCATGACAGGTTCGAAAGAAAGTAAGTTTGAAAAATGTCATGATATCGCGACATGTCGCATTTTCATGACTTAAGTAGGAGAGAGAAAGCTTTTTAGAAAAGTGTCACGATATCGCGACATGTCGCATTTTCGTGACTTGAGCAGGCGAGAGAAAGCTTTTTAGAAAAGTGTCACGATATCGCGACATGTCGCAGTTTCGTGACTCAAAGAGGAGAGAGAATGTTCGAGTCAGAAATGTCACGATTTCATGACATATTGCAAGGAAGGTTGGTCGAACAAAAAAGTGTCACGATTTCATGACATGTTGCAGGAGAGAGAGTCCGAAAGAAAAAGTGTCACGATATCACGACATGTCAGGTTTTCATGACCCGAAGAAAAGAAAAGCGCTAAGGAGAAAAAGTGTCACGATTTCGCGACATGCTACAAAGGGAAGAGTCTGAAATGAGAACTGTCACGATTTCGCGACAGGTTGCAAAGAAGACGTACGGAAGCTGAAAGCATCACGATTTTGTGACAAGCTAAAAAGAAGTCATACAGATGAGAAAGTGTCACGATTTCACGACAGGTTGAAGAGAAAGCTTATGGATGTAGAAAGTGTCATGATTTCATGACAGAGATAGTAAGCAAGTCTTCAACAGAAGAAGCGTCATGATTTCATGATGAATTCAAGAAGGAAGAGCTCGAAGGCGAAAGCATCACGATTTTGTGACATGTTCCAGTTTCATGGGCGTAAGGCAGAGAAAAACACAAGGCAGCGAAAGTGTCATGATTTCGTGACATGTTCCATTTTTGCTAGTGCAAGCAGACAAGAGTGCAAGGAAGAGAAAGTGTCACGATTTCGTGACAGATTGAGATGGCAGCGTTCGGTTGGAGAAAGTGTCACGATTTCATGACAGAAACACAAAGCAGGTCTTCAATAGGAGAAGTGTCACGATTTCACGACAGAAGCCAAGTTGTGAACTATGAAGACAGAAGTGTCACGATTTCACGACAGAAGTGAAGTCGGAGTCTGCAGAGGCAGAAGTGTCACGATTTCACGACAAAAGCAAAGTTGATGCTGACAAAGACAAAAGTGTCACGATATCGCGACAAGAGCTTAGATGAAGTCGTTAAAGGCTAAAGTGTCACGTTTTCATGACAAAAGGCAAAAGAAAGTGTACGGTTGCAAAGGTGTCACGATATCGCGACATGTTGTAGTTTCACGACAGAAGCTACAGAAGAGTTGCAGAGGCAGTGAGGCCGACAAAGTTAAATTTGGGCCGACGAAGATTAGGGTTTGCAGCCGACGTAGTTTAGGGTTGTGCAGCCGACTAAGATCAAGGTTTTGATCTTGAAAGTATTAGTATAAAAGGAGGGTTGTTCGAAGAGTTAAAGTATCGATTTTGTGTGTGCGTTCGAAGTGCGACATTCGCAGATAGAGTGCGGGGGAGAAGTCCGATCGTTGAGAGCAAAGTGCAAAATTTGATAGTAGTGTACAGAGTGCATTTTGTCGAATCGTCTAAGTGAGAGAGATCGCAAGGAATCAGAGTGCGCGAAGACGGTGCTACTGTGTTTGCGCACAGAGAGCAAAAAAGTGCAAAGCTATGGGGTGCATCATTTTTGCGACGTTCGGTGATAGTGCACAGGCTTTGATGGTTTTGGACAAGTCATTGAGAGGGATTGTTGCACAGATTTGAGCAAGTTTTTCTTGAGCTTGTGAAGCAGTTTGGGCAGGTTCTAGTAAGAACTTGCAAAGCAGATCTGAGACAAGTCTTGGTGAAGACTTGGGTGAAGATCAAGCAAGCTTTAGTGAAAGCTTGTGAACCACTTTTGTGAACCATATTTGAGGACCAGTTGAGGACAGAGATTGGTGCAGATTCGAGGACATTTGTGCCAGACCGAAGGACTGTGTTTGGTGCAGATCAGAGAAAGAGAACGAGGACATTTGTGCTAAATCGAAGGACTGTGTTTAGTGCAAATTCGAGGACCAGCTTTGGAGGTGATAGAGTTGAGGGCAGAGGTCTCCAGCCAGAGCAGGGAGGACAGGTGTCTTCTATGGATAGAGTTCCATTTGCTAAGGGCAGCGGAGGCAGAGGTCTTCTAGAGGATCACCAGTCGGAGCAGAGCTAGGGGATTTGTGTCTCCTTTGGGTTGGTGCCCATAAACATTGTAATCGGGAAAGGTATTCCCAGAATTTGATTTGATAAAATTTAGTGAAATATTTTATCCGTGGAGTAGCCCACATTGGGTGAACCACGTAAATTGTTGTGTCTCTATTGTGGATGGTATTTTGTGCATTGTTTTGATTACGGCTATTGATACTGCTATCTATACACTGCATAATTTTGAATTGAAGTATAAAGGAAAAAGTAAAAAGAGGTCTTATACTGTTCACCCCCCCTCTCAGTATAAGCTTGTGTTCTTCAACAACAAATATTTTTGAGGAGTTTGATAATTTTGACTCTCTCTCTTCTTTATTTTTTATTTTTGGTTTCGAAAGAGTCAATAATATTGCTGTTTGTTTTTGTTTAAACAGCTTTTATATATTTTTAAAATGAGACAACATGCAAAATATATACAAATGATGAAATGACCAAATTTTATGCGTAATATCGCTTAAGATGCATAATATTCATAGGTTCTTTTAAATATTTACCATCTAAGGTAGCTAATTTGTATGCTCCCGATTCAAATTTAGCAGTGATAATATATGGTCCAAGCCAGTTGGGTTCAAATTTACCTTTAAGGTCTTTAGTTGCATTAGTATTTTTTTTATTTTCTTTTAAAACAAGGTCGTCGACCTCAAAGGATCGATGACGAACTTTCTTAGCATATGATCTTTTAAGCTTGTTTTGGTAGGCACGAAGATGCTCCAAAGCATTGATGCACTTTTCATCTAGGAGTTCCAGCTGATCGAGTCTCGCACACTCGATATTCATCTCCTACTTCGGTATCTTGAAGTAGTAGAGCCAAAGAAGGAACTTCTAATTCAAAGGGAAAAATAGCTTCAACGCCATAAACCAAGACAAAAGGTGAAGTACCTGTGGGAGTACGAACACTAGTGCGATATGCCCACAAAGCTGGATATAATTGAATGTGCCAGTCACGGCCAGATTTATTGACCAATATTTTAAGGATTTTAATTAATGTTTTATTAGATGCTTCTGCTTGGCCATTACCTTGAGGATAATAGGGAGTGGACCAGCGATGTTGAATCTTATATTTTTGGCATAATTTCTTAACATCTTTATTTTTGAAACAAGTTCCATTGTCTGAGATGAGATTTGCAAGAATTCCAAACCTACAAATGATTTGATTAAAAATAAATTTAGAGACTTGTGTTCCAGTGTAGGAAGCTAAAGGCATAGCTTCAACCCACTTCGTAAAATACTCAGTGGCGGTTATGATGAATTTGTGTCCATCAGATGACACAGGATTAATTTTGCCAATAATGTCTAAGCCCCATTTTGAAAAGGGCCAAGGAGATGAAATAGCCTCGCAGTTCTTGTGCAGGGGCATGGACAAGGTCAGCATGTTTCTGGCACTTGTCGCAATGGCGCACATAATCATGTGCATCAGTTTCCATGGTAGGCCAAAAGTAGCCTATCCTAAGGAGCTTTTTAGCAATGACACTACCACTGAAGTGTCCTCCACAAGATCCATCGTGGGCTTCACTCAAAGCTGATTTGGATTCTTCTAGATTCAAACATCTCAATAGGATACCTTCAAAAGATCTCCTATATAAAGTATTGCCAATTATTACAAATCGACTTGCTCGTCTACGTAATAACCGACGTTGGTTTCTATTAGAACTCGGCAGGGAAAGTCCCATTGTGAAGAAAATCAAATATATCCGTATACCAAGGTTCAGGAGTAGTTTCATTGATTAGAAACACATCCAAAGGTTCTTAGCATGACTTATTTGAAGCGGGTTCCTGAAGTCGATGAATAATGATGGTGGCATATTCGTCATCTAACTCCAAGGGCAGAAGAGATGCAGCTGCGGCCATAGCATCAGCCGCACGGTTGCTAGTTCGAGGAATAGCTTCCAAGGTAACTTGATCAAATAGAGATATTAAGTGTAAAACATATGCTTTATATGGGCATAATTTATCATCTCTGGTCTGATAAACATCATTGATTTGATTTATGACAAGTTGAGAGTCACCAAAAACCAATAAAATTTTGATTTTTAATGCCAAAGCAGCTCGTAATCCAAGGATTAGAGCTTCATATTCGGCAATGTTATTGGTGCAAGCAAATGTTAATTTAAAGGACAAAGGTATAAGATGTTTTTGTGGAGATATTAAAATAATACCCACATCAGCCCCACTCATGCATCGGGCTCCATCAAAGTATAAGGACCATTGTTCAACATGGTCTGCCTCTAGTTGAAGGCATTCATCAGGAAACTCAATGATGAGGGGATGGGTAGACTCTAAGGGTGCAACAACTAATTGATCTACTATGATTTGACCCTTAACAAACTTTTGTCCTATGAACGTGAGTTCAAACTCGCTTAGAGCAAGAACCCACTTTGTTGTACGACCCGATAAATAAGGTCGACTCATGAGATACCGCAAGGGATCATATTTAGCAATGACATATGTTTTCTGACTGAGCATATAATGGCGTAGTTTTTGTGTAGAAAATATGACTGCTAGACATAATTTTTCTAATATGGTATAGCGGGTTTCATAACTGATTAAGGTTCGGCTAATGTAATAATTAGCACGTTCTTTCTTCTCATCATCAAGTTGAGCTAACATAGCTCCTAAGGCAGAATCAGAAGCAAAAATGTACAAGATAAAATGAGCGATCAGGTCTAGGCGGTGAAAGCATAGGTGGGTTAAGGAGGTATTGTTTGAGAAGTTCAAAAGCTTCCTTACATTCGTCGTCCCAATTAAAAGGGACATCCTTCTTAAGAAGCTTAAGAAAGGGATCGGTTTTGTCCGCCAGCTTATCGATGAAGCGACGGATAGCTTGAAGCTTACCTTGTAAACTTCGTAACTCAGATATATTGGTAGGTGCGGGCATATCAGTGATAGCCGCAATCTTGAGAGGGTCAATTTTGATACCACGTAAAGAAACTAAAACCCCTAATAGTTTACCGGACTTGACTCCGAATATACATTTAGTGGATTTAATCGAATAAGATATTCTCTTAACCGATTAAATACTTTTCTCAAATCATCTAAATGATCATCTTCATTAATAGAGCGAGCTATAATATCATCTACATAATCATGTAGGATATCATGCATCATATCATGAAAGATATAAGTCATGGCTCGTTGATATGTTGCACCTGCATTCTTTAAACCAAATGGCATCACTTTCCAACAAAAGGTACCCCAAGGGGTAATAAAGGCTGTTTTAGCCTGATCTTCAGGAGCTATCCTGATCTGATTATAACCAGAAAATCCATCCATTAGGGACATCATTCCACTCCCCGTAGTAAAATCAATGATTTGATCCATGTTGGGAAGAGGAAAATCATCTTTAGGGCATGCAGCGTTAATATCTCTAAAGTCTGTGCAAACCCTAACTTTGGTAGCTTCTTTCTTGGTGACTGGAACTACATTCGAGATCCATTCAACATAATCAATAGCTTGTATAAAAATAACATTCAAGAGTTTTTCTAACTCCCCTTTGACTAGCAAGGCCACTTTGGGATGCATTTTTCTAAGTTTCTGTTTAACAGGTTTAGCATCCGGATGGACTACTAGGTGATGCATGACTATAGAAGGGTCTAAACCTGGCATATCTTCATATGTCCAAGCGAAGACATCTTCATATTCTTTAAGGAATGCAATGTATTGCTCTTGTTTTTCTTGACTTAATTCTGATCCAATACTGATGATGTGAGGATTATCCTCAGTTCCAATGTTAACCTTAATGACGTTTTCTACTTCCATGTGTAGATCTCTTTCAAAATTAGGTGGGGCGGGTGAAACGCCCAATTCTTGTAATTCCTTTAAGGTTAACTTGGATAATTCATCTTGAGGAGTCGTGGCCTCAAGCTGGGCTATAGTAGGTATAGAACCATCAAAATAAAAACCATTGTGTAACAACTCTTCAACGGAGACATCATGGAAAATATCTCCTTCCAACTCATCGTCGGATTCGACAATCATTTCAAGGTAGGCTATGGATAGCATATTGCAGGTAGAAGAATTATTCTTGGGATACAAAGAATCTTGTTTATCTAGATAATCTTGATAACATATGAGTTGATCATCATCCTCAAATGGAAAGGGCTGACCCTTACTAGGAAATAGGCCCACACCACATCGGGCAGGCCATGGTTCTACCTCGAAAGGTTCTTTCATACCATTTTGGAAAGGTCCCAAACCTTTCCCTTTATATCCCAATTTAAGCATTATGGGTTTAGCTTTAATATATTCATTAGCAAAATAGCATCGAGCATATCCATCACAATGCGTCTTGATGTTTCGGGGTATTCTTCCCCAATCATATCCTTTATAAATAAAAGCACAACTCTCGACTTGGTAGATACTTCCCATAGGTTGTGGGAGGCCCAAGGTACGAGGAGAAGGTGGGAAATTATTTAAGAGAAGGGAATCTTGCATAGAAGCATTTGTTTTTTCTGATATAAGAATTTTAGATAAATCAGGTAAGAGCTCATCAGAAAGAGCATAAGAGGTAGAAGGATCATTCCCTATATCTTTAGATGTGGAAGGTATGATAGATGTAGATAATGTGGAGGTGTTAATAAATGGGTCTATAGGTTTTGAAATTATAGGGATGGAACATGAAGGATTGGTTGTGGATTTAAGATCTTTTTGAGGTTCTAGTGTGGTTTGTTTAGAAGATTGTTGAGCTATATATGAGGGTGAAATTAATGGAGGAGAAATAGATGAAGTTATGGGTGTGTGTTTCACACGTTTAGATGAAAAATAAGAATTAGGATGTGTGGATGACAGAGCAGGGCAAAATTGAACTCCAACGGGTTCTGCCAAAGCACACATATCAAAGGGTCTAGGATCACCATGGATAGTGACCAACTGATTTTTAAATTCGAATTTAACACATTGGTGTAAAGTTGATGGGACAGCCCGCATCGCATTGATCCAAGGGCGACCCAAGAGTATATTGTATGATGCGGGGCAATGTACAATAAACACGGTCGTGTCTAAGGTTCTCGGACCAACTTGCAATGGGATGGTGATAACTCCACACGTTTCTTGTGTTTCGTCATTGAAAGCTTTTATGATCATATCCGTTTTCTTCATTTCATCACTTCTAAACCCAAATATTTGGTAGAAGTCAAAAGTGCATATGTTTAGAGATGAACCATTATCAATCAAGACTCTTTTAACAACTACATCTCCAATTAGGGCAGTAATATATAAGGGGTTATCCTTATGTAAACTATGTTGTGGGATATCTTTATCTCGAAAGTCAATACAATCGACTTCTCGAGTGATGATAGTATTGGACATGGCTTCAGAGTTGAATATTTTGAGGTACCATCATTTGGCTTAATGTGAGCATTAATTCATCCCTATGGGTAGGAGAAGATCTTAACAAGTCCAAAAGGGAAATTCTGGCTGTAGTATTGGATAATTGTTCATTAATATTGTAAGGAGGCTTAGGTTGAACATTAGACATATGATTCCCTTTATTGGGATTTTTCAAAATAAATGGAGCTGATCCATCATTCTGAGTTTGATCCTGTTGAGAATTTTGAGCCTGTTGTCCGGTAACAACTCCGATGGTACCTACAATGTTATATTGAAGATGCTGAATTGGTCTCGGTCTAGCGTTTATGGCTTGTTCATTAGGAAGGAACTGATTAGAAGAGGGTCGAGTAGTAACTCTTCTAGGAAATGGTTCTTCCGAAACCATAGAATCTGTGATAGGTTGAATAGGATCTGATTCATTTTTAGAACTATTCGATTGGTTTGAGGTGATGTCTATTTCACTTTCAGTATCCGATTCTACATCACTAGGATCCGGTGTTTGAGTATTATATAGGGGTCTGGACGTAACCATGGAGAAAGTTGTGCCAAATATTTGAGGATCCTGAATAGATAATTGTCCGCTAATAGTCCCTACATATCGGGTAGGAGGAGGGACATTATGATGCTCAATTTGATTGGCCACCTCTTTACCATGTTTTGGTAAAGGATGTTGAAATATATCTAATGATTGATTAGCATTTTGATTCTGATTTTGGGGAATGTTCTTTTGAGCATTATTAGGAGGATTTTGTTTAGGTTGAAAGGCTTGCACCTCCATTTCATTATTATCAATCAAGTCTTGTATTTTATGTTTTAATATTTTGCAAGAGTTTGTAGCATGTCCAGGTCCTCTATGAAAATCACAATGTAAATCAGCTCTGTATCCGGGTATAGTTGGATCGAGTTCCCGGATAGCTGGTAATTGAATCAAACCTCTTTCGAGTAATTGGGGTAGAATAGTTGATAATGGTTGATTCAATCTAGTAAATTCTCGAGGTGGTTTATCAGGAGGTTTTAATATAAACTTCTTCGTTGTTTTCATAGTATTAACATTAGCAATGTTTCTACTATCAGTGACTCCATCACCTACAACTTGTTTATTTTTATATTGATTTCTGGATGTTTTCTCATCATCTTTCTTTTTGAGCTGACCTCTTCTAATGAGAGCATCTTCCACCCTTCGAGCTAAGTCTATAGCTTGATCGAAGGTGGTTAAGGTAGCAGCTTGATAATTCATAGGATATTTGTTCTTGCAAATTATTAATAAAAATGTCCAACATTTCCCTATAAGGTAGCACAAAGTGCAGTTTTCCTATCAACTGCCTCCATCTAGCTAAGAAATCAGCAAAACATTCATCTTTGTCTTGTTTTAAGTTGTATAAATCTTTAATGGTCACGTGTCTCTCGATGTAGGCACTAAATTGATGGACAAAAGATTCAGCTGTTTCTTCAAAATTCCTCAAAGAATGAGTGGGCAATTGATAGTACCACTCTAATGCCATTCCTCCTAAACTTTTTGGGAACATTTTTAGTAATAGCAAGTCATCATGTGATATATCATGACATGCTATCCTAAACATGCGAAGATGCTCTATGGGATCTTCGGTTCCTTTATATATAGGCAGGACGGGCATGGGAAAGTGCTTAGGGTATGGCTGTGCTACAACTATGGGATCCAAAGGCTGACTACACATCTCTCGATAATTATACGAGGGATGGTAGGGATCTATCTGGTCCATGCGGGAAGCTAACTGTTTCACCATGGCTTCCAGATTACCGGTTTGCCCACCATATTGGTTCGGTAGGGCATTAATATGGGATTTGTGAGCATATGATGGAGGGACATGAAGATTAGATGCTATATTGCTATTGTGTAAATTGTTGGTAGGAAGGGTGTTATGAAGAAGTTTTGAAGTTGTATTATGTTGTATCCCAGATTGTTGAAAATTGGTGTTTGGCTTCATTTTAGGTTTTTGTCGATTTGAAGCATATTGATCAATAGTTTGGCGAAATAAAGCAGTGAATGAAGGTCTCTTTTGTGTGGGAATGATTTTAGGCTCAATAACAGGTTCCTTAGGGGGTTGGGTAACCAGTTGTTTTTGCATGTTCTGAATCATAGTGACCATATCTCTATTGGATGGTCCAGCTTTATCACTTTCTTGATCAACAAAGGACAAGGGATTAGTGTGTATGTTAAACATATCTTCCATGGCTGCTTGAGTGTCACTAATTTGTCCTCTATCAATACGAACTGCCATATTAAGAGCACCAATGTTATTATTGAGAAATTTCCAAAAATGATCTAAGTTATCAAAAGCAATAGTTCCATCTAGAGCCATTCTAGGGGATGAGGATCCTTCCTCTTTAACATTTTCTTCTTGTTCATCTACAACAAGCTCATCTTCTGGTTGTTCTAGAGTTTCTCCTTCTGGAATTGAATCCTCAGGAAGGACATTTGGGTTTTTTGTTTTGTTTCCTAACCAATCTTCTTCTTCTTCTTCTTCAGTTTGTTTACCATTCCTAAGTCTAGGCATTGTGCTTAAATTTAGATTTCAGCAAATATATATATATTTTTTATATATATATATATATATATATATATATATATATATATATATATATATGCAACAAGCTTAAGAGGTATATATTTTAATTATATACCTACTATAGTATTTAAAATAAAATGTTTTGGTTTTGTTATGTTTTTGTTGTTTTTTTCTTGTTTTTTATAACAATATTATAAAGATAACAAACAACACACTAAATGCAAGAAATAATAATAATGAAAGCAATGATCTAGTTTTCTATAAACAATTTATAAATATCATTAATGGGCTCAAGTTCTTCAGGAGTCATGAAATGTTCTTCTTCAAATTGAAAATTTTCTTTCAAGAATTTGACAAAAAGTGCTATAGTGATATTATCCGTCTCAGACTCTGGTTGGTAGAAATAAAGTTTCATGGCAATACTCTCGATATAACACAGCTCTAGGAACTCTCCTCCACCTTTCCCTATCCGTAAGAATGACCTCTTGGTCTTCTACATGACCTAGGAATTGGTGTATAACAGTTGCATTCTCGAGGTATTCCTCGAAGGTGAACAATTCTGAAGACACAAGAGCTCTCCTATAAGCTAACCACCTATGGCAAGCTCTCTGAAGTTCATGATAAAAAATGAGTTGATGAGGATCCAGGATTCTATCTAGGGCAAACCTCTTGATTTGCCTAAGTTCGGTTGATCTAGATGAAATAATACCTAATCTCCTATTAAGTTCGTCCCACAAAGGTGGGACTCTATATGTTTGAGATACTCTAAGCAAAGAATTAAACTCTATGGCTATTAATTGATTTTCAACATTTATAGTGACAACTAGTCTTTTCTTAGGAGCTACCATCTAAACATGATATGCAACTTAGTAGTTTTCTAATGATTTTAAATGCATCTATGTTTTTTTGTTTTCAAAAGGTTTTAGTTTCACGTCGGGTTCACCAAAATGTATCGCTCCAAATTTTTTGCACCCTTACCTTCAGGCTAAAGGATCCGTGCCCGAAAGGGGGATGCGAGAAGGATGGGACAATACCTCGGACTGAGAGGCCCTTTGAAGGTCCCGCCTCTCGAGGGAGGTGTATAAGGGTGATTTTTTGACGGATGGTGGGGTTCACCAGGAAACGTTTAGTGGCGCTTCCACGCCTAGGTTGGGAATGTGTTTGATGTGTTCAATTTTATCTTTAATCATTCAAATCCTAGGTTTGGCCAAATGAATCTAAGTTGTTCTATATGAAATGCAGATTTAAATGAATACAGAAAAAGAATTAAACAGAGAATACAAGAAATATACTAGTTTGAGAAAAAGCCATACCTGATCCGGATGTCTGATGGAGGTTCTAATTTTTGAAGCAGTCAAGATCGCCTCTGATCTGACAGGATCGTCTGAAATCAGACAGGATCATCTGAGATCTGACGAATTCGTCAGAGACCTGCAATCAGAGAAATAGACATAAAATATAGAAAATGCAGCTATACTGATAAAGGAAAATGATGTGAAATGATAATATAGATATTAATAAGATAATCCCAAATAGAAATGCAAGTAAATTATCATGCTTTAATAGCTAATCATGATTTTATTATGTACTTAAGCTACATGGGTGAACTCCAAGATGCAGAATAATAAGAAATAATAATAAAACTAACTAGATGCAGAATAAAATAGCAGAAAGGTATAGGAAAAGTGCAAACTCTGGGCACTGATTGCCCCCAATGTTGACTGCAGTCGAAATCGTCTAGAGAAGACAAAATTGGTGTTCATCGAGATTGTACAAGATCATCTGGAGATCCGAGCTTGCTAGTCGAAGAATAATAAAGTTCCTGCAAGAAAATTTGGAAAAGGGACAAAGGCAAATAGTAGTCTAAGACATTCTAATGCACAAAGATCAAGTACAAGAAAATTCAGCCAGGGGAATGTCAAGGGGGGGTCCTAAGATTTAAATAGGCTTAGGAAGGAGGTTAGGAGGTTGGAGATCATCCCAATTTGGGAGATCTCCAATGGGGGAGGTCTCTAACGACGTAGACACGCTTTTGCCCCGATTAGAGACGCCGTTGAAACAGAAGCTAATTATGAAAAATCAGTTTTGGGACGAAATCGTCTGGACGTTCTTCTCCAGACGAATTCGTCCGATCTGAGGCGATATCGTCTGATCGGCGATGATATCGTCCAACGGTCAAAACAAATCCTAAAAATGGCATGAAAAATGAGGAAAGCGGTTTAACAAGGTTAACGGGTGTTCGGGGTTAAAATTTGAATTTGAATTATTACTAAGGTAATTTTAATTATTTGCTAAGGTTTACTGCGCCAATTTTAGGGTGCTACATTTTGCCCCCTCTTTAGCGAATTTTTTGAAGAAAATGCGTTAAAGATGAGTTCTTCTCGATCTACGAGAAAGCAAAAATTATTCCCATTTTTAGGCGACGATTCTAGGTCGAATCGTACGACAACTTACTATGGTGCCCCCTCCGTGTTTTTACCCAAATCGAACGTTTGAGGTAAAAACACGGAAAAGCAAAATTTAAAAATGTTGTTAATTGTTTTTGAATAAAATTAAGAAAAATAGGGTAAAACCCTAATTCATTGTTACTGTTCATTTTCCTGGTTTCTAGAGCTCTGCAGACAAGATGGTCGAGACAACGCACAGATCGACAGAGGTCCAACGCGGGCTATGGGTAAGGGTCCAAACTTAATTTAGAATGCTTTAATTTTGAATTTCATGCTTTTTAGATTAATTTTGAATGATTTTTGAGCATCGCGGCCATTTTTGGGCCGTCGACGTCATCGGGACGAAATCGTCTCAATTTCATCGAAATCGTCTCGATATCGCCGATTTCGTCCAAGGGCGAAATCGACGATATGGGGACGATTTCGTACAATAAGGGACGAGATTGCTCAAATTTTGGACGATATCATCCAATAGTGGACGATATCATCATTTGTATGAAATTGAACTTGTTTTACTTGCATTTTTAATCACTAGTTTATTAATGATTTTTATTGTTTTGTTGTTTATGTTGCAGAGAGGATTACTAAAGAGCCGAGAATGGAAATACGATAGGTTGAGGGATGACTTGGCCGCTCTATCTCAGGTAGAGCGAGATCAGTTGGCTCAAGTCGGCTTGCAGCATGTGGCAGATATGCCACAGGTTTCTACAGATATGGGGCTATTGACAGCCCTAGCAGAGAGGTGGTATCCGGGTTCTTCTTGTTTTTGGTTACCGATAGGGGAGATGACTCCCACATTGGAGGATGTATGGAGGATTTTGAGGATCCCCATACAAGGATGGCTAATAACTCCTATGGCCAATCAGGGCCATGTGATGATGCGACTGTGCGAAGATCCGAGCTTCGCCTTGGAGAAGGGCGGAGTGAACATCGAGTCGCTACGCCAGATGCCTGGGGCATCTAGACTGACACAAGTTTTGGCTGGGGTGGTAGGTGGTCTGCTGCTATGCCATCAGAGTGGATGCAGACTACCATGGCTATTGATAGATGTGGTCTACGACATGAGAGACCATGGGTACAGGTTTGCTTGGGGGAGCTTTGTACTATGCCGATTGTATAGGATCCTGCATGGGGTCGTATACAAGGGCGGCCGATGTCTGGTCATGACATCACTACTACAGGTTTGGTGCTGGGAGCACATCATGGTGCGGAGGCCGGTAGGGCTCCCACTGATAGGGATTGATGGGGAGAGGCCCCGAGTTTTCTACTGGTGGCTCCGAAGAGGGTCACAATGGTGGATAGATCTGCCAATGTCCCAGAGACTACTTGACGACCTTGTCTCCGACCAGATCACCTGGAGGCCTTGGAGAGATCATCCAGGGTGGGCCGAGGATGGACAGGAGCTGGCTCACGTTAGGCGAACCTGTTGGCTGAGGATGGAGAGGAGAGAGGTGGAGCTCCACCGCTATGACCGAGTTTTGAGGCAGTTCGGTCTACAGTAGGGGATCCCATCTCTCAGGGACTACGAGTTTTCTCGGACCGTCCGGGATAACACTACAGTCAATGGGGCTCTAGATATGCAGCGCTTCTGGAGTGAGGACGTGGATGATGCCCCCATTCAGCCAGTGGATGGGGATGATGCAGGGGTTGTCGATGGCTATGATGCTTGGTACGCAGGCATCCGCCCTCCTCGGATGACGAGGGCTCAGGGTCCGATTCATGTAGTTGTGCGTCGGATGGGGAGGCGGTGCCAGGCGGCCATTGAGGTGGCACAGGGTCATGGCGGGAGAGAGCAGAGGAGGCCACAGGCTCAGCAGAGGCCATGGCAATGGGAGAGGAGGGAGGAGAGACCCCCTTCTCCATGGAGAGAGAGGCCACCATCGCCCGATAAGGGCAAGGGTGTCGAGGTAGGAGAGAGTAGCGAGATGGCTACTCTCCGGGCGAAGACTATCCATCTCCAGGCTCAGGTGCAGTCCTTGCAGGATGAGGCTGCACGACACCGAGAGGAGGCCACACAGCTCAGAGATGAGGTCGCACGCCTCGGAGCATGGAGCGGAGGGGCGAGCACTCGGGACCTAGCATGGGCTATTGCCCAGATCACATTCTATCAGATGCTATACCACCATATGGTGCCAGAGGAGCAGAGGTTACCGCTGTCGGCCCCCATTACGGAGCCTATCATGATGAGGTCATCGAGGACATCATCATGATCAGAGTCCAGGACTCATAGCACCACACGGACTACGATGGGGCCACCTCATCCACCTCAGGGTGGGGGAGGAGATGAGGCTGAGAGCTCGAGGGGTTCTCGAGGCTAGCTGCTACAGACTGCACTGCACAGATTGATACATAGTGTTTATTATTTTTGATAGAGGATTGAGTATGCCGAGGTACAGATTGTGGCATACCGATCCAGTTTTGAGATGATGTATATATTGTTGATATATATATAGATGAGATATTTTTGATCATATGACTTGTCTTATGTGTTTGTATGATGCTTTAATGTTTTGATGTGATTGATTTGATGATTCATGTAATTATGTCATTTGGAAATATTATGGTTTGAATGTCATGCTTTTAAAATTTAAATGAAATAATCTGATGTAAACAAATTGGTTGTTTGTGGGATAATTTGATAAAAATAAAAGGGACTTTTAACAATAATTTCAAAGGACATTGTCGCTATTATAGACCATTTCATGGAGTCGCCGCTCGCTAGGTCGTCAAGCTAATCCCGGTATAGAAATATTGCTAAAAGTAAAAGAGTGCTTAAGAGACTGTCTTAAGACTTTGTTGTGATGATGCAAATGATGATGATGATGGTGATTTGTTTTCAGATTTCCATGAAAATATTATGCATGAAATATATTTTAAAAAATGATTTTTGCTAGGCATAAATTCCTAAGTGTGATAAAATTTTGAATAATTCCCTAGGAATTATACCATCATTGCAAAATTGAAGTTTGACATAATGACATGAAATAGAATAAGTGTTTGTTTGTTTGTAAAGCATAATTGTGTAACATAATGATGCAAGTCACATGTTTTGATGAATTTTGTTTTAAAATAAATGGAAAAGAAAATTAGAACGATGGTTTGCGCTAGGCATAGAATATATAGGTATAGACTTATACCATCATCGCGAAATCCAAAGAAGAAAATAGATTGTTGGTTTTATTGCAAGATGCATTTTTGACTTTTGATAAACAGAAAAATAATAATATGAAAACTTTTGTTTGAAATTATTTTTGAGATTTTGTGAGAAGATGTATGTAATTGCTTTGATACAAAACAAAAATTCTGAAATAAAAGGATAAAATTATTCCGAAAAGAGTTACAGAAATATTTTAAATTATCTCAAAGAGAAATGTAGATTTATAAGGAATCCTCATGTGCAAATGTGAGTTCATTACCGATCTTGATTTATCATAATGATACAAAATCTCTCAAATACAAATGTGTGTGCGATTGTATTGTTCATTTACCAGTTTTGAGCAAGATAATTTGATACAAGTGATTTGAATTAACCAAATAAGTGTTCATTAACCATGATTTAGATGCATATAACCGTACCAGACTACTATGTAAGTCGGGTTATCAAGAGCTAGCTAATCCATAAGCAGACATAGGTCTGTACAAAAGAAGGTCGCTAATGTGACAGACATATCACCACGCTAGGAGTTACCCAAGGCCAAGCGGGTTGGGCACAAACCACCTGTTATGGGGCTTACCTCACGGTTTTTGAATAATTGAGAATTCCAGGGATTCAAGCTCATCAACCCTTCTTTTCTTTTCAATGGGTAGGGAAAGGGATTTTATTGCTTTTGCTTTTGCTTGTTTCTTTTGCTTTCTTTTTCTTTTTTTGTATTTTTCTTTTTCGTATCTTTTGCTTTGATATTTGAGATAATGCTGAAATAGTGCTAAGAGAGTACAAAATGATTCTGAAATAATGCTTCTTTTTCTCATGATTTTTCTTGATTTTTTTTTTCTTTTGCTTCCTATTCTAGGGATACTTGCTCGGATTAGTTGTAGAGCAAGGGATTTTTATTCTGGGTAGGGGTGAGCTTGTCCTTTTGTCAATTCTCAAAGATTCTAGACCATGTGCATGATAGGATAGCAGGGGAAACTTTTCGCTCAAGAAACCACTTCTACTATGTAGCATAGCATGGACATTACAAATATAATCATTTTATTGTGAAAGGATATGCTTGGTTTAAGTAAATAACAAGATCAATTCTCTCGTGCTCAAACTTTATTTAATTGCAATTTTGTGGACTTTGATATAAGAGAGATTAGTAATCATGCCAAATAAAATCAAGATATTTATTTTTGTGTTTGCAAAAGTGAGAGATTCCAAATAAATGCTAATTTATCCAAAATAATTTGAAAATATAACCGCAATACTTTAAGAAGTGAAATATATACAACAAATATTTTTGAAGAGTTTGATAATTTTGACTCTCTCTCTTCTTTATTTTTATTTTTTTGATTTCAAAAGAGTCAATAATATTGTTGTTTTTTTTTGTTTAAACAATTTTTTAAAATGAGACAACATGCAAAATATATACAAATGATGAAATGACCAAATTTTATGCATAATATCGCTTAAGATGCATAATATTCATAGGTTCTTTTAAATATTTACCATCTAAGGTAGCTAATTTGTATGCTCCCGATTCAAATTTAGCAGTGATAATATATGGTCCAAGCCAGTTGGGTTCAAATTTACCTTTAAGGTCTTTAGTTGCATTAGTATTTTTTTGATTTTCTTTTAAAACAAGGTCGCCGACCTCAAAGGATCGATGACGAACTTTCTTAGCATATGATCTTTTAAGCTTGTTTTGGTAGGCACGAAGATGCTCCAAAGCATTGATGCGCTTTTCATCTAGGAGTTCCAGCTGATCGAGTCTCACAACTCGATATTCATCTCCTACTTCGGTATCTTGAAGTAGTAGAGCCAAAGAAGGAACTTCTAATTCAAAGGGAAAAATAGCTTCAACGCCATAAACCAAAACAAAAGGTGAAGTACCTATGGGAGTACGAACACTAGTGCGATATGCCCACAAAGCTAGATATAATTGAATGTGCCAGTCACGGCCAGATTTATTGACCAATATTTTAAGGATTTTAATTAATGTTTTATTAGATGCTTCTGCTTGGCCATTACCCTGAGGATAATAGGGAGTGGACCAACGATGTTGAATCTTATATTTTTGGCATAATTTCTTAACATCTTTATTTTTGAAACAAGTTCCATTGTCTGAGATGAGATTTGCAAGAATTCCGAACCTACAAATGATTTGATTAAAAATAAATTTAGAGACTTGTGTTCCAGTGCAGGAAGCTAAAGGCATAGCTTCAACCCACTTCGTAAAATACTCAGTGGCGGTTATGATGAATTTGTGTCCATCAGATGACACAGGATTAATTTTGCCAATAATGTCTAAGCCCCATTTTGAAAAGGGCCAAGGAGATGAAATAGCCTGTAGTTCTTGTGCAGGGGCATGGACAAGGTCAGCATGTTTCTGGCACTTGTCGCAATGGCGCACATAATCATGTGCATCATTTTCCATGGTAGGCCAAAAGTAGCCTATCCTAAGGAGCTTTTTAGCAATGACACTACCACTGAAGTGTCCTCCACAAGATCCATCGTGGGCTTCACTCAAAGCTGATTTGGATTCTTCTAGATTCAAACATCTCAATAGGATACCTTCAAAAGATCTCCTATATAAAGTATTGCCAATTATTACAAATCGACTTGCTCGTCTACGTAATAACCGATGCTGGTTTCTATTAGAACTGGCAGGGAAAGTCCCATTGTGAAGAAAATCAAATATATCCGTATACCAAGGTTCAGGAGTAGTTTCATTGATTAGAAACACATCCAAAGGTTCTAAGCATGACTTATTTGAAGCGGGTTCTTGGAGTCGACTGAATAATGATGGTGGCATATTCGTCATCTAACTCCAAGGGCAGAAGAGATGCAACTGCGGCCATAGCGTCAGCCGCACGGTTGCTAGTTCGAGGAATAGCTTCCAAGGTAACTTTATCAAATAGAGATATTAATTGTAAAACATATGCTTTATATGGGCGTAATTTATCATCTCTGGTCTGATAAACTTCATTAATTTGGTTTATAACAAGTTGAGAATCACCAAAAACTAGTAAACTTTTGATTTTCAATGCCAAGGCAGCTCGTAATCCAAGGATTAGAGCTTCATATTCGATAGTGTTATTGGTGCAAGCAAATGTTAATTTAAAGGACAAAGGTATAATGTGTTTTTGTGGAGATATTAAAATAATACCCGCACCAGCCCCACTCATGCATCGGGCTCCATCAAAGTATAAGGACCATTGTTCAACATGGTCTGCCTCTAATTGAAGGCATTCATCAGGAAACTCAATGATGAGGGGATGGGTAGACTCTAAGGGTGCAACAGCTAATTGATCTGCTATGATTTGACCCTTAACAGACTTTTGTCCTATGAACGTGAGTTCAAACTCGCTTAGAGCAAGAACCCACTTTGTTGTACGACCCGATAAATAAGGTCGACTCATGAGATACCGCAAGGGATCATATTTAGCAATGACATATGTTTTTTGACTGAGCATATAATGGCATAATTTCTGTGTAGAAAATATGACTGCTAGACATAGTTTTTCTAATATGGTATATCGAGTTTCATAACTAATTAAAGTTTGGCTAATATAATAATTAGCACGTTCTCTTTTCTCATCATCAAGTTGAGCTAACATAGCTCCTAAAGCAGAATCAGAAGCAAAAATATACAAGATAAAAGGGCGATCAGGTCTAGGCGGTGAAAGCACAGGTGGGTTAAGGAGGTATTGTTTGAGAAGTTCAAAAGCTTCCTTACATTCGTCGTCCCAATTAAAAGGGACATCCTTCTTAAGGAGCTTAAGAAAGGGACTGGTTTTGTCCGCCAACTTATCGATGAAGCGACGGATGGCTTGAAGCTTACCTTGTAAACTTCGTAACTCAGATATATTGGTAGGTGCGGGCATATCAGTGATAGCCGCAATCTTGAGAGGGTCAATTTTGATACCACGTAAAGAAACTAAAACCCCTAATAGTTTACCGGACTTGACTCCGAATATACATTTGGTTGGATTTAATCGAATAAGATATTCTCTTAACCGATTAAATACTTTTCTCAAATCATCTAAATGATCATCTTCATTAATAGAGCGAGCTATAATATCATCTACATAATCATGTAGGATATCATGCATCATATCATGAAAGATATAAGTCATGGCTCGTTGATATGTTGCGCCCGCATTCTTTAAACCAAATGGCATCACTTTCCAACAAAAGGTACCCCAAGGGGTAATAAAGGTTGTTTTAGCCTCGATCTTCAGGAGCTATCCTGATCCGATTATAACCAGAAAATCGATCCATTAGGGACATCATTCCACTCCCCATAGTAAAATCAATGATTTGATCCATGTTGGGAAGAGGAAAATCATCTTTAGGGCATGCAACGTTAATATCTCTAAAGTCTCGTGCAAACCCTAACTTTGGTAGCTTCTTTCTTGGTGACTGGAACTACATTCGAGATCCATTCAGCATAATCAATAGCTTGTATAAAAATAACATTCAGGAGTTTTTCTAACTCCCCTTTGACTAGCAAGGCCACTTTGGGATGCATTTTTCTAAGTTTTTGTTTAATAGGTTTAGCATCCGGATGGACTACTAGGTGATGCATGACTACAGAAGGGTCTAAACCTGGCATATCTTCATATGTCCAAGCGAAGACATCTTCATATTCTTTAAGGAATGCAATGTATTGCTCTTGTTTTTCTTGACTTAATTCTGATCCAATACTGATGATGTGAGGATTATCCTCGGTTCCAATGTTAACCTTAATGACGTTTTCTACTTCCATGTGTAGATCTCTTTCAAAATTAGGTGGGGCAGGTGAAACGCCCAATTCTTGTAATTCCTTTAAGGTTAACTTGGATAATTCATCTTGAGGAGTCGTGGCCTCAAGTTGGGCTATAGTAGGTATAGAACCATCAAAATAAAAACCATTGTGTAACAACTCTTCAACGGAGACATCATGGAAAATATCTCCTTCCAACTCATCGTCGGATTCAACAATCATTTCAGGATAGGCTATGGATAGCATATTACAGGTAGAAGAATTATTCTTGGGATACAAAGAATCTTGTTTATCTAGATAATCTTGATAACATATGAGTTGATCATCATCTTCAAAATGGAAGGGTTGACCCTTACTAGGAAATAGGCCCACACCACATTGGGCGGGCCATGGTTCTACCTCAAAAGGTTCTTTCATACCATCTTGGAAAGGTCCCAAGCCTTTCCCTTTATATCCCAATTTAAGCATTATGGGTTTAGCTTTAATATATTCATTAGCAAAATAGCATCGAGCATATCCATCACAATGCGTCTTGATGTTTCGGGGTATTCTTCCCCAATCATATCCTTTATAAATAAAAGCACAACTCCCGACTTGGTAGGTACTTCCCATAGGTTGTGGGAGGCCCAAGGTACGAGGAGAAGGTGGCAAATTACTTAAGATAATGGAATCTTGCATAGAAGCATTTGTTTTTTTTGATATAAGAATTTTAGATAAATCAGGTAAGAGTTCATCAAAAAGAGCATAAGAGGTAGAAGGATCATTCCCTATATCTTTAGATGTGGAAGGTATGATAGATGTAGATAATGTGGAGGTGTTAATAAATGGGTCTATAGGTTTTGAAATTATAGGGATGGAACATGAAGGATTGGTTGTGGATTTAAGATCTTTTTGAGGTTCTAGTGTGGTTTGTTTAGAAGATTGTTGAGCTATATATGAGGGTGAAATTAATGGAGGAGAAATAGATGAAGTTATGGGTGTGTGTTTCACATGTTTAGATGAAAAATAAGAATTAGGATGTGTGGATGACAGAGCAAGGCAAAATTGAACTCCAACAGGTTCTGCCAAAGCACACATATCAAAGGGTCTAGGATCACCATGGATAGTGACCAACTGATTTTTAAATTCAAATTTAACACATTGGTGTAAAGTTGATGGGACAGCCCGCATTGCATTGATCCAAGGACGACCCAAGAGTATATTGTATGATGCGGGGCAATGTACAATAAACACGGTCGTGTCTAAGGTTCTCGGACCAACTTGCAATGGGATGGTGATGACTCCACACGTTTCTTGTGTCTCGTCATTGAAAGCTTTTATGATCATGTCAGTTTTCTTCATTTCATCACTTCTAAACCCAAATATTTGGTAGAAGTCAAAAGTGCATATGTTTAGAGATGAACCATTATCAATCAAGACTCGTTTAACAGCTACATCTCCAATTAGGGCGGTAATATATAAGGGGTTATCCTTATGTAAACTATGTTGTGGGATATCTTTATCTCGAAAGTCAATACAATCGACTTCTCGAGTGATGATAGTATTGGACATGGCTTCAGGTTGAATATTTTGAGGTACCATCATTTGGCTTAATGTGAGCATTAATTCATCCCTATGGGTAGGAGAAGATCTTAACAAGTCCAAAAGGGAAATTCTGGTCGTAGTATTGGATAATTGTTCATTAATATTGTAAGGAGGCTTAGGTTGAACATTAGACATATGATTCCCTTTATTGGGATTTTTCAAAATAAATGGAGCTGATCCATCATTCTGAGTTTGATCCTGTTGAGAGTTTTGAGCCTGTTGTCTGGTAACAACTCCGATGGTACCTACAATGTTATATTGAAGACGTTGAATTGGTCTCGGTCTAGCGTTTATGGCTTGTTCATTAGGAAGGAACTGATTAGAAGAGGGTCGAGTAGTAACTCTTCTAGGAAATGGTTCTTCCGGAACCATAGAATCTGTGATAGGTTGAATAGGATCTGATTCATTTTCAGAACTATTCGATTGATTTGAGGTGATGTCTATTTCACTTTCAGTATCCGATTCTACATCACTAGGATCCGGTGTTTGAGTATTATATAGGGGTCTGGACGTAACCATGGAGAAAGTTGTGCCAAATATTTGAGGATCATGATTAGGTAAATGTCCGCTAATAGTCCCTACATATCGGGTAGGAGGAGGGACATTATGATGCTCAATTTGATTGGCCACCTCTTTACCATGTTTTGGTAAAGGATGTTGAAATATATCTAATGATTGATTAGCATTTTGATTCTGATTTTGGGGAATGTTCTTTTGAGTATTATTAGGAGGATTTTGTTTAGGTTGAAAGGCTTGCACCTCCATTTCATTATTATCAATCAAGTCTTGTATTTTATGTTTTAATATTTTGCAAGAGTTTGTAGCATGTCCAGGTCCTCTATGAAAATCACAATGTAAATCAGCTCTATATCCGGGTATAGTTGGATCAGGTTCCCGGATAGCTGGTAATTGAATCAAACCTCTTTCGAGTAATTGGGGTAGAATAGTTGATAATGGTTGATTCAATCTAGTAAATTCTCGAGGTGGTTTATCAGGAGGTTTTAATATAAACTTCTCCGTTGTTTTCGTAGTATTAACATTAGCAATGTTTCTACTATCAATGACTCCATCACCTACAACTTGTTTGTTTTTATATTGATTTCTGGATGTTTTCTCATCATCTTTCTTTTTGAGCTGACCTCTTCTAATGAGAGCATCTTCCACCCTTCGAGCTAAGTCTATAGCTTGATCGAAGGTGGTTAAGGTAGCAATTGATAATTCATAGGATATTTGTTCTTGCAAATTATTAATAAAAATGTCCAACATTTCCCTATAAGGTAGCACAAAGTGCAGTTTTCCTATCAACTGCCTCCATCTAGCTAAGAAATCAGCAAAACATTCATCTTTGTCTTGTTTTAAGTTGTATAAATCTTTAATGGTCACGTGTCTCTCGATGTAGGCACTAAATTGATGGACAAAAGATTCAGTTGTTTCTTCAAAATTTCTCAAAGAATGAGTGGGCAATTGATAGTACCACTCTAATGCCATTCCTCCTAAACTTTTCGGGAACATTTTTAGTAATAGCAAGTCATCATGTGATATATCATGACATGCTATCCTAAACATGCGAAGATGCTCTATGGGATCTTCGGTTCCTTTATATATAGGCGAGACGGGCATGGGAAAGTGCTTAGGGTATGGTTGTGCTACAACTATGGGATCCAAAGGCTGACTACACATCTCTCGATAATTGTACGAGGGATGGTAGGGATCTATCTGGTCCATGCGGGAAGCTAACTGTTTCACCATGGCTTCCAGATTACTGGTTTGCCCACCATATTGGTTCGGTAGGGCATTAATATGGGATTTGTGAGCATATGATGGAGGGACATGAAGATTAGATGCTATATTGCTATTGTGTAAATTGTTGGTAGGAAGGGTGTTATGAAGAAGTTTTGAAGTTGTATTATGTTGTATCCCAGATTGTTGAAAATTGGTGTTTGGCTTCATTTTAGGTTTTTGTCGATTTGAAGCATATTGATCAATAGTTTGGCAAAATAAAGCAATGAATGAAGGTCTCTTTTGTGTGGGAATGATTTTAGGCTCAATAACAGGTTCCTTAGGGGGTTGGGTAACCTGTTGTTTTTGCATGTTCTGAATCATAGTGACCATATCTATATTGGATGGTCCAGCTTTATCACTTTCTTGATCGACAAAAGACAAAGGATTAGTGTGCATGTTAAACATATCTTCCATGGCTGCTTGAGTGTCACTAATTTGTCCTCTATCAATACGAACTGCCATATTAAGAGCACCAATGTTATTATTGAAGAAATTTCCAAAAATGATCTATGTTATCAAAAGCAATAGTTCCATCTGGAGCCATTCTAGGGGATGAGGATCCTTCCTCTTTAACATTTTCTTCTTGTTCATCTACAACAAGCTCATCTTCTGGCTGTTCTAGAGTTCCTCCTTCCGGAATTGAATCCTCAGGAAGGACATTTGAGTTTTTTGTTTTCTTTCCTAACCAATCTTCTTCTTCTTCTTCTTCAGTTTGTTTACCATTCCTAAGTCTAGGCATTGTGCTTAAATTTAGATTTCAGCAAATATATATATATTTATATATATATATATATATATATATATATATATATATATGCATCAAGCTTAAGAGGTATATATTTTAATTATATACCTACTATAGTATTTAAAATAAAATGTTTTGGTTTTGTTATGTTTTTGGTTTTTCTTGTTTTTTTTTGTAACAATATTATAAAGATAACAAACAACACACTAAATGCAAGAAATAATAATAATGAAAGCAATGATCTAGTTTTCTATAAACAATTTATAAATATCATTAATGGGCTCAAGTTCTTCAGGAGTCATGAAATGTTCTTCTTCAAATTGAAAATTTTCTTTCAAGAATTTGACAAAAAGTGCTATAGTGATATTATCTGTCTCAGACTCTGGTTGGTAGAAATAAAGTTCGTGGCAATACTCTCGATATAACACAGCTCTAGGAACTCTCCTCCACCTTTCCCTATCCATAAGAATGACCTCTTGGTCTTCTACACGACCTAGGAATTGGTGTATAACAGTTGCATTCTCGAGGTATTCCTCGAAGGTGAACAATTCTGAAGACACAAGAGCTCTCCTATAAGCTAACCACCTATGGCAAGCTCTCTGAAGTTCATGATAAAAAATGAGTTGATGAGGATCCAGGATTCTATCTAGGGCAAACCTCTTGATTTGCCTAAGTTCGGTTGATCTAGATGAAATGATACCTAATCTCCTATTAAGTTCGTCCCACAAAGGTGGAACTCTATATGTTTGAGATAGTCTAAGCAAAGAATTAAACTCTATGGCTATTATTTGATTTTCAACATTTATAGTGACAACTAGTCTTTTCTTAGGAGCTACCATCTAAACATGATATGCAACTTAGTAGTTTTCTAATGATTTTAAATGCATCTATGTTTTTTTTTTGTTTTCAAAAGGTTTTAGTTTCACGTCGGGTTCACCAAAATGTATCGCTCCAAATTTTTCGCACCCTTACCTTCAGGCTATAGGATCCGTGCCCGAAAGGGGGATGCGAGAAGGATGGGACAATACCTCGGACTGAGAGGCCCTTTGAAGGTCCCGCCTCTCGGGGGAGGGGTATTAAGGTGATTTTTTGATGGATGGTGGGGTTCACCAGGAAACGTTTAGTGGCAGTCTCCACGCCTAGGTTGGGAATGTGTTTGATGTGTTCAGTTTTATCTTTAATCATTCAAATCCTAGGTTTGGCCAAATGAATCTAAACTGTTCTATATGAAATGCAGATTTAAATGAATACAAAAAATAGATTTAAACAGAAAACACAGAGAACAAACTAAGTGAGAAAAACTCATACCTGATCCGGATGTCTGATGGAGGTTCTAATTTTTGAAGCAGTCAAGATAGCCTCTGATTTGACAGGATCGTCTGAAATCAGACAGGATCATCTGAGATCTGACGAATTCGTCAGAGACCTGCAATCAGAGAAATAGACACAAAATACAAAAAATGCAGCTATGCTGATAAAGGAAAATGATGTGAAATGATAATAATGATGTTAATAAGATAATCCCAAATAGAAATGCAAGTAAATTATCATGCTTTAATAGCTAATCATGATTTTATTATGTACTTAAGCTACATGGGTGAACTCCAAGATGCAGAATAACAGGAAATAATAATAAAACTAACTAGATGCAGAATAAAATAGCAGAAAGGTATAGGAAAAGTGCAAACTCTGGGCACTGATTGCCCCCAATGTCGGCTATAGTCGAAATCGTCTAGAGAAGACGAAATCGTCTCGAATTGTGGAGTGATCGTCCGAGATTGTACAGGATCGTCTGCGATGATCTGAGCTTGCTCCGACTAAAGAATGACAAAGTTCCTGCAAGAAAATTCGAAAAGGGACAAAGGCAAACAGTAGTCTAAGATATTCTAATGCATGTAAAACTCGAAGTGCAGAAAAATTCAGCCAGGGGAATGTCAAGGGGAGGTCCTAAGGTTTAAATAGGCTTAGGAGGGAGGTTAGGAGGTTGGAGATCATCCCAATTTGGGAGATCTCCAATAGGGGAGGTCTCTAACCACGTAGACACGCTTTTGCCCCGGTTAGAGACGCCGTTGAAACAGAAGCTAATTATGAAAAATTAGTTTTGGGACGAAATCGTCTGGACGTTCTTCTCTAGATGAATTCATCCGATCTGAGGCGATATCGTCTGATCGACGACGATATCGTCCAATGGTCACAACAAATCCTAAAAATGGCATGGAAAACAAGGGGAGCAATTTAACATGCGGTTAATGGGTTTTCAGGATTGAAATTTGAATTTGAATTATGATGCAGGAGCATCCAGTAGCACTTGATGCAGAAGCATCCAGTGGTAGGAGGGCCACTTCTAAAAATTTGGCTGAGGAAAGACGTTGCGATTTTGTGATAGGTCGCAGTTTCACGACCAGAAGGCGAAGAAGGAGGCAAGGAAGAAAGATGTGATTTCGCGACATGTCACATTTTCATGACCAGAGGGCAAGCGAAGGAGCTAGAGGAGGAAGATGTCATGATTTTGTGACATGTCATGGTTTCACGACCAGCTAGCGAGCGAAGGAGCTAGAGGACGAAAGATATCACGATTTTGCGACATGTCACGATTTTGTGACCTAAGGAAGAAAGAGAAAGCCGAAAGCTAAGATGTCACGATTTCATGACCCGAAGGCAAGATGAAGAGCAAAAGAGGAAGATGTCATGATTTTATGACATGTCATAGTTTCATGACCCACATAAGAGAGAGAAGGCATGGAGGAGAAGATGTCATGATTTCATGACCCAAAGGTAGGATGAAGAGCAAAAAAGGAAGATGTCGCAATTTCGTGACATGTCGCAGTTTCACGACCCATAGAAGAGAGAGAAGGCACAAAGCAGAAGATGTCAGAATTTCATGAAATGTCGCATTTTTGTGACCCGAAGAAGAGAAAGGAGGCGAGGAAGAAAAATGTCACGATATTGCGACCGAAAGAGAAAAGGACGAGCAGGAGAGGAAAGATGTCGCAATTTCACGACATGTTAGGTTTTCATGACCTAAAGAGGAGAGAGAAGGCGATGGAGTAGAAATGTCATGATATCATGACATGTCAGGTTTTCATGCCCGAAGGGAAAGCCAAAGATGAAGAGTCGAAGAGGCAGACATTTTGAATACCAAGACAACAAAGTGACACAAGAAGATGAAACGAAAGGTTCTGGAAGAGGAAAATAAGGGCCACCAGTTGGAAATGAAGCGTCACTTGAGAACCTTTAAAAAGGAGAATAGAGGCATGCACAAGGGGTTGGAAAATGACAGTTGCAGGTTGGAGAAACTATAGTTGCGAGTTGCACAGTCGAGTTGCAGAGTCGAGGCAGAGGGCCACTCGGACCGGCTTGAGTGCTTTTCCTTCCAGAATTGTAGAGTTAGAGAACTGCAATAGAGTGTGAGAAAACTAAGCCAGTGAGCTAGTTTTTGTAAAGCCCGTGGGCTATAACTGTAAATATTTGCAAGTTAATGAATGGAAAATAGTGTTCCTATTTCTTTTAAAGTTTGTTTTCAATTTTTTGAGTGAAAATTTGGATTTGGTAGCATTCAATTTTTTGTTCCCCATAAAATTATTACTAAGGTAATTTTAATTATTTGCTAAGGTTTACTATGCCAATTTTAGGGTGCTACACAAATATAGATAACATTCATATCTTTCTATTGTAACAAGAACAATGTTAGACAACACTCAAATAATAAATAGGTCTAACAAAGCTGGCATCTAAAATTTAATGGATATCTATTTTATATAGGTCTTGGATGAGAGGGGAGAACCTTCTATATTTTTGTCAAGTAGAAGCTACATTCTCGTAAGTTACAATGCTGTAGACAATAATATCCTCAACCATCCTAGGCATGTTAGATATTCCTAAACAAAGACATATTTGTATTTTAAAATTATAGTATATATGGTCTACTTTTCTTATGATAGGTTAACCCAGTTTTAACTATGCATGGAAGCTTTAGGAACCAATGTCAACATCAATATCAAGACCAACATCCATGGCATTGCCCTATTTAAAGTAATCTTGGATAGGAGGAAGGTTATTAAGCTAAAAATTGACTCCAACTTGATAAACATCATTAAACCACTTAGGATGGTCCTAATTGGGATTAGGTACTTTAAGAAATCATTTCTTATGATATTTTTAGGGAATTCATTCCTCTTCGGTATATAAGACCTCAAAAATAGCTTTATAATTAGGTAGAGTGGGTATAAAAAATATATTTTATGGAATCTCGAATATGGGCTCAATAACTGAACCCTTGCATTTCAATCTAAAGAGGATTTGAACATGTGTCTAGAATTTTAGGAAGATAGATATGTTAGGACTAGGATATGGCTTCAAGTAATTGATGGTAAATTAGCAATTCATTCATTGAGGCAAGAGCCTATTTAATACATGCTTTAGGGTTACAAACTGGAAGATCAATACTCCTAATTTAGGAGATCGTTACATGCAAAAAATATTAAAATAATATTCTAGCTAATAATAACCTTCTAGCTAATAATGGATGATCTAATAATAATGTAATAAAATATCCTAACATCCTCCCCTTTTTTGTGTGTGGAAAACACCCCAATTGGGATACCAATTTCAGGTAAGTCCTAAGGAGACAAGGGTATCTATCATGCCAAAAATACCTAGGGCTTGCACCTAGCTTGACCCTTTGGTACACTCAACGAGCATGCCTAAAAAAACAAAAACAAGAAAAAACAAACACAAAAACACAAACAAACACAAAAAACACAACAACAAAAAAAATTTAAAGACAACAAAATACAACAAAATACAACAAAAAATGCAAACAACAACAAAACACAAAACACACACAAAAAACCACAAAAACAATAAAAAACACACACATTGAAAAACTAAAAGAAGGAAAAAACATATTACAACTTCGACCTTTCTAGGCTAAAAGAATTTTTAAGAAGGATTTAAAAGAGGAAACATAAGAAAGATCTGTCTGAGCTAGGGAACTAAAATACCTTGATTGAACCTAAGAGAAGCAAAAACAAAGCAGAAAGGAACTAGGTACCTCTAGTACTAGAGCCATCTAGAGAAAATATAGAAAGAAGAGCTTCCCTTATTTTCAAAGCCCACCATCTAGGAGGGTGGTCGTAGTAAGTAATATCACCTTTGTTCAATGCTCAATTAGCTAAAGCATCTGGACTCCTGTTCTGTTCTCTAACCATATGATTGTATTCAACTTTCAAAAATCCCAACTGGATTAATTGAATCTTCTCAACATTTATTTTTATTCTCCAATCAACCTTATGATTCTTAGAAGGAGTCTTCTACAGATTAATCATGACTTGATATTTGAATTCAACCAACACATTTTTCCATCCAACCTTAGCAGCCTCTTGAAGGCCTCTAAGGATACCATACCCCTTAGAAAGGTTATTGGAAAGGATACCCAAATTATTAGAAAAAGTGAAAACCAAGGAACCATCTGAAAGCCTACCAATTTCTCTTGCACTAGATTTTCCAGGGTTCCCCCTGGAGCCTCCATCGGTATTGACTTTTCCAAAATTCTTAGGATGAGGCTACCAATTTCTTGTTCTATCCATATTGCAATTACTCACAATACTTTTAAGTTGATTGCCCTTAGAAGAGTTAGTATTCAATATTTGCATCAGTTGATCCCATCTTTAGTGGGAGTTCTAGGGGTAATTAAGGAGTTGTTGGACCGATTCAACTAAGTTAGCAATGGTATTTTTATAGATATAGTGAATATCATTCCTTTCCTTATTGAAAATATGGTTGTTTCTTTACTTCCAGATATTCCAAGGTAGAATGGTAGAACCCATCCAAACTAATTGCCTAATAAAATTATTAACACCCTCTTGTTTAGGCCAATCCATCCAAAGTTGTTCAAAAATAAAAAGAATAGACCATTGTAAGCCAAGTAAGATGGCCATTCTCCTCCATAGTTCAAAGGCTAAGGTACACTTAATAAAAATATGGTTGAGAGTTTCTACATTCTCTCCACACATTTCACATCTAAACAGGCCATGAAAACCATGTTTCATAAGTTTCTCACTAGTTAACATCCTACGATGCAATAAAATCCAAGTAAAGACACCTTAGGCCATAGCTTTTGATCCCACAATTGAGTAAATATGTCATTTGATTGGTTGGGATTATTATGGCATAAGGCAAAATAACCTTGAGCAACTAAATACTCACCCTTAGTAGTGTTGTTCTATCCAAAACAATATTTATCATGGGACCAAGAGAGATATTTCATATGAAGGATGCATTGGATGTCATTTCTTTACCTTTTTATAATTTGAATAGGCCAATCCTCAGTAGGAATCCAATATATACCAACCTCTGAATTACCAATATGATACCAATAGTAATTAGCTACCTTTATCCAATTAGCTTGGTGAAGCTCCTCCATCCAAGGCCTCCTAATCAAGAAACTGAGTTATTAAAGGCTGGTGACCATCCCAAGAATTTTTCCAAAAAAATACCTGTTGACCATTATGAATGATTCAAAATAACTTTTTCTTTATCAAATCCTCACTAGTCTTAAGAATCGCTAAAATGGGAGAACCTTTGGTAGGCAATTGATAGGAAACAAGGTCTTTAGGACTTTTGTTCTCGGTATATTTAGAACAAATATTTTTTTCCCAAAGAGCATTAGGGTTATGCAAAATCCTCCAATATAATTTAGTAGCTATGTTAGAGTAGGTTGTTTACCTTAGCTCATGTTCACCTAGGTAATTTATTTTATTTTATTTAGTTATTCCATGTATTTTCCCCACCCACTTATGTGTGGATATTTCATTTATCTTATTTAGATATTATGAGATATTACATATTTATTTCTTAGATATTATGGAGATATTTTTAGGTTTGACTATTCCTAGGTGTTATGAGGATATTTTTAGGTATATTTGGAGGGTTGAGATTATTTCTCCCCATAGCGGTTACAGATCTATGGATCATATCACATATTCCTTTTGTATGGTGGATATTTATTCTTAGCTTGATCCTACAACTATGGTTGATCATCCTTTCCTATATAAGCAAGGCACCTTCATTTTTACTCAGTTCATTCTTCAGATATAATATACGATATTGTTGTTCTTTGTTTTGCGTATCTATTTGTAAGCTTTTGTTGTCGATTTGCTTTTAGATTCTTATTTTTTGGTTGAATGTGGTGTTTTGTTAACACCTGATATCCTTGCATCTTGGAATGATCTTATTAGAATTTCTTTCATGGCATTAGAGCAATAGGTGTTGTAGTCACCATTAGTGAGTGTTGTGCAATTTTTTTTCTTTCAAGTTTGAAGATTCATGTGGAAGCTTCGATTTTTGTGATCGGGTCCTTGGTGGAGTTTTTGGCTAGTTTTGTGTCTCTCCTTCCATTGTCAAATCATAATCAAACTCATAAACTCTCTTCTAAATGTACAACAACAACATCATTCCCTTGGATCTATCCTAAGCAATTTCTTTTTGCATTTTCCCTTTTTTATAGGGTCGTTAACACAACCCATTTTTATATTTTTCATATATCTTCTAGTAGAATGTGATTTTTTCTATAAAACATTGTATAGTTTTGTAGGTGTATTATTATGATTTGTGCCTAAAATTTCAGCTCATTTGGATAAGTATTCTTCAAGTTATAATTATTTTATGGAAACCTATCCATATTTAGTAATTTGCATATATCTTCATCAAAGCTTCGATTTTTTTAAATATAATTTTAAAGAATCTATAAAATCAGCTGATAGACCTGCACATAAAATTGTAGTGCATTTGGAATTGTATTTAGAATGTTACAATGATTTTACTATTTTTAGTAAACTCATTCTTTTGGGAGAACTATTTGGAGTTGTTCAACAAAATTATTTTTTGTACTGTGAAACCATGTTTTTAATATGTTTCTAAAATTTCATATCGTTTGGATATGTATTTAGAAATTTATGATTTTTTATAATGCACTCTCATTGTATTGCATTGTAAACAAAAAAAAGGTTTTTTTGCACTTGAACCTTGTATATGGACTATTGTTATAAAGTCCCATATTCTACATTCTTGTGAAGCTAATAAAATAATCTTTTGGGGGGTTGTCTCAGTGATGATTTGCACATCCTATTTGCATTCTTTTTTTGTTTGGTGATTTTTGTAGCATGGCTTCTTTATCTTCTTCTACATTAGAAGTTCGCCTGAAACCAAAGAATATAACTCTAATCCAAAGAGTCTTCTAAATCCAAGAATAAATCTAATCTTTCATGCTCCTTTTATGGGGGAATAATCATGTAGAAACTAGGATTTGGAAGAGAATGCAAGCCTTGGAGGATGAAGTAAAAAACCACAATATCTCTATCTCCACTCCACCTTCTAGTGAGCATGGAAAAACAATTAATGTTGTTGGGAGATCTCAGTCAGTTGTTGCAAATAGTTGGGTTATAGATTCAGGTGCTTCTCACCACTTGAATTTTTTTAAGGAGTCATTTGTAAATCTTGCTTCGAGTTCTACTTCCAAAATTGAGGTTGGAGATTCTTAATTTATTTCTATTAAGGGAAAAGGTGACATACAACTTGATGGTGGTCGTATCAATGATGCTATATATGTTCCTGACATCACTACAAATTTACTTTTTGTTTATCAAATTTTTCATTTTAATTAGGGAAAAAATGACTTACACCACAAGAAATTGATGTTAGAACCTTGTTGGAGCCTCATTCACTTGTTGCACAAGGTGTTGTTGATCATAGTTCCAGAGTATATCACTTCGAGGGTTTTGATGACACTTCTTCTGTAGGGATATGCTTGGTTGCTCATGCAAATTCTAAGAGTAAGCTTTGGCATGAGATATTTGGACATCTTAATTATAGATATTTGAAGGAGTTGAGAACTCATGGTATGGTTTATGGTTTACCTAGAGTTTCTTGTCTTGATGGAGTTTTCCCTAGATGTGCATTAGGGAAACAACACCAAGATCTGTTTCCTAAGGGTAAGTCAAAGAGAGCTTCTTCACCACTTGAGCTTGTGCATAGTGACTTGATGGTTTTTCCTACTCCTTATTTCAAAGAGCTAAGTATGCACTTATATTTATTGATGATTTCTCAAGGTATACTTGGGTTTATTTTCTCAAGTACAAGAGTGATGTCTTTTCACACTTCAAAGTCTTTAAGGCTTTTGTCGAGAATCAATCTTCTAGTTGCATAAAGAAGCTTCATACTAATAATGGGAGTACTTTAGTAGAGAGTTTTCTAATTTTTTGGTAGCTCATGGTATTGTTCACCAACATTTTTTTCCTCATACTTTAAAGCAGAATGGCTTAGTAGAAAGGAAGAATGAAACTTTGAAGGAGATGGCTAACTGCATGATTTATTTTAGGGATTTACCTCTTGTATACTGAGCAGAAGCAGTTAATTATGTGAACTAAATTAAAAATCACACACCACATAGAGCACTTGAGTATTTGACTCTAGAGAGGCTTAGTTTGGTACTAAGCTTTATGTCTTATTTTTTAGAGTTTTTAGAAGCTATGCTTGGGCCTTTGTGCCAAAGAAGCAAAGGAAATACTTGGATAAGAAGAGCAAACCCTTGATATTTATTGGGTATTACGAGGACATGAGAGCTTATCAAATTTTGGATCTTGATACTCATGATGTTATTTTTAGAACTCATGTTCAGTTTGATGAGTGCTTCTCTTCTCATGATTCTTCATCTTCTTCCTCTTCTTTACTTCCAACCATTGATGATTCTTCACTTCATTCCAAAGATCCCTTATTTTAGGAATAATTTTAGGAGGCAACTGAGAAGGTTATGGATATAGATTCTAATGAGGATCCCATTCTTATTAATGTTGTCACTATGCCTATGTGGGCTTGTAACACAGTTTCTAAAGTGATAACTTTCATACAGGATCTTCCACCCACTAGACATCATCATGCACATTCTACAGGTTCTAGACTTTTATGTCAGGCAATTTTTAGGGATCCATAGTCTTTCTCATAGGCTCATGGGATATAGGAGTGGGATGATGCGATGACAAATGAGTATAATTATTTGATGAAGAATCATACTTGGGATTTGGTCTCTTTTCTTAAGGGAATAAAGTTGGTTAGGTGTAAGTGGGTATACCGAACCAAATATGCAGTTGATGGGTCCATTGACAAGTATAAGGCCCGTTTTGTCGTGAAGGGTTTCTCACAAGTGAAAGGTATTGATTACTCTAATACTTTTGCACCCATCACCAAGATGGATTCTATGCACCTTGTAATTTATATTGCTACATCATAGGGTTGACCAGTGTACCAAATGGACATGAAGAGTGCCTTCTTTCACAAATATTTGTAGGAGGAAATCTACATGGAGTAGCCTATTGGGTTTGTTCATGAATCTTGTCTTGTTTGTAGACTATAGAGATCTCTATATGGTCTTAAACAAGCCCCCTAAGCTTGGTATGAGAAGATGGATTATTTTCTTCTATCTACAAGTTTTTCATTGCCACTCAGATCCTACACTGTATATACTACATGTCGAAGAGTATATTATTATATTTTTCTTGTATGTTGATGATTTTCTTCTCATTGGTAGCTATTCTACCCACATTTATGTTTTTCAAAGGGCTCTCTCGGTGTAGTTCAATATGATAGATCTAGGTCTTTTGCACTTTTTCCTTGGTTTACAGATTTCTCAATTAGATTCAAGGATTCATTTGAGTCAGTAGAAGTACACCCATGATATTATTTAGTATTTTGGTATGGTTGATTGCAAGTCATGTCCCTCTCCTTTCTAGTCTAGGGTCTCTCTTACTTCCACCTACACCACTCCTCTTTATGATCCTACCTTGTATAGGCATTTAGTTAGAATTTTGATGTACTTGATCCATACTCTCTTTGATATATCTTTTGCAATTGGTCCAGTGTCTCAGTTTGCACATGTCCCTCATATCAATCATTAGCAGGCTACCAAGAGTATTTTGAAATATCTATAGGGCACTTCACACTTTGTATTACACTACACATAAGGTTCTACTTAGTTGGTTGGATATACTGATTCAGATTGGGCAGGTTCTATTGATGACAAAAAATCCACTTTTGGCTACATTTTTTTATCTTGGTTCTTCTCCAGTTGCTTGGGCATGCAAGAAGCAATAAGCTATTGCACTTTCATCTATAGATATAGAGTACAGGGCAACAATCATAGCAAGTTATGAGGTTCCTTAGCTATGATAGTTATTGATAGAGTTTGGCTTACGGTAGAATTTACCAACTGTACTTTGGTGTGACAACCAAAGTGTAATTCACATTTCTTGCAATCATTTTGAGCACCAGTAGACCAAGCATATTGAGATTCACATGCACTTCATTTACCAATATATTAATGATGGAGGTATTTTCTTGGAGTACATTCCAAATTAGCAATAGTTTGCTAACATATTTACAAAGCCTTTTGCATCACCTTGCTACCTTGAGTTGCGTGGCATGTTTGGGGTTTCAAAATTTGTCCGTGGGGTGTGTTCATGGGGACATATTCCTTTTTATTTCTTTCTTTCTAGTAGGATGGTATTTTTCCCACATGGTTTGTCCTTCTTTTGGTTCAATATGTCTTCATGGATATATTGTACATGAGTACCTGATCAGGCCTTGTTGTTAGGACTCATACTGTGGATATGCCACTTTATTTTTTGGCCCCTAGCTTCACTTGAGGGGCGGCATTATAGGAGTTTGTTTAACTTAGCTCATGTTCACCTAGGTAATTTGTTTTCTTTTATTTAGTTATTCCATGTATTTTACCCACCCACTTATGTATGGATATTTCATTTATCTTATTTAGATATTATAGACATTAAATATTTATTTCTTAGATATTATGGGGATGTTTTTAGGTATATTTGGGGAATTTAGATTCTTTTTACCCATAGTGGTTACATATCTATCGACCATATCACATATTCCTTTTGTATGGTGGATATTTGTCCTTAGCTTGATCCTACGACTATGGTTGATAATCCTTGCCTATATAAGCAAGGCATATTCATTGTACCCGTAGTTTATTTTTTAGATATAATATATGATATTTTTGCTCTTTTTTTTGCATATTTATTTGTAAGATTATGTTGCCAATTTGCTTTCAGATTCTTGTTTTTTGGTTGAATGTAGTGTTCTCACCTAAGATCCTTGCATATTGGAACAATTTGATTATTGTTTCTTTCAAGCTAAATCCTTATTTTATTAATATCAAACCAGAATACTAACCTCCCTTCATTCTTGGAAAGGCATAAAGTATCCCATTTCACCAAGGCCCATTTTATTTTCTCCTTAGTACCACTCCAGAGGAACCAATGATTGATTTGATCCAATTCTTGAAGAACAACCTTTGGGATATTCAACATAGAAAAAACATAAATAGGTATAGCTTGAAGGACTGATTTTACCAAGGTAATTTTACCCCTAAAAGAAAGCCACCTATTGGTCCACTTTCTAATTTTATTCTTAACTTTATCCAACAACCAATTCTAGTCTTTTTTTTGTCTTTGAATATTGATAGGAATGCCTAAATAAGTGATTGGAAAGGAGGTCTTATTATATATTAATTTATCTAGGACCATGGATTCCTGTCTGGGAGAGCTATGAAAGAAAATGAATTCAGATTTGTATTCATTGGTAAATTGCATGGTAGCCTTAGAAAAATTGCTAATGATTTGCTTAATTTTAGAAGCTTCCTTAATTGTAGCTTTGTTGGACATTTTGAGTCCTCTAAGTTAGAGTTGTCATTGATGTCACCTGATAGAGTTATCACTCATCTCAAGGAATTCGGTAAGAAATAAAGTCGCCCAAGTCATCTAGGAAAAAGCTTCATCAGTGCAAAAGTGAAAGGAAAAAGGCTCCATAATATTTTAATATTATTGGGAGCATAGGTTAAGTGATTGGTTTATAAAAATACAAGATGGGTTATTGCAAAATTTAAAAAGGAGGTTTAATAATTATTTATAAATCATTTAAATTCACAAGAAATTAAAATTTTATAAATAATATCAAGGTTGGACATTAAGACAAAGTTCTAAGGTTGATTTTAATTTATAATATTTAAATTTAAAATTAAATTTAAATGTATTATAAATTAAATCATGTCGACATTGAATTCATTTGAAGCACCGACGTGATGCTAAGAAATGCAAAAGGTATTATATAAATGACAAACAAATTCATTTACCAAGTATCCCTTGCTATTTTTTTTCAAAGTGCATGTGAAAGAGATTTATGTTTCGAAAGCCTTACAATTTTCATGAAGGTTAAAGTTGTGAAGATTTGGAAGCCCTAAGCGCAAAGGCCAGCATGGCCTAGTGGTATGTTGGCTTGGTGCTAAGGAGGAGGTTCTGAGTTCGATTCGCATGAGGTCTATTTTTTGGATTGCAAGGAAGAAGCACTCTACGTGCTTGTTGTTTTTCAAAGGTTTGCTATTCGAAGATATTACATGGTGGAAGTGCCCTTTTAGACACATCACGACACGTGGCGCAACAATGGCTTAGATGCGGCTAAGGCATTGGGAAGAAAATAGTCAGGGTATCGAATCCCACTGAGGGCAAGGCAAGTAAATTTAATTTTTGTTTAATATTTTATTTTCTACCAAGGTTGTCTAAGGAGAAATAAGGTTATGGTATGCCCTAGGAAATAAGGTTGGAAGTATATTATATTATATATCATTGGAAAACTATTTTCGAGATCTACTTGTTTAGATTGCTTTGAGGGAGAAATAAGGTATGTGCAAGAAGATATTTATGGTTTGGTCAAGGAGTTCCAAAAGTAAGTTTGATTCATTATTTTAAGGGATTATTTCTTGCATAAGAGTGTTTGGTGCATTTTTATTGAGTATGAGTAATAAGGTGTTATTGAGATATTATTTTGATTATTGTGTTATTATTCATGACCTCTAACCCTTGTTGAGATTGGAAAAAGAAAGTGTGTTGAGTGTGGCATATTTAATGGACAACTCATAAGGCATCAAAAAGGTATGGGCAATATTATTCATTGACTTATGTGGGTGATTGATTTCTAAAAATATCTTTGGAGAGAAAAGGATTTATTATGGTTAACCTTTTTGAGAGTTGTTGGTTTAATGCTTCAAGGTTTTTTGAATTGAGAGTTGTGATTAAACCTTGTTTATAAACATTGTTGTTGAAGCCCATTGGTTGTACAAAGAATTTGAACTTGAGTTAGAAAAGAACATGAGTATCATTGTTATGTGAGATTTTTTTTGAGCATTGTTGAAAATATTTTGAGTTGGTTGATACATGCTTGGACTAGGGTTTGTGAGAAAGGATTGATCCTTGAGGTGATTGGTTGAGTAGAGTTGATTAAGCCTAGTCAAGTGATTGTGTAAAGTGGTTGTTCAAGTTCCATGAAACAAACTATTCTATATTCTGATTTGAGTTGAGATTGAGATTTGAGAATAGAACATATTGATTCTCTAACAATTCTCTTTATGCTTCTATGAGATTGATTTGAGTTGAGATTGGGATTTGAGTATAGAACATATTGAGTCTCTAACAATTCTCTTTATGCTTATATGAGATTGAGTTGAGATATTGATTGAGCATTGAGTATAGAACATATTGAGTCTCTAACAATTCTCTTTATGATTCTATGTGTTTGAGGTAAGTCTTTGAGAAGGCTTGTGGACTAATTTTGTGTAAGATTTTGTGGAAGCTTGCAATGCAGATTTGAGCAAGTCCTAGAGAGGACTTATTGAGCAGATTTGGAAAAGTTTTGTGTGAGCTTGTTGAGCAAATTTAGACAGGTTCTGAGTGGACCTGTTGAGCATATTTGAGTAGGTTCTATGTGGACCTTTTGAGAAGATTTGGGCAGGTTTTGTGTGGACCTGTTGAGAAAATTTGAGTAGGTTCTGAGTGAACCTATTGAGCAGATTTGAGAAGGTTCTGAGTGAGCCTATTGATAGAGCTTTGGATGAGGTAGAGTATAGAGGATAGAGTCTCAGTGGATAGAGATCCAGTAGCTAGGATAATTGAAGAAAAATATTCTAAGTGAGGAGTCTTCAAGTGGAGAGACATCCACCAGTTAGTGCAACAGAGATATAGAGTCTTCTAGAAGATCACTAGCCAGAGCAAAAGGGGAAAGAGTTCTCTTGTGGAAGAGATCCATGAACTTGAGATTAGGGGATCAACATCTCCTTTGGATAGAGGTCCATAAACATTGTAATTGGGAAGGATTCCCAAAGAGATTGATTGAGAAATATTTAGAAGAAATATTTTCTTTGTGGAGGTAGCCCACATTGGGTGAACCACGTTAAAATTTGTGTCTCTATTGTGTGTGATGATTTATGCATTTCTTTGGTTACTGCTATTGATATTGCCATTGATTCTATTGATTAATACTGTTTTAGAAAGAAAAGTAAAAAGTGGTCTTATAATTTTCACCCCTCGTATCAGTATAAGCTTGTGTTCTTCAATTGGTATCAGAGTTGGTTACTTCAGAAAGAGTTTAACAGCTTGAAGGAAGATTTTACAAGAACACAATGGAAAATAAAGGCAAAGGCAAAACCATGAGATACAAGATTAAAATAACACACATGGTCATGAAAGAAAAGGAATATGAGTTTGATATTATTGTGTTGGGAGGACAAATGAAAATAGATTCAAGATATGAATCAAACAAAGGAGAAACATCCAGACTGATAAAGTTTTGTACCAGATGTGGAAAGATAGGTCATCATGCAACTTACTATTCACAATAAGGTGAAGAATATTTTGTTTGTGGTCAACTCAGTCATGATGCAAGTTATTGCAATGGTTTTGATAATAGTGAATATGAGGATGATTCAAAAAGGGATAACATAAATAATTGAAGCAGGTATCAAGAAGAAACTCCACTTTGGACAATAGAAGAAATTGAAGATCAAAGAGAAGAAGAAGAAGCTACTCTCAGGGAACTTGATGAGGTGAAAAGAGAACTTACAATTAAAGTCTCAAATACAAGAGGATGAGAGATGTAAGACAAAGCTCCTACAAGATCTCTCTGACTTGAGAAATAAGGTTGAAAAGGCAAAAAGAGTTGAAGAGGATAGGGTTGAACATTCAAAGGTAAAAGAGATAGAATATGAAAGAATTAAGGTTATCCTTGAAGAATTAAAAGGGGAGAACTCTGGATTAAGGGTTCAAGCTCAAGAATATGAGAAAGAAAAAGAAAGGTTTCTACAAGAACTCACCTACTTACAAATCAAGGTTAAAGATGCAAGAAAAATTGAATAAGGGATGAATGAAAAATTAAAGATAAAAGATCTAGACTGAGAAAAATTAGAGCATGAAATAGTTTCACTAAGGATGGAAGTGAGAGGGTCTAAGGACAAGCTACATAAGTTTGAAGAAAATGCAAGTAAGTATTCAAATTATAGTGATGCTAGTTTTTTAGACAATGATAGAGATGAAGTCCTATTTATGATTGAAGAAAAAGAACCAGTTAAGAGGACTCTAGTTATTCTTAAGTGTTTTAGATGTGGTAGATTTGGACATCTTGAAGATGATTGCACAAGGGATGGTTATAGTTTTAGTGATGATGATTTTGAAGATGCAATTGATAGACTAGATGAAAATATTCTAAATGAAGTGAGTGATCCTATAGAAGATAAGGCAAAAGAGAGAAATGATGTGGAAAAAGACAAAAAAATAGAGGATTATTCAGTAGAAAATGGCTATGATATCAAGGGAGAACTTATCTATGCTCTTGACACAGTAAAGAAGGTAAGAAAGCAACACTCTAAGCTTGAAAGTCAGTTTCAAGAATGTGATGAAGAAATATTATTTCTCATAGAGGATTTAGAAAAATCAAAGGCTAAGACAAGGAAGTTCAAGGACAAGTTAGAAGCAAAAATCTCAAAGTGTGAAAATCTAGCACAAGAAGTGGAACTACTTAAGAAGGATTTAGAATATTCAAAGGTCAAAATGAAGAGTTTCACAAATAGCTCTAAGAACTTGGATAAGTTCATCTATGGACAACAACGAACATCATGTTCAACAGGTCTTGGATATGGAAAGGTTCAAAAGAAACAGGAAGAAGAATCAAACTCAAGCCTTGAAGAAAAAGAAACTTTAGATGAAGATACATCAAAAGAAGATAGTGTAAGTGGGAGTGAGACATCAGAGGATGAGTTGGACAATAAAGAGTTCAACCAAGATAGTAACAAGACACAAAGAAGATACATATGGAACAACAATCAGAATAGGAGATCAATGAGGTCAAGACAATGAAGCTTCAATAGAAGATGTTTTTTATGTCACAAGTTTGGGCACATGGCTTCACAGTGTAGGACACATCAAATACAAGAGTATGGAAAAGGATAGATTTTCCAAGGATATTGCTACTCATGCAATGATTTTGATCACAAGGTAATGAATTGTAGGGTTTATGACAAAAGAGGATATGGTTTCACTAGGATAAATTCTAAGACAGTTGCACATCCAAGGAATAATAACATTAAGTGTTATAAGTGCAATAATGATGGTCACATAGTAAGATGGTGTATAGAAAATATTCCATAATTAAGCATGAACAGGAACATTGTCATGAACAAGAACAGGAACAAGAACAAGAATATAGAAGAGAACAAGAATAGGAACATGAAAATGAACATGAACATGGATGAGAACAAGAACAAGAATAGGAACAAAAACATGGATGAGAACAGTAATAGGAACATGAACATGAACATGAATGAAAAAAAGAATAGAAATAGGAACAAAAGTGATGACAAGAACATGGATGATGACTTGGAAAGAAACAATGAGAAGATTCAAAAAAATTATAAAAGAAGAGAAAAAGATAAAGACAAAGAGCAGTGCTTTCAGGAAGTAGAAATACTCCCACACTAGAATTAACCACCTCATGTGGAGGTGGGGAAGGGGCTAAGCTAAGAGTCTTATTCTTAGCCCCGAGCCCCAAAGGTGACCCTTTGCCATTGATGTCAAAGGGGGAGAGATTTGTGTATTGGGGAGAGATTTGTTATGGGGAGATATTTGACATTTGAGAGAGCATTAAGCCAGGGGGAGCAGAAAAGGTCATATTTTAGTAAAAGGATAAGGGTTACCATCAATGACAAAGGGGGAGATTGTTGGACATTTTGAGTCCTCTAAGTCATAGTTGTCATTGATGTCACCTGATAGAGTTATCACGCATCTCAAGGAATTTGGTAAGAAATAAAGTCTCCCAAGTCACCCAAGAAAAAGCTTCATCAGTGCAAAAGTGAAAAGAAAAAGGCTCCATAATATTTTAATATTATTGGGAGCACAAGTTAAGTGATTGGTTTATAAAAAACCAAGATGGGTTATTGCAAAAGTTAAAAAGGAGGTTTAATAATTATTATTAAATCATTTAAATTCACAAGGAATTTAAATTTTATAAATAATACCAAGGTTGGGCATTAAGACAGAGTTCTAAGGTTGATTTTAATTTATAATATTTAAATTTAAATTTAAAATTAAATTTAAGTTTAAAATTAAATTTAAATTTATTATAAATTAAATCACGTTGACATTGAATTCATTCGAAGTGCCGACATGATGCTAAGGAAGGCAAAATGTATTATATAAATGCCAAACAAATTCATTTACCAAGTATCCCTTGTTGTTGTTTTTCGAAGTGCATGCAAAAGATATTTTTGTTTCGAAAGCCTTACGATTTTCATGAAGGTTAAAGTTATGAAGATTCGAAAGCCCTAAGCGCAAAGGCCAGCGTGGCCTAGTGGTATGTTGGCTCGGTGCTAAGGAGGAGGTTTTGAGTTTGATTCACATGAGGTCTATTTTTTGTATTGCAAGGAAGAAGCGCTCTATGTGCTTGTTGTTTTTCGGAGGTTCGTTGTTCAAATATATTGCATGGTGGACGTGCCCTTTTAGAAACGTCACAACACATGGCCCAACGGTGGATTGGCTGTGGCTAAGGTGTTGGGAAAAAAAATTCGGGGGATCGAATCCCACTAAGGGCAAGGCAAATAAATTTAATTTTTGTTTAATATTTTATTTTTTGCCAAGGTTGCCTAAGGAGAAATAAGGTTATGGTATGCCCTAGGAAAGATAAGGTTTTTTGCTGATTTTCTTTGTGGAAGTATATCATATTATATATCATTGGAAAGATATTTTTGAGAGCTACTTGTTTATATTTATTTGAGGAAGAAATAATGTTTGTGCAAGAAGATATTTCTATTTTTTTCAAGGAGTTCCAAAAGTAAGTTTGATTCATTCTTTTGAGGGATTATTTCTTGCATAAGAGGGTTTGGTGCATTTTTATTGAGTAGGAGTAATAAGGTGTTATTGAGAAATTATTTTGATTATTGTGTTATTACTCATGACCTCTAACCCTTGTTGAGATTGAAAAAAAAAAGTGTGTTGAGTGTGGTAGATTTAATGGACAACTCATAAGGCATCAAAAAGGTATAGGCAATATTCTTCATTGACTTATGTGGGTGATTGATTTATGAAAATATCTTTGGAGAGAAAATGATTGATTGTGGTTAACCTTTTTGAGAGTTTTTGGTTTAATGCTTCAAGGTTTTCTGAATTGAGAGTTGTGATTAAACATTATTTATAAGCATTGTTGTTGAAGCCCATTGGTTGTGCAATGAACTTGAAATTGAGTTAGAAAAGAACATGAGTATCATTGTTATGTGAGATTTGATGTTGAGAATTGTTGGAAACATTTTGAGTTGGTTGATACATGCTTGGATTAGGGTTTGTAAGAAAGGATTAATCCTTGAGGTGATTGGTTGAGTAGAGTTGATTAAGCCTATTCAAGTGATTGTGTGAAGTGGTTGTTCGAGTTCCATGAAACAAACTATTCTATATTATGATTTGAGTTGAGATTGAGATTTGAGAATAAAACATATTGAGTCTTTAACAATTATCTTTATGCTTCTATGAGATTGATTTGATTTGAGATTGGGATTTGAGTATAGAACATATTGAGTCTCTAATAATTCTCTTTATGCTTATATGAGATTGAGTTGAGATATTGATTGATCATTGAGTATAGAACATATTGAGTCTCTAACAATTCTCTTTATGATTCTATGTGTTCGATGCAAGTCTTTGAGAAGGCTTATGGACTGATTTTGTGTAAGCTTTTGTGGAAGCTTGTAATGCAGATTTGAGCAAGTCCTAGAGAGGACTTATTGAGCAGATTTGAATAAGTTATGTGTGAGCTTGTTGAGCAGATTTGGATAGGTTCTGAGTGGACATGTTGAGCAAATTTGAGTAGGTTTTGTGTGGACCTGTTAAGCATATTTGGACAGGTTCTATGTGGACCTGTTGAGCAGATTTGAGTAGGTTCTAAGTGAACCTATTGAGCATATTTGAGAAGGTTTTGAGTGATGCTATTGAAATAGCTTTGGAAGTGACAAAGTATATAGGACATAGTCTTAGTGGATACAAATCTAGCATCCAGGACAATTGAAGACAAATATTCTGAGTGAGGAGTCTTCAAGTGGAGAGAGATCCACCAGTCAGTGTAGCAGAGAGACAAAGTCTTCTAGAAGATCACTAGCCAGAGTAGAAGGGGAAAGAGTTATCTTGTGGAAGAGATCCATGAACTTGGTATTAGGGGATCATCATCTCCTTTGGATAGAGGTCCATAAACATTGTAATTGGGAAGGATTCCTAAAGAGATTGATTGAGAAATATTAAGAAGAAATGTTTTCTTTGTGGAGGTAGCCCACATGGGTGAACCACATTAAAATATGTGTCTCTATTGTGTATGATTATTTGTGAATTGCTTTTGTTATTGCTATTGATATTGGTATTGATTATATTGATTAATACTATTTTGGAAAGAAAATTAAAAAGTGGTCTTATACTGTTCACCCCATCTCTCAATATAAGCTTGTGTTCTTCAAGATTTACCTAATAGAGTAGAGTCATAAACATATTTAATATGATAGATAGACCTAGCTCTATGAACATTGGTAACACCTTAAAGTATTATATTTTTTTTGTTATAGTCCTACTCAGGAATTCAAAAAAGATGATTAATAAATAAGGGGATAAGGGGTCACCTTGCCTAATACCTCTAGAAGTTGGGAACAACTGTAAAGGCCTACCATTGATAAGAACATAGTAGGATAATAAAGATATACATCCCATAATCAAATCCATCCAATCCTAAGAGAATCTATATTACCTCAAAAATTTGACAAGGAAGTGCTAATCCACTTTGTCATAAGCTTTGGATAAGTCTAAACAAATGAACATAGAATAGGATTTCTACATTTCCATGGAATGTATGGCTTCCTGAGCAAGAACTATTTCATTCACTATTTGATGACCTTCCATATAACCCCCTTGTTTAGGGGAAATAATCTTATGCAAAAGAGGCTTTAGCCTTTCCACCATGATCTTAGTAATGATTTTGATAAGAACATTACATAAATCTATAGATCTAAAAGTTGAGATATGTTCAACCTCTTGAGCTTTTGGGACTAGAGTTATATAAGTTTTAATGATAACCTTCAAAATTTCTTTGGATTTCCTGGGTTCTTCGACCACCTCTAATAAATTAGCATGAAGGATATCCAAAAAATCTTGGTAGAACTCAATGGGAAAACCATAAGGTCCTAGGATTTTTCCCTTTTTGCATTTTAAAAACCACCTATTAAAGCTCATTGATAGTAACTGGAGCAATAAAAACAAAGTTCTCCTTAAAAGTGATAAGAGTAGAGAGCGCTTAAAGAATGTTTTGTTGAGAAGTAGATTCAAGAGGAGTAACATCAAATAGATTGGAAAAGTAATTGATAAGAATAGAGTCCATGCCATCCAAAATGTAGACAACATCTCTAGAATATGATTTTAAGAAAGAAATAAAGTTGTGAGATCTTTGATCTAGAATAAATTTGTGGAATAAATCTGTGTTTTGATCTCCTTCTTTGAGCCATTGGATCCTACATTTTTGCTTCCATAAGAGTTCTTATATTTTTTTCCATTCCTCTAACTGAGATATGAGTCTAATTTCATTTGTAATTTTAATCTCTATGAGGCCATCTAAACAAATTTTATTATTCAAAATTTCAAGCTGAGCAATGACTTCATGGTTTGTTGTTGGCCATCCCCAAACTCCTTCTAGTTCCAAATATTAATTTTGGATTTGATGTATTGCAACCTTTTGGAAAAATTGAACATCTTAGTCCCATACCTTGGTTTACCTTCCTTCCACCATTGTTGTATTTGAGGTCTCAAGGAACTATCTCTAAGCCATATTAATTGAAATAAAAAAGGTGAGAAACTTTTATTGGTTTTTCATATTTCCACCATTATTGGCCAGTGATCCAAACCAACATTGTTAAGATTCTTCACATTAGGAATGTAACTATGGATTAATAAATTTATCAGAAAGTAAGAACCTATCCAATTTCTCCATGATACAATTTGGACCTTGCCTTCTGTTAGACCAAGTTATAAGACCATTATCTGGTTGGATGTCCACAAGATGAAGGTTCATAATATATTCACTCATGAGGTTAGTGATCCTATCCAAATTTTTATTTCCCCTCATTTTGTCATCCAAAGAGAGGATGGTATTGAAATCTCCTCCGATCAAGATCCAAGCTTCAAGAAAATGAGAGATAATTATTGAGCAAGGTGCAACAATAGTATTGTCATTGTTGTCAACACAGTCAGACTGATCAGTTGATGTAATGGACAGGAGTTAAGAGGTTCTTCAGAGCATGTACAATGATTTTCCAAAAGATCGAAGTGGCCCATATGCTAAAAATCAAAAGAAAATCGCAAGGAAGAAAACTGTCGCGATATCACGACATGTTGAGCAAGAAAGAAAAAGCATCACGATATCACGACATGTTGAGAAGAAAGAAAAACTGTTGTGATATCGTGACATTTTTGAAGAGGAAGCACAAGAAAGAAAAACTATCATGATATCGTGACATGTTGAGAAGAAAGAAAAACTGTCACGATTTCGCAACACATTCGAAGAGAAAGCGCAAGGAAAACTATCGTGATTTCCTGACATGTTCGGAGAGAAAGCACAAGCAAGGAAAATTGTCATGATTTCGCGACATGTTCGGAGAGAAAGCGCAAGCAAGGAAAACTATCATGATTTTGTGACATGTTGGAAGAGAGAAAGGCAAGTAGAAAAAGTGTCACGATTTTGTGACATATTGTAGGAGAGAGAGTCCGAAAGAAAAAGTGTTGTGATTTCGCGACATATTGCAAGAGAGATTGTACGAAAGAAAAAGTGTCACGATTTTGTGACATATTGTAGGAGAGAGAGTCTGAAAGAAAAAGTGTCATGATTTCATGACATATTGCAAGAGAGATTGTACAAAAGAAAAAGTGTCACGATTTCGCGACATATTGCAAGAGAGATTGTACAGAAGAAAAAGTGTTGCAATTTTGTGACATATTGCAGGAGAGAGATTCTGAAAGAAAAAGTGTCACGATTTCATGACATATTGCAAGAGAGATTGCACAAAAGAAAAAGTGTCATGATTTTGCGACATATTGCAAGAGAGAGATTTCGAGAGAAAAAGTGTTGCGATATCACGACATGTCGCGTTTTCGTGACCCGAAGGCAAGAGAAAGAGCAAAGGAGAAAAAGTGTCGTGATATCACAACATGTCGCATTTTCGTGACTAAAGGAGGAGAGAGAAAGTAAGAAGGCAAAAGTGTCATGATATCATGACAAAAGTAAAGAGGAAGAGTACGAAGGCAAAAGTGTCACAATATCGTGACATGTTGTGTTTTCGTAGGTACAAGCCAAGAAAAGAAGCAAGGAGGTGAAAGTGTCGCGATATCGTGACATGTTGTGTTTTCATGAGCTAAGAAGAGAACCCATCCAAAATAAGATATGTGACAGTTAATTAAAGTTAGTATAACAGTTACAGGTGCAGTTATAGAAGAAAGTCATGCAGCTAAAATAAGAAGAGTTAACTGAAGTCGATACGATAGTTACGAGTGCATTCTGAGAAGAAAGTCATGTAGCTAAAATAAGAAGAGTTAACTGAAGCCGATATGACAGTTACAGGTGCAGTTACAGAAGAAAATCATGTAGCTAAAATAAGAAGAGTTAACTGAATTCGATACGATAGTTACAGGTGCAGTTACAAAGAAATGTCAGAACTTTGTTATAAAAGGAGGTCTGCGTGGAGAATTAGTGTGCTAAAAAAAGAGAAAAAGTGCTATGAAAAGAGGGTTGGAAGAGTGCCATAAGAGAGCATTAAGCAAAGCCGAGAGAGCCATAAGAGTGTAGTAAGAAGTGCATTAAGAGGGCTATAAGAGGGCCATAAAAGTGCAACAAGTAGAGCCATAAGTGTGTGTGGTGTTTTGGTGAATAGCGAGAGAGGTTGGGTTAGCAATAGACCAGTCAAGGTCTTGTATAAGCGAAGGCATTTTTTATGTCAATATTATAGTTTCAAAATTGTAGTCCAAGTTGGTGCTTGGAATCAGGGGTTGGTACTCCTTTATGTTGGTGCAGATAAATTAGGGGTTGGTGCTCCTTTCTGTTGGTGCAGATAAATTAGGTGTTGGTGCTCCTTCTAGTGGGTGTTGGTAAATTGATTGTAAAATTAGTATTTTGCAAATACTAGATTTGGATGGGAGTCTAAGTAGTCATTTTTTAGGAGTAGCCAAATTGGTGAACCTCGTTACATCATGTGTTGTGGAATGCTCTCTTATTATACTTGCTTTATCTGATTTTAAGTTTTCATTGTTTCAGTGTTAAGAGTTGTAGATTTGAATTTAAATAGCTACACTGATTCACCCCCCCTCTCCATGTCATTATGAGACTAACAATTGGTATCAGAGCCAGTTTCCCTTGTCAGGCTAAATCAGCTAGGGTTGATCTTGCATTAGTATGCAATGGGTAAGAAGAATATATCTTCCTCCAATAAGGCATCTCAGTCAGTTTCAGTTCCTGTGGAAGAGAAAATTGAACTAGAAAATATAGGAGTGAATTTTGAAGTATATGATGAAAACCTTGAGGTTGAAGTAGATCTAGAAGGTGAGTTGATCACTGCACTTGAAGAATTGGGTATAGAAAGGAAAAATAACAAAAGACTATCCAAGAAGTTGGAAGAATATAGGGATAATATTGAAGATCTCTTCTTACAAATTTATAAAGCCAAGAAAATAGAAGCCTTGAAGTCACGCCTGGATGATAAAGGTGATGTATGTAGCAAACGTGAAGAGGAATCTAATAAAGTTATTAGTGATCTAAAGCTGCAAGTAGAAGAGTCCAAAAGGATTGAAGAAATTCTCAGGTCATAGATTAATGAGAAAGAGATTATTTGCTGCAAACAAGAAGAGGAGATTGTTTCATTGAGGAAACAACTAGAAGAGGCCAATACAAATCTCAAATTTGAGAAGAGCATAGAGTTGCTAGATAAAATGATAAGGCAACAAAGAAGCCCAATGGTTAAGCTTGGTCTTGGATGTGAAGTTGAACAACCTTCATCTTCTAAATCTACAGAGAAGAAGTCCACTGCTGAAGGATCAAAGCAAGAAAATATTGAATCTGAATCTTCAAAAGTAATAAAATCTCAAAGGAGATCTACAGCTAAGAAACCACAACAAAAGAGGTTCTATCACTCTCACTCTATTCATAATAATGATTTTAATGGCTATTGTTTTAGATGCAACCATTATGGTCACAAGGCAATTTATTGTGGATTGAATAATAGATCAAAGAGTTATGCTAGTAGAAATACATCTATTATTTTGGTTGAACACCATGTGCAATGTTTTAAATGTAATGGTCATGGGCACATAGCAAGGTTTTGTCCAAGAAATTTTGTATCTAATCTAAGGCAAGACAATAGATTTCATCAGATGCAAAGAATGCAACACAGACAGGGAAGAAATCATGTGCATCAAAGAAAGGAAAATAATCATCCATCAAGGATGTACAAGAGACAACCACCCAAGAGAAATGTTCAAGTTCACAAAAAGGTTCAAAATAGGGATGCAGTTGAAAACCTTTAGCCTAAGTTCAAGAAAGATTGGAGAAAGAAAGAAGAGAGGAAATCGTGTCTCCTTGGACTGAAGGAGATTGCTCCTCTATTGCACTAAGTAGCTCCAGGTAGCACATCCTCAAGGGGAGCAATGCTAAAGTTTTATTTTAATGCTCCTATGTATTTGTATGGTTATGTAAAGATGAAAGAAAATTAGTCGGGGAGTTGTCGTATAGTTGTCAAAATGTGTTTCAGTTCATGTAGATGTTTGTGGAGATAGTATCAAACTGATGTGCTTCAGCAGAACAACATGGTGAACAACTAGGTTTTCAATGCAATAGTTGATAGGCATTATTTGAGATAGAACATGCAGCACAGGTCGACGTGTCATGGAAGCATAAGCTGGCAGGTGCTAGTTTTGAAGCCTGTAACATTTCCAATCTGTAGATAAAATAGAATCCGTGTTGTGAGTGGGAAGGTGTGCATTTCTTAACCAAAAATACAACACATCATTTGGTATAAGAGAGCATTAATTTTCTCTAAAGAAGTAGCAGTTGTCAAAGAGATGCCAGAGTCAAAGCGAATAGCGTTACTAGCACCCAGTTGGTCAAGAGTGCAAATTGGCACATGCATGGCAAAGACCATCACCCAGGTTCACTCATTTATTTTCTGGTTATTGTTTTAAATGCAATGGTCATGGACATAAGATTGCAGATTACAAGTATAATGTAGGACAAAGAAACTTTACCAATAGAAATGTTTTTTCATCATTGATGGATTATGTAGTAGAATGTTATAACTGTCATAATTTTGGGCACATTGCAAGAAATTGTCGAAGTACATTTGTAGCAAATAAAAATCAGGGAAGAAAATTTCAACCAAATGGTTTGAGACAAAATAAAAAATTTCTCGAAAAACATGCACAGGCTACTGACAAAGAAAAGTCAAAACAAGTGACCAAAACTGTAATCAAACCAGAGTGGAAAGAAAATGAGTGACCCAAGGAAGAAAAGGAATCCTTGATTGTACATACAACATTTAAAGCATAGAAAAAATCTACACCATAGATACTTGATAGTGGATGCTCCAGTCATATGACGGGTGACAAACAAAAATTTGAGAAGCTATAGAAATATGAAGGTGGTTCTGTAAAATTTGGAAATAATGATGGAGCTAAGATAGTTGGCAAAGGATAAGTTAAGATCAGTGATAGAAAAATAAATTCAAAAGAATTCTTGTTTGTGATTGGTCTAAAGCATAACTTGTTAAGCATAAGTCAGATTTGTGATAGAGGTCATGAAGTAATTTTCAAGAAGCAGGGTTGTGAAGTCAGAACAAAAAACTATGGAAAGTTGATAGCAACTGGATGAAGGACATCTCGGAAACTCGTATACTCTCTCGAGAGACTTCGAAGGAGTGTGCTTGATTGGACAGGAAGAAAAAAAATTGGCTGTGGCACAAGAGGTCAGGTCATATCAGTTTTGACAATCTAGTAAAAATCAGCTCAAAAGGGGCAGTGAGAGATATTCCCACCATTGGCAAACCATTAAATAGCATTTGTGCTTCATGCCAAAATGGGAAGCAAACTAGAGCCACATTTAAAACAAGAGTACTTCACAAGAAAACCTTTAGAACTAATACATACTGATTTATGTGGACCCATGAGAACGCAAAGCATAAATGGTGACAAATACTTTATGTTGTGCATAGATGACTATTCCAGGATGACATGGGTACTATTTTTGAAGCTTAAATCAGATGCCTTTGAGATGTTCAAAATTTTCAAAAACAAGTTGAGAATCAAACAGGAAAAAGGATTAAATTTTTAAGATCAGTTAGAGGAGGAGAGTTCATTTCAGAGGAGTTTGCAGAGTATTGTGAAAAGTATGGGATTAGGAGACAATTTTCAGTAGCAAGGACACCTTAGCAGAATGGTATGGTAGAAAGAAAGAACATGATAGTGCAGGAAATGGAATGGACTATGTTGACTGAGAGCAAAATAGCAGACAAATTTTGGAAAGAGGTAGTCCATACTGCGGTATACATCCAAAATAGGTGCATGTTGAGGATACATGAAAGAAAAAATCTGTATGAGCTATGGTTCGGTAAAAAGGCAACAACAAGATACTTTAAAGTTTTTGGCAGCAAGTGTTACATCAAAAGAACTGAAGATAATCTTGGTAAGTTTGAAGATAGAGTTGATGAAGGTATTTTTCTTGGCTATTCGACAAAAAGCAAAGCCTATACATGCTACAACAAGAGGCTAAAGAAAATTGTGGAGAGTGTTGATGTTAAAGTTTATGAAGGTAGGGAATGATAAATTAGCTATGAAGAAAACTACCCAATTTATGAAGAGGTTATTGAAGAAGATGAGGAAAAGAAAATGAAAAAGAAACAAAAAATTGACTCAGATGATTTAAGTAGTGTTTCAAAAGAGGAAGAAAACAAGAAATTCAAAACAGGTAGCTGGCAAAAAAATCATCCTAGAGAGCAAATAATTGGAGACCCCACAGTTGGTGTTCATATAAGAAGAAGAGTAGTAAGTAACTACTCTCTATTATCCAACATTGAGCCCAAAATTTTGTTGAAGCAAGCAAAGATGAAAGTTGGATGACTGCATTAAATGAAGAATTAGATCAGATCGAGAAAAAAAAAACCTGGGATTTAGTACCAAGACCTGTAAATAAAAATATAATCGATACTAAATGGGTTTTTCAAAACAAATTGAATGAAGATGGATAGATAGTCAGAAATAAAGCAATATTGGTCTGTAAAGGCTATGCACAAGTTGAAGGTATTGACTTTGAAGAAACCTTTGCACCAGTGGCTAGACTAGAGGCAATTAGAATGTTTTTGGCTTTAGTAGTTCACAAGAATTTCAAATTTTATCAAATGGACGTGAAATCAGCATTTTTGAATTGGAAAGTTGAAGAAGAGGTCTATATTGAGCAGCCGGATGGTTTCCAACTCGGTGATAATCACAACTTCGTCTGCAAGTTGAAGAAAGCACTGTATGGCTTGAAACAGGCACCCAGAGCATGGTATGCAAGGCTAGACAACTATCTTACTCAACAAGGGTTCAAAAAGGGTATGGTGGATAGCAATTTGTATGTCAATACAGAGAATGGCCATCCCATTGTCCTTGTTATATACATATATGATATCATTTTTGGCAGCAACAATGATAAGTTGTGTAAAGATTTAGCAAATAAGATGTAGAAAGAATTTGAAATGTCTGTGATTGATGAACTTTCGTACTCGGACTGCAAGTTAATCAAAATGAGAAGGTATATTTATTTCTCAAGTTAAATATGTGAAGGAGATGCTAAAAAATTTCACAATGGAGGATTGTAAGCCTATTAGCACTCCCATGATGACAGGTTGCAAGTTGAGCAAGTATGACAAATCTCCAAATGTTGATCAAACCATGTACAAATCTATGATTGGGAGCCTACTGTATTTGATAGCTACCAGACCAGATATCTTGCAGGCAGTTTGCATGGTAGCACGATTTTAGGCTAGTCCCAAGGAGACTCATGTGACAGCAGTGAAGAGGATTCTTTGGTATCTGAAGGGTACTATGGAGTATGGGTTATGGTATTCGAAAGGTAAGGATTTCACCCTTATTGCATATTTAGATGCAGATTGGGCAGGATGTGTCGATGACAGAAAGAGTACCAGTGGAGGTGCATTCTATCTTGGAGACAGGTTGGTCACATGGCATAGTAAGAAACAAGAGTCAGTCTCCTTATCCCCAGCAGAGGCAGAATATATTACAGCATCAACATGTTGTACGCAGGTTTTATGGATGAAACAAGCCCTGAAAGATCTTGGCATTAACTTTAGTGAGCCAATTTCAGTTAAGTGTGATAACACCAGTGCCATTAACATCTCAAAGAATCTGGGTATGCATTCTCGCACAAAACATATTGCTATCCGATATCACTTTTTGAAGGAGAAAGTTGTGGAAGGTGAGGTTAAGTTGGATTTTGTTCCAACTACAGAGCAAGTAGCGTATATCTTCACAAAACTGTTGCCCAAGGAAAATTTTGATTACCTTCACAATAAATTGTGAGTGGTCACGTTTCCCAAGAATTGACTAGCTATCAAGACCACATTCTCAAGGGGAGCATTTATATATTTGGTTATATTTTTGCTCATGTTTGTAATTTTTGCTAATTGTAATAACTTATTCTTGAGAATGTTGTGCTTGGACTTAGGGGGAGTCTGCAGCAGCCCTTTGGTATTATTGTCAAAGGGGGAGAAGAATTACAGGAAATTGCATGTGTGTTGCCAACAATTCCAAAGGGGGATATTGTTGAGCAAGGTGCAGCAACAGTATTGTCATTGTTGTCAACATAGTCAGACTGATCGGTTGATGCAAAGGACAAGAGTTAAGAGGTTCTTCAGAGTATGTACAATGATTTTCTTAAAGATCGAAGTGGCTCATATGCTAAAAATCAAAATAAAATCACAAGGAAGAAAACTATCGCGATATCACAACATGTTGAGCAAGAAAGAAAAACTATCGCGATATCGTGACATGTTGAGAAGAAAGAAAAACTGTCGCGATATCGCGACATGTTCGAAGAGGAAGCGCAAGAAAGAAAAACTGTCGCAATATTGCGTCATGTTGAGAAGAAAGAAAAATTGTCACAATTTCGTGACATGTTTAGAGAGAAAGCGCAAGCAAGCAAAAATTTCATGATTTCACGACATGTTCGAAGAGAAAGCGCAAGCAAGCAAAACTGTCGCGATTTCGTGACATGTTCGGAGAGAAAGTGCAAGCAAGTAAAATTGTCACGATTTCATGACATGTTGGAAGAAAGAAAGGAAAGTAGAAAAAGTGTCACGATTTCATGACATATTGCAGGAAAGAGAGTCCGAAATAAAAAGTTTCACGATTTTGTGACATATTGCAAGAGAGATTGTACGAAAGAAAAAGTGTCACGATTTCGCGACATATTGTAGGAGAGAGAGTCCAAAAGAAAAAGTGTCACAATTTCGTGACATATTGCAAGAGAGATTGTACGAAAGAAAAAGTGTCACGATTTCGCGACATATTGCAAGAGAGATTGTACGAAAGAAAAAGTGTTGTGATTTTGCGACATATTGCAGGAGAGAGAGTTCGAAAGAAAAAGTGTCGTGATTTCACGACATATTGCAAGAGAGATTGTACGAAAGAAAAAGTGTCGTGATTTCACGACATATTGCAAGAGAGAGAGTCCGAGAGAAAAAGTGTCACGATTTCGTGACATGTCACGTTTTCGCGACCCGAAGGCAAGAGAAAGAGCAAAGGAGAAAAAGTGTCGCGATATCATAACATGTCGCATTTTCACGACTATAGGAGAGAGAAAGTAAGAAGGCAGAAGTGTCGTGATATCACGACAAAAGTAAAGAGGAAGAGTACAAAGGCAAAAGTGTCATGATATCGCAACATGTTTTGTTTTTGTAGGTACAAGCCAAGAAAAGAAGCAAGGAGGTGAAAGTGTCATGATATCATGACATGTGTTTTCATGAGCTAAGAAGAGAACCCAACCGAAATAAGATATGTGACAATTAACTGAAGTCGGTATGATAGTTATAGGTGTAGTTACAGAAGAAAGTCATGCAGCTAAAATAAGAAGAGTTAACTAAAGTCGGTACGACAGTTACAGGTGCAGTTACGAACGAAAGTCATGCAGCTAAAATAAGAAGAGTTAACTGAAGTCGGTATGACAGTTACAGGTGCAGTTATAGAAGAAAATCATGTAGCTAAAATAAGAAGAGTTAACTAAAGTTAGTATGACAGTTACAGGTGCAGTTACAGAGAAAAGTCAAAACTTTGTTATAAAAGGAGGTCTGCGTGGAGAATTAGTGTGCTGAAAAAAGAGAAAAAATGCTATGAAAAGAGGGTTGGAAAAGTGTCATAAGAGAGCATTAAGAAAATCCGAGAGAGCGGTAAGAGTGCAGTAAGAAGCACAGTAAGAGGGCTATAAGAGGGCCGTAAAAGTGCAGCAAGTAGAGCCATAAGTGTGTGTGGTGTTTTGGTGAATAGCGAGAGAGGTTAGGTTAGCAATAGACCAGTCAGGGTCTTTTATAAGTGAAGGCATTTTTTATGTCAATCTTATAGTTTCAAAATTGAAGTCCAAGTTGGTGCTTGGAATCAGGGGTTGGTTTTCCTTTCTATTGGTGTAGATAAATCATGGGTTGGTGCTCCTTTCTGTTGGTGTAGATAAATCAGGGGTTGGTGCTCCTTCCAGTGGGTGCTGGTAAATTGATTGTAAAATTGGTATTTTAGAAAGACTAGATTTGGACAGGAGTCCAAGCAGTCATTTTTGAGGAGTAACCAAATTGGTGAACCTCGTTACATCTTGTGTTGTGGAATGCTCTCTTGTTATACTTGCTTTATTTGATTTTAAGTTTTCATTGTTTTGACATTAAGAGTTGTAGATTTGAATTTAAATAGCTACACTGATTCATCCCCCCCTCTCAGTGTCATTGTGAGACTAACAATAATATAAGTTAAAGCCTTCTGCTACCTTCTTTTTCCCTCCAAATTAGTCAGAGCATAGATAGTTATGAAAAGCATAATTTTTTTGGAATGTCTACTTTGAATAACTATAGCCAAGACCTCATATACCAATCATATGGTGAATAACTACCTCTTTTGGGTCCCAAAGGTAAGCAATGCCAGCAGAAGTCCCTTAGGAACTGAGGAATTTTTTTTTTCTAGATGGCCAAATTTTACTAGCAATTGATTTTGTTTCCTCTTTTGACATCTTCATTTTATGAAGGAATGTTCATCTAAATAATTCTTCTAGTTTCATTGTTTTTGAAAGACTTACTTTGAGTCCTCTAATATTCCAAGTGATGATCTTCATTAATACAAGGACTAAAAATTTTGGTAAGGGCATTAATATTACCTTCATCTACAAGATTTTCACCTTCTTTTACCATATGATGTTGATTGGTCTTGGGACTTACCTTTTGGTTAGAATCCATTTTCATTTTTCCCTGTTTCATGACTTAGCTCAATTGAATCTATGATGGCTTCTAACCTTGAAGAATACACGTACAAAGCCAAAGTGTTACTGGAATGTTCAATAGAGTCTATCTTGGAACCTATATTATTTTAAGTCTCAACATTTAAAAGATTATTTTTCTTGTGTATATTTTCTCTTTTTCTATTGAAAAACTTTGGTTTGTTGGTTTGTCTATGAGTTCTTCCTTGCATATTTAAATTGCATTTATAATTTTTTTATTTCCATTATTTCCTCTTCATCACATGGGACATCCTTTGTGGAAAGAATTTCAAGCATATTCGATGATAACTTCAATTCATCCTTCATAACTATTTTTTCTAAGTGTTCTTTTTCTTAGGCATTTGGAAACCTGTTGTATGATCCTAAAAAGCATACACCTAATCTAGTAATGATTGAAAATCACATAAAGCACATACATAAATTGACAAAATTGAGAAAACAAAAAGAAAGGTATCTTTTATTAAAATTGAATCAATTCATGGTTACAAATTCGTCCCTCTTAGGGATACCCAATGTGATACATAAAAACACTTATTGCCCTTATGAATCCCTAAGTCAAATAGTGTGCATAATGACCAAACAAGACTTATACCTCCTAATGATTTAACCTTAGACAAAATAATTTTTGTTTTACGCTTACCAAAACCACCGTGGGTGAGAATCAACCTCGATACCTCATGCCTACCTATGCTTTGGCGCTGCTTAGGCTACCGCTAGGCCAGCCATCCACATAGGAACATATATGTAGGATTTATCTTTTAAACCTTTTGACGAATTCTCTTTGTAAAAAAAATGTGAAAAACATCGCTGTTGAGTTTCGACCCTAAGACCTCCTGCCAGCCTTGCATCTTAGTGCTATATAGACTGCTACTAGGCTAGCCATCCACTTGAGAACCAATACCCATGATATTATCCTTATTCACACCATCCTCTCTCCTTTGAAATTTAGTCTTTTCCCTTATCTATTTCTCACACTTGCGCATGATGGAGATCGATTTTGCCTTGAACAAAAACCTTACTAAGTGAATGATTTTTAATCAATATTTATATGGATTTCACCTCCTTTCTTGACGTCAGTTCTTATATTAAAATTTTCATTTGAAACCTTCAAACATGATGGTGCCAAACCCATCTTCAGTTTAAATTATAATATAAAAATATTATAATAGACTTTTTAACTTCCCTTGCAATACTTTAACCTTTGTCTTCAAACCTTTTATCCCAAATATTATAATATTATCTCTTTTAAGCCTTAGTCACTTGTGATTTAAACTTTATTTCTTTTTGAACTATGGTCTTAAACTTGGGTCTTCATGAAGAACACAAGCTTATACTGAGAGGGGGGTGAACAATATAAGACCACTTTTTACTTTTCTTTACTCAAAAAATATTATCCAATATATCAATGCAATGTCAACAACAATAATCAAAGAAATGCATAAATCACCACACACAATAGAGACACCAATTTAACATGGTTCACCCAATGTGGGCTACTCCATGGAGAAAATATTTCACTAAAATTTTCTCAACAAATCTCTTGGGAATCCTTTCCCTATTACAATGTTTATGGACCTCTATCCAAAGGAGACACCAATACCCTAATCTATTTTGTGGGCACCAACCCATAGGAGACACCAATATCCTTAGTTGGTTCATGGATCTCTATCCATAGGAGAACTCCTTCTCCTCTGCTTTGGTTGGTGATCCTCTAGAAGACTACTGCCTCCATTGCTCTAGCTTGTGGATATCTCTCCACTGAAGACTCCTATCCTCACTCAAAATACCTTTGTCCTCAATGCCCTGGCTAATGGATCTCTATCCATTAGAGACTATTATACTCTACTATATCACCTCCAAAGCTTGCTCTCAGTTGTATCTCAAATCTACACTAAACACAGTCCTTTGATCTAGCATAAATCTGCTCAATATTTGTCTCTAATATGTACTAAACATAGTCCTTTTGTCTAGCACAAATATGCTCAATATTTATCTTTGATATGTACTAAACATAATTCGTTGGTATAGCATAAATTTTCTCAAATATCTATCTTTGATCTACACTAAACAGAGTCCTTTGGTCTAGCACAAATATTCTCAAAATATATTTTTGATCTGGCACAAACCTATCCTTAAATCTGCACCAAAATATATCCTCAAATCTATCCTTAATCCTTAACACAAAGATTGATCCAATCACAAATCAACTCTACTAGATCTGCCCCAATACTTAACACAAATATTGAACAAATCAATCAATCAACTCTGCTCTCAAGTCTTCACAAATACTTACCTCAAATCTATCCATAAGTCCTCTCAAGAACTTGCTCAAACTGCTCTCATGTCTTTACCAAGACTTACCTAAAATCTGCATTGTAAGCTTCCATAAAAGGTTACTCAACTCAATCCTTAAGTCCACTCTAGGACTTCATCAAATCATCTCACAAACTTTCACAAAAGATTATTCAACTCAACTCAATCTATCATAGAAAACCTTCAATCACACAAAATCTTGTTTTAATCTCACATAAACATATAGAGAATGATTAGAGACTCAATATGTTTCATACTCACAATAATACTTAATCACTTTCAATATCTCTTGTTTTACCACAGAAACATATGGAGAATGGTTAGAGACTCAATATGTTTCACTCTCACACAACACTCAATCACTTCCAAACTCTCTTCAAATTTAAGAATAAAGAACAATTTGTTTCATAGAACTTGAATTGTCACTCCAAAAATTTCAATCAAATATGCTCAACCAACTCCACTCAATCAATCACTTAATGAAACACAACTTTATTACAAACTCTAAACAAGTATTTCATAATGCTATCAACAACTCACACTATGAATCTCAATCCTTGACTCAAGATGATTCCTTATTCACATAACAATGATACTCATGTTCTTTTCACAAACTCTAGTTCAAGATAGTTCTCAATATCTCACTCAAATGTTCTCACAAACATTCACCAATCATGCACATGAAAACTTACTCAACAATGCTTATCAAATAAACCTTTTCACTCCAACTTAGCATTCATAACATTCAACCCAACAATATTTCACTCATAAGGAAGATATACCCATACCTTTTTCTTGATGGAGAAATGACCTCAAAACCTGTCTCAATCACAATAAATCTCTTTAACAATCTCAAAGGTTAGATAGAAAAAATATTCACCCAAATACTATCTCAATATTAATTCAACATTACAAAATTAACAAACTCAAGTACACCTTTTATCTCCAAAATTTAACAAATAAAGACTTCACCCACTCAAATTCACAATAACCCTTTTTAGAAATTTAATATATGAAGCATTCCAAACACTACTTATGTCTCCCCACTAAAAATTACATTTTTCAAGTAATTAACTTTATAAAACAATGCAATATATTATTAACCCTCAATAAAATATTTCTCACTTTATCTAAGGTAAAAATTAATTACCTTACCTTTTTAACTCCCTAAGAACTTTAATAAAAACCAAATAACCCATGTGCTAATAATTTTCCCTCTTCACACTATAACCCAAGCGCAAAAATTAAACTATGCGCTTTGAGCACCACCAACGACCTTAGTCAATGCACAATTTAATTAAAAAATTAAAATACATGCTTGCGGGATCCCCATGGGATTCGATCCCTGGTCGAAGTGCCTCCAGTGCCTTAGCCGTGGCTCCCCTATCATGTGAGCTAAGCTCTCACATGGGAGGCAAAGGTGCTTAGGGTGCTTTGATTCATTACATGCCAAAAGTCAAAAAGGCTTTGTCCTGCATTGTCACCGAGAATCGAACGTGGTACCTATGCGTTCCAAACACTTTGCACACCACAGATTTGCCGCTAGCCCAACCGTTGGTTGGTTTTTGTTCTTTCCACCTTAGTCTCTTTGTCTTTCGTGGATTTCAGGGGAAAATAAAAATTATAATCTTTTGTCCTTTGCTTGCTCACAAAATATTTCACCTTCACTTCAAACTCGCATGCATTAAAATAATTTTGGAGACTTACCTTTTAGGGGTAAGTGCTATGGTATTTATACCATATGCCTTCCTTTTTCCAACATCGGCGGAGAATATAAAATTTGAATTTATTTTTGCGCCCAACCCAACTTTGGGTTACGAAAATATTATTTTTATAAATAAATTTATAATATAAATATTATAAATTATTTATAAACTACCTTAGGCATAATTAAACTTTTAATTTTATAATAAAGTATTATAATATTATTTCCTTTGGGCCTAGGTGTTTTATTGATGTAGGAACAATAGTATGAAGCTACTTTATTCATGAAATGCAAGTAATACATAGGATTACATAGGAATCTCACATAGGTTAAGTGGTTGCAACAATCTACCAAACATGGCCAACCACTTAACTACTAGTTAACCAAATGCTAACTAGGGATGTCCATTTACTACTAGAGGACAAAGGAGATCTCTAATAGTTAACAACCATATAACAACCATCTAACAACCATCTAACAACATGCTAACAACCTATTTCTAACATGGGAATACTATGCCTCACGTGAATACAAAGTGCAATGAAATAGGAATAGTAAATAATAATAATTAACTTAGGCTTAAGTGGATAAGCCTAAGTTATCCTCAACACTCCTCCCAACCATATAAGCATTGGACCCCAATGCTCTCAACAAATGTGGAAATTCATGGGCCATCTCATGGTGAGGAATCCAGCGAGCCATGTGTGGAAAGTGACCACGACGAGCGACAAGGTAAGTAGTGGAAGAACCCTATCCCGTGTGATGAGTCTTCATCTCAAAAACTCTATCTGAAATGAGCAGAAGCTGACGATCAGGTGCCACTACTATTGTAGGACTGAAAATAGGATCAGGTACCAAAAGAGGGTCCTGAAATGGTGTCTCTAGAAAGTGGTGCTCATCCAAAGGAACCCAAACTCTACCTCCAACCTATGGTGAGTGAGGATTATGATGCTTTTGCACCACTCCCTACGGAGTCTCCTACAAGTCCTGTGGTACCTTGCCTAGAAGGCTCTGCCGGTGCTTAGTAAGGGAAGTAACCTTAGCTTACTCCTCCATGTGTGCAATGGTGGGAGTGGGCAAAGCCAAAGGTAACTTCTATGGAACAAGTGGTTCAGTAGTTGTAGGTGTACCCAAAATTATACCAATGGAATCAATGGCATCTTTCTCATGAGTGAGAATGGTGGGTTCCTTAACCACTTGCTCTTGTGACTGTTCATCATGTGGGAGTGAAACTTCTTCCTTTGCATGTTCCTTAGGTGGTGTTTTTTCTTCATTTTGTGTGGGACAAATGCTAGTAGGAGCTAAAATAAGTGCTTGACTCAATGTCTTCCTTACTTGCCTACAACTTAACATCAAATTGGAAGTAGGTGTAGTGCTTTGTATCAAGTAGTTTTTACCATGCAACTCCAATGTGTAGGTGTTCTTTTTAGCATGATAAATAGCATTCCTATCAAATTTATAGGGTTTACCTAGAAAGAGTCCACAACAATCCATATCTATGACATCACACCTAAATTTATCCACAAACTTGTCACCAAAAGCAAAAGTCAAAGTGCAAGTATGGGTGATGTTGGATGTGGAGTCTACATCTTTCCACCCAAGTGCATAAGGTTGGTGATGTGGTTTGATGGGAAGTTTCAACTTCTCCACAATGGACTTCGCAATGAGGTTCTTTTGTGATTCGTTATCAATGATACAATCAACATAGAAATCATGCGTCAAGTGGGCTCTAGTGACAAACAAATGATCACGCCCCCCTTGAGCAAATACATTGGACATTAGGGTAACATTGTTCAGTTTACCCTTTAAAGCATGATATTCTTCTTCTGTCCCTATAGCCAAAATGGGACCATCTTGTGGTTCCTCATGTGTAGGCTATACAATTAGGGATTTCTTCTTCTTAAACTTCTCGAAAGTATAGCATTTGGATTTTACATGTCCATGCTTTTTACAAAAGTCACAATACAATGAAGAAGAAGAATCTTTAGCATGAAAGGAAGAAGAATGTGCTTTAGGAGAAGTGGGAGGAGAAGAAGAATGAGGGAAAGATTGAGAATTATTCTTCACCTTCTATTGATGCTGATTCCCGCCTTTGGAAGAGCCCTCCTATGATGAATGAGACTTTTGATATGCACCAACTTTCTCCTCTGCAAGAATGGCATGATTGAATGCCACATCCAAGGTGAGGAAGATATTGAATTTGATCTCCCTAAAAATATGATCTTGCAAGCCATGAGTGAATTTATTAATCAAATCATCTTCTGAATATTTCACACCAAGCAATACCCTCAACCTATTAAATTGGAAAATGAAATCAGAAACTGACATTCCATAGGTTTGCCTCAATCTATACCACTTGGTAGTGAGGTCACTTTGGTAGTTTGGTGGAAAGAAGGTGTTTTTCAGAATTTGAGTTAATTATTTCCAAGTCATGGTGGCATTATGGCTCTGTCTTTCTACAATGAGAACTTTTGCTAAACCTGTGAGTTTTAGTGTAGCAAATGTGGCTTTTTCATCCTTCGGAATTTCAGCATAAGCAAACCAAGTTTGCATATCCAAAATCCATGCAGATAAGACATCGGGATCCCTAGATCCATCATACATTTTAACCTCACATTTAGCTTTGTTGGCATGATTATGGTGGATTTTGATTTCACCAGGATTGAATTGCACAACAATATCTCTTATCTTCTCTGCTAAAATGTCTACTGCAGAAGTAAGGTTTTCCATGTTTGATCTGAGGTCTTGAGCCATATTTTTCCTAGTATATGCCAGACTAGGAGGATTACAAAATGGATGCAAGAACTAATCTAGGCTTTAGGAATTTGAAAATATTCCTAATGCAGCAAATGCCTAGATTTTACAATTTTGCTCTCAAAAATAGGGCTATTTTAGTGCTTTTACAAAATGGATTTCAATTTTGTAATTACAAAGTGCACTAAGAAAATGCTGAAATTTTACCCTTTTACAATGCCAAAATTTGGTTAGGAGCAAAAATGATCAATCTTCGAAAAATTTTCAAGAGAACGCAAAAAATTTCATCAAAAACGGACCAGAAATAGAGAAGTTATCACCTTTTGAAGTTGCTCTCCTTTTTGCTGGTTTGGGCACCAAAAGGTAAAATTTGAAATTTTGAAAATTCAATTTGAATTTCCCTCCGAGTTGGATTTCCTACCAGTTTTCCTGCCAATTTTCTTCATGTGCCAAAAAATGTTTGAATTTTGGGTCGGGCGGTCAACTCTCGCCCAAGGCTGAGCAGCAGGTTTTCTAAACCGCAACATTCACAATCCAATGGCAAACTTCACCCGAGCCACAAATGAGGCGCTGCCACTTGGAAGCCCTACGCCCACGCAACTAGTGCCTCCACGCACGTGCGCACGATGGAGAGTGTCTAGCAAAGCTAGATAATAATAAGGTGTGTATTGCACCTTATAAGGGCCTCTACGCCCCCCACACAATCAATGTGGGACAAAGGGCATGAGGATTTTCCAAACCCTCTATCACCGACGACCACCGACAGTAATTCACAACGTCGAGAGTTTTTCTCGGCAAATAAAAACCTTTGGGTTTTTAAATAATTTTTGCTAAAATATCAAACCTTCATTGAGAACTCAAACACGTGCTGGGAAAACACATCTGCTAGCCAAAAAAACTAGAACTTCATCGGGATTGCTAATTTTCATGCCTACAACGTCGTCGAAAGCTCATCAGAACTGGTCGTCGTGCCATATTTCTTCGATGTATGCCATGGATTTGAGCAGCATCAAAAGTCAGGGAGGAGTAGGGCGCTCCTGCCCTACTTGGTGGTAGTCAAAAGGGAGATGGCCTGTCATGGCCACTGGTCGGTAGTCAACAAATTTCCGGCTATCGTCATTGGTGGCCAAGATTTCTTTGCTGTTAGATGGCCAGCCATGGTGATAGCTGTTGGTTTCTATTGAGCACTAGTGGTCAGGGCTATCATCGGTTGGTGTGGTCGGTCCTCGATGCTGCCGCTATGGTCGCTGACTACGTGGCCGCCAGTCGCCTGGCTGATGGGTGGTCAATGGGGCTTGGTGTTCGGTGTCGATCGAGAGTTTGGCCACCTACTATTCGACGTCAATGACGGATGGTTGCCAGTGCTGGCTGATCACCGAATATGGGCAAGTGGGCGTCGACGGTGGTCGGCACTGTTGCTTGCTCCTAGAATAGGCAAAGCCTATTCACCCTGACAATGCATGATTATTTATTTTTATTTTTAATAAAATATTAATATAAAATAAATATTTTATAAAAATAATGAAGATCTTTTCATGCACAAGGAAAGAATTTTTGTAAAGTTGTAATGAACTCAACTTCTTTTTCCAATGCAAGTTGAACTTCATTTGAATTGATGAGATTAACTCAACTTCTCCTTCAAGGAAAACTTCAACCTCTCTTCAAGGCAGATAAGTGGTGCAGGGATAATTGCTATCCTTTGCTACCTCAACTTCACCTAGTGTCAACTCTCAGTCAACACCTTCCTAGGATCTGATGCACAAGCACTCTCACTAGGCACCTAGCAGTGAAGTGGCAGTTTGCCTTCCCTCTTGCAAAAAAACTTATCCTTCCGCTCTGGTACCAATGATGTAGATACAATAGTGTCAAGCTATATTATTCATCATAATGCAAGTATATATAGAATTACAATGGATGTTACGTAGGTTAAATGGTTGTAACAATCTGCCAAACATGGCCAACCACTTAACTACTAGTTAAACGAATGCTAACTAGGGATGTCCATTTACTGCTAGAGGACAAAGGATATATCTAACAGTTAACAACCATCTAAAAACATGCTATCAACATGCTAACAACCTATTTCTAACATGGGCATACTATGCCTCACGTGAATACAAAGTGCAATGAAATAAGAAATAGTAAATAATAATAATTAACTTAGGCTTAAGTGGATAAGCCTAAGTTATCCTCAACATTTCCTCTTTCGCCCTTAGACCTTTTTTGACCACCTTTAATATTATAATAATAATTATTATAATATTATTTCCTTTAGGCCTTTTCGTCAGGGTATTTAACCGTCCTTTTGACCAATCATCTGGAGCTCTTAGACCAAATCTCTTGGGTTTAATATATAAATATTTTAACTCTTCTTTTGAAAAGTCTTGCACTGATTCCTGACACTGAATCTTGACATCAATGACAACACAACTAACTCAAAATTTCCAACAATATCCCCCTTTGTCATTGATGGCAACACATTTTTTTTTACCAAACCTTTTTTTTCTTTCAAAATTTCTCCCCCTAAGAAACTGCTTCCCCTGACTGAATGCTCTTCCCCTAACTCAAATATCTCCCTCTTTGTCATCAATGGTAAAGGGCCACCTTTGGGGCTTGGGGCTAAGAATGAGACTCTTATATTAGCCCCTCCCACATCCTCTTGAGGTGGTTAATTCTGGGGTGGGAGTATCTCTACTCCTAGCATACACTGATCTTTACCTTTGTCAACCTTCTTTCTCAACTGATACTTTTGATTCCTTTGACTATTCCTATTCTTGCTTACCTCTAGAAGTTTTGCTCTACACCACTTTGTTGTATACCCATCATTATTACAATTATAACACTTAATTTTTTTATTCCTTAAAGGTGCAAATATCTTGGGGTTTCTCCTGGTGAAGCCATATCCATTCCTATAATGAACCCTTCAATTTACTGCCTTGTGACGAAAATGATTACAAGAGTAGCAATACCCTTGAAAGAGATGTTTGTTTCTAAAATTCCCATATTTCTATATTTCATGTGTCCTACACTATGTAGCCTTGTTCCCAAACCTGTGATATGAGAAGCATCATCCATTGAAATTACCCTGCATTGACATCATTGGTATCTTAGTATCTTTTACCCTATGATGTTTCATGTTCCATATGTTTCTTCTTTGTGCTTTTTTCCTTTCCTTGTTGAACTTTTTATTGTTCAACTCTTCCTTAGAATACTCATTTTATCTTACACTCTCTTCTTGTAAATCTTCTTCTTCTTCAAAGCTTCATATTGACTCCTCTCTTTGTTCCTTTTGTACTTGTTCAAAACCAAGACCTATCTTGTTTGATGAAGATCTTTGTACCTTGATAATCTTCTCCAAGTTCTTTGACCTTATTCCAAACTTGTGTAGCTTATCTTTAGACCCTTTTACTTCCTTCCTTAGTAAAAATACTTCATGCTCTAATATTTCACATTCTAAAACCTTAGCCTCTAACTTCTCTTTAAACTTCCTTGTCTTAGCTATTGAGTTGGTTAGATATTCTATAAGTTTTCCTTGCTCTTCATCACATTCTTGAAATTGAAGCTTGAGTTTTGAGTTCTACTTTCTTACCTTCCTTAATGCATCAAGGGCAGAAATAAGTTTACCCTCAAGATCAACTTATTCTTTCTCTGATTATTCCTCTATTTGTTTGCCTTTGAAATCATCTTCATTCTTTTATGATTTATTTCCACTAGAAGCACTTCTTTCTTCTTCTATTGCCATAAGAAGACTTTCTTCTTCTGGACCTTCACTAGCATCCTCATATTCATCATCACTAAAACTAAATTCATTCCTTGTACAACTATCTTCAATATGGCCAAAGTTACCACATCTAAAACACTTAAGAATTATTGGTGACCTGTTTCTAACCACTTATTTTTCTTCTACTAGAAATAGAATTTCATCTTCATCATATTTTGAGGAACTTTCATCACTATCACTTGAACTCTTACCTGCCTTGTCCACATAGAAACTCTTTTTATACCTTTGGAAGAATTTCTTTCCTTGCTTGTTTTGTTCATCCCTGATTTTCTTTTGGTACCTGTGTTATCCTATTTCTTTGTTCTTATGATCCTATTTTTCTTCATCATTGCTATTTCCAGCCTTTGGAAAATAAAATGCATAGTGACCATATTTTTCGTAATTGAAACATCTAACTGATTTTTTACTTTATACTTTCTCGAGTCCTTGTTCCTTCTACCATAATTTGCTTCTTCATCACTAGATTACTCATTTCTTGAATATGACTTCTTACCCTTTGTCTTCTTAGTAACTTTGAATGCTGCTTCTTTCTGGGGAATAGGTTCCTCTTTTATTCTCATCTCAAAAGCTATGAGAATTCCATGTAATTCATCCCTTGTAAAAATTTTAATATCTTTTGACTCTTCTATAACTGAAGTCTTTTCACTATACCTCTTTGGAAAGTGAGCTTAAAATATTACACAAATATCTGTTTCTTCAACTTTAAGCCCAAGTCCTTGCATGTATTTAACAACCTCATCCACACGAAGTAGATATGCAACAATGTTTTCCTCTTCCTTCATCTTTAGATATTCAAATGTTCCCTTGTAATTTTGTAACTTTACCCTTTTGACCTTTTTGTCTCCCTCATAGATACATTTCAATTTATCCCAAATTTCCTTTGCCTATGTGCAATACATAACCTTTATAAAATTTGTTTCATGCAAACCCTTTAAAATTCCATTCATTGCCTTTGAATTATTCAGATGTAGGAGCTTACTATATTTATATGTAGGTGGAGTAGCTGGTGGTATGTATCAATTCTCAACTGCTTTCCATATTTCATTTCTTAGTGCCATTAGGTGAATATTCATTCTCATACTCCAAAGTACATAATTGTTCCCATCAAACAATGATGTTGAATTCCTTGAAGATATAGTCTGAGAATCCATCTGTGTTCTTGTGTCCTTTTCCTTCAAGCTATTAAAATCTTTTGAAGGAACTTGGTCTGATACCAATTTAAGAACACAAGCTTATATTGAGGGGGTGTGAACATTATAAGACCAATTTTTAATTTTTTTTACTCAAACAATATTATCTAATATATCAATGCAATGTCAAAAATAGTAATCAAAGCAATGCATAAATCACCACACACAATAGAGACACCAATTTAACGTGGTTCACCTAATGTGGGCTACTCCACGAAGAAAATATTTCACTAAAATTTTCTCAACAAATCTCTTGGGAATCCTTTCCCTATTACAATGTTTATGGAACTTTGTCCAAAGGAGACACCAATCCCCTAATCTGGTTTGTGGGTACCAACCCATAGGGGACACCAATATCCTCAACTAGTTTATGGATTTCTATCCATAGTTAAACTCCTTCTCCTCTACTCTGGCTGGTGATCCTCTAGAAGACTACTGCCTCCACTGCTTTGGCTTGTAGATCTATCTCCATTGAAGACTCATATCCTCACTTAGAAGACCTTTGTCTTCACTGCCCTGGCTAATGGATCTCTATCCATTGGAAACTATTGTTCTCTGATTTGTTATCTCTAAAGCTTACTCTTAGCCCTATCTCAAATTTGCACTAAACACAATCCTTTGGTCTAGCACAAATTTGCTCAATCTCTATCTCCGATATGTACTAAACATAGTCCTTTGGTCTAGCACAAATCTGTTCAATCTATGTCTCTGATATTTACTAAACATATTTCTTTGATCTAGCACAAATATGATCAATATCTATCTCTGATATGTACTAAACACAGTCCTTCAGTCTAGCCCAAATCTGCTCAATCTCTATTTATGATCTGGCACAAACATATTCTCAAATCTACATCAAAATCTATCCTCAAGCCTTAACACAAAGCTTGATCCAATCACAAATCAACTCTGCTAGATCTGCCCCAAGCCTTAACACAAAGCTTGAATAAATCAATCCATCAACTTTGCTCTCAAGTATTTAAAAACACTTACCTCAAATTTTTCCACAAGTCCTCTCAAGAACTTGCTCAAACTACTCTCAAGTCTTTACCAAGACTTGCCTCAAATATGCATTGTAAGCTTCCACAAAAGCTTACTCAACTCAATCCTTAAGTCCACTCTAGGACTTACTCAAATTAGCTCACAAGCTTTCACAAAATCTTATTCAAATCAACTCAATCTATCACAAAAAACATCTTCAATCACACAAACAAGTTTCACACAGAATCTTGTTTTAATCTCACAGAAACATATAGAGAATGGTTAGAGACTCAATATGTTTCATACTGACAACAATATTTAATCACTTTCAATATCTCTTATTTTACCACAAAAAAATATGGAGAATGGTTAGAGACTCAATATGTTTCACTCTCACACAACACTCAATCACTTCAAAATTCTCTTCAAATTTAAGAATAAAGAACAATTTTTTTCACAAAAATTGAACTATCACTCCAACACTCTTTTTCAACTATGCTCATCCAACTCCACTCAATCAATCACTTAATGAAACACAACTTGCTTACAAATCCTAAACAAGTTTTTCACAATGGTATCAACAACTCACACTATGAATATCAATCCTTGACTCAAGATGATTCCTTATTCACATAACAATGATACTCAGGTTATTTTCACAAACTCTAGTTCAAGATAGTTCTCAATATCTCACTCAAATGTTCTCATAAACATTCACCAATCATGCACATGAAATCTTACTCAACAATGCTTATCAAACAAACATTTTCACTCCAACTTAGAATTCATAACATTCAACCCAAAAATATTTCACTCACAAGGAAGATATGCCCATACCTTTTTATTGATGGAGAAATGACCTCAAAACCTGTCTCAATCATAATCAATCTCTTTGCCAATCTCAAAGGTTAGGTAGCAAAAATCTTCACCCAAATACTCTCTCAATATTAATTCAACATTACAAAATTAACAAACTCAAGTACACCTTTTATCTCCAAAATTTAACAAATAAAGACTTCACCCACTCAAATTCACAGTAACCCATTTTCAAAAATTTAATGCATGGACCAATCCAAACACTACTTATGTCTCCCCACTCAAAATTGCATTTTTCAAGTGATTAACTTTATAAAAAATGCAATATATTTTTAACCCTCAATAAAATATTTCTCACTTTCTCAAAGGTAAAAATTAATTACCTTACCCTTTTAACTCCCTAAGCACTTTAACAAAAACCAAATAACCTACATGCTAATAATTTTCCCTCTTCACACTATAACCCAAGCACAAAAATTAAACTATGCGCTTTGAGCGCCACCAATGACCTTAGTCAATGCACAATTTAATTAAAAAATTAAAATACCTCCTTGCATGCTCCTCATGGTATTCGATCCCTGGTTGAAGTGCCTCCAATGCCTTATTTGCGGCTCCCCTGTCACGTGAGCTAAGCAATAACATAGGAGGCAAAGGCACCTAGGGCACTTTGACTCCTCCTTACATGCCAAAAGCCAAAAAGGCTTTGTCCCATGTTGTCATCGAGAATCGAACGCAAAACCTCTACATTCCAAACACTTTGCACACCTCAGATTCACTGCTAGCCCAATCGATGGTTGGTGTTTGTCATTTCCACCTTAGTCTCTTTGTCTTCCATGGATTTCGGGGGAAAATAAAAATTATAATCTTTTGTCCTTTGCTTGCTCACGAAATATTTCACCTTCACTTCAAACTCACATGCATTAAAGTAATTTTAGAGATTTAACAATTAGGGTTAAGTGCTATGGTATTTATACCATATGCCTTCCTTTTTCCAACGTCGATGGATAATATAAAATTTGAATTCATTATGGTGCCCAAACCAACTTTAGGTTATAAAAATATTATTTTTATAAATAAATTTATAATATAAATATTATAAATTATTTATAAACTACCTTAGGCATAATTAAATTTTTAATATTATAATAAAGTATTATAATATTATTTCCATTGGGCCTAGGTATTTTCCTCTTTTGCCCTTAGACATTTTTTGATCGCCTTTAATATTATAATAATAAGTATTATAATATTATTTCCTTTAGGACTTTTATTCAGGGTATTTAACCGTCCTTTTGACCAGTCATCTAGAGCTCTTAGACCAAATCTCTTGGGCTTAATATATAAATATTTTAACCCTTATTTTTATAGAACCTGCATTGATTCCTGACACTAACTCTTGACATCAATGACAACCCAACTAACTCAAAATTTCCAACACTTGAAACCTTTTTAAACTTGGGCCTCAATCCTTTTATTCAATTACTTAGAACTTTATCCCAAGTGCTTTGATATGAACCTTGCCTTACCTTCTTTTGATATCAACCTTTTGACATCAATGACTATGCACCTTTGACATCAATGACAACTCATTATGCTTAATATTTCCAACAATCTCCCCCTTTGTATTTGATGGTAACCCTTTCTAAAAATTCCTTTTCCAACCATTGAATTCCAAATCTGTTCCCCCTGAGAAGCTGCTCTCCCTTACTGATTTCTCTCCCCCTTATTGAAAACTCTCCCCCTTACTGAAAACTCTTCCCCTTCGACATCAATAGCAAAGTGAATTCTTTGGGGCTAGAAAATAAGACTCTTAGCTCAACCCCCTCACCACCTCCTCTCCTTGAGGTGATTAATTTTTGGGTGGGAGTAAATCTAATCCCAACATACAATGCTCATTTTCTTTTTCAACCTTCTTTTTTAACACCTTTGTAATCATACCTTTTTGATCCTTTTGAGTGTCCCTAGTCTTGTTTGACTCTAGAACTTTTGAAACTTTGTTCTACACCACTTGGCCTTATGCCCAAGATTATTGCAATTGTAACACTTGATGTTGTAGTTCTTGGAAGGTGCAAATGACTTGATGTTCCTCTTGGTGAATCTATAATTATTTCTATCATAAACCATACAATGGATCACTTTATGATCAAAGCGATTACATGAGTAGCAATAACCTTGAAAGAAATATCCATATTTGAATAAGTTGAAGTTCCTCTTAGTGAAGCCATACTCCTTTCCATGAACCCTATAATGCATAGTTTTGTGACCAAAATGATTACATGAAAAACAATTACCTTTGAAGAAATATTCATCTTGTCTTGAATCATCTGGTCTCTTAGTCCTTTATTTGTCTTCTCTGTGATGATCCTTGTTTCTTGTTTGTGCATTATTTTATTTCTTAGTGAAACTTCCATTATTTAAATTATCCACATAGGTCTTAGTTTCTTCTTCAATATCTTCCTCTGAAACTTCCTTTTCTGTTGAGCTTGAGCTTGACCCTTCTTCATGTTTCCCTTGTTCTTCTTCAAATCCAAGTCATGTTTTGATAAATGAAGATATTTGTGTATTTATTATTTTATCCAAAGCTTTTGAAACTTTCCCAAACCTATGCAGCTTATCCTTAGAATATTTCACTTCCATCCTTAAAGAAACCACTTCATGTTCTAATATTTCACATTCTAACTCTTTTACCTCTAGTTTTTCAACCATGACTTCTTTAAATCTCCTTGCCTTAGCTTTTGAGTTTGTGAGGTCTTGTAGAAGCTTTTATTTTATTTCCTCATATTCTTGAACTTGAGCCTTCAGTCTTGAATTTTGCTTTCTAACTCTTTTCAACTCTCTAAGAGCAACAATAAGTTTTTCTATATCGATTGTGCCTTCTTCTTCTTTTTCTGAACCTTTCTCTAGGACTCCAATTATAGGAGCATCTTCTACTTAGTATTTAATAGAAGTGTTTTCTTATTCTTCTATTGTCAAAAATAGAATCTCTTCTTCTTCACTATCTAAGAGTCTTTCATCTTTGTCACTTGAAGCATTGCTTGCATTTTTAACATAGAAACTCTTCTTGTACATTTGAAAGAACTTATTTTCATGATTGCCTTGATCATATCTATTTTTATTTTCATGCCTAACTTTTATTTCTTTCTTTTTATTATAATCTTGTTTCTCTTCACTGCTACTGCTTCTAGCTTGTGGACAATTAGATGCATAGTGACCAAAGTCACCACAATTAAAACATTTCACACTATTTATATCTTTGTATTTTATTGAGTCCTTATTTCTTCTCACATAGTTAGCTTCTTCATTACTTCTTGACTCATTACTTGATTCTGGTTTCTTATATTTTATCTTCTATGAAGCTTTAAAAGTTACATTTTTCTTGGAATTATGATCTTTTTCTGTTCTCATCTCATAAGCTGTGAGAATTCCATGTAACTCATCCATAGTCAACTTATCAATATACTTCATCTCTTCTATAGCTAAAACCTTTGCATCATACCTTATAGGGAGTGATCTTAATACTTTTTAAGCAACACTAGAGTCCTCAATTTCGAATCCAAGTCCACACATGGTATTAACAACTTCATCAACATGAAGTAAGTATTTAGCAATATCTTCCTCATCTTCCATATTCAAATCTTCAAACCTCCTCCTGTGAGTTTATAGTTTTGCCAACTTGACCTTGCTATCTCCTTCATATGTTTACTTCAATTTATCCCATATCTCTTTTGTTGATTTGCATTGCATAACTTTCACAAATTTTTATTCATGTAATCCACTTAATATTCCATTCATAGCCTTGGTATTATTCACATGTAATTGCTTACCATCCTTATCTGTGGGAGGAGTAGTTGTAGGTGTAAATCCATCCTCAACAGATTACCATATTTAATATCCTTGTGCCATCAAATAAGTCTTTATCCTCCTACTCCATAAAGCATAACTATTCCCATAAAACAATGGAGCCTTATTTTTTGAAGATCCATTCTAAGATGCCATTTGTGTTCCTGTAATATCTTCCTTCAAGTTGTTAGACTTTTTTTGAAGGAACCCACTCTGATACCAATTGAAGAACACAAGCTTATACTGATAAGGGGGTGAACAGTATAAGGATAAATTTTACTTTTCCTACCCAAACAATATCATCCAAGTTTATCAATTGCAATATCAATAGAAATAACAAAACAATGCACAAATCATTACACACATGAGAGACATAGATTTAACGTGGTTCACCCAATGTGGGTTACATCCATAGAAAAAGTATTTCCTATAAATTTTCTCAATATATTTATTGGAAACCAATTCCCTATTACAATGTTTATGGACCTCTGTCCAAAGGAGAACTCAATCCCCAATACTCAGGTTCATGGATCTTTATCCACTGGAGAACTCTATCCTCTCTAATCTATTTTGTGGATCTCTCTCCACAAATAACTCTATCCCCTCTACTTTATTTTATGGATCTCTCTCCACATGAGAACTCTATCCCCTCTACTTTGGTTTGTGGACCTCTCTCTATAGGAGAACTCTATCCTCTCTACTCTAGTTTGTGGATATCTCTCCACAGGAGAACTATATCCCTTCTACTCTAGTTTTTGAATATCTCTCCATAGGAGAACTCTATACCCTCTGCTCTAGTTTATGGATCTCTCTCTACAGGAGAAATCTATCCCCTATGCTCTAGTTTGTGTATCTCTCTCCATAGGAGAACTCTATCCCCTCTACTCTAGTTTGTGGATCTCTCTCCATAGGAGAACTCTATCCCCTCTACTTTGGTTCACTCTAGAAGTAGCCTAAAACTCTACTCAAAACTACTCCAAGCCTTCACATAAGAATTGCTCAAATATGTACCAAGATATGCTCAAATCACTTTCTCAACACTACCCCAAATATGCACATATTATATGCACAAATTTATCTCAAACTTTCTCATACAATATATCCAAATTTGCTTCAAGTATTCTCAAAAATCTATCCAAATTTACTTCAATTCTTCTCACAAATATGTACAAATATGCTTCAAGTCTTCTCACAAATCTATCCAAATCTGCTCCAAGTCTTCTCAAAAATCTGCTCTCAAATCTATCCCAAGTCTTCTCACAAGACTTGCTCAAATCTGCCTCAAACCTACTTTAAGTATTCTCACAATACTTGCTCAAAATCAACTTAAACCTGCTTCAAATATACCTCAATGCTGCTCACAGAACCTACTCAAATACTCCCAAATCTTGCATATAAACAATGCTTATATCTCTTTAAAAAATGCTTTCTTCAATGAGGCAGTTTAGACATATTCTACCTAGAAAACATTTAACCTCTTGAACATATAGAGAATGATATGTTTTATCAAATACCCAATATAATATTCACATTCACAAATATTTCATTCATCCAGTCCAATCTCTACCTCTTGCAAATACCTTTCAAATCAAATAAAACTTGTGTATAACTTCACTTCACAAAACTGGTTTATATTCCTTGCAAATTTACTCTCAATGATCAAACACAATAATGCACAAATTGCTTCACAAAAATGGTCTCTAACACTTGCCCATTCACATTCAATGTCACTCACATCAATGTCCAAATTCTTCACTAATTATTTCAACAAGAATGCACAATTTGTTCTTAAAAATCCTAACACAAGTGTTTCCAATTTCACCAATCAATAATGCACAATTTGTTTCACAAACCCTAGCTCAAATATTTCCAACAATTCACATATGTAATATTTATTTCTCCACCTTATAATTCATAAATATTTTCTCAACCAAAAAAATTAGAGAAGGAATGATATCATCATACCTTTAATTTTATTTGATGAAGATGTACCCTCAAAACCTGTTCCAAAATAAATTTTATTTTTGCCACTTCAAGAGGTTAGCCAATCTTCTTTTTAAAATAATCACAAAAAGTTTCCTCAAAGATACTCTATAATTTCTCTTTATTATTGTAAAGATAAAGCTTTGAATTTTAAGACTAAAACCTCAAACTTCTCTTTTCTAAGGTGTGCCAAAATACAAAATATCAATAGACTTAAATTACACCTTATTTCTCCTTTCTAAGGTGCCAAGATAATATATCAAAAATACCAAATACAAATTAATTAAACACTAATTACACCTTATCACTCTTCACTTTTGCATATAAAAAATAATACCTTAAAAGATTGTAATTTCCCCTTTTTTTATTTTCTTCTAAAACATTTGCCAAAACAAAAACACTTATTGCCCTTATGACTCCCTAAGTCAAATAGTGTGCATAATGACAAAACAAGACTTATACCTCCTAATGATTTAACCTTAGACAAAAAATAATTTTTATTTTGCACTTACCAAAACTATCGTGAGTGAGAATTGACCTTGATACCTCCTGCCTACCCATGCTTTGGCATCACTTAGGCTATCACTAGGTCATATTCCTACACATGAATGCATATGCACAATTTATCTTTTAAACCTTTCGACGAATCCTCTCTGTCAAAAAAAACATGAAAAATATAGCTATCGAGTTTCGACCCTAAGACCTCCTACCAATACTGCATCTTAGCACTGCCTAGACTATAGCTAGGCTAGCTGCCCACTTGAGAACCAATGCCCACAATATTATCCTTATTCACACCGTCCTCTCTCCTTTGAAATTTTGTCTTCTCCCTTCTCTATTTCTCACACTTGTGCACAATGGAGATCGATTTTACCTTGAACAAAAACCTTACTAAGTGAACGATTTTTAATCCATTTTTATATGGATTTCACCTCCTTTCTTGATGTCAATTCTTATATTAAAATTTTCATTTGAAACCTTCGAACACGTTGGCACCAAACCCATCTTGAGTTTAAATTATAATATAAAAATATTATAATAGACTTTTTAACTTCCCTTGCAATACTTGAACCTTTGTCTTCAAACCTTTTTTCCCAAATATTATAATATTAAAATATTAAAATATTATCTCTTTTAAGCCTTAGTCACTTGTGATTTAAACTTGCTTTCTTTTTGAACTATGGTCTAAAACATGGGTCTTCAAACCATTTTAAACTTGGCCCTTCAAACATTTTATTCAATTACTTAGAACTTTGTCCCAAGTGCTTTGAGATGAACCTTGCATTACCTTATTTTGATATTAATATTTTGACATCAATGACAACTCATTATGCTTAATATTTCCAATAGACTCTAGCTCTGGAACTAGCTCTAGCACTAGTTGTAGCATTGGTTGCTCTAGCTCTTCAATTTGGCTACTCTAGCTCTTAGGTAACCACCTCTGGGTCTACCATTGGCTTTGCCTCTAGGTTAGCCATTGGGTTGGCCACTAGCACTTCCTTTGGGTTTGCATTTGGGTATGTCATTGGCTCTGCCTATAGGTTTACCTTTGGATCTGCCATTGGGTTGGCCATTAGGTCTACCACTAGGTCTACCTTTGGGTCTACCTTTAGGTTTCCCATTGGGCTGACCTATGGGTTTTTTATCTCTTAGTCTACCTCTAGGTTTTTTACCTCTTGGCCTACCTTTGGGTCTACTTCTAGGAATATACAATTGTCTTGTATGCTAATAGTGTTGCATGAGGAGAAAATTGGACATCTAGGGAAAACGAGCCACTTTTATAGGAATCGATGGCTATATGCTTACCATTTTTATTGATAAAATACCTCGTATGGTTATTCTCAAATTTAAAATCAACTTACATATTTTTCTTCAATAGTTGGAGCACAAAAAACAAGTTGTTGGCTAGTCTTGGGACATAAATGACTTATTTGATAGTGCATTTACCATTTGTAAGGTAAACTAAAATATCACCAAATACTTTGGCATCATAGATTTTATCATTTACAATGGTCATTGGTTTACCTTCTTTGGATTTGAAGGTATCAAACTAGTCTTTGTCCCCTATCATGTGTTGGCTAGCACTAGAATCAATATACCAAGAATCATCCTTGGTTTTGGTGGTAACTTTAGTCATGAGTACTCTATGTGTCTATTCAAAATCTGAATTTGACTCTTTGTGTGCTTGTTCATAATTTGAATTTGATACTTCAATGGCAACATGCCCTTTCTACTACTCTTGTTGGATTTGTGGCCTATATTGTTGTTGCTTCTATTGAGGTATGCAAACCTGGTCTCCTCATATGGTGTTATTATACCAACAATATTTGGTATCATGGTTGTCATGCTTACAAATATGGAAATACCTCTTTTGGTGTTAAGGTTGTTGTTGTGATGATGAGGAAGGCCCTTTGTTCGAAGAACATTTGTGTTTTCTCATTTTTCTAAATTTTTGACTTATAGGTTTCTAACCTATGAATGCATTGTTCAACAATTTTTCCCTTAGTTTATTGATTTCTTCTTCTTGTTGAAGCATATTGACCAAATCCTTGAAGGAAACTATCATATTAGATACATGTAAGGAGGTAAGAAGCACTTGAAATAAATCAAGTAAAGCTTGAATTATGATGGAAACTGAGAGCTTATCTTCCACCTTTTCACCCATAGAATTTAGTTTTCCCTTTAGGTCTACTAATTTACAAATAATTTTTTCCATAGTCCCTCCATATCCCACTCGTAATGTGTGAATTTGGGATTGAAGGTTAAGAATAATGGACTGATTCTTTCCTTCATAAATGATCGTAAGAGCAACCCATGGTTGACTAGAAGTTTTTGCATCACAAATGTGTGGCTAGATCTCATCAATTATAGTAAGGGTTATTAACATCAGTGCTCATTGATCTACTTCATCAAACTTCTTTGCTCGGTCCACACCTTGAGGTTGTATTTTTTATGCCTACCACAATGTCCCATAGTTTCTCCATTATCAAGATAGTTTGCATTTTTGTCTTCCATGCTCTAAAGTTGGGTCCTTTCAAGAGCTAAGAATTTGTGAGAAACACTTTGGAAGTGGCCATCTATGCAAAGCTCGAAAATATCACCTACAAAATTTGAAAAACATGGAAGAAAAATAATGGTGTCGGTCTTTGCCGATAATGCGCCTTTTACAATATTTGAATTTTATAAGAAGGGGGAAGGTGTGAAACTCCGTTGATATTGCACCTTATTTAAAATCACAATTGATTAAATCAAATTGCACAATTGCATAAAAGAAGCTCCCTTACAAAATAACTCACATTAGTAATAAAGTACTTTAAGTAATGTATTTTTTAAAAATAATAAGCTCTGGTTTTTTCTTTTTCTTTTTTCCCCTAAAAAAATAAGCTTTTTTTTTTAAAGAAAGCACTTTTAAAAATAATAAGCTCAAAAAGCTCTTCTTTATTTATTTTTTTAAAAAGCTCTTCTTTGTTATTATTTTTAAAAGCTCTTATTTATTTATTTTTTGAAAAAAAACAATTAAAAAAAAAACTTTGCTTTTCTTTTTTTTCTCTTAAAAATGACTTTTCTTTAAAAAAATAATTGTTTTTTCCTAAAAATAATAAAGCACTTAAAAAATAATAAAGTTTTTGCTTTTTTTTTTTAAATCAAGAAATATTAAAAACTTGCAAACCTATGGTTGTATCTATATTTAGATTTGGGAGATATGAATTTTTCTTCCTTGATGAATTTTTGCATAGCAAAAAAAAAAAAACAACATTGATAGCCCAACTTCAAACAACCATAACATTTTCAAAACTGCTCAGAATTTGACATGTGATTAGTCGTATTTGTAGTAATCAAAATGATCTACGTGATGGTGCAATAATATTATGAATTTGACTACTAGAAATAAAGATATAGCTCCCATAAAAATGATGTGCAATATCAAATCCAATGTTGCAGTTGCATAGACTCTGATTATCAATGGATATATTTCTCACGAATCAAACCTACAAAAAATCAGACCTATGAACATGAAATAAATGGAAGGGCTTGTCATCAGATATCAATAATTATCTCTTACTAGACATCACACACTCAGTGTTGTCTTGAATCAAGGAATATTTTTTGATAAACCAGATCAGAGTAACACCATAGGTTTAGAGCATATTTAGATTTCCCTAATCTAATACCTGTAGGTCCAAAATGGCCACATACTTAGTAAAATGTTGTATAATTCTGACTAAGTGATAAAATCATCATTCTGTAAATCTTGCAGTATGATTTTATGCGAAACCGGGTCAGAAGATATGAATCCGATCAGCAATTAGTGAAGTTTTCATGTTTGGAGTGATTTCGGGTGACTTCACTCCAACTCCAAAATGAAGACAGATCTCAAATCCACAAAATTTTCAAGGAGATGATGATTTCAATGATGGAAAAGTGTGAAATGGCAATTTCGGGAAGGTCCTTTTGTTTTTTACTCCAGAATGAAGACAAATCTCAAATCCGCAAAAGTTTCAAGGAGATGATGACGTCACTGGCAGAAAAGTGCAGATTGGTGATTCAGGGAATGAAAAAGTCTTCCCTTTTTGGAATGAAGATAAGACAGGGTGATGGAATAACGAAAGTGCAGATTCATGATAGAAGTACGTGACTAGCTCTGAACCCGGATTGAAGAATATAATGTAGATTGAAGAATATAATGCTGAAGATTAAGATCCCAGAGAGGATTCGAGGTTCAAAGATCCGGATTGGAGATTCTATTGTTTTTATAAGAAATATGACATCATCAATTTTAAAGCGAAAAGGAATTTAGCTTGTGCTAGGTTGAATCTGAATCATGTGATGAAGAAGATTAGCAATGGAGGTTAAGCTGCCAAATCTTGGTTTTTTTAAAGATATTGTTGTATCAAAATTGTAACAGTCAACCGAAAGATGAAGCATCGAGGGTTTCCAAGAAGATCAAACTAGAGGCAGTTATAGATTGACAGTGGTAATTCACTCCCAAGAAGGATCGACGAAAACACATGATATTTAATGGCCTGAGCTTCAGTTCCAATAAGCAATCAACAAGTTGCAGAGACCCCGAGTTGTCATGGTAGACTTTCTTTCAGCGAATTTCTTGGAGGACGGACCAATGAGCTAATGCCAGCTAAAATATTTGTTGTACTGTTGTAACAAGATTATGTGTATTGTTTCTTGATTATTGTAATAAGAAAACTATAAGTAGAGATTGAACCCTTATTTTTAGGGGTTGGCTCTAGCGTGTTTGCTTGTACCATTGTAAATATTTATAAAGAGCTAAATGAAAGGAGCAATACATTGATCTTCGCCTCAATTTCATGTTCTCATGCTTGATATTAGAGATTCATATTTCATAGTTGCATTTATGTAAATACTTAGATGGTTAGTTTATGCCCATTTTGGATTACTAGCTGTTATAAGTAATTGAAATTTTCTTTGAGTTCGTTCTATGTTATTATAAAGTACATTTCTATGAAATCTAGGTGTTTGGTGAATTTTTTTATTTGGATTATCATCCCTTGGATATTGAAATTGCTTGCTACAACATTTCTCTGTTGTGCTTTAATATATGAAATGATCTATTTTGGGATAAATGTTGATCTAAATGTATGTCCTTAGTATGGTTTTTTGGAAAATTTTTATGGTAATGCAATGTTGTTAACCTATTTGTCCACTGTTATCTAAACCTCTCTAACCCTAACCTTCTCTTATCCTAAAATCCAAACCCTAAGAGAGCATAATTGTGTCAAAAACTTGCTAAGTTGACAAGGAACCAACCTACTCTAGAGGTTGGATTGAAAACCCCTATTTCATCCAATGTTGAGTGCTAAGCTATAGATATCAGGTGTAAGCCTAGACAAAAAGTAGGAAGATAAACAGCCGTAGTACTGAGTGAAAACTTGGTGCAATTTAGTTCCCAATAATTTTTGGCATGCCTGATGTGACCAGTTCATAAGGAACACGAAACCCATCTAAAGAGTTATTGTTATCTCAACCTGAAGGAATAAATATTTGGTGAATTGTCTTGAACTTATTAGCAGATAAAATAAAGTTCACCTGATGACTCCCTAGTTAGAAGACCCTAAAAAAGTATTTTAGACTAGTAACCTTTCATTTATACTAGGTATTTCAAGAGGAACAACCCTAATTATTTATTTCATTGTGAGTTACCTCAAAGAGGAATTGCTGTTATCAAAATTTTGGATCAATATTTTGTTGAAGAAGAATAGCTTATGGAAGAAAAACCAATAGTTCCTCCAAGAATACCTACAACAAAAAATATGGCACATAATGTGGCTCCTAATCAGCCACTTCAGAAGTACCCTAACTGGGATTCAACTGGGCCCCTTAGATTACCCCAAATGGATGCCATTCCCTAGGCTGTATCTAAGGCAACCCCCATGTATGATGGATTTGGGAAAACAACTTATGATCACTGCCAAGATATCCTGAATCTAGCAACAATCCACAACATAAAAGAAGAAAATATTATTGTCAAAATTCTAGCCCTGTCCTTTTGTGGAAAGATATTGCATTGGTTTAGAACTCTGGAATATAATTCTATCACTTCATGGAAATCATTGGCTGATCCATTCATTGAATAATTTAATGAATCTACTGATCCCTTTTCTTTGTTGAATCAATTTACATCCATGCAAAAAACCCAACAAGAAATTGTCTCAGATTTTAATTTGAGATTTAGCAGAACATGGAAGAGAATTCCCACCACTGCTATACCAGTTGTATGTTTGGCTTATATGTATCATATTCATGCCCTGGTATTAGAGATAGGTCTGCAAACACAACAATATAGAGTAGAAACCTTCCTCCAAGTTTATAATTTAGCCGTCCATGCTGAAAATATCCTGATCAATGTGGGAAGAATTCACCCTAAAAACGTGTTGCCCTATAACTCAGAAACCAATAGTGGCCATGAGTAATCTACAAAACCTTCCTACATGGATCCCTTTCTTTACAATCTCCATATCCACAAATGAATTGAATTCCTTGGTCTAAACCTATATCCTCTACACCTCCTTTTCTTCCCCTTCCTTCTCAACCTTCTCAAGAATTATCTGTTATTCTGGATATACAAAATACAATGAAAATGCTGAGTAACATAATGAATTTGATGGAAAAAAGAGATCAGGAAAGGTTACAACAGAGGATATTACCATATGTAAACAAATATCAAAGGCCTAGTCCTAGTAATAGTACTGGGGTTAGGGTGAATGCAGCATATGAAGAGTCAGAGGGTTCTACAGAGACCATTCTTGCAAATGTTTGGTGTTTGGTATGCAATGACCCCTATGACTCACAATATTATGTGATGTATCAACACCATGTTCAACAAGCTATGAATCAAGTTGAAAGGAATCATAAGGGGAGGGTTAATATGTTATGGCACCCTAATCAGATAATGGTCAAAAAAGAGTTAGAGGAAGAAAGTCCGATTGTTGTTATGACAAGGTCTGGAAAGAAAGATTTACAAGTAGACCCCCAAAATATGGGACAATTTCATGTCCCTTCTCAAAAGAAATTTAATTTCCCCTATCAAAGCAGTGACACTTTCCCTATTACTCAAGCTAGAGGGAAGGAGAAGATAGATAGTCTCCCTAAAAATCCCAAAAGATAAATAGAAGGAGACAGAATGAGATCCAAGGGTGAGGATCAATAAAGGCTTAGGTTCCCCTCTATTACCAAAATATAAAGATTAGAGGCAACCCAACAATACAAAAGGAAATATGGTGAGCCAGAAAAAGGACTGGAAATATTATCCCTGACCAAGTCTGAGTATAACATTGTTGAAGAGATGAAAAGGGTTTCATCAAAAGCTAGCCTGTATGACACTCTTTTCATTCCATGTCAGATTGACCTACTCAAAGCTTCCCTCAACAAAAATCCCCAGAATAGACCAGCCACTACCATCCTCAGTATACCATCAAAAAAGAAAGAAATGTTAACTGCTATTCTAAAAAAAAAACCTCCCCATTTCTACATATCCTTAAGAATGGAGGTATGGGTAGTCTAAAATTGTATGATTGATTTAGGAGCATCAACCACAGTTATGCCTAAGGCGGTCTATGAAGAAATGGGCATGGAATATACCCGGTATTGTCCTAGAGTGTTACAATTATATGGGACACCTACCAAGATAGTTGGGTTCATTAAATATGTACTGATGAGGTTGCACAAAGCTCCCGAGATAATGGTGGTGCAAGAAATAGTGGTGGTGGACTTAGAACCCTATTTCGGGTTATTCCTTTCAAGAGAGTTTACTACAAAACTAGGGGATGTATGTACCTGGATTATTCTAGCATGGTAATCCATTTCAAAGGAAAAAGGACAAGGATAACACCTGAGAAACCAGTCACTTATCATATTGAAAATATTGAAGAGGATCTATGCAATATTAATCCTTTGAAGGAATTTGAGCTAGTGGAAAATATTGAGGAGCTAGACATTGAAGATAAGTTGCCTTTTAGAGAAGACTATAGGCAATTTGGAACTGATATGGGAACATACAATATCACAAATGAATTGGAAAATAAAATCCCTACTATTTCTAATCAATCCCTAAGAAACAAATAAACATGGGTTATGCATTTTTACGGTGCTAAATGTAGAAATGGTGTAGGGACTGGTGTGGTTCTGCAATCATAGTCGAAAGGAATACAAAATTTTACTTATAGAATGACATAATCATGTACTGAAAATGTTGCAGAGTACGAGGCTTTGTGCCTCAAATTGATACAAGTAGAAAGCATGGTCATCAATATTTTGACATATATGGTGATTCTGAGTTGAGAGTCCATAAGGTAAGGAATAAGTGTAGCAATAAGCACCATTACTTAAAATCTTATAGAAATAGAGTATGGGACCTAATGGATTCATTTGATGCCCTGAATCACCTAGCATATTCATGGGCAATTAAGGGAGCTAATTTCAATCCTCCTATAGATTTTGGAACTAAGAAGACCAGGGGAATTAAAATGGTTTTCAGACCTACAGTGCCAAACAAGCAAATATTCTGGAAAGTTTTTGAAAGTGATGAAAAAATTCTGGATTTTATGATAAGAGAAGAATGCTTCTCAACTATCCAAGAGGAAGACTTGGAGGACATAGACCAGCAAGACTTTACCCAACTATGAAACAATCATATTCCAAGGGGATTGGTCACCCTTGAAAGTCTATTTAATTATGAATATAGAAAGAAGGTTGGAGCTATGAAGGTCGGTAAAAATATCTATAAAGAAGTGGAGGTTAGAATTGGAAAGAAGCTTAATGTTGGGATCCCGTGTTCACCTGACTAAGCAGAAGAGATTAAAAATTTATGCTTAAAATACCAAGACACTGTGGCTTGGTCATATGAAGACCTTAAGGTGTATGACAAAAGGATTATCCAGCATACTATTGAGGTAGAACCCGATGCTAAACCATTTCGACAAAAATAGAGGCCTGTCAATATGAGGATAGAAGCCATTATGAGAGAGGAACTCTTAAAGCTACTAAAGGCTAGGATAATATATCCAATAAAACATTCCACTTGGGTAGAGAATTTGGTACCCATAAGAAAGAAGAATGGGGATATACGGCTATGCGTAGATTTTAGAAATCTGAATCAGGCATCCCTCAAGGATCACTACCCCCTCCCTCAGATTGACTAGATATTACAAGTGGTAGCTGGAGTAGAAATATTCTCACTATTGGATGGTTAATCTGGATATAACAAAATTTGGGAAAAAGACGAATGTTGCGAGCCAAACAAGGTTAATTTCTTTCCTACTTTTGTCACATGCCCGTGCATTTAATTTATCAACCCAGGGAGTTTCGTAAATTTGTGAAGGGTATTGAACAATATTGCTTACAATACCACTTGAGATGAGTCCACTAGTTCTACTATTTGGGGGTGTTTCAAACAGTCGTCAATCGTTCATACACTCCTCAATAATTTATGTAAAAAAAATTAAATCTACAGAAATGAAATGTTCACGCATTCATGGAAGTAAACCTACTGCAATACTGGAAATAACAATGCAATAAACAATTTTATAAAAATGGTAAACTAATCTAGAAAAACATAGGAAAAATAGAGGAAAAAATACTGGCTTAGAGTGGGCGTAGGCTCCAGTAGCTTCCTCCCAGCTAAACACGCACTTAGAAACTCTTAGAACTATATTATAATTATCAATGTATTACAATGCTTCTTCTATATATCTCTCTATAATTACTATAAAAATATTCTATATCTTTCAAAGAGGTATGTGTGTGTTTATATAGCACACTCGTAGATCTTCTGTTACAAAGAAGTTATAACAGTCGATTCATTCCAGACTAAACTAAGACAGTCTGGTAAATATGATCGATTGCTAAAATTGGTATTTGTTTCTAACGGTGACGTGTTCACTGATTGGTTTGTGCTTCACCTGGCATTGGTAGGATGTTCTCATACATCGGCACAATCCTAAATTTAACTCTACATGATGTTGTAGAGTTGGAATTGCACCAGTCGCTATTGTCCACATCGTGCTTGTCCGATCAATAGGTGAAGAACAGGGGCACCTTCCCTATGAGGAAGGTGCCTAAGCATGTCAGGCCCCTTCTCTATGCGAAAGGTGCCTTGCTGCCGTTGGTGCCTTCTTGGAAGAGGAAGGTGCTTATCTTCTATTGGTGCCTTCCTGTGAGAGGAAGGCACTTGCCTTCTAGTGGCACCTTCTAGTGGTGCCTTCCTTATGAGAGGAAGGCGCTTGCCTTCTAGTAGCACCTTCTAGTGGCACCTTTATTATGAGAGGAAGGTGCTTGCCTTCTACTAGTGCCTTCCTGTCGACACCTTCCTTATGATATGAAGGCGCTTGCCTTCTAGTGGTGCCTTCCCGTCGGTGCCTTCCTTATGAGAGGAAGGCACTTATTTTCCTTTGGTGCCTTCCTGGAAGAGGAAGGTGCTAGCCTTCTATTGGTGCCTTCTTGGGAGAGGAAGGTGCTTGTCTTTCCTTGGCACCTTCTTGGAAGAGGAAGGCACCTAATTATTCTTGGCACCTTCCTAGAAGAGGAATGAGCCTACCTTCTCTGTATTGATTTTGAAAGAAAAAAAGTGCTAGGTCCATGAAAAGACCTCGACTAATCCAAATCTAACTAAATCAACTGCAATTCCACAAAAACACACTGAAAACACACAAATTAGATAACACACATAATTTCATCAAATAAGTATATAATCATTCGTAAACATATGCAATCCTTATTATACAGCCACATAATAATCAAGAAAATGTATACAAAAAATGATCATTTCTGATGCTCATCATCCCCCCATGCCTAACATATGCCATGCCCTCATGGCATCAAAAATGTAGGTAGCCATATTGACCCCTCATCGTTGCCATTTCTTGGTGGATCTGACTGTACCTACGGCCCGTGTCTACCTCTTTTGGGAACTGGCATCTGGAGGTGTGGCTCCTATTTTTCTATGCAAAGTTGAGGGTGCTGATGTTGGTTGTTCTTTCCTCATCTTGACTGCTATCAGAGGTGATTGAACCAGCATCATCTCTGCTGACTAGAATGCAGCTTCTGTAGCTTGCCATAGGTCAGCGTTTGGAGGTCTGACCACTACAAGAGGGATATCTAAATTATCCCTCCTAAGATGAACTACTTGGGCTTTGTACAATCGGGCTACTTTAGGAGTAAGCCCTACATTCTCCTTTACAATGGCATTGACCGCCAATTCGGGGCCATATACCCCCCATCATTTAAAATACCTTCTTATCATGGAGGGCCATCCCCGGGATGACCCATAAATATCCCAGAACTGGTTGTCCTCTATCGGATTGACGTAGATACTAGAGTCCCCTTGCATCCTCGAGGTTGCCTTCCTAGTCTCCTTAGCTATTGTCATCTCTTTGAGAAGTCGTTCGAAGTATTTTTTCCTCTTCATGAACGGCTGCATATCCCACTTATCTTCTGGCTTGACGAAGTTCACCTTCACCTTCTTTCGAGCTATCCTGGACCATTTTCCTCTAGCCTCTGCAAAGAATGCGATGACTCAAATAGGGATTTTCCCTTTCTCCATTCGAGGGACCTGCTCTACGGTCCCTAGAGCATTCTCTTCACTCTAGGGGACCTATGCTGCCATCTTTAGGGGTGCTTCTTCATCCCCTATCTATCCTATGCTGACCCCTTAGGTTATTCTCTTCCTTCCCTAGGTCTGAGAAGTTTTTCTTTATCCCTCGGTCTTATTTGTTGTTGTTGGCCCTCGTCCTGCTCTGTATCACTCAGGACGATGACACGGGGTGTTGTGGGACTTCTTTCCCCTTCACTCTCAAAAATAGAGGAATTCTCCCCTATCTCTGGGCTGCTCTATCGAGCGTCTGATAAAAATTCTCCCAAAGAGAATACTCATTCTGCAGATGTGGAAGAATTTGTTGGGACCTCTTTTGCCTAGTCAATTTGGGTTGATGCAACCCTTCTTTCTATTCCCATGTCCTAGAGTAGCTGGTTTTCCTCTCGCAACTGTCAGACCAGCTACTCAAGCTGGGCAAGTCATCTTTCTCGCTCTTTCAATTCCCCTCTATGCTTGTCCTGGCAGTCCTCCAAAATTTTTTGGGCCATCAAGCAATTGGTTTACCACTCCAATGCTTCCTCCAAGGCTGCATTGACCTGATCATTGCTCCTAGAAGTCCCTGCATCTTGTGGGATTTGGTTTGTCAATTCCTAGAGGGTTTGGGCTACTACGTTGACTTTCATGTTTCTCTGTCATTATTTTGTCGAGGAGGAGTCACCATAGGCATTTCCTCCTGGGGATTGGTTCTGTCGTCCAAAACTCGGCCTCACTGCTAATAAGCAGTGCTCCTTCCTCTTCATATTCAGACACTGGGAAATGCCCTCTTTCATCTGTGCATTCAGGCACTGGTGAATGCCCTCTTTCTTCCATGAAATATGGTAATTCCAATTGCATGATACTTGTCATTTCCTCTGTAGTGCTTCCTTCTTCTTGCCATGTTTCGGCTACAACATCCTATTGCCTTTCTTGGCCGCCATCTCCTTTTGCATCGGGGTTCTACCTCTGCACTTCTGCATGGCAGACCAATGCTGATATCATCCCATGGTGGGCCAAGGCAGATGATGCTCCATTATAGTACCTAGCTACTTCATCCTTTAGGGCATTTTCTAGGTAGAAGGGCATGTTCAACTTCCTTCCATGCACTAGGTGATTCAAAAACTACACATGGTTAGCATGCAAATGGGTATACTTCTTGGTGCATGTAAAGAATCGAGCAACCTACTCGAATATATTTTGTAGATTCATGGGAAGGCTACTTTTGGGTAGCCCTTCCTTCTCTATCTACACATTTTCTCTTGGTAGTAGCACTTTGGCATACGACTTCAGCAGTCCGCCTTTGTATATGCATTTCCTTGTGAGGGGCAATCCAGTCGCCTGTGAGATGTATTTTGGGGTGACTAGAATTTCTACCCCTCGCACCTGAGCTACGTCGCCCTTCAAGGAGGCAATGAATTACTTGGATGCCTCCATATACTGGCCCTGACTAACTAGGGTACAGTATTCAAACCATCCCTGAGCTCATTCATGTGGTGATTTCATTCTGATCGAGGAATCCGAGAGAAGTGCTAGATGTATGTGGAAGGCACTCTTTGGTACCTTCCCAATGTGGAAGGAACTTATGTGGTGCCTTCCTGATGTGGAATGCGCTTATATGGTACCTTCTCGATGTTATTGGTCCTCTCTGATTGGATGAGCCTTTCGATGGTGGAAGACGCATCGGTGCCTTCCCAATGTGGAAGGCACTTATATGGTGCCTTCTCGATTCTGATTGGATGCGCATTTCATTGGTGGAAGGTGTATCGATGCCTTCTCGATGTGGAAGGCACTTATATGGTGCCTTCCTGATGTTGTCGATGCTCTTTGAATAGATGTGCCTTTCGATTGTGGAAGGTGTCTCTGATTGGATGTGCATTCCTGTAGTGGAAGGCACATCTAATTGGATGCACCTTTCGATGGTGGAAGGTGCCTTTTTGATGATGGTACCTTCCTGCTCTAAAAGGTGCTTTTGAATGGGTGTGCCTTCCCAATGTGGAAGGCACCTTGGTCTGTATGTTTCTTCTCGATGCGAAAGTTGCCTCAGTCTGTATGCACCTTCTCGATGTGGAAGGAACCTCGGTCTGTATGCGCCTTCTCGATGTGGAAGGTGCCTCGGGATTTTGTGCACCTTCCTGATGTGGAAGGCGCCTCGAGCTTCTTTTTTTTTTTTTGTGGCACCTTCCAGCCATGGAAGGCACCTATATTTTTTTTTGTGTGCCTTCTCTATAAGGAAGGCGCCTTCTTCTGGCGGGGTGCCTTATTTATAAGGAAGGTGCCCTCTTCTGGCTGGGTGCCTTATTTATAAGGAAGGCACCTTATTTTGGTAGGGCACCTTCTTTATAAGGAAGGTGCCTTCTTTTTGCTGGGCACCTTCTTTATAAGGAAGGTGTCTTCTTCTGGCTGGGCGCCTTCTTCATATGGAAGGTGCCTTCTTCTGTCTGGGCACCTTCTTTATAAGGAAGGCACCTTCTTCTTGGCAATCATGTTGTGATTGACTGGGAAAGGGTGATCAAGCCTTCTCAGTATCGCTTCACATTGCCTCAGCTTCTACCTATGAGTTTCGGTGTCAGAATGTTGAGCCAAATCAGGCCTAGTTTATCAAATACCTATTCCTCATGCTGTCAGGTCTTCCACCTACAAAAATCAAATGAAAAGAAAGAAAAACAAGGGCATTTAGATGCATTACATGCCTATTAGGTCTTGGATTGGGATGCCTATAGCTTGCATGCGGGCGTCGTCCTTGCAAAACACACCGTAAGAAAAAAACTAAATTAACTAGTTTTTGTGAGCACCTCGATGCCCATCGTTTTTCCTGTTAAGAGTTTGGTCTGGATCTAACAATATGGGGTCTCCCCCATGTCTATTCTAGACTCCACCTGTAAGGTTTTGACTGTGTTATAGGGGCACAGTCTGTGGCCATTGACCGTTAACATGGTTTTGCTATCATCAATTGTTCTAACGTGCACTACCCCATTCTTAATGAGCTGTACCACCTCCTATGGTCCCATCCATCTTTGCATTAATTTACCTTTTCTTTATTGGAACCGAGAATCTTACAATAGCACCCATTCTCCTTCTTGGAACTGCTTCAATTTAATGTAGCGATCATGCCATCGCTTTCTTTGCTTTTGTATGATTTTCGTTCTCCGCAGAGCATCCATTCGGATTTTGTCTAGCTGATATAGCTGTCGAATATTTTCTTCTTGAGCATCATCCAAGCTCAAGTTCAATTTTTAAGTCGTCCTTACTGTCTTGATTTCAAATTCAATAGGCATCATCGCACTCTTCCCATAGACCAGTTGGAAGGGTGTGAAGCCTATGGTGGATTTCCACGTGGTATTATATGCCTAGACTACCTCCAAAAACCATGTAGCCTAATATTTTTTGTGTTGCTGCATAGTATTCATTAGGATGTTCTCTATTTCTCTTTTTGTCACTTCCAGTTGCCCATTTTCCTATGGATGGTAGGTGTAGTTTTATTGTGCCAAAATTTGTATTGCTCCATCAGTTTCTTGATCAACCTGGAGGTAAATTGAGGCTCCTGGTCTGTTGTTATCTCTCTAGGGACCCAAAATCATGTAAAAATATGGGCAAATAAGAAATCAACAACTATTCTTTCTTTTGAATATCTCAACGCTTGAACTTCAACCCATTTGGTGACATAATTTGTATAGACCAAAATAAACCTCCTACCTATTGAAGGTGGATTAATTGGTCCCACAAAGTCCATGCCCAACTTATCGAAGGGTTCCAGGTGTACCTGAGGCTGGAGGGGTATTTCATCTCGATGGGTTGGTCTGCCCATTATTTGGCATTCCTCACACTTGCTAGCGTATGCAGTCGCATCCTTGAACAGAGTGGGCCAAAAGTACCCAGCTTGTAGGATTTTATAGGCAATTAATTTCCCTACAAAGTGTCCTCTACATGGTTCGTCATGACATGCTTTGAGTACTTTTGAGAACTCCTGCTCTGCTATGCATCTCCTTATAATCTGGTCACATCCTATTTTTAACAGGAGGCCATCAATCCATAGGAACAATGCACTTTTCTCTATGACCACCTGCTTTTCTCGAAAAGGGAGAGAAGGTGAGGTTCTTCTGGTGGCCAAGTAATTGGCTATATTTGGGTACCACGGGATTTGCTCACTAATGGTGAACAAATGTTCATCCAAAAAATGGTCTTCCACTGATGTATGGTCTGTCAGTATCAATTTGGATAGAAAATCTACTACGACATTTTTCTTTCCTAGTTTGTCGACTATTGTGATGTCGAATTTCTATAGTAACAAGAGCCACCTGATAATTCTTCTACCAATGGCCGACTTGCTCATCAAGTATCTGATAGCCACGTGGTCCATGTGGAAAAATACCTTATACCCGGTGATATAATGGCAAAATTTGTTTATGGCATGCACAACCGCAAGGAATTCCTTCTCCGTCACCGTGTAGTTGAGCTCGGCTCCTACCAAGTTTTTGCTGACATAGTAGATGGCATAAAATTCTTTACCATTCTTTTGTCTGAGGACTGCTCCAATCATACTGTTCAATGCATCACAGTAGATATGGAATGGTATGGCCCAATTTGGTCCTCTTAAAACTGGTGTGGATATCAATTTCTCTTTAAGCAACTAAAACACTTCTTCACAGTATTCCGTCCAATTGAAATCCACATATTTAGATAATAGAGTATGCAGTGGTTTTACAATTTTGTTGAATTCGATGATAAATCTCCTGTAGTACCTGAATGATCTAAGAAAACTCCTCACCTCTCTCTATGTTCTGGGGCTGGGTAGGTCTCTGATGACCTCATTTTTTCTTTTATCAACCTTTATTCCTTCTGTGGAGAAGTGGTGTCCCAGTACGATGCCTTATTACATCATCATAAAAAAATTCTCATTGCTCCGGGACAAATTTTTTTCCTTGCTTCTTTTGAGCACTCTTTCCAAGTTCGTCATTGCTTCATTGAAGGTTTCTCCATAGATGGTGAAGTCTTCCATGTATACTTCGACCGCATCTCCCATAATGTCTAAAAATATGCTAAGCATTGTCCTTTGAAATGCGGCAAGTGCATTGCACAATCCAAAAGGTAATACCCGATAGGCAAACATTCCCCATGGGTAGGTGAACGTTGTCTTATCCTGATCCTCTTATCCTATCTAGATCTGGTTGTATCCACTAAATCCGTCCAAGACAGAGAAATACTTCGTCCTTGAGAGTGTATCCAAGACTTGATCAATGAACGAGAGCGGGAAGTGGTCCTTCTTGGTCACTTTGTTTAATGCTCTGTAGTCCACATAGATTCACCATTTCTCATTCTTTTTAGGGACTACCACTAACGGTGATACCCACTCACTGTCAAAAATTGGATAGATGAATCCGAAAGTCAAGAGTTTTTGTAGTTCTTCCTTGACAATGTCTTTCATTGCCGGATTCATTCTTCTCTGTGGTTGCCTGCTTGGAGTTGTTTTATCATTGAGGTATATACGATGGGTATAGATTTTTGGTCTGATACCTTGCATATCTGAGTAATCCCATGCAAATGCCTATTGGTGTCTAACCAGTAGCTCTTCTACTTTCGTCAATTGTGTGGGAGTTAACCCACTACTGAAATTCAACGTTCTTCCTATTCCAACGTGTATCTGCTGAACGTGGTGATCTTGGGTGCTAGCCAATGGTGATCCAGGTGCAGATATGGAGGAGTCCCCATGGAGGAACTCCATAATAGCACCATCTTCGTCTTCTTCTGCCAACTCATCCAACATCATCACCGGTTGGATCATGGATAGCTTAGGATTTTCATGCTCGATCAACATGGGTTCTCCTACTGAGTTGACGGACTATGCTGGGGGTGAAATAGTCAATCTTTTAACATTTCATCGATCGAATATGGTCATCAGCCCATCCCAATGACTGATGTAGGCATCAGCTATTGCCATCCATGGCCTTCCCAAGATGAGCAGGTAATCACCCAGCCTAGTTTTATATTGCAAGACTAAAAAGTTGGCTGGGTATTCCCATGTGTTGACTGTCACTATTACATATTCCAACATTCCTTTCGATGCCACAGTTGATTGATCGACTAGATACAACACTGTCAAAGTGGGTTTGGGGTTTGTGAGCTGTAGCCTCTACATGGTCTCCTGAGGCATTATGTTGATGGCTGCTCCAAGATTGACCAACATATTGGACAGGGAATGTCCCTCGATTTTTATAGTCATTATCGAGCTGCCCAGGTCTGCATACTTTGGATGACACATTTTTCCCATCATCAAATCTGATAGTTTACCCATGACATTGATAGTTTGGGTTGCTCTTCATTCTGGCTTCCTTAGACACATCTCTCTTATCACCTTGGTATATATCGAAACATCTTAGATGGCTTGAAATAATGGAATTGTCACGATGAGGTTCTTCAAGCTATACAAGATATCAAACTTTGGTTGCGTTACTTTCCTCTATTCTTGCATCTAGTTGGGAAATGGAGCCTTTGCTTTCTCATGCATTTCTTCTATCACCTCTTCTACAAGAGGTGTTTCTCCTACCTCTTCCTTCTCTTCTTCTAGTGGATATGTTCCTACTCCTAGCTATCTACTAGACCTAAGCTGAATATGGTACATCAGATACATCTCACCCTCCATGTTGTATGCTGGCTAGTTCACCCTATTATTCAGATTTGCCATCAATTGTGTGGGTAGCTACGCAGGTCTTACTACTGGCAACGCTAGTAAATTTTGTTGGGGGTGAGCTGGTGCTACATTCTGTGGAGCCTGATTCCACGTAGTGTGGCCTCTCCACTACTACCTAGGATATGGATATGGCATCCATGGCTGCTGGTTCGGGAATGTTGTTGGGGGTGCGTTGGACCAGGGTGATGGCCCCACCACCCCATGTTAGGTGGTTGAGGTGGGCCTTGGGACATGTATGGTCCTCCCCCATATGATAGTATTTCGATTGGCATGTTCCCTACAGGGGGTTGTGGCCAACTCTTTCGATTGCCTATGAAATAGGCATCCACGCTTTCAGCATCCTCCTGATTACTGGGTAGTTGTAGGTATAATCAAGTTTTATGGTTCAGCCTACAAACTACACATACTCTAAATTTGTTCTCTGGGAATGCATTCTTTGCATGCTTCCCTCTGCATTTTGGATAGAAATAAGCCAATGCTGCTTCATTTTCTTGCTTCTTTTTCTCTAACAACAACGTATCCATCTACAATGCTAGAGATGAGAGCATTTCGCTCTTTAAATATTTTAGCATGTTACCTATTTCTATCTTCATGACTAAATTAGTTGCTTTCATGGTTCTAGAAGTGGTATTGCCTCTCCTTCTTAAGTAGTTTTGACATAGTTGTTCGATGTCTTCCATAGCGTGCTAGTAGACATCACCTCCAGAAATCATGTTAAGAGCCTCCAGTGATTCATTTGTAAGTCCTCTAAAAAAGATGCTTTTGAGGGACTTATCAAATAGTTTCATGTGAGGAGATCGTTGAAGATTGATGTTGAATCTCTCCCAGTATTCCTTGATAGACTCATCTTATTTTTGTGTCATGCTCAAGACCTCTTCTTTGGAGTCTCTTGCTCTCCCGAAATCTTGGTACTTCTCTAAAAAGAGCTTCTTCATTTTATCCCAAGTGGCAATGTGTTTGTCTCCCAGACCGATGAACCACCATAGAGCTGCATCCTCCAACGTGGAAGGAAAGAGTTTCATATTTTGCATATCAAATTTGTAGTCCAAAGACCTGCATAAGACATCAAAATTAAATAAAAACAGGTCAGGGTCCTTAGTTGGGTATCCTCTGAAGGTCGAAAGGTGAGCAGGAGATATGTTTTTCATTTTGTTATCTCCTACTCCATCAATCGGAAAACTAAATCTAGATGAGACTTCTTCGTTGTCAACCATTTTTTCAAGAAATATAGTCTCTAATGCAATATTTATGGCCTTACGGTTGTTTAATACTTTATGATTCAAGGCTCTAAGGTTATCTAGTGTTATTGTCTGATATTCTAAAGCTTTCCACAATAGGGCTTCCTCTAAGTGTGTCCTATTAAATAGGGGATTTATGATGATTCGTTCTTCCCCACGTTGATGGGATGAGGAGGCACTTTGCACAAAGTGTGGCTTCTCACTCCAATGGATTGATGGAGGTGGGTCGGGTGAGTCTAATTCAAATTTAGAATGTTCAGCTGACTCAGGTTCTGATGGATTGGTTTTTATAAACCGATCGTCAGGTCCTCTTATTCTCGAATAACTCATACAAGGTCAGATGGAATGTTTCCAGGTATTGTAAATAATCTAGTTGAGATGCTTCCTCGAAAATGATGCCAAAATGTTGTGGGCCAAACAAGGTTAATTTCTTTCCTACTTTTGTCACATGCTCATGCATTTAATTTATCAACCTAGGAAGCTTCATAAACTTGCAAAGGGTCTTGAACAAGATTGCTTACAATACCACTTGAGATGAGTCTGCTAGTTCTACTATTGGGGGGTGTTTCAAACGGTCGTCAATCATTCATACACTCCTCAATAATTTACGTAAAAATAATTAAATCTACAGAAAGGAAATGTTCACGCATTCCTGGAAGTAAACCTACTGCAATACTAAAAATAACAATGTGATAAACAATGTTATAAAATGGTAAACTAATCTATAAAAACATAGGAAAAATAGGGGAAGAAATACTGGCTTGGAGTGGGCCCAGGCTCCAGTAGCTTCCTCCCAGCTGAATACGCACTTAGAAACTCTTAGAACTATATTATAATTATCAACGTATTACAATGCTTCTTCTATATATCTCTCTATAATTACTATAAAAAATATTCTATATATTTTAGAGAGGTATGTGTGTGTTTATATAGCATACTTGCAGATCTTCTATTACAAAGAAGTTATAACAGTCGATTCATTCCAGACTAAACTAAGACAGTCTAGTAAATGTGATCAATGTATGCTAAAATTAGCATTTGTTTCTAATGGTGCCATGTTCACTGATTGGTTTGTGCTTTGCCTGACATTGGTAGGACATTCTCATACATCGACATGATCCCCAATTTAACTCTACATGATGTAGAGTTGGAACTGCACCAATCGTTGTTGTCTACATCATGCTTGTATCATCAACGGGCAAAGAACATGGGCGCCTTCCCTATGAGGAAGGTTCCTAAGTATGTCAGGTGCCTTCTCTATGTGGAAGGTGCCTTGCTACCATTGGGGCCTTCCTGGAAGAGGAAGGCGCTTATCTTCTATTGGTGCCTTCTTATGAGAGGAATGCACTTGCCTTCTAGTAGCGCCTTCCTTATGAGAGGAAGGCACTTGCCTTCTAGTGGCACCTTCCTTATGAGAGGAAGGCACTTGCCTTCTAGTGGCACCTTCTTATCGGTGCCTTCCTTATGAGAGGAAGGTGCTTGCCTTCTAGTGGCACCTTACTTATAATAGAAGGTGCTTATTTTCCTTTGGCACCTTCCTGGAAGAGGAAGGTGCTGGCCTTCTACTGGCACCTTCCTGGGAGAGGAAGGCACTTGTATTTCCTTGGCACCTTCCTGGAAGAGAAAGGTGCCTACTTATGCTTGGTGCCTTCTTGGAAGAGGAAGGCACCTACTTCTCTGTGTTGATTCTGAAAGAAACAAAGTGCCAGGTCCATGAAAAGACCTTGACTAATCCAAATCTAACTAAATCAACTGCATTTCCACAAAAACACACTGAAAAAATATGAATTAGATAACACACATAATTTCATCAAATAATTATATAATCATTCATAAACATATGCAATCCTTATTATACAGCCACATAATAATCAAGAAAATGTATACAAAATACGAGCATTTCTGATGCTCATCAACGAAGACCAATACAAAACAACATTCACCATAAAATGGGGTAAATTTGCCTATCAGAGAATACCCTTTGGGCTTTCTAATGCTGGAGCTACTTTTCAAATGGCCATGGACTATGCCTTTGGTACACTTATAAACAAATTTATTTTGATTTATCTAGATGACATGACGGTCTTTTCTCATTATAAAAATGATCATCTATCTCATTTGGAACATGTTTTTCAAAAGTGCAGAGAATTTGGTATCTCACTAAATCCTAAGAAGTCATTTTTTGCAGTACAAGAGGGAAAAATATTAGGCCATGTGGTCTCAAAGGAATATATGGCCATAGATCCAAAAATAATTAGAGCAATTCTAGCTATTCATTTGCCTACTAATCAGAAGACCTTGCAGTCCTTCCTAGGCCAAATCAATTTCATCAGGAAATTCATTTTTGAATTTGCACAAAAAATGAAGCCTATATCTGAATTACTCGAGAAAAAGGTAGAGTTCAAGTGGATTGAGGTTAGGAAGTAAGCTTTTTAGGTCATCAAGAAATCCATTGCAATAGCCCCAGTCTTGATAAATCCTGATTTCACTAAATATTTTATTCTCTATGCTTATGGAGTTGAAGAAAGTTATGCCTCGATACTCACCTAGAAAGATAATCAAGGGGATGAACACCTTGTGTTATTTTGGAGTCAAACTTTACATGATTATCAGGTAAAATATAACTTTATTGAAAGACAAGTGTACACTGTAATAAAGTCGCTAAAGAAGTTTAGACAATATCTGGTACAAAGCAAAATTTTGGTATATGTGGTTCATCCAGATGTAAGAAGTTTTATTTTACAAGGTGACCTAGGTGATAAAAGGGCTGATTGGATTACTAAGATCCAAAAATATTATGTAGAAATACGTCCCACCAAGTTGGTAATAGGTAGAGCCTTGTGCTAAGGATTGACAGATGCTTCAACATTGGCAAAAATGATAGCTTGTCGGAAACAGAAGAGGATCAAATAGAAATTGTACACACTTCAGATTCTTATTGGATCGAGCAAATGACCAGGTATTTCCAAAATAGGATCTACCCACCTGATCTGAATCCTTATAAAATAAGGAGGATATAGACTTCATGCTATAAAATATGTATTACTACCTGAAGGGTTGTTTAAAAGAAACTTGGATGGTATTCTCCTAAAATGTTTGAAGGAGGACCAACAAAAAAGAGTCATAGAAGAATTTCATTGAGGGTCAGTAGGTTGTCATAGCTTGGGAAGAGTTAGATCTTTGAAGATAATAAGGGCAAGCTATTATTGGCCTTATGTGTTCAATGATGCTTTTAAAGTTACACAGGCTTGTGACAAGTGTTAAAGGTACGTTGGAAGAACCAAAAATGTTGCATCTCCTCTTAGACCTATTCAAGTTGAGGAACCTTTTCAACAATGGGGATTAGATTTCATAGGAGTTATAAATCCTAATTCTTCATTAGAGCACAAGTTTATCTTGACAGCTACAGACTATCTTACCAGATGGGTAGAGGCCATTCCTACAAAGAAGGCAGACCAAGAAGTTGTGATCAATTGTATGGAGAGTTTGATTTCCAAATTTGGAGTCCTAGAAGCTGTGGTGAGCGATAATAGCCCTACTTTCATAGGAGCCAAGTACATTTAGTTTTCCAACAAGTATGGCATCACTCTTAAAAATACTTCAAATTATTACCCACAAGGTAATGGGCTTGCAGAATCTAGCAACAAAAATCTATTAAGGATCTTGAGAAAATCTATGGAGGGTAACAAAAGGAGTTGGCACCTATTGCTCAATAATGCTCTATGGGTAGACAATATTACTATTAAAAAGTCCATCAAAACTTCTCCTTATGCACTGGTATATGGAAAAGAAGCGGTATTGCCAATTCACCTAGAGATCCCAATGCTTAAGCTTGTCAGTATAGAAGAAGAATTAGAGGATGATCCAGTAAAAACCAGTTTGATACACCTGCTACAATTGGAAGAGGGCAAAACTCAAGCATATGATCATTTTCAAAAGCACTCATCAGACATTAAAGCATGGTTTGATAAAAAATCCAGGTTCAAAAAACTCCAAGTTGGAGACTCAATTCTCAAGTGGAATGTTGACAGGGCAAAACCAGGCAACCATGAAAAGTTTGATTCCTTTTAGGATGGTCCTTTTGAAATATTGGAAGCTAAAGAGTCTAATGTATTTCAGTTGAAGGATCCAGAGGGAAACATACAACCAATTTCAGTGAATGGTTTCCACCTCAAGCTCTACTATATGTAAGAAGTGAATTCATTGTAACATATGCATATACATTGTACAAATATTTCATCTTCTTTTCTACACTTTGTATTTGATTTCTTTTTTGCACTTTGTAATTAGTTCCTTTCAAATAAATTCTAAAAAAAAAAAATAAGAGAGAAGAAAGTTTGCAAGAAATGACTAAGTATTGGCCAAATGCATGGTAATGTTCCATTCCACACATGGTATTGTGTACTCTCTAGAATGGCATTCCGTCCTCAAGTTCGCACAGTTAAATCTAGATTTTTGTGGAGTGGTCTATTAGTTTCTATCCCGCATAAAAAAGGACAAAGAATGGCGCTAATCTGGGAATCTTTCAAAGTTGGAGATAGCCAAAGTAGAATCAAGGTATAGTGTCGTGCGTGTAAAGTTTAAGTACCAAGGCAGACTAGAAAGGTTCTTAAGACACTAGAGAATAATCAGGCCAAAGTCGAACAACAAGTTCCAACCTGACACGTAGAGGCTAAAGAGTGCTCTCGCATTCAATTCTAACGAACTCATGCATGAACCAAAGAGTAGCCGAAGGGATGTGACAAGCTGGCAGTATAATTTCAAAATTCAACCAATAAAAAGATAGGACACCACCTTTGAGCCACCAAATAAATCATAAAGAGGATTGAAACATGTGCTAACAAAGATATCGCACAACAACTACATTAATGGCAAAAGATATGCAGGCTCCAGAGGAGAGAAGTAATGAAAAGCATACACAAAATCCATTTGGAAACCCCTTGCATCCACAGGAAGGTAGAAAGGTACAGTGATACCTTGGAGAATTTCCTCCAAATCATGAGGACAAAGTTTGCTACTATCAGGATGGAGCCCAAAAAGTCATCCACCAAATTATCAAAGATAGCGATGAGATTGCAGGTTCATGTACATTGAACCGATCGAGTTGTAGATACAGTGATGACAAGAGTGAGAAGGGCCCACCTCAGGATAGGTTTCAAATTTCTATATTTCTAAGGAAATCCAATGTGACGACAAGGTATGATAGCCATAAAATCCTTTTTGTTCTCTTATATCTATGATTTTGTGCACCACTACCTTGAACTAGTCTCTGCTATGATTCAATTCTATGATTATGAAAATAGAACAGTCAGAACCCCTGAGGGCACTCCCCTATTTTACATCACAAGAGATACTTGCTATGAGTTATTCACCATGGGGGTAGGCCCATCCTCAAAGCTCAGGTCGTTTAACGTAGTAGAGCTAGACAAGGCTTACACTAACATGATAGCCTTATAGGAAAAAAGGGAGGCACTATAAAAATGGCTTCGTCTTAATTTTATAAGGATAAGGAATCAAGACGAAATACCCAAAGTCCCAATTCACATTGATGAATTTGCAAACCCATAATTATTTTCTATGTTGGCTTGTATGGAGGGTTTGGACTATGACAGGATGGTTCATGGTTGGAAAATTACCACGACATATTATATTTTTGATGAGAGGATGTACGAGAAATATATGAGAGAGAAGGGTACCAGAGTAATTTACTTTGACTGGATAGATTTTCTCACTCATAGGATCCATGAGCAACTGGTAAACATGAAGAAATGTGTTGGTGCTCCCAGTTTCAGACATTGCTCGAGTCTGGTATGGATGTTCTATGCATCTATCAAAATCATAATGTCATAGATTCTGGCTTAGGATAAAACCAGTGATGAGGAACCCTTGTCGGTCTATTATTGGATGGATTTTTTGAAGAGCAATAAGTCCTATTACAAATTCAATTTGAAATTTTTGGAACCTACCCTAAAAATAATGTACAATGAGTGCCCTAGGTTTCCCTCCTTAGCTAAGAAGATTCTAAGGAAGGAATACACTAGGGAAGGATATTGGTATCTACTAACAGAGGGTACATTAATCAGGTTATATGGTTTCATAGGTAAACCCTTTCTCCTACCTCACTTTGTCATAGAGAGGTTATTCGCCCTGGAGTATCTAAGGTAGGTGGTGTACATTGATGCAAGCTACGGTTTGGGAAGGAAGAAGAAGTCTTTAATTAATTACCATACTAAAGATAATATTATTGTATCCGAGTGGTAAATCCAAAAAATTGATCAATACCTTGACATATTAGGTCTATTTTATATTCCTCAGAGATGGAGTTATGATCTTGATGACATTTTCACTATGAGAAATAAAACCCTAAATAGAGACAAGGCCTATAAATTTAAAAAAATGCCCATGGCTAATTTTGAACAGGGAAGGAATAATTATGAAATTGCTCTTTTGGAGTGGAACATCTCAAATATAGATTAGTTACCTCGATGGTTAGATTTCTACGAGTAGGTCGTAGATTTCAATCTAGAGCATGAGCTCAGCCATTGGCTTACAAAGGATATAATTAATAAAGTGAGGGTTGAATCTGGCAATATGAAAGACACTCCTTCTGAAGGATAGGTAGCAGAGAGAGGAAGACTAAAGGAGAAAGGACCATGGAAGATAACAAATATTGCATATTGGTGGCATATGAGGGTCAAAATTGGAAAACCCAAATCAAAGTTTGGAATGAAAATTGATAAGTAATTTTCAAGTATTTATAATAAGAACGTTGAAGCCTGGAAACCAAAGGATGTCAGAAATATAGTATTGACCAGTTAAAAACCCCAAAATAATTTTGAGTCCCTACTTCCCCTTACAATTCAAAATATTCAGACAGATATGCAAAAATTTCCTTTGACCACAGCTCCCTAGAAGGCTAAATTGGTGAATGAAACACAATTTTCCAAAGAAAGAGCTGTCAATATTCAACTAGTTGAAATAAGATCCCCACCTTTTTCCATCATCTCTATAGCATTAGTTGAATTATGACCCATAGCTAAGTAGTTTCTACTTTCAAGAGTAGTACAAGAAGATGAAGAGAGAGAAAATTCTAAAGGGAAAATGGCTACTTTCCAATTAGTTTATAGGAAAACTAAGAGGGACCCAGAAGCAGAGGAGAGAGAGGTTTCCAAGAAGTAGAAAATGAGTATGGAAGAAATTGTTGAAGAGCTGGCTATTTTTAATACAGAAGGGTCAGTTGAACAAGAACAACCACCTGAGATAGAAGCTGAACAAGAACACCCTACATCTATAGGCGAAGGTATGGTTTCTAATCCCTCTTCTCTTTCTCATCTCCATGAATCCCCAAAAGTATTTCCCTCCCTTTCTAGTAAAAAAAATATGGTAAATTAACCTCCTCCACCTCATAGTTCTTCCCTCATCCCATCAATAGCTATGGAGGTACTAGCTAGTTCTTTTGTGTCACAACTTCCTCCAAACCCACCTTCCACTTATGAGATATCCACTTCAATATCCACCATTGTTGCATCCTCATCTCTTTCATTACCACCATCCATGGGACACTGCATTCTGATTTCATCCATCCCTTCTACTATTAGTTTTGTCCCTATTTCTCTGAATTTACCTATGTCAACAACAACGATAGTCATAAAATCTACCATTATACCAGAGGTTGCTATCAATGTATCTCCACCCCCACCAACAACAAGTTAGTTCACCCTTATGTTTTTGATGTTGTTATCTCCTTTGGATGTTGATGTTTCAAGGTCTGTTGTTGTATCAAAATAACAGGAAGCCACTCAAAGCATAAATAACTATTTGGCAGAGAAGCTTACCAGGCCTTCCAGTAGGATGGCTGTGACAAGAAAAAAGTATGTATGTTAACCCTATCACTAGGCAAAGGGTTTCAAGGTCTTTGATTCCACAGGTGAGAAAACCTAAAAACAAAATGACTGCTCAGGATTATAGAGTGGAGGAAATCATAGAATATATTGACAATATTCCTATTGAAGATGCGTTAGGGATGGCCAAGGCTCACTTAGAGACCTTTTATGTGAAGACTGATATAGCAAAAGATAAGGTAGATAAGCTAGAACAATAAGTTGAAAACTTAAGAAAAGCCTCAATGATCAAAAGTAAGTAGAGAAAACTCTGAGGAAAGAGGCTAAGAGTTGGTAGGAAAGGTTTCAAAAGGCTAATGAGTTGAAATATCAGTTAGAAGAACAAAAGAAGTTGAATGAGGATCAGGCAAAAGAAATTTAAAATTTGAAACATTAGCTTCAGATTGAGAAATCCAAGTGATGAGGCCTGGATAAGCCTAATTTATAGCATGTTTTAAATTGTTAAATCTACCTAAAACTACCTAAAACTCTTGTGAATTATCTTATATGCTAGTTAAGTTGATTTAATATGCTCTGTATTAACTGTTTGCATGATTGCAGTGTTAAGGACATTATATTCTGATTTTTAATAGTTCTTGTATAGTTTTATGTTATATTTTTATGCTTAGGTTGACAACAACATTTTAGTAGTCTTATTTTGATGATCATTAAGCATTAGTTTCTCTAAATTTAGCAAATAGTACAAAGACTTATTATTGTGCAGCAGAAAACTGGTTTTTCAATATAAATTCCAGCAAGCTACTAATGAATGGCAAGGCATGGAATTCACATCCAAGGAAGAATGAAGACTATTGCAATCTGATCCTGAGGTCTAATACACCTGAGAAATACAGCCAAAACCATTTGGAGTCAACACAGTTGGTCATTCTAAAGATCTTCGAAATGAACACAGTGTCTTTGGAATGAACACAGTGTCTTCGAAATGAACAGATATCTTCGAAATGAGAAAACACAGTGTCTTTAGAATGAGCAGATATTCGGAATGAGAATTGCAGTATTTTCGAAATGAGTGGATCTTCAAAATGAGAATTGTAGTATCTTCAAAATGAGTGGATCTTCGAAATGAGAATTGCAGTATCTTCAAAATGAGCCACTTATCTTCGAAAAGAAAACAAAATGTACTTTTTGACTTGTTGACTGACTTTTTGCGATGGAAAAGGGGATAATAAGGTTGAGAAAGTTAAGAGAAAATATCTCCCATATAAATTTGCCATCCTTGTCATCCAAAGCCACCATTTATGGAAAAGATCAAATTTGATCTTCTTCTAGGATAAAGCCAGGAAATTCTGCAGGATAGCATATTTTATGTTTGTAATTAGATTTTAGGCATCTATAAAAGATAGCTCCCATACAGGTTGAGCTATTAAGAATATTAGATATTAGAAATATTAAATTAGAGATTAGACATATTAGAGATAATAGACCTGTAACAGATTGCAGATCTATAACAGATTTCAACAGAATTGTAATTATGTTTTTGAAGCAATAAAAGTGTAGTTCCATTCCATTTATTTTGTTATGTCTGAGTGTGAGTAAGATTTAAAGAAGAATTCAAACCTTCTTCTAAGAATAGAGGCTGGCCACTTCCAGATCTAGGAGGAGGACTGAAATACAGGTTTTATTCTAATTTTGCTGCAGCAGAATAAGTTGTGAACTTGTCATTTTCATTATTTTGCATAGCTAGCATTCCTAGTTGTTTAATTCTTGTTCATAATATTTTTGTGATATTATTATTGGTAGATCTAGTTATTCTTTCCATTTTCAGCAACTTTGCAATTCACTGCAAATTTCCATTTCCAACAATTTACAAGATTTTCTGTAATTTCCTGCATTCTTGTTTTTGTTGTCAAACACTACACAAAAGATTGATGACCTTTTGTTTTAGAGTATTGACAGAAGTTGATTACTTGTTTTATCTCATTATTGCAAAAGTACATAGGTTTCTCATTTAGCAACTGTAATTAGGATTTTCCTTCTACAAATCAATTAGGTCTTAATTTAGCAATTGTAATTAGGACTTTATTTTTGCAGACAACAATTAGTTTTTCATTCTTGCAATTAGATTAAGGTTTAATTTATGCAATATAGGGATAGAAGTGACACAAATCCCCCACACAATCAATCCTACCAATAAAGACCTGCTACTCCCAAATGAGCTGAAATGCAACTCTGTTTGAACTTTCTATCATAGACAGCCTTGGACACCACCCCGGATTGATAAGATCTTTGAGATTTAATGATGGTATAACAACTACTCATCACCAAGTCCTTAGGTTTTTCCAAATATAGTTTGAAAAGGATAAAGCGGGAGTTGTTTTTGAAGTTCAAGAAAAATTTTTAGGTCTTCAACTCATAATCGACTACCTAAAGGATGCCAGCCAATTGCTATCTACCATTCAGAAGGATTTAGATCAAATCACTGAAGAGTTATAGCCTATGGTGATTCTGGTGGAATAAATGTACAAGTTGGTTGGTAGTAGTCTCAATGATGTTGCTAAACCAATTTCTAATATAGAATGGAATCTAACTGGGGTAGCCTCAAAAATAGTGGTGAAAAAGCATAGGGTAGTTCAGAGAGCCTAGCTATTGTTTGATAGGATGGAAAGAGGTATTAAAGACATTATTGAAATAAATGAGGAAATGGTTCATGTTGGTTTCAAAGGACTCTGGAAGGAGGATCACAACTCGTTATCTGTGGAATAAGCCTAGCAAAGCATCAAGGAGAACCTATGGGATGAATCTAAAATTGATTCATTGGAAGAGCCAATATCCCAAGAACAAGCTACAAAATTAATTATGGATTACACCCGCTTAAGAGAGCTCATGGAAGATCTAGTGTCTATAAGGAATGCTACTAATTATGAGGATGTTGGGGAACTACAATATGTTTATAAGCAACTTAAAGAGATATCAAATCCCTATGAGAAAGCCTAGAAATAGGCTCTTCGGTCTTTGGAATCAATGGTCCAAGTATTTGGGGACACCTTTGGTGAAGATAATCAGAGACTACAGGCTCCAGGAGAAGATGATGAGGAAGAGGCTATAGAAGGTGATGACAAAGAGGCTATAGAAGAATGAGGATAGGATTGAGTAGCTACAAGCCCAAGAGAGGCCCACACTTAAATCATTTCATTTCTATTTGTACATATACACAGTTTTTGTGTTTCTAATACATCGATTTTGTATTTATGTTTTTACTCTGACAATTTTTAGAAACAAGCAATAAATACATGAAGTCTATAGCGCAACATTTTTGTGAAGGCATTTTTTGAAGTGAAGCCTTATAAAGGAGGTAGATTTATGTATAGTTTTTGAAGGCAGTAGTAATACTGATATTATGGATACAGTCTCTAGTTTAACAAGTGAGTTCTATGATGTTTTTTGCATGGTTTCGATTTGAACCTTTAACCTCTAGGCATAATTTGAGATTTTCAGAGGGTAGTGTTTGTATGGAAATTATTTCTTAAAATATAGCTTCAAAGATAAGTATTATTTTTACTCCTAAGTCCCAATGGATAAGACTCTAGATTTGATTGGATTTGCAAGCAAATCCACTTGGGAGGCACCAAAATGTAGGCCCAAAATGGTTACATACTTAGTAAAATTTTGTATAAATTTGACAAAGTGATAAATCATCATTCTGCAAACCTTGTAGTATGCTTTTATAACTGGGTCAGAAGATATGAATCCGCTCAGTAGTTAGTGAAGTTTTCATGTTTGGAGTGATTCCGGGTGACTTCACTCCGACTTCGAACTGAAGACAAATCTCAAATCCATAAAAGTTTCAAGGAGATGATGACGTTAGCAACAAAAAAGTGTGGAATGGAAATTTCGGGAAGGTCCTTTTGTTTTTGACTCCAAAATGAAGACAAATCTCAAATCCGCAAAAGTTTCAAGGAGATGATGACGTCACCGGCAAAAAAGTGTGGATTGGTGATTCCGAGAATGAACAAGTCTTCCCTTTTTGGAATGAAGATAATACGAGGCGGTGGAATAATAAAAGTGCAGATTCACAATGGAAGAAGTACGTGACTAGCTTCAGACTTAGATTGAAGAATATAATACATATTGAAGAATATAATGTTGAAGATTAAGATCCCAGAGCGGATTCGAGGTTCAAAGATCCGGATTGGAGATTCTGCTATTTCTGATAAGAAAGACGATGTCATCAATTTTAAAGCAGAATGACATTTAGCTTGTGCCAGATTGAATCTGAATCATGTGATGAAGAAGATCAATGGTGGAGGTTAAGCTGCTAAATCTTGGTTGTTTTAAAGATATTGTTGTATCATAATTGTAACAGTCGATCGGAAGATGAAGTGTCGAGGGTTTCCAAGAAGATCAAACCAGAGGCAATTACAGATCAATGGTGGTAATTAACTCCCAAGAAGGATCAATGGAAACACGTGATCTTTAATGGCCTGATATTCAATTCCACTGAGCGATCAACAAGTTACAAAGACCCCGAACTATCATGGCAGACTTTCTTTCAGGGGATTTCTTGGAGGATGAACCAATGAGTTAATTCTAGCTAAAATATTTGTTATACTGTTGTAACAAGATTATGTGTATTGTTTCTTGATTATTGTAATAAGAAAACTATAAGTAGAGGTCGAACCCTCATTTTTAGGGGTCTATTCTAGCGTATTTGTCTGTACCATTATAAATATTTATGAAGAGTTGAATGGAAGAAGCAATACATTGATCTTCGCCTCAAGTTCACATTCTCATGCTTGATGTCAAAGGTTTGGATTTCATAGTTGCATTTCTATAAATACTTAGATGGTTATTTTGTGCCTATTTTGGATTACTAACTGATAATAGTAATTGAAATATGCTTTGAGTTCGCTCTATGTTACTGGAAAGTACATTTATGTGAAATCTAGGTGTTTGGTGAATTCTTTTATTTGGATTATCATTCCCTGGATATTGAAATTGCTTGCTATAACATTTCTCTGTTATGCTTTAATATATGAAATGATCTATTTTGGGATAAATGTTGATCTGAATGTATGTCCTTAGTATGGATTTTTGGGAAATTTTTATGGCAGTGCAATGTTGTTAACCTATTCATCCACTGTTATCTACACTTCTCTAATCTTAACCTTATCTTACCCTAAACTCCAAATCCTAAGAGAGCATAATTGTGTCAACAACTTACTAAGTTGACAAGGAACCATCCTACTCTGGAGGTTGGATCAGAAACCCCTGTTTTGGTCCATCCAATGTTGAGTGTTGAGCTGCAGCTGTCGGGTGAAAGCCTGGACAAAAAGTAGGAAGATAGACAACCGCAATACTGAGTGAAAACTTGGTGCAATTTAGTGCCCAACAATACCAATGATGGCAAATTAGCAATTCATTCATTGAGGCAAGAGCCTATTTAATACATTATTTAGGGTTACAAATTGGAAGATCAATACTCTCGATTTAGGAGATCATTACATGCAACAAACATTAAAATAATCTTCTAGCTAACAATAACCTTCGAGATAATAATGGATGATCTAATAATAATGTAATAAAATATCCTAACTATCATTATAAATCTTTATCAAGAAGGCCATGATAATCATGGCTTTGAGATTGTAAAAGAACTCTACTTCAATGAGGTATCTAGACATATAAGAGGGTATTATATCAATCAATTTTTCATACCACTTGCCTAATGGCATATTTTAGTAGTAGATAAACATCTACATATAGGGATGAGGATAGGGTGAAACATGAAAAATAGTGTCCTATACCCTAAAATCCTATGTGAACCAAGATCACCATATTGAGTGGTGATCATGGTCTTGTAGAATTTGGTCTAAAGCCATAAAAACATCTAACACTATGGATAATATTGAGAGTAAATAACCATTTTCAAATGTAAACTAAAAGGAATAGACTCCAAAAAATGCAAGGATGATTAGTTTAGTCGAGATAATCTCTTAAGTAGTTATTATGGTTCCTCAAGAAAAGTGCTTATATTTTCTAGATGGAAAGTATATTGTGGAAGAAACAATCCTTAAAAACATTGACAGTAAAGAAATTTGATTTAGAAGCGACATACCAACCAATAAAATTATTTATATAATAATTTTGATAATGGCACATCTCATCTTGGGTTAAATATTGTGATAGATGAATAATTCCTATTTCATTCTTAATGTGCAAAGGTTTTAATATATAGATAATAAAAATATCAATATTCTTACACCTATCTAACTTAGATATATAACTATTACATTCATTACTTCTAAGCATGCTAAAAGTAAATAAATTACTACTATATTTGTTAGACACATCACATATATCGATATCTGCATAATACTCATCATCATTTAAAATATAAATTTTGTTAAACCTATTTGATTATGCCCCAAAACAATATCAGAACTATGAGTGTTAGAAGAAACATTCTTTGTTTTAATATTGTATGTCTAATATATATCATTATCATTATCACTATCAGTTTCCTCTCTCATGCTATCATTATCTAAATAATAAGTTACTTTAATTTTGTAGCATCCTCATGTGCTTTATGTAACTTATCCAAAAAAGGTTAAAAAATGAATGATTTTCTCTTTTTTTTAGGTTTTAACAATTTTGGAAACTTGTCAACTATGCCTTGAGGGAAAGGAGTAACAACATCCATATAAGGTTCGTCATCCTCTGATTCATTCTTGTCATGGGGGTATTACAAACAAAAATCAAGATGACCTTCGTATAATTTCTTTCTATAATTCCATTGTTGTTCATGTTCATATCCATGGAAGGAACACATATTTCATGGTTTGGAGGATATGGTCCCCAAGGATCTAAATCTCCTTCTATGGTGAACAACTTATCCTCATAAGCAAATTTGACCGCTTGATAGGCAAAGGAGGCAATAATTCTTATTTTATAATCTAAGGTATACCCAATAAAATGTTATATTTGGTCTTGAAGTCAAATACCATAAACTAAATTCTAACTTCTTTAGGTCCTATAGAAATGGATAACCATCAAGGTTTTGTGGATGCCCGTTGTAAGCATAGAAATATTTTTTGTTACCTCGAGGGATCTTTAGATAGTATGTCAAATATCAATGATAATGACATTATACATGTACCATTATGTCCATTAACTAAATCCTTACAGATAGCCATAGAATTATATACTACTATAACGAATAGTGGTAGATCATCATCCCTTACGAGATAATATGTAGTAATCATGTTTTTTAGAGGGGAATTGGTTATCAAGTTAGGTCTAGTATATAACCCAATACAAAGATTCTATTTATGGTATTAAATATATTACACTTCATAGGGCCTTGGAATGGTAGACATTGCATTGCTTTAGGAACTAGGGCCATTGCTTTAAGTGATGATCATAGTTTGTCAATATTTTCACCAACAAAAAAATATTTTATGATTATTTGAGGCCTTAATGGGAACACTTTATATGTTGGTATATATTTATATGTTTTTAATAGGTTCTCATATGTCCAAGGGTGGATAGGAAACTTTATCACTAACTACTAGAGTTACCTACAAAAGTTTCCTGGCCTTGTAATTTTTTTCTTTTTCTTATTTGGAAAGTTGCTTTTTCTTGTATTGAGGTGCATTCCTAGTGAGAGCAACAATTTATTGTTCTAAAGATTCAATTGTTTCTTTTTGTACCTCAATAATGTTGACATACTAGGTCACATTTGGTTGGCCATAAATGTATTCTCCATTTGGAATTTACACATTAAAACATATTTTAATCATTCCTATATCCTTATTTTAGCATTTTGGTGAAGTTAGCAAGTGAAACAAGAAAAATATGACAAAAAAATAGCAAACTAGATGTTAAAAAAGAATAAAAACCTTTGGCCAACATGGCTCACAAGTGGCCACCGACCTCTCCATAGAATAATAAAATTAGTCCACCTTTGTCACATATTAGGAGGACAAAGCTCTCCACCACCAACAAGTTAGTTGTTAGTACTCTTTATCCATATACAATAGCATGATAGAAAATAAAAATAAGTCCTTTGTATGAAAATCTAAAAATTTAAATCTATAAAATTTGCATATAATAATTTGACCCTTATAAAGTGTTCTTATAATTTACTACATAAAAATATATAAATAATAAAATATGTACTTTTAAGAAAAGTCATAAGACAAAGGTAAACAATTACATGAATCTACCTAAATATAGATATGATATGAATTAAGAGCATCCAAAATAGTTGAGGTGCATATCAAATTAATGTTAAGATGGAATTTTTGTTAGTTATATTCTTAGGCATGCTAAAGTTTAAATAGATTTGTAATATTATTTTACTCAGTGTTCATTCTACTCCATATTATATATATATAATCACTCACATTATTTTAATTTAAATTTATTTTTTTCTAGGTTATGCATGCATATGAGAATGAGACCATAACATTAGCTCTTAAACCATGAAGAAACTTGAACCCTAGATCTCTTCATAGTGAATGCCCTCCATTCAATGTTGAGTGCTGAGCTACAGCTATCGGGTGCAAGCCTGGATAGAAAGTAGGAAGATAGATAGCCACAATACTGAGTGAAAACTTGGTGCAATTCAGTGCCCAACAATACCAATGATGGCAAATTAGCAATTCATTCATTGAGGCAAGAGCCTATTTAATACATTATTTAGGGTTACAAATTGGAAGATCAATACTCTCGATTTAGGAGATCATTACATGTAAGAAATATTAAAATAATCTTCTAGCTAACAATAATTGAAGAAGGGTTAAAATATTTATATTTTAATCCCAAGAGATTTGATCTAAGAGCTCCAGTTGCTTGGTCAAGAGGACGGTTAAATACCTTGAAGAAAAGGTCTAAAGGAAATAATATTATAATATTTATTATTATAATATTAAAGGCAATTAGAAAAGGCCCAAGGACAAAAGAGGAAAACACCTAGGCCCAATGGAAATAATATTATAATATTTTATTATAATATTAAAATTTTAATTATGCCTAAGGTAGTTTATAAATAATTTATAATGTTTACATTATAAAATTATTTATAAATAATATTTTTAAATAACCCAAAGTTGGGTTAGGCGCCAAAAACCATTTATCTCCACCGACATGCATTGGAAGGCATTTAATTAATTATTTCCATTGACGTGGAGGAGAGGGAGGCATATGGTATAAATACCATAGCCTTTCCCCAAAGGAAGGTAAGTCTTCGAAAAATTCAAGCACATGTGAATTAAGAGGGAATGCAACATAATTTTGTGAGAAAGCAAATCTAAGGAGAAAGATTTAATTTTTATTTAACCTTCAAATTCTGAGGAAGTCAAAGCGGTGAAAGTGAAAGGGACCACCAACCAACGACAGTTGGACTAGCAATGATTTTGGATTGTGCAAAGGTTTCAGAATGTGAGGTGTTGCGTTCGATTTTTGTCGGTGACATGGAAACAACCTTTTTGGCTCTTGGCAGGCAAGGGAGAGTCAAAGTGCTTTTAGCATCCTTGACTCCCACGTGAGCGCTTAGCTCACATGGTTAGGGAGCTATGGCTAAGGCACTGCAGGCACTTTGACCAGGGATCGATCCTACGAGGAGCACACGAGAAGGTATTTAATTTTTATTAAATTGTGTATTACTCTAAGGTTGTTGATAGCATTCAAAGCGCTTGGATTATTTCTGCGCTTGGAGTGTAGAGTGAAGAGGGAAAATTAGCACATGAGGTTATTTGTTTTGTTAAAGAGTTTAGGGAGTTAAAAGGGTAAAGGTTATTAATTTTTATCGTAGAGAAGTTAAAATATTTTGATTGAGGGTTAAAATATATTGCACTATTTTATAAAGTTAATTACTTGAAAAATGCAATATTGAGTAGGGAGACATAAGTAGTGTTTGGATTGTTTCATGCATTAAAATTATGAAAAAGGGGTTATTGTGAAATTGAATGGTTGAAGTCTTTATTTGAAAAAGTCTAGAGATAATAAGGTGTACTTGAGTTTTATTAATCTTGTAATATTTGAGTGAGGATTTTTGCTATCTAACCCTTGAGATTGGCAAAGAGGTTGATTGTGATTGAGACAGATTTTGAGGTCATTTCTACATCAAGAAAAAGGTATGGGCATATCTTCCTTGTGAGTGAAATATTGTTGGATTGAGTGTTGTGAATGCTAAGTTGGAGTGAAAAGGATTGTTTGATAAGCATTGTTGAGTTTGGTTTTGAGATATCCAATATTGATTGATGAGGGTTTTTTTGGAATGAAGGTTGATGCTAGAAACCTTGTTTGATAAGCATTATTGGAAATATTGAGTGAGCCTTCATGTGTATGATTAGGGTTTGTGAAAGATCATGAGTATCATTGTTATGTGGGATTTTTTTGATAAGCATTTTTGAATAAGCTATCATTGTTGAGTGATTGGTTGAGTGGAGTTGATTGAGCTTAGTTGATTGGAATTGTTGGAGTGACAGTTCAATTTTTGTGAAACAAATTGTTCTTTACTAATTTTATAAATATTTTAAAAGTGATTGAGCATTTTTGAAACATATTGAGTATCTAACCATTCTCTATATGTTTATATGGTAAAGCAAGAGAGATTGAAAGTGATTGAGCATTATTGTGAGTGTGAAGCATATTGACTCTCTAACCATTCTCTATATATTTATGTGGTAAATCAAGAGAGATTGAAAGTGATTGATCATTATTGTGAGTGTGAAGCATATTGAGTCTCTAACCATTCTCTATATGTTTCTATGAGATTAAACAAGAATATGTGTGAATTTTGTTTGTGTGATTGAAGAGGTTTTATGTAATAGATTGAGTTGAGTTGAGTAAGCTTTTGAGGAAGCTTACAAAGCAGATTTGAGGTAAGTCTTAGTGAAGACTTTTTGAGTAGATTGGAAAAGTCTTAGTGAAGACTTGTTGAGCAGATTGGACAAGTTCTAGTGAGGACTTGTTGAGCAGATTTGAGGTAAGTCTTGGTGAATACTTGTTGAGCAGATTGGACAAGTTCTAGTGAGGACTTGAGCAGATTTGAGGTAAGTCTTGAAAAGACTTATGGATAGATTAGTGTGAGCTTTTGTGGAAGATTACAATGTAGATTTGAAGATAGATATTGAGAGTAGATTGGATAAGTCCTTGAGATGAATTGTGGATAGATTTGAGGTAAGTATTTGAGAAGACTTGTGAGCATAGTTGATTGATTGATTTGTTCAAACCTTAAGTTAAGGTTTGGGATAGATCTATCAGATTTGATTTGTGATTGAGTCAAGATTTGTGTTAAGGCTTGAGGATAGATTTGAGACAAATATTAAGAAGATTTGTGTTAGACTGAAGGACTGTGTTTAGTGCAAATTTGAGAAAAATATTGAGCAAATTTGTGCTAGACTGAAGGATTGTGTTTAGTAAATATTTGAGGATAGAGATTGAGCAGATTTGTGCTAGATCGAAGGACTGTGTTTAGTGTAGATTTGAGACAGATATTGAGCATATTTGTGCTAGACCAAAGGACTGTGTTTAGTGTAGATTTGAGGATAGAGATTGAGAATATTTGTGCTAGATCGAAGGACTATGTTTAGAGTAGATCAAATATAGAGATTGAGCATATTTATGCTAGATCGAAGGACTATTTTTAGTGCATATTTGATAGAGCTGAGATCAAGATTTGGAGGTGACATAGCAGAGGATAATAGTCTCCAGTGGATAGAGATCCATTAGCCAGGGTAGTGAGGACAAATATCTTCTGAGTGAGGACAAAATATTCAATGGAGAGAGATCCACAAGCCAATGCAGTGGAGGCAGTAGTCTTCTAGAGGATCACCAACCAAAGTAGAGGAGGATTTCTTTTGTGGATAGAGATACACAAACTAGCTAAGGGGATTGGTGTCATCTGTGGATAGAGATCCACAAACTTGAGTAGGGGATTGGTGTATCCTTTGGATGGAGGTCCATAAATATTGTAATAGGGAAAGGATTCCCAAGATATTTGTTGAGAAAATATTAGTGAAATATTTTCTCCGTGGAGTAGCCCATATTGGGTGAACCACGTTAAATCGGTGTCTCTATTGTGTATGGTTATTTGTGTATTTATTTGATTACTTCTATTGAAATTGCATTTATATATTGGATAATATTATTTGGGAAAGAAAAATGAATAGTGGTCTTATACTTCTCACCCTCCCTCTCAATATAAACTTGTGTTATTCAATTTGAGAAATGTTTGTGAGTAGGTTTTGGAGTAGATTTGAGCAGTGTTTGTGAGTAGGTTTTGGAGCATATTTAAGTAGTTCTTATGAGTAGGTTGTGGATTGGTGTCCATGAACTTGTATAGGGAATTGGTGTATCCTATGGATTTGTGTCCATTAACTTGTATAGGGGATTGGTGTCTCTTCTGGATTGGTGTCCATGAACTTGTATAAGGGATTGGTGTCTCTTGTGGGTTGGTGCCCATGAAATTTATTGAAGAAAAATATGAGTAATATTTTGTCGTGGTTTTCTACTGAGAGGGTGATTCAACGTAAAAACATTGTCTCTTATGTCTATGGAAATTGTGCATTGATATATTATTGCATTCATATTATTGTTGTTATCATTTAGATTGAAAAGTTTCATCTTATACTATTCATCCCCCCTCTCAGTATAAGCCTATGTTCCTTTAGGTCTAACAAAGTTGGTATCTAATTTTTTTCGATTTCTATTTTGTATAGGTCTAGGATGAGAGGGGAGAACCTTCTATACTTATGTCAAATAGAAGCTACATCCTCATAAGTTACAATATTATGGACAATATTAACCTCAACCATACTAGGTATGTTAAAATATTCCTAAACAAAGACATCTTTATATTTTAAAGTAAATTAGTATATATGCTCTACTTTTCTTAAGATAGGTTAAACCGATTTTAACTATGTATGGAAGCTTTGGGAACCAATGTCAACATCAATACTGGGTTCAAAATTAATGGCTTTGCCCTCTTCAAAGTAATCTTGGATAAGAGGAAGGTTCTTAAGCTAAAAACTAACTCCAACTTGATAAACATCATCAAACCACTTAGGATGACCCTACTTGGGATTAGGTACTTTAAGAAATCCTTTCTTATGATATTGTCAAGGGATTTATTCCTCTCCAATATATAAGAAATAAATAATATATTTATAATTAGGTGGGAATAAAAACCATATTTTTTGTAATATCTAATTTGGGCTCAACATATAGACCCTTGCATTTCTATCTAGAGAGGATTTGAGCATGTGTCTAAAATTTTTGGAAGATACGAATGTTAGGACTAGGATGTAGCTTCAAGTAAATATAAATCTTTATCAATAAATCCATGATAATCATGGCTTTGATATTGTAAAAGAACTCTACTTCAATGAGGCATCTAGCCATATGAGAGGGTGTTAGATCAATTGATTTTTCATACCACTTTCCTAATGGTATATATGAGTAGATAAACATCTACATATAGGGATGAGGACATGGTGAAACATGAAAAATAGTTTTCTCATGTCCTATACCCTAAAATCCTATGTGAACCCAAACACCATATTGAGTGATGAGCATGGTTTAGTAGAATTTGGTCTAAAGCCATCAAAAAAATCTAACACTATTGATATTTTTTAGAGTAAATAATCATGTTCAAGTTGAAACTAAAAGGAATAGAACCAAAAAAATGCAAGGATGAATTAGTCGAGATCAACGCTTAAGTAGTCATTATGGTTCCTAAAGACAATTCCTTATGTTTTCTAGATGGAAAATAGGTTGTGTAAGAAAACAATCCTTAAAGACATTAATAATAAAGAAATTTGATTTATAAGGGACATACCAACCAATCAAATGATTTATATTGATAATTTCATATCTCATATTGGTTTAAATATTGTGATAGTTGAATAATTCCTATTTCATTATCAATATGCAAAGGTTTTAATATATAGATAATAGAAGGGTATTTTAACAATAGTATCAGGGAAGAGAAAACCAGGGCATCAGTTGGGTAGCCGAAGAGATTTCTAGTTATTGTGGATTTGAATACAAGATTGTTGCCCTAGGAGGGCCCAATGGGGACACCTTTGAATCCTCTTTTAGAGAGACATAGTTCTTTTACATATTTGTTAAAGGATAAATCTCCATAAGAGACTAAAGAAGCACAAAAAACTGCATTAAAAATGCTCTTTACGGTTGTTGGAAATAGATCAACATTTCAACAAGTTAATGGATACTTACCACAGTTAGAATCAAGGCCAAAGATTTTCATTGAGCAAAAGATGGTTGAAGAAATGGTTTTATATAGATCCAATCATGATTTTATTTGTAAACTCATGGGTATTCACCCTACCTTAATTTTTTTTGCATTCCTGGGTCTAACAAAATTGGGAGCCTCTTGCTAAGTATTCTCTGTGGTTTATTAGCAATGGATATTTTATTGTTAGTTTTTCTTCACTTGCCTATAGAAATAGGGATTTCAAATTAGAAAAGAGGAATCATGGTCCGACAAGATTATTTGTTCAACCCTGGAGAGTGGGATTTGATCCTCAAATGGAACCCACTACTATCTCGGTTTGGATTTGTTTGTATGTACTTCCAATGGATTTTTGAAGTGAGCAGGTATTGGAAATTATCGACAATTCCATTGGAATATATTTGGGTATTTCCAAAGACACAATGGAAGGAAACACGGTTGTTTATGCAAGATTATGTGTGGAAATGTATCTTAGCCAGCCTTTGTCGATAGAGGTGGAACTCGAACTTGTAGGTTTATCTTGGATTCAACAACTAGATTATGAGGCATTGCTATTAATATGCAGAGTTTGCCACAAATATGGGGATTTGGCCCGATCTTGCCCAAATAATATGAATATAAAAATGGCTCCTTTGGGAATTTCAAATCTTCCTAAGGAGGGTAAGTAAACAATCAATAAAAAAACAACCAATATTTCTCAGGGTAAAGAAGCACAGGGAGATGGTTTTGAATAACCCAAAATAAGTGTTAGTCTTACAATGACACTGAGAGGGGGGGTGAATCAGTGTAGCTCTTTAAACTTGAATTTACAGCTCTTAAAACCGTAGTAATTAAAACTTATTACTAGATACAACTAGTATAACAAAAGAGCATCACACAACACAAGATTTAACGAGGTTCACCAATGTGGCTACTCCTCAAAAATTGACTGCTTGGACTACCATCCAAATCCAGCCTTTTCAAAGCACCAACTTTACAATCAATTTACCAACACCCTACTGGAAGGAGCACCAACCCCTGATGCCAAGCATCAACTTGGACTTCAATTCTGAATCTATAAGTTTGACAGTAAGATACCTTTGCTTTTGTAAGACCCTGACTGGTCTTTTTCACCTTTGCGTTCTCTGTGCACTCTGCTTTCTCTGTGCAATCACAGTAGCACCTGGTCGAGCTTCAACCTCTTTCGCTCTCTGTGCACTCTACACTCTCTATGCAATCACTTCGCACACTCTGCTTCGTTACAGTCGAACTTCACGACCGTCTTCTCCCTTCTTCGCACTCTACTTTCTCTGCAAATTTTGCACTTAGCACGATTCGACACAACTTGCTCTCTGCGCACAACGACCGTATTCCGCACGCATTCCACACACACCAATTCTCCAAACAGCCCTCCTTTTATAACAACATTTTCATGATGAAAACCCTAATCTTAGTCGGCTATAAACCCTAATCTTAGTCGGCTTTCATAACAACTGTAAACCCTAATTTTAGTCGGCTGTCATCGGACTTCGTCGGCTTCAACTTAACCGCGAAAATGCAACATGTCGCGATATCGCGACACTTTTTCTTTCTCTCTTTTCCTTGCTTTGGCCCCCGAAAATACAACATGTCGCGATATCGCGACACTTTTTCTTTCTCTCTCTTTCTCTTTGCATCGGACCGCGAAAATGCTACATGTCGCGATATCGCGACACTTTTTCTCCTTACGCTTTCTCTTTGCTTCGGCCCCCAAAAATACAACATGTCACGATATCGCGACACTTTTTCTCCTTACGCTTTTTCTTTGCTTCGGCCTCGAAAATACATGTCGCGATATCGCGACACTTTTTCTCCTTACGCTTTCTCTTTGCTTCGGCCCCGAAAATACAACATGTCGCGATATCGCGACACTTTTTCTCCTTGCTCTTTCTCTTAGCTTTGGCCCGCGAAAATGCTACATGTCGCGATATCGCGACACTTTTTCCTTCTACTTTCTCTCTCCTATTTTAGTCGCGAAAATGCGACATGTCATGAAATCGTGACACTTTTCAAACTTTCCTTTCTCTCTCCTATTTTAGTCGCGAAAATGCGACATGTCGCGAAATCGTGACACTTTTCTTACTTGTTCTTTTTCCTTCAAACTTGTCGCGAAATCGCGACACTTTTTCCTGCTTTTTCTTTCTCTTCCAACATGTCACGAAATCATGATAGTTTTTCCACTTGCCTCTTTCTCTTCCAACATGTCACGAAATCGTGATAGTTTTTCTTGCTTTTTCTCTCTCTTCCAACATGTCACGAAATCGTGACACTTTTCTTACTTGTTCTTTTTCTTCAAACTTGTCACGAAATCATGACACTTTTTCCTGCTTTCTCTTTCTCTTCCAACATGTCGCGAAATCATGATAGTTTTTCCACTTGCCTTTTTCTCTTCCAACATGTCACGAAATCGTGATAGTTTTTCTTGCCTGCTGTATATGTCGCGATATCGCGACACTTTTCTTACTTGTCTTTTTCTTTGATCTTTTGCATATAGGCAACTTCGGTCTTCTTGGAAAATCACTGTACATACTCTGAATAACCTTTGAACTCCTGTCCACTGCATCTGAATAGCTTTTGAACTTCCTGTCCACTGCATCAACAGATCTATCTGACTGTGTTGACAACAATGACAATATCGTTGTTGCACCTTGCTCAACAATCTCCCCCTTTGGAATTGTTGGCAACACATGTGCAATTTCCTGTAACTCTTCTCCCCCTTTGACAATAATACCAAAGGGCTACCGCAGACTCCCCCGAGTCCATGCACAACATTCTCGAGGCAAAATTTATTACACTTAGCAAAAATCATGAACATGAGCAAAAAGATAATCAAATACTTAAATGCTCCCCCGAGAATGTGATCCCTAGCTAGTCAATTCTTGGGAAGTGTGACCACTCCCAATTTATTGCGAAGGTACTCAAAAACTTCCTTGGGCAATGGTTTTGTGAAGATATCTCGCTACTTGCTCTGTAGTTGGAACAAAATCCAACTTAACCTCACCTTCCGCAACTTTCTCCTTCAAAAAGTGATACCTGATAGCAATGTGTTTTGTGCATGAATGCATAACCGGATTCTTGGAGATGTTAATGGCACTCGGTGTTATCACACTTAACCGATATTGGCTCACTGAAGCTAATACCAAGATCTTTCAGGGTTTGTTTCATCCACAATACCTGCGTACAACATGTTGTCACCGCAATATATTCTCGCTCTCACTGTCGATAAAGAAACCGACTCTTGTTTCTTACTAGTGCCACGCGACCAATCTGTCTCCAAGATAGAATGCACCTCCACTGGTACTCTTTCTGTCATCTACACATCCCGCCCAATCTGCATCTGAATACGAAATAAGGGTGAAGTCTTTACCTTTCGGATACCATAACCCATACTCCATAGTACCCTTGAGGTACCGAAGAATCCTCTTCACTACTGTCACATGAGTCTCCTTGGGATTAGCCTAAAATCATGCTACCATGCATATTGCCCGCAAAATATCCGGTCTGGTAGCCGTTAGGTACAGTAAGCTCCCAATCATAGATTCGTACATGGTTTGATCAACAGGTGGAGATTTGTCATCCTTGCTCAACTTGCAACTCGTCGTCATGGGAGTGCTAACTCGGCTTACAATCCTCCATTGTGAACTTTTTTAACATCTCTTTCACATATTTAACTTGAGAAATAAATATGCCCTTCTTATTTTGATTAACTTGCAACCCGAGGAAATATGAAAGTTCACCAATCATTGACATTTCAAATTCTTTCTGCATCTTATTTGCTAAATCTTTACATGACTCATCTTTGTTGCTGCCAAATATGATATCATCTACGTATACAACAAGAACAATAAGATGCCCATTTTCTATTTTGACATACAAATTACTATCCACCATACCTTTCTTAAACCCTTGTTGAGTGAGATAGTTGTCTAGCCTTGCATACCATGCTCGAGGTGCCTGTTTTAAGCCATATAATGCCTTCTTCAACTTGCAAACCAAGTTGGGATCATCACCAAGTTTGAAACCATCTGGTTGCTCAATATAAACCTCTTCTTCAAGTTTCCCATTCAAAAACGCTGATTTCACATCCATTTGATAAACTTTGAAGTTCTTGTAGACTGCTAAAGCCAGAAACATTCTAATTGCCTCTAGTCTAGCTACTGGTGCAAAAGTTTCCTCAAAGTCAATGCCTTCAACTTGTGCATAACCCTTACATACCAATCTTGCTTTATTTCTGACTACCTGTCCATCTTCATTCAATTTGTTTCGAAAAATCCATTTAGTCCCGATTATATTTTTATTTGCAGGTCTAGGTACTAACTCCCAAGTTTCGTTTTTCTCGATCTGATCTAATTCTTCATTTATTGCCTTCATCCAACTTTCATCTTTACTTGCGTCAGCAACATTTTTGGGCTCAATGTTGGATAATAGAGAGTAGTTACTTACTACTCTTCTTCTTGTCTGAACACCAACATTGGGGTCTCCAATTATTTGCTCTCTAGGATGATTTTTCTGCCAGCTGCCTATTTTGAATTTCTTATTTTCTTCCACTTCTGAATCACAACTTAAATCATCTGAGTCAATTTTTTGTATCTTTTCCATTTTATTTTCCTCATCTCCTTCAATAACCTCTTCATAAATTGGGTAGTTCATTTCATAGCTAATTACTCGTTCTCTACCTTCATCAAATTTAACATCGACACTGTCCACAATTTTCTTTAGCCTCTTGTTGTAGCATTTGTAAGCTTTGCTTTTTGATGAATAACCAACAAAAATACCTTCATCCGCTCTATCTTCAAACTTACCAAGATTATCTTCAGTTCTTTTGATGTAGCACTTGCAGCCAAAAATTTTGAGGTATTTTGTTGTTGCCCTTTTACCGAACCACAACTCATAAGGAGTTTTGCTTTCATGTGTTCTCAACATGTACCTATTTTGGATATACACCGTAGTATGGACTGCTTCTTTCCAAAATCTGTTCGCTACTCTGCTTTCAGCCAACATAGTCTGTGCCATTTCCTGCACCGTCCTGTTCTTTCTTTCTACCACTCCATTCTCGTCGAGGTGTCCCGGTCGCTGAAAACTGTCTCCTAATACCGTATTTTTCATAGTACTCTAGAAACTCCTCTGAAATGAATTCTCCTCCTCTATCTGATCTTAAACATTTGATCCTCTTTCCTGTTTCATTCTCAACATGGTTTTTGAAAATCTTGAACATTTGAAAAGCTTCTGATTTATGCTTCAAGAAAAATATCCATGTCATTCTAGAATAGTCATCAATGCACAACATAAAATATTTGTCACCATTTATGCTTTGTGTTCTCATGGGTCCACATAAATCAGTGTGTATTAGTTCCAAAGGTTTGCTTGTGTAGTACTCTTTTGTTTTGAATGTGACTCTAGTTTGCTTCCCCTTTTGGCATGAAGCACAAATGTTGTTTGCAGGTTTGTTGATGGTGGGAATATCTCTCACTGCCCTTTTTGAGATGATTTTTACTAGATTATCAAAACTGATATGACCGAGTCTCTTGTGCCACAACCAATTTTCTTCTTCCTATCCAATAAAACAAGCTCCTTCTGAAGTCTCTGAGAGCGTGTACAGGTTGCCAGATGTCCTTGATCCAGTTGCTTCTTTAAAACTTCTTCATGACCTTTATCACAAATATGACTTACGCTTAACAAGTTATGTTTCAAACCATCCACAAACAAGACTTCTTCTCGACTTAATTTTTCTCGTCACTAAGTTTAACTGAACCTTTGCCAACTATCTTAGCTCCATCATTATTTCCAAACTTTATCGAACCACCTTCATATTTCTGTAACTTCTCAAATTTTTGTTTGTCACCTGTCATATGACTGGAGCATCCACTATCAAGTATCCATGGTACATATTTATTCTGTGCTTTAAATGTTGTTTGTACGATTAAGGATTCCTTTTCTTCCTTAAGTCACTCTTTTTCTTTCAACTCCATTTTGATAGTAGTTTTGGGCTCTTGTTTTGCCTTTCCCTTATCAATAGCTTGTGCATGTTTTTCAGGAAGTTTTATATTTTGTCTCATCCTATTTGGTTGAAATTTTCTTCCCTGAAACTGATTTGATGCAAATGTACTTCTACAGTTTCTTGCAATGTGCCCAAAATTATGACAGATATAGCATTCTACTGTATAATTCATCGTAGGAGAAAAAGCATTTCTACTGGTGAAATTCCTTGGTCTTACATTATATTTGCAATCTGAGATTTTATGTCCATAGCCATTGCATTTAAAATAGAAACCAGAAAAGGGATAATTGAACCTAGGTGATGGTCTTTGCCATGTTGCCGTAGGAGCCATAGGTCTTCTTCTCCTTTGATATGTGACATTGGTGAATCCATCATTGTCAATTCTCCTTTCGTGCCTGGCATTATTGCTTTCTTTTGCATGAGACATTTTTCCTTGATCAACCTGTTTCTTATCTTCATTCTTTATGGATTCTACATTTCTGGCCTTTGATCCATTTGATGATTCTCCTTCGATGAAACCTAGACCAAATTTGATGCCTGCAGGCCTTTGGTCATTTATAATCTTATCCACCTTCATAGAACTTTCTTCGCGTTTGTGATAGCAACTAATTTTGTGATTCATCTCTTCTATCTCGCATCCGTAAACCAATATTCTCTTCTTCTAGTTTGAAGCAATAATCTATTTTCATGGTAATTTGTACTTCGAGATCTTCAGATATTTTCTTGTATTCTTCTGTCTATACTTTCAGACTGGTTATGATTTCATTTGCATCCTCAAGCCTTTTTGAAATTTTCTTATTCTTTTTCCTCTCTATTTTCAACTCTTCAAGTGCAGAGATCAACTCACCTTCTAGATCTACTTCAGCCTCAGGGTTTTCACCACATACTTTAGAGTTCACTCCTTCCCTTTTCTGATTTTACTTCTTCAAAAGCCATGAAAAGAGCTTCACCTGTTTCCTCTTTAGAATCCTCACCGGAGCTGTCTTTTGATGAACTGGCATTCCTGGAGATGAAACTTCTCTTCTTGAAGTTGCTTTTTTTGAAATTCATTTTCTTCTTCCAGTCACTTCTTTCTTGGTGCGATCCTTCATCATTTTTGTTCTTCTTATTAAGTGGACATTTAGACGCAAAATGCCCAACGTCTCCACAGTTGAAACATTTAAACGGTAGCTTTCCTCTGTATTTTTCTTTTCCCATTTTTAGTTTTTTAACAAAGTTTACTTCCATTTCATCTGATGTCTCTTCTTCCTCGGACTCTTGTTTTGCATTTTTATTTTTAAGGGCTTTAAAAGCCGCTTCTCTTTCTGTGGGTTTAGATCTTCCTATCCTCATCTCATATGCAATCAAAGAACCATACATCTCATCTATACTAAAATAATTTAGATTTTTAGCTTCTTCTATCGCTGAGACTTTAGAATCAAACCTTTGAGGAAGAGATCTTAATACCTTTTTCACGATGGCAGAGTCTTCAATATCCTCGTCGAGTCCTCTGATCGCATTAATGATTCCATTAACTCTCAAGCATATATGCCTCAATGTTTTCATCGTCATTCATCTTTAATGCTTCGAACTGAGCTCGATGTGTCTGTAGCTTGGCCTCTTTGATCTTATCGTCTCCTTCATGAATACTCCTTAGTTTGTCCCATATTTCTTTTGCCATTTTATAGCTCATGATCTTTACTAGTTCACTGTCTGCTAATCCGCACATGAGAGCATTCTTTGCTTTTGAGTTATTTTCAAATAGTTTCTTTTCGTCAACCTCTTTTGGAGGATTGATGGGTATTGTGTATCCACTAACTACTGAATCCCAGATGTCGTATCCCAAAGCACAGAGATATGTCTGCATCTTGATTCTCTAGAACGCGTAATTAGATCCATCAAACAATGGTGCTTTGTTTGATGAGAAGCCTTCACCACCTGCCATTGTGTTACTTCCAAGATCACCCTAGCCGGTTAAGCTTGTACAAGAACTTAGCTCTGATACCAATTGTTAGTCTTACAATGACACTGAGAGGGGGGGTGAATCAGTGTAGCTCTTTAAACTTGAATTTACAGCTCTTAAAACCATAGTAATTAAAACTTATTACTAGATACAACTAGTATAACAAAAGAGCATCACACAACACAAGATTTAACGAGGTTCACCAATGTGGCTACTCCTCAAAAATTGACTGCTTGGACTACCATCCAAATCCAGCCTTTTCAAAGCACCAACTTTACAATCAATTTACCAAGACCCTACTGGAAGGAGCACCAACCCCTGATGCCAAGCATCAACTTGGACTTCAATTCTGAATCTATAAGTTTGACAGTAAGATACCTTTGCTTTTGTAAGACCCTGACTGGTCTTTTTCACCTTTGCATTCTCTACGCACTCTACTTTCTCTACGCAATCACAGCAGCACCTGGTCGAGCTTCAACCTCTTTCGCTCTCTACGCACTCTGCACTCTCTATGCAATCACTTCGCACACTCTGCTTCGTTACAGTCGAACTTCATGACCGTCTTCTCCCTTCTTCGCACTCTGCTTTCTTTGCGAATTTTGCACTTAGCACGATTCGACACAACTTGCTCTCTGTGCACAATGACCGTATTCCGCACACATTCCACACACTCCAATTCTCCAAACAACCCTCCTTTTATAACAACATTTTCATGATGAAAACCCTAATCTTAGTCGATTGTAAACCCTAATCTTAGTCGGCTTTCATAACAACTGTAAACCCTAATTTTAGTCGGTTGTCATCGGACTTCGTCGGCTTCAACTTAACCATGAAAATGCAACATGTCGTGATATCGTGACACTTTTTCTTTCTCTCTTTTTCCTTGCTTTGGCCCCGAAAATACAACATGTCGCGATATCATGACACTTTTTCTTTCTCTCTTTCTCTTTGCATCGGACCGCGAAAATGCTACATGTCACGATATCGTGACACTTTTTCTCCTTACGCTTTCTCTTTGCTTCGGCCCCCAAAAATACATGTCACGATATCGCGACACTTTTTCTCCTTACGCTTTTTCTTTGCTTCGGCCCCCGAAAATACATGTCGCGATATCGTGACACTTTTTCTCCTTACGCTTTCTCTTTGCTTCGGCCCCGAAAATACAAATGTCGCGATATCGCGACACTTTTTCTCCTTGCGCTTTCTCTTTGCTTTGGCCCGAAAATGCTACATGTCGCGATATCGCGACACTTTTTCCTTCTGCTTTCTCTCTCCTATTTTAGTCACGAAAATGCGACATGTCACGAAATCATGACACTTTTCAAACTTTCCTTTCTCTCTCCTATTTTAGTCATGAAAATGCGACATGTCACGAAATCGCGACACTTTTCTTACTTGTTCTTTTTCCTGCTTTTTCTTTCTCTTCCAACATGTCACGAAATCGTGACACTTTTTCCACTTGTCTCTTTCTCTTCCAACATGTCACGAAATCGTGACAGTTTTTCTTCTTTTTTCTCTCTTCCAACATGTCATGAAATCGTGACACTTTTCTTACTTGTTCTTTTTCCTTCAAACTTGTCATGAAATCGTGACACTTTTTCCTGCTTTTTCTTTCTCTTCCAACATGTCGCAAAATCGTGATAGTTTTTCCACTTGCCTTTTTCTCTTCCAACATGTCACGAAATCGTGATAGTTTTTCTTGCTTTTTCTCTTCCAACATGTCACGAAATCGTGATAGTTTTTCTTGCTCGTTGTATATGTCGCGATATCGCGACACTTTTCTTACTTGTCTTTTTCTTTGATCTTTTGCATATGGGCCACTTCGGTCTTCTTGGAAAATCACTGTACATACTCTGAATAACTTTTGAACTCCTGTCCACTGCATCTGAATAGCTTTTGAACTTCCTATCCACTGCATCAACAGATCTATCTGACTGTGTTGACAACAATGACAATATTGTTGCTGCACCTTGCTCAACAAGGAGAAAGTAAAAGAAAAAATATGGTAAAGAGCAAACCCAACTCAAGCCCTCCAATAGGTATGAGATATTTAAGACACTAATGGAACAAGAAGAAGAAAAATTCATGGAAGGAGTGGATGGGAATAATGAAAATAATAACATCCATGTTCAAGCCCCTCTTTCATCTCCTCCCATCATAGAGTAGGTAATTGAGTGCAGTGAGTTACCACAATCAGAGAGTGCAGGGGTATTTATAGTGCATAACCAAGAGCAAACGATAATTAAGGATGTCATCATGGGCATAGTAGAAAAGAATAGAGAAATACCAAATCTAGGGATAACTTAGGTGGAAAATAGATCAAAAAATAGCAACTCTCAAGGACTAGGTAGAAAATCAAATAAGGAATTGATAACAATTCAAGGAGACAAATTGATCACTGGAGGATCGGTGAGGCCAATAGATTTTTATTGCTTTCAAGGTAACCAATGATTATACAATCATGGAATGTTAGGGGTTTAAATAGTAGAACCCTTCAATATGTTGTTTGAATACTCTTAGAAAAATGTAAAATATATTTTTTACTTATCTAGGAGACAAAAATATCGTTTGATCTTATGTGTAAAACAATAAATAGACTTTGGAGGGATGTTGGTCATATGGAAGTGGCTGCCCAAGGGGTCTTAGTGGGGATATTTACTCTTTGGAACTCTCTTGAATGGACTACAATAGAACATATAGCTTTGAGGGGTGTTCTCACATCACATTTTAGGAACAATGTCATAGATGAACATGTTTTAATCATAAATTTTTATGGGGCTCAAAACCTAGATGGTCAGATGCATAAATGGAAAGCTATGCATAACATGAGAGTCTTAAGGGAAGAGTTATATTGGATTATTGCTGGGGATTTTAAAGCTAAATTATCCTCTAGAGATCAAGTTGGGGGAACCCCAATTTTGGGCCCAGGGGATCGACTTATGATTGCCCAAGTCTAGGTATTACACTTGGTGGATATTAAATGCCCTGGAACCAACTATACTTGGACTAATAAGAGGAGGGAGCCACATAGCAGGAAGGTGAAGTTAGACCATTTTTTGGTTTCAAAGGAGGCATTTATAAAATGGAATATAAAATTTCAGATTTTGGAGGGTCCAATTTCATATCACTTTCCCATTTTGTTGGAAAGGGGGATCAAGACAAGGCAATATCACAAACCATTTAAATTTGAAAAAAATTGGTTATAAAAAGAGGACCTTTGAAATAAAATTCCACAGTGGTGGGAAGAAGGTCGCCCAAAATATGGGACAATAATTTTTAGATTCCACAAACAACTTCATTATGTCAAAGCTCAACTGAAATAATGAAGGCGATCTAACAAGACATATTTCCAAGTCCAAAGAGCCCCATTGGTGGCCAGATGGGATGAGGTTCAAAAACACTTTAGGGAAGGAACAATTACAAAGTAGATCAAAGAAGAGGATGATGCATTGCGTAAAGAGATTGAGGAAATTGAAAACCAAAAGGAGACCTTGTAAAAACAGAGAGCAAGAACCACTTGGTTATTAGAAGGTGATAAATATACCAAATTTTTCCATTGGGCTACCTATTATAGGAGATGTATCGCCCAAATTTTTTGCACCCTTACCTTCAGGCTAAAGGATCCGTACCCGAAAGGGGGTGAGAAAAGGATGGAACAATACCTCGGACGGAGAGGCCCTTTGAAGGTCGCGCCTCTCGGGGGAGGGGTATAAAGGTGAATTTTTGATGGATGGTGGGGTTCACCAGGAAACTTTGAGTGGCATTTTCCACGCCTAGGTTGAGAATGGGTTTGATTTGTTCGTTTTATGTTCAATCATTCAGATTCCTAGGTTGGCCAAAATGAAGCTAAGCTATTCTATATGAAGATTCTGATTTATATGAAGACAAAAGACATAAATGAATCCTAATGTGATTGAATACAGAGAATATATAAAATGGAGAAGAGTACACCTGATTTCTGATGTCTGATGAAGATTCTGAAGCTTGTAGGAGTCCAGATCATCCCGGATATGACAGGATCATCTGTAATTGTACAGAATCATCCCAAATCATAGGAGATCATCCGAGATCACCCAAGATCATCAGCGACCTGACGAATTCATCAGGCGAATTCGTCAAAAACCTGCAATCAAGAAAACAGACACCAAAAACCAAAAATACAATTGCAAGAATGATGCAAAATGATAGAAATAAGAGTATAGATGTTTGAATGATAAATCCAGATATCAAATTAAATGAGATGCACTATTTTGGAAACTTATTTTGAATTTTATCATGCAATTATGCTAAATGAGGTGAACTCCAAGATGCAAAATAGAAGTAAATTAATCTAATGCACCAATAAATAAGGAAAATGAGATAGAGAATGCAAACTCAGGGCTCTGATTGCCCCCAAGCTGAATTGTAGACTAGATCATCTATAATCATACAAGATCATCACCGATCTTGATAGGATCATCTAAAATTGTAGTTGAATCACCTACGATGATCCGAGCTACCTCCGATTGAAACACAATGAAATCCTACAACAAAACTTGAAAACACAAGTGCAAATGATGGGAGATCACAAAAAAACTAAAATTGTAGGGAAATAATTAGCGAAAGGTAGGGAGTCAGGGGGATAAACTGGGAAAATCCTAGTTTATATAGGATTAGGGGGAGGTTAGGAGGTTGGGGATCATCCCAATCTGGGAGATCCTCAATGTGGGAATCTCCAACCGCGTAGACACGCTTCTGCCCAAGTTGGAGAGGTCATTGGAATAGAAGCTAATTGCAAAAATTTGGTTTTGGGACGAAATCGTCTGGACGTTCTGTTCCAGATGAATTCATCCGATTTGGGATGATATCGTCAGATCGACGATGATATCGTCAGATCGACGATGATATCATCCAACGGTCACAACAACCTCTAAAAATGGCATGAAAAATGAGGTAAGCGGTTAACGGGCGGTTTCGGGGTTAAAATTCAAATTTCTACTTTTTATTGATGGTTTAACTGCACCAATTTTAGGGTGCTACATTTTGCCCCCTCTTTAGCAAATTTTCCAAAAAAATGCGTTAAAGACGAGTTCTTCATGCTTTACGAGAAAGCAAAAATTTATTCCATTTTTTAGATGATGATTCTAGGTCGAATCGTACGACTGTTTGCTATGGTGCCCCTCCGAGTTTTTACCCAAATCGAACGTTTGAGGTAAAAGCGTGAAAAAGCAAAAATTAAAAAAATGTCATTTTGAATAAAAATAAGAAAAATAGGGTAAAACCCTAATTCATTTTTACTGTTCACTTTCGCTGTTTCAGAGCTCTGCAGGCGAAATGGTGGAAATGACGCACAGATCGACAGAGATCCGATGCGGGTTGTGGGTAAGGATCTAAACCTAGTTTTACTATGTTTTTAACTTGATTTACTTGATTTTTGACTTGAATTTTAATTGTTTTTGGGCATCGCGACCGTTTTTAGGCCATCGACGAAATCGTCTCTATATTGCCGATTTCGTCTAGGGACGAAATCGAAGAAATAGGGGCGATCCCGTCCAATAAGGGGTGATCCCAAAATTGAAGAATGAAGATGATTTCATCCTATTAAGGATGATTTTATCTAAATTTGGTACGATATCATCCAATAATGGGCGATATCAACTTTTATGGGATGATTTGATTTTAATTGATTTTTTTAATGATTATGTACTAATGATTTTTGTTGTTTTATTGCTTATTTTGTAGAGGGGATTGCTAAAGAGTCGAGAGTGGAAATATGGAGGTCTAAGAGATGATTTGGCCATGCTCGATCAGGTTGAGCGAGATAGATTGGTAGAGGTAGGACTGCAGCATGTGGTAGAGATGCCACAAATTCCTATAGACATGGGGCTACTGATAGCCCTAGTAGAGAGATGGTATCCGGAGTCATCCTGCTTTCAGCTATCGATAGGGGAGATGACTCCCACTCTAGAGGATGTATGGAGGATCTTGAGGATCCCCATACATGGTCGATTCATGACCCCTTCGGCCAATCAGGGCCACGCTATGATGAGATTGTGCGAGGACCCGAGCTTCATCCTGGAGAAGGGCAGAGTGAACATCGAGGCTTTGAGGTGGATGCCTAGGGCATCTCGGTTGACCCAAGTTTTGGTAGGGGTGGTGGGTGGCCTTCTTCTATGCCACCAGAGTGGATGCAGATTATCGTGGCTACTTTTAGATGTGGTCTATGACATGAGAGACCATGGATACAGGTTTGCTTGGGGTAGCTTTGTACTGTGCCACTTGTATAGGATCCTTTACGGGGTCGTATACAAGGGGGGTCGATGTCTAGTGTTGACATCACTTCTATAGGTTTGGTGTTGGGAGCACATTGCGGTGCGGAGGCCGATAGGGCTTCCACTGATAGGAGTTGATCGAGAGAGACCCTAGGTTTTCTATTGGTGGCTCTAGAGAGGGTCATAATGGTGGATAGATCTATCGATGTCCTAGAGGTTGTTGGATGACCTCACCCTAGATCGGATCACCTGGAGACCATGGAGAGAGCATCCAGGGTGGGTAGAGGATGGATAGGAGTTGGCTCACATCAGGTGAGTCATATGGTTGAGGACAGAGTGGGGAGAGGTAGAGCTCCACCGCTATGATCAAGTTTTGAGGTAGTTCGGTCTATAGTAGGGGATCCCTACTCTTAGGGATTATGAGTACTCTCGAACTATGTGGGATAGTACCACACTGAGCGGGGCTCTAGACATGCAGTGGTTCTGGAGTCAGGATGCTGATGATGCCCCCATTCAGCCAGTGGATGGGGATGATGCGAGGATAGCAGATGGATATGATGCCTGGTATGCAGGCATCCACCCTCCTCGGATGATGAGGGCATAGGGTCCGATGCATGCTGTAGTGCAATGGATGGAGAGGTGGTACTAGGCTACCATCGATGCAGTGAGGGGTCATAGAGGGAGGGATCAGTGATGACCTCCTTAGGAGAGATGTCGAAGAGTACCATAGGCTTCGAAGAGACAAACAAAGAGAGGAGGGAGGAGAGGAGAGAGGAGAGGAGAGAAAGACTCCCTCCTCAGTAGAGGGATAGGCCACCATCACCCGATAGGGGCAAGGGTGTCGAGGTGGGGGAGAGCAACGAGATGGCAGCTCTCCGAGGAGAATGCCCACCTACGAGCTCAGGTGCAGACTCTATAGGATGAGGCTACATGGCTCAGGGCTCGGAGTAGAGGGGCGAGCATTCTGGAGCTGGCACGGTCGGTTGCTCAGACCATGTTCTATCAGGGAGTGTACTACCAACTGGTTCTAGAGGGCCAGAGGATACAGTTGCTAGCGATATTACGGAGCCGATCAGGATGGGGTCATCGAGGACATCATCATGATCGACGTCGAGGACCCATGATACAGGATGGGCTTCGATGGGACCACCTCCTCCACCTCAGGGTGGGAGAGGAGATGAGGCTGAGAGCTCGAGGTCTTCTCGAGACTAGATGCACATTGTACATAGACTATTTTTGAGATGATTGAGTATGCCAGGGTATAGATTGTGGCATACCAATCCGTTTTGATATGATGTATATACTTCTTGATATATATATGATGTTATTTTTGTGATATGACTTGTGCATATGTTTTATGATGCTTTAATATTTTAATTGTTGATTGACTATTCATGTAATTATGTCATTGAAAATATTATAATTTTATGTCATGCTATAAAATTAAATGAAATAATCTGATGTAAACAAACTGGTTGTTGTGGTGTGTTTTGATGAAAATAAAGTGACTTCTAACAATAATTTCAAAGGACATTGTCATTGTTACATGACCATTTCATGGAGTCGCCGCTCGCTAGGTCATCAAGCTAATCCCGAGTATGAGAGAAATATTGCTAAAAGTAAAAGGGTGCTTAAGAGACTTTCTTAAGACTTTGTGTTGTGATGATGAAAAATGATGATAGTGATGATTTGTTTTCAGATTTCCATGAAAATATTATGCATGAAATATTAAAAATATGATTTTTTCTAGGCATAAAATTCCTAAGTATGATAGAAATTTGAACAATTCCCTAGGAATTATACCATCGTCGCAAAAAAAATGAATGTTGACATAATGAAATGAAATAGGAAAGTTTTCGTTCTTTTTAAAGCACAATTGTGTAACATAATGATTTAAGCCATATGCTTTTATGGATTAAATAAATGGGAAATAAAATTAGAATGATGGTTTGCGCTAGGCATAGAATTTTAGGTATAGACTTATACCATCATCGCGAAATCCAAAGAAGAAATTGATATAATAGTTTTATTGCATAGTTGATTTTTGATTTTGAGATAAACAGAAAATATAAAAATGAGGACTTGCACTAGGCATAAAATTCCAATTTAGGTTTAGGAACTATACCATCGTCGCGAAAGTCAAAAATATATAAATGTGACTTTATTGCTAGATTTTTGAACATGTTTTGCAAGAAAATTTTGGATTTTTGAAAAAAATGTATTTAATTGATTTTACGCTAAGCAGATATTCTCAAGTAAGAAAGTCAAATTATTCCAGAAGATTTGAATAAATATTTTAAATTATCTCAAAGACAAAATTTAGATTTATAAGGAACCCCGTGTGCATACGTGAGTTCATTGCCGATCTTGATCTATCATAATGATACAAAATCTCTCAAACACAAATGTGTGTGCAATTGTAATGTTCATTTACCGATTTTGAGCAAGATAATTTGATACAAGTAATTTGAATTAACCAAATGAGTGTTCGTTGACCATGATTTATATGCATGTAACCGTACCAGACTACTATGTAAGTCGGGTCATCAAGAGCTAGCTGATCCATAAGCGGACATAGGTCTGTACAAAATAAGGTCGCTAATGTGATAGACATATCACCATGCTAGGAGTTACCCAATGTCAAGCAAGTTGGGCACAAATCACCTGTTATGGGGTTTACCTCACAGTTTTCGAATAATTGAGAATTCCAGGGATTCAAGCTTCACACTTCCTTCTTTCAAAGGGGGGGAGGGATTTATTGCTTTTTGCTTTTTCTTTTCTTTTCTTTTTCTATTTTTTATTTTTATTTTGCTTGACACTGAGATAATGCTGAAATATTGCTGAGATGGTACAAAATGATACTGAAATAATGCTTCTGAATAATTTCTCTTTTTCTCATGATTTTTCTTGATTTTCTTTTTCTTTTTCTTTTTCTTCCTATACTAGGGATACTTGCTCGGATTGGCTGTAGAGCAAGGGATTTTTATTCTGGGTAGGGGTGAGCTTGTCCTTTTGTCAATTCTCAAAGATTCTAGACCATGTGCATGATAGGATAGCAGGGGAAACTTTTCGCTCAAGAGACCACTTCTACTGTGTAGCATCATTTTGAATTTGCAATGAAATCATTTTAATGTGAAAAGGTGTACTTGGTTCAAGTAAATAACAAGATCAGTTCTCTATGCTCAAAACTTTATTTAATTCAACTGTGGACTTCGATATAAGAGAGATTAATAATCATACCAAATAAGATCAAGATATTTATTCATGTGAGTGTGAAAGTGAGGGATTCCAGATAAATGCTAATTTATCCAAAATAACTAAAAATATAACTGCAATACTTCAAGAATTGATAGGTGCAAAATAGAAGATGTTTTTGAGGATTTTGATGATTTTGATTTTTTTATATTTTGATTTTAATTTATGAATTGAGAGAATACATAATATTACTATTTTTGAAATTTTTATATGAATTACTAATATGAGACAATATGTATAATATATACAGTGACGAAATTACCATATTTATGCATAATAGCGCTTAAGATGCATAATGTTCATAGGTTCTTTAAGATCTTTACCATCTAAGGTAGCTAATCTGTATGCTCCCGATCCAAATTTAGTAGTGATAATATATGGCCCAAGCCAGTTAGGCTCGAATTTGCCTTTAAGGTCTTTAGTTGCATTAGTATTTTTTTATTTTCTTTTAAGATGAGGTCATCGATCTCAAAGGATCGATTATGAACTTTCTTGAGATATGCTCGTTTGAGCTTGTTCTGGTAGGCACGAAGATGCTCCAAAGCATTAATGCACTTCTCATCTAGGAGTTCCAACTGACTAAATCTTCCAAAGATGATATTCATCTCCTACTTCAGTATCTTGAAGTAGCAGAGCCAAAGAAGGAACTTCTAGTTCAAAGGGAAAAAAACTTCAATGCCATAAACCAAAACAAAAGGTGAAGTGCCCGTGGGAGTACGAATGCTAGTTCGATAAGCCCACAAAGCAGGATATAATTGAATGTGCCAATCATGGCCAGATTTATTGACCAGTCTCTTGAGGATTTTAATTAATGTTTTATTAGATGCTTCTGCTTGGCCATTACCCTGAGGATAATAGGGAGTGGACCAACGATGTTGAATTTTATATTTTTGACATAGTTTCTTTACATATTTGTTTTTGAAACAAGTTCCATTATCCGAGATGAGATTTGCAAGAATTTTGAACCTACAAATAATTTGATTAAGAATAAACTTGGAAACTTGGTTAAGAAGCTAAGGGCATAGCTTCGACCCACTTCGTAAAATACTCGATGGCGGTTATGATGAATTTGTGTCCATCAGATGACACAGGATTGATTTTTTTGATGATGTCTAAGCCCCATTTTGAAAAGGGCCAAGGAGATGAAATAGCCTACAGTTCTTGTGCAGGCGCATGGACAAGGTCAGCGTGTTTCTGGCACTTGTCGCAATGGCGCACGTAATCATGTGCATCATTCTCCATGGTAGGCCAAAAATATCCTATCCTAAGGAGCTTCTTAGCAATGGCGCTACCACTAAAGTGTCCCCCACAAGATCCATCGTGGGCTTCACTCAAAGCTGATCTAGACTCTTCTAGATTCAAACATCTCAATAGGATACCTTCAAAAGATCTCCTATATAATGTATTGCCAATTATTACGAAGCGACTTGCTCTTCTACGTAATAACCGATGTTGGTTTCTATTAAAACCTTCAGGGAAGGTCCCATTTTGAAGAAAATTGAGGATGTCAGTGTACCAAAGTTTAGGAATAGTTTCATTGATTAGAAACACGTCCAAAGGTTCCAAGCATGATTTAGTTGAAGTGGGTTCCTAGAGTCGATGAATAATGATGGTAGCATATTCGTCATCTAACTCCAAGGGTAAAAGAGATGCAGCTTGGCCATAGCGTCACCGCACGATTGCTAGTTCTAGGAATAGCTTCCAAGGTAACTTGATCAAATAAAGATATTAATTGTAATACATATGCTTTATATGGGCACAATTTATCATCTCTGGTCTGATAAACATCGTTAATTTGATTTATAACAAGTTGAGAATCATCAAAAACTAATAGATTTTTAATTTTTAGTGTTAGGGCAGCTCGTAATCCAAGGATTAGAGCCTCATATTCAGCAGTGTTATTAGTATAGGAAAACGTTAATTTAAAGGATAGAGGTATGAGATGTTTCTATGGAGATATCAAAATAATACTTGCACTAGCCCCACTCATGCATCGGGCTCCATCAAAGTATAGGGACCATTGCTCTAAATGATCCACCTCTAGGTTAAGGCATTCGTCAGGAAACTCAATGATGAGGGGATGGGTGGACTCTAAGGGTGCAACAACTAATTGATCTGCTATGATTTGACCCTTAATAGACTTCTGTCCTATAAACATGAGTTCAAACTCGCTTAGAGCAAGAACCCACTTCACTGTGCGACCAGATAAATAAGGTCGACTCATGAGATACCGCAAGGGATCGGATTTAGCAATAACGTATGTTTTTTGACTGAGCATATAATGGCATAGTTTTTGTGTAGAAAATATGACTGCTAGACATAACTTCTCTAATGTTGTGTAGTGGGTTTCATAACTAATTAATGTTCTGCTAATGTAATAATTAGCACGCTCTCTTTTCTCATCATCAAGTTGAGCTAACATAGCTCCTAAAGCAAAATCTGAAGCAAAAATATACAAGATAAATGGGCGATCAAGTTTAGGTGGTGAAAGTATAGGTGGGTTAAGAAGATATTGTTTGAGGAGTTCAAATGCTTCCTTACATTCATCATCCCAATGGAAAGAGACATCCTTCTTAAGAAGCTTAAGAAAGGGTCTAGTTTTATCCGCCAGCTTATCGATGAAGCGATGGATAGCTTGAAGCTTACCTTGTAGACTCCGTAATTTAGATATATTTGTAGGTGCGGGCATATCAGTGATAGTCGTAATCTTGAGAGGGTCAATTTTGATGCCACATAAAGAAACTATAACCCCCAATAATTTACCTGACTTAACTCTGAATATACATTTGGTTGGATTCAATCGGATAAGATATTCCCTTAACCGATCAAATACTTTTCTCAAGTCATCTAAATGGTCATCTTCTTCAGTAGAATGAGCTATAATGTCATCTACATAATCATGTAGTATATCATGCATCATATCATGAAAGATATAAGTCATGGCTCGTTGATAGGTTGCACCTGCATTCTTCAAACCGAATGGCATCACTTTCCAATAGAAAGTCCCCCAAGGGGTAATAAAGGTTGTTTTAGCCGAATCTTCAGGAGCTATCCTGATCCGATTATAACCAGAAAAATCCATCCATTAAGGATATCATTCCACTCCCAATAGTAAAATCAATGATCTGATCCATATTGGGAAGGGGAAAATCATCTTTAGGGCATGCAACATTAATATCTCTAAAGTCTGTACAAACCCTAATCTTAGTAGCTTCTTTCTTAGTTACTGGAACTACATTCGAGATCCATTCAAAGATAATCAATGGCTTGTATAAAAATAACATTCAAGGAGTTTTTCTAACTCCCCTTTGACTAGTAATGCCACTTTAGGATGCATTTTTCTAAGCTTCTGTTTAACAGGTTTAGCATCTGGATGCACTACTAGGTGATGCATAACTACAGAAGGGTCTAAACCTGGCATATCTTCATATGTCCAAGCAAAAACATCTTCATATTCTTTAAGAAATGCAATGTATTTATCCTATTTTTCTTGACTCAATTCTGATCCAATGTTGATTATGTGAGGGTTATCATTGGTTCCAATGTTAATTTTTATGACATTTTCTACTTCCATGTGTAGATCTCTCTCAAAATTAGGTGGGGTGGGTGAAACGCCCAATTCTTGTAATTCTTCCAAGGTTAGCTTGGATAATTTGTCTTGAGGAGTCGTGGCCTCAAGCTGGGCTATACTAGGTATAGAGCCATCAAAATAAAATCCATTATGTAATAATTCCTCAATGGAGACATCGTGAAAGATATCTCCCTCCAACTCATCATCGGATTCAACGATCATCTCAGGATAAGCTATAGATAGCATATTACATGTGAATGTCTTATTCATTAAATGCAAAGCATCACGTTCATCTAAATAATCTTGGTAACATATAAGATGGTCATCATCCTCAAATGGGAATGGTTGACCCTTACTAGAAAATAGGCCCACACCACATCGGTCGGGCCACGCTTCTACCTCAAAAGGTTCTTTCATACCATTCTGGAAAGGTCCCAAACCTTTCCCTTTATATCCCAATTTAAGCATTATAGGTTTGGCTTTAATATACTCATTAGTAAAATAACATCGAGCATATCCATCATAATGAGTTCTGATGTTTCTGGGTATTCTACCCTAGTCATATCCCTTATAAATAAAGGCATAACTCTCGACTTGGTAAATACTTCCCATAGGCTATGGGAGGCCCAAGGTATGAGGAGATGGTGGCAAATTATTTAAAATAAGGGAATCTTGCATAGAAGCATTCGTTTCTTCTGATATAAGAATTTTAGATAGATCGGGTAAGAGCTCGTCAATAAGAGCATAAGAGGTAGAAGGAACATTCCCTACGTCTTTCGATGTAGAAAATATGAATTTGGTGGATGTAGATGGTGTAGAGGTGTCGATAGATGGGTCTATTAAAGGTATGGAAGTTATAGGAGTAGAACAAGAGACATTGGTTGTGGGATTAGGATCTTTCTTAGGTCCTAATGCGGTTTGTTCAGAAGATGGTTGAGCTATATGTGGAGGTGCAACTGATGGAGAAGAAGTAGATGACGTTGTGGGTGTGAGTTTCACACGTTTAGATGGATAATGAGAATTAGGATGTGTGGATGATAGAGCGGGGCAAAATTGAACTCCAATAGGTTCTGCCAAAGCACACATATCAAAGGGTCTTGGATCACCATGAATGGTAACCAACTGATTCTTAAATTTGAACTTAACACATTGATGTAAAGTTGAGGGAACAGCTCGCATCGCGTTGATCCAAGGATGACCCAAGAGTATATTGTATGATGTAGGGCAATGTACAATAAACACAATCGTATCCAAGGTTCTTGGACCAACTTGCAATGGAATGGTAATAACTCCACACGTTTCTTGTGTTTCATCATTGAAAGCTTTTATGATCATATCAGTTCTTTTCATTTCATCACTTCTAAACCCAAATATTTGGTAGAAGTCAAAAGTGCAGATATTTAAAGATGAACCATTATCAATCAAAACTCGTTTGACTGCTACATCTCCAATTAAGGCAGTAATATACAAGGGGTTATCTTTATGTAAACTATGTTGCGGTATGTCTCTATCCCGAAAGTCAATACAATCAACTTCATGAGTTATTATAGTATCGGCCATGGCTTCAGGTTGAATGTCTTGTGGTACCATCATCTGACTTAATGTGAGCATTAATTCATCTCTATGTGTAGGAGAAGATCTTAAAAGGTCCAAGAGAGAAATTCTAGCTGTAATATTTGATAATTGTTCATTAATATTATAAGGAGGTTTAGGTTGAACATTAGGTGAATGATTCCCTTTATTAGGAACCTTCAAAACAAATGGAGCTGATCCACCATTCTGAATTTGATCTTGTTGAGAATTTTGAGCCTGTTGTCTAGTAACAGCTCCGATGGTACCCACAATATTATTCTATGGATGATGAATGGGTCTTGGTCTAGCGTTTATAGCTAGCTCATTAGAAAGTAATCGGTGAGACGATGGTCTAGTAGTGACTCTTCTTGGAAATGGCTCTTCTGGAACCATATAACTTGTGATAGGGTGAATAGGATCTGATTCATCTTTAGAACTATTCGATTGATTTGATGTGATTTCCATATCACTCTTAGTCTCGTATTCTGTATCACTAAGATCAGGTATCTGAATATTATATAGAGGCCTGGTTGTAACCATGGATAAAGTTGTGTCAAATATTTCTAGATCATGAATAGGTAAATGCCCACTAATAGTTCCTACATATCGGGTAGGAGGAGGGACATTATGATGTTCAACTTGATTAGCCACCTCCTTACCATGTTTTGGTAAGGGATGTTGAAAGATGTCCAATGACTGATTGGCATTCTGATTCTGGTTTTGTGGGGTGTTCTTTTGAACATTATTAGGAGGATTTTGCTTAGGTTGAAAGGCTTGCACCTCCATCTCATTGTTATCAATCAAGTCCTGTATTTTATGTTTTAATATTTTACAAGAGTTGGTAGTGTGTCCAGGTCCTCTATGGAAGTCACAGTGTAAATCTGCTCTGTATCCGGGTATAGTTGGATCAGGTTCTCGAATATTTGGTAATTGAATCAAACCTCATTCTAATAATTGTGGTAGAATAGTTGATAAAGGTTGATTTAACCTAGTAAATTCTCGAGGAGGTCTATCAGGAGGTTTCAATACAAACTTCTCCGTTGTCTTCGTAACATTAACATTAGCAATATTTCTGCTATCGATGACTCCATCACCCACAACTTGTTTATTCTTATATTGATTTTTGGATGTTTTCTCATCGTCTCTCTTTTAAGTTGGCCTCTCCTAATGAGAGCATCTTCCACTCTTCGGGCTAAGTCTATAGCCTGATCGAAGGTGGTCAAGGTAGCAGTTGATAATTCGTAAGATAGTTGCTCTTGCAAATTATTAATAAAGATGTCCAACATCTCCCTATAAGGTAACACAAAGTGCAATTTTCCTATCAACTGTCTCCACCTAGCTAGGAAATCAGCAAAGCATTCATCTTTGCCCTATTTTAAGTTATACAAATCTTTAATGGTCACATATCTTTCGATGTAGGCACTAAATTGATGAACAAAAGACTCGGCAGTTTCTTCGAAATTCCTCAAAGAATTAGTGGGTAATTGATAATACCACTCTAATGCCATTCCTCCCAAGATTTTCGGGAACATTTTTAGTAATAACAAGTCATCATGTGATATATCATGACATGCTATCCTAAACATATGAAGATGCTCTATGGGATCTTCGGTTCCTTTATATATGGGAAGAATAGGCATAGGAAAATGTTTAGGATATGGCTGTGCTACGACTATAGGATCTAAAGGTTGACTACACATCTCTCGATAATTGTATGAGGGATGGTAGGGATCTATCTGGTCCATGCGGGAAACTAACTGTTTCACCACGGCTTCAAGATTGCTAGTTTGTCCACCATATTGGTTCGGTGGCACATAGGTATGGGATCTATGAGTGTATGATGGTGTGACATAAGGATTAGATGTTATATTGCTATTATGCAAAGTGTTGGTAGGAAGAGTATTATGAAGGGGATTTGTAATAGTATTATGTTGTACCTTAGATTGTTGGTAATTGGTGTTCGGTTTTGTTTTGGGTTTTTGTTGATTTGAGGTATGTTGATCAAGAGCTTGGTGAAATAGAGCAGTAAATGATGGTTTCTTTTATGCAGGAATGACCCTAGGCTTGTTAACATGCACTTTAGATTGTTGGGTAACCTCGCTTGTTGTTGCATGCTCTAGATCGCAGCCTACTATATCCAAATTGGATGGTCCAACTTGATCACTCTCTTGTTCAATAAAGGACAAGGGATTAGTGTGTGTTTGAAATACTTCTTCTAGAGTTGCTTGAGTGTCACTAATTCGATCCTTGTCCATATGGGCTGCTCTATTAAAAACACCAATATTAGTGTTAATGAACTTCCAGAATTGTTCCATGTTCTCAAAAGTGATAGCTCCTCCCGGAGACATTTTAGGGGATGAGGATCCTTCCTCTCTAATAGTTTCTTCTTGTTCATTTCCTACAACAAGCTCTTCTTCTTGCTGGTCTAGGGTTTCTTCTTCCTAAACTTGGTCCTCAGGAGGGACATTTTGGTCAGTTAATGGTCTTCCTAACCAATCTTCATCTTCTTCGGTTTGTTTTCCATTCCTAAGTCTAGGCATTGTGCTAAACTTAGGTTTTAGCATATATATATTATTTTTTATATATATATGCGATAGGGTTGAGAGGTATATATTTTAACTATATACCTACTATAATATTTTAAAAGGAAATGTTTTGTTGTTTTTTTTTTTGTGATTTTATTATATTATTATTTTGCGAGAATAAAAATAACAAACAACATGCTAGTTGTAAGAAACAATAGTAGAAAGAATCACTTAGCTTTCTATGAATAGTTTATGGATATCATTGATAGGGTTCATGAAATGCTCCTCTTCAAATTGGAAGTTGTTTTTCAAGAACTTGACAAAGTGTGCTATGGTAATATGATCTATTTCAGACTCTGACATGTAAAAATAAAGTTCATGGCAATACTCTCGATACAACACAACTCTAGGAACTCTATTCCATCTCTTTCTATCCATAAGAATGACTTCTTGATCCTCTACACGAGATAGAAATTTATGTACTACAACTGCGTTCTCAAGGTATTCCTCAAAGGTGTATAATTTAGAAGACACAAGTGCTCTTTTATCGGCTAACCACCTATGGCAAGCTCTCTAAAGTTCATGATACAAAGTCACCTGATCAGGATCCAGGATTCTATCTAGGACAAACCTCTTAATTTGCCTAAGTTCTACAGATCTAGATTCAATAATACCCAATCTCCTATCAAGTTCATCCCACAAAGGTTGGGCTCTATATGTTTGAGGTACTCTAAGCATAGAAGTAATCTCTATGGCCGTTAATTGATTTTCAACATTTATGGAGACAACTCGTCTTCTATTATAATCTACCATCTAAGTATGATATGCAAATTTAATAGTTTTCTAATGATTCTAGATGTTCTTAATAATGTGTTTTTTTTTTTGGATTGTTTTCAAAAGGTGTTTTTAGTTTCACGTCGGGTTCACCAAAATGTATCGCCCAAATTTTTTGCACCCTTACCTTCAGGCTAAAGGATCCGTACCTGAAAGGGGGGTGAGAAAAGGATGGAACAATACCTCAGACGGAGAGGCCCTTTGAAGGTCACGCCTCTCGAGGGAGGGGTATAAAGGTGAATTTTTGATGGATGGTGGGGTTCACCAGGAAACTTTGAGTGGCAGTTTCCATGCCTAGGTTGAGAATGGGTTTGATTTGTTCATTTTATGTTCAATCATTCAGATTCCTAGGTTGGCCAAAATGAAGCTAAGCTATTCTATATGAAGATTCTGATTTATATGAAGACAATAGACATAAATGAATCCTAATGTGATTGAATACAGAGAATATATAAAATGGAGAAGAGTACACCTGATTTTTGATGTCTGATGAAGATTCTGAAGCTTGTAGGAGTCCAGATCATCCCGGATATGATAGGATCATCTGTAATTGTATATAATCATCCCAAATCATAGGAGATCATCCGAGATCACCCAAGATCATCAATGACCTAATGAATTCATCAGGCGAATTCGTCAAAACCTACAATCAAGAAAATAGACACCAAAAACCAAAAATACAATTGCAAGAATGATGCAAAATGATAGAAATAAGAGTATAGATGTTTGAATGATAAATCTAGATATCAAATTAAATGAGATGCACTATTTTGGAAACTTATTTTGAATTTTATCATGCAATTATGCTAAATGAGGTGAACTCCAAGATGCAAAATAGAAGTAAATTAATCTAATGCACCAATAAATAAGGAAAATGAGATAGAGAATGCAAACTCAGGGCTCTGATTGCCCCCAAGCTGAATTGTAGACCAGATCATCTGTAATCATACAAGATCATCATCGATCTTGATAGGATCATCTAAAATTGTAGTTGAATCACCTACGATGATCCGAGCTACCTCCGACTGAAACATAGTGAAATCCTACAACAAAACTTGAAAACACAAGTGCAAATGATGGGAGATCATAGAAAAACTAAAATTGTAGGGAAATAATCAGCTAGGAGAGTAGGGAGTCAGGGGGATAAACTAGGAAAATCCTAGTTTATATAGGATTAGGGGGAGGTTAGGAGGTTGGGGATCATCCCAATCTGGGAGATCCCCAATGTGGGAATCTCCAACCACGCAGACACGCTTCTGCCCAAGTTGGAGAGGTCGTTGGAACAGAAGCTAATTGCAAAAATTTGGTTTTGGGACGAAATCGTCTGGACGTTCTGTTCCAGATGAATTCGTCCGATTTGGGACGATATCATCAGATCGACGATGATATCGTCAGATCGACGATGATATCGTCCAACGGTCACAACAACCTCTAAAAATGGCACGAAAAATGAGGTAAGCGGTTAACGGGCGGTTTCGGGGTTAAAATTCAAATTTCTACTTTTTACTGATGGTTTAACTATGCCAATTTTAGGGTGTTGTAGGAGACAAATGAACAACATGGAAGCTCTTCAATATGAGAACGGACACTCATTTGATACAATTCTAGGTATGCATTTCCATTCAATGGATTATTTTTCTAAACTATTTAAGGAAAGTATGGTGCAAGATGAAGAGGCTCAAAAAGAAGTTCTTGCTATCATACCCTCTGTTATCTCTGAAGAATAAAATCAGGCCCTACTTAAACCCATTGATAGAGAGGAACTGAAGAATGTAGTCTTCGGAATGAGCACCGAAAAAACACTAGGTCCAAATGTCTTTCCAATTGAGTTCTTTCAGGCCTTCTAGGACAACTTTGAGGAGGATGTAATGACTATTATAGAGGAGTCCAAAGGTAGTAAAAGAATTCTTAAAGCATTAAATCATACTTTCATTGCCTTAATTCCAAAATGGGATGAGGGGGTACATATTTTAGATTATAGACCTATTGCCTTATGCAATGTTATATATAAAATAATCACAAAGGTAATGGCTAAGTGACTAAAACCTATTCTACATAGAATTATCTCCTCGGAGCAAGGGGGTTTTGTAGAGGGTAGGCAGATCTTGAATGGTGTGGTTCTAGCTCAGGAGGAAATACATTCAATGCAAACATCTGGTAATAGAGGAATGTTCATAAAATTAGATATGTCAAAGGCTTATGATAGGGTGGAGTGGAGCGTCTTGTGAAAAATGAGGGCAGCCTTTGCTTTCTCTCAAGATTGGATAGAATGGGTCATGAGCTATGTTTATACTCTAACATACTCAATGTTAATCAAGGTTCTTCCCTTGCAACTATTTGGAGCTACTCGAGGAATTTGTCAAGGAGATCCTTGTTCCCCCTATATTTTTCTCATATTGGTTGAAGGCTTGGGTAGAATCATCTTGAGGAGAAGACAACAAGGTTTTATAATAGGTATCAAGGTGGATGAGGAAGTTTTGACTCACCTACAGTTTATGGATGAAATAGGATTGGTGGGAGTGGCTAGCTTCAAGGAAGCAAGAATAATTAGAGATACACTTAATGTCTACCTTAGGGCTAATAACCAAGTCATCAATGATAAAAAAATATAAAGTGTTCTTTTTCAATATTGATCAAATACTTCAGGACAAAATTTTAGCGATCTTGAGATTCACAAGGACTTCTCTCCCAGTGGTATACTTGGGGGTCCCTTTGCATTTTAAAAAGCTAAAAATAGATATCTAAAAGAATATTTTGGACTGTATCAAGGAAATAATTAATAATTGGTATCACAAATAGTTAAGCTATGTGGGTGGATTAACTTTATTACAGTCAGTCATTCAGGCCATGCCAATTTATAAATTTTCTATCCTTATTGCACCACATACCATATGGAAAGAGTTGGACAAGATGGCTAGAAATTTTTTATGGGAAGGAGTAAAAGGAGAGAGGAAATGAGCCTTAGTAGGTTGGGAGAAAGTAAGCCAACCCAAGGTAAAAGGAGGTTTGATATTGAGAAGATCAAAGTTAAATAATAAAGCTTTGGTTGGAAACCTTTACTAGAGGTGGATTTCCCTACCAACTTCTTTATTTAGTAGAATCTTAACTAGTAAATATTTGGGATAAATAAACCCAAATGAGGTGGGTCATTTCTCTTTGTATGGTAATGGATCCTTAGTGTGGTAGACTCTTAAGTTAGGATCTCAGGTAGTAAAATATGGATTATTTTAGAAAGTGGGAAGAGGGGAGAAGACACGATTTTGGATAGATTCATGGGATCAATACCCACATATCATTGTTGAATTTCTTAAACTGCAATCAATAAAAATAGCCATGGAAACCAGGGATTAGGTCCAAATTAAAAGTTATTTCAACACTAGCCAACTGGGGATTATAATTTTAAGCAGTTTAAGAAGTTGGATGAGTGGCCAATTTCAATCCCTTCATATTTGACATCCATCATGACTAAAATCTTGGCAGAAATATTTATCACAGGTAGATACGAGGAGGATGAATTAGCTTGGGGCTATGGGAGCCTTTGTGTCTACACAACGAATGATGGATATGATAAGATCCTTCCATAGCCTCCTCCTCATACATATCAAGTTGAGGATTGGAGAAAGATTTGACAATCCAAGGGTTGGCTAAAAGTAAACTTTTTTACCTGGTAGTTCATGCATAATGGAATTCTTACTTTTGATAATATCATATGTAGGGGAATAATTGGTCTTCAATGTGTTTTATGCTACAAGAGTGAGGAAACAACTGATCACTTGATGTTTGAGTGCCCATTCACGCACCAGATCTAGGAGAGATGGTTTTTATATTATAAAATTTGAGTTAATGGTGATTTGAATCGTATTAATATTTGGGAAAGATGGAAGAGGGGTAGATTTAAATCTAAATCTCTTTGTATTGGTGGGAGCTTGTATTAAACTTCATTTGGTGGCAAGTGTGTTTGGAGAGAAATGCCAAAAATTTTAGAAAAATATTTTCTTCTTTAGATGGAGTTTGGCAGGTCATTTGGAGCAAAGTCATAGAAACTGTGGTAGTCTATGCTAAAGAGGAAACTCAAGTTGTTATAGGGGCAATGAAGAATTAAGTTGAAGTGCAAGAGGGGTAGGACAGAGCTAGTTGGAAACCACCCCCATAAGGTTAGATTAAAATTAATATTGATGGAGCTACAAAAGGCAATCTAGGTAGAGCTGGAATTGGAGTGGTTTATCGGAATCATGTTGGAATAGTGCTCTATTAGGAACTACAAGGCTTGGAAAGAGCCACAAATAATTAAGTGAAAGCTTTAGCTATCAAATCTATTTGGGTATTAAAACAAGGTTATAGGAGGATAATCCTAGAATCAGATTCTCAAATAATGGTTGGAGCTCTAGATTGCATGAGGAACTTTGCTTTGAAGACATGGAGGTTGAGGATTTTTGTCACTCAAATTAAGAAATTATGGAGGGAATTAGATGATGTGATTCCAGTTTTCTAAATAAAGTGGTAAACTTCCTAGCTAAGATGGGCACTAAGAAGGAGGTAGGGGTTCAATGGCACAATGACATGGCTATTGAGGATGAGATGATTAGGCAGGTTGATGAGCAAATCTAGTGTTTAGCTAATTTGGACAACCATTCCAAAAATATGGTTTAGGATATTTGTGCTCCAATGTAGATCTTCTTTTATAGTTGTAAACAGGTGAAAAACCATTGTAGAAATATGGTTTAAGAGATTTGGCTCCAATACAAATCTTCTTTTACTGTTGTAAAAATGTGTTCTCTTTGGCTAAGGCTGGGAGAAGTCTCATCCCAACTTGTAAATGATATTTGTTTTAATACAAGTTTTTTCAAATTATTTTAAAATATATATATAGATAATAGAAATATCAATATTCCTATGCCTATCTAACTTAGATCTATAACTCTTACATTCATTACTTATAAGCATACAATAAGTAAATATATTACTACTATCTTTGTTAGACACATCACATACATCAATATCTACATAATACTCATCATCATTTAAAATATGAACTTCTGTTAAACCTATTTGATAATGCCCCATAACAACATTAGAAATATGAGTGTTAGAAGAAATATTCTTTGTTTTAATATTGTAAGTCTAATATATATCATTGTCATTATCACTATAATTTTCCTCTCCCATGCTATCATTATCTGAATAATAAGTTACTTTAATTTTGTAGCTTCCTCATGCTGTAACTTATCCAAACAAGGTTAAAAAAGATATGATTTTCTCTCTTTTTAGGTTTTAACAATTGTGGAAACTTGTCAACTATCTCTTGAGGTAAAGGAGTAACAACATCCATATAATTTTTGTCATCCTCTGATTCATTCTTGTCATGGAGGTATTAAAAATAAAAATCAAGATGTCATTTGTATAATATTTTTCTAGAATTCCATTGTTGTTCATGTTCATAAAAAATGTAAGGAATAGAACTTTTATGGTTTGGAGGAGAAGGTCCCCAAGGATCTAAATATCCTTCTATGGTGAATACCTTATCCTCATAAGAAAATTTAACCACTTTATAGGCAAAGGAGGCAATAATTCTTATTTTATAATCCAAAGTAATACCCAATAAAATGTTATATTTGGTCTTGAAATCAAATGCCATAAACTTTATTCTAACTTCTTTAGATCCTGTCGAAATGGGTAACCATCAAGGTTGTGTGGATGACCATTGTAAGCATAGAAATTTTTTTGGTATCTCAAGGGACCTTTATATAGTCTATCAAGGATAATGAATTTATACATGTACCATTCCATTCACAACAAAAGCCTTATAGATAAGCATAACATTATATACTACTATAATAATTAGTGGTAGATCATCATCCCTTTCCAAATAATATGTAGCAGTCATGTTATTGAGAGGGAAGTTGATAATCAAGTTAGGGATAGTATGTAACTCAATAAAATGATTCTTCTTATGTTATTAAATATATTATATTTCATAGGACTTTGGAATGGTGGACATTGCATTGGAAACCTAGATCTAGGGATCTCTATTTCATCTAGTAGTTTTCTTAATCTTTGTATTTCATAAAGAGATGTCCTAAGTAATTCCAAATATGAAAACTTACAAGGTGTTGTATACAACTCTTCCACAATGTATTATGTTTTGGTTTGGCTCACAATTGATTTAAATAATAATTCCTTGCTTGGTATGTATCCTTATGTTTTTATATTATAGGAACTAGGACCATTGCTTTAAGTGACGATCATAGTTTGTAAATATTTTCACCAACAAAAAATATTGTATAATTATTTGAGGCCTTAATGGGAACACTTTATATGTTTGTATATATTTATATGTTTTTAATAGGTTCACAGACATCCAATGGTGGACATGAAATTTTATCACTAACTACTAGAGTTACCTACAAAAATTTCCTAGGCTTTTCATTCTTTTCTTTTTCTTATTTGGAAGGTTGTTTTTTATTGTATTGAGGTGAAATTCTAGTGAAAGTATCAATTTTTTTTCTAAATATTCAATTGTTTCTCATTGTACCTCAAAAATGTTGATATATTAGGTCATATTTGGTTGGCCATAAATGTATTCTCCATTTGGACATGGTTGGAGAAAGACTTGACTTACCTAAGAAGCATGTTGTGTATTACTAGGACCAATATATTAGTTTGGAAATGAGTATAATTTGGTTACTCTAAACCCCCCTTGATTATACCCTTGATTTCCTTACATGGGATTATACCCTTGACCCTAATAAGATTGCATTGTTTGATTACCCTCTTGATTAAACCCTCGACATTGTTTAGGTATGGGTTGTTGTTGGTTAGAAGTAGGGGCTCCCTACTAATCATGATTGGGGTATGGGGTATTGTAAAAATATAGCCTTTGATTTTGAGGTTGGTTTATCTTTTTTAGAGACATATTTTTTTGTGGAAAAGGTTGATCCTATCATGATTGAATCTCACAATGTTGAAGTTAGGACCAAATACTTGTTTATAATAAAGCTTTTACAACTCTAAGAAACTATTGACTTCATGTCCATAGGTCCCATATCAAAAATAAAATTTACAAGGAGCATGCCACTTAGGTGCTTCAAATATCTTGTTATAATGATAGTTTTTATCCTAGTGGCTATTCACATCTTGAGAATATCCTCTTGAGTCCATTGTGATATAGTATTATCAAGTTTGGGGCCTCCTTTGTCCTTAATTAGTGTGTTGATATGTGTTCCAACAATATCTATTTCATGATAGGGGTCTTAGACAACTGCATTGCAAATCCCATACCCAACAATATTTTTAGTAGGGTACTTCGATTTTGAGGGTTTCTAACTTTTCATTTTCTCCCAATGCTCGAGGATTTTAACATTGTGTGAATTTTTGTAAAGAGTATAAACTATAAGGGTTGTGTTCCCTAAACTTGGCCTAAAAAGGTTGTATTAACTTGTTTACAAACATCCTAATGATTGCTTTTTTAGTTAATAACATGTTAGCAATAGACTTTAGCCTTTTCCACATTTTTTGAAATTTAATTACTTCATTTGGACCTAGTTTATCATTAAAAAACACATCCATTGCCTTAGCGATATCCATATATCACCACATTCTTTCTTAAGTCTTTTAACAAAAGTATCTACAATAGAATGTTTTAGAAAATAAGAAAAATATTCAAGAGCATTTCCCACCAAATTCCTTGTCATAAATTTTAGTAATGATTTTTATTATGTAACAACTCTAATATACAATATATTTATCAATGAATGGTTGAGCTTTATTTGTACAATAATAGAAAAATGAGGAACATGCCCAAACAAATTAATAGCTTCCACATTAGGGGCTAGAGATTAGATTTAGTAGTTTCATAAAGTGGGGTCTCATGATACAAGCACTACTGAACTAGGATTAGTGAGAGGTGGAGGAAGAGGAGGAGCATTAAGGTTTAGAATAGAAAGATGGATAACAACTTGAACTATGGGGGTTTTATTACTTCTAATGATTTGATCAAGATGTTTGTAATTTCTATACAATATCCTACAACTATTTAGCTCTCTCTTGCCTGTTGGCTTCCATTTGCATCTCAACTATATTTTCATCTTATGGATTATAGGCTAGGATTTCTAGGAATATTATTGTGTATTCATTCTTTGCATTTATGTAGTGTTGGTCATGATCATCACATTAAGAAACAATTGCCACAAAATATTACACTCTTCTCTAGCCAAAGAAAGTAGACACTTTTAGGGTGTCCTTAGACATTTAGGTAAACTGATAGGGTTTTTCATAATCCTTGGTTGGGTCCCTATCATCCTTATCATAAATATTCTCTTTCCTATTTGTTAGATCTTCTATGTGCATACCTTATTCATGGCTAAAATGGGAATGATGGTGAAGAATATAATTGTCTAGAGGAATGAAACAACCCAAATTAGTCTCTTGATTCTATTTCTTCTTAAATTTGCTAATCATTTTGGCACCCAAAGAAGAAGTAGGGGAAGCCATAAGAGTAGGCAAACACTATTGAAAGCAACTAGGGTTTAGAAAAGATATCAAGCCTTCAACAAGTTTATGAAATAAAGCCCTACCAAAGCCCTCACAACTAAAATAAGATTGATTCAGATGAAACCATAAGAGATAGAGAAATAGGCTACACAAATACTACAACAAAAAACAACACCAATGATAACTAACCTACTAAACTCTTTTGGATGAAAAAAAGAAGGTGAATACCTTAGAAGGTGGATTCATATTGGTTTCACCAAATTGTTATGGAGAAAATTGACATAACTCATACAATTAATAGAATTACTACAAGAAATAATAAAATACATTAATGAGAACAATAAAGACATAGAAAGATAAGAATAAATGCAATAATTGAGCTAATATTATTCTAGTCAAAGTAAATGAAATGAAGTAAAGTAAAGTAGCTTCCTACACTAATATTGTTAACAAGGCATTCACAAGTCTAATCTTAATGCAAAAAATTAGTGCTTGATACCTTTGGGTATTAAGGATCAAAACATCATTGATAATGTAACATCAAAGCAATAAAAATTCAATGTTATTCTATCTTTCTTACAATGTCACCACAATAGTAAGGAAGGACCACACTTGAGATCAATGCAGAGGATTCAAGATGCTTTGGAATTAGTCCTCAAATAAGAACTTTAATCTTAGGTTACAAAACTTGGTGGAGTGACCATCCTCCTCCATAGAAGACACCAAATCAATAGTCAATGAATTTGAGAGATGGATTGAGTGGAAAGGGACACATGTTGTAGTGAAAGTAGAGCCAAAGGGTTTTTAGAAAACCAAGAAAAGAGATAATGAATGATTGAATATATGTTTCTATATTTTGATTAGGAAATGAAATGAATATTGAATGGATGTGACAAACAACTTTCCCTTTTGAATAAAGTTACAACTATCGATCATAATGATGTGTCCTTTTAACCCTAGGCATAACAACCCATTAGATTTGGAACGAAGCATCAAAAACTCTAAAATTCCATCAACAACCACAACCACCTCTTAAAGTAGCAAGCATGACACTTTCAATAATAGGGACATGTGCTTTGGAGACACATATAAAAACATCGTTTAATCATGCCTATATCCTTATTTTAACATTTTGTTAAAGTTCCTGATATAAACGAGGAAAAGATGGCCAAAAAAAAGAGTCCACCTTTGTCACATATTAGGAGGACCAGAGCTCTCCATCACCAATAAGTCAATTTTTAGTACTCTTTATCTAGATACAATAGCCTAATAGAAAATAATAAAAAAATCCTTTGTAGGAAAATCTAAAAATTTAAATTTATAAAATTTGTTTATAATAATTTGACCCTTATAAAGTGTTCTTATAATTTACTACATAAAAATATATAAATAATAAAATATGTACTTTTAACAAGAATCATAAGACAAAGGTTAACAATTACATGAGTCTACCTAAATATAAATATGATATGAATTAAGAGCATCCAAAATACTTGAGGTGCATATCAAATTAATGTTAAGATGAATTTGTGTTAGTTACAATCTTAGGAATGTTAAAGTGTAGATAGAGTTGTAATGTCCTTTTACTCTATGCTCGTTCTCCTCCATATTATATATTTAAAATCAATTATCTTTTTTTAATTTTTTATTTTTTGAAGTCATACATGGATAATGGAATCTAAGACCACAACATGAACACTTAAGAAAACTTATCCTAGATATCTTCAACATGAGCGCCCTCCACTCATATTATATTACTTTACTTTGGATAATCAAAACAGATATTTATATCCAGTTTTTAGAAGAGTATGTATTGTATGCGAACAATTTATCATTCTAAATGTATGATTTTCTCATTGGTATTATATGGTATTTTAGTATTAGAAATGGTCTAATTTCTCTAATTTTCTTCTTCATCTTCCTTTGAAGTAAGGACCAACTCACACCAACTTAGATGTAAATTAATGTAATGGAAGAAACCAAAAGAGGAATGGTAGGAGAAGATATGTACCTTTTGTACACCAAGGACAATTGAAACAAAGAAGTATTTTATTTTGGAATGAGAGACATATATTATATAAAAATATTCAAGATAACTATAGAATTTCTCTCATTTTGAATTATGAAATAGAAACATATCTTATTTTGAATTGACCTAATTTTTCTTATTTTCTTCTTCGTGTTTTCGTCTCAAACTAACTCACACCAACTTAAAACTTAAATGTGAAACATAAGTAAAAAATACCTAAAAAATATTTGGAAGAGAAAATATATACCTTCTATACATTAAAGACAATCAAAACATAAAATATTTTTAGTGATACACTAACAAGGAATACATCATAAGCTTTGTTTCCAAAGAAAATAAAAACAATACAAAAATTCATAAACAAAATTAATAATAAAAAATAATTAAAAATAATAATAATTAAACAAAAATTTAAAAATAATAATCATACATTATTATTTTATAAAAATATTAATTATACTATAACCTTAAAATAAAAATAAAATCAATCAAATCCGACTGCCCATCAATTCAAATAAATACAACTACCAACCAAACACTTTCATTAGCTCTCTTTATTTATTTATTTTTCTTACTCCCATTCTTGTTCATACTTTTCATTCTCTGCTCTCCCTCTAATTATTTTTTCCCTTTTGTTTTCAGTGACTTTTTAAATAAATAACACATCCTATCCACTCGATTCAACTATGTGTCAACCACTATCTCAAATATAAAATTAACCGATATTGTAAAGTCTGAATTAAAATTACAAACGTACATAACTTTGGATGACTGTAGGATTAAAATTACAAACAAATAATAAAATATCATATTGTTTATCTTCTTATCTATTTGGTCTTCTCACGTACATAACTTTGGATGACTGCATTACCTACCAACCCACACTTCTATTTTGGAAAGTAAAGTTGGTATAAGTAGGTAAATATATTATTTAAATATATAGATTAAGATTATATACAATAATGTTTAATGTTAAAATTTAATTTTTTAAAAGTTATATATATTAAAATAATATAAATATAATTTAAATTTAAATATTAAAAAAAATCAACAATATATCATAAAAAAATATTTTACTTGGTTATGAGTTTTTGTTTGACCATTTTTAAGTGTAGGAGATTTATGTGCTACCTACTTTTAGATGCATATAAAAAATGAGGCCATAAGCAGCTGACAAACAATCATCCATATTTGACATATTTCAGGTTGTATTTGAGTAGAGAAAGCATTGGAGTCGATGCTTATCTTCATTGCTAAAAGACAACCACAATGAAAAATATAATTATTATAATTTTAGTTTACCACTAAGTTCAGCTTTTCCTGTTTTTTAAATTACAATGTAGTTAATTTAAAATGCATCTACCTACTACCAAAGACAGCTAATGGTAATGAACAAAATTAAGTTTGTATTTAAATTTAAATTTTTGGATTCTTCAATGTTTTATATAAAAGAAAGATGGTGTAGGAGATACATTACGATTACATAATGTTAAGCATGTCAAACAACTCATTGGATTTTGGATTGCATAAGATGATGTCACAATTCATGGAAGAAAAATATGTTGGATTTATTGTTAAATATGTCCACACGTGAACATTACGGAAACGAACATATAAGGATTTAACACATTTTACCTCAATGGGCTGACAATAATTTTTATTATATATATGCTTTTCAAAGTTCAGTTTGATTTTTTTTTATTATGCTCTCTACAAGGCAAGTGTCACTCAAAGTAATTATTTTATAATTAAATTAAAGTGAATAATGGGCCTTAAAGCTTGACCAATTCCAAGGAACTCCATGTCTCCTAGTAGGTAGATGAAAGTGATGAGTTCTCCCCCTTCCCTATGTTTTGTTAAGGCTAAAAGTTCCTTTTTTTAAAAGCAAAAGCCTCGTTTTCCATGTCTCCTAGTAGGTAGATGAAAGTGACGAGCTCTCCGCCTTCCGTGTTTTTAAAGGCTAAAAGTCCCATTTTTTAAAAGTAAAAGTCTCTTTACCATAGATAATTCCAGTCTATTATAATCTTTGCACCATAGTTTGTTAATCTTTGCATCATAGATAATTTCATGGTCTTTGAATATTTGGGATTTTTTTTTATGGTAGCTCAAATCTCCTTGAGGAGTTTCGATGATATATTCTTTAGAAGCTTTTGAACTGTTTTCTATATTGATCTCTTTTGGTTTGGACGAGGAATTTGTGAATTTTTACATTTTTATTTTTCTAATCTTCTTTATTACTCAATGTTTTTTAATAAAGGGATGGCTGGTTGCAGGAGAAGAATGAAACATATTAATTATTTTATCTTTTTGACTTAAATGTTTTATGATAGCCTTGCATTCTGTATATTGAAGATAATTCATAATGGGATCAGCAATAGGCTGAAGATCTCTGTAAGGACAAATAGACTTATTTTTGTCTCTGTGTTATTTTTTTTGGAGCCATTTTTGAAATTCTATATATTCAGCATGATCAACTGAAAGGTGGTCAAGAGTATATGGATTATACATAGAAGTTCTTGGAACAAAGGAACTAAATCTGGATAATCTTGGATTTCGAAAAGAAATGGAAAAAGAGATCTCTACAGTATCACCACAATTTCGCAAGGATTGAGATGCAAAGAAAATAGGAGCAGGATGAAACTAGGGTCTCGTGGATAAAGTCCATGACTGCGAAACAAACAATTTTTCCCAAGATATGTACAGGTTCAATAACCTGACCATGAGGTCCAATTTTTAAGAGGAGGGATGATCCATTTTTAGAATGGATCTTGAAAACGGGATTGAGTGTGTTTGTGATGCGTAAGATAAGTCTCCAGTGAAGATTGAGACTGTAATATCCTTCTAACGTATTAACTCCTTGGGCTTTAATCTTCAACTTAAAAACTTTGTCAAGATGTGGACTAGACAAAGAAACAGAGAAATTAGGATAAATTGCAGTAGCAACTATTTCATCATTTAAAGGAACATTAACCAGGCCAAGAAGGGAATCAAAAAAATCTAAATGGCATTGGTCAAAACAACCAACAATGGTAGACGAATCAATTCCTTTTCTATACAAGGGTTGTAAACCAAAAACAATACCACCAATATGACAATATTGATATTTTCCCTCACGTCGTGCATTTTTAATTTCTTCATCAGCAAGCATATTTATAATAATTTCTTCATTAAAAAACCAGAGAGGAATCTTTCATTCAACCACATTTATAATATTTTTAGACCATAGCTTAAAAGGAAGAACCTGTTTGTAGATTTGCTCTATAGTAATATCAGGAAGTTTCCATTCTAGCAATGGATCCTTTTCTTCGATTTCTAAATGATTGAAATTTGAGCAGAGTGCCTCAGATGCTAGAACAAAGTCTTCAATAGGATCAAAAGATGAAGATGCCATGTTTGATTAGGTAACTATAACCCTTATCTGCGCCTTAGAAACCCTAAATACAACCACTTGCCTAAAAACGAGTTGTGAAAGGACGTCTTACATGACTATAGGTTGCAAGAGTTAAATGACATCTAATCTTAGATCAAGTCAATTTTTTGATTCAATAAAGCTGAAGAGCATACTCACTACTGAACCTTGTATAGAAAAGGAATTGATTCGTTCGCCATTGTTGGTTGTTTTGACCAATGCCATTTAGATTTTTTTAATTCCCTTCTTGGCCTGGTTAATGTTCCTTTAAATGATGAAATAGTTGCTACTACCATTTATCCCAATTTCTCTGTTTCTTTGTCTGACCCACATCTTGACAAAGTTTTTAAGTTGAATATTAAGGCCCAAGGAATTAATATGTTAGAAGGATCTCACAGTCTCAATCTTCACTGGAGACTTATCTTACGCATCACAAACACCCTCAATCTCGTTGTCAAGATCCATTCCAAAAAGGGATCATCCCTCCTCTTAAAAACTGGACCTCATGGTCAGGCTATTGAACCAGAATACATTTCTTGGGAAAAATTGTCTGTTCCACAGTCATGGACTTTATCCACGAGACCTCAGTTTCCTCCTGCTCCTATTTTCTCTACATCTCAATCCCTACGAAATCGTGGTGATATTGTAGAGATATCTTTTTCCAATCCTTTCAAAAATCCAAGATTATCTAGATCCAGTTCCTTTGTTCCAAGAACTTCTATGGATATTCCATCTACTCCTGGCCGCTTTTCAGTTGATCATGTTGAATATATAGAATTTCAAAAATGGCTCCAGAAAAAAGAACACAGAGACAAGAATAAGTCTATTTGTCCTCACCGAGATCTTCAACCTATTGTTGATCCCATGATGAATCATCTTCAGTGTACAGAATGCAAGGCTATCATAAAACATTTAAGTCAAAAGGAGAAAGTAATTAATATGTTCCATTCTTCTCCTACAACCAACCATCCTCCTGTTAAAAAACATCGGGTGATAAAGAAGATTGGAAAAATAGAAATTTGGGAATTCACAGATTCCTCATCCAAACCAAAAGAGATCAATATGGAAAGCAGCTCAAAAGCTTCTAAAGAACATATCATCCAGACTCCTCAAGGAGATTTGAGCTACCATGAAGGAAGATTTCCCAAATATTCATAGTTTGAGAAATACTTTGTTGATGGTTCTACCCGCTCTCAATTCTGGCCACAAAGAATTTCTTCAAGAAATTCTGAACAGGAAGAACCAGTAAAAATGTTAAACTGGACCAATCTTGCTTTAAACTGTTTGAACAACCAGGTTGCACAAGTCATAGAAATTGTTGATGATATCCAGTCTAATGTTCATCATCATCATCAAATAATATCTGATGATTTAAACATAGTCAAGGATGGGATTCAAGATCTCAAAAGGTAATATTTTCTTCCTACCTCATTTGATCCTGCTGCAAAGCCAACTAATTGGCTTGAATTTCAGAAAAAACAAAAGGAAGAAAAAGAAGAACAACGACTTAAGGCCTACTTTGACAAAGTCAAAAGTGGACAAATCAACATGGTCCAAACTCTGATGCATACAGACCAACATGGAATCCCAGATACTGCCACATCTGAGATATTTTCCTCTGATCAGCCTTTAGGATCCGAACCTCTCCAAGGTATGGCCCGTGTACAAAATTTTTAGCCTTCTAATTTGAAGGTTCCAGTTTGTAGAAACCCCAAGAAAGTTCATGAGTTAGCACAATATATTCTTGGTTGGGGTGATATTCAAAAATAATTCTTCCACAAAATAGATGCAGAGATAGTTTTTACAATTGTTGTTGGCTTTATTGATAATTTAAAACAATGGTATGATCAACTTTCTACTGAAGTAAAAGAACGACTATCTGTCCAAGGACATAAAGCCTTAGCTCAAGCCATTGTTAAAGAATTTATGGGTAATCCTGTTGAATATCAGTTAGAAGCCAAAAATAAGTTCATGAAAGCCAATCTCTGCAATATGAAATATTTTGATGATTATTTATGCTATATGGGTGAATTGTATTATCAGTCAGGGGAAGTCCATAATCCCCTTATGAAAACAAAGTTGATTGCTTCATTGCCCAAATGGTTCCAGAAGGAACTCGAATTAGTTCACCCAGATGGCCTTGAAGAACAATCGTTTGGAGAGATTGTTCAGGATTTGAAAAAACCAGGAATCTTCTTTGTGACAAACTAGAAGAGAAAGATGAAGAAAAGAAGATTCAGAAACAAATGAGAAAATCTTGCAAATATAATACTGATCCATTCAACTGCACATTTGATGAAACTCCAAAAAATAAAACCTCTAGCAGATTTCAGAAAGAGTGTAGTTGCCATTCAGACTTTAGAGGATCAAAGAAAAAGAAAAAGAAATATCTTTTCAGAAAGAAAGATAAAATCCGTAAAGGATTTAAAAGGTTTTCTCCTAGATGCTATGTCTATCAAAAGAAAGGACATTATGCTAATAAATGTCCTAATAAAAAATCCTTTAAAAAATTAATCTTATTCCTTCTGTTGAGGAATATGTTTTCATATCTGATTCTGAATATGACAGTGAAGACATTTTATATTCAGAAATTGAAAATCAAATTAATCAATTTGATGATATCACTGATGAAGAAGAAGCAGCTTTTTCTAGCCGCTCTAGCAGTCAGGCAGAATCTGAAATAGATTTTCAGATTAACATGTTCTCTTTTCAGTCTAGAGACCATCTTGTTGCAGAACTTGATAAAGTAGAAAAGGCCTATCATTCTGAGACTTGGGACACCACCAAGATCATGTCTCTACAACAAAAGATTAAAAAAATTAAAGAGCAGATTGTCCAACTGGATTGGAATGAAAAAATACAGCTTAAAAGACAGAAACAATCATTCTCTTCTTCCAAAGGTCATCTTACACCTCCATCCTCATCAGCTACTCAACCAATACCTACTACATCAAAGAAAGAATTGGGAAGCTCTTACCTCAAAGATCCTCCCAAAAAGGGTCCTGACCGCCACAAATGGCGTATGCAGAGATTAGAAGCTCTAGAAATCTACATCCCTAGAGCTCAAAAATAATTTGAAGAACTCTCCAAAGAGCAAGCAGAATATGAGGTGAACAACGCCTATGAGGAAGACATTGCAGATACAGTTAAGCAACACCAGAGAGAATTAGCATACCAGCAGTTTGATGAAACATATCCAGAAATAGAGGTCAATACAATTCATTATGTTGATTTGCCTGTTTGTGAGGTACAAATAAAATATAAGCATTTTTCACCTTACAAAATAGATGCAATCATTGACTCTGGTGCAGTCACTAGCCTCTGTCGCTATAAAACCCTTCCCCCTGATGTATGGCAGCATAATGAAAATATTCTCACATTTAATAAATAGATACTGAGCTCAAAATTCTCTACCACAGTTCCCCTGCTATTTGGCAATAAAATTTTGCATTGTGAATTCTTGCAGTTTGAAATGCCAAAATATGATATGCTCATCGACATCAATAATTTGAGACAACTAATGCCAGTTACATTTCATGCAGATAAAATTGAAGTTCTTAAAAATGTAACTTTGCCATTAAAGTCTTCTTATGAGGTACAAGTTCCTCTTTGGAAACCTCATAAAGAAATTAATCATGTTTGGATTCAGAACAAAAAGAACAAAATATAGTTTGATATTGATTTAATTATTTCAAAGATAAAAAAAGATCTCTGTTCTGATGATATTACCCAAAGAAAAAGGAATTTAATCTGTCGAATTCCTTTGGAACTCATTGTTGACCCTCTCACAGGTAAACAAAAAGAGCCCAAATTCAAGGCTCATCACAGTGGCATGAATCCTTCTCTAACAAAGGAATGTAAAGCAGAAATTGATGATCTCCTCCAGAAAGGACTCATTGAAAAATCCCAGAGCCCATGGGGATGTTCAACATTTTATGTTAACAAAAGGTCCGAACAAGTTCGAGGCAAGAAAATATTGGTTATAAATTTCAAGCCTCTAAATAAATTTGTGAAACCCATTCAACATCCTATTCCTTCAAGGGATGAATTTCTCAGAAGAATTTCTGGCAGCCATGTTTATTCCAAGTTTGATTTGAAATCTGGTTTTTGGCAGATTCAGGTACATCCTGATGATAGATATAAAACTGCTTTTATTGTTCCTTTTGGTCAATACCAGTGGAAGGTTCTACCCTTCGGCCTTAAAACTGCTCCTGCAATATTTTAGAAAACCATGAATGATTTGTTTGTAGATTATAGAGACTTCATATGTGTTTACATTGATGACATCTTCATATTTTCCAAAACACCCGAAGATCATCTTCAACATCTTCAACAATTTTATAATATCTGCAAAAATAATGGTTTAGTTCTCTCTTTATCAAAATGTGACTTTTTTAAAGATTCTATAAAATTGCTTGGTATTACTATAGAATATGGTCAAATCAAACTTCAAGAGCATGTCCTGAAAAAATATTACAATTTTTGGATCATCTTTCTGATAAGAAACACATTCAACAGTTTATGGGTTGTATCAACTATATTGCTGGTTTTTATCACCACATTGTTGAAGACAGACTGATTCTAAATCAGTTATTGAAAAAGGATGCACCTGCCTGGTCCCCACACCACACTGCAGTTGTCCAGAGAATTAAACAAATAGTTGTCCAGTTACCACCCTTGGCTTTGCCTGGTGCAGGCAAAAATATTTTATATATTGATGCTTCTGCAAACACTTGGGGTGTTGTCCTATGTGAAGAAAATCAGGGTAAAGAAAAAATATGTCGTTATGGTTCAGGATCTTTCAAAGTAGTAGAACTTCGATATCCCAGTTGGAAGAAAGAAATTTTTGCCATTATCAAAGCCATTAAGATGTTTAAATTTTTCCTTGCCAGTGAAAAATTTCTAATTAGATCCGATCTCAAGCATTGGCGCAAACATCTTGACAATGTTGTCAATGATACGGTTGAAGGTAGTCGGTTGGTAAGATGGAATGTTTTTCTTGATAATTTTGAATTTGATACTGAACATATTGCAGGAAAGAAAAATGTCCTTGCAGATCTACTAAGTCGCCAACCCAAAGAAATCAATACATTCATATTTGAGGAAGAACATTGGGACCATTTCAAACCCTTTGTGTGGTGCCCTCGTGATCTCCTTAGGATGAAAGAAGAAACAAGGAGAACACTTGTTGAACAGGCAATTCAAGCCAGAGATGCTCTCATTTCCATGGAGTAAATTTATTGTGAAACTATTCCTCGAGATTCATTTTGTGATATTTGGCTTCGTTGTCAATCTCACAATTTTCTTGCTCTTGAAAATCCAGTCAGTCGTCTTGAATGGTTTGATAAGTTGTTTAGCTGGCCAGATTGGACTTTTCACATCCGACTTGCAAAAAATTGGATGTCACCTATAAGAGATCCTTTGAACATTGAATTTGAATTTCTTCCTGAATGCTATCTTCCAATCATCAAGAAGTATGCTCCTTCTGGTCAAGCCGCCTTCAACAGTGATCTCTATCAGAGTCTTCTTTACCAAATATTTGTTCAAATTAAATTACCTTGGGAAATTCAAAACACATTTCATCATACCCAACTCCTAACTGAACTAGATGCACAAATTTATGCACCACGAGGAGGTATTCCATGGCCATATTACTTGTTTTTCTAGATGCTACAAAATTTGCTACAATGTCCCACCTCCTACTAATTATTCAGAACAAGAATTTACTCCTGAAGACTCCTCTACAGATTTTGATTCTTCTTTTGATTCCATTTCTGGTGGACAGTGATGCAGATTCATGGTGGGCCCATAACCCACAAGGTTTTCTTAAAATCTCTTTGTAATGGTTAATAACTGGTTAACCATAAACCGCTTACGGTTTCTCCTTGGATCTTATCGATATAAGATTCCATTTTGTTTAGGTTTCACGTGGGCTGTACCACAACAATATCCACTTTGTATAAAGTTTGATGTGATATTTTACTATGAAAAACTTATGCCTTTTTAGCCATTAGATTGATGACATGTGTCTACCCTAGAAAATGGATCTCAGCCGTCGCTTGGCTTGGAGTATTGTATAAATAAGACCTTCAACCTCATATGAAGGCACCAAGTTTTAGGTTTGAGTCTTAGAAAGTCTTAGAAAATATTCAGTGCGAGTTCATCTTGGTGGACACCCTGAATATTAGGATGTTAGATCCAAGAGCTTTGGTTGATCTTGTAGATCTGATACTCTTTGTAATAATCTTATTCATAATATATATCATTTTGCACATGTTATAATATTTGCACCATAGATAATTCCATAGTCTGTTATAATCTTTACACCATAGTCTGTTAATATTCACACCATAGATAATTCCATAGTCTGTAATAATTTAAGCTTTATATCTCCTCTCCCCTCCACCATTTAAGAGGTATTTTAAAAGGGCATTTTTAATTTTTTGGGTTTCTTTTAAACATGATTTTTTTAGATTTAGATAGTGTGAGAAATATTTATGATCAATGTTTAGGGTTGAGTATTCTTATTCCAGCTACGATTTTTAATAATATCGAGAGCTAATATTATCAACAAAGGATTAACACACATCCAAACATATGAGATTAACACATATCCACACACAAGATTAACTTTAGACCTCTTGAAAATAACCAAAGCTCTTCTCCTGAGCAAATTATATAAAGTAAAGATATGCTTTATAAAAGTTCTATAGTAAAAGCTTATAATAAAGTTCCTTACTCTGAGGAAAAGAAAGGGGTATCTCCCTTAATGTAATACTTGAAGAAGAATCATTTCTCTAACCTAAAAAGGCATCCGATAAGCCTTACATAAGAGAGAGCTAGAGGAGCTCTCAATATTTCAAAATGCCCTTTCTCTTTTTAAAAGCTTGATGAATAACCATAAATATTAAAAAAAAACTCCCTTGACTCTTTTAATAGAGAGAGCATCATTTCATACCCTTATTATAATAATGTCATAAGAACATATGATCAAATTTTAAAATAAAATGTATTCATCAACCTATTATTTCCTTAAAAATATCTTATCAAATTTTAAAACAAAACTTATTCATCGACCTATTATTTCCTTAAAAATATCTTATCAAATTTTAAAACAAAACTTATTCATCAACCTATTATTTCCTTCCATTCGAACTTATTTCTACAATTCTTATGGTTGCTCTAATAAGAGCCTCTCTACCTATAAGGACTCCTACTTGCCAAGAAGAAACGGTTTGAATAAAAAGTTGCAAAGTTTAAATTTTAAATATTTAAAAGAAAAGTATATTGAACTTTAATTTATAATATTTAAAAAAAAAAAAAATTTACTTATACATGTAAAGGTTTGAATTTGAATTTAAATCTTAAAAAAAATAAACTCAAACATTTCAAAACTTATAACGTTTGATCGAGGTTTTAATTTTTTTTAATAATATTTTCTTACTTTAAAGGTGATATCTATTGGGGGTTGTCAAGTTAGCCAAAAATTACAAAGAGATAAGGTGTTGAACTTTGTATGTAGCTAAGTGTGAATGCAATTATTCTCCTACGTAGCTAAGTTTAGGTTAGCATATTTCTTGTTGAGAGAGATTATAGGAAGAGGTTAGACTTAGTCTAAGTTTAGAATAAGCTAAGATTTGATTCACGAGAATCAATAGGCTGCAACAAAATGATGTTGTAATCTGTTTGGATTCAACACTATAAGATGTAATATCTACAAGCATAAAGGTAATGTGAATGTGATTTGGTTTACATTTTGGTATCAGATCTAGAGATAAGAAGCTCTTGCACACCCTGTGGATTGCCCATCAAAATTCTTTTGAGTTCAGTCCACTCAGATTTGTGTGCATAGAAGAGTTGTGTGAGAAGACGTAGTTTGCGTGAGACCATAACTGGACAACAAGACATGGTTTCATATAAGTGTGGACGTTTGTTGCAGTGCTTTGTTGTTAACACAATAATAAAATCGTGCTTTGCTTGGTGAAGGAGAACACTGTATTTTGCTACAATCAAGACAAGACGTGAACACTGTGTTGAGTGGAAGCTGCATCATCATTACTATTGATAGATGCGATGTTCTGCAACACAAACTAAATAAACATGGTGAAAGGAGCATTGTTGGTAGATGTGATGTAAGGAGCGCTGTCATCCATTGTGAGAGTGTGTTGACATGAATAGAGGTGCTTGTCATCGGGAGAAGCAGAACATATTGCTATAATCTGCATTTAAAAAAATAAAAACATATGGTATTATTGGTGCGTATGTCACAGGAAGCCACCGATAGATCAAGTAGGATGAAGTATTTCATCTCTATGACATGCGAAGGCCCGATTTGCTAAAGACGTGATTTGCTAAAGACGCAATTTGTTGGGATCTACGTAGGACGATGAATGTGTCTGCTGTGAGAATGATTGACACTTATGTAGAAAGTTGCATAAACGAGATGTGAAAGCCATAATAGAATGTGGACATTGTGTAAACCGAGAGTGTGAGGGCATCGTGTGATTTGCATTAAAATTGATATGACATTCTACCAGCCTGCGTGTGCTATAATTGGAGGTAATATACCAATCCTGCGTTGACGTAATCTTGCATGCTATAATTGTGTGCTAAAAGAGGATGAAGGCTATAAAAAAAGGTGAATCGACATGAGAGGAGTCAATAGTGGAGAGAAGTTTGATTGTCGTGATTAAATATGCTGGAGGCATTGGCCTGCGTTGAAGATTTGTGCTAAGAAAATATTGTGAATACATGCTGAAGAACGTGATTCGCTGTGAAGACGTGCGTTCGAGGACATATTGTGTGTTCTCAGAGTGGAGAGTTGTTGTTGACTGCTGCGTTGAGAGGAGACTATTGCTTGGTGGATAAATGTTGATTGCACCACCAACAAGAAAGCAAACAAAGGTGTAAGAAAAAATATTTGTTTTATTTTTGATAGAAAAGAGAGGTAACAAGAAAACTATGTTGTTTACCTGTTTCTATTTCTTTTAAAAAATAAGATAGAGAGGAGTAGTGAGGACCACTGTGACTTTGTTTCTACTGTGAGATCCAATTGGTGTTTTAACTACTGTATAACTGCTATATGCTATTAAAAATTGCTATTTATTGCAATCTATGAAAATAGAGAAGTTTTTTATCATAACCTGAATTGAGTTGTTTGCTGCTGTGAGAATTATTGTTGATTGGTGTAAGGACAGACAGAGAACACTGGCAACCAATAATAATCTTCCCATTCAAATATTCAATGGGTTAGATTATGAGTATTGATCTATCAAGATGAAGATATTACTCATTGACAAAGGTTTATGGGATATAGTCGAACAAGGCTATGCAGAACCTGCAGATTGGACTGTTTTAAGTGCAACAGATAAAACCAACAAGAAGGATACCCAAAATAAGAATGCTTCTGCCCTCTATCATCTCCAAGCAACTTTGGATAAAAACATCTTCTAAGGATTAATTCTTGTTTAACAGCCCAAGAAGCATGAGGAGCCTTGAAATATAGCTATCAAGAAAGTGATCAAGTGAAGCAAGTGAGGCTTCAAACCTTGAAGGGATATTTTGAAAATCTTAAAATGTAAAGTGATGAAAGTGTAGGTGATTATTGTATTAGAGTGAAAGCTATTGTAAACAAAATTTAAACCCTTGGAGAAGACATCAAAACTGAATTAGTTGTGAAGAAAGTGTTGAGAACACTCCTTCATAAATGGAACCATATTTATATCATTATTGAAGAGTCTAAATATTTATCTACTCTAACTTTTGATGCTCTAATTGGTTCTTTGATGTCTCATGAAGAGAGATTACAGGGTTCTACTTCATCAAGCTTTGGAGGTGATGAAAAATGTTCTCATCCAAGGAAGGTGAGGCTTATGGAAGAGGACAAGGAAGAGGCCAAGGAAGAGAACAAGGAAGAGGTAAAAGGAGAGGTAATGTAAGAGGAAGAGGTAGATCAAGAGGTGGTGACCAAGGAAGAGGAAGAGGAGGTGACAAATCAAAGAAATATTTTTACAATTATGGTAAGCTTGGCCACATTGCTAAATATTGTTGGTCCAAGACTTCTCAAGAAGGGAGAGATCAATATGGAAACTATGGAGAAGAGGAAGGAAATTCAAATTTGTTCCTCACCTATGGAAAATTAGACCAAAATATGAATGAAACTTGGATTTTGGATACTGGTTGTTCAAATCATATGAGTGTCAAAGAAGAGTTATTTGCTACAATGGATTCCACCTACAAATCAAATATCAAATTGGGAGATGACAAGGCACTACAAGTTGAAGGTATGGAAGCCATGGAGGTTCCAATAAAATAAGGCACCAAGAAGGTAAACAACATCTATTACACCCCCAAAATCCACCATAATTTGCTTAGTGTTGGAAAAATAATGGAAAAGAACTATAATATTGTTTTTGAAGATTGAAAATGTGTAATTTTTGACAAAAACAATTATAATAGAGTTGTTACACAAGTACCTATGAAAAATAATAGGTTGTTTCATCTTAAGTTTTAGGAACAAGGAGGTGCCCAACTTGCTAATGTGGCCATAGAAAATCCAAGTGTGCTTTGGCACTTGAGATATGGTCATATTAACTTTGCAAGCTTGAAGTTGTTGACTTCACAAGCTATGGTATGTGGATTGCCAAAAGTTGAAGAGAACAAGGAGGTGTGTGAAGGATGTGTTTTGGAAAACACTCAAGAATAATTTTTCCAAGAGGACAAGCATGGAGAGCAAGCCATCCACTACAATTGGTACATTCAGACATTTGTGGTCCCATGAATACCAAAAGCTTGGGTAACAATTCTTACTTTCTCACTTTCATTGATGATTTCTCTAGAATGTGTTGGATTTATTTTTTGAAAACTAAATATGAAGCTTTTGAATGTTTCAAGGATTTCAAAAATAATGTAGAGAATCAAAGTGAGTATGTTGTAAAGAGATTAAGGACTGATAGAGGAGGGGAGTTTTGTTCAAATGCATTTCTCAAATTTTGTAAATATTGTGGGATCAAAAGGCAATTAACTACTACCTACACCCCACAACAAAATGGTGTGGCTAAAAGAAAGAACCACACTATTGTAGAAATGGCTAGATCAATGCTTCAAACAAAGAAACTTAGTAACATGTATTGGGATGATGTTGTTAGAACAAGTGTTTACATTTTGAATAGGAGTCCTACTTCTAGTTTAGATGGGATGACTCCTTATGAGGGATGGTATGAAAAAATCCAAATGTAAAACACTTCAAAGTTTTTGGTTGTCTTGCATATGCACACATTCCTGATGAGACAAGAAAGAAACTTGACCCCAAAAGTCAAGCATTTATTTTCATTGGGTATTGTGAGTCTTCCAAGGCATATAGATTCTACAATCCAAAAATACACAAAGTTGTAATTTCCAGAGATGTTATTTTTGATGAAGGGGGAGTATGAGGTCATCAAAAAATATTTGTTGATGATGGATCTCAAGATGCAAGTTCCTCTCAAGTGCAGATAGTGTAGCCCAAAAATAGCAAAGGAAGTCCTCCTTCAAGTTCAAGCAAGAGTTCTACTTCAAGTACAATAGATGTTACTCCAAGTTTTTCTCCACAATTATTAGCAAGTTATTCTCCAATAATAATGGAAATAGATTCACCATAAAGAGGTAAGATAACACTTAGGTACCATCCCTCCTACCAAATTTTGGATAAGAATTTTCAAAAAAGATACACTAGAAGTCAAGCTAGTGAGATGAATGAAGTTTTGAAAAGACTTGAAAATTTGCACATGTATGGTGATGATGACTCCCAAGAGCCTAAGGGAGATGTTGTAAACTATGATTTAATGACTAGTGTAGAGCTAGAGCCATCTAGTTATGAAAAAGCATGTATTAATGATGTATGGCAACAAGCCATGAAAGAGGAAATGATCTCTATAAAAAATAATGATACTTGGGAGCTAGTGGAGATTCCTAAAGGCAAGAAATGTGTTGAATTTAAATGGGTCTACAAGACCAATTTCAATGCTGATGGGAGAATTGAAAGACACAAGGCAAGGCTAGTAGCAAAAGGGTTTACTCAGAAGTATGGGATTGACTATAAGGAGACCTTTGCTCCTGTTGCTAGACAGGAGACCATAAGATTAGTACTTTCCTTGGCTGCTCACAAAGAGTGGCACATTCAACACATGGATATAAAGAGTACCTTTCTTAATGGATACTTGAATGAAGAGGTTTTTGTGCAACAACCTCAAGTATTTGAAGAACAAGTTAAGGAGAATCTTATCTACAAACTGAAGAAAGCATTGTATGGCCTCAATCAAGCACCAAGGGAATGGTACTCACGCATTGATGGCTACTTTCAAAGGTATGGGTTCACCAAGAGCAAAAGTGAACCTACTCTCTACTACATGAAACAAGGTAAAGACATTCTCATTGTATGCTTATATGTGGATGATCTAATATTCATGGGTAGTAGTGCTAAGATGAATAAGGAGTTCAAAAACTCCATTATGAAAGAATTTGAAATGAAAGATCTAGGCTTGATGCATTACTTCCTAGGCATGAAAGTACATCAAATAGGAAAAGGGATCTTCATATGTCAATACAAATATGCTCAATATATGATAAAGAAATTTGCTATGGAGCAATGCAAGTCTATTGCAACTCCAATGGGTCATGGTATCCAATTAAGCAAAGAAGATGGAGCACCAAAAGTTGACATGACCACTTATAGGAATAGGGTTGGGAATCTAATGTTCCTCACCAACACAAGGTTGGATGTTCAATATGTTGTTTCTCTTGTTTCAAGGTATATGGCTGATCCATATGAACTTCATATATAAGCAACTAAAAGAATTTTGAGATATGTAAAGGGTACATTGGATTATGGGATCCATTACCACAAATGTAATTATGTAAAATTATTTAGATTTAGTGATAGTTATTGGGGCATCAATATAGATGATAGAAAATCTACTTCAGGGAATTGTTTTAATCTTGGGTTAGGACTAATTACCTAGAGTTCCAAAAAGCAGACTGTTGTAGCATTATCATCTGAGTGCATAGCAATCATAAATGCTAGTACCCAAGCCTTATGGTTGAGAAAAGTTCTTGAAGAAATAGGTGAGAGACAAAGTGATCCTACCGGATTGTATTGTGACAATATGAGTGCCATACAATTGGCACATAATCCTATCCACCATAGCAGGTCCAAGCACTTCGACATGAAGTATCACTTCATTAGAGACATGATGGAGAAACAGGTGGTTGAGCTAAAACATTTCAGCACTTTGGACAACATGGCAGACATCTTCACCAAAGGAGTTGCTAAAGCTCAATATATAAAGTTGAGAGACTATCTTGTCAGCCCTCTCAACTTTAAGGGGGAGAATGTTGAACTTTGTATGTAGCTAAGTGTGAATGCAATTATTCTCCTACATAGCTAAGTTTAGGTTAGCATATTTCTTGTTGAGAGAGATTATAGGAAGAGGTTAGACTTAGTCTAAGTTTAGAATAAGCTAAGATTTGATTCACGAGAATCAATAGGCTGCAACAAAATGATGTTGTAATCTGTTTGGATTCAGCACTATAAGATGTAATCTCTGCAAGTATAAAGGTAATGTGAATGTGATTTAGTTTACATCAGGGTCGTGTGGCCTTACATATATTTGGGTTTATTCAAATTTAACTCTTTTGAATTTTTTTAGCAAGCATTTTCACATATAAGTCGGTTAAGCATGCAGTTTTTTGTATAATTTTGTCCATTTATATATATATATATATATACATATTGAATGTAAAGGCCTAAATTTTAATTAATTAAAAAATACAAGTCTTTACAACCAAAATAATAGGTGGATAGGTACACCCCAATATGTAGTCACACTAAATCATGTGGAGTTAGGCAACGTTACTAAAAATAGGATTAAACTCGTCACCAACCACAATACCAAAAAGCATGCATTAAATCATGTCAATCATGGAGGTATGCTCATGAGGTGAATGTCCATCACCCGCCAAATGCTAACAGTTGATATTAGAAGGAATGGAAATGAGTCACCCATCCTCCCTAGGCATGCCAACATTATCACTTGTATGAGAACCATCAATGCCATCAGAGACTAGAGTGAGAAGGTTGTATATAAGGCACTCGGATGACCATACATGGGGCATTACCCTAGTGCTACATAAGAGCATGAAGATACTCCAACTCTATATGAACTTTCTCCACTTGAACTAAAATCTAGAGCCAAAAATCAGAGTAAATTGTGCACTTATCAGCAATTGAAAATTTATCTTAACTATGCTACTGAGAAAAGAGAATTTTGTTATGAGTTTTCTAAATATGAAAGAGCACACTGATGCAAAGAATGTTCCACACTTCCAACAAGGGCAAGAAAAAATTTGGTGGGTTGCCAAGCAAAAAATGATGCGAGGTGAATGAACTGGCCATATGAGGCCAAAAGAAGATCTCAAGCCAATCCCAGGCCATTCGAGCTTTCCTGCATTGCCAAAAAAGATGAAGTGGATCCTCTGGAGCACCACAAAAATGATAGGAAGGATTCTCTATTCCAAGGCAGTTTAATATATGTCCAAGAGGAAGACCAGAGGATAAGAGGCTTCAAGCAAAGAAATCCTGTTTGGGTTCAATATATCCTACCCAAGCCATTTTAAATCTTAGACTCCAACGAGTTTGAGTGGAAAGAAGATCCCACTGGGCATTGAGTATTTGAACCATAGGGACATTGGGAGTAAGCCAAGCATACCCTAACTTAGATTTGTAAGTAAGAAGTGGGGTTTTCTTAAACCATCCCAAATAAAACCACCAAGGCTTTTGAGAATATCTATAGATCATTGCCAAAGGGAAAAGAGGATACAGTCCAAAACAGTGTCATAAGTAATCTTATCATCTGGATGCAGATCAAACAATATCCTAAAATTATCTCATGGGATCCAATGCCTGGAATATCTCGAAAAAAAGTTTGCCACTATTGAAATCCTTTTCTTGAAGAACTGTTGAGCATGAATCCATTGCACGAAAGTAAGAGGGTAACCTTGAAGAGTAATAAAAGGTGACCACCAAACATTATAAGTGGAAATAGAAGCACATTTTTGATGCCCATCCCCTAGCCAACTCAACCAAGGCTTAATTTTCTCCCAAGCCCTCCATATGCTCTGAATGACAAAAGAGCCTTGAATTTTAACTGGGATAGGAGCAACCAGGAGGGATTTAAAATTCATGCCTTTCCAAGCCTTCCTGCCAAGAGGTAAACTATTGGATATTTTGAGTCCCTAAGCTGAAATGTTGTCATTGATGTCAATAGAGAAATAAATGTCAAAAGGATCTATGAAGGATTTTTTTGAAAACCAAGGCAGGGAAAATAAAAGGTTTTATTTAAAACCATGGACAACATATTTGATCTGGGTTTTTCTTAAAACCCACGTTGGACTTTCGTTTCATCGAAAATGTGCCCCGGTGATGGAGTTATTTGAGTTTTAATGTTTGGTTTAAATTTTAATTATTTAAAAATTAAATTCAAATATAAATGGAAATTTTCCTACCGACATCATCATGCAAATACAATTTTAATATTTTTGCCAACGTCTTAAAAGTGTTATTAAACAGGTTTTGTGTGAACCTATTGAGCATATTTAGATAGGTTTTGTATGAACTTGTTGGGCATATTTAGATAGATTTTGTGTGAACCTGTTGAGTAGATTTGAGCAGGTTCTCAGTGAACCCATTGAGCAAAATTATACTAGACCAACTATACTATGTTTAGTGCAAGAGATTGAGCAGAACTATGCTAGACTGACTGAACTATGTTTGGTACAATATTGAGATAGATATTTGGAGGTGACAGAGTATAGAGGACAAAGTATCAGTGGATAGAGATCTAGAATCTAGGACAATTGAAGACAAGATCTGAGTGAGAAGTCTTCAAGTGGAGAGAGATCCACCAATTAGTGCAACATAGAGACAAAGTCTTCTAGAAGATCACTAGCCAGAGCAAAATGGGAAAGAGTTCTCCTGTGGAAGAGATCCATGAACTTGAGATTAGGGGATCAACATCTCCTTTGGACCAAGGTCCATAAACATTGTAATTTGGGAAGGATTCCCAAGAGATCATTTGAGAAATATTTAGAAAAAATATTTTCTCTGTTGAGGTAGCCCACATTGGGTGAACCACGTTAAAATGGTATCTCTTATGTGTGTGATGCTTTGTGTGATGCTTATGGTTTCATTTATGCTGATGCTTCTATTTGGAAAAAAGTATTTTGTTATATTGTTCACCCCCCTGTCAGTATAAGCACATGTTCTCCAATTGGTATCAGAGTGGGTATCTCTGTGAAAAGTCTAACAACTTGGAAGAGGATCCTTTGGAATCACACACAACTTCAGAGAGTGAAGTAGAGACTATGTTTGATATAAAAGAAGAGTTCTTCTCTGCTCTTAGAAAATTGGAAAGACTTAGAGAAGAAAATTCAAACCTGAAAGAACAAATTCAGGAAGATAAAGAAGCAAGAGTGGAGTTCCTTCAGAATCTCACAGAACTTAAGGTCAAAGTGGAAGAAGGAAGAAAAATTGAGCAATATGTGACAGATCTTCTGAAATCCAAAGAAACAGAACGTGAAATATTGGAAGAAGAAATTGTTCTCCTAAAATGTAAAGTTGAAGAGACTAAGATTCTACAAGAAAAGAAAGAGGAATCAATCTTCAAAAATATAGAAATGTCAAACAAAGAAAAGCAAGCAAAGGACATCAGAAAAGAAGAACCCTGGATACAGGTTAATCACAAAAGGAAGATCACTTCATCACAATATCCAAGATCTCAAAACAGGTTACATAACTTCTTCCATGGTCATTGTTTTTCTCGCAATAAATATGGACATAGAGCTACTCAATGTATTCATCATGTTGCTTACAATAGAAATTTCAATTCCTTTGTACCACTCATGGATGATGATGTTATATGTTACAAATGTAATAATTTTGGACACAAGGCTAGATGGTGTAAAATGATAATTTCAAAATCTAGAAAACTTATTCCAACAACTAGGAAGAATGTTAGGGCAAACTCTATGATAGTTCAAACAACCCTACACGCTCAAGATAGAAATGAACAATGGTATTTGGACAGTGGTTGTTCTAGTCACATGACAGGAGATAAAGACAAGTTTATCATTCTAAAGGAAACAAATAGAGGTTCAGTAAGTTTTAGTGACAATGGATCAACAAAAATGATTGGGAAAGGTACTCTAAGTCTAGACAATGGAAAAATAAAAACCGAGAATGTTTTGTATGTCAAAGGGTCAAAACATAATCTTCTAAGCATAAGTCAACTTTATGATCAAGGATATATGGTCACGTTTCATCTAGATATATGTGAGATAAGGAAAACAGAAACATGAAGAATTATTGCAAATGCAAAAAGGACCACAAACAACTTATACATGCTAGATGAAATCAAAGGGGAAAAGTGCTTTATGTCACAAGATGATGAGAGTTGGCTGTGGCATAGAAGGTTGGGTCATATGAATTTTGACAACATAGTCAACATAATAAATAAACAAGCAGTCAGAGATTTACCCAAAATAAGAAGACCATAAAATACAATTTGTGGATTGTGTCAACATGGAAAGAAAACTAGGACAACTTATAAACCAAAAGGCTATATGATTTCTGAGCCTTTGAGTCTTATACACACTAACTTATGCGGTCCTACTAGAACAAAAAGTCTTCAGGGTGAGAGCTATTTTATGTTGTTTATAGATGACTACTCCAGAATAGTATGGGTAACCTTTTTGAAAGAGAAGTCAGAGGCTTTAAAAAAATTTAAGGCTTTCAAAAAGTTGGTTGAAAATGAAATAGACAAAATGATTAAGTGTATTCGATCAGATAGAGGAGGAGAATTCAAATCAAATGAATTCGTAGAATTCTGTGAACAACATGGAATTAAAAGAGAATACTAAGTAGCAAGAACTCCTCAACAAAAATGGAGTAGTTGAAAGAAATAACATGACTGTTGAAAATATGGCTAGAGCTATGTTAAATGAATCTAAGTTATTAGATGGGTTTTGGAAAGAAGTGGTATTTACAGTTGTATATATAATTACTAGGGCTCAATTAAGGGTAAATTACCACAAAAATCCTTATGAGTTATGGAAAGGCAAACCTGCTACTGTAAAACATTTCAAGATTTTTGGAAGCAAATGCTACATAAGACGGGAAGATCAGAATTTGGGTAAATTTGATCCTAGATGTGATGAGGGATTTTTTCTTGGTTACTCTACAAAAATCAAGGCTTACAGATGTTACAACAAAAGAACTTGCACTATGGTAGAAAGTATGAATGTAACTATTGACAAAAAAATAGATTCCAAAGAATCAATTCAACAATATATATACCAAGAAGATGGATGTTGTCCAAAAGAATTTTGTGAGGAATCAGATAATGATGAAGAAGAAATGTGAAGGCTTATTCTTAAGACTCCTTCTAGGTATGTACATAAGCATCACCCGAAAGATAATATTATTGAGTATCCAGATGAAAGATAGATAAGAAGAAGAATAATAAAACCATCTCAGAAAGAAAATCTTTCTTTGCTATCTAAAATTGAGCCAAAATAATTCACTCAAGCTAGTGAAGATGAAGTTTGGATTAATGAAATGAATGAGGAATTGGATCAGCTAGAAAAAAGCAAGACTTGGGAACTTGTTCCATGACCAAAGGACAAAAATGTGATTGGCACAAAATGGGTTTTCAAAAATAAATTGAATGAAGAGGGGCAAGTGGTCAGAAACAAAGCAAGGTTAGTATGCAAAGGATATGCTCAGGTAGAAGAAATTGATTTTGATGAAACTTTTTCTCCTGTAGCATGACTTGAGGCCATAAGGATGTTTTTAGCATTCTCAAGTTTTAAGAACTTCAAGGTATATCATATGGATGTCAAGTTAGCTTTTCTAAACGGGGTTGTAGAGGAAGAGGTCTACATAGAACAACTAGAGGGATTCATACTAATAGATGCATCAGATCAGGTATGCATATGAAAAAGGCATTGTATGGTTTAAAGCAGGCTCCCAGAGCATGGTACTCAATATTGGATAAGTATCTACAGGAACAAGGGTTTAGGAAAGGAATTGCAAATAGTATTTTGTATATCAAGATTGAATGAAATCATCTTCTAATAGTAGTTGTTTATGTTGATGACATAATATTTGGAGAAAACAATGAAAAAATGTGCAAAGAATTTGCTAATAAAATGCAAAGTGAATTTGAAATGTCCATGCTTGGTGAATTATCCTTCTTTCTAGGTCTTCAAATTTCACAATCAAGAGGAGTGTTTCTTTCTCAAGCCAAGTATATCAGGGAGATGTTAAAAAAATTTAGGTTAGAAGATTGCAAACCGGTAAGTACTCCTATGATCACAGGGTGCAAGTTGAGTAAGGATGATGAATCTCTAGAGGCAGATCAGAGACTATACAAATCCATGATTGGTAGTTTACTACATGTTACAACTACAAGACCATATATAGTGCAGTCAGTGGGATTAGTAACAAGATTTCAAGAAGAACCCAAGAAAACACATGTAGCAGCAGTAAAAAGAATTTGCAGGTATCTAAAAGGAACTATGGACTTTGGGCTTTGGTATCCCAAAAGTGACAGGTTTTAAATTATAGCATATACAGATGCAGATTGGGCTGGTAGCATTGATGATAGAAAAAGCACAAGTGGAGGAGCTTTCTTTCTTGGAGAAAGTCTAGTCTCCTGGTTAAGTAAGAAATAAGTTTCAGTATCTCTATCTATAGCAGAGGCATAATACATTGCAACAGTAGGTGTTATGGATGAAGAGAACTTTAGAAGACTTCAGGATAAAGCATGATGAGCCCATTCCTATACTTTGTGATAATACTAGTGCCATATGTATCTCAAAGAATTTGACAATGCACTCTAGGACAAAGCATATTCCAATTAAGTATCATTTTCTGAGAACAAGTGTCAAATAAACAAGTTAGATTGGAGTATGTCACTACCAAGGAACAAATAGCAAATATTTTCACTAAACCACTCTCAAAGGAGACATTTGAGTATCTTCGAGGAAAACTAGGAGTAAGACTCCCACCCTATAATTAACCACCTCATGTGGAGGTGGAGGAGGGGCTAAGCTAAGAGGCTTAATTCTTAGCCCCAGGCCCAAAATGTGACCCTTTGCCATTGATGTCAAAGGGGGAGATATTTGTGTATTATGGGGAGAGTTTTTGGATATGAGGAGAGATTTGATATCTAAGAGAGCATTGAGCCAGGGGGAGCAAAAAAGAAGGTCAGAATTCAGTAAAAGGATTTGGGTTGCCATCAATGACAAAGGGGGAGATTGTTGGACATTTTGAGTCCCTAAGCTGAAATGTTGTCATTGATGTCAAAAGAGCAATAAATGTCAAAAGGATCTATGAAGGGTTTTTTTAAAAACCAAGGCAGGGAAAATAAAATTTTTTATTTAAAACCATGGACAACAGATTTGATTTGGGTTTCTAATTAAAACCCATGTTGGGCTTTTGTTTCATCGAAAAAGGTGCCCCGGTGATGGAGTTATTTGAGTTTTAATGTTGTGTTTACATTTTAATTATTTAAAATTTAAATTCAAATTTAAATGGAAAGTTTCCCGCCGGTGTCATCATGCAAATACAATTTTAATATTTTTTCTGACGTCTTCAAAGTGTTATCAAACACTATATAAAGGGGTGGCAATTAAACCAAATATTATCCTTGCTCTCGTGTGTTAATTGCCTTGGAATTCGAAAGAGCTCATGCGAATTGTTAAAAAGGAAGCAGTGAAGAAAGCGTAGCGATTTGGAAATCTCAAATGTGGTATGAGGCATGGTGCATTGGCATATCAATTTTTCTAATACTGTGGGCAGCACAAATATCAGGGATCAAATCCCCTTGATGGCAGTGTGTGGGAAGTGCTTTGGCGCTTTGTCCTTTCCGGCATGCGGAGGAATATTAAAGGTCCTTTTGGCCTTTGCTTTTCCAATGAGAGCTTTGGCTCAGTTGGAATATTATTCGTGACTAAGATGCTCGCGGTGTGTGGTGGATAGGGTTTCAAATCCCCTTGAGAGGAAAGTTGTGATTAAGTATGGCAGAATTTATGGACAACTTATTGGCATCAAAAAGGTATGGGCACATTCTCCTATTGATTGTTTGTGGTGGTTGATTTCTGAAATATCATTGGAGAGAAAAGGATTTATTATGGTTTCCTTTATGAAAATGATTGGTTAAATGCTTCAACGTTTTCTGGTTTGTGAGTTATATTTAAACCTTATTTTATGAGCATTGTTGTTGAAGACCATTAATGATGAAATGAACTTGAACCTAAGTTAGAAAAGAACATGAGTATCTTTGTTATGTGAAACTTGTGATTGAGCATTGTTGGAAACATTTTAAGTTGGTTAATACATGCTTGGACTAGGGTTTGTGAGGATGGATTATTCTTTGAGTTGATTGGTTGAGTTGAGGTGGTTAAGACTAGTCAAGTGGATGTATGTGGTTGTTCAAGTTTCTAGAAACAAACTATTCAATATTCTAATTTGAGTTGACATTGAGATTTGAGCATAGAACATATAGAGTCTCTAACAATTCTCTTTATGCTTCCATTGAGTTGAGATTGGGATTTGAGTATAGAATATATAGAGTCTCTAACAATTCTCTTTATGCTTCTATGAGATTGATTTGATATATTGATTGTACATTGAGCTTAGAACATATTGAGTCTCTAAAAAATTCTCTTTATGATTCTATGTGATTGAGACAAGTCTTTGAGAAGGCTTGTGGACTGATTTGAGTTAAGCTTTTGTGAAAGCTTGCTAAGCATATTTGAGCAAGTCCAAGAGAGGACTTATTGAGCAGATTTGAGCAAATCCAAGAGAGGACTTATTGAGAAAATTTAGATAGGTTTTGTGTGAACCTGTTGAGCAGATTTAGATAGATTTTGTGTGAACTTGTTGAGAAGATTTAGATAGGTTTTGTGTGAAACTTTTGAGAATATTTGAGCAGGTTTTAAGTAAACCTATTGAGCAGAATTGTACTAGACTGACTGTACTATGTTTAGTGCAAGATATTGAACAGAACTGTGCTATACCGATTGAACTGTGTTTGGTATAGTATTGAGACAGAGATTTGGAGGTGATAGAATATAGAGGACATAGTCTCAATGGATAGAGATCCAGTATCCAGGATAATTAAAGACAAGATCTAAGTGAGAAGTATTTAAGTGGAGAGAGATCCACCAGTCAGTGCAACATAGAGATAGAGTCTTCTAGAATATCACTAGCCAAAGTAGAAGGGGAAAGAGTTCTCCTGTGGAAGAGATCCACAAACTTGAGATTAGGGGATCAGAATCTCCTTTGGACCGAGGTCCATAAACATTGTAATTTGGGAAGGATTCCCAAGAGATCATTTGAGAAATATTTAGAAGAAATATTTTCTCTGTGGAGGTAGCCCACATTGGGTGAACCACATTAAAATGGTGTCTCTTATGTGTGTGATGCTTTGTGTGATGTTTATGGTTTTATTTATGCTGATGCTTCTATTTGGAAAAAACTTTTATGTTATATTGTTCACCCCCCCTCTCAGTATAAGCATATGTTCCTCAAAAACCAGTGGAGATGCAGTACCGAATGATAACTTTCCAATCTTTAGAACCACTTAAGGCTCGAAGAATCCATTTAGTAGATAAAGAAAAACATTTTCTTTGAAAATCATGCAGTCCCATACCTCCTAATTTTTTGGGAAGACAACAAATTTCCCAGGCAACTCTATGAAACCCTCATTTATGTGATGAGTTAGCCCAAATAAAATCCATTAAAAGCTTTTCCAACTTTTTATAGTAGGCTTGAGAAGGGACCCAAAAAGATGAATAGTACACATGAGTAGAAGCAATAATTTTGGAACACACCTGAAACTTACCAGCTAGAGTAAGTTATTTGGTGATCCAAAAGGAAGTTTTTTCTCTACTTTTTGTAAAATATAATTCTACAAGATAGCAAGGGAACTCTGGAAAGTAAATGGTATGCCAAGGAATTTAAACATCTCCCCTGGTTAGATCCAACACCACTGGAAGCTTTCAAGTCAGCTTGGAAGGTCCAAAGAGGATTGCCTATATAATGAGGTCTTCCTCCATTGAATGCTAGATCCTGATGCATTGTAAAAAATATCTAGAAAATCTAGAGCCTGTTTGACAGAGCATTCATCCTCATGAAGAGTAAAAAAATAATCATCTACAAAATATCCATTTATAAGTTGAGAAGATTATTAAGTTAAATAAATACCCCTAATATTACCTTGAATCACTTGGTTATCAAGAAGGTATCCAAAAGATTCAGCTGTCAATATGAAAAGAGGATCCAAAGGACAACCCTGTCTGATAGATCTAAACAATCCAATTTATTTAGACTAACAATTTTTCAAAGTAAGCACAACTGAAGCATCCACAAAAAGCATACTAACCAAGCTCAAGAAATGTGGCCCAAAACCAAGAGCTTGAAGCATGGTAAGGATGAAATTCCATTCAATCCTATCATAGGATTTATCAAAATCAATATTGATGAAAATCACATTTTTTTGAGTGGCTCTAGCCCGTTCCATGCCATCCCAAACAATAATTACATTATCCAGAATATATCTGCTCTATACAAACCCAGTTTGCTCAGGATGAATAATAAGTAGCAACAAAGGTCTAAGGCGTAAGGCCAAAGCCTTAGAAATAATTTTGTAACTCACATTGAGTAAAGTAATAGGTCTCCAGTTGGTGAGCACTTCTAGATCCCCATACTTAGGGATGGATTTAATATTACCCTTATTAGTTATAGAACCTAAAGAGCCAAAATCCATTGCTTCCTGATAAACATACAGTAAATATGGGCCAACCATGTCCCAATACTCCTTATAAAATTCACAAGGAAATCCATCTAATCCTGGAGCTTTATCATTGGCCATCCTGGATAGGGCTTCAACAAGATCATCCAATGACAAAGGATGCTCACAAGCTTCCTTTTGAAGAGCTAAAATCTTCTTAGGAACAACTGCACAACAAGTTTGAATTGTAGCCTGTCGTTCAGGAGTTAACTCTTGAGAAGCAAAAACTTGCTAATAATGCTTGAATTTTTTTTTAATAATATGAGGAAGTGAAGTCCAAGGAATCCCTGCATCCTAAATAACATTGAATTGAATGGATTGTCTCAAGGGATTTATTTTTTGAAAAAATTCTTTTGAAACCCTATCACCAATTTTCAGCTAGTGAAGTCAAGCATGAAATTGAGCTCCCCTTGCTTCATAAAACTCAAGTTTTTTTTGCTCATGCCTAAGACTTGCAACTTGGGCTTGAAGAATAGAGATTAGAGGGATCACTTCTAGTCTAACAAAAGTGTGAACCAGTTAAGATTTAAGGGTTGCATTAGAGATTCTTCTTTGCTTGGAAACTTCAACTCCTAAATTCCTGAGAAGAACAGTTGTTTTGGAGATAGCTTCATTCCACTAGGAAATTCTACCATGAATTCCAGTTGGTCTAGCTAAATCTTGTGAATATGAGAAGACATAGCTTGATGTTTCAAAAAATAAACATTCCGATAAAATTGAGACTTGAACTGATGATGCGGAGGTGGAGAATAAGAGATGGAAAACACAATGGGAGCATGATAAAAAAGAGTGGTATTAGGAACAATTGAAATAAAGAGAATAGGAGTTGAAAAGTGATGGAAATGAAAAAGAGAATGTTCAGATAGCATAGCTCTATAAAACAACTTCAAAATACGAGCATTTACAACTTGAAATTTGGACCAAGTATACCACATAGACTCAGGAAAATCAAAGGGTATAAAGTAGGAATTAGGGTCACTCAGCCCAAGTTTATTTTTGAAAAAAAACCATGCTTCCCGCTCACTAATATTCCAACGCATAGGGAGCAAGCCAATTTTGTCAATCAATTTCTCCACCATATTGAAATCACCACACACCATCCAAACTGCTTTAGGTAGGGAAAGAGCAATCCATCACCATAAAGCACACCTTTATGGTGCATTATTAGAAACATATACATTAATCAAACCAAAAGGGATACCACCAACTTCAAAAAGAGCCCAAACTACTTGATTTTAGGGGTCCACCCCCATGTGACAAGATGAGAATGACATCTGGGATAAATAAAAGTGATAGCTCCTCCTCTACTAGGAGTATGATGGGAATAAAAAAACTTACTTGTCAGCCATAAAAAGGTACAAGTACTATCCAAAATGAATTCAACAACCTTAACTTCTTGCAAATACAAAAAATCGAAACTGCCATGCAGGCGAGCAACATTCTGAATCTCTCTACAGACTTGATATTTTCAAAATGGATCCATCAATATTCTTAAATTCTAGGACAAAAAAATCATTGCAAATGATCGAGGTTAATTCCCTTGGAAACAACTTTAGAATCTCCTAAATCTCCTAGGGAAGTGTATGAATTACTGAGAAATCATTTATGATTTTCTCTAAGAAAGTCAATCTGCCATCTCTTTTCTTGATGTAATCCCTCATGATCTAGACTACATGAATGGTGGGACTTAGAGAATGACACATCCTTTGGTAAAGCTTGCTTAATAATGGAAGGAGCAAGATCATCAGGTGAAGAAGATACTAGAGGTGGTGAAACTCCATATATAGCAGGTTCAAAAGGGGAACCTCTTGGTGTCGATGGAGATAGTTACACTGGAGCAGTTGGATCTAAAAGGGTTGGCATGCGTGGTGCTAAAGGTTTTTGTACTGGAGGGTTGGAACTAGAACCTCCCTGCAACACCAACTGCTTAGGTGGACAGTTTTTCCCGTTTTTCACTATATTCCATTCATCTAGAGGATTCTTGGCTCCTAGATCTGGAACTGTCAGAGCAAGGGGAGGAACACAAGCTTATACTGAGAGGGGGGTGAACAATATAGCGCCCACTTTTTACTTTCTTTCCAAACCAATATCAATTAGTGTCCTCAATTGCAATAACCAAATATAGAAGTGTGCATTAATAACATAGATAGCAATAGTAAGCAAGTGCACAAATCATCACACACAATTGAGACACAAGATTTAACGTGGTTCCCCCAATGTGGGGTAGTCCACAAGATATTCTCCTTATAATATTTCATAAAGAAATAGGGATCCTTATCCCAATACAAATGATTACTTTGATCTTCTCAAAGCTAGGCTATCTTGATCTGCTCAGGTGGGCTCCATTGATCTGCTCAGCTAGGCTATCCACTGATCTTCTCAGCTAGGCTATCCACTGATCTACTCAGCTAGGCTATCCATTGATCTTCTCAGCTAGGCTATCCACTGATCTGCTCAGCTAGGCTATCCATTGATCTTCTCAACTAGGCTATCCATTGATCTGCTTAGCTAGGCTATCCACTGATCTGCTCAACTAGGCAATTAGTGTTGATGTGTTTTCTATTTCTATCCTATCTCTTTCACTACTCATAAATCTACCTCAATGCCTTCTCACAAGGCTCAAAAAATCCTGCTCAAATGTTGTCCCAAATATATCCTCAAAGCCTTCACAAAAGGCTCAAACAATCCTACTCAAATGTTATCCCAAATATGTTCTCAAATCCTTCACAAAAGGCTCAAAAATCAAATCTATCCAAATCTATCCAAAATCCTTCTCAAAGGCTCAACCAATCATGCACAAAAGTTGTCTCAAATCTGTCCAAAAATTTTGTCCCAAAAGCCTTCTCAAAGGCTCAACCAATCATGCACAAAAGTTGTCTCAAATCTATCTAGAAATTTTGTCCCAAAAGCCTTCCCAAAGGCTCAACCAATGACTCTCAAGTAGCACTCAAATCTCAACCACAAATCAATGAAGGCAAGGCTCAATGATGAACTCAACAATGGATAACAAATGAATGATGACAATACTCAACAATGTGCTCAATAATGAATGGCAATGTACTCTTCAATGGATGACAACAATGATCCACAATGATCTCAACAATGTATGACAAATGATCTCTCAAATGGATGACAACAATGCTCAATAATGTACTCTCAAATGGATGACAACAATGCTCAACAATGTACTCTCAAATGGATGACAAATGAGCTCTCTAATGGAAACCTCTCCAAGCAATAACAATGAGGACTTCAACCAACCAAGGACAATCTCCACAAGTGATAGCAATAGGTTCTCAATAATATCTTCCTCATGCAATGTCAATAAGCTCTCAAGAAACAAGCACAACTCCCTCAAGCAAAGAGCTCTCAAATAGCCAACAATGATCTCCTCAAATGAAAGACAAATGTATCCACAAGTGACTAGCAAATGATCTCCTCAATGGTCTCAAATAGTGGCAATGGACTTAACAAGTAACCAACAATAATCTCCTCAAAGCAATAGCAAAAACCTCCTCAATAATGGCAATACTCTCAATGAACTCCACTAAAGCAATCATGGAACTCAAGCATCAATTTTATCCATAAAATTGATTTTCTAATCCATCCACTTCCTCTCAATAGCCAAGGCACATAATCAAGCAATTTGTCTTCAACTTCAAACCCTAACTCATGTGCATGTCTTCTAACTCAAGGTAGCAATTAACTAGGTCTCAAGTTCCTAGTTTAATTTCATAATTAAATCATGCACTAGGACATATAACAAGTTCAACACTTTTCAACCTTATGACTCCCTAATTTCATTAACACATACAACAAGCACCTATGCTTTTATTTTTAATTCCACACCTTATAACTCCACATACAACAATCACAAATATTTAACTTCACACCTTATAACTCCCTAAGCACATACAACAATCATTTATTTTCACTAAATACCTTATGACTCCCTAGTTATAATAGAAATGATTTTCAATGCACCAAAACTTTGGCAATAACAAATATTACCATGCGCTAGAGATAAATACCTTTTTATGAAATTTGTAGCCTTTGCAACCTTCAAAATTATTAATGCCTTTGCCAAAATTAATGCGCCTTCACCACCTTTGAAATTGTTAATGCTTTGCCAAAAATCAATGTGCCTTCACACCTTCAAAATCGTCAATGCCTTGCCAAAAATCAATGCGCCTTCACACCTTCATGGGAGTCAAACTCTGTTCCTCTCACCTAGCACTGTGAGGCGCTTACCACGTGGGCATTAGCCCACATTGGGATATTAATCCCAAACACCCAACTTGTCCTGCGCTTCAAATCTGAAAACTTGAATTGCCTTTCTTAGCAAAATACTTTGCCCTTGGCGGGATTCGAACAATGAACCTACCTTGTGCAAAGTTCATGCGCTACCAACTACGCTATAGGCTCCTCCGTGACATCACTTTCCCACACTATTTACTTGACCTTGCTCTCAAATCAAAAGTTATTTATCCTTCTTTCTTCGTTGCTCCCCTTTCGATGACTCTCTCTCATGCGCTATGTCAAGTCTTCAATAAACAAAGGTTTTTACCTTTTATTTATATGCACCTCCATGCCTTCGAATGACGTCGATGAATATTTATTTATCTCCCCAACCTTTGCACGTCGACGGATAATATAATACAACCTTAGACCTTAGAATTATTAAATAAAAATTTAATAATTCACCTTTTAACTTTGAATTGGGATATCTCCTTCATTCTTTTGAATTTCGTCATGAAACTTTTTGCACCTAGGTTTTATTGGAAAACCTTTTCATCCATCATAATTTGGAGAAGTCTTAGCATAGTGGTTTTAATGAAAAACCCTTTCCAATGGTTTTAATGAAAACCCTTTCCATTGGTTTTAATAAAAAACCTTTCCATCGGTTTTAATAAAAACCCTTGCCATTGGTTTTAATAAAAACCTTTACCATTGGTTTTAATAAAAACCATTAATATAATATTTAAAAAATTAAATATTATATGCCTCTTGTGCCACAAAACACTGTATATATCCTTGCTCTCCAAAATATCATAAATGATTATTTATGAAGTGCTTTTGCCACCAAAACTCAATGTGATCCATGTGACATCAATGACAACACAAAATAACTCAAATTGCCAACAATCTCCCCCTTTGTCATTGATGGCAACACCTCTAATGCAAATCACCACAATCACTGCAAAAGCCATTTCTGAAAATCAAAGCTGCTCCCCTTGACTCAATACTCTCTATGGAGGCTGCTCCCCCTATCTCAATGTTCTCTTTGGAGGCTGCTCCCCCTAACTCAATGCTCTCCCCCTTACTCAAATCTCTCCCCCTTTGACATCAATGGCAAAAGGGACACCTATGGGGCTAAAATATATGACTCTTAAGCTTAGCCCCCTACCACCTTCTCTCTTGAGGTGATTAATTTTGGGGTGGGAGTACATTTACTCCCATATTACATTGTTCCTTTCCTTTGTCAACTTCCTTCCACATCTTTTTGATATCCTTTTCTTGATGAGTTACTTGATCTTCTTGTCTTGAACCTGTTTGACCTTCTTGCCTTGAAATTGCTTGACCTTCTTGCCTTGAACCTATTTGGAATTGAGTCCTACACCATCTTGCAATATGTCCAAAGTTATTGCAATTAAAACACTTGATATTGTAGCCTTTGGATGGTGCCCATATCCTGAATTCTTTCTTGAAATCATTTCCATATCCATTCCTTTCCTGAACCTTGTATTGTGAAGCTCTGTTTCCATAATCATTTTGACCATGACCTCTGAATTGTGCAGCTCTATAATCAAAACCATATTGCTCATTTCCTTTGCACTGAGAAGCTCTATGACCAATCTTGTTGCATAAGAAGCAATGTCCCTGAAAACCATACCTTCTTCCTTTGAAGTTCCTTCTAGCAAAATCAAACTTCTTTGATCCATAGACCCTGCAATGTATAGCCCTGTGTCCAAATCCATTACAAGAAAAACAATGTCCTTGAAAAGCCCTTTGTTCATGCCTTGGTTCCTCATACCTTTCTTGACCTTTATCCTTGTGATCATATTTGACTTGTGCATTGTATCCTTGATCCTTCTTTGTGGTATCCAAATCTTCTTCCTTAACTTCTTCCTTGCTTTCTTCTTCAAGAATTTCTTTGCTTCTTGAACTTGATTCACCTATCTCAAAACAAGATCCAAACTAGATATTTGGAGCCATAGGAGCTTTGGAACTTTCTTCATGAATCTTAGGTGCTTCCTTGCTTTCATATTTTAGAACTTCCTTTCCTTTTGAGTGTGACTCCCCAAACCTGAAATATGAGACCTTTGGTGCTTTGGAACCTTCCTCTTCTTTCTCTTCATTTGTGTCAAATAGCAAATTGGCACACATCTCTATAGCCTCTGAAATGCAAGTATCCATTTATGCTGCTTCCTTTTCTTTGGGAACCAGTTCTTCCTTATAGATTTCTGAAACAAAACCTCCTGATACAAATAGAGGTCCTTGTGTGTTTATTTTTTATTTCCCTTCTTCATAACCAAGCCCTGTCTTTATAGATGGATCTCGTTGTAAATCCAAAAAGTTATCCAAATTTTTTGAATTCCTTTGAAATCATGCTAACTTATTTATGTAGGTCCCCAAAAATTTTTGATCTTCTTCTTCTAATTGATTACATATTTCTTTCTTCTTCTTCAATTGCTCAGAAATAGTGATGCCAAGCTCTTTTGTTTCTTGAAGCTCTTTTTCCAAACCTTGAATGTGTCGATTAAGCATTACTTTGACCTTTTCATTTTCATGAACCTTATTTTCAAGCCTTTTGATTTTCCTTTTCAATATCTTGATTTTATTTTCTTGTTTTGTGGATTCCTCTTCTTCATCATCACTGCTACTGGAATTGTCACTAGAACTACTGCTAGAACTATTACTGGAACTACTGCTTTCTTTTTCCACAAATAAACTTTTCTTGTTGCAATTGTTGTAGTACATGCAATCATCATCTAAATGCCCAAAGTCTCCACATATGAAGCATTTTAGTATTCTTAGACCCTTCTTGTACCTATTTTCTTGCTCAATGGCTATAGCAAGCTCTTCATGTCATTCTTCGATAGATATATCCTCTTCTTTAACTTCAATACCTAGGAATAGGTGTTCTTGCCTTTCTTCACTTATTCCAAAGAATGTACATTCTTCTTCATCTGATTGGTCTTCATTGTTGTGATCTGAACCATCACTTGCTTCTTCAATGTAGAAAGTTTTCTTATTCTTACGAAAACTCTTCTTCTTCTCATGCTTGCTTTGCTTGTACCTGTCCTCTTTGTCATGCTTATGCTTTCCTTCTTCTTTTCTTCTGTGACCCTATTTTTCATCATCACTATTTTCTTCATGTGGACACTTGTTTGCATAGTGACCATAATCACCACACTTGTAGCATTTGACTTTCTTCATATCCCTATAATTCCTTGAGTCCTTTTTCCTTTTGATGAAGTTAGCTTCCTCATCATTATCTGAATATCTATCTATCTCTGGATCTTTCCCTTTATTTTTCTCTAAAGCTTTGAATGCAATTTCTTTCTTTGGAGCCTGATGCTTATCTATCCTCATCTCATAAGTTGTGAGAGTTCCTTGTAGTTCTTCCATTGTTAGCTTGTCGATATTCATTGTTTCTTCTATCGCTGAAACCTTTGCATCATACTTCATGGGAAGTGATCTCAAAACCTTTTGAGTAACATCTGATTCTTTCATCTCAAATCCTAGACCTCTCATGGTGTTAGCAATCTCATCAACTCGAAGCAAGAACTTTGTAATATCTTCAGAATCTTCCATTTTCAATTCTTCGAATATTTTTCTATGAGTTTGTAGTTTTGCCAACTTTACCTTGGAATCTCCTTCATAGGTATTCCACAACTTGGTCCACATTTCATTAGCTGAATTACATACCATGACCTTTGCAAAATCTATCTCATGAAGCCCACTCAGAATACAATTCATTGCCTTTGCATTGATCTCAACCAATTTCTTGATAGTCTTATCTGTCTCGGGATCACCTTCAACCTTATACTCTTTTGCAACCATCTTCCATACCTCATATCCCTGTGATATCAAATAGTTCTTCATTCTCATGCTCCAAAAAGCATAATTGTTACCATCAAACAGTGGAGCCTTACTTGTAGATGATCCATTCTATGAAGCCATCTGTGTTCTTGTAGAATCTACCCTCAAGCTGTTAGCCTTTTCGAAGGAACCCACTCTGATACCAATTGAAGAACACAAGCTTATACTGAGAGGGGGGTGAACAGTATAGCACCCACTTTTTACTTTCTTTCCAAACCAATATCAATTAGTGTCCTCAATTGCAATAACCAAATATAGCAGTGTGCATTAATAACATAGATAGCAATAGTAAGCAAGTGCACAAATCATCACACACAATTGAGACACAATATTTAACATGGTTCCCCCAATGTGGGGTAGTCCACAAGATATTCTCCTTATAATATTTCACAAAGAAATAGGGATCCTTATCCCAATACAAATGATTACTTTGATCTTCTCAAAGCTAGGTTATCCTGATCTTCTCAGGTGGGCTCCATTGATCTACTCATCTAGGCTCTCCATTGATCTGCTCAGCTAGGCTATCCACTAATCTACTCATCTAGGCTATCCACTGATCTACTTAGCTAGGCTATCCATTGATCTACTTAGCTAGGCTATCCACTGATATGCTCAGCTAGGCTATCCATTGATCTGCTCAACTAGGCTATCCATTGATCTGCTCAGCTAGGCAACTAGTGTTGATGTGTTTTCTATTTCTATCCTATCTCTTTCACTTCTCATAAATCTACCTCAATGCCTTCTCACAAGGCTCAAACAATCCTACTCAAATGTTGTCCCAAATATATCCTCAAATCCTTCACAAAAGGCTCAAACAATCCTGCTCAAATGTTGTCCCAAATATGTTCTCAAAGCCTTCACAAAAGGCTCAAACAATCCTGCTCAAATATTATCCCAAATCTGTCCTCAAAGCCTTCCCAAAGGCTCAACCAATCATGCACAAAATTTGTCTCAAATCTATCCAGAAATTCTATCCCAAAAGCCTTCCCAAAGGCTCAACCAATCATGCACAAAAGTTGTCTCAAATCTGTCCAAAAATTTTATCCCAAATGCTCAACCAATGACTCTCAAGTAGCACTCAAATCTCAACCACAAATCAATGAAGGCAAGGCTCAATGATGAACTCAACAATGGATAACAAATGAATGATGACAATACTCAACAATGTGCTCAACAATGAATGGCAATGTACTCTTCAATGGATGACAACAATGATCCACAATGATCTCAACAATGTATGACAAATGATCTCTCAAATGGATGACAACAATGCTCAATAATGTACTCTCAAATGGATGACAACAATGCTCAACAATGTACTCTCAAATGGATGACAAATGATCTCTCAAATGGAAACCTCTCCAAGCAATAACAATGAGGACTTCAACCAACCAAGGACAATCTCCACAAGTGATAGCAATAGGTTCTCAATAATATCTTCCTCATGCAATGTCAATAAGCTCTCAAGAAACAAGCACAACTCCCTCAAGCAAAGAGCTCTCAAATAGCCAACAATGATCTCCTCAAATGAAAGACAAATGTATCCACAAGTGACTAGAAAATGATCTCCTCAATGGTCTCAAATAGTGGCAATGTACTTAACAAGTAACCAACAATAATCTCCTCAAAGCAATAGCAAAAACCTCCTCAATAATGGCAATACTCTCAATGAACTCCACTAAAGCAATCATGGAACTCAAGCATCAATTTTATCCATAAAATTGATTTTCTAATCCATCCACTTCCTCTCAATAGCCAAGGCACATAATCAAGCAATTTGTCTTCAACTTCAAACCCTAACTCATGTGCATGTCTTCTAACTCAAGGTAGCAATTAACTAGGTCTCAAGTTCCTAGTTTAATTTCATAATTAAATCATGCACTAGGACATATAACAAGTTCAACACTTTTCAACCTTATGACTCCCTAATTTCATTAACACATACAACAAGCACCTATGCTTTTATTTTCAATTCCACACCTTATAACTCCACATACAACAATCACAAATATTTAACTTCACACCTTATAACTCCCTAAGCACATACAACAATCATTTATTTTCACTAAATACCTTATGACTCCCTAGTTATAATAGAAATGATTTTCAATGCACCAAAACTTTGGCAATATCAAATATTACCATGCACTAGAGATAAATACCTTTTTACGAAATTCGTAGCCTTCACAACCTTCGAAATCATTAATGCCTTTGCCAAAATTAATGCGCCTTCACCACCTTCGAAATCGTTAATGCTTTGCCAAAAATCAATGCGCCTTCACACCTTCAAAATCGTCAATGCCTTGCCAAAAATCAATGCACCTTCACACCTTCATGGGAGTCAAACTCTGTTCCTCTCGCCTAGCACTGTGAGGTGCTTACCACGTGGGCACCAGCCCACATTGGGATTTAATCCCAAACACCCAACTTGTCCTACGCTTCGAATCTAAAAACCCGAATTGCCTTTCTTAGCAAAACACTTTGCCCCTGGCGGGATTCGAACAACGAACCTGCCTTGTGCAAAGTTTGTGCGCTACCAACTGCGCTATAGGCTCCTACGTGACGTCACTTTCCCATGTTGTTTACTTGACCTTGCTCTCAAATCGAAAGTTATTTATCCTTCTTTCTTCGTTGCTCCCCTTTCGACGACTCTCTCTCATGCGCTATGTCAAGTCTTCAATAAACAAAGGTTTTTACCTTTTATTTATATGCACCTCCATGCCTTCGAATGACATCGGTGAATATTTATTTATCTCCCCAACCTTTGCACGTCGATGGATAATATAATACAACCTTAGACCTTAGAATTATTAAATAAAAATTTAATAATTCACCTTTTAACTTTGAATTGGGATATCTCCTTCATTCTTTTGAATTTCGCCATGAAACTTTTTGCACCTAGGTTTTATTGGAAAACCTTTTCATCCATCATAATTTGGAGAAGTCTTAGCATAGTGGTTTTAATGAAAAACCCTTTCCAATGGTTTTAATGAAAACCCTTTCCGTTGGTTTTAATAAAAAACCTTTCTATCGGTTTTAATAAAAACCCTTGCCATTGGTTTTAATAAAAACCTTTACCATTGGTTTTAATAAAAACCATTAATATAATATTTAAAAAATTAAATATTATATGCCTCTTGTGCCACAAAACCCTGTATATATCCATGCTCTCCAAAATATCATAAATGATTATTTATGAAGTGCTTTTGCCACCAAAACTCAATGTGATCCATGTGACATCAATGACAACACAAAATAACTCAAATTGCCAACACAAAAATATTGTGCAATTTGAACTTATTAGCCATAAGTGGTCAATCTTTAATTTTGTGCTCTACTGATTGACAACGGTAATAGGTGTTGGGAAAATTAATGTACACAACACACTGTGTAAAAACCTTGTCACTAATATTCAGGTCAATAGACTCAGTAAGGTCCTTGGAAAGATCAACTTTGACACACACACGCCTGTTAGGACGAACATTATAGAATTTATTTGGTTCTAAGAAGACCACCTTCCCAAGGGTGGAAGTAATAATTTGCAATAATGGCCAAAGGTTTATCGGAAGACCAAGGAACTCAGCCCAAACAGGCACTTCCAGAGAAGCCTCATCATTGATAGAGAAATATTTGGACCACTGTTGAAAGATAAGCAAATATCTTCGGACATACCAGGGACCCCAACTAAAAAATTCTTATGCATGTTGAGCATCAACAAAGCGAAAAAGAAAAAACCCCTTTGATAAATTTTGGATATTCTCTATCTTAATGCCATAAGGTTACCAATACTGCTGAATTCAAGATCGGATCAAAGTATCATTCGGGATACGATCCAAGAAATATCCTATCAGGGTATGCCATTCTAGCCACTTCCATGCATTATCAAACTCAATAACAGGAATTTCAACAACATGATTGGCATTGTTACCTTGTGGAAAAATTTCAGCACGAACTTGTGAGACCTCTTCCCTAGCACAATTCCTTGCTCCGGTAGCTTCAACATAAGTTGAAGCTACCGGCTGTGCGACAACCATGAAAAGACGAAGGCAGATTCTTAGCTCCTAGGGTTTTCTCAGCTCCTAGGGTTTGTTCATCTAATTTTTTTAGTTTATTTTATTTTGAAGTTCAATTTTGTCACAAAGTCCATTTATATATTTATTACATGATTGTTATTTATTTTATAATTTATTTTTTATTAAATAATTAATATATATATATATATATATTTTAAATATATTTTTAAAGATAATTCAAGTTCAATTCTTAATAGATATAGGTTTAATTGTGTGTGAATGACTGGTGGTTGATCCTAAGTCAATTATATTAACCTCATTATAAACTAAAATTGTTGGAAATATGAGCAAGATTTGTTGTGATTGATTTCAAAAGGCAGTTTCAGTGAGCAGTGCAAGAGGAAGGACTTCAAGAATCAGTTTTAGAAATAAGGTGTCTACAGGAGAAGTTAGAAGGTCCAAGAAAAATAATATTATGATATTTTATTAAAATATTAAAGGTCTAATGGAAATACCCAAAGCAATTAAATTAGTTATAAATTTTTATAATAATTTCATTATTAATTAATTTGTAATTTAATATGGTTATTAAATTAATTATAAGTTAATTGTAATAATTTTATTATTAATTAAATTATAATATAATTTAATTAACCCTAAAGTTAGGGTTGCAATTCAAAAAGAAATGTGTCGATGCCATAAATTAAATCCCTTTTACGATGTCTAAAAAAAATTGTGGCATATTGGTATAAATACCATATGCCTTAGTGGCAAATATCTGACCTTCGTTCGAATTCAAAAAGGCCTGTGATTAATGTGATTAATGTGATTTCTTGCGAGGAAGAAGTCAATTTTTTTTTGTCATGTGTGTGCCAACGAAGGAATAAGTTTGGAAAGTCTTTAAGCCTCATATTCATTCGACAGGTTGGCCTGGTGGCAAATGGTTGTGACTTAGTACTTTGGTAAGCGAGAGGACCCACGATCGAATCTCGATTGCAGTGTTCATGAGTGTTTTTTTTGGGCATCAAAGGAAGCAACATATTTTTGTTTAGGTGCCAATAGGGGAGGATATAGAGCATGGCGTGCTCTTTTCTCCCAAGGTGAATACCTAGCTCACGCTGTGGTTGGAGCCGTGGCTAAGGCACTGGTAGAAACACATCATGGGTTCGATTCCCACCAAGGGAAAAAAGGTATTTAAATTTTTTAAATTTAATTTTTGTCCTAAGGTTGTTTGGCATAAGGTTTTTAGGGAGATATAAGGGCTATGAAAATTAATTTTTATATTGTGATTTTTGGTGACTAGAATATTGAATGGAGTGATAAGACATTAGATGGTTTTGAATGTTATATCAAAATAGAGTTTAATTTATTTAATATTTGAAAGGAGTAATAATATTAATTGAGTTCTCATGTTGTGAATGGTGAAAATAATTTGTGAGAAAATTATTGATTAAATTCTAAGAAGGTTTTTACTACCTAACCCTTAAAATTGGCAAAGAGAATAATTGTGATTGAGATAGGTTTTTAAGGGTACTTCTTAATCAAACAAAAAGGTATGGGCACATCTTCCTTGTGAGTGCTAAGTTGGATGTTGTGAATGCTAAGTTGGAGTGAACAGGGTTGTTTGATAAGCATTGTTGAGTTTGATTGTTAAAGGTTTTTCTAGAATAAAGGTTGAAGATAGAAACCTTGTTTGATAAGAATTGTTGGAAATATTGAATGAACCTTCATATGCATGATTAGGGTTTGTGAAAGAACATGAGTATTAATTTTATGTGAATTTGTGAACTATCTTGAACTCGGGTTTGTGAATGAACATGAGTATCATTGTTATGTGATATTGGTTGATAAGTATTGTTGGAAATAATTGAGTGAGTGTTCATATGCTTGGACTAGGAATTTTAAGCAAGGAGTATTTCATTGAGTGATTGATTGAGTGGAGTTGATTGAGCCTAGTCAAGTGGAAGTGTTGAAGTGATAGTTCTAATTCTGTGAAAAAAATTGTTCTATATTCTTATTTAATTTGAGAAAGAGATTGAAAGTGGTTAAGCATTGTGATGAGTGTGAAGCATATTGAGTCTCTAACAATTCTCTATATGTTTTTGTGAGATTGAACAAGTTTCTGTGTGAAGCTTGTTTGTGTGATTGAAGAAATATTTTGTGTTAGATTGAGTTGAGGTGAGTAAGCTTTTGTGGAAGCTTACAATACATATTTGAAGCAAGTCTTGGTGAATGCTTGTTGAGCAGATTAGACAAGTTCTAGTGAGGACTTGTGGAGCAGAGTTGAGGCAAGTCTTGGTGAAGACTTGTGGATAGATTAATGTGAGCTTTTTGTGGAAGCTTACAAGGCATATTTGAGACAAATCTTTTGGAATACTTGAGAGCAAAGTTGATTGATTTTTTCAAACCTTAAATTAAGGTTTGGGGTAGATCTAGTAGATTTGATTTGTGATTGAGTCAAGTTTTGTGTTAAGGCTTGAGGATAAATTTGAGGATAGATTTGTGCTATACCGAAGGATTGTGTTTAGTGCAAATTTGAGGATAGATATTGAGCAGTTTTGTGCTAGATCGATGGACTATGTTTAGTGTAGATTTTAGGACAGATATTGAGCATATTTGTGCTAGATCGAAGGATTGTGTTTAGTGCATATTTGAGGATAGATATTAAGAAGATTTGTGCATACCGAAGGACTATGTTTAGTGCATATTTGAGGATAGAGATTGAGCAGATTTGTGCTAGACCTAAGGACTATTTTTATTGCATATTTGAGGACAAATATTGAGCATATTTGTGCTAGATCGAAGGACTATGTTTAGTGCATATTTGACGACATATATTGAGTAGATTTGTGCTAGACTAAAGGATTGTGTTTAGTATAGATTTGTGACAGAGCTGAGAGTAAGCTTTGGAGATGACAGAATATAGAGGACAAAAATATCCAGTGGATAGAGGTCCATTAGCTAGGGTAGTGAAAATAGGTCTTCTGTGTGAGGGTAAGAGTCTTCTGTGGATAGAGATCCATAAGCAAGTACAGTGGAGGTATCAGTTCTTCTATAATATCACCAATCAGAGCTAAGGAGAAAGAGTTCTCTTGTGAATAGAGATCCATGAACTTGATTAGGGGATTGGTGTCTTCTTTGGATAGAGGTCCATAAACATTGTAATAGGGAAAGGATTCCCAAGAGATTTGTTGAGAAAATTTTAGTAAAATATTTTCTCCGTGGAGTAGCCCACATTGGGTGAACCACGTTAAATTGGTGTCTCTATTGTGTGTGGTGATTTGTGCATTGCTTTGATTACTTCTATTGATATTGCTATTGATACATTGTATAATATTGATTTGGAAAGAAAAGTAAAAAGTGGTCTTATACTATTCACCCCCCTCTCAGTCTAAGCTTGTATTCTTCAAAAATATATGAAAAACCCATCATATATATACATATAATATAATTCCTTGATATGATGAGTCCCATAAATTTAAATTTATGGTTGTTAATATATATTATTATAGTGTGAAAGAAACCACACACACACACACACACACACACACACATATATATAAATAAATAAATGAGATGAGATTAATACTATAAATTTTGTATAGAAACACAAAACACATTTATCTTTTTAAATATTATTGTAACATGTAAGAGGTTACTTTGGTACAAATAAGGAACATTTGGAAGGCTAATCATTTAAAAAATTAAAAAAATACATCTTATTGTTAAGATTTAATATTGTAATATTTATTGTAATTTATATTTTTTACAATATTTAATTTTAATGTATATTTTCAAAATAAAATAAGAAAGGCATAAAATTATTTCATCCATTCTTTTAATTATATAAAATAATTACAAAAATATTAACAAACTAAAGTAATTTATCAATGATATGTTAATATTATATATGGATTAGATAAACTATACCCTAATCATCTTAGATCCAACTCACTATCAAAATTGCACATTAATCTAGTCAAAAAATAACTACATAGTTATTATCATATTATTATAAATTTAAAATAAAGACAAAAATATCTATCTATCTATATACTTCATAAAAATGTAAAGCTTAATGATCTATAATAAAAAATTTAAATGAGAAGCATTTACTAGATACTTAGACCAAGGTTGATGCATAAAGTAGAAGTAGATCCACAACCCCAAAGAAATCATTACTAGAGAAGCCTTTATAGTTACAACTAATAGAGCCCTTACCACCATCTTAATTATGCTATATGTCACGTTGCCATATTTTAAACTAAGAAAGGAAAATCAAAGGAATTACCTTGTAATGAAATACCATTGAGGAAGCTACAAAATATCACTTTGAAAAGAAAACCTAACAACACATCACCACAATGAAAACCATATGATAATATCAAACCATTCACATTGCCATAAATAAAATGGAACCCTGGCCTAAGATCTACCTATTATTCAATAATATTATCAATGTTAATTGTTAAGGCATACAATATTATCTTAATTGTATGGATCTTCACAACTTATCAATAATCACAAGTTTATTTTCCACACCAAACATCCTCTAATTGAACTTAATGTGGAGATTAAAGACTCCATCAATAAATTAACGAGTTATGTTCTAATGAGGTTGTGTAGAAGAAAATTATGAGTGTTTGGAAAACTAATATTTTTAAGTGGATGAAATATTTTAATCACCACAAACTCATGGGAATATGTTATGCTAGGTATCATAGTAATTAATTGATCATCCCAAAGATGTTGGGATAACTTAGTTGTTCATGGGATTTTCACCTAAGAATATCTCTTAGATCCTATTTTGTCATGTGAATAAGTTCACCTTTCTCATAATTGTATTGAATAGCCCTTCTTATATAGAAGTCATGAGTTCAAAATTGTTATGAATATTACATCCTAACGATGTATTCATGTAAATATTTATGAGGGTTTTACAAAATTACAAAGTTTGCTATAATTCTTGACCTCTTTGTTCTTAATCATGCATGCATATATTAATATATCACATCAATGAAAAGTTTAATTGTAGCCAATCTACATTTCTAACATTTAGTATTAAAGCCTCAATATTGCAAAGGTGAACTAGTGCTATAGAGGGAAGACACCTCTTAAATTTTGTGCATGCTACCCTGACCAATATAGAAGTTGCAGATGTAAGCAATTACTGATTTTATGCAAGGAGGATTTGTGTTGATGTAATTGAAGAAGACACTGAATGTTATTTATTTCTCTATTTTGATTTTGTGGGTTTGAAGGTATTAATTTAATCTAGAAAAGACCTTTAATTCCAACATTTGAAGTTGAATGGACCATCTTGAATTTAATATTTAATCCATTATAAATTTTTGAAGGTCGTTCAAACTTGGGAGACAGAACCAACTCAAATATATGCTAGAATTCACAATATTTTCCAACAACACCCCAAAACATAAATTCACCACAATCATGTGGAGAAAAATAAAGAAGAGAAAAATAGAAGTGTATAGATAAAAAATAGAGAAAGAGATATATGACACAGAAGGACAAAAATAATAAGGGGTGGGTGCTCATAGGGACCTTAGTATTTCACATATTAGAAACTGATATATTGGAGAAGTCATTGGAGGTATTCATATTGATACTAAATATTTAATAAGATGATTACCTCAAGTTGACATACCTTGAAGGTTAAATTATAATCTAATAAATATATTACACCTTTAAATCAAGGTTATTCATAAAGGTGGATTAATTAATATCACTAAGAATGAATACATGAAGGGTATCCTTAGGCTTACATGAGCATTCCTGTAGGCTTACATAAATGATGTATGAAGGATTATATAAGTGATGTCCATAGGCTTACATGAATAATGCTTGTAATATCACATATACACTTACCCATAGGCTACATCGACAGTGTTCATAAGCACTTTTTCACACTTTTGACCTTGGCCTAATAAGATCATATTACACATACTTCGACACCTCCTATAATATGAGCTAAGGGGCAAGGATTGGAGTCATTAAAAGTAGAATCCCCCCAAAAAGGATGCCCAAGTGGGTCTCTACTTTTCCATCATCATCCTCTTATTAATCATTATAAATCTTGTGTTTGGATCTTAATAATTTTATCTCAATCTTGTTTAATATTGCTATGCAAATTTTGGAGTGTCCTTTCCTTTTACAATACTCATATGTAGTTGACTTTTTTGAAATATTAAACTTGCTCTTGGGCAATTGAGTCTTAGATTCTATTAAATTAAAGTATTTTGGATTATCTTGTATATCAAACACAACTCCATAATTCTCCATTGCAACCTCATAATGGATAAGAAACTTGAAAAGTCCTTCAAGTGAAATTGGTTGTGGCTCTTTGATAGTCATATCATTTACATAAAGAACTAAGCCAACCATATGAAAAGGAGGAGTAATATTAAGAGATAGATTTTACATACTCTTAATCATCTTTTACCTTGCATCGTATCATAGCTAAGTCAAGTTTAAGGATTTGAAGTGAGATATATAGTCTTCAAGATGATAAAAATGTCAAATCTTGAGATTGGAAAGTTTTATCTCTATTTTGTTAACTTCACTAGCACTTACTTTTCCATAGAGATCCTTCAATGTTATCCATACCTGAATGGGATCAATCTTTTCTCTTATGTGAAAAAGTACATTTGGTTCAACTAACATGAAAAAGAGACCAAGGGCTTACTTTGTCTTAGCAAATTCATGATCACTAAGACTTTCAGATTCATCTTAAAAATAAACTAAATATTTTTAATTTTGAGTAATATTATCATTTGAATTGAACAGATGCTATAATTTTACCCCATTGAAATGAGTAACATACACCAAAGAATACATCTCATACAAAAGTCCACACAAAATTATAACAACTCCATAAGTTAATTTTACCAATACGTAGAGCTCAAAAAATTATGTGATCTAAATAAGGGTCCAAATGCTTATTTATACAAAAGTTATGTCCTTTGGAAGGTTAGATATATTAGCAATCAATTTAGGAAAAATATTAAATACTAAACCTTAGAAAAAAAGTTTTTCCAAATTAGGTATTACCACTTGGTATAATTTGTAGCTAACACTTGGGCACAACTAATTGGCTATTGCCTGCTTTTATCCAATGAATAGCAGTTCAACAAGTTGACATTTTTTATTTATGGATGTATTCATATGTATTTATATATAAAAATTTCTATAGTTCATATTGGATGAGGCTTGAACTTAGGATGTCAAGGAGAGTGCCTTAGTTTTTTCTCCCAAATCCAAGTGTCCAACCAATGCTTATAGGAGGTAAGTGAAAGTAAAAAATATGTATATGTGTGTGCATGTGTTTTCTTTAGGAGCAAAGAAAGAAAGGTCAATTTCAAAAAGCTTCAAACCAATGATATTATTTGCATGAAGAAGAGAACCTACCATTCCACCATATGAATATTTAGAATTAGGAGGTGACCTACTTATACAAGAAGGAAGTTGACCTATGAGGAATGTGAGAGAGAAAAAATAATGCCCTCGGGTTTCAAAATTGAGATCTAATGACCACAACAAAACATACCAACCAACACCCCATAGCTTGGATTGGAGACTAAGGAGAGATCAGCCATGTTAGAAAACATTTGAAGGAAACCATGTATATTGTGCCTTTAGAGCCTATGGACACTTTGCTAGTAAGCTTAAATTATTTTCCTCAAGCAAATATTATTGCCTATGGATCAAATCTATGCTTTTGCCTTTGTAAATACCGTGCCCAACCAAAGCGTTAGCCTCATGTTTAGGTTTAGGCAAGGAAATGACTTGAAAACATTGTATGACATTGTCATAGATCTAAAAAAAGGATGAATCCATAAAGCTTCAACCCCGAGACCTATTGCATATAGGTAAAAGAACCAACTGCTACATTATGGATTGTATTGTGGTGAAGAAAACCAAGTGTATCTCCATATCTAGAGTGGATTAAGGATAAGAACATACACCATACCAATGATGTCTGTAGACCCTGTGCCATTCGCAAAAAGGATAGTGCTCCTTTTTTATTTTAAAATAATTTGAAGCTGGTGAATCAAACTCATGACTAGTGCTATGTAGTTCAAATTCCATAACACTATTCCATTTTCTTATTTAATAGTAGAAAAGATGACCCTTATCATATTATGAGTGCTTCTAAGAGTACCAAAGAACACAATGCATACACACTACTCTCCTTCCCACCAAAATACAAAACATTCCATAGAATATTCCCTCTTTAAAATTTTGAAATTTGGAGACAAATGAGGATACCTTTTAGAGATAAAAATTGATACAAAATAAAGAAGAGACTTGAAGTGGGAGCCTCAAAGTTTTGCATGGAATCCACTAGAATTGATAGTTCATCTATATCTTCTATGATTTTTTCTATACAACCTTTTTGTGCGATTAAGTGAAGTAGTTTTGTTTTATCCCTGATACCATGTTGGATTTCAAAACATTTTCCAAAAAATATCCTGAAATACATGTTCACCACAATTATATGTAAAAATAATAAGATGAGCAAAATAGAAAAGCAGATTGAAAAAAATAGAGAAATACATAAACTACACAAAATAAAAGAAAGAATAAGGGATGGGTGCCTATAGGCACCCTAATATTTCACCTATCACAAACTGATACAATGGAATAGTCATTAGGGGGTATTTATAATGATACCAAATCCCAAATTAGATGATAACCTCAAGTTTCCATAACTTGAATTGAAGGTAAAATAAAATATATCAAATGTATTATACCCTTTAATTAAGGTTATCCATAGAGATGGATTAATCAATATCACTAAGGGTGAATACATGAAAGGTTCCATTAGGATTATATGAACATGGCTATAGGATTACATAAATGAAGTCTGATGGCTTATATAAGTAATGTCCATATGCTTACAAGAAGAATATCTATGGGCTTACATATACTCTTGCCTATGGACTACATTAGTAGTGATCATAAGCACTCTTTCATACTTTTTACCTTGACCTAATAATACCATATTACACATACTTGAACAAGATAAATGTTAGAAATACATAATAGATTTGAACACTACAATCAAACCTTTGTATTATTGTGATAGAAGTATATATAGCTGTGTAATAAAAAATATACAAGGTTAGGAGCTACAACTACTTTCCAAATTCTCATAAATTTTCATAATCATAAGGTGAATACATTAACATGACATAATATTCACAACATTCTCCCTTTATTACAATAATGCTTAGTCAAAGTGCTTACAATAAAATTTTAAAAGTTTTTAAATTTTACATGTGCAAGAGACTTTATCAAAATATTTGTACGTTGCCCCTCTATGGGATAAAACTAGAGCTATATATTGTTCAATACCTTTTTCTTACACCATTAGAGGTTGCTTTAACAAATATAAAATTAGGTAAGATGCAAGAAAACAATGACAAGCAGCTAAGGTCTAGAAAGTGAGGTCTAGAAACATAGATTATCTACTTATTCAATACCTTTTGCTTACACCATTCGGAGTTGCTTTAATATATATAAAATAGGTATCTCCATAAACATTTAAAGATTTAATAAAATGTTGGATTAATTGTTATAAAGCTAAATCATTATGCATTATGTGGAGGATTGGTCCATCCATTATTTATTGGAATCTATGTCTTGAAAGGAATAATCTTGCCCGTGTTTATAATTGTATCAATGCTTCTATATTATATAAATAGTGCTCATCATGACAAGTCTCAAGAAAAAGACAAGCTAGCCTCTTGGTTACAAGATTGAAATATATATGCAAAGGGTCATATGTGACAATGAAGTTAATACGAAGGATCTACATTGATCTATGGTAAGATGGAAATGTATAAAAGTTGAGTTCAAAAAAATTAATTTTGTAGACACCAAATTACAGCCACTAATCCTCCATCATAACCATTCCACCACCCACTTGTCCACCATATGCCCTTCCCGCCAATTATTTTGCCCAAATCCACCTTTCCTGCCATCCATTCCACCATTTTAGCCCTTTCCCGCCATTTCCTAGCCTAATTAGGATTATTTTAATATTATTTTATATTATTTAACATTTAATATAATATTTTATATTATATTATAATATATTTATTATAAAATATATATATTTATAAACTCAATTAACCACAACTGTCCGATCCATTCTAATCTCCACCATCCATATTCATTAATCCATGCCATATTCAAAAAGTAATCTCAACCTTAGGATCTAATTTAATATTAGTCACATGATCAAAAGTGTAAGGCTAAAACCCTAAGAAAACCCTAGGTTGGATTATAAAAAATGTCATTTGCAAATGCCCAAACCCTAGAACTAGAACTCTCTGAACTTGGACATTAGACTTTGCATTCTGAAGAGATTATTGGTGAAGTCCTACTATAGAATCCTGAAGATATGAAGCCCTAGTCCATTAATAATACTTTTGTTGTTCCATCCACCATCCATCCATTATCCCTCACTTCCACAGACATCCTCCATCTGTCGCCTCCATCGCCACCCCCCCTGATCTATTTCTACAGATTTACCCTACCCTGTAGGCACTATTCTGAGCTTGCAAAGCTCACTATAGAGCCTTCCCTATCTACAGGTGCATGCTAGAGCCTACCAAGCTCATTGCAAAGCTTTCCAAGTGCTCTCTAGAGCCTACCACAGTCCCAGGTGTGAACCAGATCCTACGAAGCTCGCGTCTAAGCCTGTCGTCATCAACGAACTGCATCCTGAAGTTGTTGTATCAACAAATCTAAAATGCCATCTACAATAACTGGTCAACAACAAGGTAAATCTTATTTGTGTGTATTTTATTTAGTAATTTTTTTATTTTGCATGCTCTTTTATTTTATTAGTAAACTAGGGTTTTATTAATGTGTGAGGGTCTCACATTATGGAGCCCTCACAGGTATTATTAACTCTCTTTGTTTTATTTTGTGTATGTATATTTGCAAGTTCTACATTTTATTTAACAACTATTGAAGCTGGAGTGGCCCAATCTTGGATATTCGAAGCCCACTCAACTTGTTGGGATCAATAGCAAACCCAAATCTGAAGATACTTCCATTGCTACTAGCTAGGGTTTCGAAGAACCCCAACATCATTGTAATCTGTTGTATCAAATAGTTGTACTGAACAAGGATTGTAATAAAGGAGTTTATATGCTCCCCCCACCTTATTGAATATACATTATTTTGTGCAATCTTTGTGTCTCATTGCATTATTTGATTTTTGCTATTTTATTTTAAGTGTCATGGTCTTTCATTCACAAATGGTGATCACGGTGGGACCCCACAAAGGTTTCATTATTTGATAGATATACCTTGCTAATTTACTATTATTTTTGTTTGTTTCAGGATTTTCAAAAAATGTAAAAGTCATCGCGTTCATCGCTAAGGTTTTCAAAGAATTTTGTAGTAGTTCCAGAGATCGTGCAGGCGCTCTTCCACGTTATGCAGGCATCCTTCCATGTTATGCAAGTGCTCTCCTATGCTTGTATAGGTTCTCGGATGTGCCTGGCATTAATTTGAAGTAGAGCTGAGGCTTCCAAGTAAGTTTTGTAACCCTAGGTTGCCATTTAGCAATTTACGTATTTTGTTTCCTGATGTTGTTTTTCATTGTTTCTGTGTTCACATTAAGGAATCTGGGAAAGAATTTGTAGCAAGTTACATCTAGGGTTTGTGTGTGATTTATGATATAAAATATACTTCTTGTTCTGAAATTGCAAGTCTAGGTGATTTATCTACATTTTTGAGTGCATATAAAACAAAAAAGCATCTTAGAGTTGCATTTTAGGGTTAAAATTATTTCAAACTTGCATATCTAAATACGAACAACATTTAGAAGCATAAAGTAATCTGCCCTAGGCTGGTCCCTTTTGTAGAGAGGTGGATGAACCCTCCGGTGCTCATGTGATTTTTATCATTTGTAGGCAGGGATTTTAAGGGTGTACTCTACGCTCTATCGATGAAATTTGCATCTTTGTGTTGGATTCTAATTTAGATTAGTGAGGTTGGTAATTTTTAATATTGCTTGCGCACTATAGAAAACAATAATATTCAATAAAAATCAATCACACACTTGCACGTTGCACTTTTTAACAGTAATAGTTGGATTTCATCACCAACTATTGCTTGAGGTTTGGTGACGGTGGCATTCATCTCCATCCATCAAATCTCTTCCCATAGACACCATAGGACCACCCCCAAGCAAACTTTTTGGAGGTCATTACCAACAAGAATCTCGTTTTCTTGGCCAACCATAGATTTTGCCTTTGTTTTTTATTAAACAAGATTAGGCTACATCAAAACACACAAAACCAACAATTTTAAAAAGGAACTTCACATTAAAGGAAGAAAATAATTAATGAACCTGAGGTAAGCCACACAAGGTGAAACCTAGGATTGGTTGTTTTATTTGCTTTAAATTTTTAGGAAAAGTTGTTAATTTGTGTGATTTAGATAAGCTTTGAATATTTGGTTTTATTACTTTATGGTGCTAACACGACAACAAAAGAAAATGATAAACCAAAGTAGTTTAATGGAAAACAATTCTCATGAGCCCGCTACTTCAGTAGCCCCATCCAATATGGTTCAGACTACTTTGTCTGGATCAGCCCATCCATCCCACTCTCAAGAGGAGTCCCATTCACTTGATGTGGAGACAACCACCACCTACATAGACATGGATAGAGTTCAGGCCATTTACAAGGCCTCTAACTATGTCTTAGAGCCCCTTAGCCAAGATGGTTTTGAAGAAGCTGAATTGGCTACCACCTACATTGCCCAAGGATATCCTAATTCAATATATGAATATTGTATACCTTCCTCCACAAGCCAACCACCACAAATCCCAAGTGTTCAAAACACTTATTTCACATCCACCTATACCAACCCCTTGTATGAGGAGCATGTCAATGCTGCCTCACAAGTCCCTAATATTCAAGTTGCAACATCAAATGCAACTTGCACCATACCCATGTCCTCTCATCCATCATCATCCACACCTCCATCATATCACTTAGCCAATATCACCATGTCATCCATTCCTCCATCATCTCACTTAGCCAATATCACCATGTCATCCATTCCTCCATCATCTCACTTAGCCAATATCACCATGTCATCCATTCCTCCATCATCTCACTTAGCCAACATGACCATGTCTAATCATCCATCATAATTAGCCCAACCATCATCTCATCCAACCTCAAACCCATCATTCGATACATGGTCAAATAAGGAACTCACAGATACATTAGGGCTCATCAATAGATTGCTTTCACAATGAACAAAAGGAAGCAACTGGCTAACAAAAACCCTATGACTCAAGGATTTCCAACTCAAGCTCCACTCATCAATCAAAATTCTGCATGGGTCCCTCAATATTCCATAGTGACCATCCCTAACCCACCACCACTCCACACATCCACCATACCAATCAACATTGCCACAAATCAACAATCCAATCCATTCCTCCATCATCATCATAAATCATCCCTATAATTCAACCATCCATCTTCTTTGCATACCCAACCCAATTCATTCCACAACACCATGTTGGTCACACCCCAACATCCATCATCCATCCCATCAACCAACCACCACCTAATCTAGGGTCCTCACATTCTAGCAAAAGACCTTAGACTTCAGGAAATACAAAATCAAATCGATCAGTTGATGCAAAATTCATCAGGAACAACGAGCCAAAAACTCACATTAAGCCAACTGATCCATCAACCAATCCATCCTTCAGTACCATCACCGCCATATCCGAAATATTTTACGGTACCAAAATTTGACAAGTTTAGGGGAACTGAGGATCCCAAGGAACATATGAGCTCATTTGTCCACGTATTTTTTGTATTAGTGATGATAATGCTCTTATGCTCTGAACGTTTCCTCAAACATTAGGGGGAGATGCCATTGAATGATACAATCAATTGCCCACACATAGTAAATACACTTTTGATCAATTGATAGATCCATTCTTGGAATGCTTCACCCTAAATATTAAAAAGAAGGTGTACTTATCAGATATATATTATTTGAAACAATGGGATGAGGAACCTATCTATGACTTTTGGAAACCATTGGAGGGCGGTAATAACTAAATTGCCATTCTCCCTACCAATGGAAGAAATTATAAAACTTTTTACCAAGAGTTGCTTAAAACCCATCTATTGGATGCTACAACTAAACACTTATAGAACATTTGAAGAAGCTTTAACACATGCTAGTATCATTGAGGAGATCAAAATCCAAGAGGGTGTCATTAATCCTAAAAAGAAAGAATGGCAAAACAAGGGCCAATACCAAAATAATCAATCTGGCTAAAAAAAATCTACACAAGCCTCAACGGTTAACACAACAAACCAAGTGAATCAAGTGGTGATGAGTCAGCCCGTAGTGGCTCAAAAACTAGTGCAAAAACAAATTTCCTATTATGTGGTCCCATCAGTAACCCAAGCACCAATAGTACAAAACACAGTGCCAACTATGGAATAACCTACCCACTGCCAATTCAATCACCCACAAAGACAGTACACTCTGTTAAATTAGTCATATTCATCCCTATTTAGAAGGTTGTATGAAACCAAAAAATTAGCCTTGCCAGACATTAGGCCCGATGATCCCACCAAAAGGCCTAAGGGTTATAGAGAGAACTTGGTTTACCCATACCATCGACAAAATGGGCATGATATCAATTCCTGCCATATGTTCAAAAACATAGTGTAAGACCTTATAGACTTAAGGGCCATTAACGTGGATAACCCCTTAGATCCATAAAATTAGAATTTGGGCATATATCAGACACCTCTACCTAACCATGGGGAGGTTCAATACAATGTAGGGAGTAACAATAAAAAAGCACCTCTTAATCAAGTAAATCATGTCCAAAAATACCAAAAATTTGTGGGAACGGTCCATGTGGTCACTAGAGGGCAAAGGCAAAATCAACAAAATGTTCAACAACCTTCAAACCCTTCTCCCATTCAAACATCACCAAATCCATATCCACTAGTCAATCTATCCAATCCATCCATACTTCATCCAATAAAGCCAATGGTAACCTTAACCAGTTGGTTAACCACTAGTTTGAAAATGGCATCAACCAAACTTTCTGTATATGAGCTCATTCAACAATCCCCTAGGCATAGAGAAGCTTTAATGGAAATACTCAAGTCAATTGAGTTATAATCCTAAGAATCTAATGCCTTTAACAATTTTTTAGGGAGTGTTAGAACATGCATGGAACCATCAATCACATTCTATGACTTTGAGATAAAATCAATGAGTTCAGAATCGGTGGATCCTCCATTGCATATAATGGCCTTAATAGACATAAAGCCATTCAAAAGAGTATTAATCGATACTAGCTCATCAATCAATATCATTACTACCACTACTCTTATCCACCTCAACTTACCTCCATCCCATATTTTCAAATCATCACTCACCCTCAAAGCATTTAACGATGCTTTGTGTACCACAGTTGGCACTGTTGTTTTACGTATAGAAGTAGGGGCCAAAAAGTTGCACACCATGTTTCACATCTTGGTGTGGGAGGTGAGCTCTTTGATACAAAGGTAAATTTGCATTAACAATTAACAAAAGGTTACAAAGTTTAAATAAACATTATAATAACCATGCTATAGAAAATGGGGGGATAGGAGAAATTAAGGGAGAAGAAAATACAATCAAATTCTCTTGCTGCCCAAAGATGCTACCGTCCAACTGCCGTCCAGGTAAGGTAAAAGGTAAGTAATATTACCCAAGGTGAAATACATTTTTTTAACCTTTTACCAATGGTAATTTTCCAACATTCTCCCCCTTAAAGTTGAGAGGACTAACTATACAGTCTCTCAGCTTTATAAATTGAGCTTTATTTGGTGAAGATGTCTGCTAGATTATCCAAAGTGCTATAGTATTGAATCTCAACTACCTACTATTACACCATATCTCTTATGAAGTGATACTTCATATCAAAATGTTTTGACCTTTTGTGGTGGATCGGATTATATGCCAACTGTATGGCACTAATATTATCACAATTCAGTTTGGTTGGACCAATTTGTTTTTTGCCAATCTCTTCAAGGATTTTCCTCAACTAGAGGATTTGAGTACTAGCATGGGTAATGGCTATATACTCAGCTTCTGTAGATGATAATGCTACAATAGATTACTTCTTAGAACTCCAAGTTATTAGTCCTGAACCTAGACTAAAACAGTTCCTTGATGTAGATTTTCTGTCATCTATATTACTGCCCCAATCGTTGTCACTATAACCAACTAACTTCACAGAGTTAGACTTGTGGTAATGGATTCCAAAATCCAATGTACCTTTTACATATTGTAAAATTCGTTTGGTTGCTTGAAGATGCAGCTCGGATGGGCATGCCATAAACCTTGATACTAGAGAAACAACATACTATATATCTGGCCTAGTGTTGGTGAGAAACATTAAACTCCCAACCATGCTTCTGAAATTGGTCATGTCAACTTTTGGTGCTCCATCATCTTTGCTTAGCTGGATTCCATGTCTTGTTGGTGTTGCAACTGATTTGCACTGTTGCATAGCAAATTTTTGAATCATGTCATGAGCATATTTCTGTTGACATATGAAGATCCCATTCTTTGATTGATGTACTTCCATTCCTAGGAAGTATCTCATTAATCCGATATCCTTCATCTCAAACTGATTCATCATGGAGTTTTTGAACTCCATATTCATTTTATTATTACTACCCATAAATATTAGATCATCCACATATAAACAAACTATGAGGATATCTACTCCATTCTTCAGGTAGTATAGATTTGGTTCACTCTTGCTTTTTGTGAAACCATACTTGCTGAAATAGCCATCAATTCGTGAGTACCACGCTCGTGGTGCTTGCTTGAGGCCATAAAGTGCTTTTTTCAATTTATAAACAAGGTTCTCTTTTCCTTGTTCTTGGAAACCTTGGGGTTTTTGAACATACACCTCTTCTGTTAGGTATCCATTTAAAAATGCACTTTTCACATCCATGTGTTGAATGTTCCATCCTTTATGGGCTGCCAAGGAAAGAACGGTTTTGATTGTTTCTTGTCGAGCAACTGGAGCAAAGGTTTCCTCATAATATATTCCATATTTTTGAGTAAAACCCTTAGCTACTAATCTTGCCTTGTGCCTTTCAATGCTTCCATCAGCATTGAACTTGGTATTATAGACCCATTTACATCCAACACATTTTTTTCCCTTGGGAAGCTTCACAAGCTCCCAAGTATCATTCTTTTTAATTGAGGATATTTCCTCTTCCATGGCATCTTGCCATATACTTTCAGTACATGCTTTTTCATAGCTAGATGGTTCTAGCTATGCAGCATCCAACAAAGCATAATTGACTACATCACCCCTTGGTTCATGAGACTCATCATCTCCTGACATTTGAAGTTTTTCAAGTCTTGACAAAATGTCGTCCATCTCACTAGCTTGACTCCTAGTGTATCTTTTTTGGAAATTCCTATCCAAAATTTGAGAAGATGGATGACTCTGTAGTATGCACTTTCCTTTATTTGTCTCTTTCCTTTGAGAAACTGGATCAATATCCATTGGAATTGGAGCGCTTACAGATCTATGAAATCATTTTGGAGATTTTGGGGGTTCCAACAAAGAAGTCCCTCTTGGACTTGGTGTACCACTTGATGTACTTGATGAAGATTCCTGATGTGGACTTTGTGGAGGGGGATTTTTCCACTACTTTTCTTGGGTTGTAATAATGTGGAACTTTCTGAATTAGAGTCTATATCAACAAATTTTTTATGACCCCATTCTCCCCCTTCATCAAAAATTACATCCCTGGAGATAATTATTTTATGTGTCTTGGGACTGTACAATCTATACCATTTTTTCGATTCACAATACCCTACAAAAATACAAGCTTGACTCTTGGGATCAAGCTTCTTTCTCTTCTCCTCAGGAATGTGTGCATAAGCTAAAGAACCAAATACACGAAAATGTTTGACATTTGGTTTCTTACCGTACCATCCTTCATAAGGAGTGATACCATCTAAACTAGAAGTTGGACTTCTATTTAGAATATATGCACTAGTTCTCACTGCATCCGCCCAATAGCTATATGTGAGATGCTTTGTCTGAAGCATTGTTCATGCCATTTCAACAAGGGTGCGGTTCTTTCTATTAGCCACACCATTCTGCTGTGGGGTATAGGCAGTGGTGAACTGCCTATTTATCCCTTTTTGCTTACAATAATGTAAAAATTCATTTGAGGAGTACTTTCCTCCTCTATCAGTGCAAAGACATTTGACATAGTAGTCACTTTGCTTTTCTACATTATTTCTGAAGTCTATGAAGCAATCAAATGCTTCATCTTTGTGTTTCAAAAAATAGATCCAACACATTCTAGAATAATCATCTATGAATGTTAGAAAATAAGAATTGTTTCCAAGGCTTTTTGTTTGCATTGGACCACAGATGTCTGAATGTACTAGCTGAAGAGGATAGCTTGCTCTCCACGCTTGGCCTCTTGGAAACTTCATTCTGGAGTGCTTTCCCAAAGCACATGCTTTGCATACCTTCTTATGTTCTAGAATTTTTGGTAGTCCTGTCACCATAGCTTGTGATGTTAACATTTTCAAGCTAGCAGAATTGAGGTGACCATATCTCAAGTGCCACAATTGTAATAGCAATGTTTGCAAGTTGAGCTCCCCCTGGCTCACCAAATTTTAGAGGGAATAACCTATTCTTTGTCATAGGTACTTCTATGATGACTCGGTTACAATTGTTTTTATCAAGGATTGTACATTTTCTGTCATCAAAAACTAATTTGTAATGCTTCTCCATCATTTGGCCAACACTTAACAAATTGTTTTGTAGTTGTGGAGTATAGTATATGTCATTCACTTTTTTAAGGCCTTCTTTTGTTGGAACTTCCATAGCTCCAATGCCTTCAAATTGCAAAGAATTATTATCCCCTAACTTAACATGGGATTTGTAATTTGAATCTAATGTAGCAAAGAGATTTTCTTTGCCACTCATGTGGTTGGAGCAACCAGTATCCAAAATCCATGTATCTTTAAGATTTTGATCTGATTGTCCATAAGATAGAAAAAGATTTGATGGACCTTCTTCTTCTCCGTAGAATGAGCCATATTGACTGCTTTGATCCTTTGAAGACTTTGACCAGTAGTCTCGAGCGAAGTGTCCTTGTTTCCCACAATTGAAACAAGTTGTTTTAGTCTTGTTACTTCCTCGTCCTTGATTTCCATGGCTTGCAATGCCACTTTGGTTCTGATTGGCTCCTCTGTTTTGATTTCCACCTCTGTTTTGATTGCCTCCTCTGTAGGAGTTGCTTTGGCCTTTGCCTATTTGTTGTTGTTCTCTGCCTCGACCTCTTCCTTGTCCTTGTCTTGCAGCTTCATTCAAAGTGAAGGCTTTGTCATCACCTCCATAGCTTGTTGAAGGTGCTCCTTGAAGTCTCTCTTCATGTGATGTTAATGATCCAATAAAACTATCAAATTTAAGAGTAGAAAGGTCTTTGGATTCTTCTATTATGATGGCAATGTGATTCCATTTAGGAAGAAGTGTTCTCAACACTTTCTTCACAATTGTTTCAATTTTTTTGTCATCACCTAAAGTTTGCATCATATCAACTACTGCTTTGACTCGTACTACGTAGTCACCGACTCTTTCATTTTCCTTCATTCCGATATTTTCAAAATCTCTTTTTAAGGTCTAAATCCTGACTTGCTTCACTTTATCACTTCCTTGGAATCCTTCTTTCAAGGCATTCCATGCATCTGTGGCAGTTAAGAAAGATGCAATTCTAGGAAAGATACTTGGATCTAATGTCGCTTGAAGATGGTATAAGGCAAAATAATTATTTTTTTGTGCATATTTGAAGATCTTCTTGTTGGTTGCACTTAAAGTAGTCCAATATGTTGGAGCAGTGTAACCGTCTTCAATACTATCCCATAGTCTTTTTCCTATGAGTAATGTCCTCATTTTGATGGACCAGTACTCATAATTATCCCCACTAAATTCGAGGATTGGTAGATTGTTACTTGATCCCATTATTATCTAATAAAACAAGAAACCTCTCTTATATAGTCTTATTTCAAAAAGACTTTACAAACTATCAAGCCTTGCTTGATTTACAATCATAAACAACTCACTCTTGTTGTTGTGATTCAGCAATTACAAAATTATCAGCGACTTGTTTGTCGTCGTCACTGATCAATATAATTTCAGGAGTTTGTAGGATTTCAACTGAATTACTATAATGAGTATATTCAGATCCTTGTGAAGCAATCACCACTATGTCAGATTGTTCAAATCTGCTCCCAAATGAGTTATCTTCTGAATTTGCTTCATATCCTAGATCAGGATTTCTCTGTTGTGCAATAACCGCGTTTTGCAACTATGAAAAAATTGTATTTATGCCTAGTGTTCTTACGTGCTCATCAAAGCTTTCAGCATTTGTTCTCAGTAACAAACTGCAAAGGGCTCGGTAACATCCTTCCGATCTTATCATTTAAGAAAATTCCCCAGAAATTTTCTTTTACAAGGATTTCCTCGTAGGAAAATTTTCTAAATTTTTTACCTCTTAAAGTGTAAAAAATTTTACAACTATTTCCTCTTAGGAAATGTCAATCATCAACTTTAAATGATAAATAAAAACCTTTCAATTTTTTTTTAATTTTACAGCTATTTCCTCTTAGGAAATGTCAATCATAAAAAAAAATTCTTTAAATTTTTACAGCTATTTGAATTTAACTTAAAGTTTTTTTTTATAAAATTTGTTTTCCCCTTTTTAAAAAAAAAACTATTGAACCCCTGCCGAGGTTCAATCATGCGACCTCGCGGGCGTCAAGGCAAAGGGTAGTTGCTGTGCTATCGGGCAAATTCAAGAGCTAAAGTAGGCTCCCTGCCTTTGTTGCTTTTGTAAGATCGCACGAAGCAAAATAAAAATGACCCCGTCGAGGTTCGATCGTTTGACCTCGCGGGAGTCAAGGAAAAGGGTAGCCGCTGTGCTACCGAGTAGATCCAAGAGCTAAAGCAGGCTCCCTAGCCTTATTGCTTACACGTCAAATGCGAAGCTATTATTGGCTTCGTGTTTCAGTGCGAAGCAAGGTTTTTTTCTTTGAGACTTTAGTCCCACATCGCCTCTGCGACAATGTTTTTGCTCTTTAAAAAGAGCAAAGCACACTAAGTGCTTTGATTGCCTACGGGAAATCGTAGGCTGTGAACAAAATTTTGCCTTGGGCCGTGTGTAGGTCACCACATCAATGAACCTCAAGCTACGTGCTACCTCGGGCCATGCGTAGGTCACCACGTCAACAAACCTCAGGCCACGCGCAGGTCGCCACATCAACGAACCTCGGGCTATGTGCAGGTCGTCACGTCAACAAACCTCAAGCCACGTGCAGGTTGCCACGTCAACAAACCAGCTCCTCCAGTGCCTCAATAATCATGTCGATTTTCTCCTATAGGCTGCCTCAGGATCTGTGCCATCACCTCGAACTACAGGCCCCACTGCCTCGGGATTCGGGCCAGTCTCGACTCTTGACTCTGATACCAAATGTGGGAGGTGAGCTCTTTGATACAAAGGTAAATTTGCATTAACAATTAACAAAATGTTACAAAGTTTAAATAAACATTATAATAACCATGTTATAGAAAAGGGGGGGATAGGAGAAATTAAGGGAGAAGAAAATACAATCAAATTCTCTTGCCGCCCAAAGATGCTGCCATCCAGGTAAGGTAAAAGGTAAGTAATATTACCCAAGGTAAAATACATTTTTTTAACCTTTTACCAATGGTAATTTTCCAACACTTGGAAGGTGCCATAGCTTATAATATACTCCTTGGTAGACCTTGGATGAGGGGAATGAAATGTGTTCCATCAATTCTCCACCAATGCTTGAAATACGTTCATGATGGACAAGTCCATTGCATCCCCACGGATGTTGAACCTTTTAAGTATTGTAATTTCATTTCAAATCCTTATGAATCCATGTTACATTCCACCCATTTATTCTTGGCACCATCATCAAATCCATCCACGTCATCCCTCAATCTATCTTCTTCTTCTAATCCACCTCCATATTCTTCTAAGGCTCCCATCATAAAGGAGCTACCCATCACATCACCTTCTCAAACATCCAGTTCTTCTTGTACATGTAATTACGGATAAGCTTCTGTTAACACATCGTACATCGCAAAAACTCCTTCCACTACAACCACTTCTTCTATTCCATCACATCATCCCACACCACCATCTCATCATGCCATGTCGCCATCCAATCCAACTCCATCATCCGATGTGTCACAAGTCAAACTTTTTGATTACGACATATTTAACTCCTCGCCATCCACAACCAATCCAGAGCCATCCGAGCCTTCACCATCCACCTCATCAACCCAAGTCAAAGTCCACATCACCAATCCTGGTATAGGTGAATATGTGGTCCAAGACGTCACCATCACCCCCTTAGCCATTCCAATAGCTAAGGATTTTGGATGTCCCAAAGATTGTTCTCTATCCATAGGTGCTATCTACGACATGAGTGCCACTCCAAATAGCATTAAATTTGTTTATGGAGGATTGGATTGCTCAACTGGGGCAAACCCACCTGAAGAACCGAAAGAGCCTAGGCATGCCAATATACCTAACATAGAAGAGTTTCCAGCCAGATACTTTAACATGTTCCATTGGCAAGGTCAAGGTCTAGGTTCCCATGAACAAGGAATGCATGATATCCTAGATGTCCCATATAGAGGCGCCCATGATCGTTCTGGATTAGGTTATACCCCATTGTCCTCCACCACTTCTCTTGAGCAAGCCTTCAAAAAGCTTAGCCTCAATGATGAAGAGCCCTCCATACATCCATTGCCATCAACATCCTCTCTTGAACAGGCCCTTCAAGAACTTCGCATTGATGAAGTAAACGAGGATGATCCCATCAATTTCTCCTATCCTGTCTTTGATTTTGATGATGAAATTTATGAAGAATTTGAGGTCATGTCAAATGCTTCTGATGATTCTGAAGAGGAATCACACCCCATTGTCCCCATCACCCAACAGGAAGAGTTTTACCTCCGAATGTTCCCCATCCATCATCCCATTTTCCGCTTGCTTCTTCCACAAGAGCAAGATGATCCACCTGGAAATCTACCTTGAGCCCCACATAAGCCAAGAATTGTAACATATGTACATACAAAAAAAAAACAACAAAAACAAAAAAAAAACAACAAAAAAAAAGAAAAAAAAATGTTGCTCTGATGTTTCACGTTCACTATTACAGGGATACCACGCCTCGACATTGGTTTCGATTCAATTGTTCCATCCACACATCCATCCAAGCCACCTTCCCTTCCCCTAAGTCAATATGAATCCTATTGACTTATTCACCCCACTCCGTAATCCATACGATTTGGCTAAGCCAATTCCAATTGACATCAGCCTCATTGACTTGGATCGGATTTCCTCTCCACCCTCCTTCTCGGAGTTCATCCTATCCGAGGAATTGCTAAGGGCTTCGGCCTATTACATTCCTCCTTCACCTCCACCTTCACCCTCGCCATATTTACCTAGCAGTTTCGAGGTCTTTCAGGCAGAGTTAGGCAATGATAAGCAAGAAGAATTAGATGACAACCTAGACTATCCCGACTGGCTCTCAGGCCTAGTACCCATTCGTAAGCTTAATGGAGCGACATGCATTTGTATTGATTTTCGACACCGGTATTAGCTCTTCCTTGTCTGGGGGTACTTGGCTAGGCATTCTATTGTTAAAAGTGACACATTATATGTATATATACATGGCTAAAAAAAAAATAAAAAAAAAAAAACAAATTGCATGCTTTTACATAGGCATTTCCACATTGCATACATTTCATTTGCATTTAGGCACTTAACTTGCATCATACATATTCCATTACATTGTACAATTTCCATTTGCATATTAACAGTCATTGCACTAGACATATACATTTGCATTCATCCCATCCCATGTTCAATGATCTGGCATAGTAATGATGATATGGCCATGAACAAAAAGTCAAGTTATAGAAATTGGGGGTACCTAATTTGATATAATCATGCAACTTTCACAAACCTCATAAGCCAACAATACCACATGTCAAAATCACAAAGCCTAAAATTTTCAGTCACTCAGCCATTACTAGTGTAGAAAGCAACCTCCAAGTGGATGTCCGATTTTCTTTAGGACCAAAAAACACATCTTACACACTAAGAAAGTCTTGAGCATTGTCAATTGATTCCAAACACAATCTTGAACCAATCACATTCCATAAAATCTTAAAAACATTATGTGTTAAGGAGGGTTAGTACCATACTTGGGTAGTACCTTGAAGCGAAAAGGGATAATCCTCGCTTGTCCCATCATGCAACATAGTCCAAAGCAAAAATAGTGGTTTTCACCACTACCACAATTACTCTTCAAACATAAGCATAAAAACATAGAGTAGTAAGGATAGGGTCACAATTCTCATCACACTTCGGTTGAGAATCCGATTCCCCAAAACTCTATACAAAATTAATAAAATCCCAAACACCCTTGATCCCTAAAGTCATAAGGATTCGTACTTCACATCCCTAGCAAGGATGGGTAGTCATCCCCAAGGCCTAAAATATCAAATCCCATTGGACTATGGAGTGAATCTTCATCGGGGCTATAGACGCTTGACTGGCAGTGGAGTAAGCTCATGCGGGGTGACATGTCTCCTTGGCAAACAGGAAGACCTCTGACCGCACATAAGGGTAAGCTAGCTTTAGGTCATCTCCATAACAGGTCATGCCCAATTTACTCATAGTGGGTCAATAAACTTCACATGCACACACATTGGTTCTTGATTGGATAGGGTCATTGTCACACTCAAGATTTGGTAATTAAACCTCACTTGCACACACATTGGTCCTAAAGAAAGTTAGACAACCCAAGTGAGTTTGGTTGATAACACTAGTATGTTTGAGTCTTTGAAAATTCTGTAGTACTCATTCCATATCAACATCCATATCTTCTTCCGTATCAAATTCCATATTTTCTTCCATATCAACATCCATATCTTCTGTCATGTCCACATCCATGTCTTCATAGTAAGTCAAGTTGCAAAACACCACCAAATTTGGTACTACCGATTGTCAAACAATGGACAACAAAAATGGCCAATAACATTTTTGAACTATAATAGATCATATGAACAACATGCATTCCTATCATGTAAGTTTACATTCATTAATCAACCATAGAGGCATTTGTCATTGCATTCATTTAGCATTAGCTTGCATTAATCATCCATAACACATCATCATAAGATTGCATATAGTTTACATTCTTCATACATTTACTTGCATTAATAACTCATACTCATTAATAACACATCATTAGCTTGCATACGTCATTCAAATAAACCTTAGGCATACACATCATAGTCATTAGCTTGCATACATCATCATAAACATTAAATAAAGCATTGCATAACACATAAAAACATCCACACAAAAAGACAACACACATATATGAAAAAGCCATGTATATATATATAAGTGTCCAATATACAATCAAGTGCCAAGAAGGCTACGAAAGGGAGCACCAAGGCTCACATGTACAAAAGAGTGCATCTAAGCACTACATCAACTATCCATGAGAAGACCCCTGAGACCCAGAAGGAGCCCTCGGCCTAGTGCTCTGCCTCGACTCCGTGTGCCTCGATGGCTCGACCATAGATGAAGAAGGAGGATCTGGAAATGTGATGTGATGCTGCATACACACATCCTCCAAGGAATGCGTGTATGCCTCACTAGCTCAAAGTCATCGCAAGTCCTTCTGATGTCACCGCTCCTTCACCAAAATCTCTGCCTGGAGCCTCGTCACTATCTCCTGATCCCCAGCTACAGCCGCTGCCCGCTCCACCTCTAGCCGAGCTATAGTCACCCTGGCCTCCCTCTGAGACTCTAGCATAGTCTCTCACTCCTCCCACAACTGCTCCAACTCAGCCCATAGCCTAGCCACCTCGGATATCTCACCCATATCCTCATCATCCTCCCTCTCCCCCTCTGCCAAATCCACCTCTGGAGCCTATTGGGCTGCTCCCCTCGACTGCCTCCGACCCATCGACCATTGAGACCTCGTCCTCTTCGGAGTCGACCTCGACCCCGTAGCTACCGCATCCACACCTACAACCTTTGGTACCCATACTGGCTGGGCACCAAACCACTCCACATACTCTGGAGTCACCCCGATGTCATCCACGTTGGCCACCTCCAGCTACTCATCATCCTCTAGTGGCACCCACCATGGTTCTGGACAGGGCAGTGTCACCTCATCTCTTCGACGTCGATACAACACCGGCTCATCAGGAACTCCCTGAGGTAAACCAAACTGCCTCAACACCCATGAGTACTGGAAGTACTCCACCTCCTCATCCCTCCACCCAACTATCCATCGAGCCTACCACACCCGACGCAGCTACCTCCTATCTCCATCCCATCTAGCTCCTCGCCATGGCCTCCATCGTGCATCTACCCGAGTCAAGCCTGACCACATGTCCCGGTACCACTACCCAGTGTGTACCTCTCGACTAGGCTGAACCTCCTCAGCCATCGCCCATCACCTCGCATAAGGCTCATCCATCCGCCATGACTCACATGGCAACCCCTCGGGCCGAGCTACCACAAAATGCTCCCAAGCCCAACACTATAGGAGAAAGCTGCACCCAATCCCCTTTCTCTCCCTCTACACCACCTCATACAACTCTTGGTATAGCTACACCAATAAAGTAGGTGCCCATGCATACTCTCGAGGATCCATCAATAGATCACTCACCAAACCCAATAGGTTCCAAGGGAACCTACACCCAGTGCTATTCGGTAGCACTATGTTCGCTAGCATGAACATGATCAAGGTAGGGAGTGCATCTAACTCCTTTGCCTTGTACATGCTCAGGTACAATATCCCTCCATCCCCTATCTGGGCCTCCCACCACCGATCCCCAAACATTCTCTCCATCTCCGCCTTCTTATCCCTCCCAACCACCACCTTCTCTCCCTCTACTGGCACCTTGAGAATGCGATAGACATCCTCAAGAGTGACAGTAGCCTCTCTAATCGGCAGCTAGAAAGTCCCTCTGTCCGGGTCCCACCTCTCTATCAAATCTGAGAGGTACCCCTCATTAGCCCTCACCACATCCAATCTGGCCACACCCTCTAAACCCACCTTACCCAAAAACCCCCAATCCTCCTCTGAAAGCTTCTTCCTCATCCCCGAAATGAGAGGAGAGAAGCGATGTCGAGGCTCAATATCCCTCAGCTGCAACAAACAAAAACACTTTGTTAGTTTTAAAAATTCAAAAACAAAGCAACAAAATAAAAACAATTTTTTTGCACAAAGGAAACAAATGGTCTTACCGGGACAAATGTTGCCTCCACTCCACCAGCAGCACCAAGGCCCTCCACCGCCATCACCTCTGCACACACCCAATAGCCTCACTTAGCTCACAAACCACTCCACTCCTCAGACACAGCTTCTCGAAGTCAACAACGCATGAATGAGCCTCAAAGTTTACTCAGAAAGCTTTTTATAGCTTTCACTAGCGCATTCAGGCGCAGACCCATGCCTGAACATTACGGGCGCTGATTCGCGCCTGCAGGTGCACGCAGGCACACGCGGGCGCCTGCAAAACATGCCAGGCGTAGGCGTGCACCTAGAAACAAAAGAGAATGAAGACAAAAGCTCTTAAAATGGTAGCTCCCATCATCTAATTGGCACCAAAATTCATCCACACATCATGCACATCATAAATGTTGATTTTGTGAAATTACAAATAGTTTTGCATGCATATTTTTTGAGAAAAAGCAAAATTCTTCAAAAACACATATTGCATTACAAAACATGCCAACCAAGGTCAAATTTTCACAAAATCAACATTCCACAATTCTTCATCATCTACTTCATCATCCCACCCAATTTTATGCATATTGGAATTGATTTGACTGCTAAATCACTCATTTATAACATAATCAATCAATTCCATAATCAACAAAATCATCATTGCATCAAACATTCTTCCATCATCATCGTGCATATATCATTCATCATTTTTATTTTGTCCAGGTCATCCAAGTGAACCTCGTATCTAGTATGTTATTCTATAAACTTGGTGATTGCAGCGATAATAATCCATGCAATTCGGTAAGATGAATAATCTACAATAAGGACACTTGCTCATGATCATAATCAATTATCTCATCATCAAAAATCACAATCACATTTGGCACCTCACATTTTGAATGCAACCTTGCCAAGAACAATTTGCTCGTAATCATTCATTGATGTCCTTGTCTGTGGGGCAAGAAAACACAGATAAATCACAATCACAAACACTCATTCATTTGACAACAACCATAATGCAGGACACCGATAAGTTTGATTGGTTCCATCATGGAATTGGCGAAGAAATTTCCACAGTCAATACCCAACCCCTGCATTGACTTAGTCAGCCTGCATCTTCATATTTTGCATACTCAATGATGCCATTGTGGCAAATTATTCAACAACATCGAATCAACCCAAATTTTGGGGCAACCACATTATATTATGATTCTCCCATGATAGGATACATCTCACATGATCATAAACATCTACACTGGACAAATCCCCCTCTCAACCATTGGGGAAAAATGGTATAACATTTTACATCATTCATATCATCCACATTTTGCATGGTCTTATACACCAACCCCTTTCCACCGTTGGGGCAAAAATGGTATCACATCTGCATTTCACATCATTCATTCATCAATTGCACAAATCCACCACATCATTCATTTTTCACAAAAATTTCAATTGGCTTGTGAGATACATTCGTAACTCATTCGCCAATTGAGGGGGTAAGCTACGCAAAATTCCAAAAATTCTTTATTCTTTTGTCTTCAACATCAGTGCTCAAATCCAACAATAGAGAGAAGTTGCTTCTACGCCCATAGCCCAAGCAGGTGTCTCGTATTTTTGCACCATATTGTGTTTCACACAACATGGTACAAAAAGGGGCATCTGTAGACACCAAATTACAGCCACTAATCCTCCATCCTAACCGTTCCACCACCCACTTGTCCACCATACACCCTTCCCACCAATTATTTGGCCCAAATCCACCTTTCCCGCCATCCATTCCACCATTTTAGCCCTTTCCCGCCATTTCCTAGCCTAATTGGGATTATTTTAATATTATTTTATATTATTTAATATTTAATATAATATTTTATATTATATTATAATATATTTATTATAAAATATATATTTATAAACTCAATTAACCACAACCGTCCGATCCATTCTAATCTCCACCATCCATATTCATTAATCCATGTCACATGCAAAAAGTAATCTCAACCTTAGGATCTAATTTAATCTTAGCCACACGATCAAAAGTGTAAGGCTAAAACCCTAAGAAAACCCTAAGGTTGGATTATAAGTAGGGGCATTTGCAAATGCCCAAACCCTAGAACTAGAACTGGAACCCTCTGAACTTGGACATTAGACTTTGCATTCTGAAGAGATTATTGGTGAAGCCCTAGCATAGAATCCCAAAGATCTGAAGCCCTAGTCCACCAATAATACTTCTACTATTCCAGCCACCATCCATCCATCCTCCCTCACCGCCACAACCATCCTCCATCCTCCACCTCCGTCGCCACCCCCCGATCTATTTCTGCAGATTTACCCTACCCTATAGGCGTTGTTTCGAGCTTGCAAAGCTCACTGTAGAGCCTACCAAGCGCTCTCCAGAGCCTGCCTTATCTGTAGGTGCATGCCAGAGCCTACCAAGCTCACTGTAGAGCTTTTCAAGTGCTCTCCAGAGCCTACCATAGTCCTAGGTGCGAACCAGAGCCTACGAAGCTCACGTTCGAGCCTGCCGTCATCAACGAACTGCATTCTGAAGCTGTTGCATCAACAGATCTGAAACATCATCTGCAATAACTGGTCAATAGCAAGGTAATAGCAAGGTAAATCTTATTTGTGTGTATTTTATTTAGTAATTTGTTGATTCTGCATGCTCTTTTATTTTATTAGTAAACTAGGGTTTTATTAATGTCTGAGGGCCTCACACTGTGGAGCCCTCACAGGTATTACTAACTCTCTTTGTTTTATTTTGTGTATGCAGATCTACAAGTTCTACATTTTATTTGATGGCTATTGAAGTTGGAGTGGCCCAATCTTGGATATTCGAAGCCCACTCAACTTGTTGGGATCAAGAGCACACCCGAATCTGAAGACACTTCCATTACTACTAGCTAGGGTTTTGGAGAACCCTAGCATCATTGTAATCTATTGTATCAAATAGTTGTACTGAACAAGGATTGTAATAAAGGAGTTTATCGGCTCCCCCCATCTTATTGAATATACATTATTTTGTGCAATCTTTGTGTCTCACTGCATTATTTGATTTCTGTTATTTTATTTTAAGTGTCGTGTTCTTGCATCTACAAATTTTGATGGTGCTTCTAAATAAAATCTAAAAAAGGCTAGAAGAGGTGGTGTTTTACAAAATAGTGAAGGCTCAATCCTCCTCATCTATTTAGAATCATATGAAACTTTAATAACAACTATATAAATCCTATTACACATCTTATAGGGCTCAAAAGTTCCATTGAAAAAGGATGGAAATATGTTTTAATTGATGTGGATTCACAAATTATTATTAATGTTATCAAGAAAAATAGATGTGGCATTTAGATCAAACATAAAATTATTCTAATTTCCATTAACTATTTTTGAAGACAGTATATTAGAAACGTTAGCATACTAGTTGTTGGGATCTATTTTGACATCAAGGGAACCTTGAACTGTAACTATGAATCTATGACTTCTGGTAGGTGCATACCGGCTAATCATAGCTCAAACCTCAACATTGGATGGATAAGAGATATGTTAGAGTAGGTTGTTTACCTTAGCTCATGTTCACCTAGGTAATTTATTTTCCTTTTATTTAGTTATTCCATGTATTTTCCCCACCCACTTATGTGTGGATATTTCATTTATCTTATTTAGATATTATGAGATGTTACATATTTATTTCTTAGATATTATGGGGATATTTTTAGGTTTGACTATTCCTAGGAGTTATGGGGATATCTTTAGGTATATTTGGAGGGTTGATATTCTTTCTCCCCATAGCGGTTACAGATCTATGGACCATATCACTTATTCCTTTTGTACGGTGGATATTTGTCCTTAGCTTGATCCTACCGCTATGGTTGATCATCCTTGCCTATATAAGCAAGGCACCTTCATTGTACTCATTGAGAAGAGGAAGTTCATTATTCATGTATAATATATGATATTGTTGCTCATTGTTTTGCATATCCATTTGTAAGCTTATGCTATCAATTTGCTTTCAGATTCTTGTTTTGGTTGAATGTGGTGTTCTGTTAACACTTGAGATCCTTGCAGCTTGGAATGATCTGATTATCATTCCTTTCATGGCATCAGAGCAATAGGTGTTGCAGTCATCCATTTGTGAGTGTTGTGCAGTTGTTTCTCTTGCAGGTTCGAAGATTGGTGTGGAAGCTTCAGTTTTTGTGATCGGGTCCTTGGTGGAGTTTTTTGGCCAGTTTGTGTCTCTCCTTCCATTTTCAGATCATCACCAACCTCCTAAAATCTCTTCTTCCCATACTGCAATAGCCTCATTCCCTTGGATCTGTCCTAAGCATTTTTTTCTTGAGCATTTCCCTTTTTGGCAGGGTCACCAACCCAACCCATTTTTATATTTTGCATGTATCTCCTGATAGAAATGCAATTTTTCCATAAAATTTTTTGGAGGTCTGTAGATGCATTCATTTGAGTTGTGCCCAAAATTTCAGCTCATTTGGATAAGTATTCTTCAAGATATCTTGATTTTACGAAAACCTACACTTTTTTAGTAATCTGCATATATCTTCATCAAAACTTCGAATTTTTTGCATATTTTTTACAGAATGTGTAAAATCATATTATAGACCTTCCCATAAAATTTTAGAGAATTTGGAGCTGTATTCTGATAGTTACAGTGATTTTACTATTTTTAGTAAACTCGTCATTTCAGGAGAAATATTGGGAGTTGCTCAGCGAAATTTTTTCCAGGCCTGTAAAATCATGTTTTTGATATGTCTCTAAAATTTCAGATTTTTTGGATCTGTATTTAGACATTTATAATGATTTTATGACTGCACTCTCAATATTGCATTGTGAAAAAGGTTTTTGCACTTGAACCGGTATATGGACTATTGTTATAAAGTCCCATCTTCCTTCATTTGTTGTTTGTCCACTTAGTTTGGAACTTTGTGATCAGCTTACTTGGTGTTAAGTATTGGTGGAGCCTACACATTGTTGTTCTTGAGGAGTCCTTTGTCTTTGACTTCCCTTGCTTTGTTGTGGTGCATCCTCTTGTGCCAATCTTCCTCATTGAGGCACTTAGTTTGAAGGAGGGGATTCTTTGGGGAATTCCTTTGGAGATTTTTCAGAGTTTAGAGGATTCATTTGTGCATTGGTGTGATTTTATGGTATTTTTCACCACCTTGTGACATCACACTAGACCTCTCACATTATAATGGCATTTGATTTTGGGGGGCCTCTTCTACTTTTGAGGACATCTTGGAAACTTCTTTTTTTACACTTAGCATAGAGGCAAATGCTGAAAATTTTGAAGCATGGTTTAAGGTACTTTGTTCATTATGTCAAAGTGAAGGTTTGGATCCTTTGTTCATAACTCCAAAACCCAAACCAATGGTGAAGGATAAGGAGTATAGGACATGGTTCATGAACAATTTAAGGATCTCTAGCATGCTTTATTATTCAGTTTGTGGGGAGCTTCAAAATTTTATTGGAGTTCACAAGAACACACCTCACCTTGCTTATCATATGTTGAAAAGAAATTTTTTACCCAAGGCACCTTCTCTTACAATTGCTTGCATGGAGGACATCATTTGTGATATTGCATCTTTGTTTTTGGAGTCACTATCTCATGATGTTTTGGATGATGAGGTTGATGCTATAGTACCTGCTTCAGATATTTTACAGGATACATCTCCACACTTGTCTTATGTGGATGATCATGTTGATGTTGCAGCATATACAACAGAGATTTCATGGCATGTTACATCCTTACATACAGATGACTTCTTGGATGGTGTTGCCTCTCTCTTCATTGAGAGTCACACATGTGATTTTCTTGACATGTATGAGGAGCTCACTCATTTATTTGATGATGATGTATACATTGTATCTCCTCCATGTACTTCTTCCTTTGTGGACCCTTTTTTGGTGTGCCCTCCTCTTTGAGTGAGCCACCTTGTCCACCATTTTCTTCTCCTATTTCTTTCACATTGGATGATGTACTCCTACAAGAGTTGGATACAAATATTTTGTCTTCAGTTGGACTCTCACTTGGAGATCCTAAAGACCATGTTGATTCTTTTGAGGCTTCTAAGCCTCCACTTCTTTCTCTTGCTGCTTCCATGGGCTCATCATCACTTATGCAACAGGACATTGGTGATTCTTCCTTGATGGATGCTCTTCACACATCTCTTCCACTTTTGCACACTCATGGTTTTGTGCATATTGATCTTTTGGATGTTGATTGGGACTATATTCTACCCTATTTTGGTGTTGGTTTGGGCTTCTACATTCTTGGAGATTCATTTCATAATTCATTGGTGACATCTTCTTCACTTCAGCTCAGTTTGAAGGATTCTACGTCATCATTCTACATTTTATTCCCATCTTCTCACACTCACTTGGAGTGGGAAGACATTCGATGGATGCTTCATGGCTACTTTCTTCCTCGTGGGAGACACATTGTTCATCGCAGAGGCATCCACTTCTTCATAGGACTTCTTCATGGAGCTCGTCATCCTAGGGGGTGTTGGGAGCACTCCTTGGCTCCATTCCTACTTTTTCTTCTCTCTTTCTAGTTGGATGGTTTTTTTCCACATGGTTTTCCACCTTTTGGATACACATTGTACATGAGTACCTAATCAGGCCTTGTTGTCGGGACTCATATTGTGGATATGCCACTTTATTTTTTGGCACCTAGCTTCACTTGAGGGGGGTGTTAGAGTAGGTTGTTTACCTTAGCTCATGTTCACCTAGGTAATTTATTTTCCTTTTATTTAGTTATTCCATGTATTTTCCCCACCCACTTATGTGTGGATATTTCATTTATCTTATTTAGATATTATGAGATGTTACATATTTATTTCTTAGATATTATGGGGATATTTTTAGGTTTGACTATTCCTAGGAGTTATGGGGATATCTTTAGGTATATTTGGAGGGTTGATATTCTTTCTCCCCATAGCGGTTACAGATCTATGGACCATATCACTTATTCCTTTTGTACGGTGGATATTTGTCCTTAGCTTGATCCTACCGCTATGGTTGATCATCCTTGCCTATATAAGCAAGGCACCTTCATTGTACTCATTGAGAAGTTCATTATTCAGGTATAATATATGATATTGTTGCTCATTGTTTTGCATATCCATTTGTAAGCTTATGCTATCAATTTGCTTTCAGATTCTTGTTTTGGTTGAATGTGGTGTTCTGTTAACACTTGAGATCCTTGCAGCTTGGAATGATCTGATTATCATTCCTTTAAAGATATACTTCAATCCAACCTCTAGAGTAGGCTGGTACCTTGTCAACTATTTCAGATGTTGACTCAATTAAGCTCAATTAAAAAGTGTAGTTTTAGAGATAGAAATAGGGTAAGGGTTAGAAAACAATTGAGAAATTAGGTGGTCATATAGATCTAACAACATTGATAAATAGCAAGAATCCATTGATCAATCACATTTCCAATATGTCACACTTGAGAATAACAACAATCAACACTCAACATTTTTACTATTAGAATAAGGAAATGCTCATAAAACTATTTCAAACACCTAAATGCTAATAATCCAAATAGCAAAATTAGATCAACACTTAGGCTAACATAAATAGAAGTCTTCTACAACATTTATTTAGGCATGAACCATTCCAAGGTGCTCTAAATTAGCAATCCAATATTAGCAAAATTGACTAACCATAAAGCAATAACAAAAATGCATTCACAAAATGAATCTATAGTTGGTAAAGATGAATAATTAGAGGTAAACATCCAAGTAATGCTCCTTCTATTGATATTTTAGCAATTACAATAATATATCAGGAAAACACTCCAAATCCAACCCTTAATAATGGGAGTTCGATCTCCTTATATAGATTTTTACAATGATTAATACACTGGAATATTACAAGAATTTTCTATGTTAAAATAGCAAAGTGTTGAGGTGGTAGCCTCTCATGAATCTTCAAGAAAGGAACTAAGTTGGATTGTTGTTGACAATCCATTTCCCACATCGATCATGTCTCAATCCATGATTGGAGCTTCAAGGACTAATACATCCAGAGCTAGTGGAGAATTTTATGTAGCACTTCAAAAACTAAGTTTTTATTTATTATTTTATTAGCAATAGTCTTGCTTAGTATCGGTAGGATGCTTGGGAAAATGTAATAATAGTTAGAGGTTCATGTAGAATCTAAACATATTTACTAAAATTAAATTTTCCTAGGAAATCAGCTATTTAAAGTTGAACTTTACTTTATCATGAAACAACTTTGAAATTCCTCAAATATATGAATGAACTAGAAATAATGCTCTCACCAAAAATGCATAGCTGAAATGTATTAATCTCTTGAAGCACATCCACAACAATAATCACTGTATGTATTCTTTATAGAATAACATACTCTCCAGGCTACTCTCTTATACAATCCACTCACACACAATAAGTATTAAAACTTATACAATCAACATAAAACCTGAGTTTGATTTGATAGATCAATACTCTTCACACTCCTACAACTACTACTCCCAGATGGAGTTTTACATTGAGCTCTTCTACACCGTGATTTATTCAATACATTAAAATATGTTTATATAGACTTTTGAAGTCATTACAATCCAAGATAATAATAAACTATTCAACACCTAACTTAGTACAAAATAAACAACCATTAAACTCACACTTAACCTGATGCTAACAACTGAAACCAAACTTAAACAACCACCTAAAAATACAAGTTCCTAAAACTTCCCAAATTTTGGAATGAATCGGTATAGTGCAGACCGATTGATACTGATCGATACATCGATTTTTGGATCGATATGTCGATTAGGTTTTCCTTCATTTTTGGCTACTTTCTGGATCATTGTGCCTGATTTGTGGATCACCCCATCGATTAAGTGATCGGTCCTATGGAAGTCGATTGATAATAGAATATTGGTTTCTTGATGATTTTGTCAAGTGATCAGGTTCATATTCCAACATTCTCCCCCTTGATGCTGAGGGGACTAACCAAGAAGTTCCTCAGCTTCAAAAACTAAGCTTTCACAACCCCTTTTGTGAATACATCAACTATATTGTCTTCAGTATTACAATGCCTCAATTCAACAATTTTATTTTCCACCATGTCTCTGATGAAATGGTATTTCATATCAAAATATTTTGACCTACTATGATGGATTGGGTTCTTTGCTAGCTGAATAGCACTCATATTGTCACAAAAAAGATAGTAGGACCACATTTTTTCTCCCCAATTTCCTCTAATACTTTTCTCAACCACAATGCTTGAGCACTAGCACTTGTGATTGCAATATACTCAGCTTCTGTAGAAGAAAGAGCAACAATACTTTGTTTTCTTGAACTCCATGTAATCAATCTAGACCCAAGACTAAAACAATTTCCTGAAGTAGATTTTCTATCATCTAAATTACTTCCCCAATCTGAATCACTAAAGCCAACTAGTTTTACATCATCACTTTTGTAATAGTGAATGCCAAAATCAATTGTTCCTTTTACATATCTCAGAATTCTTTTAGTTGCTTTCATGTGTATTTCAGAAGGGTCACTCATATACCTTGATACAAGTGAAACAACATGTGCAATATCTGGTCTAGAATTTGTGAGAAACATCAAGCTCCCAACAATGCTTCTATAAGTGGTCACATCAACTTTTTTAGCTCCATCATCCTTACTCAACAACTCACCATGAGCTATTGGTGTAGCAACTGGTTTACAATTCTCCATGCCAAATTTCTTCAACATATCATTAGCATATTTAGTTTGACAAATGAATATTTCACCATCTCTTTGATACACCTCCATGCCAAGGAAATAATGCATCAAACCCAAATATTTCATTTCAAACTCTTTCATCATTGCATCTTTGAAATCATCATTCAACTTTGAATTACTACCCAAGTAAATCAAATCATCAACATATAAACAAACAAGCAAAATGTCATTACCTTCATTCTTGTAGTATAAGGTTGGCTCACTCTTGCTTCTCATGAAACCATATTGATGAAAGTATCCATCAATCCTTGAATACCAAGCTCTTGGAGCTTGCTTAAGACCATACAAGGCCTTCTTCAACCTATACACAAGATTCTCTTTACCTTTCACTTCAAATCCTTGAGGTTGTTGCACATAAACCTCCTCATCCAAGTAGCCATTTAAGAATGCACTTTTTACATCCATGTGATGTACTTTCCAACCTTTATGGGCAGCCATGGAAAGAACCATCCTCACTATTTCTTGCCTTGCAATAGGTGCAAAAGTCTCTTCATAATCAATGCCATACCTTTGTGTGAATCCTTTAGCCACAAGCCTTGCTTTGTGTCTCTCAATACTTCCATCACTATTATATTTTGTTTTGTAGACCCATTTAGAGCCCACACACTTCTTTCCTTTTGGAAGTTCTACAAGCTCCCAAGTTTCATTTTTCTTGATGGAATTGATCTCCTCTTGCATTGCTTTCATCCACACATCATTAGTACATGCTTGTTCATAACTAGATGGTTCCAAATCAATACTAGTCATCAAAGCATAATTTACAACATCACCTTTTGGCTCACCTTCATCTTCATCTCCATACATATGCAAATTTTCAAATATTTTCACAACTTGATCAACCTCTTGTGCTTGACTTCTTGTAACTCTTCTATGAAAATTGGAATCTAACATTTGAGAAGATGGATGGTTTTGTTGGATATTTTTACCTTTCTTTGTCTTCAACACATCACTTGGAGAATCTTCACTCAATGAAGAATGTGAAGGACTTGAAGAATCATCACTTGAAGAACTCTTTGTTGGACTTGGAAGAACAAGTTGTTTGCTGGTTTGAACATTGGGCTGCACATTTGAGGAGTTCTCACCAATGGATTCATCATCAACATAAAGTTTTTTATGACCATATACTCCCCCTTCATCAAAAATCACATCTCTTGACACCACAACCTTGTGAGTTTTTGGATTATAAAGCCTATAGGCCTTAGTATTCTCACAATACCCAATAAAAATACATGCTTGACTTTTTGGATCAAGTTTCTTCCTTTGCTCATCAGGTACATGTGCATAAGCCAAACAACCAAAAACTTTGAAATGATTTACATTTGGTTTCTTTGCATACCATGCTTCATATGGAGTGATGCCATCCAAGCTATTAGTGGGGCTTCTATTCAAAATATAGATGGTTGTCCTAACTGCATCAGCCCAATACATATTGCTTAATTTCTTTGTTTGTAGCATGCTCCTTGCCATATTTACAACTGTTCTATTTTTACGTTCAGCCACACCATTTTGTTGTGGAGTATAGGCAGCAATGAGTTGCCTTTTAACACCACAATATTTACAAAATTGAAGAAATTCATGTGAACAAAATTCTCCTCCTCTATCAGTCCTTAAACATTTTATATAGTGCCCACTTTGATTTTCAACATGATTTTTGAAATATTTAAAACAACCAAATGCCTCATCCTTTGTCTTCAAAAAATAAACCCAACACATTCTTGAAAAATCATCAATGAATGTAAGAAAGTATGAATTCTTACCCAAAATTTGAGTTTGCATAGGCCCACAAATATCAGAATGCACCAATTGAAGTGGATAAGAGGCTCTCCATGCTTTTCCTTTTGGAAAACTCATCCTTGAGTGCTTTCCCAAAGCACATCCTTCACACACACCTTTGTGATCTTCAACCTTAGGCAATCCATATACCATCTCTTGAGATACCAACAATCTCAAACTAGGAAAATTCAAGTGCCCATACCTTAAGTGCCACAACCAACTCTTGTTTTCAATTGCAACATTTGCAAGATTGGCTCCTTGTCCTCCAAAATTCAAAGGAAACAATCTATTTTTTGTCATAGGGATGGTAGTGACAAGCCTATTCCCATGATTCTTGTCATAGATTACACATTTTTTATCTTCAAAAACAAGCTTGTAGTTTTTCTCCATGATTTGGCCTACACTCAACAAATTATGTTTTAAATTTGGAGTATAGTATATATCATTCACCTTCTTTTTACCTTCATTGGTGTGCACCTCCATTGCTCCTTTGCCTTCAACTTGCAAAGCTTTATCATCTCCAAGCTTGATCTTGGACTTGTAGGAATTGTCCATTGTAGAAAACAACTCCCCCTTGTCGGTCATGTGGTTTGAGCAACCAGTATCAAGAATCCATGTCTCATTTAAATTCTGATCTGATTTTCCATATGACAAAAACAAAATTGAGGATCCTTCCTCTTCTCCATAGTGTGCACTACTCCTTCCTTCATGGGATACCTTCAATCTACACTCTTTTTCAAAGTGTCCAAACTTGTTACAATAGTAACATTGCTTGTCTCTCTTGTCACCTCTTCCTCTTCCTCTTCCTTGAGCACCTCCTCTTCTTCCTCTTCCTCTTCCTCTTGAAGGAGATTGACCTCTCCCTCTACCTTGGCCTCTTATTTTTCCACTTGCACTAGATTCACCTTATTTGGATGCAAAGGATTTTTCTTCAACTCCACCAACATTTGAAGATGAAGATAGTCTCTCCTCATGAGACATTAGTGAACCAATGAGCTGATCATAATCAAGAGTAGAAAGATATTTTCTCTCTTCAATTATGATAGCTACATGATTCCATTTTGGTAGAAGTGTTCTCAACACTTTCTTCACAACAACTTCATTCTTCACCTCTTCACCAAGAGTCTTCATCTTGTTTACACAAGCTTTTACTCTCACACAATAGTCACCAACTTTTTCTTCTTATTGCATTTTCATATTCTCAAACTCTCTTTTAAGAGTTTGAAGCTTCACTTGTTTCACTTGATCACTTCCTTGATATCCATCCTTCAATGCTTTCCATGCATCACTAGCTATTGTACAACTAGCAATCCTTGGAAAAATGCTTTTATCCAAGGTTGTTTGAATGTGATAGAGTGCAAAGATATTCTTCTTTTGTACCTCTCTCTTTGCTTGTCTATCAGTAGCAACAACAGTGCTCCAATATGGCTCTATGTAGCCATATTCAAAAATATCCCAAACACCTTTTCCTACCAATAAAGTTTTCATCTTTATGCTCCAATACTCATAATCTTCACCATTGAATTTTAGAATTGGCAATGAGTTAGCACTGGTGGCCATTATACCAAATACCCAGTAAGAAACCTTGAACACACTTTGTAAAATCTTAATAAACTCTCACAAAGAATCCACAAGCTTTCTCTAACCCACCAAAACCAAACTAGCTCTGATACCACATGTAGAATCTAAACAGATTTACTAAACTTCAATTTTCCCAAGAAATCATTTGTTGAAAGCTAAACTTTACTTTATCATGAAATAACTTTGGAATTCCTCAAATATATGAATGAACTAGAAATAATGATCTCACCAACAATGCACAACTGAAATGTATTAATCTCTTGAAGCACATCCACAACAATAATCAATGTATGTATTCTTTATAGAATAGCATACTCTCCAGGCTACTCTCTTATACAATCCACTCACACATCAATAAGTATTAAAACTTATACAATCAACATAAAACCTGAGTTTGATCTGATAGATCAATACTCTTCACACTCCTACAACTACTACTCCCAGATGGAGTTTTACATTGAGCTCTTCTACACCGTGATTTATTCAATACATTAAAATATGTTTATATAGACTTTTGAAGTCATTACAATCCAAGATAATAATCAACTATTCAACACCTAACTTAGTACAAAACAAACAACCATTAAACTCACACTTAACTTGATGCTAACAACCAAAACCAAACTTAAACAACCACCTAAAAATACAAGTTTCCAAAACTTCCCAAATTCTGGAATGAATCGGTATAGTGTAGATCGATTGATACTGATCGGTACACCAATTTTTGGATCGATACGTCGATTAGGTTTTCCTTCATTTTTGGCTACTTTTTGGATCATTGTGTCGATTTTTGGATCGCCCCACCGATTAAGTGATCGGTCTTGTGGAAGTCGATTGATAACAGAATATCAGTTTCTTGATGATTTTGTCAAGTGATCAAGTTCAGATTCCAACAGTTCAAAGGTAATTATAATGGGTCGACAAATATGGAAACCAAGTTTGTACATTTCATAAGAAGCATTCAGGGGAGCGCACACATAGCATGTATAGTTTGTATCTAGTAAATACATGATTCAAAGACCAATGCTTGAGTTTGTGTACCTGTTCCATCCTAGAGCACAAAGACTAGAATTACAATGAATGCTACCGACTATATCAATGATCAATAACTACAAAACAAGTAAACTGGAATGTTGATGATATAAGGAAGTACTTTGTTACCTTTAGAAACTACATTTGGTGCATGGTAAATGATATTATTTAACTTATGATAATGAAATGTGATGGTCTGCAAATGTGAATTTCATAACCTAGTTTAAGTAGGAGTGCAAATGAGGAGAAAACTAAGTCTTGTATCCTAATTTCATAACATACTTGAAATAATTCAAAAAAAAGTCAAGCAAAATTAAGGGTTTAAGCAGAGTGCAAATAAGGAGAAAAATAAATCATGTTTATCTAAGAAAAGAGCCTCCTTTGGTGACTTAAAGTAAGCTTAGTCTTATTTTTCTTGCCCTATTGCCTACCTTGGTCTAAAGAAGCAACCAAATAGCAAATACTAGTGAGTTTGGATTTCATGATTGGTAGAGTCTGGTTTCTGTAACCCTTACATTAAAATTAACTAAATAACTTGAAGTTTGAAGTTATTTGATACGGATTAATAGTCTCAAATCAAATACTTCCATTAAATATATTTAAAGATAAATATTAGAGAAGGATGTACCAATGTTAATTGTAGCCTAGTGATAAATGACCTCCAAAGAAAGAGGATGCAACTTGGTCACATCAAACTTGCTTACATCCTATTCCATTAACCCTCTCTAAGATATTTTCTTTCTTTTGTGTTGCTACAAACCTTACCATTAGCCTGTGGAATTTATTTAAAATGAAATAATATCACATTTGATGAAGAAAATGGTACCTTGATTAACCATAAAAAATATGTGAAGATATTTTGAAGCGAGCAAACTTGATGCAAGGAAACAACAACTTGGCTTAACTATGAATGGGAAAATTTTGCATGAAACGTTTGACAAATATTTTTGTAAAAATAATCCCTTCCTAATGTGGATTTCAATTGGACCCTAATTCATTTATCTTGGATACCACACCAACTTCCACCAAAAACATCTTCCCTTAACTTTGTCAAATACACTCCATGTAAAGTGTTCCTTTTAATTAAATATATAATTTAGTTGGAGAAAAAGTTTATAATCTAGTATTTATGTTTATAGGTTTATTTGTTATTTTTATTTAGAAATTATAGATGCTATAATTATTAATTTTATGGTGAGTTTTTTAGTTTTATTCAAAATTTAACAAAAATTTTATAATTATAGAAATATCAATAATAATATTAAATAGTGTTTAATATTTGTAGAGTATTGCATCTTTTATTTTATTAATGATGAAAAATTAGGGTTTTGAAAGGTCCTAGAACCTTTTACATTAGAGGAGGCAAAGAAAGAGAAGGTCAATTAAGCATAGGCTAGCCTCCAAGGCTAAAAGAACAAAAACAAAAAACCAACAACCACCTAAGAGAACAAAAGAGAAATATAATGCCATGATACAACATAGACCAACCCACCACCCAACAAGGATTAAAAGGAGAATTTATGTTTCAACTATATTTTAGAGGCACAAAAGTTTCTGCTACAATTTTGCATAAGACTAATGAATGAGCTTACCCTCCACATAATTGGGAGTCCAATGCATCCACAACCCTTCGATAGAACCACGCGCAACCCTACTCGTACCTTCACATCCTTTCTGTATCGCCCAAATTTTTTGCACCCTTACCTTCAGGCTAAAGGATCCGTACCCAGAAGGGGGGTGAGAAAAGGATGGAACAATACCTCAGACGAAGAGGCCCTTTAAAGGTCGCGCCTATCGGGGGAGAGGGATAAAGGTGAATTTTTGACGGATGGTGGAGTTCACCAGGAAACTTTGAATAGTAGTTTCCACGCCTAGGTTGAGAATGGGTTTGATTTGTTTGTTTTATGTTTGACTATTCAGATTCCTAGGCTGGACAAAATGAAGCTAAGATATTTTATATGAATATTCTAATTTATATGAATACAACAGACATAAATGAATCCTAATGTGATTGAATATAGAGAATATATAAAATGGAGAAGATTACACCTGATTTCTGATGTGTGATGAAGATTTTGAAGCTTGTAGGAGTCCAGATCATCCCGGATATGATAGGATCATCTATAATTGTATAGAATCATCCCAAATAACAAGAGATCATTTGAGATCACCCAAGATTGTCAGCAACCTGATGAATTCGTCAAGCGAATTCGTCAGAAACCTGCAATCAAGAAAACAGACACCAAAAACAAAAAATACAATTGCAAGAATGATGCAAAATGATAGAAATAAGAGTATAGATGTTTGAATGATAAATCCATATATCAAATTAAATGATATGCACTATTTTAAAAACTTATTTTGAATTTTATCATGCAATTATGCTAAATGAGGTGAACTCCAAGATGCAAAATAGAAGTAAATTAATCTAATGCACCAATAAATAAGGAAAATGAGATAGAGAATGCAAACTCAGGGCTCTGATTGCCCCCAAGCTAAATTACAGACAAGATCATCTGTAATCGTACAAGATCATCGCCGATCTTGACAGAATCATCTAAAATTGTAGTTGAATCGCTTGCGACGATCTGAGCTACCACCAGCTGAAACACAGTGAAATCCTGTAACAAAACTTGAAAACACAAGTGCAAATGATGGGCGATCATAGCAAAAACTAAAATTGTAGGGAAATAATCAGTCAGGCAGCCAGGTAGGGAGTCAAGGGGATAAACTGGGAAAATCCCAATTTATATAGGATTAGGGTGAGGTTAGGATGTTGGGGATCATCCCAATCTGGGAGATCCCCAACGTGGGAATCTCCAACCACGCAGATACGCTTCTGCCCAAGATGGAGAGGTCGTTGGAACAGAAGCTAATTATGAAAATTCAATTTTGGGATGAAATCATCTGGACGTTCTGTTCCAGACGAATTTGTCTGATTTCGGATGATATCTTCAGATCGACAACGATATCGTCCAACGGTCACAACCTGTAAAAATGGCACAAAAAATGAGGTGAGCGGTTAACGGGCGATTTCGGGGTTAAAATTCAAATTTCTACTTTTTATTGATGGTTTAACTGCACCAATTTTAGGGTGCTACATTTTTCCCCCTCTTTAGCGAATTTTTCAAAAAAAATGCGTTAAAGACGAGTTCTTCACGCTTTACGAGAAAGAAAAAATTTATTCCATTTTTTAGACGATGATTCTAGGTCGAATTGTACGACTGTTTTCTATGGTGCCCCCTCCGAGTTTTTACCCAAATCGAATGTTTGACGCAAAAGCGCGAAAAAGCAAAAATTAAAAAAATGTCGTTTTGAATAAAAATAAGAAAAAATGTCGTTGTTGGATGACCTCACCCCGATCGGATCGCCTGGAGACCATGGAGAGAGCATCCAGGATGGGTAGAGGATGGACAGGAGTTGGCTCACATTAGGCGAGTCATATGGTTGAGGACAGAGCAAGGAGAGTTAGAGCTCCACCGCTATGACCAAGTTTTAAGACAATTTGGTCTACAACAAGGGATCCCACTCTTAGGGATTATGAGTACTCCCGGACTATGCAGGATAGTACCACACTGAGTGAGGCTCCAAAAATGTAGTGGTTTTGGAGTCAAGATACTGATGATGCCCCTATTTAGCCAGTGGATGGGGATGATGTAGGGATAGTAGATGGATATGATGCCTGGTATGCAGACATCCACCCTCCTCGGATGATGAGGGCACAGGGTCTAATGCATGATGTAGTGCAACGAATGGAGAGGCAATGCCAGGCTACCATCAATGCAGTGAGGGGTCACGAAGGGAGGGATCAATGACGGCCTCCTCAGGAGAGACGTCAGAGAGTACCACAGGCTCCAGAGAGATAGCAACAGTCAGAGAGGAGGGAGGAGAGGAGATAGGAGAGGAGAGAAAGACTCCCTCCTCAGTAGAGGGATAGGCCACCATCACTCGATAAGGGTAAGGGTGTCGAGGTGAGGGAGAGCAGTGAGATGGCAGCTCTCTAGGAAGAGAATGCCCGCCTAAGAGCTTAGGTGTAGACTCTGTAGGATGAGGCTACACGGATCAGGGCTCAGAGCGGAGGGGCGAGCATTCTAGAGCTAGCGTGGTCGGTTGCTCAGACTGCATTCTATCAAGGAGTGTACTACCAGTTGGTTCTAGAGGGCCAGAGGATATAGTTGCCAGCCAGCATTACAGAGTCGATCAGGATGGGGTCATCGAGGACATCATCACGATCGATGTCGAGGACCCATGATATAGTATGGGCTTTGATGGGACCACCTCCTCCACCTCAGGGTAAGAGATGAGATGAGGCTGAGAGCTCGAGGTCTTCTCAAGACTAGACGCACATTGTACATAGACTATTTTTGAGATGATTGAGTATGTCAGGGTATAGATTGTGGCATACCAATCCATTTTGATATGATGTATATACTTCTTGATATATATATGATGTTCTTTTTGTGATATGACTTGTGCATATGTTTTATGATGCTTTAATATTTTAATTGTTGATTAACTATTCATGTAATTATGTCGTTGAAAATATTAGAATTTTATGTCATGCTATAAAATTAAATGAAATAATCTGATGTAAACAAACTGGTTGTTGTGGTGTGTTTTGATGAAAATAAAGTGACTTCTAACAATAATTTCAAAGGACATTGTCGTTGTTACATGACCATTTCATGGAGTCGCTGCTCGCTAGGTCATCAAGCTAATCCCGGTATGAGAGAAATATTGCTAAAAGTAAAAGGGTGCTTAAGAGACTTTTGTTAAAATAAGTTGTTATATTCCATTATTTTCATAACCAAAAGTAGCACTCATAGGCGCTCTCCAATTTGGTTGATTAACCACCAAGTTGGTTAGAACCAACTTGTAACCACATTGTAACCTTTATATTTGAAATTAATGAGAAGGAATGATGGCTTCATCAAATTCTTCATGGTATCAAAGCTACGAACAAGACGTAGATCGCAGATAGGACGCAACTGATGGACAAACATAGACAGAGCGGATAGATAGGATGTGACTGACGGATCCTGACGGACGAGCGCAGACAGAGTGGACAGGACGCACAAACCGTAGATAGGACGTAGACCATAGAATGAGGACACCAACACAGATAGGACGTAGACCAAGGATAGACCGTAGATCGAGGACACCGACACAACGGATAGGACGCAGATAGGACGGCGATTTGGGGAGATGGGATGGTTGAGGAGGCAAAAGGACAGGCTGGGGGTGGTTGCCCGAAGGCAACCGAAAGTAATAGGTGCTTTCAATTTGTTTAAACCCCCCCACAGTGGCCACATAGGCCATGTGGGATAATTTTTTTTTGTTTCTTCTCCAGTCGTGAGGCTTTAAATATTGCCCGTTGCACACTTGTTCCCATCGGGCCTTCTGGCTCACGTGGTCAGGGCGGTGCCTAGTCTATGGTAGGTTTCGAGTTCGAGTCCCTGAGGGGAGGTTTGTTGCGCCCTGTGCAACGTTATTTGACGGCGGCTTCATTTTTTGATGCCCTTGATGCTGCAATTGGTCATTTGACGCCTTGCCAAGCTCCAAAATTTGGTATTTTTTTTACCAATCCTTGTCTCATTTGCAATTCGAAGGGGGGAGATCTCATGATTCATTTGCAAATTTGTCAGATAAAGGGGGGAAATCAAACTATTTGGTAGAATAGTTGCTAGATTTGTAATAGGTGTTAAAATTTGTGGGCATTTATGATTGTTTCCTTTGCATTTAAATATTTTGTTTTCTTGCATTCATAATCATGAATTAAACAAAATATAAGACCCCAAATTTATACCCTATTTGTGCAATTTATTGCATAGCAGCGTTCGGTATTTGAGATACCTCTGGTCCACACTTACAGGTAATGTTGTTGTGCTTTGGACTATTGTATTCGTTGCCTAATATAGCTGCAACAACGACTTCTGAGCTTGTTCTCTATAAATCATCGAGGAGAAATAAGGCAAACCTATTTTTTGTTTTTTCTCATTTCATACCCACATCGTGATTGTTGTTAGGCGTAAATCCTGATGAAAGTTTTTTTCCAAAGTGTTTAGGGGAAGTTACGCCCCACGCATGCGAAATAAAACTTTCTATGGTAGGTGTCATTAACAACACGATGCCCTTTCAGTATCGCCTATGTTCAATATATTATGCTTCTCATGTGTACTTATAGTCTCCCTCACGTAAGGGCGAGTACATATTGAGTAGTATACTATTCATATATACCTATAGTTTCCCTCACGTAAGGGCGGGTGTATATTGAATATTTACAGTATAAAGATCTGGCAGGTATAAAGAAAGGGAGACCACTTGGTGATATAAGGAACCTTCATAATGGCCACAATTCATAAGTATCTTTCAGATTCTCAATTGTTGAAAGGTCCTAACTTTGTTCCATGGAAGACAAAGATGAAAGCCATACTTCAGTTGGAATATTTATGGGATGTAGTGATTGGCACTGCAAAACGTCCTCCAATAGTAGGAACATATCAAGATGCTTGGGATAAAAAATACAAGAAGAGTCTCGTATTTATCTTGCTTGCTACTACAGATGCGATGCAGCCTCATATTTGTGATGCAAAAACAAATAAGATAGCCTGGGATGCCCTGATCATAGTATATGAAGGCAAGAATCAATCCACTGTTCTCCATATTCAAACTCAACTACATAATCTCAGTATGAATTCTGGGGAAACAGTTGATATATTCCTTTGTAGAGTGGCTGACTTGAAAGCAAAATTGAATGCTATAGGCAAACTGGTGGATGATGATGTCTTGAACTCTGTCATCTTGAGAGCATTACCAAGTTCCTACAAGATGTTGATTACTTCTCTCAATGTTTCTGGTAGACAAGTATATTTTGTGGAACTGGTAAACTTGCTTTAGATTGAGGAGGCAACTCAGGTCCAAAAAGATGATGTGCCAGATAATGCTCTTTCCACACAACAAAGTGGTAAAAATCAAGGCCAATTTCAAAAAGGGGGTGCTTCTTCCAAAGGAAAAGGGAAACAAAATTAGCAAAAGGATACCAAATATTGCAAAATTTGTGATATGAATAACCATGACACCAACAGGTGTTGGTTCAAAAACAAGCAATCCAACGAAAGAGGTTCTCATAAGAAGGGCAAGAACAAGCAGAAATACAATAAGCATAAGCACTCTAAAGGCCATGTTGCTTATGCTGACTCCAACTCAGACTCAGATCCTCTCGAGTCCGATTCAGATTCAGACTCTGAAAGAGCACATAAGGTGCTCATGACTCATACTTCGTCTTCCCAGATAGATGTTGTATGGTATATTGATTCGAGAGCTAGCAAACACATGACTAGGGAAAAATCATGGTTTGATACTTTTATGGAGAAAGAGGGTAAGCCAGACACAATTGCTGACAATCAAGTATATTAGGTAAAGGGAGAAGGGGATATTTTGTGTCCCTTCCTGATGGTATTTGTCAAATTGAGAAGGTTCTCTATGTTCTAGGCTTAGCCAATAATTTTCTTTCAGTCACACAAATGTTGGATAGAAATATGGATGTCGTGTTTCGAGTTGTCAAAGGCAAGAAGAGATGTTTTATCACACACAGTGGTAAACATGTTGCAACCGGATCCTACAAACATGGCTTGTTCATTCTCGATGCACTTTCAACTCCACATGTTGCTTTGGATGCAACTACAAAGGAGGCCACCTCTCTCTGGCATCAACGTTATGGGCACCTAAGTTTTGGATATTTGCTTGAATTATACAAATATGGGATGGTGAAAGGTCTTCCACCACTTTCATCTATCTTACCAGTTTGCTCAGATTGCTTAGCAGGGAAGCAACATTGAGTGCTTTTTGAAGCAAGCTCCTCTCAAGCTGTAAAACCTTTAGAGCTGGTACATACCGATCTGTGTGGTCCTATGCCAACCAGCTATGGTGGTAAAAAGTATTTTCAACTATTCATTGATGATTACTCATGAAATATGTGGGTTTTCTTTCTTCAGTTGAAATCAAAAGCGTTTCTCTACTTCCAACAATTCAAGAAACTTGTTGAGAAGGAGTCGAGATGTTTGATAAAAACCCTCCGCTCAGATCGAGGGGGGAATACACCTCTGAAGAGTTTTCAAAGTTTCTTAAGAAACATGGGATCAAAAGACAACTGACTATAGCCTATACACCTCAACAGAATGGAGTTGTAGAGAGAAGAAATTGTTCCATTATGGAAATGGTTCGATGTATGCTAAAAGGATCACATCTTGAGGATCAATATTGGGTAGAAGTAGTAAACATAGCATCATACCTCCTAAATAGATCACCCACTAGAGCTCTACAAGGGAAGACTCCACAAGGAGCATGGAGTGGTAAGAAACCTTACATTTCTCATCTGAAGGTGTTTGGATGTAAAGCATTCATGCACATTCCAAAACAAAAAAGGAGGAAGCTAGATGAGAAAACCCTGCAGTGTATCTTTCTTTGCTATGATGAGTACTCAAAAGGTTATCGATTGATTGATCCTAAGACCAAGAAGACACATGTAAGTAGAGATGTTGTATTTGATGAAGCTCTCACATCAAAAGACACATCCACAATCGTATACATAGATGAAGAAGAGCCTAAGAAGGAGGTTCAACTTCCACAGCAAAAACAAAAAGTTCCAAAATGGTATAAAAGCACTTTGAGAGATGCTAAGTTGAAATCCATTCCAGATCTATCTCTTGATAGGCCATGTACTCGCAATATGACTCAACAGATGAGATCAGAAGAATCTACTTCAGAGGTTGATAAACTTTGTCAACACTTTGATGATTTGTCAGTGGGTACCGAATATGACAGGGAAGAAGATGAGGATGGAGAAAAACTTTATATTTCTACATTGAATACAAATGAACCCACAACGGTTCAATCTACACTTGATCAACCATAGTGGAAAGAGGCTATGGATGTTGAACATAAATCTCTTCTTAAAAGTAATACATGGAAGTTAGTCGATCTACCAACAAGAAAGAAACCCATAGGCTGCAAATGGGTATTCAAAGTGAAGTATAAGGTAGATGGATCTATTGATAAGCATAAAGCCCATCTTGTTGCAAAGGGATATGCTCAGAAAGAAGGCATAGATTATGAAGAGACTTTTGCCCCTACTACAAAAATGACTACCATTTAAGTACTTTATGCCATGGGAGCTCAATTTGGGTGGAAATTGCATCAGATGGATGTTAAAAGTGCCTTCTTGAATGGTGACTTACAATAAGAAGTATACATGACTCAACCAGAAGGATTTTTGGTTGAGGGGCAAGAAAAAAAAGTATGCAAGTTGATCAAATCCTTGTATGGGCTAAAACAAGCTCCTCGAGCTTGGTATATCAAGATAGATAGTCACCTTGTGCAACATGGTTTCATAAGAAGTCCTTCAGATGCAAATCTCTATATTAAGAAAAATGGTTCTGATATAGTGATTCTTGTACTTTATGTTGACGATCTGATCATCACAGGAAGCTCAAAAAGAATGATTGACTTAGTGAAAAATGACTTGAAGCAATCATTTGATATGATAGATCTAGGACTTCTGCACTATTGTCTTGGTTTAGAAGTTACTCAAAAAAAATTTAATATTAGAGTAACACAAAAGAAATATGCCAAGACTTTAGTAGAAAAATATCGGATGACTAACTATAAGTCAAAAGCAACTCCAATGGAGCAAGGACTTAAGTTATCTCGATATGATGAGTCACCTCAGGTAGATGGTACTCTCTATCACCGATTGATTGGGAGTCTCCTATATCTGACAAATACCGGACCAGATCTTAGTTTTGTTGTGGGATATCTTTCAAGGTTCATGCAAGAGCCTAAGATGAGTCACTGGAAAGCAACAAAAAGAGTTCTTCATTATGTTCACGGTACTACAAATTATGTTCTGGAATATAGACAGAATAATAATTTTTTCTTACTAGGATACATAGACTCGGATTATGCTGGATCCCTTGATGATCGTAAATCCACCTTCGGATATGTTTTTCATCTAGGATCTGGACCTATCTCATGGCACAGTAAGAAACAACATGTGGTTGCTTTATCTTCTACAGAGCGAGAATATCGTGCAGCCAGTGAAGCAGTCTGCGAGATAATGTGGTTAAGTCGCATTCTTACAAACATGGGCATTCCAAAGAATCTTCCTCTTCATTTGTTTTGCGACAACCAATGTGTTTTGAACCTTGTCAAAAATCTAATTTTTCATGAACGTACCAAACATGTTGATACCAGATGTCATTTTATTCGAGATGAAGTTCCAAAGCACCATATACAACTTCAATACATTCCTACTGATGCGCAAGTTGCAGATATCTTTATCAAAGCACTTGGACGTATCAAATATGAAAAATTTTGAGATACAATTGGGATTTGCCAATAATATAATAAGGGGGGATGTTAGAATAAGTTGTTATATTCCATTTAGCGTACTATAACCATATTTTGTCTCTATTACATTGTTAAGCGTACTGTTACGCTTACTGTTACACTGTTGTAACAGTACTGTTTCAGCCGGTGTCTATTCCTGACTTTGTAACCTCTACTTAAACAGTTCTGAATAATAAACTTTTGTTTCGCATTTTACATGGCATCAGAGCCAGAAAGCAGGGAGCAGTGAGAGAAGGCTGGTGGCGGAAGTGGGTTGCTGGAAAGAGTTGCTGTGCGTTTTTTATGAACGCATTTTTTTCCCGACAGCGAGAATTTTTTTTTAAATTTCGTGTTTAATCACGCAGTCGCGTGAAAGCAGCTGGAAAAATTGCGGGACGCACAGGCAGCCAGAGCGTGCGCGATTTGAAAAAAAAAAAAAAAATCGCGCATCCACGTGACAAAGGGAAGGACTGGAGGCAGCGCTTCGCGGACGCAGCACGTACGTCCGCGTGCTGCCGCCCCCCCCCCCATTTCGCTGCAGATCACGCAGGAAGCAAAGCGGTGATGCGTTTGTGCCACCACCCCGCCACCCCCCGGTCCAGCACGCGCAGGGGAGCTATGACGCGCACGCGCCACGGAGACATCCCCCCGCGCGCAGACGTACGGGAGGGACGCAGTCCCTGAGACGAACGCGCGTCGCGGTTGGGCTGAGGCCAGGAGGGAGCAGGCCCCCCCCCCTCGGTTGAGCGGGAAAGGAAAAAACGCGCTGGGCGCGTTGGGAATTTAATTCCCGCCCCTCCCGACATGCAGTGCAAGAAATTTAAATTTCGCGCCCACGCGGGGTATAAACCCCCCCTGTGCGCAGCGCGAAACACTCGCGTCGCGCGCTCCCCCCCCCGGACGCGAACGCAACGCTTATCGCCCTGCGGCGTCCCACAGCCCCTCCCCCCATCGGAAAAGCCGACGTTAAAAAAAAAAAAAAAAAAAACAAACTGTGTTTGCATCTGCGAAGGGAGAACGCGCGAGTGGGGAGGACGAAGCAGCGGAGGAGCACGCAAGCTGCAGCGGCGATTTGCCGAGGAGGAGGACCATTCGGGCGTTGAAAAGGGAGGAGGTTGACTGATCCTCTCGGATCAGCCCGCTGGCTCACGTGGTCGTGAGCCGTGCGGTAAGGCTCAGGGAGCCTGTAGGTCGGGGGTTCAAATCCCGCCGACTCCCCCTCAAGGTATAATTTTTTTTTGCAATGTTTTTTTTAATTATTATTTTTTAATTAAAAATTTTAATTTTAATTTATTTTTTATAGTTTTTTTAACTTTATAAATTAAAATTTAATTTTAATTTATTTTTTATAAGTTTTAAAACTATATAAATTAAAATTATTTATTTTAATTTTAAAAGTATAGTAATTATTAAAATACTTTGTTAAAAGAGAATCTTGTAAGGGGGGATATTTTTTAAAAAAATCAAAGGGGGATTGTGAGTAATTTTATGAAAACAGCAATTTGGCGAATTGTAAAAGGTGCATTTTCGGCTGTGACCGACACCTTGTGGGCATTTTTTTTTTGTATGTTGCATATTTCATTTTTGCACTATAACATTAAAAATTAAAATCAAAGCACTCCCTAAGTCCTCGGAATAATTAAAACCCATCCGTGCAATTTATTGCACTGCAGCGTTCAGTATTTGTGATACCTCTGGCCAGCACTTACGAGTAAAGTCGTCGTGATTTGGCTCTCGTATCCGCCGCCTAATATAGCTGTTACAACAACATCTGAGCTTGTTCTCTATAAATCGTCGGGGAGAGATAAGTTAGCCATTTTTGCATTTTTTTACTCCATCCACTACCCTTTATCGCACTTGTGTTTAGGCGTAAATCTTGACGAAGTATTCTTCATAGTGTTTAGGGGAAGTTATGCCCCACGCATGAGAAGAATCTTCTATGGTAGGTGCCATCAACAAGGCGATTCCCTTTCAGTACCGCTTATGTTCCACGTATCGTATGATCTCTAAAACTCACCTATAGTCTCCCTCACGTAAGGGCGGGTGATTTTTGTTGATATTTCTAAATACCTATAGTTTCCCTCATGTAAGGGCGGGTATTTTGTACGGTATAACAGCCTAGCAAAAGGTATATCGAAAGGGGGACCAATTGGTGATATAAGGAACCTTCATTATGGTCGTTGTTGCAAAATTGATGACTGATCCACATCAGTTATTGAAAGGTCCAAATTATACACCATGGAAACATAATATGAAGGCAATTCTCCAAATGAAAGATTTGTGGGATATTGTTACTGGAGTAGCAACTAGGCCTTCACCAACAATAGGATCCATAGGTCCTTCCACAGATCAGATAGCTTTTGACAAGAAAGACAGTCGAGCAAAGGTGCTCATTTTGTTTGTTGTTTCAGATGAAGTGCAACCTCATATAGCTGACAAAGCAAGTGGTAAAGAGGCATGGGATGCCCTTAGAACCATCTATGAGGGGAAGAATGATTCAACCATTCTTCATCTTCAACAACAACTTCATAACCTGAGTTTGAGACAGGGTGAAACAGTTGAACTCTTTCTGTGCAGAGTGTCTGAATTGAAAGAAAAATTGAGTTCTTTGGGAGATACTATGGACGAAAAGCTTCTCATTTCACTTGTGATGAGAGCTTTACCTTCTTCATTTGATATGTTGATAACCTCCATCCAGGTGTCTGAACGACAAATTACCTACATCGAGTTGGTCAATCTACTTCAACAACAGGAGGCACGCCAACTTCACAAGGATGATTCTTCCAATACATCCCTATACACCAACAGGCAGGGTTCTAGGAAGAAAGGTAATGGGAAAAAAGGAGGCAACTTTCAGAAAAGAGGAAATTATCAACAAGATACGAAAGGAAAAGGCAAACAACCTCAACAGAAGAAGAGGTGGTGCAAGATCTATGAGAAAGACAACCATGACACCAACAGGTGTTGGCATAAGAACAAGCAGAAAGGCCAAAACAAACCACAAAATAAAAATAAGCAACCCCAAGTGAATGTTGCTGTTGAAAAATTTGACTCAGATTTTGAATGGGCACACAAGGTGTTCATGACTACCACAGATTCCACACAGAGGGATCCCGTTTGGTATGTCGATTCTGGAGCTAGCAAACATATGACTGGCGACGGATCGTGGTTTGAATCATTTGTGGCCAAGGAGGGCAAACCTGTCACCATTGCCGATGATAAAACCTACGGGGTTCGGGGAGAGGGTACGAGTTTCGGTCACTCTTCCTGATGGCAAGTGTCAGATTGACAAATTCCTCTATATTTCGGGACTGGCTAACAATTTGTTGTCAGTGACACAAATCCTGGATAGAAATATGGTTGTCAACTTTCGTGTTGAGAATGGAAAGAAGTGTTGTACCATTACCAGGAAGGGTAAGCGGTTGCAACGACTTCATATAAGCATGGCTTATTTGCACTAGATGCTATCTCTACTCCACATGTTTCCATGACTGTCTCTACTAAGGAGGCAACTTCCCTATGGCACAAGAGATATGGGCATCTTAGTTCTGGCTACTTACTTGAGCTCAGCAAGTATGAGATGGTAAAGGGTCTTCCTTCCCTTTCTACCACATTGCCAGTGTGCTCTGACTGCTTGGCAGGAAAGCAACATAGAGTACCATTTGAGAAGAGCTCAACAAGAGCACGAAAACCTCTGGAGTTAATTCACACCGATCTGTGCGGTCCTTTCACACCCAAAATTTATGGAGGGAAGAGGTACTTTCAGTTATTCGTAGATGACTACTCACGAAAGATGTGGGTTTTCTTTCTCCAATTGAAATCTGAAGCTTTCGCATTCTTCCAGCAGTTCAAGAAATCCGTTGAGAAGGAGTCAGGAGCTTCTATTAAAACCCTCCGCTCAGATCGAGGGGGAGAGTTTACCTCTAATGAATTTTTTGCATTCTTAGATAAGCATGGAATCAAGAGACAGTTAACAACTGCCTATACTCCTCAGAAAAATGGAGTTGCTGAGAGAAGGAACCGTTCTATCATGGAAATGGTTCGTTGTATGCTCACAGGAGCTACTCTTGGGCAACAATATTGGGCAGAAGCTGTCACCACTACAGTATATTTGTTGAATAGGGCACCCACAAAGGCCCTAAAAGGAATGACTCCATAGGAAGCATGGAGTGGTCGAAAACCCTCCATATCTCATCTTTGTATTTTTGGATGTCACGCTTTCATGCACATACCGAAAGAGAAAAGGAAGAAGCTAGATGAGAAAACACTGAGATGTATTTTTCTTGGTTATTCTGAGCACTCTAAAGGATATCGTTTGATAGATACTTTGACCAAGAAAATTCATATCAGCAGAGATGTTGTCTTTGATGAAGCTTTCACATCACAGAGCACATCTAAAGTACACCAAGATATTGTGGAATCTAAGGAAGAGAAGATTCCTTCGTCAACACAGACAGGAGGTCCTTCTACATCTTCTTCAACTCCACCGAAGAAGAATCCAAAATGGTGTACAAATACAATCAGAGATGCAAATTTATCCACTCCTCCCAATTTAAATTTGGATAGACCTCGTACACGCAGTATGGCTCAAAAGGACAAAGAAGCCAAAGAAACTAGTGAGGTTGATGATCTTTGTCAATCTTTTGAGGAACTTTCTGTAAATCCAAGTACAGAAGTAGAGGATATGGATATTGATGATGATAGGGCATTCATGTCTACCATAGATGATATTGAACCTGAATCAGTGCAAGATGCTCTCAGTGAGCCTCAGTGGAAGGCCGCTATGGATACAGAGTATGAGTCTTTGATGAAGAATAAAACTTGGAAGCTTGTTGATTTTCCGCATGGAAAGAAACCCATTGGCTGCAAATGGGTATATAAAGTCAAGTACAAGGCATATGGAACAATTGATAAGCATAAGGCTTGTCTTGTTGCAAAGGGCTATGCTCAAAAAGAAGGCATTGACTACAAGGAAACTTTTGCACCTACTGCTCGGATGACCACAATTCGGGTTATGTGTGCTATGGCAGCACAATATGGGTGGAAAGTTCACCAGATGGATGTCAAAAGTGCCTTTCTAAATGGTGATCTCCAATAAGAAGTCTACATGACTCATCCTGAAGGATTTGAAGTCGAAGGCCAAGAGTAGAAGGTTTGCAAATTGGTCAAATCCTTATATGGTCTGAAACAAGCTCCTCGAGCTTGGTATATAAAAATGGACAATCACCTTATGCAGCATGGATTTAAGAGATGTCCGTCAGATGCAAACCTCTATTTCAAGAAACAGGGTTCTGAGATAGTGTTGCTTGTACTCTATGTGGATGATCTGCTCATTACAAGGAGTTCAGAAACTATGATCTCTACTATCAAAAGAAACTTGTGCAAATATTTTGAGATGACAGATCTCGGACTTCTCCATTACTATATTGGTCTGGAATTCAGCCAGAAGGAGCACTCCATCAAAGTGTCTCAGAAAAAATATGCCAAGACATTGCTGGAAAAATATCGCATGACTGACTGCAAGCCAATGGAAACTCCTATGGAGAATGGACTTCAGTTATCACGATATGATGATTCACCTCAGGTAGATGGTACTCTCTATCGACAGTTGATTGGGAGTCTCATATATCTAACCAATACTAGGCCAGATCTCGTATTTGCTGTCAACTATCTTTCGAGGTTCATGCAGGAGCCTAAGACCACTCATTGGAAAGCAGCAAAGCGTGTTCTTCACTATGTCCGTGGTACTATGGAATATGGCCTAGAATACAAGAGGAACAACAAATTCTTCTTGCAAGGATACACGGACTTCGACTATGCCGGATCATTTGATGATCGCAAGTCAACTTTTGGATACATTTTTCATCTGGGATCCGGTCCTGTCTCTTGGCACAGCAAGAAGCAACGGTGGTTGCTATTTCGTCAACAGAGGCAGAATATCGTGCCGCGCGTGAAGCTGTGTGCGAAGTGATATGGTTACGTCGCATTCTGACAAGTATGGGTCATCCATCAAAATCTCCAATACACTTGTTTTGCGACAATCAGGGTGTTCTAAACCTCGTCAAGAATCCAGTCCATCATGAAAGAACAAAGCACATTGACACACAATGTCATTTCATTCGAGATGAAGTTCCAAAGCACCGAATTTAGCTTCAGCACATTCCCACCGATGCTCAAGTTGCAGACATTTTCACTAAGGCACTTGGACGTGTCAAATTTGAATTGTTTCGCAGCTCACTTTGTATTGCAAAATAATGTAAGGGGATGTTAGTATAGCTATTAGTTATTACATTACCCAAATAATGTAATAAAGGGGTATGTTAGCATACTATAACCATATTTTGTCTCTATTACATTGTTAAGCGTACTGTTACGCTTACTGTTACACTGTTGTAACAGTACTGTTTCAGCCGGTGTCTATTCCCGACTTTGTAACCTCTACTTAAGCAGTTCTGAATAATAAACTTATGTTCCGCATTTTACATATTTGCATAACCAAAAGTAACGCTCATAGGCGCTCTCCAATTTGGTTGTTTAACCACCGAGTTGGTTAAACCAACTTGTAACCACATTGTAACCTTTATATTTGAAATTAATGAGAAGGAACGATGGCTTCGTCAAATTCTTCAACTTTCTTAAGACTTTGTGTTGTGATGATGAAAAATGATGATAGTGATGATTTGTTTTCAGATTTCCATAAAAATATTATGCATGAAATATTAAAAATATGATTTTTTCTAGGCATAAAATTCCTAAGTATGATAGAAATTTGAACAATTCCCTAGGAATTATACCATCGTCGCAAAAAAAATGAAAAAAAAAATGAATGTTGACATAATGAAATGAAATAGGAAAGTTTTCATTCTTTTTAAAGCACAATTGTGTAACATAATGATTTAAGCCATATGCTTTTATGGATTAAATAAATGGGAAAAAAAATTAGAACGATGGTTTGCGCTAGGCATAGAATTTTAGGTATAGACTTATACCATCATCGCGAAATCCAAAGAAGAAATTGATATAATAGTTTTATTGCATAGTTGATTTTTGATTTTGAGATAAACAAAAAATATAAAAATGAGGACTTGCACTAGGCATAAAATTCCAATTTAGGTTTAGGAACTATACCATCGTTGCGAAAGTTGAAAATATATAAATGTGACTTTATTGCTAGATTTTTGAACATGTTTTGCAAGAAAATTTTGGATTTTTGAAAAAAATGTATTTAATTGATTTTACGCTAGCGGGATATTCTCAAGTAAGAAAGTCAAATTATTTCAGAAGATTTGAATAAATATTTTAAATTATCTCAAAGACAAAATTTAGATTTATAAGGAACCCCGTGTGCATACGTGAATTCATTGCCGGTCTTGATCTATCATAATGATACAAAATTTCTCAAACACAAATGTGCATGCAATTGTAATGTTCATTTACCGATTTTGAGCAAGATAATTTGATACAAGTAATTTGAATTAACCAAATGAGTGTTCGTTGACCATGATTTATATGCATGTAACCGTCAAAGACTACTATGTAATTCGGGTCATCAAGAGCTAGCTGATCCATAAGCGAACATAGGTCTGTACAAAATAAGGTCGCTAATGTGATAGACATATCACCACGCTAGGAGTTACCCAATGTCAAGCAAGTTGGGCACAAATCACCTGTTATGGGGTTTACCTCACAGTTTTCGAATAATTGAGAATTCCAGGGATTCAAGCTTCACACTTCCTTCTTTCAAATAGGGGGGAAGGATTTATTGCTTTTTGCTTTTTCTTTTCTTTTCTTTTTCTATATATATATATATATATATATATATATATATATATTTGCTTGACACTGAGATAATGCTGAAATATTGCTGAGATGGTACAAAATGATATTGAAATAATGCTTCTGAATAATTTCTCTTTTTCTCATGATTTTTCTTGATTTTATTTTTCTTTTTCTTTTTCTTCCTATGCTAGGGATACTTGCTCGGATTGGTTGTAGAGCAAGGGATTTTTATTCTGGGCAAGGGTGAGCTTTTCCTTTTGTCAATTCTCAAAGATTCTAGACCATGTGCATGATAGGATAGCAGGGGAAAATTTTCGCTCAAGATACCACTTCTACTATGTAACATCATTTTGAATTTGTAATGAAATCATTTTAATGTGAAAATGTGTACTTGGTTCAAGTAAATAACAAGATCAGTTCTCTATGCTCAAAAATTTATTTAATTCAACTGTGGACTTTGATATAAGAGAGATTAATAATCATACCAAATAAGATCAAGATATTTATTCATGTGAGTGTGAAAGTGAGGGATTCCAGATAAATGCTAATTTATCCAAAATAACTGAAAAATATAACTGCAATACTTCAAGAATTGACAGGTGCAAAATAGAAGATGTTTTTGAGGATTTTGATGATTTTGATTTTTTTATATTTTGATTTTAATTTATGAATTGAGAGAATACATAATATTACTATTTTTGAAATTTTTATATGAATTACTAATATGAGACAATATGTATAATATATACAGTGATGAAATTACCAAATTTATGCATAATAGCACTTAAGATGCATAATGTTCATAGGTTCTTTAAGATCTTTACCATCTAAGGTAGCTAATATGTATGCTCCCGATCTAAGTTTAGCAGTGATAATGTATGTCCCAAGCTAGTTAGGCTCGAATTTGCCTTTAAAGTCTTTAGTTACATTAGTATTTTTTTTATTTTATTTTAAGACGATGTCGCCGATCTCAAAGGATCGATTATGAACTTTCTTGAGATATGCTCATTTGAGATTGTTTTGGTAGGCATGAAGATGCTCCAAAGCATTAATGTGATTCTCATCTAGGAGTTCCAACTAACTAAATCTGCCAACATGATATTCATCTCCTACTTTAGTATCTTGAAGTAGCAGAGCCAAAGAAGAACTTCTAGTTCAAAGGAAAAAATAGCTTCAGTGCCATAAACCAAAACAAAAGGTGAAGTTCCCGTGGGAGTACGAATGCTAGTTCGATAAGCCCACAAAGTAGGATATAATTGAAAGTGCCAATCACGGCCAGATTTATTGACCAGTCTCTTGAGTATTTTAATTAATGTTTTATTAGATGCTTCTGCTTGGCCATTACCCTGAGGATAATAGGGAGTGGACCAATGATGTTGAATTTTATATTTTTGACATAGTTTCCTTACATCTTTGTTTTTGAAACAAGTTCCATTATTTGAGATGAGATTTGCAGGAATTTTGAACCTACAAATAATTTGATTAAGAATAAACTTGGAAACTTGCGTTCCAGTGCAAGAATCTAAGGGCATAGCTTCGACCCACTTCGTAAAATACTTGATGGTGGTTATGATGAATTTATGTCCATCAGATGACACAGGATTGATTTTTCCGATGATGTCTAAGCCCCATTTTGAAAAGGGCCAAGGAGATGAAATAGCCTGCAGTTCTTGTGCAGGTGCATGGACAAGGTTAGCATGTTTCTAGCACTTGTCACAATGGCTCACGTAATCATGTGAATCATTATCCATGGTAGGAAAAACATATCCTATCCTAAGGAGCTTCTTAGCAATGGCACTACCACTAAAGTGTCCCCCACAAGATCCATCATGGGCTTCACTCAAAGCTGATCTAAACTCTTCTAGATTCAAACATCTCAATAGGATACCTTCAAAATATCTCCTATATAATGTATTTCCAATTATTACGAAGTGACTTGCTCGTCTACGTAATAACCGGCATTGGTTTCTATTAAAACCTTTAGGGAAGGTCCCATTTTGAAGAAAATTGAGGATGTCAGTGTACCAAAGTTCAGGAATAGGTTCGTTGATTAGAAACATGTCCAAAGGTTCCAAGTATGATTTAGTTGAAGCGGGTTCTTGGAGTCAACAAATAATGATGGTAGCATATTCTTCATCTAACTCCAAGGGTAAAAGATATGCAGCTACGGCCATAGCGTCAGTCGCACGATTGTTAGTTCTAGGAATAGCTTCCAAGGTAACTTGATCAAATAAAGATATTAATTATAATACATATGCTTTATATGGGTACAATTTATCATCTTTGGTCTGATAAACATCATTAATTTGATTTATAACAAGTTGAGAATCACCAAAAACTAATATATTTTTAATTTTTAGTGCCATGGTAGCTCGTAATCCAAGGATTAGAGCCTCATATTCAACAGTGTTATTAGTACAAGCAAACATTAATTTAAAGAATAGAGGTATGAGATATTTCTATGGAGATATCAAAATAATACCTGCACCAGCCCCACTCATGCATCGGGCTCTGTCAAAGTATAGGGACCATTTCTCTGAATGATCCGCCTCTAGGTTAAGGCATTCGTCAGGAAACTCAATGACGAGGGGATGGGTGGACTCTAAGGGTGCAACAGCTAATTGATCTGCTATGATTTGACCCTTAATAGACTTATGTCCTATAAACGTGAGTTCAAACTTGCTTAGAGAAAGAACCCACTTCGTTGTATGACCAGATAAATAAGTTCGACTCATGAGATACCGCAAGGGATCGGATTTAGCAATAACGTATATTTTCTGATTGAGCATATAAGGGCGTAGTTTTTGTGTAGAAAATATGACTGCTAGACATAACTTCTCTAATGCTATGTAGCGGTTTTCTATTAGTAAAAAAGTGACTAACTACAGAAAAATAGCTAATGCACATTTTTGCATATTTTCCAAGAATACCAAAGTGGCCCATATGCTAAATATCAAAGAAAAATCAAAATACTGCAAGGAGGTAAAAGTGTCACGAAATCGTGACATGTTGCATTTTCACGAGAAAAAGCAAAGAGAAAGAGCAAGGAGGTAAAAGTGTCGCGATATCGCGACATATTGTATTTTCGTGGCTAAGAGCAACAAAAGGGAGAAAGGAGGTAAAAGTGTCGCGATGTCGCGACATGTATTTTCGCGACAAAGAGAAACAAAAGGGAGCAAGGAGGCAAAAGTGTCATGATATCGTGACATGTATTTTTGTGGCTAAGAGAAAAAAAATGGAGCAAGGAGGCAAAAGTGTCGCGATATCACGACATGTTACATTTTCAAGGCTAAGAGCAACAAAAGGGAGCAAGGAGGCAAAAGTGCCGCGATATCGCGACATGTTGTATTTTTGCGGCTAAGAGCAACAAAAGGGAGCAAGGAGGTAAAAGTGTCACGATATCGCGATATGTAGCATTTTCGCGGCCAAAAGAGAAGAGAAAGTGCAAGAAGGAAAAAGTGTCGCGATATCACAACATGTTGCATTTTCGCGGCTAAGAGCAACAAAAGGGAGCAAGGAGGCAAAAGTGTCGCAATATCGCGACATGTTACATTTTCATGGCTAAGAGTAACAAAAGGGAGCAAGGAGGTAAAAGTGTCACGATATCGTGACATGTTGTCTTTTCGCATCTAAGAGAAACAAAAGGGAGCAAGGAGGCAAAAGTGTCGCGATATCGCGACATGTTACATTTTTGCGGCTAAGAGCAACAAAAGGGAGCAAGGAGGCAAAAGTGTCGCGATATCACGACATGTTGTATTTTCACGGCTAAGAGCAACAAAAGGGAGAAAGGAGGTAAAAGTGTCACGATATCCCGACATGTTACATTTTCGTGGCCAAAAGTGAAGATAAAGAGCAAGGAAAAAGTGTCGCGATATCGCGACATGTTGCATTTTTGTGGCCAAAAGCGACAAAATAGAAAAAAGAGGCAGAAGTGTCACGATTTCACGACATGTATTTTCGTGATGCAAGAAGAAGAATCAAGCTGAAGACATAGAAATGTCACGATTTTGTGACATGTTGCATTTTTGCGACTCAAAAAGGGGAGGCAAGCAGAGACGCAAGAGTGTCACAATTTTGCATCATGTCCGGTTTTCACCAAGGAAACATAGTATATTTTTGGCAACTGGGACATGCACTGACATCTGGTGCTGATTTCTAAAGAATGGTCAGTTGATTATAACCTGGAAGGTCCATTGGATGATTGCATAATAACAGGCTCATCTAAATTTATCTAGAAGTAAATCTATCCAATCTACGAGAAATTCATTGTATATTCTTAGAAACTATAGAAAATTACTTGTAATTGATTGAATAAATTGAATGTACATAGTAGAAGATACTCTTTTTAGGGTATAAATAGGAGTGAGTCGACCATGAAAAAATTTCGGCTCTTGGACGTTTACAGGATTGATGTACATGTACTGGATTACAAGAAATAAAATATTTCTTCTTCTGGATTCCGAAACTTTTGTGTGCAAGTGTATGTATCTGGTTTTTTAACTTTTATTCATTCTAAGTTTCATAATGTATCTATTCTGAAATCTAGACTAAGCATCTATAAAACTTGTTTCTATAGTTTTCTATAAGAAGATATAAAGAAAACTCTCAAAGTAGTACTCTACATCATCAATGTTTTTTGTTGTCTAATCTGTATCGTGAGAAAATTTCTACCTTAGGCTATATTTCCCTTATCTCTTGTTCCCCTTTTCTCTAAAAAACTCAAAGGAATCAGCCTTCTCTGGAGACTAGACAGATGATCTCAAGTAAGATCTTTCTATTCAATGTTGGTAAAGTCTAAGGTGCAACACTATTAACCGAAGGCATATTTTGTTCCAACAGTTTTTGGCATGCCCGGTGAGACCAGCAATCCCACAGTATTGTATAAGTTTTGGTGTTTTACCTTAAGAGCCTTTTTGTTTGAAAATCTCAAGAAAAACCACCTGGTTACTTTGTAGCAATTTAGACCATAAAAGAAAGACCTTGTCTAGAAACCTTCTGGTTATATAGCCATATGATAACCAGATCTCGAGCTAGAAACTCTGAAGAACCTATCGAGTTCTTTGAACTACATATTAAAAGCCTAAAAGCACACCCTGTGCTAGCCGCATGATCAAATCTTCCCGGCACCATTAGCACCTCTTTAACACCCATTGTAGGAGCATTTGCAAGCAATCCCATAGCGGTTGTAACTCCTTTAGCAATCATGGTAGCCGTCCCTGCCCCACCACATATTATGTGGAATCAAACTGGCCCTTTGAACTTGGGAGCACACCACCAAATTCCATAAGCTGCACTAAAAGCATTACCAACTTTTGATGAAATAGAAAAAACAGTAGATGAGAATTATCTAGATGTATCATCGCTAGCATCTATTTACAATATCACTCAAGAATATGTAATGGTCAGATTGCTAGTTATATCTTTGAAGGGAAAGATGCTCTATTGGTACAGAGTGCTCCCCACTGGATCTATTACTTCTTGGACAGTGCTCGTTGATCGTCTGGTCGATGAATTTAAGATACATGCAGATCCTTTCACATTGCTGAATCAATTCACTGACATTGAGAGGCATCCACGAGAAGAAATCTAGGATTTCAACATCATATTTACCAGAACTCGTGATAGAGTACCGTAGGGCCTAAAACCCATAGAAGAACAAGTTATATGCTATTACTTAAGGGATTTTGATTCATATCTTAGTATGATAATAAGGCAATCCCGTGTAACCACTTTTCCTGGGATCTATTTAGAGGCAGCAAACGACGAAGCTGATCTCATCGCTACAAAAAGATATCCATCAAAGAGTCTATTGCCAATTGTACCAAAGCTTTCCCAAGCGTCAATTTCTAAATTGCCTGTACTCCCATCAACACAGACTCTCCCATCTATAGCCACACCTCCTACATTCCTTGCATTACCAGCTACACCCCTTGCATCAACTCCCCCCAATGATCAATACCCGACCATAATTGATACAATGAAGACATTGTCAAATGAAATGGCATCCATGAAAAAGAGAGAGGCTAAACGAAATATCCAAGCAAGAATATTTCCATAGATACAAAAGGAAGGTGCTTCGACAAGTGGAAGGGTACAAGAGAGAAAAAATGTGGTGTATGCAAATGAGACAAGAGATAATGGAGAACCCGCTAATTCTGATTATTGGTGTACCAATTGCAACAATCCTCATGGAGAAGATTCATGCATGATTCATCAACATCATGTGCAAGCGGTTATTAATGAAAGAGCCAAAGAAACTAGCAAGGGACAGGTGAACATAATTAGAGAAGTCCACCATAATTTGGCAATGCCAACCATGGAACAAGTCTCAGTCCTGACAAGATCGGGAAAAAATTCATTACAAGTCGACCCTAAGGAAATCCAACCACTAGGTTTTCCTCCTGCCCCCAGGGCAACTCCACAAAAAAATTGGTCTAATGAGAAAGGATGTTCTGACCCTCCTCAGACTTCTGTGGCTACACCGAGAAAAGAATTTCCTCCTAGAAAAGGGAGTGAGGCTCAAGAGCTAGCAAAGGAAAGACTCAAATTTCCTTCATTGACAAAAAGGTAAAGAACAGAAGCCATGCAGGTCTATAGAGATAGATACGATGCATCTACTAGTGGAAGGGAAAAGAGTATTGAGGTATCCCCAGCTGCAACCCTTTAGTTCAACTTTGCAGAAGAAATGAAGAGGACTCCTTCCAAGATAAGTATGTATGATGCACTGCAAATTCCTAGTTAGATTGACCTCCTCCAAGAGTCCCTAAATTTAAAAAACGATGCCTCCTTCTCAAATGTTGTACAAGCAAATGTGGTGCCAACCTCTGGGAAAAATAGACCGCCCCAATTCTATTTATCTTTGCAAATGGAGGGGTGGATAGTTCACAATTGCATGATTGATTCAGGGGCCGCAACTACGGTGATGCCGAAAGTCGTATGTGACATAATGGGGATGGAATATACTCGAATGCATCCTAGTGTGTTGCAATTAGATGGTACTCTAGTAAAAAATATTGGGGTGATCAAATATATCCCTATTCAACTCCATAGAATGCCAGAAGCAGTCGTCATATAAGAAGTAGTCATTGTAGACTTAGAACCATATTTCAGTATGTGTTTATCCAGAGAGTTCACAACCAAACTGGGAGGTTATATGTTACTAGATTATTCGCATTTGGAGGTACCTTTCAAAGGTAAAAGAGTCAATATCTACAATGAAAAACCATCTACTTTTCATGTGGAAAGACTAGAAGAAATAGCTACCGTCAACATGATTTTCGAGGAATTGGAGAATATTTATCTAATGGAAGAAAACATGGAGGAACTCCAATATGAAGATCAGTTTTTGATGGAGAATTTCAACGCTATGGTAGAGACAAAAATAGGAAGTTATTCCATTAAAAAACCAAAAAAGCTTCCTGTTGTTGTCCCTAAAACAGGTGATTCAGCCAACCAGTTATGGAAATTGTACTTTGATGGGTCAAGGTGCAAAAATGGAGCAAGAGCTGGAATTGTTCTGATTTCACCTACTGGAAAAGAAAAGGTTTTTTCATATACATTGACATGGAGTTGCACCAACAATGTGGCTGAATATGAAGCTTTGTGTTTGGGACTTAAGAAAGCTGAAAAACTAGGTGCAAAACAGCTGCTGATCTATGGAGATTCAGAGATGATTGTTAAACAAGTTACTGGTAAATGCATTTGTAAGCAGCATTACCTAAAGGCTTACAAAAACAAAGTGTTGGATCTATTGGAAAATTTTGAAGCACTAAACATAAAATCCATTTCCGAGAGAAAAACACACATGTAGACCCGTTAGCATCGGTAGGATCAAAATTTTTCCCGATCAAGCAATGTTATTCGAAGTCTAAAATAGTTAGACTTATATACAGGCCTTCTATGCCCGACAAGGACATTTTTTGGTAGGTATTTGAAAATGACAAGCAGATCATGGATTTTCTGATTCATGAGATGAATTGCTCTACAGAAAGAGCGTTACAAGAAGAGGACGAAGAGAACCTTATTCAACTGAAAAATAATCATATCCCCAAGGGACTGATCACCCTGGAGAGCCTTTTCGACAATAGCAACAAAGCTGTAGGTCGAAGGATCAAGGTAGATGAACGTCGGTATAAAGAAATAGAACTAGAACTGGGAAAAATGATCAAAGTAGGGACAGATTGTATAGAAGTAGAACTAGAGAAAATAAAACAGTTATGTAGAGAGTATCCAGATATAATAGCCTGGAATTATAGTGATCTTAAAGTGTATAGGAAAGAGGTCATTCATAATACCATCGAACTAGAGGAAGGAGCTAAACCTTTTAGGCAGAGGTAGAGGCTTGTGAATCCTAAAATTGAAGCCTTAATGAAATAGGAGTTGTTAAAACTCTTGCAATATAAGATAATATACCCAATCAAGCACTCTACCTGGGTGGCAAATTTAGTTCCAGTTCGCAAGAAAAATGGAGAAATATGACTTGTTGAGCAAGGTGCAGCAAAAATATTGTCATTGTTGTCAACACAGTCAGATAGATCTATTGATGCAATGGACAGGAAGTTCAAAAGCTATTCAGATGCAGAATACAGGAGTTCAAAGGTTATTCATAGTATGTACAGTGATTTTCCAAGAAGACCGAAGTGGCCCATATGCAAAAGATCAAAGAAAAAGACAAGTAAGAAAAGTGTCACGATATCGCGACATATACAAGGCAAGAAAAATTGTCGCAATTTCGTGACATGTTGGAAGAGAGAGAAAAATAGGAAAAACTGTCATGATTTCGTGACATGTTGGAAGAGAGAGAAAAAGCAGGAAAAACTATCACGATTTTGTGACATGTTGGAAGAGAAAAAGGCAAGTGGAAAAACTGTCGCGATTTCGTGACATGTTGGAAGAGAAAAAGGCAAGTGGAAAAACTGTCGCGATTTCGCGACATGTTGGAAGAGAAAAAGGCAAGTGGAAAAACTGTCACGATTTCACGACATGTTGGAAGAAAAAGAGAAAGCAGGAAGAAGTGTCGCGATTTCGCGACAAGTTCAAAGAAAGAGAACAAGTAAGAAAAGTGTCACGATTTCGCGACATGTCGCATTTTCGTGACTAAAATAGGAGAGAGAAAGTAAGTTGGAAAAGTGTCGCGATTTCGTGACATGTCGCATTTTTGCGACTAAAATAGGAGAGAGAAAGTAAGTTGGAAAAGTGTCACGATTTCGCGACATGTCGCATTTTCACGACTAAAATAGGAGAGAGAAAGTAAGTTGGAAAAGTGTCATGATTTCGCGACATGTCACATTTTCATGACTAAAATAGGAGAGAGAAAGCAAGTTTGAAAAGTGTCACGATATCGTGACATGTCACATTTTCATGACAAAAGAAAGAGAGGAAGCGTACGGAAGTAGAACTGTCACGATTTCGCGACAAAAGTAGAAAGCAAGACTTCGGAAGCAGAAGTGTCACGATTTCATGACAAAAGCAAAGAAGTAAAGTACAAAAGCAGAAGTGTCATGATTTCATGACAAAAGCAGAGAAGAAGACTTCAAAGGCAGAAGTGTCACGATTTCGCGACAAAAGCAAAGAAGCTAAGTATGGAAGCAGAAGTGTCACGATTTCGCGACAAAAGCTAAGTTGAAGACTACGAAGGCAGAAGTGTCACGATATCGTGACAAAAGCAAAGTCAAAGTCTATGGAAATAGAAGTGTCACGATATCGCGACAAAAGAATAGAGAAAGCGTACGGAGGCGAAAGTGTCACGATATCGCGACATGTATTTTCGCGGGCCAAAGCTAAGAGAAAGAGCAAGGAGAAAAAGTGTCGCGATATCGTGACATGTATTTTTGCGGTCCGATGCAAAGAGAAAGAGCAAGGAGAAAAAGTGTCACGATATCGCGACATGTAGCTTTTTCACGGTCCGAAGCAAGGAGAAAGAGAGAGAAAGAAAAAGTGTCACGATATCGCGACATGTATTTTCACGGTTGAGTTGAAGCCGACGAAGATCGATGACAGCCGACTAAAATTAGGGTTTACAATTGTCATGAAAGCCGACTAAGATTAGGGTTTACAGCCGACTAAGATTAGGGTTTTCATCACAAAAAAATTGTTATAAAAGGAGGGTTGTTTGGAGATTTGAGCATGATGTTGAGGTGTGCGAAGTTCGGTCGTAGTGCGCAGAGAGCAAGTCGTATCGAAAGATGCTAAGTGCAAAATTCGCAAAGAGAGTAGAGTGCGCAAAAGGGAGAAGATGATCGTGAAGTTTGACTGTAACGAAGTAGAGTGTGCGAAGTGATGGTGCAGAGAGAGCAGAGTGCACAGAGAATGCAAAGGTGAAGAAGACCAATTAGGGTCTTGCAAAAGCAAAGGTATCTTACTGTTAAACCTATAGATTCAAATTGAAGTCCAGGTTGGTGCTTGGCATTAGGGGTTGGTGCTCCTTCCAGTTGGTGCTGGTAAATCAGGGGTTGGTGCTCCTTCCAGTTGGTGCTAGTAAATCAAGGGTTGGTGCTCCTTTCTATTGGTACGGATAAATTAGGGGTTGGTGCTCCTTCCAGGTGTGTGCTGGTAAATTGATTGTAAAGTTGGTGCTTTGCAAAGGCTGGATTTGGATGGTAGTCCAAGCAATCAATTTTTGAGGAGTAGCCACATTGGTGAACCTCGTTAAATCTTATGTTGTGTGATGCTCTTTTGTTATACTTGTTGTATCTAGTAATAAGTGTTAATTGCTGTAGTATTAAGAACTATAAAGTTAAGTTTAAAGAGCTACACTGATTCACCCCCCCCCTTAGTGTCATTGTAAGACTAACAATTGGTATCGGAGCTAAGTTCCTGTACAAGCTTAACCAGCTAGGGTGATCTTGGAAGTAACACAATGGCAGGTGGTGAAGGCTTCTCATCAAACAAAGCACCATTGTTTGATGGATCTAATTACGCGTTCTGGAGAATCAGGATGCAAACATATCTCTGTGCTTTGGGATACGACATCTGGGATTCAGTAGTTAGTGGATACACAATACCCATCACTCCTCCAAAAGAGGCTGACAAAAAGAAACTGTTTGAAAATAACTCAAAAGCAAAGAATGCTCTCATGTGTGGATTAGCAGACAATGAACTAGTAAAGATCATGAGTTGTACAACGACAAAAGAGATATGGGACAAACTGAGGAGTATTCATGAAGGAGACGATAAGATCAAGGAGGCCAAGTTATAGACACATCGAGCTCAGTTCGAAGCATTAAATATGAATGACGATGAAAACATTGAGGCATATATGCTGAGAGTTAATGGAATCATTAATGCGATCAGAGGACTCGATGAGGATATCGAAGACTCTGCCGTCATGAAAAAGGTATTAAGATCTCTTCCTCAAAGGTTTGATTCTAAAGTCTCAGCGATAGAAGAAGCTAAAAATCTAAATTATTTTAGTATAGATGAGATGTATGGTTCTTTGACTGCATATGAGATGAGGATAGGAAGATCTAAACCCATAGACAGAGAAGCAGCTTTTAAAGCCCTTAAAGATAAAAACACAAAACAAAAGTCCGAGGAAGAAGAGACATCAGATGAAATGGAAGCAAACTTTGTTAGAAAACTAAAAAGGGGAAAAGGAAAATACAGAGGAAAGCTACCGCTTAAATGTTTCAACTGTGGAGGTGTTGGGCATTTTGCGACTAAATGTCCACTTAAAGAGAAGAACAAAAATGATGAAGGATCGCACCAAGAAAGAAGTGACTGGAAGAAGAAAATGAATTTCAAAAAAGGCAACTTCAAGAAGAAAAGTTTCATCTCCAGGAATGCCAGTTCATCAGAAGATAGCTCCGGTGAGGATTCTGAAGAGGAAACAGGTGAAGCTCTTTTCATGGCATTTGAAGAAGTAAAATCAGAAAAGGAAGGAGTGAACTCTAAAGTATGTGGTGAAAACCCTGAGGCTGAGGTAGATCTAGAAGGTGAGTTGATCTCTGCACTTGAAGAGTGGAAGATAGAAAGGAAAAAGAATAAGAAAATTTCAAGAAAGCTTGAGGATGCAAATGAAATCATAACCAGTTTGAAAGTACAGATAGAAGAATCCAAGAAAATCTTCGAAGATCTCGAAGTGCAAATAACCATGAAAATAGATTATTGCAGCAAGCTAGAAGAAGAGATTGTTGGTTTAAGAATGCATAGAAGAGATGAATAAGAAAATTAGTTGTTATCACAAATGTGAAGAAAGTTCTATGAAGTCGGATAAGATCATAAATGACCAAAGGCCTGCGGGCATCAAATTTGGTCCGGGTTTCGTCGAAGGAGAATCATCAAATGGATCAAAGGCCAGAAATGTAGAATCCATAAAGAATGAAGATAAGAAATAGGTTGATCAAGGAAAAATGTCTCATGCAAAAGAAAGCAATAATGCCAGGCACAAAAGGAAAATTGACAATGATGGATTCACCAATGTCACACATCAAAGAAGAAGAAGACCTATGGCTCCTATGGCAACATGGCAAAGACCATCACCCAGGTTCAATTATCCCTTTTCAGGTTTCTGTTTTAAATGCAATGGCTATGGACATAAAATCTCAGACTTCAAATATAATGTAAGACCAAGGAATTTCACCAATAGAAATGCTTTTTCTCCTCTCGATGAATTATACAAGTAGAATGTTATAACTGTCATAATTTTGGGCACATTGCAAGAAACTGTAGAAGTACATTTGCATCAAATCAGTTTCAGGGAAGAAAATTTCAACCAAATAGGATGAGACAAAATAGAAAACTTCTCAAAAAACATGCACAAGCTATTGATAAGGGAAAGGCAAAACAAGAACCCAAAACTACTATCAAAACGGAGTGGAAAGGAAAAGAGCGACTTAAGGAAGAAAAGGAATCCTTAATCGTACAAACAACATTTAAAGCACAGAATAAATATGTACCATGGATACTTGATAGTGGATGCTCCAGTCATATGACAGGTGACAAACAGAAATTTGAGAAGTTACAAAAATATGAAGGTGGTTCAAGTAAAGTTTGGAAATAATGATGGAGCTAAGATAGTTGGCAAAGGTTCAGCTTAAAATTAGTGATGAAAAAATTAAGTTAGAAGAAGTCTTGTTTGTGGATGGTTTGAAACATAACTTGTTGAGCGTAAGTCAGATTTGTGATAAAGGTCATGAAGTAGTTTTTATGAAGTAGGTTTGTGAAGTCGAAAAACAAACAGTGGAAAATTGATAGCAACTGGATCAAGGACATCTGGCAACCTATACACGCTCTCGGAGACTTCAAAAGGAGCTTGTTTTATTGGACAAGAAGAAGAAAATTGGTTGTGGCACAAGAGACTCGGTCATATCAGTTTTGATAATCTAGTAAAAATCACCTCAAAAAGGGCAATGAGAGATATTCCCACCATCAAGCAAACCTCGCAAACAACATTTGTGCTTCATGCCAAAAGGGGAAGCAAACTAGAGTCACATTCAAAACAAAAGAGTACTACACAAGCAAACCTTTGGAACTAATACACACTGATTTATGTGGACCCATGAGAACACAAAGCATAAATGGTGACAAATATTTTATGTTGTGCATTGATGACTATTCCATAATGACATGGATATTTTTCTTGAAGCATAAATCATAAGCTCTTGATATGTTCAAGATTTTCAAAAACCATGTTGAGAATGAAACAGGAAAGAGGATCAAATGTTTAAGATCAGATAGAGGAGGAGAATTCATTTCAGAGGAGTTTATAGAGTACTGTGAAAAATATGGTATTAGGAGACAGTTTTCAGCAGCTAGGACACCTCAGCAGAATGGAGTGGTAGAAAGAAAGAACAGGACAATGCAGGAAATGGCATGGACTATGTTGGCTGAAAGCAGAGTAGCAGACATGATTTTGGAAAGAAGTAGTCCATACTCGTGGTGTATATCCAAAATAGGTACATGCTGAGAACACATGAAAGCAAAACTCCTTATGAGTTGTGGTTCGGTAAAAGGGCAACAACAAAATACCTCAAAGTTTTTGGCAACAAGTGCTACATCAAAAGAATTGAAGATAATCTTGGTAAGTTTGAAGATAGAGCGGATGAAGGTATTTTTGTTGGTTATTCATCAAAAAGCAAAGCTTACAAATGCTACAACAAGAGGCTAAAGAAAATTGTGGACAGTGCCGATGTTAAATTTGATGAAGGTAGAGAACGAGTAATTAGCTATGAAATGAACTACCCAATTTATGAAGAGGTTATTGAAGGAGATGAGGAAAACGAAATGGACAAGATACAAAAAATTGACTCAGATGATTTAAGTTGTGATTCGAAGTGGAAGAAAATAAGAAATTCAAAACAAGCAGCTGGCAGAAAAATCATCCTAGAGAGCAAATAATTGGAGACCCCAAAGTTGGTGTTCAGACAAGAAGAAGAGTAGTAAGTAACTACTCTCTATTATCCAGCATTGAGCCCAAAAATGTTGATGATGCAAGCAAATATGAAAGTTGGATGAAGGCAATAAATGAAGAATTAGATCAGATTGAGAAAAACGAAACTTGGGAGTTAGTACCTAGACCTACAAATAAAAATATAATCGGGACTAAATGGATTTTTTGAAACAAATTGAATGAAGACGGATAGGTAGTCAGAAATAAAGCAAGATTGGTATGTAAGGGTTATGCACAAGTTGAAGGCATTGACTTTGAGGAAAATTTTGCACCAATAGCTAGACTAGAGGCAATTAGAATGTTTCTGGCTTTAGCAGTCTACAAGAATTTCAAAGTTTATCAAATGGATGTGAAATCAGCGTTTTTGAATGGGAAACTTGAAGAAGAGGTTTATATTGAGCAACCGAGATGGTTTCCAACTTGGTGATGATCCCAACTTTGTTTGCAAGTTGAAGAAAGCATTATATGGCTTAAAATAGGCACCCCGAGCATGGTATGCAAGGCTAGACAACTATCTCACCCAACAAAGGTTTAAGAAAGGTATGGTGGATAGTAATTTGTATGTCAAAACAAAAAATGGGCATCTTATTGTTCTTGTTGTATATGTAGATGATATCATATTTGGCAGCAGCAAAGATGAGTCATGTAAAGATTTAGCAAATAAGATGCAGAAAGAATTTGAAATGTCAATGATTGGTGAACTTTCGTATTTCCTCGGGTTGCAAGTTAATCAAAATAAGAAGGGCATATTTATTTCTCAAGTTAAATATGTGAAAGAGATGTTAAAAAAGTTCACAATGGAGGATTGTAAGCCGCTTAGCACTCCCATGATGACAAGGTTGCAAGTTGAGCAAGGATGACAAATCTCCACCCGTTGATCAAACCATGTACAGATCTATGATTGGAAGCTTATTGTATCTAATAGCTACCAGACTAGATATTTTGTAGGCAGTATGCATGGTAGCATGATTTTAGGCTAATCCCAAGGAGACTCATGTGACAGTAGTGAAAAGGATTCTTCGGTACCTCAAGGGTACTATGGAATATGGGTTATGGTATCCGAAAGGTAAAGACTTCACCCTTATTTCGTATTCAGATGCATATTGGGCAGGATGTGTAGATGACAGAAAGAGTACCAATGGAGGTGCATTCTATCTTGGAGACAGATTGGTCACGTGGCACAATAAGAAACAAGAGTCAATTTCTTTATCGACAACAGAGGCAGAATATATTACAACGACAACATGTTGTACGTAGGTATTGTGGATGAAACAAACCCTGAAAGATCTTGGTATTAGCTTCAGTGAGCCAATATCAGTTAAGTGTGATAACACCAGTGCCATTAACATCTCCAAGAATCCGGTTATGCATTCATGCACAAAACACATTGCTATCAGGTATCATTTTTGAAGGAGAAAGTTGCAAAAGGTGAGGTTAAGTTGGATTTTGTTCCAACTACAGAGCAAGTAGTAGATATCTTCACAAAACCATTGCCCAAGGAAGTTTTTGAGTACCTTCGCAATAAATTGGGAGTGGTCACACTTCCCAAGAATTGACTAGCTACAGGGATCACATTCTCATGGGGAGCATTTAAGTATTTGATTATCTTTTTGCTCATGTTCATGATTTTTGCTAAGTGTAATAAATTGTGCTTGAGAATGTTGTGCATGGACTCGTGGGGAGTCTATAGTAGCCCTTTGGTATTATTGTCAAAGGGGGAGAAGAGTTACAGGAAATTGCACATGTGTTGCCAACAATTCCAAAGGGGGAGATTGTTGAGCAAGGTGGCAACAGTATTGTCATTGTTGTCAACACAGTCAGATAGATCTATTGATGCAGTGGATAGGAAGTTCAAAAGCTATTCAGATGCAAAAGATAGGAGTTCAAAGGTTATTCAGAGTATGTACAATGATTTTCCAAGAAGACCGAAGTGGCCCATATGCAAAAGATCAAAGAAAAAGACAAGTAAGAAAAGTGTCACGATATCGCAACATATACAACAGGCAAGAAAAACTATCGTGATTTCGTGACATGTTGGAAGAGAGAGAAAAAGCAGGAAAAACTATCGTGATTTCGCGACATGTTGGAAGAGAGAGAAAAAGCAGGAAAAACTATCGTGATTTCGCGACATGTTGGAAGAGAAAAAGGCAAGTGGAAAAACTGTCGTGATTTCATGACATGTTGGAAGAGAAAAAGGCAAGTGGAAAAACTGTCGTGATTTCGTGACATGTTGGAAGAGAAAAAGGCAAGTGGAAAAACTATCATGATTTCGCGACATGTTGGAAGAGAAAAAGGCAAGTGGAAAAACTGTCGCGATTTCGTGACATGTTGGAAGAAAAAGAGAAAGCAGGAAGAAGTGTCGTGATTTTGCAACAAGTTCAAAGAAAGATAACAAGTAAGAAAAGTGTCACGATTTCGCGACATGTCGCATTTTTGCGACTAAAATAGGAGAGAGAAAGTAAGTTGGAAAAGTGTCACGATTTCGTGACATGTCGCATTTTCGCGACTAAAACAGGAGAGAGAAAGTAAGTTGGAAAAGTGTCACGATTTTGCGACATGTCGCATTTTCGTGACTAAAATAGGAGAGAGAAAGTAAGTTTGAAAAGTGTCGCGATATCGCGACATGTCGCATTTTTGTGACAAAAGAAAGAGAGGAAGCGTACGGAAGCAGAATTGTCACGATTTCACGACAAAAGTAGAAAGCAAGACTTCGAAAGCAGAAGTGTCGCGATTTCGTGACAAAAGCAAAGAAGTAAAGTACGAAAGCAAAAGTGTCATGATTTCACGACAAAAGCAGAGAAGAAGACTTCAAAGGCAGAAGTGTCATGATTTCATGACAAAAGCAAAGAAGTAAAGTATGGAAGCAAAAGTGTCACGATTTCATGACAAAAGCAAAGAAGTAAAGTACGGAAGCAAAAGTGTCACGATTTCATGACAAAAGCAGAGAAGAAGACTTCGAAGGCAGAAGTGTCACGATTTCACGACAAAAGCAAAGTCAAAGTCTATGGAAGCAAAAGTGTCACGATATCGCGACAAAATAATAGAGAAAGCGTACGGAGGTGAAAGTGTCGCGATATCGTGACATGTTGTATTTTTGTGGTCCGAAGCAAAGAGAAAGAGCAAGGAGAAAAAGTGTCACGATATCGTGACATGTAGATTTTTTGCGGTCCGATGCAAAGAGAAAGAGAGAAAGAAAAAGTGTCGCGATATCGTGACATGTATTTTCGAGGGCCAAAGCAAGGAGAAAGAGAGAGAAAGTGAAAGTGTCGCGATATCGTGACATGTATTTTCGCGGTTGAGTTGAAGCCGACGAAGACCGATGATAGCCGACTAAAATTAGGGTTTACAGTTGTCATGAAAGCCGACTAAGATTAGGGTTTACAACCAACTAAGATTAGGGTTTTCATCACAAAAATTTTGTTATAAAAGGAGGGTTGTTTGGAGATTTGAGCATGATGTTGAGGTGTGCGAAGTTCGGTCGTAGTGCGCAGAGAGCAAGTCGTATCGAAAGATGCTAAGTGCGAAATTTGCAAAGAGAGCAGAGTGCACAAAAGGGAGAAGACGATCGTGAAGTTTGACTATAACGAAGCAGAGTGTGCGAAGTGATGGTGCAAAGAGAGCAGAGTGTGCAGAGAATGCAAAGGTGAAGAAGACCAGTCAGGGTCTTGCAAAAGCAAAGGTATCTTACTGTTAAACCTATAGATTCAAATTGAAGTCCAGGTTGGTGCTTGGCATTAGGGGTTGGTGCTCCTTCTAGTTGGTGCTGGTAAATTAGGGGTTGGTGCTCCTTCCAGTTGGTGCTAGTAAATCAGGGGTTGGTGCTCCTTTCTGTTGGTACAAATAAATTAGGGGTTGGTGCTCCTTCCAGTGTGTGTTGGTAAATTGATTGTAAAGTTGGTGCTTTGCAAAGGCTAGATTTGGATGGTAGTCCAAGCAATCAATTTTTGAGGAGTAGCCACATTGGTGAACCTCGTTAAATCTTGTGTTGTGTGATGCTCTTTTGTTATACTTGTTGTATCTAGTAATAAGTGTTAATTGCTACAGTATTAAGAATTGTAAAGTTAAGTTTAAAGAGCTACACTGATTCACCCCCCCCTCAGTGTCATTGTAAGACTAACATGACTATGCATCGATTTTAGAAATTTGAATAGAGCCTCTTTAAAGGATCACTATCCTTTACCCCAGATTGACCCAATCCTTTACCGCAAAGCTTCTCTGGTTACAATCAAGTTTGGGTGAGAAATGAAGATCAATACAAGACTGCGTTCACCACTAAGTGGGGAAAATTTGCATACCAAAGGATGCCCTTTGGATTATCCAACGCAGGAGCAAATTTCTAAAGAGCCATGGACGTAGCTTTTGGGGAGCTTGTGAACAAAATTATTGTCATCTATTTAGATGACATGACGGTTTTTTCTCACAAAAAAAAGGACCATGCCACTCATCTGCAGCAAGTGTTTGAGAAATGTAGAGAATTTGGAATATCACTAAATCCAAAAAAATCTATTTTTGTTGTGGAAGAAGGAATACTCCTTGGTCATGTTATTTCTAAAGTCAGGTTGTCAATTGACCCCGATAGAGTGAAGGCACTTCTTGAGTTGTCGCTTCCAGTTAACAAGAAAGGTTTGCAGTCCTTTGGTTAAATAAATTTCGTCAAAAAATTCATTGCAGACTTTGCCAAAACAATTAAACCAATGACTGAATTATTGAAAAAGGATGCTCCTTTCAAATGGACAGAGCCAAGGAAAGAAGCTTTTCAAAAAATTCTAGAAGCCATCACTCAAGATCCTATGCTAGTTAATCCTGACTATTCTCGAGGTTTCATACTATATGCTGTCAGAGAATAAGGTAGTTATGCTGCAGTTCTCACTCAAAAAGGAGCAGATGATGAAGAAAGACCCATAGCATTTCTAAGTTCCACCATGCACAAACATGAGGAAAGGTACAGTTTCATAGAAAAACAATTATATGCAATTATGAAATCCTTGAATAAGCTAAAACATTTCTTATCCCAGAGTCGGACGATGGTGTATGTTATTCATCCCGGTGTTAGGAACTTCATAATTTAAGGAGAATTGGGTGAAAAAAGAGCTGGATGGATGACTCACATCTAATATTAGGATGTAGAAATACATCCTACTAAAATATTCAGAGGGAGAGATTTGTGCCAAGAATTGGCCAAGCAAGCTGCAAGTGGATATGGGGAGAGCCACCCTGTCATGGCAAACACAGAGTAACACCAATACAGAGTAGGTTCAAGTTGGATCGATGAATTTGTGAGGTATTTTTAGACTGGGTCATGTCCTGAAGATATGAACGCTTCCCAGAGAAGGAGATTCAGAACCCAAGCTTTGAAATATACCCTTCCAACAGAGGGGTTGTACAGGATTAACATCGATGGTGTATTGTTAAGATGCATTCTTGATAATGAAAAGTAGAAAGTGTTAGATGAATTTCATGGAGGTTTTTTAAGGGGACATTATGTAGGCCAAACTACAGCTTTGAAGATCCTTAGAGCTGGATGTTATTGGCCTTCCATCTTCCTAGATGCATACAAAATGACCTAGAGATGTGAACAGTGTCAGAGGTATGTGGGGAGAAATAGAAATGCACCTATGCCCTTAAAATCTATTCAAGTCGAGGAACCATTCCAACAGTGGAGGTTGGATTTTGTAGTGATAATAGAGCCAAATTCATCATCAGGCCACAAATACATTCTCACTGCCATAGACTACTTAACCAAGTGGGCAGAAGCAGTGCCTACAAAGAAAGTTGATTCAAAAGTGGTGATAGAATTTATCGAAAGTCTAATCACATGGTTTGGCATACCAAATTCTTTGATTACAGACAATGGATCCCCTTTCACCAGTGCAAAGATGATCGAATTCATCTATAGATATGGAATTTACCTGAAGACTTCCTCTAATTATTACCCACAAGGTAATGGATTAGTTGAGTCTACTAATAAGAATCTTCTAAGAATTCTAAAAAAGAACATTAGAGGACAATAAGAAGAACTGGCACTCACTCCTGAATCAAGCCCTGTGGGCTGACATAATCTCAATCAAAAAATCAATCAATACATCACCATATGCTTTGGTTTATGGCAAAGAAGTTGTTATGTCGATTCATATGGAGATACACACATTGAGGATGCTAAACCAAGTTAACGAAGATGACCCGACTGATGCAACTTCTGCAGCTTGAAGAATCTAGGGAATAGGCTTACAATCATCATCAAAAGCATATGGTAAAAATAGCCGAGTGGTTTGATAAGAAAACCACTTTCATGAAATTTAAAACAAGTGATCTGGTATTAAAATGGAATGTCAAGAAAGCAAAGCCAGGACACCATGACAAGTTTGATGCATTCTGGGAGGGTCCATTCGAAATTGTTTCAGTCAATGCCTTCCAGTTAAAATATCAATATGGATGGGTTCTACCCATCATGGTGAATGCTTTTCACCTAAAATTGTATTTCCAGTAAAAGCTACAGATCACCATTATATGTACAGTATATTACAAGTTTGAAGTTTTGTAAATATTTCCCTTTTTACGGCCTAATATTTCCAGAGGAAAATAAGAATAACTGGCACTCACTCCTGGGGAGGAAGTTTCCCTGTTAGAATCCCTCCAAGTGTAGGAAGTGGTCATTCTTCTGCTCTCGAAGTGTCCCAACCACCTGAGAAATCCCAGCAGCCAGAGCTGGGACCAGCTCCCAGAATTGAATTTTTGTGTTCTTCAGACAAAGGTTAAATACCTAAGCGGTAAAAGAAAGGTTTTGATAAGGTAAAGATCACTTATATTCCAAAGTGCATTCTTTTTCTTTTATCTTTGTTTTTTCGCTCAAAAGTTTACTTTTCGCAACTGTGCTGGTGACTCCATTTCCCAATGGATGAAGGTATGGTCTCTATTTTTACGAGCAAAAATTCCCTCGAAAGGCGCCAAGAATGTTAGTAAAAAAGTGACTAACTACAGAAAAATAGCTGATGCACCTTTTTGCATATTTTCCAAGATTACCGAAGTGGCCCGTATGCTAAATATCAAAGAAAAAGCAAAATATCGCAAGGAGGTAAAAGTGTCGTGATATCGCGACATGTTGCATTTTCATGGGAAAAAGCAAAGAGAAAGAGCAAGGAGGTAAAAGTGTCGCGATATCGTGACATGTTATATTTTCGCGGCTAAGAGCAAAAAAAGGGAGCAAGGAGGTAAAAGTGTCGCGATATCGCGACATGTTGTATTTTTGCGGCTAAGAGCAACAAAAGGGAGCAAGGAGGTAAAAGTGTCACGATATCGCGACATGTTGTATTTTCGTGGCTAAGAGCAACAAAAGGGAGCAAGGAGGCAAAAGTGTCACGATATTGCGACATGTTACATTTTCGCGGCTAAGAGCAACAAAAGGGAGCAAGGAGGTAAAAGTGTCGCGATATCGCGACATGTATTTTCACGGCTAAGAGCAACAAAAGGGAGCAAGGAGGTAAAAGTGTCGCGATATCGCGACATGTTGCATTTTCATGACCAAAAGAGAAGAGAAAGTGCAAGAAGGAAAAAGTGTTGTGATATCGCGACATGTTGCATTTTCGTGGCTAAGAGCAACAAAATGGAGCAAGGAGGCAAAAGTGTCGTGATATCGTGACATGTTACATTTTCGTGGCTAAGAGCAACAAAATGGAGCAAGGAGGTAAAAGTGTCGCGATATTGCGACATGTTGTATTTTCATGGCTAAGAGCAACAAAAGAGATCAAGGAGGCAAAAGTGTCACGATATCGCGACATGTTACATTTTTGCGGCTAAGAGCAACAAAAGGGAGCAAGGAGGTAAAAGTGTCGCGATATCGTGACATGTTGTATTTTCGTAGCTAAGAGCAACAAAAGGGAGCAAGGAGGTAAAAGTGTCGCGATATCGTGACATGTTGCATTTTCGCGGCCAAAAGAGAAGAGAAAGAGCAAGAAGAAAAAAGTGTCGCGATATTGTGACATGTTGCATTTTCATGGCCAAAAGCGACAAAAGAGAACAAAGAGGCAGAAGTGTCACGATTTCGTGACATGTTGCATTTTCACGATGTAAGAAGAAGAATCAATCTGAATACATAGAAATGTCACGATTTCATGACATGTTGCGTTTTTGTGACTCAAAAAGGGGAGGCAGGCATAGAAGCAAGAGTGTCGCAATTTCGTGACATGTCCAGTTTTCACCAAGGAAACAGAGTATATTTTTGGCAACTGGAACATGCACTGACATCTGGTGCTCATTTCTAAAGAATGGTCAGTTGATTATAACCTGGCAGGTCCGTTGGATGATTGCGTAATAACAGGCTCATCTAAATTTAGCCAGAAGAAAATCTATTCAATCTGTGGGAAATCCGTTGTATATTCTTAGAAACTGCAGATAATTACTTGTAATTGATTGAAGAAATTAAATGTACATAGTAGAAGATACTCTTTTTAGGGTAAAAATAGGAGTGAGTCGACCATGAGAAAAGGTCGGCTCTTGGATGTTTACAGGCTTGATGTACATGTACTAGATTACAAGAAATAAAAGATTTCTTCTTCTGGATTCCGAAACTTTTGTGTGCAAGTGTATGTATCTGGTGTTTTAACTTTTATTCATTCTAAGTTTCATAATGTATCTATTCTGAAATCCGGACTGTGCATCTATAAAACTTGTTTCTAGAGTTGAACATTAAAGATATTTACATGTATTTAGACAAACATCTAAAATTCGCACTCAGGAATTCATGTTTTCTATAAGAAGATATAAAGAAAACTCTGAAAGTAGTACTCTACATCATCAATGTTTGTTGTTGTCTAATATGTACTGTGAGAAAATTTCTAGCTTAGGCTATATTTCCCTTATCTCTTGTTCCCCTTTTCTCTAAAAATCTCAAAGGAACCAGCCTTCTCTAGAGACTAGACAGATGATCTCAAGCAAGATCTGTCTATTCAATGTTGGAAAAGTCTAAGGCGCAACACTATTAATCGAAGGCAGATTTTGTTCCAATAGTTTCATAACTAATTAATGCTATGCTAATGTAATAATTAGCACACTCTCTTTTCTCATCATTAAGTTGAGCTAACATAGCTCCTAAAGCAAAATCTGAAGCAAAAATATACAAGATAAATGGGCGATCAGGTTTAGGTAGCGAAAGTACAGGTGGGTTAAGAAGATATTGTTTGAGGAGTTCAAATGCTTCCTTAAATTCATCATCCCAATGGAAAGAGACATACTCATTAAGAAGCTTAAGAAAGGATCCAGTTTTATCCGCCAGCTTATCAATGAAGCGACGGATAGCTTGAATCTTACCTTGTAGACTCCGTAATTCAGATATATTTGTAGGTGTGGGCATATCAATGATAGTCGTAATCTTGAGAGGGTCAATTTCGATGCCATGTAAAGAAACTATAACCCCCAATAATTTACCTAACTTAACTCCGAATATACATTTGGTTGGATTCAATTGGATAAGATATTCCCTTAACCGATCAAATACTTTTCTCAAGTCATCTAAATGGTCATCTTCTTTAGTAGAACGAGCTATAATGTCGCCTACATAATCATGTAGTATATCATGCATAATATCATGAAAGATATAATTCATGGCTCATTGATAGGTTGCACCTGCATTCTTCAAACTAAATGACATCACTTTCCAATAGAAAGTCCCCCAAGGGGTAATAAAGATTGTTTTAGCCTGATCTTCAGGAGCTATCCTGATCTGATTATAACTAGAAAATCGATCCATTAAGGATATCATTCCACTCCCAAAAGTAAAATAAGTGATCTGATCCATATTGGGAAGGGTAAAATCGTCTTTAGGGCATGCAACATTAATATCTCTAAAGTTTGTACAAACCCTAATCTTAGTAGCTTCTTTCTTAGTTACTGGAACTACATTCGAGATCCATTTAGCATAATCAATGGCTTGTATAAAAATAACATTTAGGAGTTTTTCTAACTCCCCTTTGACTAGTAAGGCCACTTTAGGATGCATTTTTCTAAGCTTTTGCTTAATAGGTTTAGCATCCGGATGCACTACTAGGTGATGCATAACTACAGAAGGGTCTAAACCTGACATATCTTCATATGTCCAAGCAAAGACATCTTCATATTATTTAAGAAATGCAATGTATTTATCCTATTTTTCTTGACTCAATTTTGATCCAATGTTGATTATGTGAGGGTTATCGTCGGTTTCGATGTTAATTTTTATGACATTTTCTACTTCCATGTGTATATCTCTCTCAAAGTTAGGTGGGGCGGGTGAAACACCCAATTATTGTAATTCTTCCAAGGTTAGCTTGGATAATTCATCTTGAGGAGTCGTGGCCTCAAGCTGGGCTATACTAGGTATAGAGCCATCAAAATAAAATCCATTATGTAATAATTCCTCAACGGAGACATCGTGAAATATATCTCCCTCCAACTCATTGTCGGATTCAGTGATCATCTCAGGATAAGCTATAGATAGCATATTACATGTGAATGTCTTATTCGTTAAACACAAAGCATTGTGTTCGTCTAAATAATCTTGGTAACATATAATATGGTCATCATCCTAAAATAGGAATGGCTGAACCTTACTAGAAAATAGGCCCACACCACATCGGGCGGGCCACACTTCTACCTCAAAATGTTCTTTCATACCATTCTGGAAAGGTCCCAAACCTTTCCCTTTATATCCCAATTTAAGCATTATAGGTTTGGCTTTAATATACTCATTAGTAAAATAACATCGATCATATCCATCATAATGAGTTATGATGTTTCTGGGTATTCTACCCCAGTCATATCCCTTATAAATAAAGGCACAGCTCCCGACTTGGTAAATACTTCCCATAGGCTGTGGGATGCCCAAGGTACGAGGAGATGGTGGCAAATTATTTAAAATAAGGGAATCTTGCATAGACGCATTCATTTCTTCTGATATAAGAATTTTAGATAGATCGGGTAAGAGCTCGTCAGTAAGAGCATAAGAGGTAGAAGGAACATTCCCTACATCTTTCGATGTGGAAAATATGAATTTGGTGGATGTAGACGATGTAGAGGTGTCGATAGATGGGTCTATTACAGGTATGGAAGTTATAGGAGTAGAACAAGAGACATTGGTTGTGGGATTAGGATCTTTCTTAGGTCCTAATGCGGTTTGTTCAGAATATGGTTGAGCTATATGTGGAGGTGCAACTGATGGAGAAGAAGTAGATGACGTTGTGGGTGTGAGTTTCACACGTTTAGATGGATAATGAGAATTAGGATGTGTGGATGATAAAGCGGGGAAAAATTGAACTCCAATAGGTTCTGCCAAAGCACACATATCAAAGGGTCTTGGATCACCATGAATGGTAACCAACTGATTATTAAATTTGAACTTAACATATTTATGTAAAGTTGAGGGAACAACTCGCATCGCATTGATCCAAGGATGACCCAAGAGTATATTGTATGATGCAGGGCAATGTACAATAAACACAGTCGTATCCAAGGTTCTTGGACCAACCTGTAATGGAATGGTAATAACTCCACATGTTTCTTGTGTTTCATCATTGAAATATTTTATGATCATATCATTCCTTTTCATTTCATTACTTCTAAGCCCAAATATTTGGTACAAGTCAAAAGTGCAGATATTTAAAGATGAACCATTATCAATAAAAACTCGTTTGACTGCTACATCTCCAATTAAGGCGGTAATATACAAGGGGTTATCTTTATGTAAACTATGTTGCGGTATGTATCTATCCTGAAATTCAATACAATCAACTTCACGAGTTATTATAGTATCGGCCATGGCTTCAGGTTGAATATCTTGTGGTACCATCATCTGGCTTAGCATGTGTAGGAGAAGATCTTAAAAGGTCCAAGAGAGAAATTCTAGCTGTAATATTTGATAATTGTTCATTAATATTATAATGAGGTTTAGGTTGAAAATTAGGTGAAGGATTCCATTTATTAGGAACATTCAAAACAAATGGAGCTGATCCACCATTCTAAATTTGATCTTGTTGAGAATTTTGAGCCTGTTGTCTAGTAACAGCTCCGATGGTACCCACAATATTATTCTGCGGATGATGAATGGGTCTTGGTCTAGCTTTTATAGCTAGCTCATTAGAAAGTAATCGATGAGACGATGGTCTAGTAGTGACTCTTCTTGGAAATGGCTCTTCTGGAACCATATAACTTGTGATAGGGTGAATAGGATTCGATTCATCTTTAGAACTATTCGATTGATTTGATGTGATTTCCATATCACTCTTAGTCTCATATTTTGTATCACTAAGATCAGGTATTTGAATATTATATAGAGGCCTGGTTGTAACCATGGATAAAGTTGTGTCAAATATTTCCAGATCATGAACAGGTAAATGCCCACTAATAGTTCCTACATATCGGGTAGGAGGAGGGACATTATGATGTTCAACTTGATTAGCCACCTCCTTACCATGTTTTGGTAAGGGATGTTGAAATATGTCCAATGACTGATTGGCATTCTGATTTTGGTTTTTTGGGGTGTTCTTTTGAACATTATTAGGAGGATTTTTCTTAGGTTGAAAGGCTTGCACCTCCATCTCATTGTTATCAATCAAGTCCTGTATTTTATGTTTTAATATTTTACAAGAGTTGGTAGTGTGTCCAGGTCCTCTATGGAAGTCATAGTGTAAATTTTCTCTGTATTCGGGTATAGTTGGATCAGGTTCCCAAATATTTGGTAATTGAATCAAACCTCATTCTAATAATTGTGATAGAATAGTTGATAAAGGTTGATGTAACCTAGTAAATTCTCAAGGAGGTCTATCAGGAGGTTTCAGTACAAACTTCTCTGATGTCTTCACAACATTAACATTAGCAGTATTTCTGCTATCGGTGACTCCATCACCCACAACTTGTTTATTCTTATATTTATTTTTGGATGTTTTCTCATTGTCTCTCTTTTTAAGCTGGCCTCTCCTAATGAGAGTATATTCAACTCTTTGGGATAAGTCTATAGCCTGATCGAAGGTGGTCAAGTAGTAGTTGATAATTCGTAAGATAGTTGCTCTTGAAAATTATTAATAAATATGTCCAACATCTCCCTATAAGGTAACACAAAGTGCAATTTTCCTATCAACTATCTCCACCTAGCTAGGAAATCAGCAAAGCATTCATCTTTACCCTGTTTTAAGTTATACAAATATTTAATGGTCATATATCTTTCGATGTAGAAACTAAATTGATGAACAAAAGACTCGGCAGTTTCTTCGAAATTCCTCAAAGAATTAGTGGGTAATTGATAATACCACTCTAATGCCATTCCTCCCAAGCTTTTCGAGAACATTTTTAGTAATAACAATTCATCATGTGATATATCATGACATGCTATCCTAAACATACGAAGATGCTCTATGGGATCTTTGGTTCCTTTATATATGGGAAGAACAGGCATAGAAAAATATTTAGGATACGGTTGTGCTACGACTATAGGATCTAAAGGCTGACTACACATCTCTCAATAATTGTACGAGGGACGGTAGGGATCTATCTGGTCCATGCGGGAAACTAACTGTTTCACCACGGCTTCAAGATTGCTAGTTTGTCCACCATATTGGTTCGGTGGCACATAGGTATGGGATCTATGAGTGTATGATGGTGTGACATAAGGATTAGATTTTATATTGCTATTATGCAAAGTTTTGGTAGGAATATTATCATGAAGGGGATTTGTAAAGTATTATGTTGTACCTTAGATTGTTGGTAATTGGTGTTCGGTTTTGTTTTGGGTTTTTGTTGATATGAGGTATGTTGATCAAGAGTTTTGCAAAATAGAGCAGTAAATGATGGTTTCTTTTGTGTGGGAATGACCCTAGGCTTGTTAACAGGAACTTAAGATTTTTGGGTAACTTGCTATTGTTGCATGCTCTGGATCGTAGCTACTATATCCAAATTGGATGGTCCAACTTGATCACTCTCTTGTTCAATAAAGGACAAGGGATTAGTGCATGATTGAAATACTTCTTCTAGAGTTGCTTGAGTGTCACTAATTCGATCCTTGTCCATATGGGCTGCTCTATTAAAAACACCAATATTAGTGTTAATGAACTTCCAGAATTGTTCCATGTTCTCAAAAATGATAGCTTCTCTCGAAGACATTTTAGGGGATGAGGATCCTTCCTCTCTAATAGTTTCTTCTTGTTCATTTCCTCTAGCAAGCTCTTCTTCTTTCTGGTCTAGGGTTTCTTCTTCCTGAACTTGGTCCTCAGGAGGGACATTTTGGTCAATTAATGGTCTTCCTAACCAATCTTCATCTTCTTCGGTTTGTTTTCCATTCCTAAATCTAGGCATTGTGCTAAACTTAGGTTTTAGCAAATATATATATATATATATATATATATATATATATATATATATATATATATATATATATATATATATATATATATATATATATATATATATATATATATATATATATATATATATATGCGATAGGGTTGAGAGGTATATATTTTAACTATATACCTACTATAATACTTTAAAAGGAAATGTTTTGTTGTTTTTTTTTGTGTGATTTTATTATATTATTATTTTGCGAGAAAAAATAACAAACAACATGCTAGTTGTAAGAAACAATAGTAGAAAGAATCACTTAGCTTTCTATGAATAGTTTATGGATATCATTGATAGGGTCAAGTTCATCAAGAGTCATGAAATGCTCCTCTTCAAATTGGAAGTTGTTTTTCAAGAACTTGACAAAGTGTGCTATTGTAATATGATCTATTTCAGACTCTGACATGTAAAAATAAAGTTCATGGCAATACTCTCGATACAACACAACTCTAGGAAATATATTCCATCTCTTTCTATCCGTAAGAATGACTTCTTGATCCTCTACACGAGATAGAAATTTTTGTACTACAACTACGTTCTCAAGGTATTCCTCAAAGGTGTATAATTCAAAAGACACAAGTGCTCTTTTATTGGCTAACCACTTATGGCAAGCTCTCTAAAGTTCATGATACAAATTCACGTGATCAGGATCCATGATTCTATCTAGGACAAACCTCTTAATTTGCCTAAGTTCTATAGATCTAGATTCAATAATACCCAATCTCCTATCAAGTTCATCCCACAAAGGTTGGGCTCTATATGTTTGAGGTACTCTAAGCACAGAAGTAATCTCTATGGCCATTAATTTATTTTCAACATTTATGGAGACAGCTTGTCTTCTATTATAATCTACCATCTAAGTATGATATGCACATGTAACAGTTTTCTAATGATTCTAGATGTTCTTAATAATGTGTTTTTTTTTTGGATTGTTTTCAAAAGGTGTTTTTAGTTTCACGTCGAGTTCACCAAAATGTATCGCCCAAATTTTTCGCACCCTTACCTTCAGGCTAAAGGATTCATACCCGAAAGGGGGGTGAGAAAAGGATGGAACAATACCTCGGATGGAGAGGCCCTTTGAAGGTCGCGCCTCTCGGGGGAGGGGTATAAAGGTGAATTTTTGACGGATGGTGGGGTTCACCAGGAAACTTTGAGTGGCAATTTCCACACCTAGGTTGAGAATGGTTTTGATTTGTTCGTTTTATGGTCAACCATTTAGATTTTTAGGTTGGCCTAAATGAAGCTAAGATATTTTATATGAAGATTCTGATTTATATGAAGACATTAGATATAAATGAATCCTAATGTGATTGAATACATAGAATATATAAAATGGAGAAGAGTACACCTAATTTTTTATGTCTGATGAAGATTCTGAAGTTTGTAGGAGTCCAGATCATCCCGGATATGACAAGATCGTATGTAATTGTACAGAATCATCCCAAATAATAGGAGATCGTCCGAGATCACCCAAGATCATCAGCGACCTGACGAATTCGTCAGGAAAATTTGTCAGAAACCTACAATCAAGAAAATAGACACCAAAAACCAAAAATACAATGGCAAGAATGATGCAAAATGATGGAAATAAGAGTATATATGTTTGAATGATAAATCCAGATATCAAATTAAATGAGATGCACTATTTTGGAAACTTATTTTGAATTTTATCATGCAATTATGCTAAATGAGGTGAACTCCAAGATGTAAAACATAAGTAAATTAATCTAATGCACCAATAAATAAGGAAAATGAGATAGAGAATATAAACTCAGGGCTCTGATTGCCCCCAAGCTGAATTGTAGACAAGATCGTCTGTAATTGTACAAGATCATCGCCGATATTATAGGATCATCTAAAATTGTAGTTGAATCGTCTACGACGATCCGAGCTACCTTTGGCTGAAACACAGTGAAATCCTGCAACAAAACTTGAAAACACAAGTGCAAATGATGGGAGATCATAGCAAAAACTAAAATTACAGGGAAATAATCAGCCAGGCAGCCAGGTAGGGAGTCAGGGGGATAAACTGGTAAAATCCCATTTTATATAGTATTAGGGGGAGGTTAGGAGGTTGGGGATCATCCCAATCTGGGAGATACCTAACGTGGGAATCTCCAACCGCATAGACACGCTTCTATCCAAGTTGGAGAGGTCGTTGGAACAGAAGCTAATTGCTAAAATTTGGTTTTGGGACGAAATCATTTGGACGTTCTATTACAGACGAATTCTTTTGATTTGGGACGATATCGTCAGATCGACGACGATATCGTCCAATGGTCACAACAACCTCTAAAAATGGCGTGAAAAATGAGGTGAGCGGTTAACGGGCGATTTCGAGGTTAAAATTCAAATTTCTACTTTTTACTGATGGTTTAACTGTGCTAATTTTAGGGTGCTACACTTTCCAAACAATATTTTTTAATCTATAAAAATCCTTATTACTCATCTTAGTTTCTTGTAAAAAAATAATATTATGATTGAAACTTTTTTAAAATCTGTTAGCACTCTTTGTTTAATCAAGGCATGTAGAGCCTAAATATTCCAGGAGATAATATTCATTACTTCGAGGATTGTGGAGCCTTCCCTCTGCTTAAAGGTAATATAGGCTAGGATCCATTAGCCTCATCTTGAGTCATTTTATTTAAGAGTAACTCATCCTTTTTTGGTCTCTTCGAACCCCTCCAACTACCTAGATTCATTTTTTTGGGGGTGTTTCTGATGGGCCACATAGAGCCAATATTTTCCTTCTTGCTTGAACTTGTTGATTGAGGAAGGAGTTTTTTCTACTAAGATATCTTCTTCTTTAGTTTCATTCTTTCATTTTTTTGGAACTTCTTGAAAGCAATCTTCCTTTGAGGAAGATCAGACCTCCTCTTATTCCCCTTCCAATGCATTTGGAAAAATCTCTCCCTCCTTTGCATCCCAAAGAGAATTCATGATAACTTTATATTTTTCCTTCTCAAGAGGGGCAACAACCTTCTCACTATACAAAATAGGGGTAACTACTCTCAAAAATACATTAATGTGAGTCTCTTAAATAGGGACAAAGGAACCTGAGAAATAAGCAACTAATCCCATTGAATATCCAAGATCTCAAATCCTTTATCCGAAATAGTATCCAACCCAATATCATGACTAGGAGGCAACAACTCTCCTAATATAGAAAATTTATGTAGATTTACCTTTGCACCTTTATAATGCCCACCAACTTATGGAAAAACCACAACAACTTCAGAGCAGGACTCTTATTTTTTCTTTATCCAGTTTTGGGCATACTACTTTTGAGGAGGTTTCTTCTTAGGACACTTAGTTTTTAAATTACTAGCCCTCTTACAATCAGATCAAATGGGCATAGAGGCTTCATATTCTATACTAGATTCAATCTCCAAAATTTGAAATCAACTTAATAGAATATGGTAGAGGCTTAGAGAGATCAATGTTAACACAAAACCTGACAAAAACCATCATTGTTTTTGCTTGGGTGGTTGGATCCATGCAATAAAATTGCCCATTGATTTAGCAATACCCTTAAGGATATCATCATCCTAGAAGACCACAAGTAACCTAGATAGACACACCTAGAGGGGTGTCATATTGATGTTCTTGATGGATGAATTGAAGTCTAGGAATAATTTATTTAAACAGAGACCTTTTCAACCAAAGAACCATGGTCCCTTCATAACCATGGCCTACATATCTTCAGTGGCTTTAAAATTAATGAGAAAAAATCCTTTGGGTAGTACCACCACTTCTAGATCCCCCTTTGGCCTCCATTTTTTATCAACCCATTTTCTAATAGAGTCCAAATCCTATCGGATACCAATAAATGTCTCAACCAAAGAGTTTTATCATTCCATTATTGTTTGATGAAGTATAGGTTGAGGAATCTACAAAGAAGGAATATCGTCCTTTAGCTCTGAAACCATATAAAAGTAAGTCTTCATAACATGGCCAACTCCCAATAATGCTCGAGACCAAGAATGGTTTGAATTGCCCACAAAGGAAGCAAAAAACTATGAAGCTTTTGTATCCCCCTAACACTTGGGTCAAACACATTAGAACCCACACAAACACCCAAGGATGCACCTACCATGTTACCCTTGCCATTGGTGCTTATCTCACTCTACACACCTTCCATGCTACCTCTATATCCTCGAGCCTCTACACCCTCTTTTCCCACACAAATTTTATTTAAAATCAATACCATCTGCTATCTCGTAGATCTCTTAATGACGTATATCTTTCACCACTGAGCACAAAATCTCATAAATCTCCCAATGATGTAAATATCTTGATGGCACTGATATCGTAGCGATGCAAATATCCTAGTGATAGATGTACCAACCTTGTAGATCTCCTAATAGTGCAAATGTACTTGTCTCATAGATATCCCAATGATATAGATCTCCCAATAGTGTAGATGTACTTGCCTTGCAGATCTCCAATGAAATAGATCTCCCAACTATGTAGTTGTACCAACCTCAGATCTCCCAGCAATGCAGATCTACTTGCCTCACATATCTCCTAGCAACACATATGTACTTGCCTCATAGATCTCCCAAAGATGTAAATCTCCTAGCCTCGTAGATCTTCCAGTGATGTAGAACTCCTAACCTCATAGATCTCCCAACAATGTAAATTTCTCAACGACATCAATATCCAAACCTTGTAGATCTCCTAATGATGCAAATCTCCTAGTCTTGTAGATCTCCCAAAGATGTAAATATTCTAGCGATGCAGATCTCCCAACCTCGTAGATCTCCTAGACTCACATTATTGCATATTTTAAATTATATTTTTATTAATATTTATTTTTATAATTTATATTTGAATCATTTAAACAAAGAATAAAAAATTTAATCATTCATAAAGGATTTCATTTATCAAAACAAATCCTACCAAAATACACACATTCATCGAGGTGGATCTAACATTTGATTTTTTTTAAGATTTGAATCAAAATGGGTCTAAAAAAGAATCTTCCAAAAGGATTCACTTTTGTGAAATAAAAATATAATAGATGTCAAATAACCTATGGAAACTACACTATCATTTAAATTCTTGAAATTTTAATAGATTGATATTTTAAATATTTTTTTAATTTGAAGATTATTGAAATAAATTTTCAAACACTTAATTATTTAATCATTTGTTGGTTGATTGGAACTAATAAAATAAATATACTTTTTAATATACTTTATTAAATATTTTTATTTAAAATTTATATTTATATTAATAAAATAAATTGAATTAGTGTTTTTGATATTGTTTTTGTTGGAGGTCCATCTTTACGAATTTATTTTTATTTTAAAATTATATTTATACTAATAAAATAAATTAGTATTTTTTATTAAATTTATTTTTATTTATTATTTTATTATTTTAGTTATTTTTATTATAATTTTTGGAGAATGGGGAGCTAGAGAAGAAGCAGATTTGGTTTGGGTGCGTTGAATGGCCTAGTTCTAACCGGGATTTAGGTCGAGTCAAATACCATGTATCCTTGGGTTTCTCCAGTGTTGGGTGGTAGGGCAATCAAAAGGTGGAGTTTTTTTGGTGTATCCTATTTTTCAAGGTTTCTCTTTCTGGTTTTCTTGGAGAGAAAACCTAGCCTAGGTTGGGCGGCAGTCGAAAGGTGGATTTGTTGTGGTAGGATGAGCAGTAGAGGGTGGGTGAGTTACCGCGATTGGTTGAATGGGTGTGTTTGGATGTGTTGTAGTGGAATGGGTTCCTTCTTCACTGGGAGAGACCATCCCCTATAATAATACTCTAGTTTTATCCTTATATTTTGCTTTTTGTGTACCCTATTTTTTGAGGTTTCTCTTTTGATTTTCTTCAAGAGAAAACCTGGCCAAGTTGGTGTTGTTGAGAGAGGGTCTCTAACCATTAGATGTTTTGTCGATGATCCTAGATTTACTCGGTCTAAAAACTTAGGTCCTTTAGTGGATCTAGAAAGGCTTGTGCAGACTTATGACTTAGAGCTATTGGTCTCTAGTGTGAACCTAGTCCTAGTCAAGATATTGGATTTGAATGTTGATGTAAAAATAATTCCAACTCGGTGTTTTCTCTTTTCTAGCCCTAGTTGTGTTTTGCTTGTAATCAAGGACCTCGTGTTGGAGAGTTTTCAAAAGTTCTTATAGATTTGTTTCCTTGAGGCTTTTAAGTTGTGTGAGAACATGATCCAAATATTTATTGTTAAGCCAAATGATTCCCATTTTAAGATTTTTGGGTGCTCAGTGGTTTTGGCTCTTATTGGAATTTTGGGTGTAAAAAATCCAGCTTTGTTTTAGTTTTTTTCCCTTGGACATCTATTGTAGGACTTTATTATCTATAGTGGTGCCAAAAATTTAATATTTGGTTGGGGTTGAAAAACAATATTTTTGAATTTTGAACCCATTTTATGCAAAAACCTCGTTGGAGAAGTTTTTTGGGTTTCTGGATAGCTCCTACCATTTGGGGTGTCATCCTCATGAGGTTGCGGGTATGGTTGCTCGGTTGTGTAGTTTCAATGACTTTTCTACTAGTATGTTGAGATGATAGATGAAAGACTAGATGGATTTTGGGACCATCTCGTAATATTATGCTCGCTCCTTCTAGAGATATTGGCGCAATGTGCATTCTATCTTAGATCCTATTGGGGAAATACTTATGGATTCAAGGTTTTGGTTTAGTGTAACCATACACTTTTAAAATTATGGGATAAAACTTATCAAGAATGAACCTGTGAGTCTGTTGCAGGAATTCAGATCTAGAAATAAGGTTTTTGTCTGGGCAAGAATTAATATTTTTTAAAATTTGAAAAGATTATACTTGGTTTAGTTTGGGAGTGTTGAGTGGTGTTTTCACCCAATTGTGAAAGCACACTCTCCGGTAGGATCCGAGTCCCAAAATCCTCTGCTTGCAAAGAAATTACAACAGAATAATTTCTCCAAGGTTCCTGTTATGCTAACTCTTTGTATATCAATGATGCTGTTTTAATTTGAATGCTGGGAATACCTTAGGGTTGCAAGTGGATGTTAACAAGGGGCACTATGGTTTGCTTTAATTTGAATTTACAATGGACTCAAAGTGAATAAATCTAAGAACTGAATCTATTTGATCTTAGGCTTTGATGGGCTTTCAGTTATTTATTTGAATGACAGTAATTAAAATGCAAAAAATAAATAAGGGATTAAAAATAAAAGAAATGCAAATGAAAATGAAACTAAACTACGTCCAGAGTGCGACCATCCTGATTGACAAAACCGAAGATAATGAGGTTTCTGCATGCAACCTAACCTATTGAACCTGCAAATTCGCACAATCCAGATAAGCTAGGTGCGGGTTTCTGGGTTTTTAATGTAATTTCAGATTTAGACATTCGCATGAAGCAACCAAGAACACTTGCATTAAACTTCACCTAGAAGCCTAGAAATCTGAAAGGGAAAGATAAAACATTAAATCATGCATGCAAAAATGACTCCTTCTTTCTCATCAATGAGATGCCAACTCTCTATATTTCTGTATTAAAATGATCTATCAATTACAATGACGGAATGTTCCAGGTTTAACAAATCCAGAACAAATGAAGGAAATTGCTCCAAGTGCAGGCCCGGAATGGCTTGCAGCCCTTGTCTCTGCAACTCTGCTAGCAGCAATTTCCAACCCCCGTATCAATCTATGCTTCTGATTTTATACTAACTGATACGGCTCTTTGATTCACCCTGCGTCGCTTCGTTTCACCTCCTAGAATGCGTCGTTTCAAATTCCCCACCTTTTCATTGCTTTTGATTTTATGCGCGCTGCCGAAACGTTCGATATTCTCTGTTACATGAAACGTTTCTGTAATCCTGACACCTGTATGCCACGTGTTCTACGTTTCCAGCATGTTTCGTAATGGCCCCATGTAAATCACGACATTTTTATGCATGCAGCTTGTTCCTCTGCTAGCACAGCGAAAATGAGACAGGTAGCGAAATCGCGACGTTTTTGGCCAACAGCCTTGTCTGCCATCACGCCCAGTGAAAACGTGACATGTCGCAAAATCGTGACATGTCACGAAATCGCGACGCTTTTCTTCTCCGTACGCCCTCGGCCGCAACCTGTCGCGATATCGCGACGTTTTTTCACTTCGTGCCCTTTCGCTGCTTTCTGTCGCGATTTCGCGACGTTTTTTCGCTTCGTGCCCTTTCGCTGCTTTTTGTCATGATTTCGCGACATTTTTATCCGCTTGGAACGTTTCCTCCAAAAGCTGTGCGAAATCGCTATGCCTTTTACCACTTAGGCCTTTTAGCCCACTCGCGCCGCGAAAACGTGACGCGTCACGATTTCACGACACCTTTCGACTTATGCGCTTTGTGTCTGTTCTTGTCATGATTTCGCTACACTGCTGGGCCTTATCGCCTTTGGCTCGGTTTTGTCATGATTTCATGACCATTTTACATTTCATGCCTTCCGCCCGCTTGCAAGCCATGAAAATCAAACACGTCATGATTTCGCGACGGTTCCGCCCACCTGCTGTCGCTGACTGCGTTGACCATGATTTTGCGACACGTCACGATTTCGCTACGCCTTTCTGCTTCGTGCCCCGTTTGCCGCTTCTTGTCGCGATATCACGGTTTTTTTTTTCTTTGTTTTTTTTGATGCGTTTTATGCCTTGCCCCGTTTGATCGGTTTGACCCACGATTTTGTGACATGTCACGATTTCGCTACGCCTTTCCATTTTGCCTTTCTCTCTCCTCTCTGGGCCGCGACGGAGCAACATGTCGCGATTTCGCTATGCTTTTCTGCTTTTGGCCGTGACGGAGCAACATGTCGCGATTTTGCTACACTTTTTCATTTTCGGCCGCGACGGAGCAACATGTCGCGAAATCGTGACAATTTTCATTTTTGGCAGCGATGGAGTGACATGTCATGATTTCGTGACACTTTTTCATTTTCGACAGTGATCGCGCAACATGTCGCGATTTCGCGACACTTTTCATTTTTTGGCAGCGATGGCGCGACATGTCGCGATATCGCGACATGTCGCGATATCGCGACACTTTTCATCCTTGTGCAATTTTGCCCCTTTTTCTTGATTTTTAGCATCTGGGTCACCGAGATTTTCTTTGAAAGCCTGCAAAAAAGGTGGGTCCCCAATTTTGGGGTGTGTTGTGGATCAGCCACAACAAATGGCGACTCCATTGTCAAATGCTCTTGAGCATTTTAGTGAGAACCCAACTCGAAACATATACAAACTCGAAAACATGTGTTAGCACATAAGCAATATAAACAAATGCCCAAAGATCGAAGTACATGAATCATCGAATCATCAAGTATTAGCTCGGTGTGTGCAATGAATTTCATTCCCTATCGTTTGAAATTGATCAACATTCCATTGTCGGTTTTGCATGAATGCATATGTGAGATTGTGAATGATTTGTGTAACCTAATGAATATGCTAGGAGATTTTGCTTTTATAAAAGGCATAGTCTTTCTTCTAGTATCATGTACAAACATTCAAGATTGCCAAACCCTCTTAGGATCCACCAATTAATTGCTTTATTATATCCCAAAGTTGGTTATGAGTCCCTACTATCTTGAACCCATGTGCAAGTGAATGTGAAATCAGAACTTTGGGGAATCAGACTCCCAACCTAACCAAGATGGGAGTTTAACCCTATCCTTACTATTCTGATTTAGAGTTCATTACCTCACTTTGAGCAAAATAATTTAACCAATTATGGAAGAAATGGTCATGCTAGTCTAACCCTTTGGACAATCAGTGGTCTTGTTTTTTTAGACAAGACATGTTGCCATGCATGGGCATACCTAACCCCATAATCCAAGACTTATCTTCATTTCTTTGGACCTTGGGGATGACTACCCATCCTTTGCAGAGGACAAGTAGTACGATCCTTCCAATCCAATATAAATATGAGATGGGAAAAATTAATTTTTTACTTCTTGGACCTTGGGGATGACTACCCATCCTTGCTAGGGACATGTAGTACGATCCTTCCAATCCAAGCTTTGGATAAAAATGGAAAATATTAATTTATTGCTTAGACCTTGGGGATGACTACCCATCCTTTGCAGAGGACAAGTAGTACGATCCTTCCAATCCAAGATTTATCATGAAATGAGACATAAGAGCTTTGGGGAATCAGATTCTCAACCTAAGCGAGATGAGAATTTATGCCCTATCCTTACTACTCCATGTAGGTCAAATCAAAGCTTTGGGGAATTGGATCCTCAACCTAAGTTCGATGAGGATTTAACCCTATCCTTACTACTCCGATTTTAGGCTTTAAGCTTTATGGAAGTGGTCAAAACCACTGTTTTAAGGATCATGTTGCATAATAGGATAGACATGAAAAACTTCTTTCGCCCAACCTTTTCTTCCAAGTTAGGTTTTGATCATTTTGCTCAAGATCCTTTTTAATGTATAAGACGTGCTTGGTTCTAGATATCTCAAGACTCAGTTTCCAACCTTAGGATTTTTTTACATTTATGTTATAACACAACCCTAAGAGGATTTGACACACTTTAATGATTTGTACCTAAGATGCATATGCAACTAAGATGGAATGTATATGTAAAGTGAGATGTAACATGAATGCATTATCTCTTGAATTGCAAATGAAATATTTGCCATACAAAACTGACCACTTCATGCATCACAAGTTTCAAACGATATAACTTAAAATGTTTGTGTTACTTGTGGAGCTTTTACAAGACAATTCCAATATTTCATACTCTCCTAATCTTAAGCATAAGTTGACATCTCAATTTTTATTTTTTTTATTATTATTATTATTTTTTTCTCTTTTTTTTTTTTTATAAAAACAAACAAAGCATGTCAATTGAAATCAAACACACAACTTAAATCATGATTAAACTAAGAATCCAAAAATAAAACTTGAAAAACACAAACCAAAACCAAAACCCAAAAACAATCCCAAAAACAAAACTTGAAAGCCCACACCAAAAAACCAAAAATTATATACACTATTGTACAAGATGATGCCAAACTTGGACTATTACTTTCCTGGATCCCAAACATGATTAGAACACATCAAAAAACATATGACACAATACACATGCCAAATTTTGTAGGAATCCAACAACAATAAGATCAAACCAAGCAATGCAACAAATTTCAACTTGCCATGCTCACCATTCCACTTTGATTTAGTTCTATTACCAACATCATAGGTGAGATTCAAATCAAATTGATTAGACAATGGTTGATATTCAATTTTATCTTGTCTATTCTTTAAAGTGCAAGTTTCATCATTCCATTCATGATTTAGAAGTAGGCTTTCCTTTTCAAATGTGAGATGTTGCAAACAAGAGCCTATTTCTAAAAATCTTGAATTCAAATCATTTTCCAGGATTTTAAAGCAATCAAAATCATTCAAAACTTGACAAGCATCAACAAAATTTGGCATTTCCTCATTAATGATGTTAGCATCCAAAGGGACATCATGTAACCTATCACTTGAAATTTTTGTAGCTACTACCAAAGGTAAAGATTTCCCCTTGTCATCCATACTCAACCCATCATGATTAAAATTTATCATAACTTGATGAGTATTAGTAGCCTTTTCTTTTTTCTCGTTGTCTTCTTCATCGTCCAATACCTGTTCAAAAACACCAAAGTTAGGCACCCAATCAAACATGCGTCCATATTTTTCAAAACAAGAGCCTAATTTTTCAAGATATGTGTCACGTGACACCTTTCCACAATCAATGGCTTGAGTTGCCCCAAAATCCATATTTTCATTAAGATCATCAATAGCATCCAACCCACACCACCTAGGTTTTGTAATTTCATCATTTTGAGATGGCATAGACATTGTAAAAACAATAGGTGGATCAATATTTTCGATTTCTTGCCCCCCAAGGGGAACAAAAACAATTGATTCTCCTTCTTCATCCATGGTAGTAGAATCATTATCTGTCTCCAACCTTTGATGAGATTCCAACCCTTCTTCCAAAACATTCTCAGATTGTACAGGACTTGTAATATCCTCATATGAAAGGGCAATTGTATTATCCTGCATATCAATAGGCACACAAATTTCATTAGAAGGTTTGGAGTGAGCATACTCTTCCCAAGAATCATAACAATCATCTTTCAAAATCAGATTGTGATGCTCAACTATTTCTTCATCATCTTTTAATTCATCAACATGTTTCTCATCAAATTTATCTTCTCCTTCCTTAGATGGTTCAATTACTTCCAAAATTGGGTTATTGCTTGCATTCAAATTGATAAGGCTATCATAATCCACATGTGTAACCCATGATTCATGTTTAACATGATTTGGAAGGTGTGAATTTCCTAGGCCATTACTTTCAACAATGTCATCCAATGTGTCATCCGAATCAGATTCATCCTCATAAAATTCATCTTTTGGTGAGTCAAGGGTTTCCAATCTCACATGTTTCCATACTAGTTGGATCTAGTACTCCTCCCTTGCCTAAAATCATATTCTTATGAAAATCATTGAAATTGATTTTAGCAACATCTTTTGAATCAAGATGAGTATTTTGAAGTTGATTCATACTTAAGAAAGATGGTTGATCTTGCATAGTAGGTTGAGGATTTTGAAATTGATTGAAGCTTGGGAATGATTGTTGATTCTGAAATTGATTCACACTTGAACTTGGTTGAGGTGGATAAATCATTGGGTGGGTAAAGGAGGTATTAAATGATTGAAGATTACATGATCCAAAACCCACACCATAATTTTGACAACTCAATTGTTGCTCAATTGCCATTGCTTGAGTATAGGCTTGTGACAAAGATGTGATTTGAGGCATCCCTCGCAAATATGTGGTCATGGGTGAGTCAAGAGCATTGATGTATATTTGGAGAGCCACTTCTTCTTGAAGAACATAAAATGTCACTAATTGCGTATATAATCCAAAGAACCTTTCAGAAAATGACTTCACATTTTCACTTGGTCCTTTTCTAATATAGACCAACTGATTGTACATGAGGATTGGGTCAACTCGCTTTTTGTTGAATTGATTGAGAAATGTTGCCTCTAGCTGAGCCCAAGAAGTGATAGACCCTAAAGGCAGACTTGTAAACCAATCATATGCCACTTTGTCCAAGGTGTAAAGGAACATTTTACAAGCAACATCATCATACCAACTTGTTAAGTGATTCACAACAAATTTGAATGCTTGAATATGTTCTTCTGCAGTATTTGTCCCATTAGACAAAAATTGAGGAAGACATCCCTCAAAACCAACGGGCAAATAATGTTGAACTCCCGGTATGTTCAATGGGCTACCTGTCATCCACGGTGTAAACATAGCCATTAGTGAATCTTAAAGAATATAACTTTAATACCCAAAAATTCCTTTTTTTTTCTTTTATTTATTTATTTATTATTTATTTTATTTATTTATTTATTTTATTTTTTTAAATCAAACCAAATCATATTATTCCTGTATGAACAATCAAAGCGTTAAGAACAGTGCATAGCAATTCCTGTAGCCCTTAAATCACAATAAACCGTTTCAGCCCTCCTTGACGAAACTCCCGATTATCACCAAGAAAACCTGCAACAGAAAAACAAATGCTGCAGTTTAGCCGTTTGTGAGATTTAAGAGATAATTTCAAAATCGAATCAAAAAGATATTACTTATGTATGAAAATCAAAATAAAGTAAACCAAATCGGCCCTCCTTCTAGCGCCAATCTGTTGAGTGGTGTTTTCACCCAATTGTGAAAGCACACTCTCCGATAGGATCCGAGTCCCAAAATCCTCTGCTTGCAAAGAAATTACAATAGATAATTTCTCCAAGGTTCCTGTTATGCTAACTCTTTGTATATCAATGATGTTGTTTTAATTTGAATGCTGGGAATACCTTAGGGTTGCAAGTGGATGTTAACAAGGGGCACTATGGTTTGCTTTAATTTGAATTTACAATGGACTCAAAGTGAATAAATCTAAGAACTGAATCTATTTGATCTTAGGCTTTGATGGGCTTTCAGTTATTTATTTGAATGACAGTAATTAAAATGCAGAAAATAAAATAAGGGATTGAAAATAAAAGAAATGCAAATGAAAATGAAACTAAACTACGTCCAGAGTGCGACCATCCTGATTGACAAAACCGAAGATAATGAGGTTTCTGCATGCAACCTAACCTATTGAACCTGCAAATTCGCACAATCCAGATAAGCTAGGTGCGGGTTTCTGGGGTTTTTAATGTAATTTCAGATTTAGACATTCGCATGAAGCAACCAAGAACACTTGCATTAAACTTCACCTAGAAGCCTAGAAATCTGAAAGGGAAAGATAAAACATTAAATCATGCATGCAAAAATGACTCCTTCTTTCTCATCAATGAGATGCCAACTCTCTGTATTTCGTATTAAAATGATCTATCAATTACAATGACAGAATGTTCCAGGTTTAACAAATCCAGAACAAATGAAGGAAATTGCTCCAAGTGCAGGCCCAGAATGGCATGCAGCCCTTGTCTCTGCAACTCTGCTAGCAGCAATTTCCAACCCTCGTATCGATCTGTGCTTCTGATTTTATACTAACTGATACGGCTCTTTGATTCACCCTGCGTCGCTTCGTTTCACCTCCCAGAATGCGTCGTTTCAAATTCCCCGCCTTTTCATTGCTTTTGATTTTATGCGCGTTGTCGAAACGTTCGATATTCTCTGTTACATGAAACGTTTCTGTAATCCTGACACCTGTATGCCACGTGTTCTACGTTTCCAGCATGTTTCGTAACGGCCCCATGTAAATCACGACGTTTTTATGCATGCAGCTTGTTCCTCTGCCAGCACAGCGAAAATGAGACAGGTAGCGAAATCGCGACGTTTTTTGGCCAACAGCCTTGTCTGCCATCACGCCCAGCGAAAACGTGACATGTCACGAAATCGCGACGCTTTTCTTCTTCGTACGCCCTCGGCCGCAACCTGTCGCGATATCGCGACATTTTTTCGCTTCGTGCCCTTTCGCTGCTTTCTGTCGCGATTTCGCGACATTTTTTCTCTTTGCACCCCTTCGCTGCTCTTTGTCATGATTTCGCGACGTTTTTATCCGCCTGGAACGTTTCCTCCAAAAGCTATGCAAAATCGCTACGCCTTTTACCACTTAGGCCTTTTAGCCCACTCGCGCCGCGAAAACACGATGCGTCGCGATTTCGCGACACCTTTCGACTTATGCGCTTTGTGCCTATTCTTGTCATGATTTCGCTACACTGCTAGGCCTTATCGCCTTTGGCTCGGTTTTGTCGCGATTTCATGACCATTTTACATTTCATGCCTTCCGCCCGCTTGCAAGCCGCGAAAATCAAACACGTCGCGATTTCGCGACGGTTCCGCCCACCTGCTGTCGCTGACTGCGTTGACCGTGATTTTGCGACGCGTCGCGATTTCGCTATGCCTTTCTGCTTCGTGCCCCGTTTTTCGCTTCCTATTGTGATTTCATGACGTTTTTCCGCTTCATGCCCTTTGGCCGTTTTCTGTCGCGATATCGCGACGTTTTTTTTTGTGCCTTGCCCTGTTTGACTGGTTTGACCCACGATTTTGCGACATGTCGCGATTTCGCTACGCCTTTCCATTCTGCCTTTCTCTCTCCTCTTTGGGCCGCGACGGAGCAACATGTCGCGATTTCGCTACACTTTTTCTTTTGGCCGCGACGGAGCAACATGTCGCGATTTCGCTACGCTTTTTCATTTTCGGCCGCGACGGAGCAACATGTCGCGATTTCGCGACACTTTTTCATTTTTCGGCAGCGATGGCGCGACATGTCGCGATTTCGCGACACTTTTTCATTTTCGGCAGCGACCGCGCAACATGTCGCGATTTCGCGACACTTTTCATTTTTCGGCAGTGATGGCGCGACATGTCGCGATATCGCGACACTTTTCATCCTTGTGCAATTTTGCCCCTTTTTCTTGATTTTTAGCATCTGGGTCACTGAGATTTTCTTTGAAAGCCTGCAAAAAAGGTGGGTCCCCAATTTTGGGGTGTGTTGTGGATCAGCCACAATAGGGAGAGAAGTGAATGTTCCCACACTTGATCCTGCTTTTCAAATTTCTCTTGGGTGTGTCCTTGCATTTGGTAGGATCCACCTTTTCAAATCTCTTGGTTCTCTTGGATCCTAGATCTTGTTTCTCTTGGAGAGGTGCCTTCAAGTGTTTGGTTTCTTTTCCCCTAGGGGTCAGTATTTTTTGAGATTCACTTTGGTTTCTCTTTGAAATATTTTGTTGCTTTGTAAAACCCCTTTCAAAATTCCTTTTATAAAATATTTTGGGATCCTTTCAAAACCCCTTCTTCCACCTAATCAAAAATAAAAATCAAATAAATTGGATTAGTGTTTTTAATTTTTTTGTTGGAGGTTCATTTGTGAGAATTTATTCTGTGGAATTAGATGGGGTTCTCTTTCTTCAAATTCATCCGAGAGTCGGCCCTATCCATGCTAGCAAGCCTAATCAACCTTCAACTAAACTTTACATATCACCTACTTGTGAGGAGCAAAGATTTGAAACTAAATCTCTCTTTTCATATTTTGAAATTTTTCATACCCACTTGTTCTCCAAATCCCCTAACATGAGTTGATGTGTTTTTTATATTTAACTTATATATCTACATTTTCTTATGTTTTTTATTTACATGATTTTTATGGTCTATTTTGTGTGTGTGAGTATGTTCACTCAATTCATTGCAATGATATTTAAAAAAATTCAATGAATTAAGGATAGATGACTTCCTATTTTAATTTGATTGTTTATTCACTTAGTTGTTTTACATTTAATAGGATTAACTACATATATATATATATATATATATATATATATATATATATATATATATATATATTGGAACCAACAATTATATTCAATAAAAAATAAGAGAGGTTATAATAAAAATGGAGCTAGAAAAATCATAGCTCGGGGTGCAAGGCCACCCAAAAAATCAACATCATAAAGACGAGGCCCGAGACCCAAAAAATTAGCCCCTAAAAGGGTGAATAAAGAGAATAAATAAACAAAGGGAGCCACTCCAAGAGGAGACTAAGCCCTGTTGTGGGCAATGACAGAATAACCTGATGCTAGATAATGGCATTCCCTCAACTGTTAGAAATAATGTCTATTCCATAATTTGGGTTATGTAAATGTATCCTCCAAGATACATACCTAGATTACTTCCTGTGCAAGTTATCTAGTGAATTCATGCATTGTAATAAATGAACAAGCGTCCATGTGTAAGTTGTACATGTGCAAGGTGTCATATGCACAACTAGTTAGAGTGTTGGGCAATCATCCTATTTTTGCATATATAAGGATGTCCTCTTAGATAGATAGAAGCAATATAGGTAGAGGAAAGCTAGGAGATATTTTTTGATAGCGTAGGTCAGTGGATTATGTTTCAGACCATTTATTGGTTATGGATATGATGTAGATATGTAGCTTTGTTAATGGAGTGCTCACTTCCTCCATAGCTACATTATAATATTTTATATCTTTTATATTTCAGCATTCTTCAGTCATCTAGTAGATTTACTTTATTGCATATTATTCTACATCTTGTAATTGTTATATCTCATATATCATGCATCAAAAGCTAACATTAGAGCTATGGTAGATCTAATCTATCAAAGTATTCAAGGAACCACCACTATTGGTTTGCCTGAGAGTTTTTTCAAACTAACGTACCATTGGACTAGCCACTGGTAAAATATCTCAGAAGCATCTAGGTGGTAGATTTTGGGAGAGTCACAAAGATAGGACTAAAAGGAATATCAATTTTAAAAATACTGAGATCATTTTTATCTAGAGTTTGTTCCACAGAGTTATGAAAACTCGTGAAGACTGATGAGCATTAGAAATGCTCATATTTTTGTATGAGTTCTAATGGTTTTTGTGCGGTAGTATAAAAAAAGTTGTATATTTCTATGAACTATTATGTGTCTATTTAATAAAATTATGTGCATTATCTAAGTTGTGTGTGAAGTGTGCTTTGTGTAGATATTTTTTGATTTTGTCGTATTTGAAGAACACAAGCTTATACTGATAGGGGGGGTGAACAGTATAATACCACTTTTCACTTTTCCTTCCAAATCAATATTATGCAATGTATAGATATAAATATCAATAATAGTAATCACAACAATGCACAAATCACCATACACAATAGAGACACCAATTTAATGTGGTTCACCCAATGTGGGCTACTCCACGGAGAAAATATTTCACTAAAATTTTCTCAATCAATATCTTGGGAATCCTTTCCCTATTACAATATTTATGGACCTATTTCCAAATGAGACACCAATCCCCCAATCAAGTTCATGGATATCTATCCATAGGAGAACTTATTTCCCCTTAGCTCTGGTTAGTGATCTTCTAGAAAAATTGTTGCTTCCATTGCATTTGCTAATGGATCTCTATCCACTAAATACTCCTATCCTCACTCAGAAGACCTCTCCTCACTTCCCTGGATAATGGATATCTATCCACTAGATACTATCATCCTCTATACTCTATCATATTTAAATATTGCTCTCTGCTCTATCTCAAATCTGCACTAAACACAGTCCTTCGGTCTAGCACAAATCTTCTCAATATCTATTTTTGGTCTAGCACAAACCTATCCTCAAATATGCACCAAACTCTATCCTCAAATCTAAACTAAATACAATCCTTCGGTCTAGCACAAATATATCCTCAATATTTGTCCTATGATCTGTACTAAACACAGTCCTTTGATCTAGCACAAATTTGTCCTCAAGCCTTAACACAAAGCTTGACTCAATTACAAATCAACTCTACTAGATCTGCCCCAAACCTTAACTCAAGGTTTGAACAAATCAATAAATTAAATTTTCTCACAAGCCTTCTCAAATACTTGTCTCAAATATGCCTTATAAGCTTTCACAAAACCTCACACTAATATGTCCACAAGTCCTCTCTAGAACTTATCTCAAATATGCTCAACAAGTCCACACTAGAACTTGTCTACTATGCTCTCAATATTTGTCCTCAAATCTGTATTGTAAGCTTCCACAAAAGCTCACACAAATCTATCCACAATTCCTCTATAGAACTTGTCTCAAATCTGATCAACAAGTCCACACTAGAATGTGTCTACTTTGCTCTCAATCTCTGTCCTCGAATCTGTATTGTAAGCTTCCACAAAAGCTCACACAAATCTGTCCACAAGTCTTCTCTAAGACTTACCTCAAATCTACTTAACAAGTCCTCACTAGAACTTTTCCAATATCACAGAAACATATAGAGAATTTTTAGATACTCAATATGATTTACATTCACCATAATGCTCAATCACTTTCAATCTCTATTTTTACCATAGAAACATATAGAGAATTGTTAGAGACTCAATATGCTTCACATTCACCACAATGCTTAAACACTTTCAATATTTCTTTTTACCACAAAAATATATAGATAATTGTTAGAGACTCAACATGTTTCACATTCACAAACACTCAACCTCTTTCTCAAATCAATTTTAGAATATAGAACAATTTATTTCATATAACTTGAACTATCACATCCACTTGACTAGGCTCAACCAACTCTACTCAACCAATCACTCAATAAAATAATCCTTGCTCACAAACCCTAGTCCAATCATATGAACACTCACTCAATTATTTCCAACAATGCTTATCAAACAATCTCACATAACAATGATACTCATGATCTTTGCAAATCCTAGTTCAAGTTCTTCACTCAATCAATCACTTCAACAACAATGCTTATCAAGTAAGGTTTTATCAACAACTCTTATTCCAAAACAAATCCCTTTTCAATCCAACTTAACATTCACAACATTCAAAAATATCTCACTAGGAAGATGTGCCTATACCTTTTTTTTGATGTAGAAGTGCCCTTAAAAAAACTTGTCTCAATCACAATTTTCTTCTTTGCCAATTTCAATGGTTAGATGAAAAAATTTCACACTAACACTCTTTCAAAACATTTCTAATTACAAAAATAATCAATATCAAATACACCTTATTACTCCTTGAAATTAGCAATCATCAAATCACACATAAAAATAATCACTCAAATTGCTTCTTATAATATCCAATTTAATAAATCAATCTTCAAAAATTAACCCTTTAGAAATAATATTTGCCTACCCTTTTATCTCCCTCAAAAATACTTAATAACCAATTTAATTCAAACAAAAATTAAATCTCATAAACCATCAAATCATTTTATTTTTCAACCTTAGGCACATAAAAATATTTTTATTTTCCTTCAACCTTAGCACATCCAAAATTAAGCGACCAACACAAATGATATCAACGCATACCTTTGTCTCAACCAAAAAGGCCTCGATGGGTTTTGAACAAGAGACCTCTCAGTCGAGCGCCTTACCAAGGTGCTAGCCCACCACTTGGGCTAGGTGCTCCCACGGGAAATGGAAGGCGCAAGCCTCCATTTATCCCTGTGTTAGGCACTACATGAAAAATGAATGCCCTCTCTTCTTAGACAAAAACAAACCCAAAGGGATTCGAAAATGCACGCTTTGCTTGCCACACACCCTAGTGCCTCCGTCGTTTGCCAACTATGCTACCAGTGCCTTTGGTGCTTAATATTTACACTCCCTTTGATTTGTTCCTTCACTACCAGATATATTTCAAAAAATATGAGAACCTTTCTCTTTTTTTGCACGAAACAATGGAGCATAGGATATTCGATCGATAGCTTGGGGGATGTAAGGTAAATAACTTTGCCATATTTTATACACAATGTTCCATGCCATGTAACATCGGTGCATCAAATTGAATTTCCAATTCAATTTATTACTTAGCCTTATAACCCTATTTAGGGTTTATTAAATTAATAAAAATTAATTTATAATTAATTTAAATTTCCCTCTTTAATATTATAATAAAATATTATAATATTATTTTCTTGGGCCTCTTCTTTGCACTTTGGACCATATTTGACTTCTTGAAATCGGGTCTTGACCAACTGAAGGCAGACTATTCTTTTTGGATGGATTGCAAAACTGCTTCCTTTTGCATTGCTTACTGAAACTGAAATTTGATATTAATGACCATTCATTCTTGACATCAATGACAACTCATCCATGAAGAACACAAGCTTATACTGAGAGGGGGGGGGGTGAACAGTATAAGACCTCTTTTTACTTTTTCCTTTATACTTCAAAATAGTAAAGCAATATACCCAAAGCAATATCAAAACAATGCACAATATCATCCACAAAGTGACACCAATTTTAACGTGGTTCACCCAGAATGGCTGGGCTACGTCCACAAAACTTTTCTCTAAAATTTATCTCAAAGTTCTTTGGGAATCCTTCCCAATTACAATGTTTATGAGCCTCGGCCCAAAGGAGATACCTTCCCCCAATCAGAATTTATGAGCCTCTGCTCAAAGGAGATACCTTCCCCTCTGCTCTGGATTTATGAGCCTCTGCTCAAAGGAGATACCTTCCCCTCTGCTCTGGAAATGATCCCTCAGAAGATCAACTGCCTCTACCTCTTGCCAGCACGTGGAACTCCTTTCCACCGAAGACCTCCTGTCCTCAATGCTTAGCCTAAGAGACCTCTGCCTTCTATGATCACGTCCACAGCAGCTCGACAACTCTGTACCAAACACAGTCAGTCGGTCTAGTACAAGTCTTCCTCTATCTATCAGATCTGTCCAACACTTGAACAAATCAATCCTCTGCACACAAGCCTTCTCAAAGACTTGCCAAATCTGTCCTTAGGTTCTTCTCAAAGAACCAGTGCACCTCTGTCCTCATACAGCAGCACTCCGCGTTCGTCTTTGCCCTTTGTGCTCTCTACGCCCTCTGCTCTCTTTGCGCAATCACAGCCGCACTTGGTCGAACTTCAACCTTTGCACTCTCTGCGCAATCACAGTGGCACTTAGAACAATTCACCATGACTCTTCGCTCACTCTGCACACTTCGATCGAATTTTGCACTCTGCTCTCGATGATCGAACTTCTCACTCTGCGCTCTATCTACGAACGTCGCAACTAACAACTCCACCAACTCTTCAAAATAGCCTGCCTTTTATAATAACACTTTCAAGATCAAAACCTTAATCTTAGTCGGTTGTAACCCTGATCTTTAGTCGGCTGCACAACCCTAAACTTCATCGGCTACAAACCCTAATCTTCATCGGCTCACATTTAACTTTGTCGGCTTCAACTGCCTCTGTAACTCTTCTGTAGCTTTTGCCATGAAACTACAACATGTCACGATATCGCGACACCTTTGCAACCGTACACTTTCTTTTGGCTTTTGTCATGATATCGTGACACTTCAGCCTTTGTCGACTTCAACTAAGCTCTTGTCGTGATATCATGACACTTCATCTTTGTCAGACATCAACTTTGCTTTTGTCGTGATATCGTGACACTTCTCCCTTCGTCGACCTCCTTTCTGCTTTTGTCATGAAATCGTGACACTTCTCCTCTGTAGACTTCGTCTTCACTTCTGTCGTGATATCGTGACACTTCTCTTCATAACCTTCCTCTCTGCTTTTGTCGTGAAATCGTGACACTTCTCCTATAGAAGACACCTTTCGGTTTTATCGAAATCGTGACACTTCGCTCTGCTTTCTTTTCCCGTCGTGAAATCGTGACACTTCTTCGTACGTTTTCTTTGCAACTGTCAAATCGTGATGCTTTCAACTTTACGTTTTCTTTGCTCGAGAATTGCGACATGTCACGATATCGTGACACTTTTCTAACTTGCTTTCTCTCTCCTGCTTAAGTCATGAAAATGCGACATGTCGCGATATCGCGACACTTTTCTAACTTGCTTTCTCTCTCCTACTTAAGTCATGAAAATGCGACATGTCGCGATATCGTGACACTTTTCCTCCTTAGCTCTTTTCTGTTCTTCGGGTCATGAAAACCCGACATGTCGCGATATCGCGACACTTTTTCTCCTTAGCGCTTTTCTTTTCTTCGGGTCATGAAAACCCGACATGTCACGATATCGCGACACTTTTTCTCTGCGAGCTCTTTCTCTCGAACCTATCGGCTTGGGGTTTGCAAAAGACCTTTGAAACTGTCATGTCGTAACCTTCATCAAAACAAATTATTTGACATCAAATCAAATTCCTTCAAAAGCTTCTTGACATCAATGACAACTTATATACTTGAGCAAAGGCAATGTACCCAAAGTACCCAAAATTGCCAACAATCTCCCCCTTTGTCATTGATGGCAAACCTTTCATGAAAACACTTCTCAAGAGCCAAAGCTGAAACCAACTGTGCTAACAACTTAGAATCTTCCTTTGAAGTTTTGCTCCCCCTGACTTGAAGCTTTCCTCTTCACTTTGAAGCTCTCCCCCTTACTCATATCTCTCCCCCTTTGTCATCAATGGCAAAGGGTCACCGTTGGGGCTCGGGACTAAGAATGAGCCTCTTAGCTTAGTCCCTCCCCCACCTCCTGATGAGGTGATTAATTCTGGGGTGGGAGTAAAACTCCCATTAGGCACTGATCATCATCGGCGTCTATAACTTCCTTGTCGGGCCTTCTCTTGAACTCTTTGTCCATATTCCTGTTCTTGTCACTGTTCTTGTTCTTGTTCTCATCCCCTGTTCTTGTCCATGCCTTGATCCTTGGACACTGATCATGCCACTTGTTCCTATTCCTGTATTCTAGAATTTCAGCTCTACTCTGTCTGATTGTGTGACCTTCATTGTTGCACTTGAAACACTTGATGATGTTGTTTCTCTGAGGTAAACCTGATCTTTGAATCCACCAGTTCGACCAAACCTTTTCGACCAAACCTGTTCTGGCCAAACTGTTCTGACCAAACCTATTCGACCAAACCTTGTTCTAGCCAAACCTATTACGACCAAACCTATTCCTGTTATGTGCCTTGCAATAAACTGCCTTGTGCCCAAACTGTTGACAAGAGTAGCAATACCCTTGAAAGAAACTAGCACTTCTAAAATTGTCGTTTACCTTCTTTACTTGAGCCATGCAATGTGAAGCCATGTGACCAAACTTATGACAAGCAAAACATCTGCCTTGAAATTTTCCTTTATTTGACCTCTTGGGTCCTGAAAACTTCTTCTTCTCATTCTGAATTCTGTTTTCTATTTCTATGCATCTATCATTCAAGGACTCATGATCTGAAATACTTTCCTCATAAGAACTCTCTTCCTTTTGGAGTCTCTTACTAGACTCTCCAACTTGTTCCTTGTGTGGCTTAACAAAACCAAGGCCTGTTTTATCTGTTGTCTTTCTTTGACCTTTGATGAGTGACTTAACCTTTTTGGAGCTATCTTGAAACCTGTAAAGCTTATCCTTGTACTCTTTAGTTTCCTCTTTCAAAGAAGCCATTTTTCTGTTCTAACTCACTATACTCAAGAACCTTAGACTCTAACTCATCCTTGAGTTCTTGTGTCTTAGCTATAGAGAAATCAAGATTTTCTATAAGATCATCTCTCTCCATACAACATTCATCTAACTTATCCTTGAGTCTAGCATTCTTCTTTCTTTCCTTTTTCAAAGCACTAAGAGCATTAATAAGTTCACTTTCAAGATCCTTTATTTGTTTGCTTTCTGAATCATCAAACCCTTTTTCAGATTTCTTATCACTAGAGGTGCTACCTTTTTCAAAAACCATACAAGCATCTTCCTTATAGTTTTCTGAAGCATCCTCATACATACTGGAAACCAAATCATTATTTGTACAATCATCCTCAAGGTGACCAAAATTTCCACATCTAAGACATTTCATGATAATGAATCTATGTTTCGGTTCTTCCTCTTTTTTGATATGAACAACATCTCATTTTCATTATCACTTGAAGAACTTTCACTATCACTACTAGAACACTTACTTGCTTTGTCTAGATAGAAACTCTTCTTGTGCTTGTGAGAATACCTCTTTCCTTGATTGTTGTGCTCATCTTTGTTCTTTCTGTGATGCTTATGCTTTTCAGAAACCTTGCTCATAGAATCCTGTTTATCTTCATCACTTTCATTCTTGGGAATAGTACAGTCGGTAGCATAATGACCAAACTTTCCACAATTGAAACATCTTATATTTTTCATGCTTTTGTGCTTTCTAGAGAACTTGCCTTTCTTGTTGTAATATGCCTCTTCATCACTAGAAGACTCATCACTATCTTGAAGTTGTTTACCCTTGGATTTCTTGGTAGCCTTGAAAGTTGCCTCTTTCTTGACATCAACCTTCACTTGAGTTCTCAACTCAAATGCTGCAAGTATACTATGGAGCTCATCCTTTTTCAACTTATCCAAATCTTTAGCTTCCTCAATAGCAAAAATATTTTCACTAAATCTATTAGGAAGAGATCTTAAAATCTTATCACAAACATCATTTTCAGCAAGCTCAAGACCTAAGTCTTTCATGGAGTTAACAACCTCATCCATACGAAGCATGTAGTCACTAATATTTTCATCATCATTCATCTGGAGTTGTTCAAACATACCTTTGAAGTGTCTCAACTTGGCCTTTCCGACATTTGTATCACCTGTATGAACCACCTTCAATTGTTTCCACATTTCACTAGTTGTCTTGCGGTGAATCACTTTGGTGAGATCTGCTTTACGTAAGCCTTTCAGGATTGCATTCATTGCTTTTGAATTGCTGTGATGTAGGAGCCTTTCTTCTTTAGTATTAGGACCATGTACGGGAATAGTGTACTCATCTTCAATCACTTCCCATACCTCATTACCAAGTGCCATTAGATGAACCTTCATCCTTGCACTCCAAAGACCAAAATCTGACCCATCAAGAATAGGTGTTGCATTGCTACTTGAATGATCCATTGTGTTCTTTACTAGCTTTTCCTTCAAGTTGTTAAACTTTTCGAAGGCACCTGCTATGATACCAATTGAAGAACACAAGCTTATACTGAGAGGGGGGTGAACAGTATAAGACCTCTTTTTACTTTTTCCTTTATACTTCAAAATAGTAAAGCAATATACCCAAAGCAATATCAAAACAATGCACAATATCATCCACAAAGTGACACCAATTTTAACGTGGTTCACCCAGAATGGTTGGGCTACGTCCACAAAACTTTTCTCTAAAAGTTATCTCAAAGTTCTTTGGGAATCCTTCCCAATTACAATGTTTATGAGCCTCGGCCCAAAGGAGATACCTTCCCCCAATCAGAATTTATGAGCCTCTACTCAAAGGAGATACCTTCCCCTCTGCTCTGGATTTATGAGCCTCTGCTCAAAGGAGATACCTTCCCCTCTGCTCTGGAAATGATCCCTCAGAAGATCAACTGCCTCTACCTCTTGCCAGCACGTGGAACTCCTTTCCACCGAAGACCTCCTGTCCTCAATGCTTAGCCTAAGAGACCTCTGCCTTCTATGATCACGTCCACAGTAGCTCGACAACTTGTACCAAACATAGTCGGTCGGTCTAGTACAAGTCTTCCTCTGTCTGTCGGATCTGTCCAACACTTGAACAAATCAATCCTCTGCACACAAGCCTTCTCAAAGACTTGCCAAATCTGTCCTTAGGTTCTTCTCAAAGAACCAGTGCACCTCTGTCCTCATATAGCAGCACTCCACGTTCGTCTTTGCCCTTTGTGCTCTCTACGCCCTCTGCTCTCTTTGCGCAATCACAGCCGCACTTGGTCGAACTTCAACCTTTGCACTCTCTGCGCAATCACAGCGGCACTTAGAACAATTCACCATGACTCTTCGCTCACTCTGCACACTTCGATCGAATTTTGCACTCTGCTCTCGACGATCGAACTTCTCACTCTGCGCTCTATCTACGAACGTCGCAACTAACAACTCCACCAACTCTTCAAAATAGCCTGCCTTTTATAATAACACTTTCAAGATCAAAACCTTAATCTTAGTCGGTTGTAACCCTGATCTTTAGTCGATTGCACAACCCTAAACTTCATCGGCTGCAAACCCTAATCTTCGTCGGCTCACATTTAACTTTGTCGGCTTCAACTGCCTCTGTAACTCTTCTGTAGCTTTTGCCGTGAAACTACAACATGTCGCGATATCGTGACACCTTTGCAACCGTACACTTTCTTTTGGCTTTTGTCGTGATATCGTGACACTTCAGCCTTTGTCGACTTCAACTAAGCTCTTGTCGCGATATCGCGACACTTTTCTTTGTCAGCATCAACTTTGCTTTTGTCGCGATATCGCGACACTTCTCCCTTCGTCGACCTCCTTTCTGCTTTTGTCATGAAATCGTGACACTTCCCTCTTAGACTTCGTCTTCACTTGTCCGATATCGTGACACTTCTTCCTTCATAGCCTTCCTCTCTGCTTTTGTCATGAAATCATGACACTTCTCCTATAGAAGACTCTTTGTTTATCAGAAATCGTGACACTTCTTTCGTCCTTTCTTTCCCTCGTGAAATCGTGACACTTACGTACGTTTCTTTGCAACCTGTCGTGAAATCGTGACGCTTTCAGCTTTGTACGTCTTCTTTGTCATCAGAAATTGGACATGTCAGATATCGTGACACTTTTCTAACTTGCTTTCTCTCTTTCTTAAGTCATGAAAATGCGACATGTCGCGATATCGTGACACTTTTCTAACTTGCTTTCTCTCTCCTGCTTAAGTCGCGAAAATGCGACATGTCGCGATATCGCGACACTTTTCCTCCTTAGCTCTTTTCTGTTCTTCGGGTCATGAAAACCCGACATGTCGCGATATCGTGACACTTTTTCTCCTTAGCGCTTTTCTTTTCTTCGGGTCATGAAAACCTGACATGTCGCGATATCGTGACACTTTTTCACTGTGAGCTCTTTCTCTCGAACCTATCAGCTTGGGGTTTGCAAAAGACTTTTGAAACTGTCATGCCGTAACCTTCATCAAAACAAATTATTTGACATCAAATCAAATTCCTTCAAAAGCTTCTTGACATCAATGACAACTTATATACTTGAGCAAAGGCAATGTACCCAAAGTACCCAAAATTGCCAACAATCCACACAAAATATCCAACAATCTTCCCCTTTGTCATTGATGGCAACCCAATTATCTTTTCAATTTCCTTAACCTATTTATGTTCTACTCCCCCTAGGAAACTGCTCCCCCTGACTCAATACTATCTTCTTAAATCAAATCTCTCCCCTTACTCAAATCTCTCCCCCTTTGACATTAATGGCAAAGGGTCACCTTTGGGGCTCGGGGCTAAGAATGAGTCTCTTAACTTAGCCTCTCTCCCACCTCCTCTTGAGGTGGTTAATTTTGGGGCAGGAGTATTTCTACTCCTAGCAACCTTTGTCCATTTTCCTTCTCATTTGATTCTTCTGATTTCTCTGACTATTCCTGTTCATTTCCATGTTCATGTTCCTGTTCATGCTTGATTCTGGAATCTCTGATCTACACCACTTTGTTGTATTTCCATCATTATTACACTTATAACACTTAATGTTATGATTCCTTGGATGTGTAAATGTCTTGGTATTTCTCATAGTGAAGCCATATCTATTCTTGTCATGAACCCTACAATTCATTGCCTTGTGACCAAATTGATTACATGAGTAGAAATACCCATGAAAAGGCTACATGTTTCTAAAGTTCCCATTTTTTGGTTTTTCAAGTGTCCTGCACTGTGAAGCCTTGTGCCCAAATTTATGACATGAGAAACATCATCCATTTAAATTTCCTTGCCTTGACATCATTGGTCTCTTAGTCTCTTTTTCTCTATGTTGGTTCCTATTCCATCTATTTCTTCTTTGTGCATTGTTCCTTTCCTTGTTTAACTTTCTATTGTCCAACTCATCCTCAGAAGTCTCACTTTCTCTCACACTATATTTTTCTAAAGTTTATTGTTCTTTAGAACTTGAGATTGACTCTTCTTATTGCTTCTTTTTTACCTGTTCAAAACCAAGACTTATTTTGCTTGATGTAGGGTTTGTGACTTGTTAATCTTATCCAAATTCTTTGAGCTTCTTCCAAACTTGTATAGCTTATCCTTAGACTTCTCTAATTCTTCCCTTAGTATATCTACTTCTTGTTCTAATATTTCACATTCTAAGACCTTTGCTTCTAAATTATCCTTGAACTTATTTGTCTTAGCTATTGACTTATTTAGATCCTCTATAAGTATTCCTCTATCTTCATCACATTATTGAAACTGAAGCTCAAGTTGGGAATTTTGCTTTTTTACCTTCTTTAAATTTTTAAGAGCATAAATAAGCTCTCCCTCAAGATCAACTTCTCCTTTTTCTGATTCTTCCTCTATTTGTTTGTCTTTGAAACCATTTTCATTATTTTTTAACTCGTCTTCTATAGGATCACCTTCTTCTTCTTCTAGTGCCATTAGAATATTCTCTTCTGGTCCTTCAAGTGTATCCTCATATTCATCATCATTGAAACTAAAACCATTCTTTGTACAAATATCTTCAATATGTCCAAAATTACCACATAAAACACTTGAGAATTATTTGTGACATTTTCTTAACTTTTTCTATTTCTTCTATCATAAATAGGACTTCATATTTATCATTATCTAAGAAACTATTGTCACTATCACTTGAATACTTACTTGCCTTGCCAACATAGTAGCTCCTATTTTGTCTTTGAAATAACTTATTTCCTTGTATGCTTTGTCCATCCTTTGCCTTTTTTTTGGTACCTATAATTTTTTGATTCTCTGTTCTTATGATCCTATTTTTCTTCATCATTGCTATTTTTGGCTTCTTGACAATCAGTTGCATAGTGACCATACTTTCCACAATTAAAATGTCTAACAGATTTTGCATCTTTAAATATTCTTGAATCCTTATTCTTTCTATGATAATTTGCTTCTTCATCACTGGATGACTCATTTCTTGAATCTGACTTCTTGCCCTTTGTCTTCTTAGTATCTTTTAAGGTTGCTTCCTTTTGGAGATTAGGTTCCTATTTTGTTCTTATCTCAAAAGTTGTAAGAATACCAAGTAACATATCTCTTTTAAAAGAATCACCATCTTTTGATTCCTCTACATCAGAGATGTTTTCACTAAAATTTTTTAGAAGAGATCTTAATATCTTATCACAAACATCAGATTATTCAATATCAAGTCCAAGTCCTTGCATAGCATTAACAACCTCATCTACACGAAGTAGATAAGTACTAATATTTTCCTCATCCTTCACATTTAAATCTTCAAATTTTCCTTTGAGATTTCGTATCTTTTCCTTTTTGACACTTTTATCTCCTTCATAAATGCTTTGTAACTTATCCCAAATTCCTTTTGCATCTTTGCAATGCATAAATTTTATGAACTCTGTTCTATGCAAACCTCTCAAAATTGCATTCATTTATTTTGAATTATAATGTTGTAGAAGCTTACCATATTTATCTGTAGTTGGAGTAGTTGGTGGTATGTATCCATTTTCAACTGCTTCACAAATTTCATTGCCAAGTGCCATAAGTTGTATCTTCATTATCATACTCCAAAATATATAATCACTTCCATAAAAAATTGTTGTTGAATTATCCGAGGATCCATTCTTAAAATCCATTGTGTTCTTGTAGGTTTTTTATTCAAGCTATTAAACTCTTCTGAAGGAACCTAGCTCTGATACTAATTGAAGAACACAAACTTATACTTAGAGGGAGGGGTGAACAGTATAAGACCACTTTTTACTTTTCTTTCCCAATAAATATTATGCAATGTATAGATAGCAATATCAACAACAATAATCAAATCAATGCACAAATCACCATACATAATAGAGACACCAATTTAACGTGGTTCACCCAATTTGGGCTACTCCACGAAGAAAATATTTCACTAAAAGTTTCTCAATCAATCTCTTGGGAATCCTTTCCCTATTACAATGTTTATGGACCTCTTTCCAAAGGAGACACCAATCCCCTAATCAAGTTCATGAATCTCTATCCATAGGAGAACTCATTTTTCCTTAGCTCTGGTTGGTGATCTTCTAGAAGAACTATTGCCTCCACTGCATTGGCTAATGGATCTCTATCCATTGAAGACTCTTGTCCTCACTCAGAAGACTTGTCCTCATTACCCTGGATAATGGATCTCTATCCACTAGAGTTTGTCGTCCTCTATACTCTGTCACCTTCAAAGCTTACTCTTTGCTTTGTATGAAATTTGCACTAAACACAGTCCTTCGGTCTAGAAAAAATCTATTCAATCTCTATCTCTGGTCTGGCATAAACCTATCCTCAAATCTGCACCAAAATCTATCTTAAAATTTGCACTAAACACAATCCTTCGATCTAGCACAAATCTATACTCAATATCTATCCTCTGATATGTACTAAATATAGTCCTTCGATCAAGCACAAATATATCCTCAATCTCTGTTCTCAAGCCTTAACACAAAGCTTGACTCAATCACAAATCAAATCTGCTCATTCTCCCCAAACCTTAACTCAAGGTTTGAACAAATCAATCAATCAACTTTTCTCACAAGTCTTCTCAAAGACTTGTCTCAAATATGCCTTATAAGCTTTCACAAAATCTCACACTAATCTGTCCACAAGTCCTCTCTAGAACTTATCTCAAATTTGCTCAACAAGTCCACACTAGAACTTATCTATTGTACTCTCAATATCTGTCCTCAAATCTCTATTGTAAGATTCCACAAAATATCACACAAATCTATCCACAAGTCCTCTCTAGAACTTGTCTCAAATCTGCACAACAAGTCCTCACTAAAACTTGTCTACTCTACTCTCAATCTCTGTCCTCAAATCTGTATTGTAATATTCCACAAAAGCTCACACAAATCTATCCACAAGTCTTATCTAAGACTTACCTCAAATATTCTTAACAAGTCCTCACTAGAACTTGTCTAATCTCATAGAAACATATAGAGAATAGTTAGAGACTCAATATTCTTTACATTTACCATAATACTCAATCACTTTCAATCTCTCTTTTTACCATAGAAATATATAGAGAATTGTTAGAGACTCAATATGCTTCACATTCACCACAATGATTAAACACTTTCAATATTTATTTTTACCATAGAAACATATAGAGAATTGTTAGAGACTCAATATTTTTCACACTCACAAAAACTCAACCTCTTTCTCAAAACAATTTTAGAATATAGAACAATTTATTTCACAAAACTTGAACTATCACATCCACTTGACTAGGCTCAACCAAATCTACTCAACCAATCACTCAATGAAATAATCCTTGCTCACAAACCCTAGTCCAAGCATATGAACACTCACTCACTTATTTCCAACAATGTTTATCAAACAATCTCACATAACAATGATACTCATGATCTTTACAAGCCCTAGTTCAAGTTATTCACTCAATCAATCACTTCAACAATAATGCTTATCAAGCAAAGTTTTATCAACTCTTATTAAAAAAAAACTTTTTCACTCCAACTTAACATTCACAACATTCAAAAATCACTCACTAGGAAGATGTGCCCATACATTTTTTTTGATGTAGAAGTTCCCTTAAAAAAACCTGTCTCAATCACAATTTTTTTCTTTGCCAATTTCAATGGTTAGATGACAAAATTTCACACTAAAACTCTTTCAAAATATTTCTCAATTACAAAAATAATCAATCTCAAATACACCTTATTACTCCTTGAAATTAGCAATCATCAAATAACACATTAAAATAATCACTCAAATTGCTTCTTATAATATCCAATTTAATAAATCAATCTTCAAAATTTAACCCTTCAGAAATAATATTTGCCCACCCTTTTATCTCCCTCAAAAATACTTAATAACCAAATTAGTTCAGGCAAAAATTAAATCTCATAAACCATCAAATCATTTTATTTTTCAACATTAGGCACATAAAAATATTTTATTTTTCTTCAACCTTAGCAAAACTGAAATTAAGCAAACAACACAAATGATATTAGTGCATACCTTTATCTCAAACAAAAAGGCCTTGGTGGGTTTCAAACAAGAGACGTCTCCACCAAGCACCTTACCAAGGCGCTAGCCCACCATGTGGGCTAGGTGCTCCCATGAGAAAGGTAAGGTACAAGCCTCCCTTTATTCCTATGTTAGGCGATGTACGAAAAATGAATGCCCTCTCTTATTAGCCAAAACAAATCCGAAGGGATTTGAACCTACACACTTTGTTTACCATACACTATAGTGCCTCCATTATTTTCTAGTTGTGCTACCAGTGCCTTTGGTTCTTAATATTTGTGCTCCCCTCGATTTGTTCCTTCATTTCTGGATATATTTTGAAAAATGTGGGAATCTTTCCCTTTTTGTGCACGAAACAATGGAGCATAGGAGATTCGATCGATAGCTTGGGGGATGTAAGGTAAAGAACTTTGCCACCTTTTATACACAATGTTCCATGCTATGTGACATTGACACATCAAATCAAATTTCCAATTTGATTTATTACTTAGCCTTATAACCCTCTTTAGGGTTTATTAAATTAATAAAAATTAATTTATAATTAAATTAAAATTAACTTATAATTAACTTAAATAACATTGAAGTTAATTAAATTAATTAATAAATTAATTTATAATGAAATTATATTAATTAATTTATAATTAATTTAAATTTCCCTCTTTAATATTATAATAAAATATTATAATATTATTTGCTTGGGCCTCTTCTTTGCACTTTGGACCATATCTGACTTCTTGAAACTAGGTCTTGACCAACTGAAGGCGGACTCTTCTTTTTGCACGGATTGCAGAATTGCTTCCTTTTGCACTGCTTACTAAAACTAAAATTCGACATTAATGACCATTCATTCTTGACATCAATGACAACTCATCCACACAAAATGTCCAATAGTATTTTGATCAGTCAAGTTCCTACGTGGACCTGACATGCTTGTGCTTCATGAGTCTAAGGTATATTGGGAAGGCACCTTGATCTTTAGGAATATGCCTTACTCTATGAGTAGGCACCTTACTCTTCAAGTAGGTGTCTTACTTAGAGTAGGCACCTTACTCTTCAGGTAGGCACCTTACTCAAGTAGACGCCTTACTCTTCAAGCAAGCGCCTTACTTAGAGTAGGTGCCTTACTCTTCAAGCAGGTGCCTTACTTAGAGTAGGCGCCTTACTCTTCAGGAAGATACCTTACTCAAGTAGGTGCCTTACTATTACTCAATGTTGAGCGCTTTGATCGTGCGGTTGAAGAAGATCCTATTGACCGAGGGAAACCTTTGATTCCACATCATACAGGCTATCCTTGGAGGACCAATGAATGGATGAGCTATCCCAACCATATTGGAAAAACATGAAAAACACAAATATCGTGTAACCACTCAACAAAGTAGAACATGAACAACACAGATATCAGACCTAAAAATATTCTATCTCCAAAAAATAACGCGAAGCGGTTTAGACTATTTTTATCGTGCACCTGTTACAATAACTAAACTATCCCTGTTTAGATTGTAACCAGGCCTTCTGTTGTAACAACACTATAACAAGAAGTTATGTGTGTTATATAAACACAAACTTCTCTGAACAAGGGAAGGTAGTTTTTCTAAGAGTGTTGGCATATGTAAAAATTATACAGCAATATTAATAAAGCTCAAGATTTCTTTCATTAGCGTGTTATCTTCATAATCAGTCGAGCGAAAGCTACTAGAGCTTGGGCCCACTGTAAGCTAGTGTTCCTCCCCTACCTCTTACTATTTTTTAGATTAGATTATTTGCTTTAGTGTGTTGTATCTTTTAACTATGCAAAGTGTGTTTTACTGCTTTCATTTAATTTCCAACATAGTGTGGTGTGATTTACTTTCATGTATCTTTATTTATGCATGGCTTTACTTTGGTGTGGATGAATCAATACCATTTTATAAACACCCCCCAATGATAGGTTAGAGGAATCATCTTAGGAATGGTATTATGATTAATATTAAATGTGGTACTTCAAAATTTTATGAGCTCCCTAGTCTGACAAATTAAATGCGAGGATTGTTATAGAATTAAGACCAAGTTTCACCAATGTTTTTGCCCCAACATTTTGGCATCGTTGCTAGGGAAGAACCACTAGTATATTTATTACAATACCATAAAACCTTCCATCTGACTTCGTATGAGTCCATTGAGGAAAAGAGGACCCGATGATCATTTCATAAACCACAGTCCACAGGAAAAATTTGAGTCAGCCAAAAATTCTAAATTTAGGTTAGATTCTCTGGAATCACCACCAATAGTACACTGGAGTAAACACCCTATCTTTGTGCAAAGCTCTTCCTCATCCCATTGACTAGGAAAAGAGCAGATTATACAAAATCCTCTGATCAAAAGTACACCTTTCAAAGAGGAATTACTATGGAAAGTCATAGAGGATAAAACCATAACACCAACTGACTTAGAGACTATCATACAAAAGGTTCAAAACAGCCGAAAGGCTATAGAATCTGCATTAGATACCATATTTCCTAAAAAAAATGGCTCAAAATGTCCAAAAATCTCCCCCTTTGTCATTGATAGTAACCCAAATTATTTTTACCAAAAATTTAACCTTTTATTTGTTCTACTCCCCCTTGGACATTGCTCCCCCTGGCTCAATGCTCTCTTCAAATCTCTCCTCTTTACTCAAATACCAAATCTCTACCCCTTACTCAAATCTCTCCCCCTTTGACATCAATGTAAAATGGTCACCTTTGGGGCTCGGGGCTAAGAATGAGTTTCTTAGCTTAGCCCCTCCCCCACCTCCTCTTGAGGTGGTTAGTTATGGGGTGGGAGTCTTACTCCCAGTTTTCCTCGAAGATACTCAAAGGTTTCCTTTGAGAGTGGATTAGTGAAAATATTTGCTATTTGTTCCTTTGTAGTAACATATTCCAACCTGACCTGTGTTGGGAATTTACCATGTACAACAAAAATGGAGAAATAGTTCAAATCCTAGTTAATCCCCCATAAGAAAAATAGGAAACAGTGCAATAAACAATAAGCAATCACACAAATGTAAGAGACACAAGATATACGTGGTTTGGGAAGTGTACCCTACGTCCATGGAGAAACAATTAGTCCTTTGTATTATTAACAATACAACAATATTCTCCTCTTGTACAATGTCTCCTCCCCTCTCTTCCTCCAAACCAGAAAAGAGCATTTCGCCATAGAGGCAGTCTTTACAGTACAAAATATATAGAGATTCATGGCTTTTCCTCTACCCAAAACCACATAGTGGTGTCGGAATACAATGAGCCAAAAATATGGGCTGATAACCACCCATACACTTATCACCTTCTTATGACAAGTGTTTTTCACCAAGAAAATACAGTTAAATTGCCAACCATAAATTTTCAATAAAAAATTTCTCCATCAACAATATTTAATGGTAATTAAATATTTAATGTTAATTAAATATTTAATGCTGCCCCTTGGAACCCCGTTCAAGGGCCTATTGTTGATCATTGCCCATCAACAATACTCCTTGGCAATTAATTCCTTTCTTATCAATTTGGCTCCATTACCTAACAATATCCCACTTGGAGACAAGATTGATGCAACATCCCTACACCCTAGGACTGAAAGTTTCTCATAACATGACCTTACTCCTTAAGGCCAACCGAAGTAGAGAAAAAGCTCAACTTCTCCCTGGTTACAATTTTAGTAAGCATATCAGCAAAATTTTGGGAAGTGTGAATCTTACCCAACTTTACCAAACCATCCTCCATTGTTGATCGAATGAAGTGATACCTCAACTGAATGTGCTTTGTCCATGAGTGAAAAGCAGAGTTCTTAGCTAAATGAATGGCACTTTGGTTATCACTCCAAAGTGTCCCATATCCTTGCTCCTGACCCAGCTCCTCAATCAACCTCTGAAGCCATATGAACTCTTTGGCACCTTTCGTGATGGCCACATACTCAGCCTCCATAGTAGAAAGAGCTACAACACATTGTAGCTTGGATATCCAACTCACTTCTGTACCTCCAACTGTGAATACATACCCAGTAGTGCTCCTCCCACCATCCAAATCACCTGCCATATCTGAATCCACATAGCCCTGTAACTCAACTTTGGAACCTCAAAAATTCAAACAAAATTTTGAAGTCCCTTTCAAATACCTGAGTATCCATTTCACTACTTTCTAGTGAGATTTACCTCGATTACTCATATACCGGCTCACAACTCCCACTGCTTGGGCAATTTCCGGTCTTGTACACACCATAGCATACATCAAGCTCCCAAATGTTGAAGCATAGGGTACCTTCCTCATGTACTCTTCCTCCTCCTTTGTCTTGGGACATAGCTTCTTTGAGAGCTTAAAGTGCTTTGCAAGAGGTTGGGCTACCGGTTTTGCATCATGCATACTGAACCTCTTAAGCACCTTTTCTACATAATCCTCCTGAGATAACTTTAGTGTTTTCTCCTTCTTGTCTCTAGTGATTCTCATGCCAAGGATTTGTTTGGCCTCCCCCAAATCCTTCATGGCAAATTTACTTGCCAACTCCCTTTTCAATTTCTTAATATCCTGCATATTGGATCTTGCCACAAGCATATCATCAACATACAATAAGAGAATAAGGAAGTTACCATTTCCTGTAGCCCAAAAATAAACACAATGGTCACTCTGGCTCCTAGTAAAATCATGCTCAATCATGAAACTGTCAAACTTGAGATACCATTGCCTTGGAGCTTTACTCAAACCGTACAAGCTATTTTTTAGTTTACACACAAGACTCTTCTTGCCTTTGACCTCAAACCCCTCCGGTTGGTGCATGTAGATCTCCTCCTCCAAATCCCCATGAAGGAATGCTGTCTTCACATCTAACTGCTCAAGATGAAGATCTTCTACTGCAACTATACTCAAAATAGTCCGAATTGAAGTCATTTTTACTATAGGTGAGAAAATGTCATCATAGTCAATACCTTTTCTCTATGCAAATTCTTTCACAACAAGTCTTGCTTTGTACCTCTTGCTGCCATCAACTTCATCCTTCACTCTGTACACCCATTTGCAATGCAATGCCCTTTTGCCCTTGGGAAGCTCAACCAAATCCCAAGTTTGGTTTTGAGTCAATGAGTCCATCTCATCCTTCATAGCATGCTCCCACTTGCTCCTAGTTTCCAATTGCAAAGCCTCATGAAGACATTCGAGCTCACCTACATCAGTGTATAGAATGTAATGCAAAGAAGGAGAATACTTATTTGGTGCTCTTCTTACCCGAGTAGATCTCCAACCTTCCGATATTAGTGGTGGTGGGGGTGTTTGAGGTGTTTCATTCTCAACTTGCTCATTCGTTTGGTCACCATGCTCTTCAACATGAGCACCATGTTCATCAATATGAACAAGAGGCTGTCTTTTTACACCATGCTCTGGGATTGCATCCAAGTCAACAAACTCAGGTGCATCCTCTTCAACCTGTATGTGCCTATCCTTGTACAACCTATCCTCATTGAAAATCACATCTCTACTCTTGATAACTTTTCGGCCAACGTTATCCCATAGCCTATATCCCATCTCATCCACACCATAACCAAGAAAATAGCACTTTCTAGACTTTGCATCAAGCTTACTCCTATTTTATTTATCTATGTGGGCAAAAGCCTCACAACCAAATACTCTAAGGAAAGAGTAGTTTACAGGCTTACCTTTCCAAGTCTCCTCTGGAATGCCTCCATCCAATGCAGTACAAGGTCCTCTGTTTATCAAATAAACTATTGTATCAACTGCACTAGCCCAACAAAATAATGGCAACCCTGCATGCAATCTCATGGCTCTAGCACACTCCATTATAGTTTTGTTCATCCTCTCCGAGACTCCATTCTCCTGTGGTGTCCTAGGAGTAGTCTTGACTCTCCTAATTCCTTCCTTTGTGCAATAGTCCTCAAACTCCTTGTTGCAATATTCACCACCATTGTCAGATTTAAGGTACTTTAATTTCTTACCTGCCTCAATCTCCACTAATGCTCTCCACTTCCAAAAAATATCAAAAAAATCATATTTATGCTTGATTGTGAAGATCCATGTCTTCCTGCTAAAATCATCAATGAAGGTAACATAATAAGAGTAGCCCTCAAGAGAAAGTATCGGTGAGGGACCCCACACATCCGAGTGAACTAACTCTAATTTCTCTTTCTTCCTTTCTGGACCAACCTTCAGAAATCTTACCCTTTTTTGTTTTTCGTATACACAACCTTCACAGAAACCCAAATCAACCTCCTTGAGTTTTGGCAACAGTTTTTTGGAGTGAAGGATTTTCATCCCTTTCTCACTCATATGACCCAACCACAAATGCCATGCTTTCGCATCATCCTGAGCAGCATAGTTCAATGTACAATAAGATGAGTTCTGCAATAAATACAAAGTTCCAGTCAACTCACCTTTTGCAATCACCATTGAACCCTTTGTCACTCTCCATTACTAGTTTTCGAAAGTAGTGTTGCATCCCTCCAAATCAAGTGCACTGGCTGAAATCAGGTTCCTCTTCAGATCAGGAATGTGCCTAACATTTTTAAGCACCCAAATATTTCCATTTGGCAACTTTACATTCACCGTGCCAATACCCACAATCTCACATGGACAGTTATTGCCCAAAAAAACCTCTCCATAATGACCTAGAGTATAATCAGAAAAGTACTCCCTATGAGAAGTGACATGATAAGAAGCTCCAAAGTCCATAACCCAATACTCACTCGTGCAAGTTACTGCAAGAATCAAGGCATCCTGATAAATTGCACCTGCAATGTTTACCTCTTGAGCATCATTTCCACTATTGTCCTCATTCTTCTTTCTATCTTTGCACTCCCTCTTGAAGTGTCCACTCTTCCCACAATGCCAGCAATCAATCTTGCTTTTGTCTCTACTTTTAGATCTACCCTTCGATTTTCCTCTGTTTTGGATTTTTCCTCTAGCTTGGCCTTTTCCTCTTTCTTTGTTTCTACCTCTGCTTTATGTAGATAGTGCTACTCCAGATGATGAAGCCTCCCCTGAGGATTTTCTCCTCATATCCTCATTGAGGATTGTGCTAATCACATCATCAAACACCATCTTTCCAGATCCAGGCACATAATTACTCACTGCCATTACAATGCTACCCCATGAGTCTGGTAGTGAACAAAGAAACCCTAAAGCCATAACCTCATCATCAAAATCAAGCCCTACAGATTTTAAAGAACCCATAACAACATAAAACTCATTAAGGTGTTCTTGGATAGATCCACCCTCTTGCAACTTCATAGTAAATAGCTTTCTAATCAAGAAAATTTTATTTGAAGCTGAGGGTTTTTCATACAACTTAGCTAGTGTATCCATGGCTCCTTTGGTGGTCTTTTCCTTCTCGATGTTGTATGCAACAAAATCAGCCAGGCTCAATCGGATCACCCCCAATGCCCTCCTGTCTATCAGATCCCATTCATCATCATCCATCATCCTAGGTTTACCATCAGTCTTCCCTTTTAGAGCCAAGTACAGATCATCCTTCTGATACATATAATCCTCCACTTTGGTTTTCCACATACCAAAATTTTGTCCAATAAACTTCTCCAGTTTAAACTTCAAACTTTCTCCCATTTCTCCCACTCAAACAGAAAACTCTCCTGTGAGTGCCCTTTCCCAACAAGATCGCTTTGATACCAGTTGTTAGGAATTCACCATGTACAAACAATACACAGCCTATGCAAAAAAACAAATAATAATAGCGACAATGGAAAAATAGTTCAAACCCTAGTTAAGCAATGCAATAAACAATAAGCAATCACACAAATGTAAGAGACACAAGATATATATGGTTCGGGCAGTGTACCCTACGTCCACGGAGAAACAATCAGTCCTTTGTATTATTAACAATACAACAATCTTCTCCTCTTGTACAATGTCTCCTCCCCTCTCTTCCTCCAAACCAAAAAAGAGCATTCCGCCATAGAGGCAGTCTTTACAATACAAAATATATAGAGATTCATGGTTTTTCCTCTACCCGAAACCACATAGTGGTGTCAAAATACAATGAGCCAAAAACATGGGCTGATAACCACCCATACGCTTATCACGTTCTTATGACAAGTATTTTTCACCAAGAAAATACAGTTAAATTGCCAACCATAAATTTTCAATAAAAATTTCTCCATCAACAATATTTAATGGTAATTAAATATTTAATGGTAATTAAATATTTAATGTTGCCCCTTGGAACCCCGTTCAAGGGCCTATTGTTGATCATTGCCCATCAACAATACTCCTTGGCAATTAATTCCTTTCTTATCAATTTGGCTCCATTACCTAACAACATGTTTATCTGTCACCTGTTCTCTCAGAAAATGATACTTAATCGAAATGTGCTTTGTCAAGGAGTGCATCACTAGATTTTTTGAGATACTTATAGCACTTGTATTATCACATAGTATGGGAATAGGATGATCATGTTCTATCTTGAAGTCTTCTAGAGTTCCCCGAGGCATCAACTGAATTTGGCTACTGCTGCAATATATTATGCTTCTATTGTAGATAAGGATACTAAAACCTGCTTCTTACTTAGCCAAAAGACTAAATAGTCTCCAAGAAATAATGCTCCTCCACTTGTGATTTTTTTGTCATCAATACTGCCAGCCCAATCTACATCTGTATATGTTGTCAGTGTGAAACTCACTTTTGGGATACCAAAGCCCAAAATCCATAGTCCCTTTTAGATACCTAATTATTCTTTTTACTGCTACCACATGTGTTTCCTTAGGTGCTGCTTTGTGTTGGACATTTTGAGTCCCTAAGCTGAAATGTTGTCATTGATGTCAATAGAGCAATAAATATAAAAAGGATCTATGAAGGGTTTTTGTGAAAACAAATGCAGGGAAAATAAAAGGTTTTATTTAAAACCATGTACAATATATTTGATATGGGTTTTTCTTAAAACCCACATTGGAATTTCGTTTCATCAAAAAAGGTGCCCCGATGATGGAGTTATTTGAGTTTTAATGTTTGGTTTAAATTTTAATTGTTTAAAATTTAAATTCAAATTTAAATGGAAAGTTTCTCATCGACGTCATCATGCAAATACAATTTTAATATTTTTGTCGACGTCTTCAAAGTGTTATTAAACACTATATAAAGGGGTGGCAATTAAACCAAATAATCATCCTTGCTCTCGTGTGTTAATTGCCTTGGAATTCAAAAGAGCTCGTGCGAATTGTTCAAAAGGAAGCAGTGAAGAAAGTGCAGTGATTTGGAAATCTCAAATGTGGTATGAGGCATGGCACATTGGCGTATCAATTTTTCTAATACTATGGGCAGCACAAATATCAGGGATCGAATCCCCTTGACGACAGTGTGTGGGAAGCACTTTGGCACTTTGTCCTTTACGATAGGCGGAGGAAGATTAAAGGTCCTTTTGGCCTTTGCTTTTCCAACGAGTGCTTTGGCTCGGTTGAAATATTAGCCATGGCTAAGATGCTCATAGTGTGTGGCGGACGGGGGTTCGAATCCCCTTGAGAGGTATTTACGTTTTTGCCTTTAATAATTTTTACTAGCCCTAAAGATTGGAGTTATAAGGTATTTAATGGGAATTAAATTTTATCATTAGGGCTGTAATTATTATTGCAAAATCATATTTGATTTATATTTTATTTTTATGGAAATGGAGAATTGATTTTAGGAGAAATAAGGAGTTGTTGTTAAAGTGATATTGAGAGATTTATTGTGGGTTATTTTTAATAAGGGTTTTTATTAAAATAGACTTTGGTGGATGTGTTTATGAAGTTGGAGTGAAAAGGGTGTAAATTAAGTTATGCTTTTATTGTGATTATTTAAAAGACCACTAACCCTTACTAATATTGAAAAGGAAAGTTGTGATTAAGTGTGGCAGATTTTGTGGATAAATTATTGGCATCAAAAATGTATGGGCACATTCTCCTATTGATTGTTTGTGGTGGTTGATTTCTGAAATATCATTGGAGTGAAAAGGATTAATTGAATTTTCCTTTGTGAATATGGTTGGTTGAATGCTTCAAGGTTTTTTTGATTTGTGAGTTGTATTTAAACCTTCTTTCATTAGCATTGGTATTGAAGCCCATTGATGATGAAATGAACTTGAAAATGATCTAGAAAAGAACATGAGTATCATTGTTATGTGAGACTTGAGATAAAGCACTGTTGGAAACATTTTGAGTTGGTTGATACATGCTTGAACTAGGGTTTGTGAGAAAAGGTTGTTCCTTTATGTGATTGGTTTATTTGAGTTGGTTAAGCCTAGTGTAGAACCCTAAAATTGGTGCAGTAAAACTTAGTAAATAATTAAAATTACATTAGTAATAATTCAAATTCAAATTTTAACCCCTTGCTCCGTTTCCTCGTCTTTCATGCCATTTTTAGAGTTTGTTTTGTCTGTTTGATGATATCGTCATCGATCAAATGATATCACCTCAGATCAGATGATTTATTTTGGAGAAGAACATCCAGACGATCTCGTCCCAAACTGATTTGTGCATAGTTAGCTTCTGTTTCAACGGCGTCTCTAATCCGGGCAGAAGCGTGTCTGTGCTCGTTAGAGACCTCCCCCATTGGATATCTTCCAAATTAGGATGATCTCCAACCTCCTAACCTCCCTCCTAAGCCTATTTAACCTTAGGACCCCCTCTTGGCATTCCCCCTAGCTGAAATTCCCTGTAACACGAATTCTACATGCATTAGACTATCTTAAACCACCATTTGCATTTGTATTTTTCCAAGTTTGTTTGCAGGAACTTCATTGTTTTTCAGTCGGAGCAAGCTCAGATCGTCGTAGACGATCTTGTTCAATTCGAGACGATTTCATACCAATCCGAGACGATTTCGACTGCAGTCAACATTGGGGGCAATCAGTGCCCAGGGTTTGCGTTTTCTCACTTTGTTTGTTGATTTATCCTGCATTTAGTTAAATTTGTTATTATTCCTTATTGTTCTGCATCTTGGAGTTCACCCATATAGCTTAAGTGCATAATGAAGTCATAATTTGTCATTAGAACGTCATAATCTACTTAAATTTTTATTTGTGATTATCACCTTAGCATCTATGTTGCCATTTTACACCATTTTTCTCTGTTAGAATAGTTGCATTTCTGGTATTTTGTATCTATTTCTCTGTTTGCAGGTCTCTGATGAATTCGTCTGACGAATTCGTCAGATCTCAGACGATCCCGTCAGATCTCAGACGATCCTGTCAAATTCCAGATGATCTGGACTGCTTCAAAAATCAGAACCTTCATCAGACATCCGGATCAGGTATAGTTCTTTAATCTAGCGTATTCTTTCTATTTTCTGTCCAAATCTATTTTCTGTATTTATTTAATTTGCATTTTCATAATAGAACACTTAGATTCATCTGGCCAAACCTAGGACTTGGATGTTTAAAGATAAAATTGAACACATTAAACACATTCCCAACCTAGGCATGGAAACTGCCACTAAACGTTTCTTGGTGAGCCCCACCATCCATCAAAAAATCACCTTAATACCCCTCCCCCGAGAGGCGGGACCTTCAAAGGGCCTCTCAGTCAAGGTACCGTCCCATCCTTTTCCCATCCCCCTTCCGGGCATGGATCCTTTAGCCTGAAGGTAAGGGTGCAAAAAATTTGGAACGATACATTTTGGTGAACCCGACGTGAAACTAAAACCTTTTGAAAACAAAAAAAAAAAAAACAAAAACATAGATGCATTTAAAATCATTAGAAAACTACTAAGTTGCATATCATGTCTAGATGGTAGCTCCTAAGAAAAGACTAGCGATCACTATAAATGTTGAAAATCAATTAGTAGCCATAGAAGTTAATTCTGTGCTTAGTGTGCCTCGCAAACATATAGAAACCAACTTCTGTGGAAAGAACTTGATAGGAGGCTAGGTGTCATTTCATCTAGATCAACCGAACTTAGACAAATCAAGAGGTTTGCCCTAGATAGGATCCTGGATCCTCATCAACTCATTTTTTATCATGAACTTCAGAGAGCCTGCCATAGGTGGTTAGCTTATAGGAGAGCTCTTGTGTCTTCAAAATTGTTCACCTTCGAGGAATACCTCGAGAACGTAGCTGTTATACACCAATTCCTAGGTCATGTAGAAGATCAAGAGGTCATTCTTATGGATAGGGAAATATGGAGGAGAGTTCCTCGAGCTGTGTTATATCGAGAGTATTGCCACGAACTCTATTTCTACCAACCAGAGTCTGAGACAGATAATATCACTATAGCACTTTTTGTTAAATTCTTGAAAGAAAATTTCCAATTTGAAGAAGAACACTTCATGACTCCTGAAGAACTTGAGCCCATTAATGACATTTATAAATTATTTATAGAAAACTAGATCATTGCTTTCATTATTATTTCTTGCATTTATTGTGTTGTTTGTTATCTTTATAATATTGTTACAAAAACAAAAAAAATAGAAAAAAACAAGAAAAATAGAAAACATAACAAAAACCCAAAACATTTTATTTTAAATACTATAGTAGGTATATAATTAAAATATATACCTTGTTGCATATATATATACAAGTATATATATATATATATATTTTTTTTATTTTCTGAAATTTAAAATTAAGCACAATGCCTAAACTTAGAAATGGTAAACAAACTGAACAAGAAGAAGAAGATTGGTTGGGAGGCAAAACTACAAACCCAAATGTCCTTCCTGAGGATCCAATTTCGGAAGGAGAAACTCTAGAACAGCCGAGAAGATGACCTGGGTGAAGACAATGAACAAGAAGACAATCTTAAAGAGGAAGGATCCTCGTCCCCTAGAATAGCTCCGGATGGAACTATTGCTTTTGATAACTTAGATCATTTTTGAAAATTTTTCAATAATAACATTGGTGCTCTTAATATGGCAGTTCGTATTGATAAAGGACAAATTAGTGACACTCAAGCATCTATGGAAGATATGTTTAACATACACACTAATCCCTTGTCCTTTGTTGATCAAGAAAGTGATAAAGTTGGACCATCCAATAGAGATATGGTCACTATGATTCAGAACATGCCAAAACAACAGGTTACCCAACCCCCTAAGGAACCTGTTATTGAGCCTAAAATAATTCCCACACAAAAGAAAACTTCCTTCACTACTTTACTTCGCCAAACTATTGATCAATATGCTTCAAATCAACAAAAACCTAAAATGAAGCCAAACACCAATTTTCAACAATCTGGGATACAGCATAATACAACTTCAAAATTTCTTCATAACACCCTTCCTACCAACAATTTACACAATAGCAATATAGCATCTAATCTCCATGTCCCTCCATCATATGCTCACAAATCTCATATTAATGCCCTACCGAACCAATATGGTGGGCAAACTAGTAATCTGGAAGCCATGGTGAAATAGTTAGCTTCACGCATGGACCAGATAGATCCCTATCGTCCCTCATACAATTATCGAGAGATATGTAGTCAACCTTTGGATCCCATAGTTGTAGCACAACCATACCCTAAACACTTTCCCATGCCCGTCCTGCCTATATATAAAGGAACTGAAGATCCCATAGAGCATCTTCGTATGTTTAGGATAGCATGTCATGATATATCACATGATGACTTGCTATTACTAAAAATGTTCTCGAAAAGTTTAGGAGGAATGGCATTAGAGTGGTACTATCAATTGCCCACTCATTCTTTGAGAAATTTTGAAGAAACAATTGAATCGTTTGTCCATCAATTTAGTGCCTACATCGAGAGGCATGTCACCATTAAAGATTTGTACAACTTAAAACAAGACAAAGATGAATGTTTTGCTGATTTCTTAGCTAGATGGAGGCAGTTGACAAGAAAACTGCACTTTGTGCTACCTTATAGGGAAATGTTGGACATTTTTATTAATAATTTACAAGAACAAATATCTTATGAGTTATCAACTGCCACCTTAACCACCTTCGATCAAGCTATAGACTTAGCTCGAAGGGTAGAAGATGCTCTCATTAGGAGAGGTCACCTCAAAAAGAAAGATGATGAGAAAACATCCAGAAATCAGTATAAAAACAAACAAGTTGTAGGTGACGGAGTCACTGATAGCAGAAACATTGCTAATATCAATACAACGAAGACAACAAAAAAATTTATATTAAAACCCCCTGATAAACCTCCTCGAGAATTTACTAGATTGAATCAACCTTTATCAACCATTCTACCTCAATTATTAGCATGAGGCTTGATTCAATTACCAGCTATCCGGGAACCTGATCCAACTATACCCGGATACAGAGTCGATCTACACTGTGACTTTCATAGAGGACCTGGACATGCTACAAATTCTTGCAAAATATTGAAACATAAAATACAAGACTTGATTGATAATAATGAAATGGAGGTGCAAGCTTTCCAACCTAAACAAAATGCTCCTAATAACGCTCAAAATACCATTCCCCAAAATCAAAATCAGAATGCTAATCAATCATTGGATATATTTCAACATCCTTTACCAAACCATGGTAAAGAAGTGGCCAATCAAATCGAACATCATAATGTTCCCCCTCCTACCCGATATGTAGGGACTATTAGTGGACAATTACCTATTCAGGATCCTCAAATATTTGACACAACTTTATCCCTGGTCACGACTAGGGCCCTACATAATTTTCAAACTCCCGATCCTAGTGATGTAGAATCAGATACTGAAAGTGAAGTAGACATCACCTCAAACCAATCGAATAGTTCTAAAAATGAATCAGATCCTATTCAACCTATCACAGATGCTATGGTTCCAGAAGAACCATTTCCTAGAAGAGTTACTACTCGACCCTCTTCTAATCAATTCCTTCCTAATGAACAAGCCATAAACGCTCAACCGAGACCAGTTCAGCGTCTTCAATATAACATTGTAGGTACCATCGGAGCCGTTACCAGACAATAGGCTCAAAACTCTCAACAAGATCAAACTCAGAATGATGGATCAGCTCCATTTATTTTGAAAAATCCCAATAAATGGAATCATATGTCTAATGTTCAACCTAAGCCTCCTTACAATATTAATGAACAATTATCCAACACTACGACGAGAATTTCCCTGTTGGATTTGTTAAGATCTTCTCCCACCCATAGGGATGAGTTAATGCTTACATTAAGCCAAATGATGGTACCTCAAAATATTCAACTTGAAGCCATGTCCAATACTATCATCACTCGAGAAGTCGATTGTATTGACTTCTGGGATAAAGATATCCCACAACATAGTTTACATAAGGATAACCCCTTATATATTACTGCTCTAATTGGAGATGTAGTTGTTAAAAGAGTCCTGATTGATAATGGTTCATCTCTAAACATTTGCACTTTTGACTTCTACCAACGGTTTGGCTTTAGAAGTGATGAAATGAAGAAAACTAACATGATTATCAAAGCTTTCAATGACGAGACACAAGAAATGTGTGGAGTCATTACTATACCCTTGCAAGTTGGTCCTAGAACCCTAGATACAACCATGTTTATTATACATTGCCCTGCATCGTACAATATACTTTTGGGTCGCCCTTGGATCAATGCGATGCGAGCGGTTCCCTCCACTTTACACCAATGTGTTAAATTTGAATTTAAAAATCAGTTGGTCACTATCCATGGTGACCCTAGACCCTTTGATATGTGTGCTTTGGCAAAACCTGTTGGAGTGCAATTTTGCCCCGCTCTATCATCCACACATCCTAATTCTTATTTTTCATCTAAACGTGTGAAAAACACACACATAACATCATCTACTCCATCAACTACACCTATACATTTAACTCAACCATCTTCTGAACAAACCACACTAGAACCTCAAAAAGATCTTAAATCCACAACCAATTCTTCATGTTCCATCCCTATCATTTCAAAACCTATAGACCCATTCATTAACACTTCCACATTATCAACATCTATCATACCTTCCACATCTAAAGATATAGGGAATGATCCTTCTACATCTTATGCTCTTTCTGATGAACTTTTATCGGATTTATCCACAATCTTAATATCAAAAAAAACAAATGCTTTTATGCAAGATTCAATTATTTTAAATAACTTGCCACCATCTCCTCGTACTTTGGGCCTCCCACAACCTATGGGAAGTACTTACCAAGTCGGGAGTTGTGCTTTTATTTATAAAGGATATGATTGGGGAAGAATCCCCGGGAATATCAAAACTCATCATGAGGGATATGCACGATGTTATTTTACTAATGAATATATTAAAGCTAAACCCATAATGCTTAAAATGGGATATAAATGGAAAGGCTTGGGACCTTTCCAAAATGGCATGAAAGAACCTATCGAGGTAGAACCATGGCCCACCCGATGTGGTGTGGGCCTATTTCCTAGTAAGGGTCAACCCTTCCCTTTTGAAGATGATGATCAACTCATATGTTATCAAGATTATCTAGATAAACAAGATTCTTTGTGTTCAAAGAATAATCCCTTTACATGTAATATGCTATCCATAGCTTACCCTGAATTGATTGTTGAATCCGATGAGGAGTTGGAAGGAGATATTTTCCATGATGTCTCCATTGAAGAGTTGTTACACAATGGTTTTTATTTTGATGGTTCTATACCAACTATAGCCCAACTTGAGGCCACCACTCATCAAGACAAATTATCCAACTTAACCTTAAAATAATTACAAGAATTGGGCGTTTCACCCGCCCCACCTAATTTTGAAAGAGATCTACACATGGAAGTAGAAAATGTCATTAAAGTTAACATTGGAACTGAGGATAATCCTCACATAATCAATATTGGATCAGCATTAAGTCAAGAAAAACAAGATGAATACATTGCATTCCTTAAAGAATATGAAGATGTCTTCGCTTGGACATATGAAGATATGCCAGGTCTGGACCCTTCTGTAGTCATGCATCATCTAGTAGTCCATCCGGATGCTAAACCTGTTAAACAGAAACTTAGAAAAATGCATCCCAAAGTGGCCCTGCTAGTCAAAGGGGAGTTAGAAAAACTCCTGAATGTTATTTTCATACAAGCTATTGATTATGCTTGAATGGATCTCGAATGTAGTTCCAGTCACCAAGAAAGAAGCTACCAAAGTTAGGGTTTGCACGGACTTTAGAGATATTAACGTTGCATGCCCTAAAGATGATTTTCCTCTTCCAAACATGGACCAAATCATTGACTTTACTGTCGAGAGTGGAATGATGTCCCTAATGGATGGATTCTTTGGCTACAATCAGATCAGGATAGCTCTTGAAGATCAGGCTAAAATAACCTTTATTACCCCTTGGGGTACCTTTTGTTGGAAAGTGATGCCATTTGGTTTAAAGAATGCCGGCGCAACATATCAACGAGCTATGACTTATATCTTTCATGATATGATGCATGATATCCTACATGATTATGTAGATGATATTATAGCTCTTAAAGAAGTGATCTTTGATGATTTGAGAAAGTTTTAATCGGTTAAGAGAAATTTACGTTGAGTGTGCTTTTTGTTGAGAATGACATGTGAGGGGGACGTTATATTCTTGTATGTCATTGCCAAATATGATCCCTTGAGGTATCTCATGAGTCGACCTTATTTATCAGGTCACACAACAAAGTGGGTTCTTGCTCTAAGCAAGTTTGAACTCACGTTCATAGGACAAAATTCTATTAAGGGTCAAATCATAGCAGATCAATTAGTTGCTGCACCCTTAGAATCTACCCATCCCCTCATCATTGAGTTTCTCGATGAATGCCTTCAATTAGAGGCAGACCATATTGAACAATGGTCCTTATACTTTGATGGAGCCCGATGCATGAGTGGGGTGATGCGGGTATTATTTTAATATCCCCGCAAAAACATCTTATACCTTTGTCCTTTAAATTAACATTTGCTTGCACTAATAATACTATCGAATATGAGGCTCTAATCCTTGGATTACGAGCTGCCTTGGCATTAAAAATCAAACATCTGCTAGTTTTTGGTGATTCTCAGCTTGTCATAAACCAAATTAATGAAGTTTATCAGACTAGAGATGATAAATTGCGCCCATATAAAGCATATGTTTTGCAATTGTTATCCTTGTTTGATAAAGTTACTTTGGAAGCTATTCCATGAACTAGCAATCGTGCAGCCGATGCTATAGCTGCAACTGCATCTCTTCTGCCCTTGGAGTTAGATGACAAATATGCCACCATCATTATTCGTCGACTCCAGGAACACGCTTCAAATAAGTCATGTTTAGAACCTTTGGATGTGTTTCTAATCAATGAAACTACTCCTGACCCTTGGTATATGGATATAGTTGATTTTCTTCAAAATGGGACTTTCCCTGCCAATTCTAATAGAAACCAGCATCGGTTATTACGTCGACGAGCAAGTCGATTTGTAATAATTGGCAATACTTTATATAGGGGATCTTTTGAAGGTATCCTATTGAGATGTTTGAATCTAGAAGAATCCAAATCAGCTTTAAGTGAAGCCCACGATGGATCTTGTGGAGGACACTTCAGTGGTAGTGTCATTGCTAAAAAGCTCCTTAGGATAGGCTACTTTTGGCCTACCATGGAAAAGGATGCACATGATTATGTGCGCCATTGCGACAAGTGCCAAAAACATGTTGACCTTGTCCATGCGCCTGCACAAGAGCTGCAGGCTATTTCATCTCCTTGGCCCTTTTCAAAATGGGGCTTAGACATTATTGGCAAAATTAATCCTGTGTCATCTGATGGACACAAATTCATCATAACCGCCATCGAGTATTTCACGAAGTGGGTTGAAGCTATGCCTTTAGCTTCCTGCACTGGAACTCAAGTCTCTAAATTTATTTTTAATCAAATCATTTGTAGGTTCGGAATTCCTGCAAATCTCATCTCAGAAAATGGAACTTGTTTCAAAAATAAAGATGTTAAAAAATTATGCCAAAAATATAAGATTCAACATCACTGGTCCACTCCCTATTATCCTCAGGGTAATGGTCAAGCGAAAGCATCTAACAAAACCTTAATCAAAATTCTCAAAATAATGGTCAATAAAGCGGCCGCGGCCGGCATATTCAATTATATCCGGCTTTGTGGGCCTATCGAACTAGTGTTCGAACTCCCACTGGAACTTCACCTTTTGTCTTGGTTTATGGCGTTGAAGCCATTTTTCCCTTTGAATTAGAAGTTCCTTCTTTGGCTCTACTACTTCAAGATACCGAAGTAGGAGATGAATATCGAGCTGGCAGACTCAGTCAGCTGGAACTTCTAGATGAAAAGTGCATCAATGCTTTAGAGCACCTTCGTGCCTACCAAAACAAGCTTAAAAGATCATATGCCAAGAAAGTTCGTCATCGATCCTTTGAGGTCGATGACCTTGTTTTAAAAGAAAATCAAAAAAATACTAATGCAACTAAAGACCTTAAAGGTAAATTTGAGCCCAACTGGCTTGGACCATATATTATCATTGCTAAATTTGAATCGGGAGCATACAAATTAGCTACCTTAGATGGTAAAGATTTAAAAGAACCTATGAATATTATGCATCTTAAGCGATATTACGCATAAAATTTGGTCATTTCATCATTTGTACATATTTTGCATGTTGTCTCATTTTCAAAAATATATATATTAAACTATTTAAACAAAAACAAATGAAAAAAAAAATTAATAAAAGTCAAAAACAACAATATTATTGACTCTTTTCAAACCCAAAAAAAAATAAATAAAGAAAAAAGAGAGAGTCAAAATTATCAAACTCTTCACAAATATTTGTTGTATATATTTCTTCTTCAAGTATTGCAGTTATATTTTCAAGTTATTTTGGATAAATTAGCATTTATTTGGAATCCCCCACTATCACAAACACAAAAAAATAAATATCTTGATTTTATTTGGCATGATTACTAATCTCTCTTATATCAAAGTACACAAAATTCAATTAAATAAAGTTTGAGCACAGAGAATTGATGTTGTTATTTACTTAAACCAAGCATATATTTTCACAATAAAATGATTACATTTGTAATTTCCATGCTATGCTACATAGTAGCAATGGTTCTTGAGCAAAAAGTTTCCCCTGCTATCCTATCATGCACATGGTCTAGAATCTTTGAGAAAGGGGGGGGGCGGCCCCCCCCCCCGCAAAAAACCCCCTGTCCTCCGCCCTTCGTGGGGGGGGGGGGGGAGGGGGGGGGGGGGAGAAAAAGAAAAAAAAGAAAAAAAAAAAAAAAAAGTTATTTTTGCTTTATCTCAAATACCAAGTCATAATACAAAATTAAAAAAAAAAAAAAAAAAAAAAAAAAAAAAAAAAAAAAAAAGAAAAGCAAAAGAAAAAAACCCCCCCCCCCCCCCAAAAAAAAAAAAGGGGGGGGGGGGGGGGGGATCCCAGGTTTCTAATATTTGAAAAGTGGGAGGGGAGCCCCATAGCAGGTGGTTTGTGCCCAACCCGCTTGGCCTTGGGTAACTCCTAGCGTGGTGATATGTCCGTCACATTAGCGACCTTCTTTTGTACAGACCTATGTCTCCTTATGGATTAGCTAGCTCTTGATAACCCGACCTACATAGTAGTCCTGGTATGGTTATATGCATCTAAATCATGGTTAATGAACACTTATTTGGTTCATTCAAATCACTTGTATCAAATTATCTTGCTCAAAACTTGGTAAATGAACAATGCAATTGCACACACATTTGTATTTGAGAGATTTTGTGTATCATTATGATAAATCAAGATTGGTAATGAACTCACATACGCACATGGGATTCCTTATAAATCTAACTTTTGTCTTTAAGATACTTTGAAATATTTTTGCAAATTGTTTGGAATAAATTCATTTTCTTCTTTGAAGAACAGTTGTTTAGTATAAAGACAACTACATGCATTCTCAAAAAAATCAAAATCATTTTCAAAACATGCAATAAAGTTACATTTATATATAACTTTTGACTTTCGCGACGATGGTATAGTTCCAAAACCAAAATTGGAATTTTATGCCTAGTGCAAGTCCTCATCTTCATATTTTATGACGATTTCCAAAATTAAAAATCAACCATGCAATAAAACTATTATTTTCTTCTTTGGATTTCGCGATGATGGTATAAGTTTATACCTAAATATTCTATGCCTAGCGCAAACCATTGTACCAATTTTATTTTCCATTTATTTAAAATCATAAAAACATATGACTTAAATCATTATGTTACACAATTATGCTTTAAAACAAACAAACACCTATTCTATTTCATGTCATTATGTCAAACTTCAATTTTGCAATGATGGTATAATTCCTAGGGAATTATCCAAAAAATTTATCACACTTAGGAATTTATGCCTAGCAAAAGTCATTTTAAAATATTTCATGCATAATATTTTTCATGGAAATCTGAAAAACAAATCATCATCATCATCATCATTTGCATCATCACAACAAAGTCTTAAGACAGTCTCTTAAGCACTCTTTTACTTTTAGCAATATTTCTATACTAGGATTAGCTTGACGACCGAGTGAGCGGCGACTCCATGAAATGGTCTATAATAGCGACAATGTCCTTTGAAATTATTGTTAAAAGTCCCTTTTATTTTTATCAAATTATCACATCACAAACAACCAAATTGTTTACATCAGATTATTTCATTTAAATTTTAAAAACATGACATTCAAACCATAATGTTTCCAAATGGCATAATTACATGAATCATCAAATCAATCAAATCAAAACATTAAAGCATCATACAAATACATAAGACAAGTCATATGATCAAAAATATCTCATCTATATATATCTCAACAGTATATGTACATCATCTCAAAACTAGATTGGTATGCCACAATCTATACCTAGGCATACTCAATCCCCTATCAAAAATAATAATAAGCACTATAATCAATCTATGCAGTGCAATCTATAGCAGCTAGCCTCGAGAACCCCTCGAGCTCTCAGCCTCATCTCCTCCCCTGCCCTGAGGTGGACGAGGTGGCCCCATCATAGTCTGTGTGGTGCTATGAGTCCTGGACTCTGATCGTGATGATGTCCTCGATGACCTCATCTCGACAGGCTCCGCAATATGGGCCGATAGCGGTAACCTCTGCCCCTCTGGCACCATATGGTGGTATAGTGTTTGATAGAATGTGACCTGGGCAATAGCCCGTGCTAGATCTCGAGTGCTCGCCCCTCCGCTCCGTGCTCTGAGGCGTGCTACCTCATCTCTGAGCTATGTGGCCTCCTCTCGATGTCGTGCAGCCTCATCCTATAGAGTCTGCACCTCTTCCTAGAGATGGATAGTCTCCACCCGGAGAGTAGCCATCTCACTACTCTCTCCTGTGTCCACACCCTTGCCCTTATCGGGCGATGGTGGTCTCTCTCTCCATGGAGAAGGGGGTCTCTCCTCCCTCCTCTCCCATTGTCATGGCCTCTGTTGAGCCTATGGTCTCCTCTGCTCTCTCCCGTCGTGACCCTGTGCCACCTCAATGGCCGCCTAGCACCGCCTCCCCATTCGATGCACAACTGTGTGAATCGGACCCTGAGCCCTCGTCATCCGAGGAGGGTGGATGCCTGTGTACCAGGCATCGTAGCCATCGGCTACCCCAGTGTCATCCCCATCCACTAGCTGAATGGGGGCATCATCTGTGTCCGGACCCCAGAAGCGCTGCATATCTGGAGCCCCGCTAACTGTAGTGTTATCCCGGATAGTCTAGGAAAACTCGTAGTCTTTGAGGGATGGGATCCCCTGCTGTAGACCGAACTGCCTCAAAACTCGGTCATAGCGGTGGAGCTCCACCTCTCCCCTCTCCATCCTCAGCCAATAGGTTTGCCTAATGCGAGCCAGCTCCTGTCCATCCTCGGCCCACCCTGGATGATCTCTCCAAGGCCTCTAGGTGATCTGGTCGGAGACAAGGTCGTCAAGTAGTCTTCGGGACATTGGTAGATCTATCCACCACTGTGACCCTCTCCGGAGCCACCAGTAGAAAGCTTGGGGCCTCTCCCCATCAATCCCTATTAGTGGGAGCCCTACCGGCCTCCGCATCGTGATGTGCTCCCAGCACCAAACTTGTAGTAGAGATGTCATAACCAGACATCGGCCGCCCTTGTATACGACCCCATACAGGATCCTATACAATCGGCATAGTACAAAGCTCCCCCAAGAAAACCTATATCCGTGGTCTCTCATGTCATAGACCACATCTATCAATAGCCATGGTACTCTACATCCACTCTGATGGCATAGCAACAGACCACCTACAACCCCAACCAAAACCTGTGTCAGTCTAGATGCCCCAGGCATCTGCCGTAGAGATTCGATGTTCACTCCACCCTTCTCCAGGGCGAAGCTCGGATCTCTGCATAGTCGCATCATCACGTGGCCCTGATTGGCCATGGGAGTGATTAGCCGTCCTTGTATGGGGATCCTCAAAATCCTCCATACATCCTCTAGTGTGGGAGTCATCTCCCTTGTTGGTAACCAAAAATAGGAAGAACCCGGATACCACCTCTCTGCTAGGGCTGTCAATAGCCCCATATCTATAGAAACCTATGGCATCTCTACCACATGCTACAAGCCAACTTGAGCCAGCTGATCTCGCTCTGCCTGAGATAGAGCAGCCAAGTCATCCCTCAACCCATCGTATTTCCATTCTCTGCTCTTTAGTAATCCTCTCTGCAACATAAACAACAAAACAATAAAAATCATTAATAAAACAATCATTAATAATGCAAGTAAAGCAAGTTCAATTTCATAAATGATGATATCGTCCACTATTGGATGATATCATCCCAAATTTGAGCAAATTCGTCTCCGATTTTGCCAGTCGAAATCGTCCCCTTTTTGACGAAATCGTCCCCATTTTGCCGATTTTGCCCCTGGACGAAATCGGCGATATCGAGACGATTTCAATGAAATCGAGACGATTTCGTCTCGACGATGTCGACGACCCAAAAATGGCCGCGATGCTCAAAAATCATCAAAATTTAATCTAAAAAGCATGAAATTCAAAATTCAAGCCTTCTAAACTAAGTTTAGACCCTTACTCGTAGCCCGCGTCGGACCTCTGTCGATCTGTGCGCTGTCTCGACCATCTTGTCTGTAGAGCTCCAGAAACCAAAAAATGAAAATGAACAATAAAAATGAATTAGGGTTTTTCCCTATTTTTCTTAATTTTATTCAAAAACAATTAGCAACAAATTTAATTTTGGCTTTTTCGCGTTTTTACCTCAAACGTTCGATTTGGGTAAAAACACGGAGGGGGCATCATAGTAAGTTGTCGTATGATTCGACCAAGAATCGTCGCCTAAAAATGGGAATAAATTTTTGCTTTCTCATAGATCGAGAAGAACTCATCTTTAACGCATTTTCCTTAGAAAATTTGCTAAAGAGGGGGCAAAATGTAGCACCCTAAAATTGGCACAGTAAAACTTAGCAAATAATTAAAATTACATTAGTAATAATTCAAATTCAAATTTTAACCCCAAAACCGCTCCCAAACCGCCTGCTGCCCGTTTCCTCATTTTTCATGCCATTTTTAGAGTTTGTTTTGTCCATTTGACGATATCATCGCCGATCTAACGATATCGCCTCAGATCGGACGATTTCGTCTAGAGAAGAACGTCCAGACGATCTCGTCCCAAACTGATTTGTGCATAGTTAGCTTCTGTTTCAACGGCATCTCTAATCCGGGCAGAAGCGTGTCTACGCCGTTAGAGACCTCCCCCATTGGAGATCTTCCAAATTAGGATGATCTCCAACCTCCTAACCTCCCTCCTAAGCCTATTTAACCTTAGGACCCCCTCTTGGCATTCCCCCTGGCTGAAATTCCCTGTAACACGAATTCTACATGCATTAGACTATCTTAAACCACCATTTGCATTTGTATTTTTCCAAGTTTGTTTGCAGGAACTTCATTGTTTTTTAGCCGGAGCAAGCTCAGATCGTCGTAGATGATCCTGTTCAATTCGAGATGATTTCGTACCAATCCGAGATGATTTCGACTGCAGTCAACATTGGGGGCAATCAGTGCCCAGGGTTTGCATTTTCTCACTTTGTTTGTTGATTTATCCTGCATTTAGTTAAATTTGTTATTATTCCTTATTGTTCTACATCTTGGAGTTCACCCATATAGCTTAAGTGCACAATGAAGTCATAATTTTTCATTAGAACGTCATAATCTACTTGAATTTTTATTTGTGATTATCACCTTAGCATCTATGTTGCCATTTTACACCATTTTTCTCTGTTAGAATAGTTGCATTTCTAGTATTTTGTATCTATTTCTCTGTTTGTAGGTCTCTTATGAATTTGTCTAATGAATTCGTCAGATCTCAGACGATCCCGTCAGATCTCAAACGATCCTGTCAAATTCCAGACGATCTGGACTGCTTCAAAAATCAGAACCTTCATCAGACATCCGGATCAGGTATAGTTCTTTAATCTAGCTTATTCTTTCTGTTTTCTGTCCAAATCTATTTTTTGTATTTATTTAATTTGCATTTTCATAATAGAACACTTAGATTCATCTGGCCAAACCTAGGACTTGGATGTTTAAAGATAAAACTGAACACATTAAACACATTCCCAACCTAGGCGTGGAAACTGCCACTAAACGTTTCCTGGTGAACCCCACCATCCATCGAAAAATCACCTTAATACCCCTCCCCCGAGAGGCGGGACCTTCAAAGGGCCTCTCAGTCCGAGGTACCATCCCATCCTTTTCCCATCCCCCTTTCGGGCGTGGATCCTTTAGCTTGAAGGTAAGGGTGCGAAAAATTTGGAACGATACACCTAGTCAAGTTGATGTGTGAAATGGTTGTTCAAGTTCCATAAAACAAACTATTCTATATTCTGATTTGAGTTGAGATTGAGATTGAAGAATAAGACATATTGAGTCTCTAACAATTCTCTTTATTCTTATATTGAGTTGAGATTGGGATTTGAGTATAGAACATATAGAGTCTCTAACAATTCTCTTTATGCTTCTATGATATTGATTTGAGTTGAGATTGAGATTTAAGAATAGGACATATTGATTCTCTAACAATTCTCTTGACGTTTCTATTAAGTTGAGATTGGGATTTGAGTATAGAACATATAGAGTCTCTAACAATTCTCTTCATTCTTCTATGAGATTGAATTGAGATATTGATTGTACTTTGAGCTTAGAACATATTAAGTCTCTAACAATTCTCTTTATGATTCTATGAGATTGAACAAGTTCTGTGTAAGCTTGTTAAGTAGATTTGAGACAAATATTTGAGAAGGCTTGTGGTCTGTTTTGAGTTAAGCTTTTGTGAAAGCTTGCTTGAGAATATTTGAGCAAGTTCAAGAGAGGACTTATTGAGCAGGTTTGAGAAAGTCCAAGAGAGGACTTATTAAGCAGATTTGAGCAAGTCCAAGAGAGGACTTATTAAGCATATTTAAGCAAGTCCAAGAGAGGACTTATTGAGCAGATTTGAGCAAGTCCAAGAGAGGACTTATTGAGCAGATTTGAGCAAGTCCTAGAGAGGATTTGTTAAGCAGATTTAGATAGGTTTTGTGTGAACCTATTGAGAAGATTTAGACAGGTTATGTGTGAACCTATTGAGTATATTTAGATAGGTTTTGTGTGAACCTATTGAGCAGATTTGAATAGGTTATGAGAGAACCTATTGAGAAAAATTGTACTAGACTGATTGTACTATGTTTAGTGCAAGAGATTGAGCAGAAATATGCTAGACCAACCGAACTATGTTTGGTACATTATTGAGATAGAGCTTTGGAGGTGACAGAGTATAGAGGACGGAGTCTCAGTGGATATAGATCCAGTAGCCAGGACAATTGAAGACAAGATCTGAGTGAGAAGTCTTCAAGTGGAGAGAGATCCACCAGTCAGTGCAGCATAGAGACATAGTCTTCTAGAAGATCACTAGACAGAGAAGAAAGGGAAAGAGTTCTCCTGTGGAAGAGATCCATGAACTTGAGATTATGGGATCAACATCTCCTTTGGAAAGAAGTCCATAAACATTGTAATTTGGGAAGTATTCCCAAGAGATTGATTGAGAAAGTTTTAGTAAAATATTTTCTCTGTGGAGGTAGCCCACATTGGGTGAACCACATTAAAATGGTTTCTCTTATGTGTGTGATGCTTTGTGTGATTGTTATGGTTTCATTAATACTGATGCTTCTATTTGGGAAAAAGTTTTGTGTTATACTTTTCACCACTCCTCTCAGTATAAGCACATGTCATTCAATTGGTATCAAGCCGGTATCTCCACAAAGTGTTTAACAACTTGGAGATGGATCCATAAGTATCACACATGTGCTTAGGGAGTGAAGAAAGTATAGACTTTGAAGAAGTGCTCTCCAAGTATCTCCAAGATCTTGAAAGGATTCAAGAAGAGAATGCACAACTAAGGAAACAAATTCAAGATTTTGAATCAGCAAGAATTGAGATTTTGCAAAGGCTAATAGAACTCAAAATGGAAGTGAAAGAAATAAGAGAAATTGAACATCAATTAAGTGATATGTTGGAAGCCAAAGAAGCAGGACTTGAGAGAGTGGCAGTAGAAATTGTTATGTTAAAAAGAAGAACTGAAATAAATAAGATATTAAGTCAGCAAGAGGCAGAAACATCAAGCAAAAATAAGGTACCCCACCATATCTCCTAAAACAAAGATCACAAAGGAAAGAATACCAGATTGAGTCCTCATCAAAACAAGCTACAAAATTTCTTCCATGGACATTGTTTCTCTTGCAATAAATATGGTCATAAAGTTATGCATTGCATTAATAAAGACTATGATAGTAGTGGTATGGATTCTCTTGTATCATATATGGATGATGATGTTGAGTGCTACAAATGCAATAACTTTGGGCATATAGCTAGAAGATGCAATCTAGAAAATTCTAAGTCTAGTAGAAATACCACAACTCAAACTACTAGGAAAGAAGAAAAAGGAAAAGGAAAACTAAAATATTTGCTAGTTCAAATAGCATTGCATGCTCAGGATAAATAAGATAAATGGTTTCTGGATAGTGGGTTCTCTAGACACATGACAGGAGAAAAAGAAAAATTTATAACTTTGAAATAAGGAAATAGAGGGTCAGTAAACTTTGGGGACAATGGTTCAGCAAAAATTAGTGGAAAAGGAACTCTAAGTATAGGCAATGGGAAAGAAAAAGCTGAAAATGTTCTATATGTGGAAGGCTTGAAACACAATCTCTTGAGAATTAGTCAACTTTGTTATCAAGGTCATATGGTAACCTTTCATCAAGATCGATGTGAAGTAAGAATGTCTAAAACTGGAAAACTAGTAGCAAGTGCTATAAGAGAAAGAAATATTTATGTACTCAATGATATCAAGAGGAGAAAATGTCATTTATCCAAAGAGAATGAGGATCGATCTCAACACATGAGAATCTTCTAATGGTTTTGGAAAATAAATTGTTGAGTGATCCTAGAGAAAGCAAGTCAAAAGAAAGAAACGATATGGACAATGGCAAACAAATAGAGGACTGCTCAATAGAGAATGGTTATGATATCAAAGGTGAACTTATCCATGCTCTTAACACAATGAAGAAGGTAAGAAATCAACACTCTAAGCTTGAAAGTCAGTTTCAATAATGTGATGAAGAAAGATTATTGCTCATAGAGGACATAGAGAAGTCAAAGGCCAAGGCAAGTAAGTTCAAAGAAAAGTTAGAAGAAAAAATTTTGGAATGTGATAAGTTAGCACAAGAAGTGGATACTCTAAAGAAAGAGTTACAAGACTCCAATATCAAGATGAAGAGTTTCACAAATAGATCTAATAACTTGGATAAGTTCATTTGTGAAGAACAAAGAACATCATGTTCAACAGGTCTAGGTTTTGGAAAGAAACAAGAAAAGGCAAAGTCTACTTCAAGTCTTGAAGAAGAAGAAACAACATCAGAAGAAGATACTTTAGAAGAGGGATTATTAGATGTAAGTGAAAGTGAAACTTCTAAGGATGAGTCAGATTGTAGTGAGTCCAACAAGGACAATGGGAAAAGAAGATACAGATAGAACAATAATCAAAATAGGAGACCAATGAGGTCTAGGTAAGTAAGATTCAATGGGAGATGCTTCTCATGTCACAAGTTTGGGTACATGGCTTCACAGTGCATGTTACATGAAAGACAGGTATATGGAAGAGAACAAATTTTCCAAGGATATTTTTATTCATGTAATGAGTTTGGTCATAAGGCAATAAATTGTAGGATTCATGATAGAAGAAGATATGGCTTCACCAGAAGAAATACTAAGACTATTGCACATCCAAGGAATAATAATATTGAGTGTTATAAGTGCAATAATGATGGTCACATAGCAATATGGTGTAGAGAAAATATTCCAAAAATAGTAACAGGAATATGAACATGAACAAGAACAGGAATATGAACAATAACATGAATAGGAACAGGGATGATGACTCGGAAAGAAACAGTGAGAGAATTCAGAAAAAAGAAAAAGGAAAAGACAAAGGCAGAGAATAGTGCTTTCGGGGAGTAGAAATACTCCCACCCCAGAATTAACCACCTCATGTGGAGGTAGGGGAGGGGCTAAGCTAAGAGGCTTATTTCTTAGCCCTAAGCCCCAAAGGTGACCCTTTGCTATTAATTTCAAAGGGGGAGAGATTTGTGTATTATGGGGAGAGTTTTTGGATATGAAGAGAGATTTGATATCTAAGAGAGCATTGAGCTAGGGGGAGCAAAGCCCCTGGGGGAGCATAAAAGAAGGTCAGTATTCAGTAAAAGGATTTTGGTTGCCATCAATGAGAAAGGGGGAGATTTTTGGACATTTTGAGTCCCTAAGCTGAAATGTTGTCATTGATGTCAATAGAGCAATAAATGTCAAAAGGATCTATGAAGGGTTTTTGTGAAAACCAAGGCAGGGAAAATAAAAGGTTTTATTTAAAACCATGGACAACATATTTGATCTGTATTTTTCTTAAAACCCACATTGGGCTTTCGTTTCGTCGAAAAATGTGTCCCGATGATGGAGTTATTTGAGTTTTAATGTTTGGTTTAAATTTTAATTATTTAAAATTTAAATTCAAATTTAAATGGAAATTTTCCCATCAATGTCATCATGCAATACAATTTTAATATTTTCGTCGACGTCTTCAAAGTGTTATTAAACACTATATAAAGGGGTGGCAATTAAACCAAATAATCATCCTTGCTCTCGTGTGTTAATTGCATTGGAATTCGAAAGAGCTCGTGCGAATTGTTGAAAAGGAAGCAGTGAATAAAGCACAGCGATTTGGAAATCTCAAACGTGGTATGAGGCGTGGCACATTGGCATATCAATTTTGCTAATACTGTGGGTAGCATAAATATCAGGGATCAAATCCTCTTGATGATAGTGTGTGGGAAGCACTTTGGTGCTTTGTACTTTACGACAGGCAAAGGAAGATTAAAGGCCATTTTGGCCTTTGCTTTTCCAACGAGCGCTTTGGCTCGGTTGGAATCTTAGTCATGGCTAAGACGCTCATGGTGTTTGGCGGATGAGGGTTCGAATCCCCTTGAGAGGTATTTACGTTTTTGCCTTTAATAATTTTTATTAGCCTTAAAGTTTGGAGTTATAAGGTATTTAATGGGAATTAAATTTTATCATTAGGGTTGTGATTATTATTACAAAATCATATTTGATTTATATTTTATTTTTATGGAAATGGAGAATTGATTTTAGGAGAAATAAGGAGTTGTTGTTAAAGTGATATTGAGAGATTTATTGTGGGTTATTTTTAATAAGGGTTTTTATTAAAATAGACTTTGGTGGATGTGTTTATGAAGTTGGAGTGAAAAGGGTGTAAATTAAGTTATGATTTTATTGTGATTATTTAAAAGACCACTAACCCTTATTAATATTGAAAAGGAAAGTTGTGATTAAGTGTGGCAGATTTTGTGAACAACTTATTGGCATAAAAAAGGTATGGGCACATTCTCCTATTGATTTTTTGTGGTGGTTGATTTCTGAAATATCATTGGATTAAAAAGGATTAATTGAAGTTTCCTTTGTGAAGATGGTTGGTTGAATGCTTCAAGGTTTTTTTGATTTGTGAGTTGTATTTAAACGTTGTTTCATTATCATTTTTTTGAAGCCCATTTATGATGAAATGAACTTGAACATGATCTAGAAAAGAACATGAGTATCATTGTTATGTGAGACTTGATATAAAGCATTGTTGGAAATATTTTGAGTTGGTTGATACATGCTTGAACTAGGGTTTGTGAGAAAGGGTTGTTCCTTGATGTGATTGGTTGAGTTGAGTTGGTTAAGCCTAGTCAAGTGGATGTGTGAAATAGTTGTTCAAGTTTCATAAAATAAACTATTGTATATTCTTATTTGAGTTGAGATTGAGATTGAAGAATAAGACATATTGAGTCTCTAATAATTCTCTTTATGCTTCTATTGAGTTGAGATTGGGATTTGAGTATAGAACATATAGAGTCTCTAAAAATTCTCTTTATTCTTCTATGAGATTGATTTGATTTGAGATTGATATTTAAGAATAGGATATATTGAGTCTGTAACAATTCTCTTTATGCTTCTATTAAGTTGAGATTGGGATTTGAGTATAGAACATATAAAGTCTCTAACAATTCTCTTTATGCTTATATGAGATTGAATTGAGATATTGATTGTACTTTGAGCTTAGAACATATTGAGTCTCTAAAAATTCTCTTTATGATTCTATGAGATTGAAAAAAAATTTGTGTAAGCTTGTTAAGCAGATTTGAGACAAGTCTTTGAGAAGGCTTGTGGACTATTTTGAGTTAAGCTTTTGTGAAATATTGCTTGAGCATATTTGAGCAAGTCCAAGAGAGGACTTATTGAGAAGATTTGAGCAAGTACAAGAGAGGACTTATTAAACATATTTGAGAAAGTCCAAGAGAGGACTTATTGAGTAGATTTGAGCAAGTCCAAGAGAGGACTTATTGACCAGAATTGAGCAAGTCCAAGAGAGGACTTATTGAGCAAATTTGAGCAAGTCCTAGAGAGGATTTGTTGAGCAGATTTAGACAGGTTTTGTGTGAACCTATTGAGCAGATTTAGACAGGTTTTGTGTGAACCTATTGAGCATATTTAGATAGGTTTTGTGTGAACCTATTGAGTATATTTGATCAGGTTTTGAGAGAACCTATTGAGAAAAATTGTACTAGATTGATTATACTATGTTTAGTGCAAGATATTGAGCAAAACTATGCTAGACCGACTGGACTATGTTTGGTACAGTATTGAGACAGATATTTGGAGGTGACAGAGTATAGAGGACAGAGTCTCAATGGATAGAGATTCAGTAACCAGGACAATTGAAGACAATATCTGAGTGATAAGTCTTCAAGTGGAGAGAGATTCACCAGTCAGTGCAGCATAGATACAGAGTCTTCTAGAATATCACTAGCTAGAGTAGAAGGTGAAATATTTCTCCTATGGAAGATATCCATAAACTTGAGATTAGGGGATCAGCATCTCCTTTGGATAGAAATCCATAAACATTGTAATTTGGGAAGGATTCCCAAGAGATTGATTGAGGAAGTTTTAGTAAAATATTTTCTTTGTGGAGATAGCCCACATTGGGTGAACCACGTTAAAATGGTGTCTCTTATGTGTGTGATGCTTTGTGTGATGTTTATGGTTTAATTAATGCTAAGGATTCTACTTAGAAAAAAAATTATGTTATACTATTCACCCCCCTTCTTAGTATAAGCACATGTTCTTCAGCCTGAAACCTTGCCACTTGTTGAGTGGTATTTTCACCCGATTGTGAAAACACACTCTCCGATAGGATTTGGGTTCTAAATCCTCTGCTTGCAAAGAAATTAAACAAGTAATTTCTCCAAGGTTCCTGTTATGCTAGCATTTTGCATCTGTGTATTAATGATCTCAAATAAAGATATTTAATTAAAATGCTTGGAACACCTTAGTGGTTGCAAGTAACTGAAAACAAGGGGCACTGTGGTTTATTTTATTGTGAAACTTAATGATTGTTCATTGAACCCTTATAAAACAAATGTGATCTGATCCTTATATGACCATGCTGCAACTTCAAAATGAAATTTAATGAAATGCCATAAATGAAGGAATTATTTATGGATTTTGAAGTTTTTTAATTTTTTAATTTTATTTTAATGCTTAAAAGAAATAAAATTGGGACTTCTGAAAAATAAAATACAGCAAAAAGAAAATAAAATGCAAAGAAACAGAAATTAAAATTGCATTTAGTTTGATGCTATCCCGCCCTGGCAAAACCGAAGATGTGAGGTTTCCATGCATGCAACCTAACCTATTGAACCCTGCAAAACACGCACAATCCAAATAAGTTAAGTGCTTGGTCTCTGGGGTTTTATTGTGATCTTTCGATTTAGACATTCGCATGAAGCAACCAAGAGAACTTGCATTCAACTTCACCTATAAGCCTAGAAATCTGAAAAAGGGAAAGATAAACATTAAAACATGCATGCAGAAAATAACTCCTTCTTTCTTGCCAACAAGATGCAAATTTTTGAACACTCCTGCATTAAAGATAAATCCTGTTACAATAGCAGAACATCTGGTTTTCTCAAAACCAGAAAAAGGAAGAAAAACACTCCCGAGCAGGCCCAGAATGGCTTCTCGCCTTAGGCACTGCAACTCTGCCCGTAGCGGTTTCCGACCCTTGTGCCAATCTGCGCCTCTGCTTTTATACTTTCTGGCAATGCTCTCTGTTTCATCCTGTGACGCTTCGCTTCATCTTCCAGATCGCTTCGTTTCACCTTCCCGCCTTTTCGTTGCTTTGAATTCATGCTCGATGTCGAAACGCTTGATCTTCTCTGTGACTTGTAACGCTTCTGCAGCCTTTACACATGTATGCCACGTGTTCCACACTTTTTTGCACGTTCTGTAATGGCTCCATGAAAATCATGACAAAAAATAGCATGCAGCTTTGCTCCTCTACTTTCACCGTGAAAATGCGACATGTCGCGATATCGCGACGTTTTCCTACCAACCTTGCCAACGCAACCTATCGCGAAATCGTGACGTTTTTCAGTTTCGAGCTGTGAGGCTGCTTCCTGTCGTGAAATCGTGACGTTTTTCATTTCCGTACGCCTTGCTATTTTTTCTGTCGTGAAATCGCTACGCTTTTTGTTCGGAGTTGTCTCCCTACATTTGGCCATGAAAACGTGACATGTCTCGAAATCGTGACATATTTTCCATTTCGTACACTTTCGTTGTTGGAGCCGCGAAAACACGACCTGTCGTGATATCGCGATGTTTTCGGCTTCGTACCCCTTTGCCAGCTTTTCGTCGTGAAATCGTGACGCTTTTCTATTTCGGGCCCCTTTGCTATTTCCTGTCGTGAAATCGCGATGATTTTTCGTTCCGTACACCTTGGCTGCAACCTGTCGCGAAATCGTGATGCTTTTTCGCTTCATGCCCCTTTGCTGCTTTCTATCGCGAAATCGTGACGCTTTTCTGCTTTGCCCTGTTTGACTGGTTTGACCCACGATTTTGTGACATGTCACGATTTCGCTACCATTTTCCATTCTTTCTCTCTCCTATCTGGACCGCGACGGAGCAACATGTCGCGATATCGTGACACTTTTCATTTTTGGCAGCGATAGTGCAACACGTCGTGAAATCGTGACACTTTTCATTTTTTGACAGCGATGGCGCGACATGTCGCGATATCGCGACACTTTTTATCCTTGTGCAATTTTGCCCCTTTTTCCTGATTTTTAGCATCTGGGTCACTGAGATCTTCTTTGAAAACATGCAAAAAAGGTGGGTCCCCAATTTTGGGGTGTGTTGTGGATCAGCCACAACAAATGGCGACTCTGCTGTCAAATGCTCTTGAGCATTTTCTTGAGAACCCTACCTGGAAGTATATAAACTCGAAAACATGTGTTAGCACATAATAAATATAAACAAATGCCCATAGATCAAAAATACATGAATCATCAGAATTATTAAGTATCAGCTCGGTGTGTGCAATGTGTTTCATTCCCTATCGTTTGAAATTGATCAACATTCCATCGTCAGTTTTATATGAATGCATATGTGAGATTGTGAATGATTTGTGTAACCTAATAAATATGCTAAGAGATTTTGCTTTTATAAAAGGCATAGTCCTTCTAGTATCATACACAAACATTCAAGATTATCAAACCCTCTTAGGATCAACTATATGTATAATGAATTGCTTTATTATATCCCAAAGTTGGTTATGAGTCCCTACTATCTTGAACCCATGTGCAAGTGAAAGTGAAATCAGAGCTTTGGGAAATCAGACTCCCAACCTAATCGAGATGGGAGTTTAACCCTATTCTTACTACTCTGATTTAGAATTCATTACCTCACTTTGAGCAAAATAATTTAACCAATTATGGAAGAAATGGTCATGCTAGTCTAACCCTTTGGACAATCAGTGGTCTTGTTTTTTAGACAAGACATGTTGCCATGCATGGGCATACTTAACCCCATAATCCAAGACTTATCTTCATTTCTTTGGACCTTGGGGATGACTACCCATCCTTTGCGAGAGGACAAGTAGTACGATCCTTCCAATCCAATATAAATATGAGATGGGAAAAATTAATTTTTTACTTCTTGGACCTTGGGGATGACTACCCATCCTTGCTAGGGACATGTAGTACGATCCTTCCAATCCAAGCTTTGGATAAAAATGGAAAATATTAATTTTATTGCTTAGACCTTGGGGATGACTACCCATCCTTTGCGAGAGGACAAGTAGTACGATCCTTCCAATCCAAGATTTATCATGAAATGAGACATAGGAGCTTTGGGGAATCAGATTCTCAACCTAAGCGAGATGAGAATTTATGCCCTATCCTTACTACTCCATGTAGGTCAAATCAAAGCTTTGGGGAGTTGGATCCTCAACCTAAGTTCGATGAGGATTTAGCCCTATCCTTACTACTCCGATTTTAGGCTTTAAGCTTTATGGAAGTGGTCAAAACCACTGTTTTAAGGATCATGTTGCATAATAGGATAGACATGAAATACTTCTTTCGCCCAACCTTTTCTTCCAAGCAAGGTTTTGATCATTTTGCTCAAGATCCTTTTTAATGTGTATAAAATGTGCTTGGTTCTAGATATCTCAAGACTCGGTTCCCAACCTTAGGATTTTCTTCTTATTTATGTGATAGCATAACCTTAAGAGGATTTGACACACTTTAATGATTTGTATTTGAAATGCATTTGCAACTAAGATGGCATGTATGTGCAAAGTGAGATGTAATATGAATGCATTGTCTTTTGAAATGCAGATGAAATATTGCCATATAAAATTGACTACTTCATGCATCACAAGTTTCAAACGATACTATTTAAATGTTTGTGTTACTTGTGGAGCTTCTACAACACAATTCCAATGTTTCATATTTCCCCGATCTAGAACATAAGTTAGCATCTCAAGGCAACTTTTTCATCATCATTTTTTTTTTTTTATAGACAAACAAAACATGTCAAATAAACACACAACTTTAAATTAAAACTTATTCAATCCAAAACCAAACAGCAATCCCAAAAATGAAAATTTGAAAACACAAACCAAAACCAAACCCAAAGTAACTTCAAAAACGATCTTGAAAACACAAACCAAAACCCAAAAAACCAAAATCTATATACAAATGTACAATATAATACAAGATGATGCAAAGCTTGGATTATCACTTTCCTGGATCCCAAACATGATTAGAACATTTCAACAAAAATATAACATGATATGCATGCCAAATGTTGTGGGAATCCAACACAAACAAGACTAGACCAAACAATGCAACAAATTTCCACTTGCCATGCTCACCATACCAATTTGATTTAGTTCCAATAATACTCCCATAGGTGAGCATCAAATTACTAAAATGATTAGACAATAAATGATTTTCAATTTTATCTTGTCTATTCTTTAAAATGTAAACTTCATAATTCCCTCCTTGATTTAGAATTAGGCTATCTTTTTCAAATATGCAATTTTGTAAGTAGGAGCCTATTTCTACAAATTTCAAAGCCAAATCATTTTCCAAATTTGTAGGCCAATCAAATTTGTGTAACAATTTACAAGCATCTAGGATATTTACTAAATTAGGATCATTAAAAGTTTTTATCCTAGATTCAATTAGTAATTGTTGATGAATTTGATTTAACAATTCAAGTGCATCAACTTCTTTTCCATTCATTAAAACAATGTTATTAAAGGTGTGATTAAAAATTATACCTTGTTTTTCATTTACCTTTAATGACATTTCACCATAAACATTATTTAAATTCAAAATATGGTCATCCTTTTCAATCCTCAAACATTCTTGGTCAAAGTGTATGTCCCATGACTCATCTTGATGATCCTTCATTTGAGTTGCTTCCAATTGATCCATCTCTTTGTCATTTGGTTCTAATTCTTTGTTCACTATCCATGGTATCTCTTCATTTGAATCCTCAAAATCATCATGCAAACTTGCATCCACACTTTCAATGAATTTATATTCAACATGATCAAATTTTGTCCCCTTTTCAAATCTTGTGAATATGATATCTTCATATGATGTAGAAGGTTCAACATCCTGCATATCAAGTAAAATATGAGTTTTATCTATAGGGATGTGAGAAAAGAATGCATCATCATATCTCCCCCAACCATTGTAAAAATCGTCATCCAAATCCATAGAATGAAAATCCATGATGTTTGTGACATGATCTCTTGATTCATTCATAAATTCTTTTTCTTCTTTGTCCTTGGTAATAGAATCATTATAATCTTCCAAAATTTGATGAGATTTGAAACCCTCTTCCAAAACATCCTCAAATCGTACAGGAGTTGTAATATCTTCCTTTGAGTAGGCAATTATGTTGTCCTGTATATCAATAGGCACACGAGTTTCATTAGTAGTTTTGGAATGAGTAAAATCTTCCCACTTCTTCCAAGCATCATAATAATCATCTTTCAAAATCAAGTGGTGACGTTCAACTATTTCTTCAACATCTTCCAATTCATCAATGTGCTTCTCATCAAATTCATCTTCACCTTCCTTAGATGGTTCAATTATTTCCAAAAGTGGGTTATTTCTTGAATTCAAATTTATAAGGCTATCATTGTCCAAATTAGTAACCCATGATTCATTATCATAATTTGGAGGGTGAAGAATTTCTTGATCTTTAATTTTACACGTCTCATCAATAGTATCTTCCAAGAACAAGTGGTGAAATTCTATCATATCTTCAAATTTATTTATTGATTTTCTTTCCATTTCACTTTCAACCACTTCATTCAATTCTATGGTGGGTTCCATCCATTCACATATATCAAACATTGTTGAATTTAGAACCCCTTCATCCGGATAATCGTGTATCTCTACATGATCCTCACTAGTGGATGTTGTCTTAGCAATTTGCACCTCCTCTTGGACTACATCTAAGGTGGTCATAAAATTTGGGTATTCAAATTCATCCCCTTGATCATTCACCTTAGGTATCATTGGAGTGGAGGGTGCTATGTTTGATGGTTGGTGTAGGTTGGCATCAAAAGAACAATCTCTCATGTGAACATGTTGTGCCTTTTCTTCTTCAAGACCTTGCCGTTCTATCTCTTCTAAGACCTCATGGATTTTCTCTAGAGACAAGCCACTCAGCTTTTCCTCAATGAGTGAAGCAAGTGTGGGGTGTATGGCTCCTAGGTATACTTCCATGGCTTCCTCTTCTAATGTGTTAAAATTTTCCCACATTTGGGAGTGCAACTCACGAAATCTTTCATTGAATTGACTCAAGGATTCATTAGGCTCCTTACACATGGAGGTAAACTGATTTTTCAAGATTTCTAAGTCAACCTGATTACCAAAATGATAAAGATAGGCTGCTTCTAATTGTATCCAAGAAGTCCTAACCTCCATGGGTAGTTGGCTGTACCAAAAGAATGGTTTATCTTCCAAAATGTATGCAAATAACTTACAAGCCACCTCCTCATAGAAAATCTGGAATTTACATAATGTATCCTTGTAGACATGCAGTTTTTGCAAGTATCCTAGTGGCACCTCTTGATTAAAACACCGTAAAAAATCCAATAACATTGTAGGAATTTGATAGGGTACCACAGGTATAGATAAACCCTCATAATGATCCTCTATCATTGATACCATTCTCTCTCTTAGAGACACTATTTCAGCTCTCAGGGATACCATTTGCTCCTCAAGTGTTGCCATTAGTGAACTCAGAATGTAATTTTAGAACCAAATCTGTTGAATATTCAACCTGCAATATATAAAAAAAATCAAGTTAGCATCAACCAAGAGATGTAATTATTAAAATCAAATGTCAAGTAATTGCATGAGACCAAAATTTTCTAAATTAAATCAAATCACATATTTCTGTATGAACAATCAGAAAAGTGTTAGAATAATATACAACATACCTGAATTGCTTAAAATAGAACAAGTAAATAAATTCAGGCCGTCCTTTTTACAATCGACTGAGTGTTAGAGGACAAGCATAAAAAATTTAAATTTAAATAACACTAAAATAAACCCGTTCGGCCCTCCTAGCACCAATCCGTTGAGTGGTGTTAGAGGCCGAAGATGCTAATCAAATGGACTTGAAATATTTAGCAATGTAAAGCTCTCAAACAATTAAAAACCCGTAGCATCTAAAATCATGATAAAATAAACTTTTCATGCCCTCCTTCTAGCGCCAATCTGTTGAGTGGTATTTTCACCCGATTGTGAAAACACACTCTCCGATAGGATTTGGGTTCTAAATCCTCTGCTTGCAAAGAAATTAAACAAGTAATTTCTCCAAGGTTCTTGTTATGCTAGCATTTTGCATCTCGTGTATTAATGATCTCAAATAAAGATATTTAATTAAAATGCTTGGAACACCTTAGTGGTTGCAAGTAACTGAAAACAAGGGGCACTGTGGTTTATTTTATTGTGAAACTTAATGATTGTTCATTGAACCCTTATAAAACAAATGTGATTTGATCCTTATATGACCATGCTGCAACTTCAAAATGAAATTTAATGAAATGCCATAAATGAAGGAATTATTTATGGATTTTGAAGTTTTTAATTTTTTTATTTTATTTTATGTTAATGCTTAAAAGAAATAAAATTGGGACTTCTGAAAAATAAAATACAGCAAAAAGAAAATAAAATGCAAAGAAACAGAAATTAAAATTGCATTCAGTTTGATGCTATCCCGCCCTGGCAAAACCGAAGATGTGAGGTTTCCATGCATGCAACCTAACCTATTGAACCTGCAAAACACGCACAATCCAAATAAGTTAAGTGCTGGTCTCTGGGGTTTTATTGTGATCTTTCAGATTTAGACATTCGCATGAAGCAACCAAGAGAACTTGCATTCAACTTCACCTATAAGCCTAGAAATCTAAAAAAGGGAAAGATAAACATTAAAACATGCATGCAAAAAATAACTCCTTCTTTCTTGCCAACAAGATGCAAATTTTTGAACACTCCTGCATTAAAGATAAATCCTGTTACAATAGCAGAACATCTGGTTTTCTCAAAACCAAAAAAAAGGAAGAAAAACACTCCCAAGCAGGCCCAGAATGGCTTCTCGCCTTAGGCACTGCAACTCTGCCCGCAGCGGTTTCTGACCCTTGTGCCAATCTGCGCCTCTGCTTTTATACTTTCTGGCAATGCTCTCTGTTTCATCCTGTGACGCTTCGCTTCATCTTCCAGATCGCTTCGTTTCACCTTCCCGCCTTTTCGTTGCTTTGAATTCATGCTCGATGCCGAAACGCTTGATCTTCTCTGTGACTTGTAACGCTTCTGCAGCCTTTACACATGTATGCCACGTGTTCCACACTTTTTTGCACGTTCTGTAACGGCTCCATGAAAATCGTGACAAAAAATAGCATGCAGCTTTGCTCCTCTACTTTCACCGCGAAAACGCGACATGTCGCGATATCGCGACGTTTTCCTGCCAACAGCCTTGCCAACGCAACCTGTCGCGAAATCACGACGTTTTTCAGTTTCGAGCTGTGAGGCTGCTTCCTGTCGTGAAATCGTGACGTTTTTCATTTCGTACGCCTTGCTATTTTTTCTGTCGTGAAATCGCTACGCTTTTTGTTCCAGGCTGTCTCCCTGCATTTGGCCGCAGAAACGTGACATGTCACGAAATCGTGACATATTTTCCATTTCGTACACTTTCGCTGTTGGAGCCGCGAAAACGTGACCTGTCGCGATATCGCGACGTTTTTCGGCTTCGTACCCCTTTGCCAGCTTTTCATCGTGAAATCATGACGCTTTTCTATTTCGGGCCCCTTTGCTATTTCTGTCGAAGGAGTTTTTCCTTGGGCGACCCCCGTCGCGAAATCGCGACGCTTTTTCGCTTCATGCCCCTTTGCTGCTTTCTGTCGCGAAATCGCGACGCTTTTCTGCTTTGCCCTGTTTGACTGGTTTGACCCACGATTTTGTGACATGTCACGATTTCGCTACCATTTTCCATTCTGCCTTTCTCTCTCCTATCTGGACCGCGACGGAGCAACATGTCGCGATATCGCGACACTTTTCACTTTCTGGCAGCGATCGCGCAACACGTCGCGAAATCGTGACACTTTTCATTTTTCGGCAGCGATGGCGCGACATGTCGCGATATCGCGACACTTTTTATCCTTGTGCAATTTTGCCCCTTTTTCCTGATTTTTAGCATCTGGGTCACTGAGATCTTCTTTGAAAACATGCAAAAAATGTGGGTCCCCAATTTTGGGGTGTGTTGTGGATCAGCCACAACACCACTAATCCCACTGACTGTACTATGTCTGGTCTTGTAGCTGTAACATACAATAAGCTACCAATCATAGATCTGTATAATCTCTGATCTACCTCTGGAGATTCATCATCCTTACTTAACTTGCATCCTGTGACCATGGGGGTACTTACCGGTTTACAATCTTCTAACTTGAATTTCTTTAACATTTCTTTTATATACTTGGCTTGTGAGAGAAATACCCCTTTCTCTGATTGTGAAATCTGAAGTCCAAGAAAGAAGGACAATTCACCAAGCATAGACATCTCAAATTCATTTTGCATGTTCTTAGAAAATTCTTTACACATCTTATCATTGTTTCCCCCAAAAATGATGTCATCAACATAAACAACCACAATTAGTAGATCATTCCCTTCATTTTTGATGTATAAATTATTGTCTGCTATTCCTTTTTTGAATCCCTGTTCCTGAAGATACTTATCCAATCTTGAGTACCATGCTCTCGGAGCCTGCTTTAGACCATACAGTGCCTTTTTCAATCTGCATACATGATCTGGTTTATCTTCTAATATGAATCCCTCTGGCTGTTCAATATAAACTTCTTCTTCTAGAACACCATTTAGAAATGTTGACTTAACATCCATCTGATATACCTTGAAGTTTTTGAAACTTGAGAAGGCTAAAAACATTCTTATGGCTTCAATCCATGCAACTGGAGCAAATGTCTCATCAAATTCAATTCCCTCTACCTGTGCATAACCTTTGCATACTAACCTTGCTTTATTCCTGACCACTTGTCCATCTTCATTTAACTTGTTTTTGAATACCCATTTTGTGTCGATCACATTTTTGTCCTTTGGTCGTGGAACAAGTTCCCAAGTCTTGCTTTTCTCTATCTGATCTAATTCCTCATCCATTGCCTTAATCCAAAACTTATCCTCACTTGCCTGAGTGAAGTCTTTTGGCTCAATCTTAGATAGCAAAGAAAAATTTGCTTGTTGAGATGGTGTTATTATCCTTCTCCTTGTCTGTCTTTCATCTGGATTCCCAATGATTTGCTCTTTTGGATGATGCTTCTGTACATATCTGGATGGAGTTTTAGGAAGAAGTCTTTGTGTTTCTTCTTCTTATTTATCTGATTCCTCATGAAACTCCTCTTGACAACTTCCATCTTCCTGATACACAATTTGTTGAACTGGTTCTCTTGAATCTATCTTCTCATCAATTGTTACATTTATACTTTCTACCATAGTACGTGTTCTCTTGTTGAAGCATCTATAGGCTTTACTCCTTGAGGAATAACCAAGAAAAATTCCCTCATCACATCTTGGGTCAAACTTGCCTAAGTTTTGATCTTCTCGTCTTATGTAACACTTGCTTCCAAAAATTTTGAAGTGTTTTACAGTGGTCGATCTTCCTTTCCAAAGCTCATATGGAGTCTTGTGATGGTTTACCCTCATTTGAGCCCTAGTGATTATGTATATTGTTGTGTTGACTTCTTCTCTCCAAAATCCATCTGAGAGCTTAGACTCATTTAGCATAGCTCTAGCCATATTCTCAACAGTCCTATTTTTCCTTTCAACTACTCCATTTTGTTGAGGAGTTCTTGCTGCTGAGTATTCTCTTTTGATTCCATGTTGTTCACAAAACTCTACAAATTCATTTGAGGTAAATTCTCCTCCTCTATCAGATCTCAGACACTTAATCCTTTTTCCAGTTTCATTTTCAACCAATTCCTTAAATGCTTTGAATTTTTCAAAAGCCTCTGACTTCTCTTTCAGAAAAGCTACCCAAACCATTATGGAGTAATCATCTATAAACAATATGAAGTAACTTTCACCCTGAATACTTTGTGTTCTGGTAGGACCACATAGATCAGTATGTATTAGACTCAATGGCTCAGATGACATATATCCTTTTGACTTAAAACTTGTTCTAGTTTGCTTTCCATGTTGACAAGGTGCACAAATTGTGTTTTGTGGTCTTCTTATCTTGGGTAAATCTCTGACAACCTGCTTATTGCTTATGTTGACTATGTTGTCAAAATTCAAGTGACCCAATATTCTATGCCATAACCAACTCTCATCTTCTTGTGATAGAAAGCACTTTTCCCCTTTGATCTCACTAAGCATGTATAGATTATTTGGAGTTCTTTTTGCATTGGCAATGACTTTCCCAGTTTCTGATTTTCTTATCTCACATCTATCTGGGTGGAAAGTAACCATATACCCCTGATCACAAAGTTGACTTATACTTAGCATATTATGTTTTAACCCTTTAACATACAACACATTTTCTATTTTTGTTTTCCCATTATCTAAACTTAGAGTTCCTCTTCCACCAATCCTTGTTGATCCATTATCACCAAAACTTACTGATCCTCTATTGGTTTCTTTTAGAACAATGAATTTGTCTTTGTCTCCTGTCATGTGACTAGAGCAACCACTATCAAGATACCATTGTTCTTCCTTATCCTGAGCATGAAGGGTTGTTTGAACTAACATTGATCTAGCCTTAACATTTTTCCTTCCATATTTCCTAGTTGTTGAGATTGTTTTTCTAGACTCAGGAAGTATCATCTTACACCATCTAGCCTTGTGCCCAAAATTATTGCATTTGTAACATATGATATCATTATCCATAAGAGGTGCAAAAGAATTGAAATTTCTATTGACATTGTTTCTTGCATGACTAATACAGTGTACTACTCTATGACCATATTTATTACAAGAAAAGCAATGACCATGGAAGAAATTTTGTAACCTGCTTGGATGCCTTTTGGATTGTGGTGGAGTGCTTCTCCTTTTGGAATTAACTCTCATCCAAGGTTCTTCTTTGCTTTCTTCCTTAGCTTACCTATATTTGTTTGAAGTTTCTGCTTCTTGAAGACTTGATTCCTCTTTCTGTTTCTCATACTCTACATCTTGTAGTGCCTTGGTCCTTTCAACTTCATTCCTTAGGTAGACAATTTCTGCTTCCAATATTTCACATTATGTTTCTCTGGCTCTTAATAGATCTGTTATATCCTGCTCAATTTTCTTTCCTTCTTCTACCTTTACCTTGAGTTCTGTGAGATTTTGTAGAAGTTCTATCCTTGCTTCTTCCTCCTCTTGAATTTGTTCCTTCAAGCTTGAATTATTTTCTCTAATTCTTTCCAATTTTCTGAGAGCAGCAAAGAATTCTTCTTTTATATCAAACATGGTCTCTTCTTCATTTTTTGAAGTCATGTGTGTTTCTGATGGATCCTCCTCCAAGTTGTTAGTCTTTTCATGGAGAGACCCACTCTGATACCAATTGAAGAACATGTGCTTATACTGAGAGGGGGGTGAATAGTATAAGATAAATATTTTTGCTTTTTAATCCAAATAATAGCATCAACAATATTAAAGTAGTAAACATCACACAAAGCATCACACACATGAGAGACATGATTTTACGTGGTTCACCCAATGTGGGCTACTCCACGGAGAAAATATTTCTTATAAATTTTTCTCAAATAAATTCTCTTGGGAATCCTTTCCCTACAATGTTTATGGACCTCTATCCAAAGGAGACACCAATCCCCTTGATCAAGTTAGTGGATCTCTATCCACAGGAGACACCAATCTCCTAACTCTGCTCTGGTTGGTGATCCTCTAGAAGACCTCTGCCTCCACTACCCTTAGCAAATGGAACTCTATCCATAGAAGACACCTATCCTCCCTACTCTGGTTGGAGACCTCTGTCCTCAACTCTATCACCTCCAAAGCTCTATCTCAAATCTATACTAAACACAGTCCTTTGGTCTAGCACAAATCTATCCTCAATATCTGTCTCTGGTCTGGCACAAACCTATCCTCAAATCTGCACCAAAATCTATCCTCGAATTTGTCCTCAAGCCTTAACTCAAAGCTTGACTCAATCTCAAATCAACTCTATTGGATCTGCCCCAAACCTTAACTCAAGGTTTGAACAAATCAATCAATCAACTCTGCTCTCAAGTCTTCTCAAAGACTTGTCTCAAATCTGCCTTGTAAGCTTCCACAAAAGCTCACACCAATCTATCCTCAAGTCCTCTCTAGAACTTGTCCAATCTGCTCAATAAGTTCTCACAAGAACTTATCCACATCTGCTCTCAATATGTATTGTAAGCTTCCACAAAAGCTTACCCAAATCTATCCACAAGTCTTCTCAAAGACTTACCTCAAATCTGCTCAACAAGTCCACACTAGAACTTGTCCAATCTCATAGAAACATAAAGAGAATTGTTAGAGACTCAATATATTTCACACTCATCAATACTCAATCTCTTTCTCAAATCAATTTAGAATATAGAATAGTTTGTTTTATAGAACTTGAACAATCACTTCACACATCCACTTAACTAGGCTCAACCAACTCTACTCACCAATCACTCAATGAAACAATCCTTGCTTACAATCCCTAGTCCAAGCATATGAACCTTCACTCAAAATGTTTCCAACAATGCTTATCAACCAATCTCACATAACAATGATACTCATGTTCTTTTCAAACCCTAGTTCAAGTTCTTCACACAACCAATGGCTTCAACAACAATGCTTATAAAACAAGGTTTTAACAACAACTCTTTATTCCAGAAAACCTTGAAGCATTAACTCAACACACTCAATAAGGAGACCTACTTAAGTCCTTTTCACTCCAAACTTGTTTTCCAGAAAACCAACCAATCAACTCAACTATGGAAGAATATGCCCATACCTTTTTCTTGATGATGAAGGAACCTCAAAAATCTGCCACAACCACAAACACTTCTTTGCCAAGCTCAAAGAAGTTATAAGATGATAAACTCTCTCAAAGATACAATGTAAATATCAAAACTTACATACACCTTATTACTCCATCTTAAAGAAATCATCCATCAACAATAATTGACCAAACACACCTTACTCTTCTCAATATTGCAATAATTGATTAAGTCACTTTACCAAATATATGCAATAAATCAATTTTTAATTCCCTAAGGTAAAAGCAATATTACCCTAGTAAATTTCCATTTACCACTTAGGTAAATATCATAACCAATTTACCCCTTATCTCTCCCTAGCCTTAGCAAAGCAAAGAATAATTTTTATTTCTATTAACAACCCTTATCTCTCCACAACCTTAGCAACTTAATCAAAAATTAAATCAAAAATATAAAAACCTTTTATATCTCCCACTCCATGTTTCATGGGATTCGATCTTGCACTCTCTCCCTTGCTAGCGCCTTGGCCACGGCTTGCTAGCCATGTGAGCCAAGCGCTCACGTGCCCACTAAAAGCGCAGAAGGCGCTTTAATATTTCATCGAATCCTTTAGAGCCCTTGGCTCCCTTCTCCTCTTGCCACGTAGCGTGTTCGATGCGTTCCTTTCTCACTGAATGCACGAGCCTTTTGTTCGCTGCTCCTTGGCACTTTCTCCATGAATCTTAGCATGATTTTCGATGTGGAAATAATCGAAGGAAATTCGAATACTTGGTTTTGAACTTAGGCAAAGGTTTAAATACCTTTTGCCTTCCAAATATTGCACGTCGATGGTGTATTAAACTTGGACGTCGATGCCTTTATAATATGCATAATTAATTTATAAATCATTTAAATTCTATTTAGAATTTAAATTTTATAAATTAACTTTGTAACCTTTGGCTTTATAAAAATTAAAGCCTCCTTGGGGGTTAAATAAAAACTTTTTGTTGCTCATAATGATTTAATAAAAAATCATTTTGCCACCATGGTTTTAATAAAAACCCTTTATTTTTGCCTCACATAATATAAAAATAATATTATGACATCTTTTCAATCAACCTCTCGCATTATTCCTTTTGACCTTTTGACATCAACTGTAGCTTATTCCTTGACATCAATGACAACTTTGACTCAAAATATCCAACAGATGTGGCTTTGTGGGAAGCTTCAACTTCTTGACAATGGATCTCATGATTAGATTCTTCTATGAGTCCTTATATATGATACAATCCACATAAAAATCATGTAAGGTGGGCTCTAGTGACAAACAAATGGTCACAACCCCCTTGTGCCAAAACATTCATCATGAGGGTAACTTTGTTTAGTTTACCTTTTAAAGCAAGATATTATTTTTCTATCCTTGTAGTCATAATGAGATCAACCTATGGTTCCTCATATGTAGGTTGTACAATTAGGGACTTCTTCTTCTTCATTCTTTCAAAAGTAAAGCATTTAGACTTTGTATGTTCATGATTTTTACAAAAATTACAATACATTGAAGAAGAAGGATATTTAGAGTGAGAATAAGAAGAATGTGCTTTAGGAGAAGTGGGAGGAGAAGAATAATGAGGGGAAGAATGAGAATTGTTCTTCACCTTTTGTTGATGTTGATTCATGCCTTTGGAATTGTTATCTTGTCGACATCTATAATAGGTACCAACTTTCTCCTTTGCGAGAGTGGCATGCTTGAATGCCACATCCAAAGTGAGAAAATCATTGAACTTGATTTTCGTAAAAATCTGATCTTGCAATCCACAAGTGAACTTGTTAATCAAATCCTTTTCTGAATCTTTCACACCAAGAAGAACTCTTAGCCTATTGAATTGAAAATGTAGTTAGCAACTAGCATATTATAGGATTACCTCAATCTATACCACTTGGTTGTGAGGTCACTTTAGTCATTTGGTGGGAAAATATGTTTTTCATAATTTGGATCAATTTTTTCCAAGTCATGGAAACATTATGGCTTTGTATTTCTACAATCAAAATGTTTTCTAAGCCTATGAGTTTGACTATGGCAAAAGCAACTTGTTTATCTTCACGGATTTCAACATAAGTGAACCAATTTTGCATATCTAAAATCCATGTAGACAAGACATCAGGATCCCTTGATCCGTCAGACAGTTTGACCTCACATTTTGCTTTGTTGGTATGATTGTGATAGATTTTGGCATCACCAAGAGTTAATTGGACAACAATATCTTTCACTTTATCTGCTAAAATAGCTACTGCAAAAGTAATGTTTTCCATATTTATTTTGAGGTCAAAAACCATTTGATTACGTGTATATGCCACACTAGGAGGATTGCAAATGTTTACAAGAACTATCTTGGCTCTTAGGAATAAATTTTTAGGTTTCCTAATGCACAATTTACCTAGATTACAAATTGCCATTTACAAAATAGGTAAATCTAGTGCTTCAATTTTACACAATGGGTGCAAATTACAAAAATTACGTTTCAGTTTGAAGTGGTAAAAATAAAATATTAGCACTAAAAATTTCCAATGTTAGCCCTTAATTTTGTAAAAATATGATTTTGGAGGTAAAATAAATTGGTAAATTTACAAAATTCCTATTGAAATTGCAAAAATATTGTAAACATTCACATTTGATGCCCAAAAATTTGAATTTTGAATGCTAAATTGGTGGCAAAAATTGTTTCCTCTAGCAAAAAATTATTTTTTATCAGCGGGGTGGTAGGTTAAACAGGACGCAATATGGTCAATGGTTTAATCAACAGGTAAAGTCATGCATGGAACAGAACCACCAAGTGTTGCATAAGATCAACACCTGCTTTGAAGGCAAAAACAACCTTTAGGTCTTGTGAACAATGCCAAATAGATGCTCTAACACACGCACAAGGCACTGCTAGTGGGTGACCACTATAAGGTTATCACTCTACAATGGGCGTGTCTACCCTTTTAAATTCTCCTTCAAGCTTCTTACTACTCGATGCAGGATTAATCCATAATAGATGAAATAGAAACCACCCAAAATTTAGAGCCACCACGTGGAGTACAACAACTACATCCCAAGTTTAAATAGTGCATAGCAGGTCCATGTATGAGGTTCTTCCACTTGGTGCGAGAGTACCTACGCCTACAACTGGTGCAACCGTTGGAATATGACCCAATGTTTCACCATGAGGTGGTCACAATTACACTATTGAGCTTCAACACTTTTGAATACCCCATTGGCCTTCACAGGGCTGATGTGGGATATTAAATCCTAAATAAAACTCATAATCTTGCTTCGAAAGATCGTTGATGATGTGAATATGTCAAAAAAGACTTTTGGTGCTAGAACTACATTACCATCATCAAAAAATGTCATAAAATACTAGAAGTGCACCTGCCAATGAATGCTTGCCATGTGTCGACCTCAGATTTGGAATTTGTTTTAGGATTTTTCTTCGTGCATTTTTATTGGTTAGGATAAAACCATAGGGTGATTTTAATTTTTCTGCATCGAATTCTTTTACCATGATCATCTTCACCTGCAATCTGATTCAGCTATGTTTTGATGTATACTCTACAACTATAATGTTGCACTCAAGTTTCTTGATGGTGGTTGTAGAGGATTACAAAATTCCATGGCCTTCCTCAAGTGCAATCTCTTATCACTGCTTAAATTTTCTATCATGATCTATTTCATCCATGATCACATTATTATTTTGGGTTGCAATCAGTGAGGCTCCAATTATATCTCCAAAAACTTCTCTATGGAGTGGTTGGATGGTATGTGTTGTGGGTGATCCACAACACACCCCAAAATTGGGGACCCACCTTTTTTGCATGCTTTCAAAGAAAACTGCAGTAGCCCAGATGCTAAAAAATCAAGGAAAAAGCAAAAATTTCACAAAAGAGAAAAAGTGTCGCGATATCGCGACATGTATCGCGACATGTCGCTCCGTCGCGGCCAGAAATGAAAATTTGTTGCGATATCGCGACATGTCGCTCCGTCGCGGCCAGAAATGAAAAGTTGTCGCGATATCGCAACATGTCGCTCCGTCGCGGCCAAAAATGAAAAGTTGTCGCGATATCGCGACATGTCGCTCCGTCGCGGCCAGAAATGAAAAGTTGTCGCAATATCGCGACACGTTGTTGCTCAGAAAAAGAAAGTGGTCGCGATATTCCGACGTGTTGCTGCAGTGGAACGGAAAAATGTCACGATTTCACAACGTGTTGTGAAATCACGGTTCTTAGAGGAGAAAGAAAGACAAAATGGAAAGATGTTGCAAAATCGTGACATGTCATAAAATCACGGTCAAACCAGTTAAACAGGGCAAGGCACTAAAGTTGTCACGAAATCATGACATGTCTCATTTTTGCTATTCACGACGACTGACAAGCTAAGCAAGGGAAATGTGTCGCAAAATCGTGACATGTCGCGTTTTCACGACCAAGAGCAGCCAAAATGAACGTAGAAGAAAAACGTCACGATATCGCGACATGCTATTTTTGGTCACGATTTATAGGGGGCCATTATGGAACATGCAAAGAAATGCGGAACACATGGCGTACAGGTGTAAGGGCTACAGAAGCGTTACATTTCACGAAGAAGATCAAACGTTCGACATCCGAGCAGAAAGTCAAAGACAACGAAGAGGCGGGGAAGACAAAACGATGCAATCTAGGAAATGAAACGAAGCGTCATAGCATGAAGCATAGAATCGCACCAAAAGGTTAAAAAGCAGAAGCACAGGACGGGTGCAGGGGTCAAAAACTATTCAAAGAATATTGCAGGAATGAAGGCAAGGCCTTGACACTGGGTTTTTCCTAGATATTTTCCTTCCACATGGACTGGGCGGAAACCGCTGCGAACAGGGTTGCAGAGCTGGAGTTGATAGGCTATTCTGGGCCTACTTTGGAGCGTTTTTCTTCCACAGACTGGTTTGGAAAAACCAGACATTCTGCTATTGTAAAATGACATATTTTTAATGCAAAAGTATTCAGAAATTTGCATCTTGTGGGCAAGAAAGAAGGAGATCTTATGTGCATGCTATGGATTTAATGTTTATTATTTTACTTTCTTTTAGATTTCGGATTTATAGATAATGTTAAATACCACCTTTGTGGGTTACATTAGTCGAATATTTGAAATCTAAACTTTATTTTGTACCCTAGGAACTAGCACTTAGTCTATGGGGATTATGCATGTCATGCAGGTCCAATAGGTTAGGTTGCATGCATGGAAACTCATATCTTCAGTTTTGTCAGAACAGGATAGCATCATACTGAATGTATTTTATTTTCAGTTTCTACATTTCATTTTCATTCTTTCTGCATTTTGTTTATTTTCTTTTATTTTCCAGAAGCTTTAACTTTTCAAGGCATTAAAATAAACATCTAAAAAATATCAAAATCTAAAAAAGCAATGAACAATCACTAAAGTTTCATGGTGAAATAAACCACAGTGCCCCTTGTTAACAGTTACTTGCAATCACTTAGGTGTTCCAAGCATTTAGATTGAATATATTTATTTAAGATTACTAATACATATATGCAAATGCTAATATAGCGGAGACCTTGGAGAAATTACTTGTCTAATTTCTTTGCAAGAGGGGATTTAGAACCCAAATCCTATTGGAGAGTGTGTTTTCACAATCGGGTGAAAATACCACTCAACAGATTGGCGCTAGAAGGAGGTTACTGAATGGTTTATTTCATTATTCTAACGCTTTTTGATTGTTCATACAAGAATAATATGTTTGGAATAAGGTGTTTTGATTATGCATTGTTTTGGAATACAGCTTTGTCATGGTTCCTTCTTTCATTCATGACTAACAAATTGGTTTTGAAATTTTTCTTTGAGTTTCATTAGTGGAGATTTTCATGATTTACCCAAGAACATAGAAAAACATTTGCCCAAATTTAAGCACAATGGTCCAACATCAGCCGAGGAACATATTCAAGCCTATGTGGATATCCTAATTAGATGGAATGTTGAACATGAGGATGTGGCATGTAGAATGTTTCCTGGAACCCTGGATGAGGTGGCATATGATTGGTACATAAATTTACCCTTTGGTTCTATTACATCTTGGACACAATTGAAAGATGAATTTATCAATCAATTTAGGTTTTTCATTGATCCTCTCACGATATTTCAACAATTTGCTTCTTGCAAAAGAGAACCTAATGAGCCAGTGAGAAGTTTCAACTTGAGGTTTCGAAAGCTTTATGCGAGATTAATTTCTCCCTATACTATTGAGGATAGTGATGCTCTTCAAATATATTTTTGAGCATTAGATCCATTATTTGCCATGTTCATTAGGATGAATCCCTTGGTTACTGATCTGGCATCGGCCTACGCAGAAGCTATGACTGTAGATCAACAATTAAGGCCGCAAGGTTATGAAATGGAGCAATCAACTATGGTAGGACAACTAGGGGCTTGCAATCAAACCTCGATGGTAAATCAAGCATGGGCACAACAAAATTTGATATTAAATGTTTTTCCCTACAATCAACTTTATCCTACCATGCCGACTTATGCTCCCACTTATGCTTATACAAGTACTTCCATCCATCCAACTATGCCTCAATTAGAGAATCATGTGGTCACTCAGGGAACTATCACAACAAATGTTCAAGCTCATTCCGTGGATATCAATCCAACTAATCCTACTACTTCTACCACTCAACCCAAAGATTTCGTATCGGAAGTAAAAGAGCAACAGAAAGTGGTTAAGAAGGTATGTAGGCGTGTTCCACCGCAAAAACGAGCACATCAATGTATGCATCCAAATCATCCTAGGAATAAAATTCATAATGCTGATCTTAATGATATTTCATATTATGCCTCTTCAAATGATACAAGAGATTTTGAGGTGACTCACGTTGAAGTGAATACCTATTTGAAATGTCTTGAAGAGCATGAAGATTTTGGTGAAGAAATTCTATGGATGGGTAATAAGAAGTTGGAACCAAATAATCACCATCCTGTTTTGGAAAATAAATATCCAGAATCATTACCCAAAAAGGAGGATTTGGATGAACAAACTTGTGTGGATATGATTTGGGTAGATGTACTTGCAAAGGATTGGAGCAGCTATATGACATAGAATTCAAAAATCGATCCCATTGTAGAAGCGCCTAAGTCATTACAAGTGGCTAAAAATAAATTTGAATTAAAATCAACAAATGAAGTTGAAGACATGATTGATTTTCACCACTTGTTCTCAAAATACACTGAGGATGATGCTCTCGAGAGTGATGACCAAGAGGATCCACACCTTCCAAATTGTGATAAAGTTGAATCATGGGTTACAAATTTGGATTATGATAGATTTACCAATTTGAATTCAAGAAATAACCCACTTTTGGAAATAACGGGACCATCTAAGGAAGGTGAAGATGAGTTGGATGAGAGACAAGTTGATGAATCAGACGATGAAGAAGAAATACTTGAACGTCACAACTTGAACTTGGAAGATGATTACTATGATTCGTGGAAGAAATGGGAAGAATATTATCAATCTCGTGTCAATTAATATGCAGGATAACTCAATTGCTTCCTCACATGAGGATACTGTAAATCCTGTACAATTTGAGAAAGTTTCGGAAGAGGAATTAGAATCTCATCAAATTTTGGAGCATGATGAGGATTCTACGACCTAAAACCACGAAAGAGATTCGCTTGCATTAGATCCCTTTGAAGGAAAAGAAATTGAAAACATTGATCCACGTAACTGCGCTACAATGATTACGCTATTTCAAAATGAGAAATTTATAAAACCTAAATCATTTGGGTTTGATATCATTGATGATCCGATTGAAAATCTCACGTTACCCAAAACAACCCAAGTGATTGATCACGAAAATGTGTTAGTTAACCCACCCCTAGATAGACAAGATTTATGGTTTGAAAGGGATGGACATATTTTCGATTGGGTACCTAAGTTTGGTGCTTTTTATAAACAAGTCGTGGAGAAAGAGCAAGTGCTACAGGATGATGAATGTCATGAGAGAAAAGAGGAATTTTCAAAGCCTTTTCAAGTAAGGTCAAACAAAAGCGTGCCAAATGTAAAATCTCACCGTTTCGGTTTCACCATGCAAAATTCGAATGAAGGTTTGCCTAATGGGTGGGTTGATCCAAATATTATTAATGTTATGGCTTTATTGAATGAAAATGAAAGCTTATTTCTACAGCATGAATCAAAGTGCAGAGTGAACATCTTAAAGAATAGACATAAAATAATTGAGCATCAATCATTGTCTAATCAGTTTGAAAACTTGAAGCTCCACCATAAGATTATTAATGAAATTAAATCAAATTGGTATGGTGAGAGGGGCAAGTTGAAATTTGTTGCATTTCTTGGTTTGATCTTATTATTGTTGGATTCCTACAACATTTGGCATACATGTTGTGTCATATGTCTTTTGAAATGTTCTAATCATGTTTGGGATCCGGGAAAGTGATAGTCCAAGCTTTGCATCATCTTGTATTATATTGTACATTTGTATATAGATTTTGATTTTGGTTTTGGGTTTGTGTTTTTTAAGTTTCATTTTTGGGATTGTTAGTTTAATCATGACTTAAGTTGTGTGTTTATTTGACATGTTTGGTTTTTCTAAAAAAAAAAAATGATGAATTTTTTTTTTTTGAGATGTCAACTTATGCCTAAGATCGGGAGAATATGAAACATTGGAATTGTATTGCAGAAGCTCCAAAAGTAACACAAACATTTTAAGTAATATCGTCTAAATCTTGTGATGCATGAAGTTGTCATTTTTACACATTATGGTAAAGAAGATGATATATTCCATCCACATTCCAAAAGAAGTAGTGCGTTCATATCTCATGTCACATTCCTCATTGCATATACATGTCATCTCAAGTACATTTTCATTTCATGTGCAATCATTGAGAAGGTGTCGAATCCTCTTAGGATTACTACATAATATATATTAAAAATATCCTAAGGTTGGGAACTGATGCCCAAACTATCTTGAACCAAGAACATTCTATACACATTAAAAAGAATCTTGAGCAAAATGGTCAAAACCATACTTGGATGAAAAGGTGAGGTGAAAAGAATATTTCATGTCTGTCCTATCATGCAACATAATCCTTAAAACAGTGGTTTTTACCACTTCCATCAAGCTTAAAGTCTAAAACCAGAGTAGTAAGGATAGGATTAAATCCTCATCTCACTTAGGTTGAGGATCCAATTCCCCAAAGCTCTGATTTGACCTTCATGGAGTAGTAAGGATAGGACATAATTCTCATCTCGCTTAGGTTGAGAATCTGATTCTCCAAAGCTTCCATTCTTCCCATTTCATCACAAAGCTTGGATTGGAAGGATCGTACTACATGTCCTCTGTAAAGGATGGGTAGTCATCCCAAAGGTCTAAGAAATAAAATTAATATTTCCCATTTTCATCTAAATCTTGGATTGGAAGGATCGTACTACATGTCCCTAGCAAGGATGGGTAGTCATCCCAAAGGTCCAAGAAATAAAAAAAAAAAAATAGAATGAATGAAGCCAAGTCCTGGATTATGGGGTTAAGTATGCTCATGCATGGCAACATGTCTTATCTAAAAGCAAGACCACTGATTGCTCATATGGATGGACTAGCCTGACCATTTCATCCATAACGAGGTTAAATCATTTTGTTCAAGATGAGGTAATGAACTCCAAATCAGAATAGTAAGGATAGGGTTAAATTCCCATCTCGCTTAGGTTGGGAATCCTATTCCCCAAAGTTTTGATTTCACTCACACTTGCACATGGGTTCAAGATAGTAGTGACTCATAACCAACTTTGGGATCTAGTAAATTAATTCAGTATACATATATTTGATCCTAAGAGGGTTTGACATCTTTAATATGTTTTTCCATGATATTAGAAGGTTTGAGCCTTTATAAAGTAGGTTGTTACATCTCTAGCATCTTCATCATGCATCAAATCCTGCACAAATCATTCATAGCCTTGCATACAAATCATAAGTGAAACTAACAATGGAATGTTGATCAAGTTCAAATGATAGGGAATGAAACACATTGCACACATCGAGCTGATACTTAATGATTCTGATGTTTCATGTATTTTTGATCTGTCGATATTTTTTTATCTTTTATGTGCTGACACCTGTAGCTAAGCTTGTATATTTTAGGTTGGGTTCTCACCAAAATGCTCAGGAGCATTTGACAACAGAGTCGCCATTTGTTGTGGCTGATCCACAACACACCCCAAAATTGGGGACCCACCTTTTTTGCATGCTTTCAAAGAAAACTACAGTAGCCCAGATGCTAAAAAATCAAGGAAAAAGCAAAAATTTCACAAAAGAGAAAAAGTGTCACGATATCGCGACATGTCCCTCCGTCGCGGCCAGAAATGAAAAGTTGTCACGATATCGTGAAATGTCACTCCGTCATGGCCAAAAATGAAAAGTTGTCGCGATATCGCGACATGTTGCTCCGTCGCGGCCAGAAATGAAAATTTATCGTGACATGTCGCTCCGTCGCGGCCAGAAATGAAAAGTTGTCACGATATCGCGACATGTCGCTCCGTCGCGACCAGAAATGAAAAGTTGTCACGATATCGTGACATGTTGCTCTGTCGCGGCCAAAAATGAAAAGTTGTCACGACACGTTGCTGCTCATAAAAAGAAAGTGGTCACGATATTTCGACGTGTTGCTGCAGTGGAACAAAAAAATGTCACGATTTCACGATGTGTTGTGAAATCGCGGTTCTTAGAGGAGAGAGAAAGACAAAATGGAAAGATGTCGCGAAATCGCGACATGTCATGAAATCGCGGTCAAACCAGTCAAACGGGGCAAGGCACTAAAGTTGTCGCGAAATCGCGACATGTCTCATTTTCGCTATTCACGATGACTGACAAGCTAAGCAAGGGAAATGTGTCGTGAAATCGCGACATGTCGCGTTTTCATGACCAAGAGCAGCCAAAATGAACGTAGAAGAAAAACGTCACGATATCACGACATGCTATTTTTGGTCGTGATTTATAGGGGGCCGTTATGGAACATGCAGAGAAACGTGGAACACGTGGCGTACAGGTGTAAGGGCTACAAAAGAGTTACATTTCATGAAGAAGATCAAACATTCGACATCCGAGAAAAAATTCAAAGACAACGAAGAGGCAGGGGAAGAAAAAACGATGCAATCTAGGAAATGAAACGAAGCGTCACAGCATGAAGCAGAGAACTGCACCAGAAGGTTTAAAAGCAGAAGCACAGGACGGGTACAGGGGTCAAAAACTATTTAGAGAATATTGCAGGAATGAAGGCAAGGCCTTGACACTGGGTTTTTCCTGGATATTTTCCTTCCACATGGACTGGGCGAAAACCACTACGAACAGGGTTGTAGAGCTGGATTTGATAGGCTATTCTGGGCCTACTTTGGAGCATTTTTTTTCCACAGACTAGTTTGGAAAAACTAGACATTCTACTATTGTAAAATGACATATTTTTAATGCAGAAGTATTCAAAAATTTGCATCTTGTGGGCAAGAAAGAAGGAGATCTTCTGTGCATGCTATGGATTTAATGTTTATTCTTTTACTTTCTTTTAGATTTTGGATTTATAGATAATGTTAAATACCACCTTTGTGGGTTACATTAGTCGAATATTTGAAATCTAAACTTTATTTTGTACCCTAGGAACTAGCACTTAGTCTATGCGGATTATGCATGTCATGCAGGTCCAATAGGTTAGGTTGCATGCATGGAAACTCATATCTTCGGTTTTGTCAAAACATGATAGCATCATACTGAATGCATTTTATTTTCAGTTTCTACATTTCATTTTCATTCTTTCTGCATTTTGTTTATTTTCTTTTATTTTCCAGAAGCTTTAACTTTTCAAGGCATTCAAATAAACATCTAAAAAAGCAATGAACAATCACTAAAGTTTCATGGTGAAATAAACCACAGTGCCCCTTGTTAACAGTTACTTGCAATCACTTAGGTGTTCCAAGCATTTAGATTGAATATATTTATTTAAGATTACTAATACATATATGCAAATGCTAATATAGCGGAGACCTTGGAGAAATTACTTGTCTAATTTCTTTGCAAGAGGGGATTTAGAACCCAAATCCTATTGGAGAGTGTGTTTTCACAATCGGGTGAAAATACCACTCAACAGTATGCTAGGTTGACTATCTAGGGAGGAGTGACTACAAGGAGGCAGTTGTAAATGGTAGCTTGTGTTGCTTCTACACCAAAATCTATCATAAGGTATCTAGGCATTGTTGCTCAAGAGTCATCCTGTGGAGTATAGTGGTTAGTAGCATGATACGGGGAGGTCAGGGTACAATATAAAATGGGGTAGTGGGAAGACTAGGGTATGATGAGGTGAGCCACTTTTGATATTTTATATGTAAGTTATTGATCAGCAAAGGGACCACCGACTAGTTTGGGTGGCTAGGATCGATTGGTTGTCGATGGTCTATGTGAAAATTTGTTGGCTAAAAATTGGTGATGCGTCCCTCTATAGTTAAAAAGCCTATATTTATCAATACACTCATTGTTCCTCCAATTAGGCAAGAATATTTTTAACCTTAGGAGGTTAAAATAAGGTATTAATATTAATAAAAGAAATTTGGCTTAAATTTGATTCAGTTTTCATGCAAAGAGGTAGCTAACTCAGCATGAAGAAAAACTTAGCCAATATCTTGGTGCATGAACTTCAAATCACTTTGGTAATCCTTTTAGTATTTGGTGCCTTCTCTCAAAAAGGAGTTCCAATGTCTCCTCTTGGCCAAAAATTGGCCTCAACTTTGGGTAACTGCTCCTCAAATATCTTTTGATCTCTCTAATATTCAAAGCAGACATAATTTTTTCCAATCTCCAAATAGGAAAATTTTCTTACCCACACAAGGTAAGTCAGGTTTACCCTCTGGTTTTTTTTCAGGGGTATTCAGTGCAGGGGTAAATTCTTTCCTCTACCACCTCTTGATATTCACAAAAATTATGTTACGACTAGCATCAAGCTAATTTCATGCAAGCACCTACCTAGGATCTGATGCACTAGTTACAAAACCCAACTAGACACCTAGCAATGGAGTGGCAACTTGCCCTCCTTCTTGCAAAAAATTTTCCTTCGGCTGTGATTACCAGTGATATGAAAATACCAAATGTGAAGCTGATTATTCATTAGTGGTAGTAGAATATATAAGCTTACAAAGAAATCACATGGTTACAGTGGTTGTAATAATTTGCCAAACAATGCTAACCATTGTAACTAACAGTTAACAATCTACTAAACATGGATGCCAACTAACTGCTAGAAGATAAAGGACAACTCTAACAGTCTAACTTAACATCCTAACAAATAAAAAATCTATTTCCAACATAGGCATACTATGCCTCACGTAAATTTAAAGTTCAAGAAATAGGAAATAATAATAAAATACTAACTTAGGCTTATAATTAAGCCTAAGGTATAATCATATCCTCAACATAGGCCATTCCAACCAAGATAATATCAGAATCAATATAATTTACATCAAAAATAATTTTAGCATCTATATACTTCTCATAATCAATACAATCATCCTCAACTATAATATAGAGAAGGAAAACAAAAAGGATACTTAGTTCAAGAGATTCAAGAAATTTAGGAACTGGAAGAACCTATAGATGAACATGAAGTTAAAGCTCTTTCAGCAAAAATAGTATTTTATGAAGATACTAATTATTTACTTGATTAGGATACAAACAGGAAGCAAAATGAAGAAAGCATAAAATAAGAGCTCAAGTTCTAGAACCAGGACGAAGACCATATTGAAGACTAAAGTCTTCAATAACCAAATAATGTAATACAGGGGGGTGTTGGAATATATTACATTATTTAGTACATGTTAATGTACCACCTTGGGTACATCTTTAGATTAGGAGTGTGTCTTAGATTAGGGTTTGAGTATTTACTTTATACAATGTAATAAATGCACAAGTATTGTTAGAATATGCAAAGTACTTGATGATGTAAATATGCATGTTTTCCATGTGTACATAAGTCCAGAGAATAGGAATATGAAGAGCCATAGGTAGGTGGAAGGTCAAGAGTCACATCTCATTATATACGCCTTTAATAGATAATATATATGAAAATGTAGATAGCATAAGGTATAAGAGTAGTAGATGATATGCTAGATACAATGTAGAGCATGTAAGAAATATGGAGAGTATGAGACATCCATTTTATATCATTGTACTATTTTTGTGAGCCTCCATTAATGGTAGTTTTATGAATAATTACAGAAGTTTCTTATGAGTTTTACATGCTTAGTATATTTTCATTATCATATATTTAATATTGCATGCTCATTTTATATCGTGTGGTTGATTTCTCATTAAGTATCTAGTATCAAAAGCTAACAACGATTAACAAAAGTCTACCGCCCGATAACAGTGAGAATAACCAAGTATTGAGGTTGTCAAAAGTTTTACCCTTGTAGTGGAGATAGACAGGTACCAAAAACTTATCACTCCATTAGAAGCAGAAAAATGCCAAATGTTGGCTAAGTCTTGAGAGCGTCAAACTTTTTGTACCATACTAGAAGAGGATGGGTACCAAAATCCCATAACCTAGTAGCAGGTACTCGATACCTAACAATCAAATAGAAGCAAAGATGAAAATTTTTTGATGCCCAACAACAAGCTCAACATGTAAGGATTAGTTTTCTACATCACCCAAGGAATAGATGGCTACCATCATAGCACACCAAGTGTTTAAAATATGATGTCAAAGAATATCAATTATCATACCACTCATTGTTTGCTCGTACATATGCATGATCATGGTAGAAGTTGTTATCTAACAAAATTATCAAAAAATCTAATGAACCAGAGGCTGAAAACTAGACCACCACCACTTTAGATGGAGCCTAAGCAAGCCACATCAATAGGCCATAACTAGTCTGTTACAATAAGTGTACTACTACACATGTGTACAAGATGGCAGAGACCTAGTATAATAGCAATCCATCCTTGAGGTAATGATTCCATGATAACATAATTGATTGTAAAAGGCTATGTATACTAGAATGTGAGAAGTTCTAAAGGTTGACTCTAAAGCTTTTACAATTTACATGTATGAATATTATACTCTAAGAAATACAATTGGATTGTTGTTTAGCCTCTGGTTCAAGCTCTTTACAAAACATATATGTATGAATGATTGTTTATTTCTATCATTAGCTAGCTGAATGATCATATTAGTAATTTTGTTCTCTAGATTTTTGCATGTGTTTTTTTCTTTAGTTTTGGAATTTACAATCTAATAGTCTATAAAATGGATAAATATAATGTTTTGTAATTGATAAAAATTGGTTGGTTTGTTAGGAAGTTCAGTTGATATCTCATTTGCATGGTTTTTCATATATAATGTATATTGATGTGGCTTATGTTGTACAGGGTATAAGTTTTAGCTTCAACTTCCTTTATTTCTTTCAGCACTTCATTCACCCCCCCAGTTTTAAGATTAGCTAGTTAGAATTCAATATGAACCGTCCTATTCTGGAGATTGACCTCTGAAGCTTCACATATTCAAGGTCTTTCAATGTTAGTTAAAATATTAGGGTGCACAATTTATTCCTAGGCAGATTTTGACCAACAATTTCTTACTAAGCATGCACTCTTTATTGATTAAATCTACCTCCCTAGGCACCTGTTGACCTATCCTAACCTTTAAAAATTGAAGGATCAAACATGAACAATGACCAAATGGTGAGGCTCAATCTACCTAAAAAGGATTACCAAATACACATTATTTTGATCTACTCAATGAGATAATCAAAATGAGATAGGTCTTCCATGAGGATCCCAACACACACAATATTTTTTTGGATTTGGGTGTTAGGAATTATTCTACCTAAATCATATTACTATTAAAGATAATTACATCAAAATATTAGGAGTATAAATATTTGGATAGAAATTACTCAATGACTTGATGTAAACTCAACTAAAGAGGTTCTAAAATTGGTGCATTTGTGGTTTTGCAACCACTTCTTTCTGCCACTCCTTGCCACCACAAGGAGCTAAAATTATGGATTTAATATCACTTGTAACAAAACAACTTCAAGAAAACAATAATTCGAAGTGTAATTTCTATAATTTTATCAATAGAAATAACAACCACAAAAATATTCACAAGAACATATTTTGAATAATAAATCTAGAAAAGTATTATAGATTCTATATCCAAATATTAGAAATAATCTAAGTCACTTAGAGAGGGTGAAGTATCGTAGCCACTTAGAGAGGATGAAATTGCTTATGCATATTAGAGGTGATAGAAGTTAGAAGGATATTTTGATAATTTAACTACATCACATTTTCTCCTATTTACATTCTAACCAGTAACTAGACCCTAATCCTAATGCTCAAGGGTCAACTAATCCTAACTTGATAACCCAAGGAAATAAACTAAATATAGGTGGTATGGCTACATCAAGGCCATTCTATTTTGATATTTTAAAATATATAATCCTTGATTTATTATATATTTGAACCAATTCCATTAGTTTATTTGATGATTTTTACCATATAGTCATCTACAACATCGATAAAAATATGTTAACACTTTTGACACTAATAAGAGAAATCTTCATGTAAACCTTAAAATTTTAAACCTCCTAATCATTGGTAATCCTAATATAAATTTTGAAATATACATGAAGGATAAACAATAAAGAGACAAGTTTTTTGCCATTGAAGTGTTGGTCAAATATCTGCCTAATATACAAACATACATTTGTGCGCCCTAGACACAACCAAAATTGAAAAGCCAGAGGAAAGAAATATTCTTTGTGCCAATATCCAGATAGGGTTGGCTCCCTTACTAATCCTACACTAGTTTAAGACTAGAGTTGCAGGAAAAAAATTGAAAATAACGGAAAGAAATGGGAAATATAGCCACAGGCCGAAGGTATAGGATTGGGGATAAACTAGCAGTAGGAATTCCAACCAAGTGTTATAGAAACATAAAATAGAGAGTAATGCAAGAGAATACACTTATAGTTCCCCAAATCAACTTCCAGAATTGCATTCTAGTATTCACACTTACACCAGCAATGCCCAAATTCATATGCAAAATTTGAACTTAATAGTAGGTAGCAAACATGAATATAAAATAGAAATGCTTGAATATAAAGAAATTACACAAAGAGACTACTTGCAAAATCATAAGCCACAACTTCTATTTATGTAGAGAACTTGATTTTTTCTGCAAAATGTTTATCCTTTCTTTACAATGGAAATTGTGTAGTATTTATAGAGGTTTTCGCCTCTATTTATTTAATACACAAAAGACAAAATGTTCCTGGATCAAGAACCTTTTTGAAGAAATTCCTCATTGAAGTCCCTAAAAATATTCCTCCTGGGATAGCGATCCAGTTTCTAAAGGGAAAATCTCCAGGAAATCAACATATTCAGGTGTTGATGCACGGAAAACTACAAATCTGATCGTTGACTTGAAACCTCAATTTTTCCTTGGAAATTTACCTTTGTTCGGAATGTTTTGGAACTTATGAAAATTTCCAAGTGAATTTAATGCTGCACCTCCTTTTGCTTGAAATCCATAACTTTGGTTACTCCTTGCCACAATCATTAAATTCTCTCATTCACCCGACCCAAGCACCTTTGACCAGTCTCCGTCAATGCTTAAACTTTGAGTTCACTCAAAATAGAGCCATGAGTGAAAGTGCTTCCTTTAACTCTTATTGCTTTCTTCTTATTCATGCTTGCCCTTGTAACACTTATCTCATTGCGCTCCATGAATATCCCCCAAAATTTACGTTCATCTTCTTGTCATGGCAACAATCAACTTGGGTAAAATCTAGGTAAAAACAATTCACTGTACCCCTTCGATTTCACATTTGATGCTTTGAACCATTTCACCTCATTTAGCCCCTTAAAAAAGTGATTGAAAGCTTCACATTTCTCCTAGGGTGGAAGAACTTCACATAAGACATTCTTTTTCCTTTTAAAATATACGTTCAACCCCAAAAGGGGTGAAAGGCGTTGTCATCCTCTACCTGGGGCGAACATAAATTTCACTTTTCAACAATCCATCTCTTTCAATATTCACCTAAAAATAAAATAACCTTTGACACATTTTTTGAATCATTCTTCTTGTAGCTTCACCCCAATGAAGGGTGAATGGGTCGTTTGCCCCTCATATGGAGTGAAAGCATTTTCAACTTTGCATTTTCTTTAACGTGTGTCGAAGTGGGATCCAAGCCTTACCTTATATATAGGTTCACCAGGGGGAAGGTTGAACCTAGCATTGACCTTTAAATGCAACCAAAGCACTTGCCATCTCCTTTTCTTTCACAAAAATCTCGTCATTTGTTGCACTTTCACCCTAGGAAGGGGCGAATGGGACTTTCATCCCTCAAATGGGTGAAAGCATTGTTGACTTGTCAACACCTTTATTGTAAATTATGTTCACCCCAAAGTGGGGTGAACGAAGCTTTTTCCCCAACTTTGGGGCGAACGCACCCTCTTTAATTGCCAAATTTTTCCTTTGGGCTCACCACCATATTAAAGCACTTTGATGTGCTTTCACCTTAGTGAGGGTTGAAAGGGAATTTTACCCCTCACTTGGGGTGAAAGCGCTTTTTTTACTGAACACTTTCTTTTCCATGTAAAATTTCACGTTCACCCCATAATGAGGCAAACAGGTCCTTCAACCATTTTTTGAGGTGAACATGATTTTAACCATTCCTTAGAAATACACTTAGTATTTGGGTGCCATTTTTGCAAATATATTTAAGTGATTTCAACTATCACCCCAACCAATTCTCCCAACCATTTTTCCTTACAACACCCATTATTTTCAAGGAAGAATCACATGAAAAACAAAGAAGGATATTAACACACAAAAAACTACAACATATTATATCGACCAAAATACTGGAATCATAAATTAATATATATGCCGCTTTTACAATCAAAAATCCTTCAACAAAATTTGATCAAAATTTTAATGTGTTATATTGCAAAACTACCAATATTTTTGGCAGCTCACGGGGTATCCAGCTCGCATGCATGCACGTGATCCCAGGCCTTTATCCATTGGTATCCTTATTGTGTTTTCTTACCGACAGCTTTAGCTGATGCTTCTGGTTTGAATGCTTCTTTCTGAACCTACTCGACTACTACCTTTTCTGCTTCCTCTACCTCTACAACTACCCTCAGTACTTTTGCCCACTCTACTTCGAATACTACCTGCTCTACTTCAACTTGCTCCTCTTGCTCCTTCAAGATTTTGTAGGTAATTTCATAGACTATAACTACCTCTATCCAAGCATGTATGGTGAACATGGATGGAACACTAAGTGATTCATAGATAAACCACAAGTGTTCAACATCCTCCAAGCTAAGGCATTTAGCTCATTGGGCCAACTTGAACAAGGCCAGCTCCATACGGGTGAACTTCTTCATAAGCGGTAGCACCTGCTCCTTCGTGATAGGCTCTTCCCACTTGTCGATTTCAAATGTGTCCTCCATAAAATTCTTCCATGTTGCTTCTAACTGCTCATTCGATAGAGGTTTGCCCCATTCATTGGTGAAATTTGGAAACCCCATATCAGCGAGAGCATCAAAATGAAACATTGAGACAGTATGCTCCTGCTCCATCGTGTTGAAGAGTTTTTTGCCCTCTCACAAAATCTAACCACTGAAAGTAACTACGTAGTATGAATTTAGTGATTGACCAGGCTTGGTCCATCTCACTCATGGGAAGAATGTGCATATTGTACTGAGCGAGGGCTTGGATTTTCATAGCCATTTCCAGGTGAGTCTCCAACATCTCCTCAATACTATCTACTATTTTTTGGCTTAGCTAAATTTGAATTCAAGCCTCGTAGAGATACTGTAACACGTAGACTGCTCTAGCTGCTAACTTTTTATAACTTTGAGCTAAGTGAAGGCGGGCCTCCTAAACTATTTTTTGAGGAAATCCTATAGCTTGTGTGGCATTTTCCACTAGTTGATTCTGAATAGACTCAAGTTGCACCTTCAGTGCTTGTACCTATTTCTCTACGATGTCCTTTTCCTTTTGATGTGCACCTTCTTGTTGACACAAGTGTTCAATTTCTACCACCATATTCTTTTGTTACCCTCTACTTGCTGCCAAGGCATCCTCAAGCTCAAAATTTTTTGTTTTGATGTCAAAATATCTTTGCTTATAATATTCATTGTGTAGATAGACAGAACTCATATCAACCTATATATTTCATATTTTCTCTATGGGATTTATCTTGGTCAGGTCCTCCATCGTGGTCTCATAAGCGTATTCACTTGGTTTCATCTCTTCTCATGGATTTTGGACCAGGGGAATTATATTGGTTGTGTGAGCCTACATAGCAACTGGATCAAAGGAAACTTTCTTAAGTGGCCTTGCTGGAGTGAGTTCCTCATTTATCTTGTAGCTCTTCAGCCACTACGATGAACTGAGGTGTGCTTGATCGATTTTCTCTACATCAGGCTACTTAGGTGCCACCTCAGCTTTGGGAAGTACTTGTAACTCCAAAAATGGCATGAAATAAATTAAAATTTGTGAACATTTTGGCTCAAAGTAGAGGAGATAGCTATAAGAGGGAGGACCAAAATAGCAGAGTGAATGGAGGAACCAAGTTCGACTGCAGTTACTCTCACTCTTGGAGGAGCTTGCGTACTTACAACCTCGGTGAAAGTGGTGGTAGCAATGGAAGGGGAAGGGCACAAAAATGGATTTTTCCCTGATGCAAATGAAATAAAATAAAGAGAGGTTGAAGAAAGAGGGAGAGAAGGAGTAGTAGTTTTTTGTAGGTTAGAAGAGGGGAGCGAAATGGGCATACCGAAGGGGGGAGATACTGATGTAGAAACTAATGGAAATGAGCTAATAACCACTACATGATTCAAAGTAGAAGAAAATGGAAGGGAAAATGTACCTTCAAGCATGGGTGTCGTGTGTCCTAGTGATCTAGTGCTCGATTAGTTTTGAAAGATAAATCATGCTCATTAAAATAAAATAGAGAAGTTACAATGTTTATATAGCATTGGGAAATGCTAACTATAGAAATACCACGTATTTGAGAGAGATAATAGGGAGGCAGAGAAATAGGAGGGAATGAGAGAATAGGAATTGAGAACTATGACTAAAATATCTATGTCGACCAGTTGAAGCTTGTCGTCCACATGAAACCTGTCGTCCGGTCAAAAGTAAAAGGTAAAAAACAATTTTTTTACTTTAACTTCCAACATTCTCCCCCTTAAAGTTGAGAGGACTGACAATACAGTCTCTCAGCTTTATATATTGAGCTTTAGCTATACCTTTGGTGAATATGTTTACAATATTATCCAAAGTTCTAAAATATTGAAGCTCAACTATCTATTGTTCCACCATATCTCGAATGAAGTGATACTTCATATCGAAATGCTTTGATCTGCTATGGTGGATTAGATTGTATGCCAACTAAATGGAACTTATGTTATCACAATACAATAAAGTTGGACCACTTTGACTTTCTACAATATCTTTAAGGACTTTTCTTAACCATAGGGTTTGAGTACTAGCATGTGTGATGGCTATATACTCAGCCTCAGTAGATGACAATGCTACAACAATTTTTTTCTTGGAACTCCATGTAATTAGTCCTGATCCTAGACTAAAATAATTTCCTGATGTATATTTCCTATATCTATATTTTTGCCCCAATCACTGTCACTGAAGCCAACTAATTTTATAGAATTACATTTATGGTAATGGATTCCAAAATCCAATGTACCTTTTACATATCTTAATATTATTTTAGTTGCTTGTAAATGCAGCTCAGATGGACTAGCCATAAACCTTGAAACTAGAGAAATAACATATTGAATATCAGGACTTGTGTGGGTGAGAAACATCAGACTCCCAACCATGCTTCTGTAAGTGGTCATGTCAACCTTTGATGCTCCATCATCCTTGCTCAATTGGATCCCATGTCCAGTTGGAGTTGCAACTAATTTGCACTACTCCATGGCAAATTTCTTGATCATGTCTCGAGCATACTTGTGTTGATATATGAAGATCCTTTTATTTGATTGATGCACTTCCATTCCTAGTAAGTATCACATTAAACCAAGATCTTTCATCTCAAACTGCTTCATAATGGAGTTTTTGAACTCCATATTCATTTTATTGTTACTACCCATAAATATTAGATCATCCATATAAACAAACTATGAGAATGTCTACTCCATGATTTAAGTAGTATAGAGTTGGTTCACTTTTTCTTCTCATGAATCCATACTTGCTGAAATAGCCATCAATGCATGAGTACCAAGCTCTTGGTGCTTGCTTGAGACCATAAAGTGCTTTGTTTAATTTGTAAACAAGGTTCTCCTATCCCTGTTCTTGAAAACCTTGAGGTTTTTGAACATAAACCTCTTCTGTCAAGTATCCATTCAGAAAAGCACTCTTCACATCCATGTGTTGAACATTCCATCCTTTATGGGCTGCTAAGGAAATAATTGATCTGATTGTCTCTTGTCGTGCAACTGGAGCAAAAGTTTCCTCATAGTCAATGCCAAATTTTTGAGTAAAACCTTTTGCTACTAGTCTCACCTTATGCCTCTCAATGCTTCCATCAGCATTTTACTTGGTCTTGTAGACCCATTTACACCCAACACATTTTTTTCCTTTGGGTAGCTTTACTAGCTCCCATGTATCATTATTGTTTATAGAGGTTATTTCCTCTTTCATGGCTTCTTGCCATACATTTTGAGTACATGCCTTCTCATAGCTAGTTGGTTATAGTTGTGTACTAGCCAATAAAGAATAATTGACTACATCTCCCCTAGGATAATGGGAGTCATCATCTCCATATAATTGCAAATTTTCAAGTTGTTGCAAAACTGCATTCATTTCACTAGCTTGAATTCTAGTGAATCTTCTCCGAAAATTCTGATCCAACATTTGAAAATATGGATGATGTTGTAATGTTCTTTTGCCTCTCAATGGAGAGTCTCTGTCAATGTCCATCGATGAAGAACTTACTGATATCTATGGAGAAGGACTTGGAGTGTCGGTTGAAGTACTTGATGTAGTACTCTTGTATGGGCTTGGAGGGGGTGGTGTACCTTTGCTTTTCTTTGGATACATTTGTTGTACCTGTGAAGAACTTACATCTTGGCACTCATCATCAACAAAAATTCTTTGATGGCCCCATTCTCCCCCTTCATCAAAAATTACATCCTTGGAGAGTATAACTTTATGAGTCTTGGGATTGTAGAGTCTATATGCCTTTGTAGACTCACAATACCCTACAAATATACAAGCTTGACTCTTTGGATCAAGCTTCTTCATTTTCTCATCAGGAATGTGTGCATATGCTAAAGAACCAAACACTTTGAGAGGAAATAACCTATTCTTGGTCATGGGGACCTGTGTGATGACACAATTACAATTTTTTTTATCAAAAATGATACATTGTCCTTCATCAAATACAAGCTTGTAATTGTTCTACATCATTTGTCCAACGCTTAGCAGATTGTGTTGGAGCTTTGGAGTGTAATATATGTCATGCACTTTATTTAGTCCTTCTTTGGTTGGAACCTCCATGGCTCCAATACCCTCTACTTGCAATGTCTTATCATCCCCTAATTTGATTTGGGATTTATAGGTGGAATCTAGAGTAGCAAATAAATGTTCTTTGCCACTCATATGGTTTGAACAACCAGTATCCAGAATCCATGTGTCATTTAGTTTCTATTATGATTGTCCATATGAAATAATTTGATTAGAGGTATCATCTTCTTATCCATAATTACCATATTGACTACTGTCGCCTTGTGAATATTTTGACCAGCAGTCACGAGCAAAGTTACCTGGCTTGCCATAGTTGAAATAGGCTTATTTGGACTTGTCACTTCCTCACCCTTGATTTCCACTTTGTCCTTGATTTCCTCCTCAATTTGGATTTCTACCTCTTTGTTGATTGCCTCCTCTGTATGAGTTGCCTCCTCTATTTTGGTTGCCTCCTCTGTTTTGATTACCTCCTCTGTAGTTGCCTCTACCTCTACCTCTTTGCTTGCCTCTTCCTTGACCTCTTCCTCGTCCTCTTCCATTGTTTTCATTGGAAGTAAAGGCCTTATCATCATCTCCATAGCTGGTTGAAGGAGTTTCAGGAAACCTCTCTTCATGTGACATTAACGATCCGATTAATGCATCGAATGTTAAAATGGAAAGATATTTGGATTCTTATATAATTATGGCAATATGGTTCCATTTCTGTGTAAGTGTTCACAACACTTTTGTTACAATTATCTCAAGCTTGATTTCTTCGCCTAGTGTAACCATTTTATCCATAATTGCTTTTACTCTAACACAATAATCACTAACTTTTTCATCATCTTTCATTCGGATATTTTCAAAATATCTCTTCAGTGTTTGAAGCCTTACCTGCTTCACTTGATTACTACCCTGGAATCCATCACTCAATGTTTTCCATGCATCTTGTGCAGTCGTACAAGCGACGATTTTGGGAAATATGATTTTCTCCAATGCAGCTTGGAGATGAGAAAGAGCAGAAGAGTTACTCTTTTTCTCTTCTTTTCATGTTTTCTTATCTGCAGCACTTAGTTTTGTCTAGTCTGAGGGTTCTGTGTAGTCCTCTTCAATTATGTCCCACAAACCTCTTCCTATGAGCAAGCTCTTCATATTTATAGACCAATACTCATAGTCATAACCATTAAATTTTGGTATAGGTAAGCTATTGTGTGAGGCCATAGTTACCAAAAACTCTCTTTATTTCACGGTTACAATAAAGTACTTTGCTGTTTGAAAGAAGGAAAGAAGAAGAAGGAAGAGATTACAAATTTAAGTCAAATTTGACTTGTTCTATTCTATCATTGACTGCTTGTTCCTCTTGATGTGGGGATGTTATCTCTTGATTCACAAAATTATCTGCTACTTCTTCTTTGTTGTCACTTATCAAGATTATTTTTGATGATTCTGGTTCTAAGATTTCCACTAAAATATTGTAGTGTGTATACTTTGATTCTTGTGGTGTAGCTTGTATGGATTTCGATTGTTCAAATTGACTCTTGAATGAGTTATCTTCAAAATCTACCTCGTACCCTGAGTCAGGATGCCTTTGATGTGTGATTACTGCATTTTGAAGTTGGCTAAACACAATGTTGAGTCCATAACCTCTTACTTTTTCATCAAACCTCTCTGCACCTTCTCTTGCTAGAATTGCACATAAGGCATGATAACAACCATTTGGTCTTATCATCAATGCCTCTTTACAATTTGTCAATTTGGATCCTTTGTCTCTTTTACAAAAAAAACTAAGCCTCTTAGGCTTATTACACAATATTTCCTCTTAGGAAAGTTTAACTCTTAAAATCTCTAAAATTTCACCTTTTCAAAGTGTGAAATTTGTAAAACTCTTACAATTCACAATTTCAAGCCTTTAGGGCCTTTACAAAAAAAATTAAAAATTTAAACTTGATAAAGTAGTTAAATATTTATATTTAATAAAAGAAAACTTATAATTATTTTTAAAAAAACTTTTTTTTTTTTATAACTATAAATGAATTTAATTTTATTAAATTAATATTTAATAAAAACTTTAACTAAGTTTAAAATAAAAAAATTTAATCAATTTTTTTTTTGTCCTGGTGGGATTCGAACCCAGGACTTCACGCCTGCAACCTTCCGCCTTCGCCACTCGGGCTACGCCCACTATTGCGTTATCGAGAGGAGCGATCATCTATTTCAAGCATATATGATGGCAGTTTTTAAAATTAAAAAACACAAAATTATATATCCCACATTGATCAGGAAAGGAGCTTCAGAGGTGTTTAAAACATCTAGCACACACAAAGCAAAGCGATTGTCTTTGGGTAATCAAGTCGCTCCCTCTTTCCATGTACTTTCCAACCACAAATCGCCACCTCAGCATCTACGTCCAAGTTGTCCTCCATTATGTAGTCGCCATGTGTCGCCTCGTAGTCCACATCAATAAGAGCCTGTTGTCCACGTCAGCCACTCAATAGCCACCATGTGTCACCTTGTAGTCTACTCCTGTCAGGTCCCTCGAGTTTTGAGCCTACGGATCTTCTCCTGGTTCACCTTGGGTTTCAAGCCTACGACTCTCTCCTAGTCTGCCTCATGCCTCGAACTACCTTCCTGGTCCACCTCGTGCTTTGAACTACTCGATCCCAAAATGTAGGTAGCAGATCTGTCAAATTTGTCACCTTGAGAACTATGCTCGACCATGTCTGCTTGGCCACAAAAGCTCTGATACCAAATCTAGTGCTCGATTAGTTCCAAAAGATAAATCATGCTCATTAAAGTAAAATAGAGAAGTTACAATGTTTATATAGCATTGGGAAATGCTAACTATAGAAATGCCACGTATTTGAGAGAGAGAATAGGAAGACGGAAAAATAAGAGGGAATGAGAGAATAGGAATTGAGAACTATGACTAAAATATCTATGCCGACCAGTTGAAGCTTGCCATCCACATGAAACCTGCCGTCTAGTCAAAAGTAAAAGGTAAAAAACAATTTTTTTACTTTAACTTCCAATAGGTGATGGAGATGGTTGCGTAATAAATTCTTCTTGATGTCTCTCTGCTTCCACTTCTAGGTTAACAATTTTATCATGTTGATCCATCAGTTGCTCATGAATCAATGAGAATATCTCGGCAATGTTATCTAGAGAAACCGACACCAGCATAGAAGAATTAATAGTCATTGTAGCAACTGCAACTGTAGAAACTGCAACAGTCAAAACAACAACAGTAGATGAGGAAGTAGCACCAGTCCTTGGTCTCTTTGTAGATTTCGGGAATGGAAGCACCTCTTTAATATTTTTCTTATCCAACAAAGGTGCCTCTTCTATATTTTGCTTCACTCATCGGGATCTTCGCTGAAATACATATTGTTGCTCCTCTTCCTCAGGTGTCTCTTCCTCAACTATCGGGTGCTCTTCTCTTGCCACACTTTCGCTACTGTTAGAATGTTGAAAACTTTGAGGCACAACTTTGGCAAAAGTGATGGGTTGATAGATGTTTACAAATTCATCGTATGCCTCCAAAAATATCCCATCCATCTTCAACCCATAAGGTGATGCAATTTTCCCTCTGTGGACCCGCATTATCCACCAATTCATAATTTTCTCTTCGATCTAGGGCAATTGTTCCTTCATTTGGCCAAATAGCCCCGATGGAGGAATGTGATATCTATGCACTATCGAGTTGTATTCAACCTCCTGCTCATAAAATTCATGCCACGGAGGAAGTGCCATCATATCTTCAATGTGCCACTCTAAATCATGCCCATCAAAATTATTACGATTTGCCAAGATATCGGGCCATGGACAACAATGAAAGGTCTTGGCCTTGATTATTTCTATAAATTTACCTAACGGGTCATATCTCCATCATTGTTATAGCTCTATTAGCCCTAGGTCATGAAGTTCCTCTGTGAGCAGCCTGTTCTGCCCAACCTAGTTCACCTCTATGCTACCGAAATTGAATGGTATGGTGCAAGTTGTTATTTTTCCATGCACTGCTCCATACACATTGTTGGTGTATTCGGTCTGGTGCACCACCTCCATAGCAAAAACGTGCTCGATGGTGAAGTATGGGAGCAGGAATGGCTTACTCGTGAAGCCGTAAATTCTAACAACCACTCCTTGAGTCAACAAAAATATATCACCCTTTTTGGTCGTGACAACCACCTCCTTCATTGGCCATGGCACCCTCTCACTTTGGTCGCAAATCAAGCCCTAAAAATAGATGGTTAAAACTATAATATGACTCCCTCCTCGACGGATCGGGATTCCACATATAAATAGGTAATAATTCATCCTTTTCATCAACCTATTTTATTGCAATGAATGAAAAATATTGGTGTAAATGGAAGAAGAAATACCAAACAAGGAAGGACATGTGCTTGAATGAAGTCTCTTCTCTTGTATGCATCTTCTCCAACTAGACGTGCATCTTTCGATAGATGAAATCGGCCCAATCAAAATAAATCGGATTCATGTCCCTTCTCATGGCCCTTGGAGCGTAAAACTCCACTTGAGATATGCACTACACAAGCACCGCTTGCCACTTGTGGACTGTAGAATCCGTCGAAAGACCAGTAACCCACGCTAGCATCAAAAATAATTCAGGGCTCTTGAATTCTGATAAAGGTTTCGGTAGATTTGGTAACTTTCCCTAACTACGACTCCTTAATCAACTATGTTTCCATGAACTGGCGCACCATCACTGTTGACACATATCTTTATTCTTGCTCATTGATGTGTAGCTTCTTTAAAATCAAATCATATGGGGTTTTAACTCGTAGGAAAATGCCTCTATCACTTCAACGATGGATATGGAGAAAATCACGTCCCCATTGGCTCTCCGAACGACCCTAGTAACTAGATTATAATATCTAGCAATTAATTTTACCAACTTCGGGCAAGGGTCTACGGGTGTACACAAATACCAAAATAACTACGCATAGAATGACATAGTTAATGGACTTTTCACCGTCACTCCTTGATTTATGATAAACTCCACATATTTTCGAAGCTTCACCACGCACTTGTTTATGATCAAACAGTCCCTAACCTCTGCCATGGTATCAGAGTATGGGTCCAAATCTACATTTTCATTTCTATGGGCCTTCTTGGATTTCAACCCGCCCTCTACTTTTTTTTTGACTATTTGAGCTCTATAGCCTCTTTAACTTCTTTGCTTTTCTTCCCCATTCTATTAATTCTGGAAACTTGACAATTCTGAAGACGTTCTACAACCTGTGCAAAAAAAAATCTGAAAACGCACCAGAAGGAAAATTCTTTAAAAAAATTTAACTTCTAAGTGAATTTACCTGTGCTCTATTTATAGAACATGAGCCAACCGCCACAATAAATGCAGTAAAATTCCCTGGTGAATTTGGGAGGGTGTGTGCCTTTTTCCATCAATTGACACTGATCCCGATGCTTAATGGTAACTCAATGTAATTCGCTGTAAAATCACTTTTGGAAAGTGTGCCCTTCTTGCTGTATTACGCATTTGAAAATCATGCCCTAGCTACTAAAACTACCTCAAAAAAATAAATCCACCACCTGAGGATCAATGAACGCTTATGCTTTTACCAGTGTGATATTTCACTCCTTGGAAGCACCAAATCGGTTTTCAACACAAATTTGGATGCACGTTTTAAATTAACTGCTCTGAAAATGCATCATTAATGTGCATGCACATCTCCCAAAATCCACCACGTGTCGGAGGGTGAAATCACTTTGAGAGGGCGCTCTTAAAAATTCGATTGCACTTAAAAAATCATCATTCTTCCAAAAAAGTAATGGAGGGGCGAAAACACTTTTGGGGCACGCTCGGTTTCTTCTCCTTTCGCTCCAAAAATGTCTTAACCTGCTTGATTTTATTTCATGGTGAATGTTCTTCTTTTAAAAAAATTTCTTGCTTCTCTTTTTTGCCCAAATTTAGAAAAATCATGTATTCTCTTAACTTAAAAAACTTCATTGATTTTTAGGGCTTTTTCTTTTTTATTCTTCTCTTTTCTTCGTTTTCACTTGCATGCCATAAAAAAAAATCAAAACCCCTAAAAAATGACTTTAATGCTCTTTTTATTTTTTAAAGCTTTTAATAATAGTAAAGCTATGACAACCCTTGCTTTTGCATTTTCCTTTATTTTATTTTCACCTTCCATCCTTTAATTAAAACTTTAACGAAAATCCTTGTATGCAATTACTCGAAAAGTTGGAGCGCGCCTCCCACATTTTAAAATATTTGCATATTGTTTCAACCAAACGAAGATCAAATGAGGGTTTTTGTCCCATACACAAGGCGAAAGCACCTTTGATCACATTTAATTTTCCTTTAGACTGTTGGCGTGACTTTTAAATTGAATGGCACGGGTTGCAATTTTTTTTAATGTTTTCACCCCAATGAGGGGTGAACGGGGGTTTCGCCCCTCATTAGGGGCGAAAGCCCTTTTGACCATTTTTTTATGTTGACTTTGCACTTTCATACTTTATTTTCTTTTACATCATACGATCACCTCCCTTTGGGGGTGAATGGGGTTTTCGCCCCTTCATCCAACAAAAGCACTATTAACCAACTTTGATTTTGACACTGCGTTCGGGGCCCACGATCACCTTGGGAAATACATGTGTTCACCATTCTAGAAGGTGAATGGGGCCTTCGCACACTCCTTAGGGTGAAAGCACTCAAGATTTGTGCCTTGATATATATATATAGAGAGAGATATATATTCAATCACAACAATAAAAATACTTGCAAATAGAAATATGTACATATTTACACAGTTGTACCTCTTGGTTTGATCATTGAAAATAGGCCTTTAGATGAAGACCGTTTACTGGAATCAAAAGATCCCAACCATCCATAGGTTTATGGTAGAAACCTGAAATGGACCTTCTCAGATTGCATCAAACTTGTGGTGCTTCACTGGCCTTGCTTTGTTCTCATTCCATTTGAGGACTAGATCTCCCACCTAAAACTTATGTTCTGTTGTCTTCTTTCCAAACCACTTTTGCATCAATTTAGTGTGTTTGGTGAAATCTTGATATACCTTTTCTCTCTCCTCCTCTAATTGTAGCAATTGAGCTAGCCTTGCGCTCATTGGATCAAACTCATCATATTCATCTTTGAACAACTACAAGGTTTGGAGGATGGGTAACTCGATGTGAGTGGGAAGGACTACTTCTTTCCCATACACAAAATAATAGGGGGAAGCTTTAATAGAATTCTTTATTGATATTCAATCTTCCCACAGAGCCTGATTCAACAATAAGTGCCAACTTCTTTTATTGTTTTCCAATGTCCTTTTTAAAATCCGCAGGAAGTTTTTGTTTGTGGATTCGGCCAAGCCATTTCCTTACGGGTAATAATTGGAGGATATCTTGAGATAAATCCTATACTTGCAAATTCGATGATCTTGGCCCCAATTAATGGAGTCCTATTACCTATTACAATTGCATTTGGAACAACAACATGGGTAATCAATCCCTCCAGGAAGGAAAATAATTGTAGCCTGATCTGTTTTTTGGTTGGAATGGCCTCTACCCACCTAGTAAAATAATCAGTTGCTATCAAGATACACTTATGTTCGATGGAGGAATGAGGATTAATAACTCCAATAAATTCCAAGTCCCACTATCAAAATGGTTCTTCCACTTGAATCGGATGTAAGGGTAAAGATGCTTTCTTATTTCTGTCAGCCTATCACTGACAATTATCACAACTTTGGCTCACCTTGTGTGCATATGTGAAAAGGGTAGGCCAAAAATACCTGGCTCGGATAATCTTCAAGGCCATAGGTCTTCCTGCATAATTTCCACCGGATAAACCAGAATGGAATTCCTCCAATATTTTTTTCTTTTTTAACTCCTTTACACACCTAAGGAGTACTCTGTCTATATTCTTATCGAACAACCCACTTGGCAAAAGGACATACTTAAGTGCTTGCAATCTGAACCTTCACCATTGTGAGGCATCAAGGTGTGATGGACTTTTCCCAGATATAAATAATTCGACAAGGTCCTCTATCCAGTCACGATCGCCTGTAGTTCGATTTGCATAGTTGCTTTCACTGATATCCTCATTCTATACTGGAGCCAATGATTTTGAAGCTACACTTTTAGCCAATTCTTGGCAGAGAGCTCGTCCACAAACCAACTTAGTCGGTCGGATATCCACATCATATTCTTGAATATTTGAGATCCAACCTGCTCTCTTGTCACCCAATTCTCCTTGAAGAATGAAATTTCTTACATTTGGATGTATGACATAGACAACTATTTTGCTCTGTGAAACAAAGTGTCAAAATTTCTTTAGGGATTTCATAACTGCATACACCTGTTTTTCAATAAAATTATACTTTTCTTGGTGCGGAGAAATCACTTGACTCAAGAAGGCAATCAAATTTTCATCTTTGTATTATTTCTTTTGTGTGAGAACGGCGGTGTAACTCTCTTGTTTGCCTACTATGTAAAGGATGAAATCCTTTGAGTAATATGGGTTAATCAATACTAGCACTTGAGTGATTCTTTTCTTGATCTCCTAAAAATCTTGTCATCTCACTTCCATCTATTTGAAGTATACATTCTTTAGAATCTCAATCATTGGTTTTACAATTTGAGCGAAATAAGTAATGAACTTCCAAATGAAGTTGATCTGACCAAAGAATGATTGTAGTTCTTTCTTGTTGACTGGAAGCGGTAATTTCAAGAGTGCCTCAGCTCTCGTAGGATCAATCACCAATTCTTCTTGTGAAATCACATGTCCCAAGATTTTCCCCTCTTTGACAATGAATATGGACTTCTTAGGGTTAATGGAAATTCTAAATTCTCGATATTTTTTGAACACTTGCCTCAAATGAGAGACGTGCTCTTCCTTGCAGTGTGAGAAAATAGTCATGTTGCTAAGGTAAATTACAATAACTCTATTCAATAACTCACCGAAAGCGATATCCATAGCTCTCTAAAAAGTGGCACCAACATTGGAAAGACCAAATGACATTCTCTGATAGGTGGAAGTGCCCCATTTTGTAGTAAACGTTGTCTTATATTGATCTTCATCCTTCACCCAGATCTGAGTATAACCAGAGAAAACATACAGTAACAAAAACCTCAACGCTCCAGCAACCACATGGAGAATTTGATCAATTTGTGGTAGGGGGTAGTGATCTTTTAATGACGCCTGGTTCAGATTTTCAAAAATCCATGCACAGACGGATATCTCCATTTTTCTTCTGGATTGGCACTAGGTTTGCCACCCATATTGAGTGCTTAATAGGATAAATTAGTTTTGTTTCTAGAATTTTTAACAGCTCTGCCTTCATGAGCACCTCGATTTTGGGATTGATATGCCATTATTTCTATCAATAAGATTTTAGTCTCTCTTGCAATTCAATAGTATGCTAAATTACGTTTTTATCATTTCCTTTAAAATTATGATAGCTTCATGCAACAATTTCAGGGAACTCATAACACAAATTTTTGATATCTTTGAGTTCTTCTGTCGTACAGTCTATTCCAACTTTGATAATCTTCTCAGGCTCAAGTTGCATTTCCTTATATTCCTTCGCATCAACCTTGATCTTATGTTTCTTCACCCGATCATTCTGATAAAACAAACTCTAAAGTGAAATCAGTCCCCTAGGAATGTGATTGTTCTTCAATTGAATCATTCCTTCTATTTCCTCCTCGACCAATGTTCTGTCCTCTACACTTGCAACTTCCTTAATCAAAAAATTGATTATTTGTTCATCATTGTCAAACACTTGCCAATAAAGGTTTTTATCAAGGATCGAAGGTCTATAAATTACTCTCACCGTCTTGGGTTTCTTGACTACTTATTCTATAGGAGAGAAATTAGCACCAAGAGAGGCTAGGATATCTACATGTTTATTCTGCTCCCACAAAATCGCTTGAATGTTCAAAGTTGTAAAGGACTCAAAAAAATCCCATACCTTATTACGGTAGGTCTGCAAGTAGTACTGCTTTGAAACACACTTGTTTGTAGTCTAGTTAACAATGAGATCAAAATATCCAAATATTAGTAGTTGTCTTATGCCTAACTTTTCACCTTTCTTCAAACCAAGGCACAACGCTTGTGGCATTATTTGTGCAATTCCAAGTTAGCCGATATGAATAGGTTTTCTGCAACCCTGTAGGAGAAACAAGAACAATACCAGCCCCTGCACCATTTTTACACCTTGCACCATCGAAATACAGCTTCCATAGCTAATCAAAGAAAAGGTCTGGGGAATTAGAGACTTTTTCTTCAATTTGCTTAGGTTTAGTTATGGTATAACAACCGATGTTAATTTTGACCATCGCGTTGAAATCCATCAATGAGAATTCATCCTCTAGGCAGAGCTCACCAAGTGCTTCTTCCATCAAGTCCACTTCTTGTAATTCCTCCATCATCATGTTGACTGCACTAGTGGGCTTTTCTTCCTCTTCCAATTTTTCTATATGAAAATTGGATGGCTTTTCATTATAGATACGGATTCTCCTTCCCTTGAATGGTATCTCAAAATGTGAATAATCCAAGGAAAGGTATCCTCCTAGTTTCATTGTGAACTCCCTCGAGAGGCACATACTAAAGTATGGTTCCAGGTCAACCACCACTACTTCTTGAATGACAGTGATTTGAGGTATACTATGTAGAATTATAGAAATATCTTTGATTACTCCGACCATTTTGATAGGGGTCCCATCCAACTGCAATACACCTGGGATTCTTCTTGTGTATTCCATCCCCATTACTTCACATACTGCCTTTGGCATGATAGTAGTTGCAACACCGAAGTCAATCATATAATTATGCACGATCCACCCTTCCATTATGAGAGACAAATAGAATGAATGTGGTCTATTTTTACCAATGGCAGACTTAGACAGTGTATGGGCTAACACTATTTGAGAATGAATTTTCTTCTGATCTTTTGCTGATTTGAGATATTCTTGCAATAGATCAACCTACCCAGGTAACTACAGTGCATCGTATAAACTCACCTTCACAAGAATCTTCTTCATCTCTTCCATGATGTTATAATCAGAAATACTAGGAGTCTTTTATTCTATCCCTTGCTCATACTTGTTCTGATATTGTTGAGTAGCTTCCACCCTTTACTGCTTGGTTAATGATGGGTACTTGAGGTGTTCTTTAGCTTACTCTTTTGCCTTGATTTGTGATTGAGCAGTTGTAAGCTACGAATTTGATACCTTTATCTACAACTTTTCTTTGCTTGGGTAATAGATCCTTCAATAAGATAGAATCTTGCTATTTTTCTGTCACACCAAGGGTCTTTGCATCATGTGCTTTCACTTGCAATTGTAGTTTTCCATTTTGCACCTTTTGTTCAACAAGAACTTTCAGAGGCTCCATTTTTGTTGGATCAACAGTCATCGACTTCTTTCCAGCCCTTGTGAGAATTGAAACTTGCTCCAAATATGGGACCATCAAGTTATGATCAACTTCCATTATCATGTTAACTTGTCCACCAGCAGAACTTTCTACTAATGTCTGCACATAGTTCAAATGAACCATGCATGTGTCTTCTCCATGGGGATCATTACAGGTGGAACACCAGTATGCTCTCTTCGATGTACTAGTTTCTTCATTTTCCAGCATAGTTGTGTTCCTCTTAGGGCCTTTGCTAGTGGTTTCTTGCTCCCTAGTAATTGGCGGTGTTTGAAACCTCCTTGACCAAAAATCAACTTCGGCTTGCATAACAGATTGCACTTCTTGTAATAACTTCATGTAAGGATCAGGATTTGAAGGTGTAGGAGGTACTGGTAAAGGTAGGGGTATTGATGGAATAGATAATGGTAGTGGGATAGGCAACACTGGTAGTATTGGGAAGGGAATGGGTGCTGGAAACTACGACACTACTAGCATAGGTAATTACATAATACTTGGAGTGGGGAGTTGTGGAACTAGTACTTGAGTAATTTGAAATGGGCCCAAGCTCCATGAAGGAACTAGGTACATGGAGGGCATGGGCTATGAAAATATACTTGAATACAAATTTTGTGGAATATCAAGAAGGATGAGCATGGTTACCTTCGAGGGAAGCTTTCCTATGGTGATCAAATCTGCTTCAACCTTTTGCGCTTGCATGTACAACTCTGGAAATACATTTACATTGTCTTGGTGAATAGACATTCCAATATCTGAGTTGAATTCCTAGAGATAGTAAAATACAACTTGCTCATGCGTGGGTCGAAGGCCATTAGGAACTCTCTACCAGCTTCGAGCGAATCTGACATTGAAGTCCACTATTTCCTCCTATGGATATCTTTGGATATTCATGAATTGATGCAGTAAGGAGAAAGGATCAACTTGTTCATGAAATTTCTTGATTAGCAATTCCGCCAATTGGTCCCATGTCGTAATAGTGGTGGGTGGCAAATATCGATACCAATACAACAATTTCCCTCTAAGAAATAATACCAACAACCTTATCATAATGTCTTCATCAGTAATACCATGAATTGTTACCAAATAAGCCACATCTTGAATATACTCATAGGTGGTCTTACTAGCACCATCATAGTAGGCAAAGCCTTCAAAGATGCTTGAGGAACTAGATTTTATGCTTGTAAATTTAAAGCTCCTGAGTTATTCCATGCTGGAAACTACCTTGGTGGTTGTGGCTACTATGGTGGTGGGTTTTGAGCCATACTAACTAGTGTGTGAGGTTGAGGAGGTGGAACACTAGTAGCAGTACTAGCTAAACTCGAAGGAACAGAGAACACACTAGCTATTTGTGAGGATATTGTGGATGATGTATGGGGTAATGAGGATGTATGAGGAAAAGCAACCAATTGGGGATGTTCCCCTAATATTTTGATGTCAAGTTCATAGAACTCAATGGGGTCTTTAATATTTTTGGCCTTCGATCTTGTGATCATGAAGCACAACTTTCACTACCTTCACGTTCGGAGGCTTCTGGGTATAGCTGAGTCACCATATGTTCTAACCATACAACATGAAGGTGAACATCAAACCTCAATACTATTGAAAGTGGAACTTTTGGGGTCCCATCGGGCATGCCAAAAATTATTGGTCAAATATTTGCCTAATATACAAACATACGTTTGTGCACCCTAGACACGGCCAATATTGAAATGCCGAAGGAAATAAATGTCCTCCATGCCAATATCCAGAGAGGTTTGGCTCCCTTACTAATCCTACACTGGTTTAAGACTAGAGTTGTAGGAAAGAAATTAAAAATAACGAAAAGAAATGGGAAATATAGCCATAGGCCGAAGGTGTAGGATTGGGGATAAACTAGCAACAGGAATTCCAACCAAGTGTTATAGCAGCATAAAATAGAGATGAATGCAAGAGAATCCACTTAGAGTTCCCCAGAGATAACTTCTAGAATCGCATTCCAATATTCACACTTACACCAGCAATGCCCAAATCAAGGTGTATAATTTGAACTTAACAACAGATAGCAAACATGAATATAAAATAGAAATGCTTGAATAGAAAGAAATCACACAAAGAGACTGCTTGCAAAATCAGAAGCCACAACTTATTCTATTTACGCAGAGAACTTGAATAGTTTTTCTATAGAATATCTATCCTCCTTTTTACAATGGAAATTGTGTAGTATTTATAGAGGTTTTTGCCTCTGTCTATTTAATACACAAAAGACAAAATATTCCTAGATCAGGAACCTTTGTGAAGAAATTCCTCCTTGAAGTCCTTGAAAATATTCCTCCTAAGGTAGCGATCCAGTTTCTAAGGGGAAATCTCTAGGAAATCAACATATTCAGGTGTTGGTGCACGAAAAACTGTAAACCTGGTCGTTGACTTGAGACCTCCATTGTTCCTTGGAAATTCACCTTCATTCGGAATGTTTTGGAACTCATGAAAATATCCTTGTGAATTTAATGTTGTAGCTCCTTTCGCTTGAAATCCATAACTTTGGTTACTCCTCGCCACAATCATTAAATTCTCTCATTCACCCGACCCAAGCGCCTTTGACCAGTCTCCATTGATGCTTAAACTTTGAGTTCACTCAAAATAGAGCCATGAGCGAAAGTGCTTCCTTTAACTCTTATTGCTTTATTTTTATTCATGCTTCCCATTGTCACACTCATGCCATTGCGCTCCATGAATAGCCCTCAAAATTTGTTTTCACCTTCTTGTCGTGGCAGTAATCAACTTGGGGAAAATCTAGGTAAAAACAATTCACTATACCCCTTCAATTTCACATTTGATGCTTCAAACTATTTCTCCTCGTTTAGCCCCTAAAAAAGGTGATTGAAAGCTTCGCATTTCTTCCAGGGTGGAAGTGCTTCACATAAGACATTATTTTTCCTTTTAAATATACATTCACCCCCAAAAGGGGTGAAAGGTGTTGTCGCCCTCCACTTGGGGCGAACGTAAATTTAATTTTTTAATGCTCCATCTCTTTCAATATTCACCTGAAAACAAAATAGTCTTCGATGCATTTGTTGAATTATTCTTCTTGTAGCTTCGCCCCACTTCGCCCCAATGAAGGGTGAATGGGTTGTTCGCCCCTCATACAGGGTGAAAGCATTTTCAACTTTACATTTTATTTAATGTGCATCGAAGGGGATCCATGCCTTACCTTATATATACGTTCACCAGGGGGAATCATGAACCTAGTATTGACCTTTCAACATAACCAAAGCACTTGCCATCTCCTTTTCTTTCACCAAAACTCATCATTCATTGCGCTTTTACCCCAGGGAGGGGTGAATGGGACTTTCGTCCCTCAACTAGGGTGAACGTGTTGTTGACTTGTCAATGCCTTTATTGTGAATGATGTTCACCCCAAAGTGGGGCGAACGAAGGTTTCACCCCAACTTTGGGGCGAATGCACCCTCTTTAATTACCATATTTTTCCTTTGGGCTCACCACCATTTTAAAGCACTTTTATGTGCTTTTACCCTAGTGAGGGGAAAAAGGAACTTTCATCCCTCACTTTGGGCAAAATCACTTTTTTGGCTAAACACTTCCTTTTCCATTTAAAATTTCACGTTCATCCCATAATGAGGCAAACGGGTCCTTTGCCCATTTTTTTATGTAAACACAATTTTAACCATTCCTTAGAAATACACTTAGTCTTTGGGTGCCATTTTTGCAAATATATTTAAGTGATTTCAACTATCGTTCCAACCAATTCTCCCAACCATTTTTCCTTACAACATCCATTATTTTCAAGGAAGAATCGCATGAAAAGCAAAGAAGAGTATTAACACACAAAAAATGTAACATATTATCTCGACCAAAATATTGGAATCATAAATTAATATATGTCTCTTTTACAATCAGAAAACCTTCAACAAAATTTGATCAAATTTTAATGTGGCATAGTGCAAAACTGCCAACATGAAACTAACATCAAACTACAATATTTTAAATTGACACGTAGCAGTAACTAATGTTGGTACTTAATTTTGCAAAAGTATGGTTGACATGGTTCTAATAATATCTTTAATAAGATTGGACTAAGTATTAATCTAGTTACAAGAGTCTTCTCAAGAGCATTTACCTAATTACCAAAGTATGCTTGAAAGAATTGGTGTTCAAAATTTCTTGTAGTAGTTCCTTAAAAGATTTATTTATGAAAAATTATTGAATTGAGATCTAGGATGTCATTACATTTGGACTTACAAAAAAAATAAGAGAAAAAAAATCAAGGGCTAAATTTAAGAAAATGAGAATAAATTAAAAATGTTAAAGGGTAGATATATAAATTTTGTAAACATATTTGAGAAGTTGAAAGCAAACTTAAAAAATAAATAGCATATTTTAAATTCTTGCAAATCAATCTAAGATTTTTTAAGAAATTTATGAAAGATATAAGTAAGATCTAATATATATATATATATATATATATATATATCTTTGCCTGATACAAGACAGAACTCTAGATTTAACTCGGATGCCACCACTATATAGAGAGAGATAATTTAAACTTGAATAATAAAGTCTGTGAGGATAAATTCTAAATATATATAATTTTTATAATTGTTCAAGTAAATATGGATTTGTTAGTCTAATTTTCACAAAACTTAGTAACATGCAAAAGTTGTTCTATTAAACCTCTTGAGTAAGTGACAAAGAGAAGATCGAATAAAAGGTAAAATATAAACTTAAAAAAAAAATTAGACCAAAGGTATAAATCAAAGATAGTCCTAAAGAAATAAGATTCAACAAGGGTTAAAGATTAAACCTTTCACGGGCTTAGCATTTGAAATTGACATTTAAAGTCCTTGTTGGGACACCTTAGTGGTATGTCGTTGGACTGTTATTAGGCTACCCAAGTTCAAATTATGGGGAGGGAGGCACATAGTTGTGCCACCCATTGTACTTCATCTTGCTTTAAAAAAAATAAAATAATTAACATTAAAAGTTTTAATTTTAAAGGATAATACATTTTTTTAATATTAATTTTTTATTTTATTAAGTAATTCTATATTTAATGTGTCACAATTTTTTTAAAACCTTCTTATTCATATTTCTTCTCATATGAGCTTCTTGTTTCTTCATAAACTTTTCCTTTTTTACTACATATGAGGCTCTTTATATCTTTGTACTACATATAATAAGTGTATAACCGTGACAAAGTCTTATCTTTTGTTTACTATGGAAATTGTATTCTCTACTAATATGATAAATGCTTATGTTGGAACAATCCTCTAAGGGGGTTGCTCCCTAAGGGGCCTGGAAAATGGTCTGGTGCTTTAACGATCAACAAATATGAAGGTTGAAGGAGCATGGAATTGGAGGCTGAAGGAGCGTGGAAGGCTAGAGGTTGAAGGAGCATGGAAGGCTGAATGATGAGTTGATCTTTGGAGTGTCAAGGCTAAAGGAGCATGGAAGGTTGGGTTGGCTAAAGGAGCATGGAAGGTTGGGTTGGTTGAAGGAGCTACAATGAAAGGCTAGGATGTTGGGTGGAAGGTTGGGATGGTTGAAGGAACATGGAAGGCTAAGGCTAAAGGAGCATGGAAGGTTGGGCTGGTTGAAAAAGTTGCAAGGTTGGGAATGTTGAAGGAGCATGGAAGGCTGGGAAGGCTGAAGGAGCATGGAAGGTTGCTTATAATGAGAAAAATAAAATTGCAAAGAGCGAAGGATTAGGATTTTTTCTTGAAAAACATCTCATATTTTAGGAGCTATATCTTCACGAAGAGTTATCTGATTCAACTGATTCTTAGACCAACTTGTGCAGAATTTGAATAGCTTTAAAATGAGTGGTCATATGCAAAAATCTAAGTAATATTTAGGGAGATACAACCCTATGAATTCAACCATTCAAAACAAGGGAAGTGACAATTTTTCAAGTCGTAAAAAAAGAAATTGCAAAGTGCGAAGGATTAGAGTTTTTCTTGGAAAACATCTCATCTTTTAAGAGCCATATCTTTGTGAAGAGTTATCTGATTCATATGATTCTTGGACCAACTTGTGCAGAATTTGAATAGCTTTAAAATAAGTGGTCATATGCAAAAATATAAGTAATATTAAGGAAGATACGATACCATAAAGTCAACCATTCGAAATAAGAGTAGTGATAATTTTTCAAGACGTGAAAAATAAAATTGCAAATATTTACCAACTAGGGTTTGAATGATGGGAAGAGCAATGAAGGGCTATGACTTCAACGAGGAAGGAAACTAGCAATTCAAATTTGGTAAAGCGGACTATGATAGTGCAATGTTTTAGAAATATTACTCTACTAAGATGCAAGGCATAGATAGTAGAGGTGAAGTTTTGGCATTGTGAAGGCTGCTATAGGAAAATATCAAGAAAGATGCTAAATTCTGGAGTAATTGTATTCATACAAAAATTTGAAAAGATCCAAAAAATGAAAATCAAGAATTCAGGTCAAAGAAGGAGACACCAACATGAAGTTTTTCCATGCTTCCACCATGTGTCATAGAGGCTCTAATAAAATCTCTGAGCTGACCAAGGCTAATGGATCCATTGTCTCTGACATCCAAGCAATCAGATAGGAAGTTGTTTGCCACTTCCAAGAAATATTAGGTCCAAGCACTGGCTGCCATCCCCGCACTTCAATTTCTTTGCTACAGAACATCCTAAAGTTGGTGTCTAACAATGATAATGGGAAATTGCTTGAAAGCTTCACTGAAGAGGAGATCAAATAAGCTATGTTCGCAATGGAACCTGATAAGGCCCCCAGACCTGATGGCTTCCCACCCTAATTTTTTCAACATTTTTGGGATATTGTGGGCCAAGATGTTGTTGTTGTGGTTAAATTCTTCCAGAGAGCCAAAAATATGTCGAGAGAAGCCAATTCCACTTTCATTTTTTTAATTCCCAAGTCCAATGATCGTGCTTCCCTTTTTGATTTTAGGCCGATTAGTCTTTGCACTGTCATTTACAAACTTATCACCAAAGTTATGGCAAATAGGTTGAAAGACATCCTTCCCTCCATCATCGATCAGTGCCAAGGGAGCTCGGTTAAAGTCATATTCATTTCAGATGGAGTGATAACCGTCCACGAATTGGCCCACTCGGCATCAAAAAATAAAAAACCCAACATGTTCCTTAAGCTTGACATGAACAAGGCTTTCGATCGGGTCTCCTGGAAATTCCTGTTTGAAGTCCTGGAAAAGTTTGGGTTTCACAAAGAATGGATCAAGATGGTTCGCGAATGTGTCTCGACTGCTTGGTTCTTGGTTCTTATCAATGGCTCACCCGCAGGTTTCTTCCAAAGTTTCAAAGGCATCCGTCAAGGGGACCCTCTATCCCCCTTTCTCTTCATCATTTTGGCCGAAACCCTCGAAAGAACCCTTTCAGCTGCCTGCAACAATGGTCTTGTTTCTAGGATCAAACCAGCCTCAACATCCAAAGTCATTTCCCATCAACAGTTTGTTGATGATACTATTCTATCCTCTCATTCTTCCGTTCCCGAAGCAAAAATCATTAAGAACATTCTTGATTCTTATGAAGAGGCAGCTGGTCAGAAAGTCAACTATCGCAAAAGCAAGCTATACTTTCTCAATACTCCCAATCATAGAAAAAATAGGATTGTTGAGATCCTTGGGTGCAACATTGGGAGCCTTCCAACTACTTATCTTGGATTACCGCTTTTCCATGACAGATCTTTCTCGGCTATGTGGAACCCTGTTTTAGATCACCTCAACAAGAAACTAGCGAGGTGGAAAAGCTCGATGCTCAGCCAGGCAGCCAAAACCACTCTAGTCCAAGCTTGCCTTCAAAGTATCCCTATTTTTTCTTATCTATTTTCAAAGCTCCAGCTACCATTTGCCAAAAAATTGAACAAATTCAACGCAGATTCCTTTGGTCTGGAAACGAAAACAAGAACAAATTTTCGCTAGTCGCCTGGGACAAGGTCTATTCCAAGAAAAAGGATGGAGGACTCGAATTCAGAGACATCAAGCGGATGAACTTGGCCCTCATTGCCAAGCAGCCTGGAGACTTACCACCAATGAAAAATTCACTTGGATTGAGATCATTAAAGCTAAGTACCTCCATCAGTTGTCCTTTCTTGGAGAGCACAACCTCCCTATTGGATCCCATTTCTTGAATGGCATAATCAAAATAAGAAAAATCATCAGGGAAGGCTTAAGGTGGTGTCTAGGAACTGGAATGACCATCCGTTTTTGGGATGACCCATGGATCCGTGATAAACCTCTCAGCCAAGATCTGCATCTTGTAGTGCTCAAGGCGACTATCGAATCCACCTTTGGAGATAAGGTGTGCCATTTCATTAACCAAGGTCCGACAAGACTTGAATGGAAACACCTATATCTTAATGGGCCCAGGCATATCACCGAGGTTCTCAGGCGGTTACAAAACTTGTTGAGGACTTGCATCATCCCGAGCTCTCACAAAGATGATTCCATGGTTTGGAACCTTGAAGAATCTAGAAATTTCACTGTCAAATCAGCCTACTACAGTAAAGAAACTCCCACAGATGGTTGGGACTTATCAAATCAGGTATGGGTCCCCAAGATCATTCCCAAGGTCAAATTCTTTTGCTAGTTGGCCATCCAAAACAGAATCCTCACCATTGAAAACTTGATTATCAGAGGGTTACTCATTCCCAATTGGTGTATCCTGTGCAAAAATGCCTGTGAGTCTACTTCACATGTTTTTTGGAATGTCCCTTTTCTCTTGCAGTTCTCAACCAGGTCCATAACACCTTTGACATCTCCATAGTCCTCCCACATTCCATTCCCCTCCTTATTAAGCAATGGCCCCGGCATTTCAAGAGCAACCAACTAAAATTCATGTGGCAAGCTTGCCTCCACCTTTACCTATGGCAGATATGGCTCGAGAGAAATGCCAAAATTTTCAAAAATCAAACCACTGATAAGAATATTATTGTTGTCAAAATCACGAACCTTGCTGCAGAGAATGCCTCTCTTGTTTCGTCTTCAAAACCCCCCCCTCCTGGCTTAGAATCGGACCTAACCAAATTTTTCAATTTGTCTAACATCTTTGTCATGCCTCGTATTTCTATTGACAGGTCTGTCATCAAGTGGGTCTTACCACCTACTGGGTGGCACAAGCTCAATTTCTATGGGGCAGCTAAAGGCAACCCAAGAGTGGCTGGCGGAGGGGGAATTCTCAGAAATCATAGAGGAGAAATAATTTTGGCCTTTGCCCAGAACCTGGGAATTCAATCCAACAACATGGCAAAGGCGCGGGCCCTATTTCAAAGTTTGATCCTCATGGAAGGGTTGACCATCAATAAACTTATCATCGAAGGAGACTCGTTGCACTGTATTAACTGGCTCAATGGTACCGCTAAGCCTCCTTGGGCCCTTGCTTCGATTTTCCAAGAATGCAAGGCCCTAATTGGCAATTACCTAGAATTAGCCATTAAGCATCAATACCGGGAAGGAAACAAAGCTACGGACTGGCTTGCTAACAAAGGAGTCGATGAATCTGACATGCAAGTGTGGAGAGACTCCTTCCCCATTGGCCTAAGGAACCATCCTACAAGTTCTAATGTTTGCACAATGTGAGATGTTGCCAAGGGATTGGTTTGGTATGCTGTTGAAACTTGTCACGATATCGCGACACCTTTTCCTTCTTCTCCTTCAGCAACAAAAATGCAACATGTCGCGAGTACGTGACACTTTTCACCTTTGGCCATGAAAATGCAGCATGTCACGATTTTGTGACATTTCTTTCTCCTTTGGGTGCAACGTTGCAACTTGTCGCGATATCGCGAAACTTTTTTCTCCTTTGGTCGCGGCGTTACATCATGTCGCGATATTGCGACACTTTTTCTCTTTTGGTCGTGATGATGCAACTTGTCGCGATATCGCGACACTTTTTCTCTTTGGCCGCGATAATGCAACATGTCGCGATATCGCGACACTTTTTCTCTTTGGCCGCGATAATGCAACATGTCGTGATATCACGACACTTTTTTCATTTGGCCGTGATAACGCAACATGTCGCGATATCGTGACACTTTTTCTCTTTAGTCACGATATTGCAACATGTCACAATATTGCGACATTTTTTTCTCATCTGGCTGCGGCAATGCAACATATCGCAACACTTTTTCTCCTTCGATCACGTCGTTGCAACATGTCGCGATATCGCGACATCTTTTCTCTTTGGCCGCGATGTTGCATCATGTCACGATATCGTGACACTTTTTCTCTCTAGACGCGATGCTACATCATGTCGCGATATCGCGACATCTTTTCCTTCTTTGGCCGTGGCAATGCAACTTATCGCGATATCGCGACATATTTTTTCCTTTTGTCGAGACGATGCAACCTGTCGCGATATCGCGACACTTTTTCTCCTATGGCCACGATGCAGCAACTTGTCACAATATCACGACACTTTTTTTCCTCTGGCCGCAATGTCGCAACATGTCACGATTTTGCGACACTTTTTCTCTTGGGCCGTGATGATGCAACATGTCGCGATATCACGACACATTTTCCTTCTTTGGCCGCGACATTGCAACATGTCACGATATCATGACATTTTTTACCCTTTTGGCGAGTCGATGCACCACGTCACGATTTCACGACATTTTTTCTCCTTAGGCTGCGATGATACATCATGTCGTGATATCGCGACACTTTTTCTCTTCTGGCCATGAAATTGCAACATGTCACGATATCGAGACACTTTTCCTCCTTTGGTCGCGACAATACAACATGTCGCGATATCGCGACACTTTTTCTCCTATGTCCGCGACAATGCAACATGTCGTGATATCATGATAGATTTTCTTCTTGGGCCTCGACGATACAACTTGTCACGATATCGCGACACCTTTCCTCCTTTGGCCGCGACGACGCAACTTGTCACGATATCACGACACTTCTTCTATTCTGGCAGAGACGTTGCAACATGTCACGATTTCGAGACACTTTCTCTCCTTCGGTCGTGATGCTGCATCTTGTCACGATATCGCGACATATTTTCCTCCCTTGGTCGCGACGGCACAACATGTCGCGATATCGTGACACCTTTTCCTCCTTGCTTTTTCTATATGCTTGGGACCGCAAAAATGCAACATGTCGCGATATCACGACACCTTTCTTCTTGTGGTGTTTGGCTTTTTTTCTGATCTTTAGCTCTTGGGCCTCTTCGGTCGGTTTGAATTACATGTAAAAAATACTTGTACAAGGTTCAGGGACCTTTCAACACCCTTTCAACCAATCAAAAAAAAATCAAGAATTCAGACATTTTATGTAAAATGATGTAAGTTTATAGCTATAGCATCACAATTGAGATGAGAAGTGTATCTATTTGTAAACTCTCAAGCTCTAAAGAAGAAAGATGTAATTTATCAAGGGTGGGAGACCTAAGTACAACCCCTTATTATCCAGTAAAAAATAAATAAATGCTTATGTTGAGTTTGATTTTGTCTATAAATTAAGAATATCAAAATAATATCTCAAGTCAATATGACTTACACTACACTTCAACTAAAATAGATTGAAACAATAAATTTCATTTAAAGTTTTAATTAAAGAAATAAATACATAAAATTTAACATAATTTTGTTAGAGGTTTTTTATATCATATAAACATTTCATATATAAGTGATATTGTAATAATAATAACTAATCAAAAATTTAAACATTAAAAAAACTGAAAGAAATATTAAATAATAGCATATGTACTGTAGTTGGTAAGGGCTTTGGCCTCTCTTTAAGAGGTCCAAGGTTCAAACCCCACTCACTATGAGGGGACCAGGACCCCTTATAAAAACTTGTGTAAACTCATTGAAATTTAATAGAATAATAAAAATATATCATATGTACATAATAAAATTCATAATCTTATTATCTACTAAAATCTATAATATTTCATCAAATAGTATGAGTTTAATTGATTAAATTTTTTGATCTCTACAAAAGCAAACCAAGGTTTGTATCTTCCCAAATAATACAAGTATAACTACAAAACTGATGTGAAATGAATAATATCCTTTTCAATCCTAAATTATCACTTTAAAAACTATGATATTTCATTAAGTCTTCCTCAGGACACCCCAACAATATATTGTCGTCATCCCATTTACCTCAGTTCGAATCATGGGAAAGAGGCCCCTTGTTACTATACCCCTAGGGAGTGTGGCCCCAATTGTGCCACCCATTATACTTCGCATTACTTTAAGAAAATATATATTTCATTAAAAAATCATGTTAGTCTATGTTTAAACATGGATGTTGGAAAATTGGGCTACCAACAAAAGTCATAACATGCCCTATAGAATCCAAAACTATAAATAATTACTATGGATATTATGAACATAGGAACTTTCACCCCTTGGCTTGAATTTCTAAATTTCCTCCCTCCTTTACCACTAAATGGAGGACATCTAGATGTTTATCATATGATAATATCGATCTTTTATCTTCCTCTCTAATAGCTCTTTAGTTGGCTAGCCAATCGACCACCCTATTTCTTTCTCTATAGACATGTACTACTTGAAATGTATCTAGTATATTTAGGTATCTTAGTGTGTTAGTTACTATGTCTACTTATCTCCATCTCTTCGCTGACCTTTTATTGAGATAATTAACAATATTCAATAAGTCTCCTTTAATTATTAATATCTTAGCCCCCAATTGAAATGTCATATTGACTCCTACTACCACTGCTCTGACTTCAATCTGATAACTAGTCATTATGCCCAAGTCTTCACTCATAGCTTCGATCACGATTCCTTGGCTATTTTTTAGCACTGCTCCTCCTCTAGCCTTCTCTAGATTTCCTTTAGAAGCCCCATAAAAATTTAGTTTCATCCATCCTTGTATTCGTGGTTGCCACTTGGTCAAGCTCCTCAAGCTTCCTCAAGGATTCACATTCCCCCCAACTGGACTTAAGATTTCACTTTACATTTACCTTAGCTTCCTCCAATGACTCTATACTCTCATGCATTTTTACTGCTTGAATATTCTCCACTATGACCGCTATGAAGTATCATTTATTCTTATCTATAGATCTCTTATCCCTTTAAAAATCCTTTTATTTTTCTCCAACCAAATTCCCCATGCATTATGAAAGGAAAATAGATTCTAAATTTAATTCAATATTGGGATTTTAAAAGGCTTCTCCCATTGTTTTATCCATTCGACCATGATATAAGGCATAACATACACCACCCCCATCTTCTCTATTATATCATACAATATTTTGAAGAAGTAATTACATTCTAAGAATATGTGATTCACTAATTCCTCATGATCTTCAAAAAGGTAACATCTATTAGGGAATTGGAAATCCTTCTTATGAAGGTTATCTATTGTTAATATCTTATTTTGTGCCATTAGCCAAATAAAAATTGCTAACTTTGGATGGCTTTCCTTCTTCATAATAGATCCCTTTGAAACCCCCCTCGGGATTTGCATGTGATAAATCATAGGTTGATTTAACAATGAACGACCCTTCTTGAGTAGCTCCCCACACTATTGTATTCTCAACCAAATTGGGGCTTACATAATATGCTCTTAATTTAGTTAGTTTTTGGAGCTCATCCTTATACTAATTATGGATTTTTAGCTCCTTCCATCTTACCTCTCCTCCTATTATCAAATAATTACTCACCATTTTCCCATAATTTTGTTCTAGCTCTATTTTGATACTTTCTAACACCTCATCCTTCACTAATGGGTACTTCTCTAGCCATGCATCTTCCCAAAAGTGGACAAACCTATCATTCCCTACCTTCCATTAGGTGCCTTTCCAAAGCAGGTCTCTACCCTTTATTATGTGATTCCATAATGAAGATCCTTGACAAGGATCTAGTCTGGTCAAAAATCCACTATCCTTCTGATTGTCAACGTATGTCCCTCCTTCACTAGCCTCCATCCCAACTTTGTTGCCAAGGCCTTGTGTATATCCCTTGTTTTTTAATCCCAAATCCTCCACTTGATTTATCCTTGCATACTCTCTTCCAAACTACTATAGGAATTCTACTCCTCTTCTCTGTTCTTGACCATAGGAATTTTTTTCAATACTTCCTACTATATTAGATGCTTTGAATTTCAAAAATTGAATATCTCTAACTATTATTTATAGAGAAAACAACAAAAATATCATAGATAAAAACCCTATAACAAAAAAAAATACTTAAATAATATAAAGAATAATAAAATTTGACATCTTTACCCTTTTTTATATAGAAAAAAATAAGAAGAAAGACATAATAGTTAGAGACCCATTATTCCTTTCTTTTCTGCCCGACCCAACAAGAGAAAGCTTGGCCTCTCCTCTCGGAAAGCTGGCTAAGAGAAGTGGTCCTGATTATTCCGTTGAGAGTCCGCAGCCGGAGCTTTAAAAGCAGGCCATTACTATATTAAGTATTAAGTATTGGGCTAACAACAAAAAGTCATAATATATCCTATAAAATCCAATTTTTTTTTTTAAATACCATGTGCAAGCCAACCACGAAGTTCATTATAATTGAAATCATCAAGCATTTGGATGCACAAATGGATACCTACACTTGAGACTTAGAATAGATTCCACTATCCATGGTAAATACCCATTTCCTAGAACCAAACATTAAATTCATCTAAATCAATGTCATATAAAAGAATATACTCGTTTGAGAGATCATTTCCTAGAACCAAACATTGAATTTAACTAAGTCAATGTCTTACCAACAAGATATGCTTCTCTAAGAGCCCATTTCCTAGAACCAAACATTGAGCTCTACTTAGTATTTGTCTACCAAGACCATATCTTTCTTTAAGAGCCCCTTTCCTTTCTAAAATTGGGCATCTCTGACCATTGTTTATAGAGAAAAAAACAACAAGAACATCATGGATAGAGACCCATTACCATAACAAACAAACACACTTAAAACACTTAAGTCACATCAAGAATTATAAATTTGAGAAAGATAGACGTTGAATTGTTCTTTTCCTTGGTGGCTAGGTGAGTTGTCAATGGGGTGGTGCACCATGTTGAGAATAGACCAATCATCATGAACATGGGTCATATTTTGATTGTTTAAACAATAATTAAAAATTGAGATAATGGGAGTTGGTAAGTTAAGTTGGTTTTAAAGAATAATTAAAAATTGGGATAATGGGAGTTGGTAAGTTAAGTTGGTGAGAGATATTTTTGGACCGACCATAGTGTAATCAAAGCTTAATGAAGTCATAATTTCTCTCTTTCAAACTTTGCTTAATTTTGAAGGACTCCGACCTTGTCGGGAGACGGAGACTAAAACATCACCTTAGAATAACTGTTCCGATAATTTCGGCGGACATCTGACGGCTAGAACGAGTCCACGTCTCCTTCGATAATTTGGCTTTGTTTTGGTTTTACGAGGTCTACACGCTGACTTGGATGTTCAGTGTATATGCCACGTATCATTGTCGTCAAATAATTTTATTCTTCGAAAAAGTTGGCCTCTTTAATTTTTTTTTAAATATGGGGAATCGGCAAGATTTTTTCATCTTTAACAATTGAGCATGGGATCAGAAATTCTTTTCAAGGTTTCTGTCTCCAAACACGTGTCAATGAACACAGGTGAATTCATTAAAGCTATCTCTATAACCCCTGTCAGAGTGAGGGAGACCTTGACGGCTCAGGGTTGGTATTGCCCTCGTTAAACTGGCGTGCACTTAGCAGACTCAAGTCAAATACTACCTTTGCCTTATATTAGGTATGCCCCCAAGGTTTCATCCTAGGTCTCCTCTTGGTAAGTGCCCAAAGTCTTACCAATCCACTTAGCCTTTGGGAACTTTTAAAATTATAACTATGTAATTAATGTCAATAATTTTCATTAAAAGACATAAACAATTTAAGTGATCTATAACTATTTGTAGCATATCGAAAGTGGTTTGTAGTGCTAAGCAATAATCTTTTGTGTTCTCTTTTTTTAGACTCTAAATTCAATGTCAAGTGCCAAGTGAATCTTACCAATGTTCAATGGTAATCTCTTGTTGCTCAAATTTGCAAAGTTTCTGTTGAATCCAAAACTCAACTTTTTAGATAGTAAATTTTGCATCAAAAATTTCTAACTTCTAAAAGTTTGGCTTCGATTTTACACATTTTCTCTCAGTGCAATTTTGTAATGCTTTAGAAACTCTTATTCACTTGTTTTGGTTTTATGATATGGCTAAACAATTTTGAGATGTATCTACACTTTTATTTTTCCCTCTTTCACTAGATATTGAAAGCTTTCTCTACTTGGTTTTTCTTAGTTGGATTAATGCCCCAAACTTTGGGATGTTTGTAGACTCATCTTTCTCAAGCACATTTGGAAGTGTAGATGCAAAAAGGTATTTACTGGTTTTGCTCCTCCATGGGATATAGTTTTAGCAGACTTGACCTTTGATCTTTTGTTACATGTGGGACGCATTCATTCCCAAGTCTATGGAACTTCCAACACACCACAAGATGTTATTAACAGACTTCATTAGCTTTCTCATATGGTTCAGGATCTTCAGAAGGTCCAACAGGAAACTAAAAAGAAGGCAATTAACAATGATGAGCAAAGTTCAAGATTTGATTACTTCTATTTCTTCTTTGAAAACTTCAGAAGATATCATAAAAGACATACCAAAAAATTCTCCTTATAATAGGCTCTCCCACAAATGAGTGTTGATATCTAATGTATTGCAACAAGATATAGCTAGTCTTTTTGTTGCTATTAGCTTCTATTCTTATGTATATTCAATTATAAATGTTTTACTCCTTATCCACCTCATTTTGTTTATATAGAAAAAATAAGAAGAAAAACATAATAGTTAGAGACCCATTACTATATTAAGTATTAAGTATTGGGCTAACAACAAAAAAAGTCATAATATATCCTATAGAATCCAATTTTTTTTTTAAATACCATGTGCAAGCCAACCACCAAGTTCATTATAGTTGAAATCATCAAACATTTGGATGCACAAATGGATACCTACACTTGAGACTTAGAATAGATTCCACTATCCATGGTAGATGCCCATTTCCTAGAACCAAACATTAAATTCATCTAAATCAATGTCATATAAAAGAATATACTCATTTCAGAGATCATTTCCTAGAACCAAACATTGAATTTAACTAAGTCAATGTAATATGCTTCTCTAAGAGCCCATTTCCTAGAACCAAACATTGAGCTCTACTCAGTATTTGTCTACCAAGACCATATCTTTCTTTAAGAGCCCCTTTCCTTTCTAAAATTGGGCATCTCTGACCATTGTTTATAGAGAAAAAAACAACAAGAACATCATGGATAGAGACCCATTACCATAACAAACAAACACACTTAAAACACTTAAGTCACATCAAGAATTATAAATTTGAGAAAGATAGACGTTGAATTGTTCTTTTCCTTGGTGGCTAGGTGAGTTGTAAATGGGGTGGTGCACCATGTTGAGAATAGACCAATCATCATGAACATGGGTCATATTTTGATTGTTTAAACAATAATTAAAAATTGGGATAATTGGAGTTGGTAAGTTAAGTTGGTTTTAAAGAATAATTAAAAATTGGGATAATGGGAGTTGGTAAGTTAAGTTGGTGAGAGATATTTTTGGACCGACCATAGTGTAATCAAAGCTTAATGAAGTCATAATTTCTCTCTTTCAAACTTTGCTTAATTTTGAAGGACTCCGACCTTGTCGGGAGACGGAGACTAAAACATCACCTTAGAATAACTGTTCCGATAATTTCGGCGGACATCTAACGGCTAGAACGAGTCCACGTCTCCTTCGATAATTTGGCTTTGTTTTGGTTTTACGAGGTCTGCACGCTGACTTGGATGTTCAGTGTATATGCCACGTATCATTGTCGTCAAATAATTTTATTCTTCGAAAAAGTTGGCCTCTTTAATTTTTTTTTAAATATGGGGAATCGGCAAGATTTTTTCATCTTTAACAATTGGGCATGGGATCAGACATTCTTCTCAAGGTTTCTGTCTCCAAACACGTGTCAATGAACACAGGTGAATTCATTAAAGCTATCTCTATAACCCCTGTCAGAGTGAGGGAGACCTTGACGGCTCAGGGTTGGTATCGCCCTCGTTAAATTGGCGTGCACTTAGCAGACTCAAGTCAAATACTACCTTTGCCTTATATTAGGCATGCCCCCAAGGTTTCATCCTAGGTCTCCTCTTGGTAAGTGCCCAAAGTCTTACCAATCCACTTAGCCTTTGGGAACTTTTAAAATTATAACTATGTAATTAATGTCAATAATTTTCATTAAAAGACAAACTTTTTAAGTGATCTATAACTATTTGTAGCATATCTAAAGTGGTTTGTAGTGGTAAGCAATAATCTTTTGTGTTCTCCTTTTTTAGACTCTAAATTCAATGTCAAGTGCCAAGTGAATCTTACCAATGTTCAATGGTAGTCTCTTGCTGCTCAAATTTGCAAAGTTTCTGTTGAATCCAAAACTCAACTTTTTAGATAGTATATTTTGCATCAAAAATTTCTAACTTCTGAAAGTTTGGCTTCGATTTTACACATTTTCTCTCAATGCAATTTTGTAATGCTTTAGAAACTCTTATTCACTTGTTTTGGTTTTATGATATGGCTAAACAATTTTGGGATGTATCTACACTTTTCTTTTTCCCTCTTTCACTACATATTGAAATCTTTCTCTACTTGGTTTTTCTCAGTTGGATTAATGCCCCAAACTTTGGGATGTTTGTAGACTCATCCTTCTCAAGCACATTTGGAAGTGTAGATGCAAAAAGGTATTTACTGGTTTTGCTCCTCCATGGGATATAGTTTTAGCAGACTTGACCTTTGATCTTTTGTTACATGTGGGACGCATTCATTCCCAAGTCTATGGAACTTCCAGCACACCACAAGATGTTATTAACAAACTTCATTAGCTTTCTCATATGGTTCAGGATCTTCAGAAGGTCCAACAGAAACTAAAAAGAAGGCAATTAACAATGATGAGCAAGTTCAAGATTTGATTACTTCTATTTCTTCTTTGAAAACTTCAGAAGATATCATGAAAGACATACCCAAAATTTCTCCTTATAATAGGCTCTCCCACATATGAGTGTTGATATCTAGTGTATTGCAACAAGATATAGCTAGTCTTTTTGTTGCTATTAGCTTCTATTCTTATGTATATTCAGTTATAGATGTTTTACTCCTTATCCACCTCATTTTGTTTTTTAAATGGTGGATAGTGTTAACACCATAATATTGCAATGTTTCATTAATAAATTAATATAATCTAAGTTTTTATAAATAATAATAATAATCCTTTTGTTTACTAAAAAGAAGGCAATTAACAATGATGAGCAAGTTCAAGATTTGAGTACTTCTATTTCTTCTTTGAATACTTTAGAAGATATCACAAAAGACATGCCCAAAATTTCTCCATTTAATAGGCTCTCCCACAGATGAGTGTTGATATCTAGTGTATTGCTGCAAGATATAGCTATAGTCTTTTTGTTGATATTAGCTTCTATTCTGATGTATATTTAATTATAAATATTTTTTTTGAAAAAATATTGCTTATATTAATACAAAAAAATCAAAATACAAGACATCGCAACAGATTACAAAAATCTGCTCAAGGACATCCAACCATCTGACTTGTCCTGAGCAGAGCAGTCTTTGAGATCTTTGATTATAAGCCTCTTAAAGGCTCTACATTGGAACTGAATATCAATAACAACATTGGACACAATCCCAGAAGCAGGAATAGCTTCATCTCGAAAAACTAAACTGCATCTCGCCTTCCAAATAGCATACAAAGTCGTTGCTCTGATAACAGTCCACACCCCCCTAAGATGTTGAGGGCAGCCAAAGGCATCTCCCAAAAGAACCAATTTCCAACTCCACCTATCACCTAGGATAGGATAATAGGTCCACTTCAATATTTTCCAAACATTCCTTGCTACACTACAATCCCAAAAGATATGTTTAACAGTTTCTTTTCTGCCACAACTACTACAGAGGTCTGAGATATTCATCCACCTTGCCAACCTTGCCTTGCAATGGATACCTTGGAAAATAAGCAGCCAAAGAAAAACCTTGAGCTGAGCAGATAATCTGAATTTCCAAACCTGCTTTAGCCTCTTCTTCCACTTCTTCTCTAGACAGACAATGTCCCAACGTCTATTTAACAGGATATGCAAAGAAGTCTTAGGCAATAGAGTTTTGTAAATCTTAGTGGATTTGTAAGAAATGATGCTCCCCTGAAAGTTCCACCTCCAATCACGCCAGATAGGGCCAGGAAAACCACCATTTAACTTATACTGTTGTTCAGAGGGAAGAAGAGAATGAATCTGAACAATAGCATCCCTATCAGAAGCTTTCAACTTAAACTTATTGCAAAGATCCTCCCACTTAATCCAATCAGCGGCTCCTGAATCCCACAAATCTACCCATTTCTTAATTCCCCTCTTAACCAACCTCTTGCATCTAAGATGAGGAAGGTTCGAGGCATACACCCCATTGTCTTTCCATATCCAAATAGACCTATATGGAAGCACCCAACCTCTACGCTCTTCCATATAGGCCCAATAAACCGTAGAGCCAACCGTCTTCCATGCCTCCCAGATCCTCTTAATAAGGATACAACCCCGTATTTTAAATTGAACAGGATGACCCACAATATCCTCAATATGAAAATCCCCCTTAACACCATCAACATGAAGACAATTCTGAATTCTATATCTCAAGAGCCTTTGCCAAGGATCAACACCTTCCAATGCTCTGACCACCCATTTGGCTGCCAACACCTTACCCTGCATCTGAATGTCCAAAAGACCCAGACCACCTTCCTCCTTAGGAATAATGCAATAGTTCCAAGAGATAGAGGGCATTCTCTTGGAGCCATCGAAATTAGACCAAAGAAAGCCTCTAATAAGCCTTTCCAATCTTCCAAACTGAGAAGCATTGGGCAACCAACACGAAGAATAATAAATATGACAAGCTTGTAATATTTTTCCAACAATAATTATTCTACCAGCAAAGGATATGAGCTTATTTTTCCAGAACTGAATTTTCTTTGCAAATCTCTCAAGACACCAATCCCACATGCCCTTCAAAGAAAGGGCCTTGCCAAACGAGATTCCAAGGTATCTAACAATTTCGCCATCCTTCACCCGCCACCAACCAGGAGAGAAATTATCTGGAAGAGTGTCACTACCAATCAACCAATAGTCTAATTTTTCTTCACTAATGATGGCTCCAGAGGCTTTGCAAAACTGCTCCAAGCAACCTTTGACATTCTGCAGTGACAAGGCATCCAACTGAAAAGAAAGAAGGGAATCATCCGCAAAATGATTATTCAGAATAGGACCTCCAGGAGTATCAATCCCTTTGATTAAACCCGCACCTCTCTTCGATTCCAACATATAACCTAGAGCATCAGCAGTGATAACAAACAGAAGGGGAGCAAGAGGGCACCCTTGTCTAATGGACTTGAAAAGACTTATTTGATTAGTGAGCTTACCGTTAACTACAACTTGAGTAGAGGCACAGGTGAATAAGACCTTGATTTTATCCACTACCCGTTTGTTGAAGCCAAGCCATTCCATCATACTAAAAATAAATGACCAATCCACCCGATCATAGGCTTTGTCAAAGTCAATCTTAAGCATAATGGCTTTCTGCCCACTTTCCTGTGCCCATTCCAAAGTCTCCCAAGCAGTCAAGACCGTATCAAGAATGAACCTACCCTTGATAAAACCTGTTTGCTCCCGTCTCACAATCCTAGCAGCAACATCTCTGAAGCGAAGAGCCAACGCCTTAGCCACAATCTTATAGGAAACATTTAAAAGAGTGATAGGTCTCCATCCCCCCATAGTATCTTTCCTGTTAGCCTTCGGGATAAGCTTAATCAGACCTTGATTAAGCATACCAAAAAGGAGCCTTTCTCAAACACTTCCTGAATCATCTTAGTATAGTCATTACCCACAGTATCCCAAAAAACTTTGTAGAATTCAATAGGAATGCCATCAGGGCCTGGAGATTTGCCATCCTTCATTTTCTTAAGCGCTTCAAACAATTCATCCTTTGAAAAGAAATCAGCTAGACGATCATTTTCATAACTATATACCTTCTTAGGAACACACTTCTTAAACTCTTCTCTAGCCTCCAAAACCTCAGGACTCAAAGGATAAATGAAAAATATCTTACAAAAATGATCTTCAACAATGGCTCGGATACTATCATCATCTTCCACCAATCTATCATCAATAGTGTGAAGAGCAGTGATTCTCTCAGCAACAATTTTCTTTTTAATGTGACTGAAGAAAAACTGAGAGGGGGCATCTCCTTGCTGAAGCCAATGAATCCTGCTTCTAATATGGGCACCTCTGCTAACGTAATCCTCATAGCACCTGATTTCATGTTCACACTTAGCTGCTTTCTCCTAAAGCTGAACATTAAAAGAATCACCTTCAAGGTCTCTTCTGGCTACCTCCAAGTCCTTCCTGAGCTATTTTAATCTTCCCTTCCTTCTCCTAGCAACCAATCTACCCCAACCCCTCAAAAATTTGATAGTGCACTTGATAGCCGCTTCCCACCAACCAATCCAGCCAGAGCCAACCGGGCGTGGCTCCAAATTCCAAACACAATGAATCAGGTCCCTACAGGCTTTAGAATCCAGATGAGAAACATTAAGTTTGAAGGGAAGTTTCTTATCCACCACAACAACTCCACCAAAGAAAATGGAAGAGCTAATAGGGAAATGATCAGAACCAGAGGTCGAAAGATCCACAAAAATAACTCTGCTCCCTCGACCAATACATGTAAACACATTTCTATCCACATAAATCCTATCCAAATGAGCCATGATTCTGTCTCCCCCTCTTCTCTTATTAGACCAAGAGAACCATCCTCCAGATTCCAGAGACTTTTACCTAAAATTAGCATCAAATATTTGTAAAGAAGCCTTCAAGCTGCACCAAGAGTCCTTCTCAACACCTGCAATACAACCACCATGCCCCCCTTCATGATCTCCATCCCATTCCACCATATTAAAATCTCCCCCTATGATCCAATTAGCATTGGGTAAATTTATCTGCATCCAATCCCACAAGGTAGTCCTCTCACTAGAAGAATTAGGAGCATAAACAGAACAAATACCAATTACCTGGCCAACAATCATGAAAGTAGCCCAACAAATCCTACCAAATGGGCCCTCCCCCTGATCAATCAACAATGCAACTAGCCAAGACCTGACAACAAGGACCACCCCCCAGAACCTCTATCATGAGAAGAAGCCCACCAGGCCCCAGACCAACTATTATCCATACAATTGTGGAGAGCAAAGCCATCCACCTTAACCTCCTGAAGACAAACTACATCAACACTAACAGAACGCAAAAAATTACTAACCAAACTTCTCCTAGTGGGAATAGACATTCCCCTGACATTCCACGAACTGAAGTCCACTTTCATTGAGAAACCTCAGTATTAAGGACTTCAAACCGATTGCTGACCTGCATAGACCTACTAGCTGGAGATCTACTTCTTTCTAAAGTTGAGCTTCTGCTATTCTTTCTACCCTCCGTAGCCTCCAAGTCTTCATTGAGGTTCCTACCAATCTCTGATATTTTGTTAGCCCAAGGAGTATCCTTGGAGCCAACATTAACCTCTCTGGATCTCCCCCTAGAGGAAGAGGAGCCCTTCTTAAATTTAGAGGGCCTATCTGGTGAATCCTCTACCTCTCGCCTCTTCTGAACCAACTTCCAACTAGTGTCTTCTTTGTTGCCCGTTTCCTGGTTCCCTGCATCCATCTCCATTTCTTGAGTCTCCTCATTAGTATCCTTGTTGGGCTGAACCTTCCCACTTCTGGCTATAGAAGAGTCAGGTCCTGTCACACCCTTCTCATTTTTTGCCTTCCGAAGTTTTCTCAAAGGACAGTCACGGATTAAGTGATCCTGAGACTGGTAGAAAAAGCAGGCATTAGGTAAATTTAAATAACGAACCTCCTACGAGATTACCCCTTCCTGTGTGATGATTTTCAAACATTTCGGCAACTTCCTTTGCAGGTCAACTTCTACACACACCCTTGGGCTAAATCAAAAAGACATACCTGAAGAGGGTTCAATAAGAATCCATCCAAATATTTGAGCCATGGAATGGATCATACCTCGAAATTCTGATTTCATGGCAACAAATTCGATCCAGAGAGGATATCTAGCCTGCGAAACATCTTTAGGGTCAAAATTCGACCGCCATGATTGAGCAAACGCAACCGAACCCGCAATAGACCATGTCCCGAATTGCAACACAAATTTGGCAGCTTCTAGAGAATAAAAAAGAATAGAAATATAGCGTCCTCCCAAACCCCAGTAGGATTGCACATGAAATCCTTTAGCCTCCCAATTCAGTCGCACCCATTTTTGAAAATCAGCTTTCGAGGGCATTTTACGAAGAAAAAACAGAATAACTCCATTTCTCAAGAGGTTATTCCTTGCTGCCAAATACTCTTCATGTTCATCTGCCATAAAAGTAAACTCATCCTCACCTAAATCTACCAACATGGAGTCCATTCTGTCTAATCTGATAGCCTCATCCTCCAACAAATCTTCGTTGTATAAATCCGCATTTGCATGCAATTCTTTGCTCAGTCCTCCATTTTTTGTTACCTCCGCAAAACTTTTTGCCAGCCCTTGCATGGCCGAATCATGATTGAAAAACCTTTGGGAATCTGCGCTAACCCGTGTTCCTTCAGGATGATTAACATCCTCTTTACTCCCGCTATCGGCCCATTTAGTACCTCGCATTGCTGCTACATTGGAGACTAAAAAAATGCCCTCTAAAATATTTTCACCTGTCGGGCTCCCACTTGTCTGGCATCCAATCGTCTTTGCATTATTTTCAAACACCTCGACACCATTTTCTTTGTCTTTCTCGCCCTGTGAAGAGATGCCACCAATCGAGCCGTTATCATTTCCAACGCCATGCAACTTCGACTCAATGCCAGAGTCATGTTCGAGGCTATCTTTTGAATCTCCGAACAAGGGATTAACAATCCCTAATGCAGATTGCTCATGATTTAATGACAGTAAATCCTCGCATGACCTTTCATGCAAAACCCTTCCTCTCAATGATTCAATCTCCTCGGTTTCCTTTAGCTTGAAATCACGCAAGAAATCTTTATCACCAGACTTGTCGATGAAAAAATCTGCTCCTTCACCTCCTGGATCAAGCACAACATTGGATCCCAATCGAGATCCTCGTCCAAGTGCACACGTAAACCCCTCTGCCTCGACCTCTCATCTCACGCACATATTCTTTCATTCTTGACCCCATCCAATTATAAATGTTTTACTCCTTATCCATCTCTTTTTGTTTTTTAACTAATGGACAGTGTTAACACCATAATATTGTAATGTTCCATTAATAAATTAATATAATCTAACTTTTCTAAATAATAATAATAATAATACTTCTTTAAAAATTAGTATGATGGTGGTTTATAGTTGATTTGTGTGATTTGTATAATATTTGAATAGTTTTATTTATCTTGCAAAAATGTAAATACGGATCCTTTCTTTTCAAAACCTTGTAATTATCCTAATAAAAAAATTATGTAATATTAAAAATATATAATTACAGATAATTTTTTTTTTTTTAATTATTGAAATGCTACACAGGAAGATTTTAGATTTTAAGATTAATAGTCAAATTTTTATTCTCTTCATAACAAACTTTTTCACTCACCATTTCACTAAGACCTTGCAGGTAACTATAAAAACATAAGCATTAGTATGTCACGACAATTAAGGGCACAAACAAGAGTCCTTTTTTTAACATAGACTGAACCTTTGGCATTTCAAACGGTCACTTGCATATAAATTAACAGTTACATGGATGTTATTTTTTATTTTTTATTTGGTTATATAAGATTAAAATGAGTCTCATTTGTATAATATCTTAATTTTGTTATTATAATTGTTAATTTTTGAAGTTTTAAACTTAAAGGAAATGCAACCACAAGTATGGAAATAAGCATGCAATGTTATAACGATGATAATGGCTAAAAAATAAGCATGAAAATATGATAGAAAACTTGATACAACACTCAAGAAATGCTCATACAAGAAAGCTCACGAAAATATACAATGATATCCAATAGAGGTCACAACCTATCCATATTTGCAAAATGGATCTACATTGTATCTACTACTACTCAATCTATGCACTCTAAAATCCTCTCTCTTTTCTATTCTATGAAGGCCTATTTATAATGAGATGCAACTCTTTGCCTTCAATATTCCGATGACACCTCACAATTCTATTCTAAGGACTTATGTACATGTGGACTACATGCACATTTACATCATTGCACATTCTAACACTTGTGCATTTATTACATTGCTTTAATAAAGTACTTAAGTCCTAATAAAGCCCTAATATAAATATGTACCCATGATGGTATATTTAATAAAGAACCAAATAATGTAATATATTCCAACAATAATACTTTTAGTATATATTTATTATTTCTTTAATTGTTTTTATTCAGTTAGTGTAAGAAATCCCTATGACCTATGCTCGCATACCAATCTCACCATCCCACCATGACTTCTCATAAGGGGGAGAGTTGAGCTTATCAATAGGGAATTTAATACACGATCCCACACACACATGCCACGGTTTGAACTTTGGACCTCCCAAAGAAGATTCAAAGCCTGAACTGTTGCCTTGTCCCCTCATACCATATTGAAATATTGTTGATATAAGTTTTACTTGTAAATATCATTATAAATTTTGGACAAGGGTATTAAGAGTTTATTATTTTATCCACTCGATCTCATATCATTTGATAGATATTAAATTCCACCCATGGGGTTGAAACCTTAGTTCATAGTATTAAACTTCTAATTGTCCATTGCTTGTCCATGTGTTCAAATCTCATGGATTAAGTGTTAAGATTCATCCATAGGTTTGGAACCTTAGTTTAGGGTGTGAAGCTTCAACCTAGTTACTTACATTAAATATTATAAGCAATTATATTGATATTATTGTATTCTTATTTCTATAAAATTTGTTATATGGGATTGAAATAGGCCACTAGTTACATTATGACCACATAGTGGTATTACAATAATATGATAATTATGCATGTATGGCTTGACAAGATTTGAATCTAAGTTTCCTCCTTAAAAGTTGAGGAATTTAACAAGATGAGCTAATACCATTTTATTTATTTATTTTATTGGTTGGAAAAATAGGTTTTGAAAGGAACCTCAAACCTTTTACAAAAGGATCAGTAAACAAGAGATAATCTCCAAAGGACTATCTTCAGAATATAAAAAAAGTTTAGGTAAACCAGAGAGACAACCTCCACATGATCATCTACAAAGAGATTTAAAATTTAAAAAATGTTTCCCGCAAAAATAGGGGAAACCAACAAGCAAAAAACCCAAAACAAGCACCTTTGAATAAGAATAGGGGACTCCAGGCTCCAATTGGAATAGCACATAAATTTTGAATTTGAAACAAAATCCCACTCAAAATGAAATAGGATTCCCCCATGGAAGAAAAAATGTAGACACAAAAAGCCATCTGAAGACCTGGAAGATGGATCAGCAACACGAGGAGATCTCTGCAGGCCACGAGATCACACTATAAAGGAGATAGAATGCACAAATCGAAGGTAGGAAAACCTAGAGAATAAAACCACCACAGTGCCCCAAAAATGGAAGTTATGATCTGACACATGGACTGCCTTCAAGAGTCTGTCTTCTACAACAAGCAAGCACACACGAGATCCTCCTTCAAATACTAAAAAAAAATTGCAAACGAAGCCTGCCAAATAGTCACAAGCACCAAATAACTGCCTAAACTCATTGACAGTCTGTTCAGGAAGAAATCCACAAAAACCCATCTATCGCATCTACACGAGGAAGCACAAGGTCCTGACCCAAGACTAGAAAAGTAGATTGTAGAGAAGGGTTCCATTGGAAAACCCTAAAACAGACACCACTGGATCTTCTAAATAATAACATAAGAACCCAAACCCACCACAATAAGCTTGACCTAGAAGTAAACATGAGGGCCACTCAACTGTAGATGCTAAAAATGTGGTCCCCCTCTCAAAGACCAAGAAAAATGTAGAAGAGGGAACCCTGGTGTAGCACCCTAAAATTGGCACAGTAAAACCTTAGTAAAAGATAAAAATTCAAATTTTAACCTCAAACCACCCGTTAACCGCCTGTTACCCGCTTTCCTCGTTTTTCGTGCCATTTTTAGGATTTGTTTTGACCGTTGGACAATATCATCGTAGATATGATGAAATCGTCCCAGATCTCACGAATTCGTCTGGAACAGAACGTCTAGACGATTTCGTCCTAAAACTAAATTTTCATACTTAGCTTCTATTCCAACAACTTCTCTAATCTAGGCAGAAAGTGTGTCTACGTAGTTAGAGTCTCCCCCGTTGGAGATCTCCCAAATTGGGATGATCTCCAACCTTCTAGCCTCCCCCTAATCCTATATAAACTAGGATTTTTCTAGTTTATCCCCCTGGATTCCCCTAAACCCCTTAGCTGACGGATTTCCCTGTAGATTTAGATCCTTATTCACTAGAGCATCCTTGCACTACTGTTTGTATTTTGTATTCTGTATTTTGCATTTTTCTTGCAGGAACTCTACTATTTTTTAGTCGAAGCTAGCTCGGATCGTCGCAAATGATTCCAGACTATTTTGGATGATCCTATCGAGGAGCGCAGATGATTTTGTACAATTGGAGGCGATCCTGACTGTAGTCCAGATTGGGGGCAATCAGAGCCCAGAGTTTGCATTTCCTTAGCTTTTTTTGCATTTTCCTATTGTATTTATGCACTGTCTTAAATTATTATGTTTATGCATCTTGGAGTTCACCTCATTTAGCATAACCGCATGATAAAGTTAAAATCAATCATTAAATCTACTGCATTTTCTTATTTGTTATTGGAATCCATTATTTAGGCATGTTTGCTATTATCTCTATCATTCTCCTTTGCTTCTGCACTTGCATATTTGGTATTTTGTATCTATTTTTGTGATTGCAGGTTTCTGATGAATTTGTCTGACGAATTCATCAGATTTTAGACGATTCTGTCTGATCTTAGATGACCGACTATGATTTAAGACGATTCGATGTAATTTTAGACGATTACGTACGAGTCGAGACGATCTGAACTGCTACAAGACTCAAAATCTTCATCAAACATCCGGAATCAGGTATGTTAGGATCTAGCTAGCATATTTTATGTGTTTAGCATTCATTCCTATTTTTTGTATTCATTTAAATCAGCATTGGCATATAGAATAGTTTAGATTCATTTTGGCCAAACCTAGAAGTTGAATGATCAAGTATAAAAATGAACACTTCAAACCCACTATCAACCTAGGTGTGGAAACTGCCACTCAAACGTTTCCTGGTGAACCCACCATCCATAGAAAATTCACCCTTATACCCCTCCCTCGAGAGGCGGGACCTTCAAAGGGCCTCTCAATCCGAGGTATTGTCCCATCCTTCTCGCATCCCCCTTTCAGGCGCGGATCCTATAGCCTGAAGGTAAGGATGCAAAAAATTTGGAGCGATACATTTTGGTGAACCCGACGTGAAAACTAAAAACCTTTTGAAAACAATCCAAAAAAAAAACAAAACATAAATGCATTTAGAATCAAAGATTGCATGTCATATTTAGATGGTAGACTATAATAAAAGACGAGCTGTCACCATTAATGTTGAAAATCAATTAGCAGCTATAGAGATTAATTCTTTGCTTAGAGTATCTCAAACATATAGAGTCCCACCTTTATGGGATGAGCTTAATAGGAGATTGAATATCATTAATTCTAGATCAACCGAACTTAGGCAAATTAAGAGGTTTGTCCTAGATAGAATCCTGGATCCTGATCAAGTGACCTTATATCATGAACTTTAGAGAGCTTGCCATAGGTGGTTAGCAGATAAAAGAGCCCTTGTGTCTTCTGAATTGTATACCTTTGAGGAATACCTCGATAATGCAGCTGTAGTACATAAATTTCTATCTCGTATAGAGGACCAAGAGGTCGTTCTTATGAATAGATAGAGATGGAATAGAGTTCCTAGAGCTGTGTTATATCGAGAGTATTGCCATGAGATCTATTTTTACAAGACAGAATCTAAAACAGATAATATCACTATAGCACACTTTATCAAGTTCTTGAAAAACCATTTCCAATTTGAAGAGGAGCATTTTATGACTCCTGATGAACTTGATCCTATCAATGACATTCATAAACTATTTATAGAAAACTAAGCAATTTTTTTATTATTGTTATTTCTTGTATTTAGTGTGTTGTTTATTGTCTTTATAAGCATAAAACAAAAAAACAAAAATATAATATAAAAACAAAACAAAATTATAACAAAAAAAAATTAAAACATTTTCTTTTAAGCATTATAGTAGGTATATAATTAAAATATATACCTCCCAAATTTGTTGCAAATATATTAATATATATTTGCTAAAATCTAAATTTAGACATAATGACTAGACTCAGGAATGGAAAACAAATTGAAGTAGAAGAAGATTGGTTAAGAAAACCATAAAATAACCCAGATGTCCTTCCTGAAGACCCAATTCAGGAAGAAGGAACTCTAGACCAACAAGAAGAAGAGTATGTTGATGCAAATGAACAAAAAGAAAATGATAGAGAGGAAGGATCCTCATCTCCTAAAATATCTCCAGAAGGAGCTGTTACTTTTGAGAACATGGAACATTTTTGGAAGTTCCTCCATAATAATATGGGCACCCTTAATAGAGTAGTTCATATGGACAAAGATCAAATTAGTGACACTCAAGCAACCCTAGAAGACATATATCACACACGCACTAATCCTTTGTCCTTCGTTGATCAAGAAAGTGATCAAGCTGGACCATCCAATTTGGATATGGCCACTATGATCCAGAACATGCAACAACAATAGGTTACCCAACCACCTAGAGTGCCTGTTACCAAGCCTAGGGTTATTCCCACACAAAAGAAACCTTCATTCACTGCTCTATTTCACCAAGCTATTGATCAATATACCTCAAATCAACAAAAGCCTAAAACAAAACCAAATGTTAATTTCCAACAATATGGGATACAACATAATGCTACAACAAATCTTCTTCATAATACTCTTCCTACCAACCATTTGCATAACAACAATATAGCATCTAATCCTTATGTCCCACCTTCCTACGCTCACAAATCCCATACTCATGTACCACCAAACCAATATGGTGGACAAACTGGTAATCTGGAAGCCATGGTGAAACAATTAGTCTCTCGCATGGACCAGATAGATCCCTACCGTCCCTCGTACAATTATCGAGAGATGTGTAGTCAGCCTCTAGATCCTATAGTTGTAGCACAACCATATCCCAAACACTTTCCCATGCCTGTCCTACCTATATACAAAGGAACCGAAGATCCCATAGAGCATCTTCGTATGTTTAGGATAGCATGTCATGATATATCACATGATGACTTGTTATTACTAAAAATGTTCCCGAAAAGTTTAGGGGGGATGGCATTGGAGTGGTATTATCAACTACCCACTCATTCTTTGAGGAATTTCGAAGAGACCACCGAATATTTTGTCCATCAATTTAGTGCCTATATCGAAAGGCATGTAACCATTAAAGATATGTACAACCTAAAACAAGACAAAGATGAGTGTTTTGCTGACTTCTTAGCTCGATGGAGGCAGTTGATAGGAAAATTACACTTTGTGTTACCTTATCGAGAAATGTTGGATATTTTTATCAATAATTTACAAGAACAACTATCCTATGAATTATCAACTGCTACCTTGACCACCTTCGATCAAGCTATAGATTTAGATCGAAGAGTGGAAGATGCTCTCATTAGAAGAGGTCAGCTCAAAAGGAAAGATGATGAGAAAACATCCAAAAATCAATATAAAAATAAACAAGTTGTGGGTGATGGAGTCACTGATAGCAAAAACATTGCCAATGTTAATACTATGAAAACAATAGAGAAGTTCATATTGAAACCTCCTGATAAACCACCCCGAGAATTTACTAGGTTAAATCAACCTTTATCAACCATTCTCCCACAATTACTAGCACGAGGATTGATCCAATTACCAACTATCCGGGAACCTGATCCAACTATACCCGGATACAGAGTTGATTTACATTGTGATTTCCATAGAGGACCTGGACATGCTACCAACTCTTGTAAAAGATTAAAACATAAAATACAAGACCTGATTGATAACAATGAGATGGAGGTGCAAGCCTTTCAACCTAAACAAAATCCTCCTAATAATTCTCAAAAGAACATCCCCCAAAATCAGAATCAGAATGCCAATCAATCATTGGACATATTTCAACATCCTTTACCAAAGCATGGTAAAGAGGTGGCTAATCAAATTGAGCATCATAATGTTCCTCCTCCTACCCGATATGTAGGAACTATTAGTGGACAATTACCTATTCATGATCTGCAAGTCTTTGACACAACTTTATCCATGGTTACGACCAGACCTCTACATAATATTCGGACACTTGATCTTAGTGATACCGAATATGAGACTAAAAGTGACATGGAAATCACCTCAAATCAATCGAACAGTTTTGAAGATGAATCAGATCCTGTTCAACCTATCACAAGTTCTATGGTTCCAGAAGAACCATTTCCTAGAAGAGTCACTACTAGACCATCTTCTCACCAATTACTTTCTAATGAACAAGCCATAAATGCTAGACCGAGACCAATTCATCATCCTAAAAATAATATTGTAGGTACCATTGGAGTCGTTACTCGACAATAGGCTCAAAACTCTCAATAGGAACAAACTCAGAACAATGGATCAACTCCATTTGTTTTGAAAAATCCCAATAAAGGGAATTATGCACCTAATGTTCAACCTAAGCCTCCTTATAATATTAAGGAACAATTATCCAATACTATAGCTAGAATTTCCCTTTTGGACCTTTTAAGATCTTCTCCTACCCATAGGGATGAATTAATGCTCACATTAAGCCAAATGATGGTACCTCAAAATATTCAACTTGAAGCCATGTCCAATACTATCATAACTCGAGAAGTCGATTGTATTGACTTCTGGGATAGAGATATACCACAACATAGTTTACATAAGGATAACCCCTTATATATTACTGCCCTAATTGGGGATGTAGCCGTTAAACGAGTCTTGATTGATAATGGTTCATCTTTAAACATATGCACTTTTGACTTCTACCAAAGATTTGGGTTTAGAAGTGACGAAATGAAAAGAACTGATATGATCATAAAAGCTTTTAATGACGAAACACAAGAAACGTGTGGAGTTATTACTATTCCATTGCAAGTTGGTCCTAGAACCTTAGACACGACCGTGTTTATTGTACATTGCCCTGCATCATACAATATACTTTTGGGTCGCCCTTGGATCAACGTGATGCGAGTTGTTCCCTCCACTTTACATCAGTGTGTTAAATTCGAATTTAAAAATTAGTTGGTTACCATTCATGGTGATCCTAGACCCTTTGATATGTGTGCTTTGGCAGAACCGGTTGGAGTTCAATTTTGCCCTGCTCTGTCATCCACACATCCTAATTCTCATCAACCGTCTAAACATGTGAAACACTCACCCATAACATCATCTACTTTTCCCCCATCGACTACACCTCTACATATAGCTCAACCATATTCCGAACAAACCACATTAGGACCTCGAAAAGATCCTAAAACCACAACCAATGCTTCTTGTTTTACTCCTATAACTTCCATACCTTTAGATCCTTCCATCGACATCTCTACAATATTTACGCCTATCAAAGACATGATTTCTGCATCCAAAAACATAGGAAATGATCCTTCTACCTCTTACGCTCTTATCGATGAGCTCTTACCCGATTTATCTAAAATTCTTATATCAGAAGAAACTAACACTGCCATGCAAAATTCCCTTATTTTAAATAAATTGCCACCCTCTCCTCGTACCTTGGGCCTCCCACAACCTATGGGAAGTATTTACCAATTCGGGAGTTGTGCTTTTATTTATAAGGGATATGATTGGGGAAGAATACCTAGAAACATCAAGACACATTGTGATGGATATGCTAGATGCTATTTTGCTAATGAGTATATTAAAGCTAAACCCATAATGCTTAAATTGGGATATAAAGGGAAAGGTTTGGGACCTTCCCAAAATGGTATGAAAGAACCTTTTGAGGTAGAACCGTGGCCTGCTCGATGTGGTGTGGGCCTATTTTCTAGTAAAGGTCAACCCTTCCCATTTGAGGAGGAGGACCATCTTACATGTTACCAAGATTATCTGGATAAACAAGATTCTTTGCGTTCAAAGAATAATCCCTTTACCTGTAATATGCTATCCATCGCCTACCCTGAGATGATTGCCGAATCCGACGATGAGTTGGAAGGGGATATCTTCCATGATGTCTCCATTGATGAATTGTTACATAACGAATTTTATTTTGATGGCTCTATACCTAGTATAGCCCAACTTGAGGCCTCGACTCCTCAAGATGAATTATCCAAGCTAACCTTGGAAGAATTACAAGAATTGGGTGTTTCACCCGCCCCACCTAATTTTGAGAGAGATTTACATATGGAAGTTGAAAACGTTATAAAAATTAACATTGGAACCGAACATAACCCTCACATAATCAACATTGGATCAGAATTAAGTCAAGAAAAACAAGATAAATACATTTCATTTCTTAAAGACTATGAAGATGTCTTTGCTTGGACATATGAAGACATGCCAGGTTTGGACCCTTCTGTAGTTATGCATCATCTAGTAGTCCATCCAGATGCTAAACCTGTTAAATAGAAACTTAGAAAAATGCATCCTAAAGTGGCCTTACTAGTCAAAGGAGAACTAGAAAAACTGTTGAAGGTTATTTTTATACAAGCCATTGATTATGCTGAATGGATCTCAAATGTAGTTCCAGTAACTAAGAAAGAAGCCACTAAAGTTAGGGTTTGTACAGACTTTAGAGATATTAATGTTGCCTGCCCTAAAGATGATTTTCCTCTTCCCAACATGGATCAAATCATTGATTTTATTATTGGGAGTGGAATGATATCCCTAATGGATGGATTCTCTGGTTATAATCAGATCAGGATAGCTCCTAAAGATCAGGCTAAGACAACATTTATTACCCCTTGGGGAACCTTTTGTTGGAAAGTGATGCCATTCGGTTTAAAGAATGCAAGTGCAACATATCAACGAGCCATGACTTATATCTTTCATGATATGATGCATGATATTTTACATGATTATGTAGATGATATTATAGCTCGTTCCATCAAAGAAGATGATCATTTAAATGACTTGAGAAAAGTATTCGATCGGTTAAGGGAGTATCATATCCGATTGAATCCAGCTAAATGTATATTCGGAGTCAAGTCCGATAAATTATTAGGGGTTATAGTTTCTTTACGTGGTATTGAAATTGACCCTCTCAAGATCGTGGCTATCACTGATATGCCCGCACCTACAAATATATCTGAATTACGAAGTTTACAAGGTAAGCTTCAGGCTATTCACCGCTTCATCGATAAGTTGGCAGACAAAACCGGACCCTTTCTTAAGCTTCTTAAGAAAGATGTCTCTTTTCATTGGGACGAAGAATGCCAGGAAGCATTTGAACTCCTTAAGCAATATCTCCTCCAACCACCGGTGCTTTCACCACCTAGATCTGATCGTCCATTTATTTTGTACATTTTTGCTTTCGATTCTGCTTTAGGAGCTATGTTAGCTCAGCTTGACGATGAGAAGAAAGAACGTGCTAATTATTACATCAATAGAACCTTAATCAGTTATGAAACTCGCTATACCATATTAGAGAAGTTATGTCTAGCAGTTGTATTTTCTACACAGAAACTATGACATTATATGCTTAGTCAGAAAACGTATGTTATTGCCAAATTCAACCCTTTGCGATATCTCATGAGTCGACCGTATTTATCTGGTCGCACAGCCAAGTGGGTTCTTGTGCTAAGCGAATTTGAACTCACATTTATAGGACAAAAGTCTGTTAAGGGTCAAATCATAGCAGATCAATTAGCTGTTGCACCCTTAGAGTCTACCCATCCCCTCATCATTGAATTTCCTGATGAATGCCTTAAATTAGAGGCAGACCATCCTACACAATGGTCCCTATACTTTGATGGAGCCCGATGCATGAGTGGGGCTGGTGCGGGTATTATTTTAATATCTTCACAAAAACATCTTATACCTCTGTCCTTTAAATTAACATTTGCTTGTACTAATAACATGGCTGAATATGAAGCTCTTATCCTTGGATTACGAGCTGCTTTAGCACTAAAAATTAAAAATCTATTGGTTTTCGGTGACTCTCAACTTGTCATAAATCAAATCAATGATGTTTATCAAACCCGAGATGACAAATTACGCCCATATAAAACATATGTTTTGCAATTATTATCTTTATTTGATCAAGTTACCTTGGAAGCTATTCCTCGAACTAGCAATCGTGCGGTTGACGCTATGGCTGCAGCTGCATCTCTTTTACCCTTGGAGTTAGATGACGAATATGCTACCATCATTATTCATCGACTCCAGGAACCCGCTTCAAGCAAATCATGCTTAGAACCTTTGGATGTGTTTCTCATCAATGAAACTACTCCTGAACCATGGTACACTGATATATTTACTTTTTTGCAAAAAGGAACCTTCCCTGAAGGTTGTCATAGTAACCAACGCAAGTTATTACGTAGACGAGCAAGTCGCTTCGTGATTATTGGTAATACCTTGTATAGGAGATCTTTTGAAGGCATCTTATTGAGATGTTTGAATCTAGCAGAATCTAGATCAGCTTTGAATGAAGCCCACAATGGATCTTGTGGGGGGCATTTTAGTGGTAGCGCCATTGCTAAAAAGCTCCTCAGGATAGGATATTTTTGGCCTACCATGGAGAATGATGCACATGCTTATGTGCGTCATTGCAACAAGTGCCAAAAACATGCTGACCTTGTCCATGCACCTGCACAAGAGCTACAGGCTATTTCATCTCCTTGGCCCTTTTCAAAATTGGGCTTAGACATCATTGGAAAAATCAACCCTGTGTCATCTGATGGACACAAATTATCATAACCGCCACTGAGTATTTCATGAAGTGGGTTGAAGCTATGCCTTTAGCTTCTTGTACTGGAACCCAAGTTTCCAAGTTCATTTTTAATCAAATTATTTGTAGGTTCGAAATCCCTACAAATCTCATCTCAGATAATGGAACTTGTTTCAAAAATAAAGATGTCAAAAAATTATGTCAAAAATATAAAATTCAACATCGTTGGTCCACTCCCTATTATCCTCAGGGTAATGGCCAAGCAGAAGCATCTAATAAAACATTAATTAAAATCCTTAAAATATTGGTCAATAAATCTGGTCGAGATTGGCACATCCAATTATATCCTACTTTGTGGGCCTATCGAACTAGTGTTCGCACCCCCACTGGAACTTCACCTTTCATTTTGGTTTATGGCGCTGAAGCTGTTTTTCCCTTTGAATTAGAAGTTCCTTCTTTGGCTCTACTACTTCAAGATACTGAAGTAGGGGATGAATATCATGCTGGTAGATTTAGTCAGCTGGAACTTTTAGATGAAAAGTGCATCAATGCTTTGGAGCATCTTCGTGCCTACCAAAACAAGCTTAAGAGAGCATATCTCAAGAAAGTTCATCCTCGATCCTTTGAGATCGACGACCTTGTCTTAAAAGAAAATCAAAAAAATACTAATGCAACTAAAGACCTTAAAGGTAAATTTGAGCCCAACTGGCTTGGACCATATGTCATCACTGCTAAATTTGGATCGGGAGCATACAAATTATCTACCTTAGATGGTAAAGATCTTAAAGAACCTATGAACATTATGCATCTCAAATGCTACTATGCATAAAATTTGGTCATTTCATCATTTGTATATATTGTATTTTGCATATTATTTCATTTTAGCCATTTCTATCAAAATATTTTTCAATAATAATATTTCTTCTTGTAACTTAAAATCAAAATACAAAAAAACATTAAAATCATCAAAATCTTCAAAAACATCTTTTATTTTGTGCTTGAAGTTTATAGTTATATTTTTAATTATTTTGGATAAATGAGCATTTATTTGGAATCCCACACTTTCACACTCACATGAATAAATATCTTGATTTTATTTGGTATGATTATTAATCTCTCTTATATCAAAGTCCACATTGGCATTAAATAAAGTTTTGAGCATAGAGAACTGATCTTGTTATTTACTTGAACCAAGTATATCTTTTCACATTAAAATGATTTCATTGCAAATTCGATATGATGCTACATAGTAGAAGTGGTTTCTTGAGCGAAAAGTTTCCCCTGCTATCCTATCATGCACATGGTCTAGAATCTTTGAGAATTGACAAAAGGACAAGCTCACCCCTACCCGGAATAAAAATCCCTTGCTCTACAGCCAATCCGAGCAAGTATCCCTAGTATAGGAAGGAAAAGAAAAGTCAAAGAAAATGAGAAACAAAAAAATATCATTTTGTACCATCGCAACAATATTTCAGCATTGTCTCAGTTCCAAGCAAAAATACAAAAAAAAAAAACAAGAAAGAAAAGCAAAAGTGAAAAGAGAGAAAGCAAAAGCAATAAAATCCCTTTCCCTACCCCTTGAAAAGAAAATAAGGGTGAATGAGCTTGAATCCTTGGAATTCTCAATTATTCAAAACTGTGAGGTAAGCCCCATAACAAGTGGTTTGTGCCCAACCCGCTTGGCCTTGGGTAATTCCTAGCATGGTGATATGTCTGTCACATTAGCGACCTTATTTTGTATAGACCTATGTCAGCTTACGGATTAGCTAGCTCTTGATAACCCGACTTACACAGTAGTCTTGTACGGTTACATGCATATTAATCATGGTCAACGAACATTCATTTGGTTAATTCAAATTACTTGTATCAAATTATCTTGCTCAAAATTGGTGAATGAACAATACAAGTGCACACACATTTGTATTTGAGAGATTTTTGTATCATTATGATAAATCAAGATCGGTAATGAACTCACATTTGCACATGTGGATCCCTTATAAACCTACATTTGTCTTTGAGATAATTTAAAATATTTATGTAATTCTTTTCAGTTTTATCCTCTTATTTCAGAATTCTTGTTGTGTATAAAAGCAATTATATACATTGTTTCACAAAATCACAAAATGATTTCAAACAACATGTTCATATTATTATTTTTCTGTTTATCAAAAGTTAAAAATTAATCTTGCAATAAAACTAAAATATCTATTTTTCTTCTTTGGATTTCGCGATGATGGTATAAGTCTATACCTATAAGTCTATGCCTAGCGCAAACCATTGTTCTAATTTTATTTTCCATTTATTTAAAAAAAAACAAAATTCATATGACTTGCATCATTATGTTACACAATTGTGCTTTACAAATGAACGCACACTTATTCTATTTTCAGGTCATTATGTCAACATTCAATTTTGCAATGATGGTATAGTTCCTAGGAACTTATGCACAATTTTTATCACACTTAGGAATTTATGCCTAGCAAAAACCATATTTCTTTTATATGTCATGCATAATATTTTTATGAAAATCTGAAAACAAATCATCACCATCATCATTTTCATCATCACAACACAAAGTCTTAAGATAGTCTTGTTGTGGCTGATCCACAACACACCCCAAAATTGGGGACCCACCTTTTTTGCATGCTTTCAAAGAAGACCACAGTGGCCCAGATGCTAAAAATCAAGGAAAAAAGCAAAATATCACAAAAGAGAAGAAGTGTCGCGATATCGCGACATGTTGCTCCGTCGTGGCCGAAAATGAAAAGTTGTCGCGATATCGCGACATGTTGCTCCGTCGCGGCCGAAAATGAAAAGTTGTCACGATATCGCGACATGTTGCTCCGTCGCGGCCGGAAATGAAAAGTTGTGATATCGCGACATGTTGCTCCGTCGCGGCTAGAAATGAAAAGTTGTCACGATATCGCGACATGTTGCTCCGTCGCGGCTAGAAATGAAAAGTTGTCGCGATATCGCGACATGTTGCTCCGTCGCGGCTAGAAATGAAAAGTTGTCGCGATTTCGCGACATGTCGCTTTGCGGCTAAGAGCAACAAAATGCATCATAAAGAGAAAAACGTCACGTTTTCGCGACATGTCACGTTTTCGGCCAAATGAGAGACGACGAAATAGAAAAATCGATTTGCGACAAGTTGCATCTTCACGTGCGAAAAAAAAATGTCACGATTTCAGATTGCATCCAAAGAGAAGAGCGTCATGATTTCATGACCGGAAAGGTTTAAAGAGAAAAGCGTCACGATTTCACGACAGAAAGGCAAGATGGTACGGAATTAAAAGGTGTCACGATTTCGTGACATGTCACGTTTTCGTGGCTAAGTGCAACAAAACACAACAAAAGAGAAAAACGTCACGATTTCACGACAGGTTGCATCCATGCGGCCCAAAGAAGAAAAATGTCGCGATATCGCGACATGTATCATTTTCACGATGCATGATGAGAAACAAAGCTGCTGATAGAAAAATGTCGCGATATCGCGACATGTCTCATTTTCACGATGCGTGATGACGAACAAGGCTGCTGACAAAAAAATGTCGCGATATCGCGACATGCTATTTTTGGTCACGATTTACAGGGGGCCATTATGGAACATGCAGGGAAGCATTGAACACGTGGCATAAAGGTGTAAGGGTTACAGAACGGTTACAATTAGCAAGAAAATCAAACGTTTCGACGCTCGAACAAAAGTCAGAATAATGAAGAGCGGGAAATGAAATGAATCGATCTGGAAGATGAAATGAAGCGTCACAAGGCGAAGCAGAGAGCCATAGTAGAAATTTTAAAGGCACAAGCGAAGACAGGCACAGGGGTCAAAAACCGCTGGGAGCAGGGTTGCAGAGCTGAGGGTGATGAGCCATTATGGGCCTGCTTTGGAGTGCTTTTCTTCCACTTTTTCTGGTTTTGGAAAACCAGATATCTGTTATTGTAAAAAGACAAATATTTAATGCAGATAACATTTCAGAAATTTGCATCTTATGGGCAAGAAAGAAGGAGTCATTTTCTGCATGCAAGATTAAATGTCTATTTTCCCTTTTCAGATTTTAGGCTTGTAAATGTAGTTGATACAAGTTTTTCTTGGTTGTTGCATGCGAATGCTTAAATCTGAAAACCTCATTCAAATCCCTAGAAGCTAGCACTTAGCTTATCAGGATTGTGCATGTTTTGCAGGTCCAATAGGTTAGGTTGCATGCATGGAAACCTCATATCTTCGGTTTTGTCGAAACAGGATAGCATCAAACTGAATGTGTTCTATTTTTAATTTTTTGCATTTCTTTCTCATTTTTTATTTTTCTAGAAGGTTTAATTTATTTAAAATAAACATTTAAAAATTACAAAATCTAAAAAAAAAACAATGAACAATCACTAAAGCTTCATGATGAAATAAACCAACATTGCCCCTTGTTTACGGTTACTTGCAATCACTAAGGTGTTCCAAGTATTTAAATTGATTATCTTCATTTGAGATTACTAATACACGATTGCAAATGCTAATACAGTGGAGACCTTGGAGAAGTTGTTTGTTTGACTTCTTTGCAAGAGGGGATTTGGGACCCAAATCCTAAAGGAGAGTTGTACTTTCACAGTTGGGTGAAAATACCACTCAACATTTTGGCGCTAGAAGGAGGGCATGAACCGGTTTATTTCAGATTGATTTAAATGCTATAGGGATTTAAATTTTGAATATTTCATGCCCTATTGATTATTATCTTTAGCCCTCTTTTAACAATACAACTTTGTACTGTTAAAAGGAGGACATGAATTGCTATGCATTGGTCTAACGCTTTGATTGTTCATACAGGAATAATGTGATTTGATTTAATTTAAAAAAAAAAAAAATTGATATTAAAGTTGTATTCTTTAAGATACACTAATGGCTATGTTTTCACCATGGATGCCAGGTAGCCCATTGAGCATACCGGGAGTTCAACATTATTTTCCCGTTGGTTTTGAGAGATGTCTTCCTCGATTTTTGTCTAACGGGACAAATACTACAGAAGAACACATTCAAGCATTCAAATTTTGTGCCAATCACTTAACAAGTTGGTATGATGATGTTGCTTGTAAAATGTTCCTGTACACCTTGGACAAAGTGGCATATGATTGGTTTACAAGTCTACCTTTAGGGTCTATCACTTCTTGGGCTCAACTAGAGGCAGCATTTCTTAATCAATTCAACAAAAAGCAAGTTGACTCAATCCGCATGTATGAGCAGTTTTTCACTATTAAAAAAGGACCAAGTGAAAATGTGAAGTCATTTTCTGAAAGGTTCTTTGGATTATATACTCAATTAGTGACATTTTATGTTCTGCAAGAAGAAGTGGCTCTCCAAATATATGTCAATGCTCTTGACCCACTCACTTCCACATATTTGCGAGGGATGCCTCTAATCACATCTTTGTCACAAGCCTATACTCAAGCAATGGCAATTGAGCAACAATTGAGTTGTCAAAATTATGGTGTGGGTTTTGGATCATATAATTTTCAATCATTTAATACCTCCTTTACCCACCCAATGATTTATCCACCTCAACCAAGTTCAAGTGTGAATCAATTTCAGAATCAACAATCACTCCCAAGCTTCAATCAATTTCAAAATCCTCAACCTACTATGCAAGATCAACCATCTTTCTTAAGTATGAATCAACTTCAAAATACTCATCTTGATTCAAAAGATGTTTCTAAAATCAATTTCAATGATTTTCATAATAATATGATTTTAGGCAAGGGAGGAGTACTAGATCCAACTAGTATTGAAACATGTGATAGATTGGGAACCCTTGACTCACCAAAAGATGAATTCTACGAGGATGAATCTGTTTCGGATGACATGTTGGATGACATTGTTGAAGATAATGGCCAAGAAAATTCACACCTTCCAAATTATGTTAAACTTGAATCATGGGTTACACATGTGGATTATGATGGCCTTATCAATTTGAATACAAGCAATAACCCAATTTTGGAAGTAATTGAACCATCTAAGGAAGGTGAAGATAAATTTGATGAGAAACATGTTGATGAATTAAAGGATGATGAAGAAATAGTTGAGAATCACAATTTGATTTTGAAAGATGATCATCATGATTCTTGGGAAGAGTATGCTCACTCCAAAACTGCTAATGAAATTTGTGTGCCTATTGATATGCAGGATAATACAATTGCCCTTTCATATGAGGATATTACAAGTCCTGTACAATCTAAGAATGTTTTGGAAGAAGGGTTGGAATCTCATCAAAATTTGGAGAAGGATAATGATTCTACTACCATGGATAAAGAAGGAGAATCAATTGATTTTGTTCCCCTTGAGGGGCAAGAAATCGAAAATCTTGATCCACCTATTGTTTCTACAATGTCTATGCCATCTCAAAATGATGAAATTACAAAGCCTAAGTGGTGTGGGTTTGATACTATTGATGATCCTAATGAAAATATGGATTTTGAGGCAACTCAAGCCATTGATCATGGAAAGGTGTCACGCGACACATATCTTGAAAAACTAGGCTCTTGTTTTGAAAAATATGGACGCATGTTTGATTGGGTGCCTAACTTTGGTGTTTTTGAACAGGTGTTGGATGATGAAGAAGACAATGAGGAAAAAGAAAAAGCTACTAACACTCATCAAGTTGTGGTAAATTCTAATCATGATGGGTTGAGTATGGGTGACAAGGTGAAATCTTTGCCTTTGGTGATAGCTACAAAAATTTTAAGTGATGGATTAAATGATGTCCCTTTGGATGCTAATGTCATTAATGATGAAATGTTAAATCTTGGTGATGTTTGTCAAGTTTTGAATGATTTTGAGTGCTTTAAAACCCAGGAAAATGATTTGAATTCAAGACTTTTAGAAATAGGCTCTTATTTGCAGCATCTCATATTTGAAAAGGAAGGCCTAATTTTAAATCAAGAATCGAATTATGAAATGGATACTTTCAAGAATAGACAAGATAAAATTGAATATCATTTATGGTCTAATCATTTTAGTAATCGGACGCTCACCTGTGAAAGTACTAATGGAATTAAACCTAATTGGTGGGGTGAGCAAGGTAAATTAAAAGTTGTTGCAAGGTGCGGTCTAATCTTGTTTTGGTTGGATTCCTATAGCATTTGGCATGCGTATCATGTTATATTTTTGTTGAAGTGTTCTAATCATGTCTGGGATCCAGGAAAGTAATAGTCCAAGCTTGGCATCATCTTGTACTATATTGTATATAGATTTTGGTTTTGGTTTTGGTTTGTGTTTTTCAAGTCTCATTTTTGGGTTTGGTTTTAAGTTGTGTGTGTTAGTCCTCTGGACATGTTTGGTTTGTCTAAAAAAAAAAAAAAAAATTGAGATGTCAACGTATGCCTAAAATCAGGAGAATATGAAACATTGGAATTGTGTTGTAGAAAGCTCCACAAGTAACACAAACATTAAATAATGTCGTTTGAAACTTGTGATGCATGAAGTTGTCAGTTTTACAAATTATGGCAACATAGGTGGTATACTCCATCCACAATTCAGGAAAAGCAATGCATTCATATTACATTCCACTTTGCATATACATGCCATCTTAGTTGCATATGCATTTCAGATACAAATCATTAAAGTGTGTCAAATCCTCTTAGGGTTATGCTATAACATATATTAAAAGGATCCTAAGGTTGGGAACTGATGTCCGAACAATCTTGAACCAAGCACGTTCTATGCACATTAAAGAAGATCTTGAGCAAAATGGTCAAAACCATACTTGGATGAAAAGGTGGGGTGAAAAGAATATTTCATGTCTATCCTATCATGCAACATAATCCTTAAAACAGTGGTTTTTACCACTTCCATCAAGCTTAAAGTCTAAAACCAGAGTAGTAAGGATAGGATTAAATCCTCATCGAACTTAGGTTGAGGATCCAATTCCCCAAAGCTCTGATTTGATCTTCATGGAGTAGTAAGGATAGGACATAATTCTCATCTTACCTAGGTTGAGAATCCGATTCCCCAAAGCTCCCATCATTCATTAAATCATAAAACTTGGATGGAGGGATCGTACTACATGTCCTCTGCAAAGGATGGGTAGTCATCCCAAAAGTCCAAGAAACAAAAATAAAATTAATATGTTCCATATTTCATGTTATCATCTTGGATTGGAAGGATCGTACTACTTGTCCTCTGCAAAGGATGGGTAATCATCCCAAAGGTCCAAGAAATAAGAATATTTTCCATTTTCATCCTAATATTGGATTGGAGGGATCGTACTACATGTCCCTAGTAAGGATGGGTAGTCATCCCAAAGGTCCAAGAAATAAAAAAAGGGAAGAGAAGAGAATGAATGAAGCCAAGTCATGGATTATGGGGTTAAGTATGCTCATGCGTGGCAACATGTCTTGTCTAAAAGCAAGACCACCGATTGCTCAAAAGGATAGACTAGCCTGATCATTTCATCCATAACAGGTTAAATCATTTTGTTCAAGATGAGGTAATGAACTCCAAATCGGAATAGTAAGGATAGGGTTAAATTCCCATCTCGCTTAGGTTGGGAATCCTATTCCCCAAAGTTCTGATTTCACTTACACTTGCACATGGGTTCAAGATGGTAGTGACACATAACCAACTTTGGGATCTAATAAATTAATTCAGTACACATATATTTGATCCTAAGAGGGTTTGACAGCTTTAATATGTTTATTCATGACATTAGAAGGTTTGAGCCTTTGTAAAGCAGGTTGTTATATCTCTAGCATCTTCATCATACATCAAATCCTGCACAAATCATTCATAGCCTTGCATACAAATCATGGGTGAAACTGACAATGGAATGTTGATCAAGTTCAAGCGATAGGGAATGAAAACACATTGCACACACCGAGCTGATACTAAATGATTCCGATGTTTCATGTATTTCTGATCTATTGGTATTTGTTTATCTTTGATGTGTTGACGCCTGTATCTAAGCTTATATATTTCAGGTTGGGTTCTCACCAAAATGCTCAGGAGCATTTGACAGCAGAGTCACCATTTGTTGTGGCTGATCCACAACACACCCCAAAATTGGGGACCCACCTTTTTTGCATGCTTTCAAAGAAGACCACAGTGGCCCAGATGCTAAAAATCAAGGAAAAAAGCAAAATATCACAAAAGAGAAGAAGTGTCGCGATATCGCGACATGTTGCTCCGTCGCGGCCGAAAATGAAAAGTTGTCGCGATATCACGACATGTTTTTCGCGGCCGAAAATGAGAAAAAGTTGTCGCGATATCGCGACATGTTGCTCCGTCGCGCTAGAAATGAAAAGTTGTCGCGATATCGCGACATGTTGCCTCTCGGCTAGAAATGAAGAATATGAATGTTTGTTGTAAAATGAAAGTTTATCGATTGCACATGTTGCTCCGTCGGGCTTAGAAATGAAAAGTTGTCACGATTTCGATGACATGTCGCGTTTCATGGCTAAGAGAAGAGAATGCATCATTAAGAGAAAATGTCGCGATTTCACGACATGTCGCGTTTTGGCCAAATGCGAGAAATAGAAAAAGTACGATTTGCGACAAGTTGCATCTTCACGTGAAAGAAAAAGGTCAGGATTTCGTGATAGAAAGTTGAAAAGGTGGATTTAGAAAGCAAGATGGTACGAAATTAAAAGGTGTCACGATTTCGCGACATGTCACGTTTTTGCGGCTAAGTGCAACAAAACACAACAAAAGAGAAAAACGTCACGATTTCGCGACAGGTTGCATCCACGTGGCCCAAAGCAAAAAAATGTCGCGATATCGCGACATGTATCATTTTCACGATGCATGATGAGAAACAAAGCTGCTGACAGAAAAATGTCGTGATATCGTGACATGTCTCATTTTTGCGATGCGTGATGATGAACAAGGCTACTGATAGAAAAATGTCGCGATATCGCGACATGCTATTTTTGGTCACGATTTATAGGGGGCCGTTATGGAACATGCAGGGAAGCGCTGAACACGTGGCATAAAGGTGTAAGGGTTACATAACGGTTACAATTAGCAAGAAAATCAAACGTTTCGATGCTCGAACAAAAGTCAGAATAATGAAGAGCGGGAAACGAAATGAATCGATCTGGAAGATGAAACGAAGCGTCACAAGGCGAAGCGGAGAGCCGTAGCAGAAAGTTTAAAGGCACAAGCGAAGACGAGCATGAGGGTCAGAAACCGCTGGGAGCAGGGTTGCAGAGCTGAGGGTGATAAGCCATTCAGGGCCTGCTTTGGAGTGCTTTTCTTCCACTTTTTTTGGTTTTGGAAAACCGAGATATCTGTTATTGTAAAATGACAAATATTTAATGACAGATAACATTTCAGAAATTTGCATCTTATGGGCAAGAAAGAAGGAGTCATTTTCTGCATGCAAGATTAAATGTCTATTTTCCCTTTTCAGATTTTAGGCTTGTAAATGTAGTTGATACAAGTTTTTCTTGGTTGCTGCATGCGAATGCTTAAATCTGAAAACCTCATTCAAATCCCTAGAAGCTAGCACTTAGCTTATCAGGATTGTGCATGTTTTGCGGGTCCAATAGGTTAGGTTGCATGCATGGAAACCTCATATCTTCGGTTTTGTCGGAACAGGATAGCATCGGATCGAATGTGTTCTATTTTTAATTTTTTGCATTTCTTTCTCATTTTTTATTTTTCCAGAAGGTTTAATTTATTTAAAATAAACATTTAAAATTACAAAATCTAAAAAAAAAACAATGAACAATCACTAAAGCTTCATGATGAAATAAACCAACATTGCCCCTTGTTTACGGTTACTTGCAATCACTAAGGTGTTCCAAGTATTTAAATTGATTATCTTCATTTGAGATTACTAATACACGAGTTGCAAATGCTAATACAGTGGAGACCTTGGAGAAGTTGTTTGTTTGACTTCTTTGCAAGAGGGGATTTGGGACCCAAATCCTAAAGGAGAGTTGTACTTTCACAATTGGGTGAAAATACCACTCAAAAAGTCTCTTAAGCACTCTTTTACTTTTCACAATATTTCTATCCTGGGATTAGCTTGACGACCTCGTGAGTGGTGACTCCATGAAATGGTCTATAACAGCGACAATGTCCTTTGAAATTATTGTTAGAAGTCTCTTTTATTTTTCATCAAATTACACCACAAACAACCAATTTGTTTACATCAGATTATTTCATTTACAATTTTATGCCATGATATCAAAATATAATATTTCAAAATGACATAATTATATGAATATTCAATCACAAATTAAAGCATTATACACAAGTCATATCATCAGAAACAAGACCATATATATATATATATATATATATATATATATATATATATATATATATATATATATATATATATATACAAATTATGTACATCGTATCAAAACTGGATTGGTATGCCACAATATATACCTTGGCATACTCAATCCTCTCAAAAATCTATACAATCTCTGTGTAGTCTATAGCCACCTAGTCTCGAGAAGCCCTCGAGCTCTCAGCCTCATCTCCTCCCCCGCCCTGACATGGAGGAGGTGGTCCCTAGCAGTTTATGCTGTGTCTTAGGTCCTCACTATCGATCGTGAGGATGTCCTCATCGATCCCATCTGGTTTGGTTTTGTAATGTTGGCTAGCAGCGGTACCCTCTGACCCTCTGGAGCCAACTAAAAGTATACCCCCTGGTATAATGTGGTCTGCATCATAGACCGCACTAGCTCATCCCTATTCACCCCTTCGCTCCATGCCCTGAGCCATGTAGTCTCATCCTGTAGTGTCTGTACCTGAGACCTGAGCTGAGTAGCCTCGTCCTACAGTGACTGCACCTGAGCTCGAAGGTGGGCAACCTCAGCCCGGAGAGTCGTTGTCTTGCTGCTCTCCCCTACCTTGACACCCTTACCCTTATCAGGTGATGGTGGTATCTCCACCTGCTATGAAGGGAGTCTCTCCTCCCTGCGCCCTGTCTCTCATGGCCTCTGTGGAGCCTGACCCATCCGCTGGCATCTCTCCTGTGGGGACCACCGCTACTCTCTCCCATCGTAACCCTATGTTGCCTCAATGGTAGCCTGGCACTGCCTCCCCATCCATCGCACAATCATATGCATCGAACCCTGTGCCCTCATCATTCGAGGAGGGCAGATGCCTGCGTACCAAGCATCGTAGCTGTCTACAACCCTCGCATCGTCACCATCCACTGGCTAGATGGGGGTATCATCCGCATCCTGACTCCAGAATCATTACATGTCTGGAGCCCCGATCAGCGTAGTTCTATCTCGAACAGTCTGGGAGTACTCGTAATCCCTGAGAGAAGGGATCCCCTGCTGTAGACCGAACTGCCATAGTACCCGATCATAGCGGTGGAGCTCTACCTCTCCCCCACTCCATCCTCAGCCAGTAGACTCGCCTGATGCGAGCCAGTTCCTACCCATCCTCTGCCCACCCGGGGTGCTCTCACCACGGCCTCCAGGTGATCTAGTTTGGGATGAGGTCGTCTAGCAACCTCTGTGACATCGGTAGATCTATCCGTCATTATGACCCTCTCTGTAGCCACCAATAGAAAACTCAGGGTCTCTCCCGATCAACCCCTATCAACGGGAGCCCTACCGACCTCCACACCGCAATGTTCTCCCAGCACCAAACCTGTAGCAGCGATGTCAAGACCAAACATCGACCTCCCTTGTATACGACCCCATGCAGGATCCTATACAAGTGACATAGTACAAAGCTACCCCATGTAAACCTATACCTGTGGTCTCTCATGTCATAAACTATGTCTGAGAGCACCCATGGTAGTCTGCACCCGCTCTAGTGGCACAGCAGTAAGCCACCGACTACCCCTACCAAAAACTGAGTCAGCCTGGATGTCCCAAGCATCTACCGTAGAGACTTAATGTTCACTCTGCCCTTCTCCAGGGCAAAGCTCGGGTCTCCGATCAGTCTCATCATTGCCTAGGCCTAATTGACCGCAGGTGTCATGAGCCGTCCTTGTATGGGGATCCTCAAGATCCTCCATACGTCCTCTAGAGTGGGAGCCATCTCCCTTATTGGTAACCAAAAGCAAGATGACCCCAGATACCATATTTCTGCTAGGGCTGTCAAAAACCCTATGTCAGTCGGTATTTGTGGCATCTCTGCCACATGTCGTAGCCCGACCTGTGCTAGTTGGTCACGCTCTGCCTGGTCGAGAGCAGCTAAGTTGTCTCTCAATCCTCTGTATTTTCATTCTCGGCTCTTTAGTAATCCTTTCTGCAAAACAAACAATAAAACAATAAAATTCATTAATAAACCAATCATTGCAAATAAAATTAAACACATTTTAATCAAGCTTAATGATGATATCGTCCACCATTGGATGATATCGTCCCAAATTGGGCAACATCATCCTTTTTAGGATGAAATCATTTTTGATTTTGCTACTTGGGGATCGCCCCTTGTTGGATGGGATCGCCTCTATATCGCCAATTTTGCCCTTGGACAAAATCGACGATCTAGGGACGATTTCGTCCCGACGTCATCGATGGCCTAAAAATGTCCGTGATGCCCCAAACAATCAAAATTTAAATTTAAAAATTGCACAAAGTAAAATCAAACCTAATCTACTAGGATTAGATCTTTACTCGTAGCCCGTGCCGGACCTCTGTCGCTCTGTGTGCTGTCTCCACCATTGTTTATCTCTGCAGAACTCTGGAACAGTAAAAATGAATAGTAAAAAATGAATTAGGGTTTTCCCTATTTTTCTTAATTTTATTCAAAACCAACTTTCTTTTTTTTAATTTTTGCTTTTCCGTGTTTTTACCTCAAACGTTTGATTTGGGTAAAAACACGGAGGGGGCACCATAGTTAGCAGTCGTACGATTTGACTTAGAATCGTCGTCTAAAAGTTGAGTAAATTTTTGTTTTCTCGTAAAACGGGAAGAACTCGTCTTTAACGCATTTTCTTCGAAAAATTTTCTAAAGAGGGGGCAAAATGTAGCACCCTAAAATTGGCATAGTAAAACCTTAGTAAAAGATAAAAATTCAAATTTTAACCTCAAACCGTCCGTTGACCGCCTGTTACCCGCTTTCCTTGTTTTTCGCACCATTTTTAGGATTTGTTTTGACCGTTGGACAATATCGTCGTAGATATGACGAAATCATCCTAGATCTCACAAATTCGTCTGGAACAGAACGTCCAGATGATTTTGTCCTAAAACCAAATTTTCATACTTAGCTTCTGTTCCAACAGCTTCTCTAATCTGGGCAGAAAGTGTGTCTGCGCAGTTAGAGTCTCCCTCGTTGGAAATCTCCCAAATTGGGATGATCTCCAACCTTCTAGCCTCCCCCTAATCCTATATAAACTAGGATTTTTCTAGTTTATCCCCATGGATTCCCCTGAACCCCTTAGCTGACAGATTTCCCTATAGATTTAGATCCTTATTCACTAGAGCATCCTTGCACTACTGTCTGTATTTTGTATTTTGCATTTTTCTTGCAAGACCTCTACTATTTTTTAGTCGAAGCTAGCTCGGATCATCGCAAACAATTCCAGACTATTTCGGATGATCCTGTCAAGGAGCGCAGACGATTTCATACAATTGGAGGCGATCCTGACTGTAGTCCAGATTGGGGGCAATCAGAGCCTAGAGTTTGCATTTCCTTAGCTTTTTCTACATTTTCCTATTGTATTTCTGCATTGTCTTAAATTATTATGTTTATGCATCTTGGAGTTCACCTCATTTAGCATAACCGCATGATAAAGTTAAAATCAATCATTAAATCTACTGCATTTTATTATTTGTTATTGGAATCCATTATTTAGGCATGTTTGTTGTTATCTCTATCATTCTCCTTCGCTTCTGCACTTGCATATTTGGTATTTTGTATCTATTTTTGTGATTGTAGGTTTTTGACGAATTCGTCAGGTTTCAGACGATTCTATCTGATATTAGACGATCGACTGTGATTTAAGACGATTCGATGTAATTTCAGACGATTACGTACGAGTCGAGATGATCTGAATTGCTACAAGATTCAGAATCTTCATCAAACATCCAGAATCAGGTATGTTAGGATCTAGCTAGCATATTTTTTGTGTTTAGCATTCATTCCTATTTTCTGTATTCATTTAAATCAGCATTGGCATATAGAATAGTTTAGATTCATTTTGGCTAAACCTAGAAGTTGAATGATCAAGTATAAAAATGAACACTTCAAACCCACTATCAACCTAGGTGTGGAAACTGCCACTCAAACGTTTCCTGGTGAACCCACCATCCATCAAAAATTCACCCGTATACCTCTCCCCCGAGAGGCGATACCTTCAAAGGGCCTCTCAGTCTGAGGTATTGTCCCATCCTGCTTGCATCCCCCTTTTGGGCGCGGATCCTATAGCCTAAAGGTAAGGATGCAAAAAAATTGGAGCGATACAGCTGGGTTGCAAAGACTTTGGGTAAAATGGACACAAAACCCTTTTTTGGAAGCCCAACTCAAGAGAAGACAGGAGGAAGCTACCACTGTAGATAGCGATGAAGCATGAGGTCCCCCCTGAAAGACCAAAAAAAACCCTGTAGGAAAAGGCTTCACAACACAACCTCCCTCACCGAGTTGTCCAAAAGATAACCAACACCAAAGGGTGTCAGGGAATGAATCTTTAGGTCATTCCAGCCAAGCAGCAACATTCATGTATGAAATGGGAAAACCCTTCTTGGGAGACCCCAGGAAGACCCTGTGAAGGTCCTAGAAATGCATCTGGCACAAGGAAGATCCTAGGAAGACCTTCCTAACCAGATATCCAAAATATTGGAGTAGGGGGGAAGTAGAAAAATTGAATCGGGGGTCTCCCACCTAGAATGGGAGGCCTCCTGCTCCCCCTAATATAGTTTTATATATTATTATAATTTTATAAAATATTTTTTTAACAATATTTTAATGATGTGAAGTTGTAAGTCTAATAAGTTTGAAATCATTTCATATTTATAATATATGTTAAATAAGTTCATCCAATCGTACCAAAAATTATTAAAGAATTGAATTTATTTGTTTAAGAAATCACTAATTTATAATATATTGATCTCATTTTATTGTTATTGATATTAATATTAACATCAATATTATTATTTACTATTATTTTAAAAAATATATTAACTTAAAACTATTATTTAAACATTACTTTAAATAGATATTAAAAATATTTTTCGTAAATTAAGCTATGAAAAAGTTTTTTTTCTCGAAAAAAAGTCATAATTTTATATTAAACAAATATGAAATTACATTCTTCATATGCCTCTTTAACATTTCTTCAAAGCTTCAATAATGACCCAAAAAATAGGTCACTCATACATCACAACTAGCTATCTCTATCAGACTAAGTTTTATCCTTAGACACCTTCTCAATTTGTCAAATAACATCCTTTAAATCATCGACTTCTAATTTTTTTGAAAAAGTTGTTTTAACTGTGCTTACTTTAACTAGAGTGAATTAATCCCCCAGATAGAGATTTGGATCAACTATAGTGCATTACCCTCACTGAATTCCTATATTAAGAATGTGCCTAGTTCAATTTAAAGTGCCTCCTTTGAGAGTTCATCTACTTACCTATTCGATTCTCTATAAATAGTCCAAAAAGTAAAAGTTTCACTTTGATCCATAGTTTCTTTTATTTGAGAGAATATGGGTTGTAGAATCATGTTTTCCATCATAAAACACCAAGAATCCACTTTATTACCACTTGTGAGTTTGTAAACTTGTAATTTTTTGTATTCCTTTCAATTTTGCCAACTGAATTAACAATTTGAGTGTCATAATTTTAGCATAATTATTACAACCTTCTCCTAGTCCAACCTTGATTTTTAAAAAAAGAGTTAAAAATATATATTAATCCTTCTGCTCTACAAAATCCAAGGACCCCTTGCCTAGCCCTATCAAAAAATCCCCATGCCCTTGATTTATCGATCTTTAAAGGGATTATTTATTTGTTTACCTTTGTTGTTGTCAAAACCTTACAGCTATTGAAACTTTCAATGATTTGAGAGGATATTGACCAGTTGTTGATCCTAAAATATTCTTACGTTCCTACATAACCATAATTCCCATGACACAAACAACGGGAGAGCTATAAAACCTTTGTATGACCTATTTTCAAACCAATATTTTAAGCACTCCCCTAAGGAATCTTTTTGTCATCCTATAGAAAGCTTTAATTGTGCTATAACCTTCCTCCAAACCTATTTAGTAAAGGAGCATGTTACATGTAAATGATCAATTATTTCATTGTCTAACTTACATAAATGATATCTTTGTAGATCATTCTTGTTCTTCTTATGTAATACTTCCCATGTCAAAACCTTATTTTTCATGGCAAGCCATATGAATAGCCTTGTCTTAAATAGGGCTTTATGTTTCCAAAGTGTCTTCCACCACCATGCTAGATCGTCATTGCTATCTTCCAATAAATTTTTATACCCCAAATTTGGAGTGTACTCCCCCATAGCTTCATTATTTATCCATACCAATTTATTAGTTTCCTCTCACAACTTTATATATCCAGCTTTAAGTCTCCCCACATATTCTTCCCATGATGTGCCTCCTTTCCCTAAATCCCTAACATTGTTGCTTCCTTCCATCCCAAACTCCAATCTGTATAATATTTTGGATTCACTGCTTGGGTGAGAGTTCCAATCCCCTAAGCTCTTAGGGTCTGAATTACATTATTTGGTATTCTATGTATATCACCACAACCAATCCAAGGGTCTAAGACTAGTCTTATCCTCGAACCATCCTCTATTTTCTAGGCAAGTCGATCACCTACAAGATAAAAGATCTCAATCATTGTCTTCCAATAGATTGAAACATTATGGTTTTGCTTCATTGGGGTCCTTATCCACTCCTCAACTTTGAGTGGCTCTAAATACTTTTCATGTATGATCTTATTCCATAAGCCTTCCTTTGATATTATCTTCCAAACACACTTGGATGCTAGAGTTTTGTTAAACAAGAAGATGTTTCTAAGACCCCATCCTCCATTTTACTTGGGCTTGGCTAAGGATTGCCATTTAACCAAGGGAATATCTTCACTTTCCCTTTTCCTTGTCCATAAAAACCTATAGCATAATTGTCTAATTTTGTCCAAAATTATTTTGGTATGAGCCAAAGATCACCAATATATTGGTATTGCCTCCAACACAAACTTGACCAAATTCAATCTCCCCCCCAAAAAGAGTCATTTTTTGCACCATATATTAATTCTTCCTTCCACCTTATTTATAAATTGCAGTCTTGTTTAGTGTAGTCATTGGGTTTCAAAAAGAACCTCAAATATTTAAACCCTTGTTGAAGATAAAAAATTTTAAAGGAGAAAAGTTGACATATTAATATGATCTTATCTTAATCCACATGGTTAAAAGAGATGCTTGACTTTTGTGCATTAATATGCATACTTGTTACTAGGAGGAAAATATCTAAATATTGTTTTAACTTCTTTGTAGCTCTTACTGTTTCATTTGTGAAAATGAGAATATCATCTACAAAAATTATATGGGTGACTTCCATTGTTCTACTTATTCTAATTCCTTTTACTTCTACTACCCTCTTGGCTTCTAATATGCACCTACTTAATCCCTTAACTACCAAAAGAAATAACATCGATGACAAGGGGCAACCTTGTATTATCTCTCGAGAAGATTTGAATAATTGAGAGGTCGATCCATTAACCAAAATTGTGAAAGAAACATAACAAAGACATCCTATAATCTATTTCACCATTTGCACATAGAACCTAATATTAGTATCATTCTTAAATATAGCCATTTTACTCTAGTAAAAGCCTTGGAAAGATCCAACTTCATAGCCATTGCTAGTAGTTTCTTTGATTTTATGGTATGAAGACTTTCTTGAGCAACACCAATTGCTTCATGAATATGTCTACCATAAAGAAAACCAAATTGCTCAATAGATATAGAAGAAGAGAAGAACCTTTTAATTCTTGATGTAATTAATTTTACTATGATTTTATACACATAGTTACACAAAGAAATGGGCCTGAAATCATCAAAGAAAGAAGGATTGTCCTTTTTTGGAATAATATTAATCAAGGTAGAGTTGAAGACTACATTTACTCTTCTTGTTTGCCTAGACTCCTCCACAACCTTGAGTATGTTAGACTTCAAAAGATCATAGAGCCTGAGAAATAATTCTATAGTCCACTTGTCAGGTCTTGGACTCTTATCTTTTTATGAGGTTAAAACATCTTTGAGATTATCCTTTGAAACTTCCTTATTCAACTCACCATTGGCTTCCTCATCTATAATTTTGGGATAAAGAGAAGTTATTCTGACTATTCTACCTATATTAACTTGACCAGGATCCTTGTATAGTTGACCAAAATGCCTTACTCCCATGTCTACTTTTCCTTTAAAGGAGGATATTTTATTTCCATCTTGTCCTTGTAGCTCCCAAATTGTATTTTTGTTGTTTTCTATTATTTGTGAAGCTATGAAAAAATTTAGTGTTGTCATCCCCATTTGCAATCCAGTGTGCTCTATTTTTGAGCCTCCATTGTGCTTATCTCTTTGCCAACAATCTTATCTTATCTTATTTTAAAATTTTATACTTAAGCCTTATTTTCTCATCCAATATTTTTTCAAATTCATCTACTAGAAACACTACAATCTCCTCCTCAATATCCCTCAGTTTTTACTCATCCATTAGTTTCTTTTTATAGGCCCATTAAACCATTATTGCCTTAATACTTTTTATATTTGCTACAAATTAAATACCATCATATTCTCTCAAACTAGGATCAAACTCCACCTATTTTGATTTGACTAGAGTTATAAAGATATCCTTTTTTAGCCACTCTGAATTGAATTTAAAAGGACAATGTGGTTTTTTCTCCTATTTTGTTATAAGAAGCATGATGGGGGAGTGATCCGAGTCTTCTCTGACTTCAACCCAAGACTTCAATCTATAAGTACCATTTACAAAACTCTCTGCTACTAATAATTTATCTAGTCTCTTAGAAATTCTATCAACTCTTCTCCCCATATTTCTCCAAGTTGGGAAAAAATTTATAGGTACCAAGTCTACCAACCCCTTGGATTAAAAATTTTAGATGAAGAAATTAGCTAGTGGATTAGTTCTAGTAGCAATACCCCACACTTCACTCCTAGAAAGAGTTAAGTTTTTTTTCTATTTTTTTTTTCTAGATAATAATGGGTTGTACTTGGGTCCCCCACCCTTGATAAATTACATCTCTCTTCTTTAGAGCTTGAGATTTTATAAATAGATATACTTATCATCTCAATTGAGATGCTATAGCTAGAAACCTACATCATTTTACATAAAATGTCTAAATTCTTGATTTTCATTTTCTAAATATTTTCAAATTTTTGTATGAATACAATTACTCCATAATTTAGCATCTTTCTTGAAATTTTTCTATAGAAGCCTTCACAATGCCAAAAATTCACCTCTACTATCTATGCCTTACATCTTAGTAGAGTAATATTTCCAAAACATTGCACTATCATAGTCCACTTAACCAAATATGAATTGCTAGTTTTCTTCCTTACTAAAGTCATAGCCCTTCGGTTTTCTTCCCATAATTTGAACCTTTGTTGACAAATACTTACAATTTTGTTTTTTGTGACTTGAAAAATCATCACTACCCTTGTTTCAAATGGTTGACTTCACAATGTTGTATATCCCTCAATATTGCTCAAATTTTTGTATATGATGACTCATTTTAAAGCTATTCAAATTATGCACAAGTTGGTCCAAGAATCAACTAAATCAAATAACTCTTCATGAAGATATGGCTCCTAAAATATGAGTCGTTTTTCAAGAAAAAATTCTAATCATTCACACTTTGCAATTTCATTTTTTGTGACTTGAAAAATCATCACTACCCTTGTTTTGAATGGTTGACTTCACATGATCATATCTCCCTCAATATTGCTCAAAGTTTTACATATGAACACACATTTTAAAGCTATTCAAATTTTGTACAATTTTGTCCAAGAATTAGTTGAATTGGATAACTCTTCGTGAAGATATGGCTCCTGAAAGATGAGACATTTTTCAGGAAAAAACCCTAATCTTTCACACTTTGCAATTTTATTTTTTCTCATTTTAGGTAGCCTCCACACTCCTTCAGCCTTTCCAACCTTCCACTCAATATCCTAGCCTTTTATTGCAACTCCTTCAACCAGCCCAACCTTCCACACTCCTTCAACCTTATCAACCTTCCACATTCCTTCAACCATCCCAACCTTCCACCCAACATCTCAACCTTTTGTTGTAGCTCCTTTAGCCAACCCAACCTTCCATGCTCCTTTAGCCAACCCAGCCTTCCATGCTCCTTTAGCCTTGACACTCCAAAGATCAACTCATCATTTAGCCTTCCACACTCCTTCAGCCTCCAGCCTTCCACACTCCTTCAACCTCTAGCCTTCCATGCTCCTTCAGCCTCCAACCTTCCATGCTCCTTCAACCTTCAAATTTGTTGATCATTAAAGCACCAGACCATTTTATAGGCCCCTTATGGGGAAACATTCATTAGAAAGAGTTGATTTTAAATCACCTCTTAAAATTAAATATCATCTTTTAAAAAAATTTGATCCATAAGCTTATCCCAATATTGCATATTGTCTTTACAGGGATCATAAATGTTCACCACTGTCACTATTTAACTAGGCTCCTTTGAAAATAATTTAGTCCCTACTCCTAAGTCAAGCAATGCAAATTTGGTTAGCCTAAACAGATTTACCTTCCACCTAGTGGCCACTTATCCCAAGGCCCCTACACATCAAGGGCTAAAAAATCCCATCCTTTAAGCAATTTACTGAGATCTTCCATCACTTTCATAACTAACCTTTTTATCTCTTGAATTAGTAGAATCTTTGGATTATAAAAATCTACTAGTGTACACAAAGTAGCTTTTTTGTTGAGTTGCCCATCCCTCGAATATTAAAGGAGAGTACTTTCATTGATTAACTATGACCAGTATCATCTTGTTATGCAGTGGAGGAGATCTAACATAGGTCCCAATAAGATGCAATAAATAAGAAATCAAGTGAGTCTGCAATATGACTACAATATACTATAAATAGAAATGACAAAAATACAATACAATATGGAGGAAATGGTCACTCCATTAATATGAGCTAAAGAGCTACATTGTACTCCATACAAAAGCACTACTACTATCTACTACAATGCACTTGATATGATCTTTGATATGAAATTGATATCTAATCTACCACCACGAGGCCCTTTATATAGGAAGATATATTCCTTGGCCAAAACTCTACCTATTTGTACAAGAGGACACGTTACACATTACAACTTGCATATAGCCACTTGTGTATTTATTACATTGCTTGAAGTAACTAGCTAACTTCCCCCTAAAGTAACCCCCTACTCTAACTATGTAACTAATATGGTACATTTAGATGACCCAAATGATGTAATATACTCTAACTCTAACACCCCCTTGTATTACATTTTTGGGTATTGAATATTTCAATATTCAATATGAATATTCTTCTTGTGGATGCTCTTTGGCTTGATCGGGTTCTTCTTTAGCTGCTTCAGTCTTCATGTTATAGCTTCTTGTCCTTTCTAATCCTTTGTTCTTTGACATCAAAAGTCTTTGATGAACTAGTGATCTAATGATTTGGTATGTCTGAAGTGGATCAGAATTAACCCCTCTTTTCTCCTTTGGATTTATGTATGACCTATATCTCTGACCTTCATAAGTATCAAACTTGAGCTCATTGTTAGTAGATGCTTTTGGAATAAGATTTTGAAAGTAACAATCTATTATTTGTAGTAAACTTTCTTCATGGATTTTATAATACTTGTATTTATAGTAGCAGAAGAAAGATGAGTGATTTTCCCTTCACAATATTTACATGGATGGAAATTCCAACAATTGATCTTTTCATGACCGTATTAAATGTAATAGGTGCACAATAGAGATGTTATGACTGTTTTGTAGTTTATCTTGGGGATATCATGTTTATCAATATCTCTAACTAGATCCTTAAACCATATGTGCACAATTGAAGCTATTCCATTTTTACTTCTTTGTATGATGTCTTCTTGATCTATCTCTTTTTCTCGCTTGTGGTATTTTGTGTTTTCATTGATATAGCTATCATCAACTTCATTAGAAGAATCTATTTTTTCGTAGCTATGTGTTTCAAAAATTGTTTCCCATCTTATTGATTCTTCCTTTCCTTTTTTACTTTTCTTATTGTTATCCATTGTATTACCAATCATGCTTTTAATCCATATTGGTATTTTTCTCATTCCACTTCTAAGTGTATTGCTTAATGTGTTGGTAGTCATATTTATAGCTCCTTGGATTAGAGTATATAGTATTTTTATAGAGCTTGTATCTTATGAGATCTACCTTATGACTCCCTAGTTATGATCTTGATTTGATAGAACCTTTTAGATCTTAGGTTTTGTAGGCTTCCTTATATCTCCCTAGTTAAGATATGTGATTTAATAAAATCCCTGTAAGATTTGTAGACACCTTATGACTCCAAAATGGATTAAGCACTTGATAAATTTTGAATGAATGCTATTATTATCAAGTTTTGTATAATTCCTTATGTCTCCCTAGTAATTTTGGATATGTTAAATGGTATATAGAGTGCTTTTGATAATAGTAATTCAATTTTGGGTTGATTTTGTAAAGTTTTATGAATAGCAAAAATCAACTTCTTTTACACCTTATTTATCCTATTGAAATTAAGCACTTTCTAATTTTGATAAGGTTCTAATAGTTGGATCTCCTTTGTACCTTTAATGTAAGTTTGAGACAAGTCTAGTAATTAGTTTCCAACTCTTGATATTCCTTATTGAACCTTCTTTTATAGCCTTTGATATTTTGATATTTAATGTCTCTATATTCCAATTACCTACTTTGGTGTAGTATTCCTTATAAATCCCTAACATGGAATATTAGAAAAAAATGATATTTGCAATAATAGAAGTTTAATTTATCCAAGTAGAAATTCTTATTTCTCCTCTGTTTTTTTTTTTTGAAAAATTTGAAAAAACTTGTATTAAAACAAAGATCAGTTACAATTGGGAATAGACACTTCCCAGCCGAAAACAAAGAAAGCACATGATTACAAGAGAAGAGGAAGATTTGCAATGGAGCCAAATCTCTTGAACCAATAACAAGCTAGCTGAGGGGACTGATTGGTCTGTTTACAACAACTTGTCACGAAATCGCGCCGCATTCATCGACTTCACCTTTGGCTACGAAAAAGCTACAAGTCGTGATATCGCGACACAAAACTCCTTTGATCGCAAAAATTCAACCTGTCACAAAATCGTGACAAGTCGCAAAATTGTGACATGTCGCAAAATCGTGACATGTCACGAAATCGTGGCAGCAATCCTCCCTTGGCCGCGACGGAGCAACATGTCACGAAATCGTGACACCATTCCACCCTTGGCTGTGATGGAGCAACATGTCACGAAATCGTGACAACTTTCCTCCCGTGGCCACGACGAAGCAACATGTCATGAAATTTTGACACCTTTCCACCTTTGGCCGCGATGAAGGAACATGTTGCGAAATTGTGGCAACTTTCCTCTTTTGGCCGTGACAAAGCAACATGTCACGAAATCGCGACACCTTCCCAACCTTGGCCGCGATGGAGCAACATGTCACGAAATCGCTACACCTTTCCTCCCTTGGCCGCGACGGCGCAACATGTCGCAATATCGCTACAACTTTCCTCCAGCGACCGCGACGACACAACACGTCGTGATATCGTGATAACTTTCCTCCAGCGGTCGCGACGGCGCAATAAGTCATGATATCGTGACAAATTTCCTCCAGCGACCGGGACGGTGCAACATGTCGCGATATCGCGACAAATTTCCTCCAGCGGCCGCGACAGCGCAACATGTCATGATATCATGACAACTTTCCTCCAGAAACCGCAACGGCGCAACATGTCACGATATCGCTATAACTTTCCTCCAGAAACCGCGATGGCGCAACATGTCACGATATCACGACAACTTTCCTCCAGAAACCACGACGGTGCAACATGTCACGATATCGCGACAACTTTCCTCCAGCGGCCGCAACGGCGCAACATGTCGCGATATCATGACAACTTTCCCACAGCGGCCACGACGGTGCAACATGTCGTGATATCATGACAACTTTCCCACAGCGGCCACGACGGCGCACCATGTCGCGATATCGCGACAACTTTCCTCCAGCGGCCGCGACGGTGCAACATGTCGTGATATCACGACAACTTTCCTCCAGCGGCCGCGATGGCACAACAAGTCATGATATCGCGACAAATTTCCTCTAGCGACCGCGATGGTGCAACATGTCACGATATCGCGACAACTTTCCTCTAGCGGCCGTGACGGTGCAACATGTCACGATATCACGACAACTTTCCTCCAGTGGCCACGACGGTGCAACATGTCGCGATATCACGATAGCTTTACTCCAGTGGCCGCAACGATGCAACATGTCACGATATCATGATAGCTTTCCTCCAATGGCCACGATGGCGCAACAGGTCGCGATATCGCGACAAAAACCATACTTTGCTATTTCTTTGATCATTGGCTCAAGGATCTTTCAAGGCCCTGCCTAATCACCTCATCCTCAATAGGCATGTCATTGTGCAACTGCACCCCTACCTCTTTCTCAGCACCCATCTTAGCCAGGAAATCGGTCGCTTTGTTTAAATCTCTACTCACATAAACTGGAATCACATCATCTAATTCCCTCCATAATTCCTTGATTTGAGAGACCAGAATCCTCAACCTCCATGCTTTCAACGCAAAGTTCCTCATGCAGTCTAGAGCTCCAACCAATATTTGAGAATCAAATTCAAGAATTATCCTCCTGTGGCCCTGAGTAACTGCCCAAATAGAAGCATATTTGATAGCAATGGCTTCTACTTCATTGTTTGTGGCTCTTCCCAAGCCTTGCAGTTCCCAATAGATCACTGATCCCTCATGATTCTGGCAGACCACGCTAATACCGGCACTACCCAGATTGCCCTTTGCAGCTCCATCAGTATTGATTTTAATCCAGACTTCTAGAGGTGGTTTCCATCTAGCTTTGTCCTGTCCCTCTTGATTTTCAACTCCCTCTTCCATTGGGCTAGGACCAACCTGAGTTTCCTCTTTTGCGTAGATGGTAATAGTTTTTGTGACTTTGCTCCAGATGACCTGCCAAACTCCATCTAGCGAGGAAAAGGTTTCTCTAAAAATTCTAGCATTTCTCTCCAACCACACTTGCCACCAAATGAAGTATAAGCCAAGCTCCCACCCAATTTGAAGAGATTTAGATTTAAATCTACCCCTCTTCCATATTTCCCAAATATTAGTCCGATTCATGTCACCATTAACCTGGATTTTATAGTGAGAGAACCATCGCTTCCAAATCTGACACGTGAAAGGGCACTCAAACATCAGTTGTTTCCTCGTTCTTGTGGCATAAAACACATTGAGATGGACCGATGATTCCTCTACATCTGAGATTGTCAAAAGTGAGAATTCCATTGTGCATAAACTGCCAGGCAAAAAATTTTACTTTCGACCAGCCCTTGGAGTGCCAAATATTTCTCCAATCCTCAACCGGATAAGAATGGGGGGGAGGCTCTGGGAGGATCTTTTCATATCCGTCCTTCACTGTATAAACACCAAGGCTCCCATAGCCCCAAGCTAATTCATCCTCCTCGTCTCTCCCAGTGAGAAACATTTTTGTCAAGATTTTGGTCAAGATGGGTGCCAACTCCGGGGGGATTGAAATTGGCCACTCCTCCAACCTCTTAAAATTCTTAAACTTATACTCCCCTAGCTGAGTAGTGTTGAAATAAATTTCAATTTGGACCCAACCCTTGGTTTCTATGGTAGATTTTATTGGTAGTAACTCGGGGAATTCAACAATGATGGGTGGGTACTGATCCCATGAATCGGTCCAGAAACGAGCCTTCTCCCCTCTCCCCACTTTCCAAAACAATTGGTCTTTAATAACCTAAGATCCTAGCTTGAGAGCCTACCACACTAAGGATCCAGTACCATCCAAAGGGAAACGACCCACCTCATTGGGGTTAACATGACCCAAATATTTACTAGTTAGGATTCTACTGAATAAGGAAGTTGGTTGGGAAATCCACCTCTAGTACAACTTTCCAGCCAAAGCTTGATTATTTAACTTGGATCCTCTCAGTCCCAGCCCACATTTTACCTTGGGCTGGGTGACTTTATCCTAGCCCACTAAGGCCCACTTTCTCTCTCCCTTAGCTCCTTCCCACAAAAACTTTCTAGCCATCTTGTCCAACTCTTTCCATATTGTAAGCGGGGCAGCCAGGATAGAGAATTTGTAGATTGGCATGGCTTGAATGACTGACTGTAAGAATGTTAATCTACCACCATAACTTAACCACTTGTGAGACCAGTGATTAATTTTTTCCTTGATACACTCCAGCAAATTCCTCCAAGTGTATAATTTTAGCTTCTTAAAGTGCAAGGGGATCCCCAAGTAAACCACAGGGAGAGAAGTCCTAGTGAATCCTAGGATTTCTAAAATTCTGTTCTGAAGCCTTTGCTCCAGATTAAAAAATACCACTTTGGATTTCTTGTCATTAATGACCTATTTAGTAGCCCTGAGATAGACATTAAGAGTATCCCTAATCGTTCTTGCTTCCCTGAAGCTGGCCACTCCCATCAAACTAGTGTCATCCACAAACTGTAGGTGCGTTAAAACTTCGTCCCCCACCCTAATACCCAATAATCTGCCTTGTTGTCTTCTCCTCAAGAAAATTCTACCAAGACCTTTAGCCAAAATGAGAAAAATATAAGGAGAACAAGGATCCCCCTGGCGAAGACCCCGAGAAGCTCCAAAAGATTGCGAAGGAAGGCCCTTGATTAGAACAGAGTAAGTCGGGGAGAAGACACATCTCATGACCCATTCTATCCAATCCTAAGAGAAACCAAATGCAGCCATCATTTTGGCCTAGAAACTCCATTCAACCCTGTCATAAGCCTTTGACATGTCCAGTTTTATGAACATCCCTTTATTCCCAGAAGTGTGCATTGAATGGATTGCTTCCTGGGCCAGAACCACCCCATCCAGAATCTGTCGACCCTCAACAAAACCCCCTTGCTTAGAGGAGATAATGTTGTGAAGAAGAGGTTTTAGGTGCTCAGCCATTACCTTTGTGATTATTTTGTACAGCACATTACATAAGGCAATAGGCCTATAATCTGAAATATGAACCCCCTCCTCACCTTTTGGAATTAGTGTAATGAAAGTGTGGTTTATAGCTTTAAGCATTCTCTTATTTTCTCTGGATTCTTCAACAGCAGCCCTAACATCTTCCTCTAAGTAGTCCCAAAAAGCCTAAAAAAACTCAATTGGGAAACCGTCTGGACCTGGAGATTTACCAGTGCTCATTCCAAAGACCATAGTTTTTAATTCATCTCTATCAATGGGTTTGAGGAGGGCTTGATTTTCATCCTAAAAAATAATAGCAGGTATGATAGAAATAACTTTATTTTGGGCCTCTACATCTTGAACCACACTTTCCTTAAAAAGCTTTGAGAAATAATCCATAGCATGGGAATGTATACCTGGAAGTGTATCAAAGGAATGACTGTTCTCATCTTAAAGGACCTCCATATTATTCATCTATCTTCGAGCACAAGCAGTCCGATGAAAGAATTTTGTATTTTTGTCCCCTTCTAATAACCAGGTGGTTCTTGCTCTCTACCGCCAATAGGTCTCCTCCTGGTTGTCAATGTCCTCCACCGTTGTACGCAAGGCATCATCCTCAGCTTTGAGCTGGTCTGTAATTACTCCTTCTCTAAACTATTTTTGGACCTCATCCCATCTGGCCACCAATGGAGCTCTTTGGGCCTGGAAGTCGGTTTTATTAGCACGCCTCTAACACTTCAACTAAGATTTGACAAATTGTAGTTGTTTGTGGATTCTGAACATTGCTCTCCCATAAACTGGGCGGCCTTCCTCCCACCACTGTGGAATTTTCTCCCGAAGTTCTTCTTTCTGAAGCCAAAAATTCTCAAATCTGAAAGGTTTGTGATGCTGCCCCATCCTAGTCTCGCCTTCCAATAGAATGGGACAGTGATCAGAGACTGGGCCTTCTAAAATCTAAAAATTTATATTCCATTTTACAAACGCCTCCTCTAAAATTAGAAAACGATCAAGCTTAACCTTCTTGCTATGTGGCTTCTGCCTTTTATCAGTCCAAGTGAAGTTAATGCCAGGACATTTAATGTCCACTAGGCGCAAAGCCTAGACTTGGGAAATCATGAACCGGTCCCCTGGGTCCAAAAATGGAGCTCCCCCTTCCTGGTCTCTAGAATATAATTTAGCGTTAAAGTCACCTGCTATAATCCAGTCTAAATCTTCCCTTGAGGTTCGCATGTTCTGCACAACCTTCCACTGTCGCCTCTGACCATATAGGTTTTGAGACCCATAAAAGTTTGTGATTAGAACGTGTTTCGCAGTGACATTATTCCTAAAAAGAGAAGTGAGAACCCCCCTCCAGGCAAGATGTTCTATTGTAGACCATTCAAGAGAGTTCCACAGAGTAACAATCCCCCTTGAGGCACCTTGGGCAGCCACATCCATATGACCAGCACCCCTCCAGATTCTGTTGACTGTTTTGGACATAAGATCTAAAGACATCTTAGTCTCCTGTAAAAGCAAAAAATTAGTATTGCGATTCTCTAAAAGTCTTCGGATAGCAGATTGATGGGTTCTATTGTTTAAACCCCTCACATTCCATGATTGTATAATCATTGGTTACCCTGGGAGCAATAAGAGTCTATTGTCCTCACCGATCCTCCCGTGATCAATCTGTCTCCTTGGGCTGCTAGCAACTCCTTATTGGATCTTCTACCAACTCCTTGAGAGTTGCTATTTTTTTATCTTTTTTCTACCTGGGTTATCCCCAGAGTTGGCCTTTCCCTATTTTTCTCTGGTATTCCCATACTGACATCCTGAGATACTATCTGCTCCTGGTTATGCACTACCAAAGCACCTAAGCACACTGGCTGTGAAACCTCACATGGATCAACTACCTGTTGAATGACAGGAGAAGAAGAGAGAGGGAGTTGCCCGGGAATATTAGAAGTTTCCTTAAAACCCTCCATGCCCTCCATAAATTGTTCCTCTTTGTCAAACAATGACTTAAATATCTCATACCTATTGGCAGGTCTGAGATGGTATTGCTCCTTTCCCTCTTTTTTCTTTGTCCGTCTTTTTCTTTTGGGTTGTTCAAAACCCTCTTTGAGCTTCCTGGCATTGAACGGTCCTATTAGAACCTGTGTTAAGTGTTGCCTTGTCCTCTTTAGGCTGGTGTGGCACTCCTGAAGGGGCCTCCACTTTAGCATTCATATTATTAGGGCAAAAACGGGCCAAATGTCCATGTTTGTGACAAACCCTACATCTAAAGGGTAGGGCCTCATAGTCCAGTTGTTGAATCCAGGAGAGACCTGCCAGTTCAATCTCCATCTCTGCCGACAAAGGCTGGCTGAGATCCATCTCCACACATATTCTAGCATACACGGCCATGCTCCCTTCAAGAGTGTCTCTGGCAACACCCAGATGTCTACCAATGGAATTGCCAATCCTTGCCAACACCTGCTCACTCCAGAATTCCATTGGGAGAGCATATAGTCGGATCCATATTGGGACAGCAGTAGGTTCAATTCGGGGATCAAATCCCACTCTCCATGGCTGAATGAATAGCCCTGTCGGGCCATGACTTTTCTTCTCTGACTTGAAAGCCTTATTTCTATCGGCCAAAGACGAAAAGCTAATAATGAAATATCCATTGCTAATAAACCACAATGAATACTCACCATGAGGCTCCCAGTTTTGGCGGATCCAAGAGTGCAAAAAATTTAGGGAGGGACGAATCCCCATGAACTTGTAGATTAGGTCGTGATCAGATCTGTAGATGATTGATTCCTCAACCATACTTGGCTCAATGACTATTTTTGGCTTGGTTTCGGCCTGCGAAAAATAGCCATTCACACGAGGTGTTGTCGACTTATTCCCAGCATCCGTGAAGAGCATTTTGTAAGCCATTTTCTGAGCTTCGACATTTTTTGGGGAAGAGTTTTCTTTAAACAAGTCTGCATAAGAGCTATTACTCCCTGGAAAAGGAGTCGAAGAAGTCCCCATTGGACTCTCCTGGGGCACCAAACTAACCTTCAGAACCACCATACCTCCAAGGCACTTCTGTAATCCAGCTGATGCCCAAGAATCTTTGAAGATCCAGAAACCCTAGTTCAGAGGAAAAAATTGCCAGAGCTCATTTTCCCCTATTTCTCCTCTATTTTAGATTGTAAATATTAGGCTATTAAAATATATTTTCTTTTTTAATATTGCTTTCAAATATGTCTGATTTCCCTTAATGTTTCAACCTTATATTATACCTTATAACTCCCTATTAATGAAATAAAATTAGAATAAGGTAAATTTTTACCTTTGTAATATCGTAAACCCTAAATATTCAATTTTGAATTTAGTTGTAGATGATAGCAAGCTTTATATCCTTTCTTTGGGTGCTATAGAAAATGGAATGTTTTGATTCTTCCTTAGCTTCAATGCTTGGATGATGGCACCTCAATTCTGGAGTCTTTGACCTCCCTTGACTAGATCCTTTAATGCTCTTCACCTTTCTTCCACACTGTAAATTTGGCTGCTATGAATGCTGATACTGCTACGTAAATATACTACGAACTTGGCTATGGACGCTGCTATAAATTTGACTTTGAATGCTCTATGAATTTGGCTTTAAATTTTTAATGAATTTGGCTTTGAATTCTCTATGAATTCAACTTTGAATTGTTGTTTCTCCTTGGTCTTTGGCACCTAATATAGAGACAAGTGTCACGATGATTATCTTTGATCACTTGAGGGATGAGAAGATGCTTATTGCCACTTGTAAATTTTTCTAGGTAAAGTATGAGTGTTATAGTATTGGATGAGCACTCATTCTTTTTGATGACATGTGTCTTCTCCCTTCTAACACACCAACCTTCTTCCCTATAATGTTTTCTTGGTCAAACTTGCAATGAATGGGCACTCGTGTGGGAAACATTAGTGTTTCCTTCTAGGTGACAAGTGTCACCTTCTATTTGTGCATGAGATTTCTACATAACACCTCTTCAATGTATCTTTGCAATACCCTTATTAACAATGCAACATGGCCAAATCTTCCTTTGTTCGATGGCACTTAGTATGAGTTGGTTCTAGTTGTAGTGGAGAGCAATGCCTTTGGATACTTGTAGCTAGGATTCGGGTAATGATATTGAGAGCTTCAAGCAATGCTATGGTGGATTTTGAAATAATCCAATGATGTTCCTTGGACGTACATCTAGTGTAACCTTTTGTGCTTTGTTTACTTGCAAGTTCGACTGTCCAAATCATAGAAGATATGAGCCTTTTGAGAGGCTTTATTCCATTGTATGGAGTGTTCTATTATAAAAATGTCTTGGGATATTTTCATCTGAGAAGAATGTGCCTTTTAGGAAATTTAAACTTTTCCTTTTTTCTTGTGTATGGTAGATTAGAATAGTGCAGTATAATGTAAAAATCTTTGTATATAAAATACCTTTTTTGCACCTCCTTTTACAATTTGATTTTTTTTGTGGTTTTATGACAACTTCCTTATAGTTAATGGCAGATTTTGAGGTTTTATTCTTTATTAGACACCTCTCTCCTTTTGCTTGGATATTTTTCTAATGAATCCATGAAAGTTCTTGAGGTGGAGAGATAAAAAACAACAATAAAGCAATTCTGATCTAAGATAAAAAGAACATTAATGGAGCATGGATATCACCCAAAAATGGTCCAAGAGTGTTTAGTGATTAAGCTAAACCAATTATGAATGCCAAATGATGAAATATCCTCAGCCAAAAGCTCCAATTTCAGCAAACTATGTTGCTGGTCCAAACCAGAAATTTTGATCTAGAATTAAAAAAGCACACAAATATAAACTTTAAAAAAGCTCCACATAAAAGCTCCACAATTGTGCACACTGAAATATTCCTGTTCTTCTCACATTCAAAAAGAGTCCAATTACAAAATATATAATGATCAATCAGCCTTGATCATGCAAAAAAGCTAAAAAAGCTAAAAACTAGCTTTTTATAAAAAACAACTTTTATTATGCCACTTTGCATGTTGTTTTTTATTTATTTTTAAATTAACTAAAAATATTAATTTGCATGAATAAAGCACTCAATTTAATATATTTTTCATGTGCTTTATTTTACAACTCACATATTAATTTAATAATTATGGGTGACTTTTGACATCACCCTCAACAATCCCCCCTTTGATGTCAAAGGAAGAAATGTCCAACATTTCTTTGAGTCTCCCATGAGTCACCTTCAATAGCCCCTTTGTGAGTATATCAGCAACTTGATCCTCACTCTTAACATACTCAATGACAAAAATTTTGTCATGTACCAAGTCTCTAACAAAATGGTGCTTCAACTCTATGTGTTTGGTCCTTGCATGGAAAACTGGATTTTTGGACAATTGTATTGCCCCACTATTATCACAAAATATTTTGGTAGGCTCATGTTGAGTCTCACCAAAATCCTTCAATATTCTCCTCAGCCAAATCCCTTGAGTACAAGCTGAAGTAAGGGCTGCATATTCAGCTTCAGTGGAAGACAAAGCCACTGTACTTTGCTTCTTGGATGACCAAGAAATCAACCCACTTCCCAAGGTGAAACAATGCCCTGTAGTAGATTTTTGGTCATCAATAGAACCTCCCCAATATGAATCAACATACCCAACCAGCCTTGAAGATCTTTCTGATCTATAGTGTATGCCATGATCAAAGGTTCCCTTCACATATCTAAAGATTCGTTTCACCGCTTGCATATGCCTTTGAGTTGGTAAGCTCATAAATCGGGAAACTAGTGAAACTGCATAGGTAATATCAGGTCTTGTGAATGTAAGGTACATCAATCCACCCACCATACTTCTGAAAGTCTTCTCATCAACAAGAGGACTCCCATCCTCTTTCATAAGCTTCTCCCCACTAGCAATAGGAGTATCAACCACCTTGCAGTCTAGAAATGAAAATTTCTTCAACATGTCTTGGGCATACTTGGCTTGGCATATGAAGATCTCATCTTCCCTTTGTTGTACTTCCATGCCAAGAAAGTATTTCATTTTTCCAAGATCAGACATCTCAAAATCACTCTTCATGCTCTCCTTGAAGTCTTGTATCATAGCTTTGGAATTTCCTGTAAAAATGAGATCATCAACATAAAGACAAACATACAACACGTTAGTGTCAACAATTTTTATGTAAAGAGTTGGCTCATTTTTTCTCCTTTCAAAGCCATTTTTAGAGAACCATCCATCTATCTTTGAGTACCAAGCCCTAGGAGCTTGTTTCAGCCCATAAAGTGCCTTTTTCAACTTGTATACCCAATGCTCTTTACCCTTTATTTCATAACCTTGTGGCTGCTCCACATATACCTCTTCTTCAATATCACCATTCAAGAATGCACTCTTGACATCCATTTGGTGAACTTCCCATCCTTTCTGAGCAGCAACTGAAAGCATCAATCTAATAGTATCATGGCGAGCCACAGGAGCAAAAGTCTCCTCATAATCTACTCCATATGTTTGTGCATACCCTTTTGCTACTAGTCTAGCTTTGTGTTTGTCTATTGTTCCATCACTATGGAACTTGGTCTTGTAGACCCATTTTGTACCAATGACATCCATGTCACTAGTAGGCTGAATGAGATTCCATGTCTCATTTCTCTCAATGGCCTCCATCTCAACATTCATGGCCTCAACCCATTCTTTCCTTTGACTAGCCTCTACATAGTTCCTTGGTTCACTAGAAATGCAAGATAAGGCATAGTAAGTCATTTCATCTTCAATATCTTCAAGATTATTACCTGATTGAGCTTGAAGTCTTGTTGTTATCCTTTGATAGTTCTGATCCAACATCTGACTTGTTGGATGTGAAAGCAACAACCTTTTGTTTTTGACTTGGGTTGAAGTTGGTGGTAAACTAGTCTCTTGGGAAGAACTAGTATTGTTGCCATTAACACTAGGAACTAGTGGAGTATCTTGATTGACCTCCATTTCTCCATAAAAATGCTGCCCCCTTCACTAATAACCTCTGCATTCTTCTGGTTATGATCAGCAAACACATCATTCTCAAAAAATTTACAATCCCTAGAAACAATAGTTTTCTTACTAACAGGATTGAAAAACTTGTAAGCCTTACTACCATCACTATAACTTGTAAAAATGTGAGGCTCACTCTTGGGGTCTAATTTTTTCCTTTTAGCATCATCAATGTGAACAAATTCTAAACAACCAAATACTCTAATATGAGCCACCATGGGCTTCTTACCATACCATGCTTCATAGGGTGTCTTGTTTTTCACCGCCATTGTGGGACTTCTATTCAGGATGTAGGTTGTTGTTTGCACTGCTTCAGCCCAAAACTTCCTCTCCAACTTCTTGTTCTCCAACATGGTTCTTGCTGACTCCATTATTGTTCTATTATTTCTCTCTACAACACCATTTTGTTGTGGTGTGTAGGGAGCAGTAAAATACCTTTTTATTCCATGCGAAGAGCAAAAATCTAGAAATTCCTGTGAACAAAATTCCCCACCTCTATCAGTTCTTAACACCTTGATAGAACAACCTGATTCCTTTTCAGCCAATGCCTTGAATATCTTGAAGGCTGAGAATGCCCCATATTTGGTCTTCAAAAAGAAAACCCACATTAGTCTGGTAGCATCATCAATAAAGGAAATAAAATATAAATTTTTGCCTATGCTAGGATAAGACATAGGCCCACATAAATCTGAATGTACCAATTCCAATTTCTTGGTAGCTCTCCATTTGCTAGTTGGAAAGATTTCTCTATGATGTTTTCCAAGTATACATGCCTTGCATGCTTCCTTCAATTTGGATTCAATCCTTGGAAGACCATCAACCATCTTGTTCTTAAAAAGAACATGCAAACTTCTAAAATTTAAATGACCATATCTAGAGTGCCACAACATGCTTGATTCCTCAATGGTAGAAAAGCAAGAATTCTGATTTAACATATTTATTCTCAATGGAAACATTCTATTTTTTGACATAATAGACTTTCCAATCAATTTGTTACCTTGCTTTTTGTCATATATCAAACATTCTCCATTGTCAAAAAGTAGCTTGAATCCTTTCTCTACTAGTTGTCCAACACTCATGAGATTGTGCTTCATGTTTGGAGCTAAATAAATGTTGTTGATATCACCCTTCCCATGCTTTGTGGTGATAGGCATACTCCCTTTCCCTTCGACATGAATCACCTTCCCATATCCTAAGTGAACTTGGCTCTTGAATGAACCATCTAGCTTGTCAAAACAATCCTTAAAACATGACATATGGTTAGAACATCCTGAATCAAGAAACCACATATTCCTTTTATCATCTAAACCTGAATTACATGAAAGAGAATAATTAATTTGATCATCATTATTCTCAGCTTGGTAAGCCTTTTTCTCACCCCCATCTTGGTTTGCTTGATTTTTGGCTGCTAGATTCCTGCAATCTTTTATCATGTGACCTGGTTTCTTACAATAATGACAAGTGATGACCTTCTTACCATTCCACTTTGAATTTGATTGGTTTTTCCCTTTCTGATCTGAACTTTGAGAAAAATTTACATTCTGATTTGTGGGCTTTTTATTTGGTTTAGAAACCCATACTTTGGACTCTAGTGCATGATTTAATTCATTTGAATAAATTTTCATTTTATCCTCATGGGACAATAAAGAACCCACTAACTCTTCAACCTTGATTTGGTCCATATCTTTACACTCCTCAAGTGTAATGACAATATGCAACCACTTTGGAGTTAGGGATCTCAAAATATTTCTTACTACTACTTTATCTTCCATGACTTCACCATACACTCTCATTCTATGCACTATATCATTTACTCTAATACAATAGTCTCCAACATTCTCATCATCATGCATTTTCATATTTTCAAAATTGATTCTTAATGTCGAGAGCTTTGATGCTCTTACCTTTTCTGAGCCTTGATATGATGTCTCCAAGGTTGTCCATGCCTCATGTGCATTCTTACAACCAACTATCCTTGGGTAGATGCTTGGATCTATCGCACTCTACAAGTAGAAGAAAGCTTGAGCATCATTCTTTTCTTCTTCTTCTAATGTGTTCTTTTGATCTTTAGGAAGAGCTTTCCAATCCTTAGGAGGAGTATATGGCTGAACTATACTTTTCCAAACTCCCTTCCATACAAATATCCTCCTCATTTGATCTCTCCAGTACTCAAAGTTATCTCCTTTGAATGTAGGTATATTTAAGGATGTACTAGTTGTTGCCATGATAGCAAATGAATAGCCACAAGTATTTCTGATCCAAACTCTTGTAAAGGATGTTGGGAATAAAAAATATTCACCCTCTCTTGTTGTAGCTATACCTGCAAATTCTGAAATCACATACACAACCTTGCTCTGATACCAAATGAAAGTTCTTGAGGTGGAGAGATAAAAAAACAACAATAAAGCAATTCTGATCTAAGACAAAAAGAACATTAATGGAGCATGGATATCACCCAAAAATGGTCCAGGAGTGTTTAGTGATTAAGCTAAACCAATTCTGAATGCCAAATGATGAAATATCCTCAGCCAAAAGCTCCAATTTCAGCAAACTATGTTGTTGGTCCAAACCAAAAATTTTGATCTAGAATTAAAAAAGCACACAAATATAAACTTTAAAAAAGCTCCACATAAAAGCTCCACAATTGTGCACACTGAAATATTCCTGTTCTTCTCACATTCAAAAAGAGTCCAATTACAAAATATATAATGATCAATCAGCCTTGATCATGCAAAAAACTAAAAAAACTAAAAAAAGCTAAAAACTAGCTTTTTATAAAAAACAACTTTTATTATGCCACTTTGCATGTTGTTTTTTATTTATTTTTAAATTAACTAAAAATATTAATTTGCATGAATAAAGCACTCAATTTAATATATTTTTCATGTGCTTTATTTTACAACTCACATATTAATTTAATAATTATGGGTGACTTTTGACATCACCCTCAACAACCTAAGCTTGTAACCACGTAGATAGAAGTTCTTTTTAGATGTATTTTTCTACACCTTTTTTAACCCTTCGTACACTTTGAATTTGAGAATCACCAAGTCTCGATTTGAAGCTTTTTTTTTTTTTTTTTTGATGGTTACTTTCTTCTCCAAGCCTTGAAGGAAACTAATCTGATTTGATGGCTTCTATGGCCACTAAATATTGCAGGTTTTGTGCACCAACAGTTTCTCTAGAAAATTTGACAACAATCTGATTTTGTGTCTTTCTTTAAAGAACACAAATTAATCCTTTTTTAGAGTAATTAGCATAGTGCAAATGAATTTAACAATACTTCCAATTTCATTGCACTTTTAATTGCAACAATAATTTCACCTTATTGCTCCAATAAAATCTCAAAGTAATTTCTAAATGCACTTAATAAATTACTACATTTTTTCAAGAGTAATCTGTAATTAACCCTTAATGGATAATCTGCAATTTTTCACTACAATCTATCTTTATGGAAATTTTAATCTAAGTATGGTGCCTTAACGAAGTTTGATAATAATCCAATTTGCAGTCTAATCAATAAACCTAATTGCACCCAAGTTGCTTACCTTTTTATGGTTTCTAAAGTAGATGTAGATCTTGGTGTTTTTGATTCACTACAATCTATCTATCAATCTATCTATTTTTCAAGAGTAATCTTGCTTTCTAGATAGAAAATAGGTAGATGATATTTTTCTTTATTTTGAAAATATCCAACTCCTATTTAATGTGCAAATAAACCTTAAAATGAATTCTCCCTTTTTGTACTTTCTTGAAAACTATAATGCAATCTATATTTCTAGAAATTTTAATCTATCTAAGTTGCTACCTTGTAATGGTTGACTTCGTAGCTTCTTATTGGTTGTCCAGAACAGCTTCCTGCTTCACCAAACTGTAGCCTTGAACTTTCTATCTTAAGCCTTGGATTTGGTGGCTTGATCCTTCCAGTGATCTTTGATTTTTTGTTGTAGATTCAGAGAAATCCTTTCTCTGAAATGTGCTTTCTTGTTGTGAGAAGCAATCTCCAAATCACCTAGATTTGGAGGCTTCTTCTGTTCAAATTTTCCTTCAAACTTCTTGTTGAATTCTGGATTCAAACAGGATCTTCTTCTTCTCAAGATTCTAAATTTCTTAAGGTCTTCACTGTATTCTTATTCTAGGATTTGGAACTCCTTGCCAAATTCTTCTTCTCTTGGGCTTGTTATCGTATGGTGACAATTATCCCAAGTCCTTCACTATTAGGTGCTTTCTCCTTAGTAGTGGATTTCTTCAATGAGTTATCCTAGGAACATTTTTGACGATGCTTCTACGAGCTCTGAAAAAAGGCTCTCCAAGTCTTCTTCTTTTTTTTCTTGAGACCTCTCCAAGGTTTTCTATCTTGCAGCTTCTACGGTCTTCCAACTGAGACCTTTTCTTCAACCTTCTGCTTTTGGAAGTTGTTGAGTGGTGTTTTCACCCAATTGTGAAAGCACACTCTCCGGTAGGATCTGAGTCCCAAAATCCTCTGCTTGCAAAGAAAGTAATTTCTCCAAGGTTCCTCTTATGTTGATTCTAAAACACCAATGATGCTGCTCACTGTAAATGCAGGGAATACCTTAGGGTTGCAAGTGGATGTTAACAAGGGGCACTGTAGTTCACTTTAATTTGGATTTGCAATGGACTCTGAGCTTTGATGGGTTTTCAATTATTTATTTAAATGACTGAAATTAAAATACAAAAAATAAATACGGGTTTAAAAATAAAAATAAATGCAAATGAATATGCAACTAAGCTACGTCCAGAGTATTGCCATCTTGATTGATAAAACCGAAGACAATGAGGTTTTCTGCATGCAACCCAACCTAATTGAACCTACAAATTCGCACAATTCAGATAAGCCAGGTGCGGGTTTCTAGGGTTTCTATTGTAGTTTCAGATTTAGGCATTCGCATGAAGCAACCAAGAACACTTGCATTCAACTTCACCTATAAGCCTAGAAATCTGAAAGGGAAAGATAACACATTGAATCATGCATGCAAAAATGACTCCTTCTTTCTCATCAATGAAATGCCAACACTCTGTATTTCTGCATTAAAATGATGTATCAATTACAATTACAGAATGTTCCAGGTTTTACAAATCCAGAACAAATGAAGGAAATTGCCCAAGTGCGAGCCCAGAATGGCATGAAGCCCTTGTCTCTACAACTCGCAAGCAACAATTTCCAACCCCCGTATCAATCCGTGCTTCAGATTTTATACTAACCGAAACGTCTCTTCGGTTCTCCCCGTGTCGCTTCGTTTCACCTTCTAGCATGTGACCTTTCAAATTCCTGCCTTTTCGATGCTTTTGTTCCATGTTCGATTCTGAAACGTTCAAAATCTGTCGCTGCATGTAACGCCTCTGTAGCTCTGACACCTGTATGCCACGTGTCTCATGTTTTCTGTGCCTTCTGTAACGTCTTCCCGTGCAAAACGTGACAAAACAGCATGCAGCCCGTTCACCTTCCTGGCCACGAAAATGAGACATGTCGCGATATCGCGACGTTTTTGACCGACAACATCGCTTCTCCTCCTGCACAACGAAAATGAGACATGTCGCGATATCGCGACGTTTTTCTGCTTCGGGCCATCTCCTCACCACCTGTCGCGAAATCGTGACACTTTTTCGTTCCGTACCCTCTCGCTGTTACTTGTCGCGAAATCGCGACGCCTTTTCGTTTCGAGCTGTAATGCTGCCTTCTGTCGCGAAATCGCGACGTTTCTCTTCTCCGTACACCTTCGCTGCATGCTGTCGTGAAATCGTGACATTTTCTTACTTCGTGCCTTCGGTCAGCTTTTCGTCGTGAAATCGCGACGCCCTTTCTTTTTCGTACTGCTTTGCTGCTTGCTGTCGCGATTTCGCGACCATTTCGCGCTTCATGTCCTCCTGTCGATTCTGTCGCGATTTCGCTACCATTTTACTCTTCCGTACATTTGCCAATTTTTCATCGTGAAATCGCTACGCTACCTCTGTCCGTACTACTTCGCTGCTTCGGAGCCGCGAAACCGCAACCTGTCGCGATTTCGCTACGTCTTTCTTGCTCGCACTACCTTCTTGCTTTTTTGTCACGAAATCGCTACCATTTTTGTTCCGTACACCTTTGGCTACTTGGAGTCGCGAAAATGCGACATGTCGCGATATCGCGACGATTTCTCGTTTCATGCCTTCCACCCGCAATCTGTCACGATTTCGCGACGTTTTTCACTCGGCACCTCTTTGCTCAATGTTGTCACGATTTCGCGACGTTTCTCTTCTCCGTACGCCATGCTATTTTCCTGTCGCGAAATCGCGACCATTTTCTATTCCGTACACCTTCGGCTGCACCCTGTCGCGAAATCGCGACGTTTCTCTCGCTTCGGCGTGCTTTGTAGCTTTCTGTCGCGATATCGCGACGCTTTTCTCGCTTGGCACCTTCTTCCTGCTTCCTGTCGTGAAATCGCTACCGTTTTCATTCCGTACACCTTTCGCAGCAACACGTCGCGAAATCGCGACACTTCTCATTTCCAAGCAGTGGCAGCTCCATACGTCGCGAAATCGCGACGATTTTCATTCTTGCCTTTCTCTCTCCTGCCTGGGCCGCGACGGAGCAACATGTCGCGATTTCGCGACACCTTTTCATTTTTTCCAGCGACATGTCGCGATATCGCGACAACTTTTCATTCTTGCCAGCGACATGTCGCGATATCGCGACAACCTTTCATTTTTGCCAGCGACATGTCGCGATATCGCGACACCTTTTCTTTTTTTTCAGCGACGGAGCGACATGTCGCGATATCGCGACGTTTTTCTGTTTTTCGACAGCGATGGCGCGACAGGTCGCGATTTCGCGACATGTCGCGATTTCGCGACACTTCCAACACTTAGGCATTTTTTTCTCTTTTCTTCATTTTTAGCATCTGGGTCACCGGGATTTCATCCGCAAGCCTACAAAAAAGGTGGGTCCCCAATTTTGGGGTGTGTTGTGGATCAGCCACAACAAATGGCGACTCTGCTGTCAAATGCTCTTGAGCATTTTTAGTAAGAACCCAACCTGAAACATATCACAAACTCGAAAACATGTGTTAGCACATAAGCAATATAACAAATGCCCAAAGATCAAAAGTACATGAATCATCAGAATCATCAAGTATTAGCTCAGTGTGTGCAATGAATTTCTTTCCCTATCGTTTGAAATTGATCCACACTCCATTATCGTTTTGCATGAATGCATATGTGAGATGGTGAATGATTTGTGTACCCTAATGAATGTGCTAGGAGATTTTGCTTTCATAAAAAGGCGTGGTCACTCTTCTGGTATTATGCACAAGCATTCAAGATTGCCAAACCCTCTTAGGATCCACTAATTAATTACCTTATTGTATCCCAAAGTTGGTTATGAGTCCCTACTATCTTGAACCCATGTGCAAGTGAATGTGAAATCAGAACTTTGGGGAATCAGACTCCCAACCAACCGAGATGAGAGTTTAACCCTATCCTTACCATTCTGATTTAAAGTTCATTACCTCACTTTGAGCAAAATAATTAAACCAATTATGGAAGAAATGGTCATGCTAGTCTAACCCTCTAGACAATCAGTGGTCTTGTTTTTGAGGCAAGACATGATGCCATGCATGGGCATATCTAACCCCACAATCCAAAACTTATCCTCATTTCTTTGGACCTTGGGGATGACTACCCATCCTTTGCAGAGGACAAGTAGTACAATCCTTACAATCCAAAATAAATATGAGATGGGAAAAATTTATTTTTTTACTTCTTGGACCTTGGGGATGACTACCCATCCTGGCTAGGGACACGTAGTACGATCCTTGCAATCCAAACTTTAGATGAAAAACATTAATTTTGTTGCTTAGACCTTGGGGATGACTACCCATCCTTTGCAGAGGACAAGTAGTACGATCCTTACAATCCAAGATTTAGATGTAGATGGAAAATATTAATTTTGTTGCTTAGACCTTGGGGATGACTACCCATCCTTTGCGAGAGGACAAATAGTACGATCCTTACAATCCAAGATTTATTGTGAAATGAGACACGAGAGCTTTGGGGAATTGGATCCTCAACCTAAGCGAGATGAGAATTTATGCCCTATCCTTACTACTCCATGTAGGTCAAATCAAAGCTTTGGGGAATTGGATCCTCAACCTAAGTTCGATGAGGATTTAACCCTATCCTTACTACTCGATTTTAGGCTTTAAGCTCTATGGAAGTGGTCAAAACCACTGTTTTAAGGATCATGTTGCATAATAGGATAGACATGAAAAACCTCTTTCGCCCAACCTTTTCTTCCAAGTTAGGTCATGATCATTTTGCTCAAGATCCTTTTTAATGTATGAGACGTGCTTGGTTCTAGATATCTCAAGACTCAGCTTCCCAACCTTAGGATGCCTCTTACATTTATGTTATAACACAACCCTAAGAGGGATTGACACACTTAAATGATATGTACCTAAGATGCATATGCAACTAAGATGAAATGTATGTAAAGTGAGATGGAACATGAATGCATTATCTCTTGAATTGCAAATGAAAATGATTTGTCATGCAAAACTGACTCTTTCATGCATCACAAAATCAAACAATACAACTTAAGATGCTTGTGGTACTTGTGAAGCTTTTACAGGATAATTCCAATATTTCATATTCTCCTAACCTTAAGCATAAGTTGACATCTCATTTTTTTTATTATTATTATTATTATTTTTTTTTTATCAGAATAAACAAAACATGTCAATTGAAATCAAATCCACAACCAAAATCCTAGCTAAACTAACAATCCTAAACAATAAAAACAAAAAACTGAAAACTCCCACCAAAACCGAAAGAATAATATCAAAAATCTCACAACCTAAGGGCTAAAATAATGCTTTAAAATCTGCCCATTAACCGGTAGCATAAAATCTCTCCCTTCTAAAGTTTTTAGCCTGAAGGTATTCTTCCCAAGAATCTTCGAAATCTGATATGGGCCTAACCAAAGACAATCAAACTTTTGATGATTCCCTTTTTCCTCATGTCTTTTGTCCCATAGTAATACCAAATCTGAAATTCTGAATGATTTAACTTTGGCCCTTCTCGTCAAACCATCTTTTGATAACTTCCTGGTGTTTATTCATGTGATTCATGGCCTCTTCTCTCTTTTCATCAAGGTGCAGCAAATGACTTGACCTCGGCTTCAACTTGATCATCTCGTCCCCAAGTACTCTTGTATGAAATGTAAGGTCTGCAACTTCAAATTTGCAGGAAATATTGGGTCTTGCCCATAGACCAAATGATAGGGACTATTCCCTATGGACTCTTTCACTTGGTCCTATCTCGCCCAAAGGGCAAACTTCAATTGGTTGTGCCGATCCCGAGGGTTCTTTTCCAAAGAACTTCTTAATGGTATTCAACAAATTCTTATTTGAAGATTCGGCCAACCCATTTCCTTGAGGATAATAATTGGATGCAAACTTTAAGCTCACTTTGTTATCATATGCCCAATCTGCAAATTGCGTAGAAATAAACGCTTTACCATTGTCACCGACAATAGAATTGGGCATTCCAAATCTTGTTATAATATGGTCCTCAAGGAATTTAATTACAACGTCTGTGGTGGCATGTTTAGTAGGAATCGCTTCTATCCACCTTGTACAATAGTCTGTAGCTGTCAATATGAATTTATGAGAATCAAAAGAATTTGGGTTAATAACCCCAATGAAATCTAGTCCCCACTGTGCAAATGGTCTCATTTCAACTACAAGTTGTAACGGCATGGCTGCATTTCTTTCTCTATCGGCAGCCACTTGACGGATATGACAAGATCGTACATGGGCATGTGCATCTTTGAAAATATGGGGCCGTAGTATCCTCGCTCTCGGGATTTGATGTGCTGTAGCGTTGGCCGCACCGTGACCAGTTCCATGTTTCCCGTGAAATTCCCGCAACACCCCGGCGGCTTCTTCTTTGTTCAAGCACCTCGGTAGATACCTTCATGATTCTTCCCGTAAAGCACACCAGATTTCATCAGATAATTGATAGACTTAAGCCTTAAAGCTCTTCTCTGTGTTGAATTCAGATTAGAAGGACACTTACCAGTCAATAAAAATTGCACAATATCAACATACCAGTCATCCTTAGCAATGTATTCTGTATTCGAGCATTGGCCTGTTATTTGCGGATTATTTTCTGCGATCGCCTTCGCCAATCCCTGTCCTCGAACTAGTTTCATAGGTTGGATTTCGAGATCAAATTCTTGGATGGTGGAAATCCATTTCCCTCTTTTCTCACCTAGTTCATTTTGTAAAAACATGGTCTTGACAGCAGAGTCGGGCACGATAGCAATAACTCTGTTGTGTACAATGTAGTGCCTAAATTTTTTCACCGTTTTAAAAAGTGCGTACATTTGCTTATCAAGGATCGAATACCTTAATTGAGCATCTTTCATGGGGGCACTTAAAAATGCTATGGGTTTTTCGGCACTATCCTCGCCTTTTTGGGTTAAGACACTCGCGAAGGAGTGTTCTGATGCAAAAGCATAAATATAAAAAGGCTTGGAGTAGTCTCGGGCTTATAAGGACAGGGGCTCTGGAAATGGCATCTTTGATGTTCCGGAAGGCCACTCTACTTTCCTCGTTCCATTTTACATCCACATCTTTCTTGAGCATCTTGTTCGGAGGCTTGGCTATCTCAAGCAAAGCTAGAGATAAACTTCCTCACAAAATTAACCCGCCCAAAGAAAGATCTCAATTCTTTTTTACTACTCGGGAGAGGTAGGTTTTGGATAGCTTGTATCCTTTCCGGGTCGATGGATATGCCCTCTTTTGAAATAATGTGACCCAAGCAATTTTCCTTCTCATTACTCCGAAAATGCACTTTTTGGGATTTAAGGAAATTCCATGTTCTCTCGCATCTTTGAAGCACTTTCTTTAAATCTTTGACATGGTCCTCTCTCTTCTTCGAGAAAATTGGGATATCATCCACATACACGATGATGCATTTGCCTATGAGCCCCTTGAATGCATAATCCATGGCGCGTTGAAAAGTTGCACCAGCATTTAATAGTCCGAACGACATTCTCTTATATGCAAATGTCCCCCACTTGGTAGTGAAGGCTGTTTTCATCCTGTCATCCTGGATGTATAAGAATCCGGTTGTACCCGAATACCCATCGAGAAAGGACATCATCTCAGATCCATTTACCATTTGTAGAATTTCATCGATTGATGGCAGTGGATAATTATCTTTTTGAGAGGCTTTATTAAGATTTCAAAAATCTATGCACAGCCTAATCTCTCCACTCTTTTTTCTCACTGGAACGAGGTTAGCCACCCAGGTTGAGTGCCTAACAGGAAAAATGATTTTCGCTTCCAATAATATTTTAACCTCCTTTTCGATCAAAGGCTCCAATAGCGGGTTAACAACTCGTTGTCTTTGCCTAAAAGGCTTGGAGTCTGGCTTCAAAGGGATGGTATGTGTGATAATGTTTTGGTTGTACGTCTTCAGCTCATTGTAGTTCCAAGCAATACAATCTATGTAATGTTTCAATGCCTGCATTATATTGCTCCTTTCTTCCTCGGTACATGCCTTTGCTATGTACACCTCCTTTGGATTGTCTGCACTCCCTAGATTAATTGAATCACATGCATCTTTAGGGAGTGGGACTCTTTTTCCTTTCTTGGTCTTGCATCCCATGTCGAACATCTTTTCCAATGAAACCACGTCTTTAGGAATTTTTTTGGATTGATACGCAGTTTCAATTTCATTTTCTGTTTCATCCTGCCACCTTTGCTCCTCATCAATCACCTGATTTTCAAAAATACCCGAGTTCGTGACAAATTTGAAAATATGTCCGTCACTTTCAAAAACCTGGAAATTCTTTACATTATCGGGTATTGATGGACAAGGAACCAGTTCAATAGAAAACTTTTTACATCTTTTTATATCAACCGGGTTTAACATGCCCGCGACGACTGCAAGAGAGTCTGCTATTCGATTTCCTTTCCTGGAAATAAGGGCTATATTGAATGCGTCGAATTCCTCAATGAGGTCCATAACCCTAGTTCTATAAAGGCTCAGTCTTCTGTCACGGCATGTATACTGTCCTTTGATTTGCTTGACTACCAACTTCGAATCTCCCAAAACCTTCAAGCATTTAACATGTTTGCTCAATGCTAGACGTAAACCAAAGATCAATGCTTCGTATTCTGCCACATTGTTCGTGCAAGGAAATTGCAATCTGTAAGCAGCTAATAATGGTTTACCTCCGGGGCCAATGAGCTCGACTCCAGCTCCTGCTCCCTGTCTAGATTTTGATCCATCGAACCTGAGCAACCACGTGAAATCATTTTCATCAGAAGAGCTACCAAGACGTGCCTCCTCCTTAGGCTCTTCAGCTGCTTCCTCAACATCAAGTGCATAAACTCCTAGTTCTGGCTCAGAAAATTGAACTTCATTCGGCTTGTTAAAATCTGTTATAATATCCTTAAGCCTCGGTTCATTTTCCACTCTGATTTGGTTTGCAATTCCCTTCCATGGTAGCCACATATGTGAGCAGTCTGTTGAAAAATAGCCATTCAGAGTTTTCATCCAATCCCTCGCAAGTAACATTCCATACCTACTTGGGATATTAACCACCAAAATGTCCACAACCTGCTGAACCCTGGGTTCAGAATTCAATTGAATCTTGACATCATATAGAGTCCCCACTACATTTACCTCTGATCTGTCCAGTTGCAGGACTATACATTTGGATGAAACAAGTTGCAGGCCTAGCATCTTACATATTTCTGTAGGCATGAGGTTGCTCGTGGCACCTGTGTCCACCAAACAGTTATGCAAATTCTTACCCGCAATTCTCAGAGTCAGTAAGAATGGCGGGACATCCCTTCTCTCCTTTCGCAAAATGAGATGGGATTCAACTCCTTTTCCTTTCCACGTTTGATCAGGTGAGTTCAACGCTTTTATCAATGCCTCCTTTTGGCCTGGCAATCTAGTTGCGTCCAAGAACGAAAGGCTAGATTTGGACTTCTTTAGATCCTCCACTATGTCATAGTTTGGCTTTTCGAATTTGACTGTCTTCTGCACATCATTAGACATTTCTCTTCTGAGTGGAGGGGGAGGATTATTATTTGCCTTAGTATCGGGAGGAAGAATAGAGTTGTTTGGAGGTGTTGATGAAGTTTTAGGGGTTTTAGATTTACTTCTCAAATGGTATCCATGATTCCCCTTCCTAAAATCTTGAAAAGCTTGCACCTCCTGTTCCAAAATTTCGTCTTCTTCTTCCTCACTCTCACCTTCTTGATGATATACAGTTTCCATCACCATAATATTATCATCTTGATGTTGTGATGGATCCTCATTTGATACGAGTTCCAAATCATCAACTTGTGCCTGAAGACAATGAGTGTATCTCGCAATTTCAGGACAATTCCTCTCATTGTGCTCTTTCGTGTTGTGCAACCTCGCACCCCCTTTCCCACGCCAAATCTGAAAGATTCAAGAGAGAATTGGATTGGCTAGGTCCTGCGAAGTATCTAATTGATTAGCAATGGGAGCGGGTACTCCCCCATTGTTTGGCTTGGTGTTCCAATGTCTCCCTCTATTGTTAAAATTTCGATTTGGGTGAGGGGCATGGGACTCATACTTCTGCTGTTGAACCCCTGTCATTGCTCGGCTTTATGAACTAATTTCTTGAGCTCTTCGACTTCTGAATAAATCTCCATTGGTGGAATCATATTGTTGTTAACCCCCGTTGGATTCGCATAATTGATGGGGTCTTGATTCAAAACTTGGGTCGGGTGCCGAGGAATTTTATTCCCGTATGGATTGACACTTTGAATCGGGGTTGGATTTGGAAAAGGAACTATGGCCTGAGGATTGACTTGGCTAGTTCCTTGCATAGTTGATTGACTGTTCTGCAAAAATGCAGGGACAGGTGGAATGGATGTGATTGGTTGGATTGGAATGGGTGCATACGCGGGTGCTGGTGGATACGGCTACTGATATGGGAAGGCGTTCATGCTTGGCATTTGTGGTGCCATGAGTTGATTTTCCTGGGGAGCTTGACCATATGGAGCATACTGTCCCATCACAGGCATCTGGGTAAACCCGTAGCCCTGTGGTGTCATTTGCTGCTCGATAGTCATGGCTTCGTTATAGGCTAAAGCCAGCGTGGTGACCTGAGGATTACGTCTCGCAAACATGGCTGTCATGGGGTCCAATGCCCCAAAATATATCTACAAAGCCACTGCGGGATCAATGGCAAAGTGCCTAATTGCTCTATTATAGCACTTTTGGAATCTCCCGATTAAACATTCCGATCGGTTCCCCTTGGCCCCTTTTGCATGTAATAAACTGATTGTAAATAGTTGCGGGATCTAAGGGTGACCTAAATTGATTGACAAAGGCATTTTCCATTTGTGTCCAAGAGGTGATTGAACCAGTTGGCAAGCATATATACCATTCATATGCTATTGGATCTAAGCTCATGGGGAAAAGTCTGTAGGCCACATCTTCATATTGAACTTGCGACCTAATTAAAACATCCCTATAGGCTTGGATATGTTCTTCTGTTGTTCTTAGGCCATCTGGCTTGTATTTAGGCAAAAATATTTCAATGTTCTTGGGGATTTCATGGATATCCCCAGCAATGTTCAAAGGAGTATTATTAGCTCCATACCAAGGAGTTGCTGGAGCTTGAGCCATTTGACTCAATATCGATGAAGACAAACCTACAATAGCAGTAGAGATATTACTGACAATAGGAACACTAGTGGCAACTGATATTACGGGCGTAAATCCACTCGATGTTCCTGGAGAAAATAGGTCTTTTGTGACTGGTGAGCTTACGACTTGCTTGGCTTTACTCTTGGGAGTACCAGTAAGGTCATGAAAAATGGTTTCCCCGGTTGTTTGGGACCTGGTTGCAATACGACGCGGTGGGTCCAGCCTGCCTTGATGAAACCCCCGATTATTTCAGTGAAAACCTGCAACAAAAGAAAGCAAAAAGCTACAGTTTAGCCGTTTGTGAGCTTTAAGAAAATATTTCAAAATTAAATTAAATGATATTATTCATGTATGAAAACCAAAATAAAGTAAACCGATTCGGGCCCTCCTTCTAGCGCCAATCTGTTGAGTGGTGTTTTCACCCAATTGTGAAAGCACACTCTCCGGTAGGATCTGAGTCCCAAAATCCTCTGCTTGCAAAGAAAGTAATTTCTCCAAGGTTCCTCTTATGTTGATTCTAAAACACCAATGATGCTGCTCACTGTAAATGCAGGGAATACCTTAGGGTTGCAAGTGGATGTTAACAAGGGGCACTGTAGTTCACTTTAATTTGGATTTGCAATGGACTCTGAGCTTTGATGGGTTTTCAATTATTTATTTAAATGACTGAAATTAAAATACAAAAAATAAATACGGGTTTAAAAATAAAAATAAATGCAAATGAATATGCAACTAAGCTACGTCCAGAGTATTGCCATCTTGATTGATAAAACCGAAGACAATGATGTTTTTGCATGCAACCTAACCTATTGGACCTGCAAATTCGCACAATTCAGATAAGCCAGGTGCGGGTTTCTAGGGTTTCTACAGTAGTTTCAGATTTAGGCATTCGCATGAAGCAACCAAGAACACTTGCATTCAACTTCACCTATAAGCCTAGAAATCCGAAAGGGAAAGATAACACATTGAATCATGCATGCAAAAATGACTCCTTCTTTCTCATCAATGAAATGCCAACACTCTGTATTTCTGCATTAAAATGATGTATCAATTACAATTACAGAATGTTCCAGGTTTTACAAATCCAGAACAAATGAAGGAAATTGCCCAAGTGCAGGCCCAGAATGGCATGAAGCCCTTGTCTCTGCAACTCTACAAGCAGCAATTTCCAACCCCCGTATCAATCCGTGCTTCAGATTTTATACTAACTGAAACGTCTCTTCGGTTCTCCCTGTGTCGCTTCGTTTCACCTTCCAGCATGTGACCTTTCAAATTCCTGCCTTTTCGATGCTTTTGTTCCATGTTCGATTCTGAAACGTTCGAAATCTACCGCTGCATGTAACGCCTCTGTAGCTCTGACACCTGTATGCCACGTGTCTCATGTTTTCTGTGCCTTCTGTAACGTCTTCCCATGCAAAACGTGACAAAACAACATGCAGCCCGTTCACCTTCCTGGCCGCAAAAATGAGACATGTCGCGATATCGCGACGTTTTCGACCGACAACATCGCTTCTCCCCCTGCACAGCGAAAATGAGACATGTCGCGATATCGCGACGTTTTTCTGCTTCGGGCCATCTCCTCACCACCTGTCGCGAAATCGCGACACTTTTTTGTTTCGTACCCTCTCGCTGTTACTTGTCGCGAAATCGCGACGCCTTTTCGTTTCGAGCTGTAATGCTGCCTTCTGTCGTGAAATCGCGACGTTTCTCTTCTCCGTACACCTTCGCTGCATGCTGTCACGAAATCGTGACATTTTCTTACTTCGTGCCTTCGGTCAGCTTTTCGTCGCGAAATCGCGACGCCCTTTCTTTTTCGTACTGCTTTGCTGCTTGCTGTCGCGATTTCGCGACCATTTCGCGCTTCATGTCCTCCTGTCGATTCTGTCGCGATTTCGCTACCATTTTACTCTTCCGTACATTTGCCAATTTTCCATCGCGAAATCGCTACGCTACCTCTGTCCGTACTACTTCGCTGCTTCGGAGCCGCGAAACCGCAACCTGTCGCGATTTCGCTACGTCTTTCTTGCTCGCACTACCTTCTTGCTTTTTTGTCGCGAAATCGCTACCATTTTTGTTCCGTACACCTTTGGCTACTTGGAGTCGCGAAAATGCGACATGTCGCGATATCGCGACGATTTCTCGTTTCATGCCTTCCACCTGCAATCTGTCGCGATTTCGCGACGTTTTTCACTCGGCACCTCTTTGCTCAATGTTGTCACGATTTCGCGACGTTTCTCTTCTCCGTACGCCATGCTATTTTCCTGTCGCGAAATCGTGACCATTTTCTATTCCGTACACCTTCGGTGCACCCTGTCGCGAAATCGTGACGTTTCTCTCGCTTCGGCGTGCTTTGTAGCTTTCTGTCGCGATATCGCGACGCTTTTCTCGCTTGGCACCTTCTTCCTGCTTCCTGTCGCGAAATCGCTACCGTTTTCATTCCGTACACCTTTCGCAGCAACACGTCGCGAAATCGCGACACTTCTCATTTCCAAGCAGTGGCAGCTCCATACGTCGCGAAATCGCGACGATTTTCATTCTTGCCTTTCTCTCTCCTGCCATGGCCGCGACGGAGCAACATGTCACGATTTCGCGACACCTTTTCATTTTTTCCAGCGACATGTCGCGATATCGCGACAACTTTTCATTCTTGCCAGCGACATGTCGCGATATCGCGACAACTTTTCATTTTTGCCAGCGACATGTCGCGATATCGCGACACCTTTTCTTTTTTTCCAGTGACGGAGCGACATGTCGCGATATCGCGACGTTTTTCTATTTTTCGACAGCGATGGCGCGACAGGTCACGATTTCGCGACATGTCGCGATTTCGCGACACTTCCAACACTTAGGCATTTTTTTCTCTTTTCTTCATTTTTAGCATCTGGGTCACAGGGATTTCATCCGCAAGCTCGCAAAAAAGGTGGGTCCCCAATTTTGGGGTGTGTTGTGGATCAGCCACAACAGAAGTATTGGTGATGAGATATTCTTCTTGGATCTCTTCTTCTGGATTTGTATAGGACTCTCCTAGTTCTTATCTTTCTTCCAAGAATGTAATTTATTCAATGAGATCTTCTCTTGATCTTTTCAGCTCCTTCTTGAAGGAAATATTTAATCCGTAAAGAAGATCACCAATCTCCTATTTCTTGGATTCTTCTCTGGAGTCTTCTTCAAGAAATAATTTTTGAAGTTTTCTTCTGAATAAGGAATTTATCTTCTAAATCAATCTTCTTTGAAGTATTCTTTAGGATTTCTTTTTTGGAGTATTCTTCTAAATCAAAAATTCTTTTTTGAAGTATTCTTCAAGAACTCTTCCCTTAAGTATTCTTATGAATCATGAATTTATCTTCTAAATCAAGAATTATTTTTTGAAGTCTTATTTAGAATTAAGGCTTCTATAGCCTTCTTCTTGATCAAGGCTTCTATGGCCTTTTTTGCTTTTGCACTCTACAGGTATTGATATTGAATGGAGATCACCAATCTCCTATCTCCTTCTTTGAATCAACTTCTAGAGTCTCTTCTTCCTTGAGTATGCTATAAGGCTACTGTGGCCTTTTCTTCACTTTTATGCTTTTAAGGATTACAACTCTTGTAATGGGACCTTTCTTGAGGTCTTTGAAATCTTCAGTCTTCTTCCTTGTCACTTCAAGTTCTATAATTATTCTAAGAAGATATTTTTCCTAACTCTCTTGTAGGAAGCTTCCCAACCTTTTAATGAATCTCCTTTTCCTAAAACAAGCTATTAGAAACTGGAATTGAATAATTTGTAATTCTGGAGATAATGATATTTACTAGTTGATTTATCAATCTAGTGGCTTGAATGCTGATTCCTAGTCTTCATGAGTTTTTCTATAAATCTATGGATATACTCTAGCCAAATATAATCTTAGAATTTTTGCAACTGAGATGTATTTCAATCCTCACTTGTGACTCTCCCTATTCCTATTGACCTAATGGACTTCTCTTGTGATGACTTTTGTAAGTGGCGGTGCACAATGGCAAATCCGGTTTACAAAAGTGCAAAGAGGAACTATGATGGATGTAGGTCCTCCTATCTCGATTTACCGTAGCTCTAATACCACTGTTAGAATTTTAGGATATATGTAGTGGAAGAGATATAACATAGGTTCTAATAAGATGCAATAAATATGAAAGCAAATGAGTCTGCAATATGACTAAAATATACTATAAATAGAAATAACGGAAATACAATGTAATATGGAGGAAATGGTCACTCCATAAATATGAGTTAAAGAGCTACATTGTACTCCATATAGGAGCACTACTACTATCTACTATAATGCACTTGATATGATCTTAATATGAACTTGATATCTGATCTACAACTATGAGGCCCTTTATATAGGAAGATAGATTCCTTGGCCAACACTCTACCTAGTTGTACAAGGGGACATCTTGCACATTATAACTTGCACATTACCACTTGTGCATTTATTACATTGCTTGAAGTAAGTAGCTAACTTCCCCCTAAAGTAATCTCCTACTCTAACTATGTACCTAAGGCGGTACATTTACATGACCCAAATGATGTAATATACTCTAACTCTAACACATCCCTGCTCTAAGGATCTCCTTTAAGAATATTTACTTGCCTTGTTGAACTTCATATAGGCTTGTAATCTTAGACAAGGAAGTAAAATATATTTTCCCCTCCTACCAACAATATATCTTGGCCCCATGTCTTTACTAAGGCCTCCCCAACTACATATACTCTAATTCCTATTCTTCCCTTCAAGAATCATATAGAACCTTCCTGACCACAAGCAAAACAAAGTCGAACAACAAATTCAAAGTGATTAACCTATGAAGCATTACTAAAAAATTTACTAGAGTCTAAACCAAGATCTGGTTCTACTTTCTTTAAGGAAGAAGAATTTGAGGGTCCTCCTTGCTCCTGAAATCCACCCTTATCTTCTTCTAGGGAAAAATTTGTTTTATAGACTAGTAAATATGGCCTTTAGTTAGTTAAGGGACTCAAAATAGAATTACTTGTAATCCGATATGAGAAATGATATTTGGAAATAGTTTTGCTTTGAAAGCTTGTATCTAGGTCGAGCATGACATCCAACTTTTACTCTGAAATTCCTAGCCTTACTTCAATATGAGATAATTTTGAATCCATCATTTGATCTAGCACAAAAAAAATTATCTCCACCTTCTCTACATCTTTTGTTTTTATCCTAATTCCTCTACCTTGTGTTCTTTATGCATTGATTCAATACTACAATAATTTTGTAAGTCATGTGCCTGAAGAAAAAAATTATTTCATTCTCGCTCTTAAAGATCCCTTTGTATTCCTTACAATGTCAAACCTTCCTTGAAAAAAATAATAGTCCCTTGCGATATGCCCATAATTATAACAACGTGCACATCTAAAAGGTACACCAATATAGTCTAGGATTTGTACATGCGTCTCTTTGTTGTACTTCAACACAATTTCCTCCACCAATCCATCTCTCCAGTCCACATCAACAAGAATTTTGGCTACTTTTCTCAAGCATGAGGACTGATATCTCTCGTCCACCTCTAAGAAATAATCAATATAGTTTTATGTGCCTTCGAAAACATCTCTAGACCAAAATTCTAATGGCAACCCTGGTAACTTTACCCATATATGGTGAGTAGGTATTCAAGTGGTCCTAAGATTAAAACAAGGGTCCCATAATTTGAGAATTAACAAAGTTGGCCCCCAAAAACTTTGCCACATATTCCTTATTCTTGAACTCAAATGATAGCCATCCTCTTACGAGAAGTAAAAAACTAGGCACATACCCTAGGACTTCCATCCATTCCTTGGCCATCTAGCCTGCCAAGGATTTTTCAAAAATTGCATGACCATAGAACCTCCAAACAAGCATTTTTTTAGAGTTCAATGACTTCCCCTATTTTCACATCTTCTCCTAGGACTAATTTTTTTTGTTACTCTTCTTTTGAATGCACTGAGTTACCTTTTTACTTTCTTCCAAGGGATTCTTCTTTGGGTTTTCACCTTCCAAATTTGTTTGTTGTCCCTTGTAGCCCTAATCAAAGAGTTGTGGCCTATTTTGATTTATTTCTAAATAGGACATATCCTAATCATCACTCCTATCCAAAATTTGTGTGTCCTCTTTAAAATTATCACTAGATCAGGCCCATTTCTAAACTCTTCGAAAGGATAATTCTTCTATACTTCCTTCCACTATCAAAGATGGAGATATCCTCATAAAAATTCATCAAATAGTCCACTGATTCTTCTTCATGACCTTGTTCCAAAAAAACCTCAAACTTTCCTTCCCTTTCATGATCATGTATTCTCCTTAGAGCCTCAAGGTCGAGGGACTCTCCATCAGTATTTGTGTTAGTAAACCTAGCCTTGATAGATAGAGTCCCATTGTCCGCGTTGTACTTCACATCACTTACCATGGTGGTAGTCTTGTCAAAAAAAAATTGAAAATATATCCTCTTAGCCCATGTCTCTAGAACTTTAGGTTTAAGAGAGATGTTGCATGACAACAACTCAATCCTCAATGGCCACAATTCTAGTTTATTCTTATCAACTTCCCCCTTCTCACTCATTTCTCTCTTTCACACCAAACTCACCACCAAAGCCCTTGAAAATGAGTCCTTCAAATCGTCTATTGAGCTGCTACATCTTGTTGGTGATACAACATGGAACCAAAAGCTATGTGACAACTCTAACAGCTGTGATGGTAGTTGTAGTAGTGACTCATCCTTTTCCTTATCCTTGGGTTGTGTTTCAAAGCCTACAAATTCTTAGTGTTGTTCTCCATCTATATTTCCACAAAATCCTAACTTGTATAGATTATCACCTACCTGAACGACAAATACTGTGAAGTTTTAACAAATTGAAAACTTATTCTTTTTTAATGGTTACCCGAACCTTCATAATAAAAAAAAGACCCTAGACACAACTCCAAAAATAACTTTTACTTTCATATAGAAAAGTAAACACCATAGAAAGAGTAAATATCAAGACATCCATAACTTTCCACAACCAAAATTTTTACAATATTTCTACAACACTTGGATATTCTGAAGCTGATCTAGCAGATGACCAAATTCGAATGCTTAACCTCCATGTGCATTACAACCCAATAAATCCTTCCAAGGCCTTGCAGTCTTCCTCCACCATAAAACCTTAACTTGTACGATCTGTCACCTATCCAAATGATTAGATCTGTGAAGTTATTATATCATTCAAATATGAAAGTGTAAATCCCTTCAAGACCTTGCCTAGCTATAAAAAAGTTAATATTTTTGTAAAACAATTAAAAAATGAAATCAAAAAAATATTATCTAACATAATTTTATTTAAAAAGTGTTAGAAGAAGAATATTCCATTTCAAAAAAAAAATATGATAATCACTTACATAAAAAGAAAATATCTCTTCCTTTATTCTAAGAAAAAAAGTTATAAATCATAGATATATTAATGTTTTGCATATCATAACTAAAACAAAACCAAAAAAAAATCATTACAACATGACGTATGTTGTACAATTTATTAAATATCATCTAAAAATAAGTAGTTATCTTTATAATTTTTTAAAATTTAAAATAAACAAAAATAAAACCTATACGGATAAGAGTTTACGTAAATTACAGTTGAGATCTAAGAATGAATATACTTAGAAAGAAAGTTCTTCAATTTATTTTTTTACAATTCTTCATTTTTTTTTTTTCTTCCCTATCTCATACATCATACATGAATATAAAAAATATTTTTAAATTTATTATAATTTTTATTTCTTTAATGTTAACTATATATGTTTACGTTCATACGCATAAAAGTAATTATTAAATTTTATGATAAAATTTTAATTATTCTTATTAATTAATTTTATTTAATTCAAATTTTTATTAACTAATATTTTTTATTGAAAATGTTACGTATACACGTGGAAACATAAGATCACAAAGGTTGAACCATGACCTCATTAGAATAAGCATCCAAGGATAACTTTGAGGCATGGGCACACTAAATTGTTTTCATATTTATCTCATTTAAATCACATATGCATATATTATGTGCTTCCAAAATTTTAAATTTTATTATATGTATTATAAATTTGATCTCATTCTAATTATATATGCATATGTTATGTGCTATGTATTATTTAGTTGAGGGTTGATATAGATTTTTTAAATTAATTATATGAGACTAAATTAGGTTTCACATTATGATTGTGTTATAATATTTTAATAATTATGTATGCGTTGCTAACAAGATTTTAATTTTAATTTTCTAGTGGAGATATTTAATTAATTGAACCTATGCCATTTAAGAGGATTAATATTTTTGTATAATAATTTTTTTTTCTTTTATGACAGTGTCATTCTTAAAAGTAATTGAATACATTACTAATTAAATTAAGAATATTTGGTATACTTACTTGTAAAGATATTTAATAAATTTTATAAAATATGATTAAAGATAAATTAGTAACCCTTTAAATAATATATGAAGATAGGTGAAGTTTCATCAAATATGAACATTTGCTCACATAAAATGGTATTAGCTCAACATAATAAATTCTTTGACTTTCAAGAAGGATATCTATGTTTGAAACTTGTCAAGCGCTTTCAAGGAGGAGATCTAGGTTTGAATCTTGCCAAGCAATACATGTATAATTATCAAGTTGTAATATTATACTATGTGGACATGATATAATATAGGTGAGGCATGTTTCAATCCCATATAACCAATTAGAAAAAAAAAATCAAATAAATTTAAATCAACGGGTTAAATTCTTTGACTTTCAAGAGGAGATAATCTTGCCAAACAATACATGCATAGTAACCAGGTTATTGTAATACCACTCTATGGTCATGATTTAATATAGGTGAGGGTCATTTCAATCCTATCTAACCAATTACAAAAAAAACATATGTTAATCTTTTATGCATAATTGTTTTTATTATCTCAAAATAATATGAACTTTAATTGTATAATTGTGTTGGTTGTTTGAGCTTTCTAATTCCATAACAAAATTAAGACCTAAATCTATTATAAGCAAGTATATAATTTTATATACTTGATTGTGGATTATATATATAATCTATGTATAGATTTTATTGGGGTCTACTTCCATTAAGATAATAAAACATACCTTTGTTATTGGGTCTCTTAAAACATATTCAATTTGCTTTTTTTCTAAGATATTTTTCATCTTCCTCAATCTACTACATTTCTACAATCAACTCCTCAATTTTCATTAAGATATAGAATCTCACTTGGTCAGTTACCTTCTAAAATTTAAATTTTACCAAAATGAAGATCAACACCACGATTGGCTAAATTATTTGCTACCCAGTTTCCTTTATATTAGTGTAGACCCAAAAGGGACCACATACTTAGCATAATTATGAAGTTATGGCTAGAAAATAAAAGAGTATTCATGATAAAGTAAAGTTCCACAAAAGGTATACATTTCGTATTTGTGTCTAGCAGAATTTGAAGGAGCTAAAATATGATTTCGGGGTGAACCAATTCATAGCTATAGAATCTACAGGTTCTTATATCCAAATAACACTAACAAAATGTGAGGTAGCAGAGCTTAGAAAAGAGAAGATACTCTAGCAGCCAACAAAGATAAGCTCTGTGTTATTTTTCGCTAATAGACGATGCAAGGAAAGTTTTGCGGTTAGCGTAGTCAAATTTTGCTAAGCAGAAGTCTGAGTTACGAAGTGCAAAGGAATAATGATGGTACATGGGATGTTTTTGCAGTGGAGATCTGTAAACATACAGGTTTTGTTATAAGAAGTGAGAGTTTAAAATCCATTAAAATATAAATTCTGCAGTCGGCATGGTCAAATGATGCAAGGCAGAATATGGAGTTGCAGATCCTGGAAAGTAGTGATAACATCAAAAGTCAAAGCAGAAGTTAGTTTTCATAGTCAAACTGATCAAACCCAACCTAGTGGAAATCAAAGTAGTGAAGTTTGCAGGAAGTCATTGGCAACCACAGAAGCCAATTCCATAGTCAGCGTAGTCAAACTTTACTAAGCAAAATTTGGAGTTACAGATTCATTGAAAGGTTGCGAGATATTTAGGAACCCATACTCCGTAATCAATATGGTCAAGCCAAGACTAGCGAAAATGAACCAGCGAATTCTAAACCTAACAAAGGCAACGAAACCTAACAAAGGTATCGAAAAGGATTTGAGAAGACCAAACGTCACCGAAATCAAGATCCAACTGTATTTTTAGTTGTAAATTAACTGTGGAATATGCTTGCAAGAATGAAGAGCGGTCCATATTGATCTATAATCTCTCCAGTCATGGAAGTTAGTTGAGGAGTCTAGTGTTTGAAGTTTGTAGAGATATAACACTGATGGAGTACAACTTTTATTATTTTTACTGTACTATAAATTTATTGAGCATGATTGTATATGAGTCAAGCTAAATTGATATTCAATATTTTCATCCAAAGTGCTCCTAGGATTTGTGTAAGGCAAAGAAATAAAGTGTAGATACTTAAAATTACATCTTAACTAACTAGAAGGAATTTATTTAGGTGATTTAGTTGATTTAGATAAAAATGGGAAAATTCTAACTCAACCTAATAATTTTTTTCTAATTTAGCATTATCTTATCTACATATCATAGATGTGTCTATTAATATGAACCAAATATTAGTTTTCTCAAGTTAAAAAGCAAAAAATAAATATTTTTTTTATCATCGAGGGATTTCATATCCAAGGTTGTACATACTCTTAGCTTCGAAAGCCTTAACAATAATATCTTATGCAAGATTGATCACATTCTTCTTTGATGTTTCCTTGAATCAAATTTATAGGTATCAAAGCTAAATTCTACAAGACAAAACCCAAACCCACACACAACTCCAAAAGATGCATCAACTAAAGATTGTCACTCCTCAAAATCTTACAAATCCCAAAATGTGGACATTCTAGACCTTGCATCTTAGAACATTGTACGCTTTGGGATCCTTGTCACTAAACATATGGGATTTGGTGCTTGAGCTAGATTGACCTTAAAATAGCTTTGGAAGCTAAATCCGCTCGCCCTTAAAATTCATCAAACACACTTTTAACTATGCCTAACAAGAAGTGTTGAACCTACTGTTTCTCATGGTTCAAAGGCCTAGTGTATGAGCTCAATTGTTCCAAATAGCATTGTACAAGTAGTGCCCATCGTTTTCATCTTGATAACATATTTCTATCATTTTACTTTAACCATATTTATGGGGTATGAAAAAATGGTTCAAAAATAAGCGAAAAAAGTTGACAACTTTGGAATTTTCAAAAATGTTTGAAGAAAATATAAACATTTAAAACTTTGTGTAGTTTTAGTAAAATAAATATGCATGTATTCAGGCATTTGTTTATGTGGAATTAGGGTTCAATAATGCTATCATTTATAGGTGCCAATTTTGTTGTTTGACAAGGTTCTTTCTTCTGTTCTAATTTCCACCTTAGATAAAGAATGGACATATACAAATATTAAAACTAAAGAAAGGGCCAAAGTAAACTGAACTGGTTTCATCTACCCAAAAAGATAAATCAAACTGAACCTCAATCGAACCTGTTAACTATGACCTTCCCATGCTTTAGTCCTTCACTTATTCATCCATAATGCTACTAGGATTTGTGCAAGATGAAGAAACCAAGTGTTTGCAAACACTAAAACTTTAACAAAGCTACTCAATTCACATTACTCAGCTCAATGCAAAAGAAAAACATGTGCCTATATAAGTGGTAATTATAGAAAAGAATAATAGATAGAATATAAAATTGGGTTTTAGAAACCTTGACTCCCTTTGAAGGGCTTTCAAAAGTATATTATATCGAAGGCCAATTTACTCTTCTCTTGCTTATATAGAACCTAAATGAACATCAACATTTTTATCAATTGGAGAACTAGAAACATGTTAGTTTCAGTTAGATTGAGTTAGAAATAACTTTAAATGTTCCTCCAACAACAAGCGTGAAACTTATTGTTTCCATGGTTCAGAGGTTTAGAGGTATATTGTTCAGGTTGTTGATTAGCATAGGTCATTATGCTTCAGTGAATGAGCTCAATTGGTCCAAATATCATTGTACAAGTAATGCCCATACATTTCATCTTGAGAACATCCTTATGGTCATTTTAATCGTAACATATTGATGAGGTATGAAAACACTTGGTTCAAGAGGAAGTGAAAAAAATTAAGAGGTTTGGATTCTAAAAAGATTAATGGTTCAGTTTGAAAAAAATATAAGCATGTAAACATTTTGTATATTTTTTAAGAAAATAAATATACATGTAATCAAGCATTTGTTTATGAGGTATTAGGGTTCAATAACACTTTCATGTATGAGTGCCATTATTGTTTCTTGGCAAATTTTACCATTAAATATATATTTTCTTCTTTTCCAATTTTTGATTTCCCATAAAAAATGTGTATATAAAAAATATATTAGAACTAAAGAAAGGGCCAAAGAGAACTGAATTCCATATTTCCAAAAGATAAATCAGACTGAACCTCAACCAAACCTTTTAACTACGATGTTCGTAGGTTGTAGTCCAAAGGTATCCTTGATTGTCTTTTACTCTTAAGATCTTACTTCTTGCTTGTCTCTTAGTTTATCATTAGAGGGATGGTCTTGGTAAGTTGAGGCCTCATGTTGTTTGTGAAAATATTTTGCATTGAACCTCACCTCTCCTCCCAATCCTCCTCACGTTCTCTCTTTGAACAAGCATGTTGATAGTGTAAGCAAGGGATCATTGTTAGTATATCTAGATCACCTAGGATTCACTCCCTCAACAACTAAGCCTTAGGTAGGCCTTTTGCACAACATTTCTTAACAGATGTCTAATGGCCTTATTGTTTTGTATGGTGCTTCAGTGGGAGCTTCTTTGTTCACATGTTTATACCATATTTTGTGTCATAGAATGGCTATTTTTATAGGTGTTTTTGGTTTATGTTATTGTTGGTAAAGCCCCCTCTTTAATTCTTTATTTTCTTGCTTTTTATAGTGAGACATGATAGGCACTTCCTCATTATTGGTTGAACACTTGAGTCCCATCAATCTATTAAATAAGTTTTCTTCTTACATCCTACTTACTTCTTGTATTGCTACATTAAACAATGTTTTTTAATTTATATTATTTTATTTTTTTTAAAACAATATTTTTTATTTTTTATTATTTCACTATTGAATCTTTTTTTTTTTCATTTTCAATAACTAATTTTATAGTACCAAGTCTCTTGTCATTTCCTTATTTTTCTTGTCATCCAATTTCTATTCACTTATTTATGATAGCAAATAACCATTCAAAATATTTTACTGATCGATAATTTTTTTTTAAATGTTATAATCTATAATCATATGTGATGGGAAATTAAAGATAGTAGTAAAGCCCAGATAAAAAATCATATACTAATTAAACCTCGACTTACTCTGCATTGAACCACCGGCTCAATGTGTGTAAATAAAAGATATGAAGGATCAAATAAGCAAAGGTGGAGGAAAGTTGGTATAACCCAAAATCCTAGGGTTGCTTCCTCGTGGTGGCTAATGCAACTGTAAGTGGGCTGAATGTGAGTGTACTTAGAGAAGCATCAAGCGGAAGCATTCATGACACTAACGTGTAACGTGTGTATGGTTATTATGAAATGTTTCTTTCTTTTCGTTAAAAATGCTGTCGCCCACTCACAATGTACTGGTGCCGTCAAGTTCAAGATGCGTTCGCTGAAACGACATTTATCAATACTAATAGGAGGCTCCATCCCTTAGCAAGATAATATGGATGGCGAATTACTTATTAATAAGAATTTTACGATAGTTAATTTTTTTAGGTTATGGTTTAAAATTTTATTTATTTTTTAATTTTTGTTTTGAAAAATAATGGTAGCTTCATATTTTTTATAAAAATATAGGATTAAATTTATTTTGAAAGGGTTATTTATTTATAAAATTACTAGTCATAATAAGAATTATGGAATCACAATTTAACTTTAAAGAACGAAGTGAAAGAAGATTGAATCAAAAGTAATTGTGTCAAAGTTTCTTAACAGGACATAAGAAGGATCATTTGTTAGGTAAGAATCATGGAATCACAATTTAAGGAACGGAGTAAAAGAAGATTGAATCAAAAGTAGTTGTGTCAATGTTTCTTAACCTAATAAACAAGGACATAAGAAGGATCATTTGTTAGGTAATATATAGAATCATATTTAAATTGTTAAGTACTAGTTATATTTAAAAAATTCTAATGATTAATAACAAAGTGAGAAAGACGAATCTTTTATATATATATAAAGGTAACAACTAATTTATTAAATTACAAACCAACCATTAAAATTAAAATATATGAAAATTTACTTATTGCCAAATAGATAAAGACAACGTTTATATCTGACTCGTCCTCGTGAAGGCTAAATATTATATACAGTCATGTTACTTATAACTACAGTGCTTACAATTCAAAGTTGCTTTTCATCTTAAAATTTCACATGAAGTGTATTCTTTTTTAAAAGTTTACTACATATATGTCGGTTACTTCTAAGTACAATCTTGCAATTTGTGTTCTTTTTTTGAATTAGTATTGCTACATAGTTTTATTTATATTGTGCATTTTAGAAAGTTCTGGGTGGAGTCAGCTTCATCTCAGACATGGTCAAGTAAAATCAAATTTTATAGTTAGACTTTTTGAGAAGGCGATGATTATTTGACATAGAAATATCACTTAGCTTAAGGTAGGATAAACATCTTTGAGAAAGATATCTCTAACAGTTCAGGAGCGTTTCTTGAGATCTCATAGGACCTTTGCCTACACATATATAGTGTAAGATGTAAACGAAATATGCTATTCTTTAAAAGCATAAAAAAAAACCTTCCATTTTTTGTTTAAATAAGGAAATTGCTTAACTAAGATGGTGAAGTGGCCAAATCATAACAAAATTTTGAAGAAAAAGAAGAGCAAAATCAAAACAACTTGCACGAATGTGAAACAAATATGCAAGGAAGATCTATCAATTTTCACATAATAGAGGACAGCTAAAAAGAACAACCTTATTTCATTTATGTTTGTTAATAACATTTTATTTTAATATTTGATTGATTGCAACATGTGTATTTGCTTGTCAGACATACTATGCAAAACCCTGAGTTTGAAAAGAACAATTGCAACTCCATACCTATCTTTGTCCCTGTCCTCGTACAACATTTACATTACCCAGTGACTTAGCTATTTGTTTAGCAGCTTGAATATGAAAATGTTCATGGTCCAAACTCTAGGTTTCATTTTATCTTTAAAGCATATTCTAGAAAAAAGAGTTAGGAAATTGGAAACTTTGGAAGTATAACTATAAATCATTTTCTAAAAGTCTGAAAATGTTCATCCCTTTTAAAACATAGAGAACAAAAACCTCACCTTTGAAGTTACGCGAGCAATATTAGATCAAACAGGCTTGATCTAAAAGCAGTCTCTCTTCTTCTCTTATTAGTCATGCATATTTTAGTTTATCATCTTAAGAAGGGTTTGATCTAAAAGCAGTCTCTCTTCTTCTCTTATTAGTCATGCATATTTTAGTTTATCCTCTTAAGAAGGTAAGATAACTATTTTTCTTATTGAAGTGGTTGTACTTGGGCTCATCATTCGAGCAGCAACAATTGCAGTCTAGAATATAATCGGATCCAATATGCAAATATTATTGTTGTATAAAATCCATGCATTGAACTCATAGGATGATAAAGGCAAGAAATCCTCCAATTCTTATCTTCATACCATTCTACCATGTTGAGGTAACAACCGAGTACCAGAGGCAATCAAAGCCAATACCAAGATATGATCATGAGCATCATTTGCGTATTAGGGCAATCAAATCCCATACCAACTACCAAGATACGATCTTTGGTTCCAACAATAAGGTAAGAAGTAAATATAACTATGTTGTTACGAATTAAAGATGTGAATGATTCAATTGCTATACACCACTTTATGATTGCATCTTTTTGCACAATAAAACTAAACAAATTGTTTGTAACTGGTTATTTCCCATCTCCAGTTTGTTGATGATATTGCTCTCTTGGGTGTGGCATCTATTCGTGAAGCCACCAACTTTAGACGCGTTGGATATGTATTTGGCTGTCTCTGGTTAGAAGATTAATGAGCATAAGTCTACTATTTTCTTTTTCAATACGGATCCCAAGATTCAAGCTAGAATTGCTTAGATTCTCAGGTTTCAGGTTGGGACTCTTCCCCTTACGTACTTGGGGATTCCTATTTCTGTTGGTCCTCTACCTAGGTCATGTTGGACTAACATACTTGATAAATTTCGCAGTCGAGTTAGTCATTGGAATCACAGATGGTTGACTTTTATTGGTTGGGTTTTACTTTTGAAGTCAGTTGTTTAAGCTTTACTGGTGTATAGATGCCTTATTCAGATTTCTTTGGCAAGTTTTCTTCATGATCTGGATTCTCTTTCTAGGCAATTCCTGTGGGATGGTAATCTTGATTCCTCAGAATGGAGTCTTGTTAAATGGAAGACTATTTGTCGACCGAAGCAGGAAGGGGGATTGGGTGTCCGCCTAAGCTCTAATTATGGGACTGCTTTGGCTGCTAAGCTGTATTGGCATTGGTGTAGTAATCAGGAGCAAACTTGGGCTAGGATTATCTCCTACAAGTATCTTAAGGGGGTGGAAGGTTCTGAGATTCCTAGATATAGCTTGACTGCTCGAGGATCATTTGTTTGGAATACTTTGAATAAGGGTGCAAAGTTGGTTAAGCAGGGGTTGTTCTGGATTTGTTATACTTGGTCTCGGGCTCTTTTTTGGCATGATTATTGGGATGGCTTTTCTCCTCTTCTTAGCAAGTTTCCCCATCTTCAAGATCTTGCTCAATTATTTTTGGATGTTGGATGGGTGAAGGTGGCAGATTTCAAAATTATTAAGTCCTTTGGTCAGATGGTTAGTTTCCAGTGGAAGGATCCTCGGGAATGTCTTGTTGGTGGCACTATGGATGCAAGGGCAGAACTGGCCCGTATTTTGGCTAGCCATACCTTCTCTTCTATGCCTGGGGATGATGTGCTAGAATGAGGGAGGGATAATAGAGGGATATTTTCGGTTGCTGCTGGTTATTGTGTTTTGGATCAACAACGGTTTGGGGAGGATGTGGTCTCGTGGTGGAATCAAATTTGGAATAATTATGTTTGGCCTAAGTGTAGTTTTTATGTGTGGTTGACTACTCATAATCGGTGTCCTACTTGGGATAATATTCAAAAGCATGGTTTTGATGGCCCCTCTTTATGCTATAATTATGGGAAGGATGAGGAGTCTGTTGGGCATTTACTTATCCAATGTGACTTTTCTCGTCAACTCTGACATTATTGGGGGGGAGTGTGGAATCAACCTTGTTTGCATGCTTCATCTGTAGTTGATTTTTGGAGTATGGGGCGGCCTCCTGTAGGGACTTTCTTTTTAAAAGTTGGATGGAGCATTGGTCCTTCGTGCATTTTTTGGCAGATTTGGCTTGAAAGGAACCGCCAAATTTTCCAAGGAAAGGAGTTAACTGCTTCTCAGGTCTGGCAGAGGATTTTGCAAATGATCCAAGAAACTATGTCTGCAAAATGTTAGATTATTTCTCTCGTGGACCAAGCAGAACGTCAGATCATGGAAAGATTAGGTTTGTTGGTTAATGGTATTGGTCCTAATGTCTCTTGTAGAAGGATGGGTCAGAGTAATCGGGTGCGGAGGGCTGGTAAATGGAATCCGCCTTCTCTAGGAGTGCTGAAGATTAATACAGATGGATCTTCCTGGGGTAATCCGAGTAATGCCGGTATTGGTGGTATGGGGCAAGACAGTAGTGATACTATCCGATTTTTTTTCTCTTGCTTTAAGGGATATCATTCTAATAACTTCATGGAAGCCCTTGCGATTTTATATGCTTTGGAGCAAGGGCATGTTTTAAGTTGGCGTCAAATTGTTTGTGAATCTGATTCTCAGATTGTTATAAATTTGTTGAATTCTGGGGATAGTCTTCATGGGAGTTGGCGGTTGAGTTGGATTGCTTAGAAAATTCTCAATATCTCTGCTCACTTGGAGTTCATTTCTTTTGTGCATATTCCCCGAGAGTGGAATGGGGTAGCGGATTTGTTAGCTAAATGGGCTTCTGAGTTTCAGGATGGTTGAGATGTTCAAAATTGGTCTCAAATTAATTAATTGCTCTCAATCTCTCTCTTATTTATTGAGAGCTTATATGTCTGAATAGCTTCTTCTTTTTCTTTGTATCTTGGATGTTTTGCTGAGTTAACAAATTTTTACCCTCTTTTTCAAAAAAATCTTTAAATTAATTATTAACTCAATAAAGAATAGAGATATAGTTGGTTTGTGATCTACCATTCTTCTTTCATTCATGCAGAAATAATAACCAATATATTAATGTAGTTCGGTAATGAATTGATATGAAGTTCGGTTGTGATTGTCTAAATTAGAAAACCTAAAAATAATAGTAAACACATCAAACTATCATACATATTAAGTAACCATACCATAAAACAAAAAAATCATATATGTAGACTTGTAATTTACATTTACAAACATCACCCATGTTTAGAAAAAGGATCTTTCGATCATTTTACTTTATTGTTATATATCTATTACAAAATTAGTATGAATACTATATCGGCAAGCTATCGTCATATCCTATTAAAACACTTACTAGGGTTATAATGTATTTGTATACCCTTACTCCACACATTTAAAAAAGAGATAATATCTAATGTATTTGTACACCCTTATTGAGTACATTAATGTATTTGTATACATATAAATACTGTACTTATATATCATAAGTAAAATCTAAAACTTTTAGATATATTCACCTCTAAAATTTACTATTTATAAAAAACTTAACAAGCAAAAATCTAGGGTAAAAAAAAAACCAGTTTTAAATACAAAATAAGGTCATCAGGCTATTATTGATTTTTGAATTTGTTAAATAGGGCAGGTCCCTACCCAAAATTTAAACCATTAATGGCGAATTACACTTGGAAATTTCTACTTTTTTCACTGACAGAAGGTTCCGTACCCTCAGAAAGACACAGAAGGTATTTACTGCAAGGTCTACAGTCTGACTTCATGCCCATAAGGTTCCGTACCCTCAGAGTCTGACTTCATGCCCATAAGGTTCCGTACCCTCAGAAAGACACAAAGGTATTTACTACAAGGTCTACTGTCTGACTTCATGCCCATTCTGGTACCCTCATAAAGACACAAAGGTGTTTACTGAAGGTATTTACTTCAAGGTCTACAGTCTGACTTCATGCCCATATGTTTACTTGTAAACAGGCTCTTCCGTATTCACATGGCAAACCCTGCAACTCAAGACCGCGAAGGTTTGGAGAGAGAATTCGAACAGCCCGATCTATCATCCCAAGCTTTATACGGTTGGATCTACAAGGAGAAATACAACTATGCAATGCAAAAAAAATAAATCAAAATATATAGACATCAGTTGTTGCTAAAAGAAACTTTTTTAATCAAAACAATTACATACTGCCCAGAAAAGGTTTAATTGCATTCATGGCATTGTTTTCTTTAAGAAAGTTGGTAACAGCAACTATTTTTAGTAATTGGTCAGTGTAGTGGAGTGAAACCTATCCGTTTGGTTAATTGTTGACCCGGTGTGATATAGGACCCTCTCTTGCTCGGGGTTAACCACCAAACCTATCCGTCTGGTTAATTGTTGACCCAGCGTGAGATGGGGACCCTCGGTTGCTCAGGGTTAACCATCAAACCTATCCGTCTCGTTAATTGTTGAACTGGCATGAGATGGGAACCCTCGGGGGTTAACCACCAAACCTATCATTAATTGTTGACCCGTCAATCGTCTCGTTAATTTTTGACGTCTCACTAATTTTTGACCCCGCGTGAGATGGGACCCTCCATCAAACCTATCCTTCTCGTTAATTGTTTATCGGATTCAGAATATAGTCCTACCTTTGCAAACTGGCACCACCAAAGTTTGAACCAGGTCTGTTCTCAACAAGTACCCAACCAAATTAATACTTACCAATCCACCTAACCTTTAATTCTCCAGTCCACCAAAGCGTGATAAGGAAAGAGCATTGTTTTCTTTATTAAGAGCACAGCTATTCATATGCAGCAGGACAATATACTTTACAGTTGGCAAAGAAAACAGTGCTCTTAAGTTGTTGGTAAGGACATATTAATAAATGTGGAGATGAATTCTACAGTCCACCAGAGCGTGATAAGGAAAGAAAACCAGAAGATACATTCATTTTCAACAATTGTACAAATGCAGACTTCACTCAGACCGTATAAATCACGTTGGCGGGGGACTGGAAGCTTCGGATGACAGATCGGGCGGTTCAAATTCTCCCTTCAACAATTGTACAAATTCAGACTTTACCCAGACTGTATAAATCACGTTGGCGGGGGACTGGAAGCTTCGGATGACAGATTGGGCAGTTCGAATTCTCCCTCCAAACCTTCGCCTTCTTGTGAGCAAAGGTTTGCCATGTGGATACAGGAGAGCCTATTTACAAATAAACATACGGCATGAAGACCTTGCAGTAAATACCTTATGTGTCTTTCAGACGTACCGTACCTTCTGTCAGCGAAAAAAGGTTTAAATTTGTATGAGCAAAGTAATTTGTTCCAAATACTCGATAGATTAACAATTTTTTATAAATAATTTTTAAATAATATATACAAGATGTAAAATTAGTAAAACATATAAGATTTTTATTGGAACCAACAATTATATTTAAAAATAAGAGAGGTTACAATAAAAAGGGAACTGTAAAAATCACAGCAGGGAACGTAAGGTCATCCAAACAATCAAAATCTTAGAGACTTGAGGCCAAAAACAAAACCAACCTCTAAAAGGGTGAATTAAAAAAATAACTAAACAAAGGAAGCCACTTTAAGAGGAGATCGAGCCCTACTGTGGGCACTAACAGAACAACTTGATGTTAGAAAATGTCACCCCCTCAACCTGCTACGTCGAGGCCTCAAAGAAACAGAGGGACCTTAAGGCGAAAGGAGGTTAGGCGAAGCCATGTTGATAGTACACGGAGCCTCGACCAGAACCTGACAAGATTTATCAAATACACCAACTCATGAGTCAACTTGGAAGCTTGCAAATGGAGTTGAACAGTAACAACAGAAAATATTGTAATATTTTCATGCAAGGAAAACTGACTAAAAATTGAATCTCCAGAATAGACAGCAGCATTCTTAGCTTTCCAAAGTTGAAACAAAATAATAGCACGGAAGAAATTCCACAGAGCAGCAATATAGATAGGCCAACAACTGTTATCTCCAAAAAAGATCATCTGTCATCTGAAAAATTTAGGATGAAAAGACTTGAACAATGAGTGAATCCAGGACCAAGCAGACTGAGCACAAGGGCAGAACTAAAATAGATGTTTGAAAGTCTCAAAACGACCACAAGCTGGACACTTAGGATTAGGAAGACCAACCCTACTAAGTCTCTCTCCCATAGGAAGCCTTTGATAAATAAGAGACCAGAGAAAAAGGTAATCTTGGGTTCAAGTTTAGACTGCTAGATATGGTTCAAACGAGCAATCCAAGTATATGAGGTAGAATGAGTCTGTCATCTCTCATTAAGTTTATCAACACCAAGGGAAATAGGACTAAGTAGTTGATAAATCAAGGAAGAAGAGTAGTTCTTGAAAGGAGTATCCACATTCCAACGCTAATCCCTCCACCAGGCACTTGGGGGTTGAAGGCCGAGATTATGAAGCATGACATCAAGTATGAGCTCTTGAATCTTAAGAATAGAAGGAAGATATAAATTTTGAAGATTAAATTTTCGTTTGAGATTAGGCCAAGGAATCCAGTCTTGAGAGTGCACTAAATCATTAATATAGCAGATGCCCTTGCGAAACAACCTCAAAGCTTTAATCCCTGGCATATCAACAAGAAGAACTAAAGAGTTAGACAAAATAGGAGACCACCAGATATTCTGAGAATTGAATGAAAGACCATTATGAAAACCATCACCAATCCAATGAATATGAGGTTTCACTGCCTCAAAAGATCGCCAAATACCTTTAACAACAAAGGAACCCTGAATCTATACTAGAGCATAAGTAATGATGAGAGTATGGAGGCCAATATTAGCCCAAGCTTTGCACCCATAAGGTAGCCCTAAATAAATACAATGATGAATCAAAACCTTCCAGGCTTTAGGGCCTTCAATAACTTTAACCACCCACTTAGCACACAGAGAAATGCTTTGCTTGTAAATGTCAATGATGCCCATTCCACCCTTATCAGTAGGCGTGCAACAAATATCCCAAGCAACTCGATGAAAACCACGCGAATTCTTTCCCTAGGCCCAAAGAAATCCCTAAGGAGTTTGGCCAACTTATTATAATAATTCTTAGAGGGGGCCCAACAAGAAGAGTGATAAACATAAGTGGCAACAAGATTCTTTGTGTAAACCTGAAACTTACCAGCAAGAGAGAGGGGACGCGAGGCCCAACAAGAAATCTTCTTTTCAATTCTGTCAATGACATACTAGCAGAGTTCATAGGGTGAGTTGTTAAAAGAAATCATATAAGTTTTTTAAAATAATATATTTAATTTTTTAAAATATATTAATGTATTAATTAAAAAAAATTTTGATGAAAAAAATAAATTTACATTCAATTAAGATTAAAGCCTTTACAATAATAAAAAAAAAAGTGGATGGGTTAACACATCCCATGGGAAATCAAACTAACCCTCATTGACAAGGGTTAGGAAACAAATCCGCCAACAAAACACAAGTTTACCAATCATGATCATTGATGATTATTACATCAAAGAAAGCATATCATATGGAGTAATGTGCCTTGGCGTGTTGTCCTGCTTAAACTGCTAGTGATTATGGTATGAAAATCCACCCATCTATATCGCGATTAAGGCCTTCAGTACCTGCATTACTCCAACCAACAACTGGTCTAGATGAAACTGGTTGAACATCATCCCACCCCCCAACCTGGCAGGATGAACAAGCAATGTCAACCTTTGGACACTTCCTGACTAGCGAGGGGTAGGACCAGTGCTTGTCTGCGGGAGCACTTCTTGCATATGATGGAGATCGACGACGAGAGGGATAAAAAATGCTCCTAAGAAGAGCACTCCGAGAGGATCCGGTTGACTGTACATGTCACAGTCCACCCGTTGGACTTCCTAGAAGATATTAATTGATCCATCAATTAATACTTGAATTTTAAACCTTGATCAAACCCTATTAATGATGCCAAACATTAATAAAAAGGGTTTAATTAATAAAATTAGGGGGATGGTAAAATTATTCCATAGAAATCCCTAATTAAAAACTATCTACACTCTACCAGGTTAAATTGGAGAGTTTGAATAAAATTGGGATTTTGGTAAGGTTTTGGGAAAATAAAATAAGGCTTTTGCAAAGAGGATTAATTTGGGAAAATTATCCTCCACAAAAGTGACTTATTAAAATATAACCTAATTTATTACAATTAGGTGCACCCCAAAAATCTGTCCAATTTTGAAAAGACCCAAAAAGATGTCATAATTTAATAATAAAAATGTGCATGTGTGTCTAGTGGATGCACTATTCTCCATGTCACCTGACTCCTTTTCAATAGTATTAGTGCAGGCTTTGCAGTTGCACCTAGGAAAATGGGAATTCCAAAAATAGGCAAAGTACTCTCACCTTACCCTCTCTTGTCTTGTCCCTAATTTTAAAATGATAAAAAGGAATCCCCACTATTTGGGTGAACTCCCAAAAGGTTTCCTTTCAATATTTTATTAATATAATCACCCACTTGGTCATGAGGAAAGAGGAGCTAGGAAAAATTATAAAAGAGAGGCAAGTAAAGGTTGAAGGGGGAAGAAATCTTGGGGCTTAGGGAGTATGCTCTCTACCTTGGGTAGATCAGAAACCAGAAAGCATTGGAAAAGTACTAAGCTTTCATTAGAAGATATTTACCCTAGAGAGAGTGTTTTCTAGGAAGTGATTTTGAAGAGAGAACCTTAGAGAGGAGGATGGAGGAAGCATGAAGGGTGGATAAGCTTCTAAAGGTCAGAGTATTCTTTTGTCATTCAATGTTATGCTTTGAATATATTATGTTGAGTATATTGTGAATCATTTCTTCATGAATACCATAGGATTGATCTATCCCATCTTTCGAACTTAATTCATTATGTGAGCATTAATACAGTACACCCCTTGTATGATTTAGAGTAGAAAGAAAACTTATGGTTTTATATATATGGAAAATATTATAAACGAGGGGTCGATTTGATGGAAATCCGATCGAATCAGTTCGGACCAATAATCATAGATATACTTTAATAAAGTAAATGATAAAGTGATATTACCATAGTAACCTAGATTGCGGTAATGTTCTTGAATAGGTGGGCCACGGGTGGGAATATACTTGGCAGTCTTGAATGACAGACCATGGGACACGGGTGGGATTACTATGTCAGTCTCGAATGATGGGTCATGGATGAGAATAGGGATTTAATACTGCTCACCCTCACCTATTTTAAAATGAGTGTATATGATGAGTGTCGTCAATTATTCATCATTTAGTCAATATACTTGTCAATCCATGGCGGTGTCTAATGGTTGTATACGATAGGAAAGGTATGCAGTTTAAGGATCAGTTCATTCAGAAGATGGATTTATTGGTGAAACAATTAGTGTTTGGGGGTTTGATGTCACCTCTAAATCCTATAAACTGAAATTGACTCCTATTTACCCTTACATAAATGAAATTGTAGGAATTGAAACTTTGCAGGAAAAATGAAACTATCTAAATTTGCAGAATTTGAAATGACAGAAATGAAATGATGCAGAAATGAAAATAGCATAAATGAAACTTGCAAAATTGAAAATCACACTTTGCATAAAGGAGAACCTAATTACAGTAACAAAATTCAAAGTATAGTAATCAAATGTTGCAAAACTGGAACATCAAGAAATTCTCTGATGCAAACTGGAAATGCCAAAATCTGAGAATACTATGGGAAACATAAAATGTTGTATGTTGTAATATGCATGAGTCTACCCTATATGATCAGCTGAAATGCATTAATGATTACCAAACATCATATACAATCTAACACAACTAGTAACATGCAATAAAAACTATCAGGTTCCTGCTAATCTGCTGTAGCAAGAAATGAGCAGAAAACCTGTCAATGAGATCCCTTCTCTTGGGCCTGGAAGTGGCCCTTGCTCCTTGAACCAGAAGAAGGTGAAAAGAACTTGTTCTAAACTATCTAAACCTTACACATTCATTCAAAATGCCAACGTAATGGAGAAATTGCACCTTTATTGATTCTGCAATAGCATTACAATAGTGTAGGAGAAAGCCTGCAAAATACTGCTCTGCTACAAAAACTTACAATGCCACAATACCAAAATTCTTCTATATCTCCATCTATATCCTATATGCTCAACCAAATGAGAGCGATGTTATTTATATTATTCTATTACAATGTTGATATGAGTTGTTTTTTAGATTTTACAACTGTTTTCAGAACTGTCTTCCTAGAATGCAAAAAATTGTTCTACTACAACTTATCCATTTCCTTTGCTAGGCTGCATACATTGGAATAAATGCGCTAGAAAAGGTAAGACAACCCCTTATATAGCTACAATCAACTTTGTCTCACCATTTGTCACATTTTTGACTTATTTGTGGATGATTTTGACCAAAACTATTCCTGCTCGGCTCATTCTGGAGCTGCTTCAGAATATCAGGCAGTGTAACAGTTCTAGCACTTATCCATGCATTAGATGTGCAATAAAGTGGTTTTGACCGACTAAAAAGTCTCCCTTTGTCCCTAGAAGACCTATTCCACAGTTGGTGCATGCTAGAGCTGACCAATTCCATGCCATGCTATTCATGCATAGTTGGATGGATATGGTCAAAATTTGTTTCCTGCACAGTTAGATTATTTTGAACAGGTTTTGGAACCTTTTTGGTCATTTGAAATGATTAGACGGTAGGGAAAGCAAATGGAATTATTTCAACACTGAAGACATATCAACACCTATTATTTTTTTTTGAAAAAAATTGAAAAACTTGTATTAATACAAAAGGCAATTACACAAGGGAGAAAACTCATCCCAACCAACAACAGAGAACTAGACAACAAGCGGAGAGCACAAAGGCAACGCTAACCCCCACAGAGCACAGAAGACAACAAGGCGCGAAAACGTGACATGTCACGAAATCGTGACATGTCACGAAATCGCGGCAATCAACCCCGTCGCGGCCGCAGCAGCGCCATCAGTCACGAAATCGCGACATGTCGCGATATCGCGACAGACAAAGCCCTCCGTGTTCGATCGCCAAAAAAGTCACGAAATCGCGACAGCAACTCCCTCCGACGGTCTATCATCACAGGCGTCGCGAAATCGCGACAAGAACTCCAGGAAGCATCAAATCTCCAAAAGGGTCGCGAAATCGCGACGGAATTTCTCCGAAGCGCCCGACCCGACAAAAGTGTCGCGATATCGCGACATATTCTCATCTTGACTCCCAATCCGCAAAAGTGTCGCGATATCGCGACAATTTTTACCAAAGCCATGAATGTGCCAAAAGTGTCACGAAATCGCGACGAATTTTCCTTTCAGTTCCCAATCTTCAAAACTGTCACGATATCGTGACAAGTTATCCTCATTGCAACTTGTCTTCAAAATTGTCGCGATATCGCGACAATTAATCCAGATGACGCCAGTGTGCCCCAACTGTCGCGATATCGCGACGATTTTACCATGCAGCTTTCGATCGACAGAAATGTCGCGAAATCGCGACGAAATGTGCCCTTTGCTCAAGTTCACCAAAAAAGTCGCGATATCGCGATGATAATCCTCATTGCAGCCAGTCTTCAAAATTGTCGCGATATCGCGACAAGAAATCCAGATGACGCCAGTGTGCCCCAATTGTCGCGATATCATGACAGTTTTACCATGCAGCTTCCGATCGACAAAAATGTCGCGATATCGCGACGAAATGTGCCCTTTGCTCAAGTTTACCAAAAATGTCCCGATATCGCGACGATAATCCTCCTTATCATCCCTGCGCCAAAAACGTCGCGATTTCGCGACATGTCACGATTTCGCGACATGTTCCTTTCTAAGGCTGAGAAGGCAAAACCTATCGCGATATCGCGACAACTTCCAACAAGAGGCCACGACGCCGCTACATGTCACGAAATCATGACAAAAACCTTCCTTAGCAGCAAAAACTTTGCACATTATCATAGGTAGCATTCAAGGCCTTGCCGAATCACAGCATCCTCCACAGGCATATCACTATGCATCTGCACTCCAACTTCCTTCTCAGCACCTATCTTAGCAAGGAAATCGGCCGCCTTGTTGAAATCCCTACTCACATAGATGGGAACCACATCATCTAATTCTTTCCAGAGATCCTTTATCTGAGAGACAAGACTCCGCAACCTCCAGGCTTGCAAATCAAAGTTCCTCATGCAATCGAGAGCGCCCACCAAAATTTGGGAGTCGGACTCAAGAATTATCTTTCTATGGCCCTGCTTGACAGCCCAGATAGAAGCAAATTTAATAGCCAAGGCCTCCGCTTCATTGTTTGTGGCATGACCCAGACCGTGCAGTTCCCAGTAAAGCACGGACCCACCATGATCACGACACACAACTCCAGTACCAGCACTACCCGAATTTCCTTTTGCAGCTCCATCAGTATTGATTTTGATCCAGCCTACTGGGGGAGGGTGCCATCTATCATGAGCCTATCTTTCAAGAGCAACAACTCCATCAACCAGTGGCACAGAAACAGACTGATGTTCCTCCTCAACGTAGATGGCAACTGTTTCCACCACTTTGCTCCATATAACCTGCCATATTCCATCAAGTGAAGAGAATGTTTCACAAAAAATGCGGGCATTTCTCTCCAGCCACACCTGCCACCAAATAAAAAGAAAGCCCAGCTCCCAGCCAATTCGGAGAGCTTTGGATTTAAATCTGCCTCTCTTCCATCGGTTCCAAATATTGGTCCGAGTCACCTCACTGTTGGCTTGAATTTTGAAGTGGGAAAACCAGTGCATCCAAATCTGCCGTGTGAAGGGGCATTCAAACATCAAATGATCAGCAGTTTCCTCATGCTTGCGGCATAAAACACACTGAGAAGGACCGATGATGCCTCTGTGTCTAAGATTGTCAAAGGTGAGAATTCCATTGTGCATAAGTTGCCAGGCAAAAAAATTCACCTTCGGCCAACCCTTGGGGTGCCATATCTTCTTCCAAACATGGACCGGGAAAGAGTGTGGGAGGGGTTCTGGAAGAATCTGGTTAAATCCCGCCTTCACAGTGTAAACCCCAAGGTTCCCAAAGCCCCAGGAAAGTTCATCCTCTTCATCCCGCCCAGTAAGAAACCTAGCTTTCAAAATTTTTTCTAAGATTGGTGCCAGCTCCGGTGGGATTGGAATTGGCCACTCTTCCAACCTCTTGAACTTTTTGAACTTGTACTCCCCAATGTGGCTGGTATTGAAATAACTCTCAATATGAATCCAGCCCTTGTCTTCTATGGCTGATTTAATGGGTTGCAATTCTGGAAACACAACAATGATGGGAGGGTGCTGATCCCAGGAGTCAGTCCAGAAACGGGCCTTCTCCCCTCTCCCCACTTTCCAAAACAATTGATCTTTGATAACTTGAGCTCCCAGCTTGAGAGTCTGCCACACTAAGGATCCATTACCCTCCAAAGGGAAACGTCCCAGATCATTGGGGTGAGCATGGCCTAGGTATTTGCTAGAAAGAATTCTGCTAAAGAGGGATGTTGGCTGGGAAATCCACCTCCAGTACAATTTACCAGCCAAAGCTTGATTATTAAGCTTGGAGCTTCTCAGTCCTAGCCCTCCTTTATCCTTGGGCTGGGTGACCTTATCCCATCCAACCAAGGCCCATTTCTTCTTCCCTTTTGCACCCTCCCATAAAAAGCTTCTGGCCATTTTGTCAAGCTCTTTCCATATAGAATGTGGGGCAGCCAGGATGGAGAATTTATATATTGGCATTGCCTGAATAACTGATTGTAAGTAAGTTAGTCGGCCTCCATAGCTTAACCATTTATGAGACCAATGATTCATTTTCTCTTTGATGCCATCCAAAAGATCCTTCCAGATATCAATTTTTAGTTTTTTGAAATGCAGTGGAACCCCCAAGTAAACAACAGGTAGAGAAGTCCTAGTAAATCCCAGGATCTCGATTAACTCTTTCTTGTAACCTTCGGTCAAGATTGAAGAAGACCACTTTGGATTTTTTATCATTAATGACTTGATTTGAGGCCCGAAGGTAGATGTTTAAAGTATCTCTAATTCCTCTTGCTTCCCTGAGGCTGGCCACTCCAACCAATCCTGTGTCATCCACAAACTGTAAGTGGGTCAAAACTTCTGTCCCCACTTTAATACCTGTTATCACACCTAGCTGTCGTCTTCTCAGGAAGAGTCTGCCTAATCCTTCTGCTAAGATGAGGAAGAGGTAAGGAGAGCAAGGGTCCCCTTGACGAAGACCCCGAGAGGCTCCAAAAGGAGTCGAGGGGAGCCCATTGATTAGAACAGAGAAAGAAGGTGTGGAGATACAGCTCATGACCCAGTCAATCCAGTCTCGAGAGAAGCCAAAGGCTGCCATCATCTTTGCCAGGAAGCCCCACTCCACCCGGTCATAAGCCTTAGACATATCCAACTTTATGAACATTCCTTTGTTGCCTGAAGTTTGCATTGTATGGATTGCCTCTTGAGCAAGGACCACTTCATCCAAGATCTGTCTTCCTTCAACAAAACCCCCTTGCTCAGAGGAAATTATTTTATGGAGAAAAGGTTTTAGCCGTTCAGCCATAATCTTCGTGACTATTTTATAAATAACATTGCATAAGGCAATCGGTCTGAAATCAGAGAGATGAACCCCCCCTCCCCTTTTGGAATTAAAGTTATGAAGGTGTGATTGAGAGCCTTAAGCATTCTTTTATTAGTTATGGACTCCTCTGCGACAGCCAAAACATATTTCTCCAGAGTATCCCAGAAGGCCTGAAAGAATTCTATAGGAAAGCCATCCTGGACACGGCGATTTTCCCGTGCTCATCCCAAAGACCACTTTCTTTAGTTCATCACTGTCAATGGGTCTAAGGAGAGTCTGATTCTCTTCGTGAGAGATAATAGAAGGTATGACATTAATAACTTCATTTTGGGCTTCCACATCTTGTTCCCTACTTTCCTTAAAAAGGTTTGAGAAATAATCCATTGAGTGGAAATGCATTCCAGGGAGAGTATCAAAGGAGTGTCCATTCTCATCGTGAAGGACTTCCATGTTATGCATTTGTCTCCTTGCACAGGCTGAGCGGTGGAAAAATTTTGTATTTCTATCACCTTCTAGTAACCAAGTGATTCTTGCTCTCTGTTTCCAATAAATTTCCTCTTGATTATCAATGTCCTCAACCGCTTTGCGCAGAGCATCATCCTCGGCTTTAAGGTGCTCGGTAATGGTACCTTCCCCGAAGTGTTTTTGCACCTCCTCCCATCTAGCCATCAAGGGGGCCCTTTGGAGTCGGAAGTCCGACTTATTGTCTTGTCTCCACTGTTTCAATTTACACTTGACAAAATGGAGCTGTTTATGGAATTTGAACATTGCGGTCCCATAGGGTAGGCGGCCTTCTTCCCACCATTGGGGAATTTTCCTACGGAGATCCTCCTTTTGCAACCAAAAATTTTCAAATTTGAATGGCTTATGGTGTTGACTTGTCATCGGCCCTCCCTCCAACAAAAGGGGATAGTGGTCCGAGACTGGACCTTCCAAAATCTGGAACTTAATATTCCATTTAATAAATGCCTCTTCAGAAACCAAAAACCGGTCTAACTTAACCTTCTTGCTGTGTGGCTCTCTCCTCTTGTTTGTCCAAGTAAAGTAGGTTCCAGGGCCTTTGATATCAACCAGATTAAAGGCCTGGATTTGGGCAATCAAGAACCGGTCCCCAGGATCCAAAACTGGGGCACCACCTTCCTGATCCCTAACAGACAATTTGGCATTAAAATCCCCAGCTATGATCCAGTCAAAAACTTCTCGGGATGACCTCATGTTGTGTACAGCTTGCCATTGGAGCCATTGGCCATCAAAGCATTGAGCCCCATAGAAGTTTGTAATAAGAACATGTTCAGCTGTGGCATTGTTTCTAAACAGAGAAGTGAGAACACCCCTCCAAGCTATGTGTTCTAAAGTTGTCCATACTTGAGGGTTCCAGAGAGTAACAATCCCCCCCGAGGCACCCTGAGCAGCCACATCCATATAATCAGCACCCCGCCATATTCTGTTAGCAGTCTTGCACATAAGATCTACAGACATTTTTGTCTCCTGGATGAGCAAAAAGTCTGTTTTACATTTTCCTAAAAGTCCTTGAACAACAGATTGATGGGTTCTGCTGTTTAAACCCCTAACATTCCAGGATTGAATAATCATTGAGGACCTTGTGAGCAATAAGACTCAATTGGCCTCACCGATCCTCCATTGATCAGCTTGTCTCCTTGTACTGCTAGTAGATCCTTATTGGATTTTCTGCCTGCTCCTTGGGAATTACTATTTTTAGACCTCTTCTCCACCTGGGTAATCCCTAGAACCGGCCTTTCCCTGTTCTTTTCGAGCTTCCCATATTGACGTCCTTAATAATCGGTTGTGCTGGGGAGTGGATTACCAGTGTCCCTGAGTTCTCTGGCTGCCTTGTCCCAGAGGGATCCATTACCTATTCTAAGACCGGAGTAGAAGAAGGGGAAGCCTGAGAGTGAATGTTAATATCCTCAACATTCCCATCCACTCCTTCCATAACTTGGTCCTCTTGATCTACTAGGGATTTAAAGATTTCATACCGATTGGTTGGTTTAAGTTGTGCCTGCTCCTTGGAATTTTTCTTTTTATTTCTCCTTCGCTTCGGTTGTTCAAAACCATCTTTCTGGAGATCAGAATCCTGAGGAATACTAGATGGATCTTGGACAGGGGTAAACTTGCCCTCTCTGGGGCGATTTGGATTTCCAAGCGGTGCCTCCACTTTTGTGCTCAGAGTATTTGGGCAGAACCTCGCCAGATGGCCGTGCTTATGGCAGACTCTGCATCTAAAAGGTAGTGCCTCATAATCTAACTGTTGTATCCAGGAGAGCCCTGTCAACTCAAGTTCCACCTCGGCTGGTAGAGGCTGGCTAATGTCCATTTCAACACAGATCCTAGCAAAGACAGCTGTGTTTCCCTCTATAGTGTCTCTGGAGACTCCTATAAATCTGCCTAATGAATTACCAATCATTTCTAAAACCTGCTCACCCCAAAACTCCATCGGGAGAGCATACAGTCGGATCCAGACCGGGACTGCCGTGGGTTCGATACGAGGGTCAAAACCCACTCTCCAAGGTTGAACAAATAACCCAGCCGGGCCATGGTTCCTCTTCTCTGATTCAAATGCTCTGTTTCTATCTGCTAAAGAAGAGAAACTAATAATGAAATAACCATTACTGATAGGCCATAAGGAGTACTCACCTAGTGGCTCCCAGTTCTGTCTAACCCAGGTGTGCAGAAAGTTCAGAGTGGGACGAATACCCATGAATTTGCAAATCGGGTCATGGTGAGCACGGTAGGAAATTGTGTCTTCAACCAACTTCGGTTCTATAACAATCTTTGGTCCAGTAGCGGATTGCGGGAGGCAGCCATTAACTCGGTGTGCAGATGCACCCTTGCTAACATTCTTGAGTAACGTTTGAAAAGCCCTTCGTTGAGCTTCATCAGAGGAGGACGAAGGGTTTTCCTTTAACATCTCAGCATACGAATTCTTTCTCCCAGCAGGAGGAGCTGGAGGAGACCCCATTGGGCCCTCCCAGGGCAGCGGAAGAACCTTCAGCCAAGCACCCTGTCAACCCACCACAGTCCCTGGTAGAGCTTCCACACCAGAAACCCTAGAGAAACGCCCGACACCAGCTCAGAGGTTTTTCCCGCCCAATCCTTCGAGAGCCTACATCCCGACCAAGTATCATATCAACACCTATTATTACAACTTCAAATAAATCCTAATTTTCTTAGAGAATTAAGCTAAAATAGGTCAGAAAATACAAAAAAATAGTTAAATAGAATATATGCTCTTCAACATTTAAAACATGTAAACACTAATACATAATGCATTCTATCACCATAATCAACAACAAAACATAAGTTTATAAGTTATCAAAAATAGTCCATGGATGAGGAAATTCCCAGCCTCATCATTTTCCCCCCAACCTGTTATAATGCATGTCCTCATGCATTCTGTGCAACTACAGAGGCACATATATCCATGTCAAGATATCTTTTATGATACTTCCACAGTCTTCCCCCAATATTATAATATCCTCGATGCTCCTTTATTTCTTTGAGCCATTCTTGGAATTGTTCATCAGATTGAGGATCATTGTCAAAGAAATAAGGAATAGGGGTGATGAATGTTGGTGACCTATACCTGAGATCTACCCATTGTTCATTTACCTCCAAGATGGTTTGGATAATACTTTTTGCTCTTCTTCTTGACCACAACAAGTTGTTTGGAGAGATGGGCTCCCTCTTTTGCAGTGATATGGGTAATTCTCCCCATCTAATTTTGCATGTTGATAAAGCATCAACAAAATATTCTACACAGAAATCCTGAAAACGAGTCATACACATCTAAAGATTTCCCATATACATATTTTTGACCCTTGTATTCCTCATCAGAGTATAATGCTGGCAGGTGGAATCTCTGTGGTTAAGATGAACAGGTCTGATGAGTAACACTGCTTGTAACTCCATATCCTTACTTTATTTTCATGTTCCCATTGAATTTGGTTTTGCAATGTTGATATAAAAGCCCTCAATTGGAGATCACCTGTAAAGATGTGTGGCAAGAATATCACTTCAGTTGGTAAGAAGTTATGTAGGAATAGCTCACATAACAGGTTTTGTTGGGCTACTGAACTCTGCCAAAATGTTTCTAAAAACTCTCCAGGAGTTTCCAGCTTATGAGGAAGACCAGAAGCAATTCTCATTAATTGCCATCGGAGATATTTCTCTTTCAATATCAAATAATAGAATATTGCTGGTCTCCTACACTGCACTAGAAACTTTGCAATTTGACATGTTTCTTGTACCTACTCCTGCAACTTACTGATGTCTACATTTTTAGCTTCCAACTGTTCTTTCAGAGGTTTTAAAGACAAGATTTGTGTCTCCAGCTTATGACACTGCCCCATACAGTATGCTATATCCTCATTGTATTTGGTTAAGTTCACTGTATCTGGAGGCCTAATTACAAGTTGCATCTAGGGGATAATATTTACTTGTATGCCTACTACTGTTTCAATAGTGGGTAAATCTGTTTGTATCTCAGTTTCTGCTATTTCCACTTCAGGTGTAACAAATGAAATCAAGTAAACAAAAACTTGAGGGGAATGCAGATTTACCTCGTCTTGTACTGCTATCCTTGCATCAATATTTGTTGCTTGTTCTTCTTGTTGTTGCAGTCCCTCAGAAGATTGTAAAAGTGCCTTTGAATTTTCATGCTCTGTTCTATATTCATCCTACTGGATTGTTTGTGCAACCACTCCTTCTGTATCCGCTTCTCTTATGGGTGAGTTTCTTTCAGGTAAGGCTACATTTCCATGTTCTATAGCTAATTCTAGAAAAATGTTGGTCAACTCATTCTCAAAATCAACTCGAGGGGGTTGTTGCTCTAAAATTGATAGTCTAGCCTTTACTGCTTCTATTTCCTGCCATAATTTAACAATGAGGTCATATTTTTCCTTAATGGAGACCTCATGCTTCTCAATCCAACCCATTTGTGTCTTGATGACACTTCTGGAAATATGTGACTGGGTTTGCATGTTAGTTTCTTCTTCTTCTTTTAGGTATCCCTTGTCAGAACCAAAATATTCAAAATCTAAATAGTCAACAAGTGGGATTGTAGGCATCTCTGCATCTAAATATGTTATTGTACCTACTCCTACATTTTCTAGACCTGTATATTCATCCTGGGTACCTGTATTTTCAGATTTCTCCATGAATTCCTCTTCCTGCAATGTGTCTTCATCGAACAAATTAATATGCTCTGTTACACTTTATTTTATCTCTTCTTCTATGGCACTGGATTTCTGAAGTCTTGAGGACCTCCGTAACCCTAGAGCAGGTTGTTTTTGTTTCTTTGTAGATATCAAAATATAGCTTGACAATCCTAGGGCAGGGTCTGCTTCAGGTGTTTCCTTCTCCATCTTCCCTTCCCTACTTGAACTTCCAAATTGCTCAGTGGACTGAGTGGGAAAAATAGTTACATTTTCAAAAAATGTAACCTTCCTCCTCTTTCCTATAGGATCAATCTTAGACTGTTTCTTCCTTTGCTTCCTGGTCATGGAGGATGGAGGTCCCTATGGTGAGGAGGGAATTTATTTTTTAGAATATTCAGTTTCAATTTCATGTTTAGAACTTTCAATTTCTATTTCTACTTCAGATTCAGGTCCTTCAACCTCTACCTCTTCTTCAGATCTAGGGCTTTCAACTTCTAATTCATTCTATGTAGATAAAAATCGTTCAAAACTCCTAGGGTTTCCCCTAAAGTGGTGTTTGCAGATGAGCTTGATGAGCCCATGGTGTTTGGGAGTGCCCTTTCCTTCTTGGTATTTTCTAGCCATATTTTTCAATTCCTGGTGAAGGTATAAGGGAAGATTTATCTTGACCTCTAGTTTTGAATGACCATGTAGTAAATGATTCAAAATTCTGACTTGATTCCTAGACAGAACAGGAAATTGTCCATCATGGGTTAAAAACCTAATAACCCACATAGCTACATCATCCTAGGGAGGTGGTAGACTAGACTATTTAACCCCTTTGCAGAAATTCTTACTCATTAAAAATTCAATTGGTCTGTCTCCTTCTTCCCTAAACTAGTTAACAATTTCTACTAAAGCATTTTTACCAGTTTTCACAATCTGAACTCCTTGCAAAGGTATTTTTAGCCATTGACATAAGCTCACTCAGGTTCCATGACGCTTGAGGAAGACTGCCCATTGATATGCAAAACTAGAGAATCTGAAGACTGAGTAGGAGCAGAAGAAGTAACAATTTTGATAAAGGAAGCACTAGTCAGTGGTATGTTAGCAACCATCTATGAAGCCCTAGCACTAGGTGCCACTGGTTGCGTGGTATGTTGCTCCATCACCACACCATGCCTAGATGATGCATAAGACACAAGGGATTGAGGCGAGCTGCTAGGAGCAACCATAGGGTTTACATTTTTTCATTCTTACCCTTCTTCTAGACTACCTTCCATTCATCTTGCCCCCCTTTGGAAGCAGGGATAGATCTAGTAGTAACAGGAGCCACAACCGTCTCCTTAGCTTTAATCTTATCTATCATTAAAGGATAATATTTTATCTTATGGGTAGTTGATTGGCAATGATAACATGTGTTAGGCAGGTTTATGTAGACAACACGTTGCTTGAACCTATAGTCACCAACTTAGACATCAACAGTGTCTCTGAGGTCTTTAGAAAGATCAACTTTGATACAAAAATACTTTTGAGGGCGTGAGCCATAAAATTTATCCGTTTCACAGTAGACAAATTCACCAATGAGAGCTACAAGGTTTTGATAGTAAGGCCAGAGTGACAGAGGAAGACTAGGGAATTCAACCCAAACCGAAGCCAGTAAGAAAGAATCATAGCGACCAAAAATCCTTGGTCCAAAGCTGAAAATCAACAAGGATCTCCAAATAGACCAAGGCCCACGGTTGAGAACCGCTTTGGCCTGAGCAAGGTCAACAAAAAGAAACAAAAAATCCCTTTGGTGAGGTTTTGGATGCCATCAACCTTGATGCCATACCAAACTTGTTGGATCCAGTTCCAAAAAAAAGTATGGCCAAGGACGCAACCTAAAAAATGTTTATTTAAAATTTAATAATGTTTAATATAAATCAATAATATGATGAAGGTTTATTATAATACTTTATAATTTTAAAAATATAATATATAATTAATTTTTAAATGATTAAAGGATTAATTTTTTTGATCGTTACTTATTATCTTGAGAAATAAATCATTATAATGTGCTTATCTTTAAATATTTTCTTTACATTATTGTTTAGAAATTCTGGCTCAAGCATTGCAGAAATTCTTGACACTGGTCACTGCAGAAATTCTCGTAATATTCCTGGCGTTATTCATTCCTATTACGTACTTTACATTGCAAACATTAAGCATTAACTCCATGAGAGCACTGTTTTCTTTATTAATAAATGTGGAGATAAATTCTACAGTCCAGAGCTATAAGGAAAGAAACCAAAAGATACATTCATTTTCAACAATTGTACAAATACAGACTTCACCCAGACTGTATAAATCACGTTGGCAAGGGACTGGGAGCTTCGGATGACAGATCGGACGGTTCGAATTCTCCCTCTTAACAATTGTACAAATTCAGACTTCACCCAGACTATAAATCACGTTGGCGGGGGACTGGGAGCTTCGGATGACAGATCGGGCGGTTCGAATTCTCCCTCCAAACCTTCGCGGTCTTGTGAGAAAAGGTTTGCCATGTGGATACAGAAGAGCCTGTTTACAAGTAAACCCATACCTTGGAGTAAATACCTTCTTGTGAGTGTGTCTTTCCGAGGGTACCGTCCCTTTGTCAGCCAAAAAAAAAAAAAAAAAATAATAAATTTGCATAAGCAAAGTAGAATAACAATTTTTTATAAATAATTCTAAATAATATCTACACGATGTAAAATTACTAAAACATATAAGTTTTTAAAAATAATATATTTATTTTTTTTAAATATATTAATGTATTAATTAAAAGTTATTTTTTAAAATGTTTATTTACAGTTTAATAATTTTTAATATAAATCAATAATATGATGAAGGTTTATCATATAAATGTTTTATAATTTTAAAAATATAATATACAATTAAAGTTTTTTTTCATTATTACTTATTATTTTGAGAAATAAATTATTATTATGTGTTGATTTTTAAATATTTTTTTTATATGATTGTTTAGATCATCAGGTATTAATATGTTCAATTCATAGTTATTATATATTTTTGTTATGTCTAATAATGAATGTACTTCCAAAAAAATTATGGTAATGTAAAGGAAAATATAAAAAATATTGTATAACTTTTTCAAATTTAATATACTTATTACTTTATACCACTTATAATAAGTTTAAATTTAAAATCCAATTTAACGCAGGCTAATACAAATAATAGTGTAAAAGAGTTCATATAATATAAAAAATTGTTTTTTTTTTTTTTTAAAGTATTGATTTTAAAGTTATTTATTAGTCTATAATTATATAAAGTGATAATGAATATGGTACTTTAGTCTCTATCACTATCACTAGAATATGAGTGATTTTTTATTTTACGAGTTGACATGTGTTAATGATATGGTATGTTGGATTAGCAAGGATATTTATCTTCATTTACCCTTAGTTTAGATGTATAATTTTGGATATTTTATTGTTTTTATTTTTATTATGAGAAGAAATTATGGAAGGAATCTTTCTTTTACATTCTTCATATAAAGTGTTATGTATGGATTTTAATGTTGTGTCGATAACTGTTATATAACTCTAACATAGATGTTATATTGAAAATTTTTAAGGTTAGATACTCGTGGCACTCTATGTGGCACTGAAGAATGCATTAATAGAAAGCAATTCTATAGATATAAAAAATCGATGTTGATGATCAAATTCATTGTCAATGATGGTCTGAAACTATGCACGACGCTTAACTATGCACGATGCTTTCTGCTCATGGTGGGTTAACTGAGCTTGGATTGTCAATTTGCGCTCATAGTGGGAGAGCTCATCATGTCCAAGCTCTCGAAAATATGAGATGAGGAGTGAATATGATATTTTGTTCTCGGACATGGTGAAACAAAGATACGAAAAAATTTAGGGTTTCTTGTAATAGAGATGGAGCTAAAATCAGCGGCAACAATAGCGGCCCTCGCGTGAATATGAGTGTGGATGGACAAGGGAAGGAGTGAACAGTATTGAAGAAACTGAGTTTAGTAGAACGACCTTTGAGGGTGAAAGTGACTGCATCAGAGAGATTCATAGTTCCATTAGGGTTTACGGTGGAAATTTAGGGTTTCTTGCAACTCCATTTTTTGGATCTTGAGATGGAGGGTTTCAACAGAGATGCATGTATTGAGCCAAAAATGAATTTTAAAGAAGCAATTCATGGAGGACCACCTCAAATAGGAGGGGAACACAATCAACAATTTCCAAGGAAACCATTAAGGATGCCAAAGGTCGATTCAAGGAAAATAGAGATGGGTTGCATGAAAACAACTAATGGATTCCCAATAGTAAAGATGGAAATAACGGATGTCCATGAAGGAATAGATGCTATAGAGAGGAAAGGCCTAATTTATCAATTCATGGGATTCCGATCGACTCTTGCTACCTTCAAGCAATGGGTTGCCAAAAACTGGAGCACTAAAGGTAAGTTCCAAATTTTTACTTACCCTAATGGCTACTTTCTTATTTGTTTTGTTAATGAAGAAGATAGAGAGAACATTTTTCAAGGGGGACATGGTTTTTTGGTAGGGCAAGGCTCTTCATGAAGCCTTGGTATACCAAGTTCAAAGCTGAGGAAGAAATGCCATCAACTGCCCTTGTTTGGGTCCGTTTATTTGGTCTTCCGATAGAATACTAACATCCAAAGATATTCACAACAATTGGAAATTATTTAGGAGTTTACATGATGAATTTTGATAGCACCCAACACTTAGAGCATATGATTTATGCAAGGAGTTGTGTTTTGATTTATTTTTACAAACCACTTCCAAAGAAGATTACTTTACAATATGGGGAAGAAATATGGGAGCAAGTAGTAGATTATAAAAATATTCCATTTAGATGCAAAAATTATCATGAATATGCCCATCTAGCCAAAGATTATCCACATAAGGTCTCTAACAAAGAGAAAGAGGATGGGGACTTGGCAGGGTTTCAAATCCCTAAAAAAAAGAACACAAAGAAAAAATAGCAACAAAAGAGAAAACAATAATTTCACCTAACACCTTTAAAAATCTCTCCATCGATGAGAAAGCAGATAATGAGGATGGTCAAATGAAAATAGTTATTATGGAAACACAGTTTTATGAAGAGAAGGAACAAGAAGGATTGCATGATGAGAAATCACTAAAAGAGCTTGCCTTGATGCTGAGAAATAACAATAAAGAAAAAAAATACAAGGTAGAAAACCAACCCAAGTGCAAAAAAAATGGGTAGATTCAAACTACAAATAAAATGGATCCTCAAAAAGACCATACAAATTCCAATAGTAATGTCACGGCTCCTAGTAACCAGCCTATAGTCCCAACTGAAATGAAGCAAGATACAAATAAAAGGATAAAGATGCCATAATCCTAGGGTTTATAGTCAGTCTCTTTATGGCAATGTTGGAAGCTTTAGCTATTTTGCTAAACAATTTCTGATATTTTTGGTAATTTTTTAAGCTTTGGTTTATTTTTAGTGTTACCGTTTTTTGTTTGATTTATCATTAGCTCCTTTGGCTTAGTTTTTGTTGTATTTGTTTTTCCTGATTTTGCTTGTGGTGTTTTTGATTCATTTTGTTGTTTTTGTTTTGGATTTTTTTTTTTGTATTTGTGGTTTTTTTGTGTTTGTGTTTTGTGGTTTTTTGTTTGTGGTGTATTTATTTCTTTTTATTGTTTTTGTTTTGGTAGTATTTTGTTATGTTGTGTTTGTGGTTTTTCTGTGTTTCGTGTTTTGATATTTTTTTGATCATTTTTTTTGTGTGTTTTTTTTATTGTGTTTTGCTATGTTGTTTGTATGTTTGTTCTGTGTGGTTCGTGTTTTTTTGTGCATGTGTTTGGTTGTACTTTTTCTTGTCAACACACTCAAGGAGTATGTTTTTTTGTTTTATATTTTTGTGTGTTTGTGTTTGTGTGTTATTGTTTTGTATTGTGTCAGACATGCTCCTTGCGTGTGTAAAATGTGGTAGACCAGGTGCAAGCCTTGGGTATTTTTTACGAAAGAGATACCCTGCCTCCTTGGGTCTTACCCAAAAGTGGCATCTCTTCTAGGATGTTTTCCACAAACAATTTTTTTTAAGGTGACACACTTTATGTAACTCTAAGTTACATGACATTTGAAACTTATTTGTGTAGAGAGTTTTAGAATACTTAAACACACATTATTGGGAAGGTAAAAGTAATAATTTAGATGTTATAACCCCTTTATACCATATCCTCAAGAATAAATAGTATAGGAAATAAGAGAAATTGAAGGGTCATTCTTTGAATTTTATATTATATTTTCTAATCTTCTATAGCAAATATTTGACCATTTTTCCTTCTTAACTCACATAGTTCTTTTACAGCTCATTTATTTAAAAACATTGTTTCTATTTTTTTTTAATTGGTAAAAAAAAGGAATATATTAAGAGAAAATTAGAAATGAACTACAAATCTAATAGGATCCTGCCCTAAGGTTGCTAGCCAAATTCTAGTACAACTATAATTACAACTTCATATTCTTTAGCCTACCCAACAAACCATTCATCTTGTCCAGGGTTATGCATAAGGGGTTGGACTCAAAATGTACTTGTAAAAAAAATGGCAAATCCTAATCGAAATCAAGGTGAATTCTAAGCAAATCAAATCAATCATCTTCACACAAAAATTTGGGGCATTTGAAGCCCTAAAAAGTAAGGTCATATTTGGGGTAAATTTTAACCTATTAAATCACCTTATAACTTCATAAAAACACCACCATTAGATTAGGCTTGAAAAGAGCTTTCCAACAAGTACAAGTATACCTATGTTTGGATATATATTGTGGTAAATTGACCCTAAGAAAAATTTGGTTTCGAAAATTTTAGGCGAATGGAACGACATCGAGGATCCTCATATTCACCAATTTCCAGTTTTGGAAATCCTAATATTCACCCAATTTATGAATTTTCGCCACTATGCTTAACTCTGATCCTACCACTTCAACAGATTCATTGTACACACTTTCAATCTCGCTAGGCACCTTATGGACCAAGGACAACGGGAGGGGGAGGTTGAACATGGGATTACTAAATGCTGAGACCCATTCTCACCAGCGTGTAGAACTTGAGAATATGTTGCAATAATGGAGAGATATTTGTTTTGTCTCTATTGTTGCTTGCTTCTTTATGTGTTGCATTCAATAAGTATTTCTAATTTATATTATTTACCTCTCAAAGTGTTTATTAGTGTGTGGCTCTAAAATGTTAATTTGCAATAATTAATCTCACTTTGACATCATTAAGTAGTTCAATTTGAGTCTTTAATTATTTCCTTATATGTACTCGTTCATTCTTTGGTCATCCAAAATATATTTAAGTTTACATGGCAACAAATAAGCATTTAAATTGATTGGCAACTTGTTCATAATATATAATTAATCTCACTTTGACATCATTAATTAGTTCAATTCGAGTCTTTAATTGTTTTCTTATGTGTACTCATTCATTCTTTGGTCATCCAAAATATGTTTAAGTTTACATGGTAACAAACAAGCATTTAAATTGATTGGCAACTTGTTCATAATATATTATAACAAATCATTATATATATATTTTTTTGTTTGTAACATGCTCACACGTACATGCACATACACTTGGTTGCGGTTTAAACCTAGGTCTCTTAAACGAGAGCCCAAAGCTAACTTTAATGTTACATTAATGTTACACAAAAATATCTTAACAAATATTTATAAAATTATTGACTTTTAATTATAATTTCAAAGAAGCCGATTTTTTCGAAGAACAAAATTATCACCCAGTCAATTCTACAACAATGACACGTGGCATACAAGCTTAACATTCAAGTCAGCGTTTAGACCTCCTAAAACTAAAGCAAAAGCTAAATGCTAGGAAAGTTAGGAATCCTCTGTTTCTATTTTCGTGATTTAATAAGGATTACAATATTTTTTCCTTTCATTTTATTTATGAGTTGGCGTTTTTTTTCTAATAAATCTTGTAAGGTTTTGATGCGATGCGGGGTACTTCGCTTAATCTTCTTAACCTCTCTTCGTTTTAAGGTTATTTTATTTTTTTTGAAGGTTTTGATGCGATGCGGGGTACTTCGCTTAATCTTCTTAACCTCTCTTCGTTTTAAGGTTATTTTATTTTTTTGAGACCTCTGAGTAGAAGGTTGAGGAGGTTAGGCTGTTCTATCAATGTTTACGGTTTTTTTTTGGAGTTATTTTGTTTATTCAATATTTTAAGAACTAATTTTGTTTTTGACCTCTAACCTTATCTTTATAATGTTGATTATTTAGGAGGCCTTACACCCAAAACTCTGATTTTTCCAAGGCCTTACAACTCTGATTTTTCCAACTCCCTTATTGTAATCTCTATTAATTTTTAAGTTCAAAAAAAAATATCGAAAGAGACGTGGAATCGTCACAGCCGTCAGATGTCCGCGGAAATTTAGTTCAAAGTTGATATCTTACTCTCAATTTCCCAATAAAGTCGGAGTCGTTCAAAAGTACGTAAAGTTTGAAAGAGAGAAATTATGACTGCATTAACCTTTGATTATACTAAGGTCGGTCAAAAAATTATTTAATATTAATATTATTAATATCTCACCAACTTTACCTACCAAACCCATTACCCCCAAAATTTTATTATTATTTTTTTATTCCTTAAACAATCAAAATATGCCCCATGTTCATGATGTTTGGTCTATTATCGAGATGGTGCACCACCCCATTAACAACCCACCTACCTACCATAGAAAAGAACAATTCAACATGTGTCTTTCTCAAATTTATAATTCTTGATATGAGTGTTTTTGTTTGTTATGGTAAGGGTCTCTATCCATGATGTTGTTCTTGTTTTTCTCGGAGATGCCAAAAATATAATTCTTGATGTGATTTAAGTGTATTTGTTTGTTATGGCAGTGGGTCTCTGTCCATGTTCTTGTTTTTTTCTCTATAAACAATGGTCAGAGATGCCCAATTTTAGAAAGGAAAGGGGCTCTTAGAGAAGGATATGGTCTTGGTAGACATTGACTGAGTAGAGCTCAATGTTTGGTTCTAGGAAATGGGCTCTTTGTAGACATTGACTGAGTAGAGCTCAATGTTTGGTTCTAGGAAATGGGTTGTTAAAGAAGCATATCTTGTTGGCAAGACTTTAACTTAGTTAAATTCAATGTTTGATTCTAGGAAATGATCTATCAAATGAGCATATACTTTTGATATGACATTGACTCGGTTAAATTCAATGTTTGGTTCTAGTACGTGGTCATCCACCATTGACAGTGGAATCTATTCTTAGTGCAAAATGTGGGTGTCATTTGTGCATCCAAATGTGATGATTTCAACTATAATGGATTTGATGATTGGTTGGCATATCGTATCTTGCAATTTTTTTTTGGATTTTATAGACTTTTTGTTGTTAGCCCAATTTTTTAACATCCATGTGTAAACATGGACTTAACATGAAATTTTAGTGAAATATTATTTCTTTAAACATGGAATTTTAGTGAAATATTATTTCTTTAAACATGAAATTTTAGTGAAATATTATTTCTTTAAAAACAATGCAAAGCGTAATAAATGGTATAATTGGAACCACATTTTCCGGGGCATAGCAAAAGAGGCATCCTCCCCATGATTTAAATTGAGGTAACTAGAATGAAAAGCCAACGACATACAATTGGGGTGTTCCCAAAAGAACTTAATGAGATATTATATATTTTTAATTGATTATATACGATTGAAAAGGGTTCTAATGTTTAATTGATTATGTAAGATGGAAATTGATTTTATTTATTTCATATCAGTTTTGTAATTATACTTGGCTGGGGTGGGCAGTAACAACTACACTATTATTTTGCAAGATACAAACTTTAATTTGTTTTTTAGAGATTGACAAATTTAATCAATTAAACTCATATTATTTGATGAAATATTATAGATTTTAGTAGATAATAAGATTACAAAGTTTATTATGTATATATGATATTATTTAATCTTTATTTTAATTGTTCTTAATGTTAAAATTTTTAATTAGTTATTATTAGTATTACAAGATCATGAAATTGTTACTAAGCTCTAAAAAAATTTTAAGAAAGCATGTTAAATTTTATGTATTTATTTCTTTAATTAAACCTTTAAATTAAAGTTATTGTTTCAATCCATTTTAGTTTTAGTTTAAGTGTAGTGTAACTCATCTCGGCTTAAGATATTATTTTGATATTCTTCATTTATAAGAAAATCAAACTCAACAAAGATAAGCATTTAGCACATTAGTAGAGAATACAATTTCCATAGTAAACAAAAGATAAGAAATTGTCACTATTATACACTTATACACTTATTATATGTAGTATAAAGCTATAAAAAGAGCTTTAATTGAGAACAATTTTTTAAGAGAAAAAAAAAAGGAAAAGCTTATGGGAAAACAAGAAGCTCACTTGAGAAGAAATACAAATAAGAAATTAGAAAAAAGTATGACACTTATTAAATATAAAATTGTTTATTAAAATATAATAACTTTTAATATTAAAAAGAATGTCTTATCATTTAAATTTAAAATTTTTAATGTCAAATTCAAACACTAAGCCTTTGAAAGGTTTAATATTTAACCCTTGCTGAATCTTATACCTTTAGGACTATCTTTGAATTAGACCTTTGGTCTAATTTTTTTAGGGTTTATATTTTACCCTTCATTGGATCTTCTTCCTCAAGAGGTTTAATAGAACAACTTTTGAATGTTACTAAGTTTTGTGAAAAATAGACTAACAAATCCATATTCACTTGAGCAATTATAAACAGATTTAAACTTAGAATTTATACTCACAAATTATATTTTTCAATTTCTAATTATTTCTCTCTATATATAGTAGCACAATTTGAGTTCAACTCTACAGTTCTAGCATATGAGTTCAATCCACAGTTCTATCTTGTATCTCTCACACACACACACACACACACACACACATATATATATATATATATATATATATATATATATATATATATATATATATATATATATATATATATATATATCGGTAACACCTTTGTCTGATACAAGATAGATATTTTAGATCTTACTTATGTCATTCATAAATTTAAAGAACTTAAAATATGTTATTTATTTTTAAAGTTTACTTTCAACTTCTCAAATATGTTTACAAAATTTATAGATCTACCCTTCAATATTTTAAATTTATTCTCATTTTATTAGATTTAGCCCTTGAAATTTTTATTTATTTCTGTTGTATTGACATCTAGATCTCAATTTACTATTTTTTCATAAATAATTTTTTTAAGAAACTACTACAAGAATTTTTTAATACCACTTTTTTCAAGCATATTTTTTCTAATTAGGTTAACGCTCTTGAGAAGATTATTGTAACTAGACTAAGACCTAGTCCAATCTTATTAAAGATATGATTATAACCATGTCAACCATACTTTTGCAAAATTAAGTACCAACACTAGTTGCTTCTACATGTCAAATTAAAATATTCTAGCTTGATGTTAGCTTCAATAGTAAAAAGCTTATCTCTTTGTTGTTTTTCCTTCATCTATATTTTAAAATTCACATTAAGATTACCAATAATTAGGAGGTTCAAATTTTTAAGGTTCATATAGAGGAGATTGCTCCTATTAGTGTCAAAAGTGTTAATATATTTTTATCGATGTTGTAGGTGACTATATGGTAAAAATCATCAAATAAACTAATGGAATTGGTTCAAATATATAATAAATCAAGGATTATATATTTTTAAATATCAAAATGAAATTGCTTTTATGTGGCCATATCACCTATCTTTAGTTTGATGTCTTTTTAAGCCTTAATACTAGCATAAAACAGGATAAATTCTATAGGATCAAATATGATATAGCCACAATACAGTAAAATCAAGATAATGATGTAAGTAAAATAATACGAGCAAAATAATATGGATATCAAGCCTTATAATATATCAAATAACATTCACTAATAAACAACAATATGAATATAGAAATCCTGAATCATACAACTTACAATTTTAAATTGCTCAAAACATATGTAATATTTATTATTCCACTTTCTCTTACAAATATGATACTTGACACACAAATACTTTGATACTTGGATAATTGGATACATTGATCTTCCTCTATGGAGTACTATATAGCCATAGTAGAATGATTCTTTGGATACTTGACTATTCCTTTCTATATTCCAAGTCTCATGACTCTTGGCTTCTCTATATGACACTTGCATACTTGATGAACACATGACTTTATATTGTATGCACACATAGACATGACTCTTGACCTTCACTTTGCACACTCTAACCTAAGACACTTGTGCATATCTTTACATTACATATTTGCACTCTTACATATAAGACACTTGTGCACATAGACTCTCATTACACTTGCACACTCACTCACATGACACTTGTGTATTTCTTGCACATACACACTTACATAACACTTGTGTATTTCCTGCACATTACAATATTACATAAAATATTACTCACACTCTAAACTAAGCCTCAACCCTAATCTAATATTTACAAGATGTACCATGAAGGTAGCATGAGGTACATTAACATGTATCAAAAAATGTAATATACTCCAACACCCCCTTGTATTTCATTATTTGGTTATTGAAGACTTTAATCTTCAATCATGGTCTTCGTTCTTCAAGTGACCTTACAATGCAAGTGATATTTGCCTTGGTCTCCATCATGTTTTTATTCTTGGTTGACTTTATCTTTGAATTCAGCTTCATGTTCTTCAGTCTTTGTAGCTTCAAGATTATAAGTTCCTTGAAATCTCTCATTGTCATTAGATTTTTGCATAAGAATCTTTCATTTTCCTTTACATTTGTCCTTAGAATCATATGATTATTTCTTTTCCTATATAGATACTTTTGAACACTCACTTAAAGCATCATAATAGGTTCCTGAGTTAGATGATCTTGGAATATCAACACTACAAGAAGAATGAAATATCTTTTCCAAAAATGATTCATCTATTTTTAATTTTTTCTTAAGAGATTCAATCAACTCTTTTTGTTTCATATTTTCTTCTTTATGAAACTTAAGTGTAAGCAATTCCATATACATTATGCTACCAATATCTAAAGGTATCATAATACTATCTTTTCCATCATCAATTGCTTCAACAATTCTTACATGTAAATAATATTTAAATATTTCAAAATTTTCATCTATAGCTTCACTATAGATTAACTTTGAGACTAGATCTATCTTTATTTTAGATTTTTCAATCAGATTCTTGATCCCAAATTTTATGTCATCTACTTTTTCTTTTCTAATCATAACCTCCATATTGTTATCCATAAAGTTTATAGATTTTGATTTCTTTGAAGTAGACATCCTTATACCTCCTAAGTTTAGAAAATAAATAAAGTATTCAAAAAAATCTATTTTATTACCTATGAAGGAGAAATCCTTGTCTCCCTAGGTTTAAAAATTAATGAAAGAACTTTGTAAATTTTGTTTTCCTAGGTTTGATGTAGAAGTCCTTTTGTCTAAATTTACAAATATTCAATAATATTCTATTTTCAAAAAATTATAAATTAAATAAATTTAAAATTTAGAGTTTTATCTAACAAATAAAAAACTATTGACAAAACCTTATAACTTCAATTTTATAAGAAAACCTTAATCTATTAAACAAACCTTATTATTTTTATTTCTCTTATCACTCCTAATCCAACCTTAAAAGATTTCAAAAAACTTAAATATTCAAACTAAACAACTTATCACTCCAACCAAACTTCAACTAGAAATAATTTCATAACTATATCTAAAAATAAACCTTATTACTCTAAAAAACTTAAATAAACTTATTTCTCCAAAAATAAAATTAACTTATGTTGCAAGTGTGAATAGGGTTGCTTCGAAAGTGGCTTAGAAATTTTTTTTTCTAAGCCCTAAGTGTGAAAACTCCCTATGGTTGTCGGCAAGTTTTGTTGGCAATTTTCCCTAACCTCCCTCCTATTTTCTCTCCTAGTCTCCTCCTATATTCTCTCCTTATCCCTCCATTTCCTCCTTATCCCTCCGTTATACCTTCTTTCCCCTTATCCCTCCAACTTCCTTATCCCTCCTTATCCTCCATTTTCCCTTTATTCCTCCTTCGCCGAATTTTTCCTCCAATCCCTTCTATATAATAACATTGTTCATTTGAATGTAAATGTTGGAATGGTGCATTATTAAATAATATTTTCTGCTGTATTATTTTTAAATATATTTTGTGCTGCGATTATTCTGTTAGCCACCTGCACACAGTTCTACATCTGGTATCAGAGCCAGATTTCGACAGCAGTCGGGCACGGTTCCCGAGGCGAGGCCAGGCGAGAACGCATCCCGAGGCAAGAGCCAGCAGGGCTCGAATCTCGAGATGGATCACGACCAGGATCGAGCATAAATCTCGAGGCAAATCGTGCACAGGCTCGACATGAATCTCGAGGCAAAACGTGGCAGCGACACAGATCTCGAGGTGACACGTGGCAGCAGACAGTAGGCTCGGATCGACATGGATTTCGAGGCGACACATGGAACGAGGCAGCGAGTGACGTGGCAGCGTGCGATTGGCTGACGTGGCGACGATCGTGCTGACGTGGCAGAAGGTTTTCGGACCGACGTGTAAAAATTTGCCACATGGCGAGTTGTCTTTGGCTGCATTGGCGACAAAACGCGGCATCTGTCTGCTCGAAGGCAATCGATTGTACTATTATGTTTTCGGGTTTAAAAACCCCACAAGCGCTCCCACACAGCGCATGTGGGATTAAAACAAATTTAAAAAAAAAAAAACTTGCCGCCCCTTGCTTTAACATCGCCCCGTGCCAGTTACGACACGTCCACGGGGCGTGCCTCAGCGGACAAGGCAGTCCGCTAGTAGGGAGGCGGACGCGGGGTCGAATCCCGCCAGACAAGCGCAAAGAAACAATTTTTTTTATTTTTCATTATTGTCGCCGAGGAGGTATAAAGGGATCGTGATCCCTTGTGATTTCAGCCGACCCCCGTGGTGCAGAGGCAAAGCTTGCCCACTGCGAGTTTGGAGGTCGTGGGGTCGAATCACCCGCCCGCAAAGGTAAACTTTTTTGTTAAAAAAATATTAAAGGTTTTTAATTTTTTTATTTAAAGTTTTTAAAATTATTTAATAAATTTAAATTATATTTTTATTTAAAATTATCTTTTTTTTTTTTTGGTAATTATTATAGTAGATTAAAAAAGGGTTTTTATAGAGGATCCCAAAACCTTATGTACAAAATCAGCCTTGCATCATGCCTCCTGGCTTTATGTTTAAGCCTATTACAAAAAACGTAACCCCTAAAAAAACCTGATTACATAAGCAATAGGCCTAGGGCATCAATCCCTTGAAACTGAACACCAAAACAGAAATCCCGCCCAACGGTAACAGTAATCATGAAACAATCCCTGTCAGCGGGAAACAGACAAATAAGAAAGGAAGTAGTTTTGGAGATCCCGCCCACCGAGGAGTAGCCAAAAACCACCATCGAGAAGATCCCGCCCGACAGGAAGCAAAGAAAAATCGTTACAATAAAATCCCGCCTCGCGGAAGCGATCAAAACCACCACAAACAATCCCGCCTAGCGGGAAGCAACAGGAAATCCCGCCATCCGGAAACCACGAAAAAGAAAGGATCCCGCCTCGCAGAAAACCGGCGGATTTGGCGGATCCCGCCCTGTGGAGAAACCATCCCGCCCACCGGGAAAACATTCCGTTCAGCGAGAGCCATCCTGCAGGAAGCCGACAACCAGCACAGAGAGGATCCAGCCCATCAGGAAGTGACCAAAGAGTTGCACCATTTAAAATTATCTTTTTAATAATTAATTTAAAAGGTAATTTAAAAAAATATAAAAATTTATTAAATTTTTTTTAAAGAACTTTATAAAAATTTTAAAAAACCTTGTTTGAAGAGTTTTTTGTGAAAAAGAGAAATAATGTGCCCGTGAAATGTTAGATGATCCGGTCTGGGGGGTGTTATAATGCACTTCTCTCGATTTTGAGACGAGAGACACCGAAATCCTTTGATGAAAGGGTTCGACGAACAAGTCTCCATACAGTGTTTTGTCAGCTGGAAAATCAGGTGATTGATCATCTGAGGAAGCCGGATTCAGGGTACGAGGCAGATTCAGAAGACAACATTTTCGGACAAAGAATTGAAGAGTCCGAGACTGTGGAAGTTGTACCAGAGGAAGTTGTTCCAGAGGATCAAGCAAGTGCCAGTTATACACCTGGTGTACGGGCAGCAGAATCAAGTGAGAGCTATTCACCACGCTCTCCTGAACCCGAAGCAGCAGCAGAAGAAGAAGACGAAGAAGAAGAAGAAGAAGAAGAAGAAGAAGAAGAAGAAGAAGAAGAAGATCCAGAGGAAGTGGATCCTGAAGAACCTGAGGTCATTGTCATCAGTAGCAGTTCCGAAGCAGAACCTGAATGTACTAAAAAGGCGAGATTTGATTTGAATCATTAATCTCTTTGTATTGCTTTATAGTACTTGTTTGCTTCAAATAAAGTTTGTTTTTATTCTGCAATGGCATCCAATACTAGTCTTCCGATTCCTGAGTTCAATGGAGGAGACTATGAATATTGGTCTATTAAAATGAAAACCCTTTTGATAGGAAAAGGTTTATGGGATGTAGTCGAAGAGGGCTATACTGAACCAACTGCTGCTGAATGGGCAGCTTTCTCTAATGCTGATAAAAAGGCTAGAAAAGAAGCACAAAAGAACAATGCTTTCGCCCTTTATCACATACATGCTGCCCTAGATAAAAGTATCTTCCCTAGAGTTGCCTCTTATGTAATTGCACAAGATGCCTGGAATGCCCTAAAAGAAAGCTATAGAGGTAGTGACCAAGTAAAACAGGTAAAACTGCAAACATTGAAACGAGATTTTGAAAATCTCAGGATGCAAGAAAATGAAAAAGTGGGAGATTACTGCGTGCGAGTGAAAGCCGTAGTTGATAAAATGGTCACACTAGGGGAAGATATTAAGCCAGAGGTTATGGTGAAGAAAGTGTTGAGAACACTTCTTCCTAAATGGAATTCTGTTGCAATAATTATTGAAGAATCCAAAGACTTAACCTCATTGTCTTTTGATGCACTAACTGGTTCACTTCTCTCACATGAAGAGAGGTTACAGGAAACTCCTACCACCAGTTATGGAGGAGATGATAAAGCTTTTGCCACACATGAAGGAAGAGGTAGAGGCCGTGGGAGAGGACAACAAAGAGGCAGAGGCAGGAATAATCAAAGAGGAGGAACTCCTAACAGAGGAGGATCATCCAACAGAGGTGGAAATCAGAATAGAGGAGGACAACAGCAATATAGAGGGAAACAATCTGGCAAAGGAAAAGGAGGAGATAAATCAAAACAAGTTTGCTACAATTGTGGCAAACCTGGCCATTATGCTCGAGATTGTTGGTCAAAGACTTCGCAAGGAAGCAGCAGCAACCAGAGCAGTCAGTTTGGAAATTTTGGAGAAGAGGAAGAGTCCACAAATCTCTTTCTTTCTTATGGCCAGACAGAGCAAAATATGAATGATACATGGATTTTGGACACTGGGTGTTCAAATCACATGAGTGGCAAAGAAGAACTCTTTGCTACTTTAGACTCCTCATACAAATCCAACATCCGATTGGGAGATGACAAGTCATTGGCAGTTGAAGGCATTGGAGCCATGGAGGTTCCAACGAAAGAAGGCATCAAGCAAGTAAGTGATATCTATTACACACCTCATCTTCAACACAATCTTTTAAGTGTTGGTCAAATGCTTGAAAAGAATTATAAGTTGATTTTTGATGAGGGTAAATGCACCATTTTTGACAAGAACAATAGTAATAGAATCATTACACAAGTGCCAATGTCAAAGAATAGATTATTCCCTTTGAAGTTTGGCCAGCCAGGAGGAAATAAGTTAGCAAATGTTGCTATTACCAATCCAAGTGTCCTATGGCACTTGAGATATGGTCATTTGAATTCAGCAAGTTTGAAAATGCTAACTTCACAAGCAATGGTAACTGGACTTCCCAAAATTCAAGATAGTAAGGAAGTCTGTGAAGGGTGTGCCTTGGGCAAGCATGCCAGATCAAAATTTCCTCATGGACAAGCATGGAGGGCCAGCTATCCACTCCGGTTAGTGCATTCAGACATCTGTGGTCCGATGCAGACCAAGAGTCTAGGTAACCACTCTTACTTCCTACTTTTCATTGATGATTGCACAAGAATGTGTTGGATATATTTTTTGAAGCATAAGGATGAAGCATTTGCATGCTTTGTTGATTTTAAAGCAAAAGTTGAAAGTGAGAGTGGATATTCTGTAAAATGTCTTAGATCAGATAGAGGAGGAGAATACTCCTCTAATCAGTTTTTGAATTTTTGTAAACATCATGGCATCAAGAGGCAGTTCACAACTGCCTACACTCCACAACAAAATGGTGTAGCAGAAAGGAAGAATCGCACCATTGTGGAGATGGCAAGATCAATGCTTCAGACAAAGCATTTGAGTAATTCATATTGGGGAGATGCAACAAGGACTAGTGTTCACATCTTGAACAGAAGTCCTACTTCAAGTTTGAAAGGAAAGACACCTTACCAAGCCTGGTATGGTAAGAAACCAAATGTGAAGTATTTCAGAGTATTTGGTTCATTGGCATATGCTCACATTCTTGATGAGCTGAGAAAGAAGCTGGATCCAAAGAGTCAGGCATGCATTTTTGTAGGATATTGTGAAAACACAAAGGGTTATAGACTCTACAATCCTACAACTCGAAAGATAGTGATTTCAAGGGATGTGATTTTTGATGAAGGGGGAGAGTGGGGTAAGCCCCAAATATTCAGTGATGTTGAAGCCACTGATATAGTTGCTCAGCAGGTGCAACCACAGCTCCCACAGAAAGGAAAGCAGTCTCCTCCCACACATCCTCCAAGTCCATCTTCTGATTCAACTTCTTCACCAAGTCCTTCTCCACAGCGATCAGTAAGTTCCTCACCAATGGACATTGATGTTCCATCCAAAGGTAAGAGAACTCTACAGTATCATCCATCATCTCAGATGTTGGATAAAATTTTTCAAGAAGATACACTAGGAGTCAAGCTAGTGAAATGGAATCTGTTTTACACAGATTAGAAAGTATGCACTTGTATGGTGATGATGAATCCCAGCAGGAACCTAGGGGAGATCAAGTTAACTATGCTTTGTTAACTAGTGCACAGCTTGAACCTTCTAGTTATGAGAAGGCATGTACTCAGAAGATTTGGCAAGATGCCATGAAAGAGGAGATAACCTCTATAAAAAACAACGACACTTGGGAGCTCGTGAAGCTTCCTAAAGGAAAGAAATGTGTTGGCTGTAAATGGATCTTCAAGACCAAGTTTAATGCTGATGGAAGCATTGAGAAGCATAAGGCAAGATTAGTGGCAAAGGGTTTTACTCAAAAATATGGAATAGATTATGAAGAGACTTTTGCTCCTGTAGCTAGACAGGAGACTATCAAAACAGTTCTTGCCTTAGCTGCACACAAAGGATGGAAAGTCCAACACATGGATGTCAAGAGTGCATTTCTCAATGGTTACTTGACAGAAGAAGTGTACGTTGAGCAACCACAGGGATTTGAAGTGCAAGGTAAGGAACACCTTGTTTACAGATTGAAGAAGGCACTCTATGGTCTTAAACAGGCACCAAGAGCTTGGTACTCACGCATTGATGGGTACTTCAAAGATTATGGGTTCACCAGGAGCAAAAATGAACCCACACTCTACTACCTAAAGCAAGGTAATGACATCCTCATAGTTTGCTTGTATGTGGATGATCTCATTTTTATGGGTAGTAATGAAAAAATGAATATGGAGTTCAAACACTCCATGATGACGCAGTTTGAGATGAAGGATCTTGGCTTAATGCACTACTACCTTGGAATGGAGGTTCATCAATCAGATACAGGGATCTTCATCTGTCAACATAAGTATGCTCAGGATATGATCAAGAAGTTTGCTATGGAGCATTGCAAACCAGTTGCAACTCCAGTTGGACATGGGATCCAATTAAGCAAAGATGATGGAGCACCAAAAGTTGATGTGACCACTTTCAGAAGCATGGTTGGGAGTTTGATGTTTCTCGCCAACACCAGACCAGATATTCAGTATGTTGTATCTCTTGTTTCTAGATTTATGGCTAACCCATCTGAGCTGCATTTGCAAGCAGCTAAAAGAATTTTGAGATATGTGAAAGGTACATTGGATTTTGGAATCCAGTACCATAAATGTAACACTATCAAGCTTGTAGGCTTCGAGTGATAGTGATTGGGGTAGCAATATTGATGACAGGAAGTCAACATCAGGAAACTATTTTAGTCTTGGATCGGGACTAATAACTTGGAGTTCCAAAAAGCAGACAGTAGTAGCGCTATCTTCAACAGAAGTAGAGTATATAGCAGTTACTTATGCAAGTACTCAAGCCTTGTGGCTAAGGAAAGTACTAGAAGAGATTGGAGAACAACAAAGTGGTCCGACCAGAATCTACTGCGACAACATCAGTGCCATTCAGTTGGCATATAATCCTATCCACCATAGCAGAACGAAGCATTTTGATATGAAGTACCACTTCATCAGAGATATGGTGGAACATGAAATTGTTGAGCTTCAATATTGTCACACTTTGGAGAACGTCGCGGACATCTTCACCAAGGCGATGACTAAAGCTCAATTTGTAAAGCTGAGAGACTGTGTAGTCAGTCCTCTCAACTTTAAGGGGGAGAATGTTGCAAGTGTGAATAGGGTTGCTTCGAAAGTGGCTTAGAAAAATCTTTTTCTAAGCCCTAAGTGTGAAAACTCCCTATGTTTGTCGGCAAGTTTTGTCGGCAATTTTCCCTAACCTCCCTCCTATTTTCTCTCCTATTCTCCTCCTATATTCCCTCCTTATCCCTCCATTTCCTCCTTATCCCTCCGTTATTCCTTCTTTCCCCTTATCCCTCCAACTCCCTTATCCCTCCTTATCCTCCATTTTCCCTTTATTCCTCCTTCGCCGACTTTTTCCTCCAATCCCTTCTATATAATAACATTGTTCATTTGAATGTAAATGTTGGAATGGTGCATTATTAAATAAATTTTTTTGCTATATTATTTTTAAATATATTTTGTGCTGCGATTATTCTGTTAGCCACCTGCACGCAGTTCTACAACTTAGCTTATTGCTCCAAACATAAATGAACTTTGTAAATTTAAAAAACTAACCTTAGCTCTATCGCATGTGAATATTTTAACCTCAATACATTTGCTTTTTGCATGCGTCTAATGCTTTCCAACTTGCCTTAGTGCTTCTTTCAATCTTGCATGAGAGGATTACCTTTTGCTACTTGTGTATTTGCATGAGAAATGAGGAGTTTTATATTTGAATGCCCATTTGTTGCACCAATAATTTTAGCTACCTTGTAGATGTGTCGCTTGAGTTTCACTTTCGTTAAATAACTTTCTTCTAAGGTATTTTTACTTGGTGCACTTGACTTAATCCAAAGACGTTTCACTTGATGGAATTAACTCACTCTAGAGGCGTTTTGGTTGGAACACTTGATTGATTTACTTAACATTAGAAACTATTTGCTTAGTGTTTCACCCTCCTTCCCTACGTATTCACCTTCCTACAATTCAACTTCTCTCATAGGTCATTGATGTTGTACATTCCAAGGTATAATGCTGTGCTCGAAATCTTGCTTATTCAGATGAGGATGTGGCTACGTTTATATGTGCATATCACTTTACTATTTTTATGAGGATGTGGCTATGTTTAGATGTTTGTATCACCATACCTATACTAAGTTTACACTATTAGAATGATATACTATGTTATGCTATTAGATGTTAGCTTCTTCCTCTTGTTTCCTACTAGTCTGCATAGCTCTACTCTGTTATAGCCTTGTTGTTATTATTTTACTCCTATAACTCTTTCGAATGACTTACTTGCTCTTTTCTTCTACTGCTTGACTAATGCTTTCTTCTTTTCTATTATTTGGTCTTTGAAATAATATTTTCCAACTTTGCTACTATAGCCAAATGGTACTCTGTAACACATTATCTTCAATTAATACACCTATTCAACTACTTTAAGAGTCGAACGGTAATTTGCTTGCACTTATTTAGAACTTGGTTCTGTTTTTCAATAATCAATTTCTCTATGTTGGGCAAAACATTGGTTAGTTTTTCTATGGTTCAATTAATTGCCTTCATTTAATTTTCAACCCGGGATAGCTCGTAGTCTTGTGAGAAGTCGTGCAAAATATATGCTTATAATTTCTCCTTCAAAGATGATTCCCTAATATTTTTGTTTGGGGTGTGTTTTGATGGTCATTGAAGTTGTAATCCTTAATTCCAAACCAATAACTTATCCTACGTCTATGAAAATAGGACATAATGTGTTCAGAAACTAATTCCTACCTTGTTGGAAATCATAGAAAATAGGGAAAATAACTGGAAAGTAAATTAACATATAAAAATAAATACAAAAAAATAGGGAAAAGAAGGGAAGAACTCTATTGTAAGTGGGCCCATGCTTCCAACAGGTTCTGCCCCTGTAAGATCTTCATCGGATGCTTTAGATGATTTTTATAGGAAAATACTTAGAAATTTTATTAACAACTACAGCAAGAATTTACAAGAAAGTTTTGGGGTCTTCTTCAGGGGTGGCCTGCATATTTATAAGATATGCGGCCACCCTATTACAATTCTCAAAACAAATCAGAAAATGATTTGCTTTTACAACTGTCTACTTATATGAAGAAATTGAGAAAAATATCATGATATTTTAGCGTAATTTGTTTCTAGAATACGTATGATATTTATTTTACCTAATTTACACAATTTGTTCACATAGCAGTTGGAAAATGAATGGCAAGTTATATTTGATGTTGTACCTTGTCTAGTTTCAATGCTAAAACTCTTTTTATGTTGGTTTATGAAATTTTGCTTTATCCTACCGATCATAGAGTCATGTTGGAGTTTGACGTTAGTGGAAATCAGGCACTGCATCTGAAGAAGTCAGGAAGCAGGTGCCTGTTGATAAGCAACACACCCCCACTGAAAAATGAGATTCCATCCTTAGAAAATTATGAACTTCCATTTTTTGCAAAGTAGGACCCTCTTGGTCTTTTCAGGTTTTAAATCCATATTTTGCTTGCCTCCTTTTTAAAGTTGTGCTTTTTCTTGCATTCTAGCCGTGTTATCCAAGAATTCACTTTTTACATGCTAGAATCATTCATGCACAAGCAAAATCTTGCACCGTTACCGAGAAAAATCCGTAAAACAGCTTGCATAAATTCACCGAAAAATCAAACTTTCCATTTTTGGTAGTGTCGCGATATCGCGACACTTCCTTTTTCGGAAATGTCGCGATATCGCGACAGGTAAGTCAAAATGCGGCTAAGTGCGTAAAGGTCGCGATTTCGCGACATGTCGCGAAATCGCGACAGTTTTTGGGAGAGAGAAGCAAGCTGTACGGATGGCGCGATTTTGCGACATGTCGCGAAATCGCGACATGTCGCATTTTCGCGGCAGGAGAGAGAAAATGGGCTGCAGGATGAAAAATCGGTTAAGTCAGAAACATGTTCCAAAATCGCGGTCAACGCGGTCAACGCATGCAAGTAGAGGAACTGTCGCGATATCGCGACGTGTTCTAAAATCGCGGCTGAAAATCAAGAAGCGTACGGAGGCCGAGAAGGGTCGCGATTTCGCGACATGTCGCGAAATCGCGACATGTCGCGTTTTCGCGGCCGACGAGGGAGGAAGTTGCCGATGCGTCGCGTGGTCGCGATTTCGCGACATGTCGCGAAATCGCGACATGTCGCAGAATCGCGGAAGGAGAGAGAAAGTCATAGTTGACCTGAAAGTGCATTCCGGCGGGAAACATAAGGCTTCCTGGGGTAGCGACACGTGTCAAAGCGTGAATGGGACAAACAGAAGCCGACATGCAAGCTTATTTTGCGGATTTAATCTGTTTTTAATGTTTTAAGCTTCCGATTTAATTAAAATGCTAATCTAATGCATCTTTTTGTCTTTCATGCAGGATTCCACCTGGCACTTACGGACAACCGGGAAAGACCATAAAGGCGAAGATAAAGTGCGGATTTAGTCAAGGACCGCCATGCTAGGAGAGAAGCCGCCGGTGAGAGCATTCAACAACAAATTTATTGCAGACTTGATAGCATGAAGACCATTTCAACTTCGGGATGGATTTGCGGAGATCGAATTGATGGAGAAGTGGTGACTCATCCGGCTCACCAACAGAATTAATGAAAGCATTTATTTGCAAATGCGAATGAATGCAAGTTGCATTTTATTTTATCTTCTCCATTTATGGCAACTGATCGCACGTATTTGCCGAAGGGTTAAGTTCTATCCGGACTTTGATTTTTAAATGGATTTTTATTGTAAAACCCGGGTCCTAGGGTTTAAGTGCGATAAGATTTAGGGTTTGAGCAAGATATTTTGGAAAAGATCATGGTCTGTCCTGAGTCTATAAATACAAATTCTAAATGTAATCGCAGGAGGCTGAGACTTAGAAATAAAGGCTTATAAGCAATTTCTTGCAAATTTTGTGAAATCCTTTGTTTCTGGACTTGGAGTTGATGTGCTTTAGCTTTTCTGTGATAGCATGGCCAGGAGCCTAATCTTTTGCAGAGTGTGATAAGTGTATTTTCTTTTGTTATCCGTTCCATTTAAAGTTTGTTAGATATATGTCAGAAATCTGCCATTGTCAAGATTAAATATGTCGTTAGGCTTCAGCTTGTTCTATTGTCTCGCTAGGGGAAATTACAGATTTCGGTGTAAGTTTGTTCTAATTGCTCTGTCTTCACCGTGCGAGCTAGGGTCGCCGGTGAAAGATACCGCTTTAACCACCGCCCTTGGATTTATAATTTTCTCGCTAGATCCGTTTCACTCGCCTTGTGCTCTTAGTTGAAAGTGATCTTAGACCGACCGGACACTTTCTTCTGGGATTTGTTCTGTTGTGAAGCTGATAGCATAGATAAGATTGATAGTTTAGGGTTTTACAGTTTAAAGTCCGATAAACTTCTTTTTCTGCCTTACCCTACCCTCTCTTTGCTTTCCGTGAATGATCCATTTTTATTTTCTTTATTTGCCTTTTATTTAAATCACGACCCATGAGAGCTAGATCTAAGAATTCAAGTCAAATCTGATTGTCAACAACTTTTGCAACTACCGAACAAGTTCAGAACCCCCCGTAAGGTAACAGAGAGCACCATATCGAAATCTATTCCGTAAGTGGAAAAGAGTGAATTGCCATTCGACCCAACTCAGTAACTCGCACCTTGGATAACCAACTAGATCCTAAAGATGAGTGGGATCAGTCCCGTGGGTGTCTCCTGAGCTTTCCTTGCCTTCATCCCTTTTTCCCGGGTGTGCATGAAAGCCGGACCAACACCTAATTGGCGCTAGAAGGAGGGCCACGTAACATCCGCTCTTAGTGCACTTGAGTTGAGAAATCCGACCGTATGTGGAACCGTAAAACCGTATTTTATCCAAAGTCCGTAGCCAATTTTCCCTCCTCCTCACCCAACACCTAATTGGCGCTAGAAGGAGGGCCATAACATCCGTTCTTAGTGCACTTGAGTTGAGAAATCCGACCGTATGTGGAACCGTAAACCGTATTTTATCCAAAGTCTCGTAGCCAATTTTCCCTCCTCCTCAGCTAACACCTAATTGGCGCTAGAAGGAGGGCCATAACATCTGCTCTTAGTGCACTTGAGTTGAGAAATCCGACCGTATGTGGAACCGTAAACCCGTATTTTATCCAAAGTCCGGTAGCTAATTTTCCCTCCTCCTCGCCCAACACCTAATTGGCGCTAGAAGGAGGGCCGAACTCGGCTCAAGTATTGTAAGGGCATAACAAAGAACATTTGAAGGACCCACAAGAACTCCTGGACAATTTTTTTAAATTGTCGCATACGCTTTATAAATTGTCGAGATGTTGTTTTAAATTTCCAAATGCGTAACCCGTTAAGAACTCGTAGTTGTATGTACCGTATTTTATCCGTAGTCCCGCATTTTAACATTTAAAAGTGGCTCAGTTTTTAAATTGTCAGTGCAGTTTTTAAATTGTCGCGCTTTTAAATTGTCATGCGCTTTTGAAAGTTGTCGAGCAGCTTTTAAAATTGCCGGAGAAGGCCTTAAGTTCGATGGTTTGTTAAGAACAGCTTCTATCATCACTTGCGCTATCCAATTACAAATCGTAACATCACCGTCACCCAAGTATTAATGGCAAATTGGTTGGGCCCCACCGCTTTGAACATTCCGGTATAGCCCATGACCTCGCCCGAAGTCCGTAAAGGTATCTCCCTAGGTACAAACATGATGGGACAAGAACCGCAGAAGAACATCTCGCTAGCTTTTAAAAATGCTTTAAGATTATTAAATATACAAAGATGAAGATGTTGCCTGCAGATTGTTCCCCTTCACTCTCCAGGAGGGAGCTTATGACTCGGTTTTTAAACCTCACCAAGGAATTCCATTACTAGTTGGGATGATCTAGAGAAAGCTTTTATATCACAGCTCGGTGAAGTGATAGATCCCAACGATTTTATATCAAGCAATTTTCCAAGGATCAAGAGAGAGTCGGGAGAAACTCGCAGTGTCTTTCAATATGAGGTTCCAAAGAGCTTACGGTAGAATGACCGGCCATTACATCCCAAATGCAAATCCGGCCTTAGAAATCTACAAGAATGCATTGGATTCGGTGACCTCTATTTTCCTCAAGAGAGACATTAATATCACAACCCTGGCAGGGGCTTATAAAGAAGCCTTAATTCTTGAAAGACAGACTTAGGACCTCAAATTTTGAGCAGCCCTTTGATATCCTATGTTACACAAAACATGCCTGCTCCGCACTCCCATTCCACATCATGAGTTAATGCCAACATGTCATGCTCTACCCAAGGAGACTCCGTTAACTGTGACATCCACTCAACATGTGCAAAATACAGAGAAAAGTTCTGACAAGTTCAAAGTGCAGGTGCTTGAACTGAACAGCTAGGATCCGGCACCACCCAAATCAAGTTTTTCCCCGGTGAGTTAAATTTTCCTAGAGATCAAAGAAATATTGATATTTCTAGTTCACCCAAAAATAGTACAACCAGGGTTTCGTATTCTCGTCACTTTTCCCGAAGAGACAGAAAGTCTTGTACTGTACTCGTGGATGAAATGCAAGATTTTCAACAGCTCAAAATGGACAGCTTATGACTTGAAATGTGAGAGTCCATAACTTAATAATGATCCTTCCTCATCGTAGGATGATGAAAGTGAGATTCAATCTCACTATGCGAAGTAACTCGAGGAGGATAGCATCATTGAGGATATGAGGGAACTTAAAGCCGACATCACCCTCTATGAACCGCCTCGCATTGTTGGACAAAACATTAACTTGATTGAGGCTTACTTTGGACCACCTGTTGAATTTCAAGAAAAGGAGGAAAAGGTGGTAAATATGAATGTGGTCACCAACTTGGAATTGATGAACTGCCTCAACATAAGCCTCGCAACTTCCGAACATAATGTCAAAGAGGAGGCTATAAACCGTGTTGATGCAGATATTGGAGTTTATGATTTGGCAACCGAAAAGGTGAGAACAATGCATAACTCTAATCAATCACAACAATGATGTTTGGACATTGCACATTGATGAGGTTAAGTCTAAGCAAGGCTCGGTGAAAAGGAAAATTGTAAGCATTCTCGCTAGAGGGATAAAAATTGAAGTCCCGGATATTGAAGCAAGTGCAAGCAACCACAAAATGTTCAAGTTGTTAAGAACCAGGGCATACAGATAAAACATGATTTCTTTCAGCTTGTCACATCAATTTGAAAATGTGGTGGTCCTGGTCCGTCAAGGTTTTAAAGTATTTGATCCTCGGGGTTTTTTACATTCAAATCCTTTTGAAAGAACTCGCAAACCCTTTAATTAGAAGCATAAACATGTTATCATATGATTTGTTATTATATGATTTGTTTAATTTGAAGGAGTTGCAGATTTGTTTTTCAAATGGGACAGGGAAGACAGTAAACCCAAGTCTTTCCCAGATAGCAAATTTTTGAAGCACACTGGCATTTCGTCAACAGGACCTGAAAGGTAATTTTTTTTTTAAATTACTTGCATGGTCAAAATTTTTTAAAGCACCATTTCTCTCGCTTTCCCAACTCGCCGCATTTTTTGAGTATGAAGGGAAGTTGTAACATATGTATGCATTGTAAATAAGCTTTGAAGTTTTTCGCTTTTATTTCTTTGTCGATGCAGCTTTTATTTCAATGTCTCGTGCGTTTTAACTGCTTCAGCTTAATTTTAATGCTCCAGCTTTTAATTTATTTGTTTTTCACTTTATTTCTTTGTCGTGCGCTTTATTTTTAAATGTCTCGTAGGTTGCGCTTTTTCGCTTTTCTTTAGTTGTTTTTCGCTTTTAGCTTGTGCGCTTTATTTCTTTTGTCGTTGCTTTTATTTCCTTTCTTTGTCTTTTTTATTTTAGCTTGCTTTTATTTTAGTCTCGTACAGCCTTTTCTTTATTGCATTTCTTTTTCTTTGTCTGTCGTAGTGTAGCTGTAGTTTATTTTATTTTGGCTTGCGCTTAATTTATTTCAGTTGCAGTTTTTATTTTTTATTTTTTCAGTTCTTTTTATTTCTTTTATTGCCTGTACAGTTTTTATTTTCTTCCCTGTTTTTCCTTTTCTTTGTTGTCTCGTATTCTTCGCTTTAGTTTTGTCTTGTTGCTTGTGCTGCTTTAGTTGCATTCGTGCGCTTTTATTTTGTTTTTGCTTTTAAGCTCGTGCTCGTCCTTGAAGCTCGTACAAAGTCCTTTGGCTTCTAAAATTTCTATCCTTTGCCTCTCGCCTCGAGCAATCAATGAAAAGTCACCGCTGAAAATTGTTTTATTCCTAGTCGATAAATCCTCAATCCAAAGGCTCTCCCCATTCTCGCTCATTATTCTAATTGAGATAGTCTCGCTTGCACTAAACCGTGGAACTATTTTGTTATCCAGGATGAAGGTAGAGAGATGATTGGATCTTGTGTCTTACTTGCCACAGCTTGTTTTAATGATAGAAAAACTCGCTATGTCGTTTAGTTGGAGGAACTCCTGGGAATCCAAGAAAAGTCGAGTTATAAGAGGGGACTATGGTTCATGCAATTATTTGGGTGTCACCAGAGGCTATCAATGCCTAGACTGAAATAGTTCCAGATTGATCAAATATTAAAAGAAAATTGTAATTTCTCTAAGGTCTTCCAGATAGTGATATATTTCAAAAAGAAGAGAGATAAAAAAAAAAAGAGAGATAAGAAAAAAAAGAAAAAAAAAAAGTTATATGCTCAAAAGAGGCAGCCAATATTAGATTCTGCCCTACAGTTGTAAATTGGGTCGTGTAAATCTAAAGGGTAACTCTGTCTAGGCTGTAAAAAGCTAAACTAGTAAACAGAGCTCTACTCGGTTTCCCCATTTACAATCTAGAAAAGTTGATTAATCCAAGTTTATCATTCAATTCAGTCATCCTTGAAGAAAGTTCTATACCTTTGTAATTGCACATCAGAAATCTTCCTTGAAGTAATCCAGCCTAGTATGTCCTTGGGAAATTTTAACAACTGCGCTTAGTAGTCAATTTATTGTGAAGAATGCCTGTGGCAAGGCATGATGCATGGTCTTTTTGTTTTGAAACCAGAGTCTTGGGTTCTAAAATAGTGCTACTATTTTACCCGCAGATATCGCCATTTGTTGATAAGCAACACACCCCCACTGAAAAATGAGATTCCATCCTTAGAAAATTCTGAACTTCCATTTTTTGCAAGTAGGGACCCTCTTGATCTTTTCAGGTTTTAAATCCATATTTTGCTTGCCTCCTTTTTAAAGTTGTGCTTTTTCTTGCATTCTAGCATTGTTATCCAAGAATTCACTTTTTACATGCTAGAATCATTCATGCACAAGCAAAATCTTGCACCGCTACCGAGAAAAATCCGTAAAACAGTTGCATAAATTCACCTGAAAAATCAAACTTTCCATTTTTGGTAGTGTCGCGATATCGCGACACTTCCATTTTCGGAAATGTCGCGATATCGCGACAGGTAAGTCAAAATGCGGCTAAGTGGCATAAAGGTCGCGATTTCGCGACATGTCGCGAAATCGCGACAGTTTTTGGGAGAGAGAAGCAAGCTGTACGGAGGGCGCGATTTTGCGACATGTCGCGAAATCGCGACATGTCGCATTTTCGCGGCAGGAGAGAGAAAATGGGCTGCAGGATGAAAAATCGGTTAAGTCAGAAACATGTTCCAAAATCGCGGTCAACGCGGTCAACGCATGCAGGTAGAGGAACTGTCGCGATATCGCGACGTGTTCTAAAATCGCGGCTGAAAATCAAGAAGCGTACGGAGGCGCTGGAAGGGTCGCGATTTCGCGACATGTCGCGAAATCGCGACATGTCGCGTTTTCGCGGCCGACGAGGGAGGAAGTTGCCGATGCGCTGGCAGGGTCGCGATTTCGCGACATGTCGCGAAATCGCGACATGTCGCAGAATCGCGGAAGGAGAGAGAAAGTCATAGTTGACCTGAAAGTGCATTCCGACGGGAAACATAAGGCTTCCTGGGGTAGCGACACGTGTCAAAGCGTGAATGGGACAAACAGAAGCCGACATGCAAGCTTATTTTGCGGATTTAATCTGTTTTTAATGTTTTAAGCTTCTCGATTTAATTAAAATGCTAATCTAATGCATCTTTTTGTCTTTCATGCAGGATTCCACCTGGCACTTACGGGACAACCGGGAAAGACCATAAAGGCGAAGATAAAGTGTGAATTTAGTCAAGGACCGCCATGATAGGAGAGAATCTGCCGGTGAGAGCATTCAACAACAAATTTATTGCAGACTTGATAGCATGAAGACCATTTCAACTTCGGGATGGATTTGCGGAGATCGAATTGATGGAGAAGTGGTGACTCATCCGGCTCACCAGCAGAATTAATGAAAGCATTTATTTGCAACTGCGAATGAATGCAAGTTGCATTTTATTTTATCTTCTCCATTTATGGCAATCGATCGCACGCATTTGCCGAAGGGTTAAGTTCTATCCGGACTTTGATTTTTAAATGGATTTTTATTGTAAATCCCCGGTCCTAGGGTTTAAGTGCGATAAGATTTAGGGTTTGAGCAAGATATTTTGGAAAAGATCGTGGTCCGTCCCGAGTCTATAAATACAAATTCTAAATGTAATCGCAGGAGGCGGAGACTTAGAAATAAAGGCTTATAAGCAATTTCTTGCAAATTTTGTGAAATCCTTTGTTTTCGGACTTGGAGTTGATGTGCTTTAGCTTTTCTCGTGATAGCATGGCCAGGAGCCTAATCTTTTGCAGAGTGTGATAAGTGTATTTTCTTTTGTTATCCGTTCCATTTAAAGTTTGTTAGATATATGTCGTAGAATCTGCCATTGTCAAGATTAAATATGTCGTTAGGCTTCAGCTTGTTCTATTGTCTCGCTAGGGGAAATTACAGATTTCAGGTGTAAGTTTGTTCTAATTGCTCTGTCTTCACTCGTGCGAGCTAGGTCGCCGGTGAAAGATACCAGCTTTAACCACCTGCCCTTGGATTTATAATTTTCTCGCTAGATCCGTTTCACTCGCCTTGTGCTCTTAGTTGAAAGTGATCTTAGACCGACCGGACACTTTCTTCTCGGGATTTGTTCTCTTGTGAAGCCGATAGCATAGATAAGATTGATAGTTTAGAGTTTTACGGTTTAAAGTCCGATAAACTTCTCTTTCTCGCCTTACCCTACCCTCTCTTTGCTTTCCGTGAATGATCCATTTTTATTTTCTTTATTTGCCTTTTATTTAAATCACGACCCATGAGAGCTAGATCTAGAATTCAAGTCAAATCCGATTGTCAACAACTTTTGCAACTACCGAACAAGTTCAGAACCCCCCGTAAGGTAACAGAGCAGTCCATATCGAAATCTATTCCGTAAGTGGAAAAGAGTGAATTGCCATTCGACCCAACTCGTAACTCGCACCTTGGATAACCAGCTAGATCCTAAAGATGAGTGGGATCAGTCCCGTGGGTGTCTCCGGAGCTTTCCTTGCCTTCATCCCTTTTTTCCCGGGGTGTGCATGAAAGCCGGACCAACAGTGCCTTGTATACAGAATTTGGGAAGCAGGTGCCTTGTATACAGAATTTGGGAAGCAGGTGCCTTGTATACATAATTTGGGAAGCAGGTGCCTAATTAGAAGCAGACGCCTAATAGAAACAAGTGTTTTACGGAAAGTAGGCACCTAATGGGAAGCAAGCACCTAATGGGAAGCAGGCGCCTAACGAAAAGCAGGTGCCTAACAGTTAAGTGTCGAACGGAAGTCAGGCGCTTCAAAGGAATTTGGGCACCTGACTTCATACTTCTCATCGATGTTCTGTAGGTGTTTTGCCTTCATAAAATTGCAAGTGCCAGGTCCGAGTGGGACCTCGATGAAAACATGCCAAAATGCAACAATTTCCACTAAATCTACACAAATTACACTTAAAGACAAATATTAGATAACATGCAAAATAAACTATTAATTATATATATAATTTCCATAAAATATTTATATCTACAAGAATAAGTGCCGCACATTATAGGGAAAAGAGTACAAAAAATGAGCAATTATGTGGCTCATCATCCCCCCATGCTTAAGGGGTGGCACGTCCCTATGCCACTTTGAACTGGTAATTACCAGTTCTATTTACAACATCCCAATAAGCCCTGTTGGTCTGTGTCCTCTTCTTCTTAGCGGCCTTTGCTTTTTCTTTGTCCCGGGGCTTTCGCCCCTTTGGTGCCTTGGGAGCGGTTGTCTCCTGACCCTACTATTTTTGGCGTTTGCTGCGCCAAACTGGTTCACTTGGCCCTACTCTTTTCTTGGGTGGTTCTCTGGTCCAGGCCACCTTGCCTTTTTTAGTGCTCAGATAATAACTAGAGAAACTAGTGGCATCCTTATGGAATGCAGGCTCAACCATTTTCCAGTACTCGTGGTGAAGGGGTAACTTTTCACCCACAAGCACTGATTCTTCATCACCAAATGGGATGCTAGACTTCTTAGCAACCCTGGTTGTGGGAAAATCTACCCCTGTTGGGTCAAGCTCAGGTTCATCTTTGACCTCTATTTTTGCCACTAGGGGAGTTCTACTGCTTGATGCCAGATCTATAGGTTGCACAGGGCCTAGAAATCCCATCCTCATAAAATATGCCTTCATTCGTGAAGGCTTACCATCCTCCGACCCATACAAGTACCAGAACTGCTCAGGTCGGGCAACTAGAATTTTCTTGTGAGGCCTGTTAGATTGCTCCCTGGCCTCTTTTTTTGATTCTTTATGGGCCCTCTTAGAAGCCTTCTTCCAGTTCTTTTTGTCTACCATATCCTCTTTGAGCTTTTCAAATTTTTATTTTTGGGCAGCAAACAAATTCTTTGTTGCCTCCCATTCCTCATCAAAATCCAGCTCTGATTCCTTATCAGATTCGATGCCCAATGCCTTCAACTCGGCAACTCTCGCTCTAGTTCTGGGTCATCGTTGAGATGCCCTTATGACTTTTTGCTTTGATCTCAGCTTTATCTGTTGTACCCTAGGGTGTGTTGGTGCAACTTTGTTTCCTGGTGTATAGGAGATTCAGGCTACTGAGCCTCTTCTTCCTCTATAGCAAATTGTTGCTCGATGGGGACTGCTTCTTCCTCCTGAGGTTGTTCGCCCTTACATCAACTGGAGAGTGCTCTGTCTCTCCCTCCTTACCTAAAATTTGAGGCTCTTCGGCCTCCATATCCTTCTCCTCCTCATCTCCTTTCTCTATAGATTGTTCTAAATTTTGAGGTTCCTCAACCTCAACTTCATCCTCCTGAAGTATCTATTCTATAGAAGGAGACGTGGAACAGGGCTGCTCTACTTCCATTGCAGCAACATCTCCCTATTCTATTTTTATATCAGTAGGGGGCACTTCTATTGCCCCATCAGTTTGCACTACCGCATCAACTTTGGTCGGTTGCTCGGCTCCTATTGGTCCACCCTGTAATTCTAATCCTACAACTACCAAATTATCTGGTACAATTCATGTATTTTTAGGGTAGCTTCCTTGTGAGACTCTTGAAATAGAGCCCGTTCTTCTTTAAACTTGGCTTCCCAAGTGGAAGCTTGCTCTCTCAAAACTTGTAGTTATTGCTGCAAATCCTCCACCTGGCCTTCTGGTGGTAAATCTCCCATGGCCACCTCCTGTTGAGGAGTTGGCCCATTAGAAATGTCCTATAAAATCTAGGCCAAGTACTCCTCCCTGTTAAGCTCATCGATTGGTGTATCCTCATCGGATGAGCTTGAAACCACCCTTGATGCCTTCATCCTTCTACTTCACATCCTAGTGGAAATAGGCATGAAAGGAGGGCTTGGTGGATCCTACCCTACCTCATCTTCGAATTGAGGGGTAGTAGGAGACAGAGCCTATCCTGCTTCCTCTCCAAATTGGGGAAAAATAGGGGATGAGGCTTGTCCTGCTTCCCTTGTATTTTTTGTAGGCTAGGATGTAGGCATCATCTCTTCTCGTTCTGTCACCTCTTGGGCTGACTATTCATTCTAAATTGGCACCTTCCCCTCTGCTTGTGCCCTTGTTACTGCACTAGTGCCCATAGTCTCCTCAATCATCACATTTCTTTGTGACTCTACATATCGTACCAGGGCCAAAATCAGGCCATGGTGAGCTAGGGCAGAGGTTGTACCTACTTGGTATCACCTGGCCTCATCTTTGAGGGCGCATGCAAGGTAATGTGGGATATTGATTTTATCCCCATGCAGGATGTGATTGAGAAAATGAAAGTGATTGGCATTCAGTGTAGAGTACCTACCAGAACATGTGAAGAAGTGGGTGATCTACTCAAAAACTGCCCTCTAGAGCTCGGGAATGTGTTGTTTAGGCAAGCCAATGTGCGTTAGGTGCTCGGTTGGTGCCCCAAAAATATCTGCGCATAGAGGGTAAGGTTATCCTCCTTGTATGTGCATTCCCCTATTAGAGGGAGGCCCGTAACCTCGATGATGTAATCCTCAGTGACTAGAATTTCTAGTCCCCGCATGTGCACGACCCCATCCTTCATTGATGCCATGAATTCATTTGCCACTATCGCATCCTGGCCCTGACTGACCAGTCGACAATAGTCCATCCATTCTGCAGCGTCAAACTATGTTTGAACATCTACAAAAATGCTCGAGCAGTTGGTAGGCTCGCTCTTCTTGAGGTCATGATTCTTCGATTTCCCCCATGCTTTTCCTTTAGTTCACAATTCACTTAGCGATGCTTCTGATTTCTCTTCGAATTGCTACTGTGCTTCACTTCTCTATTTTTTCTTTCTCTGAAGGTAGCTTCACAGTAGCTGGTAAGCAACTTTTAAAATAGTTACTTTCATGCATGCAGGTGGTTAATTACCGTAATCAATAGTGATTATGGTTATCCGTAGTAAATTTTCTTTGAGCATGTGCCTGATTGTGCGGAGGTGATAACCATAAATAGTTGACCAATCAGAGGCATGCCATGCAACACCATGCCAAGTGGGTTTGTTCAAGTGGTTAAGGCAATAATGGGGGGTTGTGCCGACACTTTTCCATAGACACACATGTTCATGAAAAAATATAGACAAAAAATAGAAAATTTAATCATGCACCTAAATTCGTTTTGTGGGTGTATATGCGTAGATATTCATGGTGCATCGCTATTGGTTGGTGTTTGATGATTGGGAAAATGCAATGGATAATGATGGCCATGGTTCCCATGCAATGAATTTTCTTCGACATGATTGGTTCTTGGTAGCTGCAATGTGGCTTATTCGAGAAATCCTACAAAATTCAAAATAAAAATTAGAAAAAATGTATCTCCTTGGGATGACAAACATCCCCTCCTTGAAATTTGGTTGATGTCAAATTTTAATTTTATCCATGATATATTTGACTTTGCACGTGCGTGGGGTGCTGACGTGGCTCGAGCCACATCCCAATGCTGACATGTTATTCTTTCAAGGTAAAAATGATCAAAAAATATGGAAATCAGTGCCTTTTTGTATGGAAATCAGGTACCTTCTTTTCAAATTATGGCATGTAGGTGCCTTGGAAATTGGAAATAGGCACCTTAGGAATTAGGCACTTTGCTTAACATGGGAAGTAGGCACCTTAGCAATCTGCTTCTCTAACATGGGAAGATGACCTTAGCAATCGCGCTTACTAACATGGGGTTATGTAACATGGGAAGTAGGCACATTTTTGCTAATTGTTGGGTGTCGTACTTATAAAATAAACTTTATACAAACTCAATTTTTTTACAATATGCTAAGAATATTTGGTGTCAGTTTCTTGAGAACTAGAAGTCGGGTGCCCTCCTAGAGAAACCAGGAATCAGGCATCGGTCTACAAAAAATGGGATGTAGGCGCCATCTTCGTAACATACTGGATGTTTGAATTATATAAATGGGAATCATGTGCCTTCTACCTTATAATGGGAATTAGGTACCTTCTATCGTACAATGGGAATCAGGTGCCTTCTATAAAATGGCCTTATAAGAATCGGCCTTCTTGACAATGGGAATCGGCTTTTCCCATCAAATACATAAAATTGGTGCTTCTCTTTTATTCAATGGGTGCTGAATTTTCCTTGTATATGTATTGTCAGGTTGATCAGGCCCTTCAGTGCTTCTGATTTGAAAAATAGGAACAAAATCAGCATCCACCCCTGAACTAGTAGTTGAGTGTTTTATTGTCCAAAAAGACCAATCCAAACACTCTTGTGCAGGTTCAGGTTTAGTATTCCCCTTTCTAAGTGGGGACTAGCTACTCCTACTACAAGAAAATTCTCCTAGAAATCTTGGAAGGTGCAGGTTCATGGATCCTGTGCTTGTTAGGCCTAGGTTTCCTAGGCTACCTAATAGCTGCACAAAGGGCATTGTTCTTGCAAAACAAAAACACAACTAAAAAAAGAGAAAACTTTGAAAGAATAATTGTCTTTGGGACTATGTGGACTAGGTCCACATCTTACTGACTCAAGATAAAATCAGAATCAACTAGGGTCTCCCCCATGCCTAATCTAGACTCAATCATGTATGCTTCAGACACATGGTATGGACGTAGGTGGTGGCCATTGACTGTTAAGGTAATGTTGTTATCATCTATTGTTTTGATCCTTACAGCCCCATTGTTGATGACTTCAGTCACTTCATATGGCCCCATCCAATGCTGCATGAGCTTGCCCTTCCTTTCCTGGAATCAAGAATCATAGAGTAATGCCCATTCTCCCACTTTAAGCTGCTTTGGCCTGGTGTGGCGGTCATGCCACTTGGCCCTCTATTTTTGAATGATCTTTATTTTCTGTAGAGCATCAAGGTGGTATTCATCCAGCTGATTAAGCTATTAAATTCATTCTTTCTGTGCATCATCCAGATTTATATTCAATTCTACAGTAGTCCTAAGTGTTTTGACTTCAAACTCTATAGGCATCATAGCACTTTTCCCATAGACTAACTGAAATGGTGTGAAACTAGTAGTAGTCTTCCAGGTGGTCCTGTAGGCCCACACTACTTCTGGTAATCTAGTAGCCCAATCCTTCCTATGTTGTTGCACTATCTTTGTCAGGATATTTTCCAACTCTTGGTTGGTCACCTCAACTTGCCCATTCGCCTATGGATGGTAGGGAGTGGTTTTGTTATGCCTGATTTTGTATTGTTGCATGAGTTCTTGGATCATCCTTGAAGTAAACTGAGGTCCTTGATCTATTGTGATCTCCCTTGGAACCCCAAATCTTGTAAAAATTGATGAATACAAGAATTCTGCTATAGTTTTCTCCTTTGAATCATGCAAAGCCTGTACTTCAACCCACTTAGTCACATAGTCAGTACAAACTAGGATATACCTCTTTCCTCCTGACTGTGGATTAATAGGTCCTACGAAGTCCATCCCCCATTTATCAAATGGTTCAATGTGAACATGTGGTTGGAGTGGCATCTCATCTCTGAGAGTAGGTCTACCCATCCTCTGACATTGATCACACTGGCTCACATGCTTGGCTGCATCCTTGAATAGTGAAGGCCAATAATAACCAACCTGCAACACTTTATATGCAGTCCTTTTTCCTACAAAATGGCCACCACAAGGTTCATCATGGCAAGCCTTCAGTATTTCAATTATTTCATCCCTAACAACACATCTTCTCATGATTTGATCAGGCCCTATTTTGAACAGGCACCCATCAATCCATGAGAAATCTACACTTTTCTCAATTAAAGTTTATTTTTCATGAGGTAAAAGTGTAGGGGATACTTTACCAGTGGCTAAATAATTAGCCATATCTACGTACCAAGGTATCTGATCATTTAGAGCAAACAAATGCTCATCTAGAAATTGGTCCTCTATAGTTGCATAGTCTGGAGGTGTCAATCTGGACAAGAAATCAGCTACCACATTGTCCTTTCCTGGCTTGTCCACTATTGTCACATCAAATTCCTACAAAAGCAATAACCATATGATAATTCTACCACTAATCCTAGGTTTGTTTGTCAAGTATCTGATCGTTGAGTGGTCAGTGTGTACAAAAACCTGATAACCTATAATGTAATGATGAAATTTGTTAAGAGCATGTATTACTACAAGAAACTCCTTCTCTATGATAGTATAATTGAGTTCAGCACCTATGAGGTTTTTACTAACATAATAGATGGCATAAAAATCATCACCATATTTCTATCCTAGTATTGAGCCTATTGCATTGTTAGATGCATCAACATATATGTGAAAAGGTATGGTCCAATTTGGACCTCTCAGTACTAGAGCAGTAATTAGTTTTTCCTTTAAGGTGTTGAATGCTTGTTCACATTCTTTAGTCTAGACAAACTCTGCATCTTTAGTTAACAATGTGGTAAGAGGTTTAGCAGTTTTGCTAAAGTCTGATATAAACCTCCTATAGTAACCGGTTGATCCTAGGAAACTATGGATATCCTTTTGTGTTTTGGGAGTAGGCAAGGTTTGGATGACTTCTATTTTCTTTCTGTCTACTTTGATCCCATCTGTAGAAATGTGATGTCCTAAAACTATCCCTTCCTGCATCAACATATAGCATTTCTCATTGCTTAAGGACAGGTTAGTTTCCTCACAATGTTTAAGTGTCTTTTCTAGATTTTCTATGGTAGTTTCAAAAGTTTCACCATATACAGTGAAATCATCCATGTATACCTCCATAGTCTCTCCAATCATATCTAAAAAAATGCTAAGAACTACCCTCTGAAAGGTGGCAGGTGCATTGCATAGACCAAATGGTAAAACTCGGTAAGCAAATGTCCCCCATGGACAAGTGAAGGTGGTTTTATCTTGATCTTCCTCCCCTATTTGGATCTGATTGTATCCACTGAACCCATCTAGGAAAGAAAAGTACTTCTTGCTTGCTAAGGTGTCAAGGACTTGATCTATGAAGGGTAAGGGGAAGTGGTCCTTCTTAGTTGCTTTTTTCAACAACCTATAATCAACACAAATTCTCCACTTTCCATTCTTCTTGGGCACCACCACTAATGGTGATACCCACTCACTATCTGAAATGGGGTAGATGAATCCAACTGTGAGGAGTTTTTGTAATTCTGCTTTGACAATTTCTTTCATAGTTGGGTTCATTCTCCTCTGTGGTTGTCTTACTGGTTTAACTTGGTCTTCCAGATATATCCTATGAGTATAGGTCTCAGGAGCTATTCCTCTCATGTCAGAATACTCCCAAGCAAAGGCATCTTGATGTTTTTCCAATGTTTGTTTCAGTTTGGTCTATTGTTCAACTATCAACTTGTTATCTATATTCAACATTCTACCAGGTGCAACTTCTATTTGCTGAATATGGTGGTCTTTTCCTCCTACTAATGGCAACTCAGGAGGAGGACATGAGGGTTCTCCCTAAAAAAAGTGAGATATCATCTTATCCTCATCACTTTCATCTTCCAAATCCTCAAGTGTCATGACAGGTTGGATCATTGATAGACCACCAATGTTTTGATTCTCATTCTCAGGTTCTCCCAACAAATCTGTAGACTATGTAGGTGGATGTATGATTAGTTTCTTTATATTCTGACCATATAAAATGGTCATTTTCCCATCTCTACAACTTATGTAAGCATCAACTATTGCCAGCCAAGGTCTACCTAAGATTAATGGGTATCCACCTAGTCCAGACTTAGATTGTAGCACTAAGAAATCTGTTGGATACTCCCATGCATCTACTGTAATAGTGATATCTTCCAGTATTCCTTTAGGGAGTACTATAGATCTATCTGCCAACTATAGCATAGTTTTAGTGGGCTTCAGATTAGTCAATTTTAGTTTTTGCATGGTCTCCTAGGGCATGACATTGATGGCTACCCCCAAATCTACTAGTGTGTTGGAAAGAACACAACCTTCTATTTTTATAGTCAGCATAGGGCTCCCTGGATCTAAGTACTTCTGGCTGTAGGTATTTCCTAACATGAGGTCAGCTAACTGACCTACCAAACTGATTGTTTTAGCTGGTTTCCTCCCTGGTTTCTTGAGGCACAACTCTCTTATGGCCTTTCCATAAATAGGTATGTCTCTGATGGCCTGAAAGAGAGGGATTGTGACTGTTAAGTTTTTTAAACTAGAGAGGATATCAAACTCTATTTGTATTGGTTTCTTGGGTTCCTACAACCTTTGTGGAAAATGTGGAACCTCCTCTTTGTTATGTACAAGTGTTGATTCTTCTTCTACTTCCTCTATAAGGGGTGATTCCCCTTTCTCTATTTCTATTGGTTCCTCTTCTTCTACAAGAGGAGTGACTTCTACACCTACTTGCTTTCCTGACCTTAACTGGATAGGATCACAATCTACCTTAATATTATACATAGGGTACATCTCATTTTCCATCTGATAGGCTGGCTGTTGTTTGTTGTTTGGGTTTGTTGTTGGTTGTGTTGGTAATTGAGGAGTCCTTGGAGCAGGAAGAGTAGGTAGACTTGGCTGTAGTGGAGCTAGAGCAGGATGTTATGGATACTGATTCCAAGCATTCTGGTTTCTCCACTGCTACCCAGGCTATTGGTATTGCATCCAAGGGTAAGGGTTGTAAGGATTTACCCCTTGGGGAAATGGATTCCAAGGTTGTTGCCCATACCAACCCATATTGGGTGGCTGGGCTTGACCTTGGTTTTGGTAATTGCTGCCCCCATAAGATGACATTCCTGATTGCATATTGTTACCCATAGGAGACTATTGTCTAGTTCCTCCTATTACCCATGAAGTATACCTCTGCTACTTCAGGTTCCTCTTTAGATTTCATTAATTATGGACACAACTTCATTTTATGATCCTTTTTACAGATAACACATACACAAACTTTGTTTTTTGGACACTCATTTCTAGGGTGTTTGCCTCTGCATTTAGGATAGAAGTAGGCCAATGCTACCTCATTCTCCTGCTTCTTTCTCTGAAGTAGAAGGGTATCCATTTGAAGAGCTAGAGATGATAACATCTCGCTCTTAAGGTCCTCAAGCATGTTGCCTATTTCTATTTTAGTGATAGTGGTTGACTACTTAACATTTCTAGGGGTCAACTTACCTTTTCTTCTTGAAAATTTTTGACACAACTATCGAATATCATCCATTTGATGTTGGTAAATATCTCCCCCAGAGATCATGTTTAAAGCTTCCAAGGATTCATTTGTCAGTCCTTTCAGAAAAATGCTTCTTAGGGACCTATCTCCTAGTTTTGAATGGGGTGATCTTTGCAAATTGAAGCTAAACCTATCCCAGTATTCTTCCATAGATTCCCCTTCCTTTTGTGTCATGTCTAGGACTTCCTCTCTTGCATCTCTTGCTCTGCCAAAATCTTGATACTGATCTAGGAAAAGTTTCTTCAACTATTCCTAGGTAGTTATCCATTTATCCCCCAAGCTGATGAACCAACGCAAAGTTGAATCATCAAGGGTGGAAGGGAATAATTTCAGTTTCTGAGCATCTATGGTGTAATCCACAGATCTGCATAAAACATCAAATTTAAATAGGAACAGATCTGGATCTTCTATTGGTAGTCCTCTAAAGGTTGGAAGGTGGGCAGGAGAGATGTGTTTCATCTTGTGATCTCCTCCTACCTCTCCTATTGGAAAACTAAAACTAGTGGATGTTTCCTCTAGATTTTCTACCATTCTATCCACTATTGGAGTTTCTACCCCTGTTGCATTCAAAGCAGTTATCAATGCTTCTAGTTCATTTCTTTTATCCTTCAGAAGGATGGATAAGTCAACATTTGAGATGGTTCCATCTAATACTACTTGCCAACATTCGACATTCAGTAGATCTTCCTCATATTGAACTCTACTTATCTTTGATCCTGCTCTAAGATTTTGTTGGATTGTTTTAGAAGGGTCCTGTGCAAATAGTGGGTGTTCCCACCAATGCATAGGTGGATATTGTGATGGTGAGAGTTTAGTCTCAGGTTCAGGTTCTATTGAAGCAGAAGGATTCTGAGAAACAACTTCTTTATTTTTGATAAAATGACCATCTGGTCCCCTATTCTTAGGTGGACTCATACAAAGTTTTAGATGAAGGTTTTTGGAGAAAACACTCTAAACTACTACAACTATGCTTCCTTCAGAATAAGAAATTATAATGGCTACTCCTCGACAATGGTGCCAAAATGTTGGGCAAAACATTGGTTAGTTTTTCTATGGTTCAATTAATTGCCTCCATTTAATTGTCAACCCGGGGTAGCTCGTAGTCTTGTGAGCAGCCGTGCAAAATATATGCTTATAATTTCTCCTTCAGAGATGAGTCCCTAAGATTTTGGTTTGGGGGGTGTTTTGATGTTCGTTGAAGTTTTAATCCTTAATTCCAAACCAATAACTTATCCTACGTCTATGAAAATAGGGCAGAATGCATTCAAAAACTAATTGCTACCTTGCTGGAAATCATAGAAAATAGGGGAAATAATTGGAAAGTAAATTAATCTATGAAAATAAATATAGAAAATAGGGGAAAGAAGGGAAGAACTCTGTTGTAAGTGGGCCCACGCTTCCAGTAGGTTCTGCCCACGTTAGATCTTCACCGGATGCTTTAGACGATTTTTACAGGAAAATACTCAAAAATTTTATTAACAATTGTAGCAAGAATTTACAAGAAAGTTTGGGGGTCTTCTTTAGGGGTGGCCTGCATATTTATAAGATATGCGGCCACACCCTATTACAATTCTCAAAACAAATCAGAAAATGATTCGCTTTTACAACTGCTTGCTTAAATGAAGGAATCGGGCAAAATATCAAGATATTTCAGCGTATTCTATTTCCAGAATACGTCTGATATTTATTTTACCCGATTTACATAAGTCGTTCATGTAGCAGCTAGAAAATGGGTGGCGAGTCATCTTTGACATTGTCCCTTGTCCGGTTTCAATGTTGGAATTCTTTTTATGCTGGTTGCTGAAGTTTCGCTCTGTTCTACCGACCACAGAGTCGTGCTGGAGTTTGGCGTTAGTGGAAATCAGGCGCCGCATCTGAAGAAGTCGGGAAGCAGGCGCCTTGTATGCAAAAGAAAGCAGCCTAATGGGAAGCAAGTACCTAACAAAAATAGGCACCTAATGGGAAGCAGGTGCCTAACGGGAAGTAGGCGCCTAATGGAAAGTAGGCACCTAACGGTTAAGTGTCGAACGGAAGTCAGGCGCTTCAAAGGAATTTGGGCACCTGACTTCATACTTCTCATCGATGTTCCGTAGGTGTTTTGCCTTCATAAAATTGCAAGTGCCAGGTCCGAGTGGGACCTCGATGAAAACATGCCAAAATGCAACAATTTCCACTAAATCTACACAAATTACACTTAAAGACAAATATTAGATAACATGCAAAATAAACTGTTAATTATATATATAATTTCCATAAAATATTTATATCTACAAGAATAAGTGCCGCACATTATAGGGAAAAGAGTACAAAAAATGAGCAATTATGTGGCTCATCACTTTGCACTTTGATGAACTTCTTTACTTTCTAATAAATCATTGTATCTTGTCCTTCATATGGCTACCTCTACCAATACTTCATGTATCTTAAATTATTTTTCAAGGTCAATACGATCTAAGTCTATTTGAATCTACTTTTTTACTGTTCTTTTATATTTCTTATTACTGCCAATGTCAAGGTCTAAGTGACCTACAATATTCAATATCAAGGTTTCTCTTCAAAACTTGAAATAATCCCTTTATGTCAAGGTCTTTCTTCAAGATCTACAAAAATTTCTTTTATATCAAGGTCTATCTTCAAGACTTGAATCCTCTATATGAAGATCAATTTCTTTGTGACTTAAAACTTCAATATTTTATAACTTTAACTAATCTTTGCTTTCTTAAAACTTACTTTAAGATAGATACATCAGTCCTTGATATATCCTTCTATTTTTCTACTTTCTATTGCACTTAGAAGATGAAATTCTTCTCTATTATTGTAGGAATCTTCCCATATTTTTGATAATCAATCTCTATTATGAATGTCTTAGGTCATACCTAAGATCTCAAACCTCTAATGTCAAGGTGATGTTAAATTTTCCTGATGTCTCGATCAAAATCAAGATGACTTGATTGTTCTAAATTCTTCAACTTTATTCTAATTTGATAGAAATTAGTGTCAAGGAATATATGTCCCTAAAATCCTTCTATCTGTAATTTCAAGGGTTGTTTATGTCCCTAAAATGATCAACTATCTTAAAGTTGATATGCCTTCCAATATAGATGAGTCCTTGTATTCACTAGCTATACTTCAATCGTGGAAAGAATCTATACCTGAGTCCTAGTCTTCACTAGTTATTATTTAATCGTGGAAAGACTCTATAGTTCCTGGTCTTCATTAGTTATTCTTCAACTATGGAAAAAATCTAGCCTTTATACTTACTATGACCTTATAAAAAGTCCAGATCTAACTCCCTTTAAAGTAGATAAACTTTAAATCTATTTTATCAAATTGGACAAAATAGATTTTTGTATGTATCTAAATAAATTCAACTTATGCAAGAAACTACTCACAATAGCTTTGATACCATTTATGTATTTTTAAGCCTTAATACTAACATACTCACAGGATAAATTCTACAGGATCAAATATAATATAACCACAATATAACAAGATCAATATAATGATGTAAGTAGAATAATATGAGAAAACTAATATGTATATCAAGGCTTATAGTATATCAAATAATATTTAGTAATAAACAATAATATGGATATAAGTAGCCTGAATAATACATGTACAAAGCATGTAGTACAACTTACAATATTAATTTCTCAAAATATATACAATCTTTATTACTCCACTTTCTCTTACATATATGATACTTGACACACAGATGCTTTGAAACTTGGATACTTGGATAATTGGATAAATTGATCTTCCTCTATGGAGTACTATATAGCCATAGTAGAATGAATCTTTGGATACTTGACTATTCCTTTCCATATGCCAAGTCTCATGGCCCTTGGCTTCTCTATATGACACTTGCATACTTGATGGACACATGACTATATTGTATACATATATAGACATGACTCTTGACCTTCACTTTACACACTACACTTGTGTACATATTTAAATTATATATTTGTACTCTTACATGTGAGATACTTGTGCACATAGACTCTTATTACACTCGCACACTCACTCACATGACACTTGTGTAGCAAGTGTGAACACTTAGTGGCTAGGCTAGGTTAGAGTTGTCGGCTAATTGTTTAAGTCGGCATGATATTTGTTTTAAATTTCTCTTCTATCCTCCTTATCCCTCCATTCCCTCCTATATTCCCTCTTCCCCCTTATCACTCCACCTCCTTTCCCCTTATTCCTCCAACCTCCCTTCATCTTCTCCTCTGACTTCCTCCCTTCCCACTTTTCCCCTAACCTCTTCTCCCTTTATATAAATTAGTGGTATATTCTTCATAGTTGGTTAGATAATGTAATTTGCTCTGCGAAATTCTGAAATAAACCATTATTTGTTAGTGCCACCTGGTCCGAATTTTAGATTTGGTATCAGAGCCAACCGAGCAAGCGTTCTGGGCATGAATCTCGAGGTCACACGATGATCCAAGCGGCGAGCGTGCTGGGCACGTATCTCGAGGGTGCACCGTGTTCGAGGAGTTGGGCGATCGGATCGAGGAGGTGGCAGAGCATAGAGCTGGGCATGCATTTCGAGGTGACACATGGTAGAGCAGTCGTAGAGCGAACAACTAGTGGACACGTAGCTCGAGGAGCTGAGGTGGACGCTGACGTGGCGGCAGCTGACACGTGGTGGATGTTGGGCGAGTGCTGACTGGGCAAGCAAGAGCTGACGTGGCAGGAGCCAGGAGCTGACGTGGCGAGCAGAGGTGGCGAGCTGACGTGGCGGTTGAGCGTGTGGTGACGTGGCAAAAATTGGTTTGTCCACGTGGCGAAAGCGGATTCGCCTGAAGCAGTTTACGTGGCGGACGCAGATTTGCCGAGGAGCAAGCATAGAGTTGGGGAGTGATTGCCCGAAGGCAATCGACGTTATATGCGCTCGCGCGCATATAAGAAGACACTTTGTCCTTCCTCCCATTGAATGTGGGATAAATCCACATTTTTTTTAAAAATTGCCACCCGTAGATGGTATAAGGAACAGGCGGTTCCTTTGTTCTCCAATCGAAGCGGGTAGCGTAGGTGGTTGAGACGCTTGCTTGCGGAAGAGAGGTCCCGGGGTCGAATCCCGTCGGGGTGAAAAAAAACAAGTTTTTTATTTTTTTTGTCATCGTCGGAAGCCGGAGGGTTTAAGAAGGCGGAGGTCTGCATTCCTCTCACCGGAGCCGCGTGGTGCAGCGGCTAGACCTTGCGGGTAGGAAGCGGAGGTCCTTAGGTCGAATCCCGTCGGGGATTTCGCAAAAGAAAAAAGGTTTTTTTTTATTTAATTTTTCATTATTTGTTTTTTAATTAAAGTTTTTAAAAATTATTTAATAATTTTTATTTATATTTTTTATTATGTTTTTTAAATAAACTTTTATTTAAAAAAAATAATTTAAAATATATATAGAAAATTGTTAAAAAATTTTAAGGGCTTTATTAAAACAAATTTTGGAAAATTGTTTAAAAAAATTAAAAGGGTGAAAAGTTTTTTTTGGCATCATTATTGTAACCCAGTGCATGCGGTGTAATTTTGGGTAGATGATTCGGTCATCTGGATGCTATTATGCATTGCTCTCTCTGTTGAGAAGAGAGACTTCTGATTCCTTTGACAGGAAAGTCCAGTAGAGTGGACTTCATATAGTGTTTTGTCGGTTGGAAAACCAAGTGATTGCACATCGAGAAAACCAGATTCTGGATACGAGGCAGATTCTGAAGATAATATCTTCGGGCAAAGAGTAGTTGAATCCGAGACGGTTGAAATAGTACCTGAAGGACAATCAAGTGACAGTTATACTCTTGCAGTGCCTAAAGTTGAAACGAGTGAGAGCTATACACCTCGCTCTCTTGATTCAGAACCAGAAGAAGCAGAAGCAGAAGCAGAGGAAAAAGAACCAGTGGAGGTGAAACCTGCAATTGAAGAACGAGTTGTTCTCAAAAGGCGTCTTGAGCCAGCAACGGCAGCAAAAGAAGTCATTATAATCAGTGACGACGAAGCAGACAACTTCACCTTTCCAGTCTTGGGAAATCCTCAAGAAGAAGAACGCCAAATCAGTGAGCATTTTAAGAAAGCTAGATTTGATTTAAATCAATGATCTATTTTGTACTTCTTTGTACAGCTTGTTTGAAGTTGAAATAAAATTTGCTTTCTAAAATGGCTTCCAATACTAGTTTACCAATCCTTGAGTTCAATGGTGGTGATTACGAGTATTGGTCAATTAAAATGAAAACTCTGTTGATTGGCAAAGGTCTTTGGGATGTGATTGAAGAGGGATATACTGAACCTTCAGCTGCTGAGTGGGCAGTTTTGAGTGGTGCTGATAAAAGGGCTAGAAAGGAAGCTCAGAAGAATAATTCTTTTGCCCTTTATCACATTCACGCCGCCCTTGATAAAAGTATTTTCCCTAGAATAGCTTCTTTTATAACTGTTGAATCTGCTTGGAATGCTTTAAAAGAAAGTTATAGGGGTAGTGACCAAGTCAAACAAGTTAAACTCCAAACCTTGAAAAGAGAGTTTGAAACTCTTAAAATGCAAGAAAATGAAAAGGTTGGTGATTACTGCGTGCGTGTGAAAGCCGTAGTAGATAAGATGGTCACTTTAGGAGAAGATGTAAAGCCTGAAGTTATAGTGAAGAAAGTGTTGAGGACACTTCTTCCTAAATGGAATTCAGTAGCCATCATTATAGAGGAATCTAAAGACCTAACTTCTCTGTCTTTTGAAACCCTCATTGGCTCACTTCTCTCACATGAGGAGAGATTACAGCCAACTCCTTCCACAAGTTATGGAGGAGATGATAAAGCCTTTGCTTCTCAAGAAGGCAGAGGTAGAGGTCGTGGCAGAGGAAAGTATAGAGGAAGAGGCAAAAATAATCAGAGAGGTGGAACTCCTAATAGAGGAGGAAATCAAAACAGAGGAGGATTCTCAAACAATAGTGAACAACAACAGAATAGAGGAGGACAACAAAATAGAGGGAAACAATCAGCAGAGGTAAAGGAGGAGATAAGTCAAAACAATCTTGCTACAATTGTGGCAAACTTGGCCATTATGCTCGTGACTATTGGACTAAGACTTCACAAGGAGCTAGTAGCGACCGAAGCGATCGGTTTGGAAACTTTGGAGAAGAGGAAGAGGCCACAAATCTCTTTCTCTCATATGGTCGAGCAGATCAGAACATGAATGATACATGGATCTTGGACACTGGGTGTTCAAACCATATGAGTGGCAAAGAAGAGCTCTTTGCTACTCTAAACTCCTCCTACAAATCCAACATCAAATTGGGAGATGATAAATCATTGGCAATTGAAGGCATTGGAGCTATGGCGGTTCCAACTAAAGAAGGAGTCAAACAAGTAAGTGATATCTATTATACACCCCATCTCCAACATAATCTTTTAAGTGTTGGTCAAATGTTAGAAAAGAACTACAAGTTGCTTTTTGATGAGGGTAAATGCACTATTTTTGATAAAAATAACAATAATAGAATCATTACTCAAGTGCCAATGACAAAGAATAGATTGTTTCCTTTAAAGTTTGGCCAGCCAGGGGGAGATAAGTTAGCAAGTGTTGCTATTTCCAATCCAAGTGTTCTATGGCACTTGAGATATGGCCATTTGATTTCTGCTAGTTTGAAAATGCTAACTTCCCAAGCCATGGTCACTTGGACTTCCTAAAGTTCAGGATAGTAAAGAAGTCTGTGAAGGGTGTGCTCTTGGGAAGCATGCCAGATCAAAGTTTCCTCATGGACAAGCATGGCGGGCCAGCTATCCACTCCAGCTAGTGCATACCGACATCTGTGGTCCGATGCAGACACAGAGTCTGGGTAACAACTCTTACTTTCTACTCTTTATTGATGATTATACTAGAATGTGCTGGATATATTTTTTGAAACATAAGGATGAAGCATATGAATGCTTTATCGATTTCAAAACAAGAGTTGAAAGTGAGAGTAGATATTTTGTAAAATGTCTTCGATCAGATAGGGGAGGAGAATACTCCTCTAATGAGTTTGTGAATTTCTGTAAGCAACATGGCATTAAGAGGCAGTTCACTGCTGCCTACACTCCACAACAGAATGGTGTCGTAGAGAGGAAGAATCGCACCATTGTGGAGATGGCAAGGTCTATGCTTTAGACGAAGCATTTGACTAATTCATATTGGGCGAGATGCAGCCAGGACCGACGTATATATCTTGAACAGAAGTCATAATTCAAGTTTGGAAGGACGAGACACCTTACCAAGCTTGGTATGGTAAAAAGCCAAATGTTAAGCATTTCGAGTGTTTGGCTCGCTGGCCTATTCTCACATTCCTGATGAGCTTAGGAAGAAGCTCGATCCAAAGAGTCAGGCATGTATCTTTGTAGGATACTGTGAGAATACAAAAGCTTACAGACTCTATAATCCCCGGACTAGAAAGTTTGTGATTTCTAGGGATGTGATTTTTGATGAAGGGGGAGAATGGGGTAAGCCCCAAATATTCAGTGATGTTGAATCCACTGATGTAGTTTCTCAGCAGGTGCAACAACAGACACCACAGAAAGGAAAGCAGTCTCCTCCCGATCCAGGTTCATCTTCTGATTCCTCTTCTTCACCAAGTCCTTCTCCACAGCGATCCGTACGTTCCTCACCAATGGACATTGATTCTCCATCCAGAGGTAAGAGAACTCTACAGTATCATCCATCATCTCAGATGTTGGATAAAATTTTTTCAAGAAGATACACTAGGAGTCAAGCTAGTGAAATGGATTCTGTTTTACATAGATTAGAAAGTATGCACCTGTATGGTGATGATGTCTCCCAGCAGGAACCTAGGGGAGATCAAGTTAACTATGCTTTGTTAACTAGTGCACAGCTTGAACCTTCTAGTTATGAGAAGGCATGTACTCAAAAAATTTGGCAAGATGCCATGAAAGAGGAGATAACCTCTATAAAAAACAACGACACTTGGGAGCTGGTAAAGCTTCCTAAAGGCAAGAAATGTGTTGGATGTAAGTGGGTCTACAAGACCAAGTTTAATGTTGATGGTAGCATTGAAAGGCACAAGGCGAGACTAGTTGCAAAGGGATTCACTCAGAAATATGGAGTTGATTATGAAGAGACTTTTGCTCCTGTAGCCAGACAGGAGACTATTAGAACAGTTCTTGCCTTAGCTGCAAATAAGGGATGGAAAGTCCAACACATGGATGTGAAAAGTGCATTTCTAAATGGTTACTTGACAGAAGAAGTGTATGTTGAGCAACCACAAGGATTTGAAGAGAAAGACAAGGAACATCTTGTTTACAAACTGAAGAAGGCACTTTATGGCCTCAAGCGGGCACCACGAGCTTGGTACTCACGCATTGATGGGTACTTCAAAGAATTTGGGTTCACCCGAAGTAGAAATGAACCCACCCTTTACTACCTACAGCAAGGAAATGACATCCTCATAGTTTGCTTGTATGTGGATGATCTCATATTCATGGGTAGTAATGAAAAAATGAATATGGAGTTCAAACACTCCATGATGGAGCGGTTTGAGATGAAGGATCTTGGCTTAATGCACTACTTCCTTGGAATGGAGGTTCATCAATCAGATACAAGGATCTCCATCTGTCAACATAAGTATGCTCGGGACATGCTTAAGAAGATTGCTATGGAGCATTGCAAACCGAGTTGCAACTCCGAGTTGGACATGGGATCCAATTAAGCAAAGATGATGGAGCATCAAAAGTTGACGTGACCACTTTCAGAAGCATGGTTGGGAGTTTGATGTTTCTCGCCAACACCAGACCTGATATTCAGTATGTTGTTTCTCTTGTCTCTCGATTTATGTCTAACCCTTCTGAGTTGCATTTGCAGGCAGCTAAGAGAATTCTCAGATATGTAAAGGGTACATGGGATTTTGGAATCCATTACCATAAATGTAACACTATCAAGCTTGTAGGCTTCAGTGATAGTGATTGGGGTAGCAACATTGATGACAGAAAATCAACCTCAGGGAACTGTTTTAGTCTGGGATCGGGACTAATAACTTGGAGTTCCAAGAAGCAGACAGTAGTAGCACTATCTTCAACAAAAGTTGAGTATATAGCGGTCACTCATGCTAGTACTCAAGCTCTATGGCTACGAAAGGTATTAGAAGAAATTGGAGAGCAGCAAAGTGGTCCAACAAGGATATTCTGTGACAACATTAGTGCCATTCAGTTGGCATACAATCCTGTCCACCATAGTAGATCAAAGCATTTTGATATGAAGTACCACTTCATAAGAGATATGGTGGAAACTGAAACTGTTGAGCTTCACTATTGCCACACTTTGGAGAATGTTGCGGACATCTTCACCAAGGCGCTGGCTAAAGCTCAATTTGTAAAGCTGAGAGACTGTCTTGTCAGTCCTCTCACCTTTAAGGGGGAGAATGTAGCAAGTGTGAACACTTAGTGGCTAGGCTAGGTTAGAGATTGTCGGCTAATTGTTTAAGTCGGCATGATATTTGTTTTAATTTTCTCTTCTATCCTCCTTATCCCTCCATTCTCTCCTTTATTCCCTCTTCCCCCTTATCACTCCACCTCCTTTCCCCTTATTCCTCCAACCTCCCTTCATCTTCTCCTCCGACTTCCTCCCTTCCCGCTTCTCCTCTAACCTCCTCTCCCTTCATATAAATTAGGTGTGTTTTCAATAGTTGGTTTAATAATGTAATTTGCTCTGCGAAATTCTGAAATAAACCATTATTTTGTTAGTGCCACCTGGTCCAAATTGTATAACTTGTGCATTTCCTTTTAAATTTTTACATAGAATATATTTTTTTTATTTTTTTTTGTGGCAAGGTAAAAAAAACCCCCCTTTTTAATTTTTTAAATAGAAGGTATTTAAATATTTTTTGGAATTATAAGTTGTAGTTTATTCTTATGTTTTACAAAATTACTTCTACAATCATACTAACATGTTTGTGCTTTCAAGCATGGGCTCTAACGATATTGCTAGCTTTACACCTAAGCATATTATTGAAGGAATAAACTACCATATTTGGGAGCCTAGGATGAGGGAAAAATACCAAGTGAGGCAACTTTGGAAGATCATGAACAAGGAGGAGCCACAACCCCAAAATGGAAGAGCACTTGAATCATGGAATGTAAAAAATCAACAAGCCCTTTCTATGTTATTTAGGGTTGTAAGTTATAACATATTGATGCATATTTCTAATTTTTCATTTGTGTATGAAGCATGGGATAAGTTAAAAACCATTTTCACAGGGTCAAACATGGGTAGAATTTTTTTCCTCCTTCCAAAATTGCTTAACATAAAAATATCATGTGAAGAATCAATTGTAATATACCTAGATAAAATGAGGTAAATAAGGACACAAATACTTGCATGTAGTTGTGAATGGGTGAATGAAAACTCTTATGCTTCATTTTACTTAGAAATCTCACTAAAATGTTCAAGGACTTTGTGAATGTCCTCCATATGAGATTTGATCATGAAGACAATCTACCTACACTAGTAGATATTTCCAACCTACTTGTTCAAAATGAATAAAACATCAATCTATAAGAAGGTACAAAGGTAAGTGAAGGACCCTAACTCTACTTATATTTCCTTGATTTTTCATAAAGGCAATAAACCTAGAAAGTGAAACAAAGGCAACTGCTTTAAAGGTAAGAATTAAACTAGTTCTTCAAAACCAAAGTTTGAGAAAAAATCAAAAAGCAATAATCCTAAATTTAATGGTAATTGTAACTTTTGTGGTATTTTTATCCATAAATAAAATTATTGTTACAAGAAGGCAACCTCTAAAATATAAAGAGCTAGAAGGCAGATAAGAAAACTAATAATGTTGCTTTAGTTTATGCATTGAATTCCATTCATAATAAAATATACCATAATTATTGGATTATTGATTCAGGATGCACTAATCATATGTGTAGACACCAAAACAGCACCAATCCGATTATGTGACTACAAACACTGATCACATTAACACACACAGCCCCCAGGGTAGCCCTCAGAGGTTAAACAGTGGTTCTAACCACTTACACAACAGTTTTGCAAGTCAAAAATCAATTTGGCACCTTTTAGACACTTTATTTCTTATTCGTCCCACCCAGGGACGAGTGCAAATTTGTACTCGTCCTACCTAGGGATAAGTATGGATTTATACTCGTTTCACCCAGGGACGATTATTAGCGCTCGCTCCGGGGTGGGACGAACACCAGGTTTGACCAGCAAAAAGTCAGACCTCAGCGCATGACAACTCAGAACTACCACTCAGCTTTTCATGCATGACATAGGAGTGCAAGTGATTTTTCTAAAACACACAAAGACATGCACGAGAGGCGGTTAAGAAGCCCTTGATCAAGAAGAAGTCTTCTCTTCACAAACAAAAGCATTCATGCAAAGAAACACTTTTGCATGTTAATTCAAAGAGACCCCTTGGGTCTATAAAATGGTGAGTTTCCTCACCCAAAAGATATACAGAGAAGAAGCATTTTGAGCGACGAAGTGCTGCTAGTTCACTTATTGGCGATTTGTGCTTTCATAATCGTGGTATTTCTTTTAGTTTCATGTTTATGCTTCTGTCAAGTTTTTCATTTCATTTAGATTCATTTCAACCATCGTTAGATTCATCTTTTATTTTTTATACACAGGTGCTACTGACTTTCTTGTTTGTTTCTTTGAGTGCAGAGTTGCGAGCATTAGAGGAGCGGCGAGGAGTCTACCTTACCAACGCAAGCGACGGCAACATTTGGCCCGCCCATTCCAAACGTGGGCATGCGGAAGGAGGAAGACTAAGTCACAAATTGTAACAAAGACCAATTTAACGCTCCTAGCCCCTAAAAATGGAGGAGACGTCTATGTAACCGAGGATAAGAAATTTGAATAAAGAGGGCTGTGATTTCCTTACATATTTTCTTTCGTCTCCAATTTATCTCCTTTCCTTGTTTTTGTGCATAGGATTAAAGCGTTATATTTCATCTTATATTGCATAATTACAGTTTTCCATTTGTTTCTGAAATCTCGTGCTTTCAATGGCGATCACGGTGGGACTTCTGTCCTCTGTTTTTTATATTCTCACAATGACACTGAGAGGGGGGGGGTGAATCAGTGTAACTACTTAAAAACTTAAATCTGCAACTTTTAAAACTAATAATGCAAGCTTGAAACTAGATAATGCAAGTATCACACAAGAGCATCACACAACACAGAATTTACGAGGTTCACCGATGTGGCTACTCCTCAAATAATGACTGTTTGGACTTCAATCCAAATCCAGTCTTTGCAAGGATTCAATATTTACAATTGTTTACCAAAGACCCACTGGAAGGAGCACCAACCCCTGATTTATCTCGCCGCAGAAGATAGGAGCACCAACTCCTTTTACCAAGCACCCACTTGGATTTCAATTTTGCAAGATAAATGGACATAAAAATGCCTTCTCTTTTGCAAGACCCTTACTGGTCTACAGCACATACAAAAATCTCACAGAAGCATAGAGAGAATTGTTAGAGACTCAATATCTTCTCGATCTAATCTAAAACCTTTCTCTTGAATATTCAATAGAATAGCAGTGTTTTGATCTAAGGCTATTTTCTTACAGCACCCTTACTAACTGAGACCTTTTAAAATGCACAATGAAAACACAGTCACAGTAACCTTCTCACTATGCCAATTCGATCCTTTTATTCTTGATTTCTTCGAACGGCTCAATTTCAAACGGTTTAACTTTCCCTCCAACTTTTCATGCATTCTCGACTGTAATTGACGTGTCAAATCCTTCTCTGACCTGATCCGCCTTTTAGCCGCTTTCTTTCTGACATTCTGACGTTCTGACAACCTTTTTCTCTGCACAGTCTGACATTCTACTCTGCTGGAACTGACAACCCTTCTGCGTGTTTCGATGCTCTATTATCTCTTCGAAACTGCTCTTTAAATTCTTTTGCACTTTATTCTAAACGGTGTCAATCCTTCTATTCTACCCGTTACTTTCTTGTGAGTCAAGCACAAGCATCGAGAATACTGTATCACGGCCCTGCAACAGCCGTTCTACATTCAATGCATAGTTCCGTGGCAACTCTTTGTAACTGCCACCTTTGCCAGCCATGCTGCAACACGGCCCTGCAATGACCGTTCTTTTCTTAATTGCAATGCTTCGTAACTTTCCTTTTAACTTCAGTTAACTACAGCATGAATTTCTCCTATGCATTCTCACCACCTGTCACTTGGAACTGCAGATCTGACTCCAGTTAACTTTTCGTAACTGGCGCCTTTTTGACACCTGTCACAATGCATGTATCTTTGACTTTTTCCCGCCAAAACATTACCTGTCGCGATATCGCGACGTTTTCCACTTTGCTGACGTCATCCTCAACTTTGTCGTGATATCGCGACACTGTCGGCTTCCTGAGGCTTCTCTGGCAACTTGTCGCGATATCGCGACATTTTTGGTTTTGCTGACGTCATCCTCTAAGATGTCGCGAAATCGTGACGTTTCCTTCATGAGGCTTCTCGGAAACATGTCGCGATATCGCGACATTTTTTGTCTTGCTGACGTCATCCGCTAAGGTGTCGCGAATCGCTTTTCTTTCTCTCTCTTGTCGCTCGACGTTTCTTGCAATGGCTTTTCTCACCCTGTCGCGATATCGTGACAATTTTTAGTTTTGTCTGACGTCATCTTCATAGATGTCGCGAAATCATGACGTTTCCAGCTTGCAATGGCTCTTCGTTCACCATCGTCAAAAAAATTTTGACGTCATCTTCATAGATGTCGCGAAATCGCGACGCTTCTGGCCTCCGTACAATTTTTACTCCATGCAACCGCGAAAAACCTTACATGTAGCGAAATCGCTACACCATTGTTGCCTTAGCATTTTTCTTTGCTGCTTGCTAGTGAAACTCCGACGTGTAGCGATATCGCTACACCTTTCCAACATGTGTTTCTAACCTGTAGCGAAATCGCTACACCTTCGCATTATGCACTTTTAACCTTGTAGCGAAATCGCTACACCTTTTTACCTTGCACTTTCAACTGTAGCGATAATCGCTACACCTTCTTTCTTTCTCTCCCGTAGCAAAATCGCTAACCTTTTACCTTGACTTTTAACTTGTAGCGAAATCGCTACAACTCTTGCACTTGCATTTTGACCATGTAGCGAAATCGCTACTTCTTTTCACCTTGCAACTCGAAACTGTATCTAAGTCGCTGCACTTTTGTCCTTAGTGTCTCAAGCTTGTAGCGAAATCGCTACGCTTTTCTTACTTGGTGCTTTTTCTTTGCTTATGCTGGCGAAACTCAGACATGTAGCGAAATCGCTACAACTTCTTCATCAACTTTCTCTCTCCTCCGATGTGTCGCGAAATCGTGACATTTTTCATCCTTGGTGCCTTTGCTTCAAACTTGTCACGAAATCGTGACAGTTTTCGATTTGGCTTCTTTCCTTCCAAGATGTCACGAAATCGTGACATTTTTCCTTGCACATTCTCTCTCCTCCGATATGTCGCGAAATCGTGACATTTTTCAATGCACTTTCTCTCTCCTCCGATATGTCGCGAAATCGTGACATTTTTTCCTCCTGAATGTCAGGAAATCGTGACATTTTTTATGACATTTCTCTCTCCTCGGATATGTCGCGAAATCGCGATAGAAAACATGTCGCGATATCGCGACGCTTTTCTTCCTTGTCTTTTTCTGCAAATTTCTGGATCTGGGTCCCCTCTGTTTTTCTTGAGATTTTCTGCACTTGATCTGACTGACCTCTGAACTGCTTCAACTGCATCACTCTGTTTGTGTTGACAACAATTACAATCCTTTTGCATCGCTTTTGCTGCACCTTGCTCATCAATCTCCCCTTTGGAATTGTTGGCAACACTTTGTAGCCTTGCTCAAATTCTTCTCCCCCTTTGCCAATAATGCCAAAGGGCTGCCGCAGACTCCCCCGAGTCTATGCACAACATTCTCGAGCATAAATAACTTGAATGCTCCCCCCGAGAATGTATTTCCCATAGCTAGTCGCTGCTTGGGAAGTGTGACTACTCCCAACTTCTTCCGAAGGTATTCAAATACTTCCTTTGGTAAAGGTTTGGTGAATATGTCCGCTACTTGCTCTGTAGTGGGAACAAACTCCAATCCGACCTCTCCTTCCGCAACCTTATCCTTCAAGAAGTGATACCGGATTGCAATATGCTTGGTGCGGGAATGCATTACCGGATTCTTTGAAATGTTGATTGCACTAGTGTTGTCACATTTGATCGAAATGGGCTCATTGAAGTGAATTCCTAGATCTTTCAATGTTTGTCTCATCCATAGTATTTGTGTACAGCATGTAGTAGCTGCAATGTATTCGGCCTCGGTCGTGGATAAAGAGACCGATTCTTGCTTCTTACCGTGCCATGCAACCAATTTGTTTCCAAGAAAGAATGCTCCTCCACTTGTACTTTTTCTGTCATCAATGCATCCTGCCCAATCAGCATCATAGTATGCAAAGAGAGTGAAGTCTTTTCCTTTTGGATACCACAGCCCATACTCCATAGTACCTTTGAGATACCTAAAAATCCTTTTCACCGCTGTCACATGAGTCTCTTTTGGACTAGCCTGAAATCTTGCAACCATGCAAACAACTTGTAAGATATCCGGTCTAGTGGCTGTCAAATACAGCAGGCTCCCAATCATTGATCTGTACATTGTTTGATCAACATCCAAAGATTTATCATCCTTGCTCAACTTGCAGCTTGTTGTCATGGGGGTGCTCACCGGCTTACTATCTTCCATAGTGAACTTTTTCAGCATTTCTTTCACATATTTAATTTGAGAAATAAAGATCCCCTTTTCGGTTTGATTAACTTGTAATCCAAGGAAATATGAAAGTTCACCTATCATAGACATTTCAAACTCTTTCAGCATTTTGTTTGCTATGTCTTTGCATGATTCATCATTGCTACTCCCAAAAATTATATCATCTACATAAACAACTAGAACAATGAAATTGCCATTTTCAGTTTTCACATATAAATTGCTATCCACCATACCTTTCTTGAATCCTTGCTTAGTGAGATAGTTGTCCAGCCTTGCATACCAAGCTCTAGGTGCTTGTTTCAAGCCATACAATGCTTTCTTCAGCTTGCAAACAAAGTCAGGATTATCACAAAGTTGAAAACCATCATGCTGTTCAATATATACTTCTTCTTCAAGATTTCCATTCGGAAATGCTGATTTTACATCCATCTCGATAAACCTTGAAGTTCTTATGAACAGACTAAAGCCAAAAATAGTCTTATTGCTTCAAGTCTGGCCACGGGTGCAAAAGTCTCTTCAAAATCAATCCCCTCAACTTGGGCATATCCCTTACGGACTAATCTTGCTTTATTCCTTACCACCCGTCCATCTTCATTCGACTTTGTTTCTAAATATCCATTTAGTACCAATTATGTTTTTATTTTCAGTGCCTTGGTACTAATTCCCAGGTTTTGTTTTTCTCAATTTGATCTAGTTCTTCATTTACTCGCTTCCATCCAGCTTTTCATCCGTGCTTGCTTCAATAATATTCTTGGGCTCAATACTCGGATAATAGAGAATAGTTATTTACTACTCTTCTTCTTGTCCGAATGCCAACCGTAGGGTCCCCAATAATCTGCTTCTTTGGGATGATTTTTCTCGCCAACCGCCCGTTCCGTATTTTCTATTTTCATCTCTTTCTAAGTCCTCTCGAATCTGATTTCTGTCTCTCTTCTTTTTCTTGATCTTCATCTTCTTCAATAAATTCTTCATAGGTTGGGTAGTTTTCATTATTGCTGATTTCTTGTTTCCCGCCTTCATCAACCTTCACATCCGCACTCTCCACTATTTTCTTAAGTCTTTTGTTGTAGCATGTATAGGCTTTGCTTTTAGTTGAGTACCCAAGGAATATTCCTTCATCAGCTCTGTCTTCAAACTTGCCAAGATTGCTTTCAGTTCTCTTAATGTAACACTTGCTGCCAAACACTTTGAAGTATTTTGCCATAGCCTTTTTGCCAAACCACAGCTTCATATGGTGTTTTGCTTTCATGCGGCCTCAACATACACCTATTCTGAATATAGACTGCAGTATGGACTACCTCTTTCCAGAACCTGTCAGCAATTTTGCTCTTTGTTAACATGGTCCTTGCCATTTCCTGTACAGTTCTGTTCTTTCTTTCAACTACTCCATTCTCGCTGAGGTGTTCTTGCCGCTGAGAACTCGTCTTCTTATTCCATGTTTTTCACAGAATTCAGCAAACTCATTTGAAATAAACTCTCCTCCTCTATCAGATCTCAAACATTTAATTCTTTTTCCAGATTGATTCTCAACAAGATTTTTGAAGGTTTTAAACATCTCAAAGGCTTCTGACTTCTGTTTCAAAAAGAGTACCCATGTCATTCTGGAAAAATCATCAATACACAGCATAAAATATTTGTATCCATTTATGCTTTCTGTCCTCATGGGACCACACAAATCAGTGTGAATCAGTTCTAGTGGCTTGCTAGTGAAATACTCTTTTGCTTTGAAGGTAGATCTGGTTTGCTTCCCCTTTTGGCATGACTCACAAATGTTGTTTGATGGTTTGCCAATAGTGGGTATGTCTCTTCATCGCTCTTTTCGAGCTGATTTTTACCAGATTATCAAAGCTTATGTGACCGAGTCTTTTATGCCACAGCCAGTTTTCTTCTTCTCGTCCAACCAAGCAAGCTCCCTCTGAAGTCTCCGAGAGAGTATACAAATTTCCAGAAGTTCTCAGTCCAGTGGCTATTAACTTTCCATTTGTTGTCTTTCTTACTTCACAGCCCTCCTTGAAAATTACTTCATGACCTCTGTCACAAATCTGACTTACACTCAGTAGGTTATGTTTCAGTCCTACCACAAAAAGAACTTCCTTAGAGTTGATTTTACCGTCACTTAACTTAACCGATCCTTTACCCACTATCTTTGCTCCATCATTGTTTTCGAATTTCACAGAACCACCTTCGTATGTCTGCAGCTTATCAAACTTCTGTTTGTCTCCTGTCATGTGACTGGAGCATCCACTGTCTAGAATCCAGGGAGCAGATTTATTCTGTGCTTTGAGAGCTGTTTGAACGATCAGGGATTCTTTGTCTTTCTTCGGTTGTCCCTTTTCTTTCCACTGAGTTTTGACAGCAGATCTGGTTACTTTCTTCACCTTCTCCCTTTCATTTGCTTGTGACAGTTTTTTGGGAAATTTTCTGTATCTGTTTTGATCCAACTTGATTGATATTTTCTTCCCTAGTATTTATTTCCTGCAAAAGAGCTATGACAATTTCTTGCAATATGGCCGAAGTTATGGCAGTTATAACATTCTACAAACATAATCTATCAAAGGTGAAAAATTATTTCTGCTAGTGAAATTTCTTTGTTCTATATTATATCTACAACTAGAAATTTTATGACCATATGCATTGCACTTAAAACAATAACCAGAAAAGGAACGAGTGTACCTGGGAAATGGATGTTGCCATGTGGAGGTAGGAGCCATGGGTCTTCTTCTTCTTTGATGAGAGACTTTGGTGAATCCATCATTTGCAGCACTCCTTTCGAGCTTGGATTTGTTGTTTTCTTTTGCATGATACGGTTTATCTTGATCAACTCTAATCTTGTCTTTATTATTTACTGGATCTACTATTACAACCTTTGAGTCCTTTGAGGTTTCTCCTTCATCAAAGCCCAAGCCAAATTTGATACCCGTGGGCCTTTGATTATTCAACATTTTGTTCAGCTTTCGTAACCTGTCTTCAAATTTTTGATGACAACTCGCTTTCCGATTCATTTCTTCTAGTCGTAGCCTTAATCCAACTATTTCCTCTTCCAGCTTATTGCTCTCATTTATTTTCACGATCAGCCGAGCTTCAACATCTTCAGACCTTTTCTTGTACTCTTCAGTTTGTACTTTCAAACTTATTATTACATTGTCGGCCTCCTCAAATTTTCTTGTAATCTTTTTATTTCTTTTCCTTTCTCGCACTTAACTCTTCAAGAGCAAGGAACTAACTCACCTTCCAGATCAATCTCAGCCTCATCTTCTAATTTTTCTTCACACTCCTGTGTTTCCTCAGTTGTTTGTTCTTCAAAAGCCATGAATAGGGCTTCACCAGTTTCTTCTTCTGATTCCTCACTGGAACTGTCTTCAGAAGAATCGATATTCTGGGAAATGAAACTCTTCTTCTTGAAGTTTCTTTTTCTAAACTGCGGTTTCTTTTTCCAGACATTTCTTTCTGGATATGTTCCTTCATCATTTTTATTTTTCTCCTTCATTGGGCATTTTGTCGCAAAGTGCCCGATGCCTCCACAGCTTAAAACATTTGAACGACAACTTACCTCTCGTACTTTCCTTTTCCCTTTACTAATTTCCTAACAAAGTTTGCTTCATTTTCATCTCGCAGATTCTTCTTCCTCTCGACTCTTGTTTAGATTTTACATTTTTCTCGTGCTTGGAAGGTCGCTTCTCTCGTCGAGGGCTTAGTTTGTCCAATCCTCATTTCATATGTCGTTAGAGAACCATGCATTTCATCCATACTAAAAAATTTAAATCTTTTGCTTCTTCTATGGCATAAACCTTTGCATCAAACCTTTTGTTGAGAGTTCTCAGTACCTTCTTCACAACAACTGCATCTTCCATTTCTTCCCCAAGTCCTCTTATTGCATTGATGATTCCGTTTACTCTCAGCATGTAAGCTTCTATGTTTTCATCATCGGTCATCTTTAATGCTTCGAACTGGGCACGATGTGTTTGCAGCTTAGCTTCCTTGATTTTGTTGTCTCCTTCATGAATGCTTTGCAGTTTGTCCCATATGTCTTTAGCAGATTTGCAGTTCATGATGCGTATCAACTCACTGTCGACCAATCCACACATAATCGCATTCTTGGCTTTCGAGTTGTTCTCAAACTTTTTCTTTTCAGCAGCATCTGTTGGAGGAACAAGTGGGAGTGGTGTATCCATTTTCAACAGATTCCCAAATGTCATAACCCAATGCACAGAGATAGGTCTGCATTCTGAGCCTCCAGAAAGAATAGTTTGTTCCATCGAACAGAGGAGCTTTGTTAGAAGAGAAACCTTCACCACCGGCCATTGTATATCTCCCAAGAACACCTTAGCTGATTAAGCTTGTGCAGGTGCCCTGCTCTGATACCAATTGATATTCTCACAATGACACCGAGAGGGGGGTGAATCAGTGTAACTACTTAAAAACTTAAATCTGCAACTTTTAAAACTAATGATGCAAGCTTGAAACTAGATAATGCAAGTATCACACAAGAGCATCACACAACACAGAATTTTACGAGGTTCACCGATGTGGCTACTCCTCAAAGAATGACTCGTTTGGACTTCAATCCAAATCCAAGTCTTTGCAAGGATTCAATATTTACAATTGTTTACCAAAGACCCACTGGAAGGAGCACCAACCCCTGATTTATCTGCTGCAACAGATAGGAGCACCAACCCCTTTATCCAAGCACCAACTTGGATTTCTATTTTGCAAGATAAATGGACATAAAAATGCCTTCTCTTTTGCAAGACCCTTATTGGTCTACAGCACATACAAAAATCTCACAGAAGCATAGAGAGAATTGTTAGAGACTCAATATCTTCTGATCTAATCTAAAACCTTTCTCTTGAATATTCAATAGAATAGCAGGTTTTGATCTAAGGCTATTTTCTTACAACACCCTTACTAACTGAGACCTTTTAAAATGCACAATGAAAACACAGTCACAGTAACCTTCTCACTATGCCAATTCGATCCTTTTATACTTGATTTCTTCGAACGGCTCAATTTCAAACGGTTTAACTTTCCCTCCAACTTTTCATGCATTCTCGACTGTAATTGACGTGTCAAATCCTTCTCTGACCTGATCCGCCTTTTAGCCGCTTTCTTTCTGACATTCTGACGTTCTGACAGCCTTTTTCTCTGCACATTCTGACATTCTACTCTGCTGGAACTGACAACCCTTCTTCGCGTTTCGATGCTCTATTATCTCTACGTATTGCTCTTTCAAATTCTTTTGCACTTTATTCTAAACGGTGTCAATCCTTCTATTCTACCCGTTACTTTCTTGTGAGTCAAGCAAGCATAGAATGTATCACGGCCCCGCAATGCCCGTTCTACATTCAATGCATTAGTTCCGTGGCTACTCTTTGTAACTGCCACCTTTGCGGCCATGCTGCAACACGGCCCTGCAACAACCGTTCTTTCTTAAATGCAATGCTTCGTAACTTTCCTTTTAACTTCAGTTAACTGCAACATGAATTTCTCCTATGCATTCTCACCACCTGTCACTTGGAACTGCAGATCTGACTCTGGTTAACTTTTCGTAACTGGCACCTTTTTGACACCTGTCACAATGCATGTATCTTTGACTTTTTCTCGCCAAAACATTACCTGTCGTGATATCGTGACGTTTTCCACTTTGCTGACGTCATCCTCAACTTTGTCGCGATATCGCGACACTTTCAGCTTCCTGAGGCTTCTCTGGCAACTTGTCGCGATATCGCGACATTTTTGGTTTTGTTGACGTCATCCTCTAAGATGTCATGAAATCGTGACGTTTTTGGCTTCATAAGGCTTCTTGAAACATGTCGCGATATCGCGACATTTTTTGTCTTGGCGTCATCCGCTAAGGTGTCGAATCGCGTCTTCTTGTCGCGATATCGCACATTTTTACTTGGACGTCATCTTCTAAGATGTCACGAAATCGCGACGCTTCGGCTTGCAACGGCTTTTCGTTCAACTTGTCGCGATATCGCGACATATTTTAGTTTTGCTGACGTCATCTTCTATAAGATGTCGTGAAATCGTGACGTTTTCGGCTTGCAATGGCTCTTCGTTCACCCTGTCGCGAAATCGTGACACATTTTGGTTTTGCTGACGTCATCTTCATTGCCGTCGCGAAATCGCGACGCTTCTGGCCTCCGTACAATTTTTACTCCATGCAGCCGCGAAAAACCTTACATGTAGCGAAATCGCTACACCATTGTTGCCTTAGCATTTTTCTTTTCTGCTTGCTAGTGAAACTCCGACGTGTAGCGATATCGCTACACCTTTCCAACATGTGTTTCTAACCCGTAGCGAAATCGCTACACCTTCGCATTATGCACTTTTAACCCGTAGCGAAAATCGCTACACCTTTTTACCTATGCACTTTCAACCTCGTAGCGAAATCGCTACACCTTCTTTTAGCTCGCACTTTCAATGTAGCGAAATCGCTACACTTTACCTTGCACTTTCAACTTGTAGCGAAATCGCTACAACTCTTGCACTTGCATTTTGACCATGTAGCGAAATCGCTACTTCTTTTCACCTTGCAACTCGAGTCGTATCTAAATCGCCGCACTTTTGTCCTTAGTGTCTCAAGCTTGTAGCGAAATCGCTACGCTTTTCTTACTTGGTGCTTTTTCTTTGCTTATGCTGGCGAAACTCATACATGTAGCGAAATCGCTACAACTTCTTCATCAACTTTCTCTCTCCTCCGATGTGTCACGAAATCGCGACATTTTTCATCCTTGGTGCCTTTGCTTCAAACTTGTCGCGAAATCGCGACAGTTTCTCGATTTGGCTTCTTTCCTTCCAACATGTCACGAAATCGTGACATTTTTCCTTGCACATTCTCTCTCCTCCGATATGTCGCGAAATCGTGACATTTTTCAATGCACTTTCTCTCTCCTCGATATGTCGCGAAATCGTGACATTTTTATTTTTTCTCTCTCCTCGGATATGTCGCGAAATCGCGACATTTTCTTATGGACTTTCTCTCTCCTCCGGTATGTCGCGAAATCGCGACAGGAACCATGTCGCGATATCGCGACAGTTTTCTTCCTTGTCTTTTTCTGCAAATTTTTGGATCTGGGTCCCCTCTGTTTTTCTTGAGATTTTCTGCACTTGATCTGACTGACCTCTGAACTGCTTCAACTGCATCACTCTGTCTGTGTTGACAACAATTACAATCCTTTTGCACTGCTTTTGCTGCACCTTGCTCAACAATCTCCCCTTTGGAATTGTTGGCAACACTTTGTAGCCTTGCTCAAATTCTTCTCCCCCTTTGCCAATAATGCCAAAGGGCTGCTGCAGACTCCCCCGAGTCTATGCACAACATTCTCGTGCATAAATAACTTGAATGCTCCCCCCGAGAATGTATTTCCCATAGCTAGTCGGTGCTTGGGAAGTGTGACTACTCCCAACTTCTTCCGAAGGTATTCAAATACTTCCTTTGGTAAAGGTTTGGTGAATATGTCCGCTACTTGCTCTGTAGTGGGAACAAACTCCAATCTGACCTCTCCTTCTGCAACCTTATCCTTCAAGAAGTGATACCGGATTGCAATATGTTTGGTGCGGGAATGCATTACCGGATTCTTTGAAATGTTGATTGCACTAGTGTTGTCACATTTGACTCGAAATGGGCTCATTGAAGTGAATTCCTAGATCTTTCAATGTTTGTCTCATCCATAGTATTTGTGTACAGCATGTAGTAGTTGCAATGTATTCAGCCTCGGCTGTGGATAAAGAGACTGATTCTTGCTTCTTACCGTGCCATGCAACCAATTTGTTTCCAAGAAAGAATGCTCCTCCACTTGTACTTTTTCTATCATCAATGCATCCTCGCCCAATCAGCATCGTAGTATGCAAAGAGAGTGAAGTCTTTTCCTTTTGGATACCACAGCCCATACTCCATAGTACCTTTGAGATACCTAAAAATCCTTTTCACCGTTGTCACATGAGTCTCTTTTGGACTAGCTTGAAATCTTGCAACCATGCAAACAGCTTGTAAGATATCCGGTCTAGTGGCTGTCAAATACAGCAGGCTCCCAATCATTGATCTGTACATTGTTTGATCAACATCCGGAGATTTATCATCCTTGCTCAACTTGCAGCTTGTTGTCATGGGGGTGCTCACTGGCTTACTATCTTCCATAGTGAACTTTTTCAACATTTCTTTCACATATTTAATTTGAGAAATAAAGATCCCCTTTTCAGTTTGATTAACTTGTAATCCAAGGAAATATGAAAGTTCACCTATCATAGACATTTCAAACTCTTTCTCGCATTTTGTTTGCTATGTCTTTGCATGATTCATCATTGCTACTCCCAAAAATTATATCATCTACATAAACAACTAGAACAATGAAATTGCCATTTTCAGTTTTCACATATAAATTGCTATCCACCATACCTTTCTTGAATCCTTGCTTAGTGAGATAGTTGTCCAACCTTGCATACCAAGCTCTAGGTGCTTGTTTCAAGCCATACAATGCTTTCTTCAGCTTGCAAACAAAGTCAGGATTATCACAAAGTTGAAAACCATCAGGCTGTTCAATATATACTTCTTCTTCAAGATTTCCATTCGGAAATGCTGATTTTACATCCATCTGATAAACCTTGAAGTTCTTATGAACAACTAAAGCCAAAAATAGTCTTATTGCTTCAAGTCTGGCCACGGGTGCAAAAGTCTCTTCAAAATCAATCCCCTCAACTTGGGCATATCCCTTACGGACTAATCTTGCTTTATTCCTTACAACCCGTCCATCTTCATTCAGCTTTGTTTCTAAATATCCATTTAGTACCAATTATGTTTTTATTTTCAGTGCCTTGGTACTAATTCCCAGTGTTTTGTTTTTCTCAATTTGATCTAGTTCTTCATTTATCGCTTCCATCCAGACTTTCATCCGTGCTTGCTTCAATAATATTCTTGGGCTCAATACTCGGATAACAGAGAATAGTTATTTACTACTCTTCTTCTTGTCCGAATGCCAACCGTAGGGTCCCCAATAATCTGCTCTTTGGGATGATTTTTCTCGCCAACTGCCCGTTCTCGTATTTTCTATTTTCATCTCTTTCTAAGTCCTCTCGAATCTGATTTCTGTCTCTCTTCTTTTTCTTGATCTTCATCTTCTTCAATAAATTCTTCATAGGTTGGGTAGTTTTCATTATTGCTGATTTCTTGTTTCTTGCCTTCATCAACCTTCACATCCGCACTCTCCACTATTTTCTTAAGTCTTTTGTTGTAGCATGTATAGGCTTTGCTTTTAGTTGAGTACCCAAGGAATATTCCTTCATCAGCTCTATCTTCAAACTTGCCAAGATTGCTTTCAGTTCTCTTAATGTAACACTTGTTGCCAAACACTTTGAAGTATTTTGTCGTAGCCTTTTTGCCAAACCACAGCTCATATGGTGTTTTGCTTTCATGCGGCCTCAACATACACCTATTCTGAATATAGACTCGCAGATGGACCGCCTCTTTCCGTAACTCGTCGACAATTTTGCTCTCTCGTTAACATGGTCCTTGCCATTTCCCGTACAGTTCTGTTCTTTCTTTCAACTACTCCATTCTCGCTGAGGTGTTCTTGCTGTCGAGAACTCGTCTTCTTATTCCATGTTTTTCACAGAATTCAGCAAACTCATTTGAAATAAACTCTCCTCCTCTATCGATCTCAAACATTTAATTCTTTTTCCGGATTGATTCTCAACAAGATTTTTGAAGGTTTTAAACATCTCAAAGGCTTCCGACTTCTGTTTCGAAAGAGTACCCATGTCATTCGGAAAAATCATCAATACACAAAGCATAAAATATTTGTATCCATTTATGCTTTCTGTCCTCATGGGTCCACACAAATCAGTGTGAATCAGTTCTAATGGCTTGCTAGTGAAATATTCTTTTGCTTTGAAGGTAGATCTCGGTTTGCTTCCCCTTTTGGCATGACTCACAAATGCTGTTTGATGGTTTGCCAATAGTGGGTATGTCTCTTAATGCTCTTTTCGAGCTGATTTTTACCAGATTATCAAAGCTTATGTGACCGAGTCTTTTATGCCACAACCAGTTTTCTTCTTCCTGTCCAACCAAGCAAGCTCCCTCTGAAGTCTCCGAGAGAGTATACAAATTTCCAGAAGTTCTCAGTCCAGTGGCTATTAACTTTCCATTTGTTGTCTTTCTTACTTCACAGCCCTCCTTCTTGAAAATTACTTCATGACCTCTGTCACAAATCTGACTTACACTCAGTAGGTTATGTTTCAGTCCTACCACAAAAAGAACTTCCTTAGAGTTGATTTTACCGTCACTTAACTTAACTGATCCTTTACCCACTATCTTTGCTCCATCATTGTTTCTGAATTTCACATAACCACCTTCGTATGTTTGCAGCTTATCAAACTTCTGTTTGTCTCCTGTCATGTGACTGGAGCATCCACTGTCTAGAATCCAGGGAGCAGATTTATTCTGTGCTTTGAGAGCTGTTTGAACGATCATGGATTCTTTGTCTTTCTTCGGTTGTCCCTTTTCTTTCCACTCGAGTTTTGACAAGCAGATCCGGTTACTTTCTTCACCTTCTCCCTTTCATTTGCTTGTGACAGCTTATTGGGAAATTTTCTGTTCTGTTTTGATCCAGTTGATTGATATTTTCTTCCCTGGTATTTATTTCCTGCAAAAGAGCTACGACAATTTCTTGCAATATGGCCGAAGTTATGGCAGTTATAACATTCTACAGCATAATCTATCAAAGGTGAAAAATTATTTCTCGCTAGTGAAATTTCTTTGTTCTATATTATATCTACAACTAGAAATTTTATGACCATATGCATTGCACTTAAAACAATAACCAGAAAAGGAACGAGTGTACCTGGGAAATGGATGTTGCCATGTGGAGGTAGGAGCCATGGGTCTTCTTCTTCTTTGATGAGAGACTTTGGTGAATCCATCATTTGCAGCACTCCTTTCGAGCTTGGATTTGTTGTTTTCTTTTGCATGATACGGTTTATCTTGATCAACTCTAATCTTGTCTTTATTATTTACTGGATCTACTGTTACAGCCTTTGAGTCCTTTGAGGTTTCTCCTTCATCAAAGCCCAAGCCAAATTTGATACCTGTGGGCCTTTGATTATTCAACATTTTGTTCAGTTTCTCAGAACTGTCTTCAAATTTTTGATGACAACTCAGTTTCCGATTCATTTCTTCTAGTCGCAGCCTTTAATCCAACTATTTCCTCTTCCAGCTTATTGCTCTCATTTATTTTCACGATTAGTCGAGCTTCAACATCTTCAGACCTTTTCTTATACTCTTCACTTTGTACTTTCAAACTTATTATTACATTGTTGGCCTCCTCAAATTTTCTTGTAATCTTTTTATTTCTTTTCCTTTCTGCACTTAACTCTTCAAGAGCAGCAACTAACTCACCTTCCAGATCTATCTCAGCCTCATCTTCTAATTTTTCTTCACACTCCTGTGTTTCCTCACTTGTTTGTTCTTCAAAAGCCATGAATAGGGCTTCACCAGTTTCTTCTTCTGATTCCTCACTGGAACTGTCTTCGTAAGAATCGATATTCTGGGAAATGAAACTCTTCTTCTTGAAGTTTCTTTTTCTAAATCGCGGTTTCTTTTTCCAGACATTTCTTTCTCGGATGTGTTCCTTCATCATTTTTATTTTTCTCCTTCATTGGGCATTTTGTCGCAAAGTGCCCGATGCCTCCACAGTTAAAACATTTGAACGACAACTTACCTCTGTACTTTCCTTTTCCCTTTACTAATTTCCTAACAAAATTTGCTTCATTTTCATCTCGTGATTCTTCTTCCTCCGACTCTTGTTTAGATTTTACATTTTTCTCGTGCTTGGAAGGTCGCTTCTCTCGTCAGAGGGCTTAGTTTGTCCAATCCTCATTTCATGTTAGAGAACCATGCATTTCATCCATACTGAAAAAATTTAAATCTTTTGCTTCTTCTATGGCAGAAACCTTTGCATCAAACCTTTTGTTGAGAGTTCTCAGTACCTTCTTCACAACAACTGCATCTTCCATTTCTTCCCCGAGTCCTCTTATTGCATTGATGATTCCGTTTACTCTCAGCATGTAAGCTTCTATGTTCTCATCATCGGTCATCTTTAATGCTTCGAACTGGGCACGATGTGTTTGCAGCTTAGCTTCCTTGATTTTTCTGTCTCCTTCATGAATGCTTTGCAGTTTGTCCCATATGTCTTTAGCAGATTTGCACTTCATGATGCGTATCAACTCACTGTCGACCAATCCACACATAATCGCATTCTTGGCTTTCGAGTTGTTCTCAAACTTTTTCTTTTCAGCAAGATCTCGTTGGAGGAACAAGTGGGAGTGGTGTATCCATTTTCAACAGATTCCCAAATGTCATAACCCAATGCACAGAGATAGGTCTGCATTCTGAGCCTCCAAAAAGAATAGTTTGTTCCATCGAACAGAGGAGCTTTGTTAGAAGAGAAACCTTCACCACCGGCCATTGTATATCTCCCAAGAACACCTTAGCTGATTAAGCTTGTGCAGTGTGCCTGGCTCTGATACCAATTGATATTCTCACAATGACACCGAGAGGGGGGTGAATCAATGTAACTACTTAAAAACTTAAATCTGCAACTTTTAAAACTAATGATGCAAGCTTGAAACTAGATAATGCAAGTATCACACAAGAGCATCACACAACACAGAATTTTACGAGGTTCACCGATGTGGCTACTCCTCAAAGAATGACTGTTTGGACTTCAATCCAAATCCAGTCTTTGCAAGGATTCAATATTTACAATTGTTTACCAACACCCACCGGAAGGAGCACCAACCCCTGATTTATCTGCTACAACAGATAGGAGCACCAACCCCTTTATCCAAGCACCAACTTGGATTTCTATTTTGCAAGATAAATGGACATAAAAATGCCTTCTCTTTTGCAAGACCCTTACTGGTCTATAGCACATACAAAAATCTCACAGAAGCATAGAGAGAATTGTTAGAGACTCAATATCTTCTGATCTAATCTAAAACCTTTCTCTTGAATATTCAATAGAATTGCAGGTTTTGATCTAAGGCTGTTTTCTTACAACACCCTTTCTCACCGAGACCTTTTAAAATGCACAATAAAAACACAGTCATAGTAACCTTCTCACTATGCCAATTCGATCCTTATATACTTGATTTCTTCGAACGGCTCAATTTCAAACGGTTTAACTTTCCCTCCAACATTTTCATGCATTCTCAGCTGTAATTGACGTGTCAAATCCTTCTCTGACCTGATCCACCTTTTAGCCGCTTTCTTACTGACATTCTGACGTTCTGACAGCCTTTTTCTCTGCACATTCTGACATTCTACTCTGTTATAACTGACAACCCTTCTGCGCGTTTCGATGCTCTATTATCTCTTCGAAACTGCTCTTTAAATTCTTTTGCACTTTATTCTAAACGGTGTCAATCCTTCTATTCTACCCGTTACTTTCTTGTGAGTCAACCAAGCATCGAGAATAGCCCCCAATGTCGTTCTACATTCAATGCTTAGTTCCGTGGCTACTTTTTGTAACTGCTACCTTAGCTGGCCATGCTGCATCACGGCTCTGCAATAGCCGTTCGCGTCTTAAATGCAATGCTTCGTAACTTACTTTTTAACTTCAGTTAACTACAGCATGAATTTCTCCTCTGCAATCTCACCATCTGTCACTTGGAACTGCAGATCTGACTCCAGTTAAGTTTATCGTAACTGGCGCCTTTTTGACACCTGTCACAATGCATGTATCTTTGACTTTTTCTCGCCAAAACATTACCTGTCGTGATATCGTGACGTTTTCCTCTTTTTTGACGTCATCCTCAACTTTGTCGCGATATCGCGACACTTTCGGCTTCCTGAGGCTTCTCTGGCAACTTGTCGCGATATCGCGACATTTTTGTTTTTGACGCTCATCCTCTAAGATTGTCGCCTTTGGTTTTGGGCGCTTTTTTTCCTGTCGGCGGAGTTCTTCCTTTAAACAATGTCGCGATATCGCGACATTTTTTGTCTTGCTGACGTCATCCTCTAAGGTGTCGCGAAATCGTGACGCTTTCGGCTTGCAACGGCTTTTCCAGCAACTTGTCGCGATATCGTGACATTTTTAGTCTTGCTGACGTCATCTTCAAAGATGTCACGAAATCGCGACGTTTGCTTGCAATGGCTTTTTCACCCTCGGAAATCGAACATTTTGGTTTTGTCGACGTCATCTTCATTGCCGTCGAAATCGCGACGCTTCTGGCCTCCGTACAATTTTTACTCCATGCAGCCGCGAAAAACCTTACATGTAGCGAAATCGCTACACCATTGTTGCCTTAGCATTTTTCTTTGCTGCTTGCTAGTGAAACTCCGACGTGTAGCGATATCGCTACACCTTTCCAACATGTGTTTCTAACCTGTAGCGAAATCGCTACACCTTCGCATTATGCACTTTTAACCTGTAGCGAAATCGCTACACCTTTTTACCTTGCACTTTCAACTTGTAGCGAAATCGCTACACCTCTACACTATGCATTTTAGCTGCTCTTTTAACAATCGCTACACATCTTTACTTGCACTTTGACCATGTAGCGAAATCGCTACTACTTTTCACCTTGCAACTCGAAGCTGTATCAAAATCGCTGCACTTTTGTCCTTAGTGTCTCAAGCTTGTAGCGAAATCGCTACGCTTTTCTTACTTGGTGCTTTTTCTTTGCTTATGCTGGCGAAACTCAGACATGTAGCGAAATCGCTACAACTTCTTCATCAACTTTCTCTCTCCTCCGATGTGTCACGAAATCGTGACATTTTTCATCCTTGGTGCCTTTGCTTCAAACTTGTCACGAAATCGCGACAGTTTCTCGATTTGGCTTCTTTCTTTCCAGCATGTCACGAAATCGTGACATTTTTCCTTGCACATTCTCTCTCCTCCGATATGTCGTGAAATCGTGACATTTTTCAATGCACTTTCTCTCTCCTCCGATATGTCGCGAAATCGTGACATTTTGCTTGCGCCTTCTCTCTCCTCAACCATGTCGCGAAATCGTGACATTTTCTTATGCACTTTCTCTCTCCTCCGATATGTCGCGAAATCGCGACAGGAACCATGTCGCGATATCGCGACAGAAAACATGTCGCGATATCGCGACAGTTTTCTTCCTTGTCTTTTTTTGCAAAATTTTGGATCTGGGTCCCCTCTGTTTTTCTTGAGATTTTCTGCACTTGATCTGACTGACCTCTCGAACTGCTTCAACTGCATCACTCTGTTTGTGTTGACAAAAATTACAATCCTTTTGCACTGCTTTTGCTGCACCTTGCTCAATAGTTTTTGTTTAGGTTAAATTACTGATCTAAAATTGCTTGTTTTTTTACAGGTACCTATTTTTCAACAATCGGACTGTTATTCGTCTCTGCAAGTGACGATTACAGAATTGGTACTCTTCTCACCTCGGGACGAATAAACTATTCGTCTCACCCTGGGATGATTACGATTTTGTTATTCGCCTCACCCAGGGACGATTATAGATCTGTGCAAATTTTCAGAGCAAATCAAAAATTTTCGATTAGGCAGAGAAGAGGTAGGGGTTGTTTTTTACAGCTTCTGTTAAATTTCTATTTTTCTGTTTCTGGTTTTTCAGTTTGAATGGCTTAGGGAAAGATTTCTTTTCGTTTGCTTGTTTCAATTTCAGAAAATTAAAATGAACCCCACACATCATGTTACATTTTAAACCAAGGCGTTGGTCGTAAGACCCCAAACCTTGAGCAACACCAACGGTGGGTTCATCACCACCTTGGCTTAGCTTTGCATCCTTTCCCCGATTGTCAACTGTTGTTAGGCGTAAATCCTGATGAAAGCTGATCGAGTGCTACTAGGGTGATTCCCATGCGCGCGAGGATAAGTCTTCTATGGTAGGTGCCATTAACAGGACAATCCCCCTTCCGTACCGCCTACGTACCACGTACCATATGCTTTCATGTACTTATAGTCTCCCTCTCGTAATGGCGGGTATATAGAGAGGTTGGTATATCGGCCTGGCTGGTATATTGAAGGGGCGACCATTTTTGGGAGTTATAAGAGCCTTCATACTTGCATTGAAATGTTTCACAAAAATTTTCAAAAACAAAACAAAACAACAAAAACACACTAAACCAGATTTAGGGCACACTATTAATATTTAAAAGAGATAATCATTGCTTGTGTGTGTATGCTATTTTTTGTTTAGACAAAAAAAATCAAAAATCAAAAAAATCATAAACAAAGATAAAAATTTACGCATTTTGTCACTTGTTCCAAAAAGCTCCAAGGATTCCCGCAATCGCTTGGTCACTCCAAAATGCCCCAAAGGTGTCCATGAACCCTTTGGTCAACCCAAAATCACCCCAAATGTGCCCATAAGTGATGCAGGAGCATCCAACAAAATATGGAAAATCTTATATTTTTTCCTAAATTTTAGTGCATCTTGCCGGGGCCATAACTTCTCAACCGTAACTCCGATTGACACGAAATTTTACAGGGAGTTAGTTGGAATAATTTTAAAAAAATACAATTCCCTAGAATTCTATTTGCCTAGACAAGTCAGTTTTCGAGGCCAAATTCCATCATCTAGTGCCCCAAAATTTGGTTTTAAAATTGGGCACGCATTTTTTTGCACTTTTTGAGGTGTTCGGATGTCAATATATCCTAATGTATTTAGAGCTAGGACTTGAAACTTCATTTTTGTCTTATCTACTATAAGAGGGATGCGCACACCAATTTTGGGCACCATCTGAATCATTTCAATTTTTAGGGTTTTTAGAGAGACATCGCCATGGTATTCACCCGTAGTCAAGCCCACTCATGGGCAGACGCTATGACGAATGTCCAAGGAGGCACAAGTCGCCTCCGGTATAGTCCCCAAGATTTTTTCATACCACATTGGTGACCTAACATACAAAGCAGTCCCCTACACACCTTAACGGAAAGGGACTATAGGGGCACCTCTTCTAGGGGAACTCCTGTTCAGCATAGCATCCAACACGCATCCTTCCATGAGGGGTACATTCGTAGGAGAGCTCCCTTAGATGCTCGCTATGAGTGGTCACCATGCAATGAAGCACTAGGTCAACATAGGGTTCGACGGGAGGAACCACATGATTACACTATCCCTCCTTCACCCCCTCTAGTTGTCAGGACTACAAGGACAAATACAGAGCACAAGGCTCCTCAGGCGGGGTGAGCCAACTCTTCCTGTTCCTCTTTCACTTACAAAAGAGAGCATGAGGAAAACCCTTACCTTCCTCAAGAACAATATACATCGCAGGAGCAACACGCCTCCGTAATTGCTAGCTTTCAGGTTTACCTATTGAGGCCAAAGCCTCAGGGGAATGCCGCTACCCCCAATAGAGGGAGGTGACCTATAGAGATCTCGGATCACCATGACCGAGATAGATATCTAGGAGAGGCATCTAGGCCTTCTAGACATGAGACGACAGGACCAACTATCTTAGAATCTGCCAAGCATATTGCACGTCGGATGCAACTCACGATACTTGAGCTGGAACAACAACAGTTAGAGCAACAATATCTTTTAAATCAAGAGTGCCTTCAGCGCCAGGAGGATGAGTTGTTACAACACACTATGCAGGTGAAGACTCCAACCCATCGCATGCATAAGACAAAACATTATGAGAAACACAACTGGGTGCAAGACAGGTCTCTACGACCTTATCAAATGTTGCCCTCGATGCCTCCTAGACTTGAGCGGGAGGCCAATCCTAAGACCAATGACGGGTGCCTTCTTCAGGCGCCCACCCAGGTTCATGGACCACCCCCAAAAATTCTTCAAGAAGCCTCTGAGGAACCTGAGCTAGAAAAAGAGTGGACCAAAATGAAATACCAAAGCATGGGGGGTGTTATTCAGTCATCCCTCTCAAGGCATCAAGTTTTCCACAACTTGCAATGGGAACAAATCAAACAAGAGGAGCTCCAATCCCTCGATACAAGCAATGCACTGCCCAAGCACTTAGAGTCGGTAGAGACCAAGATTTTGGGGCCACAAAAGCCCAACTCACGTGAAAATCCTCTCAAAGAGGATCAACCCCTGGTTGTAGAGCTACCTGATGATGAGGTCTTCCATATCTTAGAATCACCAGGTTCGATAAGCCTGACTCTCTTGCCAAAGACGAGTCAGCATATGCAATAGTGCTATGGGACCCGTTCGAGTCTGACATCACTAATTCACAGGTGGTCCCCATGGATGAGCATCACAAAATTCTCTTAACATTACTCCCTTTGGAGGCTCCCATCGAGCCCATGCCATTGCCAAAAAATCTGGTCCCCCCGTAAAGCGCAGAACAACCCCATCGGGACCATGTCAATCTGCTCGAGCCGAACGAGCTTAGCATGTCACAGATAGCTGTCGGGGCCAACGAGGGCCTTTGGATCATCGATAATGATTACGAAGATGAAACTGAGATGGCTTATCTCAATCATGCACGACGACACAATCACCCTGTCACCCATGACGAACTAATGGCCCAACTAGGCATAAGACTAGGGCATGAGTGGTGCATAGACCCGACCCACTGGCATCACATGTTGATTCCGCTCCTTTGGGAAGATCGCGAGCACCTTCCACCCAGAGATATCATAGCACCATCAGTGCCGAAGGCAGACCTTGCCCTCCTATCCGTGCATAAGGCCGATCCATTCGTGCCAATTCCTACAGAGCCAGATCCGGTGCACAAAGATCATCACGCTAGGGGTACCTCTATTCCCTGAAGAGCCAGTGGGTTACACCAAATGCTCCAAAGGTGTCCATAAACACTTTGGTCAAACCAAACACTCCAAAGGTGCCCATAAACCCTTTGGTCAAACCAAAAGCTCCAAGGATTATCGCAATCGCTTGGTCATCCCAAAAAGCTCCAAGGATTATCATAATCTCTTGGTCACCCCAAAAGCTCCAAGGATTATCGCAATCTCTTGGTCACCCCAAAAGCTCCAAGGATTATCGCAATCGCTTGGTCATCCCAAAAATCTCCAAGGATTATCGCAATCTCTTGGTCACCCCAAAAGCTCCAAGGATTATCACAATCTCTTGGTCACCCCAAAAGCTCCAAGGATTATCGCAATCGCTTGGTCATCCCAAAAAGCTCCAAGGATTATCGCAATCTCTTGGTCACCCCAAAAGCTCCAAGGATTATCGCAATCTCTTGGTCACCCCAAAAGCTCCAAGGATTATCGCAATATCTTGGTCACCCCAAAAGCTCCAAGGATTATCACAATCTCTTGGTCACCCCAAAAGCTCCAAGGATTATCACAATCTCTTGGTCACCCCAAAAGCTCTAAGGATTATCGCAATCTCTTGGTCACCCCAAAAGCTCCAAGGATTATCGCAATCTCTTGGTCATCCCAAAAGCTCCAAGGATTATCGCAATCTCTTGGTCATACCAAAAGCTCCAAGGATTATCGCAATCTCTTGGTCACCCCAAAAGCTCCAAGGATTATCGCAATCTCTTGGTCATCCCAAAATCTCCAAGGATTACCACAATCGCTTGGTCAACCCAAAAGCTCCAAGCGTTACCATAACTGCTTGGTCAACATAAGTATTCAAAAATCAACAAAAACAACACAAAAATCAAAATCACAAAAACATTTGCATTTCAATTCCATGCATAACAATAACATCATAAAAAATTACAAAAACAATGGCATTTCAATTCCATGCATAACAATAAAATCATCAAAAATTACAAAAACAATTGCATTTCTATTCCATGCATAACAATAAAATCATCAACAATCACAAAACAAATTGCATTTCAATTCCATGCATACTCATAAAAAAATCAAAATTACAAAAACAATTGCATTCCAATTCCATGCATTCTCATACAAATCAAAATACAAAAATATAGGTTGCATTAGGCATCGCATCCATACATTATACATTTGCTAGATTATACAAGTCAAAAATACCATAGGCTGTCATTACTTGACAAGACCATCATTTTCCACATCACATCCATGTGCATAAATGCATACATCCAGCATAACACTACGACCATTTTTAGCATAGTCAGTTGTTTCCTAATGTATATAGGGTTTTCGTCATTCAGATGTCTTTAAATTTCTAGCCAAAACTGTACATAGTTAAACAGATTTTACACGGGAAAGTTTTACTTGGATCACACCTTGTTACGTCACGTCCCAACACAAATTAACACACATAAAAATTCCTAAGTTGTGTGAACGAAAGATGAAACCTGCACCGTAATCCAGGTCACCACAAGCGAAACGGCTATCTTGCTTATCCCCCTGTGCGAATGACCCTAGGAATGCTGAGAGTTGGCAAAAGGACAAGCATCCTCCCTACCCAATTCCCCATGAATCCCAAGTTCTCAAAAGTTGCAAAACATCAACAATTTGCAAAATGTCAAAACATTCAAAATTGACATCCTACAAGTGCACACATCAAAAGGCACGTACAATAGTGATTCTCGTCACTCCCTATCCCTTGCTCAAAAAAAAAAAAAAAAAATCAATAAAACAAAAATAAACAGTGATCTTATCACTATAATGAGCAAGTATCCCAATACAATTGAAGAAAATAAGGGAGTCGAACTTGAATCCCTGGAACTTAGCATTTTGACAGGTCATGAGGCAAGCTTCAGTACCGGTTTGGTTGATAGCCTATCAGTCACTGATAGTAAACCTCTCGCATGACGATATATCTGTCACATTAACTTGTGTATAGATCAATGTTTGCATGTGGATGTGCTAGCTTATGGTATCCTAGATAGCATCGCAGATTAATCTAACCAAACACAATCAAGGAGTTAGTGGAGCTAATTAGGTGATCCTCAGTACAGGTTCGGTTGAAAGCCCATCTGGCACTGGCGGTATCCTGATGAATAACACATAAACAAACTCAATTGCACACACAGGGATGTGAAATAACTTGGTTAAATTCAAGTCAAATTTATACCTTGTTCAAAAGTCTTGCGAGATAAATGTACAGTCTTGGCTAGTTAGTTAAAATATCTGAATCTAAGAAAAGCTTAACTACATTTTAAAAACAACTGTCACATTTTATTCCGTACATCACCATCAAAATATATGCAAAATACAAAAACAAAGTTTTCACATGCAAAGTCATTTCACAAAGTCATCCCATTAGTATAGCAAGTCACTCAAATCTTGTACAGTCTATGGTGCATCGACACATCATCAACACCTCATTTCATTCATTCCCTATCTATACATCATACAAATTAAAAACATCACATTCATAATCGCCTCTGCATACATCAAACACATACATAAAAACACGCAAAACAACAAAATAAAAAAAAACAAACACAACAAATAAAAAAAAAAAAAAAAAAAAAAAAAAACACAAAAAAAACAAAAAAAAAAAAAAAAAAAAAAAAAAACACAAAAAAACAAAAAAAATAAAAAAAAACAAACAAACACAACAAAACAACCAAAATATAAAAATGACAAATGCCAACAAAAACACTAAAAATTGTCGGACAAAAGTGCTCTTGCACTTAACCTCCTAGCATAAGAAAACTGATGTCGGGGTCTACCTTGTCGCTATCCTACTCCCCAAGAAGGCTACCATAGCCGGACCGCTCCACGGGAAGACGGATTTTCGCCAATGTAACCCCCAAATGACATTTCAAAATGGGTTCACACCCACCAAAAATAGGTCCAAAAAAAATCGAGAAACTGCTTGCACATTCAACGGACAAACATCTGAAGGCACCCTCACTTAAGTCATCTTGGGTCAAGCGACTCGTCGCTTTTCTCATGTCAGTCATTCCTTCATCGATTCATCGCTTGAGGGGGTAGTCACACTTAAGTCACCAATCAACAACAACACACCCAATCAAGGCAATGGCATGTATTCAAAGAATCATTGACAAAGACAATCACGCTCCTGCTTGGGGCAGCAAACAAGCAATAATCACAAAATTGATCAAACACTTGGCATTCCCGAAGCATGAACACAAGGTTCCCCCGTGGACAAAAGGTTATGCCCTTTGCCTATTCATGACTGATCAATGTCCAAGCTCAAGTCACACCTCACCAAAATAGGTTAATACTTGAAATCAAATTCCTTAGCTCGTCAGAAGCAAGGATTCAAGAATGCATGCCCTTTCTATGCTTAGGGCATCAAGAGTTGGTTAGGTTACTGAGAAACCCTAATCATTAGTGCTTTGGTTATCTATTTTTGCTCGGCGCTATGCCATGAACAACGCTTCCCAAAAAGGGGCATCTGTAGACACCAAAACAACACCAATCCGATTATGTGACTACAAACACTGATCACATTAACACACACAACCCCCAGGGTAGCCCCCAGAGGTTAAAAAGTGGTTCTAACCACTTACACAACAGTTTTGCAAGTCAAAAATCAGTTTGGCACCTTTTAGAAACTTTATTTCTTATTCGTCCCACCCAGGGACGAGTGCGAATTTGTACTCGTCCTACCCAAGGACGAGTATGGATTTGTACTCGTTTCACCCAAGGATGATTAGTAGCGCTCGCTTCTGGGTGGGACGAATGCTAGGTTTGACCAGCAAAAAGTCAGACCTCAACGCATGACAACTCAGAACTACCACTCAGCTTTTCATGCATGACATAGGAGTGCAAGTGAGTTTTTCTAAAACACACAAAGACATGCACAGAGGCAGTTAAGAAGCCCTCGATCAAGAAGAAGTCTTCCCTTCACACAAAAAGCATTCATGCAAAGAAACACTTTTGCATGTTAATTCAAAGAGACCCCTTGGGTCTATAAAATGGTGAGTTTCTTCACCCAAAAGATATACAGAGAAGGAGCATTTTGAGCGACGAAGTGCTGCTAGTTCACTTATTGGCGATTTGTGCTTTCATAATTGTGGTATTTCTTTTAGTTTCATGTTTATGCTTTTGTCAAGTTTTTCATTTCATTTAGATTCATTTCAACCATCGTTAGATTCATCTTTTATTTTTTATACACAGGTGCTACTGACTTTCTTGTTTGTTTCTTTGAGTGCAGAGTTGCAGCATTAGAGGAGCGGCGAGGAGTCTACCTTACCAACGCAAGCGGCGACAACATTTGGCCCGCCCATTCCAAACGTGGGCATGCGGAAGGAGGAAGACTAAGTCACAAATTGTAACAAAGACCAATTTAACGCTCCTAGCCCCTAAAAAGGGAGGAGACGTCTATGTAACCGAGGATAAGAAATTTGAATAAAGAGGGCTGTGATTTCCTTACATCTTTTCTTTCGTCTCCAATTTATCTCATTTCCTTGTTTTTGTGCATAGGATTAAAGCGTTATATTTCGTCTTATATTGCATAATTACAGTTTTCCTTTTGTTTTCGGAATCTCGTGCTTTCAATAAATAAAATTATTGTTACAAGAAGGCAACCTCTAAAATATAAAGAGCTAGAAGGCAGATAAGAAAACTAATAATGTTGCTTTAGTTTATGCATTGAATTCCATTCATAATAAAATATACCATAATTATTGGATTATTGATTCAGGATGCACTAATCATATGATTGATTCTAAGTCATCTTTTACTTCATTAAACTTAGATTACAATTATGTGGTTACTATTGTGGAAAATTCCCAAATTGTTGTAGAAGAAATTGTAGATATTAACATAGCTATATAAGCATATAATGATGTTTTGTTTATTCCTAATATTGCAACTACCCTACTTTATATATTGCAATTAACTTGTCAGAGAAGAAGCATTCAGTTTTGTGATAATAGGTTCATCATCAAAAAAAATGTGGGAGATATTGTTGGATAAGGTATGCTTTCCAACAACTTGTATGTATTCTCTCCACATCAAATTTTAGGTAAATATTACCTTGCCATGTATGTTGAAAATAATTCTAAATTGTGGCATAATAGATTAATACATCTAAACTATAGAATTATGATTGATATGTTTAACAAAAAATATGGTAAATGATATTCCTAAAATTGAAGTTGATGGAAGACTTTGTGAGGCTTGCATTATATCCAAGCATCCTAGAACTAAGTTTGGTGAAACTTCTTTTAAATCTTCTTATAAATTGCAATTAGTCTATTTTGACCTTATGGGTCCATTTCAAGTTAAATAATTAAGTGGATTTTTATAATCTTTAATTTTTATTAATGATTTTTCAAGGTACACTTGGCTTTACTTTTTGAAAAACAAGTTTCAAGTATTTGAATATTTCAAAATTTTTAAGTCACTTTTTGAAAATGAAACTTCTTCCTCATAAAAGTATTAAATACTGATAATGGAGGAGAGTATGTGAGTAATGAGTTTAACTCTTATTTTCTTGAAATAGGTATTTCAAGATAATTTACATGCCCATATTCACCCCAACAAAATGGGGTTGTTGAGAGGAAAAATAGGTCCATTGTAAATATGGTAAGGACTTTCCTCCAAAACTTATCAAATTTCTTATGGCCTAAATGTTGTTTTACTTATGTATATTTTTTTAATAGGTGTGCCACTAAGGAACTAAATTAAATCACTTCATTTGAAGCTTGGTTTCAAAGGAAACCATCAATTAAGCATTTTGAGAGTAATTGGGTGCATTGGTTATGCACATCATAATAATTCAAATGATACTAGAAAATAAGATGATAGATCTTTGAAATGTGTGTTAGTAGGTTATGACAATCAATCCAAATGATATAATATTATATAATACTCATATTAGAACTATATTTAGGAATAGGGATGTCACACTTGATGAGACTACTTTATATAAATCTAGTTATTTTAGCATTGATGAAAATTCTTCCTTGAAAATCAAACTAAGGAAATCCATCAAGTTAGACGTTGAGATTTATATGGAGCAACCTCAAGGTTTTAAGAACCTAGAAAAGCCAAATTGTGTTTGTAGATTAAAGAAATCCCTATATGAACTTAAGCAAGCTCCAAGAGCTTGGTATAATAAGGTTTCCAAGTATTTTTTTCAATTGGTTTTAATAAGTGTTATTTCGATCCAAGTTTGTATATTTCTAGGAAAAATAATAGCATTACTATCATTGTTTTATATGTAGATGATTACTTGTAACAAAAAATAATGAATGTATGATTGAAATATATAAAAAGCAATTACTAAATAGTTTTAAAATTTATAGCTTGGGTTTGTTGCATTACTATTTAGGCTTGCAAATCTACCAACAATCCCATAAGATTATGATTTCTCAATCTAAGCATATATTAGAAATCTTGCAAAGGTTTAAAATGGAAAATTGTAAATGTGTTTCTCCTCCTATGGTTTCTAGCAAATTTGAAATTACTAAAGATAATAAGCTTCTAGATAAAACTCAATATAGGCAACTTTTAGGTAGTTTACTCCATCTTACTATTTCTAGGCTTGATATTGCTCGTGTTGTTAATATGATGGCTAGATTTATGCATAAGCCTTATGATGTTCATCTTAATGTTGTTCATAGAATACTTAAATATCTAAGTGGAATTACTAATTTAGCTTTGGAATATTTTAGTAACTCTCATATAAATTTATTTTTTTATTGTGAGTGACTATAGTATGGATAAGGTTGAAAGAAAATCCACAAGTGGATATTGTTTCTCCTTGGGCTCAAGTGCGATCTCTTGGTGTAGTAAGAAACAACCAACTATAGCACTCTTCTCAACTAAGGCTTGTTGAGCATGTAAATGACACATTGTCAAGGGTAAAGCAACATACTTGGAACAGAGATATGTTATCTCTTGAAAGGAAGATATTTTTTCCCTAAGATTCAGGTATGCTATGTCTTGGCCATTGCGGATAAACTCAGAGGTCATTGATAATGTTTCCTTTAAGGGAACTTTGTTGGTTATGACTCATAATAAATTTCCTAGGCACGATGCTTGTAAACCAAACACTTAACTATCTAAAAATATTTCTATTACACTTATATTACAACAGACATGAGTTGAGCATAATTAAAATGGGGTAAAAATATCAATTTTAAACTTTGTAAATTATGGTTTCCCAATCCATATCATTCATTGCATTTAAGATATATCACACATATAACAACAATGATTATTGAAGTTGTATGAAATTTTAAAATACACTATAGGAAACCAACTTCAATGCTTCAAATGAAAATTAATCTACTCCTAATCTAAATAAGATCCAAAGAAAAGTCAAAGGTTTAAGGGTAAGAGAAAATAAATAAAAATAAACAAGCTCATACTGCCCTAAAATTTTATTTCAATTCGGTAAAGTAATAAATTTGATTTAAACCAATCTCGACCTGATCAGTATTCACACAACCTGAGGTTTAAGATGGTGCAATATTCAAAGGAGCAACAAACTATGAAACAAATTGAGTGCAACCAACATCAACATGCATAGATTGAACAAAAAAAATTAAAAAAAGCCATATATTATAAAGATATTCATTGAGTACATAGAATCAAATTTGTCCACTTTAGTAGATTACAAGAATAGAGCTCAAAATGATAGGAGCTTGGTTTAAAATTACCATCCAACTACAAAAATAAAAGAAGCTAAGAAAGAAAATAGCTAAAGGGGCCAGCTAATAGATGGATTCTGATATTTGTTACAAACCAGTGAGCCATTATTTATACAATTTTCAGCCTTCACCTTCCTGTTATAATTTACACTTAATTGTTATTTAATTCTAGGACGTGCCCCTTGAGGTTACATTTTAGCCATATTGTGAACATGCCTCATTAAATATGCGTTACTTTTTCCATTCCTCATAAAGTCTTCATTTACAAGATGTTTTGGAGCTTTGCAACAACCATACCACATTAAATTTTCAATTCTCTACAAAGTCTAGGTTGACCATTAATTTCACCTATTTATTGTTGAGTATGCTTGTACTTACTTGGTATGCATTAAAGTTCCATGTCTACCATTACATTTTCCATATTTAAAGTAGCCACCAACAAATATCCTATAAAACAAGAAAAAAAGCAAAGGTTAGAATTTTAATATTATTATTATTTTTAATAGGTCAATTTGAATAATATTATATATATATATATATATATATATATATATATATATTCCTTAAGTTTTTGACATTCCACCGATACATAATATTATTTTTTGAGCTTTTGATCATGCTTTTATATTTTACGGGCTTGCTTTTATATTTTTTGGCGGCTTCCAGACTTGCTTTAATATTTTTCCAATTTTTGCTTTTCATAGCATCATTTATTTTTAGGGCATTAGCTAGAGTAGCTTTCAATTCCCAAGTCTCAATTTTTAAGTGCCAAGTAAAATTTCTAATATCCAAGTTTAACTTTCTATAGTCAAGTGCTAAATTCCCATTTTCAAAGCAAAATTTTCAATGGTTGGGGTAAATTCTTTTGCATTAGTTTTTAGTTCATGCTTGGGCTTGTCCATTGTCAAAATTTTTCAATGCTAATGCTTATATCAACAATTCAAAAAGTCTAGCTTTGGATTACTTCTTATTTCTCCAAGTCTGGCTTTTAGATTCTTAAGTCAGGGCTTTGCTTTCGCTTATTGAGCTTTCGACAGTTCACAATTCTGGAATTTTCAACCCTTATGCTTACGTCACCTTAAAAAAACTTTGGGCTTGTGCATTTTTGCTTTTTAATGGCCTACGAATAATTTCAAACATTTCCAATGGCTTGAAAATGTTTTTTTTTGTGTGGAAAACATCCCAAAATGGATGCCACTTTCGGGTAAGACCCAAGGAGGCAAGGGTATCCATTCCGCAAAAAATGCCCAGGACTTGGAGCTGGCCTACCACCTTTGACATACTCAAGGAGCAAACAAACACACAAAACCAATTTAAAAATAAGTAAATAACAACAAAAATAATAAAATAAAATAAAAACCGTGCTCCTTGAGTGTGTCAAAAACAAAAGCACAACCAAACTTGAAAATGATTTTCAATAGCCTCGAAATGATTTCAAATTACCCGGAATTAATTTCCAATAGCCCAGAAATAATTTCCAATCACCCAAAAATGATTTTAGATTGTTTGAAAATGATCCTTTAATTGTCCGAAATTGATTTTTTTATACTATAGGAATTGGTAACTCGTTACAATTTTCTACTTTCTATGCCTCTTCATAGGTTCAAATCCTACTCCTGTTGCCACTATAACCTCCAATTGCATCGGGTAAACTTATTAATGTGGTTGATGGTATTGGCATGACATGTCCTTTGGTACTACGAGGTATGAGACCCGAGGGATTGGAACCTTGGTCTCTGTGCTCCCACAAGAGCATTTTGACCACTGATCCAGGCCCTCAAACCTAAAAAATTGATTTTCAATAGTTCAAATATAATTTTTAATTATCGGGGAATGATTTTCCAATAGTCCATTGCCTCGAAGTGATTTTTATAGTCTAGAAATGATTTTTGATAGTCCGAATTTGATTTTTGATAATTTGAAAATGATCTTTCAATACTCCAATACTAATTTTATTTGCGCACAATTGATTTTCTACAACCCAAAAAATATTTTTTAAATTTTTGAAATTAATTTTCGATAGCCTAGAAATGATTTCAAATTGCTCAAAATTAATTTCCAATAGCTTAGAAGTAATTTCAAATTGTTCGGAATTAATTTCCAATAGTCCAAAAATGATCTTTCAATTGCCCAGAATCACTTTTCAATAGTTTGAAAATGATCTTATTGCCAAGAAATGATTTTCAATTTCATTTGGGTGCTAGGGTTTTGGAATCTACATAAGATTTTGAGTTTCTAGTAGACTTAACTTTGCATGCTTTAAATTTTTTTCTTAAGTGGCCAAATATATGATCGAGACAATTTCTTTGCTTGATATTTAGACTTACAATCATTTTCTAATAACTCCCCTATGGTGACCTTAGTAGCAGCATCTCGGATAGCCTACATGAACAAACAACTTCAGTCCTCAAATCTCTGTAAAATATAAGCAAAGTTATACTTTCTAGAAAACTCTTTTTGAGGAGCATCTAATGGAACCAATTAGCATACAATTTCATTGAGTATGGCAAGAGATATAGGAACCCAAAAATGAAGTCATCTATGTTGCCAAGAGGAAAATTAAGTCTACAATATTTATTTTAAAGTAATTTCAAGGTGTTAAAGCTATGAAACATAGGCATGTGAGTACCTATTAGAAAGCTTATTTTGAGCTTGATTTAAAGGGAGAATTTATTTTTGATTTAAAATAAGTTTAAAAGATGCAATCATGGCAATAAAAATCACATCAAGCTCAAGGCAAGGAAAATTTGAGTACCTATATTAAAAAAGCTTTTAGCTAAAAACCTAAGTTTTTTTTGGATGACTGAAAATTGCAAACAAACCCAAGAAAAATAAGATAAATCTTACTAGAGTTTCAAAAAAGTGGGTCCCTAGTCCATGTAGACTGGAGTGTGTTGTGCAAGCACAACAACAAATGATAACACTACTGAAAATGCTCCTGAGCATTCTAGGAATAAAAAGAACCCTCTCTAAAACAATGAAACTTCAAAATCAGCAAAACCAAAAAATTTGGCATCCACCCAAGGCTAGAGTTAGGCAATTTATCTGAAAGCAATACTCCATTTTATTTTAGCAAAAGTGTGTGTGTATGAATGAATTTTTGTTCTAGAATCACTTAAAATTTTCCACCATAGTTCAAAAATTAGGTTAGTTTACCCCTAAGCTAACATTGGTCTACTTATGATGAGCTTTGCTATACAGGTAGACATGTCACCAATCACTAGATATTGCTCCATTGCGAGCCATGATTTTGTAGCCTCGACGGAGTTATCTCTAATCCCACTCTATACCTTGCTCTATTGCTAGCCAGACATCCATAGGCCCAATGTTGGTTGTCTAAATCACCTAAGTATTTAAGCATCTTTCTTTCTTCTTTTTTATGAACTCAAATTCATTTTTCTTGATTTATAAATATTGGGGTGTGTTTTTGGGTTGGGGATCGCTATGGCAAATAGGAGGGTGAAAATTTGAATAGCTTTTGTATGAGAATAAAACTATAAAGGTTTCATTCCTCTTGATCTAGAATCTCCTTATAGTATTTTTATTATGAAGCTATAACATCCTTTTGCATTACTTCCAGACTTAGTTATCAAATTCATCGAATTTTCTATATGAAATTAAAAAATCATCAAACTGAAAACCCTAAATTTGACCCCAAAAAATGGGTGAAAAAAAAGCATCAAAAACCCTAAAATCAATTTTTAGTTGTTGAAAAAAATCCAAAACCCTCCTGCAATCTCCCTCCTACAACATGCAATTTGGAAGCTTGAAATTTTTTGCAGATACTATCGGAAGCAACCATTTTCAATCTATTCTCAACCTCATGGGATGTTGTTTTCTTTATTTCTTTATCATCATTTGAGAGAATGGATAGCTCTAAAAGTTGCAAATTGACAAACAAATCTCCCATTTGGAGGCTTCATTATTTCTGCACCTACTATTTGAAATGCTCCTTGTCTCAAATAATCTGCAAGTTCTTCAAAATAAAAGAAAAAAAAACATTGCTCTTTAACCCTAAAATAAAAGAAAAAAACATTGCTCTTTAACCCTAAAATAAAAGAAAAAAAGCATTGCTCTTTAACCCTAAAATAAAAGAAAAAAAACATTGCTCTTTAACCCTAGCTTCTAAGGAAACCTAAAATTAAACTTTTCTAATTTTTAAACTTGAATAATATAAGATATTTTAAGTGCTTTCTTTTATGCATGATCTGAACAATTTTTTATGATTTTTATTATAATTGGTAGAAAACTTATAATTTATATTTCAAAAAAAATATTGATTTAACCTTTAAGAATCTTCTCATGTGTTAAAAAATTACTATATTTACATAAATTATAAAAATGTTTATATTTTAAAAAATATTTTAATATATTTTAAAGTATATATTTTAAAAAATATATTAAAAATATTATTAAAAACAAATATTATAATTTTGTATATTTGATTTTTAAATTTTATATAAAAATAAAAAATAAAATTATATGAAAATATATATACATTTATTATATATATCAAATTTTGGTCACCCGTGCCTTTGTGGACTCTTGGAACCGGGGTGAGGTTGTGGTGAGGGGGCTAAATTTTAAAATATTCATTGAGCTTATGAGTGAGATCACTAGGTTTTTGATGGTAGGTTGTAACATTTTATGTGATCGTCACAATTGGGAAGAGGAATTGGAGCAATTCCCTGACAAAGGACGAAACCTTGGGTGGGATAAGTCGGCCCTCCTTCGCTCGGCCCTCCCTAAACCTTGGAATCTTGCCATCATCCCCATCCTTCAATATGTTACTTGCGATGATCCCGACAAGCCTTTCCAAAATTTCCACATCAATTTTGTAAACCACCTGAGGGATGCCAAGCAGGTCTATATTCCAGACTATCTTGTCTACTCCCTTGGCCTCACTATCAAAAAGAGTAAGAAATCATCTTACCATCCCATACACTAGGGGTTAATGAGTGTCATCTTCTGTCATGTCGTTGCGAATTGTCCTCTACCCCAGGCGATCCTTCCTATTGCTACCCAAGCCTCAGGTAGTCCTGGTTTTGTCCAAGAGGATGGGAATTCCAACCCTATCCGTAACAACCCCCCTGAGATAGCTAATCTTGCATCCCTCCAAAAAGTTTCCTATAGCAAGCCAGCCAAGAGGGGACAGACTGATGCCCCAATCTCATCTCGATCATCTCTACGTCTTAATAAGGTGAAGAAGGAGAAAGGGACCCCGCCGCAGCAAATCAACTCTGACACTGAGAGCGAAGCTGAGGGGTTGTCTCCCCAATTTTTTTTAGACATGATGACCGACATCCTCTTCTCTACAAATGCAATGGTGAGGATCGTCAAGCGCTTCAAGGGGTGTGAGACCCAGGAGGATCCGGACTTGTAAGGAAGTTTCTTGGGACGGTTTCCTTTTTGTCGTCTAGTGGAAGCGATCTATATAATGGATGGTTATGTGTTTTTTTATGGTTTTTTAGCTATTTTTTGACCTCCGTTGGGAGGGGTTGATGTAGCCCTCACGGGCATCACTGTGTTTTTTTTAGGAAATCTTCATATGGTACCTAATGTATTAGCCCAAAGGGCTCTCTCTAATGGTAAAGGCTATGACCTCTCTTGTTATAAGGTTTTGGGATCCTCTTAAAAAACCTATTTTGTATATAAATTAATCTACTTACCAAAAAAATTATATATATCAAATTTTATTACAATTTTTTAAACATGTCAAATTTCTTTCAAACTTTAGAAGTATCGAACTCGAATACAAACTCGAAATTGATAACTAAGATTCCAGGTTAACTTGTTTTACCCCAAAATAATAGATATACACCAAATAGTTGATTAAGTTGATCTTGGATTCATTGAGTTCATAACAAGAAATTTCATCTCCAAACTATGTAGAAAACACTTCTAGCTTAGAGCAACCAAAAATCGATTGCACTTAACCATTTTGAGCCAAAATAGGAAAGCACAAGGCAAAGCAAAATTAAAGCATAACAAAAATAAAATGAAGTGATATCAACACACCAAAAAGTCCAAACAATAAACTATGTAGAAAGCTTATTTACAAGGTAGGAATTGGGATCTCTGATATTTGAATGGGTCATAGCCAAAGGGGTCAAATTTTCTATGATTAAATTTTCTAGGGTCCTAGACATGGTTATAGTAATTTGAGAGATGTGTGCGATGACAGACATACTGATATTTATGGGTCTCATCCCACAGTAGTGCTAGATCCATAATCCTAAATGATTTTATCTTATATCTCTCATACCACCAACTTAATTTAATCCAAGCATTGCTACTATACCAAGATTTTGATCCATCAGAATTAATGGTCCAGAACTGGTAATTAATTATTTCTTGCTTACTTTGTGGGGTATCTACTATCGAATGATTATCTCTAGCTATGCTTTCCAATACCACAATGTACACTTCCACTTTTACTTTAGTGTATAGAATCTCATTTATATTATTGTGATTAGTGATGAGCTCCTTCAACCTTGGCCCTATTTTTGAAAAATTAGTTGTCATATAGTCATTCAACAATTTTGATCAATCACCACTAAGCAACATCCCATAGGAATCTAGGATATCTACAACCTGAAAATCAATGCACTGTTGTATCCTAAGTTCAACATCCAATTGTTTATGAACTTGATACCCCAACCATATTTACCTTTGTCTAGTCCAAATAAACAACCTTCTTGTTTGAGTGAGCAGGAGTTAACCCTTATCTTTTTCTAACAATATATGACATCACATTTCCAAAAGCACCTGAATCCACATTTCAATTATGTAAAATCTTACCAGTAATTCTAATAGTTAAAACAAAATATGGGGATTCCACCTTTTTTTGTATATAGCCTCATGGACATCAGTAGTCATTTTCATCTCTTATTTTCTTTGATCAATGAGTGTTTTAAGGAATAAATCCTTCTGGTCATTTATTTGAGCTTCCTCGAATAAAGAAATATTTGTCTTGGTTTGCTCAAGGTATTCAATAATATCGTAACCAAACTTAATCTACTCTAGGATTTTATTTATATGTAGTAATGGTATATTGACTTCTAGTTGCATAGGTATATGGAACTAGGATCCTTAGGTGGGACAAGGCTTTTGTTGGTATGCTCATCATGTGAGATAAAAGTTTTATTGGGAGGTGTGGAAGACTTTTGGTGAACTGGCACCTCTTCTTCCAAGTATTATTAAAGTTAATTTTCATCCACTCCTAAGGTCTTATATGTTTCTATAACTAAGGTTATGATTAGCTTAATTCCTACAATCCTCATTGGTGGGCATTAACTCTAAATTTTTTACTTCCTTCTGGATAACACCCTAAGTAGTTTTAAATTCTAGATAGCCAATTTTACCATGTTGAACACTGGAATGGACCCTACACCAATTGGGTAGAACAATATTAGCCAAATTTACTAAAGTTCTCAAATTATTATTTGATTGATTTAGGTTGCTAGAAGGATTCAAGACTCTTCTATTATTTGGATGAGTATCTCATTGATGGTTAGTCATTTGAAACTTAAAGTTTCTATTTTGAATGTTATTTATAGGTGGGTTTTGAGGAACTAGCCTTTGCAGTTGAAGCATATCATTGCTCAATTTTTGAATCATCCTTTGTAAGTTTTCTAACTTAAGATTTAGGTTATTAGGTTGACTTAGTCCTGGTTGAGCCATTGCATTATTTGTAGGTGCATATGTGTCCATAATTATGGTTAATACTGGTTGACTATTTGCTATAGGTTCATGATTGAGTGTTTTTAATGGTCACCTAATTATCCAAATGTGTTAGGATGGTATGTTGATTGTTCACATTAGATATCATTTGATTTGAGGGTGTTAGATTGTAAGGTTTATACTAGTTGTGATACATAACACCTGGTAATGGATTTGCCATGATAAGATGTTGTATAGGGACCTGATTTAATAGCTATGTCTAATTATAAATCCCTAGTTGTCTAAGTGAAGGTAATTTATCAACACCAAAACCTTGAGGTATCACTTATTTAACTATTATGACCTCACTATATGCTTTGGGTAAGGATGTAATTTGAGGAACTCTCCTCAAAAACATGTAAATTAATGGTTCTAGGGCTCTAAAGTATATTTGGATGGTTTCTTCCTATGTTAGGGTGTAAGGTGTTACTAGCCTGGTATATAATTTATGAAACTTATTATTGAAAAGTCTTAGAGGTTCATTAGTTTCTCTATGGGTAGAGGAAAATTGATGATATACCATAGCTGAAGAACACAAGCTTATACTGAGATGGGGGGGTGAACAGTATAAGACTTAACCAATTAATAATTTTAACTTTAGATAGCAAGTGGCATCAACACAACATTAATCAAGACAGAAAGCATCACACATTGAAGACCCATTTTTAACGTGGTTCACCCAAAATGGTTGGGCTACGTCCACAAAAACTTTTCTCTAAAAATTATCTCAAAGTTCTTTGGGAATCCTTCCCAAATACAATGTTTATGAGCCTCGGCCCAAAGGAGATACCTTCCCCTAATCAGAATTTATGAGCCTCTGCTCAAAGGAGATACCTTCCCCTCTACTCTGGAAATGATCCCTTAGAAGATCAACTGCCTCTACCTCTTGCCAGCACGTGGAACTCCTTTCCACCGAAGACCTCCTGTCTTCAATGCTTAGCCTAAGAGACCTCTACCTTCTATGATCACGTCCACAGCAGCTCAACAACCTGTACCAAACACAGTCAGTCGGTCTAGCACAAGTCTTCCTCTGTCTGTAGATCTGTCCAACTCTTGAACAAATCAATCCTCTGTATACAAGCCTTCTCAAAGACTTGCCAAATCTGTCCTCAGGTTCTTCTCATAGAACCAATGCACCTCTGTCCTCAAGTTCTCTGATAGAACTATCAAACTCGACTCACAAGTCCTCTGCTAGGACCTGTCCAAATCTGCTCAAGAAACATACACATCTTCTGTGCTCTTACAGCCGCTCTTCGTCTTCTCTCAGTCGTCTCTCTACACACACTCTGCACTGTCTTCGCACACTCTATGCACTTCGATCAAATTTTGCACTCTGCTCTCGACGATCGAACTTCTCACTCTGCACTCCATCTACGAACGCCGCAACTAACAACACTCAAACTCTTCAAAATAGTCTGCCTTTTATAATAACACTTTCAAGATCAAAACCCTAATCTTAGTCGGCTGTAACCCTGATCTTTAGTTGGTCGCACAACCCTAAACTTCATCGGTCGCAAACCCTAATCTTCGTCGGCTCACATTTAACTTTGTCGGCTTCAACCGCCTCCGTAACTCTTCTGTAGCTTTTGCCGTGAAACTACAACATGTCACGATATCGCGACACCTTTGCAACCGTACACTTTCTTTTGGCTTTTGTCGTGATATCATGACACTTCAGCCTTTGTCGACTTCAACTAAGCTCTTGTCGCGATATCATGACACTTCTTCTTTGTCAGCATCAACTTTGCTTTTGTCACGATATCGCGACACTTCTCCCTTCGTCGACCTCCTTTCTTCACTTTTGTCATGAAATCATGACACTTCTGTCTTCATAACCTTCCTCTTCTGCCTGTCACGAAATCATGACACTTTCTGCATCCGTACGCATTCTTTGCAACCCGTCATGAAATCGTGACGCTTTCAGCTTCCGTACGCTTTCCTTGTAAACCGTCATGAAATCGTGATGCTATCAACTTTCCATACGTTTTCTTTGCAACCTGTCATGAAATCGTGACATCTTTTCCTCTCTGCTTCCTCTCGCTCCTTCGGGTCATGAAAATGTGACACGTCATGAAATCGTGACATCTTTTCCTCCGGCTCCTTCGCTCGCCTCTTGGTCACGAAAATGCGACATGTCACGAAATCGTGACATCTCCTTGTCTGCGCCATCTCTCTCCTCTGTGGGTCACGAAACTATGACATGTCACGAAATCGTGACATCTTCCTCCGCTGGCGTCTTCACTTGCCTTCTGGTCACGAAACTGCGACATGTCATGAAATCGTGACATTTCTCCCCCTTAGCTCTTTTCTGTTCTTCGGGTCATGAAAACCCGACATGTCATGATATCGTGACACTTTTTCTCCTTAGCGCTTTTCTTTTCTTCGGGTCACGAAAACCCGACATGTCGCGATATCGCGACACTTTTTCTCCTTAGCGCTTTTCTTTTCTTTGGGTCATGAAAACCCGACATGTCGCGATATCGTGACACTTTTTCTCCTTAGCGCTTTTCTCTCGAACCTGTTAGCTTGGGGTTTGCAAAAGACCTTTGAAACTGTCATGCCGTAACCTTCATCAAAACAAATTATTTGACATCAAATCAAATTCCTTCAAAAGCTTCTTGACATCAATGACAACTTATACACTTGAGCAAATGCAATGTACCCAAAGTACCCAAAATTGCCAACAATCTCCCCCTTTGTCATTGATGGCAAACCTTTACTGAAAACACTTCTCAAGAGCCAAAACTGAAACCAACTGTGCTAACAACTGACAAACTGTGCCCACAACTTGAGAATCTTCCTTTGAATTTTTGCTCCCCCTGACTTGAAGCTTTCCTCTTCACTTGAAGCTCTCCCCCTTACTCATATCTCTCCCCCTTTGTCATCAATGGCAAAGGGCCACCTTTGGGGCTCGGGACTAAGAATGAGTCTCTTAGCTTAGTCCCTCCCCCACTTCCTGATGAGGTGATTAATTCTGGGGTGGGAGTAAAACTCCCAATTTCTCCCTTAGATACTCAAACGTATCTCTTGGAAGAGGTTTGGTGAAGATATCTGCAATCTGCTCTTTAGTAGACACATACTCTAGCTTGACCTGCTTGTCTTGCACTTTCTCCCTTAGAAAGTGATACTTGATGGAAATATGCTTTGTCCTTGAGTGCATTACCGGATTTTTGGAAATACTTATGGCACTTGTATTATCACAAAGTATGGAGATGGGTTGTTCATGCTTGACTTTGAAATCCTCCAAGGTGGTTTTCATCCATAAAACCTGTGTACACCCAACCATTGCTGCTATGTATTCAGCCTCTATCGTAGATAAGGAAACTGAAGGTTGTTTCTTACTTAGCCAAGAAACCAAACTCTTTCCTAGAAAGAATGCTCCACCACTAGTGCTTTTCCTGTCATCAATACTGCCTGCCCAATCTGCATCTCGTATAAGTTGTGAGGGTGAAATCATTACCTTTGGGATACCAAAGCCCAAAGTCCATAGTGCCCTTCAGATATCTGAATATCCTCTTAACTGCTATAACATGAGAATCTTTTGGAGCTGCCTAAAATCTTGCTACTAACCCAACTGCCTGCATGATATCTGGTCTGGTAGCTGTAACATATAATAAACTACCAATCATTGATCTGTACAACTTTTGATCTGCCGCTGGAGATTCATCATCTTTACTCATCTTGCACCCTGTAATCATTGGAGTACATACTTGGTTTGCTGTCCATCATCCCAAATTTCTTCAACATTTCTTTGATATACTTCCCTTGAGAGAGAAATACACCATCTTTTGATTGAGCAATCTGAAGACCTAAAAAGAATGACGACTCTCCAATCATAGACATCTCAAATTCCTTCTGCATGGTGTTAGCAAAATCTTTGCTCATCTGAGTATTATTTCCCCCAAAAATAATATCATCAACATAGACAACCATAATCAACATATCATCACCTTCATCCTTAATATACAAATTGCTATCTCGCCACACCTTTCCCGAAACCTTGCTCATGAAGATACCTGTCAAGTCTTGAGTACCAAGCCCTAGGTTCTTGCTTCAACCCATACAAAGCCTTTTTTAGTTTACACACATAGTCTGACTGTTCTGAGAGAGACACTCCTTCTGGCTGTTCTATGTAGACTTCTTCTACCAACACCCCATTTAGAAAAGCTGACTTTACATCCATTTGATATACCTTGAATGATTTGAAGCTCGAAAGGGCCAAAAACATTCTGATTGCTTCAAGACGAGCAATAGGAGCAAACGTCTCTTCGAAATCAACACCTTCTACTTGAGCATAACCTTTGCAGACTAACCTAGCTTTGTTTTCGACAATATTTCCATCCTCATTGAGTTTATTTTTGAATATCCATTTTGTGCCAATGACATTCTTGTCCTTAGGTCTTGGAACCAATTCCCAAGTTTCACTTTTCTCTATTTGATTTAGCTCTTCATCCATTGCTTTTACCCAAAACTTATCTGCACATGCTTCACTGAAATATTTTGGCTCAATCTGAGATAATAATGAAACATTTGTAGAATCATGTGAAGGAATGACTCTTCTTCTTGTTTGCTTGCTATTTGGATCACCAATGATCAAATATTTGGGATGATGTTTCTGAACATATCGTGAAGGAGTTTTGGGAAGCAGTTGTTGTCTTTCCTCTTCTTCATCTGAAACCTCTCTGAATTCTTCTTGACAAATTTCATCACTGAGTTCCTTGACTGGTTCTCTTATCCCTATTTTTTCATCAACTGTTACATTTATGCTCTCTACAACTGTATGAGTTCTTTTGTTGAAGCATCTGTAGGCCTTGCTTCTACTAGAATATCCAAGAAAGATTCCCTCATCACACCTAGGATCAAACTTACCCAAATTCTGATCTTCCCTTCTGATGAAGCACTTACTCCCAAACACTTTGAAGTGTTTTACTGTAGCTGGTCTTCCTTTCCACAACTCATAAGGAGTTTTATGATGATTGACTCTAAGTTGGGCCCTGGTGATAATGTAGACTGTCTGTATCGATCGCCTCTTTCCAAAAGCCATCTGAAAGTTTTGACTCATTTAACATAGCTCTAGCCATATTTTCAATAGTTCTATTTTTCCTTTCAACTACTCCATTTTGTTGAGGAGTTCTTGCCGCTGAATATTCTCTTTTGATTCCTTGTTGCTCACAGGTATTCCACAAATTCATTTGAAGTGAACTCTCCTCCTCTATTTGATCTTAAGCATTTGATTCTCTTGTGAGTCTCATTTTCAATCATTTCTTTGAAAGCTTTAAATTTTTCAAAAGCTTCAGATTTTTCTTTGAGAAAAGTAACCCAAGTCATTCTAGAATAATCATCTATAAACAACATGAAGTAGCTTTCTCCCTGAATGCTCTGAGTTCGGTAGGGCCACATAAATCAGTATGAATAAGATCCAATGGTTTTGAAGAAGTATACCCTTTTGATTTGAAACTGGTTCTGGCCTGTTTTCCATGTTGACAAGGACCGCAAATGATGTTATGGGGCCTTTTTATTTTGGGCAAGTCTCTAATCGCTTCCTTGTTACTAATATTGACAAGATTATCAAAGCTCAAATGCCCCAATATTTTATGCCATAACCAACTCTCATCTTCTTGAGTTAGAAAACACTTTTCCTTTTTTATCTCACTTAGCATGTAAAGATTGTTTGGAGTCCTTGTAGCACTAGCAATGAGTTTTCCATTTTTTTCTTTACTTATCTCACATCTATCTGAAAAGAAAGATACTATGTGCCCTTGATCACAAAGTTGACTCACACTTAGAAGATTATGTCTTAGGCCTTCTACATAAAGCACATTTTCTGTTTTGGATTTCCCATCCAAACTAAGAGTCCCTTTACCACAGATTTTAGCCGACCTGTTATCTCCAAAACTGACTGTTCCTCTGTTTGTTTCTTTTAAGACCAAAAAATTTTCCTTTTCACCAGTCATATGTTTTGAACAACCACTATCAAGATACCATTTTTCTACTTTGTCTTGAGCATGAAAAGCAGTTTGAACTATCATTGACTTAGATTTGATCTCATTTCTCTTTTTAGTGAACTCAAGGCTAGATCTATCCAAACTGCACATCCTTGCTATATGCCCAAAATTCTTGCACTTGTAACACATGACATTTTTATTCATAAGAGGTGCAAAAGAGTTAACATTTTCCTTACTATGGCTATTCAAAGACTTATTGCAATGCATAGCTTTGTGACCAAATTTCTTGCAGGAAAAACAATAGCCATGGAAAGTATTATGTAACCTGTTTTGATGCCTTGGATGATTGTTCTTCTCGTGACCAACTGGAATCCACCGCTCTTCAGGATGAAGATTGATCTTGCTCGAAGACCCTGTTTCATGAATGGTGATACCATCCTTCTTTTGCTTTTCACATGGAGTATTCTGTCTGAGAGCCAACTGTTCCAACTTCACTCTAAGAGACATAACCTCTTCTTCTAGTTTCTCGCAATCAGCTTCCTTTCCTTTTAGAGCCTCTGTCAGAACCTGTTCAACCTTCTTCCCTTCTTCAGCTAGAATTTTGAAGTCTATAACACTTTGAGACAATTCTGATCTTGCTATCTCTTCTTCCCGACATTGATGCTTGAGAACATAATTCTCTTCCCTAAATTTCTCAAGCTTTCTTAAAGCCAAGAAGAATTCACCTTTGAGATCGAACTCAACCTCTTCATATCTTTCTAGAATCTGTATGTTCCTCTGGATAGATCCTTCTCCAAGCTGTTAGGCTCTTTCTGGAGAGACCCGCTCTGATACCAATTGAAGAACACAAGCTTATACTGAGAGGGGGGGTGAAAAGTATAAGACTTAACCAATTAATAATTTTAACTTTAGATAGCAGTGGCATCAACACAACATTAATCAAGACAGAAAGCATCACACATTGAAGACCCATTTTTAACGTGGTTCACCCAAAATGGTTGGGCTACGTCCACAAAAACTTTTCTCTAAAAATTATCTCAAAGTTCTTTGGGAATCCTTCCCAAATACAATGTTTATGAGCCTCGGCCCAAAGGAGATACCTTCCCCTAATCAGAATTTATGAGCCTCTGCTCAAAGGAGATACCTTCCCCTCTGCTCCGGAAATGATCCCTCAAAAGATCAACCGCCTCTACCTCTTGCCAACACGTGGAACTCCTTTCCACCGAAGACCTCCTATCTTCAATGCTTAGCCTAAGAGACCTTCGCCTTCTATGATCACGTCCACAATAGCTCAAGAACCTCGTACCAAACATAGTCGGTCGGTCTAGCACAAGTCTTCCTCTCGTCCGTCGGATCTGTCCAACTCTTGAACAAATCAATCCTCTCGTATACAAGCCTTCTCAAAGACTTGCCAAATCTATCCTCAGGTTCTTCTCATAGAACCAATGCACCTCTGTCCTCAAGTTCTCTGATAGAACTATCAAACTCAGCTCACAAGTCCTCTGCTAGGACCTGTCCAAATCTGCTCAAGAAACATACACATCTTCTGTGCTCTTACAACCGCTCTTCGTCTTCTCTCAGTCGTCTCTCTGCACACACTCTACACTGTCTTCGCACACTCTATGCACTTCGATCGAATTTCACACTCTGCTCTTGATCGAACTTCTCACTCTGCGCTCCATCTATGAACGCCACAACTAACAACACTCAAACTCTTCAAAATAGTCTACCTTTTATAATAACACTTTCAAGATCAAAACCCTAATCTTAGTCGGCTGTAACCCTGATCTTTAGTCGGCTGCACAACCCTAAACTTCGTCGGCTACAAACCCTAATCTTCGTCGGCTCACATTTAACTTTGTCGGCTTCAACTGCCTCTGTAACTCTTCTGTAGCTTTTGCCGTGAAACTACAACATGTCGCGATATCGCGACACCTTTGCAACCGTACACTTTCTTTTGGCTTTTGTCGTGATATCGTGACACTTCAGCCTTTGTCGACTTCAACTAAGCTCTTGTCGTGATATCGCGACACTTCTGTCTTTGTCAGCATCAACTTTGCTTTTGTCGCGATATCGCGACACTTCTCCCTTCGTCGACCTCCTTTCTGCTTTTGTCGCGAAATCATGACACTTCTGTCTTCATAACCTTCCTCTTCTACCTATCGCAAAATCGTGACACTTTCTGCATCCGTACGCATTCTTTGCAACCCATCGCGAAATCGTGACGCTTTCAGCTTTCGTACGCTTTCCTTGTAAACCGTCATGAAATCGCGATGCTATCAACTTTTCGTACGTTTTCTTTGCAACCTGTCATGAAATCGTGACATCTTTTCCTCTCTGCTTCCTCTCGCTCCTTCGGGTCATGAAAATGCGACACGTCATGAAATCGCGACATCTTTTCCTTCGGCTCCTTCGCTCGCCTCTTGGTCACAAAAATGCGACATGTCACGAAATCGTGACATCTCCTTGTCTGCGCCATCTCTCTCCTCTGCGGGTCACGAAACTATGACATGTCACGAAATCGTGACATCTTCCTCCACTGGCGTCTTCACTTGCCTTCTGGTCGCGAAATCGCGACATTTCTCCCCCTTAGCTCTTTTCTGTTCTTCGGGTCACGAAAACCCGACATGTCGCGATATCGCGACACTTTTTCTCCTTAGCGCTTTTCTTTTCTTCGGGTCATGAAAACCCGACATGTCGCGATATCGTGACACTTTTTCTCCTTAGCGCTTTTCTTTTCTTTGGGTCACGAAAACCCGACATGTCGCGATATCGTGACACTTTTTCTCCTTAGCGCTTTTCTCTCGAACCTGTTAGCTTGGGGTTTGCAAAAGACCTTTGAAACTGTCATGCCGTAACCTTCATCAAAACAAATTATTTGACATCAAATCAAATTCCTTCAAAAGCTTCTTGACATCAATGACAACTTATACACTTGAGCAAATGCAATGTACCCAAAGTACCCAAAATTGCCAACAATAGCATGATCCATAGGAAATATAGAATGACTAATAAATATTGCTTCTAGCTAAGTACAATAAGTCATAGAGCTTGAAGGTAAGGTGATATACCAATCATATGCAATGGAAATATTCTACAAGCAACATTCTCATGCATGATTTATAAATAAATTAAGAAGTCTTTGTAATTCTGAATATGTTCTTCAGTTAACCTTGTTCCATCATGCCTATATAAAGGGAGATATCTTTCAAAATTCGTATGTATATCATGTGCATGCCTTGGTATGTTCAAAGGGCTATTTCCTACAAACCATGAAGAAAATTTTGCCATTGATGGAATTTAAAAATAGTGACCAATGGTTCTAAGCTTTGACAATCAATATGTATAATATAAACACTATGCTAAGAAAAAATTAAGTCTTTGAGTCTACGACCCTCCTAGCACCACTTCTATTAGGCACAAGGGCTATGTAGACTTAGAAAATCAGTAGTTCAGACCCTCCTAGTACCAGTTCTATTGAGTGTGCAAATGATATATTATCAAGGACATACCAACATACTTGGAATAGAGATATGTTCCCTCTTGAAAGGGAAACCTTTTTACTCCAAGGTTCGGATATGCCAGATCTTGGCCTATGCAGATAAACTCAAAGGTCATTGATAATTGTTCCTTCAATGGGTATTTGTTGGTTATGACTCAAAATAAATTTCCTAGACATGATGCTTTAAAACAAAACACTTAACTCTCTAAAAATATTTCTACTGCACTGATATTACAACATACATGAGTTGAGTAGAATTAAAATGGGTAAAAAAAGATAAAGTTTAAGCTTTGCAAATTATGGTTTCCCAATCCATATCATTCATTACATTTAAGATATATCACACATATAACATCAATGGTTATTAAAGTTGTATGAAATTTTAAAATACATTGCAGAAAACTAGCTTCAATGCTTGGAATGAAAATTAATCTACTTTTAATCTAAATAGGATCCAAAGAAAAGTCAAAGTTTGAAGGGTAAGATAAAATAAATAAAAATAAACAAGCTTATACTACCCAAAAATTTCATTTCAATCTGATAAAGCAACAAATTTGATTTAAATCAATCTCGACCTGACCAATATTTAAATAGCCTAAGGTCTAAGATGGTGCAATTTTCAAAGGAGCAATAAATTGTGAAATGAACTGTGTACAACCACCATCAACATACATAGATTGAACATGAAAAATTAAAAAAAAAACTTATATTATAAAGATATTCATTGAGTACATGGATTCATATTTTTCCACTTCGATGGATTACAAGAATAGAGCTTCGAATGATAGAAACTTAGTTCAGAAATACCATCCAACTATAAACAAAAAAGAAGCTAAGAAAGAATAAAGCTATAGGGGTCAGCTGACAGATGGATTTCGACCTTTGTAACAAACCAGTGAGCCAATTTTTATACAATTTTTGGCCTTCACTTCCTTGTTACAATTTACACTTTATTGCTATTTAATTTCAAGACATGACCCTTGAGGTTACATTTCAAACATTTTGTGAACATAACTCATTAAATATGCACTACTTTGGCAATACCTCATAAAGTATTCATTTACACAATGCTTGAGAGCTCTAGAATGACCATTCCACATTAAATTTACAATTCTCTCCAAAGTCGAGGTTAGCCATTAATTTCATCTATCCACTTCCTAGTATGCTTGTACTTACTTGGTCTGCATTAAAGTTCCATGTCTACCATTACGTCCACCATATATAAAGCAACCACGAACAAATATCCTGCAAAACAAGAGAAAAAAGCAAGGGTTACAATTTTAATATTAATAGTAATTTATGTATATTAATTTTTTAATTTTTTAGTTTTTTATATTTTCTTTAAGTTTTAGACATTGCACAAATACATCATATTATTTTTTTAGACTTGCTTTTATATTTTTGGGAAGCTCCCAGACTTGCTTTTATGTTTATCCAAGTTTTGCATTTCATAGCATCATTTATTTTTAGGGCATTAACTAGGGTAGCTTTCAATTCCCAAGGTTCAATTTCTAAGTGTTTCCAAGTTTAACTTTCAATAGTCAGGTCCTAAATTCTCATTGTAGAAGCAAATTTTTTAATGGTTGGGGTAAATTTTTTGCTTTAGCTTTTAGTCCGAGCTTGTGCATTGCCAGAATTTTTCAATGCTTATGCTTATGTTAGTAATTACAAAATTTCGAATTTGGCTTACTTCTTAATTCTCTAAGTATCACTTTTAGGTTTTTGAGTCCAGGCTTTGCTTTTGCTTATCAGGCTTCTAGCATTGCATAATTATGGAATTTCCAGCCCTTATGATTAAGTCACCTTAGAAAAAACTCCAAGATTGTGCATTTTTGCTTTTTAATGGCCTGCGAATAATTCCAGACATTTCCAATGGCCCGAAAAAGATTCTAAATAGCCTATAAATAATTTCAAATTGTCCAGAATTAATTTCCAATAGCCTCAAAATAATTTCTAATAGTCCAAAAATGATTTTTGATAGTCTGAAAATGATCCTTCAATTGCTCGAAATTGATTTCAAGTTCAAAAATGATTTTTAATTTCTAGGAAATAATTTTCCAATAGTCCATTACCTGGAGTTAATTTTCTATAGTCCAAATTTGATTTTCTATTATCAAAAAATGATTTTCAATAATCCGGAATTGATTTTTGATAATTCAGAAATGATCTTTCAATAGTCTAGGATTGATTTTATTTGCTCACAATTGATTTTCTATAGCCCAAAAATAATTTTTTAATTATCCAAAATTAATTTTCAATAGCCTAAAAATTATTTCAAATTGCCCAAAATTAATTTCCAATAGCCTAGAATGATTTCACATTGTTCAAAATTAATTTCCAATAGTTCGGAAATGATATTTCAATTTCTCAAAATCACTTTTCAATAGTCCAAAAATGATCTTTCAATTGTCGAGAAATGATATTTTAATTACCGAGAAATGATTTTCAATTTCATTTAAGTTCTAGGGTTTCAGAATCTTTATTATATTTTATTAAATTTTTAGGTTCTACTTCAGCAAGAGGAATGAGTGAGCTGAGGTTTAGCGGGTGCGGTGGGAGTGAGGGTTTGAATTTTTTGGGTAGGAATCTCAGCCAAGGCGATAGAGGTAGAGAAGGTATGAAAGGGGCGGGTGGGAACCTCGAGCATGGATCAAGCGAGGATCTAGAGGAAGGTAGTCAGGATGCAGCATATTTGGAGGCGGGCATCACACGGGGGCTCGACCCTCCTCAGAAAGACCCTAAAAAAAAAGATACGAAGGACAATGCGGGGCCCAAGAAGTGGATGTATTTTGTTGAGACTCTTAGAGGAAAAAGAAAGGAGGTTCTCTCTCTTCCGCCCCTAGTTCCAGTAAATAATAAAATTTCAACCCCGACAAGTTCCATGAGCCCTTTTCTTTTAATGGAAGAATTCTCCTTGGTAGGCATTTTTTTGGGAGGTAGGCCGGACATGGAGACTATCAGGGCTTGGGCAATGGGTAAATGGCGATCGGTAGGCAGCTTGGAGTTGGTAGCTCTAATTCAGGGGTTCTTCATTATCCATTTTAACAATATGGAGGATGCTAACCATATTTTAATAGGATTTCCTTGGTTTCTAGGCAAAAGGAGCCTTTTTATCAGACGATGGGGTGAAGATTTCGACCCTAAAAAGCAAAATATTAACATTTCCCCTATTTGGGTTCATCTCCCGAGTCTACCTGCCCAGTTCTTCAATGAATATTGGCTACAAGGCATAGCCAGAACTATAGAAGATCTTATCTCCATTGACCATGCGACCTTGGCCAGGACAAGGATGACTCATGCACGAATCTGCGTAAATGCTAATTTGAATAATGAATTGCCAAGGTTTGTGGAGCTAGAGTATGGATAATACTATAGAAAATAGTCGGTAGAATATGAGAATAGATCGACATTCTATGCAGAATGTAAAAATAAAGGACATCTATGCAATCAGTGCCCTAACCTAGCAATGAATAGAGAAAAGCAGAAGCAGGGAATGCTAGATAGAGGAAATTAGAGGAGTTTTCCTAGCAGAGGTGATTTCAATCAGGCAAACTATGTCTACCAAAAAAAGAAAAGAGAGGGTGCAGGTTCCCAAAAAGACAAAGGAAAATAATAGGTTTTTGGAAACCAAAATACTCAAGTAAGTTCCAATCGTCTAGTTTCAAATAAATTTTCAATTCTATCCAATATGGGAGTAGGAGGATTATCAGAAGACATGGAAGCCCAACACCTTTAGGATAAAATTTCTGACTCTCGAATCCCCATCCAAGTCAGGATCCTCAAACCCTAATGCTAAAATTACTGCAAGCCCCGTGGGCATCACAAATCCAAATCCTAATGCACGATCTCTAGAATCCACATCCAAGTCAGGATCCTTAAACCCCAATGCTGAAAATACTTCAAGCCCAGTGGGCATCCCAAATCCAAACCCTAATGCTAAAGAACTTAGGAAGAAAGTTGAGGCATTGGAAAATAAAAAATCTCATCTCCCTAACATCATCACTAGAAGCCAAGTGAATCCTACTGAGGGGTCGTTCTGTAGACCAGGGGAATACAAGAAAAAAGAAGAATATTTGGATGTAGGGGTGGAGATATGTGAAACTCTTTAGACTGAGGAATATGACAATCCGGTTCTACAAAAAATTACCTCCCCTTAGTTTAGTCCTAAAAAAACCAGGAGCACTGTGAAGTCTCCTATAGATTTTGGCAGTGAAAAAGAAGAGGGAGAATATCAAATGCTGAGCATCAAAAAATTAAAACTGATAATGATATTGCCAATGGAAAATAGAGAACCTTGTTTCAACAGGTTATTTCAGGTTCTGAAGACAACAAATTAGGAAAACCCCCTCAAGGGAGAGGGAGAGGAAGAAATCCCAAACAATCTAAATGAAGTTTCTCTCATGGAACGTGAGAGGCCTCAATGGCCTGCCCAAACAAAAGGAAGTCAGTGCAATAAGAAATCAAGTGAATCCAACTATTATCATGTTGCAAGAAACAAAAATTGATGAGATTCAATCAAAAAAATAGCAAAAAAAATCTGGAATCAAGGGGAGATGGTTTGCAAATCAGCCAAAGGAGCATCTGGAGGCCTTATGACTTTGTGGGATCCCTGGATAGTAGAAGGCAGCATTATTTAGAAATATGACAGGGTTCTTAGTGTTTTATTTAAGGAAATAAATAGCAACAGGTCGTGGATCCTTTCAAATATTTATGCCCCAACTTCAATTCAAGGGAGAGCTCTACTGTGGGAGTACTTAGGCAATCTGAGTGAAATCTTCCATAATGTCCCCTGGATTCTGGTTGGCGATTTTAACACTCTTTATCCTTCAGATAAAATGGGTGGAAATAGACCTCCTATCAGGAGCATGGATGAGTTCAATGACTTTGTGAACTCCAATTTTGATGGATGTAAAACTTAGAGGAGTGAATTATACCTGGAGCAATCAACGGATAGGGTGTCATCTCATTCAAGAAAGGCTTGATAGGTTTTTTCTATCAAAGGAGGCTACAACTTTGTTCGATGATTCTACCCTGCAAGCCCTTCCTAAAATTGCCTCTGATCATAATACTATTTTTTTGGAGATCCCTAACTCTCTGTCATTAAAGAAACCTTTTAGATTTCAATCTATGTGGATCAAACATTCCAGTTTTAGAGATAACTTAAGTCAGTGGTGAAAGCAGTCTGTCAGGGGTAGTGTAGCTTTTAAACTTACTGGAAAATTAAAGTTTGTTAAGGAAAAGCTTCGAAATTGGAACAAAGAGGTCTTTGGGAACCTCTTTGAAAATAAAAAAATAGGTTGTTGAAAGTTTGAAGATAATTGATCAGAGGATCCAACATGGTGATGCTGATGAAACTACTAGACAGGAGGAATGAACAAAACTAGCAGAGTTTCATAACATTTTGGCCTGTGAGGAAATATATTGGAGGCAAAAAAAAGGGCTCTTTGGTTAAAAGATGAAAATTCAAATTCTAAGTTTTTTCACATCACCATGCTTAGAAATAGAAGCCATAAAAAGATAATTTAAAAAAAAAAAAGCAGATGGTTCTATTACTCAAGACAACAAAAATAAGAAAGAAGGCAATAACTTATTTCAATTCTATCCTTGGTCAGGAATCACAGTGCAATGAGGAGGCCAAAGATATTCTCTTGCAATCCATTCCTAGAATAATAAATGAGGATATAAACCTTAAGATTCTATCTCCCTTTTATGATGAGGAAATTAAGGAAGCCTTGTTTAGCATGGAGCCAAACAAAGCCCCGGGACCCGACGGATTTCCCCCTCATTTCTATCAAGATTTTTGGGACATCATAAGTGAGGATGTAATTTTTTCTATCAGAGAATTCCAAGCAAGCAATCATATCCCAAAAGGTATCAACTCTACTTTTATTTCTCTAATTCCTAAGAAGAAAACCCCTAAATCTATGGCTGACTTCAGGCCAATCAGTCTATGCAATGTTTCTTACAAGATACTAACTAAAGTCTTTGCAAATAAAATGAGAGATATTCTACCCCGCATCATAGATCCATGCCAAGGAAGCTCTATCCAGGGCAAGTCAATCTTGGATGGAGTTATCACAGTTTATAAAGCTCTGCACTTTGCTCATAAGACTAACAGGTATGTTTTTTCCCTCAAGCTTGATATGAACAAAGCATTTGATAGGCTAAATTGGGAATTTCTAATTATTGTCCTCCTTAAGTTTGGTTTTCACCACCAATGGGTTAATTTGATCAAAAAATGTATTTCTAAAGAATGGTTATTGATTCTAGTTAATGGAAAAACTGCTGGTTACTTTCAAAGTCGCAGAGGAATTCGGTAGGGGGACCCTATTAGCCCCATGTTATTCATCATTGTGGTAGAAGGTTTAGGAAGAACCATAAAAAATGCTTATAGTTCAAGGCTAATATCAAGAATCAAGGCAACATATCTCACTAGGGCTATTTATCACCAACAATTCATTGATGATACCCTTATATTGACTAAGGCATCAGTGGTTGAGGCCAAAATAATTAAATACATCCTGCAACTCTACGAGGACATTACTGGTCAAAAAGTTAATTTAAGTAAAAGCAAGTTATATTTCTTGAACACCCCCATTCAGAGGCAAGGAAGGATTACAAAAATTTTAGGGTGTGATATAGCAAACCTCCCCACTTCATATCTTGGTCTCCCTCTTTTCATTGGTTCTTCGAGAGAGTCAATGTGGGACAGGGTTATTGAAAGAATTCAAAAAAACTTGCTGGATGGAAAGGTCTTCTATCTCAAGCAGGAAAGTTGACCCTCACTAAGGCCTCTCTTCAGAGCATTCCAGTCTATTTCCTCTTCTTTTTCAAAGCCCCTGTGAAGGTTTTCTAGAAAATTGAGAAACTCCAAAAAGAATTTTTATGGACTGGATCAGAGGAGAAAAAAAGGATACACCTTGTAGGATGGACCAAAGTGTGCAAACCTAGGGAAAACGAGGGCTTAGGTCTAAGGAGAATTGCTCATATAAATTTATATTTACTAGCTAAGCAGGCATAACATCTCATTTCTGGTGAAGAAAATGAATGGATAGCTATCATCAAATGAAAGTATCTTCAAAATATGGAATTTCTAATTGACTCAGTTCCAATCAGAGGTTCTACTTTTTGGAAAGCAATTCTTAATTGTATGGAAATCATCAAAAAAGGTTTAATATGGGTTTTAGGCAATGGTGAGAGGATAAATTTTTGGAATGACAGGTTGGCTAAGGACGAACCACTGACGCAATATCCTAACTTATCTCGAATCAGAGATATCATAGAAGAATTCATTGGCAAAAAAGTCTTTGATTATATGGTTGACGACAGAGGTCAAATGAAGTGCAAAGAAATAAGAATTCAAGGATTTCAAGCGAAATCAAATGATCTTTGTAACATTTTTGGGAAATAGTTTATCCCCATGAGACCCAAGGAAGATCAAGTGACCTGGGCTCCTATAGAAAATGGGAAGTTCACTGTTAAATTAGCTTACAAGCTTCTGCTTGATGATGAGGATTTTGTCCTCCAAAAGGACTTAGTTTGGATAAAAATTTTAATTCCAAAAATTTCAGTATTTTCATGGTTGGTTATCCAAGGAAGAATTATAACCATTGATAATATGATGCGTAAAGGTATTTATATCTCTAATCGTTGTTATCTAGGAAGGGATAATTGGGAGACCATTTATCACATTTTCCTTGAGTGCCCTTTTTCCTTGACTGTCCTAAGTGGGGTTTTTTAGGACTTCAATATTTCATGGGTTAAACCAGCCATCGTACTTGATTGTTCATTTAGTGGCCTTGCCCATTTTCAAGCCAAAGACTTAGATACATGTGGAAAATTTGTCTCAATCACTATCTTTGGCAAGTGTGGTTAGAAAGGAACCATAGAGTCTTTAATGAGTCTATCCATGATCATCAAACTATCATTTCCAGGATCCTATCCTTTGCCAATGAGAATGTGAACCTTATCCCTTTTGATAGTTGTAAACCTCATATGTAGGAGACCATGATTGCTCAATATTTAAGCTTAACCTTGTTAGATGAGTCTGTGCCTAGGGTAGTCAACCCCAGAGCCAATGTTAAGTGGTCTCCACCTCCTATGGGTTGGTTTAAGCTTAATTTTGGAGCAGCTAAGGACAATCCTAGCAGAGCAGGCGCTGGTGGCATTGTGAGAGATCATAATGGGAATATGATGCTTGCATTTTTTGAATATTTGGAAACAAGGACAAACAACGAAGCTAAAGCTAGAGCTATGTGGAGAGGCCTTCAAATGACTCAAGACTTAGAAGACAATTTGATCAAAGAAGGAGACTCTATGCATGTTATAAATCTCAATAATTAGAAAACACCTCTTTGGAGGATTAAAACAATTTTTGAAGAGGCTAGGATCCTTTTCTAGGGAAGACAGGATAGAAAATCCCAACATGTCTTTCGGGAAGCTAACAAAATTGCTGATAAGCTGGCCAATTTGGGTGTCGATGGTGATAGACTTTTCAAATGGGAACACGGTGTCCCGAGTGAAGTAGAGGAGATTATTCAACAAGAATGCCAAGAATGATAGTCAAATTTACCAATAGGTAAGGCACTATAAGTTCGAAGGCTAGGAGTATTCTCGTATCTTTTTTGAATTGGACTCACAATAAAAATTATCTGAGTTGTCAGTCTTCGTGGATGTTTCTTGGAAATACCACAAAGACTAATGGGGATAGTCACATGTTAGATAACATGGCTCCTATCTGTATTAGTAATTTGAGGTTGGTTGATAATCATAGGGAAGGAAAGAAAGGACAATATAAGACTTCGAACCAAAGCCACGTGGACCACCAGATAGCCACCACCATAAATCTAGCCAGAAGGTTCACTTCTCCAAGGCTAATTGGCCAAGATAGTATGTGGTACCAAATCATGTCATATACGAAAGAAAGTAATTACCAAATAATTATTAAGAGTAACTATCAATACAGAGCTTGTGGGAGTTTTTTTTAGTACTCTGCTATGTGTGTCTGCAACTTTTTGTTTCTCCATTGTCTCAAGGAAGGGATCCGTGTCTGTTTCTTTTTGTAATTATGATGCATGTGTGTTTTCTTGGGGTATACCCAAAATATTGTATGGGAAGTTTCTTTTTGATAACAGGTTATGTGCCTTACCGAATGTAATGGCTTTGGCAGCATGTAGATTTTACATATATAGGATCCTTAGTAAGGATATGTTCATCAATAGCCCTAGGCTGATTTTTGTAAAAGGTTTTGGGTCAACTTGTAAAACCCAGTATTAATGCTATAGTATCTTATCTACCAAAAAAAGAATCTTTATTATATTTTGATTTGCTAACAGATTTATTCTTGCATGATTTTAACTTCTTCTAAGTGGCCACACATATGATCAGGATAATTTTCTTTCTTAATTTCTCCCCAGTGGTGACTTTGGTAGCTACATCTTAGACAACCTACATAAAAAAACAATTTCAAGCCTCAAATTCTTTGAAATAGATGCAAAGTTATACTTCCTAAAAAACTCTTTTCAAGGAGCATCTAATGGAAGCAATGATCATAAAATTTCATTGAGTATGGCAAGAGATATAGGGACCCAAAAGTGAAGGCATCTATGCTATTGAAAGGAAAATTAAGTTTGTAATGTTTGATTTTAAGCAAATTCAAGGTGCTAAGGCTATGAAACATAGACATGTATGTACCCATTAGAAAGCTTATTTTGAGCCGAATTTAATGGGAGAGGTTATTTATCATTTAAAAGAAGTTTACTAGACACGGTCATGGCAATAAACATCACAAAAAGCTCAAGGAAAGCAAAATTCAAGTACTTATATTAAAACAACTTTTAGTGACTAAAAATTGCAAACAAACCCAATATAAATAAGAGAAATCTTACCAAAATTTAAAAAAAGTGAATCCCTAAACTCGGGCATGTTGTGTAAACGCATAACAAGGCTAAGTGTAGAAGTACTAATCTAGCATGTTAAGAAGCCATTTGAATTCAAAGACTACTTCTAGAAATTAGGTTCAACAACAATACATTTATCACAATATTTTCTGATAATTAATCTTCAATAGCTTTAGCAAAGAATATTGTTATGCATCAAAGGACAAAATACATTGAGATTCAAGCACACTTAATTAGGGAGAAGGTATTAGATGGGATAATTAAATTCATATATTGCCTAAAAAATGAGAATATTTATGATATTTTCACAAAACCATTAGTAGAATCTAAATTTTATTATTTTAAAAACAAACTAGGCCTAAAAGAATGGCCCTCAAGGGGAGTAATGCATAATATTATGTGATGTCAATTATTTTAAGTGTTTTTTAAGGTTTTGTGAATTCTATGTTGATGGATGTATGCCACTTATTTTTTCCATGTTGATGGAATATATGTGTGTGCCATTTGTTTATCTATGTTGATGGATGATATTTTTTCTATGTTGATGGAATGTGTGTGTGCCATTTGTTTATCTATGTTGATGGATGTTATTTTTTCCATGTTGATGGAATATGTATGTCACTTGTTTATCCATGTTGATGGATGTCATTTTTCACGTTGATGGAATAACAACTATTTTTCAATGGGAGGATAGCCCAAACTATATAATTGGGCTAAACTCCTTGTGTTGTAACAGTGCTAACTATATAGAGCAAAACAATATGAGCCAATTGTGTGAGCTAACTGTGAGACACTATTGTTTACTTGAGACATTGATGATTTGCACCAATCACATTTGAGGAAAAAAGCTTGTATATTTTGTTGAAGATAATAAAAGTGGAGATACAATTTTGGTTGTGGTTTTCTCCTTTACAAGGTTTTCCATGTAATATTGGTGTCTTTTATGTGGTTTGACTTATTTATATCTTACCTTACATTTTAATTTAAATTTATTAAATTTTATGCTATTTACATTTGTGTAATATATATATACTTGGCATACTAATAATTTGTTGTTTGATTTTATTTTAATCCATTACATTTGGGAGATTTTACTTACTTCCTCCCCCTTTAGATATATGGTAACACCCAAAGCTTCTATATGATAATCTCCCTATAAAGCCATTTTTTTGGAAGGAAGTAGTACTACCAATAAACCAAGAACTCCCTTCTCTCCAAATGTACCAACAATTGGAGCCTAAAGACACTAATATTGAGCCAATGCAAGTATAATTAAATGCCCTACTAGCTCTAGAAAAAAAGGGAGAAAGCATTAAAAATAATGGTGCAACATAAAATGATAGTAAAAATATGGTCTAAAAAAAGGGACTAGGGTAACTAAAATGGATTACAACGAAGATAATTTGATGTTTAAGCGGGACAAAGATAGGGCTATGCTAGGAAGTGTTTGCAAGAAAAAGGGGATATCTCATACAACTATGTGAGACCACAAAATATACCAAAATTCATAAACCAAGACAACCAAGCAATAATCATATAATAACAAAGTTGAGATTATCCTAATCAAAGCAAAAATTAATAAATCATAATTAAGAACATACTACACTAGATCATACATAAAATGCATAAGGAATATTGAATCCTAATACAAAAATAAATTACTTGATGACCTAGGGCATTAAGGACCATAACCTTGGCAATATTGCAACAAAGGTGCATAAAAAAGCACTCGATCCTATTATATCATGCTTGCAATGTCATACCTATAATAAGAAAAGACACACTTAAAAGTAGCTAAATGAGGGTTTTATTAAATCCTTCATCTGAAGCACTTAAAATATAAAATCCCAATGAAGGTGAATTGTTGCACTCTTGGGATGAAAAAAATCACCTTCATTAGAATTCTAAGTTTTTATGTACCTTGGGCAAGGGTTTTAAGTAAAACCCTTATTTTTTTTGCTTCTAAGACTTTCCCTAGATTTGATTCCATGTGGTTGATTTGTTATTTTTTCCTATTGTCACAAAAATCTCTACAATGAAAATCCCTCATGGAGTGGCCTACATGATTATTTGGATTCCACTATTTAGAGGCTCCACTTTGTTAACTAGAAGATCATATCTATTATGTGGTATCTCAACCTAGTCATTTAATGGCTCTATCCAGTTATCTGGTGGATGAGTTATTACTTAGTCATCGATAAATCCCATGTTGTCATCCTTAATGGTCCATTATGGTAATAGTTATGTAATTGCCTTTGATGGTTAACATAACTATCTTGATTATTAACTATTTGTCTTTTTAAGCCAAAATTCAAGTTGGAGTTACTCCAATCTTCTTCTTCACTACTTGAACTTTTTAAGGTTACACTATTACTCTTCGTCGATTACCTCTTCACTATAGTACTCGAAAAGTGGATATCATGCAAATAGTTATTGGGTAGCTCCATTCCTAGTGTATTGTTGTTGTCATTGGTAGAATTATTTAGTACTTCCTGCATGTCTCTCCATATAGCTTCTATCAAACCCTCACTTGTCAAGCTATTGCTTGTACAATTTCTCTCCAAGCTATAGCTTGACAAGTTTCTTGTCGGGATACTACTCACCAAGTTGTTTTCTATATTGTTTCTCATCAATTTGTTCACCAAATTGTTGTTTTCCAAGTTGTTCACCAAATTACCACATCTAATAGTCTTCTTCTAGAATTTCAATCTTTGTTGAACAATGGTCAATATTTTTGAACACCTTCTCATCCATTATGCTTTTCCAAAAGCATATTCTACACTTGTTCCTTTGCCAAATAGTTAACTTATTATAATATGCTTACTAGGTGAGCCTTTTGCCAACATGGATTGGTATTGTTGTTACAACCCTTATACACATTGCCTATGCAATTTTTCAATCCAAACATTTAGTTCTTCATTTTTTTCTTGCAATTATTGTATTTATTTATGCATTCTTTATTGCATACACCTAATGGACACCAACAAGTTCATTCTTTCATCTTCTCATATCTTAAATTGATTTTCTCTAGGGGTATATTTTGGTCAACATGTCTCACCACCAAGTACATGTTTTCATCACCAAGTAGACTCTAAATTCCTTTGTTGTCAGGGAATGTTATGTGTATATGCAATCTCCTCTACTTTGTATGTTTAGTTCTAACTCTTCCTATTATACAATTTGTTGTCAACTATATCATGTGTCATATTCCAAATTCTTATGGCTCATTGCTTGTACAACCAAGACAACTACTCTGTAAGTTCATTTCTTTAGAGTCCTTTTTGTATTGTGCATCATTTTTAACTGCATGCTTTGATTTCATATATTATAATACTTCAAGTTACCCAAAGGAATAACTTGGTGCACTTGGAAATCTACTTAAACTTAATTCTTCACCTAATGGTTGATAATTCACAAGGTTCACTTGTGCCCAAACCTTGTATGGACTCATTTTCAAACCATTGAGTATCTCATAATATTGTATCCTATCTAGTCTCTTAAATCTTACTATGTTGTATTTAAATACTTGCTTAACCTAGAATGGACCAAGCCATAGTGTTTTCAACTTTCTTAGACAAATTTTTATTTTTCATTTGAAATTTCATACAAGGTAACCTATCTTTAGTTTTGTCTTCTTTAGATGCTTGTCATTCAATTTTTGTTGACACTAGGCAACCTCCATGGCCCATTGTATCATCATCATCTTTTTTTTCTAGCTTCATCAATATCATAAACCTCTCATTTAGGCTCTCTTGATTACCAATATGGTTCTCCATTGCCACTCTCATAATTTGCACCTAGAACTTGATCAACACTACCACCTTCTAACCCTACATCAATTGGAATAACACGTAGTTTGTTGTTGGCCTAAATTTCATCCTATATATCTATAGGATATTTGGTAACTTTTTATCCCAATCAACATTTTTATTATGAAATTATTATACATTATAGAGACTAGTGCTTTGTTCATTGCCTTTTCCTATATGTTTACCCTCAACTAGCATGAACTTGATAATAAATAAAATATTTTAAAATCAATGGTTATATTATTAATGATATCATCTATAAAGTTAACTCAATGGTTATATTACTAACAAAAGAGGCACCTCAAATCTTGTAGTTATCTACTCATGCAAGAATCATGTAGTGCTCTTAGAAGAATTATCAACAACACCCTTATGTTAACCTAGTTTACCAGATATTTTGTTACCATTATGATGTATCTACATCCCCATATATTAGTCTTAATGATCCAAAAAAATCCAAACCCCATCATTCAAACAAATCATGTGGCTATGATGGAAGTAATAGCCTAAATTCCTACAAAGTGACTACTTAGATTTCTAGCATATATTGATTATAAACTATTTTACATCATGGTAGAAGGTGTACCATCATAGCCCTAGAAGAAACACCTTTCTTGCAGTTACATCTAATCCCATGTGTCCTCTTGCCAACCCTTTGTGATCCTCATTTAAAGCCATGTGCACTTCATCCAACATGCATCTTCACAATACCCTATTGGATCTAATCTGTATAACAATCATGGAATAAGTTGAAATGGTGCTAAATTAATGATAATTTTCCTTTTTTATGTTGTTAAAAACTCCCTCACTGACAAGTAATTCCCATTGTACTTGTACCATAGTGGCAATGAAGTTATTAAAAATAAATGATCATTAAAAAACTCGTCTGACAATTCTTCCTCTATAGGTTCACCTAAGGAAAATATACACAACTAATCTGCTATGATGTGTTTCTTTTCCAATCTCACTACCTCTTGAACATGAAATCCTACAATGTGACAATCCATATGCTAACTCATCCAAAAATTATTATATTATTGATGATATATAGAAATGATTGTTGATCAAAATAGAAGGAAAAGGGGTTAGCAAGTAGATAATGTCTAAACATTTGCACCACATACACCATCCCCAATTCTTATTCATCCATCATGTTGTAGATTTTATCTACCCTTGAAAACTCACTTGTAAAATATATAGGTTGATCTTACACAAAATATCCTCCTATGCCAACTTACACTTGATTGCAATGTTTGACGCATCCATGTGGATGTGAAAATCCTAATCTAGGAACACCAGAATGAGTGCTTAAACCAACTTTACCTTCAACTCCTTGAAGGCCTACTAGTGTTTCTTCAACCATAAAAAGAAAAAACCTTTGTGTGTCAACATGTTAATGAATAGACATATGTGTGAAGTTTTTAATAAAATGTCAATAGTACCCAACATGTCCCAGATCAATATTTAGGATTCTCCATGCTCATTATGACACAAATTTTATGGAGATCAATATTTAGGATCTCCTTACACACAACATGTCCTAACAACCTACAATATTTCACTAACAACTTATATTTGTTTGGTTTCAATGAAATTCAAGCATTCAACACATCCTCATGAATTCCTACAATGATTTCAAGCACTTTTTTATTCCCGTACAATGACCAATAGTCCAAAAATATTTTGAACGTTCCCACAAACATTTACTCAATTATGTATAAAATTATTCTTTGGAATATGCAAGGGGCATTGCATAAACCAATAAGTCATTCAATTATATGAATATATCATGTTTTATTTAACAAACATCATATTCAACGTATCTTCCTTGATAATGTTGATTTAATTATAAACTGAGAATCCATATTAAAAGGAATAGATCTTGTGCCATGCTACTTCTAAATTTGATAATGTGAAAAGGATTTAGAATAGGCCTTTTATAATCATAGTGTTTAGACTTCTAAAATCTACATAGATACAAATTTTACTATTTTACTTCTTCAAACCGATGATGATGGGAGATACCCATTCAATCACTGTCACTTTGAATATTATCATTGCATCTAAATTTTTTTAATTTTTGTGTTCACTAAGTCTGAATAATTGGGATTCTTCCTAGATGGCCTCCTCTTGATAGGTTGTGCACCTAGAAACAAAGGAATCTAGTTCATTCACAACTTCAATGAAATCCCTTATAGATCATTTTTTATTCACACAAAGACCTTGTACTACATGAGTATTTTAAAAGTTATCACTTTTAAAATTGGGTCCACTCATCCCCAAAATAAATTATATGTTTCCATATCTTTCACCAAGGTTTAGTTACACCATATTCAAACCTTTGTACTTGATGGTGTTAGGCTCTTCCACAACAGTCACACACATCAAAAGAATGTGTTGGTCTTTCATCAATTTGTACATCATCAACACTATATACCACAAAATTTTATGGAAATGATATTTTCTATAGCATTGTGGTGAGTATTCCAAAAATGAAGGAACAAGATGATAAATGTAGAGGCCAAGAAAGACTACAGTCAATACAATTTCTTAATAGTTCATTTCTACTTTAATGAAAATATAATTGTATGGAAACCAATGGCATGCACTTGTACAACAATCAAGTGACTAGCATTTGTATAACACTCAAGTGATTCACTTGTATGATAGGTTTAGTTTCCACTTGAATGACAAGTATGATCTTCACTAGAATGATAAGTGCTTGTACAAAATCCACATCAACTCACTTATATGGCAATGTCAACAACTCACTTATATAAAAAGTGCTTGTATAAAAAGAGCTTGTACACCAATTCACCCACTAGAATGGCACAATGTAATCCTTTGGAATAACTCTCTTAACAACTTCACTTATATGAAAATATTTGATTAGAGTTCTAGACTACCACTTCCTCATACAAGGTTTTTGGTTGCAACTCTCCCCAACTTGCACATAAAACTTGATACACACATAATATACCAAACTAATAGTATCAACAACATCACAAAAAATAAATGCGTTAAATAGATAGAGGATAAATCATAATTATATCACTTATCCAATATGGTATTTAAAATAAATAGTCTCTACCTTGGCAATACAATAGTCTCTCTTGGTAATGCAAGGCTTTAGTGTTTTATCTCCACATAGTAGCTATTGGTATCCGAGCAATTAAATAGGGGGGTCTATTTAATTTTGGTATTTGTTAGTTACCCACAACTACCACCCAGGATACCTCATATAACTACATACCAATTGCTCATGGATTACATACTTTACCACACATTACATTATGTTTACAATTAATCAATGATAATATCATCACCCTTGATATCTCATACCACAAAATTATATTACATGTAAATTTCATTCATATTTATATTTCATGTGTGTTTCACACTTATTACTACCACTGTGTACACTATTTCTTTGACTGGTTAGAACTAGCTCCTACATCCACCCTCCTATTTAAATTTATTAGCATCCTCATTGATGACTACTTTTTCTCTTGAGGACTTGGGTTTTTCTAATGTTGAGTTTTATATTAGGAACTTTTCCTAGCTCCTAGATCTATATTTTTAAGGCCTTCATTTCTCTCTTTAGTATATTTGCATAAGTCTGATAGTGATCCCACTATATACTATAGTGCTTTATCCTATATTCAAATTTTATCAGCTTGGCCTTCAACTTGCCTTACCTCTTTACAAATCCAACCTCTCTCCTTGCTAAAATTTCCAACTACTCATCCTTCTATGCTATCATATCGTAATAAGTGACCTCTTGCACCTTTGCTTCTATCAACTTCTCCCTAATTATGCATTCTAAATTCAATTACCCAGTCAATTGGTCATGCTACTATTATGCCTTACTCTTCTCCTCAACTTTCTTATTTAGCCTTTCCAACTCTGCTTTGGCATCCTCCTACTCTTATCATAGTCATATCCCCATATCCTTTAGTTGGTTAGCCTATTCTACATTCTCCTCCTAGAACTTCTCTAGCCTCTTAGTTAACCATTGAATCATGTATGCTAAGAAATTTATTCTTGCATATGACTTAACCATCTTAGGTGCAAGCTTAATGTACTTGAAACCTACTTCCTTCCTTAAACAAGTTACCATTTTACCTTCAATAATGTACATCCATGGTGGATGTCTATAGATTACTTGATTTTGTTCAAGTAGATTCTTCAATACCAATATTTTTTTAAAATTGTCTTCTAGCTCTTATGGTTTTGTTTGGTATAATTTGGACAAATTTCTCCATTTTATCATCATCTCAAGCCCAATGTACCAATTTCCCCAACTCATTTTCCATAACTAGATACTAAAGTTGTCAATAATATATGCATTCAATCTTGAAATCATAACATAATCTATCTAGTACTTTGGTCAACTTCTTGAAGAATGTATCGACATGCTCATTGGTGTGTTCTTCCAAAATTGGTGGTCTTCTTAAATTTAGCATTTCAATGATGAAATGCTCACTCTCCTCTCCCACTAGCTCTATGTCAATGTCATCATTAGTGGTTGTTTCCTCCATATCCTATCCACCATGACGTTTTAGGTTGATCAGTGTTTTTGTTGCCTTGCGCTACTAAATTGGTTGAGCTATATTTGTTATTACCACTATATCCTGCTCTCTTAATGTATCCTCCAATGAATGGATCTTTTCCCCTTGTTGCCACCAATTTAATTTTAGTGTAGTTTTCTTCTCTTTTCTCCTTTATTATTTTGGCACAACTGGTCTTATCACCTTCTATGTTGTAGATGTGATTTTAATTTATACATCTTTATTCAATGAAGGATATCCACATGGATCTATGTGTTGTACAAACTATAATTATGAGCTTTTATACTATTATGCAAGTGATTATTCTCAACCTGTATACCTCTTGCACCTTATTCTTGTGTAACATCCATTGCAATCTAGACCTTTGTATCCATCCATTATGATTGGCTTCTATACCTGCTACATAGTCCTCTACTCAAATTGTTGTGATCTCATATCCATTGGTTATTTTTTCTTTATAACTATCTCTTATGGCTATTGTTCACTTACCACAACCCTATCCTAAGTCATACTTACACATATAGTGCCTTCTTATAGAATCCAACTCTTTTGATGTGCAAGAACTTCCTTTTCTTGCACTGCTACCTATGCCATTTAATATTTTTTCTCTTTCCTCAATTGTTTGTCACTCTTTATCACTTACTTTTATTGTGACCTACTACAAGGGTTCTATATACAATTTTTGTTGATACTAAGTTTGAGCTTCCAACTGCTACTCCAGCCTTCTACACCTCTACTCATTCTACACCAGCTTCTCAGCTCCTATGACTTTTCACTCTCCTTTGCTTTTGAATTCTTTGGATCATTTCCTTCTTTAGTGTACCCTTATTTTTCTTGGTTGGGGTACTTGTATTGGTTATTTTCATCACATGGACCCATCTAAATATTGTCAATTGATGATTTGGAATTCCCCTTGGAAGATCCAATCCAAAAAGTACAACTTTTTATGTCATGTCATTCATCATAATGGCAATGGCATGAAAATACATTGAAAAAATCCTTGTATACCGCATCAAAATATTATTAGTGTGGTATGGAAAATATGATGCCCAATCATATGAAATGTTATTCATTATCCCCTTCATGTATGGAATAAGCCAAGTGGGCATCTTTGAGGATATTTTCTCTCTTGAGATTTTTGATATCACTACATTCATCACACATTGTAGTTCATTTTTCTTCAAATACTGCATCTTTAGTCCATGGCTCCCATGCTTCAAAAAATTTGTTGCCTCCAATGGACTAAGATCAGTAACCCTATCCATAAAATCCTACCATTGGTGCAAGTTAGCTAACTCCTTAATCATTGGTATACCTAAACTTAGTAACCCAAAAATCTTCTAAATGTTACCTAGTGAAAATACTACTTACACCTCATGGTCACCAATCATGGCATTACTCATGTGATATTATAGATCATATGTTTGTAGTATTTACACCAATATTATTTAAAAAAATCCTTTTCAAAATTTTAAATCTACACAATAAGGTGCATTCATGCACTCTTGAATGAAGCCTTCAAAGAATTATCATATGCATATTCCTCCCACCAATTATGATAGGAATCTCTTGTTGGTTGTTTCTAGTTTATCTCCTATAAGGGTACCACAACCTTTATTATCCTTTGCTCTTCTATTTTTCCTAAGGTGAAACCTCCACATATTTTTCTGTAGGATTGTTGATCCTCAACCTTTATCCAAAGATCACACCATGTTGCCTACCCATGTTGTCTTTCTCAATGTCCCAACTATTCTCACTCTCCCTTACACACTTATTTTTCAATCCTTCTCCTTGTAGCTACTTTGATGCTCTCTCCTAGAGAATGACACCCTGCCTACAATTTTGAATTAACTAGAGCTTTCCTCTTCTACTGCTCCACTTGGTATACCCTCTCTATAATACTCAATTGTTTAGTATCTTTTCAGTCTTTAACAACCCAATTCAGACTACATTTACACTTTTATGACACCTACCATATAACACCTTCACTTATATATAAAATGGACCCTTGTTTGTATGATGCTATAATACAACTAACTTGTACAATATACTTCACTAGTATGGCATTGTCATCTTATGCTCACATTTATATGATATCCCTCAAGTCTACACTTGTATGATAATTTTTGTACAACACAACTATTTTCATGACACAACTTTAGCTACTTGTATGACATAAGGTTACTCCTTGAATGATATTCTTTATGGCACTTCTTCACATAATTATATGATAACCTCCTCATTCCATTTATATGTTGCCTATGTTACTTCATCATTAGATAACACCGCATTGTTTTTACAACTTCTTTATAATAATTTTACAACCCTCATGCGTCTACAATGGGAAATTTCACTCCACCTCCATATTTATGTATGTACAACCATCTATATACCTACAATTTCTTGTAATTTTACCTTTGCATAGTCTATCTTATATAGCACCATATTCTTTGATACAGTGAAAAAATTCACCTCAAGGCATACCTATTCAATATTTTGTTGGTAGCTCCTTCCTCCTGCTGGCACAATTCCATAGCATATTTGTATAATTTTTCACCTCATATCATCCATATATATCCTCTCCTTAGCACTACATGTTCCCTTACACACATGGTTACTTGTCCTCTACTCTATCGATACAAGACAATGAATGCCTAGATATTTCCTAATGTGTGTATTTTTAATGCTCATGAAGGAAAAATCTGGATTGATGCCCATGCAATAACTACTAGTTAGCCACATCACCACCTTTACATGAGTGAATGGTATGATCTTTTGTATTTTTCTATTTATTTTAAAGTATGTACTTTATCTTTGCTATACAATTCATATGACCACACAGACTACCACTTCCACATATTCTACTGATGAATCGATCCTCTCAGCTTGATGATCTTCCTCCATTAGATCCCTTGTACTTGAACAACAATCATCTATCTATGCTACATTTGTATGACAATCTATCATAGCATAATCACATGTATGGTTGCTTTTACTTGTATGACCACCTCTACTCAAATGATAGACCTCATTTGTATGATAATTATCATTTATACAACACTATCGTATATGTACCACTTGTATGATAACATCCTCCATTTTTACAACACTATGTTGTACAAGTGCCTTTTATGGCTATTTCACTTGTATGGCAAAATAATCTTCCATCTAGTCTATAATTATACTACTACTATTTTACTTGTCTTGGTTTGTCTTGTTGTGCACTTCTCTATGACCGTATTTATTGTCACCTTCTCCTTCATGACAATCCAACAAGCTCAAATATATTTTTTCCTCATCTACTATCATCGGGCAAGCCTCCATGACTTAGGATTTCTTATTCCTTCCTCTAAGTTGTCCAAGGTCTATCTAAGTTATATTTTACCTCCTATTTCTATAGTGTCTTTTTTTTAGTGATAATTGAGAGGCATCCCTAATGAACCAATCTGATCGCTATGCAGAAACTGGTTGTTTTATCTATAATTAGGCATTGATCCAAATGGATAAATGAATTGAACACATACCCTAGGGGTAGTTAGGGGGAAAATCCTTCCTCTTTAACCACTAAGAGGGAATTCAACCAACCTTCTCCCTTAACTAGGTAAACTTAGATAGCCTAGTGAACCTGAAAATCCTCCTAAACTCCCTAAGTTACCTACTCTATGACCATTTTCTAGGTTGTCTAACAATCCTTGTGAACTACTTAAAATTCCCAAAGGATAATTTATATTCAATGGAAGATATTTAATTATCCTCCTTGTCTGTATTTCTCCCTTGGAGTTAGTTTGCTATGCTTCATTACTCCTCTCTTCTACTTGGGAAACTGGTTGCAATATTGGTGTCTTTTTATGAGTCATCACTGCTCAAACTGCTTATCAAATATACACTATTGAATTCTATTCTCTAGTTTCTTATCTCCCTTTTTGTGATGTAGATACTTCAAATGCATATCTCCAAAGAATTTTTCATTTCTATTCTTATTTCCCATCTATCTTGAATATTGTCTCATAATATTCCTATCTCCTACTTTGTTTGTTCCCTCAATTGTCCATTTCTTTATTGTAAATTTTATATTGGTCTTGCAAAAATTGCATCTCTCTAAACATCCTCTATTTTTACAAACCAATTCTCACCAAAAAAGTCATTACTACATGCTCACTTTCATTATTCTAAGGTTCATGATATGGTTGATCTGTTATCATCACCATTTCTTGTTCATATTGTTCATTTAGTGATCTTAGTCTTTCTTCCTCCATCGTGTCTAGAAATTGCACTTGCATTCATAACCTTATTTGCTTTGTAGACAGGGTTTCCAATTCCGCCTATGCTATTATAGGTTGCTCTCTACTTACACTCCCAAACAATCAATCTAAACCTAGATTATTATCTTCTCTTTCTTCTATACCATCTTCAACTTTGGTCCAACTCAACTCTTTTTCCTAGACGAATATACCTTCAAAGGATTTCAAAGACTAGTTTAGTTTTGGAATCAATATTCCTATACTCTTATTTTTATCCTCTACTGGATCAAAACCAATCATATTCACCTATCTTCAACTTGTATAGTTTAATTTTTAAACCATTAACTATGTTAAGATACATCATATCTAGTTTTTACAATATTACTATGTCATTATCCATCATCTCTACTACCTAGAAAAGTCCAAGCCCCAATATCTTCAACTTTATTTGTTTTATTTCATGCTTTCCATTGAATTTCAGCACCAAGTCACTTAGCTTCAACTTCATATTTCTTAGGTGCTTGTTTTACCATAACTTTCTTCAAGTTTGGGCCACCTCTATTTCCCATTATGCCATCACCCTTCTAGTTCCATGAATGTTGTGAATATCTCCTCTAGGCTCTCCGAATCATCCATATGGTTCTACACTACCACCATCAAAATTAGCATAAGGAACTCTATTGACATTACTACCTCATGTTCATACATCAACTAGAATTGTGTATGGTTCATCGTTGACTTAAATGTAGTTCCATATGCCTATAGAACTACTAATAATTTTCTTCCTAATCAACGCCTTAAATTTCAAAAGTCTTATAAATTATGGAAACCAAGACTTTGTTGGTTGCCTCAATTTTCTCATTTCCCCTTAGCTAATACAAGCTTTACAATGAGTGTAATATATTAAATTCCAAAGTCAACTTTTAGATTATCTCATTGATAAAGTGTTCTCCTCTATCACTTGTCAACTATAGGGGTATGCCAAACCTCATGATCACTTATTCATACAAGAATCATGGTATACTCCTTGTAGAATTATCAGGCAAAGCTCTTGCCTCAAGATACTTTGTCAAGTATTCTATTGCTACCACAACGTATCAATATTTTCTTTTTGACTTATTCTCAATTATCTGACAAGCTTGAAACCCCATCTCAAATAAATCCTTTTGCTATAATTGGTGTAATGACTGTTCTCAATTGGGTATGATGGTTTCCTAATTGTTTGGTATGTATCACATACTTTTGTTGGACATTTTGAGTCCCTAAGCTAAAATGATGTCATTGATGTCAAAAGGTTATTTGATGTCAAAAGGATCTATGATGGCATGCACTATGTTTTGTGAAAAGTGCAAGGAAAGTCTTTTTGTGAAAACCAAGGCAAACAAAATAAAAGGTTTTATTTAAAACTATGGATGGCAGATCTAAAATGGGTTTTTCTTAAAATCCAAGTTGGTTTTTCGTTTCATCGAAAAATGTGCCCCGGTGATGGAGATATTTAATTTTAAATATTTAGTTTAAATTTTAAATTATTTAAAATTTTAATTTTAATTTTAAAATTAAAATAAAAGTAATCGGTCGACATCATCGAATATGAGGGAGAAGACTATATAAAAGGATGACTAAGGTTTATTATTCCCCATCCTTGCTCTTGTGGTTAATGCGATTATTGAAAAGAGAAAAGAGCTCATGTGAAAAACATTTAAAGGCAAAGGCAACAAATAAATCGAGGTGTGGTCAGATTCCAAGACATCGTGGGCAATGTGGCCTGTTGGCAACTTGAGCAGTGCAAAGGTGTTGGGAGGCAAGTGGTTGAGTGTTCAAATCGCATGCACTTCATTTTTCTTGAGAAAGGAGGAATCTGTTTTGCATTGGCTATTGCATGGAGGATAAAGGAGAGTGAGGCACTTTCAGTCTGCACTAGCTCACGTGGTGCACAAGCACCCGTTAGGACACAGGAGTCGCAGGACTCAGGTTTGAATCCTACAAACTCCATTTTGTTGTGTAAAAGGGAAATAGTGCATTAGTTATGGTTTTTCGTATGCATGCTGCCAAGGTTTATATGTTGTGTTTGATATTCTGAAATTCGTGCCAAGGTATGCATTAAAGTTGTAAAAGAAAATTAAAATAAATTTTTATTTTATTGGGTGCTAAAAGTTAGTTTAAAATATGTGCATAAATTTTATAGTAAAAGTGGTTTTTGGAGAGATAAGTAGGTAGGCATAGATTTTAATTTCTTTAGGGTATAAGTGGTTTGAGGAGTAATAAGGATTATTACTTATTTGGCACACTGTTGAGATGTTATTTGGAGAGTATTTTTTTTAATTATTGAAATGTTCTTGAGACAAATATTTTGCTTGAGGGTTATTGAATATATCTTTGGTGGATGTGATTATTGAGTTGAAGTAAAAAGGTGTAAATTGAGTTATGATTTATTTTGTGATTATTATTTGAAGTTCACTAACCCTCATTGATATTGGAAAGGAAAGTTGTGTTGAGTGTGGTAGAAATTATGGACAACTTCTTGAAATCAATAAGGTATGGGCACATTATTCTATTGATTATTTATGGTGGTTGATTTCTAAAATATCCTTGGAGAGAAAAGTATTGATTGTGGTTTCTTTTTCGAAAGTGTTTTTTAAATTCTTCAAGGTTTTCTGGTTTGAGTGTTGTGATTAAACTTGTTTTATAAGCATTGTTGTTGAATCCCATTGGTTGAGCAAAGAACTTGAACTTGAGTTAGAAAATAACATGAGTATCCTTGTATGTGAGATTTGTGGTTGAGCATTGTTGGAAAAATTTTGAGTTGATTTATTCATGCTTGAACTAGGGTTTGTGAGAAAGAGTTATTCCTAGAGGTTATTGGTTGAGTAGAGTTGTTTGAGCCTAGTCAAGTGAATGTGTGAAGTGGTTGTTCAAGTTCCATAAAACAAACTATTCTATATTATGATTTGAGTTGAGAAAGAAATTGAGTTTGTGAATAGAACATATTGAGTCTCTAACAATTCTCTTTATGCTTCTATAAGATTGAGCTGAGTTGAGTTGAGTTGAGATTGATTTGAGTTAAGATTAGGATTTGAGTATAGAACATATTGAGTCTCTAACAATTCTCTTTATGATTCTATGATATTGAATTGAGATATTGATTGAGCATTGAGTTTAGAACATATTGAGTATCTAACAATTCTCTTTATGATTCTATGAGATTGGACAAGTTTTGTGTGAGCTTGTTAAGCTGATTTGAGGTAAGTCTTTAAGAAGGCTTGTGGACTGATTTTGAGTAAGCTTTTGTGAAAGCTTGCTATGCAGATTTGAGCAAGTCCTAGAGAGGACTTATTAAGCAGATTTGAGCAGGTTCTGAGTGAACCTATTGAGCAGATTTGAGCAGGTTCTAAGTGAGCCTATTGATCAGGTTTTGAGTCAGCCTATTGAGAAGATTTGAGCAGGTTATGAGTGAGCCTGTTGAGCAGGTTTTGAGTGAGCCTATTGAGCAAATTTGAGTAGGTTTTGAGTGAGCCTATTGTGTAGATTTGAGTAGGTTTTGAGTGAACCTATTGAGCAAATTTGAACAGGTTCTGAGTGAGCCTATTGAGAAAATTTGAGCAGGTTCTGAGTGAGCCTATTGAGAATATTTGAGCAGGTTCTGAGTGATCCTATTGAGAATATTTGAGCAGGTTCTAAGTGAACCTATTGAGAAAATTTGATGAGGTTCTAAGTGAACCTATTGATAGAGCTTTGGAGGTGATAGAGTACAGAGGATAGAGTCTCAGTGGATAGAGATCCAGTAGCCAAGAGAATTGAAGAAAAACCTGAGTGAGGAGTCTTCAAGTGGAGAGAGATCCATAAGTCAGAGCAGTAGAGATACATAGTCTTCTAGAATATCACTAGCCAGAGCATAAGGGGAAATAGTTCTCCTATGTAAGAGATCCATGAAATTGATATTAGGGTATCAACATATCCTTTTGACAAAAGTCCATAAACATTGTAATTGGGAAGGATTCCAAAAGAGATTGATTGAGAAATTTTAGTAAAATATTTTCTTCGTGGAGTAGCCCACATTGGGTGAACCATGTAAATTGTGGTGTCTCTATTGTGTATGGTGTTTTGTGCATTGCTTTAAATACTGCTATTGATATTGCTATCTATACACTGCATAATATTGAATTGAAAGTTGAATTGAAGGAAAACATAAAAAGTGATCTTATACTGTTCACCCCCCTCTCAGTATAAGCTTGTGTTCTTCAGCTTTCACAAACTCTTTTGCATCACAATAGAGGATAGGACACCATAGCCCAAAGAACTTTTCTCACCATTGCATTTGGACCCATGTGCCCATTTGCCAATCCATTAGGTGCTTCTATCAACATTGCATTCACTTCCTCTACCATCATGCATCTCCTTAATATCTCATCTTGTCCCATATTATACAATAAATTAGCAATCAATTGGAATGGTTTTTACTTGATAATGATTTTCTTCTTCTCTATTATTTTCATCTCCCTTAGCAGATCTCCCATAAATAAGTACTCTTCGATCAACTTGTACCATGATGGAATCTCATTGATTGTAAAAAATGAACATCAAGAAAATTTTTTAACACTCCTCCCTTTATAGGCTCTCCTAAATGGATTATCGAAAATTTATCTACTATCATGTGCTTCTTTGCAGGTCTCACCACCACCTAAAATACAAAATTTGGTAATATGATGAGCCACCTACTAACTTTCCCATGAAAATTAAATTTATTAATCAAGTACAACAATGCCTAATGATCTACATAGAAAGCAAAAGGATTGGATAACAAGTAATGTCTAAACTTCTAGAGTGCATAGAATGTTGGTTATGGAGTCTGATTGATTAGCCGCACTTGGACCCACTCCATGAAGGAGGGGGGTGTAGGGGGGCATCAACCCCCTACTAATGTCACCATGGGGGATCTATGGGGGATGGAAAAAAATAGACCATTTGTTATTAGGTCACAAATTAGACATTAAAGCAATAAGCCACAAATAGATATTTTTTCCTCTATGTAAATTTGGACCATTTGTTATTAGGTCATAGATCAGACGATAGATTTTAGGTGGGTTTTTTCCCTAAAATTGTAATGCACTTTTTATAAGAGGATGTTGTCTGGAAAATGATTGTAATGTTCGATGTGTGGCTGTGTAGAGAAGGATTTTTTGGACGGAATAAAAGGCCTGGTTATTTTCTCCATGGACATAGCCCATATTGGGTGAACCACGTTAAATCTATGTCTCTTGTGTATTGCATTATTATTCTGTGTTTTATTTATGCATTTAATTATTGCTCATGCTTTGTTATTTAATCCTACCATATACCATTCCTAAATTTTCTCTTTATCGTGTTGTAGTTATTTTCCCTTGACAACAATCAAATAGAAAAATAAATGGTTTGATCTAGCCCAAACTACCCCTCTTGGCCCACTTTGCATCCAATCATAAAATTGAACACATGCACATAGACCTAAAAATCCTTGTCCCAATATAGAAACACTAGAATGGATGCTCAAATCAAATTTAACTTCAAACTCTTGAAGGCCTTATAATGCTCCTTCGTCCATCAAAAAGGAACATTCATGTATGTTAATCCATTCAAAGGGTGGAACACTTGGGTAAATTTTTTGATGAACCTCTTGTAATATCCAACATTGCCCTAAAAATGACTTCAATGAACTCATGTCATATGGTTCCTCCATAATTATGACATAAACTTTATCAATATTAGTCTTCATCCCCTTATTTTATACTGTGTCCCAACAACTTACCATATGAAACTAGCAACTTACACTTCTCAGGATTTAATTATAAGTGAGCATTCATGCACAATATCATGCATTACTCCAATACTTTCAAATGCTCATCTTTCCCATATAGCAACTAGTCATCCAAGAAGACTTTGAATTTTTTGGTGGACATCTACTAAAAATTATACAATATTATCCTTTAAAACGTGGTTGGATCATTGCATAAACCAAATGAAATTTGGTTATATGCATAAATCCCATTCTTTACTACAAATGTGCTTTGGAAATATGTTGAATATTTTCCATGTTATTTTGGTGGGGCTAACTCTAAAGGTGATAGAAACTATCCATGTATCCTTGTTGGGGTTTGGGGCCAAGTCGTGTTCCAAGCAGGGTTTTGGGGTGACAACCCCCAAAAAGCAAGGGTCCAAGGATAGTAGCCCTTGACAAAAGTTTTAGGATTTCCTAAGCTAATTTTAGACCCATATGGGTTGTTTAGGATTAAATATTTGAACCCATGGTATTTTAAAATCCATTCTTGTGATTTTGTTATTTAATTGCACTTGCATCAGGATTTGAAGAGAGATGAGAGATGAACATTATTGTATTGGATATGGTTAAATTTATACAATAGAAAGATATTATTGTGCTAGGATTTTTTTCGTAAGGGTTTTCTAGGTGAAATATTGTGTTGTGTGTGTATATGCTATCTTCTTCTTTTTGCCTTTGATTTTGTATTTATTATTTTCTAGATTTAATTTATCAAGGTCTTTTGCTCTTCAGACATTGCATAAACCAAATGGTATTTGGTTATATGCATAAATCCTATTTTTTACTACAAATGTGATTTTTAGCTTACCCTCTTAGGTGATACTTATTTGATTGCAACTAGAAAATCCATCCAAAAATGAATAGATTTCATGTCTAGTAACCTCTTCTAGAATCTATAAATAGGATCAAAAAGGGATATTTTATTTTGATGGAATTCATACTTTGGAAATCAAAAAATGTAAATTTGGTTCACCTCCTTCTTCAAGGTAATGAAAATTAGTGACACCCACTCACTCACTATGACCTTGAAGATTATTCCCACATCCAATATCTTTTAAATCTTTGTATTCACCATGGTTGCATACTTGGGGTCCATCTTATGTGGTTGTATCCTTACTATAAGTGCACTCGAAGTCAATTGGATTTAATGCACAATAATTTTGGTGGTACCCCTTTCAAATCCTTGTATTTCTATGCAAAGATATCTTTATACCCCATGAAGATTTTAAATGTTATTGCCTTCAACACTGGATCCTAATCATCTTCGCACTAGATTATTTTTTCTTTATTTTTTTTCCAAGGTTTACCTAAACCATGTTCGGACCTTCATACTTTATCATATCAATTTTTCTTGCTACTTTCATCACATCCAAGGGTGTGTTGTCTTCTCATCTATAAGAACATCATGGATAGTATATTTTGTCAAGTTCTTTGGAAATGCTCACTTTTCTCTATCTTCATCTTTTGGGGCAACTCTTTTTTTTTTGCTACTCTCATCAACCTCGTACATGCTCATCCTATGTTCATCATGGTATTTAACTACCTGAATGCATAGATAGTTTGGTAGAAAAACTTCATAGTCCTCCATCTACCAACACATAATTTCACTATCTGAATGCCCTTCACCTTCCATGCATTCTTTGTTAGGTACCTAAGATAGATACTTAATAATTAAATATTGTATTGTATAATGGTATGATAGATGAATTAATTATTGAGTAAGAAAGAACACATGTCAAATTAGAAATAGTTATGCCATAAAATCATATTTGTAACCATTGGGAGAATATTGTCATATGTAACTGCAAGGAATATTGTCATATTACCATGCACTTTGTAGCTTATGGAAGGTGAACCACCATATAGGTGATATTGTAACTCATGTAATGTGAACCATCACACTCTTGTATAAAGAGATATGTACCCACATCGTAAAATATATGTATTATGTATTTTTTGAGAAGTCTTGGCTCATTGAGCTAGAGATCTTGTGGAGTGGCTTCCTTCCAAAAGGAGCATTATATGGTGTTGCCCTATCTTAAGGGTATAATAAATATTTATTTTATTGTGAGGAATTTATTTATGGATTCATGTTTGATATTTTGAATTATTTATGTTTATGAGAAGAGAGGTTCACAATATTTTGTATCAAAGCAGCAATTTGGGTAAATCGGGATTTTTTTATAGAGCTAGGGCACGTTCTTTCATCAAACATCAAATTTTGCGAAGATCGTAATTTTTATTTTAGTAGTCATTTTTAAAAAGTTTTTGCACCATTGTGTAGATCCTTTTGAGTACTACAAAAATGACTACTCGTTTGTATTGAGGGATTTACAGTTGTTGCAAGTTAGGCTTTTGGTGCTATTTTGGGACTACACAAAAAAGAGAAAAAATTCATAATTTTTTTTAATTAGTTGAAAGAAGAGGTTTTGAAAGGATATCTGAACCTTATTAAAAAAGGAACAACTAACACCATTTTAGGGAGAGGGATGTTAGCAAGATAAATAGATGTCAACATCTAGAACCCATGCAAGGAAAACTAGCACAACCACCACCAAGACGAACACAAAAAAATAGATAGATAGAAGGAAGACCAGATGGTCTACAACCTACCCCTACAAACCATACAAATAAACCCATGCAGGGGCACCCATGTACAAAAAAAATGAAACAAAAGAAAAAAAAAATAGAAAGACCCATAAAAAAATAGGCCCCAAACCATTATTATTTGTTGATGTCTAGGTTGTCCTTATTGGGGCCTTCAAAAGATGACCCACCTATCCCCAGCTCAAAAGATATGCCTCTAGTCTCTAAATCATTGATACTTGGTAGAAAATCTTCTCTCTAAATAGTTATACCATCTTGGCTCAACCCCAAATTTACCAAGAAATTAGCCGATTTATTGTTTTCCCTATACACGTTCTTTGATAACCACATCCTCAAAGGCCTGGAGGATTCTTTTTACCTTAGAAATAATATTAGCAACAAAAGGACTAGGAGTTTGAGAATATTTCACTATATTTATGATATTAAGGGAATCACCCTCAATGATGACCTTATTGTGCGTGAAGACACTCAATAGATAAATCCCTTGGAAGAGAGCATGAGCTTTAGCAAAATGACTTGATTGAGGTCTGAAATTCTCATCAAGAAGTTCATCATTGTTGTTTCAAATTAAACCACCTGCACCTGCCTCTCCTAAGTTACCCTTGGAGGCTCCATCAAAATTGAGTTTAATTCAACCTGTAAGGGGTGGTTCCCATGAAATATGTCTTCTCCCACTCGAATCCAAATGGGCAGTAGACCTCAAAAAAGCATGCTCTAGAGCTAATTTTCAATTCGAGTAAGAAAATTAATTGTCGTTTGTTTTATTTTGAAGATAAATTGTAGATTTAATTGTTGATGAGAATAGATGAGATTTCAAAAAAAATAATTTTAAAGTTTCTGGTAATTTAAAACCCTAGCTATTAAAAAAAAATTATGGAGTTGTCAAAATTCCATGGAACGGCTGATAGTAATGCTAGGGATTGGTTGAAGGAGTATAAAATATTTACTTTAACTATTCCTAAGTCACTGTGGAAAAATAGCCTTCATTTGCCTTGAAAGAGCTTTTTCTTGGTTTCACAACTTTTTGTATGCTTATAAAAATAAATATACATTGGAAGAATTTGAAGTTACATTTTTAAGCAAATGGACATCAAAAGAAAAGGATAATAATGTGCAAGCTAAGGAAACTACACCTTGTGTGACAAGGCCAATCAATGGTCAAAAAAGAGAATTTGAAGTTGTATTTTTAAGAAAAATGACACCAAAAGAAATGATAACAATGTGCAGGCTAAGGAAACTACAACTTGTGTGTTAGGCCCAATCAGTGGTTAAAAATATTTGTTTGAATGTAAATATTTTATTTTTCAAGTTGATGGTTGCATTCCATATCAATAAATTATTGTTTCCATTCACCCTAGAAGCAAATATAATTTTATCAATACGTCTTTGAATAAGATATTGCAAGTTCAATTATATAAAATCAAAGACATACAACTTGAGGGTCACAATGTTCAATTTTTTGAATATTTAAAAATTGCCATGGATAAGTATGTTTTACATTCAAATTTTCATGTTATTGAGACAAATGATGTAGATATTGTCCTTGGTTATCCTTGGTTGCATTCTTTGGGTACTATTAACATTATTGTGCAAAAGCAATTCATGACATTATGGTACAATAAGAAGAAGATAACATTATAGGGCATTTCTCAATTTAAGGATAAAGATATAGCTATTGCAAGGGAACAAAGTGGAGCAAACAAAATAATCTAAAATAGAATCTCAGGAGGAAGTAGTAACAAAAAAAAAGGAAGCAAAATTAAGGGAAGAATCAATGAAAGGTAGTAAGAGAGGAGAAAATATAGGTTGAACATCGGGCTAAGGTTGGAGTATATCGCCATCCACACCATAATGAGAGGCAACAATCATGGAAACATGGCTTGAGGTAGCATAAGAAAAACGAGTTACATTTAAGGAGCCAAAAATTTAGATATGCTATAATCCATAAATACAAGTAGGCATGGATGAAAAAATATGAAATTTATGCTTCCAACACATGGCATTGGCATCAATGGAGACCAACACCAATCATAGTTTCATTGGGATGGATGGATGATCGATATTGTTACCAGTACTCAGCATGGCTCAGAAGACCATATTGTAGACACCAAAATCTAGCCACTTGTCATCCATCCACATCATCCAATAACAACCATTAATTATTTATTTATATATATATGTATATTTATTTATATTTATATTTATATAAATATAAATATAAATATAAATATATATATATATATATATATATATATATATATATATATATATATATATATATATATATATATATATAGAATAAATCACAACCATCATCACATATCAATATCAGCCATTCATTCATCATGATCCATGTTACATAGCAAATTTATAATCTTAACAATTCATCATGATTTAATCTCGGTCATTCATTGGTGTCGTTTAAACTCTAACATGTTGAAGGTAAGTTATAAAATATCATTCACTTTTGTAAATGAAAGGTTAAGCGATCGGTTAAGCGGTTAATCGGTTAAGTGGCCAGTTGATTCAAGATTTGATTATAACCATTAGAGCTATTAATCCCTCATCATCCAAACCCTAGTATTTCACTAACATCCTCCCTCCTCATTGTTGCCACACCCTCCATTTTTTTTTTGCTTAAACCCATATGAACTAGATCTGGTTCTTCAATACCCTTCTCAGAAACCCTTGAACGCTACCAAGCATTCTTAGAATGTTTCTGAGTATTCTAGAAATATTTTAGGGCATTCACAACCCTTTCAAAATAATATAGGGTATTTCTTAGCCTCCAGTTTGCCATCGATAAACCCTCAAATGTTTTTGGGCATTTATGCATCATCAGATCATAGAGACAGAATCATGAATAAAAAAAATAGGGTATACACTAGCAAGTTAAAAAGATTTATTGCTTTACAAATCAAGTTTTTCATATTTGACTTGCATTTCATTATCATTGCAGTTAGGGTTTTTGTAGATTTATTATTTAGAGGGTCTCACACAGTGAAGCCCTCGCATGTGCTACTATCCTATTCTATGGTGTTATTTATTTGCAGGTATAGGGAAATATCATTGTTAAAGGTTGTCGTAGAAATACACAAGTTCACCCACAAACTTATTTGGAGTAAAATATGATGTAGAAGACACCAAATATTCATTTTGAACAAGGGTTTTCAAACCCTTTGATTGTGTAGACATCTAAATCTATCCACTTGTCCTCCATCCAGGCTTTCCTACCATTTCCACCACCAAAACCTAGTCACTTGTCCTCAATTTGGGCTTTCCTACCATTTCCACCACCAAAACCTAGTCATTTGTCCTCCATCCTAGCTTTCTTGCCATTTTTGCCTATTATTTATATATATTTATATTTATTTATTATATATATTTAAATAATAATATTTTATATATATTCAATAAATATATATTTATTTATATAAATCAATCCCAGCCATCCAATTTCATTTAATCTCATTCGTCCATTCACCTTAATCCATGCCACACCCTAAATTTAATATCTACCCTTATATGTGCTTTAATATCAGCCACACAATTAGTGCCATTGAAAACCTAGCATGCCCTAGGTTAGATTATAAATAGGATCCATTTTGATGGCTCAACCCCTGGATTTTCTAAGTGCCTTCAGTCTACTTGGGAGTTTTCAAATCCTTTGAGTTCCTAAATCCCTGAGTCTCCAACTAAGCCTTTTGTGCCCTAACCCCATTCCATCCACCATATTATTTTCTCCTCACTCACCATCACCACCATTGCATCCTGTACCCTCACTCGATATACTTCTACAAAATCCTACCTCATTCACTAGGCACCTTCAAGAACTTTTTATCAATGTCAGGCACCTCTGGGCACCTCCCTACAAGCCTCGAGTTCCCATGGGTATTTTTTGCAGCTACCAAGTGCCCACGAGTGTTTTATGTAAGACCTTACGAAAGCCTCCTAACTTCAAGTGATGCTAGAGCACGTATTCACCATCAACCTATAATAGATCCAATCATCAAAGGACAATCAGCAAGAGGCAAGGCAAATCATTTTTTATTTTTGATTAATTTCAATATCTTTAAATTTGCATGCAATTTCATTTATCAATAGCTAGGGTTTTATCTATATCTGAGGGTCTCATAAAGTGGAGCCCTCATAGTTATTACTAACTCCCTGTTATTTTTTTATGTGTGTAGGTCTAGATATTCATCAACATTGGACAATTGTTTAAGCTAGAGTCGCCCGACTCAATGGATATCTGAAGCCCGCTCAACTCTGTTGGGAGCAAGAGAGAGTTTTAAAGATACCATAAGCATTGCTCGCTAGGGTTTCATAGAAACCTAGCATTATTGTATTAATTGTATTTGAATAAATTGTGTAAAAACCTATTTGGGGTCACATTTTATTATACTTAGATCCCCCAATAATAATAATATTAGATCTATTTCATTGTGCAATTTCTTGTGTTATGTGGTTTATTCATTTTTAGTTAGTTATATCTGGTGTTTCATTTTTGTCTTCACAAATGGTGATCATGGTGGGACCCCTAAGGGTTTCATTTTTTGATTTATCTTGAATTCTAACTTGTTATTTGATGTCCTATTTTGTAGATTTTTAGAAACATAAATTGCGTGTCTTTTGTTGGATCTAGGGTTTTTGAAAGTTTGTAGAAGTTGTAGAGAGAGCACGAAATGCCCTGTGGCACCTGGAGGATTGATAAAAAATTCTCAGATGTGTTTGGAGGTATAAAAAAACACCCAGATGCATTTCAAGAATACCCAAGTGCATTTTACGATGATTTGGAGGTTGCCCAGTAAGTCTGCTATCTAAAATCTAAGTCTTCGTTTTACATATTTTGGGTTATCTACTATATTTTTTATATTCTAAGTTTAAAATGAACCATCATTAAGTAATCTAAAAAAGAACTCATTATAGTTTGCACTTTAGGTTTACATCCATTCACATATTCTAATTAGGGTTTCTATTTTTAATGTATTCACAAATACAAAATGTTGCATTTTGTTTGCATTTGAATTGAGAAACTGCATAACATAGTGTTGCATTTTAGGGTTAGAAACAAGTTATTTTGCTTATCTAAGTAGGAACTATTGAGCAAGGTGCAGCAACAGTATTGTCATTGTTGTCAACACAGTCAGATAGATCTATTGATGCAGTGGACAGGAAGTTCAAAGGCTAGTCAGATGTAGAAGACAGGAGTCCAAAGGTTATTCAGAGTATGGACAGTGAGTTTCCAAGAAGACCGAAGTAGCCCATTTGCAAAAAGATCAAAGAAAAAGACAAGTAAGAAAAGTGTCGCGATATCGCGACATATACAACAGGCAAGAAAAACTGTCACGATTTCACGACATGTTGGAAGAGAGAGAAAAGCTAGAAAAACTGTCACGATTTCATGACATGTTGGAAGAGAGAAAAGTGGAAAAATTGTCACGATTTCGTGACATGTTGGAAGAGAGAGAAGAAGCAGAAAAAACTATCGCGATTTCGTGACATGTTGGCAGAGAAAAAGGCAAGTGGAAAAACTGTCACGATTTCGCGACATGTTGGCAGAGAAAAAGGCAAGTGGAAAAACTGTCACGATTTCATGACATGTTGGAAGAAAAAGAGAAAGCAGGAAGAAGTGTCATGATTTCGTGACAAGTTCGAAGAAAGAGAACAAGTTTGAAAAGTGTCACGATTTCACGACATGTCGAGTTGTGACTTATTGCAAAGAAGGTTGTACGGATGAAAAAGTGTCACGATTTCATGACATATTGCAAGGAAGGTTGTACGGATGAAAAAGTGTCATGATTTCATGACATATTGCAAGGAAGGTTGTACGGACGAAAAAGTGTCACGATTTCATGACATATTGCAAGGAAGGTTGTACGAACGAAAAAGTGTCACGATTTCATGACATATTGCAGGAGAGAGAGTCCGAGAGAAAAAGTGTCACGATTTCGTGACATGTTGCAGGAGAGAGAGTCCAAGAGAAAAAGTGTCACGATATCATGACATGTCGGGTTTCGTGACTTGAAGGCAAGAGAAAGCGCTAAGGAGAAAAAGTGTCACGATATCACGACATGTTGCATTTTTGTGACCCAAAGGCAAGTGAAAGCGCTAAGGAGAAAAAGTGTCATGATATCACGACATGTCGCATTTTCATGACCCAAAGGCAAGTTAAAGCGCTAAGGAGAAAAAGTGTCGCGATATCGCGACATGTCGGTTTCACGGGGCCAAAGCCAAGAAACAGAGCAAAGAGAAAAAGTGTAGCGATATTGCTACATGTATTTGGCCAAAGTTAAGAGAAAGCGTACGGAGGAAAAAGTGTAGCGATATCGCTACATGTTGTATTCTCATGGGCCAAAGCTAAGAGAAAGCGTACGGAGGTGAAAGTGTCACGATATCGCGACATGTGTTTTCATGGCAACAGCAACAGAAGAGTTATAGAGGCAGTTGAAGCCGACGAAGACCGATGTTAGCCGACAAAGATTAGGGTTTGCAACCAATGAAGATTAGGGTTTGCAGTCGACTAAGATTAGGGTTTAACCGACTAAGATTAGGTTTTTGATCTTGAAAATATTGTTATAAAAGGAAGGCTATTTTGAAGAGTTGGAGATGTTGTGAAGTGCGACGTTCGGAGATAGTGCACAGAGTGCGAAGTTCGGTCGTAGTGTGCAGTGTGCAAGTCATCGAATCATTCTAAGTGTGAAGATCACAAAGGAAGCAGAGTGCACAAAGGGGAGAAGATGAACGTTCGATAGTTAAGCAGCAGATTGTGCGAAGTGATAGCACAGAGAGAGTAGAGTGCGCATAGGACAAAAAAGTGAAGCAGACCAATCAGGGTCTTGTAAAAGCAAAGGTATCTTACTATCATTCTTCTAGTTTTAGAATTGAAGTCCAAGTTGGTGCTTGGCATAAGGGGTTGGTGCTCCTTCCAGTTGGTGCTAGCAAATCAGGGGTTGGTGCTCCTTTCTGTTGGTACAGATAAATCAGGGGTTGGTGCTCCTTCCAGTGGGTGTTGGTAAACTATTTGTAAAAGTTGTTGCTTTGCAAAGGCTGGATTTGGATGGTAGTCCAAGCAGTCATTTTTGAGGAGTAGCCACATTGGTGAACCTCATTAAAATCTTGTGTTGTGTGATGTTCTCTTGTTGTACTTGCTATATCTATTTATAAGTTTTAACTGCTACTATTTTAAGAGCTATTAATTCATGATTAAAGAGCTACACTGATTCACCCCCCCTCTCAGTGCCATTGTAAGTCTAACAATTGGTATCAGAGCAAGGTCCCTATACAAGCTTAACCGGCTAGGGTGATCTTGGAAATAACACAATGGCAGGTGGTGAAGGCTTCTCATCAAACAAAGCACCATTGTTTGATGGATCTAATTATGCATTCTGGAGAGTCAGGATGCAGACATATCTCTGTGCTTTGGGATATGACATCTGGGATTCAGTAGTTAGTGGATACACAATTCCCATCACTCCTCCAAAAGAAGCAGATGAAAAGAAACTGTTTGAGAACAATTCAAAAGCAAAGAATGCCATCTTGTGTGGATTAGCAGACAGTGAACTAGTAAAGGTCATGAACTATAAATCGGCAAAAGAAATATGGGACAAATTGAAGAGTGTTCATGAAGGAGATGATAAGATCAAAGAAGCCAAGTTACAGACACATCGAGCTCAGTTCGAAGCATTGAAGATGAATGACGATGAAAACATTGAGGCATTCATGTTGAGAGTTAATGGAATCATCAATGCGATCAGAGGACTCGACGAGGATATCGATGACTCTACTATCGTGAAAAAGGTATTAAGATCTCTTCCTCAAAGGTTTGATTCCAAAGTCTCAGTGATAGAAGAAGCTAAAAATCTAAATTATTTTAGTATAGATGAAATGTATGGTTCTTTAACTGCATATGAGATGAGGATAGGAAGATCTAAACCCCACTGACAGAGAAGCAGCTTTCAAAGCCCTTAAAAATAAAAACACAAAACAAGAGTCCGAGGAAGAAGAGACATCAGGATGAAATGGAAGCAAACTTTGTTAGAAAATTGAAAAAGGGGAAAGGAAAATACAGAGGGAAGCTTCCATTTAAATGTTTCAACTGTGGAGGCATTGGGCATTTTGCGACTAAATGTCCACTGAAAGAGAAGAACAAAAATGATGAAGGATCCCACCAAGAAAGAAGTGACTGGAAGATGAAAACAAATTTCAGAAAAGGCAACTTCAAAAAGAAAAGTTTCATCTCCAAGAATGTTAGTTCATCAGAAAATAGCTCCGATGAAGAGTCTGAAGAAGAAAGAGATGAAGCTCTTTTTATGGCATTTGAAGAAGTTAAATCAGAAAAGAAGGAGTGACCTCTCGAAGTTTGTGGTGAAAATCTCGAGGCTGAAGTAGACTTAGAAGGTGAGTTGATATCCGCACTTGAAGAGTGGGAGATAGAAAAGAAAAAGAATAAGAAACTATCAAGAAAGCTTGAGGATGCAAATGGAATCATAACCAACTTAAAAGTTCAGATAGAAGAATCTAAGAAAATCTTCGAAGATCTCGAAGTACAAATAACCATGAGAATAGACTATTGCAGCAAGCTAGAAGAAGAGACTATTGGTTTAAGAATGCAGCTAGAAGAGATGAACAAGAAAATCAGTTGTTATCACAAACGTGAAGAAAGTTCTATGAAGTTGGATAAGATCATAAATGACCAAAGACCTGCAGGCATCAGGTTTGGTCTAGGTTTTATCGAAGGAGAATCATCAAGTGGATCAAAGGCCAGAAATGTAGAATCCACAAAGAATGAAGATAAGAAACAGGTTGATCAAGGGAAATTGCCTCATGCAAAAGAAAGCAATAATGCCAGGCTCGAAAGGAGAACTGACAATGATGGATTCACCAATGTCACACATCAAAGAAGAAGAAGACCTATGGCTCCTACGACAACATGGCAAAGACCATCTCCCAGGTTCAATTATCCCTTCTCTGGTTTCTATTTTAAATGCAATGGCTATGGACATAAAATCTCAGACCGCAAATATAATGTTAGACCAAGGAATTTCACCAGTAGAAATGCTTTTTCTCCTCTGATGAATTACACAGTAGAATGTTATAACTATCACAATTTTGGGCACATTGCAAGAAACTGTAGAAGCACATTTTCATCAAATCAGTTTTAGGGAAGAAAAGTTCAACCAAACAAGATGAGACAAAATAGAAAACTTCTTATAAAACATGCACAAACTACTGACAAGGGAAAGACAAAACAAGAGCCCAAAACTACTATCAAAACAGTGTGGAAAGGAAAAGAACGACTGAAGGAAGAAAAGGAATCCTTAATCGTTCAAACTGCATTCAAAGCACAGAATAAATATGTACCATGGATACTAGATAGTGGATGCTCCAGTCATATGACAGGTGACAAACAAAAATTTGAAAAGTTACAAAAATATGAAGGAGGATCAATAAAATTTGGAAATAATGATGGAGCCAAGATAGTCGGCAAAGGCTCAGTCAAAATTAGTGATGGAAGGATTAAATCAGAAGAAGTCTTATTTGTGGATGGATTGAAACATAATTTATTGAGTGTAAGTCAGATTTGTGATAAAGGTCATGAAGTAGTCTTTATGAAGCGGGGGTTGTGAAGTCAAAAAAACCAACAGTGGAAAATTGATAGCAACAGGGTCAAGAACATCTGGTAACCTGTACACGCTCTCAGAGACTTCAAAAGGAGCTTGCTTTATTGGACAGGAAGAAGAAAATTGGCTGTGGCACAAGAGACTTGGTCATATCAGTTTTGATAATCTAGTAAAAATCACCTCAAAAGGGGTTGTAAGAGATATTCCCACCATCAACAAACCTGCAAACAACATTTGTGCTTCATGCCAAAAGGGGAAGCAAACTAGAGTCACATTCAAAACTAAAGAATACTACACAAGCAAACCGCTGGAACTAATACACACTGATTTATGTGGACCCATGAGAACACAAAGCATAAATGGTGACAAATATTTTATGTTGTGCATTGATGACTATTCCAGAATGACATGGATATTCTTCTTGAAGCATAAATCAGAAGCTTTTGATATGTTCAAGATTTTCAAAAACTAGGTTGAGAATGAAATAGGAAAGAGGATCAAATGTTTAAGATCAGACAGAGGAGGAGAATTCATTTCAGAGGAGTTTGCAGAATACTATGAAAAATACGGTATTAGGAGACAGTTCTCAGCAGCAAGGACACCTCAGCAAAATGGAGTGGTAGAAAGAAAGAACAGGACTGTGCCAGGAAATGGCACGAACTATGTTGGCTGAAAGTAGAGTAGATGATAGATTTTGGAAAGAAGCAGTCCATACTACGGTGTATATCCAAAATAGGTACATGCTGAGAACACATGAAAGCAAAACTCCTTATGAATTGTGGTTCGGTAAAAGGGCAACAACAAAATACCTCAGAGTGTTTGGCAGCAAGTGCTATATCAAAAGAACTGAAGACAATCTTGGCAAGTTTGAAGATAGAGCAGATGAAGGTATTTTTGTTGGTTACTCACCAAGAAGCAAAGCTTACAAATGCTACAACAAGAGGCTAAAGAAAATTGTGGACAGTGCTGATGTTAAGTTTGATGAAGGTAAAGAACGAGTAATTAGCTATGAAACGAACTACCCAATTTATGAAGAGGTTATTGAAGGAGATGAGGAAAATGAAATTGAAAAGATACAAAAAATTGACTCAGATGATGTAAGTTGTGATTCAGAAGCGGAAGAGAATAAGAAATTCAAAACAGGCAGCTAGCATAAAAATCATCCTAGAGATCAAATAATTGGAGACCCCAAAGTTGGTGTTCAAACAAGAAGAAGAGTAGCAAGTAACTACTCTTTATTATCCAGCATTGAGCCCAAGAATGTTGTTGAAGCAAGCAAAGATGAAGGTTGGATGAAGGCTATAAATGAAGAATTAGACCAGATTGAGAAAAACAAAACCTGGGAGTTAGTACCTAGACCTGCGAACAAAAACATAATCGGGACTAAATGGATCTTTCGTAACAAATTGAATGAAGACGGACAGGTAGTCAAAAATAAAGCAAGATTGGTATGCAAGGGGTATGCACAAGTTGAAGGCATTGACTTTGAGGAAACGTTTGCACCAGTAGCTAGACTAGAGGCAATCAGAATGTTTCTGGCTTTAGCAGTCTACAAGAATTTCAAAGTTTATCAAATGGATGTGAAATCAGCATTTTTGAATGGGAAACTTGAAGAAGAGGTTTATATTGAGCAACCAGATGGGTTCCAACTTGGTGATAATCCAAACTTTGTCTGCAAGTTGAAGAAAGCTTTATATGGCTTAAAACAGGCACCCCGAGCATGGTATGCAAGACTAGACAACTATCTCACTCAACAAAGGTTTAAGAAAGGTATGGTGGATAGTAACCTGTATGTCAAAACAGAAAATGGGCATCTTATTGTTCTTGTTGTATATGTAGATGATATCATATTTGGCAGCAACAAAGATGAGTCATGTCAAGATTTAGCAAATAAGATGCAAAAAGAATTTGAAATGTCAATGATTGGTGAACTGTCATATTTCCTCGGTTTGCAAGTTAATCAAAGTAAGAAGGGCATATTTATTTCTCAAGTTAAATATGTAAAAGAGATGTTAAAGAAATTCACAATGGAGGATTGTAAGCCAGTTAGCACTCCCATGACGATAGGCTGCAAGTTGAGCAAAGATGACAAATCTCCACCTATTGATCAAACCATGTACAGATCTATGATTGGAAGCCTACTGTACCTGACAGCTACCAGACCAGATATTTTGTAGGCAGTATGCATGGTAGCACGCTTTCAGGCCAATCCCAAGGAGACTCATGTGACAGTAGTAAAGAGGATTCTTCGGTATCTCAAGGGTACTATGGAGTATGGGTTGTGGTATCCAAAAGGTAGAGACTTCACCCTTATATCATATTCAGATGCAGATTGGGCTGGATGTGTAGATGACAGAAAGAGTACCAATGGAGGTGCATTCTATCTTGGAGACAGATTGGTTGCATGGCACAGTAAGAAGCAAGAGTCAGTTTCTTTATCAACAACAGAGGTAGAATATATTGCAGCGACAACATGTTGTACGCAGGTTTTGTGGATGAAACAAACCCTGAAAGATCTTGGTATCTGCTTCAGTGAACCAATATCAGTTAAGTGTGATAACACCAGTGCCATTAACATCTCCAAGAATCCAGTTATGCATTCACGCACAAAGCACATTGCCATCAGGTATCACTTTTTGAAGGAGAAAGTTGCAGAAGGTGAGGTTAAATTGGATTTTGTTCCAACCACGGAACAAGTAGCAGATATCTTCACAAAACCATTGCCCAAGGAAGTGTTTGAGTACCTTCAAAACAAATTGGGAGTGGTCACACTTCCCAAGAATTGACTAGCTACAGGGATCACATTCTCATGGGGAGCATTTAAGTATTTGATTATTTTTTTGCTCATGATCATAATTTGTGCTAAGTGTAACAAATTGTGCCTGAGAATGTTGTGCATGGACTCAGGGGGAGTCTGCAGTAGCCCTTTGGTATTATTGACAAAGGGGGAGAAGAGTTACAGAGAATTGCACATGTGTTGCCAACAATTCCAAAGGGGGAGATTGTTGAGCAAGGTGCAACAATAGTATTGTCATTGTTGTCAACACAGTCAGATAGATCTGTTGATGCAGTGGACAGGAAGTTCAAAGGCTAGTCAGATGCAGAAGACAGGAGTCCAAAGGTTATTCAGAGTATGGACAGTGAGTTTCCAAGAAGACCGAAGTAGCCCATTTGCAAAAATATCAAAGAAAAAGACAAGTAAGAAAAGTGTCGCGATATCGCGACATATACAACAGGCAAGAAAAACTGTCGCGATTTCGCGACATGTTGGAAGAGAGAGAAAAAGCTGGAAAAACTGTCATGATTTCGCGACATGTTGGAAGAGAGAGAAGAAGCTAGAAAAACTGTCACGATTTCGCGACATGTTGGAAGAGAGAGAAGAAGCAGGAAAAACTGTCACGATTTCGTGACATGTTGGAAGAGAGAAGAAGAAGGAAAAACTGTCACGATTTCGCGACATGTTGGAAAAAAAAGGCAAGTGGAAAAATTGTCACGATTTCGTGACATGTTGGCAGAGAAAAAGCAAGTGGAAAAACTGTCGCGATTTCACGACATGTTGGAAGAAAAAGAGAAAGCAAGAAGTGTCACGATTTCGTGACAAGTTCGAAGAAAGAGAACAAGTTTGAAAAGTGTCACGATTTCGCGACATGTCGCAGTTTCGCGACTTATTGCAAAGAAGGTTGTACGGATGAAAAAGTGTCACGATTTCATGACATATTGCAAAGAAGGTTGTACGGATGAAAAAGTGTCACGATTTCATGACATATTGCAAGGAAGGTTGTACGGACGAAAAAGTGTCACGATTTCGCGACATATTGCAAGGAAGGTTGTACGGATAAAAAAGTGTCACGATTTCGTGACATGTTGCAGGAGAGAGAGTCCGAGAGAAAAAGTGTCACGATTTCGTGACATGTTTTAGGAGAGAGAGTCCAAGAGAAAAAGTGTCACGATATCATGACATGTCGGGTTTTCATGACTCGAAGGCAAGAGAAAGCGCTAAGGAGAAAAAGTGTCGCGATATCGCGACATGTCGCATTTTCACGACCCAAAGGCAAGTGAAAGCGCTAAGGAGAAAAAGTGTCACGATATCGCGACATGTCGCATTTTCATGACCCAAAGGCAAGAGAAAGCGCTAAGGAGAAAAAGTGTCACGATATCGCGACATGTCGATATTTTCGTGACTAAAGGAGGAAAGAGAAAGTAAGAGAAAAAGTGTAGCGATATTGCTACATGTTATTCTCGCGACCAAAGTAAAGAGAAAGCGTACGGAGGAAAAAGTGTAGCGATATCGCTACATGTTGTATTCTCGCGGGCCAAAGCTAAGAGAAAGCGTACGGAGGCGAAAGTGTCACGATATCGCGACATGTTGTGTTTTCGTGGCAACAACAACAGAAGAGTTACAGAGGCAGTTGAAGCCGACGAAGACCGATGTTAGCCGACGAAGATTAGGGTTTGCAACCGACTAATATTAAGGTTTGTCGACTAAGATTAGGGTTTTCAACCGACTAAGAATAGGGTTTTATAGCCAACTAAGATTAGGTTTTTGATCTTGAAAATATTGTTATAAAAGGAAGGTTGTTTTGAAGAGTTGAATATGTTGTGAAGTGCGACGTTCGAAGACAGTGCGTAGAGTGCGAAGTTCGGTCGTAGTGTGCAGTGTGCAAGTCATCGAATCATTCTAAGTGCGAAGATCGCAAAGGAAGCAGAGTGCGCAAAGGGGAGAAGATGAACGTTCGATAGTTAAGCAGTAGATTGTGCGAAGTGATAGCGCAAAGAGAGCAGAGTGCACATAGGACAAAAAAGTGAAGCAGACCAGTCAGGGTCTTGTAAAAGGCAAAGGTATCTTACTATCATTCTTCTAAGTTTTAGATTTGAAGTCCAAGTTGGTGGTTGGAAATTACCATCAGTAAAAGTTAAAAATATTTGATTTTACTTGGGGTAAAGGTAACTTACCTTTACCTTACCTGGACGGCAGTGGACGACAGCATTTGGGCGGCAAGAGAACTCAAGTTAACTTTCTTTTCCCCCAATTTCTCCTTTCCCCCCTTTCTTTCTCGAATAGGTTATTTACCTTGTATTTAAGCTTTGTAACCTTTGATTCAACGTTAATTCAATTAATCCTATTTGCAAATCACTCACCTTTCACATTTGGTATCAGAGCGACGCGATTCCCGAGGTGGTGGGGCCCGTAGTTCGAGGCAACGACATGGATCCCGAGGCGGCCCGTAGGAGCCGAGGCGGCACGGATCCCGAGATGGCCCGCAGGAGCTGACTGGCATGTTTTTTGAGGCGCTGGTGGAACTGGACGACGCGGCCCGTAGGAGCAGCAGATCCGCATGATTCTCGAGGCACTGTTGACGTGGCACCGACGCGATTCCCGAGGCGGAGCTGAGGTGGCGATCTGCTGCACGTGGCCCGAGGTGCGAGATCGACGTGGCACGACGCGTGGCGACGTGAGACTGGCACGTGGCCCGAGGAGGCTGACGAGGCAAGGTGATGTGGCGCTGGTGCGCGGCCCGAGAAGGTGACGTGGCGATCTACAAATTATGCTGACGTGGCACTGGTGCGCGGCCCGAGAAGGTGACGTGTCAATCTGCGCATGCATCATCGGTGGCAAAAGGCTGCGGCATTGGTGACTGCCCGCAGGCAGTCAAAGCACATTGCGTGCTTTGTTGTTTTTAAACAACAAAAACATCGCTCTGTGAGCGATGTGGGACTAATAGTCCCAAAGAATATAAAAGCTTCGCACCGAAGCGCGAAGCCAAAACTTGCTTCGCGCTCGACGCGAAAGTCAAGAGGCGGGGAGCGCGCGTTGCTCCCGGATCAGCCCGGGTAGCGCAGCGGCTACCCTCAGCCCTGAGACCCGCGAGGTCGCAGGATCGACTCTCGGCGGGGTCGATAGAAAATCAAATTTTTTTTTAATTAAATTTTTTTTAATCAAAAGAAAAACTAAGGAATAAGTTTAAAATTAAAAAAATATATATTTTTTTTAGTTTTTTTTTAAACTGTTCATTAGCTTTTATAAAAAAAAAATTTTAGTTGAGTGAAATTTCCTAAGAGGAAATAAATGTGAAGTTTTTTATTGATTGAAATTTCCTAAGAGGAAATATATGTAAAGTTTAAAAAAAAAAAAACTTGGAAAGTTAAATTTTTTTTACTATTTCCTAAGAGGAAATCCTTGTAAAAGAAAATTTCTGGGAAATTTTCTTAAATGATAAGATCGAAAGGTTGTTATCATGCCCTCTGCAAGTTGTTACTGAGAACAACTCCTGAAAACTTTGATAGGAGCGTGAAAACACTAAGTCTTAATACAGTTTTTTCACAGTTGCAAAACGCGGTTATTGCACACCAGAGAAATCCTGATCAAGGATACAAGCCGATTCAAAAGATAACTCCTTCGGCAACAAGTTTGAACAATCCGACACAGCTTGCAATTGCTGCACAAGGATCCGAATATACTCATTATAGTAATTCAGTTGAAATCCTTCAACCTCCTTCTCTCGAAATAATATTGATCAATGACGATGATGAACAAGTCGCTGACAATTTTGTAATTGCTGAACAAGTTTGAGTTGTTCATGATTGTAAATCAAGCAGGGCTTGATAGTTTGTAAAGTCTTTTTGCAATAAGACTATAAAAGAGAGGTTTCTTGTTTTAGTAGATTAAAAAATGGGATCACATAATAATCTACCAATTCCCGAATTCAGAGGGGATAATTATGAGTACTGGTCCATCAAGATGAGGACATTACTCATCGAAAAAGGACTATGGGATATTATTGAAGACGGTTACATTGCTCCAACAGATTGGACTACTTTAAGTGCAAATGATAAAAAGATCTACAAAGATGCACAGAAAAATAATTCATTTGCCTTATACCATCTTCAATCAACATTAGATCCTAGTATCTTTCCAAGAATTGCATCTTACTTAATCACATAGATGCATGGAATGCCTTGAAAGAAGGATTCCAAGGAAGTGATAAAGTAAAGCAAGTCAGGCTTCAGACTTTGAAAAGAGATTTTGAAAATCTCAGAATGAAGGACAATGAAAGAGTTGGAGACTATTGTGTTCGTGTTAAAGCAGTAGTTGATATGATGCAAACTTTAGGTGAAGACACAAAAAATGAAACAATTGTGAAGAAAGTGTTGCGAACACTTCTTCCTAAGTGGAATCACATTGCAATCATAATTGAAGAATCCAAAGATCTTTCTACTCTTACATTTGATAGTTTGATTGGATCATTAACATCACATGAAGAGCGACTTCAAGGTGCACCTTCAACAAGCTATGGAGGTGATGACAAAGCCTTCACTTCGAATGAAAGTGTAAGACGAGGACAAGGAAGAGGACGAGGCAGAGGACAACAACAAAGAGGCAAGGGCCAAAGCAACTCCTACAGAGGAGGTAATCCAAACAGAGGTGGAAATCAAAATAGAGGAGCCAATCAGAACCAAAGCGGCAATGCAAGCCATGGAAATCAAGGACGAGGAAGTAATAAGCCTAAAACAGCATGTTTCAATTGTGGGAAACAAGGCCACTTCGCTCGTGACTGCTGGTCAAAGTCTTCAAAAGATCAAAGCAAGTCAATATGGCTCATTCTACGGAGAAGAAGAAGGTCCACCAAATATTTTTCTCTCTTATGGACAACCAGATCAAAATCTAAATGATACATGGATTCTGGATACTGGTTGCTCCAACCACATGAGTGGCAAAGAAAATCTCTTTGCTACATTAGATTCAAATTACAAATCTCAAGTTAAGTTAGGGGATAATAAATCCTTGCAAATTGAAGGCATAGGAGCTATGGAAGTTCCCACAAAAGAAGGTATTAAAAATGTGAATGACATATACTATACTCCACAACTACAACACAATTTGTTAAGTGTTGGCCAAATGATGGAGAAGCATTACAAATTAGTTTTTGATGAAAGAAAATGTACAATATTTGATAAAAACAATTGTAACCGGGTCATCACAGAAGTCCCTATGACAAAGAATAGGTTGTTCCCTCTAAAGTTTGGTGAGCCAGGGGGAGCTCAACTTGCAAACATTGCTATTACAAATCCAAGTGAATTGTGGCACTTGAGATATGGTCACCTCAATTCCGCTAGCTTGAAAATGTTAACATCACAAGCTATGGTGACAGGACTACCAAAAATACCAGAACATAAAAAGGTATGCGAAGCATGTGCTTTGGGAAAGCACTCCAGAACGAAGTTTCCAAGAGGCAGAGCATGGAGAGCAAGCTATCCTCTTCAGCTAGTACATTCGGACATCTGTGGTCCAATGCAAACAAAGAGTCTTGGAAACAATTCTTATTTTCTAACATTCATAGATGATTATTCTAGAATGTGTTGGTTGTATTTTCTGAAACACAAAGATGAAGCATTTGATTGCTTCATAGACTTCAAAAATAATGTAGAAAAGCAAAGTGACTACTATGTCAAATGTCTTCGCATTGATAAAGGAGGAGAGTACTCCTCAAATGAATTTCTTCATTATTGTAAGCAAAATGGGATAAAAAGGCAGTTCACCACTGCCTACACCCCACAACCAGAACGGTGTGGCTGAGAGAAAGAACCGCACCCTTGTTGAAATGGCACGAACAATGCTTCAGGCAAAACATCTCACAAACAGACTATTGGGCAGATGCAGTGAGAACAAGTGCATATATTCTAAATAGAAGTCCGACTTCTAGTTTAGATGGTATCACTCCTTATGAAGGATGGTACGGTAAGAAACCAAATGTCAAACATTTCATAGTATTTGGTTCTTTAGCTTATGCACACATTCCTGAGGAGAAGTGAAAGAAGCTTGATCCAAAGAGTCAAGCATGTGTTTTTGTAGGGTATTGTGATTCAACCAAAGGGTATAGATTGTACAATCCCATGACACATAAAATCATTATCTCCATGGATGTAATTTTTGATGAAGGGGGAGAATGGGGTCATAAAAAATTTGTTGATTTTGACTCTAATTCGGACAAGTACCACACCAGTACTCTCCCATAATGGTACAACCCAAGAAAAGAAGTCCTCCTCCACAGATTCCACATCAGGAAACTTCATCAAGTACATCAAGTGGTACACCAAGTCCAAGAAGGAATTTGTTGGCACCCCCAAATTCTCCAAAATGATTCCAAAGATCTGTAAGCGCTCCAAGTCCGATGGATATTGATTCAGTTTCTCAAAGGAAAGAGACAAATAGAGGAAAGCGCATACTACAGAGTCATCCATCTTCTCAAATGTTGGATAGGAATTTCCAACAAAGATACACTAGGAGTCAAGCTAGTGAGATGGATGACATTTTGTCAAGACTTGAAAATCTTCAAATGTCAGGGGATGATGAGTCTCATGAACCAAGGGGTGATGTAGTCAATTATGCTTTGTTGGCTGCTGCACAGCTAGAACCTTCTAGCTATGAAAAAGCATGCACTGAAAATATATGGCAGGATGCCATGGAAGAGGAAATATCCTCTATTGAAAAGAATGATACTTGGGAGCTTGTGAAGCTTCCCAAGGGAAAAAAATGTGTTGGATGTAAATGGGTCTATAAGACCAAATTCAATGCTGATGGAAGCATTGAAAGGCACAAGGCGAGATTAGTAGCTAAAGGTTTTACTCAGAAATATGGAATAGATTATGAGGAAACTTTTGCTCCAGTTGCTCGACAAGAAACAATTAGAACTGTTCTTTCCTTGGCAGCCCATAAAGGATGGAAGATTCAACACATGGATGTGAAAAGTGCATTTTTAAATGGATACCTGACAGAAGAGGTGTATGTTCAACAACCTCAAGGTTTCCAAGAACCAGGAAAAGAGAACCTTGTTTATAAATTGAAAAAAGCACTATATGGCCTCAAGCAAGCACCAAGAGCATGGTACTCAAGAATTGATGGCTATTTCAGCAAATATGGTTTCACAAAAAGCAAGAGTGAACCAACACTATACTACCTGAAAATGGAGTAGATATCCTCATAGTTTGTTTATATGTGGATGATCTAATATTCATGGGTAGTAATGATAAAATGAATATGGAGTTCAAAAACTCCATGATGAATCAGCTTTGAGATGAAGGATCTCGGATTAATGAGATACTTTCTAGGAATGGAAGTACATCAATCAAAGAATGGGATCTTCATATGTCAACAGAAATATGCTCATGACATGATCAAGAAATTTGCTATGCAGCAGTGCAAATCAGCTGCAACACCAACTGGACATGGAATCCAGCTAAGCAAAGAAGATGGAGCACCTAATGTTGACTTGACCAATTACAAAAGCATGGTTGGGAGTTTAATGTTTCTCACCAACACTAGGCCAGATATACAGTATGTTGTTTCTCTTGTATCACGATTTATGGCATGCCCATCCGAGCTGCATCTTCAAGCAACCAAACGAATTTTACGATATGTAAAAGGTACATTGGATTTTGGAATCCATTACCACAAGTCTAACTCGTGAAGTTATTTGGTTATAGTGACAACGATTGGGGCAAGTAATATAGATGACAAAAAATCTACATCAGGGAACCTGTTTTAGTCTAGGATCGGGACTAATAACTTGGAGTTCCAAGAAGCAATCTGTTGTAGCATTATCATCTACGTAAGCTGAGTACATAGCCATTACTCATGCAAGTACTCGGATCCTCTCGGTTGAGGAAAATCCTTGAAGAGATTGGCGAAAAACAAATTGGTCCAACCAAACCGAATTATGATAATATAAGTGCCATACAGTTGGCATATAATCCGATCCACCACAAAAGGTCAAAACACTTTGATATGAAGTATCACTTCATAAGAGATATGGTGGAACAACAGACAGTTGAGCTTCAATATTGTAGCACTTTGGATAATCTAGCAGACATCTTCACCAAAGGCATGGCTAAAGCTCAATTTATAAAGCTGAGAGACTATATAGTTAGTCCTCTCAACTTTAAGGGGGAGAATGTTGGAAATTACCATCAGTAAAAGTTAAAAATATTTGATTTTACTTGGGGTAAAGGTAACTTACCTTTACCTTACCTGGACGGCAAGTGGATCTACAGACATTTGGGCGGCAAGAGAACTCAAGTTAACTTTCTTTTCCCCCAATTTCTCCTTTCCCCCCTTTCTTTCTCGAATAGGTTATTTACCTTGTATTTAAGCTTTGTAACCTTTGATTCAACGTTAATTCAATTAATCCTATTTGCAAATCACTCACCTTTCACAGTTGGTGCTGGGCATAAGGGGTTGGTGCTCCTTCCAGTTGGTGCTGGTAAATCATGGGTTGGTGCTCCTTTCTGTTGGTACAGATAAATTAGGGGTTGGTGCTCCTTCCAATGGGTGCTGGTAAACTACTTGTAAAAGTTGTTGCTTTGCAAAGGCTGGATTTGGATGATAGTCCAAGCAGTCATTTTTGAGGAGTAGCCACATTGGTGAACCTCGTTAAAATCTTGTGTTGTGTGATGTTCTCTTGCTGTACTTGCTATATCTATTTATAAGTTTTAACTGCTACTGTTTTAAGAGTTGTTAATTCATGATTAAAGAGCTACACTGATTCACCCCCCCCTCTCAATGCCATTGTAAGACTAACAGGAACACCTTTAGAGTGCCAAAAGTATCCCTACCAGTTGGGTGATTCCAGGAAGAGGGGTGGATGAAACCTCTAGTTGTTATTTATATAGGGGGTCTTAAGCGATGTACTTCACACCCTTTGGAGAACTTGGTATTCTCTTGTTGGCTTCTAATTTAAATTTATGAAATAAATTATTTATAACAATGTTTGTGCACCATAGTAAAAAAAAAAAATTAGAAGGAATTCACACACATCACGCTTAACTCAAAAAGGTAGTGGTTGAATTTCATCACCAACCATTGCTTGAGATTTGGTGACAGTGGCATTCATCTCCATCCACCAATATCTACCCTTAGCCACCATAGGATACCCTTGAGAAAACTTGTTGTATTTCATCACCAGCAAGAATCTCGTTGCTCTATCTTTGACATAGATTTTACCTTTGTTTCATTAAGCAAGATTAGAATATTAAAACACACAAGACTGACACCTAAAATGAATACATATTAAAAGGAGATAATCAATGAACAAGGTAAGCCATTGGTTGAAACTTCATTGGTTGTTTGTTTCCTCAAGAATTTCAATTTTTGTGTCATATTTGGTATTTGCACTTGTATCTTGATTTATTTTGCTTATGGTATCAACTAGAAATCAAAAGAAAGCTATAAGTCAAGATAAATTAATGGAACCTTCATCCACCTTCCCCACCACTTTTGTGGTAGATTTATTAAATGTGACATAGGCAGATTTATCTATAGGTCCCTCACATTCCTTACCATCCACAGCCTTCCATATGGCCATACCCCAAGAGGAGTCAACCTCCCCTACCATTGAAAAACACATTACCCATATAGACATGGCAAGAGTATAAGCTTTCATGAAGTCCTCTAATTATGTCTTAGAGTCTATTACTAATTCACCTAGATAGGATTTTTCTTTACATAAAGAGCCTATCTATTCCCAACCCTCATCTACCTTTACCCAAGTGTATACTAGCCCTATTTTTGAGGTATTAGTTGCACCTTCATCCCATGCATCCATTCCCCAACCTTCATGTGCTCCTAGCATCTCATATACCTACACTTACACCAATCCCTTGTATGAGGTGTAAGTCAATGCTACTTCACAAGTTCTAGCCTCATAAGTTGCCATACCTAGTGTAACTTGTATGCAAGCCACATCTTCCATACCATCTATCTCTATACCCTTAACATATGATAGATATATTAGTAAGGCATGTGAACATCTGAATAAATTGCTTAGACAACATCAAAATGCTCAACATCAAGTACAGACAAACCCTAAGCCCTTACATAACTCTACTCAAATTGTCCTTGTCAACCAGAGTCCATCATGGGTACCATAATATTTTGTGGTTTCTATTCCTATTACCCCATCAATCCATACCATTACCCATACTATTCCCATTGGCCAAACTAGCTATAACCTTAATCCATCAACCTCATTCCATAATTTCCCATATTTTTATCAATAATCCCCCATTCATCATATTCCATCTAATTCACCTAGTCATCCATACCAATCTCCTCATCATTTGATCACTCCACAACATCTCTCCATGCCTCCACAATCTCATCAAGTAATTCAAGGCTTTCATATTCCTAAGGAAGACCCTATAATTAAGTCCATGTAGAAATATAGATCAATTGATGCAATTTACTCCTGGTTTTTCAAACCAAAAACTAACCTTACGTCAATTGATCAATCAACCAATTCATCCTTTGGTACCATTTTCACCATATCCGACAGATTTCATGGTACCTAAGTTTAAAAAATTTAAGGGAATTGAGGATCCCAAAGAATATATGAGCACCTTTGTTCATGCATGCTTCAAAATTCAAGGTGATAATGCTCTCATGCTTTGAAATTTTCCTCAAAAATTAGAAGGGGATGCTATAGAATGATCCAATCAATTACCAAACCATAGTATCTATACTTTTGAGTAATTGATTGATCACATTTTTGATCATTTCATCCTAAATGTTAAAAATAATATCTCATTGTCTAATTTATATACCTTAAGGCAACATGAAGATGAATCTATCTATGATTTTGGAAACCATTGGAGGGTCATCATCACTAAATTTCCAGTTACCCTACCAATGGATGATCTAATTAAGTTATTCACCAATAGTTGTTTAAAACCTATCTCTTGGATGCTCTAACTATGAAATTATCAATAATTTGAAGAAGCTTTAGCTCAGGCTAGTGTCATTGAGAATTTCAAAATCCAAGAAGGTATTCTTAAGCCTAAAAATAAAGAATGGCAAAACAAGGGCCAAAACAAAAGCAACTATTTAGGCCAACAAAAATCAACACAGGATACCCTAGCCACCCAATCCAATCAAGTCAATCAAGTGGTCATGATCCAGCTGGTAATGGCTCAACAACAACTTGTGCAATAAACACTGCAATAAATTTCATATCATGAGGTCCCCTCAATAACACAAGCCCCAATAGTTCAAAACATAGCGCCAGCTGTGGAAAATCATCCCCAATGATAGTCTATTCCAAAAAATTGCCAATATACCCCCTTAGACAAGTCATATGCCTTTCATTTTAGAAGTTTGTATGCTATAAATAAACTTGCTTTACCCGACATTAGATCCAATGATCCCACCAGATGTGGTAAAAATTATCAAGAATACTTATTTTACCCTTATAATAGGTAAAATGGGCATGACATAAACAACTACCATGTGATTAAAAATGTAGTCCAAGACCTTATTAACTTGAGAGAAATCAATCTTGCTAATCCCCTCCCTAAACAAAACAAAAACATTGGTATATTTCAAACACGACTTCCTCATCATGAGGAGGTGCAACCAAATGTAGAGGGATCTAACACTAAAACTCCCCCTAACCAAGTCAATCACATTCAACAATACCAAGGGTTTGTGGGGGCCATTCATGTGGTCACTAGAAGTTAAAGGAATAACCAAAAAAGTTAACCACATCAAGCAAGTGTGTCACAACCTTCTACATTTCCACCCATCCAAGTTTCCCCTAATAATTCATCACCTATCCATATCCCTAGCCGATTGAATCCTCCAAACCCACCCATCAATCATCCACCTCGACCAGTAATCTCCTTGAGTAGCCAACTAAATAATAGTTTGAAAATAGCTTATGCTAAATTGTTGATCTATGAGCTAATACAACAATCTCCCTATTGGATAAAACATTAGTTAGTTTTTCTATGGTTCAATTAATTACCTCTATTTAATTGTCAACTCGAGGTAGCTCGTAGTCTTGTGAGCAACCATGCAAAATATATGCTTATAATTTCTCCTTTGGATATGATTCCCTTATATTATGGTTTGGGGGGTATTTGGTATTCGTTGAAGTTTATATTTAAACCAATAATCTCATGCTACGTCTAAGAAAACATGACTGAAAGCGTTAAAAACTAAATTACTACCTTGCTAAAAATCATAGAAAATAAGGGAAATAATAGAGAAGTAAATTAATCTATGAAAATAAATATAGAAAATAGGGGAAATAGGGAAGAAATATATTGTAAGTGGACCCACGCTTCCAGTAGGTTCTTCCCATGGTAGTTTATCACCGAACGCTTTAGAAGATTTTTACAGGAAAATACTCAAAGATTTTATTAACAATTACAGCAGGAGAAAATTACAAGAAAATTCTAGGGGGCCTGCATATTTATAAGATATGCGGCCAACCCTATTACAATTCTTAGAATGAATAAAAAAATAATTTTTTGTTACAACTGCTTGCTTAATTAGAAGAATCAGGTAAAATATCATGATATTTTAGTGTATTCTATTTCTAGAATATGTTTGATATTTTATTTTTTTGATTTACATAAATTATTTATGTAGTAGTTGGAAAATGGGTGGTGAGTCATATTTGACATTGTCACTTGTCTGGTTTCAATGCTAGAATTCATTTCATGCTGGTTGCTAAAATTTCACTTCTATTTTGTCGACCATAGAGTCGTGTTGTAGTTTGGCGTTAGTGGAAATCAGGCATTGTGTTTGAAGAAGTCGGGAAGAAAGTGCCTTGTATGTAGAATTCAATAAGAAGACACCTAAAAAAATAGGCACTTTAAGGGAAGCAGACAGCTAACAGGAAGTGCCTAACGGGAAGCAGGTGCTTAACAGTTAAGTGTCGAACGAAAGTCAGGTGCTTCAAAGGAATTTGAGCACCTGACTTTGTACCTCTTCGCCAATATTTTGTAGATGTTTTTCCTTCATAAAATTGCAAGTGCCACGTCTGAATGGGACCTTGATGAAAACATGCCAAAATGCAAAAATTTGCACTAAATCTACACAAATTACACTTTTGGACAAATATTAGAGAACATGCAAAATAAAATGTTAATTATATATATAATTTCCATAAAAAATTTATATCTACAAGAAAATATGCCTCACATTATGGGAAAAAGAGTACAAAAAATGAGCAATTATGTGGCTCATCACTCCCCACATCGTGAGGCATTAATGAATATTTTGAAACCCATTGAATTGAAATCACAAGATCCTAATGCCTTCAACAACTTTGTGGGAAGCATCCAAACATGCATGGAGTTTTTCAACACATTATATAACTTTGAAATTAAGCCAATCTCATAAGAATCAGTAGACCCTCCATTGCATATCATGGCTCTAATTGACAATAAGCCATTTAAAAGAGTCCTAATTGATATCGGTTCCTCTATAAAAATCATCACTATATCTACTCTTCATCATTAAAACCTTCCTCTATCTCACATTACTAAGTCATCCTTCACCCTCAAAGCATTTAACAATGCTTTGTGTTCCACAATTGGAACTATTATTTAACCCATTGAAGTAGGGGTTAAAATGTTCCACACAATATTCCACATCTTGGAAGACCTTGAATGAGGGAAATGAGATGTGTCCCCTCCATTCTACATCAATGTTTGAAATATGTTCATGAGGGACAAGTACATTGCATAACAATGGATATCAAGCTGTTTAATTATTGCAATTTCATCTCAAATCCTTATGATTCCATGCTCCCTTCCACTCATATTTTTATTTCACCATCATCCAGTCCATCCACCAATTCACCAATCTCTTCATCAAAGGATCCCATTATCGAAGAGTTCCCCATCACCAAATCTCCTCAATATTCCACATCTCCATCACATTCATCAATTACTACATGCACATGTGGTCACAATCAGTCCACATCATCAACATCATTGCCATTCACTTCATCATCATCATCCACTCAGCAACCTTCCCAAGCTAATCCATTACCATCACCTAATGTTTCAAAAGTCAAATTGATAGATTATGAGATACCTCCATTTTCACCATCTCCCAATCCATCACCTGACCATTATTATTCCATGTCATCCAAGTTTAGGTCCACCTCAATAATCCTAGTATTGGTAAATACGTGGTCCAAGACATCACCGTCACACCCCTCACCATCCCTAATTCTAAGGATTTTGATCATCCATGTGATCCACCTTTAGAAATAGGAGCAGTATACAACATGGGTTCAACTCCAAATAGCATAAATTTTGTATATGGGAGAATTGAATCTTCATCAAGTCGAGCATCCATAGAAGAACCCAAAGAACCACAACTTGCCAATATTCCAAACATGATGAGATTCCCAAGTCGATATTTCCACATTGTCAATTGGCAAGGCCATGGCCTAGGATTGAATAAACAGGGAGTGCATCAACCCATCGATGTTCCATATCAAGAGGTACACGACCATTCAGGTCTAGGCTACCACCCACTTTCTACCACCTCTTCTCTTGAACAAGCCTTGCAAAGAATTAATCTCAATTTAGGAGAAGAATCCCTCCATACCAATAATTCTAATGAGAAAATCTATGAAGAATTTGAGCTTATATTGATAATTTCAGATGAATATGAAGAAGAATCAGAGCCCATCATTCCCCATTCTGAACAAGATGAGTTTTATCTCAACATTTTCCCCATCCATGAGCCCATATTTCACTTGCTTATTCCACAAGAGTGAGTCACCCCTACTGGTGAACCACCACCTTCATTCCATTAAGCCATTCCATAATCCAACTTGTAACATATGTACATAAAACAAAAATAGTGGTTTTCACCACTACAAAAAAAGTCAAAAATTAATAAAAAATCAAGAACATGTTTTTTTTCTTTGCATCATTTGTAAATATACCATTTAATAAAATATGTTTTGTGTTGCTTACTACTATTTAGGTTAATTAAGCTCATAGCACCGATCCCTAGGTTCCATTCATTTTATCCAACCTAGTCTACCTTACCCATAAATCATAACGAGTTCTGTTGATTTATTCACCCCACTCCATAATCCATATGATCCGACTAAGCCAATTCCAGTTGACATAAGACTTATTGATATGGATCATATTTCCTCACTCCCAACCTTTATCGAGTTTGTCATGTTTAAAGAATTATTACAGGCTTCGACAAACTACATTTCTTCATCCCCTCTGCCTTCGCCTTCACCTTCACCTTCAGATCCTTAGGTTTTCCAGGCATAAATAGATGAGGATAAGCTAGAAGAGTTTGATGACATCTTGGACAATATTCATCTAATCCCTATGCCCCATCATCTCGAGGAATATTCCCACATGTCTATTGAAGATACCATCAATGTGGACCTTAGTTTAGACAAAGACAATCCCTAAATTGTCAAGCTTGGAAAAGGTTTATCACCCGATGAACAAGAGAAATTTATTGCTCTCCTCAAGAGGAAAAAGGGCATATTTGCATGGTCTTATAAGGACATGTCTGGTCTTGACCCTAGTTTAGTTGTCCACAATATCACCTTATAGCTTGATGCTAAGTCGATCAAATAAAAACTTAGGAGAATGCATCCTACCGTGGCCCTCTTGGTAAAAATAGAACTTCAAAAACTATTAGATGTGAAATTCATAGTTCTTATCAACTGTCCTGAGTGGCTTTCAAAAATGGTACTCATTCGTAAGCCTAACGGGACGATACACGTTTGCACTGACTCTCAAGATCTTAACAAAGCTTATCCTAAGGATGAGTTCCCTCTTCCAAATATTGATACTCTTGTTGATACTTGCACTATCCATGAAATGCTTTCACTCATGGAAATTTTTTTAGGATACAACCAAATTTGAATAAATCCTTATGACCAACACAAAACAGCATTCACTATACCTTCGAGATTTTTTTTACAAGGTTATGACCTTTGGCCTCAAAAATGCAGGTATAACTTATCAACGTGTCATGAAATACATATTTCATAACTATATGCATATGATTATGTGAATACTATGTGGATGATCTCTTGGCTAAATCCAAAACTCGACAAGAACATATTGGTGTATTGGAGAAAGTTTTTGACTGACTCCTAGAGCATAATGTAAGGTTGAATCCCAAGAAATGTGTCTTTGGTGTTACCTCGAGAAAAATTCTAGGATTCATTGTCTCCAAAAGAGGCATTGAGGTGGACCCTAACAAGGTCAAGGCTATCATGGATATGCCTCCCCAACTAACTTAAAGGAATTACGTAGTTTACAAGGAAATATCCAATCGATCCGTCATTTTACTATGAAATTTTTTGATAAATGTAGGCCATTCAATTACCTACTACAAAAGGGGTTTCATTCTCTTGGACAAATAAATGTCAAAAATCCTTTGATGACATTAAGCAATATCTAGCTTCTCCACCAGTCTTAGCTCCTCCTTGTTTGGGAGTCCCATTTTATCTTTATATCTCAACAACATACTTTGCATTAGGGACAATGTTTGCACAAAATAATGAACAAAATTGAGAGCAAGTTGTCTACTACATCAGTCGAACATTGGTAAGCTATGACACTAATGTTAGTCTTACAATGACACTAAGAGGGGGGTGAATTAGTGTAGCTCTTTAAAATTTAATTTATAGCTCTTAATATCGCATCAATTAAAACTTATTACTAGATACAACAAGTATAACAAAAGAGCATCACACAACACAAGATTTAATGAGGTTCACCAATGTGGCTACTCCTCAAAAATTGACTACTTGGACTACCATCCAAATCCAACCTTTGCAAAGCACCAATTTTACAATCAATTTACCAACACCCACTAGAAGGAGCACCAACCCCTGATTTACCAGCACCAACTGGAAGGAGCATCAACCCCTAATTTACCAGCACCAACTGGAAGGAGCACCAACCCATGATTTACCAGCACCAACTGGAAGGAGCACCAACCCCTTATTTATCTGCACCAATAGAAAGGAGCACCAACCCCTGATGCCAAGCTGCAACCTGGACTTCAATTTGAATCTATAAGTTTGACAGTAAGATACCTTTGATTTTGCAAGACCCTGACTGGTCTTCTTCACCTTTGTGATCTCTGCGTGCTCTTCTTTCTTTGCACAATCACAGCAGCACCTGGTCGAACTTCAACCTTTTCACTCTATGCGCACTTTGCTCTCTTTGCACAATCATTTCGCACAGTCTACTTCGTTACAATCGAACTTCACAATCATCTTCTCCCTTTTGCGCACTCTACTCTTTTTGCAAATTTTGCACTTAGCACGATTCGACACGACTTGCTCTCTACAAACCACGACCATATTTCACACACATTCCACATTCTTCAATTCTCCAAACAGTCCTCCTTTTATAACAATATTTTTTATGATGAAAACCTTAATCTTGGTCGACTATAAACCCTAATCTTAGTCGGCTTTCATAACAACTGTAAACCCTAATTTTAGTCGGTTGTCATCCTTCTCATTTTAGTCGGGTTCTCCTTATTGACTTATGTATTTATGACTTATCACGAAATCATGACATTCCTACCTTTGTAGCTTCTTTTGTTGCTGTTGTCGTGAAAATACAACATTTCACGATATCGCGACACCTTTTTCTCTCTCCTCTTTCTCTTTGCCTTGGTCTGCAAAAATGCAACATGTCACGATATCGCGACACTTTTTATCCTTGCTCTTTTTATTTGCTTAGGCCCGCAAAAATACATGTCGTGATATCGTGACACTTTCGCCTCCGTATACTTCGTCTTTGCTTTTGTCGCGATATTGCGACACTTCTGCTTCCATAGACTTCGACTTTGCTTTTGTCACGATATCGCGACACTTCTGCCTTCGTAGTCTTCAACTTACCTTTTGTCACAAAATCGTGACACTTCTACTTCTGTTCTTAGCTTCTTTGCTTTTGTCGTGAAATCGCGACACTTCTGCCTTCGAAGTCTTCTTCTCTACTTTTGTCATGAAATCACGACACTTCTACTTTCGTACTTTACTTCTTTGCTTTTGTCACGAAATCGTGACACTTCTACTTTCGAAGTCTTGCTTTCTACTTTTGTCACAAAATCGTGACAGTTCTACTTCCGTACGCTTCCTCTCTTTCTTTTGTTGCGAAAATGCGACATGTTGCGATATCGCGACACTTTTCAAACTTACTCTCTCTCTCCTATTTTAGTCTTGAAAATGCGACATGTCGCGATATCGTGACACTTTTCAAACTTACTTTCTCTCTCCTATTTTAGTCGCAAAAATGCGACATGTCACAAAATCGTGACACTTTTCCAACTTACTTTCTCTCTCCTATTTTAGTCGCAAAAATGCGACATGTCACGAAATTGTGACACTTTTCCAACTTACTTTCTCTCTCCTATTTTAGTCATGAAAATGCGACATGTCGTGAAATCGTGACACTTTTCTTACTTGTTCTCTTTCTTCGAACTTGTCGCAAAATCGCAACACTTTTTCTTGCTTTCTCTTTCTCTTCCAACATGTCATGAAATCGTGACAGTTTTTCCACTTGCCTTTTTCTCTTCCAACATGTCGCAAAATCGCAATAGTTTTTCCACTTCCCTTTTTCTCTTCCAACATGTCACGAAATCGCGACAGTTTTTCCACTTCCCTTTTTCTCTTCCAACATGTCGCGAAATCGTGACAGTTTTTCCACTTGCCTTTTTCTCTTCCAACATGTCGCGAAATCGCGACAGTTTTTCCTGCTTTTTCTCTCTCTTCCAACATGTCGTGAAATCGCGACAATTTTTCCATATTTTTCTCTCTCTTCCAACATGTCACGAAATCGTGACAATTTTTCCTACTTTTTCTCCCTTCCAACATGTCACGAAATTGTGACAGTTTTTCTTGCCTGCTGTATATGTCGTGATATTGCGACACTTTTCTTACTTGTATTTTTCTTTAATCTTTTGCATATGGGCCACTTCGATCTTCTTGGAAAATCACTGTACATACTCTGAATAACCTTTGAAATCCTGTCTTCTGCATCTGAATAGCTTTTGAACTTCTCGTCCACTTGCATCAACAGATCTATCTGACTATGTTGACAACAATGACAATATTGTTGTTGCACCTTGCTCAACAATCTCCCCCTTTGGAATTGTTGGCAACACATGTGCAATTTCCTGTAACTCTTCTCCCCCTTTGACAATAATACCAAAGGGATACTACAGACTCCCCCTGAGTCCATGCACAACATTCTCAAGCAAAATTGATTACACTTAGCAAAAATCATGAACATGAGCAAAAAGATAATCAAATACTTAAATGCTCCCCCTGAGAATGTGATCCCCGTAGCTAGTCAATTCTTGGGAAGTGTGACCACTCCCAATTTATTGTGAAGGTACTCAAAAAATTCCTTGGGCAATGGTTTTGTGAAGATATCTGCTACTTGCTCTATAGTTGGAAAAAAATCCAACTTAACCTCACCTTCCGCAACTTTCACCTTCAAAAAGTGATACCTGATAGCAATGTGTTTTGTGCGTGAATGCATAACCAGATTCTTGGAGATGTTAATGGCACTGGTGTTATCACACTTAACTAATATTGGCTCACTGAAGCTAATACCAAATCTTTTAGAGTTTTTTCATCCACAATACCTGCATACAACATGTTTTTATTGCAATATATTCTGCCTCTACTGTCGATAAAGAAATTGATTCTTATTTCTTACTGTTCCATGCAAACAATCTGTCTCCAAGATAGAATGCACCTCCACTGGTACTCTTTTTGTCATCGACACATCCTGCCCACTCTGCATCTGAATACGAAATAAGGGTGAAGTCTTTACCTTTCGGATACCATAACCCATACTCCATAGTACCCTTGAGATACCAAAGAATCTTCTTCACTGCTGTCACATGAGTCTCCTTGGGATTAGCCTGAAACCATGCTACCATGCATATTGCCTGCAAAATATCTGGTCTGGTAGCTGTCAGGTACAGTAAGCTCCCAATCATAGATCTGTACAAGGTTTGATCAACATGTGGAGATTTTTCATCTTTGCTCAACTTGCAACCTGTAGTCATGGGAGTGCTAACTGGCTTACAATCCTCCATTGTGAAATTTTTAGCATCTCTTTCACATATTTAATTTGAGAAATAAATATGCCCTTCTCATTTTGATTAACTTGCAACCCAAGGAAATATGAAAGTTCACCAATCATTGACATTTCAAATTCTTTTTGCATCTTATTTGCTAAATCTTTACACCACTCATCTTGTTGAGCAAGGTGCAACAAACAATATTGTCATTGTTGTCAACATAGTCAGACAGATCTGTTGATGTAGTGGACAGGAAGTTCAAAAGCTAGTCAGATGCAGAAAACAAGAGTTCAAAGGTTACTCAAAGTATGTACAGTGATTCTCCAAGAATACTGAAGTGGACAACTTGCAAAAGGTCAAATAAAAATACAAGTAAGAAAAGTGTCGCGATATCGCGACATATACAGCAGGCAAGAAAAACTGTCGTGATTTCGCGACATGTTAGAAGAGAGAGAAGAAGAAAGAAAAACTGTCATTATTTCACGACATGTTGGAAGAGAGAGAAAAAGAAAGAAAAATTGTCGTGATTTAACGACATGTTAGAAGAGAGAGAAGAAGAAAGAAAAACTGTCGTGATTTCGCGACATGTTAGAAGAGAGAAAAGAAGAAAGAAAAACTATCGCGATTTCGCGACATGTTGGAAGAGAGAGAAGAAGAAAGAAAAACTGTCACGATTTTGCGACATGTTGGAAAAGAGAGAAGAAGAAAGAAAAACTGTTGTGATATCGTGGCAAGTTGGAAAGAAAGAAAAACTATTGCGATATCGCGACATGTTGAGAAGCAAGCAAAACTATCGTGATTTCGCGACATGTTGGAAAAAAGAAAGGCAAGTAGAAAAAGTGTCACGATTTCACGACATATTGCAAAGAAGGTTGTACAAACGAAAAAGTGTCACGATTTTGTGACATATTGCAAGGAAGGTTGTACGAACGAAAAAGTGTCGTGATTTTGTGACATATTGCAAAGAAGGTTGTACGAACAAAAAAGTGTCGCGATTTCTCAACATATTGCAAGGAAGGTTGTACGGATGAAAAAGTGTCACGATTTCGTGACATGTTGCAGGAGAGAGAGTCCGAGAGAAAAAGTGTCACGATTTCGTGACATGTTGCAGGAGAGAGAGTCCGAGAGAAAAAGTGTCGTGATTTCGCGACATGTTGCAGGAGAGAGAGTCCGAGAGAAAAAGTGTCACGATTTCGCGACATGTTGCAGGAGAGAGAGTCCGAGAGAAAAAGTGTCACGATATCGCGACATGTCGGGTTTTTGTGACCCGAAGGCAAGAGAAAGCGCTAAAGAGAAAAAGTGTCACGATATCGTGACATGTCGCATTTTTGTGACCCAAAGGCAAGTTAAAGCGCTAAGGAGAAAAAGTGTCGTGATATCGCGACATGTCGCATTTTCGCGACTAAAGGAGGAGAGAGAAAGTAAGAAGGCAAAAGTGTCATGATTTCGTGACAAAAGTAAAGAAGGAGAGTACGGAAGAAAAAGTGTAGCAATATCACTACATGTATTCTCATAGGCCAAAGCTAAGAGAAAGCGTACGGAGGAAAAAGTGTAGCGATATCGCTACATGTATTCTCGTGGGCCAAAGTTAAGAGAAAGCGTACGGAGGAAAAAGTGTAGCGATATCACTACATGTTGTATTCTCGCAGGCCAAAGCTAAGAGAAAGCGTACGGAGGCAAAAGTGTCACGATATCGTGACATGTTGTGTTTTCACGACAACAACAACAAAAGAGTTACAAAGGTAGTTGAAGCCGACAAAGACCGATGTTAGCCGATGAAGATTAGGGTTTGCAGCCGTCGAAGATTAGGGTTTGCAGCCGACTAAGAACAGGGTTTACAACCGACTAAGATTATTTTTTTTATCTTGAAAATATTGTTATAAAAGAAAGGTTGTTTGAAGAGTTTAAAAGGTTGAGAAGTGCAACGTTCGAAGACAGTGCGCAGAGTGCGAAGTTCAGTCGTAGTGTGCAGTGTTGCATAAGTCATCGAATGCGTGTCAAAGTGTGAGATGTGGCCGTTAGAGCACAGATAGCGCAGAAGTGACGAGATGATGACGAAGTGTGCAAAGTGAGCAAGTCGTGTCGAATCAAGCTAAGTGCAGAATTCGCTAATAGAGCAGAGTGCATGAAAGGAAGAAGATGATCATGAAGGTTGACTGTAGATCATAGAAGTGTGCGAAGTGATTGCACAGAGAAAGCAGAAGGTGCAGTGCAGCTGTAGATCACAAAAGTGTGCGAAGTGTCTGTTTTGTGAACAGTGAAAGAGATTGGATAAGCTATAGACCAGTCAAGGTCTTGTAAAAGCAAAGGTATTTTTTTGGTAAACTTCTAGATTCATTTGAAGTCCAAGTTGCAGCTTGGCATCAGGGGTTGGTGCTCCTTCCAGTTGGTGCTGGTAAATCAGGGGTTGGTGCTCCTTCTAGTTGGTGTTGGTAAATCAGGGGATGGTGCTCCTTTCTATTGGTGTAGATAAATTTGGGGTTGGTGCTCCTTCCAGTTGGTGATGGTAAATTGATTGTAAAGTTGTTACTTTGCAAAGGCTGGATTTGGATGGTAGTCCAAGCAGTCATTCTTGAGGAGTAGCCAAATTGGTGAACCTCATTAAAATCTTGTGTTGTGTGATGTTCTCTTGTGATACTTGCTTTATCTATTTTTAAGGTTTCATTATTTCAGTTTTAAAGAGCTATAAAATCAAGTTTAAAGAACTACACTGATTCACCCCCCCTCTCAGTGCCATTGTAAGACTAACAATTGGTATCAAATCCAAGTTCCCTTATCAGGCTAAATCAGCTAGGGTTGATCTTGGATTAGTACGCAATGGGTAAGAAGAATAGATCTTCCTCCAAAAGGGCATCTCAGTCAGTTTCAGTTCCTGTGGAAGAGAAAATTGAACCAGAAGAGGTTGAAGGCTTCTCATCAAACCAAGCACCAGTGTTTGACGGATCTAATTATGCGTTCTAGAAAATCAGGATGCAAACATATCTCTATGCTTTGGGATACTATGTCTGGGATTCAGTAATCAATGAATACACAATACCCATCACTCCTCCAATCGATGCTATCGGTAAGAATCTGTTTGAAAATGACTCAAAAGCAAGGAATGCTATTAGGTGTGGATTAGTAGACAGTGAACTGGTAAAGATCAAGAGTTGTAAAATGGCAAAAGAAATATGGGACAAACTGAGGAGTATTCATGAAGAAGACGATGAGAACATAAAGGCAAATATGCTGAAATCTAATGAAGTCCTAGAGGATGAGTCTAAAAGAGAAACAAAAAAAGAACAGAAATGTTATGAAGAAGAAATTGATGCAGAAATAAATTTGAAAGAGGAACTAATTGCAACTCTGGATGAATTGAAGATGGAAATAAAAAGGAATAAGGAAATCTCAAGAAATCTTGATGATGCAAATGAAATAATAACCAGGTTGAAAGTACAGGTAGAAGAATTCAAAAGGATTGAAGAAACTCTCAGGTCACAAATCAATGAGAAAGAGATTGGTTACTACAAACAAGATGAAGAGACTATTTTATTGAAGAAACAACTAGAAGAGGCCAATACAAATCTCAAATTTGAGAAGAGCACAGAGTTGCTAGATAAAATGATAAACTAACAAAGAAGCTCCATGGATAAGCGTGGTCTTGGATATGAAGTTGAACAACCTTCATCTTCGAACTCTATAGAAAAGAAGAAGTTCACTGTTGAAGGATCGAAGCAAGAAAAGTTTGAAGCTAAATATTCAAAAGGAAGAAAATATCAAAGGAGATCTACAACAAAGCAACCACAACAAAAGAGGTTCTATCACTCTCACTCTATTCATAATAATACTTTTAATGGCTATTGTTTCAGATGCAACCAGTATGGTAACAAGGCAACTTATTGTGGATTGAATAATAAATCAAAGAGTTATGATGGTAGAAATACATCTGTGTTTCTGAGTGGGCACATAGCAAGGTTTTGTCCAAGCACTTTTGTATCTTATCTAAGGAAAAACAGTAGATTTCACCAGACGCAAAGAACGCAACACATAGATATAAGGAAAATAATCATTCATCAAAGATGCACAAGAGACAACCACACAAGAGAAATGTTCGAGTTCACAAAAAGGTGCAAAATAGGGATGCAGCTAAAAAATCCAAGCCCAAGTTCAAGAAAGTTTGGAGAAATATAGAAGAAAGGAAATCGTGTCTCCTTGGACTGAAGGAGACTACTCCTCTATTGCACTAAGCAACTCCAGGTAGCACATCCTCAGGGGGAGCAATCTTAAAGTTTTATTTTAATGCTCCTATGTATTTGTTTGGGTTTATGAGGATGAAAGGCAAGTAGTTAGGGGAAGTTATCGTATAGTTGTCGAAGCATGTTCTCAGTTCATGTAGTTGTTTGTGGAAGTGTCGTGAAGGGTGGTGATTAAATTGAGAGTTCTCATTATTGGTAGTATTGCTATATGTCATTGTTGTACTGGTGATGGTTCTTACTGCCACCATCCAAAGTTAAGGATTATAACAGTTCAGATAAGTTGGTTTGTGAAAGAATGTTGCTCTAGCCGTATATATGTGTTTCGATAAAAGCAGTGGGTATTTGAACTACACATTGATGGGAAGATTGTTAGATCTATTTTTGATGTTGTGGTGAAAAATATTGAAGTTTGATCATTGATTCATGTTTAGCTCATCAATATGAGCAACTTTGCTTTGTGAATCATACCTATCCGAGGTCCAGAAGTATGAGTTTGAGTAAGGTGCACTTTAGTTGGCCGTAAAGTGTTTAAACAAAATATTGTCTCTTGATTCGAACAATTGAAAGTAAGGTGTGACCAGCGGTGACTGTAGAAAACATAGACCAAGTTGAAAATATAAAAAGGGATTTGGTTGTGTTGTGGTACAGTGTTTGATGCTTACACAGATTTGGTAGTAAAATTGAAGTGTTGGTACAGTGCTGAACAAAATTTGGTACAAGTATGAGTCACTTATCAATTTTTTTGACAGATGTGAAATCTGTTGCCTAACTTTTATTATTAAACATGAACCATTCACCAATATGCAGAAATATCAAATCATTCATCCACAATACATTATCCATAATAACAATCCACAAATGAGAGAGAGATAGATAATACCCTTAAGGTAGGGAAACACCAATAATAATCCTTAAGGAAGGAATAACTCCACAAGATCTCCCAAGATGAGATGCCACTTCGTGGGCACGACGATTACATAAGATTCTTCTCCAATGATATGAATGTCCTTACAATGACAAATATCTCTTCTTTATATATCCATATTCTTATTCTACTTTGGAGAGCCTACTACTAATATTATATTATATTAAAATATAATATTATATTATAATAAAATCAACCTTGGGTTATGTGTGGCCCATGCCAACCCTTATACAATATAATAATATATCCCCAAATATCTATTCCTAGGTACCCTACCAAAATCAATGTTTTGAATGGGAAGCTTGAAGAAGATGTTTATATTGAGCATCCAGATGGTTTCCAGCTTGGTGATATTCCCAACTTGGTTTGTAAGTTGAAGGTATATGGCTTGAAACAGGCACCCCGAGCATGGTATGCAAGGCTAGACAACTATCTCACTCAAAAAATGTTTGAGAAGGATCTATGATTAGAAGCTTACTGTACCTGACAGCTATCAGACCAGATATCTTGCAGGCAGTATGCATGGCAGCACGATTCCAGGCTAATACCAAGGAGACTCATATGACAGCATTATGGTGGTTGACTTCTAAAATATCATCAAAGGGAAAATAATTGTGTGTGACAGTGGTTGGTTGAATGCATCAAAGTTTTCTAAATTGAGAGTTGTGTTTAAGCCTTGTGTTATAAGCATAGTGGCTTAAGCCCATTTATTGTGAAAGATCTTGAGTTAGAAAAGAACATGAGTATCATTATTATTTCATATTTGTGGTTGAGCATTATTGGAATTATTTGAGTTGGTTGATACATACTTGGACTAGGGTTGTGTGAGAGATGATGGGTTGAGTTGATTCGATTGAGCCTAGTCAAGTTATGTGTGAAGTGATTTTTAAAGTTCTATGAAGTAGATTTGATTTGAGATCGCCGTTATTTTTTAGTACTACTTGAGCATGATTGATTGAGCTTTTGAGAAGGCCTTTTGGAAATATTTGAGGACAATGCTGGGACAGATTGCTAGAGAAGATTCGGACAAGTTTTTAGAGAGCTTGGTGGAGCAGATCTGGACAGGTTTTGAATGAGCTAGTTATTCAACATTGGACAAGTTCCATGTGATATTGTTAAGTAGGTTCTGTGTGAGCCTATTGAGCAGGTTCTTAGTGAGCCTATTGATTGAGCTTTGGATGTGACTGAGTACAAAGGACAGAGTCTCAATGGATAGAAATCTAGCAGCCAACACAGTTGAAGATAAACCTGAGTGAGGATTATTCAAGTGAAGAAGAGGTCCACCAGTCAGTGCGAGAGAGAGAAAGAGTCTTCTATAATATCACAAGGGTACTATGGAGTATGGGTTATGGTATCCAAAATATGCAGATTGGGCGAGGATGTGTAGATGACAGAAAGAGTACCAGTGGAGTGCATTCTATCTTGGGGATAGATTGGTCGCGTAGAACAGTAAGAAACAAGAGTCAGTTTCCTTATCCACAGTAGAGGCAGAATATATTGCAGCGACAGCGTGTTGTATGTAGGAGAAAGTTGTAGAAAGTGAGGTTAAGTTGGATTTTCATTCCAACAACAGATTATGGAGTGGTCATGTTTCCTAAGAATTGACTAGCTATAGGGATCACATTCTCAGGGGGAGCATTTCAGTATTTGTTTATCTTTTTGCTCATGTTCATGATTTTTGCTAAATATAATAAATTTTGGCTAAGAATGTTGTGCATGGACTCAGGGGGAGTCTGCAGTAGCCCTTTGGTATTATTTTCAAAGGGGGAGAAGAATTACAGGAACATTGCACATGTGTTGCCAACAATTCCAAAGGGGGAGATTGTTGAGCAAGGTGCAGCAAACAGTATTGTCATTGTTGTCAACACAGTCAGATAGATCTGTTGATGCAGTGGACAGGAAGTTCAAAAGCTAGTCAGATGAAAAAAACAAGATTTCAAAGGTTACTCAGAGTATGTACAGTGATTCTCCAAGAATACCGAAGTGGACCACTTGTAAAAGGTCAAAGAAAAAGACAAGTAAGAAAAGTGTCGCGATATTGCGACATATACAACAGGCAAGAAAAATTGTCATGATTTCACGACATGTTAGAAGAGAGAGAAGAAGAAAGAAAAACTATCGTGATTTCACGACATGTTGGAAGAGAGAGAAAAAGAAAGAAAAATTATCGTGATTTCGCGACATGTTAGAAGAGAGAGAAGAAGAAAGAAAAACTATCACGATTTCGTGACATGTTAGAAGAGAGAGAAGAAGAAAGAAAAACTGTCGCGATTTCACGACATGTTGGAAGAGAGAGAAGAAGAAAGAAAAACTGTCACGATTTTGTGACATGTTGGAAAAGAGAGAAGAAGAAAGAAAAACTGTCACGATATCACGACAAGTTGGCAAGAAAGAAAAACTGTCATGATATCACGACATGTTGAGAAGCAAGCAAAACTGTCATGATTTCACGACATGTTGGAAGAAAGAAAGGCAAGTAGAAAAAGCATCATGATTTTGTGACATATTGCAAAGAAGGTTGTATGAACGAAAAAGTGTCGCGATTTCACGACATATTGCAAGGAAGGTTGTACGGACGAAAAAGTGTCACGATTTCGCGACATAGTGCAAAGAAGGTTATACGAACGAAAAAGTGTCACGATTTCGTGACATATTGCAAGGAATTTTGTACGAATGAAAAAGTGTCACGATTTTGTGACATGTTGCAGGAGAGAGAGTCCGAGAGAAAAAGTGTCATGATTTCACGACATGTTGCAGGAGAGAGAGTCCAAGAGAAAAAGTGTCACAATTTTGTGACATGTTGCAGGAGAGAGATTTTGAGAGAAAAAGTGTTGTGATATCGCGACATGTCGGGTTTTCGTGACCCGAAGGCAAGAGAAAGTGCTAAAGAGAAAAAGTGTCACGATATCACGACATGTCGCATTTTCGTGACCCAAAGGCAAGTTAAAGCGCTAAGGAGAAAAAGTGTCGCGATATCGTGACATGTCACATTTTCATGACTAAAGGAGGAGAGAGAAAGTAAGAAGGCAGAAGTGTCACGATTTCGCGACAAAAGTAAAGAAGGAGAGTACGAAGAAAAAGTGTAGCGATATCGCTACATGTTGTATTCTCGTGGGCCAAAGCTAAGAGAAAGCGTACAGAGGAAAAAGTGTAGCGATATCGCTACATGTTGTATTCTTGCGGGCCAAAGTTAAGAGAAAGCATACGGAGGAAAAAGTGTAGTGATATCGCTACATGTTGTATTCTCGTAGGCCAAAGCTAAGAGAAAGCGTACGAAGGCGAAAGTATCGTGATATCGTGACATTTGTTTTCGTGGCAACAACAACAGAAGAGTTACAGAGGTAGTTGAAGCTGACAAAGACCGATGTTAGCCGATGAAGATTAGGGTTTGCAGTCGATGAAGATTAGGGTTTGCAATCGACTAAGAACAGGGTTTACAGCTGACTAAGATTAGGTTTTTGATCTTGAAAATATTGTTATAAAAGGAAGGCTATTTGAAGAGTTTAAAAGGTTGAGAAGTACGACATTCAAAGACAGTGCGTAGAGTGCGAAGTTCAGTCGTAGTGTGCAGTGTTGCATAAGTCATTGAATGCGTGTCAAAGTGTGAGATGTTGTCGTAAGAGCACAAATAGCACAGAAGTGGTGAGATGATGGCAAAGTGCGCAAAGTGAGCAAGTCGTGTTGAATCGAGCTAAGTGTAGAATTCGCTAATAGAGCAGAGTGCACGAAAGGAAGAAGATGATCATGAAGGTTGACTGTAGATCACAGAAGTGTGCAAAGTGATTACATAGAGAAAGCAGAAGGCGTAGTGCGGCTGTAGATCACAGAAGTGTGCGAAGTGTCTATTCTATGAATAGTGAAAGAGATTGGATAAGCTATAGACCAGTCAGGGTCTTGTAAAAGAAAAGGTATTTTTTTGGTAAACTTCTAGATTCATTTGAAGTCCAAGTTATAGCTTGGCATCAGGGTTGGTGCTCCTTCCAGTTGGTGCTGGTAAATCAGGGGTTGGTGCTCCTTCCAGTTGGTGCTGGTAAATCAGGGGTTGGTGCTTTTTTTTGTTGGTGCAGATAAATCAGGGGTTGGTGCTCCTTCCAGTTGGTGCTAGTAAATTGATTGTAAAGTTGTTACTTTGCAAAGGCTAGATTTGGATGGTAGTCCAAGCAATAATTCTTGAGGAGTAGCCAAATTGGTGAACCTCGTTAAAATCTTGTGTTGTGTGATGTTCTCTTGTGATACTTGCTTTATTTGTTTTTAAGGTTTCATTATTTCAGTTTTAAAGAGCTGTAAAATCAAGTTTAAAGAACTACACCGATTCACCCCCCCTCTCAGTGCCATTGTAAGTCTAACACATCTTTGCTGCTACCAAATATGATATCATCAACATATACAACAAGAACAATAAGATGGCCATTTTCTATTTTGACATACAAATTACTATCCACCTCTGAATCACTGTTTGAATTATCTGAGTCAATTTTTTGTTTCTTTTCCATTTCCTTTTCCTCATCTCCTTCAATAACCTCTTCATAAATAACTACATGAACTGAAACATACTTTGAAAACTATACGACAACTCCCCCTGACTACTTGCCTTTCATCCTTAGATAACCAAACAAATACATAGGAGCATTAAAATAAATCTTTAAGATTGCTCCCCCTGAGGATGTGCTACCTGGAGTTGCTTAGTGCAATAGAGGAGTAGTCTCCTTCAGTCCAAGGAGACATGATTTTCTTTCTTCTTTCTTTCTCCACTCTGGTTTGATTACCGTTTTGGGATATTTTTTTGCCTTTCCCTTATCAATAGCTTGTGTATGTTTTTCAAGAAGTTTTCTATTTTGTCTCATCCTATTTGGTTGAAATTTTCTTCCTTGAAACTGATTTGATGCAAGTGTACTTCTATAGTTTCTTGCAATGTGCCCAAAATTATGACAGTTATAACATTCTATTGTATAATTCATCAGAGGAGAAAAAGCATTTCTACTAGTGAAATTCCTTGGTCTTACATTATATTTGCAGACTGATATTTTATGTCCATAGCCATTGCATTTAAAATAGTAACCAAAAAAGCGATAATTGAACCAGGGTGATGGTCTTTGCCATGTTACCATAGGAGCCATAGGTCTTCTTCTTCTTTGATGTGTGACATTGGTGAATCCATCATTCTCAATTCTCCTTTCATGCCAGGCATTATTGCTTTCTTTTACATGAGACATCTTTCCTTGATCAACCTGTTTCTTATCTTCATTCTTTATGGATTCTACATTTCTGGCCTTTGATCCATTTGATGATTCTCCTTCAACGAAACCCAGACCAAATTTGATGCCTGTAAGACTTTGGTAATTTATAATCTTATCCAGCTTCATAGAACTTTCTTCGCATTTGTGATAGCAACTAATTTTATGATTCATCTCTTCTATCTGCGTCCATAAACCAACATTCTCTTCTTCTAGTTTGTAGCAATAATCTATTTTCATGGTAATTTGTACTTCGATATCTTTAGATATTTTCTTGTATTCTTCTGTCTGTACTTTCAAAATGGTTATGATTTCATTTGCATCCTCAAGCCTTTTTGAAATTTTCTTATTTTTTTTCCTCTCTATTTTCCACTCTTCAAGTGCAGAGATCAACTCAACTTCTAGATCTACTTCAGCCTAAGGGTTTTCACCACATACTTCAGAGTTCACTCCTTCCTTTTCTCGATTTTACTTCTTCAAATGCCATGAAAAGAGCTTCACCACCTCGCCATTGTGTTACTTCCAAGATCACCCTAGCCAGTTAAGCTTGTACAAGAACTTAGCTCTGATACCAATTATTAGTCTTACAATGACACTGAGAGGGGGGGTGAATCAGTGTAGCTCTTTAAACTTTAATTTATAGCTCTTAATACCACATCAATTAAAACTTATTACTAGATACAAGTATAAAAAAAGAGCATCACATAACATAAGATTTAACAAGGTTCACCAATGTGGCTACTCCTAAAAAATTGACTGCTTGGACTACCATCCAAATCCAGCATTTGCAAATCACCAACTTTACAATCAATTTACCAGCACCCACTAGAAGAAGCACCAACCCCTGATTTACTAGCACCAACTGGAAGGAGCACCAACCCCTGATTTACCAGCACCAACTGGAAGGAGCACCAACCCCTTATTTATCTGCACCAACAAAAAGGATCACCAACCCCTGATGCCAAGCTACAACCTGGACTTCAATTTGAATCTATAAGTTTGACAGTAAGATACCTTTGCTTTTGCAAGACCTTGACTAGTCTTCTTCACCTTTGCGATCTCTACACACTCTGCTTTCTCTGCACAATCATAGCAGCACCTAGTCAAAATTCAACCTTTTTGCTCTCTACGCACTCTGCTCTCTCTGCACAATCACTTTGCACACTCTGCTTCGTTACAGTCAAACTTCATGATCATCTTCTCCATTTTGTGCACTCTACTCTCTTTGTGAATTTCGCAGTTAGCATGATTCAACATGAATTTATCTCTGTGCACCATGACTGTATTTCACACACATTCCACACTCTTAAATTCTCCAAACAACCCTCCTTTTATAACAATATTTTTTATGATGAAAACCTTAATCTTAGTCGGTTGTAAACCCTAATCTTAGTCGACTTTCATAACAATTGTAAACCCTAATTTTAGTCGGTTGTCATCCTTCTCATTTCAGTCGGGTTCTCCTTCTTGACTTGCGCATTTATGACCTGTCATGAAATCACGACATTCCTACCTCTGTAGCTTCTTTTTTTGCTGTTGTCGCAAAAACACAACATGTCGCGATATCGCGACACTTTTTTCTCTCTCCTCTTTCTCTTTGCCTTGGCCCACAAAAATGCAACATGTCACGATATCGCGACACTTTTTCTCCTTGCTCTTTTTCTTTGCTTAGGCCCACAAAAATACATGTCATGATATCATGACACTTTCGCCTCCGTATACTTCGTCTTTGCTTTTGTCGTGATATCGTGACACTTCTGCTTCCATAGACTTCGACTTTGCTTTTGTCGCGATATCATGACACATCTGCCTCCGTAGTCTTCAACTTAGCTTTTGTCATGAAATCGTGACACTTCTGCTTTTGTACTTAGCTTCTTTGCTTTTGTCATGAAATCATGACACTTCTGCCTTCGAAGTCTTCTTCTCTGCTTTTGTCATGAAATCGCAACACTTCTACTTTCGTACTTTACTTCTTTGCTTTTGTCACAAAATCATGACACTTCTGCTTTCGAAGTCTTGCTTTCTTCTTTTGTCATGAAATCACGATAGTTCTGCTTCCGTACGCTTCCTCTCTTTCTTTTGTCATGAAAATGTGACATGTCACGATATCGTGACACTTTTCAAACTTACTTTCTCTCTCCTATTTTAGTCACGAAAATGCGACATGTCACGATATCACGACACTTTTCAAACTTACTTTCTCTCTCCCATTTTTGTCATGAAAATGTGACATGTGAAATCGTGAAAATTTTCCAATTTACTTTCTCTCTCCTATTTTAGTCATGAAAATGTGACATGTCACGAAATCGCAACACTTTTCCAACTTACTTTCTCTCTCCTGTTTTAGTCGTGAAAATGCGACATGTCGCGAAATCGCAACACTTGTCTTGTTCTCTTTCTTCGAACTTATCGCGAAATCATGACACTTTTTCTTGCTTTCTCTTTCTCTTCCAACATGTCACGAAATCGCGACAGTTTTTCCACTTGCCTTTTTCTCTTCCAACATGTCGCAAAATCGCGACAGTTTTTCCACTTGCCTTTTTCTCTTCCAACATGTCGCGAAATCGCGACAATTTTTCCACTTGCCTTTTTCTCTTCCAACATGTCACGAAATCACGACAATTTTTCCACTTGCCTTTTTCTCTTCCAACATGTCACGAAATCGTGACAGTTTTTCTTGCTTTTTCTCTCTCTTCCAACATGTCGCGAAATTGCGACAGTTTTTCTAGCTTTTTCTCTCTCTTCCAACATGTCACGAAATTGCGACAATTTTTCTTGTTTTTTCTCTCTCTTCCAACATGTCGTGAAATCATGATAGTTTTTCTTGCTTGCTGTATATGTCATGATATCGTGACACTTTTCTTACTTGTCTTTTTCTTTGATCTTTTGCATATGGGCCACTTCGGTCTTCTTGGAAAATCACTGTACATACTTTGAATAACCTTTGAACTCCTGTCTTCTGCATCTGAATAGCTTTTGAACTTCCTGTCCTCTACATCAACAGATCTATCTGACTATGTTGACAACAATGACAATACTGTTGCTACACCTTGCTCAACAAAACGTACTTTCAAGTAAAAGGTAGCCCGCTTCATTCTTGGGGAACATATTGTATAAACATGGTTATGATGGAGTCCTCCTTCGTTGTCTCGAGGTTAGTGAAGCTCAAAGAGCCATAGTTGAAGCCCATGATGGTACTTGTGGTGGTCATTTTAGTTGAATGGCAATTGCAAAGTGTATTTTATGCATGGGTTATAATTGGCCCACAATGGAATGTGATTGCTGCACCTATGTCAAACATTGCAAAAAGTATCAAGAATATGCAAATTTAACTAATGTACCATCAAAAGCCTTACAACCTATTCAAAGCCTTTGGAACTTTTTGCAATGGGGTCTAGATATAATTGGAAAATATTTGCCTCCTTCCTTAGGACAACATACTTTCATCATCATAGCTACTAAATACTTCACAAAGTGGGTTGAGGCAATTCCTTTAACCAATACGACAAGACCTAGAATTGTGGAGTTTATACTTCATCATATCATTTTTCATGTTGGTATACCCTCAAAAATTATTTTAGACAATGAAAATATTTCAAGAACAAGTATGTTCGAGCTCTTTGCAAGAAATATAATATTCATAATAGTTTATCAACTCCTTATTACCCATAAGAAAATGGACAAGTTGAAACTTCCAACAATACCTTAATCACTATTCTTAATAAACTTGTCAAAGAAAATAAAAGAGATTGGCATACACAAATTCCCTTGGCATTATGGGCTTATCGAACAAGCATCCGCATGCCTATAGGGGTAACACCATTTTTATTAGTCTATGGAGCCGAAGCAATCATGCCTCGATCTTGAGATCCCTTCCTTGTGAATTTCTTTGTAGGAATTCATAGGTGATGACAATACTATACAAGCAGATCTTGACCAACTTACACTGCTTTATGAGAGGTGATTCAATGCTTTAGAGCATTTACGAGTTTATCAAGACCGCCTCAAATGTGCTTACAACACCAAAGTTCATCTACATGAATTCCAAGTAGGATATCTTGTCCTTAAAGAGAACCAACAAAATACCAATGCATTGGTGCATCTTCATGATAAATTTTAGCTAATTGGTTAGGTCCATACATCGTTACACAAAAAGTAGGTAATGGTACTTATAGGCTTACCAGTCTAGAGGGAGAGAAATAATCTGAACCACTTAATGTTATACACTTTAAAGCATTCTATGCATGATGTGATTGTTATATATGTATATATATACATGGCTAATACACCAAATATTTGCATACACTTCATTCAAAATATTGCATTCATCCATATTTCATGTTGCATTTCATATTTCATAAAATTGCATTGCATTCACATTCACATTCCACATTCTACATTTCACATAGGGATCATTTATTAAGTTAAGGTCTTCATTGGTCCAACAAAAAGTTATATTGCTTTAATTAGGGGCACCTTCACAATGTCATCCACACAATTCTACTAAACCTAGTTTTCATTAGCACAAACCATAAATTCACAAGTCCTAGGTGTTTTTGGTCACTCATTAACTCCTAGTGTTTTAAGCAACCTCCAAATTACATGTCACATTCCTTTTATGACCATTGCACATATAGACTAAGAGAATATTGAGTTTGGGAACTGATTCTAAAACACTCTTGAACCAAGCACAATTTTCACATCTTAAAAACATGTGTCAAAAATAGATAACACCATACTTGGTATGAACATTGAAGTGAAAAGGGTCATCCTTTCTAGTCCCATCATGCAACATAGTTCATAAAAATAGTGGTTTCACCACTATCACAATTCCAAAAATAAAAGAAAGAGTAAGTAAAAATACTTAAAATTTAAATCTTTTACATCACACACCATAGATCAATTGGGTTGTAAGGATTGTACTACATTTCCAGTTAGACGATTAGGTAGTCATCCTTAAAACTTAAGAGCTCAAAAAAAAAATTCATGGACTATGGATTTAGCCTCCACTTGAGCTATAGACACTTGATTGGTAGTGGAGTATGATCATGCATGGTGACATGTCTCTCTTAAAAGAGACCTCTGACCGCTCATACAGATAAGCTAGCTTCTTGGTTTCAACCATAATAGGTTTACCCAATTTACTTAAGATGATTTTATGAACTCACTTACACACATACTGGTTCTTGATTATATCGGGTCATTACCATGCTCTTGATTTAGTAAATGAATTCACTGCACATACATTTAGTCCTAGAATAATTAGGTAGTTTTAGTGGGTTTTTTTGATACCACTAGGATGTTTGAGTCTCTACAAAATAGGTAGTCTTACATATCAACATCCATATCTTCTTCCATATCAAAATCCATATATTCTTCTATATCAAACATCCATATCTTCTTCTGTTTCACCATCCATGTCACGTAAAAAGCCATGCATTCCATATGACACCAATTCTGGTACCCTTGATTAAAAAACAATGCTAGCAAAAATGGTCAAGAAAATATCTAAACCATAAATGATCATTAGCACATGCCATATTGCATTAATCATCCATATATTCTATCTTGCACTAATCATACATAACATTTTAGATGCATTAATCATAAACATAAACATGCATTTCACAAAAGCATTCACACAAAAATATAATATAAAAGGTAAAAGACATGTATATATATGTATAAATATCACATGTATAATGAGTGCCCAAAGGCTCAATACAATGAGTTCCCAAAGGCTACATACAATGAGTTCCCAAAGGCTACATACAATGGAGCACCAAGGCTCATATACAAAAGTGCATCTAAGCACTGACTACATCCTCTAGGAAGACCCCTATGACCTAGCAGGAGCCTCAAATATCAGGAAGTGGAATATGATATTTCATCAACCTATCCTCCAATACCTCGATATACCTATATCGATATCGAATGTATGCTATGTCAACATTAAGCCAATGCTCTCTCTCTACTAGCTTTGCCTGGAGCCTCATGATCCTTGCATCCCACTCTGCCACCTGATGCTCCAGCTATGTCCAATCCTCCTCGCTCTGTCATAGGGGTACATTTGGAACCTCCTCTACATCCTCCCCATCTCCTCCATCTCCCCCAATATTGGAAGCCTACTACATTGTACCCTTCACCTTCTACCTTCGACTATCATATTAAAGGTGCCACTACTTCTTGGGAGCCTCTTGGGTGCCCTCATCCTGGATCTCCTAGGTACCCTCATCCCTAGCCACTCCACCCCCATCCCCATCGACCACTCCTCAAGGTAGTTTCCATGATGGTTGCACTACAAACCATACATCATACTTAGTATTCATCCCCTTATCCTCCACATCTAGGAGATCCATCTCCTTGTCATCATCTAAAACCACCTTCTACATCTCCATGCAAGGTAGCTCGGTCTCCTCTTAATGTCTCCTATACCGCACTAGCTCATCATGGACATCCTGCCTCAACCCAAACTGATAGAGCACTCATAAAAATTGGAAGTACTCCGCCTCACTTGTATGCCTCTCAACCACCCACCTACCCTATCACACCCACCACAAATGCTCTCCATCCTTGATCCATTGGGTACCCAACCATGGCCTCCACACCACTTGGGCGAATGTCAACCCAGCCCATATATCCTTGTACCACTAGCTCATACTCATTGGATTACTTAGCTACACCTCCTTAGACAATACCCATTACCTAGCATAGGTCTAATCCCTATCAAAATCCTCCATAGATAGGCCCTAGAGATCAAGCAACCCTAAAATGCTCTCATCCCTAGCATTGCATTAATAAGTTGCACCCCAACCCTTTTTTATCTTGTTTCGTCCCATCATATAACTCCCAGTATACCTACACCAATAAGGCAGGAGCCCATGCATACACCTATCTCTTAGTGAACATATCAATCACTATCCCTATTAGGTTCCAAGGGAACCTGCACTCGATAGTATTTGAGGTCACAATGTTGGCCAATATGAACATCACCAAAGCCTAAATGGGGTCCAACTCCTTGTACACATACATGGAAAAATATTATATGCCCCACTCTCCACCTTCACCCCCTACCATGCATCCCCAAACATCCTCATCATATTCATCTTTCGGTTGAGCCCAACCTCAACCCGGATCCCCTCCATCGGTACCTTGAGGATGCGATATACATCCTCCAAGGTAACTATCACCTTGCCTATGGGGAGCTAAAATATTACCTATCCGCATATCACCTCTCTACCAAGGTGGATAGGTAACCCTCATCAGCCCTAACCACATCCAATCAGGCTACCTTCGCTAGCCCCACATCCCCTAGCAACTCCAACTCCTCATCCATAATCGCCTTCCTCATATTAGAGATGTAAGGCAAAAACCAATACCGAGCCTCCAAAACTCTAAGCTACAGCACAACGCAAAACATTGGTTAATAATTTTACAAAAAAAAAAATTGCATAATCCAAAGAGCATAATGTTACCTCTACAAATCACACCCCATCCGCAAACCCGGTCCTCGCACCAGCTCCCTCCGCTGCCATAGATTTCATGCATAAACTTCAATACCTCACTTCACTCCTCACTCACCCTTCACTCCTCATATGTAGCTTATCGAACTTCCAAATGCACAAATGAGTATCAATCTCACCTAGAAAGTTATTTATAGTTGCTTCAGGCACTTTTGGATGCCCATGGGCATTTCTTGGTGTGTTGAAGCACCGCGAGCATTTCTATAGACAACAAGCACCCACAGGTGTTTCACATCAACATTGACAAAAGATAAAATTATCACAAAATAGTAGCTTCCCAAAATAAAATAACTCCAAATTTCATTCATCCATGCATTTCATCACTTTATCAGGTTTTATGAATATTCCAACTAATTTGGATGCACAATCATCGTTTGTGACCATATATTACAAATTCACTAAACTAGTTTGAAAAGCACCTCAAAATGGTTTGAATATTCACAACAATGAAATTCATCATCATTTTTATCATTCATACATCATATTCACTTCATTTCACATCATCATTTGCATATTTGCCCAAGTTCATATACAAATTCAAGTGAACCTTGTATCTAGTGTTCTATTCTTTCTCCTTAGCAATTACAGTGATTTACGTCCATACAATTCGGTAAGATGAATAGCCTACCATAAGTACACTTGCCCATGATCATCATAACTTATCTCCTTGGTCAAGATCACAATCATATTTGATACTTCATATTTTGAGTGAAACCTTACCAAGAGCAATTTGCACAAACGTTGTCATTGATGGCCTAGTTTGTGGGGCTTAAAACATGGACAAAATCAACTTTCATCATTACACATTTCCTTGAAAATCATCATAGAGATATGAACTAGCTAGGGTGATTGGTTCCAATCATGGAAATTATTCAAAAAATCACTAGAAGGCCCTCCAAGGTTGACTCTTTATTTTTATTTGCATCCTCATCTTTGCATATCAATGACGTTGAAAGGTAAAGTGTTTTAACAACATTGAATCACCCCAAAATTTGGGTACCCACATTTGGTTGACTTTCCTGCACTGGGATACATCCTACATGATCATGGTATCTACACTTATAAAAAATCCCTTCATCTATTGGGGCATAAATAGACACACATTTTCACACACCCCTTCATCTTTTGGGGCATAAACAAACACATCATATTACATCATCACCAATTCCCTTCCTACCACATTACCTTTGCACAAATATATCAATTGGCTCATGAGATTCATCTGCAACCTCATTCACCAATTGAGGGGGTAAGCTACACAAAACTCAAATTATTTTATTATTTTATCTTCAAGCTCATGTTCCACATCCCAAGAGAAGCTACTTCTGCGCCTGGCCAAAATAGGTGTCTTGTGTTTTTACACTGACTTGTGTTTCATGCAATGCAATACAAAAAAGGGCATCTATAGACACCTAAATCTAGCCACTTGTCCTCCATACAAGATTTCCTGCCATTTCCACCACCAAAACCTAGTCACTTGTCCTCCATCTAGGTTTTCCCACCATTTCCACCACCCAAACCTAGTCATTTGCCCTCCATCCTAGCTTTCCCACCATTTCCACCCATTATTTATATATTTATATATATATTTATATATATATATATATTTATATATTTATTATATATTTATTTAAATAATAATATTTTATATATTATGTTTTATATATATTCAATAAATATACATTTATTTATATAAATCAATCCCAACCATTTGATTTCATTTAATCTCATCCGTTCATTCACCTTAATCCATGTCATACTCTAAATTTAATATCTACCCTTATATTTGCTTTAATCTTAGCCACACAATTAGTGTCGTTGAAACCCTAGCATGCCCTAGGTTAGATTATAAATAGGAGCCATTTTGATGGATCAACCACTAGATTTTCTAAGTGCCTTCAGTCTGCTTGGGAGTTTTTGAATCCTTTGAGTTCCTAAATTCTTGAGTCTCCAACTAAGCCTTTCATGCCCTAACCCCATTCCATACACCATATTATTTGCCCCTCACTCACCATCACCATCGCCACATCCCATGCCCTCACATGATCTTCTTTTTCATAATCCTAACTCATCCACCAGGCACCTCCAAGCACTTTCTATCAATGCTAGGTGCCTCTAGGCACCTCCCTAACAACCTCTAGTGCCCACGAGAATTTTTTGTAGCTATCAGGTGTCCACAAGTATTTAACGTAAGCCCTTTTAAAAGCCTCCTACCTTTAAGCAATGCTAGGACATGCATTCACCATCGACCTGCAATAGATTCAATCATCAAAGGACAATAAAAAAGAAGTAAGGTAAACCATTTTCTATTTTTGATTAGTTTCAATATCTTTAGATTTGTATGCAATTTCATTTATTTATAGCTAGGTTTTTATTGAAATCTAAGGGTCTCACGCAGTGGAGACTTCATAATTATTACTAACTCCCTATATTTTTATGTGTGCAGATCTGGAGATTCATCAACATTGGATAGCTATTTAAGTTGGAGTGGCCCAACTCGATGGATATCTGAAGCCTGCTCAACTTTATTAGGAGCAAGAATGAGTTTTATAGACACCATAAACATTGTTAGCTAGGGTTTCAGAGAACTGCTAGTGTATAGTTTATTCTATAGCTATTATTATTACATTAGTTGGTTAAGTTGTTATTACGCTAACAACTATTGTTAGCGTAATTAGTTGTTATTGTTAGTTTGTTAGAGCTATTGTTAGCCTAGCATATTGTATTTAACTATTGCCTGATTATCAATAATACAATCCTACTTCCTACATGGTATCAGAGCTTATAGAGCTCTAAGCTCATTCGTAGCTTGAGAGCTTAGTGATTCTCGAGACACTAGAATGGACCGTGGGACTTGGTAGTGATCTAGGCAGCATAGCAGTGATAGATCTGACATTGCCAGGCGGTGGTTGGAATGGACCATGGGACCCATTGCATCAAACAGCTAACCAGACCCGCCAGCTGGGTGATCTGTAGACACTAACAAATCAGTGGATCGGGACCCTATCTAGATGAGGATAAACCTACATATGGGGACCTATCGAGAAGACCCTGACAGATAGCTACTCGACCCTGACCACCAAGTGGCGGGACGTGATGGGAAAAATGTGAACACCGATGACCTGAGATGTGGCATTAACGGACAACTCAGCGTGGCATGGGACAAAACAAGCATATGGAGGGCAAGACTACCTGAAGGTAGTCATTACAAATATGCAAGATTTTTGTTTTTTAAAGAGCTTTATGAGCCCTTGTGTCTCGAATGTGGGATAAAGCATTTTGATTAAAAAAAATGTGAAGCGAGAGGCGATCGAGCATTTTTTCATTGAGCAGACGGGCATTCAATCGGATATGCATTTGCAGGCTTCTGCAGACCTCGCTATGCTCCTATAAAATTTTATTACAGCCCAATCGGTGTATTGTTGTGTAGTGAAATGACGTGAAACTGCCATTGTTTTAGCGAGGAATTGCAAAATTTATGGTGACTAGCTGAGAAAAAAAAAAATTCTTGCCATTGAAGACCAAATCGCCTTCTAGCCGGTAACCACAGACATTGATTTGCGTATAACAGTCGATGAATCCCTCTGTCTCAGTGATTTACAGTGAAAAATAGTTTGAGGCTATTTTTGGTACTGTTCATAGGGGATCGTAAGCTTCTACCGGCTTCTGCAAACAACCTCGAATGCGAGGCAACACCGTTGCCCTTCTAAAAAAAATCACACCTAGACATCGTAGTTTCGATTACAAACGACTGTGCGGAGATTATTACTTGTTTGCAAAGTTTCCTCTATCGATCTACTATGATCACGCGAAGCTCCACTGTGTGAAGTTTCTCGATGAAAAAGAAGAGGCAGGCATTTTTTTCTCCAACAAGGCATTTTTTTTCTCCAGTTTAGCCACCGGAGAGAGGTCATCTGCATGGAGCAGCACTACTGCAGGGAGACATCACTAAAGTTGCGTGACATAGCGTGGTCGTGGTCAGGAGGAAGACGCGTCGTCAGGGGTTCAATTCCCGTGCTTGACGAGAGAGCCGTTTCTTCAATCACGCTCGTAGGCCAAAGTTTTGAGGGAAGCACCACAAGGTGGAGGAGGTGGCACCGCAGGCGGCAGCCGCCTGATGGAAGAATCTCGGTTGAGCACATTGCACCACTCGTTGGGCGGAGGAGCCGCCAGCTCAGCAAGTTCTAAAGGAGATAAAGATGACAACATGTTCTATATTTTTTACCGGTTGTGGTAGCTGGGGTGGTTGAGGACCAGCAGTTAAGTCACTGGCAGAAGATAGATAGGGAGTTCCATTCCCTCCGAAGTGCAAGGTATAACATTTTTTTTTTTTTAGTTTGAATTTATATTTAAATTTAATGTTTTTTAATGTTTCAATTTTTTTTTAATTAAATATTTTTAATTCTTAATTACTTTTATGAAATTAATTAAGAATGATTCTATTTAATTAAATTAAAGTTTTTTTTTACATTAAGATATTATTTTTAAATTCAAACTTCAAAGTTTACATACCTTTGCACCCCATTTGTCTAGACGACAAGCATTTTTGTGTTAAGGGGGGATAAAAAAATTTCTCCACATAGGGGGAGATATCATTTTTGCAAAACAAGGGGGGAAGACTTATAAGGGTGCATTTTCAGCAGTGACCGACACCTTAGTCAAATTATTTTTGCAAAATTTCATTGTAAAAGGTGCATTTTTGACAGTTATCGACACCTTAAAAATGGGCAGATCAAAGAAAAAGCAAGTCCCTAAACAAACTGATGTTGTTGAATCAGTTAAAGGTCCTTACTTTCCACTAGAGATGGAAGGAATGGATTTTTATAAGGATGAAAAATATTCTACACTACGCAGTGGTGTAAAATCCATTCTCAAATATTTTGAAGATCTTCAGAAGAATGGTGTTCAAATCCCTATAGGCATCATAAGGGCAGTCTACATATCATTGCTTTCTCTTGATATTGCCCAACATAAAATCTATAGGGACTTTAGTGAGGAAACAAAGGTCAAAATGGTTGATGATTGTAGTGACACAAGTGACCTTCAACCCATGGTGGTGAATGCTTGTTGTGACACATGTGACCTTGAGCCCATGATGGCCAATGCTTGTTGTGATACAAGCGACCTCATGCCTATGATGGCAAATATCAGTTGTAGCACAGGTGATCTCATCACAGTAGCAAATTTTGCTTGTGACACTAGTGACTTAAAAATTGAACCCCCTCTGATGGTTTTAATGAATATGTTGGGTTGGAATCATCGGCAATTTTTGAGCTCTGGCGATTTGGCGGGAAACCTTCTGAATTGCCGACGGCCGAGTCTCTAGGGTTTCAGATCGGAAACCTCTTCCAGAGTATTTGGGGTTTGTTGCTGGTTTTTGGTCTAGGATCTTTCGGTGTCCCGGGAGGGCCCAATGGGGTCTCTTCCTGGTTCTCTCGAGGGAAAAAAGACCTCTTATGCGGAGATTTTACGAGAAAATCCTGCGTCTTCCTCTGTCGATGCTCAACGGAGTGCCTTCCATCTGCTATCCAAGAATGCGGGCAAGGGCTCTCCTGGGCACAGAATCAATGGATGTCTCCCGCAATCTGCATCAAGACCAAAAATAGTCATCGAACCGTAGCCGGTTGAAGACACGATAAACTATCGGGCCACTCATGATCCGATCTGCAAGTTCATGGGCATTCGACCCACCCCCGCACTTTTTGCATTCCCTGGGTGAGACAAAACTGGGAGCCAATCGGTGAGTACTCCTTATGGCCCATTAGCAATGGGTATTTCATTATTAGTTTTTCTTCCCTAATGGATAGAAACAGAGCATTTGAATCAGAGAAGAGGAGCCATGGCCCGGCAAGGTTATTTGTCCAGCCGTGGAGAGCGGGTTTCGACCCTCGCATTGAGCCCACGGCTGTCCCGGTTTGGATCCGGCTGTATGCTCTCCCGATGGAGTTTTGGGGTGAGCGGATTCTTGAATTGATAGGCAACTCTCTAGGTAGATTTTTGGGAGTTTCTAAGGATACCATTGAAGGAAATACTGCTGTTTATGCAAGAATCTGTGTAGAATTGGATATTAGTCAACCGCTACCAGCTGAGATGGAACTGGAGTTAGCAGGACATTCTTGGATACAACAGTTAGACTATGAAGCCCTACCTTTCCGATGTAGAGTCTGTCATTTGCATGGCCATTTGGCAAGGTTCTGTCCAAATATCTTGAGCACCAAAGCGGATGCTACACAGGGAATGTCAAATCGCTCCCGAGGAGGTAAGTCCACTTCGGCCAAGGAACCACCTGTCATTCCCACTGGTTCTGAGGGCCAGAATGATGGCTTTGAACAGCAGAAGAGGAGAAGAAACAAAAAGAGAAATGGTAAGGAGCAAGCTCTTCCCAAGCCAACCAATCGGTATGAAATCTTCAAATCTCTTGTGGATCAAGAAGACCAACCTATGGAAGGAGCAGATGGGATCCTTGAGGATAATATCATCCTTACTCATGCTCCTCCTTCCTCAACCCCTGTCCTTGAACAGGCGATTGACTCCTCTGAGACTTTGCATCATGAAAACCCCGGGACTCTGGTAATCCACTCCCCAGTTCAGCCCGTTATTAAAGATGTTACCATGGGAATTGCAGAAAAGCTCAGAGAAAGACCAGCTCTTGGAATTTCCCAGGTGGAGAAGAGGTCGAAAAATAGTAATTCCCAAGGGGTGGGCAGGAAATCCAATAAGGATCTAATTGCAGTGCAAGGGGATAAGCTAATCAATGGAGGATTGGCGAGAACAATTGATTCGTATTGCTCCCAAGGTTTCCAATGATTATTCAATCTTGGAATGTGAGGGGTTTAAACAAGAGAACCCATCAATCTGCTGTTCAAAGACTTTTAGAAAGAAGTAAAACAGACTTTCTGCTCATTCAGGAAACAAAAATGTCATTAGACCTTATGAGTAAAACTGTCGGCCGAATCTGGAGGGGTGTTGGCCATATGGCAGTGGCTGCTCTTGGTGCCTCGGGAGGGATTGCTACTCTTTGGAATCCTTTGGCGTGGATAGCAATAGATCATATAGCCTGGAGAGGGGTCCTAACATCTCTTTTCAAGAATATAGTTACAACTTGAACAAGTCTTAATTACAAATTTCTATGGGGCTCGTAACACCGATGGTCAGCGGTTTCAATGGAAAGCTGTTCAAAACATGAGGTCCTCCCGGGAAGATTTTGATTGGATTATAGCTGGGGACTTCAATGCTAAATTATCCGCTAGAGATCAGGAAGGTGGCACCCCTGTTCTGGATACAGGGGATCGGTTGTTTATTGCCCAAGTCCAGGCCTTTAACCTTGTTGATATCAAAGGCCCTGGTACAAACTTTACCTGGACTAATAAGAGAAGAGAGCCATACAAGAGGAGGGTTAAGCTTGACAGGTTTTTGGTCTCGGAGGAAGCTTATGTTAGATGGAATATCAAATTCCAGATTTTGGAGGGCCCAGTCTCCGATCACTCTCCCATTTTGCTGGAGGGAGGGACTATGTCAGGAAAGTATTACAAACCTTTTAAATTTGAAAATTTTTGGTTGCAAAAAGAGGACCTACGAAGGAAAATTCCACAGTGGTGGGAAGAAGGTCGTCTCCCTTTTGGAACAACTATGTTCAAATTTCATAAACAGCTTCTCTTTGTTAAGAGTAAACTAAAACAGTGGAAGCAAACTAACAAATCTGATTTCCAGCTCCAACGGGCTCCCTTGCTGGACAGATGGAATGAGGTGCAAAAACAATTCAGAGAAGGAATTATTTCTGAGCATCTTAAATTTGAGGATGACGCTTTACGCAAAGCAGTTGAGGACATTGATAATCAAGAAGAGATCTACTGGAGACAGAGAGCAAGAAATACTTGGCTATTAGAAGGAGACAGAAATACTAAATTTTTCCATCGCTCTTCCTGTGCTAGAAGGCAATTGAATAACATGGAGTTCCTTCAAGATGAGATTGGAAACTCTTTTGACACTCTTCCTGATATGCATTCCCTATCTATGGAGTACTTCTCAAACCTCTTCAAGGAAAGTATGCAGCATGATGTGGAAGCCCAAAATGAAGTCATTGAGGGAATTCCCTCTATTATTTCTCATGAAGAGAATCAGTCCCTTCTTAAGCCCATTGATCGTGATGAACTCAAGAAGGTGGTCTTTGGGATGTGCACAGGAAAATCGCCTGGTCCGGACGGTTTCCCTATTGAGTTCTTTCAAGCCTTCTGGGATATCTTGGAGGAGGATGTGTTGGTCGTCATTGAGGAATCCCGAATTAACAAAAGAATGCTCAAGGCTCTAAATCACACCTTTATCACTTTAATTCCTAAAGGAGAGGGGGGGCTCACATTTCCGATTTCAGACCTATTGCTTTATGTAATGTGATCTACAAAATTATCACTAAACTTATGGCTGAAAGACTAAAACCCCTTCTTCAGAATTTAATTTCCCCTGAGCAAGGGGGTTTTGTTGAAGGAAGACAGATCTTGGATGGAGTGATCTTGGCTCAGGAGGCTATCCATTCTATGCATAATTCAGGTAACAAGGGAATGTTCATCAAACTGGATATGTCTAAGGCTTATGACAGAGTAGAGTGGGGTTTCTTGGTCAAGATGTTGGCAGCCTTTGGTTTTTCTCAGGACTGGATTGCCTGGGTCATGAGTTGTATCTCTACGCCTTCCTACTCTGTTTTAATTAAGGGGCTTCCCTCGCCACCTTTTGGAGCCTCTCGGGGTCTCCGTCAAGGAGATCCCTGCTCTCCATATCTCTTTCTTATCTTGGTTGAAGGTTTAGGCAGACTCCTCCTGAGAAGAAGACGTCAAGGACAGATTACAGGAATTAAAATCGGGGCTGAAGTTTTGACTCATTTACAGCTTGTGGATGATACGGGCTTGGTGGGAGTTGCCACCTCAGGGAAGCAAGAGGAATCAAAGATACTCTTAACGTCTACCTCCGGGCTTCTAATCAAGTCATCAATGAATCAAAATCAAAAGTGGTCTTCTTCAACCTTGATCAAAGGTCACAAGAGAGAGTTATGGAGATCCTGGGTTTCACTAGGACCTCCCTTCCTGTTGTTTATTTGGGGGTTCCTCTGCATTGCAAAAAATTGAAAGCTGATTTCTGGAAGGACCTGCTGGATGGCATCAAAGAGAGAATGAATCACTGGTCTCATAGATGGTTAAGCTATGGGGGCCGACTAACTTTCCTGAAGTCTGTTATTCAGGCCATGCCTATTTACAAATTCTCTATTCTGGCCGCCCCTCCTTCAATCTGGAAAGAGTTGGACAAAGCGGCTAGAAGTTTTCTCTGGGAAGGTGCCAATGGAGAGAGGAAATGGGCCTTGGTTGGTTGGGATAAGGTCACCCAGCCCAAGGAAAAAGGTGGGCTGGGCTTAAGAAGCTCCAAGTTTAACAATCGGGCCCTGGCTGGGAAACTGTATTGGAGGTGGATTTCCCAGCCTTCGTCCCTCTGCAGCAGAATCCTTTCTAGCAAATACTTGGGTCTTGTTCATCCCAACGACTTGGGCCGCTATCCTTTGGAAGGTAATGGTTCTCTTGTGTGGCAGGCGCTCAAGCTTGGATCTCGCATTATCAAAGATCAATTGTTCTGGAAAGTTGGGAGAGGGGAGAAGGCCCGGTTTTGGATCGACTCTTGGGATCGACATCCTCCTATCCTTGCTGTGTTTCCTGATTTGCATCCGTTAAAAATAGCTCTTGAAGATAAGGGTTGGATTAATATTGAGAGCTACTTCAATACCAGCCAATTGGGGGAGTATAAGGTTCAAAAATTTAAGCGGCTGGGTGAATGGCCTATTCCAATCCCTCCGGAGCAGGCTCCAACTCTGGAAAAACTTTTGGCAGAAAGGTTTCTAACTGGGAGAGATGAGGAGGATGAGCTTGCCTGGGGCTTTGGGAACCTTGGGGTTTATTCTGTGAAGGAGGGCTATGCTTCGATCCTCCCTGAGCCCCCCCCACACTCTTTTCCTGTTCATGAATGGAGGAAGATATGGCATCCCAAGGGCTGGCCGAAAGTGAACTTCTTTGCTTGGCAACTGATGCATAATGGTATCTTGACCTTTGACAACCTCAGAATTAGAGGCATCATTGGCCCTTCCCAGTGTGTTTTATGTTATAGGAATGAGGAAACTGTGGATCATCTTCTGTTTGATTGTCCTTTCACACAACAGATTTGGCACCGTTGGTTCTCCCACTTTAAACTTCAGGCGCTTGGAGACTTGTCCCGGACCAATTTATGGGAAAGCTGGAAGAGAGGTAGATTTATATCTAAAGCTCTTCGTACTGGCTGGGAGCTCGGTTTCCTTTTTATTTGGTGGCAGGTATGGTTGGAAAGAAATGCTCGTATTTTTCGTGAAACCTTCTCTTCGGTGGATGGGATTTGGCAGGTCATCTGGAGCAAAGTTGTGGAAACCGTTGCCATCTATGCTGAGAAGGAAAATCAGTCAGCTTCTAAGCCTTTGAGTGGGAGAGGTGCTGATCTTGAGAGACAGGTAAGAAGTTGTTGGAAACCTCCCCTGAAGGCTGGGTCAAAATCAATACTGATGGAGCTGCAAAAGGTAATCCGGGTAATGCTGGTAGTGGAGTTATCTGCCGTGATCATGCTGGGACTGTGCTCTATTGGGAATTGCAAGGTCTGGGATATGCCACAAACAATGAAGCTGAGGCCTTTGCTATTAAATCTGCCTCCATCTGGGCCGTCAAACAAGGTCACGTAAAGATAATCATTGAGTCCGATTCCCAAATCCCGGTTGGTGCTCTTGATTGCTTGAGGAACTTTGCCTTAAAAGCTTGGAGGCTCCGGATTTTGGTTTCCCAAATTTTAGAGCTTTGGAAGGAAATTGAGGATGTGATTCCTGTTTATGCTAGTAGATCTCTCAATAAAGCGGCTGATTTCCTTGCTAAGATGGGTGCTGAGAGAGAGGTTGGGATTCATCTGCATAGCAATTTGTCTGTGGAGGATGCCGAGATCAGACAAGGCCTTGAACAATTTCTGAAATAATGTGCAAAGTTTTTTTTGCTAAGGGTCCTTTTTGTCGCGATATCGCGACATGTTGTGCTGTCGCGGCCGTTGGCTGGTTGCTGTCGCGATATCGCGACAGGTTGAGCCTCCGCAGCCTCTGGTTGGTTTCTGTCGCGACATCGCGACATGTCGCGTTATCGCGGGTCGCGATTCCGCGACATGTCGCGATATCGCGACATGTCGCGTTATCGCGTGTCGCGATTCCGCGTCTTGTCGCGATATCGCGACATGTCGCGATTTCGCGACTCGCGATTCCGCGACATGTCGCGATATCGCGACAGGTCCCGCTTTCTAGGTCCGATTGGTGTTCTTGCCGCGCTCTCATTCCCTTCATGAAGTTGAAAAGCAAAGTAAATATTTCGTCGCGTTTTCGTGACAAGTTTGAGATTTGGAAGCTGCATGGTTTTTCTGTCGCGATTTCGCGACACTTTTGGCACTTAGGCGGCTGGGTGGAAAATTGTCGCGATATCGCGACCTGTAGCGCTGTCGCGACAACGAGTTGGTTTTTGTCGCGATTTCGCGACAGGTTGTGCCTTCCTGGCCTCTGGCGTATTTCTTGCGCGATATCGCGGCATGTTTGGCTCTTTTGCGACTGGTTGGTTTTTTGTCGCGATATCGCGACCCTTATGCGGCTTGAATGCTGTTTAGTGTTTCTGTCGCGCTTTCGCGACGCTTTCTGCGGTTGGCTGTCGAGGGCCCTTCCTGTCGCGATTTCGCGACATGTCGCGATTTCGCGACATGTCGCGTTATCGCGCCTGTTGGTGCCGAAGTGGCCGTGACGGGTTTGCCTGTCGCGATTTCGCGACATGTCGCGTTTTCGCGACATGTCGCTTTTTCGTGCCGTCCGTTCTCTGTGCCTTGTGGCTGCTAGTGTTGCCTTTGTGCGCTTTCCTTGTTGTTTTGCTCGTGGCTCTGGCTCGGGATGTGTTCTCTCCCGCTTGTATCTGGTTTTTGTTTTAATACAAGTTTTCATTTTTTCAAAAAAAAAAAAAAAAAAATTGAACCTCCTAAAAATGAATTCCATACTCTCATCAATAGCGACAAATGCAATATTGTTAAAAGCATTGATGAAGATAATAAAATTGGGTGTTTTGAAAAAAACACCAAAGGATTTGGTTCCAAAATTATGAAGAAAATGGGATTCAATGATGAGAGATTAGGTAAACATGAACAAGGCATTAAAACTCCTATATGCTAAATGTCAGGGCACAGGAATGAAGGCCTTGGCTATACTGGACATGCAAGTACCAGTAATTCAATGTTTGTAAAACCTAAATCTCCTCCATCTCCTAAAAAGCATTATTGTAGTCACTATGGAAAGGCAGGACATGTTGCAGCTAAGTGTTGGAGATTACATCCTTGTGATTCATGTGGATGTACGAATCACTCTTCTTCTAGTTGTTGGTACAAAGTGAAAATGGCCAACAAGGTTCATATAGATTGTGGATGGACAGATCGCACACAATGGACCATTATGAAAAAAATGTTGTATGGCTTCTACCGAAAAGGTAAAACCTATGGTAGACCCCAAGGCAAATCCAGTGACAGACCAAGTGGCAGTCCTAGAGATAATGACCCAGAGACAGACCTAAAGACAGACCCAGAGACAAAGTTCTAGAGGTAGATCTATAGGCAGATCCAGAGGCAATAATCCAGAGGCAGATTCACAAGCAGATCCTGGGATAGACCTAGAGGTACAATTCCAGAGGTATGCTTAGATCCATATCCAGAGCCATGAGCCAAATCCAGAGCCGAAGACAAAGCACGATCCAACATTATTTCATTTCTTTTCTTCTTCTTCTTCTTCACTGTATTGGGGCAGTTATATACTTTACCCAAATATTGTTGTATGGGGGATGTTAGCATAGCTAGTAGTTATTCAATTACCCAAATAATGTAATAAGGGGGGATGTTAGCGTATAGTTTATTCTATAGCTATTATTATTACATTAGTTGGTTAAGTTGTTATTACGCTAACAACTATTATTAGCGTAATTAGTTGTTATTGTTAGTTTGTTAGAGCTATTGTTAACCTAGCATACTGTATTTAACTATTGCCTGATTATCAATAATACAATCCTACTTCCTACAAGAACCCTAGAATTATTGTATTCATTGTATCTAAATAAACTATGTAAAACCTCAATTTTGGGTCACATTTGATTGTACTCAGATCCCCCAACAATAATAATATCAAATCTATTTCATTATACAATTTCTTGTGTTATGTGGTTTATTCATTTTTAGTTAGTTATATCTAGTGTTTCATTTTTGTCTTCACAGATTGTAATCATTGTATCAACACAAAATTATATTGTAATATTAATATAATATTCTTTCATCATTGTGCAATATATTTTGTGTTGGATCTGTTATTGTTATCTTGGTGTTGTCATTTTTCACTTTACAAAATGGTGATCACGATGGGACCCAACTTGGTTGAGTGAAAGAGAGTTTCTTGGAATTGTATGAACACCATAAAAAATGGAAAATTAAAAATAATCACACACAAATATGCATTTTACATTTAACATCAGTGAATTGGACTCAATCATCAACCACTGATCAAGATCAACGACGGTGGGTTTCATCTCCATCTGCTATCTCACCCCATAGACACCTTAGCAACCCATGAGTGATTTTTCTAGATTTCATCACTAGAAAAATATCCACTTGCCATGCACCTTAGGAACCCATCCTGCATAGTATTTTAGGCTTAAGGTTTGCACATCAAAACATACAAACCACAAAAAAAAAAAAAAACAATTTTTTTTTGCAAGACATAGGATTCAATTGTTTGTTTGATTCTATGTGCTTTTCATTGTCATTACACCTTTTCATACACATCCCACACATTCACTACCCCAGTTGGCTCACTAGCTTATGGTGTTTACTCGAATGTAATCCAAAATCATAATTCAAGCATCTGCCAACCAACCCACTTCATCCATGGAGTGTTCCACTTCTACCCTAGTCAATTTTATGGCTAACCCAGCCAACACAACACAGACAAGTTATTTTTGTTTGTCTATAGGACCCTAACACATAGTATTCATTTCAAATTTTTATGTGATGCATAGAGCCATTCACACCTCAATCCTAAAAACTTAGCCTTCTACACCAACTGATCATCATACCACCTACATAGACATGGATAAAGTTGGATCTTACTTAAGATAAACTAATCCAATATTAGAATAACTTATATCCCACATAGCCAAGTTCCTTCTCATCAGCTGGAACTTGCTCATTCACATCCCCACAACTTTAACCAAGCCTACACCAACCCTCTTTTTTAGGTATCATCTGCACCTTCACATCACATATACCCACCACAACATAGCCAAATCACCTTCATTCCATGTAACTATACCACCATCTATTCCAACCCACTTTATGAAGTACATTTCAATACAGCTTCATAGATTCCATCTACCATTCCATCCACTATCCCTCATTCTGTTGTGATTCCTTTTGCAACTTACCCTCCACTAACATCCACCAACATTACAAATACCTACACCTCACCCACATATACCTCCATCACACCCACATAATCTGCTTCAAAAATTGCCATAGAGTAAGCATGGAAACACCTTAATCAACTTATCAAGGGACAACAAGGTATTTTTTCTTACCCCCAATAGCAAACACATGTATCATATTTAAAAACCCATTCTATTCCAATACAACACACTTTATTCACCCCCAATCTATCCTAGGTATCACAACCTTCTTAGGTTGTTATACCCACACCTCCATTCACCTACATCCATTCCACTCCCACAACCCAACACACTCATATTCCCCAAACCTCACCTTCATTTCATCAACAAAAATCATTCCATCACCAAGTCCAATGACATACCCAACATCAAGTACCCTTCAATCCATCAATTCATCAATGCCATCTTCCATCTCAACAAATCACCACTCCACACATCCCATATTAGTACAATCATCGAATAATTTAGGGCTTTTATACACACATGGAGGACCCTAAAATCCAAGAAATGTAACAATATATTGATAGCTTGATTCTACATACTCCTGGTATGATGTACCAAAATCCTACCTTGAGATAGCTAGTCAATCAACCTATCTATATTTTGATACCATCACTGCTATATATGGTAGACTTCACAGTACTAAAATTTAACAAAATTAAAGGGACTGAGGATCCTAGAGAGCACATGAGCATGTTCATCCACTCATGCTTTCATATTCAAGATCAGAATGCTTTGAAACTCAGAAATTTTCCTCATAAATTGAGGGGAGACACTTTAGACTGGTACAATCATCTACCTCACCATAGTATTTACACATTTGAACAGTTTACAAATAGATTTTTAGAGGGATTTTACCTCAATGTTTGTAAGAAAACCACATTGACTGATGTATACAATCTTAGACAATTCGAAGAAGAGTCAGTCTATGATTTTGGAAACTGTTGAAGGGTAGTTATCACCATGTTGTCATTCTCCCTACCAATGGAATAATTGACTTGGATGTTTGTAAGGAGTTGCTTAAAACCCATATCCTTGTTGTTGCAACTTAAGTAAACTGAACATTCGATGAAACTCTTGCCCAAGATTGCATAATTAAAGAGATAAAAATCTAAGATGATATAAAGCCAAAGAAATATGAATGGAAAAATAAGGGTCAATCAAAAGGAAGTTATTTTGGCTAGTCAAAACCAAATCAAGTAAATCAAGTGGTCCTGGATCATCTAGCAATGACTCAAAAACAACAACCAGTGCAATATCATTTGAAATAAGTGTCCTATCAAGTGGTTCCCCCACTCCAAAAACTTCATAACATAATGTCAACTATGGAAAATTACCAATATCAACAATCTTCTCGACAAGACCGCATCTTCACACTTTTACCTGAATCATACACCTCCCTATTTTGTAGTTTGTATGACACCAACGCTATTGCCTTACCCGAAATCATACCAGAATATCAAGTTAAATGTGGCAAGAACTATAAGGAGCACTTGTTTTTTCCTTTTTATTGACATAAATGGCATGGCATTAACACCTATTGGTCATTCAAACACATGGTCAAAGATTTTATAGAGCTTGGGGCCATCAATTTTGATAGTCCTTTGGCCTAAAAAAACCAAAATCTTGTTATACACCAAACACCACATCCTCATCATAAGGAACAACAAAAAACAACTGGAGGATCAAACATTAAGACTCCTAATCAAGTTAACCATGTGCAACAGTATCAAGGTTTTTTGGGGGCTATTCACGTAGTCACAAGAGGACAAAGAAGCACCAATCGATAAAATGAACAATAGTAGGTATTTTAACCTCCTATAGTACCTCAAGTAAGTGTGTCTCCACAACCTACCAATTTATCATCATCCATCCATTTGTTTTCCAATTAATCCCAACCAATTCACCTTCCAAGCCATCCATCTCAATCTACTCATCTTCCAAACTGTCCACAAAGACCCATCATCTCACTAAGTAGCTGGTTGACAACCAGTATCAAAATGGCTTCAGCTAAACTACCTATCTATGAGCTAATAGAGCAATCTCTCCCACACTGTGAGGCATTAATAGAAATTTTAAAATCCATTGATCTTCAATCCCAAGACACTAATGCCTTCAAAAATTTTGTAGGGAGTAGTCGAACGTGAATGGAACCTTCCATCACATTCTATGATTTTGAAATTAAATCAATGTCATCAGAATCGGTGGACCCTCCACTACACATTATGGCTCAAGTTGATAGGTGTTGGAAATATTGAGCATATTGTTGTCATTGATGTCAAAGAGTACATAAGGTAGAAATATGTTGATAAGAAAAATGAAATGGTTGTCAAGGAATTATATATCTCCAAGATATTTTTCTAAGAGAAAGGTTATAATATTTAAATAAAAATTTAAATATTATAAAGGAGGCAAAAAGATTTAAAAGATAAAATTATTTCTATACTCCAAGGTTTCAAATATTAACATTATAATATTTTAATATTATAATACAAAGGGTTCAAAGTTTTAAAAAAAGGCACCAAAAAGTTTGAAGGAAATATTAATATGCCCTACCCCATCAAAATGCCAATGTTCTTTCATGCCCATCAAAGCATATATAAAAGGGTTTAATTTATTTCATATGAGGAGGTGTTTGATTGGAGAGTGAAGTTTGAAAATCCATTTTGTGCATCAAAATAGGGAAAATATAACAGAGGAAAATAAAGAGATAAAGGGACAAAGTGTTGATTTTCTAATCCCATGGTGGTGGCTAGCCCATCTGGTCACTAAGATAGCACTAAGGTATTGGAAGGGAGGAGGTTGTAATTTTGACTCTCATGGGTGCTCTTTTGCAAGGTAGAGAACGTAGAGTATTTTTATTGGTCCACAGAGGAGGAGATAAAGGAAAATTGTTGTGAGTCATGTTTCAAGCTGGTGGCTAGCCTAGCTGGTCGCTAGGCTAGTGCTAAGGCACTAATAGGTAGGAAGTCGCAGGTTCAAATCTCATGGGTGCTCTTTTGCAAGGCAAAACATAAAACTTGTTTTGGCTCAGGAAGGGAATAAGAGGAAGTTGTTGCATGTTATATTTCAAGTGGGTGGCTAGCCCAGCTGGTCATTAGGCTAGCACTAAGGTGTTGGTAGGTAGGAAGACATAGGTTCAAATCTTGCAATCATTGTTCTTTGCAATGCAGAAAGGAAGACTTATTCGTGTGGCATTTTAATCAAAGGTATGAGGACAAAATTTATTATATTGTAAATGAAGAACACAAGCTTATACTGAGAGGGGGGGTGAACAGTAAAAGACCTCTTTTTACTTTTTCCTTTATACTTCAAAACAGTAAAGCAATATACCCAAAGCAATATCAAAGCAATGCACAATATCATCCACAAAGTGACACCAATTTTAACGTGGTTCACCCGAATGGTTGGGCTATGTCCACAAAACTTTTCTCTAAAAGTTATCTCAAAGTTCTTTGGGAATCCTTCCCAATTACAATGTTTATGAGCCTCGGCCCAAAGGAGATACCTTCCCCCAATTAGAATTTATGAGCCTCTGCTCAAAGGAGATACCTTCCCCCAATCAAGATTTATGAGCCTCTGCTCAAAGGAGATACATTCCCTCTCGCTCTGGAAATGATCCCTCAGAATATCAACTGCCTCTACCTCTTGCTAGCACATGGAACTCCTTTCCACCGAAGACCTCCAATCCTCAATGCTTATCCTAAGAGACCTCTGCCTTCTATGATCACGTCCACAAAAGCTTAGCAACCTGTACCAAACACAGTCAGTCGGTCTAGTACAAGTCTTCTTCTATCTGTTAGATCTGTCCAACTCTTGAACAAATCAATCCTCTGCATACAAGCCTTCTCAAAGACTTGCCAAATCTATCCTCAGGTTTTTCTCATAGAACCAATGCACCTTTGTCCTCAAGTTCTTTGATAGAACTATAAAACTCAGCTCACAAGTCCTCTGCTAGGACTTGTCCAAATCTGTTCACAAGTCCCCACCGGAACCTGTCCAAAAAAAACTGCTCACAAGTCCCCATCGGAACCTGTCCAAGAACTTAGAAAGCTCACCAAGAAAAACTTTCTTAGTAGGAAATCACAAAGTGAATTGTTAAAGACCCAATGTCATTTGACAAACTCATAGAAGCATAAAGAGAATTGTTAGAGACTCAATATGTTTTATACTCAAATCCCAATCTCAAAACTCAACTCAAATCAACTCAGCTCAATCTCAATCTCAAATCTAAAAACTCAACTCAATATCTGAAATGGATAGGATAGAATGTTTTCTTTCAAGAACATGAAACCCCAACAATTGCCAACTATGCAAAGAATCACATAACAATGATACTCATGTTCTTTTCACCATCAATTAGGGTTTCAACAACAATGCTCATCAAATAAGGTTTAGTCAACCAACACCATTCAACTCAACATCAACCTTGAAGCATTCAACCAATCATCACAAGAAAAGGAAACAAGTAGAAATCCTTTTCCCTCCAAAGATATTTGAACAAAACAGCCACCAACACAATATCACCAAATGCAAAGAATAACTTGCTCAAATTAACTCAATGGAGTAAGCCCAATATCATGAATCAAGTAAAGCAATAACTTGATCAAACAACCTCTATTGAAGCAACTCAACCATCAAACTCAAAACAGCCAACCAAGGGTTCCACCAACTCAAAGTAAGTAGCAAGACTCACAAACATAAACCCTAGAGCACAATGCTTCCACTACCTCAAACCAGAATTATGCATTCACCAAAACTCTCATCAAGGATAACAATGCATAAGAAGTCTTCAACAAACCAAAAAATAGGATTTACACCCAACCAAAGGAAACCTAGTTGAAAACCTTTTCACTCCAACCTTATTTCAGAATAACATACACCAATCATACTCATAAGGAAAATGTGCCCATACCTTTTTGGAGTAGAAGAAAATTAATCCTTAAAGCTGTCACCACACACAACCCTCAAACTTCCAACCAAGTTAGGGTTAGAACCAAGATAAATGAGCATATATGATGAGGAAATTTAGACCTAGGGGCTAATTTATTTTTAGACCTAGGATATTTTAATTAGGACTTAGTAAGCACAATAATCAACGTGATTTGTTTGTTTCCTCTGTTGAATATTCTAGGTCTAGGTGTTTTTGTTTTTGGCATTGTAGGGCTTACAATTTTAGCCTTTTCGGATTTGTGTACGTAAATCCTTGGAGCAATTCATCATTTCCAGGATTACGGTTTTCCTTTTGGGATTATTTAAGTCCTATGTTTGTTTTAATAAAAGTCAGATTCATATATTCCATATCATTGGTATCAGAGCGTAGGAAATTTTTGGAGGTTTTGGGTTATTTTCGATCTCCAAAGTGTGGTTTGGATAGTTTTCCACCACCTGCATTCCTGTTTGAAGCTCAGGAGAAATTGTTGCAAATTTTTGCTGCCAATATTGCAAAAAAATTGCAAGCAATTTTCATTGATGATTAAATTATTGTCTTTGTGCAAAATAATTTTAATCGATTTGATTTTAAGTCGCACGAGAGGCCACTATAATATTTGATTCCATTAAAAAAAAAAAAAAAAATCTGGCGTTACATTTCGGCTGTAGACGTAATGCAGGCAGTGGTCTGGTCTTTCGATCTTCCTTGATCGGGCGTCCCTCAAACATTGGCGACCTGCGCTTCTCGATGCTCTCGGACATCCATTTTTGGCCGCACGTCTGTGATTGGCACAGACCCACCAGATGCACACTTTCACGACATATAGCACTATTTGGGAGCCCAACACTGTCAACGTTGTTAGGGCTCCTGCTGCATCTGCTGAATGTGACAACTCCTGTGTCCTCTGACATCTGCTGCCACTGTCAAAACTCTGCAAGTCTGATTCCTGCTAGATTCGTCTAGGAACATGAGACGAAGCCTGGCCATCAACAATTCGTCATTTTTTGACACCATACCTGCTGCTCCAGATGAAGCCTTCTACATGTTTGATTTTGTCGATCAATTGGACGCCGGCCCCTGTGTTCTTTGACAGATCTGTCAGGTAGTGTCAAACCCGACGGATCTGACCCAAATATTCTCGCAGTGCCATTCCTTTATGCGTCGCTGCTGTCGCTGTCCGTTTTATACATTTGAAGTGTGTTTTGGCACTCTCCTGTCTACTTTCTGCCACTGTCGCTACCGTGTTCCAATCTTGTCCAGCACTGTGATTTGCGAGGCAGGCAAAAGTTCCATAGGAAAATCCTGTGTTTTCCTGCATGATCTGTGCATTTTGACCTCTGACCTTCTTTTTCGGTATCCTCTGGCTGAGGTAGGGTGAATTCTATACCCTCCATTGGTGTGTCAGGGCAGAAATATAGGCAAAACCGTTTGTCGTCGGGCTGCCACGAAATTCCCTGTTACGATCAAGCCTGAAACATTCGAAGGAAATCACGTTCGAGGACGATTGTTTTCATTGACACATTTTTCTGGGTGCTGGGCACCATCGCAGTGGTTCAATCCATCTTCTTGGTCGTGGTTGTTCAACACCACGACACTGTGTAGGGCGTAATTGGCAAATCCTGGAAGCAACCAGCTCTGCTATTCGTGGCCCGCATGGGGACTCTATAGCCCGTAAATAGAGTGCTGCGCATGGACAGAATTGTTGTGCATAGACGAATTGCTCTGCATGGACAACTTGTAGTGCGTGACCGGTTTCTTTTGTGGACGAGGTCCGCCAAACAGCCGTTGGCAACTGTGGATAATGGTATCCGTTGCCTAAGTTTTTGAAGAAATTCTATATCGCTTAAAGTTGGCACATATTTTCATTAAAAATAAAAAATAAAAAAAATAAAAAAATAAAATAAAAACAAGTAACTTTTTGTTTTTGTCTTTTACTTCAAGTCAAATTTTGACTATTTTTAAAGACATTGTGCAAATATTTATTTTGCCCCTTCTATGTTGTAAATTTGCCAATTTTGCAAATTCATTTGGGCACATTTTATTTTGTAACTTGTTTTTTTTGTGAAAATTTTTGCTGGCGATCACTCGGGGTCAAATGGCTTCCGAATTAGCCGATAAGTTGGCTCAAGTAACCCAACTTGTCAGCGTTTTGGCTGATAAGGTTACTTCTAATGAAGTGCAACAACAATGTGAGGTTCCTGTTTATACTGGTTCGCGAGATCCAGAGGTCCTAAATAGTTGGATTTTGGACATGGACAGTTGGTTTGCGTATATTAAGATCGCAAAGGATCAGGAAGTTAACTTTGCCAAGTTGAAACTTTCTGGCATTGCTAAGGTCCTTGTCACTGATCGACAACGGACCCAAAATCCCATTGACACATGGGATGAATTGCAATGAGTATTGAAGAATAATTTTTATCCTTCAAACTATGCCACTGAGCTTGAGATCAAGTGGCTTCGTCTTCGACAAACCTCAAATATGACTGTTCATGATTATATTTTTCAGTTTAGCAAGTTGCAAATTTTGAATTCTATATAGGATAATGCAGCACAACTTGTTAACAAATTCAAAAGTGGTTTGCAGGAGCCCATTTACAGGAATATGAAATACAAGTTGATTGTTAACATTGACATGGCTTTCAATCAAGCCCTTCTTGCTGAGGAGGAAATGAGGGAGCAATCGCGTGGGACTCGCTCTTCTACGTCGGGAGGAAATCAGAAGGCTTCTTCTCAACCTTCCAAGGGAGCTAAATCTTCTTCTCCTTCTCCCTCTTCTTCATCTTCACCTTCTTATTCTTCACAAAAATCTTCTTCTTCTAAATCACCTTTGATTTGTAATTATTGTAAAAAGCCAGGACATACTCAAAAGAGGTGTTTTAAGTTGCAAAATGTGAAGAAACAATCCCTAGTTGTAAAGTCTTCCAATGAGGACTCACAAGAATGTCCCATTGAGGCTACAGGGGAATGTAAGCCTTATAAGGAATTGGCAGGGTTAAACAAATTAACCCTTATGAATACTTCACAAGGTGATCGTGAGAATTTGTTTGTGACTACGGTCCATCTCAGTGACACCTTTATGGTTGATTGTATAATCGATAGTGGCTTGCAAAAAAATCTAATTGCGAGGTCCGTTGTTGACAAACTAAAGTTACCGATGAATCCCCATCCTCATCCTTATCCTTTGGAATGGAAGGACAATGGGATTACATCCGACATCACACACACTTGCACTGTGAATTTTGCTTTCAGTCCTTCTTTTGTGGACTCAGTTGTGTGTGATGTAACTCCAATGGATTATTGTGGCTTGTTGCTTGGAAGACCCTATCAATACGATAGGAGGTCTATACATGATGGGTACAAAAATACATACACTTTGCACAAAGATAATAAAGCATTCATAATCAGAAGTACACAACAAACTCCACATAATTTGATGTTGAGTTGTAGACAAGCACGCAAAGCTGTAAATCAAGCAAAGGAATTAGCACTCATCTTCATCAGACCAATTCAAGAAGAAAAGCAAGCACCTAAGCACACTAATAACAGGAGTTCTTCAGTTCATTCAATACTTCAATCATTTTTTGATGTTTTTCAAGAACCCACAAGTCTTCCTCCTGAAAGATAGATTAATCATAGTATTGAGATTGTTCCTGCATGTTCTCTTCCTAATTCTTCAATGTATAGACAATCAATAGTGCAAATGGAAGAAATTAAAAAGCAAATTCAAGCATTATTGACTAAAGGGTTCATCAAACCTAGTACTTTCCCTTGTGCTTCTCCTATCTTGCTTATGTTGAAGAAGGATGGCACATGGAGATTATGCATTGATTTTAGGCACTCAATAATATTACAATCAAGAATCGTTATCCACTTCCTCGCATTGATGATCTTTTGGACCAATTGCAAGGTGCAAAATTCTTCTCCAAAATTGATCTCAAAAGTGGGTATCATTAGGTGAGAATTCAAGCAAAAGAAACTTGGAAAACAACATTTAGGACCAAAATGGGGCTCTTTGAATGGCTTGTCATGCCCTTTGGTCTTACAAATGCTCCAACTACATTTATGCGGTTGATGAATGAAGTATTCAGAGATTGTCTAGATAAATTTGTAATCATCTATTTGGATGACATTCTTATATATTCTTCTACTTGGGAGAATCATTTGGAACATTTGGAAACGGTTCTTCAAACTCTTTGAAAGAACCAATTGTATGCAAATTTTCCTAAGTGTTCATTTGGGCAAACATTCATTACCTATCTTGGGTTTGTAATTAGTGAAAAATGTGTGCAAGTAGATCCTTCCAAAGTTGAAGTTATCTTCTCTTGGCCAACTCCTACTTCAGTCACAAAGTTAAGGAGTTTTCTTGGACTTGCTAATTTCTATCACAAGTTCATTGGAGGATATTCTTCTATTGCTGCACCTTTACACTATTTGACGAAGATCAAAGTTCAGTTTCAATGGACAAAGGATCAACAAAAAGCCTTTGACACATTGAAACACAAATTGAGTACTGCACCAATTCTTGTTCTTCCTAATTTGTCTCAACCATTTGAGATAGAAACTGATGCTTTGCAAGTTGCACTTGGAGCTATGCTCATGCAAAATGGCCATCCAATGGCCTATCATTCAGAAACATTTTCAGAGGCCAAGAAGAACTATTCTACATATGATAAGGAGTTATATGCTTTGGTTCAAGCAATCAAGTATTGGAGGCATTATCTCTTGGGAAAAGAAACAATTGTTCATACAGATCACATGCCCCTTAAGTTTCTTCAATCTCAAACAAAAATTGAGGAAGCTAGGCATATGAAATGGGCATCATACTTTCAACAATTCCATTTGGTAATCTAGTACAAGAAATGACGAAACAATGCAGTGGATGATTGTTTGAGTCGTCCTCCTTCTACTCTTGTTTTGACAGTTGTCACCACTTCCCATATTGGCTTCCAAACTTGGCCTACACAGTATCCTATGGATCCAAATTTTGGCAAAGTTTTCCACCAACTTTCCAATCCTTCTTCTTCAAATTTGAGAGCTCTTCAGGACTTTCATATTCAAGATGGAATGTTGTACAAATTGGACAAACTTTATGTTCCTCATGGGAACAGGGAGTCTCTTCTGAAGGAGGCTCATTCCACACTCTATGGGGGACATTTTGGTAGGCAAAAAAGTCTTCATCATCTGCAAAGGTTTTTCTTTTGGCTCCACATGCAAAGAGATGTTCTTCGCTTCTTGCGACAATGTGCAGTCTGTAATCGCTCCAAATCAGCCAATAGGACATCGGGAATAAGCATGCCTTTGCCCATTCCTTCTCATCCGTGGGAAAGCATTTCCATGGATCTCTTGAGCGGTTTTCCCATAACAGTATGCAAGCATGATTGTGTTTTTGTTGTGGTGGACAGATTCAACAAAATGGCCAAATTCATTCCTTGTCGCAATACAAGTACTGCATAGGACCTTGTCCAACTCTTCTTTGAGGTGGTATGGCACTCTTTTGGTCTTCCTACCAGCATTGTCTCTGATCGTGACTCGCGCTTTGTGGGTCACTTTTGTCAATCACTTTGGAAGATTTTGGGAGTATCCCTTAACTTCTCTACTGCTTATCATCCACAATCCGATGGGCAGACAGAGGTAGTTAATCGTACTCTAGTGCAGAGTTTGAGGATTTATCATCATTCCATTCCAGCCAAGTGGGACTTAAGCCTCACTCACATTGAGCACACCTACAACAGGGCCGTCCACAGTTCTACAGGGCACTCTCCATTTGAATTGTGTTTTGATTTTCAACCACTTGCTCCTTATGAGTTACCTTTGTCCTTACCTTCTTCAACCACAATGCACATTCAGAAGGAACAAGACAAGGCCAACTCTTTTGTGCAGCATTTGCAGAGTCTTCAAGCCAAAGTAGTTCAAATTCTTTAGAAGACTCAGCAAAAGTAGAAGCAACAGATGTACAAGCACCGCACACCTCATTCCTTTCAAGTTGGTGACAAAGTATGGTTTCATCTTGACAAATGTCGATTTGCAGATAAGGCACATAGCAAAATCAAGCCTCTTCGTTATGGGCCTTATACTATTCTTCAGCAAATCTCTGAGAATGCCTTTCACTTGGACCTTCCAGCCCATCTTGGCATTCACGATGTTGTCAATGTTGATCTTCTCAAACCATACTATGATTCCACGTTGGAGACAGTTCCAGCCATCATACATCCAGTTGATGTGGTTCCTGATGCTCAGCTTCCGCTTGACGCCGATACAGTCTTTGATACGAAGACCCGACAAACATGCCAAGGTGTTTCTACTTCATATCTTGTGGCCCGTCGAGGCCAATTTCCACATCAGGCTCACTGGATTTCTGCTCACATTCTGTCCCGGGATTTTCCCTCTTTGTTAAAAGCATTGGAGTCCAATGCTTCTTTTGTTGGGACGAATGATGAGGAAATTTAGACCTAGGGGCTAATTTATTTTTAGACCTAGGATATTTTAATTAGGACTTAGTAAGCACAATAATCAACGTGAGTTGTTTGTTTCCTCCGTTGAATAGTCTAGGTCTAGGTGTTTTTGTTTTTGGCATTGTAGGGCTTACAATTTTAGCCTTTTCGGATTTGTGTACGTAAATCCTTGGAGCAGTTCATCATTTCCAGGATTACGATTTTCCTTTTGGGCTTATTTAAGTCCTATGTTTGTTTTAATAAAATTTAGCTTCATATATTCCATATCAATATATAAAAACTTTCCTTAATACACCTTTTAGCTCCTCTTCTTAAAAAAAATCCACCAAAGAAGCCAAAAACATAACCAAAACTTACACCTTATATCTTCATTTTTAAATTTAGCATAGCAAAAGACTAATCTCAAAAATACAACCAAAGAAATATCCCCTTATTTCTCCTATGTATTTTAAACAATGCTAAACAATGCCAAAAATCATATCAAGAAAATAATCACACCTTATAATGGCTGCCCTTGAAGAATCCAAAATTTGTGGCACAAAACACGTTTTAATAAAAACATGACTAATCCATGTACAGCTCCCTCCGTGGGGATCGAAATGCAGACCTCCACCTATGCAAGGCCCAAATGCAGCCTTCGCTACCACTAGCCCACAAGGGGCTTACGAAGTCCAAGACGGACTTCCTTCCACATAAACGGTCAAGCTTTTCGAAAGCTTTTCAAACCACGAGCTCTCCTCTTTCGAAACGTAAATAGAACATTCGATCGCAGCCAAACCAATTAATTGCCTTCAATTTTTCAAGAGGTTTAACCTTAGGAACCTTCTCATATTTATAGTCCATACGTGGACTTTAGAACACGTCGACTGCAAAGAAAAGTAATTTCGAATTTAATAAAAATTTGCTTTCTAAAGGTTTTAAAAACCCTTAAAGTATTTTTAATAAATTAAAAATAATTTCTCCTTAATTAATTAAATAATTAATTAATTAAAACCTTGAAGGGTTTTAAATAATAATTAAATAAATAATAAAGAGAACCTCCTTTGGTTTTAATAAAAACCATTGCCAATGGAATCTCTCTGGATTCTCTTAAAAGATTCTCTTGGAATCTTCCACCTTTGAAGCCAACACATCCTCTTAACATTAATGTCATTTCCTTTTGACATCAATGACAACTCATAGACAAGAAGCTAGGATCTCAAACCCAAAATTGCCAACAATCTCCCCCTTTGTCATTGATGGCAAACCATGCTTCTCAACAACACTTGAACTCAACATAAATAGCTCCCACTGTCTTGAGGCTCTCCCCCTTACTCATATCTCTCCCCCTTTGTCATCAATGGCAAAGGGTCACCTTTGGGGCTTGGGACTAAGAATGAGCCTCTTAGCTTAGTCCCTCCCCCACCTCCTGTTGAGGTGATTAATTACGGGGTGGGAGTAAAACTCCCATTAGGCACTGATCATCATCAGTGTCTATATCTGCCTTACCATGTCTTCTCTTGTTCTCCTTGTCCATATTCCTATTCCTATTCCTGTCACTATTCCTGTTCCTGTTATCATTCCTGTTCTTATCCATGCCTTGATCCTTGGACCTTTTCATACCACTGTTCCTGTTCCTATACCTTGGAAGTTCAACTCTACACTGTCTAGCTATGTGACCTTCATTGTTGCACTTATAACAAGTAACAATGTTATTTCTTTTAGGCATACCTATTCTTTGAATCCACCTGTTTTGACTAACCCTGTTCTTGTTATTAGCCTTGCAAAAAATTGCCTTATGCCCAAACTGTTTACAAGAGTAGCAATACCCTTGAAAGAAATTACCACCTCTGAAACCGTCATTTACCTTCCTTACTTGAGTCATGCAATGTGAAGCCATGTGACCAAACTTGTGACAAGCAAAACATCTGCCATTAAACTTTCCTGTAAATGACCTTCTAGGTCCTGTAAAATTTCTCCCCTTTTTTTGTTTCCTATTTTCTATTTTTGTGCATCTATCATTCAAGGACTCATGATCTGAAATACTCTCCTCATCAGAATTCTCTTCTTTTTGGAATCTCTTACTAGATTCCCCAACCTGTTCCTTGTGTTTCTTGCCAAAACCAAGACCTATTTTATCTGTTGCCCTTCTTTGATCTTTGATGATGGACTTTACATTTTTGGAGCTATCTTAAAACCTGTAAATCTTATCCTTGTACGCTTTAGTTTTCTCTTTCAAAGAAACCATTTTCCATTCTAACTCATTATACTCAAGAACCTTAGACTCTAACTCACCTTGAGTTCTTGTGTCTTAGCTATAGAGAAGTCAAGAATTTCTATAAGATCATCTCTCTCCATACAACATTCATCTAAATTATCCTTGAGTCTAGCATTCTTCTTTCTTTCCTTTTCCAAAACACTAAGAGCACTAATAAGTTCACTTTCAAGATCCTTTATTTGATTTCCTTTTGAATCATCAAAGCCTTTTTCAGATTTCTTATCACTAGAGGTGCTACCCTTTTCAAAAACCATACATGCATCTTCCTTATAGTTTTCTGAAGCATCCTCATACATACTAGAAACCAAATCATTATTTGTGCAATCATCCTCAAGGTGACCAAAATTTCCACATCTAAGACATTTCATGATAATGAATCTATGTTTCGGTTCTTCCTCTTTTTCTGATATGAACAACATCTCATTTTCATTATCACTTGAAGAACTTTCACTATCACTACTAGAACACTTACTTTATTTGTCTAGGTAGAAACTCTTCTTGTGCTTGTGAGAATACCTCTTTCCTTGATTGTTGTGCTCATCTTTGTTTTTCCTATGATGCTTGTGCTTTTCAGAATCCTTGCTCTTAGAATCTTGTTTATCTTCATCACTTTCATTCTTGGGAATAGTACAGTCAGTAGCATAATGACCAAACTTTCCACAATTGAAACATCTTATATTTTTCATACTTTTGTGCTTTCTAGAGAACTTGCCTTTCTTGTTTGTAAAATGCCTCTTCATCACTAGAAGACTCATCACGAATAGGTCTTTGCATTGCCACTTGAATAATCCATTGTGTTCTTTACTAGCTTTTCCTTCAAGCTGTTAAACTTTTCGAAGGCACCTGCTTTGATACCAATTGAAAAACACAAACTTATACTGAGAGAGGGGGGGTGAACATTATAAGACCTCTTTTTACTTTTTCCTTTATACTTCAAAATAGTAAAGTAATATACCCAAAGCAATATCAAAGCAATGCACAATATCATCCACAAAGTGACACCAATTTTAACGTGGTTCACCAGAATGGTCGAGCTACGTCCACAAAACTTTTCTCTAAAAGTTATCTCAAAGTTCTTTGGGAATCCTTCCCAATTACAATGTTTATGAGCCTCGGCCCAAAGGAGATACCTTCCCCCAATCAGAATTTATGAGCCTCCGATCAAAGGAGATACCTTCCCCCAATTAGAATTTATGAGCCTCTCGCTCAAAGAAGATACCTTCCCCTCTACTCGGAAATGATCCCTCAGAAGATCAACTGCCTCTACCTCTTGCCAGCATGTGGAACTCTTTTCCATCGAAGACCTCCTGTACTCAATGCTTAGCCTAAGAGACCTCTGCCTTCTATGATCATGTCCACAACAACTCAGTAACCTGTACCAAACACAGTCAGTCGGTCTAGTACAAGTCTTCCTCTGTCTATCAGATTTGTCCAACTCTTGAACAAATCAATTCTCTGCATACAAGCCTTCTCAAAGACTTGCCAAATCTGTCCTTAGGTTCTTCTCATAGAACCAATGCACCTCTGTCCTCAAGTTCTCTGATAGAACTATCAAACTCAGCTCATAAGTCCTCTGCTAGGACCTGTCCAAATCTGCTCACAAGTCCCCATCGGAACCTATCCAAAAAAACTGCTCACAAGTCCCCACCGGAACCTGTCCAAGAACTCAGCAAGCTCACCAAGAAAAACTTTCTTAGTAGGAAATCACAAAGTGAATTGCTAGAGACCCAATGTTATTTGACAAACTCATAGAAGCATAAAGAGAATTGTTAGAGACTCAATATGTTCTATACTCAAATCCCAATCTCAAAACTCAACTCAAATCAACTCAGCTCAATCTCAATCTCAAATATGAAAACTCAACTCAATATCTGAAATGTATAGGATAGAATGTTTTCTTTCAAGAACATGAAACCCCAAAAATTGCCAACAATGCAAAGAATCACATAACAATGATACTCATGTTCTTTTCACCATCAATTAGGGTTTCAAAAATAATGCTCATCAAACAAGGTTTAGTCAACCAACACCATTCAACTCAACATCAACCTTTAAGCATTCAACCAATCATCACAAGAAAAGGAAACAAGTAGAAATCCTTTTCCCTCCAAATATATTTGAACAAAACAACCACCAACACAATATCACCAAATGCAAAGAATAACTTGCTCAAATTAACTCAATGGAGTAAGCCCAATATCATGAATCAAGTAAAGCAATAACTTGATCAAACAACCTCTATTGAAGCAACTCAACCATCAAACTCAAAACAGCCAACCAAGGGTTCCACCAACTCAAAGCAAGTAGCAAGACTCACAAACATAAACCCTAGAGCACAATGCTTCCACTACCTCAAACCAGAATTATGCATTCACCAAAACTCTCATCAAGGATAATAATGCATAAGAAGTCTTCAACAAACCAGAAAATAGGATTTACACCCAACCAAAGGAAACCTAGTTGAAAACATTTTCACTCCAACCTTATTTCATAAAAACATACACCAATCATACTCATAAGTAAAATGTGCCCATACCTTTTTGGAGTAGAAGAAAATTGATCCTTAAAGCTGTCACCACACACAGCCCTCAAAATTCCAACCAAGTTAGGGTTAGAACCAAGATAAATGAGCATATATAAAAACTTTCCTTAATACACCTTTTAGCTCCTCTTCTTTAAAAACAACCACCAAAGAAGCCAAAAACACAACAACCAAAACTTACACCTTATATCTCCATTTTTAAATTTAGCATAGCAAAAGACTAATCTCAAAAATACAACCAAAGAAATATCCCCTTATTTCTCCTATGTCTTTTAAACAATGCTAAACAATGCCAAAAATCATATCAAGAAAATAATCACACCTTATAATGGCTGCCCTTGAAGAATCCGAAATTCATGGCACAAAACACGTTTTAATAAAAACGTGACTAATCCATGCACAGCTCCCTCCGTGGGGATCGAAACGCAGACCTCCACCTACGCAAGGCCCAAATGCAGCCTTTGCTGCCACTAGCCTAGAAGGGGCTTACGAAGTCCAAGACGGACTTCCTTCCACATAAACGGTCAAGCTTTCTGAAAGCTTTTCAAACCACGTGCTCTCCTCTTTCGCAGCGTAAAAAGAACATTCGATCGCAGCCAAACCAATTAATTGCCTTCAATTTTTCAAGAGTTTTAACCTTAGGAACCTTCTCATATTTATAGTACGTGGACTTTAGAACACGTCGGCTGCAAAGAAAAGTAATTTTGAATTTAATCGAAATTTGCTTTCTAAAGGGTTTAAAACCCTTAAAGTATTTTTAATAAATTAAAAATAATTTCTCCCTTAATTAATTAAATAATTAATTAATTAAAACCTTGAAGGGTTTTAAATAATAATTAAATAAATAATAAAGAGAACCTCCATTGGTTTTAATAAAAACCATTGCCAATGGAATCTCTCCGGATTCTCTTAAAAAGATTCTCTTGGAATCTTCCACCTTTGAAGCCAACACATCCTCTTAACATTAATGTCATTTCCTTTTGACATCAATGACAACTCATAGACAAGAAGCTAGGATCTCAAGCCCAAAATTGTCAACTGTAAAATTGATAAAAGGAAAATCATTTGTTGTGTTGGATAGGGATAAATATTTTATCAAGCATAGGAGAAATAAGGTGTTATAAAGTTTATTTGTGATTTGTAATTTTTGAAAGTTAAATCTAGGAGAAATAAGGTGTATAAAGGCTTATTGATATTGTAATGTGTGCTTGAGAAAATTAAATCTTTTGTAAGGAGTTATAAGGTGTTATTATGGTTTGATTTTTTGTTATAATTTTTGTATGGTGAAAATAAAGTTTGAGGGGATTTGATAATTGTTAATATCCTATATTTTGAGAACAAAAGGAGAGTCATTGAGCATCATTTTTATATTTCATTGTGCACATATTTTTGAGAAGAAATTTAATGTTGATGGTTTGAAAGAGAAATATACTAACCAGTTTTGAAGTGGCACTTTGAAAAGGGAATTCTTTTGAGATAGGTTTTTGAGGGCACATCTTCATAAAAGCAAGTTAAGAGGTATGGTGATATTATTCCTTCTTTAAGGTGTTTGGTTGAGCAAATATTTCTGAATTATAAGGTGGAGAAATAAGGATTATATATGTGCATTGTTGGAAATATTTGAGCTAGGGTTTGTGAACAAATCGTGTTTCATTGTTTGAATGAATTTGTGAAGCTTTTGGGCATTTGTTTGAGTGACATTGAATGAGAATGAGTAAGTGCTAGAAACCAGTTTTGTGAAGCAATTTTTGCATTGGACTTGAGTGATATTTGGAAAGAACATATTGTAAAATTTTATTGCATATCATTTTCTATGTGTTATTGAACAAGAATTATATGTAGAATATGTATGAAGTATTGTGATCAAAGTATGTGTTATAAGAAATATTTGAGTATGTGTTATGAGCAATTTTGAGCATGTGTTAGAGCAGAGTTGAGCAGAGACAGTGAGTAGATTAGAGCAAGATTATGAGTTGTTTTGAGTAGGTCTTTTTGAGAAGGCTTGTGAGCAATTCTAAGTAGGATTTATGAGTAGGTTTGAGGTAGACTTATGAGCAGGTGTGAGATAAATTAGTACAGGAAGTTGAACAAATTTGATCAGAATTGTGAGCATATTTTATCAAAATTGAGCAGAATTGAGAGTAGGCTTTGGATCCAACCAAATAAAATGCAATAGAGTTATCTTATAGATAGAGGTCCACAAAATAGATTAGTGGGGATAGATTTCTCCTGTGGATATAGGTCCACTAACTTGAGCATATGGGATTGGTGTCTCCTTTGGACAGAGGTCCATAAAAATTGTAATAGGGATTTGGTTCCCTAGATATTTGTTGAGAAAATTTATAAGAAATATTTTCTCCTTGGACGTAGCCCACATTGGGTGAACCATGTTAAATCCATGATATTATTGTTGTTATCATTTGGATTGAAAAGTAATTTTTTTTATCTTATACTGTTCACCCCCCTCTCATTATAAGCTTACGTTCTTCAATTGGTATCAGAGTAGGTTCCTTCATGAAAAACCTAACGGTTTGAAGGAAGATCCTACAAGAACACACATGACCATATAAAATGGAGAAGAAACAATGGTTGACATGAAAAATGAACTTATTGCTGCTCTTGGAAATTTGGAAAGATTTAGAAAGAAGAATTCAAGTTAGAAGTCTCAAATTCAAGAGGATGAGGAAACAAAGACCAAGCTTCTACAAAATATCATAGACTTAAAGATGAAGGTTGAAGAGGTAAATAAAATTAAAAAATATATGGCTGAACAGTTAAAGGAAAAAGAGTTAGAATGTGAAATATTGGAACTTGGAATTGTCTCTCTAAGAAAGGGAGTTGAATAGTCTAAAGATAAGTTACAACAAAATATAAGGTTAGGGATATAGAAAGATGAGTCAAGCTCCAAAGGAACAAAGATATCAAAGAAAGAAGAGCCCATGACCTATGTTGATAGATTAAAGGGCAAAAGTATCGAGGAAGAAAACAGAGAAACATCATGGAAAAAATTCCATTAAAAAATAGCAAAGGAAGAATCATGCGGCCATATCATTGAAGGCAATCTAACAGATTATAAAATTTCTTCCATGGTTATTGTTTTTCATGTAACAAATATGGTCATAAAGTTGTACATTGCATGGTCCATGTGAGAAATAATGTTGATAGAAATTTCAATTCATTTGCACCTCTCATGGATAACAATATCATCTATTACAAATGTAATAATTTTGGGTACAATACCAAATGGTGTAAAACAGTGTTTCCTGAATCAAGCAAAAAGGAGGATCAGAAGGTTCAAAATAATACAACCTCAAAAGTTTGGACAAAAAAATAGGAACAAGAAAAGGATAAGTCAATGTTGGTACAAATAGATCTTCATGCACAAGATAAAGAAAATCAGTGGTATGTTGATAGTGGTTGTTCAAGTCATATGACAGGTGATAAAAGAAAATTTCTTTCACTTAAAGAAATCAATGGAGAATTGGTAAAATTTAGTGACAATTATTCAACAAAAATTGTTGGAAAAGGGACTTTGAGTTTAGATAATGGAAAATAAAAGACAAAAAATGTATTATATGTTAAGATATTGAAGCACAATTTGCTAAGTGTAAGTCAGCATTGTGATTAGGAGTACACAGTCACCTTTCACCTAGATAGATGTGAGATCAAAAAATCCAAGACAAGAAAGCTTATTGCAAATGCTAGTAGAACTACAAATAATCTCTACATGTTGCTTGAAATTAAAGAAGAAAAATATTTTTTTATCATGAGAGGATGAGAGTTGGTTATGGCATAGAATAATGGTTCATCTAAACTTTGAAAACATATTGAAAATAAGCAACAAACAAGCAGTCAAAGAGTTACCCAGGATAAAAATATCCCAAAGCATAATTTGTGCGCAATGTCAGTGTGGTAAGCAAACAAGAACAAGTTTCAAGTTAAAATAATTTTCTTCATCTGAACCATTGAAACTAGTTCACACTGATTTATGTGGTCCTATAAGGATAGAGAGTTTACAAGGTGAAATTTACTTCATGCTATTTGTAGATGATTTCTCCATAATGACGTAGGTGGCATTCTTAAAATAAAATTCAGAAGCTTTTAAGAAGTTCAAGGAATTCAAGGTCTTAGTCGAAAATGAAGTAGGTAAAAATATCAAGTTTCTAAGATCAGATAGAGGAGGAGAATTTACTTTAGGTGAATTCATAGAATCTTATGAACAACATGAAATCAAAAGAGAATACTCAATAAAAAGGACTCCACAACAAAATGGAGTAGTTGAAATAAAAAATAGAATTATTGAGAATATGACGAGAGCTATGCTAAGTGAGTCTAATATTTCAAATGGTTTTTTGAGAGAGGTAGTTCATACAACTATCTATATCATAAATAGAGCTCAAGTAAGAGTAAATAATCATAAAATCCCATATGAGCTTTGGAAGGAAAGACCAGCTACTGTAAATTATTTAGAGTTTTTGGAAGCAAATGCTACATTATATGATAAGAGAAAAAATTGGGCAAGTTTGATTCAAGGTGAAATGAGGGTATCTTCCTTGGCTATTCCATTAAGAGCAAAGCCTATAAATACTATAATAAAAGGACATGTTGTGGCTGATCCACAACACACCCCAAAATTGGGGACCCACCTTTTTTGCATGCTTTCAAAGAAGACCGTAGTGGCCCAGATGCTAAAAAAATCAAAGGAAGAGCAAAATACAACATAAGGAAAAAGTGTCACGATATCGCGACGTGTTGCTGCTAAGAAAAAGAAAGTGTCATGATATCACGACGTGTTGCTGCTAAGAAAAAGAAAGTGTCACGATATCACGACGTGTTGCTGCTAAGAAAAAGAAAGTGTCGCGATATCACGACAGGTCACGTTTTGCTCAGACAAGCGAAGTGTAGTGGAATGGAAAAGTGTCACGATTTCATGACATGTCACGTTTTCACGACCAAGAGTAACAAAATGCAGTAGGATGAGAAAATGTCACGATTTCACGACATGTTATGAAATCGCGGTTCAAAGAGGTCAGAGAGAAGCAAGATGAAGAAAATGTCGCGATATCGCGACATGTCTCATTTTCGGAGGAGGGTAAAGCACCAAGATAGAAAAATGTCATGATATCGCGACATGTCATGTTTTCAGCATGAAACATGGTTAAAGCAGCGAGAAGAAGTGTGAGAAAATGTCACGATATCGTGACATGTCATGAAATCACGGTTCATAGAGGAGAGAGAATATAAGGAAAATTGTCGTGATATCGTGACATGTCAGGTTTTTGTGACAAAAAGCAACGAGATGGTATGGAATGAAAAAGTGTCACGATTTCGCAATAGAAAGTAGCGAGATGGTACAGAATGAAAAAGTGTCATGATTTTGTGATATGAAAGCAATGAGATGGTACGGAATGAAAAAGTGTCATGATTTCATGACAGAAAGCAGCGAGATGGTACGAAATGAGAAAAGTGTCATGATTTTATGACAGAAAGTAGCGAGATGGTACAGAATGAAAAAGTGTCACGATTTCATGACATGTCAGTTGTTAAGTGCAGCAAGATAGGAAAGAGAAAAATGTCATGATTTCGTGACAGGAGAGAAAATGCGATAGGTTGCATCTATGCGGCCCGAAAGAGAAAAATGTCACGATATCGTGACATGTCTCATTTTTGTGGTGCTTGAAGACGAATAAAGCTGCGGGTATAAAAATGTCATGATATCGCGACATGTCTTGTTTTCGCGATACAGGTGGAAGAACAAAGCTGCAGATAGAAAATGTCACGATATCGTGACATACTATTTTTGTCATGATTCATAGCGGGCCATTATAGAACATGCAGAAAAGCACAGAACATGTGGCATGAAGATGTCAGGGCTATGATAATGCTTCAGGATCGATAGTTATAGTTCATAGAGAAGATCAAACGTTTCGACGTCGAGCAGAAAGTCAAAAATGATGAAGAGGCAGGGAAGATGAAATGAAGGGACCTGGGAGATGAAGCGAAGCGTCATAGAGCGAAACAGAGAGCATGGCTAGAAAGTTTAAAAGCAGAAGCACAGATTGGTACAAGGGTCGAAAACCGCTGCGGGTAGAGTTGCAGAGCTGAGGGTGATAAGCCATTCTGGGCCTGCTTTTGGAGCGTTTTCCTCCACTTGTTTTGGTTTTGGTAAAACTGGAAACATTCTGTCATTGTAAACTGATACATTCTTTTTAATACAAAATTACAGAGAGTTGCATCTCATGGGCAAGAAAGAAGGAGTTATTTTCTGCATGCAAGATTGAATGTTTATCTTTCCCCTTTCAGATTTTTAGGCTTATAGGTGAAGTTTAATGCAAGTTCTCTTGGTTGCTTCATGCGAATGTCTAAATCTGAAAACCATAGTTAAAACCCTAGAAACCAACACCTAGCTTATCTGGATTGTGCGAGTTTTGCAGGTTCAATAGGTTAGGTTGTATGCAGAAAACCTCATTATCTTCGATTTTGTCAAATAGGATCGTAGCACTCTGAATGTACTTTAATTTTAGTTTCTTTACATTTTATTTTCATTTCTTTTATTCTTTGCACTTTTATTTTCTCGAAAGTCTAACTTTAGTTTAATTTACAGTCATTGAAATAAAATACTTGAAAATATACCAAAGTCAAAATAAAATAGTTTCATCATTAATTAAATTCATTAAATGAACAATCATTGAAGTGTCAAATAAAATAAACCAATTGTGCCCCTTGTTTACGAGTTACTTGCAATCACTAAGGTATTCCAAGCATTCAAATTGAACAATATTATTTGTACAAAATGCTAACATAGCGGAGACCTTGGAGAAGTTACTTGTTTAATTTCTTTGCAAGAGGGGATTTGGAACCCAAATCCTATTGGAGAGTGTGTTTTCACAATCGGGTGAAAATACCACTCAACATATTGGCGCTAGAAGGAGGGCCGAATTGGTTTACTTTATTTTGATTTTCATATAGAAGTAATGTGTTTTTTGATTCGATTTTGAAATTATTTCTTAAATCTCATTAACGACTAAACCGCAACATTTTTTTTGTGTTGCAGGTTTTCTTGGAGATATCGAGAGTTTCATCAGCAGGCTGGACCCACCGCGTCGTATCGCGACTAGGTCCCAAACAACTGGGGAAACCATATTCCATGACCTTACACTCACTTGTACTCCAAAAAATAAAACCAAGCAAGCTGTAAACCTACCAGATAGCCTTGTCACAAAAGATCTTTCTGCTTCAGGAACATCGAGCGGACCTACACCGGTGGTATCAATTACCACTAGCGTACCTATCATCAATACCATTTCCACCACTCTTGTAGGGTTGTCCTCATCAATTCTGAGTCAAATGGCCCAACCTCCAATAGCTCCTTGGTATGGAGCTAATAATATCCCTTTGAATATTGCAGGGGATATCCATGAAATCCCTAAGAACATAGAAATATTCTTGCCCAAATATAAACCAGATGGCCCAAGGACTGCAGAGGAGCATATCCAAGCCTATAGGGATGTTTTGATAAGGTTGCAAGTCCAACATGAAGATGTGGCTTGCAGACTTTTTCCCATGAGCCTAGATCCAGTAGCCTATGAATGGTATATATGCCTACCTACTGGTTCGATCACTTCATGGACACAAATGGAGAATGCCTTTGTCAATCAGTTTAGGTCACCTTTGGATCCCGCAACCATCTACAATCAATTTATTACATGCAAAAGGGGCCAGGGTGAACCAATCAGAACCTTTAATCAGAGATTCCAAAAATGTTATAATAGAGCAGTTCGACATTTTGCCATAGACCCCGCAGTAGCTTTACAAATCTATTTTGGGGCATTGGATCCGATGACAGCGATGTTTGCCAGGAGAAATCCTCAAGTCACCATGCTCGCCTTAGCTTACAATGAAGCTATGACCATCGAGCAGCAAATGACACCACAGGGCTATGGGTTTCCCCAGATGCCTATGATGGGACAATATGCTCCATATGGTCAAGCTCCCATGGTAAATCAGATCATGGCACCGCAAATGCCAAACATGAATTCTTTCCCATATCAACAACCATATCCACCAGCACCTGCCTATGCACCCATTCCGATCCAACCGATCACATCCATTCCACCCGTTCTCGCATTTTTGCAAAATAGTCAATCGACTATGCAAGGAACCAGCCAGGTTAATTCTCAGGCTATAGTTCCTTTCCCAAATCCAACTCCGATCCAAAGTGTAAATCCATATATGAATCAAATTCCTCAAAATCTGACTCAAATGTTAAATCAAGATCCCACGAATTATGCAAACCCAACGGGAACTAACAATAATGTAGCTCCACCGAAAGAGATTTATTCGGATGTTGAAGAGCTCAAGAAGATAGTTCATAAACTGAGTAATGACATGGTTCAAAAATAGAAGTATGAGTCCCATGCCCCTCACTCAAATCAAAATTTTAACAATAGAGGGAGACATTGGAACACAAAGCCAAACAATGGAGGAGTACCTGCCCCTATTGCCAATCAACTAGATACTTCTACAGGACCCAGTCAATCCAGTTCCCTTTTGAATCTTTCCGATTTTGCATGGGAAAAGGGGTGCAGATTGCACAATACAAAAGAGCACAATGAGAGGAATTGTCCTGAAATCGCTAGATACACTCATTGTCTCCAAGCCCAAGTAGATGACCTAGAACTTGTGCCAAATGAGGATCCACCCCAACATCAAGATGATAACATTATGGTGGTGGAAACTTTATACCGTCAAGAAGGTGAAAGTGAGGAAGAAGAAGATGAAATTTTGGAACAGGAGGTGCAAGCTTTTCGAGAGTTTAGAAAGGGGAATCACGGATATCATTTGAGAAGTAAATCTAAAGCCCCTAAAACATCATCAACACCACCAAATAACTCTATCCTTCCTCCGGATACTAAGGCAGATAATAATCCTCCTCCTCCACTTAGAAGAGAAATGTCTAATGACACGTAGAAGACAGTCAAATTTGAAAAATCAAACTATGACATAGTGGAGGATCTAAAGAAGTCCAAATCAAGCCTTTCATTCTTAGAAGCGGCCAGATTGCCTGGCCAAAAAGAAGCATTGATAAAGGCTCTAAACTCACCTAATCAAGTGTGGAAGGGAAAGGAAGTTGAGTCCCATTTGATTTTACAAAAGGAGAGACGGGATGTCCCGCCATTCTTATTGACTCTAAGAATTGCTGGTAAGAATTTGCATAATTGTTTGGTGGACACGGGTGCCACGAGCAATCTCATGCCTTCAGAGATATGTCAAATGCTAGGTCTACAGCCTGTTTCATCCAAATGCAAGGTTTTGCAATTGGACCGATCTGAGGTAAATGTGGTAGGGACCCTATATGATGTCAAAATTCAACTAAATTCTGAACCCAGGGTCCAACAAGTGGTCGACATTCTGGTTGTTAATATCCCAAGTAGATATGGAATGCTACTTGCAAGGGATTGGATGAAAACTTTGAACGGCTATTTTTCAACCGATTGCTCACATATGTGGCTACCCTGGAAAGGAATCGCGAATCAAATCAGAGTAGAAAATGAACCGAGGCTTAAGGAAATCATAACAAAATTTAATAAGCCAAATGAAGTTCAGTATTCTGAACCAGAGTTGGGGGTTTATGCATTTGATGTTGAAGAAGCTACCGAAGAGCCTAAAAGGGAAACATTTCATGGTAGCTCTCTTGAGGGAAATAATTTCATATGGTTGCTTAGGTTTGATGGATCCAAATCCAAACAGGGAGCAGGAGCCGGAGTCGAGCTCACTTGCCCGGGAAGTAAACCATTATTGGCTGCTTATAGACTGCAATTTCCTTGCACGAACAACATGGCAGAATATGAAGCACTGATTTTTGGTTTACAACTGGCGTTGAGCAAAAAGGTTAAATGCTTGAAAGTATTGGGAGATTCTGAACTGGTAGTCAAACAGATTAAAGGACAATATACATGCCACGATAAGAGACTGAGCCTTTATAGAACTAGGGTAATGGACCTCATTGAGGAATTCGACGCTTTCAATATAGCCCTTATTTCTAGAAAAGGAAATCGCATAGCAGATTCTCTTGCAGTCATCGCAGGCATGTTAAATCCAGTTGATATAAAAAGGTGTAAAAATTTCTCCATCGAATTAGTTCCTTGTCCATCGATACCTGATAATGTCAAGAATTTCCAAGTTTTTGAAAACGATAGACACATATTCAAATTTGTCATGAACTCAGGTATTTTTGAAAACCAGGTGATTGATGAGGAGCAAAGATGGCAAGAAGAAGCAGAAAACGAAAGTGAAACTACATGTCAATCCAACAAAATACCTAAAGACATAGTTTCATTGGAGAAAATGTTCGATATGGGATACAAGGCCAGAAAAGAAAAAAAGGTTCCACTCCCCAAAGATGCATGTGATCTAATTAATCTAGGGAGTGCAGACAATCCACGGGAAGTGTACATCGCAAAGGCATGTAAAGCTGAAGAAAGAGAAAATATAATACATGCACTAAAACACTACGTGGATTGCATTGCTTGGAATTATAACGAATTGAAAACATACAACCAAAATGTCATTACACATACCATCCCTCTAAAGCCGGACTCCAAGCCTTTCAGACAAAGACAACGAGTTGTTAACCCGCTATTGGAGCCCTTAATAGAAAAGGAGGTCAAGAGATTATTGGAAGCAAAGATTATTTTTCCTGTTAGGCACTCAACCTGGGTTGCTAACCTCGTTCCAGTAAGAAAGAAGAGCGGAGAGATTAGGCTATGTATAGATTTTCGAAATCTTAACAAGGCCTCTCAAAAGGATAACTATCCATTGCCATCCATTGATGAAATTTTACAAACAATGAATGGATCTGAAATGATGTCTTTTCTTGATGGATATTCTGGATATAACCAAATTCTTATTCATCCCAATGACAGGATGAAAACAGCCTTCACAACCAAATGGGGGACATTTGCCTACAGAAGAATGTCGTTTGGACTGTTAAATGTTGGTGCAACATTTCAACGCGCCATGGACTATGCATTCAAAGGGCTTATAGGCAAGTGTATCATTGTGTATGTGGATGATATTCAAGTATTTTCAAAGAAAAGAGAAGACCATGTCAAGGATTTGAAAAAGGTTCTTCAAAGATGCAGAGAGCATGGAATTTCTTTAAATCCCAAAAAATGCATCTTTGGAGTAATAGGAAGACTACTTGGTCACATCATTTCAAAAGAAGGTATATCCATTGACCCAGAAAGGATAGAAGCTATCCAAAACTTGCCTCTCCCGGGTAGTAAAAAGGAGTTGAGATCTTTCTTCGGGCAAATTAATTTTGTGAGGAAGTTTATTTCAAGCTTCGCTTGAGATAGCCAAACCTTTGAACAAGATGCTCAAGAAGGATGTAGATGTCAGATGGAACGAGGAAAGTAGGGTGGCCTTTCAAAACATTAAGGATGCCATTTCCAGAGCCCCCGCCCTCATAAGTCCAAACTATGCTAAACCTTTCTATATTTATGCTTTCGCATCGGAACACTCTTTTGCGAGTGTCTTGACCCAAAAAGGTGAGGATAGCATAGAAAATCCCATAGCATTTTTAAGTGCTCCTTTAAAAGATGCTCAATTGAGGTATTCTATCCTCGATAAGCAGATGTACGCACTCTTTAAAACGGTAAAAAAAATTTGACATTACATTGTGCACAGCAGAGTTTTTGCCATTGTGCCTGACCCTGCTATCAAAACTATGTTTTTACAGAACGAGCTAGGTGAGAAAAGAGGTAAATGGATTTCTACTATCCAAGAATTTGATCTTGAAATCCAACCCATGAAACTAGTTCGAGGACAGGGACTTGTGAAGACGATTGCTGAGAATAATCCACAAACGACATGCCAATATTCAAATGCAGAATACATTTCTAAAGATGACTGGTATGTTGACATTGTACATTTTCTATTAAATGGTAAGTGCCCATCCAATTTGAATTCCACTCAAAGAAGGGCTTTAAGACTTAAATCTGTTAATTATCTGATTAGATCTGGTGTTCTGTACAGGAAAAATCATGAGGGGATCTACTTGAGATGCCTGAATAAAGAAGAAGCTGCCAAGGTTCTACAAGAATTTCATGGGAAATATGGAACTGGCCATGGTGCGGCAAATGCTACAGCGCATCAAATCCTGAGAGCGAGGATACTATTGGCCTCACATTTTTAAAGATGCACACGCTCATGTACGATCTTGCCACATTTGTCAAGTAGCTGCCAACAGAGAAAGAAATGCAGCCATGCCATTACAACCTGTAGTTGAGATGAGACCATTTGCACAATGGGGATTAGATTTCATTGGGGTTATTAACCCAAATTCTTTTGATTCCCATAAATTCATACTAACAGCTACAGATTATTGTACAAGGTGGACAGAAGCAGTTCCTACAAAACATGCCACTACAGATGTAATAAAATTCCTTGAGGATCACATCATAACAAGATTCGGAATGCCCGATTCTATCGTTAGTGATAATGGTAAAGCTTTTGTTTCCACGCAATTTGCAGATTGGGCATACGACAATAAAGTGAGTTTAAAATTTGCATCTAATTATTACCCTCAAGGAAATGGTTTGGCCGAATCCTCAAACAAAAATTTGTTGAATATCATTAAGAAATTATTGGAAAGGAACCCTCGAGATTGGCACAGCCAGTTAAAGTTTGCTCTTTGGGCAGATAGGACCAAAATAAAAGACTCAATAGGAAACACACCCTATCATTTGGTCTATGGACAAGACCCAATATTTCCTGCAAACTTGAAGCTGCAAACCCTACATTTCATGCAAGAATACTTGGGAACAAATAACCACACTGAAGCCAGACTAAGTCATTTACTGCACCTCGATGAAAAAAGGGAGGAAGCCATGATTCACATGAGTAAACACCAAGAGGTTGTTAAAATATGGTTTGACAGAAGAGCTAAAATTAAGTCCTTCAGAATTTCAGATTTGGTCTTACTGTGGGATAAAAGACATGAAGAAAAGGGGAATCATCAAAAATTTGATTGTCTTTGGTTAGGCCCTTATCAGATTTCAGAAATTCTAGGGAAAAATACCTTCAGGTTGAGAACTTTAGAAGGGAAGGATCTGACGTTACCAGTTAATGGGCATGTTTTAAAGCACTATTTTAGCCCTTAAGTCATAGGAGATTGATATTATATTTTTCGGTTTTGGTATAGATTTTCAAATTTTGTTTTTTTTTAGGATTGCTAGTCTAGTTAGGATTTAAGTTGTGTGTTTGATTTCATTTGACATGTTTGGTTTGTTTATATATAAAAAAAAAAAAGAAGGAAAAAATTGAGATGTCAACTTATGCCTAAGATCAGGAGAATATGAAACATTGGAATTGTGTTGTAGAAAGCTCCACAAGTAACACAAACATTTTAAATAATATCGTTTGAATCTTGTGATGCATGAAGTTGTCAGTTTTACACATTATGGTAAAGTAGATGATATATTCCATCCGCATTTCAAAAGAAGCAATGCATTCATATCTCATGTCACATTCCACATTGCATATACATGTCATCTCAGTTACATCTTCATTTCATGTGCAATCATTGAGAAGGTGTCGAATCCTCTTAGGGTTATTACATAACATATATTAAAAGGATCCTAAGGTTGGGAACCGATGCCCGAACTATCTTGAACCAAGCACGTTCTACGCATATTAAAGAGAATCTTGAGCAAAATGGTCAAAACCATACTTGGAAGAAAAGGTGAGGCGAAAGGAATATTTCATGTCTGTCCTATCATGCAACATAATCCTTAAAATAGTGGTTTTTACCACTCCCATAATGCTTAAAGCCTAAAATCAGAGTAGTAAGGATAGGGTTAAATCCTCATCTCGCTTAGGTTGAGGATCCAATTCCCCAAAGCTCTGATTTGACCTTCATGGAGTAGTAAGGATAGGGCATAATTCTCATCTCACCTAGGTTGAGAATCCGATTCCCCAAAGCTTCCATCTTTCATTTTATCATAAAACTTGGATGGGAAGGATCGTACTACATGTCCTCTACAAAGGATGGGTAGTCATCCCAAAAGTCCAAGATGTGTTGTCAAGAAACAAAAATAAAATTAATATTTTCCATATTTCATTTTATCATCTTGGATTGGAAGGATCGTACTACATGTCCCTAGCAAAGGATGGGTAGTCATCCCCAAGGTCCAAGAAATAAAAATAAAATTAATATTTTCCATTTCATCTTAATATTGGATTGGAGGGATCGTACTACATGTCCCTAGCAAGGATGGGTAGTCATCCCAAAGGTCCAAGAAATAAAAAAAAAAGAGAGAAGAGAATGAATGAAGCCAAATCATGGATTATGGGGTTAAGTATGCTCATGCGTGGCAACATGTCTTGTCTAAAAGCAAGACCACTGATTGCTCAAACAGATAGGCTAGCTTGACAGTTTCATCCATAACAGGTTAAATCATTTTGTTCAAGATGAGGTAATGAACTCCAGATCAGAGTAGTAAGGATAGGGTTAAATTCCCATCTCGCTTAGGTTGGGAATCCTATTCCCCAAAGCTCTGATCTCACTTACACTTGCACATGGGTTCAAGATGGTAGTGACACATAACCAACTTTGGGATCTAGTAAATTAATTCAGTATACATATATTTTTGGTCCTAAGAGGGTTTGACAGTTTTAATATGTTTGTTCATGATATTAGAAGGTTTGAGCCTTTGTAAAGTAGGTTGTTATATCTCTAGCATCTTCATCATACATCAAATCTCGCACAAATCATTCATAGCCTTGCATACAAATCATAAGTGAAACTGACAATGGAATGTTGATCAAGTTCAAGCGATAGGGAATGAAAACACATTGCACACACCGAGCTGATACTTAATGATTCTGATGTTTCATGTATTTCTGATCTATCGGTATTTGTTTATCTTTTATGTGCTTGATGCCTCGTATCTAAGCTTGTATATTTCAGGTTGGGTTCTCACCAAAATGCTCGAGGAGCATTTGACAGTAGAGTCACCATTTGTTGTGGCTGATCCACAACACACCCCAAAATTGGGGACCCACCTTTTTTGCATGCTTTCAAAGAAGACCGCAGTGGCCCAGATGCTAAAAAAATCAAAGGAAGAGCAAAATACAACATAAGGAAAAAGTGTCATGATATCGCGACGTGTTGCTCTGTCACGGCTAAGAAAAAAAAGTGTCGCGATATCATGACGTGTTGCTGCTAAGAAAAAAAAGCATCATGATATCGACGTGTTGCTCTAAGAAAAGAAAGTGTCGCGATATCGCGACGTGTTGCTGCTAAGAAAAAGAAAGTGTCACGATATCGCGATAGGTCACGTTTTCGTGGCTCAGACAAGCGAAGTGCAGTGGAACGAAAAAGTGTCACGATTTCATGACATGTCACGTTTTCGGCCAAGAGTAACAAAATGCAGCAGGATGAGAAAATGTCACGATTTCACGACATGTTGTGAAATCGCGGTTCATAGAGGAGAGAGAAAGAAAGATGAGAAAATGTCATGATATCGCGACATGTCTCATTTAGAGTGATGGGAAAGCACCAAGATTGAAAAGATAATGTCATGATATCGCGACTTGTCATGAAATCGCGGTTAAAGCAAGAGAGAAGAAGAGTGAAAAAGTGTCATGATATCGTGACATGTCTGAAATCGCGATCATAGAGGAGAGAGAAATAAGGAAATTGTCACGATATCGCGACATGTCATGTTTTCATGAGAAGGAGAGATGGTACGGAATGAAAAAGTGTCACGATTTCATGACATGAAAGCAACGAGATGGTACGGAATGAGAAAAGTGTCATGATTTCATGATAGAAAGTAGCGAGATGGTACGAAATGAAAGTGTCACGATTTCATGACAAAAAGCAGTGAGATGGTACGAATGAGAAAAGTGTCATGATTTCATGACAGAAAGCAAAAGATGGTACGGAATGAAAAAGTGTCATGATTTATGATAGAAAGAGATAGGAAAGAATGAAAAAGTGTCATGATTTCATGATAGGTTAGTGCTAAGTACAAACGAAAGAGAAAAACGTCGTGATTTCATGACAGGTTGCATCTACGCGGCCCAAAAGAGAAAAATGTCATGATATCATGACATGTCTCATTTTCGTGGTGCTTGAAGATGAATAAAGCTACGGGTATAAAAATGTCACGATATCATGACATGTCTTGTTTTCGCGATACAGGTGGAAGAACAAAGCTGCAGATAGAAAATGTCGCGATATCGCGACATACTATTTTTTGTCGCGATTCACAGCGGGCCATTATAGAACATGCAAAAAAGCACAGAACACGTGGCACGAAGATGTCAGGGCTATGATAACACTTTAGGATCGACAGTTACAGTTCACAGAGAAGATCAAACGTTTCGACGTCGAGCAGAAAGTCAAAAATGATGAAGAGGCGAGGAAGATGAAATGAAGGGACCTAGGAGATGAAACGAAGCATTGCAGAGTGAAACAGAGAGCATGGCCAGAAAGTTTAAAAGCAGAAGCACAGATTGGTACAAGGGTCGAAAACCGCTGCAAGCAGAGTTGCAGAGCTGAGGGTGATAAGCCATTCTGGGCCTGCTTTTGGAGCGTTTTCCTCCACTTGTTCTGGTTTTGTCAAAACTGGAAACATTCTGTCATTGTAAACTGATACATTCTTTTTAATACAGAATTACAGAGAGTTGCATCTCATGGGCAAGAAAGAAGGAGTTATTTTTTGCATGCAAGATTGAATGTTTATCTTTCCCCTTTCAGATTTTTAGGCTTATAGGTGAAGTTTAATGCAAGTTCTCTTGGTTGCTTCATGCGAATGTCTAAATCTGAAAACCATAGTTAAAACCCTAGAAACCAGCACCTAGCTTATCTGGATTGTGCAAGTTTTGCAGGTTCAATAGGTTAGGTTGTATGCAGAAAACCTCATTATCTTCGGTTTTGTCAAATAGGATCGTAGCACTCTGAATGTACTTTAGTTTTAGTTTCTTTACATTTTATTTTCATTTCTTTTTTTGCACTTTTATTTTCCCAAAAATCTAACTTTAGTCAAATTTACAGTCATTGAAATAAAATACTTGAAAATCTACCAAAATCTAAAAAAAAAATAGTTTTATCATTGATTCACTTCGAATTCATTATCAAAGAACAATCATTAAAGTGTCAAATAAAATAAACCAGTTGTGCCCCTTGTTTACGAGTTACTTGCAATCACTAAGGTATTCCAAGCATTCAAATTGAACAATATTATTTGTGCAAAATGCTAACATAGCGGAGACCTTGGAGAAGTTACTTGTTTAATTTCTTTGCAAGAGGGGATTTGGAACCCAAATCCTATTGGAGAGTGTGTTTTCACAATCGGGTGAAAATACCACTCAACAGGACATATACAATTATGGAAAGTAAAAATCTAATAGTTGATGAACAAATAGGGTCAATAGAACTAGCTCAAGAAATTGTATATCAAGAAGAAGAGAGTTGCCAAGAATAAGTAGGTGAAGGATCAAAAGAAGATGAAACACAAAGAACACCACCTAAGACACCATCCAAGTATATGCAAAAGAATCATCCAAGAGACCTGATTATTAGGAATCCAAATGAAATACAAACAAGGATGAAGATATTAGAAACATGTGAACACGTAAATATTTCTTTGCTATCTAAAATCGAGCCCAATGATTTCAATGAGGTAAGAGAATATAAATTTTGGGTCAAGGCAATGGATGAAGAGTTGGATCAAATAGGAAAAAGTGAGACTTCGAAACTTGTCCCACGACCAAAAGACAATAATATAATTGGCACTAAATGGGTTTAAAAAAATAAATTAAAAGAAGTTGGTAGGGTAGTCAAAAACAAAGAAATAATAGTATGCAAAGGTTATGCATAGGTTGAAGGGATTGATTTTGATGAAACATTTGCTCCTATTGCACGACTTGAGGCCATAAGAATATTTTTAGCATTCTCAAGTTTCAAAAACTTCAAAGTATATCAAATGGATGTAAAATGAGCTTTTCTCAATGGTTTCTTAGAAGAAGAGGTCTACATTGAGCATCCTGAGGGGTTCAGCCTGACTGATAAGCTAGATTATATATGCAAATTAAATAAGTCTATTTATGGACTAAAGTAAGCCCCTAGGGCTTGGTATTCAAGGTTGGATAAGCATCTTCAGGAACATGGTTTAAGAAAAATAATAGTTGACAGTAATTTATACATCAAGAAATGAAGGAAATGACTTATTGATTGTGGTGGTCTATGTGGTTGATATCATTTTTAGAGGCAGTAATGATAAGATGTGTCAAAATTTTACAAAGTGTATGAAAAATGAATTTGAAATGTCAATGCTTGGTGAGTTTTCCTTATTCCTTGGATTAAATATTTCATAATTATAAAAAGGTATATTTCTCTTATAAACCAAGTATACAAAAGAAATGTTGAAAAAATTCAGACTGGATGATTGCAAACCAGTGAGTACCCCCATGGTTACAGGATGCAAGTTGAGTAAAGATGATGAATCTCCCAAGGCAAATCATACATTGTGTAGATCTATGGTAAGAAGTTTACTATATGTCATAGCTAAAAGACCAGATATAATGTAAGTAGTGGGACTAGTGGCAATATTTCAAGCAGCACCAAAGGAAACACATGTACTGGTAGTAAGGAGAATTCTCAGGTATTTAAATAGAACTATGGAATTTGGACTTTGGTATCCCAGAAGTAACAACTTCACTCTCACAACATATACATATGCAGATTGGAAAGGCAGTATTGATGATAGGAAGAGCACAAGTGGAGGAGTATTCTTTCTTCGAGATTGTTTAGTTTCTTGGCTAAGCAAGAAACAAGCATCGGTATCCTTATCCACGATAGAGGTAGAGTACATTGCAATAGTTGCTTGTTGTACACAAGTATTATGGATGAAGTAAACTTTAAAATATTTTAAAATAGAGCATGATCATCCCATATCCATACTTTGTGATAATACAAGTGCCATAAACATTTCAAAGAATCCAGTGATGCATTCAAGGACCAAAAACATTCCAATAAAATATCATTTTTTGAGAGAGTAGGTGATGGATTAGCAAGTCAAATTAGAATATGTTACTACAAAGGAACATATTGTGGACATATTTACTAAGCCACTTCCAAAATAAACTTTTGAGTATCTTAGAGGAAAGTTGGGAGTAGTCTTACTCCCACCCCAAAATTGATCACCTCAAGGAGAGGAGGTGGTGAGGGGGTTGAGATAAGAGTCATATTTTTAACCCCAAAGGAGCCCTTTGCCATTTATGTCAAAGGGGGAGAGTTTCAGTAAGGGAGATATATTTCAGTAAGGGAGAGAGAATTCAATGAGGAGCAGCCTCTCAGGGGGAGAAGTTTTGGAACTCAATGGTAGAAAAAGAAAATATTTTAGAAGGGTTAGCCAATGACAAAGGGGAATATTGTTGGAAATATTGAGCATATTGTTGTCATTGATGTCAAAGAGTACATAAGGCAAAAATATGTTGATGAGAAAAATGAAATGGTTATCAAGGCATTATATATATCTAAGATATTTTTCTAAGAGAAAGGTTATAATATTTAAATGAAAATTTAAATATTATAAAGGAGGCAAAAATATTTAAAAGATAAAATTATTTCTATACTCCAAGGTTTCAAATATTAACATTATAATATTTTAATATTATAATATAAAGGGTTCAAAGTAAAAAAAAAAAAAGGTGCCAAAATTTTTGAAGGAAATATTAATATTCCCTACCCCATAAAAACACCAACATTCTTTCATGCCCATCAAAGCATATATAAAAGGGTTTATTTTATTTCATATGAGGAGGTGTTCGATTGGAGAGCGAAGTTTGAAAATCTGTTTTGTGCATCGAAATAGGGAAAAGACAACACAGACAGATAAAGGGACAAAAGGACAAAGTGTTGATTTTCTAATCCCATGATGGTGGCTAGCCCAGTTGGTCACTAGGCTAGCGCTAAGGTGTTGGAAGGGAGGAGATTGCAGGTTCGACTCATAGGAACTTTTACAAGGAAAATAATGTAGAGTGTTTTGATTGGTCCATGGAGGAGGAGATAAAAGAAACTTATTGCGAGTCACATTTTAAGCTGGTGGCTGGTCCAACTGGTCGCTAGGCTAGTGCTAAGGTTCTGGTAGGAAGGAAGTCACGGGTTCAAATCTCGTGGGTACAATTTTGCAAGGCAGAACACAAAACTTATTTTGGCTGAGGAAGGGAATAAGAGGAAGTTGTTGCACATTATATTTCAAGTAGGTGAATAGCCCAACTAGTCGCTAGGCTAGCACTAAGGCATTGGTAGGTAGGAAGACACAGGTTCAAATCTTGTGGTCACTATTTTTTGCAAGGCATAAAGGAAGACTTATTTGTGTGGCAGTTTAATCAAAGGTATGAGGACAAAAAAATTTATATTATAAAATTGATAAAAGGAAAATCATTTTTTGTGTTGGATAGGGACAAATATTTTATCAAGCATAGGAGAAATAAGGTGTTATAAAGTTTATTTGTGATTTGTAATTTTTGAAAGTTAAATCTAGGAGAAATAAGGTGTATAAAGGTTTATTGAGATTGTAATGTGTGCTTGAGAAAATTATATCTTGTGTAAGGAGTTATAAGTTGTTATTGTGGTTTGATTTTTGGTTATAATTTTTGTATGGTGAAAAGAAAGTTTGAGGGGATTTGATAATTTTATGTGGACATCATTACATCTAGGCTAATATTTATTAGGCTTAGTTTATTTTATTATTTACTAAAGCCTAAAGTTCTAATTCTAAGTTAGAATATGTGAGTTATAGACTAGGTGTTAGCTTTACTTATTTAATTAAGTACTAAGTCCTAATTCTAGGTGTAATTGAATAATATCTTATTTCAAATTTTAAATGTTGGCACATTTGGACGACATAAGTCTTTGGGTAATATTAGTCTTCTTGTTAGAGTTTGCAAGATCTATTAGTTAGCATATTAGCTTAACTATAGCTTTTGGTTAAGCATATTCTTATTTTAGAAGATTATGGTTGTTAAATGTATTATTTAAAGCCCCTCATGTGAATAATATTACTTAGTGTGTTTTCAATTTAGTTTCCTCGTCATCTGGTATCAGAGCCTGTGATCAGGCTTGGGATAGTTAGCTTGTGGTTTATCTAGGAATCTATAGTTGCATAGGATTAGATGCATAAAATCCTTACAAATTTTCCTCCAAATTCCTTGTTTTAGGTTCCAAAAATACCCGTGTTAGTTTTGTGTAGTGCCCTTTCTTCCATGCACAAAAATTTGACCCCTACTTCTAGTTTCACTCCAAGCAAATGATAGTTAAAACTAAAAATTAATATTAATATTAATTTTTTTATTAATATTAATATTAAAATATTTGTTACATTATAAATTTAGATTACCCTAAATAAGGTATTCGAGTACATTTTTTCCTGACTGATGTCGCAATTGGTAGTTGTGCAAGATATTCACAGTCTAGTTTTTGGTCTCACTTATCGATCGACAGCTGACCACAGGACAACCTGTCAACATTAGCCGACATTCACCAACTGGCGATCAGTAATCGATGGCCAGTACACTAGCATAGCATATCGATGTCCAACTCACCAAGAGGTAAGCTCAAACTGATGATTACCCTTCTCGATATCGATGACCATGCTCAATTGAAGGTTCTAATCATATACCAATTCCGCTCCATCAACATGACCACTTTTTGATCAATTACAAACGCTTGAATCTTCTTCGACTGGTCCACCAGGTCAATGTTTTTGGTGCTTTTCCTAACCAATACTTTATTTGATGGTAGCAGCCTCTGATGTATTCCAATATTATGCTATCTGCTTCATCGATGCTACCCTCTTTGATGTTACCACAAACAACCGATAAGAGTTGATCCATGGAGGCCAGCTTAGATCATTGATATAGTCCCTGATGCTGCCAAAACTCTGATGCCAACTGTCTACCAATGCATTTTTCTGGTGTCTCTCTCCATTTTTGCCACCACCTCTCCTACCAATGATTACACCTCGATGTAGCCCCAACCTATGCAATTCGATGATGATCTTCTGCTTAGAATTTTTGACTCTGTACCTTGGCTAACCAGTTCTAGACACTACCCCCAATGTTGTTCTAATGTTGCACACATGACATAGAAACAGATCAGGCTATAGTCCATTTTTTTATAGGTGAGCTCTTCTTCAACGATGCAGGTTTTTTTAATCATTGTTGTATTTCCCAGTGCATTACAATATTTTCTAGTGCATCGAGCAAATGATGATAGCATCAATTTAATTTTTATTTATCCCACATTTGGGATACGATGGGCACAAAAACAATTTATTAACACTTTCTCATAAGAAATATTACATCCAACAATCACTAGATAGTATTTTTGATGTGCATGCCTTTCGATGCATGTAGGTTTGATGACATCGTGATTTGATAGGTGGTGGATAATTACTAAACATACTTTTGGTTATATGTTTTTTCTATGCAGGTTTTTAATCCCACACTTAGCATGTGGAAGCCTTCAACACCTTTATAAGGCACAAGGTGCGTAAAAGGAAATAGCCAGCCATTGAGGCTAGCTACGTTGATCACTTAGTTGATCATACCATGGACTTTGAAGTGGTCGTTACCTTGCCGCCCGACTACTGTTGAATTTCACATATTGACTCCTATTGACTTCATCGAGCGGCCTTGACTTACCGCCATTTACCTAATTTGGCAAAAAAAAAAAAACCATATTTTTGGTTAAAAAAAATTATTTTTGCTCTAAAAATATTTTTAATCTTTTTTGTTTCCCGAACTTTGGAAAAGCAAAATAAATTAATATTTTTTATTTTTTTTTATTTTTTTTCTTGGCAAAAAGAGCATCACTTTGTAAAAGAGGGATATTATTTTACACTTGTTGGAAAATTTATTTTTGTAATCCCTCTTGTAGAAGGTAAAATTTTGAGAAATTTTGTCATATAGCCTAGGAGAGGCTATTCTTTGTAATCGATCTGGCATACACTAGATCACAAATGGCATCAGACTTGGCTGACCAAATGTTTGCTTTAGCACAAACTGTTGGCAATTTGGCCAACAAAGTGGATGACATTTCAGTCCGCTATGCTCCTAAAGAAAAATCCACTAGAGATGCTAAGGCCCACACAAAATGTGAAGTGAAATTGTATGATGGGTATCAAAACCCCGATGTATTGAATAATTGGATCATGGACATGGAAACCTGGTTTGCATACACAGAAGTTTCTATCAATGATCAAGTTTCTTTTGCTAAACTCAAATTGATTGGGTTAGCAAAACTAGTCATCATGGATAGACAAAAAGACCAAAATCCCATTACCATTTGGGAAGAATTGGTTCAAGCATTGAAGGATTCCTTTTATCCTTCTGATTATGCTAGATAATTGAGAGTAAAATGATGTAGATTACACCAACTTTCTAATATGTCTGTGCAGGAATATGTCTCTTCTTTCAATAGGTTATGCATTTTGCTTTGCATGAAATATCTTGCAGATGAATTGATTGTCAAGTTTACAAGTGGCCTTCAAGAGCACTTGTATAGGGAGCTCAAATATACTCCCTTGGAAACTATTGATGCGGCCTTCAACCATGCATAATTATTCAAAGAAAATTTTACCACTTGAGCACATGAAGCTTATCTTTCTTCAAATTAGTAGCAGTATTCGAAGGCCAAGATGCCTTCCAATTCTTCTCCTTCTTCTTCTCCTAGTTCTTCTTCTTCCTCTTCTCCTCCAAAGTCTTATAATGCAAAGAAATATTGTAATCATTGTAAGAGATATGGACACTTAGAATATGAGTGTTTTAGGAAATAGAAGAACTTACTTGTACAACCTATAGTGGAGGAGCCCCAAAAGGCCCCCATTGTGGTTATGGGAGAAGGGAGAGCATATGATGAATTGAGAGGAAAACTAAACAATATTACACTATTGCATCAAAAAGGTGGTCGTAACTAATTGTTTATCATCAAAGCCCACCTTACACATGACTTCTTTGTGGATTGTATTATCGATAATGGATTCCAAACCAATATGATTGCACAATATGTTGTCGATAGGCTCAAATTACCTATGAAACCACATCCTTGTCCTTATCCATTGGGATGGAAGGATACATATTCTAAATCCTACATCACAAAGACTTGCACTATGTCATTTAAGTTTGGGTCTCATTATGTAGATCGAGTCACCTATGATGTGACTCCCATGGAATACTATGGTCTTATTCTTGGGCAGCCCTATTAGTTTGATAAGAGGGCTATTTATGATGCATACCATAAAACCTACACTTTGCATCATAAGAAGAGGTAATATTGTCTTCATTCTCAGTCATAGACCACACTTATACCTAATTGTTATCTACCAGAGAAGATAGCCCTTGTCTTCAATAGGCCTTGTGACACACTTGCTTCCGCTGCACTGCCTTCTTTCAAGATGGCATCATCATCATATTTTGCTACATTACCTCCTCCTATGAAGGCAAGTTTTTTCATCGACACCTCCTCCTGTTGCTCTAGCTCTTCTTCCACCTTTTTTAGAGTGGCCATATCTATTACCATCTTCATAGGTTCTTATTTTTCAATAGACTACATCGACTCCACAACAGACTATTGGGGCTTCTTCATTGCCTCATCGAGATCCTACATGGATTTATGACAGATGTACCGTGACCTGCAGCTCCAGTATTGATTGTGACTCATGGCCCACATGATCTTGTTCAACAACTTAGTTAGCTTTTGGTAGGAACCTAGGGTTCCTAGCACATAAAATAATAAATAAATAATAAATAGACCTAAAACTAAGAGAATCGCCTTTTGTATTGTCGGGAAGTCCCTTCAATAAATTGTATTATATTTCATATTCATGGATGATTGAATGATAAGTTCTTACAATGTTTTATACCCCTCTAGGGTTATAGGTGAAAGGTTGCAATGCTTCCTAACCCTAATATTATAATAATATAATAAATAATATAATTAATTATTACATTATTTATTATTATATTATTTTATTATTATGACCATAGGATATAATATATTATTATTATTAAGATTATTAATTAATGTTAGGATAGGATCCTAACAACTTTATTTTCAGTGTGTTGTATCTCACCCCTTCACCCCTATTGTAAAAGCATTGGATTCCAATGCTTCTATGGTGGAGAGGGATGATGTGGACATCATTAGATCTAGGCTAATATTTATTAGGCTTAGTTTATTTTATTATTTACTAAAGCCTAAAGTCCTAAGTCTAAGTTAGAATGTGTGAGTTCTAGACTAGGTGTTAGCTTTACTTATTTAATTAAGTATTAAGTCCTAAGTCTAGGTGTGATTGAATAATATCTTATTCCAACTTGTAAATGTCGGCACATTTGGATGGCATAAGTCTTTGGGTAAGATTAGTCTTCTTGTTAGAGTTAGCAAGATCTATTAGTTAGCATCTTAGCTTAACTATAGCTTTTGGTTAAGCATCTTCTTATTTTAGAATATTATTGTTTCTAAATGTATTATTTAAAGTCCCTCATGTGAATAAATATTACTTAGTATATTTTTAATTCAGTTTCGTCATCACAATTGTTAATATCCTATCTTTTGAGAACCAAAGGAGGGTCATTGAACATCATTTTCAGATTTCATTGTGCACATCTTTTTTAGAAGAAATTTAATATTGATGGTTTGAAAGAGAAATCTACTAACCAATTTTGAAGTGGCACTTTGAAAAGGAAATTCTTTTGAGATAGGTTTTTGAGGGCACAACTTCATCAAATCAAGTTAATAGGTATGGTGATATTACTCCTTCTTTAAGGTGTTTGGTTGAGCAAATATTTCTGAATCATAAGGTGGAGAAATAAGGATTATATATGTGCATTGTTGGAAATATTTGAGCTAGTGTTTGTGAAAATATTGTGCTTCATTGTTTGAATGAATTTGTGAAGCTTTTGGGCATTGTTTTGAGTGACATTGAATGTGAATGAGCAAGTGTTAGAAACTAGTTTTGTGAAACAATTTGTGCATTGGACTTGAGTGATATTTAGAAAGAACATATTGTGAAATTGTATTGCATATCATTTTCTATGTGTTCTTGAAAAATAATTCTAGGTAGAATATGTCTGAAGTATTATTATCAAATCATGTGTTATAAGCAAGATTTGAGTATGTGTTAAGAGCAGTTTTGAGCGTGTGTTAGAGAAGAGTTGAGTAGAGACATTGAGCAGATTAGAGAAGGATTGTGAGTTGTTTTGAGTAGGTCTTTTTGAGAAGTCTTGTTAGGGTAAAATAAGGTAGTGTATTGCATTACACTATGTGGGGTTATGCCATAGAAAAGTAAATGTAATAACCCCATGTAGTGTAATGAAATACACTACCTTATTTTACCCTAACATCCCCCCTTTATTTTTTTTGAAAATTTTGAAAAAACTTGTATTAAAACAAAGAACAATTACAATTTGGGAAGAGACACTTCCCAGCAGAAATCAGAGAGAACACATGCTTACAATAGTAAAAGAAGATTTGCAATGGAGCCAAATCTCTTGAACCATTAACTAGCTAACAGGGGGATCGGCATGATCAGTTGATGCAACTAGTCGCGATATCGCGACCCTCTTTCCTTCTTCTCCTTTGGCCGTGAAAATGCAACATGTCACGATATCGCGACACTTTTCTCCTTTGGCCGCGAAAATGCAACATGTCGCGATATCGCGACACTTTTCTCCTTTGGCCGCGAAAATGCAACATGTCGCGATATCGCGACACTTTTCTCCTTTGGCCGCGAAAATGCAACATGTCGCGATATCGCGACACTTTTCTCCTTTGGCCGTGAAAATGCAACATGTCGCGATATCGCGACACTTTTCTCCTTTGTCCACGAAAATGCAACATGTCACGATATCGCGACACTTTTTCTTCCTTTGGCCGCGATGAAGCAACATGTCGCGAAATCGTGACACTTTTTCTCCCTTGGTCGCGATGATGCAACATGTCGCGATATCGCGACACTTTTTCTCCTTTGGCCTTGCCAAAGCAACATGTCGTGAAATCGTGACACTTTTTCTCCTTTGGCCGTGGCGATGCAACATGTCACGATATCGTGACACTTTTTCTCCTTTGGTCGTGACGATGCAACATGTCGCGATATCGTGACACTTTTTCTCCTTTGGCCGTGACGATGCAACATGTCACGAAATCGTGACACCTTTCCTCACTTGGCCGCGATGAGGCAACATGTCACGAAATCATGACAACTTTTCAACCTTGGCCACGATGAAGCAACATGTCACGAAATCGTGACACCTTTCCACCCTTGGCCACGACGAAGCAACATGTCACGAAATCGTGACACTTTTTCTCTTTTGACCGCGATGAAGCAACATGTCACGAAATCGTGACACCTTACCACCCTTGGCCGCGATGAAGCAACATGTCACGAAATCGTGACACCTTTCCACCCTTGGCCATGACGAAGCAACATGTCATGAAATCGTGACACCTTTCCACCCTTGGCCGCGATGAAGCAACATGTCATGAAATCGTGACAACTTTCCTCCCTTGGCCGCGACGGAGCAACAAGTCATGAAATCGTGACACCTTTCCACCCTTGGCCGTGATGAAGCAACATGTCACGAAATCGTGACAACTTTCCTCCCTTGGCCGCGATGGAGCAACATGTCGTGATATCACGACAACTTTCCTCTAGAGACCGCGATGGCGCAACATGTCGCGATATCGTGACAACTTTCCTCCAGTGACCACGACGGTGCAACATGTCACGATATCGTGACAACTTTCCTCCAGTGACCACGATGGCGCAACATGTCATGATATCATGACAACTTTCCTCCAGTGACCGCGACGGCGCAACATGTCACGATATCGCGACAACTTTCCTCCAGTGACCGCGACGGCGCAACATGTCGCGATATCGTGACAACATTCCTCTAGTGGCCACGATGGCGCAACATGTCACGATATCGTGACAACTTTCCTCCCTTTGCTTTTTCTTTGATCATTGGCTCAAGGACCTTTCAAGACCCTGCCTAATCACCTCATCCTCAATATCCATGTCATTGTGCAACTGAACTCCAACCTCCTTTTCCGCACCCATCTTAGCCAGAAAGTCAGCCGCTTTGTTCAAATCTCTACTCGCATAAACTGGGATCACGTCCTCCAATTCCTTCCATAATTCCTTAATTTGGGTAACAAGAGCCCTCAACCTCCAAGCTTTCAGATCAAAGTTCCTCATGCAGTCTAGAGCTCCAACCATTATTTGCGAGTCTGATTCAAGAATAATCTTGCGGTGGCCATGTTTCACTGCCCAAACAGAAGCAGACTTGATGGCAATGGCTTCGACTTCATTGTTAGTGGTTCTTCCCAGGCCTTGCAATTCCCAATAGAGCATAGTCCCAACATGGTTTCGGCACACCACTCCAATTCCGGCTCTACCCGGATTGCCTTTTGCAGCTCCATCAGTATTGATTTTAATCCAACCTTCGGGGGAGGTTTCCAACAATTTTTGTCCTGTCCCTCTTGCAGTTCAACGCGTTCTTCCATAGCTCCAATGTCAATTTGAGCTTCCTCCTCAGCATGAACAGCCACAGTTTCGGTAACCTTGCTCCAAATGGTCTGCCAAACCCCGTCTAGAGCAGTAAAAGTTTCTCTAAAAATTTTGGCATTTCTTTCCAGCCATACTTGCCACCAGATAAAGCTTAAACCGAGCTCCCAGCCAATACGAAGAGCTTTAGATTTGAATCTACCTTTCTGCCATTTTGCCCAGATATTCATCCGGTTCAGGTCATCACTTACTTGAATTCTAAAGTATGCAAACCAACGCAGCCAAATCTGTCGGGTGAAAGGGCAACCAAACAACAAATGGTCAGCAGTTTCCTCGCTCTTGTAGCATAGTACACATTGAGAAGGGCCGATGATACCTTTTGATCTGAGATTATCAAAAGTGAGGATTCCATTGTGCATGCATTGCCAAGCAAAAAAGTTAACTTTCGGCCAACCTTTAGAGTGCCAGATTTTCCTCCGAGTCCTCAACTCTAAAAAGTATGAGGGGGGGCTCCGGGAGAATCTTGTCATATCCGTCCTTTACTGTATAGACGCCAAGACTCCCAAAGCCCCAAGCTAATTCATCCTCCACGTCTCCCCCTGTAAGAAATATTTCTGTCAAAATTTTAGTCATGATGGGAGTCAAATCCGGAGGGATTGAAATGGGCCACTCATCCAACTTCTTGAACTGCTTAAACTTACACTCCCCTAGCTGAGTAGTTGTGAAATAACTTTCAATACGGATCCATCCCTTGGCTTCAATGGCTGCTTTTATTGGCTGTAATTCTAGAAATTCAGCAATGATGGGTGGGAACTGATCCCAAGAATCTATCCAAAAACGAGCCTTCTCCCCTCTTCCCACTTTCCAAAATAAGCGGTCTTTAACAACCTGAGACCCTAACTTGAGAGCCTGCCAAACTAGGGACCCAGTACCATCCAAGGGGATGCGAGCTACATCGTTTGGGTTGGCTTGTCCCAGGTATTTGCTAGTTAGGATTCTACTAAAAAGGGAGGTGGGTTGGGAGATCCATCTCCGATACAGCTTTCCGACCAAAGCTTTATTATTCAGCTTAGATTTTCTCAAACCCAGGACCTCCTTTAACCTTGGGGCTGGGTAACTTTGTCCCAGCCCACTAAGGCCCACTTTCTCTCTCCCTTTGCTCCTTCCCATAAAAACTTTCTAGCCATCCTGTCCAACTCTTTCCATATTGTAATCGGGGCAGCCGGGATAGAGAATTTGTAAATTGGCATGGCTTGAATGACTGACTGTAAGAACGTTAATCTGCCACCATAACTTAACCACTTGTGAGACCAGTGATTAATTCTATCCTTGATACACTCCAGTAGATTCCTCCATGTGTCTAATTTCAGCTTCTTAAAGTGCAAGGGGACCCCCAAGTAAACCACTGGGAGAGAAGTCCTTGTGAATCCCAGGATTTCTAAAATTTTGTTCTGAAGCCTTTGCTCCAGATTAAAAAAAACCACTTTGGATTTCTTGTCATTAATGACCTGTTGAGTAGCCCTGAGATAGACATTAAGAGTATCCCTAATCATTCTTGCTTCCCTGAAGCTGGCCACTCCCACCAAACCGAGTGTCATCCACAAACTGCAGGTGCGTTAAAACTTCGTCACCCACCCTGATACCCAATAATCTACCTTGCTGTCTTCTCCTCAAGAAAAGTCTGCCAAGACCTTCAGCCAAAATGAGAAAAAGATAAGGAGAACATGGATCCCCCTAGCGCAGTCCCTGAGTAGCTCCAAAAGGTTGCGAAGGAAGGCCCTTGATTAGCACAGAGTAAGTCGGGGAAGAGACACGGCTCATGACCCACTCTATCCGGTCCTGAGAGAAACCAAAGGCTGCCATCATTTTAGCCAGGAAACTCCATTCAACCCTGTCATAAGCCTTTGACATGTCCAGTTTTATGAACATCCCTTTATTACCAGAAGTGTGCATTGAATGGATTGCTTCCCGGGCCACAACCACCCCATCCAGAATCTGTCGTCCCTCAACAAAACCCCCTTGCTCAGAGGAGACAATGTTGTGAAGAAGAGGTTTTAGGCGCTCAGCCATTACCTTTGTGATTATTTTGTACAACACATTACATAAGGCAATAGGCCTATAATCTGAAATATGAACCCCCTCCTCCCCTTTTGGAATTAAGGTAATGAAAGTGTGGTTTATAGCTTTAAGCATTCTCTTATTTTCTCTGGACTCTTCTACAACAGCCATTACATCTTCCTCTAAGTAGTCCCGAGAAAGCCTGAAAAAACTCAATTGGGAAGCCGTCTGGACCTGGAGTTTTACCAGTGCTCATTCCAAAGACCACAGTTTTCAATTCATCTCTATCAATGGGTTTGAGGAGGGCCTGATTTTCATCCTCAAAAATAACAGCAGGTATGACAGAAATAACTTCATTTTGGGCCTCTACATCTTGTACCACACTTTCCTTAAAAAGCTTAGAAAAATAATCCATAGCATGGGAATGCATACCTAGAAGTGTATCAAAGGAATGACCGTTCTCATCTTGAAGGGCCTCCATCTTGTTCATCTGTCTTCGAGCACAAGCGATCCGATGAAAGAATTTTGTATTTTTGTCCCCTTCTAATAACCAGGTGGTTCTTGCTCTCTGCTTCCAATAGGTCTCCTCCTGGTTGTCAATGTCCTCAACCGCTGTACGCAGGGCATCATCCTCAGCTTTGAGCTGGTCTATAATTACTCCTTCTCTGAACTATTTTTGGACCTCATCCCATCTGGCCACCAAAGGAGCTCTTTGGGCCTGGAAGTCTATTTTATTAGCACGCCTCCAATACTTCAACTGAGTTTTGACATATTGTAGTTGTTTGTGGATTCCGAACATTGCTCTCCCATAAGGTGGGCGGCCTTCTTCCCACCACTATGGAATTTTCTCCCGAAGTTCTTCTTTCTGAAGCCAAAAATTCTCAAATCCGAAAGGTTTGTGATGCTGCCCCATCCTAGTCCCGCCTTCCAACAGAATGGGACAGTGATCTGAAACTGGGCCTTCTAAAATCTAAAAATTTATATTCCATTTTACAAACGCCTCCTCTGAAACCAGAAAATGATCTAGCTTAACCTTCCTGCTATGTGGCTCCCACCTTTTATTAGTCCAAGTGTAGTTAATGCCAGGACATTTAATGTCCACTAAGTGCAAAGCCTGGACTTGGGCAATCATGAAACGGTCCCCTGAGTCCAAAAATGGTGTTCCCCCTTCCTGATCTCTAGAAGATAATTTAGCGTTAAAGTCCCCCGCTATAATCCAGTCTAGATCTTCCCTTGAGGTTCGCATGTTATGCACAGCCTTCCACTGCCGCCTCTGACCCTCTAGGTTTTGAGACCCATAAAAGTTTGTGATTAGAACGTGTTCCACAGTGACATTATTCCTAAAAAGAGAAGTGAGAACACCCCTCCAGGCAAGATGTTCTATTGCAGACCATTCAAGAGAGTTCCACAGAGTAACAATCCCCCCTGAGGCACCTTGGGCAGCCACATCCATATGACCAACACCCCTCCAAATTCTGTTGACTATTTTGGACATAAGATCTAATGACATCTTAGTCTCCTGTAAAAGCAAAAAATCAGTATTACGATTCTCTAAAAGTCTTCGAACAGCAGATTGATGGGTTCTGCTGTTTAAACCCCTCACATTCCATGATTGTATAATCATTGGTTACCCTAGGAGCAATAAGAGTCTATTGGCCTCACCGATCCTCCCGTGATCAGTTTGTCTCCTTGGGCTGCTAGCAACTCCTTATTGGATCTTCTACCTACTCCCTGAGAATTGCTATTTTTTGATCTTTTTTCTACCTGGGTTATCCCCAAAGTTGGCCTTTCCTTGTTCTTCTCTGCTATTCCCATGCTGACATCCTGAGATATTGTCTGCTCCTGGTTATGCACTACTAAAGCCCCTGAACACACTGGCTGTGATACCTCACAGAGTTCAACTACCTGTTGTATGACGGGAGGAGATGAGAGGGGGAGTTGCACGGGAATATTAGAATTTTCCTTATTACCCTCCATGCCCTCCATAAATTGTTCCTCTTCGTCAACCAGTGACTTAAATATCTCATACCTATTGGCAGGTCTGAGATGGGATTGCTCCTTTCCCTCTTTTTTCTTTGTCCGTATTTTTCTTCTAGGCTGTTCAAAACCCTCTCTCTGAGCTTCCTGGCCCTGAACGGTGCTATTAGAATCTTTATTAAGTGTTGCCTTATCCTCTTTAGGCAGGTTTGGCATTCCTAAAGGGGCCTCCATTTTAGCATTCATATTATTAGGGCAGAAATGGGCCAAATGTCCATGTTTGTGACAAACCCTACATCTAAAGGGTAGGGCCTCATAGTCCAGTTGTTGAATCCAGGAGAGACCTGCCAATTCAATTTCCATCTCTATCGGCAAAGGCTGGTTGAGATCCATCTCCACACATATTCTTGCATACACCGCCATGCTCCCTTCAATTGTGTCTCTGGCAACACCCAGATGTCTTCCAATAGAATTGCCAATCCTTGCCAACACTGCTCACTCCAGAATTCCATTGGAAGAGCATATAGTCGGATCCATACTGGGACAGCAGTAGGTTCAACTCGGGGATCGAATCCCACTCTCCATGGTTGAACAAATAGCCCTGTCGGGCCATGATTTTTCTTCTCTGACTCGAAAGCCCTATTTCTATCGACCAAAGATGAAAAGCTAACAATAAAATATCCATTGCTAATAAACCACAATGAATACTCACCGTGAGGCTCCCAGTTTTGGCGGATCCAAGAGTGCAAAAAATTTAGGGAAGGACGTATACCCATGAACTTGCAGATTAAATCGTGATTAGCTCTGTAAATGACTGATTCTTCAACCATACTTGGCTCGATGACAATTTTTGGCCTGGTTTCAGACTGCGACAAACATCCATTCACACGATGTGTTGTCGACCTATTCCCAGTAGCCGTGAAGAGCATTTTATATGCCATTTTTTGAGCTTCGTCGTTCTTTGGAGGAGATTTTTCTTTAAACAAATCTGCGTATGAGCTGCTACTCCCTGGAAAAGGAGCCGGAGAAGTCCCCATTGGACCCTCCTGGGGCACCAATCTAGCCTTCAGATCCACCGTACCCCGAAAGCACTTCTGCAATCCAGCTGATGCCCTATATTTTTTGAAGTTCCAAAAACCCTAGTTCAGAGGAAAAAATCCAACATCTCCACTTTATTACATTACTTTGATATACAAATTTTGCTCTAAAACAGTTGAAATTTGACACGTCCAAGTGCCTTTGTGACCAATGTGACCAAAATAGAGTTGTAAAATTATTAGGCAAAGAAATAATGCATTTGATCATTAGCATTAACAATAGTTAGTCTATGCTTAAATAATAGAATAACTAACAAATAATAGGGAATAGCACTAACTACCCTCTAACAATAGAATAGGGAGGGAGTTGCGTGATGCTAACCACTAACCTAGGTAGAGAGTTCTAACCATAACACTAACCTAAATATCTGACATAGGATATTTAGGTACTTACCTAGTTTAACCATGAGGCAAAATATCTCATGGTAATTATATAGAAAAGTAAATGTAATAACCCCACGTAGTGTAATGCAATACACTACCTTATTTTACCCTAACATCCCCCCTTTATTACATTACTTTGATATACAAAGTTTGCTCTAAAACAATTGAAATTTGACACGTCCAAGTGCCTTTGTAAAAATATCTGCAACCTGTTCGTCGGTGGGAATGTGTTGGAGCTTGATTCTATGCTTAGGAACTTCATCACGAATGAAATGACAATCTGTATCAATATGCTTAGTTCATTTTGTTGAGCAAGGTGCAGCAACAATATTGTCATTGTTGTCAACACAGTCAGATAGATCCGTTGATGCAGTGGACAGGAAGTTCAAAAGCTATTCAGATGCATGAAGATCAGGAGTTCAAAGGTTATTCAGAGTATGTACAATGATTTTCCAAGAAGACCGAAGTGGCCCATTTGCAAAAGATCAAAGAAAAAGACAAGTAAGAAAAGTGTCACGATATCGCGACATATACAATAGGCAAGAAAAACTGTCATGATTTCGCGACATGTTGGAAGAGAGAGAAAAAGCTGGAAAAACTGTCACGATTTCGTGACATGTTGGAAGAGAGAGAAAAAGCAGGAAAAACTATCACGATTTCGCGACATGTTGGAAGAGAGAGAAAAAGTAGGAAAAATTGTCATGATTTCGTGACATGTTGGAAGAGAAAAAGGCAAGTGGAAAAACTGTCACGATTTCGCGACATGTTGGAAGAGAAAAAGGCAAGTGGAAAAACTGTCACGATTTCGTGACATGTTGGAAGAGAAAAAGGCAAGTGGAAAAATTGTCGCGATTTCGTGACATGTTGGAAGAGAAAAAGGCAAGTGGAAAAACTGTCACGATTTCGTGACATGTTGGAAGAGAAAGAGAAAGCAGGAAGAAGTGTCACGATTTCGCGACAAGTTCGAAGAAAGAGAATAAGTTAGAAAAGTGTCACGATTTCATGACATGTCGCATTTTCATGACTAAAATAGGAGAGAGAAAGTAAGTTGGAAAAGTGTCACGATTTCGTGACATGTCGCATTTTCGTGACTAAAATAGGAGAGAGAAAGTAAGTTGGAAAAGTGTCACGATTTTGCGACATGTCGCATTTTTGTGACTCAAAAAGGGCAGGAAGGAAGAGAAAGAAAAAGTGTCACGATATCGCGACATGTCACATTTTCATGATAAAAGAAAGAGAGGAAGCGTACGGAAGTAGGTCACGATTTGGACAAAAGAAAGCAAGACTTGAAAGCAGAAGTGTCACGATTTCACGACAAAAGTAGAGAAGAAGACTTCGAAGGCAGAAGTGTCACGATTTCATGACAAAAGCAAAGAAGTAAAGTACGAAAGCAGAAGTGTCACGATTTCGTGACAAAAGCAGAGAAGAAGACTTCGAAGGCAGAAGTGTCACGATTTCATGACAAAAGCAAAGACGAAGTATACGGAGGCGAAAGTGTCGCGATATCGTGACATGTTGTATTTTCGTGGGCCTAAGCAAAGAAAAAGAGGAGAGAGAAAAAGTGTCGTGATATCGCGACATGTTGCATTTTCGTGGGCCAAGGCAAAGAGAAAGAGGAGAGAGAAAAAGTGTCGCGATATCGCGACATGTATTTTTGTGGGCCAAAGAAAAGAGAAAGAGGAGAGAGAAAAAGTGTCGTGATATCGCGACATGTTGTATTTTTGCGGGCCAAAGCAAAGAGAAAGAGGAGAGAGAAAGAAGTGTCGTGATATCGTGACATGTATTTTCATGGTTGAGTTGAAGCCGACGAAGACCGATGACAACCGACTAAAATTAGGGTTTTCAGTTGTTATGCAAGCCGACTAAGATTAGGGTTTTCATCATGAAAATGTTGTTATAAAAGGAGGGCTGTTTGGAGAATTGTGATGTTGTTGTATAAGTCATCGAATGCGTGTCGAAGTGTGAAATGTGGCCGTAAGAGCGCAGAAAGCATAGAAGCGGTGAGATGATGGCGAAGTGCGCAAAGTGAGCGAAGAGTCATGTCGAATTGTCCTAAGTGCATCTGTGAGTGCGCAGATAGAGCAAAGTGCATAGAGAGCAAAAAGGTTGAAATTCGACCAAGTGTGGCTGTGATTGCGTAGAGAAAGCAAAAGGCATAGAGAGTGCAAAGGGCGAAGACGAACGCAAAGTGCAGCTGTAAGGGCGTAGAGTGTATAAAGACAGTGTGTAGAGGGTGCGTAGAGAAGCGACTCAAAGAAGGTGAAGTGTGTGTTTAGATCATGAAGATGTGTTTATTCTTAAAGAGTGAGATTGGGTGTAGACCAGTCAAGGTCTTGTAAAAGCGAAGGTATCTTACTATCAATCTTCTAGATTCAAAATTGAAGTCCAAGTTGGGGCTTGGCATCAGGGGTTGGTGCTCCTTCCAGTTGGTGCTTTGGTAAATCAGGGGTTGGTGCTCCTTTCTGTTGGTGCAGATAAATAAGGGGTTGGTGCTCCTTCCAGTGGGTGTTGGTAAATTGATTGTAAAGTTGGATGCTTTGCAAAGGCTGGATTTGGATGGTAGTCCAAGCAGTCATTCTTGAGGAGTAGCCAAATTGGTGAACCTCATTAAATCTTGTGTTGTGTGATGTTCTCTTGTGATACTTGCTTTATCTGGTTTTAAGGTTTCATTATTTTAGTTTTAAGAGCTATGAATTCAAGTTTAAAGAACTACACTGATTCACCCCCCTCTCAGTGCCATTGTAAGACTAACAATTGGTATCAGAGCCAAGTTCCCTTATCAGGCTAAATCAGTCAGGGTTGATCTTGGATTAGTATGCAATGGGTAAGAAGAATAGATCCTCCTCCAAAAGGGTATCTCAGTCAGTTTCAGTTCCTATGGAAGAGAAAATTGAACTAGAAAAGGTTGAAGGAGTGAATTCTGAAGTATGTGATGAAGGTGAGTTGATCGCTGCACGTAAAGAGTTGAATATAAGACTGTCCAAGAAGTTGGAAGAATATGGGGATAATATTGAAGATCTCCTCTTACAAATTTAGAAAGCCAAGAAAATAGAAGAAGCCTTGAAGTCACGCCTGGATGATAAAGACGATGTATGTAGCAAACGTGAAGAGGAATCTAACAAAGTTATTAGTGATCTAAAGCTGCAAGTAGAAGAGTCCAAAAGGATTGAAGAAACACTCAGGTCACAGATCAATGAGAAAGAGATTGGTTGCTGCAAACAAGAGGAAGAGATTGTTTTATTGAAGAAACAACTAGAAGAGGCCAATACAAATCTCAAATTCGAGAAGAGCACAGAGTTGCTAGATAAAATGATAAGCCAACAAAGAAGCTCCACGGATAAGCGTGGTCTTGGATATGAAGCTGAACAACCTTCATCTTCCAACTCTGCAGAGAAGAAGAAGTTCACTGTTGAAGGATCGAAGCAAGAAAAGTTTGAAGCTGAATCTTCAAAAGGAAGAAAATATCAAAGGAGATCTACAACAAAGCAACCACAACAAAAGAGGTTCTATCACTCTCACTCTATTCATAATAATACTTTTAATGGCTATTGTTTCAGATGCAACCAGTATGGTCACAAGGCAACTTATTGTGGATTGAATAATAAATCAAAGAGTTATGCTGGTAGAAATACATCTGCGTTTCTGAGTGAACACTATGTACAATGTTTTCAATGTAATGCTCATGGGCACATAGCAAGGTTTTGTCCTAGAACTTTTGTATCTAATCTAAGGCAAGACAGTAGATTTCATCAGACTCAAAGAATGCAACACAGACAGGGAAGAAATCATGTGCATCAAAGAAAGGAAAATAATCATCCATCAAGGATGCACAAGAGACAACCACCCAATAGAAATGGTTTTTCACCTTTGATGGATTATGCAGTAGAATGTTATAACTGTCATAATTTTGGGCACACTGCAAGAAATTGTCGAAGTACATTTGCATCAAATCAATTTCAGGGAAGAAAATTTCAACCAAATAGAATGAGACAAAATATAATATTTCTCGAAAAACATGCACAAGCTACTAAAAAGAAAAGTCAAAACAAGAGCCCAAAACTGTAATCAAGAAAGAAGAAAGGAAATCGTGTCTCCTTGGACAGAAGGAGACTACTCCTCTATTGCACTAAGCAACTCCAGGTAGCACATCCTCAGGGGGAGCAATCTTAAAGTTTTATTTTAATGCTCCTATGTTTGTTTGGTTATCTGAGGATGAAAGGCAAGTAGTCAGGGAAGTTGTCGCATAGTTGTCGAAGTGTGTTTTCAGTTCATGTAGTTGTTTGTGGAAGTGTCGTGAAGGGTTGTGATTAAATTGAGAGTTGTCATTATTGGTAGTATTGCTATATGTCATTGTTGTACTGGTGATGGTTCTTACTGCCACTGTCCAAAGTTAAGGATTATAACAGTTCAGATAATTTGGTTAGTGAAAGAATGTTGCCCTAGCCGCATATATGTGTTTCGATAAAAGCAGTATGTACTTGAACTACACATTGACGTGAAGATTGTTAGATCTATTATGATGTTGTGGTGAAAAATATTGAAGTCTGATTATTGATTCATGTTTAGCTCATCAAGATGAGCAACTTTGCTTTGTGAATCATACCTATCCGAGGTCCAGAAGTATGAGTTTGAGTAAGGTGCACTATAGTTGGCCGTGAAGTGTTTGACAAAATGTTGTCTCCTGATTCGAACAGTTGAAAGTAAGGTGTGACCAGCGGTGACTGTAGAAAACATAGACCAAGTTGAAAATGTAAAAAGGGATTTGGTTGGTGTTGTGGTACAGTGTTTGATGCTTGCACAAAGTTGGTTGATACATGCTTCGACTAGGGTTTGTGATAAAGGGATGTTCATTGAGGTGATTGGTTGAGTAGAGTTGATTGAGCCTAGTCAAGTGATTGGATGCATGTGGTTGTTCAAGTTCCATAAAATAAACTATTCTTGATTTGATTTGAGATTGAGATTTGAGAATAGAACATATAGAGTCTCTAACAATTCTCTTTATGCTTCTATGAGATTGATTTGAGTTGAGATTGGGATTTGAGTATAGAACATATTGAGTCTCTAACAATTCTCTTTATGCTTCTATGAGATTTAGTTGATATATTGATTGAGCATTAAGTATAGAACATATTGAGTCTCTAACAATTCTCTTTATGATTCTATGAGATTGGATAAGTTCTGTGTGATCTTGTCAAGCAGATTTGAAACAAGCCTTTTCACCCTTATGTACCTCAAGGGTACTATGGAATATGGGTTATGGTATCCAAAAGGTAAAGACTTCACCCTTATTTCATATTCAGATGCAGATTGGGCAGGAGGTGTCGATGATAGAAAGAGTACCAATGGAGGTGCATTCTATCTTGGAGACAGATTGGTCGCATGGCATAGTAAGAAACAAGAGTCAGTTTCTTTATCGACAACAGAGGCAGAATATATTGCAACGACAACATGTTGTACGCAGGTATCACTTTTTGAAGGAGAAAGTTGCGGAAGGTGAGGTTAAGTTGGATTTTGTTCCAACTACAGAGCAAGTAGCAGATATCTTCACAAAACCATTGCCCAAGGAAGTTTTTGAGTACCTTCACAATAAATTGGGAGTGGTCACACTTCCCAAGAATTGACTAGCTACAGGGATCACATTCTCAGGGGGAGCATTTAAGTATTTGATTATCTTTTTGCTCATGTTCATGATTTTTGCTAAGTGTAATAAATTTTGCCCGAGAATGTTGTGCATGGACTCGGGGGAGTCTGCAGTAGCCCTTTGGTATTATTGTCAAAGGGGGAGAAGAGTTACAGGAAATTGCACATGTGTTGCCAACAATTCCAAAGGGGGAGATTGTTGAGCAAGGTGCAACAACAATATTGTCATTGTTGTCAACACGGTCGGATAGATCTATTGATGCAAGTGGACAAGAAGTTCAAAAGCTATTCAGATGCAGAAGACAGGAGTTCAAAGGTTATTCAGAGTATGTACAATGATTTTCCAAGAAGACCGAAGTGGCCCATTTGCAAAAGATCAAAGAAAAAGACAAGTAAGAAAAGTGTCGCGATATCGCGACATATACAGCAGGCAAGAAAAATTGTCACGATTTTGCGACATGTTGGAAGAGAGAGAAAAAGCTGGAAAAACTATCACGATTTCGTGACATGTTGGAAGAGAGAGAAAAAGCAAGAAAAACTGTCATGATTTCGTGACATGTTGGAAGAGAGAGAAAAGGCAAGGGAAAAACGACGTTTTGCGACATGTTGGAAGAGAAAAGGAAGTGGAAAAACTATCGCGATTTCGTGACATGTTGGAAGAGAAAAAGGCAAGTGGAAAAACTGTCGCGATTTCGTGACATGTTGGAAGAGAAAAAGGCAAGTGGAAAAACTGTCACGATTTCGCGACATGTTGGAAGAGAAAAAGGCAAGTGGAAAAACTATCACGATTTCCGCACTGTTGGAAGAGAAAGGTGGGTTTGGATGTTGGAAGAGAAAAGGCAAGTGGAAAACTGTCGCGATTTCGTGACATGTTGGAAGAGAAAAAGGCAAGTGGAAAAATGTCACGATTTCGCGACATGTTGGAAGAGAAAGAGAAAGCAGGAAAAGTGTCACGATTTCACGACAAGTTCGAAGAAAGAGAACAAGTAAGAAAAGTGTCACGATTTCGTGACATGTCGCATTTTCGCGACTAAAATAGGAGAGAGAAAGTAAGTTGGAAAAGTGTCACGATTTCACGACATGTCGCATTTTGCGACTAAAAAAGGAGAGAAGGAAGAGAGAAAAAGTGTCACGATTTCATGACATGTCGCATTTTCGTGACTCAGAAAGGGTAGGAAGGAAGAGAAATAAAAAGTGTCACGATATCGCGACATGTCGCATTTTCACGACAAAAGAAAGAGAGGAAGCGTACAGAAGTAGAACTGTCATGATTTCGCGACAAAAGCAGAAAGCAAGACTTAGAAGTGTCACGATTTCGTGACAAAAGCAGAGAAGAAGACTTCAAAGGCAGAAGTGTCACGATTTCATGACAAAAGCAAAGAAGTAAAGTACGAAAGCAAAAGTGTCACGATTTCACGACAAAAGCAGAGAAGAAGACTTCAAAGGTAGAAGTGTCATGATTTCGTGACAAAAGCAAAGATGAAGTATATGGAGGCAAAAGTGTCGCGATATCGCGACATGTATTTTTGTGGGCCTAAGCAAAGAAAAAGAGGAGAGAGAAAAAAGTGTCATGATATCGCGACATGTTGCATTTTCGTGGGCCAAGGCAAAGAGAAAGAGGAGAGAGAAAAAAGTGTCACGATATCGCGACATGTATTTTTGTGGGCCAAAGCAAAGAGAAAGAGGAGAGAGAAAAAGTGTCGCGATATCGCGACATGTTGCATTTTCGTGGGCCAAAGCAAAGAGAAAGAGGAGAGAGAAAAAGTGTCGCGATATCGTGACATGTATTTTCACGGTTGAGTTGAAGCCGACGAAGACCGATGACAACCGACTAAAATTAGGGTTTTCAGTTGTTATGCAAGCTGACTAAGATTAGGGTTTTCATCATGAAAATGTTGTTATAAAAGGAGGGTTGTTTGGAGAATTGTGATGTAGTTGTATAAGTCGTTGAATGCGTGTCGAAGTGTGAAATGTGGCCGTAAGAGCGCAGAAAGTGCAGAAGCGGTGAGATGATGGCGAAGTGCGCAAAGTGAGCGAAGAGTCATGTCGAATTGTCCTAAGTGCGTCTGTGAGTGCGTAGATAGAGCAAAGTGTGTAGAGAGCAAAAAGGTTGAAATTCGACCAAGGTGGTGTGATTGTAGAGAAAGTAGAAGGCACAGAGAGTGCAAAGGGCAAAGACGAACGCAAATTGCAGATGTAAGGGCACAGATTGTACGAAGACAGTGTGCAGAGGGTGCGTAGAGAAGTGACTCAAAGAAGGTGAAGGGGGGGGGGGGTGAGGGGGGGGGTGTTTTTCTTAAAGGGGGGAGAGATTGGGTGAGCATAGACCAGTCAGGGTCTTGCAAAAGCGAAGGTATCTTCTATCAATCTTCTAGTTTTAGAATTGAAGTCCAAGTTGGTGCTTGGCATCGAGGGTTGGTGCTCCTTCCAGTTGGTGTCGGTAAATTAGGGGTTGGTGCTCCTTTCTATTGGTGTAGATAAATAAGGGGTTGGTGCTCCTTCCAGTGGGTGCTGGTAAATTGATTGTAAAGTTGGATGCTTTGCAAAGGCTGGATTTGGATGGTAGTCCAAGCAGTCATTCTTGAGGAGTAGCCAAATTGGTGAACCTCATTAAATCTTGTGTTGTGTGATGTTCTCTTGTGATACTTGCTTTATCTGGTTTTAAGGTTTCATTATTTCAGTTTTAAGAGCTGTGAATTCAAGTTTAAAGAACTACACTGATTCACCCCCCCTCTCAGTGCCATTGTAAGACTAACACATTCATGATGCACTGGATTCTTGACCAAGTTCAAAACACCTAAGTTTTCATAAAACATGTGAATGGGAATTTTCTTTGGTAGGCCCATGGTAGCCAAGATGCGACTTAGCCATATTGCTTCACACACAACTCCATGTGCAACACAATATTCTACCTCATTTGAAGATAAAGCAACCACCTGTTGCTTTTTACTATACCATGAGACAGGACCAGATCCAAGATGAAAAACATAGACTAATGTTGATTTTCTATCATCTATGGATCCAGCATAATCAGAGTTAGTGTAACTTTGTAATAAGAATAATTTATTATTATTATACTCTAGACCATAATCTGCACTACCTTGAATGTAGTGAAGGACTCTCTTAGCTGCTTTCCAATGGGAGAACTTTGGTTCTTGCATGAACCGTGAGAGATAGTTTATAGAATAAGTAATATCTGGTCTAGTATTAGTCATATAGATGAGGCTTCCAATCATCTATGTATAAAGTGTGTCATCTACCTGTGGTGAGTCTTCATATCGTGATAACTATAGCCTTGATTCCATCGGTGTTGCTTTGGGCTTACAATCAGTCATACGATATCTTTCTACTAAATTCTTGGCATACTTTTTCTGAGTCACCCTAAGATGATTCTTTTTCTATTCTATCTCAAGTCCAAGACAGTAGTGGAGAAGTCCTAGATATGTCATATCAAATGACTCTTTCAAGTCATCTTTAATGGCATTAATCAAGTTCTCTGAGTTTCCAGTGATGATCATATCATCTATATATAACATAAGAATCACTATCTCAGAACCTATGTTCTTGATATAGAGATTTGCATCAGATGGACTTCTCTTAAATCCATGCTGCAGTAGGTGACTATCCATTTTTATGTACCATGCTCTTGGGGCTTGTTTTAGCCCGTATAATGATTTGACCAATTTGTAAACATGTTGCTCATGGCCTACCTCTACAAATATAGGAGGTTGAATCATGTACACTTTTTCTTTTAAGTCACCATTAAGAAATGCAATCTTTACATCCATTTGATGTAATTTCCATTTGAACTGTGTTGCCATAGCACAAAGCACTCGAATGGTGGTCATCCTTGCTATTGGGGCAAAGGTTTCCTCATATTCAAGCCCTTCCTTTTGAGCATAGCCCTTCTCCACAAGACGGGCCTTATGCTTATCTATAGTGCCATCTACCTTATATTTTACTTTGTGAACCCATTTGTAGCCTATGGGTTTCTTTCCTTTAGGCAAATCCACTAACTTCCATGTTTTATTCTTTATGAGGGATTTATATTCTGCATCTATAGCTGCCTTCCACTGAGGTAGTCTAAGTGCTTCATCAACTGTAGAAGGTTCATTCTCATCACATGCTAACAAGTAAACCCTCTCCTCATCTATTTCCATCTCATCTTCCCTTGGTAACTCTTTATCAACAAAAAGATCTTGAAAATCTGCACAAAGATCATCAACTGAAGTGGATGCTTCATTATTTTCTTTCTATTTCATGCTTCTTGTCTTTGGATGATTGAGAGTAAGATCAGGTGGGAAATTGAGTTTAGAGTCTTTCATTGTGCTTGTATACCATTTGGGTGGATTTTTCTGTTGTGAAGAAGGAAGTTGATGTTCCTCTTCATCATCTAGGTATACTAATGTAGTGTTGGGTGTGAAAGCTTCATCAAACACTACATCTCTGCTGACATGTATTTTCTTGGTAAATGGGTCTATCAACCAATAGCCTTTTGAAAATTCATCATATCCAAGAAATACACAAGGTAGGGACTTTTCATCTAATTTCTTTCTTTTCTCCTTGGGTATATGCATAAATACATTACACCCAAATACCCATAGATGAGTTATGGAGGGTTTCCTACCACTCCATGATTCTTGAGGAGTTATACCTTCAAGAGCCTGTGTGGGAGCCCTATTCAGAAGATATACTACAGTTTGAACAACTTTAGCCCAGTAAGTTTGCTCAAGGTTGGCCCCCTTATGCATACATCAAACCATTTCCATAATGGACCGATTTCTTCTCTCAACAACCCCATTGGATTGAGGAGTATAGGTTTTTGTTAACTATCTCTTTATCCCATGTGTCTATAAAAATGAGGAAAATTATTTGGATGTGTATTCCCCCCCTCGATCTGAATGGAGGGTCTTAATAAAGCATCATTATTCCTTCTCAACAAGCTTTTTGAACTGTTGAAAATAGGAAAATGCTTCAGACTTCAACTACAAGAAGAAGACCCACATTTTTCATGAGTGATCGTCGACAAACAATTGAAAATACCATTTTCCTCCACAACTTGTAGACATGGTACCACACAAATCTATGTGAACAAACTCCAAAGGTACCTTAGCTTGAAAAGATCTAGGTTCAAAAGTTATTGTATGTTGATTTCCTAACAAGCAATCAGAGCACACTAGCAAAGTAGATGAAAAAGTAGGTAGTCCTTTCACCATGTGATATTTACTCAACTCTAGTAAATATCCTAAACTTAAATGCCCAAATCTCTTATTCCAAAGAGAAGTGGCTTCCTTTGTGGTTACTTCCAATGCAGTATGGGTAGAGGTAATTGCATCTAAGAGAAATAAACCATGTTTGTATGAACCTATTGTTATATTTTTTCCCTTCTTAGTGATAAAGCAACATTTCTTTTCTTTGTTCACTTTGAAATTGACACTCATGTTATTGTCTAGGATTTGTGGAACTGACAAGAGATTATTTTCAATCTTGGCACATAAATAACTTTTTGAATATTACATTCTCCATCTGGAATGGAGACAGAAACACTTCCCTCTCCCTAAACTCGATAGGTCTGATTATCAGCAATGGTGACCGGTCTACCTTCTCGAGCCTCAAATGTTGCAAACCAATATTTATCGCCAGTCATATGTTTACTAGCGCCTGAGTCTATGTACCACACAGAGTCCTTGTGGGAGAAATTTGTATGTGTCATGAACACTTTGTGTGCTCTCTTAGAATCTGAACTAGAATCTTTAGCTGCAATGTGTCCCTTTTGATGTTTGTTCTTGTTCTTTGGTTTGCCTTGGTCATTCTTGTTTCCTTGTTCATTGGGCGGTTTGTTCTTAAACCAACATCTTTTGGTTTCATGAGTGTCTTTGTCGCAAATCTTACAATACTGCTTCTTCTTCAAAATCTCTTTGGCTTGACCCTTTTATTGATTAGAAGAAGAACCTTTCTATTGATTCCACTTTTTCTTACCACCTTGTCTTTTTGAGAAAAGAGCATTGTTGGATGCCTCATCTCTTTGGATTTGATTAGCTTCTTTTGTTTGAAGCATGTTTACCAACTCGACAAAAGTTATTGTCCTACCAAAAACTTATAGTGAAGTGATCAACATTCTGTAGGAGTCAGAAAGAGCCCTCAAAATTATAGAGTTCAAGACATGGTCTTCCACTTTCTCTCCTAAGGATAGCAGTTTTGTTTTCAATTCTGTGACTCTATAGAGGAATAGCTCTACTATTTCCCCTAATTTTATATGTAGAGTATGAAGCTGTGTTTGGAGGTTAAGGATCGTTGATTGATTATTTCCCTCATATATGGTCTTTAAGGCATCCCATGCTACCTTACCAGTCGTAGCTTCACTGATATAAGTTTGGATATCATCAGTAATAGCTAGAAAGATCATTAAGGATAGTTTCTTATCCTTTTTATCAAATTCAATTTGATCTGCTCCAACTGATTGATGTCTAGTGACAATTCCATCCACTATTGACCATAAATCCTCTATAGTTAAGATAACTTTCATCGTAGTCTTCCAAGCTAAATAATTTGAACCTTTGAGCAGTTGGCTCTCAGTGAGATACTTGTGTATCATGACCATGGTTAAGGTTTCAAATTTGATAGGACTAAGATGGTTGTATCTTGCACTATACCCTCAAAAGAGTATATGGAATATGTTTTCAATTTGCCTCTATAAGATATTTAATGGCACCTGCCTTAACACCCTTAACAAGGGATGAAAAGTTGGAGGAAATTAAGCCAAACAAGATAGAGCAAATGAAAAGGGATTGGGTGACATACTTGTGATAGTCATCTCTAGGATATTTAATGGCACCTACCTTAACACCCTTCAAGAAGGATGGAAAGTTTGAGGAAATTAATCCAAACAAAGAGAGTTAATCAAGGTGTTTTTGAATTTTTGACCTTTGTTTTTAATTGGGAATAAAATTGAATTTGTTTTAACCTGTGCAAGGTGTAGCATGGTTTGGAGTGAATTTTGGTTTTTGTGAAATGCTTCTTCAATGTTCTATCTGATTGTTTAATTGCACATAAAAAAAAATTGTTAGTGCAATAATCAAAAAACAAGAAAGCAACCCAAATTTTATCACTCTAGGTGTCGGATGCAACCGAAAATGCACCTAGCATAGTCAATTTTTAAGAGAATGTGTTGAGAACAATCGAGAATGCACCTTTGCTTGCTTTAAAATATCCCCCCTTTCTCTTTACAATTTTGCAAAAAAATAGAATCACAAGATATGACCTCTATCCCCCCTTAATTTTTACAAAATTGAAAATTTAGAGCACTCCTTTCAAGACAAGTCGACACACGACCCATGTTTGAAAGGCTACCAGACCAGTCGACACACGACTTTGGTTTTTGTTTTCAACACTCAAGCATGAGGAGCAAAAAAAATAGGTTCATAAAATATTTCACAATATTACAACAAAAAAATTGCAATTTTATGTCTTATATCTCCTTTGGTGAAGGAGAAAACAAAATCAATTTTTTGAATTTTGTTGCAAAGAAAAATGACCTATTTGCTTCCTCAAGGTTGTAAATCTCTTTGTTTTGCAATAGAATTTTGAGTTTCTATGTCTTTTATCTCCAAAATGTGTGAAGAAAACTATAGAACATTTGAGGAGTTTATTGCAATAATGTGTTGAAGGCTTTTGGATTTTGCAAAAAAAATGTTCCTATGTCTCTTTATCTCCAATTTGGAGAAAACATAAATTTGCTATGGAAATTTTGAGTGCAAAATAATTTGGTTTAATTTTTAATGTTTCTAAGTTCAAAAAAGCTAAAATAGATTTTTAAATATTTAAATTACTTTATAATCAATAAAATTGGGAAGAAAAATCAATTAAATAGGATGAAAATTGAGATGTCTAGGACCAATTTAGGTAAATTATAAAGAAAAAAAATCTAAAAAAAATATTAAAAGCTTTAAATAAACCTTAGAATAGAAAAAATAAAATAAAACTATGACTTAAGCCTCCGCTATGTGAGGCAGTCGCACTAGCCAACCGAGCCACCGACTGGTTTGGAAGAAGCTTTGCATGACGACTTCTTAAAGGGGCCACGGCCCGCAAATGCCCTTGTGGGATTTATCCCACATGCATCCCAGAATGGGATGCACGTTATATAGGCCGCGACGTGCGTATATTACATTGATTGCCTACGAGAAATCAAAGAGATTCACCCACCCTTTTGGATGCCACCACGTGGTGCCAGAGGTGGGAACACAGTCCAAGTTAGTTCATCATGTCTGGGTCTGTCCAGTGGCTATCTTCCATGTGTCATCTTCAAGTCAGGGTCTGTCCAGTGGTTGTTCACCACTTGTCACATCAGCATCTTGGTCTATCTAGTCAGTGTTTGGGTGGCACATGGCCTATGTACCATGTGTCATCTTGTGAGGGGTCTAGGTGGAACCTCAAGGTGCGTGTAGTCTAGAGATCACCAGATCTTGTGAGTGGTCCAAGTGGCACCTCATGGTGCGTGTAGTCCAGAGATCACTAGATCTCGCCATGTGTAAAGTTGAGATGTGTCAGTTTAGGGATCGGAGGGCCTCCTGCCCTCATGGATCCTGAGGTGGTCAAATATCGGAGGGTGCTCCTGCCCTCTTAGATCCCAATCATGGGTCCCACATGTCCTACTGGGAGGGGAGGGCAATCCTACCCTCTCTGCTCTCCCAAGTGGATAAGAAAGCCACGAGTCTCATGGGCCCACATGGCTCTATGGGCCCTGGCTTCCTTAGTGGGATCCAACGTGATAGCTGCCTTAGGCTTCAATAACAGAGCCCTTCAACAGTGGTTTGTTGTTGACTACAATATTGGGTGATCATCTAGCCTAATCGGGATTAGGTGGATCGGCCCACTCTGGGGCAATCGCCTAGGTGGCCTACGACTGGAAAGTCGATCTGACCTGGCCATTGGATCATCCAGGTGCTTCACCTAGGCACTGGCAGGTCGGATTGACCTGGCTAGTGAGGGGCTTGCATATGCTCCAGCCGCCATCATGCTCGCTTGTCGAGTGTGGTGGCAAAAAAAAAATTCACCAAACCTCCGGCGTGGTTGGCTCTGATGCAGATTAGAGAAGGATTATGAGTTTTTTTGAGTAGTTCTTTTTGAGAAGTCTTGTGAGTAGTTCTAAGTAGGATTTTTGAGTAAGTTTGAGGTAGACTTGTGAGCAGGTGTGAGATAGATCAATACAGGTAGTTGAGCAAATTTGATCAGAGTTATGAGCAGATTTGATCAGAGTTGAGCAGAATTGAGAGCAAGCTTTAGAACCAACCATAGAAAAGAGGATATATTTCTCCTATAGATAGAGGTCCACAAACCATATCAGTGGGGATGTATTTCTCTTGTGTATAGAAGTCCACAAACTTGATCATAGGGTATTGGTGTCTCCTTTGGACAAAATTCCATAAGCATTGTAATAGGGATTTGGTTCCCAAGAGATTTGTTGAGAAAATTTATAAGAAATATTTTCTCCGTGGACGTAGCCCACATTGGGTGAACCACACTAAATCTATATGTCTCATTTGTGTGATGATTTTTCATTATTTACTACCTTGATATTATTTTTTTTATCATTTGGAATAAAAAGTAAAAAGTTTTATCTTATACTGTTCACCCCCTCACTCTCAGTATAAGCTTGTGTTCTTCAATAGGAATCCCTTTAAACAATTGCTTATTGACACTAGATCATCCATCAACATAATCGCCACATCCACCCTTCAACATTTTGATCTTATGCCATCACACATAACCAAATCCACCTTCATATTAAGTGCATTAAATGATGCTCTTTGTTCCATAGTTGGCACTGTTGTTTTACCCATAGAATTGGGGGTAAAAACATTATATACCATGTTCCACATCTTGGAGGGATCCATGGCTTACAATGTACTCCTTTTATACCCCCGGATTAGGGATATGAGATGTGTCCCTTCCATACTACATCAATGCTTAAAATATGTACATGAGGGATAGGTTCATTGCATACCAATGGATATCAAACCGTTTAAGTATTGCAACTTTATTTCAAATCCCTACAAATTTAAAATTCCATCCACCCATATCCTTCTCATGTCATAAACCATGTCATCCACCACTTCCTCATCTAAAGCTCCTATAATTGAGGAGATTCCCATAACTACCCCACATCCCCATATTTATCACAATCGACTATAGGTACATGTGGTCGAACCCAATCCACACCATCCACATCATAAACATCACCATTACCCATTATCATCACTCATTCATAATTATCCCTCCAACCTATGACTACTAACATTCCATACACATCAACATCATCAACCATTCATCAAACCCTTCAACCAAATTCATATTCATCTCCACCAGATGATGTTTCACAAGTTGATTTAATGGATTGTGATATACCATTCCAGCACACATCCCTTCCATTATCTGAGTCACTAGTCATCTACGAGCCTTCCACATCCAAATGCATTCCATCCACCTCATCCATATCCTCACAATTTATAGTCCACCTCACCAATCTTGGTATTGGTGAATACATGGTCCAAGATGTTATGTTTACATTACTAAGCATCCAAACTATTAAGGATTATGATCATCCACATGACCCACCCTTATCCATAGGAGTGTGTACAACATGGGTTCAACACCTAATCAAATCAACTTCATATATGGAGGGGTCGATTACTCGTTCGATCCTTCTTCCCTAGATGAACCTACATAGCTAGTCCTTGTCAATATCAAACACATGTCAGGTTTTCCTTCACAATACTTCCATCAAGTCAATTTCTAAGAATATGGCCTAGGAAAATATGAATAGGGCATGCACAAAATCATTGGAACTCCATATTTATAAGCACATGGCCATTCAAGTTTAGGTTACCACTCTCATTCTCCCACCTCCTCTTTTGCACAAGATTTTGAAAGCCTCTGTTTGAATTTAGAAGATGAAACCACTCACAATAATGACTTTGAGGAATTTGATGATGAATACGACATCATGTCAATATTTTTAGATGAATCCAAAGAGGAATCAACCCCAATCATTCTATTCATCGAATAGGATGAGCATTACCTTAGAATGCTTTCCATCCAATAGCTCACTTTTTGTTTGCTTCTCCCAAGGGAAAAAGCTAAGCCAACCGATGAACCACCACCTCCACCTCATCCACTTCACCAAAATATTTTGTAACATATGTACATAATTCAAAAAAAAAATAAATAAATAAATAAAAACAAAAAATATTTGCATTGCATTTGCATTTACAAATTTGTTTTGCTGCTATTCAGGTTCCCAAGGTTCCTTCATCGATTCCAGGAGATAGGACCAAACCACCCTTCACATTGCCACCCATAATTCCCCCACTAATTCAACATGAATTATATTTACTTATTCACCCCACTCTGTAATCCATACGATTTGGCAAAACCAATTCCAATTGACATTAGCCTCATTGATATGGAACGGATTTCATTGCCACCATCCTTTGCTGAATTTGACTTTTTTGAGGAATTATTTAGAGATTCCCCTGCTTACATTCGTTCATCACCCTCTACTCCTATTTTTTTCTAGGAAGACATGGAAGAGACTGAGCTGAAAGAGTTTGATAATGTCATTTATGACACTCATCTGATTCCAATGCCCCATCAGCTTGAGGAAGGTTCACACATGGCTATTGAAGATACTATAGATGTGAACCTTAGTACAGATGCAAACAATCCACAAATTGTTAAACTTGGAAAAAAATTATTCATAGATGAACAAGAGCAATTGATAGCTCTCCTCAAGAAGAAGAGGGGCATATTTGCATGGTCCTATAGAGATATGCCTAGTCTTGACCCTAACATGGTTGTCCATAATTTTACCTTGCATCCTGATGCTAAGTCGATCAAACAAAAACTAAGAAAGATGCATCCTACCATTGCCCTCATGGTCAAAGAAGATCTTAAAAAGCTAGTAGATGTGGATTTCATTCAACCCATTGACTATCTTGAGTGGCTTTCAAACATAGTACCTGTTCACAAGCCTAACGTGGTGATACACATTTGCACCAATTTTTGAGACCTTAATAAAGGGTGTCCTAAGGATGACTTCCCTCTATCAAACATCAATACTCTTGTCAAAACTTGCATTCTTTAATGGACATTTTTTTAGGATACAACCAAATTTAAATCAATCCTAATGACCAACACAAAACAACATTCAAAACACCTTGGGGGAATTTTTGTTACAAGGTAATGTTATTTGGACTTAAAAATATAGGTGCTACTTATCAACATGCCATGACATACATCTTCCATGATTACATGCATAAGATCATTGAATAATATGTGGATGATATCTTGGCCAAATCCAAAACTCGACAAGAGCACATTGGTGTCTTGGAAAAAGTCTTTGATCAACGTCTAGAGCATAATGTAAGGTTAAACTCCAAGAAGCGTGTCTTCAATGTCACCTCAAGTAAAATTCTAGGATTCATTATCTCTAATAAAGGTATTGAAGTGAACCCAAATTAGGTCAAGGTCATCATGGAGATGCCTCATCAAAAAAAATTGAAAGAGTTGCATAGTTTGCAAGGAAAGATCCAATCAATCCATTGTTTTATTGCACAACTCTCTAAAAAATGCAAACCATTAAATCACCTACTATAAAATGGGGTGACATTTTCATGGACATATGAATGTCAAAAAGCTTTTTATGATATCAATAAATACTTGGCTTCTCCACTAGTCTTAACTCCTCCTCCTCTAGGGGTCCCCTTACATATTTATGTTTTAGCAACAGACTTTGCATTAGGGAAAATTCTTACACAAACTAATGAAAACAACCAAGATCAAATTGTCCATTACATTAGTCAAACATTGGTAAGCTATGAAACCCGATATGCTTATGTTGAAAAACTATGCCTAGCAGTGGTTTTCACCACTAAGAAACTCAGATATTACATGCTAAGTCACACTACCTATGTCATAGCTAAAGAAAATCCTTTGTGTTACATGATGTCTCGCACTTACAACAACACCCGTACCGCAAAATGGATAATGCTCCTAACATAATTTTATCTTGAGATCATCACTTAAAAATCCATTAAAGGTCAAGTAATAGTCTATTAGCTTGTAGAAGCTCCACGTCTTAGTGATCAACCCTTGATTATTGAGCTCCTAGATGACTTGGTATTTACCATCACTGAACAAGAAGAAGATGTCATTCTATAGGAATATGTCGATGTCACACTATTCTTTGATGGTTCTAAATGTGAAAAAGGACAAGGTGTTGGAGTCGTGTTTCATACACCCTAGGGGGTATTGATTCCATTATCATTTAAATTTGATTTTCCATGCACAAACAATAATGTAGAGTATGAAGCATTAATTTTAGGAATTCAATTAGTGATAGCTATGAGCATAAAGTGTATCCAAATATTTGGTTATTCCCAACGTTTCATTCATCAAGTCAATGGAGAATACCAATGAAAATAACTAGTCTTGAAACTTTATCATGAAGTAGCAATGAAATTGCTCATAAAATGTGATTGGTATGATATTGATAGCTTGCCTAGATTGAATAATATCTTTGCATATGTGATGGCCTCTCTAGTATCATTGATTCCAAAGACCTCCGAAGGAGAGGTAAAACCCCTAATTGTCACAACAATCTCTAAATCCATAGTTTCTTATGCTAAATATAAGGATGAGAAGGATGTTTGATTCCTTCACATAGAATCATATGAGCCTTGGTCTAGTCACATAAAAGCCTTTCTCAAGTTTGGAACACTCCCATATCATATGTCACAAACTTCTAAATGAAATCTCAAAAAAAAGGTAGCTTATTTTATTTTTTTAGAGGATGTATTGTATAGACATGGTTATGATGGAGTCCTCCTTCGTTGTCTTGAGCTTGTAGAGGCCCAAAGAGCAATATCAAAAGCTCATTACGGTACTTTTGGTGGTCACTTTAGTGTAATAGCCATTGTAAAGCATATTCTATGCATGGGTTATTATTGGCCCACCATGCGATGCAACTATTGCACCTACATCAAGAAATATCAACAATGTCAACAACATGCTAATTTAAATCATGTACCATCACAAGCTTGACAACCTATTCAAAGTCTTTGGACCTTTTCATAATGGGGTTTGGACTTGGTTGGTAAAATATCACCTCCTTCATCAGGATAATATACTTTCATCATTACTACCACTAAATAATTTACAAAGTGGTATGAGGTAATTCCTCTAACCAATACGATAGAACCTAGATTTATGGAGTTTATACTCCAACATATTATCTGTCACTTTGGCATCCCATAAAAAATTATTTCTAACAATGTTAATTCTTTCAAGAGTAAGGATGTTTGAGCACTTTGCAAAAAATATAATATCCAATACAATTTCATAACTACTTATTACCTACAAAAAAATGGACAAGTTAAGGCAACCAATAATACTTTGATCACTATTCTCAATAAATTAGTCAAATGAAATCAACAAGATTGGCACGATCCCCTTAACATTATGAGCTTATTGAATAAACATCTGCACATCTATTGGGGCAACAACATTCTCATTGGTCTATGGTGTCAAAACAATCATACCTCTTGAGCTTGAGATCCCCTCACTATGCATTTCATCACAGGAATTCATAGATAATGACAAGCACATCTTGACCAACTCACGCTCCTTGACAAAATGTGAATCAATGTCTTGGAATATCTCTAAGTATATAAATATTGTTTAAAGCATACTTACAATGCCAAAGTCCATCCACATGAATTACAATTAGGATATCTTTTCCTCAAATAAAATCAACAAAACACCAATGCATTATCGCATCTTTGTGATATATTCATGATTAATTAGTTAGGTCCATACATTTTCACCCAAAATGTGGGTTAAGGAAACATATAGGCTTGTCAGTATAGAGGGATAATAAGAGCCTGAACCACTTAACATCATCCATTTGAGAGTGTTTAGTTCTTAATGTGATTTACATATATGCATATATACATGGCTAATATACAAAAACATAATTCATACACATTACATTCATACACATTTCATTTTATACATTCATTTTGTACAAACATATTCATTGTCATTTCAGTGCACTTCATCTACCATACTAGGGGTTATTTGTTAAGTTTATACAATAATTGATCCACTAAATCATGTTGCCTTAATTAGGGGCACTCCCAAGTTCACATCCATTTCATTACACCATTTTACAAGTCAATTTCCCATTTGTACTATCACTTCATTACACCTAGGTGTTTTTGGTCACTCAGGCACTCCTAGTGTTTCAAGAAATATCCAGTACATGTTGAGTTTTCTCTAGGACCAAGACACATTTTCACTAATAAAATATTGAGTTTTAGGACTTGACTCTAACATTCTTGAACCAAACACATTTCATATATATTAAAAACATCTTGTATCAAAGAGGAATAACACCATGACTGGGTTGAACCTCGAAGTGAAAAAGCTCATCTTCACTTGTCCCATTATGCACATTACCAATATAAAAAATAGTGGTCTTCACCACTACTCACACTTCCAAACAAAAAGAATGAGTAGTATGGATAGGGTAAAATTCTCATCACACTTTGATTGAGAATATGATTCTCCAAAGCTCTAACTCTTTTAAAAATAACACACCATAAATTTGCAAGTCGTAAGGATAGAACTATATTTCCATCTAAATGGATAGGTATTTTGAATCCCAAAAAATAAATATCAGATCATTGGACTATAGATCTAATCTCCACTAGGTCTATAGATGCTTGACTAGCAATGGATTATGCTCATGTGTGGTGACACGTCTCTCTTGAAGAGATCTATGACTACACATAAGGACAAGCTAGCTTCTTGGTCTTATCCATGATAGGTTTCATCTAAATTTACTCAATATGGGTTAATGAACTCACTTGCATACACATTGGTTCTTGATTACATTGAGTCATTATCATGTTCATGATTGGTAAATGAACATCCACTGCACACACATTTGGTCTTAGAGAAATTAGACATAACTTAGTGATTTTGTTAGAAATCACTAGTATGTTTGAGTCTCTACAAAATAACTCTAGAAAAATCATTTATAAGACAACACAACATACATAGCATTACAACATCATTACATGAGTCTTCCATTTCATACACCACCATTTTAGTGCCCTTGATTAAAAAAAATGATCAATATGATTAAGCAAAAATATAAAATATGAATGATCATTAGATAATTAGTTCATTTACATCCATACACATCATCATTACATTATCATCCATCACATATACACATGCATTCACACAAACATCCACACACATTCATAGCACAAAATTAAAATCCATGTATATATATATTCGTATGTACAATGAACGCTCGAAGGCTATATACAATTGAGCACCAAGGCTCATATACAAAAGTGTATCTAAGCACTAGCTAGCACTCGTAGGTAGACTCCTTTGACACTGAATGAGCCCTAGACCTAGAGTCACTATGCCTAGAGTCACTATGCCTAACAAAGCCCACTACAAAGGAAGAATGTTGATCGAGTAGATCAATGTGGTGTTGCATGAGCTAATCCTCAAAATCTTAAATATACGCATACTAGGATTGAAGGCATATTACATCATACCTATAACAAGAGTCTCTCTATCTTAGCTCTACCTAGAGCCTCGCTATCATATCTGCTCCTCTACATCTTGCCATCTGTACCTCTAACTCTACTCGTAGTTGAGCATTCTTGACATCTCGAGCTACTATCACCATATCTCACTCAGCCACCATCTATTGGAGCTGATCCCACTTAGACTTGATCCTTGCCCACTACTCCTCACTCTAACCAAGAGGTCTCTCTGGAACCTCCTCCATATCATCCCTACCACCATCATCACCTCCAATATTTGGATGCTACTCTGTTGCATTCCTCACTTGCCTCCCTTGACTGCTATAACAACGATGTCTTCGATGTTGGGGAGACTCATATACATCCTTCACTACCTTATCCTCATATTTTCTACCCTTCTCAACCACCTATCTTGGTACCCATGGTGGTTGTGAAGCAAACCATGCATCATAGTCTATAGTGGTCCTGTCATCATCTACATCTAGGATATATATCTCTTCATCATCCTCATAATCCACCCACCACTCCTCTAAATAAGGTAGGATTGACTCATCTGATCAATACCTATATACCACTAGAGTCTTAGGTACTCTTTGCCTCAACCTAAACTATTGCAATACCTAGGAGAACTAGATCAACTTCACCTCACTCCCATGCCATCCAACCACCCATCTAGACTATCAAATCCTTTGTACCTGCTCTCCATAACTGGGCCACCTAGCATCCTACCATAGTATCCAACACACCTGATAGAGCATAAATCATACCCATATATCCTTGCACTCCTAGCCACTACGAGCAAGATAGCTTGATTGAACCTCCTCAGCTACCGATCACCTCAAAGCATAGGGTTGATCCCTATCCCACTTTGCATAAGGCAAGCCCACAAGATGAGTCACACTGAAGTGTTCCTAGCCCCAATACTATAGTAATATATTGCAACCCAACCCCTTTTATCCTTGCCTCCTCATCTCATACAACTCCATATATATTTGTGTTAATATTACATGTGCCCATGCATATACCCGAGGCTCATCAATCATATCGTACACTAGCCTAATCTTGTTTCATGGGAACCAAAAATTGGTCTTGTTATACATCAATATTTTGGCCAACAAGAACATGATCAAGGTAGGAAATGCCTCCAAATCCTTCTTCACATACATGGCCAGATACCTTATTCCTCCACCCCTCACACTCACATCCCTCCATCCATCTCCAAAAAATTACCTTAGCTCATACTCCTTATTATACCCAACTTGGACATGCAACCCCTCCATTGGAACTTAGAATATACAATATATATCCTCTAGTGTCACTATCACATCCCCTATCAAGAGCTCGAATGTCCCCCTATCTAGATCCCACCTCTCCTCTAAGGTAGAGAGGTACCCCTCATCAGCCCTCACCACCTCTATTCGTGTAATCCCCACCAATCCCATATCCTCCAACTTATCCTAGTTGGCCTTCTACAATAAATTTCTCACCCCTGGTATGTTAGGTGAGAATCTGTGTTGAGCCTCCAAGATTATCAACTGAAGCACAACACATTGGAAAATACATTACTAGCACATTCATTGCAAAAAAACATTACAAAACTCCAAATAAGAGTTCCAAGAGCACTAACCTCAGCCACCTATACCTCCATGCTTATTTTTGCATCAACTTCTTCCATCGCTATCACTTCACTCACACTCCACTCACTCACTCACTCTCCTTTAAACATAGCTTTTGGAACTCTTGAAGACAAGAATGAATCCAATTTCACCTATGTAGCTCTTTTATATCTTATTTTAGTGTGCTTAAATTCCCATGGGAATCTTCCTAGTGTACTCAAACATTTCATAGCATATGTAGAGTGGAAAATGCTCTCTCACGTCTATGCATGATGTGGATATTGGTTGGCATTTGACCCTAAAATATTGAAAATTTACTCAAAGGAGCTCAAATTGTAGCTAAATCACCTCAAATTCCATCCATGCATCCATTTCATCATCACATCATGTTTTGTGAAAGCAAAAACTAATTTGGGCACTTAGTTTTTGTTTACGACCATAAAGTCTCAAAAATGCTCAATAGTGTTCAAAACGCCTCATAATGGCCCAAAACTTAACAAAATGACCATATTCATCATCCCAATAATTCATAACACCATTTCATCACATTTTGTAATAATATGGATTGATTTGGATGGTTAAATATTGCTTGCGACCAAAAGTCGCAAAATTGTCCAAAACTTCTTCAAAAATATTCCAAAAACAACTCCAAATATCACAAAATCATCAAATTCACTCATAAATGCATCTCCATCTCCATTTTACATCATACAATTTCATTCCACATTGCCAAATTTATTTATCATTCCATTTCTATTTAACAATTTGCCAATTTCACACATTTTCAAGTGAACCTCGTATCTAGTGGTTTACTCTAGTTTCCCTAGAGGTTGCAGAATTTGGCTATCCATGAAATTAATTAGGATGGGTATATCACCATAACGACACTTGCCCATTCAGCATCCTCTTGTTCAAAAAATAAAATCTTTTTGATCCCTCATTTTTTGAGTGAGGCTATGCTCAGATTAATTTGCTCAAAAGCTATCATTGATGGCCTTGTCTGTGGGGCTTGAAATATGAATAACTTCTAGTACATCATCTCTTTTACACCAACATTCATTGGGGATATATTTCTATTAGGATGATATGTTCCAATCTAGGGAATTTATCAACAATCACTATACGGTCATAATCCCCCATGTCCTCTTGCATTTTCATCACTTTGCATTTTAATGATGCCAAAGGGCATATTCTTAAATAATACAGAACCACCCCATGGGGCAAAAAAAATTGATTTTGATTTCTCACATCAGGATACATAATCACCCATAATTGAAAAAAACCTTTTTCTTCTAGGGCAAGAACATAATAAAATATTGCATCATCATCTATGTCACTTCACCCACATTTACATCATTCAAATCATCCACATTTCCAAAAACCCTTGCAACTATTGGGGAAAAAATAGATCACATAATTCACCCACATTATCACCCTAAATTCTATAAATTGGCTCATGAGATTCATTCTTCACTCATTTTTCAATTAAGGGGGTAAGCTACAAACCCATAATTTTTATCTTTAGGTTCTTGTGCCCCAGGGGAAAGAAGTTGCTTCACAAAACTAGGTGTCTCTTGTTTTTGCATAACATTGTGTTTCACGCAACGCGATACAAAAAGAGGCATCTATAGACACCAAAATCTAGCCACTTGTTATCCATCCACATCATCCAATCACAATCGTTTATTATTTATTTATATATGTATATTTATTTATATTTCTATTTAAATATAAATATTTTATATATTTATATTTATATTTAAATATAAATATAAATATTTATATAAATAAATATATGTATATATATGAATAAATCATAGCCACTCATCACATCTCAATCTCAGCCATTTCATTCATCATGATCTATATCACATAGTAAAGTTATAATCTTAGCCATTCATCATGATTTAATCTCGATCGCCAGTTGGTGTCATCGAAACCCTAATATGTTGAAGGTTATTTTATAAAAGATCATTCACTTTTGTGAATGAAAGGCTAAGCGATCGATTAAGTAGTTAACCAGTTAAGTGGTCAATTTATTCAAGAGTTGATTATGACCATCAGAGCCATTTATACCTCATCATCCAAACCCTAGCATTTCGCTAACATCCTCCCTCCTTAACACCACCACACCCTACGTTTTATGTCACCTGAACCCCTACAAACCAGATTTGGTTCTGCAATACCCTTCCCAGAAACTCTCAAACACTTCCAAGCATTCCCAGAATGCTTTTGAGCATTCAAAGAATGTTGTAGGGCATTCACAACCCTTGTAGAATGCTACATGACATTTTCTAGATTCCATTTTTCCATCGATAAACCCTTGAATGCTTTCGGGTGTTCGTGCACCATCATATTATAGAGATAGAACCATGGATTAGGCAAATCAGGTATACACTAGCAAGGTAAAAAGGTTTATTACTTTATAACTCAAGATTTTCATATTTTACTTGCATTTCATTATCATTGTAGTTAGGATTTTTGTATATTTTTTATTTAGAGGGTCTCACATAGTGGAGCCTTCACATATGCTACTGACATATTCTATGGTATAATTTGTTTATAGATACAAGGAAACATCTTTGTTAAAGTTTTTTGCAGCTCGGGTGGTCCTGTAGGGATACACAAGCCCACCCATAAACTTATTTGGGTAAAATACAATGCAGAAGACACCAAATATTCATTTTGAACAAGGGTTTTCAAACCCTTCAATTGTAAATATTGTATCAATACAAAATTACATTGCAACATTAGATATCAAGACTCCCACAATATTAATATAATATTATTTTGTCATTGTGCAATATCTTTTGTGTTGTATTTGTTAATTTTATCTTGGTTTTGTCATTTTTTTCTTTATATATATTATTTAGCCTCTTCTAATATTTTGAGGATAAAGCATTTGTAAGGGGGATGGAATGTTAGGTACCCAAGATAGGTACTTAATAATTAAATATTATATTTTATAATGGTACGAGCCATAAATTAATTATTAAGGAAGACCACATATCAAATTAGAAATAGGTATGTCATAGAATCATATTTAAATCCACTGGGTGAATATTGTCATATGTAACCATAGATAATATTATCATATTATTATGCATTTTGTAACTCATGGAAGGTGAACCGCCACATAGGTGATCTTGCAACTCATGGAAGGTGAACCATCACACTCTTGTATAAAGAGAGATGTATTCCCATTTTAAAATACATCTATGATGTATTCTTGGAGAAGTCTTGGCTCGTGGAGCTAGAGATCTTGTGGAGTGGTTTCCTTCCAAAAGGAGCATTGTACAGTGTTGCCCTACCTCAAGGTTATAATCAATCTCTATTTTATTATGAGCAATTTATTGTGCAATTTATTTATGGATGCATGTTTGATATTTTGAATGATTTATGGTTATGATAAAAGAGGTTCACAACATTCTTCCAACTGCAACACTCCATTTAGCTTATGTCTATTATCATCATAGAACATAAATTCCCAAACTCATCGTTTGTTACAAAATCCTTCCTTATAGACTAATTCTTCAAATTAATCATATATTTTTGTTGTCCTTTCTTAAAATTCAAATGGTCCTCCCAGTTGTGATTCATCTTTGTCATGCATAACCATCATCATCTCAACAATACATCATACATTAGTTTCTACATGGTAATCATGACAAAATCCATGATAAATTCTTGATCGATGATATTTACTTTTTAAGTTGTCAAAACTCACTTCATCTCAATTCCATATTGTTATACACAATGCAATTTGAAATTCAGGGACCACAATAATGGTGCTCCAATATCCCTCCAAGTCTTCTTATGCAATACATTTATTCTCGACCCTCCATCCATTATCACTTAGGTCAACTCATGGTTTAACAACTCTATAAAAATTAATGTTGGCTTCTTTTAAAAATCAATCATTAAAATTTTTGGATCAATGATTTGATCTATTCTCCTCATAGTTACTTCTTGCTCGCATTGCAGTTTCACTATACCCCTTGGTTGCATCACCTCTCCTACCATTGTGTATAGCTTTGGTATAATACTAAGTAAACTTGAATTCATCACTTCTATTATTGTATTCAATACTTGCTCTACCATTTGTTGTGTTGACATCATATATTCTTCTTTAGTGATTGGATTTTTCAACTTCTTTTCCTAGAGAAGTTTTTCTTGTCTAACCTTCATCTCTTCTTCTACTGCATTGTGGACTTCCTATCATCTATCCTTCTCTTTGGAAGAATTGGTTTATTGTTTAGATTTCTTTGCTTGACCCCTTGTTACCATGAGCACATTATTATCCCTCTATTATTGGTTTATTAGAGTATCCTCAATGATAATTAATTGATATTCTACAAGCTCCTCAAACTCATATTCTTTGAGCAATTCACTCATGATTTTTCAAACCATACCATTGGCACATTAATGTATTGTTGTTTTGACCTTCTCTCTTACTGGCTAATTTTGACAATTTTGTGCAAAGTGCCCCCACTCTTGGCATATTTGGAATTGGATGATAAGTCATCCATACACATTATACTACAATCAACTCTATCCTCATTTTGGATTGACTTTTTGTAATTATCTTCCTCCTCAATGGTTGTTTTTGTATCTACCACTCATTGTTTCTTGTCCACCATTAGACATGTTTGGTTTCTCATCTCTCTTCTTTCTATACTAACAAGATTTTGTACCTCAAAATTATTATATTAAATGGATAATATTCAACCTCATGTCCTATGACTTCACAAATTTTACAGTAGTTATTTTTCAAATAAGTTATATTGGTGTGTCCTTCCTTGTAATATGAACTCAAAATATCCTATCTTTCCTTCTTCTTCTCATCCTTTGCATCATGTACCATCCTTTCTAAGTCCTTCCTCATGATCTATATTAGCACATGCAAGTCATCCCTATCACTATCTAAATCTAAATATTTGTAGTGACTCAATCCTATTATTGTTTGTTTAGCTCCACTTTCTAGGGCAATTTCCCTATCATACACCTCATAAGAGGTAGTTAGTAGGACTATCTTCAACTTTTTGTATCTTGGTAGCAGCCCATATAGGAATAATTGTCTTTATAGACTGTTTTTTGGTCATACTTCCAAATTTTCAATCAACTCTAATATTTTATTGTAGGATTTGACATTCTCCTCCTTCTGCTTTATGGCATAGATCTCTTTGACGATCTCAATATCATCCTAGAGTAGTTTAAATTTCTTTATCATTTCTTCCCATATGTTGGGATGGTTTGTTCTTTATTCCTTCAATTTTTAGTCCATTGCAATCCATCGTAAAGTTTTCAAAAATAGTCTCAACCAAGATGCTCCATCATCCACTCTATTTGCTCATCATATTTCCACATATGTCCTAATATGGAATTTTAGGTCTTTCTTCCTGTTACCTAGAAATGGTGAGCACTTATGCTAACCCACTACTACTAGCCATGTTTACCATTGATGGATAATGATATTTACTTCTTACTTCCTCACTTTGAAGTTATTTTAGCAATTCTTCATCTTACACATCTTCACTAGCAAACAATAGTTGAACAACTTCTAATGCACACACACTTTGATACCTCCTTCACAAATATATGAGAATTGGTTATAGTCTTCTAAGCCATGCACTCTCCTATAATGGTGCTTGCACCTAACTTTCATTCCTTTCATCTCTTGGAAAACTCCCTCACTCTTGTGCTATAATTACCAATTATTCAACCTCATCTCCTCATGCACTCTCTACATTTATGTTTTCACTTGTACAATGTTTTCCATGGTTCTACCTTCATTTTCTCATGCTTTACCTCAAAATTCTTCTATTTTTAAGAACAATGTCTATCACCTTACATGTGATTCAATTGGACTATCCTCCCCTTGAGGACTTCACACATGTTCAACTTCTAGCTCTTTAATTTCTATTGCCTATGACTATAGTAATTGGTTGGAAATTCTTTTATTCCTCATAGGAATTTGAATACTTATGTGACTTCATCCCCCACATCCTTATGATAAGTAATATGTCATTCACCTCCCTACACTTCACACATGTTGGTTCTACTTCAACTTGATCCAACTTCAATTTTGCAATGGAAACAGTGCTAAATGTAGCACAATGGTGAGTATTCCAATAGTGGAGGAACAAGATGACATATTTAGAGGTCAAACAAGATTGTAGTCAATGCAATTTCATAATAACTTAATTTTACTTGAATGGTAATATACTTGTATGACAACCAATAACATGTACTTGTATGGTAGTTGAGTGACTAGCACTTGTACAACAGTTAAGTGATTCACTTGTATAGTAAGTTTAGTTTGACTTGAAAAAAAGTTTGATCTTCACTGGAATGACAAGTGCTTGTATGATAAGCATTTGTAAGGTAGCCACAACAACCTACTTGTACAACGATATCAACAACTCACTTGTACAACAAGAACTTGTACAATAGTGCACCCACTAGAATGAAACTCTCAACGACTTCACTTGTATGGAAACCTTTGTTTGACATTTTATACTGTAACTTCCTTGTACAAGGTTTATGGGCACCAACCCAAAGGAGACACCAATCCCCTAGCTCTGTTCTGGCTTGTGATCCTCTAAAAGACCTCTACCTCTACTATCCTTAGAAAATGGAACTCTATCCATAGAAGACACTTGTCTTCCCTGCTCTGGCTGGAGACCTCTGTCCTCAACTCTATCACCTCAAAAGTTGGTCCTCAAATTTGCACTAAACACAGTCCTTTAGTATAGCACAAATTTCCTCTTTTGTCTTTGCCTGTTGCGCTTACTACGCCCTCTGCTTTCTCTGTGCAAAACACAGCAGCACTGTCTTCGCGCACTCTGATTCCTTGCGATCTCTCTCACTTAGATGATTCGAAAGAAATGCACTCTATACTTGGTGATCAAACTTCTCCCCCGCACTCTATCTGCGAAAGTCACACTTCGAACACACACTTTGATCGATGCTTAACTCTCCAAGTAGCACTCCTTTTATACTAACACTTTCAAGATTAAAACCTTGATCTTAGTCGGCTGCACACCCTAAACTACATCGACTGCAAACCCTAAACTTCATCAGCCCAAATTTAACTTTGTCAGCTTCACTGCCTCTTCAACTCCTCTGTAGCTTCTATCATGAAACTACAACATGTCACGATATCATGACACCTTTGCAACCGTACACTATCTTATGGCTTTTGTCATGATATCATGACACTTTCTACTTTTGTTGACGTCATCTTCACTTCTGTCGTGAAATCGCAACCCTTCTATCTTCATGGCCTTCTTCTTTGCTTTTGTCATGAAATCATGACACTTCTACCTCTGCTGATGTCATCTTCAATTTTATCATGAAATCATGACCCTTCTTGCTTTCTCAACCTTTTCTCAGCTTGCACTAGCGAAAACGTAACATGTCACAAAATCATGACATTTTTGCTGCCTTATGCTTTTCTCTGCCTTACATCCCCGAAACTGGAACATGTCGTGAAATCATGACACTTTCACCTTTGAGCTCTTCCTTCTTGAATTCGTCGTGAAATCACGACGCTTCTTCTATTGAAGACTTGCTTCCTATTTCTATCATGAAATCATGACACTTTCTCCAACTGAATGCTGCCATATCAACCTGTTATGAAATCACGACGCTTTCAGCTTTCGACTCTTCCCTTTGTTGCATGTCGCAAAATCATGATAGTTCTTACTTCGAGTTCTGCAGCATGTCACAAAATCGCAATAGTTCTCACTTCGACTTCTGTAGCATGTCACGAAATCGTGACACTTTGTCTTGCTACTTTCTCTCTCTTCAAACTTGTCATGAAATCGCGACAATTCACACTACGGACTCTCTTTTCAGCATTATGTCATGAAATCATGACACTTTTTCTTTTGGACTCTCTCTTCTGCATTATGTCACGAAATCGCGACACTTTTCCTTTCGGACTCTCTCTCCTGCAACATGTCATGAAATCGTGACACTTTTTCTTTCGGACTCCCTCTCCTGCACCATGTCACAAAATCGTGACACTTTTCCGTTCGTACAATCTTCTTTGCAATATGTCGTGAAATCGTGACACTTTTTCTTCTCTGCCTTCCTACACTTTTTGAGTCGCGAAAATACGACATGTCACAAAATCACGACACTTTCCACATTGCTCTTCTTCTCTGCCAACATGTCGCGAAATCGTGACAGTTTTGCCAGCTCTTTCTCTCTCCTCAAACATGTCGCGAAATCACGACAATTTTTCTTGCCTACTGCATACCTTTTCTCACTTGTCTTTGTCTTTGATCTTTTGCAAAAAGGGCTACTATGATCTTCCTGGAAACTCACTGTCCATGCTCTGAATAATCTGACATTAAATCAAATTCCTTCAAGAGCTTCTTGACATCAATGACAACTTCTACACTTGAGCAAAGGCAATGGACCTTGTTGAGAAGCAACACACCCCCACTAAAAAATGAGATTCCATCCTCTTGAAAACTTTGAAATTCCATTTTGCAGCAGGGACCCTCTAGATAATTTTTAGGTTTTAAATCCAAATTTGCTTGCCTCCTTTTTAAAGTTGTGCTTTTTCTTGCATTCCAGCTGTGTTATCCAAGAATTCACTTTTTACATGCTAGAATCATTCATGCACAAAGAAAATCTTGCACCGGTACGAGAAAAATCTAGAAAACAGTTGCATAAATTCATGAAAAATCAAACTTTCCATTTTTGGTAGTGTTGCGATATCGCGACACTTCCATTTTCAGAAATGTCGTGAAATCGTGACAGGTAAATCAAAAAGCAGCTAAGTCATTTTTGTGTAGCGAAATCGCGACACTTTCCATTTTTGGAAGTGTCGCGATATCGCGACATTTCCATTTTTGGAAAGTGTCGCAAAATCGTTGCCGACCGGAGGAGAGAGAAAGAAAACGTACGAAAGGGCACGATTTTGCGACATGTCACGAAATCGCGACATGTCGCATTTTCACGGTAGGAGAGAGAAAGTGGGTTGTAGAATGAAAATTGGCTAAGTCGCAAATGTGTCGCAAAATCGCGGTCAACGCATGCAGCTACGGGAACTGTCGCGATATCGCGACGTGTTCTATTTTCGCGGGTTGTTGATGGAAAAACGCTTAAGTCCAAAAGGTGCAGCACGTCGCTAACATGTCGCAGAATCACGACTGAAAATCAAGAAGTTGTACGGAGGCCAGGAAGGTCACGATTTTGCGACATGTCACGAAATCGTGACATGTCGCATTTTCGCGGCCGACGGGGGAAGAAGTTGTCGATGAGCCGAGGACGTCGCGATTTCACGACATGTCACGAAATCGTGACATGTCGCAGAATCGCGGTAGGAGAGAGAAAGTTGCACAAAGGCCAGAAGTGCATTCCAGCGGGAAACAGAAGGCATCCTGGGGTAGCGACACGTGTCAAAGCGTGAGGCAGACGAACAGAAGCCGACATGCAAGCTTGCTTTAGGGTTTTTAACCTGATTTAATCTGTTTTAACCTTTAAAGCTTCTGATTTAATGTTTATTAAAGTGCTAATATAATCTTTTTGTCTTTCATGCAGGATTCCATCTGGCACTTGCGGGACAACCGGGAAAGGCCATAAAGTCAAAGTTAAAGTGCAGATTTGATCGAGGACCACCATGCTAGAGGAGAAGATGCCGGTGAAAGCATTCAATGACAAATTTATGACAGAATTGATAGCATGAAGACCATTTCAACTTAGGGATGGCTTTACGGGGACAAATTGATGGAGAAGTGGTGACTCATCCGGCTCACCCGCAGGAATTAATGGAGGCATTTATTTGCAACTGTGGATGAATGCAAGTGGCTTTAGATTTTATCTTCTCCATTTATGGCAGCTAACTGCACTGATTTTCCGAAGGGTTAAGTTCTATCTGGACTTTGATTTTAAATGGATTTTTATTGTAAAACTCGGGTCCTAGGGTTTAGAAAGATAAGATTTGCAGTTAAAGAAGAAGATATTTTTGAAAAGATCAGGGTCTGTCCTGAGTCTATAAATACTTCTTCTCAATGTAATTGCGAGAGGCGGAGACTTAGAAATAAAAGGCTTATAAGAAATTTTTTGCAAATTTTGTGAAATCCTTTGTTTTCTGGACTGGGAGTTGATGTGTTTTTGCTGTTTTCTATGGTAGCATGGCCAGGAGCCTAATATTTTATAGATCTGTGATAAGTGTATCTTCTTCTGTTATTCGTTCCATTAAAGTTTGTTAGATATATGCTGTAAATCTACCATTATCAAGTTTAAATATGCTGTTAGGCTTCATTTTTTCCTTTGTTTGCTAGGGGAAATTAAAGATTTGAGGTTAAGTTTGTTCTAATTGCTCTGTCTTCACTGTGTGAGCTAGGCTGTCGATGAAAGATACCAGTTTTAACCAGCTGCCCTTGGATTTATAATTTTCTGCTAGATCTGTTCCACTTTGCCTTGTGCTCTTAGTTGAAAGTGATCTTAGACTGATCGGACACTTTCTTCTTTGATTTGTTCTGTTGTGAAGCTGATAGCATAGATAAGATTGATAGTTTAGGGTTTTACAGCTTAATGTCTGATAAAATTCTCTTTCTGCCCTACCCTACCCTCTCTTTGCTTTCGGTGAAATGATCCATTTTTACTTTCTTTATTTGTCTTTTATTTGAATCTGCTGACCCATGAGAGCTAGATCAAGAATTCAAGTTAAATCTGATAAACAACTTCTACAACTACGAACAAGTTCGAGAACCCCCGTAAGGTAACAGGGCAGTCCATATTGAAATCTATTCTAGAAGTGGAAAAGAGTGAATATCCATTCGACCCAACTCTGTAACTCGCACCTTGGATAACCAGCTAGATCCTAAAGTGAGTGGGATCCGTCCCGTGGGTGTCTCCGGGGCTTCCTGCCCATCCTTTCACGGGGTGCGTATGAAAGCCAGACCAACACCTAATTGGTGCTAGAAGGAGGGTCGAGAACATCTCAGTTCAAGTTCAGTAGTCTGTTAAGTATTGTAAAGTTGTATGTGCTGAGTCTGGTATTTTATCTTTTGAATCCTTTTCCCTCCTCCTCAGCTCTTTTAAATTTTATTGTCTAAGTTTTTGCCTGAACAGTGGAACTTAACACCAACACCTAATTGGTGCTAGAAGGAGGGCCTGAACTCAGTTCAAGTATTGTAAGGGCATAACAGCAACATTTGAAGGACCCACAGTGAACTCTGGACAGTTTTGTAAATTGTCAGTACAGTTTTATAAATTGTCAGTACAGTGTTTTGTAAATTGTCAGTGCAGTGTTTTAAATTTCCAAATTTAGAACCTATTGAGAACTGCAAAGTTATAAGTGCTTGTGAAAATTGGATTCTACATACAGGGTAACAAGGTCCCACCCCAGAGCTGGAGAGCTCCTTGTCCCTGAATTAGAAACTTCGAGAAGAAGTAGCCTCAGAAGGGCCAAATCTCTGTCACAGACAGTTTTATCATCATTGATAGTCACTCCAACCAGAGCTCAGAATATTCCTGTTAATCCATTATCTATGGCAAATTGGTTGGGCTCCATAGCTTTGAACTTTTCGGGTATAGCCCATGACTCGCCCAGAAATCCAGAAAGATACCTCCCTAGGTATAAACATGATGGGACAAAAACTACAGAGGAACACTTAGTTGCATTCAAGAATGCACTGAAGTTATTAAATGTACAACATGAGGATGTTGCCTACAGACTCTTCCCGTTTACTCTCCAGGAGGGAGCCTATGATTGGTTTCTAAATCTTACCAATGATTCCATCACCAGCTGGAATGACTTAGAAAAAGTCTTTGTGTCAGTTCAGTGAAGTGATAGATCTCAGCATTTTATATCAGCAATTTTTTGGCATCAAAAGAGAACTGAATGAGTCTATTAGATCCTATAATGTCAGATTCCAGAAAGCTTATGGTAGACTTACTGGGTATTATGTGCCTAATGTAGACCTGGCACTAGAGATCTTCAAAAATTCTTTAGATCCCATGACCTCTGTCTTCTTGAAGAGAGATGCCACTGTTACCAATTTGACAGAAGCTTACAAAGAAGCTTTGATTCTGGAAAGACAGTTGGGACCCCAGCCTCTAAATCTTCAGCAAACTCCTTTGATCACACAGCCTACTCCTGTATTCAATCCTATCCCACATCAGATGATGTTACCAGTCTGTCATACTTTACCATCAGCAGCACCAGTGGTTGCTGCACCTGTTGAGAATGTACAGAACCCTGTGAAAGAAGCTGACAATGCAAGGATTGAAGAAGTTTCAAAGATTTTTCAGAAGCTGGCCAATGATTTTTTGAGCTTTAAAAGGCAAACTTCTACTGGAGACAATCCCAACAGATATTCATATCAACCAAATAGATTTAACAGGCCCCCATATGAACCTAATAAAGATTACAAGGGTAAAGCTCATGATGTGAACATTTGTGATTTGGCCCTACCCAACTGGTGTAGAATTCATGCCACTTCTCAGCATGGAGAGTTAGACTGTCTGGAATTTTGCAATGCATTTGAGGCCTTGTCTGCAGATTTCACCTCTCAGGAAAATCAAAGAACTGCTGATGGCCCAAGTTCATCTGGCCACAGTGCAGCTATGGTCCTGGATTCTTTTTCTTTCTCGGATGAATCTGAGAATGTAGTTGAAATTCCCATGGATGAAGTACAGGCTTTCCAGCAGTACAGAAGAGATAATTACAACCTGAGAAACAGGAATCCTGAGCCAAACACTACATCAACTCCTCCAAATAATTCTCACAATATTCCTCCTGACCCTTCTCCAAGCAATAATCCACCTCCACCAAAGGGAGGAGCTCAAAGAGTACCAGATGTTGCTATTCCTCCCCTTAACAAAGGATATAACATAGTGGAGGATATGAAAAAGATTAAGGCTAACATTACTTTGCATGAGCTAGCACAGATTTCAGAGCAGAGAGACAATCTGATAAAGACATACTCCGGCCTCGTTGCTAAACCTGTAGATAAAGGGAAGAAAATAGCCAATGCCAATCCGGCCATGTACAAGGAAAAGACTGAAGTTCCCCCATTTTTACTAACTATCAAAATTTTTGGGAAGAATTTACATAATTGTTTGGTAGATTCAGGTGCATCTGCTAATGTCATGCCACTGGCAATTTGTCAGCAATTGGGGTTGACCCCAATGAATTCTGAGAGGAGAGTTGTCCAATTGGACAAGTAAGAAGTTAAGGTTGTGGGAGAGCTACAAAACATTCACATTCAATTGGCATCTGAGCCAAGGGCTCAACATAAGATCGAAATCCAAGTTGTGGATATCCTAGTGGGGTATGGAATGCTGTTGAGTAGGGATTGGTCTAAGTCTCTAAATGGATATCTGGCAACAGACTTTTCACACATGTGGTTGTCATGGAAGGGTGTGGCCAATCAATTGCAGGTTGACAAAGAACCCAGGTACAAGCACACCATTACAGAGTACAATGCAGCTAATGAAACTATCAATATTGCAGAGGTAGATATTGGTGTCTACAATTTAACAACTGGGCAGAGTAACAAATTTAACAAAGCTCATCCTGTACATACTAATGAAGTTTGGACACTTCATGTGGATGGATCCAGATGTAAGCAGGGTTCTGGAACAGGGGCAGTCCTCAAAGGGCCTCAAAGTCAGACATTTTTTATGTCTTACCACCTGCAGTTCCCATGTACCAATAATTTAGCAGAGTATGAAGCTCTGATTTTAGGTTTAAAGTTTGCTTTGGATAAAAATGTGAAGAACATTCAAGTTTTCACTGATTCAGATGTGGTGGTCTGGGTCTGTCAATATTTTAAGGTATTTGATCCTGGGGGTTTTTTACATTCAGTCCTTTTGAAAGAATTCTGCAAACCCTTCAATTAGAAGCATAAACATGTTATCATATGATTTGTTATTATATGATTTGTTTAATTTGAAGGAGTTGCAGATTTGTTTTTCAAATGGGACAAGGAAGACAGTAAACACAAGTCTTTCCCAGATAGCAAATTTTTGAAGCACAGTCTGGAGTGCATTTCGTCAACAGGACCTGAAAGGTAATTTTTCTAAATTACTTGCACATGGTCAAAAAAATTTTAAGGCACCATTTCTCTGCTTTCCCAACTGCTGCATTTTTTGAGTATGAAGGGAAGTTGTAACATATGTATACATTGTAAGTAAGCTTTGAAGTTTTTTAGTTTTATTTCTTTGTCTGTACAGTTTTAGCTTGTGCAGTTTATTTCTTTTGTCAGTGCTTTTTATTTGCTTTCTTTGTCTTTTTATGTCAGCTTGTAGTTTTTTTTCTTTGCTGTCTGTACAGTTGCAGTTTAGTTTATTTCAGTTGCTTTAGTTTATTTCAGTGTTGTTGCAGTTTAGCTTTGCTGCAGTTCAGCAATTTTAGTTGCTTTGCTTCAGTTCTTTTAGTTTGTTTCTTTTATTGCCTATTCAGTTTTTATTTTCTTCCCTGCATTTCCTTTTCTTTGCTGTCTGTACAGTCTTTTGTTTTAGTTTTATTTTGCTGCCTGTACAGTTTTAATTTATTTGCTTCAGTTTTAATTTTAAAAGTCTGTGCAGTTTTATTTTTGTTTTGCTTTAGAGGCCTGTCTCTGTCTTTGGAAGTCTGTGCAAAGTCCTTCAGCTCTTAATATTCTATCTTTTAACCTCTGCCTGAGCAATCAATGGGATAGTCAGCCTTCAAATTATTTTATTCTGAGCTGATAAATCCACAATCCAATGCCCATTCTGTTCATTATTCTAATTGAGATAGTCTGCTTAAACTGAACTGTAGAGCTATTTTGTTATTCAGGACAAAGGTAGAGATATGATTGGATCTTGTGTCTTACTTGCCACAATTATTTTAATGATAGAAAAACTGCTATGTTGTTTAGTTGGAGGAACTCCCGGGGAATCCAAGAAAAGCTGGTTATGAGAGGGGACTATGATTCATGCAATTATTTGGGTGTCACCAGAGGCTATTAATGCCTGGACTGAAACAGTTTCAAATTGATCAAGTGATAAAAAAAAATTGTAATTTCTCTAAGGTCTTCCAGATAGTGATATATTTCAAAAAGAGAGATAAAAAAAAAAAAAAGAGTTATATATTAAAAGAGGTAGCCAATACTTCCAAAAATATTTTCTTCTAAGTTATAGATTCTGCCCTACAGTTATAAATTGGGTCATGTAAATCTAAAGGGTAACTCTGTCTAGGCTGTAAAAGGCTAAACTAGTAAACAGAGCTCTACTCGGTTTCCCCTTTTACAATCTAGAAAAGCTGATCAGTCCAAAGTTCATCATTCAAACCAGTCATCCTTGAAGAAAGTTTATACCCTTGTAATTGCACATCAGAAATCTTCCTTGAAGTAATTCAGCCTAGTATGTCCTTGGAAAATTTTAACAGCTTGCAGTTAGTAGTCAATTTATTGTGAAGAATGTCTGTGGCAAGGCATGATGCATGGTCTTTTTGTTTTGAAACCAGAGTCTTGGGTTCTAAAATAGTGCTACTATTTTACCCGCAGATATCGCCATTTGTTGAGAAGCAACACACCCCCACTAAAAAATGAGATTCCATCCTCTTGAAAACTTTGAAATTCCATTTTTGCAGTAGGGACCCTCTAGATAATTTTCAGGTTTTAAATCCAAATTTGCTTGCCTCCTTTTTAAAGTTATGCTTTTTCTTGCATTCCAGCTGTTTTATCCAAGAATTCACTTTTTACATGCTAGAATCATTCATGCACAAAGAAAATCTTGCACCGGTACGAGAAAAATCCAGAAAACAGTTGCATAAATTCATGAAAAATCAAACTTTCCATTTTTGGTAGTGTCGCGATATCGCGACACTTCCATTTTCAAAAATGTCGCGAAATCGCGACAGGTAAATCAAAAAGCAGCTAAGTCATTTTTGTGTAGCGAAATCGTGACACTTTCCATTTTTGGAAGTGTCGCGATATCGCGACATTTCCATTTTTGGAAAGTGTCGCAAAATCGCTGTCGGCCGGAGGAGAGAGAAAGAAAACGTACGGAAGGGCACGATTTTGCGACATGTCACGAAATCATGACATGTCACATTTTCATGATAGGAGAGAGAAAGTGGGCTGCAGAATGAAAATCGGCTAAGTCGCAAATGTGTCGCAAAATTGCGGTCAACACGGTCAACACATGCAGCTACGGGAACTGTCGCGATATCGCGACGTGTTCTATTTTCGCGGGTTGTTGATGGAAAAACGCTTAAGTCCAAAAGGTGCAGCGCGTCGCTAACATGTCGCAGAATCGCGGCTGAAAATCAAGAAGTTGTACGGAGGCCAGGAAGGTCGCGATTTCGTGACATGTCACGAAATCGCGACATGTCACGTTTTTGCGGCCGACGGGGGAAGAAGTTGCCGATGAGCCAGGGACGTCGCGATTTCGCGACAAGTCACGAAATCGTGACATGTCGCAGAATCGCGGTAGGAGAGAGAAAGTTGCACAAAGGCCAGAAGTGCATTCCAGTGGGAAACAGAAGGCATCCTGGGGTAGCGACACGTGTCAAAGCGTGAGGCAGACGAACAGAAGCCGACATGCAAGCTTGCTTTAGGGTTTTTAACCTGATTTAATCTGTTTTAACCTTTAAAGCTTGGATTTAATGTTTATTAAAGTGCTAATATAATCTTTTTGTCTTTCATGCAGGATTCCATCTGGAACTTGCGGGACAACCGGGAAAGGCCATAAAGTCAAAGTTAAAGTGCAGATTTGATCGAGGACCGCCATGCTAGAGGAGAAGATGCCGGTGAAAGCATTCAATGACAAATTTATGACAGAATTGATAGCATGAAGACCATTTCAACTTAGGGATGGCTTTACGAGGACAAATTGATGGAGAAGTGGTGACTCATCCGGCTCACCAGCAGAATTAATGGAGGCATTTATTTGCAGCTGCGGATGAATGCAAGTGGCTTTAGATTTTATCTTCTCCATTTATGGCAGCTAACTGCACTGATTTGCCGAAGGGTTAAGTTCTATCTGGACTTTGATTTTAAATGGATTTTTATTGTAAAACCCGGGTCCTAGGGTTTAGAAAGATAAGATTTGTAGTTAAAGAAGAAGATATTTCTGAAAAGATCAGGGTCTGTCCTGAGTCTATAAATACTTCTTCTCAATGTAATTACGGGAGGCGGAGACTTAGAAATAAAAGGCTTATAAGCAATTTCTTGCAAATTTTGTGAAATCCTTTATTTTCTGGACTGGGAGTTGATGTGCTTTTGCTGTTTTCTATGGTAGCATGGCCAGGAGCCTAATATTTTACAGATCTGTGATAAGTGTATCTTCTTCTGTTATCTGTTCCATTAAAATTTGTTAGATATATGATGTAAATCTACCATTATCAAGTTTAAATATGCTGTTAGGCTTCAGTTTTTCCTTTGTCTGCTAGGGGAAATTAAAGATTTGAGGTTAAGTTTGTTCTAATTGCTCTGTCTTCACTGTGTGAGCTAGGCCGCCGGTGAAAGATACCAGTTTTAACCAGCTACCCTTGGATTTATAATTTTTTGCTAGATCTGTTCCACTTTGCCTTGTGCTCTTAGTTGAAAGTGATCTTAGACTGACTGGACACTTTCTTCTTTGATTTGTTCTGTTGTGAAGCTGATAGCATAGATAAGATTGATAGTTTAGGGTTTTACAGTTTAATTTCTGATAAACTTCTCTTTTTGCCCTACTCTACCCTCTCTTTGCTTTCGGTGAAATGATCCATTTTTACTTTTTTTATTTGTCTTTTATTTGAATCTGCTGACCCATGAGAGCTAGATCAAGAATTCAAGTTAAATCTGATAAATAACTTCTGCAACTACTGAACAAGTTCAGGAACCCCCTATAAGGTAACAGAGCAGTCCATATTGAAATCTATTCCAGAAGTGGAAAAGAGTGAATAGCCATTCGACCCAACTCTGTAACTCGCACCTTGGATAACCAGCTAGATCCTAAAGTGAGTGGGATTTGTCCCGTGGGTGTCTCCGGGGCTTCCTGCCCATCCTTTCGCGAGGGTGCATATGAAAGCCGGACCAACAGGACCCAAGGTACCCAAAATTGCCAACAATCTCCCCCTTTGTCATTGATGGCAACCCTTCACTGAAAAACTCATCTTAAGAGCAAAAATTGAAACCAACTGTGCTAACAACTGAGAATCTGCCTTTGAAGTTTTGCTCCCCCTGAATTGAAGCTCTTATCTTCACTTGAAGCTCTCCCCCTTTGTCATCAATGGAAAAGGGTCACCTTTGGGGCTCGGGACTAAGAATGAGCCTCTTAGCTTGGTCCCTCCCCCACCTCCTGATGAGGTGATTAATTTTGGGGTGGGATTACAACTCCCAATTTCTCCCTTAGATACTCAAACGTATCTCTTGGAAGAGGTTTGGTGAAGATATCTGCAATCTGCTCTTTAGTAGGCACATACTCTAGCTTGACCTGCTTGTCTCGCACTTTCTCCCTTAGAAAGTGATACTTGATGGAAATATGCTTTGTCCTTGAGTGCATTATCAAATTTTTGGAAATACTTATGGCACTCGTATTATCGCAAAATATGGATATGGGTTGTTCATGTTTGACTTTGAAATCCTCCAAGGTGGTTTTCATCCATAAAACCTGTGTACACCCAGCCACTGCTGCTATGTATTCAGCTTCTACTGTAGATAAGGAAACTGAAGGTTGTTTCTTACTTAGCCAAGAAACCAAACTCTTTCCTAGAAAGAACACTCCACCACTAGTGCTCTTCCTGTCATCAGTATTGCCTACCCAATCTACATTTGAATAGGCTGTGAGGGTGAAATCATCACCTTTGGGATACCAAAGCCCAAAATCCATAGTGCCCTTCAGATATCTGAATATCCTCTTAACTACTGTAACATGAGAATCTTTTGGAGCTGCCTAAAATGTTGCTACTAACCCAACTGCTTGCATGATATCTGGTCTAGTAGTCGTAACATATAATAAACTACCAATCATTGATCTATACAACCTCTGATCTGCTACTGGAGATTCATCGTCTTTACTCAGCTTGCACCCTATAATCATTGGAGTACATACTGGTTTGCTGTCCATAATCCCAAATTTCTTCAACATTTCTTTGATATACTTTCCTTGAGATAGAAATACACCGTCTTTTGATTGAGCAATCTAAAGACCTAAAAAGAATGACAGCTCTCCAATCATAGACATCTCAAATTCCTTCTGCATGGTGTTAGAAAAAACTTTGCACATCTGAGTATTATTCCCCTCGAAAATAATATCATCAAAATAGACAACCATAATCAACATATCATCACCTTCATTCTTAATATACAGATTGGTATCTACCACGCCTTTCTTGAAGCCTTGCTCATGAAGATAACTGTCAAGTCTTGAGTACCATGCCCTTGGTGCTTGCTTTAACCCATATAAAGCCTTTTTCAATTTACACACATAGTCTGACTGTTCTGTGAGAGACACTCCTTCTGGCTGTTCTATGTAGACTTCTTCTACCAACACCCCATTTAGAAAAGCTAACTTTACATCCATTTGATATACCTTGAATGATTTGAAGCTTGAAAGGGCCAAAAACATTCTGATAGCTTCAATACAAGCAACAGGAGCGAACGTCTCTTCGAAATCAACACCTTCTACTTGAGCATAACCTTTGCAGACTAACCTAGCTTTGTTTCTGACAATATTTCCATCCTCATTGAGTTTATTTCTGAATATCCATTTTGTTCCAATGACATTCTTGTCCTTAGGTCTTGGAACCAAATCCCAAGTTTCACTTTTCTCTATTTTATTTAGCTCTTCATCCATCGCTTTTACCCAAAATTTATCTGCACATGCTTCATTGAGATCTTTTGGCTCAATCTGAGATAATAATGAAACATTTGTAGAATCATGTGAAGGTATGACTCTTCTTCTTGTTTTCCTGCTGTTTGGATCACCAATGATCAAATATTTGGGATGATGTTTCTGAACATATCATGGAGTTTTGGGAAGCAGTTGTTGTGTTTATTCTTCTTCATCTGAAACCTCTCTGAATTCTTCTTGATAAATTTCATCACTGAGTTCCTTGATCGGTTCTCTTATCCCTCGTCTTTTCATCAACTGTTACATTTATGCTCTCTACGACTGTATGTGTTCTTTTGTTGAAGCATCTGTAGGCCTTGCTTTTGCTAGAATATCCAAGAAAGATTCCCTCATCACACCTAAGATCAAACTTACCCAAATTTTGATCTTCCCTTTTGATGAAGCACTTACTCCCAAACACTTTGAAGTATTTTACTGTAGTTGGTCTTCCTTTCCACAACTCATAAGGAGTTTTATGATGATTGACTCTAAGTTGGGCCCTAGTGATAATGTAGACTGCTGTACTGACTGCTTCTTTCCAAAAGCCATCTAAGAGTTTTGACTCATTTAACATAGCTCTAGCCATATTTTCAATAGTTCTATTTTTCCTTTCAACTACTCCATTTTGTTGAGGAGTTCTTGCTGCTGAATATTCTCTTTTGATTCTTTGTTGCTCACAGTATTCCATAAATTCATTTGAAGTGAACTCTCCTCCTCTGTCTGATCTTAAGCATTTGATTCTCTTGTCAGTCTCATTTTCAATCATTTCTTTGAAAGCTTTAAATTTTCAAAAGCTTCAAATTTTTCTTTGAGAAACGTAACCCACGTCATTCTAGAATAATCATCTATAAACAACATGAAGTAGCTTTCTCCCTGAATGCTCTGAGTTCTGGTGGGGACACATAAATCAATATGAATAAGATCCAAAGGTTTTGAATAAGTGTACCCTTTTGATTTGAAACTGGTTCTGGTTTGTTTTCCATGTTGACAGGGACCGCAAATGATATTATAGGGCCTTTTTATTTTGGGCAAGTCTCTAACAGCTTCCTTGTTACTAATATTGACAAGATTATCAAAGCTCAAATGCCCCAATATTTTATGCCATAGCCAACTCTCATCTTCTTGAGTTAGAAAACACTTTTCCCTTTTTATCTCACTCAGCATGTAAAGATTGTTTGGAGTCCTTGTAGCACTCGTAATGAGTTTTCCATTTTTTTCTTTACTTATCTCACATCTATCTGAAAAGAAATATACTATGTGCCCTTGATCACAAATTTGACTCACACTTAGAAGATTATGTCTTAGGCATTCTACATAAAGCACATTTTCTATTTTGGATTTCCCATCCAAACTAAGAGTCCCTTTACCACAGATTTTAGCTGACCTATTATCTCCAAAACTGACTGTTCCTCGGTTTGTTTGTTTTAAGACCAAAAAAATTTCCTTTTCACCAGTCATATGTTTTGAACAACCACTATCAAGATACCATTTTTCTACTTTGTCTTGAGCATGAAAAGCAGTTTAAACTATCATTGACTTAGATTTGATCTCATTTTTCTTTTTAGTGAACTCAAGGCTAGATCTATCCAAACTACACATCCTTGTTGTATGCCCAAAATTCTTGCACTTGACACACATGAAATTTTTATTCATAAGAGGTGCAAATGAGTTAACATTTTCCTTACTATGGCTATTCAAGGATTTATTGCAATGCATAGCTTTGTGACCAAAATTCTTGTAGGAAAAATAATAGCCATGGAAAGTATTATGTAACTTGTTTTGATGCCTTGGATGATTGTTCTTCTTGTGACCAACTGGAATCCACCGCTCTTCAGGATGAAGATTGGTCTTGCTTGAAGACCCTATTTCATGAATAGTGATACCATCCTTCTTTTGCTTGTCATACGAAGTATTCTGTCTAAGAGCCAATTTTTCCAACTTCATTCTAAGAGACATAACCTCTTCTTCTAGTTTCTCGCAATTAGTTTTCTTTCCTTTTAAAGCCTCTTTTAGAACCTGTTCAACCTTCTTTCCTTCTTCAACTAGAATTTTGAAGTCTATAACTCTTTGTGAAAATCTTGATCTTGCAATCTCTTCTTCTTGAATTTGATGCTTGAGAACAGAATTTTCTTCCCTGAATTTCTCAAGCCTTTTTAAAATCAATAAGAATTCACCTTTGAGATCAAACCCAACCTCTTCATTTCTTTCTGAATCTGTATGTTCCTATGATAGATCCTTCTCCAAGTTGTTAGGCTTTTTCTGGAGAAACCCGCTCTGATACCAATTGAAGAGTACAAACTTATACTGAGAGGGGGGGTGAACAGTATAATACATAACCAATTAACAATTTTAACTTTAAATAATAGAGGCATCAACACAGCATTAATCAAGACAGAAAGCATCACACATTGAAGACTCATTTTAACGTGGTTCACCCAGAATGGTTGGGCTACATCCACAGATAAAATCTTTCACTAAATTTTGTCAATCAATTTTTGGGAAAAACCTTTCTCGATTACAAATTTTATGGGCACCAACCCAAAGGAGACACCAATCCCCTAGCTCTGTTCTGGCTGGTGATCCTCTAGAAGACCTCTACCTCTGCTGCCCTTAGAAAATGGAACTCTATCCATAGAAGACACCTGTCTTCCTTGCTCTAGCTGGAGACCTCTGTCCTCAACTCTATCACCTCAAAAGCTGGTCCTCGAATTTGCACTAAACACAGTCCTTCGGTCTAGCACAAATGTCCTCTTTCATCTTTTCCTATTGTGCTTACTATGCCCTCTGCTTTCTCTATGCAAAACACAGCAGCACTGTCTTCGCACACTCTGATTCCTTGCGATCTCTCTCACTTAGACGATTCGAAAGAAATACACTCTGTACTCGACAATCGAACTTCTCCTCCGCACTCTATCTATGAAAGTCGCACTTTGAACACACACTCTGATCGATGCTTAACTCTCCAAGCAGCCCTCCTTTTATACTAACACTTTCAAGATTAAAACCTTGATCTTAGTCGGCTGCACACCCTAAACTACGTCGGTTGTAAACCCTAAACTTTGTCGGCCCAAATTTAACTTTTTCGGCTTCACTGCCTCTTCAACTCCTCTATAGCTTCTATCACAAAACTACATGTCGCGATATCGTGACACCTTTGCAACCGTACACTATCTTATGGCTTTTGTCACGATATCGTGACACTTTTTTCTTCTATTGACGTCATCTTCACTTCTATCATGAAATCGTGACCCTTCTGTCTTCATGGCCTTCTTCTCTACTTTTGTCACGAAATCGTGACACTTCTGCCTCTGCTGACGTCATCTTCAATTCTATCATGAAATCATCACCCTTCTTGCTTTCTCAACCTTTTCTCGGCTTGCACTAGTGAAAATGGAACATGTCACGAAATCACGATATTTTCGTTGCCTTATGCTTTTCTCTGCCTTACGCCCACGAAACTGGAAAATGTCACAAAATCGTGACACTTTCGCCTTCGAGCTCTTCCTTCTTGAATTCATCATGAAATCATGACACTTCTTCTATTGAATACTTGCTTCCTATTTTTGTCATGAAATTGGGACACTTTCTCCGACTGAATGTTGCCATCTCAACTTGTTGCAAAATCGCGATGCTTTCAGCTTCCAACTCTTCCCTTTGCTGCATGTCGTGAAATCGTGACAGTTCTTACTTTGAGTTTTGCAGCATGTCATGAAATCATGACTATTCTCACTTCGAATTTTTTAGCATGTCATGAAATCACGACACTTTGTCTTGCTACTTTGTCTCTCTTCGAACTTGTCACGAAATCATGATAATTCACACTACGGACTCTCTTTTCAGCATTATGTCACAAAATCGTGACACTTTTTCTTTTGGATTCTCTCTTCTGCATTATGTCACGAAATCGTGACACTTTTCCTTTCGGACTCTATCTCCTGCAACATGTCGTGAAATCATGACACTTTTTCTTTCGGACTCCCTCTCCTACACCATGTCACAAAATCACGACACTTTTTCGTTGGTATAATCTTCTTTGCAATATGTTACGAAATCGCGACACTTTTTCTTCTCTGCCTTCCTGCACTTTTTGAGTCGCAAAAATGCGACATTTCATGAAATCGTGACACTTTCCACCTTGCTCTTCTTCTCTGCCAACATGTCATGAAATTGCGACAGTTTTGCCAACTCTTTCTCTCTCCTCAAACATGTCACGAAATCACGACAGTTTTTCTTGCCTGCTGCATACCTTTTCTCACTTGTATTTTTCTTTGATATTTTTCAAAAATGGCTACTATGATCTTCCTGGAAACTCACTGTCCATGCTCTAAATAATCTGACATTAAATCAAATTCCTTCAAGAGCTTCTTGACATCAATGACAACTTCTACACTTGAGCAAAGGCAATGGACCCAAGGTACCCAAAATTGCCAACACTCACATAATTACTTATGTGCTCATGCATTACATACTTTATTGTACATTACATTACATTTATAAATAATCAATTATTACATCATCATCCTTGATATCTCATAACAAAAAATTACATTACATACACATTTTATTTTATTTACATATACATTTCATATCTATTTCAAACTTATTGCTACCATTATGTACACTATTTCTTTGACTGGTTAGAACTAGCTCCTACATATTCTATGTATTTTTGACTTGTATAGCAATATTTGTTGTGTGATTGCATTTGCCAACTTTGTAAATACTATGAATTCCATCTTTCTTTAGAACCAATGGGTCTATGTATTGATCCTTGTGTATTATTTTTACTGCAGTTTGATAATGCATCTCCTTCATATGCATCAACTCTCCTACCATCACATCGAGCTCTAATATCACATAAAATAATATTAGACATTATGATTGAGATATTCTAGTCTAGCACTTGCACTACTAGTTGTACTAACAAGTTCTCTTCTACTATAATGGGTTCCTTCAACTTCTACTTCCTGCCACTGCTTCTCAACATTTCTTGTTTACCATATTTTCTTCTCCTTGGTAGTATTTGGATACCCTCCAACTTCTTCACTTGTGCATGCATTCATACAAGTATGTGTTTATCCTTATTTTTTCTAACTAGGGTTCTTTAATGTTAATAAAATTGATATTTTATGAGTTTCTCCTACTTGATCTCGTTGGACAGTTTGCCTCCTTGTGGTTGTCAGGATCGAAAAAATAACACATCATTGTTGAATTATAACCACTTCTTCCACTTGGTGTGTTTCTATAGTTCCATGTCACATGTCTCCATTTTTCATATCTTTTACACTATATAATTGGCATGTTGTTAAAATCATATTACATATAGTTTCTATCACACCCATTGAACATGTTGCCAAATTATGGTTTTCTTCCTTGGAAATTATTGCAAAGACCAATCCTTATCTCATTTTGTCCTCTTTTAGAATTTCTAGGCTTCTACTCCATATTTGTTTGCATCATCATATTCTACTGGTGCACACTTCTCATATTGAATGGAAAATCCACATTTGTATGTTTTCTTACTTCACAGATGTTGAAATACTTCTTCGAGTAATTGGTTTTCATATACACTTTTGAATTATAGTTTGAAAACCACATATCTTTTTTCTTCTCAACTTTTATATTTTTTATCATCCACTCTAGGTATTTTCTCATCACTTATATGATCATGCTAAGATCATCTTGATCACTATATAACTCATCCTCATCTTTGTCATGGTTGGAACTTTCATTTATTATCATTGTCTTCATCTCATGTTTTAGGTTCACACAATCAAATACCTCCTAGTGAGTTTTTGGGAGGACTACCTTCATTTTCTTCTTAAAGCATGGAAGTAATTTATCTATGAATAATATCTTCTATAATATATTTTTTTATTTCAATCCACTTTTCTAATAAATTCCTTGAGACGATAGTTATATGATGATATTTTCATCTTTTTTCCTTGGTGGCATATATTTTTTCAATAATCTTATATATTTTTTCAATAATCTTTGTTCATCATGAAGCATCCTAAAATATTTTTTGAACTCCTCTTTTAGTTTAGTCCAGTAAATAAATTATTGTTCTCTTTTTAAATGCTAGTCGATATCAACTCTCTCAAAGTTGTTGCAAATAACCATATCCAACTATTCTCATTTGTCATGCCATTCACTTGTCATATTTTTCTGTTTGTTCTAATATAGAATTCAAGATCCTCCTTCTTGTATCTTGTAATATTGGAACATTTTTCCTACTACTGTAGTCATTATTGGTGGTGGTGGTACTTTTTATTCTTAGGATTATTTTTCACTAAACAAATTCTTGTCCAATAAGTATTCTGTAGATAGTAGTTCCAAGAAATAAATTTGAAAGTGTTTGTGAAAATTTCTAAGCAAAAAATACTAAATCACTAAATAGTAATGAAATAAAATACAGTCAAATGTAATGGAATGTAGCCAAAATAGAATTAAATGAAATGTGTTCAAATGACATATAATATAGTTATAATTTGATAAACCTTAATAATTGGATTAATTATAAGGTTTGCTAAAGGTAATTAGGATAGGAAGTTCAAGTAGTTTTTGTAATGATGTCTTGGAATCGGTTATGGAAAACACTAGAAAAACTCTTTAAATAGACTCCCTTCATTTCATTTTGGAGTCATGACATCCAAACTATGATATATAAAGAGTGTATATTATACAACATAAGGCTAAGTGGTAATTTTAATGCGGTCATAGACTGAGAGTTATGTATGTTATACAATTATGATATTACAAGTATACTTTATTTATTATCAATTGTACTAATGTGTGATGATAGTAGAATGTTAGGATATCACAAAGTGCTTACCATTATTACATGCTAATAATTTTGGATGCAAACAATATCATAGATGCCATTTGAGTGTAGCTAAATTTGAGTCACAAACACTATTAGAGAGATAAATCCAATACCAATATTGAATGCCAACACCGTTAAGAGAGTCTGACATCATCATTGAGTGTCAACATCATCAGAGAGATTTGATGTCATCAGAAGGACTACCAACATGGATATGATGATCATGCCATAATGCCATAAAAGTGTTATTATGTCATCATGAAGCCCGTCATCATCTAGGTTTTCGTTAGACTAAGTGTTGTCTGAGAATAGATCGATATGTTAGTTATCATCAAACTAAATGCCATCTAAGGATAACCATCAACAACCTTGTCATCTAGGAATTAATGTCTAAAGTTTAGATTTCCAACCATATTAAGTAATCATGAACCTGATACCATATGGGATGAAATATTCTTTTGAGTTGCACTACCTTGATACAATAATTATCATTCCCTCACCCTTGATAATTCTTATTTATGTGCTACATTTGGAATCGTTGGCTAAACAATTTCAAGTCGATAGGAAGCAACAAACATGAAAAACAATGAAGTGAATAATAAATTCAAGGTTGCAAGGATGACAATGAAGAAATCAAGTATGAACTACGAAGAAACCTATGAGGAGAAGTGCAATATTGATTAACCAAGGAGTACAAATTAAATATGATTTTACACAACCAAAAGTGGAAAGAGTGTAGAATTATGTAGATGAAATTTTAAGAGTTGAAAATAAAAGGTGGCAAACATTATTGTTAACAACATAAAATGAGGTGCAAGAGGAGAAATACCAAATAGTCGAGGATAATATTTACTTAACTAAATATATTAACATAGAAATCACATAGAGAAACAAAGGGTGGATAGTAACACCTGATATAATAGAGAGAAATTTCCCAATGGATTTAAAATATGGGAGTTTGACACTAGATCAACCATGTGTGGGCACTTGGGAAGGAATACTAGAGCCATGTATTATTTATTTGTGAAGAAGGGTGTAAAGTGTATATGCACAGGAACTAGGATGAAGCCTATTTGTAAGAGGAACACTATATCAAGAGAAACAAGTCGAGCCACCAATAATAGAAATAAAATGGGATAAGATCTCATAAGAACCATCATCAAGTGACAAAGAGGTTGAAATGGACCTAATGGAAAATGTTACAAATAGAGAGAGCAAAGAGAGAGCAAACAAAAATGTCCATCCTTTACTAAATAGTAAAAATAAGATCCAACAAGACATATTGGTACTTGTACCACCATCTAAAAGAAAATGGAGTGATTCAACCTGATGAATAGTTGCAATTATTTCCTACTATGATGTGAGGAATGGTAATAGACTAGTACTTAAAGAAATAAAGTATGTAAACCTTTGTCCAATGGAATATTATACAATAAGAATTTATAAATTAATTTCAACCATTAAGAGACCACTAAAATCATAGCATAAATTTATACCACAAAATAAGAGGAATATGTCAAAACCTATAACAAAAGACTAAAATAATTATCTGGTAAAATGCAAATGCCAACTGTTGATGGATTGGTAAAAAATGGTTCATTGACAAACTATTACCTAAATATAGAAATAAAATGAAGGTCATACCATCTTCCACATATGTAAAATCCTTAGAGAAGGTGAAAAAATTAAGTGGAGCAAAGCAAACAACGATCAAAATCATAGGGCATCTTTGAAGTGAAGAATTAGATAGCAACACTGATGATAAGGTACAAAATGCTATCTATTGTTTTAGGAATGAGTTTGATAAAATAATGAAAAAAATGAAAAGTGAAGCAAAGAATAATTGAAAAGAATTTTGGTGCTTATATTGCAAGTTTGAATATCACACAAATGTTAATTATCCCAAAAAAGCATATTGTAATATATGTTATGTAGCAAGACATCCATTCTTAGATTATCTATTTAACTTGAAGGAAGCAAAGCACCATACCATGATGGTGCAACAAGAAGAATAAATAAATACTTCAAGGAATGGATAAGAAGCAACAAGCGGTGGTTATAGAAATAACCACCAAGGAGGAAGGAAATCTAATCAACAAGGAGGTCAAAGTTGATTACATTATGATTCAAATGGGAGACCAATCATATAGTGTCAAAATTTCAAGGAATGGGAAAATTTTGTGAAGAATTACCCCAAATCATAGACTAGATGAAATTTGAATGGAAATAACATCACTCACATGTGTTGATGGTGTGGACTAGGTAACCACAAGGAGGTAAACTACCCAAACAAAGCAAGTACTAGTGCGACACAAAATATCAATTTGATTGATATTGGTGAAGTGACTGACCATTAGAAAAATAAGAAGCAAGTACTAGAAATAACAAGAGCTCAAGCTAGGAAGATTGAACAATATCAAAATTATACCAAATAAAAAGAGTGATGGCAAGAATACCATGACTTGGTGAAGGAAGATCTCGAGAAAACAAATCAAGGAAGATTGCTCCAATAAAAACTTATGAAAAACCTAAGGTGATAATAATAAAGAAATCATCAATGGAACAGTTGGCAACACAAGTACTAAGCATGATAGTTGAAGTAAAAATATCTAATCTACTTAGTGTACTTCCAAAGCTATATTCCATAGTAGGGGATATGGTGAAGACCAAGAAAGTAGAAGTATGAGATGTTGCCACCATAAAGCAAGAACAATTCATTGACCCTATGATACTGATGATTGAAGCAAGAAAGAAACCAGCTTTCATCCACATGGAAATATTGTATCATAAGCTAACTCAAGTAATCCTCGATGGAGGATCAAGCATAAATTTCTTGGCTAAAAATATGTGGAAAATCATTAGGGCACCATCACTATGGTCCCAAAATATTTGGTTGTATGGAGCAAACCAGTATGGGATAGAAACAAAAGGTATACTAACATATTAGAAAGTACAAATAGGAAATCAAAAATTTACCTTAGATTTTGTGATAATAGCAATGCAAAATCTATCTTATGATGCATTACTCAGATATGGATGGATATGGATAAAAAAGTGAATCATAATTGGGAGGAGTGCTGTATATTCAAGACATGCCAACACAAGTATATGATAAACCTAAAGAATCAAGTTGTATATCAAGATATTGTAACTTTAGATGAATCAAGAATCTCATCATCAAATGATGAAACAAGATGTGAACCTAACGAAGAGGGATTATTACAACTTGAGGGTTGCATGGAAGATGAACAAGATGATGATAATTTCAAAATATAATATTATGATGTATTCACACCACAATGTTTGTGCATCCACATAGAATAAAAAACCAAGATGAAGAAATGGAAAAAGAGTAAAAATGGGCCAAATAAGTCAAAAGAGATCTACAATAAAGAAAGACCAAGAAAATGAGAAGTGGACATTTACATAAAACTTTGTAGAGTATACAATGGGTGATGCAATTGTTGAAGATAAACTAGCCCATCCAATTGATGTACTCAAAGTAGTAGCAATAGTAGGAGAATTATGAAGGACCAAGGATGGTGTAGCTAAACCTTGGCAAATATGATACAATATGGAGATGATTGGTATCATGTATTAAAAGCGGTAACTTTTAAAAATATTGTGAAGTACAAGGATGTGTTTGCATGGACTTACAAATATTTGAATGGGATACCTCTAGATTTGTGCATACACATGATACCTTTAATTGAAGGTGCACAACCAGTAAGGAGACGACCATACATGATGAATCCAAAATATGCAACTGTGGTGAATGTCAAAATAGAGAAAATCCTAGAATCTAGCATTATTTTCAAAGTTAGTGATAGTAATCATCCTAAAAATATTAGAGTTAGATTCTACTACATTTCGATCATATAAATGTACCTTCCTAGGTACATACTTAGGACATTAGATTACTTTAAGGGAAATTTATCTAGTTACTTCATGAAATGTAATTAATACACAAGTTTCAATGTGCAAGTTGTAAATATGCAAGGTATCCCTTGCACAGTTAGGTAGAGTGTTGGCTAATGAATCTATCTTCCATTATAAGAGGTTCTCATTGTAAGAATTTGAAAAGCAATTTAGTAGGTAGTAGTAGTAGTGGTGGGTGACTCCATTAGTGATGAAGCACATTATGGTTCTTTAGCATCTTGCATGGAGTGTCCATTTCCTCCATAGCAATATTTTATTCATTTTTGTTATTTCTATTTATAGCATATTTTGAAATCTCATGAATTTACTTTCTTTTATATTTTTGCATCTTGTGATTGCCATATCCCATTGCAATATACCTCAAAATCTAACAGTGGTATCAGAGCCATGGTAGATCTAGTCATAGTAGGTCAATAGGAATACCATCATTATTATTGAGTCTAAGTTTTTTGTCAACCTGATGCACCATTGGACTAGTCACTATCAAAAACTCTCAAAAGAGTCTAGGTGATAGAATTAGGGAGAGTCACAAGTGAGGACTAAAAGAAATCTCATTTATAGAAAATATTGAGATTACAGGACAACTCGTGAAGACCACGACTCAACATCAATCCACTAGATTGATAGATCATCTAGTGAAAATCATCCAAGATATCTAGAACTTGGTAACTATTGTGTGAAGGTTCTTACTGTAGGGAACTAACTCTCAAATGATTGGGAGACCTCCTACAATAGAAAGCTATTATATTTCAACTTCATTGCTCGAAGGTCAAAGTGCCTTCATAGTGCAAATATTAGTTGTTGTAAAAGAAGAATACTATAAAAGAGACTCTAGGATAAATAGTCATAATGAAGTCTAGAGATTGAATATCTCTATGGATAAAGTCAAATTGATAGTAGAAAAGGCCATAGAAGCCTCGATCAAATAAAAGGCCATAGAAGCTTGATCTAAAAGAAAAGGCCATAAAATCCTTGATCTAAAAGAAAATTTCATAGAAGCCTTGATCTAAAAAGGCCACAAAAGCCCTGAGAAAAGGCCATAGAAGCCTTAATCTGAAAAAGAGCATAGAAGCCTTGATCCTAAAAAAGACTCCAGAAGAGAGTACCTAATTCATAAGAAGATTCATATTTCAATACTGATTATTTGTTGTAGGAAAAGGAGATCCAGTGAGTTGAAAAACTTTCGACAAGAAAGTTAGGAAGTGTATTTTCTTCATAATCATCCAACATCTAAAGCAAACTTGAAGATGAAGATATCAGGTGAATATCTCATTGAAGAAACTTTCATTATTGGAAGGACGAGAATGAATAGGAGAGCCCTATTCAAATCCAAAAGTAAAAAAAACAAGAGATTTGGGAAGGCGATATCAATTCTAGAAGTTGAAGAAGAAGACCTCAAGGAAGACCAAAGCAACTGCATAATAAAAGACCTAGGAGATATCTCAAGGAAAAAGGCCTGGAGAACCTTGTTTCTAAAGCAAGATCATCAAAAGAGTTCCTAGAAGAACTCATTGGAGAAATTCTCCATCAAGGAGAAACTTTCTCACAAGAGAAATACTTGGGATAATTATTGCCATATGACAACAAGCCTAATTAAGAGAAGAAAAATTTACAAGGAGTGCCAAAGAAGATACAAAAGACCTCAAGATATTCATATTCTTGAGAAGAAGAAGATCCTGCTTGAATTCAAAATTTGATAAGAAGACTCAAAGACAAAACAAGTTTCACAAAGCTAAGATACTTGAGGATTACCTAAATATTCCTCTGAATCCACAACAAAAAAGAGAATATCAAATCACCAAACCCCAGGCTCGTGAAACAAAGTTTGAGACCTCTTTTTGGTGAAGGAGGAGCTACTTGGAAAAGCTAACAAAAGTTGTAGAAAGCAACAAGCTTGATCTACATTCTCTTCAAAAGCTATAAAAAAGGTAAGCAATTATTGGTGCAAGTAAATTTATTATTCAAATTACTCAACAAATTTGTTAAAGCACCTTATGTTAGATCAAAAATTGCAAAGAGGAAGATTGCATTATAAGTCTTCAAAGAAGTGCAAAAAGGAAAGTTCTTTTTAAGGTCATTTGCACATTAATTTGGATTTTATTATATTATAAAATTACAACTATCTATCAACTACCTATCTTATATCTTGATAAATAATAGATCCTACAACTGTGTTTGTAGTGAACTTTGTAGTTTATATTTGAAAGGTTGCAGTAGAATTGTTAAGAGCATATTTGATAAATTAGTGGAGCAACAAGGTGAATTTATTATTACCATTTATAGTGGATCTATTAAGCAACATTCTAGTTAAATTTTAACTAGTTTCTCTAAATTGTTTTGTGTTATTAAGAAGCACAAAAAAAAAAAAAAATCTACAGCACTTTAGTGGCCCAAAGAAGCCACCATTACAAGTAGAAATGTGGAGTAGAAAACCACCATTGAAATCCTTTAAGGAATCCTTGAATTGAGACCTTGGAAGTCTCAAGATTCAAGGAGAATAGAAGGATTTCCTTTTAAGGCACAGAGTGTAGGAATCCTCATTTTATTATCTTATATTGACTATCATCCAAAATAATCAAGAAGGATTATAAAAATTCTTCATTTTGGTGCAATAATTTCATATTAAAAAAGGCACCTCCTTTGTTCCTTGGAAGAAAAAATACATTATCATTTACAAAGGGGAAAAGGAAATTCTTATCCAACAGATTTATGACCAAAGAAAGGAGCTATCAAAAGCTCACAGAAGTAGTAGATTTATGGCCAAAAGGAAGAGACACCAAAGATCTCACATGTCCTTGTTCAACAGACTTGCATCCAAGTGAAGGAGCTATCAAAAATCTCATATGAATAGTATATTTGTATCCAAATGAAGATCTATCGAAGAGCTCACACATCCAAAAGTTGAGATGTTTAAAAATACCATTTTTCCTCTATTAGATTCAGCCCTATAAGCAACGCATCACCTACAATAGTGGAGCCATTAAAAGAAGGCATTAACACTCATTCTTACATAGAAAGAAGGGTAGTATTTAGTAATAGGTTATCTACATAAAGGAAAAATCATTGGCTATAACCAGTGGTAAAGGAAGGAAGAATTTTATATTAAAGACTTGTAAACAAGTGCAGAGATAAGAGCTATACCTAAGGCATCCATTGAAATGAGTATACACCAAAAGAAGAACTTGAAGGTGTGCCATAAGAACATGAAGCTATCCAGCTATATCTGTACATCGTCCTCTCTAATCCAAAATGAAAAATAAATTTTGCATACCAAGAAACATAGCAAGCTCACGTAGGGTGCATAGATAAAGGAGAAATTAGGGTTGCAAGCTCATCCTTGGAGTGTTAGAAATAAGGCTTACATGTATAAGCCACTTAGCACAAACTCTCTATGTCTCCCAATGTTCAAGTTCTCACATAAATTGATTTACATTCGGTTGAATGGAGTTAATATTCTTTGGAGCTTACCACCAACCTCATCATTTCCAAAGGAACGTCTATCACTATCAAAGAAACATTTATTATTGAAGGAACATCTATCACTGCCAAAGGAACATTCATCATTGTTGAAGGAACATTAAGAAGTTGTCTTGTAATGCTTTGTGTGACACTTGTCACGAAGCCCATCCTTCTTAAGATGCCGATGTTGGAGAACGAAGACACAATAGTGTGTGAAGTAGAATGTAGTCAAGCAAATAAAGGGAGCAGTCAAACCGAGTTAATGCATCGAGGTGAAATGTCTACATCATTCAATAATGTAAGAAAGATATTAGGCACTGTCATAAAATCAACAAATATTACTTGCATTTGGAGAAGTCCTGCAAGTGATATCCAAAGATATAATTCACCATCAAATTACAAAAGTGAATGATCATCAATCGAGAGATGAGTTTGCACCGGTCAAAGAGAGCTCTAATTGCCCATAAGAATAATGCAAAACATAGAAATGAATATGCTGACGTACAACATTAAGGAGCAATTGAGGTAAATATTTTTATGTTTGTTTTAACATAAGGTTTTTGGAGTTATAAGGGAACATATTATCTATTACAATATTATATATTCATTAAACAAGCACTTAATATTTGTTAATATTTGCAAAAGCTATCAAGGAGGAATAAGGGATATTATTATTGTTATTCAAATTACTTGCAAATATTATTTTATAATTTTCCAAACTTGAGATTTATAAGGAATACAACATCAAAATTAGGAATTGGAAATTAGAAAACATTAAATCAACCAAAAATGGGTATTTAAAGAGGTTTATTAAATTTTTCAAAATTTGTCTTTTTTATAGTGTTATCTCAAAAACACTTGAAGGAAGGAAAATAAATACCAACTTCAAAACCTCTTCAATGAATTGAAAATAGTTCTTAGTTCAATAGGAGAAATAAGGATATAGAGAAGTTATTTTTTGTACTTACAAAAGTTTACAAAATCAACTTAAAATTGAACTACAATTTATAAAAGCACTTTATTGATAATACATACTAGGGAGTCATAAGGCATTCTACAAAACTTGGTAATATTAGCATCAGTCAAAAATTATCAAGTTCTAAATTCATTGGATAGATGTAAGATTTCTAAAAAACCTAAAAACTTATTAGGTTTGTGAAATCTCATCATTAGGGAGACATAAGGAAGTCCACAAAATCTAAAGAGTTGATAAAGGGAATACAATTTCTTCTAAAAAATTCTTCCTAGTTGAATCTCAACTATATTAGAGTCAAAATAGGCGATAGATATTATATTAATCAAGGAGTGATTAAATACAAAAAATCTAAGGCTAAAGATAGCCAAAGATAAACATAAAATAAAATCCCCCTAAACTACGCTAACAACTAACCAAATAGATGCTAACAAATAACAATGTCAACAAAATAAAATATCATAATAATATATTGGCTAAATGTAAAACTAACTACCTAGGAGAATTACCAAATAAGGTAATAGTAATCTAACATCCCCATTATTACATTATTTGGGTAATAATATAACTGTCCCAATACAGTGAAGAAGAAGAGAAATGAAAGATGTTGTCTCGGGCTCTGGCTCTAGCTCTAAGGTTACCGCTGGATGAGTACCTTTGGGTCTATCTCTGGATCTACCTGTGAATCTACCTCTGGATCATTGCCTCTATATCTGCTTGTAGATCTGCCTATGGAACTTTATCTGTCGATCTATCTTTAGGTCTGTATCTAGATCATTACCTTAGGGACTGCCACTTAGTCTATTTTTGGGTCATTGCCTCAGGGACTGCCACTCGGTCTATCTCTAGATCTTCCTTTAGGTCTACCATAGATTTTACCTTTTTTGTAGAAGCCATACAACATTGATTTCATCATGGTCCATTGTGTGTGATATGTCCATCCACAATATATATGAACCTTGTTGGCCATTTTCATTTTGTACCAACATCTTGAAGAAGAGTGATTCATACATCCACATGAGTCACAAGGATGTAATTTCCAATATTTAGTTGCTACATGTCCTATTCTACCACAATGACTGCAACAATGCTTTTTAGGAGTTGTAGGAGATTTAGGATTTACAAACATGGTTTTACTGGTACTTGCTTGTCCAAAATAGCCAAGGCCTTCATTATTTGCCTTGAAATTTAGCATTATTGGAGTTTTAATACCTTGTTCCTGTTTACCTAATATCTCACCATTGAATCCCATTTTCTTCATCAGTTTGGATCCAAATCCTTTGGTGTGTTTTTCAAAACACCCAATTTCATCATCTTCATCAATGCTTTTAACAATATGGTATTTGTCACTATTGATGAGATTATGGAGCTCTTTTTGAGGAGGTTCAGTTTTAAGTCACTAGTTTCACAAGTAAAATATACTACTGTGATGAGATCACCTATGCTACAATTGATATCTACCATTGAAGTTAGGAGGTCACCTGTATCACAACAAGCATTTTCCACAATGGAGTGAAGGTCACTCATGTCACAACAAGCATTCACAACAATGGGCTAAATATCACTTGTGTCACAACAAGCATTGACCATTAGGATCTCTTTTACTCACTTATGTCCAATTTCACTTTACGTTGAGCAAGGTCAAGTGCAACCAATGACATATATATGCCCCTTATAATACTAATAGTGAATCGAGCACCATTTTTCTGAAGATATTTACAAGACTCAAAATATTTGAGTAGGGCTACTAAACCATTATTTAGTGTGATAAATGTACCCTCCTCATAAAACTATGGCCCATCCATCTCTGGTGGAAAGTGATGCATAGTCATTATACACATCATTAATTCTCAATGAATTTGTCAATCCAGGGCAGTGTACAAGGCTATCTGCGAAAGAAGGGGTGAACAGGGTTATAACTTAGGTCAATCTGGAGCAACAGGTCTTATTGGTGAAATTGATTATGTGGGGGGTTTAGGACATTCCTATCTCTAAATTGCATGAATTAAACCTTAATCTACATTGCAGAAATGGAAACTAATCATTAACTATAGAAATGAAATCCTAATTACAATTGCAAAATGAGACCTAATTATGTTGCAGAAATAACAGTTGCAAAATTAGAAGTCTGATTATAATTACATAAAGGAAATCTATTTACTTTTACAGCAATGGAAACCTACTTATAGCATGGAAATGAAACCCTATCAATGCTCTGTAACAGAAGGTTGTCAATATTCTGTGCAGGGGTTTACAGCAACACAAAATGCAAGAAATTACAAAAAATAATAAATTCTAGAAATGACAGTCTACAATAAATTGAAAGCTTTGTTGAAAGTGGATATTACAACCAAACCATTAATCACAAAACATAAAATAAGCTAAGATTGCAAATATCATTAGTTGTTTACAAAGGAATGAAATGACAAGTTCTACAACTCATTCTGCTATAGCAAAATCAGATTAAAAACCTGTTGTTAGTCCTCCTCCTAGGTCTAGAAGTGGCCAGCCTCCTTATCCAGAAGAAGGTATAAGTCTCTCTCTCTATCTAGATCTTACTCACACTCATTTACAAGCAATATGAAATAGAAATAGTACACTTTATTGATTCAAGCACATGATTACAATAATTCTGCTGAAAACCTATTACAGGACTGTAACAGTCACTTTTTTTATTACTGCCTATTTTCTCTTATATTTCTCTACTCTCTGCTTTCTCTATCCTCTACCTAGCTCAACCTGAATGGGAGCCATATTTATAGATATCCTAAGATCTACTTATAACTGAGAATATCTCAAAAGATCTAATCCTATTATGCTGCAACAATTTTTGGTTTTATCCTAGAAGAATATCAAACTTGATCTTTCCATAAATGGTGGCTTTGGTCGACAAGGACGACAAAGTCAGATCTGAGATATTTTCCCTTACCCTTTTCAATATTTATTTCCCTTTTTTCAATGTTAAAAATCGGTCAATAATTCAAAAAGCACATTCTATTTTCATTCCAAAGATAAGTGGCTCATTTCGAAGATACTGGAATTCTCATTTCGAAGATCCGCTCATTTCGAAGACACTGTGTTTTCTCATTCTAAAGATATCTATTCATTTCGAAGAGACTTCAGAATGAACAAATGTGTGTTCTTAAATTGATTTCCTCTACATTTCTCATGTGGGTTATTTCTCAGGATCAGATTCTAATGGTCTTCATCTCTTTCCATATGTGAATTCCATGCCTTGTCATTCATTGGCAGCTGGTTGGAATTTACATGGAAAAACCAATTTTTGTTGCACAGTAACAGTTTGCTTTCACTATTGCCAGATTTAGGTAAAATAAATGCTTGAGACATACCAAAACATGATTAGTGAAATGTTGTTATCAACCTAAGAATATCTCATTTAGCAAGTCATAACAAAACATCATAAAACTTATGCAAAAAGCTGTAAAAATCAAAATATAGTATTTCAGATACATTTATCATGCAAATAGTTAATACACAGCATATTGAATTAACTTAACTAGAATATTAGATTAACATAAGAGTTTGTAGGCAATTTCAGTGTTCAAAACATGTTATGATTGAGGCATTTTCAGGCCTCATCATTTTCCCCCCAACTTATATTGATGCATGTCCACATGCATTCTGTTGGGCTATGGAATCACATATGTCCATGGTCAAATTCCATGACCTGTAGAACAACTTCTTGCCTATATAATACCCCATGTTTTCCTAAAGGATCCTGAGCCATTTGATGCAGGAGCATCCAACAAAGAAAATAAAAAAATATGCTAAGGAGAAAAACTATCGCGATATCGCGACATGTTTCGACCATGAAGAAAATTGTCGTGATATCGCGAAATGTTTTGGCAAGGGAGAGAAAATGTCACGATATCGCGACATGTCACAAAATCGTGACCAAAGGACGAAATAAAGTGCGAGGGAAGAAGATGTCGCAATATCGCGACATGTCACGAAATCGTGACCAAAAGAAGAGAGAGAAGCTATGGAAGAGAAATGTCACGATATCGCGACCAAAAGAGGAGAGAGAAGATGCGAAAGAAAAATGTCGCGATATCGCGACCCGAGAGGAGAGAGAAGATGCGAAAGAAAAATGTCGCGATATCGCGACATGTCGCAATATCATGACCCAAAGAAGAAAGAAGGAGGCGAGGTGGAAATATGTCACGTTATCATGACTGAAGGACGAGAAGAAGCGTAAGTGAGGAAATATGTCGTGAAATCGTGACATGTCACAAAATCATGACTGAAATAGAAGAAACGAAGCAAGGCCGAAAAATGTCACGATATCACGACATGTCACGAAATCGCGACCGAAATAGAAGAAAGGAAGCAAGGCCAAAAAATGTCACGATATCGCGAAATGTCACGAAATCGTGACTGAAAGAAAAGAGAGAAGTCGTAAAAGAAAAATGTCAAGATATCGTGACCCAAAGAGGAGAGATAAGGCATGAAAGAAAAATGTCGCGATATCACGACATGTCGCGATATCGCAATCGAAAGAGGAGAGAGAAAGTGTGAAAGAAAAATGTCGCGATATCGTGACATGTCATGATATCATGACATACTATATTTCAGGGGCAGTTACAGAGAGACAGTGCGACAGTTAACGGAAGTCGTTATGTCGGTTATAGAAACAGTTAACGGAAGTCATTATGCTAGTTACAAGAAGTTGTTATGGATCGTAGTCATGGAGCAGCGGTTACAAAGAGAGAGATCGCTATAAAAGGAGGATGGCTTGGAGAATTGAGGGGTCGAAGAACCGTAGAACAGAGTTGCAGACAAGAAGGCATGAGGGCCATTCTATACTTGTTCCATAGAGTTGCTGTTTTTCTTCCAGGAGCATCGTTTGTGTGACGATTGCCATTTTTTGTAAAATTATTGTAATCTTTTCGAATTTATGAATAAGAATTTGAGATTTCTTGTGTGTGTAAATTTGGCTCCCCATCAAGTGGTATCAGAGCAGTAAGATTCTGAGTGTGTAAGTAGAGCGCCGAACATGAGGCAGTTTGCACCAGGATCTGGGGTTAAGGTTTCTGAGAAGAAGTGAAGAAGAATGTCGCCACGAAGAAATCATGGTGCTGGAAGGAATGTGGTTCCTAAAGGAGACTTTCAGGCATTACAGAGGCAAGTGTAGGCCCTGTAGGAAGAATTGCGAAGAGGAGTAGAGCCAAGAGGAGAATACCAGAGCAATTATGAAGCTTGCGGAGTTGATGACCCATCAAAAGAAGAAGAAGAAGCGATGAGTTCTGCGAAAGCTCGAATGATTAAAGCCATTTCTCAAATTGGGAAAAGGTCGAAGATTGACGTATCCACATATTCTAGAAATTTAAATCCAGAAGAGTTGATAGACTGGATCAACGATATGGAGGAGTATTTGGAATATGAGGAGGTTGAAGATCCAAATCAAATAAAATTTGCAAGAACAAAGTTGAAAGGCCATGCTGGCATATGGTGGAAAGGAGTGCAGCTGGAACGAAATCGAAGAGGAAAAGAAAAGATCACCAGGTGGGATCGAATGGTTGAAAAACTAAAATGACAGTTTATCCCAGCAAATTACGAATTGGATCTACTAAGGAAAATGCAGAGTTTAAGACAGTCCAGTAAAACTGTCAAAGAGTATACCGAGGAGTTCTACAAAATTTCAATTGGAACCGATCATACAGAAGCCAACAAGGAGAGATTAGCCCGTTACATAAATGGGTTAAGAACCAGCATGCAAGAAGAATTAAGTTTGATTCGAATGGGCACCATTGAAGATGCTTACTAGTTTGCTCTGAAGGTGGAAGAGAAACTGAACCGAAGATTTGATAGTAAACAGAGAGGAAGAGGTCATGGTGAAAGAACTGGTGGAGGACAAGATGAGAAGAAAGAAGAAGCTAGCAGCAGTCAAGTGCAGCAGGAAGATGATGCTTGCAGTTTTGGTGGACAGAACAACTACCCAAGAGGAAGAGGTAGAGCTGGACGCGGTTATGGAAGAGGCAAATTTCGTGGAACCTGCTTCAATTGTGGGGAAGACAGAAATCGATCATTCGAGTGTCCACAACACCAAGAGGAGATGAATAAAAGACCCGAGGGTCATGCCAGAGCTATTGTAGCAGATGACGGTGTTGCATCTGAGCACTCTGAAGAGGCCGAAAGAGGAGAAGCGCTGATGACAAGAAGAGCCCTGTTGCATGAGGAGAAGCAATTAGACCAGAGGAAGAGCCTGTTTCGCACAAGGTGCCAATGTTCAGGTAAAGTTTGTAATGTGATTATATATAATGGTAGTACTGATAACTTAGTCTCTGTAAAAATGGTTACTAAGTTACAATTGGAGAGGAAAAGACACCTGCATCCATACCGGATTGCGTGGTTGCAGGAGGACCATAGCGCATTGGTCAGTGCACAGTGCTTGGTCAAGTTTAATATTGGGGGATACCAGGATGAGGTTCTGTGTGATGTTTTGCCTATGGATGCTTGCCATTTGTTGTTGGGGAGACCATGGCAATTTGATAGATGTGCAGTGCATGTTGGGCATGAGAATACGTACTCTCTGACGAAAGACGGAGTGCGTCACAAGTTGAAGCCATTGAAGGTAGTGGATGAAAATGTGTGCAGTAGTGCTCAAATCTATTTGGCAGATGGTCGAAATGTTTTGGACAGAACCCATCGAATGTCTCCTGTGGAGGATGCAGAGTTGAACAGCCAGGTTCCAGAGTTGTTGCAGAAGGGGTTGATTAAAAATAGTTTGAGTCCCTGTGCAGTACCTACCGTACTAGCATTGAAGAAAGTGACCGAATAGTACAGAAGTGAAGAGCACTTCTCAATCCACCCCGGTTGTCTGATGTAGGAGCATCCAACGAAGAAAATAAAAAAATATGCTAAGGAGAAAAACTGTCGCGATATCGCGACATGTTTTGGCCAAGAAGAAAACTGTCGCGATATCGCGACATGTTTTGGCAAGGGAGAGAAAATGTCGCGATATCGCGACATGTCACGAAATCATGACCAAAGGACGAAAGAAAGTGCAAGGGAAGAAGATGTCGTGATATCGTGACATGTCACGAAATCACGACCAAAATAAGAGAGAGAAGCTATGGAAGAGAAATGTCACAATATCGCGACATGTCACGAAATCGTGACCAAAAGAGGAGAGAGAAGATGCGAAAGAAAAATGTTGTGATATCGCGACATGTCGCGATATCGTAGCTCGAGAGGAGAGAGAATATATGAAAGAAAAATGTCGCGATATCGCGACATGTCGCGATATCACGACCCAAAGAAGAAATAAGGAGGCAAGGCGAAAAGATGTCGCGTTATCGCGACTAAAGGACGAGAAGAAGCACAAGTGAGTAAAGATGTCGCAATATCTCGACATGTCACGAAATCATGACCGAAATAGAAGAAAGGAAGCAAGGCCGAAAAATGTCACGATATCACGACATGTCACAAAATCACGACCGAAATAGAAGAAAGGAAGCAAGGCCAAAAAATGTCGTGATATCGTGACATGTCACAAAATATTGACCGAAAGAAAATAGAGAAGGCATAAAATAAAAATGTCACGATATCACGACATGTCGCATTATCATGACCCAAAGAGGAGAGAGAAGGCATGAAAGAAAAATGTCACAATATCGCGACCGAAAGAGGAGAGAGAAAGTGTGAAAGAAAAATGTCGTGATATCATGACATGTGATATCATGACAGACTATATTTTAGGGGCAGTCATAGAGAGACAGTGTGACAGTTAACGAAAGTCATTACGTCGGTTACAGAAATAGTTAACGAAAGTCGTTATGCCGGTTACAGGAAGCCGTTACGGATCGTAGTCATGGAGCAGTGGTTACAAAGAGAGAGATCGCTATAAAAGGAGGATGGCTTGGAGAATTGAGGGGTCAAAGAACCGCAGAATATAGTTGCAGACAAGAAGGCATGAGGGTCGTTCTGTACTTGTTCCATAGAGTTGTTGTTTTTCTTCCAGGAGCATCGTCTGTGTGACGATTGCCATTTTTTGTAAAATTATTGTAATCTTCCAAATTTATGAATAAGAATTTGAGATTTCTTGTGTGTGTAAATTTTTCTCCCCATCACCATTCTTCAAATTGTTCATCAGGTTGGGCATCTTCTTCAAAGTAGAATGGAACTAGAGTGATGATGGTTGGAGGCCTAAATCTGAGACCTATCCAATTATGTTGCATGATTTCAATCAACTGTATTACTCCTTCTACCCTTATTTTGGACCATTCTAAGTTGATGGGGGAGATGGGTTCTCTTTTTTGTAAAGACATGGAGAGTTCAGCCCATTTGTTTCTACAAACTGATAATGCTGGCACAAAATTGTCATTATAGAAATTTTAGAATTTGTTCACACAGTCCCTCAAGTTTTTCAAGTACATTCTCTTCACATCATCCCTGTTCATCATGGTGAAGTTTTGTATTGTGATAATTGGGTGATTTAGCTATATTGCTCTGACTAACAATTTAGCTCTTATTTCAATCTCTTTATTCTGTCTTTTCTCTTGGTCCCAATAAAACTAATTCTATAAGGTGGACATGAATACCCTCAATTGAACATCTCCAATGTAGATTTGAGGATGAAATTCTACTTCTTCTAGAATAAAGAAGCTGTGTAAAAACAGTTCACACAGGAGATTTTTTTGCTCAATAGGGCTATCAAAATATGCTTCCAGGAAATCTGCAATGGTGTCCAATTTATATGGAAGACCTGAGCTAATCCTCATGACCTACCATCTGAGGTATTTCTCCTTCAGAATAAGACTGTAAAATCTGGTTGGCCGTCTGAATTGAACTAAAAATTTAGCAATTTGACATAAATCAGACACTTTTTCTTTCAATGCTCGAATCTCTCGTGTCCTTGGCCTCTAGTCGTTTTCCTTCCAATTTGAATTTTTCAGTCTTAGTGGCAAGCTTCTCATATCTAATCACCCAACCGGCTATGTCCGCATTGTATTGTTCTAGGGACACAATATTAGGTGGTCTAACTACAGGTGGAACTCTAGGTAACAGATCTACCTGAACCCCTTTTTCTGCCACTTCTACTGGTTGATCATCTGTCAATAATTCTACCTGTACCCCCTTTTTTGCTATTTCTATTGGATTGCCATCAGACATTAATTCCACTTGCACCCCCTTATCTATTATTTCTACTGATGGTGTAATAGTTTGAAATACAGGGACATCAATAGAAGTACTTACTTGAACAGTTTCATGCTGCTGCTTGGACTGTTCCTGTGTTGGTGACTCATCTCTAATATTTTTTGCTATGTTCTTTGCCAATTCTGAAGCATCTTCAGAATGAGAAGGTAATTCTTTAGAATGAAAGGGTGCTTCTTCAGAATGAGCACCTATGTATGCATCAACAGAGTCATCTACCCTAGATAAATCCATAAGAAATTAAGCCAAATCATCCTCATCAATGGATACAATTGGATATTTTTTAAACTGTGACAACCTTTCTCTCAATTCTACCACTTCCTGCTGTAACTCTACAATTTTTCTTTCCTGCATCTCAATGATGTTTTCTCTTTCTACAATCCATATGGTTTGTGTTTTGACAACACTCCTTGCTGGTCTCAGCTGCTCTATGATGTCTTACTCTGTTTCTGCTTTAAAATCTGATGCAGACAAGTCAGCTATAGTAGGCTGCTCAATAGCTGTCTCTTCCTCTACAACATCTATCTGCTCTTGTTCATGAGGCTCTATGAAATTGTCTATAATTGCATCTACTATTTCTATGGCCTGTTGAACTATAGCCACCTCCAAGTTATCCTGCCCAACCTCTTCCTCAATTATCTGTTCAAGGAATTCTAAAAAGTTTTTAGGGGCCGATTGTATTTCTGTGACATCTAGACTGCTTTGTTCACCTTCTTCTTCTATGACCCGTTATGTCATTTCCCTCAAGTGGAGTCTTGTAGACCTCCTATTTCCAAATGCAAACTTCTTCTTTTTGCTTTATTTTCTGGTGATAACAGGAGTTATGGGGTCAGTTTCAAATGCTTCTGTTTCCCTTGTTGTTTCTTCCCCTGTTGGGCTAGGTGCTTCACTTCCCTATTCTAACAAATCAGTTACAACTTCATAAAAATGGACCTTCTTCTATTTTTCTATTATGTTTCTAGTTCTAGACCCTCTTTTATTTTACTTCTTGGCTCGTGAAGTTGAAGGTTCTGGAGCAAGGTTTTTTGTTGCTGCTACTGGGTGTATTTATTTTTCTGCAATAGCTTGTGTAGCGGTTTTTGTTTCATATTCTATAATAGCCTCTATAGAATTTTTTTCTTCTTCTACAATAGCATCAACAACATCTGTTTCTTCCTCCTCATCTTCATATCCAAAAATTACATCATTTAAGGTAGAGTAAAACCTATCAAAGCTCTTAAGGTTTCCTCTAAAATGGTGCTAGAAAACTATTTTGATGAGACCATGGTGGTGAAGGCTCCCTTTTCCTTCCTGATATCTTTTTGCCATATTTTTCAATTCCTGGTGCAGGTATAGGGGAATATTTACCCTAAGTTCTGGTTGTTGCCTACAATGTTTGAGATGATTTAAAATTTTTATATGATGCCCTGACAACAGTACATACTGCCCTTCACAGGTTAGAAATTTGATTACCCATGTGGCCACTTCATCCCAAGTTTCCTGCAGGCTGGACCTTTTTACCCCCTTGCATGTGTTGTTATGTATTAAATATTCTGGCTCCTTATCGTTTTCTTCCAAAATTTGATTAACTATATTTACCAATGTATTTTTTCCAGACCTATAAATTGGAAGACCTTCTAATGGCAGCTCAGTGATTTGACTCAAAACTTTAGAGGTTACCTCAATAGTCATGTCATTAATGTGTGCCCAGTTGTTTTTGAAGGTGTGGGCAAACATGTCGGCCAAAATTCAGAGGACCCATTAAAATTATCCAAAAATGGCATAAGCTGCAGCACTTATAGATTTTCCCAGAGGTGGGTGGTATCCGCTGGTTCCATTTTCATTTTTCACTCCATTTTCCTATCTTGGTACGTTACAAACTGCTCACTTCTACTGCTATTCCTTTTTTGGATCTCTGGTTTCTGGTGTTTGCAGATTTGTAGGTTTTGGTTCCAATTTTTCAATTGCCCTATTTTTGTTCTTCAAAATGAACCGTAATTTGAGCACTGTACCTCGTAGTCATTTTGCTCTAGCAAATATGTCTTTGGAAAGAAGGGTGGCATGTGTTTCTATTTTTCTTCGAACACATGTCCATCAATGGTTGCACAAATGTCCTTACCATTAGATCCACCGTACTCATTTTTTAGTTTTTCTGTTTTGCTTGCGGACTCTCACGTGCATGTTTATTAGCATCAAAACAAATGGTGGCATATTGTTGGTCACGTCCTCCATGATTCTGGTATTTTCTAAATGGGTGCAAAAACAAACCACATCCTAACTGACACGTGTTCATTTATCGTATGCAACCAAAAGAATTTTTTATTTGATCGTATTTATTTTCTTCCTTGGATGCCACGTGGAGATGTTATATTGAATGCTCTTTCCGAATATTATGATCTATTGCAAAAACAAAACCTCATTTCAAAGATTATGATTTCATTCCAAAGATAAGTCTTCATTTCAAATATTATGCTTCTTTGTAAATTCAAATCTTCATTCCGAAGATAAATCCTCATTCTAAAGATCAGGCTGCATTGTGAAGGTAAATTGTCATTCCGAAGACATAACTTCATTCCGAAGACAAATCCTGCTTCATTCCGAATATGATGCTTCATTGTGAAGGCAAATCATCATTTCGAAGACAAAGCTTCATTCCGAAGACAAATCGTCATTTAGAATACAAAGCTTCATTCCAAAGACAAAGTGCAACATTCATTTTTTTGTCATTTCGAAGACAATTTCAATCTGATTAAAACAAATTAATGCAAGTTTTTGAAGAATGATTGCCTTTGTTGATGTTCTGCTGAGATTTTCTACAATATTTCAAAACAAGTGTAGTTGGTGAATTTGTACAATGATGGTTCAAAAATTTTCAAGGTTATGCATGCCTGAAAACTGGTTTTCATGCATACCAACCCAGTAGTGCCTTGGAAAAGGTTTTCATTGCTAAGTTATTCATTTTTCTCTTCTTCTTTTTTACCTCTCATTTTCTCTCTTTTTTTCTTGATTCTGACTATGCCCATGAAGGAATTCATGATTTCCCTGAAATCATGCCCATGAAAGAATTCATAATCAGAATTTATTCATCTTTTTTTGTTTTCTGTTTTATTTATTTTTTTTATTTTTCTATTTTTTCTTGAAATCCATGATCATGCTGATTGTTTTGAAGTGGAAGAGGAAATTTCTTCCACATGTTGTGTATCCAAACTGTCAAGCTGCTACAAGAATTCCTCTTTAGTCAGAGGTGTATGGTACACCCTGAGGCGATGTCCATTCACTACCAACTTTCTCTGTGACCCATCAATAGGAGATAAATGAGTCGCTCCATTATCAAATACCTCTTCAATATGGTAAGGTCCAAGCCATCTAGTTCTCAAATTTCCAGGGAAGTCCTCATAGCGAGAATCAAACAGTAAAGCCCAATATCCTTGGTGAAGTTTCTTCTGCTGAATGTGACTGTCATGCCACATCTTCTTCTGCTCCTGAATTACTTTAGTTTGGTGCAGAGCATCCAACCTAAGTTCATCCAATGCATTCAGTTGCAGAATCCTATCTGTCTATGCCTATGATAATTCAATTCTAATTTCCAATGTTGTGCACAGTGTTAGTAGCTCAAATTCAATAGGTAAGAGGGGATTTTTACTAAAGACTAGTTCATAAGGTGTGAATCCAGTAGTGGATTTCCAAGTAGTATTGTAAGCCCACACTGCTTGGGTAATTTATCTAGCCAGTTTCTCCTATGAAAAGCTATTATTTTTGTTAAGATTCATTCTAGTTCCCTATTTGTTACCTCAACCTGGCCATTTTATTGTGGGTGATAAGGTGATGATTTTCTATGTTTGATTTCATATAATTCTATAAATGCCTCAATGACTTTAGATGCAAATTGGGGTCTTTGGCCTGTGGTGATAGGCTGAGGAGCTCCAAATCTCTGAAAATTTTGAGTATACAAGAAATCAGCGACCTTCTCTTCACGAGCATGTTTGAAAGCATGCACCTCTACCCACTTTGTCAAGTAATCAGTGCATACTATAATATGAACCTTTCCTTGAGAAGGTGGATCAATAGGTCCTAAAAAATCAAGCTCCCACCTCTCATATGGCTCTAAAACCAATTGAGGCTGCAGTGGCATTTCATTTGTATGAGTGGGTTTCCCCATTCTTTGGCATGCATCACAATGCCTGATGTACTTTTTCACATCCTTGTGAAGATATGGCCAATAATATCCTATCCCTAATATTTTCCTAATTGTGCTTTTTACAGAGTAGTGTCCACCTGAGGGTTCATCATGACAAGCCCTAAGGATATCATACACCTCATCCTTTCGGATGCACCTACGTAACACATGGTCAGGACTACACTTAAAAAGTATACCCTTGATCCATTCAAAATAAGAACTCTGTTTGATCAATTGTTTTTTTCTGTTTTGAAGTGAAATGTGGAGGAACTTTCCCTGTGACCAAGTAATTGGCTATATCTACAAACCAAGGTGATTGGACTGATATAGCAAATAATTTTCATCAGGAAATGTGTCTTCAACTAATTCCCCTTCATTTGTGTTATGTAATCTAGACAAGAAATCTGCTACAACATTAGCTTTTCCTGGTTTGTTGATGATAGTGATATCAAATTCTTGCAGCAACAAGTAACCAATGAATAATTCTTGCACTTACCATAGGCTTATTCATCAAATACTTAATGGTTGTGTGATCTGTGTGAATAAATATTTGATAACCTATGATGTAATGCCTAAATTTGTTGATGGCATAAATTACTGCCAAGAATTCTTTCTCAGTTGTGGTATATTTTTTCTCATCTCCTATCAAATTCTTGCTAATGTAGTAGATGGGATAATGTTCACCATTGTCAATTTGTCCTAATGTTGCTCCAATTGCAGTATTGGAAGCATCAACTTGTATGTGAAATGGTAATGTCCAATTAGGTCCTCTTAACACAGGTGGAGTTACTAATTTCTCTTTTAGAGCTTCAAATGATTCCTGACACCTTGCAGTCCAGGAAAATTCAGAATCTTTAGTCAATAGGGCAAACATGGGATTGGCTATTGTGCTAAAGTCGGGAATAAACCTGCGGTAAAAACTAATGTGTCCTAGGAAGCTTCTGACATCAGTTTGAGTTTTTGGAGGAAGAAGGTTCTTGATAATTTCCACCTTCTTTGGGTCAACCTAGATCCCTTGAAGAGAGATGTGATGACCAATAACTATTCCTTCCTTCATCAACATAAAATATTTTTTTGGATTCAAGGATAACTGGTATGTTTCACAGCAAATTAAAACTTTGTCAAGGTTTTCTAATGTAAAATCAAAAGTCTGTCCACATACTGTGAAATCATCCATGTATATCTCAACACTGTTGGTAGTCAGATCAAAAAAAATTGCTAATATCGCTCGCTGAAATGTTTTTGGGGCATTACACAAACCAAAAGGTAAAACCCTATAGGCAAATGTTCCCCATGGACAGGTAAAGGTTGTTTTCTCTTGATCTTCAGGTGCAATCTAAATTTGATTATATCCACTAAATCCATCAAGAAAACAAAAGTATTTCTTTCCAGCAAGGGTATCTAACACCTGATCTATGAAAGGTAATGGAAAATGGTCTTTGTATGTTACTTTATTCAACTCTCTATATTCCACACATACTCTCATTTTTCTATTTTTCTTAGGAACTATAACCAATGGAGAGACCCACTGGCTATCAGAAATTGGGTAAATGAATCCTACCTCCTAAGTTTTTCAATTTCTTCCTTTACAATATCCCTTAGGGCGGGATTCAGCTCTTCTTTGGGGTTGTCTTACCGGCTTGACTTCTTCAGGATAAATTCTATGGGTGCATATATCAGGGTGAACTCCTGACATATCTTTATAGTCCTAAGCAAAAGCATGAACATGCTTCTGTAAGACAGCTATCAATTTTTCTTCCTCTTCCCTAGTAAACCAGCTGTAAATGTTCAAAAATTTTCCTGGATGGACTTCTATTTGTTTTGTATTTGGAAGGACTGAATTTACTTCTTCATACTTGGTGATTAGGGAATTAAGAGGACACTGCTGAGATGGGAGGAAATAAGAATTTTATGTTTCATTTTTTATGATGGAAGCATATCCTGTATGGAACAATTAGAAGGAAAAATCAAGTGATGGTGCCACCCATGTAGTAGTGAAACAGAGTTTTCCTATGATAGTACAGATGGTTCACCTTCAAAGTTTTGGTTCTCCTCATTCCTTAACGATTGCTGGATATTTACTACTTCCTCTTCTAACCCTTGTTTCTATAGAACATTCATTAGGATAGTTTCATTTTGTAAATTTTTTGTGTCATGGAGGTCTTCTGTGTGTTCCCTTACTACCAAGGTGGCTAGTGTGGAAATAACCTCCTTTGATTCTTCATATGAATCAAGAAACCATAATTGACCTAAAAAATTATTGGAGGGTCTTGCAGGAGGATACAGAGAGATTTGTTTTATATCAATACCATTTGAAATAGTCATTTTTCCAGATCTGCAGTCTATGAAGGTTGCTACAGTTGTAAGCCAAGGTCTTCCCAAAATGATGGGATATCCATGTGCTAAATTTCTTGGTTGTAAAACCAAAAAATCTACAGGGAATTCCCAAGAAGAAACTTCTATAGGAACATCTTCAATGATACCTTCGAGTTTTGCAATCGACCTATCGACCATTTCTAAAACCGTAAATGTGGGGTCTGAGATGTTTGAGCTGTAATTGTTTCATTATATCCTTGGTCATGATATTTATTATAGCTCCTAGATCTACTGAGACATTTGATATTGGTACTAAACCTATGGTAACTGTGATAACTGGACTTCCTGGGTCACTATACTTTGGAGGTACTAGTTTTCCAGACAAGAGATCAGTTATCTTTCCTTCAACCTGAACAGTCTTGGGAAATGCTTTCTATTTTCTTCCTGCTCTTTTAATGCACAAATATCGGATAGTAATTTTGATCATTGGTATATCCTTAATGGCTTGCAATAAGGGCAATGATATAGTTAACTTTTTAAGTTCTTTGACTAGGTCTGACTCAGAATTTTTTGCTGTGGTATTGAATCTTTCAGGATATGGAATTATCCTTGATGAAGGTAATTGTTCTACATGTGGTTCTATTTTTTCTTCTTCTTTCTCTATTATTGGTTTAACTCTAACTAGTTCCAAAGGTTCTTGCTCTTCATTTTCCTTGCTTTTATTTGAAACAGGTTCAGGTACAACTTTTCCTGAACAAATTTGGATGTTACTACAATCAATAACATTTATTTCAACATTTTCTTCAGCTTCAGCCACATAGACAGGAGATGCATGTCTCATGCTGTTTGGATTAGTGACTGATTGAGCTGGAAGTTGAGGTTGTTTCACCTGTTGTGTTTGTTGTGGTTGGCTTTGTTTTTCTTGAAAATTTTGATTAGGTGCAGGTAGCAAATGTTGATTTTGACCTTGATTTCTTTGCTACCTTGGATAGGACTGGTATTGCTAACTCCACTGTGGTTGATTTTGCATCCAATGTGGATTAGTCTGATTCTGATTCTAGGATGGGTTGTTTTGATTCCATGATGGGTTATTCTGATTCCATGATGGGTTGTTTTGATTCCATGATGGGTTATTCTAATTCTGATTCCAGGCTGAATTACTCCAATTTGTTTGTGGCCATTCTTGGGAATTTGTCCATTGAGGATAATTCCAAGGACGTTGGGGTGGTTATGATTTTCCCCAAGGCATAGTCCCAGGATTATGCCCCCAATTTGTAGGAAAATGAAGGGGATTTTGGTATTGAGAGAAATTTCCCCATTGTTTTGGTCCAACATAGTTGAGCTCCTTAGTCTGACTTTCTAACATAGTTTTGAGTTGTGGTAGCAGGTGGCATTTATCAGTTGAATGCTTTTTTGAACAAATACTACAAATGGCTGAGATAGATTTTTTATTCAAATGACATTCCTGCAAAGCATGTTTATTTCTACATCTTGGGCAATAAATTGCCAAAGGTTCTATGGTTTTTTCTTTTGCAGACATTTCCCCCAAAGTTATGTTTAATTGCACTAGAATAACAGTTTTAAAGTTTGCAAGTTCCTCTATTGGGTCCTTTACATCAGTGCCATTTGTACTCTTTTTTCTTCTTCCCTACTTATTGTGAGATTAATTTCTACAGAGACCCATAATTTCCTCATTACTAAGAGTATTTACATCCCCTTTTCCCATCAAATCCAATACTTCTCTGGATTCATCTTGTAATCCTCTCAAAAATATGGGTTAACATACTCTGGTTCTACAAGTCCACATCTCCTTTGAGCAAAGGAGAACCTATCAAGATAGTCTTCTAATGTTTCATCATCTTCCTTTTTAATCCTGAATAACTCATCTTTCTTGTTCCTTATATGGCAATACTCCTGATATTTGTCTAAAAACATAGTTTCCATTTGATCCCAGGTTCGGATGGAATTTGGCTCTAAGCTCATGAACCAGCGTAATGCCGAGTCCTTAAGTGTTGAGGGAAAGACCTTAAGTTTCTGATTGTCATTTACATAATCATAGGTTTGACACACTACCTTGAATTTAAAAAAAAATTGATCAGGATCTTCAGATACAACACCTCGAAAGGTTGGAAGTACTGAAGGTGAAATAGTTTTCATGGGAGAGTTTTGTGTTGGATTCAAATGGATAGGATATTCAAATGTTCTGGAAGGTTGGGCATATCCTTATCATCTCCTTCATTATGGACATAGCCATGTTGGCCATCTCTATCTAGATTTCCTCCTTCTGCCATAGTTTCCTGTTCCTTGGGAACAGTTAAACCTATCCAAATTTCACTCTCAAGAGGTCCAAGATCCTCTGTTGATGATGAGTCTGATGATTCTTCTTCCTTAGGATGTTCTGATGATGGTGATACTGGTGATTTTCCTTTCTTATAATGTTCTAATGATGGTGAGACTGGTGATTTTTCTTTCAATATTTTTGGTAATTCAAACACAGGTGATTCACCCCTTAGGCATGAAGATCTTCTTAATGGAACAAGCCAGGGATACTTTTGGGTAATTCTACCTTTTTCATCTCTAGAATTACTCATTCATGTTTACTCTTAAATGACATAAATTATAGGTCAATAGTTGTTACTTTAACCAGCTGTTCTATTCAAATTTTATCCTGAATCTTCACAACTTAGTCTAATTAATAGCTATTGGACTATTTTCACCTTCTAGCAACACAATTCCTCGGTAACGATGCCAAAATGATGCATGGTCATTATACACATCATTAATTCTCAATGAATTTTTCAATCCAGGACAGTGTACAAGGCTATCTGTGGAAGAGGGGTGAATAGGGTTATAACTTAGGTCAATCTGGAGCAACAGGTCTTATTGGTGAAACCGATTGTGTGGGGGATTTAGAACATTCCTATCTCTAAATTGCATGAATTAAACCTTAATCTAAGTTGCAAAAATGGAAACTAATCATTAACTACAAAAATGAAATCCTAATTACAATTGCAGAATGAGACCTAATTATGTTGCAGAATTAAAAGTCTAATTATAATTGTAGAAAGGAAATCTATTTAATTTTGCAAGTAATGGAAACCTACTTATAGCATTGAAATGAAACCCCGTCAAGGCTCGTAATAGAAGGTTATCAATCTTCCGTGCAGGGGTTGACAAAGAACACAAAATGCAAGAAATTATAGAAAACAGTAAATTCTGGAAATGACAGTCTACAATAAATTGAAAGCTTTGCTGAAATTGGAGATTACAACAAAAACATTAATCACAAAACATAAAATAAGCTAAGATTGCGAATATCATTAGTTGTTTACAAAGGAATGAAATGAAAAGTTCTACAACTCATTCTACTGTAGCAAAATCAGAATAAAAACCTGTTGTTAGTCCTCCTCCTACGTTTGGAAGTGGCCAGCCTCCTTGTCCAAAAGAAGGTATGAGTCTCTCTCTCTCTAGATCTTACTCATACTCATTTACAAGCAATATGAAATAGAAATAGTACACTTTATTGATTCAAGCACATTATTACAATAATTCTACTGAAAACCTGTTACAGGACTCTAACAGTCACTTTTCTGATTATTGCCTATTTTCTCCTATATTTCTCTACTCTTTTCTTTCTCTATCCTCTACCTAGCTCAACCTGAATGGGAGCCATATTTATAGATGTCCTAAGATCTACTTACAACTGAGAATATCTCAAAAGATCTAATCCTATTATGCTGCAACAATTTTTGGTTTTATCCTAGAAGAAGATCAAACTTGATCTTTTCCATAAATGGTGGCTTTGGTTGGCAAGGACGACAAATTCAGATCTGAGATATTTTCCCTTAACCTTTTCAATATTTATTTCCCTTTTTCCAGCATCAAAAATTGGTCAATAAGTCAAAAAGCACATTCTATTTTCATTTCGAAGATAAGTGACTCATTCTGAAGATACTACAATTCTCATTTCGAAGATCCGCTCATTTCGAAGACACTGTGTTTTCTCATTCTGAAGATATCTGTTCATTTCGAAGAGACTTCAAAATGAACAAATGTGTGTTCTTAAAATGATTTCCTCTACATTTCTCATGTAGGTTATTTCTCAGGATCAGATTCTAATGGTCTTCATCTCTTTCCATATGTGAATTCCATGCCTTGCCATTCATTGGCAGCTGGCTAAAATTTACATGGAAAAACTAGTTTTTGTTGCACAGTAACAGTTTGCTTGCACTATTTCCAGATTTAGGTAAAATAAATTCTTGAGACATATCAAAACATGATTAGTGAAATGTTGTTATCAACCTAAGCATATCTCATTTAGCAAGTCATAACAAAACATCATAAAACTTATGCAAAAAGATGTAAAAATCAAAATATAGTATTTCAGATACATTTATCATGCAAATAGTTAATACACAGCATATTGAATTAACTTAACTAGCATATTAGATTAACATAAGATTTTTTAGGCAATTTCAATTTTCAAAACATGTTATGATTGAGGCATTTTCAGGCCTCATCAGAAAGTATGAAGAACACAAGCTTATACTGAGAGGGGGGTGAACAGTATAAGACCACTTTTTACTTTTCTTTTCAATTCAATATTATGCAGTGTATAGATAGCAATATCAATAGTAGTAATCAAAGCAATGCACAAAACACCATCCACAAAAGTGACACAACAATTTACGTGGTTCACCCAATGCGGGCTACTCCACGGAGAAAATATTTTGCTAAAAATTTCTCAATCAATCTCTTGGGAATCCTTCCCAATTACAATGTTTATGGACCTCTGTCCAAAGGAGATGTTGATCCCCTAAATCTCAAGTTCGTGGATCTCTTCCATAGGAGAACTCTTTCCCCTTGCTCTGGCTAGTGATCTTCTAGAATACTTTGTCTCTCTGTTGCATTGACTTGTGGATCTCTCTCCACTTGAAGACTCCTCACTCAGATCTGTCTTCAATTGTCCTGATTTTTGGATCTCTATCCACTGAGACTCTATCCTCTATACTCTGTCACCTCCAAATCTCTATCAATAGGTTCACTCATAACCTCTTCAAATTTTCTCAATAGGCTCACTCAAAACTTTCTCAAATATGCTCAATAGGCTCACTCAGAACCTGCTCAAATATGCTCAATAGGCTCACTCATAACCTACTCAAATCTGCTCAATAGGCTCACTCAGAACCTGCTCAAATATGCTCAATAGGTTCACTCAGAACCTACTCAAATATGCTCAACAAGCTCACTCAGAACTTGTCCAAATATGCTCAACAAGCTCACTCAGAACTTGTCCAAATCTGCTCAATAAGCTCACTCTAGGACTTTCCCAAATCTGCATAGCAAGCTTTCACAAAAGCTTACTCAAAATCAGTCCACAAGCCTTCTCAAAGACTTGCCTCAAATCAGCTCAACAAAATCTCAACTCAATATCATAGAAGCATAAAGAGAATTGTTAGAGACTCAATATGTTCTATACTCAAATCCCAATCTCAACTCAACAATATCATAGAAGCATAAAGAGAATTGTTAGAGACTCAATATGTTCTATACTCAAATCCCAATCTCAACTCAAATCAATCTCAACTCAACAATCTCAACTCAACAATCTCATAGAAGCATAAAGAGAATTGTTAGAGACTCAATATGTTCTATACTCAAATCCAATTTCTTTCTCAACTCAATTCAAATCAGAATATAGAATAGTTTGTTTTATGGAACTTGAACAACCACTTCACACAATCTCTTGACTAGGCTCAAACAACTCTACTCAACCAATCACCACAAGGAACAACTCTTTCTCACAAACCCTAGTCCAAGCATGAATCAACCAACTCAAAATGTCTTCAACAATACTCAACAACAACTCTTACATAACAATGATACTCATGTTCTTTTCAGCTCAAGTTCAAGTTCTTTGCACAACAACTCACTCCAACAACAATGCTTATAAAACAAGGTTTTAATCACAACTTTCAAACCGAGAAAACCTTGAAGCATTAAACCAACTATTTTCGAATAGGAAACCACAATCAATCCTTTTCACTCCAATGATATTTCAGAAATCAACCACCCAAATAAAATCAATGGAGAATATTGCTCATACCTTTTTGATGCCTTATTTTTTGTCCACAAAATCTGTCTCACTCAACACACTTTCTTTTTCAACTCTCAACAAGGGTTAGAGTAATAACACAACAAAAATATCCAAGTAACACCTTATTACTCCTACTTTATTTTAACATCCACCAAAGTTCTTTTATTCAAGAAATAAACCCTCAATAGAATGGATCAAACTTACTTTTGGAAACTCCTTGACAAAACCTAAAATATCTTCTTACACAACCCTTATTTCTCCTTCTAAGCAAGTTAATTAAATAGCTCTTGAAAAATTCTTTCCAACGATATATAATATGCTACCCTTCCAAAATTAAAAGGAATAGTAATTTCAGAATTTTCTAAAACAACTCATAAGCCTTATTTCTCCTCAAAGCTTTTCTTACAAATATTAAAATAAAAATTTAACTTACCTTTTTCTTCTCAATGGGATTCGATCCCCTGTCACTATCCAAGCACCACTCTAACTGTGATGCCACTAACCACATGAGCCAACCGCTCACATGAAATGGTGAGCACAACCACTATGCTTTCCTTCCTCCAAACGTGCCCCAGAAGACACGTGCGCCAAAAGGTGTACTTCCTTTCCACTTCACAAAAACCAACGCCGACGGGATTCGAACTTTGGATCTCCTGGCGCTCAAAAAATTGACTACCTCCTTCTTGCCACTAGGCCACAAGCGCCTACGGTGTATGGGAAGGGTCCTCCCTTCCTTCTATTTCTCCCTTTCTTCGTAGGTTTCGATTGCACTAAAATATATTTTCTCTTTGTTCGAACGAAACTCACACACATTCGAATTATTGCCAAATGAATTTTTGGCAATGGTATTTATACATATTGCCTTGACTTTTCATACATCGGCCCTTAATAAAATTTGATGACGTCGACGGGAATTTCCACTTTGGAAATTTAAATTTAAATTTTAAAATATTAAAATTTAAAACTTAAACTTCAAAGTTGAATAACTTTGTCATCGAGACTCCTTTTTCGATGAAACAAAAATCCAACCTGGGTTTTAAGAAAAACCCACTTCAAATTTATCATCCATGGTTTTAAATAAAAACATTTTGCTAAGCTTCCCTTGAAGCTCCTTTTGGAATACAAACATAGTGCTTACTTACATAGATCCTTTTGACATCAATGACAACTTTTTGCTAAGGGACTCAAAATGTCCAACAATCTCCCCCTTTGTCATTGATGGCAACCCATATCCTTTTATTCAAATCTGACCTTCTTTTCTGCTTCCCCTAGGACTTTGCTCCCCCTGGCTCAATGCTCTCTCAAATATCAAATCTCTCCCCATATCAAAAACTCTCCCCAATATACACAAATCTCTCCCCCTTTGTCATCAATGGCAAAGGGTCACCTTTGGGGCTCGGGGCTAAGAATGAGCCTCTTAGCTTAGCCCCTCCCCCACCTCCACATGAGGTGGTTAATTTTGGGGTGGGAGTATTTCTACTCCTCAAAATCACTTCTCTTTACTTTTATCTTTCTCTCTTCCTTTTTGAGTTTTTTGAATCCTCTCACTGTTTCTTTCCAAGCCATCATCCCTATTTTTGTTATCATTTCTGTTCTGTTCCTATTCATATTCCTGTTCTCATCCATGTTCATGTTCCTATTCATATTTTTGTTCTTATCCATGTTCTTGTTCCTGTTCATACCTGCTTCTGGAATATTTGCTCTACACCATCTTGTTGTGTGTCCATCATTATTGCACTTATAACACTTAATGTTATTATTCCTTGGAGGTGCAAATGTCTTAGGATACCTCCTAGTGAAACCATATCCTCTTCTACCATGAACCCTACAATTTATTACTTTGTGACCATACTCATTGCATGAGTAGCAATACCCATGGAAAAGTTATCCTTTCCCATATTCCTGTCTTTCATATGACCTGCACTGTGAAGCCATGTGCCCAAACCTGTGACATGAGAAGCATCTCCCATTGAAGCTTCCTTGCCTAGACCTCATTGGTCTCCTGTTCTGATTGTTGTTCCATCTGTATCTTCTTTGTGCATTGTTCCTATTTTTGACCTCTTTGTTGTCCAACTCGTCCTCTGATGTCTCATTTACACTGTCATCTTTTGAAGTATCTTCTTCTGAATTTCTTTCTTCTTCAAGACTAGAAGTAGACTTTTCTTCCCATTTCTTTTGAGCCTGTTTGGAACCAAGACCTGTCTTATTTGTTGTTCCTCTTTGTATCTTGATTATTTTGTCTACACTCTTTGCACTATTCACATATTTGTACAACTTTTTCTTGGAATCCTCTAAATCTTCCTTTAGTAGTGCCACTTCTTGTGTTAACTTTTCACACTCCAAAATCTTTGCTTCTAACTTATCCTTGAACTTACTTGCCTTAGCCTTTGACTTCTCTAAGTCCTCTATGAGCAATAATATTTCTTCATCACATTCTTGAAACTGAATTTCAAGCTTAGAGTGTTGCTTTCTTACCTTCTTTACTGTGTCAAGGGCATAGATAAGTTCTCCCTTGAGATCATAACCATTCTCTATTGAGTAATCCTCTATTTTTTTGCCTTTGTCCTTATCATTACTTCCTTTTGGCTTATCTTCTATAGGATCACTTACTTCATCTTCTAAAGCCATTAGAATATTCTCATCTGGTCTTTCAAGTGCATCTTCAAAACCATCATCACTGAAACTATAGCCATCCCTAGTGCAATCATCTTCAAGATGTCCAAATTTACCACATCTAAAACATTTGAGAATAACTGGAGTCCTTTTCTCTCTAACCATAAATAGGACTTCATCTCTATCATTGTCTGAAAAACTAGCATCACTATCAATTGAGTACTTACTTGCATTATTCGCATAGTAGCTTTTCTTTTGCCTTTGGAAGAACTTCTTTCCTTGTCTGTTTTGTCCATCCTTGCCTTTCTTTCGGTACTTGTGTCTTTTTGATTCCCTGTACCTGTGATCCTATTTTTCTTCATCACTGTTGTACTTTGGCTCTTTGCACTTTGTTGCATAATGTCCATACTTTCCACAATTGAAGCACTTAATAGATCTTATATCTATGGATCTTTTGGAACCTTTATCTCTTCTACCATAGTTAGCTTCTTCATCACTAGATGACTCACTGCTTGATTCTGTATTTTTATCCTTTTTATTTTTGTCCACTTTGAATGCAGCTTCTTTCGAAGGAATAGGATCTTTTGTTCTTATCTCAAAAGTAGTAAGCATGCCAAGCAAAGAATTCCTTGTCAAAGAATCACTATCAATTGATGTTTCTATAGCATAAACCTTTTCACTATACCTTTTTGGAAGAGTTCTCAAGATCTTATCACAAGCATCAAATTCATCAACCTTCATTCCAAGACCTCTCATCTCATGTACAAGCTCATCAATATTACTAAGATAATCATGAATATTTTCATCATCTCTCATTCTTAAGTTCTCAAATTCTCCTTTGAGATTTTTGATCTTAGCTTTCCTAACACCTTTATCACCCTCATATATGTCATGTAGTATATCCCACATATATTTTGTTGTTTTACAATCCATAACCTTCATAGATTCTGATCTACCCAATCCTTTTATAATTGCATTCATAGCTCTTGAATTTGCATGCATTAGAAGCTTACCTTCCTTATTTGTAGGAGGATTGACTGTAGAATCATATCCAAGTTCCACTACATCCCAAACTTCATTTCCAAGTGCCATCAAGTGAAATCTCATCAGCATACACCAATACAAGAAGTCACTTCCATCAAATACTGGTACTGCATTATTGAATGATCCATCCTTTTGATCCATTGTGTTCTTAGACCGCTTTTCCTTCAAGCTGTCAAACTTTTTTGAAGGAACCCGCTTTGATACCAATTGAAGAACACAAGCTTATACTAAGAGGGGGTGAACAATATAAGACCACTTTTTACTTTTATTTTTAATTCAATATTATGCAGTGTATAGATAGTAGTATCAATAGCAATAATTAAAGCAATGCACAAAACACCATCCACAAAAGTGACACAACAATTTACGTGGTTCACCCAATAAGGGCTACTCCACGGAGAAAATATTTTGCTAAAAAATTCTCAATCAATCTCTTGGGAATCCTTCCCAATTACAATTTTTATGGACCTCTTTCCAAAGGATATGTTGATCCCCTAAATCTCAAGTTCATGGATCTCTTCCATAGGAGAACTCTTTCCCCTTCTGCTCTGGCTAGTGATATTCTAGAAGACTATGTCTCTCTACTACATTGACTTGTGGATCTCTCTCCACTTGAAGACTCCTCACTCGGATCTATCTTCAATTTTCTTGGTTGCTAGATCTTCTATCCACTAATACTCTATCCTTTATACCCTATCACCTCCAAAGCTCTATCAATAGGTTCACTCAAAACCTCTTCAAATATTCTCAATAGGCTCACTCAAAACCTGCTCAAATCTGCTCAATAGGCTCACTCAAAACTTGCTCAAATTTTCTCAATAGGATCACTTAGAACCTACTCAAATCTGCTCAATAGGATCACTCAAAACCTGCTCAAATATTCTCAATAGGTTCACTCATAACCTACTCAAATTTGCTCAATAGGTTCACTCAGAACCTGCTCAAATCTTCTCAACAAGCTCACTCAGAACTTGTCCAAATCTGCTCAACAAGCTCACTCAGAACTTGTCCAAACCTACTCAATAAGACCTCTCTAGGAATTGCTCAAATCTATATAGCAAGCTTTCACAAAAGCTTATTCAAAATCAGTCCACAAGCTTTCTCAAAGACTTGCCTCAAATCAGCTCAAAAAAATCTCAACTCAATTTCATAGAAGCATAAAGAGAATTTTTAGAGACTCAATATGTTCTATACTCAAATCCCAATCAATCCCAACTCAGCAATATCATAGAATAATAAAGAGAATTGTTAGAGACTCAATATGTTCTATACCCAAATCCAATTTCTTTCTCAACTCAATTCAAATCAGAATATAGAATAGTTTGTTTTATGGAACTTGAACAACCACTTCACACAATCTCTTGACTAGGCTCAAAAAACTCTACTTCCTTCTATTTCTCCCTTTTTTCGTAGGTTTAGATTGCACTAAAATATATTTTCTCTTTGTTCGAAAGAAACTCACACACATTCAAATTATTGCCAAATGAATTTTTGGCAATGGTATTTATACATATTGCCTTGACTTTTCATACGTCGGCCATTAATAAAATTTGATGATGTCGGCGGGAATTTCCACTTTGGAAATTTAAATTTAAATTTTAAAATATTAAAATTTAAAACTTAAACTTCAAAGTTGAATAACTTTGTCATCGGGACTCCTTTTTCGATGAAACGAAAAGCCAACCTGGGTTTTAATAAAAACCCACTTCAAATTTTTCATCCATGGTTTTAAATAAAAACCTTTTTCTAAGCTTCCCTTGAAGCTCCTTTTGGAATACAAACATAGTGCTTACTTACATAGATCCTTTTGACATCAATGACAAATTTTTGCTAAGGGACTCAAAATGTCCAACAAAGTAAGGATTTATAACTGATTTTTCAACATCATCAATTTGTTTTGGGGCTTGCTTTTTCTTTCATCTACCCATTTTAAAGGTGTTGGTCGCTACCAAAAATACACCTTTTACAATGAAATTTTGCAAAATAATTTGACTAAGGTGTCGGTCACTACCGAAAATACACCCTTATAAGTCTTGCCCCCTTTTGTTTGCAAAATTATAGTGGATAAATTTAATTTTATCCCCCCCTTTTAGTGCAAAAAATGCAACTATGAAGCCTCAAAAGGCTTTTACAAAGCGGACCTCCTAGGCAAAATATGAAGTTGTCCCCCCTTACGATTTTTTTTAGGTTGCAAAAATTTAAATTAATCAATTATTTTAAGTAATAATAAAATAAAATTTTGGTAAAAAATCAATTTATTTATAAAATTGATTTTAAACAAAATAAATATTTAATTATTAAAAAAAATTGAAAAACTTAAATAAAAGAATGCAAAATAAAAATATTTTATCGGGTGCTTGGGCCTTTGGTACTTGAGAGAGTCAAACGCCTTATCTCCCACACAACATTCTTACCAATTGGCCGCAAAACCTAGTCCGATGCAGAAGCCGATGAACACAAATAAGCACAAAGTGCTTTTTGTATTGTTGCTTATCGCATTAAGGTGGATATTGGTCGGTAGTGCTGTAAACACCAAATTTCCCATTGATAATAGAGTTTGTTTTCAAACAAGATCAAATTATTCGATGAGATCACCTCTACTCAAAGTCTAAAAAAATCTTAGGTGTTGTTTTGAGTGCAATCATTCGATGAAACAATTATAATCTGTGTAGCAGTTGGTTTGCTACGAGTCGTTGGCCAAAAAATAACCACAGGTGAATCCCTACAATGATGGCTTGTATGCTCATGTAGACTTGCATTCGCTCTAATGTGGTCACCTCTTGGATCTCTATCGCAAAAAATTATCTCATCGATATTTCTCCACCTGCATCTTACAACATATCTACGCACACTGCATGGCTGGGAAGAGGGTGCAAATCTACACACTATGTTCTCACTGAGCACTGATCACCATATTACTGCTGTGATCATGATTGGAAAATGATGGAAAATTGTTGTGATTCACCACCAGAATATGGACATGTGTTGGTAATCATTATGGATCTCCGTGTCTAGACAGAGATTGTGTATAATAGAAGCGACACCAACAAAATGCATCCTCCTACTAAATCTTATGGTACCAATGAGAAACAACTCTTGCAATCAAGTGATGTCTGCAACGAAGGCTTCAAATGCTGTAGAAATCAGGTTGCATGTTGTAATGGTGTGTTCACGACTATAAAATTTTTATCTATGATGATCAATCCACTGTGGTGCATAGATAATTTTTGTGCCAAAGTCCCACATTCAGTACATGATCAACAAGATGGGCTTTTAAATAGAAAATTTCCCACTTAATATGGTGGCTACCTTCGGGTAGTCGAGCCCACAAAGAGTCTCTCTTCGCGCAACCCCTCTTCAAGATCCATGCACAAGTTTTATCTAATGCCTACCTGTAGCCATTCTATAGGAGTCCTTGGTCAGGTTGTAGCATTTAGCAGAGTGATCCAACTCAGGTTTTTGCATCTAGGTTCACCTATCATAGGGAGTGTATCCACCGTGCAGTCAACATAATTGCTATGTTATTTTAGGTGGTCAAGGTCAACAACATAGTACCATTTCAAGTATGTCATCCCAGAATGCTTGGCCAAAGGTCCCGTCTAGTGTGCTATCATCTAAAACGATGTATCATCATAATTTGATAGTCAGTTGGCTTGTCAAGCAGGGTGATTGTGTGAGCTCCTTCACTATCAGTTTGTGTTCTCTAGTACCTTAGGATCCAAATTGCCACAATATAATATCTAATCCTATTGGAGGGTCACCTAGACCTGGTCATCAAATGGCCCACCTTAGACTTACATCACGCAATTATTTACCGGTGAGATCTCACCACTTAGGTTTGTCTTCCTAATCCAACTATGGAGTTTCTTTCCTACCGATAAGTCAAATCTGGAGTTCTATTCCAGCTTTAGCACATCTACTTAGGAGTATAGCTATTAACATGGCAACGTTTGGCTGTCAGAGCCAGATCTAGTCTATGTAGTTAGAGTCCTATCTCCACTAGCTCAAAGCTGGTTTCACCACCAACCAATCACCAATCCCATGGTCACAACTCAGAATGAGCGAAGAACCTGCTCTGATACTATATTAGATTCAAAATAGGAGATAAATATTATATTAATCAAGGAGTGATTAAATAAAAAAAAGCTAATACTAAAGATAGCCAAATAAAAGCATAAAATAAAATCCCCATAAACTATGCTAACAACTAACCAAATAGATGCTAACAAATAATTATACAGACAAAATAAAATATCACAATAATATGTTGGCTAAATGTAAAACTAACTACCCAGGAGAATTACCAAATAAGGTAATAGTAATCTAACAAACTACTCAAAGGGCCAAATTATTATTCATGGAAGAATAAAGTAAAAGCAATCTTAGTGTATGAAAAAAATTGGGATATTGTCCAAGGGAAAATAAAGAAACCTATCACAAGAGATTTTGAGATTCAAAAATTTGATAAAAATGATTCAAAAGCCCTAATGATCATAACATTTGCTATCACTGATGAAATACAACCTTATATCAGTTTAGAAAAAACATATTTTGAATCTTAGACAAGCTTAGATAAAATATTTGAAGGGAAGAATAAAGCCACCATTCTTCATATACAAACTCAACTACATTCCTTAAAAATGAGCAGTGGAGAAAGCATAGAACTTTTTCTAAAGAAATTAGCAGATATTAAAGGAAAATTGTTAACTCTTTGGCAGGATCTTAAAGATGAACTTCTTACTCAAGTAACCATGAGAGTACTTCCAAATAACTATAAGCATTTGGTCACATCTCTACAAATCTTAAATATACTTATTTTGATGACTTAGTCAATATCCTTCATGAATATTAAGTGGAACACACTGTGAAATATGAGATGACTAACACTGCATTGACATCAAAAGATAATCCATGGGGAAATATTGCTTCATCAACAAAAGGATGAAGAACATGGTATTTTCATATATGCAAAAATAAAGGTCATAGCATCGGTTATTACAGGTACAATCCCAAAAACCAAAATCAAGGAAATCAGATAAACAATAGGAACCAATTTTAATCAAGACAGTATCAAAGGAATTTTCATCAGCAACAATGTCAGTGACCAACCAATTATCCTCAATTGGAGTACATAAAGGGAAATTAGATAGGCCACCTAGTTAAAAGAATAGAAGACATTGAAAAACTAGATGAACACTCAAAAAATTATGAGGAGAAAGCTCTATCAACAAATGTAACACTTTTTCTTGAACAAGTTACAAAGAATCCATAAAAAGGATACAAAGTTCAATATGAAGAAGAAGATCCATATTGAAGACTAAAAGTCTTTAGTACCCAAATAATGTAATACAGGGGGGTGTTATAATTAGAGTCTATTATATTATTTGGATCATGTAAATGTACCTTCCTAGGTACATACTTAAGAAATTAGATTACTTTAGGGATAAATTATCTAGTTACTTCATGCAATGTAATTAATGCAAAAGTGTCAATGTGCAAGTTGTAAATGTGCAAGGCGTCCCTTACATAACTAGGTAGAGTGTTGGCCAAGAAATCTATCTTCCATTATAAGATGGCCTCATTGTAAGAGTTTGATAAACAAGTCAGTAGGTAGTAGTAGTAGTAGTAGGTGACTCCATTAGTTATGGATCACATTATAGTTTTGTAGCATCTTGCATGGAGTGTCCATTTCCTTCATAGCAATATTGTCTTCATTTTTGTCATTTCTATTTATAGCATATTTCTAAAATCTCGTGAATTTATTTTCTTTTAGATTTTTGCATCTTGTGATTGCCATCTCCCATTGCAATCTACCTCAAAATCTAACAAAAAAGAGAAGTAAACAAAATCCATATTTGTGTAGATTTCCAGAGCTTAAATATCTTAACTATAAAATACCCCTTCTCAATATCATTCACAGACTCCATACTTGAATAAGTAGCCAAGAAAAATATTTATTCATTTTTGGATGGATTCTTGGGTTATAATTAGATCAATATTGCAAAGGAAATAAGTTGAAAACTACTTTCATAGTAGATAATGGCATATATGAATACAATTTAATGCTATTTATATTATGCAATGCATCGGTTACCTTCCACATAATTATCTTGTATATGTTTTATAAATTATCCATGGAAAATTTCAAAGCTTTTCTTTATGATTGGTCTCTATATGGAAAAACAACCAAACATTTTTAGATATTAGATGAATGTATGGGATTTTGCAAAAATGCCTAAATATCACTAAATCTAATAAAATTTATATTGATGATACCTTGCAATAATTTTTTGGGGCATATTGTCTATAAGGAAGAGTTGAAGCTAGATCTAGATCAGATAGATGTCATAATACTAATGGAATAAGTATACAGTATAAGTTCTATGAATACCTTTTTAGGAACAATGGGATACTATAGAAGGTTCATAAGAAACTATGCACTGATTGCTTATCTACTAGATGTCATCACATGCAAGAGTGTTCCTTTCAAATGGGTGGAGGAAAACCATAAGGATTTTGAAGAACTAAAGGCACATTTGGTAAGTGCACCAATTTAGTATTCCTAAATTGGAAAAAGGAATTGCATATCCTTGTTGATGCATAAAATTTTGTGAATGGATGCACTTTGGACCAAGAGGGACAAACTGGGCTAGATCATCCTGTTTACTTTGCAAGTGGGTTGTTATTGAGGGTGGAGAAAAATTATAGCACTACAAAATAAGAACCCTTGATGCAGTACAAAAAATTTGACACTATCTACTAGCCAACATATTTGCCTTTTATGTAGACCATTAGGTATTGTTGTATATAATCAATAAATTTACGATGTATGGATGAATGGGTAGGTGGCTCATCATATTACAAAAATTCATGTTTCAAGTGGTAGTGAGACCTAGCAAACTATTCCATAGAAATTGCACAAGGAGGCATACCAGATAAATTCCTAGATGCATAGTTGTTTATGATAAGTGTAGTACCAACTTCGTATAAAAATAGAGGAATATCTGCCAATAAGATATCTTCCAAAGGAGATGATGGTATCAAAAAAATGTAATATTATTAAAAAAGCAACATCATTTCACTTATTGTAGGCTTGTTGTATAAAATAAGAACAGACCAAATTTTAAGGTGTGTCATGGAGGACAAAGTGTAGACTATAGTAAAAGAAGCACATGAGGGATTAGCTGGAGGTCACATGGGGCTTGATGCAACAACAAGAAAAGTTTTAGCTAGATTATGGTGGCCTATACTCTATCATGATATCAAAGAGTATGTTAAGGTATGTGCTACAAGTCAAAGAACGGAAAAGTCATTAAGAAGAGACTTCATGCCATTACACCCTTCCCAACCTCAAAATATTTTTGAAATATGGGCACTGGACATTGTGGGGCCATTCATAACAAGTCAAAAAAATAAGTATCTATATATTGTGGTATCTATTGTGGTAGCTACTAAATATTTGATGAAATGGGTGGAAGTGAGAGCTCTACTAGATAACTCTACAAGTATCATTACTTGTTTCTTGAATGAACAAGTTGTTACAAGGTTTGGGATTCCCCTACAATTGACAAGTAATAAGGGAGGCTATTTTCTCGACAAAATTATTCAGAACATGACCATAAAATTTAGGATCTTTCATTATTTTTCTAGCCTATACTATCCCACAACAAATGGATAAATATAGGTAATGAATAAGGTTCTGGTTTCTATAATGTATAAAACATGTGATGTGGAGGTAGTTGATTGGGAAGAATGTTTACCAGTAGTCATGTGGGAATACAGGAAAATCTTCAATCCAACAACCAACCATACACCCTTCTACTTAATATATGGGTAGGAGGTGATAGTGTTGATTGAATTTCCAGTACCAAGTATGAGGTTAGAAATGGATAATCACTTGAGTTATGAAGAGAGCCTAGAATAAATTTTCATGACACTCATGCAATTGGAAGAGAAAATGGGTAATAGAAATTGCACAACATCAAAGGAAACTATGGCAAGATAATCACTTATGAAATTTGGACTTGACGATAGGTGATTTGATGCTTAATTTTAATGGCAAAAGAGAAGTCAATCTAGGTAAGTTGAAGACCTTATAGTTTGGACCCTTCAAGGTGGAATAAGTATTGGACAATGGGTTGTATAACTTGAGAAATTGGATGGGATAGTTTACTCTGAGATAATAAATGGTTCTAAGTTAAAGGTGTATAATGAAATGACACACGTGAATGTAATCAACTTAGAGTCATCACATGGAGAAACATTTTGGAGAACAATAGAAGTACCGCATTAAGGAATATAATTTTATGAACAAGGAGAACTGCTAATCTTGATGTTTCTTGGTAGGACAAGTGAATGAACCTAGAATTGTTATTCAGAATAGAAATAGAACCTATAAATTAGCAAAGAGAATTGGGACCTCAACCAATGGAGCATAGATGATTAAAATTTTATGTCAATTTTTCAAATAACAAGGAAGAAAACAAACTTCAAACTCTCACCAATGTTGCTTTGTAATAAAGAGAGTCTAACGCAAGCGAATCAAGGGATGAAACTCAAAATAAATATGAGCCATACCAATTAATAGAATGTAGATTTCTATAATATATTATCAGAGAAATGAAACAATTCCAAGAAGAGTATGAGACTCAAAATATATAATACACGATTAAGAGAACAAGTGGTTCAAGAGTTGGATGAAACAATGCAATGAGTAAACAAAAGAGAAGAACTAAGATGAGCAGAGCTAGATGAACTTGAACAAGGGATAGAAAGGTAAAAAAAATTAAGGAGAAACACCAATGGAAATGAAGCAACACCTTCAAAAATTAGTCTTTTCTCCTTAAGCTCTAGTAGCTCATATTTGGAAAAATTAAGAATTCAATTGAATAGTAAGAGTACTACCAATTCTAGTTCCCCATTGACAAGAAAATCCAAAAGGAATAAAAACTTGGTGCCACCAAATCCTCAAAGGTAGAATCAAGAAGAAAAAATTGAATCATAGAAGAGGATTGAGGAAAGATCATGAGGACTTGTTTATCCTATAGAATATTGAGCAAGTAAGGAACAAACTGCTAAAATATTATGGAGAGATATTAGGGAAGTATCGAAACAATTAAGAAATGGAGGAGGATGGATCGAAGATTCAAGTGGTGATAAAAACCTCCCTAATAAAATATACCTTAATACCCCATATCCAAGTCCCAATCACATGATAGGAATATAAATATATGAAGATCAAAGTCAAAAAGTAAAGGTGAGATTCCTTGAAATAGTTTGATAAGATGTAAATAACGAATCACTAATTTATCAGGAGTATAATGAAAAGGAATAGGTCAAATAGTAATAATTCTCTAGTAAGAGGACAATAAGGCCATTTAGAGGTACAAGAGTATTGAATTATAGCAAGACAATTGAGAAGGAAAAGAAGAAAAGTGAGAAGTTTATAGTGACAAGTGCAAGAAACATCTAGATGGACTATACATATATAGGGTGAAAGAAATAATTCAAGCATGGAATTTGAATTATAAATACATTATAGATAATATTTGATCAAATGTGAACCACAAAGGCAATTTGAGGAACAAAAATGGAGAAGAAGATTATTGCAGGCGGATTGAAGGTTGAGGGTCTTAAGGATATTGTCACCAGGAACCCAAAGTAGAGAAAGAGAACCAAGAAGAATAGAACTACCTAAGGGAGAGTGGAGTGAAGGTAACTTGGATAATATAAGGGTATTGATAAGTCTTCTTAGTAACCCAAGTATACCTAACCAAGGGAGTATTTTGGTTGATCTCTTTTCTAGTGGCTCGAGGGGAAGAAATTCTCTTCTTGTTGCCCATAGGTCAATTGATCGATAGAATAAGCTACAAGGACTATTCGTAGATACAATACAAAATAATCAACCTTCATGAGTTCATGAGGAGGGTCTATTGGAATCGATTCTTGCATCTACAAGGTTTTTATTGTCATGCTCCAAGAAGCAGTTTGAAACTAATGAGCTATTACAGGCTTTGGTCGACCTGCCTCATGTTCTGCTAAACACAAATATTGCTAAAGAAAACTACAGAACGGGTAAGGAAACCCCAATGGTAATCCTTTGACTAAACCTCTAATTACACGCTCCAGATTTATATTATATCTAAAAGTATTCTTTTAAAATGACCAAGCATGAAAAACAACCATTTGTTATGCCTTATGTAGACCGGTGCCTATATTCATTGGGATTGTTATAGCAATTTAACAACAATTTTAATATGAAACAGAAAGAAGGGGAGAAGGAAAATTGGCGTTCTTAATATCATTTGAATATCGTAATAAAATCAAGATTTAACCAAAGAAAGAAACGTATATAATGTGTTCAAATAATGTAACCCATTACACAATGACACACAGTACTAAGACAAAGATATGATAGGAATAAAACCCAGAATTGTATTGATTTCATAAAATATTACATGCATAGTGGGCGGGATGCCTTTTAACTTTGTTTTTCTTAAATAAATACATCAATACAATGAAGAGGACTCTGTTCAAATAATGTAACAGGTCTCTCCAACTCTCCTTGTTCCAATATGGTAATAGTAGAGTCTTTGAATCCTAGGCTCAAGAAGGTAGGAAATGATCTCAGCTTCTTGAACGCTTTCCTATCACAATCCTACAAAGCAAAGGGAAGAAAAAGAAATGAGAAAGGAAAATAGACACATAAGGGGATACAATAGCACAACTAACTAGGCACTCAAGTATACCTCTTAGCAAAAATTATATTCTCTCTAATTACTTGATGCAGAATCTATCCACAGCTGCCTCTTCTTATAGCCTCTGGTTCTTGATTCTGTTATTTCTGGTTGATTCCTGGCCCTCCACTTGTCAGCATCTGACTGATCTTGAAAAATTGGTACAGTTGGCTTCTATTGTCTTTTTCATTTTGATTGTGTTCTCTCCTTTGACTTCTTCCAAACATAACTTTATCAACCGGTGATTAAGGTATGAGGGAAACCTTTATCTCCTTTTGCTACTTCCTTGTGTGTTTAGTTGTTGTCTTTCGGACTGGCCTCTTTTGGGTTGACCCCCTTTGATTTCTTGGCCCTCTAACTATGCCAGAAATATTCCCTATTGTTGTTGTTGTCTGTTGCATTGAACTTACTTTCTGTCGTTGACTGCAGGTATTAACCTTTTTCCCTTTTTGACTTTGTTGTAGTTGTTTTATATGTTCATCTATCAATTTCCAAACTCTTGTATCAAATGTGATTGCAATCCTTAGCATGTTCATTTCCTACAAGATTTTGTTTTTCTATATAGCAATAACAAGCATGTTCTTTTCATATTGAGACAGTAATATTTCCACACTATTTACCATAAGTGTGGTTTGCCTAATCATATCTTCTTCATCACCTGGTTCACAGTCAAATATTTTAAAGGTTTCTTTAAATACCTCTTCTATATCTGAGGCTTCTAAGCATTGGTCTAGGGATAGGCCAATATCTGCTAGTTTTACTGTAGCATATTTTATTAGGTCATTTATTTCTATTATAGAATTTATCCATCTCTCTAGGTTTGCTCCAAATAGCGTTGCCTTGAAGAAATAAAAATTGATCTAGATCTTATTGTCATCAGGTGTCATTATTTCTTGCCCCTGTAACTCTTCAAAATGATCTCCTACAATTTCTAGGGTAGGGTGGATGATTCTAAAATCCTCTTCTCTTTCCTGCATCAAGGTCACAATTTCTTGAGCAGTTATTTGGATTACCCTTATTTTCCTAAACATTTTGGAAAACCATTGGCATGAGCTTTTATTCTCTTTAACATATCCTTTTTCATTACATTCAGATAGTATACATGATCTTGCACCTTTGTCACTGATGGGGGTTGTGCACTTGAAGTGTCTCTTTGAGTCAATTCTTCCTGTTGCTTACTTATTACTACTTTTAACTCTACCTTTTCCTCCTCTTATTTGCTCAGTTGTTTTCTTAGTTTATCAATTGTTTCAAAAATATTGTCTATGACTTGGACCTGCACTACTTTAGCAACTTCTGCCATCTCTCCCTCTTTTCCTAGCACTGATGAACCCCCTGTTTCCTCATTAACTCTGAAGACCAGTGGATTTTGTAGAGGAGGAAGATTGATTTCTGCCATATCTAATATGGGTGCCTCTGATTTACCTTCTTTAGTGAGTTGTTCTCCTATATTCCCCATCCCTACTACTAATTGCAATTCTTGTTCATTTGCGGCAGTGAAGGTGGTCTGCTCATATGTTCTTTCCAAAACAACTTGGGTAGTAGGTAAAGACAATCTAGGTCTCTTCACTTCCATAGGAGTTACCTCTTTTTTATTCTTCACTAGGTGGCTTTGGAAAAGGCCACCTAATCCACCAGCTATCCTAGGATTCATTTGTATTACTGATGGAATTTTAATCTCCTATCCCTTTATATTTATAGAGGTAGGGACGACCATGGGTGACAATTTCTTCACACTAGTTACATCTAATACATGATCATAAATGGGAACTATAGCTTTCTCTATGGGTGATGCTTCTTGAGTGGATGCAGTTACCATTTCCTTTCCTTTATCTGCACTAGTTTGTTGAGAAGCTTCTTGAGGAATGTTTGGTGCTGCTTCTATTCTGAGTTGAGCATTCTCAAGGGGCTTGACCTGTTGTTCTATTACATCAACATCTTTAACAATGACCTCCATTAGATCGATACCATGTTCTTCTATTAATTCTAATAAGGGGTCTTCCTTGATTGTTGGGCCTGTCCTTGGCATAACAGGTGCTACAGCATCCACTGAATTTTCTCAAAGCCTTCTTAGTTATGTAGGGTAATCATAGGCTTCATAAACCTGTGTGCTACCTCTTTTTTCTAGGAGGAACTCATCCCATACTACCTACAAATCTAAACCCTTCTCCATAGATTCTAACAAGCTTTCTTCAAAAGCATCTTCCCAGTGTTTTATTCGAGCATATTCTCTATTTTCCATCATTCTGATGTATGTTCCCTTTGGATCATAAAACCTCCATGATATTTCATCGAATCCCATATTGTCTAATTCAAACATTCCCTTGAGCAGAGAAGGATATCCAACAAATACATAATCCCCAAAATGGTAGGGAACATCGAGCCATGGGACCTTACCATGCTTCTTAACCAATCTCATCTTAGCCTCTTCTGCCACCTGCCTGCATAATTCTAAAGTTGCTATGGATAATGGGTAGTACTGTGGTAGCACCTTAGGAGGGATCTTAGCTCCATACAATCTGATGTAAGTAAAACCCTCTGTGAAGAAGAAATCTCCAATTTCCTTTTCTTTAATGAAGGCTTTTACCCTCGGCCCTAATATCTCTAGAACTAACCCAGTTAAGGCCCAATGGATTTCTACCATGAAACGATCACAGAACCAGCCCATGTGAGTTCATCCTTCATGAAGTCTCCAGAAGCTATTTTGAACATAGGGGTTATCGATGGCTTTTACTCTTTTACGGGCTTCTTCTCCCAATTGGCCTACTATTAGGTGAATGAGAAATGAATACTATGAAAAATGAGGCATCTCCTGCCTCTGTTCAAAAATTGCTTTTCTTAATTCCATCATTTCTTTATGTATTTGGGTACTCAATTCTAGTTCCCAGGCATAAATTGGAGTGTTATGTGCCCTATTGCATTGTGCAGCTAAATATAAAACCCTTTTTGTTATTCTATTCAGATCTTGTACTCCCAAAACTATGTTTATCATATCACATAAATCTTGTACCCAGGGTTTAAAAGCATTTTTGTTGATTGGGAATTCTTTATCTATTGTTGCATATGTATCGAACAAACTTTTAAAGACTTCCATATCTATAAACATACGAGATTGGTGTTCGATTACCTGGTCTACCAAAAAAGTGGTATAATTCGTTAAGTTGAACACCTCTTGGATATGCTCAACTTTGATGCTGAACACCCACCGATTCTTGTGGTCTCGAAAGGTCCTCATTCTTTCATCATATGCTACTACCAGCCAAGCCATCAAATATGAGGAGAAGTGCACTTTCGGGCATATCAATTTCCCAAGGTTACTATTCCATCTATTATTTCTAGGGAAACCCTTGTACTGTAACCTATGAGCTTTATGAAATAAATTTGCCATTATCCATGGGGTCCTATTATCACCTTCCATCACTTGGGTGAAACTCTTGATACAGGCATTGTCAATCTCGTATAGTTGAGTTGGGTTTGGTTTTTTATCTACCCCACATTTTTGAGCAAACTCATACATGGTGGTACCGGGAATAGATGACCCAAAGATCACTAAGTATGGGGATCTATTTGTGATGAATTGCATGGCTTTCTTGGTGTCCGTGGGCATAAAAACATCTCTCCATGATGCCATTGTTCTTAATGTAGCAGATAAGGTCTTTCTGTGATACTTGAAAACTTTCTTCTCTCTGTACCTCCTGTGTATCAACCTTCACTCTTAGATTACTAAGGTAGTAGCCTCGACTATTTTTGTGGGTTCATATACAGGGTGGTGGAATGAGTCTGATAAATTCACATGTTTTGTCATCAACCCAATGTCACCAACTGTTGTTCAAAATCGACCAATGAAAATCTACCACCGCACCTTTTTCCTAGAGTTGAGATTTTATGGTGAGTAATGTCTTTTGTTTTACGTGCCCTGGGCCTTTTTTATTTGTGCACCTGTAATCATTTATAAACTTCTGCTATTGGTCGTCGGGAACCTTTTTATCAGATGTGGAATTGATATGTGCCACTGGGATGACTTTCTTTTTAAATCTTATGCCACCTCAAGTTCGAATGGTAACTAAATCCTTGGGATGGATTATATTTCATTTAGGCAATGATTTCCCTCGGTATTTTCACAAGATATGGTTCTTGGTGTGAGTGACAAATTTTATTGCCTCAAAGGTCTTCCTTTTTCCTTAAGTCAAATGTGATTCAAGCATAGTCGTTGGATGTGCTCCTTTTGTCATTGTCACCATGGATCTTTTCAAAACCTGTAGGTTAATTAATCGAAAGAAACATGCTCTGAACCCTTTTGGGTTTTTTTTTTTTTCTTTTTCTTCGATTTACCTTTGGATCGAGCGCTACCATTTGATCTGAGTGTAGGTGAGCACATTCATTTGATTCGTCAAAGATGCTTGTTCATTAAACCCTTTGTATTTTCTTTACCTTTACTCTGACCCATGCATGATCGTTGGATCTCTTTTATCTTGATGAAGCATTGCTATTAGATTATTTCTAGTTGATTCATCACTTAATTCTTTGGTTTGTACGCTGTCGTTGGATTTCCTAAGAAAATTCAACGCAACCGTTGATATCATGGAACCTACGCAATTGTTAGTTTACATGTACCTTATTGGACTAATCATGCTAGCATTATCGAAAATCTTTGGTTTGGTAAGAATTAATAAGAAATTATTTAAGGTTAGCCTCCTTTTTATTTTCTATAATGCAACATGTTAATCCTCATTTAATCATAATTATCCAATGTTAACCCCATGATTTTTTATATTAACCAATTGATTTAAACCTAGTAGCATTTATATAATACCTTTACCTTTCCTTGCGATCGTCGTTAGATCTTACCATGGTGAGAGTCGCGACCGTTGGGTCTTCTCGACTATGTGCTTGGTTTAACGTAAGATAGAAGGGACCAATTATAAAGTATTTAATTAATCAACATAAAACCCTTAGATTAAACCTTGATCACTTTTAACGATGCACATCGTCAGATTTGAGCAATGATGAGCGCAGTCATCGGATCTCCTATACCTGCACACTTTAATAACCAGGGGGCATTTTTTAATTTTTGATTAACCTTGATTAAGCTGAAAAGGGGAGATTAGTCAATGTGTTAGACCCTTATTAATCATGTTTAATATTTTAATTAATCATATGAGGACTTTTACCTTTTAAAAGCATATTTTATGGGAGCGCCATCGATAAATTGAATCTCGATCGAGCATTGTCGTCCAATATGTTGGAGTTGTTCAAGGTTTAACTCAAATGGGCTTGGACCCTGTTGACTTTAATTTTAATGCTTGGTTCATTTAAAACAAGCATGACCATTGATATAAATGATGCTTTGGTGCGATCATCCAATCTATTAGATTTGCTCGATGTTTTATTGACTGTTTGACCCATTATTATTTATCTTTGACTTAACCTTTGGACTACTTTGCAAAAGTGCGTTCATTGGATTTCTTCTTGGTGAAGCACTATCTTCGAATCAAATATATTTTGTTGCATGGACTTTAATAATTTCAAACTTTTAGTTACAACTTTATTGACCTTTTGACTTATTCAATTTATCTCTTGGTTGATTCTATTAATGCGTCGTCATCTGATTGGACTTGGATTGCATGCGGCCTTTGGATTAAATCTAAGGTGCTCGATCGTTAACAGATAAAGGGGGCATATCCTCAAGCCCCCCATTAGATTTATGATTTTTGGCTCTTGGACTTAAGCCTTATGGGTTTTTAGACCATGATTATTAATTATTCCCTTATATTTAGCATACCTTAGGACTTTATGATTTTATAAGTTAGTTTAGGCCCAAGGGAACTTATTTTTTATGAAGGTCGGACTTTGGCTTTAGAATTTTTGATTAATGAAACTTTATCCTTTCTCTTTTGGGATATTTGATTAATAGAAAGAGGTATATCTTATAAACAACCAAGGTTAGATCTCAACAAACCAACCAATGAAAATCCAATTAACTCATACCAACTGAGGTGGTGTTCATCATTATTAGCATTTGATTGAAACCAAAAAATTAAATTTGGGGGTTTCAAAGTTGAGTCAAATTTGGCTCCAACATAGGCTCTAACTGGGACAATGTGTTGAAATTATGAAGCACTTGAGAACCACAAAATCTCCCGGTTTTATTTTACAAATATTGAACAAAAACAACAAAATTTTAACTATTAAGTAAAGCTTGAAATGAATAACAAAAAAAATTTGCTTCCTTTTTTTTTGTATATATATACTGAAAAATTTTAAGAACATGATATTAAAGCAAATAGAGTATGGAAAACTATATATCCCTTTTCATTCAATTTGGAATAAAAGGTTAGAATTTTTAGAAATAGATGAGTTTTATTTTGACATATTGTAATGCTTGTTTTAGCTAAGTCATAAGATATGATTACACAAAAAAAATTCAAATCCAAAATATTTTACTTCATCATGTTTATGCCCATGTGTGTGTTTGTGCATTCATTTTTTGATTTCTAAATCTTTCAGAACTTTGCCATATCTGAGCAAAATAGTCAAACCTAATATGTGATTTCACTCTTAAATATTTTCACCATTCTGCAGGGCTCCACTGCCAGTCATGCGTCTATAGCCCCTGTGGAGTTGCTTCTAATCCCATCTTGGTTTTACCCTACTACCAGTCAAGCGTCTATAGCCCCGGTAGAGGTTTTTCAAGATATCTTAGGTAGTGACTCAATTTTACTTTGTTTTTTATTTTTCTTTCTCGTGAGAGAAGTACTTGGATATATAAGTAAATTGTGCAATAAGTATGCCTGAGTTGAGGATTAGTTTCTGGCTATAAAATATGAGTGTAATGATATTTGGCTCAACTAATCTCTCAAAGATAACTCGATTCTTGGGACCTTTGAAGTCACCTTAAGTAGCATTTGTAATGTGAGGCTTTGACATGATGTTTTAATCAACCTTATTTTTCTTCTGTTTTATATCATATCAAATAGCCATTCCATAAACATTCAAATTTGAAAATTGTAAGACTCATCAAGGTCTAAAAGAAATCCCCATTTTTCCTTATCGTTTTTGGTGGAATCAATACAAAAATATACTCATTAAGCTAATAATGTCATGTGTACAGTAAACTCAGAATTAAACTTTGAAAAAGAAAATCTAAAATTGAAACACTCTGTTTTTGGATTTTTGTTCTTTTTCATTTTTTTTCTTTTTTTAATTCACCTTCAACAAGGATTGTACATTTTGAGGTGTTGGCCATTAATAGGAATAGCCATCATTTCACCTTGTAAGGTCTACAACTTGTATGTATTTAGACTGATAACATAAGCTATTTGGTATGGACCAATCCATTTGGGTTCAAATTTACCTTTTTCACCATGTTTATCATTTTTAGGATCCCAATAGATGACTATATCTCCCTAAGAAAGAGTACCCTTGGCTTTCTTATTAAAAAATTTCATGGTTTTCTGAGTTTGTTCTATCATTCTATTAAGGTTCTCTCTTCTTTGTTCTTCTAACAGGACAATTTGATCAAGCCTTCTCTGTATGGGATTGGGGTCTTCATGGTCTTGCAATAAAAGGATAAGTGCAATTTTTTCCATTTTTGGGGGTAGTAGGGTTTTCTCTCCATAAACCATCTCGTAGGGGGTTCTTCTTGTGTTTCTTTTAATAGATAACCTATCAGCCCATAAAGAAAATTTAAGTTCATTGTCCCACCCTCTTTTATTCTTACCTAATGACATTTTTATTCTTGTTATTACATTTTTATTTGATGACTCAGCAAGGCCATTCCCTTGGGGATAATAATTAGCAGAATGAGATAATTCAATTCCATATTCAGCACAAAATTCTACCATTTCATATGAAACAAAATACTATGCATTATCAGTAACCAATTTTTGAGGAACTCCAAACCTGGTTAAGATGTTTTCCTCTAGGAATCTGATGATTGTGGCAGTTGTAGATGTTCTCAAAGGTGCAACTTCTACCCACTTTGTGAAGTAATATGTTGTTGTTATGATCCACTTGTGCTATCCAAATGAATTACGTTTGACCTCTCCAATCAAATCAATACCCCATTGGTTGAATGGTGCTTCAATGATAACTATATTGAGAGGCATAGCGGTCAGATGCTTCTTTCCTAGTAAAAACTTGGCATTTATGGCAATTCCTAATATATTTATACACATATTTAAAAATGGAAGGCCAATAATATCTTGCCCTCATAATTTTATTAGTTGTAGCTCTTGGAGCAAAATGTCCTCCACAAAATCCATCATGAAATTCATTAATTATTTTTGGGACTTCACTTTCATATAAACAGACTAATAATATTCCATCAGGGTGTTTCCAGTATAGCACTCCATCCTGAATGTAATATTTTTGAGCTTGAATTTTGATTGACCTCATTCTATTTATTGACATGTCTTTGGGAAATGACATAGTTTGTAAGTATGACAAAATTTCTTCATACCATTTACATTCTTCATTTTTTATTCTCCTATCATCATATGTCTTATCTATGGTGAGAAAATTTTCGGATCCTACTTCTTCCTTGTTAGCCAACAGTTTAGCTAAACCTTGCCCTTTGACAGTTTTGACTATTTTGAATTCAACATCATATTGCAGAAGCTTTACCATCCACCTTGCTGGTCTTCCTAATGGCTCTGATTGGGAAAAAATATCCTTTATTGCTATAAAAGGAATACAACAATAAACTTTATTTGAGCCAAATATACCTTTAAAGTGTTCTAAATATTGTATGATTGCATAAGCATGTTTTTCTAGCAAGGTGTATTTAATATGTGCTCCTTTTAGTCTTGAGATCATGAATGCTATTGGACTTTCATTATTTTCATCATATTTCTGTGAAAGAACTACAACTATGGAATGTTCAGATGCATAAGAATAGATGTTAAAATCTTTTGCATAATCTGGGCAGCTTAGAGCTAGAGTGGTCGATATGGCTTCTTTGATTTTGTTAAATGCTTCCATATTTTCCATGGTCCATTTTATTTCTCCAGTTTTCTTAACCATGTCATTTATGGGTTTGGACCTTTCTGCAAAATTTGGGACAAATATTCTAATGAAATTTATCTTGCCAAAGAATGACCTGACTCCTTTTAAATTTCTAGGAGGGGGAATTTTGGAAATGGCTTCAATTCTATCTGGATCAATGCTTATTCCTTTTTTTGAAACTATGTGTCCTAATAACTTTCCTTGTGTAGTCCCAAATATGCATTTTTTTGGATTCAAAGAGATTCCAAATTCTTTGCACCAAGAAAAAACTACAGTCAAATGTTCTAGATGATCTTCCGGATTTTTAGAAAAAACTATAATATCATCTAGGTACACTACTACAATTTTAAACATCAAACCTTTGAAAGCAAAGTCCATTACTCTCTAGAAAGTAGCACCTGCATTCATCAGTCCAAATGGTATTCTTAAATATTCAAATGTGCCCCAAGGTGTGGTGAATTATACCTTATGTCTATCTTCTGGATTTATCTGAGATTTGATTGTACCCTAAAAATCCATCTAACGAGGGACAATCTAGTTGAACCTACTACTGCTTGCAGTAGTTGTTCCATGTTAGGTAATGGGTAATTGTCTTTTAATGAGATCTTGTTCAAATTTCTAAAATCTATGTAGAGTTTCATGTCCCCATCATTTTTCTTAACTGGTACTAAGTTGAATATCCAGGAAGAAAATCTTACTTTTCTTATTATTTTGGAGTCCAACAATTTTTGTACCTCTTTTTGCATTATTGGGTGCAGAGTTGGATTGTATTTTCTTTGTTTTTGTCTAAATGGTTTGGAATCTTCTTTCAAGGGTATTATGTGTGTCATTACATCTATTTTGAAAGTTTTGATATCTTCATAAGTCCAAGCAAAATGTTCTTTGTTCTTTTTTAGGAAACTAATATATCTAGCTTTTTCTTTAGCAGGTAATGCCATGTCTATCTTCACTATTCCGGGTTCTTTCATTGAGCCAATGTTTATATCTTTAGATATCACTTCTCTGCATATAGGTTTATAGGATTTGTCAAAATCATCAAATAGACTTTCTAGAGAAACTAATCCTTTAGGTATCTTATTAGTCTTCAACTTGATTACTTCTACTATCTCACCTATTTGGTCTTTTATCTCTTCTTCATCTTTTTCATCATAGATTACATCTACATACTAATTTTTCAAAGTCATAAAATCTTTAATATCTATATCATCTTGAAAGACTTGAAGATAGACTATGTTATCTGGTACAAATGGCTTATATACTAAGATAGTTGGGAATATGTCCATATATTCTGTAGTTATCTCTGGGTGATCTAAACTCGAGGCATTTACGACTAAAATATCTGCAACATGATTTTGTTCTCTAGGAATATATGAGATATTGAAAGCTAAAAATTTATCGATTTCTTCCAATATTGTATTTCTATATTGCTTAAGCCTAGGATGTTTAGTCTGATATTTACCTTTGATTTGTAGTATAATAAGCTCTGCATCCCATGTTATAGTTAAGTATTTAATGCCTAGCTCTTTTTCTTTCCTTAGCCTTAGTATTAAAGCTTCATACTCAGCTACATTGTTTGTGCAAGGAAATTGCAATCTGTAAGGAATACTAAGGTAGTTTCCTTTAATATCAGTTAAATTTACACCTGCACTTGCTCCAGATTGGGATTTAGCTCCATCAAAATACATGGTCCACATTTCTTGAGTAAAAACTCTATCTGATTCCTCATCTACTATTTTTATATCTTATGGATTGAAAAGGATTGAAAATCCAACTAACTTCATATTATTTACAAACTCATTATATAGGCACTAATGGCCCAAAATACATAACCAAACCCATCAAATCATGGATTTGATCCAATATGCTTAACCATAAGCTACAAAAGTGCAAAGGAGAATGCACGTAACTTCTAAGTTAAGAGGAAAGGAATAATGCTAACTATAAGATCCATTTTAGCTATCTTGAAGTACACACTTCCTACTTTGAGTTCACACTTACTAACTAACACTCTAAATGACAACTAGAAGATAACTAGTGCCCACAAGTGCATGTGAGAAGGAGACTCACTTACAATTATTAATTTGCAAGAAATAAACTATGCAAACCTAGCTAGGAACTACTAGAGGGGTCATATGAGGGATCAAACATCAATCCTCATCATGCCTCCCCACAATAGAAGCATTGGCCTCCAATGCTTTCAAAAGATTAGGAAAGTCATGGGACATCTGATGAAAAGAAATCCAATGAGCTTGATGCGGCAGCTATCCTCGTCGAGCCACAAGATATGAGGTGGTAGACCCCTAGCGAGTCTGTCGAGTCTTGGTGTCATAGACCTGATTGAAATCCAATGGTAACTGAGAATCAGGAACCACGTCCATAGGATGACTGATAGCTGGTGTTGTCTCCAATGTAGAGTCAAAGTACAACTTCAAAAGATCTACATTGATGACATCATGAATTCCCAAGTGTGTGGGAAGATCAAGGCAAAAAGCATTCTCGAACACCTGTTGAAGAATAGTATAAGGCCCATAGCGAATCGGTTTGATTTTACTATGAGTCTTATCAGTAAAACATCGTTTTTCAAGATGCAACCAAACTTTGTCACCAACCTAAAATGGATGAGGAATTCAATGTCGATCCATGGCCTTTTTTTCTACTACTGTGTCTTTTGCAAAATCTCAATCACCTTTGATTGCAGATTGTGCAAGTGTTGAATAAATGAGTGTGCCTTGTCTTGCTCCTTACGAAGATGTGAAGTGATAGGAGAAGGCAAAGACAAAGGTAACTCATAAGGTGCCAAGGGCTGAAATCCCATACAAACCTCAAAGGGTGAATGACCTATAGAAGAATGTAGGGCCCTATTGTAGGCATGTTCAATATGAGTGAGACTCAAGTCCCACTTTGCTTTGGTGAAGCGTGATGATAGATTCATAAACTTTGCACAAGGGTACGGTTTACCACTTCAGTCTGCCCATCGGACTACGGATGATAGGTGGTGGAAAAGTTAAGGGAAACTCCCAAAATTTTCCACAAAGAACGCCAAAAGTGACCCACAAAGCGTGAATCACGATCCGATATAATGCTGGTAGGTAGACCAAAGGAATGCCAAATGCTATCAAAGAAAAATTGGGCTAAGTCTGCTACGGAACTTGTCTTGCGGCATGGAATAAACTTAGCCATCTTACTGAATATGTCAACCACCACGAACACACAATCATGTTGTTGCACTGTCATAGGAAAACCACTAACCAAATCCATGGAAATGCTTTCCCAAGGACGGGAAGGAATGGGCAAAGGCATGCCTAAGCCAAACTTCCCGTTAGCTGGTTTTGAGCGACAACAAATTGCACACTGTTTGAGAAATCTCAACACATCCCTCTGCATTTTAGGCCAATAGAAAAATCTTTGCAAGTGATGAAGTGTTTTGTGCTTCCCAAAGTGACCACCATAAAGTGTAGAATGAGCTTCCTTAAGAAGTGACACTCTAGGCTCACAAGGAACACAAACCTTGTCCAATTTGTAAAGAAGTCCTTCTTTGATGTAGAAATCTTGGAAAGGACACAAATTGGAAGAAGAAGGCTTACTCACTTGCTCAAATATTTTCCCAAAATCAAGATCCTGTGAATACTGATTAGGCCAAGTCTAAAATCCCAAGTGTGAAGTGGACATAACTGTTAAGGCAAGAGCGACAGGAGGCCTACTCAAACAATCAGCAACGGTATTACTCTTCCCCTTTTTGTACTTGATCACCAAGTGAAATTGTTGGAGGTAAGAGGCCCACTTCATATGTCTTGATTCTTCAATTTTACTTTGAGATTGTAAAAACTTGAGAGGCATATGATCAGTGTGTACTATTGTATATTTTCCCAAAAGATAATGTCTCCAGTATTTGATAGCTTGAACTAATGCATACAACTCCTTGTCATATGTAGAATAGTTCAACTTAGCAGTAAAAAAAGTTTATGAATGATAAGCAACTGGATGACCATTTTGTTTGAGCACGACTCCTAAGGCAACTTTAGAGGCATCTGTTTCAATCTCAAAAGGTTGAGAGAGGTCGGGTAAAGTTAACACAGGTGTTGTACAAAGTTTCTTTTTGAGTTTCTCAAAGGCAATCTCTTGGCTTTTCTCCCAATGAAATGGAACTTTAGACTTAGTGAGATAATGCAATGGAGTTGCAAGGGTGGAATATTGAGGAATGAACTTGCGATAAAAATTTGCAAGTCCTAGGAAACTCCTTAACTCAGTGAGAGTTGAAGGAGGGGACCACTTAAGTAAAACATCAACTTTGGTGGGATCTACCTAAATTCCACTTTCACTAATCACATAACCAAGGTAAGAAACTGAAGTATTGCCAAAAGAACACTTGGAAGAATTGGCATATAATTGATTCTTCGCAAGAAGATCAAGGGTATGATGGATATGCCTAAGGTGTTCCTCCCAAGTTTTTGAGAATATAAATATATCATCAAGATATATTATTACAAATTTGTCAAGTACATCATGAAATACATCATTCATCAACCTCATGAAGGTTGCAGGAGCATTAGTAAGACCGAAGGGCATGACCAACCATTCAAAAAGGCCCATCTTCGTCTTAAAAGTTGTCTTCCATGTATCCTCAGCTTGGATACGCACTTGATGATATCCACTTTTGAGATCTATTTTTGAAAAGAACTTAGCTCCTTGGAGCTGATCTAATAAATCATCAATGCGTGGGAGTGGATATCTATTCTTTATAGAAATTCTGTTCAAAGCACGAAAATCAATGCACAATCTCCAAGTGCCATATTTTTTAAGAACCAACAAAATAGGTGAGGCACAAGCATAAGTACTTTCCTTAATGAAACCCTTAGACAACAAATCTTCTATTTGCATTTTTATTTCTTCATTTTGCAAAATAGATTGTCTATACATGGGAGCATTAGGTAGTGAAGAACTAGGAATGATTTCAATGTTGTGATTAATTGTGCGATTTGGAGGAAGAGACTTTGGCTCCTGAAATATGTGTGAGTAACTTTGCAATATTTTATCCATTGAAGAGTGTTGCTTTGGAATGGATGTGGATGTAGGAGTGTTTTGAGAGTGAATGAAAATTAGAGCAACATCACCACCTTTTTTAATTACTCTTTTTGTTTGCTTGGAACTTAGAATGATGTTAGGAGTGTTGGTGCTTTTAATGAGAAAAACTTGACCATATTTTTGAAGTGTGTAGGTTCTTTTGAAAGCATCATAAACAGCTCTCCTATCATACTAAAAAGGTTGTCCAAGCAAAATCCCACAACAATCCATAGGAGTCACATCACAAGTGACTTGATCTATGAAATGTGGGCCAAGTGCAAATTTTAATGTGCAAGTGTGAGTGATTTCTGAGCCCCTTCCACTATCCTTCCAACCCAAAGAATAAGGTTGAGGATGAGGCTCCATAGGTAACTTCAAATGCTCGACAATGGACCTCGCAATTAGATTTTTTTGTGAGCCATTATCCACTATACAATCTGTTGCAAAATTATGGAGCAAATGAGCTCGAGTGATGAACAAAGCATCACGAGCGCCCTCTGATGAACTTACATTTACCAAGGTAACTTCATTGAGCTTACCTCGTAATTTCGTGTATACTCTACTTTCTCCTATTGACTCAAGGGGACCTTTGGAAGCATCCTCCTCTTGAGTAGTAATGACTAAACTCTTCTTTTTAAGCTTAAAACAATCAGCTTTTTCATGACCTTTCTTCTTACAATAGTTACAAAACTTTTTAGAAGAAGAAGAAGAAGAAGGTTTGGAAGAAGAAGAAGAGGGAGTAGAAGCGGAAGGGGAAGGAGAAGAAGGAGATGGAGAAGAAACATTCTTCTTTTGAGCAAAATTCTTCTTTTGTGAGAAATAATTATTCCCTTTTGATGAGTTTGCAACCACTTGAGTAGCAGGTGCTAAACTTGTCCTCCGCAAGTTGCGCTTGGTTGAAAACTGAATCCAATGTGTCCATAGAAACAAACATAATTTCCCTGTACAAATGTTCCAACAAACCACTTTGAAATTTGAGAATCAAAGCTTTAATATCTTCCTCCACATTCAAAAGTATCTTGTACCTATTGAATTGAAAGATATATTCCTGCACAATCATATTAGTACCTTGCCGAAATCGAAACCACTTAATGACCAATTCCTTAGAATAATTGGAAGGATAAAAATTGGTCTTAAGACAATCTACAAGCTCATCCCATGAGGTGAGTTCATCATGACCTCTTTTTCTTTCAACAAGTACTTTAGCTAAACCAGAAAGTTTGAGTTTAGCATATGGAACCGAGATCCTCATCCGAAAGGTGAGTGTAAGAAAACCAAGAACTCATGTCAAGAATCCAACTATTCAAGACTTTAGGGTTCTGGGATCCATCATAAAGTGGCACTTCACAACGAACTCTTAGGCGAGAATCATTAGCATAAGTTGAAGCATTGTTGACAGAAATGTCATTTACCTTCATGGCAAGGTTACCAAGAACTTCTCCATGGTAGTATCATTAGCTTTATCTGCTAAAGCATTTACAACATGTGCAAGTTCTGCCACTTGGGCAGCCAAGTCAGAAGCCATGTGAGACCGGGTATAAGCCAGGAGTAAAAAGGGAAAAGCACTAAAAAATCAAGGAAAAATTGAAAGTTCCTTGTTACAATGGTGTGCCCTGAAAAATACTCCTTAGGCTAAAAATTGAAAAATTTTAAACTACCCTAAGGTTTACAATTTATATTTTATTAATTTAAAAATAACTTAATTAAAAATTAAATTATAATTAATCAAAGATTAATTAATTTAATTAAGCTATTAAAAATTAAATTAATAAAAATAAAAATTACATGCAACCTTAGAATAGTAAAATTTTAAAAAAAAATTACAATTTACCCGCGGTGAACTGAACTCCATTGGCTGTGTCTGACTATTGAAACTATACTAGCACGTTTCTTGAGGTAGCCAATAATGCAAAAAAAATGTCTCCCGATACTTAAAATACTGTGCCTGGTTTGTGTGCAAAATTTTGGTGCAACCTCGGGCTGCGTGTAGGCAGCCGTCTGTCGGCTGTTAGCAGCGGATGGGGCACAGTTGAAGTTTCGTTGGCTGTGGAGTGCGTGGACGTCCGCACCTACAATTTGTGCAGGCAGACAGACTGTCTAGCCAGCCAATCAACCGTGGTGGACTGACCAAGCCCTACGGGCCTGTCAGCCACAACAGGCCTGACAGCCGCAGCGGCCTAATAGTCCGCTGTAGGTCTGTCAGCCACAGCAGGGCTAACAGTTCATGATAGGCCTGACAGTCCGTTGTAGGCCTATCATCCGGCAGGCCTGACAGACCGCAGGGCTATCAAACACGGCGTCACATAGCCGACCTTCCGTCGGTTGTGTTGGACGTCGATCGACGTCCGTCGACAGCCGACAGGCAAGGTCTGTCGATCGACGGACGTCCGATGGCCGACGTCGGTAGGCGGCGACGCTGACTCAGCCGAGCCGCCTGCACAGATTAGCCCTCGACTCCTGCTGAGATGGGGCCGAGGGACTAAAAAATTCAATTTTTTTTTTTTGAAAAATTAATTAATATATAAAGAAGAATATATATTAATTAAAATTTAAGTTTTCTAACAAAAACTATGAAATTTTTAAAAATTAACCAGGTGGGTTAATTTAAGAAAACATAGAAAACTTTAACTATTACAATTATTAGCAATATTTGAAGGCAAATTACCTTCAAATTTCTTAAAAATTGCTAATTTCTCTTGCATATCACCAAAAGTCCTTCAGTAGCTCTCCTTTCAAGATCCAGTCGACACACGACCAGCGTTTGAAAGGCAACCAGATCTAAGTCGACACACGACCTAGTTTGATGATCCTCGATCTTCAAGACTCCGAAATGGTAGGAACTTCAGGAACAATAGGCTCCCTAATTCGCATTTCACCATAGGAGAAATCCAACCCTGCCAAGGGATTTTTGTAAGAAAGAAAACGGGGTAAACTTCTCCTATACTTCTTGAGCATACGGAGAAAGTTGGAACGAGGATTTTGACGCCTAAGGAACTTCCTTCTATGAATGGTTTTCAAGCTCCCCTTGAGCTTGAACCGAGTCCTCAAGGAAAACAAGTTTCTCATAAGAAAAACTAATCTATCTCCTATCCTCTCACCTCACAAGCCCTAGTGTAAACTTGAACTAGGCTCTGATACCAATGAAAAGGATTGAAAATCCAACTAACTTCATATTATTTACAAACTCATTATATAGGCACTAATGGCCCAAAATACATAACCAAACCCATCAAATCATGGATTTGATCCAATATGCTTAACCATAAGCTACAAAAGTGCAAAGGAGAATGCACGTAACTTCTAAGTTAAGAGGAAAGGAATAATGCTAACTATAAGATCCATTTTAGCTATCTTGAAGTACACACTTCCTACTTTGAGTTCACACTTACTAACTAACACTCTAAATGACAACTAGAAGATAACTAGTGCCCACAAGTGCATGTGAGAAGGAGACTCACTTACAATTATTAATTTGCAAGAAATAAACTATGCAAACCTAGCTAGGAACTACTAGAGGGGTCATATGAGGGATCAAACATCAATCCTCATCATGGATCCATGTTCTTTGCTTCTGGTACTTCCACTAGGAATGGTTTGTGCCATATTGAATAAACTCCCATCCCTTTTTCTTCCATAGATTTTACTAAGTTAATCGTGAGTTTTTTTTGAATGGTTCTCTTCTCAAAATTATATTTTTCTTATCTGATATTGGGATTGTAACATAGGACCAATCCAATTGAATTGAATCTCCTAGTTGTTATGCCCAATGCCTACTGAGAAAAAGTGAGAAGAATGGGTCAACGTAAACTACTGTTACAACCATGACAATGCCCTTTTTAGGGTGTTGGTCTAGGTAAACTAATAATCTAGTTATCACTCCTACACAGGAATTTGTCTACATTAGTGAAATAGGGGCAAAATCTCTAGTATAGATTAATCCCATTTGGTTAGCTATTAGCTTAGGTATGATATTATTTGAAGCTCCACTATCCAACATGAATTTATGAATCACATATCTTTCCCCTTCATCTGAATTATATCTTAATGACGCATATAAGGGTCTGACAGAAGATGGTGATCTTATATCATGTTGATTTTTTCTAGCAGCATGACAAGTAGGGTCTTCTTTCTGCTCTACTAATCCAAAAGCTCTGCATACTTGTTCTCTATATGTTTGAACTTTCATAAGTTCACCAAATGTGATAAAAAATTTGCTTACTGAGTTCTGACCCAACATCAAATTCTATCTTCTTTATATCCAATGGCTTATTACTTTATTCTCTAGGAATCTCTTACACTGATGCTATTACTTCAGGAGTAATCTTATTAGGGTTTCTATCAGTTTTATATTTATTGATATTTTTATTGGGGAAAGTTTATTTTCTTGTTTCACTTGTAGATGCTTTCTCTGTCTTTTTGGGGATTGTTCTGTTCCTTAAATTTAAAACATGAGTTGCCTCTAATTCTTCAACCTCTTGAGCAGTGGGGATCAACTTTCCTTGCTTCATCTTATCATATCTTGACTCATGTGATTTCTACAAGATTTTAGTTTTTTCGGTTACTAAGATTTGAGGATGATGATTTGAAGCATATTTATCCATGTATTCTTCAAACAACCTTTCTCTGGATTCATCTTCAATGGAACAATATGCATTGATTCTTATATCTTCTTTTGATTCTGCATGTATGTCTAAATTACATTGATCACTTAGGTGAATTCCACATGCATCAAGGTTATGGGGTGCATCACAAGTAGAGCAAAAATAGGAAAACCCTTCTACTACATTAGCAGATGGTATAAGGTTAGGAACATCGTTTAGATCCCTATCAAAATCTCTATTTTTCCAGTTATTGTTTCCATTACCTCTATTCCTATTTCCTTCTTCAAAACCATTTTTATTCCCCTAATTCCTGTTGAAATTTTTCTTTAAGGGAGGACAGTTGTCAATGTGAGATCGTTCTGTCTGTGAAGGTTCATCGTTACTTCCATTTCTTTCAATTATTGCCAACCTGTTACTCATATTGTTAAACATTTATGTCATTTGACTAGTCAACTTCTCCACAGGATCAATTTCAGTTCTTCTTTGTATATCAAAAGCCACTCTCTTAGGTTTTCTCTTAGGCATGTTAACTTCTAAATAATAAGGCTTCATATTACCACTATCAAGCATATTTCTTTCTATATCCATTGCTTTTTCCATACAACCATCAATGATAATGGCTTGTTCTTGCCTTAATTCATAGTTAAACTCTCCTTGAAAAGCATTCTTATAAAAACAAATAGACTGAATATCATTAGGCCTGAGGTTGGCAAGGATTTTGTTTCTTGTTTTTAAAAATCTTCTGTTAAAATCACTAACAACCTCATTTTCTTTCTTCTTCATAGTGGCTAACTCAGTTAACAATGATTGTTTATTTTTTCTTTCACCATACTTATTTAGGAACACCTCTTCCATCTTGGTGAAGTATGGGATATCATTGTTAGCAAGGGAATTAAGCCATTCTCTGGCATATTTTTCTAAAGTCTGTAAAAACATTCTTAATACTACATCTTCATGTTTAACTTCTAGACTATCCATTGCATATAAGAAACTTTTGATATGATTCTCTCCAGTGACTGCACTATTTCCTAAAAACTTAGGGAGGTATTTGTGAGCTTTACTGGGTAAGGCACTCAAATTTACTAGTAATGCAAAAGGCCTATAATTGTTAGTTCTCCATAAATGAACATTAGCCTAGGCCATTGCTACTATAGGATTCAAATTTACAGTAGTAGCACTTACAATGGTATGAGTCCGGGCAGCTTGAATATTAATCGATGGGTTATCTACCTTTGAATTATGATTACGTATATCTTCTACAGTAGAATTCAAATTTGTATTTACAGTAGAATTTAAATCATCTTCTATAGTAATATTTTTTTTTGATTGGTTGAAAGGGTGTTGAAAGGTCCCTGAACCTTGTACAAGAGGTTTTTACAAGTTTTCCAAGCCGACCAAGGAAGCCCAAGGTCTAAAGATCAAAGAGGAAGCAAAACACCACAAGAGGGAAGGTGTCGCGATATCGCGACCAGTTACGTTTTCGCGGCCCACAGCATAGGGAGAAAGCAAGGAGGAAAAAATGTCACGATATCGTTCCATTTTGCACCGATGCAGCCAAAGGAGAAAAAGATGTCGCAAAATCGTGACAATAAGCAGCATCGCAGCCGAAGGAGAGAAAGTGTCGCGATATCGCGACATGTTGCAAGGTTGTTGCCAGAAGAGAAGAAGTGTCGTGATATCGCGACAAATTGCAAGGTTGGTGCCAGAAGAAAAGAAGTGTCACGAAATCGTGACATGATGCATCATCGAGGCCAAAGAGGAAAGGTGTCGCGATATCGTGACATGTTGCAAAATCTCGGCCGAAGGGAAAAAGTGTCGCGATATCGCGACATGTTGCAAAATTGTGGTCGAAGAGAGAAAGTGTCGCGATATCGCGACAAGTTGCAAAATCTCGACCGAAGGGAAAAAGTGTCGCGATATCGCGACATGTTGCACAATCGCTGCCAGAGTAATATTACTATAGAAGACCACATCTTCTATAGTAATATCAGTAGTAACAAAATTTTGTTTTTTCTTTATGTACCTTTTATCGCTAGAAATAGATCTACTATTATACATAGTACTCTTGAAAATTGGAGTTTTTTTGGTATGTATAAATACCTCTAGATTCTCGAGTTCTAGAAAAATCTCCTTACCACTTCTCCTGGTGTTCACCAGCATGTTCTGTTCTCTCCCTTTTTTATATTTTTCTTCTGGGTTCGTCCAGAAAAGTCACCAGCACCGAGGTGCAGAAAGAATAATGTACACTTTTACCAAGAATACTTGATATTACCACTCATTCTCACAAAATTTTGTTTTTGGGAAAATTCAAGAACATCAAGAAAAAGAAATTTCAAGCAAATCAAGAAGTGGAAATTCAAGAAAATACAGGGACGTAAAAAACTCACAATTAAAAACTACGGGCAAAAATAAAATAAAGAACGTTAGAATTCATGGAAATTAAATGTAAGCTCTTTATTTTAACTTGGCTTCTCGTTGATTGATATATGTCATGAACTCTAGGTTTAGAATGTAAAAATTATCCCCGATAATAGTGCCAAAAAACTATTGGAACTAATTCTTAGCATTCGCAGGGTTTCGATTGTCACGCTACAAGAACCCGTTTGAAACCAACAAGCTATTATAGGCTCTGGTCGACCTGCCTCATGTTCTACTAAACACAAATATTGCTAAAGAAAACTACAGAACAGGTAAGGAAACCCCAACGGTAATCCTATGACTAAAACTCTTATTACATGCTCTAGATTTATATTATATTATATGTATTAAAATGACCAAGTATGAAAACAACCATTTTTTATGCCTTATGTAGAAAGGTGCCTAGATTCATTGGGTTGTTATAGCAATTTAACAACAATTTTAATATGAAATAGAAATAAGGGGAGAAGAAAAATTGACGTTCTTAATCTCATTCGAATATCGTAATAAAATTAAGAGTTAACCAATGAAAGAAACATATATAATGTGTTCAAATAATGTAACCCATTACACAGTGACACATAGTACTAAGACAAAGATATAACAAGAATAAAACCCATAATTATATTGATTTCATATAATATTACATGCAGAGTGGACGGGATGTCTTTTAAATCTATTTATCTTAAAGAAATACATCAATACAATGAAGATGACTCTGTTAAAATAATGTAACAGGACTCTCCAAATCTCCTTGTTCCAATATGGTAATAGTAGAGTCTTTGAATCCTAGGCTCAAGAAGGTAGGAAATGATCTCAGCTTCTTGAACGCTTTCCTATCATAATCCTACAAAGAAAATGGAAGAAAAAGAAATGAGAAAGAAAAATAGACACAGAAGGGGGTACAACATCACAACTAACCAGGCACTCAAGTATACCTCTTAGCAAAAATATTATTCTCTCTAATTGCTTGATGCAAAATCTATCCATAGCTACCTCTTCTTATAGCCTCTGGTTCTTGATTCTGCTATTTTTTGTTGATTCTTGGCCCTCCACTTGTCAACATCTGACTAATATTGAAAAATTGGTATAGTTGGCTTCTATTGTCTTTTTCATTTTGGTTGTGTCCTCTCCTTTGACTTATTCCAAATATGACTTTATCAATTGATGATTAAGGCATGAGGGAAACCTTTTTCTCCTTTTTCTACTTCCTTGTGTGTTTAGTTGTTGTCTTTCGGACTGGCCTCTTTTGGGTTGACCCCCTTTGATTTCTTGGCCCTCTAACTGTGCCAAAAATATTCCTTGTTGTTGTCTGTTGTGTTGAACTTACTTTCTATTTTTTACTACAAGTATTAACCTTTTTCCCTTTTTGACTTTGTTGCAGTTGTTTTATGTGTTCATCTATCGATTTCTAAAATCTTGTATCAAATGTGGCTGTAATCCTTAGCATGTTCATTTCCTACAAGATTTTGCTTTTCTGTATAGCAATAACAGGCATGTTCTTGTCATATTGAGACAGTAATATTTCCATAGTATTTACCATAAGTGTGGTTTGCCTAATCATCTCTTCTTCATCACCTGGTTCACAGTCGAATCTTTCAAAGGTTTCTTTAAATACCTCTTCTATATCTGAGGCTTCTAAGCATTGGTCTAGGGACAGGCCAATATCTACCAATTTTACTGTAGCATATTTTATTAGGTCATTTATTTCTATTATAGAATTTATCCATCTCTCTAGGTTTGCTCCAAACAAGGTTGCCTTGAAGAACTCAAAATTGATCTGGATCTTATTATCATCAGGTGTCATTATTTCTTGTCCCTATAACTCTTTAAAATGATCTCCTACAAAGTCTACGGTAGGGTGGATGATTCGAAAATCCTCTTCTCTTTCCTGCATCAAGGTCACAATTTCTTGAGCAATTATTTGGATTACCCTTATTTGCCTGAATATTTCAGAAAAACCTTTGGCATGAGCTTTTATTCTCTTTAACATGTCCTTTTTCATTACATTCAGATAGTATACATGATCTTGCACCTTTGTCACTGATGGGGGTTGTGCACTTGAAGTGTCTTTTCGAGTCAATTATTTTTGTTGCTTACTTATTACTACTTTTAACTCTGCCTTTTCCTCCTCTTATTTTCTTAGTTGTTTTCTTAGTTTATCAATTGTTTCAAAAAATTTATCTATGACTTGGACCTGCACTGCTTTAGCAACTTCTACCATCTCTCCCTCTTTTCCTAGCACTGATGAACCCCTTGTTTCCTCATTAACTCTGAAGACCAGTGGATTTTGCAAAGGAGGAAGATTAATTTCTACCATATCTGATATGGGTGCCTCTGATTTACCTTCTTTAGTGAGTTGTTCTCCTATATTCCCCATCCCTACTACTAATTGCAATTCTTGTTCATTTGTAGTAGTGAAGGTAGTTTGCTCATATATTCTTTCCAAAACAAATTGGGTATTATGTAAAGATAATCTGGGTCTCTTCACTTCCATAGGAGTTGCCTCTTTTGTATTCTTCACTAGGTGGTTTAAAAAAATGCCACCTAATCCACCAACTATCCAAGGATTCATTTATATTACTAATGAAATTTTAATCTCCTATCCCTTTATGTTTATAGAGGTACGGACGACCATGGGTGCCAAATTCTTAACACTAGTTATAGATAATACAAGATTATAAATGGGAACTATAGCTTGCTCTATGGGTGATGCTTCTTGAGTGGATGCAGTTACCATTTCCTTTCCATTATCTGCAATGATTTTTTGAGAAGCTTCTTGATGAAAGTTTGGTGCTACTTCTATTCTGAGTTGAGAATTCTCAGGGGGGTTGACCTATTGTTCTATTACATCAGCAACTTTAATAATGACCTCCATTAAATTGATACCCTGTTCTTCTATTAATTCTAAGGGGTCTTCCTTGATTTTTGGGTCTATCCTTGGAATAACAGACGCTACAGTATCCACTAAATTTTCTTGAAGCCTTCTTAGTTCTATAGGGTAATCATAGGCTTCATAAACCTATGTGCTACCTCTTTTTTTGGGGGAACTCATCCCATACTACCTACAAATCTAAACCCTTCTCCATAGCTTCTAACAAGCTTTCTTCAAAAGCATCTTCCCGGTGTTTTATTTGAGCATATTCTCTCTTTTCCATCATTTTGTTGTTATGTTCCCTTTGGATCATAAAACCTCTACAATATTTCATCGAATCTCATATTTTCTATTTCAAACATTCCCTTGAGTAGAGAAGGATATCCAACAAAAACATAATCCCCAAAATAGTAGGGAACATCGAGCCATGGGACCTTACCATACTTCTTAACTAGTCTCATCTTAGCCTCTTTTGCCACCTACCTGCATAATTCTAAAGCTGTTATGGATAATGGGCAGTACTGTGGTAGCACCTTAGGAGGGATATTAGCTCCATACAATCTGATGTAAGTAAAACCCTCTATGAAGAAGAAATCTCCAATTTCCTTTTCTTTAATGAAGGCTTTTCCCCTGGCCCCAATCTCTATAGAACTAACCCAGTTAAGGCCCAATGGATTTCTACCATAAAACGATCACAGAACCAACCCATGTGAGTTCATCCTTCATGAAGTCTCTAGAAGCTATTTTTAACATAGGGGTTGTCGATGGTTTTTACTCTTTTACGGGCTTCTTCTCCCAATTGGCCTGATATTAGGTGAATGACAAATGAATACTATGAAAAATGAGGCACCTCCTGCCTCTGTTCAAGATTTGATTTTCTTAATTCCATCATTTATTTATGTATTTGGGTACTTAATTTCAGTTCCCAAGCATAAATTGGAGTGTTATGTGCCCTATTGCATTGTGCAGCTAAATGTAAAACCCTTTTTGTTATTCTATTCAGATTCGGTACTCATAAAACTATGTTTATCATATCATAGAAATCTTATACCCAAGGTTTAAAAGTATTTTTGTTGATTGGGAAATTTTTATCTATTGTTGCATATGTATCGAATAAACTTTAAAATACTTCCATATCTGTAAACATACGATATTGGTGTTTGATTACCTGGTCTAGCATAAAAGTGGTATAATTCGTTAAGTTAAACACCTCCTAGATATGCTCGACTTTGATGCTAAACACCCACCGATTCTTGTGATCTCAAAAGGTCTTTGTTCTTTCATCATATGCTACTACCAACCAAGCCATCAAATCTGAAGAGAAGTGCACTTTCGAGCATATCAGTTTCCCAAGGTTAGTGTTCCATATATTATTTCTGGGGAAACCCTCGTACTGTAACCTATGAGCTTTATAAAATAAATTCACCATTATACATGGGGTCCTATTATTGCCTTCCATCACTTGGGTGAAACTCTTGATACAAGTGTTGTCAATCTCATACAGTTGAGCTGAGTTTGGTTTTTTATTTGCCCCACATTTTTTAGCAAACTCATACATGGTGATACTGAGAACAGGCAGTCCAAATATCATTGAATATGGGGATCTTTTTGTGATGAATTGCATAGCTTCCCTGGTTTTTTTGGGCATGAAAACATCTCCCCATGATGCCATTATTCTTAATGTAGCTGACAAGGTCTTTCTGTGATACTTGAAAACTTTCTTCTCTTTGTACCTCCTATGTATCAACCTTTGATCTTATATTACCATGGTAGCAGCCTCAACTATTTTCGTGGGTTCATATACAGGGTGGTGGAATGATTCTGATAAATTTACACATTTTGTCATCAACCCGATGTCACCAATTGTTGTTCAAAATAAACCAACAAAAATCTACCACCGCACCTTTTTCCTGGAGTTGAGAGTTCATGGCGAGTAATATCTTTTGTTTTACATGCCCAGGGCCTTTTTTATTTATGCACCTATAATCATTTATAAACTTCTATTGTCGGTCACCGGGAACCTTTTTATCGAATGTGGAACTGATATGTGCCACTGAGATGACTTTATTTTTAAATCTTATGCCACCTCAGGTTTGAATGGTAACTAAGTCCTTGGGATGGATTATATTTCATTTAGGCAATGAAATCCCTTGAGATTTTTACAAGATCTGGTTCTTGGTGTGAGTGACAGCTTTTATTTCCTCGAAGGTCTTCCTTTTTTCTTAAGTCAAACATGATTCAAGCATAGTCGATGGATGTGCTTCTTTTGTTATTGCCACCATGGATCTTTTCAAAATTTGTAGGTTAATTAATCAAAAGAAACATGCTCTAAACCCCTTCGGTTTACCTTTGGATCGAGCACTACCGTTGGATCTGAGAGTAGGTGAGCACATTCGTTTGATTCGTTGAAGATGCTTGTTCATTAAACCCTTTGTATTTTCTTTGTCTTTACTCTGACTCATGCACGACTGTTGGATTTTTTATCTCGATGAAGCGCTGTCGTTAGATTATTGTCAGTTGATTTATCACTTAATTCTTTGGTTTGTGCATTGTCATCGAATTTCCTAAGAAAATTCAACACAACCATTGATATCATGCAACCTACATAATCGTTAGTCTACATGTACCTTATTGGACTAATCATTCTTGCATTATCAAAAATCTTTGGTTTGGTAATAATTCATAAGACATTATTTAAAGGTTAGAGACCATACCTTTTTAATTTTCTAATAACGCGGCATGTTAATCCTCATTTAATCATGATTATCCAATGTTAACCCCATGATTTTTTATATTAACAAATCGATTTAAACCTGGGTAGCATATTACACGTTTACCTTTCCTTGCGATCGCCATTAGATCTTACCATGGTGAAGGCGCGACCGTTAGATCTTCCGACCATGTGCTTGGTTTAACATAAGATAGAAGGGACCATTTATAAAGTATTTAATTAATCAACAGAAGACCCTTAGATTAAACCTTGATCACTTTTATCAATGTGCACCGTCAGATTTGAGCGATGATGAGCACAGCCATCGGATCTCCTGTACCTGCACACTTTAATAACCAGGGGGGAATTTTTTAATTTTTGATTAACCTTGATTAAGCTAAAAAGGGGAGATTAGCCAATGTTTTAGACCCTTGCTAATTACTTGATTAACTTTACCTTTATCTTTATCCTCATCATATATCTTACCGTCCATGATTTTCGATGTGACCATTGGATCTTAGATGGCTATTGGCGCAGCCATGGATTTTAATCAACCTACAAGTTAGTTACCAAAGGATGCATGGTTTTAATTATTATTAAGCCAAAAGGGGGGTGATTATCCAATGTGCTTAGACCCTCGTTAATTTGTGCTTAATGTTTTAATTAATCATATGGGGACTTTTACCTTTTAAAAGCATCTTTTATGGGAGCACCGCCGTCGGATTGAACCTCAATTGAGAGTTGTTGTCTGATCCGACCAACTTGCTTGATGCTTAATCAAAATGGGGGATGGACCCTTCACGTTAATTTTAATGATTGGTTCATTTAAAACAAGCATGACCGTTGATCTAAATGACTCTTGGGTGCAATCGTCCGATCTATCGGACTTGCTCGATGTTTTATTGGTTGTTTGACCCATTACAACTTCCTTTTTAAAGTTTTGACTCTTTGAAAATTGTGCAGTTGTTGGATCTGTCTTGGATCAAGTGCGTCCATTCAAATTATCAAAGTTGCATGAACTTTAATCATTTTGAACTTTTGGTTATAAATTTATTGACCTTTTGACTTATTCAATTTATCTCTTGGTTGATTCTATTAATGTGTCATCATCTGATTGGACTTGGATCGCACACGGCCTTAGGATTAAATCTAAGGTGCTCAATTTGTAATGGATAAATGGGGGTGTACCCTCAAGCCTTAATTAATTTTTGATGCTTCGGACTTAAGCCTTCTGGGTTTTTATACCATGATGAAAATATTAACAACATTTTTAATACCTTAGGACTTAAAGGTTTATTGATGTTTTAGGCCCAAGGGAACTTATTATTATGAATGTAGGACTTTGGATTTGGACTTTTGATTAATAAAAATTTACCCTTTTCTCTTTTGTGATATTTTATTAATATAAAGAGGCATATACTATTATTATCCAAGGTTATATCTCAACAAACCAACCAATGAAAACCCAAGTAACTCATACAACTGAGGTGGTGTTCAGCATTATTAGCAATTTGATTGAAACCAAAAAAAATAAATTTGGGGGTTTCAAAGTTGAGTCAAATTTGGCTCCAACAGGGTCCATCAAGACCACTTGTGAAACTCATGGAACCTAAAGAAGTCATCTTGTGTGATTGAGGAACTGGATGAATATCAGATAATTGGGAGTTTGATAGTCCCCAAACAAGGGAGATTTACCCAAAAATAAAGGGAGGATGTATGAAAAGGTATTTAAGGAAGATGAGGATATCGGAATAGAAATTTAGCATAAACAAGAACTTCAGTCCCAAGACTAACCAACCAAAGAAGATCAAGGATTGATTAGGATGATAACAGTCATTAAAGAAACTATCAAATTGTAGAGACAATTACAGATTATCATCAAGTTAATGGTAGAAGGGTTGTCTATCAAGATGACAATAAAAGGGTTATCCATCATAATTATGATAGAGGGTCTATATGTCAAGATAACGATAGAAGGCTTGTCTATTTGAATGTTGGCGAAGAAGAAATCTGCCAGGATGATAATAGAAGAATCATCCATTAGGAGCACGATAGGAGAAACAACCATCAGACAGATGATAGTTCCCTACATATTTAAAAGGATGAAGATTGATAGGAAAATATTTGACATCATCAGTAGGAAGAAATAATCAAAAATTGGTACGTAGTCAAAATTGATCGTCATAATGACCATCAAACAAAACCATAAAAAACACCCCAAAACAAAGAAAATCATCGAAGCAGACAACAAATGGAAGCAATATCGAATAATGATAGATCAATGAGTGAAGTAATATGTCATCATAGGTAGGAGAATGCATCAATATCAAACATGCTAGAAGTGATTCACATGATGAAGGTGACGCATGGAAGGATTCTACATTGTATATAGTGTAAAAAAAATGATAAAACAAGAAAAATATAAAAATAGGAATAGGACAACAAATACATGCAAGATGATGAGGTGGAAAAAATGTGAGAGTTTGAACATGCAATGGTAGTTGGGAAATGGTTTGCATAGGCATAATGTAAATCAAGTAGCTGAAGAAGTGCAGAGTGAGATTACTTCAAAGCAGTCACAAAAGGCAATGACAAGGATTTGCAAACCTAACCAACAAAAGATACATATGTACTAGACAAAATACCTTCTAGATGAAATACACCTTAATCAAAGAAGAAAAAAAAAAATTAGGGTTTTGTAAAGAATATAGCAATAAATTTTACAACAGAAGGGCAATTCTATTGATAAAATTATAATTAGGTAAATATTCATGGGGGTTGCTACTAGTAACAAAAAAATCCAAAAGCCAAAGGAGCTATCGTCAAAGGAGAAAGTGTTATTATCTGAGCAAGTGTTGTTTGTGAAAAGTGGAATGCTGCCATAAAAATAATTTAGAACTATGAGGATATGTGAGGTTTGGGAGTTGCACCACCACCAGTGTTATAGTCATAAATAGAATTTATCATCACAGTCATCCAATTGGAAGTGTCATCATAGGTTGACCAATTGGAAGTATCGTCATAAGTCATTCAAATTGGAAGCACCATCACAAAATTTGACTAACAGGATGTGTCATCACAAAGAAGCAATTATCATCTCAAACATCGATTAGAGGGGTGTTTCCACCATCATCATACAAAGAGAGTGCATCACTATCATCAATATAATAATTATTGCTACCATAAAATATTGGAAAAAGTGCCATTATAACACATCTAAAAGACATAGTAATGAGAAAAAAAATTGTGACATCAGCAACAATTAGTAAAAGTGATAAGTCATTTGATTCATGAAATATTAGCATATCTAAAACAACTAATAAGAGTAATATTGTAGGATTCCTTATCTAAAATTTACCTCAAATATCAATATGAATATTCTCGAACAAGTGAATAGGACCAAAATTTAGAGATGGCACAAACTCAAGAGAGGTTGGCATGACACCAAAAAGAAGTTTCTGACGCAAAAGGAAATGAGGTTTGAAAAACTAAATGTGAACATATACTTTTTAAAGATATCACATGGATTCATACCACAATATATTACTACAAAAAATGGTGGGAAAAAGCACCAAAAGAGCATATACTATGACAAAAAATGTAGGAAGTAGGGGTGAATTTTATCCTGCAAGTGCTTAGTTTTGAGAAAGACTTCTACAAGGAATAATTGTTATAGATATTGCAAACATATGATCCACCAAAAATGCTACCATAGTACAAGTGGAGGAAGGTAGATAACCATTATCTTTTCAGTAGAAATTTTTAGGATATTTGTTCTGCCAAAAAGATAAAAAGTCATCATGATTAGATCTATAGGAGGAGATGAATACACTAATGTCACATGGAAGTCGTAGTGTCAAAAAAAAACCATTTGAGGTATGTAGGACTACAATACATAATGAATGTGATGATGGCAATATTGTACGGTGATAAAAGGGTCACAAAGCTACCTATTTGACTAATACCATACCTACAGGGTATAGAGAATGGTATAGCTTATGACTAGACAACATACTTGTCGAGAAAAATTCAAAATTTCTTGATACATACCACTAAGAATTTCTCAATGGTTTTTCATGGTTTGGGGTTGTTTCTAAATGTTGTATCATAGGAAGAAATGGATATTCCCATATTGTATCACCCATAAATCTATAGGAGTTGGCACCAATTGTGTTGATGTGGATGAATGTGAAACCCCAACAAAATAAGGGTACTCCAAAGAAAAAATATAGATTAAAACAATGGTTCAACAAATAATCACTCTTGGATGAACCCTTTGTTAGTCTTACAATGGCACTGAGAGGCGGGGGTGAATCAGTGCAGCTAATTAAAAACTTAAATCTTCATCTCTTAATTCAGAACTAATGAATGCTTAAAACCAGATGCAGCAAATATAACAAGATAGCAACACATAACACAATATTTAACGAGGTTCACTAGTTTTAGCTACTCCTCAAAAATAGACTGCTTGGACTCCCATCCAAATCTAGCCTTTGCAAAGCACCAACTTCACAATCAGTTTACTAGCACCCACTAGAAGGAGCACCAACCCCTAATTTATCTGCACCAACAGAAAGGAGCACCTACCCCTGATTCCAAGCACCAACTTGGACTTCTATTTTAAATCTTGATTGACATAAAAATGCCTTTCGTGTTACAAGACCCTCATCTGGTCTAGCTTAACTCAAATCAATCTCATGGAAGCATACACTCTTTTACGGCTCTACTTCTGCACACTTACTGACCCTTTCTTATAGCTTACTCTTGCAGCTCTCACAACTCTATTTATTGTACTCTTCTGACACTCTCACAACTCACTTATAGCCAACAACACTCTTGCTCTCCGCTTACTTCATTCTTCTGACATTCTCTCTGTTGCACTCTATAAGCTTCTCTATTTTAGCCGTGCTTTCTATACTCTTTTTCGTAGCACTTTCCCTCTATTCTCCAACACGCTGCTCGCTCTTCCCGCACGAAGCTCAACCTTCCTACTTCACGCAAATCTGCTTTTATAACAGAGTTTTTTTTCTATTCTTAACTTCCTCCATATTCACACATGCAACCTATTAATAGTAATGACTTCTTTATTCTCACATGCAACCTTATTAATAGAACGGTTCTTTGTTTGGTCTTCGAGATGTTTCTCTGTCCAACTCATGGTCTTCATCTGATGACTTTCAGTAACCACTACTGCATGATATTTCTTTGTAATGGCTCCTGTAACTGCAGTAATGACTTATGTTTACTGTCACTGTAACTGCCCCTGTAACTGCCTTAATTACTTCAATTTACTATTCTTATTTAACTACATGATTTTCTTCAGCAACTACAGTTCTATAACCGTCGCACTCTTTTTCACATTTTTTATTATAATTTACATGATCTCACTGTAACTCTCCACCTATAACAGTTCTTATTTTGCTACATGAACTTATTCTGTAACTGCCCCCTGTAACTACAGTTCTGACTCCAATTAACTGTTCTTATTCTAGCTGCATGATTTTCTTCTGCAACTGCATCTGTAACTGTCATTTTCCTTCAGTTAAATTTAATTTGGCTTGCACCCGCAAAAACAGAACATGTCGCAAAATCATGATACTTTTGCTGCCTTGAGCTCTTCTCTATCTCTTGCCCGTGAAAATGGAACATACCGCAAAATTGTGACACTTTTGCTTCCTTGCACTCTTCTCTGCTTGCACTAGCGAAAACTCGACATGTCACGAAATCGCGACACTTTTGCTTGCCTTATGCCTTTCTCTGCCTTTCGCCTACAAAAATGGAACATGTCATGAAATCATGACTCTTTCGCCTTTGAGCTCTTCCTCCTTGAATTTGTCATGAAATCATGATGCTTCTACTTCCATGCTCCTTCGTTTTGCTTCTGTCATGAAATCGCGACACTTCATCCTTCTCCTCTTTCTCTTCGCTTTGTACCGCAAAAATGAAGCATGTCGCGAAATCGTGACACTTCATCCTTCTCCTCTTTCTCTTCGCTTTGGACCATGAAAATTAAGCATGTTGCGAAATCGTGACACCTTTTTCTATAGGTCTCTCTCTCCTGCATTATGTCGCAAAATCATGACACTTTTCCTCCTTAGCACTTTTCTTCTCATTGGATCGCGAAAACCTGACATGTCGCGAAATCGCAACACTTTTCCTCCTTAGTGCTTTTCTTCTCATCGGATCATGAAAACCCGACATGTCACGAAATAGTGACACTTTTCCTCCTTAGCACTTCTTGCAAATTGTCATGAAATCGTGACACTTTTCCTTGCCAGCTCTTTCTCTCAAACATGTCACAAAATCGCAACAGTTTTCTTTGCCTGCGCCTTCTCTCCAAACATGCCGCAAAATCGCGATAGTTTTCTTTGCCTACGCATTTTCTCCAAACATGTCGCGAAATCACAACAGTTTTCTTTTCCTACACCTTTTCTCCAAACATGTCACAAAATCAAGATAGTTTTCTTTTCCTGTGCCTTCTCTCCAAACATGTCACAAAATCACGATAGTTTTCTTACTTGCCTTCTTTACTTCCAACATGTCACAAAATCACGACAGTTTTTCTACTTGCCTTCTTATCTGACAACATGTCACGAAATCGTGACAGTTTTTCAACTTGGCTTCTTTGCCTCCAACATGTCATGAAATCACGACAGTTTTGCCAGCATTTTCTCTCTCCTTCGATATGTCGCGAAATTGTGACAATTTTGACCGCATTTTCTCTCTCCTCCGAGATGTCACGAAATCGTGACAATTTTGACAACATTTTCTCTCTCCTTCGAGATGTCGTGAAATCACGATAGAAAACATGTCGCGATATCACGACAGTTTTCTTACTTGTATTTTTCTTTGATTTTTTGAATCTGGGCCACTTTTGTCTTCTTGGAAATTCAATGTACATGCTCTGACTGCTCTGAAATCTTGTTCACTTCATCAACTGATCCATCTAATGACCTCTGCACTCCTGTCCATTTCATCAACCGATCCTCTATTTGTGTTGACACCTTTGGCTGCACCTTGCTCAACAATGAACTCTTGTTTATTGCACTTTGGCTGCACCTTGCTCATCAATGAACTCCTGTCCATTGCATCAACTGATCAACCTGACTATGTTGACAACAATGACAATACTTTGGTTGCACCTTGCACATCACCCTTGGTAGAATTGGAAGAGGAATAAGTTGAAGCTGATAGTCCACCACTTTTGAAAAGAAGGAAATTTGTGCCGCTAGAACCATCATAGTCACCATAATTAGGGTCAATTCAAAAAATAACAACCAAACAAATTGTAGGAATTCAAGTCATGATGCTTGGAATACAACAAACCCTGGAACAAGCATAGCACATAGAAGAGGTTTCCACAAACATATCCATGGAAGAAAATTTTGATAAGCAACAAGAGGAGGATTTCAAAATTATGAAACCTCTTAAAATAGAAGCCAAGGATGGAAGTGGGAATTAGTCAGGCACATCAATCTATGGCAAAACAAACAATAACAGAGGGAAAATCAACCAAGAAATAAATTGATCTATCATAAAAAGAGAGACACAATCCTTGAGGAAGAAGAAACTAAACAGAAATATGATGGATTAAGTGAACATGTACTAGTAGAAGTACCAAATTTCTAGGACCTCCTAGGGTTTGAAGTATGCATTAATGAGCAAGTGGTCACTTGTTCTACTAAGTTGATCCAAGTAATGGATAGGATAAAGCTATAATTTGAATTTGGTTGTGTAGGACAGTGGAAATAGTGGTAGTTAATGGCAGAAGATAAACTTGAAAAGCTAATGCAATGGGATGGGATAGGACAATGGAGATCTAAAATTTCTAGTATTTATCAAGAGCAGCCATGGGCATTGCCAATAGGAAGCATCAGAATCATGGAAGGAGTATAAAAGTTTCCATGAGTACCAACATTGTAATTGAAGCCAACCTTTATATATGTACATGGTCATGGTAATCAAAAATTTTCAACCACAGCTAGTCAGAAGATGGTACAACATGTGGAGCTAGTACCTGAATTATTCTCGATGTATGTCCATATGAAGTGTTTTGCATATTAGATGCAATGGATAGCTAAAGGGATTAAGAAATTACATCAAGTAAAAATAAAACCTTATAAAGGAATTGAATATTTTTTAAAAGAAACATCAAAAATCATAACAAGTAGATGAATATATTGCCCAATTGATTGAACACATGCAACATATTAAGGCAACTCAACTAGAATTAAATTGCCTAAATGAACAACTCAAATAATGGAAAGATATCATTATAAGCAGGGAAGACAAACTTCTACAATAAATATTTGCAAGAAAACTCTTGCAACAACAAAATGAGGAACTAAAGAGGGATTTGGAACAAAAAATCCAAAGAGAGTAAGAATTGCTAAAATAATTAGAGCAAAAAAAGCAACATGAAGTAGAATTGTTAAAGGAATTGGAATTGAAGAACCAACAACCTACAACACCAATGCAAGAGACTGCATATGAGGCTTTTGCCAAGAGAGAGGAAGAGATTTTGACACAATTAGCAGTGATGGAGGAAAGAGCCAACCGTTATGGTGTGGAATGGGCTAAATACTACAACTATGCCAAGAGACTGTGAGATGAAAGAGAAGCTTACAGATTAAGAGTTGTATTGGAAAGTCTACAAACTCCAATGTAGAAATAAGCAAAGACCCTAATAGAATAGAAAATAAAATAATTGAGAGCAAAAACCAATGTAAATGGTAGGATGGATGTAGAAAGTAGTTCCAAGAAGAAAAAATGAAAGTGTTCCTAAAAATATCTAAGTAACAAACACTAAATCACTAAATTGTAATGAAATGAAATGCAGTCAAATGTAATGGAATATAGACAAAATGAAATGAAATGAAATGTGTTTAAATGATATAATTTAGTCATAATTTGATAAAACTTAATAACTGGATTAGCTATAATATTTACTAAAGGTAATTAGGATAGGAAGTTTGAGTAGTTTTTGTAATGGTGTCGTAGAATCAATTATGGCAACCTCTAGGACAATGCTTTAAATAGGCCCCTTCATTTAATTTGGGAGCCATGACATCCAAGCTATGAGATATAGAGAGTGCAGTTTGTATAATGTAAGGCTAAGTGGTGAATATAAATGCAATCACAAACTATGAGTTATGTACACTATACAATTTTGATCATACAAGTATACTTGGTTTATTCTTAAGTGTGCCAATGTGTGATGATTGTAGAATGTTAGAATATCATAGAGCATTTGTATTATTTAAATTTGATAGGTTTTTTTTTTTTTTTAGCGAAAAACCCCTTGCGGGGCTGCCTTGGTCTGAGAGACCACGAACGAGGGGTTCTATACCGTCAAAGTCACCGGGAGTCGCACCCGACCTGCCCGCACCAACATTATCAATTGGATTTTGGATACCCAATTCAGATTTTTGGTAGGGTGGAGATTCAAACCCAGGACCTCCCTTGGAGGATTGCCCTCTCCTCTCCAACTCACCTACAACACATGGGTAAAACTAATTTATAGTGGAAAACACCCCTTTTGAGGTGCCACTTTCAACAGGTTGGGCATAGGAGGAATGGAGCCTTGTTGGCCTCTACCAACACATAGGACATTCCTAACTATACCATATATCTGCAGGATGGAGACAAGGGGAATGGAACTTGGGTCGACCTCTACCAGCACCTAGGGCATTTACCACTACACCACAACAAGCAGATATTTAAATTTGATAGGTTTAGATGCAAACAAGATCGTAAACTTTATTTGAGTGCCATTGAAGTCAGGTCATAGACATCGTTAGAAAGAGAGTCGACATCAACATTGGAGGCTGACACTGTCAGGAGAGCCTAACGCTATCATTGGGAGATGACACTATCACTAGGAGTTGATCTTTTTAGAGGGGTTTGATATTGTAAAAAGGACTTCTAACGTGGAGATGATGATCATGTTGTCATGTCGTCATGATAACCATCATCATCTAAATTATCGTCAAATTGAGTGTCATTTGAGAATAGACCAACATGTGAGTTTCCATTAGACTGAGTGTTGTTTGAGGTTGACTATCATCAACCTTGCTATCTAGGAATTGTAGTTTAATATTTGGATTTCCAACCATGTGAATTTGTAGTCATGAACCTAATATCATATGGGATGAAACCTTCTTTCAAGTCTTGTATTACCTTTATTCAATGATTTTATTATGTTGCATAGTCTTCCTCTTGTGTAAACAAGCATTGGTTCCTTACTACTATACTTGTACTACATGATCTCTTTCATGTATATACAAGCATCGACTCTAGTATCCTAGACACACTCTTATGGTTGCCCTTGTTCATGACTCCCGTCCTCACCTCTAGGTATTGTTCCCCATGTTTGTATTGTTGTTGAAGTCACCAATTACTTTATCTTATATTGTGTTGCACGATCATCTCCATCACACTCCATGGTGATGCATATGTTACTACCTATGCAAATGTCTTCATCGATCCAATTATTTTATGCTCATTGTGTGTCTCTTTGTTGTCAAGAATATCTTCCATATATCACTTTATTTAGGGATTTTCTCCTCCCAAAGGGTTACACACGTGCTCCAACTTTGACAATAAAACTTCCACAAAATTTCTCTCTTCTACGCATATTTCTACTTTGGCAAGTTGTTTGTTATGTTCTAGCATGACAACACTTTGTTCATCATGAACTTGCACATCACCTTTCTCATCGCATATTTGTCATGTTTTTTTTGCACAAGTCTCTTACTTATTCATGTTATATATTCTCTCATCCATCCACTCATTCATCTATGTCCATGTCTCCCATGTTTGTATGTTGGGTTATTTGTCATTCACATCTTTCCCTCTTCAATTGCCAATATGATCACTAGTTTGATATTAATACAACAATGATACCAATTGTAGTAGAATGAGTGTATTCCATTTTTTAGAGAACATAAATGACTAGATTACAACAAGAATTAACAAAATATACCATTCAATGTAAATATCAAATAAAAGAGATCAGATACAAGTGATCATGGGAAACTACACATTATCATTGATATATTCATATATAAACAACAAAACTTATCATGCACACACAATGAACAATAAATTTGTGCATGTAACAACCTCATGACATGTATTAATAGCATAAAATAATATCTCAACATCATCCAACATGTTTATAGCCCCTTCGCCAACTTATAAGAAAATTATATAAAATGCATTCGATATGGGAGGTAGTTGCATAACTTGCACAACTTCCTTGTGTTTGTCTATCAATTACCCACTAAGACTTTTACATGACAATTCATATCATCTAACTTATGCATGTATCATTCTACTATTTAACATGACACAACCACACATTTTTCATTTAATACAGCATGGTAAGATAATGACAAACACACTTTGTTTTCTAACTACTATTATGTGCAAAAGGATAAAACAACTATAAAATCAAAATTCTTGCATGCTCATTTCCATATGCATTCGTCTATGCTCAAGGTGGCACTTGAAATGGCACTATGTCAGAACTAATCACTACATATATCCTCTATATTGGTGAATGTCCCTATCGATGATTGTTGCTACTCCTAAGGGGTCAATTGTTATTATGGAGTAGGTTGTAGTCAAACAAGTTCTGCTCCCATCCCTCGATCTTATGACTTCAAATATTTTATCTCATATTTTAGCCTTTGGATATTGACTTGGTATCGTGCCCACTGAAAATCATAGTGCTACAATTTTTTCTCCAACTCCTCAAGCCTTGCTCAAAAATATGTGTTCTCCCTCTCTTTTTGTAAGTTGTTGGTCCTTGGTTGAAATTAATTGATCTCTAGTTGTAATATCTTTATTTTTATGTACAAGCTCCTAATCAACCAAATTATCTTGCCTTAGCTACCTAATCTGCTAATATTGTTCTTCATTTCTTTTATTTAGCCCTTCTACCACCTATTGCATCCTGGATAGTCCTCCTTCAACCCCCTCTTCACATGTTAAATTTCTTCCTCCATTCTGTCATTTTAACTGCTTCCACTATCATATGTGCATTATTTGCCATTTTTTGGAAGGTTTCTAGACCAATGTTCATCTACTAATCAAATAAACCAAATAATTCAATCTAGCATAAGTGGACTCCAAATCTAGTTCTAGTTTGATCTTCTTAATGGCCACAAAGGTAGGGTAAGTGTCAAACTTATACTCAATAACATAAATATTGGGTGGTGAAAGTACAACACTCATGTACCTTCTACCAGCTCTTTCACTACAATCATGTTTTAAATGGTGTTGCCTTCACCAAGCTCCCTCTTCAATTATAATTGTTGTCACTAGTTCGAACTTAACATGACGAAGAGGCCAAATGTAATACAATGAGTGTATTCCACTTTTGAGGTAACATAAAAGACTAGATGACAAACATTAATAACATTCACAATTCAATGTAAATAGATAATAAAAGATATCATAGACAAGTGATTATGCAAAATTACACATTATCGTTGATATATTCATAAATAAAAAACAAAACTTATATACACAATAAATAACAATTTTATACATATACCCTCACAATAAGTATTGTCAGCATACATCAACTCTACTATAGCAATATCTCAACATCATCAACATGTTTACAACCCCTTCATGGAATCATAAAGAACCTATATATAATGCATTTAACAAGGAAGGTAGTTGTGTAACTTGCACAACTTCCTTTTACCTATTCACCAACTACCCACTAGGACCCTTACATGACAAAATTCATTATCATCTAACTTATGCAAGCATACTATCAACATTACGCCATTTAACACAATATGACGATATATTTTCCATTTAACACAACATAGCAACACATTCATAATGTACAACATGGCAACATAATGACAAACACTTTGTGTGCTAACTACTATTATGTGCAAAATGACAAAATAACTATACAATCAAAATTCCCTATGTACTCATTTTTGTATGCATTTATATATGCTCAAGGTGGTGCTTGAGATGGAGCCACGTCTAAAGTAGCTGCTAGAAAGAACATGTTCAAATATGGCTTCCCAACTCTCGGGGTTCATAATTGTATTATTAATTTTTAAATTTAATGTTTAGCCATTATATATATATATATATATATATATATATATATATATATATATATATATATATATATATATATATAAAGTTAGAAAAGCAATAAAAAATATATATATTTTAGTTTTAAATTCTCTTAGCTTCTCTATTCTTATTTCTTCAAACAATTTATATACATAATATATTGGTAATGTATTAGCATAACTATCCCAAATATGTAACTTATAAGATAGAAAATCAATTTAAAAAATAATATTTGTTTTGCTTATAAATTCTCCTAACTTCTCTATTCTTGTTTCTTTGAATAATTTAGAGACATAATCTAAGGCTAATGTGTTATAATAACCATCCCAAATATGATTACAAGCTTTCTATTTCAAGATAAGGTGTTCCTTTATTTCCATTGGCCCTTCTATCTTCTTATTTCTCTTGATGTTCTTCCTTTTATATTTTGAATATATCTTTGCTCTTTAATCAATATTTGTATCGATATATATTTTTTGATGATGCTCATTATTAAGATTGAACTTAGAAAAATAGTGCACCCTCTTTCTTCCTAGCTCTTTAATTCACATTGCCTTCTTGAATTTTTTATTTTTCTCTTACATAAACTTGTATATCTTTGTTGGATTTTGGGCATTTCTATAAAATCAAAATCCCACTTATTCATCCCTTTGATATTTTGTTTCACATAAGTATTATTTTTCCATTTAGCTAATATCTTAGTATAACCTTAGGCCATCTTTAAAAAAAAAAAGCATGCATAGGCATGTTCACATGGATCACTCACACACTTGCACATTAATAAGTTTGCATAAAGGTTTTCTTTGTTATATTGTATACATAGTATGACTTTTGTAAAAAATATATACACACACATTAACTTAACGTTGACCAATCATAAGATATTTTTATATTGCAAAACTTAGATAACTCTTTATATCCCCACATAATTATTAACATGAGAAAGGGGGGAATAAAATTAATGAATAAATACAAATACAAGCATGTAATATAATCTTGAATTTTATTAACTCAATTAAGAGGTTTATAGTGCTTTATATGCATTAGAACAATACTAGTCTTGTCATCTAATAAGAAGTCATCAAACTTTTATTCAGATCTGAAGAAATCTCAACAACATTTGCACCAAGAATCGACAAAGTGATCAATTATAGATATCATATTTCAAAGGGCTAAACAACATTAGAAATATGCTAACAATGATGCATCTTACAATATATTAATAGCATATTTCAAGAAAAATTCCATGGAAAACAATGATGCATGTTACAATATCTTGATAACATATTTTAAGGGAAAATTCCATTGCAAATATTTATGTATTCCAGTACACATCGAGAAGATCCTAATAATGGAAATAGGAAATACAATTTTTCATGATGCTCTTTTGTGGAGGCCTCTCAATAGTGGAAGTACATGAAATATATCAAATAATAAGCTACTATGATAAATTTTAAAAATAATAACTTCTATATGTAGCCAATGGCCAAACATATTATGTTTATCTATGAGGGTATACTCGCAAAAAATGATTCTTGGACCAACTTGTACGAAATTTGAATAGCTTAGAATGAGTGGTCATATGAAGGAATTTGAGCAATATTGAGGGAGATACAACCCTGTGAAGTTAGCCATCCAAAACAAGGACATGTAGAAATGAAATTTAACATGCTCAAACACAATTACATTTCTACTTAAATAATTCTACAGATGTGTAATCATTATTAATAACAATATACATAACAATGCACAGAATTAGCAACAACAATAATATATGACAAATAAAACAGTAAATTTATATTAACAATAGCATGTACAATTATAGCATTACATCCTACAATCTACAAACCCTATGCAAAATATGCTTCATGATTGTATACATGACCTGACTGGATCATATCCTATGCACATACATACCAAAATTCTCTCCTTACATACCTCTACCTATTGAACAATACCTCCAGCATGTTATTTAATGAATAAGAGGAGGGGCTTATTTATACACCCAAAAATTAGTTACACCCTCCAACTACCTGACATGTCATCATTCTTCTAAATTACATTTCACTTGTAATTAATTTGCATTTACATAACATTTCCCACTACAGGACAACCAACTTATGACTTATAATTTTACCGATATACATGACTTAATATTATATTATTACATACAATATTACATATCCACTTTATAACATTATTATATATGTACACATATTTCATCAAACACTTTACGTACAACTACAAAATTACACAAAATACCAAAACTTATTCATCAAATGCAAACATATCAATTTGTCTATCTACATCTATCCCATCCTCTAAACCAATCGGTATCCTTGATGACACATGAGCTAAATATTGGGAATAGAAGTACTAAAAAATATAATAGAATCGCTTGTTGCACTCTTTTCACTTTTTCTTGTTCCATACATCTTTGGGAAATTGAAGAACACAAGCTTATACTGAGAGGGGGGTGAACAGTATAAGATAAAACTTTTACTTTTCCAAAGCAATAATATCCAATATCATCAATTGCAATAATGAAATAATGTGTAGATCATCACACACATATGAGACACATATTTAATGTGGTTCACCCAATGTTGGCTACATCCACGAAGAAAATATTTCTTATAAATTTTCTCAACAAATCTCTTGGGAAACAATTCCCTATTACAATTTTTATGGATACCAACCCAAAGGAGACACCAATATCCTCTCAATTTCATGGACACAACTCCACATGAGACACCAATCCCCTCTTCTTTAGTTTTTTTGTATCTCGATCCACAAGAGACACCAATCATCTCTTAAGTTTGTGGACACCACTCCATAGGAAACACAAATCCCCTCTACTTCAATTTTTGTGGACACCACTCCATAGGAGACACCAATCCCCTTTGCTTCATGTTTTGTGGACCTCTATCCACAAGAGACACCAATCCCCTCTTAAGTTCATGGAAACCACTCCACAGGAGATACCAATCCCATCTACTTCAGGTTTTGTGGAAACCACTCCACAAGAGACACCAATCCCCTCTGCTTTAGGTTTTGTGGACCTCTATCCACGGGAGACACCAATCCCCTCTCAATTTTTTGGACACCACTCCATAGGATACACCAATCCCCTCTACTTTAGGTTTTGTGGACCTCTATCCATAGGAGACATAAATCCCCTCTCAAGTTTGTGGACACCACTCCACAGGAGACACCAATCCCCTTTGATCCGGTCTACTCCAAAGTCTACTTAAATCTTCTCCAATCCTACACAAGGCTTGCTTAAACTTGCTCCAATCCTACATACAAGGCTTACTCAAATCTGCTCCAAGCCTACATAATGCTTGCTCAAACCTACTCCATTTATAGCTCAAAAAACTTTCTCAAAATAGCTCACCAACCCTGCTCAAAATAGTTCACCAAACCTACTCAAAACATATCACCAAACCTGCTCAAAACTCTACTTAAACCTACTCACAAATCTACTCAAAGATCCTCCTCAACCTACTCAACTTTGTTCTAAACCTTGTATACAAAAAAATTCTATCTATCTTGCATAATGATGTCATCAAATGTTTTATCTATTCTTCAGTGTGCTTTCCTCAACTAAAGAAGTTTAGACATTTTCTACCCAAAATTTGTTTAACCTCCTGAACACATAGATAATTATATGCACTAACAAATGCTCAATATGTTTTCACATTCATTAATTCTGTCGCTTTCACATGTCTCACATTTATTACATTTTAAAGGTAGCTCTAGTCTAACACTTGATAATTGACCTGGTATTTGCTGATTTGCAACTTCACTCCAAAACCAATCACAATGCACAAGTCCTCATCTACTCACAAAATCAATCATGAACAATACATAAGTCTATCCTTTTTATATACTCTCAAAATCAATCATGATGATGCACAAATTGGCTTCATAAATTTGATCTATAACTCTTGCATTTTCATTTCCAATATCACTAAAAATAATGTACACTTATGTTCTCAAACACTACACTTTTATTTCCAATTTCATTCAACACTAATGCACAACTTGTTCTCAAACCTTAGCACATGTGTATTGCAAAATAGCAACAGCATTAGCTTTGTATTGACATTTGAATAAATATACACAATACATTATCTTCAATGAACTTGAGCAGTTCGTACAACGATCAAATAACTACACAAACCAATGCAACTACCTAATAATATAATATTAGACAATATGCACTATGTATAATGTAATAAATTAAGCATATGTATACTAACATCCCCCTCTTATTACATTATTTGGTAATACAAAGAGCATTCTAAAACAATCTAAATTTGACACGTGCAAGTGTCTTAGTGAAAATATCTACAACCTGTTTAGTAGTGGGAATGTATCGAAGTTGTATGTTGTGCTTTGGAAATTTATCTCGAATGAAATGACATTGAATTTCAATGTGTTTGGTATGTTCATGAAATACTGGATTCTTGAAAAGCTTCAGAACACCCTGGTTGTCACAAAACAAGTGAATTGGAAGTTTCTTTGGAAGACCCATACTTGAAAGAATGTGATTCAACCATATCACCTCGCAGATGGCTCCACATGTTGCACGATATTCTACCTCTGTAGAATATAAAACAATCACTTGTTGCTTTTTACTATGCCAAGAGATAGGTCCAAATCCAAGATGGAAAATGTATCCAAAAGTTGATTTTGATCATCAATGGATTCTATATAGTCTGAGTTCATGTATCCCTGTAAGAATAATTTTTCATTCTACTTATACTCTAGGACATAGTCTATACTACCACAGACATAATGAACTTGCTTTGCTTTGTTGCTTTCCAATGACTCACCTTAGGTTCCTTCATGAACATTGAAATATATCCTACAACAAAACTGATATCTAGCCTAGTGTTTGTTAGATATATGAGACTCCCAATCAACTAGCAATAGAGAGTACCATCTACCTATGGAGAAGTATCATATCATGATAACTGAAGCCCTGGTTCCATTGGAGTTGCTTTCAACTTGCAATCAATCATGCGATATTTCTTTATCAATGTCTTGGCATACTTCCTCTATGTTACTCTATTATGATTCTTCTTTTTTTCCACTTCTAAACCAAGATAATAGTGAAGAAGTCCTAGATATGTCATCTCAAATGATTGTTTCAAGTCGTCTTTCACTGCATCTATCATGTTCTCCGAACTACTAGTGATGATTATATCATCCACATAGAGTACTAGAATCACTATGTTAGAACCATTGTTCTTGATATAGATATTAGCATCTGAAGGACTTCTTTTGAATTCATGTTGCAATATATGACTGTCCATTTTTATGTACCAAGATCGTGGAGCTTATTTTAACCCATACAAGGATTTAACCAACTTGTAAACTTTTTGCTCTTGGTCTTCAACCACAAATCCTTCTAGTTGGGTCATATACACTTCTTGCAAGTCACCATTCAAGAAGGCACTTTTGACATCCATCTATTGTAACTTCCACCTGAACTGAGATGCCATGGCACAAAGTAATCAAATGGTAGTCATTATTTTCGTGGGTGCAAAAGTCTCTTTATTATAAATACCTTCTTTATGAGCATAGCCTTTTGCAACAATATGGACCTTATGCTTATCGATAGTTCCATCTACCTTATACTTCACTTTGAACACCAATTTGTAGCATATGGGCTTCTATCCTGAAGGGAGATCAACTAGCTTCCATGTTTTATTTTTCATGAGAGATGCATGTTCAACATCCATAGCAGCCTTCCACAGAGGCTCACTAAGTGCATATTGAACTATTGTGGGTTCATTCACATCCAATGTAGATATATAAACCCTTTTATCATCCACATTTGCTTCTTTGTCTTCCTCTGCATCTATAGATAGTTCATCAAATTGTTGGCAAAGATTGTCAACCTCTAAAGTTGATGCCTTTGCTCTCATCTACTGAGTCATTTTGCATGTGCAAGGTCGATCTAGAGTTAGATCTGGAAGTGAAGTCAACTTTGAATCTCTCAATGTGCTAGTATACCATTTTGGAACCTTTTTCTATGGGGTGGAGCCTCTTTCTCTTTCTTAGGCTCCTCTTCATGTATGTATACAGTTGTAGATGTATCATCTGATGTGAAAGCTTCATCAAATACATCTCTACTTAAGTAATTTTTCTTAGTTTTCGGATCTATCAACCGATATCCCTTTGAATGCTCATCATAACCAAGAAAAATACACTGTAAGGTTCATCTAACTTCTTTCTCTTTTGTTTTGGATGTGCATGAGTTCCTTACACCCAAAAACCCTTAGATAAGAAATGGAGGGTTTTCTACCACTCCATGCTTCTTGTGGAATCATGCTCTATAAAGCTTTTGTGGATGCTCTATTCAGGAGGTATGTTGTTGTATTCATTACTTTCACCCAATATTGTTACTCAAGATGTACCCCCTTAAGCATACAATGAACCATTTCCATGATGGAACGGTTTCTCCTCTCAGTAACCCCATTTTTTTGTGGAGTATAGTTTTTGTCAGCTATCTCTTAATCCCATGTGAATTCAAAAATTATGAAAATTCTTTGGAGATATATTCCCCCTCTCAATCTAAGTGGAGGGTCTTTATGGAACATTCTGACTCCTCAACACTCTTCTTGAACTACTAAAAGTATGAAAATACATCTGATTTCATTTGTAAAAATAAAACCCACATATTCCATGAGTAATCATCAACAAACATCTAAAAATACCTCTTTACATCATAACTAATTGGCATAGGATCGTACAAATTGGTGTGTACCAACTCCAAAGGTTTCTTAGCTCTAGAAGAACTCACCTCAAACAATACTCGATGTTGCTTTCCTACTAATCAATTCAAGCAAACTGGCAATTGAAGGGTTGGGAAGACCTTTCACCATCTCATATTTACTCAACTTGAGCAAATATCCAGAACTTAGATTCCCATATCTCTTGTGCCAAAGAGAAGTGATCTCCTTTGTGTTTGTCATCATGGTAACATGAGGCATATAAATGGCATCTAATATGAACAAGCCATGCTTGTATGAACTTGTTTCTATATGATTTTCCTTTCTAGTTATGAAGCATCTCTTTCTGCCATCCTCAACTCTGAAAACAACATCCATGTTTTTGTCCAAGATTTGGGGGATGGAAAACAGATTGTTGGCCAGTTTAGTAACATAGAGAACTTTCTCAATATGACATTATCCATATAGAAGAGTGACTGAAACATCCCCTTCACCCTACACTCAATAGGTTTTATCATTAGCAATTGTTACTGGTTTACCTTCCTTTGCCTCAAAAGTCTCAAACCATGATCTATCACCAATCATGTGTTTACTGGCATTGAAATCAATATACCACACAGGATCCTTCTACTGAGAAGATGTGTGGGTCATGAGTACTTTGTGTGCTCTCTCAGATTCTGATTTTTATTCCTCAAAAGCAACATGTCCCTTGGGTTACTTATGCTTATTCTATGGTTTGTATTTCCCTTTTTCCTTTTTCTTGTGATCTTGGTCATTGGGTTGTTTATTCTTAAACCAACACTTGTTGGTGTCATGGTTATCCATATCACAGATTTTGCAATATTTATTCTCTTTCCGTTGAGGTTGTTTCCCTTTTTCTTTGGATGAAGATCCTCCCTTCTAAAAGTTACCTTGCTTCTTTCCCCATTGTTGTGAGTAAAAAGCATTATATGTCACTTCATCTCTTTGAAGCTGATTTGCCTCCTTATTTTAAAGTAAATTTACCAACTCCACAAAAGTAACTTGTCTACCAGACACTTGAAGAGATGTGATCAAAACCTTGTAGGATTCTAGAAAAGCTCTCAAAATGACTGAATTCAAGAGAGTATCCGCAACTACTTCTTCCATAGCATTCAATATGGATTTCAATTCTGCCACTTTGCATAGGAAAAATTCAACTGATTCACCAGATTTCATACTAAGTGTATGAAGTTGAGATTGAAGGTTAAGAATAGTGGACTGATTCTTCCCTTCATAGATGGTGATTAAAGCATCCCAAGCTTGTTTACCAGTTGTAGCATCACAAATATGAGGTTGTACCTCATCTATAGTAGCAAGCAGAATAAACATGAGAAACCTTCTATCCTTCTTATCAAATGCCTCTTGATCTGGCCCTGGTGAAGTAGGACATTTTGTAGTGCCATTCACTACATCCTATAAATCTTCAACCTAAAGGATAGCTCTCATATTTGTTTTCCATTGTGCAAAATTAGAACCTTTGAGAAATTGTGAATCTGATAGATATTTGTGATCAGTGGCCATTGTGAAGGTTCCTTTTATCACCAAATAGTCTCCCTTTATTTATACTTACAAAGAGTACGTGAAAGTGAATTCAATCAAATTGATGGCACCTACCTCAAAACCCTTTCGAAAAATGATGATGAGTTGGAGGAGTTTAAGCCAAACAATAAGAATGAATTAGGGTATAAAATGGAGTGTATATCAAAACTGGCTTTCCTTATTTCTCTCGGATGATTTATAGAGAAAAATAGCTCAAACATCATTGTTGTAGCTATGTTAGGTGGTATATATAGTATTCAAAATAATGACAACATTACTTGTAAGTGTGTTCTAGAGGTATCACATATACTGAACACTAAAGTGCAATAAATTACACAAATAGATGTAAAATTTGGGGTCTTTATTTGCTTATTTTTAAATTTAACTCATGATTAAAATGCTTAAAAACAAGAAATGAAAGCAATAAACAATCACAAGTGCCCAAAAATTTTAACTTAGGTGTTGGTTTCCACCGAAAATGCACCTATTACAATGCCAAATTTATTTTCAATATGTTGGTTTCCATCGAAAAATGCATCTTTGTTACAATGATTTTTGCAAAATATTTGATATTTTTTTGCAAAATAAAATACTTTTGATCCCCCTTTTTAGTTGTAAAATAAACTAGGGTGAAAATTTTGGAATACCCTTTCAATTTCAAAAGAAGCTAAGTCCAAAAATTGCTTTCTTATCCCTCCATGACAAAAAATGCACTAGTTATTTTCTTTATTGGAGGTGCAAAACAAATTGAATTTGACACAAAAAATAATTTGCTTGCTTGCTTTCTTGGTCAAAAAAAATATTATTGTTTTGTTCTGTTGATAAGGCTAATAGGTACTTTGATTCTTTGATTGGAAAAAGGAAATGAAACAAATTAAAAAAATACCTTATAAAGCCTGCATATCCAAAAAGTGATCTCCATGAGATTTTAACTAGCGCACATCCACCAAGCATCTTAGCAACAACCGCGGGACCAACTCCACATTGGCAGATGAAACCTTTATGGCACTTTGTTGCTTTTATCCTTTAGAATCAATAAAGATTTTAAAAAAAATCTATGCACAACATTAACGTCAAAAAATGTCAGAGCACATCAGATGTCATCAGGGGCAATCAAATGTGTGCTTGGGCATATTTAAACCTTCTTTCTCGTAGTTCAAAAAACTTGTCAGAATCACCACATGCTACGTGATTCGGTGCTCCGTCTCCACTGCATCAGAATCACCACACGCTGCGTGATTTGATGCTCCATCTCCACTACGTCAATGATTGTTTTTTAATACGCTTGGATCTATGACATGTAAGGAAACGCTAATCAAACAAAATTTTTAATGTATTACACGCTCAATCTGAGAGTTCTGACTGAAGGTAACATTGAGGAACCATTCTATTCACCTATTGAAATGTAGTGCTATATTGGAGAGCTACGCCTACCGTGAGGATTGAAGGACGTCACACAACTAATATCACTATAAATGGTCTATGGGTAAACTAAAACAGATTAATTGCGGCATTAATAGTGAACCGGTGCACTATTTATGTCGAAAACCAGCAAGAAACCTCCAAGCAGACATTCAAGATTTTGCTTGAATTTTTTTGACCTCTCACGTTCCATAATTACAAATTATTATCCTGCACTGGGAGAGATACAGCGAGTAACCTTACGATAATTTTCTAGATCAACGTGCAATTTGATTTTCACATGCCTTTCACAAACGAGAGCTCTAATACCATATTGTGAAACAGTAGTAGCATTAGCTTTGTATTGATATTTGAATAAATATATACAATACATTATCTTCAATGAACTTGAGTAGTTCGTACAACGATCAAATAACTACCCAAACCAATGCAACTACCTAAGCACATAGCATTAGACAATATGCACTATGTATAATGTAATAAATTAATCATATGTATGCTAACAATGTATTTCCAATTTCATTCAAAAATTATGCACAACTTTGTTCTCAAACTCTAGCACACGTGTCTCCAATTTCATTCAACAATAAATCACAACTTATCTTTCACACTCTAGCACAAATATTTCCAACAATGCACATAAATTAATCCTTATATATCCACCTTATGACTTAATACTTTTTTCTTCAAACAACACCACTTTGAGTAGGAGTTAAAACACCATACGTCTAAAAATGCCTTGATGAATATGTGCCCTCAAAAACCTATCTCAAAATAACTCCCTTTCTTTGGCCACTTCAAAACAAGTTATCAAAACTCCTTTTCAAATAATCCACATAAAATCCTTTCAAAAATATATGCACAAGATTACCTAAAATTAATGATCTATAACTCCTTTTTGGTTTCACAAGATAAATCCCTTAATAATGAAACAAAATCCTCAAAATATCAAGCAAGAATAAAATCAACAAAAATACCACAATACACCTTATGTCTCCTTTCTAATGTGCCCAAAATACAATTCAATATAAACCAAAATACACCTTATATCTCCTAATTAAACATGAATCACAACTTTCAAATAAGACCCAAATAACCTTATTACAATATCAAATAATATTTTTATACCTTATGACTCCCTCTAGATCAAATTCAAAATAAAATATTTTGCCCTCTTAATGCACAGCGAATGGGGTACCTTTGCAAAACAACTTTTAATCAAAATGTATTCATACCTTTCATAAGTGTACGAAATATTCTCTTCAGCCTTGAAAAAAATTGTTCACAACAATTTGATCCTACGACCTCTTGGCCCACTGCGCCCTAGTGCTAGCTAGGCATCCAACTGGGCTACACCAATGGATAGCAATAGCAATGCACAAATTAACTCTAAAACCTTCTTTCTGTCATACAAAACAATATTTCTACCACCAAAACAGCACCCGCATGTCACCCGCATGAATCGAACCTATGACCACCTCTCTCACAGTGCCTTAGCGCTACCCAAACAACCAACTACGCTAGCCTACCAGTTGAAACCAAACGTGTAACCCTTTGTCCTTATCTTCATTGTGCCCTTTGCCAAAATTCATGCCCCTTATTTGTCATTTATCGTTTCAAAAAATGCAAGCGGATATCGAAATGCACACCCTCAAAACCTTAGCATTGAATTGGATTAATAATTGATCTAAATACATTTTACCTCCATGCTCACACGATGTCGATGCTCGAGAATTTAAATCATGCTTTTTAAATGTTGACGCTATGCTTGTAACTTTATATTATAATATTTAAAAATATTATAATATTACATTTTTAAACTTAGGCCTTCAAACCTTTGTCCCAACTGATTTTAATTAAATCCTTTTGCCTCCTCTTTAAACTTTAAACTTTTGGGCTTCTTTTAATATTTAAACCTAGCCTTCTCCTTTAAACCTTTGCTTTGCTTTATTTTTTAAAACTTGCCCCTCTGTATAATATTTAAAAAATAAATACTATAAACCTTTTATTTTCACCAATTTTACTTGCTTTGAGATATACCTTGCCTTGCATAATTTTCTAACCATACAAACTTTTGACATCAATGACAACTAAATATGCTCAATATATCCAACATAGACTTCACTTCAAACTGCTCACAACACCTTATTTTATGATTGTGCACTCCACTGGTTGCAATCATTTGTAACATCAACTGGATCAATATGACCATTATGCTTTGATTGTTCACTTTACTTTTTGCAATCAACCACATCATCAGTGTGATCAACATGACCATTATAGCTAGTATTATTAATATCACCTTGATGAATAACATGAGCACGACGATCAACATCATGAACATGACTGGCAATGCCCATCACCACCCATATTGGGGGTCAAGGGGATGGGAGCCCCCTTCCAGGATCAAGGGATAGCAAGGGCAAAAGCATTGAAACCATCACTACCTAAACTAAATTTTTCTCCTCATAAACATGTTGAGAGCGTTTACTCAACCCACTAAAACAACTTCCCCTCAACTCCAAGTCATTACTCTCTTGATCCAACTGACTACTTGTCAACCTATGATAGACATATTTCTTGTCAGATTGTACTTTTAATTACAAATTCTCTGATTTCATTGCCTTATATGACAACGTTGTTGACAACACTTTCTCAACTTCTCTAACTTCATTGCCTCAGATGATATCATTGTTGATGACACTTTCTCAGACTTATCTAATTGCAAGTCCTCCGATAGCAACATCTATGATGGTAATCCCTAATGGTTTAGTCTATGATAGATTAGTCAATTATGGATCAGGTTATGACTAATGATGAATCGAGTTAGATAAATAGTTGATGATTGATGGTTGATCGATTCAGACGAATGATTGTTGCCTCAGACATATTATTGATTACTTCAAACAGATGATTGGTTGCTTCAAATAGATTAGTCTAATGGATAAATTATGACATGATGGATGGCTTAGAATCATTACCAAATGTTGACTTCGTGCATGATAGCTCCTTCCTTGTTGATGTTTATGATAACTTGCTAGATGACACGTGTTCCTCCTTCATCATATGACTATGGTCTCCAGTCGTCCTAGCCTCATTCATTTGACCAACCTCTTGACAAAGCCCTATCATTTGGACTTCTTCCTAACAGCACCCTATCATTTGGTCTTCTCCTTCTTGACTACATTATTTTTTGTATTGACTTGACTGACTGCATTCTATCGTCTCATCACCCTCCTAATGGTACTTTGTCATCTAACTATCTTCCTAAAAATATTCCATCATCCTATCATTATTCTAACGGTCTTCTTGCAGACTGCACTCTATCGACAAACCAACCTCCTAATGACACTCTACAACTCCTTCATGTGTAGTTTCAATGACTTGTAAAATTTTTACTTCAATTGAGATCAAATTTACTTGCTCAATTTGAATTTAGTTCATCCAGTTAACCATATTATATAAGTTCACTTCTTCCATTATGATTGGCTTCACCACCTCTACTTCTTTGCAATGCCTATAACTCTTCCTCATCTCTAGATGAATTGTTGATTTTTCTCGCTTTGCAACACTTGGGTATTCATGACTGAAGTACCCTCACAATTGGTATTTCCAAAATTTCACAATAGGTCTACCCTCACTATCATACTTAATTATTCATTTGTGAGTTCTTTGATGGTTGGTATAGACTATTTCACAAGCGGTATTCATCCTTTGCACAATCTCCCTTAGTGTCACAAATACTTGTAGCGATGATCTTGCACTCTTTGAGTCATAATTATCCTCAAAGTCATTATTCATCACTTGGGAGTTGCTTCTTTCCTTGAATACTCAACCCCAATACCTGAATGATGAACTACTCTCTAAACCATCACTCTCAACATCTGAATCATTCTCAATATAAAAATCATTGTCATCCATAAGGTCACTCTCATTTGTATTATCATAATGCCAATACTTTGGTGATGTTTTTGCATCACTTTCCAAATCAAGGTGTATTTTAGAACCTCTTGGCATGACGTCAGAGGGACCATTCTCATCTTCTTCCAATACATAGTAAGAAGTCCATATAAGAACCATCTCCTCTTCAATACGTCTAATTTATCATTTTCAAAATGGTTAAACAACCCACTCAACTTCCTATTGTAGGAATGAATAGACTTGTCATCATCCTATTTTTTTCTATAGATTTAAATAATGATTGCATCATAATTGTCAAACAACTAAAATTCTTACATAAATGCATCGTGCAACTCTTCCCATGTCTGGTACTTGTCCTCTAGGAATTTGATGTACCAATCCATTGTGAATCCACAAAATATTGCAAAAACCAACCACCTCCTATCTAGCTCATTATTTTGTCCAATCCCTTTCCACATCATGAGATAAATTTTCCAATGCCTTATTGAGTCTTCTCTTGATTCACCATGAAATAATGGATACTTACACAATATGCCAAAATTGACCTTCGATTTGATAGGTTGGCCTAACCTTGACTTATGCAAAGCTTTACATGCATCACCTTGCAATTGCTCTTCCATTGTACTCTTGTTCTTACCATAAAATGTTCCAACTTGCATTTTCTCTGATGTTGGACTCATGTCCTGCTCATCATAAGCACACTATATTGTAGTTTCCTTAGTGCTAGACTCCCATATTACACACTGTTGGACACTTCATATTTTAGTTGAATTAATTTCAAACTCATGTCCTACTCACCATCATGCACCATAACTTGCAATTGCTTCAACACCAAATATTTTGTGTCGACATTCAACTTCTCATCATCGTTCATCAACTCTTTTTGTACCGGGATTCTACCATTTGTCCCCTTGTTTTAACAACCATCTCTTTGAATAGAAAGTCTTGTTATACTATAGACGGTGCTCCCTTTGACTGTAATTATACTCTACAGACAATGCTACCTCTGACTACAGATGACACTCTACAAGTAATGGTTGCTTCAGATAGTAGACTACAGATGACGACTGCTTCAAACAGTAGACTATAGATAGTGGTTGCTTTAGATGACACTTCCTTCAGACATCAGACTATAAATGATACTTCATTCAGATGGCAAACTACAAACGATGATTTCTTTAGACGATAGACTTCATATGCACTTCCTTCAGACTGCAGACTGTAGATGGCAGTTGCTTCAGACGATACTTCCTTCAAATGATAGATTGTAGACGATGGTTGCTTCAGATGATAAACTACATAAAACACTTCCTTAAAATTATATATTTCTCTCTCAGATTACAAATAGTATTTTCACTAAGACAACAACCTACATTTTCTTGGACTACAGATCCTCTGTCTACAAACCCTCTACTTGTAAATCCTCCATTTATAAAACCTTTGTCTATGGTTCCTATGTCTATAATTTCTCAGTTTGCAACATCTATGTCTTTAATTTTTACATCTGCAATTTCTATGAGTGTAATGTCTATGACTATAGTTTTTGTGTCTATAGTTGCTACATCTACAAATCCTATTGCTGCAATTCTTTTTTTGACTGATTCATCATCTACATTTGAATGATAGTTTGCCCTACATCTCGTCTATGCATTTACTGTGCATGTTTTGTTAGATGGCCCTTCGTCTGCATAAAAAAACAAATCTACTACATCTTCACCTACTTCTTTGGTTGCATTCCATTGCTCTCATTGCACATCTTCCCAAGGGTTTTGCTTCTCAGAACTCCATGTCACCAGATTCGACCCAATTTCGTACAAGCAACATCACCATAATGTAGAAATAAAATTTAACATGCTCAAACACAATTCCATTTCTACTCAAATAATTTTATAGTTGTGCAATCATTATTAATAACAATACATAGAACAATGTACACAAACATCAATAGCAACAACAATAGCATATGATAAATAAATCAACGGATTTGTATTAACAATAACATTTACAATTATAGCATTACATCCTGCAATTTGTAAACCCTATGCAGAATACACTTCATGACTATATACAAGACCTAACTGCATCATGCCCTATGGACATACGTACCAATATTATCTCCTTATGTACCTCTGTTTATCGAATAAGGAGAGGGGCTTATGGGGCTTATTTATACACCCAAGAAATAGTTACACCCTCCAACTACCTAACAAATCATCATTTTTCTAAATTATATTTCACTTGCATTTGCATTTATTGTTGGACACTTTGAGTCCTCTAAGTCAAAGTTGTCATTGATGTCACTTGATAGATTTATTACTCATATCAAGGAATTCGGCAAGAAATAAAGTCGTCCAAGGTTGTCACTATCATCGAAGAAAAATCTTCAACAGTGCAAAAGTGAAAGGAAAAAGGTTCCATAATATTTTAATATTATTGGGAGCATAGGTTAAGTGATTGGTTCATAAAAGCTCAAGATGGGTTATTACCAAGGTTAAAAAGGAGGTTTAATAATTATTTAAATTCACAAGGAATTTAAATTTTATAAATAATATTCGTTACACCAAGGTTGTGCATTAAGACAAGGCTCCAAGGTTTAATTAAACTAAAACCTAAGGTTGGTCTAATTTAATTTATAATATTTAAATTTAAATATATTATAAATTAATCAACCAATCCGACGTCAAATTAACCGACGTGATTGCATGGAAGACAAAGGCATTATATATAATGCCCTAAAAGGTATTAATCAATTTTATCCTTAATAATTCTTTTGGAGTGCATGCGAATTAAGGCTCATGTTTTAAAAGACTTTACGAATTGTGAAAGGGTTGAAGCAGGGAACATTTGACTTGTGGAGACCATAGGGCAGCTTGGCCTAGCCATGTGTTGACTTGGTGAGACACAGGGGGTCCCAAGTTTGATTCACTTGGAGGTTGCTTGCAAGGTCAAAGCACTCGAAGCACGTTTTGATTATTTTGAAAGGCGCAGTTTCGTGAGGTTGTTTATGTAGTCCGTGCCTTCTTAGGCATGTGTGGACGTGTGGTCCAATGGTGGCTTGGCCACGGTTAAGGCGTTGGGAAGGAAGACGTCGGGGAATCGACTCCCTCTGAGAGGCAAGGCAAGTTAATTTTTATATTTTAATTTTTATTAAATAGCCTTAAGGGAGAAATAAGGGTTATGTTATGCCCTAGAAAATTGAGAGATTTTTTATGGTTTTATTTTTGGAAGGGTAGCATATTATATATTGTTGGAAAGCATTTTTCAAGGGCTATTTGATTAAATTTCTTAGAAGGAGAAATAAGGTGTTTCTAAAGAGATATTTCTATTTTTATAAAGGGTTTCAAAAGTGAGTTTGATTTATTCTTTTTCAAAGGGGATTATTTCTTTCACGAGAGAACATGGTGAATTTTATTGAGTAGGAGTAATAAGGTGTTATTGGGATATTATTTTTATTGTTGTGATATTACTCAAGTCCTCTAACCTCTTTGTGATTGAAAAAGAGATATTTGAAAGCATGTTGAGTTTGACAGATTTTGTGGACAACTCCTTGGCATCACAAAGGTATGGGCAATATTCTCCATTGACTTGATTGGGTGATTGATTTCTGAAAATATCATTGGAGATAAAAGGATTTATTGTGATTTCCTTTTTTAAAGTGGTTGGTTTAATGCTTCAAGGTTTTCTAGATTGAGAGTTGTGATTAAACTTTGTTTTATAAGCATTTTTGTTGAAGCCAATTGGTTATGCAAAGAACTTGAACTTGAGTTAGAAAAGAACATGATTATCATTGTTATGTAAGATTTGTGGTTGAGCATTGTTGGAAACATTTTGATTTGGTTGATACATGCTTGGACTAGGGTTTGTGAGAAAGGGTTATTCCTTGAGGTGATTGTAGAGTTGATTAAGCCTAGTCAAGTGGATGCATGTGGTTGTTCAAGTTCCATGAAACAAACTATTCTATATTTTGACTTGAGTTGAGATTGAGCTTTGAGTATAGAACATATTGAGTCTCTAACAATTCTATTTATGCTTATATGATATTGATTTGAGTTGAGATTGAGCTTTGATAATAGAACATATTGAGTCTCTACCAATTTTCTTTATGCTTCTATCAGATTGATTTGAGTTGAGATTGAGCTTTGAGAATAGAACATATTGAGTCTCTAAAAATTCTATTTATGCTTCTATGAGATTGAGTTGATAAAGTGATTAAGCATTGAGTGTAAAAAATATTGAGTCTCTAGCAATTCTCTTTATGATTCTATGAGATTCAACAAGTTCTGTGTGGACTTGTTAAGCTGATTTGAGGCAAGTCTTTGAGAAGGCTTGTGGACTGATTTTGTGTAAGCTTTGTGGAAGCTTGCAATGTAGATTTGAGCAAGTCCTAGAGAGGACTTGTTGAGAAGATTTGGATAAGTTTTGAGTGAGCTTTTTGAACAGATTGGGACAAGTTCTTAGTGATGGGGAGCCACAAATCGCTCACACCAAATTCTCAATTCTCATTCATTACACTTGGAAAAATTTACAATGATGGCAGCAGTCTGCCAAATAAACTCCTTTATCCCGAAAGATAGTTTATATTTTTTCCTATTATAGTATCTTTCACCCAGGAAGAAAAATAGCCTAAACAGGTCCAGAATGGCCCTCTTGCCTTCACGTCTGTAACTATGTCTCAGCAGTCTTATGCCCATTGTGCATGCCTTCGCTTTCCCTTTTAAAATCTTTGGTGTGACTCTCCATTTCATTTCTCGTGCCTCTTCGTTTTCTTGGCTTTCAAAACGTCTTTCTTTTTTACTCTTGATCTTCGTCTGCTTTCACTACACCTTGGTGCCACATGTTGTTCAGTGCTGCCACTGTAGACTCTGTTCGCCTATCAACCAGTGATGACGTTCAGTATACCACCGCTTGGTAATTTCCTCTGTAACGGCTCCTGTAATCGCTTGCCCTTTCTTTTCTTTTGTTTGGTCACAAAAATGCGACATGTCACGATATCGCGACACTTTTGCTTTTCTGCCATCCTGCCCTTTTCGAGTCACGAAAATGCGACATGTCGTGATATCACAACACTTTTCTCTCTTGCGCCTTCTCTTGTCTTTTGGTCACAAAAATGTGACATGTCGCAATATCGCGACACTTCTCCTCCCTTGCGCCTTCTCTCGTCCTTAGGTCGCGAAAATGTGACATGTCATGATATTGCGACACTTTTTCTCCTTTGCGCCTTCTCTCATCCTTTGGTCACGAAAATGCATGTCACGATATCATGACACTTTTTCTCCTTTGTGCCTTCTCTCGTCCTTTGGTCGTGAAAATGCGACATGTCACGATATCGTGACACTTTTTCTCCTTTGCGCATTCTCTCATCCTTTGGTCACGAAAATGCATGTCACGATATCATGACACTTTTTCTCCTTTGTGCCTTCTCTCGTCCTTTGGTTGTGAAAATGCGACATGTCACGATATCGTGACACTTTTTCTCCTTTGTGCTTTCTCTCGTCCTTTGGTCGTGATAATGCGACATGTCGCGATATCGTGACATCTTTCCTTTTCGGCTCTTCTTTCTCCTTTTCAATCGTGAAATCATGACATGTCACGATATCATGACATCTTTCCTTGTTGCCTCCTCCTCACCTCTCGGGTTACGAAATCGTGACATGTGATATCGCGACAGCTTTGCTCTCTGCTTTCACTCTCTGTTTCAGGTCACGAAATCATGACATGTCGCAATATCATGACAGTTTCCTTCCTTGCTTTCTTTCTGCTCCTTCGATCACGATTTCGTGACATGTCACGAAATCATGACATTTTCTTATCTGGCCTTTCTTGTCTTCTTTCGATCACGATTTCGTGACATGTCGTGAAATCACGATATTTTTGCTCCGCACCTTTCCTGTCTTCTTTCGGTCATTATTTCGTGACATGTCACGAAATTGCGACATTTTTGCTCCGCGCCTTTCCTGTCTTCTTTCGATCATGATTTCGTGACATGTCATGAAATCATGACATTTTTTCTCCATGCCTTCTCTCTCCTTATTGAGTCATGAAAACGTGACATGTCACGATATCGCAACACTTTTCTCTATCGCGATATCATGACATCAAGGCAAACACTTAGAAAATTTTTTGTCGATGCAAGATTGCTCTACTGCCACCGGATGCTCCTACATCAGACACCCGGGGTGGATTGAGAAGTGTCCTTTACTTTTGAACTTTTTGAGGAAGACCCAGGCGATCGACCTCTATTTTTTACAACCAAGTTGCATCTTCGATAGGTCTGCCCTTCCACTTGACCAGATATTCAGAATGATGTCTGTTCCTGGTACTTCTACCTGCTCGAGTGTCTAGTATTTCCTCAATCTCGTCTGCTACTAGAGTAGATGTTGGAATACTCCACAATTTTGTACTTGGTGTCTCGCTACTGCCTCCTTCATGATATTCTACCAAATATGCAATGTTAAAAATAGGTGATATGTTAAGGCCACTTGGCAATTCTACTTCATAGGCATTGCCTGAATCTAATTTTCCTATAATTTGGCATGGTCCAAACTTCTTCATCTTCAGCTTGTTATAGGTTTTAGCAAAAAATCTCTCTTTTCTCAAATGGACCATGACTTCATCTCCCACTACGAATTCCTTGAACCGTCGCTTTTGGTCTGCCCTTGTCTTATATTGGTTATTCATGTTAGTAATGTGCTTCTTCACTTCTTCATGCACACTCTTCAGATGCTCTGCAAAGTCCTCATACTCGGCACTGCACTTTTCCCCTGTATCCATCTTCCTCAACTCAGAAGCATTCCTTGGACTGCTCCCATATACTATCTGGAATGGAGATTTGTTAGTACTCCTATTGACAGAATTGTTGTATGCAAATTCTGCCTATGGCAAAACCAAATCCCATCTTGTGGGCTTATCTCCTATCAAGCATCTCAATAGATTTCCCAAAATTCATTCACCACCTTCGTTTGGCCATCGGTCTGTGGGTGGTATGCAGAACTGAATTTCAAATCTGTCTTCAATTTCTTCCACAAGGTCCTCCAGAAATGCCCAACAAACTTAGTATATCTTTCAGAAATGATACTCTTTGGTAGACCATGAAGTCGTACCACCTCTTTGAAAAATAAACCTGCAACGTGAACTTTGTCACTAGTTTTCTAGCAGGGGATAAAATGTGCCATCTTTGAAAACCTTTGAACCACCATGAATATGGAATCATTTCCCCACTGCGTCCTTGGTAGACCAAGAACGAAATCCATACTGATGTCCTCCCATGGTCTCTCTAGTACAGGTAATGGCTAATATAATCTAGTTTTCTAGCTCACACCTTTCGCCATCTGGCATACTCTACAGCTTTGCATAAACCTCTTCACATCTTGCTGCAATTGTAGCCAATAGTAATTCTCACTAACCAGGGCAATGGTCTTATCTCGACAAAAATGTCCAGCCAGCCCTCCACTGTGTTTCTCCTTGACCATATTTTCCCTCATTGAACTCCTTGGAATGCATAATTGACTTCCTCTAAACAACATTCTATCTTGGATCAGAAAATCCAACCACTTGGTCCTGTCCAAAGTGACAGGTACTAAGCAAGCCTTCAAGGATTCTACAAAATTAGGATCTTAAGGGTACAAACCCTTCAGTTCATCAAATCCTACCACTTCCACCTTCATTTTTGTCAACAAACACTGCCTTCTACTTAAGGCATCTGCAACTCTGTTTGACCTTTCGCTCCTGTGCTTCAACACAAAGGTATAACTCTGTAGAAACTCAACCCACTTCAGGTGCCTCTGATTTAGCTTTCCTTGGCTATTAATATACTATAATGCTCGATGATCAGTATATAGAATAAACTCTTTTGGCAATAGGTAATGTCACCACTTCTTTAGAGCCTAAACTATAGCATAAAACTCTTGATCATAAACTGAATACTTCTTCCTAGCATCATTGAGTTTCTCACTAAAGTAAGCAACAGGTTTACCTTCTTGACTCAAAATAGCTCCTATGGCACTACCACTAGCATCACAATCTACCTGAAATACCTTATTAAAATTTGGAAGTGCCAAAACAGGTTGCTCTATAACCTTCTTCTTCATCATATCAAAGCTTTTATCTACTCCTAAGGTCCACTTAAATTCTTTCTTATCCCCTCTCATTTTTTTTGTAAGGGGTGCACAAATACTGCTAAAATTCCTAATGAATTTCCTATAAAAACTTGATAGACCATGAAATGATCTTACCTCAGTCGTGCTTCTTGTAGTAGGCCATTCAATGATAGCTCTCACTTTTTCTAGGTCCATTTTTAGACCTTTGGCCGAGATGACAAATTCTAGGTACACTAACTCCTTCACGAAATTACACTTCTTCAGATTAATTAACAATTGCTCCTCCCACAGCTTCTCAAAAACCCTTCTGACATGCATCAGATGCTCTTCCAAGGTTCTGCTAAATATTAAAATATCATCCAAATAGACAATGATGAATTTGCCTAAAAATTCTTTTAATACCTCATTCATCAGCCGCATGAATGTGCTTGGTGCATTGGTTAGCCCAAATGGCATGACCAACCATTCATACAAACCTTCTCTGGTCTTGAATGTTGTCTTCCATTCATCTCCTTCTCTGACACGAATCTGATGATAACCACTCTTCGGATCAATCTTTGTGAAGTACTTGGCTCCACTCAAACAAGTCCATAATGTCATCCATCCTTGGCAATGGAAATCTATACTTTATGGTGATCTTGTTAATGGCTCGAGAGTCTGTACACATTCTCCACTCTCCATATTTCTTTGGTGCTAGTATTGCAGGTACTACACATGGACTCAAGCTCTCCCAAATCAGTCCCTTATCCAACAACTCTTGGACTTGCCTGTTCAGCTCTTTAGTTTTTGTAGGAGTCATTCTATGTGCTACCTTATTGGGTAAACTAGATCCTGGTATCAAATATATATGGTGATTGATCTTCCTCACTGGTGGTAAGCCCTCAGGCACATTATCAGATACAATGTCTGGAAATTCTTCTAACAGTCCTAAGACTTCTACAGGGGTATCCTTGCATTCTTCCTTCCTAACTCTAGGAATTAACGCATAGCACATATGCTCATGCTTTAAACTATCCAAAAATCTTCCCCCTTCAACTAAACAAATTCTAGTGCTGCTACATACCCTTTCTCCCGCCTCCTTCAAGGGCTTCAGCTTATGGCACACTCCATTCTTCGTCACTAAGTAAGTGTTGGCACGACCATAATGCACTACACACCGATCAAACTACCATGGCCTTCCCAACAACAAATGGCAAGCATCCATAGGTAGGATGTCACATAGGACCTCATCATAGTACTTCCCAATATTAAATTTCACCGAGCATTGCTCAATGACCAAATCCCTATGGTCCTTCTGTAACCACATAATCCGATATGGATGCGGGTGCCTCCTCCCATTTAAATGTAACTTAGTAACCATTTCTTCTGAGACCAAGTTATCAGTACTACCATTATCTATAATAATATTATAAACCTTACTCGAACTTCTGCACCTTGTGCGGAACAGGCTCCTTCTCTGGTCTGATCCTTTCTCCTCATTCAACAGGGTCCTCCTTGTGACCATAACTTCTCCTCCCTTTGCCTTCTTAGAATGTTCTAATTCAACACTTTCATCAGCTACAGTAGCTCTGGAAGGACCCTCAGGTCTCTTATTCATCCTTTCTCGATGTTGTGGACACTCGTATGCTCGATGTCCTTCTTCACCACAGTGGAAAAAGGTTCCACGAAATCCTCCCATTCCAAATCCATGTCCAGATCTACCTCTCCCCCTTGGGTAACCATTGTTTTGATTACGAGGTTGGTAGGTGTTCCCCTCTACCTGATCCTGGGTATTACTAGTTTCACCAGCTTTCTTTTGATCCTTATATTTTTCTCCACTAGTCCTTACGCCAGTTCTTCCACCATGACCTTTTACTATTTGCTTACCCTCAAACCGTCTGTTCAGCTTCTCTTCGACTTTGAGGGCAAACTGGTAAGCATCCTCAATGGTGCTCATCCTAACCAGACTCAACTCTTCTTGAATACTGGTTCTCAATCCATTGATGTAACGAGCTACTTTCTCCTTATTAGCCTCTGAATGGCCAGTTCTAATTGAGATCTTGTAAAACTCCTCTGTATATTCTTTGACTGATTTGCTTGACTGTCTCAAGCTCTACATTTTCCTCAATAGATCCAATTCATAATCTATAGGAATAAACTGCCTCTTCAACTTCTCTACCATTTGATCCCATCTGGTTATCTTTTCCTTTCCTCCTCTATTTATTTCTAGCTGCACTCCTTTCCACCATATGCTAGCATGGCCTTTCAACTTTGTTTTTGCAAACTTGATCCGATTTGGATCTACAACCTCCTCATACTCAAAATATTCCTCCATATCATTGATCCAATCAATCAACTCCTCTGGATTGAGACTCCCAGAATACGTGGAGACATCAAACTTTGTCTTCTTCCCGATCCGAGATATGGCCTTAATTAATCTGGCTTCTGCAGGATCCGTTGCTTCTTCTTCAACCGATGGATCATCAACCTCCCAAGCTTCATATTCACTATGGTCTTCTCTCCTTGGCTCAACCCCTCTTTGTAACTCCTCTTGCAGGGCTTGCACTTGCCTCTGTAAAGCTCTGAAATCTTCTTTAGGTACCACATTTCTTCCACCACCATGGTTTCTTCGTGGAGGCATTCTTCCTCGCTCTCTTCTCACAACCCTTCCACAGATCTTGGTGCAAACTTCCTCACTTTCGGTGATCTGCTCACACACTCAAGAACTCCCGCTTTGATACCACTTGATGGGGAGCCACAAATCGCTCACACCAAATTCTCAATTCTCATTCATTACACTTGGAAAAATTTACAATGATGGTAGCAGTTTGCCAAATAAACTCCTTTATCCTAAAAGATAGTTTATTTATTTTTTCTATTACAGCATCTTTCGCCCAAGAACAAAAATAGCATAAACAGGTCCAGAATGGCCCTCTTCCCTTCACATCTACAACTATGTCTCAGTAGTATTCCACCCATTGTGCATGCCTTCGCTTCCCCTTTTAAAATATCTGGTGTGACTCTCCATTTCATTTCTCGTGTCTCTTCATTGTCTTGGCTTTCGAAACATCTTTCTTTTTGACTCTTGATCTTCGTCTGCTTTCATTGCACCTTGGTGCCATGTGCTGTTTAGTGCTGCCACTGTAGACTCTGTTTGCCTGTCAACCAGTGATGACGTTCGGTATACCACTGCTCGATAATTTCCTCTATAACAGCTCCTGTAACTGCCTACCCTTTCTTTTCTTTTGTTTGGTCGCGAAAATGCGACATGTCGCGATATTGCGACACTTTTGCTTTTCTGCCATCCTGCCCTTTTTGAGTCATGAAAATGTGACATGTCACGATATCGTGACACTTTTCTCTCTTGCACCTTCTCTTGTCTTTTGGTCGCAAAAATGCGACATGTCGCGATATCGCGACACTTCTCCTCCCTTGCGCCTTCTCTCGTCCTTGGGTTGCAAAAATGTGACATGTCGCAATATTGCGACACTTTTTCTCCTTTGCACCTTCTCTCATCCTTTGGTCGCAAAAATGTGACATGTGATATCGTGACACTTTTTCTCCTTTGCGCCTTCTCTTGTCCTTTGGTCGTGAAAATGCGACATGTCATGATATCGCGACACTTTTTCTCCTTTGCGCTTTCTCTCGTCCTTTGGTCGCGATAATGCGACATGTCGCGATATCGTGACATCTTTCCTTTTTGGCTCTTCTTTCTCCTTTTCAGTCGTGAAATTGTGACATGTCGCGATATCGCGACATCTTTCCTTTCTGCCTCCTCCTCGCCTCTCGGGTCACGAAATCACGACATGTCGCGATATCGTGACAACTTTGCTCTCTACTTTCTCTCTCTGTTTTGGGTCACGAAATCATGACATGTCGCGATATCATGACAGTTTCCTTCCTTGCTTTCTTTCTGCTCCTTCGGTCGCGATTTTGCGACATGTCACGAAATCGTGACATTTTCTTCTCTGGCCTTTCCTGTCTCTTTCGGTCGTGATTTTGCGACATGTCACGAAATCACAACATTTTTGCTCCGCACCTTTCCTGTCTTCTTTTTGTCACAATTTCGTGACATGTCACAAAATCATGATATTTTTGCTCCATGCCTTCTCTCTCCTTCTTGAGTCATGAAAACATGACATGTCACGATATCACGACACTTTTCTCTGTCGCGATATCGCGACATCAAGGCAAACACTTAGAAAAAATTTTGTTGATGCAAGATTGCTCTGCTGCCACCGGATGCTCCTGCATCACTAAGTGAGCTTGTTGAGTAGATTTGGACAGCTTCTAAGTGGACCTGTTGAGAAGATTTGAGCAGGTTCTGAGTGGACCTGTTGAGAAGATTTGAGCAGGTTCTAAGTGGACCTATTGAGAATATTTGGATAGATTTTGAGTGGACCTATTGAGCAGATTTGAGCATGTTCTGAGTGGATAGGTTGAGCAGATTTAAGCAGGTTCTGATTGGACCTGTTTAGAAAATTTAAGTAGGTTCTAAGTGGACCTGTTGAGCATATTTGAGAATGTTCTAAGTGACCCTATTGACAAAGCTTTGGAGGTGATAGAGAATAGAGGATAGATTCTCAGTGGATAGAGATCCAGCAGCTAGGACAATTGAAGACAGATCTTCTGAGTGAGAAGTCTTCAAGTGGAGACAGATCCACCAGTCAATGCAGTAGAGAGACAGAGTATTATAGAAGATCACTAGCCAGAGCTGAAGGTGAAAGAGTTTTTCTATGGAAGAGATACACAAACTTGAGATTTAAGGGATCAGCATCTCCTTTGGACAGAGGTCTATAAAAATTATAATTGGGAAGGATTCCCAAAGGATTATTTGAGAAATATTTTCTCTGTGGAGGTAGCCCACATTGGGTGAACCACGATAAAATTTGTGTCTCTATTATGTATGGTATTTTGTGCATTTCTTTAATTACTGCTATTGATACTGTTATTTATACACTACATAATATTGAATTGAAAAGAAAAATAAATAGTGGTCTTATATTGTTCACCCCCCTCTCAGTATAAGCTTGTGTTCTTTAATTGGTATCAGAGCGGGTTCCTTCAGAAGAGTTTGACAGCTTGAAGGAAAAGCGGTCTAAGAACACAATGGATCAAAAGGATCAAAAATATAGGTCTTTCAATAATGCAGTACCAGTCTTTGATGGAAGTGACTTCTTGTATTGGTGTGTTTTGATGAGATTTCACCTAATCACACTTGGCAATAAAGTTTGGGATGCAGTGGAATTTGGATATGATTCAGCAGCAAATCCTCTTACAGATAAGGAAGGTAAGCTTCTAATGCATGCAAATTCAAGAGCTATAAATACAATTATAAAAGGGTTGCATATATTAGAATCTATGAAGGTTATGGACTGTAAAACAATAAAAGATATGTGGGAACTATTGCATACCATATATGAAGGAGATAAAAGTGTTAGGAAAGCTAAGATCAAAAATCTCAAAGGAGAATTTGAGAACCTAAGAATGCGGGATGATGAAAATATTCATGACTATCTCAACAAGGTTGATGAACTTATACATGAGATAAAGGTCTTGGAATTAAGGTTGATGAATCTGATGCTTATGATAAGATATTGAGAACTCTTCCAAAAAGTTATAGTGAAAGTGTTTCTGCTATAGAAACATCAATTGATAGTGATTATTTGACAAGGAATTTTTTTCTTGGCATGCTTACTACTTTTCAGATAAGAACAAAAGATCATATTCCTCTGAAATAAGTTGCATTCAAAGTGGATAAAAATAAAAAGGGTAAGAAGACAGAATCAAGTAGTGAGTCTTCCAGTGATGAAGAAGCAAATTATGGCAGAAGAGATAAAGTTTCTAAAAGAACCGTAGATCTAAGATTTGTTAAGTGTTTTAACTGTGAAAAGTATGGAAATTATGCAACAGATTTCAAAGAGCCAAAGAGCAACAATGATGAATAAAAATAGGATCACAGGTATATGGAATCAAAAAAACACATGTACTAAAAGAAAAACAAAGATGTACAAAACATACAAGGGAAGAAGTTCTTACAAATTCAAAAGAGAAGCTACTATGCGGATAATGCAAGTAAGTACTCAAATGATAGTGATGCTAGTTTTTCATACAATGATAGAGATGAAGTCTTATTTATGGTTGAAGAGAAAGAACAAGTTAAGAGAAAGACTCCAGTTATTCTCAAGTGTTTTAGATGTGGTAGATTTGGACATCTTGAAGATGATTGCACAAGGGATGGTTATAGTTTCAGTGATGATGATTTTGAAGATGCACCGGATAGACCAGATGAAAATCTTCTAATGGCATTAGAAGATGAAATGAGTGATCCCCTAGAAGATAATCCAAAAGAAAGAAATTATATGGACAAAGGCAAACAAATAGAGGATTATTCAGTAGATAATGGCTATGATCTCAAGGGATAACTTATCTATGCCCTTGACACAGTAAAGAAGGTAAGAAAGCAACACTCTAAGCTTGAAATTCAGTTTCAAGAATGTGATGAAGAAAGATTATTGTTCATAGAGGATTTAGAAAAGTCAAAGGCTAAGGCAAGCAAGTTCAAGGATAAGATAGAAGCAAAGATCTTGGAATGTGAAAAGTTAACATAATAAGTGGCCCTAATAAAGAAATATTTAGAGGATTCCAAGAATAAGCTATACAAGTATGTAAACAGTGCAAAAAGTGTGGATAAAATAGTCAAGATACAAAGAAGAACAACAAACAAGACAGGTATTGGTTCTAAATCGGTTCAAAAGAAATGGAAAAAAGAGTCTACTTCAAGTCTCGAAGAAGAAGGAACTTTAGAAGAAGATACTTCAGAAGAAGACAGTGTAAGTGGGAATGAGACATCAGAGGATGAGTTGGACAACAAAGAGTTCAACAAAGATAGGAACAATGCACAGAGAAGATACAAATGGAACAACAATCAGAACAGGAGACCAATGAGGTCAAGACAAAGAAGCTTCAATAGAAGATATTTTTCCTGTCACAGGTTTGGGCACATGGCTTCATAGTGCAGGAAACATGAAATACAGGAATATGGAAAATGACAACTTTTATAAGGGTATTGCTACTCATGTAATGAGTTTGGTCACAAGGCAATGAATTGCAAGATTCATGATATAAGAGGATATGGCTTTACTAGGAGAAACCCTAAGATAGTTGCATCTCCAAGGAATAATAACATTAAGTGTTATAAGTGCAATAATGATGGTCACATAGCAAGATGGTGTAGCTCAAATATTCCATAAATAGGTATGAACAAGAATAGGAATATGGACAAGAACAGAGGTCGAAACAAGAATAGGAACAAGAATGAGAATACAAACGGGAACAAGAACAAGGATGAGAACAAGAACAGGAACAAGAATGGGAACATTGATGAGAAAAAGAATAGAATTAGGAATAGAAGTGATGACAGAAACAGGTATGATGACTTGGAAAGGAACAATCAAAGGATTCAAAAAACTCATAAAATAAGGGAGAAAGATAAAGGTAAATAACAGTACTTTCAGGGAGTAGAAATACTCCCACCCTAGAATTAACCACCTCATGTGGAGGTGGGGGAGGGGCTAAGCTAAGAGGCTCATTCTTATCCCCGTGCCCCAAAGGTGACCCTTTGCCATTTATGTCAAAGGGGGAGATATTTGTGCATATGCGGAAGAGATTTGATATGGGGAGAGATTTGATATTTGAGAGAGCATTGAGCCAGGGGGAGCAAAGTCCCAAGGGGAGCAAAAAGAAGGTCAAGTTTCAGTAAAAGGATATGAGTTACCATCAATGACAAAGGGAGATATTGTTGGACATTTTGAGTCCTCTAAGTCAAAGTTGTCATTGATGTCACCTGATAGAGTTATCACTCATATCAAGGAATTCGACAAGAAATAAAGTCATCCAAGGTTGTCACTATCATCCAAGAAAAAGCTTCAATAGTGCAAAAGTGAAAGGAAAAAGGCTCCATAATATTTTAATATTATTGGGAGCACAGGTTAAGCGATTGGTTCATAAAAGCTCAAGATGGGTTATTGCCAAGGTTAAAAAGGAGGTTTAATAATTATTTATAAATTATTTAAATTCACAAGGAATTTAAATTTTATAAATAATATTCGTTACACCAAGTTTGTGCATTAAGACAAGGATCGAAGGTTTAATTAAACTAAAACATAAGGTTGGTCTAATTTAATTTATAAAATTTAAATTTAATTTAAAATTTAAATATATTATAAATTAATCAACCAAGTCGACATCGAATTAAATTGATGCGTCAACGTTATTGCATGGAAGACAAAGGCATTATATATAATGCCCTAAAATGCATTAATCAATTTTATCCTTGCTAATTCAATTGGAGTGCATGCGAATTAAGGCTCGTGTTTTAAAAGACTTTATGAATTATGAAAGCATTGAAGCAGGGAATGTTTGACTTGTGGAGCACATAGGCCAACTTGGCCTAGTAGTGCGTTGGCTTGGCGAGACACAGGAGGTCTCGTGTTTGATTTGCTTGGAGGTTGCTTGAAAGGTAAAAGCACTCGAAGCACATTTTTATTATTTCGAAAGGCGTAGTTTCATGAGGTTTTTGATGCAGTTCATGCCTTCTTAGGCACGTGTGGGCATGTGGCCCAACGACGAATTGGTCATGGTTAATGCATTGGGAAGGAAGACGTCAGCGGATCGAATCCCTCCGAGAGGCAAGGCAAGTTAATTTTTATATTTAAATTTTTATTAAACAGCCTTAAGGGAGAAATAAGGGTTATGTTATGCCCTAGAAAATTGAGATATTTTTTATGGTTTTATTTTTGTAAGGGTAGTATATTATATATCGTTGGAAAGAATTTTCAAAGGCTATTTGATTAAATTGCTTAGAAGGAGAAATAAGGTGTGTGTAAAGAGATATGTCTATTTTTGTAAAGAGGTTCAAAAGTGAGTTTGATTTATTCTTTGTCAAAGGGGATTATTTCTTTCATGAGAGGACATGGTGAATTTTATTGAGTAGGAGTAATAAGGTGTTATTGGGATATTATTTTTATTGTTGTGATATTGCTCAAGTCCTCTAACCTCTTTGTGATTGAAAATCAAATATTTGAAAATGTGTTGAGTTTGATAGATTTTGTGGACAACTCCTTGGCATCAAAAAGGTATGGATAATATTCTCCATTGACTTGATTGGGTGATTGATTTCTGAAAATATCATTGGAGAGAAAAATATTGATTGTGGTTTCCTTTTCAAAAGTGGTTGGTTTAATGCTTCAAGGTTTTCTAGATTGAGAGTTTTCATTCAACTTTGTTTTATAAGCATTGTTGTTGAAGCTAATTGGTTATGCAAAGAACTTAAACTTGAGTTAGAAAAGAACATGAGTATCATTGTTATGTGAGATTTGTGGTTGAGCATTGTTGGAAACATTTTGAGTTGGTTGATACATGCTTGGACTAGGGTTTGTGAGAAAGGGTTATTCCTTGAGGTGATTGGTTGAGTAGAGTTGATTAAGCTTAGTCAAGTGGATGCATGTGGTTGTTCAAGTTCAATGAAACAAACTATTCTATATTCTGATTTGAGTTGAGATTGAGCTTGAGTATAGAACATATTGAGTCTTTAACAATTCTCTTTATGCTTCTATGAGATTGAGGTTTGAAAATATAACATATTGAGTCTCTCACAATTCTCTTTATGCTTCTATGAGATTGATTTGAGTTGAGATTAATCTTTGAGAATAGAACATATTGAGTCTCTAATAATTCTCTTTATGCTTCTATGAGATTGAGTTGAGAAAGTGATTAAGCATTGAGTGTAGAACATATTGAGTCTAACAATTCTCTTTATGATTCTATGAGATTGAACAAGTTCTGTGGACTTGTTAAGCTGATTTGAGGCAAGTATTTGAGAAGGATTGTGGACTGATTTTGTGTAAGCTTTGTGGAAGCTTGCAATGTAGATTTTAGCAAGTCCTAGAGAGGACTTGTTGAGAAGATTAGGACAAGTTCTGAGTGAGCTTGTTGAGCAGATTTAAACAACTTCTAAGTGAGCTTGTTGAGTATATTTGGATAATTTTTGAGTGAGCTTGTTGAGCATATTTGTACAGGTTCTGTGTGGACCTGTTGAGAAGATTTGAGTAGGTTCTGAGTGGACCTGTTGATCATATTTGAGCAGGTTCTGAGTGGACCTATTGAGAAGATTTGGATAGGTTTTGAGTGGACTTGTTGAGAAAATTTGAGCAGGTTCTGAGTGGACCTATTGAGTAGATTTGAGAAAGTTCTAAGTGGACCTATTGAGTAGATTTGAGAAGGTTCTAAGTGAACCTATTGATAGATCTTTGGAGGTGATAGATTATAGAGGACAAAGTCTTAGTGGATAGAGATCTAGTAGCCAGGACAATTGAAGACAGATCTTCTAAGTGAGGAGTCTTCAAGTGGAGACAGATCCACTAGTCAATGCAGCAGAGAAACTAAGTCTTCTAGAAGATCATTAGCCAGAGTTGAAGGGGAAAGAGTTCTCCTGTGGAAGAGATCCATGAACTTGAGATTTAGAGGATCAACATCTCCTTTGGATAGAGGTTTGTAAACATTGTAATTGGTAAGGATTCCCAAAATATTATTTGAGAAATATTTAAAAGAAATATTTTCTCTGTGGAGGTAGCCCACATTGGGTGAACCATGTTAAAATCTTTGTCTCTATTGTGTATGGTGTTTTGTGCATTGCTTTGATTACTGCTATTGATATTGCTCTATACACTACATAATATTGAATTGAAAAGAAAAGTAAAAAGTTGTATTATACTGTTCACCCCCCCTCTCATTATAAGCTTTTGTTCTTCATTTACATAACATTTCCCACTACAAGACAACCAACTTATGACTTATGACTTTACTAACATACATGACTTAATATTATATTATTATGTACAATATTACATTACCACTTTATAACATTATTAAATATATGTATGCACATTTTGTCAAACACTTTGCATACAACTACAAAATAACATAAAATACCAAAACTTATTCACCAAATGCAAACATATCAATTTGCTTGTCTACAGGGCAGTGTTGATTTTTTCAAGTCGCAAAAAACGAAATTGCAAATATCTGTCAGCTAGGATTCTGGTGATGGGAGGAGCAATGAAAGGTTAGGACTTCAATGAGGCAAGACATTCAATCTACGTGTACAATTTTTTTAGCTAAGTTTATTTTTCTCTTCTTTATCTTAGAAATTTTGCATGCAAATTATTATAATTTTTTATCAAATATTATATTCGCTATAGGATAGTCTAGTACATTTCAATATATTTTGAGTTTTTTTTTCTTTACCATGGACCAATTTATAGCTAAATCCTTATAATCATCTCTAGTGGTAGAGGTTAGTGAGCACACCACAAAGGATCAATCCTTGTTGCTCCAAGATAGGGCATTTTTTGGTAAATTTAATGGGTATTGGCCAGGGGCTTCAACCATGAGAAAATGGATTGATAGGAGTTGGAAGTCTCCAGTATTGATTCTATCCTTTCTTCCCAATGGTTTCTTCCTAGCCATTTTTTGTTCTAGGTAAGAAAGAGATAGAATCCTAAAATGAGGTCCTTGGTTTATGGGAAGAGCAAGACTCTTCCTTACCCGTTGGTATGAAGACTTTTTACCTAAAAATGTAAATCTATCCCTAGTACTAGTTTGGGTTAGGATGTATGGGTTGCCCGTTGAACTTTGGGAAATAGATACCTTCAAGGCAATAGGCAACATTCTAGGAGGATTCCTTAAGATTCCAAATACTACAAATGATGGATTCTTGGCTATTTATGGTCGAATTTTGGTCATGATTGATATAAGTAAAGCTTTACCATAATCAATCATTCTTAAGTATATGGATAAGATGTGAATCCAAACCATATATTATGAAAACATATCTTTTAGATGTAGAATATGTCATGAGGTGGGGCATATTGAGATATCATGCCCTAAGAAGAGCCCAACATAATCATATGTAGAAAACCGCAAGAGAAACTTACAAATGGATATAGATGAAGATGGTTTTCAATTTCCAAAAAAAATATCTAGAAAAATGAAATCAAATAAACAATGGAGACCAGTAAGGATATTGGAAAAAATACCAACTCTTTTGCGGCTTTAGCCTATGAAAAAATTAGATCAAAACTTAGAGGACGCAGTACAACATGTTCAACATATTAACAAGTAATTATCTATTCAATATGATCTTGATTTAGGGACAAACATTCTCGATGAACCTAAGGAATGTGTCTCATCATATTTTGAAGACTCTCATGATGTACCATGCACCATTCAAGAGAAGAAAATTAGTAAATAAAATGCAATGTCAATTGTTAATATCTCTACAATTAAAAAGGAAATACCAAAAAATGAGCAAGACAAGTCAAAAGCTTTTGTAGTAGAGCCAAGAGAGGATAAATATGATGAAAAACAAAGTTGTGAAATAATATTGAGGAATAGAATAATAATACCTACTCCTGATACAAGCAAGGCAAAAAGCGAAAAACCCTCAAATTATCAAACGAGATCTAGGGAAGCAAGAGCAAACATAGAGAAAGGAATACAAACTAAGTTAGTTGAACTTATATTTACCAAACAACAAAATGATATTGGTAATTCGCAAGTGGAGCCAATAGCTATTAATGAGACATGATTATCATCTCATGGAATATAAAAGGTGATAATGCTCCATTTGAATGACAGTTTGCCCTACATCTTGTCTATGCATTTATTGTGCATGTTTTGTTAGATGGCCCTTCATCTGCATAAACAAACAAACCTACTACATCTTCACCTACTTCTTTGGCTGCATTTCATTACTCTCATTGCACATCCTCCCAAGGGTTTTGCTTCTCATAACTCCATGTCACCAGGTTCGACACAATTTCGTACAAGCAACATCACCATAATGTAGAAATAAAATTTAACATGCTCAAACACAATTCCATTTCTACTTAAATAATTTTATAGTTGTGCAATCATTAGTAATAACAATACACAGAACAATGTACACAAACATCAATAGCAACAACAATAGCATATGATAAATAAATCAACTAATTTGTATTAACAATAACATTTACAATTATAGCATTACATCCTGCAATTTGTAAACCCTATGCAGAATACACTTCATGACTACATACAAGACCTAACTGCATCATGCCCTATGGACATACATACCAATATTATCTCCTTACGTACCTCTGTTTATCGAATAAGGAGAGGGGCTTATTTATACACCCAAGAAATAGTTACACCCTCCAACTACCTAACAAATCATCATTTTTCTAAATTATATTTCACTTGCATTTGCATTTACTGTTGGACATTTTGAGTCCTCTAAGTCAAAGTTGTCATTGATGTCACCTGATAGAGTTATCACTCATATCAAGGAATTCGGCAAGAAATAAAGTCATCCAAGGTTGTCACTATCATCCAAGAAAAAGCTTCAACAGTGCAAAAGTGAAAGGAAAAAGGCTCCATAATATTTTAATATTATTGGGAGCACAGGTTAAGCGATTGGTTCATAAAAACCCAAGATGGGTTATTGCCAAGGTTAAAAAGGAGGTTTAATAATTATTTATAAATTATTTAAATTCACAAGGAATTTAAATTTTATAAATAATATTCGTTACACCAAGGTTGTGCATTAAGACAAGGCTCCAAGGTTTAATTAAACTAAAACCTAAGGTTGGTCTAATTTAATTTATAATATTTAAATTTAAATTTAAATATAATATATATAAATTAATCAACCAAGCCGACGTCGAATTAAATCGATGCACCGACGTGATTGCATGGAAGACAAAGGCATTATATATAATGCCCTAAAAGGCATTAATCAATTTTATCCTTGCTAATTCGTTTGGAGTGCATGCGAATTAAGGCTCGTGTTTTAAAAGACTTTACGAATTGCGAAAGGGTTGAAGCAGGGAACGTTTGACTTGTGGAGCACATAGGCCAGCTTGGCCTAGCGGTGCGTTGGCTTGGCGAGACATAGGAGGTCCCACGTTCGATTCGCTTGGAGGTTGCTTGCAAGGTCAAAGCGCTCGAAGCACGTTTTGATTATTTTGAAAGGCGTAGTTTCGTGAGGTTGTTGATGCAGTTCATGCCTTCTTAGGCACGTGTGGGCGCGTGGCCCAATGATGGCTTGGCCGCGGTTAAGGCATTGGGAAGGAAGACGTCGAGGGATCGAATCCCTCCGAGAGGCAAGGCAAGTTAATTTTTATATTTTAATTTTTATTAAATAGCCTTAAGGGAGAAATAAGGGTTATGCTATGCCCTAGAAAATTGAGAGATTTTTTATGGTTTTATTTTTGGAAGGGTAGCATATTATATATCGTTGGAAAGCATTTTTCAAGGGCTATTTGATTAACTTGCTTAGAAGGAGAAATAAGGTGTGTGTAAAGAGATATTTCTATTTTTGTAAAGGGGTTCAAAAGTGAGTTTGATTTATTCTTTTTCAAAGGGGATTATTTCTTTCATGAGAGGACATGGTGAATTTTATTGAGTAGGAGTAATAAGGTGTTATTGGGATATTATTTTTATTGTTGTGATATTACTCAAGTCCTCTAACCTCTTTGTGATTGAAAAGGAAATATTTGAAAGTGTGTTGAGTTTGACAGATTTTATGGACAACTCCTTGGCATCAAAAAGGTATGGGCAATATTCTCCATTGACTTGATTGGGTGATTGATTTCTGAAAATATCATTGGAGAGAAAAGGATTGATTGTGGTTTCCTTTTCGAAAGTGGTTGGTTTAATGCTTCAAGGTTTTCTGGATTGAGAGTTGTGATTAAACTTTGTTTTATAAGCATTGTTGTTGAAGCCAATTGGTTATGCAAAGAACTTGAACTTGAGTTAGAAAAGAACATGAGTATCATTGTTATGTGAGATTTGTGGTTGAGCATTGTTGGAAATATTTTGAGTTGGTTGATACATGCTTGGACTAGGGTTTGTGAGAAAGGGTTGTTCCTTGAGGTGATTGGTTGAGTAGAGTTGATTAAGCCTAGTCAAGTGGATGCATGTGGTTGTTCAAGTTCCATGAAACAAACTATTCTATATTCTGATTTGAGTTGAGATTGAGCTTTGAGAATAGAACATATTGAGTCTCTAAAAATTCTCTTTATGCTTCTATGAGATTGATTTGAGTTGAGATTGAGCTTTGAGAATAGAACATATTGAGTCTCTAACAATTCTCTTTATGCTTCTATGAGATTGATTTGAGTTGAGATTGAGCTTTGAGAATAGAACATATTGAGTCTCTAACAATTATCTTTATGCTTCTATGAGATTGAGTTGAGAAAGTGATTAAGCATTGAGTGTAGAACATATTGAGTCTCTAACAATTCTCTTTATGATTCTATGAGATTGAACAAGTTCTGTGTGGACTTGTTAAGCTGATTTGAGGCAAGTCTTTGAGAAGGCTTGTGGACTGATTTTGTGTAAGCTTTGTGGAAGCTTGCAATGCAGATTTGAGCAAGTCCTAGAGAGGACTTGTTGAGAGATTTGGACAAGTTCTGAGTGAGCTTGTTGAGCAGATTTGGACAAGTTTTGAGTGAGCTTGTTGAGTAGATTTGAGATAGGTTCTGAGTGGACCTGTTGAGAGATTTGAGAGGTTCTGAGTGGACCTGTTGAGTATATTTGAGCAGGTTTTGAGTGGATCTATTGAGAGATTTGAGTTGGACCTATTGAGCAGATTTGAGTAGGTTAGAGTGGACCTATTGAGAAGATTTGAGCAGGTTCTGAGTGGACCTATTGAGAAGATTTGAGCAGGTTCTGAGTGGACCTATTGAGCAGATTTGAGAAGGTTCTGAGTGAACCTATTGATAGAGCTTTGGAGGTGATAGAGTATAGAGGACAGAGTCTCAGTGGATAGAGATCCAACAACCAAGACAATTGAAGATAGATCTTCTGAGTGAGGAGTCTTCAAGTGGAGAGAGATCCACCAGTCAGTGCAACAGAGAGACAAAGTCTTCTAGAAGATCACTAGCCAGAGCTGAAGGGGAAAGAGTTCTCCTATGGAAGAGATCCATGAACTTGAGATTTAGGGGATCAACATCTCCTTTGGATAGAGGTCCATAAACATTGTAATTGGGAAGGATTCCCAAAGTATTATTTGAGAAATATTTAGAAGAAATATTTTCTCTGTGGAGGTAGCCCACATTGGGTGAACCACGTTAAAATCTGTGTCTCTATTGTGTATGGTGTTTTGTGCATTGCTTTGATTACTGCTATTGATACTGCTATCTATACACTACATAATATTGAATTGAAAAGAAAAGTAAAAAGTGGTCTTATACTTGTTCACCCCCCCTCTAGTATAAGCTTGTGTTCTTCAATTGGTATCAGAGTGGGTTCCTTCAGAAGAGTTTGACATACTTGAAGGAAAAGTGGTCTAAGAACACAATGGATCAAAAGGATCAAAAATATGGGTCCTTCAATAATGCAGTACCAGTATTTGATGGAAGTGACTTCTTGTATTGGTGTGTGCTGATGAGATTTCACCTGATGGCACTTGGCAATGAAGTTTGGGATGCAATGGAATTTGGATATGATTCAATAGCCAATCCTCCTACAGATAAGGAAGGTAAGCTTCTAATGCATGCAAATTCAAGAGCTATGAATGCAATTATAAAAGGGTTACATAGATCAGAATCTATGAAGGTTATGGATTGTAAAACAACAAAAGATATGTGGGAACTATTGCATACCATATATGAAGGAGATAAAGGTGTCAAGAAAGCTAAAATCAGAAATCTCAAAGGAGAGTTTGAAAATTTAAGAATGCGGGATGATGAAAACATTCATGACTATCTCAATAAGATTGATGAACTTGTACATGAGATGAGAGGTCTTGGAATGAAGGTTGATGAGTCTGATGCTTGTGATAAGATCTTGAGAACTCTTCCAAAAAGGTATAGTGAAAAGGTTTCTGCTATAGAAACATCAATTGATAGTGATTCTTTGACAAGGAATTCTTTGCTTGGCATGCTTACTACTTTTGAGATAAGAACAAAAGATCCTATTCCTCTGAAAGAAGTTGCATTCAAAGTGGACAAAAATAAAAAGGGTAAGAAGATAGAATCAAGCAGTGAGTCTTCTAGTGATGAAGAAGCAAATTATGGTAGAAGAGATAAAGGTTCCAAAAGACCCATAGATCTAAGATCTGTTAAGTGTTTCAATTATGGAAAGTATGGACATTATGCAACAGAGTGCAAAGAGCCAAAGAGCAACAATGATGAAGAAAAATAGGATCACAGGTACAGGGAATCATAAAGACACAGGTACTAGAAGAAAAGCAAGGATGGACAAAATAGACAAGGGAAGAAGTTCTTCCAAAGGCAAAAGAGAAGCTACTATGCGGATAATGCAAGTAAGTACTCAATTGATAGTGATGCTAGTTTTTCAGACAATGATAGAGATGAAGTCCTATTTATGGTTGAAGAGAAAGAACCAGTTAAGAGAAAGACTCCAGTTATTCTCAAGTGTTTTAGATGTGGTAGATTTGGACATCTTGAAGATGATTGCACAAGGGATGGTTATAGTTTCAGTGATGATGATTTTGAAGATGCACTTGATAGACCAGATGAAAATCTTCTAATGGCATTAGAAGATGAAGTGAGTGATCCTATAGAAGACAAGCCAAAAGAAAGAAATGATATGGACAAAGGTAAACAAATAGAGGATTATTCAGTAGAGAATGGCTATGATCTCAAGGGAGAACTTATCTATGCCCTTGACATAAGTAAAGAAGGTAAGAAAGCAACACTCTAAGCTTGAAAGTCAGTTTCAAGAATGTGATGAAGAAAGATTATTGCTCATAGAGGATTTAGAAAAGTCAAAGGCTAAGGCAAGCAAGTTCAAGGATAAGTTAGAAGCAAAGATTTTGGAATGTGAAAATTTAACACAAGAAGTGGCACTACTAAAGGAAGATTTAGAGGATTCCAAGAATAAGCTATACAAGTATGTAAATAATGCAAAGAGTGTGGATAAAATAGTCAAGATACAAAGAAGAGCAACAAACAAGATAGGTCTTGGTTCTAAATAGGTTCAAAAGAAATGGGAAGAAGAGTCTACTTCAAGTCTCGAAGAAGAAGAAACTTTAGAAGAAGATAATGTAAGTGGGAGTGAGACATCAGAGGATGAGTTGGACAACAAAGAGTTCAACAAAGATAGGAACAATGCACAGAGAAGATACAGATGGAACAACAATCAGAATAGGAGACCAATGAGGTCAAGACAAGGAAGCTTCAATGGAAGATGTTTTTCATGTCACAGGTTTGGGCACATGGCTTCACAGTGCAGGACACATGAAAGATAGGAATATGGAAAAGGATAACTTTTCCAAGGGTATTGCTACTCATGTAATGAGTTTGGTCACAAGGCAATGAATTGCAAGATTCATGATAGAAGAGGATATGGCTTTACTAGGAGAAATCCTAAGATAGTTGCACCTCCAAGGAATAATAACATTAAGTGTTATAAGTGCAATAATGATGGTCACATAGCAAGATGGTGTAGAGAAAATATTCCAGAAATAGGCATGAACAGGAATAGGAATATGAACATGAACAGAGGCAATAGGAATAGGAACAAGGATGAGAATAGGAATAGGAACAAGAACAAGGATGAGAATAGAATAGGAACAGGAACATGGATGAGAACAAGAACAAAAATAGGAACATAAGTGATGATAGGAACATGGATGATGACTTGGAAAGAAACAGTCAGAGGATTCAAAAAACTCAGAAAAGAAGAGAGAAAGATAAAGGTAAAGAACAGTGCTTTCGGGGAGTAGAAATACTCCCACCCTAGAATTAACCACCTCATGTGGAGGTGGGGGAGGGGCTAAGCTAAGAGGCTCATTCTTAGCCCCATGCCCCAAAGGTGACCCTTTGCCATTGATGTCAAAGGGGGAGAGATTTGTGTATATTGGGGAAGAGATTTGATATGGGGAGAGATTTGATATTTGAGAGAGCATTGAGCCAGGGGAGCAAAGTCCGGGGAGCAAAAAGAAGGTCAGGTTTCAGTAAAAGGATATGGGTTGCCATCAATGACAAAGGGGGAGATTGTTGGACATTTTGAGTCCTCTAAGTCAAAGTTGTCATTGATGTCACCTGATAGAGTTATCACTCATATCAAGGAATTCGACAAGAAATAAAGTCATCCAAGGTTGTCACTATCATCCAAGAAAAAGCTTCAACAGTGCAAAAGTGAAAGGAAAAAGGCTCCATAATATTTTAATATTATTGGGAGCATAGGTTAAGCGATTGGTTCATAAAAACCCAAGATGGGTTATTGCAAAGGTTAAAAAGGAGGTTTAATAATTATTTATAAATTATTTAAATTCACAAGGAATTTAAATTTTATAAATAATATTCGTTACACCAAGGTTGTGCATTAAGACAAGGCTCCAAGGTTTAATTAAACTAAAACCTAAGGTTGGTCTAATTTAATTTATAATATTTAAATTTAAATTTAAATTTAAATATATTATAAATTAATCAACCAAGCCGACGTCGAATTAAATCGATGCACCGACGTGATTGCATGGAAGACAAAGGCATTATATATAATGCCCTAAAAGGCATTAATCAATTTTATCCTTGCTAATTCGTTTGGAGTGCATGCGAATTAAGGCTCGTGTTTTAAAAGACTTGACGATTTACGAAAGGGTTGAAGCAGGGAACGTTTGACTTGTGGAGCACATAGGCCAGCTTGGCCTAGCGGTGCATTGGCTTGGCGAGACATAGGAGGTCCCACGTTCGATTCGCTTGGAGGTTGCTTGCAAGGTCAAAGCGCTCGAAGCACGTTTTGATTATTTTGAAAGGCGCAGTTTCATGAGGTTGTTGATGCAGTTCGTGCCTTCTTAGGCACGTGTGGGCGCGTGGCCCAATGATGGCTTGGCCATGGTTAAGGCATTGGGAAGGAAGACGTCGGGGGATCGAATCCCTCCGAGAGGCAAGGCAAGTTAATTTTTATATTTTAATTTTTATTAAATAGCCTTAAGGGAGAAATAAGGGTTATGCTATGCCCTAGAAAATTGAGAGATTTTTGATGGTTTTATTTTTGGAAGGGTAGCATATTATATATCGTTGGAAAGCATTTTTCAAGGGCTATTTGATTAACTTGCTTAGAAGGAGAAATAAGGTGTGTGTAAAGAGATATTTCTATTTTTGTAAAGGGGTTCAAAAGTGAGTTTGATTTATTCTTTTTCAAAGGGGATTATTTCTTTCATGAGAGGACATGGTGAATTTTATTGAGTAGGAGTAATAAGGTGTTATTGGGATATTATTTTTATTGTTGTGATATTACTCAAGTCCTCTAACCTCTTTGTGATTGAAAAGGAAATATTTGAAAGTGTGTTGAGTTTGACAGATTTTGTGGACAACTCCTTGGCATCAAAAAGGTATGGGCAATATTCTCCATTGACTTGATTGGGTGATTGATTTCTGAAAATATCATTGGAGAGAAAAGGATTGATTGTGGTTTCCTTTTTAAAAGTGGTTGGTTTAATGCTTCAAGGTTTTCTGGATTGAGAGTTGTGATTAAACTTTGTTTTATAAGCATTGTTGTTGAAGCCAATTGGTTATGCAAAGAACTTGAACTTGAGTTAGAAAAGAACATGAGTATCATTGTTATGTGAGATTTGTGGTTGAGCATTGTTGGAAATATTTTGAGTTGGTTGATACATGCTTGGACTAGGGTTTGTGAGAAAGGGTTGTTCCTTGAGGTGATTGGTTGAGTAGAGTTGATTAAGCCTAGTCAAGTGGATGCATGTGGTTGTTCAAGTTCCATGAAACAAACTATTCTATATTCTGATTGAGTTGAGATTGAGCTTTGAGTATAGAACATATTGAGTCTCTAAAAATTCTCTTTATGCTTCTATGAGATTGATTTGAGTTGAGATTGAGCTTTGAGAATAGAACATATTGAGTCTCTAACAATTCTCTTTATGCTTCTATGAGATTGATTTGAGTTGAGATTGAGCTTTGAGAATAGAACATATTGAGTCTCTAACAATTCTCTTTATGCTTCTATGAGATTGAGTTGAGAAAGTGATTAAGCATTGAGTGTAGAACATATTGAGTCTCTAACAATTCTCTTTATGATTCTATGAGATTGAACAAGTTCTGTGTGGACTTGTTAAGCTGATTTGAGGTAAGTCTTTGAGAAGGCTTGTGGACTGATTTTGTGTAAGCTTTGTGGAAGCTTGCAATGCAGATTTGAGCAAGTCCTAGAGAGGACTTGTTGAGCATATTTGGACAAGTTCTGAGTGAGCTTGTTGAGATATTTGGACAAGTTTTGAGTGGACTTGTTGAGTAGATTTGAGTAGGTTTTGAGTGGACCTATTGAGCATATTTGAGCAAGTTCTGAGTGGACCTATTGAGTATATTTGAGCAGGTTTTGTTGGACTGAGAGTTTCGAGTGGACCTGTTGAGAGATTTGAGTAGGTTATGAGTGGACCTGTTGAGCATATTTGAGAAGGTTCTGAGTGAACCTATTGATAGAGCTTTGGAGGTGATAGAGTATAGAGGACAGAGTCTCAGTGGATAGAGATCCAATAGCCAGGACAATTGAAGATAGATCTTCTGAGTGAGGAGTCTTCAAGTGGAGAGAGATCCACCAGTCAGTGCAGTAGAGAGACAAAGTCTTCTAGAAGATCACTAGCCAGAGCTGAAGGGGAAAGAGTTCTCCTATGGAAGAGATCCACGAACTTGAGATTTAGGGGATCAACATCTCCTTTGGACAGAGGTCCATAAACATTGTAATTGGGAAGGATTCCCAAAGGATTATTTGAGAAATATTTAGAAGAAATATTTTCTCTATGGAGGTAGCCCACATTGGGTGAACCACGTTAAAATATGTGTCTCTATTGTGTATGGTGTTTTGTGCATTGCTTTGATTACTGCTATTGATACTGCTATCTATACACTGCATAATATTGAATTGAAAAGAAAAGTAAAAAGTGGTCTTATACTGTTCACCCCCCTCTCAGTATAAGCTTGTGTTCTTCATTTACATAACATTTCCCACTACAAGACAACCAACTTATGACTTATGACTTTACTAACATACATGACTTAATATTATATTATTATGTACAATATTACATTACCACTTTATAACATTATTAAATATATGTATGCACATTTTGTCAAACACTTTGCATACAACCACAAAATAACACAAAATACCAAAAAAAATTCACCAAATGCAAACATATCAATTTGCTTGTCTATAGGGTAGTGTTGATTTTTTCAAGTCACGAAAAACGAAATTACAAATATCTGTCAGCTAAGGTTCTGGTGATGGGAGGAGCAATGAAAGGTTAGGACTTCAATGAGGCAAGACATTCAATCTAAAAGAATTTTTTCAGCTAAGTTTATTTTTCTCTTCTTTATCTTAGAAATTTTGCATGCAAATTATTATAATTTTTTATCAAATATTATATTCGCTTTAGGATATTCTAGTACATTTCAGTAGATTTTGAGTTTTTGTTTCTTTACCATGGACCAATTTATAGTTAAATCCTTATAATCATCTCTAGTGGTAGAGGTTAGTGAGTGCACCACAAAGGATCGATCCTTGTTGCTCCAAGATAGGGCATTTTTTGGTAAATTTAATGGGTATTGGCTAGGGGCTTCAACCATGAGAAAATGGATTGATAGCGGTTGGAAGTCTCTAGGATTGATTCTATCCTTTTTTCCCAAAGGTTTCTTCCTAGCCATTTTTTGTTCTAGGTAAGAAAGAGATAGTATCCTAAAAGGAGGTTCTTGGTTTATGGGAAGAGCAAGACTCTTCATTACCCGTTGGTATGAAGACTTTTTACCTAAAAATGTAAATCTATCCCTAGTACTAGTTTGGGTTAGGATGTATGTGTTGCCCATTGAAATTTGGGAAATAGATACCTTCAAGGCAATAGACAACATTCTAGGAGGATTCCTTGAGATTCCAAATACTACAAATGATGGATTCTTGGCTATTTATGGTCAAATTTTGGTCATGATTGATATAAGTAAATTTTTACCATAATCAATCATTCGTAAGTATATGGATAAGATGTGGACCCAAACCATAGATTATGAAAACATGTCTTTTAGATGTAGAAGATGTCATAAGGTGGGGCATATTGAGAGATCATGCCCTAAGAAGAGCCCAACATAATCATATGTAGAAAACCGCAAGAGAAACTTACAAATGGATATAGATGAAGATGGTTTTCAATTTCCAAAAAAAAGATCTAGAAAAATGAAATCAAATAAACAATGGAGACCAGTAAGGATATTGGAAGAAATACCATCTCTTTTACGACTTTAGCCTAAGAAAAAAAGTAGATCAAAACTTAGAGGACATAGTACAACAGGTTCAACATATTAACAAGTAATTGTCTATTCAATGTGATCTTGATTTAAGGACAAACATTCTCGATGAACCTAAGGAATGTGTCTCATCATATTTTGAAGACTCTCATGATGTACCATGCACCATTCAAGAGAAGAAAATTAGTAAAGAAAATGCAATGTCAATTGTTAATATTTCTACCATTAATAAGGAAATACCAAAAAATGAGCAAGACAAGTCAAAAGCTTTTGTAGTAGAGCCAAGAGAGGATAAATATGATGAAAAACAAAGTTGTGAAAGAATATTGAGGAATAGAATAATAAGACCTACTCCTGATACAAGCAAGGCAAAAAGTGAAAAACCCTCAAATTATCAAACGAGATTTAGGGAAGCAAGAGCAAACGTAGAGAAAGGAACACAAACTAAGTTAGTTGAACTTCTCTTTACCAAACAACAAAATTATATTGGTAATTCGCAAGTGGAGCCAATAGCTCTTAATGAGACATGATTATCATCTCATGGAATATAAAAGGTGCTAATGCCCCATCAAATCAAAGGTGTATTAGGGACTTGTATTTAAGTAATAAGCCTAATATTATTTTTATCTAGGAAACTAAAATATTAAAATAAGTTTCAAAAACTATGAAAGCAGTTTGGATGAGATGTGAATGGGATGCTATGGATTTTGAAGGAGTTGACAAGGGGAATTCTAACTTGTTGGAATCCTACTAGAACCTCCTATGTAACCATCTATAAAACTAGGCATTGAATAGCCTCTTTAGTCACATGCTACTTTGCAGATATTTGTTTCATCCTTGTCAATGTTTATGGACCTACAACTCAATCAGGTAGATTAGAATTTTGGAGTGGAATTGAATACTTTTTGAGAAGTAAATACTAAGAAACCCAATTCATGATCATAGGAGGTTTTAATGCCATAACCAAGTTGTATGAAAAAATTGAGGGAATTAGAAAATTAACCCAAAGTATAAGCGATTTCTTAGCTTGTATTCAAAACAATAATCTATGGGAGGTTGAGTTTGAAAAAGACAACTATACATGGACCAACAACAGGAGAGGCTAGAACCTAATAGCAAAAAAAATAGACAAATTCATACTCTCATATCATTGACTAGATGAAGGGATTTGTGCTAAAATTAATACCTTAACAAGGATTGGTTTAGATCACTGGTCAATAAGAGTTAAAATGGTGGTAAGTGAATTCAAAAAAATATTATATTTTAAATATGAGCATATGTGGGAACACCATCCTCAATTTATTGATATAATAGCACAAACGTGGAATTCTTCATAAAACATTGGGTTGTATGCACTTCCAAAACAAATTAAAACGATGACATCTAAATTAAAAGAATGGAATAAGAACACTTTTAGAAACATTTTTTAGAATAAAGAACTAAAAGATAAACTTTCAAAATTTCAAAAAGGTGATCATAATAATCCAAGTTCGGAGGAAAGGAAGTTGCTTAGTGAATATCATAATATTTTGAGTAAAGAAGAGAAATTTTGGAGATTAAAATCAAGACAGACTTATTTAAAAGGAGATAAAAATACAATTTTTTTTTCATATGATGGCTATAGTACAAAGATCAACATCCAAAATTAGTAGAATTAAATCAATAAAAGGGAGTTGGATTGAAGACCAAAGTGAAATTAGAAAAGAGGCAAGGTCTTTTTATCAAAATATTCTAAGATCAAAGGAGTCTGAAGTTCTTAATGATAAACTTCTACAAGAAGTACCTTCAGTTATAATGAATGAAGACAATAGAAAACTAGCGCATATTACTATGGAAGTTCATTTAGCTCTTTTCTCCTTTAAAAGGATAAATCCCCAGGTCTAAATGGGCTCTCTTAAGCATTTTACCAACATAATTGGGATATAGTGAAGGATTCTTTATTGGTGGCAGATGAACAATCTAGGGTAAAACAATACATACCTTATAAAATAAATACAACATATCTTACCTTGATTCCAAAAAAGATTGTTGAATTGTTTGATTCATTTAGACCCATAAGCCTATGTAATATGGCATATAAGATTATATCCAAAGTGATGGTGAATCAATTAAGGCCATTGTTAGACAATATTATTTCAAAAGAGCAAGGAGGATTTGTGAAAGGGAGTAGATTCTGAATGGGATCATAGTAGCTCATGAAGTTATACATTCAATAGCTTCAAGAAAGAGATTGCAAAGATCTTAAAACTTGATATGAGTAAAGTCTATGATAAGGTTACATGGGATTTTGTTGTTGCAGTATTAGAAAAGTTTGGATTTAGGAAGAAACGAGTTAGATGGATTAAAGCTTGTGTCTCTACAATTTCATATTCAGTTTTGGTCAATGGGTTAGTAACAAAATCATTTAAAGCCAAGAGAAGTCTTAGACAAGGAGATCCTCTATCACCATATTTGTTCATTATTATGGCAGAGGTTTTGGGTAGGAACTTGAAGAAGGCTAACAAAGATGGGCTTATAAGTGGACTTAACTCTCAACCATCAACAGCTTGTAGATGATACAACCCTTTTTGGGAGTGCAATAATAAACGAAGCCAGAGCTTTGAATAACCTATTAAAGGAATATGAAAGAGCATCAAGACAAAAAGTTAATAGGACAAAATCCAAAATTTACTTCCTAAACACTCCAACTAAAATCAAAGCAAGGATTTGCAGGTTACTTCAAATGGAGGAGGCAAATTTGCCAACAACTTATCTAGGGATGTCCTTATTTGAGGGGAGAATGAGGATAGAATTATGGAATCCAGTTATAACTAAAGTTCAGAATAAACTATTGACATGAAAAGGTAGATGGTTATCATTAGCAAGAAGAGTGCATCTAATTAAGTCAGTTTTACAAGTCATTCAAACATATTATATCATTGTATACTATACCAAGATCAATAGAAAAAAGTTTAATCTATATCATGCAATCCTTTTTATGGTCAAGATTACATGATAAAAGGAAATTTCCTTTGGTGAAATGTAGCAAGGTGTGTGATGATAAAACTAGGGGAGGTCTTGATTTAAAAGTTCTTACAGATGCAAACTTAGCTCTTAGGGAAGAAGTAATATGGAGATTGTACAAAAAGAGTCAAAGACAATGGGAAAGAATTCTTCTATTTATGTTAAGCCCAATGACCCAAACTTAATATTTACTACATTCTCTCTACCAAATGGTTCTACACTTTGGAATGGTTTAAAAAAATCTATTGATCTAATGATTAAAGGTTTAATATGGGTGGTCATGATTGGAGAAAAAAATTCTATTTGGATGGATACTTGGTGTGATACAAAACCACTCAATCTAGATCCAATTTTGAAACCTTAGATGAGATTTCTTCAAGACAAATATGGTTTTGCACCTAAGATGAGATAACAACAGTGATTAATATTACTGCATTTTCTCTACCAAATGGTTTTGCACTTTGGAATGGTTTAAAAAAATCTATCGATCCAGTGATTAAAGGTTTAATATGGGTGGTTAGAATTGGAGAAAAGAATTCTATTTGGATGGATACTTGGTGTGATACAAAACCACTCAATCTAGATCCAATTTTGAAACCTTAGATGAGATTTCTTCAAGACAAATACGGTGATAGGGTTTCTAACATTTTGTACAAGGATCAGGAAGGAAGATACAAATGGAAAGGAGTTTATTTTACAAGTGTACAAGACATTGATGTTAGAAGGCAAGTGAGTAGAAAGATAACAACAGTGATTATTTCGAGGGGAGACAAGGATAAATTGATTTGGGAGTTGAGTAGCTTAGGAGAATACACAATAAGATGTGGATATAATGTAAAGCACCAACAAAATAAGAATATCGCAAGAATATGGAGAGAGATATTTGGGATAGCCCAAGCATTCCTAAAGTCAAAATGTTTGTTTTGCTAGTAGTTCATAGAAGAATTTTATCCTGGGATAACCTCATGAAAACGGGTTTTCATATCCCCTCACAATGTGTTCTTTGTAAAAATGAGTATAGACCATCCCTTGGGACATTGCTCAATAGTTTGGAAACTATGACAATAGATTCTTAATATGTTTGGTAAATGCATGGCAATGAATGGTAGAATTGCAAAATGGTTAAAGCAATGACAAAGCACTTAAAAGTGAGGCTTTACAGACAACCTGCAATATATCAAAAGCGTATGGCTAGAAAGGAATAGAAAAATATTTAAAAGAAATTAAGGCAATTTAGAGGTAATGAAAAGGAAGATATATTTAGCCATAGAGGAGTCTAATCAAACCCTATCAACTCACCCAATTCCTAATATGGAAGCAAAAAGCCTTGATAGATGGAGTCAAGTCATCAAATGGAATTATGATGTTGGGTACAAGAGAAACAAAAAGAAGGCAAAGAATATAAAGTGAAAACCACTAGATGTGGAGTTGGCCAATTTGAATTTTGATGAAGCATCTAGAGGAAATCCTAGACCAGGAGGAGGAGGAATAATTAGAAATAATAGAGGAGAGATTTTGTCTCATTACGCTTTCAATAGTGGATTTAAGACAAATAATGAAGTTGAAGCTTGGGCAGCTTTAAAAGGGTTAAAAATATGCAAACAAATGAAATGGAACAAAGTATGGATGGAAGGTTATTCACTCATAGTAATAAATGCAATTTTGAGGAAAGCAAAGGTTCCATGGAACATACAAGAGATAATTGTGGAAATTCAAGATCTTGCTAAAGAGTTTGAAGAAATTAGGTTTACACATATGTTAAGGGAAGGAAACAAATGTGCAAATAGGCTAGCCAATAGAGGGGTTTTAATTGAGGATCGTGAAGTTAAATTCTCTTTTCCATGGTTAGAGGAAGTAGTAAGTTTAGTTGAAGTTGACAAGAAAATGTTGACTACTTAAATCAAATAATGATTAAGATTTACTTAAATGTTTTCCATTGGTAATATTTGCTTTATTCTAAAACATTAATGTGTTTTCATATAAATTATTTATTATAATTTTTGTGGTTGCACTTGTGCTTCAGGAAGGAAACTAGCAATCCAGATTTGGTAAAGCGAACTATAATAGTGCGATGTTTTGGAAATATTACTCTACTAAGATGCAATGCATAGATAGTAGAGGTGAAGATTTGGTATTGTGAAGGCTGCTATAGGAAAATGTCAAATAGGATGCTGAATTCTAGAGCATTTGTATTCACACAGAAAATTTTAAAAAATCCAAAAAATGAAAAGCAAAAATTCAGACATTTTATGTAAAATGATTTAGGTTTCTAGCTATATCATCTCAATTGAGATGAGAAGTGAATATATTTGTAAACTCTCAAGCTCTAAAGAAGAGAGTTGTGATTTGTCAAGGGTGGGGGACCCGAGTACAACCCCTTGTTCTCTAGCAAAAAAAAATACTAGTAAAAAAATGATACGATTCCAGTGAAGTTGTTCTTGTTCCCTTCAAACACTTACTTCAAATGCTCGAGGAAGAAAATCTTGCCTCAAACCATCTTGGCCCTATAATTTCAATTATGCAAGAGCTACTAAGCCTTGAGAGAAAATAGATGCTTGAAAAACCCCTAAATCCCTACCTCATCCTGGCCGTCAGATTTCATATATAAAAAAGCTAGGAATGTTAAAAAAATAATAACAAAAGTTAATTCTTGGTAAGATAAATATATGGAAAGGGCTAGTAATCACCAAGCGTATTGTAGTCTTCACTAGCTTCTAAATACAAAAAGATGGATGAGAAATGACCTCTGAATGACTACATATGATATCTTTCATAAATAAGGCCATTTCGACTCATTCAAGGTAGTGCATATTTTACCATATTAAGGTGCTTCTTGTCTCTAAGGGAAGAAACTCACTCATTTAAGATACAATTTATAAAATGTTTTTTTCCTGTATATTTTATCCCGTGACCAGAAATTCACAATGTTAAAAACCTGACCTAAACAAATTCCATGATAATAATTTAATAAGTTGAATTATTCACATTTTTCATAAACGCTAGAAATATTTTTAAAAACGGAAAATGAGTTGCTGCCTCCATCCATGCAACCAAAATGATGCCTCTCCTTTGGTTCAGTTGATTTATCTGCATATTTAAAATGTGGACTCCATCAAAGAAAAACATTGTCTAATATTAGGGCAATACAAATAGATATGAAGGCAATTCAGAAATAGTAGGATACTCTTCATTCTATTGTTGTCTCATGCAAATTGTATTGAATTATATATTAATGTTCACAAACAACCAGAGAAGCATTAACTGGGTTGTCCAGAGCTATAAATTGGTGCAAGAGACAATAGAAACTGTAAGCCAACTCTATAGTAAGATATTAAATGAAATGAGGAAAGGACAACAATGCAATAACTAAAACAAAGAGCAAATGAGAACCCTAGGAAGCCTGGGTGGTCAGGCAAGGATTAGCAAGGCAACAAGTTAAATACAAAGAGCATTGTTAGGTGTACAAATACATTCAAAACCGAATCAAATGATGTCATGAGCCAGAAAATGACTCTGATTTCTCATAATAAGTAAGATTATTTAAATGTGAGCTTTCCTCTCAGCAGAGAACTAAGAAGATATTTGCATCATAATAAGAAAATACAAAGAGCATTGTTAGGTGTACAAATACATTCAAAACCGAATCAAATGATGTCATGAGCCAGAAAATGACTCTGATTTCTCATAATAAGTAAGATTATTTAAATGTGAGCTTTCCTCTCAGCAGAGAACTAAGAAGATATTTGCATCATGTGCTCTTCAAGCCTCAAAAGGCAACCCAGGCCTAAAAAATGCAATTATAATAAGCTTATAAGATTTTAAAATCTCATTTCCATAACTTGAAAGGCTATATGCATTTTAATAAAATCATCCCCACTATGCTTCTACATATGCATGAATCACAGTTGCATAGACTGGTACTAACAAAAGGTAAAAAGGGCAAGGTCATTTCGAATATAGGGTATTGGACCAAGATTCTTACATGACAAGCAAAACTCTTAAATTAAAAATAAATAAATAAAGTAAAATAAAATAAGACAACAAAGCGTTAACTCATTGAAAAAAAATAAGACAACAAAGCGTTCACTTCACATAGCAGAAAAGCAAAAATATATCATAAATGTATTATGGACAATCCAATCCCAACAACTAAACATTGTTATTAATAGCGCAGATGGAACTGTACATGAAAGAAAAGTTTGCCAAAGGACAAGGCATATTGGGCCCTTCCTCTTCAATTTGATTAGATGTTACACAAATTGGAAATAAAATTACCATTGGGCAATATAGACATAACTTGATAACCCTTTTGTCTACCCTATAAATTTGATTCCCTTTGAATGTTTCGTTACAATCTTAACTCCCTAGGCTTTAGCCTTTTTTAATTAAGCTCCATAAAACTAAAAAGCTTAATATTATTTTTCCTTTTTATTTTGGCCCCCATTTTTAATTTTATATTGCATTTCAAACTGTCTCACATACACATTAAATCTCAATATCAGCCATACAGGGTTTCTATCAACCTACAACAGATGTACACACTTAAACTTCATGCTTCAAATGATCTATATGTTAACAAAAATCCAAAATGACTTTTTTGAAAAAAATGCTCTTCCTTCAAATTGCCAGAAAAGAATGGTTTACTCCCTTGCCAGTCACTGTTTCATATTTAGTCTTAAAATATGGTTATGCAGTTCAATGATCAAACATTTCTATCTGCATGTGCAGAACAAGTGTAAGATGAACAGGACAAAATATTTTGGCAAAGGTTATCTAGTGATAGTTTGTTTGGAGACTATGGTCAATTATGTAATACTCTAATATAAGTTTCTTTTTAGGAAGCTTTTAGTTATCATATGTTTGTATATTAATAAATTGCCTTTTCCCTTAAAGGAGTGAAAAGGACAAGAACTTACACATTTTCAAGTAGCCTTCTAAGCTTTTCTCTACTAGTGTGTATGTGTGAATGGCATGTATTTGTTAATGGACTTGAATATTGATTGATGACTCTTTAAGTTTTCTGGTCCTACTTACCCATACTACAAAAATTATTGTATTTTTTTGTCTTGCATAATCATTGTCTTTCTTCTCTTGTACTATAAATATCATTGCATAGTAATTATCTTGCATAGTTATTATTGAACACTAATTATCATGGGCTTGGAAAGGTAGAAGATTTTACCCGAACTTTTATAAACTCCAAAAAATGGATACAAGAAAGACCAATTTCCAATGCTTACATATTTTGTTATCTTTTTGATTTAGAGGGAATACCCTCAAACAGGTTAAGGCGCTCTTTGGTGGTATCTCGACAGGTTCTCGCAACTTTATTGTTTGGATCAAACAGAAGTGCCTGATCATATGCTTGCAGTGCAGCCCTCAGATCTTTCTTCTTTTCGTATGCATCACCTAAATTGTTCCAAGCTGTCACATATCCTGGCTGAAGCTTCACGGCCTTCTCAAATTGTGCAATACCCTTGTCTATCTTTCCATCACTTACATAACTGAACCCAAGGGCATTGTGAACCTGAATTGTAGTGCAATAAAAAACAGAGAGGTGCTTTGTGAATCATCAGAAAAGCATATACAGAAAGTCAATTTAGAACCATGTATCCCAAACAAACAATAATAGAAAGACGCTACAAAGATATACTCCCAAAAATTTCACCACACAACCTTCAAGAACAGAAAATTATTATGCTGATACACACACACACACACACACACAAGAACCTACTGAAGATGCAGTTCTTATGGCTTTGAAAAGTTTTCTTTCAAAAACAATGAACACATGCATAGGAAACTTTCAAAACTGAAAATCCACCTGTGCCAGATCCTGAACATCTCCATCCCATTTCTCAACAGCCTGCTCAAGGTATTTAGAAGCAAGGGGGAAAAACTTTTTTCTCAACATCACAGCACCCAATTCAAAGTATTCTAGTGCACTGGCTTGACCAGTTCGAACTCGCTCCTGCAGATTTGAACTCAAAAAAAGAAATGATTTTAGGGACAATAAAGGAGCAAAAACGGTCTAAATGGCTAGATGTAACTATTTTCACAATAAAACATATAACAGGCATTCTGCTAATTCAACTATCAAAGCCATTTCTTGCATGTAAACCGTTGTGTTTGTCCTACTATGTAACAAGTTTACTTCATCATATTGGCAAGTGAAGGATATATGTTTTGTTAAATTTAAAAGGAATATCTTGCACTTGTTTTATCTTAGTGAATCGCATTTTACCCATAATTAAAGGTGCTTTTTCACATGGTATCTTTGACAATTTTTTATCTGTGAGTCCCATAATCTTTGTAATTAGAGAAGCTCCACAACTTACCATCATTGAATTTTAAAGATAACCAGATGATCCACTTTATATATTTTGCACTTTGCAAATTGGAATGTGAAAGTAGTGGTATATGCAGGGAAAAAATTATATTCAATCTTTCTGCACCTAAATCATTGACAAAATCAAGTTTGAAGACCAAAAAAAAAACTATCATATTGAGACACTTAAAGAATATCCGCTAAAATTTCCCATCAGATGTTCATAAAAAGAAGAAAATTCCCCTGCTATCTTAGGGCATCTTCAAATATCATTTTCATGTGATGCTCCTAAAAACAGAGAATATGAAAAAACATACATGTGACAACATACATAGAGAACAGACTCACCTGCAATTCTTTGGCAGCATTTTCAAGCTCTCTACGAACAAGTATTTGGCGAACAACAAAAAAACTCCCAATTCCAAGCAAGGCAAGTAATGCTCCTAGGTAAAGGAGCTGTATTCCAAATTCAAATAATTCACCAACTTCATAAACTTCATTGAGTGTTTCACTCGCAAATGCAACTTCTGCAAAGCTCAAGGTGGAAGAAAATCCAGATAGAAATATCCAAGCCCAAGGCTGAGGTTTCAAATTTTGCTTGTGGTCCTTCTCTAGATGTAAATTCTTTCTTGAATCTGTAAGGCCCAAATAGAAGAAAGTGGATGGTATAATCACTAAATATAAAATCAATATTCCCTAGATTCAATATATTTCTAATTTAAATGAGCAGTGTAAGCATTCAAAATAGAAGCAAAAAATAAGTTCCTATACCAAAGAAGAGAAAATTTTGATGATGAGATTAAGAATGCCAACCTAAGCCAGCCAAATAGTGCATGTGCTCAGCCTTAAACACATTAAGAAGTGTTACAGACAATCAACCAACAAAAATATTAAGACAAATAGATGAATGCACAAGAGTCATCTGTACCTACTAAATTAATTGCAGAAATTGTGTGCATCTTGCTGATCACTCCAAGTAACTGTTATCCTCCAACACCAGAAAACAATGCAAGAGTTATTAATATCAACCTTTCCATTCAATTTACAAAAACATATTTTCAAGAACTTATTCTTGATGCATCACATTATTGGGTGGAAAGTTCAACATAATAAAAAAATAAAAATACAAAAAAATATAGAGCATTTACGTGAATGGTTTCTACTTCAGAACAAATAAAACAAGGTCTACCATAAAACTCGAAAACATAAACTAAACATCACAAAATGAAAATTGCAATATCATGGCCACAGTCCATGAAACTGAAACAATAGCTGTCACAAGCAATGCAATTTGTAGATTGTTAACCTGCACGACAAAAATGAGTTAGAACAGAAAAGAGAGAACCTAGTCATAATATCACGACAAAGCCTCAATCAAGACAGATTACCTCAAAGGTGGGATCTAGACAAAATATAGTTGGCTAAGCTAATTTAACTTACCCTACTCTCCCAGCTAACCAAGTTGATGAGAGTCACAGCTTGATTCTATGAACCTAATTATGACATATTATTTTAATATGTGATGGAATATTTTGATCACATGGCAGTGATGACTCACCTTATATGCTTAGTAGGATAGCATTTGAAACGGTGATTAATCTGTGTTCATTAAATGCTTAATACAACAGTATAGATGATATAGTAAATGAATGCTTTCTGATTTAATTATGAGATGGATGTAATGATTTTACGATATGAAAAAAACTAACCACAGAAACCACAGAATTGTGATCTGAGTGATGACAGGTCCATCCTTGACTTGATTGCCTGAGGGAGAGCATCACTGGAAAGAAGGTGACAGATGCCAAACAGTCACATTGCAGAAGAGAGACATCGCACACACACCACACTTGCACAATGCACTTCATCATTCGCATGATTGATTGATGCATTGAGTCTTGGCTGGCTTTCATCAATGGCATGAATGTTTAAAATCCCCTTGTATTTTGATAAAGTTTTAAGAATAATTTTTTTGAGTGGCACACAGCTTGACTTAATTGCCCAACTGGGTTAGGTGCATAATTGATAATTATATTATTAAGTAAATAAACAAGCGTTTGAGGAAATGCCTCTGCAGTTTTCATGCCAAGCGTTTGAGGAAATGCCTCTGCAGTTCTCATGCCAAGCGTTTCAGGAAATGCCTGTGCAGCTTTCATGCCAAATGTTTGCCAAAATGTCAATGGGAATTTTACTGCCATGTGTTTGATAGAATGACTCTACCATAAGTATAGAATTTTCAGTGAATAAATGTTAAAAGGACCTTGAAGTTGGATTGCTCATGAGTGTAGTGGAGTTCTCAAACATTGCTGAAACTGCATTATGCTTGAAGTTTCATTGCTGAATCATAGCAGTTCTGAATAAGGAATAGAACTGTGACTTTTATTCCTCATAAATCTGTAGACCAGATTTTTGATTGATTGCATGACTGGCTGTGTTATGCTGTCCTGTTTAAATGGTTCACATTTACTTTGATTTAAAAGGACTGTAGGATAACCTACTTAACTTTTGAACAGTTGCTGGAGTTGTGGGTGGATATACTGAGACACCTGACTATGGATGGATTGGGCATGTAATTATTGAATGAACGATTGCAACATGATTGTTGTCGCTTTCAAACGTGCTTGCTGTTTGAACATCATTCTTGTCTGTAAACCAGACCTCCTCATATGCACGGGAGACTTAGAAGATGTGAAAAGAGAGTGAATGCACGAAGACATGCATTATGGAATGAACATAGAGAAGGCATACTTAAGGACAAGCGAGGATATGTGCCTGAATTAATTACATGGTAATTATTCCCCAAGAACAGATCGGGAAGGCCACACAGGAAAATGCTTTGGCCAAAGCTATGACTCTGAAAATCATCATGTTTCTTTGTGTTAAGCCCATGTAGTTATAGGACCACATGTGGATAGATTAACATATCACAATGCTCTCCCTTTCTGACCTTGTTGGTGTGAAGTATCTGCACTTTCACAAAAGGATCGGAGTTCTCATGGAGGGAAATGGGATGGGGAATCTTATGATTCTAATTGGCTGGGTGGTAAATCACTCTGATGATGTTCCTCTCCCTCCCATGCAGATGCGGCAGTACCAAGACGTTGGCCTCCTGTGAACATATCGTGTGGAATACTTTGAACAGACCTGGATGCTGATTTTGGTGTTAAAGTGCCTGTGAATGATGTGCACAGTTCCATAGGTGCTGTAAATGCTGAACTGTCGGAAAAATATTGAGTAGTTGTAATCAATACCATTCAGTTTATTTTAGAAAGAGTGATCTGTTACTTTCTGCACAATCTCAATATCTCTCAATTTCTTGATGTATGTTGTAAGAGAAAATTGGTGTCACTATTGCAATTTCTGATATTGTAAGATGACAGCAAAAACTCACCAGCAATTATGTTATGTTGTATTTCTGAAAATAGAAGTAATGGGAATGAATCTTGTATACCTAGTACATCCTCACTAGCCTAATGGTGGAGACTTTGGAACTCTGAATAGAGGTCCAAGGTTCAAATCCTGCAGGGAGTAGGGTTGTACACCATGCTTCGGTAACCAGAGTATGGTTGGATAACCATATATTGGGTAAAAACATCCTCCATGAGGGTCGTCTCATATGACCTATAGCCTCATGGACATTAAAAACTACTTTACCCTTATCATAAATCTAAGTGAACATTAGGATGTTGCATATTAGACTTGCTGCAGTTTTCGGGTACTTTAAGATGGCCATGAATAAAGAAGGGGAGCAGCAACAGAAGTTAGAATGTTCAGAACCTTCAGGATGTTTGGAAGCTCTTGAGAAGTTTAGAACTCTGAGATCTTCAGAACTTGTGGGGAAGTTCAGAACCTTTGGAATGTTTGGAACTTCTGAGGAAAGTTTGAATTTTGAGTTGTTTGGAACTTTTGGAAAGCTCAGAGCTTTTGGCGAAGTTCGGAACTTTTGGAATGTTCAGAACCATTGGGGATGTTTGGAACCTTTTGAGGTGTTCGGATCTTCTATGGGATCAAAACTAATTCTTCCGAACAACTGTTGATCATGATGTGGTCAGTGTTTGTGTTGAGAATCCACCCTATGCTTATAGTTTATTGTATGTTTCAACATATATTCATGTTTTTTTATCTAAAATAAGGAAATGAAATGTGAATTAGGTGGCTGAAAGATATTATTGAGCACCATTCTTCTTCAAATAAAGAACAGTATGAACTGAATGTTATGCCCTCATATTTGTGCAAATGTGATTGTTCCTTGTATTGAATTCCTTGTTGAGATATCCCTATGTGAAAGGATGTACTTTTACTGTGCAAGGATGCTAATCCTTAGTTGTATTGCATATTTTGGTTGTAGCTGTTGGTTACGAATCTGCCATGAGGAAAGGATTTTGTGTTAATGCGCCCAGATTCGCCCACCAGCTAGAAAGGCCGGAAGGAAGGAATGCCTTCCGAGCCAATCTCCGGAGAAGGCCGGCTCCTTGTGGGTTTTGGTTTTAAGCTAAGAGTGCAGGAAAGAGATAAAAATGCGGAAAGGATTTACAAATATGATTGGAGTTGGGTGGGGGGAACTAACAGTACAACAACACATCAATCACCACTACTTACTGCATTATAAGTACAAAGCATAGCCAGAAACTGCAAAGTCTAGTATACTTTCTGTATAGAGCGGTGTACGCACAGCTACAATGGTCCCCTAGCAAACATTCTCCCTACAAGGAGAACTAACAGCACGGCAATGCATCAATCACCACTACGTACGGTAACTCAAACAGAAAGCAACCGAGAGATGTCAGATCCAGGTATATGTGTTATGCAGAGAATTTATACGCACAGCTACAATGGTCCCCTAGCAAACATTCTCCCTACAAGGAGAACTAACAGCACGGCAACGCATCAATCACCACTACGGACAGCAACGTAACACACAACTGAAGGAACTGCTACCACATTTATTCTATGTATCCTCTAATCTATTAAATTCAAGAGTGCTTGGCCACCAAATGCCGAAGTGAATCAACAAACCATGACACAAGCAATGCCTTAGGTGTATCTGACCACCAAATGCTGAAACGAATCAACGAGCAGTGACACAGGAAAACGTAAAGCAGACATGTAAAGGAGAGGCAGCATAAAAAATAAAAGCAGTAGAACAGAGCCAGGCATATACTTTATATTTATAAGCAGAAGCACGGTTACAATGGTTCCCTAACAAACATTCCCCTTCCACCACCTTACAATGAAAACATGGTGGGTATTTATAGCCCGAGTCCCTCCCGTTACATTAATGGGCACAAAGTCCCAGTCAAACATTGGCTGACAAAAAGCAGCTATGGAGTTACTGATGCTGACCTTTGTCGGACAGGACTGTACCTGCAGCATGGTTCCCCTGAAGGCCGGACAGCTACGTGGCAGCGCGTTGGGTAGATCTTCACATCGGCAGGAACGCGGGCAGCTGGAGCTGGTAGAACCTCTAATCAGCTTTAAATGAGGCAGCTGGCATAAGTAGTGCAGCCCATGCTTGTCCTTTTGCTCGGCACGTCTTGGCTCAGATCCCGAAGCTGGACACTTGTCGGATGATCTTTGTTTGACATGTGTCTGCCTTGAAAGGCAGTTTATCCAACTTCTCTCGGGATAGGAGCGTCATTGGGTTGCGCAGGCAGAAAACAGCGCAGTCGGGAAGGCCTTCATGCCTTGGGTGTATTTCTGAGTTTGTTTCCCCACTGCGCACCTGTCAAGGGCGCACTCCGGCTTCGCTGCGAAGTCGGGTTGCGCACAGGTGAAAGCTGATGTCTGCCGCCGTACGGACTTCGCTCCAGCACTTAGTCAATTTTCTGCCAGCCTGCCAGCCTGCTACAAGGTGCGCTCAGAAAGTTGGGAGAAGTACGCACTTCGCGCCAAAACTGGGAGAAGTACGCACTTCGCGCCAAAACTGGGAGAAGTACGCACTTCGCGCCAAAACTGGGAGAAGTACGCACTTCGCGCCAAAACTGGGAGAAGTACGCACTTCGCGCGAAGTCGGACTTCGCCCCAACACTTAGCCAATTTTTCAGGGCAACTGCTGTCAAATTTGAGATCAGACTGAGGGGCTCAAAAGAAAGGGGGGAAAGAATGAGAATGCAGGGAAGAGAGAGAAAGGGAGAGAAGAAGAAAGGGAGAAAGAGGAAGAGGGAAAAGGAAGAGCAGCACTCTTACAAAACTGAAAACATTGCACCCCGTGCAAAATGTGGCAACATTTCTGGCGGCTCGCGGGGTGTCGAGCTCGCCTCGGCGCAAAGAATCCATGCCTTCATCCATTGGGTGCAGAGGAGCTTACTTCCCCTGCTTTCTGCTGCTCTAGCTGTTCACTCCGCGGCAACTGTTCTTCAGATCCACTTTCAGCAGTTGCCTCCTCAGAATCACCTTCCGAATGCTCTCCAGCTCTGGCTTCTGCCTCGCAGATGCGGTCGTATGCGGCCTGGGCTTGGCCCCAGGCTTCTGCTTCGAATGGTCTGCGGTCAGCAACTTCTTCTAATGCTGCGTGGAATGCAGCGACCGCGTGCAGGTCGATGGTGAGGTATCTTTTTCCCAGCTCCTGGAAGTAGGAACTGATCCTGCAGCACTTGGACACCATCTGGGTGACCTGACTTTCTTGAATCGGCTCAGTCCAGCTATCAATTTCAGCTGTATCTGCTTCAAAGGACAGCCAATTCTTTTTCACCTGCTCGTGGGTGAGGAATTCACCATTCTCAACATAGCCGGGGCACCCTAGTTCAGAGAGAGCGTGAAAAGGAGCCAGACAAATGTCCTTTTCATGTTCGAATGCGTCTAGCATCCGTCTGGCAACTCTCACCTCTTCTGCTTTTTTGAAATATTTATGCAAGGTTACCCTTGCATCTGCCCATTCTGCAGCGAATGAGGACATGGGGGAGAATTGGAGGCCTTCGCGCTCGCGCTCTTGAAGTTTTATTGCCAGGTCCAGCCATTGCTTCGCCTGGCGTTCGGCCTCCTCTACCACGAGGCTTTCCACGGGCGAAACTTCTTGGATCCCGAGTGTGAAATCCAGGACCGACATAGCCTTATATGTGTGGGGCTTGCATCCCCGCAGCAGACCAGCCCGCATCTCCTTAACTTTGCTCTTTGAAAAGACCGTCGCTTGAGATGCTTTCTCTGCAGATTGCGACTGCGCCTGTTTCAAAGACTCCTGGAGCTGAGAAATCTGCTCCAGGGCTGCCTGCTTTTCCGTTGCGGCTTCTTGTTGAGAAGCGGCCAGCTGGGCTTTTAGTTCATCTATTTCTCGCTGCGCCGCTTCCAGCTGCTCAGTGGACCTGGACAGGTCCTCTTCAAGCTGTCTTGTCTTATCCTGCAACCGGAAAAGCTCTTCCTGTTCCTCCAGATTCTTGACAAGGAGATTATCCGCTTTACGGAGGATTCCCTGAATCTCGTGTTGCGGGCGAATATCATCAAAGCTCTTCTCCTTTGTCTGGAGCTCGTAGTCCGCCCTGGTCATTTCCCGGAGAGGCTTCTTCACTTTCGGGATTATCTTCTCTGTTGTAAGCACTCTCCTCTCGAAGTTAAACTTGGTGCGCTTTACCGGGGCGGCTATCTCTTCAGGTCTCCTCCGCTTCAGGTTTTGGAGGAAAGAGATAGGGTATTCTACAGCTCTCGTTGCCAGAGGCAAATCATCCGTATTCTGGAGGTCGTCCATGAAGTCTGGTTCCCCCAGCCTAGGGTTCTGCTGAGACGTCTCTCCTGCGGGAAGGGAAGGAGGAGAAACCGGACGGACTTTGGAAGGGGCGGCCGCTTCTGAGGGCGACCGGGAAGTGGAGATAGGAGCGGTTGGTGCTGGAAGGGTTTCAAGCGGCTGAGGCGATGGATGCAACGGTGAACGCGCGGCTTCAGCACTAACCACAGGTGAAGGGTTTGGGGTTTGACTCAGAGATAGAGAAACGTTGGGGTTCTGAGCAAACTGGTCGAAAGAATGGGGGCCGCTAGAAGGGTGTGGAGATGGAGAGGAAGACACGGCCACAACTTGCTCGGATTGAGCGGGGGATGGAGTCGGAGTAGGGCTGGATGAGATCAGAGGGAGTGGGGCAGCAAACGTACCTGCGGGCTCCGCCTGAGCCGATGCTGGATGGATGTCTGCGATTCTGGTTCCGGCGGCTGGCTCGGGACTGTCCAGAGAAACAATCTCTGGAGCGGCTGAACGCGGCTGCGGCTCTGCGACTGGCTGCTGCACTGTCAGACTAGGTCGCCTGATCTTTTCAACTCTCTTCCTCTTTTTATTTTCCGGAGCGATGGCTGGATCGGGGGAAGGAGATGGAGCAGGTGCAGCGGCGGCGATGTTCCCACGGTAAACTTGTACCGGGGTTTGACTTGCAGAAGGTCTGCCGCAACCGGTTTGCTCTCTGCGGCGGCGGCGTCTTTTGTGCCTGAGGAATCACCTCGGGCGTTGCCTTGACTAATTTCTTCGCCTTTTCAGGCGCCGCCTTGGAAGCCACGGGCTGCATTGGGTCCACTTGGATGTCTGTTGGGCCCGCGCTGGCAGTTGCCGAAGTGTACAACTGTTGGGAGGAAGACCCTCCTTTATAACCCTCAAAGGGACATCGGGGAACGTAATCTCGATATGCGAAAGGCCGCCAGCTGTCATGGTGCTGGTCATATAGAACTGAAAAGTCGTCATCAACGGCCAGATTTCTCCTGACGGATTTATCGTGCTGCGTGCGGCACCTCATCTTCCAGCATTCAACAATCTTTTCTTTTGGCCAGTTAAGGCCTGTTATCTTGGAGATGAATTTTTTAAATCCTGGAGAAGAGAACTTGTGGTCCGGGTTTCGCTCGGGGTCATATGCTACCTCCTCGCAGTAAAAATCCTGCCACGGAGGCGAAGCTTCCATCGAGTCAATCTCCCAGTCGAGGTCAACATGGACCACATCGCATCTGTCTTCGATTATATCCGCCCGGGGGCAGATATGCGTGAACTTTCCCCTTATCCCGTACGGGTCGTACTTCCAGCGCTGCGGCAACAGAATCAGGCCAATGCGAAAAAGCTCCTGCTCGAGATAGACATGTTGTCCCACCTCTGTTATCTCAACGTTCGCCCAGGAAAGAGGGTATGGAAAAATATGGCCCTTTCTCTTTCCCTGGCCGAACTCCTCTTCAACGTAATCCATCTGCCGGGCAACCTCCATCCCAAACTGATGATCCGTGCACCAGTAGGGCAGCAGATGAGGCTTGCCTTTGAATCCGTAGATTCTGACCACAATCCCCTGCGTCAGTCTAAAAACGTCCCCGAGCTTGTGATTCAGCAAATAGCTCGTCATTTCTTGCGGGGGACGAGGGATCTCACCCTCGCTGAAGACTGACATGACCAAGCCCAGAAAGTTGAAGTTGAACTTGTAGTAGGACCCTTTCCGGTATAGGTCATCCGTCCAATCATAGACGGGTTGTGGCTCTCCCCTCTCATTTACCTTCTTCAGGTTCGGGATCGGCATCCGGGAGTGCAAATGATACAAACATAGCCAAGCCAGGAAAGAAGCCGAACCGGAATTCGGTCGATCGCTTCTTCCGGAGCTTTACCGAGTGGAGTGAATGGCATATGCCAGCCAGTCCGCCCAGTCAAAAAAGATAGGGCGCTTCCCACTTCTTTGCGCTGCTGGTTCGTAGGATTCTCCGCACAGGAGACATTCTGCCAGCGCTAACTGATACGGCTGTACCAGTTCGTCTGAGTCGCAGCCAAGGACCCACGCCAGAATGGTGTATAGGTATTTGCTCTGAAACCTTTCCAGGGGTATGGGGCCGGTTGGCCATTGTCCAGTTGCAAGCGGGGCGTTCAGTTCTGAATTGAGGAAATCCCTCATCCTTTTTGTGTGCGTGAAGCGTCCCGCTTGTTCGCCAAGATTTATCTTTCTGACAATTGTGCTGGAGTCATACTCCAACCCTGGGGCGAAGGCTGGCTGGACAGTCTCCCTGCGAAGTGCGAACAAGGGTTTACCGCTGGAGCTGCAAATCTGCCGGGTAGCTGGTCTGTAATGTCTGACAATTAGGTCTACCAGCTCCGGGCATTGATGGACAGGAGGGCACAAGAACCGGAAGAGGTTAGACTTGTACGCCGCTCCGAAATGGTGAGAGGGCGAAACCTTGTCAGCCCAATTCTCCACATTTATCCGCAGCTTAGTCAGGCTCATGGAAAACGAGCCGTCCTTGTATCCCGCCAGGTAATTTACCGGTGGTGGTGGGGCTTGCCCACGCTGTACTTTCTTTGGCCGGGATTTTGACTTTTGCCCTGGCGGTGTCTCACTCCTGAAAACACTTGACTGCGGTAAATCCTCCAGTTCGCGCCCTTCGCTGGATTGCGCTGACATCGTCAACTTTCCTTTGTCCATCCTTCTGAAACAGCAATAATTAAGATTTCTGGACGCCTGCAACAGATTTCACAGTCGTAGGAATAATTTGCGCGATTTGGCATGTCTGGATGCATCGGTCCCCCTTTTCTAGATAATGACAGCGTCATTAATGTCGCGCAGGAGGGGGTAGGTCGGCTGGCAAGTGAAGGAGTTATGTTTCTTGGGTGGCCGCGCAGGAGAATGTCTTGGAAGATGCACCCCGGCCGCCGCGCCATGCTTCTTTGATTGCACTTTTATTGAAGACTGCGCAATCATTAAACTTAATTTCGAATGTTGCGCCATGGCTGACGTCACTGCCACAATATGGGCACACTGCTCAAGAAAAACTCCTTGGTTCGGAAACCCATCTCAAACGGTCGCAACGCGCCTTGGGCCCACGCTTTAGAATTTTTTATTCATTTTTTAAACTTACCCAAGCTGCGCTTAGACAACAGGGAGAAGTCGGACTTCGCGCGAAGGTTGGGCGCGATCCGACTTCGCCCGCGCAGTCGGACTTCGCTCCAAAGTCGAGCGCAGTCCGAACTGCCACTTGCACTGAGATTGTTTTCCTTTCTTTTCCTACTGCGCCCGAGGATTGAGCGCAGTCCGACCTTTGCAAACTTCGGAAGAGAGGCGAGCACTTAGAATTTTATTGCCTCTTAGGATCGGGTGCACGAGCTGCGCTTATACAATGGAGCGCGTTCGGACTTCGCCCGAAGTTCGGGCGAAGTTCGTACTTCGCGCGAAGTTCGCACTTCGCGCGATGTGTGCGCGAAGTTCGCACTTCGCGCGCAAGCTGGGCGCAGTACGTACTTCGCGCGCAAGCCGTTTGTGTTCGGACTTCGCGCGCGAAGTCGGACTTCGCTCAAAAACTGAGCGCAGTCCGAACACTCGCAAATTTGCAGCTTTGTTCTTTCGAACCTTGCCTTTTGGCTGGCGCGCAGCCCGACTTCGCTGCGAAGTCGGGCAGCAGCCAGCACTTAGCCGTTTTTGCTCTCTCTCCACTCAAGCAGCCCCTTCACGAACTTCGCTCCTTCTGAGGGGCGACAACAGACTTCGCTGCGAAGTCTGTATTCTCTCCCATGTCGCAGTTTGGCTCAAAAAAATAAAAAACTGAAAGCTGGAACTGTACATGCTGAAAAAGCAAAATGCATAAGGGAAATTTTTACACAGAAGGACCCATTGGGCACCTTCAGCAGCGATAAACTTTTAAGTGGAACCCGTTAACAGGGATAGGTAGGAGCTGACCCTCCATATCCCGAAGTACATAGGCATTGAACTGGTTTACCCGGGCAATCTGATAAGGGCCCTCCCAGAGGGCATCAAACTTCCCGTGGTTGCCCGGCTTCGCCTTATATGAGTCCCACTTCAGCACCAGGTCCCCGATTTTAAAAACTCGGGCAGTGGTGCCTTTTGCAAACCAGCCTTGAGTGGCTCCAATGTGTTGGGTGAAGGCCTGGTATGCTTTTTCTCTGTCTTCTTCCAACTGCAGAAGTTGGCACAGTCTGTCATCCACCGGGTCTCCACTGCTCCTGTCTTCGTCCAACATCCATAGGGCGGGGATTTCAATGTGGGATGGCATGACGGCCTCTTTGCCGTAGACGAGCGCATAAGGGGACGTTCTGATGGATTTCTTGAATGAAACTCTGTCCGCCCACAGCGCCCGGTTCAGGAGTAAATGCCAAGTCCGCTTGTTTCTGTCAATGGTCCTCCTGATGATCTTCAGGAGATTCTTGTTAGTGGACTCGGCAAGGCCATTCCCCTGCGGGTAGTAATTAGAAGACATTTTATGATAAATGCCAAGTTTGCCAGTGTACTCCGTGAGTACAGCGCCTGCGAATCCCGGACCATTGTCTGTCACAATTGACTCTGGAATCCCGAAGCGGGTAATCAGACTCTCAAGGAACCTGATGACCGTTTCTTGGTCTGCGTTCTTGGTCGGGATTGCCTCTGCCCACCGTGTGAAGTAATCGGTGGCTGTAAGAATAAACTTGTGTCCGACAGAGGAACTAGGCGAAATCACCCCAATGAAGTCTAGACCCCATTCTTTGGAACGGAGTCTCGGCCTGAATCGGTTGAAGGGGCAGGGGTGCTTTTACGTTTACGCCGGCAAACCTCTGGCATTGATCACACTTGGAACAGACCGCATAAGCGTCTGTAAATAGAGTGGGCCAATAGTACCCGACTCTAATTATTTTTAAGGCCGTAGGCCTTGCAGAATGATGACCCCCAGGCATCCCGGAATGAAAATCTCCGAGGACCCTGGGCTGGTCTGATTTCCTGACGCACCGCAACAGGATGCCGTCAATGTTTTTGAAGTAAAGCCCCTCGGGGCGAAGAGTGTACTTAAGTGCACCTAGCCGAAATCTCCTTCGTTGTGAGGCGTTCAGGTGATCGGGACATCTTCCGGTGCAGAAATATCTCACCAGTTCATCTGTCCAATCACTCCCCTCCGATAAGGAGTTGGCTAGGTAGATGCTTGTCGATGTGTCCTCCCACTTACAGGCGGAGATGCCGGCTACAGCGCTTCGGGCCAGCTCCTGACACAAGGCTCGGCCTCTGATAAGCTTTGTGGGCCGCACTTCGATGTCGAACTCCTGGATTTTTGCGATCCATCCTGCTCTCTTGTGACCCGGCTCTCCTTGTATGATGAAGCTTCGAACGTCCGGGTGAATCACGAAGACAGTCGTTTTGCTCTGGGAGACAAAATGCCTGAACTTTCGGAGGGATTTCATAACAGCGTGAACCTGCCGCTCTATAAAGTTGTACTTTTCCTCATGCGGCTGAATCACTTGGCTTAGGAACGCTATGGGGCGCTCCTCGCCATCGTCTCCCTTCTGAGTTAGGACTGCGGCGTAACTTTCCGGTTCTCCCACCGCATACAGGATGAAGTCCTTGGAGTAGTCCGGGTTTATCAACACCGGAGCTTGCGCAATTCGAGCCTTGATTTCCTCGAAGGCTTGCTGTCTCTCATCAGTCCATTCATAAGGTGTATCTTTTTTCAGCAGTTCGGCCATAGGCTTGATCACCTGCGCGAAGTCCGGAATGAACTTCCGCACGAAGTTAATCTGACCGAAGAAGGACTGCAGCCCTTTTTTATCAATGGGGGCTGGCAAGCGAAGGAGGGCTTCTGCTCTGTCAGGGTCAATGGCGAGGCCTTTCTCGGAGATGACATGTCCCAGCAGCTTTCCTTCTTTTACCGCGAAGACAGACTTCTTCGGGTTTATAGAAATGCCGAATTCTCGACACCTCTCAAATATTTGCCGCAGGTGGGAAACATGATCCCCTCTTTGGTGAGAGAAAACGGTCATGTCATCAAGATAGATGACAATGATCTTATTGAGCAGCTCTCGGAAGGCCAGGTCCATGGCCCTTTGGAATGTGGCACCAGCATTAGATAAGCCGAAAGGCATGCGGCGATAGGCGAACGTCCCCCATTTGGTGGTGAACGCCGTCTTATGCTGGTCCTCATCCACGACCCAAATCTGGTTGTAGCCGGAAAATCCATCTAGAAGTGAGAATCTCGGGCTCCAACAACGATGTGTAGAATTTGGTCAATTTGGGGAAGCGGATAGTGGTCCTTGAGGGAAGCCTGATTCAGGTTTCTGAAGTCGACACAGAGACGAATGTCGCCATTCTTTTTCCTCACAGGCACCAAATTCGCGACCCAGGAAGAATGCTTGATGGGGTAGATGATTTTGGCCTCCAACATCTTCAAGAGCTCTGCTTTCATCATGGCCTCAATTTTTGGATTTACGGCCCTCTGCTTCTGTCGGAATGGCTTGGCGCCATCCTCTAGCTCAATGGTATGCTGGATGACATCTCTGTCATACCCCTTCAAATCCTCGTAGCACCAGGCCACGATGTCGGGGAACTCTCGGCACAGTGATCTAATCTGCTCAAGTTCCTCCGACGTGCAGTCTGTCCCAACCTTGATAGTTTTACCAGGTTCAAGTTCCAGGTCGGCATACTGCTTCGGGTCTACCTTGATCCTGTGAGATATTGCTCTGTCATTCTGATCAAATAGACTCTCCAATGTAATCAGTCCTTTTGGGACATGATTATTTTTTAAGCTGTATCAACCCCTCATATTGCTCGTCATCAGGGTCTCTACCTTCGATTGAACCAACTTCGTTAACCAAAAATATGACGATCTCCTCGTCACAATCGAACACCTGCCCGGTGGGTGTCCTTATCAGGCACAGAAGGCCTGTAAATAGTGCGAACCGGCTTCGGTTTTCGGACAACGTCATCAGCCGGAACGTACCTGGCTCCAACAGACGCCAGAATGTCAGCGTGTTTGTTTTTCTCACGTGATATCGCCTTGACATTCAACGAGTCAAACGACTCCATCAGGTCCCACACCCGATTGCGGTACGCCTTGAGGTAGTGATGTTTGGAGGCGCACTTATTCGTAACTTGGTGACACACCAGCTCTGAATCTCCGAAGATCTGCAGGTGTTTGATCCCCAGCCTCTCCGCCTTTCGCAAACCCAAGCACAGGGCTTCGTACTCCGCCGAGTTGTTAGTGCAGCTCCGGGCCAACTTTGTAGGTATAGTCCTTACGGACCCCGGTCGGAGAAACCAGAAGCACCCCTGCACCGGCGCCATTTTTGCATCGCGCGCCGTCAAAGAAAAGCTTCCACAGCTTCTCAGGTGCAGGTCCCACTTCTTTTGCAGCTGACTTGTCAAGCCTCTCGGGCTGTACAACGGTGTAACAGCCCTGCTCTGTCTCGATTACGGCATTGAAATCCCGCAAAGAGAACTCATCTTCAAGCTGTAGCACTTCGAGGGCTTGCTCCGTCAGCTCAACTGTCACCAGTTCTTCTCCCGACAGCTGGACCATGCAGTCCAACTCTCCTCCGGGTATCTTCTCTACTAGGAAGGTGGAAGGCTTCTCATTGAAAATTTTCAGTCTCCTTCCTTTGAAGGGCACTTCCATGTGTGAGTAGTCTAGAGACAGGTACCCGCCCAGCTTCGCAGTGAACTCCCGAGAGAGACACATGCCGAAGTAGGGAGCCAGGTCAACGACCACGACCTCTTGGATGACCACAATGTCGAGAGCCTTATGCGGCTGGATAGGGATGTCCTTTATGACACCAACTGTCTTGACGGGGGTGTCGTCTAGTTGCGGCACGCCTTGGCTGCTACGTGTGTATTCCATCCTGATCTCGTCACGGATGGCCTTCGGCATCACAGTCGTGGAAGCGCCAGAGTCCACCATGCAATTGTGTACTATGTGCCCTTGCATCCGTAAAGACAGATAAAAGGGAGGCGGTCTGTTCTTCCCAGTGGCTGAGACTGTCAGAGGTTGAACCAGGACAGCGGGCTGTATCTGCTTGCCGTTCTTCATGTTCTTCAGAGATTCTTGCAACAGATCCACCTGGCCTGGGAGCAGAAGAGCATCGTACATGCTGATTCTAGCGGGTGTTCTTTTCAACTCGTCTACTATGCTGTAGCTCGAGGTGCTAGCTCCTTCTGCTTCTTTCGCCGGCTCATACTTCGTCCGGTACTGCTGGGTAGCTTCAACTCGCTGTCTCTTGGTCAGAGACGGATACTTCAGCCTCTCCTGTGCTTGTTCTTTGGTTTCAGTTGGAGGCCGAGGTACGGGAGCTTTTGCCGGAACTGGAACTTTTGCTATAGGAGGCTTGGCTGGGACAGGGGCTGCCTTTGCCGGAAGAGGCTTGGCTGGAGCTTTGTCTTTGGATGCCTTCTCCTGGGCTGTGTAGGGCCACAGCCGCTTGTACGGTGGCAGCCCACCGGGCTGCGGTTTTTCTCTTCTGGCATAAACTTGCAAAGGCTTGGCAGCATCTGCAGTTTTCTTTTCTTCCTTGGCGGGCGGCACTAGATTCTCCTCTGGGAGGGCAAAGTTGGCTTCGCCGTCCAGGATCATGTAGAGTTCATCGTCCTCTATGGCGCTGCCGGACAAAGTCTGGATGTAGTGCTGGTGCAGTGTGCAGTCTTCCTCCGAATGCGGGTCATTGCACGTAGTGCACCAGTTAACCTGGTCGGAAGGACCAGGCGGGTCTTCTATAGCAGCATTTCTCGGAGGCGGACGCCTCTGCAGCTGGTGCTCTGGGGGTTTGTCTTTTGTCAGCGCCGGGGGCGCATATGGCCTCCTAGGAACGAGGTCCATCTGGGCCTGCTTCTTCTTCAGAGCGGTCATGTCATTGGACATGGCATGATATCCTGAGGCCAAAGCCCGCACCTCCTGGAGGATTGTATTCTGAATGCTACTGTCAGGAGGCGGCAACTGTGCCGGTGGAGGCAATGCGGCTAATGGAGGGGGATTGGAATAAGGTGCGTACTGCGGAGGAGCAGGGAGTGCTGGAAAATGCGGAGCGGGAGGAGGCGGGTGAGGATAATGCAATTGAGGCGGGCCGTAAGGAGTTACGACCGGCGCCGGATTCCATTGCTGCTGGGGTTGCTGCCCTGATGTGGACGGCGCACCACCAGAAGCTGGAGGATACTGGGATCTGGGGAAGTCGGGATGAATGGGTTCCTGCACCCTAGACGGGAGTCTGCCGATAGAAATAATATCAGCTTCAGCTTGCTGGGCAGCCTCGTACAGAGCAGGAAACTCGTCTATTTTGGCAATCTTCAGCAGCAGGCATATGTCTGAGTTGAAGGATCTCAGATAGTAGTGAGCAGCCATGCCGGCTGAAGGCCGAAGTTCGCGAGGTACCCGTTTCCAGGATCTCGCAAACCTGATGTTAAAGTCAGACACCTCCTCTTGAGGATGTCTCTGGATACTTTGGAACTGATGCAGCAGAGAAGTAGGGTCAGCGGACTCGTTGCATCCTTTCACGAGCCTTCTGGCAAGCTGGGGCCATCCCGTGATAGATCCCTCTGGCAGCGATCTCCACCAGTAGAGAAGTTTTCCCCTTAGGGAAAGGGCCAGCAGACGGGTCTTCACAATCTCATCAGTAATGGAATGCAATGCGGCCAGGGCAAGGATGTCCTGGATGTGCTCGTACGCCGTCTTGCCGTAGTCGTCGTACGTAGGGATGGACTTCAAAGCAGCAGGGGGCACAGCTTGCTGTCCGACCAGGGCCAGGGGCCCTGTAGAGTCGACTGCCGGGAAGAGATCATCATCATTTTGCTGCTGGGCAGCCATTTCTTCTTCTTCTCCTCCGTCGGTTGTATACTCAGTGTCGGTACTTTCCGAGGATGCAGATGCCTCTTCTTCCTCGGCCTCTTCTATTTCGTACTCAGCTCCTCCGACCTCGGCTTCGGCTTCTTCTTGAATTTCAGCCTCGGCTTCGTCGACACGAGCTTGTTGATCAGCCAGCCTGACAACTTCGCCTCGAGCGTTGATGTCCAGTTCGTAGAAGTCAGGCGGGTTTCTCGGATCCCTTGCTCGCCACCTTCTTGTTTGCATGAAGGTGCTAGGACCGGTCTTTCAGACTCAGAAGATATGTTCGTGCAGAGTCGCCAGGTGTTCTGATTTTGAACAGCAATGAAGCGAACACCGGTGCTTCGATTCTGTTTGGGGGTGGGAAACTTCCTTGGCCCACCGAGTGCTCAGAATAAACTGTCAGCCCGAGTGAACATGAGCCTGAGTTTTTTCAAATGTGGGACTCCGGGTCCCTATGCTTATAGTTTATTGTATGTTTCAACATATATTCATGTTTTTTTATCTAAAATGAGGAAATGAAATGTGAATTAGGTGGCTGAAAGATATTATTGAGCACCATTCTTCTTCAAATAAAGAACAGTATGAACTGAATGTTATGCCCTCATATTTGTGCAAATGTGATTGTTCCTTGTATTGAATTCCTTGTTGAGATATCCCTATGTGAAAGGATGTACTTTTACTGTGCAAGGATGCTAATCCTTAGTTGTATTGCATATTTTGGTTGTAAGCTGTTGGTTACGAATCTGCCATGAGGAAAGGATTTTGTGTTAATGCGCCCAGATTCGCCCACCAGCTAGAAAGGCCGGAAGGAAGGAATGCCTTCCGAGCCAATCTCCGGAGAATGCCGGCTCCTTGTGGGTTTTGGTTTTAAGCTAAGAGTGCAGGAAAGAGATAAAAATGCGGAAAGGATTTACAAATATGATTGGAGTTGGGTGGGGGGAACTAACAGTACAGCAACACACCAATCACCACTACTTACTGCATTGCAAAGCATAGCCGAAGCGCAAAGTCTAGTATACTTTTTGTATAGAGCGGTGTACGCACGGCTACAATGGTCCCCTAGCAAACATTCTCCCTACAAGGAGAACTAACAGCACGGCAATGCATCAATCACCACTACGTACGGTAACTCAAACAGAAAGCAACCGAGAGATGTCAGATCCAGGTATATGTGTTATGCGAGAGAATTTATACGCACGACTACAATGGTCCCCTAGCAAACATTCTCCCCACAAGGAGAACTAACAGCACGGCAACGCATCAATCACCACTACGGACAGCAACGTAACACACAACTGAAGGAACTGCTACCACATTTATTCTATGTATCCTCTAATCTATTAAGTTCAAGAGTGCTTGGCCACCAAATGCCGAGGTGAATCAACGAGCCATGACACAAGCAATGCCTTAGGTGTATCTGACCACCAAATGCTGAAACGAATCAACGAGCAGTGACACAGGAAAACGTAAAGCAGACATGTAAAGGAGAGGCAGCATAAAAAATAAAAGCAGTAGAACAAAGCCAGGCATATACTTTATATTTATAAGCAGAAGCACGGTTACAATGGTTCCCTAACAAACATTCCCCTTCCACCACCTTGCAATAAGAATGTGGTGGGTATTTATAGCCCGAGTCCCTCCCGTTACATTAATGGGCACAAAGTCCCAGTCAAACATTGGCTGACAAAAAGCAGCTATGGAGTTACTGATGCTGACCTTTGTCGGACAGAGTGTACACTGCGACATGGTTCCCCCGAAGGCCGGACAGCTATGTGGCAGCACGTTGGGTAGATCTTCACATCGGCAGGAACGCGGGCAGTTGGAGCTGGTAGAACCTCTAATCAGCATTAAATGAGGCAGCTGGCATAAGTAGTGCAGCCCATGCTTGTCCTTTTGCTCGGCACGTCTTGGCTCAGATCCCGAAGCTGGACACTTGTCGGATGATGCTGTTTGACATGTGTCTGCCTTGAAAGGCAGTTTATCCAACTTCTCTCGGGATAGGAGCGTCATTGGGTTGCGCAGGCAGAAAACAGCGCAGTCGGGAAGGCCTTCATGCCTTGGGTGTATTTCTGAGTTTGTTTCCCTACTGCGCACCTGTCAAGGGCGCACTCCGGCTTCGCTGCGAAGTCGGGTTGCGCACAGGTGAAAGCTGATGTCTGCCGCCGTACGGACTTCGCTCCAGCACTTAGTCAATTTTCTGCCAGCCTGCTACAAGGTGCGCTCAGAAAGTTGGGAGAAGTACGCACTTCGCACCAAAACTGGGAGAAGTACGCACTTCGCACCAAAACTGGGAGAAGTACGCACTTCGCACCAAAACTGGGAGAAGTACACACTTCGCGCCAAAACTGGGAGAAGTACGCACCTCGCACGAAAACTGGGAGAAGTACGCACTTCGCGCGAAGTCGGACTTCGCCCTAACACTTAGCCATTTTTCAGGGCAACTGCTGTCAAATTTGAGATCAGACTGAGGGGCTCAAAAGAAAGGGGGGAAAGAATGAGAATGCAGGGAAGAGAGAGAAAGGGAGAGAAGAAGAAAGGGAGAAAGAGGAAGAGGGAAAAGGAAGAGCAGCACTCTTACAAAACTGAAAACATTGCACCCCGTGCAAAATGTGGCAACAGTAGCTTGTTAAAACCGAAGGGTATGAGATAATGATTTCATGTAAACCATGAATGGATTAGGACTTAACGAGCACGTGGAATGCTTAGATAGGGGTGAATGGTTCTGTCCATAACCCAACAGATTCACATAAACATGTATGTGTATGAACCCCAATATAGATGGAAACTTTTAAGCAAGTCAGAGAAATGTCTAAAGATTAATGTTTGACTTGCCCAGTAGACTCTTTCCAGGGCAAGTTGTACAAGCAATTAAAAAATAAATGCAGATGCGAGTTAGTAATGAAGTTTAAAAAAAAAATGAATACTATTTTTGCCAGCCCCAGTGTGTGGGTTGTTACAATGAGCTGGAAATATATGCAAGCTTGGTAACCAAAAGGTGAATGATATTGAACAACACACTGTTGAATTATCAGGCAGAAATTAACGTATGCACTAAATACAAATGCCTATGAATCACACAAATATGCTGCACAAATACTAATTAGAACTTGCTCTGTCTAATGAGTGTATAATGTCTATGAACAGGAGAAAAGGAAGTCACTCAAAACCTTTTTTCAATCTCCCTCTATAACACATTTCCTGGAGAACTTAAAGGCCTCCAATTTGTCAGGTCAAAATAGTGGGAAATTCATAAATTGACAACTCATTGATCTAGAATGTTATAGCAAAGAAGTTTTAACCTTCTCACAATAGCATGGTTGCATACTCAAGACAAAAATTATGATGAGCTTGTTCAAAGGGCCAAAACCCAATGAGGTACACAACTGAAAGAATTTATTAATATATAAGATAAAGTGAAAATTTTCCCTTCCTCCAACAAGGGGTCTCATACATCTAAGAGGCGTGCTGGCTTGGTTGTGACCAAATAATCACCTTTGCCTTTGCTTCCCCTATGCGATAAAAATGTAGGAGACTCTCTAAACTCATTCTCCTTCAAGAAAATGCAATACTTACTGCAGATAACTTTTTGAAAATAAATCATATGACAGCACAATAGCAAATCACATCTTATCAATTCAAGTGTGATAAAACAGTATAAAATTTAATCCAAAGGGGTTACGTCACATGCATACATAACAAAGGCCCTCATGGTATCATCTTACAGACCCAAAGAACTTTTTAATACAATTTTGCCATCGTGTGGCCAAAAGCTTTCTCTGGTTACACTTGAACCAATTCGTACTCAAAGTCATACTAGCCAACCTTGTCCTTGGCACAGCCTCAACATGGTCAACTCATACTCATCTTAGACTCAGCACAAGAATCAAGAAACTGAATATTCATAAAATATTAGAAATTCCAAAAAAACGTTTTTCTTACTTCCCTAAAATCTTAAAAAAAAAGAAAATAAAAATAAAACTCGAAAGACATCTAAATAAACATGTAAGTATTCCAAAACATGTAGTCAACAGCACTTAACCAGAAAAAGTCTTTTATGTTAAGAATCCCACATATGGTTTACAGAATCCATGGATTATGATATCATGGAATGAAAAACATAAAGGAAAAACTATCAAACAATAGAAAATAAGCCACTAAGCCTAAAGCCACTTGGACCAACTCTCCTTAACCTTTAGTACATCCTTGGAGTAGAAGATTCAACAGATTTGTTGGGTTTTCTAGTTGCTTCTGGATTTGCCACACAGCCAACTAAAGTCATCTCTAATTGCTGGCTCATTATGATCCAATTGGTATTGACTTGAACTCATCCAAGTGAATGGCCTCCAAGTTGTTTCTTCCAATTTGAGACAATTTCTTATGCTTCATTAAGTTTGTATCTTCAAACATACTCCAATCCCACTCACATTGACAAGTATTGTGTGACCAGCTCAAACCTCTTATGGAAAGCTTCTAAAGATTGGGAATCTAGAAACCAAAATCCTCTCACTATACACCTATGTATGCACATTAATGTACATATTAGTTCATGTGTGTTCTTTTATACTAGTAGTATATATGCATAAAATCCAGGTGCATATATGCACTAGAAAGAATTATAGTTAAATAAGGATTATTCCATTATGAATGCAGATCTTATTCCACTATCAAAGATGATATGCAATTAAAGATTCAAGTCTATATATGAAGACCAAAGAGTACAAAATGAATGGTTGTGATGCTTTACAACAACCAAAGCATAAGCATTGCATTGGTGACTATTATACCTTTTATTAGTCGACATCTATCCCTCCGTGAAAAAAAAGCCAATCTTGGAGCTGGCATATGTAAACTGTCACCATATCTAATTGGGGGTGTAAAATAGTAATTGTGTCATTGTAAAATCTTCCAGGTCCACCATTTTGAATATTAGACTACCCACTAGGCCTATTGTGACTCCACAAATGTTGTGAGTCATTTTCCCCTAGAGATGATAAGTGCTTTAACAACATGCCTGAAATAATATCTCTGAATCTTCAAGTAATTTGTTATAAAGGATATCATTCTTACAAAAACAATTATATAAGAGTCGTGATCTTCATTGCTTTTGCTTTACTATAAGATCCACATGTCTTTAATAGGCACCAATATGTGAGGTAAAATGATTGCCATTTTTAAATGACTTACCACCTTTATTGCAATGCATTTACAGCTTTGACTAACCATTGCCCCAAGATGTGGTTTTCATCCAATGCAATAAGGTTATCCAATCTAGCTTGCAAACTGTGTGTGTCACCCAACCTATTCTCCACTGCAACTTGGAGAGTGGGTAATAAAAACTCCATTGGAACAAACACCTATTTTGGATATATTAAATGAAGCGGTGTAAACTTGGTTGCCACTTTGTAAGCCATACATTATGCCTGTACTAAATAGTGGTCCAAGTAACCTTTCTACCCAGTCTTTCTTTTCTATTCCACCACGCATGATGATTCCAACAATTACTATCTTAGTTGATTCAGTTTGTCCATTCACTCTTGGAGAATATGTTTTGGACTTATTGTAGCACAGCAGTGGAATTCCTTGATTGGAGGAACATAAAGAAATGAATGACATGAAAAATCAGGAATACAAAGCATTCACATCCTACGAGAAATAAATATTCAGAACTGAAATGGAACAAAACTGCAACAAACCATTTGCATTGTGTACTGACAGCAATGTACATTCAATTACAGCAGCAGTATGTGCATTCACAGGTACATGCAATTACAAGCACAACACAAATATGCTCCCAATCCCACACCAGATGGCTATACAGATATTCTCTGATTATCTATATCTGTATATATGATTTGAAAATGTAAGGGGGTCTATTTATACTTTTTCCTGGTAAAGGGGAGGTAGTTGCCACTTCCACAACTTCCTCATACCTATCCCCAACTAACCACCCCGACACTCCAATTACATGACCATTGAATTACACGTACATCCGAATTACATGAACATTGTATTACATGTACATCTGAATTACATGTGCATCCTAATTATACGTATGTACATTTTGTCAAACAATTTGCGCACAAATTACAAAATGACAAAACTTTATTCGCGTCCTTGGCTTTGTACGTGCTCCATCAAGCTTGAGGTGGCACTTGCGATGGCACCACATCAAAACTGGTTCCTACATCTGCCCTCCCCTCTAGATTGGTCGACGTCCATGTCGACAACTATTGCGGATCCTAAGGACTTTGACTCTGTTGCTGCTAAGAAGTGGATGGAATCTGAATGGATGCACCTTCCAACTACTGAAGTTGCACTTTGAGGGCCTCAATGTCCTCCTTTAGACACTTGGCATAGGCTCGATCCCTTGGCCATTAGAAGCCATAATGTTAAGACTTTTGTTCTATCTCTGCAAGCCTTGCATGCAACTCCATTTCCCTCCTTCCTGCCTCTACAAGTTACTGATCTCTATCCACAATCAGCTGATCATGGTAGGCAACCTCCTACACCTTGGCTTCAAGAGCCTACTCCCTCACCACACATTTTGACTTCAGCTGTCCGATCAGTTGATTTTGCTCATCCCATTCTTTTCTCGGTTGATCCACCTCTTGCTAAAAGCTGGACAGTCTTGCTTTGGCCTCCCGCTACACTTGTCGAAGCTGCTCTTGCATCTCCTGCAATTGGATGGACTGTTCTTCTCCTCTCAACTTCAGGTTGTTCACCACCTCCTGAAATGTCTCTATTGGTCAAGAATCCGCCTTAGGTATGAAATGTTTCATTCATGTGCCCTAGACCCGACCAACATTGAAAGGCCTCTCGTGCCAGTCTCCAGATATAGGCTCGTTCCCTTACTATTCTAACTTGGGTTTTGAGATTAAGGAACAGGAAAGAGATTATAAATGACTGAAAGGGATGGGAAATATGGCCTCAGGCCAAGTAGAACAGGGGTGATGGACAAGCAACACGATAACTTAATTGTACGTTGAATCAATAGCACTCAACACAGAAAACTAACAGAAATTAAAACCAGGCATCTAACATGTGCAATCTCCAGAATTATTCCAGTGTTCACCCTCTATCGGGAGTCAAATCCAAACATAGAATTATAACCCATAGACAAAGCAGAGAATTTAATAGAAATATAAGATAGAAGACATACACATAAAGAGAAGTCCAAAATTAGAGCCAAATATTCTCTGTATTGATAGCAGAATTCAAGTTACAGCAAGTCTCTAGCAAAACATCCATCATATTACATTAGAATTGTCGGCTTTTATAGAGAATTTTGCCGCTTGAAACATAAATGCACACCCACAAAACATCGCGGTGGCAGCAAAGATAGAATTTGGAAAATAAGCACTCATCAAACAGTAATGAGGCATGGCCTGAAACTGATGACTCGCTGAAATGCAGCTGCACCTCTTCAATGCGCTGACAGGTTTAGCTGGTGGCGCCGTCTCCTCGCTTGTCGGAACCGCCTTAATGCAAGATAGGATTCTGAAATCCGGGAACGTCAAGTCTAGAAGCTTCTCAGACCGACTGCGTTTAAATGGATAAGGATGCGCCTTGTTTCGCTGATGAGAAGCATTTATGAGGAATTCTGGCTGAAGCAGGGAGGGTTGGACTGAAACAGGCGCGCTAGATGCAAGCCTCACCTACGTTTCGTTGTTTCTTGGCCCGAAATGGGCTTGCGCTTCAAAAATTGCAGCAAAACAACTTGCCATCTTGAGAGCAGCAACGCAGGCGTTGAAAAGTCAGTCCATTGCGATGCTACTTACTCCCGAAACTGCCTTGCGCCTGGAAAATAGAGCGAAACACTTTGATCCACACTTAGCATTATTTCTGCTTGATGGGCTGCGTCGTGGAAAAGTCAAAGTCTGTTTCTCTCCTTATAACCCCAAAAATGAATTGCGCTTGGAAGTTGGGGTGAAACGGCCTGCTGCATCGGGAGGGGTGCCAAAATTGAAGGGTCAAAGGCGCTCGCGCTGTAGAACTGGGCCCGAAAATGCATTGTGCCTGGAAATCAGAGCGAAACTGCCTTGGAGCCTCAGGTGGCGCACTGGGTGGAAAAGTCAAATGTCATTGCGCTCCCTCTTGCTTCGAATTTGCCTTGCACTCAAAAACTTGAGCGCAACACCTTGGTGCCTTGGGAGCAATGCTGGAGTTTGAAAATTCAAAGGCCTAAGCGCTACTACTTACTCCGAAAATGCTTTACGCTCCAAAAAGTGCAGAGAAATGACTTAAAGTCACACTTAGCATTTTTCCTTGAAAAAGTGCAGAGGCAGAGCACAGGCCCGAAATGGGCCTGCGTTCTGCCTCTGCCCCAAAACTAACTCACACTTGGAGACCTGGCGCAAATCTACCCTCGCCTTCGTCAAGACAAAGACCTTATCTGATGAGTAAATAGAAGAAAAATTGCGGCCAGCAAAACGCAAGAAACAAGGAATACATTATAAAAAAGAACAGAGCTCCAAGGAAGAAGAGATTACTAAACAACAAAATATATACAGAGAAAACAATGTTGCAGGAATGCCAACATCTCTGGCGGCTCGCGAGGGAATTGAGCTCGCCTCAATGTTGAGATCCCAGGCCTTATCTGTTGGGCTCAGAGTCATCATCGCTGTCCCTTTCCGAATGCTCCTCCTCCAACTTCTCTCTCTCTGCTTCTTCCTCTTCTTCCTGGTGCTCACCACCTTCTTCTTCTTAGCGCTCAAGGATCTCTTCTTCCTCTTGGTCTCCTCCTTGCTGGTCTCCCTCTGGTGCTTGATCTCCTTCCTGCGCTTGAACTTCGCGGTGCGCCTGATCATCATGCTGCTGGGGGGGGCTCGGATGATAGGAGACGCTCCTGATTACGGTCATAAGTTGCCTAGACCAGGGCACAGGTGTCTTCTTTAATCGTGCCACGCTCTTGGAGCTCCCTGACCAGGTATCCGAAGGTTTCAAGCTGGTCAACGTCAGCATAATTAAATCTCTCGCTAAGGTCTACCAAACAGGCTTCCATCCGCGCGAACCTGGCTAATAAATGCATCACCTGATGCTCTGAAAGAGGCTCCTCCCAACTGTCAATCTCTGAAGTATCATTTTCAAAGGCATCCCAAACTGATTTCAGCTCTTCTTTTGTCAAAATACGGCCTCCTTCGTCAGTGAAGCCAGGGAAACCGATCTGCGCTAGAGTTTCGAAATACATCAGAGAAACTCGCCTTTCCCGCTCAAACACATCCATCAGCCTTCGCGCCTCTCGGGTTGTTTTCATTCTTTTGAAGAAAGACGTCAGCGTTATCTTTGCAGTCGCCCATGACCGAGCAAGCGGGCACATTGGAGTAAGCTCGAGGTCCATTTTCTCCAAGGTTTGTACCTTCATGGCCAGATCCAACCATTGGTCAATGTCTCTTTCGGCATCCTCTACGATGGAAGCGTCGTAGGTGACTAACTGCTTGGCCTCCCAGATGAACGACAGGAAGCGATGGCGCACCTCCTTAACACGATCTTTTGACAAGACCTTTGCTTGCCCTAACTTTGTTGTCAACTAGGCCTATAGTTCCTGAAGCTGAGCATCCAAAACCTGCAACTGGTTTTGTGCTTTTGAATGCGCTTTGAGGCGCTGCTCAGATTCTCTCCTATAATTCTCCACCTCCTGCTCCAGACTGGTCACACGCTACTGCAACTGCTCAGATCTGGACTGTGTTTCCTCAAGCTGCACCCTTGTGAGCGCCAAGGTTTCTTCAAGCTCTATGTTTTTGGCCTCAACATCATAGCAGCGAGCTTTGAAGTGCTCCGTGTGGAAATAGAGGGATCCCACCTCAACCTGGATGTTTCCTACCTTTTCTACGGGATCGATCGTCCTCATATCTTCCACCGTATGACGGTAAGAATAGTCTGCCACAGTCATTTCTTCCAATGGCTTTTGGACCATGGGCACTTTCTCCATCTTGTGGAGTTGCATATTCTGTGGGTCAAACATAGCCCTTTTTTCCACTTGGGCTAGAGCCTTGGCATTCTTTCTTTTCTCGCCCTTAAGCTAGGTCGAGGAATCCTGTTGTGCCCGACGTATACTCTCCGCAATTGGGCCCTCCTGTAAAAACTCCAGCTCCATCTCCATTGGTTCCTGCACTCCAAAGAGCGGCGTGATAGGGAACCGTTGTGGGCTAGTTTCAGCAGCCGAATCGGGAGCAGCCAGGTTAGCGACTGCAGCGACCTTGGGAGACATTGGGGTTTGGACTGCTATAACCGAAGAACTAGGATTTGGGTTTGAAACATCAAGAGGCCCCGCTGCAGCAACTGAGGAAGTTGGTAAGGGCAAAAATAGGTTTGGATTGACGGTAGCAACGGATGCAGTGACTAGGTTAACGGAAACTTGAGGGGCAGGGGCAGACGTTGCAGGAAGAGACAAATGCATAAGAGCTAAACGCCTGAGAGATAGGGGGAAACGTTGAGGGAACTGATGCCTGTGATGCAGGGAAAGTCGTGGCACACATGGGGACACCGAACGCGAACTAGGCAGAAAGGAGGGTTTCGGCATTAGAAGGGATGGCTGCCATAGGAACAGAAGTGAGAGAGGAAGAGAGAAAGAACGCACCTGCGAGCTCGGGCGCTGCCAGAGCTGAAGTGGTGAACTGTTGCGTGATAGGGCTTGCTCCTCCTTTCTTTTCTAACACTTCTGCTTCCAGGTCAATAAACTCTATCTCCTATCATGCTTGTTGCGCTTGAAACGGAACTTCACGAACGACTGCGTCCATGGTTGTCGATGCTACAAGAGGATTCGCGCCGAAAGGTCGGACCGGACCAGACCGGGGCTTCTTTGCAGCTTGGGGGAGCGAAAGCTCTACACCAGCACTCCTCTTCTTCGGAGTGATGTCTTCTTTAAAGAGCGGTTGCTTGCCTTTCTCCCTCACAAGTGGGTTTTGAACAGTGTGTTGCTCCTGTACTCCCGCCGCGTCTTCCACTCTGCTAGGGCTTTGAGTACTCCTAGGCACGATGTTAGCGAATAAGACGGGTCGGTAAGTTTCACAATGCGCATCATACTTATCGAAGAAATTCTGGTCCAATACAAGTGATGGGTCGGATGCCTCCTTTCCATTGTGAACCCTCATGATCCACCAGTTTGCAATTTTCTCATCCAACCAGTCGGGCACTTTGTTCTTTATCGCCTTAAACACTTCGTCATCAAGGTCATGCGTCGGGTTTTGTGCAGGGTTGTACTCGGCCTCTATTGTGTAGAATTCATGCCATGGGGGAAGGGACATCATCCTCTCCATGTGCCATTCCAGGTCACGCCCTGAGGGGTTGTTGCGTTGCGCTTCAATGTTTGGGCGCAGACAGCTGTGAAAGCTCTTTGCCCCGATCTTCACACTCAAAACACCTAGCGGTTCGTACTTCCATCGTTGGGAGAGGTCAATCAGACCAAATTCCTACAGTGTTACCGCTAGAAAGGCGTTCTTCCCGTTGGCCGATACCTTAATGTCGCCAAGGCTGAAGGGCCCAGGGTAGGTGTGTGGTTTCCTTCGCCCATGGCCATACGTGTCATCAGCGAAGTCACACTGACGGGCAACTTCAAGGGCGAACAGGTACTCAGTGGTGTAGTACGGCAACAAGAAGGGTTTGCCAGTAAACCTGAAGATTCTGATAACAAGGCCTTGCGTCAGTTGAAAAACATCACTGAGTGTCTCCTGCACTATGTAATCTCTCATCTTCTTCGGCACTTGCTTGCAGACACCGTGGATGATCTCCAGAGCTGGACCGAGGAACACTCTGTTGAATTTGTAGTAGGGCTCGCGCCTTGACAGGCTTGTAGTCCACTAATAAACGGGGAGTGCTTTGCCTTCTCTATTGGTGCGGCTCACAACGATGAAGGCAAAACGGGCGTGCATGTGGTAGAAGAAATACCACGCCAAGAACGGGTAGGTTCGGAATGACAAGTCCCTCTTGCTCTGCACATAACTTAGTTGGGTATTCATCTGCCACGATACCCAGTTTGCCCAATCAAAAAATACAGGCGTCGTCCCCGACGCCATGGCATCGGGAGAATAGAACTCAACATGCGAAATACATTCGGCAAGTGAAACCTACCACTTATACACTAGGGCGTCCGTGGAGAGCCCCATAACCCACGCCAGCATGGAGTAGATGTCGGGATTTTTAAACCTCTTCAAGGGTTTAGGCAGGTCTGCCAATATCCTGGGCGCTGGCTTTTCTAGCAGTTTTGTCTCCATGAATTGCCGCATCTGCACGGTGTTGGCGTATTTTCGCTCTGTTCGGTGTTGTTAATTTTTCTGACAATGTAATCAATAGGGGGCCCTTGTCCACAGGTGAAAACCTCTTGAACACCCTGAGCAGAGATGGAGAACAGCTTGTTCTTTTTAGCATCCCGGATCGTCTTGGTCCATAGGTCAGAATTTAGCAATTGCGCATATCAGTTATGGGCAATGATGCATAGGCATGCACAAGTACCAATATAGGTAGGAGTGATAGGCGACTGTCCGGCTGCTTCCGGCAGAAACCTTAATCATCATAAGATCAACCGCCCCGTGCAATTTCTCTATGCTCGTTCTAGTGAGCACACAGTCCCAGATTCTGCTCAATCTATCTTCAGATGGGGGCAGCAGTGCCTTCTTCTTTTCCCTCTTCTTGCCCATCCTGACTGTGCACTTGTCCAAGCGCTTGCTCTAAAAATGACAGCGCCTCACTGCTACTCAATCAAACTGTGCTTTATCAGCAATTCGCAAAACCAACCTTCCAACTGATCATGGATTTGGATACCCATTTCAACGAACAATCCAAAGGTACCATCCGCTTTGACTGAAACCCCAGAATTGACTTACTATAAATACTAAGTCCCATCTCCTTTGCCCAAATAAGCCGCATAAACTGGCAACTGAAAGCTAAGAGTGGCCTGATTAAGATCACCATGGGTTCCCACACATCCAATTTAGCCTACGGGAGCATGTGAGTAGGCTAATCACAACTGCGAAGCTGATTGGCTAGAAAGGGGACATTACAGTCCGCCCTCCCCGAAATTGCTTGTCCTCAAGCAATTTCAACTCTGGATGTTGTAATACCTCTTCATTCTCCCAAGTCACATCCTCTGCTGGTAAGTGCTTCCACTTAACTAAATACTCCGTAATCACCTTCCCCCTCAGATTCCTTTCCCTAAAGTTAATGATGGCCTCGGGTACCAGGATTAATTTCCCTTCCTCATCTAATGGTGGTAACTCTGTGGAAGGAACAACATTCTGCCCAATCGCCCTTTTGAGGCGAGAAACATGGAAGACATTGTGGATTCTGCTGTCCGCTGGTATATCCTTGTCTTATATGGCCAACGCGTGCATGATGGCCAACATTTCCTTGTCGTATATCGAATAACTCCGCTCAGCCCCATGAAGTTTCCGACTCTCAAAAGCTATGGGATGTTTGTTCTGCATTAGCACTGATCCAATTCCCTCTCCCGAAGCATCACACTGCAACTCAAATGGCTGAGAGAAATCTGGTATGGCGAGCACTGGGCAGGAGCACATAACCTTTTTGAAGTGTTCGAAACACTTTTGTGCAGTGTCAAACCAGGAGAACGCCCCCTTCTTTGTTAAATCTGTGAGTGGGGCTGCAAGCTGCGAAAATCCCTTAACGAACCTTCGGTAAAACCCGCACAATCCGAAGAACCCCTTGAGCTGAGTAAGGTTCGTAGGAGTAGGCCACTCCATAATGGCCTTGATCTTCTCAAAATCCATGCGCACACCCTCAACACTGATGATGTGGCCTAAATAGAGAAGCTCGATCATACCAAAGTCACACTTCGACTCCTTGGCATAGAAAGACTCATGTTCCAATATGCTCAGCACCTCATCTAAATGCTACAGGTGCTCCTCCCAAGAACGACTGTAGACCAGGATGTCGTCAAAGAAAATCAAAACATATCTCCTCAACTGTCTGCTGAATGTCCTGTTCATACAGGACTGGAAAGTGGCAGGGGCGTTGGTTAAGCCGAAAGGCATAACCAAGAACTCGAAATGGCCGAAGTGGCATCCGAAGGCCGTCTTCTCGATATCCTGCTCCCTCATTCTAATCTGGTGATAACCTGACCTTAGATCAATCTTCGAGAAGTAACAGGCGTCGTGCAGCTCATCGATCAACTCATCTATGCGGGGAATAGGATACCTATTTTTTATAGTCCTCTTGTTCAGCTCCCTGTAATCCACGCACATTCTCCAAGTACCATCTTTTTTCTTAACCAAAACTACTACGGAGGCAAAAGGACTCTTACTTGGACGGATGTGTCCCATATTCAACAGCTCCTGTATTGCCTTCTCGATCTCATCCTTATGCCGTTTATGATGCCTGTAGGGAGTAGTGATAACGGTCTTCGCCCCATCCTCTAACTCAATGATATGCTCAATGCCCCGCTCTGGAGGTCTCCCTGGAGGTATGTCACTGAAGACCTTGGCATGCTTGGTCAAAATCTTCTGGATCTCTGGATGGTAAGTGTCCTTCTGTGTCTCCACATTTGCTGGCATGATAAGGCACTCTGCTGCCCACTCGACCTCATCATGTCTAAATAACCTCTCCATGCTTTTGAGGGAAACCACTCTCGGACCACCATCAGATATGCCTCTCAATACAACCCTCTTACCTGTTGATTTAAACTTCATTTCCATAACATGCAGGTTCATTGTGAATTATCCAAGGGATTGCATCCAATGCATTCCCAAAATCACATGAGTGTCTCCGATGTTAACCACATAAAATTCATCATTGAGCTCATATTCTCCCAACCTTATCCGCAAATTGGAGATTTTGCGGGTAAACTGGATAGATGAACCATCTGCTACCATAACCCGAAATCCCCCAAACTCCTTTGTCTTGAGTCCTCGCTTATTGACCAACCTTTCATCAATAAAGTTATGGGTCGCACCTGTGTCAATAAGAGTGATGACTCATTGTCCTTCTATGATACCCCGAACCTTGAATGAACTCCCCTTCTGGAAACTGTATAGTTGAGCCATTGTTACATCTTTTTCTAGCTCTCCTTCTGAACTATCATCATCACTTGTGTCCGAATTAGTTTGCTGGTCTGATTTTTCAGATTCGGACTCCTCCACTTCAAAATAATCCTTATGCTCCATTTGCCTTGCCTGAGCCTTTTGTGAGCACTTGTGTGACAAATCCCATGGCTCCCTGCAATGGAAACATAACTTCTTCTTTCTGAGCTCATTAAGCTCATCATCTCCTAATATTTTTTATTCATGCTTCTGCTGCGGAAGACCTTTGTGCATAATCTTCTTATCTTTGTCACTGCTGCCCTGGAATGGTTTGAATGTTGATTTATTCTTCGGAACAACGAACTCCATACTTCGGGCCTTCTTCATGGCCTCCTGCAATGTCTGTGGTTCAAAAGCCTTCACCCATCCACGAAGTGGCTCAGTCAATCCCTCAACGAAAAGAATTACCAACCTCCTTTCGGATATGTCTCGAACCTTGACTGACAGCCCCTGAAATTCTGCAATGTAGGCATCAACTGAACCAGTCTGCCTCAACTGAGCTAGCTCTCTAAAGTGCAATTCTGGATCTTTCTTGTCGAACCGATCGATGAGTTTGTTGGTGAACTCATCATATGTGTTAATGGCTCCGTGGCCCAAAGTGTTGAGACCGTGGAACCACCAATCATGAGTTGCTCCCTCTAAGTGAAGAGTGGCAAATTTAATTGCCTCTTCCTCCTGCATAGGCCTCAGTGATAAGAAGTTGTCCAGCTTTTCCACCCACGCCCTTGTTGTGCTCTTACCACTCCCATCAAACTGAGGAATGGTTATCTTACTCAAGGCATGCTGCAAGTCCTTCTGAGTCGATTGCTTCTTCTGTTCATGATGACGTCCCTGCTTTTGTGCACAATATTTTTCAAAAGACCAACTAGCCTTAAGTTCCTCCGGAAATGCCTGATACTGAGTCCACCATGCTATTATTGTATCATCTGATGGGCCATGTGCCTGCTCCTCCTGCTCAATAGGCTCCTCTCTTGGAATGAAAGTGGGTTGTGTCGGTCTAGGAACATTATTGCTTCCTCTTGTAAAAACCGGATGGTTGGAGGTGCTAGCCTCCCCATTATGGCCACCAATGTGAGTTCCCCTCAACCTATCAGATACTACTCTTAGAACTCCGGTCATCTCCTGGTGATTACGTTGCAATGCAACCTGCATATCCACCTGTGCTCTGGTTAGAGCATTAAGAATGTGTCTGAGACTTGGTTCTTCATCACTTCTTTCCCCCATGTTGTTACTGTGTTCCTTCTCTTTACCACCGTGACCTTGTTCTGCTTTTTTCTTCTCCCTTTCAGCTGCTCTTCTATCCCTGTCACTCATGAAAGCTCAACTTCCCATAGGATGGCAGTGTTGAGCCTTGCTCTGATACCATGTAACAACCCTCCCCAATCTGGCTAAAATATTTTTAAATTTTTTTGCAAATATGTACTTTTTTTGTATTTTTTCAAATTAATAAAAAACTCAGATAAATGCTAAATCAGTCCACTTGCAACTGTCACAACTTTGTAACTATGCAACCAAATCAAACGAAACTTGAGATGCAGATTTTACATATGTAATGCTAGAAACCCAGTGAAGGAATCGAGGAAACACACAAATACCACAAAGATATATCGATCTGGAATTTTCAGTCTGTATTATTTGATCAGCAAATCTGTACATACCACTTATTCACTTAGCTCCAGAAATGCAACTTTCTTCACCCACGAAATGATGTACTAGCAGCTCGCAATCCTTGGGCACCAATGAAGGAGGAGATAGGGGTTTATGGACTGATCGCCCCAATTCCCCAAAGATATCACGCCTGGCTGGTAATTGTACGACCTGTGTTGTACGGCCAACAATCAACAACTTCGCCCAGCACCTCTGAAAACACTTCTGTATAATCTTTCGAAAAAACTTTGCAAATCTCTCCACAATCAGCACTTGAGCAATCTCTGTATGAAATCGCCACCCTAATCCACCAGGGGTAATCTCTCATACCCGAAGAGGATGTCCCTATTGGAGGTTGTCGTCCCCAATAAGCTCGAAACCCTGCAAAGATTCTCTGCAAGCTTCTTCACCAAATGCCAAAGCAAACATATAAACCTGGATGCCTGAAATGAATGACCAAATCTCCTTTTATAGAGCTCACAAGGGGTTGATGGCTTTTTGGAGGGAAAAGGCAATTTAAAATGTCTTCTAGAAATTATTTTTCCTCATTATAAATGGCGTCCCCTTTTTGCAATTCTAATAGTCACTTTATAAAATAATTTTAACTTAAGTGACTCTTTAATCCTCCCCCTTTATTATAAAGTCATAACTTATATAAAATTAAATTATTAATTTAATTTTATATAAATAATCTTCGGGCATTAAAATTTCTAAGCTCCGCAAAACCAACCTTCCAACTGATCATGGATTTGGATACCCATTTCGACGAACAATCCAAAGGTACCATCCGCTTTGACTGAAACCCCAGAATTGACTTACTATAAATAGTAAGTCCCATCTCCTTTACCCAAATAAGCCACAGAAACTGGCAACTGAAAGCTGAGAGTGGCCTGATTAAGATCACCATGGGTTCCCACACATCCAATTTAGCCTACGGGAACCCGTGAGTAGGCTAATCACAACTGCGAAGCTGACTGGCTAGAAAGGGGATATTACATCCCAGCACAACATCACATCCTCCAAGTGGAAGAGCAAACATATTAGTTTGGAGTTCATAGTTCCCTATCTTCAACTTAACATTGCAACATTTACCCTTACAAGGTAATGTTCCTCCATTTTCCACCATGACTTCAAAAGAGTTGCAAGCATGCATGTAACAGTTCGCTTGCTTAGCTACTCAAGGATCAATAAAATTATGTGTACTACCTAAATCAATAAGAATTATAATGTGTTTCCCTTTGAAAAATCCTACTACTTTCATCGTCTCAAGGGTCGAAATTCTTGCAAGTGTAGGAACAAATATCTTGGGTTGTGGTTCTTCCTATGCTTCACCCTCACCTTGATGCTCTTCCTCCTATGGTTCTACTTCATCATCAAATATTTCATTCACTGTTGATTCATCCACATCTAGCAAGAACAACTTTTTTTGTACACATTTATGCCCTGCTGAATATTTCTCATCACAATTATAACATAAGCCCTGTGCTCTATAGACATCCATTTCCTTCCTAGTCAACCTCTTGATTGGTAGAGATTTATTGCTAGTATTCAATGTGAACTTGGATGGAAATGTAGGTTTGGCCTATGGGAATTTAGATGACCACCTCTAGGCAGAAAATTTTTCCTTCACTAGTCTAGCCAATCCTATGGCTTGCATCATAGACTATGGTTTGAACAATTTTACCTCTGCCTTGATATCATCTTCGAACGCACTCAAGAAATAGCTCTAAAAAAATCCTTCACTAAACCCCTTTGTCTTCTTAGCCAATTTCTCAAATTGAGTTTGATATTCCTGGACAATAGAGGTTTGTTTCAATTTTGTTAAGGCTACTGAAAGTCCTCAACTAGGGCCAAAACGAGTGAGTAATTAGGACTCAAAATCTTCCCAAGAAGGGTCAAGAGTAATGTTATATAACCACTGATACGATTGTAGGGCCTCAGATTCAAAGTTAAAAGATGCCATGTTGACCCACAAATATCGGGGAACATTATGGAGTTTGAAGAATTGATCTACCCAATACAACCAACCATTAGTGTCCTTTCCATTAAACTTGGGAAAGTCTAATTTGGGCATCTTAAACGGGGTATCTGTGTTGAAAATAGCATGATGGGTTTCTTTCTCTTTATTGCCTAAACTGCCATCCAGTCCCTCAGTGTTAAGATGCTAGAATACTTTCGGGCCTTCCTTTAACGTTCTTCAACCTCTAGGAATCTTTCTTCAGTCATTGCTTTGACTTTAACCTGGTCAGTTTTTATAATATGCATGTGTTCTTTCATTTGTTTAACTTCTTGTCCAATGTGGGACATTTGCCTCTATAGGTTACTAAGTGTGTGATTTAATTGTTCCATATATTGGATTTGTTACAATTCCTTCATTGTTCCTCTAGTTCCTCCAGCCATATATGTGTGATTTGGACCACCCCAATGACTTACTAAAAATAGAAGTGTTGTTCCAAGAGTTACTAATTTTAGTAACGGGTCAGAAAAAGTATTTGGGTGCTATATATCAACACAATCAGCTTGAAAAGACGAATACAGTGGGCTAGATCTCACAATGATGATTTTCGATACCCCAAACTTTTTTCTTAATTAGAAAAGTGTGTTTTTCTCCTAGAGTCTTGGTTCACTCAAAAAATTGACGTTTTTCCGACAACCCCCTTAGCAGGCTCTGCAGTATCTGTTACTAACAACTGTTCTATCTGACTCTGTAACTTACTGTTTCTAACAGTTGTCTTGGCAGACTGTTACTGACAACTACCCTAAATGTAACTAACAATTGCACGGTCAGACTTTGTCTTGTAACTGACAACTGCACAGTCAGACTCTGTCTTGACTGTTACTGACTATGGCCCTGGCTGAAATGATACCCAACTGTTCCTGATAGACCCTGTCTTAACCGTTACTTTCACCACCAATTCTTTCGTATGTTTTAGTTCAGTCAATTTTGTGATAGTGTAATCTCTTCAGTATGCTCAATTTTTGTGGTAGGGTTTTTGGCATTCAGGTTAAACATTCAACAAAAACATGATACTTTAGGCCAAGGTGTATGCACTGTCCATAACCCTCTGTTATACGACAATGAACGATAATGCTTGGACCAATATTTCAGGCCACTACTCAAGGAGGATTCCATGCATATCCTTGAGCGCACTACCTGCGTCTCTAACAATACGGGAAGGTGATCTCCCCGAGTGCTATGTTCGGTATACTATGGATAGATACACGGCTGAAAGCTTCCTAAGGCTAAAGGTTTCTCCTAATCCTAGGGGGGTCTCCTAATATACCCAAAGATACGTGGGAGCTCAAGTCCGTATACAGGTGCTATCTCAGGCCTGCGTATTGGAGTTTGATAGCCCCTCACTTCACTAGACGCTTTACAAGCAATCTAGCTTAGCCAATAATGACAACTCATTTGTGATATTTTATAACCCCCAACACAAGGTTTCTGTTGCCACATTTTGCACGGGGTGCCATGTCTTCAGTTTTTTTTGTAAGGATGCTGCTCTCCCTTCCCTCTTCCTTCTCTCCCTTTCTCCACTATCCCCTTTCTTCCCTGCCATCAGTTTCATTCTCTTATTCCCCCCCCCTTCTCCTTCTTCTGACAGTTTCTCCAAGAGGGCAAAAAGCCCTAAATTTGACTAAGTGTTGGTATTGCGCAACCCGACTTCGCAGCGAAGTCGGGCTGCGCCCTTGATCTTGAGCGCACTTGGGGAGCCAACGTGCGGAGAGCTGAACCCAGTTTTTCTAAGTATAGAGCGAACCCCGACTTCGCAGCGAAGTCGGGGTGCGCTCTCAGTTCTGTGCGCACCTGGGCATCAGTGGAGCCCTAAAAAATTCTAAGTGTTGGGAGCGCAACCCGACTTCGCAGCGAAGTCGGGCTGCGCCCTCAAGTTCATGCGCAGTTGGGCGATTCATCTGAAGAAGCGGCTAAGTGTTGGGTGCGCAACCCGACTTCGGGGGGGTGCGCAACCCGACTTCGCAGCGAAGTCGGGGTTCGCCCACTTACTTACGCGCACTCGGGCACAGAATGTTGAAGCCAGCCCAGGAATTTTCTAAGGCACGGAGGCCTCCCCAACTGCGCTACTTCCCCCTTGCGTCGTCTGATTGCGCTCCAATTCTGGGCGAAGTCGGGCAAGAAAGGAAATACGAGATCCTAAGGCAGATTTTTCCCCTTATCAGATTCTGACAGGTGTCCAGCCTCGGGATTCGAGTCAGAGATGTGACGGGTGGTGTGCGAGCGTGAACTGGATTATTGTACTTAAGCTGCCCTCAGTCAAGCTGACTCGGAGCATCATCCCCACACCGCCACGTAGCTGCCAATCTTTCAGGTGGACCTTACCGCAAGCACGTTCCATACCGGCAGAGGTCAACATCAGCCGCTTTTGCCGCTTTTGTCAGCTTTGTCTTTTCAGTTATTGTCGAGTCTGGGATCCTGTGCCCAACGATGTAATGGGGGGAAATTTACGCTATAAATAGCTCGGCAATATCATTGTAAAAGGGTGGAAGGGGGATATATTGCTAGGGAACCACTTGTAGTTGTGCGTTTGCTTCTAAATACAAAATACACTTGGCTCTATTGATTGTTCTTATCTTGTATGCTGCCTTTACTTAGCATTTCTGCCTCATGTTGCTTATGTTATTGCTTACTGTTATTCTGCTTTCTGGATATCGGTATTTAATAGTTAAGTATTCCTGGAATGCAAAGGTAGAGGATACATAGGATGAATGGCATTGATAGTTTCTGCAAAGTATTTTGTGTTTAATTGTTGTTAGTAGTGGTGATTGGTTGTTGTTGTCTTGCTTATCCTCCCCACCCATAACAAACACATTTACATTTCTTTTTGCATTTATAATTTCTTTCCTGCACTCTGAGCTTATAAACAATTGAGAAAACATAGGAAGCCGGCCTCCTCCGGAGATTGGCACGGAAGGCATTCCTTCCTTCCGGCCTTTCAATCTGTTGGGCGAATCTAGGGCGCATTACACTAAATCCTATCCTAGTGGCAGATTCGTAACCAACAGTTTCTCTGGCACGCCCGGTGGGACACGGGAGTTTCCCACCCCAAAACAGAATCGAAGCATTGGTGTTCGCTTCATTGCTGTCAAATCAGAACACCTGGCGACTCTGCAAGTACCTGAATATTCTCTGAGTCCGTGAGACCGGTCCAAGCGCCTTCATGCATACAAGAAGGTGGAGAGCAAGGAACCCGGGAAACCAGCCTGATCTCTACGAAATCGACATCAACGCTCCTGGAGAGCGCGTAAGGCTGGCTGACTACCAAGCTCACATAGACGAACTCGAAGCTGAAATTGAAGAAGCCGAGATCGAAGAAGCTGAAGTCGGAGAGGCCGAAATTGAAGAACAACCTACAACTTCGGACAACACTGATACCGAGTACACGACCGGAGAGGAAGAAGACATGGCTGCCCAACAAAACGATGACGACCTCTTTCCAGCAGTTGACTCCACAGGGCCCTTGGCTCTAGTTGGACAAGAGGTTGTGCCCCCCGCTGCCTTGAAATCCATTCCTACTTACGATGGCTCTGGGAAAACAGCATACGAGCACATCCAAGACATTCTGGCCTTGGCTGCACTGCACTCTATCACGAGTGAGAGTGTTAAGACCCGTCTATTGGCTCTTTCTCTGAGAGGGAAGCTTCTCTACTGGTGGAGATCTTTGCCAGAAGGAGCTATCACGGGATGGCCCCAGTTAGCAGGCAGGCTCGTAAAGGGATGCAACGAGTTTGATGATCCCTCTTCATTGTTGCATCAGTTTCAGAGTATTCAACGCCACCCGCAAGAGGAGATATCAGACTTTAACATGAGGTTTGCGAGGTCCTGGAAGAGAGTACCTCGCGAACTGCGACCTCCGACGGGACAAGCTGCGCACTATTACCTGAGGTCTTTCAATTCGGATATTTGCCTACTTCTCAAGATAGCCCGGGTCGACACTTTCCCTGCCCTATATGAAGCTGCCCAGCAAGCAGAATTAGACATAATCTCTATAGGCAGACTTCCACATAGAATGCAGCCTCCCATTTACCCTGATTTCCCTCAGTCCCAATACCCATCGGCGTCTGGTGTAATGCCATCCTCATCAAATCAGTACCCCCAGCAGCCATGGAATCCAGCGCCGGTTATAAACCCCTATGGTCAGCCTCAGATCCATTATCCTAATCCGCCACCTCCACCTCCGCAGTATCCCGCACTCCCAGCTCCCCCTCATTACGCGGCGTATTCTGCACCTCCACCATTAGCTGCAATACCTCCGCCGGCCCGGCCGGCGCCTGCTGATAATGACATTCAGAATAAAATCCTTCAGGAGGTACGGGCTCTGGCCTCTGGTTATCATACTATTTCCAATGATATGACAATAATGAAGAAGAAGCAAGCCCAGATGGAGTTTCTTCCGAGGAGACCATATCCTCCCCTGGCGCTAACAAAAGATCAAGCTGCGCAAGCGCAAAGGCCCCGGCAAGGAATGCTGCCAATGAGGTTCAACCTGGCATTTCTGACCAGGTTAACTGGTGCTCCACATGCAACGATCCACATGGAGAGGAGGGTTGCATGCTGCATCAGCATTATCTTCAAACTCTTGCGGGCAGCGCCATGGAGGACGAAGCATACATGATCCTGGACGATGAAGGCAACTTTGCAGTCCCAGAAGAAGATCCTGTGTCGCTCTTGACCAAGGAAGGCAGAAGGCCCATTGAGGCTGCCACGGCCCAAACAAAGCCGTTGAAAGTATACGCCAGAAGAGAGAGGACGCAGCCTGCTGGGCTACCACCTGACAAGTCACCTTTACCTCCTACAGCCAAAGAGAGGTTCCCGACGCTCAAGGCTCCCGCGATGAAGGCTCCCGCAGCCCAACCTCTAGCCGAAACAAAAGAACAAGCTCAAGAGAAGCTGAGGTATCCATCGCTGACGAAGAGACAGAGAGTCGAAGCCACGCAGCAATACCGGACCAGGTATGAGCCAGCGAAAGAGATAGAGGGAGCCGGCACTTCAACCTACAATATAGTTGATGAGCTCAAAAAGACCCCGGCAAAGATAAGTATGTACGAGGCTCTTCTGCTCCCAGGGCAAGTAGACCTATTGCAGGAATCCTTGAAGAGCGTGAAAGATGGAAAGCCGACGCAGCCTGCTGTGTTAGCTCAGCCCTTGACAGTATCTGCTACCGGGAAAAACAGGCCGCCACCTTTCTATCTGTCGTTGCGGATGGAGGGCTATATAGTACACAACTGCATGGTGGATTCTGGTGCTTCCACTACTGTCATGCCGAGAGCCGTCTGCGAGGAGATTGGTATGGAATATACAAGGAGCAGCCAAGGTGTGCTGCAGCTAGACGGCACTCCTGTCAAGACAGTTGGTGTCATCAAGGATATCCCGATCCGACTGCATAAAGCCCTCGACATAGTGGTCATCCAAGAGGTCGTTGTGGTCGACTTGGAACCCTACTTCGGCATGTGTCTCTCTAGGGAGTTCACTGCGAAGCTGGGTGGATATCTGTCTCTGGATTATTCACATATGGAAGTGCCCTTCAAAGGAAGAAGATTGAAGATCTATAATGAAAAGCCTTCCACATTTCTGGTAGAGAAGATACCTGGGGAGGAGCAGCAGAACGGCATGGTTCAGCTGACAACCGAAGAACTGGTAGAGGTGGATATGGCAGAAGAGGCCCTCGAGCTGTTACAAGTGGAGGATGAGTTCTCCTTGCTAGACTTCAATGCCATGATTGAGACCGAGCAAGGTTGTTACTCCGTCACCCAGCCTGAAAGACTTGACCAGTCAGTAAAGAAGGATGTTGGACCTGCACCAGAAAAGCTATGGAAGCTGTACTTTGATGGCGCCCGATGCAAAAATGGCGTCGGTGCAGGTGTACTTCTGGTTTCCCCATCCGGAATCCAAAAGGACTACACTTACAGGCTGGCTTGGAGTTGCACTAACAACGCGGCGGAGTATGAGGCTTTGTGCTTGGGTTTGAGAAAGGCGGAGAGACTGGGGATAAGACATTTGCAGATCTTTGGCGACTCAGAGCTGGTGTGCAACCAGATTACGAATAAGTGCGCCTCCAAGAAGCATTACCTCAAGGCGTACCGTAACCGTGTCTGGGACTTGATGGAGTCATTCGACTCTTTGAATGTCAAAGCCATATCTCGTGAGAAGAATAAGCATGCTGACATTCTGGCGTCCGTTGGAGCCAGGTACGTCCCAGCTGATGACACTGTCCAGAAGCCGAAGCCGGTTCGTACCATCTACAGGCCTTCTGTGCCTGATAAAGACACCCATTGGCAGGTGTTCGACTGTGACGAGGATATCGTCACTTTTTTGATAAACGAAGCAAGTACAATCGAAGGTAGAGACCCTGATGACGAGCAATACGAGGGGTTGATACGGTTAAAAAATAATCATGTCCCGAAAGGACTGATTACTCTGGAGAGTCTCTTTGATCAGAACGATAGAGCCATATCCCACAGAATCAAAGTGGACCCCAAGCAGTACATGGACCTGGAACTGGAACCTGGAAAAGTGATCAAGGTCGGGGCAGACTGCACTGAAAAGGAGCTAGAGCAGATCAGATCTTTATGCGAAGAGTTCCCTGATATTGTGGCCTGGTGCTACCAAGACTTGAAGGGGTATGACAGAGAGATGATCCAGCATACTATAGAGCTGGAAGATAATGCAAAACCTTTCCGGCAGAAGCAAAGGGCGGTGAACCCGAAAATTGAAGCCATGATGAAAGCGGAACTCTTGAAGATGCTGGAGGCCAAGATCATCTACCCCATCAAGCACTCATCTTGGGTCGCGAATCTGGTCCCTGTGAGAAAAAAGAATGGAGACATCCGCCTCTGCGTGGATTTCAGAAACCTCAATCAGGCTTCACTAAAGGATCATTATCCGCTCCCCCAAATTGATCAAATCCTCCACGTAGTTGCTGGAGCTCAGAGGTTCTCTCTCTTGGACGGGTTCTCTGGATATAACCAAATATGGGTAAAGGACGAAGATCAACACAAGACAGCGTTCACCACCAAATGGGGAACGTTTGCATATCAGCGCATGCCCTTCGGCCTTTCTAACGCCGGCGCTACATTTCAAAGGGCTATGGACTTGGCGTTCCGGGAGCTGCTCAACAAGGTCATTGTTATCTATTTGGACGACATGACTGTGTTTTCACATAAGAGAGAGGACCATGCCTCCCACTTACGGCAAATATTTGAGAGATGTCGTGAGTTCGGCATTTCCATCAACCCGAAGAAGTCAGTCTTCGCGGTAAAGGAAGGCAAGCTGCTAGGACATGTTATTTCTGAGAAGGGCCTTGCAGTTGATCCTGACAGAGCAGAAGCTCTTCTTCGCTTATCCATCCCAGTTGACAAGAAGGGGCTACAATCATTTTTTGGCCAAATCAACTTCGTGAGGAAGTTTGTACCAGACTTTGCACAAGTGATCAAGCCCATGGCCGAGCTCCTAAAAAAGAATGCTGAATTCTTGTGGACTGACGAAAGAAAGCAAGCCTTCGAAGAAATCAAGGCCAGAATCGCGCAAGCTCCAGTATTAATAAATCCAGACTACTCCAAGGATTTCATCTTGTACGCGGTGGGAGAGCCCGAGAGCTACGCCGCAGTCCTGACTCAGAAGGGAGAAGATGGCGAGGAGCGCCCCATAGCGTTCCTAAGCCAGGTGATTCAGCCGCATGAAGAAAAGTACAATTTTATTGAGCGGCAAGTGCACGCAGTCATGAGATCTCTCAGGAAGTTCAAGCACTTTGTCTCCCAGAGCCGGATAACTATCTTTGTGATACATCCGGATGTCAGAAATTTCATTATCCAAGGGGAGCCAGGTCACAAGAGGGCAGGATGGATAGCTAAAATCCAAGAGTTTGACATAGAGGTACGACCAACGAAGCTAATCCGAGGTCGGGCTCTGTGCCAAGAGTTGGCCCGAAGTGCTGCGGCTGAAATCTCTGCCTGCCGGTGGGAGGATCCAATGACGGAAATTAACCTTGCCAACTCCTTATCGGAGGAGAGTGACTGGACGAATGACCTGGTGTGGTATTTTAGCACAGGGAGATGTCCAGATCATCTCAATGCCTCACAAAGAAGGAGGTTTAGGCTGAATGCCTTGAGATATGTACTGCGCCCCGAGGGGCTGTATTTTAAAAATATTGACGGCATCCTGTTGCGGTGCGTCAAGGAATCAGACAAGCCAAAGGTTCTCGGAGAGTTCCACTCTAGGATGCCCGGGGGACATCATTCAGGAAGGCCTACGGCCTTGAAGATTATTAGAGCCGGCTATTATTGGCCCACCCTCTTCACAGACGCACATGTAGTCTGTGTAAAATGTGAAAAATGTCAGAGGTTCGCCGGCAGAAATAGGAAGGCACCCTTGCCCCTCCAGCCAATTCAAGCCGAGACTCCGTTTCAACAGTGGGGTCTGGACTTCGTCGGGACCATCACGCCCAACTCTTCGGCGGGACATAAGTTCATCCTTACAACCACTGATTATTTCACCCGGTGGGCTGAGGCGATTCCTACTAAGCATGCAGACCAGGAAACGGTCATTGGGTTCCTTGAGAGCCTCATTACCCGTTTCGGGGTCCCAGAGGCAATAGTTACAGACAACGGTCCAGGGTTCGCAGGTGCTGTACTCACGGAGTTCACCAGCAAATACGGCATCTATCACAAGATGTCCTCAAACTACTACCCGCAGGGGAATGGCCTGGCCGAGTCCACTAACAAGAATCTGTTGAAGATTATAAAAAAGATAGTAGAAAGGAACAAGAGGTCGTGGCACCTACTTCTGGACCGGGCGTTATGGGCGGATCGCATATCTTTCAAGAAATCTATCAAGACGTCCCCCTACGCGCTTGTATACGACAAGGAGGCAGTTCTGCCTACCCACATAGAAATGCCCGCACTCTGGTTGTTAGATGAAGAGAAAGGCGACGGGGATCCAGTGGATGTCAGACTTTGTCAACTGTTGCAGTTAGAAGAGGAAAGGGAGAAGGCATATCAGGCCTTTACCAAACATGCCGAGGCAACTCAGAGCTGGTTTGCAAAGGGGACCACCACCCGAGTTTTCAGAATCGGGGACTTAGTGCTCAAGTGGGATTCACTCAAAGCGAAGTCGGGCAACCATGACAAATTTGATGCCCTCTGGGAAGGCCCCTATCAGATCGCTCGGGTAAACCAATTCAACGCGTTCGTGCTCAGGGACATGGAGGGACAGACTTCTCCCGATCCCTGTCAATGGTTTCCACCTAAAGGCCTATCACCACTGAAGGTTGCCGAGAGGTCCTTCCTTGTACATATTTTTCTCATTTATTTCCTGCATTTCAGTTTATGTCAGAATGTAAATATTTCCTTCAGTTGTTCAATTTTAGTCTTTGAATCCGAAATGGGCTAAGTGTGAGAAAAGGAGCAAAATTTTGCGCTGCTTAAAAGTCTGACCAAGGCAGAAAATCGCCCGACTTCGCAGCGAAGTCGGGCGTCGCTCCATAAATTGTGCGATGTCGGGAGTTTGAGAGAAAAGAGCAAAAAAAAAAGCCTCAAATTTTTCTAAGTGTTGGGTGCGCAACCCGACTTCGCAGCGAAGTCGGGCTGCACACCATCTTGGGAGCGCAGTCGGGCAGCAGGAAGAAGAAAAAAATCGCCTAAGTGTCGAATCCCTACTGCGCAACCAATTCCGGGCGAAGTCGGATTGCGCGCATTTTTTGGGCGAAGTCCGATTGCGCTCTTGGTTTTGGGCGCACTTCGAACGACCCGCCAGGGAGAACAAGGGGCATGACGAAAAGTTTCTAAGTATGGGCCCCAGAAGGCGCAATGTGTATAGCGCGAAGTTAGACCGCGTTCCTTCTTGAGCCCTGGGCCAGAGTCTCCCTCAAAGTGTGTGCCCAAGCGGCGGCTGTGACGTCATTGGAAGCACGAGGTTCAAAATTTTTAAGGAATGATTGCGCGGATTTTGAAGCAGATGTCATTAAGAAGAAAGCGCATTAGGACCAACCGCGTACAAGGTGCGCCTTCCAATGAAAAATCCCACGCGCGGCCGTCGAGGAATAACGGCGCTTTCTACCTACTTCGGGCAAATCACTTTAAACCCCTCCTCGCGCCATTAATGCTATGTTTCCATTCCTAGAAAAGGGCCCTGGCGTACTCAGAACATCCGAATTATCAGGGTAAATCTGAGTTGCGCGGTTAAGAGGAAGAAAGGTGCAGAATTAAGGTCTGTGGTGACTGAAATTCCTGTCTCTGCCACCATGAGCGAAGAACAGAAAATGGACAAGGGGAAAGCGCCAATGCAGCCGCAGTCCAGCGATACAGAACAGGAGGCTGAGGAACGCACGGAGTCCAGCGCTCATGAGAGCGAAGTGCCACAAGAGCAGACAAGAAAATCCAAGTCGAAGAGAAGCAAAGGGCAAGGTCCTCCGCCGCCGCCAGTCAATCGCCTGGCCGGGTATAAAGATGGCGAGTACTCCATTAGCCTCACCAAGTTGCGGCCCAATATTGCAAAGTGGGCAGGCAAAGTCTCGCCCTCGCACCATGTCGGAGCTGCGTATAAGTCGAACCTATATTGGTTCTTGTGCCCTCCCGTCCACCACTGCCCGGAGCTGGTTGAGTCTATTGTGACATATTACAAACCAGCTACCCGACAAGTCTGCGACTACCAAGGAAGGGTGTTGTTCACCCTCTTCAAAGAAAGCGTCCAGCCAGCCTTCGCCCCGGGGCTCCAGTACGACCCCAATGCCATTGTCAGAAGAATTAACTTGGATGAGTAGGTGGGCAGATTCATTCAAAGCAGGAGGATGAGAGAGTTTCTCGATTCAGAACTGAAGTCCCCACTGCCAGCAGGACAATGGCCGTCAGGCCCCATACCCCTGGAGAGGTTCGAAAACAAGTACATTTATATTATCCTTGCATGGGTACTCGGCTGCGGCACGGACATAATGGTGCACCCGTATCAGCTGGCACTCACGGAGTGTATCTTACATGGAGAGTTTTATGACTCCACTGCGCAAAGAAGCGGAAGGCGCCCGATTTTCTTTGATTGGGCAGATTGGGTGGCATATGCCATACATTCAAATCTGGTCAGGATACAACATAAGCAGACAACCGAGTTCCGGCACTGCTCATTCCTCACATGGTTGTGCCTTTACCATACGCACTACCGAATCAAAGTGCCTGATCTAAAAAGGGTAAATGAGAAGGGAGCGCCGCTGCCGGTGTACGAGTGGACGGAAGTCCTGTACAGAAGAGGGTCTTACTACGACTTCAATTTCAAATTTTTAGGTATGACCCTGGCGCTGTTCAACGGCAAGGCATCTCGCCCTCCTCTGGCCATGACGAACTACCTGAGGAAGTACAAATGCGGAGATACCTTCCGGTTGACTCAGGGCATTGTTATCAGAATCTACGGATTCAAAGGGAAGCCATTCTTGCTGCCCTATTTTTGCACTGAGCATCAGTTCGGTATGGAGACATCGCGCCAAATGGACTATGTTGAAGAGGAATTCGGCCAGGGAAAGAAGAGAGGCCATATTTTCAAGTATCCTATTACCTGGGCGAACATTCAAGTGCATGAAATTGGGCAGCACATCTACCTAGAACAGGAACTCCTCAACATGGGCTTGATACAGCTACCGCAGCGTTGGAAATACGACCCGATTGGGGTCAGGGGAAAGTTTGTGCATATTTGCCCCCGAGCAGAAATCATGGAGGAGAGGTGCAATAAAACAGGCGCAGACCTGGAATGGCACATCGAGTGGATGCAATCATGGCCACCATGGCAGGACTTTTACTGTGTGGAGGTGGAATATGATCCGGAGCGCAATCCAGATCACAGGTTAGACTCGGCGGGCTTCAGAAAATTCCTCTCAAAGGTGACGCCCCTCAACTGGGAAAAGGACAAAATCATTGAATGCTGGAAGATGAGGTGTCACACGCAACACGATAAGTCTAACCGGAAGACATTGGCCATAGATGATGAGTTTTCGGCCTTATATGATAAATACGCCGGCAAATGGGAGCCATTCGTGTTTCGAGATTGCGTAACCCTAGGCGCCAGGAAGAGATATAAAAGGAAACCCCCACCCCAGCAATTGTCCATTCAAAAACCTCCCAGCAAGACGACCTTTGCGGCTAGGGGCTGATCGTCTGTAATTTGCAACTGCTCCCCCATGAGGTCAGGTTCTGCCAGCATAGGGTACGCTGAGGCTAAATCCTGCTGCGGCATCCTTCCTGCAAGCAATGAAGCAGGAGATATTCTAGAAGATGAGGCCGCTTTCAAGGGCGACTGGGTCCTCGGGGAAACGGGCGGCTGAGTGGGAGGTGGAGACAGGGTCTTGAATAATGTGGGTGAGCGGCGCGGCGATGTAGCTACGGCTTCGGCACTGATCGCGGATTAGGGGTCTAGGGTTTGACCCAGGGTTTGGAAAACGTTCAAGTCCTGGGTAAACTGTTCGAAAGAATGGGGACTGAGGAAGGACTGGGAGATAGGTGATAGGGAAGATGCGACTAAGGCTTGCCCTGATACAGAGGGGGACGGTGTTACGATAGGGCCAACTGGGATTTGGGTGATCGAGGAAGAGGACGTACCTGCGGGCTCCGCCTGAGTCGATGATTGGAGGACGCCTGTTGCCCAAACCTCTGCTTCTTTCCCTGGGCTATCCAGAGAGACGATTTCTGGCGCGGCTGCTTCTGTTCGTGGAGCCGCAGTTGTCTGCTGCGCAGCCTCTTTTTTGGCCGCTTTGTCTTGGTCTTTTCGCTCCTTTTTCTCTTCTTTTCTCCTGGAGCGGCAGTTTGCTCGGGGGAGGCGGAGGCGGTTGATGCGGCGGGCATTGGCGCTCCCACGGTAAATTTGTACTTGGGCTTTGACGGAGGGATGTCTTCTGCCGCTGGCCCACCGGTTGACCCTTCTGGCGCATTTTCCTTTTGAGGCACTGCTTCACCAGTTGACTTTTCTAGCTCCTGTTCTTTTTGAGGCGACGCTTCGGGAGCTGGAGACAACATCGGGCCCACCTGACTGCTTGTTGTCCAGGGCGTCAAACGAAGAAGAGCCAAGGAGATAGCCGCCCCGGTAAAGCGCACCAAGTTCGACTTGGACTGGAGGGTGCTGCGAACCGAGAAATTGATCCCTAAAGTTAAGAAACCTCTCCGAGAGATGACCGAGGCCGATTATGAACACCGGATCAAGGAGAAGAATTTTGATGATATAAGCGAAGAATACGAAATCAATGGTATTCGTCGCAGGACTGACAATCTCCTTGTCAAGCGACTCGAGAATCAAGAGAAGTTGTTTCAGCTTTAGAACAACTCGAGACAACTGGAGGAGGACCTGGCCAAGGCCACCACGCGGCTGGAGTCTGCCCAGAAAGAGATTGAAGACTTGAAAGCTCAGCTCGCCGCGTCCCAGCAAGAGGCTACAGCACAAAGGAAGACAGCCGAACAGTTGTCGGAAGAAAAGAAGGCAGCGCTGGAACATATTTCCCAGCTGCAGGGTTTGCTGAAGTAGGCCCAATCTCAGCTGAAGGAGAAGGCGTCCCAGGCGGCTGCCTTTTCGAAAAACAAGATCAAGGAGATGCGGGCTGGTTTGCTGCAGGGATGCAGGGCTAATGTGGTCAGGTCCCTGTCCGTCCTGGATTTCGCATCCAAGATCCAAGAAGTATCTGCCCAGGAAAGCCTGTGATAGAGGAGGTCGAACGCCAAGCGAAGAAGTGACTGGACTTGGCGATAAAACTTAAAGAGTTTGCGCGCAAGGGCCTCCGATTCCCCCTATGTCCCAGATTGCCCTAGATTGGGTGGATGCAAGGGTAACCTTGCATAATTATTTTGAAAAAACGGAGAAGATCAGGGTTGCCAGGAAGATGCTGGACATGCTGAACCATGAAATGAATATCTGCTTGGCCCCCTTCAACACTCTTTCTGCGCTTGGATTTCTGAGCTTTGTCAAATATGGGGAGTTTCTGCCCCTTGAACAAGTAAAGTTGGATTGGCTGTCTTTCGAGGCAAATACATCAGAAATTGATGGCTGGACTGAGCCAGTCCAGGAGACGCAGGTGACCCAAATGGTGTCAAGGTTTTGCAAAATTAACACCTCCCTCCAAGAGCTGGGAGAGAGATATGACACCATTGATGTGCACATGGTAGCGACATTCAGAGCAGCGCTAAAAGATGTCAGCGATTTAGAGCCCTTCCAGGCAGCGACTTGGGATTAGGCCAAGACTGCATACAAGCATGTCCGCGAGCGAGAGCAACCTGCCGAGCGAGAGGGCGACGATGGTGAGCATTCAGATTCAAAGAGAGAAGAAGAAGAAGAATCAGAAGAAGAGACTGCTGAGAGTGAGTCCGAAGAACAGTTACCCAAAAGGGGGACTTAGCAGCAGCGGGATGCAGGGGAAGGGAGTTCCTCTGCGCCCAAAGGATAAAGGCTTGGTTCGTTGCATCGAGGCGAGCTCGACACCCCGCGAGCTACCAGGAATGTTGCCACATTTTGCACGGGGTGCCATGTCTTTGGTTTTTTTCTGTAAGGATGTTGCTCTCCCTTCCCTCTTCCTTCTCTCCCTTTCTCCACTATCCCCTTTCTTCCCTGCCACCAGTTTCATTCTGTTATTTCCCCCCCCCTTCTTCTGACAGTTTCTCCAAGAGGACAAAAAGCCCTAAAATTGAGTGAGTGTTGGTATTGCGCAACCCGACTTCACAGTGAAGTCGGGCTGCGCCCTTGATCTTGAGCGCACTTGGGGAGCCAACGTGCGGAGAGCTGAACCCAATTTTTCTAAGTATAGAGCGAACCCCGACTTTGTAGCGAAGTCGGGGTGCGCTCTCAATTTTGTGCACACTTGGGCATCAGTGGAGCCCTAAAAAATTCTAAGTGTTGGGAGCGCAACCCGACTTCGCAACGAAGTCGGGCTGCGCCCTCAAATTTATGCGCAGTTGGGCGATTCATCTGAAGAAGCGGCTAAGTGTTGGGTGTGCAACCCGACTTCGCTGTGAAGTCGGGGTTCACCCCAGAAGAAGAGCGCAGTTGAGCAGCCCATCATGGTACCTCCAAAACGGCTAAGTGATGCGCAACCCAACTTCGCAGCGAAGTCGGGGTTCGCCCACTTACTTACGCGCACTCGGGCACAGAATGTTGAAGCCAGCCCAGGAATTTTCTAAGGCACGAAGACCTCCCCAACTGCGCTACTTCCCCCTTGCGCCGTCTGATTGCGCTCCAATTCTGGGCGAAGTCGAGCAAGAAAGGAAATACGAGATCCTAAGGCAGATTTTTCCCCTTATCAGATTCTAACAGGTGTCCAGCCTCGGGATTCGAGTCAGAGATGTGACGGGTAGTGTGCGAGCGTGAATTGGATTATTGTACTTAAGTTGCCCTCAGTCAAGCTGACTCGGAGCATCATCCCCACACCGCCACGTAGCTGCCAATCCTTCAGGTGGACCTTACCGCGAGCACGTTCCATACCGGCAAAGGTCAACATCAGCCGCTTTTGCCGCTTTTGTCAGCTTTTTCAGTTATTGTCAGGTCTGGGATCCTGTGCCCAACGATGTAATGGGGGGAAATGTACGCTATAAATAGCTCGGCAATATCATTGTAAAAGTGTGGAAGGGGGATATATTGCTAGGGAACCGCTGTAGCCGTGCGTTTGCTTCTAATTACAAAATACACTTGGCTCTATTGACTGAAGACATCTTGTATGCTGCCTTTACTTAGCATTTCTGCCTCATGTTGCTTATGTTATTGCTTACTGTTATTCTGCTTTCTGGATATCGATACTTAATAGTTAAGTATTCCCGGAATGCAAAGGTAGAGGATACATAGGATGAATGGCATTGATAGTTTTTGCAAAGTATTTTGTGGTTAATTGTTGTTAGTAGTGGTGATTGGTTGTTGCTGTGCTGCTTATCCTCCCCACCCATAACAAACACATTTACATTTCTTTCTGCATTTATAATTTCTTTCCTGCACTCTAAGCTCATAAACAATTGAGAAAACATAGGAAGCCGGCCTCCTCCGGAGATTGGCACGGAAGGCATTCCTTCCTTCCGGCCTTTCAATCTGCTGGGCGAATCTAGGGCGCATTACACTAAATCCTATCCTAGTGGCAAATTCGTAACAACAGTTTCTAACCTATTAAACTAAAACAGAGGAAAAAAAAATGGCTCAATTATTTTCTCTTTTTTCTTTATATAAAAATAAACAGGAAAATGAAAACAAAGAAATTTTATACCTAACAAGTCGAAAATGGTAGAACATGAACTGTTTGCACTGTAGCAAAACACAACCCTGGAAAGCAACTCTAATACCACTTGTTATGAACCTTGTAGTAAACTAAAAACACATCCACACAATATTGCAATAATAACATAAAGATAAACTTGAAATTAACAATATTACAAGATGAAATGGAAAAGCAGCAAATTATATTGCAGAAAACAAAAACACAATACAGCATCGCAAGCCTCTTCGAGGGGGCAACCTCCTTAGAAGCATAGCTTCAATACAAAATATGAGAGATACTTTCATCTATGCCCCCTTGCCTTTTTAAAGACGCTTTGTGACCCTAACTATAACGCTCAAGAGTTGGCTTCACATGCAAGTGGCCACCCAAGCTAAAATATTTTACCAAACAAGCAGTTACATTCTTAATAACGGTTACATAAAATGGCCCCACTTGTCTAGGCGCCTCAAATGCCACATACACATTACATAATATTATTAAGATGGGGTCCCCATGTTAGGAAGGGGGTAATTACATAATAAGGTTAGGATGGGGTGCTAACATAGAGCTCGTCCAAACGTTCACCAATTGTCCACCTATCCAGGCAGGTTGTCCACCTATCCACATAGATGTGTTTTTTTTAATTTCTAATATGGTTAATAAATTTAATCTTATAAGGTTTAAAACTAAACATAAATTTAAAATTTTATGTTTGGTGGAATATTAAATTAATTTTATGTTTTGAAAGGGTTGCCCTTTCCCTTTTACATCGACTTAGTCACATTGAGCTATTTGGTGCCGCCGATATTTGAACCTTGTTGTGAGCTACATCAACTATTTGTCCCAACCGTTGAACAAGGACCTGTTGGCTAAATTTTATGTTTTTTAAGATTCATGACATAAAATTATAAATTATAAATTTAACTTTAAAAGTAATAACATTAATTTATTAATATGGTTAAAAAATATAATGTTATAAATTTTTTAGTTAAATATTAAATAATAATTCTATGTTTACCAAAATTTTAAACACTAAATTTTTATTTTTTATTTTATCTTTTACGAAATTGACATGTATCACAGACTGCAAGCCGTCGACGCCAATTCTTGTTGATCATTACTCGAAGCCTGTGATCCGACGTGTTCCCCTTGGCCTATTGTGCCTTTGGAGCCTACTAGTCGGCTTTCTCCTGTTGATAACGACAATCATGCACATATCGCTCAAACCAAATAGCAACTCTTGTTTAATATGGTCTTTGTGTAAGTCTAAGTTTCAACTAACCTTAGATTAACATTAGGCCAAGGTAATAATAATTAACACGAATAAATTAAAGCCGAAAACATGCATTGAATAACCAGCAGAAACATACATTAACTTAAACCTTATATAGGCTTAGAACAGGCGCTAAAGTAGGGAAGGGAAGGTGGAGGAAGATCGGGGAGTTTAGAGAGAACGGAGGAGTAGGAAGTGGAGTGGGAGGTGGCAGCGAGCGTGGGGAGAGGAAGGGAGTGGAGTGATAAGGGAAAATGGATGGCAGGAAAGGAGGAAGCTGAATGGAGGGATAAGGAGAAAATGAAGGAAAGGGAGAAGGAAAAATCATGCCGACCATCCGATAAAATTAGCCGACAAAAGGTAAGTGTGTTCACACTGGGCTTAGAAAAACTAGATTTTTCTAAGCCTGTTTCAAGCTAAGTCCTGTTCACACTTGCAACATTCTCCCCCTTAAAGTTGAGAGAACTGACTATACAGTCTCTCAGCTTTACAAATTGAGCTTTAGCCAGCGCCTTGGTGAATATGTCAGCGACGTTCTCCAAAGTGTGGCAATAGTGAAGCTCAACAATATCGGTTTCCACCATATCTCGGATGAAGTGGTACTTCATATCAAAATGCTTGGATCTACTATGGTGGACAGGATTGTATGCCAACTGAATGGCACTGATGTTGTCACAGAATATTCGAGTTGGACCACTTTGCTGCTCTCCAATCTCTTCTAATACCTTTCGGAGCCATAGAGCTTGAGTACTAGCATGAGTCACCGCTATATACTCGAACTTCGTTGAAGATAGTGCTACTACTATGTCTGCTTCTTGGAACTCCAAGTTATTAGGCCTGAACCAAGACTAAAACAGTTACCCGATGTGGATTTTCTATCATCAATATTGCTGCCCCAATCACTATCACTAAAGCCTTCAAGCTTGATAGTATCACATTTGTAGTACTTGGATTCCAAAATCCAATGTACCCTTCACATATCTCAAAATCCTTTTAGCTGCCTTGCAAATGCAGCTCGGATGGATTAGACATAAATCTAGAAACAAGAGATACAACATCTCGAATGTCCGGTCCGGTGTTGGCGAGAAACATCAAACTCCCAACAATGCTTACGAAAGTGGTCACATCAACTTTCGGTGCTCCATCATCCTTGCTTAATTGGATCCCATGTCCAATTGGAGTTGCAAGCTGCTTTGCATTGCTCCATAGCAAACTTTTGAATCATATCTCGAGCATACTTAAGTTGACAGATGAAGATCCACGGATACTGTCCGATGTACTTCCATTCCAAGAAAGTATTTCATCAAGCCAAGATCCTTCATCTCAAATTCCTGCATCATGGAGTGCTTGAACTCCATGTTAACTTTTTCATTACTACCCATAAAAATGAGATCATCCACATACAAACAAACTATGAGGATGTCATTTCCTTGATTGAGGTAGTAGAGCGTGGGTTCATTTTTGCTTCTGATGAACCCATAATCTTTAAAGTACCCATCAATGCGTGAGTACCAAGCTCTCGGTGCTTGCTTGAGGCCATAAAGAGCCTTCTTTAGTTTGTAAACAAGATGTTCCTTGTCTTTCTCTTCAAATCCCTGTGGTTGCTCAACATACACTTCTTCTGTCAAGTAACCATTTAGAAATGCACTCTTTACATCCATGTGTTGGATTGTCCATCCCTTGTGTGCAGCTAAGGCAAGAACTGTTACGATAGTCTCTTGTACTGCTACAGGAGCAAAAGTCTCTTCATAATCAATTCCATATTTTTGAGTAAATCCCTTTGCAACTAATCTCGCCTTGTGCCTCTCAATGCTACCATCAGCATTAAACTTGGTCTTGTAGACCCACTTACATCCAACACGTTTCTTTCCTTTAGGAAGCTTCACTAGCTCCCAAGTGTCGTTGTTTTTTATAGAGGTGATCTCCTCTTTCATGGCATCTTGCCAAATATTTTGAGTACAAGCCTTCTCATAACTAGAAGGTTCAAGTTGTGTATTAGTTAACAAAGCATAGTTAACTAAATCTCCCCTAGGTTCCTGTTGGGAAACATCATCACCATACAAGTGCATATTTTCTAATCTTTGTAGAACAGAATTCATTTCACTAGCTTGACTCCTAGTGTATCTTTTTGAAAAATTCTTATCCAACATCTGATATGATGGATGATTCTGTAGAGTTCTCTTACCTCTGGATGGAGAATCGATGTCCATTGGTGAGGAACTTACCGATCTCTGCAGGAGAAGGACTTGGTGAAGAAGTTGAATCAGAAGATGAACCTGGATCTCTGGGAGGAGACTGCTTACTTTTCTGTGGTGTCTGTTGTTGCACCTGCTGGAGAACCTACATCACTAGATTCATCATCACTGAAAATCTGAGGCTTACCCCATTCTCCCCCTTCATCAAAAATCACATCCCTGGAAAGCACAAACTTTCTTGTCCTGGGATTGTAGAGTCTGTAAGCTTTTGTATTCTCACAATATCCTACAAAGATGCATGCCTGACTCTTTGGATCGAGCTTCTTTCTAAGCTCATCAGGAATGTGAGAATATGCCAGTGAGCCAAACACTCTAAAATACTTAACATTTGGCTTTTTACCATACCAAGCTTGGTAAGGTGTCTGTCCTTCCAAACTTGAAGTAGGACTTCTGTTCAAGATATGTACACTGGTCCTGGTTGCATCTGCCCAATATGAATTAGTCAAATGCTTCATCTGAAGCATAGACCTTGCCATCTCCACAATGGTGCGATTCTTCCTCTCTGCGACACCATTACATTTGTGGAGTGTAGGCAGTGTGAACTGCCTCTTAATGCCATTTTGCTTACAGAAATTCAAGAACTCATTAGAGGAGTATTCTCCTCCTCTATCTGATCTAAGACATTTTACAAAATATCTACTCTCACTTTCAACTCTTGTTTTGAAATCGACAAAGCATTCAAATGCTTCATCCTTATATTTCAAAAAATATATCCAGCACATTCTAGTAAAATCATCAATGAAGAGTAGGAAGTAAGAGTTGTTACCAAGACTCTTGGTCTGCATCGGACCACAGATGTCTGTATGCACTAGCTGGAGTGGATAGCTGGCCCGCCATGCTTGTCCATGAGGAAATTTTGATCGGGCATGCTTCCCAAGAGCACACCCTTCACAGACTTCCTTACTATCCTGAACTTTAGGAAGTCCGGTTACCATCGCTTGGGAAGTTAGCATTTTCAAACTAGCTGAATTCAAATGACCATATCTCAAGTGCCATAGGACACTTGGATTGGAAATAGCAACATTTGCTAACTTATCTCCCCCTGGCTGGCCAAACTTTAAAGGAAACAATCTATTCTTTGACATTGGCACTTGTGTAATGATTCTATTACTTGTTATTTTTATCAAAAATAGTGCATTTACCCTCATCAAAAAGCAACTTGTAGTTCTTTTCTAACATTTGACCAACACTTAAAAGATTGTGTTGAAGATGGGGTGTGTAATAGATATCACTTACATGTTTGACGCCTTCTTTAGTTGGAACTGCCATTGCTCCAATGCCTTCAACTGCCAATGATTTATCATCTCCCAATTTGATGTTGGATTTGTATGAGGAGTTTAGAGTAGCAAAGAGCCCTTCTTTGCCACTCATATGGTTTGAACACCTGGTGTCCAAGATCCATGTATCATTCATGTTCCGATCTGCTCGACCATAAGAGAGAAAGAGATTTGTGGCCTCTTCCTCTTCTCCAAAATTTCCAAAGCGATCGCTCTGGTTGCTACTAGTTCCTTGTGAAGTCTTTGTCCAACAGTCACGAGCATAATGGCCAAGTTTGCCACAATTGTAGCAAGATTGTTTTGACTTATCTCCTCCTTTGCCTCTGCTTGATTGTTTTCCTCTATTTTGCTGTCCTCCTCTATTCTGTTGTTCACCTCTGTTTGAGAATCCTCCTCTGTTCTGATTTCCTCCTCTGTTAGGAGTTCCACCTCTCTGATTATTTCTGCCTCTACCTCTATTCTGTCCTCTGCCACGGCCTCTACCTCTGCCTTCTTGTGAAGCAAAGGCTTTATCATCTCCTCCGTAACTTGTGGAAGGAGTTTGTTGTAACCTCTCTTCATGTGAGAGAAGTGAGCCAATTAGGGATTCAAAAGACAGAGAAGTTAGGTCTTTGGATTCTTCTATAATTATGGCAATTGAATTCCACTTAGGAAGAAGTGTCCTCAACACTTTCTTCACTATAACTTCAGGCTTTACATCTTCTCCTAAAGTGACCATCTTATCTACTACGGCTTTCACACGCACGCGATAATCACCAACCTTTTCACTCTCTTGCATTTTAAGAGTCTCAAACTCTCGTTTCAAGGTTTGTAGTTTAACTTGTTTGACTTGGTCACTACCCCTATAACTTTCTTTTAAAGCATTCCAAGCAGATTCAGCGAGTTATAAAAGAAGCTATTCTAGGGAAAATACTTCTATCAAGGGCGGCTTGGATATGATAAAGGGCGGAAGAATTATTCTTCTGTGCTTCCTTTCTAGCCCTTTTATCAGCAACACTCAAAGCGGCCCATTCAGCGACGATGAGGTTCGAGTATATCCCTCTTCAATCACATCCCAAAGACCTTTGCCTATCAAAAGAGTTTTCATTTTAATTGACCAATACTCGTAATCACCACCATTGAACTCAGGGATTGGTAGACTAGTATTGGAAGCCATATTAGAAAGCAAACTTTATTGCAACTTCAAACAAGTAGTACAAAGAAGTACAAAATAGATCACTGATTTACTGATTTAAATCAAATCTAGCTTTCTTAATATGCTCACTGATTTGGCGTTCTTCTTCTCGAGGATCACCCAAAACTGGAAAGGTGAAATTGTTCGCTTTGTCGTCACTAATTATAATGACTTCAAGTGCTGCTGTTGGTTCATAACTTCGTTTGAGAACATTTCGTTCTTCAATTGCAGGTTTCACCTCCACTGGTTCTGCTTCCTCTTCTTCTTCTTCTTCTTCTTCTTCTTCTGCTTCTTTCAGTTCTGAATCAGGAGAGCGTGGTGTATAGCTCTCACTTGTTTCTACTTCAGGCACTGCAGGTGTATAACTGTCACTTGACTGTCCTTCAGGTACTATTTCAACCGTCTCGGATTCAACTATCCTTTGCCCGAAGATATTATCTTCAGAATCTGCCTCGTAGCCAGAATCTGGTTTCCTCAGATGAGCAATCACTTGATTCTCTAATTGGCAAAACATAGTATGAAGTCCATACCTTTGGACTCTCCCGTCAAAGGAATCAGGAGTCTCTCTTCTCAAAAGAGAGTAATGCATTATAGCATCCGGTTGACCGGATCATCTACCCAGAATCACACCGTATGAACTGGGTTACAACTTAGTATGATGCCAAAAATAAATTTTTATATCAAAATATCTTTGCACCCTTTTTTTTTTTAAATATTCTAAAATTTGTTTTAATAAAGACTTTTAAAAAAAATTAACAATTTCCTATATATATTTTTAATTATTATTTTTTAAATGAAATGGATATTTAAAAAACAATAATTAAAAAAACATATATAGAAATTATAATTTTAAAAAAAAAACTTATAAAAAAAAATTAATTAAAAAAATTTAACCTTTTTTTTAAACCCCCGCTGGGATTCGAACTGGTAACCTCCGCTAGCTACTCGGCGATCTTAGCCGCTGCACCACGCAGCTTCGGGTGGTAGCAAAGAAACAAACAACTATATTTAAAACCTCCAATCAACGCGAAGTCAAAAAAAATAAGAAATTTTACCCCGACGGGATTCGACCCCGGGTCTCTGCTCTGCAAGGCGGGGACTTTCGCCGCTAGGCCACGCTAGTCGGACGAGATAGGAGAGGAAGGAGGTTCTTCTTATAACGGCGGGAAATACTGTTTGAAAAAAAAACTTCCAGTTTTTAATCCCACATGCAGTGGGCAAAACAAATGTCCAGGCTTTATCAAAGCCTGCGGACACACAAGAGTTCGATTGCCTTCGGGCAATCGATCCACCAATCCTTTTGCCCGTCAGACGACCAATCAAACGCCGCCACGTGGCACACACCGGAGCCCTCGTCCACGTCAGCCGCCACGTCAACACGCATCCACGTCAGCCAGCCACGTCAGCCTCGATCCTCGTCAGCCAGCCACGTCAGCCTCGATCCTCGTGCTGCCAGCTCCGCCGCCACGTCAGCATCCAGTCAGATCCTCTGGATCCATGCGCTCCTCGGGATTCGTGCGACAGCCACTCCGTCGCTCCTCGGGATCCGTGCGCTCCTCGAGATTCATGCGACAACCACTTCACCGCTCCTCGGGATCCATGCGACAGCTTCTCCGCCGCTCCTCGAGATCCATGCGCTTCGGCTTTCGTGCCTTACCTCGGCCCTCGAGATCCGTGCCCCCTCGGCTCTGATACCAGTGTAAGTCTAAGTTTCAACTAACCTTAGATTAACATTAGGCCAAGGTAATAATAATTAACATGAATAAATTAAAGCCGAAAACATTCATTGAATAACCAACTAAAAACATACATTAACTTAAACCTTATATAGGCTTAGAACAGGCGCTAAAGTAGGGAAGGGAAGGTGGAGGAAGATCGGGGAGTAGGAAGTGGAGTGGGAGGTGGCAGCGAGCGTGGGGAGAGGAAGGGAGTGGAGTGATAAGGGAAAATGGACGGCAGGAAAGGAGGAAGCTGAATGGAGGGATAAGGAGAAAATGAAGGAAAGGGAGAAGGAAAAATCATGCCGACCATCCGATAAAATTAGCCGACAAAAGGTAAGTGTGTTCACACTGGGCTTAGAAAAACTGGATTTTTCTAAGCCTGTTTCAAGCTAAGTCCTGTTCACACTTGCAACAGTCTTTGTGAAATAGTCACCAGCTGTGTGACAAGTCTAAGTCTTGAGATTGCGGACAAGGAACACATCAAGCCAAATACATCGCATTGAGGCTATCAATAGGTGGCAAAACTCAAAACATATGCATCACAACTTGCCTCTGTGTGAATGTAATGGCTCCAGAATCAAGTCCTTTAGACAGCATCTAAGCAGGATAAGAAACTTTTTGCAAAGTGAGCAGGAATTGGTAACACCTTTGCCAGATACTTGATAGGGCTTTGGTGCCACCACGACAAACCCTAGCCCACTGGGTAAAACAAAGTCAACGGGACCCCGACCCTCCAGGGAATCGAACTGGGGCAGCCAACCGGCAAACACTCAACCGCTACCATCCAACCTATCCCCTTTTGGGTACGTCGTGGTTTGAACCTAGGTCTCCCGAAAGAGATCCCAAAGCCCAAACCACTACATTGTCCTTGCAGACAATTTGTTTTTTCTTAATTTGCTAAAGGCAAACATAAAATTATATATATATATATATATATATATATATATATATATATATATATATAATATTTCTATATTGTCATCCCCTCCCCACATCTTATTTTGCCAAAATTTGGGGATGTCTTGTAGCCATCCTATTCACATCCCTGCGTTTCCCCATCCCCACCAAAAGGGGGTTTCTAGTAACTTAGAAAGTTCAGTCCCTTTCTTTTTCCTCCTAGTATAAACAATTTGTTCTGTACCCTTTTTGGCAACCAAACTTGTCTCTACATTACTAGACTTTAAGGTGTCTAAACTTTAAAATCCGTTCATTTGCATCTAAAATTGACATTAGGCAATGGCAATGGCAAGCAATAGCTGGGATTTTGAGTAAAAATACCCAAAGTCACCAAATCTGTATAAGACATGATCTTAGCCTCAATGATCTGAAAACTAAGGTTGACCTGAAGAAAAAAAAACCTGTCAGCAAACCTTTTGAAGTTGTTTTAAACAGTATTTTCTTGATGGCCAACCACCATTGCCTTTTTTCCCATTAACACTTTCCAAACCACTTGTTGCAATGGATAAAACTTGCTACAATTCTACTGGCACAAGCAACCAGATAACCTCACGTGTAAGAAGACAATTTGTAGAAATTAAGAAACCAAGAAAATACACTAGAAAAGACACCAAAAAAGCATAAGAACATCTGCAACAAGGTTCAACTATTCTTCAACAGCTATCCTTCCTTTGCTTCAACTTTTGTTTCCCAGATAGACCCATCACTATCTCAAAATCTATCCTCATGATCTCAACAGATTTGCTGGCAGCACTGAACATGGCACTTATCTCAATATGTACCCCCACATTCTTCAAATTCACTAGAGCCATCAAGATAGGGAAATGATGCGTGTTTACAAATCATACAACAATAAACATGCAAGGTAGAGTGACAAGCTATATCTTCTCATTGGTAAAGATAAACAGAATGTCTTTAGCACCTCTTTCAAATCAACTTCTGTCAGATTTGGTCATGGTCTCTTTCTTAGCATAACCTTGAGCAAAGGGGGAATAAACTATAGTTTTTAGAGTAACATGTGACATGGATCCAAAATTTATTTATATTGCCCATATTTTACACGGCCAACACTTAAAACAGCCCATGGGAAGTAGCACGTAGAAAATTAGTTCATTAAACTAGTGGAGCTTAAGAAGACTGAATGAAAACACTCATTTTTCACATTATTGGAGTTGAGAGATTCCATCCTGAGACCCTCTTGTCGTGCAAAGCATTGATGATTCCTGCAGTAATTAGGTTTAACACCTGACTGGCTTGGGTTGATTGAGATGGATACTACCTCCTGGAGAATTCCTCTCCAGCTGAGCTCTGAACAGGGACATCCTAATGCCTAGGTTAGAGTTTGAGAGCCAAGCCTCACCAATTTGAAAAGGAAAAGACTCCCTAAGGAACAAAACGGTTGGCTTCCAACCCAGTATACAAAGTTCAAATACCAGCCAACCCAATTGTGAACTTCTGTCACAAAGTCCATATAAAGTTACTTCACCATGGGTTATTAAGCAATTACACAAGAAAAGTAAAACAGCACTGTCTGCACTACAATACGAGTAAAGTGCATCAAGTTGATCCACCCATTTTCTAGTGCTAAGATAAAGTAACTGCCATCTTCTTACCTATGTTCAAGCCCTGCTGGCTATGCTTCCTGTGTTACTGCGATGGTAATATCGTAGGCCATTTCAAATGGGGTTAGGTGCAAGTCTTAGGTAAATATTGACATAATAGATTTGCCTCAAATTCAATAGAAACTAGGTGGAAGGCTTTTGGTGATTTTTTTCAGAACAGATATACCTCAGACTTGATAAGGGCTAGCTGCAATTCTAGGTGATTTTTGTCAGAACGCATACACCTCATAGAGGTTCCCAAAGCACAGTACCCTATTCTTTACATAACAGTCTTTGTGAATTAAATATGATATGGGGTGTCCTTGTTACTGATTTGCCTTTAACGACCAGAAGCAATCAATAAACAAGCACAGTTAGAAAAGGTTTCTCGCAAGGGCATTAACGAATAAAGCACATGTCCTCCAAACACATAATACCAAGTTTACTTTATCAAGTAACCCACCTTCAAAATTTTCCTGTAGTTAAATGCAAACCCTTCGGCAGGGAATGCAACAGATGCTGAGTTAGTCTCCTGGACTTCCAGGACTGTGGCAACGCAGCCCAGGGGGAGCTTCCTTTCGGAATAAGGTTGAATGGAACCTACGGTACTGTATGGGTTGGGTGTTTCCTCGTTTGCTAGGGTGTAATGGGACTGCTACGTAGGTTTTTGACTGGATTCTGATCTCGAAGACCCATAGATAGTTTGGATGTTAATAAACTCCATAGTCTCATACCTCAACACAACGAAAGATTTAGTTTTGGAGGCTGGCGTGGAAAGCACCGTGAAATGTTAACTGCAACAAGAATCAAATATAATCAAATGTAAAACTTTAATTTGTGTAGATTTAAAGGACTAGCCATGCCCAACGCTTAAGAGATAGAGCGATTTTTTAATGGTACGGGTAGATTTTTTGCCACTGAAACTTGGTGCCACTTTCAGGAATTTAATGGAACACCCTTTGCCATGGGTTGAGGTAGAACTACAGAGCAAGAATCCAAAATCAAAATGCCAAGCTCTATACTGAAGTGCACTCACAAACATGGCCTGTACTAAAGAGTGCTCACAAAGGGTATGTGTATTTTAATAATTGTGGAGGGTCCTGCATGTGGGCACTCGAAAAATTCTGTAATTTCAAATTGCCAACACCATTTTGGATTCTGAAAAATACCCACATAAGTAAATCAACAGTTAAAGTGGAAAAAACCTGAGAGCCAAGCTTAGCTTCAACGGGGGCCTTGTTATGGATGCCACATGCTGCAAGATACAATCTTTGTGTGCTCCTCAGATTGTAATATTCTCTTCTTCTGGAATTGAATGAATGCTTGGAACCCAAAGCCAAGGAAAACTGTGTCATGGTCAATGCCATGGTCATTGGTGCCTGTTTGCTGACAGATCAAACCCACACCCTCGTATTCACAATGGTAAGAGATATATGTATATATAGATGCCTATCCAATAGCAGTGACATTTGCTAATGACGGCTAGAAATTAATCAGCCAAGCAAAGATGGTCCACGTGGAGTCCATGTTTCGGTTCATTTGTGCTGATTTGGATTTCATACTATTCTTTATTGTAAGAATCCCTCTGCCTGGATCCTTTGTATTTGTTCTCCTGAAGAGTAGTAGACATGATGTGACGTTCAAGTTGCAAAACTTGTAAACGGTAATTTATCAAAAGGAAAACAATTAGACTGCCGTTTAATTGGGAATTGGAATTGAGTAGAAAAATAGAATATTTTTTAAATATTTTGATAATTATATTTATTTTGAATTAAAGTTTATAAAGTTTATAATTTTTTTTTTAATATTTAATATTATAAAATGTTGTAAACATGATGATAAAGAAAATAATGGAATTGGAGAAAAACTATAGGAAATTCACAAGCAGATTGCAGAATTAAAAATCAAAGTAGCATAGTGGAAAAAGGAAGTAGAGGATCAAGCAATGAAAACAATAAGCAAGTTGTAACATTTACTATAATGAGCAACAAAGGAACAAGGAAGAGTGGGAAGTGTGAGGACAAAAAAAGCAAGGTGGGTCTTTCACAGGTGCTAGGATCAATAGTATTTGAGAGACAAATGAAGTCCCAGCTTTTAGTGCAATAGGGATGTTATTGAACCTAGCTTAATTGATGACACAAGCCACAATAATGGTAGTAGTAGAGAAAGAACAACATTGGAATGGGATGAAAGGTCTGGAGAAGAAGGTGGGGAAATTGTTGGCTAAAAACTATAGATTAGAGAAAATAATAGAAGAAAATGAAGAGAGGATCAATGAATTAGAGAATGAGAAGATGAAAGTGAAGTCAGAACTAGAGCGATTATAGACTTAGAGAAGTGTGGTGGGACAATTGGTGTCAAACCTTCTAGGGTGTAGAAGGCCACCTTGTGTGTATGCCTTGATGTTGCAAGAGCATTGGATTCTATTCAAATTCTCAAAGGTGCTATCAGATTCAACATACAAAATGGAAACTCCAGATAAATTCTTCATATTGATCTTTAATAGCATACCAGAGCATCGGGACCTATTGTGTGAACTATATTTGCACAACTACATTGTGTAGGGAGACACAAAATTAAACTTGAACCCCTTTATAGGGGATTTTTGGTTGTAGTCCTTCTTGTCGACAACAAAAGTATAAGCACAAACAAGTCACCATAGGATAGAGTATCAGAGAAATAGGAGGCAGGTTTAATGATATGAGGAGAACATGAATTTTTCCAATTTAATCATCATAGAGCAACGAACCTGCATATCCATAATATCGGGAGAAGATGAAGCAGGTGCAAGTAATATGTTTATGGAGGTTTGATGAGGTCTTGGGAGAGTGTCATGGGGAAGCCCTAATTAGGAGCCAACATAATAAGTCGATATCCATAGCAAACTGGGCAATAACAATGCTATAGGTGAGGGTACTAGTGAGGTGATTAAGGGATGATGAATTAGGATGGATAGGTCTATGTTTTTGCTTTGTGTTGCTATAGTGCCCAATACCAAACTACTATAGACCATTCACGAGGAGCCTGACAAATTGGAGAAATAATTCTATGAGCATGCTAGGGAACATGGGTATCACAGTAGAGGGGAAGTAGGACACATCGATGCATATGATTTTAGCCAATGGATTGTTCAGAACTTGTTTCATAATGATGTAAAGGAAAGCAGATGTAATTATGTAATGAGAGGATGATCAATAAATAAAAATGGTATAATATTTAGTTTGTGGTATTAAGAGTATGTATGAATATGAATGAAGTTATTTTAATGTGCTAAAAAAAATAATACCTAGATAAAATAAAATAATAATTGGTAAGAAAAAAATTATCCCTAAAAACACGTGGTGGAAAACATAATAGTATGATAGGAAAGTTAATATAAGCTGCAAGAAGTCAATTGTATATTGGTGAGAGTATGGATGCAAAAAAGGGAATGGTTTAGGGAAGGAGTAGGATAAAAAAGAGGGCATGAATACAAGGTAGGGTGAATGCAGATACAAAGTACCATAGATGTGGGTACAAAGTATCGTGGATATGGGGTTGAGTTGTCATGGAACTGAGGTTGAGGGAGAAATGAATGCATATGGAGATCCAAATTAAAAAGGCATATGATATCAAATACAGACGTGGACAACAAAGTGGCCAACAATCATGAGTAAGGGTTGTGAAGTGTACAAAGGGAAAATCCTAAGGATATTGGCAGAGGAAGATCATCAGAAGGTAAGTGGCAAGGATTTGATTTGCAAAAAGTGGAAGGTAGTGAGAACAAACACCAAGACCAAGAAAGGAAAGGCATAATGGGCCAGAAGGGGACTAAGTGGTATGTTTGTCTTTAAAGACAGGGTGAGAGGAAGAACAATGCATAAGGGTAAAGAAAAAGGGTGATAATTAAGGGAAAGAGAACACACAACATGTTGTTTTTAGAAATGGGTAAAGGGAGTGAAGAGATGCATGGAGGTCATGCAATGTCAGACTCAGTAGAGAAATCACACCATAGGGAACTATATAGCAAAATGGAGTTGGAAAGACATCTTAAAGTGGTTATGACTTTTGAAAGGGATGGATGGATGAAGTTTTTTTGAATACTAAGGGGTTATAATAAGAAGGTTACTACGGAGGTTGCCAACAACCTAGAAAAGAGGAGAACGATAGTCTGCGAGATAGATATAACAGTATCTTGAGAGGTTGTTTCTAGGGTTATCGGGCTATCGAAGTTGAAAGAAGATATTTCAGAGAGGCATTCAACATGGCATAAGGGTTAGAAATCCTCTTTGGTGGCAATAAGCACAACTATAGGTTGGTGAGGGGTGAGGTGATAAGGTCATTACTACATGATCCCTATGATATCCTAACATATTTTTACCTATGGTATCTAACAAATAGTGAGAGATATTCAATGCTAGCATGACCCATCTCTGGTTCTTGATGCACCTCGAAAGAGGGAGGGAAGGAGAGAATTCAAAATAAACCTATCATATTATCTCACCCATTTGGTGGAGCATGCATGTAATTAGTTTTGTCAAGGTGGATATAGGAGGGTATTGGCGCATCACAGCTTTATGGCCCTACTAGTTGGGGATGCAATAGGTTTTAGGGGATTGTCCAAGGGCATGTTGTAGATGATGAAAAATAATATTCCCTGAAAGAGGTAGCATAGTGAGTGTCTAGTATAAAAAGGGTGGGACTACATGAAATATCAAGGAGAAGGTCAAAGGCCTAGCCATTAATGGAACAACTAGTGGTTGTAGAGCCACAAGGTATTCAGGAAGAATTGAACAAGGAATATTTAGCAGAGCCCTTAGAGGAAGTGTGGGTACAGTTGAAAGTTATCCAACTATGAGTGGAGGAGCTAGAGAGACAACTTGTAGAGTTGCACCATCAACTAGCAAATCCACGAGGAAGAGAGGAAGAAGTACAAGAGAAAGAGGTAAGTTAGTTGAGTGGCATGGGGGGAGGTGCCCAAGATGGTCGACTAGGCACTCTGATCCCTTCACATGGTGGAGGGAGAACAAGTACCTATGCAAGAGCAAAGGATAGGGCGATGGAGACGAAATGTTAGGAACTTCAATTGAAGTGTTGGAAGCATGGGAAGAGAAAGTTTTTGGCATGGTTACAAAAAGCAAGGAGAGTGCAAATGCCCACACTATGGGGAAGGGAAAGCGAATGCCAACATTGTAGATGTTGAAATCAAGAGGGAATAAAGTGCTAATGTCACTAGTGTGGCCATTTGCAATATGAAAGTGAGCATAGGGAAGGTCAAAATGGCCAAAAGATATGCCCTAGCATCCTATTCATCCAATGAATCTCTTGGTAAGAGTGGTGATACAATCCTTGTAAGTAGGGATAACATTATTGACATTTCAAGCAACTCAAAATCATAGGAAGCAAAATCTAGAGATACCGTTCTACTCAATGATAGGGCAAAATATAAAGAGAGCGGACAAAAGGAAAATATGTTAGAGCAAAAAGGCAAAACACCTAGTTCTAGAAGGTAAATAGGCTTGGTTTGAGCAACAACTATAGAAGAGGGGCAAACCAAAATAAATTCATTGAAATTGGGAGAGACCCACTACATGCCTTGGGAGTTATATAAGAGAATAATTAGGCAAAAGGAAGGGGAATGACTACATTATTGTGAGAAGAAGTAGGATCAAATAGATCTACTTTAGAAAGAATGAATGAAACTAAAATAGATGGTAAAGAAAAAAGCAATAAAATGGTGAGTTGCTATCAAAAGTAGAACAGACGAGCTATTATCGAAAGTAGAACAAAAGAACCAAAATTGGGGTCATATGACTTTAGCAAATGTGTGGCCCACTAATGGTTGGCTAGGTAAAAAAGAAGTAGATGTATTAAGTGTTCATGATGTAATCAAAGTGTAAAGATACATATATAAAGAAAGGAAAATGATATTTATTCCCTAAGTGGTGACCTATAGTAATTAAATAAACAAGCGCTTAAGTAGCAAAATTTGATTTCCAAGACATGTTTGAGAGAATGATTTGATGTATAGTATGTTCACCCAAATGAGTGCTTCAGATTGCTCACTCAGCATGGTGTTTCAAAATACTCACCTTGGTGGGTGTTTCAGATTGCTAATAAATTATTAAATACAAGAAAGGCTTACCCCCAACAAAAGCATCATAAGTCCAGACTTTGACAAATGAGATTAGGTAAAAACCCATTTGGGTCCTTTCAAGGAAGCTATACATGTGTATCGATTGTACTAAAAAGAAGAGCATACCAATGGGATACCCCTTGAAGTCATTAGCAAAGTAGGGATGTACAAGGGTTTACAAAGAAAAATATGTATTTTGTATTGGTAAATATTTTCAGCAAGCAAGAGAAATATTTGAAATTGATGGGATGTAAGCAAGGTTAAGTCACTATGTGAATGCATCAAGGATACTTAATGATGGTTGTTGTCATTTATTATACATCGTACCATTTCCCTCTAAAAACACTTTTATTGTAGGTACATAATCAAATGAGAAATTATAGAACACATGCAAAAATTCAAGCTCGAGTGAATCCATAAGAACACATTATATAGAAAGTTACATAATAAAATGCAAAGTGCAACAATCAAGTTTGACAGTGTTTATCAAGATGAATGACAAAGGGCTAGAGTGTGAGGATAGCATGTAATGTAGAGAATAATCTACAACATAGATGCAATTTGTAGTGCGGTCTACAATTCACCATGTGAATATGACCCATAGCATGGAAGGAATCCATAGGTCTAAATAATTTCATAGTGAGAACATCAATCTATAGTGTAGAAAGGAATCTATAGTGCAAAAAAATCTAGTCATATAGCCTATTACGCCAAGCAATCCTCAAGATATTTTGGAATTTAGCAGGAGAAGCTGAGGCTTTGAATTTTTTTGTGTCATGGATTATTACTATAGTAAGAGACCAAGTCCACAAAATCTCAAGCTTTTGTTTAGATTCCAAAAGAATAAGAGGATCGTAAGTGAAATGCAGGCAGGCGTTAAAGAAATATGATAAAGAGTGAGGAGGTCTACTAGCTTAGTGACCTAGTGCAAATGCAATGCAAGTGTTTTTATTTTCTATCTCAGATCACCATTGCTTCCTTGTAGGACCCCCTGACTCTATGGCATGAAATAGGCAAGCCCAAAAAATCATGCAATCAAGCACATGAGTTCAAGATAAAATATGATTCAGGAAGTGCAAACAAGAAACCATGCAATTAGGCACATGAGGAGGCAGACCATGCAAATTCAAGCATAATACCATTTGAGATGCATTATATTGATTGCTTATTTATTTCTATTCCATACAGAGTAGATAGTCAATATGCCCCCAAGCCAAACTAGCGATGACGATGAAGGGACCTAACCATTTAGGTTCAAAATTTCCTTTAAGTTCATCCTTATCATTGGTGCTTTTCTAATTTTTTTAGAGATCCAAATCACCAATTTCAAAAGAGCAAGGTCATGCCTTTTTATGATAGGCTTATCGAAGCCTATAATGATAGATCCTAAAATGTTCTAAGATGTCAATCCATTGTTCATCAAGTAGCTCAAGATGAGATAGGTGACCTAGACAATATTCATCACCAATAGGTGAATCCCAAAGCAACACTCATAGGGACAAAACTTCAAGCTCAAAAGGAAAGATTACTTCAAACCTGTAGACCAAAGCATAAGGAGTAGCTCCATTTGGAGTATGAACACTAGTTCGATAGGCCCAAATAGTAGGGTGAAGTTACAGATGCCAATCTCGATCATTTTTGTTGACAAGGTTTTTTAGAATTTTAGTCAAAGTTTTGTTGGATGCTTTGGCTTGATCGTTGCCTTAAGAGTATACAATGCATAATATTTTTGTTGAATTTTATATTTGGCATATAATTTTTAGCTTTTGGTGATGTATATTAATGGAGATGCAACAACTAGTAAAATATGCAGGCTATGGTAAGTATATGATAATGGTACTTAAATATACAAGAAAATAAGAGAATAGACTTCTACAATAAGTCAGTAAAATACCATTAATGAAAGCTCATGAAAATAGTACAATGTAATATAATGGAGGACTATGAACACTATAAAATTTCACAACGAAGATCTACATTGTACCTACTCACTACTCTATAGTAACATTATATTTATCTATCACACTCTATAGCTCAAGGTACATATCTATAATATAAGTTCCTTGGGCTTTACTCTACCTATTCCTATTCCTATGACTCATGTACATGTGGACTACATGCATATTTACATCATTGTACATTCTAACACTTGTGCATTTATTACATGTTGAAGTAACTACTTAACTTTACTCTAAATTAAACCCCTAATCTAGTAATGTACCAAAGGTGGTACATTGATATGTACCCAATAATGTAATATATTCTCTAACACACCATGTATTACATTATTTGGGTATTGAAGACTTTAGTCTTCAATAAGTGTTAGAAAATAGAGCATATTACATTATTTGGGTCATGTAAATGTACCTTCCTTGGTACATACTTAGGACATTAGGTCACTTTAGGGGGAAGTTATCTAATTACTTCATGCAATGTAATAAATGCACAAGTGTCAATGTGCAAGCTGTAATGTGCAAGGTGTCCACTTGTACAACTAGATAAAGTGTCAGCTAAGGAACTTATCTTCCTATATAATGGCCATAGATAGTTAGATCATTAAAACAAGAGGGTAGAGCAGAATCACAGTGAGTGTGTGGTAGATAGATAGTAGGGTAGTGTGTGTGAACTATAAGCTTAGACCTCCGTCATGGAGCAGTAGCATATCTTATGGAGTGCCCATTTCCTCCAATGCTACTATTGTAATATTTTTTCCATTTTTATTTATAGCATATTTTAGTCATCTCACAGATATATTTTATTTCTTTTTGCATCTTATGAATGGTATCTCCCAATTTATGTGGCATAAAAATTTAACAATGATATCAGAGCTACGGTAGATCAAGCCACAATAGGTCTAGAGGGAACCACCATTATTTGATCTTGAGTTTTTTGAGAACCTAACACACCATTGGACCAATCACTGTCAAAATTTCTCAGAAGATTCTATGTGGTAGAATTAGGGAGAGTTACAAGTGAGGACTGAAATCTCAGTTTCAAAAATATTAAGATTGCATAGGGCTAGAGTCTTTACATGGACTTGAAGGAAAAATCATGAATACTAGGACTCAACGTTTGATGAACTAGGTTGACAAATCAACTAGTGAAGCTAAGAGATCTAAAAATACTTACCTAAAATTTTCTTTTTGTAGGGAATTAATACTTAGATGATTGGGATACCTCCTACAACAAAAATCTAGGAGACCTCAACTTCATTGCCCGAAGGTCAGAGTGCCTTCATAGTGCAGGGATTAGTTGTTGTAGAAGGAAGAATACTTCAAAATAATCTTCTAGAAAAGAATCGTGGTGTAGTATAGATATAGGAGATCTCCATTGATATATTGAAGAACTTCACTAGAAGGAAACACCATAAAAGCCTTGATATAGAAGAAAAGTCCATAGAAGCCTTGATCTAGAAGAAAAGGCCATAGAAGCCTTGACATTGAAGAACAAGCCATAGAAGTCTTGATACTGAAACATGCCTTAGATGTATTTTATCCTGCAGAAGATTCTAGAGGAAAGGATCTAATTCAGAATAAGATTTCAGTACTAATATTTTTGTTGCAGGTATAGGTGATCCAGTAAGTCAGGAAAGCTTTCTACAAGAAAGTTAGGAAGAAAAGCTTCTTCAGAATCAATCTAGTACCTGAAGCAAAAAGGAGATCATGAGAAGATCTCATTCAAGAAATTTTAGGATAGGAAGAAGAAAAAGGACTAGGAGAGTCCTGCTCGTATCCATAAGCAACAGAATCAAATATCCAGGAGAATATCTCAACACCAACACTTCTAAAAGTATAAGGTTGAAGATAATATCTCTAGGAAGACTAGGAGAATCTACAAGATCAAAGACCTTGACTAAGTCTCGATGAGCATCCAGTAAAAGGCTAGAAGAGCCTTATTGAAGAAATTCTCAAAGAAGAACTCACTCGAGAAATACACTACCAAGAAAAATCCCTTGATAGTGAAGGACTTGGGACAATTATCGCCATTCGACAACAAACCCAAGAGGAGGATAATTTGGCAAGGAGTGCCAAATTCGAGCAGAATAAGAATCCAGTGAATACCTTAAGACATTCAAAATCTTGAGGAGAAGATCCTGCTTGAAGTCAAAATTTGATAAGAAGACTTGAAAGCAAAATATGCTTATCAAATACAAGATATTTGAAGATTACCTCCTATAGAAAGAGGTCATTACTTCAGAGATACAAACTTCTCCAAATCTACAGCAGAAGGAGGAGATTACAAAAGGAGATCAAAGTCACAAAATCCTAGGCTCGTAAAAGAAAGTTTGAGACCATCAAATTGGTGAAAAAGGAATTATTCAAAAACAATCTACAAACTGCTGCAAGATCCTATTCAAGGTAGCAACTTGGCGTTCTTAGGCACCAAGATCTACATCCTCTACAGAAACAGAAAAGGAGCTACAAAAGCATTCAGAAAAAGATATGCAACTATTGGTGCAAGTAGATTCATTACATGAATTACTTATTAGATTTATTAAAGCACCTTCATCCTGATTAGAGTTGCAAAAAGGAGATTTGTATTACAATCTTCAAGTATGCAAAAAGAAATATTTATTTTAAGGTTTATTTGCACATTAGGAGTTGATTAGATTTTAGAATATTTTAATAATCTATTAACGAGCCTATTATCTACTTTGGAAAGCAAAAGAAGACTATCTCCTAATATATTGCTTGTAAGGAATTTACAGAATAAATATTGAAGGTTAATTTGAGATTATTCTTGATTAGTTGCAGTGAATTGATTAAGTATATTTTCTTGAGACTAGATTGGAGTGATAAGGTGTAATTTGTTAGTGCATTAAAAGTAGAATTTGTTAGATCTATTTGCACTATTATTACGCTAAAAAAAATTAGTTTTGTGTTTTTAAATAAAAGGCTACAAAATCTAGTTTGGATCAAGTATCTAGAATAATTTTTTAAATCATAGAAACCTGCAACTCAGAGTGGCCAACAGAAGCCACTGAAATTGGTTAGTACAAGCAAAGGAAAAAGAAAAACAAATCTAACCAAAAAGAAGCTTCTAAGATTGAGACTTGGAGAGTCAAATCCAAGCACTTAGGGTTAGTGCAACTAAAATAAATCTTCTATTCTACAACATTTACAAGGCTTGGATTCACCATCAATCATCCAAGAAAAAAAGGTAAGGAGTCTAGCCAAAGAGACTTCCTTAAAATCCTCTTCTTGCACTCATCAATTTGCTATAAAAATAATAATATCAGACTTGCAAAAGAGTGCAAGGAAAGGGAGCAATATAAGGATTATATATTACATGGTGTTGCACTTATACATTACATAAAATGCAGGTAAATGAGTAAATTTAAATGTGCCACAATATGCATAACAGGTACAGGGAAGAAGTAACCAAAGGAAAGACCAAAGGAAGGTCCAAAATATTGAACGTTCTTCGTCATTGAAAGGGAATTCTCTCTAGCATTGAACCTGCAGTCAAAGGAAGCTTTACGTAAATGATAGCAAGCCTCTCAAAGGTTACTTATGTAAGCTAAAGGAGCCAAAGGAATTCTATCATGCATATTTATGTAAATCACAAGCAAGGCAGTAAAGTTATCTACATAAAATAAAATATAGAGCATATTGCAGCATTTAGAAGCATCAAGCTTCACCTCTATCTTTGGGAACAGGGAGCACAACGTAGGGATAAGCGCACAACAGTAAGGCAAATGCTATGTTAAGAGTAGCATCAACAAAGGGTAGTAAGAGAGCTACCACATCTTCATACCAAGCTCCAAGACGTCTCACAGATCACTTGTAGAAGGAAATACATAGCTTGCTCTCCAAGAAATCGATGCAAGCTAAGGAGAAAGACTTGGAAGGAGTTATAATCTCCTTGGAGGTGTTACGTAGGAAACTCCATGCAAAAGGGTTGAGTGCCACTTGGCACATTATTCTCTCATGGCTATCATTTCTCTAACGCTCAAAAGACGAACATTGAGAGCGCTCAAGCAAGAAGGATACGTAACGACTAGTAGAGCAACGTTACAAGAAGAGGAGGCAGTGTTACTAAGCAAATGGAGTGCCACTTGTCCTTCAAATATTGCCCAGTTAATAGAGCAACATTACAAGAAGAGGAGACAACATTACTAAGCAAATTGAGTGCCATTTTTCCACCAAAGACTGCCCATATATGCAATGTAGAGAAACAAAGAGATAGCATTCATGTCCATCCATAGAGTGTGAAAAGCAAGCACAGTCCAATCAATCCGCAGTGTGGAAGAAGGAGAGAAAATGAGCATTAAAGACTTTGTTGAAAGGTCTAACACTTATTATCCCAATGTCAATGTAGAAGCTCGGTAGTCATACCAAGTGTGGAAGAAGGAGAACATATGAGTATTAAAGACTTTGTTGAAAGGACCGGTGTCTACTCTCCAAGCATCAACGGAGAAGCCCAACAACCATACCACACTTGTTTCCTCAGTCTCATCAAATCAAGCATTGCAGAATGGGTACATAGAGGACTATCATACATCATCCAAATCAACGCCATCCAAGTATGAAGTTAAGAGGGCTAAGGTAAGAAAAATATCTCATTAATATTGCTTTCAAACATTGGAGTTATAAGGTTATATTTTTATGGATTAAATTTTAATATTGAGAAAGCAAAGACGTAGGAGATAACTTACCTAAAAATCAGAATACTATTTGTAAATTAACCTAGGAGATATAAGGCCTTCTACTTAGGTTGTATCATTTAAATATCTTGCAAATATTATTATATTTTCTAATTTTCCAAAGTTGGGAGTCATAAGGTCTACTACTACAAATTGATTTATTGGAAATTAGAAAAATTGAAATCAAATTCCAAAGGGCCATTATAAGAGGTTTATCAATATCATATAAAGGTTGGACATTATAATATTTACTTGTCTCCAATCCTCTCAAATAGAGACAAAAGATCCAACATTAAAACCTCTTGATATCTAGAAAAAGTGCTTAGTTCAATAAGAGTAATAAGGACAAAATCAACCAAGATTGAACTATATATCTCAAAAGTACTTAATATCTTGTCCAATTCATACTAGGGAGTCATAAGGAATCCTACTAAACTCGGTAATATCATATTCTATTGTTTATCAAGTTGCAAATCCATTAACTATATATAAGCTATCTTCAAAACCTAAAATCCTTAAGAGTACTCATTCTCATTACAAGGGAGACATAAGGAATCCCACAAGGATCAAGGATCAATATAGGTTTTATCAAATCAAGCTTATATATACTTCTATCAGAGATCAATTGTTCTAGTAGGAAGCCATAAGATAAAACTTCTCTATCCCAAAGAATTCAGGCAATACCAATGACTACTAGCATGCTAAGCAACACTCTTAGAAGTGGAATGAGAAAGATACCAATATGTATTAAAAACCTGATGGATTACAATGATGAAAAAAAGAAATAAAAGAAAGAACCAATACAATGCAAAATAAGTTTTGAAATTAGCAGCCATATAAAGGGAGATTCGTCCAGTGAATCTAATATCAAGAAAGATCCAAAATAGAAAAAAGGGACCAACAAGTCTTCACACAAAAAGGATAATATGGAATAGCTTCAATTGTGCACATTTGGTTAGAAGATTTTATTAAAGAGAGACAAATATTATATCCCTAAATTAGACTTCAAAACCATCAAATCATCTCTATTGTGCACCCGTTGCAATCAATATGGTCATGAATAAACTAATTGTTGGAGTTTCCATCCTTGCAAATATTGTGATGGGATAAATCACTCATCCTTTTCCCGTTATTTCAAACACAGGTACTATAAGGGCCATGAAAGAAGACTACTACAAAAAATAAATTGTTATATTCAAGAACTTATTTCATATGGATCTACTAACTTTGAGATTAAGGCTAATGTTTATGAAGAATAGAGAAACATGTGTTACACAAGTACAAAAGGAAGAAGACCATATTCATATCCACTCATGACATGCAGAATCATGAGAACAACAGTACATCAAAAACACCTAACATCAAGGAACCAAGAATTGGAAAATATCATAAGCCATGAAGCAACCGAAGAAGAAGATCCGATTCAAAGCCATCAGATGGAAGAAGATCCACATTGAAGACTAAAGTCTTCAATACCCAAATATTGTAATACAAGGGGGTGTTAGAAAATAGAGCATATTACATTATTTGGATCATGTAAATGTACCTTCCTTGGTACATACTTAGGACATTAGGTTACTTTAGTGGGAAGTTATCTAATTACTTCATGCAATGTAATAAATGCACTAGTGTCAATGTGCAAGTTGTAATGTGCAAGGTGTCCACTTGTACAACTAGATAGTGTAGGCCAAGGAACTTATTATCTCGTTGTAATTGCTTACATTTAATTTTATCAATCTAAGGTAATCTAGGTTAGATTTAAAGAGTAGAAATCCAATATAGATTGTACCATAGTGATTAATACTTAGACTTGATTATGTTCTCTTTTAGTCTCAGGTTTTGTAGGAAAAATAACAATTGCAGTAAACATAAATTATGCAAAAATTGAAATAATATGCAATTTATGATTTAAACATGATATTTTCCTAACAATGTGTTTATCTATTGATGCATTTAATAATGTAATTACCTACTCATGAGGATCCTCGTGCAAATAGTTAGTTTTAATTATCTATTTTTACTTTATACTCTATGATAATGTAATTTAATTTATTTTATAATCTAAAGTTAATTCTATGTACTAACTATTCCTATCCTATTACAAGGGTGAGAGAATAGGGACTGACTATAGGAGTGGGCCCTACCTCCTAGAGGACAATGTAAGTCTTTCTCCCCTAAACTATTTTATCTCAGTAACTAATGTGCATTAATACTACTAACATTATTCTAATCTATGAATGTAGGAAAAATACAATGATGATTACATAAAAGAAATCATGCAAAAATAAATGACAAAGTAATTGATACAGTTACCATATGCGTAACAAAAAGTGTTGTTGCTTTATTACTGGAAATTTAGGCATACATAGTTGTGCATTTCTTTAGAAATTGTACAAAATTATTTTTGTAACATTAATAAGCATTAGATATTTCTCCATTAGACCTTTTTAAGGTCTCCCCATGTAATATATAATATGACTTGGACAATTCTAAATAAAATTCTTCCACATATTTTTCCATGTGGCTTTGTTGACTTGATAATACGACAACTATGTCCCTAACAAAAATAATCTAAACTGACATAGTTTCCTAACCTACTTGGACTTAATCATAATCTAAGTGGTCCAAGTGGTAATTCATGAACAAACATAACAAAATACTTCTAATTTGAACATTTTGCAAGATATAACAATATAACTATATGCCCCTTTATTCACGGAGAGGACATAATATCTTGCGTCAGAATATAGACAACCTAACAACATACTAACTTTATAATTTTATAAAACAACTTTATAACAGCTTCAATAATCATAAGTTCCTCGTGCATAATATTTGACAAGTCAACCAACTATGTTGACTAGAAATATTTTGTAACAACATGCTACCATGTAAGAATGCCATGTTGTCACTGATGTGGCACGTAGTGTGTTGGTCAATTGACTTGGTCAAATATTTTCGTAACTCTTGGCGGTAGTCATCTTCAATAACAATCTTCAACAACTATCTTCTGTAACATCTTTCAACAACAATGGTGTTCTGTAACATACTTCAACAACTGTGTTTTGTAACCCGCATCTACAGTCTTCTCGATTCATCATCTTCATGACTATCTTCTCTTATGTTTAACATCTAGTTTGAAGTCTGTTTTGCTACATCAAACTCCTGTGAAACATCCTTCAACGTTTTCCTATTCAAGCATACACAACTTGCACATATTTCTTGTAAAATCCATGCATTTATCAATTTAACCGTATTCATCATTTTAACTGATAAATTACATAAATAAATTTAAGTAATCATTAAAAGTCTATTACATTCATGATTTAAAGTCAGGAATCACACAATATATCACATACAATGTATGCTAAATTAACACTCATCATTTTTCCCCAAACTAAAGGATATGCATGTCCTCATGCATACAAAGAAAATGAGATTTAACAGAACATCACAAATATTGCATACATATCAGATATTATAATCCAAATTTTTGCAGATAAATGAAATATTTTGGACATAATAGATAAATAAAATTTTTAGTTTTCTCAGAAATATTCTTGCAGATTTATGAAATATGATAGTACAACTATTCTTCAAGGATAATCAAATAGATCTATTAAGTGTAGTTTCTGAGAAACACTTGTAACAATACTGCAATCACAAGAAATGAACAATTTCAGAAATAACTTAAAACATATATCAACATATGATAATATGATAACACTATTTTCAGGTAAATTTCTGCAGTTAAAATAAATTATTTCAGCTCTTTAGAGAATATCTCTATCTCTTGCAAAGAAAATATCATAACAGTTCTCTGGTAGAAAAATAAATGAAATATCATAATCACTTCATAGTGTTGCACAAAGATGATCTCTTAAAGCTGAAAAACACTGTAATTACGTAATCATCAATACTGCAGTTATGGTAATCAAACAGTTTCAAGCATAAACATCATACTGCAATATTTTTTAGACACATATCATAGAATATATCTACAAACATATGGAAGATAAAGCATTCAAATCATTTTGCAGAAATGAAATTATATCAACATTAAATATTAAATAAAGTTTGTCTGTAAAATCATGAAAATTAATTTATCAGTATTCAGTTTTTATCCAACTTTTGATCATCGGGAAGAAATTTGTGAGGATGGTGGTCATGTTATTAGCAATTTATGCTCGCACTTCACCTTCTGCACCTATTCTCTGGCCTTCTGCTCATTAGTTGGAGTTTCAACCATGATAGTTTTTACATGCTCCACCTCAACAGATCCCTCCTCCTGCATTATATCCTACGTCTTGGAAGGTGGAGGTTGTTCTACTGATGTAACCATATTATTAATGACTGCATCAATATATGGGGGCATCCCAACGTCCAAGACCAAACCTTTCTGAGAAGTTTCGATTTTGTGGGATGGGCCTGGTTCTTGAGGATGGTTTTGTTGAAGCAAGTTGGCAATTGGCACTGAGCTGTCCTCTTTGAGAGCTTGGGTGAAGTCAATGGTCTTGCTACAATTAACCAATTTCTTTTGTTTCCTTTCGATTATATAAATTTTATTCGGAGAGGCATCGATAGGTGGTGGTAGGTTGACTAGATCAGTAGGTTTCGTCACCCTATCCGAAGTAATTTGCTTGAGTAGATCTATCTGGAGAGTGAGGGCACACTGAACTAATCGTGAGTGATCTGAAAACTATTCTCTAAGCTTATCAATTTTGATTTACAGTATAGTCTATTGCATCCAAAGATATGACAAAGACTTCGTGGATGGCTCAAGTGTAGGTAAGTTAGTATCTTATCTAGACATCTCTCCCACTTCCTAGTTTTCAAGGATAAATTTCTCACATCGAGTTTTCTATGCAGGTTGAGAGGCTTTGGACGACCTGGTACTGGTTTGACATTTTCATTATGGAGGTTCAAGTTCCTCTCCCTTGCTTTCTGGGTTAAGATCCTCTCCAGATGCACTATTTTCAAGGGGCTCACTATCACTAGACTTAAAATGAACTGAAAGGTTGGATTCCTCTACAATAGTTTCCCATGTTATCTTGGCTTCATGTGCTTTTTGCAGAACTAGAAGTTTAATTAATCCATGATGGGAAATTAGATGGATTTTAGGGCTATCATTAGGATTTTTGGGGTGCACATGAAGAACTATAGCCTTGAGAGATTGATATAGAAAATACGATAAATTTATAATGCAATCCTTCTATCCTGGGTACTTAAGGTTTATTAACATTTTAAGATGATATCCCCCACAACTAGATAACCTCCCTTCCAATGTGAATAAATTTATAATGAGTACAAAAGCTTCCTACCATTTAAGGGGAAGTGAGGAGGTGGCTATCCCTTTTATCCAACCTTCCTTGTCATGGATGATAGTGCACTTCTCTCCAAACTTCTCGACCATTTGTTTAACACTTTTAGAAGAGGATTTATAGTAGGGTTGTCCTACTTCAGGTAGACTCAAAGTTTCAGAGATTAGACTAGGGTTGATGGCGATTGAGATTTCTCCAACGTGGGTGACCATAGTCGTGGGGTTGTAGTTCATAATGAACTGCTTCACCACGCCTTGGTCGTGCCCTTGAAATTTTGTAAGGGCATCCCACCATCGGGCATCTTGGAATAATTTCTTCACAAAGTCACTAGGGTTCTGTGTTTGGATGGAAGAGGGTTCACTCCTCTTCTGAAACATAGATCTAGGTATTTTTGATAAACAAGGGTAGACGTGATAAGGGTTTTTTTTTAAATTTGGATGGAGAAGTTTCGAAATTCTGCTTCAACGGTTGAAAAATCCTACAATAGTTGTTTCATTAAAAAAAAAACTTCTTATGTTTGCAAATAGAAAGAAGTTTCTATAATTTTACAAAAGAAATTTGTATGCAGAAGGTCGTAGAGGATAAAAATAATTTTATAATTTTTCATGGATAAAAACAACTAATTTTTTTCTTACAACAAAAATGATTATACATTAAAGCCTATCTTATGTGTATATATAACAACTAATTTTTCCAATAACAGGATAATTAAGATATGATATTTTATTTTCTACAACTATTCCTTACTAGAAATAAAATTTTGGAATGATAAAAAGTTTACCTCGATTGCTTTCAATTGTTGTCGACGAAGTTCCTATTAACCTGTCTTTTTGCCTAATGTTTTTAACACTTTACTTCAAAATTACATTCGACCTCAACAATTTTCTCTTCGGCTTCGTTTTAGATTTATAATTTGTTTGTTTGCGATAATTCTATTTTCGATGACCATTTTAGATTGTAGAGGGTTTTCTCCTTTGAATTCGCAGAGCTTCTACGGAAGGAAAATAAATTTTTAGGTTTTTATTTGTTTTGCATGCAATTGTGCCATGCAACAAATCTTAGCCCTCCATTTCATTTTAATCAATGGCTTTGAACATTGGTTTGTGTCTTTTCCTTGTTATTGGCTTATGGAAGCTACGTATCGATGATCAATGGTGTTCGTGAACGACGATCAAAGCTGGCTTGCGGAGGAAGTTTCCAGATTTTGCAAGCGATTTCTCCTTTCATGTATCATAGCCCTTTGTTTAGATTTTAATCGACGGTTGGCATCTTCTATTTGCGACATCTTTTCTTACTAGGTCCATGAACCCATGTGTTGTTCATTGTTGTTAGGTTGAGGTGGTCGATGTCTTCCTTGGCGCTAGTCTTTCCACCACCTTGCATGGTGAGGGTTAGGTTTTTGGCACCAGTGTTATAATATATTTTTATGATCTACGCATTTAGTCACCACAACGTACTAATAAACTCGTTTAAACTTTTACCCCTATACGTATATGCCATGTATACAATCATTTTCTTCCATCGTGTCACTAACGTTAATGCCCGCCTCATCTTGTTTTCACGTTTTAATTTATTTTTTATATTTTTTGCCATGTCATTATTCATAGTGGTCCATAGTCAAATTTGTTTGTCTCTGTAATTGACATCTACGCATACTTCGTGGTTGATGTCTTAAATTTTTTGTGATTGACGTCCATGCTTTCATGGTGAGGCTAAAAAATTCTTTTTATATTGTGATTCGTGGCACCAATCATAGGCGTACACATTTACCATAATATTATTTCTAACTTTATCTTAGGTGTTCATGGAAAGACTCTTGGCACACCTTCTGGTATCAATTTTTAATTTTACCTTTAAATTTAATTTTAATCCCATACCTTAGTCGGTATGCCAAATTTTATGAGTTTCGAAAGGTGGTCAAAGGAAATTTTATACATATTCATGCAATTTACCCTTTTTCTTTCCCTGAAACCTTAATAAATAATATTAATAAGTTTCTTTTATATTCTATGTTGACACGTGTCATCTTTACTTGGGGCCAATCTAAATATCGACACTTAGAAAAATTTCATGAGATGCGCTACAGATATTGTCTACGGATGGTGTTTACAGAAGATTTCTATAGAACTTGACTACATAAAACATTTATAGAAGTTATCTACAGAAAACTTCTACAGAAGCTATCTACATAATCTATCTATAGATGAAATTTATAGAAACTATCTATAGAAGCTATCTACAAAACCTAGTTATAGAAATTGTAATTATAGAGTTGAGAAAATACTTTACCTGATTCTCCCCCCAAACTGTATTATGAATTCCGGATGTCTTTTATTTACTTCCCCCCAAACTGTATTTTTGGCTATATAGCCAAAACAAAATGAAGAGGGTTTTATTTTTACTATGGTGAATGGCATATAGTAATGAGTTTTATTTATGGGGGATTATTCTAATTATACTATATATATATATATTTATCATTATTTTTGTGATTATGCTTCCTGAATTTCATTAAGGAGTTCCAAGTGAGAGAAAAGTGATGATTGTAAAACTTGATATCAGTCATCAATATATGCAAAAATAGATCTTTATCAAGGGTTTGGATAATTTCAACACTAGTTATGAATAGAAAAGTAGGATAGATATTCTGATATCATTATGATGGCCTTTCCTATATTTTTGTTGTTCTTATAGGGGTGCAAAGTTTTTGGAAAATACAAACCACATTTTTGTAGGATGGAATGGATCTATAAGTACCCATAGGAATTTGCTTCTGACTTTTGCTTGCTTATGATATTCTAGAGTTGTTTCACAAAGACTCAAACATCCTAGTGACCTTAAACAAATTCATCTATTCATCTCACAAATCAATATGATGTTAAAGTTATCCTAATGTTTTCAAGCCTCTTCAAGGACCAATTGTGTGTGTAGTGAATGTTCATTTCCCATCATGAGTAAGGATTGAGTAAAACAATGGTCACTTATGCCAACAAGCTAGCTTATCTGCGAGCATCCATAGGTCTTGTCCAGACTTAGCACTACTACGTAAGGATACCTTATTGCCAGGTGGGTTTCATTCAACCCATTGCTGTAATGAGGATCACCCCATGGTTTTTGAGACACTAAGAATTCTAGGGATTCAAGCTCTTCACCCTTCTTTTATTGAATTTTCTTGGGATACTTGCTCATTTTGAGAGGGAGCAAGGGATTTTTATTGCTTTTTGGGATTCTTGCTTATTTAAGGGAAAGCAAGAAGATAATTTTTGGGATACTTGCTCGTTTAGATAGAGAGCAAGGGATTTTTTTTTGAAGGGTGAAGGGGGAGCTTGTCCTTTTGCCAATTCATTAGCTCTCTAGACCATGCACATAATTGGATAAGCAAGGGAAACCATTCACTTTATGGCAATAGTAACTCATGAGTTATTCTTTCCAAACTTCACAATGTTTTTATTTGTTATAATGTGCGTAGTCCAAGAGGAAACTTGATTGACTAGGGATAACTTATGACACCAAAATATTGCTTGATTTTCAATGAAAATTTGCTCAAAACACTAGTGGTGGTTGAGTAATTGAAAACACCTAGATTTTGTTAGCAAACAAAGTATTATGCAGAGTGTGGCAGTCATTTTCCTACAAGTTCTTAGACTGATATAAGTAAAAGAAATGTCCTTTTTGGGATATTTTTGAAATAATATTGAGACTGAAAATTGATGAAAATAAGATATAAGTATTGCAAATATAGGAACTCCATTATGAAACAAAGGAAGCAAAATCCTTTTTTTTAAGAGAGAGAAGTTACTATTCAATAGTTGTTGGTTGCAGTTCAGAGATACACTACAAATCAGCTTGTTGCTTAAGGTGGTGTATGAATTCTTCCTTAGATAATGGCTTTTTATAAAGTTTAAGCCTATGCCCATTTACTAGTAGTCTTCTTGTTGAATCATCTATGGGCTTAAGTTTAATTGTACCATTCCCAAACATCTCTTCAATTTCATAGGGTCCTAGCCATCTTGTCCTCAATTTACCTTGAAAATCTTGGTAATGAGAGTCAAACAACAAGGCCCAATCTCCTGGTTGAAATGTTCATGGTATAATGTGTTTATCATGCCATTTATTTCTTTGTTGTTGGGTTAATTCAGTCCTGTGTAATGCCTCTAGTCTCCTTTCATCCAAAATGTTTAACTTTTCCAATCTAGCCTTTTGCGCTCGATCCAAATTCATGTCAAGTTGTATCATTGTGCGAAGAGTTTCTATCTCAAATTCAATGGGCATGATAGCTTGTTTGCCATAGACCATTTCATAAGGTGATAATCCTGTGGTGGTTTTCCAAGTTGTATTGTATGCCCATACAACTTCTTTTAATCTTTCAACCCAATCAACCCTATTAACAACTACGGTTTTTGTAATGATCTTTTCAAGTTCTCTATTCGTAACTTCTACTTGTCCATTAGCTTGAGGGTGATATGGTGAGGTTTTCCTATGTTTTATTTTATAGATGTCAACAAAATGTGCAATTACCTTGGAGAGAAATTGGGATCCATGATCCGAAACTAGTTCTCTAGGTGCTCCAAAGCGTTGCATAATGTTTTCATAAAGGAAATCGGCTATTGGTTCAGCTTGTGCTCGTGGTAGAGCTTTAACTTCAGCCCACTTAGTGACATAGTTTGTACACACAAGTATGTGTTTATTACTTTCACTTGGAGGGTCTATTGGTCCAACAAAGTCAATCCCCCATTTCTCGAATGGTTCAAAAATTACTTGTGAAACCAAAGGTATTTCCATTGAAGGTGTAGGTTTACTAGCTCTTTGACAAGCATCACATCTATCAATAAATTTATAGGCATATTTATTCATAGTAGGCCAAAAGTAACCTATTTGTAGTATTTTACTAACTATCCTTTGGGTGGCATAATGACCTCCATAGGGTTCTTCATGTGCTGCCCGAATGATGTCATATACATCTTCTTCTTGCACATATCTCCTAATTACTTGGTCAGGGCATGTTTTAAACAAGATTCCATTAATCCACATATAAGGAATACTCTGACGTATTAGTTTTCTATGCTCATGCGGTGTATAGTTTTGAGGCATTTTTCCTGTTATTAGGTAATTTACAATATCGACATACCAAGGAGTGAAGATAGAGAGAGCAAACAAATGTTCATATGGAAAATTATCAGGGATTAACTCATTATCATCAAAGATTTGCATACGAGATAGGTGATCTACAATGACATTATCCTTTCCTGCCTTATCTATGATTGTAACATTAAACTCTTGTAACAAAAGAAGCCATCTAACCACTCTACCTCCTACTATAGCTTTGTTCATTAAGTACTTAATGGCAGAGTGATCAGTGTGGATAAATACTTCATACCTTATTATGTAATGTTTGAATTTATTAATGGCATGGACTACAACTAAGAATTCTTTTTCAGTAATAGTGTAATTAAGCTCGGCTCCATGCAAATTTTTACTTACATAATAGATAGCATAAGGTATTTTATTCTCTATTTGTTGTAGTACTGTCCTTATTGCATATCCCAAAGTGTCACAATGTATATGGAATGGTAATTTCCAATTTGGTCCCCTCAAGATTGGAGCAGTAATCAATTTATCTTTTATAATTTTGAAGGCTTCTTGACATGCTTCAGTCCAATTAAATTCACTTTCTTTGGTTAAGAGCTTAAGCATAGGAGAAGCAATTTTGTTGAAATCCTTAATGAATCTTCGGTAGTATCTTGCATGCCCTAAAAAACTTCTTACCTCTGTTTGAGTTTTTGGAGGTTGAAGAGATTGAATAACTTGTATTTTTGTAGGATCTACCTTAACACCTTCTTCAGATATGTAATGTCCTAAAATAATTCCTCCTCTCATCATCATGAAACACTTCTCATGACTTAGAGAGAGGTTTTTCTCTACACATCTAGCTAGGACCTTTTGTAAACTTGCTAGAGTTTCTTCAAAGGTGTCACCATAGACTGTAAAGTCATCCATATAAACTTCTACACATTCATTAATCATATCAGCAAAAATAGCTAGAACAACTCTTTGGAATGTAGCAGGTGCATTGCATAATCCAAAAGGTAATACTCTATAAGCATAAGTTCCTATGGGACATGTAAAAGTGGTCTTCTCTTGATCTTCCTCAGCTATTGAGACTTGATTATATCCACTAAATCCATCCAAGAAACAAAAGTATTTCTTACCAGCTAGAGTGTCAAGGACTTGATCAATAAAAGGCAATGGGAAATAGTCCTTCTTTGTCACTTTATTTAGTTCTCTATAGTCTACACATATTCTCCATTTACCATTCTTTTTAGGAACTATCACCAATGGTGAAACCCATTGACTATTAGATATAGGGTATATAAATCCAACATTTAAGAGTTTAATGATTTCTTCCTGAACTACATCTTTCATAGTTGGATTTAATCTCCTTTGAGGTTGTCTTACTAGGTGACAACCTTCTTGGATGAAAATACGATGGGTACAAATACTTGGATGTATCCCTTTCATGTCCTCGTAATTCCATGCAAATGTTATCCAATGCTTCTTTAACACTTCTATCAGTTGTGATTCTTGAATGTTTGTAAGCTCATTGCTTATATTTAAAGCTTTTCCAAATGTAATATCTATTTGTTTATAATTATTATCTATACTCATTATTCCATGTTTAAGAGTGTTTAGTTGATAATTGTAAGGGACCATCTGATGAGGGTAACTTGTGCTTGCTTCACCATTAGTCATGGTAACTTCATTAGCACCTTGTTCCTCATCAAGAAGTGAAGCTAAAGGTCCTTCAATTTCTTGTTGAAAACACTCTCCTAGCATATTGATTGATAAATTTTGTAGATCATCTAAGTCTTCAGGAGAATCATACCACAATTGGTTTGAAAAATCATTGTCTTTTATTGATTCAGGAAACAAGCTAAGATTTTTAGTATACTTACCATTTGAAATAGTCATATTCCCAGATCTACAACTAATATAAGCATCAGTTGTTGCAAGCCATGGTCTTCCTAATATCAAGGGGTGTCCCCCTAACTTTTTCTTTGGTTGTAAGACTATAAAGTCTATAGGGTATTCCCATGAACTTATGGAAACTATAATATCTTCTAGTTTCCCTTCTAGTTTAATGGTAGATCTATCTGCAAGTTGAAGCACTATAGAGGTTGGTTGAATCATGTGTACCCCTAAATATTCTGTTGTTTCCTTTGTCATGATGTTTATGGCAGCCCCTAAGTCTACTAAGACATTATGCAAGGTTGTCCTACCAATGTGAACTGTGAGTATAGGTACTCCAGGGTTTGTATATTTTGGTAACAATTTCTCACCAATCATGATTTTAGATAGTTGCCCTATAACTTGAATAGTCCTAGGTTCATTCCTCTTTCTCCTTTGTGAATTTGTTATATTCTTTACCAATTTGGAGTAGATGGGAATATCTTTAATAGCTTGTAAAAGAGGAATTCTAATAGAGACATTTTCCAATTCTTGAAGAAAATCAAAAGTTGGTTTAGATGGTTCCTTTGGTATAGCTAGTATTTTGGAGAAATGGAGCTCTTATTTCTTTTTGAGAAATTTGAACCTCTTTCTGTTGATCCAACACTTCTTATGGGGAAATTTCTATTCCTTCCTCACATTTATCATCTTGTCCTTTTTCTTTGCTCAAGTTTTTGGTAGGTTCTTCAAGTTCTGTGAGGGTTGCTCTATGATCATCCAATACTTTTCTAGATCTTAATTGAATTTGTTGACAAGGCATTATAGATATTGAACATGCCTCATTTGTTTCATAGACCTATTGAGTATTTTTATTATTATTGGGGTTAGGCATAGGTTGAGATGGTAAAGGTGGTTGTTTAGGAGGATTGTTGTTTGGAGGTGGAAGGAGTCTATTTTGAGGTTGGTTTTGAGGTACTTGCCCCCTAAATTGATTTTGAAATTTTTTGTTGTTGGGGCTTCCCTTGAGACCATCTAGGTCCTGTTTGATTGTATTGGCCATTCATATTCCAACTAGATGTGTTTTGACCTTGGCCTACCATCCATGGGGGTGAATTTCCATATGAATTGGGTATGAATTGTGCCCAAGGAGGCATGTTCCAATCTTGATTATATTGATTCCAATTTGACCAATTTGGAGGATTTGACCAATAATTAGGTCTCTGTTGGTTGGAATAATTAGAGTTTGACCAATTGGGTGGACCATTAAATGGACCATTCCTTCTTTGAGCTATAAAGTAGACATATTCTGCCTCTTCAACCTCAGGCTCTTTGATAGCGGTTTTGACAGCTGAGATATATTTGCAATTTTTAGTATTATGGTTTTTGTCACAGATTTTGCAACAGGCAAAAATGTTGGAAATATTTGTAACATTCAAAGGGCATTCCCTTAGATTATGTTTCTTTCTGCATCTATGACAATATATCTCTTCAATATTTTTCTCCTTCGATTTCTTATCCATGAGGTTGAGGGATGATGTCAATGTGCTCAATAAATCGGTTTTGAGATTTTCTAGCATATTACCGATTTCAGCTCGTGTTACTCCTCCTGATGATGGGTATTTATTACTTCTTAATGGTTTATTTCTTGAGTAATTTTTACAAATATTTATGATCTCTCCTAATCCCATCTGATGGATATCTCCCTTTTCCATAAGGTTTAGTATGTCTAAGACATCTTCCTTAAGCCCTTTTAGAAAAAAGTTCTTTTTGAACTTCCTCATCCAACTCAATGTTTACTCTTGATCCCACAAATTAGAATCTCTCGAGGTAGTCCTCAAGGGATTCATCATATTTTTGATTCATACGAAACAACTCTGCTTTCTTATCCCAAACCCTGCAATAGTCTTGGTATCTTTCAAGGAATATGTCTTTTAATCCTCATTCTCCATCCCATCGATTGCAAATGTTTTCCCCTAGACCCATGAACCATCTTAAGGTTGCATCCTTAAGTGTAGAAGGGAATAGTCTTAGTTTTTGCTCATCCGTGGTGTAAAAGTAAGCTTGGCACACCACTTCAAATTCAAAAAGGAAAGCATTGAGATCCTCATGTGGTTTACCATGGAAAGTAGGCAAAACAACAATAAAGACCGACTTTGGTTCTCTTGTTAGCCTATCTTCAGAAGAAGGAACTGGGAAGACAAAAGTCTTTCTCTGTCCACCCCCTTTTGGTTTTCTACTTCTCCTTGATCATTAGTCCTTTGCCTTTGGTTTCTATTTACTTCCCCTTGTTCACTACCCTGATCAACCATGATTGAATATAAGATTTCAAGAATTGGCTCAGGTATAGGTTCGGTAAAGATAGACGAGGGATCGATATGATCATCAAACTCTGGTTTGGGTAGCAGATATGTTTTGGGATCTTGTTCTAGAATTTCAATTTGCTTGGTTGATGTAGAATCTAAATATGCAGTTTTAGTTTCTTTTGACTCAAGTTTCAGATTTCTTACTATGGTTTTCTTGGCAATCTACTTATGGTTTACTGATTTTAATAAATCTACCTTTTGAGTCTCTAGGTCTGAACATGAAACTTTGAAACAAATTTTAGTCTTCCTAGAACAACCTATGAATATCATTGATAGGTTCAAGTTGTTTAGGAGTCATATAATGCTCTTCATTAAATCCAAAGTCTTTTGTTACCAGAGTAATCAATTGGACAATAAAATCATGTTTTACAATTGGATTAGGGTTCTCGAACTATAGTTCATAATGCAAGTCTTGACATAGTTCTCTAAAGAGTACTACTCTTGGTGCCCTATGATATCTCCGACTATATTCTAGGTTTACTTCCCTATCCTCTATTTTTTCTAGGAAACTATGGATGGTAAGGGAATCTTCAAAATACTGATCCCACGGGTAGGTTACTGAGTTTACTGTTGCTCTCCTATTCCCTAACCATCGTTCACAACTTCTAACAAGTTCAAGGTAGGGTGAGTGATAGTCTGGCCCTAGAATTTGAGCTATGTTTATCCTCTGGATTTGACTCAATTCATCTGATCTATCTTTTATGGTATCAAGATGTTTGCACAAGTGTTCCCACTCTTCCCCAGATGTTTGGTGTTGTTTTTCAAAAAGAAGGTTAACTTCTTGTTCAATCAATAATTTTCTAAGGTCTATAAGTGCAGATTGTTTTAGACTATTTTCCACCATCTAGCAACCTTTCTTTTACTTTTCCTTCTCTTTTTTTTTTGAGTTTGGTTTTGATTTTGCTTGGGTTCTGTTTTGTTTCTATTTTTGTTTTGTTTTTATTTTTATCACTAATTCAAAACAATCCTACTATTGTCAATTTTAGGTACAACTCATAACAAATGATTTTATAGCTATCCTTAACACAGTAGGAAAAATAAAATAGAGTTTCTATTTTCTGAAGCAATCTTGATGTTACTAAGATTAGGTGCGACTCACGGTCTATGAATCCATACAACCAATCCTAGTATAACAGGAAAATAATAAAATTTATGAACAATCCTAATGTTTACTAAAATTAGGTGCAACTCATGGTCTATGAATCCATACAACCAATCTTAGCACACTAGGAGGAAAATAAAATGAAATATTGCTTGAAAAGTAAATGTGCTGGAAATGAAATTACTGAAAGTAAAAGGTTATTTTGCTATCACTTCTTTGATTATTTAGGAGCATTTCACTATGACTGTGTCACTCAATCATACCTACTTCCTATTTCCACAGGTTAGAGAACCCAGACCAAAGCAAATAATAGCAATCACCCAAAGCATGGAAAATTTGCAAAAAATAAAATTTTAACTATGAAAGTAGTAAAATGATTCCTCAAGAAAAAAGAACCTGGTAACATCGAACAAAGGGGCTTGTTGGGACCATCTCATGCCACTCTGACTCGTATGCACGCCAAGGACTCATATGTACCTCTTTCCACATACAAGTAAGCCTCTCTTCTTGTGCAACCAAACAACCTTTCTGATTAACAATTACGACACTACTCTCCCTGGCAATGATGCCAAAAATATCTAGTTGTAATTGCTTACATTTAATTTTATCAATCCAGGGTAATCAAGGTTAGATTTAAAGAGTAGAAATCCAATATAGATTGTACCGTAGTGATTAATACTTAGACTTGATTCTGTTCTCTTTTAGTCTCAAGTTTTGTAGGAAAAATAACAATTGCAGTAAATATAAATTATGCAAAAATTGAAATAATATGCAATTTATGATTTAAACATGATATTCACCTAACAATGTGTTTATCTATTGATGCATTTAATAATGTAATTACCTACTGATGAAATTGCCTACTAATGAGGATCCTCATGCAAATAGTTAGTTTTAATTATCTATTTTTACTTTATACTCTATGGAAATGTAATTTAATTTATTTTATAATCTAAAGTTAATTCTACGTACTAACTATTCCTATCCTATTACAGGGGTGAGAGAATAGGGACTGACTGTAGGAGTGGGCCCTACCTCCTAGAGGACAGTGTAAGTCTTTCTCCCCTAAACTATTTTATCTTAGTAACTAATGTGCATTAATACTACTAACATTATTCTAATCTATGAATGTAGGAAAAATACAATGACGATTACATAAAAGAAATCATGCAAAAATAAATGACAAAGTAATTGATATAGTTACCATATGCGTAACAAAAAGTGCTACTTTATTACTAGAAATTCAAGCGTACATAATTGCGCATTTCTTCAAAAATTGTACAGAATTATTTTCAACATTAATAAGCATTAGACATTTCTCCATTAGACCTTTTCAAAGGTCTCCCTATGTAATATATAATATGACTTGGAAAATTCTAAATAAAATTCTTCCACGTATTTTCCATGTGGCTTTGTTGACTTGATAATGTGACAACTATGTCCCTAATAGAAATAATCTAAACTGACATAGTTTCCTAACCTACTTGGACTTAATCATAATCTAAGTGGTCCAAGTGGTAATTCACGAACAAACATAACAAAATACTTCTAATTTGAACATTTCGCAAGATATAACAATATAACTATATGCCCCTTTATTCACGGAGAGGACATAATATCTTGCATCGAAATCTAGACAACCTAACAACATACTAACTTTATAATTTTATAAAACAACTTTATAACAACTTCAATAATCATAAGTTCCTCGTGCATAATCTTTGACAAGTCAACCAACTATGTTGACTGGAAATATTTCGTAACAACATGTTGCCATGTAAGAATGCCATGCTATCACTAATGTGGCACGTAGTGTGTTGGTCAATTGACTTGGTCAAATATTTTTGTAACTCTTGGTGATAGTCATCTTCGGTAACAGTATTCAACAACTATCTTCTGTAACATCTTTCAGCAACTGTGTTCTATAACATACTTCAACAACGGTGTTCTGTAACATACTTTAGCAACTGTGTTCTGAAACCCACATTTATAGTCTTCTCGATTCTTCATCTTTGTGACTATCTTCTCTTATGTTTAGCATCTAGTTTGAAGCCTGTTTTGCCACATCAAACTCCTGTGAAACATCCTTCAATGTTTTCCTGTCCAAGCATACACAACTTGCACATATTTCTTGTAAAATTCATGCATTTATCAATTTAACCGTATTCATCATTTTAACTGATAAATTACATAAATAAATTGAAGTAATCATTAAAAGTCCATTACATTCATGATTTAAAGTCAGAAATCACACAATATATCACATACAATGTATGCTAAATTAACACTCATCACTTATCTTCCTATATAATGGCCATAGATAGATAGATCATTAACACAAGAAGGTAGAGCAATATCACAGTGTGTGGTAGATAGGTAGTAGGGTAGTGTGTCTAAGCTATAAGCTCAGAGCTCCCTCATAGAGCAGTAGCATATCTTATTGAGTGCCCATTTCCTCCAATGCTAATATTGTAATATTTTCACAATTTCTATTTATAGCATATTTCAGTCATCTCACAAATCTATTTTATTTATTTCTACATATTGTGAATGGTATATTCTAATGTATGTGGCATCAAAAGCTAATAATAAGGATCTTATTCTTTCAAATATTCTTTTGTTGAATCTGGTTCTTCCATTTCTTTTACTTTGGTCTTCATGTTGTATTTGTATTTAATATGTTCTTCAACTTGGTCTAGTCATTTTTCTTTGTTTGATTCAATCTTTGTACTCTCTTCATTATATTCTTTGTTTATATCTTGATGAGTATCTTTGCCTTGTTTTCTCCTGTTATGCTTTCTCTTCCTTCTTCTTTGTTTCTGCATTGTTACTAGAGGAATATCTTCTTCATGATGAGTTAGTTTATCATCACAATAATATTGATTAGGATTGTTGATTTCCTTTATATTTTGAGCACGTGCAAAAATAATTAATGATAGATATATCATTAAACATTGTTTTGGTGTGAGTAGAACTATTTTTTGTGTATTCCACCAGGATTTGAAGAGAATTTCATGAAGGTATCCAATTAATGTTACAAAATTGCCTTCTTTTGCTTCTTTGAGAAATAATGAGAATCTTTCTTTTTCACTAGTGGACAAAATCTTGTATCCTTCAAAAGTGTCTATTAAGTTTTGAGAGTAAAATTCTACCTCCTGAAATAGTTCTACACCATTGAATGCATTTCTTACTATCTCATCCATTATCTTGAGATCAATCAATAGAGTTCTTCTAAATCTTTAATATTTTGATAGATCCTTTGTAGTAGTCTACCTTATGACTCCCTAGTAAATTGTGTTTATGATCAAACTACTAACCTTCAAGTATGCTCTATAATTTTGATATGTAGTATTCCTTTTGCCTCCCTAATATTTTAATTAAGGGTTTTGTAGAATACTATATCTTTCTCAAGTAAATTGAGTATATGATCAAACTTGATAAAAACCTCTTCAATTCTTAGGTTTTGTAGAATCCCTTATATTTCCTAATCTAAGGTTTTGATAAAGTGCTTGATAGTATATTTGAATTTTAGGTTTACTTTGAGTTGAATCCCTTTTGACTCCCTAATGGTTTGATGTTCAAATCCTAATTTCCTTTCTCCCTATGCACTTTTCAATTTGATGAAGTTCTCTATGGTTGGATTTCTTTTGTCCCTTTAGTATGAGTATGAGACAAGTTTAAGTAAATAATTTTAACTCCTTTAAGTAAATAATGAACTTCTTTTTATACCCCTTCATATCTAGTAGTTTAATATTTCTAAATTTCAATAATCTATGTTTGATGTAGTATACCTTATAACTCCATAATTTTGGAATATTAGAAATTAATAATATTTGCAATATAATAAAGTTTTGATTTTCCAAGTAGAAACCCTTATATCTCCCATGGTATTAATTAAAAATATTAAAATACTTTGTATTTCAATTAAAGTAATTTGAAATACCTTTAAGGATATTAGATTCCTTTGATTTACTTTCAACTTACTAAGGTTAATTTAACTTATATCTCCAACGTAAATGATAAATGGATTATGCCTTAAGTTATACACCTTATAACTTCAGAATAAAAGTGATTTTAATCAAAGTGAAACCTTACATTTGTAATGTTGTATCTCCTTAATAATGAGTGTTGTACTATGAACGTGATTGGCTGTAATAGCTTACATTTAATTTTATCAATCCGAGTTAATCCAAGTTATATTTAAAGAGTAGAAATCCAGTATAGATTGTACCATAGTAATTAATTCTTAAGCTTGATTCTGATCTTTTTTAGTCTTAGGTTTTGCAGAAATTGAAATGAAAGGAAATTGTGCTTAAATTAAAGAAATGCAATCTATGACTTAGTCTATATGAGTATATGTGGATCCACGTATGATTTACTAATACATCATTTATCTAATGTTTCTATAGTTTTATCATATGCAGTTCTAATAAAGTTTATGTTCTAATTTTACTCTATGTCCTAATTTTATCTACCGTGTTAGTGGGGGGAAGAGATTTAGGGACTAACCTTTCGGAGTGGGCCTTGCCTTTGTAAGGTTAGTATTAACCCCTTCCCCTTTCTCTACTCTATTTTAACTTCAGTAATCTACTCTCATTTAATTAATTTAACGCTAATTATTTCATGGTTGCAGGAAAAATACAATGATGATTACATAAAAGAAATCATGCGAAAGTAAATGATAAAATTATTGACATAGTTACCATATGTGTAACAAAAGTGCTACTGCTTTATTACTGGAAATTCAAACGTACATGGTTGCGCATCAAGCTTTCAAAAATTGTACATAGAAGATTACATTAGAAATAGTTGCAGATTAGATATTTTCTCCATTAGACCTTTTTAAAGGTCTCCCTATGTAATATATAATATGACTTGAACAATTATGAATATGACTCTTCCACGTATTTTCTATGTGGCATTGTGGACTTGATAATGTGACAACTATGCAATTAACAGAAATAATCTAAACTAACATAATTCCTAACCTTCTTGGACTCAGTAAATAATCTAAGTGGTCCAAGTGGCGATTCATGAACGAACATAACAACATAATACTAACTTAAGCATTTCGTAAGATATAACACATAACCATATGCTCCTTTATTCATGGTAAGGACATAACAATATTGTGTGAGAATCTATAAAACCAAACAATATTCTAATTTCACGACTTTATAAAACAACTTTACAACAACTTCATTTATCACAATATTCTTGTGAATAATATTTGACAAGTCAACCAACTATGCTGACTATAATCCTTTGCTGCCATGTAAGAGCATCATGATGTCACTGATGTGGCATGTAGCATAGGTCAATTGACTTGGTTAAATATCTTCTGTAACTTTTGGTGAAAGATCTCTTCAGTAACAATCTTCAGCAGCTACCTTTTGTAATATACTTCAGTAATTGTCTTTTGTAACATACTTCAGTAACTATCTTTTGTAACATACTTCAACCATTGTATTCTATAACCACATCCAGAGCCTTCTTGATACATTGTCCTTGTGACTATCTTCTCTTATGTTCAACATTTGGTTTGAATCCTATTTTGTCGCATCAAACTCTTGTGAAATGTCCTTCAACGTTTTCCTGTCCAAGCATACACAACTTGCACATATTTTGTGTAAAATTCATGCATTTATCATTTTAACCCTCATCCATCATATTTATTGATAAATAAAATAAATAAAGTGAAATAATCATAAAAATCCATTTACATATATGATTTGCAGACATAAAACATATTAAAGGTTCCATAATACATGCACATTTCAGCACTCATCAAGACTTATAACAATGATGGCAACGAGTTTGCTAGGTGTCTCTTATGCATGTAATTAATGTACCTTTGACTACTCTTCAACTCCTTGACTTTATGCTTTGAATGTTCACTTAGAATTCCCTTGAATTTGCTCCCAATTGTACCTTTAATTCTCTCTGGACCGCATCTTTAATTCTCTCACTTAATGTTGGCTAAAGATGCACTTCCTCCTCTGTGTAAGCGTTCTTACTTCTAGTGGCTATAAATGTTCTCCCTTATATTTAAGCAAGTGCCAAGTGGCACTAGGTATTGCCCAAGACTCTTTGGTCTCCTCCTTAGGTGGTGCAACACCTGTTATGGGTCTTGAGAAGCAATATATTACGAATGTAACTCCTAGGTATTGATGAATGTTGTAGATGCCTTCTTGAGCATTGTAGCTATGATAAGGGGCGTTACGTTGCTTAGATGCTCTTTCTACTGAGCATTGGAATTATGAATATGGAGATGCTATTTTACCTTTGATAGGGATTAATATTTAATATTATCCCTATTCGCATGGATCACTTTGTACAACATTTAATGCTCACACGGATTGGTGCATTAAATACCACTTTGTAAAGGCAGACATACCTATAAATATGTTTTTGGTGTGAATGCAAATCAATTTTCATCATGCTCATTCTTGCATCTAGCTCTCGAGTGTTCATTCCATATCAGTGGTATCAGAGCCGACTGTTGGATTGACAAGTATCCTCTTCCCCTAGGCCAGGCTAGTTCACAAGGGGAACAAGAAAATCACTAGCAGATCTAGGCTTGGGAGGAACACTCTTCCATTTTTCACATGCATTTTGAGTACTTCTCATTCAAAAACTCTACGAAGGTCCCTATGGTCACCAAAATTCAGCTATCCAGGGTTCCTCTAACCTCAACCCTCGACTCTTGATCCAGGTTTTCACGCTTGGTTTTAGCTGTTACTAGTCGTTAGTTGATTGTTTGTCCGTATTACTGATTGTTGGGGCCTCACTTGCGGTGTCCATTGGAGCATTGTAAACCCACTGATCATTGGGGCATTGCTTGCTGTATGCATTTCATAAGGGGTCTTACTAGCCATTGAAGTTGTCCAATGGTGCACTGGCACCCAACAAGCATTTGCCTACTCCTAGTAGACCGATGGTGATAAACATGCCATTGTTGAAAAGTTGGTAGAACTCACATCTTCTCACGATGAACAAAGGACAACTCAGTAGGAACAACTGGAAGCACAACAGGAACAAATGGCAAAAATGGCTGCCATATTGCAAGACATACAAATTTCTTCAAATTCTTCCCACCCAAAGTGTGATGTGAAATTATATGAAGGCTCTCGGGATCCTGATGTACTCAACAGCTGGATTCTTGACATGGAGACTTGGTTCGAGTACAACTAGACTTCGAAGATGGGAAAAGTTCAAATTGTAAAGCTCAAAATTTCTAACATAGCCAAAGTCCTAATCGCCAATCAAAAAATTGGTACGTGGGAGGAGATGGTACAAATTTTAAAGGCTTATTTTTATCCATCAAATTATGAGGACGACTTATTGAATCAATGGCTATGACTCCATCAAGGAAAAAAGGAATCCATGCAGGATTTTATCCATCACTTCAACCACCTTCGAGTATTACTTGGGATCTCAGATTCTGATGCGGTCTTGATTGCAAAGTTTAAAAGTGGTCTTCTAGCCCACTTTTACAGAGAAGTCAAATACATTGTTTGCATTACATTGGATGATGTTTTCAAACATACCCTTTTAGCTGAAGAGAAGTTCATCGCACAATGTCAGGAGCCTCGCTACTCGGGTGCATCAATAGAGGATGGGTACAAGAATCAGGTTGATAGAAAGAGATCTCCTAATGTTTCTTCTTCTGTTAATCCCACTTCTTATGCATCCCTTGCTTCTAAAAATTCTTCTTCTTCTTATTCTTCATTTTCTCATGCTCCAACCACTAAATTTTGTAACTATTGTAAGAGGCAAGGCCATGATAAAACTCAATGCCCACAATTACAAAAAAAGAAGAATCTTTTTGTATAGTCCGATGAGGGGACTTGTGATAACCCCATCGAGACTTCTGGTGAAGAAGAAATTTATGAAGAGTTGAGAGGGAAACTCAATAATGTAACGCTCATGAATCACCATTCTAGAGCCGATGATCGTGACCATATGTTTGTCACTAGAGCTCACTTACTCCATAACTTTGTAGTAGATTGTATAATCGACAATGGCTCGTAGAAGAACCTGATTGCGCAGTCCATTGTCGACAAGCTTAAGCTCCCTACTTCAAAACATCCTCACCCATACTCTCTTGGGTGGAAGGACAACACAAACACATCCAAAATAACACACACGTGCACACTGGCTTTTGCATTTGGCCCCAAATTTTAAGATTTAGTAACATGTGATGTCACACCGATGGATTGTTGTGGGTTACTTCTGGGTAAACCATATCAATATGATAGGAGAGCAACATATGATGCATATAAAAATACATACACACTGCAAAAATATCAAAAACATTTTCTCATTAAAAGCACTCCAATCTTTGCAAAGCAATCAAATAATATTTTTCTTACTTGCCACCAAGCCAGAAAAGCCAGTAATAATGCTCAAGCACTTGCACTTATTTTCATTCATCCAAAAGAACAACAAGTAAAAGACAAAGGGTACACCATTACTTTTCAAGTCAACAATTCCCAAGTAAATAGAATACTATAGAAATATGAAAGTGTGTTTCAGGAACCCACTTCTTTACCACCTGAAAGAGCAATTAATCATGCAATTGAGATCATTCTAGCAACACCTCTTCCAAATGTTCCAATGTACAGGTAATCCATTCTACAATATGATGAAATAAAAAAACAATTGCAAGAATTATTGGATAAGGGTTTCATCAAACACAACACTTCTCCTTGTGCCTCACCAATTTTACTTGTTCTAAAAAATATGGCACTTGGCATTTTTGTATAGATTTCAGGGCACTGAATAAAATAACTATCAAAAATAGGTACCCCCTTCCAAGAATTGATGACCTGTTAGATCAACTACAAGGTGCTAAATTCTTCAACAAACTTGATCTTAAAAGTGGATACCATCAGGTGAGAATACAGGTTGAGGATACTTGGAAAACAACTTTCAAGACTAAGATGGGGTTATTTGAATGGTTGGTTATACCCTTTGGACTCACCAATGCTCCAACTACATTTATGAGGCTCATGAATGAAGTGTTCAGGGAATGCATAGATGAATATGTCATTATTTATTTGGATGATATTTTGATATTTTCCAAAACATGGCCAACACACTTACATCATCTAGAGCATGTCCTTGCTATACTTCAAAAGAACCAGTTGTTTGCCAGCTTGAACAAGTGCTCCTTTGGCCAAACATCCATTTCATACCTTGGTTTCATCATTAATACTGAAGGTATTCAAGTTGATCCTACAAAGGTCGAAGTCCTGCTCAAATGGCCTACTCCTACAAATATCACTGAACTACGAAGTTTTCTTGGTCTTGCGAACTTCTACCAAAAATTCATTCTAGGCTACTCCACAATTGTTGCCCCATTGCATTCATTGACTAAAGCCAAATCCGTGTTTCATTGGACACATGCCCACAACAAAGCCTTTGCCACTCTCAAAGATAAACTTTGCTCCGCCCTTGTCTTGGCCATTCCTGACCTTCGACAACCATTTGAAATAGAAACTGATGCCTCTCAATTTGCTCTCGGTGTTGTTCTCAAACAAAATGGCCATCCGATTGCTTATCATTCTGAGTCATTTTCCACAGCTAAAAAAAATTACTCCACTTATGATAAGGAACTATATGCCTTAGTCCAAGCTATAAAATATTGGCATCACTACCTTCTTGGTAAAGAAACTATTGTCCACACAGATCATTTACCTTTGCAGTTTCTTCAATCCCAAACAAAAATCCAAGAAGCACGCCACATGAAATGGGCCTCCTATCTACAAAAATTTCATTTAGTCATCAAATACAAGAAGGGTAGTCAAAATTCTGTTGTCGATTGTCTCAATCGTCCTCCATCTGCAAAAGCCTTAACCATTGTCACAACCTCTCATTTAGCCTTCCAATATTGGCCTGTTGAGTATCCTAATGATCCCGAATTTGCCATAGTTTATCACAAATTACAACACCCATCCTCCTCCAATTTAAATCCCTTTCAAGATTTCCATCTCAAGGAGGGGTTGCTTTACCATCTAGATAAGCTTTGTGTCCCTACTCAGAGTAGACCATCCCTTCTAAGAGAGGCTCATTCCACACTCTATGGTGGTCATTTCGGTAAGCATAAGACCCTTCACCATTTGCAAATATTCTTCTATTGGCCACACATGCAGCGAGATGTTCTCAAATATTTAAAACAATGTGTCCCATGTAGTCGGTCTAAGTCATCCAACCGTAGGCTTGGTCTCAGTATACCTTTACCCATTGCCTCCCGTCCTTGGGAAAGTATCTCTATGGATCTTGTCAGTGGTTTTCCCATGACTGTCCATCAACATGATTGTGTCTTTGTCATAGTCGACCATTTTAGTAAGATGGCTAAGTTCATTCCATGTCGAAAAATAAGTTCTGCTGCAGACTTAGCCAAATTGTTCTTTGATGTCATTTGGCGATCCTTTGGTCTTCCCACAAGTATTGTGTTCGATCGTGATTCTCATTTTGTCGATCATTTTTGGAGGTCTTTGTGGAAACTATTAGGTGTGTCCCTTAATTTTTCCATAGCATTCCATCCTCAGTCTGATGGTCAAACAAAAGTCGTCAATCGTACACTTGTCCAGAGTCTTCGAGTCTACCACCATGCATCACCAGCCAAGTGGGATCTCAGTCTAACTCATATTGAGCATGCATATAATAGAGTAGTCCATACATCCACTGGTCATAGTCCTTTTGAGGTATGTCTAGGGTTTCAACCTGTCACTCCATATGAGTTACCCTTGGCTCTTCCATATCCAGTCATAGTCCACATGCAGAAAGAACAAGATAAAGCACAATCCTTCATCCAGCACTTGCAGCAGCTACAGTCCAAGGTTGTACACATCCTGCAATAGATACAAAAGCAGCAGAAATAGGCTATGGATCGTCACCGTGTTCCACACTCCTTTCAGATAGGTGATCGAGTTTGGTTGTACCTTGATCGTAAGAGATTTCTAGAGAAGGCACATAACAAGATCAAACCTCTCCGCTATGGGCCTTACACAATAATTCAACAACTATCCAAGAATACATTCAGGTTGGACCTTCCAACACACTTGGGTATTCATGATGTTGTCAATGTTGATCTACTCCATCCATATCATGAGTCCACACTAGAGAGCCCATCGACCATAAGTCATCCTTCCGATGTTGTTCCAGATTTCCAGCTTCCATTGGAGGAGGACCGTATGTTCGATACCAGGACTCGCCACACTCGCTAGGGTTCATCCACTTTGTATCTGGTTGCACGCCGCGGAGAGCTTCCTCACCAGGCTAAGTGGATCACTTCAGCACAACTGGCTCGAGATTTTCCCTCTATTTTGGATGCATTGGAGGCCAATGCTTCTAGGGTGGGGAGGAATGATAGGGATTAATATTTAATATTATCCCTATTCACACGGATCACTTTGTACAACATTTAATGCTCACATGGATTGGTGCATTAAATACCACTTTGTAAAGGTAGACATGCCTATAAATATGTTTTTGGTGTGAATGCAAATCAGTTTTTCATCATGCTCATTCTTGCATCTAGTTCTCGAGTGTTCATTCTATATCAACCTTTGTGCCAAGTGGTACACTATCCCTGGTAGGGTTTTGTAGGTGTCACTCCAAAACCATGCATGTAGAGCTACTCCAACGTCTCTTATTCTTCATCAATTTTATGCCAACAAATACCTTATTATTTCTCGTGTTCAATGCTCTTTCCAGGAAAACATTGATGTGATGAAGTTGTCTCTAGTTGTGATGGATTTCAAGCACTGCAATGGTGTTCCAATGCTAGATTTCAATGTGGTTCTCAACTGGTGATTCAACCATGTTGAAGCTATGGTAATATTCCTTTGATATAACCATATACCTTGCTTCTCATTGCTTGTAATATGTTGTCTTGCTATGATTTTTTATAGGGTGCAATAGATTATATTCATCTTACGTAGGTTCTTTCTATGATCCAGGTTGATGTCACCTTGGGTGATGGACTAAGGTTTCTTCTAATGCCTTAACGAGTTGGATACCGAGCCTTATGGATGGCTCTTTGCTCAAGCACCTTGGATAGTGCTTCCCTTACCAACTATGGATATCGAGCCCTTCAATTAGATAATTTCTTAAGAACCTTTTCTAGTTCTTACCTTTTGCAAATGGTAGACATTGAGCCCCTTTTGTATGACTCCTCTTTGAGCACTTATGCTAGTGCTAATAGCTATCAATTGTAGATAGGATGATATGATATGTAGAGTATTCTTAAGACACTTAACCTTTTGTCTCCCTTTGATGTAATAATAGAGATAAATTTGGTGCTTGTATAACCCTATAAAATTCTCCTTAGTTGCACCTAAAATATGAGACTCTCCTAGTCTCGTTTTGTAGCTCCTTCTACTAGTTTTTATGGTGGCTTTCTTCTCTAATCCTTGGAGGAATATTACCCTATTTGGTGGTTTCTCTAGGCCACAATAAGCAACAGGTTCTATGTGCTTCAATAGTGCCTCTAGAAAATTTGATAGTACGCTGACTTGTGCTCTTTAGTTTTTTACTCTAACTTAACAACCAATGCACATAATAATATTTGAGAGTAATAAGTTTAATATAGTTAAGAATAACTAAAAAAGTGCAATAGTAATCTCACCTTATTTCTCCTTCAAAGTAACTTGCAAGATGCACTAATACTAACTCTTGAAGAACTCTCAAATGCACTAATAATCTCTGCAACTTTCACTTAGTAGTAGTGTCTTCTTTGCTATAACTAGATAATAGGAAGATGATATTTTTCTCTTTGTCAAAATATATCTCTCTTATTTTAATGTGCAGGTATAAACCTTAAAAGAAACTATCTTTTGCACTCCCTTTGAAGACTAAAATGCAACCTTCATCCTTGCAACTTTTAAAATCTAATAAGGTTCTCAATGAAACTAAATAATGAACCAAATATAAGTGTTCATAAAATGAACCCTTTGCACCTAAGTTGCTTACCTTTATGAAATATGTAGATGAAGGATTACAAGGTGATTAGATTCACCTTATTGCTGAATTTTACTGGATGGAATTACAACTCTTCTTGGCTGTTTGAAACAACTGTTAGTTCACCTATTTACAGCTTTTAAACCCTCTAACTTGCTGCCTTGAAATTGTAGTAGGTGACTTCAACTGTCCTTCAATATGTATCCTAGAAATATGAATTTTGGAAGCTAGTAATTTTGTCCTAATTGCTACCTTTTTGCAGTCAATATTTCCATTGAAATGCTATCCTTGAATCTCAAAAATTTGGTAGGGAATTCCCCCAAATCATAGCTAATATTTTTCTTCAAGAACCCTTCAGTATTTTGCTATATATTCAACAAACCCCTATCTTCGAATGAGCCTTCTAGCCTTCATAGGTAATATTCAAACCTTTTAGGTTTGGTAGTAATGTTTAGATCCTTTATCCTTCAACCTCCTCGTCAAATTATGAATTCAATCAAAGACCTAATTCTCAAGAATCTATAAGTCTTAAGGTATTCACCAATCTACTCCAAAATTTGGCAAACTTCTTACAAAATCCTTCTCCCTTGGGCTTGTTGTCAGATGGTAACAATTGTCCCAAGTTATTCCTTTATAAAGAACTTCTTCTTGGTGGTAAATTTCTCCAATGAGTTCTCCTAGGAACTCCTTTAATGACCTTCTCCAAATCTCCTTCAATGAGGCTCACCAAACCTTCTCCTTGTTTCTCCTTGAGAACTCTTCTCTAAGGTCTTCACTCTTGCAGCTTCTCCGGTCTTCCCAATGAGACCTTTCATTCAAAATTCTATCGTGGAAGTGTTAATACAATCTCCTTCTTGGATATCTAAAATTTTCTACTGCTAAAATATGGAATGGGACTTGTTGCTCATCCTTATTCAGTCTTCTATCTTCATGAATTGGAAGTTCTTGAATGGGACCTCTTGTAGGTCTTTTCTAGCTTCTTTAGTTGTTTTCTCATTCTATAATCTATAGGCTTCAATCTTCAATGGAGATCACCAATTTCCTCCTGGACTCATCTCTAAAGTCTCTGCTTCCTTGGGTTTGCAATAAGGCTACTATGGCATTTTTCTCTCTTCTGCAATCTACAGGTATGCAAATCTTGCAATAGAACCTTTTCTTAGGTCTCTCCAATCTTCAATATTCTACTTGTTTTTGCAAGTGATGGAATGATTCTAATGAATATATTCTCCCTAGCGCTATGTAGGAAGCTTCCCAAATTTCTCTAAATCTCCTTTCCTCCAACAAGATGTTAGAAATTGGAATGGAAGAATGTATAAATCTAAAGATAATGAACTTCACTAGTTGAATTGTCAATCTAGTGGAATTAATGTTTTTTTTTTAACATGGTGGAATCGGTAGCCGTCACAAATCCAGGCAGGTTGTCCAGTTTTTTATGGCCACCATAATATTTTGTGTTGTTCGCCCCGGAAGCCACCACACAGATCTTCGTGCAATCCGCCCCTATAACCGCCATGCCACAATCATTTTAAACCTTTTACGCCGTTGAAAGCACTAGGAAAGGGACAAGCATTCAGTCCGACGAGGCCCGAGATTTGAACCTTGGACCTTTGCCCCCATTATGGGGTTTGGATGAACCAATTGGTCTACACCTCGGACCTCTAGTGGAATTAATGTTGAGTCGTAGTATTCACAAGTTTTTTTGTAACTCTATGGAAATACTCTAGCCACATGCAATCTTAGAAATTCTGTAAATAATTTTTTTGGATTTCTCTCAATCTCTCTTTGTGGATCTCCTTATTTCCTATTGATCTACCATGTGCTCTGATACCATTGTTAGCTTTTGGTGATGTATATTAATGGAGATGCAACCACAAGATGTAAAATATGTAAGCTATGGTAAGTATATGATAATGGTACTTAAATATGTAGGAAAATAAGAGAATAGACTTCTACAATAACTCAATAAAATACCATTAATGAAAGCTCATGAAAATAGTACAATGCAATATAATGGAGTACTATGAACACTCCATAATTTTATACACTACTCTATAGTAACATTATCTCTATCTATCACACTCTCTATATCTCACTCTATAGCTCAAGGTACATATATATATAAGATAAGTTCCTTGGGCTTTACTCTACCTATTCCTATAACTCATGTACATGTAGACTACATGCACATTTACATCATTGCACATTCTAACACTTGTGCATTTATTACATGTTGAAGTAACTACTTAACTTTACTCTAAAGTAAACCCCTACTCTAGTAATGTACCAAAGGTGGTACATTGATATATACCCAATAATGTAATATATTCTCTAACAATAATTTCTATACTTCTTTATTTTAAAAGGTGTTTCATTGTTAGAGATGATGGTTGAAGGTATCCATATCTGCAAAGGATCTAGTTGAGCAAGAATTTAGAGACTAAGACACTAGTAATAGAAGACAATAATATAAATTTTACCCACTTAGTGAAATATTTAGTAGCGGTAATGATGAATTTATGTCCATCAAAAGAGGAAGGATTAAATTTACCAATGATGTCAAGACCCAAAATGAAGAAAGGCCAAGGAGACATGATAGATTGGAGATATTGAGAAGAAACATGAACCAAGTTATCATATCTTTGACATTTATCACATTTCTTGATATACTCACAAGAGTCCTTCTCCATAGTGGGCCATTAATAGCTCATCCATAGGAGTTTTTGAGCATTGCCAATGCCACTAAAATATCCACCACATGAGACATTATGGATTTCTCATATGGTTGTTTGAGCTTCCTCTGAGTTTAAACAATGAAGCAATATACCATCAAAGGAGTTTCAATAGAATATATCTCCAATGACAATGTAGTGACCTGAATGCTGATAACTTTTTTTAAATTCATTACAATTGAGACCCTTGAGATAATTCCATCTGTAAGAAAAACAAGAAAGTAATTATACTAGGGGTTCAAGTAAGGGGATGTGTCAATCGAGAAAATTTCAAGAGGCACTAGATCATGTGAGACTATGGTTGGTTCTCTAATATTATGAATGATAATATTAACTTGTTCATACTCAAGTTCTAAAGGGATCAAGGATGTGACAATGACCATGGCATCTATGTGGTGATTGCCTAGCCATGGAACAACTTCAATGGTAATCTATTTAAAATAGGATATAAGTTTTTCAACAATGGCTTTATAGGATTTTAGTTTGTCATTCTTGGTCTAATACATGCTAGTAATCTAGTTGATAACTAATTGAGAATGGCTAAATATACATATCTTGATCTTTAGAGTGAGTGTGGCTCGAAGTCCAAAGATAGATTCATTTTTAGTAGTATTATTAGTATATGTTGTGATGTCCTTCACAACGACCCCAAAATTTGGGACCCACTTGAAATTTGAAAGTTGATACCAAATTATTGCCTGTAATTGAAATTTAGAAGTTGATGCCAATGCATTGCCTACGTTTATAGTTCATATTGTCACCATTGGAATGTCAAGAATATTCATCTTTATGTGTTTTGTCTTATAGCAAGTGCATTGTCAAATTTCATGTTGAGATCTAAAATATTTTGAGTTATGTTTGCAGGGTCGTGTTGTAATTTAGTGATTAAAGCCTTAGTTTATCATTGTTACCATTTGAAATATCATAAAATTGGTGTTCCTTAGGAAGGTCGTATAGCAGGGTTTAATTCACCAAAAGGTGTGAGAGTTTGGATCTATGCTTTAATTCTAGCACATTGTGGTTCCATCAATTTGGCATGAAGTTAATGTGTTTTGTAGATTTAATTATTTTTAGATTATTTTGTTAGTGTGTGGTGTTATGTATATGTTTGTTTGTATGTTATGTTTAGTTATGTTATGTTTTAAATTAATTAAATTATAAAGTTTTATAACTTTATAATTTAATATATTTAAAATTGTTTATTGTTTTAAATTAATTAAATTATAAAGTTTTATAACTTTATAATTTAATTATATTTAATAAGGTTATTTTATAAATGTTTTATATTCTAATTAATATTTGTCTTGTTGGTAGGATTATTAAAGTATGTTGAAAAGGCGTTGGTGACATTAGGGTTTCATGGACATGTCTTAATTTTAATTTTTGAATGCCAATGAGGAGAAATAATAAATCCTTTGAAAAGGCTTTATTGATATTAGGGTTTCAAGAATTCATTTTTTAAAAACTGATGGAACGGAGTAAACTAATCAAGAGGAACAAAGTTCTCAAGTTATAAATGGAGAATTAGAAACTAAAGAGGGGGTCAAACATTTTGTGCAAAGAAGGAGAGGAAAGGAACTGAAAGGAGCCAAAGCCATCTTTTGAATAAGCTACAAAGAGCTAGAAATTACAGAGAAACAGATTCTATTGTAAGATTTTTGATTATATCAAAATATTTTAGGGATTACCCAGGTGTTGGAGATGAGAGGGCAATCCTCCAAAGGAGGTCCCAGGTTCGAATCTCCACCCTACCAAAAAGTTGAATTGGGTACCCAAAATCCAATTGATAATGTTGGTGCGGGCAGGGCTGGGTGCGACCCCCGGGTGACTTTGATGGTGTAGAACCCCATGTTCATGGTCTCATTAAAATAAGCATCATTTTGGTATTTGAATTATAATTAAAATGTTTGGTATAGTTTTCAATAATTAAAAATTCCACGAAATATTGCATCATATCATTGTTCTATTGTGTGAATACTGGTGGGCAATGATTTGGTTTAAGTCTCTGTGATTATTTTTGTCTGTAGCATTTGTTTGAGATAGAATAATATTTCTTCTTTATAGAAATTTTGATTATTTATTTGATATTCAATTATGTTTGCATAGCCTAGTTCAATGTTCATGAAAATTGAATCATTGAAGTCAAATGAATAAGATTTTCGAGGAGTTATCCATGTGTATATGTTGAAGACAGCCACAGCAGCAACACCGACAAGAGGAGCAGGAGGGAGCGGAGGCAGGAATGGAGCAAAGCGGGAGCGGAGGCAGGTGCAATTTTTGCAAACATGTTTTTCATTCTGTTGGAGGTGGGAAACAGGGTTTCCAAACCCCTGGAAGCTGTGAGGCTCAAGGAGGGAACAAGCAAGGTTATGAAGCAGCGAGGAAGAAGCGGGTGGACAATGACAAGGACACTGAGGGTTTTAAAAAATTAGAGGGACACGAACCCCATGATATTATTTTTGATAAGAAGGCCCACATCAAGAATTTCGAGGGCAATAAGTCTTTTGCACAGGCCCTTAAAGGTGGCAATAGGGTTTCCTTACATTCTTTACCACCTCTCACTCCCAATGGGCGAGAAGGTATCCGTGCCTGAAAGCGTAATGGCAGACTTTATATCGATGGAAAATTTTTCTCTAGTAGGCAAATTCATAGGGGGCAGGCCGGATATTGAAACGATTCGACGATGGGCATCCTTGAAGTGGAAGACTTATGGACACATGGAGATTATTGCATTATCAAGGGGGTTTTTGTGGTACGCCTTAACAATAGTGAAGATGCTAGTCGTATTCTAACGGGAGGACCTTGGTTCTTGGGCCGAAGAAGTCTTTTTCTTAGGAGATGGGCTGAGGATTTTGACCCAGAAAAGCAGAGCATAAACTTTGCCCCCATTTGGGTCCGTCTCCCAAATCTCCCGTTTCATTGGTGGCATGAGTATTTTCTTCAGGGTATTGCCAAGACCATAGGGGAATTGGTGGCCATTGATAATCCAACCCTTGCACGCACCAGAATGACGCATGCTAGGATTTGTGTAAATGCAAACCTAGAATCTGAGCTTCCTACTCATGTGGAGTTAGAATATGGAAATATAACAAGATTACAGGTCATCGAATATGAAAATAGACCGGCATTTTGCTCTGACTGTAATATTCAAGGCCATCTCAAAGGACAATGCTCTTTTTTGAGAAGCCAGCAAACCCTTCCTAGGAATAATGATTCCAAGCGGCAGTCTTTCAGAAATAATGGCAAATACACAGGAATGTACAGGGTTAAAGATCCAAATGTTGAAAAGGCAAAGGCCTCCGGTTTGGGACAAATGGAGAATGAGGTTGAGCTTCACATGGACAATGGTAAGGACAAGCAAATTGCTACATCACAAGCTGACCAACAAAAGGTATGCTCTCCTTTCGAGAATCTAAATAAATTTAACATTTTGGCTGAAAACCAAATAATTACAGAGGAAAATCAGAATGAAGGGTCTAATGTTGAGGATATAATTCTTGGTCTCCCTGCTTACCTTGACTCCCCAACCAAATCTGGACCTTCCAATCCTCCTCCTGTTGGCCATAAAGAATGCCCTAATGATGAGTCCTTTTCTGGCCGAGAAAGAGAAAAAGTGCTTTCAGAGTTAATCAGCCCTTCCAAGCGACATTTTTCACCTTTGTCTTTGTCCCAATCCAGAGAAGGGGTTTCCAGTACTGTTATCCAACAGGTCACCCAAACCAAATTTAGCCCGAAACAGACTAGAAGCTCAATGAAATCCCCCATGATTGATTGTGGAGGTGAGAAAAAAAAGGGAAGAAAGTCAAATGCCCAGCAATGGAAAGAAGAGGTCCAAGATGAGATAGCTAATGGAATTCTGACTACTCTGTTTCCACCGATCGGAAATCTTCCCTTTGAAGAAAACAAAATTCTTAAGCCCCCTCAAGTCCAAGGCGGGGGAAGAGGAAAAAAACTTTAAAAGTTCCAAATGAAGATCATATCCTGGAATGTAAGGGGGCTCAATGGCCTTCCTAAACAGCGGTTAGTCAAATATTTAAGAAGAGATTTTGATCCCACTATTCTTATTTTGCAAGAAACTAAAGTCGATGAAGTTTTGTCTAGAAAAATTGCCCTCAATATCTGGAAAAATGGAGAAGCAATTTTTTGCAAAGCCAATGGAACCTCAGGTGGTCTTCTTTGTATCTGGAATCCAGGGAAGGTGGAAGGCAAGGTTATTCAATTGGGGGAAAGGGTAATGAGCATTATTTTTAAGGATAAGGTTAATGACCTTTCTTGGATATTAACAAATGTGTACGCCCCTAATTCTATATCTGGGAGAGCTGATCTATGGAATTTACTCAGTCATTTCAAGGAAGCTTTTCAGGATATCCCATGGATAGTGGCGGGGGACTTTAATACCCCTCTTTACCCCTTTGATAAAAAAGGGGAGTAGGAATTCCAGCAAGAAGTATGGAGGACTTTCAAGATTTCATCAACAACAACAATTTATTGGATGTCAAATTAAAAAATGCTAAATTTACTTGGAGCAATAGGAGGTCCGGAAATCAACTTATAATGGAAAAGCTTGATAGGTTTTTTTTGTCACGAGGAAGCAATACAATCTTTTGGGGATGCAAATCTGTTGTCCTTGCCTCGCATTGGGTCGACCACAACCCGATTTTACTTGAAATTGAAGAGACTCCAAAATTCAAAAGGCCTTTTAGGTTTGAATCTATGTGGATGCACCACCATGATCTCGGAGACAAAATTTCTCAGTGGTGGCAACATTCTTGTCGGAGCGGGCCTTCATTCGGATTAGCACGAAACTTAAAGTGGTGAAAGAAAATCTAAGGATGCGGAATAAGGAAATTTTTGGAAATATTTTTGAAAACAAGAAAGCCATCTCCGAAAGGTTATCAACCATTGAGAAAAAAACTTGAAGAGGGATTGCCGGACCCTTCCCTACGAGCGGATGAAAAGAAATCCCTTGTTGAGTACCATAATGTTCTAGCTGCGAGGAGACTTTTTGGCGGCAAAAGTCTAGAGCTACCGGCTAAAAGAAGGTGATGCCAATACAAGATTTTTTCATGCATCTACCTTAAGGAACAGAAGCCACAATAGAATTAAAGAACTTGTTAGAGATGATGGATCATTCCTTTCTAGTCCTAATGAAATCGAGAAATGAAGCGAGTTTCCTATTTTCAGAATCTTTTAGGAGAAGAACATTTCGGTTCCGCCTTAGCTTGAGAATCAATGCTTTACCATATTCCTCATTTAATTTTTGATGACTTGAATGGGGAGTTAATTAAGCCTTTCACGGATGAAGAAATCAAAGAGGCCCTCTTCTCAATGAACCCCGATAAAGCTCCGAGGTCCGGACGGGTTTTCACCTCGTTTTTTTCGAGGCTTTTGGGATATTGTAGGTTTTGATGTATGTGCTACTATCAAGGAATTTCAGTCCACAAAGCATATTCCGAGAAGTTTTAACTCCACTTTTATTGCTTTAATCCCAAAGATTCCTACTCCTAGATCTATGATGGATTTTAGACCTATTAGCCTTTGTAATGTTGTTTATAAAATTTTGACCAAGGCAATTGCAAATAGAATGAGGAAGATCCTTCCTATGTTTATTGATGTTTGTCAAGGCGGTTCGGTCCCCTGGAAGGTCCATCCTTGATGGGGTCATAACAGTTCATGAAGCCCTCCATTCGGTAGTCCAGACTAAAAAACCTGCTTTTGCTCTCAAGCTGGATATGAACAAGGCTTATGACCGCATAAACTGGAGTTTTGTCTCTGCCATTCTTCAGAAATTTGGTTTTCATCATGAATGGATCAAGCTTTTGGAAGGATGTTTTATGAAACCTTGGTTTTCAGTCCTTGTTAATGGTGCTCCTGCTGGATACTTTCAAAGTAAAAGGGGCCTAAGGCAAGGTGACCCTATCTCTCCCATGTTGTTTATCATTGTGGTTGAAGCCCTTGGGAGGACAATCAAAGTTACCTGTAATATTGGTCTTATTTCAGGAATTAAAGCATCATCACAAACACGAGCGGTTACACATGAGCAGGTTTGTGGATGATACTTTGTTGTTAACTCTTGCATCGGTTTTTGAGGCTAAGGTCATAAAACATATTCTAGAGCTATATGAGGATGTTGCGGGGCAAAAGGTAAATTTTTCAAAGAGTAAAATTTATTTCTTTAACACTCCCATTCGGAGGCGATTAAGATTGCTAGGATTCTTGGATGCTCGGTGTCTACTCTTCCATCCACATACCTAGGCCTTCCTTTATTTACAGAGCGAGCCTACGATTCCATGTGGACTAGTGTAATCGAAAGAATTCGAGAGGAAGCTGGCTGGATGGAAAGGGAATTTGTTATCTCAAGCTGGCAAGGCAGTTCTCACCAAGTTTTCCATTCAAAGCATCCCTGTCTACTTTCTCTCTATTTTTAAAGCTCCTACAAGTGTCTACACTAAAATTGAACAGATCCAGAAGAGGTTCCTATGGATTGGTTCTGAATCTAAGCAGCGCTTTCACTTGGTGTCCTGGGATAGGGTTTGCAAACCAAGGGAGTTTGGAGGTATTGGGCTAAGGAGAATACAACATTTAAACATGGCCCTCCTGGCCAAACAAGCATGGCGTCTTTTGACAAATGCAAATGCAGAATGGATTACTATAATCAGAAGAAAGTATTTGCAAGAAATTGAATTCTTAAGTTATTCCTTTCCTCCCAGGGGATCAATTTTTTGGAAATCAATCCTTCAAACTAAAAACTTGCTAAGCAAAGGGCTACGTTGGAAACTAGGAAATGGAAGAAACATTGATTTTTGGGACCACAAATGGTTAAAGGACTATCCCCTCTCTGCAGACCCCATCATTTCAACCCTTAGAGCTTGGACAATTGAAGTTTTTGGTACCAAAGTTGCAGATTTTATTACTTTGTCAAACAATAGAAGGGTATGGAAGCCAATAATGAATAATGATCTACCAGGGGCATCAATAATATTGGAGAATGAATTAAAACAGTCTTTACTCCCTTCTGGCATTCTTGAGGACCAGCTTATCTGGGAAGCTTCAGACAATGGGGAATTTTCTGTCAAGACTGCTTATCTGATGCTTATTGATAATGATGAACCTACTTTCCCTCACTTGGAAGTTTGGCCCAAAAGCATTGGTTCGAAGGTTGGGTTTTTTGCATGGCTGGCCATCCAAAATAAGATCCTCACCATGGATAACTTAATAAAAAGAGGTGTGATTGTTGTTAATAGGTGTTATCTTTGTATGTCTGAGTGGGAGTCTATTGATCATTTGTTTCTGTATTGTAATTTTTCTGTCTCAATCTTGTTAGGTCTGTTACAAGTGTTTCATATTTATTGGGTCCATCCTCAGTCCATTTTTGACTTATTTGTCCAGTGGCCTTCCCCTTTTTTGAATAGGCGTCTTAGGTATATGTGGAAGATCTGCCTTCATCACTACTTGTGGGAGATATGGTTGGAAAGGAATCGTCGGGCCTTCTTGGATAAGGTTTCTCAGTCATCCTCTGTCCTGTCAAAAATTTTAGCATATGCTAATGAGAATGCTTGTTTAGTGCCTGCAACATCTAGACCTCCAAATCCTTTTGAAGCTTCATTAGGCCAGTCATTAAACTTACCTCTCACTGATGGCCTCAATCATCCTCAAGTATGTCCTAGAACCATGATCACATGGACCCCACCCCCCCTAGGGTGGATTAAGTTAAATTTTGATGGGGCATCTAGGGGCAACCCAGGTGAAGCCGGGGCTGGTGGCTTACTTAGAGACCACAAGGGTGAGGTGCTTGTAGCTTTTGTTGAACATCTTGGAGCTCAAACTAACAATGTGGTTGAAGCAAGGGCAGTTTGGAGGAGCCTCAAGGTGGCAGAGAATTATCCGGGAAAGCTGTTGGTGGAAGGTGATTCTCTTATTATTATAAATCTTCTAAAGAACACTAAGAGAGCTCCTTGGAGATTTGATGACTACATCCATGAAGCAAGGGCTCTAATTCATGATCGACTCGAGGCCATAATTTTGCATACCTTCAGGAAGCAAACATGGCGGTGATAGGCTGGCAAATGAAGGCATTGTAGCAGACAAATTTGATCACGTGGACTGAAAATCTTCCTCATGCAGTCTCAATGGTGATAGATAATGAAAAAATTTAGATTGGAAGGCTCAAAGTGGATCAATGACAGAAAATGGGGGCATTTTTAAAAATATTTTTTGAACCTTATAATGGATTTTGTCATATTTGTTTTTTTTGTTCATGTGACTAGTGTTTTTTGCAGCTGGTGGGGCACCGATATAGGTTTTTTATCTACAAATTCATGCATGGGAAACATCCGCTTTGGCCTCAAGTATTTCCCAAGGTGTGTTTGGATTCGATGTCGCAAAAAGGCCCTAGCAAGAAATAACAAAGTGTTGGAGATCCATGACAATGAGGCACCCAGACCCCACCATAATAGTCTTGGAGAAGATGACAATTTCATCAGCCTCCAACAGTATCAACTAGTTGAAGAGTCTGTCTGGCCTCATCAGTGCAGCTGTTGATTTGTGTGATTCCCTAAATCTTCTGTTTTATAGCCAGCAGTTCCAGGGGCACAAGGAGTCGAAGGCAAAATCTAAAGATGATGGCAAGAACGATGATAAGAAGTTAGATGAGGACTACAAGGAAGACTGCTTGGCCTCTTGGCTGTCCATTCTATGGGATGTTTTTTTTGACCATATTCTATTATTTTTATATGGGCACAAGCTACTCAGCATGGTGCTTGCATGATTAGTTTTTGTCTTTGTTAGTTCTTTTTTGCGTCTTTCTTTTCTGATGGCCATAATATTAGGCTTCCATAGTTTAGTTTGGTTGTATTCTAATGGAAGAGTAGGTCTTGGCCATTTTTGTTGTCAGTTTAAACTTTTAGGGCTTGGCCTTTGTCCAGTTGGTCAGTGGACCCTATTTTGTAAAATGGTTTTGGGTCAACCAGTTAAAACCCGGTGTTAATTATAATATTCTCTTACTTACCAAAAAAAAAAAAAATGTTCATGAAAATTAAAATTTCAATTAAAATGTTCATTGTTTTAATATTTAAATAAATAAATATATAAAAGATAAATGATTACTTTGGTTTCAACTTTGATTTAATAAAGTTGAGAATTAGGGTTGATATATTTGATTGAAATTTGTTTGCATTTCATGCTTCAAATATCGTTTTATTTATTTACCGATCCAAACCGTACATTGAGAGGATTATATTTGTTATTAAATATTTTATTCCATAAATATTTAATAGGCAAATAATATGAGAAAAATATATTTATGAACTTGATTTTCAAAGTATAAAATTCACAGTTCATAGATCAATTTTATATTAAAACCCTATGGATTATAGTTATAAGATTTTAAAATGTTATAATTTTAGATTATTACTTTATTTCATTTCTAAATATTTTAATGTTGATTTTATATTTGGGATGAATAAAATATTTTATAAATAAGTATTATGGTTCTAACTTTGGTTTAATAAGGTTGAGAATTAGAAGTGATTTATTTTATTAAAGTTTTATTGGATTTCATGTTTTAAGTATAATTTATTTATGCACAAATCCAAACATTACATTGGAATATTATGTTGGTTATTAAATATTTGATTTCATAAATATTTAATAAACAAATATAATAAGGAAGTACATTTATGAACTTGATTTTAAATCATAGAACTCACAGTTCATAAATAATCTTTATAGCAAACCCTATGAATTTATGATTAATAAGGTTTTTAAAACCTTATGATTTTGGGGTTAAACATTTTTATTTTTTATTCATTATCTCAAATAGTTCAATGTTAATTTTATATTGGAGATGAATAAAATCTATTCATTGATTAAACCGTAGGTTTTAAAGGTGAATATTTATAATCATGGTTTATATCATCATTTTGAAATTTCACATACTTTAATTTTTATTAAGGTAATTGAAATTTCACATTAATTAAAATGCTAAGGCAAATTGTTATTTCAAATTAGTTTTGAAAGCATTTTAATCAATGGTATTGTTAAGTTTGCATCAATTGATCTTAATTATAAGGCAGATTTAATTTATCATTTGGATGATAGAATTTGATGAAAAACATGTTTTACATGATGAACTTGAAATCATTTACATAATTTCCCAGGCCCCTTGTTAACAGAAACTTGCAAACCCAAGAGTTTATTCAGGCACTTATAAACAACTATGCATGACACAAATATTAAAGTAAGAACCTTGGAGAAAAGAATTTCTTTGCAAGAGAGAATTTAAAATTCTGAATTATCGAGTGGTTTTGTAAACTGACAAAATCACACCTCAACAGTATATGAGAACTAAATTTTAAAGTATAATGGAACAAGTTGCTATTGTTGGGTCATTAAGATGATGTCTAACCTTGCATCGCTAACACAATGTGTATCATTGAAGAATAGAATTAGGTAGTCGATCAATCAGCCTCAATGGAAAAATGGACTCACATAAAATTTTGATGATCATAGGATGATTGTATTCCAAAGGTGATGATATCAATAAATCAACAATTACTTCATCTTTAACAAAAGCCTGATTAATAAATTCAAAATCAAATTTATTTAAGGGTAAAAAACCTACCCTTTCAATAGAATACTTTCCCTTCCTTAACTCAACACAAGTACGATACACTTAAACACTCATAATATGGGATATTTTAACACATACATGAAAATTTGTAGTCTATCCTACTCACATATTTATTTAATACATTTATCACCTTTATAAGAAATGATAAAGTCAAAATAACTACAATAATATGTTATTCAACAATGATAATTGCTAAGCAAAATTTAGATTTCGAAATAAAGGCAAGCATAGCATTACTAGAAGTAAAAATACATTTGATAGGAAAGAAAATGAAATGAAAATGCAATAAGAGGTAAATATACCAATATTTTCTAGGTCCCAAGAAGATAGTCGCAATTGCTATAGAATTGCAACATATAACCTGTAAGGAAGATGCAATAAAAGTGTATGCAATAAAGACAACTAAGAGTGTTAGCATAAATACAACTAAGAGTGTTAGCATTTTTAGGACTATTAAAGTAAGGATAAATAATGTATATCCTTGATTAGATAACCAGTCCCCAGTTATCTTTATGATGGTTTTGAAAATAAATGAAAGTGATTTAGGTATGGGAACATGTAAGCCATAAATGAGATAAGATTAATAATAAATACCAAATAATACCAATATAGTATAACAATTAGATGTTCATAATGATAAGGAACAAAATGTAGATGCAAGAATACATAATTTGTTTAGTTGTTAAGAGATGTTTTTGGCGGGAATTTGATAGCATTTCATTATCATGGGAATTAGTCAGTTACCGACCCTTTTCTCAAGAGGGGTATTTATAGGTAAAATTTCAAAAATTTCCTTTTGAGTCTTTGTAGGAGATGTGACATCAATCTAAGACATTATTGCATTGGGTCAAGGTTACTGATCCATGATGACTTGACATGATAATTATTCTATGCACCTTATTATTATCAAGTATGGTTGAAAGAGATAAGCTTGCTCAAACAATCATGATCAATTTCTAAATAAATTTATACATTGCTTTTAGAGGGAGATCAAAAGAAAGGGTCTAAGATTTTTGCTTGATTTAGTTAATGGATGAAAATTCCAATCAATATTCTAGTTGGACCACTTTCATCAGAGTAGTTGTCACATTTATTATTGGCTATGATATTGAATTCTTATTTTTATAAATGCATTCAACCTTTAAAATTACTTTGACTATCATAGTTCATCCTAGGTGGCTCTGCATTCTTGCTTTGCATTAGAGGTCATAGGAACAAGCAACAAAGGAAGAAAAATAAAATAGGCATGCCCTAGTTTTAAGTCAGATCATACTATATCAATGCAATAAGGATATACAACTTGATAGATGGTCTCTAATCCATGCATCATTTTGTAGTTCGAGAACAAATGTGCACCAAGAAGGTCAAATTATAAGGGGGTCAAACTGTGACATAGGGATTATTCCATAGTGCAAAAATCATTTCGTAATGTGAAAAGTATTGGATAGTGTTGGTAAATAATATGACTACCAAGGGATTGGTTGAAACTAAGGTTTACCCTATTTATGATGTGTGAAGAGATATTCTTGTTCCAAGTGTTAAGGTGTTGGTTAAGTGATCTAGGGCATTTGCCAAAGGGAAACTTACAACTAGGAAATGAATGTATTAAGGAAGAGATCAACCTATTCAAGGAACTTTGTGTCAAGTACATATATATTGTTGTGTGGTCATATGAATATCTTAAGGTCTATGAGCATAATATCATAGAATATACTATTGAGCTAGAACCTAGTGCTAGATCTTTCTGACAAAAATAATGATCAATAAACCCTAAAATTAAGGTAGTGATTAAGAAGGATCTCTTGAAGCTCTTACAAGTCCAAATTATTTCTAACTAAACATTCCACCTAGGTCACTAATTTGATTCCTATGCACTGAAAAATGATGATATAATATTGTGCATTGATTTAATGAATCTAAATAGAGCTTCATTAAAATATCAATATCTCTTACCAACTATAGATCAATTTTTCATAAAGTAGCAAGGTATTATATGAAGAAAGACACCACCCTAACTTGGACTAATGAAGGTAGGAAAAGCCTTTAAATGTATAAAATATTTTATATTAAAATCCCCAACACTATTCAAACCTTATTTCACCAAAGACTTCAAGATCTGTATATTTGGGACAAACAAAAGTATTATTGCAGTCCTAACCTAGAAGAATGACATGGACACAAAATAATCCATCTTATTTATGAATAAAGTCATCCATAACTATGAAAATAAGTATGCCTTGATAAAAAACAAGTGTTTGCTACCATGAAGGCCTTAGAAAGTTTAGATGCTACCTATCATAGAGAAAAACCACTGCCTTCGTAGTTCACTCTAATGTCACCGAAGGCTTCAGGCTCTATGTATTTGGGATAGACAAAAGTATTGCTATGATCCTAACCTAGAAGAATGACAAGGATGAGGAACACCCGATATCATTTATGAGGCATGTCCTTTGTAAATACAAAGAGAAGTATACCTTTATAAAAAATTAAGTATTTGGTATCATGAAATCCCTTAGGGATTTTAGATACTAAGTATCATAAACCAAAATAACTATCTTTGTAGTTCACGTTGATGCTCAATCTATTGTGCTTCATGATGAGCTAAGGGAAAAGAGATTAGGATGGATAAAAATAATTTAAAAATTTTATATTGAAATCAAGCCGACCAATCTCATTGGGGATAAAGCATTGTGTGAAAGTTTGACAATGGTAGTCCCAAAAGATCAGGTCTCCCTAGTGGAGGAGATAGATCTAGATGAATGAAAATGATGGATAGGTAACATTTATAGATACATGACCACTAGATAGGTTCCATAAGGACTAATAATCAAGGAAAGGGTTCAATTCAGGCAAAAGATAATTCACTATACATGATTTGATGGTATTTTATTTAGGTAGGGATATGATGGTGTCTTGCTAAATTAAATCAAAGAAGAAAATATAGAAGCCTTGATCAAGGAGTACCATGACAAAGGAGGGTATTATTATACACCATCCATGAACTAAAAAATCCTAAGGGATTGATACTATTGGACCAACATCTTCTTTAATTACTTCCAATGGGTTGAAAACTATAAATCTTGTTGCATATTCATGGTAAAAATAAGGAAAGCAATGATACCACAAAACATAGCCATAGCCATTGAACCATTCTAGCAATGAGACCTATATTTTATCAATAAAATAAGCCCACTATCTAGAATAGGGCATGGATGGGTCCTCATTGCTATGGACTGCTTTATAAAGTGGGTTGACATAGTTTCAAATTTCAATCAAATCAACTATTCAAAAGGTAGTGGTCTAGTTAGAATATATCATCACCAAATTTGAAACTCCACATACCATAGTCATTGACAATACCACATACTTCAAAGGTTCCAAAGTGATGAAATTTACCTTGGAATATGTTTTTTTTCTCAAGATATCATCCAATTATTAGTCTAGGGTAATGTATTGGTAGAATCAACAAACATAAGCATTACAATGATCTTAAAGAAAATTAATTCTATACTATAGATGGATTGGCATATTAAGTTGTGAAAGGTGCTTTAGGCTAATCAAGTGATATTGAAGTCATCTATAGGTAATTTTCCTTATACACTATTCTATGGAAAGGAGATTGCACTACCATTCAATATGGAACTCCCTTCCCTCTAAAAGACATAACAATTAGAACTTGAAGACATTGATATCAAGTCATTGCAATCAAGAATGAATGATTTATTGGTCCTAGATGAGGAAAGAGAAAAGTGTTCAAAAGAATAATGCAACATCAGGAGGAGGTCAAAACATGGTTTGACAAATGAGCCATCAAGATAGATTACAAGGAAGAAGAACTTGGGTTCAAGTGGGGTGAATATTTAGCTAATATAGGAAGCCATTAAAATTTTAACTCCTTATATAGCAGGTTTTATCAAATTATTTAGATTGTGGGTCCTAACACTTACAAAATTTCTAGCAATAACGAAAAGATGTTTCCAAATTTCATAAATAGGAAACTCCTCCATCTTATTTTGCAAAAAACTCTGACCAAAATAAAATATAAACATGTACTTATTTTTTTCTTCGTTCCCTTATAGCTATTATTTTCTAGCTAGTACTTCCCTCATCATTTTATTTGTATCAATTCCCTTAGTTTTTCTTTTCTTCCAAATTTCCTACTATCTTGTCTTCCTCTTCTTCCCTCCTATGATGAAAATTGTTTGCCATAATGGGGAAATAATTTCATCATTTTTATTTCTTATATTCTTAGAAAAAAACAAGGCAAAAGGATTGAATTGATCCACTTTTCTAGTAAATTGCTTGTAAATAGCCTATCTTAGGCATGATTTTTCCAAGTGGGCAAATTAGCCATAAGCAGACCAACTAGCCTGCCTAGGTGGTACTTGTGCCCTATGCAGGTAAGCATAAGCAAGACTTGAGTGGGGGCTCTAAAGACCTTGCTAAATAAATATAGACTTATTTCTTATATACACCAAATCCCTAATGATAATTCACATTTACTAGACTTTGATTTACTATCACTCTCTAATTTGGACCACTCATGCACTAGGAAACACACTAGCAACCCAAACTAAGTGACCATAGCTATCTATGGGTTACCCTACCAACCAAGGAACACTTCATGACTAGCCAAATTTCATACATTGTCATATGCTAGGTCTATAGGATAAACCCCCATAGGAGTTCCCTTTTAAAAACTATGTCAAAAAATCAGTTGGTTGTTTAAAGGCCAACCAACTTGCCCCATATTTCAAACTAATTACTTTGAGTCTTAGACTCCCAACCCCCTTAGCAATTTTCTAGCACTAGTAAGTGAATCACACCATATGAAAATTGCCCCATAAAAACATTTCAAGTACCTAGAAAATAAGCAATTGCTTGCATAAATGAGTGAACACCTCGAGTACACAAACATATCACTCCAAAGCTAAAACTCGACTAAAGACATTCCACATGGCTTTACCTTAGTGTATATCTTGACATAGCAAGCAAATAATTCATTTTATAGGCAAATTGCTTTAAAACTATTTTTCTAATTTCTCTAGTGAAGCGAATCACCCTGTCTAGCAAGTGAATTTCTCCAAATTTAACATTTTACAAATTTTTTCTCAACATCCTCAAAATTTACCTTCTTATGTTTTAAAAACCATGGAAAATTCATTTGATTTTGAAAGCACATCAATTATAGATGCTAACCCAACATCACCACCATCCATATTTGCTCTACCTTCACCCATTCTAGTCTTACCATACGAGGTTGAGTTGTTGAAGGGAAAAAGAAAGAAAAGTAGGGAAGAGAAAGAGGTAACTTTCCCCTCCTCCTATGAGACCTAAATAATTACTCAATAACACCTTTAAGAGGATGGAAGAAAGGAAGTACAATAACTCAATTAGATAATTAGGAGGGATACTTTGAGAAGATACAACTTGGGCCCCAAATCGACACATGGGATATTAGTCAAATATGAACTTTGGGGTTAGCCATAAATTTGGTGTCTCAATTATGGAGTTGTCTTGAGTTAATAAAATCATGTTGCAAAAATTATAACCCATACAAGAGAAGCTTTATACCCTCACAATAAAGTGAGGAGTTCTACTTTCATAAGGGGGACACCAATTTTTTTTTGAAGGTGGTAAATGATCCTACCATGTGGGTGTCCTAAAACCCAAAGACATAAAAGGATTTATACTACTAGAGAAATAATAATTATTGGAAGAAATTATTAGCTCATTATCTAAAAAATCATGACTTACCACTTGACTTCAACATCCCACTAGAGTTAGAACTTTTCAAAGAGGATGTCTAGATGGTACTTTCTGGGATTACCATAGTGATTGTAGAGAACTGTAGACACCAAAACCTAGGCCTCCACAAAATCATATTTGACACCCCACAACAAATCTTGCATAATAAAAATTATATACCTAAGTTTAGACTTAGGTATATAAAATATTGCACATTATCCTATTTTCTAGATTTATTAAATCTGGAAAATCAGCCTAGGATACCCTACCTACCCACTAGACATGTGTTCTAGCCACCTCACCAAAATACCTTGCCACATATCATACACCCTTATCCCCTTTGTCCCTTCACATGGTAAAACACTTACACCACACTCCATGTGCAGCCACATCACCCCAGTTAAGTCAGACACCCTAGGTGACTCACTCTAACTGCTCCCTCCATTTGGCAGCCCTGGATTGCCACTTGGTAACCCTGGCTTGCCACCTCTCATTTCCCTCCAAAATCCTAAGGAGCCTATAAAGGCACCTTCACCCCACCAAATAAAATAAGGCTAAGTGCACATACCATTAGGCTATCGAAATAGGACTAGGAGCTCGCACGCATCTCAAGGAGAAGAGAGATCTGAAGCTCGAAGGTCACCTTTTGAAGTAATCAATCATTCAGTCTAAGCCACCCATCCATAGTTTCACATTCAAAACCACCCTTTCACAGTTCCTCCACTATCCGTGCATGGTTTACCAGTCCCCATCGTGCATCCACGGTTTCTTAGAGTTGAAATATCACGATAGCACATATCGATAACACTTGATTTCAACAAGGAATTTTTAGAAATTATTGATCTATATTTTGCATTGCATTTTATGATTCTAAGGCTAGGGTTTATTGTATTACTTTTTATCTTAATCAAAAAGTGCTACTGACCCTTGCTTTGTTTTGTCATGTGTGCAGAAGACAAGTGTTTGGGAAGCTGCTAAAGTTAGAGTGGTCCCTACATTAGATAACAGAAACCCACTCACCCCTTGAAGCTGTAGCTGAAGAACGGAGAACACAAAAATCACTGAAGACTTGGAAGATCCCCCTATTTTTTTCATCATTATCAAGTCCTTGTATTCAGTAGAAAGAGGTATTATTGTAACATTGCCCCAACATATTTGGGGTAATTAAAAAATTATTGTAATATTTTATCAAATATTAATACAAAGAGCAATTTTGGTAATCTTCTCTCTTTCTTGTGTTTCTTTTATTTGTGTTCAGTTATTTTGCTACAAAAAATAGCGATCACGGTGGGACCCCCTAAGGGTTTTATTTGTTTTTACCTTGCATAAATTTGATTACTGATCTGTATTTTCTATTATTATAGGTTTTTTGAGTTCAAGCACACAAGAATTTGAGATCGAGATTGACGTATCTGGAACCTATTCCTGTTGAATCTTACAACTGAGAAACCATGCACATGTGGTTACAGATCTATAGAACCTTGCACCAACATTTGGATGCCTAAGGAACTACGCACCGACAGTTGCAGCACTGTGGAACCATAGACCAATGATTGATCTCATTGAAAGGAGCAGTGAAAGGATAATAGGTTTGTACACCTAAAACCCTCTTTCCTCTATCTTCAGTTTTAGCATTGCATCTCGGCTAAATTAAGAGTCTTTATCCTATGTGCCCTTGTTTTCATTTAGGTCATAGGTTAGGCATACATTAAACATTAAAAAAAAGAGGAATTCAAATAAAAAATCTACATTTCATATTAGTTAACAGAGCATGTGCATAGCCTAGTTAGAAATTATCTAGGCATATTCAGGGTTCAGGCCTGTCCTACCTCTGTTTTGTTACTTAATCAAAACTATGCATCTATGGTTGGCATTTCCCAAATGCCCATGCGCGGTTGGTGAATTGCGCAAATGCGGTTTACCAGAACTAATCGCCCACCCGCAGTTAGCCCTAATAATAGAACTTTATTAGATTTCTTACTCAAAATTAACAATTTTAGTCCCTGATCTATTTTTTCCTGTTGTTATCTATTTTATTCTTTCGGTGTCTTAGGTATAAATAGAATTTCATACTAGTCTAACATTACACAATAAATAATAAAAACCTCACACACACACGTGAACGTTGGACAAGGTTGGATTTCATCACCAACCCTCAATATATTTACCCTGATATTTATCCAAGGCCAGCTCCAAGAACTATATTAGTTGTGGAAAATAGCATGCATTCCTCTTCGAAGGGTGTATCACTTCCCACGATCAATATGGGTGAGGACTGGTAGGACCTAGGCTCCCTCATTGGATTTGGGTTTCATCTCCAAGTTCTGGTGGGTTTCAAAACTCGGACTTCATCACCGGGTTAGTGTGTGAGATCATCTAGGTGAAATCCATAGATTCATTTAGGGCAAAATATTTGCACATCGATTTTTATTTTTTTTCAAAACACTTCAAAAGAATAAAAACAAAACTATTTCAAAAAAAATAAAACCAAAGAAATCAAACTCTGTGTAGATTTAGGAACAAAAACTTATTTTTTTGTTTATTTTGAGTGTTGTCTTGATTTGTGCTTCCATAATGCATTCACAGATATACATTTACATCTTACACCTCATTCTACCCTTAGCGTAGGGTAACAACCCGCAATCAAGCCAGAAGGTTAGCTCTAGTTCAGAGTTAGTTGCCTTCTTCCATGGAGCCTCCATCTCAATCCTGTTAGGCCCCTAACACTTTGGTGGTAGGGCAAATCAATGTAGCCCCTACTATGTCCCTAAACTTCAATGTTGGATCCTCTAGTGGTGCCCTTATCTCAAACATAGATATTATGCAAAGGGCTACTCATACTGCTATCCCTAAGACTCCTAGGAGTGAGCTACCCATGCCATTTGATGATTGTATCACATATGTGGACATGGATGTAGTTAGGAATTATTTGAATGCAACTAGTTTGGTCGTTTCATCATTGTCTCCACTCACCATAACACATCCACTAGACCACATAAATGGTGCTCCATAAACACAACACACCATCATTCCACCATCTCCTCATCAACAACCACCTCTTCACCAACACACTATGTTCATTCTACAATAAATTTTTAATTACATCACAAATATTGAGCTATAATTGAGTCATCATCAACATCATTGATATCACTCACTTCATCAACCTCATCAACATCGCCCACCTCATCAACCTCAACAACCTCATCCACATGCCCAATATCGTTCAAATTCTCAACCCCGTACCTGGACCCCCCTATCCGAGCCCATGTCGACCCCATGTCGACCATATTTCAAAAGTTACGGGATGCAAAAAGAATCGTTCTACCTGACATACCTCTTGTAAAACCTAAAAATCATAAACCTAAGTCATATACGAAATATAATTATTAAAACTATCATCGACAAGTGGGCCATGGCATCAATGATTGCAAAGCCTTTAAAAATATGGTCCAAGATCTTATCGACAAGGGGGAATTTCCCATAGATGATCCACCCACCCATCTCATCAAATCCTTAATATCCACCAGGTTAGCAATGGGGATGCTTAAGGTATCACACCTTCCCCATAAAAAAAAGGCTCCAAAGGAACCAAATACCTTTGGTCAACTCAATTCAAAAGGCCCCAAAGGAACCTAACCCCTTTGGTCAAATCTCATTTCAAAATGCTCCAAGGGGGACATCCCTTTAGTCAATTCAATCTAAAAGGCTCCATAAGGGACATCCCTTTGGTCAATTCAATAAAAAATTCTCCAAAGGGGGTATCCCTTTGGTCAACTCAATTAAAAAGGCCCTAAAGGAACCTAACCCCTTTGGTCAAATCTCATTTTAAAAATGCTCCAAGGGAGGCATTGCTTTGGTCAATTCAATAAAAAATGCTCCAAAGGGGATATCCCTTTGGTCAACTCAATTCAAAAGGCCCCAAAGGAACCTCAGCCCTTTGGTCAAATATTATTTCAAAATGCTCCAAGGGGGACACTCCTTTGGTCAATTTCAAGGCTCCAAGGGAACCAAAAAATCCTTTGGTCACATGCAATTCAAAAAGCTCCAAAGGAACCAAACCCCTTTGGTCACATTTTAGTTCAAAAACACCAAAAAATAATAATAATAAAACACAAAAAAATATTTTCATACACATTGTATTTTTAATACATTGCATTCACACAATCCCATTTTCATTGCATTCACACATTATACTTCAATTGCATTTGCACATTCATATCTTTTGCATCTATTCATTTTGCTTACCATATTAATTGTCATCCACTCAAGTTAGATAATTGTTCATTCACCGAGTCTTGTTGCCTTAATTAGGGGTACCTACGATCTAGCATTAGTCCAATTTTGCCATCCAAAACCATGTCAAAAAAAATAGTTACAATAAAATCCCATAGCACTTCATTTCTTTGGTAGTCTCTGGTTTGAGGAATCTATGTGCTTTCAGTCACTCAACCACTCCTAGTGTTTCAAAAAACCTTAATTGAAAGTCATACAATCTTCAGATACAAAAGTTATTCCTAGTCAATCAAGTTTCATCTTGGACAACACACATCAAAACACATAAGAACATTATGAAACATAGCAATGATGAAGTCATGAGTTGCTATTGCCATAAAGTGAAAGGTTTCTCTTATTCATCCAATTATGTGCATGGTATAGAAAGCTAAGAGTTGAAAAAAGGACAAGATCCACCTTCATGCAATAAAAATGGTTCCCTTGCTCTTCCTCAAATCGAGCAAGTATCCCAAAAACTATTTCCTTGCTCTTCCTCAAAATGAGCAAGTATCCCAAAAAGCACTCCACAAAAGCAATAAAGATCCCTTGCTCTTCCTCAAAATGAGCAAGTATCCTAAAAGTATTTTAGTAGCAATAAAGATCCCTTGCTCTTCCTCAAAACGAGCAAGTATCCAAAAGAAATAAAAATCCACTTTGCTCTAAAACAAAAAGAGCAAACTCAAATAAAATCCCCAAATATCCAATGCAATAAAATAAGAGAATGGAGCTTGAATCCTTGGAACTCTTAGTGTCTCAAAAACCGTGGGGTGATCCTCATTATAGCAATGGGTTGAATGAAACCCACCTTGCAATGGGGTATCCTTACGCATGGTGCCATGTCTGTCACATTAGTGACCTTATTTTGTAAAGATCTATGGATGCTCACGAATGAGCTATCTTGTTGGCATAAGTTACAATTGATCAGTTTGACCTAACTCATAATGAGAAATAAACAATCATTACACACACAATTGATCCTCAAGGAATTTAAAACCACTAAGACACCTTAGCATCATGAAGATTTGCAAGATCAATACAAGTTTAATTGAGATCACTAGGATGTTTAAGTCTTTGCAAAACAACTCTAGATCCTTTATCCCTAAGGATAACAAATTCATAAGCAAGCTTACATTCCATTCCACCATAGCATGGTCACATATATCATAGTCCATTTCATCCTACAAAATATGGTCAAACCATAGTATCATATTGGTACCCCTAATTAATCAATAAAAGAAAAGTTTTCTAAACAATGGCTCATAACCTCTTTGAATGACGATTAATAAGGCAACACCATTTATTCATTTGCATACATCACCACCAATTGCATTCATTCATAAGATATTCATTTCATCATATGCACACCAAAAAAAAATCAGAACAATCCATCATTACACACATACATAAAAAAATCACAAAAATACCAACTAGGGGGTTCAAGGTCTTATACCTTCACCAATAATCACATCAAGTACTCAACCAACTGGGGTAATTCAAAGTCACACCTTCTCCATAAATCACATCAAACAATCAGTCAAGCAACTTGGGGAGGTTTAAGGTATCACACCTACCCCAAAAATCACATTAAACATTCATATTTAAAATCATCTGCTAGGTTCAAAAGGTGGAGCTATTTTGTCAAAGGTTGTGCCCTTTACCTCGCATTCACAAACATAACACATCCAATTCCATTCAGTTTCTTGAATTCATCAACTCAATTCACTAGCTTAGATTCTCAAGCAAACCTCATATCTAGTGATCTACTCTAGACACCTGGCGGTTGTAGCGATTGGTTATCCATACAATCCAGTAGGATGAGTAGATTACCATTAGGATATTTATAATTACATTAGTTGAAAAGGCTCTAAAGGAACCAAACTCCTTTGTTCACATTCAATTCAAAAGGCTCCAAAGGAACCAAACGACTTTGGTCAGATTCAATTCAAAAGGCTCCAAAGGAATCAACCCCTTTGGTCATATTCATTTCAAAAAGGCTCCAAAGGGATCAAGCCCCTTTGATCACATTCAATTAAAAAAGGCTCCAAAGGGATCAAGCCCCTTTGGTCACATTCAATTCAAAAGGCTCCAAACGAACCTAACCCCTTTGGTCAATCCAATTCAAAAAGTCCTAAAGGAATCAAACTCCTTTGGTCACATTCAATTCAAAAGGCTCCAAAGGAACCTAACTCCTTTGGTCACAGTCAATTCAAAAGGCTCCAAAGGAATCTAACCCCTTTGGTCAAAATTTAGCAACTATAAAAAATCACATCAACAATCAAATAGGGGGGATTCAAGGTCTCACACCTTCCCCATAAATCACATCAAATAATCAATCAAACAACTTGGGGGGGGGGTTCAAGGTCTCACACCTACCCCAAAAATCACATTAAACATTCATATTTCAAATCATCTGCTAGGTTCAAAAGGTTGCACCCTTTACCTCACATTCACAAACACAACACATCTAATTCCATTTGCTTTCTCGCATTCATAAATTCGATTCACTAGCTTAGATCCTCGAGTGAACCTCATATCTAGTGATCTACTCTAGACACCTAACAATTGCAGCGATTGGTTATTCATGCAATCCAATATGATGAGTAGATTACCATAAGGACACTCGCCATTACATCAATTCAAAAGGCTCCAAAGGAACCTACCTCCTTTGGTCAAAATTCAATTTAAAACACTCCAAAGGAACCTAAACCCTTTGGTCAAATTTCAATTCAAAAGGCTCCAAAGGAACCTAACCCCTTTGGTAAAATTTCATTTCAAAATGCTCCAAAGGAAACACATCCCTTTGGTCAAATTAGTTCAAAAGGCTCCAAAGGCACCTACACCTTTGGTCAAATTAAGCAAAAATCTCCAAAGGTACCTTGATTCCTTTGGTCAAAAACAAATTCAATAGGCTCTTGAAAGAATCAAAGTGCTATAATCTCAACTCCCTAAAAATGCCATGCGGTTAGACTACTCCATGGGATAGAGATGTGCATTTCCTTCTTTCACTTATCCTTAAGTGACCCTTGTATCTAATGATTTACTCTAGTCCCCTAGCGATTGTAGTGATTGGCTATCCATACAATCTAGTAGGAGTAGATTACCATAAGGACAATCATTATTAACACAATTCCAAAAGCCCCAAAGGCACCCACCCCTTTGGTCAAATCAAACCAAAAAGCTTCAAAGATGCCTAATCCCTTTGGTCAATTTAAAAAGGCTCCAAAGGCACCTACACCTTTGGTCAAATTAAAAAGCTCCAAAGGTACCCTAATTCCTTTGGTCAAATTCAATCTCAACAAGACTTTTGAAAGAATCGAAGTGCTATAATCTCAACTCCCTAAGAAAGCCATGTGGTTGGACTGCTCCATGGGATAGAGATGTGTATTTCCTTCTTCCACTCAACCTTAAGTGATTATTGTATCTAGTGATTTACTCTAGTCCCCTAGCGGTTATAGCGATTGGATATCCATACAATTTGATAGGAGTAGATTACCATAAGGACAATCATGATTAAAACAATTCTAAAAGTCCCAAACACACTTACCCCTTTGGTCAAATCAATCCAAAATGCTCCAAAGGTACCCAAAATCCTTTGGTTGAAAAAATAAAATAATAATCAATAAGCAAACTTAAAAACCACAAAAAAACAATATAAACCCCCCAAAAAAGAGAAAAAAACTAAAAAACATCAAATTAAAAGTCTCGAGTGAACCTCGTATCTAGTGATCTACTCTAGTCACCTAGTGGTTGCAACGATTGGCTATCCATGCAATCCGATAAGATGAGTACATTACCATAAGGCCACTCACAAAATAAAAAAAAAACAAAAGCAAAAAGCTCCAAAGGTACATCAATTCCTTTGGTCAAAAACAAATTCAACAGGCTCTTGAAAGAATAGAAATGCTCTCATCTCAACTCCCTAAGAAGGCCATGGGGTTGGACTACTCCAAGGGATAAAAGTGTACATTTTCTTCTTCCACTTAACCTCAAGTGATCCTTGTATATAGTAACTTATCCTATACACCTGGCGGTTGCAGTGATCAAATATCCATGCAATCCGATCAGATGGGTAGGTTACCATAAGGCCCTTGAACAATGATTCACCTAGAGAAAGAATCAAATTGTTATCATATCAATTCCCTAAGAAAGCTATACGGCTAAACTGCTCCAAGGGATAGAGGTATACAATTACCAATAATGGTTGAAATCATAGTTGTAACAAAAATAAAAACATCCATTTCATTCCAACCATTGTTATTTGTTTCATCACTTTCATGATTTCATTTCTTCATCGACTCATTGCTTGAAGGGGTAAACAATATCTACAAAATTCTATTCTCAAGTCAAGTCAATACTTAAAACACTCAATGATGTAAGTTACATTTTGTTGAGTGGTAATTTTTTCCAATTGCAAAACAACCATCACACTTAGGATTTTGATCACAAAACCCTCTCTTGCAAAGAAATATGAAATTTCTCCAAGGTTCCTTTTACTTATGTGTGCTTGTAATCTTGTGAAGATATATCAAGTGAGTGCTAGGAATACCTTAGTGATTGCAAGTAACTGTTAACAAGGGGTCTATGTTGGTTTATTTTATTATGCTATTCTATTAATTGTTCATGAAACTTAAAAGAAATACAAATGTGAATTGACCCTCATATGACCACGATGTAAGCCTTAGTTCATTTTATCTTGGAGGATTTTAGGTAGATTTTACCTTCTTTTATTAAGTATATTTAAACAAGTTTTTAGCTTCTTTAAACCCTACTTTGAATATTAAAATAGAAGATTAAAATCTCTCTAAATATGAATGTGAAATGAAGATTGGATTCCTTTTAATTTGCCTTGATGAATAAAATAAAAGGAAATAAATATGCATGAATAACCATGAAATGTAAGGGTCTTAAAATGTCATCATAAATTATCCCTCTTTAATGAAATCATAATTTTCATAAAGAAGAAATAATTTAATGCCTTGAAAACAATAGCCTTTGATATAATAATAAATTACCTCTCTTTAATGAAATCAAAATTTTCATAAAGAAAAGGCAACTTATTGCTCTAAAAATGATGGCCTATGGAATGCCATAAAAATTACCCCCCTTTAATGAAATTGAAATTTTCATAAAGGGAAGTTCATTTATTGCTTGTGAACATAAATGCAAAGTTGCAAAATCGATTTACCTTCAAAAATGCAAAAATATGAAAATTTCGAAATTATAAAACCCTCATAAAACAACAATTTTTAATAATTTTTATAAAATTGAAATGGCTTCAGAATGAGTTTGAAGTTGTTTTAGATGAAATATTGAAGTTCATTCTTCACACCCATGTATTTATTTTTTGAGTTTGATTTTTTTCATTTTTATTTTAGTTGTTGAAAATTAAAAAAATTTGCAAAAATAAGGGTTAGAAAAATAAAATAAAAGAAGTGTTGCAACCCAGAATTTCTCCACAAACGAAGCATTAGTATTATGCACAAAAACCAGTATTAGTGTGACTCGAATTAACGCAATCAAACAACTAATGCGGTGCAATCTTCTAAGAAAATGGTGCAATATACCAAAAATGACAACAAGCCAACCATTAACATGCATAAAACCTGAAGTATTTCTAATATATTGCAGCAAAACGATTTTCAATATTCAACTACAAGTGCAGAAAATCATGCCCAAAATTGGTATCATGTGGTGAACTCAGTCCAACGGTGTGGCTTTTCCTCCAAAAAGATCCAACCCCTTTTCTGCCTTCGAATGTTGTATTTAAAATTGTAGGAATATTTTCATTTCCTCTAACTCTTCGTTTCCATTTCCTTTGGCTTCGAAACGTTTCCTCTCTGTTTTTTTCCTTTCCATTCCCCGCGTTTAATTTTTTGAAACACCTCATTTTATGAAACATTTACAAGCATTTTAATATTTTTTCCCTTTTATTCCATTCGCTTTTACTCCATTCGCTTTTACTCCACGTATTTCCTGCATGCATTAAAGACATTTGAATTAGCCTTAAAATTAACAACAATAAAAACAATTAAAAAAAAGACTAAAATAACAACTACTACACTATTACCTAATCATTCTAAAACTTTAAAACTAAATACTTTAAAGCCCAAAACCATCCGACAACCATGGAAAAGTATTATATATATATATATATATATTTATTAGAATTATATTTTTTTTTTCTTTTTACTTGTTTTTTTAAAATTTGATTTAATTAATTTCAAATGTTTGAATTGGTTTAATTCAAAACATTAAAATTTAACCAAAACAATAAAAACAAGGAGGAACCTAACAAACAATTTAAACAACTTTAAAAGAAACTAAAAGGAGACATTAATCCACATCCAAACCTAAGAAAATAAACTACACCATAAAAAGAAAGCGAACCCACTAGACACTCCAAACGAAACAAAAACACCCAAACACAAAAAATAAAAGGTGATTCCCTAATTATTGGGGCTAGTTGTGGAATGGCCACAACAAATGACGACTCTGCTAGAAAATGCTCCTGAGCATTTTGGATGAAGAACTCAATCTGAAACGAGAACATAAAAGATTAGCAAAATAACAATTATCTAATGATATCCCAAGAAGGTGGGGGTAAACAACATTGAATAAAAATAACTAATCCATCTGCCTTTGCTCAATGTGTATAAAAGTGATTCATTTTGTATCCTTGGAAACCATATGTATTCCATCACTTGACTTGCATTAGGCTATAAAATATTGCTCATAATATTTTATTTTGAATAATATTTTTGCAAAGTCTCTTTTGAGCATAATTTGTTCAAACAGAGCCCCACTGCTAGTCAGGCGTCCATAGCCCCGGTGAATATTTTTTGAACTAGGTGACTAATTTGATCAAGTTTTTCAATGCTCATTTTGTTTTTATATCAAGCTTTATCTAGACAGAGCCCCACTACCAGTCAAGCATTTATAGCCCCGGTGGAGTTTATCTAAACTTGGTGACATATTTGATCAATCTTTGCATTGCTTGTATTCTTCTTTTATAGAGAACTTTGCAAACCTCTATGTAACACTTGAATTTGAGCATGTTAGAATTTAGCCTTAATTTGTAAATCAAGATAACTTCATCCTTTAGGACTTCCAAAAATACCCTTTAAAATGTGAGTTACATGTGGAGCTTTAGCAAAATGTTTCATTGTTCCACTCTCCATCATTTTAGTCCCAAAATTTGAGCATGATCATAAAATAATTCATCCCCATTTTCTCATGTTTATATGATTCCTTAATAGGCAATTCATCCTACATGAAAAAGGAACACAAAAAATAATTAAGAGGCAATTAGTTAGCAACCATGAAGCATCACCTCACAACAAAGGACCCAAAACACAAAACTAAAAACATCAACCAAAACCTAACTTAAAGCAAACTAACAAGAAAATAAAACAACTTGTCAAACCAAAAAACACAAAAACCAAAACTAAATACAAATAATGCACAAGATGGTGATAAAATTTCAAGCCTCATTTTCTTGGATCCCAAACTTGATTTGCATCACAATCGAAAATAATCTTGACATGATAGGCATACAAAATCCTATGGATAACATCCCACAATAATATTATACCTACAAGCACAAAATCCTTCAATTTTCCTCTCTCACACCACCATCTTGATTTAGTTTTATTAGGAATCCCATGGTGAATCTTTAATTCATAAAAGTGATAAAACAATGATTGATTTTCAATTGTTCCTTGTTCATTCATTAAAATGAAGATTTCACAATTCAATTCCTTATTTAGAATTAGGTTTTCCTTTTCAAATATGAGGTCTTGCAAGTAGGAACCTATTTCTAAAAATTTCAAAGCCAATTCATTTTGCATATCTTTAGGCCAATCATGCTTATGTAACAATTTACAAGTATCTAGGATATCTACTAAATGAGGATCATCATAAGTTTTTACCCTAGATTCATTTTTAATTTTTGATGAATTTGATTCAATAATTCAATCACATCAACTTCTCTTTCATTCACCAAAGCAATCTTATTAGAGGTGTGAATAATCATCAATTCTAGTTCTTTATTAACCTCCAATGGCATTTCATTGTAAATAATATTTGAATCCCATGAATGATTACACAGATTTTCACCTGAAGCTTGGATGCTTGAATACAAACGGTTAGATTCTACCTTTTGTACATTTCGATTTATCGAAACTTGGTGAGTTATTATAATATTTTCTACTTCTTCATGAGCTTCATCATCATATTGTAGCCTTTCATCTTCATACATGACCTGTTTATCAAAGACACCAAAATTAGACACCCAATTAAAAATATGTCCATAATTTTCAAACCACAAGTCTTGTCTATATAGGGATGTGTCAACTAGCACATATCCATGATAGAAAAATTGAGTTGTTTCAAATAAGGCAAGATTTACATTTGGATCATTAATGATATCAAACCCAAACCATTTAGGTTCTAAAATTTTCTCTATCTGAGGTAGCATAGGCATTATAGTATCCTTAGGTGAAACAATGCTTTCAATTTCTTGCACCTCAAATGGGATCAAAGTGAGTGATTCTCTTTCCTCATCCAAAACCAATGGATCACACAAAACATTAACCATTTCCTCATGTGGGATGGTGATTTCGGTATCCTGCATATCAATAGAAATTTCATCAATAGGGGTGTGAGAAATCAATGATTTTTTAGATGTTCCCCAACCATTATAAGAATTGTTATCTAAATTCGTGTGATGAAACTCTATTGTATCTTTGGTATGATCTTTAGATTCCTCTATCAACTCTTTTTTACCTTTATCCACCTTTGAGGACTCAATTTCAAACAATTCATCTTCCTCAAATTCATCCTCATCAATTTCAAAAAATTCATCTTTCGATGAGTCAAGGGTTCTCGAACTATCACATATTTCAATACTAGTTAGATCTAGGACTCCTCCCTTGCCTGAAATCATATTATTGTGAAAATCATTGAAATTTATCTTAGGAACATCATTCAAAAAATGATTGAGATGAGTATTTTGAAATTGATTGAAGCTTGGGAATGATTGTTGATTTTGAAATTGATTCACATTTGTGGACAATGAAAGATTTTGAAATTGATTCCCACTTGAACTTGGTTGAGGTGGATAAATCATTGGGTGGGTGAGGGAGGTATTAAATGGTTGAAGATTATACGATCCAAAACCCCCACCATAATTTTGATAACTCAATTGTTGCTCAATTGCCATTGCTTGAGTATAAGCTTGGGATAAAGATGTGAATTGAGGCATCCCTAGTAAATAAGAGGAAGTGAATGGATCAAGAGCATTGAGGTATACTTTGATAGCCACTCCCTCTGGAAGGACATAAGGCACCACCAGTTGAGTGTATAGCCCATGGAACCTTTCGGTGAATGACTTCAAATTTTCACTTGGTCCTCTACGAATAGTGACAAACTGATTATACATGAGGATTGGGTCAACTAGCTTGTTGTTGAATTGATTGAGAAACATTATGTTGGCAATTTTGGGTTTGAGATCCTAGCTTCTTGTCTATGAGTTGTCATTGATGTCAAAAGGAAATGACATTAATGTTAAGAGGATGTGTTGGCTTCAAAGGTGGAAGATTCCAAGAGAATATTTTTAAGAGAATCCAGAGAGATTTCATTGGCAATGGTTTTTATTAAAACCAATGGAGGTTCTCTTTATTATTTATTTAATTATTATTTAAAACCCTTCAAGGTTTTAATTAATTAATTATTTAATTAATTAAGGGAGAAATTATTTTTAATTTATTAAAAATACTTTAAGGGTTTTTAAACCCTTTAGAAAGCAAATTTCGATTAAAATTCAAAATTACTTTTCTTTGCAACCGACGTGTTCTAAAGTCCACGTATGGACTATAAATATGAGAAGGTTCCTAAGGTTAAACGCTTTTGGAAAATCGAAGGCAATTAATTGGTTTGGCTGCGATCGAATGTTCTGTTTACGCTACGAAAGAGGAGAGCTCGTGGTTTGAAAAGCTTTCAGAAAGCTTGACCGTTTATGCGAAAGGAAGTCCGTCTTGGACTTCGTAGGCCCCTTGTGGGCTAGTGGCAGCAAAGGCTGTGTTTGGGCCTTGCGTAGGCAGAGGTCTGCGTTTCGATCCCTGCGGAGGGAGGTGTACATGGATTAGTCACGTTTTTATTAAAACGTGTTTTGTGCCACGAATTTCAGATTCTTCAAGGGCAGCCAATATAAGGTGTGATTATTTTCTTGATATGATTTTTGGCATTGTTTAGCATTGTTTAAAAGACATAGGAGAAATAAGGGGATATTTCTTTGGTTGTATTTTTGAGATTAGTCTTTTGCTATGCTAAATTTAAAAATGGAGATATAAGGTGTAAGTTTTGGTTGTTGTGTTTTTGGCTTCTTTGGTGGTTGTTTTTTAAAGAAGAGGAGCTAAAAGGTGTATTAAGGAAAGTTTTTATATATGCTCATTTATCTTGGTTCTAACCCTAACTTGGTTGGAAGTTTGAGGGTTGTGTGTGGTGACAACTTTAAGGATCAATTTTCTTCTACTCCAAAAGGTATGGGCACATTTTCCTTATGAGTATGATTGGTGTATGTTTTCTGAAATAAGGTTGGAGTGAAAAGGTTTTCAACTAGGTTTCCTTTGGTTGGGTGTAAATCCTATTTTCTGGTTTGTTGAAGACTTCTTATGCATTGTTATCCTTGATGAGAGTTTTGGTGAATGCATAATTTTGGTTTGAGGTAGTGGAAGCATTGTGCACTAGGGTTTATGTTTGTGAGTCTTGCTACTTGCATTGAGTTGGAGGAACCCTTGGTTGGCTATTTTGAGTTTGATGGTTGAGTTGCTTCCATAGAGGTTTTTTGATCAAGTTATTGCTTTACTTGATTCATGATATTGGGATTACTCAATTGAATTGATTTGAGCAAGTTATTCTTTGCATTTGGTGATATTGTGTTGGTGGCTGTTTTGTTCAAATATCTTTGGAGGGAAAAGGATTTCTACTTGTTTCCTTTTCTTGTGATGATTGGTTGAATGCTTCAAGGTTGATGTTGAGTTGAATGGTGTTGGTTGACTAAACCTTGTTTGATGAGCATTGTTGTTGAAACCCTAATTGATGGTGAAAAGAACATGAGTATCATTGTTATGTGATTCTTTGCATAGTTGGCAATTGTTGGGGTTTCATGTTCTTGAAAGAAAACATTCTATCCTATCCATTTCATATATTGAGTTGAGTTTTCAGATTTGAGATTGAGATTGAGCTGAGTTGATTTGAGTTGAGTTTTGAGATTGGGATTTTAGTATAGAACATATTTAGTCTCTAAAAATTCTCTTTATGCTTCTATGAGTTTGACAAATCACATTGGGTCTTTAACAATTCACTTTGTGATTTCCTACTAAGAAAGTTTTTCTTGGTGAGCTTGCTGAGTTTTTGGACAGTTCCAGTGGGGACTTGTGAGCAGTTTATGGACAGGTTCCGGTGGGGACTTGTGAGCATTTTTAGACAGGTTTCGATGGGGACTTATGAGAAGTTTTGGATAGGTTTCGATGGGGACTTGTGAGCAGATTTGGACAGGTCCTAGCAGAGGACTTGTAAGCAGTTTTGGACAGGTTTTGGTGGGGATTTGCGAGAAGAATTGGACAGGTCCTAGCAGAGGACTTGTGAGCTGAGTTTGGTAGTTCTATCAGACAACTTGAGGACAGAGGTGCATTGGTTCTATGAGAAGAACCTGAGGACAGTTGGAAAGTCTTTGAGAAGGCTTGTATGCAGAGGATTGATTTGTTCAAGAGTTGGACAGATCTGACAAACAGAGGAAGACTTGTACTAGACCGACTGACTGTGTTTGGTACAAGTTGCTGAGCTACTGTGGACATGATCATAGAAGGCAGAGGTCTCTTAGGCTAAGCATTGAGGACAGGAGGTCTTCGGTGGAAAGGAGTTCCACGTGTCGGCAAGAGGTAGAGGCGATTGATCTTCCGAGGGATCATTTCCAAAGCAGAGGGGAAGGTATCTCCTTTGAGCAGAGGCTCATAAATTCTGATTGGGGGAAGGTATCTCCTTTGGGCCGAGGCTCATAAACATTGTAATTGGGAAGGATTCCCAAAGAACTTTGAGATAACTTTTAGAGAAAAGTTTTATGGACGTAGCCCAACCATTCTGGGTGAACCACGTTAAAATTGGTGTCACTTTGTGGATGATATTGTGCATTGCTTTGATATTGCTTTACTATTTTGAAGTATAAAGGAAAAAGTAAAAAGAGGTCTTATACTGTTCACCCCCCCTCTCAGTATAAGCTTGTGTTCTTCACATTACCCCTAGTTGATACCAATAAGTGATAGACCTTGTAGGTAGATTAGTAAACCAATCATATATAACTTTATCCAAAGTGTAAGGGAATATTTTACATGCAATATCATCATACCAAACTGTTAAATGATTCACATAAATTTTAAATGATTGAATATGCTCTTTTGCGGGCCTTGTCCCATTAGACACAAATCAAGGAAGATATCTCTCAAAATCGAAGGGTAAATAATGTTGAACTCCAGGTATGTTCAATGGGTTGCCTGTCATCCATGGTGCAAACATGGCCATTAGTGGACCTTAAAGAATACAACTTTAATACCAAATTTGTTAGTCAAATAAATATCTTACAAAGAAGTATGAAATGACTAACAAATCTCAAATGTCTAACACATAAATAATCATGTATATCAACCTGTTGGTCACGAATCTGCCACAGGAAAGGATTTTCTAAAAACTATGCACCCTAGACCCGGCCAACATTGAAAGGTTGGGAGAAAGAGATGTCTCCCAGACCAATCTCTAGAGAGGGCTGGTTCCCTTACTAAAACTAAGTTGATTTCAGATTAAAGTTGCTGGAAAGGAATTATAAATGTGCAGAAAGAAACAGGAAAAACATGGAAAGAAATGGGAAATATAGCCGTAGGCCGAATTTGTTAGATCGGGACAAGAACTCAGCAAGAATCAAACCTCAAGTGTATAAACAACATAAAATAATAGATTACTGCATAATTCACTTACGACCTTGCGCAGACAACCTCCAGTATGGCATTCTAGAACTCACTTTCTTCTAAGCAATATTCAAACCCAAATGCATAATTTGAATCTAACAGTAGATTGGAAAGATGAGCTTAACAGAAATACATGGAAATAGAAGGAAATCATTACACATAAAGACGCTTGCAAAATCAGAGGCCAAATATTTCTTATTTACGCAAAAACTTGAATGTTTCAAAGAAATGTCTCTCAAACTCCCGACCCTTGTTCTTGAGATTTACATTGATTTATATAGAGGTCTTGCCTCTTTGCAAGCATTAAAAATATGAAACGGACCTCCTCGAGATCTACAAATTATGCAACGAAAACAAGGAAATGATATCCTTAAACAACCTCGAAGAAACCAGAAATTAAATGCCATAAGGAGGAGTCGGTCGTCTTCATTAAATTGTTGTTCTTGAAAATATGCTTGAAACCGTTAGAAAAATCGTGAACAATAACTTCGAATAATGGAAATCTTCAATTCTGGTAGCTTGGGCACGTTCTTCTACCTTGACCGCATCGGAAAGCAGCAACACATTTAATTCTGGAGCGCTTTTAATCATCGAAAATCGCAAAACCTTATCGGACCGTTTGAAATGCTTTCTGGCGCGAAACTGTAACAGGTCACGAAAACGCGACATGTCACGAAATCGTGACATCTTTCTACTCCGTACGCTTTTGCACTTTGAACCTGCGAAAATCATCCATGTCATGAAATCACGACGTATTCGGCTTCCATATCTCTTTTGCAACCTCGAACCGCGAAAAGGCGACACTGCGCGATTTCGCGACGTCCGTACAATTATGCTCTTTCTCTGCCCTGTTGCCGTGAAATTGTGACAATGCACGATTTCACGACGTTCTTCATCTTTTGTTCTCTTCGCTGCTTCAAACCATGAAAACATGACACTGCGCGATTTCGCTACATTTCCTTGCTGCTAGCCTTTATCTCCATGAATGTCACGAAATCGCTACGTTTCCTTGCTGCTAGCCTTTATCTCCATGAATGTCGTGAAATCGCGATGCCAACTTCTTTCTTGCCCTTAGCCTCAACAATGTCGCGAAATCGCGACAAGTTCTGTCTTGCTCAGCTCCATCCTACAAATGTCATGAAATCGCTACCATTTTCTGCCTTAAGCCTTTCTTGCTCACTGTGTCACGAAATCACGACGTTTGCTTGCATTCTCCATTGTTCCCACTTCCTGTCATGATTTCGTGACATCTTCGTGCCTTCAACTCTTTTCGTCCACCTGAACCACGACCACACAACACGTAGCGATTTCGCTACATCCTTCGCTTTGCTTGGCTTCATCCCACAAATGTCACGAAATCGCGACGTATTTATGCCTTAAGCCTTTCTGTCCACCCACGTCGTGAAAACGCGACGCATCACGATTTCGCGACGTCTTTTGCCTTATGTGCCTTGCTCGTTATTCCGTCACGATTTCGCTACCTTTTCCTATGCTCTGCTCCATGCCCACTGTAAGTCGCGAAAACGCGACATGTCACGATTTCACGACGATTTTGCTGCACTTCCCTCGTTGACCATTTTGATTGCAAAAATCCAACACGTCGCGATATCGCGACGGTTTTGCCCCCTGCTGCCGTTGACTGCGCTGACCGCGATTTTCCGACACGTCGCGAAATCGCTACGACTTTGCATTTGTTTTCTCTCTCCTCATCCGACCCGCGATAACGCGACATGTCGTGATATCGCGACGATTTTTAACTTTGGCTCTCCATGCTATTTTTTTGTCGTGATTTCACGACAGTCTTCGGACTTAGGCATTTTTTGCATCAAAACCTGTAGAGGAGTTAGAATTTCAACAGCTTATGCATGAATAATCAATAATCAACATAATGTGGCAAAAATGCCAACATTCTTGGTGGCTCACAGGGTATACAGTTTTGTTGTATGCACGAATCCCGGGCTCGAATCCATTGGGCAACAGAGTCAAGAAACCTGAAAACAGAAAGTCGGTCGATGGGGTACATCTCGGAGATCGTTGCAACAACTCTTGCTGAATGACTGAAACTTCAAGGAATTCTGTATTTGGCTGAACTGACCATGGAATGGAAATGATGAATGATGGAATATGGGAATGGAAGGAGTGATGTGGTAGATACAGTAACAGAGTGCTCCTGTGCTACCAGCTGCTATGAAAGGAAAATGGAGGTGAATGGAATAAACAGAATGATGATCAGTGAATGTGTAGGCTATGGAATGAGAATGGAATGGGGAAATGAACTGTAGATAAATGCTTAAAACAACAATGTAGTTAGAAGAAAAGGAAAAGAAGAACCGAGAATATTAGAAAAGGGGAAAAGAAACAACAACAGTGGCTTGATTACTGTAGAAGAAAAAGGAGTAGGAGAAGGAGGGAATAAAGAGGGGAAGAGAAGAAAAAGGAAGGGGAAGGAAGAAATTGATAGGAAGCCACTAACTGCTGGGAAAGAAGAAGAAAAAAGAAAGAAACACGTACCTACGGGCTCGCATGCAAAAAGAGCCGAAGTGGACAAATGAAAACAATACTTTTTTTTTTTATTTTTTTTGCTATATACAAGGTGATACTGGACTGACAATTCATGAAGTGTAGGCTTTCAGATGAAAGCCGTTCACTGAAATAGGAAGTGGGCTGCCATCCAAATCTTCCAGATGAAACGAATTTGCTGCACCAGCACTGACAATGCGGAAGGGACCCTCCCATAGAGCATCAAACTTCTTGTGATTCCCAGGCTTGGCTTTGTTTTCATTCCATTTCAGGACCAAATCACCCACCTTGAGTGGACGATCAGCAGAATTCTTATGGAACCACTTTGAAATAACTTGTGTATGCTTAGCAAACTCCTCATAGGCCAAAGAACGTTGCTCTTCCAACTGTAACAACTGAGCCAACCGCATATCCATGGAATCTATATCTGTTTCATCATCCTGAAATTCCTGCAACTGCTGCAATACTGGCAACTCTAGATGAACAGGCAACCTTGCCTCTTTTCCATATACCAGGGCGTATGGTGAAGTCTTGATAGACTTCTTGATTGAAATCCTATCTGCCCATAAAGCTTGATTCAGTAGAAGGTGCCATGATCTCTTGTTATCCCCCAAAGACCTCTTTAAAATCTGGAGCAAATTTTTATTTGTGGACTCTGCCAAGCCATTTCCCTGAGGATAATAGTTAGAGGATGTCTTCAGGAAAACACCATATTTATTTGCAAATTCAGCTAGTTCAGCTCCAATGAATGGAGTTCCATTGTCTGTAATAATAGCATCAGGAATGCCAAAACGTGTAATCAGCCCTTCAATGAAAGAAATCACCACATTCTGATTTGCAACCTTGGTTGGAATAGCTTCAGACCACCTCGTAAAATAATCTGTAGTCGTCAAAATATACCTATGTCCAGTTGAAGAATTTGGATCAATAATCCCAATAAAGTCCAATCCCCATTGCTGAAAAGGTGCTTCAACCTGAATTGGATGTAGGGGCAATGATGCATTTCTAACCCTTCCGGTATACCTCGACATTTGTCACATGCTTGGGCAATCCTGAAAGCATCTGTGAACAAGGTTGGCCAATAATACCCAGCCCGAATGATTTTTAAAGCCATGGGTCTACCTGCATAGTGTCCTCCTGATATGCCAGAATGAAACTCCTCCAGGAGTCTAGCCTTTTCTGATTCCTTGACACACCTTAAAAGAATGCCATCAATGTTCTTAAAAAACAATCCTTCAGGAAGCAACACATACTTGAGAGCTTGCAAACGAAACCTTCTCCGTTGTGAGGCATTTAACTGTGAAGGGCATTTACCAGTTGTGAAGTAATCAATGAGGTCATCTGCCCAATCTTGTTCCTGTACTAAAAGGTTCACCAGACTGTTATCTCTAGCAGAATTGTCTACTTGATAATCAACCATTCCAGATGCTGCAGTTTTTGCTAAATGCTGGCATAAGGCTTTACCCCGCACTAGCTTAGCCGGATGAATCTCAACATCAAATTCTTGAATTTTGGTGACCCAACCTGCGCGTTTATCACCCATATCACCCTGAATAATAAAATTCCTTACATCTGGATGAATAACATATATGACTGTCCTACTTTGAGATATGAAATGCTTGAATTTTTTAAGAGACTTCATAACAGCATACACCTATTTTTCAATGAAATTATACTTTGCCTCATGAGGTAAAATAACCTGACTAAGGAAAGCAATGGGCCTTTCATTCCCATCATCCCCTTTCTGTGTGAGCACTGCAGCATAGCTTTCATCTTCCCCAACTGCATACAAAATGAAATCTTTTGAATAATCTGGATTAATTAATACAGGAGCCTGCGCTATTCGTCCTTAATTTCCTGGAATGCCTCCTTACGCTATTCTGTCCTTAATTTCCCGGAATGCCTCCTTTATCTGAGTTGTCCATTTAAATTCTGCATCTTTCTTCAATAACTCAGTCATGGGCTTGACAACCCGGGCAAAATCAGAAATGAACTTCCTGATAAAATTAATCTGTCCAAAGAAAGACTGCAGCTCTTTCTTGTTGGCAGGGAGTGAAAGTTTCTTCAATGCTTCAATTCGGGATGGATCAATTGCCAAACCATCTTCTGAAATAACATGCCCCAAGAGTTTACCTTCCTTCACTACAAACACTGACTTCTTTGGATTAATGGAAATACCAAATTCTCTGCATTTTCCAAAAATTTGCCTCAGATGCGAACCGTGATCTTCCCGTCTATGTGAAAAGACAGTCATATCATCAAGATAAATAACAATAATCTTGTTCAAGAGTTCCTCGAATGCAATGTCCATGGCTCTCTGGAACGTAGCCCCAACATTTGATAATCCGAAAGGCATTCGCTGATAAGCAAAAGTGCCCCACTTAGTTGTGAATGTTGTCTTGTATTGGTCCTCATCCCTAACCCAAATCTGGTTATATCCAGAGAATCCATCCAACAATGAGAAACGTTGAGCCCCAGCCACAACATGCAGTATCTGATCTATATGAGGCAAGGGATAGTGATCTTTCAGAGATGCACGGTTCAGATTTCAAAAATCTACACACAGTCGTATGTCTCCATTCTTCTTTCGAATCGGGACCAGATTAGCAACCCAAGTCGAGTGCTTAACTGGGTATATAATCTTGGCCTACAACATTTTCACAAGCTCGGCCCTCATTAGAGTCTCAATCTTTGGATTTACTGGTCGTTGTTTTTGCCTGAAGGGTCTGACACCTTCTTCCAACTCAATAGTATGCTGAACAATCTGTTTATTATATCCCTTCAGATCCTCATAACTCCAGGCCACAATATCAAAAAATTCTTGACACAGTTGCCTGATTTCTTGTAGTTCATCAGGAGTAGAATCAGTTCCAATCTTAATGACCTTATTTGGTTCCAACTGCAACTCCATGTATTCTTTCTTATCAATCTCAATCCGATGCTTTTTGGACCGATCATGCTGATCAAACAAACTTTCTAGAGTGATAAGACCCTTCGGAATATGATTATTCCGTAACTGAATTAGACCTTCAGCTTCTTCATGCTCCAAAGTTCTTCCTTCGATGGTGGCAGCTTCTTGAATCAAAAAGTTAACAATTTGCTCATCACTCTCGAAAACCTACCAGAAAGTATCTTTGTCTGGGACACTAGGCCTGTACACCATCCTTACTGTCTTTGGTTTCTTGACTACCTGCTCAATGGGAGAAAAATTTGCTCCAAGGGATGCTAAGAGATCTGCATGCTTATTCAGCTCTCGAGAAATGGCCTGAATATTCAGAGCTGTGAAAAACTCAAACAGGTCCCAAACTTGGTTGCGGTATGCTTTGAGATAATGCTGCTTGGAAATACACCTGTTTGTTACTTGATTTACAATCAGCTCAGAATCACCAAAAATCTGCAACTGTTCGATTCCCAACTTCCTTGCCTTTTTCAAGCCTAAGCATAATGCTTCGTACTCGACAACATTGTTAGTACAATTCCAAGTAAGATGGTATGAATATGTTCTTTGTAAACCAAAGGAGAAATCAAAACAATACCTGCTCCTGCACCATTTTTGCATCTAGCCCCATCAAAATATAACTTCCATAGTTGATCCGTGACAAAGCTCTGATCATCTTGGTTAGGAAATACCTGCCTTGTGCCACCTTCGGGTCTTGTGATAGAATAACAGCCGATTTCGGTCTCCAACATAGCATTGAAATCAAGCATGGAAAACCCGTCGTCCAACTGAAGTTCATCTAAAACCTCATTCATCAAATCAGAATCCTCTAACTCTTCGGTTAGCATGTTAACAGACTGCATGTTTTTTCCTGCTTCTTCCAGCTTCTCTATATGAAAAGAGGAAGGTTTTTCATTCTGGATCCTGAGTCTTTTTCCTTTGAAAGGGATTTCTAAGTGGGAATAATCCAGTGCCAGGTAACCTCCCAAATTTGCAAGTAAACTCTCTGGATAAGCACATACTAAAATAGGGTTCTAAATCTACCACAACAATCTCTCGAATGACTGTAATATGAGGCATAGTGTGTAAAACAATCGGGACATCCTTGATTACACCCACCATTTTCATAGGAGTACCATCTAACTGCAAGACTCCAGGGCTACTTCGTGTGTATTCCATACCCATAACTTCACAAACTGCCTTTGGCATGACAGTTGTAGCGGCTCCAGAGTCGATCATGCAGTTATGCACGATCCAACCCTCTATTTGCAATGATAGATAAAACGGGGCGGTCTATTTTTACCAGTGATAGAAGTGGTTAAGGCTTGAGCACAAATTGTCCGGGTAGGACCCTTTTCACTATCCTTCATAGATTTTAAAGATTCTTGCAATAAATCTACTTGCCCAGGCAATTGCAATGCATCATAAAGACTAACCTTAGCTAGGGTCTTCTTCAGTTCTTCGACAATGTTGTATGCAACCGCAGCAGATTCCTTCTTTTCAACGGGATGTTCATATCTGCTCTGATATTGCTGAGTGGCTTCCACTCTTAGCCTCTTCGTCAATGAAGGATACTTCAACTTTTCTCTAGCTTGCTCTTCTGCTTCTGATCTTGCCTGTGCAGTTGCGGCCTTTTCTTGAACTTTGTGTGGAACAGGATATTTCGGTAAAACAGGCGCATCTAGCTTTGAAACTGGCACAGGAGCTTTCACTGTTTTCTTCAGATCAGCTGGCACTTTTAATGGCTCTAACTCAGCAGGATCTACTGTAATAGGCTTCTTTCCAGTCCTTGTGAGAACCGAAACTTGCTCTTCCAGTGGAGTCATTAAGCTATGGCCTGCCTCAGAGATCATATTGACTTGCCCTCCCGAAGAACTAGCAGCCAATGTCTGCACATAATTCAAATGAACCATGCAGGTGTCTTCTCCATGGGGATCATTGCATGTCGAACACCAATATGTTCTTTTAGCAAGGACTGCATCTTCATTTGCCAAAACAGTCAAGTTCTTCTCGGGTGCTTTGCTTGTTGAAGCAGCTTGTTCTCTAGTAATCGATGGGGGTTGAAATCTCCTAGGCTGGAAATCTCGCTCAGCTTGCTTCCTTTCAATAAGCGTGATCTTATTACCCATTGCTCTTATTGCAGAATTGGCAGATTTTACCTCTTGTAGGAGTGTTGTATAAGGATCAGGATTTATAGGTGTAGGAGGTGCTGGTAAGGGCAAAGGTGCTGGTGGTGCCGGTAATGCTGGGAATGAAGTGGAAGCGGGGAATGGCAGAATGCTGGGTGCAGGCAACTGGAGATTTGCTGAAGTAGACAACTGAGGAACTGGGATGGGTGCAATTTGAGGAGCACTGGAATTCCATGATGGGACAGGGTACATAGAAGACATAGATTGCGAAAAAGAACTAGGATATAAATGCTGTGGAATATCAGGTAAAATGGGCATTGCTACCTTTGGGGGAAGCCTGTCGATTGCAATCAAGTCTGCCTCCGCCTTTTGTGCTTGCTCGAACAGTTTTGGGAAAGTCATCACATTGGACTGCCTGATCGCCAAGCCAATATCTGTATTGAACGCTCGAAGGTAGTAAAACGTAGCTTGCTCAGGGGTAGGGCGAAGTCCTTCAGGCACTCGCTGCCAGCTTCTGGTGAAACGAACATTGAAATCTGCTATTGCCTCCTGTGGGTGCCTCTGGATTGCATTAAACTGGTGCAACAATGAAAATGGGTCAGCCTGTTCATGAAAATTCTTAACTAACAATTCTCCTAGCTGATCCCAGGATGCAATAGTGCCTGGTTGCAGAGATCGATACCAGTACAACAATTTTCCTCTCAAGGATAACACTAGTAACTTCACCATTACATCTTCGTCTATTATATCGTGAATGGCTGCCAGAGAAGCTACATCATGAATATGTTCGTATGCAGTCTTTCTCGTACCATCATAAGTTGGCAATGCCTTCAAGGCAGCCTGGGGAACTGGATTTTGAGCCTGCAGATTCAAGGCCCCTAAGCTGTTCCATGCTGAAAACTGCCTAGGTGGAGGATACTGGGCCATTGGAACTAGTGTATGTAACTGAGAAGATGGAAAACTAGTAACAATACCAGGGATTTGTGTGGATATGGCAGATGATGCAAGCGATGGGGAAACCAACCTAGAATGCTCACCACTTCTTGTGCTATCAAGTTCAAAAAACTCAACAAGATCTCCAACTTTTTTAGACTTTGATCTCGTGATCATGAAGTACAACTTTCACTGCATCCACGTTCAAAGATTTCTAAGTACTGCAGAGTCACCAAATGCTCTAACTTTATGGCATGAAGGTGAACATTAAACCTTCAATACTATGGGGTCTTTCTGAGATAGAAGAAGTCTGTCCCACCAGGCGTGCCAAAAACTGTTGGTCACGAATCTGCCACAGGAAAGGATTTTCTAAAAACTAAGCACCCTAGACCCGGCCAACATTGAAAGGCTGGGAGAAAGAGATGTCTCCCAGACCAATCTCCAGAGAGGGCTGGTTCCCTTACTAAAACTAAGTTTGATTTCAGATTAAAGTTGCTGGAAAGGAATTATAAATGTGCAAAAAGAAACAGGAAAAACATGGAAAGAGATGGGAAATATAGCCGTAGGCCGAATTTGTTAGATCGGGACAAGAACTCAGCAAGAATCAAACCTCAAGTGTATAAACAACATAAAATAACAGATTACTGCATAATTCACTTACGACCTTGCGCAGACAACCTCCAGTATGGCATTCCAGAACTCACTTTCTTCTAAGCAATATTCAAACCCAAATGCAGAATTTGAATCTAACAGCAGATTGGAAAGATGAGCTTAACAGGAAATACATGGAAATAGAAGGAAATCATTACACATAAAGACGCTTGCAAAATCAGAGGCCAAATATTTCTTATTTACGCAAAAACTTGAATGTTTCCAGCAAATGTCTCTCAAACTCCCGACCCTTGTTCTTGAGATTTACATTGATTTATATAGAGGTCTTGCCTCTTTGCAGCATTAAAAATATGAAACGGACCTCCTCGAGATCTACAAATTATGCAACGAAAACAAGGAAATGATATCCTTAAACAGCCTCGGAGAAACCAGAAATTAAATGCCATAAGGAGGAGTCGGTCGTCTTCATTAAATTGTTGTTCTTGAAAATATGCTTGAAACCATTAGAAAAATCATGAACAACAGCTTCGAATAATGGAAATCTTCAATTCTGGTAGCTTGGGCGCGTTCTTCTACCTTGACCGCATCGAAAAGTAGCAACACATTTAATTCTGGAGTGCTTTTAATCATCGAAAATCGCAAAACCTCATCGGACCGTTTGAAATGCTTTCTGGCGTGAAACTGTAACAGGTCGCGAAAATGCGACATGTCACGAAATCGTGACGTCTTTCTACTCCGTACGCTTTTGCACTTTGAACCTACGAAAATCATCCATGTCGTGAAATCGTGACGTATTCGGCTTCCATATCTCCTTCGCAACCTCGAACCGCGAAAAGGCGACACTGCACGATTTCATGACGTCCGTACAATTATGCTCTTTCTCTGCCCTGTTGCCGCGAAATTGTGACAATGCACGATTTCGCGACATTCTTCATATTTTGTTCTCTTCACTGCTTCAAACCGTGAAAACATGACACTACGCGATTTCGCTACGTTTCCTTGCTGCTAGCCTTTATCTTCAACAATGTGTCATGAAATCGCTACGTTTCCTTGCTGCTAGCCTTTATCTCCATGAATGTCGTGAAATCGTGATGCCAACTTCTTTCTTGCCCTTAGCCTCAACAATGTCACGAAATCGCGACAAGTTCTGTCTTGCTCAGCTCCATCCTGCAAATGTCGCGAAATCGCTACCATTTTTTGCCTTAAGCCTTTCTTGCTCACTGTGTCGCGAAATCGTGACGTTTGCTTGCATTCTCCACTGTTCCCACTTCCTGTCGTGATTTCGCGACGTCTTCGTGCCTTCAACCTTTTCATCCACCTGAACCGCGACCACACAACACGTAGCGATTTCGCTACATCCTTCGCTTTGCTTGGCTTCATCCCACAAATGTCGCGAAATCATGACGTATTTATGCCTTAAGCCTTTCTGTCCACCCACACCGTGAAAACGCGACGCGTCGCGATTTCGTGACGTCTTTTGCCTTATGTGCCTTGCTCGTTATTCCGTCGCGATTTCGCTACCTTTTTCTATGCTCTGCTCCATGCCCACTGTAAGTCGCGAAAACATGACATGTCACGATTTCACGATGATTTTGCTGCGCTTCCCTCGTTGACCATTTTGACCGTGAAAATCCAACACGTCGCGATATCGCGACGGTTTTACCCCCTGCTGTTGTTGACTGCGCTGACCGCGATTTTTTGACACGTCGCGAAATCGCTACGACTTTGCGTTTGTTTTCTCTCTCCTCATCCGACCCGCGATAACGCGACATGTCGCGATATCGTGACGATTTTTAACTTTGGCTCTCCATGCTGTTTTTTTGTCGCGATTTCGCGACAGTCTTCGGACTTAGGCATTTTTTGCATCAAAACCTGTAGAGGAGTTAGAATTTCAACAACTTATGCATGAATAATCAATAATCAACATAATATGGCAAAAATGCCACCACAACCAAAAGATATGCATCAATTATACCATGATATTAGAGAATATTCTCCAATTTGTAAAAAAAAGGTTAGCATCAATGCATCATCAATTAGAGAATGTTTGAATCAACGAAAGTGATCATAGGTCAATAAAATCTCGTTAGTCAAGACCAATGCTTTCAAATAAATGTTTCAAGTAAACATGAACAATTTAGCACCAAAATTGCACCAAAATGTTGAGTGGTAATTTTTCCCAATTGCAAAACAACCATCACACTTAGGATTTTGATCACAAAACTCTCTCTTGCAAAGAAATATAAAATTTCACTAAGGTTCATTTTATTTATGTGTGCTTGTAATCTTGTGAAAATATATCAAGTGAGTCCTAGGAATACCTTAATGATTGCAAATAAACTGTTAACAAGGGGTCTGTGTTGGTTTATTTTATTATGCTATGCTATTAATTGTTCATGAAACTTAAAAGAAATGCAAATGTGAATTGGCCCTCATATGACCACGATGTAAGCCTTAGTTCATTTTATCTTGGAGGATTTTAGGTAGATTTTATCTTCTTTTATTAAGTAGATTTAAACAAGTTTTTAGCTTCTTTAAACCCTACTTTGAATATTAAAATATCTCTAAATATGAATGTGAAATGAATATTGGATTCCTTTTAATTTGCCTTGATGAATAAAATAAAAGGAAATAAATATGCATGGATAACAATGAAATGTAAGGGTCTTAAAATGTCATCATAAATTATCCCTCTTTAATGAAATCATAATTTTCATAAAGAAGAAATAATTTAATGCCTTGAAAACAATAGCCTTTGATATAATAATAGATTACCTCTCTTTAATGAAATCAGAATTTTCATAAAGAAAAGGTAACTTATTGCTCTAAAAATGATGGCCTATGGAATGCCATAAAAATTACCCCCCTTTAATGAAATTGAAATTTTCATAAAGGGAAGTTCATTTATTGCTTGTGAACATAAATGCAAAGCTCAAGAATTGATTTACCTTAAAAAATGCAAAAATATGAAAATTTCAAAATTATAAAACCCATAAAACAACAATTTTTAATAATTTTTATAAAATCAAAATGGCTTCAGAATGAGTTTGAAGTTGTTTCGGATGAAATATTGAAGCTCATTCTTCACACCCATGTATTTATTTTTGGAGTTTGATTTTTTATTTTAGTTGTTGAAAATTAAAAAAAAATTACAAAAAGAAGGGTTAGAAAAATAAAATAAAAGAAAATAAAATAAAAGAAGTGTTGCAACCCAAAATTTCTCCACAGACCCTGCAAGCATTAGTATTCTGCACAAAAACCAACATTAGTGTGACCCAACTTAATGCAATCAAACAACTAATGCGGTGCAATATTCTAAGGAAATGGTCCAATATATCAAAAATGACAACAAGCCAACCATTAACATGCATAAAACCTGAAGTATTTCCAATATATTGTAGCAAAAATATTTTCAATATTCAACTACAAGTGCAGAAAACCATACCCAAAATTGGCATCATGTGGTGAACTCAGTCCAACGGTGTGGCTTTTCCTCCAAAAATATCTAGCCCCTTTTCTACCTTCGAATGTAGTATTTAAAATTACAAGAATCTTTTCATTTCCCCTAGCTCTTCGTTTCCATTTCCTTTGGCTTCGAAACGTTTCCTCTCTGTTTTTTTTCGTTTCCATTCCTTGCGTTTAATTTTTTGAAACGCCTCATTTTATGAAACATTTACAAGCATTTTAATATTTTTTCCCTTTTATTCCATTCACTTTTACTCCATTCGCTTTTACTCCACGTATTTCCTGCATACATTAAAGACATCTGAATTAGCCTTAAAATTAACAAAAAAAAAAAAAAAAAAACTAAAATAACAACTACTACACTATTAACTAATCATTCTAAAACTTTAAAACTAAATACTTTAAATCCCAAAACCATCCGACAACCATGGAAAAGTATTATATATATAATATTTTCTTTCTTTTTTATTATTTTTTACATTTTTTATTTTATTTTGATATATATATATATATATATATATATATATATATATATATATATATATATATATATATATATTATTTTTAAATTTTTTATATTAATAATTATAATAAATATATATACACATATATATTTATTAGAATTAGATTTAAAAAAAAAAAATTTGATTTAATTAATTTCAAATGTTTTAATTTAAAACATTAAAATTAACCAAAACAATAAAAACAAGGAGGAACCTAACAAACACATTAAACAACTTTAAAAGAAACTAAACGGAGACACTAATCCACACCCAAACCTAAGAAAAGAAACTACAACATAAAAAGAAAGCAAACCCACTAGACACTCAAAATGAAACAAAAACACCCAAACACAAAAAATAAAAGGTGGGTCCCCAATTATTGGGGCTAGTTGTGGAATGGCCACAACACGTTTGTTCAAGAATCATTACCAAATACTATCATACGCCCTTTTTGCTAGGGTATATCACAAGAAAAGATCTCAATCAAACAAGCACTTAGTATTCCTAAAGCCTAAAGCATAGACTAAAGCTTGTCTACCCACAAATGAGAGGTTTACCAAAATTAAATTCATCAATGTGTCAAAAGTAATGATTCAACAATAAGCATCTTTTCCATGATTGGGGTAATCCAAGTAACTTTTATTTGTCACCATCCTACAAATTCTACTCCCCTTCAAATGCAAATGGCTTAAAAAAAACCTCAAATCAACACAAATGCATTCAAATCATCATCTCACATCATCATCATCTCAAGTGAACCTTGTATCTAGTGATTTACTCTAGACTCCTGGAGGTTGTAGCGATTGGTTGTCCATGCAATCCTATAGGATGGGTAAATTACCATAAGGAAATCTATTCAAAATCATTTCATATCATGTTTGAAATTAAATTAGTTTGGTTCCTCAAATTTTGTGTGACTTGTGTTCAAGTAAATTTGCCCAAGGTTGTCATTGACGCCTACTCTGTGGGGTTACAAAACACGGAAAAATATTACTTCATAATTTTGTATTAAGGAATTTCATACAATCACTAGGACAACGAGATACTAGGGTGATTGGTTCCTTTACTTCATCATATTCCATGTCAATCATACACAAAGGTAAATTTATGACAACACAAGTCCATCCCAAACTTGGGGCATCCAACTTGATCTTGATATCCAATATTTGCATCCATCAAATTCATCCATTTTCACCATTCACATTCAGTTAATTGGCTTGTGTATTTAATTCTTCACCCATTCACCAATTGAGGAGGTTAGCTAAAATCAGAAATTTAAAAAGTCATTCATTCTTGTGTGTCAAGAATATTTGAGTCCAATCATCCACTAAAGACAAGTGTCATTGGTTTTTGCACCGCATTTTGTGACTGTAGGCACCAAAATATAGGCCTCCACAAATTTACATTTGACACCCCACAATAAATCCTACATAATAAAAATTATATGCCTAAGTTTAGACTTAGGTATATAAAATATTGCACATTATCCTATTTTCCCGATTCATTAAATCTGGAAAATCAGCCTAGGATACCTTACCTACCACTAGACATGTGTCCTATCCACCTCACCAACATCCCTTACCACATATTATACACCCTTCTCCATTTTGTCCCTTCACATAGGACAACCCTTAAACCTCACTCCACTTGCAGCCACATCACCCCAGTTAAGTGAGACACCCTGGATAACTCACTCTAACTACTCCCTCTGGCAACCCTGGATTACCACTTGGCAACACTGGCTTGCCACCTCTCATTTCCCTCAAAAATCCTAAGAAAATTATAAAGGCACCTTCACTCCACCAAAAAAAAGAAAGCTGAGTACACATACCATCAAGCTACTGAAATAAGACCAGGAGCTCGCATGCATCTCGAGGAGAAGAGAGATCTGAATCCTAGAGGTCACCTTTTGAAGTAATCTATCATTCAATCCAAATCGCCCGTCTACGGTTACACAGTCAAAACTGCCCTTGTGCGGTTCCTCCACCACCCATGCATGGTTTACTAGTCCCCATCGCGTATCCATGGTTTCTCAAAGCTGGAAGATCATGATAGCATAGATCAGTAACACTTGATTTCAGTAAGGCATTTTTAGAAATTATTGTTCTATATTTTGCATTGCTTTTTATGATTCTGAAGCTAAGGTTTATTGTATTACTTTCAATCTTGATAAACAGGTGCTACTGACCCTTGCTTTGTTTTTCATGTGTGTAGGAGATAGGTGTTTGGAAAGTTGCTGAAGCTGGAGTGGTCCTTACATTGGATAGCAAAAGCCCAATCACCCTTGAAGTTGTAGCTAAAGAACAGAGAACACAAAACTCGTTGAAGACTTAGAATATCTTCTCATTTTTCCATCATTATCAAGTCCTTGTATTCAGTAGAGAGAGAGGCATTATTGTAACATTACCCCCAACATATTTGGGGTAATTCAAAAACCATTATAATATTGTATCAAATATTAATACAAAGAGCAATTTTGGTAATCTTCTCTCTTTCCTATGTTTATTTTATTTGTGTTCAGTTATTTTTCTACAAGAACAAATGCCAAAATTTATGAACACAACCCTACTCCATGCAATACAAACCTACCTAGGGTACTCGAAATCAATTTACAAGGCCTTCAAAGAACAAAGGGAGTTCACCTATACTTCCTACCTAGTTTGGCTCATTATGTACCAAAGAAACACTAATTTTTGACCCTATAAATACATCAAATGGGGGTAGATGAAGAATCTCTTTTTGTAGTAAAATGCATAGATGTACCCTATTAAGAAGTGTACAAGACCTCCTATCACTTCTATAACAAGGTATACTTGGTAACAATGGATAAATTCAAAGGAAAAATGCCAAGGTTGTCAAATGAGGCATGCTAGTTCCTAAAATTTATAGAATGGAAAAATTGGAGAGTTCTAGTTGGGTAGGACTAGGTCCTTTATCTATCTCTATAGATTTTTTAGACATGCCCTTTGATTTTCTTGCATTTGTGTATTTTTATATAATCTTGAATATATGAGGTAAAGTATTTTATGGGGCAAAAGAAAACAACCTTCTACCACTCAAGCAACCCATTATGGAGATCACTCCAAATTTGTGTGGATTCTATCAAGTCATGGAATGGATATTAAGACATGGTAATTGAACAACTCAGAGATCAATGGTACTATGACTTAATAGGGGTATTCAAAATCACCCTCAAGGTTAATAAGTGGGACACCTTTGTGCATGAAAAATGATACAAAATTCAAAAGGAGACCAATCCAAGTAAAGGATTAGACCTTGCCACCCTAAAGTTTGCATATGGCTATGGATATGAGATCTAGGAGTGGTACAAAAAAACCATTATAATGGCACTCATTTTACACAAATGCCAAGGATTAATTCAACCTAGATATCAAAAAAAATTATCAGAAGTTGGGGCCTTAAGGAAATTAGGCTACATGGATAGGAAAAATCCTAGCATAGTAGAAGATGTGTTATGTGATAGGAACATTGATGAGGCCAACTAGATATGACCTATTTGATGATCAGTTCCTTGCCATCTAGGATTGTATACATCCCGAGAGTTCCAATAGGGATATAAAAATAGAGAAAACCACAAGTCCATCCACCAAGACCATCACACACACCTACACCAGAGATTTTTATCTCTATAACACCTACCACATTAGCATTGGTAAGCTCAAAAATGCAACAAATGACAATTGAAGGGTAATAAGGTTTTGAAAATTATGGGTCAAAAGGAAAGTAGCATCAACCCAAGAGTAGAAAGGATAGAAAGCTTAAGTTGAGGAGAGGGAAATCCCTCAAGGAGGACCCTTCTTGGTTGGGAATAACCAACATCATGGCCAAATTTGTATCCACATCTACTCCTATTCCACCCTGCACCACTCCTACTTCTTTTGCTATCCTTTGTTATAATATTTCCACTCATATTCCCATCCCTTCTTCTATTGCACTTATGTCACCCTCTGCCAGTGTAACCAATGATTATTTTAGAGGAACTCCACCTCCAACTATATTAACCATATTTGGTATCACACCAACACTTCATTCCTATCACCATCCATCCTGATATCCACCAATTAACCATTGGTGAGTGACACAACATCTTCACCTTCATCTACTTTATTGTTAATAATGTTTCCATTGGTAGAAAAATTAGTGTAGTTGACATATTAACCAATCCCTTTCATACTTACCATATTCATTTCCATTTCCACCCAATTCGTCCCACCAGTTATATTAATTTATCCATACCATATGTAGACAGACAAATGGATATGTTTGCACTTAGTGAATCGGTTTTGGTATTATATGTTATTTTTTAGTTGTACACAAAATATTTAACGGAATGTGCATACATATATTTAATAATGTTATAAAATGACAAAGTAATATTTTACGTAATAATGAAATGTTAAGTCATGTATGTTGATAAAGTCACCAGTCATAAGTTAGTTTATCTTGTAGTGGAAAATTTCATGTGAATGCAAGTTAAATGCATATGAAAGGTAATGTAAGAAATGATGAGGTGTTAGGTAGTTGGAGGGTAACTACTTTTTGGGTGTATAAATAAGCCCCTCCCCTCATTCATTCATTCAGTCATGCAGGTTGATGGATTGATAGAAGAGCATTGGTATGTGTGAGGGTTGGTGTATATCTGCATCGAACATGATGTAGTCTAGTCTTGTATGTAGCCGTGAAGAGTATTCTACCTATGGTTTGTAGAATGTAGATTGTTTTGTGTATTGTTATTGCTTAAGACTACATATTTGTAGAATTATTTATGTAGAAATATAATTGTGTGTAAGCATATTAAATTTTATTTCTACATTCTAGCATCATTGCCTGTATGTGGTTGGGTCAGATCTGATGACATGGAGTTCTGAGAAGCTAAATCCTAGGGAATATGCACAATGAGAGCAATGGAATCTAGTCAAAGAAGAGGTAAATTTATTTGTTGATGTATATGAAGTATCATATAATGGGACATGTATGCTAAGCTCATAGATAGGATGCAAGGCATACTATCATCCAAATGAAGACTTTATAGATACAATATTTACAGTCACAAAAAAAAAACTGTAGCTCCAAACATAAAAAATAAAATCATAGACAAAAAATTATCGTCACAGAAGAAAAACCTACCATCCAAGATAATTATCAATTAGTCAACAACATAAACAATTGTTAGACTGATGGAAAAAATGTAGTCAGTCGTCAGGTTGATAGTAAAATAGTAGTCAACCATCTGAAGCATTTAAAGCAATTATTCATCAGTCTGAGGAAATCAGTTAACCGTTTGAAGTATTTGAAGTAATCATTCATTAGTCTAAAGATATCGGTCAGTATTATGAAGCATTCAAAGTAATTAGTCTAAGGAAATTGGTCATAATTCTGAAGCATCCGATGTAATTAGTCATCAGTCTAAAGCATTTGATGCAATCGATCATCAGTTTAAGGAAATAAATCATTGGTATGACACATCTAAAGCAATCAATCATCCATATGAGGAAATTAGTCAGTTGTCAAACTAATGGTAAAGGTACAATTAGTCATCAAAATTATGTAGACCAGTCATCCATCAAGATAGATGATAAAACAAAAAGAGGAGCAGTCAATGAGAAGTTATATATCGACACAAATTGTTTGGTGTTGAAGCAATTGTAAGTTGTGGTGCACGATGGTGAGTGGGACACGAGTTCAAAATCAATGTAAATGATAGATAACATACCCAAAATTGCCTACTATGGGAGCCCAACACTAAGGAAATTGTAGGTTAGAGTGCTTTATGGTGAGCGGGATGAGAGTCCGACATTGGAGAAACTATAGGTTGGAATATTTTAGGGTAAGAACACAAGTACAAGGGACAAGCAATTATAGAATGGTGCACCTAATGTTGTGCATAAGGGAGAAATATGCCAAGAATCATTGTCGAGGTTAATTCAACCTATGAAACCAAAGGCTAATTTAGGTATATCATGTAAATACCAATTATTTCATGGAGAATCAAGAGAAGACCCAACAAGGCATTGGAGAATCTATCGCATGATATGGACAACAATTGGAAAAATAATGAAGTAGATTAGAGGAGGTCATTTTTTATGATATTTCATGGATTTTTAATGGAATAGTACTTTAAATTCACAATGGACAAGTAACAAACATGGGAAGAGTTGCCTGATGCATTTGTGCAAGAATTTTGGTTGTTTAACAATGACAATGCAATCATTGCTGAAATCTATGATATGAAATACAATGAGAGCAAATTTGTTTGTTCATACAATAGGAAGTTGAGTGGGTTGTTTTACTATTTAAAGGAATACTAATCATACACATTGAAGAGAAGATGGTTCATATATGGACTTATTACTATGCACCAAAAAAACATGACAAGGATCCCTCCGATGTCATACCAAGAGGCTTTGAAATACACCTTGATTTGGGAAAGTGATGCAAAAACATCAAAGTATTGGTATCATGTTAATACTGATGAGAGTGATTATGATATGGAGAATGACTTAGACACTGATATTGATTATTTTAGGAAGAAGAGTAGTTCATTGTTCCAATGTTGAGATCAAGATCTCAAGGAAGGAAGTGACTCCCAAGAGATAAATGATGACTCTAAGGATGAGTATGACTCAGAGAGTGCTAGATCACTACAGATACATGCATCACCAAGGGAGATTTTCCAAAGAAGATATCCCACTAATGAACCCATTTATAACAACCATCAAAGAACTCGTAGATAGAGACTTTAGTATGATAGTGAGGGAAGACCTCTTGTGCAATATTGGCAATACCAATTGTAGGGGCATCATGATTATCAAAGTACTGCAAAGTAAGATGAACTAGTTACTCGTCAATATTTTGAATAGTCGAAGAAGAGTTATAGCCCTTGTCAAGAAGTAGAGGTGGTGAAGACAATTATAATGAAGTGAACCTAGTTGAGATGATTAACTTGATGAGCTTGATTCAAATTGAGCAAGTGAATCTAATTTCAATTGAGGATGGAGACTTCCCGTAAGAAGTTGAAACATTTTAAAAAGTTGTCAAGTGCCATCATGAAGATGATAGGATGAAAAAGTGTAGTCAGACAGGTCACTAGACCAAATAATACAATCAAACAAGTCACCAAGTGAAAACATGCAGTCAATCAAGTTGCCAAACAAAAACTTGTAGTTAGCAAGAAGACCAAATGATAGAGTGTAGTCAGGAAGGAAACTAGATGACAAGTCTTTGTCAAGATCCTAGTTAGATGGATGAGGCTAGGATGGCTAGAGAATATAGTCATATGGAGGAGAAACCATCTAAGGTGAAGCCATCTGAGAAGCTATCTAAGGTGTACCCATATGAGGTAGATCCATCTAAGGAGGAGTTCTTTATGGAGAACCCATATGAGGTAGATCCATCTAAGGAGAACATGTTTGAAGAGAATCTATCTAAGGAGAACCCGTATGAGGCATACCCATATGGAAGTTACACGTCTAGAAGCTACTTGTCTAGAAACTTCCCATTTGGAAGTTACACATTTGGAATCCACCCATTTGGAAGTTACCCATCTAGAAACTACTCATTTGGAAGTTACACATTTGAAATCTATCCATATGAGACGTACCCATCTAGAAGCTACATGTCTGAAAGCTACCCATTTGAGGTGTATCCATTTGGAAGCTACACATATAGAAGCTACACATTTAGAAGTTACCCATATGGTAGCTATACATTTGGAAGTTACTCATCTAGAAGCTACTCATATTGAAGTTATCCATCTGGTAACTACCTATCTGGAAGTTACTCGTCTAGAAGTTACTTATCAGACAAATACCCATCATTTATCAGGACCAATCCATCCTAGAATGCTCCATCATAGAGCAAGTTGACATCACCTAATTTGTTAGGGATTATCATCAAGGCAATGCAGTTAGATGAGTTGTTGTTAGAAATATTGTTTGATGAGGAAGAAGTCTATCAGAGGCTAAAAAGTAGTCAATTAGATCAAGAAAATAGTGAATTAGAGCTAAGGGAAAGCTATTTTAGTGGGTTGAGTGAAGGCTCCCAAAATGTTGATGAGGAGAAAAACTTAGTTCAGATAGTGATGGTTTCAATACTTTTATCGTTGAGATTTTGGGGTGTTGTCCCAAACCTTGCAAGGGCTTTGCCCTTCGACCTTGCAAGGGATACTATCCCTTGACCATGCAATGGGGGCTCCCACCCCTTTGAACCCCAATGTAGGTGGCAACGAGCATTGTACTTCATGTTGATGATGTTCATCTTGATGATGTTGGCCATGAAGATCATATTCATCATGTTGGTTATGTTGATCATGTTGTTCAAGATGATGATGTGGTTGATTGCAATAAGTGAAGTGAACAATCAGAGCATAATAGTCATGTTGATCAAATCACTACAATTGACTGTAATAAGTGGAGTACACAATCAGAGACCAAGGTGTTGCGAGAAGCAACATATTGCCAAAGATGTATGGAATATGAGGAAATGAAAAGAGCATGATAAGAGATTTTGTTACATTGTTCAATACTTCTATTCAAAGTATTTAGCTTGTGTCGTCAAGGACACTAACCAATTTAAAGGAGGAGATAAATGTAGACATGCAAATGGATATGTATCCACTTAGTGAATCAGTAATAGTATTATATGTTATTTTGTAGTTGTATGCAAAATGTTTAACAAAATGTGCATACATATATTTAATAATGTTAGAAAGTGATAATGTAATGTTAAGTCATGTATGTTGATAAAGTCATAAGTCATAAGTTAGTTCATCTTGTAGTGGGAAATGCCATGTAAATGCATATGAAATGTAATGTAAGAAATGATGAGGTGTCAGGTAGTTGAAGGGTAACTACTTTTTGGGTGTATAAATAATTCCCTCCCCTCATTCATTCAATCAATCATGTAGGTTGATGGATTGATAGAAGAGCATTGGTACATGTGAGGGTTGGTGCATATATGTGTGGGGCATGGTGCAATTCCATTTTTTATGCAATCATGAAGAGTATTCTGCATAGGGTTTGCAGACTGTATATTATTCTATGCATTGTTATTGCTCAAAACTATAAATTTGTAGAATTATTTAAGTAGAAATGGAATTATGTGTAATCATGTTAAATTACATTTAAGATGAGGTAACACCTCTTGTAGAGGATGACATCAACTAACCCAAACAAGGATATTGAGTTTGTAGAAGTACCCCATAAACCTAATGAAACCATGGGGTGAAGCTAGGCCTTTGTATGGAACATTATTTGTGAGCCATAAGACAAATGTTGAAAAGGCATTTGACATCGTCATTGTCAAAGAGAAGAAAGAATGCAAGTGGTTAAGAGATAAAACCTCTAAGGCTTAAATATTGATGCAATAACAAATGGTATATAAGGGGAATAAGATCTACATAATAGAGGCCAAAGAGTGAACCATCCAAAGTCATAACTTCACCTACTAACTTTATCACCAAAGCTTTTGAGTTGGATTTGAGTCAGACATATCCATATCAAATGATCCAACTCATAAATTAACTCTTAGTTGCTATGGACATGAAGTTCAATTGGTTGGTAATAGAGGATGAAGCATTGAATAAGAAAAAACAATATCTTGAAACAAAGTGACATAACTCAAGATAAAAAAGGATAAAATCCAACAAGAGAATAGGGCATTAAAAAAGGATACCTAAAAAAGAGACAAGTAGAAGAAGCAAAATAAGGACCTCAAATATTAACTTGTTGAGGCTAATAAGAACACACAATAGTTAGAGGATCTCTCACACAAGGGTAGAATTAGGTTGAACAAAATTAAGAAGCCTTATAGGAAAGAGATCAAAATATTGAACTCCAAGGAGAACTAGTAGCTTTAGAACAAATAGAGAAGGCTATAGATCCTAAGAATATTTTTAACTTCTAAGGGGTCAAGTCCCTCTGAGATAAGATCAAGCCAAATTTTATAAATACCTATGAATACATTCACTTGTAGCATATACAAAATATAGCCTGAATCAAGTCTTAAGGACCATTAAATAGGTTGAAGAAAAAATAGTTGCAAGGGAAGAATTTTAGGAGGTCTTGAAGCTCGTATATGATATGACGATATCATAGACACAAAAACTAGAATTTGATAGGAAAGATCTAGTTAAGAGGCCTAAGAAAATCCTATATGCATACGAAAACCTACAAGCCTATAAAAATATGTTGGTGTGTTTATAAGCCCTATTATAAGATATGATTGAAGAGATTTAGGGGTTAGTTGCTATTAAAATGCTACATATCTTTGAACCATAACTAAAGATCCTTAATGATGAAATTGTTGATGCAATGATCAAAGAGGAGAAAGACCAAGATAATGAGAGGGATGTAATTAAAACATACAAGAAGCTAGAGATTGTTTATGCTAAAATTTAAGAGCTCAATGGGAAATAGAATGGGTTGTTTAAAAATCCATATGAAGATCTTATAAGATATTAATAAGCTTTTAGAGACACTAATATAGTGCAATGACAATATCTCATTATTAATCCTATAAATGAATTCTTAAAGTCATTTGAAATATGCACTATAATATATGCAACATTCACTTAAGGATAATATCTTCTCTGCTATAACTAGATAATAAGAAGATGATATTTTTATTTCTGTCAAAATATATCTAACTTCTATTAATGTGCATGTATTAACTTTATAAGAAACTATCTTCAGCACTCCTTGGAAGACTTTAATATGCAACCTTCTCCTTGCAATTTTTAACTCTAATATGGTGCTTAACGAATATTAATAATGAAAAAAATATAAAGTTCAACTAATGAATCTTTTGCACCAAATTTGCTTACCTTAAAGAACTATGTAGATCAAATATTGCAAGGTGATTAGATTCACCTTATTGTTGCCTTTTACTGGATGAACTTGCAGCTCTTCTTTTATTGTCCAAAACAACTTCTCAACACACCAATTTGTAGCTTTGTACTTCCTTATATCTTGCTGCTTGATACTGTAGTTTGGTGGTTTTAACCTTTAGGATGTATCTTGGAAATATGAAACCTAGCAGCTATTGATGCTGCCTAAGTTGTTGCTTTCTTGTTCTATTTAAATCTAATTTTTTTAGATTACAAAGTAGTCAATCTCTTCGATGAAATGTTGTCCTTGAATCTCAAAAACTTGGTAGGGGACTCCTCCAAATTTCAGCTGAGATTTTTCTTCAAGAACCCTTTATTTTTCTATTGTAGAAACCAGTAGATCTCCTTTCTCCGAATGAGCCTTCTAGCCTTGAAAGGTAATATTCAAACTTCTCAGGTTTGGTAGTAATGTTTGGGTCATTTTTAATTCAACCTAATTGTTGAATTCTAACTTCAATCTAGGTCTTCCTCTCAATAATATGAAAGTCTTGAGGTCTTCACCAATCTCCTCCAAATTTTGGCAAACTTCTTGTCAAATCCTTCTCCCTTGGGCTTGTTTTCGGATGATGACAACTGTCCCAAGTCCTTCCTTTATCAGGTTCATATCCTTTGTGGTAAATTTCTCCAATGAGTTCTCCTAGGAACTCCTTCAAAGGTCTTCTCTAAATATTCTTCAATGAGGCTCTCCAAGCCTTCTCCTTCTTTCTCTGTGAGACCTCTTTTCTAGGGTCTTCTATCTTGCAACTTCTTTGGTATTTTCAATGAGATATTTTCTTCAATATTCAAACTATGGAAGTTTGGCAATGAGATCTTCCTCTTGGATCTCTAAAATCTACTACTTCAAAAATAGGATTTTTTCTAGTCCTTCTCTTTCTCTTCTAAAAATTGGAAGTTCTTCAATGGGACCTCTTGTAGGTCTCTTCAGCTTCTCAAGATGATTTCTTAAACTCCTTCAATGTGAAGTCTTCAATATTCAATGGATATCACCAATCTCCTATCTTCACCAGGAATCTTCTCTGGAGTCTCTTTAATATATTGTTTGTATTCTTCAATGGATATCACCAACCTCTAAAATTCTCCTAGACTCTTATTTGGAGTCTCTTCCTTGAATCTGCAACAAGGCTCCTATGATATTTTCTTCTTTTGGACTCTACAGGTCTGCAAACTCTAGCAATGGGAAATTTTCTTCAGGCTTCCAAATCTTCATTCTTTCATTTGTTGCTTCTAGTGTTGGATTTATTTTAAAGAAGATATTATTCCTAGCTCTTTTGTAGGAAGCTTCTCAACTTTCTTTGAATCTCCTTTTTCCTGCAACAAAGTATTAGGATTGTAATGGAAGAAAATCTAAATCTAGAGATAATCAATCTTCACTAGTTGATTTGTCAATCTAGTGGTATTAATGTTGAGTCCTAGTCTTCACGAGTTTTTTTGCAACCCTATGGAAAGACTCTAACCAAATGCAATCTCAAAAATTTTGAAAATGAGTTTTTTGGATTCCTCTCAATATCACTTTTGGCTCTCCCTATTTTCTATTGATCTACCATGTGCTTTGATACCATTGTTATCTTTTGATGAGTATATGATAGAGGAAATGCAACCACAAGATGTAATATAAGCAATATAAGATATCTATATTATAATTAAACTATAATATGTAGGAAACTAAATAGATAAAATTCAAAAATAAATAAAAAATATACCATTAATGAAAGCTCACAAAATAGTACAATGCAATATAATGGAGGACATGAACACTCCACAAACTATTTTTGAAGGTACTACATTATACCACACTACCAATCTATACTATGTATTCTATATTCTCTCCTCTTTATTTCACTCACTATAAGATATTTATATAGGAAGATAAGTTTCTCGGACCTCACTCTATATTTGACTCTATCGTATGACTCATGTACATGTGGACTACATGCACATTTACATCATTGCACATTCTAACACTTGTGCATTTATTACATGCTAAAGTAACTACTTAAATTTACTCTAAAGTAAACTCCTACTCTAGTAATGTACCAAAGGTGGTACATTGATATATACCCAATAATGTAATATGTTCACTAACAATATTGAGATGTTGCAAGATAACAATGAAAATGATGCTTATAGATGAGCATATGTCGATTATATTACACTTATATGTTTTGCAATTTATATAAGCTAGAATATGCATAAGAGGATCAGTGCCCTTCCTTTCAAGATTTGTGATCTCATGGTCATAGAATATGATATAAGGCTACATACATGTTTGTACATTATTAACAAATTATATGAAGGCATTAGTATCGTGTGTTTTCAAATTGATTGTCTGTAGGATTTCATTTAAAGCCTCACGATGAGGCTATGATTGCTACAAAAGGTCATATATGGACAACCTAGAAGGAGCCATGTAGAGTTGATGAGTGAGACTACTATGAATGGTGATAACATTGAGAGATATATAGGACATGTTGCTTTGTATCAGTGGTGTAACTAAAGAAGTTGTGATGATAGGCTAATTTTATTGATGATCAGAACAAGTGGGGTAGCATTGATTTCACATTGTGACATTGATCATACCTGTGAAACCTTACTGGGATGAGTCTCGATTTACATGATTAACCTATCAAGATCTAGGTTGAGATGTGGAAGTATTGAGGTGTGTTTGTGTCTACCCATGTTTTGGTAGAGGTGTTTTGTAGATCCCAAAATTTTGATTTGAGGGAGCCAAAGGATTTTTAGTGTGTATAACCCCGTTGTCAATAAGATGTACTAGATGGTAGAATGTGCAACAATTTTATTTTAAAAATAAATAGACGAGCTTACTTGCATGCTTGTCTATAAGTAACAACCATTTTTTGGTAGGTAAATAGCTAAGAAACTAAGTTTTTATTAAATTTAGTTCGAGAAAATAACTGTAAGTGTGTTTTTGGAGTTAGACCTTTTTGTGAAACAAAAATTTGGATCACAAGTTAACCTACAACTATTTTGGGTCACACCTTACCCTGTAACTCTGATGAAACTGGTTACAAAGGAGGCATAGTAGCCTGGACTATGTCCAAATATGTTTAGAAACCCATTTTGGAGGTTTTGTAAGATATTTTACAACATAAATCAACCTATTTAACAAGTAAAGCAATTAACATGCAAGTTTTGTGAAAGTGTATTTGAGATGTTTCAACAAACCCTAAAATAGGAAAGAGATGGTGGATGTGACCTATGAAGGTATTTTTACATACAATTTCCTATTATACCCAAAAGTATGCAAGAGGTAGCTATGCATAAATGAGCGAATAACTTCTAATGAAGGTGATGACACAAGTAATCTATAGGGAAGATATATAGAACCTCTTAAGAAAGAGGTGGTACTATTTAAAATTTGCTACTAGCTCAACTAGGATTTTGCTTCACCCTAGAATGGGCTTAGTCACAAACAGCAGTTGCACATTCACTGAATATATGAAGCCTTGTGAGTAGGGATGTCTAATCCTAACCCACCCCAACGGTATCTTAAGGGTAGGGGATTCTATAGTGATGAAGTCCAAAAAATCACTCGTGGGGGCTACTATGGTGTTTAGGGGGTAAGCCAATGAAAGGAGATGAATTCCAATGTTTTTGGTCTTGATTGGGGGTTGGTGATGAAATCCAACCTTACAAATGTAGAATAGATGTGAAGTTTGTGTGGATGCTACTTAGGAAAGCTAAAAATACTAAAAAGGAATCTAGACTAAGCAAAGATAATACCTTTTTATTTTTAATGAAATAGAATACCTTTTTGAAATGGAAAGAATGCGAGAGAAGCAATGCAAATTGCATTTTGTAAAAGAGATAATTTTATGCTAAAGAGAAACAAATAAAGTCACCTGATTTCAGTGAGCTATTCTAAGATTTTCTTAGACACAAATCTATTTACACTAGCCAAGATATGCCTGTTAAGGTTATGGCTAGATGTCTCTTAGAGCTTTATATATGAGGTAAATTAGGATTTGATCTCAACTCATGAATATTATTAGGTTAGAAGGCCTCTTCGAACCTTATGCAAGTGTTGTACTTATAATTGATGCAAGTATTCAACTAACTAACATGTATAGAAACAAAGAAAAAATATTTTGGAAGTTTGATAAAAGTTATTTGGAGTCTTTCAAAGCAAATAAAAAGGAAAAATAAATGTGACCAAATCAATTTGGAGCATTTTGTAATGCTACAAAGTAAAAGAGATGACTTTTGTAAACTTCCCAAAGAAATTTTGGGGCTTTTATAAAAGCAAGAAATGCTAAGGATTCTAAGCTAAACTTGTTGTTTTTGAACCAGACAAATAGGTTTTTTTAGAGCTTACCTATGCTCTCCAACTCCTAAAAGTGACTATGACTAGATTTTTGGGTTTGAACTATGTCTCAACTCTGGTCGTAGGTTACCCTATCACTCAAATAGTCACACCTTGCCTTACAACCCAAACAAAAGTGGGATTTTTGCCAAATTTGGGTTTGCTAACAATCTTTGTGGTACAATAGGTAGTTTATATACAGGTACCTACAAAAATAAAATATAAAATGTTACTTTTAGTAATGAAAAACTTCCTACACAACAAAAATAAAAACACAAAGTAAGATTCTTGCAAGATGGTGCAATACCAAGTTTTGCAAAACCTAAAAGTAATAAAAAGGTGATTGATTACACTTGCAGGGACATCATTGTCATCGGGCAGTTTGGCCTATGAAGGCATGGTGCAAGGGAGATAACAATATCTTATGAGGGTAAACCAGTCCCCCAAACTTATTGTTGGTCAAATATTTGCCTAATAAATAAAAACTACATTTATGCGCCCTAGATATGACCAACATTGAAATACCAGAGGAAAGAGATGTCCTCCGTGCCAATCTTCAGAGAGGGCTAGGTCCCGAACTAATTCTAAAACTGGTTGAAGACTAGAGATGCAGGAAAGAAATTGCAAATTGCAAAAAGAAATGGGAAATATCGCCACAGGCCAAAGTGCAGGTTTCGGGTCAGACTAAAAGCAGGAAAACACTCAAGCACAAAATAACATAAAATAGAAGGAAAGGCAACAAACTTGTAGTCTTGCAATAATAACTTTTAAATTAACACCTCGGTACTCACTCTTCCACTGGAAACATTTAAATACAAATATAGAATTTAAACTAGATAGCAAATAAAAAAAGCGAATGTTAAAGGAAGTGCACTACGCAAAAAGAAATTATACGCAGAATCGCTTATTAATTCAGAAGCCTCATGTCTTTCATTAATGCAGAGAACTTAGAGAGTATTCTCGCAAAGTGTCTAACCTATATTTACAATAATATTTTCTTAGTATTTATAGAGGTTTACGCCTCTTTCATTTAATACATGTGAGAAAAGACAACAACCAAAAAAAATCTCCTCGATTTCTTAGGAAATCCGTGCATTTGAGAAACAAATTCCAAAAAATCTGAAATTCGGACATAGATGTGCATGACAGGAGAAATCATTAAATTATTTAAACAACTTTGATACATTGGAAATTATGAAAACTTATTTCTCCTTGCCTTTGTCCTTGCGATTCACAAAACAGAGTTACTGAGGGCGCCCTTCATTAAATACATGAAATTCAACATTTGACCATTTTCTTATTTGTCTTAAATTCATCTTCGCCATATCAAATGCGTGCATGATTTTCATTAAGCAAGTTTACCCCATGAAAAGGTGAACGAGACGTTCGTCCCTAAGGAAGGGTGAACGGGACGTTCGCCCCTGGGATGGGCGAACACGATTCTTCATTGTTGAAAGGAAGTTCGCCCTTGGGATGGGTGAACGTCATGTTTACCCCTTGACCAGGGCGCACAATATTTTTTAGGCATGCAGGTAGCCAAGTATCCCAAGGCACGTTCACCCCAAAGAAAGGGCAAACGACATGTTCACCCCTAAGGAAAGACAAACACAATTTCATACTTAAATATTTTGCCAATACATTTTCAAAACAGGTTCACCCCAGGAAAGGGCGAATGAGGCGTTCGCCCCTCCTTAAGGGTGAATGTGAATATCCATAAATACATAAAGATTTTTCAAAGTGTCTCCGAGATTTTTATTTGTTCTTTATGGAATACAATATATCAGACTTCTACATATTGAATGGAAAGTATATTATCGCTTCTTATACAAATTAATACTCTCAAAATCCCAATGAAATACAAAATAACCAATATTTCTTAGTGACTCATGGGGTATCCAACTCGCATGGATGCAAGCGATCCTAGGCCTTTATACATTGGGTACAGAGTCTGTACAAAAGATGCAAACATATTATCTTCTGGGGGCCACCTGTGTGCGCTCTGATTCTTCTGCTTCAGCTACAACCCTAAGCACTTCAGCACGTTCAACTTCTTCTGTCGCCTTTTTTGTTGCTTCATGATCTGCTATCGCTTTTGCTTCCTATTCTATAATAACCTCTGAAATGGCCTCGTATGTGCGTACAATGTCATGCCAAGCTTCAGTGGTAAACAAGCAATGAGTACTGGAAGACTCATAAATGAAGCAAAGACTTTGTACATCTGTCAAGCTGAGGTGGTTCGAACGTTGAGACAACTCGTAAAGGGAAAGCTCCAAACATGTATATTTCTCCATCAGTGGCAAGACCTGCACTTGATAGAGGGGCTCAACCAAGGTATCAATATCTGTAGTATCTTAAATAAACGCACTCTAGAGCTCTTGCAACTGCTCCATCGGAAGAGGCTTACCCCAATCATCTAGGAAGGTGGTGAAACCCATCCAGCCAATAGTATCAAAATGAGACATCAAAATAGTATGCTCCTGCTCAATATTATTAAGGATGGCCCACCCCTCATTTACAAGGTCCATACGCTAAAAATAGCTTCGTAGAGTTACCTACGCTTGGGACCAAGCATAGTACATCTTGTTGAGAGGGCGAATATATAGAGACGTATTCAACAAATCTTGTATCTTCATAGCCATATCCATATGGGGTGACAACAACTCCTCCACTGAGTCAATTATTTGTTGCCCAAGCTGGATTTGTATCCCTACTTCTCATAAGTATTGCAACACCTTTATTGCGTGCGCAACCAACTTTGTGGAATTTTGTATAGAGCGAAGGCGAAGGTCTCTTATGCTATCATGCAAAAATCCTACAACAGGAGTGTCTTAGCTTCAAGCTGCTTTTGAGTTATTCAACATGTTGCTGAAGGTTATGCATCTCAATCCGAGCGACATCATGCTTCTTTAAGTGCACCTTGACTTGATTGCAAAAATATTCCCTTTCAATGGCTATTTTTTCTTTTGTTGCCTTGCTCTTAGCCAACACACTCTCTAGCACAAGTACCCTATCTTGCAGCTCAAAATATTTTTCTTTATAATGCTCTCCATGCAAATACAAGGAGCTCATATCTACTTGTATATTGCCCATTTTTTCAATGGGATCAATCTGCGTCAGATCTTTAATTATAGTCTCAGAAACATAGTCCTCAGGCTGCAACTTGCCTTGAGGCTTCTGAACCATTGGAGTGAATGTTGTCACATGAGCCTCCTTGGAAATTGGATCAAAGGCCACCTTATTGATCGGTCATGCTGGTGCCAACGCTTCTTTTCACCGCATAATCTTCAACCATTGAGAGGATCTCAGGTGCGCTTGATTTAATTTTTCAACATCTGGCTACGTGCGGGCCACCTGCACGTTTGAAACAGTCTGTAGATCCAAAAATGGGGTAAATGAAACAAAAATCTCTAGGCGACTAAGCCCAGTGGACACGAACAACACAAATTGAAGTGGAGGAACGGACACATGGATGGTGGAAGAGAGGGAAAGAGTGGATGAGATGGAGGATATAGATATAGCTGTGGTTACGCTAAGCCTATATGGAGCTTGCAAACTAATATCCGCAATGGTGGAAGAAATGATGATTGAGGGAAGGGGATGCGAAAAAGGATTAGTCAATGATGCATAAGAAATAAAAGAAATGGAGGGCACATAAGTGGGAATGAAAGGAGAAGCAGTGACTTCAAAAATGGAAATAGTAGAAGCAAAAGAGGGAACCATAGAAAGAGAAACGAAAGGAAGACCAAAGGACAGGAAGGTAGAAAATGGAGGGAACAAAAATGAAACTGAGGGGACCAAAGAAGAAATCACTGCATGCCCAATGAGGGAAAGGGAAGATGAAGGAAGATATGACGTACCTTGGGGCATAAGCGCCACTGGTTCTATGGATGGTGGAGGTTGTGCAACTACCTCCTTTCCCACTCTACCCCCTGCTCACCAAAATTGAGGGCTACTTCTTCATCTAGAATCTCAACATGAGAATATTTTGAAAGTTCCTCCTCCTCTTACTGTGCCATCAAAAATATTTGCATTACTGATGTAGGGTGCTCACCATTGAGGACAAGGTTCGCTGCTGGTATAGAAGAAATAGCAGAACTTGATGTAACAGGAATATAGTACTCGAAGACATGGGTGCTCTAATAGTTGAAGTAGTAGCCATGCCAGTTCGGGGCCACTTAGCTACTTTAAGAAAAAAGGGCACCATCGACCGTTTTTGTTTCTTAGGCGAGGGAAATTATTTAGGAGGGTGCTTCGGCCTTTGAGTTTGCTTTTGAAAAACATGAGAGTGTTCTTCTTATTCATCTTCATCTTCAGTGTTGTCCTCAACCATAGGACTCTCCTCCTCAGGTTCACTTTCACCACTTTCAGACTGCAAAAAACTTTGTGGCAAAATGGTGGCAAAGGCGAAAGGTTGATAAGAATCCACAAACCTATCATAAACCTGAGAGAACTGGGTATCAAGCTCCAATACATAAGTAGCATAGGGATTCCTTCAATGAATGTGCATTACCCACCAGTTCATAATTTTCTCCTCCTTCCAACGAGGGTTTGCCTCTTGGACAGTCCCAAACAGGCCTGGAGGAGGAATATGCATTTTATTCTTTCATGGATTATACTCTGCCTCCTGCTCATAATAATCATGCCATGGAAGAAGGAAGGACATTTTTTCCACATGTCAGTTCATGTCTGGCCCATCAAAATTATTTCAAAGCTTTTGAATATCCGGGCATGGGGAAAAATGAAAGGTCTTCACCTTAATAAGTGCCAAAATTTGAGTAGAGTTTCAGAAAATAAGGTATACAAAGTTTTAGAGTAGGCACTCTAGTGGAGCTCTGCTAGGGTTTGATGAGGAAAGATGCTTTGCTGGAATTTTTTTGAGACCTATCTGGTGGGCTCTGCGGGGATGGTAGCAGTTTCTGGAGGAGGTATGAACAACTGGAGGAATGTAGTGATGGCATCAGGTCCGTCACAGAGCATGCATGCTAGGGCTGGTATTTATTTTAAAAATTATTGGAAGGAACATGATTTCCCATTGCATGCCAGGAATCGCTTGTTAAAGAACAATGGATGTTTGGAACGATCTGAAGCCAGGCCGGTTCTAGTGGTTCAACTAGACTCGGTGGCAAAATATGTGGAGTATTTAACCAAACATGCACTTATTGGTAAATTTATGGGCATCCGAATTTCTCTTCCCTTTGTGGAGGCTTGGGTTAGGAAGACTTGGAACCCTGAAGGTGATGTGGAGGTGATGCTGAGTGCAAACAACTATTTTATGGTGGTTTTTTCTTGTCTTGCGGATCGTAACAAAGCATTTGAAGGAGGTCCCTATTTCTGTAACCAAGCGGGACTCTTTCTTAAACCCTAGCATGTGGGTTTCAACCCATCAGAGGAGCGACCATCATGGGTTTCGGTGTGGGTTCGGCTTCCGTGGCTCCCATTGGAATTTTGGAGAAATGACATCTTGCATATGATTGCCCTTCTACTTGGGAAGCCGGTTGGGCCGTCACGACAGACGTTGGATAAAAAGGTAATCTCTGTTGCCCGTATCCGTGTTGAAATTGATTTAAACAATCCTATTCCAGATTCTATTGAAATACAGTTCGGATCAATCAAATGGGTTCAAAAACTTGACTATGAAGCTCTTCCATTTCGTTGCCAGATTTGCCATGAATATGGCCACTTAAAAAGAAAATGCCCTAAGTTTGTCCTTCTTGTGGCTTCAAATCCTGGGCCCTCTCGAGCTGTACAAAATATGGATAAAGGAAAAGCCCTGATAAAGGAGGGGGATCAGGATAAGGAAGGATTTGTTACGGTAAAACCTCGAAACAAATGAAGAAAGGAAAAAAGAGACATTAAGGATAACAAGCCAGATGCTCAGCTCAACTGTTTTGAAATTCTAGAGAATCTTGATCAGTGCATGGAGATACCTGAAACATCGCTACCTATTATAGATATAACAGGACCAAATCAGTTGTCTCTTCATGAGGTGGAACCAAGGGAACCAGATATAGGGGGTTTAAATGAAGAACATAGGGCTTTGGTTCCAAGTATAGGTGATATGGTTGGCCCTAGCCTTGGAAGTGAAGTTATCTTAGAAAATGGCACAGATTTAGATATGCCCTCTCCTACCCAGGCACTGATGCAGTCATCCATGGACTGTAAAACTCCTACGGTGTTGGGATTGTAGCATAAAATAATTAAAAAAAATGCTTCAGATAAGAATATGAAGGTGGGTCGAAAGAAAGACCAGGATAAAATTAAGTTAATGGGGGAGACTTTGGTAGAGTCAGGTTTGGTGAGAACATTGGACTCCCATTTTTATAACCCCCAAAAATGATTATACTTTCATGGAATGTAAGGGGGTTGAACAAGCATCCCCGGACAAAAAGTTGTTCGTGATTTGATTCGTGTTCATTATTCGGATGTGGTTTTTATTCAGGAGACTAAATTAGCTATTGATAGTTTGTTCAATATTGCTCCCAAGTTGTGGAGAAAGGGGCAATGTCGGTGTATTGGTGCATGTGGATATGCTGGTGGCCTTGCTTGTTTATGGGATCCAGTTAAGATCTCTCCTCTTACCCGGATTTCCAGCAGGTGGTCTATTTCGATGATCGGACATGATAATGAATCTGGTGAGACCATCCTGCTTACAAACATGTATGCTCCTATTGATTACAATGGTAAAGTGAATTTATGGGAGCACATTGGCTTTGTGAGAAGTCTGGCTCCCCTATACCCATGGATTTTGGATGGAGACTTCAATTCTATCACTTGTCTGGAGGAAAAATGTGGTGGGATTGATCGTCTTGAGCCTTTTTCTTCTATCTTCAATGCTCATATCTGGGCCTTGAACTTGGTTGACATCAATTCGGATAATGGGATATTTACCTGGCATAATAGAAGATGTGGGGAATATTCCATTTCAGAGAGACTGGATAGGTTTCTGATCTCTAGTTTTTGGATTGGCAATAATAGAAGCGCTAGTTCTATGATTCTGGAGGGTAGAGGATCTGATCATTGGCCTATCAAACTCTCTACTCTAGAGTTAGGGCTAAAAAAGAATCCCTCATTTAAGTTTCAAATTATGTGGCTGCGAGATCCTAAGCTTCATGATTTCATGCGAGGCTGGTGGACTAATGGCAAACCTCCTCATGGCACCACTATGTACTCCTTTATGAAGCGACTTCAATTTTTTAAGCATAAATTGAAGAGATGGAATAGACTAAATTTTGGGAACCTTTCCTTGGCTAAGCTGGCAGCTCTTAGGAGGGTGGAAGAAGCCTTAAGGAAGATTAGAGATCAGGCACTCATAGAGGAGCTTCTTGTTGAGGAATCTGAGGCTGTAAAAGACCTTGCTGAATGGGAACTAAGGGAAGAAATTTTTTGAAAACAAAAAGCTCGAGTAGATTGGCTTCAAGAAGGGGATAGGAACACAGCCTTCTTTTATAACTCTGTTAAGGCTCGTCGTAATGGTAACCTGATTACCTCTCTTGTTAATTCTCAGGGTGCCCTACTTTCTTCTTTCAGGGATATTTCAGAAGAGACTAAGAGGTATTTTTCCTCTCTCTTCAAGGAGGATGCCCTCTTAGATGATGAGGAAGAAAAACTTATTCTAAACTGTATTCCCTCGATTGTTTCTAGAGAGATGAATAAGAACTTGATGGATCTAATTTCCCTTGAGGAGCTAAAAAGTGTTGTATTCAAGATAAAAAAGGGGAAAGCCCCAGGTCCGGATGGATTCCCGATTGAGTTTTATCAAGAGTTTTGGGAGTTAATCAAATTTGACCTTTTGGAAGTGGTCTGGGAGTCCCAAAAGAAAAAACAGATGCTAAGGGCCCTAAATGCTACCTTTGTGGTGCTTATTCCCAAGAAAGAGGGAGAGAATTCCCTGGATATGTTCAGGCCTATTGCTCTCTGTAATGTTGTATATAAGATCATCACAAAAATTATTGCTTGAGAGGTCGAAGATATGGTTGAGCAAAATCATCTCTGAGGAGCAAGGTGGGTTTGTTGTTGGCTGAAAAATCATGGATGGGGTTGTTATTGCTACAGAAGCTATTCACTCAATGGAAACTTCTAAGGAGAAAACTATGTTCATTAAGTCGGACATGGAAAAAACCTATGACAGAGTTAGATGGTCCTTTCTTCAAAAAGTTCTTGCTGCTTTTGGCTTTGAGGAGGAATGGATTAGATGGGTGATGAGATGTATTTCTTCTTCCTCATTCTCTGTTCTTGTTAATAACGAGATAACGAAGCTGTTTGAGGCCTCAAGGGGATTGAGGCAAGGAGATCCTCTATCTCCTTATTTGTTTATCATTATGGCAAAAGGGTTGGGCAGATTACTCAAGTCTCAGGTCAGGCATGGTCTCATTCAAGGGTGGAAGTGGGATAATAGTTTGCCACCTCTTTCCCACCTTCAATTTGTTGATGATACTACTTTGTTGGGAGTTGCCACTATAAAGGAAGCTGTAAACATTAGATAGTCTCTTGACATATATCTTGGTGCTTTTGGACAAGTGATTAATGAGGACAAGTCCTTTATTTTCTTCTTCAATACCCCCCCTCTTATTCAAGCCAGGATTGCTCGCATTCTAAGATTCCAGGTCGGGACTCCCCCCTTCATTTATCTTGGGATCTCGATTTCATCTCATCCTCTGCCTAGATCTTATTGGCAGTCTATACTTGATAAGTTTAGAAGGAAGGTAAATCATTGGACTGTCAGATGGCTTTCCTCTACAGGTAGAGTATTGCTTTTAAAATCTGTTATTCAAGCTTTACCCATTTACAGATGTTTTGTGCAAACAGCTCCTTGTTTCATCAAGGACATGGATGCTCTGTCAAGACAGTTTTTGTGGTCTGGCAAACTTGATCAATCTAAATGGAGTTTGGTTAGATGGGATTCCATTTGTAGGCCAGTTCAAGAGGGAGGCCTTGGGTTGCGACAGACAACTCTTTCTGGGTAGGCTTTGGCTGCGAAACTTTATTGGAGATGGTGTACCTCTCAAGATCAGATTTGGGCTAAAATATTATCTTATAAATACTTGAGAGGTATTTCTGAGGCAGATATCCCTAGAGCCAGTTTGGTTGGGAAAGGTTATGTTATCTGGGACACTCTGAAAAGAGGAGCTAATTTAATTAAGCAGGGTTTGTTCTGGATTTGCAATCGGGGATCAGATGTTCTTTTTTGGGAGGATTCTTGGGATGGCCACCCTCCTATCTTGACTCAATATCCTAGGTTACATTCCCTAAGCATTTGTTTCTTGGAAGCGGGATGGTCTCATGTGGAGGACTTTAAAAAAATCTAGTATTTTGGAAATATGGAGATGTACAGATGGAAAGATCCACAGGAATGGCCCCAAGGGGGATTGGCCAAGGATAGAGAGGTGCTTGCTCTTATTCTTGCAGGGAGGTACTATTCTTCATTGAGGGATAAAGACATTCTGGCTTGGAACCCTAATCCCAAGGGAACCTACTCTGTAGCCTATGGTTATCAAGTTCTTGATAAGCAAAAGTTCGGGAGTCTCCCTGTCACATGGTGGAAAAAGGTGTGGAATAGATTTGCTTGGCCGAAATGTAACTTTTTTCTCTGGCTAGTAGCTTGTAATAAATGCCTCACTTGGGATAACTTGAGGAAGAGGGGATTTCAGGGTCCCTCTTTATGTGTCCTTTGTGGTAAGAATGAGGATGACTCTTCTCATTTATTTTTCCAATGCTCCCTTGCCAGAGACATTTGGCACTATTGGTGGAGTGCCTGGAACCATCCTTGTTTTCATGTGCTCTCCCTTGTAGAGTTTTGGAGTAGTCTGGGCAGACCTCCAGCCAAGGCCCCCTTCCTCCAAGTGGCTTGGAATTTGGCCCTTCTTGCATCATCTGGCAGATTTGGCTCGAACGAAACCGGTGCATTTTTGAGGGAAGTCATTTGGCTGTTCAACAAATCTGGCAAAGGATCCTGTGTATGGTTCAAGAAACTATCCATAGTAAATGTGATGTGGACCCTCATTTGGACTCTAGGGAGGAGAAGGTACGATAGGCCCTTGGTTTGTTTGGGGTTGGTGTGAATTCTTCTAGCCCTAGTAGGATTCCTCAGCTTAGCAAGAAGGTTAGGAGAGAGGGTAGATGGAGACTGCCCCCTAGAGGAGTTTTAAAAATTAATACTGATGGGTCGTCCAGGGGCAATCCTGGACATGCTAGAATTGGTGGTGTTGGGAGAGATTCTGTTGGCGTGGTCAGTTTTTTCTTTTCCATTTATAAAGGTGTTCACTCCAACAATCTTATGGAAGCTCTGGCGATACTTGAGGCCTTGCAAAGGGGGTTTTCTCTTGGATGGTACAGGATTATTTGCAAGTCTGACTCTCAAATTTTGGTTAATATTTTAAATAGCAAAAGAGTGGAGGATGTTAATTGGCAGTTGGCCTCTATGACCATTCAAATTCTCAGAATGAGTGAAGAGTTTGAATTTATATCCTTTGTGCACATTGCAAGGGAATGGAATGGGGTTGTTGATTACCTGGCCAAAAGGGCTTCTGAGCTATTGGATACTCAAAGTATTGATAACTGGGATGGTCTCCCATCTGGGGATTCTCAACACCTACGGGAGTTGATCCATATGGATGTTCAGACTTAATGTGGTTTATTTTTTTTTGTTTTCTTTGGGAGTTGACCTTGTCTGGTGATTTAGCCTGTCCTGTTGCTTATTTGAGTCCTGGGTGGGGGCTCAGCTGTACTTTGTAATCCAAACTTTTTATCAATAAATTTTTACCCCTTTATTTAAAAAAAAAAAAGTGCCAAAATTTTTCCAAGTGGATCATATCTCCAGCATTGTGAAAACTCAATTAGTCCCAGGTCTTGAAGCGCCACCGTCAAAAGGTGATTTTTCCCAACCTGGTTCACTTCTATACTCACAAACTTAAGAGGCATAGTATAGGTTGTTTTCTTCCCTCGTCCAGATCCGTATATATCATTAATATAATCCATATGGTGCACAACTTCCATAGAAAAAATGCGCACAATGGCAAAATAAGGCAACAAAAAAGTTTTACCTGTATATCCAAAAATTCGAACAACCACACCCTGAGTGAGCAAAAATATGTCACCCTTCTTCTCTAAAACAATGACATACGTCAGGTTGCGATGCACTCGATCACAACTACCACAAAGTAACTAGATGGTTGGGCCCAAAAACCAACTATGAAAACTATATAGACTCCTTCTTAGTCAATACTTGAGTCCACTTATAAATTGGCAGAAGTTCATTCTTTTTTCCTATCTATGTAACAGTAATGAAAGAAAAACGTCACTACATCTGAAAAAAGAAAAACCATACCAGCAGTGAAGTATGCTGAAATACCCTAGTCTTTCCTTCTTGCAACCTCTGCAACTACGAATTAATTCTTCTAGAAAAAAATTTGGCCCAGTCAAAATAAATTGGATTCCCCCTGCCTCATAGCCGTAGGAGAATAAAATTCTACCTTACAAATACATTGGGCCATAGCTGCATGCCATTTGTGCACAATTTCATCCGAAGGCAACCTAGCAACCCAGGCAAGCATAGAATAAATATCCTGGCACTTGAATTTTGAAAGGCTTTTAAGAAAACTCGACAATTGCCCCATTTGCGGCTCCTTGACGTGTTGCATCTCCATAAATTGCCTCATAGCAATAGTGGAAATATAATTTTCCTCTTGCTCATCCGTATGAATTTTATTATTTACTACATAGCTCAGCGCACTCACACCACAGGAAAAAGCCTCTCGAACCTCATCTGGTGTAATCCTTAAAATAATTTCATTTCAAGAATTTCAGATAGCCCTAGTGGAGGAGGCATAAAATTGTGCAATTAATCATATGAGTTCGAGGCATGGATGCATAGACAAGCAAAGATACCATGAAAGCTATGCATGGTGAGGCGTCATGAGCCAAATATTATAGGAAAACCCTTGATTGACTGCAGCTTCAACCTCTTGCCTTAATCTATCAATTCCCTTATGTGTGATCAAACAATCACCAATTTCGGCCATTTCATCTTCATAGGGATCCAAATAAACATAATCATTCTGTCAGGCCTTTTTAGCCCTCGAACTTCTCTCTTGTCTCTTGGCTGGCTGTAATTCAACATCCTTCGATGCCTTTGTCTGTTATTTGCTATGTCTTCCCATATTGTCAGATAAAAACTGTAGCTTTTTCTACAATTCCCTGCTTAGCAGCTTTTGAAAATTCCTCTACACCTTGGAAAATAGGATACAACATAGCACAAAAAGAAAAACAAATAAGGAAAACAAGACTTGCCTTTTTTCTTTAGAATTTTATAGGATCATTACCAACTATCACAGTAATTATAGAATTAAATGTAGATGCACCTTCAAAGAGAAATATTCTTCGAAAATCCCTCACACTCCTTTCTCGAAGCACAAAAAACCTTCCCTTGGTTCAACACCAGATTATTCTTAGAAATTGTGCCCACAACGTAGCACAATATCATAGACCAATGTGCCCTGATACCAACAGCTTACTAGGAAGATCAAACCTGTCGTTAATCATCAATCATTAATTCTATTAGCTGCCTTGAAAAGCTCAATCTGAGTGCCTCCCATGTTTGAACATCATCACTTAAAGTTGGCACCGACTACTTTCGATGACCACCATGTAACCTTTGGGCGAAATTAATTGCTCCGAATGCGCTTCTTAGGAAAGCTTTGCCAACAAAAGTGTCTCTTAAAACTCCATGGCGCGCCTTCTTTAAAGCAATATTCACTATGTTTTCTTCCTTTTTGTTTTTGTGTTTTTTGCTTTTTTAGAAAAAGTGCCATGCACAATGCCCCCCTTTTTTTTCTCTTTTTTTTTTTTTGATGACGTCAAAAAGATGAATTCACCTAAAAAATGGGCGAATGTGATGTTCGCCCCTTCCAAGGGGTGTGTGTGAACCTGTGTTATCACTTTGTCGTCCTTGAATTTCATTTTTTTTCTTTCTTCTTTTTTGTTTTTTTGTTTTATTTTAAAACAACATGCATATTTACATGTGATATAACCAAGGTGCAGAGGAACTTCGCATTCTGACTTTGGAAGACCTTCAATAAAATCCATGGATATATGTTCCCACTGACGTTCAGGGATGGGTAGTGGTTGTAACAACCCTGGTGATTTGACTGTTTCACCTTTATTGCGCTGGAAAACTTCGCATTCTGCTACCCATTGTTTGACTTTGGCTTTTAATCCTTTCCAACAAAATGATTGTTTAATCCTTAAATATGTTTTCAAAAATATTGAATGTCCTGCTGATGAAGAAGCGTGCGATTCGTCGAGGATATTTGCTTTGAGTTCTGAGTTGTGTGGAATGTAAATGTGGTTCTTCTTCGGGAGGATTTTATCTTCATAAGAGAACAAAGGGTGTTTAGAGGACCCTATAGATAATTCTTGAATTATCTGAGAAGTTTCGCTATTGGACAACCATTCATCTTGTAATTGATTCACCCATTGGGAGCAAGGACCTAAAATAGCGTTAATGACTACTTCGTCTTCATATTTCCTGGATAGCGCATCGACGGCTACATTTTCCTTCCCCTTCTTGTATTCGATAACAAAATCATAACCCAATAGTTTGGTTAACCACTTATTTTGTTTCGGATAGGAAAACCTTTTCTCAAGAAAATGTTTGAGACTACTATGATCTGTTTTTATAATGAAGCGGCTATTGATTAGGTAGTGTCTCCATTTTTCTACCGCGTGAAGAATAGCCAACATTTCTTTTTCGTATGTTGATCTTCCCAAATTTTTCCCCGATAGTCTGTTTACTTTCAAATGCCAACGGATGACCGTCTTGCATTAATATAGCCCCAATTCCTGTTCCTGATGCATCACATTTGATAATAAATGGTTTGTGAAAATTGGGAGTTGCTAAAACTGGAGTTGTACACATGGCCTCCTTAAGAGCTTCGAAGGCTTGAGTGGCCTCTTCCGACCAACAAAAAGCATCCTTCTTTGTAAGTGCTGTGAGAGGTGCTGCAATCTTACCATAATTTTTTACAAACTTGCGATAGTAGCCCGTGAGACCCAAAAAACCATGAAGTTTCTTGATGGTTTTAGGTAAAGGCCACTCTTGAATTGCCTTAATTTTATTGGGGTCAACTTTGACGCCCTCGTGTGAAACTATATGACCAAGATACTCGACTTCTTGGACACCAAATGAACATTTGGAACGTTTGAAAAATAACTTTTCTCGGTGTAAAATGTGAAGGGCTTTATCCACATGATGTAAATGGTCCTTCCATGTCTTGCTATATATGAGAATGTCATAAAAAAAACTAACTCAAACTTACGGAGGAGTGGACGAAACACTTGGTTCATGAGACTTTGGAATGTGGATGGTGCATTGGTGAGACCAAAAGGCATGACCAAAAATTTGTAATGACCTTCATGAGTACGAAAAGCAGTTTTTGGAATATCTTCTTCTCTGACACGGATTTGGTGAAATCCTGAGCGAAGGTCTAATTTTGTAAAAAATTTTGCACCATGCAACTCATCTAGTAGGTCATCTATGATAGGGATAGGAAATTTGTCCTTGATAGTGAGTTTATTGAGAGAACAAAAATCAGGACACATACGCCAAGAGTTATCTTTTCGTCGAGCCAGAACTATAGGTGAGGAATAAGGGCTAGTGCTGTGACGAATGACTCCATGATCTAGTAGATCCTGAATGATCTGTTCGATTTCTATCTTTTGTGGTTGAGGATAGTGGTAAGGATGATTGTTAGGTGGGACAATCCCTGGAATCAAATGGATGGCATGGTCATGAGATAGTTTAGGTGGTAATCCTTTAGTTTCTTGGAAAACCTCTTCGTAATGTGTTATGATGTCTCGTAACTCTGGAGCAGTAATATCCGAAGTTGCTCAAGATTGTTTTTCCAAACAATTAATTTGAGCTATAAATCCATATCCACCCTTTTTTAGCATCTTATCCATACTATGAGAGCTCACCATTTGTGATGGAGGAGTAGTAATGCCTTGTAAGCGAATGACTCATCCATTTTCCTTCCATTCCACAAATAATTTTTTGAAATTGAAGCTAACCGTGTCTAATGTTTCCAACCATTCAACTCCCAAAATGACATCAGAGTTCCCTAAATTCATGACGAAAAGGGATCCAAACTAGGTATAAGTTCCCATTTTTATGGAAACTTGAGATGTTCGACCAACACATTGCGCATTCACCCCGTTGGCCACTAGAACCTAGAATTTGTCTTTGTTGGAAGAGTTAATGAATAAATTCAAAGCTTTTGCTGTTTTGATGTTGATAAAATTGTGGGTACTGCCGGAATCAATTAGCACATTCACCTTTTTCTAGTGGAGAAATCATGGTACCTTGATGGTATGGTGGGCGGTTAACCCCATGAGGGCATGCACGAAGATCGCCATTGTATCCTCTTCCTTCTCTTCTAGAGTACTTGGTAGTTCTTCTTGCATAGGTTCTTCTTGGTGGTAAGTTTCTTCCTCTTCTCCTTCATATTGATTGCATTCAATATGAAAGTTTTGTTTTTGGGCACATGCTTGTTCCCTGGGGTGATGAGTGTGACATTTATAGCAAAAGTATCTTGATGGTTGATCATTTCTACAAAAGGAATTGTTGTGATACGAAGGACGACTATAAGTTTCACGTCGTGCATACAACTGAATTCTCTTCTCAACCAGCTTGGCTATTCTTATACAATCGTTCAACGAGGTTGGATTTTGAATGTCTACCTCCACCCTAATATTTTCTTTCAATCCATTGTGAAAAGCTCCTACCACTGTGTCGGGACTGAGGTCTAAAGTATATGGTAGTAAACTGGTGAATTTCGAAAAGAACTCGCTAACCGATCCTTCTTGTTTAAGAGATAAGAGTCTTACTGTGTATGACGATGTAACTCCTTCATCAAATATTTCTAAAAAAGAGGTAGTGAATTTTTTCTAGTTAATAGTAGCTCCTTTCTCTTTCTTAAGCCATACGAACCATTGGTAGGCCTCAGTGCCTAATTTTGATGCAACGAAAGGGACTTTATCAAATTCCTTAATTTGGTATAAGTCGAGAATGCCTTCCATTTTGGCTATCCAACCACGAGGATAATGACCCTAAAAAGTGGGCATATCAATGCGTGGAAAATTATTAGGGCCTCTCGGTTGGTGATAACCCATATCCCTTTCCTGATCTTGGTTATACCGCTATCTATGATAGCGATCCCTGTAATTATCCGATAATGCAAGGACTGTTTCACCTTTATTGCACTAGAAAACTTCGCATTCTGCTACCCATTGTTTGACTTCAAATTTTAATCCTTTCCAATAAAATGATTGTTTGATCCTTAAATATGTTTTCAAAAATCTTGAATGTCCTGCTGATGGAGAAGCGTGCGATTCGTCGAGGATCTTTGCTTTGAGTTCTGAGTTGTGTGGAATGTAAATGCGGTTCTTCTTTCGGAGGATTTTATCTTCATAAGAGAACAAAGGGTGTTTAGAGGACCCTATAGATAATTCTTGAATTATCTGAGAAGTTTCACTATTGGACAACCATTCATCTTGTAATTGATTCACCCATTGGGAGCAAGGACCTGAAATAGCGTTAATGACTACTTCGTCTTCATATTTCCTGGATAGCGCATTAACGGCTACATTTTCCTTCCCCTTCTTGTATTCGATAACAAAAACATAACCCAATAGTTTGGTTAACCACTTATTTTGTTTCGGATAGGAAAACCTTTGCTCAAGAAAATGTTTGAGACTACTATGATCTATTTTTATAATGAAGCGGCTACTGATTAGGTAGTGTCTCCATTTTTCTACCGCATGAAGAATAGCCAACATTTCTTTTTCGTATGTTGATCTTCCCTAATTTTTCCCCGATATCTGTTTACTTTCAAATGCCAACGGATGACCGTCTTGCATTAATATAGCCCCAATTACTGTTCCTGATGCATCACATTCGATAATAAATGGTTTGTGAAAATTGGGAGTTGCTAAACTGGAGTTGTACACATGGCCTCCTTAAGAGCTTCGAAGGCTTGAGTGGCCTCTTCCGACCAATGAAAAGCATCCTTCTTTGTAAGTGCTGTGAGAGGTGCTGCAATCTTACCATAATTTTTTACAAACTTGCGATAGTATCCCGTGAGACCCAAAAAACCACAAAGTTTCTTGATGGTTTTAGGTAAAGGCCACTCTTGAATTGCCTTAATTTTATTGGGGTCGACTTTGACGCCCTCGTGTGAAACTATATGACCAAGATACTCGACTTCTTGGACACCAAATGAACATTTGGAATGTTTGAAAAATAACTTTTCTCGGTGTAAAATGTGAAGGGCTTTATCCACATGATGTAAATGGTCCTTCCATGTCTTGCTATATATGAGAATGTCATAAAAAAAAAAACTAAACCAAACTTACGGAGTGGACAAAACACTTGGTTCATGAGACTTTGGAATGTGGATGGTGCATTGGTGAGACCAAAAGGCATGACCAAAAATTTGTAATGACCTTCATGAGTACGAAAAGCAGTTTTTGGAATATCTTCTTCTCTGACACGGATTTGGTGAAATCCTGAGCGAAGGTCTAATTTTGTAAAAAATTTTGCACCATGCGACTCATCTAGTAGGTCATATATGACAAGGATAGGAAATTTGTCCTTGATAGTGAGTTTATTGAGAGAACAAAAATCAGGACACATACGCCAAGAGTTATCTTTTCGTCGAGCCAGAACTGTAGGTGAGGAATAAGGGCTAGTGCTATGACGAATGACTCCATGATCTAGCAGATCCTGAATGATCTATTCGATTTCTATCTTTTGTGGTTGAGGATAGCGGTAAGGATGATTGTTAGGTGGGACACTCCCTGGAATCAAATGGATGGCATGGTCATGAGATCGTTTAGGTGGTAATCCTTTAGTTTCTTGGAAAACCTCTTCGTAATGTGTTATGATGTCTCGTAACTCTGGAGCAGTAATATCCGAAGTTGCTCGAGATTGTTTTTCCAAACAATTAATTTGAGCTATAAATCCATATCCACCATTTTTTAGCATCTTCTCCATACTATGAGAGCTCACCATTTGTGATGGAGGAGTAGTAATGCCTTGTAAGCGAATGACTCGTCCATTTTCCTTCCATTCCACAAATAATTTTTTGAAATTGAAGCTAATCGTGTCCAATGTTTCCAACCATTCAACTCCCAAAATGACATTAGAGTTCCCTAAATTCATGACGAAAAGGGATCCAAACCAGGTATAAGTTCCCATTTTTATGGAAACTTGAGATGTTCGACCAACACATTGCGCGTTCACCCCATTGGCCACTAGAACCTGGAATTTGTCTTTGTTGGAAGAGTTAATGAATAAATTCAAAGCTTTTGCTATTTTGATGTCGATAAAATTGTGGGTATTGCTAGAATCAATTAGCACATTCACCTTTTTTTTGCGGAGAAATCCTGGTACCTTGATGGTATGGTGGGTGGTTAACCCCATGAGGGCATGCACGGAGATCACCATTGTATCCTCTTCCTTCTCTTCTAGAGTAATTGGTAGTTCTTCTTGCATAGGTTCTTCTTGGTGGTAAGTTTCTTCCTCTTCTCCTTCATATTGATTGCATTCAATATGAAAGTTTTGTTTTTGGGCACATGCTTGTTCCTTGGGGTGATGAGTGTGACATTTATAGCAAAAGTATCTTGATGGTTGATCATTTCTACAAAAGGAATTTTTGCGATATGAAGGACGACTATAAGTTTCACACCGTGCATACAACTGAATTCTCTTCTCAGCCAGCTTGGCTATTCTTATACAATCGTTCAACGAGGTTGGATTTTGAATGTCTACCTCCACCCTAATATTTTCTTTCAATCCATTGCAAAAAGCTCCTACCACTGTGTTGGGACTGAGGTCTAAAGTATATGGTAGTAAATTGGTGAATTTCGAAACGAACTTGCTAACCGATCCTTCTTGTTTAAGAGATAACAGTCTTACTGTGTATGACGATGTAACTCCTTCATCAAATCTTTCTAAAAAAGAGGTAGTGAATTTTTTCCAGTTAATAGTAGCTCCTTTCTCTCGCTTAAACCATACGAACCATTGGTAGGCCTCGATGCCTAATTTTGATGCAACGAAAGGGACTTTATCAAATTCCTTAATTTGGTATAAGTCGAGAATGCCTTCCATTTTGGCTATCCAACCACGAGGATCATGACCATAAAAAGTGGGCATATCAATGCGTGGAAAATTATTAGGGCCTCTCGGTTGGTGATAACCCATATCCCTTTCTTGATCTTGGTTATACCGCTGTCTATGATAGAGATCCCTGTAATTATCCGAATTGCCTCTTTGCTGTTCCCAATTGTCATCCTGATCGTCATTTTCTTCATTCCTTTGGGCATGGAAGTGATTTTGGGGATTAGTATTGGGATTAAGCTGGTTTTGTGCGCTCACTAGGGTTTTTAGGTTGACAATAATTTCATGCATACCATCTATTAAGAGTCACAAAGTTTCATCCGTGGAAATGGCCGAGTTACTTGAGTCTCCTTGTGTAATGTTTTCATGAGTTGGGAGAGGGTTAGTAGCCATAGGGTCTACTAGTGGATGATGTGGATTATAACTACCAATTTTGAAAGGAGAAGGAGAATTTTTTGTACCTTGGCTTTGATGAGGTCTTCTTGCATTTTTATTGGGAGTCTCCGAGCTTGATAATCGACCGTCAGGTCCTTTGGTCCACTGTTTGGGCATGCACTTTCAAAAAAAAATTTGGGCTTCCCTTCTCCAATAATAATTTGATAATTGCCAAAATTTGTGTGTTCCGCTTCAACTGTCGCACCAACCGTGACGCGAAATTTAAGGTAGCACGACCCCTTGACTACACGGAATTTAATGTAACTCACCAATCACTGCTGACATGACACGACCGAACGCAGACTAACACGACAGATTGACAACGAGGACACGGATATCTAGGAGCGGACTGACACGATAGGACACGACTGATCGACAACGAACTGACTGACAGTGAGGACACGAACAGCAAGGAGCGGACTGACACGACAGGACGCAATGTCAGGACCGATAGCGAGGACACAGACAGCAAGGAGCAGACTGACACGACAAGATCGATAGCGAGGATACGTACAGGACTAGAGTGGACAAGACAAGACATGACGACAACTGGACCGAGACGAACGAACAACGAGATGCGACGATAGTATGGATGGACAACAGGATGTGACAGCAGCCGAACCAAAATGGACGGACAACAGGACACGACGATAGACCGAAATGGATGGACAACGAACGGACAACGGGACACGATGATAGAGGCTACGCACGGAAGACTCCCGACGTGTGACCGAAGTCACAACGTAGACAGGGGGAGTAAAGTGTTTTAAACCTTTTGAAACTCTGGATACAGCGAATGTGGGATAAACCGTAAACTGACGCATGAAAACAATTTAATTTTTCTGACGTCAGTGCTGTAAATTAACTAAAAACCTTAGTGTTGCCTTTAATTAAATAAAATTGCAATTTTTTTATTGGTTGACGGCGACGAAAGGAAGAGCAGGGTTGTTTTCGTTGGATTACTGAGCGATTTGAAGGGATCTATTTTCGCTGGATGCAGTGTTATTGCTGCGGTGGAACGCGACTGTCGGTGGACGCCTCAAACGTGCAAAGTTGTGCCCTACTCCTGCATGCAGTATGGTGACCCCGACTGCGTTGGAGATGGAAACAATCACAAGAACGCCCCAAATGGAGATGATGCTTGCAGAGTGCGAAAGGAAGCCTACGGTTTCTTTAGGATCGAAGGATATTGATACCACTTGCACAGGAACTTCTACAGTTCCTCTAATTATATTTCTAGTCAATAATAAAATTTGATCAGACGTATAAACAAACCAAATACTGATAAGCGAAATAACCCAAAGGAAAACTTTAGATAAATGCAATCGCCACTTAAGGTGGGCTCTCCCTCGCCGTAAAGGCTCGATGCGAATACGCAGATAAAAAATAATGATAGATGATAAGCTAATCTAATTAATGAAACACTACACTAATAAATATGAATTTTATGCACTTGGAGAACCTATCCGACTGCTAGGTTTGGTATGTAGCACAAGGAATCGGGTATACTAAAATGGGTGATGAGGCTCTCCAAAAGAGAAATAATAGTCGTTTGATCAGTATTTTTTGTGGGTATAGCTTCTGCCCATCTGGTGAAGTAATCTATTGCAGTCAGAATATACTTATGCTCTAAAGAGGAGTGCGGATCAATAACACCTATAAAATCAAGACCCCACTATTGAAAGGGTGCTCTACCTAAATCAGATGCAATGGCGATGCTCCTTTTCTCATTCGTCCCACATATCTTTGAAAACTGTCACACTGCTAACTTATCTTGTGCGAATCAAAAAATAGAGTAGGCCAATAATAATCTGCCCGAATAATTTTCAAAGCCATAGGTATACCGACATAGTGCCCTCCTGACAACCCGAAATGGAACTCCTCCAAATTTTTGATTTTTCAAAATATTTCACATATCTAAGGAGTATGCCATCAATGTTCTTATAATATAGACCATTGGGTAATGTCACATACCTGAGTGCCTGCAATCTGAACCTTCGGTGTTGAGAGGGGTTAAAGCAGCTAGGACACCTTCCAAAAGTAAAATACTCAAGGAGTTCCTCGATCCATTCTTTGTCGCCTGCTGCATTATTCGCACAAATTCCATATTCAAGATTTGTCTAAACAATCGTGCTTTTGGCCAACTCTTGATATAGAGTGCACCCATGAACCAACTTTGTTGGATTTATCTCTACATGATACTCCTGGATATTTGAAACCCATCTGGCTCTCTTATCACCCAACTCTCCTTGAATTATAAAATTTGGAACATCAAGGTGAATGACGTAAACCATAGTTCTACTCTGAGAAATGAAGTGGTGAAACTTCTTCAAGGCTTTCATAACTACATAAAACTGCTTCTCAATAAAATTGTACTTCTCCTAATGCGGTGCAATAACCTGACTTAGAAAAGTGATAGGCTTTTCTTTACCATCATCTTGTTTTTGTGTGAGCATGACAACATAGCTCTCCTGCTCACTTACTGCATATAGTATAAAATCTTTGAAGTAGTCAGGATTGATCAATACTGGCACCTGAGTTATCCTCTCTTTGATTTATTGAAAAGCTCGCTTCCTGGCCTCCATCCATTTAAAATCAATATTATTTTTCAAGAGCTCTGTCATTGGTTTTATGACTTGGGTAAAATCAACAATAAAATTGCGAATGAAGTTTATTTGTCCGAATAAGGACTGCAAATATTTCTTATTCGTAGGTAGAAAAAAATTCATTAGTGCTTCAGCTCGCACGGGATCTATGGCCAATCCTTCCCGTGAGATCACATGGCCTAGTAGCTTCCCTTCCTTGACTGCAAAAATTAACTTCTTTGGATTTATGAAAATCCTGAATTCTCGACACTTCTCAAATATTTTCCTTAAATGAGAAACATGATCTGTTATGCAATGTGAAAACACTGTCATATCATCAAGATAAATTAAAATTATTTTATTTAGCAACTCACCGATGGTGACACCCATGGCTCTCTGAAAATTTGCACCAGTATTTGAAATCCTGAAAGGCATCTGCTGATAAGCGAATGTACCCCACTTAGTTGTAAATGTCGTCTTGTATTGATCCTCATTCTTAACCCAAATTTGATTGTACCTAGAGAAGCCATCTAACAAGGAAAATATCTAAGCACCAGCCACAACATGAAGAATATTATCTATCTGGGGAAGAGGATAATGATCCTTACATGATGCCTGATTTAAATTTTGAAAGTCAACACATAGACATATATCTCCATTCTTATTTCTTACAGGATCTAGGCTTGCTACCTAGGTGGAATGTTTAATAGGATAAATTATCTTTGCTTCAAGCATCTTTAATAATTCTGCTTTCATGAGGGCTTCGATCTTGGGATTGACAGGACGTTGCTTCTACCAAAAAGGCTTCACCCCTTCTTGCAACTCGATGGTGTGCTGGATCACATTTTTATCGTACCCTTTCAAGTCTTGATAACTCCATGCTACAATATCTGGGTATTCATAGTATAAAATTTTGATGCCCTCAATTTCGTTCGATTCACAATCGGTACCAACCTTAATGACCTTTCGTAGATCCAACTACAATTCTCTATATTCCTTGGCATCCACCTTAATTCTATGTTTATCAACTCTATAAATTTGATCAAATAGGATTTCTAGCGAAATCAAACCTCTGGGAATATGATTATTTCTCAACTGGATCATCTCTTATTTTTCTTCTTCCACAAGAACTTTACTTTCTGTGTTGGCAACCTCTTTGAGGAGAAAATTCACTATTTGCTCATCATTATCGAACACCTACCAATAGATGCCATTATCTGGAAAGGAAGATATGTATATTACCCTCACTATCTTGGGTTTTCAGACCACTTGCTCGACATGAGAATAATTAGCACCCAGGGAAGCTAAAATGTCAGCATGTCTATTTTGCTCCCTAGGAATTGCTTGAATATTCAAAGCTTTAAATACTTCAAAAAGATCCCATACCCTGTTGAGATATACCTTCAAGTAATTTTGCTTAGACACACATTTGTTTGTAACTTGATTGACTATAAGCTTGAAATAGTCAAAAATCTACAACTGCTCAATTCCCAATTTCTCGATCTTTTTCAAGCCAAGGCATAATGCTTCATATTCAACGATATTATTTGTACAGCTCCAGGTGAATCTGTAGGAGTACATTTTTTGTATACCTTTAGGAGAAACCAATACCACACCTACCCCTACACCATTCTTACATCAAGCACCATAAAATAACAGCTTTCATAACTAATGTGAACCAGGTTCTGAGGGCTTAAGGGCTTGTTCTTGAGGCTTTTCTACCTTTTGGATGGAATAACAACCAATTTTCATTATTATCACAACGTTAAAGTCTATCAATAAAAACTCATTGTCTAGGCGAAGCTCCTCAGGTACTTATTCAATCGGACCAACTTCTTTCAATTCTTCGGTCATCATATTTACCGTGTCTGGGGCTTGTTCTGCCTCCTCTATCTTCTCAATATGAAAAGGGGAAGTTTTCTCATTATGAATGCAAATTTTACTACCTTTGAACGAAATATCCAAATGTGAATAATCTAAGGAAAAATAACCTCCCAGCTTAGCTGTAAATTCCCTTGAAAGGCACATGCTAAAATAAGGTTCTAAATCAACAACCACAACCTCCTGAATTATAGTGATCTATGGCATGCTATGAGGCACAATTGAAATATCTTTGATTACTCCAACTATTTTAACTGGGGTACCATCCAATTGTAACACTCTTGGACTGCTCCTTGTATACTCCATTCCCATCACTTTGCATACCACCTTGGGCATAACAATAGTGGCAGCACTAGAGTCTATCATGCAATTATGCACAATCCACCCTTCAATTATCAAAGATAAATAAAATAGAGGAGGATGATTTTTACCTGTCACTGAAGTGGGGAGTGCTTGAGCCAAGACTGTTTGCAAACAATATTTCTTTACTCTTCATGGATTCTTGCAACAAATCAATCTGCCCTGGCAGCTGCAATGCATCATATAAGCTAATCCTAGCTGGGATTTTCTTCATTTCCTCCATGATACTGTAACTATGAGTAGGTGGAACCTTTTATTCTAAGACCGCTCATACTTATCTCAATACTGTTGTGTAGATTCTACTCTTTGCCTTTTAGTCAACAAAGGATATTTGAGTTTTTCCTTAGCTTGCTCTTTCGTTTTACCAGAGGTTGGAGCAGTGGCCATGTGTTGCGAAGTTGAAGGCTGAGCTTGCGCTTTACCTTGTGCTTGCCCAGGTAGTGAATCTTTTGACTTGAAAACCTCAGGGGTTGTCATATTGGACGTTCGCTTTTCTTCTGGAGCTTTTGGAACCATGGGTACTTTCAATGGCTACAATTTTGTGGGATCCATGGTCACTGGCCTCTTTCCAAACTTGGTAAGAATTAAAACCTCCTCGAGAGACGACACCATACAATTATGTTCCGCTTCTCGAATCATGTTAACTTGCCCAATAAAAGAACTTTCTGCCAGTGGCTGAACATAGTTCATATGGATCATACATGTTTCTTCACTATGAGGATCATTACAAGTAGAACACCAATATGTCCTTTCGGACGCATTAATCTCATAATTTTCTTGCATCATATTATTCTTCTTAGGTCCCCTGCTGGTGGATGCTTGCTCTCGGGTGATCAGCGGAGTCTGTAACCTTCTCGATCAAAACTCAGCTTCAACTTGCTTCTTCCTCATAGTTGTCAACCCATTGGATATCATCCTCAAAGCCACATTATTAGATTTTACTTCTTGTAAAAAAACTGTGAGGGGATCCATACTAGATGATGGAATGGGTATGGGTGATGGCAAGGGTGCTTGTAGTGTGGGCAAAGGTAAAGGGGTTGGAAGTACTGAGAATTTTGGAAAATGGATGAAGGCTATGATGATACCGTTGGAGCAAACAAATATGGAAAGCTTATAGTAGATGACTGCAGGGCAAGGATAGGAGCTCCTTGAGGGAAGCCTGAACTCCATGAGTGAACATGATACATCGACGACATGGGCTGCAAAAATACGTTGGAATAAAAATATTATGGTAGGTCCAGAAGAATAGACATTGTCGCCTTCAGAGGAATCCTTCGTACAACAATCAAATCTAATTCGGCTTTTTGAGATTGTGTATAGAGATCCGGTAATGTGGTCACATTATCCTGGTGCACTGCCATACCAATATCAGTACTGAGCACACGAAGATAATAAAACGCCGCTTGCTCATGGATCGGCCGTAAACCATCTGGAACCTGCCACCAGCTTTGCACAAATTACACATTGAAATCTACAAGCTCCTCTTAAGGATGTCTTTGAATCAAAGTGAATTGATGTAGTAGCGAATATGGATCAACTTGCTCATGAAAGTTTTTAATTAGTAATTTTGCCAATTGATCCCATGAAGTAATTGTGCCAGGTTGCAAAGATCGATACCAATAGAGCAATTTTCTTCTTAATGACAAAACTAAAAGCTTTATCATCACATCTTCATCAGTTATATCATGAATAGTTGCAAGAGATACTAAATCTTGGATATGCTCATACAAAGTCTTTCCAGTACCATTGTATGTTGGCAGAGCCTTAAGAGCAGCTTGAGGTACTGGGTTCTGCGCTTGCAAATTCAGCGCACCTGAGTTATTCTAAGCTGGAAACTATCTAGGAAGCTGTTGTTGATGTGGTGGGGGATTATGAGCCATATGCACCAGAATATGAGGAACAAGTCATGAAGTGTTAGTGGCTGTAGTAGATGAATGCTAGGGAAAACTAGTGGTGGTACTTACAGGACTTACGGGAGCAAAAAACACATCAGCTAATTGGGAAGATGAAATAGTTGGTATGGATGGAATATAAGGAAGTGAGGACATTCTTTAAAAAGTGGTTACTTGAGGATGCTCTCCTAGCCTTTGGATGTCTAATTCGTAAAAAAATTGATTATCAGGATTCTTGGCTTTTGATATTGTATTCATGAGAGACAACTTTCATCGCTCTCCTACCTACGAATTTTTGGGTAACAATTGAGTCGTCAGATGTTCTATTCTCAGGCAGGAAGGTGAACATCGAACCTAGCGATGCTAAAGGTGGAACCTTGAAAAATTCCCACTAGGCATGCCAAAAAATGTTGGTCAAATATCTACCTAATCAATAAACACTACGTTTATGCGCCCTAGATATGACCAACATTGAAATGCTGGAGGAAAGATATATCCTCTCGTGCCAATCTCTAAAGAGGGTTGGTTCTCGAACTAATTCTAAAACTAGTTGAAGACTAGAGATGCAGGAAAGAAATTGTAAATTGCAGAAAGAAATGGGAAATATGGCCACAAGCCAAAGTGCAGGTTTTGGGTTAGACTAAAAGTAGGAAAACACTCAAGCACAAAACAACATCAAATAGAAGAAAAGGCAGCAGAATAAACTTGCAATCTTGCAATAATAACTTTTAAATTAACACATTGGTACTTGAAGAACACAAGCTTATACTGAGAGGGGGGGTGAACAGTATAAGACCACTTTTTACTTTTTCCTTCAATAGATTTCAAATCAATATTATGCAGTGAATAGATAACAAGTATCAAAAGTAGAAATCAAAGCAATGCACAAAATACCATCCACAAAAGAGACACAACAATTTACGTGGTTCACCCAATGCGGGCTACTCCACGGATAAAATTTTTCACTAAATTTTATCACCTCAAATTCCGGGAAACCTTTCCCGATTACAAAGTTTATGGGCACCAACCCAAAGGAGATACCTTCCCCTAGCTCTGCTCTTTAATTGGTGATCCTCTAGAAGACCTCTGCCTCTCTTTGCCCTTAGCAAGTGGAACTCTATCCATAGAAGACACTTGTCTTCCCTGCTCTGGCTGGAGACCTCTGTCCTCAACTCTTTCACCTCCAAAGCTGGTCCTCTTATCTGCACCAAACACAGTCCTTCGGTCTGGCACTAATGTCCTCAAAATTTGCACCTCTGCGCAATTACAACACTCGATCAAACATCCACTTATGCACCTCTGCGCAAACACAGCAGCACTGTCTTCGCACACTCTGCTCCTCGACGATCGAACTTCTCCCCGCACTCTGCTTCTGCGAAAGTCACACTTCGAACGCACACTTCGATCGATGCTAAATCTCTCCAAACAACCCTCCTTTTATAGTAATACTTTTAAGATCAAAACTTTGATCTTAGTCGGGTGTTATGCAAATGCAAACCCTAACTCCATCGGCTGCATGCCCTAATCTTCGTCGGCTCAAAGTTAACTCTGTCGGCTTCAACCGCCTCTACAACTCTCCTGTAGCTTCTACCATGAAACTACAACATGTCACGATATCGTGACACTTTTGTCTTTGCTGACGTCATCTTCACTCCTGTCATGAAATCGTGACACTTTAGTCTTCATGGCCTTCTTCTCTACTTTTGTCATGAAATCATGACACTCCTACCTTTGCTGACGTCATCTTCACTTATGTCACGAAATCGCGACCCTTCTGTCTTCATGGCCTTCTTCTAGGCTTGCACTAGCGAAAATGAACATGTCATGAAATCGTGACACTTTCACTGCCTTAAGCTTTTCTCTGCCTTACCTGGAACATGTTAAATCGTGATGCCTTTTGCTTCCGTACACTCTTCTCTGCAGACACTAGTGAAACTGGAACATGTCACGAAATCATGATGCCTTTCGCTTTCGTACACTCTTCTCTGCAGACACTAGCGAAACTGGAACATGTCACGAAATCGCGATGCTTTCGCCTTCGAGCTCTTCCTTCTTCAATTCATCATGAAATCATGATGCTTCTTCTGTTGAAGACTTGCTTACTATTTCTATCATGAAATCATGACACTTTCTCCAACTCAATGCTGCCATCTCAACCTGTCACGAAATCGTGACACTTTCTGCATTCGCAAGCTTTCTCTTCAACTTGTCGCAAAATCGCGACACTTTCTGCATCCGTACAACTTCTTTGTAGCCTGTCACAAAATCGTGACGCTTCTCATTTCAGACTCTTCCCTTTGCTGCATGTCACAAAATCATGACAGTCCTCACTTAGTCTTTTGCAGCATGTCGCAAAATCGCGACGCTTCTTAAATCACCTTCTGTAGCATGTCGCGAAATCGTGACACTTTTCCTCCTTAGCGCTTTTCTTTTCTTTGGGTCATGAAAACCCGACATGTCATGAAATCGTGACACTTTCCACCTTGCTTTCTTTCTCTGCCAACATGTCGTGAAATCATGACAGTTTTGCCAGCTTCTTCTCTCTCTTCCAACATGTCGCGAAATCGCGACAGTTTTGCCAGCTTCTTCTTTCTCTTTCAACATGTCGCGAAATCGTGACACTTTTTCAAAAAGCTTTCTCTCTCCTACCTAAGTCGCGAAAATGCGACATGTCGCGATATCGTGACACTTTTTCAAAAAGCTTTCTCTCTCCTACCTGAGTCGTGAAACTGCGACATGTCGCGATATCGCGACATTTTTCCAACTTATTGATTTCGAACCTATCAAGCCGAACCTTCATCAAAAACACATTATTTTACATCAAATCAAATTCTTTCAAAAGCTCTTTGACATCAATGACAACTTATTCACTTGAGCAAATGCAAAGTACTCAAAGTACCCAAAATTGCCAACAATCTCCCCCTTTGTCATTGATGGCAACCCTTTACTAAAAACACGTCTTAAGAGCCAAAACTGAAACCAACCGAGATAACAGCTGAGAAACTGCGCCCATAACTGAGACTCTGCCTTTGAAGTTTTTGCTCCCCCTGACTTGAAGCTTTCCTCTTCAGATTGAAGCTCTCCCCCTTACTCATATCTCTCCCCTCCTCTCTCCCCCTTTGTCATCAATGGCAAAGGGTCACCTTTGGGGCTCGGGACTAAGAATGAGCCTCTTAGCTTAGTCCCTCCCCCACCTCCTGATGAGGTGATTTAAAATAGGGGTGGGAGTAAAACTCCCATTAGGCACTCATCATCATCAGTGTCTACAATTTCCTTGCCAAGTCTTCTCTTGAATTCTTTTTCCCGCATTCCTATTTTTGTCACTGTTCTTGTTCTTGTTCTCATTCTTGTTCTTATCCATGCCTTGATCCACGGACCTGTTCATACCACTTTTCCTGTTCTTGTACCTTGGCAGTTCAGCTCTGCACTGTCTAGCTGTGTGACCTGCATTGTTGCATTTATAACAAGTAACAAAGTTATTTCTTTTAGGCATACTGGTTCTTTGAATCTATCTGTTCTGACTAAATCTGTTCCTGTTATTTGTCTTGCAGTAAACTGCCTTGTGCCCAAACTATTGACAAGAGTAACAATACCCTTGAAAGAAACTAAAACTTCTGAAATTGTTGTTTACCCTCTTCATTTGATCTATGCACTGTGAAGCCATGTGACCAAACCTTTGACACGCAAAACATCTATCGTGAAATATTCTTCTGTTTGACCTCTTGGGTCCCGAATACTTCTTCTTCGCATTCAGAATTTTGTTTTCTGTTTCTGTGCATTTATCACTCATGGACTCTTTCTCTAAGATACTCTCTTCATCAAAACTCTCTTCTTTTTGAAATCTTTTACTAGATTCCCCAACCTGTTCCTTGTGTGGTTTAACAAAACCAAGACCTGTTTTATCTGTTGTCTTTCTTTGACCTTTGATAAGAGATTTAACCTTTTTGGAGCTTTCTTGAAACCTGTACAACTTATCCTTGTACTCTTTATTTTCCTCTTTCAAGGAAGCCATTTTCTGTTCTAATTCACTATACTCAAGCACCTTAGATTCTAACTCATTCTTGAGTTCTTGTGTCTTAGCCATAGAGACGTCAAGACTTTCTATAAGTTCATCTCTCTCCATACAACATTCATCTAACTTATCCTTGAGTCTAGCATTCTTCTTTCTTTCCTTTTTCAAAACACTAAGAGCATTAGTAAGTTCACTTTCAAGATCCTCTATTTGATTGCATTTTGAATCATCAAGGCCTTTTTCAGATTTCTTATCACTAGAGGTGCCACCCTTTTCAAAAACCATACATGCATCTTCCTTATCATTTTTTGAAACATCCTCATACATACTAGCAACCAATTCATTATTTGTGCAATCATCCTCAAGGTGCCCAAAATTTCCACATCTAAAACATTTCATGATAATGAATTTATGTTTCGGTTCTTCCTCCTTTTCTGAAATGAACAACATCTCATTTTCATCATCACTAGAAGAACTTTCACTATCACTGCTAGAACACTTACTTGCTTTGTCTAGGTAGAAGCTCTTCTTGTGCTTGTGAGAATGCCTCTTTCCTTGATTGTTGTGATCATCTTTGTTCTTTCTGTAATACCTGTGTTTTTCAGAATCCTTGCTCTTAACATCCTGTTTCTCTTCATCACTTTCATTCTTTGAAATAGTACAGTCAGTAGCATAATGACCAAACTTTCCGCAATTAAAACATCTTATATTTTTCATGCTTTTGCTCTTCCTAGAGAACTTGCCTTTCTTGCTGTAGTATGCTTCTTCATCACTAGAAGACTCATCACTTTCTTGAATCTGTTTGCCCTTTGATTTCTTGGTAGCTTTGAAGGCTGCCTCTTTCTTGACATCAACTTTCACTTGAGTTCTCAGCTCAAATGCTGCAAGTATACTATGGAGCTCATCCTTTTTCAATTTATCTAAATCTTTAGCTTCCTCAATGGCAGAAATATTTTCACTAAATCTATTAGGAAGAGATCTTAAAATCTTATCACACACATCATTTTCAGCAAGTTCAAGACCTAGGTCTTTCATGGAGTTAACAACCTCATCCATACGAAGCATGTAGTCACTAATATTTTCATCATCATTCATTTTGAGTTGTTCAAACATACCTTTAAAGTGTCTCAATTTGGCCTTTCGAACATTTGCATCACCTGTATGAACCACCTGCAATTGTTTCCACATTTCACTAGCTGTCTTGCAGTGAATAACTTTGGTGAGATCTACTTTCTGTAAGCCTTTCAGGATTGCATTCATGGCTTTTGAATTGCTGTGAAGCATGAGCCTATCTTCTTTAGTATAAGGACCATGTTCAGGAATAGTGTACTCATCTTCAATCACTTCCCATACCTCATTACCAAGTGCCATTAGATAAACCTTCATTCTTGCACTCCACAGACCGAAATCTGATCCATCAAGAATAGGTGCTGCATTGCCACTTGAATAATCCATTGTGTTCTTTGCTAGCTTTTCCTTCAAGCTGTTAAACCTTTTCGAAGGAACCCGCTCTAATACCAATTGAAGAACACAAGCTTATACTGAGAGGGGGGGTGAACAGTATAAGACCACTTTTTACTTTTTCCTTCAATTCAACTTTCAAATCAATATTATGCAAGTGAATAGATAACAAGTATCAAAAATAGAAATCAAAGCAATGCACAAAACACCATCCACAAAAGAGACACAACAATTTACGTGGTTCACCCAATGCGGGCTACTCCACGGATAAAATTTTTCACTAAATTTTATCACCTCAAATTCTGGGAAACCTTTCCCGATTACAAAGTTTATGGGCACCAACCCAAAGGAGATACCTTCCCCTAGCTCTTCTCTAACTGGTGATCCTCTAGAAGACCTCTACCTCCTTTGCCCTTAGCAAGTGGAACTCTATCCATAGAAGACACCTGTCTTCCCTGCTCTGGCTGGAGACCTCTGTCCTCAACTCTTTCACCTCCAAAGCTGGTCCTCTTATCTGCACCAAACACAGTCCTTCGGTCTGGCACTAATGTCCTCAAAATTTTCACCTCTGTGCAATTATAGCACTCGATCAAACATCCACTTATGCACCTCTGCACAAACACAACAACACTGTCTTTGCACACTCTGCTCCTCGACGATCGAACTTCTCCCCGCACTCTACTTCTGCAAAAGTCGCACTTCGAACGCACACTTCGATCGATGCAAAATCTCTCCAAACAACCCTCCTTTTATAGCAATACTTTTAAGATCAAAACTTTGATCTTAGTCGACTGTTATGCAAATGCAAACCCTAACTCCATCGGTTGCATGCCCTAATCTTCATTGGCTCAAAGTTAACTCTGTCGGCTTCAACCGCCTCTGCAACTCTCCTGTAGCTTCTACCATGAAACTACAACATGTCGCGATATCATGACACTTTTGTCTTTGCTGACGTCATCTTCACTCCTGTCATGAAATCATGACACTTTAGTCTTCATTGCCTTCTTCTCGCTTTTGTCATGAAATCATGACACTCCTACCTTTGCTGACGTCATCTTCACTTCTGTCATGAAATCGTGACCCTTCTGTCTTCATGGCCTTCTTCTAGGCTTGCACTAGCGAAAATAGAACATGTCGCAAAATCGTGACACTTTCGTCGCCTTAAGCTTTTCTCTCCTTACGCCCAACTGGAACATGTCATGAAATCATGCCTTTTACTCTTCTCTACTAAAATGGAACATGTCACGAAATCGTGATGCCTTTCACTTTCGTACACTCTTCTCTGCAGACACTAGCGAAACTGGAACATGTCACGAAATCGCGACGCTTTCGCCTTCGAGCTCTTCCTTCTTCAATTCATCGTGAAATCGTGATGCTTCTTCTGTTGAAGACTTGCTTACTATTTCTGTCATGAAATCGTGACACTTTCTCCAACTCAATGCTGCCATCTCAACCTGTCGCAAAATCGTGACACTTTCTGCATTCGCAAGCTTTCTCTTCAACCTGTCGCGAAATCGTGACACTTTCTACATCCGTACAACTTCTTTGTAGCCTGTCGCGAAATCATGACGCTTCTCATTTTAGACTCTTCCCTTTGTTGCATGTCACGAAATCGTGATAGTTCTCACTTCGAGCTTTTCAGCATGTCATGAAATCGTGACAGTCCTCACTTAGTCTTTTGCAGCATGTCACGAAATCGCGACGCTTCTTAAATCACCTTCTGTAGCATGTCGCGAAATCGTGACACTTTTCCTCCTTAGCGCTTTTCTTTTCTTCGGGTCGCGAAAACCCGACATGTCACGAAATCGTGACACTTTCCACCTTGCTTTCTTTCTCTGCCAACATGTCGCGAAATCGCGACAGTTTTGCCAGCTTCTTCTCTCTCTTCCAACATGTCGCGAAATCGCGACAGTTTTGCCAGCTTCTTCTTTCTCTTTCAACATGTCGCGAAATCGTGACACTTTTTCAAAAAGCTTTCTCTCTCCTGCCTAAGTCGCGAAAATGCGACATGTCGCGATATCGCGACACTTTTTCAAAAAGCTTTCTCTCTCCTGCCTAAGTCGCGAAACTGCGACATGTCGCGATATCGCGACATTTTTCCAACTTACTGATTTCGAACCTGTCAAGCCGAACCTTCATCAAAAACACATTATTTTACATCAAATCAAATTCTTTCAAAAGCTCTTTGACATCAATGACAACTTATTCACTTGAGCAAATGCAAAGTACTCAAAGTACCCAAAATTGCCAACAATACTCACTCTTCCACTGGCAACATTTAAATCCAAATATATAATTTAAACTAGATAGAAAATATAAAGAGCGAATGTTAAAGGAAGTGCACTACACAGAAAGAAATTATATGCATAATTGCTTATTAATTTAGAAGCCTGATGTCTTTCATTAATGCAGAGAACTTAGAGAGTAGTATCGCAAAGTGTCTAACCTCTCTTTACAACAATATTTGCTTAGTATTTATAGAGGTTTCCGCCTCTTTCATTTAATACATGTGAGAAAAGAATATTCTGGGTTCAAAGACAACAACAAAAAAAAATCTCCTCGATTTCTTGGAAAATCCATGCATTTGAGAAACAAATTCCACAAAATCTAAAATTTGGACATAGATGTGCATGACAGGAGAAATAATTAAATTCTTTAAACAACTTTGATACATTGGAAATCATGAAAACTTATTTCTCCTCGCCTTTGTCCTTATGAGTCATAAAACAAAGTTACTGAGGGTGCCCCTCATTAAATACATGCAGTTCAACATTTGACCCTTTCCTTATTCGCCTTAAATTCATCTTTGCCATATCAAACGTGTGCGCGATTTTCATTAAGCAAGTTTACCCCATGGAAAGGCAAACAGGACATTCGCCCCTAAGGAAGAGTGAACGGGACGTTCGCCCCTGGGATGGGCAAACATGATTCTTCATTTTTGAAAGGAAGTTCACCCCTGGGATGGGCGAACATCATGTTCACCCCTCGACCAGGGCGCACAACATTTTTCAGGTGTGCGGGTAGCCAAGTATCCCACTAAGGAAGGGCGAACACGATTTCATACTTAAACATTTTTCCAATACATTTTCAAAATAGGTTCGTCCCAGGAAAGGGCGAATGAGGCGTTCGCCCCTCCTTAAGGGTGAACGTGAATATCCATAAATACATAAATATTTTTTCAAAGTGTCTTCGAGATTTTTCTTTGTTCTTTCTGGAATACAATATATCAGACTTCTACATACTAAATGGAAAGTATATTATCGCTTCTTATAGAAATTAATACTCCTAAAATCCCAATGAAATACAAAATGGCCAACACTTACCTACATATATGGAGTTGTTGTTGGCTATGTAGAAAATAGTTTTTGAACCAATATCAAGAGTTGTTTGTATAGTTGTAGGGTACCTTGTGACTGAAAATAATCACACCTTACCTTGTGACCCTAGCTCATAGACCAGAAAGACCTTTGTATTTTACTTGAGTTGTATTTTTAGGATTTTGGAATGTTTTGTACTAGTTTTATGTCACATGGAGCACAAAAAGACAATAAAATATTAGTCAACTAGGTAGAAAGTTAACCAAAAATAAATAACATGGTGGGGTCCCACTAGGGATGCCAGAATGAACTAATGGAAAATCGATGCTATTTGCAATTGATGATTAAAAGGAGTACAAGAGAATCCCTTTTACAAAAATACCTTTGGAGGGCATAAAATGAGGCCTTGGGAGGTAAAAGCCCCTATTTAAGTGACAAGGTCAACAACACCCAAGGGTCTTCCAAAAGATCCTCAAAGGGGAGTGGGTTTATTGCTCGTGTGCCACTGTTGGTCAAACCTATCCTCAATACCTAGAAGACCTACAAGGGGTTAGAATGTTTGGGGGATTATATCAATAAAACCCCTCATGTTTATAGATAAAAAGATTCAAAATGAAGCTAATATATTACAAAAGCCATGAGAATGATTACAAAACCAGTTTTAGATGGTGATACTTACCTACCTAGAGTGTTTTATGTCCTTTTGGTGTCTGAAATTGGTCCTTGAAAAGGGTTGCACCTTAAGGTGCTACTATTTAGGTTGTAGGGTAACTTCAACCCTACCTGTGATATATCGATAGGATTTTGGGTGGTGCAAAGTGGTTTTTTGCTATTTTTGGAGATCCTTTCCTTGTTGGGTCACCTTAAAAACATTCAACAAAGACCAATTTGGGACACAAAAGGGTAAAAAATATGTTAAATATGGTGATTAATGAAAAAGTGGATGATGGAATGTAGTGTCGCCTAGATGGATTTTGACAGAGTCTGGGTATGCAAATGGTGGATGGATAGAAACACAGAAAATGAGCCTTTATTTATAGAATTTGGAGAGGTAAGGGAGGATTGAGGTGTCCCATGAGGTGTCTCCTGAGGTATCCCCTGATGTGGTATACCTCATAAGTGTATTTAGGTGAGAGAATACCTCATCCACCTACATGTCATAAATAAGCATGGGGGTGTGGAGTGGAGCTGGGGTTAAATCCTAACCGCAGTGGGATTAATTATGGATTAAGAGTTGACTTGGGTGAGATGGAAGATGACTTACCCTTGACCCATGTTTTGAAACATAAAATTCCTCAAATTTAATTTATGGATTTAAATGTACATAGGGATTTGAAATGGAGCAAGGGTTCACTGTGACTAGGGTTAGGTTGATCCTAGATTAGATGTTGAATTTTGGGTGAGGTGGAGGATGAATCACCATGTCTCCCATGCTTTGGGACACAAAAGTCTTCAAAATCTATTTAAGGTCCTAAATGCACATGGGGAGATGTGTGGAGCAAGGGTTAATTTTAACCCTACTTAGGTTAACCCTAGGTTATACTAAGGTCAAATGGATGAGGTGGAGCCTAGGTTAGTCAAAGAGTAGACTAGGTGAGGTGGCCAAGAATTGGATTGACCATGGGGTGGAATTTGACTATGAGGTCACTTTGACCAAGGTTAGAGATTAACCAAGGTTAGGCAAAGATGATGGTCAGATGGGGACCTAGGGTTAAGTGTATAAAAGAGTTTAAGTGGCCCAAGGGGCTTATAAATAGTGCATGCATATTGCTTTTGATAAATAAATAGTATTTTGAGGCTAATATATGCAAATTTTATGGGTTTTACAAATTGATCAACCGTGATGATAGGAGAAGTGGCAATGTGTGACTTTTGGGGTGTCTACAATAGTATAATTAAAATATAAGTGGGTAATATCTCAACGAGTAACATAAATTGCTCAATAATTAAGGAAGTTATGGCATAACAAGCATCTAAGGAAGTTGAAGTTGAAAGTAATTGATTTGGTGCTGAAATTGAATGGTAAGAGAGAGATCAAACCAGGGAAGTTGAAGACACTATGGATTGAGCTCTTCCAAGCAGTTAAGATGATGGAAAATTGAGTAGTTCGGTTGATGAAGTTAAATGGGACATTGTATTTTGAGACAATTAATGGTTTAAAGTTGAAGCCATACAAGGTGAAGGCACAAGTAAATATGATCAAATTTTAATCATTGGAGGAAGAAACTATAGGAAGACCAACAAACGTACCACAATGATATTCAACAAGTACTTAAGGGATACAGTTCTAAGAATGATGAGAACCAAGTGAGGCTTGTAATACAAGGTATAAATCAAGAAGAGGGATATGGGTCTATAATGGTTATTTGAAACAAAAGGTTCTTCATTTGCAGGTTGGATGGAAAATAATTGTGCAATCACACCCTTACCTCCTTTGCGAATCATTTTCTCCATTCTATGAGAGCTTACTATTTTGTAAGGGCCTAATTTTAATCCTTTAATAGTATATGTTTGATCTTTCTATGTGAATTTCATCCATAGGTCTTCAAAATCCCATTAGATTGTGCCAAGTGTTCGTAACCATTGTACTCCTAGGACGATATCACATCCTCCTAAGGGAAGTACATACATGCCACCTTTCATATTATAATCACCCATAGTGAGTTTAATATTTTGACACTTTCCCTTACATGCAATCCTTCCTCCATTGACAATCATGACCTTAAAGCTATTACAAGGATGCATAAAACAATTGGCTTGTTTTGCCACCCTTGGGTCAATAAAATTATGTGTGTTGTTGGAGTTCATAAGCACAATGATATTTTGTTTTTTAAAGTACCATTTGACTTTCATAGTTTGTGGGGAGGAGAAACCAGTGAGGGCATTAAAAGATATTTCTAGTGTGTCTTTTGTGTTATCCTTGAGTGTATTCGACACCACTTCCACCTCAATATTATCCTCTTATTTTGAACCATAATGATCAATCGTATCCAGAATTTATAGTTTTGGCGTAATATATTTGTGGTTGAGGATAAATTTTTCATCACAATGAAAACAAATGCCTTTTTCTCTTCTTTCCTTCATTTTCTCAGAGATGATACGTTTAATTGATAAGACTCGATTAAGTTTTGGGATGATGTAAGTATTCTGTGATTTCCCTATAGGTGGTCTTCCTAGTCAACGCTGGTTATTGAATTTATCTTTCACCATTTGGGATAGCATGATAGTCTACATCATGTTAGTGGGATTGAGAATTTGTACTTCTAATAGAATGTCTTCATTTAAGCCATCGATGAAACAACTTTGGAAGAATGAGGTATTTAGTCCTGATGTAAGATTTGCCATTTTTTTAAATTGATCTTGGTATTCTCGTACTATAGTGGTTTGGTAGATCTTGGTAAGAGCTCCCATGAAATATTTGAATTTAGTATGGCCGAATCGTACCATTAGTTTTTTTGTAAATTCTAGCCATGTAGGGGTGTCATTATTATTTTCATACCACTGGTAGCGTTGGGTGGTGGTACTTTCAAGGTGAAAGTATGCAATGCAAACCTTCTGTGCCTTAAGGACTTAGTAGAGGGAGAAGTATTTGTCAGCCCAATAGATCTAATTAGTGGGGTTGCCTCCTTCAAATTTTCAAAAATCCAATTTAGTGGTTCTATGTAAGATGGATTTTTGTGGCCCCCAAGTAGTGCTTGATGTGTTGGTCCCCCGGTAGATTGGCCAACTTGGATTAGTGCCATATTTTGTTGTACCATATTGATGGAGTGGTTATAGGCATCAATTTTTAAATCCATTTCTTGTATTTTGTTTTCATATTCCATATTTGGTATAGTATTGTTTGTAATTTCATCCTTCCATTGGTGGAACTCCTCCTTTGTTATAGTCTTATTTGTAAGCTCTTCCTTCCACTGACGAACCTCTTGCATGAAATCCTTGAGAGGGTCCTGCGATTGTGATCTCCTACCATCGGAAAAATTAGGGTTGATTTGCAATTTGTAATCTTTCTTGGTAGGAGAAATTAAGTTTTGAAACAAATTGCAAAAAATTATGTATTTTAATTATAAATTTTTGCAAAAATTAGGTAAATTTTTGCAAAAAGTGGGTTTGTCAACTTAATTGAACCTTAACGGTCAATATTTTGAAATTTGGTGCGGTAGGAAGTGATGTTAGTAGCATGGAAATAGAGTGATTTCAGCTAAGCACGAGGGGAGGTAGAGCGGAAGGCGAGGAGGGGGTAGAGTGAAAAGCAAAGGCTAAGCACAAGGGGAGGTAGAGCGAAAAGCAAGGAGGGAGCATCACGACAAGCGAGGGAGCAAAGGGGAAGTCAAGGTCATGCGCGTGTGTGACTACCAGGTGGTATTCACAACCACCTAAATGTACCTTCACACTTTTAAATGTTAACGAACCCACAATATAATCAATGTGGGATTTTGTATCCCAATTTTTTAAAACTCTTCTCATGCGATGATTTTTGGTATCAAAAAATTTAACCAGCAGTCAGAGGATTGTTTTTGAACTTTAGGTTAAAATTATAATTTTATAATTTTTCTGCTGGATTCCTGTAACTTCGTCGAAAAACGTTATTTTTCAGCGATTTGATGATTTTTTTCCATGTTTGTGCTTTGCCGTTCGATCAGATTAATCTAGGAAGTTTTGCAAGGTCCAATAACTATCGAAAGAGGCATTTTAAAGCCCAAATTATTTATACCTTATTGCCTGCAATTTGCATCGTTGTTTACTATTTTTTCATTGATGAGTTTTTGATATGCTTGAAATACGTCCAATATTCTGATTGCTTTGAAATTGGTGAGTTTTGAATGCAGATTTTAGTGGGTGGTGGATGTGTAGTTATTTTACTATGGGACAACAATAAGAATGCATAGTGATAGATTTAGTGTATAGGTGACTTACTGATGATGTAATATACAATAGAGTACGAGGTGAGCAAAAAATGATTTTGGAATGATGCAGATTACGAAGGCTCTGATACCAGATGGTAGGAACCTAGGTGACTTACTGATGATGCAATATGCAATAGAGTACGAGGTGAGCAAAAAATTATTTTGGAATGATGTAGATTATGAAGGCTCTGATACCAGATGGTAGGAACCTAGTTCCCAACAACCTGGTTCAATGAAAAACAAATGAAATGGAATTGCAAAAATAATAATATATATTGAATCACTTTTGTATTTGAATCACTATTTCACTAGAGGTAAACCTACCAATGGATTTATAAATATATCTTCTTATAATTCGATGGATGCCTATTGACACCCTCGTGAATGAATATAAATATCTATCCTAGAGTTGTGAGGTGAAAAGACACAATGGTCCATAATCATAATAAGTGAATTAATATGGATTAATGGTTAGGATTAGGATCCTAAAAAAAAGATGCTAAGAAAAAACTAGAGCAAAAATATGATAAGTTATTGGGAAAAGTGAAACCCGAAACCCCGCCCGCTCTCATGGGAGGGAAAATGAGACTCCACCAAAGAAGTAAGCATCCCAAAATTCCACCCCACCTGATGGTTTTCAAAGGAAATGAAATTTATCTAAGTGTGCTTGGGCGGTAAAATGGGACATTAGTAAAAAAAGTGAGATCGCCAAAACTCCGCCCCAAAGAATTAAAGCCCAACAAATCTGAAAGTGAAATATACCAATGGAAAATGGAGTTTCGACATTGGAAAATGAATTCCCGGTAATCTGAAAAGAAAGTCTGACAGTGAACAAAGATTTAATCCTAGGAAAAAAAGATTCTAAACCTAGAAACTATTTTTGTTACAACCTTAGAAAAATAATTACAAAAATTAATTAAAATAAAGAACCTTAGGAAAATTAAAATAATTTAATTAATATTATTATTAATGTCCTAACCTTCACCTATTTTAATTTTTTGGAGATTTTTTTCGGTGACTACATTTAATGGCAGACATGAAATTTAAATATGAACTGGGTAAAGTACATTCACACATGATGGAAGGCAGGGAAATTAATGACCAACCCATATTTTGTAGAGTCATTTAGAATTAATGTAGTGTGGTAATGGGTTTCTTGTGCATCATGCAAATTTAAATTAAACAAGGTATGATTGTTGTAGAGCTGACAAACTCACTGCAGATGAAGACATTATGAGGCATGGCCAGAGTACTTCTCATTTAATGAGTCATGGTTGCAATATGGAGGGAAAATTAATTTCAAAAGGTCGATCCTAGAAGTAGAGGGAAATTAATTAGAAAATGTAATTCTAGGTGAAGCCCAAAAATGGTATAAATAGTGGTTCACTAGCCGATTACAGAGATCGAAAACCATCTATTAGCAGCCTCCTTTTTTAGTTTTTTGGCTTTCTCTTTGTAGTCAGATGGTTTTTTGAACCAAGTTGCTATTGTGTTTGGACCATGTTCTTTGTAATCCACCAAACTGGATAAAACTAAAACTATGTGCGTAATGACTATCTTTTAATATAGAGGCTCTAGAATTTGCTGTGTTCAATCTGTGCATGCTGATGGTGGTTGTATACAATCCATTTCACGATCTGTTGTTCCTTTGAAAATTGCACCATCTTGGACCTCTAGCTGTGTGAATACTATTTAGGCTAAGATTGGTTTGAATTTAGATTAGTTTCTTTACCGGATTGGGGCTAGAGTTCAGGGAAGTATCGTTTGTTTTATTTTATTTTCTCTAACCCTTTAACCTTTAAATTTTATTTGGAAACTTGTTTAGATTAGGAGTAGATTAGTTCTCATTCGAAGAATTGAAGCTATTTTTAATAACACTCTCCACAATTTCATATAGCTTCAATAAAATCATTGCCAGTATATGTGTGGTATATTTTAATTATAATGAACGATACATAAGGAGGGCAGTGATTTGCTAATTTTCTAAGTCCACTAGGCCCTTAGCACTCCCAAAAAAATTGGATTTCATATAGTCAAGCATTTTATTTTTAAGCATTGTACCAAAAAAATTATATTTTTCAGATAGAACCAACAAAGGCCCCTTGAAGGAGCAGTTATCAAAAACCTCTGAGTCTATCTACACTAGCCAAGACCTGGCCTACCCAAACCTTGGGGGAATTTTTTTTTTTCATTAGGGAATAGATCTCTGTTCCAAGTACGTTGACATACCCTTGAAAATGTGTCATTTGCACGCTCAACATAACTAGTGCTAGAAGGAGGGCTATAGATTCTAAGACTTAAGTTTTTCTTGGAATATATAGTGTTTGCATTACAAATATTGACTGTATAAGTTAGTACCAAAGGTCCATCAATGGCAACTCTTGCTCCATGGATGGTAGGAAGTAACCCTTTGAGCATACCTGGGCCTGCACATGATATGCCTAAAGATGTTGAAATATATCTTCCCTAGTATAGACATGATGGAATGAGATTAGCTGAAGAACATATTCAGGTATACAAAGACACCCTAATCTATTTATAAATTATGCATGAAGACGCTACCTATAGAATGTTTCCATATACATTGGATGATATTGATATATCAACTTACCTCTAGGCTCTATCACTTATTGGGCTTAGTTAGAAGCAACATTTATCAACCATTTTAGAATACCTATTGATCCAACTATGATATCAGTTTGTCTCTGCCCGTAGAGAGTCTAATGAATCCTTGAGACTATTTAGTGATAGGTTCTATAAGTTATACACTATAATGGTGACACCTTACACCCTCACAGAGGAAGAAACTATCCAGATGTACTTTGGAGCCTTAGACCCATTAAATTTCATGTTTTTAAGGAGAGTTTTGTAAATTACATCCTTACCCAAAGCATATAGTGAGACAATATTATTTGAACAACAATTGTTTCCACAAGGTTTTGGTATGGTTCAATTACCATCACTTGGACTACCTAGAGACTACAATCAGATTTCACAAATAAACCATGCTCTTACACAACATCTTCCCATGCTAAACCCATTTCCAGGGGTTATGTATACCAACCAGTACCGACATTTCAATCTGGCACCCTTGAATTAGATGATACATAATGTGAGCAATCAATAAATAATCCAAACACATTTGAATAATCAGGTGACCATGAACAATATTCTCAGTCATACACTTCCATAAAATGATCAACCAAACTTATCAACACCTTTGAACACATCTACATTTGCAAATAATATTCAAAATAGGAACTTTGACTTCCAAAGGACTAACCACAAATTACATACTTACCCAAACAATGGAGGAGTCCCAAATCTTTCTAGCAATTAATCAGATGACAACCCGAGAGCTTCCATAAATTTGGATGAACTTACTAAAACTAACTATCTAGGGTTTAAACTAATTTAAATATTTTCCAAAATGAGGTGAAAATTTTGGAGTCAGTATCCACCAATTAGGATTGTAGGAATCAAGTTAATCAAAATGCAGGGACAACCTTAGTATTGGAAACATATGAATCTTCATAAGTGAAGGAAGATGAATCTAAAGAGGATATGGAAGAAGAGATGGAATCTCACCAAATGTTTCAATAAGGATAATGATTATATTCTTCAAGATAGAGAAGGGGAATCACTCACTTCTTTTGAACTTTTAAAGGAAACTTCTATCTTGCATGATGTGCAAGAAATTGAAATCCCTATTCCACATAAGGATCCTACAATGCCTCTGCAACTAGAAGTCAATGTGCCATTACTATATATAGAGATAACTCTAGAATAAAACAAGTTCGGATATGATATCATTCAAGACCTCAAGGAAACCAAGTAAAATGTTGCTTTATTTGAGATAAATTAGGTGGTTGACCAGGAAGATTTGCTGCTTAAAATATCCCTTGACCAGAAGGATGGGTTGATTGAGAAAGAATAAATTATAAAGGTTATCAATGATCAGGTGGCTATACACAAAGCAAATGTAGAATATCCACCTCCATTGTTGACTACTAGAATTATTGGTAAAATTTTACACAACTGCCTAGTGGATTCAAGTGTTTCTGGTAATGCAATACCAAATATTACTAGAAAAAGGTTAGGATTGATCCATGCTCCCCCAAGCAATAATGAGGTTACATTGGATAAGATGGAGGTAAATATGGTTGGGTTATTACATCAAAATCACATGTAATTTGTTGCTGAATTGAGGATGCAAGAATACATTGATATTCAGGTTGTGGATATCTCAGATGCCTATGAGATGCTGCTCAATCATAATTGGTCAAAAATATAAACGCAATTTTTTAGAAAGAGAGCCAATGTGGAAGAAGCTTATCACTAAGTACAAAAATGTTATAGAGGTTTTGTGCACTGAGTTAGAATGGGAATTTTACATTGTGGTGGTGGAAACTATAACTAAAGGTAATTATCCAATATCAGAGACCCCATATAGTAAACAAAAAATAATTCAAGACCAGTTGTGGACCCTTGAGTTTAATGGATCAAAGTCCAAGTATGGTAGTGATGGGATTAAATTGAGTTTGTGGGGTGAGAGAGGCAAAATGGAGGTCTTTAAGATTTCAGAACTAATGTTGTTGTGGAATGATGCACATAAAATCATGCATACCTATAATGGTAAGCATCTTTCAATTACCGTATTCATGTTTGGGATCCTGGAAAATTTGACCCCTTTGGCTAAGGACCATTTCAGATATGAGAAATCCCAAGTCCTGGCTTATAAACAACTTTGTACATAGCTTATGGTTTTCATTTTTTGATATGTTGTTTTCGCTGCATTTTATTTCTATTGTGGCTTTGAGTTTTTATGCTAGTTTTGTTTATTTATTTTTCATATCTGTCTGCTTTATGCTAGTTTTTGTATAGTTGTTGTCTTCAATTTTGGTTTATTCCATGATTTTATTTGGGTTGGTCTAAATCATACAACTATAGCCTGCTTGTGTTTTCTTTAAGTTGGAAAGTTTTTTGTGCAATTTGGGGGTGAAAAGTCTCGCACTGAACTTAATGAAGTTGAAATTAGCCTAATAAACTATTTGATATCTATTCATTGTTTGGGATAAAGCAAATGAACTTGAAGGTAGTGTGAAATGATGTTGCAACTTCACATTGAAAACACTTTAAGGAAAGTTCCAGGTTGAGAGGAATGAAACCATTATGGTTTGATATTTTTATTATAAATTCCATATAAGTGTTTACCCTCTTATTTGCCACAATGATACCCAACCTAAAAGAAAACCAAACCTAGTGCTTATGAGATTTTGGTATTAAAAAAAATATATGTCAAAAAAGAAGGAAAAGAGAAAGGGTTCATGTGCTTGGGTGATTTAGATAACCTCTATTAGGGCTATGAACGCCCGAATGATAATAGAGCAAGGTCTAGAGGGGATCAAAGATAACTCCATCAGGGCTATAGATGCGTGATTGGCAATGGAGCAATGTCTGATAAAATTAGTGACATGTTTACATGTGTGAAAAAATTCATCATAAGTAGGCCAATGTTCACTCAGGGGTAAACTAGACTAATTTCCAAACTATGGTGGTAAAATTTACCGATTCTAGAACAAAATGAACTCACTTGCACACAATTTTGCTAAGACAAAATGGAGTATTGCTTACAAGTAAAATTTCCGAACCCCAACCTTGGGTGGATACCAAATTTTTGGTTTTGTTGATTTTGAGGTTTCATTATTTTTAAAGGGGGGGTTCTTTCTATTCCCAAAATGCTTAGGAGCATTTTCCAGCAAAGTTGCCATTTGTTGTTACTTGTGCACAACACACCCTAGTATGTACTAGGGACCCACTAAATTTTTTGGTTTTAATCTCAATTTTTTTTGGTTTGAATTAGGATTTTAAAATTTTCTCGCGTCATTTTTGAAATTTGCTTGCATCAAGGTGTTAAAATTGTTTTCTTAGAGCATTTAAAAATGGATTGCATTCCAAATTTTAAATTTTGGCTCTTCAAGGACATTATTTTGGATTAATATTTTAGGAGATTGAATTTTAATTTTTTTCCCAAGGTTTTGAAGTTACATATATAATATAGGAAGACTAACAAACACACCACAATGATATTCAACAAGTACTTAAGGGATACAGTTCTAAGAATAAGGAGAACCAAGTGGGGATTGTAATACAAGGTACATATCAAGAAGAGAGATATGGGTCTATAATGGTTATTTGAAACAAAAGGAGGCAAACAAACTATTACTGAACAAAGAGAGTTGAAACCAAGACCAACTGAACAATGAAGAATACAGGTTGATGTAACTTTTTTGAATACAAAAGGAGAATAGAGACCCCAAGTTGTGATAGATGTTAGGGAAGAGTAGGATATGAGTACATTAGTGCAATTTGGTTTAATGCAGGAAATGATGCATAGGAAAGCACAAAGACTCCAAGAAGAATATGAAACTTTATGAAATTACAACACCATAATTAAGGATTAGATTGTTCAAGAATTGGATAAAAAAATGTAATGAACTAATGAAATATAAGTACAAAGGCAAGCAAAATAAAATGGTCTTGAAAAACAAAGGTTAACCAAAGAGTGGGAAGCTTATGGATTATGGAGAGATATCTATGAAGTACATTTTATCAATAAGGGGAAGAAAGATCATCTAAAACTAGTAGTTTATTCTCCATAAGTTCAAGCAATTCATTTATAGGCTAGTATGCCATTCAATTAAATACTATAAAGAGTAGCAGTTCAAGCTCTCTGTTAACAAAAAAATCGAGGAACTTGAATCAAGTGCAATCAATTTTTCAAATAGAAGTAAGGGGTGTGAGAAATAATTCAAGTTTTGAATCTGACCTTTTAAGGTTGTATAGGGAGATGCCAATTCATATTGAAGTACAAAAATATTTAGAGAAATATAAACAAATCAAAAGACTATTGGATGTAGATAAGTTATTGAGAAGATTGATGAAATTATGACCAAGACACCAAAATAGAGGAGAATCCTGTAGGTCAACAAATATCAAGAGAATAGAATAGAGATAACTTGGGTAGTTTGGGAAGATAGTTAGGTCTTCTTAGTAGTCTAAGGTTACCTGGCCAAGGGAGGAGTTTGGTTGACCTCCCTCTCAATGGCTCAAGGGGAAGAGTTTTACCTCCTATTAGCTCTAGGCTACAAGATCGACAAAATAGGCTGAAAGGACTATTTTAAGATCACAAAGAAAATAGTAAATCCTTAAGAGATCAAGAGGTTGGGCCATCAATACGACCTCATGGTTCACATGGAATATGAATAAGTCATTTGTTAGAGTTACTATGTTAGTAACTACTACTATTACCTTAGATTTACCTAGGTAGTAGGTTTACTACCCTAGGTTAGATATTCATTAATATCTTCTTGTTAGCAAATATTATAAGTTAGCATAATATATTATTATTGTTAGCTAATTAAGGGGGATATTATTTCCCACTTATATATGTCTATTCTTAGCCATAGTTCATTGTATTTATACTTTGATTAATTATGAAATTATAATTGGTTCATTACCTTCTCATATTGGTATTAGAGCCTGGGCAAGGCAAATTTGGTGACTGGATAATGGGGCACAAATCCTGAGATGGGATCCCCTATAGCACCCTACTGCTCAAAAAAGATCCTGAGGAGGATCTTGAGCAACATGCATCCCGAGGCAAGGAATATATGGCTAATAGGTACAAAAATTGAGGTGAAATATTGCTCATAATTTTTTGGGCATTTGAATCTTGCTCAGAATTTCATGCGATCTGATGGTTAGAATCCCAACGATGCAAAAAATTATATTAGTCAACGAATATCCTTTGAAGGTGCAAATAAATTGGTGTGGAATCTCATGCATCGGTTGATGACATCATGATTTGGTGGGCCTAAAATCCTACCCACTGTCTGACAATGCTTACTCTCATAGGGGATCTGACTATGATAGCTTCTGCCCTGATAGAAACCTGATGGATCCTAACAGCATGATTCACATCTGATTACATTGGATGGCGTATCTCCCTCAATTTGAGATCTAACTTTTGACATCCCCTCATGGTAGAATCTAACAACCTCTGTAGCTGTGGATTAGATAGCACACCAATCGAAGTAGGCATTGAACCCAACACCTAACATCATACATATCTGAACCTGTGGATCCCTATGGTGGTTGGTGATGTGGCAATCCAGTTGGCTGTTGACCTGGAGGGCATGACCCCTGAGGTGGACATGTGGTAAACACGTGGCACCTCCTATTGATGTGGAATCTCCTCTGATTGGTTGACATGATGATGATATGATTGGTGACATGGCAATCCAGTTGGCTGCTAACCTGGTGAGCACGAACCCTAAGGTAGACACATGGTACCCTTTAATGATGTGGCATCTTCTTTGATTGGTTGATGTGGTGGTGGCACAAAGTTTAAGGTCCACGTGGTGAGCTTCGATTCATCCTTTGCATGTATATGTGGTACGTGTGCATTCGTTGGCATTATCGATAAAAGTGTTGTCTTCTTCGCCTAATTTCCTACAGGCAATCAAAATTCAAAGGGTGGCAAATTGGTTTTATTTTGCTAAAAAATCTTCAACGGGACAAATGTGGGACTAAAAGTCCCACATTTTTATTTTCTTCTTGCTGATCGACGAGAAAGGAAGTAAAATGGAAATTTTCTCCCTTTCCTCTCGTCCAGCCCACTAGCTAGACTGGTCGGGTGCTCGCATCCAGGGTGCTACAACTCGCTAGACCACGGGTCGAACCCTACCCTCGCCACAAATCAATATTTTAGATAAAAATAAAATAAGGGCGACGATTTTTGAGAGGTAATTTTTTTTTATTTGCAAATATTTAATTATTATTTTTTAATTATTTATCGAATATTTTATTATTATTTTTTAGGCAAAAACCCCTTGTGGGGCCGCCTTGGTCTGAGAGACCACGAACAGGGGGTTCTACACCATCAAAGTCACCCGAGAGTCACACCCGACCCTACCCGCACCAACATTATCAATTGGATTTTGGATACCCAATTCAACTTTTTGGTAGGGTGGATATTTGAACCTGGGACCTCTCTTAGAGGATTTCCCTCTCCTCTCCAACTCACCTACAACACCTGGGTAAATAATTTAATTAGAATAATTAATTTATTAAAGCTTCTATTGAATTATTTTTTTACTCTAATTGATTGATTTGTTTTTTGCAAATAATCAAATTGAGAAACCTATTTTTGCAAAATTCAAAACAAAATAATGCATTTGTTTTCTCAAATTTTGGGATGTAACAAAAAAAACAATTGCACATTTTTTTACAAATTAGGGGGATCTAAAATTTCTAAACCTTGTTAATATTGCAAACAAAAGGGGGGACAAAATCAAGAATTGTGATTCTTTTTTACAAAATTGTAACACAAGGGGGGAAATGTGAATATCAAAATTTTTGCAAACACAAAAATAAAAAATTTGTTGCAAAAATTATTGTAATAAAGGTGCATTTTAGATTGCATTCGACACCTTTTTTTGGCATTATAAAAATAGGTGCATTTTCGGTCAAATACGACACCTATGTGTTAAAAATTTATGGGCACTTTTGATGGTTTATTGCATTTAAATTCCTGTTTTTGCAATTACATCTTAAGTTAAAATCAAAAGCACTTAAGACCCCAAATTTTACACCCATTTGTGCAATTTATTGCATAGGTAGAGCCAATTTTTATTTTGATATTCACTCCATAAAATACCCAAAATTCACTCTTCTTGTTTGGCTTAAATTCCTCAAACTGATCATCCTTATTCAGAAGGGTTTTTAGGCAGGTGCCATTAAATATCAATTTGAGTGAATTTACCTTTTAGTACTCTTTTGGGTATATCGAAAGGGAGACCATTTTGGTCAGATAAGGAACCTTCAAAGTAGCAATTTTTTGCACTAAGGGGGGATAATTCCTTTCTACATCAAAATATTTTTTGCAAAAATACAAGCGAAAAATAAAACATTGTTAAGGCAATCAGAAAGGAAGAAGTCATCAAATTGTACCTTTTCTTTTAGGCTTCATAACAAATTTTTTTTGCTTGAAGTACTTGCAATAAGGGATATTTTTTGGTGAACTTTTTGATAATTTGCCTAAGAGGCAAGTTTTGAACAAGAATCTTTTGCATGAAAGGGTGAAAATTTCAGAAATTACCTAAGGGGGATAGATTTGTAAACCTCGAAAGCACCATTATAAACCTCTTTTTAGGCTTCATAACAACAAATATTTTTCTTGAAGTACTTGTAATAAAGGGGGGATTTTTTGGTGAAATTTTTGAAATTTGCCTAGGAGGCAATCTTTGTAAAAACCTTTAAAGGTTTCATAAGTTGCAATTTTTTGCACTTAGGGGGGGATAAAAATTTCTTTCCTACCTCACAGAATATTTTGCAACAAAGGGAAAAGAATTTTAAGGGTGCATTTTCGGCAACAATCGACACCTTAGTCAAACTTCTTGCAAAATTCCTTCAAAAAATATTTTACAACAAAAGGGGAAGACTAGTAAGGGTGCATTTTCGGCAACGATCGACACCTTAGTTAAAATTATTGCAAAATTCCTTCAAAGAATATTTTGCAACAAAGGGGGAAGACTTGTAAGGGTGCATTTTCAACAGTGACCGACACCTTAGTCAAAATTCTTGCAAAATTCCATCAAAGAATATTTTGCAAAAAGGGGGGGAAGACTTGTAAGGGTGCATTTTCGATAGCAATCGACACCTTAGTCAAAATTCTTGCAAAATTACATCAAAGAATATTTTGCAAAAATGGGGGGAATACTTGTAAGGGTGCATTTTCGGTAGTTATTGACACCTTAGTCAAACTTCTTGCAAACTTCTATTGTAAATAGTGCATTTTTGGTAAGAGATCGACACCTTAAAAATAGGAAGATCAAAGAAGAAAAATACCCCAAAACCAAATGATGATGTTGAAAAATAAGTTAAAGGTCCTTAATTTCCCTTAGGGATGGAAGGAATGGATTTTATGAGGATGACACATTTCTCACACTACGCAGTGGTGTAAAATCCATTCTCAAATATTCTGAGTCTTGTGAAGATCTTCAGAACAATGGTGCTCTAATCCCTATTGGTGTTGTAAGGGAAATATACATGTCATTTGTTTCACTTGACATTGCTCAACATAAAAATAAAAGGTAAATAAGTGAGGAATTAGAGGTAATGCTCCTAATGGTCGATGCTTGTTGTGACACAAGTGACCTTAAACCCATGGTGGTGAATGCTTGTTGTGACACAAGTGACCTTAAGCCCATGGTGGTGAATGCTTGTTGTGACACAAGTGACCTTAAGCCCATGGTGGTGAATTCTTGTTGTGACACAAGTGACCTTAAGCCCATGATGGCCAATGCTTGTTGTGATACAAGCGACCTCTTACCTTCAATGGTAGATATCAGTTGTAGCACAGGTGATCTCGTTACAAGATAAGATTTTTCTTGTGACACCAGTGCCTTAAAAGCTAAAACTCACCAAAAATAGCTCCATAATATCATCAATAGTGACAAATACCATATTGTTAAAAGCATTGATAAAGATGAAGAACTTGGATGTTTTAAAAAACACACCAAAGGCATTGGATCCAAACTCATGAACAAAATGGGATTCAATGGAAAAGGATTAGGTAAACATGGGAAAGGCATTAAAACTCTTATAATGCTAAATGTCAAGACAAAGAATGAAGGCCTTGGCTATGATGAACAAGCAAGTACTAGTAAAACCATGTTTGTAAAACCTAAATTTCCTACAACTCCTACAAAGCATTGTTGTAGTCATTGTAGAAGAACAAGATATGTAGTAGCTAGGTGTTGGAAACTATATCCTTGTAACTCATGTGGATGTATAAATCACTCCTCTTGAAATTTTTGGTACAAAGATAAAATGGCCAATAAGATTCATATCAATTGTGGATGGATAGATCTCATACAATAGACCAAGATGAAATAAATGTTGTATGGCTTCTACAAGAAAGGTAAAACCTATGGTAGACCCAGTGGCAGATCCAATGACAAATCAAGTGGCAGTCCTAGAGGTAATGATCTAGAGACAGACCTAAAGGTAGACCCAGTGACAAATATCCAAAGGTAGACCTACAGGAATATCCAGAGGTAGATTCATAGAAAAATCTAGAGATAGACCTAGAGGTACTCATCCAGAGGTACACTTACACCCAAAGCTAGAGCCCAAACCAACATCTTTCATTTTTCTCCTTCACTGTATTGGGGGAGTTATATACATTATAAAAATAATGTAATAAGGGGGGATGTTAGAGTTACTATGTTAGTAACTACTACTATTATCTTATTTGGTAATATGTAGATTTACCCAGGTAGTAGGTTTACTATCCTAGGTTAGATATTTGTTAATATCTTCTTGTTAATGAATATTATTAGTTAGCACAATATCTTATTATTGTTAGCTAATTAAGAGGGATATTATTTCCTACTTATATATGGTTATTCTTAGCCATAGTTAATTGTATTTATACTTTGATTAATTATGAAATTATAGTTGGGTCATTACCTTCTCACATCATTATGGACCATCGTGGAACAAAACAAATCTCAGATAGCCAAGAGTTGAAAGAATGTAATTTCAAATTAGGGATATTTGGTCAAGAATAAGAGGAAGAAACATGGAATGGATTTTGGAAGAAGGATATTCTAAAACATAAGAGAACTACCAAGGAGGGATCAAGTCTTAATCCTAATCCTGATTAGGCAAACACGAAGTATTGCATCTAGACGAGTACCTGACTTCTGCTAGGACATCAACAAGATGACATAAGACCATCAAGATGTCAACATGATGGCATAAGACCATTAGGACATTGATAGGATGGTAGGAGACCACTAGGATATTGATAGGATGGCAAGATATTGTGAGGATATCGGTAGGATAGAAGGAGACCATCAGGATGTCAATTGTGACAAGAAGTCATCCGAAAGCTAATATAATGACAAATAATAATTGGTAGATAGTTGTTGGGCATAAAATTAACATCAAGTTTTACTTTACACTATGACTGTATATCTTCTAATTTTCTGTCTATGCATGCACCCAATAGTCACAACTTGACACTCAGTATTGGATGGACCAAATGTTAATTCAACCCAACCTCCAGTGTAGGCTGGTTCCTTGTCAACTTAGCAAAGTGTTGACACAATTAAAGTTCACTTAGGGTTTGAAGAAAAGGGTTAGAAAAGGTTTAGGGTTAGAGAGATTTTAAAAAAGTGGTCGGATAGGCTAACAACATAGGTAACTACAACAAAAGGCTCCCACAAACTATTTCCAGTGTCCTATTATTCAAAATTAGTAGCACCCAAAACCATGAAATATTCATATATTTAAGTACAAAACAGAGATATGTTGCAGAAAGCAATTCCAATATCCAATCTACTGATAATCCAATTTAGCAGAATTGACCAATAATTAGATTTAGCAGAAATAAACTCCCTATCAACACAGATCTAACTATGAATAAATTTCAATTACTTTCACAACTATTAATATAATAAACTGGAATGAACTAACTACTAGAGTATTGATAGAAATGCAATTCACAGCTTTGAACCTCTTGCATAAAAGATAGCGAAGATAACATGCTCTCGAGTCAAAAATCAGAGTAATGCTCCTTCCATTAGTTTGCAAAGAATATTTACAGTAGGGCAAGCAAACTTACTAGAGCTGATCCTTAAAAATGAGGGTTCAACCTCCATTTATAGTTTTACAAAATGAAAGATATTAAGGAGACATTACAAATATTACAATTTTACAGCTTAGTAGAGAGCTTTGTTGGTACTATCTCATTGGTTGGTGAAGTCTTGGAAATCCACTGTGAGTGATTCACCATGGCAGTTTGACTCTGTAAATTGCTGGTTCGTTGATGGCAATTGGAGTTCAGACTATTGGAAATTGCATCTGGTCAATTCATCATTATTTAAAACCTTGCTCTATCGCAGATCTACAACCACTCTAGTTCTTGATCTTGAAAACTCTTGATGCTTCACCTTCCTACATTCAAAATAAATGTTCTTGAATCTGGAAATATTCCATCTTTATACACAACAACAATGTCAAAAAAATCTATGTCATTGGTCTTCTTCATGGATGGCTACGATTAAATATTTAGAAATACTCTGCAAATGGTGGGGAAAGAAAAAAATACCATTTCACACTTTTTAAATGCTAACGTCATCTTTAGAAGTTTTGATTATGCAAAATCGTATTCTGACATGAAAAGCACTGAGGTGCAAGCGGAATGAAGTCCGCTATCAATCCGCTACTTAGCCTTCTTTCTCTCTTCTATGGCATAAAATAAATTGCAATATGCACAAAAATATGCTGACATCATATTTTGACTTAGTTGGACTACAAAATCACCAATCCGCACTGGAAGTAGTGTAAATGGACTTTGTATCCATTCCGCAATATTTATAATGTTTTTGGCCTTCATGTCGCCGTTCCGCACTAGAATACTCTTGGAACTCAGTGGAATCAAGCTTGTCAACACTTAGTCGCTAGAGCATGCAAAAATAAACAACGGTCACCATTCCACACTTTTTATCGTGCTGACATTATCTTTGCTCAAATTTTTTATGGAATCGAGCCTCTCCTAGAATTTGCTACCAAATACACTATGCACCAAGTAGAATAAAACTTTGCTTCAAAAAAGACTAATTGTTGAGCGGATTGGAGAATTCATACTGCGGATCCACTCCAAAATACTCTATGTCCTCAACAAAATAGATATTTCATGCCTTAGAATAAAATTTTAAATATTTTCTAAGGATGTGGTCATTTTGGGCCTACATTATGGCATCTCCTAGGTGGATTTGCTTGCAAAGCCATCAAACTCAGGGTCTTACCCATTGGGCATCAGGAGTCAAATAATGCGTATCTCCAAAAGAATGCTTCAAAGAATAATTTCCATATGAACACTACCCTTTTAAAACTTTATGAACATCCTAGAGGATAAACGTTCTTATCGAGACCATACTGGAAACAAAGATATGTCTGTCACTCCTTTCAAAACTGCTCCAAGCTTAAGCAAAAACATAGTTATGCTCTCCTTATATCCTTTTCACAATAAATTATATGAATACCTTCACACAAAACTGATGTTCTCTATATCTCTCTGGACTTATGCTTTTATTATTTTCTTCTACCAATGTTAGAGTAAAAATGAATCAAACAAAATACAAAACTTCTACATGACTACAAAATATACAAAACAAAAAATGCTAAGCTTGTGTTTCTTTTGGATCTGTGGTAGCTTTTTTTGAGTCATCCTCTTCTTGTTGAGCCTCTTCTCTAGCATTATCTTCTTGCTCTTGCTCAACTTATTCCTTAGGTGAAGTTTACTCTTTATTTTCCTCCTCTGTATTATTACTGTTAGCCGAGTCTAGGGCACACAAGTGATAATATCTTGTACTTACGTAGATTATGTTATGATTGGAAAAATCAAGTATAGGCTAATCAAAAAAGGCTGCTATGAAACCTGTAACATCACCATCATGTGCATTATGCATTTCTGATCCTAACTGCAAATCACTTTGTGGATCACCCAAGAATATGTATCTCTCGGGTGCATACATCATAATGTGTGATTAGTAAATGTTAGCTGGTGCTGATTTGGTGTCCTCATGAAGTACAATCTCATCATCTGTATGTGCAACCCCATCTACTGGATCAACCTATGAATTTTCCACACCTACCTCATGTGAATTTTTTGATTTTGGCTTTACCCCAATATTTGTCCTTTCCTTTTGACTTCTTTTGGGAAAATTTTCTACTGCCATAAGTGGGGCCAATCTTGGAAACTTGATTTCTTTGAGAATTAATGAGAACAAAACTATTGATAGAATAGTTTCACCAACGAAATGCCCAAAAAAAAGAATGTTTATTATACTTTGCAGTGAAAAGGTATTTCAGAGAGCGAAATAGCCATTTCAAGTAAAAAGCATTTTGGGGAACGAAAAAGTATTTTACTTGAATTGCACCTGAAATTACACCCATCAGATATTTAGAAAATTTTAAAAAAATTGTTCAATGTGGGAAAAAAATCAAGAAGCATTTGCAAGTTTTACTGGAAAATTTCAAACAAAGTTTACAAAAAAATTTCAATGTGGTAAAAATGCCAACATTTCTGGCAGCTCGCGGGGTATTCAGCTTACCTGAATTCAATCGATCCTAGGCATTTATTCATTGGGTGCAGAGTCCCCACTATATTATCACTTGTGCGCCCTAGACTCGGCCAACATTGAAAGGCCGAGGGAAAGAGAAAATTCCTTCGGACCGATCTCCAGAGAGGGTTGGCTCCCTTACTAAATCCTACACTTTTGAAGACTAGAGTTGCGGGAAAGAAACTGGAAATAACGGAAAGAAAGGGAAATATGGCCACAGGTCGAAGGTGTAGGATTGGGGAAATATTAACAGCAAGAATTCCACTCAAGCATATAAATAGCATATAATAAAAGAGAGCAACAAAATTTACTTACAACCTTGCACAGATAACCTCCAGGATTGCATTCCAAAACTCACTTCCTCACCAACAATATTCAAACTCAGATGCAGAATTTAAATTTCAATAGCAGATAAGAAATACGAGCATAAAAGAGAAATGCATAAAATAGAAGGAAATCACACATAAAGTCACTTGCAAAATCAGAAGCCAAATATCTCTTATTTACGCAGAGAACTTGATAAGTTTTTCTGCAAAATGTCTCTCCTCCTTTACAATGGAAATTTGATTAGTATTTATAGAGGTTTTCGCCTCTTTCATTAAATACATGTGGAGGCAAGGTGTCGGCCATTCAGACACCAATAGCAACAACTCTCTCCTCGGCAACAACAATGAACCAATGAGCAAATGCCAAAGAAAATATCTACTGATTTTATCACATGGCATATCAGGCTTCAACAAAAATCATCGATCTGATTTCAATCTCTATGGTGGCGCCTTGGAAATGCATACCCACGAAGTGGTCGATGCCTCGAAAATGAACAATATTGCACTGGAATCAAGAGCGCCATACTTAAACCTGGTAGTTTTTAGCAATAATATCGCCACAGGAATTAACTTTATCAATATTAATCCTTTTTCAAAGAAGATTTGCATTGAAAACATGAAATTTCACTCGAAATGGGCCTTTATCTTCAATTCGCCAAGTTACGTCTGAAACGAGCTTTCACTTGGAATGTGCACTTAATACTTTTATCCTGTGTGAAATGAAATTTTACCCCAATATTTGTCCTTTCCTTTCGACTTCTTCTGGGAAAATCTTCTACTGCCATAAGTGGGGCCAATCTTGGAAACTTGATTTCTTTGAGAATTAATGAGAACAAAATTGTCGGTAGAATAGTTTCACCAACGAAATGCCCAAAAGAAAGAATGTTCATTACACTTTGGAGCGAAAAGGCATTTCGGAGAGCGAAATAGCCATTTCGGGCAAAAAGCATTTCGGGGAACGAAAAAGTATTTTACTTGAATTGCACCCGAAATTACACCCATCAGATATTTAGAAAATTTTCAAAAAAAATGTTCAATGTGTGAAAACACTCAAAAAGCATTTGTAAGTTTTACTGGCAAATTTCAAACAAATTTTACAACAAAATTTCAATGTGGCAAAAATGCCAACATTTCTGGCGGCTCGTGGGGTATTCAGCTCGCCTGAATTCAATCGATCCCAGGCCTTTATTCATTGGGCGCAGAGTCCCCACTATCAGCTGCATCTGATGGTCGGCTACTTGTACCAGCTTTGTCCTACTTTTTGAGATGTGCCGCTATGGATTCATACACTACAACTGCATCAGCCCATGCATCTATAGTAATCGCCTCACGAGCTTTGAGTGTACCCACAAGATATCGAAAAGTCTCAACCTTTTCTAGATCAATATATTTGGCCCTTTGGCTGAGCTCCAGTAATCCAGACTCAATGCGAATGAACTTTCTCATCAATGATAGTACATGCTCTTCAGTGATGGGCTCCTCCAAGTTATCAATATCTGAGGTATCATCCATGAAAACAACCCATAATGCATCTAGGTCTTTCTTCACCAGAATATTCCCCTGATCATCAACAAAGCTAGGGAAACCATTAGCTGCGATGGTTTCAAAGTGAACCAAGGAAATGTGCCTCTCATGCTCAAATGTCTCTTGCAGCTTACGGGCTTCTTTAAGCAGTTCCATCTTGGAGAAAAAACTATGCAAGGTGATCTTGGCACTTGCCCAATCATGGGCTATTTCACTCATTGGATGAAATCGAAGATCCATTTGAGTCATTGATTGGATCTTCGTGGCCATTTCCAACTTTGGCTCTAAATCTTGCTCTATGTTGTCCACTATAGGCCCACCATATGAAACAACTACCTGTACTTCCTGAAGGAACATGAGAACTAATGTAGCCTTGGTTGCCATCTTCCTACAATCAGTCAACAACTGACTGCGAGCTTCTTTAATCTTATCCTTGGTGAGGGTCACGGATTGCATTGCTTTTACCACCAACTGATTCTGCAAGTTCTGGAGCTGGTCCTGCAAGGCTTGGATCTTCAATTGTGCTTCTTGCTCTGCTACCTAGAATTGAGTAGCTGCCTGTTTGATCTCCATGATTTCACCCTCCAAATGCATTGCCTATTGCTGCCACTATTGAGTTTCAGACTGTGCAGTATCCAGTTTGGTATTTTGTACTTCCAAGGCCTCCTCTAGCTCCCTGATATTTGCTTCAGCTTGGATGAAACAATCCTTATAATGCTCAGCTTGTAGGTAAATTGAACTTGATGCCACTTGTATGGTGCCCATTTGCTCTGCTGGATCCATCTTTGTGAGGTCCTCGGTGACAGCTTGGTATGAATAGTCAGTGGGCACCATTTCTCCTTGAGGTTTCTGAACCTGAGGAACCATTGTCACCATGTGCATCTCCATTGTCATTGGATCAAAAGTTACTTTCTTCATTGGTTTTGCCATGGCTAGCGCATCCTTTCTCTTACGATTCTTCAACCATATTGATGAACTTTGTCATGCCCTACTGATTTTTTTTGCTATCGAGTGCTCAGGTAACAACTCCATCTCAGAAGCTAGCGGCTCCTGTACTGCAAAAATTGGGGAAGACAGGAAAAGGGCTTGTTGAGGATTTGATTCAACCACATGGATGGAAGTGGAGGGTGCTTCAACCATGCTTACTCGAAGAGGGGCTTGCGTGGTTATAGAAGTAATAGGATGAGAAGGCATGGAAGATGAAACAGAGGGTAATGGAAGGGCAAATGGATTTGGGGCGGATGCGAATGAACTGAAGGAAAGAGAAAAGGATGGAATGGGTGAAACTGGGGAAGCACTGGTGACCTGTGACTATGGGATAGAAATGGGAATGGAAGAGGTGGATGCAACAACTGGAGGTGAAGTAGACATGGGAACTGTAGATGAAAAGATAATGGTCACCAAATGCTTGTCAGAAAGAGAAGAAGAAAGAAAATGCATACCTATGGGCTCTAACATCATTTGAGCCGATGGTGAATGTTGTTGTGCCACAATATTGTCCTCTCCTTTTGATCTTGCCTTCTCCACATTCAGATCTACTGTTGTCACCATTGGGCCTGATTGTCCCAACTGAGCCAAAGAAGATATATCCGAAGAAACAATTGGCTCAATTGTTGGCGAAGGAAGCGATTTGGTGCTCAATGCAGAAAGGGCTCCACTCCTGGGTTTCTTCACTATGTTAGGGAAAGGGACTCTCATAGCTGCACTCCTCTTCTTTTGTGGGAGTTGCTCCTCTAGCGAAAATTGCTCTTCTTCTTCATCTTCAATAGTTATCCTCTCTTCTTTCGATGCCTCCTCTTGTCTCATTATATCTTCTTCTCTATCTGGACTGCTAATACTTCTAGGCACTAAATCAGCAAGGGAGAGGGGCTGGTACTTTTCATACTATTCATCATAGATCATCGAAAATGCATCATCCATAACCAATGGATAATTTACCTTGGGCTTATTTCGGTGAATCCTCATGATCCACCAGTTGGCAATCTTCTCATCAGACCAATCAGGCAATTTTACCTTCATTTGTTCAAACAGACCTAGAGGAGGAACTTGCTCTGGATGATTTATCGAATCATATTCGACCTCCATCTCATAAAAATCATGCCAAGGAGGAAGTGACATCATCTTCTCCACATGCCATTCAAGGTCATGACCTTCGGGATTATTCCTTTGTTGTACGATGTCTTCTCTAGGGCAACAATGAAAAGTCTTGGCCTTGATGTGATTGGAAAAAATACCCAAAGGATCATACTTCCATCGTTGAGGAAGCTCAACCAATCCATGGTCATAGAGCGTCTCAACAATTAATTCATTCTACCCACTCTGAGTAACCTTTATATCACCAAACTTGAAAGGCATAGCACATGTATTTTTCTTTCCCCTGCCTGACCCATAGGTATCATTTATGAAATCACTTTGTCGGGCTACTTCCAAGGCAAAAATATGTTCAGTTGTAAAATATGGCAGCAGAAAAGGTTTACCAGTAAAACCAAACATTCTAACCACCATGCCTTGTGTCAGTAAAAAGACATCACCTCTTTTCTGATCAACCACTTCTGCTTGCATGGCCCGAGGCACTCTGTTGCATACTCCATAAATTAACTCCAAGGCGGGTCCTAAAAATATCCTGTTGAAATTATAATAGGACTCCTTTGACAAACTCTGAGTCCATGAGTATACTGGCAATGCTTTTCCTGCTTCATCTGTCTTGTTTATTGCTATGAAGGCAAAATGAGAGTGCATATGATAGAAAAAATACCATGCCAAAAGGGAACAATGCCTGAAAGTAATATCTTCTCCACTTTGTACCTTTCGCAATTGTGAGTGTATCCTCCATTCCAAGAAATCTGCCCAATCGAAGAAAATCGGGTTTGGAGTTGTTGTCATGGTGGTTGGAGCATAAAACCCTACTTGTGAAATGCATTGCACCAATGATGCTTGCCACTTGTGCACTATGGAATCTGAAGATAGTCCCGTCAGCCATGCTAGCATTGAATACAAATCTGGGCTCTTGAAATTCTTTAATGGTTCTGGCAGTTTTGGCAACTCTCCAAATCATGGTGTCTTCAATAACTGGCTCTCCATGAATTGCCGCATGTGAATAGTGGATTGATACCTCTCTTCCTCTTCTTTAAAATTGAGCTTTTTAAATGTGGCATAAGATGGAGGTTGCACACCATAAGCAAATGCATCCCGTATGGAACTAGCCGAAATACTGAACAACTCTTCTCCGTGGGCATTTTGGACAGTTCTTGAACCAGTGTTATAGCATTGCATGATTGCCCAAATCAGCTCGGGACATGGGTGCACGGGTGTACACAGGTACCAGAAGAGATGAGAATGAAACGCTATAGTACGAGGACTTTCAGTAGACATCTTTTGTGCAGCAAACTCGACATCCAAACGCAATTTTTCCACTCCTTTGTTGGTGATATTGCAATCATTGATATGCACCAAGCGATCATCATAGGGTTTTAGTTCCACATCTTCATCCTCCTCTTCTCGAGATTTTTGCTGCTTCTTTTCTATTTCAGGCCTTTTTTGCACCTTCACCTTCTTGGCTTCTGTGGCTTTCTTCCCCATCTTCAACTTTCTTTGAATATGCAGCGAAGAACGACAAACCCTAGAGCAAAAGAAATTCGCAAGACTTCTATACAAGAACCCTGCAAATGCTTTGATTAAAAACAGAAGAGTTGGCCTCCTTTTATAAATTTTCATGCATATCTATTGGAAATCTTGCTAATTTTATGAGCACCGCATGCATTCCAATGAAGATTTTTTTTATTATTTTTTTACCACCTCTTCTTGAAGTGCTAGAAGTGGTTGCTTTTTTGGAAAGTGTGATGAGTGGGCGGAGTGTATGACGTGGGGCTAGAAATGGAAATATGTAGAAATTACGGGTAGTGCAGTATGGAAATGGAGGTTCATGGGGAAAAAGAAGGGCGGAAGGGTTTGAATGCATGTGGGTTTTTATTTTATTATTATTTTTTTTTTATAGAAGTGGAGAGGAGGAAAAAAGCGGAGAAAAGAAAAACAATTTCGGAATGAGGAAAGGGCTTTTTGGGGTTTGGAAAAGCTTATTTTTGGAGGAATGAAAGGTGGTTTTTTTTTTTAATGCCGAAATGGTATTTCGGGTGAAAATGGATTTGGGATCTGAAATGGGTATTTGGTGGATGTATAAGAGATTTGAAAAGGGAAATGTATTTTTTTTTTTGAAATTTTTTGGGATCGAAATAGTTTGGGCAAATAGGTTTTGGGAAAAAATTAGAAAATGGAAAAGGTTTTTTTGAAAAAGTTGGTGGGGAAAAGGTTTTTTGAGATCCGAAAAAGAGGTATTTTGGATGTGAAAGAAAAATTTGGGCGGGAAAGGGATGGAGGGAAATTTTGAAATTCGAAATTTCAAATTTTGAATTTGGGAGGAAGGAAATGGTGGTTTTTTTTTTTTTTTTTTGTAGAGAAGGTAGTGGAAAAAAGCAACGAAAAAAACAAAAAATAGGGGTTTCAAGGTAAGGGCATGGCATGAACCGAAAAGGGTAAAAAATGCAAGCCTTTTTTTTTTTTTACCTCCAGAACATTGGACCCCCAAAACACATCATCCAAGTTGATTTTTTGGTTTTCTAATTTTTCAAGAACTCCCTAGTTAAGCATAACCTTCCTAGAGTAGCACTCGGATGGGTGACCTCCTGGGAAGTCCCGGGCTCTGACCACTTTTTCAATTTTTTTTTTCTAATCAGAACCAGAAAGAAACGTAAAATGAAAATATGTACATATTTACATCCATAATCTCTATTTTCACTGATAATAGGCCTTCAAATGAAGACCATTGACTAGAATTGACAGTGCATGACCATCCATATCTTGCAAATAAAAAGAATTAATTTGATTGGCACCTGTGATCTGAAATGGACCCTCCCATATTACCTCGAACTTGTGATGTTTGTCGGGCTTTGAATTCTTTTCATTCCACTTCAATACAAGATCACCAACCTTAAAGATCCTTTCAGAAACCTTTTTACCGAACCACTTCTTCGTCATCTCAACATGCTCTATGAAGGCTTGGTACGATTTCTCCCTTTCTTCCTCCAATTGTAAAAGTTGAGCTAACCTCATGTTCATAGGGTCAGACTCATCATTCTCATCATCAATCAAATGCCTAGTTTGGAGGGCTGGTAATTCAATATGGATAGGCAAAACCACTTCTTTACCGTATACCAAGGAATAAGGGGACGTCTTGATAGATTTTTTCATCGAGATGCGATCGACCCATAATGCTTGGTTCAAAAGTAGGTGCCAGCTTCGCTTATTGTCACCAAGGGTTCTCTTCAAAATTTTGAGTAGGTTCTTGTTTGTAGACTCAGCTAGGTCGTTCCCCTATGGATAGTAATTAGATGAAGTTTTCAAATAAATTCCATACTTACCCATAAATTCATTGATTTTTGTGCCTATGAAAGGAGTTCCATTATCCGTTATGATTGCATCCGGGACACCAAAGCGAGTGATCAACCCCTCAATAAAAGTGATGATCATGGCTTGATCCACTTTCTTGGTTGGGATTGCTTCAATCCATCTAGTGAAGTAGTCAGTCTCAGTCAAGATATACTTGTGGCCAATGGACGAGTTAGGATCAATGACCCCGATAAAGTCTAGGCCCCATTGATGGAATGGTGCTTCTACTTGAATTGGGTGGAGGGGTAATGATGCATTCTTGGTCCTATCGATGTATCTTTGACACTTATCACACTTCTGACTAACTTTGAAGGCATCTGCAAAGAGAGTGGGCCAAAAGTAGCCTACTCGAATGATCTTCAACGCCATGGGTCTACCTGCATAATGACCTCCCGACAATCTAGAATGAAATTCTTGTAATATTTTCTCCTTCTCTAATTCTTTGACACACTTGAGAAGAACTCCATCAATATTCTTATGAAACAAGCCATTTGGTAGTAAGACATACTTGAGGGCTTGTAATCTAAATCTCCTTCTCTATGAGGCATTAAGATGTGAAGGACATCTCCTAGAATGAAAATATTCGATCAACTCCTCTATCCAATCTTGATCAACTGCAGAATGATTGTCAAAATTACAATTATCCACTACATCTTCATATCCACAAATTATAGATTCTGAGGTAGCACTCTTTGCAAGTTCTTGGCATAATGCTCGACCTCGAACAAGTTTGGTTGGTCGGATCTCAACATCAAATTCTTGGATCTTGGAAACCCATCCGACTCTCCTATCTCCAAGCTCTCCCTGGATGATGAAACTTCGGACATCTGGATGAACAACATAAACTATTGTTTTGCTCTATGAAATAAAGTGCCAAAACTTCTTCAGAGACTTCATTACCGCATACACCTATTTCTCAATGAAGTTATACTTCTCTTGATGTGGTTGGATGACTTGGCTTAGGAAAGCAATCGGGCATTCATTTTCATCATCTCCCTTCTGTGTAAGCACCATTGCGTAACTTTCTTGCTCACCAACAACATACAGGATAAAATCCTTGGAATAATCAGGGTTTACCAAGACTGGAGCTTGAGTGATTCTTTCTTTGATCTCCTCAAATGATTGCTTCCTCTGATCGATCCATTTAAATTCATCATTTTTCTTTAAAAGCTCTGTCATCGGCTTTACCACTTGAGCAAAATCAGCAACAAACTTTCGAACAAAATTAATTTATCCAAAAAATGATTGCAAATCCTTCTTATTGGCTGGCAATGGAAGCTTCAGAAGAGCTTGGGCTCTAGCTGGATCAATAGCTAAGCCATTTTTTGAAATGACATGTCCTAGGAGCTTTCCCTCCTTTATATAAAAAATTGACTTCTTTGGATTGATGGATATGCCAAATTCTTGGCACTTTTCAAATACTCACCTTAAATGAGATCCGTGCTCCTCCCTATTGTGAGATAAAATAATCATATCATCCAAATAAATCACAATAACATGATTTAACAACTCACCAAAGGCTACGTCCATCGCCCTTTGAAAATTTTCTCCAACGTTTGAGAGTCCAAACGACATTCGCTGATAAGAAAAGGTCCCCCATTTTGTGGTGAACGTCGTTTTATGTTGGTCCTCATCCCTGACCTAAATTTGGTTATATCTAGAGAATCCATCCAACAAAGAGAATCTCTGAGCTCCCATGACCACATGAAGAATCTGGTCAATCTAGGGTAAAGGATAATGATCCTTTAGTGATGCTTGATTCAAATTTCGAAAATCAACACATAGGCGAATATCTCCATTCTTATTTTGTACTCGGACTAAATTTGCCACCCAGTTTGAATTCTTGATTGGGTAAATGATTTTAGCATCCAACATTTTTAGCAGCTCTACCTTCATCAATACTTCAATTTTAGGATTAACCGGTCTCTGCTTTTGTCTGAAGGGTTTCACCCCATCTTGTAGCTCAATGGTATGTTGTATCACATCTTTGTTATATCCCTTCAGATCATGGTAGCTCCAAGCAACAATGTTAGGAAATTCATGACACAAGTATTTGATTTGTTCTAATTCCTTGGGAGTACAATATATCCCAATATTTATAGATTTTTGCGGACTCAACTCCAGTTTAGTGTACTCCTTCTCATCTACTTTGATCCTACGCTTCTCTGCCCTATCATTTTGATCAAAAAGGCTTTCGAGCATAATCAATCCTTTTGGGATATGATTATTCCTTAGTTGAATCAACCCTTTGGCTTCCTCCTCATCAAGCGTTCTCTCTTCCATAGTACTTGCTTCTCTTATCAAAAAATTTACAATCTGCTCGTCACTTTCGAACACTTGCCAATACATGTTCTTGTCCGGGACCGAAGGTCTGTAAACTAACCTCATGGTCTTAGGTTTCCTCACTACATGTTCAATCGGAGAGAAGTTTGCACCAAGAGATGCTAAAAGATCAGCATGCTTGTTCTGCTCCCATGAGATGGCTTGAATATTCAATATTGTGTAAGCCTCAAATAGGTCCCAAAATTTGTTGTGGTATGCCTTGAGATAATGTTGCTTGGAGATGCACTTGTTCGTTACTTGATTTACAATCAATTCAGAGTCGCCAAAAATTTGCAGCTGTTTAATTCCCAATTTTTTTGCTTTCTTCAAACCTAGGCACAACGCTTCATACTCAGCAACATTGTTAGTACAACTCTAGGTCAGCCGGTATGAATATGTTTTCTGTATGCCAGAGGGAGAAATAAGAACAATCCCTGCTCCCACACCATTTTTACATCTTGCTCCATCAAAATACATCTTCCATAATTGATCGGGCATAGAGTCTTGATCATGAGGCATCTTTACTTCAACCTCTTCGGGCTTTGTAATGGAGTAACAACCAATTTTGGTCTCCATCATAGCATTAAAATCGAGCATTGAAAACTCATCTTCTAAGCGAAGCTCATCCAGAACTTCATCCATCAAATCAGGTTCTTCCAATTCTTTAGTTACCATGTTGATAGAGTTTGTGGACTTTTCTTCTTCTTCCATCTTCTCTATATGAAAAGTAGAAGGCTTCTCATTGTAGATTCAGATTCTTTTCCCTTTGAAGGGAATATCTAGGTGAGAATAATCCAGAGATAGGTAGCCTCCCAGCTTGGCAGTGAATTCTCTTGACAAACACATACTAAAATATGGCTCCAAATTGACCACAACTACTTCCTGAATTACCATGATTTGAGGCATACTATGTAGGACAATGGGGATATCCTTGATTACACCCACTATTTTCATGGGTGTCCCATCCAACTGCAAGACACCAGGGCTACTCCTTGTATACTCCATACCCATGACTTCACAAACTGCCTTTGGCATGACAATTGTCGCAGCACCATAATCAATCATGCAATTGTGCACTATCCAACCCTCCATCCTGAGTGACAAATAGAAAGGGGGTGGTCTATTCTTTCCAGTGGCTAAAGTAGTTAATGTTTGAGAAAAAAATATTTGGGTAGGACTCTTCCCATTATCTTTCATAGACTTCAATGATTCTTGTAATAGATCGACTTGCCCAAGTAATTGTAATGCATCATAAAGACTAACCTTAGTGGGAATCTTCTTCAACTCCTCAACAATGTTGTATGCGGATGTACCAGACTCCTTATTTTCTCTAGTGGCCTCATATTTGCTTCGATATTGTTGTGTGGCTTCTACCCTCTGTATTTTAGTCAAAGATGGGTACTTGAGCTTTTCTCTGGCTTGTTCCTCTATTTCAGCTCTTGCCTACGAAGTCGAGGCTTTTTATTGTAATATTTCCTTCGCTCATGGTGGCAAAATATATTTTAATAGAACAGGTGAATCTGGCTTTGGTGTTGAAGTGGGAGCTTTCACTTGTACTTGTTTCTTCTCATTTTGCATCTTTGGGTCAATAGGTACCCTTAACGGTTCCATCTCAGCTAGATCTATTGTGACTGGCTTCTTCCCAGCTCTTGTGAGAACTGAGACTTGTTCTTCGGATGGAACCATGAAGTTGTGATCCATTTCGGTAATCATGTTAACCTGACCTCCAGAAGAGCTTGCAGCTAGTGTTTGCACGTAGTTCAAATGAACCATACAAGTCTCCTCACCGTGTGGATCATTACATGTAGAGCACCAGTATGTTCTATCTACGGGGCCAACTTCCTCATTCGTCAATACAATCGGGTTCCTCTCAGGTACCTTGCTTGTTGAAGTCGCTTGTTCCCTGGTGATTTGCGGAGGTTGAAATCTCCTAGGTTGGAAATCTCTCTCGGCTTGCTTTCTTTCAATAACTATGATTTTATTGCCCATTGCTCTTATATTTGAATTAGCAGATTTCACCTCATGTAATAGTACCATGTAAGGATCAGGATTTGAGGGTATGGGAGGTTTTGGTAAAGGTAGAGGTGTTGGTGGTGCAGGTAATGTCGAGAATGAAATGGGTGTGGGAAATTGTTGAATAGCTGGAGCAGGGAGCTGGGGAACTGGAATGGGTGTGATTTGAGGTGCACTTGAGCTCCATGATGGAACAGGATACATGGAAGGCATAGGCTATGAAAATGAACCCGAATACAAATGTTGTGGAAGATCAGGTAGGATGGGCATTATTACCTTTGGGGGAAGCCTACCTATGGCAATCAAGTCTGCTTTCGCCTTCTGTGCTTGTTCGAATAACTCTGGGAACGTAATCACGTTGGACTACTTGATAGCCAAGCCAATATCTATGTTAAAAGCTCTGAGATAATAGAATGCAACTTACTCATGGGTGGGCTGAAGACCTTTAGGAACTCTCTTCCAGCTTCTGGTGAATATGACATTGAAGTCCGCTATCTCCTCCTATGGATGCCTCTGAATCACATTAAATTGGTGCAGCAAGGAAAATGGATCAGCTTGTTCATGAAATTTCTTGATTAATAACTCCCCTAACTGATCCCATGATGTAATAGTGTTCGGTTGCAATGATCGATACCAATACAACAATTTCCCTCTCAATGACAATACCAACAATTTTATCATCACGTCTTCATCTGTTATGTCATGGATGGTCACCAAAGAAGGTACATCTTGGATATGCTCATATGTAGTTTTACCGATACCATCATAGGTCGGTAAAGCTTTCAAAGTAGCTTGAGGGACTGGATTTTGTGCTTGTAAATTCAAGGCTTCCAAACTATTCCATGCTGAGAACTGCCTTGGTGGAGGATTCTGGGCCATTTGGACTGGTGTGTGTGGTTGAGGAGGTGGAACACTAGTAGTAGTACTAGTTGGACTTGAAGGAACGAAAAACACACTAGCTATTTGTGAGGATGTTGCGGAGGATGTAAGTGGTGGGGTGACCAACCTAGGGTGTTCACCTAATTTTTGGGTGTCGAGTTCAAAAAACTCAATGGGGTTTTCAGATTTTTTGGCCTTCGATCTTGTGATCATGAAGTACAGCTCTCGCTGTCTCCATGTTCGGAGGCTTATGGGTAGTGCTGAGTCACCAAATGTTCTAATTGTACAACATGAAGGTGAACATCAAACCTCAATACTGTTGAAAGTGAAACTTTCAAGGTCCCACCGGGCATGCCAAAAACTGTTGGTCACAAATATGCCTAAGTACAAGATATTATCACTTGTGCACCCTAGACTCGACCAACATTGAAAGGCTGAGGGAAAGAGAAAATTCCTTCGGACTGATATCCATAGAGAGGGCTGGCTCCCTATTGGAGCCAATTTTGACTCAACTTTGGAACCCCCAAATTTAAATTTTTTGGTTTCAATAATGTTGGCAATTTTGGGTACTTTGGGTACATTGCCTTTGCTCAAGTGTATAAGTTGTCATTGATGTCAAGAAGCTCTTGAAGGAATTTGATTTGATGTCAAATAACTTGTTTTGATGAAGGTTACGGCATGACGATTTCAAAGGTCTTTTGTAAACCCCAAGTTGGCAGGTTTAAAGATTACAGGTGGATGCATTAGTTTAATGCATTTGGGTCCAGGAGGAAGTATTTATTTAAATAATTAAAAACCTTGTTAAGGTTCCTTTTAATTATTTTTAAATAAATATTAATTTATTGTTTGCATTGGGTTCTCCTAACCCATGGCGCAAATGTCTTAACTTTGATGGCGCTATGTTCTAAGATTGTGGGCGCTAGCCAAGACCTCCGTCGACGTGTTAAACTCCTCCGCCGACGTGTTAAACTCCTCGCCGACGTCAAGAGTTTATGGGAAATATGCATATAAATCTCCCACGATGAAGATCAAAGATTATCCCATCTGCATTTTCGAAAAGTGTTGCTCGCTGTGAATTCGCGATCTGATGTTCGATTTCTTCCTCGCTGTGATTTCGTGATCCGTTGTTCGGATATCCGCCGTTCATTTTTTGTATCCGTCGTAAGGTTTCATCGTCGTCATTCGCGTCAGAAGACAGGGAGGCCTGTTGTTTATTTTAGCCCTGGCGCAGAAGGTACAAGGGAAACAGAGTGAGGTTTAAACCTCACCGGATGCCTTTGGCGCACCGGTAGCGGCTAGGCTGTTGGCGCGCTACCCGAACGGGAGGTTTCGCGTTCGAATAACGTGAAAGGGTTTTTCTTCGTTGAAGTGGACGCAGCGGGTGGTGTTAGAGTTCGTGCGCAATTTCTCCATAGCGCGATTTTTGGTGTTGGCCAAGGTATTTTCGAAATTAATTTTTGCTAGTGTATTTTGCGGATGGAGGAAGTTTATTAGAGAGAAAAACAGCTTAGGAGTTATAAGGAGTTTGAAGCTTGCTTTATTTTGATAAAATATTCTTTTGAAGGTGTTGTTTGCATTATCTTATTGCATTCTTATGAGAGATAAAGTTTATTGTTGATAAGACTATAAGGGAGAAATAAGGTGTATAAGGGATAAATATTTCTTGTAATGTTGAGAGTGCTTTTGGTTGATTATGGAAATGAAAGCATGATGTTTTAAGGTTAGAATTGCTTCTTGTGTGAAGTTGTGAAACCTTAAGTGGGCAGCTTTGAGATTGACATTAGCTTTCATTAAATTGGTTATAATCAAGCTATTCTTTACTTGGTTAAAGTGTTGGGCTTACTTCTTTGTTGATGATTTGAAAAGTTGTTTTGTGCTATTGAGATTTGAGTTGGTGGATGCTTTTTGTTCAAACAATATTGGAGAGAAAAGGAGTTCTACTTGTTTCCTTTTCTGATGTTGATTGTGAAATGCTTCAAGGTTGTGTTTTGAGTTGAATGGTGTTGATTGAACCTTGTTTGATGAGCATTGTTGTTGAAGCCCTAATTGATGGTGAAAAGAACATGAGTATCATTGTTATGTGATTCTTTGCATAGTTGGCAATTGTTGGGGTTTCATGTTCTTGAAAGAAAGCATTCTATCCTATCCATTTCAGATATTGAGTTGAGTTTTTAGATTTGAGATTGAGATTGAGCTGAGTTGATTTGAGTTGAGTTTTGAGATTGGGAGTTGAGTATAGAACATATTGAGTCTCTAACAATTCTCTTTATGCTTCTATGAGTTTGACAAATCACATTGGGTCTCTAACAATTCACTTTGTGATTTCCTACTAAGAAAGTTTTTCTTGGTGAGCTTGCTGAGTTTTTGGACAGGTTTCGGTGGGGACTTGTGAGTTTTGGACAGGTTTCGGTGGGGACTTGTGAGCAGTTTTGGACAGGTTTCGGTGGGGACTTGTGAGCAGTTTTGGACAGGTTTCGGTGGGGACTTGTGAGCAGATTTGGACAGGTCCTAGCAGAGGACTTGTGAGCTGAGTTTGATAGTTCTATCAGAGAACTTGAGGACAGAGGTGCATTGGTTCTATGAGAAGAACCTGAGGATAGATTTGGCAAGTCTTTGAGAAGGCTTGTATGCAGAGGATTGATTTGTTCAAGAGTTGGACAGATCTGACAGATAGAGGAAGACTTGTACTAGACCGATTGACTATGTTTGGTACAGGTTGTTGAGCTACTGTGGACGTGATCATAGAAGGCAGAGGTCTCTTAGGCTAAGCATTGAGGACAGGAGGTCTTCGGTGGAAAGGAGTTCCACGTGCTGGCAAGAGGTAGAGGCAGTTGATCTTCTAGGGATCATTTCCAGAGTAGAGGGGAAGGTATCTCCTTTGAGTAGAGGCTCATAAATTTTGATTGGGGGAAGGTATCTCCTTTGAGTAGAGGCTCATAAATTCTGATTGGGGGAAGGTATCTCCTTTGGGCCGAGGCTCATAAACATTGTAATTGGGAAGGATTCCCAAAGAACTTTGAGATAACTTTTAGAGAAAAGTTTTGTGGACGTAGCCCAACCATTCGGGGTGAACCACGTTAAAATTGGTGTCACTTTGTGGATGATATTGTGCATTGCTTTGATATTGCTTTGGGTATATTGCTTTACTATTTTGAAGTATAATGGAAAAAGTAAAAAGAGGTCTTATACTGTTCACCCCCCTCTCTAGTATAAGCTTGTGTTCTTCAATTGGTATCAGAGCAGGTGCCTTCGAAAAGTTTAACAACTTGAAGGAAAAGCTAGTAAAGAACACAATGGATCATTCAAGTGGCAATGCAACACCTATTCTTGATGGGTCAGATTTTGGTCTTTGGAGTGCAAGGATGAAGGTTCATCTAATGGCACTTGGGAATGAGGTTTGGGAAGTGATTGAAGATGAGTACACTATTCCTGAACATGGTCCTAATACTAAAGAAGAAAGGCTCCTACATCACAACAATTCAAAAGCAATGAATGCAATCCTGAAAGGCTTACAGAAAGCAGATCTCACCAAAGTGATTCACTGCAAGACAACTAGTGAAATGTGGAATCAATTGAAGGTGGTTCATACAGGTGATACAAATGTCAGAAAGGCCAAGTTGAGACACTTCAAAGGTATGTTTGAACAACTCAAGATGAATGATGATGAAAATATTAGTGACTACATGCTTCGTATGGATGAGGTTGTTAACTCCATGAAAGACTTAGGTCTTGAGCTTGCTGAAAATGATGTTTGTGATAAGATTTTAAGATCTCTTCCTAATAGATTTAGTGAAAATATTTCTGCTATTGAGGAAGCTAAAGATTTGGATAAGTTGAAAAAGGATGAGCTCCATAGTATACTTGCAGCATTTGAGTTGAGAACTCAAGTGAAGGTTGATGTCAAGAAAGAGGCAACTTTCAAGGCTACCAAGAAATCCAAGGGTAAACAACTTCAAGATAGTGATGAGTCTTCTAGTGATGAAGAGGCATATTACAACAAGAAAGGCAAGTTCTCTAGAAAGCACAAAAGTATGAAAAATGTAAGATGTTTCAATTGTGGAAAGTTTGGTCATTATGCTACTGATTGTACTATTCCCAAGAATGAAAGTGATGAAGATAAACAGGATTCTAAGAGCAAGGATTCTGAAAAGCACAAGCATCACAGGAAAAACAAAGATGAGCACAACAATCAAGGAAAGAGGTATTCTCACAAGCACAAGAAGAGTTTCTACCTAGACAAAGCAAGTAAGTGTTCTAGTAGTGATAGTGAAAGTTCTTCAAGTGATGATGAAAATGAGATGTTGTTCATATCTTAAAAAGAGGAAGAACCGAAACATAGATTCATTATCATGAAATGTCTTAGATGTGGAAACTTTGGTCACCTTGAGGATGATTGCACAAATAATGATTTGGTTTCTAGTATGTATGAGGATGCTTCAGAAAACTATAAGGAAGATGCATGTATGGTTTTTGAAAAGGGTAGCACCTCTAGTGATAAGAAATCTGAAAAAGGCTTTGATGATTCAAAAAGCAAACAAATAGAGGAAGATATAGAGAAAGGTGAAGTAGATCTTAAAGGTGAACTTATTAGTGCTCTTAGTGCTTTGAAAAAGGAAAGAAAGAAGAATGCTAGACTCAAGGATAAGTTAGATGAATGTTGTATGGAGAGAGATGATCTTATAGAAAGTCTTGACTTCTCTATAGCTAAGACACAGGAACTCAAGGATGAGTTAGAGTCTAAGGTTCTTGAGTATAGTGAGTTAGAACAGAAAATGGCTTCTTTGAAAGAGGAAACTAAAGAGTACAAGGATAAGCTTTACAGGTTCCAAGATAGCTCCAAAAAGGTTAAGTCACTCATCAAAGGTCAAAGAAAGACAACGAGATAAAATAGGCCTTGGTTTTGTTAAGCCACACAAGGAACAAGTTGGAGAGTCTAGTAAGAGACTCCAAAAGGAAGAGAGTTCTGATGAGGAAAGTATTTCAGAAAAGGAGTCCTTGAATGATAGATGCACAGAAATAGAAAACAGAATTCAGAATGAGAAGAAGAAGTTTTCAGAACCTAAGAGGTCAAATAAAGGAAAGTTTCAAGGCAGATGTTTTGCTTGTCACAGGTTTGGTCACATGGCTTCACATTGCATGGCTCAAGTGAAGAAGGTAAATGACAGTTTCAGAAGTGCTAGTTACTTTCAAGGGTATTGCTACTCTTGTCAACAGTTTGGGCACAAGGCAGTTTATTGCAAGGCAAATAACAAGAACAGGTTTGGTCAGAACAGGTTTGGCCAGAACAGGTTTGGTCAAAACTGGTGGATTCAAAGATCAGGTTTACCTCAGAGAAACAACATCGTCAAGTGTTTCAAGTGCAACAATGAAGGTCACATAATCAGACAGTGTAGAGCTAAAATTCTAGAATACAAGAACAGGAACAGTGGCATGATCAGGTCCAAGGATCAAGGCATGGACAAGAACAGGGATGAGAACAAGAACAAGAACAGTGACAAGAACAGGAATATGGGCAAAGAGTTCAAGAGAAGGCCCGACAAGGAAGTTATAGACGCTGATGATGATCGGGTGCCTAATGGGAGTTTTACTCCCACCCCAGAATTAATCACCTCATCAGGAGGTGGGGGAGGGACTAAGCTAAGAGGCTCATTCTTAGTCCCGAGCCCCAAAGGTGACCCTTTGCCATTGATGACAAAGGGGGAGAGATATGAGTAAGGGGGAGAGCTTCAAAGTGAAGAGGAGAGCTTCAAGTTCGGGGGAGCAAAACTTCAAAGGAAGATTCTCGGTTGTGGGCACAGTTGGTCGGTTGTTAGCACAGTTGGTTTCAGTTTTGGCTCTTGAGAAGTGTTTTCAGTAAAGGTTTGCCATCAATGACAAAGGGGGAGATTGTTGGCAATTTTGGGTACTTTGGGTACATTGCCTTTGCTCAAGTGTATAAGTTGTCATTGATGTCAAGAAGCTCTTGAAGGAATTTGATTTGATGTCAAATAACTTGTTTTGATGAAGGTTACGACATGACAGTTTCAAAGGTCTTTTGTAAACCCCAAGTTGGCAGGTTTAAAGATTACAGGTGGATGCATTAGTTTAATGCATTTGGGTCCAGGAGGAAGTATTTATTTAAATAATTAAAAACCTTGTTAAGGTTCCTTTTAATTATTTTTAAATAAATATTAATTTATTGTTTGCATTGGGTTCTCCTAACCCATGGCGCAAATGTCTTAACTTTGATGGCGCTATGTTCTAAGATTGTGGGCGCTAGCCAAGACCTCCGTCGATGTGTTAAACTCCTCCGTCGACGTGTTAAACTCCTCGTCGACGTCAAGAGTTTATGGGAAATATGCATATAAATCTCCCATGATGAAGATCAAAGATTATCCCATCCGCATTTTTGAAAAGTGTTGCTCGTTGTGAATTCGTGATCTGATGTTCGATTTCTTCCTCGTTGAGATTTCGTGATCCGTTGTTCGGATATCCGTCATTCATTTTTTGTATCCGTCGTAAGGTTTCATCGTCGTCGTTCACGTCAGAAGACAGGGAGGCCTGTTGTTTATTTTAGCCCTGGCATAGAAGGTACAAGGGAAACAGAGTGAGGTTTAAACCTCACCGGACGCCTTTGGCGCACCGGTAGCGGCTAGGCTGTTGGCGCGCTACCCGAACGGGAGGTTCCGCGTTCGAATAACGTGAAAGGGTTTTTCTTCATTGAAGTGGACGCAGCGGGTGGTGTTAGAGTTCGTGCGCAATTTCTCCATAGCACGATTTTTGGTGTTGGCCAAGGTATTTTCGAAATTAATTTTTGCTAGTGTATTTTGCGGATGGAGGAAGTTTATTAGAGAGAAAAACAGCTTAGGAGTTATAAGGAGTTTGAAGCTTGCTTTATTTTGATAAAAGATTCTTTTGAAAGTGTTGTTTGCATTATCTTATTGCATTCTTATGAGAGATAAAGTTTATTGTTGATAAGACTATAAGGGAGAAATAAGGTGTATAAGGGATAAATATTTCTTGTAATGTTGAGAGTGCTTTTGGTTGATTATGGAAATGAAAGCATGATGTTTTAAGGTTAGAATTGCTTCTTGTGTGAAGTTGTGAAACCTTAAGTGGGCAGCTTTGAGATTGACATTAGCTTTCATTAAATTGGTTATAATCAAGCTATTCTTTACTTGGTTAAAGTGTTGGGCTTACTTCTTTGTTGATGATTTGAAAAGTTGTTTTGTGCTATTGAGATTTGAGTTGGTGGATGCTTTTTGTTCAAACAATATTGGAGAGAAAAGGAGTTCTACTTGTTTCCTTTTCTGATGTTGATTGTGAAATGCTTCAAGGTTGTGTTTTGAGTTGAATGGTGTTGATTGAACCTTGTTTGATGAGCATTGTTGTTGAAGCCCTAATTGATGGTGAAAAGAACATGAGTATCATTGTTATGTGATTCTTTGCATAGTTGGCAATTGTTGGGGTTTCATGTTCTTGAAAGAAAGCATTCTATCCTATCCATTTCAGATATTGAGTTGAGTTTTCAGATTTGAGATTGAGATTGAGCTGAGTTGATTTGAGTTGAGTTTTGAGATTGGGAGTTGAGTATAGAACATATTGAGTCTCTAACAATTCTCTTTATGCTTCTATGAGTTTGACAAATCACATTGGGTCTCTAACAATTCACTTTGTGATTTCCTACTAAGAAAGTTTTTCTTGGTGAGCTTGTTGAGTTTTGGACAGGTTTCGGTGGGGACTTGTGAGCAGTTTTGGACAGGTTTGGATGGGGACTTGTGAGATTTTGGAAGGTTGTGGGGACTTGTGAGAGTTTGGACAGGTTTCGGTGGGGACTTGTGAGCAGATTTGGACAGGTCCTAGCAGAGGACTTGTGAGCTGAGTTTGATAGTTCTATCAGAGAACTTGAGGACAGAGGTGCATTGGTTCTATGAGAAGAACCTGAGGACAGATTTGGCAAGTCTTTGAGAAGGCTTGTATGCAGAGGATTGATTTGTTCAAGAGTTGGACAGATCTGACAGACAGAGGAAGACTTGTACTAGACCGATTGACTGTGTTTGGTACAGGTTTTTGAGCTGCTGTGGACGTGATCATAGAAGGCGAGGTCTCTTAGGCTAAGCATTGAGGATAGGAGGTCTTCGGTGGAAAGGAGTTCCACGTGCTGGCAAGAGGTAGAGGCAGTTGATCTTTTGAGGGATCATTTCCAGAGCAGAGGGGAAGGTATCTCCTTTGAGCAGAGGCTCATAAATCTTGATTGGGGGAAGGTATCTCCTTTGAGCAGAGGCTCATAAATTCTGATTGGGGGAAGGTATCTCCTTTGGGCCGAGGCTCATAAACATTGTAATTGGGAAGGATTCCCAAAGAACTTTGAGATAACTTTTAGAGAAAAGTTTTGTGGACGTAGCCCAACCATTCCGGGTGAACCACGTTAAAATTGGTGTCACTTTGTGGATGATATTGTGCATTGCTTTGATATTGCTTTGGGTATATTGCTTTACTATTTTGAAGTATAATGGAAAAAGTATAAAGAGGTCTTATACTGTTCACCCCCCCCTCTCAGTATAAGCTTGTGTTCTTCAAATAAATGTATCCTTTATGTTGGTCACTGCTTGAGTTGTTGTGAGTTTATTAAAAGAAAATTCCATTGGTTGGTTTGATAAAATCTAAACCTTAGATTTTAATAATGTGTGCCTCATTCTATCAATCAAAGTACCTCAAAGTGGATAGGGCAAAAAATTTCAAATCAAATCCCTAAGCCAAAGTTCGACCTTCATAAAATTTCCTTGGGTCTAAATCGACAATTAAAAATATTTTAAAACCTAAAGTCGGTTAAATATTCGCCTTAGTCTACAGATCTGAAAAAATTAGGTTTGATGCAAATATTAATTAAAACCTAAGGGTATGCACCCCCACTAAGCTAACAAGCAAACATCTTAGATTTAATCCAAGGGTCGCACTCAATCCAAAAGACATCGGACGACAATGCATTAATAAAATCGACCAAGAGTTAAACCAAAAAAGTCAAAATAGGTCAAGGGTAAAAAAATCGCACCTTAGGCTTAACCGGACGGTAGTGCCTCGTCTAAAAAATCTGACGGATACGCTCTCATGAATAAATCTGAAAGATAAGTCAAAGGGGTCAATAAAGTTTAACCTAAGGTTTAAAAATTGAGCATCTCTAATTGATCTAACATATGCGCTTGATCCAAAGTAGATCTGATGGCTGCGTAATTTCCAAAAAGTCAAAGGTTTAAGAAAATTTTTCATGGGTCAAATAGTTGAGTTAAAAGCTGAGCAATTTCGAAATATCGGATTAAAACAAGCTTTAAAATCAATATTAAAAGAATGTGCCCTCTTTGGACTAATCACCGAGCAATTTAGGAAGATCGGATGACATCGCTCGATCTAGGTCTAATCCTACAGTGGTGCGCCAATAAAAGAAGCATTAAAGGGGTGAAACCTCATGTGATTAATTAAAATTGTTAAGAAGGATTAATAAGGGTCTAAGCACATTGGCTAATCATCCCCCTTTTGGCTTAACCAAGGTTTAAAATTGCATGTTCTTAATAACTGACCCCGTATGTTGAAGGAGATCAATGATCGTGCCAAACATCCATCAAGATCCAATGACCACGTCGAAACCATGAACGGTAAGAGAAAGGCAAAGGTAAAGACAAAATTAATTATGCTTTAGCAAGGGTTTAATACATTGGTTGATTTTCCCCTTTTCGGCTTAAGCGTGATTAATATAAAATTAAAATTTTAACATTGACTATGCATCTTACGAACAATCTAACGACAATGCTCATCTCTCCCTGGATCCAATGGTGTGCATGCTTAAAAATGATCGGAGGTTGGTCTAAATAATCGTTTAATCAATCCAAGACTAACAATTGTGTAGGTCCCATGATATCGACGATCACGCTAACTCTACTCAGGAAAATCGATGACAACGTACAAACCAAAGAATTAAGCAATGAATCAACATGCAATAATCTAATGGTAGCGCTTCATTGAGACAAAAGAGATCCAATGGTCGTGAAAGAGCCAGAGTCAAAAAAAAAAATGCAAAAGGGTTAAATGAAGGACATCTTCGATAGATCTAACATGTACGCTTGACCTCCACTCACATCCAATGATTGTGCTTGATCACGTTTGACTTAAGGAAAAAGGGAGACACTCGAGGAAATTAAAGTTGTCACTCACACCAAGGACCCGATCTTATAAAATCTCAAGGGAGAACATTGCCTAAGTAACATATAATCAATCCCGAAGATTTAGTTATCATTCAAACCCGAGGTGGCACGAGACTCAAAAAGAAAATCATCCCAGTGGCTCATACTAGTTCCATATCAGAATAAAAGGTCCCCATCGATGAATGAATAGAAGGCTTAAATTATTACAGGTACATGAATCAAAGGAGCCCAAGGCACATAAGATAATGGACATTACCCATCATAAAACACTAAATTCCAAAAAAAGACGAGTTGGCATAATTTTGTTGGCCAATTTTAAACAGTAGTTGGTGGCATCAGGTCGATAATGAAACGTGCGAATTTATCAAGCTCACACCACCACCTTGTATATAAACTTACGAAATTAGTCGAAGCAACTATCCTGGTAATCCAAGAATTAAAGTTGAGACATTAGAGGCACATAGAGAAGAGATTATTCAAACTTTGAGAACTTAGGAAGAACTTGACCCATAGTTGCAAGAGCAATGGCATCATGGGGAGATGTTTTCATTCTAGAAGATACACGAGAAGTCATAAAATTTATCACAGATAGGTCACCCTACTATGTGATCTCTGGGCCACCCGTTCTTGGTACCACTATGTATGAGTTTACCCAAAAATGTGGGGCAGATAAAAAACCCAACTCGACTCAACTATATGAGATCGACAACATCTGTATTAAGAGTTTCGCTCGAGTAATGGAAGGCGATAACAAGACCCCATGGATAATGGTGAATTTATTCCATAAAGCTCATAGGTTGTACAAGGGTTTTCCTAGAGACAACAGATGGAATAGTAACCTTGGGAAGCTAATATGCCTGAAAGTGCACTTCTCCTCAGATTTGATGGCTTGGCTGGTAGTAGCATACGACGAAAGAACAAAGACCTTTCGAGACCACCATAATCGGTGGGTGTTCAGCATCAAAGTCGATGATATCCAGGAGGTGTTCATATTAACGAATTATACCACTTTTTTGGTAGACCGGGTAATCGAACACCAATATCGTATGTTTACAGATATGGAATTTTTTAAAAGTTTATTCGACACACATGCAACCATAGATAAAAAATTCCTAATCAACAAAAATGCTTTTAAACCCTGGGTACAATATTTCTGTGACATGATAAACATAGTTTTGGGGGTACAAGATCTGAGTAGAATAACAAAAAGGGTTTTATATTTAGCTGCACAATGCAATAAGGCATATAATACTCCAATATATGCCTAGGAACTAGAATTAAGTACCCAAATACATAATGAAATGATGGAATTAAGAAAGACAATTTTCAAACAGAGGCAGGAGATGCCTCATTTTTTACAGTATTCATTTCTCATTCACCTAATAGCGGGCCATTTGGGAGAAGAATCCCGTAAAAGAGTAAAATCCCTCACTATCCCCTAAGTTCAAAATATCTTCTGGAGACTTCATGAAGGACGAACCCACATGGGCTGGTTCTGTGATCGTTTCATGTTAGAAATACATTGGGCCTTAACTGGGTTAGTTCTAGAGAGATTAGGGGCAGGGGTAAAAGCCTTATTTAAAGAAAAGGAAATTGGACATTTCTTCTTCACAGAAGGATTTACTTATATTAGATTGTACGGAGCTAAGATCCCTCCTAAAGTGCTACCACAGTACTTCCCATTATCCATAGCAGCTTTAGAATTATACAGGCAGGTGGTAGAAGAGGCTAAAATGAGACTGGTTAAGAAGCATGGCAAAGTCCCATGGCTCGATGTTCCCTGCCATTTTGGGGATTATGTATTTGTTGGATATCCTTCTCTGCTCAAAGGAATGTTTGAATTAGACAATATGGGATTCGATGAAGTATCATGGAGGTTTTATGATCCAAAGGGAATATATAGTAAAATGATGGAAAAAAGAGAATATGCTCGGATCCAACACATAGAAGATGCTTTTGAAGAGAGTCTGTTAGAAGTTATAGAAAAAGGAACAAGTTTACAGACAGTTTGGGATGATTTTTCCCCAGGAAAAAGATGTAGCACACAGGTTAATGAAGCCTATGATTACCCTACATAACTAGGAAAGCTTCAATAGATGTTGTAGCACCTATTTTACCAAGGTCAAGCCCAACAATCAAGGAATACCCTTTGCTAGAAATGATAGAAGAACAAGGCATTGATATGATGGAGGTCACTGTTAAAGCTACTGATATAATAGAACAACAGGTCAAGCTCCCTGAGAATGCTCAAATCAAAATAGAAGCAACACCAAACATTCCTCAAGAAGCTTCTCAACAAACCAGTATAGATAAAGGAAAGGAAATGGTAACAACATCCTTTCAAGAAGCATCATCTATAGAGTAAGATATAGTTCCCATTTCTGATCATGTATTGGCTGTAACCAGTGTGAAGAAATTAGCACCCATGGCCATCCCTACCTCTATAAACATAAAGGGACAGGAGATTAAAATCCCATCAGTAATACAAATGAATCCAAGGGCAAATGGTGGATTAGGTGGACTTTTATAAAGCCACCTAGTGAAGAATCAAAAAGAGGTATCTCCTGTGGAAGCAAAGAGACCCAAATTGTCTTTGCCTACTACCCAAGTGGTTTTGGAAAGAATAGATGATCGGACCGCCTTCACTACTATAAATGAACAAGAATTGCAATTAGTAGTAGGGGTAGGGATTATGGGAGAACAACTCACTGAAGAAGGTAAATTAGAAGCACACATATCAGATATAGCAAAAATTAATCTTCCTCCTTGTTGAGTGGTATTTTCACCCAATTGTGAAAGTACACTCTTCCTTAGGATTTGGGTTCCAAATCCCCTCTTGCAAAGAAGTTAAACAAATGACTTCTCCAAGGTCTCCGCTATATTAGCATTTGCATATGTGTATTAGTAATCTCAAATAAAGATATTCAATTTAAATGCTTGGAACACCTTATTGATTGCAAGTAATTGTAAACAAGGGGCAATGTTGGTTTATTTTACCATGAAACTTTAGTGATTGTTCATTGAACCAAAATAGAGAAAATGTGAGTTGACCCTCATATGACCACGACGTAGTGCTCAAATTACCCCTCTTTCGTAAAATCAGAATTTTTATGAAGAGAGGGCAATTTTAGTCTCCAAAAATGGAAATAAAATGTCATAAAACATAAAACCTTCAATGAAATTGGAATTTTCATGAAGGAAATGTCATCATAGGCTCATAAATGAAACACGAAACTAAAAAAAATGAAATTCAGTCCAAAAATGGAAATTTTCTATTTTCGGAATTTTCAAAATCTGTAATAAAACAGCAACTTCGATGAATTTTTAAAAATACTAAACAACTCCTAAAATGAAAATTTAAAGTGCGTATTGGAAGTTTGAAGTATAACCTACGCAATGGTGATATTATTTTTGGATTTTGAAAATTTTTTAATGTTTATTTTAATGCCTGAAAATTAAAAGAAAAGTTAAAATTTTTGGAAAAATCAAATGCAAAAAAATGAAAATTGAAATGCAGAAAATGAAAATAAAATGCATTCAGTATGATGCTATCCTATTTCGACAAAATAAAAAATGTGAGGTTTTCATGCATGCAACCTAACCTATTGGACTTGCAAAACAAGCACAATCCGGATAAGCTAAGTGCTGGCTCCTAGGGTTTTAAATGAGATTTTCAGATTTAAACATTCGCATGAAGCAACCAAGAAAACTTGCATAAACTCCATTTACAAGCCTAAAATCTGAAAAGGGGAAAAATAGACATTTAATCTTGCATGTAGAAAATGACTCCTTCTATCTTGTCCATAAGATGCAACTTTCTGAAACTTTATGTATTAAAAATTTGTCATTTACAATAACAAAAATTTCTGGTTTTCCCAAACCAATCCATGGAATAAAACGACTCAAACAGGTCCAGAATGGCCCTCTTGCCTTCAAATCTGCAACTCTGCTCGTAGCAGTTTCCAACCCCTCAAAACATCCTTGCCTGACATATTTAAAATTTTTAGGAAGCTTTTCGTTTCATTTTCCAATGGCTGTTCGTTTCACCTTCCCTTGTGCATGCATGTGTTTTGGTTTCCAAAAAGGCTTTTCATTTCTATTTTGTGGCCCTTCATTTCATTCCCATGGTTTGATTTAAAAAAAATGTTTCCTTTTCTCCACATGGGCATGCGTCCGCTTCCTTCCATGTGTAACGACCATCTTAAATGATTTCAAATCATTAAAGATTCGTTATGTAACATTTTTTTTTATTCATTAGATTTTGTCCTTATGTGACAAATTACTTTATTCAATATTCGATTCATTCTTTATAGGTCCACGTCATTATGCAGCCTTCAGTTTCACTATCCTGGTGTTCATCACTAATATCAGACGCATACGTCCACTACTCTGTTCCCTTGGCGAAAATCGGACATGTCACGAAATCGTGACACTCTTGTCTCTCTGTCGGCCTGCCCCTTTTGAGTCACAAAAATGCAACATGTCACAATATCGCGACACTTTTGTTTCTCTACCTGCCTGCCCTTTTTGAGTTGCGAAAATGCAACATGTCGCGATATCATGACACTTTTGTTTCTCTGCCTGCCTACCCTTTTTGAGTCGTGAAAATGTAACATGTCGCGATATCGCGACACTTTTGTTTCTCTGCCTGCCTGCCCTTTTTGAGTCACGAAAATGCAACATGTCATGATATCGCGACACATGTTCTTTTCTTTGGACCGCGAAAATGCAACATGTCGCAATATCATGATACTTTTTCCTCCTTGATCTTCTATTTTGCTTTTGGCCACGAAAATGCAACATGTCACGATATCGCGACACTTTTTCTTTCTTGTTATTTCTCTTCTCTTTTGGCCGCGAAAATGCAACATGTTGCGATATCGAGACACTTTTTCTTTCTTGTTCTTTCTCTTCTATTTTGGCCACGAAAATGCAACATGTCGCGATATCGCGACACTTTTTCTTTCTTGTTCTTTCTCTTCTCTTTTGGCCATGAAAATGCAACATGTCGCGATATCACGACACTTTTTTCTCCTTGCTTTTTCTCTTTGCTTTGGACCACAAAAATGCAACATGTCACGATATCACGACACTTTTTTCTCCTTGTAGTGTTTTGCTTTTTCTTTGATCTTTAGCATATGGGCCACTTCGGTCTTCTTGGAAAATATGCAAAAATGTGGGTCCCCAATTTTGGGGTACGTTGTGGAGCAGCCACAACAAATGGCGACTCTATCGGGAAATGCTCCTGAGCATTTCAATGAGAACTCAACCTGAACACCTTCAAAACTCAAACACAAGCGTCAAAAAATATCCCAAGAATGAAACTAGATGAGAAATACATGAAGCATTAGAATTATTAAGCATTAGCTCGGTGTGTGCAATGTGCTTCATTCCCTATCGTTTGAAACTCGTTCAACTTTCCATTGTCATTTTCACTTATGATTCGAGCGTATGAGAAGTTATGGATGATTCTTGTAGGATTTAACGTATGGTGAAGATGCTAGAGATATAACAAGCTTTGCAAAGGCTCAAAATTTCTAGTACCATGAACCAACATATTAAAACTATCAAATCCTCTTAGGACCAAATATGTCTATACTGAATTAATTTACTAGATCCCAAAGTTGGTTATGTGTCACTACCATTTTGAACCCATGTGCAAGTGTAAGTGAAATCAGAGCTTTGGGTAATAGGATTCCCAACCTAAGCGAGATGGGAATTTAAACTTATCCTTACTACTCTAATCTAGAGTTTATTATCTCATCTTGAACAAAATGATTTAACCTATTATGGATGAAACTGTCAGGCTAGCCTGTCTGTTTGAGAAGTCAGTGGTCTTGCTTTTAGACAAGACATGTTGCCATGCATGAGCATACTCCACTGTCAGTCAGGCATCTATAGCCCCGATGGAGATCAACCCCATAATCCAGGATTTGACTTTACTTTTGATTTCTTGAACCTTGGGGATGACTACCCATCCTTGCAAGGGACATGTAGTACGATCCTTCCAATCCAATATCAATGATGCAATAAAAGTAGAATGAAAAAAATTTGCTTTGGAACTTCAAGTTCTTGAGTGTAGATCACACTTTTAATTTCTTAAAGCATGATGGAGGCAAAATAGAAGCTTTGGGGAATCGGATTCTCAACCTAAGCGAGATGAGAATTAGACCCTATCCTTACTACTCCATGAAGATCAAATTAGAGATTTGGAGAATTGGATCCTCAACCTAAGTTCGATGGGGATTTAACCCTAGCCTTACTACTCTGATTTTAGGCTTTAATCACTATAGGAGTGGTAAACCACTATTTTAAGGATTATGTTGCATGATAGGACAGACACGAAATACTCCTTTCGCCTCACCTTTTCTTCCAAGTATGGTTTTGACCATTTTGCTCAAGATCCTCTTTAATATGTGTAAAACGTGCTTGGTTAAAGATAGTTCGGGCATCATTTCCCAACCTTAGGATCCTTTTAATATATGTTATGTAATAACCCTAAGAGGATTTGACACCTTTTCAATGATTTTATTTGAAATGTAGATACAACTGAGATGAAATGTATATGCCATGTGAAAGGTAACATGAGATATGGATGAATGCATTGCTCTTTTTGAAATGCTGACGGAGTATACCACCTATTTTACCATAATTTGTAAAACTGACAACTTCATGCATCACAAGTTCCAAACGATATTCTTTAATGTGTTTGCGATACTCGTGGAGCTTTTTGCAATACAATTCCGATGTTTCATACTCTTAGTCTTAGTCAACATTCATAAGGACATAAGTTGACATCTCACTTTTTTTTTTTTCAAGACAAACCAAAAGTGTCCAAAGGACCAACACACAAAACTTAAAACCAAAATGAGATCCAATCCAAAACCAAAACACAAAAACCAAAAGTATATACAAATGTACAATATAATACAAGATGGTGCAAAAGTTTGTGTTGAGAAGCAACACACCCCCACTGAAAAATGAGATTCCATCCTCTGAAAATTTTGAACTTCCATTTTTGCGGCAGGGACCCTCTTGATCTTTTCAGGTTTTAAATCCAAATTTGCTTGCCTCCTTTTTAAAGTTGTGCTTTTTCTTGCATTCCAGCTGTGTTATCCAAGAATTCACTTTTTACATGCTAGAATCATTCATGCACAAGCAAAATCTTGCACCGGTACCGAGAAAATCCAGAAAACAGTTGCATAAATTCATGAAAAATCAAACTTTCCATTTTTGGTAGTGTCGCGATATCGCGACACTTCCATTTTCGGAAATGTCGCGATATCGCGACAGGTAAGTCAAAATGCAGCTAAGTCTGGTTAAGTGTAGCGAAATCGCGACACTTTCCATTTTTGGAAGTGTCGCGATATCGCGACGTTTCCATTTTTGGAAGTGTCGCGAAATCGCTACAGGATGAGGAGAGAGAAAGCGGGAGAGTCGCGAAATCGCGACATGTCTCAGAGGAGAGAGAAAATGCATGAAAATCGGCTAAGTGCCAGAAAGGTCACGATTTCGCGACATGTCGCGAAATCGCGACAATTTTTGGAGAGAGAAGCAAGCTGTACGGAAGGGCGCGATTTTGCGACATGTCGCGAAATCGCGACATGTCGCATTTTCGCGGTAGGAGAGAGAAAGTGGGCTGTAGGATGAAAAATCGGCTAAGTCGCAAACATGTTCCAAAATCGCGGTCAACGCGGTCAACGCATGCAGGTACGGAACTGTCGCGATATCGCGACGTGTTCTAGAATCGCGGCTGAAAATCAGGATGGCTGTACGGAGGCCAGGAAGGGTCGCGATTTCGCGACATGTCGCGAAATCGTGACATGTCGCGTTTTCGCGGCCGACGAGGGAAGAAGTTGCCGATGCTGTTGGCGGACGTCGCGATTTCGCGACATGTCGCGAAATCGCGACATGTCGCGAATCGCGGTAGGAGAGAGAAAGTCATAAGTTGACACGAAAGTGCATTTCGACGTGAAACGAGAAGGCATCCTGGGGTAGCGACACGTGTCAAAGCGTGAATGGGACAAACCGAAGCCGACATGCAAGCTTATTTTGCGGTTTTTAATCTGTTTTTAATGTTTTAAGCTTCGATTTAATGTAAAATGCTAATCTAATGCATCTTTTTGTCTTTCATGCAGGATTCCACCTGGCACTTACGGGACAACCGGGAAAGACCATAAAGGCAAAGATAAAGTGCGGATTTAGTCAAGGACCGCCATGCTAGAAGAGAAGAAGCCGGTAAGAGCATTCAATGGCAAATTTATTGCAGACTTGATAGCATGAAGACAATTTCAACACGGGGATGGCTTTACGGAGATCGGATACGAGAGAAGTGGTGACTCATCCGGCTCACCCGGCGAGAATTAATGGAGACATTTATTTGTAGTTGCGGATGAATGCAAGTTGCATTTGATTTTATCTTCTCCATTTATGGCAGTTATTGCCTCAGATTTGCCGAAGGGTTAAGTTCTATCTGGACTTTGATTTTAAATGGATTTTTATTGTAAAACCCGGGTCCTAGGGTTTAAGTGCGATAAGATTTAGGGTTTGAAGAAGATATTTTGAAAAGATCGGGAGTCTGTCACGAGTCTATAAATACTGATTCTAAATGTAATCGCGAGGAGGCGGAGACTTAGAAATAAAAGGCTTATAAGCAATTTCTTGCAAATTTTGTGAAATCCTTTGTTTTCGGACTTGGAGTTGATGTGCTTTAGCTTTTACGTGATAGCATGGCCGGGAGCCTAATCTTTTGCGAGTGTGATAAGTGTATCTTCTTTTGTTATCCGTTCCATTTAAAGTTTGTTAGATATATCTTGTAAATCTGCCATTATCAAGTTTAAATATCTTGTTAGGCTTCGGTTGTTCTCTTGTACTGCTAGGGAAATTACAGATTTGAGGTTAAGTTTGTTCTAATTGCTCTGTCTTCCTTTGTGTGAGCTAGGTGCCGGTGAAAGATACCGGTTTTAACCAGTTGCCCTTGGATTTATGATTTTTTGCTAGATCTGTTTCACTCTGCCTTGTGCTCTTAGTTGAAAGTGATCTTAGATTGATTGGACACTTTCTTCTTTGATTTGTTATGTTGTGAAGCTAGTAGCATAGATAAGATTGATAGTTTTGGGTTTTACGAGTTTGATGTTTGATAAGCTTCTCTTTTCTGCCTTACCCTACCCTCTCTTTGCTTTTCGTGAATGATCCATTTTTATTTTCTTTGTTTGTCTTTTATTTAAATCTGTTGACCCATGAGAGCTAGATCAAGAATTCAAGTTAAATCCGATTGTCAACAACTTTTGCAACTCTTTGAACAAGTTCAAGAACCCCCTGTAAGGTAACGAGAGCGAGTCCATATTGAAATCTATTCCAGAAGTGGAAAAGAGTGAATTGCCATTCGACCCAACTCCGTAACTCGCACCTTGGATAACCAGCTAGATCCTAAAGATGAGTGGGATCCGTCCCGTGGGTGTCTCCGGAGCTTTCCTTGCCTTCATCCTTTCCCGGGGTGTGCATGAAAGCCGGACCAACACCTAATTGGCTGGCAGTGAAAATGTCTCCTCCTCGGCCAACACTAATTGGCGCTAGAAGGAGGGCATGGAACTTCGGTTCAAGTATTGTAAGGGCATAACAACAACATTTGAAGGACCCACGGTGAACTCCGGACAATTTTGTAAATTGTCGGTAGGTTTTCTAAATTGTCGGTGCGATTTTTTAAATTGTCGGTGCGGGTTTTGAAAGTTGTCGGTGCGGTTTTTAAAATTGCCAGAGAAGGCCTCAAGTTCAGTGGTTTGTTAAGAACAGTTCTATCATCACTTGCAGTTATCCAATTACAACTCAGAACATCACTGTCAGCCAAGTAATAATGGCAAATTGGTTGGGCCCCACTGCTTTGAACATTCCGGGTATAGCCCATGACCTGCCCAGAAGTCCGAGAAAGATATCTCCCCAGGTATAAACATGATGGGACAAGAACTGCAGAAGAACACCTGCTAGCTTTTAAAAATGCTTTAAGATTGTTGAATATACGGCATGAAGATGTTGCACTGCAGATTGTTCCCGTTCACTCTCCGGGAGGGAGCTTATGGCTGGTTTTTAAACCTCACCGGCAATTCCATTACTAGGTGGGATGATCTAGAGAAAGCTTTTATATCACGGTTCGGGGAAGTGATAGACCCCGACATGTTATACCAGCAATTTTCCAGCATCAAGAGAGAGTCGGGAGAAACTGTCAGGTCTTTCAATATGAGGTTCCAAAGAGCTTACGGTAGAATGACTGGCCATTACATCCCAAATGCAAATCTGGCCTTAGAAATCTACAAGAATGCATTGGATTCGGTGACCTCTATTTTCCTCAAGAGAGACATCAATATCACAACCCTGGCAAGGGCTTATAAAGAAGCCTTAATTCTTGAAAGACAGATTAGGGCCTCAAATTACGAGCGAGTCCTTTGATATCCTATGTTACACGAGAACATGCCTATTCCGGACCCCATTCCACATCATGAGTTAGTGCCAACATGTCATGCTCTACCCAAGGAGACTCCGTTAAGCTGTGACATCCACTCGGCATGTGCAAAATACGAGAGAAAAGTTCGACAAGTTCAAAGTGCGGGTGCTTGAGGCCGAACGAGTTGTGATGCGGCACCACCCAAATCCGAAGTTTTTCCTGGTGAGTTAAATTTTCCTAGAGATCAAAGAAATATTGATATTTCTAGTTCACCCAAAAATAGTACAACCGGGGTTTCGATTCTTTCACTTTTCTCGAAGAGACGGAAAGTCTTGTACGAGACTCCTGTGGATGAAATGCAAGATTTTCAAGAGTTCAAAATGGACAGTTATGACTTGAGATGTCAGAGTCCAGAACTTAATAATGATCCTTCCTCATCAGAGGATGATGAAAGTGAGATTCAATCTCACTATGCAGAAGTAACTGAGGAGGATAACATCATTGAGGATATGAGGGAACTTAAAGCTGACATCACCCTCTATGAACTGCCTCAGATTGTTGAACAAAAGGTTAACTTGATTGAGGCTTACTCTGGACCACCTGTTGGATTTCAAGAAAAGGAGGAAAAGATAGTAAATATGAATGTGGTCGACCAACTTGGAATTGATGAGCTTGTCTCAACATAAGCACTGCAACTTCGAACATAATGTCAAAGAGAAGGCTATAAAGCGTGTTGATGCGAGATATTGGAGTTTATAATTTGGCAAGCTGAGAAGGTGAGAACGATTCTGGCTCTAATCCATCACAACAATGATGTTTGGACATTGCACATTGATGAGGTTAAATCTAAGCAAGGCTCAGGTGAAAAGGAAAATTGTAAGCATCCTTCTAGAGGGATAAAAATTGAAGTCCTGGATATTGAAGCAGTGCAGCAACCACAAAATGTTCAAGTTGTTAAGAACCAGGGCATACGGATAAAACATGATTTCTTTCGGTTGTCACATAATTTTGAAGATGTGGTGGTGCAGGTCTGTCAAGATTTTAAGGTATTTGATCCTGGGGGTTTTTACATTCGGTCCTTTTGAAAGAACTACTGCAAACCCTTCAATTAGAAGCATAAACATGTTATCATATGATTTGTTATTATATGATTTGTTTAATTTGAAGGAGTTGCGGATTTGTTTTTCAAATGGGACGGGGAAGACGATAAACCCAAGTCTTTCCCAGGATAGCAAATTTTTGAAGCACAGTCCGGAGTGCATTTCGTCAACGGGACACGAAAGGTAATTTTTTTAAATTACTTGCATGGTCAAAATTTTTTTAAGGCACCATTTCTCTGCTTTCCCAACTGCTGCATTTTTTGAGTATGAAGGGAAGTTGTAACATATGTATGCATTGTAAATAAGCTTTGAAGTTTTTCGGTTTTATTTCTTTGTCGGTGCGAGTTTTATTTCTAATGTACGTACGGTTTTAATCTGTTTGGTTTAATTTTAATGCTTTTTTTTTTTTTTTTTTTTTGTTTTCTTTAGTTGTTTTTAGTTTTAGCTTGTGCAGTTTATTTCTTTTGTCAGTGCTTTTTATTTCCTTTCTTTGTCTTTTTATTTCAGCTTGCTTTTATTTTAGTGTAGTCTTTTCTTCTTGCATTCTTTTCTTTCTTTTTTTATTATTATTTATTTGTCTTTAGTTTATTTCTTTATTTTTATTTTCTTCCTTTCCTTTTCTTCGTCTTTTGTTTGTTTTGTCTTTCTGTTTATTCCTTTGTTTATTGTTTTGCTTTAGAAAGCTTGTGCTGTCCTTGGAAGCCTGTACAAAGTCCTTTGGCTTCTAAAATTTTTGTCCTTTAACCTTTGCTTGAGCAATCAATGAAAAGTCAACCTGCTAAAAATTGTTTTATTCTAAGCTGATCAATCCAGTTTCCATCCAATGCCCATGTTGTTCACCATTCTAATTGAGATAGTCTGCCTTGCCTTTGAACAGGTAGAACTATTTTGTTATTCGGGACAAAGGTAGAGAGATGATTGGATCTTGTGTCTTACTTGCCACGAGTTGTTTTAATGATAGAAAAAGCTGCTATCTTTGTTTAGTTGGAGGAACTCCCGGGGAATCCAAGAAAAGTTTGGTTATGAGAGGGGACTATGGTTCATGCAATTATTTGGGTATCCACGAGAGGCTATCAATGCCTAGGCTGAAACAGGTTCCAGATTGATCAAATGTTAAAAGAAAATTGTGATTTCTCTAAGGTCATTCCGAGATAGTGATATATTTCAAAAGAGAGAGATAAAAAAAAAAGAGAAAGAAAAAAAAGAAAAAAAGAGTTGAATATATTAAAAGAGGCGACCAATATTAGATTACGCCCTACGGTTGTAAATTTGGGTCGTGTAAATCTAAAGGGTAACTCTGTCTAGAGTTTGTAAAAGGCTAAACTAGTAAACCGAGCTCTACTCGGTTTCCCCTTTTACAATCTAGAAAAGTTGATTAATCCAAGTTTATCATTCAATTCGGTCATCCTTGAAGAAAGTTTTATACCCTTTGAAATTGCACATCAGAAATCTTCCTTGAAGTAATCCGACCTAGTATGTCCTTGGGAAATTTTAACGGTTGCGGTTAGCGAGTCAATTTATTGTGAAGAATGTTCGTGGCAAGGCATGATGCATGGTCTTTTTGTTTTGAAACCCGAGTCTTGGGTTCTAAAATAGTGCTACTATTTTACCCATGAGATATCGCCATTTGTTGAGAAGCAACACACCCCCATTGAAAAATGAGATTCCATCCTTAGAAAATCTTGAACTTCCATTTTTGCAGCAGGGACCCTCTTGATCTTTTCGGGTTTTAAATCCAAATTTGTTTGCCTCCTTTTTAAAGTCTTGCTTTTTCTTGCATTCTAGTTTGTGTTATCCAAGAATTCACTTTTTACATGCTAGAATCATTCATGCACAAGCAAAATCTTGCACGGTGCCGAGAAAATCCAGAAAACGAGTTGCATAAATTCATGAAAAATCAAACTTTCCATTTTTGGTAGTGTCGCGATATCGCGACACTTCCAATTTCGAAAATGTCGCGATATCGCGACGGGTAAGTCAAAATGCGGCTAAGTGGATGGGAGTCGCGACACTTTCCTTTTTGGAAGTGTGGCGTATCCGTTTCCATTTATGAGAGGGAAAATCGGCTAAGTGCCGCGAAAGGTCGCGATTTCGCGACATGTCGCGAAAATCGCGACATTTTTTGGAGAGAGAAGCAAGCTGTACGGAAGGGCGCGATTTTGCGACATGTCGCGAAATCGCGACATGTCGCATTTTCACGGTAGGAGAGAGAAAGTGGGCTGCAGAATGAAAAATCGGCTAAGTCGCAAACATGTTCCAAAATCGCGGTCAACGCGGTCAACGCATGCAGGTACGGAAGCTGATCGCGATATCGCGACGTGTTCTAGAATCGCGGCTGAAAATCGGGATGGCTGTACGGAGGCCGGGAGGGTCGCGATTTCGCGACATGTCGCGAAATCGCGACATGTCGCGTTTTCGCGGTCCCGACGAGGGAAGAAGTTGCCGATGCTGCTGGCGGCGGTCGCGATTTCGCGACATGTCGCGAAATCGCGACATGTCGCAGAATCGCGGTAGGAGAGAGAAAGTCATAAGTTGACCTGAAAGTGCATTCCGGTGGGAAACAAAAGGCTTCCTGGGGTAGCGACACGTGTCAAAGCGTGAATGGGACAAACAGAAGCCGACATGCAAGCTTATTTTGTGGTTTTTAATCTGTTTTTAATGTTTTAAGCTTCGGATTTAATGTATTAAAATGCTAATCTAATGCATCTTTTTGTCTTTCATGCGGGATTCCACCGGCACTTACGGGACAACCGGGAAAGACCATAAAGGCAAAGATAAAGTGCGGATTTAGTCAAGGACCGCCATGCTAGAAGAGAAGAAGCCGGTAAGAGCATTCAATGGCAAATTTATTGCGAGACTTGATAGCATGAAGACAATTTCAACACGGGGGATGGCTTTACGGAGACCGGATGCTGATGAGAAGTGGTGACTCATCCGGCTCACCGGCGAGAATTAATGGAGGCATTTATTTGCAGCTGCGGATGAATGCAAGTGGCATTCGATTTTATCTTCTCCACTTATGGCAGTTGACTGCCACCCGATTTGCCGAAGGGTTAAGTTCTATCCCGGACTTTGATTTTAAATGGATTTTTATTGTAAAACCCGGGTCCTAGGGTTTAAGTGCGATAAGATTTAGGGTTTGAAGCAAGATATTTTGAAAAGATCGGGGTCTGTCACTGAGTCTATAAATACGATTCTAAATGTAATCGCGGGAGGCGGAGACTTAGAAATAAAAGGCTTATAAGCAATTTCTTGCAAATTTTGTGAAATCCTTTGTTTTCGGACTTGGAGTTGATGTGCTTTAGCTTTTACGTGATAGCATGGCCGGGAGCCTAATCTTTTGCGAGTGTGATAAGTGTATCTTCTTTTGTTATCCGTTCCATTTAAAGTTTGTTAGATATATCTTGTAAATCTGCCATTATCAAGTTTAAATATCTTGTTAGGCTTCGGTTGTTCTCTTGTACTGCTAGGGAAATTACAGATTTGAGGTTAAGTTTGTTCTAATTGCTCTGTCTTCCTTTGTGCGAGCTAGGCTGTCGGTGAAAGATACCGGTTTTAACCAGTTGCCCTTGGATTTATAATTTTTTGCTAGATCTGTTTCACTCTGCCTTGTGCTCTTAGTTGAAAGTGATCTTAGGTCGATTGGACACTTTCTTCTTTGATTTGTTCTGTTGTGAAGCTAGTAGCATAGATAAGATTGATAGTTTTGGGTTTTACAGTTGAATGTTTGATAAACTTCTCTTTTCCGCCTTACCCTACCCTCTCTTTGCTTTCGGTGAATGATCCATTTTTATTTTCTTTGTTTGTCTTTTATTTAAATCTGCTGACCCATGAGAGCTAGATCAAGAATTCAAGTTAAATCCGATTGTCAACAACTTTTGCAACTATTGAACAAGTTCAGGAACCCCCTGTAAGGTAACAGAGCAGTCCATATTGAAATCTATTCCAGAAGTGGAAAAGAGTGAATTGCCATTCGACCCAACTATGTAACTCGCACCTTGGATAACCAGTTAGATCCTAAAGATGAGTGGGATCCGTCCCGTGGGTGTCTCCGGAGCTTTCCTTGCCTTAATCCTTTCCCGGGGTGTGCATGAAAGCCGGACCAACAGTTTGGATTATCATTTTCTCGGATCCCAAACCTGATTAGAATTCTTTAAAAGACATATGACGTGATACACATACCAAGTTTTACAAGAATCCAACAAAAACAAGATCAAACCAAACAAATAAACAAACTTCCACTTGCCCCTCTCACCATACCAATTTGATTTAGTTTCATTAATAATCCTATGGTGGAGTTTCAAGTTTTAAAATTGATTAGACAATGATTGATATTCAATTACTTTATGTCTATGTCCATTCCGCACTTTGATTCATGGTGTATGTTGGTCCGGCTTTCATGCACACCCCGGGAAGGATGAAGCAAGGAAGCTCCGGAGACACCCACGGGACGGATCCCACTCACTTTAGGATCTAGCTGGTTATCCAAGGTGCGAGTTACAGAGTTGGGTCGAATGGCTATTCACTCTTTTCCACTTCTGGAATAGATTTCAATATGGACTGCTCTATTACCTTACGGGGGTTCTTGAACTTGTTCAGTAGTTGCAAAAGTTGTTGATATCAGATTTAACTTGAATTCTTGATCTAGCTCTCATGGGTCAGCGATTTAAATAAAAGACAAACAAAGAAAATAAAAATGGATCATTCACCGAAAACAAAGAGAGGGTAGGGTAGGGCGAGAAAGAGAAGTTTATCAGACATTAAGCTGTAAAACCCTAAACTATCAATCTTATCTATGCTACTAGCTTCACAACAGAACAAATCAAAGAAGAAAGTGTCCAATCGGTCTAAGATCACTTTCAACTAAGAGCACAAGGCAGAGTGGAGCAGATCTAGCGAGAAAATTATAAATCCAAGGGCAGCTGGTTAAAGCGGTATCTTTCACCGGCGGCCTAGCTCACACGGTGAAGACAGAGCAATTAGAACAAACTTAACCTCAAATCTGTAATTTCCCCTAGCGAGACAAGAGAACAAGCTGAAGCCTAACGACATATTTAAACTTGATAATGTCGGATTTACGGCATATATCTAACAAACTTTAAATGGAACGGATAACAAAAGAAGATACACTTATCACACTCTGCAAAATATTAGGCTCCTGGCCATGCTATCAGAGAAAAGCTAAAGCACATCAACTCCAAGTCCAGAAACAAAGGATTTCACAAGATTTGCAAGAAATTGCTTATAAGCCTTTTATTTCTAAGTCTCCGCCTCCCGCAATTACATTGAGAAGAAGTATTTATAGACTCAGGACAGACCCTGATCTTTTCAGAAATATCTTCTTCTCATAACTGCTAAATATTATCACATCTAAACCCTAGGACCCGGGTTTTACAATAAAAAGCCATCTTAAGACCAAAGTCCGGATAGAACTTAACCCTTCTGCAAATCTGTGCAGTCAATTGCCATAAATGGAGAAGATAAAATCTAAAGCCACTTGCATTCATCCGCAGCTGCAAATAAATGCCTCCATTAATTCTGTTGGTGAGCCGGATGAGTCACCACTTCTCCATCAATCTGATCTCCGCAAAGCCATCCCGGAGTTGAAATTGTCTTCATGCTATCAATTCTGCCATAAATTTGCCATTGAATGCTTTAATGGCTTCTTCTCCTCTAGCATGGCGGTCCTTGATCAAATCTGCACTTTAACTTTGTCTTTATGGCCTTTCTCGGTTGTCCCGTAAGTGCCAGATGGAATCCTGCATGAAAGACAAAAAGATTATATTAGCACTTTAAAAATCATTAAATCAAAGCTTAAAGCATTAAAATCAGATTAAAATCAGCTAAAAAGCTTGCATGTCGGCCTTCTCTCTTTACGCAGCTTTGACACGTGTCGCTACCCCAGGATGCCTTACATTTCCCTGGAATGCACTTGGTCAACTTTGAGGACTTTCTCTCTCCTATCGCGATTCTGCGACATGTCACGATTTCGCGACATGTCGTGAAATCGCGACGTCCCTGGCGCTTGCTTCTTCCCCTGTCGGCCGTGAAAATGCGACATGTCACGATTTCGCGACATGTCAAATCGCGCCTCCTCGTACAACAACTTGCTCGCATGTCGCGATTTCGCGACATGCTGTCTTAAGACTTCCTCAAAACGTGCGGCGCGTCGCTACCATTTTCACCCTTGCCTTGAAACATGCATGACTAAACATGGATGACTCACGATTTTGAGACATGCAGCGCATCGCTGCAACTTTACCTCTCGACTTGGAAACATGCGGCGCATCGCTGCACCCTTTAGCCGCGATTTTGAGACATGCGGGCATGTGCAACTTTTGGACTTGGTCAATTTATCATTTATCCTCAGCGAAAATGGGACATGTCGCGATTTCGTGACATGTCATGGAAATCGCGGTCCATGCTGATTTCTTCTCTCTCCTCACCGACGACGATTTTGCGACACTTTCCAAAAATGGAAATGTCGCGATATCGTGACACTTCAAAAATGGAAAGTGTCGCGATTTCGCTACACAAAATGAAAATTTTTTACTTGGCGGATTTTTATTCATTGATTTCTCTCTCCTGCGTGAAAATGCGACATGTCACGATTTTGCGACATGTTTCTCCCCGGCTTTCTCTCTCCTCATCCTGCAGCGATTTCGCGACACTTTCCAAAAATGGAAATGTCGCGATATCGTGACACTTCAAAAATGGAAAGTGTCGCGATTTCGCTACGTTAATCGACTTAGTGCATTTGTATTTTCTGTCGCGATATCGCGACATTTCTGAAAATGGAAGTGTCGCGATATCGTGACACTACCAAAAATGGAAAGTTTGATTTTTCATGAATTTATGCAACTGTTTTCAGCATTTTCTCGGTACCGGTGCAGGATTTGGCTTAAGCATGAATGATTTCTAGCATGTAGAAAGTGAATTCTTGGATAACACAGCTAGAAAGACTGGAAAAAGCACAACTTAAAAAGGAGGCAAGCAAATCTGGATTAAGACTGGAAATGATCAAGAGGGTCCCTACTTGCAAAAATGGAAGTTCGAGATTTTCTAAGGATGGAATCTCATTTTTCAGTGGGGGTGTGTTGCTTCTCAACAAATGGCGATATCTGCGGGTAAAATAGTAGCACTATTTTAGAACCCAAGACTCTAGTTTCAAAACAAAAAGACCATGCATCATGCCTTGCCACAGACATTCTTCACAATAAATTGACTGCTAACTGCAAGCTGTTAAAATTTCCCAAGGACATACTGGGCTGGATTACTTCAAGGAAGATTTATGATGTGCAATTTCAAAGGGTATAAACTTTCTTCAAGGATGACTGAATTGAATGATAAACTTGGATTAATCAACTTTTCTAGATTGTAAAAGGGGAAACCGAGTAGAGCTCTGTTTACTAGTTTAGCCTTTTACAGCCTAGACAGAGTTACCCTTTAGATTTACACGACCCAAATTTACAACCTGTAGGCGAGAATCTATACTGGGGAAAATATTTTTGAAGTATTGGCTGCCTCTTTTAATTGTTCAACTCTTTTTTCTCTTTTTTTTTTTTATCTCTCTCTCTCTGAAATATATCAATATCTGGAAGACTTTAGAGAAATCACAATTTTCTTTTATCATTTGATCAATCTGGAACTGTTTCAGTCTAGGCATTGATAGCCTCTGGTGACACCCAAATAATTGCATGAACCATAGTCCCCTCTCATAACTAGACTTTTCTTGGATTCCCCGGAGTTCCTCCAACTAAACAGCATAGCAGTTTTTCTATCATTAAAACAAGCTGTGGCAAGTAAGACACAAGATCCAATCATCTCTCTACCTTTGTCTGAATAACAAAATAGTTCTACGATTCGGTGCAAGCGAGACTATCTCAATTAGAATGATGAAGACCATGGGCATTGGATTGTGGATTGATCAGCTTAGAATAAAACAATTTTTAGCAGGCTGACTTTTCATTGATTGCTCAGGCAAAGGTTAAAAGACAGATTTCAAAAGCCGAAGGACTTTGTACAGGCTTCCAAGGAAGGACGAGGCTTGAAAGCAAAACAGAATCAAAGCGTACAGACTAAAACAAAGTAGAGAAAAGAAAAAGAAGCAAAGCAAATAAAACTAAAACAAAAGACAAGACTTAAATAAAAGCAAGGATTAACTAAAAACAAAACTAAAAACTGAAAAGGAAACTAAAAATGAAATAAACTAAAGCAAGCTATGAGACAGCAAAGAAAAAGAACTGCAATAAAGAACTAAAGCAAAATAAAACTAGGAGAGCTATTCACAATATGTACACATGTTACAACTTCTTCATAGCTTACTCAAATGATACATTGGATGGAACAGCGGAAAAATAATGCTTCAAGTATTGGCCATTAACAGGGAGGTCCAGAAAATTACCATCCAGGTCTTGCAAGCGGAAAGCATTGTTACCCAATATTTCAGCAATTTGGTAGGGGCCTATCCACAGTGGCTGCAACTTTGTGTGCTTACCCTTCTTCTCATGGGCCTTGTCCCACAGAAGCACTAAGTCTGCCAGTCTGAAAGCCTTCACTTTGGCCCTCTTGTCAAACCACCGTTTGACAGTTTCTTGGTGTCTGCTGAAGTGCTCCAGGGCTTGGAGTCTTTCATCCTGCAAGTTAGTGAGGTCTAAAACACGGGCTTCTGCATCATCATGATCTTCAAAATAATCTAAGGCAAATTGGTAGGTGGGCAACTTCAAGGAGATGGGAACAATTGGCTGGGTACCATACAACAAAACAAAGGGAGAGGTCTTAAGAGCCACTTTGTGTGTTATCCGGTCAGCCCACAGTGCATATTTCAACAATGTATGCCATTGCCTAGGTTTGTCTGCTGCAGACTTTTTGATGGCATTCATTAAGTTCTTGTTTGTTGATTCGGCCAATCCATTGCCTTGGGGATAATAATTGGATGAGAATCGATAACTATCCCCATATGGTATGCCCAATCTGCAAATTCCAATGATTGGAAGGCTGGCCCATTATCACAGACCAAATTCAGGGGAACCCCAAATCTAGTTATGACATTTGATTCAAGAAAATCAATCACTTCTGAGGCTGTACTTCTTGTAGTGGCTGCTTGCTTCAACCCACCTTGTGCAATAGTCAGTGGCTGTCAGAACATATTTATGCCCTGCTGAGGAATTTGGGTTAATGACTCCCACAAAATCAAGTCCCCACTGCATGAAAGGTTTGTTTATCACAACTGGTTGCAATGGCAGAGCTCGGTTTGCCTCTTTGGCTGCAAATGTCTGGCATTGATGGTAGGTTCTGACATGTTGATGTGCATCCTTAAAAAGTGTAGGCCGATGATAGCTCTGCTCTCAGTATCTTATGTGCAGTGGCAGATCCTGATGAATGTCCTGCCCCTAGTTTTTCATGAAAGCTAGCCATGACTTCACTGACTTCACTGGGAGAAATGCACCTTAGGAAGATGCCAGCATAATTCTCCCTGTACAGAGTACCTGCCTTGAGGAGATAGTGAGCAGCTTTTAACTTTAATGCTCTCCTTTGAGTTCTGTTCAAATGGGATGGGCAAACTCCAAACTGTAGCAGATGAATGATATCCCCATACCAATCATCAGATTCAGAGTTTAATTGATTAACTTCCTGCTGTAGAGGTATTTCAGCAATGTGCCTGGACAAGCCAAGTCCTCTGATCAGTTTAGCAGGCCTAATCTCCAAGTCATATTCTTGCAGCCTGGTGACCCAATTGCCCCTCAGTTCACCCAACTCATTCTGACTTAGAAGGTACTTCACAGCTGGGTCTGGCACTATGGCATGAGTTTTGCTTCTGAGTATATAATGTCTGAACTGTTTCACTGCCCTTACCAAAGCATAGGCATGTTTATCTAAATGGGAATATTTCGGTTCAGCTCCCTTCAAATTAGTGCTCTTAAAAGCAATTGGATGTTCTCCTGTATCTCTCCGTTGAGTCAGCACTGCAGCAAGTGTATGTTCGAGAAGAGAATGTGTACGAGATAGAAATCTGCACTGAAATGCGGGCTTACTAAGACTGGTGCTTGTTTAATGGTTGTCTTGATTTCTTGAAAAGCAGTCTTAGCTTCAGTGGTCCAGGCAATCTGGGCAGTTTGCTTTAACATATCATTCATTGGTTTAACTATCTCTGCAAAGCCTGAGATAAACTTTTCGACAAAGTTAATCTTTCCAAAGAATGATCTCAACTCTTTCTTGGAGTTGGGAAATGGTATGCCAGATATGGCCTCAACTCTGCCTGGATCCATAGAAATGCCATCCTTTGTGACCAAATGCCCAAGCAGTTTGCCTTCTGTTACACCAAATATGCATTTCTTTGGATTCAAAGAGATGCCAAACTCTCTGCACTTGTTAAACACAGACTCTAAATGCTTTACATGGTCAAACTTAGATTTGGAAAAGACTGTTAGATCATCCATGTAAACTACAATACATTTGCCCATAAGCCCCTTGAAGGCATGGTCCATTGCTCTCTGAAATGTTGCTCCTGCATTTATTAAACCAAATGGCATCCTCTTGTAAGCAAAAGTCCCCCACTTGGTTGTAAAAGCAGTCTTCATTCTGTCTTCTTTCTCCACCAATATCTGGTTATAGCCTGAGAAGCCATCCAAGAAAGACATCATCTCTGATCCATTAACAATTTGGAGGACTTCATCCATAGAAGGCGGGGGATAGTTGTCCTTTTCGGATGCTTTGTTTAGATTCCTAAAATCCACACACAGGCGGATCTCCCCATTCTTCTTCCTGGTCGGCACCAGATTGGCCACCCAAGTTGAATGCCTGATAGGAAAAATAATTGTTGCACTCAAGAGCTTCTCCACTTCTTTCTGGATAAGGGGTTCTAACAGAGCATTAACATGCCTCTGTTTTTGTCTGAAAGGCTTGCAAGATTCTTTCAAAGGTATGATGTGGGTGTAAACTTTTGGATCAAATACCTTTAAATCCTTGTATGACCAGGCCATTACATCCTTGGACTTGTGCAGGAAATCAATCATATTTCTCTTTATCTACGGATCACGAGTCCTTTGCCAACTTGATGTTCCTTGGATCCTCTTCAGTGCCTACATTCAAATTTTCAGTCTCATTGTCTGTGGTGCCCACATAATCTTCAGGATTCACCCTCTGCCTGATCTTGTCAACATCAAATAGCCTCTCCAGCTCTACCATTCCCTTTGGGATTCTGTTGTCCTTCAATCTCATGATTCCCCTGTCATCATCTAACTGTTCCATCAGGGTGTCCCTTTGGCCTTCATCAATTATAGCATTCTCAAAGGTATTAGTACTCTGTAAGAAGTGCACAATCTGCTGATCATCTGAGAAAACTTGAAAGCTATCTATATTGTTAGGAACTGAAGGGCAGGGGACTAACTCAATTGAAAACTTATCCCACTTAAAATCTTCCAATGGCTTTAAACTTGCAGCTGAAGATGCCAAGACATCTGCATGTGAATTTTGTTCCCTGGGTATATGTGTTAAGTTAAATGCATCAAAGCCTTCCACAAGATCCCAAGCTCTGTGCTTGTATCCCTTCAGATAAGAGGCTTTACACTGAAACTTACCCCTGACCTGGCTTGCCACTAATTCTGAATCAGTGAAAACTTGAATGTTTTTCACATTTCTATCCAATGCAAATTTTAAACCTAAAATCAGAGCTTCATACTCTGCTAAATTATTAGTACATGGGAACTGCAGGCGGTAAGACATAAAAAATGTCTGACTTTGAGGCCCTTTGAGGACTGCCTCTGTTCCAGAACCCTACTTACATCTTGCTCCATCCACATGAAGTGTCCAAACTTCATTAGTATGTACAGGATGAGCTTTGTTAAATTTATTATTGTGCCCAGTTGTTAAATTGTAGACTCCAATGTCTACTTTTGCAATATTGACAGTTTCATTAGCTGCATTGTACTCTGTAATCGTGTGCTTGTACCTGGGTTCTCTGTCAACCCGCAATTGATTGGCCACACCCTTCCATGGCAACCACATGTGTGAAAAGTCTGTTGCCAGATATCCATTTAGAGACTTAGACCAATCCCTACTCAACAGCATTCCATACCCCATCGGGATATCCACAACTTGGATTTCGATCTTATGTTGAGCCCTTGGCTGAGATGCCAATTGAATGTGAATGTTTTGCAGCTCTCCCACAACCTTAACTTCTGACTTGTCCAATTGGACAACTCTCCTCTCGAGACTTCATTGGGGTCAGCCCCAAGCTGCGACAAATTGCCGGTGGCATGACATTAGCGAGATGCACTGAATCTACCAAACAATTATGTAAATTCTTCCCAAAAATTTTGACAGTCAGTAAAAATGGGGGAACTTCGGTCTTTTCCTTGTACATGGCCAGATTGGCATTGGCTATTTTCTTCCCTTTATCCACGGGTTTAGCAGCAGGGCCAGAGTATGTCTTTATCAGATTATCTCTCTGCTCTGAAATCTGTGCCAACTCATGCAAAGTAATGTTAGCCTTAATCTTTTTCATATCCTCCACTATGTTATATCCTTTGTTAAGTGGAGGAATAGCAACATCTGGTACTCTTTGAGCTCCTCCCTTTGGTGGAGGTGGATTATTGCTTGGAGAGGGGTCAGGAGGAATATTGTGAGAATTGTCAGGAGGAGTTGATGTGGTATTAGGCTCAGGATTCCTGTTTCTCAGGTTGTAATTATCTCTTCTGTACTGTTGGAAAGCTTGTACTTCATCCATGGGCATTTCAACTACATTCTCAGATTCATCCGGGAAAGAAAAAGAATCCAAGACCATAGCTGCACTGTGTCCAGATGAACTTGGGCCCTCAGCAGTTCTTTGATTTTCAGGGGAGATCAAATCTCCTGACAAGGCTTCAAATGCATTGCAAAATTCCACACAATCTAACTCCCCATCTTTGAGAAGTGGCATGAATTTTGCCCCAGTTGGGCAGGGCTAAGTCACAAATGTTCACATCATGAGCTTTACCCTTGTAATCTTTATTAGGTTCATATGGGGGCTTGTTAAATCTGTTTGGTTGGTATGAATATCTGTTGGGATTGTCTCCAGTAGAAGTTTGCCTTTTAAAACTCAAAAAATCATTGGCCAGCTTCTGAACAATCTTTGAAACTTCTTCAATCCTAGCATTGTCAGCCTCTTTTACCGGGTTACGTACATTCTCAACAGGTGCAGCGACCATGGTGCTTGCGATGGTAAAGTACGACAAGCTGGCGGCATCATCGATGTGGAATGGGATTGAACACAGGAGCGACTTGAGTGATCGAGAGGAGTTTGTTGAATATTTAAAGGTTGGGGTCCCAACTTGTCTTTCCGGGATTAAAGCTTCTTTATAAGCTTCTGTCAAGTTGGTAATAGTGGCATCCCTCTTCAAGAAGACGAGAGGTCATTGGGTCTAGAGAGTTCCTGAAAATCTCTAATGCCAGGTCTGCATTAGGCACATAATAGCCAGTGAGTCTACCATAAGCTTTATGGAATCGACATTATAGGATCTAATAGACTCATTCGGTTCTCTTTTGATGCTAGAAAACTGTTGATATAAAATGCTGGGATCTATCACTTCACCGAACTGTGACACAAAGACTTTTTCTAAGTCATTCCAACTGGTGATGGAATCATTGGTAAGATTTAGAAACCAATCATAGGCTCCCTCCTGGAGAGTGAACGGGAAGAGTCTGCAGGCAACATCCTCATGCTGTACATTTAATAACTTTAGTGCATTCTTGAATGCAATTAAGTGTTCCTCTGCAGTTCTTGTCCCATCATGTTTATACCTAGGGAGGTATCTTTCTGGATTTATGGGCAAGTCATGGGCTATACCCGGAATGTTCAAAGCTGTGGAGCCCAACCAATTTGCCATAGCTAATGGATTAACAGGGAATATTCGAGCTCCGGTTGGAGTGACTATCAATGGTGATAAAACTGTCTGTGATAGAGATGTGGCTCTTCTGTGGCTACTTCTTCTCGAAGTTTCTAATTCGGGGACAAGGAGCTCTCCAGCTCTGGGGTGGGACCTTGTTACCCTGTATGTAGAATCCAGCTTTCACAAGCACTTATAACTCTGCAGTTCTCAACAGGTTCCGAATTTGGAAATTTAAAACATGCGACAATTTACAAAGCTATCTGACAATTTACAAAGCTGTCAGGAGTTCTTGTGGGTCCTTCAAATGTTGCTGTTATGCCCTTACAATACTTGAACTGAGTTCATGGCCCTCCTTCTAGCGCCAATTAGGTGTTGGTCAGGCTTTCATGCACACCCAGGAAAGGATGAAGCAAGGAAGCTCCGGAGACACCCACGGGACGGATCCCACTCACTTTAGGATCTAGCTGGTTATCCAAGGTGCGAGTTACAGAGTTGGGTCGAATTACTATTCACTCTTTTCCACTTATGGAATAGATTTCAATATGGACTGCTCTGTTACCTTACGGGGGGTTCTTGAACTTGTTCGGTAGTTGCAAAATTTGTACTATCGGATTTAACTTGAATTCTTGATCTAGCTCTCATGGGTCGAGATTTAAATAAAAGACAAACAAAGAAAATAAAAATGGATCATTCATCGAAAACAAAGAGAGGGTAGGGTAAGGCAAAAAGAGAAGTTTATCAAACATCAACTGTAAAACCCTAAACTATCAATCTTATCTATGCTATCAGCTTCACAACAGAACAAATCAAAGAAGAAAGTGTCCAGTCAGTCTAAGATCACTTTCAACTAAGAGCACAAGGCGAGTGAAACAGATCTAGCAAGAAAATTATAAATCCAAGAGCAGTTGGTTAAAGCGGTATCTTTCACCGGCGACCCTAGCTCACACAGTGAAGACAGAGCAATTAGAACAAACTTAACCTCAAATCTGTAATTTCCCCTAGCAGACAAGAGAACAAGCTGAAGCCCTAACGACATATTTAAACTTGATAATGTCGATTTACTGACATATATCTAACAAACTTTAAATGGAACGGATAACAAAAGAAGATACACTTATCACACTCTGCAAAATATTAGGCTCCTGGCCATGCTATCACAGAAAAGCTAAAGCACATCAACTCCAAGTCCAGAAACAAAGGATTTCACAAGATTTGCAAGAAATTGCTTATAAGCCTTTTATTTCTAAGTCTCCGCCTCTCGCAATTACATTGAGAAGAAGTATTTATAGACTCAGGACAGACCCTGATCTTTTCAGAAATATCTTCTTCTCATAACTGCAAATATTATCACATCTAAACCCTAGGACCGGGTTTTACAATAAAAAGCCATCTTAAGACCAAAGTCCGGATAGAACTTAACCCTTCTGCAAATCTGTGCAGTCAATTGCCATAAATGGAGAAGATAAAATCTGAATGCCACTTGCATTCATCCGCAGCTGCAAATAAATGCCTCCATTAATTCTGTTGGTGAGCCGGATGAGTCACCACTTCTCCATCAATTTGATCTCCGCAAAGCCATCCCTGAGTTGAAATTATCTTCATGCTATCAATTCTGCAATAAATTTGCCATTGAATGCATTTCACCGACTTCTTCTCCTCTAGCATGGCGGTCCTTGATCAAATCTGCACTTTAACTTTGACTTTATGGCCTTTCTCGGTTGTCCCGTAAGTGCAGGATGGAATCCTGCATGAAAGACAAAAAGATTATATTAGTACTTTAAAATCATTAAAATCAAAGCATTAAAACATTAAAATCAGATTAAAATCAGCTAAAAAGCTTGCATGTCGGCCTTGCTCTGTCTCTTACGCGCTTTGACACGTGTCGCTACCCCAGGATGCCTTCTGTTTCCAGCTGGAATGCACTTCTGCTCAACTTTGAGGACTTTCTCTCTCCTATCGCGATTCTGCGACATGTCAGATTTCGCGACATGTCACGAAATCGTGACGTCCCCAGCTGCTGCTTCTTCCCCTGTCGGCCGTGAAAATGCGACATGTCACGATTTCGTCGACATGTCGGAAAATCGCGCCTCTTGCGTACAACTTTGCTCCGGCATGCTCACGATTTCGCGACATGCTTGTCTGCAAGACTTCCTCAAAACGTGCGCGCGCGTCGCTACCATTTTCTCCTTGCCTTCGAAACATGCGGCGCATCCACTTGAAACATGCGATCAGCTCGACGGATTTTGAGAGGCATCTCTGCCAACTTTACCTCTCGACTTGGAAACATGCAGCGCATCGCTGCAAGCTCCTGCCCGCGATTTTGAGACATGCAGCGCATCGCTGCAACTTTTGGACTTGGTCAATTTATCATTTATCCTCAGCGAAAATGGGACATGTCACGATTTCGCCGACATGTCGCGAAATCGTGCTGGTCCGTACTGATTTCTTCTCTCTCCTCCGCTGAAGACGATTTTGCGACACTTTCCAAAAATGGAAATGTCGCGATTTCGCTACACTTAAATGACTTGGCGGATTTTTGATTCTTCAGCCATTTTCTCTCTCTACCGAAAATGCGACATGTCACGATTTCGCGACATGTTTTCTCCCGGCTTTCTCTCTCCCTCATCCTGCAGCGATTTTGCGACACTTTCCAAAAATGGAAATGTCGCGCAAAAATGGAAAGTGTCACGATTTCGCTACGTTTTTGACTTAGCTGCATTTGTATTTTCTGTCGCGATATCGCGACATTTCCGAAAATGGAAGTGTCGCGATATCGCGACACTACCAAAAATGGAAAGTTTGATTTTTCATGAATTTATGCAACTGTTTTCAGCATTTTTCTCGGTACCGGTGCAGGATTTGGCTTAAGCATGAATGATTTCTAGCATGTAAAAGTGAATTCTTGGATAACACAGGCTAGAAAGACAAGAAAAGCACAACTTAAAAAGGAGGCAAGCAAAGTCTGGATTTAAAACTGGAAAGGATCAAGAGGGTCCCTGCTGCAAAAAATGAAAGTTCAGAATTTTCTAAGGATGAAATCTCATTTTTCAGTGGGGGTGTGTTGCTTCTCAACAGTGTAGAAATAAGATTTCATTTTAATTCAATAAATCCATAACATTAATAATATTTGAATCAAACCATTCATTAGGCAAACCTTCATTCCAATTTTGCATGGTGAAACCAAAAAGGTGAGATTTTACCTTTGGCATGTTTTCATTTGACCTTACTTGAAGAGGATTTGAAAATTCCTCTTTTCTCTCATGACATTCATCATCATGTAGCACTTGTTCTTTCTCCATGACTTGTTTATCAAAGGCACCAAACTTAGGTACCCAATTGAAAATATGTCCATCCTTTTCAAATCATAAGTCTTGTCTATCTAGGGGTGGGTTAACTAACACATTTCCATGATCAATCACTTGGGTTGCTTTGGGTAGCACAAGATTTTCAATTGGATCATCAATGATATCAAACCCAAATGATTTAGGTTTTGTAATTTTCTCATTTTGAAATATCATAATCATTGTAGCACAAGTAAGTGGATCAAGATTTTCAATTTCTTTTCCTTCAAAGAAATCTAAAGAAAATGACTCTCTTTCTTGATTCATGGTTATAGAATCCTTATCATGTTCCAAAATTTGATGAGATTCGAATTCATCTTCCAAAACTTTCTCAAATTGTACAGGATTTATAGTATCCTCATGTGAGGAAGCAATTGAGTTATCCTGCATATTAATTGACACAACAAATTTGTTAGAAGATTTAGATTGATAATATTCTTCCCATTTCTTCCATGAATCATAGTAATCATCTTCCAATTTCAAGTTGTGACGCTTAAGTACTTCTTCTTCATCTTCCGATTCATCAACATGTTTCTCATCCAATTCATCTTCACCTTCCTTAGATGGTCTAGTTATTTCCAAAAGTGGGTTATCTCTTGAATTCAAATTGGTAAAGCTATCATAATCCAAATTTGTAACCCATGATTCAATTTTATCACAATTTAGAAGGTGTGAATCTTCTTGGTCATCACTTTCGAGAACATCATCCAAAGTGTCTTTCGAGAACAAGTGGTGAAATTAGATTATGTCTTCAACTTCATTTGTTGATTTTCTTTCAAATTCATTTTCAGCCACTTGTGATGGCTTAGGAGCTTCTATAATGGGATCAATTTTTGAATTTCGTGTCATATAGTTGCTCCAATCCTTTGCAAGTACATCTGACCAAATCATATCCACATAAGTTCATTCATCCAAATCCTCCTTTTTGGGTAATGATTCTAGATATTTCTTTTCCAAAACAAGATGGTGATCATTTGATTCCAACTTCTTGTTACCCATCCATAGAATTTCTTCTCCAAAAACTTCATGCTCTTCAAGACTTTTCGAATAGGTATTTACTTCAACGTGAGTCACCTCAAAATATCTTGTATCGCTTGAAGAAGCATAACATTAAACATCATTAAGATCGGCATTATGAATTTTCTTCCTAGGATGATTTGGATGCATACATTGACGTGCTCATTTTTGTGGTGCAACATGCCTACATACCTTCTTAACCACTTTATTTTGCTCTTTTACTTCCGATGTGAACTCTTTGGGTTAAGTGGTAGAAGCAGTAGGATTAGTTGGATTGATACCCATAGACAAAGCTTGAATATTTGTTGCAATGGATCCATCGGTGACCACATGATTCTCTAATTGAGGCATAGTTGGATGGATGGAAGTACTTGTATAAGCACATGTGGGAGCATAAGTTGGTATGGTAGGATAAAGTTGATTGTAGGGAAAAACATTTGATATCAAATTTTGTTGTGCCCATGCTTGATTTACCATTGAGATTTGATTGCAAGCCCCTAGTTGTCCTACCATAGTTGATTGCTCCATTCCATAACCTTGTGGCCTCAATTTTTGATCTACAATCATAGCTTCTATGTAGGCCGATGCAAGATCAGTAACTAAGGGATTCATCCTAACAAATATGGCAAACAATGGATCCAATGCTCGAAAGTATATTTGAAGAGCACCACTTTCCTCAATAGTATAGGGAGAAATTAGTCTCGCATAAAACTTTCAAAACCTCAAGTTGAAATTTCTCACTGGTTCATTAGGTTCTCTTTTGCAAGAAGTAAATTGTTGATATATCGTGAGAGGATCAATGAGCAACCTAAATTGATTGATAAACTCATATTTCAATTGAGTCCAAGATGTAATAGAACCAGTGGGTAAATTGATGTACCAATCATATGCCACCTCATATAGGGTTCCAGGAAACATTCTACATGCCACATACTCATGTTCGACATTCCATCTAACTAGGATATCCACATAGGCTTGAATATGTTCCTCGTCTAATGTTGGACCATTATGTTTAAATTTGGGAAAATGTTTTTCTACATCCTTGGGTAAATCATGAGAATCTCCACTAATGTTCAAAGGATTAACATGTATCCCATACCACGTTCCTGTAGTTGTAGCCATTAATGAAACTCAAAGAATAATTTCAAAACCAATTTGTTAGTCTTGAATAAACTTCATAAGATATTTGTTGTTTCATCTAGTTGGCTAGATGAGCATATGAGTGAAGAGGTACTTGGTCATGCACTTGATATGGCACCTAGGTATATGCTTCTTGGTAAGGCACTTGAATGTGCCATTCTTGTTGTGGTACTTGAATGTATCCTTGTTGGGGCGATACTTGGTTGTACCCTTATTGGTTAAATACCTAAGTATGCACTTATTACGAGGGTACTTGGTTGTACCCTTGTTAATATGAAACCTAAGTGTGCGTTTATTTTTGGGGTGCTTGGTTATATTATTGTTGGTTTAGAACCTGAATATGTACTTTTTGTGGGGGTACTTGGTTGTACCCCTATTGTACCGACACCTGAATGTGCACTTATTTTGGGGGTACTTGGATGTACCCTTGTTGGTTTGGTACTTGAATGTGTACTTGTTGTGGGGGTAATTGGTTGTACCCTTGTTTTTGTAGTACTTTAGTGTGTCATATAGGCCATTCATATGATGATGATGAAGGTTTTTGGGAGTGTATTTTGTGATGTATATGCTTGTCCTACAAAAAGAGGAATGACGTATGATTGTGGTGGAGTGGGAGTGCTCGAGATTGGCATCTCAATTTGTGAGATAACATGGGATTCTATTTGAATTTGCAAAAGCAAATACAAATGTGTATTAGGGATGTAAAGAGAGGTCAATAAGGCTTTAGGTGAGGCTAGTTGTATATGATTAAGGGTAGGCCCTAAAGGGGCAATATTTTTATGTTGGTCCATGGGGGATGTAGGCAGATGTTGTGATGATGGGGGGTGCTCATATTTGGTGTTCAAGTAGGGGGTTCACTTTTATGGTCTACATAGAAATGTACTCCGACTCATGTAATTTATTTTGTGTATAAACCATGATGGAGAGAATGGTAAATGTGTAGACACTGTGAAGGGGGAAACCAAATATTTTAGTTGGCTAAACAATATTGGGTCTGATTCTATATGTTTTAGGTGTTTCAAATTCACGTTTATGTTGATCCAAATAGGATTAAATTTAGTGGGAAATTTAATATGGATGTTAGGAATCTACCCTCAAAATTTCATGGCAATCCAAGTTTGGATGTGCAAGTTATGATGAAAAAAATGAGGGTGGGTCTGGCTAGAAAAAGTACTTGTCTATATGTTTTCTTTTTGAACACACTTTGTTTCAAAATAGGGTTTAGGAGGTTCGAGGAACATTTAGAGACCTGAATTTTTGTGTTTTGTCCATTTTTGTAACAAAAGTGTTTTAATTAATCCAACAAGCAGCAAATGACAAACAAATGTGTGGGTGATGTGTTTAAAATTTGTATTAATTTGTTTGTGATGTTGGTTGACATTTTTTTGAAAATTTGAAAAATAGATTATATTTATAGAAGCTATATTACAAAGTAAAATGAGATGGATAGGAAACAAGGGAGAAATAAAATCCTCCTCCAATCCCTCCTAGCTCAAAAATTACCCATAAAAATATTATATGGGTGTGTTTATTGAAAATATCACCTGAGGCCACCATAATGCAGTTATCCATACACATCAACATTACCATAGTTGAATTCCATTTTTCTCATTCATCTAAATTTCATAGACCATCCATCTATCTTTATGCTATTTTTAAGTCATTATTGGCATCTTGAAAATGTCTGATATATCTATTGTTTTGTGGGGTGGAGGCTTATTTTATATTAATCTAGACATACTCAATAAAATTTCTATGGCTATGTGTATTCTATTTTCAAAAACCACCCACCTTGGCCACTCTGAGTCTACTGGTAGTAATATAATATAGTAGAGAAAAAACAGCGTGAGGATGAAGACACAAGAGCCTATGACAAATAGCTAAGAACCTTGCTAACCTAGCTTGATACTAGGACAAATTATCATTTATTTTCTTCTTGTCCATTGATTTATGGTCTAACTATGATAGATTCATTTGAATCACTATCTACTCTTTCTATTATGCTACCTTCTTGTACCACCTCTCTCATACCTTGGATTCTTTAACACCAACTTATCTAATTTTATATATAAGAGTCCACATATTGCCTTCCTCCAATTCTTTCCCCCATTTTACTAAATAATCTACCACCCTCTTTCCATCTCACTTGATATTTGTAATAAAAACATATTGAAAAACCTTCCAAATATTTTGAACTACTTCCACCTTCCTTCTCTCCCCAATTCCTAGAACCTGAAAGGGTCTTATCAGATCTAAGATTCCAGTCCACACCTGAGACTCTGTCTCTATCCATAGCTTATGTAAATGTATATTTGCAACTATCATTGATGCTGAAAATATAGCCTATCCTTTTGCTTCATTATTTGTTGTATCCTCCATACCTTTTGCTCTCTAGTACAATTGTTCTCCTTTCCAATTCCATATGATAATGCCAAAACCAAGGTTTTTATTAGAAACTCCATCTGTGTTAGCCTTAACCCACTATTTAGGAGGTATGTTATTTGAGGAGATATCACCTACACATCCAACCATTTGTTGTTTTTCTTTTACAGTTATTCCAAAACTCCTTAGAATAGTCACTTCCTCCATTTCTATGTTTGTTTTCTCATGTAATCTAATAGATAGTGTTTCTATTAACTTAGTCATAATCGTCTTCCATAATTGTTCCCTTGTTTTGTGCTCTGATCTAAACATGTACACATTTCATTCTAGACATAACTACCACCATATGAAGCTAGGTCCTAGCTTCCATACCATTTTCATTGTTTTAGTCTTAAAGTTGCACTATTTCCATTTCTCATAAAAGATTTCCTAGATCCCAAAGATTTCCTAATGTTGTCTCATCTACCTCCACCAATTGATCCATATGGTAGGTGGAATTACTATATATCTCATCATGGTCAGGTTATGGGTAGATATCTAAAACCTACAATTATTTATTCATAGCTCAAGTCGGTCAAGGATATTTAAGATGTATTGCATGTCAATTGAGGGATGAATGGAGGTTGTCAAGATATGATTGACATAGATGATTAGAGGAGAAAGGGTTGATTGATATGGGTAGGGATGTAGATACGGGTAAGGTGAAGGGGAAGGTTGGAATTGTTGTTATGTGATCCATTAATTTGGGTGGGGTGAATAGGGTTGATTTGGATATAAGTGAGATTAGGATGGAATGTAGTTCAATACTTCATAAGATATTTGTTGTTTCATCTAGTTGGCTAGATGATCATATGAGTGAAGAGGTACCTGGTCATGCACTTGATATGGCACCTAGATATATGCTTCTTGGTAAGGCACTTGAATGTACCATTCTTGTTGTGGTACTTGAATGTATCCTTGTTGGGGCGATACTTGGTTGTACCCCTATTGGTTAAATACCTAAGTGTGCACTTATTGTGAGGGTACTTGGTTGTACCCTTGTTGATATGAAACCTGAGTGTGCACTTATTGTTGGGGTGCTTGGTTGTATTATTGTTGGTTTGGAACCTGAATGTGTACTTTTTGTGGGGGTACTTGGTTGTACCCCTATTGGATCGACACCTGAATGTGCACTTATTTTGGGGGTACTTGGATGTACCCTTTTTGGTTTGGTACTTGAATGTGCACTTGTTGTGGGGGTAATTGATTGTATCCTTATTGTTGTAGTACTTTAGTGTGTCATATAGGCCATTCATATGATGATGATGAAGGTTTTTGGGAGTGTATTTTGTGATGTATATGCTTGTACTAAAAAAATAGGAATGACATATGATTGTGGTGGAGTGGGAGTGCTCGAGACTATCATCTCAATTTGTGAGATAACAGGGGATTCTATTTGAATTTGCAAAAGAAAATACAAATGTGTATTAGGGATGTAAAGAGAGGCCAATAAGGTTTTAGGTGAGCCTAGTTATATATGATTAAGGGTAGGACCTAAAGGGGCAATATTTTTATGTTGGTCCATGGGGGATTTAGGCAGATGTTTGTTAGACTTACAATGGCACTGAGAGGGGGGGGTGAATCAGTGTAGCTCTTTAATTATGAATTAACAGCTCTTAAAACAATAGCAGTTAAAACTTATAAATAGATACAGTAAGAACAACAAGAGAACAACACACAACACAAGATTTAACGAGGTTCACCAATGTGGCTACTCCTCAAAAATGACTGCTTGGACTACCATCCAAATCCAGCCTTTGCAAAGCACCAACTTTACAATTAATTTACCAGCACCAACTGGAAGGAGCACCAACCCCTGATTTATCTGCACCAATAGAAAGGAGCACCAACCCCTGATTTACCAGCACCAACTGGAAGGAGCACCAACCCCTGATGCCAAGCACCAACCTGGACTTCAAATTGAATCTTTGGGTTTAACAGTAAGATACCTTCGCTTTTACAAGACCCTGACTGGTCTACTTCACCTTTGCGTTCTCTGCTTTTTCTGTGCAAGCACTTCGCACACTCTGCTGCACCTCGCAGTCGTCTTCTCCTTGTTGCACACTCTGCTTTCTCTCTGTTGCACCTCGCAGTCATCTTCTCCTTGTTGCGCACTTTGCTTTCTCAGCAAAATTCCACACTTCGAAAGATTCGACACGACTTGCTCTTCTATGCTCAGCGACCGTATTTCACACACTTCCATATCTTCAAACCATCTCTCCAAACAACCCTCCTTTTATAACAGAACATTTTCATGATGAAAAACTCTAATCTTAGTCGATTGTAACCCTAATCATAGTCGACTGCAAACCCTAATCTTCGTCGGCTAACATCGGTCTTCGTCGGCTTCAACTACCCTTGTAACTCTTCTGTTGCTATTGCCACGAAAACACATGTCACGATATCGTGACACTTTCGCCTCCGTACGCTTTCTCTTAGCTTTGGCCCACGAGAATACAACATGTAGCGATATCGCTACACTTTTCTTCCGTACGCTTTCTCTTATCTTTGGCCCTCGAGAATACAACATGTAGCGATATCGCTACACTTTTCTTTCGTACTTTCTTCTTACTTATGCCAAAACATGTCATGAAATCGTGACACCTTTTCTCTCTCCTCTTTCTCTTCGCTTTGGACCACGAAAATGAAACATGTCACGAAATCGTGACACCTTTTTCTCTCTCCTCTTTCTCTTCGCTTTGGACCATGAAAATGAAACATGTCATGAAATCGTGACACCTTTTTCTCTCTCCTCTTTCTCTTCGCTTTGGATCGTGAAAATGAAACATGTCATGAAATCGTGACACCTTTTTCTCTCTCCTTTCTCTGCTTTGGATCGAAAATGAAACATGTCGCGATATCGCGACACCTTTTTCTCCTTCCTTTCTCTTGCCTTGTCGGAAACAGAAACATGTCGTGATATCGCGACACTTTTCTCCTTAGCACTTTTCTTGCCTTCGGTCCGAAAACGACATGTCGCGATATCGCGACACTTTTCTCCTTAGCACTTTTTCTTGCCTTGTCAAAACCCGACATGTCGCGATATCGCGACACTTTTTCTTTCGACTCTCTCTCTGCAATATGTCATGAAATCGTGACACTTTTTCTTCCGTACAAACTCTCTTCCAATATGTCGTGAAATCGTGACACTTTTTCTACTTGTCTTTTTCTTTTCCAACATGTCGCGAAATCGTGACAGTTTTCCTTCCAATGTTGAATCGCTTTTTCTCTCTCTTCCAACATGTCGCGAAATCGCGGGTTTTCCACTTTTTTTTCTTTCCAACATGTCGCGAAATCGTTTTCACTTCTTTGGTTTCCTACTGTTTCTCTCTCTTCCAACATGTCGCGAAATCGTGACAGTTTTTTTTGTCGCGATATCGCGACACTTTTCTTACTTGTATTTTTCTTTGATCTTTTGCAAGTGGTCCACTTCGGTCTTCTTGGAAAATCACTGTACATACTTTGAGTAACCTTTGAACTCCTGTCTTCTGCATCTGACTAGCCTTTGAACTTCCTGTCCACTGCATCAACAGATCTATCTGACTGTGTTGACAACAATGACAATACTCCTGCTTGCACCTTGCTCAACAATCTCCCCCTTTGGAATTGTTGGCAACACATGTGTAATTTCTTGTAACTCTTCTCCCCCTTTGACAATAATACCAAAGGGCTACTGCAGACTCCCCACGAGTCCATGCACAACATTCTCCGGCAAAATAGATTATACTTAGCAAAAATCATGAACATGAGCAACAAGATAATCAAATGCTTAGATGCTCCCCCTGAGAATGTGATCCCTGTAGCTAGTCAATCTTTGGGAAGTGTGACCACTCCCAATTTGTTGCGAAGGTACTCAAACACTTCCTTGGGCAATGGTTTTGTGAAGATATCTGCTACTTGCTCTGTGGTTGGAACAAAGTCCAATTTAACCTCACCTTCTGCAACTTTCTCCTTCAAGAAGTGATACCTGATAGCGATGTGCTTTGTGCGTGAATGCATAACTAGATTCTTGGAGATGTTAATGGCACTGGTGTTATCACACTTAACTGATATTGGCTCATTGAAGCTAATACCAAGATCTTTCAAGGTTTGTTTCATCCATAGTACCTACGTACAACATGTTGTCGCTGCAATATATTCTGCCTCTATTGTTGATAAAGAAATTGACTCTTGCTTCTTACTGTGCCATGCAACCAATCTGTCTCCGAGATAGAATGCACCTCCATTGGTACTCTTTCTGTCATCTACACATCCTGCCCAATCTGCATCTGAATATGATATAAGGGTGAAGTCTTTACCTTTTGGATACCACAACCCATACTCCATAGTACCCTTGAGATATCGAAGAATCCTCTTTACTACTGTCACATGAGTCTCCTTGGGATTGGCTTGAAAATGTGCTACCATGCATACTGCCTACAAAATATCTGGTCTGGTAGCTGCATCAGATACAGTAAGCTTCCAATCATAGATCTGTACATGGTTTGATCAACAGTTGGAGATTTGTCATCCTTGCTCAACTTGCACTTTGTCGTCATGGGAGTGCTAACTGGCTTACAATCCTCCATTGTGAACTTTTTTAACATCTCTTTTACATATTTAACTTGAGAAATAAATATGCCCTTCTCACTTTGATTAACTTGCAATCCGAGAAAATATGACAGTTCTCCAATCATTGACATTTCAAATTCTTTCTGCATCTTATCTGCTAAGTCCTTGCACGACTCATCTTTGCTGCTGCCAAATATGATATCATCTACGTAGACAACAAGAACAATAAGATGCCCATTTTCTATTTTGACATACAGATTACTATCCACCATACCTTTCTTGAACCTTTGTTGAGTGAGATAGTTGTCTAGTCTAGCATACCATGCTCGGGGTGCCTGTTTTAAGCCATATAATGCTTTCTTCAACTTACAAACAAAGTTGGGATTATCACCAAGTTGGAACCCATCTGGTTGCTCAATATAAACCTCTTCTTCAAGTTTCCCATTCAAAAATGCTGATTTCACATCCATTTGATAAACTTTGAAATTTTTGTAGACTGCTAAAGCCAGAAACATTCTGATTGCCTCTAGTCTAGCTCCTGGAGCAAACGTTTCCTCAAAGTCAATGCCTTCAACTTGAGCATAACCCTTGCATACCAATCTTGCTTTGTTTCTGACTACCTGTCCATCTTCATTCAATTTGTTTCAAAAAATCCATTTAGTCTCGATTATATTTTTGTTTGCAGGTCTAGGAACTAACTCCCAAGTGTCGTTTTTCTCTATCTGATCTAATTCTTCATTTATTGCCTTCATCCAGCTTTCATCTTTGCTTGCATCATCAATATTTTTAGGCTCAATGGTGGATAGTAGAGAGTAGTTGCTTACTGCTCTTCTTCTTGTCTGAACTCCAACTTTGGGATCTCCGATGATTTGCTCTCTAGGATGATTTCTCTGCCAGCTACCTGTTTTGAATTTCTTATTTTCTTCCATTTCCTCATCATCATCTGAGTCAATTTTTTGTATCTTTTCAATTTCGTTTTCCTCATCTCCTTCAATAACTTCTTCATAGATTGGGTAGTTTGTTTCATAACTGATTACTCGTTCTTTACCTTCATCAAACTTAACATCAACATTGTCCACAATTTTCTTTAGCCTTTTGTTGTAGCATTTGTAAGCTTTGCTTCTAGGCGAATAACCAACAAAAATACCTTCATCTGCTCTATCTTCAAACTTACCAAGATTATCTTCAGTTCTTTTGATATAGCACTTGCTGCCAAACACTCTGAGGTATTTTGTTGTTGCCCTTTTACCGAACCACAGTTCATAAGGAGTTTTGCTTTCATGTGTTCTCAGCATGTACCTATTTTGGATATACACTACAGTATGGACTACTTCTTTCCAAAATCTATCCGCTACTCTGCTTTCAGCCAACATAGATCGTGCCATTTCCTGCATAGTCCTGTTCTTTCTTTCTACCACTCCATTTTGCTGAGGTGTCCTGGCTGTTGAGAACTGTCTTCTGATACCGTATTTTTCACAGTATTCTGCAAACTCCTCTGAAATGAATTCTCCTCCTCTGTCTGATCTTAAACATTTGATCCTCTTTCCTATTTCATTCTCAACCTGGTTTTTGAAAATCTTGAACATATCAAGAGCTTATGATTTATTCTTCAAGAAGAATATCCATGTCATTCTGGAATAGTCATCAATGCACAACATAAAATATTTGTCACCATTTATGCTTTGTGTTCTCATGGGTCCACATAAATCGATGTGAATTAGTTCCAAAGGTTTGCTTGTGTAGTATTCTTTTGTTTTGAATGAGACTCTAGTTTGTTTCCCCTTTTGGCATGAAGCACAAATGTTGTTTGCAGGTTTGTTGATGGTGGGAATATCTCTCACTGCCCTTTTTGAGGTGATTTTTACTAGATTATCAAAACTGATATGACCAAGTCTCTTGTGCCACAGCCAATTTTCTTCTTCCTGTCCAATAAAGCAAGCTCCTTTTGAAGTCTCTAAGAGCGTGTACAGGTTACCAGATGTTCTTGACCCTGTTGCTATCAATTTTCCACTATTTGTTTTTCTGACTTCACAACCCTGCTTCATAAAGACTACTTCATGACCTTTATCACAAATCTGACTTACACTCAATAAATTATGTTTCAACCCATCCACAAATAAGACTTCTTCTGATTTAATCCTTCCATCACTAATTTTTAATGAGCCTTTGCCGACTATCTTGGCTCCATCATTATTTCCAAATTTTATTGATCCTCCTTCATATTTCTATAACTTTTCAAATTTTTGTTTGTCACCTGTCATATGACTGGAGCATCCACTATCTAGTATCCATGGTACATATTTATTCTGTGCTTTGAATGCGGTTTGAACGATTAAGGATTCCTTTTCTTCCTTCAGTTGTTCTTTTCCTTTCCACACTTGTTTTGATAGTAGTTTTGGGCTCTTGTTTTGCCTTTCCCTTATCAGTAGTTTGAGCATGTTTTTTGGAAAGCTTTCTATTTTGACTCATCCTGTATGGTTGAAATTTTCTTCCCTGAAACTGATTTGAAGTAAATGTGTTTCTACAGTTTCTTGCAATGTGCCCAAACTTATGACAGTTATAACATTCCACTGTATAATTCATCAGAGGAGAAAAAACATTTCTACTGGTGAAGTTCCTTGGTCTTACATTATATTTGCAGTCTGAGATTTTATGCCCATAGCCATTGCATTTAAAACAGAAACCAGAGAAAGGATAATTGAACCTGGGTGATGGTCTTTGCCATGTTGCCGTAGGAGCCATAGGTCTTCTTCTTCTTTGATGTGTGACTTTGGTGAATCCATCATTGTCAATTCTCCCATCGTGCCTGGCATGAATGCTTTCTCTTTCATGAGACGTTTTTCCTTGATCAACTTGTTTCTTAGCTTCATTCTTTATGGACTTGGCCTTTGATCCACTTGATGATTCTCCTTCGATGAAGCCTAGACCAAATTTGATGCCTGCAGGTCTTTGGTCATTTAAGATCTTATCCAACTTCATAGAACTTTCTTCACGTTTGTGATAACAACTGATTTTCTTATTCATCTCTTCTAGCTGCATTCTTAAACCAACAATCTCTTCTTCTAACTTGCTGCAATGATCTATTTTCATTGTTAATAGCACTTCGAGATCTTCGAAGATTTTCTTAGATTCTTCTATCTGTACTTTTAAGTGGTTATGATTCCATTTGCATCCTCAAGCTTTCTTGATAGTTTCTTGTTCTTTTTCTTTTCTATCTCCCACTCTTCAAGTGTAGATATCAACTCACCTTCTAGATCTACTTCAGCCTCGAGAATCTCATCACAAACTTCAGACGTCACTCCTTCCTTTTTTGATTTAACTTCTTCAAATGCCATAAAAAGAGCTTCATCTCTTTCTTCTTCAGACTCTTCTCCGGAGCTATTTTTTGATGAACTGACATTCTTGGAGATGAAACTTTTCTTTTTGAAGTTGCCTTTTCTAAAATTCGTTTTCATCTTCCAGTCACTTCTTTCTTGGTGGGATCCTTCATCATTTTTGTTCTTCTCTTTAAGTGGACATTTAGTCACAAAATGCCCAATGCCCCCACAGTTGAAACATTTAAATGGAAGCTTCCCTCTGTATTTTCCTTTCCCCTTTTTCAGTTTTCTAACAAAGTTTGCTTCCATTTCATCTGATGTCTCTTCTTCCTCGGACTCGTGTTTTGTGTTTTTATTTTTAAGAGCTTTGAAAGCTGCTTCTCTGTCAGAGGGTTTAGATCTTCCTATCCTCATCTCATATGCAGTTAAAGAACCATACATTTCATCTATACTAAAATAATTTAGATTTTTAGCTTCTTCTATCGTTGAGACTTTGGAATCAAACCTTTGAGGAAGAGATCTTAATACCTTTTTCACGATAGCAGAGTCATCGATATCCTCGTCGAGTCCTCTGATCGCATTGATGATTCCATTAACTCTCAACATGAATGCCTCAATGTTTTCGTCGTCATTCATCTTCAATGCTTCGAACTGAGCTCGATGTGTCTGTAACTTGGCTTCTTTGATCTTATCATCTCCTTCATGAACACTCTTCAATTTGTACCATATTTCTTTTGCCGATTTACAGCTCATGACCTTTACTAGTTCACTATCTGCTAATCCACACAAGATGGCATTCGTTGCTTTCAAATTATTCTCAAATAGTTTCTTTTCGTCCGCTTCTTTTGGAGGAGTGGTGGGAATTGTGTATCCACTGACTACTAAATCCCAGATGTCGTAACCCAAAGCACAGAGATATGTCTGCATCCTGACTCTCCAGAACGCATAATTAGATCCATCAAACAATGGTGCTTTGTTTGATGAGAAGCCTTCACCACCTGCCATTGTGTTATTTCCAAGATCACCCTAGTTGGTTAAGCTTGTACAGGGACTTGGCTCTATACCAATTGTTAGACTTACAATGGCACTGAGAGGGGGGGTGAATCAGTGTAGCTCTTTAATTATGAATTAACAACTCTTAAAATAGCAGCAGTTAAAACTTATAAATAGATACAGTAAGAACAACAAGAGAACAACACACAACACAAGATTTAACGAGGTTCACCAATGTGGCTACTCCTCAAAAATGACTGCTTGGACTACCATCCAAATCCAGCCTTTGCAAAGCACCAACTTTACAATTAATTTACCAGCACCAACTGGAAGGAGCACCAACCCCTGATTTATCTACACCAACAGAAAGGAGCACCAACCCTGATTTACCAGCACCAATTGGAAGGAGCACCAACCCCTGATGCCAAGCACCAACCTGGACTTCAAATTGAATCTTTGGGTTTAACAGTAAGATACCTTCGCTTTTACAAGACCCTGACTGGTCTACTTCACCTTTGCGTTCTCTACTTTTTCTATGCAAGCACTTTCCACTCTCTGCCCTCACGGTCGTCTTCTCCTTGTTGCCACTCTGCTTTCCTCGCAGTCGTCTTCTCCTTGTTGCGCACTTTGCTTTCTTAGCGAAATTCCACACTTCGAAAGATTCGACACGACTTGCTCTTTGCTCCGATCGTATTTCCTTCCTTCTTTACTTGACCATTTCTCCAAACAACCTTCTTTTATAAGAACATTTTCATGATGAAAAACTCTAATCTTAGTCGGTTGTACCCCTCATCATAGTCGGCTGCAAACCCTAATCTTCGTCGGTTGCAAACCCTAATCTTCGTCGGCTAACATCGGTCTTCGTCGGCTTCAACTGCCCCTGTAACTCTTCTATTGTTGTTGCCGTGAAAACACAACATGTCGCGATATCGTGACACTTTCGCCTCCGTACGCTTTCTCTTAGCTTTGGCCCGCGAGAATACAACATGTAGCGATATCACTACACTTTTTCCTCCGTATGCTTTCTCTTATCTTTGGCCGTGAGAATACAACATGTAGCGATATCCTACACTTTTTCTTCTTGTGCACCTTTTCTCTCCTCTTTCTCTTCGCTTTGGACAGCGAAAATGAAACATGTCGCGAAATCGTGACACCTTTTTCTCTCTCCTCTTTCTCTTCGCTTTGGACCGTGAAAATGAAACATGTCACGAAATCATGACACCTTTTTCTCTCTCCTCTTTCTCTTCGCTTTGGACCGTGAAAATGAAACATGTCATGAAATCGTGACACCTTTTTCTCTCTCCTCTTTCTCTTCGCTTTGGAGAAAATGAAACATGTCGCGAAATCTCGACACTTTTTCTCTCTACCTTTCTCTTGCCTTGGTCGCGAAAATGAAACATGTCACGATATCGCGACACTTTTTCTCCTTAGCACTTTCTCTTGCCTTGGTCAAACGACATGTCACGATATCGCCCACACTTTTCTCTTTAGCACTTTTTCTTGCCTTCGGGTCGCGAAAACGCGACATGTCGCGATATCGCGACACTTTTTCTTTCGGACTCTCTCTTCTGCAATATGTCACGAAATCGTGACACTTTTTCTTCCGTACAAACTCTCTTGCAATATGTCGTGAAATCGTGACACTTTTTCTACTTGACTTTTTCTTTTCAACATGTCATGAAATCACGATATTTTTTCAACTTGTGTTTTTTCTTTCCAACATGTCGCGAAATCGCGGTTTTCTTTTTCTCTCTCTTCCAACATGTCGTGAAATCGTCGACAGTTTTCCCTTGTGTTTTTCTTTCCAACATGTCGCGAAATCAGATAGTTTTCTGTTTTTCTCTCTCTTCCAACATGTCGCGAAATCTTTCCTTCTCTTTCTTCCCATGTCGACTTTTTCTCTCTTCCAACATGTCACGAAATCGTGATAGTTTTTCTTGTCGCGATATCGTGACACTTTTCTTACTTGTATTTTTCTTTGATCTTTTGCAAGTGGTCCACTTCGGTCTTCTTGGAAAATCACTGTACATACTCTGAGTAACCTTTGAACTCCTGTCTTCTGCATCTGACTAGCCTTTGAACTTCCTGTCCATTGCATCAACAGATCTATCTGACTGTGTTGACAACAATGACAATACTCCTGCTGCACCTTGCTCAACAATGAAAATAAGATATTTGTTGTTTCATCTAGTTGGCTAGATGATCATATGAGTGAAGAGGTACCCGGTCATGCACTTGATATGGCACCTAGGTATATGCTTCTTGGTAAGGCACTTGAATGTGCCATTCTTGTTGTGGTACTTGAATGTATCCTTGTTGGGGCGATACTTGGTTGTACCCCTATTGGTTAAATACCTAAGTGTGCACTTATTGTGAGGGTACTTGGTTGTACCCTTGTTGATATGAAACCTGAGTGTGCACTTATTATTGGGGTGCTTGGTTGTATTATTGTTGGTTTGGAACCTGAATGTGTACTTTTTGTGGGGGTACTTGGTTGTACCCCTATTGGACTGACACCTGAATGTGCACTTATTTTTGGGGTACTTGGATGTACCCTTGTTGGTTTGGTACTTGAATGTGCACTTGTTTTGGGGGTAATTGATTGTATCCTTATTGTTGTAGTACTTTAGTATGTCATATAGGCCATTCATATGATGATGATGAAGGTTTTTGGGAGTGTATTTTGTGATGTATATGCTTGTACTACAAAAATAGGAATGACATATGATTGTGGTGGAGTGGGAGTTCTCGATACTGGCATCTCAATTTGTGAGATAACAGGGGATTCTATTTGAATTTGCAAAAGCAAATACAAATGTGTATTAGGGATGTAAAGAGAGGCCAATAAGGTTTTAGGTGAGCCTAGTTGTATATGATTAAGGGTAGGACCTAAAGGGGCAATATTTTTATGTTGGTCCATGGGGGATTTAGGCAGATGTTGTGATGATGGGGGGTGCTTCCTTAGCATGTTCATCTCCTGCAAGATTTTGTTTTTCTGTATAGCAATAATAGGCATATTCTTGTCGTATTGAGACAGTAATATTTCCATAGTATTTACCATAAATGTGGTTTGCTTAATCATTTCTTCCTCATCACCTAGTTCATAGTCGAATCTTTCAAAGGTTTCTTTAAATACCTCTTCTATATCTGAGGCTTCTAAGCATTGGTCTAGGGATAAGCCAATATCTGCCAGTTTCACTGTAGCATCTTTTATTAAGTCATTTGTTTCTATTACAGAACTTATCCATCTCTCTAGGTTTGCTCCAAATAGGGCTGCTTTGAAAAACTCAAAATTGATCTGGATCTTATTGCCATCTGGTGTCATTATTTCTTGTCCCTATAACTCTTCAAAATGATCTCCTATAAATTCTAGGGTAGGGTGGATGATTCCAAAATCCTCTTCTCTTTCCTGCATCAAGGTCACAATTTCTTGAGCAGTTATTTGGATTACCCTTATTTGTCTGAACATTTTAGAAAAACCTTTGGCATGAGCTTTTATTCTTTTCAACATATCCTTTTTCATTACATTCAGATAGTATACATGATCTTGCACCTTTGTCACTGATGGAGGTTGTGCACTTGAAGTGTCTCTTCGAGTCAATTCTTCTTGTTGCTTACTTATCACTGCTTTTAACTTTACCTTTTCCTCCTCCTCTTTGCTCAGTTGTTTTCTTAGTTTATCAATTGTTTCAACAAATCGGTCTATGACTTGGACCTGCACTGCTTTGGCAACTTCTGCTATTTCTCCCTCTTTTCCTAGCACTGATGAACCCCCTGTTTCCTCATTAGCTCTGAAGACTAGTGGACCTTGTAGAGGAGGAAGATTAATTTTTGCTATATCTGATATGTGTGCTTCTGATTTACCTTCTTCAGTGAGTTGTTCTCCCATCTTCCCCATCCCTGCTACTAATTGCAATTCTTGTTCATTTGCAGTAGTGAAGGTGGTTTGATCATCTGTTCTTTCCAAAACAACTTGGGTAGTGGGTAAAGACAATATGGGTCTCTTTGCTTCCATAGGAGTTACCTCTTTTTGATTCTTCACTAGGTGGCTTCAAAAAAGGCCACCTAATCCACCAGCTGCCCTAGGATTCATTTGTATTACTGATGGGATTTTAATCTCCTATCCCTTAATATTTATAGAGGTAGGGATGGCCATGGGTGCTAACTTCTTCACACTGGTTACAGCCAATACATGATCAAAAATGGGAATTATAGCTTGCTCTGTAGATGATGCTTCTTGAAAGGATGTTGTTACCATTTCCTTTCCTTTATCTATACTGGTTTGTTGAGAAGCTTCTTGAGGAATGTTTGGTGTTGCTTCTATTCTAAGTTGAGCATTCTCAGGGAGCTTGACCTATTGTTCTATTACATCAACAGCTTTAACAGTGACCTCCATCAGATCAATGCCTTGTTCTTCTATCATTTCCAGCAAGGGGTCTTCCTTGATTGTTGGGCCTGACCTTGGTAAAATAGGTGCTACAACATCTACTGAACCTTCCCAAAGCCTTCTTAGTTCTGTAGGGTAATCATAGGCTTCATAAACCTGTGTGCTGCCTCTTTTTCCTGGGGGAAATCATCCCAAACTGCCTGTAAACTTGTTCCTTTTTCTATAGCTTCTAATAGACTCTCTTCAAAAGCATCTTCTTTGTGTTGGATCCGGGCATATTCTCTTTTTTCCATCATTTTACTGTAGGTTCCCTTTGGATCATAAAACCTCCATGATACTTCATCGAATCCCATATTGTCTAATTCAAACATTCCTTTGAGCAGTGAAGGATATCCAACAAATACATAATCCCCAAAATGGTAGGGAACATCGAGCCATGGGACCTTGCCATGTTTCTTAACCAGTCTCATTTTTGCCTCTTCTGCCACCTGCCTGCATAATTCTAAAGCTGCTATGGATAAAGGGCAGTACTGAGGCAACACTTTAGGAGGGATCTTGGCCCCATACAATCTGATATAAGTAAATCCTTCTATGAAGAAGAAGTCTCCAATTTCCTTTTCTTTGATGAAGGCTTTTACCCCTAGCCCTAATCTCTCTAGAACTAACCCAGTTAAGGCCCAATGGATTTCTACCATGAAATGATCATAGAACCAGCCCATGTGGGTTCATCCTTCATGAAGTCTCCAGAAGCTATTTTGAACATAGGGGTTGTCGAGGGCTTTTACTCTTTTACGGGCTTCTTCTCCCAATTGGCCTGCTATTAGGTGAATGAGAAATGAATATTGTGAAAAATGAGGCATCTCCTGCCTCTGTTCGAAAATTGCCCTTCTTAATTCCATCATTTCTTTATGTATTTGGGTACTTATTTCCAGTTCCCAGGCATAGATCGGAGTATTATATGCCCTATTGCATTGTGCAGCTAAATATAAAACCCTTTTTGTTATTCTATTTAGATCTTGTACCCCCAAAACTATGTTTATCATGTCACAAAAATCTTGTACCCAGGGTTTAAAAGCATTTTTATTGATTGGGAATTTTTTATCTATTGTTGCATGTGTGTCGAACAAACTTTTAAAAACTTCCATATCTGTAAACATACGAGATTGGTGTTCGATTACCTGGTCTACTAGAAAAGTGGTATAATTCGTTAATTTGAACACCTCCTAGATATCTTCGACTTTGATGTTGAACACCCACCGATTCTGGTGGTCTCGAAAGGTCCTTGTTCTTTCATCGTATGCTACTGCCAGCCAAGCCATCAAGTCTGAGGAAAAGTGCACTTTCGGGCATATCAGCTTCCCAAGGTTACTGTTCCATCTGTTGTCTCTAGGAAAACCCTTGTACTATAACCTATGAGCTTTATGGAATAAATCCACCATTATCCATGGGGTCCTGTTATTGCCTTCCATCACTTGGGAAAAACTCTTAATACAGGCATTGTCGATCTCGTACAGTTGAGTCGGGTTGGGTTTTTTATCTGCCCCACATTTTTGGGTAAACTCATACATAGTGGTACCAGGAATAGGTGGCCCAGAGATCATAGAGTAGGGTGACCTATCTATGATAAATTTCATGGCTTCTCATGTATCTACTGGCACGAAAACATCTCCCCATGATGCCATTGCTCTTGCGACTGTGGGTCAAGTTCTTCTTGAGTTCTCAAAGTTTGAATACTCTCTTCTCTCTGTGCCTCTGATGTATCAACTTTAATTCTTGGATTACCAGGATAGTGGCCTTGACTGGTTTTGTAAGTTTATATACAGGGTGGTGGAGTGAGCTTGATAAATTTGCACATTTCGTCATCGACCCGATACCACCAACTGCTATTTAAAATTGGCCAACGAAATCATGCCAACTCATCCTTTTCTAGAATTTAGTGTTTTATGATGGGTAATGTCCATTATCTTACGTGCCTTGGGCTCCTTTGATTCGTGTGCCTATAATCATTTAAGTCTTCTATTCATTTATCGATGGGGACCTTTTGATCTGACGTGGAACTAGTATATGTGGTGGGGATAGTGTCCTTTTTGAACCTCGTGCCACCTCGGATCCGAGTGATAACTAAATCTTTGGGATCGATTATGTTTCCTTAGGTTTTTTTGTGACATTTTATGTTTTGGTGTGAGTGTCAACTTTTTAATTACCTTTGAGGTCCCTTTTTCCTTAATTCAATCGTGATTAATTTCATAACCGATTGGATCTAAGTGGATTGGTTTTCAAACGTACCCGTTAGATCTATCAAATATGTCCTTTGTTTAACCCTTTTGCATTCTTTTTTGACTCTGGATCTTTCACGATCATTGGATCTCTTTTGTCCTGATGAAGCGCTACCGTTAGATTATTGTCAATTGATTATATTAATTCTTTGGTTGATGATTATATATTTTCTCGAGTAGAGTTAGCATGACCATTGATATCATGGGACCTGCATGATTCTTAAAAATAGATAAAACAAACCTTGGATTAATTAATCAATCGTTTGAAATAATCATGTTTAGACTAACCTCCGATCATCTCTAAGCATGCGCACCATTGGATCTGAGGAGAAATGAACGAGTCATCGTTAGATCTGATTCGTAAGATGCATGCTACATAACCAAAAACATAAACTCTTTGATTTATATTAATCATGATTAAGTCAAAATGGGGGTAATCATGCAACGTATTAGACCCTTGCTAATCATGTGATTAATATTTACCTTTGTTTTCATCTTACCGTCTATGATTTCTGTGCGACCGTTGGATCTGAGTGGAGACAAGTGTCACCGTCGATTTGGTCAACCTGCGAGTTAGTTTATTCAAGGGTGTATAGCTTTGATATTAATTAAGCTGAAAAGGGGTGATTATCTAACGTGTTTAGACCCTCATTAATTTTTTTTAACCATTTTAATTAATCTTACGAAGTCTAAAAAACTTCAATGCATCTTTAGTGAACGTGCCACCGTTAGATCAAATATTGATTGAGCACAGTCGTTCGATCCTCTTAATTAGCCCGATGATTAATCCAATGGGGGACGCATTCTTTTAATATTGGTTTTTAACTAGTGATTAACTCGAAGCATGCACGACCATTGATCTAGACGTTGCATGGGCACGATCATCCGATCTATCGGACTTGCTCAGATTTTAACTCGACTATTTGACCTATGCCGACTTTCTTTAAACCTTTGAATTTTTGGAGATTGCGTAGCCATCGGATCTATTTTGAATCAAGCGTGTCTATTAGATTAATCAGAGATGCTCGATTTTTAAACTTTAGGTTAAACCTCATTGACCCTTTGACTTATCTTTTAGATTTATTTTAATGTGCATCCGTTAGATTTATCCTGATGAAAGCGCAACCTTTCGATTAAAATTAAGATGTAGACTCTTTAACTTTTACCAAGGCTTTGACCTTTGGCTTATCCCTTGTTCGATTTGATTAATGCGTTGTCATCCGATTTCTTTTGGATCGAGCGCGGCCCTTGGATTAACCCTGAAATGCTTGCTTTTTAGCTTAGTGGGGCGCCTACCCTTAGGTTTTAATTAATGTTTGCTTCGGACTTAGGTTTTTCAGATTTTTAGACCACGATGATTAATTATTCCCTTATCTTTAGCATACCTTAGGACTTTATGATTTTATAAGTTAGTTTAGGCCCAAGGGAACTTATTGTTTATGAAGGTCGGACTTTGGCTTAGGGATTTAATTTGAAATTTTCTGCCCTATCCACTTTGAGGTACTTTGATTAATAGAATGAGGCATACCTTATAAACAATCAAGGTTTAGAATTTATCAAACCAATCAATGGAATTATTTTAAGAAACTCACAACAACTCAAGCAGTGACCAGCATTAAGGATACTTTGATTGAAACCAAAAAATTTAAATTTGGGGGTTTCAAAGTTGAGTCAAATTTGGCTCCAACATAGGCTCTGACTGGGACAATGTGTTGAAAACATGAAGCACTTGAGAACCACAAAATCTCCTGGTTTTATTTTGCAAAAATTTAACAAAAAACAACAAAATTTTGATTGCTAAGTAAAACTTGAAATGCATAACAGAAAAATTTTCCTTCCTCTTTTTTTTTATATATATATACTGAAAAATTGTATGAATAACATGATATCAAAGCAAGTAGAGTATGAAAAATTATAGATCCCTTTTCATTCAATTTGGAAACAAAGGTTAGAATTTTTAGAAATCAATGAGTTTTATTTTGAAATATTGTAATGCTTGTTTTAGCTAAGTCATAAGATATGATTACACAAATTTTGTCACAGCCTTTTGTTTCATCATATTTTTGCCCATGTGTGTGTTTGTGCATTATTTTTTGGATTTCTAAATCTTTCAGAACTTTACCATATCTGAGAAAAATAGTCAAGCCTAATATGTGATTTCACTCTTTAAAAATTTTCACCATTATGCAGGGCTCCACTGCATAGTCAGGCGTCTATAGCCTCGGTGGAGTTGCTTCTAATCCCATATTAGTTTTACCCTACTTCCAATCAAGCGTCTATAGCTTCGGTAGAGGTTTTCCAAGATATCTCAGGTAGTGACTCAGTTTTACTTTATTTTTTATTTTTCTTTCTCGTGAGAGAAGTGTTTGGATATATAAGCAAATTGTGCAATAAGTATGCCTGAGTTGAGGATTAGTTTCTGGCTATAAAAGATGAGTGTAATAATTTTTGGCTCAACTACCCTCTCAAAGATAACTCAGTTCTTTGGACCTTTGAAGTCACCTTAAGTATCATTTGTAATGTGAGGCTTGACATGATGTTTCAATCAGCTTTGTTTTCTATCTGTTTTATCTCATATCAAACAACTATTGCATAAACACTCATTTTTTGACAGAATTGTAAACCTCATCAACATCTAAAATAAATCCCCTTTTTTTTATATTGTCTTTTGGTGGAATAAATAGTTAGATATACTCATCAAACTAAGATATCATGTGTACAGTAAACTCAAAATTATTCAAGAACAAAAGGGAAGCTTAACTAATAAACAAAATACACCACTTTGTTTTTGGATTTTTGTTTTTCATATATATATTGTATTTTTTGTAAGTACACCTTCAATAGGGATTGTACATTTTGAGGTGTTGGCCATTAATAGGGATAGCCATTATTTCTCCCTGCAAAGTCTATAGCTTTTAAGTATTTTGAATGATAACATGGGCAATTTGGTATGGGCCAATCCATTTAGGTTCAAACTTACCCTTTTCACCATGCTTATCATTTTTAGGATCCCAATAGATGACTATATCTCCTTGAGAAAAAGGAGTACCCTTGGCTTTCTTATTAAACAATTTTACAATTTTATGGGTTTGTTCCATCATTCTATTGAGGGTCTCTCTTCTTTGTTCTTCTAACAAGACAATTTGGTCAAGCCTTCTCCGAATGGGATCAGGGTTTTCATGATCTTGCAATAAAAGGGAAAGTGCCATTTTTTCCATTTTTGGGGTAGTAGGGCTTTTTCTCCATAAACCATCTCATAGGGGGTTCTTCCTGTATTTATTTTAACAGACAACCTATCAGCCCATAAAGAAAATTTAAGTTCACTGTCCCATCCCCTTTTGTTTTTGCCTAATGACCTTTTTATTCTTGTTATTACATTTTTGTTTGATGACTCAGCTAAACCATTTCCTTGGGGGTAATAATTAGCAGAATGAGATAATTCAATTCCATATTCAGCATAAAATTCTACCATTTCATATGACACAAAATATTGAGCATTATCAGTTACAAGCTTTTTAGGAACTCCATACTTGGTCAAGATGTTTTCTTCTATGAATCTGATGATTTTTGCAGTTGTAGATGTTCTTAAAGGTGCAGCTTCCACCCACTTTGTGAAGTAATCTGTTGCAGTTATGATCCACTTATGTTGGCCAGATGAATTAGGCTTGATCTCTCCAATCAGGTCAATACCCCATTGAGCAAAAGGTGCTTCAATGATTACTGGCTTGAGGGGCATGGTTGGTAGATGCTTTTTCCCTGTAAAAACTTGGTAGTTATGACAATTCCTAACATATTTATATACATCCTTAAAAGGGATGGCCAATAATATCCTGCTCTCATGATTTTATTAGTTGTAGCTCTTGGAGCAAAGTGTCCTCCACATAAACCATTATGAAATTCATTAATTATTTCTGGGACTTCTCTTTCATATAAGCAGACTAATAATACTCCATCAGGATGTTTCCAATATAATACTCCATTTTGTATATAATACTTTTGAGCTTGAAGTTTGACTGACCTCATTCTATTTATTGTCATATCTCCGAGAAAAGACAGCGTTTGTAAGTATGACAATATTTCTTCATACCATTTACATTCTTCATTTTTTATTCTTCTGTCATCATATGTCTGATCTATGGTGAGAATATTTTTAGATCCTACTTCTTCTTTGTTAGCCAATAGTTTAGCTAAACCTTACCCTTTGACTGTTTTAACTATTTTGAATTCAACATCGTATTGCAAAAGTTTTACCATCCATCTTGTTGGTCTTCCTAATGGCTCTGATTGAGAAAAGATATCTTTTATTGCTATAAAGGGAATACAACAGTAAACTTTGTTTGAGCCAAATATACCTTTGAAGTGTTCTAAATATTGGATGACTGCATAGGCATGTTTTTCCAACAGGGTGTATTTAAGATTTTCTCCTTTTAGTCCTGAGCTCATAAAGGCTATTGGCCTTTCATTATTTTCATTATCTTTCTGTGAAAGGACTACAACAATAGAGTGTTCAGAAGCATATGAATAGATATTAAAATCCTTTGCATAATCAGGGCAACTTAAAGCTGGAGTGGTTGATATGGCTTCTTTAATCTTGTTAAATGTTTCCATATTTTCTAATGTCCATTTTATTTCTCTAGTTTTCTTCACCATATCATTTATGGGTTTGGTCATTTCTACAAAATTTGGGACAAATATTCTGATAAAATTTATTTTTCCAAAGAATGACCTTACTCCTTTTAGATTCTTGGGTGGGGGAATTTTAGAAATGGCTTCTATCCTTTCCGGATCAATGCTTATCCCCTTTTCTGAAACTATATGACCTAGCAATTTTCCTTGTGTAGTTCCGAATATGCATTTTTTTGGATTTAGAGAGATTCCAAATTCCTTGCATCGAGCAAAAACTACAGTCAAATGTTCTAGATGATCTTCTGGATTTTTAGAAAAAAATTGTGATATCATCTAAGTACACTACTACAATTTTGAACATTAATCCTTTGAAAGCAAATTCCATCGCTCTCTGGAAAGTAGCACCTACATTCATCAATCCAAAAGGTATTCTTAAATATTCAAATGTGCCCTAGGGTGTGGTGAATGCTGCCTTGTGTCTATCTTCTGGATTTATCAAAATTTGATTGTACCCTAAAAATCCATCTAACAGGGACAATCTAGTTGAACCTACTACTGCTTGCAGCAGTTGTTCCATGTTAGGCAATGGGTAATTGTCTTTTAGGGAGCTCTTGTTTAAATTTCTAAAATCCACGCATAGTCTAATGTCCCCATTATTTTTCCTAACTAGTACTAAGTTGGATATCTAGGAGGAAAATCTTACTTTTCTTATTATCTTGGAGTCCAACAATTTTTGTACCTCTTTTTGCATTATTGGGTGCAGAGTTGGATTGTACTTTCTCTATTTTTGTCTAAATGGCTTGGCCTCTTCTTTCAAGGGTATTATATGTGTCATCACATCCGTTTTGAAAGTTTTGAGATCTTCATAAGTCCAAGAAAAATGTTCTTTGTTCTTTTTTAGGAAATTGATATATCCAACTTTTTCTTTAGCAGGTAATGCCATGTCTACTTTCACTATTCTGGGTTCTTTCATTGAGCCAATATTAATATCCTCATATATCACTTCTCTGCATATAGGTTTATAAGATTTGTCAAAGTCATCAAATAGGCTTTCAAGAGACACCAATCCTTTGGGTATTCTATTAGTTTTCAACTGGATTACTTATAATGGCTCTCCTATTTGATCTTTTAGCTTTTCTTCATATTTTTCATCATAGATTACATCTACATACTGATTTTGCAAAGTCATAAAATCCTTAATATCTATATCATCTTGAAAGACCTAAAGATAGACTATGTTATCTGGCATAGAAGGTTTATAGACTGAGATAGTTGGGAATCTATCCATATATTCTATAGTTATCTCTAGGTGATCTAGACCTGAGGCATTCACAGCTAAGAGATCTGCAACATGATTTTGTTCTCTAGGAATATATGAAATATTGAAAGCTAAAAATTTATCAATTTCTTCTAATACTGCATTTCTATATTGCTTAAGTCTAGGATGCTTGGTCTGATATTTGCCTTTGATTTGTAGTATAATAAGTTTTGCATCCCCTGTTATAGTTAAGTAGTTAATACCTAACTCTTTTGCTTTCCTTAGCCCTAATAGTAAAGTCTTCGTACTCAGCTACATTGTTTATGCAAGGAAATTGCAATCTGTAAGGGATACTAAGGTAGTTTCCTTTAATATCAATCAAATTTACACTTGCACCTGCTCCAGATTGGGATTTAGCCCCATCAAATGACATGGTCCACATTTCTTGGGTTAATACTCGATTTGATTCAGCATCAGTTATTCTCATATCTTCTGGATCCATGTTCTTTGCATCTAGGTACTTCCACCAGGAATGGGTTGTGCCATATTGAATAGACTCCCATCCCTTTTTCTTCCATAGAGTTAACTAAGTTAATCATGGTTTCATCTATTTGAATTAACTCTACGGAGTGTTTGTTGAATGGTTCCCTTCTCAAAATTATATTCTCCTTATCTGATATGGGGATGGTAGCATAAGACCAATCTAGTTGTATTGATCCCCCTAGTTGTTTTGCCCAATGCCTATTGAGTAAAAGTGAGAAGAATGGGTCAACATCAACTACTGCTATATCCATGACTATTCCCTTTTTAGGGTGTTGATCTAAGAAAACCAACAATCTGGTTATCACCCCTACATAGGGAATTTGTCTATTATCCATTACAAAAACATGACCAAAATATCTAGTACAGATTAATCCCATTTGGTCAACTATTAGCTTAGGCATGATATTATGTGAAGCTCCATTATCGAGCATGCAATTATGAATCACATATCTTTCCCCTTCATCTGAATTATATCTTAATGACACGTAGAAGGGTCTAATAGAAGATGGTGATCTTGTATCATGTTGATTTTGTCTAGCAGCATGACAAGTAGGGTCTTCTTTTTGTTCTACTAATCCAAAAGCTCTGCATACTTGTTCTTTGTATGTTTGAACTTTCATCAAGTTCACCAAATGTGATATTAACTTTTTTCTTACTGAGTTTTGACCCAACATCAAATTCTATCTTCTTTATATCCAATGGTTTATTACTTTCTTCTTTGGGAATATCTTCTACTGATTCTATTACTTTAGGAGTAATCTTATTAGGGTTCCTATCAATTTTCTCTTTAGTGATATTTTTATTGGTGAAATTTTATCTTCTTGTTTCACTTGTAGAAGCTTTCTCTGTATTTTTAGGGATTGTTCTGTTCCTTAAATTTAAAACATGGGTTGCCTCTAATTCTTCAACCTCTTGAGTAGTGGGAATCAATTTCCCTTGCTTCATCTTATCATATCTTGACTCATGTGATTTCTGCAAGATTTTAGTTCCTTTAGTTACTAAGATCTGAGGATGATGATTTGAAGCATATTTATCCATGTCTTCTTCAAACAACCTTTCTCTGGATTCATCTTCAATGGACCAACATGCATTGATTCTTATATCCTCTTCTGATTCTGCATGCATATCTACATTACATTGATCACTTAGGTGTATTCCACATGCATCATGGTTATGGGGTGCATCACAAGTAGAGCAAAAATAAGGAAAACCTTCAGCTACATTGGCAGATGGCATTGGGTTAGGGACATTGTTCTGATCCCTGTCGAAATCTCTGTTTTTCTAGTTGTTATTCCCATTACCCCTATTCCTATTCCCTTCTTCAAAACCATTGTTGTTTCCCCAATTCTTATTGTATTTTTTCTTAAAAGGAGGGTGGTTTTCAACATGTGATCGTTCGGTCTATGAATATTCATCATTACTTCCATTTATTTCAATTCTTGCTAACCTGTTACTCATGTTGTTGGAGATTTATGTCATTTGACTAGTCAACTTCTCCACAGGATCAATTTTAGTTCTTCTTTGTATATCAAAAGCCACTCTCTTAGGTTTTCTCTCAGGCATGTTAACTTCTAAAGAATAAGGCTTCATTTTACCACTATCAAGCATATTTCTTTCTATATCCATTGCTTTTTCCATACAACCATCAATGGTAGTGGCTTGTTCTTGCCTTAATTCATAGTTAAACTCTCCTTGAAAAGTATTCTTATAAAAACAAATAGACTGAATATCATTAGGCCTGAGGTTGGCAGGGATTTTGTTCCTTGTATTTGAAAATCTTCTGTTAAAATCACTAACAACCTCATTTTCTTTCTTCTTCATAGTGGCTAGCTCGGTTAACAATGATTGTTCATTTTTCCTTTCACCATACTTCTTTAGGAATACCTCTTCCATTTTGGTGAAGTTTGGGATATCATTGTTAGGAAGGGAATTAAACCATTCTCTAGCATCTTTTTCTAAAGTCTGCAGAAATAGTCTTAATACTACATCTTCATGTTCAACTTCCAGACTATCCATTGCATATAAGAAACTTTTGATATGATCCTCTCCAGTTACTGCACTATTTCTAAAGAACTTAGGGAGGTATTTGTGAGCTTTACTAGGTAAGACATTCAAATTTACTGGTAATATAAAAGGCTTATATATGTTAGTTCTCCATAAATGAACATTATCCTGGGCCATTGCTATTGTAGGATTAAAATTTACAGTAGTAGCACTTATAGTGGTATGGGTCTGGGTAGCTTGAATGTAATCCGATTGATTATCTACCTGTGAGTATTACGTATTTATTCTACGATGAGAACAATTACATATATCTCTCTACAATAGGATTTAAATGTTCATCTACAATAATATCAGTAGTAATAATATTCTAAATTTTTCTTTATATACCTTTTACCGCTATGAAATTAGATCTACTATAATATGTAGAATTCTTGAAAAATGGTGATTTTTGGGTATGTATAAATACCTCTGGATTCTTGAGTTTTGGGAATAGCTCCTTACCACTTCTCCTAGTGTTCGCCAACATGTTCTGTCCTCTCCTTTTTATATTTTTCTTCTGGGTTCGTCCAGTAGAGTCGCCAACATCGAGTTATAGAAAGAAAAAAATATACTCTTATCAAGAATGTTTGATATTATCACTCATCCTCACAGGAGTGGGTTCTTGGGGAAATTTAAGAAAATCAAGAAAGATAATTTCAAGAAAATCAAGAAAAGGGAAATTTCAAGAAAATCAAGAATATAAAAATAAAAGGAGAAAAATAAAGAACTCTAACAAAGTGAAAATTAAAACAAACGTTCTTTACTCGAATTGGCCATCCGTTGATTAAAAATAATCGTTCGAGAAAAAAATTTAAGAAGATAATTGAATCTTTATAAGAAGACCTCCCTAAAAATGATGCCAAAAAACTATTGGAACCAATTCTTGCATCCATAGGATTTCTATTGTCATGCTACAAGAACCCGTTTGAAACCAATGAGCTATTACAGGCTCTGGTTGACCTGCCTCATGTTCTTCTAAACACAAATATTGCTAAAGAAGACTACATAATGGGTAAGGAAACCCCAACAACAATTCTTTAATTAAACTTCTAATTTGCATGCTCCAGATTTATATTATACTATAAGTGTTCTTTTTAAAATGACCAAGCATGAAAACAACCAATTTTTATGCCTTATGTAGACCGATGCCTAGATTCATTAGGATGTTATAGCAATTTAACAACAATTTTAATATGAAACAGAGAGAAGGGGAGAAGAAAATTGGCGTTCTTAATCTCATTCGAATATCACAATAAAATCAAGAGTTAACCAATGAAAGAAATGTATATAATGTGTTCAAATAATGTAACCCATTACACAGTGACACACAGTACAATGACAAAGATATGACAGGAATAAAACCCAAAATTGTATTGATTTCATAAAATATTACATGCAGAGTGGGCGGGATGCCTTTTAACTCTATTTTTCTTAAAGAAATACATCAATACAATGAAGAGGACTCTGTTCAAATAATGTAACTAGTCTCTCCAACTCTCCTTGTTCCAATCTGGTAATAGTAGAGTCTCTGAATCCTAGGCTCAAGAAGGTAGGAAATGATCTCAGCTTCTTGAATGCTTTCCTATCACAATCTTGCAAAGCAAAGGGAAGAAAAAGAAATGAGAAAGGAAAATAGACACAGAAGGGAATACAACAACACAACTAACTAGGCACTCAAGTATACCTCTTAGAAAAAATGCTATTCTCTCTAATTGCTTGATGTAGAATCTGAACACCGTTGCTTTCTTTTATAGCCTCAGGTTCTTGATTCTATTATTCTTGGTTCATCCCTAACTGTACATCTATCAGCATCTGTTTGAATTTCAAAATTGGTACAACTGGCTCCCACTACTCTTGTAACCTTTACTGTATAATTCTATTCCACTGGTGATTAAGGTATGAGGGAGGCCTTTATATTTTTCTGCTACTTCCTGGTGTGTTTGGCTGCTATCTTTCAAACTGGTCTTTTTTGGGTTGACCCCCTTTGATTTCTTGACCCTCTAACTATGCCAAAAATATTACCTGTTGTTACTGCTTTTTGTTGTGTTGAACTCACTTTCTGTTGTTGACTATAGGTATTAACCTTTTTCCCTTTTTGACTTCGTTGCAACTATTTTATATGTTCATCTATCAATCTCCAAACTCCTGTATCAAATGTGGCTACAATCCTTAGCATGTTCATCTCCTACAAGATTTTGTTTTTCTGTATAGCAATAACAAGCATATTCTTGTCGTATTGAGACAGTAATATTTCCATAGTATTTACCATAAATGTGGTTTGCTTAATCATTTCTTCCTCATCACCTAGTTCATAGTTGAATCTTTCAAATGTTTCTTTAAATACCTCTTCTATGTCTGAGGCTTCTAAGAATTGGTCTAGGGATAAGCTAATAGAAGTCAAAAAGGGAAGAAGGTTAATACCTGCAGTCAACAACAAAAAATAAGTTTAATACAATAGACAACAACAACAATAGGGAATAATTTTGGCATAGTTAGAGGGTCAAGAAATCAAAGGGGGTCAACCCAAAAGAGACTAGTTCGGAAGACAGTAGGAAAATGCACCAAAAAGTAAAATAAAAAGATAAAGGCCTCCCCCATACCTTAATCACAGGTTGAATAGAATTATACAGTAAAGGTTACAAGAGTAGTGGGAGCTAGCTATACCAATTTTGAAATTCAAACAAATGCTGACAAGTGTAAGGCCAAATATGAACCAAGAATAACATAATCAAGAACCTATGGCTATAAAAGGAAGTAGTTGTGTTCAGATTCTACATCAAGCAATTAGAGAGAATAGCATTTTTGCTAAGAGGTATACTTGAGTGCCTGGTTAGTTGTGTTGTTGTATCCCCTTCTGTGTCTATTTTCCTTTCTCATTTCTTTTTCTTCCCTTTGCTTTGCAGGATTGTGATAGGAAAGCATTCAAGAAGCTGAGATCATTTCCTACATTCTTGAGCCTAGGATTCAAAGACTCTATTGTTACCATATTGGAACAAGGAGAGTTGGAGAGACATATAACATTATTTTAACAGAGTCCTCTTCATTGTATTGATGTATTTATTTAAGAAAAATAGAGTTAAAAGGCATCCCGCCCACTCTGCATGTAATATTTTATGAAATCAATACAATTCTAAGTTTTATTCCTGTCATATCTTTGTCTTAGTACTGTGTGTCACTGTGTAATGGGTTACATTATTTAAACGCATTATATACATTTATTTCATTGGTTAACTCTTGATTTTATTGTGATATTCGAATGAGATTAATAACGCCAATTTTATTCTCCCCTTCTTTTTGTTTCATATTAAAATTATTGTTAAATTGCTATAACAACCCAATGAATCTAGGCATCGGTCTACATAAGGCATAACCGTTGGTTATTTTTCATGCTTGGTCATTTTAAAAAGTACACTTATAGTTTAATATAAATCTAGAACATGAAAATTAGAAGTTTAATTAAAGAATTGCCACTGGGGTTTCCTTACCAATTATGCAGTCTTCTTTAGCAATATTTGTGTTTAGCTGAACATGAGGCAAGTCGACCAGAGCCTGTAATAGGTCGTTGGTTTCAAACAGGTTATTGTAGCATGACAATAGAAATCCTATGGATGCAAGAATCGGTTCCAACACTCCCTTACTAAATCCTAGACTTTTGAAGACTAGAGTTATAGGAAAGAAATTGGAAATAATGGAAAGGGAAATATGGCCACTGACTGAAGGTGTATGATTGGGAAAATATTAATATTAAGAATTCCACTCAAGCATATAAATAGCATATAATAATAGAGAGCAACAAAATTTACTTACAACCTTACACAGATAACCTCCAGGATTGAATTCCAAAACTCACTTCCTGACAAACAATATTCAAACTCATATGCATAATTTAAATTTTAATAGCAAATAAGAAATACGAGCATAAAAGAGAAATGCATAAAATAGAAGGAAATCAAACATAAAGTCACTCGTTGGTCATCAAATCCGCCTAGGTAAGGATTTTGGGTAAATGTATGCGCCCTAGACCTGGACCAACATTGAAAGGCCGAAGGGAAGAGATGCCCCTCGTGCCAATCTCCGGAGAAAGGCCGGCTCCTATGCTAAACTACTTGGGTGTTTTGAAGACAAGAGTGCAGGAAAGAGATAAAAGGGATAAGGGTTAGAGAAATAAAATAAAAAGGGTTAAGGGAAGAGAGATTGGTGATTTCAGGTGGGAGAGAACAGGAAGCACGATCGCTAACAGACAACTTGAATAGCAAGCAAGGAACACCAAGAGTAAAACGAAAGAAACGTAGTATCAACCTTCCTATGTATCCTCCCGAACGAGTTTCAGGACACTGTCCCCGATCGCACACCGGACGCAGAGTTCAACATCTCAATCTACAAACGAGGAGAGATAAAAGAATCAAGCAAGGCAGGCAGCATAAAAGAAAGTCAATACGACACTTTTCTACTCCTATGTATCCTTCCGAACGAGTTTCAGGACACTATCCCCGATCGCACACCGGACGCAGAGTTCAGCATCCAACATACAAACGAGGAGAGATAGAAGAATCAAGCACAGAAGGCAGCATAAAAGAGAAGAATTGAGCTCAAAGTCTCTTAGTATTAATCGCAGGACATCAAGTTACAACAGCTTTCTAGCAGATAGTTCCCCCCCCTTTTCCATTACAATGCCTGGGTTTTTATAGAGGACCCGGGCCTCTGAATCATAATTACATAGCAAAGAAGAGTACGCCCTCGAGCTCTGAGAATTCGGCCTTCCTCGGCTCTCGCGACTGAGCTTTCAAATCTGTTACCAAAACTGGCAACTGTGACCGGGTCAACCATGGAAAGGTGCATTGATGAGCCGTCTGGACGTCCTTGGTCTCCGGGTGCAGTGCTCGAGTGGCCGCCATGCTCGTCGGGTTCTCCATCATGGCTTGATACTTCGCTTTTGATTGCCAAAAATGAGCAACGGGCTTGCTGGGCACGAAAAATTGCATTTATGAGGCACTTGATCGCCTCGGGAAGATACCCGACTTGGAACGTGTGCCCGTGAAGCGCTTCGCTAAGTTTTCATTCACCACTTCGCTTCGCAATGGTTCTGGGCCGAAGCAAAACTCCTCCTAGGTTAGTACTTCACAAAATTGAGCTTCGCAAAACTACTTCGGGGTGGGTAGTGCCGAAGCATATCTACTTCGCAAAATGGGCCTCTTTATCCTTGCCACTTTGCTTCACTGATGCTTTGGAGAAATACTTTGCTGCGATCCTCTTCAAAATTGTGGTTCGGAGAGATTTCGGCCGAAACACATTCCTGCCTTCAAAATGCTTCGCTTCTCTTGGCTGCCAGAACTTCGGTCGAAAATGCTTCGGGTGAAAACTAGCCGAAGTGAATGCTTCGCTAGGTTTTTCGTCGAAGTAGAAATGGTTCAGGGGTGAAGAGGCCCGAAGTAGATGTTTCGATAATTTTTGGCGAAGGATTCTTCAATGCTTCTTTGGGTTCTGCTTCGCTGGTCCTCTAGCCGAAGTAGTGTTTTGAAATGTTTCGGGCCCGAAGCCCTTTTCATCGGTCCTCTTGCATTTTTCTTCGGCAAAACTACTTCGCAACAAATCCTACCCGAAGCAATGCTGGAAGCGCTTCGGGTGCGAAGCTCTTTCTTTGGCAAAACTACTTCGCAAAATTTTCACCCGAAGTAGCGCTGGAAATACTTCGGGTGCGAAGCAGTTTCATTTTCTTTGGCGAAGCTCTTTTCTCTAGCTTGTTCGGTAGCGAAGCTTTTCTCTTTCTACTTTTTATACAAAGGGGTGGCTTTGAAAGCCAAAATTGCTGCAACTTTTCAAAATAAAAATAACAAAGCAAAAACTTTACACAACACTATACAAAACTTGTTTCTTTTCTACCCCTTGAGAAATGTGACAAAATTGTCAACATTCTTGGCGGCTCACGGGGCAACGAGCTCGTCTCGGTGGGAGGACCCTTAGTCTTGATCCATTGGGCCGGAGTCCTTTCCCGATCCTTCTCCTCCTTCTTCGCACCTTCTTTTTCTTCTGGGAGCGCCTCGGCAGCTGGTTCTCCTTCTTCTTCTGCTCCCTCTTCTTCTTCGCCCTCCTCCTCTGGTGCGGCCTCTTCTGGAGCAGCTTCCTGCGGTGGTGACGGGGCAAGACGCTCATGGATTTTCTTCATCGTTCGGCGAACCTGAGACCAGGCACTTTTTGAGAAAGGTTCTTGATCTTGCAGTGCCTTAATCAAAATACGAAACCGATCAATCTGCCCGATGTCAGCATGCTGGGCTCTGGTATACAGATCGTTCAGGCAGGCCGCTATCTTACAGTATCTTAGAAGAAAATCAGTGACTTGTCTTTCAGTTATGGGTTCTACCCATCCGTCTATCTCCGAGACGTCACTCTCAAATTGAAGCCATATCGGCTTGATCTGTTCCTTGGTCAGGAGGTTCCCTTCATTATCTGTGAAGCTCGGGAAACCCATGGAGGAGAGATCTTGAAAATAGCCCCAGGATGTACGCTGCTCGTCCTCGAAAACATCCAGGAGGTTCTTTGCCTTTTGAGTTTTTCGCACCTTGGAGAAGAAGGCACGAACTGTGGCCTGGGCCGTGGACCAATCTCTAGCTATCCGACTCATTGCAGGGATCTGCAATTGTTGATGTTTGGCGCTGTGAACGTCGAAAGCTAACTTGAGTCGGCTTCTGGCCTTCTGAGTTATCTCATCGATGATTGGGCCTCCTTCGGCAGCGGCGCTCCGGGCTTCAACAATGAAGGCCAAAATTGAAAGGGCACTGGAGGCCCGAGATCTGAAATTTTTTAGCAGAAGCGAGCGGATTTCCTTGATTCTGCTCCTGTCGCACAGCCCTAACCCTTCCTTTTCGTTCAGCTGATTTTGCATCTGCAAGATTTTTCCTTCAAGCTCCTTGGCTCTCAGATCATTCTCGATCTGCCTTTGCTCTCTATTTTTAGCTGTACATTCCAACTTTTGTATTTGCAATTTTAGGGCATGTGTTTCCTTCCTCATCAGCTTGCACTGCTCTTCAGCTTCTGCCAGCTTGGACCGGATCCTCGCCAGCTCTTCCTCTAGCTTAATATTGGCGCTCTCTGCTTCGAATCTATGCTGGTTTGCGATATTTGCATGTGCTCGAAAGGTTTCAATCCCGATGTGCATGGAAGCTGATTCATCGTCCATGTTCAAATGCTCCAGATCCTTAGACTTGTCTTGGTAATCATAATCCATGGGAGTCATTTCATCCAGAGGCTTCTGGACTTTGGGGATCTTCTTTACCTTATGCAGCTTCCCGGCCTGCAAATCGAAGACAGCACATTTTTCCACTTGAGCCAATGAGCGCCCTCTCTTCTTCCTTGCCTCTTTCAGCATCTTCTCAGTATTCTGGCGGGCCTGCGAGAGCTTTTCGGCTAGAGCGGTTTCTTTTATTGTAGACAATTGGGACTCAAATAAGGCTGGGTCTCCAGCCGAGGGGGTAAACAAATATAATGAATTAATGGGGGATGCCTCGCCAGAAGGCTCAGCGACGGGAGTGGCTGGGGCTTCGACGAGCGCGAAAATGCCCTGTATGATGGGGGTGTGGGCCACGGGGTTCTGCGTTAGAGGACTATCTTCGCTCTGGACTAAAGGATCAGCGACGTGAGTGAGCGAAGAAGTTTCAGCGGCTTTGTCTTGGCCGGATGACTCAGGTGAAGTGTGGATAGGCAAAGCGCGAGGTGAACTTGGAACGGCCGTGGACTCAACGTGGAGGGGCGATTGACCTTGCAGGGGATGGTGAGAAAAAATTTTGGTCGGGGCCATGGTGGATATGTGAGAGGTGAGAGTTAAGGGTAGAGAACGCGTACCTGCGTGCCCTCCTGGCAAAGCGGCTGTGATAACTTCTTGCATAGTCGGCTCCTACTCGTCCTTGGCTTCGGCACTTCCGACCTCCAACACTTCCACTTCGGGGTCCCCTTCTGGTTGGAGGAGTTCCTCCATATTAATGACGTCTAAGTCTGGGACCGTCTCGGTACTTGGTGGCTCCTTACTCTCAATATTTGTTTCGGCTGGAACCAGTGCAGGCTGTTCGGCAGGAGCGTTCGGATGCCCTGTGCGAGGTCGTTTCGGGTGGCTCGGAGGCATTTGATCTTGTTCTGGCCTTTTCCACCTTTTCCTCTCCAACAGTTGCTCCGACTCTTCAGCACTTGTGTCCTCTGATGGCCTTTGTGGTAGCGCCCTTGGTGCAGCTTCAGTTTCCTTCTGCCTTCCCGAGGCATCATCGGTCCTCCCTGGGCTTTCACCTGATCCTGGAGTGGCTGGAGGGACAAAGTCTGCGAAGGATATGGGCTTCCATGATCCGACATTGGCTTCGTAGACAATTGCGAAGTCCCTATCTGTTGCCAAGAGTCCGTAAGAATTCATCTTTCGGCGATGGACTCTCATTATCCACCACTCCCTTAGCTGTTCCTCATCCCAGTTCTTCAATTCTTCCTTCAGATCGTCCTTGGCTTTCCTCCAGAATGTGGAGTCTGGAGTTGGAAATGGGTACTGATCAGGATCGAACTCTATCTCCATGGGATAAAAATCATGCCAGGGAGGTAATGTCCGCACTTTCTCTAGATGCCACTCCAGATCTCTCCCGTTGGGATTGTTCCTCTGCTCCATTATCTCGGGGTGGGGGCAGACATGAAAATTTTTACATTTTAAGTGATCTTTCATCACCCCTATGGGATCATAAAGCCACCTCTGTGGAATCTGAAGCAGGCCAAAATTAGCAAGCTTTTCTTCCAGAATGATGTTCTGCTTCAATGCGAAAACTTCAATCACTCCCATTCTAAAAGGAAAGTCACAAGTGTGTGCCCACTTTCGGCCGTGGCCGTAAACTTCATTGGTCGCGTCGCTCTACCGAGCGACCTCTAGTGCGAACTGGTACTCGGATGGGAAAACCGGTAGCAGGAAGGGCTTTCCCACGAAGCCGAACAGGCGTATCACAAGCCCCTGCGTGAGTTGAAAAATATCCCCCTTTCTGGCCTGCACCACCCTGTCTCTTAGACTGAGGGGCACCCGAGGGCTGGACCCTGTCAACAATTGCATGGCAGGCCCCAAGAATTGTTGATTGAAAGAATAATAGGACTCTGACCTCAATAGGAGGCGAGTCCACTGGTATACAGGCAGAGGATTTCCATCCTCGCCTTTTGATGTAATCGCAACATGGGGAAAATTTTTATATGCGCGATAAAAGAATAACCAGACAAGAAAAGAACATGGGCTGAAATGTTGCTCCGCTCCAGAAGTCTTCATCGCGGTGAGCCGCGTGTGCAGGTTTCGGGATACCCATTCCGCCCAGTCAAAGAAGACTGGGTTGGTGTTTGGCCTCGAAGCATCGGGAGCATAGAACTCCCCTCTGGAAATACACTCGGCCAAAGACACCTGCCAAGGGTATACCGAAGTATCAGTTGACAAGCCCGCCACCCATGCAATGATGGAGAAGATGTCCGTGTTCTTGAAGGCCTCCAAGGGTAGGGGCATTTGGGGCAGTTTGCCTGAAGGGAGCCCGCTTTTGAGGTTTTCTTGCAAGAATTTCAACACATAGTTGTTCGAGGTGAACCTCTCCATTTGTTCGCTTAAAATGACACTGCGAACTGTATATCCCTTCGACGGCCCCTGCTGTGGCGCGAAAGCTGCTTGCACGTCCTCCTTCAGGATAGAGAACAACTTATGGCCAGCGGCATTCAACACTTGCCTGGAAGCTGGTTGGTAGTTCTGTGCGATGGCGTAAATCAGCTCAGGGCAATGGTGCACAGGAGGGGTCAGATACCAATAGATTTGGGAGTAATACGTGGTGGCTCTCTTGTTTTTTGGCGTGAGCCTGCTCTTCATAAAATCAATAGTGTACCTGAGCTCGACCATGCTTCTTGAGAGTTCTGTATCTTTAATTTTCTCCCACCTGTCAACTGGTGGCTCTACAAGTTGTTCATCTTCGGATTCCTCTCTTTCTTCCACAACTTGTTTTTCTGGGCGGAGGTTCGGATTGACCTTCTTCGGTCTCTGCCTTTTCTCCTCCGAACCTTTCACTTTTTCAGGAACTGTCACCTCTGGCTCCTTTCCTCTCTGGGTAGAACTTTTCTTTCCCATGTTGTATGATTATGGCCGCAACACCAACAACACAGACTATTTCGACGTCAGGGAGCTTCTCGACGAGTGGCAGCAAAATTTGCGGACGAGCAATGTGCCTTCAATCTTGCACTTTCAAATAACCTTTTCCTTGCTAAAGCCTGCATTTTATAGCCTTAAGGGGTGACTACCCCTATTTATGGCTCTTGCCATAATTAAACCTATGCTAGTGGCCTAGGAAATTGTTGCGCCATCCGATTGGCTATCCGATGGCATCGCATGCGGAGTTACGCGCCCTAATGATTACACCTTGCATTGGAAGCACATCTTGTACTCGGGTGCGAGCCCTTTCCCCAACTGAATCACCTCGGGACGTGCCCCGCCACCTTTGCCTTAAATTCGTCCGCTTCGAGCTCTTTTCAAGGTGGTAGTCGGCACATTTCTCGAGACGTGCTTTAAATGCTCCCGTCCTGCGCATAATCGGTTCGACGAAGCTTGGGTCGGACTTGGAAATGCTTCATAGTGAACTTCTTCTTTGGGCTGATCTTCTGTGCTTCGGGCCCGAGGTACTTATCCTTCTCCATGCTTTGCGAGGACCACCTACCGAAGCTTGTGCTTTTGAAAATTACTTCGCAAAATTTCCACCCGAAGTGGTTGCTGGAAATGCTTCGGGTGCGAAGCTCTTTCGTGCCTTTGTTTGAACTTTGGTTCGGCCCTTCACTTCCTCGCAACCGTTACTTTGGGTAAAAATCTCCGAAGGAGATTACCAAATTTTTTTTTTTTTTTAAAACCCCTTGTGTAATGTGACAAGAGTGTCAACCTTCTTAACGGCTCGCGGGGCAACGAGCTCGTTTGGGTGGGAGAACCTCTAGCCTTGATCTATTGGGCCAGAGTCACCTCCAGTCCCTTCTCTCCTCTCTCCCTCTGGGAGCGCTTCTGTATCTGGTTCTCCCTCCTCTTCTGCTTCTCGAGACACATTCAATGGATTCTGGCTGAATTCTTGTGTCTCGCCCCTTGGGATACAAAAAGGGCACAAAAAGGTGCCTTCCTCATTCTCAGGCCTTACCGCTTGAGACTGCTCTCCTTGGACTACCTCCTGATGGAGATTGCAAGCAGCCACATTGTTCATTGTTGGGTCAAAGCTTGCATATTCCCATTGTTGTTCTTGGGCAAAATTTGCTTCTTGAGCTCCGAATGATGGCATCTCAAACCTACGCTCGGTACGAGGAGTCTGCCATGATGAATACTGCGTAGGATGGCCAGGAGCAGTGAACAGTGATGGGTTTTCTCCCCACTGCCACTTTCCAGATAGGAACAAGAGTTGTTCTGCTCGTATTGCTTCCTCAAATATCTGAGGAAATCTTCGTTCCCCTGATTGCAGTAAGAGAAGGCGTATGTCCGGGTGAAAGGCACGAACATAGAAGAGGTGAGCTTGGGCATGCGTCGGTTGGATCTCCACTGGAATGCTCTTCCAACTTCTACAAAATCGGACATTGAAGTCCGTGATGCTCTCCAGAGGTGCTCTCATGATAGCGAATAGATCCATCAAAAGCTGGGAGGGATCTTGAGAGCCGTCGAATGTCTTGATCAATGCTTCGGCTAAATCGCTCCACGAGCAGATGCTTTCATACTCGAGTAATCTGAACCACCGCATCGCTTCTCCTTCCAGAGACATGACCAGAAGTCTAACCATGACATCTTCATGGATTATGTTGTGGAGGTTTGCCAATGCCGCAACGTCTTCAAGGTGCCTTTGGGCCATTCCTTTAGTGCCATCGTATTTCGCCAATGTATGCAAGGCTCCTCTAGGAATTTTATGATAACCCTGAAGATTCAGAGGGGAACGGGCATTCCAACTAGGATAACGTGCTCTTTCCATTATGGCGGTGGCCTTGATTTTTTGGGACGTTTTCTTTCAACTTAAAAGGCGCCTACGATGAAGGAATCTGGGCTTTCAGCTCAGTTAGAGTCGCCAGGTGATTTTGACAGATGGGGGCAAGCCAGAGATTCACCAACTCAGACTTCCTTAAAACATGGGGATTTTTGCCATGAAGGCACAGATTTGGGTACTGGTCTTTACGACTTAGAGATTTTTGGGTAAACAGAGTCGCCAGATGCTAAGAGTCTTTCAGTAATGAGGGCATCGATCCTCACTACCACTAGTCAAGTGAGACTGACCGGGTCACACCGAGAACTGGTTAGAACTATTGGCCCCGGTGAAGATGGGTTTGCATTAAAATATGGGACCTTGACTGGTTATGGATCTTTCTAAGACAAACACAGTTTGTCCCACCGGGCGTGCCAAAAACTGTTGGTCATCAAATCTGCCTAGGTAAGGATTTTGTGTAAATGTATGCGCCCTAGACCTGGACCAACATTGAAAGGCCGAAGGGAAGAGATGCCCCTCATGCCAATCTTCGAAGAAAGGCCGGCTCCTATGCTAAACTACTTGGGTGTTTTGAAGATAAGAGTGCAGGAAAGAGATAAAAGGGATAAGGGTTAGAGAAATAAATAAAAAAAGGGTTAAGGGAAGAGAGATTGGTGATTTAAGGTGGGAGAGAACAGGAAGCACGATCACTAACAGACAACTTGAATAGCAAGCAAGGAACACCAAGAGTAAAATGAAAGAAACGTAGTATCAACCTTCCTATGTATCCTCCCGAACGAGTTTCAGGACACTGTCCCCGATCGCACACCGGACGCAGAGTTCAAGCATCTCGAGCATACAAACGAGGAGAGATAGAAGAATCAAGCAAGGCAGCAACATAAAAGAAAGTCAATACAACACTTTTCTACTCCTATGTATCCTTCCGAACGAGTTTCAGGACACTGTCCCCGATCGCACACCGGACGCAGAGTTCAGCATCCAACATACAAACGAGGAGAGATAGAAGAATCAAGCACATAAGGCAGCATAAAAGAGAAGAATTGAGCTCAAAGTCTCTTAGTATTAATCGCAGGACATCAAGTTACAACAACTTTCTAGCAGATAGTTCCCCCCCTTTTCCATTACAATGCCTGGGTTTTTATAGAGGACCCGGGCCTCTGAATCATAATTACATAGCAAAGAAGAGTACGCCCTCGAGCTCTGAGAATTCGGCCTTCCTCGGCTCTCGTGACTGAGCTTTCAAATCTGTTACCAAAACTGGCAACTGTGATCGGGTCAACCATGGAAAGGTGCATTGATGAGCCGTCTGGACGTCCTTGGTCTCCGGGTGCAGTGCTCGAGTGGCCGCCATGCTCGTCGGGTTCTCCATCATGGCTTGATACTTCACTTCTGATTGCCAAAAATGAGCAACGGGCTTGCTGGGCACAAAAAATTGCATTTATGAGGCACTTGATCGCCTCGAGAAGATACCCGGCTTGGAACGTGTGCCCGTGAAGCGCTTCGCTAAGTTTTCATTCACCACTTCGCTTCGCAATGGTTCTGGGCCGAAGCAAAACTCCTCCTTGGATTAGTACTTCACAAAATTGAGCTTCACAAAACTGCTTCGGGGATGGTTTGTGTCGAAGCATATCTCCTTCGCAAAATGGTCTTCTTTATCCTTGCCACTTCGCTGATGCCTTGGAGAATTATTTCGATCCTCTTCAAAATTGTGGTTCGGAGAGATTTCGGCCGAAACACATTCCTACCTTCAAAATGCTTCGCTTCTCTTGGCTGCCAGAACTTCGGTCGAAAATGCTTCGGGTGAAAACTCGCCGAAGTGAATGCTTCGCTAGGTTTTTCGTCGAAGTAGAAATGGTTCGGGAAAAGTGAAGTGAATATGTTTGCGAAGAGAAATGGTTCGGGCATGAAGAGGCCCGAAGTAGATGTTTCGATAATTTTCTGGCGAAGGATTCTTCAATGCTTCTTCGAGTTCTGCTTCGTTGGTCCTCTAGCCGAAGTAGTTGTTTTGAAATGTTTCGGGCCCGAAGCCCTTTTCATCGGTCCTCTTGCATTTTTCTTCGACAAAACTACTTCGCAACAAATCCTACCCGAAGCAATGCTGGAAGCGCTTCGGGTGCGAAGCTCTTTCTTCGGCAAAACTACTTCGCAAAATTTTCACCCGAAGTAGCGCTGGAAATACTTCGGGTGCGAAGCAGTTTCATTTTCTTTGGCGAAGCTCTTTTCTATAGCTTGTTCGGTAGCGAAGCTCTTTCTCTTTCTACTTTTTATACAAAGGGGTGGCTTTGAAAGCCAAAATTGCTGCAACTTTTCAAAATAAAAATAACAAAGCAAAAACTTTACACAACACTATACAAAACTTGTTTCTTTTCTACCCCTTGAGAAATGTGACAAAATTATCAACAGTCACTTGCAAAATCAGAAGCCAAATATCTCTTATTTATGCAGAGAACTTGATAAGTTTTTCCGCAAAATGTCTCTCCTTCTTTACAATGGAAATTTGATTAGTATTTATAGAGGTTTTTGCCTCTTTCATTAAATACATGTGGAGGTAAGGTGTCGACCATTCATACACCAATAGAAACAACTCTCTCCTCGAAAACAACAATGAACTAATGAGCAAATTCCAAAGAAAATATCTACTAATTTTATCACATGGCATATCAGGCTTCAACAAAAATCATCGATCTGATTTCAATCTCTATGGTGGCGCCTTGGAAATGCATACCCACGAAGTGATCAGTGTCTAAAAAATGAACAATATTGCACATGAATCAAGAGCGCCATACTTAAACCTGGTAGTTTTTAGTAATAATATCATCACAGGAATTAAATTTATCAATCTTAATCCTTTTTCAAAGAAGATTTGCATTGAAAACATGAAATTTCACTCGAAATGGGCCTTTATCTTCAATTCACCAAGTTACGTCTGAAACAAGCTTTCATTTGGAATGTGCACTTAATACTTTTATCCTATGTGAAATGAAAATTTACCCCAATATTTGTCCTTTCATTTTGACTTCTTTTGGGAAAATCTTCTACTGCCATAAGTGGGGCCAATCTTGGAAACTTGATTTCTTTGATAATTAATGAGAACAAAACTGCTAGTAGAATAGTTTCACCAAAGAAATACCCAAAAGAAAGAATGTTTATTATACTTTGGAGTGAAAAGGCATTTCGGAGAGAGAAACTATTCTACCGATAGTTTTATTCTCATTAATTCTCAAAGAAATCAAGTTTCCAAGATTGGCCCCACTTATGGCAGTAGAATATTTTCCCAGAAGAAGTCGAAAGAAAAGGACAAGTATTGGGGTAAAATTTCATTTCACACAGGATAAAAGTATTAAGTGCACATTCTAAATGAAATTTTTTTTCAGACGTAACTTGGTGAATTAAAGATAAAGGTCCATTTTGAGTGAAATTTCATGTTTTCAATGCAAATATTCTTTGAAAAAGGATTAATATTGATAAAATTAATTCCTGTGACGATATTATTGCTAAAAACTGTTAGGTTTATGTATGGCACTCTTGATTCCTGTGTAATATTATTCATTTTAGAGACACCGACCACTTCGTGGGTATGCATTTCTAATGCAACACCATAGAGATTGAAACCAGATCGATGATTTTTGCTGAAGCCTAATATGACATGTGATAAAATCAATAGATATTTTCTTTGGCATTTGCTCATTGGTTCATTATTTTTGCCGAGGCGAGAGTTGCTGCTATTGGTGTATGAATGGATGACACCTTGCCTCCATATGTATTTAATTAAAGAGGCGAAAACCTCTATAAATACTAATCAAATTTCCATTGTAAAGAAGGAGAAATACTTTGCAGAAAAAACTTATCAAGTTCTCTGCATAAATAAGATATATTTGGCTTCTGATTTTGCAAGTGAATTTATGTGTGATTTCATTCTATTTAATGCATTTATATTTTATGCTCGTATTTCTTATCTGCTATTGAAATTTAAATTTTGCATCTGAGTTTGAATATTGCTGGTGAGGAAGTAAGTTTTGGAATGCAATCCTAGAGGTTATCTGTGCAAGGTTGTAAGTTTTATTATATACTATTTATATGCTTGAGTGGAATTTTTGCTGTTAATATTTCCCCAATCATACACCTTCGGCCTGTGGCCATATTTCCCTTTATTTCCATTATTTCCAGTTTCTTTCCTATAACTCTAGTCTTCAAAAGTGTATGATTTAGTAAGGGAGCCAACCCTCTCTAGATATTGGTCCGAAGGAATTTTCTCTTTCTCTCGACCTTTCAATGTTGGCCGAGTCTAGGGTGCACAAGTGATAATGTCTTGTACTTAGGCAGATTTGTGACCAACAATTACCAAACAATTGCACCATTAGATTTAGGGTTTGTAGGGCCTACTTCCAAACTATTTTAGAAGGGTTGGAAGTTTCCTTTAGCTGCTTATGAATGTACTCTAGCTCACCAATATCCTCATAGTTTGCAGCACTTCCTTTGTTTACCAAGTCCTCCATTAGATCTCTGAGTCTGGTAAAATCAATAATTATTTGTGAAGCCTGCTCTTGATCAATTGGTTCTTCTAGAGCATCAATATCAGACTCATCTTGAAGGCTCTCAACAGTACTCTTCTTAATCTCTTCTACTGATAACAAGGAGTTATCTTCCATCCATAGCCCTTTGAAGCCATTCTGAATCATTTCCTTATTTATGTCCACCACATCCCTGATCATATTCTCAAATTTTTCAAACAAAATCCAAGCCTTTTGGAGAGCTTTGTGCTTCTTTACCACAACTCTGGAAGCAATTCTAGAAATATTCCACTCCTTGTTAGGAATAGGCTTAGCAGTATGACTGAGCCTGCTATCTACCAACCTATAAATCTGCTCAGCTGGGACCACCATAGGTTGAAGTTCTCCAGTGAAGCTATCCAGGTCTTCCTAAATATTCTGAAGTAGATGACTGGCATCATCCATGTAATCAATAATAGGTTGTAGCTCTGAGCATTTTTCCAGAACTTTAGAGAGCAATTCTTTCCTCACTTTCTTTAGTCCATCTTTAGAGAAACCTGAAGACTTAGCCTTTTCAATTTGAAGTTGTTGCTTCAAGCTCTGTATCTCCTTAGCTTGTTCTTCATTTTTCTTCTTTTGTTCCTCTACTTGCTCCTTGAGCTTATTAGCCTCTTGAAATTTGTCTTGCCAGTTATTTGCTTCCTTTCTGAGAGCTTTCTCCACTTGTTTCTGATTATCAATGGTCTTCTGAAGCTTTTCTATTTTTCCCTCCAACTTGTCCACCTTTTCTTTGTATATATCAGTTTTGACATAAAAAGTGTCCAAGTGAGCTTTTGCCATGACCAATTCATCTTCTGCAGGTAGCTGCTCAATATCCTCTGTATGTTCCTCTAGATGATAGTCTTGAGCAGTCATATCAGTTTTAGGCTTACTCACAAGAGGAATCATGGATCTAGATGTTCTTTTCCTTGAAACTAGATCAACAAACATGCTTCTCCTCTTCGTGGCCATCCTCTTGGAAGGTTTGGATAGCTTCTCTACCCAAAAATCTTGGATTTTTTATGTAACTTCCTTCTCCTTTTGCAAAATTGCTTGGGTAGGATAACTCACAGGAGGAGGAGAAGAGGTTATAAGGTATGAAAGAGTGGAATCAACAGTTGACAATGGCTTGGTAGAAGTGACTATAGTGGAATCTGTGACCATTGCTACTATTGCAATTGGTAGACTCATGGAAACTAAAGCAAAACTCATAGAAGGGTGAGTGGGTGTGCTTAAAATAGTTTGTTTCTTAGATAATGGAGGTGGTTGCAATGGCAAATATGGAATTATGGGAGATGATGAAGAGGGAATTTGAGGTGACCTTGGAGGAGATGGGTTGGTTTACCCCTCAGTATTGACTGGTGAAATAGGGGGTGAACTATGAGGGGGAGAAGGCACCTTTGTTACAATATCTTGCTCATAAAGGGAGGGAGATTTCCTTGGGGAATCTGAAGGAGGAGGAGGAGAAGAGGGAGTAGAGACCATACCTTCACCTACTGATGTAGGGTGTTCTGCAGCTACCTCTATGCTCTTTTGTTGCACTGATTGTACCTTTTCTATAGCTGAAATAGGTGTTTCCTTAACAATTTTCTCCTTATCCAACTTTTTCTTTTTAGAAATATCCTTCTTAGCTCTTTCTGGTGCCCTTTTGACCTTTCTCTTAAAGACTTGGAAGGTTGTTTATTTCTCACTTTCTGTGTCTTCTCCAGACAACCCTTCCTGTACTGGTTCTTCCTGAAGTATTTCTTCAGCAATAGGATTTAATTCCACTATGGTTGTAGTGGTAAAACTGACTGGAGTGAACACAAAGTCCTTATCCTTATGATTCTAGTCTATCTATGTATCTAGGGGCTATCCACCCAGGGCTAGGTGCTTGGGCCTACTTACTATCTGAATGATTGGTGTACTAATAGCCCTCTCATAATAATAATGCATCTTACTCATTAATTGTACCCCTTTTGGAAATTTCTCAATTTTTTCAATTGAAGGCTGAAATATCTTCAAAACTTCAGCAACAGTTAATGGAGTATCAGCTCCTTCTTATGAAGGTGGGGATGGGGAATCTGACCTTATTTGTGACTTCTTATAGATTAGCACTATATTCCTTGGGTCTTTTGCTTTCCAAGTTGTGACATTCTTGTCATATTTATCAGAAAATTCATCATCAATTTTCAATCCAAACTTGGATTTCTCTTTACCAATTTCAACTCTCATCCTCCACCAGTCTACTATCTTGGCTTCATTCCATTTATTTTTACTTTCAACACCTTCTATGGTAGACTCTTGCAACTAATTTTCCTCTTTCTTATCTATTTTTCTCTCAACATCTTTGATAGTAGACTCCTACAACCGATGTTTTTCATTATTGTCTAGATCAAAATCAACAATCTGCTCATAGAAGTCTAACCATGGAGGAAGTTGTCCCATATTGGCAACATTCCACTCCAAAAGAGCATTCTCCTTATTATTTCTGCCCTATTCAAAATGAGGCCTAGATTTTTTCTCAAATTTATAGGCCTTTTCTCCATTCAGGGCTATGTTCCTCTTGTAGAATATATCATCTGGGTCATAACTCCATCTCTAGGGAATGTAAAATAGGCCCAACCTATCAAGATATTGGTCAATTTGTTCACCTTGCCACTTCTTGGTAATGGTTATATCATCAACACTACGGTAGGTCAATGAACACCTTCTCTTCCTTCCAGAGCCATAGTTCATATTTATGAATTCTGCTTACCTCAAATATTCTAGGGTGAATAATCTATCTATAACAAAGTGTGGCAAAAAAAGGCTTACCAGTGAAGCCATATAGTCTAATGATTGTGCCTTCTATTAGGAGGTACCAATCTCCTTCTTTGGCACCTTCTATTCTTAACAATTTCTTGGCTAGTGGAGGTAACCTAGGGCATTCCCCATACATTATCTTCAATGTTGGCCCTAAAAATTCCAAGTTAAATCTATAGAAAGACTTAGTGCTCCTCAGATGAGAAGTCCAATAGTAAATAGGAATGGGGTCTCCCTGGTCATTCTTTACCTTGACTGGAATCCAGGGCATCATATCCTTTACAACAGCAAAGAACATCCAAACTAGACTTGAACAATGTCAGAAAGAGGGTGCATCAGAACTCCTTTTCATTCTTACTAATTGCTCATGTATTCTTTGAGCAAGGAAAGCTAGCTAGTCAAATAAGATAACCCTAATGCCCTTATTTTTTGCACCTTCCTCATACATTCTCTCATTTGAAATGTAGTATGTAGTGGCTATTTGCCAATCTATCACCATTCGATCTGAATCCAAACCCTCCATACAAGCTAACATTGAATAGAGCTCTGGGTGGAAAAATCGCTCAATGGAAATTAGGGCTTTGGGAAATCCTTTCTTGGGTTTAATGTCCTTGAATTGATTATAGACCCATTTTTTGAAAGGCTCACCATCATTAGCTTGGTTATGCAAAGAGTAATACCTAGCTTGGTTGGATATTTTGAATTATTTTGGCCTTACAGGTGGCTCTATTCCTAGGGAAAAAATTTTGTGATAGGTCTCGGTTGTGATACTAAATAGGGTTTTGACACTAGTGGTTTTTACTGCTTTTGCCCTTGGGTCATAAAACTTGATGATAGTTGCTATTAACTCTAGACAAGGATGAATTGAATCACATATATAAAAAGATAAGGAGAGAATGACACATCTACCTTGGGGTGACAAAGTTACTCCTTTCTTGAATTTATTGTTGATATTCCTTCTAAGCTTCATTCTCTCTATGAGGACTAGCTCGGTGTCAGCCATGACTTTCGCTTTGTTGATGTAATGCCCCACTTCTTCTTTCATCGATATTTTAGCTTCTTGGGTGTCTTTGGAGGCCATTTTTGCAAGCAATTTTTGAAATGCTTTCACTAGAATTTGTAGATAATGCTCGACTATCATTCTATTTTATTTCACTTAGTGAATGTTGCTCTTTGTTGAATGAATGTATTCTATGCTTTAACACTTTTAATTTCTCATGCATGCACACCCTCCACCATTAATGTGACCATTGTATGAACTTCCCATTGGCACACTTTTCAAATCATACTCATTCCTTTTGATGGCTTGGAGATGCCATACTACTTTTTGATTGGCTGAAATTCAAATACCTTCCATGCCTTCATGGCGTCACTCATCCTTTTTCTTTTTCATTGGAGCAACGTGGGAAACCTGAGCATTAATTTATGTATATTGCCCTTTAAGTGTGGAATAGGTGCATGTGGCATTCTGCTAGCTTTTTAGTTCATTTGAGTGTGGATTGGAGCTCATCCATCATTCCACTACTTTCTTAGTACATTTGAGTGTGGAATGGAAACTTGTTGCTTTTTGATTTGACACTTAGCTTTATTTGCAACTTTTCCTTTTATTATTTATTTTTATTTTTATTTTATACAACATTTCATCAAAACAAAACTTGAAATACAAAATGAAAGGATATGATACAAAGTATGTACATATATTACAATGAGCTATAGCTCAATCAAAATAGAGTTTAATATGGAAACCATTGACCAAAATCGGTTGTATGTTTCCCTCCAGATCTTCAAGCTAGAAAACATTGGTTTCTTTAACCTCTGCTATCTTGAAAGGTCCATCCCAGAAGGAGTCAAACTTTTGATGATGTCTTGGTTTAGCTCTTTCAACATTCCACCTGAGTACAAAGTCTCCAACCTAGAATTTCTTGAACCTTACCTTCTTGTCAAACCATGCCTTGATGTCAATTGAATGCTTTTGGAAATCCTCATATGCCTGAGTCCTCTTTTCTTCTAACTGCAGTAGGTGTGTCAGCCTTGTTTCCACTAGATTTTCTTCAGATTCCTCTTCTGTGTTTATCAGCTTGAGTGCTAGAATCTCCAAATGGATAGGTAACACTACCTCCTTACCATAAACTAAGGCATAAGGGGAGGTTTTGATGGACTTTTTAATAGTAATTATGTCTACCCATAGAGCTTGCTCCAGCAATAGGTGCCAACTTCTTTTATTACCCTCTAATGATCTCCTCAAAATCCTCAACAAATTTTTGTTAGTTGATTCTGCAAGTCCATTTCCTTGGGGGTAGTAATTTGAAGTATTCTTTATGGTAATGCCATACTTGCTGGAAAACTCAATATATTTGGCTCCTATGAAAGTTGGGCCATTATCACTCACCAAGGCTTCTGGAACACCAAACCTTGAAATCAAGCTTTCCATAAAATTAATCACCACTTCTTGGTCTGATTTCTTTGTAGGAATAGCTTCTACCCATCTGGTGAGGTAGTCTATAGTAGTCAGAATGTACTTGTGATCAGTTGAGGAATGTGGATTGATAACTCCTATGAAGTCCAAACCCCATTGTTGAAAGGGTTCTTCCACTTGAATTGGCTTAAGGGGAAATGATGCATTCCTTGTCCTCCCTACATGTCACTGGCATTTATCACAGGCTCTAGTGACTTTGAAGGTGTCTACAAATATGGTAGGCTAGTAATAGCCTACTCTGATAATCTTCAAAGTTGTTACTCTTCCTAAGAAGTGTCCTCCAGATAGTCCTCCATGGAACTCCTCTATGACCTTTTGTTGTTGATCATATTTTAAGCACCTAAGGAGAACTCCATCAAGGTTTCTTTTGTACAGACCTTCTGGAAGTAAGACATACTTCAAAGCTTGCAGTCTATATCTTCTTCTCTATGATGCATTAAGATCAGGAGGGCATACCCCAGTTTGAAAGTACTTAGTCATCTGATCTACCCAGTCTGATTCACCTGACTGTAATTCTTCAGTCTGATCATCTTCTATTGCCTGACAAGCTATCACTTCTGCTAAAACTATTGCTTCTATCAGACCTTGGCATAGGGCTCTTCCTCTTACCAGCTTGGTAGGATGGATTTCCACATCATATTCTTGGATTTTAGTAATCCAACCAGCTCTCTTATCTCCTAGTTCTCCTTGTAGAATAAAACTTCTTACATCCGGATGAACAACATAAACCAGGGTCTTGCTTTGAACCAAGTATTGCCTAAATTTTTTCAATGATTTCATTACAAAAAATACTTGTTTCTCAATGAAATTATACTTAACCTGGTATTCATGGAGATTCTGGCTCCAAAATAATATAGGGTGCTCCTCTCCTTGATCATTCTTCTGGGTGAGCACTGATGCATAGCTTTCCTCAGCTCCATAAGCATAAAGGATGAAATATTTACTAAAATCTGGATTGACTAGCACTGGAGCTGTAGCAATGGACTGCTTGATGATTTCAAAGGCTTGCTTTCTTACCTCAGTCCATTTGAAATCTGCATCTTTCTTCAATAGTTCTGATATAGGCCTCACCTTCTGAGCAAAGTCAGAGATGAATTTCCTGACAAAGTTTATCTGACCAAAGAAGGACTGCAAGGCTTTCTTGTTCATAGGTAGTGGAAGAGCAAGAATGGATTTGATTCTATCTAGATCAATGGCCATACCTTCCTTTGAGACCACATGACCTAGAAAATTTCCCTCATGGACTACAAAGAATGACTTCTTAGGATTGAGGGAGATGCCAAATTCTCTGCACTTCTGGAAAACTTGTTCTAGGTGTGCCAAGTGGTCTTGCTTGTTGTGGGAAAACATAGTCATGTCATCTAAATAGATCAGAATGACCTTGTTAATCAGTTCCCAAAAATCATAGTCCATTGCTCTCTAGAATGTGGCCCCTGCATTAGATAGCCCAAAAGGTATTCTTTGATATGCAAAGGTTCCCCATTTTGTGGTGAATGTTGTCTTGAACTGATCTTCATTCTTCACCCAAATTTGGTTATATCCAGAGAAACCATCTAGCAATGAGAACCTTTCTACCCCTACCACTATCTACAATATTTGATCAATCTGTGGGAGGGGGTAGTGGTCCTTAAGTGACGCTTGATTGAGATTTCTAAAATCTACACATAGGTGGATGTCACCATTCTTCTTCCTTACAGGTACCAAGTTGGCTACCCAGGTTGAATGTTTTATTGGATAAATGATCTTAGCCTTTAGCAACTTCAAAAGTTCTTCTCTCATTATGGCTTCGATCCTAGGATTTACAGGCCTCTGTTTCTACCTGAATGGTTTTGCATTAGGCTCTAGCTCAATGGTGTGTTGGATAACCTTCTTGTCATATACTTTGAGGTCCTCATATGACCAAGCTACAATGTCTTGGTACTTTAGGCATAAAGCTTTGATATCCTCCTCTTCCTCTGGAGAACATTGGATTCCAACCTTGAGCTTCTTTTCTTTTTCTATTTCAACTTCTTTATATATTTTCTCATTGACTTCCATGGATCTGATCTTTTTCCTATCTTCATTGTCAAACAGGCTCTCTAGAGTGACCAAACCTCTAGGTATGTGATTGTTCTTAAGTTGAATGACATCCTGTTGATCAATTTCTTCTAGATTTTCCTCTTGAATAGTGGATAGATAGGCTTCTCTCACCAGAAAATCAATGATTTGTTCATCACTTTCAAAGACCTACCAGAAAATTTGCTTATCTAGCACTGTAGGCCTAAAAATAATTTTGATCCCTTTGTCCTTCTTAACTCCTATGTCTACAGAAGGGTTGAAGTTAGCTCCCCTTACTGCTAAGGAATCTGCCAAGGTATTCTTTCCTCTGGGAATAAAATTTATGTTTAGGGCATGAAAGGATTCCATCAAATCCCATACCCTATTTCTATATGCTTTCAGGTAATGGTGCTTACTACTGCACCTTTCTCTTACCTGATTTACTATCAATTCAGAGTCACCATATATGTTCAAGATCTTAATGCCCATGTTTTCAGCTTGCATCAGTCCAAGGCATAGAGCCTCATATTCTACAACATTATTAGTGCATGACCATGTTAGCCTATAGGAGAAACTCTTTGTCCCTTCTGATTGGGACTGTAATACCACACCAGCACCAACACCATTTCTACATCTGGCACCATCAAAGTGCATGGTCCATGTTTCTATTTCTCTCAGAGACTGATTAGATATAGCAGGAACCTTCTTCTCTGTCTCTACAAAAATACTGTATGTGCCCATACCTATCCCAAATTGGCTGTAATCCTCTCTGAAAGGTAGTTCATCTTCAATTTCCAACTCCTCAAAGTTATCCACTAATTCAAATTCCTCTAGAGGAGTGAGATTGCACATGTCTCCTTCAATTTTTTCAATGTGGTAAGACACTGGCTTCTCAGGTGTTATTCTTATCCTCTTTCCTTTGAAAGGAATAACCATGCTGGAATAGTCCATATACATGCATCCACCCAACTTTGCAGTGAACTCTCTTGAAAGACATAAGCCAAAATAAGGCTCTAGATCCACCACTACTATTTCTTGTACTATAGTTACCTCAGGTGCTCTATGCAGCCTCATTAAGACATCTTTGATTACTCCCACTATCTTCATAGGTGTCCCATCTAATTGTAGAACTCTAGGGTAGGATCTGGTGTATTCCATACCCATCTCCTCACAAACTACTTTAGGCATAACTGTAGTAGATGCCCCTGAGTCAATCATACAATTTCGGACAACCCAACCTTCCATCCTTAAAGAAATATAAAAAGGAGGAGGTTTATTCTTTAAAACAGTAGGGGACATTTCTTTCTTTTTAGAGGGTATGCTAAGGATTGTGGTGGCCTACTTTTCTTGTGGATATTTGTTCAAGGAAGCTTTTAGCAGGTCTATTTGGCCAGGAATGAAGAGGGTATCATATAGACTAGCTTTGGATGGTATCTTCTTCATTTCCTCCATAATGTTGTATTCAGATTTAGCCAAGGTGGGTCTCTCAGGCCTTCTTTCTGGCTCACCATATTTTCTTTTATACTATTGAGTGGCCTCAATTCTCTACCTTTTAGTAATGGAGGGGAATCTAAGCCTCTCTTGGGCTTCATCCTTAGACCTCATTCTGTCTCCCTCAGTTTCTTTCTCAAATATCTTGGGAAGACTATTTTATTTTTCCTTGGCCTAGGGAATAGGGAAAGTGTTACTGCTTTGGGGAGGTGGATCACTCTTCTTCTGAGAGGGGACCTAAAATTGACCCATCTTCTATGGATCTACTTGCAGTGTTTTCTTGCCTGACCTTGTCATGACAACAATAGGCCCATCTTCATCAAAATATTTTCCAACCATGATCTAGTCAGGTTGCCAGAGCATATTCACTCTTCCTTTCTGATTTCTTTCTACTTTCTCCATAGCTTGTTGTACATGGTGTTGGTACATAACACAATATTGTGAATCATGAGGATCATTACACACTAAACACCATATATTCACCAAACTTGTTTCTGAAGAACACTCAGGCTCTTCATATGCTGCATTCACTCTAACCCTAGTACTATTGCTAGGACTAGGTCTTTGATCTTTATTCACATAAGGAAATATCCTTTGTTGAGACCTTTCCATTTCTCTCTTCTCCATAGAATTCATCTTGTTGCTAAGAGTTTTCAAAGTATTCTGTATATCAAGGATGATAGAAAATTCTTGAGGAGTCTGAGAAGGAAGTGGAGGGAAAGGAGTTGTAGTAGATGGTGCTTTTGGCTGAGGAATGGGAGTCATCTATGGGAATGGGGATGACAATGGAGGGGGTCCATATAAGATGAAGTAGTAGCTTGGATTTGGACATTAGTGGTTTCCAAATTGTAAGGTAGCACAACTTTTGGAGGTAATCTCCCAACATTAATAAGAATATTTTCTGCATGAACAACTGCATTATACACTTGTGGAAAAGTTTCCACCCTAGATTTTTGGGTTTGTAGGCCTAACTCTGATCCAAGAGCTCTGATATAATACATATAAGCAAGGCTTGTAGCTGGTCTAGCTATAGGGGGAATTCTCTTCCAGGTTCTACTGAACCTCAAATTAAAATTTGAAATAGTTTCTTGTTGATGTTTTTGCATAGATGTGAACTGATTGAGGAGGGAAAAAGGATCAGTAGATTCATTAAATTCCTCCATAAAGGGCTCAACCAATGCTACCCATGAGGTGATGGTATTGTCCTCAAGATTCCTAAACCAATGCAAAATATTTCCTCTAAAGGATAGGGCTAGAATCCTCACAATAACATCTTCATTCTTTATATTGTGGATTGCTGCCAGATTTAAAATATCTTGGCAGTGCTCATATGCAGTTTTTCTAGATCCATCATAAGTGGGAATAGCCTTAGACACAACTTGAGGAATGTCATGCATATGGGCTAGTCTAAGGGGGCCAATTGTGTTCCAGCTAGGGTACTTCTACAAGGGCTGGTTTGGGACTACATTTTGTGCCATGTTTCTAGGTGTAACTCCTGTTGGAGGTGTTGTTGGGTTAACTGTAGGATTAACTATAGGATTTTCCTCAGGAGGATTTTCTTCTGAATGGAAATCTTGGTTTAAATTCCTTATAATAGTAGACCCTCTATAAGGTAACTCACAATAGAAAAAGGAGTCTGGGTTATTCCTCTTGAATGACCTGGTATACATGAAAAACTATGGTCTACAGGGATAACATTTTTTTGGGTTAACAGACCAGGGAGTCACTAGGTGAATTTTCTATTCTCCACTTAGCAAGGTCAAGATAATTCACCAAATCTTGATTCCTTCGAGGTAAAGATAAAACAATAAATCATATGATGGGTTTTCATGTTTCTTGTAAACTGGTCCCATCGAGGCATGCCAAAAATTATTGGGCACTGAATTGACATCAAGTTTTACTTGACACTATGACTATCTATCTTCCAATTTTTTATCCAGGCATGCACCTGATAGTCATAGCTCAACACTCAATATTGGATGGACCAAATGTTAATTCAGCCCAACCTCTAGTGTAGGTTGGTTCCTTGTCAACTTAGCAGAGTGTTGACATAATTAAAGCTCACTTAGGGTTTGAAGAAAAGGGTTAGAAAAGGTTTAGGGTTAGAGATATTATGAAAAATAGTGGTTGGATAGGCTAACAACATAGGCAACTACAACAAAAATCTCCCACAAACTATTTCCAGTGTCCCATCACTCAAGATTAGCAGCACCCAAAACCATGAAATCTTCATACATTTAAGCACAAAATAGAGATATGTTGCAGAAAGCAATTCCAATATCCAATATACTGATAATCCAATTTAGCAGAATAGACCAATAATCAGATTTAGCAGAAATAAACTCCCTATCAACACAGATCTAACTATGAACAAATTTCAACTACTTTCACAACTAGTAATCCAATAAACTGGAATGAACTAACCGCTAGAGCATTGATAGAAATGCAATTCACAGCTTCGAACCTCTTGCATGAAATATAGCAAAGATAACATGTTCTTGAGTCAAAAATTAGAGTAATGCTCCTTCCATTAGTTTGCAAAGAATATTTACAGTAGGGCAAGCAAACGCACTAGAGCCGACCCTTAAAAATGAGGGTTCGACCTCTATTTATAGTTTTACAAAATGAAAGATATTAAGGAGACATTACAAAGATTACAATTTTACAACTCAGTAGAGAGCTTTGTTGGCATTATCTCATTGGCTGGTGAAGTCCAAGAAATCCACTATGAGTAATCCACCATGGCAGCTCGACTCTGCAACTTGCTGGTTCATTGATGGTAGTTGGAGTTCAGACCATTGGAAACTAGATCTGGACCACTCATCATTCTTGAAAACTCTATTCCACCGTAGATCTACAACCACTCTAGTTCTTGATCTTGAAAACCCTTCGATGCTTCGCCTTCCCACCTTCAAACTAACTGTTCTTTGATCTAGCAAGAATCTACCTTTAAATACTTCAACAATGTCAGCAACATCTCAAACCATCGATGCTTCTTCATGGACAACTATGATTAAACCTTCAGAAATGCTCTACAAATGGCAGGGAAAGAACACAATGCCATTCCACACTTTTATAAATGCTAACATCATCTTCAGAAGCTTTGGTTATGCGGAATCAGATTACGACATGAAAAAAACCGAGGTGCAAGCGGAATGAAGTCCGTTGTCAATCCGCTACTTAGACTTATTTCTCTCTTCTATGGCATAAAATAAATCGTAATCCACACAAAAATATGTTGATATAATCTTTTGATGTAATTGGACTATGGAATCACTAATCTGCATTGGAAGTAGTGCAAATGGACTTTGTATCCATTCTATAATCTTTACAATGTTTTTGACCTTCACGTCGCCATTTCGCAACAGAATACTCTTGGAACTCAACGGAATCAAACTTGTCGACACTTAGTCACTAGAGCATGCAAAAACAAACAACAACCACCATTGCACACTTTTTATCATGCTGACATCATCTTTACTCAATTTTTTTGCGAAATCAATCCTCTCTTGGAATCCACTTCCAAATACACTATGCATCAAGCGAAATGAAACTTTACTTCAAAAAAGACTAACTGTTGAGCGGATTAGAGAATTCTTACTGCTGGATCCACTCCAAAATACTCTATGTCCTCAGCGGAATAGAGATTTCCATGCCTTAGAATAAATTTTCAAAATTTTCTAAGGATGTGGCCATTTTGGGCCTAAAATAGTGAGGATGATGAGACATAGTTCAAAGGAGGGCCTTAAGGAGATCAACAAATTATAGAAGCAAGAAATCGTCTAGAGGAAAATTATTGTTAGAACATGGGGTAGAAAACAAAGATTAATAGTGATGGGATGGAAAGTGAAGGAAGTCATCATCATAGAAATCAAGAAGGTGACTTGTTAGCACACGATAGAGTAGAAATCCAAGTTGGCATCATCATATGAATCACAAGGAGGTGACACTTGGTAGAGACCATATTGTAAATAACATAAATAGAAATATGTTATATAAAAAATAATAAAAATTGTAAAATAGAAAAAGTAGAAAGAGATAAATTATAAAAATAGAGGAAAATACTCTATAATTGCATGTAGGGTGACGACGTGGTGATCATCCAGTAGTTGAAGGTAGTTAACGGTAACCATTGCATGGATAGAGAAATTTGTAAATAGGGTTGAGGGAGTGATAAACATATCACCATAGAAGATTGCAAAAGGAGAGAGGAGGAAAACATTGCTAAAGTAGGATGACATGAAATAGAGCTACAGTCGAGCAAGGGTTTTTTAGGCAAGGGAGTGTAAGTACCTATGCAAGAAGGTGGAAAGGAAAATAAAATAGACAAAGGATGTATAAGCTATAAATATTATATGATGACTAACAAAAATAATTACTATGTAAAATTTAAGTGCACAAAAGGGTAATTGCTACTCGAGAAGTTGTAGCCAAAAAAGGAAAAATAGGAGATGCTATCAAAATTGCCATTAGAGGTTTAGGGTCAGAGGGACAGTTTTTAGGAGGGATGGGAGGCTACCATTTGAAGGGTCATTTGAGGCTAGCTACTAGAGAGTTTTCATTTGAAGAAATTTTATGATGACTTCACAAACAATAACCATCTAGAAAGGTTGTCTTCATTAGCACACAAGACTGCACCATCTGAAGGGTTAGTAGTACTGGGCTACCAAAGAGTTGTCATCAACAAGATTACAGTCAAAGAGTTCCATAATAGACATGGAGAAGTTTTGTCAAAGATGCAAGAGAGCACCATTAAGTGCATAGTAGTGCACCATTAGTGACATAGGAAGGTGTCATCTAGAGAAGCACCAACTAAGAACTACAAGCAATGATATCAAAATATTAGTTGCTCCAAATGCATAAGAAACCTACAATTTATAAAAGGATTAGGTATACAAAGTAATAGAGAAAAAACCATAGGAGATTGTATGGAAAGAAAGAACGAGGTATAGACAAGAAGCATGTTCATGAGCGAGTGAATAAAAATATGATTTTGATATAGGATGGACTCAGGAAAAGCAATCACAATGATGAGGGGAGAGCATCCTTAAGATAGAGGAAGGGATGCTAGAAAAGTGAGAAGGAGAAGATATCCCTAAAAGATATAACTTGGGTATATTTCATAAGGTAATACTGCCAAACATGGTAGGAGAAAGCCTCAAAGGATCATGAATTGCACACAAGATTGTAGAAAGCAGGAGTAAATTTTATCCTACAAATACAAAAATTTTAAAATTTTTCAAGGATTACCTACTATAGATGTTAGAGACCTATGAACCACAATAAAATGCAAGCAAGATACAAGTGGACAATCAACATTTTACTTTTATTTTTTTGATAGAAAATTTTAGGAGAACGTTTGGGCTACCAAATCAAGGAGTCTTAGTTGTGAAGGATGTAGTTGATTTTAATTGGAGTAGGTAGTTGATTCATAATGTAACAAGTATCAATTAAGAGGAAATTTAGAAATTAATGTTGCATGGAAGCTAAGGAGTCAAGCAACAACAGTTGAAAAGTGAAGAGTTGTAGTGTGCGATGAATGTGATAATGGCAAGATTGTTCAAAGAGTAGAGAGCTTCTGAGTACCCATATGGCTTATACCATATATGCAAGGAGTTGTAGTGGGTGAAGCCTATGACTGGGCATCTTACCTTTCGTATTGCATTAAGACTTTCTTGATGCGAAGTACGAAGAACTTCTCTATGGTATTCCATGTCATTGGCTTGTTACTAAATGTTGTATCATAGGCAAAGATTGAGATTCCTAGCATGGATCCTCTAAGAGAGCTACCAAAATTAGTGTTGATGATAATGAGGTGGATGAAAGCACAACCACAACAAAATAAGAGTACTCTGATAAAAATGAAAAATACCTAGGGAATTACTAGTTGATGCACCTAGTGAGGATTCATAGGAGGAATCATCATTGTCAAGGCCAAAGTCAACCCAAAAAATAGACAAAGAGAAGGAATTTTTTAGCAAGAAAAATCACAATACCCAAAACATATTGTAGTGGAAGTAGGTGACATGTTGAAATAGACTACAGAGGAAGAACAACAAGTAGATGAGATAACTAGAGTTTATGAAGGAGAATTACAATTGGACAACAAAAGAACTAGGAGTTTCTGGAAGTTATACCCATGGAAAAGGAATTCTAAGAAGTAGTGGATATAATGGGGAATGTGCAGATTGGAATGACTAAAATTTTAGTAAAATATCAACAATTTGATCTTATGACATCACCTCCAATGCAAGGAGAACCTCATTTTGAAGTTACATCTATAATAGAGGAAGTGTCAGCTTAGAAATTGGTTATGCCTACTAAAACACAAAAAAAAGAAAATCCAACTGAGTTAGCAAAGACACCGAAAAAGGAGAAATAAGTAGTGTTGTTGCACTTGCACAAAACTCCCTAGTATGGACAAGGGACCCACTAAAATTTTTGGTTTTAATCTCAATTTTTTTTGGTTTGCATTAGGATTTTAAATTTTGCTTGCATCATTTTTGAAAGTTGCTTGCATAAAGGTGTTAAAATTGCTTGCTTAGAGCATTTTGAAATGGATTGCATTGAAAATTTTGAATTTTGTCTCTTCAAGGACATTATTTTGGATTAATATTTTAGGATATTGAATTTTAAAAGTTTGAAATTAATTAAATTCAATTTTTAGGGTTCTTTGATTTTCACTATCTTGCCCTATTTTTGATGTAAATTTAAAAATGCCATATCTTTTGAATAAAAAATCCGTTTCAGGTGATTTGAAGCCTTCTGGGATTTTATCAAAATCATATTTGCAATAGTACCAGCGTTGCAAATTTTTAGATGTGAAATATTTTCCAAAAATAGCAGTTTCCATTTGCAGACCGATAACTTCTAAGTGCAATATCTTGTGATTCATAATGAATTTTTGAGTTTTATCAGTGGTTCCGAGTACCATTTGGTTCATTTATATATCTAGAAAGTTTCATAAAATTTTGGGTACTTTCATTTTTCATCATATTTTTGCCTCTCATGAAAATCACTTTTGGGTATTTTCAAATTTGTTTTCCAGTGTTGATTTTTTTTTCGGGCAACCAGAATCCTTCACAAGCCTTTAAAGTGCAGAATACATAAGGACAAATGTCTTTAAAACCAATGTATAATGTCAGAGAAGAAGTTACAATATTTTAAAATAAGGGCAAAAAAATGGGATGCCACACATCCCCATGGAATCCCAAAGTTCCGCCCACCTTGAAAAAATAAAAAAAAAGGAATTACTGAGTATGGAAGGTTGGACGGAGAAATGGAACATTGAAAAAATAATAGCTTTCCCAAAACCTTGTCCACACTCAACAAAGAAATGAAAGCTTGGGCGGAAAAATTGGATATTGGTAGAGAAAGTGGAATCCTAAAGTTCCACCCACCTTGAAGAAAATAAAAGATGCTAAGTAAAAACTAGGGCGAAATATGGGAGTTATTAGGAAAAGTGAAACCCAAAACCCCGCCTATGAGACTCCATAAAAGAAGTAAGCATCCCAAAAGTATGCCCTACCCAATGGTTTTCAAAGGAACTAAAATTTATCTAAGTGTTCTTGGGCGGTAAAATGGGACATTGGTAAAAAAAAAGTGAGATCACCAAAACTCCGCCCCATGGAATTAAGGCCCGATAAATCTAAAAGTGAAATCTACCAATGGAAAATGGAGTTCCAACATTGGAAAATGAATTCCCGATAATCCAAAAAGAAATTTTGTCAGTGAGCAAAGATTTAATCCTAGGAAAACAAGATTCTAAACCTAGAAAATATTTTTGTTACAACCTTAGAAAAATAATTAAAAAATTAATTAAAATAAAAAACCTTTGGAAAATTAAAATAATTAAATTAATATTATTAATGTCCTAACTTTCACCTCTTTTAATTTTTTGCAGATTTTTTTTTGGTGACTACATTTAATGGTAGACATGGAATTTAAATACAAACTGGGTAAAGTACAACCACACACAATGGAAGGCGGGGGAAATTAATGACCAACCCATATTTTGTAGTCACGAAGAATTAATACGGTGTGGTCATTCTAGGTTTCCTGTGCATCATACGAATTGAAATTAAATAAGGTATGATTGTTGCAGAGTTGAAAAACTCACTGTAGATGAAGACATTATGAGGCGTGGCTAGAGTACTTCCCATTTAATGAGGTATGGTTGCAATATGGAGGGAAACTTAATTTCAAAAGGTCGGTTCTAAAAGTAGAGGGGAATTAATTAGGAAATGCAATGCTAGGTGAAGCCCAAAAATGGTATAAATAGTGGTTCACTAGCTGGTTACAGAGATCAAAAACCATCTATTAGTGACCCCATTTTTTAAATTTTTAGCTTTCTCTTTGTAGTCGGATGGTTTTTGAACCAAGTTGCTACTGTGTTTGGACTCTGTTCTTTGTAATCCATCGAAGTGGATAAACCTAAAACTATGTGCTTAATGACTATATTTTAATATAAAGGCTCTAGAATTTGTTGTGTTCAATATGTGCATGCTGATGGTGGTTGTATATAGTCCATTTCATGATCTGTTGTTCCTTTGAAGATTGCACCATCTCGGACCTCTGGCTATGTGAATATTGGTCGGGTCGAGATTGGTTTGAATTTGGGTTAGTTTCTTTATCGGATCGGGGTCAAAGTTCAGGGAAGTATCACTTGTTTTAGTTTATTTTCTCTAACCCTTCAACTTTTAAATTTTATTTGGAAACTTGTTTAGATTAGGAGTAGATTAGTTCTCATTTGAAGAATTGAAGCTATTTTTTATAACAATCTCCACAATTTCATATATCTTCAATAGAATCATTGCAAGTATATTTGTGGTATATTTTAATTACAATGAACAATACATTAGGAGGACAGTGATTTACTAATTTTCTAAGTCCACTAGGCCCTTAGGACTCCCAACATAAATGGCTTTCATATAGTCAAGCATTTTCTTTTTAAGCATTGTACCAAAAAGTTTATATTTTTTAGATAGAACCAGCAAAGGCCCCTTGAAGGAGTAGTTATCAACGACCTCTGAGTCTATCTACACTAGCTAAGACCTGGCATACCAAAACCTTGGGGGAAAGAAACTTTTTTTCAAGAGGGAATAGATCTCTGTTCCAAGTACATTGACATACCCTTGACAACATGTCATTTGCACGCTCAACAAAGTTGGTGCTAAAATGAGGGCTATAGATTCTAAGACTTAAGTTTTTCCTAGAATATATAGTGTTTGCATTACACATATTAACTGCCTATGTTCGTACCAAAGGTCTAACATTGGCAGCTCTTGCTCCATGGATGGTAGGAAGTAGCCCTTTGAGCATACCTGGGCCTGCACATGATATGCCTAAGGATGTTGAAATATATCTTCCCTAGTATAGGCATGAAATAACATATTCAAGCATACAAATATACCCTAATCTATTTATAAATTATGCATGAAGACGTTACTTGTAGAATATTTTTGTATACATTGGATGATATTACATATGATTGGTATATCAACTTACCTCTACGCTCTATCACTTTTTGGGCTCAGCTAGAAGAAACATTTATCAACCATTTTAGAATACCTATTGACCCAACTATGATATACCATTAGTTTACCTCTACCCGTAGAGAGCCTAATGAATCCTTGAGACTATTTAGTGATAGGTTCCATAAGTTATACACTAGAATGATGACACCTTACACCCTCATAGAGGAAGCAAACATCCAAATGTACTTTGGAGACTTAGAACCATTTACTTACATGTTTTTGAGGAGATTTTTCCAAATTACATCCTTACCCAAAGCATATAGTGAGACAGTAACATTTGAACAATAATTATTTTCTCAAGGTTTTGGTATGGTTCAATTACCATCACTTGGACTACCTAGAGCCTACAATAAAATTCCACAAATAAACCATGCTCTTACACAACATCTTCCCATACTAAACCCATTTCTAGGGGTTATGTATCCCAACTAGTATCAACATTTCAATCTAACACACTTGAATTAGATGATGCCTAATGTGAGCAACCAACAGATAATCCAAACATATTTGGACAATCAGGTGACCATGAACAACATTCTCAGTCATACACTTCCAAAAAATGATCAACCAATATTATCAACACCTTTGAATACATATGCATATGAAAATAACATTTAAAATATGAAATTTGACTTCCAAAGGACTAACCACCAATGACATGCTTTTCCAAACAATGGAGGAGTCCAAAATATATCTAGAAATCAATCATATGACAACCCGAGAGCTTCTATAAGTTTGGTTGACCTTTCTAAAATTGACTATCCAAGGTTTAAAACTAATTTAAATATTGTCCAAAATGAGGTGAAAGTTTTGGAGTCAGTATCCACCAACGAGGATTGTAGGAATCAAGTTAATAAAAATGTAGGGACAACCTTAGTATTGGAAACATATGAATCTTTAGAAGTGGAGGAAGATGAATTTGAAGAGGACATGGAAGAAGATATGGAATCTCACCAAATGTTTCAAGAAGGATAATAATTATATTCTTCAAGATAGAGAAGGGGAATCACTCACTTCTTTTGCACCTCCCAAGGAAACTTCCATCCTACCTGATGTGTAAGAAATTGAAAGCCCTATTCCATATAAGGATCCTACAATGCCTCTGCAACTAGAAGTCAATGTGCCATTACTATAGATAGAGATAACTCTAGAACAAAACAAGTTTGGATATGCAATCGTTCAAGACCTCAAGGAAACCAACGAAAATATTACTCTATTTAATATAACTCATGTGGTTAACCAGGAATATTTGTTGCTTAAAACATCCCTTGACCAAAAGGATGGGTTGATTGAGAAAGAATAAATTATAAAGGTTATCGATGATCAAGTGGCTATACATAAAGCAAAGGTAGAATCTCCACCTCCATTGTTGACTACTAGAATTGCTGGTAAAAGTTTATACAACTGCCTTGTGGATTCAAGTGTTTTTGGTAATGCAATACCATATGTTGCTAGAAAAAAGGTTAGGATTGACCCATGCTCCCCAAGAAATAAGGAGGTTACATTGGATATGATGGAGGTAAATATGGTTGGGTTATTACATCAAACTCACACGTATTTTGTTGCTAAATTGAGGATGTAAGAATACATTGATATTCAGGTTGTGTATATCTTATATGCCTATGAGATGTTGCTCAGTCATGATTGATCAAAAATACTAAATGAAACTAGTTTTTTAGAAAGAGAGACAATGTGGAAGAATCTCATCACTAAGTACATCAATGTTAATGAGGTTTTGTGCACTGAGTCAGAATGGGAATTTTTACATTGTGGTGGTGAAAACTATAACTGAAGGTAATTATCCAATATCAAAGACCCCATATAGTAAACATAAAATAATTCAAGACCAGTTGTGGACCCTCGAGTTTAATGGATAAAAGTTCAAGTATGGTAGTGATGGGATTAAATTGAGTTGGTGGGGTAAGAGAGGTAAAATGGAGGTCTTTAAAATTTTAGAACAAATGTTGTTGTGGAATGATGCCTATAAAATTTGGCATGTCTATCATGGTAAGCATATTTTAAATTACCGTAATCATGTTTAGGATCCTAGAAAATTTGACCCCTATGGCTAAGGACCCTTTCAAATATGAGAAATCCCAAGTACTGGCTTAGAAACAACTTTGTACATAGTTTATGGTTTTCATTTTTTGATATATTGTTTTCACTGCATTTTATTTCTGTTGCGGCTTTGAGTTTTCATGCTAGTTTTGTTTATTTTGTTTTCATTTATGGTCTGCTTTATGCTAGTTTTTGCATAGTTGTTGTATTCAATTTTGATTTTTTCCATGCTTCTTTTTGGGTTGTTCTAAATCATCCAAGTGTAGCCTACTTGTGGTTGCTCTAAGCAAGAAAGTTTTCTGTGCAATTTGGGGGTGAAAATTCTAGCATCGAACTCAATGAAGCTAAAATTAGCCTAATCAACTATTTGATGTCTATTCGTTGTTTGGGATAAAGCAAGTGAACTTGAAGGTACTACAAAATAATGTTGCAAATTCACATTAAAAACACTTTAAGGAAAGTTCTAGGTTGGGAGGAATGAAACCATTATGGTTTGATTTTTTATTATAAAGTTCATTTAAGTGTTTACCCTCTTATTTGCCACAATAATTCCCAACCTAAAAGAAAGCAGAACCTAGTGCTTATGAGATTTCAGTATTAAAAAAAATATATGTCAAAAAAAGGAAAATAGAAAGGGTTCAGGTGCTTGGGTGATTCAAAAAAACTCTATCGGAGCTATGAATGCCCAATTGACAGTAGAGCAAGGTATAGAGGGGATCATAGATAACTCCATTAGGGCTATAGAAACCTGACTGGAAATGGAGCAATGTCCAAGAAAATTAGTGACATGTCTACCTGTGTGAAAAAATTCATCAGAAGTAGACCAATGCTCACTTAGGGGTAGACTAGACTAATTTCCAAACTATGGTGGCAAATTTTATCAATTCTGGAAAAAAATGAATTCACTTGCACACAATTTTGCTAAGACAAAATGGAGTATTGCTTTCAGGTTAAATTTTAGAACCCCAGCCTTGGGTGAATACCAAATTTTTGGTTTTGCTTGTTTTGAGGTTTCATTATTTTTAGAGGGGGGTTCTTTCTATTCCCAAAATGCTCAGGAACATTTTCCATCAAAGTTACCATTTGTTATTATTCTTGCACAACACACCCTAGTCTGTACTAGGGACCCACTAAATTTTTTGTTTTTAATCTCAATTTTTTTGGTTTGCATTAGGATTTTAAATTTTGCTCGCGTCATTTTTGAAAGTTGCTTGCATCAAGGTGTTGAAATTGCTTGCTTAGAGAATTTTGAAATGGATTGCATTGAAAATTTTGAATTTTGGCTCTTCAAGGACATTATTTTGGATTAATATTTCAGGAGATTGAATTTTAAATTTTTTTCCTAAGATTTGAAATTAATTAAATTCAAATTTTTAGGGTTCTTTGATTTTCACTATCTTGCCCTATTTTTGATGTAAATTTAAAAATACCATATCTTTTGAATGAAAAATCCATTTTGGGTGATTCAAATCCTGTTGGGACTGTCTCAAACTCATATTTGCAATAGTACCAAAGTTGTAGATTTTCATACAAAAATGTTTTCCAAAAATAGCAGTTTCCATTTACATTCTTGGAACTTCTAAGTGCAATACTACGATTCATAATGAATTTTTGAGTTCTGTCAGTGGTTATGAGTACCCATTTGGTCCATTTAGATATCTGGAAAGTTTAATCAAATTGGGTACTTTCATTTTTGATCATATTTTTGCCTCTCATTAAAATCACTTTCGGATATTTTTGAATTTGTTTTCCAGTGTTGAAAATACTTTTCGGACAACAAAAATCCTTCAAAATCCTTTAGAGTGTAGAATACATAAGGACAAATATCTTTGAAACCAATGTATAATATCGAAGAAAAAGTTACAATGTTTTAAAAGGAGGGCAACAAAATGGGATGCCACGTATCTTGATGGAGTCCCAATGTTCTGCCCACCTTGAAAATAAAAAAAGGAATTGCTGAGTATGTAAGGTTTGGTGGAGAAATGGGACATTGAAAGAAGAATAGCTTTCCCAAAACCCTGCCCACACTCAAAAAAGAAATAAAATCTTGTACGACAAAATTGGATATTGGCAGATAAAGTGGAATACCAAAGTTCTGCCCACCTTGAGGAAATAAAAGATGCTAAGTAAAAACTAGGGCAAAAATATGGGAAGTTATTGGGAAAAGTGAAACTCGAAATCCCGCCCGCTCTCATAGGTGGTATAATAGGACTCCATCAAAGAAGTAAGCACCCCAAAATTTCGCCTTGCCCGATGGTTTTCAAAGGAAATGAAATTTATTTAAGTGTGCTTGGGTGGTAAAATGGGACATTGGTAAATAAAAGTGAGATCCCCAAAACTCCATCCCATGGAATTAAGGCTCAAAAAATTTGAAAGTGAAATCTACCAATGGAAAATGGAGCTTCGAAATTGGAAAATAAATTCTTGATAATCCAAAAAGGAAGTCTGGCAGTAAGCAAAGATTTAATTCTAGGATGGCGGATAGAATGACGAACATGGAATTTAAATACGAACTGGGTAAAGTATAGTCGCACATGATGGAAGGAAAGGAAAATTAATGATCAATATAGATTTTGAAAAGTCATGGAGAATTAATGCGATGTGGTCATTTTGGGTTTCCTGTGCATCGTGCAAATTTAAATAAAAAAAGGTATGGTTGTTGTAGAGCTGATAAACTCACTAAAGATGAAGACATTATGAGGCATGGCAAAAGTACTTTCCATTTAATGAGGCATGGCTGTAATATGGAGGGAAAATTAATTTCAAAAGGTCAACCCTAGAAGAAGAGGGGAATTAATTAGGAAATTTAATGCTAGGTGAAGCCCAAAAATGGTATAAATAGTGATTCACTAACTGGTTACAGAAGTTAGAAACCATCTATTAGTGGTCCCCTTTTTTAGTTTTTTGGATTTCTCTTTATAGTCAGATGGTTTTTGGAACCAAGTTGGTACTGTGTTTGGACCTCATTCTTTGTAAACCACCAAAGTGGATAAGCCTGAAATTATGTGCTTAATGACTATATTTTAATATAAAGGCTCCAGAATATGTTGTGTTCAACTTGTGCATTCTTATGGTGGTTGTATATAGTCCATTTCACGGTCTATTGTTCCTTTAAATATTGCACCATCTTGGACCTCAGGCTGTGTGAATACTGGTCACACCAGGATTGGTTTAAATTTGGGTTTGTTGCTTTACCAGATTGGGGCCAGAGTTTAGGGTAGTATCACTTGTTTTAGTTTATTTTCTCTAACTCTTCAATATTTGACTTTTATTTGGAAACTTGTTTATATTAGGAGTAGATTAGTTCTCATTCAAAGAATTGATGCTATTTTCTATAGCACTCTCCACAATTTCATATAGCTTCAATAGAATCATTACCAGTATATGTGTGATATATTTTAATTACAATGAACAATACATAAGGAGGGTAGTTATTTGCTAATTTTCTAAGTCCACTAGGCCCTCAAATCTCCTAACAAAACTAGCTTTCATATAGTCAAGCATTGTACCAGGAAATTTATATTTTTAGATAGAACCTACAAAGGCCCCTTTCTGGAGCAGTTATCAATGACCTATGAGTCTATCCGCACTGGCCAAGACCTAGCATAGCCAAACCTTGGGGGAAAAAAAATTTCTTTTAAAGAGGGAACAAGTCCCTGTTTCAAGTACATTGACATACCCTTGATAATGTGTCATTTATATGCTCAAAAAGTAGAGTTGGAACAACTGGTGCAACAAAGGTCAAAATCATGAGACAATGAGATTTCTTGGATAGATGACATGTTTAGAGGGGAAAATAACGAACGAAAGAGTAGATTGGCTGAAAGAGTTGAGAGAATAATGATAGAGGACAAAGCAGAGGAGGCCTATCAATCTATTAGGGTAGGTGAAAGAGTAAGATATAGAAGCAACTTCAAATAATAAGATAAAATATGAATTAAGTTAAGATGTGTTGATTAAAGTGTCAAACTTTAGGTACCTACTGAATATGAAGAGCATATTAATGTGTAAGTTAATACTTGTCTTAGTAATATTTTTGGAGTTATTGATAAATTGAAGTTGGAATTTGAGATAGGTTGTGTTGGATAGTGGAAACAATGGTAGTTGATGACAAAAAATGTACTTGACAAGTTGGTAAACTAGATCTAGGAGGAACAATGGATGACACAAATTACTAATATTTATCAAGTGTATCCATGGGAGTTAGAGACCAATAGTGTTAGAACCATGGTTGGCATGAAGCAATTTCCATAAGAAATTGAGATATTGTACATAAAACCAACCCGTATTTATATTAATAGTAGTCACAGTTTATCTTGCCCATCAAGTGATGAAAATATAGAATATATAGAACTGGCACCAAATTTATCTCTAACTTATGCTAATATTAAATTTTTGGTATACTTAGTGCAATAGTTAGCTACAGGTATCAAGGAAATGAATAATGTGGGAGAAGAGAAGGCTAACCTACTACAAAAAAAAATTAAAATTTTAGCAAGCGTCATAGATGAATTAGAACTGGTTAAGTGTTGTTTCTATCACACAAGTAGCCCAATTTGGGGACCCACTTGAAATTTTTTGATGTTAATGTGACTTTTAGTTTGCATTGTTTGTTTTAGTTTATGATGTCATAAGTTTACCATTGTCAATTATGTTCTTTCTCCTAGGATCATGTTCAAATAGGGATAAAGTCCTCAAAATGCTCTGAATGAAATTGAAATAGTTGATTAAATCAAGTTATGAAGAGTTGAACATAATGTATCTATCATCTATTCATACAACATTTCTAGTGGCTTTGGTTAGCTTTATATAGAAATTTATATCAATATTTTCATATAGTTCTTCTTGAGCCCAATCCATGATTACTTGCATTTTAATAAAAATAAAATAGATAAAAAATAATTTTATATAAAAAAAAAAATGAAGCATAGGAGAGCACACTCCATTTTTATCTTATGGATTTATGTAACACACTTAGGAGAAAGCACTCCACTTTTACCTTATGGATTTAAATAACACATTTTGTTTTTTTAATTAATATTTTAATGTTTATGTTGGCAGGTTCCTAAAAATATTGACCCGATTTTTGAGACCATGTCAACTTGCAAACACAACGTCGAAGCACGGTCAACGAAGGAGCACAAATTTTAATAGGAGCAACTAAGTAAACTTACAAGTGAAAGGGTCTTGCGAACAACTCGTCATATGAAATGATAAGTCTTCACATTGATAAACCTCCTATTATGTGATACCTGGACGCATGTGGGACAAAACCACAATAGATCCCATAAAGAATTAGTTTTGGCAGGTTCTTCTAGCGGGTTTGACGATGGGAGTAAACAATGCTTTAATAGAGTATTCCAAAAAACATGGTGTCTTTTCATCCTTGGGTTCAACAAAGGTGGCAAAACTTGTTCCAATATCTAGAAGTAAATTCGTAACATCATGATTGAAATATTTCGAGAGTTGATCAAAGGTAAAATATCAATTCTCACTGGTGATGATGGTAGGATTGCATTGTTTTTATGTTAGTGTTTGGATTGCAAAGGTTTTATATTATGGGTGATAGTTGCATATCAAGTATGATGTTTGTGTCCCATGGTATTAGTGCAACCATCACAAATATTAACAAGAGTTGTTGTCAGGCGTAGCTTAGTAAACTTGAATTGAAACATTGGGATCACATAATTCAATGAGTCCATTAAACAGAGAGTAAGGCTGTCATCCTCACCCGCACTATCATCGACATAATGGAGGTGCTTCACTCTGTGCAATTTACAATTTGGTAATAGGGAAGACATAAATGACTTTTGGTTTCAGTTGTGATCCCATGTCAATTTTTTAGTGAAATTTTACAAAATACTTGTTCAACATAGCCCCATAGTTAAAAGTTATAGTAGATGTAGTGGTTGACCGCTATTTGTGAAGGGCGATGTTGGCTTGTGTGGATCACTGGAATTTGATTTTTGTGGTAGTATGGTGTTTGTAGCATGTGTATGGTATTAGTGCAAGTCTATTTCAACTAAGATTAAGGTATTGTGTGTAGTTAAGGGCAATGAACTTCTTGATGAATTTAACAAAAGCATAGGTTTGACAATGATCGCATATGCATTAAAGAAGTATTTTTTTTACTCTCACAATACTTCCAAATCAAGGTGTTGTCACAAGATGAGATGCTATAATATGGAGGAGGATGTTGCAAACACTTTCAAATAATTATCTAGATGTTTATTGAATGGAAATTTCATGAATATTTTGGTATTATTTAAATTATCATTCATGTATATATTATCCCAGTTAACCTCTCCATGATGATGTATTTAAGATTGTGCGCAACTACTTCATGAGTTTGTTTTGAGGTAAACTAGCTTATGGATAATATCGATGCTAGAAGACTACGCGCATGAATCCCTAGAGTAAAAAAAGTAGGTTGGATGGTATTTAATGTCACCATACTTCTAGATAATTTGGAAAGTATGGTGGAAGGGCTATGGTTCCAGTATCCTAGGCTTATTAATAACTATGTATAATGATGAATTGAATGCCAGAAAGAATTTTGTGAGGGTATCTCTTGAATGCGTGGTTGATGAAGGACTTTCTTCAAACACAAGACAACCTTTAATTTATAGCATGGACAATAGTTTTACTTGGAATGCAGACCAATTTGTAAGAATGATCTCGAGAGGAAGTGCTTCATGTCTTTGAGAAAGAAACTCTCAATGCCGATGCACTCTCTCACCTAAAAGTTGTGAACATGATATTATACGAAGCATTGAGGGTTTACCCTCTAGTGATGTTTATGATAATAACTACCTACAAAATATGCAACAGGAAGACCTCACTCTTTCAGTAGGCACAAAGCTTATTTTACCCACAATCACAGTCCACCACGATGCAGATGTGTGGGGAAAAGATGTTAATATTTTCAATACCAGATAGTTTTCAGAGAATATTATGGGTGAAAGAAGTAAATTTTTTTGGGGGGGAAAAATGAGAGTTACAAAGAATGAATAAAACAATCAATTTCACGGATTATGCAAGGGCCAATTATACAATAATAAATATGTCATCAGGTGCCATAGCAAACAATGAGGATATCACTATTATTAGTCAACATATTCGATCATGTGGCTAGTATCATTATATAGTGTAACATTTAGGATATGATATTTAGTGCCAAATAGAAAGGAGAATCATTGCGGTTACAAATTGAGGAAAAGAAAAGAAGATGAAGGCGAATGGATTTTCGTTGACAGAGATAATTATGAAGCCATTTTCAAAATGGGGACGAAAATGAACAAGTGGAAGAGAAAATGAAAGGCTGGAAATTATAAATATTGATTGGAACTCACAAAAAAGAGATTAGAGACTTTGTGGAGCAAGTGCATGTTGGAAATTTGATTTGTAGAAGGGTATCTCCTTGGTTTCTGGATTGCAATAATTTCACCCATTGTAATCCATTGAAACAAGGTATTCTGAAGGAGCTTTCATTAAATACCACTCATTATGGTAATATATTGGATTTTTTTTAATAAGTTATATGCATGCGAATGGTATACTTATTTATTTTTTCAATATATTGTGTTATTATCATAGAATATTGCATCACATTAATTTTGGATTGTGTGAAGACTGGTCGGATTAATGTTGGTTTAGTGCAGGATATTTATTTATACAGATTCGGGATGAAATTTTAAAAGTTATAGCGACTTGTTCTTTTTATTTTTATTTTCTCAAACCCTAGCTTTTGCATTTTTTTTTTAATTTCATCTAATAAGAAAAATCAAAACCCCAAAAAGAAATACGCCAGCTTCAAGAATTAAAATTAAAATTTTCATTTTACAAAAAAATTAATTTTTAATGAAAATTTGAAATTTAAAACTTTGTAGAGTCTTTCCAAATAATCATTTAGTTTCAATTTATGTAAAATTGAAATTTCAATTCTTCATTAAAGTGAATAATTAATATGATATTTTAAAATTTTATATTGCAAAGTTTAGATTCAATCATTTTTTTCTCATGCAAATCTTAACAATCTGAGATAAAATTTGATTAACAATCTGAGATAAAATTTGATTAAAAATTTGAGATAAAATTTGATTAACAATCTAAGATAAAATTTGATTAACAATTTGAGATAAAATCAATTAAAATCAAATTTTCAAAGGTTAAAGTGGAATATTTATCAATTTTAAAATAATCGAGTGCAAACATTAACAATTTGAGATAAAATTTGATTAACAATCCGAGATAAAATTTGATTAACAATTTGAGATAAAATTTGACTAACAATTTGAGATAAAATTTGTTAGCTTTTGATGTAGCAAGCATGGAGAGATAGCAATCACGAGATGCAGAATAATATGAAAGAAAGTAAATCTGTTGAATGACTAAAATATAAAATATTACAATGTAGCTATGGAGGAAATGAACACTCCAATATAAAGCTACTGAACTACATTGCATCCATCACCAATGGATGGTGTCACACACTATGCTACACTCTATGTATATCACACTCTATGTATTTCTCACTCTATATCTATCTACCTAAGAGGCCATCCTTATATAGGTAAAATAGGATACTTGGCCAACACTCTATCTAGTTGTGCAAGGGACAACTTGCACAATGACACTTGTGCACTTATTACATTGCATGAAGTAACTAGATAACTTCCCCCTAAAGTAATCTAAGTATGTACCTTGGAAGATACATTTACATAACCCAAATGATGGAATAGACTCTATTTCTAACACCCCCTGTATTACATTATTTGGGTATTGAGGACTTCAATCTTCAATATGGATCTTCTTCTTCTTCTTCTTAAATTTTGTCTTCTATTGCATTCTTTGTAACTTGTTCAAGCAAATGATTAGAGTCTCTATAAAATGTGGCATTTGTTGATAAAGCTTTCACCTCATATGTATCTGTGGGTTCTTCCAGTTCTTCAATCTCTTCTATCCTCTGTACCAGGTGTCCCTTCTGATTTCTCTTCTGATATTCTAGTTGAGGATAATTGGTTGGTCACTGAAATTGTTGTTGATGAGGGTTCCTTTGATATTGTCGAGTTTGAAAAGTATTTCCACTATGCATTTGATTTCCTTGCTTTCGATTTTTGGGATTGTATCTGCAATAGCTGGTACTATGACCTTTCTTTCTGCATATCTGACAATACCATGTTTTTCATCCTCTTGCTGAAGATGCAATATTTCCCTGTGGATTATCTTTTGATGCCAATGCAGTGTTAGTCAATTCATCTTTCATAGTATTTTCTACTTCATATTCTTGAAGTATATTGACTAGATCATCAAAATAAGTATCTTTACTTAGAACCTGTAAAGATGTGACCAAATGTTTATAACTGTCTGGAAGTGCTCTCATGGTTACTTGAGTAAGAAGTTCATCCTTAACTGATTCTCCTAAGGTCAATAGTTTCCCTTTAATATCTGCAACCTTCCTTAGGAATAGTTCTATGCTTTCTCCACTATTCATCTTTAGAGAGTGAAGTTGCATCTGGAGATGAAGGATAGTCACCTTATTCTTTCCTTCAAATATTTTTTCCAGACTTGTCCATGCATCTGAAGAAGTTTTGGTTGAACTGATATATGGTTGAATCTCATCAGTGATAGCAAAAGTTATTATCATTAAGGCTTTTGAGTCATTTTCTTCAAACTTTAGGATTTCAGTTTCACCTGTAGTAGGTCTCTGTGTTTTCCCTTTGACAACATCCCAAAGTTTTTCATATACTAAGATTGCTTTCACTTTATTTTTCCAAGAAAAATAATTTGGCCCTTTGAGTAATTGAGATTCTGCTAGGAAGAATTTGTTTGATGCCATTTAAATCTCCCTAATATCAATCCTTGGATGTGTAGGCTTCCTTATGTCTCCCTAGTTTTGTTTTGGAGTATTCTGTAGTGCTTTTGCAAGATATAGTTCAATTTTTGTTGATTTTGTACAAAATTTTGTAAGCATCAAAAATCAACTTTTTAATCTTCTTAATACTCCTATTGAACTAAGCACTTTTCAAATTTGAAGAGGTTTTAATGTTGGATATCTTTTGTCTCTAAGGAGAAATTTTTTGAGACAAGAACATAAATTTCCAACTTTAATAAAAGCTTTTGATAACCCCTTTTGAAACCCTTAGGAATTTTATTTAAGTGTTTCTAATTTCCAAAAAACTAGTTTGAAGTTGAAAACCTTATCACTCCCAAATTTGGAAATCTAGAACACGTTAATATTTGCAAATTTTAAAAAGATTAATTCCAAGTAGAATCCTTATTGCTCCTAAGTTGTGCAAATATTAATTTCCTAAGTTTTTGCTTTCAAACAAAGATTGATTTTAAATGATATATCAACCTTATCTTATAACCTTATAACTCCCTTTTTGAAATTGAAAGCAAATAAGAAATTAAGGCTATGTACCTTTATGACGTCGGGTGAATGAGGCTATAAACTCTCCTTCTTGAGCGTAGATTCCCAAGGCTTTAATGCACTCCGTGAATGTTGGTTGACCAAGAGTTTTTCAAACTATATTCGCCTTGCTTCGGACCTCTACCGAATCACACCCAAATTGGTGTCGAACATCCATCGTCACTCTACCAAATTCTACCCGAATAGCTATCGAGCATCTATCAATGGTCTATCATGTAGCACCTAAACTCTTGTCGAGCTTCTACCATCGATCTACCGAGTAGCTTCCACTGTTGCTCGTGGTGTTTCCAACTACTGCACCTGGTGTTTCCAACTATGCGTTTCCAACTGTTGCGCTTCCTTTCCAAAGTCCAACCCATCTTTAATACGAGGTAGGAGGAGTGACAAGTGTCACTTTATGAGTTCTTAGATGCTCATGGAAGCTCTTCATTCGGTTGGTGGAGGTGCCAAACTCACTCCACTACTGGTGACAAGTGTCACTCTTGAGTTGAAAATATTCCCTTCTTTTATTCTTTCTTGAGTGTTGTCCAAGTAACGCTCCTTCCTCAACGTCTCCAAGCTATCTTTCTTGTAACGTATGCCAAGTCGTGTGTAACTCCACTATTTGGAGTATGGGCGCCAAGAAGTGTAACGTCTCCTTTGTGAGCATTATAGAGTATCTTTCAACATATGACAAGTGGCAGTTGCATGCCTTTATTTCTATCAATGCTTATATGAAGACTCTCCAATGCATTTTCCACCTTAATCCTTGTTATTTTACATAGATGCTCAAGTCTCTCCAGCTAATGGTGGAGCTATGGTGGAGATGTGGTGGAGCTTTGGTGGAGATATGGAGTAGCTTTGGTGGCCCTTGAATGGATTCTAAATAGCAGTGCTTGGATGAAGACTCCTTGATGCCTTACTCCATTGTTAGTTGTAGAAATGATTTGGTATGAATGCTCCTTTTCTTTGACATATGTTTGCTTTGTCCACTGCTTGATCTTCTCCTATGTTGTGTCTTCTGATTTGTACACTATTTTATCTTCTATTTATGATGTGTCTTCTTCACGTTCAAGCATCCTTGAAGAGCCCCTTTGAGTGGCTTCTATAGCTTGGGAAGAGTGCTTACGTTCAGCCCTCTCTTGGCTATTTTCCTTGTATTTATTGTCTATTTTTGGGACAGATTCAAATTTGTTTTTATACTGTAAAAATCAAATTGAAATGGTGCAATAAGATGTACTATAATGTGTACACAAATTTTCTTTTAATGCACCTTCCTTTTGCACTCTTATTTCAGATCAGAAACTTCTGATTTTATGGCAGATTTTTTCCTGCACTATAAGGATTTTGAGGTTGTCTTTAACAAGTAGACAAGTTCCTCCTTTTAGCTTGGTCACTTAGATGATAATTCTAAGCTTATACAACAGTAGATAGAAGCTTTTTATTTTCTGCAATTCTTTTCTTGCATTCAATCCTTTATTGTTATTGGATTTGAGACTCACCAAGTCTCATCCTGTAAGCTTCTATTTCTATTTTTGGTTAGTTATGTTCTTCTTCAGGTTTTGGAGGATTCTAACCTTCTTTGAGTGGCTCCTTTAGACCACTACAAGTTGCAGATTTTTGTGCTTCAATAGTGTCTTTAGACACTTGATACAAATCATATTCTATGCCCTTAAATAACACAAAACTAATTTCTTTTGAGAGTACTATAATTGTACAAGTTTTTCCACTTTCAATGCACTAAGATTACACTTTATCACTCTGATCAACTCTCAAATTAATGCACTAAGAATATACTGCAACTAATCAAGAATAACCTAAAAAGAATCTTTAATAGTTATTCTAAAATTTCACTACAACTAATATTGTAGAGCTTAGTCTTCTTTTTCTTTTTCAAAATAGTAGGTAGTTGATAGAAACTATTTTTGAAATATAATCAACTACTAATGAAAGTGCAAATGAGCCTAAAAATAATTTTTTTATTTTTCCACTTTTGAAGACTGCAATCCAATTTTCTATTTGAAACTTTAATCCAAATGTAGGTGCATCTAACAAATCTAATAGGTAGATGAATTAATAAATCTATTTGCACCAAAAAGTTGCATACCTTTTTGTTGTAGCTCTTTTATCACTTCTGTAGAGGATGTAGATCTTGGTGTCTAGGATCACCAAGTTGCTACTATGAGAATGTCCTTGCAGCTCTTTGTAGACTATCTTGAATAGCTCCTTCTTCACCAAATGATGGTCTCGACCTTTCTTTTATGAGCCTAGGATTTGATGGCTTGTTCTCCTCTTTTGTTCTTCTCCTTCTGATGCAGATTTGGAGTAGTCTTTGTCCCTAAAGTGATGCCTTCTTTCTGTGAGAGGTAATCTTCAAATCTTCAATATTTGGTGAGCTTCTTCTGTCTTCAAGTCATCTTGTCGATTTTTGACTTCAAGCAGGATCTTCTTCTAATATTTGGCACTCCTTGCCAAATTCTTCTTCTCTTGGGCTTGTTGTCGGATGGCGATAATTATCCCAAGTCCTTCACTATTAGAGGCTTCTCCTTGATAGTGGATTTCTCCAATGAGTTCTTCTTTGATAATATCTTTAGTAAGGCTCTCCTAGCCTTTTTTTGGATGCTCGATAAGACCTTCTCAAGGTCTCTGATCTATCAACTTCTGATGGTCTTCCTTGAGACCTTTTCTTCAACCTTCTACTCCTAGAAGTATTGGTGATGAGATCTTCCTCTGGATCTCTGAATCTGCTACTTCTGGATTCGAGCAGGACTCACCTAGTCCTTATTCTCCTTCTCCTTCCTTGACTAGAAGTTCTGCAATGAGATCTTCTCCTGATCTCTTTGATTTTGCTCCAGGTGCTGAATTGATTCTAAAGAAGATACCCTTCCTAACTTTCTTGTAGGAAGTTTCCCAACTCACTGAATCTTCTTTCCCTACAACAAAGTATTAGTACTAAAATATTTAGTCTGCTTCTGAATCAGATATTCTTCTTCAAATTCAGGATCAAGGCTACTATGGCCTTTTTTAGTACCAAGGCTACTATGGCCTTTTTCAGTATCAAGGCTACTATGGCCTTTTCCAATACCAAGGCTCCTATGGCCTTTTGGTATTAAGACTTCTGTGGCTTCTCCTTCAAGGCTCCTGTGGCCTCTTCTCTAAGGCTTCTATGCCCTTTTTATGTCAAGGCTTTTATGGCCTGTTCTTCAACTTGTGAAGTTCTTTGATTCAACAATGGAGATCTTCTATCTCCTGACTTCACCACAACTCTTCACAAGAAGTCTTCTTCCATAGTATTCTTCTTTTGCACAAAGAACCAATCTCTGCACTATGAGGGCACGTCGACCTTCGAGCAATGAAGTTGGAGTCTCCTAGATTTCTATCGTAGGAGGAGTCCCAATCCTCTGAGAAATAGTTTCCTGCAAACAAAAGAAACTTTAGGCACTAGTTAGCAAATTTCCAGATATCCTGGATGATCCTCATTGAATGATCTGTCAATCCAGTGGCTTGAATCTTGAGTCCTGGTCTTCACGAGTTTTTTCTGAAACTCTTGTGGAAAGACTCTGGTCAATTACAGTCTCAGTATTTCCATGAACTGAGACTTCTTTCAGTCCTCACTCGTGACTCTCTCTTATTCTACCACCTAGATTCTTCTAAGGGATTTTGATAGTGGCTGGTCCAACGGTGCGTCAGTTTGTCAAAATGCTCAGGCTCAATGATAATGGTGGCTTTCCTATAGACCTACACAAACTAGATCTACCATAGCTCTGATACCACTATTAGCTTTTGATGTAGCAAGCATGGAGAGATAGCAATCACGAGATGCAGAATAATATGAAAGAAAGTAAATCTATTGAATGACTAAAATATAAAATATTACAATGTAGCTATGGAGGAAATGAACACTCCAATATAAAGCTACTGAACTACATTGCATCCATCACCAATGGATGGTGTCACACACTATGCTACACTCTATGTATATCACACTCTATGTATTTCTCACTCTATGTCTATCTACCTAAGAGGCCATCCTTATATAGGTAAAATAGGATACTTGGCCAACACTCTATCTAGTTGTGCAAGGGACAACTTGCACATGTACAACTTGCACAATGACACTTGTGCACTTATTACATTGCATGAAGTAACTAGATAACTTCCCCCTAAAGTAATCTAAGTATGTACCTTGGAAGATACATTTACATAACCCAAATGATGGAATAGACTCTATTTCTAACAAAATCAATTAAAAATCAAATTTTCAAAGGTTAAAATCAAATGTTTATTTCATTTAAAAGGTTGTTATTTCAAAGTATATAGTTGATCAATAATTTCACATTTTCATAAATTCCATGAACAAAAAAATCATTGCAAATCAAATCAACCCAAAACAGACCCCTTGTTAATAGGTATATGCAACATTGAGGTATCCAATTAACTTTTGGTATTTCACAATTTTCACTAAGCATTGCAAGAAGATTAACACATTAAACAGAACTTTGGGAAAATCACCAATATTTCCTTTTAAGAGAGGATATCCAAGTAGAATCCTAATTGTGAGTATATTATTATGATTGGACAAAAATATTACTCAATATAATTGGCGCTAGAAGGATTTGAAGGTAATTGATTTGACTTACGAAGTTCTCTTTGAGTTGTTCACATTTATTGTTGGAAATTCTCTAATTTATGATGTATTGATTCCAATATTTTATAAATTGAGAATATTCCTTATTGTTATGGTTTAAGTGATGCATTTTTAATGAATATGATGATTTATCAGTTAAATGTTTGAAAATTGGAAATATTTTCATTTCAAAATCATTAAACACTTGTTGTTTTCATTATCAGAGCTGAAATTAAAAATCATAATTACAATATTTAAGGCTTTTTAAGAGACTATTTTTCATAGCATTTATCCTACAAAGAGGATCAAAAGGTCCAAGAGTCAGTCGATTGTTATTCCACCCAGTAGCAACTCATTGCTACCCATCATTCCATTTATTCCTGTTAGCGTACTATTTTGTTTCTATTACATTGTTTAGCGTACTGTTACAACCATGTAACAGTTCGGTTTCAGCTATTCCGCCGGTGTGCTATTCCCGGCAGTGTAAACATTATTTAAATGCTGCTGATCAATAATACAAGTTAGCTCTCGATTTTTTCATGGCATCAGAGCCAGTCCAGTAATTTGTTTTCTGGGCAGAGAAGTGCAAGTCGCGACTGAGGAGACTGAGGAGGAGCGGACGCAGCTGCGCACAGGCAGTCAGTGCGTCGAGGCTGCGTGATTTAAAAAAAAAAAAAAAAAATTAATTTTTTTTTTGTAGGCCACGACGCGCTACGGAGCGCAGACAGGCCACGCTACGCCACGTGGACAGAGCGCAGGCAGGCCGCGACGTTCCCATGCCACGCGGACAGAGCGCAAGCCGCGAGCCCGCTGCAGAGCGTGCAGGCAGGCCATGACGCGCCCATGTCACGCGGATAGAGTGCAGGCCGCAAGCCCGCTGCGGAGCGCATATGCAGGCCGTGACGCGCAGACAGAGCGCAGGTCACGAGCCCATTGCAGGCTCCGCCCCCCCCGCTCGACACGCTGCCTCGCGGGAGGGCCCGCCGCGCGCAAACACGCAGGGGACTCAGAGGGAGGACGAGCACCCCCCCCCCGTTGAGCGTCCGACGTAGGGCCAAGGGGAGGCATCCACCCCCCCCGTTGAACGCACCGGGCGCGTCCGGGAGTTTAAACGGAACTCTCGCGCGATGGCTCCCGCACTCCCCAAAAAAAAAAAAAAAAAAAAAAAAAAAAATGAAAGGCCGCCCCCCTCCCCCCCGTTGAACGCGGGTAAAAAAAAATTCAACCACCCCCCCCCCCCGTCAATGAAAAAAAATTCTCGCGCCTCGTTGCAAGAGTTTTTTTTTGGAACGCGGAATGCGCGTGGCCGAGGAATTTTCAGCAGCAGCGTCCCAGCAACCGGAGGCCGCTGCAGAGGAGGAGGAGGAACCAGGAGTTGAAATAGGAGGGCTCTACTGATCCCTTCCGGATCAGCCCGCTAGCTCACTTGGCAGTGAGCTGTGCGGTAAGGCTCAGGGAGCCTGCAGGTCGGGGGTTCAAATCCCGCCGACTCCCCCTAAGGTATAATTTTTTTTTTTTCAAAGTTATTTTTTTAATTATTATTTTTTAATTTTAATTTTTTTTATATAATTTTTTAACTTTATAAATTAAAATTTTAATTTTAATTTATTTTTTCATAAGTTTTAAAACTATATAAATTAAAATTATTTATTTTAATTTTAAAAATATAGTAATTATTAAAATGCTTTGTTAAAAGAGAATTTTTTAAGGGGGGATATTTTTTTCAAAAAATCAAAGGGGGATTGTGAGTAATTTTTTGAAAAATAGCAATTTGGCGAATTGTAAAAGGTGCATTTTCGGCTGTGACCGACACCTTGTGGGTTAATTCTTGTGGGCACTTTTTATGTTGTATGTTGCATATTTCATTTTTTGCACTACTTCATTAAAAGTTAAAAAAAAATCAAACACTCCCTAAGTCCCCGAAATAATTAAAACCCATCCGTGCAATTTATTGCACTGCAGTGTTCGGTATTTGTGATACCTCTGGCCAGCACTTACAGGTAAAGCTGTCATGATTTGGCTATTGTATCCGCCGCCTAATATAGCTGCTACAACGACGTCTGAGCTTGTTCTCTATAAATCATCGGGGAGAGATAAGTTAGCCATTTTTGTATTTTTTACTCCATCCACTACCCTTTATCGCACTTGTGTTTAGGCGTAAATCCTGACGAAGTATTCTTCATAGTGTTTAGGGGAAGTTACGCCCCACGCATGAGAAGAATTTTCTATGGTAGGTGCCATCAACAAGGTGATTCCATTTCAGTACCGCTTATGTTCCACGTATCATATGATCTCTAAAACTCACCTATAGTCTCCCTCACGTAAGGGCGGGTGATTTTTGTTGATCTTTCTAAATACCTATAGTTTCCCTCACGTAAGGGCGGGTATTTTGTACGGTATATTGGCCTAGAAAAAGGTATATCGAAAGGGGGACCAATTGGTGATATAAGGAACCTTCACTATGGTCGTTGTTGCAAAGTTGATGACTGATCCGCATTAGTTATTGAAAGGTCCAAATTATACACCATGGAAACATAAGATGAAGGCAATTCTCCAAATGGAAGATTTGTGGGATATTGTTACTGGAGTAGCAACTAGGCCTTCACCAACAACAGGATCCACAGGTCCTTCCACAGATCAGATAGCTTTTGACAAGAAAGACAGTCGAGCAAAGGTGCTCATTTTGTTTGCTATTTCAGATGAAGTGCAACCTCATATAGCTGACAAAGCAAGTGGTAAAGAGGCATGGGATGCCCTTAGAACCATCTATGAGGGAAAGAATGATTCAACCATTCTTCATATTCAACAACAACTTCATAACTCGAGTTTGAGACAGGGTGAAACAGGTTGAACTCTTTCACGTGCAGTGTCTGAATTGAAAGAGAAATTGAATTCTTTGGGAGATACTGTGGATGAAAAGATTCTCATTTCACTTGTGATGAGAGCTTTACCTTCTTCATTTGATATGTTGATAACCTCCATCCAGGTGTCTCAACGACAAATTACCTACATCAAGTTGGTCAATCTGCTTCAACAACAGGAGGCACGCCAACTTCACAAGGATGATTCTTCCAATACAGCCCTATACACCAACAGGCGGGGTTCTAGGAAGAAAGGTAATGGGAAAAAAGGAGGTAACTTTCAGAAATGAGGAAATTCTCAACAGGATACGAAAGGAAAAGGCAAACAACCTCAACAAAAGAAGAGGTGGTGCAAAATCTATGAGAAAGACAACCATGACACCAATAGGTTTTGGCATAAGAACAAACAGAAAGGCCAAAAAAAACCACAAAATAAAAACAAGCAACCCCAGGTGAATGTTGCTGTTGAAGAATCTGACTTAGATTCTGAATGGGCACACAAGGTGCTCATGACTACTACAGATTCCACACAGAGGGATCCCGTTTGGTATGTCGATTTTGGAGCTAGCAAACATATGACTGGCGACAGATCATGGTTTGAATAATTTGTGGCCAAAGATGGCAAACCTGTCACCATTGCTGATGATAAAACCTATAGGGTTTAGGGAGAGGGTACAGTTTCAGTCACTCTTCCTGATGGCAAGTGTCAGATTGACAAAGTCCTCTATGTTTCGGGATTGGCTAACAATTTGCTATCAGTCACACAAATCCTGGATAGAAATATGGTTGTCAACTTTCATGTTGAGAATGGCAAGAAGTGTTGTACTATTACCAGGAAGGGTAAACAGATTACAACAGCTTCATATAAGCACGACTTATTTGCCCTAGATGCTATCTCTAATCCACATGTTGCCATGACTGTCTCTACCAAGGAGGCAACTTCCCTATGGCACAAGAGATATGGGCATCTTAGTTCTGGCTACTTACTTGAGCTCAGCAAGTATGAGATGGTAAAGGGTCTTCCTTCCCTTTCTGCCACATTGCCAGTGTGCTATGATTGCTTGGCAGGAAAGCAGCATAGAGTACCATTTGAGAAGAGCTCAACAAGAGCACAAAAACCTCTAGAGTTAATTCACACCGATCTGTGCGGTCCTTTCACACCCAACATTTGTGGAGGGAAGAGGTACTTTCAGTTATTCGTAGATGACTACTCATGAAAGATGTGGGTTTTCTTTCTCCAACTGAAATCTAAATCTTTCGCATTATTCCAGTAGTTCAATAAATCCGTTGAGAAGGAGTCAGGAGCTTCTATTAAAACCCTCCGCTCAGATCGAGGGGGAGATTTTACCTCTAATGAATTTTTTGCATTCCTAGATAAGCATGGAATCAAGAGACAGTTAACAACTGCCTATACTCCTCAGCAAAATGGAGTTGTTGAGAGAAGGAACTATTCTATCATGGAAATGGTTCGTTGTATGCTCATAGGTGCTACTCTTGGGCAAAAATATTGGGCAGAAGTTGTCACCACTGTAGTTTATCTGTTGAATAGGGCACCCACAAAGGCCCTAAAAGGAATGACTCCACAGGAAGCATGGAGTGGTCGAAAACCCTCCATATCTCATCTACGTATTTTCGGGTGTCACGCTTTCATGCACATACCGAAAGAGAAAAGGAAGAAGCTAGATGAGAAAACACTGAGATGTATTTTTCTTGGTTATTCTGAGCACTCTAAAGGATATCGTTTGATAGATCCTTTGACCAAGAAAATTCATATCAACAGAGATGTTGTCTTTGATGAAGCTTTCACATCACAGAGCACATCTAAAGTACACCAAGATATTGTGGAATCTAAGGAAGAGAATATTCCTTCGTCAACACAGACAAGAGGTCCTTCTACATCTTCTTCAACTCCACCGAAGAAGAATCCTAAATGGTGTACAAATACAATCAGAGACGTAAATTTATCCACTCCTCCCAATTTGAATTTGGATAGACCTTGTACATGCAGTATGGCTCAAAAGGAAAGAGAAGCCAAAGAAACTGGTGAGGTTGATGATCTTTGTCAATCTTTTGAGGAACTTTCTGTAACTCCAAGTACAGAAGTAGAGGATATGGATATTGATGATGACAGGGCGTTCATGTCTACCATAGATGATCTTGAACCTGAATCAGTGCAAGATGCTCTCAGTGAGCCTTAGTGGAAGGCCACTATGGATACAAAGTATGAGTCTTTGATGAAAAATAAAACTTGGAAGCTTGTTGATTTACCGCATGGAAAGAAACCCATTGGCTGCAAATGGGTATATAAAGTCAAGTACAAGGTAGATGGAACAATTGATAAGCATAAGGTCCATCTTGTTGCAAAGGGCTATGCTCAAAAGGAAGGCATTGACTACGAGGAAACTTTTGCACCTACTGCTCGGATAACAACAATTCGGGTTATGTGTGCTATGGCAACACAATATGGGTGGAAAGTTCACCAGATGGATGTCAAAAGTGCCTTTCTAAATGGTGATCTCCAAGAAGAAGTCTATATGACTAAGCTAGAAGGATTTGAAGTGGAAGGCCAAGAGCAGAAGGTTTGCAAATTGGTCAAATCCTTATATGGTCTAAAACAAGCTCCTCGAGCTTGGTATATAAAAATGGACAATCACCTTATGCAACATGGATTTAAGAGATGTCTGTCAGATGCAAACCTCTATTTCAAGAAATAGGGTTCTGAGATAGTGTTGCTTGTACTCTATGTGGATGATCTGCTCATTACCGGGAGTTCAGAAACTATGATCTCTACTCGATCAAAAGAAACTTGTGCAAATATTTTGAGATGATAGATCTTGGACTTCTCCATTATTGTCTTGGTCTGGAATTCAGCCAGAAGGAGCACTCCATCAAAGTTTCTCAGAAAAAATATGCCAAGACATTGCTAGAAAAATATCGCATGACTGATTGCAAGCCAATGGCAACTCCAATGGATAATGGACTTCAGTTATCGCGATATGATGATTCACCTCAGGTAGATGGTACTCTCTATCGACATTTGATTGGGAGTCTCATATATCTGACCAATACTAGGCCGGATATCGTATTTGTTGTCAACTATCTTTCGAGGTTCATGCAGGAGCCTAAGACCACTCATTGGAAAGCAGCAAAACGTTTTCTTCACTATGTCCGTGGTACTATGGAATATGGCCTAGAATACAAGAGGAACAACAAATTCTTCTTGCAAGGATACATAGACTCTGACTATGCCAGATCATTTGATGATCGCAAGTCAACTTTTGGATACATTTTTCATCTGGGATCCGGTACGTCTCTTGGCATAGCAAGAAGCAACAGGTGGTTGCTATTTCATCAACAGAGGTAGAGTATCGTGCCACACGTGAAGCTGTGTGTGAAGTGATATGGTTACGTCGCATTCTGACAAGTATGGGCCATCCATCAAAATCTCCAATACACTTGTTTTGCGACAATCAAGGTGTTCTGAACCTCGTCAAGAATCCAGTCCATCATGAAAGAACAAAGCACATTGACACACAATGTCATTTCATTCGAGATGAAGTTCCAAAGCACCGAATTCAGCTTCAGCACATTCCCATCGATGCTCAAGTTGCAGACATTTTCACTAAGGCACTTGGACGTGTCAAATTTGAATTGTTTCACAGGTCACTTTGTATTGCAAAATAATGTAAGGGGATGTTAGTATAGCTATTAGTTATTACATTACCCAAATAATGTAATAAAGGGGGATGTTAGCATACTATTTTGTTTCTATTACATTGTTTAGCGTACTGTTACAACCATGTAACAGTTCGGTTTCAGCTGTTCCGTCGGTGTGCTATTCTCAGCAGTGTAAACATTATTTAAATGCTGCTGATCAATAATACAAGTTAGCTCTCGATTTTTTCAACTCCTCCACCAAGAATTTCAATGGAAGGAGTTGTAGCTTAGTTAGGTACTCATAGAAATCCTTTAAACATTGTAGGATAAACCCATGACATTCCCAAAAACTCAGAAAGGTATTTACCTAAATATAAATATGATGGAATTAGAGCTGAAGAACATATTCAAGCTTACAAGAATACCATGATTAGACTACAATTTGAACATGAGGATGTTGCTTGCATAATGTTTCCTCTCACCTTAGATGAAATGGCATATGATTGGTACATTAGTTTACTTGCCAATTCCATTACGTCTTGGGTCGAGTTGGAAACAAATTTTGTGAATCAATTTAGGCTACCCATAGATATTGTTGTAATCTATCATTAACCTAATGAACATTTGAGATTTTTAATGCTCATTTCCATAAATTGTATAGTAGGTTAGTTGCTCCTTATACTCTTTACACAGTTGCTGCCATACATATGTACTTTAGGGCATTGGACCCTTTAACATCTATGTTTATAAGGAGAGCTCCTCAAATAATTACACTTCCCATGGTATACATTGAGGCTTTAATTGTAGAAAAATAGTTGATACAACAATGTTTTGGAATAGGATAATTGCCTTCCATAGGACAGCCAGGTGCTTATAATCAAGTGCCTATGATCAATCAAGCTTTGTCACAACAAATACCAATGTTGAATGCCATGCCATTAGATAACTTCAATTTACCATACAATCCACCTATCACACCCACTTATCTTACCAATCCATAATATTTATAAAATCAATTCACCACTCATAAAATAGCTGAAACAAATGCTCAAACCATGCCTACATTATTTAATACAACACCCACTCCAAATTTCATAAAAATAACACAACATTTCCACAGGTTGTCCTAAATCAAATTTTACCAAATTTTCAAAATCCTACTACCACTACAAATAACTCAACCAATTAAACTATTGTAGGATAAAATAATGAACCTAATTCTCAAATAAACAACTTACAAAGGGTTTTCCAAAAACTTAGGAGTGACATGGTTCAAATGCAAAAAAAATTGCCTCAAAATTCTCATCAAAATAGAAATTTTAGTTTGCAGAGAAAGCAATGAAATACTCGTCTGAACAATGGAGGAGTACCCAATTTCATTATTAATTAGAATAATTCTACCACCAATGCCAATAAAACCAACACTATTGTTAATATTTTAAAGTTAGATTTAAACAATTGGTGTAGGGTACATTCTACGACATAAAATAGTGAGAATGAGTACCCTGAATTCAAAAAAACACTAGATATTCTACAAAAAGAGATGGATAGCATGGAAATTGTTTTAGATGAAGATCCTTCCCAATAGGCTAGTACTAGCAAAGGGAAATAATCAATGCTAGTAGTTGAAACATTTGAATCAAATGAATAATATGAATAAGGGTATGATGGGTTTATAGAAGAGGAAGTTCAAGCTTTCAAACAATTTAAAAAAGGAAATCATAATTACAAGCTTAGGAGTAAGACTAAAACTCCATTTACTTTTCTTCTACTCCCCCAAATGATACCATCATTCCTCCTGACACACATGCTAGTAACAATACCATACCTCCATATAATTTTGATTTGCCTTAACCACCACATGATAAAATTACGTATAATATTTTGGGGGATTTAAAGAAAACAAAAGCAGATATATCTTTATTTGATGTAGCTAAGTTGATTAATAAAAAAAAAATTGATGCAGGCTTTTGGTGATCAAAGAAAAAATGAATCACAAAAAACCATGCATGTGTAATTTGACTCAAGAAGAGACAAAAGAGAAGCTCCTCCCTTTATTTTGACCATAAGAATTGCAGGAAGAAATCTGGATAATTGTCTTGTGGATTTAGGAGCATCCAGTAATGTTATACCTCACATTGTTTGTCAAAAATTGGGTTTGAAACCCGTCCCTTCTAACAAAATAGTTGTTCAACTGGATAAATCTGAAGTTCATGTGGTTGGAATGCTTAAGAATATTCACATACAACTATCCTCAGAACTTAGGATATAATAATATATTGATATACATGTTGTAGATATACCTGATAAGTATGGAATGTTGTTGAGCAGAGATTGGTCTAGGAACTTGAACGGATATATGGCCACTGATTTTTCACATGGCTACCATGGAAGGGTGTTTCTAATCAAAGAAAAATTAAAAGAGAACCTAGACTCATAGATTTGATAATTGAATATAACAGAAACCAATGAAATTCTTTACAATGAGTTTGAGTTAGGTGTTTACACTTTGGAAATGAAATTAAATGTAGGGGAATCTGAAAATGAATTACCTTCTATTAATCCAATTAGGGATGAAAATCTGGTTTGGATACTTAAATTTGATGGATCTAAATCTAAAAAAAGTAGTGGAGATGGTGTTGACCTAATTAGTCCCAAAGGTAAGTCTTCTTTGGCAGCTTATAGATTGCAATTTTTTTGCACTTGTAATACTGTAGAATATGAGGCTTTGATATTTAGATTGCAGTAAAACATTAAATGTTTGAAAGTACTAGGAGATTTAGAATTGGTTGTTAAATAGGAGAAAGTACAATACACGTGTCATGCTAAAAGGCTTATTCATTATAGAGATAGAGTTAGAGATTTGATTTATGAATTCCATGCTTTCAATATTTCATTGATATCTACGAAGAACAATCGAATTACTAATTATTTAGCTATTAAAAGAGGTACTCTTAAGCCTATTGATAATAAGATGTTAAATAAGTTTTCAAATGAGTTGATACCCTATCCTTCTATACCTGATAATGTGAGAAAATTATAGGTATTTGAAAGTGATAGGCACATTTTTAATTTTGTAACTAATTTAGGTGTTTTTGAAAATTAGGTAATTGATGAGGACGAGAGATTGCAAGAAGATGAAAATGAAGATCATGAGGTAACAAAGAAAATCAATGTGATTCCTAAAGGTATAATTTCTCTCAAAAAGCTTTTTGATATTGATTACAAAAGCAAAAGTTGTAATAAAACCTCACTCCCGTAGGATGCTTATAATTCTATTGATCTTGGGATTAGTAAAGACCCGCATAATGTACTCATAGGAAAGGCTTGCATTCATCATGAAAAATAAGGACTTGTATAGGCTCTTAAAGATTACGTTGATGTAATAGCATGGAGTTATGAGAATTTAAAGACTTATAATGAAAACATCATAACACATACTATTCCTTTAAAGCCAAATTCAAAACCATTTAGACAAAAATAAAGATCAGTTTACCCATTGCTAGAGCCTCTTATATAAAAATAGGTTGAGAAGTTGTTAGATGCTAAGATTACTTTTCTAATCAGACACTCTACATGGGTAGAAAACATTGTACCAATCAAAAATAAAATAGGTGAAATCTATTTGTGTATTGATTTTAGGAATCTCAATTAGACCTCACAAAAAATAATTACCCCTTGCCTTCCATCGATCATATTTTGTAAATGGTAAATGTATCTGAGATGATGTATTTTCTTGATGGTTATTCTAGATATAACCAAATTATTATTTACCTAAAATATAGAATGAAAACTAATTTTACCATGAAGTGGGGTACCTTTGCTTATAGAAGAATACCTTTTGGATTGCTTAACATAGGTGCCACATTTTAGAGAGCCATGGACTATGCATTTAGATATTTGATAGGTAAATGCATAGTTATTTATGTTGATGATATTCTTATTTTCTCAAAGAACATATCTGACCACGTTGATGATTTGAGAAAATTTCTTCAAAAGTGTAGAGAGCATGGCATTTCACTAAATCCCAAAAAGTGCATTTTTGGAGTAACTGAAGGTAAAATTTTAGGCCATGTCATCTCAAAAGGTGAAATTTCTACAAATACTGAAAGAATCGAAGCCATCCAAAAAATCCCTCTTCCTGGTAGCAAAAAATAATTACGATCATTTTTTGGGAAAAACAACTTTGTTAGGAAATTTATTTCAAGATTCGTTGAAATTGTCAAGCCATTGAATAATATGTTAAAAAAGGATGTGAAACATACAAAAGTTACCATTTGATCAAACATAATACAAAAAATGAAAATGCTTAGAATATTTTTCTTTATTCATTAAAATGAGTCCATGGGTTACAAAGAGGATTGTCCCAAATCCTTTTTATGAATATCAAATAAACTGATAGCTCCTTTTGAGATTCCTCAATATAGGTGGGCTTCATGCGTATGTGGGCCACCGATAGTGTTGATGATGATGCTTCTCCTTTCTTTTCACTTGTTTTATGACCTAAAAAAGAGGGTTAGTGTGTTTGAGGGCTTGCATTAGTCAGACCCCATATTGATAAAAGATAATAAATATAGAAAGGAAAATTATGCTAAAATACGATAAAAACTACATAGAATATCATAAAAACATGAAATAAAGCATACCTGAAAGATTTACTAAGAAAAAATTGTTGTAGGATCAACTCGTAGGTTAGGGGGCGAATTGGAAGTTGAATTTGTGGGGTAGGGGTGAATTGAGTTGTAGGTGCTTTCTATTCAAGATCCTTGTCTGGATGGGCTCTTGAGATGGGGTTATGTTGTCTGCATGGTGCAAATATGTTAGATTGTACTTTTGGTCAGATTTTTGTAGATTTTATATAGGTTAGATAAAAGAGGGGAGAGAGTCTTTATGAAGGATTTGGTCCTCTATATATAGAAGAAACCAAGGTGTAGGGGTGTGGTTAGGTGTACTAAACCCTGGGGTCAAGTCCTATTGTAGTTAGATTAGGGTTTGTGAGGTGGTATGTCTAGTCATCCTCTCATATGCCCTAAGAGAAATATCCTATCCTCACACACGTGTGAGAAAGGATTAGGATAAATTAGGGTTGGTTTATCCCTAGGTTAGATGAGGGTTGAGTTAGGATTTTCTAGAAAATATTCTAACTAATTTGGTGCACACATTTGTGAGGGAATAATTAGGACTAATTTGGGTTTAGAATCCTAATTAACCTTTTTAATCCATAAAGTGCACTTAAGTGAAGTGACTTTCAAATTAGAAATTCAATTAACTTAATTAGGAGTTTTTAGGAACTAATAGTCCCGTGGGGTCCTAATTAGGTGTGGAAAAGGGCTTTGGTTGCCTTAGGGAACTGATAGATGGTCTCCTGATAGAAAGAAGGTGGTTGGGTCAAGAAATGTGTAGTTTATTAAGGTTTTGTGCCTATAGACCAGTGAAATAGCCTACATAGATATATGAAGATCTAGGATAATCTAGAGCTGTCTACGCTGGTCTAGAGTAGTCTACGCTGATCTAAAATAGTCTACAGTGGTCTACAATGGTCTACGCTAATATAAAATACCCTAGAGGGGTCTAGGATGGTCTATGCAAACCTACAAGTATTTGGATAGATCTACAAGTATGTAGAGGTAGACATGTGCAACTTTTGGATGTCTACATTTGCCCCTTTTTGTACTACACTGTGTGGAACATAGTTTAGTACAAAAATGTGATGGGAGAAAGTAGAAGATGAAGGAAAGAAGGGGAGAATGAAATATAATCAATGGTATGTAGCCGCTCGAAGTGTGACCATACAACATTGACCAAGAATCCAGGGAGAGAAGAGAGGAAGAAAGGAGAAAGAAGAGAGAATTAGAAGAGAGGGAAAGAAAGGAGGGAAGAGAAGAAGAAAGGGAGAAGAGAGAAAAGAGAAGAAAAGATAATGGAAAATACTGATGATGAATGCAAGTGGATGATTGCGGATGCAATGGATGATTTTGCCAATTTAGTACAATATTCATGATATCATACTTGGTTGTTTGTGAGGGCAACTTATGACTCCTTTGCTTTTGCAACCAATGTAGGATGGTCCAAAGTATGAATAGAACAAATATCTATTCAAATTTTTATTGTTGATTGATTTATGAGTGCATGGTGACATGTGTAAAACCATTTAATATAGATGACATGGATTATTCATACATACCATTCAGTATGCAGGTAGGGTTGCTTTACCTGAATGCCAGAATGACATCTCCGAATGTTGCGCTAGGATTATTCACACATACCATTCATTATGTATTCGACATACATGAATGCCAAAGTGACATCTACATGGTAATGCATAGCTATCATGATAAAAAAATATCTAATTGGGATTGATATTATTATCTTAAGATAATATTCAGCAAAAAAAATTGTAGGCAGATGCGATATCCATGATTTGGATGTTTGGTTGTATGCAAAGTGACTTTTGGATATGAATACCCCCTAAAATTAGGAAGATTGAAAGGAAAACTAATGCGATGTATTCAAAACCAAAATTAACGCTTAAGGTCCTATAAAATGAAATGCATGAAATGAAGGAAAAGAGACGAATTTAAATGAGATAAAAAGAAGTATAGAAAGCACAACCCTTTTTATTTATACTCTTCCAATTCGGTTACAAAGACGTCTCCTCCCTTTAAAGGGGTAGGAGCGTTAACATAGTTTCAATTACAATCATGGATTTAGTGTTCCTCCTTCCGTGCGCCCACATGTGAAATGGGCGAGCCAAAGTGTTGCCGCCGCTGGTATTGATAAGTCTTTAATCCTTGCTGCTCCTCCTACGTTCAAAGAAACAACAAATCGTCAGTAGCACCTGTGTATGATAATGAAACTCGCAAATCGAAAAGAGTACTATTAATGAATGTAAAATATGAATATAATGATGATTAAAATGAATCCAAATAGACTAAAAATTTGACAAAAGCGTAATCATGTAACTAGAAAAATACTGCAAAAGAAACAGTCACCAAATTCAATACAGATCCGTATTCGTCCCTGGGTCGGACGAGTAAACCTGCAACAGTTTGGTACTCGTTCCGGGGTGAGACGAGAAAACCTATGATAGTTTGGTACTCGTTTCGGGGTGAGACGAGAAAACCTGCAATAAGGCAGGGGGTGCCCGAAGGCAAACCACCCACGGGTTGAAACTTTGTTTCGACACCAATCCGCTTGGGATGGGTCCGAAACCTGTTGTGATGTGTTGTCGGCAAATTGATAGGCTATTGTGGTCAGAAAAATCAGGTTTTTGGTTCTTGATTCGTGCCTTCAAAGTCACCCAATAACCTCCTTTTCGATTAAGAGATTATGGATGTAAAGACACAAATCGTAAGTCAAGTAAACTGGCAGCACTTCGTCGCTCAAAATGCTCCTTCTCTGTATATCTTTTGGGTGAGGAAACTCACCATTTTATAGACCCAAGGGGTCTCTTGAATTAACATGCAAAAGTGCTACTTAGCATGAATGCTTTTTTGTGAAGAGAAGACTTCGTCTTGATCAAGGGCTTCTTAACTGCCTCTGTGCATGTCTTTGCAACTGGTACTATAACTGCCTCTGCATGCTCAAAAAACTTGACTCGAACTCCCATGCAATGAAGGGATAGTTAAGTGGCAGTTCTGAGTTATCATGCATCGAGATTTGACTTTTTTCCGGTCAAACCTGGAATTCGTCCCACCCAGGAGCGAGCGTGAATTGAAAGTCCGTATTCGTCCCTGGGTGAGACGAATATGGGGCAGAGTGCCTGAAAGGTGCCAAAATGGTGTCTGACCTTCCAAAACTATTGTGTGAGTGGTTAGGACCATTGTTTTAACCTCTGTGGGCTGCCCTGGGGCTGTGTGTGTCAATGCGATCAGTGTTTGCAGTCACATAATCGGATTGGTGTTGTTTTGGTGTCTACAGATGCCCCTTTTTGGGAAGCGCTGTGGGTGACGCAGTGCTGAGCAAAAATAGATAACCAAAGCACTAATGATTAGGGTTTCTTAGTAACCTAACCAACTTTTGATGCCCCAAGCATGGAAAGGGCATGCATTCTTGAATCCTTGCTTCTGACGAGCTAAGGAATTTGATTTCAAGTATTAACCTATTTTGGTGAGGTGTGACTTGAGCTTGGTCATTGATCAGTCATGAATAGGCAAAGGGCGCAACCTTTTGTCCACGGGGGAACCTTGTGTTCATGCTTCACGAATGCCAAGTGTTTGATCAATTTGTGATTATTGCTTGTTTGCTGCCCCAAGCAAAAGCGTGATTGTCTTTGTCAATGATTCTTTGAATGCATGCCATTGCCTTGATTGGGTGTGTGTTTGTTGATTGGTGACTTAAGTGTGACTACCCCCTCAAGCGACGAATCGATGAAGGAATGATCGCCATGAGAAAAGCGACGAGTCGCTTGACCCAAGATGACTTAAGTGAGGGTGCCTTTAGATGTTGTCCATTGAATGCTCGAGCAGTTTCCCAATTTTTGGACCTATTTTTGGTGGGTAAAAACCCTTTTGGTGATGCCATAATGGGGTGAAATTGTCGAAAATCTGTCTTCCCGTGGAGCGGTCCGGCTATGGTAGCCTTCTTGGGGAAGTAGGAGAGTGACAATTTGAGCCCCGACATTGGTTTTTCTATGCCAAGAGGTTAAGTGCAAGAGCACTTGTGTCCGACAATGCTTATTGTTGTTTGTTGCAGTTTTGTTTTTGTTTTTGGTTGTTTTATTGTTTTTGAGTGGGTTTTGACCCATTTGGGACGTCGTTTGGGGGTGAAATTGTCAAAAATCCATCTTCCCATGGAGCGGTCCGGCTATGGTAGCCTTCTTAGGGAGTAGGATAGCGACAAGGTAGACCCCGACATCAGTTTTTTATGCCATTGAATGTCAGGCGCAAAGGTGCCTTTGTTCAACACTTTTATTGCTATTGTTTGTGGATATTTGTTGTTTTTGTTGTTTTGATTTTCTTGCTTTGTGTATATGTCATATTTTCATGTTATGCACAATGATTGATGTTGATGGATGCATGCTACGTTATATTGATGTATGCATATGATATGATAAATGCGAATGTTGTTGAGTTATATGATAGGTAATGGAATGGATGAAATGATTTGTTGATAACCTTGCATTGGCACCATAGACTATACAGGACTTATGGCTTTGTGTACTGGGTGATTGTTGTGGTAAATGCTTTTGTGTATATATGTTGCTCTTTTTTTTTTTTTTTGGATGGTGATATAGGGATGAATGATATGCAACGGTTGGCGTAGAATGTAGCTAAGTGTTTCTGAGACTCAGATGGTTTAACTAACTAGCCAAGACTGTACTGTTGTCTTACAAGATGTTTGAACAAGGTATGAATCGGACTTGTCTTTAACCAAGCTATTTCACATCCCTGTGTGTGCAATTGAGTTCGTTTATGTGGTATTTGTCAGGATACCGCCGATGCCAGATGGGCTTTCAACCGAACCTGTATGGAGGATCACCGGATTAGTTCCACTAACTCCTTTGTTGTATTTAGGTAGATTAATCTGTTTTGCATTCTAGGATACCATAAGCTAGCTCATCCACATGCAAACATTGATCTGCACACAAATGAATGCGGCAGATATATCGTCATGCGGGAGGTTTTGCCACGAGTGACCGATAGGCTATCAACCAAACCGATACTGAGGTTTATCTCATGACCTTCTGAATGCTGAGAGTTCCAGGGATTCAAGTTCAACTCCCTTCTTTTCTTCATTTGTATTGGGATACTTGCTCGTTTATAGTGATAAAAATCACTGTTTATTTTATTTTGATTTTTCTTTTGAGCAAGGGATTTGAATTTCGAGTGATGAGAATCACTATTGTATGTGCCTTTGGATGTATGCACTTTGGTGGTGATGTCAAATTTTTGGAGTTTTGACTGTTTGCAAAATTTTATGATGTTTGCAACTTTTGAGAACTTGGGATTCTTGGGGAATTGGGTAGGGAGGATTCTTGTCCTTTTGCCAACTCTCAACATTCTTGGGGTCATTCGCATAAGGGGATGAGCAAGATAACCGTTTCGCTTATGGTGACCTGGATTACTTTGCAGGTTTCATCTTTCATTGACACAACTTGGGAATTGTTTTTATGTGCTTTTGAACTTGTGATGGGATGCTACGTAACATGGTGTATTTCAAGTAAAACTCTACCGTTGTAACATCCGTTTGACTTTGTACAATTCTTGGCTAGAGATCTAATGATAGCTGAATGACGAAAACTCTAGATACATTGGATGACAACTGATTTATGATATGGTGAAATGGTGATTGTCGTTTATTTTTGTTGTATTGTTTTCAAAATGGAAAATATGAAAGGTGGTGGATTTGCCAAGTAATGACAGTCTATGGTGCCTTTGCCTTGTGTGATCAACAATATGCAATGGATGGATGCAATGTTGATGCAGCTATATGTATTTTGATTTTTGAAGTATGCATGAAAGTGAGATGCAGATTTTGTTTGTTTTTGATGATTTTGTTTGTTTTTGGATTTTCTTGACCAAGCGATTGTGATAATCCTTGGAGCTTTTGGGGTGACCAAGGGATTGCGATAACCCTTGGAGATTTTGGGGTTGACCAAGAGATTGCGATAATCCTTGGAGCTTTTGGGGTTGACCAAGAGATTGTGATAATCCTTGGAGCTTTTAGGGTGACCAAGTGATTGCGATAATCCTTGGAGCTTTTAGGGATGACCAAGTGATTGCGATAATCCTTGGAGCTTTTTGGGATGACCAAGCGATTGCGATAATCCTTGGAGCTTTTGGGATGACCAAGTGATTGTGATAATCCTTGGAGCTTTTAGGGTTGACCAAAGGGTTTATGGACACCTTTGGAGCATTTGGTGTAATCCACTTGCTCTTCAGGGAATAGAGGTACCCCCAGCATGATGATCGTTGTGCACCAGATCTGGCTCTGTAGGGATGGGCACGAATGGATCGGCCTTATGCATGGAGAGGAGGACAGGGTCTACCCTCGGCACTGATGGTGCTATGATATCTCTTGGTGGAAGTTGCTCGCGGTCTACCCAAAGGAGCGGAATCAACATTTGATGCCAGTGGGCTGGGTCTATGCGCCACTCATGCCCTAGTCTTATGCCTAGTTGTGCCATCAGTTCTTCATGGGTTACAGGGTGATTGTGCCATCGTGCATGATTGAGATATGCCATCTCAGTTTCATCTTCGTAATCATTTTCGGTGATCCAAAGGCCCTCGTTGGCCCTAATAGCTGTCTACGACATTCTAGGCTCATCTTGCTCGAGCAGATTGACATGGTCCCGATGGGGTTGTTCCGCGCTTTGTCGGGGGACCTGATTTTCCTGCAATGGCATGGGCTCGATGGGAGCCTCCAAAGGGAATAATGTTAGGAGAATTTTGTGATGATCATCCATGGGGACCACCTATGAATTATTGTTGTCTGACTCAAACGGGTCCCATGGTGCTATTGCATATGTTGACTCATCTTTGGCGAGAGAGTCAGGCTCATCAGAATCTGGTGATTCTGAGATATGGAAGACCTCATCATCAGGTAGCTCTACAACCAGGGGTTGATCCTCTTGGAGAGGAGTCTCACATAAGTTGGGCTTTTGGGGCCCCAAAATCTTGGTCTCTACCGACTCTAAGTGCTCTGGCAGCGCATTGCTTGTATCGAGGGATTTGAGCTCCTCCTCTTTGATTTGTTCCCATTGCAGGTTGTGGGGAACTTGGGGCCTTGGGAGGGGTGGCCGAATAGCACCCCCCATGCCTTGGTAGGGCATTTCATCCTGCTCTTCTTCTCGCTTAGGTTCCTCAGAGGCTTCTTGAAGAATTTTTGAGGGTGGCCCATGAACCTGGGTGGGTGCCTGAAGAAGGCGCCCATCATTGGTCTGAGGAGTGGCCTCCCGCTCAAGTCTAGGAGGCATCGAGGGCAACGTTTGATAAGGTCACGGAGACCTGTCTCGCACCCAGTTGTGTCTCTCATAATGTTCTGTCTTATGCATGCGAGGGGTTGGAGTCCTCGCCTGCATAGTGTGTTGGAACAACTCATCCTCCTGGCGCTGAATGCACTCTTGATTTAGAAGATCTTGTGGCATTGCTCTAACTGTTGTCGTTCTAGCTCAAGTAGCGTGAGTTGCATCCGACGTGCGATATGCTTGGCAGATTCTAAGATAGTTGGTCCTACCGTCTCATGTCTAGAAGGCCTAGATGCCTCTCCTAGATATCTATCTCGGTCATGGTGATCCGAGATCTCTATAGGCCGCCTCCCTCTGTTGGGGGTAGCGGCATTCCCTCGAGGCTTTGGCCTCAGTAGGTGATCTTGATAGCTAGCAGTTGCGGAGGCGTATTGCTCCCGCGATGTATATTGCTCTTGAGGAAGGTAAGGGTTTTCCTCGTGCTCTCTTTCATAAGTGAAAAAGGAACGAGCGGAGTTGGCTCGCCCCGCCTGAGGAGCCTTGTGCTCTGGATTTGTCCTTGTAGTCCTGACAACTAGAGGGGGTGAAGGAGGGATAGTGTAATCATGTGGTTCCTCCCGTCGAACCCTATGTTGACCTAGCGCTTCATCGCGCGGTGACCACTCATAGCGAGCATCTAAGGGAGCTCTCCTACGGATGTACCCCTCATGGAAGGGTGTGTGCTGGGTGCTATGCTGAACAGGAGTGCCCCTAGAAGAGGTGCCCCTATAGTCCCTTTCCGTTAAGGTGTGGAGGGGACTGCCTTGTGTGTCAGGTCGCCAAGGTGGTATGACCAAATCCTTGGGACTGTAACGGAGGCGACTCGTGCTTCTTTGGACATGCTCCGCAGCGTCTTCCCGTGAGTGGGCTTGACTGCGAGTGAATACCATGGTAATGACTCTCTACAAGCTACGTAGATTTTTATCTTTTGTTTATGATTTTTTGATTTTTTTTTTTGTTACACTAAGCAGAAAAGAACATACACACACAAAGCAATGATTATCTCTTTTAAAGATTAATGGTGTGTCCTAGACTGGTTTTAGTGTGTTTTTGATGATGATTTTTGTTTTGTTTTTGAAAATTTTTGTGAAGACCGTTTAAATGCAAAATGTTGGCTCATATGACTCCCATAAATGGTCGCCCCTTCAATATACCATTGTCGGACCGATATACCAACCTCTCTATATACCCGCCCTTACGTGAGGGAGACTATAGGTACGTGAGAGCAGATGATACGTGGAACATAGGCGGTACGGAAGGGGGATTGTCCTGTTTATGACACCTACCATAGAAGACTTATCCTCGCATGTTGGGAATCACCCCAACGACACTCGGTCAGCTTTCGTCAGGATTTACGTCGAGCAACAATGACAATCGAGGTAAATGGATGCAAAAATCAAGCCAAGGTGGTGATGAAATCCACCGTTGGTCTTGATCAAGGGCTGGGGTTTTACGACCAGCTCCTTGGTTTAAAAATGCCACGTGATGTGTGTGGGGTTCCTTTTAATTTGCAAAAATTGAAACAGGCAAACAAAAAGGAAACTTTCCCTAAGCCATACAAAAACTGAAAACCAGAAAATAGAAAACAGAAATTTGATAGAGGCTTGTTAAAAACCCCTACCTCTTCTCTGCCCACAAGGATGCTTCTGATTTGCTAGTCTGAAAAATGCACAGAACGCTATTCGTCCCTGGGTGAGATGAATATCAGAACAGTATTCGTTCTAGGGTAGGACGAATGCCTATTCGTCCTTGGGTGAGATGAATCCCAATTCTGTAATCGTCACTGACAAAAATGAATAACAGTCTGATGACTAAAAAATAGGTACCTGTAATCAAAACAAGCAATTTCAGATCAGAAATCTAATGCGATGTATTTAAAGGAAAACTAATGCGATGTATTCAAAACCCAAAGTTAATGCTTAAGGTCATATAAAATGAAATGCATGAAATGAAGGAAAAGAGACAAATTTAAATGAACACAAGATATAAAAGAAGTATAGAAAGCACAACCCTTTTTATTTATACTCTTCCAATTGGTTACAATGACGTCTCCTCCCTTTTAAGGGGTAGGAGCGTTAAATGTTGTCTTTTACAATCTTGGATTTAGAATTCCTCCTTCCGCGTGCCCACATATAAGATGGGCGAACCAAAGTGTTGCCGCCGCTTGTGTTGATAAGTCTTTACTCCTTGCTGCTCCTCTATGCGTTCAAAGAAACAAACAAATCGTCGTAGCACCTGTGTATGATAATGAAACTCGAAATGAAAGAGTATGTTAATGAATGTAAAAGATGAATATAACGATGATTAAAATGAATCCAAATAGACTAAAAATTTGAGAAGCATAATCATGTAACTAGCAAAATATTGCAAAAGAAACAGTCACCAAATTCGATACAGATTCGTATTTGTCCCTGGGTGGGACGAGTAAACCTGCAACAGTTTGGTACTCGTTTCGGGGTGAGACGAGAAAACCTGCGATAGTTTGGTACTCGTTCCGGGGTGAGACGAGAAAACCTGCAATAAGGCAGGGGTGCCCGAAGGCAAACCACCCACGGGTTGAAACTTTGTTTCGACACCAATCCGCTTGGGATGGGTCCGAAACCTGTTGTGATGTGTTGTCGGCAAATTGATAGGCTATTGTGGTCAAAAAAATTGAGGTTTTTGTTCTTGATTCGTGCCTTCAAAGTCACCCAATAACCTCCTTTTCGATTAAGAGATTATGGATGTAAAGACACAAATCGTAAGTAAACTGGTAGCACTTCGTCGCTCAAAATGCTCCTTCTCTGTATATCTTTGGGTGAGGAAACTCACCATTTTATAGACCCAAGGGGTCTCTTTGAATTAGCATGCAAAAGTGCTACTTAGCATGAATGCTTTTTTGTGAAGAGAAGACTTCGTCTTGATCAAGGGCTTCTTAACTACCTCTGTGCATGTCTTTGCAATTGGTACTATAACTGCCCCTGCATGCTCAAAAAACTTGACTCGAACTCCCATGCAATGAAGGGATAGTTAAGTGGCAGTTCTGAGTTATCATGCGCCGAGATTTGAATTTTTTCCAGTCAAACCTAGAATTCATCTCACCTAGGAGCGAGCGCGAATTGAAAGTCCGTATTCGTCCCTGGGTGAGACGAATATGGGGCAGAGTGCCTGAAAGGTGCCAAAATGGTGTCTGACCTTCCAAAACTACTGTGTGAGTGGTTAGGACCACTGTTTAACCTCTGTGGGCTGCCCTGGGGGCTGTGTGTGTCAATGCGATCAGTGTTTGCAGTCACATAATCGGATTGGTGTTGTTTTGGTGTCTATAGATGCCCCTTTTTGGAAAGCGTTGCGGGTCACGCAGTGCTGAACAAAAATAGATAACCAAAGCACTAATGATTAGGGTTTCTTAGTAACCTAACCAACTTTTGATTCTCCAAGCAGGGAAAGGGAATGCATTCTTGAATCCTTGCTTCTGACGAGCTAACCTATTTTGGTGAGGTGTGACTTGAGCTTGGACATTGATTAGTCATGAATAGGCAAAGGGCGCAACCTTTTGTCCATGGGGGAACCTTGTGTTCATGATTCATGAATGCCAAGTATTTGATCAGCTTGTGATAATTGCTTGTTTGATGCCCCAAGCAGAGGCACGATTGTCTTTTGCAATGATCCTTTGAATGCGTGTCATTTTCAAGATTGGGTATATTGTTGTTGATTGGCAACTAAGTGTGACTACCCCCTCAAGCGACGAATCGATGAGGGAATGACCGACATGAGAAAAGCGACGAGTCGCTTGACCCAAGATGACTTAGGTAAGGGTTCTTTCAGATGTTATCCGATGAATGCGCGAGCAGTTTCCCAATTTTTGTGACCTATTTTTGGTGGGTGTGAACCCATTTTGGGATGCCATTTGGGGTTATCATTGGAAAAAATCTGATCTCTCATGGAGCGGTCCGGCCATGGTGGCCTTCTTTGGGAGACAGATAAGGACAATGTAAACCTCGACGTTTGTTTTTTTGATGCCAAGAGATTAAGTACAAGAGCACTTTTGTCTGGCAATTTTTAGTGGTTTTGTGTGGCGTTTGTCATTTTTATATTTTGGTTGTTTTGTTGTTTTTGAGTGGGTTTTGACCCTTTTGTGAGGCCGTTTGGGGGTGAAATTGTCAAAAATATGTCTTCCCATGGAGCGGTCCGACTATGGTAGCCTTCTTAGGGAGTAGGATAGTGACAATGTAAACCTCGACATCAGTTTTGATATTCCAAGAGGTTAAGTGCAAGAGCACTTAACCTCTTGCAAATTTTATTGCTTTTTTTTTGTGTTGCCTTTTTTGTTGTTTTGTTGTTTTGTGTATATGTCATAATTTCATGTTATGCACAATGATTGATGTTGATGGATGCATGGTACTTTATATTAATGTATGCATATGGAATGATAAATGCAAATATTGTTGATTGATATGATAGGTAATGGAATGGATGAAATGATTTGTTGATAACCTTGCATTGGCACCATAGACTATACAGGACTTATGGCTTTGTGTATTGGGTGATTGTTGTGGTAAATGCTTTTGTGTATATATTTTGCTCTTTTTTTTTTTTTTTTTTCTTTTTGGATGGTGATATAGGGATAGTGTATCGCTCCAAATTTTTCACACCCTTACCTTCAGGCTATAGTATCCGTGCCCAGAAGGGGGATGTGAAAAGGATGGCACGGTACCTCGGACTGAGAGGACTTGCGAAGGTCCCCCCTCTCAAGGGAGGTGTATTATTGGTGATTTTTTGACGGATGGTGGGTTCACCAGGAAACATTTAATGGCAATTTCCATGCCTAGGTTGGGAATGTGTTTTATGTGTTCGTTTTAGCTTTAAGCATTCAAATCTTAGGTTTGGCCAAAATGTGTCTAAACTATTCTATATGAAGATGCAGATTAAATGAATGCAGAAAATAGAATTAAGACAAAAAACAAAGAAATTGAAGAATGTTACAAGAAAAATACCTGATCCGTATGTCTGATGAAGATTCTAATTCTTGAAGCAATCAGGATTGCCTCTGATTTTCCAGGATCTTCTGAGATCAGACAAGATCGTCTGAGATCTGACGAATTCATTAGACGAATTCGTCAAAGACTTGCAAACAGAGAAATGGGTGCAAAATATAGAAAATACAACTATGCTAACATAGGGAAACAATATAAATTGACAGTAGAAATATCAAACTAAAACTTAAAAATAGAAACATGAATGAATCATGCTAATTTATTCACAATTATGGCTTAATTATGCATTTAATCTAGATGGGTGAACTCCAAAATGCAATATAGCATAAAATAACAAATACAATAACTAATTACAGCATAAAACAGTAGAAAAAGAGATAAAGAAATGCAAACTTCAGGCACTGATTGCCTCAATGTTGACTGCAGTCGAAATCGTCTCGCATTGGTACGAAATCGTCTTTAATTCGACAGGATCGCCTCCAATATGAACATGATCATCCGCGACGATGTAAGCTTGCTTCGGCTGAAAAACAATAGGATACCTGCAACAAAATTGGTATAGAACTACTGCAAATATGAATTTGGGTTGTTTTAACATGTATGAAGTCGGGTTACAGGAATTATCAGCTAGGGGGGTGCTAAGGGAAGGGCTTAGGATTAAATAGGCTTAGGAGGGAGGTTAGGAGGTTGGATATCATCCCTATTTAGGAGATCTCCAATGGGGAAGGGTCTCTAACGATGTAGACACGCTTCTACCCGGATTAGATATGTCGTTGGAATAGAATCTAATTGTGCAAAATCAGTTTTGCGACAAGATCATCTGGACGTCCTAGCCTAGACGAAATCATCAGATCTGGGGCGATATCATCTGATCGACGACGATATCATAAAACAGTTAAAACAACCTCTAAAAATGGCATGAAAAATGGGGAAACGAATTAAGCAGTGGTTAACGGGTGGTTTGGGAGGTTAAAATTTGAATTTGAATTATTTACTAGGGTAAATGTAATTATTAAGATTTCACTGCGCCAATTTTAGGGTGCTACATTTTGCCCCCTCTTTAGCAAATTTTTTGAGGAAAATGCGTTAAAGATGAGTTCTTCTCGATTTACGAGAAAACAAAAATTATTCCCATTTTTAGGCGACGATTCTTGGTCGAATCGTACGACAGCTTACTATGGTTCCCCCTCCGTGTTTTTACCCAAATCGAACGTTTGAGGTAAAAACTTGAAAAAGCAAAATTTTTAATTGTTTTTAATTATTTTTGAATAAAATGAAGAAAAATAGGGTAAAACCCTAATTCATTTTTACTGTTCATTTTTACTGGTTTTAGAGCTCTGGAAGCAAAAATGGTGGAGACGGCGCACAGATCGACAGAGGTCCGGTGCGGACTACGGGTAAGAGTCTAGACTTAACTTAGAATGCTTGAATTGAATTTACATGCTTTTTAGGTGAATTTTAAATGAATTTTGAGCATCGTGGCCGTTTTTGGGCCGTCGACGTCGTCGGGACGAAATCATCCCGATTTCGATGAAATCGTCCCGATTTCGACGAAATCGTCTCAAGTTCGCCGATTTCGTCTAAGGGCGAAATCGACGAAAGGGGGACGATTTCGTCAAATTATGGACGATTTCAGCTTGCGAAATCGGAGACGATTGTGCTCAAATTGGGGACGATATCGTCCAATAGTGGATGATATCATCATTTGATGAAATTGAACTTATTTTAACTTGCATTAATGATTGTTATTAATGATTTGTTTTTTTATTGTTGTTTATGTTGCAAAGAGGTTTGCTAAAGAGCAGAGAATGGAAGTATGGAGGTTTGAGAGATGACTTGGCCGCCCTGACACGAGCAGAGCGGGATCGGTTGGCACGAGTGCAGCTTACGACATGTGGCAGAGATGCCACAAGTGTCTACAGACATGGGGCTACTGACAGCCCTAGCAGAGAGATGGTATCTGGGTTCTTCCTGTTTCTGGCTATCGACAGGGGAGATGACTCCTAATTTGGAGGATGTATGGAGGATTATGAGGATCCCCATACAAGGACGGTTGATCACTCCTACGGCCAATCAGGGCCACGCTATGGGACGGTTGTGTGGTGACCCGAGCTTTGCCCTGGAGAAGGGCAAAGTGAACATTGAGGCACTGCATCAGATGCCTGGGGCATCGATACTCACACAGGTTTTAGCTGGAGTGGTTAGTGGACTTCTGCTATGCCACCAGAGCAGGTGCAGGGTACCATGGATGCTCGTAGATATGATCTGCGATATGCGGGACCATGGCTATAGATTCTCTTAGGGTAGTTTTGTGCTGTGTCGGTTGTATAGGATCCTACATGGGGTCGTGTACAAGGGCGGTCGATGTCTACTTATGACATCGCTCCTACAGGTTTGGTGCTGGGAGCACATTGCAGTGCGGAGGCCGGTAGGGCTTCCTTTGACAGGGATTGATGGGAAGAGGCCCCGAGTTTTCTACTGGTGGCTCCAAAGAGGGTCATAGTGGCAGATTGACCTACTGATGTCCCGGAGACTGCTAGATGACCTTGTCTCGAACCAGATCACTTGGAGGCCATGGCGAGAGCACCCAAGGTGGGCCGAGGATGAACAGGAGTTAGCTCACGTTAGGGGAGTTTGTTGGCTTCGAATGGAGAGGGGAGAGGTGGAGCTCCACCGTTATGACCAAGTTTTGCAATAATTCGGTCTACAGCAGGGGATCCCATCTCTCAAGGATTACGAGTTTTCTCGGACTGTCCGGGATAACACCATAGTGAGTTGGCTCTAGACATGTAGCGCTTTTGGAGTCAGGACTCAGACGATGCCCCCATTCAGCCAGTGGATGGGGATAATGCAGGAGTAGCCGATAGCTATGATGCCTGGTACGCAGGCATCCGCCCTCCTCGAATGACGAGGGCTTAGGTTTCGATAAATGTAGTTGTGCGTCAGATAGGGAGGCAACGCCAGGCGGCTATGGAGGTGGCCTAGGGTCACAGAGGGAGAGATTTGAGGAGGACACAGGCGCAGGAGAGGCCACGATAGCGGGAGAGGAGGGCGAAGAGACCCCCTTCTCCACAGAGAGAGAGGCCACCATCGCCCGATAAGGGTAAGGGTATCGACACAGGGGAGAGTAGCGAGACAGTGACTCTTCGAGCAGAGACGATTTGTCTCTAGGCATAGGTGCAGAACCTACAAGAGGAGGCTACACGACATCAAGATGAGGTGACGCAGCTTAGGGACGAGATTGCACGCCTCAGGGCATGGGGTGGAGGGGCGAGCACTGGGGAGCTGACACGGGTTGTTGCCCAAATTACTTTTTACCAGACACTATACTATCAGATGGTGCCAGAGGAGGATAGATTACCACTTTTGGCTAACATCACAGAGCTAATTAGGATTGGGTCATCTAGGACTTCCTCCCGATCGAGGACTAGGACTCACAGTACTACACAGACTGTAATGGGGCCACCTCGTCCACCTCAGGGCGGGGGAGGAGATGAGGCTGAGAGCTTGAGGGGCTCTCGATGCTAGCTACTACTGATTGCATTGTACAGATTGAGACATAGAGCATTTATTATTATTTTTGATAGAGGATTGAGTATGCCGAGGTACAGATTGTGGCATACCAATCCAGTTTTGATATGATGTATGTATTTGTGATATATACATGAGATGAGATATTTTTGATCATATGACTTGTCTTATGTATGATTTTTATGATGCTTTTATGTTTGATTGATTGATTGATTTGATGATTCATGTAATTACGTCGTTGGAAATATTATGGTTTGAATGTCATGCTATAAGATTTTAAATGAAATAATCTGATGTAACAAATTGGTTGTAATGATGTGATGTGATAAAATATAAAAAGAGACTTCTAACAATAATTTCAAAGGACATTGTCGCTATTATAGACCATTTCATGGAGTCGCCACTCACTCGGTCATCAAGCTAATCCCAGTATAGAAATATTGTTAAAAAGTAAAAGAGTGTTTAAGAGGCTGTCTTAAGACTTTGGTGCAATGGTGCAAATGATGATGATGATGGTTTGTTTTCAGATTTTCATAAAATAATATGCATGAAATAATTTTAAAATGATTTTTGCTAGGCATAAATTCCTAAGTGTGATAAATTTTTTGGATAATTCCCTAGGAATTATACCATCATTGCAAAATTGAAGGTTGACATAATGACATGAAATATTGATAATGTGCATTCTTTTTGTTAAAAGACATAATTGTACAACATAATGATTTAAGTCATATGTTTTTCATGATTTTTTTAAATAAATGGGGAAAAAATTGTTACAATGGTTTGCGCTAGGCATAGAATATGTAGGTATAGACTTATACCATCATCGCGAAATCCAAAGAGGAGATAGTTTTATTGCATGGTTGATTTTTAATAAACAGAAAATATGAAAATGAGGACTTGCGCTAGGCATAAAATTCCAATTTTGGTTTTATAACTATACCATCGTCGCGAAAGTCAATAATATACATATATGTATGTTTTGATTGTATGGTTTTGAAAGAAATTTTGATTTTTTTTTTGCATGTAGTTGTCTTTAGACTAAAAAACTGTACTTTAAAGAAGAAAATGAATTATTTCAAACAATTTGCAAGAAATATTTCAAAGTATTTTGAAGACAAAAGTTAGATTTATAAGGAATACCATGTGCATATGTGAATTCATTTTCAATCTTGATTTATCATAATGATACACAAAATCTCTCAAATATAAAAAATGTGTGCAATTGCATTGTTCATTTACCAGTTTTGAGCAAGGTACTATGATACAAGTGATTTGAATTAACCAAATAAGTGTTCATTAACCATGATTTAGATGCATATAACCGTACCAGACTACTATGTAAGTCGGGTTATCAAGAGCTAGCTAATCCATAAGAAGACATAGGTCTTTACAAAAGAAGGTCGCTAATGTGATAGACATATCGCCACGCTAGTAGTTACCCAAGGCCAAGCAGGTTGGGCACAAACCACCTGTTATGGGGCTTACCTCACAGTTTTCGAATAATTGAGAATTCCAGGGATTCAAGCTCATCAACCCTTCTTTTCTTTTCAAAGGGTAGGGAAAGGGATTTTATTGCTTTTGCTTTTGCTTTTTTTTTCTTTTTATATTTTTGCTTGATAATTGAGATAATGCTTGAAATATTGTTGTAATGATATAAAATAACATTTTTCTTTTTTTTTGTCTTTTTCTTTAACTTTGCTTTTTTTTTTTTTTTTCTTCTTTTGCTTCCTATTCTAGGGATACTTGCTCGGATTAGCTATAGAGCAAGGAATTTTTATTTCGGGTAGGGCTGAGCTTGTCCTTTTGCCAATTCTCAAAGATTCTAGACCATGTGCATGATAGGATAGCAGGGGAAAATTTTCGCTCAAGAAACCACTTCTACTATGTAGCAAAGCATGGAAATTACAAATATAATCATTTTATTGTAAAAAAGATGTGCTTGGTTTAAGTAAATAACAAGATCAATTCTCTATGCTCAAAATTTATTTAATTGAATTTTGTGAACTTTGATATAAGAGAGATTAGTAATCATGCCAGATAAAATCAAGATATTTATTTTTGTGAGTGTGAAAGTGAGGGATCCCAAATAAATGCTAATTTATCCAAAATAATTTGAAACATATAACTGCAACATTTGTAAGAAGATATATAAATAAATACTGTTTTTGAGAAGCTTTGAGAATGTTGACTCTTTCTTTCTTCTTTATATTGTTTTGGTTTCAAAAGAGTCAAGAATATTGCTGTTTTGATTTATATATATATATATATATTTTTTTTTTGAAATAATTAACAAGTGCCATAAATAAATATAACAAATAGTTTTGAAGATTTTGATGATTATGAATGTTTTTGGTGTTTTTGAATTTATAAATTGAAAGAAATACAAAATAGTAATTTTAAAATATTTTAAACAAATATATACAAGGATGAAATGACCAAATTTATACATAGTAACATTTAAGATGCAAAATATTCATGGGTTCTTTAAGCTCTTTACCATCTAAGGTAGATAATTTGTATGCTCCTGATTCAAATTTAGCAGTGATAATGTATGGTCCAAGCCAGTTGGGCTCAAATTTACCTTTAAGGTCCTTAGTTGCATTAGTATTTTTTTGATTTTCTTTAAAACAAGGTCGTCGATCTCAAAGGATCGATGACGAAATTTTTTAGCATATGATATTTTAAGCTTATTTTGGTAGGCACGGAGATGCTCCAAAGCATTGATACATTTTTCATCTAAGAGTTCCAGTTGACTGAGTCTGCCAACATGATATTCATCTCCTACTTCGGTATCTTGAAGTAGCAGAGCCAAAGAAGGAACTTCTAATTCGAAGGGAAAAACGGCTTCAGTGCCATAGACCAAAACAAAAGGTGAAGTTCCAGTGGGGGTTCGAACACTAGTTCGATAGGCCCACAAGGCTGGATATAACTGAATGTGCTAGTCATGGCCAGTTTTATTAACCAATATTTTGAGAATTTTGATTAGGGTTTTGTTAGATTCTTCTGCTTGACCATTACCCTGAGGATAATAGGGAGTGGACCAGCGATGTTGAATCTTATATTTTTGGCATAGTTTTTTAACATCTTTATTTTTTAAACAAGTTCCATTGTCAGAGATGAGATTTGCAAGAATTCCAAACCTACAAATGATTTGATTAAAAATAAATTTAGAGACTTGTGTACCAGTGTAGGAAGCTAAAGGCATAGCTTCAACCCACTTCATGAAATACTCGATGGCAGTTATGATGAATTTGTGTCCATAAGATGACACAGGATTGATTTTGCCAATAATGTCTAAGCCCCATTTTGAAAAGGGCCAAGGAGATGAAATAGCCTGTAGCTCTTGTGCAGGCGCATGGACAAGGTCAGAATGTTTTTGAAACTTGTCGCAATGGCACACATAATCGTGTGCATCCTTTTCCATGGTAGGCCAAAAATATCCTATTCGAAGGAGCTTTTTAGCAATGACAGTACCACTGAAGTGTCCTCCACAAGATCCATCGTGGGCTTCACTTAGGGCTGATTTGGATTCTTCTAAATTCAAACATCTTAATAGGATACCTTCAAAAGATCTCCTATATAAAGTATTGCCAATTATTACAAATCGACTTGCTCATCTACGTAATAACCGACGCTAGTTTCTATTAGAATTGGCAGGGAAAGTCCCATTTTGGATAAAAGCAAATATATCCTTATACCAAGGTTCAGGAGTAGTTTTGTTGATAAGAAACACATCCAAAGGCTCTAAGCATGATTTATGTGAAGCAGGTTCCTGGAGTCGATGAATAATGATAGTGGCATATTCGTCATCTAACTCCAAAGGCAGGAGAGAGGCAGCTACGGCCATAGCATCAGCTGCACGGTTGCTAGTTCGAGGAATAGCTTCCAAGGTAACTTGATCAAATAAAGACATTAATTGTAAAACATAGGCCTTATATGGGCATAGTTTATCATCTCTAGTCTGATAAAATTCATTAATTTGGTTTATAACCAGTTGAGAATCACCAAAAACTAACAGATGTTTAATTTTTAGCGCTAAGGCAGCTCGTAATCCAAGGATTAGAGCTTCATATTCAATAGTATTGTTGGTGCAAGCAAATGTCAATTTGAAGGACAGAGGAATAAGATGTTTTTGCGAGGATATTAAAATAATACCCGCACTAGCCCCACTCATGCATCGGGCTCCATCAAAGTATAAGGACCATTTTTTAGTATGGTCTGCCTCTAATTGAAGGCATTCATTAGGAACTCGATGATGAGGTGATGGGTAGACTCTAAGGGTGCAGTAGCTAACTGATCTACTATGATTTGGCCCTTAATAGATTTCTATCCTATGAATGTGAGATCAAACTCACTTAGAGCAAGAACCCACTTGGCTGTGCAACCTGATAAATAAGGTCGACTCATGAGATACCTCAAGGGATCATATTTGGCAATGACATAAGTTTTCTGACTAAGCATATAATGTCATAATTTTTGCGTAGCAAACACGACTGCTAAACATAATTTTTCTAATGTTGTATAGTGGGTTTCATAACTGATGAAGGTTCGGATAATATAATAATTAGCACGTTCTCTCTTTTCATCATCAAGCTGAGCTAACATAGCTCCTAAGGCAGAATCTGAACCTGAAATATATAGGAGAAATGGGCGATTAGGTTTAGACGGTGAAAGCACCGGTGAATTAAGGAGGTATTGTTTGAGAAGTTCAAAAGCTTCTCTACATTCGTCATCCCAATTTAAAGGGACATCCTTCTTAAGAAGCTTAAGAAAGGGACCAGTTTTGTCTGCCAGCTTATCGATGAAGGGACGGATGGCTTGAAGCTTACCTTGTAAACTTCGTAACTCAGATATATTAGTAGGTGCGGCCATATCTATGATGGCCGCAATCTTGAGAGGGTAGATTTCGATACCACGTAAAGAAACTAAAACCCCTAATAGTTTACCAAACTTAACTCCGAATATGCATTTTGCTGGATTTAATAGAATAAGATATTCTCGTAATCGATTAAATTTTTTTCTCAAATCATCTAAATGATTGTCTTCATTAATAGAGCGAGCTATAATATCATCTACATAATCATGTAGGATATCATGCATCATATCATGAAAAATATAAGTCATAGCTCGTTGATAGGTTGCACCTACGTTCTTTAAGCCAAATGGCATCACTTTCCAACAAAAAGTACCCCAGGGGGTAATAAAGGCTATTTTAGCCTGATCTTCAGGAGCTATCCTGATCTGATTATAACCGAAGAATCCATCCATTAATGACATCATCCCACTCCTAGTAGTAAATTCAATGATTTGATCCATGTTTGGAAGAGGAAAGTCATCTTTAGGGCATGCAGCATTAATATCTCTAAAATCTATGCAAACCCTAACTTTGGTAGCTTCTTTCTTGGTGACTGGAACTACATTTGAGATCCATTCAGCATAATCAATAGCTTGTATAAAGACAACATTCAGGAGTTTTTCTAACTCCCCTTTGACTAGCAAAGCCACTTTGGGATGCATTTTTCTAAGTTTTTGTTTAATAGGTTTAGCATCCGGATGGACCACTAGATGATGCATGACTACAGAAGGGTCTAGACCTGGCATATCTTCATTTGTCCAAGCGAAGACATCTTCATACTCTTTAAGGAATGCAATATATTGTTCTTGTTTTTCTTGACGTAATTCTGATCCAATATTGATTATGTGAGGATTATCCTCAGTTCCAATGTTAATTTTAATGACGTTTTCTACCTCCATGTGTAGATCTCTTTCAAAATTAGGTGGGGCGAGTGAGACGCCCAATTATTGTAAGGTTAATTTGGATAATTCATCTTGCGGATTAGTGGTCTCAAGCTGGGCTATAGTTGGTATAGAACCATCAAAATAAAATCCATTGTGTAACATCTCTTCAATGGAGACATCGTGGAAGATATCTCCTTCCAACTCCTCATCGGGGTCAGCAATCATTTCAGGGTAAGCTATGGATAGCATGTTACATGTAAATGGCTGAATTTTTAGAGGCAAGTCATCATGCCTATCCAAATAATCTTGATAACATATGAGGTGATCGTCATCTTCAAAAGGAATGGGTTGACCCTTACTAGGAAATAGGCCCACACCACAGCGGGCAGGCCACGTTTCTACCTCGAAAGGTTCTTTCATGCCATTTTGGAAATGTCCCAAACCTTTCCCTTTATATCCCATTTTAAGCATCATGGGTTTAGCTTTAATATATTCATTGGTAAAATAACACCGAGCATATCCCTCATGATGAGTTTTAATATTCTGAGGGATTCTTCCCCAGTCATATCCTTTATAAATGAAGGCACAACTCCTGAATTGGTAAGTACTTCCCATAGGTTTTGGGAGGCCCAAAGTACGAGGAGATGGCGGTAAGTTATTTAAAAGAATTGAATCTTGCATGAAAGCATTTTTTTTTTCCTGATATTAAGGTTGTGGATAAATCTGGTAAAAGTTCATCAAAAAGAGCATAAGATGTAGAAGGATCATTCCCTATATCTTCAGATGTGGAAGGGATGATAATGTGTCTATAGGTTTTGAAATTATAGGGGTAGAACATGAAGGATTGGTTGTAGATTGAAGATCCTTTTGAGGTTCTAGAGTGATTTGTTTAGAAGATTGTTGATCTATATAGGAGGATGAAATTAATGGAGGGGGAATAGGTGAAGTTATGGGTATGTGTTTCATAGTTTTAGATGAAAAATAAGAATTAGGTTGTGTGGATGACAGAGCAGGGAAAAATTGCACTCCAACAGGTTCTGCCAAAGCACACATATCAAAGGGTCTAGGGTCACCATGGATAGTGACCAACTGATTTTTAAATTTGAATTGAACACATTGGTATAAAGTTGATGGGACATCCTGCATTGCATTGATCCAAGGATGACCTAAGAGTATATTGTACGATGCCAGGCAATGTACAATAAAAACGGTGGTATCTAGAGTTCTAGGACCAACTTGCAATGGGATGGTAATAACTCCACACGTTTCTTGTGTTTCGTCATTAAAAGCTTTGATAATCATATCATTTTTCTTCATTTCATAACTTCTAAAGCCAAACCGTTGGTAGAAGTCAAAAGTGCAAATGTTTAGAGATGAGCCATTATCAATCAGGACTCGTTTGACAGCTACATCTCTAATTATAGCAGTAATATATAAGGGATTGTCCTTATGTAAACTGTGTTGTGGGATATCTTTATCCCATAAATCAATACAATCAACTTCTCGAGTGATGATAGTATTGGCCATAGCTTCGGGTTGAATGTTTTGAGGTACCACAATTTGGCTTAATGTAAGCATCAACTCATCCCTATGGGTGGGAGAGGATCTTAATAAATCCAAAAGGGAAATTCTGGCTGTAGTATTGGATAATTGCTCATTAATATTGTAAGGGGGTTTAGGTTGAACATGGGAAGCATGATTCCCTTTATTGGGATTTTTCAAAACAAATGGAACTGATCCATCATTCTGGTTTGGTTTTTGTTGAGAATTTTGAGCCTGTTTTTGAGTAACAACTCCAATGGTACCTACAATGTTATATTGAGGACATTGAACTGGTCTTGGTCAGGCATTTATGGCTTGTTCATCAGGGAGGAATTGATTAGAAGAAGGTCGAGTAGTAACTTTTCTAGGAAATGGTTCTTCTGGAACCATAACATCTATGATGGGTTGAATAGGATCTGATTCATTTTCAGAACTATTTGATTGGTTTGAAGTAATGTCTAGTTCACTTTCAGTATCTGATTCTACATCACTAGAATCAGGAGTTGGAATATTATGTAAGGGCCTGGTCGTAAATATGGATAAGGTTGTGTCAAATATTTGAGGATCAGGATTAAGTAAATGTCCACTAATAGTTCCTACATATCGGGTAGGAGGGAGAACATTATGATGTTCGATTTGATTGGCCACCTCTTTACCATGTCTTGGTAAAGGGTGTTGAAATATGTCTAATGTTTGATTAGCGTTTTGATTTTGATTTTGGGGAATGTTATTTTGAGGATTATTAGGAGCATTTTGTTTAGGTTGGAAGGCTTGCACCTCCATTTCATTATTATCAATAAAATCCTATAATGTTTCAACCTTTTACAAGCGTTGGTAGAGTGTCCAGGTCCTCTATGGAAATCACAATGTAAGTCAGCTCTGTATCCGGGTATAGTTGGATCGGGTTCCCGGATAGATGGTAATTGGATCAAACCTCTTTCAAGTAATTGAGGTAAAATAGTTGATAATGGTTGATTCAATCTAGTAAATTCTCGAGGAGGCTTATCAGGAGGTTTCAATATAAATTTTTCTGTTGTTTTCATTGCATTGATATTAGCAACATTTTTGCTGTCAGTGACTCCATCACCAACAACTTGTTTGTTTTTATATTGATTCCTAGAGGTTTTCTCATCATCCTTCTTCCTAAGTTGGCCTCTCCTAATGAGGGCATCTTCTACTCTTCGGGCTAAATCTATAGCTTGATCGAAGGTAGTCAAAGTAGCAGTTGATAGCTCATAAGATATTTGTTCTTGCAAATTATTGATAAAAATGTCCAACATTTCCCTATAAGGTAGCATAAAGTGCAGTTTTCTTATCAATTGCCTCCATCTAGCTAAGAAATCGGCAAAACATTCATCCTTGTCTTGTTTTAAGTTGTATAAATCTTTAATGGTTACATGCCTCTCGATGTAGGCACTAAATTGATGGATAAAATATTTAGCTATTTCTTCAAAGTTTCTCAAAGAATGAGTGGGCAATTGATAGTACCACTCTAATGCCATTCCACCTAAACTTTTCGGGAACATTTTCAGTAATAACAAGTCATCATGTGATATATCATGACATGCTATCCTAAACATGCGAAGATGCTCTATGGGATCTTCGGTTCCTTTATATATAGGCAAGATAGGCATGGGAAAATGCTTAGGGTATGGTTGAGCTACAACTATGGGGTCCAACGGTTGACTACATATCTCTCGATAATTCTACGAGGGACGATAAGGATCTATCTGGTCCATACACGAAGCTAACTATTTCACCATGGCTTCCAGATTACTAGTTTGCCCACCATATTAGTTCGATAGGGCATTGATATGGGTTTTGTGAGCATATGATGGAGGGACATGAAGATTAGATGCTATGTTGCTATTGTGTAAATTGTTGGTAGGAAAGGTGTTATGAAGGAATTTTGAAGTGGTATTATGATGTATTCCAGATTGTTGAAAATTGGTGTTTGGCTTCGTTTTAGGTTTTTGTTTACTTGAAGCATATTGATCAATAGTTTGGCGAAGTAAAGTAGTGAAGGAAGTTTTATTTTGTGTGGGAATGATTTTAGGTTGAATAACAGGTTCCTTAGGAGGTTGGGTAACCTATAGTTTTGACATATTTTGAATCATAGTGACCATATCTGTATTGGATGGTCCAGCCTTATCACTTTCTTGATCAATGAAAGACAAGGGATTAGTGCGCACATCAAACATATGTTCGATGGCTGCTTGAGTGTCACTAATTTGCCCTTTATCAATACGAACTGCCACATTAAGAGCATCAATGTTATCATTGAGAAATTTTTGGAAATGATCTACGTTGTCAAAAGCAATAGTTCCATCTAGAGCTACTCTAGGGGATGAGGATCCATCCTCTTTAACACTTTCTGCTTGTTCATTGTCTTCACCTAGGTCATCTTCTGGTTGATCTAGAGTTTCTCCTTCCGGAATTGGATCTTCAGGAAGTACATTTGGGTCTCTAGTTTTATCTTGTAACCAATCTTCTTCTTCACCTTCAGTTTGTTTACCATTCCTAAGTTTTGGCATTGTGCTTAATTTTGATTCCAGCAAATATATATATATTTATATATATATATATATATATATATGCTATTATATACCTACTACAATATTTAAAATGAAATGTTTTGGTTTTTTGCTATGTTTTTTAGTTTTTAGTTTGTTTTTGAAATAATATTGCAAAGATAAACAACACAATAAATGCAAGAAATAATACTGAAAGTAATAATCTAGTTTTCTATAAACAATTTATAAATGTCATTAATGGGCTCAAGTTCTTCAGGATTCATGAAGTGTTCTTATTCAAATTGAAAGTTTTCCTTCAAAAATTTAATGAAAAGAGCTATAGAAATACCATGTATTTCAGATTCTTATTGATAATAATAATTCTCACGACAATATTCACGATACAACATAGCTCTAGGAATGTTGTTCCATATTCTTCTAATCATAAGATCAGTTTCTAGGGATTCTATATGAACTAGAAATTGTCGTACCACAACTGTGTTCTTGAGGTATTCCTCGAAAGTGAAAAATTTTGAAGACACAAGAGCTCTCCTATAAGCTAACCATCTATGGCAGGCTCTCTGAAGTTCATGATAAAAGACAAGTTGATGAGGATCCAGGATTCTATCTAGGACTAGCCTCTTGATTTGTTTAAGCTGTGTAGACCTAGATGAAATGATACTAAGTCTCCTATCAAGTTCGTCCCACAAGAGTTGATTTCTATCTGTTTCAGGAACACTAAGCACAGAATTGACTTCTATGGCTTGCCAATTGGTTTTCTACATTTATAGTAACTGCTAATATTTTCTTAGGAGCTACCATCTAATATGCAACTTATTAATTTGAAACGATTTGAAATGCATCTATGTTTTAGTTGTTTTATTATATTTTTGTTTTTGTTTTCAAAAGGTTTACTATACATTCACGTCGAGTTCACCAAAATGTATCACTCCAAATTTTTCACACCCTTACCTTCAGGCTATAGGATCCATTCCCAGAATGGGGATGTGAAAAGGATGGCGCGGTACCTCGGACTGAGAGGACTTGTGAAGGTCTCGCCTCTCAAGGGAGGTGTATTATTGGTGATTTTTTGACGGATGGTGGGTTCACCAGGAAACATTTAATGGTAGTTTCCATGCCTAGGTTGGGAATGTGTTTTATGTGTTCTTTTTAGCTTTAAGCATTCAAATCCTAGGTTTTGCCGAAATGCGTCTAAACTATTCTATATGAAGATGCAGATTAAATGAATGCAGAAAACAGAATTAAGATAGAAAACAGAGAAATTGAAGAATGTTACAAGAAAAATACCTGATCTGGATGTCTGATGAAGATTCTGATTCTTGAAGCAGTCAGGATCGCCTCTGATTTGACAGGATCATCTGAGATCAAACAAGATCATCTGAGATCTGATGAATTCATCAGACGAATTCGTAAGATACCTGCAAACAGAGAAATGGGTGCAAAATACAGAAAATACAACTATGCTAACATAGGGAAACAATATAAATTGACAGTAGCAATATCAAACTAAAACTTAAAAACAAAAACATGAATGAATCATGCTAATTTATTCACAATTATGGCTTAATTATGCATTTAATCTAGATGGGTGAACTCCAAAATGCAATATAGCATAAAATAACAAATACAGTAACTAATTACAACATAAAACAACAACAAAAAGAGATAAAGAAATGCAAACTTCAGACACTGATTACCTCAATGTTGACTGCAGTCGAAATCGTCTCACATTGGTATGAAATCGTCTCTGATTTGACAGGATCGCCTCCGATCTAAACAGGATCATCCGCGATGATGTAAGCTTGCTCCGACTGAAAAAAAAATAGGATACCTGCAACAAAATTGGTATAGAACTACTGCAAATATGAATTTGGGTTGTTTTAACATGTATGAAGTCGGGTTACAGGAATTATCAGCCAGGGGGGTGCTAAGGGAAGGGCTTAGGATTAAATAGGCTTAGGAGGGATGTTAGGAGGTTGGAGATCATCCCTATTTGGGAGATCTCCAACGGGGAAGGATCTCTAACAGCGCAAACACGCTTCTTCCTAGATTAGAGACGTCGTTGGAACAGAAGCTAATTGTGCAAAATTAGTTTTACAACAAGATCGTCTGGACGTCCTAGCCCAGACGAAATCATCAGATCTGGGGCGATATCGTCTGATCGACGACGATATCATCAAATGGTCAAAAAAACCTCTAAAAATGATGCAAAAAATGGGGAAACGGATTAAGCGGCGGTTAACGGGTGGTTTGGGAGGTTAAAATTTGAATTTGAATTATTTACTAGGGTAAATGTAATTATTAAGATTTCACTGCACCAATTTTAGGGTGCTACAGATAGATTATAGGCAACAGTTGGCGTAGAATGTAGCTAAGTGTTTCTAAGACTCAGATGGTTTAACTAACTAGCCAAGACTGTATTGTTGTCTTACAAGATGTTTGAACAAGGTATGAATCGGACTTGTCTGTAACCAAGCTATTTCACATCCCTGTGTGTGCAATTGAATTTGTTGTTGTGGTATTTGTTAGGATACCGCCAGTGCCAGATGGGCTTTCAACCGAACCTGTACTGAGGATCACCCAATTAGTTCCACTAACTCCTTTGTTGTATTTAGTCAGATTAATCTATTTTGCGTTCTAAGATACCATAAGCTAGCTCATCCACTTGCAAACATTGATCTGCACACAAGTGAATGCGACAGATATATCGTCATGCAAGAGGTTTTGCCACGAGTGACCGATAGGCTATCAACCAAACCGGTACTGAGGTTTATCTCATGACCTTGTGAATGCTGAGAGTTCTAGGGATTCAAGTTCAACTCCCTTCTTTTTCTTCATTTGTATTGGGATACTTGCTCGTTTATAGTGATAAAAATCACTGTTTATTTTATTTTTATTTTTCTTTTGAGCAAGGGATTTGAATTTTGAGTGATGAGAATCACTATTGTATGTGCCTTTGGAGGTATGCACTTTGGTGGTGATGTCAAATTTTTGGAGTTTTGACTGTTTGCAAAATTTTATGATGTTTGCAATTTTTTGAGAACTTGGGATTCTTGGGGAATTGGGTAGGGAGGATTCTTGTCCTTTTGCCAAATCTCAACATTCTTGGGGTCATTCGCATAAGGGGATAAGCAAGATAACCATTTTTCTTATGGTGACATGGATTGCTTTGCAGGGTTCATCTTTCATTGACACAACTTGGGAATTGTTTTTATGTGCTTTGGAACGTGTGATGGGATGCTATGTAACATGGTGTAGTTCAAGTAAAACTCTACCGTTGTAACATCTGTTTGACTTTGTACAATTCTTGGCTAGAGATCTAAAGACAGCTGAATGACAAAAACTCTAGATACATTAGATGACAACTGATTTATGATATGGTGTGTTGAGTGGTATTTTCACCCGATTGTGAAAACACACTCTTCGATAGGATTTGTGCTCCAAATCCTCTCTTGCAAAGAAATTAAATAAATAATTTCCCCAAGGTCTCTGCTATATTAGCATTTGCATATATGTATTAGTAATCTCAAATAAAGTTATTCAATTTAAATGCTTGGAACACCTTAGTGATTGCAAGTAACTGTTAACAAGGGGCACTATGGTTTATTTCACCATGAAACTTTAGTGATTGTTCATTGCTTTTTTAGATTTTGATATTTTGTAGTCTTGAAAAGTTAAAAGTTTTTGGAAAATAAAAGAAAAATAAACAAAATGCAGAAAGAATGAAAATAAAATATAGAAACTAAAAATAAAAATGCATTCAGTATGATGCTATCTGATTACGACAAAACCGAAGATGTGAGGTTTCCATGCATGCAACCTAACCTATTGGACCTGCAAAACATGCATAATCACCATAGACTAAGTGCTAGTTCCTAGGGTACAAAATAAAGTTTAGATTTCAAATATTCGACTAATGTAACCCACAAAGGTGGTATTTAACATTATCTATAAATTCGAAATCTAAAAGAAAGTGAAGGAATAAACATTAAATCCATAGCATGCATAGAAGATCTCCTTCTTTCTTGCCCACGAGATGCAAATTTTTGAATAATTCTGCATTAAAAATATGTCATGTTAAAATAGCAGAATGTCTGGTTTTTTAAACCAGTCTGTGGAAGAGAAACAGCTCAAACAGGCCTAGAATGGCCTTCTCAACTCTGGCTCTGCAACCCTGCTTGCAACGGTTTTCGACCCCTATACCAATCTGTGCCTCTACTTTTATACTTTCTGGCAATGCTCTCTGCTTCGTCCTGCGGCGCTTCATTTCATTTCCCAGATTGCATCGTTTCATATTCCCCGTCTCATCATTGTCTTCGACTTTCTGTTCGATGTCTAAACGTTTGATCTTCTCTGTGAACTGTAATGCCTCTATAGCCCTTACACCTTTATGCCATGTGTTTCACATTTCTCTGTGTGTTTCATAACTGCCCCCTATAAATCATGACCAAAAATAGCATGTCGCGATATCGCGACAACTTTTCATTCCGTACACTTTGGCTGCTTGGAGCCGCGAAAATGCGACCTATCGCGATATCGCGACGTTTTTTCCTCTACGTTCATTTTGGCTACTCTAGGTCGCAAAAATCCGACATGTCGCGATATCACATCTTCTGCCTTGACTCTTCTCTTGCCGCCTTCGACCGTGATTTCATAACACGTCATGATATCGCGACATTTTTCATTTTGTCTTTCTCTCTCCTATATGAACCGCGATTTCATGACATGTCACGATATCACGACATTTTGGGTCTTCAACTTGGTTCTTTGTCTTGCACCATGATTTCACAACACGTCGCGATATCGTGACATTTTCTCTTCATGATGCATTCTGCTGCTCCTAGCCACGAAAACGTGACATGTCACGATATCGCGACACCTTTTCATTCCACTGCACTTTGCTTGTCTGAGCCGCAACAGAGCAACACGTTGCAAAATCGTGACAACTTTCATTTCTGAGCAGCAACAACGCAACACATCATGAAATTGTGACAACTTTCATTTCTGAGCAGCGACAATGCAACACGTCACGAAATCGTGACAACTTTCATTTCTGAGTAGCGACAGCGCAACACGTCACCAAATTGTGACAACTTTCATTTCTGAGCAGCGACAGTGCAACACGTCACGAAATTGTGACAACTTTCATTTCTGAGCAGCGACAGTGCAACACGTCATGAAATCATGATAAATTTCATTTCTGAGCAGCGACAGTGCAACACGTCATGAAATCATGATAACTTTCATTTTTTAGCAGTGACAGCGCAACACGTCGTGAAATCGTTACAACTTTCATTTCTGAGCAGCGACAGCGCAACAAGTCGCAAAATCGCAACAACTTTCGTTTCTGAGCAGCGATAGCGCAACACGTTGTGAAATTGTGACAACTTTCATTTCTGAGTAGCGACAGCACAACACGTCGTGAAATCGCGATAACTTTCATTTTTGGCCGCGATGGAGCGACATGTCATGATATCGCGACACTTCTTTTTCTTGCTGTATTTTGCTCTTCCTTTGATTTTTAGCATCTGGGCCACTGCAGTCTTCTTTGAAAGCATGCAAAAATGTGGGTCCCCAATTTTGGGGTGTGTTGTGGATCAGCCACAACATGGTGAAATGGTGATTGTTGTGTATTTGTGTTTGTATTGTTTTCAAAATGGAAAATATGAAAGGTGGTGGATTTGCCAAGTAATGACAGTCTATGGTGCCTTTGCCTTGTGTGATCAACAATATGCAATGGATGGATGTAATGTTGATGCAGCTATATGTATTTTGATTGTTGAAGTATGCATGAAAGTGAGATGCAGATTTTGTTTGTTTTTTTTGGATTTTCTTGACCAAGCGATTGTGATAATCCTTGGAGCTTTTGGGGTGGCCAAGGGATTACGATAACCCTTGGAGCTTTTGGGGTTGACCAAGAGATTGCAATAATCCTTGGAGCTTTTGGGGTTGACCAAGAGATTACGATAATCCTTGGAGCTTTTAGGGTGACCAAGTGATTGCGATAATCCTTGGAGCTTTTTGGGATGACCAAGAGATTGTGATAATCCTTGGAGCTTTTTGGGATGACCAAGCGATTGTGATAATCCTTGGAGCTTTTTGGGATGACCAAGTGATTGTGATAATCCTTGGAGCTTTTAGGGTTGACCAAAGGGTTTATGGACACCTTTGGAGTGTTTGGTGTATCCACTTGCTCTTTAGGGAATAGAGGTACCCCCAGCATGATGATCATTATGCATCGGATCTGGCTCTGTAGGGATGGGCACGAATGGATCGGCATTATGCATGGAGAAGAGGACAGGGTCCGCCCTCGGCACTGATGGTGCTATGATATCTCTTGGTGTAAGTTGCTCATGGTCGACCCAAAGGAGCGAAATCAACATTTGATTCCAGTGGGCTGGGTCTAGGCGCCACTCATGCCCTAGTCTTATGCCTAGTTGTACCATCAGTTCTTCATGGGTTATAGGGTGATTGTGTTGTCGTGCATGATTGAGATATGCCATCTTAGTTTCATCTTCATAATCATTGTTAGTGATCCAAAGGCCCTCATTGGCCCCGACAGCTGTCTGCGACATTCTAGGCTCGTCTTGCTCGAGCAAATGGACATGGTCCCGACGGGGTTGTTTCACGCTTTATCGGGGGACCTGATTTTCCTGTAATGGCACGGGCTCAATGGGATCCTCCAAATGGAATAATGTTAGGAAAATTTTGTGATGATCATCCATGGGGACCACCTATGAATTATTGCTGTCTGACTCAAACGGGTCCCATGATGCTATTGCATATGCTAACTCGTCTTTGGCGAGAGAGTCAGGCTCATAAGAATCTGGTGATTCTGAGATATGGAAGACCTCGTCATTAGGTAGCTCTACAACCAGGGGTTGATCCTCTTTGAGAGGAGTTTCACGAAAGTTGGGCGTTTGGGGCCCCAAAATCTTGGTCTCTATCGAATCTAAGTGCTCTGGCAGCGCATTACTTGTATTAGGGGATTTGAGCTCCTCCTCTTTGATTGGTTCCCATTGTAGGTTGTGGGGAACTTGGGGCCTTGGTAGGGGTGGCTGAATAGCACCCCCCCTACCTTGGTAAGGAATTTCATCCTGCTCTTCTTCTCACTCAGGTTCCTCAGGGGCTTCATGAAGAATGTCTGAGGGTGGCCCATGAACCTGGGTAGGTGCTTGAAGAAAGTGCCCATCATTGGTCTAGGGATTGGCCTCCCACTCAAGTCTAGGAGGCATCGAGGGAAATGTTTGATAAGGTCACAGAGACCTGTCTTGCACCCCGTTGTGTCTCTCATAATGTTCTGTCTGATGCATGCGAGGGGTTGGAGTCCTTGCCTACACATTGTTCTTGAGCAACTCATCCTTCTGGCGCTGAATGCACTCGTTATTTAGAAGATATTGTTGCTTTAACTGTTGTCGTTCTAGCTCAAGTAGTGTTAGTTGCATCCAACGTGCGATATGCTTGGCAGATTCTAAGATAGTTGGTCCTACCGTCTCATGTGTAGAAGGCCTAGATGCCTCTCCTAAATATCTATCTTGGTCATGATGATCTGAGATCTCTATAGGTCACCTCCTTTTGTTGGGGGTAGCGGCATTCCCTCGAGGCTTTGGCCTCTGTAGGTGATCCTGATAGCTAGCAGTTGTGGAGGTGTATTGCTCCCATGATATATATTGCGCTTGAGGAAGGTAAAGGTTTTCCTTGTGCTCTCTTTTGTAAGTGAAAAAGGAATGGGTGGAGTTGGCTCACCCTGCCTGAGGAGCCTTGTGCTTTGGATTTGTCCTTGTAGTCTTGACAACTAGAGGGGGTGAAGGAGGGATAGTGTAATCATGTGGTTCCTCCTGTCAAACCCTATGTTGACCTAGCGCTTCATCACGCGGTGACCACTCATAGCGAGCATCTAAGGGAGCTCTCCTACGGATGTACCCCTCATGGAAGGGTGTGTTCTGGGTGCTATGCTTGAATAGGAGTGCCCCTAGAAGAGGTGCCCCTATAGTCCCTTTTCGTTAAGGTGTGGAGGGGACTGCCTTGTGTGTCAGGTCGCCAAGGTGGTATGACCAAATCCTTGGGACTGTAATGGAGGTGACTCATGCTTCTTTGGACATGCTCCGTAGCGTCTGCTCGTGAGTGGGCTTGACTGCGGGTGAATTCCATGGTAATGACTCTCTACAAGCTACGTAGATTTTTATCTTTTGTTTATGATTTTCTAATTTTGGTTGTTACACTAAGCAGAAAAGAACATACACACACAAAGCAATGATTATCTCTTTTAAATATTAATGGTGTGTCCTAGACTGGTTTTAGTGTGTTTTTGATGATGATTTTGTTTTGTTTTTGAAATTTTTTGTGAAGATCGATTAAATGCAGAATTTTGGCTCATATGACTCCCAAAATGGTCGCCCCTTCAATATACCATTGCCGGACCGATATACCAACCTCTCTATATACCCACCCTTATGTGAGGGAGACTATAGGTACGTGAGAGCAGATGATACGTGGAACATAGGTGGTACGGAAGGGGGATTGTCCTATTTATGACACCTACCATAGAAGACTTATCCTCACATGCTGGGAATCACCCCAACGACACTCGGTCAGCTTTCGTCAAGATTTAAGTCAAGCAACAGTGACAATCGGGGTAATGTATGCAAATATGCAAGACAACGTGGTGATGAAATCCATTGTTGGTCTTGCTCAAGGGCTAGGGTTTTATGACCAGCTCCTTGGTTTAAGTAACCACTTGATGTGTGGGGTTCATTTTAATTTGAAAAAATTGAAATAGGCAAACAAAAAGGAAACTTTCCCTAAGCCATACAAAACTGAAGACTAGAAAATAGAAAACATAAATTTGAAAGAAGTTGGTTAAAAATCCCTACCTCTTCTCTACCTGAAAGGATGCTTCTGATTGGCCACTATGAAAAATGCACAAAACGCTATTCGTCCCTGGGTGAGATGAATATCAGAATAGTATTCGTTCCAGGGTAGGACGAATGCCTATTCGCCCCTGGGTGAGACGAATCCCAATTTTGTAATCATTGCGGACCAAAATGAATAATAGTGTAATGACTGAAAAATAGGTACCTATAATCAAAACAAGCAATTTCAGATCAGAAATCTAACCTAAAAAAAAAGCATAGGACAAAGGTCCCACCGTGATCACCATTGAAAGCATGAGATTCCGGAAGATTGAAAGGAAAACTAATGTGATGTATTCAAAACCCAAAGTTAACGCTTAAGGTCCTATAAAATGAAATGCATGAAATGAAGGAAAAGAGACGAATTTAAATGAGATAAAAAGAAGTACAGAAAGCACAGCCCTTTTTATTTATACTCTTCCAATTCGGTTACAAAGACGTCTCCTCCCTTTAAAGGGGTAGGAGCGTTAACATAGTTTCAATTACAATCATGGATTTAGTGTTCCTCCTTCCGCGTGCCCACATGTGAAATGGGCGAGCCAAAGTGTTGCCGCCACTGGTATTGATAAGTCTTTAACCCTTGCTGCTCCTCCTGCGTTCAAAGACACAAAAAATTGTTAGTAGCACCTGTGTATGGTAATGAAACTCGCAAACTGGAAAGAGTACTGTTAATGAATGTAAAAGATGAATATAACGATGATTAAAATGAACCCAAATAGACTAAAAATTTGACAGAAGCGTAATCATGTAACTAGCAAAATACTGCAAAAGAAACAGTCACCAAATTCAATACAGATCCATATTCGTCCCTGGGTCGGATGAGTAAACCTGCAATAGTTTGGTACTCGTTTCGGGGTGAGACGAGAAAACCTGCAACAGTTTGGTACTCTTTTCGGGGTGAGACGAGAAAACCTGCAATAAGGCAGGGGGTGCCCGAAGGCAAACCACCTGCGGGTTGAAACTTTGTTTCGACACCAATCCTCTTGGGATGGGTCCGAAACCTGTTGTGATGTGTTGTTGACAAATTGTTAGGCTATTGTGGTCAAAAAAATCAGGTTTTTTTGGTTTTTGATTCGTGCCTTCAAAGTCACCCAATAACCTCCTTTTTGATTAAGAGATTATGGATGTAAAGCACAAATCGTAAGTAAGTAAACTGGCAGCACTTCGTCGCTCAAAATGCTCCTTCTCTGTATATCGTTTGGGTGAAGAAACTCACCATTTTATAGACCCAGGGGGTCTCTTTGAATTAGCATGCAGAAGTGCTACTTAGCATGAATGCTTTTTTTGTGAAGAGAAGACTTCATCTTGATCAAGGGCTTCTTAACTGCCTCTGTGCATGTCTTTGCAACTGGTACTGTAACTGCCCCTGCATGCTCAGAAAACTTGACTCGAACTCCCATGCAATGAAGGGATAGTTAAGTGGTAGTTCTGAGTTGTCATGCACCGATATTTGAATTTTTATCGATCAAACCTGGAATTCGTCCCACCCAGGAGTGAGCGCGAATTGAAAGTCCGTATTTGTCCCTAGGTGAGACGAATATGGGGCAGAGTGCCTGAAAGGTGCCAAAATGGTGTCTGACCTTCCAAAAATGCTATGTAAGTGGTTAGGACCACTGTTTAACCTCTGTGGGCTGCCCTGGGGGTTGTGTGTGTCAATGCGATCAGTGTTTGCGGTCACATAATTGGATTGGTGCTGTTTTGGTGTCTACAGTATGTAACCGCTCGAAGTGTGACCATACAACATTGACCAAGAATCGAGGGAGAGAAGAGAGGAAGAAAGGAGAAAGAAGAGAGAATTAGAAGAGAGGGAAAGAAAGGAGGGAAGAGAAGAAGAAAGGGAGAAGAGAGAAAAGAGAAGAAAAGAAAATGGAAAATACTGATGATCAATGCAAGTGGACGATTGCGAATGCAATGGGTGATTTTGCCAATTGAGTATAATATTCATGATATCATACTTGGTTGTTTGTGAAGGCAACTTATGACTCCTTTGCTTTTGCAACCAATGTAGGATGGACCAAAGTATGAATAGAACAAATATCTATTCAAATTTTTATTTTTGATTTATTTATGAGTGCATGGTGACATGTGTAAAACCATTTAAGATAGATGACATGGATTATTCATACATACCATTCAGTATGCAGGTAGGGTTGCTTTACCTGAATGCCAAAATGACATCTCTGAATGTTGCGCTAGGATTATTCACACATACCATTCATTATGTATTCGACATACATGAATTCCAGAGTGACATCTACATGGTAATGCATAGATATCATGATAAAAAAATATCTAATTGGGATTGATATTATTATCATAAGATAATATTCAGAAAAAAAATTGTAGGCAGATGCGATATCCATGATTTGGATGTTTGGTTGTATGCAGATTGACTTTTGGATATGAATACCCCCTAAAATGAGGAATCAATAATGAGGTGAATGAAATATGGTGATATGATGATGAATCGTTTGATAGAAGGAAATGCATGATAATATTGATATAAAATTATATGGATAGGGGATGGGAAGATTTCCTAGGGTTTGGGATGAAAGTTTGATGATTTTGGGGTCCATAGGTGCAATTCGCAGGTCAGGGGGTGAATTGAACCTGAATTCATGGGGTAGGGGGTGAATTTGACCTAAATCATAGGGTAGGGGGTGAATTAGAGTTTTAGGTATATTTAAGTCTTTTTTTGAAGCATGGGGGATCATTTGCATGATGATGACTTTGGAGAGTGAGTGGTGAGCAACGGTTGGTGATGCGAAGCTTTTGTAGTTGACATATTTGGGCGTAAGGATGGTGAGGGATGGACTGGAGCTGGCAACAAATTTGGAGACCCACCAGTAAGTGTTTGTTACTTGTGTTGTTTTTTTATTTTTTTCTAGAAAAGCATGAAATGGGGAGGGAGGTTTTTGTGTTATTTTTTAAAATGCATGTTAATTTTAATTGAAATTGAAATACAAAATGGTAGACAAGCCAAATGGGTACCCAAAAGTGTAGTCCATTTTTAGGTTTGACCTATTTTTGCATCAGTTTGACCGCTTAACGGGTAGTGTAGCTGCATAGTTTGAATTTGCTTTTTGGGAGCCATGGGGTACTATTTTTGAAGTGTGATTGAATTTTGTTCACAAAAGTGGAAAATGGGTATCCAAATGTGCAACTGTATTTTTATTTTATCTTCATTTGGCATGTTATCTAAATGTGATGTAACTTGATTAAATTTGATTGTGAATTTGACCATTGCAGGTGTAGTATTTTTGAGAACCGTTGATACTTTCATCATAAAAGGATGAAATGGGCTTTCAAAATTGTAATTTGTTTTTGTGTGTTGTTTTATTTGGCATATGTTTAAATTGTGTTCCATGATGTAGATATGAGTGAATTTAAAATTGGTTGTTGGGATCTCGATATGCACTATTTTTGACATCTGTTGGAACATTCAGCATAAATGACAAAATGGGTATCCAAATATGCGAATGTGTTTTTTATTTATGTTGATTTAGCATGTGTGCTATATTGATGAACTGGTGTTGACTTTGACATCGAATTGTGTGTGTATTGATATACTATTTTTGAAATCTATTGACACTTTCACCGTAAAAGGGCAAAATGGGTGTTCAAAAATGTATTTTTTTGTATGTTGTTTCGATTGAAGATTTTTTGAATTTCGTGCCATAATTAGTATGTGGGTAACTATGAAATTGACCATTGGAAGTCAAATATGTATTTTTTCAAATATATTTTGACTTTTACCATGAAATGGCAAAATGGGTATCCAAATATGTGATTGTGTTTACAATTTGTTGTGTTGTGTGGATTGTGCATGTTTCAATGTCTCGAAATGCATGACAAATTAAATGAATTAATTTGAGTGTGAAATGTGTGTGGAAAGATAAATTTTTGTATATTTCAAGTATTTAAATTGAATTGTATATGGAAATGATGTGAGTTTATGTTGTGTTTGTTTATGGATGAATATGTGAAGAATATCAAACCACAATATCATGTACGACGATGAAGGCTGAGTTGGATAATCTGATGAAGGGTAAGGAAGATCAGGAGTGGTCGGATGTAGTGTGGTTTAGAGGAGTGTGGGAGTGTAAGAGCATTCATGCTAATAGAGCGTATATATTAGCATTGTGTGATAGGTGGGATTTGGATCAGAATACCTTCCACTTTTTGACAAGTGAGATGACGATCACCTTAGAAGATGTGTACATGATCTACAAGTTGCTCATTGAAGGTTTTTTGATGAGGGAAACAACAAATTATAGGCATGTGGTTGTGATGGAGTGTGTCTTTGGGAACAGTTGGAGGGAGGTGGATACTAATAATATGGACTACAAGTATCTATGGTGTCAGAATATGTTGTTCAAGAATCAGTGTGTGATGATGATGATGATTTCCACTTATGCTCTACCAGATACTTCTGGGGTGTTATTTACCTAGAATATGTTGGATGTGGTGTGTGATATGGTGGAGCATAATGTTGTATTTGCATGGGCACCTGCATTTTTGGCCTAGGTATACAGGGAGATGCATGATGTAGTGCATGCTGGGAGGAAGGGTTGAGATGGAATCCTTTGCTATGGGTGTGGATGTGCGAGCACATAGCCCTGGAGTGATCATTTTTATTGCCTTATAATGCTCATGCTGATGGACATACACACTTACCATATGAATTGAAGTGGAGGATGAATGAGGAAAAGGGAATGAAGAGGCTACATGAGGGTGATCCTCTATTTTAGAGGGTGAATTTTGGAGAGTTTGTGTTGAGTCTCATTAGGTGGAGGTATTGGAGGGTGGGGTGGTATGGGATAAGGATGATGAGCAGCTAGGTTCTATTCATCGAGGGAGATGGTTGGTGGGGTGGTATACTCGGTAGGTTGAGTTCTTCCAGATTAGTCGAGTGATGAGGATGTTTGGGTTACGATAGGATATTTTAGAGGTACTTGTGTATTATAGGCGATGAGGTGATAGAGGGGAGTAACTTGTGGTATTATTGTGGATTGGTGAGAGGGATCCATCGATGGTGATTCTAGATGTGGATGATGTAGGCAAGACACCAGAGTACTCAAGACAATATGCTCCAATACACGATGAACAAAAGTTACCACAACTCTCATACAACAAAATGGATTATGCTTCTAACTAAATTCTATCTAGAGTTCATTTCACAAAAATCCATAAAAGGATAGGTCATCGTAGACCAACTTGTAGAGGCTCCACTTCCATATGATCAACCTCTCTTTATTCAGCTTCCTTACAATTCCATATTTTGTATTATAGAAGTTGAAGAGTATGTCAAGCCAAAAATACCGACTAATCTAACTCTATTCTTTTATGGATCCCGATGCACCCATGCTGGGGGTGCAAGAATTGTTTTCTTCACACCCAAAGGGGAACCACTCCCCTTTTCATTCAAATTAGACTTTATTTACACAAACAATAATGTAGAATACAAAGCCTTAATCCTCATATTAAAATAGGCCCACTCCATGCACATCATATGCCTTCACATCATAGGTGATTCCCTCTTGGTAGTAAACCAAGTGCAAGATATTTGGCAATGCCATTGTCCAGATACCCAATTATACAAATGGATTGCACAAAAGCTTCTTTCCCAATTTGAGTGGTATGCTACCGAAGCCGCTCCATGATCATTAAATCATTTTGCTGATACAATGGCTTCCTTAGGATCATTAATCCCCTAAAACTCTCTATCAAACACCATGTGTGTATCCATTCACTCTCACTCAATATGTCATATTGCCTATGCATCCCACAGATGATGGTGGCATTCACGTGATCAATACCAAACCACACAATCCTTGGTTTGCACAAATTAAGGATTATATTAAGTTAGGATTCCTCCCATGTGATCTACCACATGCTCATCATCGAGAATTCAAACAAAGGGTAATTTGCTATACATTGTTGGGGGATATCCTCTATCATCGTAGTTATTATGGCATCCTCTTATATTGCTTAGAACCATATGAATCTCAATAGGTTGTACAATAAACCCATGATGGTACTTGCGATGGCCACTTCAGTGGCATGGCAATCACAAAATGCATCCTTTGCATGGACTATTATTGGCCCAAGATGGAACACAATTATTATGAGTATGCGAGGTGTTGTATCAAGTGCCAACAACACATAAATCTCACACATCTACCATCTCAAGCGCTCCAACCTGTTCAGTCCATATGGCCTTTCTCTCAATGAAGCATTGACCTTATTGGACAAATCACACTTGCTTCATCAAATAATCACAAATTTATCATCACTACCATAGAATACTTTACTAAGTGGGTCAAAGCCATCCCACTTGTCTAGACCACGAGAGCCAAGAGTGGCATTCATTACAGACCATATCATATGTCATTTTGGAATCTCCTCCTAAATTATTTTTGATAATGGGAAATATTTCAAAAACAAAAATTTTTATGACCTCTGCACCCAATTCAACATTCAACACAAATTTTCCACCCCATACTACCCATAGGGTAATGGCCAGGCATAAGCTACAAATAAAACAATTTGCTCCATACTTCGTAATATAGTAGAAAATATCATCGTGATTGGCATAATCAAATACCCTTAGCTTGGTGGGCCTACTACATGAGCATTTGTACTCCCACTAGGACAACATATTTCTCATTAGTCTATGGTGTTGAAGCCATCATACTCCTTGAACTCAATATCTCTTCCCTACGAATATCTATGAAATAATTTATTAATGATGACACCGCTTGTCAAGCTCATATGGATCAGCTAACACTCCTCGATGATCATCGCATTCACGCTATCGAGCACACACGAATATATCAAGATCACCTTTGTTGTGCCTACAATAGTAAGGTACATCAATTCGAATTTCAAATTGACAACCTAGTTCTCAAAGAGAACCAACAAATCACAAGTCAACCCCGCCAACAACAAGATAATTTTACCCCCAACTGGATAGGCCTATTCATAGTCACACATAAATTCAGTTTAGGCACCTATTGATTGGCTAATTTTGAAGGTCTCACTAAACCCGAATCCATCAATATTATTAACATTCATGCATTCAATGCTTAGCCCAATAGGTATTCACCACCACAATTTGTACATAGTGTTATCTACACACATCACTCACTATGCACATCACAATACACACATGATATTTACTTTATTTTATTTATTACACAATAGACACACCTTTACTTTTTATATCATTTATATGTTGTTGGTATCTATTTCTTTTTTTAGGGTTCACATTGTCCAATGCTATGTCATCAGTAGAGATACATGATTATATGCACATACTATCAACATCTCATTCTACCACCATGCAAGATCCTCCCACACAGCCTCCCATATTGATTACACTAGCCAACCTAGCTAGACCACCTGACTCTATACATATCTGATAGTCCTCACCATCATTCCATTCAGACCACCATACTCCACCCCACCATCATTCACCCATCATTTTTTACCCCGTAATAGAGGCTCATCTTATTCACCTTGCTCAGGAGACAGTCAAGTCTCCCTATCCTCCTTTGCATACATGGAGGAAAACCCCCATTCCCATACACAAGGGTCCCATCCCCCTATATTTAAGGATACAAGGAACCCTTATCTACCATATGATTCTACTCATAACCCATCAGGAGTTTATTGGCCCCCCAATCGAGGATACACACCTCATCATACATGTCCTTCCTGCTTACCTCCCCCACTTTTGAGTTGGATGTCCCCATATTCCCAAGCTCTTCATTTACATGCCTCCCAAGCCACTTCTATGTGTTTACCTCCATATCATATATGTCATTACTCGTAGCCATCTCATGCACCACCCATCCTTTAGACACCACCTCCACTTTAATGCTTACCATTTCATCCAATCCCATAATCCACAAAGTAATTTCACTCATCCCCTTCATCATCTCACACAAATCCATCTTCACACCCATATCATACTCCTTATACATTGGAATCCCACTCTCCACCTTATTACATGGTATCAGAGCTAGTGACGATCCTACGAGATTGGGCTCATTAGGCATTTTTCTTTTTGTGTTTAGAGTTATGACTTCGTATTTTGCATTTGGAGTTCTAACTTCATGGATTGTAGCATGAGCTAACTCCTCGAACTGAGATCTGGGAATGATCTGCTGGGACTAAGATCTAGGAACGACCTTCTAGACAGTTGAGCATGATCTAGGGATAGTAGCGAATCTAAGGACATGATCGGACAGGAGATGGACAAATGGACCTAACACCTAGACCCTACGGACCTAAGAAGGATGACTGGAGGATCAATGGGACCACTGACAACTGACTATGACAGACGAAGGACTTGACTCTAGCCAACCAAAGGACAACGATCCCTGGGACGCACTAGGCACTTGACCTGGCAGCGGACAAACGCATCAATAGACACCTATCGACGTGGTGACCCTAGCTAGCTGGAAAAGACCTGACAACAAGACTCAACAAGACTCTGACACAAGAACACGTGAGGAGCGATAAAATCTATGCAAATGGTGGTGAATGAATTCATGTGAGGGAGAGCATCTATACGTAGTGGAGGTAGACAAAAATTTGATCGGGTTTGATTTGTAAGAGCTTGGAAGAGGAGTGTCGTGAGGGCAGAGGATCTAGATCTACCTATTTGATGGTGGACGATGATCCACAATAGCACCTACTTATGTCATCGAACAGGTGCAATGCCACTACAATCAGAACATATATGGTGATTTGGCGTGTTTAGAGATCTGAGCGCACAGAGTTACCATGATGGGGTGTTTGTAGACAATGGTGCTAATGAAATCGTTGCATTCTCAATTTTTTATCAGTGAGATTCGTCAAACAATTTGTATAGTGTCATTTATGGAGGTACACGCAAATCAGAGCACTTCAACAAATTAAATAGCCAATTGTGCTGTCGGTGAGACACCACACATAGAGAAGACGGTCTTCATTACAGGTGAATGCACAAATATTGACTAGCACCCTATAAGAAAAACGCGATGCAAAAATAGATGCGCCACTCGTAGGAGCACCGTCATGGTCGTTCCCCTCAGTGGAGAGGCCCACCCCACTTCAAATAGGCATTTCTCCCTATTTATCACCATTGGCAATGGTAGCCAGGGTGGTTGGAAGCCGGTAGGCAATTCGTTGCCTACCAACAGGTCAGGGTTTCCATACCCCTTGACACCACCGAAATTTCTTTTTATAAAAGAATAAAGGAGCTCCAAAGGTAAAAGTGTTTTTTTGCAAATATTTTTTAGTTTTTTCAATTTATTTTTTAATAATTTAATATTTTTTTTGTTTTTAGAAATCAATTATATTTACTTTTAATTGATTTTCTTTAGCAAAAAATTATTTTATTATTAAAATTATTTAATTGATCAACTTTATATTTGCACATACAACCTTATTCAAAAGCAATTATCCAGGCAAAATTTCATCGAAACTCAACCTGTTTTTTAGGCTTCATAAATAGCAAACATTTTTTTGTTTGAAGTACTTCACACAGGGGGGATTTTTTTTTATGACATTTTTGTGCTAATCTGCCTAAGAGGCAAATATTGTAATTTTTTTACAAACCAGTAAAAAAAAACCTTCTGGAGCGCCCATTTTTGCACTTCCAAAAAATTTTGGACTCCCCGTATAGGGGAGATATAATTTTTGTAAAATCAAGGGGGGAAGACTTATAAGGGTACATTTTTGGTAGTGACCGACACCTTAGTCAAATTATTTTGCAAAATTTTATTGTAAAAGGTGCATTTTCGGTAGAGACCGACACCTTAAGAATGGGTATATCAAAGAAGAAAACTATCCCAAAACAAAATGATGATGTTGCAAAATCAGTTAAAAGTCCTTACTTTCCACCAGAGATGGCTTTGATACCATGTAATAATTTGGTATTCCAAATTTGCTCTGATACCATGTAATGAAGATGATGAAATTGGGTGTTTTGAAAAACACACCAAAGGATTTGGTTCCAAAATGATGAAGAAAATGGGATTCAATGGTGAGAGATTAGGTAAACAGGAACAAGGCATTAAATATCCAATAATGCTAAGTGTCAAGGCAAAGCATGAAGGCCTTGGCTATACTGGACATGCAAGTACCAGTAATTCTATGTTTGTAAAACCTAAATATCCTACAACTCCTAAAAAGCATTGTTGCAGTCATTGTGGAAAGACAGGACATGTTGCAGCTAAGTGTTGGAGATTACATCCTTGTGATTCTTATGGATGTACGAATCACTCTTCTTCAAGTTGTTGGTACAAACTAAAAATGGCCAACAAGGTCCATATTGATTGTGGATGGACAGATCTCACACAATGGACCAGGATGAAAGAAATGTTGTATGGCTTCTATCAAAAAGGTAAACCTATGGTAGACCCCGAGGCAAATCCAGTGACAGACTGATTGGCAGTCCCAGAGATAATGACCCAGAGACAGACCTAAAGACAGACCCAGAGACAAAGTTCTAGAGGTAGATCTATAGGCAGATCCAGAGGCAATGATCCAGAGGCAGTTTCACAGGTAGATCCCGAGATAGACCCAGAGGTACAATTCTAGAGGTATGCTTAGATCCAGAGCCAGAGCCATGAGCTAGAGCCAGAGCCGAAGACAAAGCATGAGCCACCATTCTTTCATTTCTCTTCTTCTTCTTCACTATATTGGGGCAGTTATATACTTTACCCAAATATTGTTGTATAGGGGGATGTTAGCATAGCTAGTAGTTATATTATTACCCAAATAATGTAATAAGGGGGGATGTTAGCATACTACATACTTAGGTTATTACATTATTAGTAGTTGTTAATGTTGTTGCAACTCCTACCTAAGTCGGCTAGTTAGCTCCATTGGTTACGGGCTAATCTAAGCCACTATTGTAGTATTTATACAATGTTTAATCAATGTTAATTAGTCTAAATTATTACAGTCATGTCGATGGTGACTACTCATATGGACATGCTACAAGACCATATGGAATATTTTGGATAGACTCCAAGATAAAGTAGTGGTTCTAACCACTCAATTTGGGCTCCTTGGCCTAATCAGTCTGAACCATGAGCCTAGACCTGCGATCTACAGGCTAAACCATGATTGACACCTACGATTTACAGTCTAGACCGTAGTTGCAACCTGCGATCTTAACTAAAGTTCAGTTGGCCTTCATCCAAGCCAAATCGGTTTGAACAACCATTTGTTCTAGAAGAAGGCAGTTAAAGGATGGAAGCTTCCAATCCAACTGTCTTAACCACCCCTTCTTGATCTTGGCTTCTCCATGAAGCCACCCCTAGCCCTTGGGTAATCCTATAAGTATCCCTCATAAATAGGGCAAAGAGGAGACAGGAGATGACACACTTGAGCAGTGAAGCCATGTCAAATTATACACTCACTTGAGAATACTGAGAGAGATTTTTTGCCAACCCCTTTGCTAATTTTTCAACCATCATGACAATTGTACCATGGATTCCCTAAGTAGCTAGAGATCCAAGAAACACTAATTTGGGCAAACAGAGGCCCAATTCAACGATTCAACTGTCAAACCTATCAGAGGACACCGAAGGCAACACTTGAACATCAATTGAACAAGGATGTCAAACCCATAGTCCTTGAATTTGGAGGGCAAACCACTTGGTTGCTCATCATGGCTTTCAGCCATGGTTTACAGTGCAAACTACTCATCAGAACTACGGTTTGCAATAGAGGTGACTTCTCCTTACTGTTTTATTTCCAATATGCTTAATTATATCACATTTAGTATTTTAATGGTTTAGTTAGGAATTTAGAGACTTCTGACTAACATAATTAGTGTTTTTGCTAACTTGTTCTCATTATAGTAGTTTAGACATTAATGGCTTCTTTTCATGTTATAGTGCTTCATTTTAAGTAATTGACGCCATAAATTGATAGCTGTATTTCTTGTTCATATATTTCCATCAATATTGATAGGATTTGTGCATGTTTAGCATATTTTATGCATTTTATTGAATCCAAGTCATTATGCTATTTTTATGCTATTTGTATTTAAATGGCCTCATCATGAGAGGTTTCCTATGCTTTTGACATTCTTGTGTTGTTTCTTGATCATAGGAAACAGGTTTTAAAGGAGCTACTATCATTCATTTCCTTCCTCATCATGAAGAAGAGGGTCTACTCCACCCTAGAGTAGTTCGTGTCATCCTAAAGGGCACTTTGAAATCACACCTACCCTTGAGAGGGAAATAAAAATACCTCCTATTGTAACAATTGTATTAAGATGATTATCCCTGAGAGGGATGTACTTGTAATTTGAGTTTGGCATTGAAATATAATGGAATAAAGTGTCTTTTATTGATCATTTTATTGTCAATTTCTTGTTCTTGTATGCATTTTATATTTTGTTTATCAATTCTTGCAATAGGATACATTAGGTGTGAGCCTTTTTGGTGGTTATAGAAGGCAATCATGACATAACTATGCAATTCATGCAATATAACTACTGTTTCTTGATTTTTGAAATTGTAGGTATAGACCACAACTATTAGCTACGGGCCAACAATTGAACCGTAGGTTCAACATGTGGTTTACAGTGTAGACCATAGACCAGACCTACGGTTTACACCTGACAACATAGAAAACAGAAAGCAGAGTGCAGATCAATCTCAGGACCTGATGTAGGCCCTATTTTCCACTCTCTATTTCTTTTTAATTATCTGTGTTTTTACAAAATTCTTATTTTGAAATACAATTAGGAAAAGCAAACTAAGAAAAAGGAAATCAATCATGTCCTAGTTTGTTTCAATTTGCATTTGTAGAAAGGCACTACTAGGAACAATGGATCTCTGATTGCAATCCACCCTAGAATCTAGCATGCTTGATAGAACTTGTGTGTTTGGTGTGCATGTGTGAGGTCCAAGTAGTGGTCGTCACCATCATAATATGCATTATCTAAAGGAGCATCTAGAATAGCTTACATTTTTTGAATTTGAAATGTTCTTTCATTTGCATAGCATATAGAAAATGAGCATGAGTGCTATATGATGCATTTCTTTTATGTATATTAAAACAAACCACACACACCATGTTTCTCTTAAATGCTAGTGAGTTGGGCTTGACATCCAACCACTAGTAGATTTTAGCGATGGTGGATGTAATTTCCATCCCTTGGCCCATCATCCTATGTATCCTTTGTTATTAGACCAATATCGGATCCAAGAACCTTTCATACCCTAGAAAATTTGCATGTATTCTCTTTATAGGGTATAATGCTTACTAGGAGAAAACAAGAAGGATTTGGGAGGACCTATGCTCCTTGTCTGGGTGTGGACCTTCATTACCACACACGAGGGATTTACATGACCTGGAAGTCACATCCAGGTTGTCGAGCTACGATAATATAGGTGAAAGCTAATTTAACTGAGAATATCACCCAACGCTTTTCAAAACATGATAAGGAGTTCTATACTGATACAACAAATCATTGAAACAACATCAAGCAGTTTAGGGCTCACTTTTAAAATTTAATATGATATAAACACTATTGTATACCTTGTTTGTGTAATAAAGAATAAATTTAGACACTAGGTACACTATGGTGGAGACATGGGGCGGTCGGCAAAGGCATAAGCCTGAAGCCAATGACCAAGCCCCAACTGATTCAATCAGCAACACATGTCGATTCCTCGCCCACGTGTGCTTCCTGAACATCGTTTGACAAGCATTAGATGAGATAACTAGACATGAGGGGAACTTACTAAGCATATCCGTACTAGAGGAGTTTATGTGTATTCTTCTAGGCACAGGATAAATCAGGGAGCCTCTCAGCATGAGGGTGTTCCACTCGAAAGCCATTATTGATATCGCATTGCACGCGCATCTACAGGATCGATACAGGGGTATAAGCTAGTACCCCTATGCCATAGGTCTACAAGAGGATCCATGGCTCCACCTTCAGAGTATAGACAGGATCAATATCCATCCATTCAAGGGCATTCAGACAGGGTCACCACTGAGCATAAGCCTGTGCAGACTCCCACATGTAATGAACATAGAAATATCACCATTGACATGGCTAAGGTGGGAGCCAATGGCACACCACCACATGAGATATGGAGATTTAGACAGTTGGATGGCTTAGGTAGAATCCTCGAGCAGCTAGGCTATAGATCTTCAGCTCCGCCCACTCGTGCCCTGAGTGAGCACAGTAGGGATTCTATAAGAACTACTAGAGAACATGGAGAGACTTCTAAGCACCCTCATGTGATACATCCACCATCCATGCATGGTGGCACATAGCATAGAGTTCAGTAGGATGCCAATGTTGTCTTTATAGACAATGGCAAAAGCGTTGTAAATCAGTCAGATGGGTACAGAACCCATAAGATCACTTGCACAGAGTATGCACACCAGAGGCCTGTTATAGCCAATGACCTTGATAGATCGCATAGACTGGTATCTGAGCAGCGGTGACAACTTCTCCAAGATCAATTGGAGGATGATCACTTAGAAAGATAGCACATTGAATATGAGAATATTCAATCGTAGAGCCTCATTCGACAAAGACTATATGAGCAGCGCATGCGTGAAGAATGCATCCTTGCCCAAAAGGAGCGCGTAGAGAAAGAAGATAGGGCTAGCCTATATACTCATGTAGAGAGTAGGGAGTGCATCTAGAGAAATGCTTTCTTACAATTCGATGTGTGCTAGGAGCATAGAGATGCTCATACTCATATCAGTGCCCTACTAAGAGAAAGACCACCATTGTTCGACCATGAGAGGCAACAACAACATGAGGAAATTGAGGGATATGGAACTGAGCAAGAGTATCTTGAAAACTCCCAAGTAGAGGAGGAGGAAGAGAAATATCCTCCATCGTTATTGAGGAAGAATGTACCTCCTAGACCACTGCCATGATAACTTAGGGAGGAGGACTTTCTATTCTCAGAGGCCTACAAAGCCCTAGCGGCTAAAGTGAAGGCGATCGAGAGGCAAGGTGCAACTGTTCAAAATATGACCTTAAGAAATATTTAAAATGAGCCTCTAGACCCCTTGATACTTGCTCCTGCCTATCCTGAGCATTTCTTTATGCCCAGGCTAGACAATTTTAAGGGTGATGAAGATGCATAAGAGCACATCACGGGATATTTGGATGCCTATTTCTAAATAGCTAGCAATAACACCTTACTTCTGCACATGTTTGTCATGATGCTCTCAATCCCAGCTTGATAGTGGTTCAACCAGCAAAAGAGGTATAGTATATAGCAATTGGCAGATGCTTTCCTTGAATGCTTTTGTTTCGAAATCAAGAAATAGGCAAACCTTTCTGATTTGGTTGTGCTAGCTCAGCACGATGACGAGCGAATTGAAAAATATAGAAATATATGGAGGAGATTAATGGTGAAGTTGCCATTACCTATTCCTACCGTAGAATTAACCTGAATGTTCAGTAAGAGCTATGCCAAGCACATCTCACTATTGTTGCAGCTGCAACAATATTCAACATTCGAGGAAGCTTTGGCGTAAGCCAAGGTGATTGAAGATATCAAGTTGTAGGAAGGCAACTTGAAGCTTAAGAGCAAGAAATAAGGGCTAAATAAGAGCTCCATGAAGTATAAGTGCAAGCAGGCCCACATCAACCAAGTGGTTTTGAACCTCTAGAGAGAGGATAAAGGGCAGCAAAAGCAAAATTATCAGGCCCAACCTCCTCCTATGTAGTACAAAAAGTGCGATAACAACTATAATGGCAAGAACAAAGAACAATGCCCACCTCACCAATTCATACCTTTGATGGAATTTATAACATCTATATTCCACCAATTGTGTGATGCCAAGGCAATAATATGACCCGAAATCAAGATGGTCGATCCAAATCAACCCAAGGCAAAGTGGTACTAGGATGACCTGTTTTGCATCTTTCACCGAGCGAAGGGTCATGACATCGAAGTATGTTGGTCCTTCAAGCATATCATGTAAAACATGATTTATAAAAGAGAGCTTGTAGTGCCAAATAATCCACTAGCGCCTAACAACCAGAACATTGGGATTTACAAAAATCCACTTCCAAACCATGAGGTACCACACAACAACGCTGGTCACATCAACCAGGTACGTGTCAAACCTCCTACTCAGGGGTTCGTTGGTATGGTTAATGTTGTCACAAGGTATGGGAGGTATGAGCAGCTGAATCAACCATGTGCTCCCATAAGAATACAAGCCATGCAAAATCAACAACTGACGTAGAATATTACAGGCCCACCAACGAGACCGGTGGTGACCATATGAAGTAGGCTAGTCCAAAACCTGTAGACAGCTCCTGCGAAGCTATCTATATATGAATTGATACAGTAGTCCCCTAGGTACATGGAGACTCTTATGGACATTTTGAGATCTATTGAAGTACAATCCCAGGATGCTTAAGCGTTCGCAAATTTCATGGGACATGTACAATAGTGCCAGGAACCAACGATCCAATTTTACGATCACGAGATCAGGACAGTTCCCACTAAGACGACTGACCCGTCGTTGCATATAATTGTATGTTTCAACCACTTGCCATTTAAAAGGGTCTTGGTTGACATTGGTTCATCGATCAACATCATAACGACCAAGGCTTTGAGTCCCTTGAAGTTGTCAAAATCACACATCGTGTCAACTGCATTCACATTGAGAGCATTTAATGACATGTTATGTTTGATGGTTGGTACGATTTTCCTACCCATACAAGTAGGCCTAAAGACCATCTTTGTGATGTGTCATGTGATAGAAGGAGCCATGCAGTACAACATCCTACTAGGGAGGCGTTGGATTCATGAGATGTGTTGCTTTCCCTCGATATTACATCAGTTCATGAAGTACATTTATGAGGGACAAGTTCACATGGTATCGTCAGATGGAAAATCATTCAAATTTGTGAACATGGTAGATCTACCTGGGGGTTTCATACTCCCATAAATGCACCTAGAAATTCAACCAACATCACCAACTAAGATTCCAAAAAGAAAGCAAAGGATAGACGCTCAACCATCGATATTTGTGTCACACATATCTGAGCATACTACTGCTACTTTCTTGAGACTGACTGCATTAGCGATTCTTTGGTATGAGAGGAAGCAAAAGGTGAAAATGGGCAAGAGAGAAGAAAAGAATATGCCTAAGCCAGTCGTCAAGGAGGCTCCCACCCCTATGGAAGTGGAGGAAGCTGAAGACATAGTTGAGGAGGTACCTTAGCCTGTCTCGCCTGCATTGTCAGCAGGGTCATCTGCATCATGGGTGACTATTCATCTAGCCACTACAGGGCTTGGAAAGTACATTGTGCAAAATGTTACCTTCAGACCATTTCTAGAGATAGCACAAGATATGGGTCATCCCCATGCTCATTGATTTTTGGTTGGATTCGTGGTTTCGTTGGGAGAACCACCCAACCAAACAAACTTCATCTATGTGGGGCTAGATCAGCTTCCCACACGTACACCCATGGACGAAGATGATGACAAACCATTCATGGTGAATGTTCATTATCTATCAAACCCTGACTATGCCAGACATATTTTTGAGTTATATCATTGCTACGGGTATGGCCTTGGTCTCTTCAAACAAGGACATAGGACTCCGTTAAAACCACGTTATTAGTTAGCAATTGATAGGTTCAGCCTGGGATTACAAATACAAGGATAAGATGACTTGCTCACAACATCCTTGGATCACTTGTACCTTAGACTGGGGGATGACGTGGATTTTAACCCATATCATCCTAATCCATCCATATTCTAGAGGACTTACCCAATGGTATAAGTCATCACCATTGAGCCACTTGAAAGAAATCATGAAGAGCTCCTAGAGTGTACTAATACAGAGTGGAACCCCAAAGACAACCTGGGTCACCAAATACACAGTGCTACCAATGACACATGTGTGCAGGGGTATAGCCCTACAATTTTAAGCAATCTTGAGTCAGGAGATATATACAATGATGATGGAGAGGAGTCCACCTCTGAGATGAGTGGACCTAGTTATGATGCTAACAGCGAATCCTCAAATAATGATCAATCTGAGGATGAAGCCGAGGTGACCTATCTAGGGTCTTTGCATGTGCATCACGTACCGCCTGCAAAGTCGATACATGTTACCGAAGAGACTCTTCCAAACATTGATCACTTGGGGGAAGAAGCAGATCTATATTTCCTGGAAGTGTCACACTTATGGTATAATTATCTAGTTTATCCGAATAGTGATGACAACAATCAAGAGGTCATATTCATGGGGCCGCACCTGCCAGAGCACCACATAGGAGTAGGAGAGAATGATGGGTTTTGGTTGTAGATAGTGATGAAGAAGATGAGTTAGAGAGGGCCTACCTTGGTCCTCCTTATTTTTGTCACCGTCATCAACCCATAAACATAGATGAATTTTATCATCAGTTACATGTTTTTCCTTGTCTAAGAGCAAGATGGCTAAACCTGGAGTAAATTAATCGGTTGGTTAATCCTATTTCGTCGACCTACATGGAGATCTATGAGCCAAATGATCCTATTTTGCAATTAGTGCATAGGAAGGATCCAGTTGTCTGTAGTCCTCATAGAGAATACCCCTTTGTTTCTGTGCCATTATAGCCATATCATGGGTATGAGGACTACATCGATTATATAGAATTTTGTCCATGTGGTTCTGGAGGCCAATACCATTCCATCAATATGGTCTTCATTGATTTGAACACTTCACTTCGAAATCCAACAGATCCATCTAAACCATTATATCTTAACAAAGATGCTATCGACTGGTATCATGTTGATTCACCTATAGAGCCTGAATATTTCTTCCCTAACAAATAAATGTTACAAAAATTTCATTTTGTGCCAAGTTGTGCATACGATGTATATCATGTCAAAAATACTTCCAATGCAGAACCTATCAACCCGGTTGATGACATCCATTTTATTCCCATGCCTCATCAGCTTGAGGAGGGATTGCATATGTTAGTAGAGGAAAATTTTGAGGTGGATATCAGTAATGATCCCACCAATGCAAAGAAGGTTAAATTTGGAGAGAGTCTCACTCTAGATGAGCGGGCCACCCTCATCCCTCTACTGAAAGAGAGACCAAATCTATTTGCTTGGACATACAAGGATATGCCAAGTTTAGACCCAAAATTGGTTACACATAACCTTTCACTAGATCTAACGAAGAAGTCGATCAAGCAAAAGCTTAGAAATATGCATCCGATAGTAGCCTTAATGGTGAAAGATGAGCTATAAAAGTTGTTGGATGTAGAATTTGTAATATCCATCGACTATCCGGAATGGGTGTCCAATATGGTACCTATGGGAAAACCTGATGGAAGGATCCGTATTTGTACGGATTTTAGAGACCTCAATAAGGGAACACCCAAAGATTCATTTTCATTGCCTAATATCAATGCTCTTGTGGATGCAACTGCAGGTCATGAAATACTATCCTTAATGGACAACTTTTTTGGTTATAATCAAATTTGGATTAAACCCAAAGACCAACACAAAACCATGTTTATAATGCCATGGGGAACATTTTGCTACAAATTTATGCCATTCGGTCTCAAAAATGCTGGTGCAACATACCAACAGGCCATGACATACATTTTCCATGACTATATGCATAAGATACTAGAAGATTACATGGATTACTTGGTAGACAAGTCATTGCTATGTTTTGAGCATGTGGAGGTCTTAAGGAAGGTCTTCGATCGCCTAATAGAGTATAATGTTAGGTTGAATCCTAAGAAGTGTGTATTTGGTGTGACTTCTAGTAAGCTATTAGGATTCATCATCTCAAAGAGAGACATCGAATTTGACCCAGTGAAGGTCAAGACTATCTTAGAAATGCGTCCTCCCTCCAATATTAAAGAGTTAAGAAGCCTTCAGGGCAGAGTAGCATCGATAAAGTGATTCATCACTCAGTTATTAGATAAATGTTGACCCATGAATAGACTGCTACACAAGGGGGCCCCATTCAATTGGGATGAGGATTGTCAAGCAAATTCCACTAAAATAAAGCAATACCTGATGACACCACCAGTGCTAGCTCCACCAAGGTTAGATTTGCCTTTTCTACTATATATATCAATGACCGACTTTGCATTGGGGACCATGTTAGCCCAAAAGAACATGCAAGGCAAGGAACAAGCCACATATTACATTAGCCAAGCCTTGGTGAGTTACGAGCTAGGGTATGCATATGTGGAAAAATTGTGTTTAGCAGTAGTTTTCGCTACAAAGAAATTGTGGTACTATATGCTGAGTCATATGAGATATGTTATATCAAAACAAAACCCTTTACAGTACATGATGCGTAAGATGTATCACAATATGCGTACTATGAAGTGGATCATGCTATTGATAGAATTTGATCTAGAATTCATAAGCTAGAAGTCCATTAAGGGACAAGTCATAGCTAATCAATTAGCTGAAGCACCGCTATCAAACAATAGGCCTCTGACCATAGAGCTTCTGGATGATGTAGTCTTTGTCATATATGAAGCTCCTGAACCTGAAGAACCAAAGAAAAATGCTGATATGACTCTATTCTTCAATGGTTCGAAGTGCAAGCAAGGGGGTGGTGCAGGAATAGTGTTTTTCATACCATAAGGAGCTCCTATGCCCTTCTCATTTAAACTAGACTTTCCATGCACCAACAATAATGATGAGTAGGAAGCCCTACTACTGGACCTCCACAAAGCCATCGCCATAAATATTAAAAGATTAAACATCTTTAGTGACTCCTTGCTCGTAGTAAATCAAGTTAAGGGGCTCTTCCAATGTCGATGTCCCGTATTGAAAGCTTACAAGGATCTTTTTGTAATATATTTGGTTAAGTTTGAATGGTATGACATCGATGCAATCCCCCGATCATCAAATAGGTTCACAGACACCATGGCTTCTTTGGGATCCTTAATCCCTCATAATCCGTCTGTCGATTTCACTACCATTCATGTTAAAATGCTTTTATACCCGACTACAGAGTGCGAAGCCTTTGATAATAGAATGTCAGCCAACATGATCAGTGTAGAACCAAAATCCAAATGGTTCTACAAAGCTAAAGACTTTCTAAAGAAGGAACCTTGGGGGTCATTAACCTCTCAGAGTTCGACGAGGAGTGGTACCACCATTCACCATAAGGTTGTTTTCCAGTCTACATTTACAAAAGTAAATATACAGGGGGAGAAAGTCGTCTTAGCAGTCAAAGCTGAGGCTTATAAAAACTAGATGTTGCAAATCCATGACTTCTTAAAGCTTGGTGTAATCCTAGAGGGATTATCGCATGTCGTGAAATGCACATTTAAACAAAAAGTGGCTAAATATATCTTAATAGGAGATATATTGTATCGACAAGGTTATGATGGAGTTCTCCTTCATTACTTAGAGCCCCAAGAGGCATCATGGGTAATTTTATAGGCTCATGACAGTACGTGTAGTGGCCATTTCAATGACATGGCCATCATCAAGTGCATCCTTTGAATGGGCTACTATTGGCCCACTATGGATAAGGAGTGCAATGTGTATGTCAAGAAATGCATCAAATGTTAGCATCATGCTAATCTTATGCACTTGCCATCGTAGGCCTTACAACCCATCCAAGCGGCTTGGCCATTTGCTTAGTGGGGACTAGATCTTATAGGCAAGATCTCTCCCCCATCATCGGTCTAGCATACATTTATAATCATGGCTACTGAGTATTTTACAAAGTGGGTAGAAGAAATACCCTTAACAACAACAACAATTGGAGCTCGTATAGTAGAGTTTATACTAGAGCATATCATAAGTCATTTTGGAATTGCATCCAAAATAATATCAAATAATGGAACGTCCTTCAAGAAAAAACTATGAGAGCTTTGACATCTAAATATAGAATCAACCACAGTTTTGTGACTCCATACTATCCGCAAGAAAACGGATAGGCTGAAGCTTCAAATAATACAGTGGTGGCCATATTAAAAATACGGTCCAATAAAACCATGAAGACTGGCATATCCAGCTTCCCCTTGCATTATGGGCTTATAGGACTAGTATTCGGATGCCCACTAGGGCAACGCCATTCTCACTAGTATATAGTACTGAGGCTGTTATGCCCTTGGAATTGGAAATTCCAACACTGCACATCGCATTGAAAGAGTTCATCGATGATGATACCGTGTGGTAAGCTTGATTGGATCAACTAATGATGCTTGATGAACATTGCATGAATGCTTTGGAGCATCTTCGCGTTTATCAGGAGCAACTAAAATGAGCTTGCAATATCAAAGTCCTCCAGATAGAATTTGAAGTTGGGGATCTTGTCTTGAAAGAGAACCAACATAACTCTAATTTATCGCCAGATATGCGAGACAAATTTATGGCTAATTTGCTAGGACCCTACATCATATCTAAAAATATTGGTCTAGGTACCTATCGCCTAACATCGCTAGGAGGTTTTGAAGAGCCTGAACCTCTCAACATCATCCATCTTAAGGTGTTTTATGCTTGAGAGCATAGTAAAAGTCTCTGAGGGTTGGTTCAAAACCGCTCGGTCATCCTAAAAGGCTCCAAACACTCTCATAAGTAGTTTGGTCAATCAAAAAGCTCCAAAGGCATCTATAAGCCCTTTGGTCAAACCCAAAAGGTTCCAAGGGTTTGCGTAAAACTACTCGGTCATCCTAAAAGGCTCCAAGGATTTTTTTGAAAGATCTCTTGGTCAATCTAAAGGCTCCAACGACATTTCCATGCCGTTTGGTCACTCCTAAAGGCTCCATAGGCATGTACTCACCATTTGGTTAGATATGAGGCTCAAAACTCATAAAAATTATAAAATCAATAAAATCCAAAAATAAAATTGGTAAAGCATAAAATACAAAAACATTTGCATTTGCATTTGAATTTTGCATTATCATTTTGCATTCACTCATGCATCCACTACATTACTGCATTGTAAATAGGCATTTGTCATCCATTGCATTCTATAATAGAAGGCATTGTGTTTTTTAGTCTTATAAATGACACCACGTTTGTGTCTAAATAATGCATCTCTATATTTATCATGATCCATCATTCATGTGAGTAATCATATTTTTCAACACAACCTATTTTGTTGCTATGGAGATATACTAGGGTTTTTCGGTCATTCAACCATACCTAGAGGTCTTATCAAGAGTTGGTAGAAAGATTGCTTTGCTTTTTTAGCTGAGGTTCAGTTAGTATAACCCTTAGCATATCAGAATCCTATCACTAATCAACAAATTAAACAATCATAATAAGTACTAGGGGAAGATGAAAGTCATGAAGCAGGACCGGGTATCCTAAGGTGAAAATATTTATTCTTGCTTATCTTTATGTGCGAAAGGTATGGGAAATGTTGGCAATTGGAAAAAATACAGGTTAGTTCCCTATTCATAATACCTTTCTTATGATAAAATGAGCAATATCCCAGAGTGATATCCCACATCAATCCTCAATATTGATAACCTAGATCGATATCATAGATCGAATTTCCATATTGATATCCCATATTGATATCATAAGATCAATATCCTCAATCGATATACCAAAAATAGTTTTCCCAAGTAAATCCCCCAAAGGAAAGTTTTTGAAGAAAATTATCACATGTGAATTCCGAAAAGTGAAGATCAAATGAAGATCAGAAAACAGGCTCAAATCAAGTTCAAAATGAAGATCATAAATCAAAAGTTTGAGTGGAGATCAAATGAAGATCAAAAATCCAGTTCAAAGAAAGATCAAATGAAGATCCAGAGACAGTTCATAATGAATATGGAATCGACTCCCTTGCTTCACCACATATGAGCAAGTATCCAAAAAATTGAAGGATAGAATTGAATCCCTAGAATTTTTGGCACTACTGTACCTTACACATGATAATATGTCTAATACACTTGCATCTTGCTCATGGGCAGACCAATGTTTGAATGTGGATGAGCAAGCTTCAGGTGTCCTATATTGCCTAGTGGCTTAGTCCAACTAAAATCTAAACTTGGGATTGGATAAGACATTTGTGGAACGCCTATCTTAGTAATGGGCTAAAATAATCCCACCTGACATCGGGTGAACATTCGTATCTCTTGGTAGAGCTAGGCTAAATCTGATCCCTACCCAGCTCCTGCAAGTCACCTAATACAACTCTTGGTAGAGCTGTAGTAGTGGTCAACAGATGGTGCTCTGAACAACCCTCCTGACACTGGAAAGAAGGTTTTAGGGGATCCTCATGCCTAAGGATTCTAGAAGGACCATCTGCATGACCAGGTGCATGAATACTCTCTCTCTCTGACAGAGAAGATGCACTCCCTCTACCAATAGCCAATGTGTACACCTTCATGATCCATCTGCCACTGGATCTCGTCGCTCCAATCACCAAATATAGCATCACAAAAAACCTTCTTCCTCTTATAGGAAGAGGAGGTGATGGCCTTACCATAAATAGTGATCCTAAATATCTGATAGATGTCCTCTAGGGTGATAGATGTCCTCTAGGGTGATTGTCATTTCACCCATTGATAGATGAAATGTGTTGGTCCAGGTATTCCATCTCTGGGCTAATGCACTCATATATGTTGTATCTACCCTAATCGTGGGTAGATCCAAGATAGCCAAATTTGATGACTCTGAACCACTCCCAATCCCCTATAGTAAGCTGTCTGTAGAGAGTGCGAAGTATGTTTGGCTCTCGGGGTCTGGAAATAAACAGTGCATAAGAGAAAAATCTAACTGAAAACAAGCAAAAATAGATTAAAAATGACTCTAAAAATGTTAAAAAAATTAAGAAAACTCAAAAGGCATCTCATACATGCAACAACTAGTATTAATTGCAAAAAAACCTTAGAAAAAGTGAGAAAAATTGGAAATTTTTTCCAAAGTCATCGAACTGCAGGTCAACCTTGCGGTCTGACTGTGGTCAAATTTGACTGTTGGAAATTTAAATTCTAATCGTAGCTAATAGATATGGTTCCCAATATGAAAATTGGAAGCCATAGGTGCCAGTTGTAGTTTAGGAATGAGACCCATTTTGGGTGCCTTCCTAACCTGGCTAGCCAAAAAAAAATGAAAATCTAACCTAGCCTAGTCTACGGTGAGGTTCGTTGCCAATAATTTAGTGAAGTTCATTAACCCATTACTTAATGCGGTTTATTTTTTTTAGTTGGTAATGAGTGCGAGGACTCGGTTTCAAGTTACCTTGCTTGCACCACGGCCTCTGCTAGTGGATGGTTATCCTGAGTCTACCATCGGGGTACGAGTTAAATTTGAGGTCAAGTTTGGCAGCATTCCGGATCAAGGAATGTCTCTCAACTCTCATAGCTCTCTAAAATGTAGTTATTTGAATGAGAATAATAAAATTTTCATAGTGGGAAAACTATTTATAGTTTCCCCTAATTTCGATGGACTGTAGCCCCAACTTGCGGTTCCCAAATTAGAAATTTTCAATCGTAGACCGTAACCATGGTTTGCAACCAGCATTAAATGCACTCAAACCCCACCATGGGAAGGTTTTAAATGATAAATTAATGACTCCTAACGAATCAAATTTCAAAAAGAGCAATCAATATTGTAAATTTTGTGATGTTCAAAGCACCAGGATCGATCAATAAAAATCAAAAAATTAAAATCCAAATGCACCTCGTATTCAGTCATTTACTCTACATACTTGGCGGTTGCAGCGACTTGCGATCCATGCAATCCGATAAGATGAGTAAATAACCATAAGGAAATTTGGGTAAAAATTGTCATCATTGATTTGATATGTTTCTTCTCAATCTTGAAGAAGGCCTTCGAGGCTAGACTGCCCCGCGAGAATGAGGATTTTCATGTCATTTCTCCTATGACATCTTTTCAGCAAGTCATCGATAATGTGATTCAACACAAATCTAATCAGCATTGTATCATTTTTATTCCCTAAGAAGGCTATTTCAGCCCGACTAATCCATGGGATAGGAATGTGTAATTACTATTAACAGTTGGAATCATAAGTTGAACTAGGCTTAGCCAAGTAATTCAAAATGCTCAAATATAAATTTATTCAGATCATTCATTTTAATCAAGTAACCTCATCACTTCATACATTGTCATTACCCTCATCAAATCATCGCTTGAGGTGGTAGTCATAATATCAAATCATAATCAAAATCAATAGAAGATCTCAAATATTGTAGATCCCTTGATCTTGTCAAAATTACGTTTGTCCTTGCGAATCATTGTCAACAACTATCATAAGCTTAACCCTTTGCTTGGGGTAAATATCAAACATGAATTTGCTTGTTGTTCTTTGTTTTTCGTATCTATGGGTCAGAAGATACCTATGGAATGCATATCTACACCAAATGAGATGAGAAGGATACAAGCTTTTCAAATGTAAGCCTTTCACCTAGTTGGAAGCAATGATTCTAGGATGCACGTCCTTTTGTTGGACAAGAGGCATCTAATTTTGATATGACTAATGATCATCATAGAACCTTTGGCATCATTTTAGGAGGTCTATTTTTTCTCATGCATTTTTTGATCTCACGACGCATCTCAAAATGGGCAATTGTAGCCAACTAAAACACATCATGTTGATGGTGACTACTCATATGGACATGCTACAAGACCATATGGAAGATCTTGGATAGACTCCAAGATAGAGCAGTGGTTCTAACCACTCAATTTGGGCTCCTTGGCCTAATCAGTCTGAAATGCATCCTAGACCTGCGGTTTATAGGTTGAACCATAGTTGACACCTATAGTTTACAGTTTGGATCATAGCTATAACTTGCGGTCTTAATTGAAGTTTAGTTGGCCTTCATCCGAGCCAAATTGGTTTGAATGACCATTTGTTCTAGAAGAAGGCGGTTAAAAGATGGAATATTCCAATCCAAATGTCCTAACCACCCCTTATTTATCTTGGTTTCTCCATGAAGCCACCCTAAGCCCTTGGGTAATCCTATAAGTACCCCTCAAAAATAGGGTAAAGAGGAGAGAGGATATAGCACACTTGAGCAGCGAAGCCCTATCAAATTGTATACTCACTTGAGAATATTGAGAGAGATTTGTTGCCAACCCATTTTCTAATTCATCAACCATCATGAAAATTGTGCCATGGATGCCCTAAGGAGCTAGATATCCAAGAAACACTAATTCAGGCAAACGAAGGCCCAATTCAACGATTCAACCACCAAACCTATCAGAGGACACCGAAATTGACCCTTGAACATCAATTGGACAAGGAGTTAAAACCCACAACCCTTGAATTTGGAGGGCAAACCACTTGGTTGCTCACCGCGGCTTTCAGTTGCGGTTTATAGTGTAGATCGCTCATCAGAGCTACGGTTTGCAATAGAGGTGACTTCTCCTTATTGTTTCATTTCCAGTATGCTTAATTAGATTACATTTAGCATTTTAATAGTTTAGTTAGGAATTTAGAGACTTATGACTAGTATAATTAGTGTTTTTGCTAACTTGTTCTCATTATAGTAGTTTATACATTAATGGCTTCTTTTCATGTTATAGTGCTTCATTTCAAGTAATTGATGCCATAGATTGATAGTTGTATTTCTTGTTCATATATTTCCATCAATATTTATAGGATTTGCGCATGTTTAGCATAGTTTACGCATTTTTTTGAGTTCATGTCATTATGCTATTTTTATGCTATTTGTCTTTAAAGGGCCTCATCATGAGAGGTTTCCTATGCTTTTGAAATTCTTGTGTTGTTTCTTGATCGTAGGAAATAGGTTTTAAAGGAGCTACAATCATTCATTTCCTTCCTCACCATGAAGAAGAGGGTCTACTCCACCCTAGAGCAGTTCGTGTCATCCCGAAGGGCACTTTGAAATCACACCTACCCTTGAGAGGGAAATAAAAATACCTCCTATTGTAACAATTGTATCAAGATGATTATCCCTAAGAGGGATGTACTAGTAATTTGAGTTTGTCATTGAAATATAATGGAATAAAGCATCTTTTATTGATCATTTCGTTGTCAATTTCTTGTTCTTGTATGCATTTTATATTTTGTTTATCAATTCTTGCAATAGGATACATTAGGTGTGAGCCTTTTTGGTGGTTACACACACTTGCATATCATCACATGGTGTTGTATCCAATCTACACTTCTTCATATCATTCTACAGTATATCTATGATACAGTGTAATCATTTTCCTACACATTACTACATACATATATATTCATTCATCATACATTTACTCATAAATTATACTATGCTATCTATGCAAAATAAATTCAAACATATTCAAATCAAGATAATAACACATGTATATATAATAGCCACAACCAAAATGTGTATATATATAATCTATAAAAATACTTGTAGGCTACAACATGGGACCATACCCACTATCCATCATCCAAAATACCCATAGGCTACAAAAATCATAGACTCTCAAAGAGCACAACCATCAGCTCTAACTATCACTAGGAGTCTCTCCACTCCCCTCGTGGCTCACCCTATCTAGTGCTCCCACACATGCTATTGTAGACCTACTGGAATCTACCCCTATCCCAAATGCTTGAACTCCCACAAGAGGTACCACCCTCTCCAAATTAGAAACACCACCTACTTCCTACATCACATTGTGTGCCTCTGTCCCCATACCCATCCAAGCCACCAAAAATATACTCTAATAAATCTACTACAAACGTGTCGGTACTTAGAATCGTGACTTCGACCGTGACCATACCTGACCATAATTAGGGAGTGGAATTCTATGCATCAAAAAAATAAATTTGCACTATGCTCGCATAATTTCCTCCTCAGCCAGTCGCCCTCTCACATCCTCACTACCCTTCTATAATCGCTCTACCTCTACCCTCAAGGTAGCCACATCTATAGGCACCTCCTCAACTGATCCATCTCAACTAATCCATCTCCTCCACCACCTTGGTATACCTCACCTCTACAAATTCAAGCCTCCTATGTTTCTTAGCATCTTTCAACTCAAAGACCTTCTGCTCAACATCGATAACAGTCTCCAAGGCTACCAACCTATCCTCAAAATCCTCCACATCTACCACTCAACCTATTTCACTCTCATGAAGCTCTCCCTCCAACTAACATACTTTCTCCCATAGCATTAGCACCTCCTTATCTACAACATACATATACTTCTCCTCAATAGGAATATATCCCATATCACCAAGATATCCTACATCAATGGTATTATCAAAACCTACATCTCTATCCACATCCTCACCTGTCTTCTCCATGATAACTCCCTCCTCCACATGTTGCGTCCCACTACTCACTGGTACCTCCTCCATCCACTCCTTTGATGCACTAGATGCACCACCCACACGTCACATAGACCATCAAAGAGGCACCTCTATCTCACCTCCAGCTCTATCCTATGACTTGTATCAAGTACCTCTCATTGCCCACCCCTCTATCACAGGTACCCCACCACCAGGCTATATCCATCAATCCCTCACCCCAACACCTAACTCCCAACTCTAAGTCACCCACTAGGTATCGTACTCTAGTGTCATGCTTGCATCATCCACATTCAAAATCACCATCGGTGGATCCCTCTTTCTAGTCCATAATAATACCATAGGCTACTCCCCTCTATCATCGTGTTACTTATAATACACAACAGGTACCTCTAGAATATCCTATCATAGCCCAAACTACCTCATCACTCGACTAAACTAGAAGAACTCAACCTAACAAGTATATCGCCCCACCAACCATCTCCCTTAATGGATAGCACCTAGTTGCTCATAATCCTTATCCCATACCACCCCACCCCTCCAAGGCCTCCACCTGATGAGACTTAGCACCAACTCTCCAAACTTCACCCTCTAAAATAAAGGATCACCCTCATGTGGCCTCTTCATCCTTTTTTTCTCATTCATCCTCCACTTTAATGCATATGGTAAGTGTTTTTGTCTATCATCATGAGCATTATAAGACAAAAAATACAGTCTCTCTAGGGCTATGTGCTCCCATGTCCACACCTATAGCAAAGGATTCCAGCTCAACCCCTTCCTCCTAGCATGCACTACATCATGCAGCTCCCTGTACACCTGGATCAACAATGTAGGTGCCCATGCAAATACAAAATTACACTCCACCATATCACACACCACATCCAACATATTCTAGGTAAACAACACCCCAAAAGTATCTGGTAGAGCATAAGTAAAAATCATTATCATCATCACGCATTGATGCTTGGACAACATATTCTAACACCATAGATACTCATAGTCCATCTTCTTAGTATCCACCTCCCTCCATCTATCTCCAAAGGCACGCTCCATCACAACCACATACCTATCATCTATTGCTACCCTCACCATAACACATTCAATGGGTAACTTGTAGATCTTGTACACATCTTCTAAGGTGATTGTCATCTCACCTATTAAAAAGTGGAAGGTATTTTGATCCATATCCCACCTCTCACACAACACTGATATATATGCTCTATTAGCATGAATTATCTTACACTCCCACACTTCTTTAAACCACAATGCATCCAACCACTCCTGATCTTCCTTACCCTTCATCGAATTATCCAACTTAGCCTTCATCGTACACACACGATATCGTGGCTCAATATTATTCATATATTCATCCACAAAAAAAACACAAACAAAATTTATATCAGTTCCATATAGAATTCTATTCAAACACTCAAAATGAAAAAAGTCAATCTTCTCACACACATTTCACACTCACAAATTGATTCAATTAATTTATCACGTATTTCGACACATTAAAACATGCACAATCCACACAACACAACATATTGTAAACACAATCATATATTTGGAAACCCATTTTACCATTTCATGGTAAAATTCTAAATAGATGTGAACAAAAATCCATATTTGTCTTCTAACAATCAATTTCACGATTACCCACATACTAATTATGGCACGAAATTCAAAAACACATCAATCAAAATGACATACAAAAAATACATTTTTGAACACCCATTTTGCCCTTTTACAATGAAAGTTTCAACAGATTTCAAAAACAGTATATCAATACGCACATAATTCGATGTCAAAGTCATCACCAATTCATCAATATAGCACACATGCTAAATCAACACATAAAAAACATAGTCGCATATTTAGATACCCATTTTGTCATTTTATGGTGAAAGTTCCAACAGATGTCAAAAATAGTGCATATTGAGCTCCCAATAGCCAATTTTAAATTCACTCATATCTACATCATGGCATGCAATTCAAACATATGCCAAATGCAACAATACACAAAAACAAATTACAATTTTGAAAACCCATTTCATCCTTTTATGATGAAAGTGCCAATGGTGCTAAAAAATAATACACCCGTAATGGTCAAATTCACAGTTAAATTTAATCAAGTTACATCACATTCAGATAACATGCAAAACAAAGACAAAATAAAAATACATTCGCACATTTGGATACCCATTTCCCACTTTTACAGATAAAATTCAATCACATTTCAAAAACAATACCCCGTGGCTCCCAAAAAGGAAATTCAAACTATGCAACTGCACTGTTCGTTAACCGATCAAACTAACGCAAAAATAGGTCAAACCTAAAAATGGACTATATTTTTTGGTACCCATTTGGCTTGTCTACCATTTCCTATTTCAATTTCAATTAAAATTAACATGCATTTTGAAAAATAACATGAAAACCTCCCCCCCATTTTACGCTTTTCTAGAAAAAAAAAAAAACAACACAAGTAACAAACACTTACTGGTGGGTCTTCGTGTTGGATTCTAGCACCAGTCCATCCCCTCACCATCCTTGCACCCAAATCTGTCAACTACAAGAGCTTTGCATCGCCAAACGTTGCTCACTACTCACTCTCCAAAATCATCATCGTGCAAATGACCCCCCATGCTTCAAAAAATTCTTAAATATACCTAAAACCCTAATTCACCCCCTACCCCATTATTTAGGTCAAATTCACCCCTTTCCCCATGAATTCAGGTTCATTTCACCCCTTGACCTACGAATTGCGCCTATAAACCCCAAAATCATCAAACTTTCATCCCAAACCCTAGGAAATCTTCCCATCCCCTATCCATATAATTTTATATCAATATTATCATGCATTTTCTTCTATCAATAAATTCATCATCATATCATCATATTTCATTCACCTCATTGTACACATCTTATATCTACCTAATGTGATCATATCACCATATTATCATGCATTTTCGCTTTGCATACAACCAAATAATCAAACATCCAAATCACGAATATCACATCTACCTACAAAAATGTTTTCTAAAGATTATTTTATGATAATAATATCAATACCAATTAGATATTTGTTTGATAATGATAGTTATGCATTACCATAGATGTGTCACTCTAGCATTCATGTATGTCGAATACATAATGAATGGTATGTGTGAATAATCCTAGTGCAACATTCGAAGATGTCATTCTGGAATTCAGGTAAAGCAACCTTGCCCATATACTGAATGGTACGTATGAATAATCCATGTCATCTAGCTCAAATATTTTGACACATGTCACCATGCACTCATCAATCAATCAACAACATAATTTTGAATAGACATTTGTTCTATCCATACTTTGGACCATCCCACATTGGTCGCAAAAGCAAAGCAATCATAAGTTGCCCTCACAAAAAACCAAGTATGATATCATGAATATTGTACTAAATTGGAAAAATCATCCATTGCATCTGCAATCATCCACTTGCATTCATCATCAATATTTTCTATTTTCTTTCTCTTCTCTTTTCTCTCTTCTCCCCCTCTTCTTCTCTTCCCCCCCTTTCTTTCTCTCTCTTCTAATTCTCTCTTCTTTCTCATTTCTTCCTCTCTTCTCTCCTCGGATTCCTGGTCAATGTTGTATGGTCATGCTTCAAGCGATTACATACCATTGATTAGATTCCATTCTCTCCTTTCCTTCATCTTCTACTTTCTCCCATCACATTTTTATACTAAACTATGTTCCACACAACGTAGTACAAAAAGGGGTAAATATAGACACCCAAAAGTCGCACATGTCTACCTCTACATACTTGTAGGTCTATCCAGACACTTGTAGGTTTGCATAGACCATCCTAGACCCCTCTAGGCTATAGCAGAATAGCGTAGACCATTGTAGACCATTATAGACTATTCTAGATCAGCATAGACCACTCTAGACCAATGTACACCGCTCTAGATTATTGTAGACCTTTGTATAATTATGTAGACCATTTCACTGGTCTATAGGAATGAAACCCTACTAAACTACACATTTCATGATCCAACTACCTTCTATCTATCAAGGGACCACCTATCAGTTCCTTAAGGTAACCTAAGCCATTTTCCACACCTAATTAGGACCCCACGGGACTATTAGTTCCCAAAAACTCCTAATTAAGTTAATTGAATTTCTAATTTGAAAGTCACTTCACTTAAGTGCACTTTATGGATTAAAAAGGTTAATTGGCTTTCTAAACCCAAATTAGTCCTAATTATTCCCTTGCACATGTGTGCACCAAATTAGTTAGGATATTTTCTAGGAAACCCTAACTCAAACCTCATCTAATATAGGGATCAACCAACCCTAGTTAATACTAATCCTTGCTCACACATGTGTGAGGATAGGATATTTCTCTTAGGGTATTTGAGAGGATGACTAGACATGCCACCTCACAAACTCTAACGTAACCACAATAGTACTTGACCCTAGGGTTTAGTACACCTAACCACACCCCTACACCTTATTTTCTTCTATAAATAGAGGACCAAATCCTTCATTTATACCATCTCCTCCATTTTAGCTAACCTACAAAAACTCTACAAAAATCTGACTAGAAGTACAATCTGACATATCTGCACTATGCAAATAGTATAACACCATCTTAGGAGCCCATCCAAACAAGGATCTCCAACAAAAAGCATCTACAACTCAATTCACCCCTTACCCCATGAATTTGGCTTCCAATTCATCTCTTGACCTACGAGTTGACCCTACAACAGGTTTTTCTCAGTAAATATTTTAGGTATGCTTTATTTTATGTTTTTATGACGTTCTATGCAGTTTTTATCGCATTTTAGCATAATTTTCCTTCTTATATTTATTATCTTTTATCAATATGGGGCCTGACTAAAGCAAGCCCCCAAACACACTAACCTTCTTTTTCAGGTCAGGTGGAAATAAAGGAGAAGTATCATCATCAACACTACCTGTGTCCCACATATGCATGAAGCCCACCTACATTGAGGAATATCAAAAGGAGCTATCATTTTATTTGATATTCATAAAAAGGATTTGGGACAATCCTCTTTGTAACCCATGGACTCATTTTAATGAATAAAGAACAATATTTTGAGCATTTGCATTCTTTGTCTTATGTTTGATCAAATGGTAACTTTTGTACTCCTCATGCTAATTTAAATTAAAAAAAAAGAGCACTATAAAAAAATACAAGAAATAAATGAGGGGCAGAAAACAAAAGGAAAAAGCCTATAGATATTACAAATGTTATGCTTCATCGCCTTTGGTCATTAGGTTCAACATAACATCATGAAACAATTTCCATCACTAGCTATAGGTCCTAAGCACCTGCCTACCAGTGGAATAGTCTTACAAGTGGTGACACATCTATCACATTAGAGACCTTTTGTACAGATCACTGTGCGCTTGTGGATGAGCTAGCTAGTTTGGCTAAGTTTACAATGGGTCAATATTACCTCCTTCAAAATGGATAAATGAACCTCACTCATTTACACACACTGGTCCATGATAAATTTTGGACCATTCATATTAGTTATGATTTATCGCCAACACTTTCACAGTTTTTGTATGAGAATTTATTATTACAACTATGATTGTCAAAGTTATTACATAGACCTTATACCATCCTACATCCTTGATATTATGGAATGGATCACATTCACATCAATCTATGCCACAATACAACTGCTTCCTTTGCACATTTTATTCCTCTCATACATGCATCAGTGCATCTATATTACATAGAGTTATCAAACATTACATCATTGTATTTTATCCTACATGCATTTATTGATATTGCATCATCGCATCTATGTTACATGCATCTACAAAAATTTTAACATACATTGTCACACTTGCATTACATCACATAGCATTGCATCCAATCTACACTTCATATCATTCTACAGTATATATATATGCTATAGTGTATTCATTTTCCTACACATTACCACATACACATATATTCATTCATCATACATTTACTCACAAATTATATTGCGCTATCTATGCAAAAGAAATTCAAACACATTTAAATCAAAATCATAACACATGTATATATAATAGTTGCAATAAAAATATGTATATATATAATCTATCAAAAATGCCCGTAGACTACAATATGGGACCATTCCCACTATCCATCATCCAAAATTCCTGTAGGCTACAAAAATTACAAACTCTCATAGAGCACAACCATCAACTCTAACTATGACTAGAAATCTCTCCACTCCCCTCGCATCTCACCCTATTCGGTACCCCCACACATGCTACTACAGCCATACTGGACTCTGTCCCTATCCTAGATGCTTGAACTCCTGTAGGAGGCACCACCCTCTCAAAATCAACAACACCACCTACTCCCTGCAACACATTGCATGCCTCTATCCCCATACCTCTCCAAGCCATCAAAGTTGCACTTCGATGACTCTACTCTGAACATGCCAGTACTCATGATTGTGACCTCGAACGTGATCATTCCTGGCCATAATAAAGTATTGGAATTCCACACATCATCAAAACAAACTCGCACTCTACTCGTATCACTACCTCCTTAGCCAATCACCCTCTCACATCCTCACTACCCTTTTGTAATCGCTCTACCTCTGCCCTCAAGGTATTTATATCTATAGGCACCTCCCCTATCACCCTGGCTCGCTCAGCCTCATCTCGTGCCTATTGTTGTCTCTCTACCTCAACATGCAAATTCATAATATATGTATCTCAAGGCTCTACCACACGCTATCACCTATGCATATTTACTCTCAACTAGTTCATCTCCTCCATTATATTGGAATACCTCACCTCTATAGCTTCAAGCCTCCTGCACTGCTCAACATCTCGTAACTCAAAGACCTTATGCTCAATATTGATAGCAATCTCCAAGGCTACCAACCTATCCTCCAAATCCTCCACATCTACCACTCGACCTCTCTCGCTCTCATGGAGATCTCCCTCTAACTGATGTACTCACTTCCATAGCATTAGCACCTCCTCCTCTATAGCCTACATATCCTGCTCCTAAATAGGAATATCTCCCATATCACTAAGATATCCTAGATCAATGGTATCATAAAAACTTGCATCTCTACCCACATCCTCACTCATATTCTCCATGGTCATCCCTCCTATATAGGCTATGCTCCACTACTCACTGGTACCTCCTCCATTCACTCCATTGATGCACTAGATGCACCACCCACACATTTCCTAGACCATTGAAGAGGAACCTCTATCTAACCTCTAGCTCTATCCTGTGACCTAGATTGAGCACCTCTCATTACCCACCCATTTGTCATAGGTACCCTACCACCAAGCTATACCCATCGATCCCTCACCCCAATACTTGGATCCCAACTCTGAGTCACCCATGACTTATATAATATATAGCTTGCTCTTTATTGAGCACGTTATTTTGGGCTAATAATGTGCCCAGTGTGAAATGTATGGCTGAGATGTATAGGGTAAGTGATAGTTGTGGGTGTGAAGGAGATATAACTGGTGGAAAAGTGAGGTAGGCTTTGATATAATTAAAGGCTTGTTGATAGTTGTCATCCCATTTGAACATGACTCCCTTTTGTAAGAGATGATTGAATGGTTTGTATTTGTCTAATAGTTGGGCAATAAATCAATGAATGGAAGTGATTTTGCCTTGGATATTGTGCAATTGCTTTAGGTTGGTAGGTAGGGGTATCTCGATGATGGATTTTAATTTGTTAGGGTCTACTTAGATGCCATGTTGAGAGACAATAGACCCCAAGATATTTCTTGAAGTAACACCAAAGACACACTTCTTTGGGTTAAGGAACATATTATGTTCTAGTAAATGGTCAAATATTTTATGGAGATCATATAAATGTTGTGAGTGTTCCTTGGATTTCATGATGAGGTCATCAACATAATATTCCATGATTTTATGCATGTAATAATGAAATATGTAAGTCATTACACGCTGGTAGGTTGACCCAACATTTTTAAGGCCAAAGAGCATGACCTTGTAGCAAAAATTTCCCCAAGGAGTTATGAATGAAGTTTTGTGCTGATCAGCGGGGTTGATTTTGATTTGGTTATAGCCATAGAATCCATCCATAAGGGAGATCATCTCATGACCTACGATGAAATCAACTAGTGAGTCGATGTTAGGTAAAGGAAATTTGTTCTTGGGATAAGCTTTGTTTAAATCACAAAAGTCAATGCAGACGCGGACCTCATCGAAAGGTTTTAGCACTGGAACCATGTTGGAAACCCATTTAGGATAATCTATGGGTACAATAAAATATTCGTCCAGGAGCTTTTGGAGCTCTAATTTTACTACTAATACAACTATTGGGTGCATGCATTATAATTTTTATCTAATAGGTTTGGCATCTTTGTCCAATGTGAGATTATGGACAATGAGGACGGGATCAAGACCTGGTATATCCTTGTAAGACCATGCAATGACTCTGATATACTTTTTGAGGAAAGAGGTGAACAAAATGTGTTCTTCTAATTAGAGGATAGCTGATAGTTTGATAATGTGAGGGTTTTTGGGTTCATCATCGATGTCTACATCAATGGTTTCCTCAATTAGAATGTGGGAACCATCATGAAGTTGTTTTAGAATTAGAATAAGGTGTAGGTCATCCATAGCCTGTGGGATATCATGTTTTTCATCTATGTATATGCCCATGTGGTGAACGTATGAAATTTGAGGTGGTGTAGAAGGTGAAGGAGCATTAGCGGTATGTAGGATATGGGGAAAAAGTAGGAAAACCTAGGGTGAAGGTATAGGTGATATGTGTGTGAGATCGACAAAATTTGGATTTGGTGTCACGAATCTGTTGGTGTGTATACCAAAGTGGGGAGAAGATATCCACGTTAACCATGTTAACAAATGTTGTGGGGGATTTGGGTGATGAAGAGTCTAATGTTGAAGACTCAATAAGCTATGAATATTGTAGGAGGCTCAATGGAGGGTGTAGGACAACAAGTGGAGAACATGGTTGATTAATGGAGTGATGGAGTTGTCTGTATAGGTAGGAATGTGGCCAAGTGTGTTGGTGATGGTGGGGGAGATGCCATGTCATGCTCTAGATAATGAGCATTTAGAGATAAGGTAGCAAATTGGTTTGTTAACTTATCAACACAACATGACGATGTAGTGTCAGATAAGGGAGTCTCTTGAAAGAAATCACATGGAACGGTGATGGTAGAATGAGGAGATTTGTTGTCTTATAAAATATCCATATCGATATATTATTTCAAAGTGTATGTAGGAAGTGGGGAAGGGTGTAGGGAGAGATCCTGAAGCTCATCCTCAAGTGTGTGAATGGTTGTAGGGCAGTAGCCTAGGTCAGATTTATCAGTAGGTAATTGCACATATGGATTTATGGGTGTGCGTAACCCTTGTTTGTAACAACCTAATACAGATCCATGTCAATGGAAATGGTGAAGGTAGTGTAAGGTGAAATAGGGGTTATTCATGTGATCTAATGTACCACAAAAACTAGATTGTGGTGGTGGAGATACTATAGGTGGGAGTGAGGAATCGAATCTTGCATATACGAAATTAGTTTGGTTATTAAGAGGCCCTAATTATATGATAGTTTCAATAGTCAAAAATGAGGTTTAAGGACAGTCAAAGTCACATGTGGACTAGACTGCAGGAGGGCATATGCGGGTATCACACATATTGTAGTCACCTGGACCTAAGTTCATCATAAATATAGAAATACAAGACGATGTATGATGTTATGAATATGGTGGTGAATCTAAATCAGAAGATGAGGATGTGATCTAAGAATACCTTATGGTAGTAGTAGAGGGGTGTAACAACTGATCATCAAGGTGAGAAGCTCATTGCTCAAACTCGTGGCATTCAACTACCATAGCTAGGATAGGGTGATCTGTATGTGGAATTTGTGAAGGAGGAGTAGGTTTTGGTGTTGGACTACAAGGAGACATGAATGAACTAGGTCATGGGTGGAAAGTAAGGGGAGGTGTTTGAGGTATGGAAAGAAGTGGAGGTTTCATAAAGGAATATGGATGATATGGAGTGGTAGGTCATGATGCAAGTAACGAGGATGGTCGCAAAACCATGGATGGATTTATGGAAGATGATGACTGAGATGGTGGTGGTGGCCACAAGGAAGGTGGTGAAAAAGGTATGATAGCAAGATTAGGTACTATTATGGCTGGTGCTAGTAGTATGGACATCGAGGTGTGTGTACTTAATGAATATTGGGGTAATGAAGTGGATGTGGGGAAAGATGTCGATGCTATGACAAATTGATGAGAAGACATAGGAAAGAGTTGTGTAGAAGATGATGAAGGGAATGGTGGAAGGTCTGTGATGTTGCAAAATTTGAAGGGGTCCTCATTTGTAGGAACATAGTGGATAAGTCCATCATGGACATATTTGATACAATGGTGTAATGTGGAAGGGACACATTACATGTCCCTGATCCATGGTCAACCAAGTAGGATATTGTACTATATTTTGCCTTGCATAGCCATTAAACACTTCTAACACTACAAAAAATATGAATAAATCCACCTGATGGTATTCCAATCCCACATTCATACTTCCTTACAATTTTTTTTCAATGCAAAGAATGCTTTTCGACCTCCTAGTACTCTTTTTAATCTACTTGTTCAACTAAGTTTGTTATCGAAATCTACACCAAGATACTTGTGTTTTGTTACTTCTAGGAGACCCTCTTTGAATTGGAAACTTAGATGTTTTATTTTCTTTTGGTTGGTGAAAACCACCTATCTTAGGTTTTGTTAGTATTGATTTATATACCCACTTCCTTATAGAAGTGTTCCTTAAAATATTTTCTTATCCCTTGTGTTGTCCTTACAATTAAAATGAGATCATTTGCATACAAAAGTAGTTTCACCACATAATTGTGGAGACACTCTCAACTCCAATCATATTTAGTCATTCTTCTAACCTAACAATATATAGGTCAACTTAAATCAAGTACAAAAAATATTTCTAAGCTTCGGAGGTCCAAGGTTCAAACCGTGGCTTGTTAATCCCATATTGATAAGCTTATCTCTTGACCTTACAAGGGGTCATGGCTGGGATGGGAATGCTCAGTCGTAAGCGTTGGTCGTAGGGATTTCTCACACTATCCAAAACCACAAAATAATAATAATAATAAAACTATGCAACAAAACTACCTCCATTAAATAAGAGTAAATTGTGTTACATTTAATATAAAGTGATTAATGCAAAATTTAGGCCTTTCCCTTTTCTTCCTAGTGCTTGGTGTATTTTCGAGTTCTTCTTTGTGTCTTCCTGGGCCTCCTAGGAAGTGTTCTTTCCATTTTCTCCATGGGTGTTGCGGCCTAGTCGGGTGGACGTGGTGTTTCTTTCTTCGATACAGGTTGGTGTTGGGGGGCTTTCAATTTTGTTCAGTTTGGGGGATGGTTCTGCAAAGCTCTTCCTTGCGGGTTTTTTGGCCTTTGGAGAGAGGACCTTAGGCTTCATCATTGTCCACAGTGGTGGCTTTCTCTTTCCTTATCCCAATATTGGATTTCGATTGTGATTTTGGCTTCCTGTTCGCTCGATGTGTGAAGTGGCTTGGGGGTTATTTTCTCTGCATCTTTTATGGTCTTTGGCTAGGGTACCGTATTTTTTATGTTTGGAGAAGAGAGAATCTCGTGACTGCTTTTGGATTGGGCTTTTAGTTGTAGCTTTTGGACCTTCTGCTTTGGCTTTCAGAAGGTCTTGTACTTGTCTGTTTCAAGGATTCTCTACAGAACCTCTCTATGGTTTTTTGGTGGTCTTTAGGAAGGGGGCCTTGTGCTTTCTTGCTCAACCGTAGTAGAAGGTTTCTGGTGATTACCTTCTGGTCAGATTGTTAATGCGGCTGGGATTTGTTGTTAATCTATTGCAGATGATTGTTCGAGAGGCCCTGTCAAAAAAAATTTCTAGTCTTTGCGGGGAGGCCATGTGCATGCTCATTATCTATAGAGGACAAGTTCCTAAGGACTGTCTCTGGGTTAGATATGCTTTGTGTTTTAAGGACATCATGGTTTTTGCTGGGTTCATCCGTTTTTAGGCTATGCATTCCTTTCTTTTTGCAAGGAGATCTCGTAGCCTATGGAGACCTCATCGTGTTGTTGTTCTTATTTCCAAGCCTTCAAAAGGCCCTCTTGTGTGGGCTTTCCTTGTTGGTTTAGTTTCTCCCAAGTGGAAAACTTTATTTCTTTCTATTGAGCGGGATTTTTGCTATGAATTTTCTCTGTAAGTGAGAAACTCTTTCTCCATGTAAGTGTTTCTCATGTTTGAATCTCATTGGTTTTCCTGCCCCTACGTGGGCCTTTCCTATGCAGAGACTTTCTCCAATCTATTTTTTGGTTGTAATCTACGTGGGACCTTCCTGTGCAGAGGGTCCCTACTTTGTGTGCTTGTCCTAGAGAGACCCCTCAAGGAGGGTTTTTTTTCAAATTTTTAATTTCACTTGTTTGGGCGGGAATCCCTTGCTTTGGCATGAGTTGTACTTTTTTGAATTTATTGTTTGAGTGGCAACCTTGCTTGGGTGGGAATCTTCAAATTTGAATCTCTTGTGGATCTTGTCTCGTTTGAGTGTTTCTTGAGTCTCTTGTTGTAAAAGGTTCAAGACCCTTTTAAAACCCCTTCCACCAATAAAAAAACACTTTGCGTACAACTAAAAAATAACGTATAATACCAAAACTGATTTACTAAGTGCAGACACTTCAATTTGCTTATCTACAATTGTTGTTGAATTTTATTCATTTGTTATGCACCTTGAAATGACCACACATTGATTTTAGAGAATTATTGGCATAATAAAGTTTGATTTGTCTTATTTTACTTTGTTGTAATTCTAAAGTTTAAAATGATAGATTTTTGAACAAGTATACAAATATTTTTTTACATAAATATCCCACTTAAATTTCTAATTGAATTTCATAATAAAGCTAATATTATGTCTTATTTTATTTTGTTGCAATTCTAAAGTTTAAAATGAGACTTTTTAACAAGTATATAAATATGTTTTTACATAAATATCCCACTTAAATTTCTAATTGAATTTGAGACAAGTACACTTCAAAACTAAAGTTATATAAATTTCACCATTAAATTTAAGATGAAAAATAAAATTTATTTTATAGATGCACTATAGCTTTATTTTTTCTTTTAAAATTTTGATAAAAGGAAAACATTTAAAATTTTGATAAAAGGAAAACATTTAAAATTTGACTATGATATACGTTTATTACAATTGTTCAATTATCCTTTATCATTTCCAACTCTATAATTATATTGAGAGAAGTATTCAATTCTTCAATAAGAGTCAACATTGGGGGATTAATTGCAATGGTCGTGCCACAAATAAATTTTTATAATCAACATGTTAAGAATTTATATTTGTTATAATTTATTCACAAGCATTTGTTTTGTCAATGAACTTTATAATCCCAAACCCTATATATATATATATATATATATAGTGGTAGAGAGGGCCCGTGAGGGTTTCCTCCGTGAGGGCTTCCTCCGTGAGGGCTTCCTCTGTGAGGGTTTCACTCCCGCTCCGACTTCGATGCTTTGAAACCCTTTGAGCGAGAGGTCTCCTTTCTTCCATTCTGGATTTGGCTGCTAGTCATGCTTAGTTTCTTTGTTGTGGTTCATGACCAGGGTGTTTTACTTGTTGGGGGTCTTGTTGGTATGTTCTGCTCTCTTATGGGTTTGGCATTATCACTCTTATATGGGGTAGAGGGTCGAATACTAACCCAAACCTGTAGGGGTGATCCTGAACCATTATAATACAGTGGAAAATTTTAGTTGTTGGTTGACTCTCGCTCTAGTTGGTGGGTGTGTTGGGTGGTTATGCTTCTTGGGTTGTTTGCTAGTTTCGGGGACTTGGTTGTATTGTGCAACATTTCTTCTAGGTTCGATAGTTTCATGTTTTTTTTGGCTTTCCAAGGAGAGGAAAGGGTCATCTACCGACCCAAACCTGTTGGGGTGATCTTGGTATGGTGTTTGGTTGTAGAAATCTGATGGTTTTCCATTGGTTGGCTTCGGTTCTGATGGCTTTGCTGCTCTGGTTGGCTTTGTTGCTAGGGTTCTCTACTAGTAGTGGGTTTGTGGCTGGTGGCTGGTTTATGGCTGGTTTGTACCGCTTTTTTTTGGGTTCGGTAATTTCTTGTTGTATCTGGTTGTTCCAGGGAGATGGGCCAAATACCGACCCAAACCAGTTGGGGTGAAAGTGGGTTGTTATGTTGCAGTGGTTTTCGGCTTTTGGCCCCATGTCTTTGGAGGGTCTCCTAGCTTCGACAGCCTGTAGAGATCTCTTTCTCCAGTTCCAGCAGTGGTGGTGTGTTTGGTCCCAGGGTTCTAAGACTTATTTTTTTGAGATCTTACCCTTCTCCCTCTTAGGTGCGATGCAAAATTTTGTTATCTCCTTTTTCTTGCACTTGAGAGCGTTTGTTCTTAAAAAAAAATTGTTGGCTCCAACAGGATTTGTGGGTTTCATGGAATTTCTTGTGTAGATCTCCTGGATGGTTTTTATGCTATGGATTTTGTTGGCCGGTATTTCTAGTGTTATTTTTTTAAACCAACTATTCTTATGAGGGGTTCTCCTGTTATGTGCTTTGTTGGATAGATTTGTTGATTGTGATGACAGGATTCCTTTGTTCTCCTTTCATGTTAGGCGATAAATGCTTCGGTTTGGGCGGTTTTTATTTGTAAATTTATTTTTAATCGGTAACATTTTCATTATTCTATTATTTTTCTTCGTTGCTTTAGATTCAGAGCACATGGTGGTTTGACCATGGGACAATCTCTTGTATTTGCTTGATAAAAATCTGCAGCTTATTTGCTAGGAGGTTGTTTCATTGGATTTTTGGGTTTGATTTGTGGAATCTAGCTCAGCCTTTCTTGATGTCTTATTGTTATATCTAAGGTTTGGGGGTGCCTTTCAAAACCCTACTTGTAATAGGTTTGGGAACCCTTTTAAATTCCCTTCTACTATCAATCAATATATATATATATATGCCATTTCATTTGGTAATTCAACCTTTAAAGAATTGTTGGAGCCAAAGTAAAAACAACATTATATACTAAGGATTAAGGATTGTAGTTGCACAACTAAGTCTTTATTTATTGTAACTATGTCAGTTGGATATAGAAACTTAGGATTTTGGTATCTTAACTTTAAAGAAAGAAAAACTAATTAGAAGGAAACAATGAATAGTGTTTAAATAGGTAAGTGATGGTTTATTTTCCTATAGGTTATTTTATTGGAGTTTGTGATAGTGAATGTAACAAAATTTATAACAAATATTAGAATAAAACAAAATCGAAGTTGCAAGTAAAAAAGGTGTTAAAGTGGAACAAAATTCCAACATAGGAATATGCCAAGTGAAAATTAAAAAGGAAGAATAAATTGTTCTTACCTAGATTTGGAGAGAATATGAAGCATCAAGAGTCTCTTAAGACAACCAAGAGACCTTCTATTATATGTATATAATGTGTTGTATTGAAGTTGCATGTACAAACTTAAAGAGTACAAGTGTTTTGGGGAGGTTTTGTGCAATTTTATTTTTTTGTCCATTTTTCTATGTTGTATTAATCTGTTATTTTGAGTACCACCACATCCCACATACTGGTATTAGATATTGGATAATAGAGAAGTGGAGAGCTTATAGATTTGATTCTATTTACTAAATATTTCAGAATTCAAGTTTGAGGAAAACTTCATAGATTATTGTTGTAGTTGTTATGATTCATGGTAAATTCATTATCCATCCCAAAATTAAAAGAAGAAAATTATGATTATTGGTGTAGAAATATGAGGACTTTGTTGATTTCCAAAGAAGTGTGAAGTGTTGTGGAACATAGCTATAAGGAATCAGCGGATTAGAGTATTTTATAAGCAACCAAAAAAAGAAAGAGAAAACAAAAAGGAAATATGTCTTGGCTTTGTAGCACAAACAAGTAGTTTTTGATGCAATCACTTTTCCAAGAATTGTAGTCATGAATAGTAAAGGAGGTTGAAACATCTTGAAGGTAACCTATCAAGGGTTTGTTCAAGTAAAATTAGAGAGGTTACAGACACTTAAGAGAGAATATGAAATTTTAAGAATGAAGGGCAATTAGAATATAGGAGATTATTATGTAAGGGTGCATGACATTGTGCACAAAATGGGTATATGTGGTGAAGAATCCATATAGTGAGATGTCAAAAAGGTGTTGAGAACATTAAAACCAAAGTGAAAAAAATATGCAATGATTATTGAAGAGAGAAAAGATTTGAAGAAGTTAAAGTGGATATTTCATAGAAGCAACCAATGATCTTATTCTATGTACCCATAATACATTATCAATAGCTCCTAAAACATGATATTTTGCCTTGGTAGAAGATCGAGCAACAATATTTTGCTTCTTAATTCCCCAAGATATCAAATTAGATCCCAAAAATAATATATTTCCATATACAAATTAATAAGAAGAATTGAATCTACTATGCATGTGTGAATCCTTTCAAGAAGAATTGATTTTTTTTCTTGTACTTTAAATTGTACTTAGTCATACTATGGATATACTTGAGTACTTACCTTACCACTTTCCAATGATAACCCTTTATTCTTGCATGGATCACAAAAAATAACTAACATTCTAGTAGATTTTTAGTCTAGTATAGGTCAAAAAAATGAGCCTTCCAATCAACTAAACATAGAGAGTTGCATTACCTGTTATGAACCTGCTTTCTTATTACATAAATAGTACTCACATTTACTGAAATAACAATATTCATCTGCAAATATTGCTCACAATAACAATTTTATAATGAAACACAAATATAAATCCAATTTATTCAAAACATAAGCAAACCCTTGAGGTAGGGAAACATTGTACAATGCTCCTTGTTGGAAGGAATTCACTCCTTACAATATCTTAACTTGATATAAATTACAATATAATTTTCTTCATATCCTCTCTATGATTCTTTGCCTATTATAATGCCTAAATACCCACCACTCCTACTTGTCAATGCATGTAGGATAATTACATATAATATAATATTATAATATTTATACACTATTATAATATTAAATACTTATCTTGGGTACCTAACATTCCATCCCCATTACAAAATGTTTCGTCCTCAAAACATAAGAAGAGACTAAACAATATGATCTTCTGAGCTTTTTGTGAATTGGTACCGATCTTGATCATCCATCCATCCCAATGAAACTTTGATTGGTGGTGGTCTTTGTTGATGTTGATATGCCCTTCTACCATTTGAATTTTTAGAAGTAATCATTTGGTTCCATGTGTTGGAAGCATCTTTATGTTGGCAATAAATATCACTCTTTTTCATCCATACTTGTTTGCATTTGCCACTTGAGTATTCAAGACTGCTTTGTTGGCTCCATGCTTTTGCTGCCCTACTATGGTAACTCAAATGATGGGTCCATTTATTCCTTGATGCTATCATACCACTATGAAAACTAGAGTCACTATGCTTTCTTTTTCAAACACTACCATAGTTGTTGCCCTTATGATTCCATATAGAACCATAATATTGTTTTCCAAAGCCATGCCTCCAAGATTGTTGTTGCTCTTGGTGGTGTGGGTGGCGATATGCTGCAACCTTAACCTGATGTTTTGTTATCTTTAATTGTTTAATATTTTATTCTTTTCTTTTATGCTCCTTTGTCATGCTCTCATATTTTGGTTTATTCTTGGAATCTGCTTTTGCTTCTTTCATTTCTGCTACTGCCTCCTCCTTTGCCTCTATTTCAAGTTCTTTTACTTCTTCTTCACTTTGTTTAAGATTTTCTTTGATCTTTGATATAGTTTCTTGAAAAAAATTTGTTGTTTTTTCGAGGCTATTGTTGTTTCTGTAGATTCAACTTTTGATTCTTATATTGGGTTTTCAACTTGTTCCCCTACTATAATTGTTTCTTGTTTTTCCTTGGATTATTGTATTTAAAACTGGGAGATATCTTGTACTGTTATTTTCTTTTTCCTATACCAAAATTTCATGAACTTATTTTGTATATTAATGTTAATAGTACCCAAAGAATTTAACTAAGAATAACCAAGAACATTGTCAGCATCGTCCATCTCAATAGCATAAAAATCTGAGTGTAAATTATATTTGTCCATGGTGATTTTCAAATCTTCAAAAATCTAAACATTTGTACCCTCAAGTTGAATGTCTTTTAGTTCTTTGTTTGAACCTACAACCTCTTAGCCAAATATATATTAATGACATTGTATATACTGCTAGGGTTTATAGAAATAATAAAATTTTCCTTCTAGATGCAACCATGAACCTGTAAAATAGAATTTTTAAAATTGAACAATTTCCTCTGACCACTATTTGACTTATTTGATATCTACAATGTGGTTTTGTCAACTTGCATGTTATCATCTACATATTTTATTTCATTGTCTTTATTTATTTTTATATTCCTCTTGAAGCCTATTTACCTCTTCTATCAACTTCATATTTTTAAAATTTTCCACACAACCTTTGGTGTTTTCTTCAATCTGTATACTATCATCCTTCTCTTTTTCATTTGCCAAGTTTTTGCAAATTATCTGCCTATTTATTTCTTCTATAAACTTCTTCATATTTTCAATATTTTTTACATAACCTTTGGTGCTTCCTTCAGTCTGTATACTATCATTCTTCTCTTTTTATTTTGTCATTTTTTCATAAATTATCTGCTTGTTTATTTCTTCTACATAGTGTTTGGTCTTCCTGTTTGTTTTGTTTATTTATTTTGTACATTTTGGTAGACACAAACCTTTTTGAATACTGTTCAACTTATCTGGCATCCAAGCTGTGCTTCCTTCAATCTGCATACTATCAACCTTATCTTTTTGTTTTGCTAACTTCTTGAAATTTTTTAACTCTCTTATTAGTTCCATTCGCTCAATCGAGGTTTTAACTACCATTTTTTCAAACACCCATATGATTAAGAATGCATCTTCAAATTTCTCTTGTGTGAATTTATACTAATGGGTAAACTAAAAGTTTATAAACCATGATGCAACTACCCCATAGAAAGAATTATAAATCTTATCTTTCCATTCAAAATTATTTAAAGACTTAAAAATTCTCCACCATCCCTTAGCATCATCATTCCTTCTAGTGAATACTAGAAAATCCATGACCTCAAATCCAAAAAAAAATTAAAACTTAATTTTTTTTTTAAAACAAATAGCCTTCAAATTGCAATTTTTTTTGGACTGTGACCAAACTGTGGACTTCTCTCTCTATTTTTTAAACAAACTATCACTTTTAGATTGCTTTAAAACTGCAAATATTTTTTCAAAACTATTACCAAACTGTAAACCTTTTTTTTTGAACTGCCACCAAATTGCGGACTGAGTATTTTGACACTACTACTAAATTGCAACTGTTACTCCATGGACTACTACCAAAATATAAGTTGCTACTCTGCAAACCCTTTTTTTAACACTAATAACAACTTTCTCTATGAACTATTTTTTTCTTTTATTGTGATTAAACTGTAGACTTCTCTATCTCTATTTTTTTAAACAACTATCACTTTTAGATTACTAGTAGGCTACAAATTGTCTACTCTGCTGAAGTTGTGGAACTATAGACTCTTGTTGAAGTCATTATCGATGGTTGTATGACACTTCTATGACAATTTTGGCAGTGAACTGGGCCCCAAAATTTTGGCTTCCTTGTGGCTTAAGGTAAATCTCATTGGCCATAAAGGTTTTCTGAGCGAGACCGCTCTCTGATTACCAACAATATTTTCTTAAGAAATAATTGTTGAGAAACCAACCATAGTTTTACCTCTAAACGATAACTCTTTGTATACTCTCATAGGGTAAAAATACTACTAATAGGGTGTGGGGTCGTTGACCCTTTTCACTGGCAACACACTCAAACCAGTTACTCTGGGGTTCCTAGGGTACTCCTCATAATGAGTTTTAGGGTAATTATTGTCCCAAGTACTTCCTCCAGTTAAATGGTCGGGACTTACACCCAATCATACAAGAGGTTATTAGCCTAATGCAAGTGCTTATTAAGCACCAAAAATTTTGCAATTAAACTTGACCCTAGAATATCCTCTGGTACTAAAGCTCCTGATACAAAACATGGCCCTAGAAAGTGCTCTGGTATTGACGCTTTTGTAGCAAAACACAACCCTATAAAGTGCTTTGATACCACTTGTTATGAACTTGCTTTCTTATTATAGAAATAGCACTCACATTTACTAAAATAACAACATTCATCTACAAATATTGCTCACAATAATAATTTTATAATGAAACACATATATAAATCCAATTTATTCAAAGTATAAGCAAACCCTTGAGGTAGGGAAACACCGTACAATACTCCTTATTGGAAGGAAGCCACTCCTTATAATATCTCAACTTGAGATAAATTACAATATAATTCTCTTCATATCCTCTCTATGATTCTTTACCTTTATTTATAATGCCTAACTACCCACCACTCCCACTTATCAATGCATGTGGGATAATTACATCTAATATAATATTATAATATTTATACAATAATATAATATTAAATACTTATCTTGGGTACCTAACATTACCTATGGTGAATGATCATTTTAGGATAGCTACAATTGATGAGTATTAAAATGTGATTGTTATATGCAGTTTTATTCTGGTTTTAAGATGTAAATCTGATGATTATTACCATGCTTTGTCAATCAATATGCATAGTATGTTAGAGATTTACGTAATATGAATATAGTCCTAATTTGTCTCTTCCCTAAGGAAGACGATAAAAAGTTATTTCATTTTGTTAGTGAGTTATTCAAACTTTAGGACTTTGTTATGTAGACTTAGCATTATGCCACTTGGGCAAAGATTCATTCAAAATAGTGTAACAAGTAGATATTTGGATTTCTATTGTAAGTGTCCACTGTAATATTATAAATTACAATGTAAAGACCTTGGAAAAGGTTTGAATAGTCTATTTTTCGTATAATCTGTCATTTACATTGTACAAATGAAGATTGAAGTCAAGCAATAAAGTAGCAACATTTTCTTCAATGAATTTGGTAACTGTATCTTGTAATTTCTTCATGCTTTACTTGTTATTGTAACTTCCATTTTATTTTCCTACACACATGAATTAAATAGCATTAAGATAGTTTAAATGAATATTATTTGTTGAAAGTAAAATAGAATAGAAAGGAGAAGAGATTAATACTGACCTATAAGAGGTAGGGCCCACTTCGAACAGTCAGTCCCTTGCTCTCTTCCTCCTAAAATAGAGTAGAATTAATTAGGATATAGAATAGTCTTAGACATAGATTTAATTAAATTGCATAATATAGAATTATAAAATATATTAAATAGTTAATGCATTTTTAGATCATAACGTGGATCCACACACATAGACTTAGTCTAAATCATAAATTGCATCTTTTAAATTAAGCATCATTTCATTTCAATTTCATTTATTGCAAACTTTCATTTCCTGCAAATGAAACTAAGGAAATAGAATAAATTCAATGATTAAGAATTGAGGAATAATCTATACGGGATTATTGTTCTTTAAATCTAACCTGGATTGATAAATTAAATGTGAGACATCACAACTCGACATTTTGGCATCGTTATCGGGGAGAACAGTACCATACTTTTTATTGGATATTGTTGGATTGCATGAGAGGGAGGCTTACCTATGTGGTCAGAGTGGCACAAGAAGTTCCAACGTGCATGCAGGTCAAAGTGGCACAAGGAGTTCCAACAAGTATCTTCATCTCAACACTTCCAGGTTCTATTTTCTTAGGTTTAAATTTACTACTTTCTAGTTAGCATTTGATTTTAGCAAGTTATTTTATTGTTGTCACATACTTAGGTCTGGAAGCTTTAACCTATAAAATACCAATAGGTGTGACAAGATCATACTAAAGTGCTTCTTAAAATCAAGTAATGACAACAATTTAGCCTTTATTTTAGCATTTCTATTTTCAGTAAATTTACTTTCAGCACTGTGTAGTTGTTACATACTTAGGTTTGGGTTCTTTAACTTGTCAAACAAGCAGTAGGTGCGACAATATCATCTCAAAGTGTCCCTTAAAACCAAGTAGTAACAACAACGCTTTATTTTCCCTTGCTGCGCTAAAATTGGTTGTTGTATTTCAGACCTAGTTCTAGTGGTAGTAAGACTGTTTTAGAATAATAATTTTTCTTTCCCTTGTGTTAAAATTAGCTATTGTATTTTAGACCTAGTTTTTATGACTGTAAGATTCTTTTAGAGTAGTAATTTTAGTTTCTTTTGTTTTGTTAAGATTGACTGTTGTATTTCGGATTTGTTTGAAGGACATGTTCCTTAAAAGATATCAAGAAAACTATAGAGTTAGGGAAAAGAAAATTGAGCTATTTTGTATGAACCAATGAGAAGAAGAGTCCCTTGAAGACTATCTTGAAATTCCAGAGTCAATATTAAGCTCGATGAACAAATCTTAAAGAAACTCTTCATGAAAGGATTAAAATATGTCCTTGACATATTGAATCTTATGGGTAAGGAAGATATTCATCATATGGTACTTGAAGAGATTTTGGATCTTTACAAGAACTATTCAAGGAATAAGCCTCTTAGAAATAAAAAATACTCATCCATAGGAGTGACAAGAGCATAAATTGGCAATATTTTGGAAAGTGTGAAGACTAATTTATTAAGTACATTAACTACATCTCTTAACCTAATGGGAAAAAAACCAAAAGAACAAGATATTAAGGAGATATACTATCATAGGTGTAGGAAAAAGCACAACCTAAGGGAATGCCCTCTTAACATTACAAATATTTCTGACGATAACCTGACCAGAAGGTTGTCGTCCACAGGCGAAGGCCGCGCGGATTTTGTCTGCTGAGATGGAAAATAACCTGCTTTCCTCTTTGTTCTTCACTGACCTAGTCTGAGGGTCGTAACATTGGGCAATTGCTCTAACCAACTCCGGGCAGGGGTGCACAGGTACCAGTACAGTAGGGAGTGGTAGGCAACTGCCCGATTATTCACTTCGGACACCTTGGTTATCACCTCTTCAATATCATGGCGCAACTTTTCTATATTGGTCTTGGTAAGGACACAGTCCTGAATTTTACTTAGCTTGTCTTCAGGTGGGGGTGGCAGGGGCTTTTCCTCTTTTTCCTTTCTCTGCTCTTGTTCGCCCTCTGACGATTTCGAGACCTCCTTTTTTTGCTTGGGCTCTGCTTTCTTGCCCATCTTCACCAGTAAATCTTCCAAGTGCACTGGGAATGGCAATGTCTAAGCACGGTCCGCTCGAATTGTGTTGCAGCAACAATGTACTCGTGCAAAACAGTCTAGCGCAACAATGCGCTTCACCGAAGCTGTTCGCTCTTACCCGTGATAGTCGTTCTCTGAAATTTAGCAGTGGTGGGGGGCACAACAGTTGAAGCATATTAAAGGGCATAACTGGTATGCAATGCAACCTTTTATAGTTTTGGTCTGCATCCACCTGCATTAATGTTACCTAAGCGAAGTAAATGCCAGGATTGATCTAGGGGTGTTGTGGAAGATTTCCTGCGCGACAACCGATGGAGTGCGCATCCCAATGATAACTAATGAAGAGGAGCACAATCTTCCTTGGGGGACGTGAAGCGTCGCCTCTGCTGCATTTATTTCCTTGTGTCTTGCTTTGGACAACGTGCCGAAGGAGTGTTAGAGTAATATTCCATCATTTGGGATATTTACCTATTTCTCACTTAAGTAGAAATTATTTACTGTATGGTAAAAAGTAATTTATTACTTTTTACCACTAGGTTGTTTTTAACTATTCTACCTAGTTGGTTAGTAGGTTAGTAGTCGTAGTCAATTATTTGACTACGTAGTTAGTTGTTAGTAGGTTAGGCGCTTATCACGTTAGTTGTTAGCGTGGATATTGGATCTATGGTTAAATTCCTATTTTGTAACCTACTTAAACCCTATAGCTATCCTATGCTATAGTTGAATGATTAATAATATTTTATTATTTGCCTCCACATTTTACTTCATTGGCATCAGAGCCACTGGTTGACCGAAACCTGCAGAGCTGGATCAAGGGGCACAAATCCCGAGACGGGACCCCCTTGACCTGCTGCTTGGAACGGATCCCGAGGTGGATCTTGAGCAACAAGGCTAGCTTCGGCCACGGGAGAGGGCCGCAGGCCCATTGACTAGCGTGGGCACCGAGTGGCCACGGGAGAGAGGGCCCGCAGGCCCACAGATCTGACAGTAGGTGGCTGTCAGACCTGTCCAGCCAACAAGAGGGCGGGAGCGCCCTTCCCGTGGGACCGGTACCGGAGACAGGTCGGCAGCCGGCGACGCCCTTTGACCGGCGACCGGATCCTTGCCTCAGACCTGCTGACAGGAGGGCAGGCACGCCCTCCCCGATGAGGCTCGACCACGTGAAGGGCCGACACAGCCAACAGGAGGGCAGGCGCGCCCTCCCAGGCGGAGGACCACCATGAGAGGGCAAGAGCGCCCTCCGTGCGGTGGTCGACCGCATGCCTTCCGAGGGGACATAGTCTCGGAAACCTACGCGCACGTGGAACCCCAATACCCCCCAAGGCTGGGAGAGCAGAGAGGGCAGGAGCGCCCTCCCCTCCCAGCTGGAGGCCTCTACCTCGGGATTCGAGAGGCAGGAGACCCTCCGATCCCTGACAACCATGGGATCCGTGAGGGCAGGAGGCCCTCCGATCCCTGACACCGACAAATCGCGACGTGACAAGTGGTGAGATCTCACGATCTCTGGCCAGCACGAATCCCGAGGTGCAACCGCGCAACCTGGAGGACTGACTAGGCGACACGTGGCACAACGACCACGTGCCACCTGGACGCTGACTGGACCAGAGGACTGACTCGGACTCGACACGTGGCGGACAACCACTGGACACGACTTGACTGACGTGGACTCGACCTAGCCCACCCCCTGGCGCCACGTGGCGGCGTCCAACATACCACAGACTAAGGTGCTTGCCGCGGCTTATTAAGCCTGCTGCATCCCATTTTGGGATGCATGTGGGATAAAACCCACAAAGGCTTTGCTTCGCCGCGGCCTCCTTAAAGTGCAGCCGCGCCAAAGCCTTTTCAAACCGGCCGGTGGCTCGGTTGGCTAGAGCGGCCGCCTTACACAGTGGAGGCCCCGGATCCATTCCCAGCGCCTCCAAAATGCACAGGTTTTTTAAGATTTCTCAAAATTTTCAATAATTTTAAAGTTTCTAAAGTTTTTTTTAGCATTTTAAAATATTTTTTTTTATAATTTATTTACAAATTGGCTTAAAATATTCAATTTTTAATCAAATTGGACCATTTTTTTTCCAAATTTTTCATAAATTATAGAATTTCATCTTAAATACATATTTTTTCTGCTTTATCAAACTTAGAAGACCTTGAAATCCAAAACAAAAATTTTGCCTTAAATATTCCAAAATTAAAATTGTGTTTTCTCTCACCTGGAGACAAAAGAAACATAGGAATTTTTCGCAAATTTTAAACAAAAAAAAAAAAAAACCTGCTTCAACATTTTTTTTGCAATAAACCTCCACCGAAGTTCTATAGTTTTCTTCATTTTTTTTGGAGATATAAGACATAGACTCACAATTCTATTGCAAAATACATAGCATGTCATGATTGAGGAAGCATAACGATTATCTCATTTTTCACAACCCTTCAACACTTTGCTTTTGTTCTCTCCTTCAAGTAAGGAGACATAAAACATAAAATAGCAATTTTTTTGTTGTAAAATTGAGAACAATTCACATGTTGCTCCTCATGCTCAATTGTTGAAAGATCAAAACCAAAGTCGTGTGTCGACTGGTCTGGAAGCCTTTCAAACGCGGGTCGTGTGTCGACTTGTCTTGGAAGGAGTGCTCAAATTGTTAATTTTGCAAAATAAAGGGGGGAAGACAACATTGTTCTTCTTTTGCAAAATTGTAAAACAAGGAGGAGACATAAAATATCAATTTTTTGCACAACACACATTCATATTTTGTTGCAAAAATTAAAAAGGTGCATTTTCGATTTTACTCGACACCTTCATTGGCAAATTAGGTGCATTTTCGGTTGCATCCGACACCTAGGTGATAAGAATTTTGAGGGCATTCTTGTTTGATTATTGCATTATTTCTTTTGAAATTATAAGTCATAGAATCAAGAACACTCCATACCCCAAAATTTCACAAATTTGTGTAAATCCATGCACAGATTTAAAGCCAATTTCACTTGATATTCTCTCCTAAATCAACAAATCCCCTAATTCACTCTTATTTGTTTGGCTTAAATTCCTCAAACTGATTATTCCTCTTCAAAGGGAGTTTCAAGCAGGTGCCATTAAATATCTGTTTGAGTGAATTATCTTTCATCTCTTATTTGTTTGGCTTAATTTCCTCCAACTGATTATCTCTCTTCAAGAGAGTTTTCAGGCAGGTGCCATTAAATACCTCTTGAGAGTGAAAGAAAGAACAAGTTTTTAAGGAACCTTGAAAGTAGCAATTCTTTTGCACTAAGGGGGGATAATTCCTTTCTTCCTTCAAACACAGATTTTGACAAGAGGGAGATAAAACTTGTAAAGGCAATCAGAAAAGCAGATGTCATCATATCTTTTCTTTTAGACTTCATAATAGCAACCATGCTTGAAGTACTTGCAATAAGGAAGGATGATTTGGTGAATTTTTTGATAAAATTGCCTAGAAAACATAGTTTTGCACAACTTGTAAAAATGACAACCAAGACACCATTCAGTGTTGGTTTCAAAACAAGCAAAACTAAAATGGCAAAGGCACATCACAGAAGCCATGTTTCTAGTGAAGTGTCTCATTCTCATTCTCATTCTGATTCTGGTTCAAAGAGAGCACACAGAGTGCTCATTGCTAAAACAGTATTGTAGAGGGAAAACACATGTGTCACCTTGGGCAAAGCACCATTTTCCTCTCTCTTTTTTAGGCTTCATAAATAGCATAAGTTTTTGTTTGAAGTACTTGCAATAAGGGGTGATTGTACCTCTTTTAGGCTTCATAAATAGCAAACTCTCAATGTTTGAAGTACTTGTAACAAAAGGAGGGAATTTTGTGGTGTAAAATTGCCTAGGAGGCAATATTTGTAAAATCCTTCACAACACTCTTGAGTTGCACATCTTTTTTGCAATTAAGGGGGGATATACATTTCTTTTCTTCACAATTTTTTGTAAAAAGGGAAGAAGACTTATAAGGGTGCATTTTTGGCAGCGACCGACGCCTTAGTCATACTTCTTTCAGAAATTAATTACAACATGTTTTGCAACGAGAAGGGGGGAACTTATAAGGGTGCATTTTCGGCAGCGACCGACACCTTAGCTACCTTATCTTTTGCAAACTCATATTGTAAATGAATGAACCTCGTATGAAGTGATCTACTCTACTACACCTAGCGATTGCAGTAGCTGGTTACCCATGCAATTCGGTTGGATGACTTGATTACTATAAGGACATTCGTTGGTGTGAAGACAAAGTGAGGAATGACCCACTTTTTGCTTAGGAGCAGCCAGAGTACTGTGACAGAGCAAGAACCAACAGATCGACATTTTTTTCACTGTATTGGGACAGTTATATACATTACCCAAATAATGCAATAAGGGAGGATGTTAGAGTAATATTCCATCATTTGGGATATTTACCTATTTCTCACTTAAGTAGAAATTATTTACTGTATGGTAAAAAGTAATTTATTACTTTTTACCACTAGGTTGTTTTTAACTATTCTACCTAGTTGGTTAGTAGGTTAGTAGTCGTAGTCAATTTGACTACGTAGTTAGCTGTTAGTAGGTTAGGCGCTTATCACGTTAGTTGTTAGCGTGGATATTGGATCTATGGTTAAATTCCTATTTTGTAACCTACTTAAACCCTATAGCTATCCTATGCTATAGTTGAATGATTAATAATATTTTATTATTTGCCTCCACATTTTACTTCAAGGAGTTCAAAGAAAAGTGCCTTGCGCACGGAAAACAAGAAACTGGGCTGCGCCCGCATATCGGAGCGCAACGGCCTTCTTGGAGTGTGTGTCGCCTCAAGCGCATTCGGAACATGCGCCCGGCCTTGGGCGCACCTTGGCTGTGCGCCCGGTCGGGGCGCACTCTGGCTGTGCGCTCGGTCTTGGGCGCACTCTAGCGCACTTGGAACCGTGCGCTTCTGCTTGGCGCACTTGGTGCCGTGCGCCTCTCCTTGGCGCATTCGGTGCCGTGCGCCAAGCCTTGGGAGCGAAAACTGCTACCTGCCTCTGTACATGGCTCAATAGAAAAAACAAAATTGCATCCCTCGACATTCTCCCGCCAGTTAGAACACTGGCCCTGAAAACTGAGCTGTCACTTAGCGTGGGAGGAGGCGAAGAGACACTCCGAAAAGCAAACTCAAATGCAACTGGAAAAGCTAAAAAATATGTACAACTGTACAGGAAACTCTCGTACTACCCCTTACTGGTAGTACGCCTTCAGGTGAATGCCATTAACTGATAGTGGCAGAGTGGACCCATTAAGATCCTGTAGCGTGAAAGAGTTTACTGGGTGAACTTGAGAAACCTGGAACGGACCCTCCCAGAACGCATCAAATTTGTCGTGATTCCCAAGTTTATATTTCTTCTCATTCCATTTAAGTACTAAGTCCCCAACCTGGAAAGTGCGATCGGAGGTCCTTTTGCCGAACCAGTTCTTCGTGGTAATGACATGCTTCATGAAAGCCTCATAGGCTTTCTGTAATGAGCTGCCCTGTTCTGTGTTTGGTGTTTTTGCAATAACTATGGATTAATTTGAACATGCAATAATACCCAAATGAAAGAAGCCAATAACAAGAGCATGCAATGATACCCAGATGGATTTAACATCTGAATAATCGATTTTTATGTAGAACCCATAATCAAAATAGCTTATTAATTCATATCAGCAAATTAACAACAATGTTTAGAAATTCCAGATGGATAAATGTTTTTAGAATATCATTATAAACATACCAATTTGCTATTATCTCCAACTGATGGACTATAAACCTCTGAATCTTTGATTGAATCACATAAGCGTGAATCCTGAGTGAATTCACCAGCCAAGAACTAGGTTTTCGTCCAGCTCCCTTCTCCAATACTGAGGGTTTCCGTCCTCAGAACTTCAACAATCTGCACATTGTCAATCCCTGAAATGGAACCGATCTGTCCTTCGGGGTTCCGTCCGTCGAGTTATCGATTGGGGTTTTCGTCCCTTTCGATGAAGAAATATCAACCGTCGGCCTTAATCTCCAAGAGAAGAAATAACATAAACCAGAATGTCTGAAATGAGACCAAGCCACCGAATAAATAGGATCCTCGGAAAACTCTTTTTTGCGTGCTCAATGTGGGATAAACATATTTCTTTCCCTTTAATTATAATAGAAAGTTTTAACTTTATAAAATTAATTTAATAATTCACTTAATAAAGCCAAGCTTTGTGCTTTAAAAACTCTGCCTTATGAAACTCCGATTGACCAACTGAAACCTGTTCCGGATACCCATTTCGTTGTAGAACAACATCCCCCTGTCCCCTCGGCAAGAAACCCTAAAACCCGACACTGCTAAAAATAGCAATTCCAACATCCTAGCTCCGTTTGACCCCGAACGACCACCAAAACTGAGCTCTAAGAATCCAAAAGCTATCTCAAATATCTCTAAAGGGTCTCATCCATATGATATAGCCTACGAGAACCCATGTATAGGCTAGTCTCTATGTGCTCCCACTAGCTGATTAGAAGGGGGCATTACAGTCCGCCCTTCCCAAATATTGCTTGTCCTCAAGCAATATGATCTGTATGCCAGGATCCCAAATAAATTTGAAGAATGTCTCATGATGAAGACACCGCCTCGAATCGTCATCCCGAAAGCGAAAACATTGTCAAGCTCTGTCACCAAACCGATACAACCGGCCCCGGTAACACTGTCGAGCTCTGCCACTCTATAAAACAATCCATCCCTTAGAGGAATTCCTGGATCCCATAGCCAAATAGGGATTTTGTCATTCCCGAAATTTAATAATTTCTGCTGTGCCACTCTGACTACAACTGAATTATTCTGCAGCTCAATGGATTACCCATTCCGGATCGACAAACGAGGAACCCAACAAGAAACCGATTCTACCACTATAGGGAAGAGCACCTCATGCCAAGGTGATACATATAACTCCTTATACCAACCCTTCTTCCCATTCATTTATGACATGGTCAAATCATCAACATGTGGACTGAAAGAAAAACTATGAGCATACCTCACTATACAATCCATCTGAACTTCACCAACTGGTTCCATGGAAGGTTCTATACAATCACTTGTGCTACAACTCTCAACATTCTGCACACAGAAGTCGGGAGATGTTTCGCCAATCATAACACAAGGAAATGAACCCGCATCGAGCATCATACTTGGGCTGTTCCTTCCGAGTGGTTGTAACAGTTGACCAATTTTCTTCTTTGTGAACAAAACTTAACTCAAGGTTAAGTTTGTTAATTATCTTCTCCTTTTTGGTGAGTTCTTGGTACATCTTTTCTACAGCTTTGGATAGCCAAATCCCTATCAGATAACAATTGCAAGTAATCAGATTTTATTTTCTCCAAAGCATGCTTGATAGTTTCTACCTTAATAGTTTGCATGCTTTCAACAGAGGAGACATCAATCAACCCTATCTGCCTATCTTTGAGCTGAGCTGTCCACAAAAGATATTCAACAAAGTTGTGTGTGCTATCCAAATGGGTTAATGTTTGGACAATCTTCTCTTCTGTAACCTGCAACTTATCCTTCCAACTTTGCATTGTATCAAGTTCTAGATTGTGATCAGCAACACACAATAAAGTTTATGATTTACCATCTTTGGCATAATGATCAGAATCAGCATTCCTTTTGACACTACACTCTCCAACTTCGTGCACTGAAGTTAGGACTGACTCATGCTCAACCCAAGAATTATCAATTGCATGCACATCCTCACCAAGTGCTTGATTTAACAATGTCAAAATCAGCTTGCTCTATGATCTCACCACTATCACAAAATTCATTATGCCCCTCACCAAAATGAGATCCACAAGATGAATTAACTTCATCTTCATCAATTTTGCCCTCCTGTACTTCCACACAAGTTTCTTGAAGAGGTGGCATGTTTATATTTTGAATTTCAGCAAGCCGAATGTTCGAGTCGAGCACCACGATCAAAAGAAAATTTGTCTCTATCAATCTTCTCATTTACTTCATCAAGCATAACTCTCCAACTCATCAGGAAAGCCACCATCCAACCACTTGCTGGTTTGTTCTGTTTCTAACTTTAACCAGGAGACATCTTCATCGACATGGATCTCCTCATCAAATTTGGAGTCTTCACCATGAAAAAAAGCACCATGCAACAATGAACTGTTGCCAGGAAAAAATGCAAGGCTCATCATACCTTATGTCCAAGGTCTCACAGACCTCACTGGATTGCTCTGGAAGCAATTCCACAACTGTTGTCCTGTCATTACCCTTGGTACTATAGTTGTCCTGGGACTTGTGGGTTATGGGCCCACATATATGTCCAAGTGACCACTCTTGTTGGCAAGTGAAACAACGTTGTTCTTGTTGTCACATTTTGCACGGGGTGCAATGTTTTCAATTTTTGTAAGAGAGCTGCTCTTCCTTCTCCCCCCTTTCTCTCTGTTCCCTACATTCTCATTCTTCTCAAAATTGACAGCACTTGCCCTGAAAAATGGCTAAGTGTCAGGGTATGCTGAGGTGTTCGGGTTTTTTCGGGCCATAAACAGGGGCGATAAAATGAACAAAATGAGCCCTGAATATTTTATTATTGCAGATCTTCTCGCAAGCTTTCCAACGATATATTATAATAGGCGATCGGGTCAGCGGATCAAAAGTTATGGCCCCGGGAAGCTGAACCAGGAAACCCAGTTTTTTGTGCGAAGTGCGTACTTCGCCCAGTTTTGGTGCGAAGTGCGCACTTCGCCCAGTTTTGGTGCGAAGTTCGTACTTCGCCCCTCTTTCTGGGCGCACCTTGTAACTGGCTGGCAGGCTGACAAAGAAGAATGATAACTGCCGGAGCAGGTCCGTACAGCGGCAGACACCAGTGTTCACCTGTGCGCAGCCCGACTTTTCAGCAGAGCCGGAATGCGCCCTTGACGAGTGTACGGTAGGGGAACAAACCCGGAATTTGACCAAGGCGTGAAGGCCTTCCCAACCGCATCGTTTTCTGCCCACGCATCCCAAGGAGCTCCAATCCCAAGCGAAGATAGATAGATCGCCCTTCAAGGCGGACATGTGTCACACAACATAACCCATCATACGACAAGTGTCCAGCTTCGGGATTTGAACCAAGACTGCCGACCAAAAGGGATAAGTATGGGCTGCACCGCCTGTGTCAGTAGCCTCATTCAAAGCTGATCTGAGGTTCCACCTGCCTCAGCTACCCGCATTCCTGTCAATTTAAAGTTCTTCCCAACGCGCTGCCACGTGGCTGTTCAACCTTCAGGGAGACCATGCCGAGAGTACAATCCAACTCGACGGATGTCGACATCAGCAGTTCCGCGGCTGCTTTTGTCAGCTAATGTTTAACTGGGACCTTGTGCCCATTAATGTAACGGGGGGAACTTTGGGCTATAAATAGCCACCACGTTTTCATTGTAAGTGGTGGAAGGGGAATGTTTGTTAGGGAACTACTGTGCTTACTGTAACCGTGCTTCTGCTTATGAATACAATCTGTATGCCTGGTTCTGTTCTACTGTCTTTATCCTTTTATGTTGTCTTTCATTATATGCCTTAGGCCCACCTGTGTCGCTGCTCGTTGATTCACTTTGGCATTTGGCGATCAAGTTCCTCTAGCATTGCTTGCTTAAAGCACCATCTGTACTTCATTATTTAAAGCATTCATTATAAATTTGGTAGCAGTTCCATCAGTTGTGTGTGACGTTGTTGGCCCGTATCTGGTGATTGATGCGATCCCCTGTTGTTAGTTCCTTGTAGGGAATGTTTGCTAGGGAGCCATTGAAGCCGTGCGGTTAAACTCTCTGCCTAACACATATACCTGGCTCTGACATCTCTAGGTTTACTTTCTACCCCTGTCAGTGTACGTATCTGGTGATTGATACGATCCCCTTCTGTTAGTTCCTTGTAGGGAATGTTTGCTAGGGAGCTATTGAAGCTGTGCATACGCTGCTGGTGTATCGGAAGTACGCCTAGGTTTTGCAGTTCCTTGTCATGCTCTGTGTTTGTATGCAGTAAGTAGCGGTGATTGGTGTGTTCCCGTACTGTTAGTTCCCCCCACCCAACTCCACTCTCATTTGTATATTCTTTCCGCATTTTTATCTCTTTCCTGCACTCTCATCTTACTAACCTCCGCAAGGAGCCGGCCTTCTCCGGAGATCGGCCCGGAAGGCATCCCTTCCTTCCGGCCTTTCAATGTTGGTTCGCGGGTCCAGGGCGCAATAACGACAAATCCTTTCCTCGTGGCGGATTCGTGACCAACAGTTCTCTTCTCAACTGATTCTTGCTTTTGAGAGGTAGTCCTGGCATCTGTAAGTCACTCGATCTCTTTTCCTTCTCCTGTTCTTCCTGTACCAAGAGAGGTTTCAGCTTCTTCTCACACTGCTTGGAAACATTGTCAACTAATTTACGTGCAGTTGAAGAGGTAATCTGTCCTTGCCTCAAAACAACCATCAACTTGGGCAAGATGGGCTGGGTAAAGTCATCACTTTCCTCAATGATGCGTACCATGATGGTTTGCATGTAAGAGGATATAATGTCTTCATGATCTTCACTGATAGAAGCCATAAAATGTCGAAACATATGGAGACTAAGATCAGCACAATCTAAATCAAGCAAAAATACATATATTCTAATTTTTGCCATTACTTCCAAAATTCTAACCTTCTTACCATAGGATCGGTCCTTGATGTTATTCAAACCATGAAAACTCTCAACCATCAGCTGTAATCCCTCCTTCATGATGTCATCATTGTAGGGTGCTTCCGGAGCCGTAATCCTTATGATCTCACTGAGACAAGAGGTGACTGCAAGTCTCACGTCCTTGTCTGCATGTCTCATAATCCAATGCTGGCCTAATGCAATTATAGGTACTTTCACTGCCCAATTCAAAACCTCATGATCAAATTGATCTAGTTCAACTAGACATGTATCCATTTCCTTTAGATCTGTCAAGAAGAACATATTTTGACAATTTTTGGGATTCAAGTTGTTTCCCCAAAGCATAGATCTTACAACTTACATCCATTCTTTTACTTGAAATGTTCTGCAGATTGAATCCGTTTTCGTTATTGGATGTGTGATGCTCAACCTTAGCCTGAGAGGGAACCATAGGTGCTGACTTAGGTGACATAGCTATCGTCAACTGCTTTTCCAACTTTTCTGGGACAACGAGCTCAACTTTATTAGCCGCAATATTAGCTGCAATTTTAGGATCTTGTAAAGTATTTTGTTCAACTCCAACTTTCTTTGGAAACTTTATGAATGAAAAATCAACCTTATCCTGAGGAAAAATTGAAGGTAGAGAAATTTGCATCATTGCAGTTAATTGACTGATGGATTTTTGTATCTCACTCTAAGTCCTATCCCAATCACGCTGTCTCCTAGACCAATCATTATAAGACTCCATGAATCTAAAATTTAATTAGGTTTCCACAGTTGGCAGAATAGCCTGAGCTCTGAATTAACAATACCCAGAACTCTTAAAGCCCAAATCAACCAAATGGGTATTCAAATCACCAATACCTGAAACTGGAAACCCTAGATTTGAAAACGACAACCAAACCCTAACTTCTGCTAATCTTCTATACTTCGCAAATTTTCAAGCAATATAATTTCAGACAGAATTATTTCCACCAAATCAAACTTGAGAATTTTGTCTTCGATAGAAGACTTCACAAAATTCGCAATGAAACCCTGAATAGGTTGGCAGAAAAAACCAACTCTGATACCACTGTAATGAGCTGCCCTGTTCCGTGTTTGGTGTTTTTGCAATAACTATGGATTAATTTGAACATGCAATAATACCCAAATGAAAGAAGCCAATAACAACAGCATGCAATGATACCCGGATGGATTTAACAACTGAATAATCGATTTTTATGCGGAACCCATAATCAAAATAGCTTATTAATTCATATCAACAAATTAACAACAATGTTTAGAAATTCCGGATGGATAAATGTCTTCGAATATCATTATAAACATACCAATTTGCTATTATCTCCAACTGATGGACTATAAACCTCTGAATCTTTGATTGAATCACATAAGCGTGAATCTTGAGTGAATTCACCAGCCAAGAACTAGGTTTTCGTCTAGCTCCCTTCTCCAATACTGAGGGTTTCCGTCCTTAGAAATTCAATAATCTGCACATTGTCGATCCCTGAAATGGAACCGATCTGTCCTTCGGGGTTCCGTCTGTCGGGTTATCGATTGGGGTATTCGTCCCTTTCGATGAAGAAATATCAACCGTCGGCCTTAATTTCCAAGAGAAGAAATAACATAAACCAGAATGTCTGAAATGAGACCAAGCCACCGAATAAATAGGATCCTCCTTGGCAAACTCTTTTTTGCGCGCTCAATGTGGGATAAACATATTTCTTTCCCTTTAATTATAATATAAAGTTTTAACTTTATAAAATTAATTTAATAATTCACTTAATAAAGCCAAGCTTTGCGCTTTAAAAACTCTGCCTTATGAAACTCCAATTGACCAACTGAAACCCGTTATGGATACCCATTTCGTTGTAGAACAACATCCCCCTGTCCCCTCGACAAGAAACCCTAAAACCCGACACTGCTAAAAATAGCAATTCCAACATCCTAGCTCCGTTTGACCCCGAACGACCACCAAAACCGAGCTCTAAGAATCCAAAAGCTATCTCAAATATTTCCAAAGGGTCTCATCCATATGATATAGCCTACGAGAACCCATGTATAGGCTAGTCTCTATGTGCTCCCACTAGCTGATTAGAAGGGGACATTACACTTTCTCTCTTTCCTCTTCCAAGTGCAGCAGTTGGGCAATTCTGATGCTGATCTCGTCAAACCTTTCCTCCTCGCCATGCAGTGACCGGAGAGTCTGTAGTGTCGGCAACTCAATATGCGCTGGAAGCACTGCTTCCTTCCCGTACACCAGGGAATATGGGGACGTCTTGATGGATTTCTTAATGGAAATTTTGTCCGCCCATAACGCAAAATCTAGTAGTAGGTGCCAGGTCCGCTTGTTGTCTTCCAGCGTCTTTTTCAAGATCCGGAGCAAGTTCTTATTAGTAGACTCCGCAAAACCGTTGCCCTATGGGTAGTAGTTTGATGAATTTTTCAGATAGATACTGTACTTGCTCGTTAATGCGCACATCTTGGCTCCAATGAAATGGGAACCATTATCTGTCACTATAGCATCCGGTATTCCGAAACAGGGTATCAGCTCTTCCAGAAAAGCAATGACGACGTCCTGATTAGACCGCTTTGTGGGAACTGCCTTCGACCATTGGGTGAAGTAGTCTGTAGGCCCAATTATTCCGATGAATTCCAAACCCCATTGCTGAAATGGAGCCTCAACCTGAATCGGGTGCAGATGCAGGGAAGCATTCCTAATTCGGCCAACATATCTTTGACATTTATCGCACCTCTAGCTCACACTGAAGGAATCGGAAAAAATGGTGGGCCAAAAATAGCCCGCCCTTATTATTTTTAAAGCCATTGGCCTTCCGGCAAGATGGCCCCCGAACATTCCAGAATGAAACTCATCCAGGATTTTCTTTTTTTTTGTCCCCCTGACACACCTCAGGAGGACACCGTTGATGTTTTGATGGAACAACCCGTCGGGCAATAATACATACATGCAGGCCTGAAGCTTGAAACGTCTCCTTTGCGAAGAATCATGGCCGTCAGGGCACCGTCCAGTGCTGAAGTACTCTACCAAGTCTTCAGTCCAATCCCTGCTATCTGCTGACTGATTTGCCAGGTTGCTCTGCAACAATGGATCTTCCCATTGGCAAGCTGTTACCTCAGCTGCGGCGCTCTTGGCAAGCTCCAGGCATAGAGCCCGACCACGGACTAACTTGGTGGGGCGGACCTCTATATCATATTCTTGGATCTTGGTGATCCAACCTGCTCTCTTGTTACCAAGCTCACCCTGATTGATGAAGTTTCGGACGTCCGGGTGTACCACGTACACTATCGTCTTGCTCTGCGAGACGAAATGACGAAACTTCTTCAGCACCCTCATTACCGCATGCACTTGACTCTCAATGAAATTGTGCTTTTCCTCATGCGGAAGAATGACTTGACTGAGGAATGCTATGGGCCGCTCGTCCCCGTCATCGTTTTTCTGGGTCAGCACAGCAACATAGCTTTCTGGCTCCCCGACCGCATATAGGATGAAGTCTTTAGAATAATCAGGGTTTACCAGGACGGGAGCTTGGGCGATCCGGTGCTTGATCTCCTTGAATGCCTATCTTCTCTCTTTTGTCCACAGGAACTCCGCATCCTTTTTGAGGAGCTCAGTCATAGGCTTCACTACCTGGGCGAAGTCAGAAATAAACTTTCGGACAAAATTTATCTGCTCGAAGAAGGATTGGAGGCCCTTCTTGTTTGCCGGTAGAGGTAGCTTGAGCAGGGCCTCGGCCCTAGTAGGATCAATAGCTAGACCTTTCTCTGATATGAGATGACCAAGGAGTTTACCTTCTTTGATCGCGAAAATTGATTTTTTTGGGTTTATCGATATTCCAAACTCTCGGCACTTCTCGAAAACCTGCCGCAAATGTAAACCGTGCTCCTCCCTCCTGTGGGAGAAAACAGTCATATCATCTAAGTATATTACAATGACACGGTTAAGCAACTCACCAAAGGCTAAGTCCATTGCTCTCTGGAAGGTTGCTCCGGCATTGGAGAGGTCGAACGGCATGCGTTGATACGCGAAGGTGCCCCACTTGGTGGTGAAAGCAGTCTTATATTGATCCTGATCCTTGACCCAAATTTGGTTATAGCCTGAGAAACCATCCAGAAGGGAAAACCTCTGGGTACCTGCCACTACGTGAAGAATCTGATCAATTTGTGGCAGTGGGTAGTGATCTTTCAGGGAAGCTTGATTGAGATTGCGGAAGTCGACACAGAGGCGAATATCTCCGTTCTTTTTTCGAACAGGGACTAGGTTCGCTACCCAAGATGAATGCTTGATAGGGTAGATTATCTTTGCCTCCAGCATTTTTAGAAGTTCGGCCTTCATTAGTATTTCAATCTTTGGATTCACAGGCCTTTGCTTTTGTCGAGTGGGCTTAACTCCCTCCTGGAGTTCAATCGTATGTTGAATGACGTTCTGTCATACCCCTTTAGGTCGTGGTAGCTCCAGGCGACGATGTCTGGATACTCTCTACAGAGGGTCGTGATTTGCTCAATTTCTTGTAGTGTGCAATCAGTCCCTACCTTGATCATTTTTCCAGACTCCAACTCTAGCTCTTGGTATTCCCTTGCATCCACTTTGATCTTGTGGGGAAGAGCCCTGTCATCCTGGTCAAACAGACTTTCAAGGGTGATCAAACCCTTGGGGAGGTGGTTGTTCTTCAGCTGGATAAGGCCCTCATATTCTTCATCATTGAGAGCTCTATCTTCGATGCTTCCAGCTTCATCTATCAAAAAATTGACGATCTGCTCCTCATTATCAAAGACCTGCCAGTGAATATTTTTATCTGGCACGGAGGGCCGGTAGATAACCCTCACCGTTTTCGGCCTTTGCATCAGATTCTCGGTTGGGGAGCATCTTGCTCCGATGGATGCCAAAACGTCAGCATGTTTATTCTGCTCTCGCGAAATAAATTGAATGTTAAGAGCCGAGAAGGACTCGAGCAAGTCCCATACCTTATTACGGTATTCCTTGAGGTAGTGTTGTTTGGAAACACATTTATTTGAGACTTGATTACAGATCAATTCGGAGTCCCCAAATATCAGTAACTGTTTTATTCCTAGCCTATCCACCTTTCGTAACCCCAAACACAGGGCTTCATACTCGGTGACATTATTGGTACAGCTCCAAGCGAGCCTGTACGAGTATGTTTTTTGAATTCCGGATGGAGAGATGAGGACAACTCCAGCTCCAGCGCCATTCTTGCATCGGGCGCCATCAAAAAAGAGCTTCCATAACTGGTCATCCATCGGGTCAGTGTCACTCGGTACCTTAGCCTTTTCAGGCTTGGTAATAGAGTAACACCCGATGTCTGATTCTATCATAGCATTAAAATCACGCATAGAGAACTCATCCTCTATGCGCAGCTCGTCAAGAGCCTCCTCCATCAACTCCACTTCTTCCGTTTCTTCCACCCCGTCAATGATATTGACTGAGTCCAGGGGTTTCTCCACATCCTGAATCCTTTCAATAAGAAAGGTAGAGGGTTTTTCATTAAAAAATTTTACCCTCTTCCCCTTGAAGGGGACCTCCAGGTGTGAATAGTCAAGAGACAGATAGCCTCCAAGCTTGGCAGTGAACTCCCTTGATAAGCACATGCTAAAATAGGGCTCCAAGTCAACTACCACAACTTCTTGGATTATTGTGATCTACGGCATCTTGTGCAGCACGATCGGGATGTCCTTGATAACCCCCAATGTCCTCACCGGAGTCCCATCCAGTTGGAGCACTCCAGGATTGCTCCTAGTGTACTCCATGCCCATGAATTCGCATACAACTTTGGGCATTACAGTGGTGGCGGCGCCAGAATCAACCATGCAGTTGTGCACTACCCATCCTTCCATCCTGAGGGATAGGTAAAATGGCGGCGACCTGTTCTTATCGGTAGCAGAGGTGGTGAGCATCTGTACCAAGACGGTCTGGGTCGGCCTTCCCTTGCCCTTAACGGACTTGAGGGATTCTTGCAATAGGTCCACTTGACCAGGCAATTGGAGCGCGTCGAAGAGGCTTACCTTAGCCGGAGTTTTTCTTAATTCTTCGACGACATTGTATGCTCCTGCTCCAGACTGGCCTCCCTCTCTAGCGGTCTCATACCGGGTGCGGTACTGTTGTGTTGCCTCCACCCTCTGACGCTTGGTGATCGAGGGGTACCGCAACTTTTCCCTCGCCTGATCTCTTGCTTCCGCTAAGGGCTGAGAGGTCGAAGCTTGCGGCTGAGGGGTGCTCGCTCTTGCCCTTGGGGGCAGATAGTCTCTTAACCGAGCATTGTCTGTAGGTGCCGGTATCTAAACTTGTTCTCTTTCTAGTGGCATGGCCGCCTTTTCTCTTGGTAGCTTAGGATCAACAGGTACCTTGAGTGGTTCCATCTGAACCGGGTCAACCTCAATCGGCTTTTTGCCTGTCCGCATCAGAACGGAGACCTGTTCGATAGGGGGGATCATACAATTTCTGTTAGTTTCCCTAATCATGTTTACCTGTCCGCCAGATGCGTCGTCTACAAGCGTCTGCACATAGTTCAAGTGAACCATGCAAGTTTCTTCACCATGAGGGTCGTTGCAGGTGGAGCACCAGTAGGTCCTGACGGATGAGCTAGCTTCACCGCACTCCGCGATCGCGGAATTTCTATCCTGAGGCCTTCCGGTGGAGGCAGCTTGCTCCCTTGTGATCGGAGGCGGAGGTCTTCTTGGCGGATAGTTTTGATCCCTGAACTGGATTTTCTTCATGATAGCCATGTCATTCGCCATGGTCTTCATGAACCCATACACATCCCGCAACTCCTTGGCCTGATCTGCATTTAGAGATGTCGTGGCTGCGGGCGCGGGTAATGGTAACGACGCCAATGGTGCTGGCAATGCTGGGTACTGAGGTGGAGCCGAAAGTTGAGGAACTGCGGGATTTGGATATTGAGGGGCTGGTACCTGAAATTGAGGAGTGGGTACCACCTGATTTTGTGGGTTAGGAGCCCACGGCTGATTGGGGTACATCTGAGGCGCAGAGGAAGCGGATGCACATGGGTACATATTCTGCGGGAAATCCGGATAAATTGGTGTGGTTGCCTTTGGGGGCAACTTCCCGATAGCTACCAGGTCGGCTTCCGCCTTTTGCGCCTGTTGGTACAATTCCGGAAATGTGTTAATATTAGCATACCGGATATTCATGCTAATATCAGAGTGGAACGCTCTTAGGAAATAGAACGTTGCCTGCTCAGATGTGGGCCGAAGGCCGGGAGTGACTCTCTGCCAGGTTCGAGCGAACCTAACATTAAAGTCAGCTATCTCCTCCTGCGGATGCCTCTGGATAGAGGTGAACTGGTGTAGGAGAGAGAAGGGGTCTGCTTGCTCGTTGAAGCCCCTTATAAGCTGACCGGCCAGGTGGTCCCACGAAGTTATGGTGCCGGCCGGGAGCGATCGGTACCAGTAGAGGAGCTTTCCTCTAAGTGAAAGCACTAGCAACTTTACCATGACATCTTCATTGGTAATTTGGTGGATAGTTGCCAGTCCCGCGACGTCTTGAATGTGCTCATGCGTCGTCTTTCCCGTGCCATCGTAAGTGGGTAAAGCTTTCAGGGCGGCAGGCGGTACAGTGTGCTGAGCTTGTAGGGCAAGAGGTCCGATGTGATTCCAGGCCGAAAATAGCCTGGGCGGATTCGGTTGCGCCATATGGGGTGGCGGATTCGCTTGGAGTGGTGGCTGCAGCGGCTGAGCCGGAACAATAGGAACACCCGGAGCACCCGGATCAACGTTAGGTGGAACCGGAGTATTTTGATGATCCGGAGAGTTTGGTGGAACTGGGGGCAAGCTAGTTGTTGTAATGTCGGGAGTTGGATTCCGTGTAGCAACAATAGCTTCCTGCGAAGAAGTCCCGTCTATCGGGATATTTGGTCTGACCACTCTGGGGTGCTCTCCCATAAGGTCGATGTCAAGTTCCTAGAACTCAACTTCTTTAGTATTTCTAATCTGCCACCTTGTACGCATGAAGGCGTAATATTTTAAGAGGTTCAGAGGTATCTGAGTTCGAATGAGTCGCCAGATGTTCAGATTTGTCAGCAATAAGACGAACATCAACTTCTTAGTGTTGCTCATGCAGTGGAACGTTTGCGTCCCACCGGGCGTGCCAGAAACTGTTGGTCAGAGATCTGCCTTAGGAAAGGGTTTGTCTAGTTATGCGCCCTAGACCCGGCCAACATTGAAAGGCCGAGAGGAAGAAATGCCTCCCGTGCCAATCTCCAGAGATGGGTTGGTTCCCTTGCTATTCTATCTGGGGGGTTGAGATAAGAGAACTGGAAAGAAATGTAAATGACTAAAAGAAATGGGAAATATGGCCACAGGCCGGATAGAACAGGGGTGATGGGCTAACAACACGATAACTTAATTGTACGTCGAATCAAATAGCCATTTAATACAAATGCTAACAAAAATTAAAACTGAACATCTAACATGCATAATCTCCAAGACTACTCCAGAGGTTCACGTTTTATCAAAGCTAAATCCAGATATTAGAATTCAAGCCTACAGACAAACCAGAGAACTTAATAGAAGATAAGCAATAGAAGACATACACACAATCAGAAGTCCAGAGTTAGAGCCAGACACTATTTGCATTTATAGCAGAATCCGAGTTTACAGCAAGCTTCTAGCAAACACCCATCCATTTTACAATAAGAAGGCAGGATTATATAGAGAATTCTGCCGCTTGAACATTAAATGCACACCAATCAAACTATGGCGGTGGCAGCCAAGATAAGGATTACAAGAGAGTACAGTCATGAAATAGTTATTAGGCATGGCCGAGACTGATGACTCCTTGAAAATGCAGTTGAGCTCCTTTAATGCTCTGACAGGCTTGGCTTGTTGGCGCTGCCTCCTCACTCGCAGGGACCGCTTCCGTGGAAGATAGACTTGAAATCCCGGAACGTCTAGTCTGGAAGCTTCTCGGAACGACTGCACTTGGGTGGATAAGGATGCACCTTAAATTTGCTGATGTGGAGCGCAGATGCCTTACGCAACAGGAGAGGCGCGCAACAGTTCGGCATTGGGAGAGACCGGCACAAGGGTTGAAAAGTCAACAAGCGGGGCACAGCGAGAGGGTGTGCAACAGCCTTGTGCGAGAGAAAAGGTGCGCAACACCTGGGCGCACTTCATCCTGTGCGCCAGAGTTGGGCGCACTTCAACATGTGCGCCAGAGCTGGGCGCACTTCAACATTCCTCATATGCCGAAGTGGAGCGTTGCGCTCTTCCTTGGTCCTTGGGGCTGAAACGCATCAGGGTACTTGGCACAAAACATCATCGCCGTCGGAAGGGGGGATTTTCCTGCATGGTCAGTAGACAGAAGCAACTGCACATTGTTTTAGGTTCCGTAGCAAGGGTTTGGCAGAAAACTTAGGAGAGATAAAAACATATTGGAAAAGAGAACAAAGCTTCTGAGGAGCAGAAATTACTGGAAAACTTAATGTACACCATGTTGCAGAAGTGACATGTCAAAACCCTAAAACTGCTGGGGCAGTTGAGATTTGACCCCTGTCAGATGACAGAGTATCCATGGAATGCGGCTCACTTGTGTGAGCAGTTATGAGGTATGTCTTCGGACAGGTTTTACCGCTGGGAATGCTTGTCTCATTAATGCGGTTGGTGGAACTCACCTCCAGAGGCTTTCCGGTCCTGACAGCGCCGTCTTGATGGGATGGGCAGGAGACCCGCACTCGTGTGCCATGGAGGCGCATTAAATTCTCACCTACCTTCTCTTTCTCGAGAAGCGCGCCCTCCGGATGTAGCCTTGGCGCTTAAAAAATGCTCTGGAGAAGCTTCGCTGGGAATCGGGCCCGAAGTGCAATCCTTTGCTTTCGGCATCGTCTGGCAGGGAGGGTTCGCTCGGATTGGGCCCGTAACGCAGCTTCGCCGAAGTTGATGCCCGAAATGGAGCTTTGCTGGAGCCGGGGGGATTTTCGCACCAGAAATATGCGAAGGAGGATTTTCGCACCAGAAATCCGCGAGACAGAGCTTCGTGCCAAAAATCCGCGAAACAGAGCTTGACCTGGTTGACTTTTGCCTTAGTTTTTTTTCTCGCCCGAGATGCCTCTTCGCTGGTGATGGGAGCTTCGCTGGAGATGGCACCCGAAGCGGAGGTTCGCTGGATTCCTGGGCGAAAACGAGTGTGATTCTGCCTTAGAATTTTTCCTGCGCCTGGAGTGGGCCTTCGCCGGAATTGAGTCTGAAGAGGACTTTCGCTTATATGGAGGCTCGAAATGCAGCTTCGCCAGAGTTGATGCTCGAAATGGAGCTTTACTAGAGGCGGGAGGATTTTCGCGCCAGAAATCCGCGAAGGAGGATTTTCGCTCCAGAAATCCACGAAGCGGATTTTCGCTCCAGAAATCCCCCAAAGCGGATTTTCGCTCCAGAAATCCCCAAAGCGGATTTTCGCTCTAGAAATCCTCGAAACAGATCTTCGCTCTAGAAATTCCCGAAGCGGATTTTCGCTCCAGAAATCCCTCGAAGCGGATTTTTGCTCCAGAAATCCCCGAAGCGAAGGTTCGCTCACATAGGGGCCCGAAATGCAGCTTCGCTAGCAGTTTGGGTGAAGCAGTTTTGACCTTTGCCTTTAGACTTTTTTTCCTGCCCAAACCGCACTTCGCTCCTGGCAAGGTCCGAAGCTCAGCTTCGCTAGAGAGAGGGTGCGAAACGCAGCTTCGGCTGGCTGAGAAGCGAAGACAAGCTCGACCTCGTGCGTTAGATACTTTTTTAAGCCCGAAGTGTCTCTTCACTGCTTATGGGAGCTTCGTTGGAGATAGCGCCCGAAACTGGGCTTCTCTGAATTCTTGGGCGAAGATGAGCTTGTCCTCCTTGACCCCTTTGCCTTAGCCAATTCTCACCCGAAAATGCTTCTTTGCTGGAGACGGGGGTTCGTTGGAGTCGGCGCCTGAAATGCAGCTTCGCTGGAGTTATGAGCGAAGATGAGCTTATCTTGCCTTAGTCTTTTTTTCGCCCGAAGTGCATCTTCGCTGTTGATGGGGGATTTTCGCACCAGAAATCCTTGAAGCGGATTTTCGCTCCAGAAATCCCTCGAAGCGGATTTTCGCTCCAGAAATCCCCCGAAGCTGAGGTTCGCGGGATTCCTGGGCGAAGTTGAGGCTGACCTTGCCTTAGAAACTTTTTCCTTGCTCAAACTGTACTTCGCTCCTCGCAAGGCCCGAAGCTAAGCTTCGCTACCTTCTAGGGCGAAGTTGAGATTTGTTGGGTTCCTGGGCGAAGTTGAGCCCTGTCTGTGCCTTAGCCGATTTTTCAAGCCCGAAGTGGGCTTTCGCTGGTTTTGCTTCCCGGGGCCATAACTTTTGATCCGCTGACCCGATCGCCTATTATAATATATCGCCGGAAAGCTTAAGAGAAGATCTACAACAATGAAACATCTAAAGATCATTTCATCCAATTTATCCTCCTCTTTTAGGGCGTGCAAAAATTCCAACACCTCTGCATGTGTTTCGCTGATTTAAAGCTTGCAGATGATTTCGTTGGCGAAGAGCGCTTCACACTTAAGCAAAAATTTGTCAAAAAATTTAATGTGGCAAAAATGCCAACAGTCTCGTGCACAAGGGGAGTCAAGCCAAATAGTTGAGAAAGTCAGAATCAGATCGGAATTGGTATGAAAAAGAATCGGGAATTGGCAAAAAAATTGGGAAAACTTAGCAAAAAACCGAAGAAAATTCTTTTTTTTATTCAAAAAAGTTTTTATCATGCATATCACAATTAAAAATCAGCCATTCTGTGAATTGGGAGAAATCGGCTTGAATCAAGATTTTTTACAGATTTTCTCAACTTTGAGCCAAACTAATGAGGAACGCAAGGATGTGGAAGATGATATGGGATTGAGAAGGCTATTTGCAGAAGAACAAGAAGTGCAACCACTAATAGAGCAGCAAAAATTAGTACCTCACCCGAATGAATGACAATGAGTAAGGGTGCATGTAGGATTTCTTGATAGAACTGAAGAACATGAGCAATATATGCTGATCTCCAAAAATAGAAGAAGAATTGGGAATGAGGATTTGGCAGAAGCAAGTCCATTGGCTCAAATTGGGTTCTTACAATAAATAATGTGAGAAGAAACACAAAGGTTGGAAAAAGAATATGAAACTTTCACATATACAATGCAAGAATGAGGGCACAAATTATCTAGGAGTTGGATGATACAATGCAAAGGCTGAACGAACGAGAAGTTAGAAGGCGACAAGAGCAAGAAAATGAACTTGAACAACAAAGAATAGCTGAAGAAAGATCAAGGAAAGAGGAAAGGCGACAAGAGGAACCCGAGGATCTTGCGCGATATTGACTAAGCAGGGAAGAAGTTGTCGAGATATTGTGGAGAGATGTGATGGAAGCACCAACATCTCCGGAAGATGAAGGAAGGAATTGGGTGACGGACACAAGTAGTGATAGCCTTCCTCCAATTAATATTGAAAGAGATAGTTCAAGTTCTGATTTTGACCTCTTGAGAAGATATATAAACCACAAATCCATCTTGAGGTGCAGAGGTATCTAGATGCAAATAGTTAACTTAGAAGAAAAATGGATGAAGCTAGAAGACAAAGGAGACGCTTGGAGGAAGCATCTGTAAGGATTCAGGAAGAGAAAGAATCCGATGTATTGCAAGAATAGGATAGAGGTAACTTAGGCAACGTGGGAAGACAATCAAGTCTTCTCGGTGGTCTAAGGCTGCCTAGCCAAGGGAGGAGTTTGGTTGGTCTCCCTCCCGGTGGCTCGAGGGGAAGAAATTTCCCTCTTGCTACCCTTAGGCTGTAGGATCGATGTGATGGGTCCCAAGGACGATTCGTTGATCCCATACAAAACAATCAACTAATACGTGACCATTAGGACCACTTCGAGGGCCATGACAGAACCGAAGACGTCATGAACGACCGAGGCGTGAATGGTCTCCACTTCCACAGGAATATGAACTATTACATTTTGCATATGGATTAGTATTTAGTATAGATGTCTTCTCTTCTTCCTCTTTGCTGAGACGCAACATTAGGATTCTATAGTCAAAATCAAGAAATCTGAGTAGGAACCAGTTCTTCAAGACATACTACATCTTTAAGCATTGCAGCCTTGTTGTGAATATTATGTATTCACCTTAAGTTTATGGGAAGTTGGAATGTTGTAAGTACCTTTTTGATATCATACACACACACACACACACATATATATATATATATATATATATATATACTTCGATCACATAAATGCAAATGTTAATCACAGTGCACAAATCTATTTTGTGTTTCTAACATTTGGTATTAGAGCAGGCTGATATCTAAACAAAGCTTCCATTTGTAAAGGTGATCCAGTTGCTGAGGAGCAGGAGACACCTCTCGGAGTTCATGAAAGCATGTTGTTGACGTTTGGAGAATTTTTTTTTTTCTTTTAGGAGAGATTAGTTTCTGGGGGGTTCTTGGAGCTTGTCCCTCTTGGGCTGCTCCCTCCCCCCTCCTTCTCTCTCTCCGTTCTTCTTGGCGTGTACTCCTCTCTTCTGGACTGTAGCCCTCCCCCCATCTGCTCTCCCTTTTCTTTTCCCTTTCTCTTTGGCCTAGTTGTTGGGTTTTGTCTTGTATTTATCTTAGTTATTTTCTTTGTTGGGTTTTTTAGCCTGCTAGCTGGCAGTCATTATTGTCCTTCTTATAGTCCATTGGGTCTTATTTTGGCTCCCGTGGACATTAATAATATTTCATTTCATTCATTCCTATTTGTGTTTGCAGGTGTCGCAGATATTTATTTCATCCAAGAGGAGTTGCTGAGTCGTCTAAGAAAAATTCAGTTTGTGCCAAAAGAGTTGCCATCATGAAATTGAATGCTATCGTCTAAAAAAAATATAGAAAACTGTTGCTGTCTGGTGCAAGAAATGTGGGGTCTAAAGAAAAGAATGAGTTGTCTGGAGCATTGTAGTGGAGTTTGAACGTGTTGGCAATAATATTCCGTTTGAAGTTGTCGCTTGGGAGAGTTGTTCGGTGCTGCTGTCCAAAAAAGAGCTTCCATCTAGAAAAAAGATGTGGAATTGCTGTCTAGAGTTGCTATTGTCTAAAGTTGTCGTTTGGAGCTACTGCCGTCAAGAATTATTGTTGTTAGTGGCTTTTGAAGTGAAGTTGGACTCTATCTTCTGTTGACGTGGTTGTCTAGCGACAAGGTCGTCTGAAGATACATGGGGGCTGTCTATTGTGTGGTTGTTGTCTAATCAATGCATGGGTTGCTGAAAGCTAACTTCCAGTGAAGTGTTGCCAGCTGAAAGCTTGTGCCATGAATTTAAAAAAAATAATAATTAAAAAAAAAAATGCATGTTACTTGTAGTTTATTGGGAGGAAAGTGTTGATTTGTTGCATGCAAAGAACGAACAGTCAAGAAATAGAAAGAAGGCATTGATATATTTAAATAATAAATAAATAAAAATAATCCCACACTGTGGGAAGGCTGTTTGAAGCCTTTAAAAAATATTTTTATTTTTATTGTTATTGAAAGCAGGTGACAAGGATGGTGGCATTTTTTAATACCCTAGAACATTGACGAAATATTCCAAGACTATTACTTGAAGATTCAAGTTGGAGGGAAAAGAATTCAAAGCCCCGCACTTGATTTTTTGCTTGGCGACACCTTGCTGTTTTATCGCAGTTAGAGGCATTGAACATTGCATGAGTATAGGCTTATATATATTCGTTGGAAAGATCTTTTTGAGCTCGTTCTAGTGGAAGAATTTGTTTGCAGTTTTGTGAAAATTTGGCATTGTTGTTAATACCCCAAAGATGCTGTTGCACAATTCACATTTTTAGAAAGGTGACAACTATTCCATGTGGAAGACAATGTCGAAGATTCACCTAGAGTTCAAAGACTTATAGGGAGTGGTAGTTGGTGCTGCGCAAAGACATGCAGTAGACCCAGATGAATAAAGAAAGTTTGATAAAGCTGATCGGAAAGCCAAAGTGATCATCATGTTTGGCATATCTGATGAGATCCAGTCGTACATTTGTACATCTGTAACTGTGAAGGATGCATGGGACAAACTCAGTACAATGTTCGAGTCCAAGAACCAGAATCAAATTCTACACCTACAAAGCTAATTGCATTGCTTGAATATGAAGAGCGATGAGAACCTAGAAGGATTTTTGCAATGAATTGTTGAGTTGCGAGCTTCGCTTCAAGCATTAGGTGAAATCATCATTGATAAGGTGCCTGTTCCAATAGTTCTACGTGCATTGCCACCAACTCGGTAACAACTCTGCATGTGACAATTCAGAGTCCCACTTTTGAAACTTTTTGTGACTTTACTTCAACAGGAGGAAGCAATTTAAGAGACGAAGATTGAATATGAACGTGCTTTGCTTATGCATCAAAAAGGCAAAAAGCCGATGCATTTGAAGAAAGGTGGCCGAACCCCCAACAAGCACCAGAACCAGCAAAAGGGCAAAGGGCAAAAAGAGCATTGATGACATCAAGGACAAAGAATTGTCACGTGTATGATTTGTGGGAAACTAGGATACATCCTTCAAGAGTGTTGGTACAACACATTCTCACAAGGATCATCCAAGAATCAACCAAATAATTCATTAGGAGGCAAGCAGAAGAATTTTCATTGGCAAAGGAGGAATGCACCTCAATGCCAACATGACAATGTAGTTGAGGACGTTGATTCTGATGCAGAAGGATAAGACTATGTTTGTTTAGTTCAATCTCTTGATGTTGTTTCAAAATCAAGCCTAGTTTGGTATGTTGATTTAGGAGCTACCAGACACATGACAAGCTAGAAGGAATGGTTTGTGAGCCTTGACTACTCATCCTAAATGTGGGAAGTAACACTTGTCGACAATTCAACATACACCATTGCTGGAATCGACGATGTTCGATTGCATCTTAGAGAGCATACATGTCGTCTGACTCAAGTTATTTATGTGTAAGGCCTCATGAAGAACATGATTTTTGTGAATCAATTGCTTGATTACAATTTGGGTTGAAGTTTTCAAAACAGGTGCAAAGAAAGTGTCTCATTTGAGAAAAATCTAGAGATTTGACATGTAATGACTCCAATATAGCCATGTCATCTATTTTTATTTTTATTAGCTTGTGCCCTAGGTTTAGATAGTCGGCCCTTGAACATTAGGGTTACGGTTAATATTGATTAATCTATAATTAGGAAGAGTTATCTGGTAGTTGGAATCATCTTTCATCGTTGAATTTGAGTTGCGTTTATTGCACATATGAGGCTTCGCCCTCTCCAAGTGGCTATCAAACTTCACCGTCTCCAAGTGGCTATCAGACTTTGCCCTCTCTAAGTTCCTAAGGATTTGCATTGATTTGAATTTGGAATTTGATTATTGCATATTTAATTTTCTAGCAATTGGATTTGAATTACTATCATCATTTGGGTAATGTTATTTACGCACTATTGGATTGCTATTGCTATTGCTATAATTTTTGAAGATCCGTAACAAGTGGTATTAGAGCATCGATATCAACTCCTTGTGAGGTGCAAATTTGTAACAAAAGGGCTTGCAAACCACTCTAAAACCTCTAACGAACAATATTGTTGCTTGTTTCTTGGCAATTTTTTCATAATATTTTTGGTCCATATTTTTGTGTAATTATCTTCTAGAATATTGAGTTCACTATTGTTACATCCTTTTCCCAAACCCAATTAAAAGAGTATGTTGTCGGACCCTTGTGAGATATCTATACCATTGTGATTGTCTCTTCGAGACGGTCAAAACAAGGGGTATCTCCAACAACACTTTTTCAAAAGGTGAGTGTCTCGAGACCCTTACGGGAGACCTATCTCCTTGTGATCGTCTCTTCAAGTTGATAAAAATAAAATATATTTTCACAACACTTTATTTTAGTAACATTCCAAGTATTTTTTTAGTTTTCCAGTTACCTCTAGTGTATGAATGAACCTTCTTCCACTATTAGTTGGGCACGAGTCAACGGTTGATTACAACGTACTATTCATCCAGAGGATGTGTATGAGCAAAAAGAAGCACAAACCTAAAAATCTTGGTAAGCATCACAACACTTCCCTAAATATCAATAGTTTTAACTGTTGTCTTTCTTCTTTTAATGCCATGGCTTAGCCCTCACCCAACACCTCATGTTCTTGCTCTCTTCCTCCCAATAACCCTCCCTTGGTCACTCCTCTCGCTACCCCTCCAATTGGTAATGCTCTTCCCAGTACTATTGACCTTGATCTGCATGCATATCTTTTGAAACAAGAAGAGACGATTACTTCCATTGCCAACTCCTTGGTTAACATTGAAAGAGTCCTACAAATATCTGCTAACACGCCTCCTTTTCTCCAAGGGTCACAACAAACTATCGGGCAACAACCTCTAATCATTCATCAGGCACCAAATACTAATGTTCTTCCACAACTGCCACCTAGTCATAATCCTCCAGTTATGGGTGCTTACAACCTAGGCTTTGCTTCTGATTTGGATTCCATAGCAAGAGGTATCTGTTGCCACATTTTGCACGGGGTGCAATGTTTTCAATTTTTGTAAGAGAGCTGCTCTTCCCTTTCCCTCTTCCTCTCTTTCCTCTTCTTCTTCTCCCCCTTTCTCTCTTTTCCCTACATTCTCATTCTTCCCTCTTTCTCTTGAGCCCCTCAGTCAAATCTCAAAAATGACAACAGTTGCCCTGAAAAATGGCTAAGTGTCAGGGCGCAATCCGACTTCGCAGTGAAGTCGGAGTGCGCCCTCCAGTTGGAGCGCAGCAGGAGTGCAAAGTGCGCAGTGCGACAGAATCAACCAGAAGAACAAGTGTTCTGGGCGAAACCCGACTTCGCAGCGAAGTCGGAGTGCGCCCTGGGCGCACTTGGTAGCAGGCTGGCAGGAAAAATGACTAAGTGCTGGGGTGCAACCCGACTTCGCAGCGAAGTCGGAGTGCGCCCCCTTTCCAGGGCGAAGTCCGTACGACGGTAGAAATCAGCTTTCACCTGTGCGCAACCCGACTTCGCAGCGAAGTCGGAGTGCGCCCTTCGATAGGTGCACAGTAGGGGAATAAACTCAGAAAAGTACCCAAGGCATGAAGGCCTTCCCGACTGCGCTGTTTTCTACCTGCGCAACCCGACAGCGCTCTGATCTTGGGCGAAGTTGGATAAACCGCCTTCCAAGGCAAGCACGTGTCAAGCGACATCATCCGACAAGTGTCCAGCTTTGGGATCTGAGCCAAGACGTGCCGAGCAAAAGGACAAGCATGGGCTGCACTACTTATGCCAGCTGCCTCATTTAAGGTTGATGTGAGTTTCCACCTGCCTCAGCTACCCGCATTCCTGTCAATGTGAAGTTCTACTTAGCGCGCTGCCACGTAGCTGTTCAACCTTCAGGGAGACCATGCCGAGAGTACAGTCTTGCCCGACAAAGGTCGACATCGGAGCTTCCGCGGCTGCTTTTGTCAGCTAATGTTTGACTGGGACTTTGTGCCCATAAATGTAATCGGGGGGTTCTCAGGCTATAAATAGCCACCACGTTTTCATTGTAAGGTGGTGGAAGGGGAATGTCTGTTAGGGAACCATTGTAGCTGTGCTTCTGCCTTCTAATATAACACATACACTTGGTGTTGTCCTATTGTTTTTATTTTGTATGCTACCTCTCTTTGACATTTCTGCCTCATGTTTTCCTGTGTCATGGCTTGTTGTTGTACTGAACTCTGGACTCCGGCATTTGGTGATCAGGTATTCCTGGGATGCATAAATTAAAGGATACATAGGGTAAACGTTAGTGGCGGTTTCTAGGTTATGTTTTGTGTTATAGTGTTGTTAGTAGTGGTGATTGATGCGTTGCCGTACTGTTAGTTCCTTGGAGGGAATGTCTGTTAGGGAACCATTGTAGCTGTGCTTCTGGCTCTTAATACAAAACATATACCTGACTCTGTTCTACTGGTTAGTGACAGCATCCATAGTGGTGTGTTATGGTTATATTGGTGTTAGTAGTGGTGATTGATGCGTTGCCGTACTGTTAGTTCCCCCCACCCAACTCCAATCTAATTTGGAATCCCTTTCTGCATTTTTATCTCTTTCCCTGGACTCTTATCTTGAACCTCAAAACCCCACAGGAAGCCGGCCTTCTCCGGAGATTGGCACGGAAGGCATTCCTTCCTTCCGGCCTTTCAATCTGGTGGGCGAATCTGGGCGCGTTAACACAAAATCCTTTCCTCATGGCAGATTCGTAACCAACAGTTTCTCTGGCACGCCCGATGGGACATAGAGTCCCACATTTGAAAAATCTCAAGCTCGTCTTCACTCGGGCTGACAGTTCGTTCCGAACACTTGGTGGGACAAGGAAGTTTCCCACCCCCAAACAGAATCGAAGCATTGGTGCTCGCTTCATTGCTGTTCAAAATCAGAGCACCTGGCGACTCTGCACGAGCATATTCTCTGAGTCCAAAAGACCGGTCCCGAGACCTTCATGCAAACGAGAAGTTGGCGAGCGAGGAATCCGGCAAATCCGCCTGCCCTGTACGAACTAGACATCAACGCTCGAGGCGAAATTGTCAGGCTGGCTGATCAACAAGCTCGTGTCGACGAAGCCGAGGTTGAAATCCAAGAAGAAGCCGAAGCCGAGGTCGAAGGAGCTAAGAACGAAATAGAAGAGGCCGAGGAAGAAGAGGAATCTACATCCTCGGAAGGTACCGACACTGAGTATACAACCGACGGAGGAGAAGAAGAAGAAATGGCTGCCCAGCAGCAGAATGATGATGATCTCTTCCCGGCGGTGGACTCTACGGGGCCCTTGGCCCTGGTCGGACAGCAAGCTGTGCCCCCTGCTGCCTTAAAGTCCATCCTGACGTATGACGGCTACGGAAATACGGCGTACGAACACATCTAGGACATCCTTGCCCTGGCTGCATTGCACTCCATTACCGACAAAAGTGTGAAGACCCGTCTGCTGGCCCTTTCCCTAAGGGGAAAGCTTCTCTACTGGTGGAGATCGCTGCCAGAGGGATCTATCACAGGGTGGCCCCAGCTCGCCAGAAGGCTTGTGAAAGGATGCAACGAGTCTGCTGACCCCACTTCTTTGCTGCATCAGTTCCAAAGTATTCAGAGACACCCCCAAGAGGAGGTGTCTGACTTTAACATCAGGTTTACAAGATCCTGAAAACGGGTACCTCGTGAAATTCGGCCTTCAGCTGGCATGGCTGCTCACTACTAATTGAGATCCTTCAACTCAGACATATGCCTGCTGCTGAAGATTGCCAGGATAGACTCGTTTCCTGCTCCGTACGATGCTGCCTGACAAGCTGAAGCGGATATCATTTCCATCGGCGGACTCCCGTCCAGGGTGCAGGAACCCATTCATCCCGACTTCCCCAGATCTCAGTATCCGTCAGCTTCTGGTGGTGCGCCATCCACATCAGGGCAGCAACCCCAGCAGCAATGGAATCCGGCGCCGGTCGTAACTCCTTACGGCCCGCCGCAAATGCATTATCCTCACCCGCCGCCTCCTCCGCATTTTCCAGCACTCCCTGCTCCCCCGCAGTACACACCTTATTCCAATCCTCCTCCATTAGCCGCATTACCTCCACCGGCACAATTGCCGCCTCCTGACAATAACATTCAGAACACAATCCTCCAGGCGGTACGGGCTTTGGCCTCAGGTTATCATGCCATGTCCAATGACATGACCGCTTTGAAGAAGCAGGCCCAGATGGACCTCGCTCCTAGGAGGCCATATCCACCCCCGGCGCTAACAAAAGACAGGCCTCCAGAACAACAACTGCAGAGGCGTCCACCTCCGAGAAATGCTGCTATCGAAGACCAACCTGGTCCTTCCGACCAGATCAACTGGTGCACTGTGTAATGACCCACATTCGGAGGAAGACTGCACACTGCACCAGCACTACATCCAGACTTTGGCCGGCAGCGCCATAGAGGACGATGAACTCTACATGATCCTGGACGGCGAAGCCAACTTTGCCCTCCCAGAGGAAAATCTAGTGCCGCTCGCCAAGGAAGAAAAGAAAACTGTAGATGCTGCCAAGCCCTTGCAGGTGTATGCCAGAAGAGAAAAGGCGCAGCCCGGTGGGCTGCCACCATACAAGCGGCTGTGGCCCTACACAGCCCAGGAGAAGGCATCCAAAGACAAAGATCCAACCAAGCCTCCTCCGGTAAAGGCAGCCCCTATTCCAGCCAAGCCTCTTATAGCAAAAGCTCCAGTTCCGGCTAAAGCTCCAGAACCTCAGCCTCCAGCTTAAACCAAAGAACAAGCTCAGGAGAAGCTGAAGTACTCGTCTTTGACCAAGAGACAAAGAGTTGAGGCCACCCAGCAGTACCGGACAAAGTATGAGCCAGCAAAAGAAGCAGAAAGAGCTAATACCTTGGGCTACAGCATAGTAGACGAGTTGAAAAGAACACCCGCTAGAATCAGCATGTACGATGCTCTTCTGCTCCCAGGCCAGGTGGATCTGCTGCAGGAATCTCTGAAAAACATGAAGAACGGCAAGCAGATACAGCCCGCTGTCCTGGTTCAACCTCTGACAGTCTCAGCCACTGGAAAGAACAGACCGCCTCCCTTCTATCTGTCTTTACGGATGCAAGGGCACATAGTACACAACTGCATGGTGGACTCTGGCGCTTCCACGACTGTTATGCCGAAAGCCGTCTGTGACGAGATCGGGATGGAGTACACAAGGAGCAGCCAAGGCGTGCTGCAACTAGACGGCACTCCTGTCAAGACAGTTGGTGTCATAAAGGACATCCCTATTCGGCTGCATAAGGCTCTCGACATCGTGGTCATTCAAGAAGTCGTGGTTGTTGACTTGGCTCCCTACTTCGGCATGTGTCTCTCCCGGGAGTTCACTGCGAAGGCGGGCGGGTACTGTCTCTAGACTACTCACACATGGAAGTGCCCTTCAAAGGAAGGAGACTGAAAATCTTCAATGAGAAGCCTTCCACCTTCCTAACAGAGAAGATACCCGGAGAAGAGTTGGACTGCATGGTCCAGCTGACGGAGGAAGAACTGGTGATGGTAGAGCTGACGAAGCAAGCCCTCGAAGTGCTACAGCTCGAAGATGAGTTCTCTTTGCGGGATTTCAATGTCGTAATTGAGACAGAGCAGGGCTGTTACACCATTGTACAGCCCGAGAGGCTTGACAAGTCAGCTGAAAAGGAAGTGGGACCTGTTGTCACATTTTTCACGGGGTGCAATGTCTTCAGTGTTGTAACTGTGCTGCTCTTCTTTTTCTCTCTTCCCCTATTTTCCTTCCTTCTCCTCTCCCTTTCCTTTTCTTTCCCGCATTCTCTTTCTTTCCCCCCTTTCTTGGAGTCCCCAGTTGATTTTTCAACTTTCCAACAAGTTACCTGAAAAATGGCTAAGTGTTGGTGCGAAGTTCGCACTTCGCCCAGTCTGGGTGCGAAGTTCGCACTTCGCCCAGTTTTGGTGCGAAGTCTGACTTCGCCCCACTTTCTGGGCGCACCTTGCAACTGGCAGATTGACAGGCTGGCAGGCTGACAGAAGATGATAAAAGGCCGGAGCAGAGTCCGTATGGCGGCAGACACCAGTTTCCACCTGTGCGCAGCCCGACTTCGCAGTGAAGTCGGAGTGCGCCCTTGACAGGTGCGCAGTAGGGGAACAAACCCAGAATTTGACCAAGGCATGAAGGCCTTCCCGACTGCACTGTTTCCGCCCGCGCAACCCGAGACGCTCTGATCCCAAGCAAAGTTGGACGGATTGCCTTCCAAGGCAGACACGTGTCACAGCATCATCCATCATCTGACAAGTGTCCAGCTTCGGGATTAGAGCCAAAACGTGCCGAGCAAAAGGACAAGCATGGGCTGCACTGCCTATGCCATTAGCCTCATTCAAAGCTGATCTGAGGTTTCACCTGCTCCAGCCACCCGCATCACTGCAGAAGGAGATTCTTCCCAACACACTGCCATGTAGCTGTCCAACTTCTAGGAAGACCATGCTGCGGGTACAGTCCGGTCCGACAAAAGGTCAGCATTTGCAGCTCTTTCGCCGCTTTTGTCAGCTTATGTTTGACTGGGACTTTGTACCCATTAATGTAACGGGAGGGACTCGGGCTATAAAAGCCCACCGTGAATTCATTGTAAAGGGTGGAAGGGGAATGTCTGTTAGGGAACCACTGTGCCCATTGTAACCGTGCTTCTGCTTATAAATATAATCTGTATGCTTGGTTCTGTTCACTGTCTTCGTTTTTTATGCTGCCTTTCTTTATATTCATGCCTTAGGCTAACCTGTGTCATGGCTCGTTGATTCATTTCAGCATTTGATGATCAGGTGCCTCTAGCATTGCTTGTTTAAAGCACCCCCTGTACTTCATGAATTAAAAGGATACATAGAATAGTTGTAGTAGCAGTTCCATCAGTTGTGTGTTTTGTTGCTGGTCCGTATCTGGTGATTGGTGCACTGTCGTACTGTTAGTTCCTTGTAGGGAATGTCTGTTAGGGGGCCATTGAAGTTGTGCGGTTAAATTCTCTACATAAACACATATACCTGGCTCTGATATCTCTATGATTGCTTTCTACCCATGTCAGTGTCCATAGGTGGTGATTGACGTGTTGTCGTACTGTTAGTTCCTTGTAGGGAATGTCTGTTAGGGAGCCGTTGTAGCCGTGCGTACACTGCTTGGGTATCGGAAGTATACGTTAGATTTTGCAGTTCTTTGTCATGCTTTGTGTTTATATGCAGTAAGTAGCGGTGATTGGTGTGTTCACGTACTGTTAGTTCCCCCCACCAACCTTTGAATATATTTGTAAATCTCTTTTCGTACATTTATTTCTTTCCGTACTCTTAGTTTAAATCGGAAAACCCCCAAAAGGAGCCGGCCTTCTCCGGAGATTGGCTCGGAAGGCATCTCTTCCTTCCGGCCTTTCATGCTCGGTGGGCGAATTCGGGTGCATTAACCCAAATCCTTTCCTCATGGCGGATTCGTAACCAACGGTTTCTACGCACGCCCGGTGGGACCCTCGGTCCCACATTTGAAGAGAGATTTTCCGATCGGTCTCCACCGGCGCCGACGGCTTCTGAGCTCTCGGTGAGACAAGGAAGTTTCTCACCCCCGACGGAATTGAAGCACCGGTGTTCGCTTCATTGCTCGTTCCAAATCCGAACACCGGCGACTCTGCACGAACAAATCCTCTGAGTCTAGAAGACCGGTCCCAGCACCTTCATGCACACGAGAAGGTGGCAAGCAAGGGATCCGAGAAGCTCGCATGAGTTCTACGAACTGGATATCAACGCTCGAGGCGAGATCCCCAGGCTGGCTGATCCGCGAGCTCGTTTCGACGAAGCCGAGGCTGAGATCCAAGAAGAGGCCGAAGCTGAAGTCGGAGGAGCCGAGTACGAAATAGAAGAGGCCGAGGAACAAGAAGATCCTGCATCCTCGGAAAGTACCGACACTGAGTACACAACCGACGGCGGAGAAGAAGAAGAAGAAGAAGAAATGGTTGCTCAACAGCCGAATGATGATGATCTCTTTCCGGATGTGGACTCTACGGGGCCCTTGGCCCTGGTCGGACAGCAAGCTGTGCCCCCTGCTGCTTTGAAGTCTATTCCCACATACGACGGCTACGGTAAGACGGCGTACGAACACATCCAGGACATCCTTGCCCTGGCCGCATTGCATACTATCACCGATGAAAGTGTGAAGACCCGTCTGCTGGCCCTTTCCCTGAGGGGAAAGCTTCTCTATCGGTGGAGATCGCCGCGGAGGGGATCCATCACAGGGTGGCCCCAGCTTGCCAGAAGGCTCGTAAAAGGATGCAACGAGTCTGCTGACCCTACTTCTCTACTGCATCAGTTCCAAGCTATCCAGAGACATCCTCAAGAGGAGGTGTCTGATTTTAACATTCGGTTCGCGAGATCCTGGAAACGGGTACCTCGCGAACTTCGGCCTTCGACCGGCATGGCTCGCTCACTACTATCCGAGATCCTTCAACTCGGACATATGCTCGTCGCCGAAGATCGCCGAATTGACGAGTTCCCTGCGTTGTACGAAGCTGCCCAGCAAGCTGAAGCTGACATTATCTCCATCGACAGGCTTCCGTCCAGAGTGCAGGAGCCCATCCATCCCGACTTCCCCAGATATCAGTATCCTTCTGCTTCGGCGGTTCGCCGTCCACATCAGGACAAGCAACCCCAGCAGCAGTGGAATCCGGCGCCGGTCGTAACTCCTTACGGCCCGCCTCAGATGCATTACCCTCACCCGCCGCCTCCTGCTCCGCATTTTCCAGCACCTCCCGCTCGTCCACAGTATGCATCTTATTCTAACCCTCCTCCATTGGCCGCATTGCCTCCACCGGCACAGTTGCCGCCTCCCGACAGTAGCATCCAGACCACGATTCTACAAGAAGTGCGGGCTTTGGCCTCCGGATACCATGCCATGTCCAATGACATGACCGCTATGAAGAAGCAGGCCCAGATGGACCTCGCTCCTAGGAGACCATATGCGCCCCCGGCGCTAACAAAAGACAAAGCGCCAGAAAACCAGCTGTAGAGGCGTCCGCCTCCGAGAAATGCGCTATAGAAGATGATGAGCTGTACATGATCTTGGACGGCGAGGCCAACTTTGCCCTCCCCGAAGAGAATCTAGCGTCACCTGCCAAGGAAGAAACGAAGGCCGCAGATGCGGCCAAGCCTTTGCAAGTCTACGCAAGAAGAGAAAAACCGCAGCCCGGCGGGCTGCCACCATACAAGCGGCTGTGGCCCTACACAGCCCAGGAGAAGGCGTCCAAAGATAAAGCTCCAGTCAAGCCTTCTCCGGCAAAGGCTGCCGCTGTTCCAGCCAAACCTCCAGCAAAGGCCCCAACTCCGGCTAAGGCTCTCGTACTTCACCCTCCAGCTGAAACCAAAGAACAAGCCCAGGGAGAAGCTGAAGTACCCGTCTCTGACCAAGAGACAGCGAGTTGAGGCCACCCAACAGTACCGAACAAAGTATGAGCCGGCTAAACCAGCAGAAGGAGCTAGTACCTCGGGCTATAGCATTGTAGACGAGTTGAAGAGAACACCTGCTAGAATCAGCATGTACGATGCTCTTCTGCTCCCAGGCCAGGTAGATCTGCTGCAAGAATCACTGAAGAACATGAAGAATAGCGGACGGATGCAGCCCGCTGTCCCGGTTCAACCTTTGACGGTCTCCGCCACCGGGAAGAACAGATCGCCACCCTTTTATCTCGTCTTTACGGATGCAAGGGCACATAGTTCACAACTCGCATGGTGGACTCCGGGTGCTTCCTCGATTGTGATGCCGAAGGCCGTCTCGCGATGAGATCGGGATGGAATACACACGGAGCAGCCAAGGCGTGCCGCAATTAGACGACACCCTCGTCAAGACAGCTTGGTGTCATAAAGGACATCCCTATTCGATCGCACAAAGCTCTCGACATCGTAGTCATCCAAGAGGTCGTGATTGTTGACCCGGAGCCTTACTTCGGCATGTCTCTCTCGGGAGTTCAACTGCGAAGTTGGGCGGGTACCTGTCTCTAGACTACTCACACATGGAAGTGCCCTTCAAGGGAAGGAGACTGAAAATTTTTAATGAGAAGCCTTCCACCTTCCTAGTAGAGAAGATACCCGGAGGAGAGTTGGACTGCATGGTCCAGTTGTCAGAGGAAGAGCTGGTGACAGTGGAGCTGACTAAGCAAGCCCTCGAAGTGCTACAGCTCGAAGATGAGTTCTCATTGCGGGACTTCAATGTCGTAATCGGGACAGAGCAGGGCTGTTACTCCAGTGTACAGCCCAAGAGGCTTGACATGTCGGCTACAAAAGAAGTAGGACCTGCACCCGAGGAGTTGTGGAAGCTCTTCTTTGACGGCGCGCGATGCAAGAATGGCACCGGTGCAGAGGTGCTGCTGGTTTCTCCAACCGGAATCCAGAAGGACTATGCCTACAGGTTGGCCTGGAGCTGTACTAACAACTCGGCGGAATACGAAGCCCTGTGCTTGGGTTTGCGAAAGGCGAAAGGATCGGAATCAAGCACCTCCGGATTTTCGGAGATTCGGAGCCGGTGTGTCACCAAGTTACGGAGAAATGCGCATCCAAACAAGCACTATCTTAGAGCGTACCGCAATCGGGTCTGGGACCTGATGGAGTCATTCGACTCATTGAATTTCAAAGCGATATCGTGTGAGAAAAACAAACACGCTGATATTCTGGCGTCTGTTGGAGCCAGGTACGTTCCGGCTGAAGACGTTGTCCAGAAATCGAAGCCGGTTCGTACTGTCTACAGGCCTTCTGTGCCTGATAAGGACACCCACTGGCAGGTGTTCAGTTGTGACGAGGAAATCGTCACATTCCTGGTTAACGAAGTGTGTGTAATCGAAGGTAGAGACCCTGATGACGAGCAATATGAGGGGTTGATACAGTTACGGAATAATCACGTCCCAAAAGGACTGATTACATTAGAAAGTCTCTTTGATCAGAATGACAGAGCAATATCCCACAGGATCAAAGTAGACCCGAGGCAGTATGCTGACCTAGAACTTGAACCTGGTAAAACCATCAAGGTCGGAACAGACTGCACGTCGGAGGAACAGGATTTTCGTTTCAGTTCTGTCCTAGCCTGGCTTTGTTTGTACCATTTGCACTCCCTGATGCCGATCCTGAACCTGAAGAAGGTCAACGAGAGGGGAGAGCCACAGCCCGTCTATAACTGGACGGATGACTTATACCGGAAAGGGTCCTACTACAGCGCTTTGATAAATCAGAAGCTCGCGGACGTTTTCAGACTGACGCAGGGAATTGTGGTCAGAATCTACGGATTCAAGGGCAAACCCCATTTGCTGCCCTATTGGTGCTCGGAGCACCTGTTCGAGATGGAGGTTGCCCGACAAATGGACTATGTTGAAGAGGAGTTCGGCCTAGGAAAGAAGAGAGGACAGATTTTTCAATATCCTCTTTCTTGGGCAAATGTTGAGATTTTTGAGGTAGGACAGCATGTCTACCTTGAGCAAGAGTTTTCTCGGATTGGCCTGGTTTTGTTGCCGCAACGCTGGAAGTATGACCCATATGGAATAAACCCAGAATTTGACCAAGGCATGAAGGCCTTCCCGACTGCACTGTTTTCTGCCCACGCAACCCGAGACGCTCTGATCCCAAGCGAAGTTGGACGGACTGCCTTCCAAGGCAGACACGTGTCACACAGCATCATCCATCATCTGACAAGTGTCCAGCTTCGAGATTAGAGCCGAAACGTGCCGAGCAAAAGGACAAGCATGGGCTGCACTGCCTACGCCAGTAGCCTCATTCAAAGCTGATCTGAGGTTTCACCTGCTCCAGCTACCCGCATCACTGCCAGAAGGAGATTCTGCCCAACACACCGCCATGTAGCTGTCCAGCTTCCAGGAAGACCATGCTGCGGGTACAGTCCGGTCCGACAAAAGGTCAGCATTTGCAGCTCTTTCGCCGCTTTTGTCAGCTTATGTTTGACTGGGACTTTGTACCCATTAATGTAACGGGAGGGACTCGGGCTATAAAAGCCCACCGTGAATTCATTGTAAAGGGTGGAAGGGGAATGTCTGTTAGGGAACCACTGTGCCCATTGTAACCGTGCTTCGCTTATAAATATAATTTGTATGCTTGGTTCCGTTCTACGCTTCGTTTTTTATCGTTGCCTTTCTTTATATTCATCCCTTAGGCTAACTTTGTGTCATGGCTCGTTGATTCATTTCAGCATTTGATGATCGGGTGCCTCTAGCATTGCTTGTTTAAAGCACCCCCCGTACTTCATGAATTAAAAGGATACATAGAATAGCCGTAGTAGCGGTTCCATCGGTTGTGTGTTTTGTTGCTCGGTCCGTATCTCGGTGATTGGTGCGTTGCCGTCATCGTTAGTTCCTTGTAGGGAATGTCCGTTAGGGGGCCATTGAAGTCTGTGCGGTTAAATTCTCTACATAAACACATATACACGGCTCGATATCTCTATGATTGCTTTCTACCCATGTTAGTGTCCGTAGGTGGTGATTGACGTGTTCTCTGTCTTCGTTAGTTCCTTGTAGGGAATGTCCGTTAGGGAGCCGTTGTAGCCGTGCGTACACCGCTTGGGTATCGGAAGTATACGTTAGATTTTGCGGTTCTTTGTCATGCTTTGTGTTTATATGCGGTAAGTAGCGGTGATTGGTGTGTTCCCGTCATCGTTAGTTCCCCCCACCAACCTTTGAATATATTTGTAAATCTCTTTCTGTACATTTATTTATTTCCTGTACTCTTAGCTTAAATCAGAAAACCCCCAAAAGGAGTCGGCCTTCTCCGGAGATTGGCTCGGAAGGCATCTCTTCCTTTCGGCCTTTCATGCTGGTGGGCGAATCTGGGCGCATTAACCCAAATCCTTTCCTCATGGCAGATTCGTAACTAAAAGGACCTGCACCTGAGAAGCTGTGGAAGCTTTTCTTTGACGGCGCGTGATGCAAAAATGGCGCCGGTGCAGGGGTGCTTCTGGTTTTCCCAACCGGGATCCAGAAAGACTATACCTACAGGCTGGCCTGGAGCTGTACCAACAACTCGACGAAGTACGAAGCCCTATGCTTGGGTTTGCGAAAGGCAGAGAGGCTGGGGATTAAACACCTGCAGATCTTTGGAGATTCAGAGCTGGTGTGTCACCAGGTTACGAACAAGTGCGCTTCCAAAAAGCACTATCTTAAGGCATACCGTAACCGGGTGTGGGACCTGATGGAGTCGTTTGACTCGTTGAATGTCAAGGTGATATCACACGAGAAAAACAAACACGCTGACATTCTGGCGTCTGTTGGAGCCAGGTACGTTCCGGCTGACGACGTTGTCCCGAAACCGAAGCCGGTTCGCACTATTTACAGGCCTTCTGTGCCTGATAAGGACACCCACTGGCAGGTGTTTGATTGTGACGAGGAGATCGTCACATTTTTGGTAAATGAAGCATGTTTAATCGAGAGTAGAGACCCTGATGACGAGCAATATGAGGGGTTGATACAGTTGAAAAATAATCATGTCCCAAAAGGACTGGTTACGTTGGAGAGTCTATTTGATCAGAATGACAGAGGTATATCTCATAGGATCAAAGTAGACCCGAAGAAGTATGTCGACCTGGAACTCGAACCTGGTAAAACCATCAAGGTCGGGACAGACTGCACTTCGGAGGAACTTGAGCAGATCAGATCACTGTGCCGAGAGTTCCCTGACATTGTGGCCTGGTGCTAAGAGGATTTGAAGGGGTATGATAGAGATGTAATCCAGCATACCATTGAGCTAGAGGATGGCGCCAAGCCGTTCCGGCAGAAGCAGAGGGCCATAAATCCGAAAATCGAGGCCATGATGAAAGCCGAGCTCCTGAAGATGCTCGAGGCCAAAATCATCTACCCCATCAAACATTCATCCTGGGTTGCGAATTTGGTGCCTGTGAGGAAGAATAATGGCGACATCCGTCTCTGTGTTGATTTCAGAAACTTGAATCAGGCCTCCCTCAAGGACCACTACCCGCTTCCCCAAATTGATCAAATTCTACACATCGTTGCTGGAGCCCAGAGATTCTCACTTCTAGATGGATTTTTCGGCTACAACCAGATTTGGGTCAGGGATGAGGACCAGCATAAAACGACGTTCACCACCAAATGGGGGACGTTCACCTATCAGCGCATGCCTTTCGGCTTATCCAATGCTGGTGCCACATTCCAAAGGGCCATGGACCTGGCCTTCCCAGAGCTACTCAACAAGATCATTGTCATCTACTTTGATGACATGACTGTTTTCTCTCACCAAAGAGGGGATCATGTTTCCCACCTGCGGAAAATATTTGAGAGGTGTCGAGAATTCGGCATTTCTATAAACCCGAAGAAATCTGTCTTCGCGGTAAAAGAAGGTAAGCTGTTGGGACACGTCATCTCAGAGAAAGGCCTCGCCATTGACCCTGACAGAGCAGAAGCTCTCCTTCGCTTGCCAGCCCCAATCGATAAAAAAGGGCTGCAGTCCTTCTTCGGCCAGATTAACTTCGTGCGGAAGTTCATCCCGGACTTCGCACAGGTGATCAAGCCTATGGCCGAACTGCTGAAAAAAGATACAACTTACAAATGGATTGATGAGAGAGAGCAAGCCTTCGAGGAAATCAAGGCTCGAATTGCGCAAGCTCCGGTGTTGATAAACCCGGACTACTCCAAGGACTTTATCCTCTACACGATGGGAGAACCGGAAAGTTACGCCCCAGTCCTAACACAGAAGGGAGACGATGGCGAGGAGCGCCCCATAGCGTTCCTAAGCCAAGTGATTCAGCCACATGAAGAAAAGTACAATTTTACAGAGCGCCAGGTTCTCGCTGTCATGAAATCCCTCCGAAAGTTCAGGCATTTTGTCTCCCAGAGCCGAACGACTGTCTTTGTGATTCACCCGGACGTTCGAAGCTTCATCATACAAGGGGAGCCGGGTCACAAGAGAGCAGGATGGATTGCAAAAATCCAGGAGTTCGACATCGAAGTGCGGCCCACCAAGCTTATCAGAGGCCGAGCCTTGTGTCAGGAGCTGGCTCGAAGCACTGTAGCCGGCATCTTCGCCTGTAAGTGGGAGGACACAACAACAAGCATCAACCTGGCCAACTCCTTATCGGATGGGAGTGACTGGACAGATGAACTGGTGAGATATTTCTGCACCGGAAGATGTCCAGATCACCTGAACGCCTCACAACGAAGGAGATTTCGTCTAGGTGCACTCAGTACACTCTTCGCCCCGAGGGGCTTTACTTCAAAAACATTGACGGCATCCTGTTGCGGTGCGTCAGGAAATCAGACCGATCCAGGGTCCTCGGAGATTTTCATTCCGGGATGCCTGGAGGTCATCATTCTGCAAGGCCTACGGCCTTGAAAATAATTAGATCCGGGTACTATTGGCCCACTCTATTTATAGACGCTTATGCGGTCTGTTCCAAGTGTGATTAATGCCAGAGGTTTGCTGGCAGAAACAAAAAAGCACCCCTGCCCCTTCAACCGATTCAGGTCGAGACTCCGTTCCATAAATGGGGTCTAGACTTCATTGGGGTGATTTCGCCTAATTCCTCTGGCGGACACAAGTTTATTCTTACAGCCACCGATTATTTCACACGGTGGGTAGAGGCGATCCCAACCAAAAACGCGGACCAAGAAACGGTCATCGGGTTCCTTGAAAGCCTGATTACTCGCTTCGGGGTTCCAGAGTCAATTGTAACGGACAATGGTCCGGGGTTCGCAGGCGCTGTACTCACGGAGTACACTGGCAAACTTGGCATTTATCACAAGATGTCTTCTAATTACTACCCGCAAGGGAATGGCCTTGCTGAGTCTACTAACAAGAACCTCCTGAAGATCATCAGAAGGACCATTGAAAGGAACAAGCGGACTTGGCATTCAGTTCTGAACCGGGCGCTGTGGGCGGACAGAGTTTCATTCAAGAAATCCATCAAAACGTCCCCTTATGCGCTCGTCTATGGTAAAGAGGCTGTCATGCCAGCCCACATCGAAATCCCTACCCTATGGATGTTGGACGAAGACAGGAGCAGTGGAGACCCGGTGGATGACAGACTGTGCCAACTTCTGCAGTTAGAAGAGGACAGAGAGAAAGCATACCAGGCCTTCACCAAGCACGCCGAAGCTACTCAAGACTGGTTTGCGAAAGGCACCACTGCCCGAGTTTTTGAAATCGGGGACCTGGTGTTAAAGTGGGACTCATTTAAGGCGAAGCCGGGCAACCACGGAAAATTCGATGCTCTCTGGGAGGGCCCCTATCAGATTGCCCGGGTGAACCAGTTCAACGCTTTCATGCTTCGGGATATGGAGGGTCAGCTCCTGCCTATTCCCGTTAACGGGTTCCATTTGAAAATATACCGCTGTTGAAGGTGCCCAATCGGGCCCTTGTACAAATTTCCCTTTTTGCATTTTTAATTTTCAGTATGTACAGTTCCTGCTTTCAGTTTTTTCGTTTTAGAAGAGCCCAAGTCGGACAGAAGGAGAAAACACTGACTTCGCGGCGAAGTCAGTGTCAAGTGGAACGTCAATATTATTGATGACAAAGACTTATTTATACAAAGCTTTAGGCTAGGAATAGCCTAACTCGTTACCATGAAGATAGGTAACAAACTAACACTAATATACTAACAATATATGCGCTAACACTATATTGTTAGCGTAACTAACCTAGGATAGGAATAATAACCAAATAGGGTAATATAATAGTTACCATAGAATAGTAACTCTAACATCCCCCCTTATTACATTATTTGGGTAATTAAATAACTACTAGCTACACTAACATCCCCCCATACAACAATATTTGGGTAAAGTATATAACTGCCCCAATACAGTGAAAGAAGAAGAGAAATGAAAGAATGGTGGCTCGTGCTTTGTCTTCGGCTCTGGCTCTGGCTCATGGCTCTGGCTCTGGCTCTAAGCATACCTCTGGAATTGTACCTCTGGGTCTATCTCGGGATCTGCCTGTGAAACTGCCTCTGGATCATTGCCTCTGGATCTGCCTGTAGATCTGCCTCTGGAACTTTGTCACTGGGTCTGTCTTTAGGTCTGTCTCTGGGTCATTATCTTTGGGACTGCCACTAGGTCTGTCACTGGATTTGCCTCGGGGTCTACCATAGGTTTTACCTTTTCGGTAGAAGCCATACAACATTTCTTTCATCATGGTCCATTGTGTGAAATCTGTCCATCCACAATCTATATGAACCTTGTTGGCCATTTTCACTTTGTACCAACATTTTGAAGAAGAATGATTCGTACATCCACATGAATCACAAGGATGTAATCTCCAACACTTAGCTGCAACATGTCCTGCCTTTCCACAGTGACTGCAACAATGCTTTTTAGGAGATGTAGGAGATTTAGGTTTTACAAACATGGAATTACTGGTACTTGCTTGTCCAGTATAGCCAAGGCCTTCATTCTTTGCCCTGACATTTGGCATTATAGGAGTTTTAATGCCTTGTTCCTGTTTACCTAATCTCTCACCATTGAATCCCATTTTCTTCATCATTTTGGAACCAAATCCTTTGGTGTGTTTTTCAAAACACCCAATTTCATCATCTTCATCAATGCTTTTAACAATATTGCATTTGTCATTATTGATGAGATTATGGAGCTCTTTTTGAGGAGGTTCAGTTTTTAAGTCACTAGTGTCACAAGCAAAATCTGCTACTGAAATGAGATCACCTGTGCTACAACTGATATCTACCATAGAAGGTATGAGGTCGCTTGTATCACAACAAGCATGTGCCACAATGGGCTGAAGGTCACTTGTGTCACAACAAGCGTTCGCCTTTAGGACCTCGTTTTCCTCATTTATTTCCAATTTACGTTGGGCACGGTCAAGTGCAACAAAGACCAGGTATATGCCCCTTAGAACGCCAATAGGAACTTGAGCACCATTTGTCTGAAGGTCTATGCAAGACTCAGAATCATCGAGGAGAGCTACTAAACCATTGTTTAGTGTGAGGAATGTGCCCTCCTCATAAAAATCCAACCCATCCATCTCTGGTGGAAAGTATGGGTCTTTAACTGATTTAGCAACATCAGTTTTTAGGGCTATCTTTTTCTTTGATCTGCCCATTTTTAAGGTGTCGGACTCTGCCGAAAATGCACCTTTTACAATGAAATTTTGCAAAAATAATCTGACTAAGGTGTCGGACTCTGCCGAAAATGCACCCTTATAAGTCTTCCCCCTTTGTTTTTGCAAAATTATATATCCCCTTAGTGCAAGATAGGAGATGGTGGAGAGAAAAAAATGTTATTCCCCCCTTTTAGTGCAAAAAAAATGCAACAATTAAGCCTCAAAAGGCTCTTACAAAGCTTGCCCCGTAGGCAGATTAGCACAATATATCACCAAAAAAAAATCCCCCCTGTGTGAAGTACTTCAAACAAAAAAAATTGCTTTTTATGAAGTCTAAAAAACAGGTTTGGAGGTGTGATGATTTTATGCCTCTTTAATTGCTTTGATGGTGGAGAGAAAAAATCTATCCCCCCTTGAAAAAAAATAACTCCCCCCTTTAAAATTTTCCTTTATAAAGCATTTTAAAACATTTTATATTCTAAAGTTAAAAAAAAATAATTATTCCTTATAGCAAAAAAATTATCTTTTTTTTTTTAAAAAAAAATAATTTTAAACTATATAAAAGAAATAATTTAAAAATTTTAATTTTAACTTTAGAAAAAAAATATTAAAAAATAACTTTAAAAAATTTTTTTACCTTTGTTTGGGGGAGTCGGCGGGCTTTGATCCCCCGACCTCGAGCTTCCAAAGCTCGGCCGCTAACCAGCCGAGCTAGCTCCTCGGCTGGGATATAAAGGGCAGGGCCCTTTATTTACCCCGTCAGGTGCTTCCTCTCCGATGGTCGGCGCTGCACGTCTCCACTGGGCAACAAATAAAAAAAATTGTTTTTTTTTGTTTTAAATATACCTTATTGGCGCCGCCAGGAGTCGAACTCCCGACCCCGCGGCCGTAAGGCTTCCGACTGGCGCTCCTGCCAGTCGGGCTATGCCGCCCGACGGGAGGGGAAGGGAAGATCCTTCCCTTTGGTCCCTTCCGCGGCGAGAAAGCCCAAAAAAAAAAAAAACTTTGGGAATTAATCCCACATCGCCGCGGCGGGCGATGTTGAAGCAGTATAAAAGGGAAACACTGCCCTTTTAATTTCGATTGCCTGCGGGCAATCGGATGTCCGGCAGTTCCTTTTGCTGCGCCAAGTGGCGTGTGGCCAGTCCGCCACGTTTCGCCCGCTCGTCAGTCCAGGTGGCACGTGGCCAGTCCGCCACGTGTCGCCGCGTCGTCGGCCTCGGGTTACGTGCCCGGGGTCCAGTCGGCCTCGGGTTACGTTCTCGGGGTCCAGTCAGGTCCAGTCGGCCGTGTCAGTCCGCCAACTCAGCAGCCGTCAGATCCCCACGTGGCCTCCTTGATTTGTGTGCCAGTCTGCCAGATCCACAGTCAGTGGCTATCTGCCACGTGTCCGCTTAGGTCCAGGTCTGCCACAACCACATGTTCCATCGTCGGTCCAGTCAGTGCCTCGGGATCCGTGCCCGGGGTCGCGTTCTGTCTAGTCTGTCAGGTTGCTGTCAGGTCTGACAGGTCCTGTCAAAACAGATCTGCAGTCAGATCTGACGGATCTGGTACGTAGGCACCGGATCCGAGTTCTGACTGATCGGATCTCCCTTGGGATGCGAGCCTGAGGTCGGCTGTCAGGTCACCTCGGGAATCGTGTCCGAGTTGCAGGTCCAGATCGTGCCTAGGGAAGCGTGCCCAATTAGAAAGTGAGCGAGCCTCCTCGAAAATCGAGCCTGCTCCAGGTCCAAGAAATTAGGGTCTCGAAAAACGAGCCCATAGCGATAGCTCTGATACCATGTCAAGTGGAACGTCAATATTATTGATGACAAAGACTTATTTATACAAAGCTTTAGGCTAGAAATAGCCTAACTCGTTACCATGAAGATAGTTAACAAACTAACACTAATATACTAACAATATATGCGCTAACACTATATTGTTAGCGTAACTAACCTAGGATAGGAATAATAACCAAATAGGGTAATATAATAGTTACCATAGAATAGTAACTCTAACAGTCGGTATCGCCCCTGAGAAAGAGCGAAGTTCGTAGAAGGGACTGCCCAAGAAAACAGTAAAAATCTGTTGTCTGGGTGCGCAACCCGACTTCGCAGCGAAGTCGGGCTGCGCACCACCCGAAGGGCGCAGTTGGAGAAGGAGCATTAAAAGGAGTTAAACAAGAGTTCGGACTGCGCCCGGTTTTCGGGCGAAGTCCGACTTCGCGCGCGAAGTCCGAATGCACCCGGCTCTCGCGCAGAGTTCAAGGCGCGCCCAACCCGGCGCATCTCGGGTGTTCCGACCGAGGAAAATTAAAAAAGAAAAGGAGCAGAAGGGACTAAGCGAAAGGTCGGACTGCGCCCAGCTTTCGGGCGAAGTCCGACTGCGCCCCGTTTTCGGGCGCAGCTTGGATGATTTTAAACAAAAAATTTAATACTCCCAAGTGTGGGCCCAGGGCGCGCAACGGCTATGAAGGTTGGGTTTCCGAACCAAAAGGGTCTTTCCTTGAGCAGTGCGCCCAGATTGTGGCAGTGACGTCAGCCATGGCGCAACAATCAAAGTCAAATTTAATGATTGCGCAACCTTCAAGGAAAATGCAATCAAGGAGGCATGGCGCGGTAACCAGGGTACATCTTTCAAGACGTTCTCTTGCGCAGACACCAAAAAACATAACGTCTTCACTAGCCGGCCGACCTACCCCCTCCTGCGCACCATTAATGACGCTGTCATTATCTAGAAAAGGTCTGCAGTGCGCCCAGACATGCCAAATCGTGCAGATTATTCCTGTGACTGCGAAATCTTGTGCAGACGTCCAGAGGTCATAATTATTGTTGTTTCGAAGGAATGGACAAAGGAAAGTTGCCAATGCCAGCGCTATCCAGCGAAGAGCGCGAAAGTGGAGATTTCCCACAGTCAAATGTTTTCAGGAGTGAGACGCCGCAGGATCAAAAGTCAAAATCCCGGACAAAGAAAGTACAGCGTGGGCAAGCCCCACCACCACCGGTTAATTACCTGTCTGGGTACAAGGACGGCTTGTTTTCCATGAGCCTTACTAAACTGCGGATAAATGTGGAAAATTGGGCTGATAAAGTTTCGCCCTCTCACCATTTCGGGGCTGCGTACAAGTCGAACCTTCATCGGTTCTTGTGCCCTCCTGTCCACCTATGCTCGGAGCTGGTCGACATCATTGTCAGACATTACAGGCCAGCTACCGAGCAAATTTGCAACTGCAGCGGAAAACCCTTGTTCGCACTCCGCAGAGAGACCGTCCAGCCGGCCTTAGGCCCGGGGTTGCAATATGACTCCAGCGCGATTGTTAAAAGGATAAATCTTGGCGAGCAAGCAGGCACTTTACACATACAAAAAAGATGAGGGATTTCCTCAACTCGGAGCTGAATGCCCCGCTCGCGGCTGGACAATGGCCAACCGGCCCCATACCCCTGGAAAGGTTTCAAAATAAATACATATACACCATTCTGGCGTGGGTCCTCGGCTGCGACTCTGACGAGCTGGTACGGCCGTACCAGCTAGCGCTGGCAGAATGTCTCCTATGCGGAGAATCTTATGAACCAGCAGCGCAGAAAAGTGGGAAGCGCCCGATCTTCTTCGACTGGGCGGACTGGCTTGCATACGCCATTCACTCCAGCCTGGTGAAGCTACGAGAAAAGCGATCAAGCGAATTTCGATTCAGTTCCTTCTTGGCTTGGCTATGTTTGTATCACTTGCACTCCCGTATGCCGATCCCTAACCTGAAGAAGGAAAATGAGAAGGGAGAGCCACGGCCCGTCTATGAATGGACGGATGACCTATACCGGAAAGGGTCTTATTACAAGTTCAACTTCAACTTTCTGGGCTTGGTCATGTCAGTCTTCAGCGATGGTGAGATCCCTTGCCCCCCCGGAAATGACAAACTTTTGTTGAATCACAAGCTCGGGGACGTTTTTAGGCTGACGAGGGGATCGTGGTTAGAATCTACGGATTCAAGGGCAAGCCTCATCTGCTGCCCTACTGGTGCATGGATCATCAGTTTGGGATGGAGGTTGCGCGGCAGATGGATTACGTTGAAGAGGAGTTCGGCCAGGGAAAGAAAAAGGGCCATATCTTTCAATATCCTCTTTTCTGGGCGAACGTCGAAATATCAGAGATAGGACAGCATGTCTATCTCGAGCGGGAGCTCTATGACATTGGCTCGATTCTGCTGCCGCGATGCTGGAAGTACGACCCATACGGGATAAGGGGAAAGTTTGCACATATCTGCCCTCGGGCGGATATAATCGAAGACAGATGCGATGTGGTCCATGTTGACCTCGACTGGGAGATTGACTTGATGGAAGCATGGCCTCCGTGGCAGGGAGTTTCATTGCGAGGAGGTAGCATATGACCCCGAGCGAAACCCGGACCACAAGTTCACTTCTCCGGGATTTAAGAAACTCATCACCAAGCTGGCAGGCCTTAACTGGCCAAGAGAAAAAGTTGTTGAATGCTGGAAGATGAGGTGCCGCACGCAGCACGATAAATCCATCAGAAGGAATCTGGCCGTTGATGATGATTTTTCAGCTCTATATGACCAGCACATTGGCAGCTGGCGGCCTTTCGCATTCCGAGATTACGTTCCCCGAGGTCCCTTCGAGGGTTATAAAGGGGGGTCTTCCTCCCAGCAGTTGTACACTTTTACAACTGCCAGTGCGGGCCCAACGAGATATCCAAGTGGACCCAATGCAGACTGTTGCTTCCAAGGTGGTGCCCGAAAAGGCGCAAAAATCAGCCAAGTCAACGCCCGAGGTAGCTCCTCAGGCACAAAAGACGCCAGCGCCGCCAGCGAGCGGACCGGCCGCGGCAGGTCTTCTGCAAGTCAAACCCCGGTACAAGTTTACCGTGGGAACATCAGCGCCCGCTGCACCTACTTCATCTCCTTCCGAACCAGCCATTGCTCCAGAAGAGAAAAAGAGGAAGAGAGTTGAGAGGGTCAAGCGACCTAGCCTGACGGTGCAGCAGTCAGTCGCAGAGCCGCAGCCGCGTCCAGCCGCTCCAAGAGGTTGTTTCTCTGGATAGTCCTGAGCCAGCCGTCGGAACCAGAACCGCAGACATTCATCCAGCATCGGCTCAGGCGGAGCCCGCAGGTACGTCCGTCGCCCCGCTCCCTCAGATCTCATCTGGCCCTACTCCGACTCCATCTCCCGCTCGATCCGAGCAAGCCGTGGCCGCATCTTCCTCCCCATCTCCACAGCCTTCTAGCGGCCACCATTCTTTCGACCAGTTTGCTCAGGACCCCAACGCCTTCCTATCCCTGAGTCAAACCCCAAACCCTTCACCCGTGGTTAGTGCTGAAGCTGCGCGTTCACCGCTGCATCCATCGCCTCAGCCGCTTGAAACCCTTCCAGCATCAACCGCTCCGCTCTCCGCTCCCCGGTCGCCCTCAAAAGCGGCCGCTCCTTCCGAAGTCCTTCCGGTTTCTCCTATTTCCCTGTTCGCAGGAGAGATGTCACGACCAGAACCCTAGGCTGGGGGAACCGGACTTCATGGACGATCTCCAGAACACGGACGATTTGCCTCTGGCAACAAGAGCCGTAGAATATCCTATCTCTTTTCTCCAAAACTTGAAGCGGAGGAGACCTGAGGAGATTGCCGCCCCGGTAAAGCGCACCAAGTTTGACTTCGAGAGGAGAGTGCTCACGACAGAAAAGATAACACCAAAAGTGAAGAAGCCTCTCCGAGAGATGACCAGGGCCGGACTACGAGCTTCGAGAGAAAGGAGAAGAGCTTTGACGATATCCACCGGCAATACGAGATTCATGGAATCCTTCGTAAAGCGGATAATCTCCTTGTCAAAAATCCGGAGGAACGGGAAGAGCTTTTCCGGTTGCGGGACAAAACAAGACAGCTTGAAGAGGACTGTCTAGGTCCACCGAGCAGCTGGAATCGGCGCAACGAGAAATAGATGAATTAAAAGCCCGGCTGGCCGCTTCTCGGCAAGAAGCCGCAACGGAAAACGAGGCAGCCCTGGAGCAGATTTCTCAGCTCCGGGAGTCTTTGAAACAGGCGCAGTCGCAATCTGCAGAGAAAGCATCTCAAGCGACGGTCTTTTCAAAGAGCAAAGTTAAGGAGATGCGGGCTGATCTGCTGCGGGGATGCAAGCCCCACACGTATAAAGCCATGTCGGTCCTGGATTTTGCATCCAGGATCCAAGAAGTTTCTGCCAGGGAAAGCCTGTGGTAGAGGAGGCCGAACGCCAGGCGAAGCAATGGCTGGACCTAGCGATAAAACTTCAAGAACACGAGCGCGATGGCCTCCAATTCTCCCCCATGTCCTCATTCGCTGCAGAATGGGCAGATGCAAGGGTAACCTTGCATAAGTATTTTAAGAAAACAGAAGAGGTGAGAGTTGCCAGACGAATGCTGGATGCATTCGAACATGAAAGAGACATTTGTCTGGCTCCCCTTCACGCTCTCTCTGAACTAGGGTGCCCGGGCTATGTTGAGAATGGTGAGTTTCTCACCCTTAAGCAGGTGAGAAAGAATTGGCTGGCCTTTGAGACAAATACAGCAGAAATCGATAGCTGGACCGAGCCAATTCAAGAAAGTCAGGTCACCCAGATGGTGTCCAAGTGCTGCAAGATCAGCTCCTACTTCCAGGAGCTGGGAAAGAGATACCTCACCATCGACTTGCACACGGTCGCTGCATTCCACGCAGCGTTAGAAGAAGTTGTTGACCGCCGACCCTTCGAAGCAGAAGCCTGGGGCCAAGCCCAGGCCGCATACAAGCGCATCTGCGAGGCAGAAGCCGACGCTGGAGAGCATTCGGAGGGCGAATCCGAGGAGGCGGTGTCGGAAGTGGATCTGAAGAACAGTTGCCGCGAGAGGAACGGCGGAGCGGCGAAGGCGGGGAAGTAAGTTCCTCTGCACCCAATGGATGAAGGCATGGATTCTTTGCGCCGAGGCGAGCTCGACACCTCGCGAGCCGCCAGAAATGTTGCCACATTTTGCACGGGGTGCAATGTTTTCAATTTTTGTAAGAGAGCTGCTCTTCCCTTTCCCTCTTCCTCTCTTTCCCCTTCCTCTTCTCCCCCTTTCTCTCTCTTCCCTACATTCTCATTCTTCCCTCTTTCTCTTGAGCCCCTCGATCAAATCTCAAAAATGACAACGGTTGCCCTGAAAAATGGCTAAGTGTCGGGCGCAATCCGACTTCGCGGCGAAGTCGGAGTGCGCCCTCCGGTTGGAGCACAGCGGGAGTGCAAAGTGCGCGGTGCGACGAGAATCAACCGAGAAGAACAAGTGTTACGGGCGCAACCCGACTTCGCGGCGAAGTCGGAGTGTGCCCTGCTTTCTGGGCGCACTTGGTAGCAAGCTGGCAGGAAAAATGACTAAGTGCTGGGGCGCAACCCGACTTCGCAGCGAAGTCGGAGTGCGCCCCCTTTCCAAGGCGAAGTCCGTACGGCGGTAGAAATCAGCTTTCACCTGTGCGCAACCCGACTTCGCGGCGAAGTCGGAGTGCGCCCTTCGACGAGTGCGCGATAGGGGAATAAACTCAGAAAAGTACCCAAGGCATGAAGGCCTTCCCGACTGCGCTGTTTTCTACCTGCGCAACCCGACAGCGCTCTGATCCTGGGCGAAGTTGGATAAACTGCCTTTCAAGGCAAGCACGTGTCAAGCAGCATCATCCGACAAGTGTCCAACTTTGGGATCTGAGCCAAGACGTGCCGAGCAAAAGGACAAGCATGGGCTGCACTACTTATGCCAGTTGCCTCATTTAAGGCTGATGGGAGTTTCTACCGCCTCAGCTACCCGCATTCCTGCCGATGAGAAGTTCTACCTAGCGCGCTGCCACGTAGCTGTTCAACCTTCAGGGAGACCATGCTGAGAGTACAGTCCTGCCCGACAAAGGTCAGCATCAGCAGTTCCGCGGCTGCTTTTGTCAGCTAATGTTTGACTGGGACTTTGTGCCCATAAATGTAATCGGGGGTTCTCAGGCTATAAATAGCCACCACGTTTTCATTGTAAGGTGGTGGAAGGGGAATGTCTGTTAGGGAACCATTGTAGCTGTGCTTACGCCTTCTAATTAAATACATACACTTGGTGCTGTCCTATTGTTTTTATTTTGTATGCTACCTCTCTTTGAAATTTACGCCTCATGTTTTCTGTATCATGGCTTGTTGTTGTACTGAACTCTGGACTCCGGCATTTGGTGATCAGGTATTCCTGGGATGCATAAATTAAAGGATACATAGGGTAAACGTTAGTGGCAGTTTTTTGGTTATGTTTTGTGTTATAGTGTTGTTAGTAGTGGTGATTGATGCGTTGCCGTACTGTTAGTTCCTTGGAGGGAATGTCTGTTAGGGAACCATTGTAGCTGTGCTTCTGGCTCTTAATACAAAACATATACCTGACTCTGTTCTACTGGTTAGTGACAACATCCATAGTGGTGTGTTATGGTTATATTGGTGTTAGTAGTGGTGATTGATGCGTTGTCGTACTGTTAGTTCCCCCCACCCAACTCCAATCTAATTTGGAATCCCTTTCTGCATTTTTATCTCTTTCCCTGCACTCTTATCTTGAACCTCAAAACCCCACAGGAAGCCGGCCTTCTCCGGAGATTGGCACGGAAGGCATTCCTTCCTTCCGGCCTTTCAATCTGGTGGGCGAATCTGGGCGCGTTAACACAAAATCCTTTCCTCATGGCAGATTCGTAACCAACAGGTACTTCTAACTATAGCATGTTGGTAAGCATTCTAGAGATGGAGGAATAAGATGATAGTTACGGGCCAAACAAGATTGCAGTCAATGCAGTTTTACTCATCGTTTTATACTAGAACGGTAGCAACACTTGACTTGTATGACACATCACTAGAATGACACTTCACTGTCACCGTCAGGCCCACTCATGCTATATTGGGATACGTTTTGTATACAGTTTTTGTGTATATGGATACATCTGGCTATGCTACCCGTGTGTTTGGACACATATGGATACGGTATCCAAGAAGTATCATATTCGTTTCTGTATCTGATATGCGGATATGAGTATTTGAGCAAGAGAATTGTCGGATACGGTAACTATGCAGAAAGTGCTATGAAAATAAGCTAAACTAGAGTAAAGAATTTAGTGTAAACTACACTAAAGTGGAATAATTGTATGGCATAAAATTACAGCCTTGAGGGTTACCCAAAATGGATAAACCTTAATATGCTAAAGTAATAATGAAGAAAGAGCTAGAAGTCGAGGTACAACATAGAGAGAAAGGAGCTTTAGTGATCCAAGCACCGACACTAATCTATAGTGGGATGTAAAGTAGAAGCATAGTCGTTATGATCATCAACTATTGTAAAAGGTCCTTATGCTTCCAAGAGAATGACTGGGACTAGGAGGGCCTAGATGGATAATCCTACGAGGACATGGAGTTCGATCCCTCAAGGCTCTTCTAGCATTCATGGCCATGGAACCAATAGAAGAGGACAAGAAAATGGTAAGTTGTGTCTGTCTACAGCTCCTCCGTATTCTAAAAGGGTAACCATGCAAATCAATGGTTGCCAAACGATTTGTCTGATGGTCTCAATTTATGATGTTACGTGGTTTAGTTTGCATTAGACATTGAAATTTGCTACTGAAATTGGTAGTTCAAGCATATAGTTGCACTCTTTGGTGCCTGTTCTTAAAAATTCTTTCAAAATCACTCATGTTATGTTCAAAAGACTTGCTTGAATAGAGTAGTTGAGTAAATTTCAGTTCAGTTTACCTACTTTGGACATTCATGGAGATTAATATAATTTCTTTTTTACTTTGAGACCTTGACTTGATTCTGCTTCCTCTGAGACTGATACTTCGAATTGATTGGGCCAATAAAGAGTGAGTTTGTTTCTCATTCTATAAGGATATTGATTACCAATTATTTCCTTGACATTTGATTTGTCTTAGTGTTGAAATGATTAAGCTCTTTCTGTTGTTCCTAGGTAACTCGTTGGGTTCTTCTCGAGGTTGTTCTGACACTACTTGGGAATATGCCTTTTGTTCTTGCTCCACTTGAGGAGTTGCTTGCATTTATTTGTATATGTTCATTTCATGACGTAACAGGGACTTGAATGTTTTCATAATCAGCTGGTTATTCATCTGTAGGATAGAAGCCTATTGTCCATCACTTCATGCATACGGTTGCTCTATTTATGTACTAAGGGCTTTTGAAACGCTACACTATTGTCTATCTTAGTGGGAAATTGAACTATAAATTAGCCTCCTTGTCCTAGAACAATTTCCATTCAGCCTTTTATGCTAATCCGATTTTTCTTTGCTAGTCAATTAACATACATTTTGCAGAAAGATCTAGACTTATTGGATATGCAAATTAAGGTTCCTTTGGATTATTCATGAGATCGATCTTTCCTCTTGGACCATTCACGCCTCTTCCCTCTATACCATCCCAAATCAGCCTCCTATTACTGTTCCCTCCCCCCCCTCTTTGTGCCACCTCTTTTCTACTGGTCTTGTTAGGCAGGCTATCTGGAAACTCTATACGAGCAAAGCAACAGATTTGGATTGGTTACAGGCATAATTTTTGAAGCATGGTATTGACCCTCTTGTTGGGCCCCTCACTGATCTCTTTAATCTCTCTGTCTGTTTTGGGTTTCCTGATTCCTAGACTCAACATATCATTCACCCCATTCATAAGGTAGGTGATCCCCATGAACCCAATAACTACAGGACTATCATGATTGGGCATATCTTTGCCAAGCTCTATGCCACAACATTGGATGTGCTTCTCTCCCGAAGGTTGGAGGAGGGGGTTTCAGGGCTCTTGGCCAAGCTAGTTTTCGGCAAGATCACCAGACCACAGATCACATTCTAGTCCTCAGAGCTATTATTGAGGAGGCGCGTTCCAGGTCCTCGAAGGTTTATTGTTGCTTTGTTGACTCCAGGAAAGCCTTCGACACGGTGCCTCGACATTTACTTCTTGAGAGACTACGGTCAGTTGGCATCTCTGGGCAGCTTTTGACAGCGGTTACACGGTTATATGAGACCGTGAAAGGTCGGTTTCGCTCCCCTCAAGGGCTTTCAGACAGTATTCTTAGCACCATAGGAGTGAAACAGGGGTGCCCCCTTTCCCCGACACTTTTTGGGATCTTTATCGACGAGCTTGAGACTTTTATTAAGGAGAACGCTCATGCAGAGGATGGTTGCCTTCTTCACTATGTGCTGATTTCTATTCTCCTCTTTGCTGATGATGTTGTTCTTTTGGCCTCTTCTCCTGAGGGGCTTCAGCGCCATCTGGACAAGCTTGCCGCTTTTTGTGACTCGAGACAGTTGACGGTGAATCTTTCTAAGACCAAGGTTATGGTATTCAATACTACCAAAGAGGCTCTATCTCATCTCCACTTCTCTTTCCAAGGTCGGGAGGTCGAGATCACCACCTCTTATGTGTACTTGGGGGTTCTTTTCACCGGTCCCACTTTTAGTATGAAACCCGCCGCCCAGGCCCGGGTGTGTAAGGGATATGCAACTCTGTCTTTGCTAGAGAGGAATTGCTTCAAAGCACATTTTCAGGATATACCTGTGAAGATGAGGATTTTTGATGCCTTGGTCAAGCCAACTATTACTTATGGGTCAGTGGTTTGGGGTCCTAGCCTTGGCCCGACTGAGTGGTCACGGGTTGAACGAGTCCAGACACTCTTTCTTCGACGATTCATTCGTTGCAAGGGCACAGTCCCCCGCTCTATTATTCTGGCAGAGTTTGGGGCTTCTCCTCTCCAGCTTGAGATTATCTTCCTGATTATCGGTTATCTTCACAGGATCCGTACTTTCGGAGATACCCCTGAGGGTTGCAGGCGGTACCCTTACCTCGCCCTTCGCTCCTCGATGGAACTCTCTCCGAGTTCTCGGGGAGGCCGGAGGAGCTGGTATTTTCAGGTTTCTGCTCTCCTGGCTAGCATTCAGATACGGATAGACAGGCTCCCGCCTTATTCTTTGGGGGTTCTCCCCCCCTCTCGGCTTAGTAAGGAGAAGATGCTCCACGAGATTCGGAAGGATGTTAGTCTCCAGTACACCAGATGCACATGGATCTCTCCTGTTGCCCCTCTTTCCCCCAAGTTGTCTTTCTACCATGAGCACTTCTTACAGATTCAGGAGGGCAGAATAGTTCCTCCACAATACCTTCAACAACACACAATGCATAGTCTTCGGATCACTATTGGGCAACTCGGGGTGTGTTCTCACCAACTCCGGATTGAGTGAGATCACCATCTTCCGACGGAGGAGCGGATTTGCTTGTTTTGCTCCTTGGGTGAAGTTGAAACCCTTCATCACTTTATTTTTTGTTGTCCCATTTATTATGAGATCCGAGGTAGGTTCCATTGCCTTTTCGGGGACAACTCTCGATCTGTTTCTACCTTCTTCGAGATACCGGACCAACGTTGTCTCGCACTCTTTCTTAGGGAGATAACTCAGCTTCGACGACATAAAAGTTCTCCAAATGGATCTCACCCTCCTCAACATCGGCTCATCACAACATACTTCACCAACTCCGACGGACCAGGTGACTTCAATCGGAAACACCCCACATCATCCAGTTCGGACAGAAGCAGGGTCACTAGACAGCGCACCAACAGTTTGTCAGGGTTCCGAACTAGCAATGGGCAGAGACATATCATGGACTTCTTCAGCTCCGGTACTTCGGCCTCGACTGTTAGGAGAGATTAGTTTCTGGAGGGTTCTTGGAGCTTGCCCCCCTTGGGCTGCTCCCTCCCCCCTCCTTCTCTCTCTCCGTTCTTCTTGGCGTGCACTCCTCTCTGTTGGATTGCAGCCCTCCCCCCCTCTGCTCTCCCTTTTCTTTTCTTTTCCCTTTCTCTTTGGCCCGTTTGTCGGGTTTCATCTTGTATTTATCTTAGTTCTTTTCTTTGTTGGGCTTTTTAGCCTGCTAGCTGGCAGTCATTATTGTCCTTCTTATAGTCCCTTGGGTCTTATTTTGGCCCTCCGCGGACATTAATAATATTTCGTTTCATTTCCTTGTAATTCTAGATTTGTTTCTTCACATTCTCAGGACTCCTTTGGTAATATCCATTATTAATTTTTCTTGCATCTTTGTTCAACTACATCAAATAGTTTTGTATTTTGCTTCAGGTATTCTTCTAATTCTACTGTCAGCAAGGACATTTCACAAACAAGTAACTTATGTATATGGGGGTATAAGGGGGAATCCGATTTCCCTTCTGTTTAGCCATGATTATATTTCTGTTCAATACTGTATCAGTTCAATCGCAACTGTTTCTGATTTGACTTTCTACTCTTGTTCAATGTATAGACAAAACTTGAGCTTGAAAAAATAAAAAGAAAAATATTGAAACATGTCCTATAAATCATTCATACAAATAACAATGAAGGTGACTTGGTGGAATGCATAATAAAAATATAATTATAGGTGCAATTGTTTATTTTTCAATTATGAATATTTTTACACAAGTAAATCCAACTTGGTCTTATTTATGAGTTGGATATATACTTATTGTAATTTTCTTCTTTCTAAACTGCAGATAATTTTGACACATGAGCATTCAGATGCAGTGTTGGGTTTAGATGATATTAGAGATGTACAACCTTATAGTAAAATCAATGATATTGCACCGACACCCATTTATCTCAACAAATTCACCATGAACAGGTACTCCCTACATTTCTTCTTTTGTCTGATCTATGTGATTTAAACATCCTTCCTTATATTATGTACCATCATTAAAAATATAACATTAATGCTAATTTGTTGGTTGAATAGTGTGGCCAAAGAAATTTTTAAGAGGACGACCCACCTCTTGGGTCAGACGACCAACTTCTTGGGTCAGATGACACTGGACCAAATGACCTATTTCCTATGTGAGACGGCTTGGCTCCAGATGGCCTAGCTTCGGACGACCTTGCCTCAAATGACCCAGCTTCATATGGCTTGCTTTTGGACGGCCCTACTCTGGACAATCTGGTTACTCTACAATCAGACGATCCGTACGACATAATCTTTTGCTTAGACGACCGACCAACCTCTTGGGTTAAGCGACCAACCTCTTGGGCCAAACGATCAACCTTTTGGGTTAGACGACACTAGGCCAAATCATCTATTTCCTATGCCAGACAGCTTGGCTTTGGATGGCCTAGCTCTGGACAGCCTTGCCTCAGACGACCCAGCTTTAAATGGCCTACTTTTGGACGACCTTGCTTTGGACAGTCTGGATCCTCTGCAATCAAATGACCTATACGACATACTCTGTTGCTTAGACAGCCTGTTCGGACCTTCGAACAATCTTCTTCTCTTGTCAGATGGTACTCCAGACGATCCATACCACTTGCGTTTCCAATCATGCGGCTAGATGGCTTGTGTGGATGTCTAGTGTCTTTGTCCCTTGTCATCTCACAATGTCATGAATTCCACCCTACTCATGTCTTTCTTTAGACAACCCTACTTGTTCTTCTAATGGCCCATCTTCATTCTGAACTTCAGATGGCTCATCCTCTTCCTTGGATGACTTTGCATGTTCTCTAGACAATTGTGATCTATCTTTGAACAGGTTGGGGTGTTCATCAGACTGCCTAGGGGTAGTTTGAGGCTTAAACAACCTCCTCAGATGGCCTAGGGAAGGTCTAGATGGCCCTCCCCTTGGGACAGACGACCAAAGGGCCGTCCAAGGACCTACTATCCCCTCCAGAAGGTTAGGGTCCCAACTCAGATAGCCTAAGCTTTGACAATTGAGGCTTGGATCTAGACGGCCCAAGTCCAGATGGCTAGATGGCCTTAGTAGATGTTCAGACGCCGAACAACCTCCCTCTTTGCCGTCTGCATCACTTCAAAGTCTGCATGTAACAACCCACCCTATTCTGGATTGTTTCCTATCTATTTTTACTAGTAAAAAAAAACACAAATTTCTTGCTCTTTTAATTCAAATATATGCTCTTTTTTTTGGTAGTTTTTATGGGATTTAAACATACAGTAAACTGCTGAAAGAAAGCTTCACAAACTGGAACAAGTTAATTGCAAGGGAAATTACAATGATGAACAACACTGAAAATACCCGATTTTCCTCAAGTCTGAAAACAAATCGCAGCAATCCACGTTCTAAAAATAGTTTGTGAATAGTGTCATGAATAGTAATTTGCTACAGCGCCGCATGAATAGTAATTTGCTACAGTGCCGCATGAATAGTAACTGCTACAGTGCCGCTTGAATATAAACTGCTACAGTACTGCGTGAATAGTAAACTGCTACAGTACCGCATGAATAGTAACTCTACGACCTCCAAATAAGTACCGTCTACAGGTATAAATCGCTGCTATCTCCCAACACACAAGATATCAATGACGAACTAGAAATTCTCTTTGATCTCCAATTTGCCCTCTGAATGAAGACAACCAAAATCCAATAGAGCTGATCTTTCACAGCCGTAGTGGATGTCCTTGCCGAGAGTTTTCGTTCTCAACAAGCTCGAATCTGCAAGCAAATTCTCCAAAATGCATCAAGCAATATATTCAATGTTCAAGGATGTTGGAATGAGAGCCCGACCACTTTATTTATTATTGACTCGGCTCTGGTCGTATCATAACATAACCAATGTGGGATAAAAAAACCCCTTTTTAATAAATCCTTATGTCTCCCTAAGTCACTTTATCAAATAATTAATAATTCACTTAAGTGACTTATGTGCACACATAATATAAAGTCTATTTAATTAAATACGACTTTATAATTAAATAATTACGAGTATTAAAATAATTGCACCAGAAGACCCAAGCCAACATCTGATAGCATTTTTGGATACCCTTTTGGTCGAATTGTCCAAATATAGAAACTGTTACCGAAAAAGCACGGCCCTAAAAAATAGGAAACTGCTCCAACTGACTTCCAAGATCCTTAAACTGCTCCCATAGCCTACAGGATCGCGTGAATAGGCTATGCATTGTGCCAATGTTGAAGAGCTCAGAAAGGGGACATGAAACTGCATCACTCACTTTGTTGTTTGCATCAACCACTTGTGCAACCTCCTCTTCTTGCACAACTTCAACTATTTGATCAATTTTTGCCTCTTTGATTGTAATCAAGTTCACCTTCTTAATTGCAATCAGGTTCATCAAGGTAACCTCCTCTATTGGAATTAGGTTCATCAGGTTCACCTACTCTATTTCCTATCTAGGATTGTGACTCTTATCCGACTCTTCAAACACTCTACACATCATTGGTTTGTCTTGTGTTAGGATCCTATCCTAACGCCATTTTGTAATTCTCATTTACTTATGTAATGACCCGCTTCCAACGTGGGGAATCCCATTATGATATTATTTTGTAATACTTTGTAATGTATGTGGCAAGTAGGATTCTTAGCCAAGTGGCGCCATCTCATGTAACTGTTTTTTATCAAGATTGTAACCAATGGTAGGTAGGAGATTCTAGCTCCAGTGGCATTTTGTATGTAAGCCAACTCTTGAGCCTTTAGGTAGGGTTCCATGAAGTTTTTCTTTAAAAGATATTAAGCCATGTACAAAATCATCCTTTTGCAAGCTAATGAAATATTGAAGGAGGTTGCCCCCTCAAAGAGGCATGCGATTCTATGTTATTGTGAGATTGTTCAATTTCTGTATTTAATTTCTGCATAGTGTTATTGATTTATTTGATGTATTTGAGTTATTTTTCAGTATTTTGTGTGATGTGCTTATTTTTAATAGTGAGATCCTAACAAGTGGTATCAGAGCGCTTTCCAGGGCCGAGTTCTACTACAACTGAGATGATTTTTGCCATCCATTCTGCTTGTTAGGTATAATTTTCAGCCATCCTAACTGACTCACCCGAAGATGAACTTGTAGGAATATCCAGTATATGTGAGACTCGCTGATCCTCCGGTTCAGTATGATACCACTATATCTGTTGGGTACCTCTCTGATAAGTCTGATATTCAGCCTTTCTTCTTTCCCTTTCTTGGTATCTTTGTTCTTTGTCACTCATGTGCTAAACCTCACGAGTCGGCGAGTTGAGCCCCGTGCTCTGATACCAATGTAATATGCAACCCCCAACTGAGATTGCCACTTATCACTCCGGTTTGGTGTTTTTTGGTTTGGTTTTTGTGTATTTTTGCAATTTTTGTGTTTTGATGATATATGTTTTTTTTTGTATTTTGCAATATATGAAAGATAAAAAACACACACTGCTGAAATTAAGAAATGCCTCTAACTTTGTTTCTACAACTCCGAATGCTACCAAATTTGTACACAAGCTTCTTCTAATATAGATAAACAAACCCAATGAAGGAAATTGCATTAAAATGAGAATACCCAGAAATATGAAGATCTGATATAAACTGGAAATTGCATATCAGCTACAGAAATCTCATTGTTTTGCTCATAGATTCCAAAATACGAGTTTCTCCATCAAACTTATAGCATATTTGAGTACCCTTTTTGCCAAAGATTACAATGCAAGTGATAGAGTGCCCTTAAATGAGGCGTTTCTTCCCTAACCAGCAATCACGTTCCCTCTGAAGTATGTATGGCCTGCTGGATGTTGTACGGCTGCCCTAGACTTCTTCGAACTGCCTCGAACTTGTTCCAAAACTATCCAAATTGAAGCGGCTGGGTTGTGTGAAGAAGTTTGAACACATAACAGTCAAACCCTAGCTGAGAAATCACATCAAACAATCTGATATTCACTCCAAATTGGTACGGCCTCCTTGTGAAGTGAGGTATGAATAATGAGCAGCTGATAAAGCCCTCAAATCCACACAAAGCAATTGAAATTATCACTGAAATTATGTCTCCAATCTGCACAAAGTCACTCCCATGAATTGAGAATGCAACCAACCAAAGTAAGGAGGTCTTTCACTCCCAGCAATGGTGTCCTCTGCTGTGGTTTTCGTCACAACAAAGCAGCAATGAGAAACTCCCGCACAATGCAAGCTCTCCTTCAAATATTCCAAGAGAATACAATAGCAAAAGATCCCTTCAAATGCTCTCACAACCTCTATTTATTCTTTCCTCAAGTTGGGCGATCCCTTTCCATGAGCAATGTGGGATAATTTGTTTTCACTTTACTCAAAAGAACCCCTTGAGGGGGTCGTCCCACTTTCCTAGGGAGGAAAAACATATTTAAAATAACTTTTAATCAAGTCTTTATAATATGACCTTTAAATCAAGTGGTCATAAGGCCCCCTTTATCAATAAAATATGCCCAACATTAAAATAATTAACTTTTATATTTAAATATAACCTTATAAATCTTCGGGCATTAAAATTATTGCTCTCCTAACACCCAACCACCAAACAAAATACGGAAACGGATACCCATTAAGCTCTACTGTCCATCCGTAACGTCCGCTTCCACCTGAAACCTCCGAGAGAATTGACTTACTAAAAATAGTAAGTCCCCGCAAAGATGCCCAAAACGGTCCATAAGACTGGCAATCAAGAGCTCCACCCGCCTTGACATCATCCAAACTGTCCATGTGGGTCCCCACACAACTTCCTCCTGCCTACGGGAACCCGTGAGTAGGCAAGTCTCACACTGCATCATGATGCTGACTAGGATGGGAACATTACAGTCCTCCCTCCCTGAAATTGCTTGCCCACAAGCAATTGGAGAGCTGGATGCTGCAATATCTGCTCATCCTCCCATGTCGCGTCCTCTACCGGCAGGTCCTTCCACTTCACCAAATATTCTCTGATAGTCCTCCTCCTGAGGGTGCGCTCCCTGCTATCAATGATGGCTTCTGGAATCAGAATTAGTTTCCCCTCATCATCAAGTGGTGGCAATACTGTAGAAGGAATAACATTATGTCCCAAGGCCTTTTTTAGGCGAGACACATGAAAGACATTATGAACTTTGCTATCTGCCGGTAAATCCAACTCATAAGCCACTTCTCCAATTTTCTTGGTGATCCTGTATGGTCCATAATAGCGTGGCTTCAACTTTTCTGCCCCACTCTTCTTGAGAGTGGACTGTCTGTAGGGCTGCAGCTTCAAATAAACTAGGTCCCCCACCTCAAAACTACGTTCTGTACGCTGCTGATCTGCATAAACCTTCTGCTGATTTTGTGCTTGATGTATGTTCTCCTTAAGTGCCTTTAATATATCCTGACTATCTTGTAGCATTTCTTTGGCTCTAGGCACTTTGCAATCCCGAAATAGCAAATCAACAAAACTAGGGGCCTCGTAACCATACAAAGCCATGAACGGTGTCATCTTAATTGACATGTGATATGTGGTATTATAGCAATACTCACATAGATATAACCACCTGATCCATGCTTTCTGCTGCCCTGCAACGTAGTTCCTCAAATAGCCTTCCACCCATTTATTTACAATTTTTGTTTGCCCATCTGTTTGCGGGTGGTAGCTTGTGCTTGGAGTGAGCTCTGTCCCACTCAACCTGAATAGCTCCTGCCAAAAATTACTCATGAATTTGCTGTCCCTATCACTGACAATGTTCCTCGGAAGACCATGTAGTCTGAATACCTCCCTGAAGAACAACTCTGCAACCTGAACAGCAGTGAATGTGGCTGAGATGGCAAAAAAGTGTGCAAACTTAGTTAACCTGTCCACCACCACATAAATACAATCCTTTCCCTGTACTTTAGGTAATCCTGTAATGAAATCCATTGAGATGCTTTCCCATTTTTGCTCAGGGATCGGCAGGGGCTGCAATAATCCAGCTGGTAATGTGTGCTCATACTTGTTCTGCTGACAAGTGGCACACTCTCTAACATACTTAAGGACATCATCCTTAAGTCCCTTCCAAGTAAATCTTTCTCTCACCTGCTTGTATGTTTTGTAGAAGCCTGGGTGACCAGCTAGCGGTGCGTCATGTAAAGTCCTTAGTACAGTATGTCTAAACTGAGAATTAGGCACCAAAAAGATTCTCCCTTTGTAAATTATCAGCCCATCAACAACTGAATACTTATCATCTCTCTGTGTGCCCTCTAAAATACCAGAAGCCCATTCACTTTTTGCATAATCTGCCAATATCTGTTCTTTCCAATTTGCTGATATAACCCCTATGGCGCACAAATGAGGTCTCCTGGAAAGTGCATCCGCGACAACATTCTTTTTCCCCTTTACATATTCAATGTCGAAATCATATGCTTGCAACTTGCTGACCCATTTCTGTTGCCGCTCATTAAGATCCTGTTGATTAAGAAAATACCTCAAGCTATTATGATCTGTTTTCACCACAAATTTGCTGCCCACGAGGTATTGTCTAAATTTAGCCAAGGCATACATCACGGCCAACATCTCTTTGTCATAAATCGGATAAGCCCTTTCAGCTCCCCTCAATTTTCTGCTTTCAAAAGCAATGGGATGCTTATCCTGCATCAAAACCGCACCAATACCTTCTCCTGAAGCATCACATTCCAATTGGAAAGGTTTGGTGAAATCAGGCAATGCTAGAACTGGGCTCGAACATACTATCTGCTTGAACCTGTCAAAGCACGCTTGTGCTGCATCTGTCCAAACAAAGGCTCCCTTTTTCGTCAAGTCGGTCAATGGTGCTGCATACTGTGAAAACCCCTTGACGAATCTCCTGTAGAACCCACACAAACCAAAGAATCCTTTCAACTGAGTGAGATTGGTAGGAGGTGGCCAATCCATTATTGCTTTGACTTTCTCTGGATCCATCTTGACCCCTTCTGCACTAATGATATGTCCCAAGTATAGCAACTCGGTCATCCCAAACTCACATTTTGATTCCTTGGCAAACAAAGTCTCCTGCTCCAAAATACTCAACACCTCATCAAGGTGCTGCAAATGCTCCTCCTAGGTCCTACTGTAAATTAGAATATCATCGAAAAATATCAACACAAACTTACGGAGCTGCCCCCTGAATACCCTGTTCATGCATGATTGGAAGGTCGTTGGCGCATTGGTGAGTCCAAAAGGCATCACCAAAAACTCGAAGTGCCCGTAATGACATCTGAAAGCTGTTTTTTCAATGTCACACTCACGCATCCTTATCTGATGATAGCCTGACCTGAGATCAATTTTGGAAAAGTATCTAGCCCCATGCAGCTCATCAATTAGCTCATCGATCCTGGGAATAGGGTACTTATTTTTTATTGTTTTCTTATTTAAAGCCCTGTAGTCAATGCACATTCTCATTGTACCATCCTTTTTCTTTGCCAGCACTACTGAAGATGCGAAAGGGCTCTTACTGGGCCTAATATGTCCCATCTCAAGAAGTTCTTTGATAGCCTTTTCAATTTCATCTTTGAACCTCTTCGGATGTCTATAGGGTGTGGTGATAATGGGCTTGGTGCCCTCCTCCAACTCAATTATGTGTTATGTTCCTCTCTCTGGAGGTCTACCTGGAGGAATACTCTCAAATACCTTGCTATGTTTGCTCAAGGTAATGCGAATATCTGGATGATAATCTTTCCCCTGCTGCTCATCACCTGAAGGCATGATTAGGCACTCTGCTGCCCACTCTATCTGATCATGTCTGAAAAGTCTCTCCATCCGCCTGAATGAGACTGTACGTAAGCTGCCATCTGATATGCCCCTTAAGATGATCTTTTTCCCATTTGCCTCAAACTTCATCTCCATATTTCGCAAGTTCATATTGAACTCGCCCAATGAGCTCATCCAATGCATACCAAGAACTGCATCCACATCTCCTATATTCACCACAAAAAATTCATCTTTGAGTTCATAGTCACCTAACTTGATACAAATATTGGGGATCTTATGTGTGCAATTTACTGTAGTACCATTGGCAACCAAAACTTTGAATCCACTAAAAGTCTCCGTTTCAAGTCCTCTTTTTGCTACAAGTCCTGCATCTATAAAATTATGCGTGGCACCCGTATCAATCAATGTGGTCACACGCTGCCCATTAAGTACTCCACGGACTTTGAATGACTTTACCCTCTGAAGACTATATAACTGTGCAACTGTCTCATCATCAACTGAGGCCCTGTCACTCTCTGCATCACTTTCGGAGCTGCTGCTAGAACTCTCATAATGCTGATCTGATTCTTCTTCTGCAGACTCCCCCGCTGTAAGATACTCCATCTGCTTTGCCTTAGCCTTTTTTGAGCATTTATGAGAAGGTGCCCAAGGCTCCTTGCACTTAAAACACAAGTTTTTCTTCCTTAAGTCATTGAGGCTCTCGCTGTCCCTGGGTTTAAATTTCTCCTTATGCTGATCCTCATCTCTTCTAAAATGTTTCTTATCCTTAAATTTCTTGTGATCACTACCCTTGGAGAAAAATTTACCTTTTGATGAAGTGGATTCCATATCTCTAGCCTTCCTGATGGCCTCGTGCAATGTGGGTGGGTTGAAGGCTTTGACTAGCCCTCTCAAGGGATCTGCTAACCCATCTACAAACAACACAATAAGACGCCTCTCAGAAATATCTGTCACCATGACTGATAATCTTTGGAACTCCGAAACATAAGCATCAACTGTACTCCATTGTCGCAACTGTGCTAACTCCTTAAACTCTAACTCAGGATCTTTTTTATCAAAACGCTCCATGAGTTTCTCCGTGAACTCAGCATATGTGGTAATCTGATTGTGTCCCATCGTGGCATATCCATGATGCCACCACTCATGAGCTATCCCATCCAAGTGTAGAGCTGCAAACTTGATGGCCTCATCCTCCAACATCGGGCTCAACTGAAAGTAAGTGTCCATCTTCTGGACCCAAGCTCTCGCTGAAGTCTTACCCGAACCATCAAAGTAAGGTACAGGTAATTTTTCGATCCTTCTCTGCAACTCCCTGTTATCATGTGGTGCTCTACCTCTACCCTGAGTCCTCTGTTCCTGTCTAGCCCTCATCTCCACATACTCCCTAAAGGGCATGAGTGCATGATACTCCTCATCCAAAGCTGCATACTCGCGTCTAAACTGATTATGCAATTCAGTCAAATCTGGTTCTGGTTCCTCTTCTGCATGAGTGGTCCTGGGAAGGAATGTAGGCATCAAAGGCCTAGAGGAAGTGGCTCTATCTCTAGCAGGCGTGGCCCTGTTAGCTACTGATTCTCCATTGTTCCCATTTCCACCGTGGTGCTGGTTATTATTCTGATTGTTCATAGTCATTTGTTGCGTCATTAGGCCCAAAAGTTGTGCCATGGTCTGCTGGATCTGCTGCTGACCCTGTAAAAACATCTGGAACATCTCTCTATCTGTGTCTCTATCATTCCTGTTATCCCTGTGTTCAGCCATCCCAACTGACTCACCCGAAGATGAACCTGTAGGAATATCCAGTATATGTGAGACTCGTTGATCCTCCGGTTCAGTATGATACCACTGTATCTGTTGGGTACCTCTCTGATAAGTCTGATATTCAACCTTTCTTCTTTCCCTTTCCTGGTATCTCTGTTCTCTGTCACTCATGTGCTAAACCTCACAGGCTGGCAGAGTTGAGCCTGTGCTCTGATACCAATGTAATATGCAACCCCCAACTGAGATTGCCACTTATCACTCCGGTTTGGTGTTTTTTGGTTTGGTTTTTGTGTATTTTTGCAATTTTTGTGTTTTGATGATATATGTTTTTTTTTGTATTTTGCAATATATGAAAGATAAAAAACACACATTGCTGAAATTAAGAAATGCCTCTAACTTTGTTTCTACAACTCCGAATGCTACCAAATTTGTACACAAGCTTCTTCTAATATAGATAAACAAACCCAATGAAGGAAATTGCATTAAAATGAGAATACCCGGAAATATGAAGATCTGATATAAACTGGAAATTGCATATCAGCTACAGAAATCTCATTGTTTTGCTCATAGATTCCAAAATACGAGTTTCTCCATCAAACTTATAGCATATTTGAGTACCCTTTTTGCCAAATATTACAATGCAAGTGATAGAGTGCCCTTAAATGAGGCGTTTCTTCCCTAACCAGCAATCACGTTCCCTCTGAAGTATGTATGGCCTGCTGGATGTTGTACGGCTGCCCTAGACTTCTTCGAACTGCCTCGAACTTGTTCCAAAACTATCCAAATTGAAGCGGTTGGGTTGTGTGAAGAAGTTTGAACACATAACAGTCAAACCCTAGCTGAGAAATCACATCAAACAATCTGATATTCACTCCAAATTGGTACGGCCTCCTTGTGAAGTGAGGTATGAATAATGAGCAGCTGATAAAGCCCTCAAATCCACACAAAGCAATTGAAATTATCACTGAAATTATGTCTCCAATCTGCACAAAGTCACTCCCATGAATTGAGAATGCAACCAACCAAAGTAAGGAGGTCTTTCACTCCCAGCAATGGTGTCCTCTGCTGTGGTTTTCGTCACAACAAAGCAGCAATGAGAAACTCCCGCACAATGCAAGCTCTCCTTCAAAGATTCCAAGAGAATACAATAGCAAAAGATCCCTTCAAATGCTCTCACAACCTCTATTTATTCTTTCCTCAAGTTGGGCGATCCCTTTCCATGAGCAATGTGGGATAATTTGTTTTCACTTTACTCAAAAGAACCCCTTGAGGGGGTCGTCCCACTTTCCTAGGGAGGAAAAACATATTTAAAATAACTTTTAATCAAGTCTTTATAATATGACCTTTAAATCAAGTGGTCATAAGGCCCCCTTTATCAATAAAATATGCCCAACATTAAAATAATTAACTTTTATATTTAAATATAACCTTATAAATCTTCGGGCATTAAAATTATTGCTCTCCTAACACCCAACCACCAAACAAAATACGGAAACGGATACCCATTAAGCTCTACTGTCCATCCGTAACGTCCGCTTCCACTGAAACCTCCAGAGAATTGACTTACTAAAAATAGTAAGTCCCTGCAAAGATGCCCAAAACGGTCCAGAAGACTGGCAATCAAGAGCTCCACCCGCCTTGACATCATCCAAACTGTCCATGTGGGTCCCCACACAACTTCCTCCTGCCTACGGGAACCCGTGAGTAGGCAAGTCTCACACTGCATCATGATGCTGACTAGGATGGGAACATTACAAAGCACGATGGCATTTTTTCAAAACCAACTACCTTACCGCCTCATCGCTCACATGACCATGCTATTCCACTACTACCAGGTAATGCACCACCCAACATCAGACCGTATCGGTATCCTCATGCTCTCAAGTCTGAAATCGAGTAGATGGTACAAGAATTGCTCAAAGCTGGTGTCATTCGACCGAGTAACAGCCCTTACTCTTCTCCAGTTTTAATCGTTCGCAAGAAATATGGCTCGTGGCGGTTGTGTATAGACTACCGTGAGCTGAAAAAAATTACCATCAGGGATAAATTCCCCATTCCGGTAGTGGATGAATTGCTGGATGAATTACATGGAGCTATGTACTTCTCCAAGTTAGACCTGTTGGTTACGGATCTGCCACAGGAAAGGATTCGGTATGTCTTCACGCCCTAGACCCGCCCAATAGATTGAAAGGCCGGAAGGAAGGAATGCCCTCCGTGCCGATCTCCGGAGAAGGCCGGCTCCTATACTATTCTACCTGGGGTTTAAGATAAGGGAACAGGAAAGAGATTGGGAAAAAGCTAAGGGAACTGGAAAGAGATTAAAAGATTTGCAGAAAGAGATGTAAATGGTATTGCAATAGTGGTGGGGAAGAACAAGCAGCACGATTACTAACTAATATCGAAATTAACAGCAATCAAAAAAAATCATGTAACAGAAACTAACACCACGATTCTTCCCTATGTATCCATCCTCCAGCCAGAATTCCAGATTCACTTAATGTGCAATGCCCTAATCCAGAGTGCAGAATTACAACAATCAGAAAAATAAATGAACATGAAGCAGAAATGCTTGCAGCAGGCAACATAAAAGAAAGAGACAAGAGTTAGAGCCAAGGATGCTTTGTATTGATGCAAACGTCTGATTACAGCAACTCTCTAGCAATATGTTCCCCCCCATTACAATGCGCTCAACGGCTTTTATAGAAAGATTTTCCCCCCATTACATTAATGCTCAAACCCTAAGGGTAGCTGAGATTTGACCCCTGTCAGATGACAGTGTACCTGGAATACGGCTCACCCGTGTTTAGAGCGGCTCCGGACGGTCCTTGCAGCTGGCGCAACATGCTTCATTAATGCGGTTGGTGTATCTTGCCCTTTGGAGCTTTTCCGGGACCTGACATGGCTGTACTGATGGGATGGGCTGGAGACTGGAACTCGTGTGCTGCGGATGCGCCTTAACGCCTACCTACCTTCCTTCCTTGGGATAAGTGCCTTCCGGAGTACCCCTTCAGGGCTGCCTTAGCATTTAAAAAATGCCCTCGCTGGAGTTCGCTGAATCTTGCTGAAGTTCGCCCAAACTAGGTCCGAGGACGAGGTTCGTTGAAGGTTGAGGGCGATCCTGTCGTTCGCTGAAGATTTGAGCGAACTTGAGCATTTTTTGGCCGACATTGGAATTTTGGCCGACATCGGGATTCGCGGCCGACATTGACTTTTTGGCCGACGTTCGCTCGCTGGGCGACGTTCGCTGTGAGATGGGAGCGATCCCGGGAGTCGCTCGGAAATGGAGCGAACTCGGGAGTCGTTGGAGAGTTGGAGCGAACTCGAGAGTCCTTGCCTTAGACAAAATTTCAACTTTGCTTCTGCCAGCGATCGCGGGAGATGGGGGCGACGACGGGAGTCGCTTGGCAGCCATGGCGACGACGGAGGTCGCTTGGAAACAGAGCGACCGAAGGCAGCTCACATGCCTTAGAATTTTTCTTGAAACTCCTCTGCTGCTGCCGGTCGCTGGAAGGGGTTGGCGACGATGGGAGTCGCTGGGCAAAAGCGGCGACGACGGGAGTCACTCCCAGACTGAGCGACCGCGGTCAACTTATCAAACCCTGCAGCTGCTGGCGATCGCCGGAAAGGCGGGCGATGATGGAAGTCGCTGAGGGTGAGGGGCGACTACGGGAGTCGCTCCAAAATGGAGCGACTACGGGCAACTTGCATGCCTTAGAACATTTTCTTGAGCTCATCCGACCGTGGTCATTGGAAAGAGGCGATGGCGATAGGGGTCGCTCCGAAATGAAGCGACCTCCGACGACCCACACTTAGACAATTTTTAAATCACCCTCCTGCTGCGGCTCGCTGGAACTTGAAGCTAGACGGGAATCGCTGGACGGCTGCGGCGATTTCTGGGGTTTGCTGGTAGTCGCTGAAGAACTGGGCGACGACGGAAGTCGCTGGTTTGATGCAGCGACGACGGGAATCGCTGGCCAGAGGAGCGAACCTTGGCAATTGGTCGCTGACAAAGCTGCTGGTCGCCCGAGGAGAGAACGACGCCGGGGATCGTTGTCTTTGGGAGCGAACTCGGGAGGAACTTTTCCTTAGCCGTTTTTCCATGTCTTGAGCTGAAGTTCGCAGCTGTTTTGGCTGACATAGGCATTTTGGCCGACATGTGGCCGACATGCGGCCGACATTGGAATTCTGGCCGACATCGGGATTCGCGGCCGACGTTGACTTTTTGGCCGACGTTCGCTCGCTGGCCAACGTTCGCTGCGAGATGGGAGCAATCCCGAGAGTCGCTCGAAAATGGAGCGAACTCGGGAGTCGCTGGAGAATTGGAGCGTACTCGGGAGTTTGGTGCTTTAGCTGATTTTTTGTCCCGAATTTGAGCTTATTGGTTCTGCTTCCCGGGGCCATAACTTTTGATTCGCTGCCCCTATCGCCTATTATAATATATCGCCGGAAAGCTTGTGAAAATTTTTGCAATGACGAAGTATCCAAAGATTATTTCATCTACTTTATCATCCTCTTTTCGGGCCTGCGAAAATGCCAACACTTCTGCATGCTCTTTGCCGCCTTGAAGCTCCACACTTAGGCAAAATTTGGTGAAAAAATTTAATGTGGCAAAAATGCCAACAAGACCTTCGTTTTGGCTACCATCCAATCAGGCTCAAGGACGAGGATATCCCCAAAACTGCATTTCGTACTCATGAAGGTCACTATGAATTCTTGGTAATGCCATTTGGTCTAAAAAATGTTCCTTCCACATTTCGGAACCTGATGAACAACATCTTTCGCCCTCTCCTACGGAAGTTCATCCTGGTTTTCTTTGATGATATCTTGGTTTATAGTCGCTCGTGGGAAGAACACCTTATCCATGTGGATCAAACATTACAATTTTTGGCACAACATCAACTTTTTGCTAAGCGGTCCAAGTGTTCCTTTGGTCTAAATAAAGTGGAGTATCTAGGGCACATTGTCTCCAAAGATGGCATCAAGGTCGATCCCAAGAAGATTTAGGCAGTTCAGGACTGGCCAAAACCTCGCACTCTCAAGGGACTTTGGGGATTCTTAGGGCTTATAGGTTACTACCGCAAATTTGTTCGTAATTATGGTAAAATAGCAGCCCCCTCACATCCATGTTAAAGGACTCTTTTACTTGGACGGGGCTCGCTGACAAAGCCTTCCTCGAGTTGAAGCATGTTATGACCACAACACCAGTTTTGGCCATGCCAAATTTTTCCAAGCCTTTCGTCATTGAAAGTGATGCTTCCGGTCGTGACATCGGGGCCGTGTTGATGCGGGAAGGGAGACCCTTGGCTTTCACTAGTAAGGCACTCTCTGATCGTAACTTGGGGAAATCTACATATGCCAAGGAGATGTTGGCCATCTTACATGCCATAACCCATTGGCGACCATATCTCATTGGGCGCCATTTCTCCATTAAAACAAACCATCAGAGTCTCAAATACTTCTTGGAACAATGGGTTGCTACCCCAAAACAACAAAAATGGGTTTCTAAACTCATGGGATATGATTATGATATCACCTATAAAAAGGGCAAAGAGAATCTTGTGGCTGATGCTCTCTCTCGCCAATTTGAGGCCCTCGGTATGTTATGTGCCATTTCCTCACCTGTTCCTCAATGGATAGATTCCTTATGACAGGAGGTACTTCAGGATGCAGACTTGAAAGCTTTGGTGGCCTCGCTCCGTGATGATCCTACTTCATTCCCAGGCTACAATTGGGATGGCCATGACCCGCGTTATCGCCAATGCCTTGTTCTTCCTCGCACGTCCCCACTCCGTGAACTTTTCATGAAGGAACTGCATACTGCTCCCTCTTCAAGCCATTCAGGATTTCTTAAAACATATGAACACCTCAAGCGCACATTCTTTTGGAAAGGTATGAAACAGGACATCCGTGATTTTGTAGCAGCTTGTGATACCTGCCAACGAATGAAAGGTGAAACGGTACGTTCTCCGGGTACTCTTCAACCCTTGCCCATTCCAGATCAGGTTTGGACTGATATTTCCATGGATTTTATAGAAGGGTTACCTAAATCTGGCGGTAAGTCTGTTATTCTCGTGGTAGTGGATCGCATTTCGAAGTATGCTCATTTTTATTCCCTTGGCCATGCTTACACAACCTCCACCGTTGCCCAAATATTTCTCGATTCTATTTTTCGCCTTAATGGTATGCCCAACTCCATTGTGTCCGATCGAGACCCAACCTTCACTAGTCATTTCTGGCAAGAATTGTTTAAGTTGCAGGGAACTCAACTCAAAATGAGTTCAGCCTATCATCCGCAAACGAATAGTCAAACTGAGGTTGTCAACAAATGTTTGGAGACCTATTTTCGTTGCTTTGCATCAGATCATCCTACTCAATGGGCGAAGTGGCTTCCTTTGGTCGAATGGTGGTACAACACTTCCTATCATACAACAACCAAACTCACTCCTTTTGAGGCCGTTTATGGGTGCCCTCCACTCACGCCTTCTTCATACATCCCAGGCAGCTCCAAGGTCCAGGCCGTCGACACTACTCTCAGCCAACATATCGATGTTCTCCGCCAGCTGAAACAGAATTTGGACATGGCCCAGAATCGAATGCGACAATAGGCTGACCAACATCGTTCTGAGCGTAGCTTTGGTGTGGGTGATATGGTCTTCCTTTGCTTGCAGTCGTACAAACAATCATCTCTACAACTTTGTCGGTGCCAGAAACTTGCTACAAAATACTATGGACCCTACCAAGTTCTTCAACGGATTGGTTCCACTGCTTACAAATTGGCTCTTCCGCCCACCTCCAAGCTCCATCATGTTTTCCATGTTTCTTATCTCAAAAAAGTTTTGGGCACATAGGTACAGGTTCAGTCAGCATTACCAGATTTGGATGAAGAAGGGTCCATATTACTCGAACCTGAACAATTGTTGGATCGTCGAACCTGCACTCTCCACAACCGTACCATCACAAAAGTTCTTGTTCAGTGGCGCGGGCTCCAGCCAAAAGATGCTACATGGGAGTCTCTCCATCAGCTCCAACACCAGTTCCCTCATTTTCAGCTTTGAGGACAAAGCTTTTCGAAGGGGAAGGACATGTTAGGATCCTATCCTAACACCATTTTGTAATTCTCATTTACTTATGTAATGACCCACTTCCAACGTGGGGGATCCCATTATGATATTATTTGGTAATACTTTGTAATGTATGTGGCAAGTAGGATTCCTAGCCAAGTGGCGCCATCTCAGGTAATCGTTTCTTATCAAGATTGTAATCGATGGTAGGTAGGAGATTCTAGCTCGAGTGGCATTTTGCATGTAAGCCAACTCTTGAGCCTTTAGGTAGGGTTGCATGAAGTTTTTCTTTAAAAGATATGAAGCCATGTACAAAATCATCGTTTTGCAAGCTAATGAAATATTGAAGGAGGTTGCCCCCTCGAAGAGGCCTGCGATTCTATGTTATTGTGAGATTGTTCCATTTTTGCATTTAATTTCTGCATAGTGTTATTGAATTATTTGATGTATTTGAGTTATTTTTCAGTATTTTGTGTGAGTGTGCTTATTTTTAATAGTGTGATCCTAACATATTGACTTGCATCACTTTGACATTCATGTGCGAAGTGCCCCCACAAATGACATTGTCAACATTGCACAATGGGTCTTCCCTCAGTGTCGGCGTCTTCTAGTTCTTTGGTGGTTGTCATGTACCACATCACCAGTGGCATCCCCCCTTGGTACAATCTCCCTTTGTGCTACATATACTTGTAGCAATGATCTTGCGCTCTTTGAGTTGCACTCATCCTCAGAGTTATTGTTCTTCTCTTCAGAGGCACTTCCTTCACTGACTTCTCAACCCCAACACTTGGATGATGAACTACTCTCATTCTCAAAATCATCACTCTCACTGTCAAAAACACTCTCAACATGAGAGTCACTTTCATATTCAAGGTCACTTTTGTACGCATTAGCTATTAGCATAGCTTATTACATAGTTTATTACATTATATTTTCTTACACTTTGCTAGCGCATTCTCTAGGAGATGGTTAGTTGGTTAGGGGAGTTCGTTGCATGAACTATAAGTTTGTTAGGCTCACATTCATCTTGTATATATATCTGCACCATTATGAATACGAAATTAATGCTCACCGATTTCTTACATGGTATCAGAGCGCACACGTGATCTTCTAGGTGCAGGCAGAGAATTTGTCAGGGCACAAATCCTGGAGCGGGACCCCTGAATTGGAAGCTGGGCGCAGGAAGCACGGTTTTTGAGGCAACGATTGCGTTTGGGCGCATGCAGACAGGGCATAAATCCTGAGTGGGACCCTGGATTGAGCACGAACCCGAGACGGACACGTGGCGTTGCTGGAACATTGCTGACGTAGCACGAACCCGAGGCGAACCCATGGCGTTGCTGGAACATTGCTGACGGAGCACGAACCCGAGGCGAACACGTGGCGTTGCTGGAGTACTGGTTGACGGAGCGCTGACGTGGCAGTGGCTGATTGGTTGACAGACGTGGCAATCTCTGACGTGGCTAGCGTGGCTGGCGTGGCTAGCGCGACTGACGTGGCTGTGTGGTGGTGACGTGGCTATCTTTGGTTCGCTGTTTCAAGGGTATAGTCTCACCGATTTCCCAAAGGGAATCGATAATCTAAGCACGGGGCCTTGGTTTTAAACCCCTCCAACGTGCACCACAGGGTGCATGTGGGACTAAACATCCCAATTTTTTTTTTTTGTCCTCTTTGGGCAGAAGGAAATAAATCCCGCGCGTCTTCCCTTTGTTCTCATCGGGCGCGCTAGCCCAAATGGTTCCTCGGGGGTGCTTCGCCAGATTCTAGTTCGGGGCTTCGCTTCGCAACAAGTGTGAGCCGACGCATAAATGATAACCATGTGTGAGTGCTTCGCTCGAAGGATCCCTAGGAAACTGCTTCGCAAAGACCATATGCCGAAGCAGATGTCCCCTGCTAAAGCATAGCTTCTACCTTTCTTATTACTTCTCTAGGGATGTAGGCTGAATGCCGCTTCGCAAAAGATTTCTTCCGAAGCAGTGGATGATTGCCAATGGATTGTAAACTGCTTCGCCGCGAACCATTTCAAAAATAGTTGTTTGGAATTGTTTCGGCCGAAGCGGATTCTTGCCTTAGAATATTTCCTTAACTTTTCGGGGGAGGCAAGTCCTTGGATGGGGAAGCTTCGCACAAAAAGTGGCCGAAGCAGATGCTTTGCAAAGGTTTGGGGCGAAGCGGGATCCATCAAAATTGGTTCGCCAGAGGAGGGGCCGAAGCGGGTGCTTCACTTGAATATTAGCGAAGCGCTTTTTCACACTTAGAAAATTTTAGTAGTCCGCTCTTTGCCGCTTCGCAAAAGATTTGCCCGAAGTGATTGTTTTGGCTGCTTCGCTAGCGAAGCACCTTCTATGCCTTAGCAAATTTTGGGCTCCTATCTGGGTTCTCCTGTTTCCTTTTCTTGGTGAAGCTATCCTTCCTTCATGCGAAGATCTTAAACCTGGTTTGCTTTGTGGCGAAGCTCTTACACATATGGCTTATGTACAAAGGGGATAAAAATGAAAGCCAAAATTGCTGCAATACTTAAAAATATACAAAAAACAAGGGAACAAACTCATGAAAACTTAGAGAATACTTTACAAAATATTGATCTCCATTACCCCTTCAAGCAATGTGACAAAATTGTCAACAATTACCAAAATACAGAAAGAAGATGAAGGTGGTCCCATCATCAACATATGCGGAGGCTTTAGAAAAAGATAAGAACTTTGAAAGTGAGTCAAAGCAAACGACAACAGAAATTGTGGGACATTCTAAGAATGAGGACTCAAATAGTGATGCAGATGATAAAGTGCATCATGCTATCCAATCCTTCCGCAAGGAATTTGATAAAATGCTGAAGGAAGTCAAGGGAGAAACTAGGAAGGATCGAAAGGATATATGGTGTACTGATTGCAAAACCAAAGGGCATACGAATGTAAATTGTCCTAGGAATGCATATTGCAATATATGTGATGTGTTGGGACATGAAGTGGTTGACTGTCCATTCAACCTAAAAGGGGCAAGACACCAAACTTTAATAGTCCAAGGAAGTGAGGAAAAATTGAATGCCCAAGGGAACGGACAAGATGCAACTAGTGGTGGAATAGGAACAACCGCAAAGAAGATAGGCCATATCAAGGCAATAAACAAGGAGGTCAGAGTCTGTTGCAGTATGATTCAGAAGGTAGACCAATCATATAGTGTCGCAATTGCCAAGAGTGGGGGCATTTTGCAAAAAAATGTCCTGCCCCTCAAACAAATGAGATAGTGCAGAATAATGCAACACATGTGTCGGTGGTGTGGTCTAGGTAACCACAAGGAGGTTAACTGTCCCAAGAAGGCGAGTACAAGTAACTCGCAGAATGTCAATTTTCTTGACATCGACGTACCTCCAATAGGAAAGGAAGAGAAAGAGAAAGATATATTGGTCGTGACATGGAGTTAGGCCAAGAAAGAAAATTACCCCGAACCCGACAAAGAAAAGGAGAGATGGCATGCGACGCAAAAGGTAATTGAGGAAGCACAAAAAGCTAAGCAAATAAGGATAACAGAACAAAAGGAATTGAAGAAGCCAAGCGGCTTGGAGGAAAAAGCACCAATGCAAAGACTGGCAACACAAGTCTTAAATACAACCGTGGAGGTTAAAGTGGCAAGTTTGCTAGGAGCCATACTAGCATTACACAAGGTAATGGGAGAAGAATTACAACCCCAAAAGGTAATGGAAGTATAGAGCCAACCATTAAAGAAAGTTGAGAAGGATTACTTTATGGATCCAACAATATTAATGATCGATGTTGGGAAGAAACCAACATTGGTTCATATGGAGATACTAGAGCATAAATTAACACAAGTAATTGTGGATGGAAGATCCAGTGTTAATGTACTGCCAGAAAGAACTTGGAAGGAAATTGGGGCTCCATATTTATGGGCACCTAGTTTTAAGTTGTATGGTGCTGATCAGTATGGTATTGAGACCAAAGGAGTATTGATGGCTTAGAAGGTAGTAATAGTGCACCAAGAATTCATCTTGGATTTCGTTGTGATTACAATGCAAAAACCAACATATGATGCATTGCTAGGAAGGGGATGGCTTAGATTGGCCAAAGTAAATCACAACTGGGAAAAGGATCGAATAACATTCAAGAAAGGACAACACAAATACATGATCAATTTGAAGAACCAAACAATCAGTGGAGACATGGCTACAATAGACGAATCAGGGAGTTCTTCGGAGGAGGAAGAACAATATGAGCCAAATGAGGAAGGAATGTTGTACCTAGAGGAATGTAGCGAAGATGAAACTCGATCTGATAGCGGACTTTTCCATTGGCAAATGGAGGAGTACAAAATGTTTCAGCCCACCTGCCTCTGTATTAACACAGAGGAGACTACAAAAATTCAAGATGGGAAAGAAGTTAGCAAGAAAACAAGGGAAGACGAAAAAGAGAAATGGACATTTCCAAAAAGCTTCACAGAGTATAGACTTGGTGATGCAAAGATAGATGCAAAACCAACACATCCAAAAAATATGGAGAAGGCCAAGATAGAACCAAAAAATATTAAATATGAAGGACCTAAGATGGTGGAAGTGAATTTGGGAACAAATGATGAACCAAGAATGATCCATTGTGGAGATGATTGGGATCCTGTGTTGAAAGCAACAACTTTCAAGATATTCTTGGAATATAAAGATGTTTCTGCTTGGAACTATAAGGATTTGAAAGGGATACCTCCGGAATTATGTGTTGATAAGATTCCATTAATTCTCGAAGCTCAGCCAATCAGAAGGAGACCTTACAAAATGAACCCAAAGTATACGGCTTTGGTGAATGCAGAAATAGAAAAGATGCTAGATGTTGGCATTATTTTTAAAGTTACCACAAGTGAATGGGTCTCACCCATTGTGGTCACACTGAAAAAAGTAGACAAAATCCATATATGCATAGACTTTTGGAGTTTGAACGCAATGACAATCAAGGATCTCTTCCCCATCTCTTTCATTGATTCCATCTTGGAGGAAGTAGCTACATATGAAATTTACTCATTTTTGGACGGGTTTTCCGGCTATAATCAAATAAGTATAGTGGAGGAGGATAAGCTGAAGACCATGTTTGTTGTGGAAAATGGCATTTACGCCTACAATAGGATGCCATTTGGGCTATGCAATGCCCTTACCACATTCCAACAAATTATTTTGTATATATTCGATCAATTAGCAACAGGAAAATTCAAGGCATTCCTAGATGATTGGTCTATATATGGCAAAATTGTGGAACATGTACCAACTTAAGTGAATGTACGAGTTGATGTAGAAATGCGCAGATTTCCTTGAATCTAGGGAAATGTTTTTTAATGGTGTCGTATGGCAAGTTGTTGGGACACATAGTCTGTAGAGAAGGATTTAATCCAGATCCTGATAAAATTCACGTCATCCTGAATATGGAAGAACCACATGATGTGAGTTCATTAAAAACCTTCATGGGATCAACAGGGTATTATCAAAGGTTTATCAGGAACTATGCCCATGTGTCCTACCCATTAGATTCTCTAACGAAAAAGAATGTTCCCTTTTGTTGGATAGAGGAACATCAAGGAGCTTTTGAAGAGTTGAAAGCAAAGCTCGTATGTAGTCCCATTTTGGTATTTCCGGATTGGGATAAGGAGTTCCATGTTCACATCGATGCGTCCAATTTTGCAATAGGATGCGCGTTAGATCAGTAAGGATAGTATAGGCTCGACTAGTTGCAAAGGGATACACTCAAACAAAAGGAATTGATTATGAAGAAAATTTTGTAAAAGTTCAAGAGCATAGCCTCAAATTTGTCAAGAATGGTCAGCCAAGGGTAATCAAGGGAATACCTCTAGGACTAGTTAATACGATCTCCTCATCAGTTAGAGGGTAGTTATCAAAGGGGTAGCTATCAATGGACTGCTAACGTTTGGGCAATGAAGGGTTTTTTGAGATAGCATGGTAGTAACAGAGCATGCCATCCAAATATTAGGGCCTTACTAGACAAGTATGAAATGGTATTTGAAGATCTGCCATAAGGATTACCATCAAATCAAGGGTTCTGGCATACCATAGAGCTTGATTCGGGTTTTGGACCAATCATTGTGCCTTGTTATAAGCATTGTCTAGTAGATGAGGAGGAGATCAAGAAGACCATCAAAGAGCTTCTTGAAATGGGTCACATCAAACCTATTTCTAGTTCATTTGCTTCTTCAGTGGTGTTGGTGAAGAAGAAAAACGTAACAATGTGCTTGTGTTTTGATTGTTGGGCACTAAATAAGGAGACTATTAAGAATTGATACCTGATTCCATGTATTGACGAGTTGATGAATGAGCTTCATGGTGTAGTCTATTTTTCAAAGATAGACTTGCAATTGGGTTACCATCACATCAAGGTTCAACCAGAAGACATGTTGAAGACAACTTTACGATCTTGTGGGCATTATGAATTCTTGGTGATGCCATTTGGGCTTACAAATGCACTTGCTACCTTTCAGTCTGGAATGAATTACGTGCTATGCAATCATTTGAGGCAGTTTGTGTTGACTTTCTTCGATAACATCTTGATCTACACCAAGACATGGGAAGAACATGTGCAATACTTGGATACAATATTGAGAAACTTAAGAGATCAGTTCTTCACCAAGGAGTTGAAGTGTGAGTTTGGGCTCACAAAAATCTTATATCTTGGCCATGTTATTAGTGCATCAAGAGTGCAAGTTGATGAGGCCAAGATAGCGACAGTCCAACAATGGCCCACTCCCACCACCATATTTGAATTGAGAGGATTCCTTGGTTTATGCAGTTATTACTAGCACTTTGTATGAGGATTCTCTAAGATGGCTGTTTTATTGACAGAATTAACAAAGAAAGGAGCCTTTGAATGGTCAGACAACTCAACAGCCATTTGAACAGCTCGAGGAGATTATGTGCACATGCCTAGTATTTGGCACTCCATATTTCACAGTTTCACTCATAGTTGAATATGATGGGCTTGGCTAGGGTATTGTAGCATTGTTTATGCAGGGTGGCCGACCCACTGCTTTCGAAAGGCGGAAACTTCATGACCAGGAAAAATTATATTCTATCTTTTATAAGGAAATGCTATTTGTGATGCATGCCTTATCACGTTCTCAGTAGTTCTTGGTTTGTGGGTGATTCACAGTCTGTACAGACCATAACAACTTGAAGTTCTTCTTGATCCAGAAGGACTTAAATGACTATCAGCAGAAGTGGGTGAGCAAGATTCAGGCATATGATTTTTTTATTGTGTATGTCAAGGGCAAAAATAACCAGGTTGCAGATGCGCTATCACGACAAGCTGAGCGCAATGCCATTTCAAAAGTTGCCACCAATTGGAGTGGAATATGCTTTTTATATATACACGATAAATTAAAAAATAAAGCAAAAACAAAAACAAAAATAAAGGCCATTGAACATGTCTATAAGGCACTACCCACTTGCTGTTAGAAAATATAGCAAAATTATATGCAAGCAGAAAAACACAATAACACAGAAAAAAAAAATAGTAACACATATTTTACGTGGAAAACCTGCAATGTGCAGGAAAAACCACGGGGCAGTGGCAGCTTGATATTTTATTGTTTTCGGCAGAATTACATTCAATCATAATTTACATGCAAGGGGTCATTTCCCTTTTATAGAAAAAACAAAAAACTGTTCGTTTCCTCTTCCAAAGGAAGAGTCCAAAAACTGTTTGTTTCCTCTTCCAAAGGAAGAGTCCAAAAAACTGTTCGTTTCCTCTTCCAAAGGAAGAGTCCAAAAGACTGTTTGTTTCCTCTCCCAAAAGAAGACTACAAAATACTGTTTGTTTCCTCTTTATAAGCTGCACCATGCACCTCTCTCGTCGAAGAACATTGGAGATCCTGGATATTGACTTCACCTCCTAACATTCTCCCACTTGAAGTCGCTATACAGGAATTCTTTTGCCTATGTTTTTCCATCCAAGTGCCAATTGCCCAATGCTGCCCTTATCACATTTTCAGCAAGCCCAGAGAAGTTCTGCACCACTCAAACTTCTTTGTCTTGACCGGCTTAGTAAGCATATCTGCAGGATTCACTTCAGTGTCGATTTTCTAGCAACAGGATCCTACCTTCTTCCACCACATTTCTTATAAAGTGGTACTTGACATCAATGTGTTTCGTGCGATCATGGAATGTTGGGTTCTTCACTAGCTGAATAGCACTTTGGCTATCACAATGCAACGTAATTTTCCCTTGCATTACCTTGAAGTCACCCAACAATCGCTCTAGCCAAATTGCCTCTTTGTTGGCATGAGTCGTTGCAATATATTCTGCTTCGATGGTTGATAAAGCCACCACAGACCGCAACTTAGAAGCCCAACTCACAACTCCACCAGACAAGAGTGAAAGTATATCCTGTAGTGGACTTTCTCCCATCTCTATCTCCACCATAATCAGAATCCACAAAACCTTTAACTTGCAAACTATTCGATCCATAGTAAATAGCAACATTTGAAGTGCCTCTTAAATATCTAAATATCCACTTCACCGCATTCCAATGCTCCTTACCAGGATTTGCCATGTACCGGCTAACTACTCCCACTGCTTGGGCAATATCCGGTCTAGTGCTCACCATGGCATACATGAGGCTTCCTACTCTTGATGAATACGGTACACGAGACATGCTTGTCTTCTCTACTTCTATTCTAGGACACTGGTTGGAAGACAATTTTAAGTTTGAAAGAAGTGGGGTACTAACTGGTTTTGCATTCTGCATATTGAAGCGTTGCAAAATATTTTCTATATATGACTTTTGACTTAACCAGATCTTTCTTCCTTTTATGTCCCTGTGTATCTTCATCCCTAAAATTTGGTTTGTTGCTCCTAAATCCTTCATTTCAAATGTCCTAGCCAACTGAGCCTTAAGATCAATGATTTTCTTCATGCTAGGGCCTGCAACCAACATATCATCAACATACAACAACAAAATAATAAAACTGCCATCATCAAACCTCTTATAGTATCCACAATGGTCAACTTCACTCCTGTTGAAACCTTGGCTCTTCATGAAGGTGTCAAATTTCCTGTACCACATCCTTGGCGCCTGTTTCAACCCGTACAGAGATTTCTTCGATCTGCAAACCAAATGCTCTTTGCCTCTTTCCTCATAGCCCTCAAGCTGATCCATATAAATCTCCTCCTTGAGATCACCATGCAAGAAAGTAGTCTTTACATCAAGCTGCTCCAATTCTAAATCCTGTGCAGCTACAAGTGCAAGTAGAACTCTAATAGTAGTCATCTTCACAACCGGAGAGAAAATTTCATTAAAGTCAATACCTGACTTTTGCACATAGCCTTTTGCCACCAAGCGAGCTTTATAGCGTTCAACAGCCCATCGCTGTTCTTCTTCACTTTATACACCCACTTGTTTCTGCTGGTTACGAATCTGCCATGAGGAAAGGATTTGTTGTTATTGCGCCCAGATTCGCCCACCAGATTGAAAGGCCGGAAGGAAGGAATGCCTTCCGTGCCAATCTCCGGAGAAGGCCGGCTTCTTGTGGGGTTTTTGTGTTTTAGGTTAAGAGTGCAGGGAAAGGGATAAAAGTGCAGAAAGAGATTCCAAATATGATTGGAGTTGGGGTGGGGGGAATAAGCAGCACGACAACGAATCAATCACCGCTACTAACAACATTCCTTTACAAAGCACACATTGAAACTACAGCTATCAGTCATCCTATGTATCCTCTATCTATGCATTCCGGGAATACTTGACCACCAAATACCAGAGTCCAGAGTTCAGTACAACAACAAGCAATGATACAAGAAACATGAGGCAGAAATGACAAGGAGAGGCAGCATACAAGATAAAAGACAGTGAGCAGAGCCAAGTATGTGCTTGTATTAGAGGCAAACGCACAACTACAATTGTTCCCTAGCAATATATTCCCCTTCCCCCTTTTTACAATGAATCACATGGCTATTTATAGCCTCAAGTCCCCCCGATTACATTCTTGGGCACAAAGTCCCAGACTAAACATTAGCTGACACAAGCGGCTGAGGAGCTGCTGATGCTGACTTCTGTCGGGCAGGACTGTACTTGCGGCATGGTGTCCCTGAAGGCTGTACAGCCACGTGGCGGTGTGTCGGGTCAAACCGTCGGTCAGCAGGAATGTGGGTAGGTGCGGCAGATGGCACTTCTCATCAACTTAAATGGTGGCAGTTGGCGCAGATAGTGCAGCCCATGCTTTGTCCTTATCCCGGTCAAGTCTTGGCTCGAATCCCGAAGTTGGACACTTGTCGGATGCTGATGAATGACACGTGTCTGCCTTGAAAGGCAGTTTATCCAACTTCGCCCGGGATCTGAGCGCTGTCGGGTTGCGCAGGTAGAAAACAGCGCAGGAGGGTCATCTTGCCTTAGTCATTTTCTGGTCTTGCTTCCCCAACTGCGCACCGGTCAGAGGGCGCACCCCGACTTCGCTGCGAAGTCGGGTTGCGCACCGGCACTTGCTGTCTTCTTCTGTTCGGACTGCGCACTAAGAGAAGGGCGCACCCCGACTTCGCTGCGAAGTCGGGTTGCGCCCCAACACTTAGTCATTTTTCTGCCACACTGCTCTCCAAGTGCGCCCAGGAAGAAGGGCGCACCCCGACTTCGCTGCGAAGTCGGGTTGCGCCCCAGCACTTAGTCAAATTTCGCTCATTTTCCTGTTTTGTCGCACTTCGCACTGTCCCTACTGCGCTCCAACTGGAGGGCGCACTCCGACTTCGCTGCGAAGTCGGGGTGCGCCCTGACACTTAGCCATTTTTAGGGGGGAAGAAAAGGGAGGAATGAAACTGCAAGGAAGAGGAGGAAAAGGGAGAAATGAAGAATTGGAAAAAAGGAGGGAAGGAACAGAGCAGATCACTTACAAAAAACGGAAAACATGGCACCCCGTGCAAAATGTGGCAACATTCCTGGCGGCTCGCGGGGTGTCGAGCTCGCCTCGACGCAAAGAACCATGCCTTCATCCATTGGGTGCAGAGGAACTTCCTTCCCCTGCCTTCTGCTGCTCTAACCGCTTCCTTCCAGGCAACTGTTCTTCTTCAGGTTCACTTTCACCAGTTGCCTCCTCGGTTTCCCCTTCTGAGTCTGAATGTTCTCCACTGTCAGCCTCCCACTCGCTGATGCGTTGGTATGCAGCCTCGGCTTGGTCCCAGACTGCTGCTTGGAAGGGTGCGAGGTCGCTGATCTCTCTTAATGCTGCGTGGAATGCAGCGACCGCGTGCAGGTCGATGGTGTTATATCTTCTTCCCAACTCCTTCAGGGAGGAGTTGATTTTACAGTATTTTGACACCATCTGGGTGACCTGAGCTTCCTGAATCGGCTCTGCCCAGCTGTCAACTTCTGCTGTATCTGTCTCAAAGGACAGCCAATTCTGCTTCACCTGTTCAAGGGTCAGGAACCTGCCATCCTTGACGTAGCTCGGGCACCCGTGTTCGGACAGAATGTGAAAGGGAGCCAGGAGAATGTTCCTTTCATGCTCTAGGGCGTCCAGCGCCTTCCTGGCAGTTCTGATCCTCTCTGTCCTGTCAAAATAAGTATGCAAGGTTACCCTTGCATCTGCCCACTCTGAGGCAAGTTGGGACATAGGGGCAATTTGGAAGCCTTTGCGCTCAAACTCCTCAAGTTTTATAGCCAGGTCCAGCCGTTGCCTCGCCTGGTGTTCGGCTTCCTCTACCACAGGCTTTCCCTGGGCAGATACTTCTTCAATTCTGGATACGAAGTCCAGAACTGATAGGGACTTGACAAGGTTGGGCTTGCAACCTTGTAACAGACTAGCCCGCATCTCCTTGGCTTTGCTCTTTGAAAAGGCCGTCACTTGTGATGCTTTCTCTGCAAGCTGCGACTGCGCCTGTTTCAGCGAATCCTGAAGCTGCGAAATCTGCTCCAGCGCAGCCCTTTTCTCTTCTGACAGCTGCTTGGCTGTCTGCTTCTGCTCTGCGGCCTCCTGCTGAGAGGCGGCCAGCTGGGCCTTTAGTTCTTCTATTTCCTGCTGGGCTGACCCCAGCTGCGCAGTAGCCCTAGCTAGGTCTTCCTCAAGCTGCCTTGTGTTGTTCTGCAGCTGGTACAGCGCCTCCTGGGTCTCGAGATGCTTGACGAGGAGATTGTCAGTCCTACGACGAATACCACGAATTTCGTATTCCTCGTTGATGTCGTCAAAGCTTTTCTCCTTCCTCTGATGCTCATAGTCTGCCTCGGTCATCTCCCGGAGAGGCTTCTTCACCTTCGGGATCAACTTCTCTGTTGTGAGCACTCTCCGGTCTAGGTCAAATTTCGTGCGTTTTACCGGGGCAGCTATCTCCTCGGCCCTTCTGCGCTTGACGCCCTGAAGAAAGGAGGCGGAACCCCCCGCGGCTCTTACTGCCAGAGGCTGGTCCTCTGTGATATTCATGAAGTCGAGGTCCTCCAACGTCTGGTCCTGCTGCGGCATTTTCCCTGCGAACAGCGAAGTAGGCGGGATTCCAGAGGGGGTATCAGCCTTTGAGGGCGACCGGGTCCTAGGGTTAACAGGAGTCTGAGTGGATGGTGCCGGCAAGGCTTCGGACGGCTGGTGCGAAGAGCGCAGTGATGAAGGCGCAGCTTCAGCACTGGCTGCGGGAGAGGGCTCTAGGGTTTGGCTCAGTGATTGGAAAGCGTTCGGATCCTGAGCAAACTGGTCGAATGAATGCAGGCTGCTGGAGGGTTGGGTAGCTTGGGAAGCGGTGGACGCGGCTACGGCTTGCCCTGATGATGAGATGGGAGATGGGACTTTAGCAGGGCTGACTTGGACTTGGGGAAGAGAAATAGTGGACGTACCTGCGGGCTCCGCCTGAGCCGCCGTTGGAGGGGTGCTTGCAGCTCGGGTATCTGCGGCTGGTTCAGGGCTGTCCAAAGAGACAACCTCTGGAGCTGCTGCACTAGTTTGTTCTGCGGCTGATTGCTGTACAGGCTCTCTAGACCGCTTGGCCCTTTCAACTTTCTTCCTCTTTCTTTCTTCTGGTACTGCGGCTGGTCCAGAGGAGAGAGACAATATCGGGGCGGCAGGTGCTGATGTTCCCACGGTAAACTTGTACCTGGGTCTGGCTGGAAGAATGCCTGCCGCACTCGGTCTGCTAGTTGGCAGCGCGCATACTTGTTCTGCTGGAGGGGCCACCTCAGGGGTGGACTTTTCTGAACTTTGCGCCTTTTCGGGCACAACCTCAGGAGCTACAGGCTGCATCGGGCCCACTTGGCTGCTTGTTGGAGTTGCGCTGGAAGTCGCAGGCGTTGACGATAGCTGGGGGGTGGGCCTACTTTTATACCTTATCTTTGCGCCTCGGGGAACGCAATTGCGGAATTCGAAGGGCTGCCACGTGTCGACGTACTGGTCATATAGGGCAGAAAATTCATCATCGACAGCTAGATTCCTCCGGTTGGATTTATCGTGCTGCGTGCGACACCTCATCTTCCAGCATTCAGTGATTTTGTCTTTATGCCAGTTGAGGGGCGCCACCTTAGCGAGGAATTTTTTGAAGCCAACTGACTCCATCCGGTGGTCCGGGTTACGCTCGGGATCGTACGTAACCTCTTCGCAGTAAAATTCATGCCATGGTGGCCATGATTGCATCAAGTCAATGCGCCAGTGGAGGTCTGCACCTGTCCTGTTTCTTCTTTCGTGCATGATTTCAGCTCGGGGACAGATGTGCGTGAATTTTCCCCTGACCCCAATTGGGTCGTACTTCCAGCGCTGCGGCAGCATTATCAGGCCCATTTCAATGAGTTCCCGCTCGAGGTAGACGTGCTGCCCGATTTCGAACACTTGGGTATTCGCCCAGGTCATAGGATATTGAAATATATGACCTCTCTTTTGCCCTGGCCAAATTCCTCTTCAACGTAGTCCATCTGCCTCGCAATTTCCATCCCGAACTGATGGTCAGTGCAGAAGTAGGGCAGCAAGCACGGCTTCCCCTTGAACCCGTAGATTCTGACTATGATGCCCTGAGTCAACCGGAAAGTGTCCCCGTACTCCTTACTCCACAGGTATTTGGTCATGGCTTCCGGTGGGCGACATGCCTTACGGTTGAACAACCCCATGACCTGGCACAGAAATTTGAGATTAAACTCGTAGAACGAGCCTTTTCTGTACAGAATCTCAGTCCATTCGTACACGGGGAGCGGCTCTCCTCTTTCGTTCACCTTCCTCAAGTCTGGAACGTTCATCCGGTAATGCATGTGATACAGGCACAGCCATGCGAGGAAGGAACAAAACCGGAAGTCCGTTGACTGCTTCTGCTGCAGTCTAACCAGGCTGGAATGTATCGCATATGCCAGCCAGTCCGCCCAGTCGAAAAAGATAGGGCGCTTTCCGCTCTTCTGCGCCGTGGAGTCGTAGAACTCCCCGTGCAGGAGACACTCTGCCATCGCCAGCTGGTACGGCCGTACCACTTTGTCAGAGTCGCAGCCAAGGACCCACGCCAGGATGATGTAGATGTACTTATTTTCAAATTTTTCCAGGGGTATGGGGCCAGTTGGCCACTGTCCGGCTGCCAGCGGAGTCTTCAGCTCTGAATCCAGAAATTCTCTCATCCGCTTTGTCTGCGCAAATCTGCCGGTCTGCTCGTCCAGATTTACCCTTCTGACAATTGCGCCAGGCTCATACTGAAGCCCTGGGGCGAATGCTGGTTGGACGCTCTCCCGGAAAAGAGTGAACAACACCTTTCCTTTGTTGTCGCAGACCTGCCGGGCAGCTGGTTTGTAATATTCTGCAATCGCTTCAACCAGCTCCGGGCACCAGTGAGTAGGAGGGCACAAGAACCAGTATAGGTTCGACTTGTATGCAGCTCCGAGGTGGTGAGATGGCGAAACCTTATCCACCCATTTCGCAATGTTCAACCGCAGTTTGGTGAGGCTGATGGAGACAGAGCCGTCTTTGTATCCGGCCAGGCGATTAATTGGCGGCGGTGGAGTCTGCCCAACTACGCGCCTCTTCGTCCGGGATTTTCTTTTCTGGTCCTTCTGAGGCGCTCCGCTCTCATGAGCGCTTGACTCCGGTGATTCCTCAGCTTCGCGCCGCTCTTCGCTTGATTGCGCCTGTACGGGCGCTTTCCCCTTGTCCATCCTTTTGAAACGGCAGTGTCGGGAATTACAGGGGATTTCAGCTTCTGAATTGTCAGCTTTATTCCTTGCAGTCAGGGAGTCAGCTTGAACAATTTGAATTTTCTGGTTGCGCCAGGGTCCCTTTTGTAGACAATGACTGCAACATTAATGGCGCGAGGGAGGGAGTTAGGGCGGTTAACTTGGAGTTGGTGGAGGCATTATGATTTTTTGGCGGCTGGGTATGGGTTTATTTTTGGAAAGCGCACCCCAATAGCCGTTGGTCCAAGACGCACCTTGCTTTTTTAATGCATCGTTCTTGAAAGTTGTGCAATCATTAAACCCCCTAGGACGTTGTGCCAATGCTGACGTCATCGCCGCCGTCTGGGCACACTTTACAAGGAAAACTTTAAAGCCCATGTGCCCAACTTCGCGTTGCCGAACTTCGCCTGGGCCCACACTTATAATTTTTTTTTGCTCTCCGTGGCGGGTTATTCGGACTTCGCCCGAAAAACAGGGCGCACTCGGACTTCGCCCAGAAAATGGGCGCACTCCGACTTCGCCCGGAAGATGGGTGCACTTCGGATTTTACACTTAGACGTTTTCGGCTTCTCGTGCCGGATCATCCAGGGTGCGCCCGATAATGGGAGCGCACTCAGACTTCGCCCGAAAAACGGGCGCAATCCGACTTCGCCCGGGTTTTTCTTTTCTTGCCGTTTGTTACCCAACTGCGCCCTTCTGATGGTGCGCAGCCCGACTTCGCTGCGAAGTCGGGTTGCGCACCCAGAGTTAGTCAATTTTGCCCCTTTTCCAGCTACCTTCTTTCGGACTTCGCACTGTTTGAGGGGCGACACCCGACTTCGCTGCGAAGTCGGGGTTTTGCCTCTAGATTTCCCTTGGGCTATCTGAAAAATTAAAAACTAAAAAACTGAAATATTTACATTCTGAAAACTGAAAATGCAGAAGGGAAATCTGTACAAGGAAGGGCCCCTTCGGGCGCCTTCAGTGGCGATAAAGTTTTAAGTGGAACCCGTTGACGGGAATGGGGAGAAGCTGTCCCTCCATGTCCCGGAGCACGAATGAGTTGAACTGATTTACCCGGGCAATCTGATAAGGGCCCTCCCAGAGGGCGTCAAACTTGCCGTGGTTGCCCGGCTTCGCTTTCAGCGAGTCCCACTTCAGCACCAGGTCCCCGATTTTGAAAACTCGGGCGGTGGCGCCTTTCGCAAACCAGCCTTGGGTTGCCTCAGCATGTTTGGTGAAGGCCTGGTATGCTTTTTCTCTGTCTTCCTCTAACTGCAGTAACTGGCAAAGTCTGTCCTCTACCGGATCCCCGCTGCCTCTTTCTTCATCAAGCATCCAGAGAGCGGGAATTTCGATGTGGGTCGGCAAGACTGCTTCTTTGCCGTATACGAGCGCATAGGGGGACGTTTTAATGGATTTCTTGAAGGATATCCTGTCCGCCCATAGCGCCCGATCCAGGAGTAGGTGCCAAGTCCTCTTGTTTTTCTCTACTGTCCTTCGGATGATCTTCAGCAGATTCTTGTTGGTGGACTCGGCAAGACCGTTCCCCTGCGGGTAGTAGTTGGAAGACATTTTGTGATAAATGCCGTATTTGCTGGTGTACTCCGTGAGTACGGCGCCTGCGAACCCCGGACCATTGTCCGTTACTATTGACTCAGGGACCCCAAAACGAGTAATCAGGCTCTCGAGGAACCTAATGACCGTCTCCTGGTCCGCATTCTTTGTAGGGATCGCCTCTGCCCACCGTGTGAAGTAGTCGGTGGCGGTAAGAATAAACTTGTGCCCCGCTGCAGAGTTCGGCGTAATCACCCCGATAAAGTCCAGACCCCATTGCTGAAACGGAGTCTCGGCTTGGATCGGTTGAAGGGGCAGGGGTGCTTTTCTATTTCTGCCAAAGCAAATCTCTGGCATTGATCACACTTCGTACAGACCGCATGCGCGTCTGTGAATAGAGTGGGCCAGTAGTACCCAGCTCTGATTATTTTCAAGGCCGTTGGCCTTGCAGAATGGTGACCCCCAGGCATCCCGGAGTGAAATTCTCCGAGGATCCTGGGTTGGTCTGCTTTCTTGACGCACCGTAACATGATGCCGTCAATATTCTTGAAGTACAGCCCCTCGGGGCGAAGAGTGTATTTCAGTGCACCTAGCCGAAACCTCCTTCTTTGTGAGGCATTCAGGTGGTCTGGACATCTCCCGGTGCAGAAATATTTCACCAGGTCATCTGTCCAGTCGCACTCCTCGGGTAAAGAGTTGGCTAGGTTGGTGTTTGTTGCTGGATCCTCCCACTTACAGGCGGATATCTGGGCTGCTGCGCTTCGGGCCAGCTCTTGGCACAAGGCTCGGCCTCTGATAAGCTTGGTTGGCCGCACCTCGATGTCGAACTCCTGGATTTTAGCAATCCATCCTGCTCTCTTGTGACCCGGCTCTCCTTGTATGATGAAGCTTCGAACGTCCGGGTGTATCACAAAAACAGTGGTTCGGCTTTGGGAGACAAAGTGCCTGAACTTTCGGAGGGATTTCATAACTGCGTGAACCTGCCGCTCTATAAAGTTGTACTTTTCTTCATGCGGCTGGATTACTTGGCTCAGAAACGCTATGGGGCGCTCTTCGCCATCGTCTCCCTTTTGGGTCAGGGCGGCGTAACTCTCGGGTTCTCCCACCGCGTACAGGATGAAGTCCTTGGAGTAGTCCGGGTTTATCAACACCGGAGCCTGTGCAATTCGGGCCTTGATTTCTTCGAAGGCCTGCCCCCTTTCATCAGTCCATAAGAACTCAGCGTTCTTTTTCAGCAGTTCGGCCATGGGCTTGATTACCTGTGCGAAGTCCGGTATGAACTTCCGCACGAAATTGATTTGGCCGAAAAAGGACTGCAGCCCCTTCTTGTCGACTGGGGCAGGCAAGCGGAGGAGGGCTTCTGCTCTATCAGGGTCTATGGCTAGGCCTTTCTCGGAGATGACATGCCCCAGCAGCTTTCCTTCTTTTACCGCGAAGACAGATTTCTTCGGGTTTATGGAGATGCCGAATTCACGACACCTTTCAAATATTTGCCGCAAGTGGGGAACATGATCTTCTCTCCTGTGAGAGAACACAGTCATGTCATCCAAGTAGATGACAATGACTTTGTTGAGCAGCTCTCGGAAGGCCAGATCCATGGCTCTCTGGAATGTGGCGCCAGCATTAGATAAGCCGAAAGGCATGCGCTGATAGGCGAACGTTCCCCATTTGGTGGTGAACGCCGTCTTGTGCTGGTCCTCATCCCTGACCCATATCTGGTTGTACCCAGAAAAGCCATCTAAGAGGGAAAATCTCTGGGCTCCAGCAACTATATGGAGGATCTGATCGATTTGGGGAAGCGGATAATGGTCCTTGAGGGAGGCCTGATTCAGATTTCTGAAGTCCACACAGAGACGGATGTCTCCATTCTTTTTCCTTACGGGAACCAAGTTCGCAACCCAAGATGAATGCTTGATGGGGTAGATGATCTTGGCTTCCAGCATCTTCAGGAGCTCGGCCTTCATCATGGCCTCGATCTTCGGATTTACGGCCCTCTGCTTCTGCCGGAATGGCTTGGCGCCATCTTCTAGCTCAATGGTATGCTGGATAACATTTCTGTCATACCCCTTCAAGTCCTGGTAGCACCAGGCTACTATGTCAGGGAACTCTCGGCATAATGTTCTTATTTGCTCAAGTTCCTCTGTGGTGCAGTCTGTTCCGACCTTGATTGTTTTTCCAGGTTCGAGTTCCAGATCGGCATACTGCTTCGGGTCTACTTTGATCCGGTGAGATATTGCTCTGTCATTCTGATCAAATAGACTCTCAAGTGTAATCAGTCCTTTTGGGACATGATTATTTTTTAGTTGTATCAACCCCTCATATTGCTCGTCATCAGGGTCTCTACCTTCGATTGAACATGCTTCATTTACCAAAAATGTGACGATCTCCTCGTCACAGTCGAACACCTGCCAGTGGGTGTCCTTATCAGGCACAGAAGGCCTGTAAATGGTGCGAACCGGCTTCGGCTTCGGACGGTGTCATCAGCCGGAACGTACCTGGCTCCAACAGACGCCAGAATGTCTGCATGCTTGTTTTTCTCACGTGATATAGCCTTGACATTCAACGAGTCAAACGACTCCATCAGATCCCAGACCCGATTTCGGTACGCCTTGAGATAGTGCTTCTTGGAGGCGCACTTGTTCGTAATCTGGTGGCACACCAGTTCAGAATCGCCAAAGATCTGCAGGTGCTTAATCCCCAGCCTCTCTGCTTTCCGCAAACCTAAGCACAGGGCTTCGTACTCCGCCGCGTTGTTGGTACAGCTCCAGGCCAGCCTGTAGGTGTAGTCCTTCTGGATCCCGGTTGGGGAAACTAAAAGCACACCTGCACCGGCGCCATTTTTGCATCGTGCGCCGTCAAAGAAAAGCTTCCACAACTTTTCTGGTGCAGGTCCCACTTCTTTCTTGGCTGACTTGTCGAGCCTTTCAGGCTGAACTACAGTGTAGCAGCCTTGCTCGGTCTCAATCACGGCGTTGAAGTCCCGCAAGGAGAATTCATCTTCTATTTGCAGCAGCTCAAGAGCTTGCTCCGTCATGTCCACCACCACCAGCTCTTCCTCCGTTAGCTGAACCATGCAGTCCTCTGGCTCTTCTCCGGGTATCTTCTCTACTAAGAAAGTGGAAGGCTTTTCATTGTAAATTTTCAGTCTCCTTCCTTTGAAGGGCACTTCCATGTGTGAGTAGTCCAGAGACAGATACCCTCCCAACTTCGCAGTGAACTCCCTGGAGAGACACATGCCGAAGTAGGGTTCCAAGTCGACAACCACGACCTCTTGGATGACCACGATGTCGAGAGCTTTGTGCAGCCGAATGGGGATGTCTTTAATGACACCGACTGTCTTGACAGGGGTGCCGTCCAGTTGCAGCACGCCTTGGCTGCTCCTTGTGTACTCCATCCCGATTTCATCGCAGACGGCTCTCGGCATTACGGTCGTGGAAGCACCAGAATCCACCATGCAGTTGTGTACTATGTACCCTTGCATCCGTAATGACAGATAGAAGGGAGGCGGTCTGTTCTTCCCAGTGGCTGAGGCTGTCAAGGGTTGCACCAGGACAGCGGGCTGTATCTGCTTGCCATTTTTCATGATCTTCAGAGATTCCTGCAGCAGATCAACCTGGCCTGGGAGCTGAAGAGCATCATACATGCTGATTCTTGCGGGGGTCCTCTTCAGTTCGTCTACTATGCTGTAGGCTGAGGTGCTAGCTCCTTCCGCTTCTTTTGCCGGCTCATACTTCGTCCGGTACTGCTGAGTGGCCTCAACTCTCTGTCTCTTGGTCAGAGATGGATATCTCAGCTTCTCCTGAGCTTGTTCTTTGGTTTCAGCTGGAGGCTGAGCAGCGGGAGCTTTAGCAACGGGAGGCTTGACAGCGGGAGTCTTTGCTGGAGGAGCTTTATCTTTGGCTGTGTAAGGCCACAGCCTCTTGTAAGGTGGTAGCCCATCAGGTTGCGCCTTATCTCTCCTGGCGTATACCTTCAAGGGTTTTGCAGCTGCTTCAGCAGACTTCCTATCTTCCTTGGCGGGAGGCGGCACTGGAACTTCCTCTGGGACGGCGAAGTTGCTTTCATCGCCCAGGATCATGTAGAGTTCTTCGTCCTCTATGGCGCTGCCGGCCAAGGTCTGGAGATAGTGTTGATGCAGGGTGCAGTCTCCCTCCGAATGCGGGTCATTGCACGTGGTGCACCAGTTGACCTGGTCAGAAGTACCAGGTTGGTCTTCAATGGCAGCATTTCTCGGAGGGGGCCGCCTTTGCAGTTGTTGCTCGGCGGGGCGATCCTTTGTCAGTGCCGGGGGCGGATATGGCCTCCTTGGAGCCAGGTCCATCTGGGCCTGTTTCTTTTTTAGAACAGTCATGTCATTGGACATGGTGTGATATCCAGAGGCCAGAGCCCTTACCTCCTGGAGGATTTTATTCTGAATATCATTGTCAGGAGGTGGCAACTGAGCCGGAGGAGGTAATGCAGCCAATGGAGGAGGCGTAGAATATTGTGCATACTGCGGGGGAGCAGGGAGCGCCGGAAAATGCGTAGGAGGAGGAGGCGGATAATGAATTTGTGGCGGGCCGTAAGGATTCACGACCGGCGCCGGATTCCATTGCTGCTGGGGTTGCTGCCCTGAAGTGGACGGCTCTGGACCAGAAGCTGATGGATACTGAGATCGGGGGAAGTCAGGGTAGATGGGCGGCTGTACCCTGTGTGGGAGTCTGCCAATGGAAATGATATCCATCTCAGCTTGTTGGGCAGCCTCATACAGAGCAGGGAACGTGTCGATTCTGGCTACCTTCAGCAGCAGGCAAATGTCTGAGTTGAAGGATCTCAGGTAGTAGTAGGCGGCCTGACCTGCTGACGGTCGGAGTTCGCGAGGTACTCGTTTCCAAGACCTCGCAAACCTGATATTGAAGTCTGACACCTCCTCTTGGGGGTGTCTCTGTATACTTTGGAATTGATGCAAGAAAGAAGAGGGATCAGCAGACTCGTTGCATCCTTTCACGAGCCTGCCGGCTAACTGTCGCCACCCCGTGATAGATCCCTCTGGCAATGATCTCCACCAGTAGAGAAGCTTTCCCCTTAGGGAAAGGGCCAGCAGACGGGTCTTCACACCTTCGTCAGTGATGGAATGTAGCGCAGCCAGGGCCAGAATGTCCTGGATGTGTTCGTACGCCGTCTTGCCGTAGCCGTCATACGTAGGGATAGATTTTAAAGCGGCAGGGGGCACAACTTGCTGTCCGACTAGGGCCAAGGGCCCCGTAGAGTCCACCGTCGGGAAGAGGTCATCATCATCCTGGTGGGCAGCCATGTCTTCTTCTGACCCGGTAGTGTACTCGGTGTCGGAACTGTCCGAAGATGTAGATTCTTCTTCGGCCTCAACTTCTTCAATTTCAGCCTCGGCCTCTTGAATTTCAGCCTCGGCCTCTTGAATTTCTTCCACGCGAGCTTGGTAATCAGCCAGCCTGACGCGCTCGCCTGGAGCGTCAATGTCGATTTCGTAAAAGTCAGGCGGGTTTCCCGGATTCCTTGCTCGCCACCTTCTCGTTTGCATGAAGGCGTTAGGACCGGTCTTCACGGACTCGGAGAGTATTCAGATTTGCAGAGTCGCCAGGTGCTCTGATTTTTAACAGCAATGAAGCGAGCACTCGTGCTTCGATTCTATTTGGGGGTGGGAAACTACCATGTCCCACCGGGCGTGCCGAGAAACTGTTGGTTACGAATCTGCCATGAGGAAAGGATTTGTTGTTATTGCGCCCAGATTCGCCCACCAGATTGAAAGGCCGGAAGGAAGGAATGCCTTCCGTGCCAATCTCCGGAGAAGGCCGGCTTCCTGTGGGGTTTTTGTGTTTTAGGTTAAGAGTGCAGGGAAAGGGATAAAAGTGCAGAAAGAGATTCCAAATATGATTGGAGTTGGGGTGGGGGGAATAAGCAGCACGACAACGAATCAATCACCGCTACTAACAACATTCCTTTACAAAGCACACATTGAAACTACAGCTATCAGTCATCCTATGTATCCTCTATCTATGCATTCCAGGAATACTTGACCACCAAATACCAGAGTCCAGAGTTCAGTACAACAGCAAGCAATGATACAAGAAACATGAGGCAGAAATGACAAGGAGAGGCAGCATACAAGATAAAAGACAGTGAGCAGAGCCAAGTATGTGCTTGTATTAGAGGCAAACGCACAGCTACAATTGTTCCCTAGCAATATATTCCCCTTCCCCCTTTTTACAATGAATCACATGGCTATTTATAGCCTCAAGTCCCCCCGATTACATTCTTGGGCACAAAGTCCCAGACTAAACATTAGCTGACACAAGCGGCTGAGGAGTTGCTGATGCTGACTTCTGTCGGGCAGGACTGTACTTGCGGCATGGTGTCCCTGAAGGCTGTACAGCTACGTGGCGGTGTGTCGGGTCAAACCGTCGGTCAGCAGGAATGTGGGTAGGTGCGGCAGATGGCACTTCTCATCAACTTAAATGGTGGCAGTTGGCGCAGATAGTGCAGCCCATGCTTTGTCCTTATCCCGGTCAAGTCTTGGCTCGAATCCCGAAGTTGGACACTTGTCGGATGCTGATGAATGACACGTGTCTGCCTTGAAAGGCAGTTTATCCAACTTCGCCCGGGATCTGAGCGTCGTCGGGTTGCGCAGGTAGAAAACAGCGCGGGAGGGTCATCTTGCCTTAGTCATTTTCTGGTCTTGCTTCCCCAACTGCGCACCGGTCAGAGGGCGCACCCCGACTTCGCTGCGAAGTCGGGTTGCGCACCGGCACTTGCTGTCTTCTTCTGTTCGGACTGCGCACTAAGAGAAGGGCGCACCCCGACTTCGCTGCGAAGTCGGGTTGCGCCCCAACACTTAGTCATTTTTCTGCCACACTGCTCTCCAAGTGCGCCCAGGAAGAAGGGCGCACCCCGACTTCGCTGCGAAGTCGGGTTGCGCCCCAACACTTAGTCAAATTCCGCTCATTTTCCTGTTTTGTCGCACTTCGCACTGTCCCTACTGCGCTCCAACTGGAGGGCGCACTCCGACTTCGCTGCGAAGTCGGGGTGCGCCCTGACACTTAGCCATTTTCAGGGGACACTTGCTGGAAACTTTACTGGGGGAAGAAAAGGGAGGAATGAAACTGCAAGGAAGAGGAGGAAAAGGGAGAAATGAAGAATTGGAAAAAAGGAGGAGGGAAGGAACAGAGCAGATCACTTACAAAAAAACGGAAAACATGGCACCCCGTGCAAAATGTGGCAACAGTTTCCAACAGTCTTTCTTCCAAGTGGGAGATCCACAAGTTCCCACATTTTATTCTTGTGAAGTGCCTCGATTTCCTCCTCCATGGATTTCCTCCACTTTTCTGCATTCTCAGACTCTCTAGCTTCCCGAAATGAACTAGGCTCACCATCATCACTTAACAAAGCAAAAGAGGACTAATAAACATGAGAATACCTTTCCGGATACTTTTGTGGACGTGTAGATCTTCTAACCCAATGATCTGTTGATTGTGGCTCTTGGTCTTGTGACTGTTGTGGCTGCTCTACTTGTTGTTCTACTTGCTGTTTCGCATGTTGTTTTGCATGCTGGTCAAAAAATTCAGCATGATGGTAAAAAATTTCAGCATGCTGATTTTCATTTTCATCTTCGTTCATGTCTACTTCAACTGGTACAACATTAGGTGTTTGTTGTACCTCCTTCCTTTGCATGGATTTTTCATCAAAAATAACATCTCGGCTAATAATTACCTTGTGGGCAGTAGGATCCCACAGCCTATACCCCTTTATTGCATCTCCATAGCCGAGAAAAACACATTTGCTTGACTTCGGGTCAAGTTTGGACCTTTTTTCTTTAGGCACATGGGCAAATGCATCACAGCCAAAGGTACGCAAATGAGAGTAATCAAATGGCTTACCACACCAAACCTCCTCAGGAATTTGTCCATCCAACGCAGTCGTAGGTGACCTGTTAATGAGGTAAACAACTCGTATTAACGACCTCCGCCTGTAACCTTTTATCCAACATGGATGCGCCGAGCATGCTTCTTGCACGTTCCATGATTGTGCGATTCATTCGCTCAACCACACCATTTTGCTATGGAGTATATGGTACTGTCTTCTGGTGCTTAATTCCTTCCCGCGTACAAAATTTATCAAATTCCTTGGAGCAATATTCACCCCCATTATCTGACCTAAGACATAAAACAGGCTTGCCCAAACTTTTCTCTACTAGAGTTTTGAACTCTTTAAATTTCTGCAAAGCTTCCGACTTCTTCTTCATAAAATAAACCCATACTCTCCTAGAATAATCATCTCTAAATGTCAGAAAATAGATGGCACCATTTAAGGACTGAGTGGGGACTGGTCCAAATATATCCGAATGTATAAGTTGCGAGAAAATCGGAACTCTTACCAGGGCTTGCGATAGAACCGAACCCTCTTTTGTTTACCAAAAATACAATGCTCACACAAGTCTAAATTGCAAGACTTAATCCCAGAAAGCATACCTCTGTCATGCAGAATTTTCAGACCTTTTTCACTCATATGGCCTAGGCGTTGATGCCATAGCATTACTGCATCCTGAATTGAAGTTGCTACTGCTGCATGGTTCATCACCGTATCACCGCATAAACGATATAGGGTCCCATAAGATTCTCCCTTTGCTACTACAATAGCACCTATGGTAATTTTGCAATAGTTGTTACCGAAAGTGACAGAATACCCTAGCTTATCCATCATCTTGATTGAGAGCAAATTCTTCCCTAAATCTGGCACATGTCGCACATCACATAACATCCTTTCTCTACCATCGTCCAACATGATCCTTATGTCCCCTCTTCCCACAATTTCTAAAGGGTGATCATCACCCAAGTAGACCTTCCCACCACTATATGGCTGATATTTGTCAAACCAGTCTTTGTGAGGAGACATGTGGAAAGATGCACCCGAGTCCAAAACCCGTGTATATAAACCAGATCTGTTGTTGCCGATACGTAAAGCCTCACATGTTGTTGTCTCTCCGAATTTATCAGACTGGCCTCACTGAAGGCTGAAATTGGTTTTCACCATTTTTTTCCTTTTTTAACCGCCAACAATCCTTCTTTGAGTGCCCTGGCTTCCCGCAATGCCAACACTTCCCTTTCAGCTTTTGTCCTTTAGACTTAGATCTGGACTGTGATCTACTAAGTTGACTCTTCTCGAAAGATTGACCTCTCACAGCTAGGGCTTCATTGGTTGAGGGTTCCAAAGACGTTTTCCGCCTCAACTCTTCTGCCAACAAAGCGGCTACCACATCATCAAAAGTTAGAGCTCCTGATGATGAATTGCCGATGGTCATCACCAAATGATCCCAAGTCTCCGGGAGGGAACAAAGTAGGGTGATAGCTCTGTCCTCATCCTCCATATTCACATTAATTGAAACCAGTTTACCGATAAGGGTATTAAACTCATTCAAGTGATCTCGCCACGGATGAGCCCTCCTTCATCCTTAGGGTCTGTAAAGTTGTTTTTTCAGAAAAACCTTATTTGTTGCAGATTTCGTCTCATACAACTTTTCAAGCTTCTTCCAAAGGGCTTCCACTGTTTTTTCTTCAACAACATTGAACAAGACGGAGTCCGCTAGGCATAGACGGATTGTAGAAACCACCTTCCTATCCAACGTTGCCCACTCCTCATCTTTCATGCTGCTTGGTTTACTCGCGACCCCTTTCAAGGCTAGGGCTTGGTCATTTTGAACCAACAAATCCTCCACCTTCATCTTCCATAGGGCGAAGTTCCTGCCATCAAACTTTTCAATCTCAAACTTGGTTACACTTCCAGTCATTTTTGCAGCTCCCACTTGCACAAAACCCTAGGCCCTAATACCAGATGTTATAAAATATAGCAAAATTATGTGCAAGCGAAAAAACAAGAACACGGAAAAAAAAAAAGAATACGTATTTTACGTGGAAAACCCGCAATGTGCGGGAAAAACCACGGGGCAATGGCAGACTTGATCTTTTATTGATTTCGGCAGAATTACATTCAATCATAATTTACATGCAAGGGGTCATTTCCCTTTTATAGAAAAAACAAAAAACTGTTCGTTTCCTCTTCCAAAGGAAGAGTCCAAAAACTGTTTGTTTCCTCTTCCAAAGGAAGAGTCCAAAAAACTGTTCGTTTCCTCTTCCAAAGGAAGACTACAGAATACTGTTTGTTTCCTCTTTATAAGCTGCACCACCATGCACCTCTTTGCTGAAGAACATTGGAGATCTGGATATTGACTTCACCTCCTAACACTTGCCATGTGACCTTTAAGGACAAGGGCCTTCCTCTTTTTCTAAAGTTTTTTGATTTTTATATATTTGTTATTATTATTTTGTAATTCTTCTCTTCAGGCCTGGAATTATATGGATAACATCGCCTGTTACGTAAAAATGAAATGATAGCCTGTTACGTAAAAATGAAATGATACGTAGAAATCAACATCGTACATCAATAAACATTCAGATTTAGATATTGCAAGCTGCGATTATTATTTACATTTTCCTTTGTTACTGTAAAGTCTACCATTTCTGGCATAAAGTCTACAACTTGCAATAAAAAATTACATTCAACAAAAAAATGACAAACATTAACATGTATTTTTAACAGTTTGAATAAGTATTAATCTGATTGCTATCTGCCATTAAACAATGCAAGGCTCACCCAGAGATTAAGCCTTTCACCTGTACCGTGTTAATAGCAACATTTTGCACACCTGAAAATATATGGTTGCCTCTACCAAAAATGGATTACTTCTCACTTTGTGGGATTCCTCACCCCTATTAACATCGAGTTTGGGCATGTGTGGGGGGGGCTGGCCCTCTTGCTTTCTAACCGGTTAATGTGATGATGCAAGTCTAGCGGCATATTCCATGATTGGAATTCCGTTCATGTAAATACCTATCTATCTATCTATTATCTAATTCAAACCTGTTGGAGGGAAATAGTTACAGTTAACATCCGTTTATTCAGGATTAGATTTATCTACTTCCTCTTCACACAATTGCAAACTACAGCAGTAAACTGATGTTGAATGCAGTAAATCATTTGTTTGAGTAAAATAAAGAGTTACAAATCTGCCTTTAAAATTGAACTCTGTGTAATAATTTTGATGGGCATCCAAATGTTTTTGCCATAATTTGGTGGAAAATATGCTAAATATGGGCATTTACCCTTCGAATTTCAAGCCTGCTTCCCTAGTCAAATCAATCCAATCTAATTTCTTATTCATGTGGCATTGTATGTGGCCAAGGCCTAATGTTTTCAGCTTTTAATGGGTGAGTGAAATTCAACAAGAGTGATTCTTGGCATTCAATCTATCTCTAGGCAATTCTTAGTATTCAACCTGCTCTATGGTATGTGTTAGATTTTACAGTGAAAATACAAGTGCCAAACAACAGTCTTGTTGAAGACAATTAAATTTGCAGCAAATGGAAATCCACACAGTGTTGATCAGGACCTGAGGCTCCATCATTCTTACACAGATGAATATGGTCCTTGCTTGTTTAGATTGTGTCACGCCCTTTACTTGATAGCTTCTATCTCGAACTTGACATACTGTAATGGGGAGAAATTTTATATTCATGAAGGTCACTTCTATTCCCACTCCAGTCACCCTGGTAATTGTTGGTCACAAATCTGCCACAGGAAAGGATTTGTATGTGTATACGCGCCCTAGACCTGGACCAACATTGAAAGGCCGGAGGGAAGAGATGCGCTCCGTGCCAATCTCCGGAGAAAGGCCGGCTCCTATACTAAACTACTTAATGTTTTAAGATAAGAGTGCAGGAAAGAAATAAAAGGGATAGGGTAAGAAGTGTGGACGATTTGGTGGGAAAGAACCAACGGCACGATTATCAACTAATAACTTGAAACAACAACAATAAATACCAAGAATAATGCGTAAATGAACATCACGCAAAGTTCCCTATGTATCCTCTGGAAGAGTTCCAGAATTCAACTATTCTCCCGCGCCTAAATCTAGATTTCAGAATTACAACAGTTAGGAAAATAAATGAACGTAGCAGAAACCACTAACCAGAGGCAGCATAAAAGGAGTTTAACGCAATATTATCTCCCCTATGTATCCTTCAGGAGAATTCCAGGGTTCTGTCCCCAATTACACACCTAAATTCAGGATTCAGAATTACGGTATACAAACGAAGACAAAATAGCAGAAATAATCACAGAAGGCAGTATACAAGAGAGAAATGAGGCCCAAAATTCTTAATATCAATTGCAGAAATCAAGTTACAACAGCTTTCTAGCAAAAGTCCCCCCCTTTTCTCATTACAATACTAGGGTTTTTATAGAGGACCCGACCCTCTGAGCCATTAATGCGCTGGGTTTGAAAGTATGCCTTTGGGAGCCGGAAAATGCGCGCTCGCCCTTTTATGCCACTGAGGTTTCACATCTATTTCCCTAATAAGCTACCATGGCCGCGTCAATCGGGGAAACCTGCATTTATGAGTCGCTGAACTGTCCTGGGCTGCCCCGGGGTGAGGTGCTCGAGTGGATGCACAAGTTGCCCTAGCCCTTCTCTACGGCTGATAACTCGTATCCTATTGCTACAAATGGGCACCGGGTCTTTCGGGCCAGAAAAAATGCATTTATGAAACACTCAATTGCCTCGGACAAATACCCGGCTTTGGGATGTGTGCCCTTTGGAGAAAGCGCCCTCGTCAGAAAAAGTTTCGGAGAAGCCTCGCTGAGAAATTGGCCCGAACTGGCAGTTCGCTGGATTTTTGGCCGACTTGGCCGACTTTGGCCGACGTTGGAATTATGGCCGACATTGGGATTCTGGCCGACGTTGGGATTCGCGGCCGACATTGCTTCGCGGCCGACTTGGAGCTTCGGGGGCGAAGTGAACCTTTTGGCCGACGTGTAACTTTTTGGCCGACATTGCTTCGCGGCCGACTTGAGCTTCGCGGCCGACTTGAGCTTCGCGGCCGACATGAGGTTCGGAGCCGACATGGAGCTTCGCTGGCGAAGTGAAGTTTTTTGGCTGACTTAGAGCTTCGCTGGCGAAGTGGAGGATTTTGGCCGACTTAGACATTTTGGCCGACTTGAAGCTTTGCTGGCCGACATAGCACTTCGCTGGAAATCTGCGCTTCGGGGGCCGACATGGAGCTTCGGGAGCAAAGTGAACCTTTTGGCTGACGTTTATCTTTTTGGCCGACATGGAGCTTCGGGGCCGACATGGAGCTTTGCTAAAACTGTTGCCGAAGTGAATGCTTCGCTAAAATTTTAGCGAAGTGACCCCGCTGACTTAGAAAATCCCGGCAACTTACAATCACAGCTTCGCAACTTTTTTGCCCGAAGTAGGTGCTTTGGCAGCTTCGCAAGCGAAGCTCCTTCCATGCCTTAGAAATTTTCCGGGCTCGAACTTAGGCTTTCCTGTCCCTTCTTTGCGAAGCTGCCCCTTTCCTTCTTTTTGTTCAGCGAAGCTTCTTATCTTATCCTGTTTTGCTGGCGAAGTGACCTACCAGCCTTAAACATTTTTCATCATCGGGACGGAGAGGTTCGCTGGAGTTGGGGCCGAAGTGGAGGTTCGGCGACCAAAGAGCCCGAAGTGGCGACTTCGCAGCATTCTGGGCGAAGCACCTCTCATGCCTTAGAATTTTTTTTCAAGCCCGAAGTGGACATTTGTTGGTTGTACTTCACGGGGCCATAAATTTTGATCCGCTGACCCGATCACCTATTGTAATATATTGTCGGAAATCTTGCGAAAAGATCTGCAATAATGAGACATTAAAAGATCAATTCGTCCACTTTATCATCCTATTTTAGGGCCCGCGAAAATGCCAACACTTTTGTGTGCTCTTTGTCGATTTAGAGTTCCATACTTGGGCAAAATTTTGTCAAAAAATTTAATGTGGCAAAAATGCCAACAGTAATTACAATAGGACTTTGCCCCTCAGGATTGACCTAAGAATACCAATCTGTATAAACTTGAATCAGGATGCAAATTTTTTATTTTTATTGTTTTTAAATGTTCCTCAACTTCACAACTTGTTTGTAGATTATCCTCTTCAAGGATCCATGCACCAGTCGCATGGTGTGGACTGATGCTTATGGTTACAAATATGGTGCTAGGGATCAATATTATGGAGGTGGATAGGAAAAGGATGATATAACTGGAGACAGAGCAAGGGAAAATAGGAAGGATGCTTTAATTCCACTTGTTGTAGATCAGACCATATGGGAAATACATACTATTGTATGTTTGATAAATAAGAAATGATAGTTGATGATGATAAAGAGGAGGGGGTAGGGCTTCATTTATAAATAAGAGTGAGGGATGGCATGTAGGGATGTAAACCTATAGGTTCCTTAATAACACATGCACACACGTAGAAGAACCTTAATGCACAAGAAAAGACTAAACCTGGGATATACTCTGTTATTGATAAAACTTGAAATTTCAGTGAACTTGGAGCTTTAAACTAGTGAGAGATCACTGGAGGTGCCACAAATATGGAAGCAGTAATATATTTACCCTTAATAAAACACATATTTGGCAGTGCTCTCATATATAGAAGCAAAACTAATTAGAAATAAAAAACTTTGATTTATTAACCATCTGTGACATTTTGTTGATATACAAGTTTAAAGATCTCAGGTGACAAGAAATCAAGACGCATATAATGTTTTGAGATAAACAAAATAAAAATGTGGAGTGATTAATTGCAAAGTCTATAAAGTTATGGCAAATTCTATTATGAAAGTAAAAAGATTCTGAAGAACAACTTTAGTTTTTCAAGTTAGAGTCGTGTGTGAAAACTGCAGATAAGGTTACCAAAAATATGAGTAGCATGCTACCTAATATAGTTAATAATCTGCATTTGCTGCCCAAAGAAAATAAAAAGATCACTTGACACTATTAAATCTTTACATGTGCTGCAGCAGAAACGGAAAAGATCCATGAAAGATAGTTAATACCTCAATCCTATTTTCAAAAATGCTTATAAGATGAAAAATCAAACAGAACAAGGTGGGGAATAAGAGGGAAAACAGAGAAAAGTTTGCGAGGGCTGTTTACAAAGAGAATGTCTTCAGTTGTCACTGGTTCTGCTTCTTGAAACACAATCATTTCACTCCTTTTACAAAGAAATAATCCTCTGTGGAGCCTTAACAAATGCTGTAATCCGGCAATGAAAATACTTGATTGACTGCTGCAAGCTTTTTCCCCTTTCGGATGTGCTGCAACAGACATTTGGTTCGCAGATACACATTATTTTGATTGTTTAATTGACAAAACTGCTGTCACAGAGGATGCAATTTTGGTAACAGGTATGCATTTAACTTCTGCTAATTTCTGATTGCCTATGCACTATTGTGACTGGCTTATATTGAGTTTATTAGTTTTTGAAACTTTTTTGCAATAGCATGGACCCTTTTTCCAATTTAAAAATACCTATTAGTGTAAATATTTTGCTTATAAAGGAATATGCATCTTTGTGTAATAAAGCAATTCAACCTGTGAACAATGTTTGCATGGCTTAGGTCACTATCTACATTTGATGATTGTTGATATTTTAAGGGTGCACTCACTAAAATTGTTTTGGAAAGGATGCCATGAGTACATGGCAGATTGTGAACTGTCTTGTAATCTTATTTCAAGGTTGTAATAAATGTTTATGAAATCTGTAAAAATGGCTACATAGTTTAAGTGGTATTCAGATAGTCAACTAGATTTCAAGGAGAATAATTAGGGATTGTGCACAAAATCCTCTCTATTGCCTGTGCTTGATATAATTAATCTCATTCTGATATTAGAATTACATTGTTTGTCATTTAAATGCATTTTCTGCTTGTGTAAAATATTAAAAAAAAAATGGTTGCTAATTATCTTACGTGTTTGGGGTAGTGTTTCAGACAAATTTCCATATTTGGTACAAAAGAGATTAAAGAAAGGTGAAGAATTACGCCGAGTTGCTCAACTTGATTGGAAAATAATTGAAAGTAGTTGTGACATACCTTTCAACGTGGTAGGCCTCCAATTCACTCCTTTGCCAGTTATAACTCTTTTTCATGTTTTCTCCATTTTTTAGAGTTTGTTTTGATTTCATGACACAAATTACTTTTTTGTTCACACTTCTCTCATTGGATGTAGGTAATGCATGGAAAGGATAATAAGGCTCTAGGATTTCTATTTGGAAATGAATTCAAGGTGGCTTACGTATCTGATGTTTCTCGATTCCCAAGTCACACAGAATATGGTATAACGTACTTTCTTTGTTTATTCTCACCAAGATTTGATTCACAAATGTTTACAATAGCTTTCTTTTCAATACTTAGGACTTATGAGAATGTCACACTCCCATTATGAAAGCTTCATGCTTGAACACTCTTCAGGAGTATAAGGCGATTTTATGGGGTTGAAAATAAGGATCTAAGTTCTCATCGAGCAATTAAATGCTTATTTAATTTACACTGTTTAAGTTATTAGTGCACTTAGGTTCTGTTGTAGGCAATGATTGTCTACACATTGAGAGGAAATCCCTCCTGACTTGGTGGTGTTGGTTACTGTTGTCACATTTTGCAAGGGGTGCAATGTTTTCAATTTTTGTAAGAGAGCTGCTCTTCCCTTCCCCTCTTCCTCTCTTTCCTCTTCCTCTTCTCCCCCTTTCTCTCTCTTCCCTACATTCTCATTCTTCCCTCTTTCTCTTGAGCCCCTCAGTCAAATCTCAAAAATGACAGCAGTTGCCCTGAAAAATGGCTAAGTGTCAGGGCGCAATCCGACTTCGCAGCGAAGTCGGAGTGCGCCCTCCAGTTGGAGCTTTCAAGCGGCAAAGAGCATGCTGAGGTGTTCGGGTTTTCGCGGGCCATAAACGGGGGCGATAAAATGGACAAAATGAGCTCTGGATACTTTATCATTGCAGATCTTCTCGCCAGCTTTCCAACAATATATTTTAATAGGCGATCGGGTTAGCGGATCAAAAGTTATGGCCCCGGGAAGCAGAACCAGGAAACCCAGTTTTTGTGCGAAGTCCGACTGCGCCCAGTTTTTGGTGCGAAGTCCGACTGCGCCCTTCTTCCTGAGCGCACTTGGAAGCAGTTTGGCAGGGAAATTGACTAAGTGTTGGAGCGCAACCCGACTTTGCAGCGAAGTCGGACTGCGCTCCCTTGTCCATGCGAAGTCCGAACAGCGGTGAGAATCAGCAAGTGCCGGTGCGCAACCCGACTTCGCAGCGAAGTCGGACTGCGCCCTTTGACCGGTGCGCAGTAGGGAAATAGTCCAACCCGACTGCGCTGTTTTTCACCTGCGCAACCCGTTAGCGCTCCTATCCTGGGCGAAGTTGGATAGACTGCCTTTCAAGGCAGACACGTGTCAAGCGTCAGCATCCGACAAGTGTCCAACTTCGGGATTTGAGCCGGGACATGACCGAGGAAAGGACAAGCATGGGATGCACTACTTATGCCAGCTACATTTGTAAATTCTTTTCGCCATTTTTATCTCTTTCCCTGCACTCTTATCTTAAACCTCAAAACCCCAAAGGAAGCCAGCCTTCTCCGGAGATTGGCCCGGAAGACATTCCTCTCCTCCGGCCTTTCAATGTTGGTCCGCGAGTCTAGGGCGCATTGACACACCAAGTCCTTCCCAGGTGGTGGATTCGTAACCAACAGTTACCTCAACCTAGCAAAACTAATAAAATTTAAACACACAAGTCAAATTTATTAATTACAAAATTCAAGATGTAATGTCAAAATACATTCTATGCACACATTTAATGGATTTGCTATGAGTCCTTGAAGATGATGTGGACAACATTTTGAAATCAAACATTATTTAAATTTCATCCAAACATTTAGAGAAACACCTAAAATATGATGACTGAATTTCAAATCTGAAAAAGAGCAAATGCAACTGATTCTAACTCAAAAAAGAGAGTCTAAACAACTCTCAAATAACATTCATTCACACTCCAAACTAAGCCTATGCAACAGTTTAAAGTATGCAAAATGAAAGTACAGCCATATATTCCTTTAACATGAAAGTTTTTGAAGAAATTAAAACAACAGTGAAATGTATGTATTTTGTCCCAGAACGTCCAACCTCAATAATTTTAAAAATTGATTTAATTAGAGATGTTTAATGTAGTTTCAGATAACTGCAAGCTGCAACTTTCAATGCTTTCGCATAAAACTAAATAAAACATAAACAATAAAACAGCTGCTTTATCTCAAGGAAAGAAGAGCCTTTTGTAGGGATGCCACATGTTTCTCGACTACACTAAGTGCAAAATCTACCTCAGATCTCTTGTCATTTCCACCTTGGCACCTTGAAAATGCATGATGAGCTTATGCTTCATCTAATGGGTGTTGTCAATGAATACATCCAGAAGTCCATTGGATCTTCAATGCTTCATCACATGCTATTTAATGACATCAACAGATATCTCTTGCAACTTCTCTACCTCACCCTTGATCTTTTCTTTATAAACATAAACAATTTTATTATACACTTCTTGGCCTAACATGACTCCATAATATGCCTTGAAATTCAGGATGCCCTTATCACCAGTCAGTCCTGTAATATTATTCAGGATTATCCAACCAAGCCCTCTTATTCCTGGCCATTCTCCTGGAAGCATTGTTAGATCCTATTTTGGCCATTTTGGGATAGAGCTAAGCCGTATTGAGCAGTTGTCAGGCCGTATGAGGAAGTTGCTAGGCCGTACAGTGAATATTCCAGGCTGTCAAGTCTGAAGGCAAGCCGTCTAGCTAATGCCAACCATTTGGAAAAGGGCAGGCTGTCTTGTTCTCAGACTAGGCCGTTTGAGGCTGCAAGTAAAAGCAGTTAGAGGCAAGGGTATGATGCAAACCTCATCAATACAAGTTTGAACATTGAATCTGTCAATCCAAATTGTTCCTTCAAGGGTGGAATACCACCACCGTGCCACATTTGGTGTTGTCGTTTGAAGTTCAAACCAACACCGCATGAAGCTTGGAGAGGTGGATGACAAATAACTTACGACGATGGCGTGGGAGACATGGACGTGGAAGAGTAGGAGATCAACCAATATGTAGATGTCGGAGGATTGCACAAAAACAAGCACAAGAAGAATGCGGGAGTGCTAAGCACAACGAAGACTTGCATGTTGCTGACAAAGGATTGCACGAAAAAAGAATATTGATAAAACTTGTCGGTGAAGAGATACAAATACCTGAAATTAAGCAAGTTTGGAATCCTCAATTGGAGGATAGTTTAGACGAGGAACTTGAGAGGTGGAAAACATTGTTTTTAACAATGGAAGATGAAGCACAAGTGGAGGTGTAGAGAGAAAACAAGGTTCGAGCCAAGGAGAATGTTTGCGCGAGTTGTGAAAAAAGTGCAAATGTGGAGCATGCATTAGACAAGGTGAGCAAATGATGACACCAGCACAAGCATGGGGGAGAGTGCCCAGAGGTGTAGAGGACAGAGTCAAGCACAAAGGAGACTGCAGGAGAGTGTGCTCAAGAGACCAGATCCGATGCTCATGATTTCGTGAAGGAGATCGTGAAGCGTGGGAGCGCAATGTAGCAGCTAAAGACTATTTGCAAACAAAGATTCATCAAGTGAGGACAAACAACCACCAATGGCTAGTATTGCTACAGTTGCTGGCAAGCAAAAGTGCCCAAAGTTTATGGGTGATGGGAAGGAAGACCCAGAACATCATATCGGAACATGTGAAACGATATGGAGAGCCAATGGTGTAGATGATAAAGGATCATGGCTATGATTGTTTCTGGCCACATTGTGTGGAATAGCAATGGATTGGCACTTGAAACGAGGACAATTCTTCGCAACATGGGATGAGTTGAAGACTTAATTCAGTAAAGAATTCAGATGGCTTCAAGATGATACAAAGCTCATTGGGGAGATCTACTCAACGAAGCAAAAGAAAGATGAGAACATCAAGTCATATAATCGTCAATTAAAGGAATGAACTAACAGAATGGAAGCAAAATTAGTAGATGGGTTGCAAAAATGATTGTTCCTAGATGGATTGCTTCCGCAGTATAAGAAGAAAATGAAGGTAGTTCCACCAACTAGCTCTAAAGAAGCATTTGATAGAGCGCTAAATTTAGAAAGTGAAATGAATACCACTACGACAGGTGGAGGAAGTGCAATCCATGATGGATATGATGAATCATATACTGATTGAGATGGCTTGAGTGTGATAATGCAGGCCATGAGAAAGGACCTGGAGCGCATAATCAATGATGTGAATGTAGAGAAGAAAAAGGAAAAGGACATTTGGTGTTTTGATTACAAATCAGGACACACCGATGTCAACTATCCAAAGAAAGCAGTTTGCAACATTTGTAAAGTTGTGGGGCATGTTGTTGCCGATTGTCCATTTAATCTCAAAAGACACTAGACGTTGATGGTGTAGGAAAGGAAGAGAAACTGACTACTTCAAAGAATGGACAAGGAGCAACAAGTGGCAAATACAGGAATAACTGCCAAGGAAGAAGATAGTCACAACAAAGAAATTGATCCGTAGGAGAGGGTCGATTGCAGTATGATTCAGACAGAAGGCTGATCATTCAATGTCGAAGATGTCAAGAGTGGGGAGACTTTGCACACAATTGTCAGAATGCCCTGGTAGGAGGGGGTAGCGGAAACAAAAATGCAATGATGTGTCTATGGTGTGGATCGGGCAACCACAAGGAGGTAAATTGCCCAAAGAAAGCAAGTACAAGGAACTCCCAAAATGTTAATCTTATTGATAGAAGAAACGTCACAGAACAAGAAGGAAAAACACGTGCTAGTAGTAACACAACCATAGGCAAAGAAAAGAGAGTAATACCTAAACCCTGCTATAGAAAAGAAGATATGGCAAGGAGTAGGTGGTCAAATTGAAGAAGAAATGGAGAAGACCAATTAGGAAAAGATGCTCCAAGAAAAGAAATTAAAGAAACCCATCACTATTGAAGAAGAGGATGTAGTAACAAACCAGTTGACTATACAAGTATTGAATACAAGTATCTAAGTGAAAGTATCCAGTTTACTTGGTGTAGTACCGGAGCTATATGCAATGGTAGGAGAAATGGTGTCGACGAGAAGAGTGCATAAGCCGCAATGCCAATTGGAAGCAACACGAATAAGGATAAGTACATTGACTCGACAATCTTGTGATAGATGCTGGGAAGAAACCAACACTAATTCATATCGAGTTGTTGAATCACAAGTTTACCTAGGTAATCATTGATTAGGGCACAAGTGTAAATGTTTTGCCTAAAAAGACATGGAAAGATTTTGGGGCACCATTTCTATAGTCTTTGAACCTTAGACTGTATGGTGTAGACTACTATGGGATAGAGATGAGAGGTGTACTGATTGCACAAAAAGTGAAGATTATTGATCAAATGTTCATCATGGATTTTGTGGTAATTGCTATGTAGAAGCCAACCTATGATGCGTTGTTGGGACACTGGTGGCTACGCACAACAAAGATGAACCGCAACCAGGAGGACTGGTTGACATTCAAGAAAGGCCAAAAAAAGTACGTGATCAATTTGAAAAATCAGTCCGTAAGTGAAGAATTAGCGACATTTGATGAATCCGAAAATTCATCATTGGAGGATGAGAATGGACAAGAACCAAATGAAGGTGTGTTGGAATTGGAAGAATGCACAGAGGACAAGGAGCACTTTGATAGTGGACTTCTCCCTTGGCAAATGGAAGACTATGAAGTCTTCCATCCAAATTGTATGTGTATCAACATAGAAGAAGACCTAGATAAACCGGTATAGAGTCTATACGAGATTGGCGAATTTAGTCAAAATGCGAAGCCACATAATTCTTTAGAGTACAGTGTTGGCGATGCATTGATTAATGAAAAGCCAGAACATCCATTCAATGTGGAGAAAGTTGCAAAAGAATCTAACACCATACAATATGAAGGACCAAAGACAGTGCAGGTAAACCTCAGTGAAAAAGATTAAGAAAAGATGATCCATTGTGGGGATGATTGGGATCTAGTTTAGAAAGCAACAACTTTCAAAATATTCATGCAGTATAAGGTCTTTCCATGCACATGTAAGGATTTGAAGGGGATTTTGCTTGAATTGCGTGTGCATCGGATTCCATTGGTTTCAGTGAAGAAGGCCGTATAGAATGAATCCAAAGTACACGGCCTCTTAGTCAATACAAAAATTGAAAAGATGCTGGATGCTCGAATCATGTTTAAGGTGACTATGAGTGAGTGGGTGTCACCAATTGTGATCAGTCTGAAGGAGAGTAATCAGATTCTCATCTGTGTTGATTTTAGGAGTTTGAATGCCATAACTATTAAGGATCCCTTTTTGATTTCTTTCACTAATTCTAGTTTGGAAGAGGTTGCAGGACACGAGATCTATTCATTTTTGGATGGATTCTTAGGTTATTATCAAATCAGTATAGCCGAGTCGGATAGGTTGAAGACTACTTTTGTAGTAGAGAATGGCATCGGTGCATACAATCTAATGCCTTTTGGTTTATGCAATGCCCCTACCACTTTTCAAAGAATAATTTTGTATATTTTGAACAAATGTCCATAGGCAAATTCAAAGTATTCTTGGACGATTAGTTGTGCAAGAGAAAGGATGAACACTTGAAGGCATTGGAAGAATGTATGACTTTGTGTATGAATGCAAGGTTGTCCTTGAACCCAAAATAGAGCAAATTGCTGGTGCCATATGGGAAGCTACTTGGACATGTGTGTAAAGAAGGATTGCAGACCAATTCCGACAAAATATGAGTTGTGATGAGCATGGAGGAGCCATATGATGTAAGTTCATTGAAGTATTTTTTGGGACATGTTGGGTATTATCGACACTTCATCAAAAACTTTGCACAAGTCTTGCACCCTCTAGATGTGTTGACGCGCAAGAATGTTCCTTTTTGATGGACGGAGGAGCATCAAAAGGCATTTGAGGAGTTGAAGGCAAAGTTGGTTTTCTCATCCATTTTGGTGTTCTTAGATTGGGAGGAGTTTCACGTCCATGCTGACATGTCCAATTTTGCAATTAGATTTGGGTTGGCCAAGGGGTAGTATGGGTTGGATCGGTCCATATACTTTTCTAATTTGTTATCTCATGCAGAAAAGAACCACAACACTATAGAGAGGGAAGCTTTGGGAATGGTGTATATGGTACAAAAGTTCAGACATTACCTACTCACCAGTTCCATTGCTTTCTATGTAGATGATCAGGCGTTGTTGTATTTAATCAACAAGCCGATTATTCATGGACGAGTTAGCAGGTGGCTCGTCACGTTGCAAGAATTTGTGTTTTGAGTGGTAATCAAACCTAGGAAGAAGTAGTTAATAGCGGATTAGTTGTTAAGGATTCACTTAAGAGAGCCTACAGAAGTGTCAGATGAATTTTCGGATGCTCATTTGTTTTCAATGACTACACTATCGTCATGGTACAAGTATGTGGGCGAATACTCTTTGACGGGAAAGCTGCCATATGAGATGACAACAACTGAGAAGAAGACTATTGTGAAATTAGCATCCTTTCAATTTATAGTTGGACCTTTGTACAAGATTGGACCTGATGGAGTGTTATGGAGATGTGTGATGGACAAGGAAGTGAATGACGTGGTGAAGATAGCTCATGAGGGGCTGGTAGGAGGGATATGGGACCAAACACGATTGCGAGAAAGGTGCTTCTAGCAGGGCTATGGTGGTCCACCCTCTATTGTGATGCAAAGGAGTTTGTGACCGCATGTGGTACATTCTAGAGATTTGGGAAGCCATTGAGGAGGGACTTCATGCCATTGCACCTGTCACAACCACAAGAATTGTTTGAGAGATAGGGTCTTGCTTTTGTTGGACCATTGAAGACCAGCAGAAGATGTAGATACATTGTGGTAGCAACGGAATATTTGGCAAAGTGGGTCGAGGCAAGAGCGTTGCCTTATAATTCTGCAAGGAGTACTGCATGTTTCTTGTATGAATAGGTGATAACAAGATTTGCCATACCTCTTCAATTAACAAGTGATCGTGGAGGACATTTTGTCAATGAAATAGTCTAGAAGTGAACCACAAAGTTTAAGTTCTTGCATTCGCTGTCTAGTTCATATTACCCTAGAGCAATTGGGCAAGCGGATGTAAAGAATAAGGTCTTAACTTCAATAATGTATAAGACGTGTGCAATTGAAGATACTGATTGGAAGGAGAAATTGTCAACAGTTCTTTGGGTGTAGGAAGGAAAATCATATTTTAAAGAGGCATCTGATTTTAATGTCAACCTTCAATCCAAGTGACCCTTGCAATGTATACAAACTCTGTAAGCATTGTAAATTCAACGCCTTCCCAACAACGGTGTCAAAAGTGAAGAGCACTATATGTGTTAATCCAGGTAGGTATATTTATGAAGCATCGGGAAGTGTCTATGCATTACAGTAACTGATAGAGAGCCTATGATTCTATATGCTCCTATGGATCAACTTCAATTCTAGTGAATGCTGATCTATACACACCTTGCTCACCCAGATATTTTGTAGAATGAATGATGGAAGGATGAATGAACTACAGACAAATATAAGAAAATTGTAAAACTACAAAACAGTAAATCAGAACTGCAATTACAGATTCAGAAAAAAAAAACAAAAAAAAGCTGATGAAACAACAGAGCAAATGGAATTCAATGCATACCATTCATGTAATTAAGTGCAGAAACAGAAATTATAAAATAGAAGTAATCATTCTAAACTACAGATGGATAAATCTACAACTAACTACAGGAATACAAAGAAACAATACTGCTCATGGGAGTTCTTGCAAATCAAACACCTTGCAGCAGGACTTTTCTCCAAGAGTAGGCACAGTTCCCCATGATGAGAGTAAAATCAAACACTCACTCTGGAACAATGAAAAATACAATAAATACAATAGTCTTCATCCGCTGTTCTACTACTCACTAGCTGACTACTGAATAACTTCTCTCTCACTCTGTCCTAGTTACGTGGAAGTGATTTACAGGGTCATGCTAACAACTGCCTAAACAGTCTAACAAAATTCAAGTAGTGTAGTAAACACTGCAATGGCCAAATCCTAACTGCAGAGAAAGTGTTTACAAGTAGAAGATATTTTTGATTTCTTGCAGTTGGAAAATCCTGTCATCATGCACAGTAGATTCTGTTTCCTGTTCCGAACTATTGGACAATACATGCATTGAGAGAATAAAATGATTGTGCCAGTTGGATTCCAATATGGCAGAAGCAATGTGCTCATTAGTTGCAGCCAATTGTCTACTTGAGTTATGTGGTCAACTGTCAGGTGGTGCTGGGAAAATTGTTCAATGCATTTTTCACAAGTTGCATGCTGGTCCTGTAGGTTTTGGTCAGACAACGCTTCCGTAGTCAGACCATAATTCTCACGAAAGAGTGGTGCATGATTGGTCCCATGGCTTCCAGTCAATAAGTTCTGTGGAAATTGGTGCTAACAGTGTTTTTGTAGTTAGGCCAACTTTGTGTCCCGTAGTTTCAACAGAAGTGACCCTAGGATAAAAAGGGACAAATCCATAGTTATCTTGTTCGTCTCCCTGTAGTAAGCCTTTCATATGTGGCACAGAAAGGGAATAGAGGCTCACTTTGGGGTGAGATAGGTTAGTATCCAAAACACATCAGATTTCACAGATAAATCCAGAGAAGGCATTTATTTTCCATAAAACCTACTGATTCACACAATCCTTCACAAAACTACAAACATTGTCATTTTCCACAAAAATGAGTTTTAGACATCATCATTCATATCAAAATACAGAATTTTTAGACAAAATGCTGCATTAAATTGGTCAATTGGAAGACTCTTTAGTATCACCAACATGTGACATATATATCCATGTGTGCATGTGCTCATACACTTGTGTATTCATGCAAATGTGCACTCATGTAGACAGAAAATTGATGAGTCTATTTGTCTGCCTACATTCTTTGCTGACTAAACTCATGCTTGCAGAGTTTTGTTCTCAAACCAGCAATGAAAAAAATCAGAAATCTAATACTAGGGCCTACTCTAAAATTAAAAGAGAATTTTTTTTTTTTTTAATTTTTTCTTTCAAGCCAGTGATGAAAACTATAAGATTTGAAAAAAATAGAAATCTAATCGTACTCCGTAAGTCTAAAATGCAAAAGGAAATAAAAAATCCAAAATATTTAAAAATTTCATAAATCTACCTTAAAATGCTAAAAAAATAAAAATCTACTTGAAGCTGAAAGTTTGAATTCCTCCCTTTGATAAAGCTCTCTTGGTTTTTTCTTCTACCTTCTAGTTCTTCTTGTTGGGCCGCCTTCTCTTGTCCTTTTTCGTTGTTGTGTTTTTCTCTTTGGGGTTCTTCTCCCTTCATAGTTTTTATTGGGTCCTAGGGTTAGGGTTTAGTATGTGTATGGGAGGGCCCTCCCCTCTTTTAGGTTAGTGTTTTTTAAAACCCAGATGGCCTGAGGGATATTTGGGACACCCAATTATCATGAGGATGATCATGGGTCTGTCCAGATGTCCCACAAGTGTCTTGGAGGTGTGGCATCCTAGAAATGTCAAGACTTATTTGGACGCCATGGGGATGTTTTGGTGTCCTCATGATATCTTAGAGTCGTCTCAAATAGCCCTATTTCAGTTACATGGTTGGGAAGACAAGTGATGTCTTAAGGATGGACCTTGATAAGTCTACCAAATTTGGAACATCAAGGAGATGCCTTATCCCCATGCCCCATGTCCCCTAGATGTCGAATATTGTTAAATGATGGCATGAAGGGGTGGGGCATCCAAAGTTTCTTTTTATTTATTTATTTTTTTGGGGCGGGGCCGGGGGGGGTGTAGGTGTTACTTTGACGTGGCACCATCTCAAGTGCCACCTCATACATAATGTAGTGCATGCATTGAAAGTCAAGTATGTGCACATGCAATTTTGAATGTAGTAGTTTTGTTCATTGTAATGTTTTGTTATGCATACGATAAAGTGATGGATAACATACATATAATTAATAAGTCATGTAGTTAGTAATGAAATGAAATGAAAATGCATGACAAATGTAATGTAAGAGATGATGAGGTGTCGGGTAGGTAGTTGGGGGAGTAACTACCTCCCAAAATGTATAAATAGGACCCCTCATTTTTTGGAACCTTCTAATTAAAGTAAGCACATTCACATAAATATTTCAATAAAGGCAGAAATTCATGAAGAATAAAATATTGCAATATGAAATGTAAATGCAGAAATATAATAATCTCACAAACACAATACAAAATCGTGGGCCTCTTAAAGGGGACAACCTCCTTCAATACTTTCATTCAATATGCAAAAAGATACATTTGTTTATGGACCCTTGTCTTTTAAAGATATACTTCATGCAACCCTAACCTAATGCTCAAGAGTTGGCTTACATGCAAAGTGCCACTCGAGCTAGAATCTTCTACCAAACAACAGTTACATTCTTGATAATGGTTACATGAAATGGCCCCACTTGTCTAGGCGCCTCAATTACCACATACCTTTACAAAATATTACAAAATATCATTATAAGGGGGTCCCCACGTTAGAAAGGGGGTCATTACATAATAATGTTAGGATGGGTTCCTAACATGCCCTTCCCCTTCAAAAAGCTTTGTCCTCAAAGTTGGAGATGAGGAAACTAATATTGTAGTTGCTGGAGAGACTCCCAAGTGGCATCTTCAGGTTGTAATCCGTGCTATTGAACAAGAACCTCAGTGATGACATGGTGCCAAAAGGGTGCGCGATCGCCGGTCCAAAATTTGTTTAGGCTCGAGCAAGATGGAACCCTCTTCATCCCATTCTGGTTAAGCAGATTGAACTTGTACCTGATTTCCCACAACCTTCTTGAGAGAGGAGACATGAAATACTGGATGGAGCTTTGACGTAGTCGGAAGGGCCACTTTGTAGGCCGTTGCACCAATCCGCTGTAATACCTAGTAGGGCCCATAGTATTTGGCAGCTAGTTTTTGGCATTTACAGAGTTGGAGTGATGACTGTTAGGGCTGTAGGCGGAGAAAAACTAGATCGCCTACTTCAAAGCTGCGCTCAGAATGGTGTTGATCAGCTTGTTGACACATACAGTTTTGGGCCAATTCTAGATTCATCTTCAATTGACGAAGGACTATTGCATGTTGGTTGAGTGTAGTATCAGCAACGTGAACCTTAGAGCTTTCTGGAATGTAGGAGGAGGGTGTTGATGGAGGACAACCGTAGACTGCTTCGAAAGGGGTAACCTTGGTCGCGGTGTGATATGAAGTATTATACAACCATTCGGCCAAGGGAAGCTACTTCGCCCATTGTGTAGGATTTTTAGAGGCAAAACAATAAAGGTAGGTCTCCAAGCATTTGTTAACAATTTATGTCTGGCCATCCATCTACGAATGATAGGTTGAACTCATTTTTAGCTGAGTTCTTGTTGGTCACAGATCTGCCATAGGAAAGGATTTTGTATGTTTACGCGCCCTAGACCTGGACCAACCTTGAAAGGCCGGGGGGAAGAGATGCCCTCCGGGCCAATCTTCGGAGAAGGCCGGCTCCTCTACTAACTACTTGGGGTTTTAAGATAAGAGTGCAGGAAAGAGATTGAAAAGTACAGAAAGAAATATAAATGGCTTGACGGTAACAGTGGGAAAGAACACGCAGCACAATAACTTGTTTGTATCTAAACCAACAACAATCAATATAGAAAACATAACAGAAACTAAAACTGCATATGCTTCTCTATGTATCCTCTAAAAGAATTCCAAATACGCTTATCTTCTAACGCTGAAATCCAAATAACAGAATTACCGCAATCAGAAAATTAAATGTAACAGCAGAAATACTTGCCAGAGGCAGCATACAAAGAAGACGCAGAATCAGAGCCAAAGATCCTCAATATTGATGCAAAACGTTTAGCTACAACAGTTTTCTAGCAATATGTTCCCCCCCTTTTTCATTACAATGCATGGGTTTTTATAGAGGACCCTCCCTCTGAAACATTAATGGCCGAGACGCACAAGGACGCTAGAGCGGCTCAAAATTGACGCTCGCCGCTCTTTGCAAATGAAACTTCCCATCCCATTGCTACAATTGGTTATGATTTTATTTTAGGCGGAAGATCTGCATTTATGAGCCGCGAAAATATCTTGGATTCATACCCCGCCTACTTGCCTATGAATGCGTGCCCCCTCGGGAGTAGCACAGGTGTCAGGAAAAACTTTGGGGAGCTTCGCTGAAAATTTGGCCTGAATCGCAATCGGAGGGAGGTTCGCCCAGTTTGCCCCCGAAGTGTAGCTTCGCAAGGGAATCGGGTCGAAGTGAAGATCTAGGGGAGAGAAGATCGCCCGTGTCAAAAATGGATGGTTCGCTGGAATCGGGCCTGAGGAGTAGCTTCGCAAGAAGGATTAGGCGAAGTGGCCACTTAATTAGAATCTGGCCGAAGCAGCAAACTCCTCGCTCTATCACTTCGCAAAGAACGGATGCTTCTCCGTAGAGGAGACCCGAAGTGGTAGTTCGGCAGGAAGCTTGGCCGAAGTGGTTAGCAGTTGTCGATGAAGCGCAGTAAAACCTCTATCTTTCAAACCTGTACTTCGCTCTGGAATGGTACTTCGCAACGATTGAGTCCCGAAGTGTTGGTTCGGCCGAACTCTGGGCGAAGTGTCCATTCTGCCTTGAATGTTTTGCCACCATTCGAGTTAAACTTCGCTAATGTTGTGGCCGAAGTGAAGGTTCGGCGAAGTCGACCCCCGAAGTGACTGCCTCGCTAGGTTTAGGCCCGAACTGGCACCTATTTTGAAGGTGGTTCGCTGGAGGAGTGGGCCGAAGTGGCACTTTGACATTCTTTTTGGCGAAGCAGCCGGGTTGCCTTAGGACGAAGCTAAAAATTGGGAGGTTCGCAGCTGCATTGCCCGAAGTGGCAGCTTCGGCAGTATTGTGGGCGAAGTGCCCCTCATGCCTTAGAACATTTTCTGCTCAAAATGGGCTTTTCCCTGTCTCTCTTCAGCGAAGCTGCCGATTTGCTCCTTTCCTAAGCGAAGCTGCCCCTTTCTGCCTGCTTTGTCAGCGAAGCTGCTCCTATGACAAAAATGGACATGGGGCCGCCAAAAGGCGGGAACTAGCTGTGCCGAGGCACCATGAAAATGACAGAAAAGCAGAAAAACAAGACGTGGAGGAGAAGGAGAATCTAAACATGGAAATCAAACAATATTTCAAAATTTTACCCCTTGAACAAAATGTGACAAAATGGTCAACATTCCTGGCGGCTCGCGGGGTATCGAGCTCGCCTCGATGCACGGACCCCTAGCCTTCATCCGTTGGGTTCGGAGTCACCTCCTCTCCCTTCTTGTTGCTCCTCGTCCTCAAGGGGTTTTTCTCCTGATACCTCTCCTTCTCCCTCTTTCTCGTCTTGTTCCTGCTCGGGCTGGTCTTGCTCTTGCTCTGATTGCTGGGGAAGACGTGCGCGAATGCGCTCTAGGGTACGCCGGATGTGGGCCCACGCCCCTTCTTGGAAAGGTTCGCGGTCACGGAGCGCTTTCACCAGGTCCTGGAACCTTTGGATTTGATCGATATCAACATGTTTGGCCTGGTTGCTTAGGTTTGTCAAGCAGGCTTCGATCTGACAGTATCTAGATATGAAGTCTACCACCTGCGCCTTCGTGATGGGGTCCACCCAATCATCTATCCCAGATGTGTCATTTTCAAAGACGGTCCACACTGGCTTGAGTTCATCTTTTGTTAACAGGTTCCCGTCATCATCAGTGAAATCGGGGAACCCTAGCCGCGAGAGATTCTGGAAGTATGACAGCGAAGTGCGCTGCTCTTGCTCGAAAATATCCATCAACCGCTTGGCCTTCTGAGCTTTCTTCAATTTGGAGAAGAAGGCGCGAAGGGTTGACTGGACAGTGGACCAATCTCTTGCGGTTCGGCTCATAGCCGGAACCTCCAGATCCTGATACTTGATGCTTTGTGCTTCAACGGCTAAAGTAAGCCGACGCTGTATTTCCTTCATCACTTCATCTACAACCGGCCCCTCCTGTGAAGATGCGCGTTGGGCCTCCGTGATGTACAGCAGAATGGAAAGGGCGCTGGACGCTCTGGGCCTGAAGCTTCTCAGCAGATGAGCGCGTATGCTTTTAATCCTGTCTCTGGTGAAGAGCTCCATACTTGCTTCCTTTTCATCAAACTGCTGCTGCATCTCCTGGATTCGTGCTTCCAGCTTCCTTGCTTTATCTTCTGCTTCTTCGTGTGCTTTCCGGTGATGTTCAATAGCGTTCTGGAGCTCGACTACTTGCTGTTTGAGGGCCGCTACCTCCTACTTCATCTTCTCAGACCCTTTCTGAGCATCCTCCAGGTGGGCATGGGCCTTTGCTAAATTCTCTTCCAACTGCATTTTGGCATTTTCCATTTCAAAACAGCGCTCGCTGAGTTGCGCATTATGAAGATATATCGAATCAACCTTGACATGAATGGATCCAGTCTCCTGCGCCACGTCGAGCCTATTCAAATCCTTGATCTTCCGGTGATAAGAATAATCCGTAGGTGCCATTTCTTCTATAGGCTTTTGAACTTTGGGCACCTTTTTTACTTTGTGAATCTTCATTCCCTGCGAGTCAAATACAACGCATTTCTCAACCTTGGTTGGGGTTCGCGCCCTCTTCTTTCTGGCATCTTTGAGGTACCTATCTGTGCTTCGTCGGGCCCGGAGCAAACTCTCCGCTAGAGGGCGTTCTTCGATCATTGCTAGCTCGGAATCCAAAAGTGTTGGATCTCCAATCATGGGAGTGTACAGGTACAAAGGTTGATGAGGATAGGCCTCACTAGACGGATTGGTGATAGAGGCAATGGGGGTTTCAGCGGCTAAAGGAAAGATAGCGGGCTGAATAGCCGTGACAGGGCTGTTGCGGCCCGGAAGTGAAAAATCACCCCCGGTCTATTCAGAAGCCGCGGGATTGGTGTGAAAAGATGACTGTTCGCTGGGGGCGCCCCGGCCAAGTGATACAGAAGAGGTGAAAGCGTTGGGGGCAGAGGCATACGAACCGAGTACAGCCTGAGTAAATTGGGAGGCGATGGACAGCTGGGTTTCTTCGGCTAACGAGTGTGAGACTTCAAGAGGGGCAGTCGATGGGGGCTCGCTGCCAAGAGGTAGGGCAGACACTAGAGGTTGGTCGGTCGGGGCTGCTGAACAATGCATATCAGTAGAGTGCAAGGGAGAGAGAGCATACCTGCGTGCTCTTCGAAGAGAGCAACCTAAATAAATTCCTGCGTGGTAGGATTTGGGCTAGCCCCTCCTTCCTCTTGGGCGCCCTCCTGCTCTCGCCTATCGCCACCCCTCTCCTCTGGAGCGTCGTCCTCTAGATTGACAACTTCCTTTTCAATATTGGGGACCCGAATCTCTCTTTGCAGTAGGGCAGTGGATTGAGCTTCGTCAGTGCTTATGTGAATAGGGCTTTCAGGGGGGCGCTCACTAGCTGCAACAGATGGTTTATTTCGAGGTTTCTTCAGGTGCGGTGGAGGCATTTGCACTTCGGCAGCCCTTTTCTTTCTACTTCTCCTTTCAAGGGGTAGCTCATCCCCTTCAGTATCATTGTCAGATTCTGCCACCGACTCGTCTGGCTGCAGAAACCTTTGCTGTGCCTCGGGCTGCTCCCTTTCCTCGGGCTCTCCCTGGAGCCAGGGGTGCTTCAGGGTACGAAATCTGAGAAGGATATTGGTCGCCAGGAGTCGTAATAGGCGTTGAATATGTTGGAGAACTCCCCGTCTATGAGGAGGAAGGTGTCAGATTTTTGCTTTCGGTGATGCACTCTCATAACCCACCATGCTGAGAGCTTTTCCTCCGGCCACCCCTTCAGGTGTTTTCTCATATTTTTCCAGAATGAAGAGTTCTGGTCCGGGAATGGGTGTCGGGATGGAACATATTCCTCTTCGATAGGATAAAAATCATGCCATGGGGGTAGGGCCTGTATCCTCTCAACATGCCATTCTAGGTCATGGCCCATGGGATTGTTGCGTTGCTCTACAATTTTCGGCGCGGGCAGACATGAAAATTCTTGAATCTGAGGAAGTCTCGGATGACACCCAAAGGGTCATATTGCCACCGTTGGGGCAGCTCCAGTAGACCGAAGTCACTGAGCGTCGCTGCAAGGTAAGCGTTCTCCTTAATGGCAAAGACTTCAATGACACCCATCCTGAAGGGGAAGTCACAGGTATGCCCCCACTTCCTGCCGTGACCATAAATTTGGTCTGTATAATCGCTCTGGTGGGCAACCTCCTGCGCGAACAAGTACTCCGAAGTGAATTATGGTAAAAGAAATGGTTTGCCTGTAAATTCGAAAATATTTCGGGCTAACTTAAGGCATCCTGCCTTAGAAAATTTTTCGGTTCAACTATTGTGCCTGGAGATAAAGTTCGGCATTTGGGACGTCCAAACTCGGGGTTTGCCGGTTACTCAAATGAACATAAGGCCTTCTGCCTTAGCAAAATTTGGAGATTTTTCAAATGAAATGGTGCTGGGAGGAAAGAAAAGGAAGGGATGATTCTGAATGAGAAACAAAGCAGCATTTTCAAAAATTTACCCTTGGGTCACAATGTGACAACGTTCTTGGCGGCTCGTGGGGTATTGAGCTCGCCTCAATGCAGGGACCCATGCCTTTATCCTTTGGGCCCAGAGTCATTCCCCGTTACCTCTGATTCTCCACTGCTTTCTAAATATTCTTCCTCCTCTTCGCTGTCTTACCCCTTCTCGGGTGCTGGTGTGGCGATGCGCTGACGGATGAGCTCAGCGGTGGCCTTGACATGGGCCCAAGCCTCCTCCTGGAAAGGCTCACGATCTTGGAGTTCCTTCATCAAGCACTTGAAACTTTCAATCTGATGCATGTCCGCTTGATCAATCCTCTGGCTTAGGTCTGCTAGGCAGGCATTGATCTAACAGAACCTGGATAGCACCTGAATCACCTGCGTCTGCAGGATAGGGTCTGCCCAGCCATCTATTTCAGAGGTGTCTTCCTTGAAGGTGCTCCATGTGAGCTTCAGTTCTTCGCGGGGCAAACAGTTCCCAATGTCATCCGTGAAACTTGGGAAGCCGAGTTGCGTAAGGCTCTGGAAATGCATCAGGCAAATATTCTTCTCATGCTCGAATGCATCCAACAACCTTCTAGCAGCTTCGAACTTTGGCAATTTCTCAAAGAATGCGTGCAGGGTGGATCTCGCGATAGCCCATTCTCGAGCAGTCCGGGTCATCGGAGGAACTTGGAGGTCGTTACGCACGTAAGCTTCAACCTCGATGGCCAGATCAAGCCGGCGTTCCACTTCACGTTCTACTTCCTCCACGACGGGCCTGCCTTGAACGAAAGCTTGCTTGGCTTCGCATATGAACAGGAGAACTGACAAGGGCCTATAGGCTCTGGTATGAAAGTTTTTCAACATGCCAGCTTGAGATTCCTTCACTCGGTCCCTGTTAAAGACCTCCACCTGCATTTCTCGTTTTTCCAGCTGTTGTTGGACCTCTTGGACTTGTGCTTCCAGCTTGCTTACCTTGCCTTCCATCTCCCCACTCGCCTTGAGGTGGCGTTCGACAGCCTCCTTGTATTCTGTCACTTCTTGCTCTAGGGCTGCCACGCGCTGTCTTAGTTGTTCTGCTTCAGCTTTCGACTTCTCCAGCTGGGACCGCACTTGCGCCAGGTCCTCCTCTAGTTTGGTGTTCCGATTTTCCACCTCAAAGCAATTCTCCTTAAGGTGCTGGTGATGCATATGAATGGTGCTCGCCTTGAGGTGAATATCTCCCACCTCATCCCCTACATCAACAGTCTTCAAATCTTTGATGATGCGTTTGAAGGTGTAATATTCGAGCTTCATCTCTTCTAGTGGCTTCTGCACCTTGGGGATTTTCTTTATTTTGTGTGGCTCCATTTTTCGAGGATCGAACACTGCGAGTTTCTCATTTTGGTAGGGGTTTGCGCCATTCTCTTCCTGACATCCTTAATTCATTGGAATGAGCTTTGCTGCACTCAGAGTAGGCTTTCCTTTGTGGGACGATCTTCAATCATTTCTAGTTCTTGTTCCAGGGGCTCCATTTCCCCCAACATTGGAGTAAGCAGAAAAAAAATTTGTTGTGGGAGGGAATCTGTGAACAGGCCAACAATAGAGGATTCTAGGGCTTCAATAGCTAGGAAGGGTGCTGCCGTTGGGATGGTAGTAGGCAGGTTATCAATATTCAAGGACGGGTTTTCAACTGGGGGCTCTGCGGGCGCTGGATCCGAAGGTATTGGTGGGCTTTGACCTGCAGCTCCTAGTTGAAGAGAGGCAGATGCTTCAAACGCATTGGGAACAGAGGCGTACTGGCCAAATGCCGAGGATACTAGTCGGAGAGAGGCAATAGATCGAATCTCTTCGATTAACGGGTTGGACACAACGGGGGAAGCGATGGGTACGGGTTTACTTTTTGAGGGCAGAGTGCTTTCTAGGGTTTGAGCACTTGGGGGTGCTGCAACTGATGGTTCAGTAGAATATGGAGTGAAAAGGGAGTGCGTACCTGCGTGCTCTACGGCGAGAGCTGATGCGGTGAACAATTGCATGATAGGGCTTCGGCCAGCCCACTCCTCTTCAAGTGGGGTATCGTCTTCAATATTAACAACTTTTTTTGGAGGAACTGCAGATGGAACCTCCTACTGTGACGCAGCTTCTTGCTGTACGGTAACAATGGGGGCAGCCGCGTTCACCTCTAAGCTACCAAGCTGTTCTGAAGGTGATTTCGCAGATTTATGTTTTATTATGAGCTTTGGCTTTTTCTTCTTGGGAGGAGGCGTTTGAGTGTCTTCAGCCGGCCTTTTCGATGATTTGCCTAGTTTCTCAGTTGGAGGCTGTGTACTTTGCTCAACCCCTTGACCCATTTTATCACTGTGGCTAGGCCCTACACCCTGCCCAGGTGGTCACTGCTGCTGCTGCGGCAAGTCTTCTACCTTTCTAGGGTTTGCGCCTTGGGGTACGAAATCCTTGAACTGGGTGGGCCGCTACATGGCGAAATGCTCATCGAACAGCGCAGAGAACTGATTATCGCCCATCAAGGTTCTGTCAGATGTTTCTTTCTGGGTATAAACCCTCGTGACCCACCAGGCTGAAATTTTTTCCGCGGTCCATCCTACAGTTCTCAACTTGTTTTCCATCTTGAAAACTTTGGAATCACGACTATGTGCCGGATTTGAGGGATTATACTCTACTTCTATCGGGTAAAAGTCGTGCCATGGTGGCAGGGATTGCATTTTCTCCACTTGCCATTCGAGATCAAACCCTGCGGGATTATTGCGCTGCTCTACGACATCCGACGCGGGCAAACATGGAAGTTCTTTAACCCCGTGAAGTTTCTGATTTTGTCTAAGGGGTCATACGTCCACCTCTGGGGCAATTCAATCAGCCCGAAATCATTGAGCTTGACGGCAAGGAACATGTTTTTCCCGGTAGAATTAACCTCAATATCACCCCACTTTATCGGGAAACCAAATATGTGCCCCCATTTTCTTCCATGGCCGTAGGCCTGATCCACATAGTCGCATTGCCTAGTAACCTCCAAGGCGAACAGGTACTTTGTAGTGTAATACGGCAACAGGAACGGTTTGCCATCCGAAGATGCGAATGAGGAACCCCTGTGTGAGCTGAAAGGTATCACCCCACTCACGCTGGATCACTTCATTTCTCATTGAGGGGGGAACGCGAGGATAGGAGCCATGAATTAGTTCCAGGGCAAGGCCAAGGAACATCTGATTAAATGCGTAATAGGACTCTCTCCTGGATAGCACCTGAGTCCATTGGTATACCGGCAGTGGTTTCCCCTCTTCATCTTTGCGATTAGTGGGAATCATATTGAATTTGTCATGCAGATGGTAAAAGAATAACCATGCCAAGAATGAACATTGCCTGAAAGATTGGGATTTCCCCTTCTTCATGTCCAGCAGCCGGGAGTGCAAGCATCTTGATATCCAATCTGCCCAGTTAAAGAATACTGGTCTTGTCGTTGAGCTCATTTCACTAGGAGTATAAGACTCCCCATGCTTTATGCACTCTGCCAGGGCGACCTAGTACGGATGTACAATTGTGTTCGTGGAAAGCCCGAACACCCACGCCAACATAGAGTAGACATCATAATTCCTAAAATACCTTAGGGGTAACGACATCTTTGGCCACCTGTTAACTGGCAACGACTCCCTCAATCGAGATTCCATGAATCTCCGCATCGACGGGCTGTCCTGATACCGGTTGTTCTGCTCATATATGTTAATTGTCCTGAAAGCATAGTCTTTGGGCGGCAGCTGCCCGGGAGCGAAGGCGTTCTAGACGTTGCTAGCATAATTTTCATACAGAACTCTCCCCGCTCTGTCCTTGACCTGTCTTGTCAGCGGACTGTAATATTCAGCAATGGCGCACACCAACTCCGGACAATCGTGCACATGGGGGTAGAGGAACCAGTATAAGTTTGAATAATATGGTGTAGTTTGGGTGCTATCAAAAGAAACCTTCCCGACCCTTTCTTCAATTGTCCGCTGGAGTTGGCCGATGCTTTTGGAGAGAGTGGTATCCCTCATTTTTGCCAGACTATTAATTGGTGGGGGGATTACCTCTTTTACCGGTTCTGATTTTTCCTCTGGTTCTCCTGCGTCATCCTGTCTAAGCTCTTTTGGTTTCTTTTCCCCATTTTCTTTCTTCCTTTTCTTATCACCTTCTTCCTTAGGCACTTTTGTCCTTTCTTCTGCATTCTTCCTTCCCATGCTGAATCATTGATGGACATAGGTGCCCTGCTGGTTACTGTTGTCACATTTTGCACGGGGTGCAATGTTTTCAATTTTTGTAAGAGAGCTGCTCTTCCTTCTCCCCCCTTTCTCTCTGTTCCCTACATTCTCATTCTTCTCAAAATTGACAGCACTTGCCCTGAAAAATGGCTAAGTGTCAGGGTATGCTGAGGTGTTCGGGTTTTTTCGGGGCATAAACAGGGGCGATAAAATGGACAAAATGAGCCCTGAATATTTTATTATTGCAGATCTTCTCGCAAGCTTTCCAACGATATATTATAATAGGCGATCGGGTCAGCGGATCAAAAGTTATGGCCCCGGGAAGCTGAACCAGGAAACCCAGTTTTTTGTGCGAAGTGCGCACTTCGCCCAGTTTTGGTGCGAAGTGCGCACTTCGCCCAGTTTTGGTGCGAAGTTCGCACTTCGCCCAGTTTTGGTGCGAAGTGCGTACTTCGCCCAGTTTTGGTGCGAAGTCCGACTTCGCCCCTCTTTCTGGGCGCACCTTGTAACTGGCAGGCTGGCAGGTTGACAAAGAAGAATGATAACTGCCGGAGCAGGTCCGTACAGCGGCAGACACCAGTGTTCACCTGTGCGCAGCCCGACTTTTCAGCAGAGCCGGAATGCGCCCTTGACAGGTGTACAGTAGGGGAACAAACCCGGAATTTGACCAAGGCGTGAAGGCCTTCCCAACTGCATTGTTTTCTGCCCACGCATCCCAAGGAGCTCCGATCCCAAGCGAAGATAGATAGACTGCCCTTCAAGGCAGACATGTGTCACACAGCATAACCCATCATACGACAAGTGTCCAGCTTCGGGATTTGAACCAAGACTGCCGACCAAAAGGGATAAGTATGGGCTGCACCGCCTGTGTCAGCTGCCTCATTTAAGACTGATGAGAGTTTCCACCTGCCTCAGCTACCCACATTTCTGTCAATATAAAGTTCTACCCAACGCGCTGCCACGTGGTTGTTCAACCTTCAGGGAGACCATGCCGAGGGTACAGTCCAGCCTGACAGAGGTCAGCATTAGCAGTTCCGCGGCTGATTTTGTCAGCTAATGTTTGACTGGGACGTTGTGCCCATTAATGTAACGGGGGGAACTTTGGGCTATAAATAGCCACCACGTTTTCATTGTAAGGGTGGAAGGGGAATGTTTGTTAGGGAACTACTGTGCTTACTGTAACCGTGCTTCTGCTTATGAATACAATCTGTATGCCTGGTTCTGTTCTACTGTCTTTATTCTTTTATGCTGTCTTTCATTATATGCCTTAGGCCCACCTGTGTCGCTGCTCGTTAATTCACTTTGGCATTTGGCGATCAAGTTCCTCTAGCATTGCTTGCTTAAAGCACCTTCTGTACTTCATTATTTAAAGCATTCATTATAAATTTGGTAGCAGTTCCATCAGTTGTGTGTGACGTTGCTGGCCCGTATCTGGTGATTGATGCGATCCCTTGCTGTTAGTTCCTTGTAGGGAATGTTTGCTAGGGAGCCATTGAAGCTGTGCGGTTAAACTCTCTACCTAACACATATACCGGCCCGACATCTCTAGGTTTACTTTCTACCCCCGTCGGTGTACGTATCCGGTGATTGATACGATCCTCGCTGTTAGTTCCTTGTAGGGAATGTTTGCTAGGGAGCTATTGAAGTCGTGCATACGCTCGCTGGTGTATCGGAAGTACGCCTAGGTTTTGCGGTTCCTTGTCATGCTCTGTGTTTGTATGCAGTAAGTAGCGGTGATTGGTGTGTTCCCGTACTGTTAGTTCCCCCCCACCAACCTTTGGACATATTTGTATCTCTTTCTGTACATTTGTCTCTTTCCGTTCATTTATTTCTTTCCTGCACTCTCATCTTACTAACCCCCGAAAGGAGCCGGCCTTCTCCGGAGATTGGCCCGGAAGGCATCTCTTCCTTCCGACCTTTCAATGTTGGTTTGCGGGTCCAGGGCGCAATAGCAGCAAATCCTTTCCTCGTGGAGGATTCGTGACCAACAGTTACAGGTGGGCGCTTTTGTTCAAGGTTTTCCACACAGCGCAGGGCAATTGTCAGGTGACGAGTCAGATGAGCGAACTGTAACCCTGCCTCTTTTATGGAGCTGGGAAGTAACTGTAGCTGCTCCATTAATGGCGCGCACTTGGAGTAAATGCACAAAGCCGAAGGTGGGTGGGTGCAGTTTCTGTTCATGGGCAGCCGTGTCCTTTTTTTGAAAACCGGAGCTTCCATGGAATGAAATCTGCCTCGAAAACACAAATGTCTCATTTTTAGAGCCCAAGGTACTGCCCTTTCTCCCCAACGGCCGATTTAGGAATACGCACTGTAGGTTATTAAACATGCGCCTTGAAATAAGCGCCGCCGTCTTTTGCGCACCCTAATGCACCTTTGTCCTTGGTTGGCCCTTGATTCGCGGAAACCCTGCTGCGAGGACGAGGTTCGGGGCATCATCGTGAGAACTAGAGCCATTGTTTCGTACTCAACCTACTTGCATTTCAAACCCTGACGTAATTCGCAAAATCCTTTTAGCGCACTCCAATTTTGCCTTGGTATTACCCGAACTGAAACTCGATCTAAAATGGCGTGCGAACATTGCATACTCCTCATTTTAAGCTCGGCTTTAGCTCGCCCTAGCGTTTGAGCGAACCTTAGGTTCGCATCCACCAATGCCCGAACAATGTCTTTTCTTTGAATTACGGCGAACTCTGGCGCAACTTTCCTTAATTATATTAGGGCCTATTGTTTATTTTATTGCGGTTCGCTGGAGCGAGGTTCGCATTACATTATGTCCGAACTCGGGCTTCCTCTAGGAATGAACGAGCCTTGGTACTTCTTCGCTGCCCTTCGCCCCGATTTCGAGCGAACCTCTGGTTCGCATTGAGTGTTGTGCGAACCATGGTCAGGACCTTAACATAAGTGAACCACAGTTCGTTTCTTGACTTAGAAGAATTTCAACATTACTGCCCGTTCTTTGGTTCGCTTAGAGTGCGGCCCGATCCTTAGGTTCGCCTTGTCCTCGGGTGAACCACGTCTTTGTTGTTGCCTTAGAAAATTTTAATGCACTCTTCCTTTTAACTTGCGCTTTATGTCACTCTTCGCCCAAAGTCTGCTTTAAGAATAACTTGCTGTGGTTCGCCCCAAACAGTGCCCGAACCTTGATGCAATTTTAAATTTGGGCGAACTTCGATTGTTTGCAATGGTTCGCCAGAGACTTGTGCGAACCTATGTTCCTGCCTGGGGTGTGGTCTAAACTACAGTTTTTTTTTTTTAACCTTTTGTTCAGCAAGCCGCGGTGCTAGGCAAAATCTTAGAAATATTTAAGTTTTTTATTACTGCACCTTGCTCATGCTTCGCCCGTTTTGGAATTCTACACAGAGCGAACCTGGGGCTTGCGTCGAAAGGCACCAGAAACATTGCCATGAGCATTGATTGGACCCGGCCACTGTATAAGAGATTAACATAGATCTCTCGTTTGCGAAAGGTTCCAAGCGAACCTGGAGTTCGGGGTGGAAATTTCCGAACCTTGGTCTCGATTATTGCCTTAAGGACAAGAGGGGTCGTGGTTCGCTTTGTCACGGAACCTACCCAAAATAGCTTGCCCTGTCTGTAAACTTGAAGCTGCTCTGACTAAATTCCATAGGCGCAAAAATGCTCAACTGCGGAGCGCAACTCTTACTTTAAAGGAAAAACATATTTACATTCGAAAGCGTAAAAAAATTAACAGAAACAAAACTATGTACATAGAAAAATTCTCTGATGCATTTTAACGGTGATATGCCTTCCGGTGAAGGCCATTGACCGGGATGGAGAGAGTATGGCCCTCCATGTCGTGCAGAGTGAAAGTATATGCCGAATTAACCTGGGAAATCTGGAAGGGGCCTTCCCAGAAGGCATCAAATTTATCGTGATTCCCCGGCTTTGCTTTCCATGCATTCCACTTTAGGACAAGATCTCCAAATTTGAAGGCGCGAGCGGTGGCCTTTTTCTTGAACCAGTTCTTAGTGCTCTCTGTATGTTTCATGAAAGCTTCGTAAGCTTTCTCCCTGTCTTCTTCTAGTTGTAGCAACTGAGCCAACCTAGCCTCCATAGGATCAAACTCTCCTTCATCATCCAACATCCTAAGTGTCGGCATCTCAACAGGGGTAGGCAAAATCTCCTCTTTTCCATAGACCAACGCATATGGCGTTGTCTTGATAGATTTCTTTATAGAGATGCGGTCAGGCCACAACGCCTGATCCAGAAGCAGGTGCCACGTCCTCTTATTCCTTTCCAGGAGCCTTTTCAAGATTCTCATCAGGTTTTTGTTTGTTGATTCAGCCAAGCCGTTGCCCTGCGGGTAGTAGTTGGATGAGGCTTTTAAATAAATCCCGTACTCGTAGGAAAACTACTAAGCTTAGCTCTTATGAACCCTGGGACATTATCAGTCACAATTGCCTCAGGGATCCCAAAACGGGTTATCAAACTTTCCAGGAAGGCGATGACTGTTTCCTGATCAACGTGCTTTGTCGGCACTGCCTCGGTCCATCGGGTAAAATAATCGGTAGCTGTTAGTATGAACTTATGCCCTGCTAAGGAGTTTGGTGATAATATTCCGATGAAATCTAAACTCCATTGCTGAAAAGGTGCTTCAACCTGAATCGGTGTAATGTCCCCTTCTTAGTCGGACACCAGGAGATGAGTGAACTTGCCTACTCAAGGGTTCCCGTAGGCAGTGTCAGTTGGTTGGGAGCCCACCGAGTGACGTGGATTGTTGTTTGGACGAGCAGAATTTTCCGTTGCCATCTTTTCAGGCCGTTTCGGACACTTGTGGGAGGACTTACTATTTTTAGTAAGTCAGTCAACTGGGGAATCGGTGGAAACAGACAGTACGATTGAATACCTCGGCGAAATGGGTATCCGTTTCCATAATTTGTTTGGGATTCCGGGGTCTAGGAGGCAGAGATTTTAATGTGTAAAGTTAATTATATTAAATTAAATATTTAATATAGTTTAACTTTATAATATTTCATATGTGGGAGATATAAGGTTTATTAGTCACTTAAAAAACAAGTAGAAATATAAAGGTGACTTATAATATTCAATTGTTAATATGGTCAGCCAAGTTATGAGAATTAAAATTAAAATGTTTTATTTTAATGTTGCTTTGGAAAGGAGGAAAAAAGAGGTCGACCCCTCTTGGAGAGTTATAAAAAGAGCAATGAAACTTCATTTTCATCATCTTTGGCTATTCATTCTCTTGGAGCAATTTTGAGGAGTTCTTGCAGAGTTGCGGGGTTTCGAATTCAGCTTGTTGTGTGACGAAAATCACCAGCAGGGACAACATCCTCGGAGTTGAAAGATATTCTCGGGGTGTTCATGAGCAACTCTACTTCAGGGGTTGCATTGGAGCTTTATATCTGTAGATTTACAGTGGTTTTCGAGGGGTTTGGAAGGGATTTCGAAGCATATTTTGCATACATTTCTGTAGCATTCATTCCTCAGCATAGCCGTACAAGTGGAGTCATTTATTGTATGTGATTCCATGATTTGAGTTGGGGTTTCAAGGTGACTTGGTTATTTTGCTTCTACAGTTCCAGCCGTTCCATTTAGAGTGGATTTCTTATGGTTTCAGGGCAGATTTCAAACATTTCTTGCTGGCCATAATTTCCTCTAGCCTGGCCGTACCATATCTTGCCTGGCATTGAAGGTGGTTTTTAATATTCAGAGTTTGGGTGCCAATTAATGATTGTAATTGAGGCGTCTAAGGATTGGAAGCTTTCCTTTGCATTGATATTGTAAAAAGACATCTTTTATTTGTTGTTGGGAAAGAAATACATATATTCCTGTGTTGTTGTTCAGCTATAAAGTCGCCATTTTCAGTCTTGTACAACTTCCGGGTATTTTGATACTTTCCAAAGTCCTTTAGAGGGTTTATAGTTTTATATAAATATTATCTAAATTCCAAGTTTCATTGATTCCCGCCAAGTAGTTTGCTAGATATTATTTGTTCAAGTTGTCAGTTTAACTTTTTTCTGCATATTCTGTACTTAAATAAAAAAAATACAAAAAAAATCAGAATATTGCACAAAAACCGAAAACCTTGCAAATTTCCAAAATAACAAAACAAGGCAGAAATTTCGTATCTCAGCTTGGGTGGGATATTACAGTGGTATCAGAGCCAAAGATTCTGCCAGCCTTTCTGGGTTCTTTATCTAGTGTGTTTCCTCATAATAGTTGCAGCTGAGAGTTGGTTAGTTCAATGTGAAGATGGAGCCACACAGTGATTGGGATAGGTTTCAGCGTGAGTTTTGGCAAGGTCAGAGAGAGTTGCAACAAACTCTCAAGCAGTTGACAACTGCTATGTCACCTAAGTCAGCACCTACGGTTTCCTCTAAGGCTAAGGTTGAGCCCACCATCTCAGAGTTACGGGATCAGTTTGTTCAGGAATGGACCAATGCTAGTGGGAAATTCAAAGAAATGATGTCTCTTCATGATTGGGTGGACATGAGGATGAGGCAACAACCTAATAGGAGAGGTAAACATCATCAACAGAAGTTGCACAGGAAGGAGAGAAAAGATGAACCAATGTCTCCCACCTCAATTACTATCCAAAGAAACGTTGTTGGGTCCAAGAAGGTCGAGATGATAGAAGAACTTGTTGTTCCAGAAAACTTTAAAAGGCAGTTGGCAGAAAAAGAAATGGTTTTTAGTGGTTTACAGGTCGCAGGACTACCACGGATGAGAAAGAACCAAATGAGACGTGAGCACAGGTGTTTCACATGTCAGGAATCTTGGACACTTGGCCACACATGTGAAATTAACAAGGAGAATGACTTATTGCATCCAAGTAAAGTTATGGACAGCAGGGAGGTTGAGACCTTAGAGCTAGAAACAGATGCTTCTCCTCATGCGGTAAGCATGGCAGAGACCCAGGATGACTTTAATAATGATGGGAATGATAGGACAGCAGTTGTGGAATTGTTTCCAGAGCAATCCAGTGGGGTCTGTGAGACCTTGGACATAAGGTATGATGAGCCTTGCACTTTTCCGAGCAGCAGTTCATTGGTGCATGATGGTGTGTCTACTTGTGGAGAAGTGTATGATGGTCATCATGAGATTATTGAGATCATGGGATATGCTGATTTGGAGGATGTTAAATCAGCAGCTGATGAGGTTGTTTCCTCATGTGTTTCTGCAAGCAAACAGAAGAACACAAGTCTTCCTGACAGTACGGTGATTAAGGGGTATGTTGATTTGGAATTTGCCAAATCAGCAAATACTGAAACATCATATGAAGATGAGGAAGGAAAGAAATTAATCATTCTTCCAACAAACACAGAAGATGTAACGAGGAACCAGAAAATGTGTGATGAGTGGCTAAGGAGAGCCAAGGAAGCTAAAATGATAGCTTCTCAAGCAAAACAATACTTACAAAAAATCAAGGAGAAGGCTGTTCGCATTGACTGTTGCTATGACAGCTTGGAACATGAAAAGAATATTTCAAATCTAGGAGTGGCTTTTATGGGAACACTCATTAGTTCCGGAGGCACTATTGGTGACAGTATCAGGATATGGGACCCAGGAGCAGTTCCAAAATCTGAGTTGGAGCAAAATTTAAAAGGGAATGAATTGTTAGACAAATCAGAATATTTCATGCATGATGTTGATTCTAATTGGAACCCAAGGGATGAAGATGTTTCTTATGTCAAAAAAGAGACACTTGGAGCTCGGAGTAGCCTGATAGACACTGCTGAAAGGTATGCTGCTGCTCCTCTTTTTATCAGCCACCATATATATCCATTTGTGATCATACAAATGGATTGGAAAGAAATTTTGAACAAGGATTGGATGCTTGATGAGTTAGTAACTTTTTGGGAGACCTTTTCCGTTAATGTGGTCAGTGTTAGCATTCCAGTGGACATATTTCAGATATGCAGTAGTGGTGATATATGTGGTACGCTGATTTTCCAAAAATCAGACCATATGATGACATTTTCAGTTTTGGACAGAAGTAGGACTGCTCTATTTGGGAACATTCAGCTGGATGGTAAGGTTGGATTTTGTTATTACATGATTGTTGCAGCTAACTCAATTCAGTTTTGGAGGAGCATTTGGGTTTCTAGAGTATGTTGTAACAGTCACCCCTTGCTTATGAATGATACAACTTGTAATGATGCTCTCTTACTTTCTGCTGTTCACTCTTTGAGCAGTCATGTTATGAATCCATATGTGTTTATACAAGTGGATTGGAGGGAGATTCTGAATATGAATTGGAGATTTGTTGAGCTGGTGACTTGCTGGGAGGTCACCTCAGTTGGTAATGAGATCAAATTTTGCATACCGGGTGATGTAATTCTGAATTACAGCAGATATGCTTTGTGCAGATCACTGATTTGTCATGAATCAGACCTTGAGATAATAAATTCAGTCTTGGACAGCGGTATGTATATTCATTTTTGGGCATCTCGGGAGTGTTGTTACATACACTTCATACTGGGGAATGATATATTTCCTAATAATGCTTTCATTACTACTGCTGAGTGGGAATGTTTGAATCCTTGGGATGACTTTTTGGACACTTGGAGCTTAAGTGCCAGCAGGGTGTTTCTAGTTTTGGGCAGCGGAAGCATTCCCAGGATGATTGTTCTCAGAGTTGACATTGCTGCCCTCTTCTATATCAGCCACTTTTTAGAGGATGCTACCTGGGAAGATGAGCAGATCTTACAACATCCAGCACTCCAATTGCTTGAGGACAAGCAATTTCAGGGAGGGAGGACTGTAATGTCCCCTTCTTAGTCGGACAACAGGAGATGAGTGAACTTGCCTACTCAAGGGTTCCCGTAGGCAGTGTCAGTTGGTTGGGAGCCCACCGAGTGACGTGGATTGTTGTTTGGACGAGCAGAATTTTCCGTTGCCATCTTTTCAGGCCGTTTCGGACACTTGTGGGAGGACTTACTATTTTTAGTAAGTCAATCAACTGGGAATCGGTGGAAACGGACAGTACGATTGAATACCTCGGCGAAATGGGTATCTCGTTTCCATAATTTGTTTGGGATTCCGGGGTCTAGGAGGCAGAGATTTTAATGTGTAAAGTTAATTATATTAAATTAAATATTTAATATAGTTTAACTTTATAATATTTCATATGTGGGAGATATAAGGTTTATTAGTCACTTAAAAAACAAGTAGAAATATAAAGGTGACTTATAATATTCAATTGTTAATATGGTCGGCCAAGTTATGAGAATTAAAATTAAAATGTTTTATTTTAATGTTGCTTTGGAAAGAGGAAAAAAGAGGTCGACCCCTCTTGGAGAGTTATAAAAAGAGCAATGAAACTTCATTTTCATCATCTTTGGCTATTCATTCTCTTGGAGCAATTTTGAGGAGTTCTTGCAGAGTTGCGGGGTTTCGAATTCAGCTTGTTGTGTGACGAAAATCACCAGCAGGGACAACATCCTCGGAGTTGAAAGATATTCTCAGGGTGTTCATGAGCAACTCTACTTCAGGGGTTGCATTGGAGCTTTATATCTGTAGATTTACAGTGGTTTTCAGGGGGTTTGGAAGGGATTTCGAAGCATATTTTGCATACATTTCTGTAGCATTCATTTCTCAGCATAGCCGTACAAGTGGAGTCATTTATTGTATGTGATTCCATGATTTGAGTTGGGGTTTCAAGGTGACTTGGTTATTTTGCTTCTACAGTTCCAGCCGTTCCATTTAGAGTGGATTTCTTATGGTTTCAGGGCAGATTTCAGACATTTCTTGCTGGCCATAATTTCCTCTAGCCTGGCCGTACCATATCTTGCCTGGCATTGAAGGTGGTTTTTAATATTCAGAGTTTGGGTGCCAATTAATGATTGTAATTGAGGCGTCTAAGGATTGGAAGCTTTCCTTTGCATTGATATTGTAAAAAGACATCTTTTATTTGTTGTTGGGAAAGAAATACATATATTCCTGTGTTGTTGTTCAGCTATAAAGTCGCCATTTTCAGTCTTGTACAACTTCCGGGTATTTTGATACTTTCCAAAGTCCTTTAGAGGGTTTATAGTTTTATATAAATATTATCTAAATTCCAAGTTTCATTGATTCCCGCCAAGTAGTTTGCTAGATATTATTTGTTCAAGTTGTCAGTTTAACTTTTTTCTGCATATTCTGTACTTAAATAAAAAAAATACAAAAAAAATCAGAATATTGCACAAAAACCGAAAACCTTGCAAATTTCCAAAATAACAAAACAAGGCAGAAATTTCGTTTCTCAGCTTGGGTGGGATATTACAATCGGATGCAGGGGCATAGGGGCATTCTTGTTTCGGCCAGCGTACCTTTGACATTTTTCACACTTTCGGCAAACTGCAAAAGCGTCTGCAAAAATTTTGGGCCAGTAATAGCCCGCTCTGATTATCTTCAAGGCCGTAGGCCTTCCTGCGAAGTGGCCCCTCGATATTCCGAAATGGAATTCATCGAGGATTTTCTCTTTCTCATCACTCCTGACGCATCTCAGGAGAACACTGTCAATGTTTCTAAAAATAGCCCCTCGGGGCGCAGTACATATCTGCAGGACTACAACCTGAACCTTCTCCTCTGAGAGGCATTAAAGCGATCAGGACATCTCCCGGTATTAAAGAACTGAATTATGTCATTTGTCCAATCGTCATCATCCACAGACTGATTAGCAAAGTTGCCCTCCGACACCGGGTCCTCCCACTCGCTGTCACTTCTGCATCGACACTTTTTGCAAGCTCTTGACACAATGCACAGCCGCGGATCAATTTGGTAGGCCGAACCTCAATGTCAAATTCTTGAATTTTGTTGACCCATCCAACCCTCTTATTACCCATCTCTCCCTGGATAATGAAATTTCTCACATCTGGGTGGATAAACATATACCGTTGTTTTGCTCTGGGAGAGGAAGTGTCGGAACTTTCTTAGGGACCTGTTGAGTGGTATTTTCACCCAATTATGAAAGTACACTCTCCCTTAGGATTTGGGTTCCAAATCCCCTCTTGCAAAGAAGTTAAACAAACAACTTCTCCAAGGTCTCCACTATATTAGCATTTGCATATGTGTATTAGTAATCTCAAATAAAGATATTCAATTTAAATGCTTGGAACACCTTAGTGATTGCAAGTAACTGTAAACAAGGGGCAATGTTGGTTTATTTCACCATGAAACTTTAGTGATTGTTCATTGAACCAAAATAGAGCAAATGTGAGTTGGCCCTCATATGACCACGATGTAGTGCCTTAATTCCTTTTATATTGAGGATTTTAAGGTAGATTTTATCTTCTTTATTAAGTCCAAATATGGCTCCTTATCATGAAGATGAAGATAGCTTTCAATGTGATAGATAAACTATCCTTCTTTGGTGAAATTGGTTTTCACAAAGAAGCAATAATTTATGGCCTTAAAGTAAGGGCTTTAAGTGTCACCTCAACTTATCCCTCTTAAATGAAATCAAATTTTCATAAAGATGAACAATTAAGTGCTTTGAATCAATGACCTTCAATGTGATGCTCAAATTACCCCTCTTTCGTAAAATCAAAATTTTTATAAAGAGAGGGCAATTTTAGGCTCCAAAATGGAAATTTGTAAAATGCCATAAAACATAACTCCTTCAATGAAATTGGAATTTTCATGAAGGGAATGTCATCATAGGCTCATGAATGAAACATGAAACTGAAAAAATGAAATTCGGTCCAAAAATGGAAATTTTCTATTTTCGGAATTTTCAAAATCTGTAATAAAACAGCAACTTCAATGAATTTTTAAAAATACTAAACAACTCCGAAAATAAAATTTCAAAGTGCGTATTGGAAGTATGAAATATAACCTACGCAATGGTGAAATTGTTTTTGGATTTTGAAATTTTTTTAATGTTTATTTTAATGCCTGAAAATTAAAAATAAAATTAAAATTTCTGGAAAAATAAAATGCAGAAAAATGAAAATGAAATGCAGAAAATGAAACACATGATACATTCAGTTTGATGCTATCCTATTTCGGAAAAACCGAAGATGTGAGGTTTTCATGCATGCAACCTAACCTATTGGACTTGCAAAACAAACACAATCCGGATAAGCTAAGTGCTGGCTTCTAGGGTTTTAAATGAGGTTTTCAGATTTAAACATTCGCATGAAGCAACCAAGAAACTTGCATAAACTCCATTTACAAGCCTAAAATCTGAAAAGGGGAAAAAAATAAACATTTAATCTTGCATGCAGAAAATGACTCCTCCTTTCTTGCCCATAAGATGCAACTTTTTGAAATTTTCTGTATTAAAAATGTCATTTTACAATAACAGAAATTTCTGGTTTTCCCAAACCAGTCCATGGAAGAAAAACAGCCCAAACAGGTCCAGAATAGCACTCTTGCCTTCAAATCTGCAACTTTGCTTGCAGCAATTTCCAACCCCCACATGCATCTCTAAAATGCACATTTAAAGTTTTGAAATCGACTCTTCACTTTCCCTTCCCTATTTGGACTGAAAATGCTTCATTTCACTGTCTTTCGAAACTTTATGGCTCTTCGTTTCCTTGCATTTCTTTTGCTCGGCATGTAAACGTTCGGTTTCCTTTCCAAAGCCTTTTCGTTTTCCTTCGAATCCTCCGAAGTGTCTTTTCTCCATTCTCCTCGATGGACAACTCATAACGCCCAGTTCCTATACGTTTTCTCTTTATGTCCCTTCTCGTAACCGCCTCCTAATGGCCTACAATCATCCCACATTCTCTTCATTTGTAACTGACTTGCCACATCGCTAACACAAAATTCATGATTCCCCATAACTCGTGGCTGTAACGTTTACTGTCCATTGTGTTTTACTATAATCATTATGGGCTATACTTTGTAACCATGGAGATAAATAAAGCAAATTGAATTGCTTGTGGGACATGTGTAATATATTCGCGAGATTAAAACCCATACTCTTTTGCACCTCAAACTTTCCATCCCGCGGTTTCCAAGTGGCACAAGGTGCCTGGCCGTTACTCTACTGTGCCAATCTCGACATGCTCACTTCCAACTCGACCAAAACCCACTTTCGACGTAGGTGCCCTTGCTCCACACGATGCTCTCTGCTCCACATATCTGGTTCTATCATTTCATTTTGGCATCTGTCGTAACATCCATCTGCACCACTTGAATGTGTCATTGTAATTTTATCTCTTACTCAACAGCAGACCCGATACCCTCTCAATGGTGTCCAACCACCACACTGAATTTCATCGGCTACACACCCCTAATCATGGAATTGCCTCCAATCGGGCCATCTAATGGAGAAAATTTATTCTAATAATGTGTGCATGTATGGCCAATTTTGAAGAATGATGGAACAATATACTTCGGACATTATCCATGTCCAGACTACGTGTAATGAAATTCCATCACACCCTCATCGTCAACTCGTCCTCGTGCGCAGCCCTTCTATCTATTTTTTCCTGATATCCAATCTTCCGCCAACGACCACCTCACACTACGCCATCCGAAGGCCCATTGTTCTCTGCACTCATCCATCCCGGCTCCTCCTTCCACTGTGTATTCTTTCTCGAACTCGAATCAATCTCTTTCGGAGTTTTCGACTGGCACAACAATTACTTTCCCGATATATCTTGGCATGATAACGATGTCAGCAACATTATGGATTGATTAAAATGTATCAAGTTTAAACTCATCTTCACGCGAGGTTTCGTCCATCATCTACTGCTCAATTTCCACTGTTAAAATGATGCTTCATCAGTGCTTGTGCTGACTCACTACCCACTATGCCACGTCTGATCGATCTGAGGCTCTCTCTGCGATGTGGGGTAATCTGCTTGTCTATTTGGCCTCTCCATGTTGTTTGATCCACGTCGCTAGTTGGCAATAACGTCATTCGGGTTCGTTCACGTGGTTCGGTAGCCCGCGTTGTACGCTGTCATCGACGGTGTCGTGTGCAGTCTTGAGATCACTCTGGCGTCGCCCGATTCAACCCGGTCAACACCATGCTACCGCCGATGTATCTTCTACTGCGGCTATACGTTCTCTGTCGCTGAAATCCGCCGAGGTAACTTTGCTCGCAAACTCATAATGTCCACCTGCCTTGTCGTCAAATCGCCGCTTGTTTCGCAGTGCGCCACGTCGCTTGGTGGGTCCTCCGCCCCGCGTGCTATCGAACCCGTTGGATACTGCGTGATGGCTTCCTGGAGTCTCCGTTAACTATGTTGGTCTCGGGCTGCGTCAACTGGCCACCCATCCTTCAGCATTCATAATCCATCCTTGCGTCCGCCACATCACTCGGGGCTTTTATAACATGTTTCATCGACTGCTTCTGCGGGCCCGCCTACCAAGTCAATGTGGGATCCACGTCGTGGTCTCCCGCGCGTCCTGTTTTATAACCTGCATCCACATGTGAAACAAAATTTACATTAGCTCTCTTCAAATTGAAATATTAAGACTTTTCCTACTTAAAAAAAAATCTACACGGCTTTAGACCTCGCGAGGGTAAGATAAAGACTTTGCATTTTCTTTTATTATTTTATTTATTTATTAAATATATATATGTACATTTGCAATATACACATACACATATAACTTTTTTAGTTATTTTATCTTTTATAATTTTTATTATAAATATATATAAAAATATATTTATATTTATATTTTCTTTCTTCTTTTTAATGTTTTTTTTTAGATTTGGTTATTGTGAGAAATCCCCATGACCGATATATAGGCCGGAGTAGACTTTTCCCACTCATGACCCCTCTTATAGTTGACTGCTATACTTATCAATAGGGAATTTAACACAAAACCACCACACATGATTCTTTTTTTTTTTCGATAAACACAAATGAAAGAAAACCCAAAAAGTAACCACGAAAACACTAACCACAAAATCGATGAAAAACTTGCCGACACAACAATGATGATAAAAATCGTCAACCACAAGATGACAACAAAAGAAACATCGACAATAAAATATTGTCGACAAGAAAAAGTCGTCGACAATGAAATATCGTCGACAAGAAAAAGTCATCGACAATAAAATATCGTCGACAAGAAAAAGTCATCGACAATAAAATATCGTCGATAAGAAAAGCTACTGACAAAAACTAATGATAAATGCAAATTCAAAACAAACCGAGCATTAGACACTCGAAATCAACATGCAAACACCCAAATACCAAAAATAAAAAGGTGAGTCCCCAATGTTGGGGTATGTTGTGGAACAGCCACAACAGGACCTCATGACTGCGTGAACTTGACGCTCAATGAAGTTATATCTTTCCTCATGTGGCTGGATTACTCGGCTTAAGAAGGCTATCGGGCGTTCTTCGCCATCTTCTCCCTTTTGTGTCAATATTGCTGCGTAGCTCTCAGGTTCGCCGACTGCGTAAAGTATGAAATATTTGGAGTAGTCGGGATTAACCAGCACAAGTGCCTGAGCAATCCGAGCCTTGATCTCTTCGAACGCCTTTCTCCTTTCATCTGTCCAAGTGAACTCGGCGTCCTTTTTCAGAGTTCGGTCATCGGCTTGACAACTTGAGCGAAGTCGGGCACAAATTTTCTTACAAAGTTGATCTGGCCAAAGAAAGACTGCAGGCCTTTCTTGTTGGTTGGCAGTGGAAGCTTGAGGAGAGCCTCGGCTCTGTCGGGATCTACGACAAGCCCCTTTTCTGAGATAACATGGCCAAGCAATTTTCCTTCCTTTACCGCGAAGACAGACTTCTTCGGGTTTATAGATATGCCGAACTCCCGACATCTTTCGAACACTTGCTGCAGGTGCGAGGCATGCTCTTCTCTTTTATGTGAAAACACAGTCATGTCGTCCAAGTAGATGACAATAATCTTATTTAGCAATTCGCCGAACGCCAGGTCCATGGCTCTCTGGAAGGTGGCCCCCGCATTTGAGAGGCCAAAGGGCATACGCTATAGGCGAACGTCCCCCATTTTGTGGTGAACGCCGTCTTATGTTGATCTTCATCTCTCACCCAAATCTGGTTATATCCAGAGAAGCCATCCAAGAGGGAGAAACGTTGTGCCCCTGCCACTACGTGTAGGATCTGGTCAATCTGCGGAAGAGGGTAATGATCCTTTAAAGAGGCCTGGTTCAGATTTCGGAAATCAACGCACAGGCGAATGTCTCCGTTCTTTTTGATCGGGACCAGGTTGGCGACCCAAGAAGAGTGCTTGATGGGGTAAATGATTTTTGCTTCAAGCATCTTGAGGAGCTCTGCCCTCATCAACACTTCAATCTTTGGGTTGACAGGCCTCTGTTTCTGCCTGCAGGGTTTGACCCCTTCTTCTAGTTCTATAGTGTGTTGTATGACCTCTTTGTTGTACCCCTTCAGGTCTTGATAACACCAAGCAACAATATCGGGGTACCTTTTGCAGAGGGCTCGAATCTGCTCCAGTTCTTCAGGAGTGCAGTCTATCCCAACCTTAATCACCTTTCCAGGTTCAAGCTCCAGATCCTTGTATTTTTTTGCTTCCACTTTGATCCTGTGAGCGATGGCCCTATCATTCTGATCAAACAAACTTTCCAAAGTAATTAGTCCCCTCGGGACATGGTTATTTTTCAACTGTATCAACCCCTCATATTCCTCGTCATCAGGGTCTCTACCTTCAATGGTGGCTGCTTCTTGAACTAAAAAGTTGACAATTTGCTCGTCACTGTCGAACACCTACCAGTGGATGTCCTTATCAGGCACAAAAGGCCTGTAGATGGTTCTTACCGCCTTAGGCTTCTGCATCATGTCATCAGCCGGGGAGTATCTGGCTCCGATAGATGCTAAGACGTCTGCGTGCTTATTCTTCTCTCGTGAGATAGCTTGGACATTCAATGCCTCAAAAGACTCCATCAAGTCCCATACCCTGTTGCGGTAAGCTTTAAGATAGTGCTTCTTTGAGACGCACTTGTTGGTAATCTGTTTGCAGACCAGCTCCGAGTCCCCAAAAATCTGCAACTGCTTGATCCCCAACCTCTCGGCCTTCTTCAATCCTAAGCACAAGGCTTCGTATTCCGCCGCGTTGTTGGTGCAGCTCCATGCTAGTCTGTAGCAGTAGTCTTTCTGCTCTCCAGAGGGTGATACTAGGAGAACACCTGCCCCAACACCGTTTTTACATCGGGCACCATCAAAGAAAAGCTTCCACAGCTCGTCCGAGGCAGGGCCTTTGCTCTCCTGCACTGTCACTTTTGCTTTCTCGGGCTTGATGATGGAATAGCACCCTATCTCAGACTCAATCATGGCATTGAAATCAGTTAGGGAGAACTCATCTTCTGTCCGCAACTCCTCCAAGGATTCCTCTATCAGGTCTGCCGCTTCCAGCTCTTCTGTCATCAGATGGACAGATCCATCAGATTGCTCCTCTTCGGCTATTTTCTCAATGTGATAACTGGAGGGTTTCTCATTATAAATCTTTATTTTCCTCCCTTTGAACGGGACTTCAAGATGAGAGTAGTCCAAAGAGAGATAACCTCCCAGCTTTGCAGTGAACTCCCGCGAGAGGCACACATGGCGAAATATGGTTCCAGATCAACGACCACGACCTCTTGGATTACCACTATCTGAGGCGCCTTATGCAGCTGAATAGGAATATCTTTGATAACCCCCACTGTTTTCACAGGAGTCCCATCAAGTTGGAGAACGCCCTGGCTGCTTCGTGTATACTCCATGCCCATTGCTTCACACACGACTTTGGGCATGACAGTGGTCGCTGCACCCGAATCGATCATGCAATTGTGTACAATCCATCCTTCCATCTGAAGAGACAGATAGAATGGAGGTGGCCTATTTTTGCCAGTAGCTGAGGTGGTCAACGGTTGAGCCAGCACGGTCGGAGTTGGCTTCTCTCCTTTGGTGGATTTAAGAGACTCGCGCAACAAGTCCAGCTGTCCAGGGATCTGCAAGGCGTCGTAGAGGCTCATTCTGGCAGGGGCCTTCTTCAACTCCTCGACTATATTGTACGTTGAGATGGCGGGCACAGCTGGTTCCTTTGCTGGTTCATACTTGGCGCGGTATTGCTGTGTAACTTCCACCCTTTGCCTCTTTGTCAGCGACGGATATTTAAGCTTCTCCCTAGCTTGCTCCTTAGTTTCACCTGCCGGTTGTGGTACTGGCGCAGTTGCAGGTGGAGGTCCTTCCTTTGCTAGCGGCTGTAAGGGATTCTTATCAGGAGCTTTTGCCGGCTGCTGCCCCTTCTCGCGGCGAGTGTACACCTTGAGAGGCTCCATCTGAGCCGCATCCACTTCAATGGGCTTTTTCCCATTCCTTGTCAGAATTGAAACTTGCTCCTCGGCAGGGACCGTAAGATTACAGTTCGCCTCCCTTATCATGTTGATTTGATCACTGGGGATGCTGCCCGCCAGCGTTTGAGCATAGTGCTGATGTACCATACAAGTATCCTCCCCATGTGGGTCATTGCAAGTGGAACACCAGTGCACATAGTCTGAGGTGCTTGGTTCTTCATTGTTTAGAATAGCGGCATTCCTTGGGGGAGGTCTACCGGCTTGAGCCACTTGATCTCTTGTGATCGTTGGAGGAGGATAGGTTCTTCTCGGCAGGAATTCCTGCTGAGCTTGCTTCTTTTTCATGACGGCCATATCGTTGGATAGCGTCCTCACGGTAGAATTAAGAGACTGCACTTCTTGCAATAGCTTGGCTTGCACATCAACAGCTGCAGGTGCTGGTAATGCCGGTGGAGGCAATGGCGCCATTGGTGGGGCCGGAGGCAACACGGGATATTGTGGTGTAGGCAACGCTGGGTACTGTGGAGGTGCTGGAAGTTGTGGCACCTGAGGAGCGGGGAATGGTACTTGCGGAGCAGGGAATTGAGAGGCAGCCGGTGCGGGATTCGGATTCCAGGAGGGAATCGGGTATGCGGAAGATGCAGGAGGCGGTGGAGCAGCGGCACTAGGATACTGCGACTGAGGGAAATCAGGGAAGATTGGCATCGACGCTTTTGGCGGGAGCTTGCCAATGGCAATCAGGTCGGTCTCCGCCTTTTGTGCTAGCTCGTACAGCTCAGGAAAGGTGGTGACATTAGAAAACCTAATGATCATGCTGATATCTGAATTGAAGGCCCTGAGATAGTAATATGTTGCTTGCTCAACGGTTGGTCGGAGGCCGGCCGGTACCCTCTGCCAGGTCCGAGCGAACCTGACGTTGAAATCGGATATCTCCTCCTGCGGGTGTCTTTGGATAGTCGTGAACTGATGAAGCAAGGAGGATGGGTCCGCCAATTCATTGAATCCCCTCATTAGCTGTCCCGCCAACTGATCCCATCCAGTGATGGTGCCAGGCGGCAAGGACCTATACCAGTAGAGGAGTTTTCCCCGAAGGGACAGGACCAATAATCGGACCATGACATTTTCTTCCGTGATACTGTGGAGTGCGGCCAGGGAAGCGATGTCCTGAATATGCTCATAGGCCGTTTTCCCAGTACCATCGTACGTGGGTATTGACTTCAAAGCAGCAGGAGGAATTTGGGCTTGCCCCGCCAGATTGAGAGGTCCTGTAGAATTCCAAGCCGGGAACAGCCTAGGAGCAGCCTGTTGTTGTTGCTAATGTGGTGGTGGGTTCGCCATATTCACTTGTAGAGCAATCAACAACGACTGGTTCTGTTGTATCGGCGGGGCTTGCGGGATCGGACCACTTGGAGCACTTGAAGCTCCTGTCAGAAACTCTGGAGGGTTCCAAGAGTTCTGATGATCTGGTGAGTTCGGAGGATTTGGCGGCAAGCTGGTTGCGGTGTTGTCTGGAGTCGGAGTTTGTGAGCCAACTACCGCTGCTTGCGATGAAGTTCCGACTAATGGGACTCTTGGCGGAACTACTCTGGGGTGCTCTCCCAGAGCACTGATATCAAGCTCAAAGAACTCAGCCTTCTTCTTGCGTTCCTAACTCTCCATCTCGTACGCATGAAGGCTTGGATTTTCTAGTACTGGTCTTCGAGATTTGGAGGTGTCTGAGTTCAACAGAGTCGCCAGATGCTCAGATTTTACAGTACAGAGATGAATATCGACTCTCAGTACCATTTACAAGGTGGAACGGCTGGGTCCCACCGGGCGTGCCAGAAAAACTGTTGGTTATGGATCCGCCACTAGGAAAGGATTTGGTCTATTTGCGCCCTAGACCCGCCCAACAGATTGAAAGGCCGGAAGGAAGAGATGCCTTCCGTGCCAATCTCCGGAGAAGGCCGACTCCTATACTACACTACACTGGGGTTTTAAGATAAGGGAACAGGAAAGAGATTGGAAAATGCTGAAAGAAAGTAAATAACTGAAAGAAAAGGGAAATGCAGATGATTTGAAGGGGAAGAACAGGCAGCACGATCACTAGCTTATACTTTGAAACAACAGCAATCAATACCAAGGATAAAACAAAAATTAACACGGCGCTTACTTCCCTATGTATCCTTTGGGAGAATTCCAGGTTCACCTATCTTCCGGTGCTTAAATCCAGATAGCAAAATTACAGCAATCAGAAAAATAAATGAAATTATGGCCCAAAGTGGTGGATGAAGCACTTGGTTTAACTGTACTTGGTTTAAATGCCACCTATGCCTTGGTCCCATATTTAGATGTTCAAACATATCATCGATGTCTATGGGGTATTCCTGTTGCCTCATATTGTTGAGATATGCCATCTCAGTCTCATCCTCATAGTCACTATCAGATATCCATAGGCCTTCATTGGCTCCAACAACTATGTGCCCCTATGGCTGGTATAGCCTCCCACTAGGTGTTTCTTGATCACTATCCTCACTCTCTATGAGAATCAAAAATCTGGTACGCAGGTAGTCAATGTTGAAGAAGATATTTGGATCTTCTTCCTCCAATGGATCACTTGGCCTTATGGCCGGTATGGGAGGCTTGTTTTGTTTGAGAAAGTTGATTTGGTCCCTTCTGGGTTGTTTCGCTCTTTATGAGAGGGTTGGATTCTTTGGAGGTGGCAATTTACCAATTGGAATATTAAAGGGGAACATTGCCATGAAGTTCTCCTGATAGTCATCAATGGGTGTCACCTGCGAGTGATTGCTATCGTACTCAAAAGGGTCCCAAGGTGCTACCTCATAGTCTGACTCATCTTCAGAAGACCCCCCTTGATCTTGTTTGTATCCCTCTTGGAGGTTACTTCTTGAACTTTCCTCTTCCTTGGTCAAAGGGGAGGGGTTTTTGAGGTCAACAAGGTTTGTTGTTAACAATGGGAGATAATCCCCTAATGTGTATGTTGTGTTGGGATTGGCATATGGATCTTGTGCCAACCCATCCTTGTTTCCTAGACCTAGGCCTTGCATGGTTTCTACCAAGATGTCAAGGGGAAAAGGGTGGTTGAACCCCACTCCTGATTTATCATATTGCATCTGGTATCTCGGTTGATAAAGAATGTGCGTTCCTTGTTTGTATCTGCACAATCTATATCCATGCCAATTACATTGGTCTAGGTATTTCAAGGCAAAGTTTAGGTTGGACAAATAGTCAACATTCTCAACAAATGGCTCTTCGTCCTCTTCCTCTTGTAGGTAGGGTTCAATGTCGTTCTCGAGGCCCCCATATATAAAGTTGGTCTAATTTGGTGGGTAGCCTAAAGGGACGATAGTGTCGATGGGGAGGTGAGGTTTCCCCATGTCTTGCATGGATTCAAGCGTGGGTGTTGCCACAACATTCTACACTAGGTACTCCCCTAGTCCCATATTGGCCATCTCTACGGTAATCGTCAAAGGTTGAAGGGGAGGGAATGGGAGTTCTCCCTGAGTCCACTCCATGTTGGGTGAACCAGGTGTCTCGACTTCCATTCGGCTGGGCACCTCTTCGGTAGAGATGGTTGAGACTAATGGTGGTACCTCCTCTAGGGGATTCTTCCCACTGTCATTCGGTGTGGCCACCATAGGTGGCATTGTTAGTGAAGGAACAGATGATGAAGATGGGCCAGGTTGGTGAGTTGGGACTTAACAGCGGGGATGTAGGTAGAATCGGACCCTGTGTGGATGGATTCAATTGAAATTCCAAATGTGTCGATGGGAGGGTCGATTGTGGCATCAGTTGTATTGCATTGCAAAACTTAAAGGGCTCTAGGTCTGCTGGGACTACATGTACTTGCCCTTCGTACATGTATTTGAGGCATTGATGGGCTATCGAAGGGACACACTTCATGTCCCTGATCCAAGGCCAGCCTAGCAAGATATTGTAGGCCATTTCACCCTCAAGGATGTGACACAACGTAGGAATGGTATTTTGTCCTACTTGGATGGGCAGGACAATTGTGCCAATCGTTGAGCATAACACATCGTTGAATGCTCAAAGAGTGTAGGTGGATGCCACAATATGGGATGCTGGCAACTTAAGATGTTTTAATGTCGCTATCGTGATTATGTTGCTGGATGAGCTAGTATCCACCAACACCCTCTTGAATGGAATCCCATTGACCCGCATGATGACGTGTAGGGGTGGATCCACCATATCACCAGTCACCAATTTTAGTTTGTCTTCCCTAAAGGTTATGATCGATTTTGTACATTGTCTCACATGTCCCACAAAGTTGTTGAAATAATTGGGTTTGTGGGGTTGTAGGTCAATGGATTTGAGTATCTCCATCATAGCCTCCTGATGGGGTGGTGATTTTTGAATGAGATCATAAATGGAGAGCCTAGCCGACGTGGTCCTTAAACTTTGAGTAAGCTTAGTCCGAATCGTGGCCACTGGTCTAGGTGGGGGAGGTTTTGTAGGGTGTTGTGGAGGTTGTGACGTTGATGTAACATCTCCACTGGTCTAAGTGGGGGAGGTTGTGTAGGGTGTTGTGGAGGTTGTGACATTGATGTAACATCTCCTATAGTTGCAGTGGGTGCAGTCATTTTTGGGTATCTTTTGTTTCGTGTCACGATGCTTATCATCCCCATGTATCCTTGCATAGGGCAGTTTTGTGTTACCTCATTCACTTGTAAATTTTTTGCCTGCGCATCATGGGAAGGTAGGGGGTCTTTGAAGACTTCCATCTGTTGGTTGCTCAGTGCTACGGGATTATCTATTGTGAGCGTTTTGATTTCTATCAAGTCCTACACTAAGTTTTTGAATTTCTAGCAAGTGAAGATGTCATGTCCTTTCTACTGGTGAAATCTACAATATAAGTCTTCCCTATAGCCCTTGGGTTTCGGTGCATTGGGCTCTATGGGTTGACTTTCTGACAATTTTATTAGGTTTGCCGCGAACAAGGGGTCAAACAAGGAGTCTCTAGACTCTATGAATTGTGTGAATTGTCGCTTAGGGTGACACTGCTTATTTTGCTCTTGTTTGTGATTTTTATTTTCATAGTTATCAAGAGGAACTACCTAATAATTAGCCTTTGGGGGCTATGTCATTTGTGTAGGCTTTGGTATAGTTATGGCAACCTGATTGACCATAGTGGGTTTCGGTTGCGTGGGCCCAGTTTTAGCATTTTTGGGCCACTCTTTCTTGCGTGGCTTAGCAATATCGCCATCTTGTATTTTGATCTCCTTAATTATCTTGGCTTGTGCCAGGACTTATTTGAGGGTGGCATATTGTTGCAGCTGCAATAGCATGGAGATCAACCTTATGCAACTCTTTGAAAACATTTGAGTCATGTCGGCCATGGGAGGGAGGTAAGGCACCTTTGAAAGTAGTGTCCTCCATCGATTCCCATAAGCGGCTATGGTCTCATCATCATACTACTTAAGGCCAGCTAGGTCACTTAAGGATGCCTTTTTCTTCATGTTGAAGGCAAAACGTTCAAGGAACACATCTACTAGCTGATCTAGATTATTGATGCTATGCTTCGGCAACTGGGTAAACCAATCCGAGGCAAGGCCTACGAACGTGGTTATAAATGTTCTCAGAAGCAATGCATCATTGTCCTGAATTCCAAAGCATTGACTCAGGAACCTTGTTACGTGCTCTTGGGCATCCTCATCCGCTCTAAAAATTACCAATTGAGGCATTTTGAAGTGGTCGGGGTATGGGGGTGTCAGAACTGAAGGATGCATAGGGTGACTGCGGAGCTGGCATAAGGTGGGATTTTGGGGCCCCTAAGTCTTAGTCTCCATAGACTCTAAGATATCTAGCAGTGCTTTGTATGCATCAGAGGATTTGATTTCCTTGTCTTTGGTTTGTTCTCGTTGTGAGTTGCGAGGAACTTGAGGCCTATGGAGGGGTAGCCGAATAGCGCCCCACTTGCCTTGGTAGGGCGATTCAGCCTGCTCTTCTTCTCACTCAAATTCCTCATAGGCTTCTTGGGAAGTTTCTGGGTGTGACCTATAAACATGGATGGGTGCCCAAGGAAGACGCCCATCATTGGTTCTAGGAGTGGCCTCCTGTTCAGGTCTAGGAGGTCTTGGAGGCAACGCTTGATAAGGTCATGGAGACCTGTCCTATACTAATGGGTTGTGCCTCTCATAAATTTATGTCTTATGCATTCAAGGGGTTGGAATACTCTCATGCATAGTGTTCTGGAGCAACTCATCTATCTGGTGTTGAATGCGCTCTTTGTTAATATGATACAGTTGTTCTAACTATTGTTGATCTTGCCTAAGCTGCATGATTTGTGCTTGGAAGGCGACATGTTTGGCAAATGCCAAGTCGATTTGTTCCATCGTCCTAGGTCTAGGAGGCCTAGATGCATCCCCTACACATCTATCTCGGTTGTGGTGATCCGAGATCTCTATGGGTCACTTTCCTCTATCAAGGTTAGCAACATTCACCCAAGGCTCTGGCCTCAATAGGTGATCTTGATAATCAGCAGGAGCAGAGGCGCATTGCTCCTACGCGATGTATTGCTCTTTAGGAATATACTGGTTTTCCTCATGTCGCCTTTCATACATGTGAAGGGGATGAGCAGAGTTGGCTTGCCCTATCTGAAGAGCCCTACGCTCTATATTTGGCCTATTAGTTCTAATAGTAATGAGGGGTGGAGGAGGAATGATATAATCATGTGGGCCCTCCTTATGAACCCTATGCTACTCTAGCACTTCATCGCATAGTGGCCACTCATAATGAGTGTCTAAGGGGGCCTTCCCATGTGTGTACTCCTCCTGAGAGGGTTTGTGTTGAACGGGAGTGCCCCTCAAAGGGGTGCCTCTATAGTCCTTTTCTGTAGTGGCATAGTGTGGACTATGTTGTGGGTCAAGCTGCCAAGGTGGTATAACCAAGTCCTTGGGGCTATAAAGGAGGTGACTTGTGCCTCCTTGTATACTTTCCACAACTTCTACCTATGATTGGGCTTGGCTACGGGTATACACCATGGTGGTGGTTTTTCTAAAAAGATATGTATATTTTTATCTCCTTTACAATTTTTATGCTATACCAAACAAAAGGGGACCACACAAACAAATAAATGATTATCTTATTTACAGATTAAATGTGTGTCATAGATATGGTTTAGTGTGTTTGATTTTTGTTATGTAACTCTTGTAAATAAAACTTTTTTATACATGCATAATGAGGGCTCTTGTATCTCCAAAAATGGTCGCCCCTTCAATATACCATTTCCAGGCCATTATAACGAACCTCTCAATATACCCGCCCTTACGTGAGGGAAACTATTGGTACACGAGAGCAGGACAGTAAGTGGAACATAGGCGGTACGAAAGGGGGATCGCTCTATTTTTGACACCTACCATAGAAGACTTATCCTCATGTACATGGAATCACCCCCATTACACTTGGTCAACTTTCATCAGGATTTACGTCTAGCAACAGTCATGATCAGGGTATATGTATGCAAAATGCAAGCCAGGGTGGTGATGAAATCCACCGTTGATCTTGATCATGTGTTGGGGTATTAATACCAACTCCTTGATGTTAAATTTATTAGGTGGTGTGTGTGTGCTTCCTTTTAATCATGTAAAGAAAGAAAACATATAGCAAAAGATGATTTTCACTAATGCAATCCTTTAAAATATGTTTTATCTTTCAGAAACAATTAGTAGCAAAAAGGAAATCACAAAACCTACCTATAACTAAAACCTATGATGAGGACTTGCCATTGGCACAAGTATCATGTAAGAAAAACAAATAATAATGCTTTCCTAATCAAGTTCCTTCCATTTAATTTACTCTATGTTTTTTATTTTTATTTTTATTGCAAGAAAGGAAAACAAACTACTTAACCTTTCTATGCAAGTGTCTGAAAATAAAGCAAAGAAAGCAAAAATTTGTAGAAACAGAAAGTAGAAAAACATAGAGGATGTTTAGAAGGCCTACCTCTTCTCTGTCCAAACCAGATGCCTTTTATTTTCTGCTCAGAAAATGCACAGAGTTCTAATCGTCCTAGGGTGGGATGAATAGCAGGTCTGTATTCGTCACAGGGTGGGACGAATACGTATTCGTCCCAGGGTGGCATGAGTAGCAGTCCAGTGCTCGAATGAATAACACCTACAAAGAAGCCATAAAATTTGGATCAGAAACTTGATCCTAATAGCAGGGGATAGGGTCCCACCGTGATCACCATTGAAAGTGTATGCAGAAGGACGGCATACCAAATGTGATGCAAACAAAATAGATATGGTGTAGATGCTAAGTCCTACGAATGTGATGAACAAATGAATGAAGTAAATAAAACAGAAGTGAGATGTAAGAAAAAAAAATTGGGGTCTCTTTTATTAATTTTGCTTTTAATCTAGTTACAATGCATCCCCCCTCTAGGGCTCATAACGTTTGATACAGTTCGTTACATCAATGGATGGTGCGCTTCTAGTGTCTTCCGCATGCCCACATTCAAAATGGGCGGGCCAAAAGTTTCCACTGCTTGTGTCCATATGTTCATCATTCCTTGCTGCCCCTCTGGTGTTCCTGGCGGTGAGATCCTATGCACAAAAAAATAGCAAATGGTTAATAGCATATGCGGATATAGGAAAACATGCGATCCCTAAAGCCTTCGGCTAGTTAATATATAAAAGAATGAAATGATGGTAAAAACATGTCATAATGAATTCAAACTTTTACAGAGGCATGGAGACATCATCAGGGACACATAGCAAAAATAACAGTCAGGAAATCATGCACATATTTCTAATCGCTCTGGGGTGGGACGCTGGGGACTGTCACAAAATGTGCAAGAGCAACCTTGCGAATGTCCTACCCAGAGGCCTCCAAAACTCCTGAAAACTTGGGGTTAGACTAAAAGGGGTGTTTTGAGATGACCCAGAAGGTCATATTTGGCAGATCCTTCCCATATTATCTTGTATCTGAAGGCATTCCCTGTAGGTTAGTAAACACATAAAATGATAAAAACAAGGTGAAATCATGTCAGAAAGTAATGAAACTTGGACAGCAGCATAAGTACATCAAATACAACATAATACAAAAATAATAGTAAAGAAATCATGCACATATTTCTAATCGCTCCGGGGTGGAGTGATTAGGACTGCAGTAGTGCGGGGGGCACCCGAGGGCAGGACGCCCACCGTTTGGGGCTTAGTTTTGGCACCAATCCAAGTGGTATGGGTCCAAAACCTCCTAGGGAATTGTGTTGATGAGTTTGGGGTGGGATTGTGGCTGATTTCTTGGGTTTTGGGTCTATATTATGTTCCTAGTGTTCACCCGATAACCTCTCTTCCAAAAGAGAAATTAGGGATGTAGGAAGCACAAAGAGGAATGGGGGTATAATTTGGTAGCACTCCATTGCTCCAAATGCTCTAGCTTTGTTCCTTTTTGGGTGAGGAGGCTCACATTTTTATAGACCTAAGGGTCTCCTTTGAATGCACATGCGAGGGCACCACTTGGCTCACCATGCCTTTTGGAGGGAGAGAAGATTCCTCCCTGATTTAGAGCCTCCATGATCAGGGCATGCTTGACTGAAGTCTCTCTCTAATTTGAAACCATTCCTCGCAATTGCATGCCTTGAAGGTGAAGTTGGGTGGCGGATCTGGGCTACCATTTGTCAAGGCTTGACTTTTTTCCAGTCAAACCTACTAATCGTCCCACCTTGGAGAAATTGCTGTTAATCGTCTCGAGGTGAGATGAATAGTATTCTAATCGTCCCAATGTGGGACAAATAGGGAGCAAAGTTCTTAAAAGGTGCCAAATTGACCTCTGACCTTCCAAAACTAGTTTGGGAGTGGTTAGGACCATTGTTTAACCTCTGGAGATTGCCCTAGGGGGTATGTATGCCAATTTGATTAGTGCTTGTAGTCACATAATCCGATTGGTGTTGTTTTGGTGTCTATAGGAAGTATATATTTCAACATCAAATCACACTCAAACAAACAAAACACTTTATTTTATGCATTTAGAACTGACTCTAAATTACAAGTTGATTCCAAACTTCATGGGGTTGTTTCAAAACCCCTTTATACATCACATCTAAAACCTCAGATTTTAGTCTCTATGCAATTCTAAATCTTCACAGCATGATATACACCAGCATACCTATTGTTACTCACAGTCGAGCATGTGAGCAAGCACATCATATAGAGGAGGCTTCTAGCACCACTGCTAGTAATTCTAACCCTCCTCCTTCACTCACAAAGGGGAAATCCACATGCACACAAGATATGCTCATAGGATTTGACCCACATTACACACACATGATATATCAAGGTGAGACATCTACTCCGAGTGAATCCCTTGCCACTTTATTCAAAGAAGATCATCCACTCATTTCCCCTTCATTGTCACCTAATCCACCTTCCACATTTTGTGACCATGTGATCTATACTACTCCAGGACATCCCCCTCCTTTATTCACCCTAGATGAGGAGACCCCACCTACGTCTCCTACCTTTGTGCACCCTTTTTTCAATCTATCTCAATCCCTCTTTGATAATGACTCCTCTTTATTAAACCATACTCACCTTGAGGTTACATCTTTTACCCCTACCATAGGGATGATTTTAGACCCCTCCTCTTCCACACCAGGCACCCAGATATCATCATTTAAATCTACACCACAACAACCCCCCTTTCAACAGTAGAAAGAACCACCTCCATCATCATACTCACACTCTTCTCAGGAGTCATAACCATCATCCTCCCAACAACCATTTTTTCCATCCTTTGAGGACATGTTCCATCCACCTCCTCAAATGCAACTAATGCAATACCAAAAACACCAACCAATCACCCAAACCCAATATGGAGTGAACACATTCATCACTCTACCTTCCCAAGCTCCTACTTTGGAATCTTATCCTACTTTCTCCTCATCCTTCTGGCATACATCTCAGGTGTCTGGCAGGTATGCTACCTAATATTCAGTACCACCTTCATCTACATCTACCTTCATATTACCCCCTCCTCCTTCCTTTTAGGTCCCAATCGTTGATCCTCTTCCCACCTATGTACCAAGACATGTATCCTATACCTCTACTCCCCCAAGATACTCCACACAATTTACTTTTCCCACATTTTATCCTTTAGGATAGATGCAGGTACCATATTTTAACATCTCATTTTGTCCACCTCTCACATCATCAGTATTGATACCTCCACCCTTATCAATTGGACCTAAATTATTCACATCTCCTCCTTGGTAATTACCTCCTACGATCCAACCATTACAATAGGCTCATTTCCAATAGATACCTGTGCTACAACTGTGCACCATGCAACCACAATATTATTACCCTCAACAAATGTCCATCCCATGGCCTAGTGTTCCATTTGTGGTGACACTATACCTTGCCCAACAACCACCTCACCAAGATCATTTGCAATATTTTCTTCCTCAATACTGGGAAGAACAACAACTCCAATATTTACCACACTCTAAAGCTCCACCCACCTTAGCACCGTCCTCCACACCCTTGGCACCCAAACTTCAACTTTTGCAAGATGAATTAAGGATGCTAAACCTTCACACATCTTGTTATGGACCATAGAAACCAACCTATGACAAACTTAGAAATGATCCAGTCCATCCATCAGTTCCCATCCCACCTTATCCTTATTGCTTTGAGATCCCAAAGTTCAATAAATACAAGGGTAAGAAAGATACTCAAGAACATGTGAGTAACTACCATTTAGCTTGCTACCAGATTCATAGTAGCAACTCCCTCATGTTACGTACCTTCTCCCTTTCACTTGGGGGACAAGCCCTTGAATGGTACAACATTCTCCCATGCCATATCCTATATACAATTGAATAGTTTGCCAACTCCTTCCTAGAGCACTTTTCCATAAACATCAAAAAGAAAAATAACTTTTCAAATGTCTATACTCTATGATAGGTTGACGACAAACCTATTACTGAGTTTGTTTCACGGTGAATATCGATCATACATGACCTTGCCCATAGTATCTCCATTTCTGAGTTAGTGATATTATTTTCCAAGAGTTATCATAAACACATCTCCAATTTCTTACAGCTTCATCAATATCGTACCTTTGAAGAAGCCAATGCCCAATCTAAATTTATTGAGTTCATCAAGGTCCAATTGGGTAAGATCAAGTTGAGATAGAAACCATCCTACAACTCCAATTTATGTTTTAATAGAAATACACCCAATAAAAATTTTCCTAGACCTCCACAAGCTAACAAAGTGGTAAATACTGCCTTAGCACCCTCATCGGTCCCAAAATATCTAATGAGGATGAGGCAATCACAAACTAGTCAATGGAACTTTAGATTAAAACAATGATACTTTCATTTATTACATTACTCCACACAATATTTACTTGAAGGATCTACTTGGAATAGGGACAAGCACGATAAAGCAAAGTGTGGTTGTAACAAATATTTATGGTATTCTTGTAACATTCCATTCAATGTGGTAAAAATCCCATATTAGGAGAGAATGCTAAATGCATTAATTGTGGTCAGTAGAGATTTCAAGTCACCAACTCCATATGATTTTATTGGATCTTTGCTAAAGTATTTGAGAATATAATCATTAAAATTTCCCTTTTGCAATGGGAAACAATATACTTCAAGATGCTCTAAGATTTAGTTTGAGTGCATAAAAGCGGCGATAAATTTGCACAAATTTATAACAATGTCATTCTATGACTTTTATAATCATGCATGAAATAAATTTACCTTCATCAAATTTAATAAAAATCAACTTTTAACCTCTCTAAATTCATCATTTACACTTTGTATATATGGTTTGTTTACCAAGCTTTTGCTAGTATGAGTCCAATTCAAAATTTTGAGTAAAGTTTTTTTTGCCAACTCCAATCTTGAACTATGCTCATTATTATAACATTTTCAAGATCACTATATTTCATTTTTATTTCGTTAAAATCTACCAAAAGCTTACACGATCTTCATCCTATTTTTGGGCTTTTCAATAACATATAATCACAAGGAAAGGATATTTGATAGAAATCAAAACTACCTTCTCATTATGGTAACAACCTCCACCTTACCACTTGACCAACCTCACTAAACAAATCTTATATTTGATTTGACTTGATTCTCTTCATTTCATATTTTTTTCCTACTCAAATATGGAGACTCTAAAACTTAATTATGTTGATTAAATGCCTCTAATCTTTATGTTTTTGTCCAAATAGACATGTTTAGAAGGTCACTCTAAAAAAACAAATGATCAAATCATTGTGTATATACATGCAAATGCATCTCGAAATTTAAATTTGATTTTCAATGGCTACAAATGAAATTTCAAATATGCATCTACATAACACACAAAGATCACATGCTCATGTCGACGCATGTTTACACAACTTTCACTGTTAATTATTGTGTCCTTTTAAGTGGTTCTCTAACATGCACACAAGTAATATATTTTGATTACATATTGGCAAATTAAAAAAAATCATAGAAGAGATATAGTAAGATGGAAGCCAAAATTGACTCTAATGCATTAATAAATCTTAGGATTACATTCAAGGCATTATGGAGAAAATTGTGAATGGAATGCAATCATGGGCACTTGGGAGAAAATGGTAAATGGAATGCAATTATATGAATATAACCCAATTTCAAATCCCTGCATTGTGATGGGTACTTCCACGACAATGTCGTTATGATGTAATATTGGTGTGGCTTGTTTCAATTCTATATAACCAATTTAAAAAATTAAAATAATACCACAATAATGTGATTGGTTGAAATCCTAGGATTACATTTTGTGGGGCAGTGTGAACCACACCTTCAACAGTCTTTTTATTTTTGTTTCATTCCATCTAACCAATAAATAAATAAAAATTAATACCACAATATTGTGATTGGTTGAAAATCCTGGGATTACATTTTTTGGGGCAGTGTGAACCACACCTTCAACAATCTTCTTATTTTTTGGGAGGAGCCAAAAAAAAAAGGTGCATGCATATTCTCCATGAAGATGCAATTTCTAGACAACAATAAGAGAATTACTACAATTTGAAACTTCTATAGCCTTTGATAAACAAAGAGAGCTACTCCTCATAAAATGACTAACATCTATTTTAGTGCTCCAAAAACCTTCATGTGTTGTGTTTCAGTGCTTATTACCTAATGGTTTAACTTTGCGACTGTGTCACCAATAAAATATTAACACCATGTGAACCAATATTGCTATTGTATTGAGAGAAGATAACAGGGATTAGATAATACAAGGGTATAAAACAAAAAAAAGTACTTAAAAGTTCCTTAAAAATTGTGCATTAGAGATTTACATGTACCTTTAGCCCATCATAAGCCAATTGAACATCTATTTCTTCTCTGCATTAGAGGGGAATTAAAAAAGTGTCAGCAAAAAGAAACCTAAACAATATCATAAGCAAAACAAAGACCAAAACTCTTCCCTGCTCGTGCATGTGTCTTTGTGTCCAAAATTACCTCTTAGACCACTCCGCCAACTCTTCATTGGTTTTATAGTGTTCAAAATCATGAGTCATCCCAACAAAGAGCGCGCGTTTTGGTTGAATTCTTTTCACTGCTTGAAGGCTCTGAGAACCATAAGATTTCAACATTGTTTAGGAATCAAGATTTTTCTTAAATGTCAGAATTTATAACCATTTTGAAAAACAGCAGGATAGGAAAAAAAATGTTCCATTTCATGTAGCATAAGAGCAGCCATTTTATCAAATGGCATGAACTCAACTAGTTAAATACCTGGACTTTCAAGGGGGACACTTAGGTTAAAATCTTGCCAAGTGATACATGTACAATTGCCAAGCTGTTGTAATACCACTATGTGGTTATGATGTAGTATGGGTGTGGTCAGTTTCAATACCATATAACCAATTTAAAAAAATAAGAGAAGGCATTTTGAATTACAAATTAAAATCTAAATTGAAAATTAGCTGGAATTATGAATCCTCATATTATAATCTTTCTGATTCTCAATTATTGCCTTGATTGATCTTTGATAGGAATTATATATCAATCCAAAAATGAAGAATATTAGCACATTCTCAATGACATTTTGTTTGATGTCTATGAAAATAGTTTCACAAATAGCTTCTATTTTCCAACTGGAACTGCAAAAGTAGAGAAAGGTATACATTATATTTTGTTTTATGTTAAAATAACGCTCCAACAAATATTATCTGTGAATGTCTATATCTTAGGGTGATTAGAATATGTTGTTTTTTTGCAAGTTGCAACATATGGAATATAATGACTTCTAAATTACTGGCTAAGTTTTGATGCTAGTGGGTTTTTGAATGCAATGATAAAAATGATAATGAAAAGGGGGGCAGTTCAAAGAAAATGACAATGCAAGGATTTAAAATAATTCATCTCCAAGACAGAAAAAGAGGCATGCAGCCATCAATTGAAGAGGTAGAGAAGGAGGCGAGATTATCTCTCTGATAAATATTCTCAACTGATAGTCCTTGCTTAAATGTTTCAGTTGTCATTCAAACACAAGAATGAATGATGACTACTTAGAGAAAATGATGTTCTTGATTCCTGCATTTCTCTACTACAATTACTGAGAAGCACAATGGAATAAAATTTTTCATGCTTACCTCGGGCAAACAAAAATGATTATTATGTGGTCCTTTCTGCATCAAACAAGAAGAATGTGTTAAAAATATGTACTCCAAAGAATTTTTATTTTGACACACAACACCAAAGAACTGTTTCTAGTACACTGATTTGTTTTAATTAATTAATACAACTCAGGAAAATATGCAGTATAAATTTAATAAATACAACAATTAGTTAGATTAGTCAAACACCATTTTATGTCATGAGAATTACATGGTGACAATGTGACCCAAATATTTGACTTCTTGCAACCCAAAAGAACACTTTGACCTCTTGGCATAAAGTTGATTCTCTGACAAAAGTTGTAGTGTTTGATCCAAATGTTGGAGATGCTCCTCCCATGAACGACTGTAAATCAAAATATTATCAAAGAAGACTAGAATGAATTTGCAAAGGAAGGGCCGGAAAATGAAATTCATCAAACTTTGAAAAGTGGAAGGTGCATTGGTCAACCCAAATGGCATAACCAAGAATTCATAGTGCCCTTCATGAGTTCTAAAAGCCATTTTAGGAATGTCCTCATCCTTGATTCGAATCTAATGATATCCTGACTGCATTTTCAATTTTGAAAAATATTGGGCCCCATGCAACTCATCTAGCAATTCATCAATTATTGGAATGGGAAATTTATCTTTAATAGTGATTTTATTAAGTTCCCTGAAATCCACACACAAGTGCCAAGACCCATCCTTCTTTTGTACCAACAACACTAGAGAAGAATAGGGACTAACGTTGGGATGAATAACCCCTGTAGCACAAAGATCCTGTACTATTTTCTCATTTTCTAAGTTCTAGGCATATGGATACCTGTGAGGGCGGACATTTGGGGGAAGACTACGAGGAATAAGCTGAATCGCATGGTCGTGAGTATGACGAGGGGGTAGTCCTTTGGGTTCCTCAAAGACTATGGCATATCTTTGCAATAAAACCTATAATTCCTCTGGATGATCCTTATCCCCTTCCTCGAAAGCTTCTATAGCAAATAATTGAGCCACAACCCCATGGGATGACTTTTTTAATAATTTTTCCATCTTATGGGTTGAAATAAATTGAGCAGCCCCAACCTTCATGCCTCGTAAGGTCTACCGCTTTCCTTGTTGGCTAAATTTCATCAACACCTTAGAAAAATCCCACAACACTGGACCTTACATCCATAGCCACCGTTCTCCCAAAACATCACACCCACCTAGGGGTAAGGCAAACATGTCCACCTTAAGATTATATTCTCCTATTTGTATTTTGACATTTCGACACTTCCCTTTACATAGCAGGGTTTGCTGTACTGGGCCATTAAAACCAATGTAGGGCATCTGATTCAAAATTGAAAGAGGCAATTGTTAGGCGCATATAATGGGGAACATTATGAAAACTGATATATTGTTTTGCTCGACAGATCCATCCCTCTAGATCCTTTCCATAAAACTTGGGAAAGTCTAATTTAGGCAGTTTATATCCATTGTTATTGGGGACTTCCTATTGTTGATTGCTGGTTCCTTATTCCTTACGGTCATGAGAACCAAATTGACCATATGTGTGGTTGTTATTAGCTATACGACTTTCCAAGTCTACAATTTTTCCATTTAATTCCTCCATTTCCTTTTGTTCCCTTGCTACATAGGTCAAGGAGTCATGTAGAGATTTGATATCCACCCTTAACTGATTTAAACTATCTGATAATTGATCCCCCACATGCTTCCCCCAAGACTCTACATGAGTGGAAATTTTTTGATCTAATTCTTGTGCCTTTTGTTGGTCCCTGTTGGTCACAAATTTGCCACAGGAAAGGATTTTGTATGTATACGCGCCCTAGACCTGGACCAAAATTGAAAGGCCGGAGGGAAGAGATGCCCTCCGTGCCAATCTTCGGAGAAAGGTCGGCTCCTTAACTAAACTACTGATTCTTTTTAGAGATGAGAGTGCAGGAAAGAGATAAAAAGAGTAAGAGTGCAGGAAAGAAATAAAAGAGTAGGGAAGAAACGCGGTTGGTTGATTTAATGAGGGGAAGAACCAGCAGCACGATCACTAACTAATACCTTGAAGTAGCAGCAATAAATACAAAAGATAACACATAAATGAACACCACACTAACTTCCCTATGTATCCTCTGGACGATTTCCAGGATTCACTTACTCCCCTACACCTAAATCCAGATTTCAAAATTACAGCGAACAGGAAACATGTAAATATAGCATAAACACTATCCACAGGCAGCATACAAGAACATTAACACGACATTTTCTCCCTATGTATCCTCTAGGAGAATTACAGGGTTCTGTCCCTAATTACACACCTAAATTCAGGATTCAAAATTACAGTATACAATCAAAGACAGAATAGCAGAAATAATCCAGAAGGCAGCATACAAGAGAGAACTAAGCCCAAAGTCTTCAATATCAATTGCAGGAATCAGTTACAGCAGCTTTCTAGCAAAATTTCCCCCCCCTTTTTTCATTACAATACTAGGGTTTTTATAGAGGACCCGACCCTCTGAGCCATTAATGCGCTGGATTCGGAAGTACGCCCCTGGCAGTTACAAAAATCCGCGCCCGTCCCCTTCTGCGACTGAGGTTTCACATCCATTTCCACAATTAGCAACCATGGCCGCATCAGTCGGGGAAATCTGCATTTATGAGCCGTTTGACTTGTCCTGGGCCGCTCCGGGTGAGGTGCTCGAGTGGATGCACAAGTTGCCCTTGCCCTTCTCTGCGGCTGATAACTCGTATCCTATTGCTACAAATGGGCACCGGGTCTTTCGGGCCAAAAAAAATGCATTTATGAAACACTCAATTGCCTTGGATAAATACCCGGCCTTGGAATGTGTGCTTTTCGGGAGAAGCACCGTCGTCAGAAAAGGTTCCGGAGAAGCCTCGTTGAGAAATTGGCCCGAACTGGCAGTTCGCTGGATTTTTGGCCGACTTGGCCGACTTTGGCCGATGTTGGGATTCACGGCCGACATTGGGATTCTGGCCGACGTGAGCTTCGCGGCCGACTTTGCATTTTTGGCCGACGTTGGACGCTTTGGCCGACATGAACTTCGGGGCCGACATTGCACTTCGAGGGCCGACGCGGAGGTTCGCGGCGAAGTGGAGTTTTCTGGCCGACTTGGCCGACTTGGCCGACTTGGCCGACGTTGCACTTCGGGGGCCGACGCGGAGGTTCGCGGCGAAGTGGAGTTTTCTGGCCGACTTAGACATTTTGGCCGACTTGAAGCTTTGCTGGCCGACATAGCACTTCGCTAAAAATCTGCGCTTCGGGTGCTGACATGTTGGCCGACGTAGAGCGCTTTGGCCGACATTGAAGCTTCGCTGAAGTGGAGGCCCGAAGTGGCAGTTCGGCCAAATTCTGGGCGAAGTGCCCCTCATGCCTTAGAGATTTTTCTGCCAACTAGATGGAGGTTCGCTAAAACTGTGGCCGAAGTGAATGCTTCGCTAAGATTCTAGCGAAGTGACCCCGCTGACTTAGAAAATCCCGACAACTTACAATCACAGCTTCGCAACTTTTCTGCCCGAAGTAGGTGCTTTGGTAGCTTCGCAAGCGAAGCTCCTTCCATGCCTTAGAAATTTTCCAATCTCGAACTTAGGCTTTCCTGTCCCTTCTTTGCGAAGCTGCCCCTTTCCTTCTTTTTGTTCAGTGAAGCTTCTTATCTTACCCTGTTTTGCTGGCGAAGTGACCTGCCAGCCTTAAAATTTTTTCATCATCGGGACGAGGAGGTTCGCCGGAGTTGGGGCCGAAGTGGATGCTTCGCCAAGCTCAAGCCTGAAGTGGCAACTTCAGCAGCGTTTTGGGCGAAGTGCCCCTCATGCCTTAGAAATTTTTTCGAGCCCGAAGTGGACTTTTGCTGGATGTACTTCCCGGGGCCATAACTTTTGATCCGCTGACCCGATCACCTATTGTAATATATCGCCGGAAAGCTTGCGAAAAGGTCTGCGATAATGAGACATCAAAAGATCAATTTGTCCACTTTATCATCCTCTTTTAGGTCCCGCAAAAATGCCAACGCTTCTACGTGTGATTTGCCGATTTAAAGCTCCACACTTAGGCAAACTTTTGTCAAAAAATTTAATGTGGCAAAAATGCCAACAGTCCCTAGTGCTTGTAGCCATGCTCTATGATTTTTGACCTTCTGACGATACTTACTAAAAATAAAAATACTATTTTGACAGTACTATTTTTAATAATGATCCCAAAATAGTGTTTGGGTGTTATATATCAAATCGATCACCTCGAAAAAACAATCAGAATGGGCTAAGTCTCAAAATGACGGTTTTGACACTTCAGACCCTTTTTTTTAGGTGAGTGTTGTCTTCAAGTGTTGTCGGTTTTTCTCTTGGAGTCTTGGTTTACTCGGAAAATTGACTTTTGTTTGACAACCCCTTACTAGACTATGCACTGTCTGTTATTGACATTGTTTTGTTATTGACACTGTAGCTCACTATCTCTAACAACTGTCTTGGCAAACAATTACTAACAATTTCCCTGTCTATTATGATTCCCGATTGTCACAAACAACTAAAACTGACGCTAGCAAACTCTATCCTGATTGTTACTGACTCTAACTGCATTCATACCCAACTCTTACTGACTACTTCTCTTGACAGAACCTGTCTTGGCTGTTATTTTCACCACCAAATTTTTTGTCTGTTTCATGCAGTTGATTCTAGAATAGTGTAGTCTCCTTAGTATGCTCAATTTCTATGGTAGGATTTTTGGTTTTAGGTTTAACATTCAACAGAAACAAGGTACTCTAGGCCAGGGTGTATGTATTGTCCATAGCCCTCTATTATACTGCAACAACAAATGATAGTGCTAGGATCAATATTTCAAGCCACTACTTAAGGAGGATTCCACGCATATCCTTGAGCACAATACTCGCCTCTTTGATAGTATGGAAGGGTGATCTTCCCGAATGTTGAGTTCAATGCACTATGGAAAATAAACGGTCAAATATCTTTCGAGCGTTAAAGGTTTTTCCTAATCCTAAGGGGTCTCCCAATTTAGCCGAACATATGTGGGAGCTCAATTCCGTATATGGGTGTTGCTTGAGGCCTGGGTATTGGAGCCTGATCACCCTTTACTTCACTAGATGCTTTATAAGTAATCTAGCTTAGCCAATAACGACAGCTCCTCCATGATATTTTAAAGCACTCGACACAGGGTTTCTAACCTATTTAACTAGAATAGGACAAAAAAAAAAGCCTCAGTATTTTTTTTTAAACAAGATGCTATGGAGAAAAAATGAAAACACGAGAAATTTATACCTAATAGTCGAAATACCAAGGCATGAACTGTCGCAATCGCAACAGAACATGACCTTGGAAAATGCTATGATACCACTTGTTAGGAACCTTCTAATTAAAATAAGCACATCCACATAAATATTGCAATAAAAATAGTAATTTCATGAAAGAACATAATATTGCAATACAAAATGTAAATGCAAAAATCTCACAAATCACAATACAGAATTGCGAGCCTCTTCAAGGGGGCAACCTCCTTCAATACTTTGATTTCAATTATGCAAAAAGATACATCCATTCCTGCCCCTCGCATTTTTAAAGACTCTTCATAACCCTACCTAACACTCAAGGCTGGCTTACATGTAAAATGCCACCTGAGCTAGAATCTTCTACCAAACAAAACAATTACATTCTTTATAATAGTTACATAAAATGGCACCACTTGTCTAGGCGCCTCTAGTGCCACAAACTATTACAAAACATTACATAATATCATTACAAAACATTATAATGGGGTCCCCACATTAAGAAAGGGGTTATTACATAATAGTGTTAGGATGGAGTCCTAACATCCACTCAGCTCAGATACCCATCACTAGAGCATGGTGTACAACCCTACCCCCTTTGGGATTTGGACTTTGGAGTTCCAAAGTCTCTTCACTGTTAGGCCCAAGATGCCAATTTCCTATAACAAAAGATGTTTGGGAATAGTGTTGAAGGCCGTTCTAAAGCCCACCAAATAAGAAAAAACTTTAGAAAACTGATGATGAACCTCCTTGATGATGTTGGTTTTCACACCTATTTCTAGTAACAAACAAAAGCAATCCATTCACCCAAATCTTGTACAAAAATCATAAAAGAACGAAGAAGAAGCAAAACGGACACAAATAATAGATGCCCCTGAGCACCATATAATTACTATATTATCCATGAATAAGAATCACAACACTTCAATGCAATGGATGGAGTGGGTGGGGTATTTATACCAATACCAAAATTCCAAATACGTAAGTGGACTTAAGACAACATAACAAGTGAGCTTTGGGTTAATTACAAGTTCAAAGTTAGGTTTAGCCATCGCAAGATTAACCTTGTTCCATAGAGCTTACATAAATAATGATTAAATCCATTGTAAAATAAATGCTTCTTGTCCTATACAAAAGTACATCATACAATGTTGGCCAAGGCCATGAGTCATAGTACACTTCCACACCCTCTCGTGATCTAAACAAAGGGGCCAAGGAGAGAAGAAATTAGTAACAATAACATCTTATCCCCCACAATGGGTGCTCTAGTAGGCCTCCATACTTGAAAAAGGCTCAGTTGAATCCCTCTCATCATTTGGAAGTCTGCTTATGCAAAGATGGCTCTGCACTTGCACAAGAATCTCCTCAAGCTAGACTGTAGTCACCACAACCAATATCAAATACTCCCACACATATGCAAAGAACGCCTCCTCTGTAACTCCATTTGATGAAGACAAGCTAAGAATACTCCCTCCTAGTAGCTGCTTCAATCTTCTATAGTCACATAAGGCAAGACTTGGAATCACAACTTTCTCTTTTACAACATGCTTCACCTTATTTAGATAGGCCAACATTGTATGATGTAATATTGGATAGGCCTAAGGGCATTCATTGTACAATGTATTGAATTTATTGTAATATTTTATTATGTAAGCCCTATGGGTCGTGGTTAACCTTGTTATGGTTAAACCCACCTTATAAACTTGTAATTAACCTTAAAGCCTTTCTTGTTATGTCAGCTTAAGGTTAAGTTCATTTATGTATTTGGGGTTTTGGTATTGGTATAAATACCCCCCACCACTCATCTTATTATCAGAGGGTTATGATTCTTATCTACGGATAATATAGTGATTATTTATGGTGCCTACGGGTGCCCACTATATCTTTTTCTCTTTTGTCCTTTTTATGTTTTTTGTATAAGATTTGAGTGGATGGATTGCTTTTGTTCATTTCTAGAAAATATTGTGAAACATGGTATCAAAGTGGATATGGAGCAATGTCACTTGGTCACGTAGAAAGTTAACTTAGAGCCTTCAATTCTTCTTCCAAGATACAAGACAAATTATTCCTCAAAATTTCATAAGCGCTTTCTGTAGAAGAAACAAAGAGGAAAATATTTTCTATGGCATACTGCTCATTTTTTCAAGAATCAATCAGAAGAGCTGTATACTTCATTCTTTTCGAGGTAACCCTAAATTCCTACTTGCAAATCTGATTCATTTTTTGAGTAAAAAGGAGAAAACATTGGCTACTTCCAGTTTTGGGGCCAATTTTTTTTTATTTGATTTGCACACGTGGCTCCGCCACGCACCTTCATAAATGGAATCGTGGTGAGTTCTCTCCATCAAGGTGGAGAAGGGATGTGCGGATATCATCGTGGCACTGCTCTGATGGCTAGGCAATGTGGAGATAGGGCTTATAGCAAGGAGGGTCACGAGTTCGAGCCTTACTCATTGTCTTTTTGGTGCAAAATGAAGATTTTGAAAACATGTCATCGTGCGGGGGACAGTGCATGCCCAACGAATTTCAAGGAATCGTGGGCATTTTCCATCGTCTAGGAGGCTTTGTCCTGTTGGTGAGTACGCCCTTGCTAAGGCATTGGCAACTTGGAGCACCCTGGTTTGAGTCTGAGCAAGGCATGCTTTGATTGCTTTGACTCTTCCTTTCGAAGGCACAAAGATTGTTTTGCTTGGTTGACGTGTTTCCTTTCACACATACAAGGGAGGAGCGATGGTTAGAGGCAGAGCAATGCTCTTCACAAATAAGCAACCAAGGTTAGATTCCCGCTATCAATCTTTTCAACAAAAATTGAATGGGCAGCTTTCTTGGCTGACTTGGTGGTCGATGTGGCTCTCTCACACACAACATAATATCCATCATTTTACATATTTATACCCATTTAGCCAATTAAATGCGACCAACTGTCGAAGTCACTCAAGTCCAGACGTGCTGAAGTGGAAAACACCAACGAATCACGGATCGCCAAGTGGCAACAGGCAATTGGACATCAATCCTCTAAGGTTTAAAATTTTAATTTTTCATTTTTGGGGGTCCATTAAGGCAAAACTTTCAAAGGCCATAACTTTTGCATATGGAAGCGTTTTGAACCCTTTGTTTTCCAAATCACACGATTTTTTCGAGCTCTACGCACTGGTGGCATTAGTTCAAGGATCTGTTGTAGTGTTAGGGGTTGGATTGTGTAAGATGGATCACCAAGCCCTAGTTACTCACCTTAATGGATGAAACTACAGTATTTGGTCAACTCAAATGATTGGCCTATTACATAGTAAGAACCTGTGGTGCATCTTTCAAGAAGATAAAGCAACAACCCTTGATGAAGAAACTCGCCATCAAAGGGAAGAAGAAGCTCTTGGCCTATTTTCCTTACTGATTGAACCAAAATTGCTTTTCCACATCAAAGAGGAGAGTGAACCTATTAAGGTATGGTCAAAATTGCATGAGTTATTTGGAAAAGTTAATACTACTAAAGTAAGTCGCTTGGAATTAGAACTTTCTTCCCTCAAATTGGCTGAGTTTGATAACGTTGAGGACTATATCGTAAGATTTATTGCATTAAGAGAAGACATTGCATTTTTTAGAGGCAAAAAGAAAGATAATGCAAAATGTATGAAAGTTGTCCTTGCTAATATCTTCCCTTATTTTCAGATGTTAAACCTCATGGTTCATATGATTCCTATGTTTTTGGAATCTCAAAAAACTCTTACTCTTGATCAACTTTTCTCTCTCCTAGTTCATTTTTTGGAGGCCATGAGGAATTGTGTTGGTATTTCACAAATTCAGGCTCATGCAAAGAAATTCATAGCTGAGGTTAAGATCCAGGGACCAAAGGGCCAGGCTAAGTCTTCAAAGAAGTCAAAAACCATTTGCGGATACTATAAGAGGGAAGGACATCCAATGAAGAATTGCTTACTGAAATTGCAAAGGATTGAAGTTGAGTTCTTGAAGATGGGTGGATGTCTTCCAGATGATGAGGGAGATTTTGAAGGATCTGCCTCAACTATAGAGGCCCACTAGAGCATCCATTATGAGGGGAAGATATTATTGTCACTAATGTCTTCTTTCCTTGGTCCCTCAATTCAGATTATGGGGGAGTGTTGAAATTATAATTTGATTAATGACCAAGGCCTACATTGTATGATGTAATATTAGCTAGGCCTAAGGGTATTCCTTGTACAATATATTAAATTTATTGTAATATTTTATTATGTAAGCCCTATCGCTTATGGTTAACCTTGTTATGGTTAAACCACCTTATAAACTTGTAATCTTAGTTATCAAGTTCAAGTTCGTGTTCGAATTTGACACTCTTGAAGTTCGAAAGAAATTCGCCATGTTTAAAAATTCGGAATAAAATTCGACATATTATAAATTCTTTCACTAAACTCAAAATTTAAATTAGTTGAAAGAGAAATTAAATTTAAATTAGAATAAAACTTAAAATTTAAATTATTTAAAAGAGAATTAAATTCAAACCAAGACGAAACTAAAAAAAGAAATCAAATTTAAACTAAAACAATATTCAAAACTCAAATTAGTTGAAAGAGAACCATGCCAATAACTTATCCTCTACAAAACGCAAAAGATTGAACAATTAAAGTTACGCAAATCAAGAATTGACAACTTATTCTTCTTTAAAACCACCTAATAATTATCCATTTTCATATGTATTCTAAAGTTCTCGTGGCTCCATTACGGCAATGATTCCGACGTCGGCATGAAAAAGGAAATCAGGTAAAGTTGGGGTCCACCGCTTTTGACTAACGAGGTCTCCGGTTCGAATCCCGGGTCCAGGAACCAGAAGACATCACTCAATAATTTTCTCGACGGATCCATAAATCGGCCTTGGAATGCTCGTACACTTGAATATTTCTCCATTCCTGCGGTGTACATGCGTTTATATTCATCCGAGAGATGCAATGTTGTGAACGTCGGTGGTGAGATACAAACTTCCGATGTCGATGCCGATTTTCAGTTTCCCATGCCGAATTTATGGTTTGTTCGTTGTTTTTCCCTTCTGCATGCATTTCCACTCAATTTTTTCCCACACCCAAATTTAGGGTTTGTTCGCCGAATTTATTCGTGAAGATTTTAAATTAGACGAATTTCGAATTTCATCTTAAAAATTCGACGAATTTGATAACTATGCTTGTAATTAACCTTAAGGTCTTTCTTGTTATGTCGGATTAAGGTTAAATTCATTAATGTATTTGGGGTTTTGGTATTGGTATAAATACCTGTTGCCATTTCTGCAACATGGTGTATAATTAGCCTTCCATTGTTTTGTGTACTGACTTTCCAGGAAATCTTCTCCCAAGCGGCCATGGAGTTTTGTATCAGGTGCCCTGACGCGTTTCAGCCTCAGAGACCAAGAAGGAGCCCGACACTTCGCTCCGACATATTGGAACAAGTAGGCGCCCAAGGCTGAGTGCACAGCAAGAATGCGCCCAAGGCTGGGCGCACAGTAAGCAGGCGCCCGAGGCTAGGCGCACCTAGGCCGTGTGCCCAAGGCTAGGCGCACATAGGCCATGCGTCCAAGGTCGAGCACACAAGACAGAATGCATCCAGATAGGATGCACAGATGTCCGTTGACCCTTTGACCGTCGTGTCGGCATCTTCCAAGGACACCCCGCATCAACAATCTGAAGGGCATCCTTATCCGATCAGGTGCTGCCTTTCTGAGAAGCTTCCAGACTGGACGTTCCAGGATTTCAAGCATATCTTCTACGGAAGCGGTCCCCACGAGTGAGGAGGCAGCGCCAGCGAGCTGAATCTGTCAGAGCATTGAAGGGGTTCAACGGTATTTCTGAGGAGTCACTAGTCTCTGCCATACCTGGTTAATACATTGTGACTGTACTTCTTTGTAATCCTTATCTTGGCTTCCACCGCCATATTTTGTTATTTAGTATTTATTGCTCAAGCAGCAGAATTCTCTATATAAGCCCGCTCTTTTATTGTAAAATGCATGGATGTTTTCTAGAGGCTAAATGAAAACCTGAATTCTGCTATCAATACAACTGATGTCTGGCTCTAGACCTAGACTTCTATTTTCATGTGTATGTCTTCTATTGCTTATCTTCTATTATTCCATGCTTTAACTGTAAACTTGAATTCTATTATCTGGATTTAGTTTTTGATAAGGTAGGGACTCTGGAGTAGCCCTGGAGATTATGCATGCTAGTTGTTCTGGTTTAATTTCTGTTAGTTATCTGTATTTGAGGGCTATTTGGTTCATAATGCAATAGAGTTTTCGTGCTGTTAGTCCATCACCCCTGTTCTATCTGGCCTGTGGCCATATTTCCCATCCTTTTCAGTCATTTCCATTTCTTTCCTGTTCCTTTATCTCAAAACCCCCAATTAGAATAGCAAGGGAACCAGCCCATCTCTGGAGATCGGCACGAGAGGCATTTCTTCCTCTCGGCCTTTCAATGTTGGCCAGGTCTAAGGTGCACTAAAATACCAAATCCTTACCTAAGGCAGATCTCTGACCAACAATACCCTCCACCATTCCTCATTATCAGAGTGTTGTGATTCTTATTTACGGATAATATAGTGAATTAGTGTTTATTTATGATCCCTACCGATGCCCACTATATCTTTCTCGATTCCATCCGTTTTACGCATCTGTATAATATTTGAGAGGATGGATTGATTATGTTTGTTTTTGGAAAATATTGTGAATTCTAACACTTAGGCCACCTGATTACTGTCACCGAAAATAAACTTGTTTATGAGAAGAACCATTACAAATTTCCGTGAGTACCTAGACAACAAATAGAAGAAAGAAGAGATCATGAAGGGTAAGATCTTCATGAATAGAGTGAACTAATAGCCCAAGCATCTGATAGGAAGAGGGATTGATAGGAGCACCTTCTGAATCCTTTTTCTGTATGCCTCTAAAAGATCCAATAATTGCTTCTAATGATACAAATCCAACTACCTCTCCCCTGAATATGGACCAAAGAATTTGATATAATGTAACAAGTCCTTAAATTGCTGCCACTAATGTGAAGAGCTCAAAAAATTGTACAATTTTTTAATAAAAAGAGCTCAAAATGCTTATGAATGCAAAAATATGGTCTCTAGAAGATTTGCCCTATTAGATTTCAAACATTGGAACATCAACCTCACAAACCTTAGGACAGTTGTAACCAATCACAGTTCACCACATGGCATCCACTGATTCGCAGGTGATTTCCACTAATTTTGCGCCACCTATTTGCCACTGGATGTCGATAGCCAATGAGGTTTCAACACGTCTCCACTTGTATGTGTAAAAATGTGTCATGGCAAAAAAGAGTGCCACGTGTTTTGCTATGTCGATCAAATATCCATGTTAGCCTTCCATAAGTGCCAAAGGAACTGTGGAGGCTTGAACTTGAGTCTCCAATGGACAAGGTGCCTTGCGCTATCCAAAGTGGTGGCACTTTTGATGTGCCCCTTAGCCCATCTTCCCTTAGAAGAGGGGATCAATTGTCATGGCACCCAAAAAGGAGCTTCAAAAGTTTGTTCCATATGAAGATTCGGATGCATGATGCATTGCTTTCCAACACCTTTGATGCTCGACGTATCTGACAAGATCATGGGCGTTTTGTTTTGACTGTCAGTGCCCCCGTAGGTAACATCGTCTATTCGACCACAGTGTGCATCATCTTGCAAAAATAAAGGGCCTATGCCTCGAACTTGAGACCTCCCTATACCACTAACGGAACAATCGGTACTATGATAGCATCGCCACACAATAACATTGCAACGAAACTTGAAGATCTTCCAAGTGTCATTTCGTTTGCGTTGAAACAGCAATGCAAAAAGGTTTCAGACAGATTAGAGCCTACGATTTGTTGTACCGAGCACCCTTATTTCCCTCCACCTGGCCCCCTTGACATCATTTCGACATGAACAAAAGTGCACTCTTCCTCTGTGAAGAAGGGCATTGAAATATGAACCAATTTCATGGAGACATGCCAATGGGGCTTGTGCAAAAATTAGAGAGTGCAAAATTTTAAAGGTCCGTGTGTTTTTGAAGTTGAAATTCAAAACTTTTCCTCCTTTTTTGACCATGGTGTCATAAAACTTATGTGAGGATCAAAGGAGCCCAATCAAATTCAAATATGCATATAGGGGATCGAAAATGCCTAGATAACAACGAAGTAGGCATGAATTCCCAAAATTTTTTGGAAAAATGAATGAAGAACCGTGGAATAAAATATCCTCTTTGCCTCTTATGTCAAAAACCCTTATGAAGTTGTGAAGAATAATTTGTCCTATAGATCGGAAGAAGGATAGGAGGGCCCAAGTAAACTTTTTGCATGACCAAGCGATGCTGCTTCATACACACTCTAATACAATGTTAGATTTCATACCTATTTCTAGTAACAAACAAAAGCAATGCATTCACCCAAATCTTATACAGAAATTATAAAAGGACGAAAGAGAAAGTAAAAGAGACCTAGATGATGGATGGCCTTGAGCACCATAAGTAGTCATTATATTATTTGTGGATAAGAATCACAAAACTCCAATGCAATGGATGGAGTGGAAATACCAAAACCCCAAATACATAAGTAAACCTAAGGCAACATAACAAGTGAGCTTTAGGTTTATTACAAGTTAGGTTTTACCATCACAAGGTTAACCTTGGCCCATAGGGCTTACATAAATAATAATTAGATACATTGTACAATGAGGGTGCTAAGGCAGTATTTACCACTTTGTTAGCTTGTGGAGCCTAGAGCGAACCCCGACTTCGCAGCGAAGTCGGGCATCACTCCCGAAACAGTGCGACAACGGGAATTTGAGAGAAGAGAGCTGACAAAATGGGCAAAATTTTGACTAAGTGCTGGGTGCGCAACCCGACTTCGCAGCGAAGTCGGGGTGCGCACCGTCTTGAGAGCGCAGTTGGGAAGAGCAGGGCTAAAAACGGCTAAGTGTCAAAATCAGACTGCGCAATTTTTCCGGGCGAAGTCCGACTGCGCAAGCAAATCTGGCCGAAGTCGGAGTGCGCCCGTTTTTGGGGCGAAGTCCGAGTGCGCCCTCAATTTCGGGCGCACCTTGGGTGACCTGTCGCAGGAAACAAGAAAAAAAATGATAAAAATTTCTAAGTGTGGGCCCGGACAGAGCAGTTTGGCATAGTGCGAAGTTGGATTGCGTCCCTCTTGAAAACCCTGGGCCCAAAGTTCTCCTTCGAAACGTGTGCCCAAGCGGCGGCTATGACGTCATCAAAAGCATGAAGTCCAAAGAATGTTAATAATGATTGCGCGACTTTCAAAAAGGATGTCATTAAGAAAGCAAGGCGCATTAGGACCAATTGCAACCCGGGTACGCTTTTCAAGATTAAGCCCACGCACAGCCGCCAAAGAATCATAACACTTCTACCAACTTCAGGCAAATCACCTTAACCTCTCCTCCTGCGCCATTAATGTTGTTTCCTTTGCCTAGAAAAGCAGGCCCTGGCATACTCAGAACGTCCAAGTTGTCAAGCTAACTCTGTGCTGCAAGGTCCAGAATTAAGCAATCAGTACCCAGAATCCCTGCCTCTGCCAATTCGAGCAGAAAAGAAACGATGGACAAGGGGAAAGCGCCAATGCCGGCGCAGTCCAGCAACAAAGAACATGAAACTGAGGAGCAGACAGAGTCCAGCGCTCCTGAGAGCGAAGCGCCACAAGAGCAAAAAAGGAAAACCCGGGCGAAGAGAAGACGAGGGCAAGCTCCAGCGCCGCCCATTAATCGCCTAGCCAGTTACAAAGATGGCGAATTTTCTGTCAGCCTCACCAAGCTGCGGCTGAATATTGCGAAGTGGGCTGACAAAGTTTCGCCCTCACACCATGTCAGGGCTACGTATAAATCGAACCTGTACTGGTTCTTCTGCCCTCATGTCCATCAATGCCCGGAGCTGATTGAGTCCATTGCGGCATATTACAAGCCAACTGCCCGGCAAGTCTGCGACAACAAGGGAAGAGTCTTGTTCACACTCTTCTGGGAAAGCGTCCAGCCAGCTTTCGCCCCGGGGCTCCAGTACGATCCCAGCGCAATTGTCAGGAGTATCAACCTGGACGAACAGACGGGCAGATTCACCCAGACCAAGCGGATGAGAGAATTCCTTGATTCAAAACTGAAGACTCCGCTTTCAGCCGGACAATGGCCCACAGGCCCAATAGCCCTGGACAGATTCGAAAACAAATATATATACATCATCCTGGCATGGGTACTCGGCTGCGATTCTGACAAAATGGTACGCCCGTACCAGTTGGCGCTGGCAGAATGTATCCTGCATGGCGAGTTCTATGACCCCACGGCGCAAAGGAGTGGGAAGCGCCCTATTTTCTTCGACTGGGATTCTGACAAAATGGTACGCCCGTACCAGTTGGCGCTGGCAGAATGTATCCTGCATGGCGAGTTCTACGACCCCACGGCGCAAAGGAGTGGGAAGCGCTCTATTTTCTTCGACTGGGCAGACTGGCTGGCATACGCCATGCATTCCAACCTGGTCAAGTTGCAGCAGAAGCAGACGAATTTCGGCTCTGTTCATTTCTAACATGGTTGTGCCTGTACCACACTCACTACCGGATCAGAGTTCCCGACTTGAAGAAGGTAAACGAAAAAGGAGAGCCGCTGCCCGTGTACGAATGGACCGAGATCCTGTACAGAAAAGGGTCATTCTATGAATTCAATTTCAAATTTCTGAGTATGGTCCTGGGGCTGTTCAATGGTGACGCATCCCGCCCACCAGAGGTCATGACAAGCTATCTGAGGAAGCACAAGTACGGGGACACCTTCCGGTTGACGCAAGGCATTGTAGTCAGAATCTACGGATTCAAGGGGAAGTTGTTCCTGCTGCCCTATTTCTGCACTGACCATCAGTTCGGAATGGAGATCTCGCGCCAAATGGATTGTCAAGGAAGAGTTCGGCCAGGGAAAGAAAAATGGCCATATTTTCCAATACCCTATTACCTGGGCGAATATTCAAGTGCGCGAGATTGGACAGCATGTCTACCTCGAACGGGAACTCATCGACATGGGTCTAATAATGTTGCCGCAGCGCTGGAAGTACGACCCAATTGGGGTCAGGGGTAAATTTGCACACATCTGCCCGCGAGCAGAGATCATGCAAGAAAGGGGCAACAGAACAGGTGCGGACCTTGAATGGCACATTGAGCAGATGCAATCATGGCCTCCATGGCATGATTTTTACTGCAAAGAGGTGGCGTATGATCCAGAGCGAAACCCGGATCACCTGTTAGATTCGGCGGGCTTCAAGAAATTCCTCTCCAAGGTGGCGCCCCTCAACTTTCAAAAGGACAAAATCGTTGAATGCTGGAAGATGAGATGTCGCACGCAGCACGATAAATCCATCCGGAAAACGTTGGTTGTTGATGATGAGTTTTCGGCCCTATATGATCAATACGTTGACACGTGGCGGCCTTTCGCATTTCGAGATTGCGTTCCCCGAGGCGCTAGGAAAAGGTATACAAGGAGGTCCTCGTCCCAGCAATTGTCTACTCCCGGAACTTCCAGCGCAACGCCAACGAGTAGTCAAGTGGGCCCAATGTTGCCTCTAGCTCCTGAAACATTACCCAAAAGGGCGCAGCGGCCAGAAAAGTCAACTCCAGAGGTGGCCCCCCAAGAGGAAAAAGCGCCAAAACAGCCAGCTAGTGGAGCGGCCGCGGCGAATATCCTCCCGTCTAGACCCCGGTACAAGTTTACCGTGGGCACATCGCAGCCGGCCGCCCCAACCTCCTCTCCCTCCTTTGAACAAGCTGCAGCGCCAGAAGAAAATAAGAGGAAGAGGAGCGAAAAGGCTAAGCGGCCTAGGGAGCCTGCACAGCAAATGGCTACGGCACGGACAAGGACAGCCGTGCCGAAAGTCGTCTCGCTGGACAGCCCTGAAGCAGAAGCAGAAGCAGAAACTTGGGCTGCAGACGTCCCCCAAACAGCGGCTCAGGCGGAGCCCGCAGGTACGTCCACTTCCCCGCTCCCCCAACTCCTAGTCGGCCCTGCCGTAACGCCATTCCCCATTTTATCAGGGCAAGCCATAGTCCCGTCCTCTTCATCTCAGACCACCCAACCCTCGCACAGCCCCCATTCCTTCGACCAGTTCGCCCAAGACCCGAACACTTTCCAGTCCCTCAGCCAAACCCTGGAACCCTCACCCGCGGCCAGCACCGAAGTTACACATACATCACCGCGCCGCTCACCTCCCTTGTTCAAAACCCCGCCTACGCCTTCCACTCAGCCGCTTGCTTCCCCTAGGACCCGGTCGCCCTTAAAAGCGGCCACAACTTCTGGAATACCTCCCACTTCGTTGTTTGCAGGAAAAATGCCGCAGCAAGACCCAATGCTGGAAGACCTTGACTTCATGCAGATCACAGACGATCAGCCCCTCGCAGCAAAGGCCGTAGGGTGTTCCGCCTCTTTCCTTCAGGGCGTCAAACGCAGAAGAGCCGAGGAAATCGCTGCCCCGGTGAAGCGCACCAAGTACGACTTGGACAGGAGGGTGCTGAGAACTGAAAAGTTGGTTCCAAAAGTGAAGAAGCCCCTCCAAGAAATGACCGAGGCGGATTATGAACACCAAGTCAAGGAGAAGAGCTTCGACGATATAAACGAGGAGAATGAAATCAACGGCATTCGTCGCAGAACCCATAATCTCCTCGTCAAGCGACTCGAGAATCAGGAGGCACTGTTTCAGCTGCAGAATGCTTCAAGGCAGCTGGAGGAAGATCTGGCTAGGGCCGCCGCGCAGTTGGACTCTGCACAGCAAGAAATCAGTGACCTAAAAGCCCAGCTCGCCGCCTCTCAGCAGGAGGCCGCAGCGCAAAGGCAGACAGCCGAACAGCTGTCAGAGGAGAAGAAGCTTACTTCGGGCTTGAAAAATCGGCTAAGGCACAGACAGGGCTCAACTTCGCCCAGGAACTCAACGAATCTCAACTTCGCCCTAGAAGGTAGCGAAGCTTAGCTTCGGGCCTTGCTAGGAGCGAAGTACAGTTTGGGCAAGGAAAAAGTTTCTAAGGCACGGTTAGCCTCAACTTCGGCCAGGAATCCAGCGAACCTCAGCTTCGGGGGATTTCCACAGCAAAATTCCACTTTGGGGATTTCAAGAGTGAAAATCTGCTTCGGGGGATTTCTGGAGCGAAAACCCGCTTCCAGGATTTCTGGCACGAAAATCCGCCGTCAACAGCGAAGATGCACTTCGCGCGAAAAAAGACTAAGGCAAGATAAGCTCATCTTCACTCATAACTCCAGCGAAGTTGCATTTCGGGCACCGACTCCAGTGAACCCCCGTCTCCAGCGAAAGAAGCATTTTCGGGCGAGAATTGGCTAAGGCAAAGGGGTCAAGGGGGACAAGCTCATCTTCGCCCAGGAATCCAGCGAAGCCCAGTTTCGGGCGCTATCTCCGACGAAGCTCCCATAAGCAACGAAGAGACACTTCAGGCTTGAAAAAGTATCTAAGGCACGAGGTCGAGCTTGTCTTCGCTCCTCAGCCAGCCGAAGCTGCATTTCGGACCCTCTCTCCAACGAAGTTGAGCTTCGGTCCTTGCCAGGAGCAAAGTGCAGTTTGGGCAGGAAAAAAAGTCTAAGGCAAAGGTCAAAACTGCTTCGCCCAAACTGTTGGCGAAGCTATTTCGGGTACCAATGTGAGCGAACCTCCGCTTTGGGGATTTCTGGAGCGAAAATGCGCTTCGGGGGATTTCTGGAGCGAAAATCCGTTTCGGGGATTTCTGGAGCGAAAATCCGTTTCAGGGATTTCTGGAGCGAAAATCCTCCTTCGCAGATTTCTGGCGCGAAAATCCTCCCGGATCCTGCAAAGCTCCATTCCGGGCATCAACTCTGGCAAAGCTGCATTTCGGGCCTCAATATAAGCGAAAGTCCTCTTCGGACTCAATTCCGGCGAAGGCCCACTCCAGGCATAGAAAAATGTCTAAGGCAGAATCACGCTCGTTTTTGCCCAGGAATCCAGCGAACCTCCGCTTCGGGTGTCGTCTCCAGCAAAGCTCCCATCACCATCGAAGAGGCATCGAGGGCAAGAAAAAAAACTATGGCAAAAGTCAACCAGGTCAAGGTCTGTTTCGCGGATTTCTGGCGCGAAGCTCTGTTTCGCGTATTTCTGGCGCAAAAACCGCTTCGCGGAGCGGAAATCCTCCTTCGCGGATTTCTAGCGCGAAAATCCCCCCGGCTCCAGCAAAGCTCCATTTTGGGCATCAACTCCGACGAAGCTGCGTTTCAGGCCCAATCCGAGTGAACCCTCCTTGCCAGACCATGTCGAAAGCAAAGGACTGCACTTCGGGCCCAAATACCAACAAAGCTTCTCCAGAGTGGTTTTTAAGCGCCAAGGCTACATCCGGAGGGCACGCTTCCCGAGAAAGAGAAGGTAGGTGAGAATTTAATGCGCCTCCATGGCACACGAGTGCGGGTCTCCTGCCCATCCCATCAAGACGGCACTGTCAGGACCGGGAAAGACTCTGGAGGCGAGTTCCACCAACCGCATTAATGAGACAAGCATTCCTAGCGGTAAAACCTGTTCGAAGCCATACCTCATAACTGCTGACATGAGTGAGCCGCATTCCATGGATACTTTGTCATCTGACAAGGGTCAAATCTCAGCTGCCCCAGCGGTTTTAGGGTTTTGACATTAATGATTACGGGGGTAAATCCCTCTATAAAAGCCAACTCATTGTAATGTAATCGGGGGGAACGTTCTGCTAGAGAGCTGTTGTACTTAAATTCTGCATCAATATTAAGACTCCTGGTTCTGATTCTGGACTCCTTTTCTGTGAATGATGCCTTCTATCATTATTTATTTTTATTAATGTTTCTTTATATGCATGTTGTAATTCTGCAATCTGGATTTAAGTGTGTAATAAAGAGCGAACTCTGGAATTATTGAAGGATACATATCAGAGAATATTTCAGTGTTAGTTTTTGTTATATTCATAGTATTGATTGTTGCTGGTTTAAGTAGAGATAAGTGATCATGCTACCTGTTCTTCCCCTCGGATTCTCCTGGCCTGCGGCTATATTTCCCTATTCCTTTTATTCATTTCCTCTCTTTCAGCAATTTCCCAATCGCTTTCCAGTTCCCTAATCTAAAACCCCAGTGTAGTGTAGTAAAGGAGCCAGCCTTCTCTGGAGATTGGCACGGAAGGCATCCCTTCCTTCAGGCCTTTCAAAGTGTTGGACGGGTCTAGGGCGCATAGACAAACCAAACCCTTTCCTGTGGCAGATCCATGACCAACAAAGACACTCTTTGTTGTCTTGCTCTTTTGCGCCTTCTTTCATGTCTTATCGCCTCATCCATTTGAATTTACAGACATTGTTCTCTCACTCTGTAAGGTTTCAATCTTGATCCATTTACTGTCTTGGGAACCATGATTTTTCCCAATTTTTTTGCCAATTCCCGATTCTTTTTCATACCAATTCCAATCTTATTCTGATTTTCTCAACTATTTGGCTTGACTCCCCTTGTGCAGGAGACACTCTTTGTTGTCTTGCTCTTTTGCGCCTTCTTTCATGTCTTATCGCCTCATCCATTTGAATATACAGACATTGTTCTCACTTTGCAAGGTTTCAATCTTGATCCATTTACTGTCTTGGGAATCACAGTCCCATCCAATTTCTTCAATTTAACTACGCCATTTTCCATCATTTCTACCACTTGGAAGGGTCCAAGCCATAATGTCTTCAACTTTCCTAGCTTGATTTCTTGTTTGCCATTATATCTCAACACTAAGTCACCTGGTTTCAATTCCATCTTCCTCAGGTGCTTATCATGCCATAAATTTCTTCTTTGTTGGGCCACTTCTATCGCCCACTATGCCATAACCCGCTTCTCTTCTAGTTGGATTAGTGTCACAAGCCTCTTCTCTAGGCTCTCTTGGTCTCCTAAACGGTTCTCTACCACTACCCTCAAACTGGGTACCAAGAATTCCACTAGCACTACTGCCTCCTGCCCGTACATCAACTGGAATGGCATGTGATTCGTTGTTGGCTTAAATGTCGTCCTGTACACCCACAGGACTGATGGCAACTTCTCCTCCCAATCTACTCCTATCCCACAGGTCTTATACATTATTGACACCAAGATTTTGTTCGTCGCCTCCGCCTACCCATTTGCTCTAGGATAATACGAACTAGACAACAAATGCAAAATCTTGAACTCAGTTGTTAGCTTCTTGATTACTTCATTCACAAAGTGACCTCCTCTATCACTTGTCAATTGTAGTGGAATCCCGAATCTGGTAATCACTTGTTCATATAGGAACCGGGTTGTACTCTTTGCCGAATTATCTAGTAGTGCCCTTGCCTCTACCCATTTTGTTAGGTATTCGGTTGCCACTACTATATATCAACACTTCCTCCTTTGGCTTGTCCTTAGAGGTCCCACAAAATCCAAGCCCCATCTTTCAAATAATTCTTGTGGTTGAGATGGATGCAATGGCATGAAGTCCCTTCGTAATGGCTTCCCCGCTCTCTGGCATGTATCACATGCTTTCACAAACTCCTTTGCATCGTGATAGAGGGTGGGCCACCATAGCCCTACCAAAAGCACCTTCCTCGCGGTCGCATCTAGTCCCATATGCCCTCCGGCCAGTCCTTCATGAGCTTCTTTCAACGTTACCTTAACTTCCTCCTCCATTACACATCTCCTTAGTATTCCATCAGGTCCCATCTTATACAATAATCCTGCTATCAACTGAAAAGGTGCTGACTTTATAATCACCTTTCTCTTTTTTGTTGTCGATATCTCCTTTGGCAACTCCCTTATGGATAGATATTCTCCAATCATCTTATACCATGATGGTATAGCGCTTATTGTAAACAACTGAGCATCAAGGAACTCGTTTGACACTCCTCCTGCAGGTTCTCCTGAGCGAATCCTTGACAATTGATCCGCTATTACATGTTTCTTTCCAAGTCTGACCACTACCCGAAATACAAACTCCTGTAACGTGACAAGCCACCTGCTAACTCATCCGTGAATGGTTGGTTTATTGATCAGATACAACAATGCCTAATGATCGACGTAAAAGGCGAAAGGATTGGCTAGCAAATAGTGCCTGAATTTTTGGACAGCATACACCATCCCTAGCGCTTCCCTTTCGGTTGTGCTGTAATTCTTCTCTGCTCTGGACAGCAACCGACTTGCAAAGTAGATAGGTTGGTCTAGCCTAAATTGCCCCTCCTGGGCCAATGCACATCCAATTGCGAAATTGGATGCATCCACGTGGACATGAAATTCCTTATCCCAATCTGGAAATACCAGAATGGGTGTACATACCAGCTTTGCCTTCAACTCCTCGAAGGCTCCTTGATGCTCCTCTGTCCACCTGAAAGGAACATTCTTTCTTGTCAATGAGTCTAATGGGTAGGACACATGGGCAAAATTCCTGATAAACCTTCTGTAGTATCCTATGGATCCCAAAAAGGTCTTCAATGAACTCACGTCATGTGGTTCTTCCATATTCACTATGACGCGAATCTTATCAGGATCTGTTTTCAGCCCTTCCTTGCAAACTATGTGTCCCAATAATTTGTCGTATGGCACCATCAACTTACATTTTCTTGGATTCAATGCTAAGCGAGCGTTCATGCACAATTTCATGCATTCTTCAAGTGCTTGCAAGTGCTCTTCCTTTTTCCCATACAAGGACCAATCATCTAGGAAAGCTTTGAACTTCCCTGTTGACATCTGCTCAAATATATACAGAATAATCCTCTGAAATGTGGCAAGGGCGTTACACAGCCCAAATGGCATTCTATTGTATGCATAAATGCCATTCTCTACAACAAATGTTGTCTTCAATTTATCCTCCTCCGTGATACTTATCTGATTGTAGCCGGAAAACCCATCCAAAAATGAGTAGATTTCATGTCCAACTACTTCCTCCAAGATAGAATCGGTAAAGGGGATTGGGAAGGGATCCTTTATTGTAACAGCATTTAGACTTCTAAAGTCTACACATATGTGGATTCTATTCACTTCCTTCTTCAAAGTAATTACAATCGGTGATACCCACTCGCTCACTGTAACTTTGAAGATTATGCCAGCATCTAGCATCTTCTCAATCTCTGCATTCACCAAAGCTGCATACTTAGGATTCATTCTATATGGCCTTCTCCTCATTGGTAAGGCTCCTAGAATCAACTGAATCTGATGTACACACAACTCTAGAGGTATCCCTTTCAAATCCTTATATGTCCATGCGAAGACTTCCTTATACTGCAAGAATATTTTGAAAGTTGTTGCTTTCAACATTGGATCCCATTCATCTCCACAATGGATTATCTTTGGATCTTCTTTGCTTCCCAAGTTTACCTCAACCATCTTTGGTCCTTCATACTTGATATTCTCTGGTTCGTTCATTGCTTTCACCACATCTATTGGGTGTGTTGGTTTCTCATCAATTACAACATCACCAACTATATATTCTACAAAGTTCTTGGGGAACGTCCATTTTTCTTCCTCTTCTTCCTTTGGTGCAGTATTAATGCTACTTTCAGCAATTTCAACCTAGATTTCCTTAGTCTCCTCTACCTGTATGTAGAGGCAGGTGGGCAGAAATATTTTATATTCCTCCATTTGCCAATGGAGAAGCCCACTATCTGATTGATTCTCATCTTTACTCCATTCCTCTAGGTGTAGCACTTTGTCCTCATTCGGCTCATATGTACTATCTTCTTCCGAAGAACTGCCCGACTCATCAATCGTTGCAAGATCTTCGCTCATAGTCTAATTTTTCAGATTTATCATGTATTTGTGTTGTCCTTTCTTGAATGTAATTCTATCCTTTTCCCAATTGTGATTAACTTTGGCCATTCTTAGCCATCCTCTTCCCAACAATGCATCATATGCTGGTTTTTGCATCGTTATCACAACAAAATCCATGATGAACTCTTGATCCGCAATCTTTACTTTTTGAGTCGTTAAGACTCCCTTCATTTCAATGTCATATTGGTCTGCACCATATAACTTAAAATTCGGCAACCATAAAAATGGAGCCCCAATCTCCTTCCATGTTTTCTCTGGGAGCACATTCACACTTGATCCTCCATCTACAATAACTTGCGTCAACTTATGATCTAATATTTCAATGTGAATCAATGTTGGCTTTTTCCCAACATCAATCATTAATACGGTTGGATCAATGAATTGATTCTTCCTCTTCACCTCTTCTTTTGACAGGCTTTGTAGTTCCATTACTGCAATTCCTCTCCTATAACTGCATGTAGCATCGATACCACACTAAATAAACTTACCCCCTTTACTTCTATTATCGTGTTCAAAACTTGCACTACCAGTTCTTGAGTTGACGCCTTTTCTTCCAAGCCTAATGACTTCAACCTCTTATGTTCTACTAGTCGCTCTTGCTTAGCTTTCTCAATTTCCTCTTCTATTGCTTTTTGCGCTTCTTGCCATCTTCCTTTTTCTACAGCAAGTTCAGGGTACTGATCTTCTTTTCTTGTTCCCTAGTAACAAAAAGTACATTATACTTTGTCTGCTTCTTCTCCATAGGAGGCTCCTCAATGTCAAGAAAATTGACATTCTACGAGTTGCTTGTACTCGCTTTCTTCGAGCAATTTGCCTCCTTGTGATTGCTCGGACCACACCATCTACACATATATGGTACATTGGTTTCCCCTTGCTCCTCCTTGAGAGGGGTAAATTTTCACAAAATGCCCCCATTCTTGACAATTGCGGCACTAGATGATCGGTCTTCCATCCAAATCATACTGCAATCGACTTTGACCACCTTGTCGATTGCCTTGATGGTATTGTCTACCTCCTTGACAGTTATTCCTAAAACCACCGCTGGTCACGCCTTGCCCATTCCTAGAGGTGTCTGGTTTTTCTTCTTCTTCACCTTGTGCCATCATCAATTGCTGCCTTGTGCCTCTTAAGTGTAGACAAGCAAATTGATATGTCCTTATTTGTTGAATCAGTTTTGGTATTATGTGTTATTTTGTAAATGTACGCAAAGTGTTTGACGAAATGCGTGTGCATATATTTAATTATGTTGTAAAGTGCAATTTAATATTGTACGTAAGAATAAAGTCATATTAAGTCATGTAAGTCAATTATGTCGGCCAAATTAGAGTTATAAGGTATTTTGTCCCGTAGTGGGAAATGTCATGTAATGCAAAAGCAAATGCATATGAAATGTAATTTGAGGGAAGTTATAAGGTAGTTGGAGGATAACTACTTTGTGGGTGTATAAATAAACCCCCCCTCATTCATTCAAGTTGTTCACCCATAGAAGATGTGCAGGCAGTAAGGAGAGCAATGCATGGTGATTGATGCAGTCCATTGTTGTATGCAGCCATGAAGGATGTTCAGCCTAGGGTTTGCAGGCTGAGATTGTAATGCTGAAACTGTAATGTTGTATCATAAATGCCATTGTTAATATAAAATGTTAGTGTTAATATAAAACTGCTGTAATTACTGTTATCTGCTATTTCTGTCATTGCTGCTGTTATTAGTGCTGTTGCAGGTTTTCTATGCATTATTATTGCTATACTACAATGATTGCAGATCTGTAGAACTATTAAGTGGAAATGGAACTGTTTGTGAGCATGTGAAATTTCATTTCTACATTAAGTTGAATGGACACTCGTTGATCGCATGTCCCAGTACCTTGCATATATTACAATATGCGTTCTTTGGACAGTTTACATTTGTGTGCCCTTCAGTCTTACAATTTGAGCACCATATATCCTCCTCCTTTCTACCTTCACCTTTTACTTAATCATTCTGTCAAATTCCTTTTTCATTGACTGAATTGCATTGTGCAATTCCTCCTTGTCATTATCAAAGTCATCACTTCTAATATGACCTCCAATTCCAGCCGCTATTTGCTTTGCCTTACTTTCAAAATTCCTCAACCTTTCATATGCTTCCTCATACGTCAAGCAAGGTATGATCTACATCTTCTTCTTGTATCAAGGCAACAAACCATCTATGAACCATCTCTTGACCATTTTGTCGGCTGGTTGTGACTCCATCTTGTCCGCGAGTTGCTTCAATCTTCAATTATAAGACTTGATGTCTTCATGCCTCTTTTGATTGGTAGAATAAATTTATTTTATTTCTATATCATCCCTCAAAGGTCATAATTTCTTTTTAAATTCATCTACTAAAGTATCCCATGTGGTGAAGGGTTGTGTGCTTTCTCTTTTCAAATACCAATCTATTGTGATTCCTCGCAATGTGGCAAGAAACAATTGTAACCATTCTTTGGGTTGTCTAACCCCATTTGCTTTCCATATCATTGTGCAAGTGCCTATGTGCCTTGCAGGATCTTCTTTCCCTTCTCCTGTGAAGGGTGGACATTTTTGCTTGCCCACTCTGTTTGCAACATTAGCCATTGGTAAGTGGTTATCTTCTCCCACTTCTTCATCACTTGACGATGGCTCGTATGGTATTTCAGCCCAATGTCCTTCCGTCCTAGGTGGCTATACCGGTTGTTCTATTTCGGTCCTAGGCACCTCGTCAACTTGTGGTGTCTCTTGACCTTCCATATTTCCTTCAAATAGCCTCCTTCCAAATTCCAATGCACCTTCACTGCGCAACCTTCTTCGCAAAACGAGCGATGGATCTCGATTACTTGCCCAAACACCCATGTGCAGTTGCTCTAGTGCCTAACTCCCATCCTCTACACTCCTTAGCAAACTTCTCCCTACTTGCTCGTTAGAATATATTACACTATTTGGTTATATAATAGGAGATTACTTCTGGAGGAAGTTAGCTAGTTATTGTTGGCAATTTTGCCACATTAAATTTTTTGATAAACTTTGGCCTAAGTATGGAGCTTTAAAGCGGAAAAGAGCACGCTGAGGTGTTCGGGTTTTCGCGGGCCATAAACGGGGGCGACAAAATGGATGAAATAAGCTTTGGATATTTTATCATTGCAGATCTTTTCGCTAGCTTTCCGACGATATATTATAATAGGCGATCAGGTCAGCGGATCAAAAGTTATGGCCCCGAGAAGCAGGACCAGGCTCAATTTCGGGCCAGAAAATTGACTAAGTGTTGGGCCCCACCCGACTGCGCTTATCCTCCCGACTGCGCTCATCCGCCCGATTGCGCTCATACAAAGGCCCAAAATTTTCTAAGTGTTAGTGTTGCCGCAACCCGACTTCGCAGCAAAGTCGGGTTGCGCTCTCAGTTTTGTGCGCACCTGGGCATCAGTGGAGCCCTAAATTTTCTAAGTGTTGGGTGCGCAACCCGACTTCGCAGCGAAGTCGGGTTGCGCCCTCAAGTTCATGCGCAGTTGGGCAACTTATTTGAAAAACGGCTAAGTGTTGGGTGCGCAACCCGACTTCGCAGCGAAGTCGGGGTTCGCTCACTTACCTGCGCGCACTTGGGCAAAGAATGTCGAAGCCTGCCCAGAAATTTTCTAAGGCACGGAGGCCTCCCCAACTACGCCACTTCCCCTTTGCGCTGCCTGGTTGCGCTTCGATTTTGGGCGAAGTCGGGCAAGAAAGAAAATATGAGCTCCTAAGGCAGATTTTTCCCCTTATCAGATTCCGACAAGTGTCCAGCCTCGAGATTCGAGTCAGAGATGTGACAGGAGGTAGATGAGCGTGAACTGACAGATTGTACCGCATCTGCCCCCATTCAAACTGACTCAACTTTCCACCTACCGGATTTCCACGGAGCTGCCACGTTTTCAAGAGGACCTTGTTGCAAGTACATTCTTTACCCGCAAAGGTCAACATCAGCCGCTTTTGTCAGCTTTTGCATCTTTTGTCAGGTCTGGGATTCTGTGCCCAAAATGTAATCGGGGGGAAATTGTGCTATAAATAGCAGCCTCATTTCATTGTACAAGGGGTGGAGGGGGAACATATTGCTAGAGGACTCTGTTGTGACGGATCACCTTCTAATTAATTCAAAGCATCCTTGGCTCTGCTTCTTGTCTCTGTCTTTTTATGCTGCCTTCTGCTAGTATTTCTGCTTCATGTACATTTATATTTCTGTCTGTTTGAATTCTGAATCGTGGATTTGAGAATTGGTGATTATTTGGATCTGGAATACAAAACAGAAGGATACATAGGATAGAATCGCAGTTGCAATTTCTGTTACATGCTTTGTTTTAATTGTTGTTGGTTTGGATGCAAATTTGCAATCGTGCTGCTTGTTCTCCCCCCACCCGAAACGCATGACATTTACATCTCTTTCCTGTTCCCTTATCTTTTTCAATCTCTTTCTAGTTCCCTTTACCCTCTTTTTTAATCTCTTTCCCGCACTCTTATCTAAAAACCCCCAAGTAGGTTAGGAAAGGAGTCGACCTTCTCCGGAGATCGGCACGGGGGCATCCCTTCCTCCCGGCCTTTCAATGTTGGTCTGCAGGTCTAGGGCGCATTGACACACCAAGTCCTTCCCAGGTGGCGGATCCGTGGCCAACAGTTTCAGGGGGAACATATTGCTAGAGGACTCTGTTGTGACGAATCACCTTCTAATTAATTCAAAGCATCCTTGGCTCTGCTTCTTGTCTCTGTTTTTTTATGCTGCCTTCTGCTAGTATTTCTGCTTCATGTCCATTTATATTTCTATCTGTTTGAATTCTGAATCCTAGATTTGAGCATTGGTGATTATTTGGATCCGGAATACAAAACAGAAGGATACATAGGATAGAATCGCAGTTGCAATTTCTGTTACATGCTTTTTTTTAATTGTTGTTGGTTCGGATGCAAATTCGCGATCGTGCTGCTTGTTCTCCCCCCACCCGAAACGCATGACATTTACATCTCTTTCCCGTTCCCTTATCTTTTTCAATCTCTTTCCAGTTCCCTTTACCCTCTTTTTTAATCTCTTTCCTGCACTCTTATCTAAAAACCCCCAAGTAGGTTAGGAAAGGAGTCGGCCTTCTCTAGAGATCGGCACGGGGGCATCCCTTCCTCCCGGCCTTTCAATGTTGGTCTGCGGGTCTAGGGCGCATTGACACACCAAGTCCTTCCCAGGTGGCAGATCCGTGGCCAACAGTTTCAGGGGGAACATATTGCTAGAGGACTCTGCTGTGACGGATCACCTTCTAATTAATTCAAAGCATCCTTGGCTCTGCTTCTTGTCTCTGTCTTTTTATGCTGCCTTCTGCTAGTATTTATGCTTCATGTCCATTTATATTTTTGTCTGTTTGAATTATGAATCTTGGATTTGAGCATTGGTGATTATTTGGATCTGGAATACAAAACAGAAGGATACATAGGATAGAATCGCAGTTGCAATTTCTGTTACATGCTTTGTTTTAATTGTTGTTGGTTCGGATGCAAATTTGCGATCGTGCTGCTTGTCCTCCCCCCAATCGAAACGCATGACATTTACATCTCTTTCCTGTTCCCTTATCTTTTTCAATCTCTTTCCAGTCCCCTTTACCCCCTTTTTTAATCTCTTTCCTGCACTCTTATCTAAAAACCCCCAAGTAGGTTAGGAAAGGAGCCGGCCTTCTCCGGAGACCGGCACGGGGGGCATCCCTTCCTCCCGGACTTTCAATGTTGGTCTGTGGGTCTAGGGCGCATTGACACACCAAGTCCTTCCCAGGTGGCGGATCCGTGGCCAACAGTTTCTTCAAGCAATGTAATAAATGCACGAGTGTCAATGTGCAAGGTGTCTCCTTGCACAACTAGGTAGAGCGTTGGGAAAGGAATCTATATTCCTATATAAAGAGCTTCACAGCTCCATCCAAATGTATCACTCTCTATTCTCAATAATAAGATGTTGCTTTTCTCTCTTTCTCTCTTTCTCTTAATATGATGAGATGATGCTAAAACCATCAGTGGTATCAGAGCCACAATGAATCTAGAGAGGAATAGGGAAAGCCACCATTGCTACTAATTGCATTTTGCAAACCGGATCTGCCTTGAGCGCCGCCCCTTGCAAACACTCCCAGAAGTAGAAGGATCAGAGAAGCTACAAGATAGAAGACTTTGGAGAGCCTTGTTACAAAGCTCATAGAAGCATCATCAAAAGAGTTCCTAAGAGAACTCATTGGAGAAATCCACTACCAAGGAGAAGCTCCTGATAGTGAAGGACTTGGGAAAATTATCGCCATCCGACAACAAGCTCAAGAGAAGAAGAATTTGGCAAGGAGTGCCAAATCCCAGAAGAAGAATCCAGTGAAGACCTCAAGACATTCAAAATCTTGAGAAGGATAAGATCCTGTTTGAAGTCATAATTCGCCAAGAAGAATGGAGGAAGATTCCAACAGAAGAAGCCTACCAAATCCAGGAGATTTGGAGATTGCCTCTCACAGAAAGAAGGCACAGTTCAGAGAAAAGAGTTATCTGAATCTACAACAGAAAACAGATCACTGGAAGGATCAAGCCACCAAACTCCAGGTTCAAGACAGAAAGTTCAAGACCACAGTTTGGTGAAGCAGAAAGCTGTTTTGGACAGTCAACAAGAAGCTGTGAATTCATCCATTACAAGGCAGCAGCTTGGTGAATCAAAACACCAAGATCTACATCTAGGGTGCAATTAGTTTAAATTCAAATTAGGGTTCATTATCAAATTCCATTAAGCACCATATTTGGATTAAAGTTGCAAGGAGAAGGGCTCATATTATAGTCTTCAAGAATGTGCAAAAAGGAGAATTCATTTTATAAAATATTTGCACATTAAATAGGAGTTGGATATTTTTTGAAAGAAAGAAAATTATCACCTACCTATTATTTAATCTAGAAAACAAGAAGACTATATCCTACAATATTGATTGTAGTGAAAAATTGCAGAATATTCATTAAAGATTACTCTTAAAAGTTGCAGAGATTATTAAGTGCATTTAAAATTATTTTGAGAGTTCATTTACAGGAGCAATAAGGTGAGATTATTGTTACCTTTAAAGTGCATTAAGTTGGAGATATTAATCCATTTGCACTATACTAGTTAATATTTAACTAGTTACTCTCAAAAGGATTAGTTTGTGTTTGTTGATTGTTAAAGATCAAGGGCACAAAACCAGCAGATTATCAAAGTGTCTAGAGACACTATTTGGTGCATAAAACCTGCAGCATTTCATGGCCCAAAGAAGCCACCAAAATCAGATCAGATTCCTCCAAGGAGTGGAGAATAAAGCCACCATCAAAATCAGCAAAAGAAGCTACAAATCAAGACTTGGTGAGTCTCAGATTCGAGGTGCACTAAAGTTTTTTACACAGGTGAAAATTAGTGCAGAAATTACTTCTACAAGAGCTTCTATCTACAGATTAATCAAGCAAAAGGAGAGAGTTGTCCAGCAAAGAAGACAACGTCAAATCAGCCCTTGCCTACAAGAAATCCGCCATTAAAACCAGCAGAAAGAGATTGCAAAAGGAGGTGCAAAAAAGGTATTGTATTTACAAAGTTTATTTACATTGTCTTGCACCATGATATTCTGTCCTACGTAGGAGAAAGGACAAGGCTTAAGTGTCACAAAGACACATTCTTCACAAGGAAGAAGCATCTCAAAGCGGTCGTAGAAAAGCATCATCCATGCAAGGCTAAAAGAGCCATCAAAAGGCTCACATCACCCATGGTTTGGACAGCCACAACAGGTAACCTGCAAACACACAAAGCAAAGCACAAGGAAGGAGCTATATCATTCACAAAGGAAGAAACCAGGCAGTTTGAAAGTAGGAGAAAATCAAAGCAAGCAATACCAGAGCTAGATGTACGTCCACAAGGAGCATTCCACATCATCATTGGAGCATCACAAAGTCTCCACCGAAGCGCTGCTCATTGCTCTAGCTCAAAGCCACTCGAGCTCCACCATAGCATTGCTCAGTTGGAACCAACTCAGCGCCATCAAAACACAGCAAAGGAAAAGGTGGAAACATACATTGGAGAAGCTTGCAAGAATACGTTAATAAGGCTGGGACATGCAAAGGAAAGAAGGTGCCACTTGTCACCTTAGAAGAAACCCTAACGCCTTTGAAATAACGTTCAAAATTCCACACGCGTGAAAGGAATAATCCGAAGAAGCGTTACGCAGGTCAGCATTGGGAATATTAGAGAAGGGGTGACACTTGTAACCAAGGTATACAAGCGTTTACATAAAGACTATAACGTATCCATTCTACAGCGAATTCCAAGTGTCTAATAGCATCTTCAAGCATTGAAAGAAACCGCCGTGACACTTGTCCTTCTCAAGAAGATCATCCTCCTATTTAAGGCACCTAAAACCAAGGAGGAAATAACATTCAGAGCAGCAACGAGTTGCAGTAAGAAGAGCATTAAAAGCTCTCGGTCAAGGTATTCAAAGCAGGTCAAAGAGGCCAGACTTGAGGCACCACCATTCAAGCATTGAAGTCAAGGCAGAATCGAAGTCTACCATTGCTCACAATGCCCAAGAGAAACGTTGAATGTTGTTGTCATACACATCCAAATCCGTCACCGAATATGTAGAGGTTTGAAGCATTATAAAGGTAAGAGTTTACCTTACTCTAATTTGCTTTCATTAAAGGGAGTTATAAGGATATAATATAAGGTTGAAACATTAAGGGAAATCAACCATATTTGAAAGCAAAATTAAAAGGAAAATATATATTAAAATAGCCTAATATTTGCAATCTAAAACATAGGAGAAATAAGGATTTCTACCTGGATAAATTAAACATCTATTATTGCAAATATTATTGTTTTCTAATATTCCATATTAGGGAGTTATAAGGAATACTACACCAAAGTAGGTTATTGGAATTTAGAAACATTAAATATCAAATTATCAAAGGCTATAAAATGAGGTTCATTAAGGAATATCAAGAGTTGGAAATAAATTGGTATACTTGTCTCAAAACCATATTAAAGGGACAAAAGAAATCCAACCAATAGAACCTCATCAAATTAGAAAGTGCTCAAGTTCAATAGGAGTAATAAGGTATAATAGAAGTTGATTTTTTGCTACTTACAAAACATTACAAAATCAACTCAAAATTGAACTATTCTTCTCAAAAGCACTTTATTAATCATATAGCATATTCAACATCACTAGGGAGACATAAGGGATTCAACAAAGTCCTAGTTCTTAGACCCTTTATCAAAAGATATCATGGATTATTGGTATATAGACTTAGGAGCAAGTAAGCACATGACTGGAAATATTCATTGGTTCAATTCCCTAAAAAAGGTAAACGAGAAACCAGTTGTTGTAGCAGATAGCAAAACATATGAGGTGAAGGGAATAGGGAACATCTCAATGAACCTAAAAGAAGGAAAAGGGATAATCAAAAATGTATTGTATGTTCCCGGATTAACTACTAATCTTCTTTCCGTCTCTCAACTTATGGATCAAAACATAACTATTGAGTTTAAAGTCCTCACTAAAAGGAAGCAATGTCACATTTCTAAACAAGGAAAAAGGATAGCATCAGGGTCTTATAGAAATGGTCTATTTGTTCTAGATACTGCTACACACTCAGTTTTTTTGGTCAAAACATCAGATCTATGGCATAAGCGACTAGGACATACTAGTGATTCCTCAATGAAAGAATTATTCAAGTATCAAATGGTTGAAGGAATACCTAATTTTTCTCCAGAAGCTACTGTATGTCCAGAATGCTTAGCAGGAAAACAACACAGAGTTCCCTTCGAACTCCATCAACACAGGGCTCAACAACCCTTGGAAATAATATATACAGATTTGTGTGGACCAATGAAAAGTGATAGTATTGGAGGACATAAGTACTTTCAATTATTCGTTGATGATCACACCAGAAAAATATGGGTGTATTTCATGAAATACAAATATGAAGCATTTGGTCATTTCAAACAGTTCAAACTTCAAGTGGAGAAGGAATCAGGAAAGACTATAAAAGCACTTCATTTAGACAGAGGAGGAGAATTTGTTTCAAAAGAGTTTGATTCATTCTTAGAAGAAAATGGAATTAAAAGACAACTTACTATAGCATATTCACCTCAACAAAATGGAATTGCAGAGAGAAGAGATAGATCAATAATGGAAATGGTAAGATGTATGTTGAAGGAGGCTCAGCTTGATCATCAATATTGGGCAGAAGCAGTGCAAACAGCAGTCTACATACAAAATAGATTACCAACAAGAATTCTCAAACATATTACACCAGAAGAAGCATGGTCAGGACAAAAGCCAAATATAGGTAACCTGATGATTTTTGGGTGTAAGGCTTACATGCATATTCCAAAACAAAAGAGAACTAAATTAGATGACAAAACCATGGCAGGAATATTTTTCGGTTATGACAATGAATCTACAGGGTATAGAATACTAGATCCATACACAAAGAAATTTTACATTAGTAGAGATGTAATCTTTGATGAAAATGTCAAGATCGATACAGAAAAGACCAGTAATGATACAGAAATTCTTCTAAATATTTCCAAAGAAGACACAGTAAGTGAGGAGTCAAAATCAGAATCTCAAGAACAAGATACAGATGCATCTACAGTCCCTTCTAGGAGAGAACCAATATGGCTTAGAGATACTCTCAAAGAATCAAATCTAGAAAGAATTCCAGATCTTACCACTACTAGACCTCAAACTCGAAGTTTGACCAGAATAAATAGAGGAATGCTAAGTAATACAGTGGAACCAACATCGACACTTCAAGCACTGAATGACTCACACTGGAAAGCAGCTATGGAATCAGAATATACTTCACTTCAAAAGAATAAGACATGGGATCTAGTAGAACTACCTCCAAGGAAGAAAATAGTAGGTTGCAAATGGGTTTACAAGATCAAATACAAAGCAGATGGAACACTTGACAAATACAAAGCACGACTAGTAGCCAAAGGATACACTCAAACAGAGGGAATCGATTATGAAGAAACATTTGCACCAACAGCCAAAATGACTACCATCAGAACAGTTTGTGCACTAGTAGCTCATCAAGGTTGGAAACTTCATCAAATGGATGTAAAAAGTGCCTTCCTTAATGGTATGCAAATTGAACAAATCTCTATATGGTTTAAAACAAGCTCCTAGAGCATGGAATATAAAGATCAACAATCACTTATTATAGCATAACTTCAAAAGAAGCACGTCAAACCCTAGTTTATATACCAAGAAAATTGTAAATGACATACTCATTCTCATGGTATATCTAGATGATATAGTAATCACTGGAAGTTCTGAAAAATTAATAAGTGATATCAAAGGGGATCAGGAGAAGGCATTTGAAATGACAAATCTAGGTCTAATGAACTATTGTTTTGGTCTAGAGATTCATCAAGGAAAGGACAAGATAACTATCACTCAATCAACGTATGCAAAAGCCTTGCTCGAAAAGTATAGAATGAAAGAATGTAAGTGTAAAGATACACCAATGAAACAAGGGGTCCAATTGTCCAAAAATGATTGGTTTCAGCAACTATGTATCGTCAGTCAATTGGAAGTCTTCTATACCTAACGAATAGTCGACCAGACATAGCATTTGCAGTAAAATATATTTCACGATTCATGCAAGAACCAAGAGAAAGTCATTGGAAAGCTACAAAAAGAATATTGCAATATGTCAAGAAAACTACTGATTATGGACTAACTTATATAAAGAATGTCAAGAAAACTACTGATTATGGACTAACTTATATAAAGAATGACAAAGATTTTTGCCTACAGGGATACTCAGATTCAGATTATGCAGGATCCATTGATGACAAAATCTACATCAGGATATGTCTTCTATATGGGGTTAGGACCCATATCTTGGCACACTAAGAAACAACATACAGTGGCAAAATCATCAACAAAAGCAGAATATCGAGCAGCAAGAGATACAACCTGTGAAGCCTTATGGTTACTTGTTGTCACATTTTGCACGGGGTGCAATGTCTTCAGTGTTGTAACAGTGCTGCTCTTCTTTTCCCTCTTCCTCCATTTTCCTTCCTTCTTCTCTCCCTTTCCTTTTCTTTCCCGCATTCTCTTTCTTTCCCCCCTTTCTTGGAGTCCCCCAGTTAATTTTTCAACTTCCAGCAAGTCACCTGAAAAATGGCTAAGTCTGGGTGCGAAGTTCGCACTTCGCCCAGTTTTGGTGCGAAGTTCGCACTTCGCCCGATCTGGGTGCGAAGTACGCACTTCGCCCCTCTTCTGGGCGCACCTTGTAACCGGCAGACTGGCAGGCTGACAAAAGAAAAATCAAGTCTTTGGAGCAAGTCCGTACGGCGGCAGACATCAGATTTCGCCTGTGCGCATTCCGACTTCACACCGAAGTCGGAGTGCGCCCTTGACAGGTGCTTGCGATAGGGAACAAACCCGGAATTTGACCAAGGCATGAAGGCCTTCCCGGCCGCACTGCGTTCCGCCCGCGCATCCCGAGGTGCTCCAATCCCAAGCGAAGATGGACAGACTGCCCTCCAAGGCAGACACGTGTCACACGACATCATCCATCATCTGACAAGTGTCCAGCTTCGGGATTAGAGCCGAAACGTGCCGAGCAAAAGGACGAGCATGGGCTGCACTGCCCGTGCCAGTAGCCTCATTCAAAGCTGATTCGAGGTTCTACCTGCTCCAGCTACCCGCATCACTGCCAGATTGAAGTTTTGCCCAGCGCACCGCCATGTAGCTGTCCGGCTTCCGGGAAGACCATCTTGCGGGTACGGTCCGGTCCGACAAAAGGTCGGCATTTGCAGCTCTTTCGCCGCTTTTGTCAGCTTATGTTTGACTGGGACCTTGTGCCCATTAATGTAACGGGAGGGACTCGGGCTATAAAAGCCCACCATGAATTCATTGTAAAGGGTGGAAGGGGAATGTCTGTTAGGGAACTACTGTGCCCATTGTAACCGTGCTTCTGCTTATGAATATAATCTGTATGCACGGTTCTGTTCTGCTGCTTCATTTTTTATGCTGCCTTTCTATTCATGCCTTAGGCTAACCTGTCACGGCTTGCTGATTCATTTCAGCATTTGGTGAGCAGGTGCCTCTAGCATTGCTTGTTTAAAGCACCCCCTGTACTTCATTAGTTAAAAGGATACATAGAATGGATGTAGTAGTGGTTCCATCAGTTATGTGTTTTGTTGCTGGCCCGTATCTGGTGACTGATGCGATCCCGTACTGTTAGTTCCTTGTAGGGAATGTCTGTTAGGGAGCCATTGGAGCTGTGCGGTTAAATTCTCTACATAAACACATATACCTGGTTCTGATATCTCTAGTTTGCTTTCTACTCTTGTCAGTGTACGTATCTGGTGATTGATGCATTGCCATCTTTGTTAGTTCCTTGTAGGGAATGTTTGCTAGGGGATCATTGAAGCTGTGCATACACTGCCTGAGTATCGGAAGTACACATAGTTTTTGCAGTTCCTGGTCATGCTTTGTGTTTATAATGCAGTAAGTAGCGGTAATTAGTGTGTTCCCGTACTGTTAGTTCCCCCCACCAACCTCTGGACATATTTGTATTCTCTTTCTGTACATTTGTCTCTTTCTGTACATTTATCTCTTTCCTGTAATCTTAGCTTAAACAAAACCCCCCGAAAGGAGCCGGCCTTCTCCGGAGATTGGCTCGGGAGGCATCTCTTCCTTCCGGCCTTTCATGCTGGTGGGCGAATCTGGGCGCATTAACCCAAAATCCTTTCCTCATGGCAGATTCGTAACCAACAGTTTCTCTGGCACGCCCGGTGGGACCCTGGTCCCACGTTTGAAGAAGATTTTCTGATCAGTCTCCACCTGGCGCTGACAGTGTTTTCTGAGCACCTGGTGAGACAAGGAAGTTTCTCACCCCCGACAGAATTGAAGTACTGGTGTTCGCTTCATTGCTGTTCCAAATCTGAACACCTGGCGACTCTGCACGAACAAATCCTCTGAGTCTAGAAGACCGGTCCCAGCACCTTCATGCACACGAGAAGGTGGCAAGCAAGGGATCCAAGAAGCCCGCCTGAGTTCTACGAACCGGACATCAACGCTCGAGGCGAGATTCCCGAGTTGGCTGATCCGCGAGCTCGTTTCGACGAAGCCGAGGCTGAGATCCAAGAAGAGGCCGAAGCTGAAGTCGGAGGAGCCGAGTACGAAATAGAAGAGGCCGAGGAAGGAGAAGATCCTGCATCCTCGGAAAGTACCGACACCGAGTACACAACCGACGGCGGAGAAGAAGAAGAAGAAGAAATGGCTGCCCAACAGCCAAATGACGATGACCTCTTCCCGGCGGTGGACTCTACGGGGCCCTTGGCCCTGGTCGGACAACAAGGCGTGCCCCCTGCTGCTTTAAAGTCTATTCCCACATACGACGGCTACGGTAAGACGGCGTACGAGCACATCCAGGACATCCTTGCCCTGGCTGCACTGCATACTATCACCGATGAAAGTGTGAAGACCCGTCTGCTGGCCCTTTCCCTGAGGGGAAAGCTTCTCTCTTGGTGGAGATCGGCTGCCGGAGGGATCCATCACGGGGTGGCCCCAGCTTGCCGGGAGGCTCGTAAAAGGATGCAACGAGTCCGCTGACCCGACTTCTCTCTTGCATCAGTTCCAAGCTATCCAGAGACATCCTCAAGAGGAGGTGTCTGATTTTAACATTAGGTTTGCGAGATCCTGGAAACGGGTACCTCGCGAACTTCGGCCTTCAGCCGGCATGGCTGCTCACTACTATCTGAGATCCTTCAACTCAGACATATGCCTCTTCTCTGAAGATCGCCAGAATTGATGAGTTCCCTGCGCTGTACGAGGCTGCCCAGCAAGCTGAAGCTGACATTATCTCCATCGGCAGACTTCCGTCCGAGTGCAGGAGCCCATCCATCCCAACTTCCCCAGATCACGGTATCCTTCTGCTTCTGGTGGTGCGCCGTCCACGTCAGGACAGCAACCCCAGCAGCAGTGGAATCCGGCGCCGGTCGTAACTCCTTACGGCCCGCCTCAGTTGCATTACCCTCACCCGCCGCCTCCTGCTCCGCATTTTCCAGCACTTCCCGCTCCTCCACAGTACGCATCTTATTCTAACCCCCCTCCATTGGCCGCATTGCCTCCACCGGCACAAATGCCGCCACCTGACAGCAGCATCCAGAACACGATTCTACAAGAAGTGCGGGCTTTGGCCTCCGGATACCATGCCATGTCCAATGACATGACCGCTATGAAGAAGAAGCAGGCCCAGATGGACCTCGCTCCTAGGAGGCCATATGCGCCCCCGGCGCTAACGAAAGACAAAGCGCCAGAAAACCAGCCGCGAGAGGCGTCCGCCTCCGAGAAATCCTTGCTATAGAAGACCCGCTTGGTCCTCCCGACCAGGTTAACTGGTGCACTACGTGCAATGACCCGCATTCGGAGGAAGACTGCACTTTGCACCAGCACTACATCCAGACCTTGGCCGGCAGCGCTATAGAAGACGATGAGCTGTACATGATCTTGGACGGCGAGGCCAACTTTGCCCTCCCCGAAGAAAATCTAGCGCCACCTGCCAAGGAAGAAAAGAAAGCCGCAGATGCGGTCAAGCCCTTGCAAGTCTACGCGAGAAGAGAAAAACCGCAGCCAGGAGGACTGCCACCGTACAAGCGGCTGTGGCCTTTCACAACCCAGGAGAAGGCATCCAAAGATAAAGCTCCAGTCAAGCCTTCTCCGGCAAAGGCTGCCCCTGTTCCAGCCAAACCTCCAGCAAAGGCCCCAACTCCGGCTAAGGCTCCGGTACTTCAGCCTCCAGCTGAAACCAAAGAACAAGCCCAGGAGAAGCTGAAGTACCCGTCTCTGACCAAGAGACAGCGAGTTGAGGCCACCCAGCAGTACCGGACGAAGTATGAGCCGGCTAAACCAGCAGAAGGAGCTAGTACCTCGGGCTACAGCATTGTAGACGAGTTGAAAAGAACACCTGCTAGAATCAGCATGTACGATGCTCTTCTGCTCCCCGGGCCAGGTAGATCTGCTTCAAAAATCATTGAAGAATATGAAGAACGGCGGACGGGATGCAGCCCGCTGTCCCGGTTCCAACCTTTGACGAGTCTCCGCCACTGGGAAGAGCAAGACCGCCACCCTTTTATCTGTCTTTACGGATGCAAGGGCACATAGTTCATAACTGCATGGTGGACTCTGGTGCTTCCTCGACTGTGATGCCGAAGGCCGTCTGCGATGAGATCGGGATGGAATACACACGGAGCAGCCAAGGCGTGCTGCAATTAGACGGCACCCCTGTCAAGACAATTGGTGTCATAAAGGACATCCCTATCCGACTGCACAAAGCTCTCGACATCGTAGTCATCCAAGAGGTCGTGATTGTTGACCTGGAGCCTTACTTCGGCATGTGTCTCTCTCGGGAGTTCACTGCGAAGTTGGGCGGGTAACTGTCTCTAGACTACTCACATATGGAAGTGCCCTTCAAAGGAAGGAGACTGAGAATTTTTAATGAGAAGCCTTCCCCCTTCCTAGTAGACAAGATACCCGGAGGAGAGATGGACTGTATGGTTCAGTTGTCAGAAGAAGAACTGGTGACAGTGGAACTGACCGAGCAAGCCCTCGAAGTGTTACAACTCGAAGATGAGTTCTCGTTGCGGGATTTTAATGCCGTAATCGGGACAGAGCAGGGCTGTTACTCCATTAAACAGCCCGAGAGGCTTGACGTGTCGGCTGCAAAAGAAGTGGGACCTGCACCCGAAGAGCTGTGGAAGCTTTTCTTTGACGGCGCGCGATGCAAGAATGGCGCCGGTGCAGGGGTACTCCTGGTGTCTCCAACCGGAATCCAGAAGGACTATGCCTACAGGTTGGCTTGGAGCTGCACTAACAACTCGGCGGAATACGAAGCCCTGTGCTTGGGTTTGCGAAAGGCGGAGAGGCTCGGAATTAAACATCTCCAGATTTTCGGAGATTCGGAGCTGGTGTGTCACCAAGTTATGGACAAGTGCGCATCCAGACAGCACTATCTCAGAGCATACCGCAATCGGGTGTGGGACCTGATGGAGTCATTCGACTCATTGAGTATCAAAGCGATATCGCGTGAGAAAAACAAGCACGCTGATATCCTGGCGTACGTTGGAGCCAGTACGTTCCGGTGAAGACGTTGTCCGGAAACCGAAGCCGGTTAGTACTGTCTACGAGCCTTACATGCTCGATAAGGACACCCAGCGGCGGTGTTCGGTTGTGACGAGGAGATCGTCACATTCATGGTTAACGAAGTGTGTGTAATCGGAGGTAGAGACCCTGATGACGAGCAATATGAGGGGTTGATACAGTTACGGAATAATCACGTCCCAAAAGGACTGATTACATTAGAGAGTCTCTTTGATCAGAATGACAGAGCAATATCCCACAGGATCAAAGTAGACCCGAGGCAGTATGCTGACCTATAACTTGAACCTGGTAAAACCATCAAGGTCGGAGCAGATCGCACGTCGGAGGAAGCTGGAGCGGATCGGATCAACGTGCCGGGAGTTCCCCGACATCGTGGCCCGGTGCTACGAGGATTTGAGGGGTATGACGAAGCTGTCATCCGAGCATACCATTGAGCTAGAGGATGGCGCCAAGCCATTCCGACGAAACGAGAGGGCCGTGAATCCGAAGATTGAGGCCATGATGAAGACCGAGCTCTTGAAGATCTTTGGAGGCCAAGATCATCTACCCCATCAAACATTCATCCTGGGTCGCGAATTTGGTGCCCGTGAGGAAAAAGAATGGCGACATTCGTCTCCGTGTCGACTTCGAAACCTTAACCGAGGCTTCCCTCAGGGACCACTATCCGCTTCCCCAAATCGACCAGATCCTACATATCGTTCTTTGGAGCCCAGAGATTTTCACTTTTAGATGGATTTTCCGGCTACAACCAGATTTGGGTCAAAGACGAAGACCGAGCATAAGACGGCGTTTACCACCAAGTGGGGGACGTTCGCCTATCAGCGCATGCCGTTTGGCTTATCCAATGCTGGTGCCACGTTCCAAAGGGCCATGGACTTGGCCTTCCGAGAGCTGCTCAATAAGATTATTGTCATCTACCTCGATGACATGACTGTTTTCTCTCACCAACGAGAAGATCATGTTTCGCACCTACGGCAAATATTTGAGAGTTGTCGAGAATTCGGCATTTCTATAAACCCGAAGAAGTCTGTCTTCGCGGTAAAGGAAGGAAAGCTGCTGGGACATGTCATCTCCGAGGAAGGCCTCGCCATTGACCCTGACAGAGCGGAAGCCCTCGTTCGCTTGCCAGCCCCCATCGACAAAAAAGGGCTGCAGTCCTTCTTCGGTCAGATTAACTTCGTGCGGAAGTTCATCCCGGACTTCGCACAAGTGATCAAGCCTATGGCCGAACTGCTCAAGAAAGATACACCTTACGAATGGACTGATGAGAGAGAGCAAGCCTTCGAGGAAATCAAGGCTCGGATTGCACAGGCTCCGGTGTTGACCAACCCGGACTACTCCAAAGACTTCATCCTGTATGCAGTGGGAGAACCCGAAAGTTACGCTGCAGTCCTAACTCAGAAGGGAGACGATGGTGAGGAGCGCCCCATAGCATTCCTCAGCCAAGTGATTCTGCCGCATGAAGAAAAGTACAATTTTATAGAGCGGCGGGGTTCATGCTTGTCATGAAGTCCCTTCGAAAGTTCGGGCACTTTGTCTCCCGGGAGCAAGACCACTGTCTTTGTGATTCACCCGGATGTTCGAAGCTTCATCTTGCAAGGAGAACCGGGTCACAAGAGAGCGGGATGGATTGCCAAAATCCAGGAGTTTGACATTGAAGTGCGGCCCACCAAGCTTATCAGAGGCCGAGCCTTGTGTCAGGAATTGGCCCGAAGCGCTGTAGCCGGCATCTCCGCCTGTAAGTGGGAGGACACGGCGACACGCATCTACCTAGCCGACTCCTTATCGGAGGGGAGTGATTGGACGGATGAGCTGGTGAGATACTTCTGCACCGGAAGATGTCCCGATCACCTGAACGCCTCACAACGAAGGAGATTTCGGCTGGGTGCACTCAAGTACACTCTTCGCCCCGAGGGGCTTTACTTCAAAAACATTGACGGCATCCTGTTGCGGTGCGTCTTAAAATCTGACCAGCCTAGGGTCCTCGGAGAATTTCATTCCGGGATGCCTGGGGGTCACCATTCTTCAAGGCCAACGGCCTTAAAAATAATAAGGGCTGGGTACTATTGGCCCACTTTGTTCGCAGACGCGCATGCGGTCTGCTCTAAATGTGATCAATGCCGGAGGTTTGCCGGCCGAAGCGAGAAAAGCACCCCTGCCCCTTCAACCGATTCGAGCCGAGACTCCGTTCCGAGCAATGGGGTTTAGACTTTATTGGGGTGATTTCTCCTAACTCCTCTGCCGGCCACAAGTTTATTCTTACGGCTACCGACTATTTCACGCGGTGGACAGAGGCGATCCCGACCAAGAACGCGAGACCAAGAAACGGTCATCAGGTTCATTGAGAGCCTGATTACCCGCTTCGGGGTTCCAGAGTCGATTGTGACAGACAACGGTCCGGGATTTGTAGGCGCTGTACTCACGGAGTACACCGGCAGACTTGGCATCTATCACAAGATGTCTTCTAACTACTACCCGCAAGGGAATGGCCTTGCCGAGTCCACTAACAAAAACCTCCTGAAGATCATCCGGAGGACCATTGTGAGAAACAAGCGGACTTGGCACTTGCTCCTGAACCGGGCGCTGTGGGCGGACAGAGTTGCGTTCAAGAAATCCCTAAGAACGTCCCCCTATGCGCTCGTTTACGGTAAAGAAGCTGTCATGCCATCACATATTGAGATCCCTGCCCTGTGGATGATTGACGAAGACGGATGCGGCGGAGACCCGGTGGACGACGGGTCGTGCCAACTCCTGCAGTTGGAAGAAGACAGAGAAAGTGCATACCAGGCCTTCGCGGATCACATTGCAGCCACTCAAGGCTGGTTTGCAAAAGGCACCACTGCCCGAGTTTTCGAAATCGGGGACCTGGTGCTGAAGTGGGACTCATACAAAGCAAAGCCGGGTAATCACGGGAAATTTGATGCTCTCTGGGAGGGCCCTTATCAGATTGCCCGGGTAAACCAGTTCAATGCCTACATACTGCGGGATATGGAGGGTCAGCTCCTGCCTATCCCTGTTAACGGGTTCCACTTGAAACTTTACCGCTGTTGAAGGTGCCCGAGTGGCCCTTCCTTGTAAAAAATTTCCCTCATGTTTTTCCATTTCTCGGCATGTACAGTTTCCAGTTTTCAGCTTTTAAATTGTTTTTCTCCGTTTTTTGAGCTTAACTGCGGCACGGGAAAGAGAGGGACAGACTTCGCAGCGAAGTCTGTCGTCGCCCCTCAGGAAGGGCGAAGTTCGGCTGTGCAAAGGGAGGAAGAAAACAAACAAAGAAAGCAGAGAAAAAGGGCAAAAATTCGGCTAAGTGTTGGCCGAAGTCCGACTTGCGGCGAAGTCGGGCTTCGGGCCAGCCAGCGAGCGAGCGCGACCGAGAGGAAAGCCAAAGGGCACACAAAGACGGGGCTTCGCCAAGTCTTGACCGAGGGGACCGCGCGAAGTCCGCGGCCACGGAGGGCGTGCGAAGTCCGCACTTCGGCCAACTTTCGTGCGAAGTGCGAACTTCGCGCGAAGTTCGGACTTCGCCCCAACTTCGGCCGAAGTCCGAACTCACCTCAGTGTTTGCACTGCGCGGCAAGAGCAGTCTAAAGAAAGTATTAAGTGCGGTCAAAGGCCCGAAGGTTGCAAAGGACCCGGACTGCGCCCAAACCTTGGGCACAGCAAGAAAGAAGCAAAACAGTTCAAGCGCGCACTTCGCGCGAAGTTCGAACTTCGCCCGAAATTCGGGCGAAGTCCGACTTCGCCGGCGAAGTCTGGCCACGCCCAACTCCGGGCGAAGACCGGCTGCGCCTCGTTTTCTGGGCCAGTTTGGGGCAGCGTTTAAAAAATGAATAAAAAATTCAAAAAATCCCAAGCTGGGCCCAAGGCGCGTTTGTAACCGTTTTAGAGTGGGTTTCCGCACCGAGGTTCCGTCTTGAGCAGTGTGCCCGCGCTCTTGCAGTGACGTCAGCCATGGCGCAATCTCCAAAGCAGAATTAATGATTGCACAATCTTCAAGGAAGGTGCAACAAAAGAAGCATGGCACGTCTGCCGGAGCGCGCTTTTTCCAAACATCCTCCTGCGCAGCCACCAAAGAGCCTTAACTCAGCCGACCTACCTCCTGCGCGGCATTAATGGCGCTGTCTTTATCTAGAAAAGGGGGTCAGATGTTTTTAAACATTCCAGACTATGCAGATTATTCCTCGGACAGTGCAAATTATTCTTGTGACAGCGAAATCTGCTGCAGACGCCTTGAACTTGCAATTATTGCTGATTCGGAGAGATGGACAGAGGAAAGATGCCAGTGTCAGCGCAGTCCAGCGAAAGTGGCGAACCAAAGGATTTACCGCGGCCGGGCGTTTTCAGAAGTGAAACCCCGCCAGAAAGAAAGTCAAAGTCCCGGACGAAGAAGGTACAGCGTGGGCAAGCCCCACCACCTCCGGTGAATTATTTGTCGGGATACAAGGACGGCTCTTTTTCTATGAGCCTAACAAAGCTGCGGGCAAATGTGGAGAGTTGGGCTGACAAAGTTTCGCCCTCCCACCATTTCGGAGCGGCGTACAAATCCAATCTTTTCAGATTCTTGTGCCCTCCTGTCCACCAATGCCCGGAACTGGTAGACCTAATTGTCAGACACTACAAACCAGCTTCCGGCAAATTTGCAGCTCCAGCGGTAAACCCTTGTTCGCCTCTGCGCGAGGAGGCTCATCCAGCCAGCTTTCGCCCCAGGGTTGGAGTATGACTCCAACGCCATTCTCAGAAAGATAAATTTGGGCGAGCAGGCGGGACGTTTCATGCCAACCAAACGGATGAGGGAATTCCTCAATTCAGAGCTGAACGCCCCGCTTGCGGCTGGACAGTGGCCAACCGGCCCCATGCCCCTGACACAATTCCAGAACAAGTACTTGTACATTATTTTGGCATCTATTCTTGGCTGCGATTCTGATGAGCTGGTACAGCCGTACCAGCTAGCGCTGGCAGAATGTCTCCTATGTGGAGAATCCTACGAACCGGCAGCACAGAGAAGTGGGAAGCGTCCCATCTCTTTCGACTGGGCGGATTGGCTGGCCTACGCCGTTCATTCCAGCCTGGTAAAAATCCAGAAGAGGCAGTCTACCGATTTTCGTTTCAGTTCTGTTCTAGCCTGGCTTTGTTTGTACCATCTGCACCCCCAAATGCCGATCCTGAACCTGAAGAAGGTCAACGAGAAGGGAGCACCACAGCCCGTCTATAGCTGGACGGATGACTTATACCGGAAAGGGTCCTACTACAAGTTCAACTTCAACTTTCTGGGATTCGTCATGTCAGTCTTCAGTGAAAGCGAAATTCCTCGCCCCCCGAGAGAAATGACGAGCGCTTTGATAAATCAGAAGCTCGGGGACGTTTTCAGACTGACGCAGGGAATTGTGGTCAGAATCTACGGATTCAAGGGCAAACCCCATTTGCTGCCCTACTGGTGCTCGGAGCACCTGTTCGGGATGGAGATTGCCCGACAAATGGACTATGTTGAAGAGGAGTTCGGCCTAGGAAAGAAGAGAGGACAGATTTTTCAATATCCTCTTTCCTGGGCAAATGTTGAGATTTTTGAGGTAGGACAGCATGTCTACCTTGAGCGAGAGCTTTCCCGGATTGGCTTTGGTTTTGTTGCCGCGGTGACTGGAAGTATGACCCATATGGAATAAGGGGAAAGTTTGCGCATCTCCGCCCCGGGCAGATATAGCCGAAGATAAATGCGATGTGGTCCATGTGGATCTTGGTGGGAAATCGAAGCGATGGAAGCTTCTCCTCCCTGGCGGGATTTCTCTTGCGAGGAGGTGACATACGACCCCAAGCGAAACCCGGACCACCGGTTTTCATCTCCAGGGTTCAAAAAATTTCTATCCAAGATAGCAGGCCTTAACTGGTCTAAAGAAAAGATCACTGAATGCTGGAAGATGAGATGCCGCACGCAGCACGACAAATCAACAAGGAGAAACCTGGCCGTAGATGACGACTTTTCGGTTCTCTATGACCAGCATCATGACAGCTGGCGGCCGTTCGCATATCAAGGTTACGTTCCCCGAGGTCCCTTTGAAGACTATAAAGGAGGGTCTTCCTCCCAACAGTTGTACACTTCGGCAACTACCGGCGTGGGCCCGAGCGGACTTCCGAGGTCGATCCAATGCAGCCCGTGGCTTCCAAGACGGCGCCTGAGAAGGCAAAAGAGTTAGTCAAGGCAACGCCGGAGGTAATCCCTCAGGCACGAAAAGCGCCGGCGCCGTCAGAAGGCAGACCGGTTGCGGAAGACCTTCTGCAAGTCAAACCCCGGTACAAGTTTACCGTGGGAGCATCAGCGCCTGCTGCACCTGCTTCCTCTCCTTCCCCTGATCCAACCGTTATTCCAGAAGAGAAGAAGCGGAAGAGAGTTGAGAAAATCAGGCGACCCTAGCACGATAGTGCGGCGACCGGTTGCGGAGCCGCGGCCGCGTCTGCCGCCGCCGCGAGACGGTTTCTGCAGGCAGTCCTAAGCCAGCCGCCGAGACCAGAAGCGAAGACATCCACCCGGCATCGGCTCAGGCGGAGCCCGCAGGTACGTTTGCTGCCCCTGTCTCCTTAGTCTCACCCAGTCCTACTCCCACTCCGTCTCCCGCTCAATCCGAGCAAGTTATGGCCGCATCCCCTTCCCCGTCTCCACGCCCTCCTTCTAGCGGCCCCCATTCTTTTGATCAGTTTGCTCAGAACCCTAACGTTTCTCTTTCTCTGAGCACAACTCCAAACCCCTCGCCTGAGGTTAGTGCTGAGGCTGTCCGTTCACCGTCACATCCTCCGTCTCAGCCGCTTCAAACCCTTGCAGTGTCCGGCCATTCCCATCTCCATTTCCCGGTCGCCCCCACAAGCGGCCGATTCTTCCAAGGTCCGTCCGGTTCCTCCTGGTCCCATCCCCGCAGGAGAGACGTCTCAGCAAAACCCTAGGCTGGGGGAACCAGATTTCATGGACGACCTCCAGAATACAGACGACTTGCCCACGGCAACGAGGGGCTGTAGAGTATTCTGTCTCTTTCCTCCAAGACCTGAAGCGGAGGAGACATGAAGAGATAGCCGCCCCGGCAAAACGCGCAAAGTACGATTTCGGGAGGAGAGTGATTACAACAGAGAAGATAATCCCAAAAGTAAAGAAACCTCTCCGGGAAATGACCGGGGGCGGACTACGAGCTCCAGGACAAAGGAGAAGAGCTTTGACGACATTAACAAGCAATATCGAGATTCGATCGATTATGCGCAAAGGCGACGATCTCTTTGTCAAAAGTACGGAGGAGCGGGGAAGAACTTTTCGGGTTGTAGGATAAAACAAGGCAGCTTGAAGAGGACCTCTCTAGGTCCACTGAGCAACTAGAAGCGGCGCGGCAAGAAATAGATGAACTCAAAGCCCAGCTGGCCGCTTCTCAGCAACAAGCCGCAACCGAAAAGAAAGCAGCCTCGGAGCAGATTTCTCGGCTCCAAGAGTCTTTGAAGCAGGCGCAGTCGCAACTTGCGAGAGAGAGCATCTCAAGCGACGGTCTTTTCAAAGACAAAGGTTAAGGAGATGCGGGCTGGTTTGCTGCGGGAATGCAAGCCCCACACCTTCAAGGCGATGGCAGTTCCGGATTTTGCATCCAGAATTCAAGAAGTTTCCGCCCGGGAAAGCCTGTGGTAGAGGAGGCCGAGCGCCGAGGCGAAGCAATGGCTGGACCCGGCGGTAAATCTTCAGGAGCGCGAGCGCAACGGCCTCCAATTTTCTCCCGTGTCCTCATTCGCTGCAGAATGGGCAGGTGCAAGGGTGACCTTGCACAAATATTTCAAAAAAGTTGAAGAGGTGAGAGTTGCCAGACGAATGCTTGATGCATTCGGACATGAAAGAGATATATGTCTGGCTCCCTTTCACGCTCTTTCTGAACTTGGGTGCCCAGGTTTTGTTGAAAATGGTGAGCTCCTCACCCTAGATCGGGTGAAAAGGAATTGGCAGTCCTTCGAAGCGGATACAGCTGAAATTGACAGCTGGGCTGAGCCAATTCAAGACAGTCAGGTCACTCAGATGGTGGCCAAATATTCCAAGATCAGCTCCTACTTCCAGGAGTTAGAAAAAAGATACCTCACCATCGACCTGCATGCGGTCGCTGCTTTCCACGCAGCATTAGAAGATGCGGTGACCGCCGGCCATTTGAAGCGAAGCTTGGCGCCCGGCCCGGAGCCGCGTACGATCGCATTCGCGAAGCGAAGCGGGGAGATGGAGAGCTTTCGGAAGGTAACTCCGAGGGGGCAACTGACAAAGATGAATCTGAAGAACAGTTGCCACAGGGCGAACAGACTAGAGCAGCAAAAGGCAGGGGAGGCAAGTTCCTCTGCACCCAAAGGATGAAGGCATGGATTCTTTGCGCCGAGGCGAGCTCGACACCCCGCGAGCCGCCAGAAATGTTGTCACATTTTGCACGGGGTGCAATGTCTTCAGTGTTGTAACAGTGCTGCTCTTCTTTTCCCTCTTCCTCCATTTTCCTTCCTTCTTCTCTCCCTTTCCTTTTCTTTCCCGCATTCTCTTTCTTTCCCCCCTTTCTTGGAGTCCCCAGTTAATTTTTCAACTTCCAGCAAGTCACCTGAAAAATGGCTAAGTCTGGGTGCGAAGTTCGCACTTCGCCCAGTTTTGGTGCGAAGTCGCACTTCGCCCGTGGTGCGAGTCCCGCCGTTTGGTGCGAAGTTCGCACTTCGCCCGATCTGGGTGCGAAGTCTGACTTCGCCCCTCTTCGGGCGCACCTTGTAAGCGCGGTCGGCGGTCGACAAAAGAAAAATCAAGTCTTTGGAGCAAGTCCGTACGGCGGCAGACATCAGGTTTCGCCTGTGCGCATTCCGACTTCACACCGAAGTCGGAGTGCGCCCTTGACAGGTGCGCAGTAGAGAACAAACCCGGAATTTGACCAAGGCATGAAGGCCTTCCCGGCGCACTGCGTTCTGCCCGCGCATCCCGAGGTGCTCCGATCCCAAGCGAAGATGGACGGAGCTGCCCTCCAAGGCGGACACGTGTCAAACGACATCATCCATCATCCGACAAGTGTCCGGCTCGGGATTAGAGCCGAAACGTGCCAAGCAAAAGGACGAGCATGGGCTGCACTGCACTGTGCCGGTAGCCTCATTCAAAGCTGATCCGAGGTTCTACTCTGCTCCGGCTACCCGCATCCTTGCCCAGATTGAAGTTACGCCGGCGCACCGCCATGTAGCCGTCCGGCTTCCGGGAAGACCATCCTTGCGGGTGCGGTCCGGTCCGACAAAAGGTCGGCATTTGCGGCTCTTTCGCCGCTTTTGTCGGCTTATGTTTGGTCGGGACCTTGTGCCCATTAATGTAACGGGAGGGACTCGGGCTATAAAAGCCCACCATGAATTCATTGTAAAGGGTGGAAGGGGAATGTACGTTAGGGAACTATCTGTGCCCATTGTAACCGTGCTTACGCTTATGAATATAATCTGTATGCCTGGTTGCATTACTGCTCTTACATTTTTTATCTTTGCCTTTCTATTCATGCCTTAGGCTAACTTGTCACGGCTTGCTGATTCATTTCAGCATTTGGTGAGCAAGTGCCTCTAGCATTGCTTGTTTAAAGCACCCCCCGTACTTCATTAGTTAAAAGGATACATAGAATGGATGTAGTAGCAGTTCCATCAGTTATGTGTTTTGTTGCTGGCCTGTATCTGGTGACTGATGCGATCCCGTCTTGTTAGTTCCTTGTAGGGAATGTCTGTTAGGGAGCCATTGGAGTTGTGCGGTTAAATTCTCTACATAAACACATATACCTGGTTCTGATATCTCTAGTTTGCTTTCTACTCTTGTCAGTGTACGTATCTGGTGATTGATGCATTGCCATGCTGTTAGTTCCTTGTAGGGAATGTTTGCTAGGGGATCATTGAAGTTGTGCATACACTGCCCGAGTATCGGAAGTACACGTAGTTTTTGCGGTTCCTGGTCATGCTTTGTGTTTATAATGCGGTAAGTAGCGGTAATTAGTGTGTTCCCGTCCTTGTTAGTTCCCCCCACCAACCTACTGGACATATTTGTATTCTCTTTACGTACATTTGTCTCTTTACGTACATTTATCTCTTTCTGTAATCTTAGCTTAAACAAAACCCCCGAAAGGAGCCGGCCTTCTCCGGAGATTGGCTCGGGAGGCATCTCTTCCTTCCGGCCTTTCATGCTGGTGGGCGAATCTGGGCGCATTAACCCAAAATCCTTTCCTCATGGCAGATTCGTAACCAACAGTTACATTACAATTATCAAATATGGGGGTCAGACGAACTCCAACCATGATATTTTGTGATAATCAAGGAGCACTCAACCTAATCAAAAATCCAATTATACATGAAAGAACCAAACACATTGAAGCTCAATGTCATTTCATCAGGGAAAATTTTCAGAACCTTCATATCATCCTCAAGCATGTCTCTACAAAAGATCAGCTAGCATATATTTTTACAAAAGCACTTGGAAAAACCAAGTTTCAAATATTCAGAAATCATCTATGCAATTCAAGAGAACCTCATACCAAATAATGTAATACAGGGGGTGTTAGAATATATTACATTATTTGGTTATATAATAGGAGATTACTTCTGGAGGAAGTTAGCTAGTTACTTCAAGCAATGTAATAAATGCACAAGTGTCAATGTGCAAGGTGTCTCCTTGCACAGCTAGGTAGAGTGTTGGGCAAGGAATCTATCTTCCTATATAAAGAGCCTCACAACTCCATCCGAATGTATCACTCTCTATTCTCAATAATAAGATGTTGCTTTTCTCTCTTTCTCTCTTTCTCTTAATATGATGAGATGATTCTAAAACCATCATGCTCGAGCGTTACCATCCACTCTTCGTCTCTCCGTGCACGCTCCACGTTGGCTTCTTCACTTATGCGAACATTCTTTTCAGCTATTTGGTGCAATTCACCTTGCGCCTCACCCTCCGTTGTTAGCATCAACGTTTACCACCTTTTGTTGTCCTCCTCTTCTGGACTCCAAACTCGTTCAAGTATTGGTTCCTCCTTTCTTGCAACTATAGTGCTAGATTGGTGGTATTCCTTCTTTGAGTGATTCGTGTGCTTCTTCTCACCGGGACTTGATCCTCTCCACAACCTCATCTTCTACATCACTATGGTCATGTATTTGTCATCCACGTTTCTCCCTTCACATGTACTAATCCTTATTTGACTATGACGTTGAACTACAAACTAGTGGCATGGTTCAAAGGCTTGTCTTTGCAACTAGGCTATGGCATCAAATTGCAAGGTGGCGCCATGGTGCAAAGGTTTGTCTTTGCACTAGCATTTGTTGAATCTTAGCAGAGATGGGGATGAAGTCTCAGGCGACCCCTACTCCACTCAGATCATATTGATAAGTCAAGGGAAGTAGCATTTATATGGTTAACCAGTCTTTGGAAGAGGGAAGTTAAATAAAGTGTCATTTAATGTAGCATTAAATGACCTCAAGGGGCATGATAAAGACTCAATAACGTATAGACATGGCTAAGACTACGAATAAGGCCCTCGTAAACAAAAGACACTCTAACTCTTCTCAACTAGTGAAGCCTTTTTAGCTTACAAGAAGGATGTTTCATAAATCATGAAGAGAAATGTGAATAATCAGTAGAGGGTGGTGACATCAATCCTGCCCAGGACACACCTCTTTCATGCATAAAGACCTGAATATTACAACTGCAAGTATTTAACCTCTTTCTCTTTTCCTTGCTACGTGTATGTCTATGTATTTTTGGAAAAACACCCTCTACATTGCATGTCATAATATATTAAATTTAAGTATTGTGACTTTCAAAAGGATGATGTTTTGAACTGTTTTGAATTGTTTCCTACCTAGGTTAATCTTTGTAGATTATTACCATCTTCCACTTTGTCCCCCTTTGTTTCATTCAGATGAACAAAGATTTCAAAGAATTTTAGGACAAAAAGACTCACTATATGTAAAACTAAGGATTGATTTAAAATATCGTGTAATTTATTTTAAGTTTCAATCACTTTACTTGTATTGTTGCAATCGTTATGTTAATCACATTGGAGGAAATAAAACTGAATATTAGATGTTTAACATATTCCTCACCCCCTTACACCCACCAGCCATATCTGAACAACCATTATCAAAACCAAAATCATCCCATCCTACCAAAAAAAGAAAAAGCAAAGTCCTAAGCACAAAGCAACAGAGAAAATGAAAAATATTTGCACAAAATAGAATGCATAATAGATGATGTTCAAATGCATTCAAGAGATCAGCTAACAGCTTGAAACAAGTCTGAAGTGTACTAGCCCAAATTCATAGTGTTGTGGACTAGCATGCCAATTGCATGTATATAAAATTAGCATGAAAGCTATGAAGTTATCAATATAGACAACAACAAAAAAAATCTTAGGAGAATATTGCTGAAAAGGTTTTGTTAATTTCAAGCATACGTATTGTAGTGTAGAAATGGAGAATAGAGATTTGAACCAAAGAGAGAAATAGAATCTAATGATAGAATCATCGTCTACACAGAATGAAATAACAGTTCTCACGCACATTACATAGAGAGTAGAATTAACCCATGCTTTTGATTTATACGATTTTGGCCTTAAGAATTGTTTAAAGTTTGATAGTCTAACTTGCACATAACAACAATATGATTTGCCCTACCTGACTGGGCATCAGCTCATAAAGAATAACTATAGCTTCTAAACACTCCAAAGACAATATAATTAACAATCTTATCAAGATGACTTATTTAAACTTCATTCAAAAATAGTTTATAATATTCAAAGGATTGAGCAGAAATGGAAAAAAGGGTAAATGAAACCATGATAGCAGGAAAAGAAATAACGTATGCTAAGTTACCTTTCATAGAATTTACTGGAATTGCACTAAAAGCCGCTATATTTGTTCTGAGGAGTCCATAAGCCTTGCATGGAAGCAAAGTGACACCCTCGATTTACAAATGAGAGATAGATAGACAAAACATGACAAGCAATCTTGTTTACATCACATAATATTTTCATATAATATGCTATCATTGGCTTGTTGGAGTCTTAAGAAGTTACATGTGCATATAAAGTGCTAAATCCACTTATTCACAAAGTTTTAAAGAAACAACAAAGATAATTTTCATGCATGCTTGCTAATAGATCATGCATAAAATTCAGATAGAAAGAGTATACCAAATATCAAAAAGCTTGCATACTCACAGCATCTACCCAGGGTATTTTGTAGTGAAGTAACCATCGCAAAACTTGCTCCTTGAAATTCTTTCCAACATCAATCAAAATGTACTGATGATCTCCATTTTCTTGTTCATAGTCAATTAAAAGCGAAGGATTGCACCTGCAACATGTGTGCTAAAGTTATAACAAGAAAATTAAGAAGAGGCTATGAGAACCAAAACAAATTGCAAATGAAAATAAATAAAGAAAAAACTTCAGAAAGAAAACAATAAAATAGAAGAACAATATATGATCTATTTTAAAGTTCATTCACTAAATGTTATTATACAAAAATAGAACTGGGTGTTAATTATAATATTTATCTCTTTCTACTCCATATGCTTGCACTTCATGAATTGTGGTTATAACTTATTACTTCAATCAAATTTCTTGTCTCTAATATCTGTCTCAAGCCAATTCCTATATGTGTTCGCCTGCCTTCTTATTCAAAAATTCATGATGTCATTTTTGAGAGACCAAATCACACATAATGTAGTCATAAGGATATAGGTGGGGTCCATTTCAACCTTGGATGGTCAATATAAAGAAAAAACAGTTTGTAAGTTGTGATTCTGTAATGTCCCTTACTGGATGATAGCAGACAATGAGCCCCACTCACCTATTTTTTTGGAGCAGTTGTGGTGAGTGGACGTTCGTGTGTAGGACGCATAAGTATGAGTGATTAAAAGAATTTGTTTTGTATTGTTTTCCTGGTGAATAAAAGGGAAATTCCTATATTTTAGGGATCTTCCTAATTTTTAGGAGGTAGTACCAAGTTTTGAGTGGCCCTGGTGATTCCCCTAGATGTGTTCTATTCAACCCTGGCTTTCATTTGGTGTAATTCAACAAGAAAGGCCTGCAGTCATTTTTCAGCCAGATTAACTTCGTGAGGAAGTTTGTACCTGACTTTGCCCAAGTGATCAAGCCTATGGCCGAACTCCTAAAGAAAGATGCAGAATTCGTCTGGACCGATGAAAGGAAGAAAGCCTTTGAAGAGATCAAAGGCAGGATTGCTCAGGCGTCGGTATTGATAAATCCAGACTACTCAAAGGACTTCATACTTTATGCAGTAGGAGAGCCCGAAAGCTACGCTGCAGTTCTGACCTAGAAGGGAGACGATGGAGAGCGTCCAATAGCATTCCTAAGTCAGGTAATCCAACGCCACGAAGAAAGGTATAATTTTATTGAGAGACAAGTCCATGCAGTTATGAGGTCCCTTCAAAAATTTAAGCATTTCGTCTCTCAGAGCCGGACCACTGTCTTCGTGATACACCCGAATGTCAGAAATTTCATGATCCAGGGTGAGCCCGATCACAGGAGAGCAGGATGGATTGCCAAGATCCAGGAGTTTGACATAGAAGTACGACCCACGAAGTTGGTCCGAGGGCGGACTCTATGCCAAGAATTGGCCCGAAGTGTTGCAACCGAAGTCTCTGCTTGTCAGTGGGAGAATCCAGAGACAGAAATTAACCTTGCTAACTCCTTATCAGAGGAGAGTGATTGGACAAATGATTTAGTGTGGTATTTCAATATAGGGAGATGTCCTGATCACCTCAATGCCTCACAAAGAAGGAGGTTCAGGCTTAACGCCTTGAAGTACGTTCTACGCCCTGAGGGGCTATATTTCAGAAATATTGACGACATCCTATTGAGATGCGTCAGAGAATTAGACCAGCCAAAGGTCCTCGGCGAATTCCATTCTAGGATGCCAGGAGGACATCATTCGGGAAGGCCGACGACCTTGAAAATTATTAAAGCGGGCTACTATTGGCCCACCCTCTTTGCAGATGCGCACGCAGTCTTCCAGAAGTGTGAGAAATGTCAGAAGTTCGCTGGCAAAAATCGTAAGGCTCCGATGCCCCTCCATCCGATTCAAGCTGAGACTCCATTTCAGTAGTGGGGCCTTGACTTTGTCAGAGTGATCACACGCAACTCTTCGGCAGGGCATAAGTTTATCCTGACGGCCACAGACTATTTCACCCGATGGGCCGAGACAGTGCCTACAAAGCATGCAAACCAGGAAACAGTCATTGGATTTCTAGAAGGCCTTATTACCCGTTTCGGGATACCAGAGGCAATCGTCACAGACAATGGTCCAGGGTTTGCAGGTGTCGTGCTCACATAATTCACTAGTATGGCATTTATCACAAAATGTCTTCAAACTACTATCCACAGGGAAACGGCCTAGCTGAGTCTACTAACAAGAATATGTTGAAGATTATAAAGAAGACTGTGGAAAGGAATAAAAGGACATGGCATCTATTGTTGGACCGTGCGCTTTGGGCAGACCGTATTTCTTTCAAGAAGTCTATCAAAACGTCCCCATATGCACTTGTATACGGCAAGGAGGCTGTCCTGCCCACACACATAGAGATACCTACACTCTGGCTGTTAGAGGATGAGAAAGGTCCCGGAGACCCCATTGATACCCGATTGGCTCAGCTACTGCAACTGGAGGAAGAAAGAGAGAAGGCGTATCAGGCTTTCACCAAGCACGCCGAGACAACGCAAAACTGGTTTTCAAAAGGAACCATCGCCCGAGTCTTCAAGATCGGGGGATTTAGTGCTGAAAGCCAAACCAGGCAATCATGACAAACTAGATGCCTTCTGGGATGGTCCCTTCCAAATTGTTCGGATGAATCAGTTCAATGTGTTTGCACTGAAGGACATGGAGGGCCAGGTCCTCCCAATTCCCGTCAATGGCTTTCACCTGAAAGCATACTACAGCTGAAGATACCCAAGGTTTTCCCCTTGTACATATGTTTGTTTTCTGCAGTCAGTTTTATTTCTGCATGTAAATATTGTTTTCAGTCCGTAGTTTCCTGCTTTAAATTCAAAAGGAGAGCCACTGTTTTAAAGAAAATGCATGAGAGCCCAAAAATTTCGACTAAGGCACAAGGTCTCCTCCAAAGGGCACAGAAAATAGTCCCAAAGTTGGGCTTCGCCCGTTGGTTTTAGCGCTTCCGGGAGGAATGAGCCGTGGTGAGCAAAAGGAAAAAACTCCAAAATTTGTCTAAGTATTGGTGAGCCACCCGACTTCGCGCGAAGTCAAACTGCGCACCCTCTTTCGCACGCCACTGGGCGGAACGAAGCAAGAAGTTTTGAAAAGTGGCCAAGTACTCCTCACGATTGCGCGGATTTCTCGTGCGCCGTCTGACGGCACGCACCGAATGTAGCGCACTCCGACGGGCGCGTCCGAAAGGCAATGTCATGTCGAATATTTTCTAAGTCTGAGACCGCCCGTCCGCGCGGATTTAATGGTCAGAGGTCCGATGACGCTTACTTTTTGAGCGCACTTGGTCGAAAAGAAAGAAGCTACGACATGGTCTCGCCAAGGGTTGAAAAACTTTGAAATGTGTGCCCAGTTAACGTCCATGGCGTCATTAATGGCACGAGCTCCTAAAAATCCTTGAGGATGATTGTGCGATCTTCTAAGCGGATTTCATAAATGAAAAGCGCACTTGGGGCCCAATCGAGTACAATGTGCGACTTCCAAGGAGGGATCCCACGCGCGGCTGCCAAAAAATAGCGGCGCTAGCCACCCACTCCGGGTAATAAAAATTTAAATCCTCAAGATGCCATTAATGTTGTCCACTCCCGCACTAGAAAAGAAGGGTTCACCACTCCAAATTACCAGCATTGTTAAGGTAAATCAAAGTTGCGCTGTGAAGAGGAGAAAGGAGCAAATTCTTACCAAGTTACAGCTGCATATTCTATCAAAATTCGACGCCATGAGTGAAAGGTCGGGCGCTGCAAAAGGAAAAGCGCCTATGCAGGTGGAATCTAGCGCCTCAGAGCAGCAATCCGAAGAGCAGACTGCTTCAGCTACTCAGGCAGTGAAGTGTCGAAGGAAAAAGCAAAAAAACCCAGGGCGTGACACAGGAGACAGGGTCCTCTTCCGCCGCCCATAAACCTCCTAGTCGAATACAGGGACGGTGACTACTCCTCAGCATCACCAAGCTGCGCCCTAATATTTTGCAATGGGCGGGTAAAATCCCGTCTACACATCATGTCGGGGCCGCTTACACCTCGAACCTTCACTGGTTCTTGTGCCCTCCTATTCACCAGTGCCCGGAGCTCATTCAGTCAATTGTGACATTCTACAAACCGACCACCCGACAAGTTTGTGACTGGCAGGGCAGGCGACTATTCTCTCTTCGGAGAAGTGGTGCATCCCGCATTCGCACCAGGGGTTGAGCCAGACAAGAACGCTATCATTAGAAAGGTTATTTTAGACAAGCAGGTAGGCAGGTTTGATGAGTCTCAGAAAAATAGGGATTTTCTCAATTCGGAGCTGAAGCATCCAATTCCAGCTTCAAGATGGCCGTCGGGCCCTATTCCCTTAAAAAATTTTAAGAACACGCACCTTTACACGGTACTCGCATGGGTACTGGGCTGCGGCACCGACGAGATGGTCCACCCTTACCAGTTGGCGCTCGCCGAATGCATTATGTATGGGGGAACCTACCAAAGTGGGAGGCACCAGATTTACTTTGACTGGGCCGACTATGTGGCATACGCCATTCACTCTGCCCTTGTCAAGTTGCAGCAAAGGCAGTCGACAGAGTTCAGGCACTACTCTTTTCTGGCGTGGTTATGCCTGTACTGCTTGCAATTCCGAATGTCGAGCATCGAAGTCAAGAAGGTGGATGAGAAGGGTGCGCCACTACTAGTGTATGAGTGGACCGAATTGCTGTATAGAAAGGGGTCTTTCTACGATTTTAATCTGAAATTTCAAGGCCTGGTCCTAGCTCTCATTAATGGCCCAGCAAGTCGCCCTCCCCTTGCCATGACAAAGCACTTGGCAAGAAATAAAATTGGCGTACTTATCGGTTGACTCAGGGCGTTGTCATCAAAGTCTACGGATTCGAAGGGAAGCCCTTCTTGCTACCATATTTTTGTACAGAAAACCATTTTGGCCTTGAAGCGGCATGACAAATGGATAGCGTCGAGGAGGAATATGGCCAAGGAAAAAAGAAAAGCCCCATCTTCACATATCCTTTTAGCTGGGGAAACATCACGATCAATGAAGTCAGGCAACATATATATTTAGAGCAAACCCTTCTCAATCATGGCCTAATACAGCTGTCGCAGAGTTGGAAATATGATCCACTTGGACAAATGAGAAAATTCGTGCACAGTTGCCCACGGGAGCAGATCATGGAGGAAAGGTGCAAAAAAACAGGAGCGGATTTGGAATGGCATATTGAACGGATGCAGTCATGGCCGTCGTGGCACGACTTCTACTGTGTAGAAGCAGAATACGATCCTGAGCGCAATAAGGATCATAGACTAGATGCGCCTGGATTCAGGAGAGTGCTTGCAAAGGGGAAGATGCTTGGCTGGACAGAAGACAAAATCCTCGAATGTTGGAAGATGAGGTGCTACACAAAGCACGAGAAATCTGAAAAAAAGAACCTATCAGTTGATGATGACTTTTCTGTCCTATATGACCGCTACTTCAGCAAATGGGAGCCTTTTGCATTTCGAGATGTCGTCCCCCGAGGCGCCCCAAGGAGGTATAAGAGGAAGCCTCCGCCCCAACATTTGATTGTACGAAGAGCGCCCAGCGGCCAAACATCTAAGAGCACAAGGGAGGACCCAATGTTGTCCACGGCAACTGAGAAGTCGCCCCAGGTGGAAAAGGAACCTAAAAGATCAACCAATGGGACAGATAGAGAAAGCGTGGACCCCACGAGGTAGCAAGGAGAGGCCGCTATAAACACCCCAGCTCCCGAAGCGCTACCTGCTCCCACTCCACCTCAGCAAGCAGCCGTGCCAAAGGAGAAAAGAAAAAGAAAATCAGAAAAACATCACAAGGAAAAGCGACAAGAGAAGGAGGCTAAGCGACAGGCGACGATGGCCTCACAGATTGGCGCTGCTACAGACAATGTGATTTCTATTGTGGACAGCCCTCAAAAGGACGCGGACGCCTGGGTAAACGAAGTACTTCAAACGTCGACTTAGGCGGAGCACGCAGATATGTCCTCTTCCCCCCCGCAGCAAACCCTAGAAAACCCTGCTGTTACGCCCTCTTCCTCTACATCCGGGCAATTTCTGGCCACCTCATCACCTTTACCATTTACACAGCCCCAGAACAACCCACAATCCTTTGGCCGCTTCGCGCAGAAACCCGATGCTTTCCGGACCCTAGGCCAAACCCTAGGTCTATCCCCCTCCAACATCGAAGAAGCTTCTCTGTCCCCACGCCGCTCGCCCGCCGCCGTTACAAACCTCCACACCCCATCTTCACCTCTTAAACAACCACCCGCTTCTCCTAGGCCCCGATCATCTTTAAAGGCGGTCACATTTTCTGGCCCACCGTCCGACTCACTATTTTCTGAGAAAATGCCGCAGAAGGATTTCTCCTATGCGCACCCCTTCCTGGCAGAATTGCACCTGGTTGGAAAGGAACTGCAAGTTTCAGAGGATCAACCCTTGGCTGCAAGGGCTGCAAAAAGCTCCGCCGTGTTCCTTCTAGGCATAAAAAGGAGAAGGGTTGAGGAAATCGCAATGCCGGAGAAGCTCGCAAAGTTTGACCTAGACAGGAGGGTCATCCGTACAGAAAAGAGGATACCTAAGGTCAAAAAGCCCCTGCAAGAAATGACCGATGCTGACTATGAGCACGAGGTCAAGGAGAAGAGCTTCGATGACATTAGTGAAGAGTATGAGATAGGCGGGATTCGGCGGAAAACAAACAAGCTCCTAGTCAAACGACTCGAAGACAAGAAGTTGTTCCAGCTTCAAATTGAGAAAAGAGACCTTGAGGATGACATGGCCAAAACGAAAGTACAGCTGGAATCCGCCCAAAAAGAAGTAAAAAATTTAAGGGACCAGCTTGCAGTATCTCGGCAGGAGACAACGGCCCAAAAGACGGTAGTTGCTCGGTTGGAGGAGGAAAAGAAGGCAGCCCTAACCCATGTTGCTCAGCTGCAAGATCAACTGCAGCAAACTCAGGCGCTGCTAGAGGAAAAATCGTCCCAGGCCGCAGCGTTTTCAAAAGACAAAATAAAGGAGATAAGGGCCGGCCTGCTAAAGGGATGCAGGGCTAATGTTGTCGGGTGTTTACCTATCCTCACTTTGTCTCCGCAATGCATGAACTATCTGTCCAGGGAAAGCCTGTGGTAGAGGAAGCCGAACGTCAAGCACGGCAATGGCTGGACTTGGCGATGAAACTTGAAGAATATGAGCACAAGGGCTTCCAATTTTCACCAATGTCACGATTGCCCTAGATCGGGCGGATGCAAGGATCACCTTGCAGGATTATTTTGAAAAGTCAGAGAAAGTCTGGGTGGCCAGAAAGAGGTTAGATGCATTGCTACATGAAAAGAACATCTGTCTGGCCCCATTCCATTCCCTTTCTGCGCTCGAATCCCCGAGCTTTGTAAAAAATGAAGGATTCCCGCATCTGGAGCAGATCAAACAGGATTGGCGGACGTATGAGGCAGATACCTCGGATATTGATGGCTGGATCGAGCCCATCCAAGAAGAAAAGGTGACCCAGTTAATGTCTAGGATCGGCAAGATCAGTGCCTGTTTCCTGGAAATTGGAGAGAGGTGCAATACTATTGACGAGCACATGGTTGCTGTATTCCGAAAGCACTGAAGGATATCAGCGACTTAGAGCCCTTCCAAGAGGCAGCCTGGGCCAAGGCAAAAACCGTTTATGAGCACGTCCGCAAACGGGTCGAACCTGCCAGGCAAGAAGAAGATAAGGAAGCTGAGCTGTCAAGCTCACAATCCGGAGAGGACACTACTGAGAGTGAAGAAGAAGAGCAGCTTCCCAAACAAGTGCGGCAGCAGCAGCAACAGCAGCAAACAAGTGCGGCAGCAGCAGCAACAGCAGCAAACAAGTACAGGGTTCGGGAGTGACTCTGTGCCCAAGGGATAAAGGCCATAGGTTCGTTGCGCCGAGGCGAGCTCAACACCCCGCGAGCCGCCAGGAATGTTGCCACATTTTGCACGGGGTGCTAAGTTTTGAAAAACTGTAAGGTTGCTTCTTTGCCTCCCTCCTTTCTTCTCTCCCGTTCTTCTTCTTTCCATTTCTGCTCCTTATTCTTCCATTTTATCTCTTTCATCTTTAAATTCATGTTTGTAAGCATCTCTATCAAGTGGGCAAAAAACGCCCAAGAAAAGCTCTAAGTGTTGGTTTCCGCCCGACTGCGCTGCGCAGTCGGGCTGCGCACACCACCTCTTGCGCACATGGGCAGACAAGCAAGGGAGACGCCCGAAAATTGACCAAGTGTTGAGCCGCCCGACTACGCTGCGCAGCCGGACGGCGCACATGTTCTAGTGCGAACTCGGGCGGCATTAAGAGGAAATAGCCCAGAAAAAAGTCTAAGTGTCGGCGCCGCCCGAGTTCGCGCGAAGTCGGACGGCGCCCGAAGGAGAGTGCGCACTCGGGCGACATCGTTGTGAAGGAACATACAAAAATCACTAAGTGTTGAGGCCACCCAACTTCGCTGCGAAGTCGGGCGGCGCCGACCCATTAGTGCGCCATCGGGAGACCAAAGGAGAAGAGAGTGCTAAAAAGTTTCTAAGGCATGGACCCGCCCAAGTGCGCCGCGCCGTCCGACTGCGCGCTCACCTTTATGCGCCCTCGGACGGGGTATGACAGAGAGAAGCCAAGAAGTGGCTAAGGCAGGGACCGCCCGACTGCGCCATTTCCAGGCTGCGCCGTCTGACTGCGCTTCATTTTTGCGCGCTGCCGGGCGGAATCAGAATCCAAAGAAAACGACTAAGTGTCTTCCCTCCCCCATCATTCACCAGCGGGCTTCAGATGCTGACAGGTGCCCTACCTCGGGATTCGGATCAGGGTGTGACAGAAGTTGTGCTACTCAAGTGCTATTTGGATGGGTATGAACTGACAAGTTCTATTTCATCTACTCCCATTCAAGCCAGATTTGGCTTCCCACCCACCGTATCATCGCAGAGCTGACACGTTTCCAAGTGGACCTTACTGCCATTACTTTCTTACCTGCAGGGGTCAAGCATCAGCCGCTTTTTGCCGCTTTTGTCAGCTTTTGTATGCTTTGTCAGGTCTGGGACACTGGGACCATAATGTAATCGGGGGGGGATTTTACACTATATATAGCGGTCTCTTTTCATTGTATAAGGGTGGAAGGAAGGTATACTGCTAAGAAACTTCTGTAGCTATGCATTTGCTTCCAAAATATAAAGTATACTTGGCTCTATTGGTTGTCTTTGTCTTGTATGCTGCCTTTGCTAAGTGTTTCTGCTTTATGTCGCTTATATTTCTGATTATTGTTATTCTGCATCTGGATATCAATATTGGCAATTAAGTAACTCCGGAGCACTAAAGTAAAGGATACATAAGATAGAATAGCACCATTAGTTTCTGCTTTACGCATTGTTTTGGATTGCTGCTAGTAGTAGTGATTGGTTCGTTACTGTGCTGCTTATCTTCCCCACCCGAAACAAGCATATTTATGTCTCTTTTCGTATTTGCTAAATCCCTTTCCTGCACTCTAAGCTAAACCACCCAAGTTGAGAAACCAAAGGTGTCGGCCTCCTCCGGAGATTGGCTCGGAAGGCATTCCTTCCTCCCGGCCTTTCAATCTGTTGGGCGAATCTAGGGCGCAATTAGATTAAAATCCTATCCTAGTGGCAGATTCGTAACCAACAGTTTCTCTGGCACGCCCGGTGGGACACGGAGGTTTCCCACCCCAAAACAGAATCGAAGCATCGGTGTTCGCTTCATTGCTGTCAAATCAGAACACCTGGCGACTCTGCTGAACCTGAATATTTTCTGAGTCCGTGAGACTGATCCAATATCAAAAGCACCTCCATGCATACAAGAAGGTGGAGAGCAAGGAACCCGGGACAGCAGCCTGATCTCTACGAAATCGACATCAACGCTCCGGGAGAGCGAGTAAGGCTGGCTGACTACCAAGCTCACCAAGACGAACCCGAAGCTGAAGCTGAAATAGAAGAAGCTGAGGTTGAAGAAGCTGAAGAAGTTGGAGAGGCCGAAATTGAAGAACAACCTACAACTTCGGACAACACTGATACTGATTATACCACTGATCAGCTTGAAGAAGAGGAAGAAGACATGGCTGCCCAACAAAATGATGATGACCTCTTCCCAACAGTTGACTCCACAGGGCCCTTGGCTCTAGTGGGACAAGAAGTTGTTCCTCCTGCTGCCTTGAAATCCATTCCCACGTATGATGGCTCCGGGAAAACAGCATACGAGCACATCCAAGACATCCTGGCCTTGGCTGCACTGCACTCTATCACTAGTGAGAGTGTTAAGACCCGGCTGTTAGCTCTCTCTCTGAGAGGGAAGCTCCTCTATTGGTGGAGATCCTTACCAGAAGGAGTTATCACAGGATGGCCTCAGCTAGCCGACAGACTAGTGAAAGGATGCAATGAGTCCGCTGATCCCTCCTCACTACTGCACCAGTTTCAAAGCATCCAGCGCCATCCGCAAGAGGAGATATCGGACTTCAACGTGAGGTTTGCGAGGTCCTGGAAAAGAGTACCTCCTGAGCTGCGTCCTCCTGCGGGACAAGCTGCTCACTATTACTTGAGATCTTTTAATTCAGACATTTGTCTACTTCTCAAGATAGCCCGGGTCGACACTTTTCCCGCCTTATATGAGGCTGCCCAGCAAGCAGAATTAGACATAATTTCTATAGGCAGACTTCCTCATAGAATGCAGCCTCCCATTTATCCCGATTTCCCTCAGTCACAGTATCCGCCCGCGTCTGGTGGAACGTCATCATCATCTAATCAGTCCCCCCAGCAGCCATGGAACCCGGCGCCGGCCATAAACCCGTACGGTCAGCCTCAGATCCATTATCCTAATCCGCCACCTCCGCAATATCCAGCACTCCCAGCTCCCCCTCAGTACGCAGCGTTGCCTGCGCCTCCGCCATTAGCCGCACTTCCTCCGCCAGCCCGGCCTGCGCAGGCGGATAATGATATCCAGAATAAAATCCTTCAAGAAGTACGGGCCCTTGCGTCCGGTTATCATACAATTTCCAATGACATGACGATCATGAAAAAGAAGCAAGCTCAGATGGAGTTTCTTCCTAGGAGGCCATATCCTCCTCCTGCGCTGACAAAAGATCAAGCTGCTCAAGCACCAAGGCCTCCGGCAAGGAATGCGGCCAACAATGCTCAACCGAGCACTTCTGACCATGTTAACTGGTGCTCCACTTGCAACGATCCACATGGAGAGGAGGGTTGCCCGTTGCATCGGCATTATATTCAGACCCTTGCGGGCAGCGTCGTGGAAGATGAAGCATACATGATCCTTGAAGATGAAGGTAACCTTGCAGTCCCAGAAGAAGATCCCGTGTCTCTCTTGACCAAGGAGGGAAAAAGGCCGATTGAGGCCACCCCGGCCCAGATAAAGCCGCTGAAGGTATATGCAAGAAGGGAGAGGACGCAGCCTGCTGTGCCAGCTCCTGATAAGCCGCCTTTACCTCCTACAGCCAAAGAAAAGTTCCCAACGCTCAAGGCTCCCGTGGTAAAGACTCCGGCGGTCCAACCTCTAGCTGAGACAAAAGAACAAGCTCAAGAAAAGTTGAGGTACCCGTCCCTGACGAAGAGACAGAGGGTTGAAGCCACGCAACAATACCGAACCAGGTATGAACCAGCGAAGGAAGCAGAAGGGGCCGACACTTCGACTTACAATATAGTCGATGAGCTCAAGAAGACTCCGGCGAAAATAAGCATGTATGATGCTCTTCTGCTCCCAGGACAAGTAGACCTGTTGCAGGAATCATTGAAGAGTGTGAAAGATGGAAAGCCAACGCAGCCCGCTGTGTTAGCTCAGCCCTTGACAGTTTCTGCTACCGGAAAAAACAGGCCGCCACCTTTCTATCTGTCTTTGCGCATGGAGGGTCATATAGTACATAATTGCATGGTTGACTCTGGTGCCTCCACTACTGTCATGCCGAGGGCTGTCTGCGAAGAGATTGGCATGGAATACACAAGAAGCAGCCAAGGTGTGCTACAGTTGGATGGCACTCCTGTCAAGACAGTTGGTGTCATCAAGGACATCCCAATCCGACTGCATAAAGCGCTTGACATAGTGGTCATCCAAGAGGTCGTGGTGGTTGACTTGGAACCTTACTTCGGCATGTGTCTCTCTAGGGAGTTCACTGCGAAGCTGGGCGGATATCTGTCGCTGGATTACTCGCATATGGAGGTGCCCTTCAAGGGAAGGAGATTGAAAATCTATAATGAGAAACCTTCCACTTTCCTGGTTGAAAAGATACCAGGGGAAGAGCAAAATGACATGGTCCAACTGACGACTGAAGAACTAATAGAGGTGGACTTAGCAGAGGAAACCTTGGAGCAATTGCGGATGGAGGACGAGTTCTCCTTGCTGGATTTCAACGCCATGGTTGAAACAGAACTCGGCTGCTACACTGTCACTCAGCCGGAAAGACACGACCAGACTGCTAAAAAGGACACAGGACCTACCCCTGATAAACTCTGGAAGCTCTATTTTGATGGCGCCCGATGCAAGAACGGCGTCGGGGCAGGTGTCCTCCTGGTCTCGCCATTTGGCATTCAAAAGGACTACTGTTATAGGCTGGCCCGGAGTTGCACCAATAATGCGGCGGAGTACGAAGCCCTATGCTTAGGTTTGAAGAAGGCAAAAAGGCTCGGGATCAAGCATTTACAAATTTTTGGCGACTCAGAGTTGGTGTGCCACCAGATTACCAACAAGTGCGCCTCCAAGAAGCACTATCTCAAGGCATATCGCAACCGTTCCTGGGATCTAATGGAGTCATTCGACTCCTTGAATGTCAAACCTATCTCTCGTGAGAAAAATAAGCACGCTGACATTCTGGCGTCTGTTGGAGCCAGGTACGTCCCGGCTGATGACACTATGCAGAAGCCGAAGCCGGTTCGTACTATCTACAGGCCTTCTGTGCCTGATAAGGACACCCACTGGCAGGTGTTCGATTGTGACGAGGATATCGTCACCTTTATGATACATGAAGCTAGTTCAATCGAAAGTAGAGACCCTGATGACGAGCGGTATGAGGGGTTGATACAGTTGAAGAATAATCACGTCCCGAAAGGACTGATTACCTTGGAAAGTCTCTTTGATCAAAATGACAGGGCCATATCCCACAGGATCAAAGTAGACCCTAAGCAGTACACTGACCTAGAGTTAGAACCTGGAAAGGTGATCAAGGTCGGGAGAGACTGCACCGATGAAGAGTTAAGGCAGATACGAGCTCTGTGTGAAGAGTACCCAGATATTGTAGCCTGGTGCTACCAAGACTTGAAGGGGTATGACAGGGAGATGATTCAGCACACCATAGAGCTAGAAGATAACGCTAAGCCCTTCAGGCAGAAGCAGAGGGCCGTAAATCCTAAGATTGAAGCCATGATGAAGACAGAGCTCTTGAAAATGCTAGAGGCAAAGATCATCTACCCCATCAAGCATTCTTCTTGGGTCGCAAATCTGGTCCCCGTGAGAAAAAAGAATGGAGACATCCGTCTCTGCGTAGATTTCAGAAACCTTAACCAGGCCTCATTAAAGGATCATTACCCACTCCCTCAAATTGATCAGATCCTGCACGTGGTTGCGGGAGCTCAGAGATTTTCTCTGTTAGATGGGTTTTCCGGCTACAACCAGATTTGGGTAAAGAATGAAGACCAGCACAAGACGGCGTTCACTACCAAATGGGGGACGTTCGCCTACCAACGCATGCCCTTCGGTCTTTCAAATGCCGGGGCTACATTCCAGAGAGCCATGGACTTGGCGTTCCGTGAATTGCTGAATAAGATCATTGTCATTTATCTGGATGACATGACTGTGTTTTCATACAGAAGAGAAGACCACGCCTCCCATTTGAGGCAAATATTCGAGAGATGTCGCGAGTTTGGCATATCCATCAACCCAAAGAAATCAGTCTTTGCGGTGAAAGAGGGCAAACTGCTTGGCCATGTTATTTCTGAAAAGGGCCTTGCAGTTGATCCAGATAGAGCAGAAGCTCTCCTTCGTTTACCCATCCCAGTCAACAAGAAAGGGCTGCAGTCATTTTTCGGCCAGATTAACTTCGTGAGGAAGTTTGTACCTGACTTTGCCCAAGTAATCAAGCCTATGGCCGAACTCCTAAAGAAAGATGCAGAATTCGTTTGGACCGATGAAAGGAAGAAAGCCTTCGAAGAGATCAAGGCCAGAATTGCTCAGGCGCCGGTATTGATAAATCCAGACTACTCAAAAGACTTCATACTTTATGCAGTAGGAGAGCCCGAAAGCTACGCTGCAGTCCTGACCCAGAAGGGAGACGATGGAGAAGAGCGTCCAATAGCATTCCTAAGTCAGGTAATCCAACCGCATGAAGAAAGGTATAATTTTATTGAGAGACAAGTCCATGCAGTTATGAGGTCCCTTCAAAAATTCAAGCATTTCGTCTCTCAGAGCCGGACCACTGTCTTCGTGATACACCCGGATGTCAGAAATTTCATGATCCAGGGTGAGCCCGGTCACAGGAGAGCAGGATGGATTGCCAAGATCCAGGAATTTGACATAGAAGTTCGACCCACGAAGTTGGTCCGAGGGCGGGCTCTATGCCAAGAATTGGCCCGAAGCGCTGCAGCCGAAGTCTCTGCTTGTCAGTGGGAGAATCCAGAGACAGAAATTAACCTTGCTAACTCCTTATCCGAGGAGAATGATTGGACAAATGATCTAGTGTGGTATTTCAACACAGGGAGATGTCCAGATCATCTCAATGCCTCACAAAGAAGGAGGTTCAGGCTTAACGCCTTGAGGTACGTTCTACGCCCCGAGGGGCTATATTTCAGAAATATTGACGGCATCCTGTTGCGGTGCGTCAGAGAATCAGACCAGCCGAAGGTCCTCGGCGAATTCCATTCAGGGATGCCAGGAGGACATCATTCGGGAAGGCCGACGGCCTTGAAAATTATTAAAGCGGGCTACTATTGGCCCACCCTCTTTGCAGATGCGCACGCAGTCTGCCAGAAGTGTGAGAAATGTCAAAAGTTCGCTGGCAGAAATCGTAAGGCTCCCATGCCCCTCCATCCGATTCAAGCCGAGACTCCATTTCAGCAAGTGGGGCCTTGACTTTGTCGGGGTAATCACACCCAACTCTTCGGCAGGGCATAAGTTTATCCTGACGGCCACAGACTATTTCACCCGATGGGCCGAGGCAGTGCCTACAAAGCATGCAGACCAGGAAACAGTCATTGGATTTCTAGAAGGCCTTATTACCCGTTTCGGGATACCAGAGGCAATCGTCACGGACAATGGTCCAGGGTTTGCAGGTGTCGTGCTCACAGAATTCACTAGTAAGTATGGCATTTATCACAAGATGTCTTCAAACTACTATCCACAGGGAAACGGCCTAGCTGAGTCTACTAACAAGAATCTGTTGAAGATTATAAAGAAGACTGTGGAAAGGAATAAAAGGACATGGCATCTACTGTTGGACCGTGCGCTTTGGGCAGACCGTATTTCTTTCAAGAAGTCTATCAAAACGTCCCCATATGCGCTTGTATACGGCAAGGAGGCTGTCCTGCCCACACACATAGAGATACCTGCACTCTGGCTGTTAGAGGATGAGAAAGGTCCCGGAGACCCCATTGATACCCGATTGGCTCAGCTACTGCAACTGGAGGAAGAAAGAGAGAAGGCGTATCAGGCCTTCACCAAGCACGCCGAGACAACGCAAAACTGGTTTTCAAAAGGAACCACTGCCCGAGTCTTCAAGATCGGGGATTTAGTGCTGAAATGGGACTCCAACAAAGCCAAACCAGGCAATCATGACAAACTAGATGCCTTCTGGGATGGTCCCTTCCAAATTGTTCGGGTGAATCAGTTCAATGCGTTTGTACTGAAGGACATGGAGGGCCAGGTCCTCCCAATTCCCGTCAATGGCTTTCACCTGAAAGCATACTACAGCTGAAGATACCCAAGGTTTTCCCCTTGTACATATGTTTGTTTTCTGCAGTCAGTTTTATTTCTGCATGTAAATATTGTTTTCAGTCCATAGTTTCCTGCTTTAAATTCAAAAAAAGGAGAGCCAACGTTTTGAAAAAAGAAAATGCATTGAGAGCCCCAAAATTCTGACTAAGGCACAAAGTCTCCTCCCAAGGGCGCAGAAAATAGTCCCAAAGTCGGGCTTCGCCCGTTGGTTTTAGCGCTTCCGGGAGGAATGAGCCGTGGCGAGCAAAAGGAAAATCTCCAAAAAATTTGTCTAAGTGTTGGTGCGCCGCCCGACTTCGCTGCGAAGTCGGACTGCGCACCCTCTTTTGCGCGCCACCGGGCGGGACGAAGCAAGAAGTTTTGAAAAGTGGCCAAGTACTCCGCCCGACTGCGCGGATTTCTCGTGCGCCGTCCGACGGCGCGCACCGAATCTAGCGCACTCCGACGGGCGCGTCCTGAAGGCGATGCCATGACGGATATTTTCTAAGTTTAAGACCGCCCGTCCGCGCGGATTTCATGGCCCGAGGCCCGACGGCGCTTACTTTTTGAGCGCACTTGGTCGAAAAGGAAGAAGAAACGGCAAGGTCTCGCCAAGGGTTGAGGAACTTTGAAATGTGTGCCCAGTTGGCGTCCATGGCGTCATTAATGGCACGAGCTTCTAAAAATCCTTGAGGATGATTGTGCGATCTTCTAAGCGGATTTCATAAATGAAAAGCGCACTTGGGGCCCAATCGAGTACGATGTGCGACTTCCAAGGAGGGATCCCACGCGCGGCTGCCAAGAAATAGCGGCGCTAGACACCCACTCCGGGCAATAAAAGTTTAACTCCTCAAGACGCCATTAATGTTGTCCGCTCCCGCACTAGAAAAGGAGGTTTCACCACTCCAAATTACCAGCATTGTTAAGGAAAATCAAGCTGCGCTGTGAAAAGGAGAAAGGAGCGAATTCTTACTAAGTTACAGCTGCATATTCTAGCAAAATTCTACGCCATGAGTGAAAGGTCGGGCGCTGCGAAAGGAAAGGCGCCTATGCAGGCAGAATCCAGCGCCTCAGAGCAGGAATCCGAAGGGCAGACTGTCTCAGCTGCTCAGGGCAGTGAAGCGTCGAAGGAAAAAACAGAAAAACCCAGGGCGCGACGCAGGAGACAGGGTCCTCTTCCGCCGCCCATAAACCTCCTGGCCGAATACAGGGACGGCGACTACTCCCTCAGCATCACCAAGCTGCGCCCTAATATTTTGCAATGGGCGGGTAAAATCCCGTCTACACATCATGTCGGGGCCGCTTACACCTCGAACCTTCACTGGTTCTTGTGCCCTCCCGTTCACCAGTGCCCCGAGCTCATTCAGTCAATTGTGACATTCTACAAACCGGCCACCCGACAGGTTTGTGACTGGCAGGGCAGGCGACTATTCTCTCTCTTCGGAGAAGTGGTGCATCCCGCGTTCGCACCAGGGGTCGAGCCAGACAAGGACGCTATCATCAGAAAGGTTATTTTAGATGAGCAGGCGGGCAGGTTTGATGAGTCTCAAAAAAATAGGGATTTTCTCAATTCGGAGCTGAAGCATCCAATTCCAGCTTCAAGATGGCCATCGGGCCCTATTCCCTTAAAAAATTTTAAGAACACGCACCTTTACACGGTACTCGCATGGGTATTGGGCTGCGGCACCGACGAAGTGGTCCACCCTTACCAGTTGGCGCTCGCCGAATGCATTATGTATGGAGGAACCTACCAAAGTGGGAAGCGCCAGATTTACTTTGACTGGGCCGACTACGTGGCATACGCCATTCACTCTGCCCTTGTCAAGTTGCAGCAGAGGCAGTCGACAGAGTTCAGGCACTGCTCTTTTCTGGCGTGGTTATGCCTGTACTGCTTGCAATTCCGAATGCCGAGCATCGAAGTCAAGAAGGTGGATGAGAAGGGTGCGCCACTACCAGTGTATGAGTGGACCGAATTGCTGTATAGAAAGGGGTCTTTCTACGATTTTAATCTGAAATTTCAGGGCCTGGTCCTGGCTATCATTAATGGCCCAGCAATTCGCCCTCCCCTTGCCATGACGAAGCACTTGGTGAGAAATAAAATTGGCGATACTTTTCGGTTAACTCAGGGCGTTGTCATCAGAGTCTACGGATTCAAAGGGAAGCCCTTCTTGCTGCCATACTTTTGTACAGAAAACCATTTTGGCCTTGAAGCGGCACGACAAATGGACAGCGTCGAGGAGGAATATGGCCAAGGAAAAAAGAAAAGCCCCATCTTCACATATCCTTTTAACTGGGAAACATCACGATCAATGAAGTCGGGCAACATATATATTTAGAGCAAACCCTCCTCAATCTCGGCCTAATACAGTTGCCGCAGCGTTGGAAATATGATCCACTTGGAGAAATGAGAAAATTCGTGCACAGTTGCCCGCGGGAGCAGATCATGGAGGAAAGGTGCAACAAAACAGGAGCGGATTTGGAATGGCATATTGAACGGATGCAGTCATGGCCGCCGTGGCACGACTTCTACTGTGTAGAAGCAGAATACGATCCTGAGCGCAATAAGGATCATAGATTGGATGCGCCTGGATTCAGGAGAGTGCTTGCAAAGGGGAAGTTGCTTGGCTGGACAGAAGACAAAATCCTAGAATGTTGGAAGATGAGGTGCCGCACAAAACACGAGAAATCAGAAAAAAAGAACCTGTCAGTTGATGATGACTTTTCTGTCCTATATGACCGCTACTTCGGCAAATGGGAGCCTTTCGCATTTCGAGATGTCGTTCCCCGAGGCGCCCCAAAGAGGTATAAGAGGAAGCCTCCGCCCCAACATTTGATTGTACGAAGAGCACCCAGCGGCCAAACATCGAAGAGCACAAGAGAGGACCCAATGTTGTCCACGGCATCTGAGAAGTCGCCCCAGGTGGAAAAGGAACCTGACAAATCGGCCAGTGGGACAAAGACAGAAAGCGTGGGCCCCACGAGGCAACAAGGAGAGGCTGCTATAAGCACCCCAGCTCCCGAAGTGCTACCTGCTCCCGCTCCACCTGAGCAAGCAACCGTGCCAAAGGAGAAAAGAAAAAGAAAATCAGAAAAACATCACAAGGAAAAGCGGCAAGAGAAGGAGGCTAAGCGACAGGCGGCGGTGGCCTCACAGATTGGCGCTGCTACAGACAACGTGATTTCTATTGTGGACAGCCCTCAAAAGGACGCGGAGGCCTGGGTAAACGAAGTACTTCAAACGCCGGCTCAGGCGGAGCACGCAGGTACGTCCTCTTCCCCCCCGCAGCAAACCCTAGAAAACCCTGCTGTTACGCCCTCTTCCTCTGCATCCGGGCAAGTTCTGGCCACCTCATCACCTTTACCATTTACACAGCCCCAGAACAGCCCACAATCCTTTGGCCACTTCGCGCAGAAACCCGATGCTTTCCGGACCCTAGGCCAAACCCTAGGTCTATCCCCCTCCTCCAGCACCGAAGAAGCTTCTCTGTCCCCACGCCGCTCGCCCGCCGCCGTTACAAACTTCCATACCCCATCTTCACCTCCTAAGCAACCACCCGCTTCTCCTAGGCCCCGATCATCTTCAAAGGCGGTCACATTTTCTGGCCCACCGCCTGACTCACTATTTTCTGAGAAAATGCCGCAAAAGGATTTGTCCTCTGCGCACCCCTTCCTGGCAGAATTGGACCTGGTTGGAAAGGAACTGCAAGTTTCAGAAGATCAGCCCTTGGCTGCAAGGGCTGCAAAAAACTCCGCCGCGTTCCTTCTAGGCGTAAAAAGGAGAAGGGCTGAGGAAATCGCAATGCCGGAGAAGCTCGCAAAGTTTGACCTGGACAGGAGGGTCATCCGTACAGAAAAGAGGATACCTAAGGTCAAAAAGCCCCTGCAAGAAATGACCGATGCTGACTATGAGCACGAGGTCAAGGAGAAGAGCTTCGATGACATTAGTGAAGAGTATGAGATAGGTGGGATTCGGCGGAAAACAAACAAGCTCCTAGTCAAACGGCTCGAAGACAAGGAGAAGCTGTTCCAGCTTCAAATTGAGAAAAGAGACCTTGAGGATGACATGGCCAAAACGAAAGTACAGCTGGAATCCGCCCGGGAAGAAGTAAAAAATTTAAGGGACCAGCTTGCAGTATCTCGGCAGGAGACAGCGGCCCAAAAGACGGTAGCTGCCCGGTTGGAGGAGGAAAAGAAGGCAGCCCTAACCCATGTTACTCAGCTGCAAGAACAACTGCAGCAAACTCAGGCGCTGCTAGAGGAAAAGTCATCCCAGGCCGCGACGTTTTCAAAGGACAGAATAAGGGAGATAAGGGTCGGCCTGCTAGAGGGGTGCAGGGCTAATGTTGTCAGATGTTTACCTATCCTCAGCTTTGTCTCCGCGATACATGAACTTTTTGCCCATGGAAAGCTGGTGGTAGAGGAAGCCGAACGTCAAGCACGGCAATGGCTGGACTTGGCGATGAAACTTGAAGAAAATGAGCACAAGGGCTTCCAATTTTAACCAATGTCACGGATTGCCCTAGACCGGCGGATGCAAGGATCACCTTGCAGGATTATTTTGAAAAGTCGGAGAAAGTCGGGGGGGGGGGGAGGAAGCTGGCCCCCCCCCAGTTAATGTCTAGGCTCGGCAAGATCAGTGCCTGTTTCCTGGAAATCGGAGAGAGGTGCAATACTATTGACGAGCACATGGTTGCGGCATTCCGGAAAGCGCTGAAGGATATCAGCGACTTAGAGCCCTTCCAAGAGGCAGCCTGGGCCAAGGCAAAAACCGTTTATGAGCACGTCCGCGAACGGGTCGAACCTGCCAGGCAGGAAGAAGATAAGGAAGCTGAGCTGTCAAGCTCACAATCTGGAGAGGACACTACTGAGAGTGAAGAAGAAGAGCAACTTCCCAAACAAGTGCGGCAGCAGCAGCAACAGCAGCAGACAAGTACAGGGTCCGGGAGTGACTCTGTGCCCAAGGGATAAAGGCCAAAGGTTCGTTGCGCCGAGGCGAGCTCGACACCCCGCGAGCCGCCAGGAATGTTGCCACATTTTGCACGGGGTGCTAAGTTTTGAAAAAACTGTAAGGTTGCTGCTTTGCCTCCCTCCTTTCTTCTCTCCCGTTCTTCTTCTTTCCATTTCTGCTCCTTATTCTTCCATTTTATCTCTTTCATCTTTAAATTCATGTTTGTAAGCATCTCTGTCAAGTGGGCAAAAATGGCCCAGAAAAGTTCTAAGTGTTGGTTTCCGCCCGACTGCGCTGCGCAGTCGGGCTGCGCACACCACCTCTTGCGCACATGGGCAGACAAGCAAGGGAGACGCCCAAAAATTGACCAAGTGTTGAGCCGCCCGACTACGCTGCGCAGCCGGACGGCGCACATGTTCTAGTGCGAACTCGGGCGGCATTGAGAGGAAATAGCCCAAAAAAATTCTAAGTGTTGGCGCCGCCCGAGTTCGCGCGAAGTCGGACGGCGCCCAGAAGGAGAGTGCGCACTCGGGCGACATTGTTGTGAAAACATACAAAAATTGCTAAGTGTTGGGGCCGCCCAACTTCGTTGCGAAGTCGGGAGGCGTTGACCCATTTGTGCGCCATCGGGAGACCAAAGGAGAAGAGAGTGCTGAAAAGTTTCTAAGGCATGGACCCGCCCAAGTGCGCCGCGCCGTCCGATTGCGCGCTCACCTTTATGCGCCCTCGGACGGGGTATGACAGGGAGAAGCCAAGAAGTGGCTAAGGCAGGGACCGCCCGATTGCGCCGTTTCGATCGCGCTTCATTTTTGCGCACTGTCGGGCGGAATCAGATTTCAAGGAAAACGACTAAGTGTCTTCCCCACCCCATCTTCCACCAGCAGACATCTAATGCTGACAGGTGTCCTACCTCGGGATTCGGATCAGGGTGTGACAGAAGTTGTGCTACTCAAGTGCTATTTGGATGGGTATGAACTGACAAGTTCTATTTCATCTACTCCCATTCAAGCCAGATTTGGCTTCCCACCCACCGTATCATCGCAGAGCTGACACGTTTCCAAGTGGACCTTACTGCCATTACTTTCTTACCTGCAGGGGTCAAGCATCAGCCGCTTTTTGCCGCTTTTGTCAGCTTTTGTATGCTTTGTCAGGTCTGGGACACTGGGACCATAATGTAATCGGGGGGATTTTACACTATATATAGCAGTCTCTTTTCATTGTATAAGGGTGGAAGGAAGGTATACTGCTAAGAAACTTCTGTAGCTATGCATTTGCTTCCAAAATATAAAGTATACTTGGCTCTATTGGTTGTCTTTGTCTTGTATGCTGCCTTTGCTAAGTGTTTCTGCTTTATGTCGCTTATATTTCTGATTATTGTTATTCTGCATCTGGATATCAATATTGGCAATTAAGTAACTCTGGAGCACTAAAGTAAAGGATACATAAGATAGAATAGCACCATTAGTTTCTGCTTTACGCATTGTTTTGGATTGCTGCTAGTAGTAGTGATTGGTTCGTTACTGTGTTGCTTATCTTCCCCACCCGAAACAAGCATATTTATGTCTCTTTTCGTATTTGCTAAATCCCTTTCCTGCACTCTAAGCTAAACCACCCAAGTTGAGAAACCAAAGGTGTCGGCCTCCTCCGGAGATTGGCTCGGAAGGCATTCCTTCCTCCCGGCCTTTCAATCTGCTGGGCGAATCTAGGGCGCAATTAGATTAAAATCCTATCCTAGTGGCAGATTCGTAACCAACAACAACCATGCCTCTAGGATTTTCATGCACTGATAGACACTTGTTTGGTAAGTTGTACTCCTAATCAATCAATTTGATCCTTTGATTCATTTAGTTGTTTTGAGAATCACATCAAGGGCATTGATTGAAGCTCTTGAAGAAGACGGGTTATGTTGGCCAAGGCTTGGGAAAGCATGATCAAGGCATGGGATGCCTGATAGGAGTTGCATAGTGACCCAAGAGTGCAAGGATTGGGTACGTAGGCAATAATTGTGGAAGACAGGGACATGAGTCCATCAAATGCTTCAATCGCCACCCATGTGAGATGTGCAACAGTCACAACCATAGCCATTGAACCTATTGGTTCATCAAAGTCCCCATCTTGAATTTAGGCAAGCTGGGACAAATGCATTTCGAATGAGATCCTTCCCACAACTGAAAGTTCTCTACATTTCCTACACAAGAATTAAAGTTTGGATCTTTGTCTCCATTTCCTACACAAGAATCATCTTCACATACCTTGGAAGCACCCAGACTTCACATTCATGCTCAGAGGTCCTTGTCACACCCCAAGGACACCATGGAGCATAGTTGCTCCACATATATAAATATACTTGGTTTTTTGCTTTGATAATTTTTGTTTTTATGGATTGCCTTTTGTAGATACCAATCTTTGTCACCGCTACCTCTTCTTGAGTACGAACCAGTTAGGAGGTGTCATCACTAAATGTTGCTCTCACACACATGTAGCACCAGTAAGGACTGTTTGCAGATTGAAATAGGAGCAATGGGGACCATTGCTTCTCAAGGGAAGATGAATGATCTCACCAAGGCAGGGGTTTCTCACAGTCCTTATGGTTTGGGATGCAAGAACAACATCAACCCACAGGTTTTTGCGCCCATCAAGACTACTCAACCTATGGGCTATTGTCATGACCACCTATGGCACTACTCAACCTATGGGCTATTGCCATGACCACCTATGGCACCACACCCATTCATGGTGCCAACTCCACTTTGGCGCCAACATCAACACCATCCATGTAGTGACTAGAATGCAAAAAACACAAAAACACAAACTAAGGAGCAAACAAGAGAAGATCGCCATTAGAAGTTAAAACTAATTATGTGTACTATTCATTAGTGAGGTATAAAGAGATTTTAAAAATATAAGGTTGAAGGATTGCAAATTGCCCTTGAATTAAGAATTCATAGACACCTCAATTAGTCTTACATGTAGTTAATGATTTGTACATGGGCATGGGCACTTTGTTTAGTCCAACTGATATGAACTGGATAAACTAACTGGAATGACCTAGACATGAAAACTAGGGCTTTGAGTAGTAACTTAGATGAACTGGACATGCAAACTAACTAGAACTCTAAATACTAATTGAGATAATTACGAGGAAGAAGAAGATGATTAAGAAGAGAGATCATAATCAAACTCATCGTTGATGCTACCACAGGGAAGGACGAACAGGAAGAGCGACGAGGGCAGGGAAGGGGAAGACGAGGAGGAAGGGTTGACTGAGGCAGAAATCATTAAGATTCTAAAATTTTGGTGCATAGCCAGCACAGACAAGGATTTTCGGGTCATCTTCTGCACCCACATCTTGCTAGTAAAAGGAGGGTAGTTTTAACGGTGCAAGTGCCACTGACTTGTCTGGTTGTTTTGATGTGGCTTTGAATGGCGAGAAGAGCAATGGTATAGTCAAGTACAGAGAAGTTGAAGCTTTTAATAATGGAAACAAGAAAAAATTACGTAATGAATCACAAGCAAAATTAAATAATTTTTACCTTCCACGCAACTAAGCCTAGACGTAGAGAAACCTTTGGAAAACCTCTCTCTACATACCTATGTTTTTCTGAATATTTTAATCTTCAGATCAACTACAAAATTCTCTCTAGAAAAATTCTATGTTAAATACTCGATTGTTTAACAAACCTCGCATTTAGTGCTTGTCTCTCTTCGTCTATAGCCCAACAATTTTTCAATCTTCAAAAACCGATCTGCCAGCTGACAAACTTCTCCAAAACAAATCAATATTTTCGAATTTTAAAACCTTATAATCCTGCATTGCCCGTCAAATCTCACGGCATTGCTCTCGAGCACTTTTTCCCTAAAATTGAAAATATTAAACGACAAACCTCAAATCTTGACCACTAAACGACGAACAGGAGCTCAAGATACTTTGATCCAAGAAATTCCATAACAAAAGAACGAAAAATAAACACAAGCTTCAGACTAACCATTAAATATCATTAAATTGTCCTTCTCAACAGCAGATATTCAATATAAAATTGAAAAGAGAAAAGCTTAAAATAAAATTTAATACAAATTACCTGTAATTTGGATTGGTTTCTGGCCAGCCCAACATTGCCTTGTGACATACTTCGCAGGGGGGATACGCAGGCTGCAACAGGCACTTTGGACGGGGAATTCCTATAGAGCATCCAGTTCCCAGGAAAATTAAAGCGGATCCCGTATCCGTTCCAATGTCGTTAGAATTCTCGTTACTGAAGCATTCATTTGAGCTCATTTTGGCTCTCGGAGAGATTCGAACTTGCGACGTTGAGGCGGTAAGACACTAAAACAAAAACAATAAGAAATGTAACTGTAAAATTTCGCAATCCGGTGAACTGAGGCCTTGTGGAACGTGGCCTGGTATTTATATTTTGGGTGCCAGTATTGTGGAATCCTGAAAAATATTCTTATTGAAGACGAATGGCGCTATTTCGTATCCAACACGAATTGGAATTGTCTCCGCATTCCCATGGAGAAGAAGTTTGACTTCAGACAGGGAAGAAAAAATAAATAAATAATGTTATTTCTTTTTCTTTTCCACATTAGGGAAAGTGTCAACCCCTTTCTCAACATTAACATTTTCTTGTCCACATTACATAGCGTTAATGAATGAAAGATTTAAATTGCGGCGGCGAGACTCAAATATGGTCTATGGGACCTCAAATATGGAAGTACAATTACTCAAATCATATCATATGATTTTCAATATCTTTGAGAAGGTTGTTCCTTCTCGGTTGATTTGTGTTAGCAATTCCCCAACTTTTTTTATTTTACGGTCTTCAAATAAATCAGTCATAAACCCGTTCCCAAGTGTTTCTTTGTATTTTTCACGGATATCTGAAAGACTCTAGCATTTATAAATGAAGTGTTCATCTGTCTCTACTGCTCTTGTGCTGCATAGAGTATATATCCTTTCTTCTCATTGTTCTTTGGGCGTTGTCCATATCCCTGTTTCACATCTAAGCCTATGAGAGCTAGTCCTCGTCTGAGCAATGAGTATTTTTTCCTTTCCACTTGATTTCAGCGCCTATATACGCTTTTTCCTTGTGGTCATACGTTGGGTTAAAATTTGCAATATAATATTGTCTTTTCCTGCTTGCATTTTTCCACATTCTACTTCTGAACTTTTCATTCACATAATTTTTTATGTCTTTGTTGACATTTGGGCATTCATTTATGTTGATTTCCCAACGTTTCATCCATTTCTGATTTTGTTTCATCCATTTCTGATTTTGTTTCATCCATGTATTCTTTCGCCTATGCAACTCTTCATCCCTAGCTGCCCTAGGCCATTTATCATCTTTCATGTTTTTTGTTTTTTTCAAGTAACATAATAGCTTGGTCATAGCAATTGCTTCTAAAGGGAACATTCCAGTTTCAGCTAGAATAATTTCATAAGGGGTTGTGGCCTTAATTTTGAGGAAATTTGTGATTAGATATTTTTGAATCATTTCTATTTGCCTCCATTTTGCATTTGTTGTGCCACTAGCTAGAATAATTTCATAAGGGGTTGTGGCCTTAATTTTGAGAAAATTTGTGATTAGATATTTTTGAATCATTTCTATTTGCCTCCATTTTGCATTTGTTGTGCCACTAGCCCACACCTCGCAACCATACAACAAAACTGGTGTAACAAGTAGGCCAAATAAGACCTTGGTGGTCTTCTAGTCCCACAACTCGACATTCCTACACTTGTTTTGAAGTGCATATAGTGCTCTCCAACCACTTTGAGTTCTTTTAGTCTCACAACTCGACATTCCTACACCTATTTTGAAGTGCATATAGTGCTCTCCAACCACTTTGAGTTCTTTTCATCCTACATGTATTCCAATTAAGTTTGTCATGAAAATCTATGCCCAGGTATTTGTATTCTACTATTATAACAAGCGGTTCTCTTGCAAACTGAAATTCGAGTTGTTTTTTCTTTTTTGCTAAAAAATCATAATTTTTGTTTTGCTCGTGTTCACCTGCATCCCAACTTCTTTACAAAAGAGTTTTAGAGCTTGAAGGTGATCTTCTAGATCTTTGGTTGTTTTGGCCACAAGAATTACATCATCTGCATACATGAGAAGTTTTACCACATATTTTGCTAAATGCACACCCTCTCCCCCAAATTTGTTTATCCATTCTTCTAACTTGTCAATGTACAGCCCAAATAAGGTCGGAGATAGAGGGCAACCTTGTTTGACACCTATGTCACTACCAAAAAATTCAGATAACCCTTCTTGTGTTCTGATTCTAGCATTTACATGCTCATATAATCTGTGAACTGCTGCCCTGTAGTGAATTGGAACCTCTAGCTCTTCCATTATGCTCCATAATTTTTTCCTTGGCACTATGTCAAATGCCTTTTTGAAGTCTACAAAACAACAAAAAGCCTCCTCTTTTTTGTCCCATATTTTTTCCACTATGTGTCTGAGCATGATACAGTGATCAATAGTTGAGTGCTTGGGCCTAAAACCTGCTTGCCCCTTTGCTCTCTTTCCCTTTTCTTCTGCCCATAAGCTGATCCTACGCTCTATCGTACTCCCAAACAACTTTGCAAAGAGAGGGTTGATCATGATAGTTCGATAGTTTGAGGGATTATTTACATCTCCACTTTTAAACAATGGAATGGGCAAGCTAGTTGTCCACTTAGTAGGAAAGCTATTTTGTATGACCTCATTGAAAATTTCTTTGATCTACGGTGCCAGGATATCTACCCCCATTTTATATGCTCTGCTTGAAGATTGTCTATGTCACGGTCTTTACCAGTTGCTAACTTTTTTATCCCTTGAATAATGTCTTCAATTGTGAAAATTTCTTTCTTGACAATGATAGTAGGGGGTTTCTCCTGCTGGTTACTATGCTGATACAGTTATTTTGAATACTCCAACCACTAATTAACTGTTATGTTATTTTCAGTTTGCATCCTTTACGTTATTTTTAATGTACACTACCATGTAATCATGCCACTTGAAAAGGACCAATAGAGAGATTTTTTTAGTGAACATCATCAAATTTGGAACCTTGGAGTTTTTCAAAAGTTATTTTTGGTTTACAATTTTATATTTAGAAATCTTAAGATAAGTTTGATGGAAATAAATTTTTCATCTAATTTAAAATTTTCAAAATAATTATTTGTATATAATATAGTTCCAAGGGTTGGGTGGATTGGTAAGTTTTGGTATTTACTAGGAAGAGATTTAGGTTCAAACCTTTGAGGCAAGATTTTTTTTAGGGCAAAGCTAGTAGATTGTCCTAACTCCACTAGGTGCACGCTAGCTCAATGACGGTGATTGTGGTTCCAATCTCGAGCCATTGGTGGTCTTCCTCAGGGCAAAGTTAGTAGATTGTCCTAACTCGTGCACGCTAGCCTGATGATGGTGATTGTGGTTCAATCTCAACCCATTGGTGGTCTTCCTCACATCGAGAATAACGAGGTGAAGTAAGAATTATAATAGCAACTCCAAGGATTTGATCATAAAAAATAAGGGATGTTACCAATTCCCCTGTCTAAAAAAAATTATTTGTATATAATATAAAAAAATTATTATTAATTGTAGCTTATAGGAATTGAATGTTATAGATCAAAATTTAAATCTTGAGTGGGTAAAAACTTTGGAACTCTACATAGGAGGTTGAAGGTTAAATCAGGTTAGTAGCTAGTTGGGTAAGGTGGTGATCAATCATATTTTGATGGCCAAAGTATGGTTGAATAACAATATATTGCATAAATAACATTCTTCACTAGGATCATCCCACGTAGCCTATGGTCTAGTTGATGTTAAAAGTGGTGATCAATCATGTTTTGATAGCCAAAGTACGATTGAATAATAATATATTGCATAAATAACATTTTTCATTAGGATGATCCCGCGCAGCCTATGGTCTAGTTGATGTTAAAAACTACTTTACCTTTATAAGTGAACCTTGATAATTTTAGACTAGAAAAGGAAAGTTATAATAAGTAAGATCAATAACACTTTTATTGTATTGGTTTTCACGAAAAGTAAAACAAAATATTTTGATAATTTTTATCCTTGTAATAAAATTTTATAAGATAAGTTTAAAATTTGTGGCAAATACAATGAAAAGTATTCTATATTTTTTTTTATTAAAAGAAAAAAGTGGATTTGTTTATGACAAACAAAAGTGATGGAATAGCCTAGGTGTTTTGGTTCAATGGTTGGGACAAATAGATGATGTAGCCCACACCAAGGTTCAACTCTAGACGGCACCAAATAGACTATATAGCTCAATTTGACTAAGTTGATATAAAAGGGAAAGGGAAACCCTTTCAAAGCCCTCTTTTTCAAAAAAGAAAAAAAACAAATGTGATGGAATAATTGTGATATATGAGGCCATACTTTTTCTTTATTTCATGAAAAATACTAAGCATAAATGTAAAATTATATATGAACAAAGTGTATGGCAAGGGTTAATGGAGAATTCTACATAATATTCTCTAAAATAAAAATAATCAATATTTATGTGAATGGGTGTGAATGGATTAAACATCATAACACTCCAAAGATTTTGTTTCAATTAATGGATCCTCAATTGATACTTTGAACCATCTCTTGGATTCCACTAAGACAACTTATTACCTCCTTATCTCTTCATTATTATTGTTGAGGCATTAAGGAGAGCTTTCTCAAAGGTAAAATTGAAGGTATTCAGGTTGCAACAAATGATCCTTTTTAATCGCATCTTCAATTATTAATAATAGTTTTTTTTGGAGGGGGTTATATCTCAATCAATGAGACCATGGAGTTTAAATCAATAATATCATATTATGAGAAGGTTGTTTTGTGACGTGGAACAATTTCAAATAACTTTAGTTTAGACTTAGTCTTGTGAAATTAGGACTTAGTCTTATTTTTGACTAATAAAGCAATTTGTAGTCTTGTGAAATTAGGACTTAGTCTTATTTTTGGCTAATAAAGCAATTTGTAGTCTTGTGAAATTAGGACTTAGTCTTATTTTTTGCTAATAAAGCAATTTGTAGAAATTGTAAAACGTGAGCTTTATGAGCTCATGTTAGGATTTAGTCTTTAGGTTTAGCTGTCCCAATATCTTCTAGAGGGATATTGGAATTTAGAAGTGTAACCAAAAATAACTAAGCAATAAAATGAATGCAACACAGAGAAATAAGAATTGCCAAAATTGCTTTCTTTATTGATATTTTGATACAATCGTTACAAATGAATTTTTGAATTGCCCCAAATGTGTTTGGAGGTAATGTTACAATTCTCTCTCTATATTGATACAAATGAATATTCTGATGGAACGAGGGTCTTCCAACTCTTCACAGAAACTCGTGCTCTTCATCATTTCTGCTATAATCCAAGGTGAGTGGGCTTTGGTATCCAGCAAGGGACCACTCTAGCTTCAGCAGCCTTCTCCAAACACCTGTAACCTACACACATTCAAACCAACAAAGAGTTAGTAGCACCTACAAATGAAGAAATGAAATCAATGCTACACATAAAATAGACTCTAAGCTGGTAATCATGCAATATAAATCACAAAAGCATATAATACTCTAAAACCTTGCTAAAACAAATATTTTTACTGATCTCTACTGTTTGTATTCTCGGCTCTACGAAATCACTGGTGCGCAATGGTAGACTAGGAACCGTGGATATGTGGTTATGAAACCATGGATGCACAGTTATGACTGTGAAACTATGGACGGGCAATTTTAGGCTAGAACACTGACTGCTTTGGGAAACGGGCCTTCGGGATCTGGCAAGGGCTATGCTCATGATTTTCTCAGGGGTCGTGGTCAAATTTTTGCAGCCTGGTGGTGTCTTTATTCAGCTCTTCTAGTTTGGTGGGGGTAAGGGTACCTTTATAGGCCCCTTAGGATTTTGGAGGGAAATAGAAGGTGGCAATCCTGGATTTCCAAGTGGTAATTTTGGGCTACTAGGTGGAAGGGACAATTACAGTGAGTCACTCAGTGTGCCTCACTTAACTGGGGTGATGTGGCTACAAGTGGAGTGGGGTGTGGGATCTTGTCCTATGTGAAGGAACAAGGGAGGCAATGTGGATTAGATGTGGCATGGGTGTTGGGAATCTACCCCATGTGAAGGGACAAAGGGGATAAGAGTGGGTGAGATGTGGCAAGTTTTCTAGATGGAGTGTCTAGGACATGTGTCCAGTGGGTAGGCAGGGTATCCTTCGGTGGTTTTTCCAAATTTAATAACTCCAAAAATTAGGATAATGTGCAGGATTTTATATCCCTAATTTGAGACTTAGGTATATGATTTATTATGCTAGATTTTGAGGTGGGATGGCAAATGTGGTTTTGTGGGTGCTTAATTTTAGTGTCTACAAGAAGGATAAGGTCACTCCTTCAAATAAGCATTGTGAATAGAGTTTATCTTCCCAATTTGAGAATTGGTTTTGAATCCAAGGATATGGTTGCTTGTTTCAAGGGCATATGGTTGTAAATTGGGTCTATTTAAGCCCTCCATTTCAATGCAATTGTTAGCTTCATTTTGATCCACATTAGTGGTATCATAACATAGGATTTGTAGAGGTTTTGGGTTCCCTTTCAACCTCATGCTTCTTGTTGGTTTTGGATTATTTTTTACCAACAAGATCCTGCTTTGAAACTCTCAATGCAAATAATGTTAGTTTATTTTTGGAATTTCAATTCCCTTGAACTGAATTTCAAACTTGTTAGAGTTGGAAGATTTGTTTGTGAGAGGAAATTTGTTGTGAGTAGAGAATGAAATGAGGAGGTCATACATTTTGACCACTCTTCATCGCTATTGAATCGTCCATAAGAGGAATGAGATCCAAAGGAGGATTGCTTTTGCCACCTTCCTCCACCTGCTTCGTCAACAACTCAAAAGGGGCCCTTTGATGATCTTCTACAATAGAATATCAGTAGTAGAATTTACTACTATATTTTTAGATTTTGATCTTCTTCTTTGAATTTGATTTATGCTTCTAATTTCCTGTGTTCTTTTCATTTGAAATTTTTATTTCTTTTGACTAATTGGCCTCTACTAATCATGTGTTGCCTTTGCTAACAAAGTTGTAATTTGATAGTTTATAATTGAAAGCTTTGATTTATTGCATCCATATAAAAAAGGGCTTTCCAAATCCTTAAAAAAGAAAAACGCTTTCATTTCATTTATTAAAAATTAAAAAAAAAAAAAAGATGCATGTGCTGGCCCAAATTCTTAGGCTTGTGTCCACCAACAACAGTTGCATTGTTGAGACCAAAGTTAGCCTTTGTGCTCACTTCGATCATGCATCACTAATGCCCATGTAGGCTCGATATTATACTTTTTGTAGGAGAAACCTACTTCTTTTGACATCATAGATCTACATCCAGGTTGAAAGTGATCGACGATATGAGGTCATCGGATAGGCCCCCAATAGAAGCAGACCTATAGTGGCTCAAAACTTGTGGAGGAGCCATAAGTTTGCAACAAAATTTGAGGTCATAGTATGCTCATGATCAAATAAATAAACCCTCAAACATAATTTGAGGTTGCATAGCACAAAAATAAAGGCACAAAAATTGAAGCAAACTTTATCGTAGCTCAGATGCACTTGCACAATAATCAAGGCTCAAACTTCAAAGCCTAACACAAACCCACCTCCCTAACATAGATCTTGATATGTAGTAACTTGCACAAAATTGATAGAGCCCAAATCTCGAAGTTCCCAAATCGAGAATATTTCGAATCTTATTTCCTACTCAGCTAATCAATATTTTGGATCTAAAACCTCCATTGGCTAAATCCAATGAATCTGGACATGACAACTGGTGCAAAACAACTGGTAGATCTATTTTCTTGATCGATAAATAGCGTCATGATATGTGGTATCTTCCTAAATAGGGTGCATTTGTTTTTTTTCTCATGGCAAAGTAATTTTTTATCCCACATTCTGTGGGAAGAAGACCTTTAAAGCTTTTATTAGGGCAATTGCACCCTAGTTTAATCAACCAAAACCTGTTAGCTATTGTGTAGTCGATGTTTGGCTAGCCTATACACCACTGTTGACCATTGGTTGTGTGCACCAAGTGGCACTTGTTGACTCTGCCCTTGCATATGTTGACTTCTGCAAAAAAGGTCATTGACCAACACTGCAAAAACACAATATTTTTTTATTTGCAAAAATTGAAAATTAAATTTTATTTTTTATTTTTGCAATAGGGACAATTTTTGGTGCAAAAGTTGAATTGATAATTCTTAAAGGGGGGAAATTTTTTGTGCTAATTCAAAATTTTCCTGCTAAAACATTGTAAAATTGGAAATTCTTGCAATTATTTGGGCAAAAAGCACTCACTTTTTGTAACTCCCTTAGGCATCAATTAGGTCCCTTTATAAATTATACTACTGGCTTACACAAGGGGTCAAATGGCTTCCAATTTGGTGGAGCAAATGGCCGCAATAGCCGTAGTAGTTAGCATTTTGATTGATAAAGTCACTACTAGTGAAATCAAAGCAAAATGTGAGGTCAAAATTTATGATGGGTCCCATGATCCCGAGGTCCTAAACAATTGGATTCTCGATATGGACACATGGTTCGAGTATAGCAAGATTTCAAAGGATGAGCAAGTCTCCTTTGCTAAGCTAAAGCTTTCTGGCATAGCCAAAGTCTTGATAACGGACCGCCAAAGAAATCAGGATCCCATCGACACTTGGGATGAGTTAGTGAAAGCATTGAAGGAAACCTTCTATCCTTCAAATTATGCTGAAGACCTTGACTTCCAATGGCTTCGTTTGAGGCAAAGATACAACATGAGTGTCCAAGAATACATTAGCAAGTTTAACAAATTAAGGATTTTAAATGGAATCCAGGACTCAACTACAAAACTAATCAACAAATTCAAGAGTGGATTGCAGGAACCACTTTTTAGGGAGTTGAAATATACACCCATCACAACTTTGAATGCAGTGTACAATCAAGCACAACTTGTGGAGGAGAAGTTGCAATTGAGAGGATCTCGATCTTCGTCATTTGGAGGAACTACTAAGGCGACAAATCAACAACAACAAAAGGTGAAAAAGCCTTCTTCCACTTCTTCTCCTTCTCCTTCCTCTACTTCCTCTTCTTCTTCTTCATCCAAAAATCCTTCTTCTTCTAAACCTCCATTGGAATGTACTTTTTGTAAGAAGAAAGGTCATCTTAGGCATCAATGTTATAAGTTGCAAAATTTGAAGAAGAAATCCCTAGTTGTAAAGCCTCCAAATGAGGACCCAAAAGATGGTCCCATTGAGGCTATGGGGGAAGGAAGATCATATAAGGAGTTAAAGGGTCAATTGAACAATCTGACCCTCATGAATACTTCTCAAGGTGACCGTGAAAATTTGTTTGTCACACGGGCTCACCTAACTCATGATTACTTTGTTGATTGTATAATCGATAATGACTCGCAGAAAAATCTAATTGTGAGGTTCATTGTCGACAAATTGAAGTTGCCTATGAGTCCTCATCCTCATCCTTATTCTTTAGGATGGAAGGACAATGGGACCTCATCCAAAATCACACACACTTGCACAATCTCCTTTGCCTTTGGTCCAAAATTTGTGGACAAGGTTGTGTGTGATGTTACTCCTATGGATTGTTGTGGATTATTGCTTGGGAGGCCCTATCAATATGATAGAAGGTCTATCCATGATGGTTTCAAAAATACTTACACTTTGCACATAGATAACAAGGAATATCTAATCAAATGTACACAACACACCAAGAATTTGGTATTAAGTTGTAGACAAGCACGCAAAGTGGTAAATCAAGCAAAGGAATTGGCACTCATTTTCATAAGGCCAACAAATGAAGGAACACAAGCACCAATTCATAAGCACAAAAGGTATTCTTCACTTGATACATTGTTGCAATCATATTCCAATGTGTTTAAAGAGCCCACAAGGCTCCCTCCTGAATGCCATATCAATCATAGCATAGAAATTGTGCCTGCAACACCTCTTCCTAATGCTCCAATGTATAGGCAATCTATTGTGCAAATGGAAGAAATTAAAAGGCAAATCCAAGACTTGTTGTCTAAAGGATTTATTAAGCCAAGTACTTCTCCTTGTGCATCTCCAATTTTGCTTGTATTGAAGAAGGATGGTACTTGGAGGCTATGTATTGATTTCAGGGCACTAAACAAGATCACAATCAAGAATAGATATCCACTTCCAAGAATAGATGATCTTTTGGATCAACTTCAAGGAGCTAAGTTCTTTTCCAAGATTGATCTTAAAAGTGGATACCATCAAGTCAGAATTTAGGTTGAAGACACATGGAAGACAACATTTAAGACCAAGTTGGGACTCTTTGAGTGGCTTGTTATGCCTTTTGGTCTTACAAATGCTCCAACAACATTCATGAGATTGATGAATGAAGTGTTCAGAGATAGTTTGGACAAGTTTGTGATCATCTACTTGGATGATATCCTTGTATATTCTCCTACTTGGAAGAGTCACTTAGAGCACTTAGAAAAGGTTCTCCAAACCCTTCAAAAGAACCAATTGTTTGCCAACTTCCCTAAGTGTTCTTTTGGCCAATATTCCATCTCCTACCTTGGCTTTGTAATAAATGAAAAAGGCATACAAGTGGACCCAACCAAAGTTGAAGTCCTCCTCAAATGGCCTACTCCTACTTCCATCATCGAGTTAAGGAGTTTTCTTGGACTTGCAAATTTCTATCGCAAGTTCATTGAAAGATATTCCACTATTGCCGCTCCCTTGCATCACTTAACCAAAGCCAAAGTTGAGTTTCAATGGACAAAGGATCAAGCTCATGCCTTTGAGACATTGAAACACAAACTATGTACAACACCTATCCTAGTCCTTCTAGATCTTGCCCAACCTTTTGAGATAGAGATAGATGCATCATAGTTTGCCCTTGGAGCCATACTAAAGTAGAATGGCCATCCAGTGGCCTATCATTCTAAGATATTTTTAGCTACCAAGAAGAACTATTCCACTTATGATAAAGAGTTGTATGCTTTGGTGCAAGCTATCAAGTATTAGAGGCATTATCTTTTGGGAAAGGAAACAATTGTACATACTGATCACATGCCCCTTAAGTTTCTTCAATCACAAAACAAGATTGAGGAAGCTCATCACATGAAGTGGGCATCTTACTTGCAATAGTTTCACTTGGTGATCAAATACAAGAAAGGGTAAAGTAACACAATGGCAGATTGTTTGAGCCACCCTCCAACAGCTCAAGCCTTGATAGTTGTGACCACTTCCCACATTGGTTTCCAAACATGGCCAGCATAGTATCCTATTGATCTAGATTTTGGAAAGGTTTACCAACAACTCTTGCATCCTTCCTCATCAAATCTAAGTCCTCTTCAAGATTTCTACATAAAGGAAGGATTGCTCTACAAGTTGGATAAACTTTGTGTACCTCAAGAGCATCGATAATCTCTTTTGAAAGAGGCACATTCCACACTCTATGGGGGACACTTTGGAAAACAAAAGACTCTTCATCATCTACAACGGTTCTTCTATTGGCCTCATATGCAATGCGAGATGTTCTCCGCTTTCTGAGGCAATGTGCAGTTTGTAGTCGTTCAAAGTCAGCTAATAGGAAATTGGGCCTCAACATTCCATTGCCCATTCCTTCTCATCCTTGGGAAAGCATTTCCATGGACTTGTTGAGTGGTTTTCCATGATAGTTTGACAACATGATTGTGTCTTTGTAGTTGTGGATAGATTCAGCAAGATGGCTAAGTTCATTCCTTGTCGCAAGACCAGTTCTGCACCTGACTTAGCTCAACTCTTCTTCGACATAGTATGGCGCTCTTTTGGTCTTCCCAGCAACATTGTTTCTGATCGAGACTCATGATTTGTGGGGCACTTTTGGCGATCTTTGTGGAAGATTTTGGGAGTATCTCTTAACTTCTCCACTACCTATCATCCTCAGTCAGATGGGTAGATGGAAGTAGTTAATCGCACACTTGTGCAAAGTTTGAGGATCTATCACCACTCTAGTCCAGCTAAGTGGGATTTGAGCCTCACCCATATAGAGCATGCATACAATAGAGTAGTTCACAGCTCCACCGGACATTCTCCTTTTGAAGTTTGTCTTGGATTCCAGCCCTTGGCTCCATATGAGTTGCCTTTATCCTTGCCCTCTCCAGCTACCAAGCACATTCAAAAAGAGCAAGATAAGGCAAACTCATTCATTCAACATTTGCAGAGCCTTCAATCAAAGGTGGTTCAGATTCTACAGAAGACTCAGCAACAACAAAAGCAAGAAATGGACAAGCATCATCCCTCATCATTTTCAAGTTGGAGATAAAGTTTGGCTTTACTTGGATAAGCGATATTTTTTAGAAAAGGCACATAGCAAGATCAAACCACTTCGCTATGGGCCTTATACCATCCTCCAACAAGTTTCTGAGAATGCCTTCCACCTTGATCTTCCAACACATCTCGACATTCATGACGTCGTCAATGTGGATCTCCTCAAGCCATACCATGATTCTACCTTGGAATCAGCTCCTGCCATCAGTCATCCTGTCGATGTGGTCCTAGATGTACAACTTCCACTCGACATCGACATAGTCTTTGATATGAAGACTCGATAGACTCGATAGGGCTCTACTACTTCATACCTTGTAGCCCGTCGAGGCTAGCTTCCACATCAAGCTCGCTGGATTTCTGCTTATCAGATGTCTCGTGACTTCCCTTCTTTGTTAAAAGCATTGGAGTCCAATGCTTCTGTTGTTGGGAGGGATGATGAGGAATAATTTAAGCAAATTTAGGTTAGGCTTAGTCTATTGAAATTAGGACTTAGTCTTATTTTTGGCTAATAAGCAATTTGTGGAAAATTGTAAAATGTGGGCTTTATGAGCTCATGTTGGATTTAGTCTTTAGGCCTAGTTGTCCCAATATCTTCTAGAGGGATATTGGAAGTTAGAAGGATAAGAGGCTATCCCTCAAATGAGCATTGTGGATAAAGCTTATCTTCCCAATTTGGGAATTGGTTGCTCAATCCAAGGAAATGGTTGCTCATTTCAAGGGAATATGGTTGTAAGATGGGCCTATTTAAGCCCTACATTTCAATGCAATTGTTAGCTTCATTTGGATCCACATCAATTTGATAGTTAATACTTCAAAATTTAATATCTTCATTAACATTGCCCTATATTTATAGTAGATTATCATGAATATTTTAGGGTCGAAAGTTGGATAACTATCATTAAAATATTTAGGTACTCATTTAAATGATAAATAAAAGGAGTTTTGGGACTCAATTTTGGATAAAATAAAATTTTGTTTGGTAGGTTGGAAAGATAAGTTCTTAAACATAGTTAGAAGGTTGTAACTCATAAACACTACATTTCAATCTATCTTTATATATATATGATGCTACTTTCAAAATTATTGACAAGTATAGCATTCAAATTAGACAAAATTCAAAGAGATTTTATTTGAATAGGATGTGATGAAAATTTTAAATTTCCTATTTATAAATGGGATAGAGTTTGCAAAGGATATAATATTGGAGGTGTAAGTTTGTGAAATTATAAAATTTTGTGCTTGGCATTAGGATGAAAACTTGGTTGAATATTATTCAAATATCAAGTAAAAATTTGGCTTGTAAAATATTACTTAAAAATATATAGGTTTTGTAAATGCAATAAGATTGATAAGGAAATGAACCCTGCCTAGGGATTTGACAACATGGAACTTCATGTCAAAGAGTTTATACTTGATCAAAAAAAATATTAGGTGGTCAATCAGTGAGGGGGATTCTACAAATATATTGTTTGATTCTTAGTTGAATTCTTGTCCTATGATTTTTGATCTAAAATGGTAACCACTTGTTTAGGTTTTTTTAGCTCATCTAGGTTAAAAGGTCAAAAAATATATTGATGTCAATAGTAATTCTAGATCATTGATTTCTATTAGCAACCTAATTGAGGGAGAGGACCTCAAATATATAGCAAAGTTTCAAAATATGATTTAAATATTCTATTTTTCCACTTTGATATGGAAGGATGAGTTGGCTTGAAATATTTCAAAAGATGGTAAATGGTTAGTCAAGTTGGTATATAAGGCTTTAAAGCAATCAAAATTTATTGCTTCTAATTATTTATATTGTAATAATGTTTGGTTATTTGAGAACCTTCCTAATCCATCATCATGTAATGAAACAAATTCTAGAAATAACAACAATGATAGAAAATTCAAAATTGCACAAAGGAAAACATTTGCTAGAGTAGTAAATCATATTCAATAGCAAGAAATTAAATATTGCAAGTAACAATTTATAGATTCCAAATCAACACAAATACTAACCATTTAGAGAGAGTGAAGTCTCATATCCACTTAGAGAGGGAAAATATACATGCTAGAGGTAACTTAAGATAATCAAGAATGAAATATGTCTCAATTACAACATATCTCCTCTATTTATATACTAAAATAGACAATAATCCTAGCCCTAATGCTCAAGGGCTGACTAACCTAATCCTAGGGCCCAAGATAATAATAATAAATATAGTCGATTTTGCTTTATTGGAGTTATTACATGGCTACCCTAAAAAAACTTTGTCCTCAAAGTTGAAAATAACTAGAAAACACTCTCAATATCCTAGATTGCATCTTCTTCCAAAAGATACTACAACTTGATGATAAACTCTTAAATTTGATGAGACCACAAATTATATATCTAGGACTACAACAAATATTTCTATTCGAGAGTGATCTACCCTTCTTCATCAAGTACTAGAAGCTTTGTTTGGGATCACACCTTGTGGCCAACAAACTATTGAGGATAAGAAACATGAAAAATAAGTTAGATGCAAGAAGTTGGAGGAAGCTCAAATTAATATACCACTTTACTAACATGATGAACGACCTTTAGGGGTCATAAAATAAAGGGGTCAAAATTTGGCTAGACTTGTTCACAAAAGACCATATATTTGACTACAAATTATTACTCTGAGTAATGCATGTCTTGTTGCTACTTCATGCATTTTTAGCCCTAGGATAAATTATCTTTAAGGAGTTGGAGCACAAGCTGATATTGTTGTAACAAATCATCATCTTGGAGGATCTTGAAAGATAGTTTACTATTGAAGGAGGTTTCTAGCCATTTGGTGCCTCAAATAGTGACCTCTTGAGGGATAATCGATAAGAAGTGTTAGACCATCATTTGGCTAAGGAAGTCAATGCACCCATAAATATAGTTAATATCGGGTGATATAGTAAAGGTAGGTACCTAGATATTTGTTCAAAATCTTCATTTGGTCATCTAAGGATGATAAGAAGATACATTCAATTGATTAAAAATAAGAGCAAATAATTCCTTTTAAAAAGTATTGGTGTTATCATGAACCATAATAACGGACTTAAGCATGTCATGCAATTTGAAAACAAAGTCTAGAAAAACGTTGGTAACTTTACTAACCATGAAGAGATTTTCTAGAGCATATAATAATCATACTTTGAAAGATATTCCACAACTACAAAAAAACACCATTTTTTCCTTTGATTTAAAAATATCCTTGATGAAATCCATTGAGATGTACTCCCATTGGTGATCATAAATAAACAAAGGTTGTAATAAGCTAGGAGATTTAATAATTTTCCCTTTGTTTTATTGACATGCCACACATTTGGACACAAATTTCTTAACATATACTTTTAATATTTTTCAAGAAAAGGATTGCTTAATCCACTAATAAGTTTTTAAGAATCTAGAATGTCTAACTAGGGCAAATGCATGCAATTCTTGTAGAATACTAGTCTTGACTATGGAATATAAAATTGATATTTCTTGTAGAGAATAACATTAAGATATGAGAATGAGGAAGGAGGTGGAGATACAACCTCCAATTTATGAATTATGTGAGCAATATATGAATTTGAATTCCATTACTTCCAAAGCTATGAAAGCCATTAATGGATAAATTAAAACACAATATACTAGTCTTGACTAGAGTTGGCATTGATAGAAATGATGTTCTCATGTTTATGAGACTGAGCATTGGACACCATATTCTCATTTTCCTTGTATTAAATGGAAAAAATAAAACCTAATATCTCGTTTAATTATTTATTTTATCTATGACAAAAGAGATACTATTCTAGGAAATGCTTAAGGTCGTTGTGGACGGTCTTCATAACGAAGTATTGTCTCAACAAATAAGGACTCCATTTTTGTATAATGTTAAAAATGGCTAATATCTCCTTATCATAAGTGTATTGGCCAATATTATTTCCAATGAGTTGCTTGCTTTTACATGCCAAGGGGTATTTGCCTCACATCAAAACAACTCCAATACCTGTATCAAAGCATTACACTCAATGACAAAAGGTTTGCTAAAATCAAGATCAACCAAAATAGATGTGGTATACATAGCATCCTTTAAGGCATTAAATATTTTAAAATTTTTTATTCAATAAATAAAAGTATTTTTCTTAGTGATAGAATGAGCAAGGTTTTAATCTTTCCATAGTTGTAGATAAATTTCCAATAATAACCAATAAAACCTAAAAAATATGAAGTTGCTTTAGGGAGTTAGACTTGGGCCAATCTTGCATGGTTTTGATCTTGTTAGGATCCACCTTAAACCCTACATGAGATACTATATGTCCCATATATTCTACCTATGGTACCCTAAAGGAGCATTTGGACCTCTTGATCAATTTGATGGAACTTTAAACACAAGTCAAGCTTGGTAAAGTATTTAGCACCATGTAGTTCATCCAAAAAACCATCGATAATAGTGATAGAAAACTCATATTTGATGGTGATATTGTTGATACATTAGGAATGAGGACACATGATAAAAATTATACTTACCATGTACCATGACTACCAAAAAATAATAAGGACTAATGCTTCGATAGATAATTCCTTGCTCCAACATCTCCTAAACTAGTTTCTCAATCTTAAACTTCTAGTGATGTGGGTAGTAGTAAGAATGAACATTTGGAACTAACTACTCAGAACTAGGTGGATGGCATGATCATGTGTACACTTAGGGGGAAGACCCATCAGTGAAGACAAAGCTAGAAAGAGTGCCTTAGAATATTGGACTTCCATAGAATTGACTTGGGTAAATAATCCATTATCTCTTTTCTTTAGGATATTTTCCATGTAGTGAGAGATGGCCACCTTGGTAGAAGGAGGTTTATTCCTTGGAGACAAACAACCTTGGCATATTCCACCTATTTGAAATATAACCATTGTAAATTGATAGTAACATATCCAAGCTATGAGAGATATTATACTCACAAAATGACATTTGAACTACCTAAATCCATGGCAAAAATATGTCCATACCATATATAATCTCCCATTTGGATGCTAGACTTAACCATGTGGTCACCACACTAAGTCATACCCATGTTTGTAAATAATACCTAGAATTTATCCTTGGTCATTGTACTAATATACAATCCTAAGGATTTTATTGTTTTGTTGTCATTAAAATTATACATGATACTTGAATTAGTTAACACATTAACATATCGACTTTTGATGAAGCCTTGGACCTTAATGGTATGATGAGCCTATATATCCATTAGAGAAAACACGAAGAGAGCCATGGTATTAACATCTTGCTCAAAATTGGATGCTTTAGTGTTGGAGAATATTACATTATTTGGTACATGATAATGTACCCCCATGGTACCTTACAATACAATGTAAATATTAGAATAGGGTTTGAGTCTATAGTTTAGAAGTGTGACTTATATTTCCCCTTTATGTAAGTGTCTACATTCAAGATGTGCACAAGTTTCATGTAATTAAGTGTATGTGTAATGTGAGAAAATGCAGAATTATCATGTATTAGGTATGCATGTAGAAGTGTGTGTGGCATTTAGTAAAGTGTGCAAGTCTCATAGAGTTAAGTGAGAAATTAAATAGAGAGTCAAGAGTCATGTATACAAGTGGCAAGATAAGAAGCCAAGGGTCATGTGAGGTTTGTCTTATGTATGGAACAGGAAAGGTTGCAACTCCCAGATATGTAAGGAGTGTAATAGTCAAGTATTTGAAGAGTCACATTTCTAAGGTTATATAAAGGAGAGAAAGCTCCATGAAACGTAAGATGCAAAATTGTATATAATATTCAAGCATTAATATTGAAGCTTGTATGCATATTTTAAGCAATTATATTGTAATTTTTCTTCATGTTATTACATGAATGATTTTGACCATTTATATTCATATTGTTGTTATTTACTTTGGCCATATAATATAGCAATTGCTCTCATATTTGAAACTACTTATGATCCAAAAATATTGGTACCTGATATAATTTGGCTTAAAATCCAACAATGGTATTAGAGCTACTTTGAGTAGTCTATATTGCTAGCATAAGAGGAAGTATTTGGTGTGAATTTATATTAAGAGTCATGTGAAGGAAACATAGACTCATATTGCTACAAATTTTAAATTTGTAGATTGATATATGAAAGGGAGCTATTACAAAGCTTCTAATATTTGAAAATATTTGAGAAATGTTTCATTATACACTAGAGTCTATCCACCTGGATCTAAAACCAATGAAAACTAGGGCTCTATTCAAAAGTATTATTTGGAAGGACAATGTTTGTTGTCACAAGATTGAATGTTTGAAGATTGACTAAGGGGGCATTCAAAGTCACTCTAATATTAGTTGGATTCTCTCTAAAAAATACAACCACATAAGGAGTGGCTTAAGCCACCAAGAAGCAAAATATTATAACGATTTAAGACCACCATTGGAGGATGAAAATGCCATTAGCATTAAGTACAAAACATCCATAAGCATTGAATTGGATGAAGTGTCCAATAGCATTCAAAATATTAGAGGACGAAAGGTCCATAAAAACGTTTGTGAATATATTATTTAAAACAAAGGCAAACAAAGTTTTTATAACAAAAGAACGTGTTGCCTAAGTGTTGGTGTTGAGCCAAGCCAGGCAAGCCAAAACTGATCCTAACCAACCTAGCCAAAACACATTGTCTATAAGTTGGTGATGAGTCAAGTTGAGCTTAGACAAACCGTATTTTTCCCTATTTTTTTAATTCTTTGTTATTGAAGATAAAGAAATAAAAAGCGCTTTGATGAAGGTTATAAGTTGAATGAAGTGAAATGATTTGGAATATTTACATTTATAAAAGAAGCACATCAATTGCATCCACCTGAGAAGAGCCAAATGTTAGTGTAATTCCTGAAAGCCACATTTAGAAAGGGTGCAATAAAGAATGTTTCATTGAGTAGAGAACCTTCATTGAATACCTTATTATAAGCCTTAAGAAAAATGCCCTCAGAAAGCATTACACTGGATCACCTTCAATCCTGACGTGGTCAATGAAATTTTTGAGACCTAATTTAGTAGGAGAAATTAGAGGTAAGAAACCTTACCTTATTTTTTATATTTAGTGCATGAATATAGTTCTAAGGTTGATATTTGAAGAATTAAGAACCCTAGGAATGATAAAATTAAAGGTGGGAGTTAAAAGGAATTCAACTCCATTGGAATTAAAAAATTAAATGTGAGAATTAAAAGAACTTCAACCTCAATATTTATAAAAATTGAAGATATTGAAAATATTGATATTTTATATTTGCAATTTATTTCAAATAAACTATTTTTGAAAATTTGATAAGTTAATTCGATTTTGGAGAGATAAGGATTTCTACTCCAAAAAGACTTTTGAAAAGTTAAAATGTGAAGATTTAGAGAATTTGCAAATTCGATCATCTATTAGGGAGAGAAAATGATTTTTATTTCAACCTATTGATTTTCAATTTTTATTTTGTTTCTATGAGTTCCTTTATGCAAAATAACAAAAAAATATTTTTTAATCTCAAATTTTGAAAGGGATAACTTTTGCATCATGGAAAAAAATTGAAATCATTTCTTATTGTAGAAAACTTTTGAAAATAGTGAATGGAACATTGAAAAAATCTATTGAAGATGAAAGAGAAAAGTAAAAGTCTAAAGAAAGTGATGCAAAAGCCCTTATGTTGATTACATTTGGGATAATTGATGAAATACAATCATACTTAAGTGGAGCATAAAACTTTGCAGATGCTTGGGAGAAATTATGTAAAATATTTGAAGGAAAGAACAAAGCAACCATCTTAAATTTATAGTCTTTCTTTGAAGGTCAATAATGAAGAAAGTATAGAACTCTTTCTTCAAAAAGTAGCAGATATAAAAGCAAAGCTATTGACTTTGGGAGAAAAGTAGAAGATAAGTTTCTTGTTCAAGTTACATTAAGAGCACTTCTAGAGAGTTATAAACATTTAGTTACTTCACTTCAAGTACTAAATAAGGAAACAACATTTGATGACTTAGTTAATATTCTTCAAGAATATGAGGTTGAAAATTTAGTCAAAGATGAAATGACTAATAATGCTTTGGTATCTAAGGAAAATGTACCAAGTAATATTGTAGCAACATCAAAGTCACAATCTATATGGAAACCAAGATATTGTCACATATACAAAAAAAATGGTCATAAGACACTTTTTTGTAGATATAACTCCTTAAATCAAGGAAATCATATGAATAGTCCTTTTCAAAAATTTTAGCCAAAGCAATACTAGCCTTAGTATCGATATGGTCAAGAACAAAAACATCAACTACAATCAAGAGAAGGAAATTTAGTCCAAGAAATTCAAGAAATAGAAGAATATATAAAAGAGAATGAAATTAAAGCTCTTACAACAAGAATTCTGATTAAAAAGAAAATTGAAGATAATTATGAAAAAGATAAAAATGAAAATTCTTCAAAAATTTCTAAAGCCACTTATGTTACAAATGTTATAGAAAAACAAACTATAGGAACAAGAAAGAATTTAGAGAAACAATGAAGCAAGATCAATGCCAGAACAAAAAAGAACAAAATAAAAAAATAGAAGAGAAAAATATAAAAAGGTAATAAAGATAGCCAAAGAAAATGCTAAGCACCAAAAACCATAGAAATGCTAGAACCATAGCAAAAGAACAAACACAAGAATCAAAGACTAAAGACTAAAGTCTTCAATAACCAAATAATGTAATACAAGAGGGTGTTAGAGAATATTACGTTATTTGGCACATGCTAATATACCCCCATGATACCTTATTGTATAATGTAAATATTAGAATAGGGTTTGAGTCTATAGTTTAGGAGTATGATTTCTATTTCCCCTTTATGTAAACATCTACATACAGGATGCACACAAGTATTATGTAATTAAGTGTGCAAGTATATTATGTGAGAAAGTGCACAAGTGTCATGTGTTAGGTGTGCATGTAGAAGTGTGTAAGTGTTATTTAATAAAGTGTGTAATTGTCATTTATTAAAGTGTGCAAGTGTCATAGAGTTAAGTGAGCAAGTAAACAAGATGAGAAGCCAAGGGTCATATGAAATTTTTCTTATGTATGGAATAGGAAAGGTTGCAAATACCAAATATGTGAGGAGTGCAATAGCCAAGTATTTGAAGAGTCACCTTTCTAAGGTTATATCATGGAGAGAAAGCTCCATGAAATATAAGATGCAAAATTGAATATTATATTCAAGCATTAATATTGAAGCTTGTATGTATATTTTGAGCATTTTTTTTTATAATTTATATTATATTTACATTACGGGTTTTGAAAGGAACCCAAAACCTTATTACAGTAGAGGTCGATTAGCCAGACGTAGAAACAAAAAATTACAAGGAGGTGCTAGGGACCTCTGAGAACCAGAAAGATAACCATAACCAAAAACCCTCTTAGAATCAGAAGGGAAATTGTGACTAGACCAGAAATTAGAATGAGCAAGCCCCAACCAAACATAGACACATGACCAAAAGACACCTGCGTCGGCTTCGTACGCATCATCTAAACTTAACCGGACAAAAACGATTAGGCTAAACCAGGAAAAACAGACAAAAACAAGGGCTTCCTAGGGCGCCAGAGGGCCCAGACGGAGGGACCCATGCCAGTAATTTCTTGATGTCATCCATCTTCCTTGATGTGGTTCCTGTAGCATTCTGAGTGTAGCGAGACAGAATCTTGGATGCTTCCTCCAGAGACTTGATGGTTGCATTCATAGTCGTGATCACGAGCTCCAACAACATCTAGGAATAGGGGTCATCTTTATCACTCTCAAACTCAGATATGACATGAGTTGAGGAGGATGAATGCTCCATATTTGGATTTTTGAGCCTAGCAGAGGATCTGGGCATCGGAGGAGTGTTCATTGCAACCGCACGCTTCCTCTGGTCACTTTGCCTAGCACTTTTAAGGGGATAAGGCTTCGAGCGACCCCCAACTGAACCAGGGCCAATAAGGGAGTCATCAGGAATGGGGCCCAATTGGGGGAATGGGAAGGGGGTTCATCGGGAGGATTGAATGACATGGGTTTAACATTGTGGATAGGGGGAGGGTGGCTAGGGCATGCTTGAGGATGATAGGTAGGAGGCCTTGGTGAAGGGGCTTGCCATTGGACTTCTGACATTTCTCAATGGATAGAGTAAGGGAGTAAAGGAGGTAATCAGGGACACAGACAACTTTACCATCCCAAAGGTGATTGACAAAAGTGAGGTGAAAGCTCCTCAAGGGCTTCTCAAGGTCATCACAGGTGATGTACTACATGATGGGGATGATAGCGATGTTCCAGGGAGCCGGGAGGGAAGAGCAGTGGAGAGTAGACTTATCCCAACCTAAACTTTTGCCTTTGTCAGGGAACTGGTCAGTTTCTTCCTCCCAATTGTGCTTGTCATGGTGAATGAAGCGGCCTGTGAGCGAAAGACCAGTGATCTCTACCAACATCTCAATAGTCACTTTGAAGTGAACACCTTGAAATTTGACCTCACCCTGGTTCCATGAATCAATGAAATCCTTAGTAATCTGGTCCTCAGCCCTAGAAAAATTTTGTAGGAAGGGGGTGAAACCTTTAGCATCCATGAAAATTTAGGTAGTGGGGTTCAGGTTAAGCTGAGCTGACTCGATATAAGCCATGCCTTTAGCTAGGGAATGAGGGCTAGGGTAAAGAAAAGAGACCAAGACCAGGAGAGGGTAGATACTGAGGGTAGAATTCAGTAGAGTCAAACCAAGCTTGACATCAGAAGGGGCGCGAGCTAAGGAAGCAGAAGCTTTGTAGGTTAAAAAGGATTGGAGCGAGCTGAAAGGGTCGAAAGTGATGGAAGTAGGCTGAGTAATGATGCATTGGAATGAGGTAAAGGTTGGGGATCGGGAGCACTTGGGAAGGAACATGACATCGCCCCAATGCTTGAAATGATAGTCATTGAACCACCTGAGATTGGCATGATTGGAGCACGAGTGGATAGTCTGGGATGAGGCTAGAAAAAACATTGCATGGAAGATCAGGGGACGTTGGGAAGAGCAATCGACAACTTGGGAAGGTAGATTATGGTGGAAATCCTCGGCATGATTAGCAGGACAAAGATAGAGATGTCTTTCTGGCTCTCTATGCCTGGCCACGTAGCTAAAAGCGTAGCGGTACAGGGCTTTGATTACATGGAATAAGGTAGCTTTGCTACCGCGCGTGCCATTGGCCTTGTGGTCAAGACACCACCATAAATTGAGCATGTGATGAAAAATAGGAGCTTCCCATGCCTTGCCATCCGCTAACTCAGAACTGATGATAATATAATTTTGCATTGCCATGGTCAACCCGTGAGGACGATGACCCGCATTCAGGGAGGAGGTTTTGAAAACTCTAGCACTGTTAAGGAGAGGGCCTGTGGGGAGCTTAGCTTCGAACTTTCTTTCATTGGGACTTGCCACTTTGATCATTAGGCTTTTCGAGGTTTGCAGCATTAGTGATTTTCTGGGGAAGTTATCTCGCCACACTTTGAGGCTATTGGAGGAGACTGCCATGTTGGCCATAAGGTCAACAACTTGATTGGCTTCCCTATAGTTGTGGTGGATGGTCATCTACGAGTGATCCTAAAGAAGCTTTCTGGATTCTTGGATGGTGCTGAAGACTTTCCAAGATGGAATCTTATCATTCTTCATATAGCTGATGATGTTCAAAGAGTCACCCTCTATGATTGCTCTCCTAGGATCCTCTTTGAGGAGGACAAGGCCTCTCCAAAGAGCCTTAGCTTTTTCAAAGTGATTGGTATGATACCCAAGGTGTTTAGCAAACACAAGGATCAAGTCACCTTTATGGTCTCTAATGACCCCTCCTACACCAGTAGTGCCATGATTTCCTTTGGAAGCCCCACAATTTGAGCTTGATCCAACCCTTCAGGGGGCTTCCATTTGATGTTAGCTCTGGGATTGGGGCATGGTTGAGCTCTAGGATCCTCTTTGGGGATGGAGAGAGAGTTGAAGAGGGAACATTCGAGAGCCAGGGTTGGGGCCAAGGAGCAAGGGATAAGCCAAATATTTTCAATAGCATAGGCAATAGATTTAGAAGCCACAGAGAGGGGATCCTTGGATAAGGTAGAGAAGGCCCTATTGTTGCGCTCAAGCCAAATTTACCAAATGAAGTGATGGAGGTAGAAGGACCAGAGGGAGCGGAGCCTAGGATTGCTAAAGGGATTTGGCCACTGATAGAAGAGATCAATAATTGTTTTGGGCCGAACCCACTGGATGTGAAAGGAATTGAGCAAGTGGCCAAGGATAGTGGAAGAGAACACATAGTTGATGAAAATGTGGTTCGAAGATTCCCAATCAGACAAACAAAGGTAGCAGTGGTTGGGAATCATGAACCCTCTTTTGGCCAAATTTTTGATAGTAAGGATTTTATTTTGAATAGCAATCTAGGAGAAGAAGCTTATTTTGGGTATGAGTTTCTTCTTCCAAACTAGGTTGAACGGAATAGTGGAAGCCTAGGTATTTTCTTGGAGGATATAGGCTAATTTGATAGAGAAAGAGCCTTCATCAGTTCCTCCCCAAATGGGCCTATCTTCAGCTTCCCTAGAAGGAATGGTGATTGAATTGAGCAGACTGGATAAGGTAGCGACTTGATTGGGGAAGTTGGCAACATTGATGGTCTTCCATCTAGGGTCTCCATTGTGACGGTTAATGAAGTCGACAACCTTGCTCCCTAGGAGGGTATTAGTGGAGGGCTTGAGAACTTCTAGGGTTTTATTTTCACTCAGAGGTTCATCTTGGAGCCACCTATCATGCCAAAATTCAATGGTGTTTTCATTGCCAAGAATCCATCTGATGCCTTTTTGGATAAGATTTTTGGTCTGAATGATAGATTTCTAGAAGGTAGATCCAGCCTGGGGGCCCTTGTTCATTCAAGAAATGGTGGTTCTACAAATACTTCTTCTTGACTATTTTGACCCATTCAACATTGTTGTTGGTAAAAATATTCCATGCATGCTTGGCTAGAAGAGCAAGATTCATTTTGGTGATTTTCCTGAGCCCAATACCTCCTTGATTTCTATTGCTACAAACATAATTCCAAGCCACAAGGGGAATTCTCTTCCTGTCTTCACTACCAGACCAGAGGAATATTTTTTGGATTTGCTCGATTTTAGAGCTCACTGAGGCTAGGACCCTGAAGATAGATAAGAAGTAAACCGGGATGCTCTGGAGACAAGCCGAGGTGAGGGTAGCTTTGGCTGCCTGAGAAAGAAGGTGTCCTTTCTAGGAGGCCAACTTTTTTTGAATTCTCTCAATGATATTGTTCCACATTGATGCTTGAGGGGTTGCCTAAAAATAGGGGGAGCCCAAGGTAAGTGGTGGGGAGAGCCTCCGAGGAACACCCAAGGATCCGAGCTATTTTGATTTACCGGATATGGGGTGTGTTAATGAAAAATATTTTGCTTTTGAGGAGGTTGATTTTTTGCCCTACAACACTCTCATAAAGGTGAAGGATGTGCTTGATGGCCTTGGCTTGGGAAACTGAGGCATAGGTGGAAAGGATAGTATCATCAACAAATTATTTGTTGGGTAACAGGGTTGAGACCAGTAGCAATTTTGATCCCAAAAATTAGACCTCTTCTGCTAGCACTTGTAATGGATCTCCCTAAAGCCTCAGCCAAGATAATGAACAGGATTGGGGAAAGGGGATCTCCTTGCCTCAGACCTCTAGAACTAGGGAAGAAACCAACAGGGGACCCATTGACTAAAATAGAGAACCAAGGAGAGGAGATGCAACCTTTTATGAGGTCAACCCATATCGGGTGAAAGCCAAATTTGAGGAGGATATCAAGAAGAAAGTCCCAACTGACTCTATCAAAGGCCTTATTCATGTCCAGCTTTAGGAGAAAGGTTGGTTTCTTGGCCAGGGTAGCAGAGTGCAGGGCCTCATGAATGGTAATGATCCCATCAGTTATGGTTCTCCCTTTAACAGATCTACCCTAGCAGGGATCAATGATGAGGGGAAGGATCTCCTTAAGCTTGTTAGCCAACGCTTTGGTTAAGATCTTGTAGAGGACATTGCAGAGGCTGATGGGCCAAAAATCAGACAAAGCTTTGTAGGATGAAACTTTGGGAACCAAGGCAATGAAAGTGGAATTGATCCCTCGGGGGATGGTCCTGGAGGATTGGATATCTCTAACTACTGCACACACTTCAGGGCCAATCAGATCCCAGAATGCTTGGAAGAAGCATGGTGAGAAGCCATCCGGTCTAGGAGCCTTGTCAGGCTGCATAGAGAACATGGCTCCTTTGATCTCTTCATGGGTGAGAGGGCTAATGAGCATCGAATTGGTGGACGAGGATATGGAATGGGGAATATTGGCCAAGAGGGATTCTTTGGCCCAAGGGGAAATAAGAGAGGGGGTACCCAGAAGGGACTGGAAGAAACTAATAGATTCATTCCTAATTTTAGAGATCTCCCTTGTTAGGCATCCATCACTACAGGTGAGCTCTGATATTTTGTTGGAACTCCTATTTCTCAAGGTTGATGCGTGGAAGAATTTAGTATTCGAGTCACCATCCCTGAGCCAAAGGGCCCTCGATTTTTACCTCCAGAATGTTTCTTCCCTAGCCAAGATATTGTGAAACTCAGCTAGGAGCTTACGCTCTTCGGTTCTGATGCTACTGTCCTGGTTACCTTCTTGGATTTGTTGCTCTATGATCTCTAGTTTCTCTTTGACTACCTGCTTGCTTTCAAAGATGTTTCCAAAGATTTCTCTATTCTAGGTCCTAAGATTTTCTTTAATGAATCTGAGTTTTTGAGAGATTTGGACAGATGGGGATCCCTTGAAGGATTGCTGCCACCACTGAGAGATTTGGTTTCTAAAATCTGGGTGATGGAACCACATAGCCTCAAAGTGAAAAGGGATCTTGAAAGTAGGAGTTTTGATAGCTTCAAGCAGAAGGGGTTGTGGTCAGAACCAATTTTGGGTAGATATTGGAGGGAAGCATCTCCAAAAAAGGGGATAGCCTCTCTTGAGAGAAGAAACCTATCCAATTTAACCTGAATGAGACTATTTCCAGCCCTTCTATTGCTCTAGGTAAATTTTGCTCCTTTCAGTTGGACATCCATGAGTTCGTTTGCATCTATGAACTCCCCAAATTCCTCCATGCTTTTGGTAAGTGTAATGTTGCCTCATTTTTTGTCAGATGGGTAGAGAGGGCTATTGAAGTCTCCTACGAGGATCCAAGGGATAGTATTGAAAGAGTTTCTCATTTGAATTATAGAGTTCCATAGTAAAACTCTTTCCAGGGGGTTGTTAGGAGCATAAACATTGGTGAGGATCCAGGTGTTGTTGCTATTTTTGTAGTGGAAAAGCATGTTGATGATCCTGTTTGAGGAAGAAATCATTCTTCCTTCAACTTTGGTCGGATCCCACATGCACATCAGCCCTCCAGAGGTTCCTTGGGCAGGACTGTAGACAAATTCACCTTTATTCCATATTGCTTTAGCAACTTTAGGGGAAGAGTTGTCATCTACTTTTGTTTCTTGCATAATGAAAATTGTAGGGTTGTATTCCTTTCTCAAATTTGTAGCCAGACGTTGTTTGGGGGTCCCGTTGAGCCCTCTCACATTCCAAGTGAGGATCTTCATTTATAAAATTTTAAGGGATTTTTTGCCTCCCTTTGATTGTTGTGGGGGAGGTTTGGATTTTTTGGGTTCATCTCTTATCAGGTTTAGAGAGTCGAAGAACAGAGTGGCTTGGAAGTCGTTTGCTATGTCTTCTTCAATCTCTTTTCTTCTTTGCTCAATAGTGGACAACCTTCCTCTTTTCTTATCACTTCCAAAATCAATGAGGGATTTTTTTCTTCGGGTCTGCTTGGGGCTGAAGTTCTCTGGGATAGACTGGGATGGAATAGGGCTTCCTTCATCTTCATCTTTAGAAGGGATGGATACTGATCCAAAGGGTTTGGGAGGGGGGTGGAAGGGACCAGATCTTGAAGGAGATTTAGTGGACTCATTCTCAATCAGATCAGCTTGAGGAGGATCAAAAAGGATTAGGGGTGGAGGATCAGCCACAGGGAAGCCCATTTTACCCCTAGAAAAAATAGAATTAGTTTCAAGAGAAAGACATACCTGGTCTTGCTCAGGGACCGAAGGAGAATCAACAATTTTTTTCCCTTTGTCATCAGAGGAATCATCCCTTTTTTGATAGTTCATGGCCTGGTTAGCATGCAAAGAGGAGCTGCTCTTTTTGGGAATGGTTTGAATATTCTTGAGATGATGGTTCCTTGGTGGTTGAGGAGGAAACCGATTCTGGGATCTGATGGGGGGAGGCCTCGATATGAACTTTTTAGAATTCTCAGGTTCCTTTGAGGGTTTAGCCTTGAGAAGGGAGCACTAGTTTTTGAGATGGCCTTGCGTGTGACAATGGATGCAAAATGCTGGCTTGTTTTCATATTCTAGAGGCTGATGCCATCTGAAGGAGCCCGAGATTAGGTTTACGAAGGTGGGTAGCTCTGAATCAAGATTGGCATTCACACAAATGCGAGCATGGACCATCCTTGAGCGCGCTTTGGTTGTAGAATCGATCACCACCAGGTCTCCAATGGTCTTGGAAATGGCTCCAAGAATGTCCTCATGCCATAAATGGAAAGGCAGATATGGGATATGGACCCAGATGGGTGCGAAGTTTATGCTTTGGGTGTTAGGGTTGAAATCCGGCCCACCTCCTAAGGAACAAGCTCCTTCTGCCGAGAAACCAAGACCCCCCGGTTAGGATTCGGCTTGCATCATCATGGTTGCACAACCTTATGGCGAAGAACCCTCTGGAAAGGGCCACTATCTCCACGCTTCCTGAGGTTTTCCATTTGGAGAAGGCCCATCGCCTTATTGTCTCCATATCAGGTCGTCCTCCAATGAACTTGTCGATCAAGGAATATGATTCCATTGAAACGTAGTTGGAAAAAACCCTCTTTGGGATGACGATATCTACTCTGATGGGTGATAGATGATTATCTGGGGTTTTTGAAATGTTTAAGCCATTGGAGATGACCTGGGCGTATGAAGGCCCACTAGGGCTTCCAGGAACTGGGCCCTTATTGGGGATGGGGCCCTCGATAGGCCTTTTGTCAGGAGGTTCCTTATCCCGAGGGCCCTTGGGGGGCTTCCTTGAAGACACCACTCCACTATCAGAAGCGGCTTCTGCACCTGGTCCAGATCCATCGCTCGTCACTTCAAAAGATCAATTCTTGTCATCGCCATCATTGGTCTCCGCCTCTGCCATCGCCTCCTGCTCTATATTTTGAGCAATTCTATTGTAATTTTTCTTCATGTTATTGCATGAATGATTTTGGCCATTTATATTCATATTATTATCATTTTTATGAATATTATTGTTAATTATTTTGGCCATATAATATATTGATTGCTCTTATATTTGAGACTACTCAAGATCCAAAATATTGGGACTTGAGATAATTTGGCTTAAAAGCCAACATTTAGGTGGTAACTCCTATTATAAAGGATTTTAATATCCATCCTCTATCATAGTTTCTTCCTTAGCTTCCATTGGGAAGTTACACCATTCCTCATAGGCTTGATCTCAAGGATGACATGAACAACATATGTAATAGAATAATCCTTAGGAATGCTCATAATTACAATTATTGAAGCAATGTCATTGAGAGTTTAAATCTCATTAAGGTTGGGGATAGGACAATTAGAGTTTCATTTCTACTATAATAGCCACATGTTAAGCCTCCTCAAGGGTGTATGGATCATGAATATTGAAAGGTAAATATGAAAAGAGAAGTTGAAAAGAAGATGATGGGTTAAGAGAAGGGCAAAGATGATCCTTTGGATTTTTAATGTAGATAGCTTAAAAATAGGTTAAAGGCATGGGGTAAAAAAGGATATTGTATGTCTTACACTAATATTCATATTTTAGACACTAATGGTGAGTTGGAGTGGCCCACATTGCATGAATCCATGACCTTCCTAGAAGAATGTTATAAGTTAGGTCATAATCCATGACATAAAATATGGTGTTGAGAATGTGGGGTTCAAATTTGAGAGGTAATACTATACTGCTACTAGCATCATGCTCCCCATTATCAAATACCTTGATAATAAGCTTACATTTTTTAAATCTTATTTTGTTAGCCCAAAATTATTAATGAATTTTAAGTTGTAAACATTGATACTAGAGTCATTATCAACTAGGATTTATTATGAAGGTGTTGTTGATATGACCTATAATATACAAAGAGATCTCTCCAACCATAGAGGTTTATGGAATATCATCTTCATAGAATGATATAGTGGCATGATTTACCCTAATGGATCCTACAATAAAAGTGACATCATTAGGGTTTAGATATTGAGGAACAACTTGTTCTCTCAATAATTTGAGTAAGATGTCCCTATGCATCGAAGAGGTCTTGAGAAGCTCAATAAGAGGATTTCTTACTAGGGTATTCTCAAGTTGTTTATACAAATTGAAAACATTCTTATCTTTGTTGTTCGATTGTATGATTAATGGCAGTCCTTTAGAGAAAGAAGATTTTTTTGCCTAAAGGACTAAAGGAGGTCGAGAAGGTTGATTGGATGATAGATTCTTATGTTGTTGCCTTTTCACAACAAAAATGAAAGAGGATTTTTTAGGATAATGAATCATTTCCACCATGTTTTGATTTGGGAGTGGATCGTTTCTATAATTAATATTGTTTGCTACCTTTTGGTTATGATTGGACAATAAATCTTGGAAAATTCCAAGATCTTGATTAAAAGAAGATTGGGAGTTAGAGTTGCTAAGAGTGATTTGGTATTTATTTATTAGGTATTGAATGAGGTTACTAGAGGTCATGCACCTATTGTTCAAAAGACCATTAGTGTGGTTGAAAGCACAATACTTATTAGGGTGAAATGAATGAGGCTTTTTCTTTTCAAGATCTAAAGGCTTGATAGGTAGAAGTTCTGCCACTTTGGATTTAAGGAGATGGTCTACAATGGATGGAGGAGGTTGATCTAGTCAAGATAACTTCATTTTAGGTTTCAATTGTTGAGGATTCCTGAGATAAGATTTTGAAGGATTGTTACAATACTCATGTTTTTTATTTGGTGTGAGCTTATAACTCCATTTACCATAATGTATTTTTGTACTATCCCTTAGTGTGGGAGGAATGCCTATCTTCCTTATTATGCACTTTAGATTTTATCTATCCTATTTTGAGGAGGGCAGTCTCTACTCTCTTAGACATGCCAATTGCACCTTGAAAAGAAGATACATTGACCATATCTAAATAGAAGGCCAATTGCTAATTGTGGTTACCTATAAAGATATCTATGAGATATCTTAGTGAAGGGATATATTGGAGTATCCCCACAAAGCATTGACATCTTGGTAAGAAGTCACCAAAAATATCATCCTTGAATTGGTCGAGCTTATACAAATCACTAATTATCACCTCTTCGATATAGATAGAGAATTTCTTGACAAGCATATCAATAAGATACTTAAAGATATTAAAGGAATGCCTTGGTGTTTGGTAATACCATTCCAAGGTTGGGTCACAAAGGGTTTTAGAAAATATCTTAAGGATCAACATTTCATCATAGGAAATGTCATTACAAGAGGTGCTAGAAAGCTTAAGATGGTTAATGGGATCTTCCTTCCCTTTATAAATTTGAAACTTAGATGTTTCAAAGTTGGGAGGAAAGGGATGACTAGCTATGAAGAGGTATAGGGGTTAACTACACAAGTTATTATAGTATTACTAGTGACTGGAAGAAGACCCATGAATTGAGTCCATTTGTTATTTCATCAATTCTAAATATGATGTTAAAGTTTCAAGTCTAGAAGAAAGAGGATTTGATTGCACATAAGGCATGTACTAAGAGATAATATGGCATTAATAATTAATGAAAGGATAAAATTGATGCATTGGGGTATGCAATGTTAAGGTTTGTCATCATATGGATCACCCCCAAGCTATTAAAAACAAAAGGATTAGAATATGAAAGATAAGAGATTGTGAAAACAAGGATTTAAGTGAGACCCACATGTGGATACCTAGGGAGGAATACTAGAATCACATATTGTTTATTCATGAAGGAGGTTGCGAAGAATTGACACATAAGAATTTGAACAAATACTATTTGGAACAAAGTGGGATAGAATTCCACAAGAACCATCATCGAGTAACTAAGAAGTCAAACAAGACCCAATGGTACACATTGTAAATAGAGGAGGTAAGCATAAATGCCCACCCTTTATTGTAGAGGGAAAAGAAGATCCAACAAGACACATTGGCACTTTTACTACCACATGGAAAGCAAACAAAGTAACACAACCTATTGAATAGTTGCAATTATTTTTTTCCACACTATGAGTAATAGAAATTAACTAGTACTTGAAGAGGGAAAGTACACAATATTTTGGACAATGAGATACTATGCAGGAGGAATTTATAAATGAATTCTAACCATTACAAGATGACACTAAAATTATAACCAAAATATATGCTAAAAAGTAAAATATGAATGAAGATGTCAAAAACTATAATAGAATATTGAAGTAATTAGCTGATAAAATGCAGATACCACTAGCCAACGAATTAGTCAAAAGATGGTTTATAGATGGATTACTACCCAAATTTTAGAAGAAGATGAAGGTTGTACCATATTCAACATATGCATAAGCCTTGAATAAAGCAATAAACTTCAAGAGAAAAACAAAGCAAACAATGATTGGAATTGTGGGGCATCTAAGAAATGAAGAACTAAATAGTGATATTGATGATAAAGTGTAAAGTGATATCTACTCTTTCAAAAAGTATTTTGACAAAATAATAAAAGATATGAAAGGAGAAGCACAAAAATATAGAAAGTACATCTGGTGATTAGACTATAAGTTAGAAGGACACATAAATATCAATTGCCCTAAAAACACATATTGTAATATATGCAATATAGTAGGATATCTAGTCTTGGACTGTCCATTCACATCAAAGGGATAAAGAAACTAAACCATGATGGTGTAGCAAAAAGAACAAGTGGATACTTCAAGAAATGGACAAGGTGCAACAAGTTGTGGATATAGAAATAACCATTGAGGAGGAAGTCAAGGAGGTCAAAGTCGACTTTAGTATGATTATGATGGAAGACCAATCATACAATGCCAAAATTTCTAAGAATGGAGATATTTTACGAAATGCTACCCCAAACCATAGAATGGAGGAAAATCAAATGGAAACAATATTACTAATATGTGTAGATGGTGTGGACTGGGTAACCACAAGGAAGCAAATATCCCAAATAAAGCAAGTACCAATGGAATGCACAATATCAATTTAATTGATATTGGTGAAGTAAGTGATAATCAAGCAAAAGAAAAGCAAGTGCTAGTGGTGACAAAAGCTCATGCTTAGAAGATGGAGCAGTAACTAAACCTTACCAAAGAAAAAAAGTGATGGTAGAAAGACCATGAGTGAGTGAAGGAGGAGCTTGAGAAGGATAAACAAGAAAAATTTCTCTATGAAAAAACTTTGAAAAAGCTTGAAGTAATGTTAAGCAAACAATTGTCAATAGAACGTTTGATAACACAAGTACTAAGCATGACTATGAAATTAAAAGTGTTCAATATACTTGGTGAATTACCTAAATTATATGCCATAATAGGTGAAATGATGAAGATAAAGAAAGCAAAGGAAGTGTGGGAAATTGGCAATGTCAAGTAAGAACAATTTATCGACCCTATAATTTTGATGATTTAAGCTAGGAAGAAACCAACTTTAGTCCACATGGAGATATTGGATCATAAGCTAACCCAAGTAATTGTAGATGGGGGGTTGAATGTCAATGTGATACCCAAGAAGACATGGAAAATTAGTGGGGTACCAACATTACAGTCTTCAAATTTCAAGTTGTATGGAGCTGATCAGTATGTAATAGAAACAAAAGGCGCACTGATAAACCAAAAGGTACAAATAGCAAAACAAGAATTCACCTTTGATTTTATGATAATATCAATGCAAAAAGCTACTAATGATGCATTTCTTAGATGTGGATGGCTACAAATGGTGAAAGTAAATCATAATTAGGAGAAACAACACCTTACATTCAATAAAGGAAATCATAAGTACATGATAAATCTCAAAAATAAAATGGTGAGTCATGATCTTGCAACCTTGGATGAATAGGAAGTTCATCATCAAATAATGAAACTAGATATGAACTTGACGAAGGAGTGTTGTAGTTGGAGGATTCCACGAAATATGAATAATATGATAACAAAGTAGTACTTCATTGGAAAATGGAAGATTATGAAGTATTCACACCATAGTGATTATGCATCCATGCACAAAATGAAAACCAAGATGAAGAAAAGAAGGAACCAAAAAAGGGCCACAGCAAAAAATATTAGCAATAAAGGACCAAGAGAATGAAAAGTGGATATTTTTGAAGAATTTTGCAGAGTACACTATGGATGATGTAATAATTGAATATAAACTAACCCATCCAATTGATGTACTCAAGGCAATTGAAGAACCATAAATGGTAAAATATGAAGGACCAAGGATGGTGTAGGTAAACCTTGGTGATGGTGAATAAAGGATGATCAAGTGTGGATATGATTGGGATCTTGTACTAAAAATAAATTTTAAGATCTTTATGAAGTACAAGGATGTGTTTGCATGGACCTATAATGAGTTGAAGGGGATACCACCAAAATTGTGCATACAAAATATTTCTTTGATCGAGGGTGCACAACCAGTTAGGAGACATCCATATAGGACGAATCCAAAGTACACAACTCTGGTGAATGTTGAGATCAAGAAAATGTTGGAATTTAGCATCATTTTTAAAGTTATGATAAGCGAGTGGGTGTCACTAATAGTGATCACCTAAAAAAGAGAAGCAAATAAAATCCATATTTGGGTAGAATTTTGGAGCTTGAACATCGTAGATATCAACGACCCCTTTCCAATCCCATTCAAAAAATCCATACTAGAAGTAGTTAGGAATGAAATCTATTTATTTTTGGATGGAGTTTTAAGTTATAATCAAATCCATATAGTAGAGGAGCATAAGTTGAAGATCACCTTAATAGTAGAAAATGGCATATGCATACAATTGAATGCCATTTGAATTATGTAACCCACTTTCTACTTTTCAAAGGATCATCTTATATATATTTGATAAAATATCCATAGGGAACTTCAAAGCTTTTCTAGATGATTGATCCCTATATGGTAGAAAAATAGAGCATTTAAAGGCATTGAACGAATGTATGAGTTTGTGCCCAAGATCTCGAATAGCAATAAACCCAAGAAAATGTGTATTATTGGTGCCTTATGAGAAATTACTAGGATATATTATGTGTCAAGAAGTCTTGAAAATAGATCCAAACAAGATATGAAAAATATTACTGATGGAAGAACCTCATGATGTAAGCTTTGTGAAAACCTTCTTAGGAATGGTGGGCTACTATAGAAGGTTTATAAGAAAATATGCACAAATTGTCAACCTGATAGACACTCTTACACTTAAGAGTGTTCCTTTCAAATGGGTGGAAGAATACCAAGAGGTATTTGAAGAACTCAAGGCATATTTGGTGAAAATACCCATTTGGTATATCCAAACTGGGTAAACAAATTCCATGTTCATTTCAATGCATCAAATTTTGTAATTGAATGTGCCTTAGCCTAGGAAGGATAGTTCGGGTTGGATCAACCCATATAATTTTCAAGTCGATTGTTGTCTAAGGAAAAAAAGAATTATAACACTACAGAATGAGAAGCATTGGAAATGGTCTATGTAGTACAAAAATTCCAACACTATATGTTGGCCAATCCCGACTCCTCCTTTTTCAATGCATTATGATAATCAAAAAATAATTATTTTTCTTTCACATAATAATCATGATCCATTCCACTAATTTCTACTATCTCTTGTAAAGTTTTGAGCTTGGATTAAATTTCTTTGTTTTCTTTAAAAATGTTACCAAAATATTTGGCATTCCATATCTTCATTTGCTCCTTCAAATATTTCAACTTTTGATCAAACATGTACATACATGATCCTTCAAATTTTGATTCATCCCACAATACCATAACCATTTGGAAAAATTTAGGATCTTGGAGTCACATATACTGGAAGAAAAATAAATTTGGATGGACATTATTAGGTAACTCACAAGTCAAAAGAATGGATTTTTGATCTAATCTTACTTGTAATAAAATATCTAAAAATATTGTATACTTTTTTTGCAACCATTTATTGGATAACAAGAATCTATCTAGTCTTTCTACTATATGATTTTTCCCAATGCATCTATTATCCCATGTATATTGAAATCTTGAGGGACTAACATCCTAAAGGTCATTTGAATTGACAAATGAATAAATATATTGTATTGATTTATACCATATTAGAATGCCATCCTTATTTTCCAAAGGAGATAGAATCGTATTAAAATCACCCTCATGAATCCATAAATCACAATGAATCATCATTGTATTTGACAAAAATATGCTAAGGTCCTTCCAACATATTTCACGAGGAGTAACTATAGTTGGAGCATATACATTTATAACCCCAACTTTGATTTTTTCCTACAAAATAATCCAACAACCTAGTTACTTTTTTATTCTAATAATTATCCATCCCATTTGCATTTGTCCCATATTATTACAATACCGTCTGAATATTCTATATAAGAAACTACTAAACAATAACCTATTTTCCAAATCTTCTTAAAAGCATCCTTAAATTCCTCACTACTTATTTTTATTTTTTGTATTAGAATAAACTCAAGGCTATAACAACCTATTAATTCCTAAATAACTTTTTTTTAGGGGTTTTATTCATACCCTTAATATTCCATGATATCATTTTTATTATCAACACTTTTTATTTCTATTAGTGGCCTTAGCCCCACTTCTTGTTAACATTTATGATATTTTTATTTAACTTCCCATATCAATATCCTTTTGAGTTTCTTTTTCTCTTTGTTCCTGCTTTTATGGCCTTCCTCTCCTTCCATTCTTGCCAACACTCTCATCTTCATCAATCTCTTTTATTTTTTTATATTATTCAAAATGAGACTTATCTTCTATAGATTTATGTTGCCCTCAAGAGTCGAAAGTGCAAGGAATAGTCTCATTAGCATTTTCGTATGTTGGCGTAAAAACTCTAAACTACATAGATGATCCTCCATACTCATCACTTTCTTATTTTGGCCTAAAAACCCTAAATTTTCTTAAATATCCTCCTTAAGATTTTCTTTACTATACTGCTCTTGAAATCCTAAAGTACAAATAATAAACTTTGTACTACTTTAATTTTTATTGTAAGGAGAATATTTTAAGCTACTTGAGGATAATAAAGGTTATTTACCTGGATTAGGCTTGACCTCCTTCATCTCATTTGCTTTAAAAAATTTCTCCCCATCTTCCTTTGTTTTAAATTTTTTCTTCCCATATTCCTTTGCACCTTTATCTCCTAATATATTTGAACTTGCACATTGTACTCCCTCATCCCCCATATAATTTTTCCTTCTAATGGTTATTTTGAGTGAATTATAATGGCATTTACCATATGATGATGTAGAGGGATTTTTCTAGACACTTTCTTAGGAGTGGAAAATCCTTGATTTGACCTAGCTTCTCCTATGATATGATCTCCTTGTTTCAAATTGAAGCTACCCTCATGCCAAAAAAAATCCATCTCTTCCTCCATTTTCACTTTATAGTCTCTTTCCATGTGCCTAGTTTCATGATATTTGCAACATCAAAATGCAATGTTTTCATAATCCACTTGTTGATCCCATTCTCTTGATTTATATTTAATCCTAATCAACTACGGTAAAGGTTTAGAAATATCCATGGCAACACATATTCAAGTGTATAAAAAATGCCTTCTCTTCTTAGTAGTTGGTCCCTCCTAGATGAATTCACCTAGAGTATTACCAATATTCTTCAAAACCTCCTTATTGATGAGTTGATAAGGAAGTCCAAAAATTCTAATCCATACCGGAAGCCTTTTAATAGTTTTTATGTCCACAAAAAAATCTCACTCCAAGATCTTAAATATAATGCATCTTTACCCCTAAACCACGAGCCTCCATCCATTATTTTATCCCTTATTTTTGAACTAGAGAAAATAATGAGGAAAAATCCTTTTGGAAGAAAAGTCATGGAGTAATTTGAATTCAATCCTCACTTCCACTTGATCGAATTTTGAATCTCATAAAAACCTAACCAATATCCATGAAACTTACATATTAACCCTCTAGTTTTAAGAACCATTATATCATGCTCAGTCATCTCATCCTTGATAATCACTTTTGGTGTAGAATCTTCTACCTAGATTGGGTTTGCCATAGATTCAATCTTCCTCTTATTGCTAGTTAGGGCATCCATACTTCCAACTTGGTCATTCATACTTTCAATAAGGACTTTCACAAATGACTTTCTTTCTATGTTACCTATATTTTATTCAAATGAATCCTTTAAATTCTCCTAATATCTAGAATAAGAAGTGGCACTTGTTCCTTGATCACACTTTGCTTTCTAATTTCTGCTTTCCTACTCACATTTCCTCCTCACTCTCAACTCATGCTCACATTTGTTTTTGGCTGCACTCACTCCTAGATCGTGCTCGCACTCACTCCTAGATCATTATCACACTCACTTTTGAATGCACCCATTCTCGACTCATTCTCGCACTAACTCCCTATTCATACTTGCACTCACTTTATATTGCAGTCACTTCCTACTCGTGCTCACTCGCTTTTGGCTACACTCACTCTGACTCGCACTCTCACTCACAATTGCTTTTGGCCGCACTCACTCCCAACTCAAGTTGTTTATATATTTTACATAAGATTCTAAGGGAAATTTACTAATTTTGAATTTCATTAGGGTATTTAATTGCATGTGTATTATACTTGTTAATTAATTGTTTAATGCATATTCATGAAAAGTTTGAGTTTGTTTTCTATTAACCTACAAGTTGGTGAAACAAATGAATTCCTCTTTATGGTTTTTGAATGATTAACCTAAGTTTAGGTAATTTACAATAATCTTGAATATGTCATTGAACAATTTTTAAAATTATCAATTATTATCAATTATACATTTTTGCTAGTCATTGTTTTAGTAAAAATAATTCAAATTTGTGTTTTAATTAGTTCATTTCTAATTTTAAGAATGGAAGGAAAAATTAATACTATCCTAGTGTACTCCATACACACTCAATAATATTTTTCATAAAGTCAAATATATGAATTGTTATTTGGTTATTTAGGCATTGGTTACGTCTTATTTTTATCTAGTGGAATGCATCCTTGAAAATCAATTATTTAGAAAATGAACCTTATTTTGATTATTTTTATTTAAATATTATTATTGTGAGATGTGTTGTAGTGTACAGATGAAGAGATGGCCCAAAAAAATATTATGATGATTTAGTGAAATTCGTAGAGGATGTAGTGAAAGGAGGGAGTGAAAGAATTTTTTCCCAGTGTCTCAGGCGACGGTGGGAGTGAAAAAATTATAGTGTTGCAGAGATCCACAGATAAATTTTTAGGGTTTATTTTTTGGCAGCGGCTCAAGCGGTGGAGGGAGTGAAATAATTATAGAGATCCACATATGGATTTTCAGGGTTTAATTTTTACAACAAGAATTTCTCAGGACGATGGGTGTTTCTCCTTGAATAGGACAGTCAAATAAATAAAGTTGAAAGAGAATTCGTATGATGAGATTTAGAGAATTTAAATTGAGTAATGGTGGGAGGGAGTAGGTAGGGCTCAATGATGGGTAGAAGGGTGAGGTTAGTAGCAATCTGTAGGTGGTGGTAGGATAGGGAGTGAATGTTAGTTTATAGGATTTGAGCAGTCAGATAGCTACTAGCGGACAAGAGAATGGTGAGCAAGTGGTCATTCCTAGGGAGGTGAGTTTACCTGGTAAGTCAAGCTCTGAGGGCATGATGATTGAGGTAACTATTCCCGATGGTGAGTATCCCAACTCAGTGGTTCATATGACTCTATTTACCAGTAATACAAGTGTATCCCCAAGTTTTGGTACCTTCCTCAAGCCAGGTAAGCTATCCTTTCCTGAGATCACAACTAAGGGTTTTGGATCTCAAAACTCTTATTATCTTTTTGATATATCTCCTTCTAGAGATAAGTTGGTCATTCCAGATGATCTTATGGTGGTCACCATGGAGGAGGGCTCATAGAATATTATCAACAAATTCCATGGTGGTAAACCTGATATTGATGCCATAAGAAGATGAGCGATGGTAAAATGGAAATCGAAAGGTTCTTTGGACATTATTGTAGTTTCTAGCACATTCATCTTGATTAAAATCAATTACGAGGACTCAAAGCGGATTCTTGGAGGGGGTCCTTGTTATTTGGAGTGGGGGCTGAATTTTAATCCATGAACCCAGAAGATCAATGTGGCTCCTTTATGTGTACATCTTCTTGATTTTCCCTTCCATCTCTGGCATGAAGACATCCTAAGGGATATAGCTAAGGTGATTGGTTAGTTAGTATTAATAGACTTGGACACTAGAAAAATATCTAGAATAATTTTTGCTTGGATGTGCGTAATGGTGGACCCAAAGGTGAAGTTTCCAGGTCATATCGATCTTATTTATAAACATAATGTATGGACTCAAATGATAGTCTATGAAAATAGGCTTCTTAAGTGTTCAATTTGTAGGAGGTTGGGCCACTTGATTGGTTTGTGTCCGGTTAGAAAGGAGGTTCCCAAGGGAAACTAGGTTAGAAAGTAGAGAAATTTTAAGTCTCAGGACCATCCTCAGTCAGGATCGTTTGAGGCCTTAGGTCCCAACTAGTTTGCTTTAGAGAACTCAGGATCCAACCAAATTGAGAATTATTTTAGGGCAATGGAAGTTAGAAATCCAAAGTCGATTGCTATCAATAATTCCAATGTTTATTTTGGCATCTCGTAGGTGGAAAGAGCAGAGTTGGTGATTGAAATATGTATCCTATAAATTTTTCTTCATAATTCTTTTGAATGATTAAATATTGAAGATGCTAACCCTAAGGAGAAGAAAGGAAATTAGGATGAGCTAGAGGTGCTTGTCTCACCTCAGAAGATGGTGAAAGACTCTAGCTCTTCTTCGAAGCCAAATATGGCCAAGTCATCGTAGTGGAGAGAATGTTCATCAGGGGTAAAATATTATCATCCAAAAATAAGTTCTTAAAAGGGATTGGCTAATATTGTGCTTGGGAAGGTGGGTAAGCCCTTTAACAAAAATATAAAAAATAGAGAGGTAGAAGAAGATATTACAGATGGCTTGCAAAGCCAGTTGAAATTTGAGAGAGTCTAAAGGGAAGCAACTTAAACTGGATTTATTTTTTCATTCGCCCCATTCTCCTGAGGGGCGAAATCACTCCAAATATCATAAATAAGACTCATCACATGGAATATTAGAGGTTTGAATGGGACTGCTAAACAAAGAGCACTGACCTCTCTAAGGAAAGAGTTTAAGCTAGATATTATTCTTGTACAAGAAATAAAAATGGATAGTTACAATGCTAAATTAGTTAAAAAGAAAATTTGCAGTCAAAAAGCATACATAGGACGTAGGTGCAGGATGAAGGTGTGTAGTGGGTTGCACAACGAAAACCCTTGGGCACAGTGGGTAGAAAAAATGATAAACCAAGCTAGAAGTAGTGATGACAATGAGCAAAAATAACAACAAACCATTCTTCTCAAACCTAGTTGACGAGATTAGCAAGCAGGGCGAATAACCAGCGAGGGGTTGAAACCTAAAAAGGGAAAAAAGGAAAACAAAAAAAATAGGTTTTTTAATTATTTTCAACCCATAAATGGGTGTTTGATTTAAAAAATGAAACGAACATGAAAAAGAGCAGACATACTAGGTTTTTGAGTGATTAGAAGCAAATGAGGAGTGATTGGGGTAGGAATCAGAGTAGGTCAGGGCCGGACTGGGGCCTTGGAAGGTATGTCAATTGATGGGGCCTTGGATGAAGAGATGGAGAATGGATTTCTAGGAAGAAAAATCCAAGAACCTCCCAATAGAGTGGTCCTAAAGAAAGGACAGGATGAATTAGAGGCAGACAATGGTCAGGAGAATCGAGCCACATAAGTGGGATAAAAATTCTCTTGGGCCCAGGTGGTACATGGTTCTAAACTTGCTACTACTCTTCCTCCGTTGGTAAGCCACTTAAACTTGAGAGTTAAATATGGCATTCTCAACATTCCCTCGAAGATAATTTTGAACATGAAGGTACAAGGGGAACACAATTTGGTGGGCAAGGTTTTTGGGATAAGGCCAAATATAGATACTATTCAAAAATGGGCCTTCGCTAGATGGAAATCAACGGGTTGCATGGATATTGTGGCACTCCTAAGTGGGTTCTTCATGATCAAAATTACTGAGGTAAGTGATATGCATAAACTTTTAGATAGAGGACCATGGTCGATGGGGAAACGTAGCTTGTTTCTAAAAAAATGGGATGTGGATTTTAATCCTCGCATCCAAAGTCTCAAGACAATTGTTGTTTGGATAATATTACCTCACCTTCCATTTCAATATTGGCATGATGAAGTTTTAATGGCTATTGCAAATGGTATTGGTACCTTTTTTACCATTGATAGGGTAACCAAGATGAAGTCTTGTATGGTGTTTGCCCAAATTTGTGTTAATGTTAATTTGGATAGCAAGCTTTCAAAAATAATAGACCTAACATACCTAGTGGGTAACTATACTTAGAGGTTAGAGTATGAAAATATTCTGCCCCTTTGTGATCTTTGTAAAGGGAGAGGTAATATCTCAAGCTTCTACCCAAAGAAGAAGAAATCTCCCAATAAGAAATTCTGGCAGAGGAAGAAGAGTAAATATACAAAGCAAGGTAAAGGTATGGATCTCATGGTGAATAATCAGAAGGAAGCAAGTACATTACACCAATTGGTTGTGGTGGCTGAGGAGGAACACATGGAAGATCCCTCTTATGGAGTTGTGGTAGTCCAGCCCCCCTAGAGCTATGGAACCCCTTGAATTTGTAGATTCTAACTCTTTTGCTTGCTTGAGAGGAGCTAAAGAAGATGAAATGGGAGACCCAGTAGAATTTGTAAAATATGTGGAGGAGACAAAATGGGTGAATCATGAGGGGGTACAATAGGAGAGTCTAAAACGTATAGAAGCAGATGTAAAGGTTAACCCTATTGATATGATTCTTATAAGTCAGGACAGACAAGATGAAGCTGGAAAAGCATTAAAGGAAGATAAGTAGGTCCTAAAAATATAGAGGTGAATCTTGTAGCTCCAATACGAGAGGATTTTGATTTAAAGGAGGTTTCGATGATGCCCTCAAGGGGACTAGGAATCAAGCAAAGAGAACTCCCTTGGATGTTGGTAAGGAAGACACTGTGGTCCCATTTAATAGAGGTAAGGAAGAGGGAAACAACAACAAAGATAGTCAAAGGAACACAAATCGTCATCAATATGGGTGGGGGAGGGAAGAAATCAGCTAAATCTAAAAAATCAAGGTTTTTTCAAGGAATGTACGAGGTCTCAACGGGACTAGAATACATAGATCAATACAAATGTTAAGAAGAGATAATAACCTAGATATTTTGCTATTACAAGAGACAAAGGTGGTAGAAGTAAACTTAGCAATGGTTAAAGATAAGATTTTGAGAGGAGAAATTTGTTTTGCTCAACCCTCAATGAGCTCCTCAAGAGGAATGATGTGTATTTGGGACCCAAATAAATTGGAAGGATAAAAAATTATCTCAAATGATAGATTTTGTGCTATCCACTTCTTTTCGAAGGAGGATAATTCCCACTGGATCATTACAAATGTCTATGCACCTGTAGCACCCTAAAATTGGCGCAGTAAAATTATAAAATTTACATTCACCTTAGTAAATAATTTTAAATTCAAATTTAACCTCCCAAACCACCCGTTAACTGTCGGGAAATCCGTTTCCCCCTTTTTCGTGCCATTTTTAGAGGTTGTTTTGACCGTTTGACGATATCGTCACCGATCAGACAATATCGCCCCAGATTTGACGATTTCGTCTGGACTAGGACGTCCAGACGATCTTGTCGCAAAACTAAATTTGCATAGTTGGAATCTATTCCAACGGGTCTCCAATCTGGACAGAAGCGTGTCTACGCCGTTGGGACCCTCCCCCGTTGGAGATCTCCCAAATTAGGATGATATCCAACCTTCTAACTACTCCCCCTAAGCCTATTTAATCTCTAGAATTTTCCCTCCCCAACCCCTGGCTGAAATTATCTGCAAACTGATTCCCTCTGCGTCAAAACATCTTAATTTTGCTTTTACACTAGTTCCATAGCAATGTTTTTGCAGGTACATCACTATTTTTCAACCAAAGCCAGCACCCATCGTCGTCGACGAACCTGTTCATATTGGAGGCGATCCTGTCGAATTCGAGACGATTTCGTACTGATGCAAGATGATCTTGACTGCAGCCCACATTGAGGCAATCGGTGCTTGAAGTTTGCTTTTCTCAACTCTGTTTCTATCATTTTATTCTGCAAATTAGATGCTCTATTCAATTTTTATGTTATTTTGCACTTGGAGTTCACCCATTTAGCTTAGATTGCATGCTAAGTTCATGATCTGCCATTAAAGTACAGTAATTTGCTTTAATTTATGTTTTAAACTATTGCTCAGTATTCATTTTATTATTTGATGTAATTTGCCTCTGTTAGCACAGTAGGACTTCTTGTATTTTGCATCTGTTTTTTGTTTTGCAGGTCTCTGACGAATTCGTCAGATCTCAGATGATTCTGTCAGTCTCAGACGATTCTGTCAGATCTCAGACGATTCTGTCAGATTGCAGACGATTCGTCGGATTGCGAGCGATCTCGTCGAATTCCAGACGATCCAGACTGCTTCAAACGTCAGAATATTCTTCAGACATCCGGATCAGGTATTCCCCATTTTCCTCCTATAAATTCTCTGTTTTTTGCTTTTTTTTTAATCTGTTTGCTGTATTCATGAAAGTTGCATTTTCATGTAGTTTAATTTAGATTCATTCGGCCAAACCTAGGATATGAATGCTTAAGATTAAAATGAACTCATCTAAACACATTCCAAAACCTAGGCATGGAAACTGCCGCCAAATGTTTCTGGTGAACCCACCATCCGTCGAAAAATCATCAAAATACACCTCCCTTGAGAGGCGGGACCTTCGCAAAGTCCTCTCAGTCCGAGGTACCGCACCATCCTTTTCCCATCCTCCTTTCGGGCGCGGATCCTATAGCCTGAAGGTAGGGATGCAAAAAATTTGGAGCGATACATTTTGGTGAACCCGACGTGAATGCATTGTAAACCTTTTGAAAACAAAAACAAAAAAATATATATATATATATATATATATATATATATGTATACAAGAAAAACAAAAACAAAATCATCATTTCATGTTTTAGATTCAATTCTAAATAGTAGATGCTAAATATTACTTTTAGAAGCACTAAACAAACCATGAGTTTTTACTCAAATCAATATGAGCCCATCAGTAATGTTGGAAGAATTCAGCCAAATACATTTGTTGATTATGATCAACCTTATCCCTATTCAACACCACCTCCATCACACTTCTCTCATTTTTCATCCTTAACCCAACAAGATAATCCCTTTGCCAATCCTCTTCATAACGATATTATCTATTCTCCCATATATCCATATTATGTCTATCAACCCACATATAATTCTCCTCCACCTTTTCAATACCCTTCTTTCAATACAACACATCCATTTCAACAAGAAAATACTTATTCTTCCAATTCTACCATGCACTCACCTCCTACATCGCAATCTTCCTATAATCATTCTACCCATAACAAAGAAAGTAGAGGTGAGAAATCATTAGGTCCTTTTATGAAAAAATTCCTAAGGCATTTATCAAAAACCTCTCAAAAACCTTCATCACGTAAATTTACTAAGCTCAATCAACCAATGGATATAATTCTCAAGTATTTACTTGACACAAATAAGATTGAACTTCCTTCCATAAGACAACCTGATACCACATCAGATTGGTTTAAACCTGAGTTACATTGTGAATATCATAGAGTGGATGGACATATGACACAAAATTGTAAAGATTTAAGATGTGCAATTCAAGATTTGATTGATAAAGGTCTTTTTAATATAAAGGAATTACAATCTACAACTGATGATAAACCTCCAGTAAACAATCAAACCCCTACACAACAAATACCAATAATCAATCAAGACACAGAGATCTCCCAAGAACCTCTACTCAATTATCAACAACAAGAAACCAATCAAATATTGCATGTTAATGTGTCCCATCATGATGATATTACTAATATTGTAACAAAAACTACAAATGAGCAACCTCAAGTTCAATCAACTCAATCTGATATTCAAGATATGGATTCCTCATTTGACCAACCTTCAAAACTATCTTTGGCTCTAGAGAATGATCCAAAATTGAATGTAAGCATAGAAAGCTCATCTTTAGAATCAAAATCTCAATCTGAAATCCACTTTGATAGCCAACAACAAGTGATTAATCCTCAAACAAAGATATCCCTTTTAGAAGTATTACAAATTTATCATAAAGAAATTTTGTTCAAAATACCTAGTCAACAATTTGTTCCTCATCATATTTTCTCTAAGAACATAAGTAATGGTATAAACCCTCTTGAGGTTAACCATATTTCATTCTATGATGAGGAGATTCTTTCCCCTACTCCACAAGAAGACTACTATCTTTACATTACAGGATCTAGTAAAGAAACACCTGTTAAAATTATCATGGTAGATAATGACTCCTCTCTTAATTTATACACTTATCAATTATTCCAAAATTTCAAAACAAAGGAACAAGATTTTAATGAATCAAATGTTATTATAAAATATTTTAACAATGAAATTCAAGAAGCTCAAGGTACTATAATTTTTCCCTTCAATATTGGATCCAAGATCCTGGATACTTTATTTTATGTAGGATATTGTCCTTCACCTTACAAACTACTTCTCCAGAGTTCTTGGATTCATACGATGAGGGTTGTTCCTTCCACTCTTTACCAATGTTTGAAGTTTGAAATTACAAATAAAATTGTTACCATACATAATGATCCAAAACCATTTAAAGGATATTTAATGGTTGAAACATCAACTTCTATACATTCTCTATTATCACAATTATCTTCTATCCATCACTTTTCTTCATCCATATATGATCATCCTTGTTTATCAAATAACATCCATGCATATCTTTCACATCTACTTTCTCCATCTTATCAAGATTTGGAATATAGTGATAAGAATGAAGAACTTTCTTATCCTTCTTACATTTTATTGTGTAACATGATCAATTTTACACATAAAAGTCAAATCTTTTGCTACATTATTTTACATTATAACAAAGCTTGTGTTATCGCTACCTTTTATTCATCACCTTTTGTTCTTACTTTCACCACAACCAAATTATCCTTCAAAACCTCCTTTGATTTTGAAGCAACCTTAGACATGCTATACTCAAATAACCTTGTATAGTGTATATAGATCATCTTGTATATATCACCAATTTCAATTCATAAATTAAAATCAAAATACAAAAAATCAAAATCCTCAAAATATTCAAAAAAATACTAATGCAACTAAGGACCTTAAAGGTAAATTCGAGCCCAATTGGCTTGGACCATACATTATTACTGCTAAATTTGAATCAGGAGCATACAAATTATCTACCTTAGATGGTAAAGAACTTAAAGAACCCATGAATATTTTGCATCTTAAACGTTACTATGCATAAATTTGGTCATTTCATCCATGTTTGTTCAAAATCATTATCTTGTATTTCTTTCAATTCATAAAAAATCCAAAAACACCAAAAACATTCATAAATCTCCAAAAATTTTCAAAACTATTTGTTGCATTTATTTATGGCACTTGTTAGCTTTTGTTTTTCACAAACAAAAATCAAAACAAAAATAATGATAAAAACAACAATATGCTTGACTCTTTTGAAACCCAAAACAAAATAATGAAGAAAGAGAGAGTCAAACATTCTCAAAAAACTTCTCAAAAATTTCTTATATATTTTCTTACAATTATTGCAGTTATATGTTTCAAATTATTCTGGATAAATTAGCATTTATTTGGAATCCCTCACTTGCACACTCACAAAAATAAATATCTTGATTTTATCTGGCATGATTACTAATCTCTCTTATATCAAAGTCCACAAAATTCAATTAAATAAAGTTTGAGCATAGAGAATTGATCTTGTTATTTACTTAAACCAAGCACATCCTTTCACAATAAAATGATTATATTTGTAATTTCCATGTTTTGCTACATAGTAGAACTGATTTCTTGAGCGAAAAGTTTCCCCTACTATCCTATCATGCACATGGTCTAGAATATTTGAGAATTGGCAAAAGGACAAGCTCACCCCTACCCAGAATAAAAATCCCTTGCTCTACAACTAATCTGAGCAAGTATCCCTAGCACAGAAAAAGAAAAAAAAAAAGAGTTCAAGAAAGAAGAAAAGAGAAGAAAAATGTTATTTCAGCAATGTTCCAAAGCATTATCAAGCAAAATAAAAATAAGCAAAGTTCAAAAGAAAGCAAGAAAGCAATAAAATCCCTTTCCCTACCCTTTGAAAAGAAAAGAAGGGTTGATGAGCTTGAATCCCTGGAATTCTCAATTATTTGAAAATCGTGAGGTAAGCCCCATAACAGGTGGTTTGTGCCCAACCCGCTTGGCCTTGGGTAAATCCTAGCGTGGTGATATGTCTGTCACATTAGTGACCTTCTTTTGTACAGACCTATGTCTGCTTATGGATTAGCTAGCTCTTGATAATCCGATCTACATAGTAGTCTAATATGGTTATATGCATCTACATCATGGTTAATGAACACTTATTTGGTTTCTTCAAATCACTTGTATCATAGTATCTTGCTTAAAACTGGTAAATGAAAAATGCAATTGCACACACATTTGTATTTGAGAGATTTTGTCTATCATTATGATGAATCAAGATTGGAAATGAATGCACATATGCACATGGGATTCCTTATAAATCTTACTTTTGTTTTCAAAATACTTTGAAATATTATTTTTTGCAACTTGTTGGAATAAATCAAGTACAGTTGTTTATCACAAAGACAACTATATAACAAAAAAAATCAAAAATTTCTTTCAAACTATATAATCAAAACATATACATATATATCTGATTGACTTTCGCGACGATGGTATAGTTTCAAAACCAAAATTGGAATTTTATGCCTATCGCAAGTCCTCATTTTCGTATTTTCTGTTCATAAAAAATCAACCATGCAATAAAACTATCTTTTGTGGATTTTCGCGATGATGGTATAAGTCTATACCTACATATTCTATGCCTAGCGCAAACCATTGTAACAATTTTTATCCCCCATTTATCAAAAATCATAAAAACCATATGACTTCATTTATTTTGTTACACAATTTTTGCTTTTCAAAAGCAAACACGTTATCATTATTTTCCTGTTATTATGTCAACCTTCAATTTTGCAATGATGGCATAATTCCTAAGGAATTATCCAAAAATTTTATCACACTTAGGAATTTATGCCTAGCAAAAATCATTTTAAACAATATTTCATGCACAAATATTTTTTATGAAAATCTGAAAACAAACCATCATCATCATCATCATCATTTGCACTATTGCACCAAAGTCTTAAGACAGTCTCTTAAGCACTCTTTCCCTTTTTAACAATATTTCTATAAATGGGATTAGCTTGACGACCGAGTGAGCGACGACTCCATGAAATGGTCTATAATAGCGACAATGTCCTTTGAAATTTTGTTAGAAGTCTCTTTTTATCTTTTATTTCATCTCATCACAAACAAACAATTTGTTACATCAGATTATTTCATTTAAAATTTTATAGCATGACATTCAAAATTGTAATATTTCCAACGACATAACTACATCCAATTATTAAATCAATCAATTAAAACATCTAAAAGCATCATAAAAATACATAACACAATATAAGTCATATGATCAAAAATATCTCATCTATATATATATATATCACAAATATATGTACATCATATCAAATGGATTGATATGCCACAATCTACATCTTGGCATACTCAATCCCCTCAATCAAATACCCTCTGTGTAGTGTCTCGAGAGCCCCTCGAGCTCTCAGCCTCATCTCCTCCCCCCCCGAGGTGGAGGAGGTGGCCCCATCGCAGTCTGTGTGGTGCCGTGAGTCCTGGATGCCGATCGTGATGATGTCCTAGATGACCCCATCACAACAGGCTCTGTAATGTGTGCTGGTAATGAACAGTAAAAATGAATTAGGGTTTTACCCTATTTTTCTTAATTTTATTCAACAATAATTTTTTGCTTTTTCACGTTTTTACCTCAAACGTTCGATTTGGGTAAAAACACGGAGGGGGCACCATAGTAAGCTATCGTACGATTCGACCAAGAATCGTCGCCTAAAAATGGGTATAATTTTTTGCTTTCTCGTAGATCGAGAAGAACTCATCTTTAACGCATTTTCTTCGGAAAATTCGCTAAAGAGGGGACAAAATGTAGCACCCTAAAATTGGCGCAATAAAATTATAAAATTTACATTCACCTTAGTAAATAATTTTAAATTCAAATTTAACCTCCCAAACCGCCCGTTAACCGTCGAGAAATCCGTTTCCCCATTTTTCGTGCCATTTTTAGAGGTTGTTTTGACCGTTTGACGATATCGTCGCCGATCAAACGATATCGCCCCAGATTTGACGATTTCATCTGGACTAGGACGTCCAGATGATCTTGTCGCAAAACTAAATTTGCATAGTTGGAATCTGTTCCAACGGGTCTCCAATCTAGGCAGAAGCGTGTCTGCGCCGTTGGGACCCTCCCTCGTTGGAGATCTCCCAAATTGGGATGATCTCCAACCTTCTAACTACTCCCCCTAAGCCTATTTAATCTCTAGAATTTTCCCTCCCCAACCCCTGGCTGAAATTATCTACAAACTGATTCCCTCTGCGTCAAAACATCTTAATTTTGCTTTTACACTAGTTCCATAGCAATTTTGTTGTAGGTACATCACTATTTTTCAACCGGAGCCAGCACCCATCGTCGCCGATGAACCTGTTCAGATCGGAGGCGATCTTGTCGAATTCGAGACGATTTCGTACTGATGCGAGACGATCTCGACTGCAGCCCACATCGAGGCAATCGGTGCTCGAAGTTTGCTTTTCTCAACTCTGTTTCTATCATTTTATTCTGCAAATTAGATGCTCTATTCAGTTTTTATGTTATTTTGCACTTGGAGTTCACCCATTTAGCTTAGATTGCATGCTAAGTTCATGATCTGCCATTAAAGTACAGTAATTTGCTTTAATTTCTGTTTTAAACTATTACTCAGTATTCATTTTATTATTTGATGTAATTTGCCTTTGTTAGCATAGTAGGACTTCTTGTATTTTGCATCTGTTTTCTGTTTTGCAGGTCTCTGACGAATTCGTCAGATCTCAGACGATTCTGTCAGTCTCAGACGATTCTGTCAGATCTCAGACGATTCTGTCAGATTGCAGACGATTCTGTCAGATTACAGGTGATACTGTCGAATTCCAAATGATCCAGACTACTTCAAACATCAGAATCTTCTTCAGACATCCGGATAAGGTATTCCCCATTTTCCTCCTGTAAATTCTTTGTTTTTTGCTTTTTTCTTAATCTGTTTGCTGTATTCATGAAAGTTGCATTTTCATGTAGTTTAATTTAGATTCATTCGACCAAACCTAGGATATGAATGCTTAAGATTAAAACAAACTCATCTAAACACATTCCAAAACCTAGGCGTGGAAACTGCCGCCAAATGTTTCCTGGTGAACCCACCATCCATCGAAAAATCACCAAAATACACCTCCCTTGAGATGCGGGACCTTTGCAAAGTCCTCTCAGTCCGAGGTACCGCACCATCCTTTTCCCATCCTCCTTTCGGGCACGGATCCTATAGCCTGAAGGTAGGGATGCAAAAAATTTGGAGCGATACAAGACCCACTGTGGTTGGAAGAAGAAGGTTATGGAAGAAATTGAGTGAACTCAGGTATGTCTTTGTAGGTATCCCATGGATCATTGCAAGAGACTTCAATACTCCTTTGTATCCATCTGATAAGAAGGAAGGCTTTGAAGGATATTTAGAGAGTATGACTGAGTTTGGTGATTTATAAATTCAAATGCTTTTATGGACTTGGATCTTAGACAAGCAAAGCTTACCTAGACTAATAGGTGATTGGGGAGTCAATTTATTCAGATAAAAATGGATAGGGTGTTGATTTCTCGAGAGATCTTAGTGTTGTTTGGGGACACTACTCTCACAACCCTCCTAAAAACTAGCTCAGACCATAATCCTTTGATTTGGGAAACAAAGGACAAGAGAAGGCTCTTTGCTAACCATTTCCAGTTTGAAAAGATGTGGATCCTTCATTCTGATATAGAGAGCAAGATTCAATCTTGGTGGTAGTAAGATTTTTATGGGGATAGATTGATTCAAATAGCAAAAAAACTAATATTTGTTAAGTGGAACTTAAAACTGTGGAATAAAGAGGTGTTTGGAGACATTATGAACAAAAAGATAGCTTTACAACAATAGATCATGGAGTTAGAAAACTCTTTGTATTTTGGGGAGTATTCAGAGGAAGTTTGGACTAGAGAAAAGGATCTATGTGATTGGCACAATATTCTGGTGTGTGAGGAGGCTCTAGCAATAAAAATCAAGAGCTTTGGGGTTAAAGGAATGGGACATGAATACGAGGTTTTTCCATGTTTCAACTCTCAGGCAAAAATATTTTAATAAAATCAAGGAGATCAAGATTGCTGACAGTTCTTCTACAAGGGATCCTTTCCAAATTAGGGGGAAAGCTATTTGATTTTTCCAAGACATGTTAGGAGTGGATTCGAAGCTAGATGAAGAGATGACAAACCTATTGTTAGGCCATATTCCCTTAAATATTATAAACTAGATAAATGACTATCTCCTCAGCCCCTTTAGGAATGAGTAAATTAAAGAGGCAGTCTTCTCCATGAAGGGAGACAATTCTCCTAGTCCAGATATATTTTCTATTCTTTTCTATCACAAGTTTTGGCACATCATTGGCAATGATGTCACCTTGGTATTTAAGGAGTTTTAGACCTTTAAAAGGATTCCTTATTATGTGAACTTTACATTCTTAGCCCTCATTTTGAATATTACAGGTGGTCCTTCTTTTGTAGATTACCACCCAATTAGCCTGTGTAATACTCTCTAAAAATTTGTGTCCAAATTCCTTACAAACTAGCTTAAGATGGCTCTCCATTTTATCATTAACAAATTGATGCAGGAGCATCCAACAGTGTAAGAGTGATCTTGCATCACCAAAATTTGTATTTGTTTCATTTTGTGCTAAATTATTTTTAGTTGTTTAGAGGATGGAGAAATAGACCCAACACCAAAAGAATCATCCCAATATCCTGAGTGGTTTGGGAGATATGTAAATTTTAAGGTCTTCTACCCTATCAAAACTAGTGAAATTTTTATTTATCCTGCTAGTAAAACTTGGAGGTCAATTTTGAAGGCCTTAGAGGCCTTTTTAAGGGCTGAAATATGGTGGTATTGTGCTTGACCACAATTTTGGGCAGTAAACCCCTTCGCGAGATTTTTGAAAACATGCACCAATAGTCGTTTTGAGCAACGAGCGATGAGTTATGGCCTTTTTAAGTTTACCTCCGAAATTCAAATTTGGAATAGATGATTCTAGGCGGGAAAATATGAAACAGGGTATTTGAGGGGGAATTTCGAATTTGTATGGCATTGTTCTTTGTAAGCTCTATTGTCAGAAAAAAAATACAAGAAAATCCTTGGGTTCATTGGCATTTTCTCTACTTTTTTTGCTTTTTGTGGATTGTAAGTGTATTGTTTTAATGCAACTCTGCTTCACAAACACCAAAGGGATTTTGTTTAGGGATGAAATATTCTTGATGGGATCATTTCAATCCATGAGATCATACACTCTGTATCAAAATAAAAAAATTAAAGTTTATTTCTTAAATTGGATATGAATAAAGCATATGAAAAATATTCTTGGGATTTCTTGATCAAAGTGCTCCAATATTTTGGTTTTCATGAGGATGATATCTCTATGATGAAAAATTACATCTCCACAGTGATGATCTCCATCTTAGTTAATGGGTTCATAGTGGGTTATTTTTCCTAGAAAGAGGGGGCTAAGACAAGGGGACCCATGTTCCCTTATCTATTTATAATGTTAGCTAAAGCTATGGATAGAGCCTTCACAACAACCACGAATAGAGGAGATATAAAAGATATAAGTACAACTTCCACTCTAGAACCAATCTCTTTTCAATAGTTTGTGGATGATACTCTAATTTTGACAAGATCATCTATTCCACAAGCAAGACATATTAAGATGATTTTGCATTTCTATGAGTGTGTAGCAGGCCAAAAGGTAAATTTTAATAAAAGCAAGATTTATTTTATGAATACCTCTAAAGCTTTCCAACTACATATAGCAAAAATATTCAACCGTGGCATAGGTTATTTTCCAGCAACCTATCTAAGGATGCCTTTATTCTATGGGAGTATGAAGGAAGCCTTGTGGGATTTGGTTATTGAATGTGTTACAAAGAAATTATCTTCTTGGAAAGGCTCTCTTCTTAGTCAGGTAGGAAAGGCCCAACTTGTGAAATCCTACCTTCAAAGTATACCTATATGGTTTCATGCCTACCTTTTTCAGAGGTTTTGGCATATCCTGGGTCCTGATATTTGTAATGCAATCAGAGAGGTCCAAAGATCTAATTTTATCTCGATTGATGTAAATTCTAAATTTTTGGTTTTACTGCCTAAATCATTGGATGCCAAAGGATTTACAAAATTTAGGTCGATTAGCCTGTGTAATACGATTTTCAAATTTTAACTAAATCCATGGCCAATAGACTTAAATTTTTTCTCCCTTCGATCATTGATGCTCTGCAGAGTGGTTTCATACCCCAACGACAGACTTTGGATGGTGTTATTGTTGTTCATGAAATCATCCACTCTACTGATAAAAGTGGGAGGCTCGGGACTCTTCTCAAGTTGGACATGAACAAGACGTATGACAAGGTGAATTGGGATTTTCTTCTTAGGGTCCTTAAAAAGTTTGGCTTTACCCAGTGTTTGGTTGAGACTGATTAATCATGTATAACTTCAGCCATGTTTTTAGTAATTATTAATGGATCTCTGGTAGGCTACTTTTGTAGCAATAGAGGTCTGCATCAACGAGACCCTTTATCACCCTACATTTTTATTCTTATAGCTGAGGAATTGGCATGTCCATCAAAGCTAATAATGTTATTCAAAGTTTAAAGCCAACCCAATCGATAGATCCCATATCCCATCACCAATTCATTGATGAAACTCTTATTTACTTCATGGCATCAATCCCTTAGTCTAAAGAGGTTAAATCAATTTTGGTGGATTTTGAGAATGCGGTAGGTCAGAAGGTGAATTTCAAAATTTTTTTATTTTTTTTCACACCCCGATTGATAGGTAAAGGAAGATAGTAGATATTCTAGGGTGCAACATTGGTTCCCTTCCCTTGGTTTACCTTGGGATGCCACTGTTCAAAGGTGCATTGAAACCATCACTATGGGATTTAGTAGTTGAAAGAGTTTAGAAGAAGTTAGCGGGGTGGAAAGGTGCCCTTTTAAGTCAAGCGAGGAATATTTTATTGGTCAAAGCCACTTTACAAAGCATCCTGGTGTACTTCCTCTCCTTGTTCAATATTCCAAGAAAATTTATTGATAAGTTAGAGCAAATCCAACAATCCTTCTTGTGGTCAAGGGTTGAAGAGAAGAAGATATTCCACCTGGTGGCATGGGATCAAGTCTACAGTAGGAGAGAAGAAGGAGGCTTAGGTTTGAGAAGGCTGAAAACATTGAACAAAGTCTTGATTACAAAATAATATTGGAAATTAGTTCAATATGACAATGTCAATTGGGTTAAGATTGTGAAGGCTAAGTATCTTGGCGATGGTAGCAATTTTTTGAAATCCCAAGCTCTCCTAGTGGAGTTTGATTTTTTATCTAGCATAGTTGGTATTCAGGTAGATGTGTGTAAAGGCCTTAGTTGGGTGGTGGGGGATAGTTATTCCATTAATTTTTGGGGAGATTCTTAGGCCTTGCCATCCCCTCTTGAAGATTGCATGACCTTCGCCTATTTGAAGCCAATCACAAATAGGTTCTTTGATCCCAAAGTTTTTAACTTTTTAGAATTATTCAATGGTCATATTTAGTGGAAGTCCTTTGACTTCCCAAATATTTCTCAAGAGGAGAAAATTACTTTTATAAATTTAAAAAACTCCATAAAACAGTTTTTAACCTTGGGTATTGGTCTTCATGATAGGTTGGTTTGGGGTCCTGAGAAAGATGACCAATTTTCAGTTAAGTTTGCTTATGGCTTCTTGGACTATGATTCGGACCCCTGGTCCTTGATCAATCAAGTCTGGATTAAAGACCTGACACCTAAAATCAATGTATTCTTCTGGTTGGCAATTCAGGGAAAGTGCCTTACTCTTGATAATCTTAAAAAATGGAAAATGATTTTACCTAATAGGTGCTTCCTATGTGGTAGGGCTTTTGAATCATCTTTCCAACTCTTTTTAGAGTTGGATGTTGCTTGGGTTCTTCCCAACTCATTGGAGGACTTGATTGTTCAATGGGTTTCCCCTTTCTCCTCTCCCCATCTACGCCAATTTTGGAAATTTGGGTTACCATATATTTGGTGGTGGGTGTGGAAGGAAAGGAATACCCCTGCACCTTTAAATATTTTCCATTCTGAGTCATCGGTCTCCTTGAGGACCATTATAGATACAGTGGAAAATGTGAATACTTTAAAATTTGGTTCGATAAATTTTGAAGGGGAGATCAGTTTGGAGATATCATTTATTTTTTAACTCGGCCTCATAAAATAGTGAGTAGGGTGAGTCAGGATAGGGCTAGCAGGATTTGGAAACCCCTCCATCGGGTTGGCTGAAATTTAACTTTGATGGAGCTTCTAAAGGGAATCCAAGTCTAGCAGATGTAGGTGGTTTGTTTAGAAAATCGGAGGGAAAAATACTTCTTACCTTTGCTAAAAACTTGGGTCACCAAACTAGCCATTTCGCTGAAGCTTGGGCATTATTTCAAGGTGTTTTCCAACTGAACTGGATGAATTGCAATAAACTAATCATATAAGGAGATTCACTCAATGTTATCAACATGATTAATGGCAACCAAAATCCCTCCTGGACTGTTGCAAATTTTATAATTGAAGCCAGGAGAATGATTCAAAATTTATAAGAAGTCTAATTCAAGCACCAGTTTAGGGAAGGTAACAAATTTGTGAACTTCCTTGCTAATCAAGGTCTTACACAACAAGATCTTCACATTTGGACGAGTAATTTACCAAATAGTCTTAGATAGTTGGACAATAAATTCAAGTAAAGGTAAAACTTGAGTTAAAATACTTAGGATAGGTGGGTGGAACACTCCCCATTGGATGTTGATTTTTGAATATTTTGGTCGAGCCTATGTGCCTAGTTTTTAATCTCTATTTATCCATGCGGGCTTGCGTGCCTAGCTTTTATCTCTGTTTGTCTTATGTGTCTAGGTTTGTTCGGCTAGTATATGTTATTTTGGGTGTAGGTAGTTGTGTCCAAGGGTTGGTTGGCTTTAATGTTTGAAGTATCCTCAGTCTCCTAGTGGCTAGAGATTAGCTTCTTTTTAATATGAGGTTTGGAGATCCTTTCAAAACTCCTTTCGTCCAACTAATAAAAAAAAATATTATGATGATTTTGTTGGAAATATGAGCAAGTTTTGTTGTCATTTATGTCAAGAAGATGATGACTAAGTTTTATTGTCATTAAGGTATTCATGTCCGAGTTTTGTTGCCAAGGTTGATGTCCGAGTTTCATTAATGTCCTCCGATGGTTTTTCCAAAAAGACAAAGAAGCAAGTTTAAATGAAAAATAATATTATAATATTTAATATTATAATATTTAAGGATACAGGTTGGGTTTAAGAAAAACAAGGGCCAAGGAGTTGTCACATTTTAAATCTCCTAAAAAACCCATATGATAGATTTTGAGGACTAAGGTTTAATTATTTAATTTTAAATATTTTAACCCTAAGGTTAAAATTTAAAATTAAATAATAATAATTCAAGGCGCTAAAGTTAAAATATAAAATTCAAATTTAAATTTGAATTCCAAATACCCATCGACGTGGTGAAGCGCATTGCAAACATTATAAATAAGGCAAAGTGTTTGGTTAAAAAATTATCCATGCGATTAATGGTAATGCGACCAAAGTTTTCGAGCACCGAGGAAGAAGTAATTTTGAATGTGTTTAAAAGTTGATTGGGTAGAGAGAAAGGACAAGGTGAAGTGGAGCACAAAAATAAACCTGATGTGCCAGGTAGCGCAGGTGGCATCCAAGGGCTGCGATAAGGCATTCATAGAATGTGAGATCGCAGGTTCGATCCTCACGATCACCTTTTGCTGAAGGGAAAGTGCTTCAGTTTTTGTGCTAAGCAGAAGGGTAAGGTTGAAAAGCAACAAGGTGCGCTTTTGTTTCATGTGAGGGTACGTAGCTCAAGATATGGATTGCTAGACGCTAAGGCGCTTGGAGAAGCAAGGTGGGGTGTTCGAATCTCATCGAACGCATTTTGTTGAGGAGGCATTAAAAGGTATGTGATTCATGGTTTAATTTTTAAAAGGTTTTTGATGTGCAGAAATTGCGTGAAGACATTGCGTAAAGTTTTTAAAGGTGGTTTGCAAGGTTGTTAAGAGGGAGATATAAGGTTTATAAAAATTAAAATATTATATTGTGATTTTTATGATTAGAATTTGGAAGGAGTAATAAGGTGAATAAAGGAAATTAATTGTTGAAGTGAGTTGTTTAATTTTTGCTAATCATTTTTGAAGTGTGGAGATTATAAGGTGTAATTGAGATTTAATGTTTTGTATGGTAAAATATTTTGAGGGAATGTTTGAATGAAATTTTGAGAAGGTTTTTGCTACCTAAATTTTGATATTGACAAAGAGGTTGATTGTGATTGAGACAGGTTTTGAGGTCAAGCCTTTTTTAAAATAAAAGGTATGGGCATATCATCCTTGTGAGTGAAATATTGTTGAATGTTGTGAAGTGCAAGTTGGAGTGAAAAGGTTTTGTTTGATAAGCATTGTTGGAAATGATTGAGTTTTAACATACATGATTGACAAATGTTTGTGAGGATAATTGAGTGTGAAATTGAGAACTATCTTGAACTAGGGTTTGTGCAAGATCATGAGTATCATTGTTATGTGAGATTGTTTGATAAGCATTGTTGGAAATATTTGAGTAAGCTTTCATGTGCTTGACTAGGGTTTGTGAAAGATCATGAGTATCATTGTTATGTGAATTTGGAATCATCTTGAGTCAAGGTTGATTTCCATAGTGAGATTTGTTGGAAGTCTTATGAAACACTTGGTTAGATCTTGTAAGCAAGTTGTGTTTCATTGAGTGAATGGTTGAGTGGAATTGGATGAGCATTATTGGTTGAGAGTGTTGGAATGATAGTTCAAGTTTTATGAAACAAATTATTCTCTATTATAAATTGATTTGAAAAAGAGATTGAAAGTGATAGAGTAATTTGTGAGTGTGAAACATATTGAGTCTCTTACCACTCTATATGTTTTTGAGGTTAAACAAGATTCTGAGTGAAACTTGTTTGAGTGATTGAAGAAGTTTTATAAAATATATTGAGTTGATTTTTATATGCAAGTTTTGTAATTGATTTGAATAAGCTTTTGTGAAAACTTGTGAGTTGATTTGAGTAAGTCCTAGATTGGACTTAAGGACAGAGTTGAGGAAGCTTTTTGTGAAATATTAAGGACAGATTTGTGTGACCTTTTATGGAATCTTACAATGTAGATTGGAGGTAAGTCTTGGTGAAGACTTGTTGAGAAGATTGAGCAAGTTCTAGTGAGAACTTGTTGAGCAGATTTAAGGTAAGTCTTGATGAAGACTTGTGGACAAATTAGTGTGAGATTTTGTGGAAGCTTACAATGTAGATTTGAGGTAAGTCTTGGTGAAGACTTGAGAGTAGTTTGAGCAAGTTCTAGAGAGGACTTATGGATAGATTTGAGGTAAGTCTTTTAGGAAGACTTGTGAGCAGAGTTGATTGATTGATTTGTTCAAATATTAATTTAATATTTGAGGTAGATCTAGCAGAGTTGATTTGTGATTGGATCAAAATTTATGTTAAGGCTTGAGGACATATTTGAGATAAATATTGAGAAGATTTGTGCTAGACCGAAGGACTGTGTTTAGTGTAGATTTAAGATAGAGATTGAGCAAATTTGTGCTAGACCGAAGTACTGTGTTTAGTGTAAATTTGAGACAGATATTGAGCATATTTATGCTAGACTGAAGGATTGTGTTTAGTGTAGATTTGAGATAGAGATTGAGCAAATTTGTGCTAGATTTAAGGATTGTGTTTGGTACATATTTGAGACAAATATTGAGTAGAGCTGAGAGCAAGCTTTGGAGGTGACAGAGTAGAGGATATTAGTCTCTAGTGGATAGATATCCGTTAGCCAGGGTAGTGAGGACAAAGATATTCTGAGTGAGGACATGAGTCTTTAGTGGAGAGAGATCCACAAGCTAGTATAGTGGAGGCAATAGTCTTCTAGAGGATCACCAGCCAGAGCAGAGGAGGAGTTCTCCTGTGGATAGAGATCCATGAACCAGCAAGGGAGATTGGTGTCTCCTGTAGGTTGTTGCCCACAAACCAGATTATGAGATTGGTGTCTCCTTTGGATATAGGTACATAAACATTGTAATAGGGAAGGATTCCCAAAATATTTGTTGAGAAAATTTTAGTGAAAGATTTACTTCGTGGAGTAGCCCACATTGGGTGAACCACGTTAAATTGGTGTCTCTATTGTGTGTGGTGATTTGTGCATTGCTTCGATTACTGTTTTTGATATTGCAATTGATATATTAGATAATATTATTTAAGAAAAATAAAGTAAAAATTGATCTTATACTGTTCACCCCTCCCTCTCAGTATAAGCTTATGTTCTTAAATATTTTTTATAATAGTTCAATATTATGATAAATTATATAAACATGGGCATATAGAATTTTTAAATTTATGAGAAATTAAATTTCAATGTAATTTATTTTTGTTTTGGCCTTGGCCAAAGTAGATTTTCAACAAGTAAACTAGTTACATATAAACCATATTGATAAGACAAACTTAGTTTGTAATTTTGAATATTATTTTTTATATAGAAAAAAATATATTTTTAATAATTTTTATAACATGAATTTTATATTTTTTTGGGCTTATTATCTAGATTTTAAAAAATAGCTCATTCCTTTTTGGGGGAAAATCTATGTACATTCCCAAACTCTAAATTTGATAATCGTTGCATACAATATATGTCTATCTATCCACGTCTTGACTTTGTCTAATGCAGGAGATTAGTTGGGAAGTCACCCCTACACATGACCGAATAACTAAAATTAATAATGTAAATAATTTTACTTCTTGGATGTTTAATAGACCAACAACTAAAAATATCCTTTTCACTTTCAAAAATAATATTTCGAAGAATATTCCTGAATAGTAAAGGCATCTCACCCAATGTATTTGCTGGAGATACCTATTTATTTTATCCCTAATGGAGGTTTTTCATGCCCAATTGACTTCACTAGGCCACCTTTGGAAAATATCTAGTGACAACTAATTTATTTAATAATGTAAAAATTTTACTTCTTGGATGTTTAATAGACCAACAACTAAAAATATCCTTTTTGCTTTGAAAAATAATATTTTGAAGAATATTCCTGAATTGTAAAGGCATATCACCCCTTGTATTTGCTCGAGAGTCCTATTTATTTTCTCCCAAATGAAGGTTTTTCATTAAGCTTCAAGCATAGCTTTATTTATAGGCATTGGAAAGCTCTTTCAAGTCGGATCTAGTAGAAGCATTGCATTTATTATCTGTAAAGTTTTTTTTTTACCTCTGGTGCATGGAAGTTTTTGTTGTCCATAAGTTCTATGTTGTATTTCAGAGTGCATTTTTTATGGAATCTAACACTCCTTTGTTCGAGCAATTGTATCCACTATAGAAGTCATATGTTGATGTAATTTCTACGGTAGACTTGTCCTCATTTATTTGTTGAATTGAATTCTAGATTTTAGTTTGTCTAGATGTGATAAGTAGATATCACATCGATACTCCATCAACGATTAAAAAAATTATTGGCAGATGGTGGAGTATGATTTGTCCTCTAGCAAAAGTTGATGCTCATATCAAAGTTTGTTTCAGTGGATTTTAGCACTTCAACTTTTTAGCTCAATTTGTGTCTTCACAAGGAAGACTAATCAAGTTTCCTAGGGCAGCATCTCATTTGTTCCTCAACTTCTATATTTTATTCATTATATCCTCATATATCATAGCTCTTGTATTTGTCCAACTCTTGTTGTTGTTGTTGCTCTTGTTCCTATTACAGCTCATATACCTATTGTCACTCTTGTTGTTGATTCTACTACTCTAGTTATTCCAGTTCTAGATCAGCTTCCAATTTATTTCCTCCACTAGATGGATCATGATGTTCTATTGTGCTCATTAGAGTCCAATGCTTCTTTGGTGGGAAGGAATGATAGGGATTCACAAATAACATAATATAAAATAATATATGGCCCTTTTAAATATAATATATTCAAATGTGATAAGGGCCATATTTTTTAAATGTAATATAAAAAGCCATATAAATATTTTAAATCATGGCCTTCTTTCAAATAACCATGTAAAAGCTTACATGGCCATCCTTTGATTAGGCATGTTATACATGGTCACTTAATCAACTGATGTAATTGGCTATTTAAGGTTGTTCTTGTTAATGAAATTATTAGGCTGAGGTATCATAATGTTCAATCACATTTTGGTTGTGTGAATCCTTATCATAGAAGATCTAGGTTCGAATCTTACCAAGAAATATGTGTATAAGAGCCAAGTTCTTGTAATACCACTATGTGTTGTGATGTAAAGGAGGTGAGAATCATTTCAATTCCCTGATACCTCATTTAAAGGGGTCTTGTTGATGCCCCTAATATTCTAATATATCATTTTCATCACAACTTTTTGTTTTTATTTATGGGCATAGCCCCACTTCTTTTTTTGGTTGAATAATAAGGGGTTCTACTCGAGTTCCCTACCCTTGATAAATTGCAACTATTTTCTTTAGAGCTTGAGAGATTACAAATAGATACACTTCTCATCTCAATTGAGATGCTATAGCTAGAAACCTACATCATTTTACATAAAATGTCTAAATTCTTGATTTTCATTTTCTAGATCTTTTCAATTTTTTGTATGAATACAAATATTCTAGAATTCAACATCCTTCTTGATATTTTCTATAGTAGCCTTCACAATACCAAAAATTCACCTCTACTATCTATGCATTGCATCTTAGTAGAGTAATATTTCCAAACCATTGCACTATCATAGTTCGCTTTATGAAATCTAGATTGCTAGTTTCCTTCCTAAAACACAAGTGCAACCACAAAAATTATAATAAATAGTTTATATTAAAACACATTATTGTTACAAAATAAAGCATATATTACCAATGGAAAACATTAAAGTAAATCTTAATCATTATTTGATTCAAACAATCAACATTTTTTTTGTTATATTTAGCTAAACTTACTACTTCCTCTAACCATAGAAAGGAGAATTCAACTTCACAACCCTTGATCAAAACCCCTCTATTAGTAAGCCTATCTTGTTAGGATCCCACATCCTAACATTTATTAATTATATTATTAATAATATAATTAATTATTAATTTAATTATATATTTCATTATTATTGAAAAGTCATACTTGAAAAGTCTATATATGATATGAGCAAGAGCCATATCAAATAAGAAAAAGAATATATTTTATTTATAAGCGACAAAGGGATTTAAACCCTAAAAAGTGATTGGATTTACTGTTATTTTATTTATTAAATATTTATTTAGAACCACAAGGTTCTAACATTTGGTATCAGAGCCATGTCTTGGCACGATTGTAAGGATTCGCTCAACGAACATTTTAATGAATTTCAAAACCGACATCGCATACCGAAAAAACCTCACCAAACCCTGTCGGGATGCGAGTTTCATGGTTACGAATGACAATCAATTGGATGAAAATCCATCTACTTCTTCTCTCCATGAAGAAGAAGAGAATGTTATATTAACAAGCCCAAATCATCATGTTTTAAATAACATGATTGAAGAAGTTTTCCTTAACCCTAGCAATTTTTTACCCTCGGAGAAGCCCTTAGCCATGAATTTCCAAATAGTACATATTACACTTCCGAAAAAAAAAGAAAATATTTCAATGTAAGAATTCAAGCAAAGAAATAATATTATTCTATGAAAACCCTAAAACTATATATGTGCACAAAAGACCCGGACTCAATCTTCTATTCCAAAAATTTACCAAAAATAATTATGAAGTCATAGTTTCCCTTTCCAGCCCGCGTAATTCGTTTCCTTCAAGGCCTCCTCCATGGCCACCTCCTCTTAGTTGGCTTAACGGGACTTCCCAAATTGTTGCGTGCATTATTGGACAACTTTTTGCAGATCCAGCAATCACCCTTTGTAATATGCATGCACAAAGACTATAACCCCAACAATGTCACATCCATCGATATCTCTGGTTGACAAGGGCCTGGAGTGAGACAAACATTATAACCATATCCCTTCATATGCAGCAGCCCTGAGTCACCTTTCCTTGAGAATTTTTACATTGTCAAGGTCCGAATCAGGTGTTGCTGATAAGAATGGTTATATACAGTAGTTGTCTATTTTGTTCAAATAAAATTAAGGACACTGAAAAAATGAACCATCCAAAGATTCCAAACAAAATAGACGAGTGCAAGGAACTAAAATTGAACATAATCTAAAAGTAATTGCGACATTGCAGTGACTATTTCGAACGTACCATATAACACATCATACCTATAATTACCGAGAAGCATAACAGACGATGGTTGTTCTGTCCTAGTTATCCTAAACTTCTTTTTTAAAATAATTTATATACTTTGAATTTTTTTAGTAATACTTCTTATAGACATATATCATGGAGATTGAACCCGAGTCACTTATACCATGCAGATAGAATCCGAGTCGAGTGACATCACCCATAATAATCCGAGTCGAGTGACATCACCCATAATACAAGTGGCGTCCTTACCCGTAGACCACACTAATAGGAATTGAATGTTGGAAAATAAAAAAAGAAGAAGCATACCTTAAGCATCTTTGGAAAGACTTTCACCACAATATTATGTGCGTGTGAGGGAGAAATTGAATCTGAAAAGCCCTTTTCTCCTCCAAAATTAAATTCATCTTCTGAATTCCACACAATTCTATCAAATCCATATAGGCCTACCAACAGTCCTGTCACGTAGAAGGAACTGGAAGTGCAGTACAGCCAAGAAACAAACGAATAGAGATGCACGCTAAAAGTGATTCAACGGCTCCATACATTGAGTGTATTTGATTCCTGGGTCATAGTCAAAGCTTTCATATACACTCCCTATACTACACGATTCTGGAATTCACACAAAAAATTGTTCCAATTGCACATCGGGTAACGCTGGGCCAAGTTAAAGCGGGGGAAGACGAGTCAAAGGCGTCACTGTCAGCCGCCTTAATGCTAAATTTGGGTTGTTGGTCCTCTTGGAACACTCCTGTGAATGAACACGTAGCTATTTGAAACGATTATGTGAGGCTGAAGGCAACATTCAATTGATGTTTGGCCACTACGAAGTCTAACTCAGCACTATCAACCGCGTGTTCATCCGTAAATCAAAACTTGACGAAAGCTTGCTACTCTCAGTCATCTATTCATCGATATTATAATGGCAACATATGGCTATTTCCAGGAACAAATTGAAACGGCCCCTTGTGATAAACTAAGTGTTGAATTCTTCGTTATTTTCCACGACTCCTCAAGGCTAATGTCATAAAATAATGTGTTGCTTTAATGATGCCAAGCTACAGAGCTACAATTCTCTTAGGGATGCTAAAGTTTTCGTCGCTTATTCACAAGTGATACTTGAACAATCCTTTCACGAACTGGCTTCGACATCAAGTAGTCTATAAAACTCACCAACAGATAGCTTCAGGATCATGGGATAATTTCCATCTCTTGTTATCCTCTAATTCACATTGCCTCATTTGCTAAAAAAAAAGGGACACCATGATATTCGTCAAACCGAGGCTGATCACAATCACCATGATGTTCATCATATTGAGGATGACAGAACCCATAAGATTCAAATTTGAATAAAATTACTATTAAATATAAAGTGTTGAGACATAACCAGTAAGAGACGCTTTTTTCAATCTTGTTCGCAGAATACTTATCAGGGTGGGATTCTCTTCAATATTGGGTAAGGTTGTTTCACCTACTAGAATGAGAAGCAGATGATGTGCACCTCGCTATCTTACTTTAGCGTTACAACGCTCAACCCTAAAATAATGGCAAACCCAAATAAGGTCACATGATGGAGAGAGGTGTGAAAGAAATACTTTGCGTCCCAGTTGAAGAAAATAATTTCAAGATAAGTGTTATGAATTTAGTGGTAAGTCATTCATTGTAGATGCCAAGTTCCCATCTAAATTAGATTTGGCTGGATAAGTTCCTCATTAAGTGGCAGGGCGTTCCAGACGAAGTTCCTTCGTTAGAGATATTGTGTATTTTTCAGTCAATTCCGATAAATTTGTTTAGGAGGGATGACATGTTAGGATCCAACATTTATTAATAATATAATTATTTATTATATTAATAATAATAAATAAATGATTTATTTATTATTAATAATAATATAATTAATTATTAATTTAATATTTATTTCATTATTATTGAAAGTTATGATTGAAAATTCTATATATGATATGAATGGAAGCCATCATCGAAGAAAAATAATATATTTTATTTATATACATTTGGAGGAAACTTCTTTATAAGTGGCAAAGTGATTCAAACCCTAAAAAGTAATTCAGTTTAATGTTATTTTATTTATTTATTTATTTATTAAATATATTTTTTTGATTGGTTGAAAGGGTGTTGAAAGGTCCCTGAACCTTGTACAAGTATTTTTTACATGTTTTCCAAACCGACCGAAGAGGCCCAAGAGCTAAAGATCAAAGAAAAAGCCAAACACCACAAGAAGAAAGGTGTCACGATATCGCGACATGTTGCAATTTCGCGGTCCACAACATAGAGAAAAAGCAAGGAGGAAAAGGTGTCACGATATCGCGACATGTTGCACTGTCGCGGCCAAGGGTGGAAAAGATGTTGCGAAATCACGACAAAATGCAGCATCGCGGTCGAAGAAGAGAAGGTGTCGCGATATCGTGACATGTTGCAACATCGCTGTCGAAAAGGAAGAAGTGTCGCGATATCACGACGAGTTGCGTCGTCACGGCCAAAGAAGAAAATATGTCACGATATCGTGACATGTTGCATTGTCGTGACCCCAGGAGAAAAAGTGTCGCGATATCGCGACATGTTGCATTGTCGCGACCCCAGGAGAAAAGGTGTCGCGATATCGCGACATGTTGTATTGTTGCGGCCAAATGAGGAAAAGTGTCACGATATCGCGACAAGTTGTATCGTCGATGCCAAAGAAGAAAATATGTCGCGATATCGCGACATGTTGCATTATCGTGACCCCAGGAGAAAAAGTGTCACGATATCACGACAAGTTGCATTGTCGCGACCCTAGGAGAAAAGGTGTCGCGATATCGCGACATGTTGTATTGTTGCGGCCAAATGAGGAAAAGTGTCGCGATATCGCGACATGTTGCAGTGTCGCGGCCTGAAGAGAAAGAGTGTCGCAATATCATGACAAGTTGTATCATCACGGCTTAAGGAGAAAAAATGTCACGAAATCGCGACGTGATGCATCATCTCGAAAAAAAGATAAAAAATATCGTGATATCACGACATGTTGCATTACTGCGGCAAAAGAAGAAAAAGGTGTCGCGATTTCCTTTCCTTTCCTTAAAGTATGTGTAAACTTGATTTCTTCGAACTCTTTAGCAAGATCTTTAATTTCTATAACTAGTTATTTATTAAATATTTATTCTAACATATCTACACAATTGTTTCCTTTCCTTAAAGTATGTGTAAACTTGATTTCTTCGAACTCTTTAGCAAGATCTTGAATTTCTATAACTATCTATTGTATGTTCCATGGAGCCTTTGCTTTTCGCAATATTGCATTTATTACTATGATAGAATCACCTTTCATCCACACTCTTTTCCATTTTATTTGTTTGCATATTTTTAACCCTTCTAAAGTCGCCCAAGCTCCAGCTTCATTATTTGTCTTAAATCCACTATTGAAAGTGTAATGAGACAAAATATCTTCTCTAAAATTTCTAATTATTCCTCCTTCTCCTGTTGGTATTGGATTTTCTTTAGATGCTCCATCAAAATTTAATTTAACCCACTTCACATATGGTGGTTTCCACTTTATATTTTTTTCCTTATTTTTGCTTCTCTTGTACGCAACATCATAATTTTATTTAATGACTTGAATCAATCTATCAAGGCTCTTTGCTTCCATATTAAGGATTGAGTGAGTTGATAAGGTTGGTTTAGAATCCTCTATGGCTAAACATATTTTCCTTTTCATTACCTCTAAACTTCTTTCCTTTCCTTTAAATATTCTCCTATTCCTTTCTAGTCATACAGTGCAAAGTATTGTATCTTTTGATATATCCCATATTGTTTGTAAAACCTCACTTTTATAAGTGCTCTATCATTGTTTTAACCAATCTTCAATTTTGCTATTCATCACCATGTATTTACCAAATATATTAAGAATCCATTGTCATAGATTCTAGACTATTGAGCAATTTCCGAAGAGATGGTCTATACTCTCCTTCTCCTTTTTACAAATAACACATTGAGAGGGGCCATGAAAACCCCTTTTCATAAGGTTATCCTAAGATAAAATTCTTCTATGACCTACTAGCCAAACAAATATTTTAACTTTAGGAATTCTTGGGCTATCCAAAATATCTCTCCATATTCTAGTGATATTATTATTTTGTTTTGATATTATTATTATTATTATTTTAACCCAAGGGCTAGGTGGATTGGTAAGTGCTTGTCTAGCCAGACATTTACCAAGAAGACACCTAGGTTCAAACCTCGGGGGTAGCCTATTTTTAAAGGTAGTATTTTGATCTAAATACTTTGAATGCGCACCATTTCGACGATGACGGTACGAATCCCAAGCAATCGGTGTTTCTTTTCATACTGCTTCAATAATAACAAAGTGGAATAGGTTTGGTGGAAGCAGCCCTGTGGTTTGAACCCTACACTTGTCAGTTACTAAAAATATTGTGGTTGTGACCAACTCTCCTATGTAATCGAAAAAGAAAAAAAACATAAATGTTAATATTATTTCTATTATAGTATACCATTTTTTTGGGTGATATATGTAAGTCTATGCTAGAAATATATTTACCATATATAAATCCTTCTTCTTAACTTGTTGAGAATCCAAATTTTCTTATTCATTTTCATCACCTTGTAAAATATCATTATTTATTCACCTACAATATCTATTTATGATTTAAACCTATTCTTGTCCAAGAGTAATTTGTCATACATATCGAAAGATTAGTTGCTTTATTATCTCCTTTATTTTGTTAGTTCATTAGAGGAAAAATTTCTTTCATAGTATTTTGGTTTCAAATTGTGGATTTTCCTTAAAGACATGCCTATAAGGGCAAATTCCTACAAAAGTGCAAGTACATAAAGAGATCTCTTCAAAAAATTGCTTTCTTTAGGAATTTTTTACACAATTGTCAACTTTAAGGAGAAAATATTGCATCGTCTTGGATGCACCTTTATTTTTATTGCATTCAATTTTACAATTAGAACTAGTAGTGATTACTTTGCATTATACCACAGTAATATTAGGAATATATTTGGATTCAATGAAATCAATCTTTTTAGTTAATAGCTATGTACACTTGGCATTTTATATTATCAAGAGACACCATTGCACTCCCAAAATGTAGTATTTTTCCTTATTGATATGAGAAATACTATCCATTATATAAATAATAAAGATTTTTTATATTGGTGTTGAACAATGACTATATCGAGTAGTGATTATATTTCTAAGTTTTGAAGTCTCATTGTAGATTTATAAACTTCATCTTTTGAGGTTACAAAGCAAATGCATAAGAGATATCTTAACCTTTTTTGAGGTGTTTTTTCATAGTTTCTATCTATGTTTGAATCCCAATACAACCAACATAATTATGCATAATTTGAAGTGGAAGACTTTGAATTTAACAAAAGTCAAATGATATTGTCTAATTGAGCATATTTTTAACTAGAATTTTATATTTTAATGAAATGCATGTAGTGTAAAATAGTGAACCCTAGTTTTTTTATAAATAGAAAATTCAAGAAAAAATGTACAAAAAAGGAGGAAATGAAAACTAATTTATGAAAAGTAGTATGTTGAGTAGGTCCTTCTCTATTAGTATCTCACAATGTAAATACTTTATTTTATGCATTGTATTTAGGCCTATATTATATAGAACATTAGAGGTGAATCTTAGCTAGAGTGTTGAATCATTTTCTTTTCTAGTTTGTAATACAAAGATGTAAAATGTTAACCCTTCATCCAATTGTTCTTCAAAGTAAAATTATTTTTCATATTGAAAAAATTACAAATACATGTTGCATGAGGGTCTATGTTGAGGTGGGGTAATTTAGGATAGATGGATAAATCAAACTACTAGGGAGGGATGATAAAATATTAATGATAAAAGTAATGAGACTCATACACAAGGAATCAACTTTCAGTTTTAGGCCATTGAGTACAAAGCATTGACCAATATTAATAACAGATAATGACCTTTCTTGTTTGGACCAATAACATTAACAAGGCCTTGCCATGTCCAATGAAATGTGTCAAATGAAAATGTAGATATGTATTGATGTGTATAACTCTAGGTTTACCATCCACTATTCTTCATGTTAGAAGAAACACTAAATTGATCAAATAAATATGAAAATATATATTAACATGTACAAGTTTGGATGTTCCACTAACCATTTATCTGATAGAAAGAAATACATTATTTATTGGTATAACTATGTTGTTGGTTGAAGGTAAGGCACATATCTATTTTTTAGGGTTGTAACTATATTATTTTATGATATGAAATAATTATTCAAGATAAGCTATTCTCACTTGATGCATCCTTGTGAATACATTAATTTAGGTTATAAAGTATGGATATTTTTTCATTGTATTCATGCCTACCTCCCACCCAAATATGGAAACTTGATTTTTAATAGACTTAAGTGGGCCTAACCATGAAGACTTTGGAACTCCAAATAGGGAATCCAAGGCTTTGAACCTGCATGGGATAGGATTATACATCATGCTTTGTTATGATCTGACAAAAATCCAATTCAATGATGATATTTTACCTATTCCAAAAGCTATTATTCCATATGTTCCATTACCTTATGGATGTTAAAAACCACTTTTCTTTCCTTTCATTTTCTTTAAAACTAGAATTTTTTTATAAATTTCACAATTGTAAGGGAGTGGTTGTTATATGAAACTTAATTTTTTTAATTGATTATATGGAATTGGAATAGGCCCCACCCATATTCATGACCATATAGTGGTATTACAACAACTTGGTAATTATGCATGTATCTCTTGGCAAGATTCAAACTGGGGTCTCCTCCACAAAATTTGAGGAATATAACGTATTGAGCTAATTTTATTTGATATGACACTTGTTATTATTGTTGTATTATAATAATATTAATTTTTTACTATTATTACTATTTTTATTTCTTGGATAAAAATATAGAAGTACATATATGAATTTAAAGTTAAGGATCCTAGCCCTGAAATATTATCATATTTGTAAAAAATATTTGGAGAACAAGGGGTTCTATTTGGCCCCTCACCATTGACAAATTATAACTCTCTCATTTAGAGATTGGGAGTTACAAATAGATTCAATTCTCATCTCAATTGAGTTGTTATAGATAGATACCTTCATATTTTGTCATAAAACGTTTGAGTTATCGATTTTCATTTTATGGATCTTCTTCAATTTTTTTGTAAATACAAATTTCCAAATTCAGCATCCTTCTTGACATATTCTTGTAGAAACCTTCACAATACCAAAACTACACCTCTACTATCTATGCATTGCATATTAGTAGAGTTTTATTTCCAAAACTTTGTGCTATCATAGTTCGCTTTACCAAATTTGGATTGCTAATTTCCTTCCTAAAGCATAAGTGCAACCATAAGAATTGTAATAAATAGTTTATATGAAAACACATTAATGTTATAAAATACAACAACATTACCAATGAAAATATTAAAGTAAATCATAATCATTATTTTATTCAGGCAATCAACATTTTCTTGTTGTCTTTAGTTAAACTTACTACTTCCTCTAACCATGGAAAATAAAATTTAAGTTCACATTTCTCTATTGAAACCTCTTTATTGGCTAGTCTAACTACATATTTGTTCCCTTCTCTTAATGTATATGTAAACCTAATTTCTTAAAACTCTGTAGCAAGGTCTTGTATTTCCATAATTATCTCTTGTATGTTCCATGGAGTATTTGCTTTCCTCAAAATTGTATTTATTACTTTTAATGAATCTATTGGCAATTTGAGTTATTTTATGTTGTCATTGATGTCACATGGATCATTGATGTCACATGGATCACATTTGAGTTTTGGTGGCAAAAGCACTTCATAAAATATCATTTATGATATTTTGGAGAGCATGGATATATACAGGGTTTTTGTGAAAACCAAGGCAGGCAAAATAAAAGGTTTTATTTAAAACCATGGATGGCATATTTGAAATGGGTTTTTCTTAAAACCCAGGTTGGCTTTTCGTTTCATCGAAAAAGGTGCCCCGGTGATGGAGATATTTAATTTTAAATATTTAGTTTAAATTTTAAATTATTTAAAATTTAAATTTAAATTTTAAAATTAAAAATAAAATTATAGCGCCGACGTCTAAAGAAAGGAGGAAAGGCATATATATATATATATATATATGCCACCAAAAGCTTCGATAAATTCTTGTCCTCGATTTTCGAATGCATTCGAATTGATAACGTAATGCGAGAAGAGCCTGTGTGTTGAAGCGTGTGTAAAGAGGCGTGTGAAGGGTTTACGAAATTTGGGTCCATTGAAGAATCGTTCATGGAGGATAACCAAACGCATAGGCACCTTTGGCCTAGTGGTTCGTGCGTTGTGTAAGAAGCAGGAGGTCCTGCGATCGAGTCTTGTCGGGGATGCTTGTTGTGTTGAAACGCTCGAAGCATTTTTGAGTTTTTGAAGGGCGTAGAATATTGAGGTATTTGTTTTGGTTCGTGCCCCTTTGAACACGTGAGGGCGTGTGGCCCAATGGTGGCTTGGCCATGGTTAAGGCGCTGAGCGAGGAGGCATCAAGGGATCGAATCCCGTCAGGGACAGAGGCAAGTTAATATTTTTTAATATTTTATTTTTCTAAAGTTGCCCTAGGAGAAATAAGGGTTATGATGCACCTTAAGAAAAAGAGAGATTTCTGGTGATTTTATTTTTGGAAGTATATCATATTATATATCGTTGGAAAGCTTATTTCGAGGGCTATTTGATTAACTTGCTTAGAGGGAGAAATAAGGTGTGTGTAAAGAGATATTTCTGATTTTGTAAAGAGGTTCAAAAGTGAAGGTTGCTTTGTTCTTTTTCAAAGAGGATTAATTCTTTCATGAGGGGACATGATGTATTTTATTGAGTAGGAGTAATAAGGTGTTATTTGGATATTATTGTTGTGTTATTAATCATGATCCCTAACCCTTATTGAAAGTTGAAAAAGAAAGTTTTGTTGAGTGTGGCAGATTTAGTGGACAACTAATAAGGCATCAAAAGGTATGAGCAATATTCTCCATTGACTTTGTTTATGGTGGTTGATTTCTGAAATATCATTGGAGAGAAAAGGATTGATTGTGGTTTCCTTTTCGAAAGTGGTTGGTTGAATGCTTCAAGGTTTTCTGGTTTGAGAGTTGTGTTTAAACCTTGTTTTATAAGCATTGTTGTTGAAGCCATTAGTTGTGTGAAAAACCTGAGATAGGGTTTGAGAAGAACATGAGTATCATTGTTATGTGAAGAATGTTTTATAAGCATTGTTGTTGAAGCCCATTGATTGTACAAAGAACTTGAACTTGAGTTAGAGAAGAACATGAGTATCATTGTTATGTGAGATTTGTGGTTGAGCATTGTTGGAAATATTTTGAGTTGGTTGATACTTGCTTGGACTAGGGTTTGTGAGAAAGAGTTGTTCCTTGTGGTGATTGGTTGAGTAGAGTTGTTTGAGCCTAGTCAAGTGATTGAGTGAAGTGGTTGTTCAAGTTCCATGAAACAAACTATTCTATATTCTGATTTGAGTTGAGATCATTGTGGATCATTGTTGTCATCCATTGTAGAGTGCATTGCCATTCATTGTTGAGTTCATCATTGAGCCTTGCCTTCATAGATTTGTGGATGAGATTTGAGTGCTACTTGAGCATGATTGATTGAGCCTTTGAGAAGGCTTTTGGGATAGATTTATGGATATATTTGTGGCAGATTTTGTGCATGATTGATTGAGCCTTTGAGAAGGATTTTGGATAGATTTATGGATATATTTGTGGAAGATTTTGAGCAGGTTCTTGGTGAGCTTTTGAGAATATTTGAGAAAGTTTTGGTGAGATTGCTAGAGAATATTTTGAGCAAGTTCTTGGTGAGCTTGCTGGAGAATATTTGAGCAAGTTCTTGGTGAGCTTGCTAGAGCATATTTGAGCAAGTTCTTGGTGAGCTTGCTAGAGCATATTTTGAGCAAGTTCTTGGTGAGCTTGCTAGAGCAGATTTGAGCAAGTTCTTGGTGAGATTGCTAGAGCATATTTGAGTAAGTTCTTGGTGAGCTTGCTAGAGTATATTTGAGCAAGTTCTTGGTGAGCTTGCTAGAGCAGATTTGAGTAAGTTCTTGGTGAGCTTGCTGAAGCAGATCAGTGGATTGCCTACCTAAGTAGATCAGGATTGCCTACTGAGTAGATCAATGGATTGCCTAGTTGAGTAGATTAATGAATTGCCTTGTTGAGTAGATTAGTGGATTGCCTACCTGAGTAGATCAGGATTGCCTACCTGAGTAGATCAATGGATTGCCTACCTGAGTAGATCAATGAATTGCCTTGCTGAGTAGATCAGTGGATAGCCTAGCTTTGAGTAGATCAAAGTAATCATTTGTATTGGGATAAGGATCCCTATTTCTTTATGAAATATTATAAGGATATTATCTTGTGGAGTACCCCACATTGGGGGAACCACGTTAAATCTTGTGTCTCAATTGTGTGTGGTGATTTGTGCTCTTGCTTACTATTGCTATCTATGTCATTAATGCACATTGCTATATTTGGATATTGTAATTAAGGACACTAATTGATATTGGTTTGGAAAGAAAGTAAAAAGTGGGTGCTATACTGTTCACCCCCTCTCAGTATAAGCTTGTGTTCTTCAATTGGTATCAGAGTGGGTTCCTTCGAAAAGGCTAATAACTTGAGGGTAGATTCTACAAGAACATATATGGCTTCATAGAATGGATCATCTACAAATAAGGCTCCACTGTTTGATGGTAACAATTATGCTTTTTAGAGCATGAGAATGAAGAACTACTTGATATCACAAGGATATGAGGTATGGCAGATGGTTGAAAAAGAGTATAAGGTTGAAGGTGATCCCGAGGTAGATAAGACTATCAAGAAATTGGTTGAGATCAATGCAAGGGCAATGAATTGTATTTTGAGTGGGCTACGTGAGACAAATTTTGCAAAGGTCATGGTATGTAATTTAGCTAATGAAATGTGGACCAAGTTGTGGAATACCTATGAAGGAGATTCCAAGGGTCACAGAAGAAAAGAAGAAGGAAAGCATAAGCATGACAAAGATGATAGGTACAAGCAAAGCAAGCATGAGAAGAAGAAAAGTTTTTGTAGGACAAAGAAAACTTTCTACATTGAAGAAGCAAATGATAGCTCAGATCACAGCAATAGAGACAAGTCAGATGATGAAAAAGAAGAACATCTATTCCTAGGAATAGAAGGTGAAAGAGAATAGTGCTTTGTGTGTGGTCAAAGAGATCATAGATCAGGATATTGCAATGGCTTCAGTGATAGTGAAGATGAAATGACACATCAAGGAAACAGGCATGGTCAAAGAAATCATGAGAGTTTGTTTGCTATAGAAGATGATAATGATCTCAGTGACAGTGAAGATGAAGAAGGGTTTTTCTATGGGATAAAATAAGTAGAAGAAGAACTTCCACTCCAAACAGAACACCTATTCCTAGGTATTGAAGTTAAATAAGAGGATATATCTATCGAAGAATGACATGAAGAACTTGCTATAGCCATTGAGCAAGCAAACAGGTACAAGAAGGGTCTAAGAATACTAAAATGCTTCATATGTAGAGACTTTGGGCATTTAGATGATGATTGCATGTACTACAACAATTGCAACAAGAAAAGTTTATTTGTGGAAAAAGAAAGCAACAATTCTAGTAATAGTTCTAGCAGCAGTTCTAGTGACAATTCCAGCAATAGTGATGTTGAAGAAGAGGAAGATTCAGATAAAGAAAAGGAGGAAGCCACTCTTAAGGAACTTGTTGAATTGAAAAGAGAAAATTCAGAATTGAAGGCTCAAATACAAGAAGATGAGAAATGTAAGACAAAGCTTCTACAGGATATATCTGACTTAAGAGATAAGGTTGAAAAGGCAAGAAGAGTTGAAAAAGGTACGGTTGAACAGTCAAAGGTAAAAGAGATAGAATGTGAAAGGCTTATGGTTACTCTTGAAGAATTAAAAAGGGAGAACTCAGGATTAAGGGTTCAAGCTCAAGAAGATGAAAAAGCAAAAGCAAGGTTTTTATAGGAACTCACCAACTTCAAAATCAAAGTTGAAGAGACAAGGAAAATTGAAGAAGGTATGGCCAAAAAATTAAAGACAAAAGATCTAGAGTGTGAAAGATTAGAGCATGAGATAGTTTCACTAAGGATGGAAGTAAAAGGTTCTAAGGACAAGCTACACAAGTTTGAGGAAAATTCAAGGACCTTGGAAAGGACTATCAATGCACAAAGGTCATCAGTCATCATAACAGGACTTAGTTCTAAAGAAGAACAAGGGAAACAGGAAGCAGAAAAAGGAAAGTCAAGCTCAAACACCAGAAAAGAAGAAGAGTCGAAAGAAGTAAGTGAAAGAGAGAGTGAGACTTCTAAGGATAATTTGGATAATAGAAAGTTCAACAAGGAAAGGAACAATGCACAAGTAAGAAACAGATGGAACAAGAAACAGGGAGAAGAGACTAAGAGACCAATGGGGTCTAGGCAAGGTTTCTTCAATGGAAGATGTTTTTCATGTCACAGGTTTGGGCACATGGCTTCACAGTGCAGGTCATATGAAAGACAGGAATATGGGAAAGGACAACTTTTCCATGGGTATTGCTACTCATGCAATGAGTATGGTCACAAGGCAATGAATTGCAGGATTCATGACAGAAGAGGATATGGCTTCACCAGAAGATATCCTAAGACATTTGCACCTCCAAGGAATAATAACATTAAGTGTTTTAATTGCAATAACTTTGGACATATTGCAAAATGGTGTAGGACTCAATTCCAAACAGGTTCAAGGCAAGAAGGTCAAGCAGTCTCAAGGCAAGAAGGCCAAACAGGTTCAAGACAAGAAGATCAAGTAACTCATCAAGAAAAGGATATCAGAAAGATGTGGAAGGAAGTTGACAAAGGAGAGAAACAATGTAATATGGGAGTAAAAGTACTCCCACCCCAAAATTAATCACCTCAAGAGAGAAGGTGGTGAGGGGGCTAAGCTTAAGAGTCATATCTTTTAGCCCCATAGGTGTCCCTTTTGCCATTGATGTCAAAGGGGGAGAGATTTGAGTAAGGGGAGAGAGCATTGAGTTAGGGGGAGCAGCCTCCAAAGAGAGTATTGAGTTAGGGGGAGCAGCCTCCATAGAGAGTATTGAGTCAGGGGGAGCAACTTTGATTCTCAGAGATGGTTTTTGCAGTGATTGTGGTGATTTGGATTAGAGGTGTTGCCATCAATGACAAAGGGGGAGATTGTTGGCAATTTGAGTTATTTTATGTTGTCATTGATGTCACATGGATCATTGATGTCATTTGAGTTTTGGTGGCAAAAGCACTTCATAAAATATCATTTATGATATTTTGGAGAGCATGGATATATACATGGTTTTTGTGAAAACCAAGGTAGGCAAAATAAAAGGTTTTATTTAAAACCATGGATGGCAGATTTGAAATGGGTTTTTCTTAAAACCCAGGTTGGCTTTTCGTTTCATCGAAAAAGGTGCCCCGATGATGGAGATATTTAATTTTAAATATTTAGTTTAAATTTTAAATTATTTAAAATTTAATTTAAATTTTAAAATTAAAAATAAAATTATAGCGTCGACGTCTAAAGAAAGGAGGAAAGGCATATATTAAAAATAATAGCATCGATGTCTAAATAAATGAGGAAAGGCATATATATATATATATATATATACCACCAAAAGCTTCGATAAATTCTTGTCCTCGATTTTCGAATGCATTCGAATTGATAATGTAATGCGAGAAGAGCCTGTGTGTTGAAGCGTGTGTAAAGAGGCGTGTGAAGGGTTTACGAAATTTGGGTCCATTGAAGAATCGTTCGTGGAGGATAACCAAACGCATAGGCACCTTTGGCCTAGTGGTTCGTGCGTTGTGTAAGAAGCAGGAGGTCCTACGATCGAGTCTCGTCGGGGATGCTTGTTGTGTTGAAATGCTCGAAGCATTTTTGAGTTTTCGAAGGGCATAAAATATTGAGGTATTTGTTTTGGTTCGTGCCCCTTTGAACACGTGAGGGCATGTGGCCCAATGACGGCTTGGTCATGGTTAAGGCACTGAGCGAGGAGGCATCAAGGGATCGAATCCCATCAAGGACAAAGGAAAGAATTTATATTTTTTAAAATTTTTTTTTTTTAAAAGTTGCCCTAGGAGAAATTAAGGGTTATGATGCACCTTAAGAAAAAGGAGAGATTTTTGGTGATTTTATTTTTGGAAGTATATCATATTATATATCGTTGGAAAGCTTATTTCGAGGGCTATTTGATTAACTTGCTTAGAGGGAGAAATAAGGTGTGTGTAAAGAGATATTTCTGATTTTGTAAAGAGGTTCAAAAGTGAAGGTTGCTTTGTTCTTTTTCAAAGAGGATTAATTCTTTCATGAGGGGACATGATGTATTTTATTGAGTAGGAGTAATAAGGTGTTATTTGGATATTATTGTTGTGTTATTAATCATGATCCCTAACCCTTATTGAAAGTTGAAAAAGAAATTTTGTTGAGTGTGGCAGATTTAGTGGACAACTAATAAGGCATCAAAAAGGTATGAGCAATATTCTCCATTGACTTTGTTTATGGTGGTTGATTTCTGAAATATCATTGGAGAGAAAAGGATTGATTGTGGTTTCCTTTTTGAAAGTGGTTGGTTGAATGCTTCAAGGTTTTCTGGTTTGAGAGTTGTGTTTAAACCTTGTTTTATAAGCATTGTTGTTGAAGCCATTAGTTGTGTGAAAAACTTGAGATAGGGTTTGAGAAGAACATGAGTATCATTGTTATGTGAGATTTGTGGTTGAGCATTGTTGGAAACATTTTGAGTTGGTTGATACTTGCTTGGACTAGGGTTTGTGAGAAAGAGTTGTTCCTTGTTGTGATTGGTTGAGTAGAGTTGTTTGAGCCTAGTCAAGTGAATGAGTGAAGTGGTTGTTCAAGTTCCATGAAACAAACTATTCTATATTCTGATTTGAGTTGAGATCATTGTGGATCATTGTTGTCATCCATTGTAGAGTGCATTGCCATTCATTGTTGAGTTCATCATTGAGCCTTGCCTTCATAGATTTGTGGATGATATTTGAGTGCTACTTGAGCATGATTGATTGAGCCTTTGAGAAGGCTTTTGGGATAGATTTTTGGATATATTTGTGGCAGCTTTTGTGCATGATTGATTGAGCCTTTGAGAAGGCTTTTGGGATAGATTTTTGGACATATTTGTGGATAGATTTTGAGCAAGTTCTTGGTGAGCTTGCTAGAGAAGGATTTGAGTAGGTTCTTGGTGAGCTTGCTAGAGCAGATTTTGAGCAAGTTCTTGGTGAGCTTGTTGGAGTAGATTTGAGCAAGTTCTTGGTGAGCTTGCTAGAGCAGATTTTGAGCAAGTTCTTGGTGAGCTTGCTAGAGCATATTTGAGCAAGTTCTTGGTGAGCTTGCTAGAGCAGATTTGAGCAAGTTCTTGGTGAGCTTGCTAGAGCATATTTGAGCAAGTTCTTGGTGAGCTTGCTAGAGCATATTTTGAGCAAGTTCTTGGTGAGCTTGCTAGAGCATATTTTGAGTAAGTTCTTGGTGAGCTTGCTGAAGTAGATCAGTGGATTGCCTACCTGAGAAGATCAGGATTGCCTTACTGAGTAGATCAGTGGATTGCCTACCTGAGCAGATCAAGATTGCCTACCTAACCAGATCAATGAATTACCTTATTGAGAAGATCAGTGGATTGCCTACCTAAGAAGATTAGGATTGCCTATATCGCTCCAAATTTTTTACATCCTTACCTTCAGGCTATAGTATCCACGCCCGAAAGGGGGATGCGAGAAGGATGGGGCAATACCTCAGACTGAGAGGCCCTTTGAAGGTCCTGTCTCTCGAGGGAGGGGTATAAGGGTGAATTTTTGATGGATGGTGGGTTCACCAAGAAAATTTTGAGTGGTAGTTTCCACACCTAGGTTGATAGTAGGTTTGATGTGTTCATTTTGTGCTTTAATCATTCAATTCCTAGGTTTGGCCAAGATGAATCTAAACTATTCTATATGCCAATGCTGATTCTATGAATACAAAAAACATGAATAAATGCTAAACACAAAGAATATAATAAATAGGATAGAACATACTTTATTTCTAGATGTCTGATGAAGATTATGAGTTTTGTAGCAGTCTAGATCGTCTCAAATCGTATGTAATCGTCTGAAATCACACCGAATCGTCTCAAATCTTAGACGATCGTCTGAGATCAGATGAGATCATCGTTGATCTGATGAATTCGTCTGACGAATTCGTTAGAAACCTGCAATCACAGAAATAGATACAAAATACCAAATATGCAACTACAAAAGCAAAGAAGAATGATAGAAATAATAGCAAACATGCCTAAATAATAGATTCAAATAATGAATAAGAGAAATGCAGTAGATTTAATGATTGCTTATAACTTTATCATGCAGTTATGCTAAATGAGGTGAACTCCAAGATGCATGAATAAATAACTAAGGCAATGTATAAAGGAATGCATAAAACAATAAAGAGATGCAAACTCTAGACTCTGATTGCCCCCAATCTGGACTATAGTCGGGATCACATCCAATCGTACGAGATCATCTGCGCTCCTCGACAGGATCGTTCGAAATCGCTTAGAATCTCTTGTGATGATCTGAGCTAGCTTCGACTGAAAAATAGTAAATTTCTTGCAAGAAAACACGAAATGAAGAATGTAAATGATGGTGTGAGGATGCTCTGAGGTGCATGGAAGTTCAGGGGGTTTAAGCAGAGTTTCAGGTAGAGAGTCAGGGAGTTCCAGGGGGATAAACTGAGAAAATATCAGTTTATATAGGATTAGGGAGAGGTTAGGACATTGGAGATCATCCCAATTTGGGAGATCCCCAACGAGGGAGACTGTAACTACGCAGACACACTTTTTGCCCAGGTTAGAGAGGCTGTTGGAATAGAAGCTAAGTATGAAAATTTGGTTTTGGGATGAAATCGTCTGGACGTTCTGTTCCAAATGAATTCGTCAGATTTGGGATGATTTCATCTGATCTACGATGATATCGTCCAACGGTCAAAACAAATCCTAAAAATGACATGGAAAACAAGGGGAATGGGTAACAGGCAGTTAACGGGTAGTTTGGAATTAAATTTGAATTTTTATCTTTTTACTAAGGTTTAACTGTGCTAATTTTAGGGTGCTACATTTTTCCCCCTCTTTAGCAATTTTTTTGAAGAAAATGCGTTAAATACAAGTTCTTCCAGTTTTACAAGAAATAAAAAATGTACTCAATTTTCTAGACGACGATTCTTGGTCGAATCATACGACTGCTGACTATGGTGCCCCCTCCGTGTTTTTACCCAAATCGAACGTTTGAGGTAAAAGCACGAAAAAAAAAAGATGTTGATTTTAAATAAAATTAAGAAAATAGGGTAAAACCCTAATTCATTTTTACTATTCATTTTTTACTAGTTTTAGAGCTCTGCAGGCAAAAAAATGGTTGAGACAACACACCGATCGACAGAGGCCCGATGCGGGCTACGGGTAAGGATCTAATCCTAGTAAATTAGGTTTGAATTTAATTTGTGCAATTTTTTGTTTTAAATTTTGACTGTTTGGGGCATTGTGGCCGTTTTTAGGCCATCGACGATGTCGGGACAAAATCGTCCCTATTTCATCGAAATCGTCCCTAGATCGTCGATTTCGTTGGAGGGCGAAATCGATGAGCTAGGGGCGATCCTGTCCAATAAGGGGCGATCCCCAAGTTACGAAATCGAAGATGATTTCATCCTACAAAGGACAATGTTGCCCAATTTGGGATGATATCCTCCAATGGTGGACGATATCATTATATTTATGAAATGTTGCTTTGTTTGAAATGCATTTAATTGATTTAAATAATTGGTTTATTAATGAAATTTGTTGTTTTAATGTCCGTTTTGCAGAGGGAATTACTAAAGAGTCGGGAATGGAAATACGGGGGACTAAGAGATGACATAGCCACGCTCGACCAAGTAGAGAATGATTGACCAGCATAGGTCGATTTGTAGCATGTGGCAGAGATGCCACAAGTATCGACAGACATGGGGGCTACTGACAACCCTAGCAGAGAGGTGGTATCCGGGGTCGTCCTACTTTCGGTTACCAATAGGGGAGATGGCTCCCACACTAGAGGACGTATGGAGGATCATGAGGATCCCTATATAGGGATGGTTGATGATGCCTATGACTAATTAGGGCCAAGCTATGATGAGATTGACCGAAGACTCAAGCTTCACCTTGGAAAAGGGTAGAGTGAACATCGAGTCTCTCAGGCAGATGCCTGGGGCATCTAGGCTGACTCAGGTTTTGGTGGGGGTGTTAGGTGGCTTACTGCTATGCCACTAGAGTGGGTGTAGACTACCGTGGATCCTATCAGATGTGGTCTACGATATGAGAGACCACGGGTACATGTTTGCATGGGACAGCTTTGTACTGTCGCTTGTATAGGATCCTACATGGGGTCGTATACAAGGGAGGTCAATGTCTGGTTTTGACATCGTTGCTATAGGTTTGGTGTTGGGAGCACATTGTGGTGTGGATGCTGGTAGGGCTCCCACTAACAGGGGTTGATCGAGAGAGGCCTCGAGTTTTCTACTGGTGGCTACAAAGGGGGTCATAGCAGCGAATAGATCTATTGATGTCACGAAGGTTGCTAGACAACCTCATCCCAAACCAGATCACCTTAAGGCCATGGCAAGAGCACCCAGGGTGGGCAGGGGATGGGCAGGAGTTGGCTCACATCAAGTGAGTCTACTGGCTGAGGATGGAGCAGTGAGAGGTAGAGCTCCATCGCTATGATCGGGTTTTATGATAGTTCGATCTATAGTAGGTGATCCCTTCTCTCAAGGATTACGAGTACTCTCGAATTATCTGGGATAGTACCACATTGAGTAGGGCTCCAGACATGTAGTGGTTCTGAAGTCAGGACACGGATGATGCCCCCATCCAGCCAATGGATGGTGATGACACTAAGGTTACCGATGGATACGATGCTTGGTATGTAGGCATCCGCCCTCCTTGGATGATGAGGGCACAGGGTCTGATGCATGCTGTTGTGCAACATATGGGGAGGCAAAATCAGGCTGCTATTGAGGTAGCACAGGGTCATGGTGAGAGAGAGCAGTAATGATTTCCATAGGAGAGACGCCAGAGGATGGCATGGGCTCCACAGAGGTCACAATAGACAGGGAGGAGGGAGGAGGGACTCCCTTCTCAACAGGGGGAGAGACCACCATCGCTCGATAAGGGCAAGGGTGTCGAGGTAGGGGAGAGCAATGAGACGGTGGCTCTCCGGGTTGAGGTTGCCCACCTCCGGGCTTAGGTGCAGACACTATAGGATGAGGCTACACGGCTTAGAGCTCGGGGTGGAGGAGCGAGTATGTAGGAGTTGGCACGGTCTATGGCTCAGACTACATTCTATCGAGGAGCATACTACCAGATGGTTCCAGAGAGCTAGAGGTTACAGCTACCAGCTAACATTGCAGAGCCGATTAGGATGGGATCATCGAGGACATCGTCATGATCGATGTCGATGACCCACGACACAGGGTGGACTTTGATGGGGCATCCTCCTCCACCTCAGGGCGGGAGAGGAGACGAGGCTGAGAGCTCGAGGACTTCTCGAGGCTAGACACTCATTACACAGAGATTGTATGTATTATGAGAGGATTGAGTATGTCAGGCTATTGATTGTGGCATACCAGTCCAGTTTTAATATGATGTACATAATTTGTTGATATATATATATATATATGGTCTTTTTGATGATATGACTTGTGTATATGTTGTATGATGCTTTAATGTTGAATTTTGCAATTGATTATTGATGATTTATGTGATTATGTCATTTTTAGAAATATTATAATTTTATGTCATGTTGTAAAATTTAAATGAAATAATCTGATGTAAACAATTGGTTGTTTTGGTGTGATTTGATGAAAAATAAAAGGGACTTCTAACAATAATTTCAAAGGACATTATCGCTGTTATAGACCATTTCATGGAGTCACCGCTCGCTCGGTCGTCAAGCTAATCCCAGTATAGAAATATTGCTAAAAGTAAAAGAATGCTTAAGAGACTATCTTAAGACTTTGTGTTGTGATGATGAAATATGATGATGGTGATGATTTGTTTTTAGATTTTCATAAAAATATTATGCATGAGATATTAAAAGAAATATGATTTTGCTAGGCATAAATTCCTAAGTGTGATTAAATTTTGAACAATTCCTTAGAAATTATACCATGGTTGCAAAATTGAATGTTGACATAATGACATGAAATAGAAAAAGTGTTCGTTCGTTTTAAAGTGCAATTGTGTAACATAATGATGTAAGCCATATGTTTTTATGAATTAAAATGAATGGAAAAATAAAATTAGAACAATGGTTTGCGCTAGGCATAGAATTATAGGTATAGACTTATACCATCATTGCGAAATCCAAAGAAGAAATTGATATTTTAGTTTTATTGCATGATTGATTTTTGATTTTTGATAAACAGAAAATAATAATATACAAACTTGACTTTATTTGCTAGATTTTTGAATATGTTGTTGAAAGAAATTTTGGATTTTTGTAAACAATGTATGTAATTGTTTTTATACTAAACAGATGTTCTGAAATAAGAAATAAAATTTATTCCAAAAGAGTTGCATAAATATTTTAAATTATCTCAAAGACAAATGTAGATTTGTAAGGAACCCTCATGTGCATATGTGAGTTCATTGCCGATCTTGATTTATCATAATGATAGAGAATCTCTCAAATACAAATGTGTGTGCAATTGTATTGTTCGTTCACCAATTTTGAGCAAGATAATTTGATACAAGTAATTTGAATTAACCAAATGAATGTTCATTGACCATGATTTATATGCATGTAACCGTACCAGACTACTGTGTAAGTTAGGTTATCAAGAGCTAGCTAATCCATAAGCCGACATAGGTATGTACAAAAGAAGGTCGCTAATGTGACAGACATATCACCACGCTAGGGATTACCCAAGGCCAAGCGGGTTGGGCACAAACCACCTGTTATGGGGCTTACCTCACAGTTTTTGAATAATTGAGAATTCCAAGGATTCAAGCTCATTCACCCTTCTTTTCTTTTCAAGGGGTAGGGAAAGGGATTTATTGCATTTTGCTTTTGCCTTTTCTTTTTCTCTTCTTTTCTTCTCTCTTTTTTTTTTTGTTTGGTATTTTGCTTGGAACTTGAGATAATGCTGAAATATTGCTGCGATGGTACAAAATGATATTTTGCTTTTTTCTCATTTTCTTTGACTTTTCTTTTTCTTCCTATGCTAGGGATACTTGCTCGGATTGGCTGTAGAGCAAGGGATTTTTATTTTGGGTAGGGGTGAGCTTGTCCTTTTGTCAATTCTCAAAGATTCTAGACCATGTGCATGATAGGATAGCAGGGGAAACTTTTCGCTCAAGAAACCACTTTTACTATGTAGCATCATATTGAATTTGCAATGAAATCATTTTAATGTGAAAAGATATATTTGGTTCAAGTAAATAACAAGATCAGTTCTCTATGCTCAAAACTTTATTTAATTCAACTGTGGACTTTGATATAAGAGAGATTAATAATCATACAAAATAAAATCAAGATATTTATTCATGTGAATGTGAAAGTGCGGGATTCCAAATAAATGCTAATTTATCCAAAATAATTGAAAATATAACTGCAATACTTCAAGAATTGACAGGTATGAAAATAAAATATGTTTTTGAAGATTTTGACGATTTTGATGTTTTTATATTTTGATTTTGATTGATGAATTGCAAGAAGAAATACTATTACTATTTTTTTTTTTGAAATTTTACTAAAATGAAACAATATGCAAAATACACAATATATATAAATGATGAAAAAGGACCAAATGTTATGCATAATAACGCTTAAGATGCATAATGTTCATAGGTTCTTTAAGATATTTACCATCTAAGGTAGCTAATCGATATGCTCCCGATCCAAATTTAGCAGTGATGACATATGGTCCGAGCCAGTTGGGCTCAAATTTACCTTTAAGGTCTTTAGTTGCATTAGTATTTTTTTGATTTTCTTTTAAGACAAGGTCGTCGATCTCAAAGGATCGCTGATGAACTTTCTTGAGGTATGCTCGTTTAAGCTTGTTTTGGTAGGCACGAAGATGCTCCAAAGCATTGATGCGCTTCTCATCTAGGAGTTCCAGCTGACTAAGTCTACCGACATGATATTCATCTCCTACTTTAGTATCTTGAAGTAGCAGAGCCAAAGAAGGAACTTCTAATTCAAAGGGAAAAACTACTTTAGTGCCATAGACCAAAACAAAGGGGAAGTGCCTGTGGGAGTACGAACGCTAGTTCGATAAGCCCACAAAGCAGGATATAATTGAATATGCCAATCTCGGCCAGATTTGTTGACGAGTATTTTAAGGATTTTGATTAATGTTTTATTAGATGCTTCCGCTTGGCCATTACCCCGAGGATAATAGGGAGTGGACCAACGATGTTGAATTTTATACTTTTGACATAATTTCTTAACATATTTATTTTTAAAACAAGTTCCATTATCTGAGATGAGATTTGCAGGGATTTCGAACCTACAAATAATTTGATTAAAAATAAACTTGGAAACTTGGGTTCTAGTGCAAGAAGCTAATGGCATAGCTTCAACCCACTTCGTGAAATACTCAGTGGCGGTTATGATAAATTTGTGTCCATCAGATGACACAGGGTTGATTTTTCCAATGATGTCTAAGCCCCATTTTGAAAAGGGCCAAGGAGATGAAATAGCCTGTAGCTCTTGTGCAGGCGCATGGACAAGGTCAGCATGTTTTTGGCACTTGTCGCAATGACGCACATAAGCATGTGCATCATTCTCCATGGTAGGCCAAAAATATCCTATCCTAAGGAGCTTCTTAGCAATGGCGCTACCACTAAAATGCCCCCACAAGATCCATTGTGGGCTTCACTCAAAGCTGATCTAGATTCTGCTAGATTCAAACATCTCAGTAAGATGCCTTCAAAAGATCTCCTATACAAGGTATTACCAATAATCACGAAGCGACTTGCTCGTCTACGTAATAACCTACGTCTGGTTGCTATTACAACCTTCAGGAAAGGTCCCATTTTGAAGAAAATTAAATAGATCAGTGTACCAATGTTCAGGAGTAGTTTCGTTGATTAGAAACACATCCAAAGGTTCTAAGCATGATTTTCTTGAAGCGGGTTCCTGGAGTCGATGAATAATGATGGTAGCATATTCATCATCTAACTCCAAGGGCAAAAGAGATGCGACTGCAGCCATAGCGTCAACCGCACGATTGCTAGTTCGAGGAATAGCTTCCAAGGTAACTTGATCAAACAAAGATAATAATTGTAAGACATATGCTTTGTATGGATGCAATTTATCATCTCGGGTTTGATAAACATCATTGATTTGATTTATGACAAGTTGAGAGTCACCAAAAACCAATAGATTTTTAATTTGTAGCGCTAAAGCAACTCGTAATCCAAGGATAAGAGCTTCATATTCAGCAGTGTTATTAGTACAAGCAAATGTTAGTTTGAAGGACAGAGGTATAAGATGTTTCTATGAGAGATATTAAAATAATACCTGCACCAGCCCCACTCATACATCGGGCTCCGTCAAAGTATAGGGACCATTGCTCTGGATGGTCTGCCTCTAGTTTAAGGCATTCATCAGGAAACTCAATGATGAGGGGATGGGTAGACTCTAAGGGTGCAGCGGCTAATTGATCTGCTATGATTTGACCTTTAACGAGACTTTTGTCCTATAAACGTGAGTTCAAACTCGCTTAGCGCAAGAACCCACTTTGTTGTGCGACCAGATAAGTACGGTCGACTCATGAGATATCGCAAAGGGTCGAATTTAGCAATAACATACGTTTTCTGGCTGAGCATATAATGTCATAGTTTCTGTGTAGAAAATATGACTGCTAGACATAACTTCTCTAATACGGTATAGCGAGTTTCATAACTGATTAAGGTTCTGCTAATGTAATAATTAGCACGTTCTTTCTTCTCATCGTCAAGTTGAGCTAACATAGCTCCTAAGGCAAAATCGGAAGCAAAAATGTACAAAATAAATGGACGATCAGATCTAGGTGGTGAAAGCACCGGTGGTTTAAGGAGATATTGTTTGAGGAGTTCGAATGCTTCCTGACATTCGTCGTCCCAATGAAAAGAGACATCTTTCTTAAGAAGCTTAAGAAAAGGTCCGGTTTTGTCTGCCAACTTATCAATAAAGCGGCGAATAGCTTGAAGCTTACCTTGTAGACTTCGTAATTCCGATATATTTGTGGGTGCGGGCATATCAGTGATAGCCACGATCTTGAGAGGGTCAATTTCAATGCCACGTAAAGAAACTATAACCCCTAATAATTTACCGGACTTAACTCCGAATATACATTTAGCTGGATTCAATCGGATAAGATACTCCCTTAACCGATCAAATACTTTTCTCAAGTCATCTAAATGATCATCTTCTTTGATGGAACGAGCTATAATATCGTCTACATAATCATGTAGAATATTATGCATCATATCATGAAAGATATAAGTCATAGCGCGTTGATAAGTTGCACCTGCATTCTTTAAACCGAATGGCATCACTTTCCAACAAAAGGTCCCCCAAGGGGTAATAAAGGTTGTTTTAGCCTGATCTTCAGGAGCTATCCTGATCTGATTATAACCGAAAAATCCATCCATTAGGGATATCATTCCACTCCCAGCAGTAAAGTCAATGATCTGATCCATGTTGGGAAGAGGAAAATCATCTTTAGGGCATGCAACATTAATATCTCTGAAGTCTATGCAAACCCTAACTTTAGTGGCTTCTTTCTTAGTTACTGGAACTACATTCGAGATCCATTCAGACATAATCAATGGCTTGTATAAAAATAACATTTAAGAGTTTTTCTAATTCTCCTTTGACTAGTAAGGCCACTTTAGGATGCATTTTTCTAAGTTTCTGTTTAACAGGTTTAGCATCCGGATGGACTACTAGGTGATGCATAACTACAGAAGGGTCTAATCCTGGCATATCTTCATATGTCCAAGCAAAGACATCTTCATATTGTTTAAGGAATGCAATGTATTTATCTTGTTTTTCTTGACTCAATTCTGATCCAATGTTGATTATGTGAGGGTTATCTTTGGTTCCAATGTTAATTTTTATGATGTTTTCTACTTCCATGTGTAGATCTCTCTCAAAATTAGGTGGGGCGGGTGAAACGCCTAATTCTTGTAATTCTTCCAAGGTTAGCTTGGATAATTCATCTTGAGGAGTCGTGGCCTCAAGCTGGGCTATACTAGGTATAGAGCCATCGAAATAAAATCCGTTATGTAACAATTCCTCAATGGAGACATCATGAAAGATATCCCCCTCCAACTCATCGTCGGATTCGGCAATCATCTCAGGGTAAGCTATGGATAACATATTACATGTAAGAGGCTTATTCATTAAATGCAAGACATCCCGTTTATCCAGATAATCTTGGTAACATATGAGGTGGTCATCATCCTCGAATGGGAAGGGCTGACCTTTACTAGGAAATAGGCCCACACCACATCGGGCGAGCCACGGTTCTACCTCAAAAGGTTCTTTCATACCATTCTGGAAAGGTCCCAAACCTTTCCCTTTATATCCCAATTTAAGCATTATAGGCTTAGCTTTAATATACTCATTAGCAAAATAGCATCTAGCATATCCATCACAATGTGTCTTGATGTTTCTAGGTATTCTTCCCTAGTCATATCCCTTATAAATAAAAGCACAACTCCCGACTTGGTAAATACTTCCCATAGGTTGTGGGAGGCCCAAGGTACGAGGAGAGGGTGGGAGTTTATTTAAAATAAGGGAATCTTGCATGGCAGTGTTTGTTTTTTTTGATATAAGAATTTTAGATAAATCGGGTAAGAGCTCATCAGTAAGAGCATAAGAGGTAGAAGGAACATTTCCTACATCGTCGGATGTGGAAAGTATGCCTGTAGTGGATGTAGATGTTATAGAGATATCGATGGATGAGTCTATAGGTATGGAAGTTATAGGAGTAAAACAAGAAGCATTGGTTGTAGTTTTAGGATCTTTTCGAGGTCCTAATGTGGTTTGTTCGGAAGATGGTTGAGCTATATGTAGAGGTGTAGTTGATGGGGAAAAAGTAGATGATGTTATGGGTGTGTGTTTCACACGTTTAGACGGTTGATGAGAATTAGGATGTGTGGATGACAGAGCAGGGCAAAATTGAACTCCAACGAGGTTCTGCCAAAGCACACATATCAAAGGGTCTAGGATCACCATGAATGGTAACCAACTGATTTTTAAATTCGAATTTAACACACTGATGTAAAGTGGAGGGAACAGCTCGCATCGCGTTGATCCAAGGGTGACCCAAAAGTATATTGTATGATGCAGGGCAATGTACAATAAACACGGTCGTGTCTAAGGTTCTCGGACCAACTTGCAAGGGGATAGTAATAACTCCACACGTTTCTTGTGTTTCGTCATTGAAGGCTTTTATGATCATATCAGTTCTTTTCATTTCGTCACTTCTAAACCCAAATCTTTGGTAGAAGTCAAAAGTGCATATGTTTAAAGATGAACCATTATCAATCAAGACTCGTTTAACTGCTACATCCCCAATTAGGGCAGTAATATATAAGGGGTTATCCTTATGTAAACTATGTTGTGGTATATCTCTATCCCGAAAGTCAATACAATCGACTTCTCGAGTTATGATAGTATTGGACATGGCTTGAGGTTGAATATTTTGTGGTACCATCATTTGGCTTAATGTGAGCATTAATTCATCCCTATGGGTAGGAGAAGATCTTAAAAGGTCCAAAAGGGAAATTCTAGCTGTAGTATTTGATAATTGTTCATTAATATTATAAGGAGGCTTAGGTTGAACATTAGGCGCATGATTCCCTTTATTGGGATTTTTCAAAACAAATGGAGCTGATCCATCGTTCTGAGTTTGATCCTGTTGAGAGTTTTGAGCCTGTTGTCTAGTAACGGCTCCGATGGTACCTACAATATTATTTTGCGGATGATGAATGGGCCTTGGTCTAGCGTTTATGGCTTGTTCATTAGAAAGTAATTGGTGAGAAGATGGTCTAGTAGTGACTCTTCTAGGAAATGGTTCTTCTGGAACCATAGAACTTGTGATAGGTTGAATAGGATCTGATTCATCTTCAGAACTATTCGATTGATTTGAGGTGATTTCCATGTCACTTTCAGTCTCATATTCGGTATCACTAAGATCGGGGGTCCGAATATTATATAGAGGTCTGGTCGTAACCATGGATAAAGTTGTGTCAAATACTTCCACATCATGAGTAGGTGAATGTCCACTAATAGTTCCTACATATCGGGTAGGAGGGGGAACATTATGATGCTCAATTTGATTAGCCACCTCTTTACCATGCTTTGGTAAAGGATGTTGAAATATGTCCAATGATTGATTGGCATTCTGATTCTGATTTTGGGGGATGTTCTTTTGAGCATTATTAGAAGGATTTTGTTTAGGTTGAAAGGCTTGCACCTCCATCTCATTGTTATCAATCAGGTCTTGTATTTTATGTTTTAATATTTTACAAGAGTTGGTAGCGTGTCCAGGCCCTCTATGGAAATCACAATGTAAATCAGCTCTGTATCCGGGTATAGTTGGATCAGGTTCCCGGATATTTGGTAATTGAATCAAACCTCGTGCTAATAGTTGCGGGAGAATGGTTGATAAAGGTTGATTTAACCTAGTAAATTCTCGAGGTGGTTTATCAGGAGGTTTCAATATGAACTTCTCTGTTGTTTTCATAGTATTAACATTGGCAACGTTTTTGCTATCAGTGACTCCATCACCCACAACTTGTTTATTTTTATATTGATTTCTGGATGTTTTCTCATCATCTTTCTTTTTAAGCTGACCTCTCCTAATAAGAGCATCTTCCACTCTTCGGGCTAAGTCTATAGCTTGATCGAAGGTGGTCAAGGTAGCAATTGATAATTCATAGGATAGTTGTTCTTGTAAATTATTGATAAAGATATCCAACATTTCCCGATAAGGTAACACAAAGTGTAATTTTCCTATCAACTGCCTCCATCGAGCTAAGAAGTCAGCAAAACACTCATCTTTGTCTTGTTTTAGGTTGTACAAATCTTTAATGGTTACATGCCTTTCAATATAGGCACTAAATTGATGCACAAAAGACTCGATGGTTTCTTCGAAATTCCTCAAAGAATGAGTGGGTAGTTGATAATACCATTCCAATGCCATCCCTCCTAAACTTTTTGGGAACATCTTTAGTAATAACAAGTCATCATGTGATATATCATGACATGCTATCCTAAACATACGAAGATGCTCTATGGGATCTTCGAGTTCCTTTGTATATAGGTAGGACAGGCATAGGAAAGTGTTTGGGATATGGTTGTGCTACAACTATAGGATCTAGAGGCTGACTACACATCTCTCGATAATTGTACGAGGGATGGTAGGGATCTATCTGGTCCATGCGGGAGACTAACTATTTCACCATGGCTTCCAGATTACCAGTTTGCCCACCATATTGGTTCGGTGGTACATGAGCATGGGATTTGTGAGCGTATGTTGGCGTGACATAAGGATTAGATGCTATATTGTTGTTATGCAAATGGTTGGTAGGAAGAGTATTATGAAGAAGATTTGTTGTAGCATTATGTTGTATCCCAGATTGTTGGAAATTGGTATTTGGTTTTGTTTTAGGCTTTTGTTGATTTGAGGTATATTGATCAATAGCTTGGCGAAATAGAGCGGTGAATGAAGGTTTCTTTTGTGTGGGAATAACCCTAGGCTTGGTAACAGGCACTCTAGGTGGTTGGGTAACTTTGTTGTTGTTGCGTGTTCTGGATTATAGCGGCCATATCCAAATTGGATGGTCCAGCTTGATCACTTTCTTGATCAACGAAGGACAAGGGATTAGTGCGTGTGTGATATATGTCTTCTAGGGTTGCTTGAGTGTCACTAATTTGATCTTTGTCCATATGGACTGCTCTATTAAGAGTGCCAATATTAGTATTGAGGAACTTCCAGAAATGTTCCATGTTCTCAAAAGTAATAGCTCCTTTCGGAGATATTTTAGGGGATGAGGATCCTTCCTCTCTATCATTTTCTTTTTGTTCATTTCCTACAACAAATTCTTCTTCTTGTTGGTCAAAGGTTCCTTCTTCCTGAATTGGGTCTTCAGGAAGGACATCTGGGTTATTTCCTGGTTTTCCTAACCAATCTTCTTCTACTTCAATCTGTTTTCCATTCCTGAGTCTAGTCATTATGTCTAAATTTAGATTTTAGCAAATATATATTAATATATTTGCAACAAATTTAGGAGGTAGATATATTTTAATTATATACCTACTATAATACTTAAAAGAAAATGTTTTGATTTTTGTTATGATTTTGTTTTGTTTTTATTTTATTTTATTTATTTATTTTTGTTTTATGCTTATAAAGACAACAAACAACACACTAAATGCAAGAAATAACAATAATAAAAGAATAGCTTAGTTTTCTATAAATAGTTTATAGATGTCATTGATAGGATCAAGTTCATCAGGAGTCATGAAATGCTCCTCTTCAAATTGGAAATGGTTTTTCAAGAACTTGATAAAGTGTGCTATAGTGATATTATCTGTTTCAGACTCTGACTGGTAGAAATAAATTTCATGGCAATACTCTCGATATAACACAGCTCTAGGAACTCTATTCCATCTCTTTCTATCCGTAAGAACGACCTCTTGATCCTCTATATGAGATAGAAATTTATGTACTACAATTGCATTCTCAAGGTATTCCTCAAAGGTGTACAACTCTGAAGACACAAGGGCTCTTTTATCTGCTAACCACCTATGGCAAGCTCTCTGAAGTTCATGATATAAGGTCACTTGATCAGGATCCGAGGATTCTATCTAGGACAAACCTCTTAATTTGCCTAAGTTCTGTTGCTCTAGATGCAATGATACCCAATCTCCTATCAAGTTCGTCCCACAAAGGTGGAATCCTATTTGTTTGAGGTACTCTAAGCACAGAATTAATCTCTATAGCTGCTAATTGATTCTCAACATTAATGGTGACAACTCGTCTTTTATTATAATCTACCATCTAAATATGATATGCAATCTTTGATTCTAAATGCATTTATGTTTTGTTTTTTTTGGATTGTTTTCAAAAGGTTTTTAGTTTTTCACGTCGGGTTCACCAAAATGTATCGCTCCAAATTTTTTGCATCCTTACCTTCAGGCTATAGGATCCACGCCCGAAAGGGGGATGCGAGAAGGATGGGACAATACCTCGGACTGAGAGGCCCTTTGAAGGTCCCGCCTCTCGGGGGAGGGGTATAAGGGTGAATTTTTGACGGATGGTGGGTTCACCAGGGAAACTTTTGAGTGGCAGTTTCCACACCTAGGTTGATAGTGGGTTTGATGTGTTCATTTTGTACTTTAATCATTCAATTCCTAGGTTTGGCCAAGATGAATCTAAACTATTCTATATGCCAATGCTGATTTTTATGGATACAAAAAATATGAATAAATGCTAAACACAGAGAATGTGCTGAATGGGATAGAACATACCTGATTCCGGATGTCTGATGAAGATTCTAAGTTTTGTAGCAGTCCAGATCATCTCAACTCGTACGTAATCATCTGAAATTACATCGAATCATCTCAAATCTTAGACGATCATCTGAGATCAGACGAGATCATCGTCAATCTGACGAATTCATCAGACGAATTCGTCAAAAACCTGCAATCACAGGAATAGATACAAAATACCAAATATGCAACTGCAAAAGCAAAGGAGAATGATAGAAATAACAACAAACATGCCTAAATAATAGATTCAAATAACAAATAAGAGAAATGCAATAGATTTAATGATTGATTTTAACTTTATCATGCGGTTATGCTAAATGAGGTGAACTCCAAGATGCATAAATATAATAACTAAGATAATGTATAAAGAAATGCAGAAAACAATAAAGAGATGCAAACTCTGGACTCTGATTGCCCCCAATCTGGACTACAGTCGGGATCGCCTCCAATCATACGAGATCATCTGCGCTCCTCGACAGGATCATCCGAAATCGCCTGGAATCGCTTGCGACGATCCGAGCTAGCTTCGACTGAAAAATAGTAAAGTTCCTACAAGAAAACATGAAATACAGAATGCAAATGATGGTGTGAGGATGCTCTGAGGTGCGTGGAAGTTCAGGGGGTTTAAGCAGAGTTTCAAGCAGAGAGTCAGGGGGATAAACTAAGAAAATCTCAGTTTATATAGGATTAGGGAGAGGTTAGGAGGTTGGAGATCATCCCAATTTGGGAGATCTCCAATGGGGGAGACTCTAACTGCGCAGACACGCTTTCTGCCCAGGTTAGAGGAGCTGTTGGAACAGAAGCTAAGTATGAAAATTTGGTTTTGGGACGAAATCGTCTGGACGTTCTGTTCCAGACGAATTCGTCAGATCTGGGATGATTTCGTCTAATCTGCGACGATATCGTCCAACGGTCAAAACAAATCCTAAAAATGGCACGGAAAACAAGGGGAGCGGGTAACAGGCGGTTAACGGGCAGTTTGAGGTTAAAATTTGAATTTTTATCTTTTTACTAAGGTTTAACTGTGCCAATTTTAGGGTGCTACATTGCCTACCTGAGCAAATTAGTGGATTACCTACCTGATCAGATTAGTGAATTACCTTGCTGAGCAGATTAGTGGATAGCCTAGCTTTGAGCAAATCAAAGTAATCATTTGTATTGGGATAAGGGTCCTTATTTCTTTGTGAAATATTATAAGGAGATTATCTTGTGGAGTACCCCACATTGGGGGAACCACGTTAAATATTGTGCCTCAATTGTGTGTGGTGATTTGTGCTCTTGCTTACTATTGCTATCTATGTCATTAATGTACATTGCTATACTTGGATATTGCAATTAAGGACACTAATTGATATAGGTTTGGAAAGAAACTAAAAAGTGGGCACTATACTGTTCACCCCCATCAGTATAAGCGTGTGTTCTTCAGAATCATATTCCATACATACTTTATTCTATTTCATTTGTTTGCCTATTTTAAATCCTTCCAAAGCTTCCCAAGCCCCAACTTCATTATTTATCTTTTATCCACTGTTGAAATCATAATGAGACAAAATATCTCCCCTTTTATTTCTAATTATTCCTCCTCCTCATATTGGTCCTGGATTTCCTTTAGATACTCCATCAAAATTCAATTTGACCAACTTCACTTTTTTTGGTTTCTCCTTTGTATTATTTGCCTTAATTTTGTTTCTCCTATATCCAACATCATAATTCCATTTTATGACTTGAGGCCATTAATCAAGGCTCTCTAGTTGATTATATTAAATGAATTGACTCTATTAGGTATTGGGTGAGTTGATAGGGTTTGATTAGATTCCTCTATGGCTAAACAAATATTCTTTTTCATTACCTCTATATTGCTTTCCTTTCCTTTAAATATTCTTTTGTTCATTTCCAACCATATAGTCAAAATTTTTGTCTATTTTGATATATCCTAGATTTTCTATAAGGCCTCACTTTTAAAAGTACTATAGCATTGCTTTAACCATTCTTCAATTTTATCATTCATCACCATGCATTTACCAAATATATTAAGAATCCATTTCCATAGTTACTAGAATATTGAATAGAGTCCCAAGAGATGGTCTATATTGTATTGTATTTTACATAGAATATATTGTGATGGGCCATGAAAATCCCTTTTTAATAGGTTATCCTAAGATAAAATTTTCTTATGACCTACTAGCCATACAAACAATTTGGTTTTTGGAATGCTAGGAATATTCTAAATGCCTCTCCATATTCTTTTGGTATTCGTACTTTGTTGGTGCTTTAAATTATATTTGCTTCTTGTTGTGTATTCTCATGATCTATTCAAATCCCAAATTAGCTTATTCTCGATTCCCAGCAGAATAATCATTGTTATATTTTTGCTCAATTACCTCATAGAAACAATTTTTGGTATACTAATAAAAAAATATTCTTTATATTTGTATTTTATTTTATGATCCTTGTACATAATATTTGAAACATTATCACCATATTTGTCTTGAAGTAGTCTCATCCATGGTTTTAAAATTATATCTAGATTGAGTGGTTTTTTATCACACCAAGTATCCATCCAAACATAATTTTTTCTTCAATTCCCACCATTTATCATAGACCTTTAATCACTAGATCAATTAATTTTTTAAACCATTCCATAATGCATAACCATATAGTAGTGAGAATACAATAAATATTAAGCTTGGGTCATTAGGCTCAATGTACTTACTTAGAAGAATTCTTGTCCATTATCATTGACTCTCTTTGTACAATCTCTAAACTACTTTCCCCCTTAGAGATAATTTTACATATGTTTGAACTATTAAATTGATGCCTCCTCTAGTTTTATCATCACACACCTTGCTCCATTTCACCAAAGATAATTTATTTTTATCATGTAATCCTGACCATAAAAATGATCACATAATATAGATTAAACTTTTTTCTATTGATTCTAGAATAATATACAAGGACATATAATATGATGGAATGACATGTAAGATTGATTTAATTAGTTGCAATATTCCTACTAATGATAACCGTCTACCTTTCCATGCTAGTAATTTATTCTAGACTTTACGTATAACTAGATTCCATAATTCTATCCTCATTTAAAAACCTCATTTGGAGTAATTCGCATGAAGCAACCAAGAAACTCGCATAAACTCCATTTACAAGCCTAAAATCTGAAAAGGGGAAAAATAGAAATTTAATCTTGCATGCAAAAAATAACTCATTCTTTCTTGTCCATGCAACTTTCTGAAAATTTTTGTATTAAAAATTTGTCATTTTACAATAACAGAAACTTATGGTTTTCCCAAACCAGTCCATGGAAGAAAAACAACCCAAATAGGTCCAGAATGGCCCTCTTGCCTTCAAATCTATAACTCTTCTTGCAGCAGTTTCCAACCCCTCAAAACATCCTTGCCTGGCGTATTTAAAATTTTTAGGAAGATTTTTGTTTCATTTTCTAATGACTGTTCGTTTCACCTTCCCTTGTGCATGCATGTGTTTTGGTTTCCAAAAAAGGCTTTTTGTTTCTATTTTGTGGCCCTTCGTTTCATTCCCATGGTTTGGCTTCACTTTTCGTTTGATTTCAAAAAACGTTTTCTTTTCTCCACATGGGCACGCGTTCGCTTCCTTCCATGTGTAACGACCATCTTAAATGATTTTGAATCATTACAGATTCCTTATGTAACGTTTTGTCTTATTCATTAGATTTTGTCCTTATGTGACAAACTACCTTATTCAATCTTCGATTTATTCCTTATAGGTCCACGTCACTATGCAGTCTTCAGTTTCACTATCATGGTGTTCATTACTAATATCAGACACACTGTTAACTACTCTGTTCCCTTGGCAAAAATCGGACATGTCGCGAAATCGTGACACTCTTGTCTCTCTGCCTGCCTGCCCCTTTTGAGTTGCAAAAATGCAACATGTCGTGATATCATGACACTTTTGTTTCTCTGCCTGCCTGCCATTTTTGAGTTGCGAAAATGCAACATGTCGCGATATCGCAACACTTTTGTTTCTCTACTTGCCTGCCCATTTTGAGTCACGAAAATGCAACATTTAGCGATATCATGACACTTTTGTTTCTTTTCCTTTCTCTTCTTTTTTGGTCGTGAAAATGCAACATGTTGCGATATTGCGACACTTTTTCTTTCTTGTTCTTTATCTTCTCTTTTGGTCACAAAATGCAACATGTCACGATATCACGACACTTTTTCTTTCTTGTTCTTCCTCTTCTCTTTTGGTTGTGAAAATGCAACATGTCGCGATATCGCGACACTTTATTCCTCTCTTGCTTTTGACCGCAAAAATGCAACATGTCGCGATATCGCGACACTTTTTCTCCTTGCGGTGTTTTGCTTTTTCTTTTATCTTTAGCATATGGGCCACTTCGGTCTTCTTGGAAAATATGCAAAAAGGTGGGTCCCCAATTTTGGGGTACGTTGTGGAGCAACCACAACAAATGGCGACTCTACTGGGAAATGCTCCTGAGCATTTCGGTGAGAACCCAACCTGAAAACCTTCAAAACTCAAACACAAGCGTCAGCAAATATCCAAAGAATGAAACTAGATGAGAAATACATGAAGCATTAGAATTATTAAGCATCAGCTCAATGTGTGCAATGTGCTTCATTCCCTATCGTTTGAAACTTGTTCAACTTTCCATTGTCATTTTCACTTATGATTCATGCGTATGAGAAGTTATGGATGATTCCTGTAGGATTTAATGTATGGTGAAGATGCTAGAGATATAACAACCTACTTTGCAAAGGCTCAAACTTTCTAGTACCATGAACAAACATATTAAAACTGTCAAACCCTCTTAGGACCAAATATGTGTATACTGAATTAATTTACTAGATCCCAAAGTTGGTTATGTGTCACTACCATCTTGAACCCATGTGCAAGTGTAAGTGAAATCAGAGCTTTGGGGAATAGGATTCCCAACCTAAGCGAGATGGGAATTTAACCCTATCCTTACTACTCGATCCTGGAGTTCATTACCTCATCTTGAACAAAATGATTTAACCTAGTTATGGATGAAACTGTCGAGCTAGCCTATCCGTTTGAGCAATCAGTGGTCTTGCTTTTAGACAAGACATGTTGCCACGCATGAGCATACTCCACTGCCAGTCAGGCGTCTATAGCCCCGATGGAGATTAACCCCATAATCCAGGATTTGGCTTTACTTTTGATTTCTTGAACCTTGGGGATGACTACCCATCCTTGCAAGGGACATGTAGTACGATCCTTCCAATCCAATATTAATGATGAAATAAAAGTAGAATGAAAAATATTTGCTTTGGAATTTCAAGTTCTTGAGTGTAGATCACGCTTTTAATTTCTTAAAGCATGATGGAGGCAAAATAGAAGCTTTGGGGAATCGGATTCTCAACCTAAGCGAGATGAGAATTAGACCCTATCCTTACTACTCCATGAAGGTCAAATCAGAGCTTTGGGGAATTGGATCCTCAACCTAAGTTCGATGGGGATTTAACCCTATCCTTACTACTATGATTTTAGGCTTTAAGCACTATGGGAGTGGTAAAAACCACTATTTTAAGGATTATGTTGCATGATAGGACAGACACGAAATACTCCTTTCGCCTCACCTTTTCTTCCAAGTATGGTTTTGACCATTTTGCTCAAGATCCTCTTTAATATGTGTAGAACGTGCTTGGTTCAAGATAGTTCGGGCATCAGTTCCCAACCTTAGGATCCTTTTAATATATGTTATGTAATAACCCTAAGAGGATTCGACACCTTTTCAATGATTGTATTTGAAATGTAGATGCAACTGAGATGAAATGTATATGCAATGTGGAATGTAACATGAGATATGGATGAATGCATTGCTCTTTTTGAAATGCGGATGGAGTATACCACCTACTTTGCCATAATTTGTAAAACTGACAACTTCATGCATCACAAGTTCCAAACGATATTCTTTAATGTGTTTGCGATACTCGTGGAGCTTTCTGCAATACAATTCCGATGTTTCATATTCTCTTAGTCTTAGTCAACATTCATAAGGACATAAGTTGACATCTCGCTTTTTTTTTTTCAAGACAAACCAAAAGTGTCCAAAGGACCAACACACAAAACTTAAAACCAAACCCAAAATGCAATCCCAAAAACGAAACTTGAAAACACAAACCAAAACCAAAAACCAAAATCTATATACAAATGTACAATATAATACAAGATGGTGCAAAGTTTGGATTATCATTTTCCTGGATCCCAAACCTGATTTGAGCATTCCAAAAGACATATAATGTGATACACATGCCAAATGTGGAAGGAATCAAACAAAAACAAGACTAGACCAAACAATGCAACCAACTTCAACTTTCCTCTCTCACCCCACCAATTAGATTTAGTTCCATTAGTATTCTCATAGGTGAGATTCAAATTACCAAATTGATTAGACAATGGTTGATTTTCAATTCTTTCTTGTCTATTCTTTAAGGTGTAAATTTCATAATTCCATTCATGATTTAGAACTAGGCTTTCTTTATCCAAAATGAAATTTTGTAAGCAAGAGCCTATTTCTAAAAATTTCAAAGCCAATTCATTTTCCATGTTCTTAGGCCAATCAAAATTGTGCAACAATTTACAAGCATCTAGGATATTTACTAAATGGGGATCATTAGAAGTTTTTATCCTAGGTTCAAGAATTAATTGTTGATGAATTTGATTTAGCAATTTAAGTGCATCAAGCTCCTTTTCATTCATTAAAGTAATGTTATCAAAGGTGTGGTTAGAAATTAATCCTTGTTCTTCATTCACCTTCAATGGCATTTCATCATAAATATCATTTGAATTATACAAATCTTCACCTAAATCTTGGATGTTTGGACACAAAGGTTTAGATTTTACCTTTTTCACATTTTCATTTACCAAAACTTGGTGAGGATTTGCAATTCCCTCTTTTACCTCATGGTCTTCATATTCTTCATTGATTACTTGTTCATCAAACATACCAAAATTGGGCACCCAATTGAAAACATGCCCATCCTTTTCAACCCTCAAATATTTTTGGTCAAAGTGTATGTCAAGTAACTCATCTTCATGATCAATCACTTGCGTTGCTTCTAATAGATCAACCACTTTGTCATTTAATTCCAACTCTTTGTTCACTATCCATGGTATCTCTTCATTTGAATCCTCAAAATAATCATGCAAACTTGTATCCGAATCTTCAATGAATTTATATTCAACATGATCGAATTTTGTAACCTTCTCAAATCTTGTGAATGTGAGATCTTCGTATGAAGTAGAAGTTTCAACATCCTGCATATAAATTGGAATAGAGGCTTCATCAATAGGGGTGTGAGGAAATAACACATCTTCATATCTTCCCCAACCATTGTAAAAATTATCTTCCAAATTTGTGGGATGAAACTCCATGGTATTTGTGACATGATCTTTTGATTCATTCATCAATTCACTTTCTTCTTTGTCCTTGGTAGTAGGATCATTATAATCTTCCAAAATTTGATGAGATTTGAAACCCTCTTCCAAAACATCCTCAAATTGTACAGGAGTTGTAATATCTTCCTTTGAGTAGGCGATTATGTTGTCCTGTATATCAATTGGCACACAAGTTTCATTAGCAGTTTTGGAGTGAGTGTAGTCTTCCCACTTCTTCCAAGCATCATAATAATCATCTTCCAAAGTCAAGTGGTGACGTTCAACTACTTCTTCAACATCTTCCAATTCATCAATGTGTTTCTCATCAAATTCACCTTCACCTTCCTTAGATGGTTCAATTATTTCCAAAAGTGGGTCATTTTTTGAATTCAAATTTGTAAGGCTATCATAGTCCAACTTGGTAACCCATGATTTCGTTTCATCACAATTTGGAGGGTGAAGAATTTCTTGGTCATTAATTTCAAACATCTCATCAATAGTATCTTCCAAGAACAAGTGGTGAAACTCTATCATATCTTCAAATTCATTTATTGGTTTTCTTCCAATTTCACTTTCAACCACTTCATCCAATTCTATGGTAGGTTTCGTCCTATCACATATTTCAAACATTGTTGAATTTAGAACCCCTTCATCTAAATAATCGTGTATCTCTATGAATGAGATCATCTCTGCATAATCCTCACTGGTGGATGTCGACTTAGCAATTTGCACCTCCTCTTGGACTACATCTAAGGTGGTTGTAACATTTGGACCTTCAAATTCATCCCCTTGATCATTTACCTTAGGTATCATTGGAGTGGAGGGTGCTATATTTGATGGTTGGTGTAGGTTGGCATCACTAACTCCAAAAGAACAATCTCTCATGTGAACATGTTGTGCCTTTTCTTCTTCCAACACTTGTTGTTCTACCTTTTCCAGGATCTCATAGATTGTCTCTAGAGACAAGTCATCCAAGTTTTCCTTAATGAGTGTAGCAAGTGTGGGGGGTATGGCTCTCAGGTATACTTCAATAGCTTCCTCTTTCGATGTACCCAAACTTTCCCACATTTGAGAGTACAATTCATGAAACCTCACACCGAATTGACTCATGGACTCATTAGGCTCTTTACACATAGAGGTGAATTGATTTTGCAACCTATCTAAGTCAACTTGATTACCAAAGTGATAAAGATAGGCTGCTTCTAATTGGCTCCAAGAAGTCTTAACCTCCATGGGTAAATGGCAATACCACGAGAATGATCTATCACCCACAATGTATGGGAAGAACCTACAAGCAATAGGCTCACAAAATATTTGAAATTGACATAATGTGAACTTATAGATATGTAGATTTTGTAGGTATCCTGATGCCACCTCTTGATTAAAAAGTCGTAGAAACTCCAATAACATTTCATGAATTTGATAAGGTGTTCCAAAGGTAGAATGACATTCATAATACTTTCCTAATGCAGATACCATCGTTTCTCTTAGGGACATCATTTCTTCCCTTAGGGATACAATTTGCTCCTCAAATGTTGCCATTAGTGAAACTCAAAGAATAACCTCAAAAGCAAATATGTTAGTCATGAATAGAAGAAGGAACCATGACAAAGCAATATTCTAAAAATGTAAATTAGTTTCTGATTCACCAGATCGCATATGCGCAAGTGAAGAGCATACTCCTAGTGTTGTAGGCTTTCTGATTCACAAGATCGCATTACACGCAAGTGAAGAGCATAATACCGACAACAAATACATTTTAGACAAAATAATTCCTTACAAATAAGCATGAAATGACTAGCAAATATCAAACATGTAACGTATGAATAATCATGTTAGCATCAACCAAGAGATGTATCCATTAAAATCAAATGAAAGTAATTGCATGGAGACAACCTCGTTAGTCAAGACCAAAATTTTTCAAAATCAAATCAAAACACATTATTCCTGTATGAACAATCAAAAGCGTTAGAACAATGCATAGCAATTCATGTCCTCCTTTTAACACTACAAGGTTGTATTGTTAAAAGAGGGCTAAAGATAATAATCAATAGGGCATGAAATATTCAAAATTTAAATCCCTATAGCATTTAAATCACACTGAAATAAACCAATTCAGGCCCTCCTTCTAGCGCCAAAATGTTGAGTGGTATTTTCACCCAATTGTGAAAGTACACTCTCCCTTAGGATTTGGGTTCCAAATCCCCTCTTGCAAAGAAGTTAAACAAACAACTTCTCCAAGGTCTCCGCTATATTAGCATTTGCATATGTGTATTAGTAATCTCAAATAAAGATATTCAATTTAAATGCTTGGAACACCTTAGTGATTGCAAGTAACTGTAAACAAGGGGCAATGTTGGTTTATTTTACCATGAAACTTTAGTGATTGTTCATTGAACCAAAATAAAGCAAATGTGAGTTGGCCCTCATATGACCACGATGTAGTGCCTTAATTCCTTTTATCTTGAGGGTTTTAAAATAGATTTTATCTTCTTTATTAAGTCCAAATATGGCTTCTTATCATGAAGATGAAGATAGCTTTCAATGTGATCGATAAACTATCCCTCTTTGGTGAAATAGGTTTTCACAAAGAGGCAATAATTTATGGCCTTAAATAAAGGGCTTTAAATGTCACTTTAACTTATCCCTCTTAAATGAAATCAAATTTTCATCAAGATGAACAATTAAGTGCTTTGAAGAAATGACCTTCAATGTAATACTCAAATTACCCCTCTTTCGTAAAATTAGAATTTTTATGAAGAGAGGGCAATTTTAGGCTCCAAAAATGGAAATTTGTGAAATGCCATAAAACATAACTCCTTCAATGAAATTGGAATTTTCATGAAGGGAATGTCATCATAGGCTCATGAGTGCAAAAAAAAACTGAAAAAAATGAAATTTGACCCTAAAATGGAAATTTTCTATTTTCGGATTTTTTAAAATCTGTAATAAAACAACAACTTCGATGAATTTTTAAAAATACTAAACAACTCCGAAAATGAAATTTCAAAGTGCGTATTGGAAGTATGAAGTATAACCTACGCAATGGTGAAATTATTTTTGGATTTTGAAAATTTTTAAATGTTTATTTTAATGCCTGAAAATTAAAAAAAAATTAAAATTTCTGGAAAAATAAAATGCAGAAAATGAAAATGAAAATGCAGAAAATGGAACACAAGATACATTCAGTTTGATGCTATCCTATTCCGACAAAACCGAAGATGTGAGGTTTTCATGCATGCAACCTAACCTATTGGACTTGCAAAACAAGCACAATCCGGATAAGCTAAGTGTTGGCTCCTAGGGTTTTAAATGAGGTTTTCAGATTTAAACATTCACATGAAGCAACCAAGAAACTTGCATAAACTCCATTTACAAGCCTAAAATCTGAAAAGGGGAAAAAAATAGACATTTAATCTTGCATGCAGAAAATGACTCCTCCTTTCTTGCCCATAAAATGCAACTTTCTGAAAATTTCTGCATTAAAAATATGTCATTGTACATGGCAGAAATTTGGTTTTCTCAAAGAACCAGTCCAATGTGGAAGGAAAAATAGCCCAAATAGGTCCAGAATGGCCCTCTTGCCTTCAAATCTACAACTCTGCTTGTGGTAGTTTCCAACCCCTCAAAACATCCTTTCCTGGCATATTTAAAATTTTCAAGAAGCTTTTCGTTTTATTTTCCAATGACTATTCATTTCACCTTCCCTTGTGCATGCATGTGTTTTGGTTTCCAAAAAAAGGCTTTTCATTTCTATTTTGTGGCCTTTCGTTTCATTCCCATGGTTTGGCTTCACTTTTCGTTTGATTTCAAAAAATGTTTCCTTTTCTCCACATGGGCACGCGTCCGCTTACTTCCATGTGTAACGGCCATCTTAAATGATTTCAAATCATTACAGATTCCTTATGTAATGTTTTGTCTTATTCATTAGATTTTGTCCTTATGTGATAAATTACCTTATTCAATCTTCGATTTATTCCTTATAGGTCCACGTCACTATGCAGTCTTTAGTTTCACTATCATGGTGTTCATCACTAATATTAGACGCACTGTCAACTACTCTGTTCCCTTGGCAAAAATTGGACATGTCACGAAATAGCGACACTCTTGTCTCTCTGCCTACCTACCCCTTTTGAGTCACGAAAATGCAACATGTCACAATATCGCGACACTTTTGTTTCTCTGCCTGCCTGCCATTTTTGAGTCGTGAAAATGCAACATGTCGCGATATCGCGACACTTTTGTTTCTCTGCCTGCCTGCCCCTTTTGAGTCGTGAAAATGTAACATGTCGCGATATCATGACACTTTTTCTTTTTTGTTCTTTCTCTTCTCTTTTGGTTGCAAAAATACATGTCGCGATATCGCGACACTTTTTCTTTCTTGTTCTTTCTCTTCTCTTTTGGTTGTGAAAATGCAACATGTCGCGATATCGCGACACTTTTTTCCTCCTTGCTTTTTTCTCTTTGCTTTGGACCGTGAAAATCCAACATGTCGCAATATCGTGACACTTATTCTCCTTGCGGTGTTTTGCTTTTTCTTTGATCTTTAGCATATGGGCCACTTCGGTCTTCTTGGAAAATATGCAAAAAGGTGGGTCCCCAATTTTGGGGTACATTGTGGAGCAGCCACAACAATAACCAAACATATCTTATTCATGGATAGAAATGTGTGTCTCCTGCAAATATTTTCTAAATATTCTACTACAAAAGTATTGTATGTTTTCGGATTAACATTCAATCTTATCTCAATGAGCAAGATAGTAGAAAATAACTACATGACTAATTTTAGATATATGAATGGTATCAATACATGTCCATTATGGATCAATACGAAATGAAAACAAAAGGTTCAATCCATGAAAATACTTATATCCTAGACTCAATGGATGTCCCACAAGATATTGTGATGTTACAAAATGCTTCTAACTCATTTGCATAAGAACAGATTAAAGAAAATGAAGAACCAGTACATCAAAAAGGTAAGTAAAGAAGGATAACAAATATGAGCGGACAATTGCATCATGCCCTACTTATTCATCAGCAATCAAAATCAAATTAAGATACTTGCGAGGAGGACTACAAAGGTGGTTGGATAGAATATGAACCAGAGCATGTCAAATATTATCCAATGATAATAGAAGGCCTAGCTGAAACCTACTCTGCATCATATGAAGATACAAACTACCTACTGAAACTGAATACAAAGAATGTAGAGGAAGAAGACTACGAAGATCAATCAAAAGAAGATGAAGAAAATCCATATTGAAGACTAAAGCCTTCAATACCCAAATAATGTAATACAGGAGGTGTTGGAAATAATGTCTATTCCATCATTTGGGTTATGTAAATGTATCCTCCAAGATACATATCTAGATTACTTCATGTGCAAGTTATCTAGTTACTTCATGCAATGTAATAAGTGAACAAGTGTCAATGTGCAATTTATACATGTGAAATTTGTCCTATGCATAGCTAGATAGAGTGTTGGCCAAGCATCCTATTTTGCTTATATAAGTATGGCCTTTTAGATAGATTGATAAGACAATTGGGGAACATAGTCAAATAGCATAGGTTAGTGGATAGTGTAGTTCTGTGTTCACCATTTATTGGTGATGGATATGATGTAGATCTGTAGATTTGTTAATGGAGTGCTCACTTCCTCCATAGCTACAATTTAATATTTTATATGATTTATATTTTAGCATACTTTAGTCATCTAGAAGATTTACTTTCTATCATATTATTCTGCATCTTGTGATTGTTATCTCTCATGGCTCATTCATCAAAAGTTAACAAATAGGAAAAAATCCAAAATTTACTTCCTAAACACTCCAAGTAGAATCAAAGTAAGGATATGTATGTCACTCCAAATGAGGGAGGAATATTTGGTTGCTTCATGCGAATGTTTAAATCTAAAAACCTCATTTAAAACCCTAGGAGCCAGCACTTAGCTTATCCGGATTGTGCTTGTTTTGCAAGTCCAATAGGTTAGGTTGCATGCATGAAAACCTCACATCTTCGGTTTTGTCGGAATAGGATAGCATCAAACTGAATGCATTTTATTTTTAGTTATCTACATTTTCTTTCAACTTTTTTTGCATTTTATTTTTCCAGAAATTTTAATTTTTTGGATTTTTTATTTTTTATTTTATTTTCAGGCATTAAAATAAACATTAAATTTTTTTCAAAATCCAAAAAATATTTCACCATTGCGTAGGTTATACTTCATATTTCCAATACGCACTTTGAAATTTCATTTTCGGAGTTGTTTAGTACTTTTAAAAATTCACCGAAGTTGCTATTTTATTACAGATTTTAAAAATCCGAAAATAGAAAATTTCCATTTTAAGGTCAAATTTCATTTTTTTCAGTTTTTTTTTGCACTCATGAGCCTGTGATGACATTCCCTTCATGAAAATTCCAATTTCATTGAAGGTTTTATGTTTTATGGCATTTTACAAATTTCCATTTTTGGAGCCTAAAATTGCTCTCTCTTCATAAAAAAATCTAATTTTACGAAAGAGGGGTAATTTGAGTATTACATTGAAGGTATTTTCTTCCAAGCACTTAATTGTTCATCTTGATGAAAATTTGATTTCATTTAAGAGGGATAAGTTAAAGTGACATTTAAAGCCCTTTATCCAAGGCCATAAATTATTGCCTCTTTGTGAAAATCCATTTCACCAAAGAGGGATAGTTTATCGATCATATTGAAAGCTATATTTATCTTCATGAAAAGAAGCCATATTTGGAATTAATAAAGAAGATAAAATCTACCTTAAAACTCTCAAGATAAAAGGAATTAAGGCACTACATCGTGGTCATATGAGGGCCAAATCACATTTGCTTTATTTTGGTTCAATGAACGATCACTAAAGTTTCATAGTAAAAGAAACCAACATTGCCCCTTGTTTACAGTTACTTGCAATCACTAAGGTGTTCCAAGCATTTAAATTGAATATCTTTATTTGAGATTACTAATATACATATGCAAATTCTAAATATAGCGGAGACCTTGGAGAAGTTGTTTGTTTAACTTCTTTGCAAGAGGGGATTTGGAACCCAAATCCTAAGGAAGAGTGTATTTTCACAATTGGGTAAAAATACCACTCAACAGTTATCTACAATTCTTATTCTATAACCTTTCGTAACCTCAATATAGTCAAACCATTGTATATTTCCTGTCATATGATGACTAGCTCTTAAATTAATAAACCACCTGAGATTATGCTTTGTGAGTTGGTTCCTGTCAAAGCAAGTTTTACAACCATTGTATGACATTCCTTTACCCATTGGAAAGGTTGAACTTGAAGAATTGAGAGAGAGAGGCCCTTTAGTGTTTTGAATTATGATATAGTACTTTTTGTAAAAATGTAGTTCAATGTTGGTTGATTTTGTACAAGTTTTGCAAGAATCAAAAATCAACTTTTAACACCTTATTACTCCTAATTGAACTAAGCACTTTTTCAATTTTGAAGAGGTTTTGATGTTGGAATTATTTTTTCCCTTTTTAGAAATTTGAGACAAGTAAAAATATGTTTATCCAACCTTAATAAAAACCCTTAATAACCTCTTTTATATCCCTTGGATTATTTCTAATTTCCAAATAAAATAAATTTGATGGAGTAATCCTTGTGACTCCCAAGTTTGAAAAATTAGAGAAATGATAATAATATTTGCAATATAGTTTAATCCAAGTTGAATTCCTTATTCCTCCTAAGTAAGATTGCAAATATTAAATTAATAAGATAAGTCACCTCTTTAGCTTTCAAAATCTAAGTTTAACCTTAGTTTATAACCCTTATAACTCCAACTTATGAAAGCAATAATTAATGAGATTTAGACCTTACCTTATGGATGCAATATCTCCTCAATATTTGGTGCTTTCTACGACTGAGTATAACAGCGTATATGAGATACCTTGGGTGCTTGGTTTAATGGAGATTCCTTGGAGTGGCAAGACTTGAATGTTGTACGTATGGCATTGAATGTTGACCTTCAAAAATGGGGAGCTTTTAATGCTCCTTCCCTTTGTCTTCCACGCTGCACTTCAAATGTTTCTACTATGCTTCTCTCATGCCTTGACTATGCTACATTCCTCCTTTGAACATATTTGACTACGCTTCACTCATGCATGTTGATCTTGGACTTAAGATGCCTTTTAAGCATTGTTGATCATAGGCATTGTGACAAGTGTCACGTTTGTTACACGTGAGCACTCCCTTCTTTACGTAATGCTCAAAAACCTTTGTTCAATGCTCTTGGAGAAATTAGAAAATATATGAGCACTTGTGTGAAGCTGATGGAGAATACCAAGTGTCACATATTTTCTTGTAACTCCTTCATGGAATTTTCTAGAACGTTGAGAGGAATGATGACCAGAATGCCAAGTGTTATTTCTGCATGGAGTCCATTCTTGTAACACCTTCAAATATGGATATTATAACTCCATGACACTTCTTCTTTGCAATTTTTCTTGGGCAGCAAGCAATATTTTTCTCTGTAGGTGGATGGGCGATGCGCTACGGAGCTTGGATGGTGATTTGAGGCTTCCCTTGGTGAGTGGTCTTCTCCAAGTTAGGGACCACGAATGTAACACCTTCTCTCTTTCTTTTATGCCTCCGAACGTATTGATTTCCTTGTAGATATTTGATGTCCTTTTCTTGAGATTGATATGCACTCGCCTATCTACGTAAATGGGCTCATGAATGATCTAAAATGAGCTTTGATTTTGCAGGTACGTACGTCCAATATGAGCCCTTGAATGGCTCCTTCTAGCTTGGGAGGAAGAGTGCTGATGCCCAACCTTTGATGGTTGTTTTTCCCTGTACAATACATGCCCTAATGTGGCACTTCCAAATATGCTATTATGCTATCAAAAACCAGATTAGAGTAGTGCAAGATAATGTGTTATAATAAGGCTTTTTAATATACCTTCTTTTGCACTCTATTTCTAGATTTTAAATTCTGGTTTTGTGGCAGATTTCTTGCAATACAAGGGTTTGAGGTTGTCTTTAAAGAGTAGACACACCTTTCCCTTTTTGCTTGGACACTTTTGATAACAAGTCCAAGTTTCAATAACAATAGATAGAAGCTTTTTAATTGATGCAAATTTTTTGCATTTTTTTCTGCATTCAACTTGTAATGCTTTTGATTTTGAGACTCACCAAGTCTCACTTTCATAAGCTTCTATTTTTGTTTTTGGTTAGTTAAGTTCTTCTCCAAATTTTGGAGGATTCTAACCCTTTTTGGTGGCTTCTATTGGCCACTTCAAGTTGCAGATTTTTGTGCTTCAATAGTGTCTTTAGACACTTGATACAAATCAGACTTTGTGCCTTTCAAGAAACACAAAACTAATTTTTATTTTTGAGAGTGGTATAATAGTACAAGTTCTTTACTTTTAATGCACTAATATTACACCTTATCACTCCAATAAACTCTCAAATTCATGCACTAATAATCTACTACAACTAATCAAGAATAACCTAAAATGAATCTTTAGGAGTTATTCTGCAATTTCACTACAATCAATGTTGTAGGACTTAGTCTTCTTTTTAAAAAATAGATAATAGGTAGTTGATAGAAGCTAATATTAAATCTAATCAAATCCTAATAAATGTGCAATTGAATCCTTAAAAATAATCTATTTTATTTTGCACTTCAGAATATTGTAATCTAATTTCCTTTTTTCAACTTTAATCCAAATTTAAGTGCTCTATTAAATATAATAAATAATCCAATTAATGAATCTTTTTGCACCATAAGTTGCATACCTTTTTTGTAGCTCTTCTCCCACTTTTGTAGAGGATGTAGACCTTGGTGTCTAAAAACACCAAGTTGTTGCTTCAAGTAGGATGTCCTGAACAACTCCTTCTTCACCAAATGATGGTCTCGAAATTTCTTTCATGAGCCTAGGATTTGGTGGTTTGTTCTCCTCTTGTGTTCTCCTCCTTCTTCTATAGATTTGGAGAAGTCTGTGTCTCTAGAGTGGTGCCTTCTTGCTGTGAGAGGTAATCTTCAAATATCCAATATTTGGTGAGCTTCTTCTGTCTTCAAGTCTTCTTGTCGAATTTTGACTTCAAGCAGGATCTTCTTCTAGGGTTTGGCTCTCCTTGCCAAATTCTCCTTCATAGATTTGGCACTCCTTGCCAAATTCTCCTCTTGGGCTTGTTGTCGATGGTGACAATTGTCCCAAGTCCTTCACTATCAGGGACTTCACCTAGATAGTGGATTTCTCCAATGAGTTCTCAAATAACTCTCTTGATCTTCAGCAAGGCTCTCCTAGCCTTTCCTGGATGCTCAATGAGACCTTCACAAGGTCTTTGAACTGGTAGCTTCGATGGTCTTCCTTGAGACCTTTACTTCAACCTTCTACTCCTGGAAGTGTTGGTGGTGAGATCTTCTCCTAGATCTTCTGATTCTACTACTCTTGGATTTGAGCAGGACTCTCCTAGTCCTTCTTCTTCTTCCAATACTGGAAGTTCTTCAATGAGATATTCTCTTGATCTCTTCTCTTTTGCTTCAGGATTGAGTTTATTCTGAAGAAGATACTCTTCCTAAATTTCTTGTAGGAAGTCTCCCAACTCATTGAATCTTCTGTTCCTACAACAAAGATATTAGTACTAAAATATTTAGTGTACTTTTGAATCATATATTCTTCTTTAGGATCAAGGCTTCTGTGGCCTATTTCAATGTCAAGGCTCTTGTGGTTTTTTAGTACCAAGGATCCTGTGGCCTTTTTTAGTATCAAGGCTTCTATGGCCTTTTTAGTATCAAGGCTTCTATGGCATTTTCAGTATCAAGGCTTCTATGGCCTTTTCAGTATCAAGGATTCTATGGCCTTTTCAATATCAAGACTTCTATGGCTTCTTCTTCAAGGCTTCTATGGCCTTTCTGTATCAAGGCTCTTCTAGCCTATTCTTCAACTATGGAATTCTACAACCTAGCAATGGAGATCTTCAATCTCCTATATTCACCATGATCCTTCACTAGAAGTCTTCTTCCATAATATTCTTCTCTTGCATGATGAACTAACCTCTGCACTATGAGGGCACGTCGACCGTCGGGCAATGAAGTTGGAGTCTCCTAGATTTTTATCGTAGGAGGAGTCCCAATCCTCTAAGAATTAATTTCCTACAACAAAATAAACTTTAGGCACCAGTTAGAAAATTCCATATAACTTGGATGATCTTCACTAGATGATTTATCAATCTAGTGGATTGAAATGTTGAGTCCTAGTCTTCACGAGTTTTCATAACAACTCTATGGAAAAGACTCTAGATGAAAATTATCTTAGTATTTTCTAAAACTGAGATTCCTTTCAGTCCTATCTTTGTGACTCTCCCAAAATCTACCACCTAGATACTCTTGAGATATTTTTCCAGTGGTTGGTCCAATGGCGCGTCAGTTTGACAAAACTCTCAGGCAAACCAACAATGGTGGTTTCCTATTGACCTACATAGACTAGATCTACCATGGATCTGATACCACTATTATATTTTGATGAATGAGCCATGAGAGATAACAATCACAAGATGCAGAATAACATGAAAGAAATTAAATCTGCTAGATGATTGAAGTATGCTGAAATATAAATCATATAAAATATTACAATGTAGCTATGGAGGAAGTGAGCACTCCATTAACAAAGATACATATCTACATCATATCCATCACCAATAAATGGTGTGGAACACAGAACTACACTATCCACTAACCTACGCTATCTGACTATGTCCCCCGACTGTCTTATCAATCTATCTAAGAGGCCATCCTTATATAAGAAAAATAGGATGCTTGGCCAACACTCTATCTAGTTGTGCATAGGACAACTTGCACATTGACACTTGTCCACTTATTACATTGCATGAAGTAACTAGATAACTTGCACAGGAAGTAATCTAGATATGTATCTTGGAGGATACATTTACATAACCCAAATGATGGAATAGACACTATTTCCAACACTATTAATTTTTTGTCCTAATGCTCTTTCATATTCCTTTAATAAAATTTTCAAATATCTTGCTTCATTTATTCTTACCCTCCCAAAAAGGGTTGTATCATATACAAACTATGGATGGGTGATGTTGTTGATATTATTACTAACCTTAAGTCTACTTATTATCCCATCTTTGTAAGTATTCTTCAAGTTTATTCCCAATACATCTTCCATAATAATGAAAAAATATGATGATATAGGATCTCCCTATCTAATACCTCTCTTGGCTTTAAATGATTATGTTAATAGTCCATTGACCAACACTAGACACAATATTGTAGAGACACAAGCTTTAATCCATCTATTCCATTTATTTCCATATACAACCTTCTATAATATTGCAAAAAAATCTCATTTAACCTTATCATAGGCTTTACTCATCAATTTTTCAGATCATTGCTCTATTTTCTTGAAGTTTTTGAATGTATTACTTCACGATATACTATGATCCTATCCAAAATATGTCTTCCTTTCACAAATTATCCTTTATTTTTTGAAATAAGTTTAGTTAATAGTGATCTTAACCAATTTGCCATCACTTTGGAAATTTTCTTTTATGTCATATTACATAGACTTATGGGCCTAAATGAATCAAACAATTTTACATCCTTCTTTTTTAGAATTAGGCTATGATATGCTGTATTTATTTTATAAGACATCTATTGTTTTAACCTAAATTGTTCCATTGCATCCAATAAAGAATCCTTCACTATTTCCCAGTTATGTTGATAGAATGTTGTTGAGAGCCCATCCTAACCTGGGGATTCATACTTATTAAAAGAGAAAAGAGCTAAATAAACTTCTTCCAAAATTATAGGCTCCACCAGTTTGATATTATCTTCATATATTATAATTGAAGGTACTTTTTTTAGTAGTTTATCATTAAGAACTTCAAACTCCTTGTTGAGTGTTAATTTCACCCAATTGTGAAATTACACTCTCCCTTAGGATTTTTTTCCAAAATCCCGTCTTGCAAAGAAGTTAATAAAACAACTTCTCCAAGGTCTTCGCTATAATAGCATTTGCATTATGTTTATTAGTAATCTCAAATACAATACATCAATTTAATGCTTGGAACACCCTAGTGATTGCAAGTAACTGTAAAAAAGGGGCATGTGTTGGTTTATTTTACCATGCTACTTTAATTAATGTTCATGAAACCAAACAAAAAGTAAATGTGAATTGGCCCTCATATGACCATGATGTAGTGCCTTAATTCATTTTATCTTGAGGGTTTTAAGATAGATTTTATCTTTCCTTATTAAGTGGATTTTAATCAAGTTTTACCTTGCATTAAATCTTACTTTAAAGCATGAAAGTAAAGATAAAATCTATTTATGAATATAAATCTGAAATGATGAATAGGCTCCTTAAATGTAGCTTCTTATCATGAAGATAAAGATAGCCTTTGATATGAATAATAAATTATTCCTCTTTGGTGAAATCAATTGTCACAAAGATGAGTAAAGAGCTCCCTAAATCCATTATTTTGTCGTCTATGTTTGGCCTTCATACTCAGGTATTTGAATATGAAAATATGTCTTTTAAGTGTAGTGTTTGTGGGAAGGTAGGGCACCAGGGTATCCACTGCATTTCCAAGAACCAGCCCCCACTCCAAAATACTGATCCTCAAACCCAGAATAATATCCCTCCCCCGCAGATCTCCATTCCTACCCAACCTGGGCCTCAAGGACGTGGAGCTCGAAATCCGAATATCAGAGACCCTGTTCGCCCTATTGTAAGCAAGAGGCAACGTTTTAACCCTCCTCCCAAAAATTCCTATGCCCCGAAACCCTCTCACGAGGGATCTGGTCCCTTTGATGGGAACCCTCAAGCTCAACTCTGCTCCTAAGATGATACAGACAAGCCTCAGAGCCAAATCACAAAGGAAAGAACCCCATAGATCAACGCCTTGGGGCAAGTAAGTTTGATTGGGTAATACGGGAAGCCTATGGAGGCTCGGTGGAAGTGGTCCCATGTACTGCAGAGGAATTTATGGGAAGAAATTCCAAGGAGATCAACATCCCAGTGGAGAACAGTTTTGATGCATTAAATCATTTGAAGGGAGATCAGATGGACAACCAAGAAGTGGAATCTGAGGTAGAGGAGACTCAAGAGAAGGATTTAGAGGAGAAAAATCGAGAGGAAGGAGCAGGAAACTAATAATACGAGCAAGGATACTCGGGAGGAAGAGGTGAACCACCAAGATCGGTGTAACCCCAAAGCGGGGAAAAAAGAATCTACTAATCAAGAAGCTAAGAGCACAAAATCATCTCCACCGTCAAAAAGACCGGTTAACTTGGAAAGCCGATTGTTACCCCAAATACCAAGAGCCGACCTACCCAAGATGGTTACTAGAAGCCAAGTGAATCCCAAGGAACTTCAACCTAGAGCGGATGTATGGGGATATGGTTCGGTAGGAAGAGGGAAACCTAGCAATGCCGCCTTAAGGCGAGAAAGAAGCGAGCGAGGAGTGGCCGATGGCACTCAAGCGATATTGCTCTTTGGGGCGAAGGCTCGAGGATCCAAAGCCCATAAATGAAGATCCTTTCATGGAATATTCGTGGGAGTAATCCTGCAAAAATAAGAGCTTTGTATGCTCTTAGACAAGAACACAAACCGGATATGATTTTACTGCAAGAAACTAAAATGGAGGAGAGTAGAGTTATTCCTTTTAAGAATAGGACTTGGCGAGAAGCTGAAGTAGTAGGCCAAGAGGCCACTAGAACAGCAGGAGGGTTACTTGGTTATGTGGAACAAGAATGTGATTGATAGTAGAGTGATTCCGATGTCTAGTTGGTTTATTTGTCTCTTATGTGTGGATAAAACCACACGAGAAGAGTGGATCTTAACGAATGTATATGCTCCAGTTAGACAAGGACTGAGAAGGGTTCTTTGGAGTCAGCTAGCTGAATTGAGGGAGACGGTCCCCAACTACCCTTGGATTGTGGCGGGGGATTTCAATTGCTACCTTAATCCTGTAGATAAATTGGGGGGCTCTCAAAGAATAACTGCTGATATCTACGAGTTTAGAGATTTTGTTGAGCAACATGAGCTGATGGATGTGGACTTGCGTAGATTCTCCTATACATGGTCTAACAAAAGATTGAAGGAAAACCAAATTCAGATAAGATTAGATAGGTTTCTTCTTTCTCAAGAATGCCTGGAGAGGTTTGGGGACTCTTCATTAACGGCACTCCCAAGAATCGGGTCTGATCACAACCCAATTCCGTGGGAAACAAGGGAGGACTCTAAGAAAAGATACATCAGACCCTTTCGATTCGAACTTATGTGGTTCCAACATCAGGATCTCAAGGATCTGGTTGCCCAATGGTGGGACAAAAAGTATAATGGTTCGAAATTGGCCCAAGTGGCATGTAAACTAAGGAATGTGAAGGCTAACATTAGAGAGTGGAACAAAACTTCCTTTGGCAATATTTTTGTTAAAAAGGCATAACTAAAAGATAAGATCAATGAACTACAGGAGAAGTTGAAGTCGGAGCAGACTTACGAGAGGATCCGAGAAACCGGGAGAGGGAGTCATTAGCCGAATACCACACGATGCTAGGATTTGAAGAAACCTTTTGGAGGCAGAAATCCAGATCGCATTGGTTAAAGGAGGGTGACGAGAAATACAAAGTTCTTCCATGTCTCTACTCTTCGCCACAGGAGTACTAACAAAATTAAGGAGATCAAGATGGCCGATGGGTCTAACACCAAAGATATGGAAGACATAAGGAGGGAAGCGGTTGAGTACTTTAAATCGTTGCTAGAAGATGTAAATCCGACTATTGAAGAAGAGGACTCTCTGTTGGCAGCCATTCCACCCCTCGTAACTGATAATCTTAATGGATTCTTACTTAGTCCTTTCACAAAGGAGGAAATCAAGAAGGTTGTTTTTGACATGGATGGTAACAGCTCCCCGAGGACCGGATGGCTTCCCTGCGGCTTTCTTCCGAAGTTTTGGGATATCCTAGGCAATGATGTAGTGGAAGCTATAATTGAGGCTCAAAAGGACATGGAAATCCCGGAAGGAGTTAATGCTACTTTTTTAGTTCTCATCCCTAAACTAGTGGGAGCAATGGAATTTTCCGAGTTTCGCCCTATCGGTTTATGTAACACTGCGATGAAGATTCTCACAAAAACAATCGCCAATAGTCTGAAGGTTATCCTTCCTTTCATCATTGATATGAACCAAGGTGGCTTTGTGAAAGGGCGACAAATATTGGATGGTATCATCACAATTCATGAGGTTATTCATTCAATGGTGACTAGTAAGGAAGCAGGTATGTTACTAAAGCTTGATATGAATAAAGCCTACGACCGGGTCTCATGGCGGTTCCTCACCAAGATTTTGGGTAAGTTTGGTTTTCGTCCCCAGTGGATTAAGTTGATTTTTAGTTGTATCTCTACTACAAGATTTTCTGTCATGGTGAATGGGTCACCCTCCGGTTACTTTAAGAGTGAAAGGGGTTGCGACAAGGAGATCCTTTGTCTCCATACTTGTTTATTATTTTAGCGGAAGCATTGGGTAGGAACATTTCAGCAACGGTGGCGGATGGTCAATTGGAAGGTTTTAAACCAGCCTCAACAAGCGAGGCCGAGTGTCTCACCAACAGTTTGTGGATGATACAATCATTGTGTCCAAAGCCTCGGTGCCTCAAGCTAGGAAGTTGAAGAGAATTCTAACCAAGTATGAGACGAGACGGAGACGGTACATAAACTATAAGAAGAGTAGCATCTATTTCTTTAACACGCCTGGTGGGAGGGAGGAAAGAATAGCTAACCTCTTCGGTTGTGGAAAGGAGCTTCTACCAGCAACTTATCTAGGTATGCCTATGTTCGAAGGAAGAATGAAGGCTACTTTGTGGAACTCAGTCATTGATAGGATCTCCAAAAAGTTAGCAAGGTGGAAGGGCAGCCTTCTCAGCTCCGCAAGAAAAGCCTTATTAGTTCAAACTACTTTACAGAGCATTCCAATTTATTGCATGTCTCTATTTAGAATGCCTGCAAAGGTCCGAGCTACATTGGAGCTAATTCAACGCAACTTCTTGTGGTCAGGTTCAGAGGAGAGAAAGAGAATTTCGTTGGTAGCATGGAATCAGGTGTGTGCAAGCAAGGATCAGGGGGGCCTGGGGTTAAAGAGAATGAAAGAATTGAATCAAGCTCTGATTGGCAAACAGGTATGGAGATTTATCAATAATGATCAATTGGGATGGGTAAAACTTCTTAAGGCAAAATATATCGAAATAATCGGGACTTCCTGAAAGCTGATAATCTTCCTAGAGGATCCTATTTTTGGAATTGTTTGCTCGAATGTCGGGAGGTAGTCAGGAAAGGCATCAGATGGAGAATTGGTAATGGAAGACAAGTGGACTTTTGGAAAGACCCGTGGTTGGAAGAGGCCCCTCTGAAAGATAACTTAGACCTTCAGGTCCTCCAACATAAACTTTCGAAGGAAATGGGAGGAAAAGTAGGGGATTTTATTGTTGTAGCACTGGAAACTTCTTCTTGGAAGAAAATCACAGTTCATAATCTGTTCGAGCAAGAGAAGGTGGCCCTAACCAAACTCAATGATGCTTTAAGGGTGTTCCCGATCATTCCCGGGGGAGGAAGAGACAAGGCGATTTGGGGCAAAACTACAAGTGGGATCTATTCGAGTAAAGCGCCTATAAGTTAATCCACTCGGGATTCAATGGCTGGACTCCGACTTCTGTTATTTGGTTAAATAATTTAACCCCAAAAATAGCTTTCTTCTTTTGGTTGGCAGTTCAAAATAAGATCCTGACAACAGATAATCTGCAAAGGAGAGGTTTCCAATTCATCAATTGATGTATCTTGTGTGAGAAAGCAATAGAATCTGTAAGTCATATATTTCTAACTTGTGATTTTTCTTGTACAGTCTTCCAAATGATCTCGTCCAAATTTCATATAGATTGGGTCTGTCCAAATAGCATGTCCGACTTCGCATACAGTGGGCTTCCCCCTTCCGAGCAAAGCTTTTGACTTGGCTCCGGAAGCTCAGCTTACCCCATTTTTTATGGGGGATATGGAATGAGAGAAATAAGAGAGTATTTAAAGGACGTAAGAAAGATCCCGAGTTATGTGGTAATAAAATAATCGGAGCTTTGAAAGAAAAGCTGGAAAACTTTCTTCTTCAAAAATGAGACCATGTCTCTAAGGGAAATGAGGATTTTGCGGAGCTGGGAGAGGAACTTCCGGACCTAGACATTACAACCAACCCACGGGATGGTGTCAAGTGGATACCCCCCACACAAAAGTGGGTTAAGTTTAATTTTGACGGGGCAGCCAAAGAAAATTCAGGGGCTGCAAGAGCAGGAGGAATTTTGAGAAATGAGGAAGGAAAAGTGGTCCTTGCCTTTGCGAAGCCTTTGGGAACTCAAACAAATCATTTTGCGAAGCCCGAGCTCGCATGCGGGCAATGAGAATTGCCGGACTTGAGGGTTATAAGGAAGTTATCTTTGAAGGGGATTCGCTTAATATAATCAAGGCAATTAAGGAGGATAAAGACCCCACTTGGACCATATTGGAGCTTATCCTAGAAGCAAAGATTCATAAATCTCATTTGGTTAATGCCCGAATCCAACACACCTTCGAGAGAAGGGAACCGAGCGGGCGGATCTAATGGCAAATATTGCAGTTTCTGTTGGGGAGATGCAAATTTGGAAGGATAACTTCCCTCAAGAACTATTGGTGTTGTCTGCTAGAGAAGAGCTAAGATCAAACCTGTTAGAGCATCGAGGAGATCGAGAGGGCTGATGATGAGTAATCCGACGGATGGAATTAGGCGGAAAAGGCATCCCATTTGCTTGGGGCCTGGGAGGTGACAAGTGTACAGATACGAGCAACCTAGTGTTAGTAAGTGCTAGGTGTTGTTTGGTTTTTGTTTTATCCCGAATAGTCAAGCGACAAGTATAGGATTGTGGACTCTAAGTATGGCTTAATGTGAGTCTTAGAAAGATCCATTTTGTATTTTGATTATACGGGCTTGATGCTAGAACCAGCCCATTTTGACTTTGTAAAAGGTTTGTGGACCTTATAACCACCTCTACCTTATACCAAAAAAAAAAATCAATTGTCACAAAGAGATACTAATTTATAGCCTTGAAATATAGGCTTTAAAATGTCATTTAATTATCTTTCTTTAATGAAATAATTTTCATAAAGAATAATAATTTAATGTGTTAAAACAATAGCCTTTTAATGTAACATATAAAATCACCTCTCTTTAATGAAATTGAAATTTTCATAAAGATAGGTTCACTTATGGCCCCGAAAAATATAGCTTATGAAATGTCATAAAATTAACCCCCTTCGATGAAATTGAAATTTTCATGAAGGAAAATTTATTTTATGCTTGCACGTAAAAAAATGAAGCTAAAAAAATCTGATTTGACTCCAAAATGTGAAAAAATGAAAATTTGAAATTGTAAAATCTACATCAAACAACCATTTTCAAAAAATTGTATAAAATTACCCAGGTGTTGTAGGTGAGTTGGAGAGGAGAGGGCAATCCTCCAAGGGAGGTCCCAGGTTCAATCTCCACCCTACCAAAAAGCTGAATTGGGTATCCAAAATCCAATTGATAATGTTGGTGCGGGCAGGGTTGGGTGTGACTCTCGGGTGACTTTTACGGTGTAAAACCCCCTGCTCATGGTATCTTAGACCAAGGCGGCCCCACAAGGGGTTTTTTGCTTTAAAAAAAAAATTGTATAAAATTGAAATTACCTCGGAATGAATCCGAATTTGTTGCGTATGATAGATTTTACATCATTCTTCATGGCTATGTAATTATTTTTATCATTTTATGTTTTTTTAATTTTTATTTTAATCTCTGAAAATTAAAAAAAAATTAGCAAAAAGAAAGAAAAAAAAAATTAAAAAAGCAAAAATGTTGCAACCCCAAATTTCTCCATAGACCCTGCAAGCATTATTATTCTGCATAAAACCAATATTAGAGTGACCCAAATTCGTGCAATAAACATCTAATACGGTGCGAGCTTCAAAGGAAAATGGTGCAATAAACTGAAAACGAAATCAAGTTAACCATAAAAAATTCATAAAACTTGAGACATTTCTAATTAATTGCTGCAAAAAGATATTCAATATTCCATTACAATGTAAAAAAAAATGCCCAAAGTTGGCCTCCAAATGGTGAAAATCAGCCCAGCGGTATGCCTTCCTCCTCCGAAAAAATCCCAAAAGATCCAGCCCTTCTTCCTGCATTTTCTGAGGTATTTAAATTTTTATTTTTTTGTTTCCCTTCACTTCGTTTCTAGAAACTCTTCATTTTCCCTTGAGGCTCTTCGTTTCCATTCTTCAAACCCTTGGTTCCTGTTTTTAGTTTTGGCTTGCATGCAACCCTTTTGCTTTTTTATTATTTTGAAACGCTTCCTTTTATTTTATTATCTTTCATTTCCTTTTGTTTCTATTTTTTTTTTCTTTCCATTTTCTAAATTTTTCCCTCTTCTTTGGCTACGTAATAGCCAAAAGCATGATGGCACTGCTTTATTTTGTGCTTGTAATAGGTTGGTGTCATTTGGCACCTTCTTGTCATGGAATCTCTCCTATTATAGAAAATGTTCACATTCCTTTTCAACACTTTTGCAATCACCTGGACTACTTGCACCAAAAGACAAACTTAATTAGCTTTTAAACTTGATAAAACTAAAAGCTAAAGAAAGAAAAAAATTAAAATAAAATGTTAAACTAACTACTTTTAAAGCCAAAAACCGTCAGACAAGCATGCAAAGATTAGATTCTATTCTATTATATAATATAATATAGTATAATCTTTTCTTTCTTTGTTTATTATATATATATTTTTTACTTTTTCTTTTATTTTGATTTATTAGATTATAATTTATATATATATATATATATATATATATATATATATATATATATATATATATATATATATATATATATATATATATATATATATATATATATTTTTTTTATTTATTTATTAATATATATGTATATATATTAATATATTATTTTTGAATGTTTCATTTTCATAATTATAATAAACATATATATACATATATACTTATTAGAATTATAATTTTTTTATTTTTTTAAAATAAAGCAATCATTCGCTCATGTAGAGGAGTTGGAGAGCAAGTGGGTAGTTGAAACTCTTCAGTTATCGAGAGGTCTAGGTTCAAATCTCTCCCCTCACATGTTGCGGATATGTTGTATATAAAAAGGTTCCTCATCAAAAAAATAAAATAAAATAAAGCAATCAAATAACTAATTTAAAAAATTTACTCATTGAAAATCACAATAAAGGAAAACTTCAAAACTAATCAAAATAAACAAAACCTATCAACCTAAAACACTAGCAAACTAGCAAAACAAGAAAACATTAGCCAATGTTAAACTGTGAAATCTACCAAAAATAACATTTAAAACTCCTAAAAAAACAAAATTTTAAGGTGGGTCCCCAAATTTGGGGCTAGTTGTGGAATGGCCACAACACTCCTCTGATCCTAAAATATTATTGTAAAAGAACCTTGAATCATTTTTTATTTCACTCTAATCTTTAGTCCAAACCCATTCTATTGATTTCATTCTACTAATTATGGATGTTGATCTCTATCCTATTGCCATCCTATGAAAAATTGTGTTTTATCTCCCTTTAGCCATGTTTATCTCTATTTTAATCTAGAATTTTTCTCTTCCTTACTCAAAATATTATGATATTCACTAAACAATTTCCTTTTCTTTGAGTTTGGATTATTGTACCCACCTTTTAGGAATTTTGAAAGTTTATCTTTTAGTTATTCTTTCTTCTCAAAAATATTTCCAAAAGTGTTCTTGTTCCATTATTTTAATCTATGTAATTGATTTAATTTGTTTTGAAAGTGTATATAACCCACAAATTCCTGAAGAATTCTACTTATATGTTATTATATTAACAAATTGAGGATGGTATTCCTACATCTGCTCATGTTTAAAATATGTTTTTTAATTCACTTACCACCATTTTAACTCTTATTGGCCAAGATTTGAACCAATATTTGTCAAGGTATTAATTTTAGCACATCTCTTCATCTAGCCAATGATCTAAGAGAATACATTTATATTTTTTTTGCTATCAAGTTCTGGCCTATCTTGCTTGTTGGTCCATGTATAGTTGTCCTCTTCAAACTAAACCTCCCATAGATTATTATTTTGAATAAAAGTTGAGGAATATCTCATACTTTGGGTTATTTTCCTAATTCTTCCAAAAATTTCTTCTAGCTTGGTTATGGCATCAAAATCTCCTATGATCATAAATCGAGTTTCTTGGTCTTAATTTCTTTTAAAGTCTTCAATCCACTCCATAATTATAATCTACCTAAGTTGTAAGTCCATAGACATTGATAAGGATAAAATGAATATATACAAAGTAGCATGTGACTAACAAGACTATCCAATGGCTAGTTTTATGAATGGTTTTATAGGAGGTTCTAACTAGATTCACATATGGTATAATTCCCATAGCCACTCCTTAATCCACAACATCCCATTCACATCTTGCCCACATTGCTTTCATAGTTTTTGAAACTTCTTCCTTTTTCATTTTAGTTTCTTGGATACAAATAATATGAGGTTTACTACTTAGATAGAGTTCCTTAATACACCTCTGCATTGAGGTAATCATGTCTCATTAGGGTTTATTGGCCCCACCTCCAAATTACCAATATCATTCTACTATATGGTAAAGATAAAAGTTCAACGAACTTAGATTGTGTTCCTTTCTCTATGTTTGTTCTTGCTTCCCTAGCTCTTACTTGATAATTTGAAGGTTTTTTTTTACCTTGCTCGAGAGTAAGTCTTATTATTATTTTCCTCAATATTCTTTCACAAGTTTTCTTTTCATTAGACTTATTCTCTCCTAGATTTTCTAGGAAATATTTTGAATTATCTTGCTCATTTTCTAGTATTTTCAAGTTAGTAGTAGAGGTATTAACATTTAACACTATGTTTCCTCTACCACTTTACTTATCTTGAATGGTTCATGGTAATTCAAGCAAGTCTTCAAAACATGATGAGGCAAATTCCATAGGTTTAGCAGGAATGTCCATCCCTAAATTGGGATCATATCGAGCAGATAGTTCCTTGTTAATATTATGATCTTACTGTACTGTGTCCTATAAGATTTAATCTACTATTTCTTCATAGGCTAAAGCCTCAAAAGAATAGGTATTTATTCCATTATCCTTTCTTACTAGTCTCCATAATTTACTTACTTTCATACGTTTGGACCTATTTATTGGAAGTTGAAAACCATCCTCATCCATATGCATTTATAAGTTTCTCTTGTGGTTTTCTACATATGTTTCTGCTAGACTCTTCTTAGGGCATGATCTCTCAATATGCCCCACCTTATAACATCTTCTACAACTAAAAGATATGTTTTCATAATCCATGATTTGGGTCCACAACTTACCCCTATATTGAAGAATGATTGATTCTAGTAAATATTTATTGATATTAATCATAACCAATATCTGAGCATAAATAGCCAAAAATCCATATTTTGTAGTTTTTGAAATTTCAAGAAATTATTTGAGTGTTTTCTATTGCCTTGAAGGTATCCATTTCCTAGAATTTAATGGAAACCCATACATTCTATCCCATATTGATATTAGGGATATATTTATATTTATAGGTACAAAGACTTAATATCAATGGGCAAGGAAGAGTCCTGCTCTTCCCATAAACCAAGGACCCCCCTTTAAATATTCTATCTCTTTCCTCACTAGAATAGAAAATGGCTAGGAAGAAATATTTGGGAAGAAATTATAGACTCACTCTTGGATACTTGCATCTCCTATCAATTCATTTTCTCAAAGCCAAATCCCTTGACCAAGACCCACTAAATTATAAATGACTACCTTATTTTTTAGAAAAAAAGATTGTTTCTCTATGAGGTCCTCCTTAGCCTCTACTACTAGGAATTATTCTAAGAATTTAGCTATAAATCAAGCTATGTGAAGGAAATTGTAACCTTAGAGTTATTTAGGATCTTATGCTTTTAATTTTTCTTTTACTTTTAATTTTAAGGTTATATAAAACAATGAATACTAACTATTAGCAAGTCAATCCCTCCATCTGAGAAGGTTTTGAAAAGTATATTTATTGAATATCACACTAAAAACTTACTCAAATAAAACCTTGTAAGATTTTATCACTCTTGGTGATAGAACAAGTATATTATCTCAAAACGTTGACCTAAAATATCTAATGTACAATGCATCCCAAAGACCCACAAATTGATATAACTATAGCCAAATAACTTAACACAAAAAAATATACAATACAAAAAAGAGATATTGCAAAAGTTGATCTTTTATATTGATACAAGGGAGCCTGAACCTCCCAATTTTACAATGATTTTTGAATTGCCCCAAATGTGTTGGGGGTAATGTTACAATGCTTTATCTCTTCTCTGAAATACAATGCTTTGATAATGGGGGTCTTCCAAATCTTCAACAAGCTTGTGTGTTCTTCGCTCCTCAACTACATATTCAAAGGGGTGAGTGGGCTTTTGAATATCTAGTGAAGGGACCACTCTAGCTTCAACAACTTTCTAAATAACTGTGTTATGCACACATGAGAATCAGACCAGAGTTAGTAGCACCTATTGATCAAGATATAAAACACTACTACAAACCCTAGCTACAAAGACATGGAATATGATGCAAGAAATAGAGAAATATAACTCAAAATGCCCTACTAAAATCAAACTTATTGATCATGTTTGTCATGTTTTCTTGGTTTTGAGAAATCATGGATGCATGGTATGATCTAGTAAACTACGAATTGGTGGTGGGGAAACCGTGCAAGGGTGATTTTGACTGTGTAACCATGGATAGTCAATTTTGGATGAATGACAAAAGACTCCAAAATGGGTATTTAGGGCTTTAGATATTTGTTCTCCTCAGGATGCGTTCAAGATCTTGGTGCTATTTTAGTAGCCTGATGGTATATGTGTTCAACCTCTTTGGTTGGTGGGGTAAATGTGCGACCCTTAGGTTTTTGGAGGGAAATGGGAGGTGGCAAGCCAGGATTACCAAGTTGCAATCCAGGGCTACCAAATGGAGGGGGTAGTTAGAGTGAGTCACATAGGGTGTCTCACTTAATTGGGGTGATGTGGCTGCAAGTGGAGTGAGGTGTAAGGGATGTCCCATGTGAAGGGACAAAGGGGACATGGGTGTGTGAGATGTGGTAAGGGATGTTGGTGAGGTGGCTAGGACACATGTCTAGTGGTTAGGTAGGGTATCCTAGGTTGATTTTCCATATTTAATAAATATGGAAAATAGATTAATGTGTAGACACCTAAGTTTAGACTTAGGTATATAATTTTATTATGCAGGATTTGTGATGTGGGATGCAAATGAGGTTTTGTGGATGCCTAGGTTTTGGTGTCTACAATAACACCTCATGAAAATTTAATAGCATATAGAAGTACTCTGAAATCTAACATAGTATCAAAGCAGGTATGGAGCGATGCCATTCAATCATGCATAAAATCTACAATAGCATGTTTGTGAAAATAATTATATCCCAGTAGTATCCTGCAACATACTATGAGTGAATATTTTAGTTTATATGAATTATTTCAAACAATGATTTTAAGATCTATGGAGGATGAAAGGGTATTTTGTGCATTATCATATATAAAATCTAAAGTTAAAAATAGGTTGGACAAAAATTTGAAAAATTGTTTGAGAGTATATGTGTCGACCTATGAGGTTGAGAAGTTTTCTTATGAAAGAGCTTTGTTATATTGGAAATATCTGGCAGAGAGAAGAGGTATCATGAATAATCAGGATGATGAGGATAATGGTAACACTGATGACATTATGATGACATAAATTTTTGGTATGAGTGCAAAAGATTTTGCACAATATGAAAAGAGTTTGTTTCAGCTTCCAACATTATGATGCAAATATGCTTTCATTTGATTTATTTCACGTATTAAACTATCATTTTTCAACATAATTTTAGGATTTGATTCATTTATTTGATTTGATTTCACATATTAAGTCTTCAGTTTTCAACAAAATATTAAGATTTGATTATATTTTGAGACATGTTTTCATGTATTTTGGAATAGAACATTGATTACAGAATCATAGATATTATTGATTTTTATATGTATTTTGATTTCACATATTATGCTATTAGCTTTCAATATAATATTGAGATTTGATTATATTTTGAGACACAATATTTTGATTTCAAACTCACATATTATGCTATCAGTTTTCAATAGAATATTGATTATAGATATTATTGTTTTTCACATGTATTTTGATTTCATATATTATGCTATCAGTTTTTAATAGAATATTAATTACAGATATTATTTATTTTCACATGTATTTTGAAAACCATGTATTGAATAAAGTATAAACCATGTATTGAAAATAATGTATGGCAAACCATGTATTGAAAACCATGTATTGAAAACAATGTATGGTAAACCATGTATTGAAAATAATGTATGGTAAACCGTGTATTGAAAATAATGTATGGAAAACTATGTATTGAATAAACCATTTATTGAAAACCATGTATTGAAAAAAATGTAGGGCAAACCATGTATTGAATAAACCGTGTATTGGAAACCATGTATTGAAAGCAATGTATGGTAAACCATGTATTGAAAATAATGTATGGCAAACCATGTATTGAACAAACCATGTATTGAAACCATGTATGGCAAACCATGTATTGAAAACCATGTATGGCAAACCATGTATTGAATAAACAATGTATTGAAAACCATGTATTGAATAAACCATGTATGGTAAACCATGTATTGAATAAACCATGTATTGAAAACCATGTATGGAAAACCATGTATTGAATAAAAAATATATTGAAAACCATGTATTGAATAAACCATGTATGGCAAACTAAATTTTTGTGCTCTATTTTATTCATTTCAAATTATTTCATAAAAAATAAAAGAACATTTTATTGCATCCACATAATTCAAAATTATTTATTCCATCCTCACAACTGATCAAAACATCACAATATTGAAAACAAAATATCAAAAAGTAATACAAAATTTATGGAAATTGTCTCTTTGATTCATTTAAAAAATATATGAGTCTTTGAAAACATGTAAAAAATACGAGTCTTGGTAAAAAATATATGCAACATGTTTCTTTTCACCACATTCCAGAATCCACAAATAAGAAAATAACAATTCTACTTTTCTTCCTGCAAAGTGCCTGAAGTTTCAACTGCATCTACCTCAATATCCTTTGCTTCCAATGCACCAGCCTGTACCAAACTTTTAGCTATAGTGTTTATCCCTGATAGCAATAAACCTGCTTCCTTCATGGGATCTTCTCTAAACGGTGTATTCAACTCTCTCATTTTCTTTTACTGCAGCCTCCACATCTAGGCCCTTATCTTTGATAAGTTTCTTCAACCAATTATTTTCTCGAACAGTGTATTGTAGTCTCTTATTCACTTCAATAGCATTATTCACACTAATTTTTGTTGTCCTAATCAACATTTTTATGGCTATCACCTGCTGCTTTAAGTGCTAATAATTAGACTACAAAATACAAGAGAAAAATATTAATATTTATTAAAAATATATTAAAGAAAAAAAATATTTTTCAGATATATATAAAACTTACATCTATTGTAAGTCTTGTAGTTTCTACTACTACTACTTTCTTCTTATATAGTTCCCATTCATTGAAATATGCTTGGACTTCGACATTCAGGCTCTCTAATTAGTCCAATATAATGGCCAAAACTTCATAACTGTTTGTAGAATCGGCCTTGATGATGTCAGATTCAGCTTTTTGTAACAGAGCATCGAGCTTTTGTGGCTCATTCTCTACCTTTGAAAACAACTCCTTTCTATGTGTAAAGTTCTTGTATCAGCCATTTATTACTTTTATCATAACCTTGGCTCGGTATTACCATTCTCTTAATGTATCAATATCTACAAGAAGATTATTAGTAACAGTAGCCTTACATATGTTTGCTAATAAAATATTTTTTGAAATTTTTACTTTATCATCATCAGTTGGATGATGATGGGTGTTGAATTGCTAGTGGGGGGAAGAGGAAACAATGATGACATCTACTTCAACATTCTCCTCTACTTCATCATCGATCCCTAGACCATGAAGCAAATCACTTGTCTTTAGTGGTAAATTTAAATTATTCATATCCTGATACATTAAATCATCATCAAGATTTGTAGTAGCGGACGACATCTGAGACAATATTTCTACATTTGATAAATTATCAAGTTTTAAAATTAGGAATGACGTCCCTGAAACAAGATATTGACACATAGTCTAAGTCTGTATCTGAAACTGACTACTGGTTCCCTGATGCGACTGATGCAGCGGTATGAGGAACTATTTCCCATGCATGCGATATTGGTTCCTCATCGGTGGTGCATGTTGTGGAGTTTGTCGAACTTGCTGTGGATGAAATTGATGTTGATGGACTTGTTGTAGGTGAAATGACTACTTTTCTTATTGCGCACCCAATGTAGGCATTTGTTTTCTAAGTCTTTTAAATTCTAGCTGACCCCTTTGCAAAATTTCACATGAAAAATATAAATTAAAACTATTTTTAAAAACAATACCATCAAAATAGATCAATTTTAACTAAACATAATCAAATCAGACTCTACAACCATTGTCGTTAATGATGCAAGTATTTGTCCATGCTCTAAAAATAGTTAAAATATTTTCTCAAACTAAATATAATTTTATATTGTTAAAATACATTATTTAAAATAGTACTTTTGAAAAATAAGTTTACCTTGTGAGTTGGACGTTACGTCTTCAATGTCGACTATAGCAGATGCATGTCCAAAAGTAAGAGGAGTCGTATATGTATGTTGTCCATCAAGATACCTCCTACATTTACGAGTGGGAGTTATTGGTGATGATTGCAACTGTGTGTCAAAATTGGCAGACACTTTTTGAATCCTGATGGTGGCATCCCTTTTACTAGACGAGTGAGTTGCTTTTCTTTGTTTTCAAAAGAAAATTAGAAAATAACAAGATTGATTGAAAAGAAAGAAAAGAGAGACTATTTTCAATAAATAATTTTACCTATATTTCATTCTCATTGAAGCCAATAGCCAAAAAATTTGGGTGCAATGCAATTGGAGGATTTTTTTGTTGAAGATTCTAGTATGCTTCATGAAAAATATAAAGAATAAAGGTGTTGGAGGTTACTGTATACACAAATTGAATTTTCTACACAGAAGGACGGTCTTATTTCAGGCGGTTTGAAATGTGAGTGGAACAATTATATTTACCTCCATCAATACATCAAATCAACAATGATAATGCATAAAACAACATTTTTGTAGGTTAAGCCTTCCCAAGAAAAATTCAATGCAAGCATAAAGAAATTTGTTTTCAACGTTGGAAATGTTCAAACCCCTTTTCAAATTAGAATAATTAATTGAAAAATAGAGAGAACATTATTAGAGAATGGAAACTGCAATACATCAAAATTAAGGATAAACAAAAATGAAATTTTAAAAACTTACCTTTCAAATGATTTGGATTCAAGGCATATTTGGAGTCAACGTTGATTTGTCATCTTTAGTCAATGTGTACTGGTTGTTAACAAGCAGGCCATCTGAAAATGGCAACCCTGTTAATCACTGCACATTCAAGGGGTTCACAATAAAAATAATATCCTTGTTATCAACTCTGATATGTATTGTGGATACATCATGGTCGTAGAAACTAACAATACGTTGCATCGGGGAGATGTTGATGTCCAACTATGGCATCTTCATGACTCCAACAACTCTGGAGGTGTAAAGCCAGTTGGAATCTCTTCCAAGAGTGCTAAAAATGTTCTTGACATTCAGGAAATAGTAGCTCTTGAATGACACCTTAGAAGGGAGAGGAGAGAAAGTGCTAGCCATTTCTGATCACCCTTTGTAAAAGCTCTAAAAACCATCTTAAAACACTTTGAAAACTCTTAGAAAATTCTTCGAAAACCCTCTTAAAAAGCTCAAAAAATACTCTGAAAATGCTTGGAAAAAGATCTGAAAATGCCCTGAAAATGCTCAAAAAATGCTCTGAAAACCGTTTGAAAAAGCTTTGAAACTGATATAGAAAATGCTCTAAAAATGCTAGAAAATGCTCTAAAATTGCTTTGGAAATTGTTGTGTGAAAGGTGAAAAATGACCCTACTATTCTATTTATAGAAGTCTGCATGGTTGAATTTGATGGATGCATGACACATGGTAGAGGAGAGGACACGTGGTAGCATCTTATTGATGATCTTTAGTGGTTGCCTTCTTCCAGTCGCCATGTGACAGTCACCATGTGATAGACACCATGTGATAGTCGCCTTGTGACAATCATCTTGTGACAGTCGTCTTGTGATAGTCGCCATCTAACAGTTGCCTTATGACAATCACTTCTATCAATCACCATGTGACAGTCGTCAATGATAGTCGTCATGTGACAGTTGCTTCTATCAGTCGCCTTGTGATAGTCGTCATGTGACGATCACCTTGTGACAATTGCTTCTATTAGTCGCCTTGTGATAGTCATCTTTTGACATTTACTTTTGTCAGTCGCATTGTGATAGTCGCTTCTGTCAGTCGCCATTTTAAAATTTGAAAATTTTGGTGCACAATTTTCAAAAAATCGCCATTATTTGATAAATTTTTTGCAAAATTTTGAAAAATTTGCCCCGATGTTTATACACCTTACGACTAGATTCGCCCCGATTTTATAAATACACTTTGGGGCTGACCCCTTATGCATAACCCTGTTTTTGGGAAAATATGTGAAGAAAAATATAGGTTTCATCTTTGTAAAGGGGATAGGGTTTGTGAAGTAAATAATATGAGATGTAGGCTTGTAGAACTATAGATTATAAGTTTGGTATTAGGATCAACACTTTGCTAGAGATTATTCAAAGATCATAAAATTTGTTGGAAAAAATATTATTTCAAATGTATATAGATTCTCTTAATGCAATAAAATTGTTAAAGCAATACACCCTACCTAGAGGATTAGTAACATGGAATTTCATATCAAATAGTTTTTAATTGATAAAAAACACATTAAATCATAGTTACTTGAAAGGATTCTACAAATTTTTGGTTTGATGTTTAGTTGAAGCCCTACCCTATTATTTTTATTTCAAAATAACAATTATTATTTTGGTCCTGTCTGATTTGTGATGGTTCAAAGGTGAAAATGACCATTATATATAAAAGATAAAAACAACAAATATAAGTTCAAATCCCACCAACATAAATCTGCAAAAAAAATCAAACTTATGCGTTAAATAAATAAATCGATATTAAAGTGTGTCATGATCTTAACCTCTACTAGTTGGTTGATGAATCTATATGTAAATTTAATAATACTTAAAATGTACTCAAAATATCTATCCTAGGAATTCATAGGAGTGCCTCTATCAAGTGCGTGACCTTGCAATCCATGCAGCTGTACTTTTATAAACTTGACCAGGTTAATAAATATACACAATTTTTAATAATGTAGGAATTTATAAGAGTACCTCTATCAAGCGCCTAACCTTGCAATCCATGCAGGTTTACTTGTGTAAGATTGACTAAGTTAATAATTATACAAAGTTTTTAATAATGTTTTAATTTTTGGGATTTCAAATGGAAGAAAAGGGGATATGGAAGGTATCTCTTGCGGTTCCTTTGAGGTTCTATTCATTTGCTTTTACAAGGGTCCAATAAATTCCCTCTACGTAGTTGACACTGTAATGATGATGAGATAAGAGACTTGTTAATTTGGTCGTTGAGTTTATGCATTTCCATTGAGCTCGAGTGGATGATGCGGGGCAACAAAACCCACTTACCTATACAAAACAATATTCATTGAGTTTTGTTAATGCTTTTCGGCGTACAACAATAATGATAGGTGAGAGAAATGTATGATAACAATAGATGCATTAAGTACTAGTAAAATTAATTTCCTTACATTTTATTACAAGTTGTAGATAAGAAAAGAGTTACAAAATATTAGAAAGCATTAAAATCAATGGGTTATATAGGTTTTATTTATTATGTGTTTGTTATAATATCAATTTTTTTAAATTGGTTATATGGGATTAAAACAGATTTTATCAGAATTACATAATCATATATGGTGGTATTACAACAAAACTTGGATATTATTTATGTATAGTTTTGTAAGATTGAACTTGGGTTTCCTCCTCAAATATTGAGGAATCTAACCGATTGAGCTAATACCACTTGATTTGTTACAATATCAATTACCTTTAATAAAATCTAATAAAATGTTGTCTTACTATCATTTAAAATTATATATATATACCTAATTTTTTTAATAAGCTATGTGGGGCTTTTATTGGGGTCACTTCCATTACAAAAATAAAACATTACATTGTTTTTATTACATTTCTAACAAGTTAATTAAAGCATATCCAACTATGTCTTTCTATCAAAGATATTCTTCATTTGTCTTTCCATCAAAGATATGCTCCATCTTCCTTAGATTGCTAAGTTTCCATAATCAACTCATTTTATATCAGATGTCTTCTAAAATTTAAATTCTATCAAGATAAATTCCAACACCGCAAATGGCTAAAATACTTACTCCTCAACTTTTATATCTATAAATATTTTGTCTATAACAACCTCAGAATTTCTTCCTATTTTTTTTAGGGTTCTTATTCATTCCCCTAATATTCCAAAATATTATTTTCATTATCATTTTTTATTTTTATTTGTGGGTTTAGCCCCACTTGTTAGCACTTGTGATATTTGCTTTTGTTTTCCCATTTTAATATTCCATCGGGTTTCTTTATATTTGTTTTTTCTTCTTAGATCTTTCTCTCTTTTTTCATTTCCAACAATACTTTCATCTTCATCAATCTCTTCAATCTTCTCACATTGCTCATAGTAAGACTTATCATTTTAGGTTTACCTTGTTATGAAGGATCTAAAGTGTAAGGAATAACCTCAAAAGCATAATCTTCTTTATGTTACCCTAGAAACCCTAAAGTGCAAGGATGTTCTTCTATAGAAATTAGCTTCTTATTTGCCCTAGAAAACTTAAATTGGTATGAGTTTCCTCCATTATCATTTCTTTATTATGTTGCTCTTCACCCCTTTCACTTTTATTACATGGAGAGGATTTTATACTACTTGAGGAAAATGAAGATGATTTACCTGGAAACAAACTTGACCTCTTTTGTTGCCTTTATTTTAGGATTTCTCTCCACATATTATTTTACACCTTTAATTCATTTTGAACTTGCCAAATTATACTGTAGATAGGCTTTCTTTACCTCTTCATTTGGAGTGGAATATCCTTGATTTGATCTAAGATTCTATTAATGTATGATTCTCTTTCTTTGTCTTGAAGTTTATCTCATTGTTAGAATTTCTAGTCTCTTTCTTCATAATTTTTACTTTGCAAAGTCTTGTCATGTGTCCAATATCATAACAGTTGTGACAACGTAATCTATTTTTTACTTTGCAAACTCTTGTCATGTGTCCAATCCCAATAACAATTGTGACAACGAAATGTGATATTTTCATAATCTACTTGTTGATCCCATTCTCTTGATTTAGATTAAATCTTAATGGATTGTGGCAAAGGTTTTGAAATATCATTTGCAACACATATTTGAGTATATATAGCATTCTTTCACTCCTTAGTAGTTAGTCATTCTTTGATGAATTCCCCTAGTGTATTTCCAATATTCTTTAAAACATCCTTATTTATAAGCTGATATGGAAGTCCAAAAATCCTAACCCATATTGGAAGCTTCTTAATAGTTTCTATCTCAACAAAAAAAATTTCATTCCATGGTCTCAAATAAAGTGCATCTCTTCCCCTAAACCATGGACCACCAACCATTATTTTATCCCTAATTTTTGAACTGGAAAATATGAGGAAACCACATTTACGAAGAAAAGTCATAGAGTAATTTGAATTTAATCCCCACTTCCATTTAATCTAATTTTAAATCTCCAAAAACCCTGGACATGATCTATTCACTCTTCTACTTATCTCCATCTTGGGTATTCATACTTCCAACTAGGGCGTCTTGACTTCTCGTTAGGACTTTCAAATATGACTTTCCTTCCAGACTAGCTCATGGGATTCGCTCTTGGCTTGCACTTGTCCCCATATTGCACTTTCTCTTGCCTTGCACTCGCTCTTGGCTTGTACTCCCTCTTGGCTCACAATAGTCCTTGTTTCTTTTTCTTCTTGACGTTTCTTTGCTTCAACAATTTTTTGGAAACAATGTTCCATGTATTTGTGGTAAGGATTCACCACTCTTTTGCCATGCCTGGATCTTGACTCACACTCCCTATTAGATCACAATTCCATCTCTCTCGCAGTCTCTATTAGATCACAATTCCAAGGATCCAAAAAAAATTTAAGTTTAAACATGTTTTTTATGAGAAGTTCCTATCCCCTCTTACCGAGGTTTGAACTTGAATTTCTTAAAAGAAAACCCAAAAACTTACCACAACAACAATATCCATCCGGGATACTAATATATTTACAAAAACAACAATATATTTTAAAAAAGACAAGGTCTTATTACTTATTTTAAAGTAAAACTAAACGGCTACTTAATATTTGTTAAAACCTCTATTTGAGAAGTAAAATGATTTAAAAGATTGAAATAGACCTTAAGAATTGATAAAACCATATAATTGAGTTTTTTTGGTTTTTAAATTATTTAAACCAGAAAAAAGAGTTTAGATAATGGCCGACATAATTATGTTGTTCAATTGTTATAACAAGCTGCAGTTGGCAAGCTTGGCCTCTGCGTAAAAGTCAAATTCAATATCAAAACGTCTGATGAGAAGACAAGCTTATTATATTATAAAATTTATAATATATATTATATATTTTATAAAATATAAAATATAAAATTTTAGATATATATTATATTAAATTAAATTAAATTAAATTAAATGGAATTATATTATATTGAATTGAATGGCATGATAAGAGTTTAGATAATGGTCGATGTTGTTCAATTGTTATAACTAGCTTGGCAACTCTCCGTAAAAGTCAACATATTTGTTATTTGGGTATACCTTTTGCTATTGAGCCTAATCTTAAAAACATGTGGATGTGGGTGAAAGAAAAGATTATTGCTAAGCTTAGTAAATGGAATAAGAAGTTTATATCCCGTGCTGGAAGGTTTCAGATTTGTCAAAAAAAATTATCATCTTATTCTATTTATTATGCTTCAGCATGGTTTTTCTGTTCCTATCAAGTTAATGAGATTCATAAATATATCAGAATTTTTTTGTGGGCTGGAAATGTGTTTGGCAAGAAAAAACATGGTGTAAAGTGGGAATGGTGTACTGTGAGTAGATTAAAGGGTGGTTTGGGGCTTAAGAATCTTCATTTTCAGGGCATGGCTCTTGCTATTAAATGGATTGTTCATTGTATTTATGGAAATGAGCCTTGAAAAGTGCTGGTTAAAAATAATATATGTTTGGCTGTTCCTAAATAGGCTCGTATTTGGAAGGGCCTTCCCATGATAGATATCTTATTGGGCAAATTTCCTGTTGCTCCATTTGGTTCAATTGTGTTTAAAAGTTTGTGGAAAGCATGGGAGATGATAAGAGGCAGTCTTTTTGCTTCATATGTTAATAATAATTCAGTTTTGTATATGCACAACTCGTTATGGTGGAATCTTGTGCATAATAATAAGTTTCTTGCTCTTACGAAAGGCTGTTATGCTAGAAACTGGGCCAGTTCGGGTATTAGAACCTTTAACGATATTCTTAAAAATGACATTTTGAAGTCTTGGGATGTTCTTAGAAATCAATATGATCTTCCTTTTTCGCAGAAAAGAACATACTGCTTACTTAAGTCATTTTTTTGCATTTAGCCTCTTCTAAGTTTGTTTTAGAAGAGAGACAAGTGTTTGATATTATGAAATGGAAGGATGATACTCAATTTAATAAAACTAATTCAAGGCAGTTATATAGCATGTTGACTGATACTAATGATATTATTATACATATTAGTAGAGCCTGGCATATGGATATTTCAGCTTCCTATGGACAGGTCATTTTGCAGCATATTTGGTCCAGTCACTTGGAGCCAAAAAAATCTTGGTTTAGATGGGATATTTTGCTTCAGAGATTGCCTATTTTGAGTAATTCTAATGATATCATGAAATGTTCTATATGCAGGGTTTTGGATACTATTGAGCATATTTTTTTTGAGTGTTTTTTTGCTCGTGAATGAAAGGCTCGAGTATTAATGATAAGATGATCAGACAAAATGTTCTATTTGGGTCATATTCCTCATATGGAAACATTTTTAATAATTTTTGGCTTCTTCTATCTTCGAAAGTCTTATGGATTATTTGGTTATATAGGAATAAAGATGTTTATTAGAATTTTCAGAGGTCATTTACTGGGTCTCTTAGTAGACTCACATGTTACAAATTTTCTATACAGGTGGCGAGGATTATGCAGTGCTACAGAACCAAGTACCAATATTTTTTTGACAGGTTATCCTATTGCAGAAGAAATGAACGTCATGGAGGAAGCATTCTTCATTGTGATGATCAGTTAGACATGATTTTGCAGTGCATTCGTATGTTTCATGATAGATACAGATTGATATATGAGGATGATTGATTTTTGTCGTTTATTTATCAGCTTGAACTGCTGCTACTCTTGTAATTTTGGTTTAAATCTGCATGGACAGATATTCTTGATATTGTTTTAGTTTAGTATTTAGTTTGTGTGCTTATGAATAGGTTTGCTGGACATTATGTGATGTAAGTTTTTCTTTTATATTAATTTAAGTATACATTCTTATTTCAAAAAAAATTAATAAATTTAATATAAAAACGTCTAATGAGAAGACAAGCTTTGAAGTTTTAGCACTAAAGATATATATTATATTGAATTGAATGGCATGATAAGAGTTTAGATAATGACCGACATAATTATGTTGTTCAATTGTTATAACTAGGTGCAGTTGGCAAGCTTGGCCTCTCCGTAAAAGACAATAAATTTAATATCAGAACGTCCGATGAGAAGACAAGCTTTGAAGATTTAGTACTTCGAATATTCAATATATGATATATTATGTTATGTAGAATGACAAGAGTTTAGATAATGCTATACATTTTTATGTGATTCTAAAGTAGACTTAGGTTTCATTTATGGATACTCAAATAATAATTTTTTAATTGATGTCACGTGTTTTGTTTGGATGGGATAGTTATAATGGATTACAAAATTTGTCTAATCAAATTTTTGGACTTAGGGGAACCCAACGTTGCGAGCTCTTTCTGGGCTTAGGGGAACCCAACGTTGCGAGCTCTTTCAAACCGAGATATATGTGACTGTATTTTAATTTCTTAAAGACTACTCAACCCTGTCTTATACATCTATCATTAAAATTTATTTAAAAAAAATTAGAAGTTTAAACATACAATATATAACCACTAAGTTTTAATAAATGTAAGCTATAGATCCAATTAAATTGGAATCCCTCCTTCCTAATGTCAAGTCCCAAGTTTCATATAAATACTTTACATCATTTTAAAAAAACAAATATTTATTTTTTTTAAAATAAATATGTATGTAGTTTTATTTATTTATTTATTATTTAAAAGAAAAATTCAAACCACAGAAATTACTCTCACTAAACTTATTCAACTTAAACCTCATATTCTGTTGAACCTCATATTCTCTTCGCAGATAATCGAAGATTGCAAAACACCAAAATATAATATAAAATACATCCACCACGGTCAACCAACTTCTGACTGCACGATTCTAACTAAACGGAATACGTATTGCCTACTTCCTCACATTTCAGGAGTCTCTATGTCGGTTTTCCCCGTCGAGATACTCACTCTCTTTGCCATGGATTACATTTATCCAGCCATATCTCTTCTCCTGCTCGTGGCGCTTCCCTTGATGGTTCTGTCTTCCTTCCTCGCCAAGGATAAATATCGTCTCCCGCCCGGTCCTCCAGGATGGCCGATCGTGGGCAACCTCCTCCAAATCAGGCTCTCCATCAACAATTTCGAGGCCTACGTAGCGGAGCAGAGGCAGAAATATGGGCCAATCTTCACCCTCCGCATGGGGTCAGTGCCCCTGATAATGGTGGCGAGGCACGAGCTCGCCCACGAGGCGCTGGTGCAACGGGGCGCCGCCTTCGCCACGCGGCCGCCCCCCAGCGGGCTCCGCAAGATCGTGATTAGCAACGGCATGAGCATCAACTCCGCCGCCTACGGCCCCACGTGGCGCGCCCTGCGCCGCAACCTCGTGGCCGGGGTCCTCAGCCCCCCGCCGTAAAGTCCTTCAAGCGGGGGAGGGAGTGGGGGATGGAGGTCCTCATGGCGGGGGTGAGCAACGAGGCGCGGAACAACGGTGCCGTAGTTGTGGTGCGCCACTTGAGGCATGCGGCGTTCTGTGTGCTGCTGTACATGTGTTTTGGGGTGCGGGTGGAGGAGCCGGTGGTGAGGGAGGTGGAGGAGGTGCTGAGGGAGCTGCTGCTCAGCGGAGGCGGGTTGGAGTTGGAAAACATGTTTCCTCTGGTGGGGTTTGTTTTGAGGAAGCGGTGGAGGCGGGCGGTGGCGATTCGGCGGCGCCAGATGGAGGTGCTTGTTCCGCTCATTGAGAGACGCCGGGAGGCAATTGCGGAAGGCAAAGTTGAGCACTGCAGCTTATTTTTTTCCTTATTATTATTATTTTTTTAAATATTATTTAAGTTTTGAAAGTGATTGGTTAATCATTGTTAATTAATAAATATTTAAATTTTTAAAATTAATTAATGTAAGAGAACCTTTGACTCTTTGATTGGATTAGCCCAAAATTTGTGGGTTCAAAATTTTTTTTAAGGTTGAAAAGTAATGCTATGTCTTCTATATGAGTAAAAACTTTTTGAGGTTGAAAAGTAATGCCTTGTCTTCTATATAAGTTTGGTCATCATGCCATAACATTATTGACCCGAACTCAATTCCCTCGGGATATGACATTCGACGGGTGCCATCGTGAATTTTTGCGTGGGTGAGATGGGCAACGATCCAAGGGTGTGGGAGAATCCAGCGGATTTCTTTCCCGAGCGGTTCCTTGGGGCGGACGTCGATATGACCGGGAACAAAGAGATGAAGATGATGCCGTTCGAAGCCGGCAGGAGGATCTGCCTCGGCCTAGGGCTGGCCACGCTTCATATGCAGCTTATTGTGGGGCGGTTGGTGCAGAGGTTCGAGTGGGAGTGCAGGCCCGGAGAGGCGGTGGATCTGGAAGAGGAGGAGGAGTTCACCATTGTTATGAAGAATCCAGTGCAGGCCGTCGTAAAAGAAAGGTAATGGGTTTCAGGCTAATCTTAGTTTTAAAGATTTATGTTAATTTTATGGAATTTAAATATTATTCCCCATTAGTTGCCTTTGACACTGGACACAATTGTGGTTGACATAAAAATTTCGTCAAGGACACAATTCAAGAAGGAAAAAAAAAATTGTTTTTGAAGGGTTTGAACGTTTAGAATCGATATTTGTTTTATAAAATAATTGCTTCTTACATTGTAAGACCTCCTTCAAATATAATGTTGGTTTTGAGTCTCTATCATTGAAGTCATCAAGCATAATTATTATTATTTTATTATTTTTTATTTTTTATTTTTATTTTTTTGACAAATACTACCGCGAGTAGGTGGTCTATGTAAAAGTGAGATCACGAGTTCTCTATCATTGAAGTCATCAAGCATAAATTTTTTTTTTTCTTTTTTTTTTGACAAATACTACCGCGAGTAGGTGGTCTATGTAAAAGTGAGATCACGAGGTGCATTAAGATTAGCATCTTCAATGGTATTGGTGAATCATTTTGGAGTTTTTTTAATGTTGAGATGGAGTTGTAGGTATATCAACTAGTACATGCATCAACAAATTTTAAAATTTCTTCATAAACTTTATTATTTAATTCTAAATTTACAATTAGAGATGTGTCATCTTCACACTCTTTAGAATCCTAAGTATTTGGCTTAATTTTAAATTCTTCATCAAACACCACATCTCTAATTATATGTAAATTCTTGGTGATTGAATCTATCAATCGAGTCGATAGGCTTTTGACTCATCATCATACCCAAGAAAAATGCATGACAGGGTCTTTGCATCCATCTCGGTCCTCTATTACTTTAGCATGTGCCTGTATGCCTTGTTGTTAAAGTCTAAAATGTGCAATAGAAAGCTTCCTCCCAGAGCATGCTTCTCTAGGTGTAACTCCTTGTAGTGTCTTTATGGGTGCTCTATTTAGAAGACACATTGTAGTAGAAACTTCTTCAACCCAATACTGTTACTCAAAATTGATTTGTGAGCATGCAATGAACCATTTCCATGATGGAACAATTCTTCCTTTCAAAAACCCAATTCTGTTATATATATTTTTAATATTTCTTGTAACAGGTTTTGCATTTTTTTCCATGGTCTACAAGCGATTTGGGACCTCTTGTTAGTAACTATCAAACTCCAACACCTACAATTTTAACAACAACATCATCTCATTTTCCTTCTTACCAATGTTTTTCTATCCATTGACAAAATACAATGTAATTGGTGCTTCGCTTTGTATAGAAGCCCGCAAAGCCTCCAACTATAGTCGTGTTAGCTTTTTATGGGAGGTAGTACAACCACAAGATGTAGGATAACTAATCTGAGATAACTATAAATCTAATGGCACAATAATATGCAGGAAAATAAGGAAATGAACATCTACAAATAACTCAAAAATATGCCATTAATGAGAGTGATGAAAATAGTACAATGCTATATAATGGAGGACATGAACACTCCATGAAAGTATATGAAAGAACTACATTGTACCTTACTACACACATACACTGTGTAGTTACTCTACCTACTACATTGTATTACTACTATGTCACTACTATATCTCACTATTGTTATTCCTATGAGGCCTTTATATAGAAAGATAGATTGCTTGGCCTTTACTCTATCTAGGACTCATGTACATGTGGACTACATGCACATTGACACTTGTGCATTTATTATAATACTTGAAGTAACTAACTAACTTTACTTTGAAGTAAACTCCTACTCTAGATATGTACCAAAGGTGGTACATTTACATGACCCAAATGATGTAATATACTCTAACACCCTCTTGTATTACATTATTTGGGTATTGAAGACTTTAGTCTTCAATATGGATCTTTGATCTGGTACTAGAACTGGTATCCTCCTTCACTATTGTCTGTGTCCTATTCAAGCAAGTAATTAGTGTCCTCATGAAAAGCTATATTTGTTGTGAGAGCTTTAACTTCATTATCTGTAGGATCTTCTAGTTCTTCAATTTCTTGAATCCTTTGAGCTAAATGTCCCTTCTGATTTCCTCTTTGATATTCCAATTGAGGATAATTGTATGGTTGCTAAAACTGTTGTTGTCAAGGATTATTTTGAGCTTGATACTGCCTTGGTTGGAATGCCCTATTTGGTTGGTTTCCATAGTTTGTTTGATTCCCTTGATTTTGATTTCTTGGATTGAATCTGCAGTAATTAGTACTATGACCTTTTCTCCTGCATACATGACAATATCTGTTATTCCAAGGCTTTCATCCTTTTGAAGATGAGGCTATGTTTCCTTGTGGAGTATCTTTTGAAACTAATGCAGTGTTAGTCATTTCATATTTCACTATACTTTCTACCTCATATTCTTGAAGAATGTTGATTAGCTCATCAAATGATGTATCTTTACTTAGTACTTGTAAAGATGTAACTAGATGCTTGTAGTTGTTTGGAAGTGCTCTCATGGTTACTTGAACAAGGAATTTATCTTCAACCTTTTCTCCCAAGGTTAATAATTTTCCCTTAATGTCTGCTACCTTTCTTAGAAATAGTTCTATATTTTCTCCATTGTTCATCTTTAGAGAATGTAATTGAGTTTGAAGATTTAGGATAGTAGCTTTATTTTTCCCTTCAAATATTTTTTCTAGGGTTTTCAAGCCTCTGTAGATGTTCCTGTTGAATTGATGTAAGGTTGTATTTCATATGTAATAGCAAAAGTTATTATCATTAATGCTTTTGCATCACTCTCTTCAAACTTTTGAATCTCTGTTTCACCTTAATTAGGTTTGGTAGTTATTCCTTTGACAATTTCCCAAAGCTTCTCAACTATTAATATTGCCCTCACTTTGTTTTTCCATGAGAAGTAATTTGGACCTTTAAGTAGTTGAGATTCTATAAGGATGAATTTATTTGTTGCCATGATGATCCTTATATCTCCCTAGTGAATGAAGTAATAAAGTGCTTAGTGATTAATAGTTCACTTTTGAGTTGATTTTGTAATGTTTTGTAAGTAACAATAATCAACTTCTATTTCACCTTATCTCTCCTAATGAACTATGCACTTAATTTGAAGTTCTCTATGGTTGGATTTCTTTTGTCTCTTTATTATGAGTATGAGACAAGTAATAAAGTATATAATTCCAACTCCTTTTAAGTAAATGAAGAACTTCTTTTTATATGCCCCTTGATATTAATAGTTTAATGTTTCTAAATTCCAATAATATATTTTTGGTGTAGTATACCTTATAACTCCCTAATTTGGAATATTAGAAAACAATAATATTTGCAATAATAGAATTTAATTTCTCCAAGTAGAAACCCTTATAACTCCTATGGTTTTAATTGCAAATATTAAACTATTAAGTATATAGACTTCCTTTAAATTTGCTTTCAAATGTATGGTTGATTTTGCATATAAATGTGAATGCAAATGATGTTAATAGTTTCAACCTTATACTATCCCTTATTACTCCTTATGAAAGAAAATAATTAAGCCTTATGAAATAATACCTTTGTATTGTAGATGGGTGCTATATTTGACTTCAATCACCTTGAAATTTGTTGTACCTCCTTGTTGATTTATGACAGGCTTGGTAGACATCCCTTATGATAGTCTTTAAATGTGCCTTTGACTCCTGACTTCGTGCCTTCAATACGTTCTCCACTTAGTGCCAATTCTGGATTGTATTTTCCTCTATGAGTGCTCCTCTTTATGGTTGTTGTAATCATGCTTCTACCTTCTTGATGCATGTGCCAAGTGGCACAATGCATTACCAGACTCTTCCATTTCTTCTTTCATTCGTGTTGTCCCTTGAAGGTGTTAGACTTTGTAGCATGGGTAGGAGGTCTTCTTGGTAGGCGTTGAAGATTCTCGGGCGTTAGAATGATGATGAAAGGCATTACTCTAGTGGGTGCCTTTCTCTTGAGCATTAGGAATGAGAGGGTGAAGATGCCCTTTGTGCCAAGTGGCACTTAGGTTTCATGCATGTAAACCTTCATCTAACATCTCCTTCTTGTATATTGTTCACCAACAAATACCCTTCGTTGCTTGTCTTCAACGTCTTCTTTTTGGATGAGCTTAGTTGTTGTGTGGGTATCTCCAGCTAAGGTGGATAAGGGCACTCCAATGGTGGCTTCAATTTAGTTGGTGGTTCTTCCAAGTTCTTCCTTGGGTATAGCTCTTTGCTTATTCGTGCTCATCCTTAGTGTTATTCTATCCACATTGGTAGATGATAGATAGCTATTTTATGTATGCTATATTTTATGTAGAGGTCCAAGAGATAGGCAACCTCTTACATAGGCCTTAATGTTATCCTTCTTCCATGTAGATATCACATGATGATGGCCTCTTACTAGGTATTTTTCTCCTTGATATACCACTATTATTCGTTGCCTTTGATATGGGTATTTGTGCTACCTTTGATGTGGGTACTTGTGTTGCAGGTTGATGCAATCATAGGCACTAGATAAGCTGGTGAAGATGGTATCTTTTTGACACCTCAAATCGATGTTTGTGCCCTAGGTCAGCTCACCTTCTCTATCTTCTATGGATATAGGATACTTGCTACCTTTAGTGTCTTGGGACACTTTATATTATGTCCTCTTTAGGAGGAATATGGTGCATCTCTGTAACATAAATAAGATACCTTATTTTTGCACCAAAACTTTGAGAGTTATTTGTCTCCCTTTTATGCTATTCTTCTCCTTTGATTTGGTAGCTCCTCGTTGTATAGCTTGAGGACAAATGAAGATAGATTTTTGAAGCTATTCTATTGCTTCTTAGATATATCGATTGCTTGCTCTAATCCCTGAGAGCAATGTATTGTTGCCTTTCTTTTTAGACAACACTAACCTCTAACTTGGATAATTTTAACACTAATGAATCCAAGCACTTAACCATGCAATTAACATATAGAGGTTTAACTTTGCACTAATGTTCACCTTAACTAAGAATCCTCAGTGAACTTTGAATAACTAATATAGTGCAGTAATAGTTTCTCCTTATTACTCCTATAAATGAACCTCAAATCATGCACTAGTAATTGCACTATAACTTATGTAACTTAATGTAGTCTTCTTTGTTGTAACTAAATAATAGGAAGATATATATCTAACTCCTATTTTAATGTGCAGGTATAAACCTTAAAAGAACTTCCTTCTGCACTCCCTTTGAAGACTATAATATGCAACCTTCTTTTGCAACTTTTAAAGAACTTAAAATGGTGCTTAATGGAACTGGATAATAACCCAAATTAAAGTTCAACTAATGAACCTATTTGCACCCAATTTTCTTACCTTAATAATCTCTGTAGATGAAGGATTGCTAGGTGATTAGACTCACCTTATTGCTGCCTTTAATTGGATGGATTTGTAGCTATTCTTGGCTATCTATAATAACTCCTTAACTCACCAATTCACAGCTTAGTAACTCCTCTATCTTGCTACTTTGAAACTATAGTATGGTGATTTGATTCTCCTTCAGAATACTCTCTATCGATCTGAAGTTTTGTAGCTAGTAATGTTCTCCCGATTGTTGCTCTCTCACAATCAATTTTTGTACTGAAATGTTGTTCTTGAAACTCATAAATTTGGTAGGGACTTCCCCCAAATCGTAGCTAAGTTTTCCTTCAAGAACCCTTTAGTATTTTGTTGAAGATTCAACAAACCCCTATCTTCGAATGAGCCTTCTAGCCTTCAATGGTAATCTTCAAACCTTTTAGGTTTGGTAGTAAATTTAGGCTCCTTTCTCCTTGTCAAATTTTGACTTCGATCTTGACCCTCTTCTCAAGAATCTGAATGTCTTGAGGTCTTCAATAATCTCCTCCAAAATTTGGCACTCCTTACCAAATTCTTCTCCTTTTGGGCTTGTTGTTGGATGGCGATAATTGTCCCAAATTTTGCTCTATCAATAGCTTCTCCTTGCTGGTAGATTTCTCCAATGAGTTCTCCTAGGAACTCCTTTAATGGCCTTCTCTGAATTCTAAACTAAGGCTCTCCAAGCCTTCTCCTTGTTTCTCCTTGAGACCTCACCAAGGTCTTCAATCTCGTAGCTTCTCTGGTCTTCCAAATGAGACCTTTCCTTCAACCTTCTACTAAGGAAGTGTTGGTAATGAGATCTTCTTCTTGGATCTCTAAAATATGTTGCTACTAGAATCTGGAATAGGACCTTTGTTGGTCCTTCTTTACTTCTACAAACTGAATGGAGATCACCAACCTCCAATCTTCCAGAATTAGGAGTTTTGTAACTGGACCTTCTAAGGGTCTCTTCAGCTTCTTTAGGGTGAAGTCTTCAATCTACACTAGAGATCACCAATCTCCTCTCTTCACTGGGACTCTTCACTAGAGTCTTCTTCTCTCCCTTGAATTTGTAGCAAGGCTCCTATGGCCTTTTCTTCTTCTACACTCTACAAGTTTTTGATCTTGAATGGAGATCACCAATCTCCTATCTCCTTCTGGGCTCATCTCTGGAGTCTTCTTCTTCCTTGAGTCTGCACTAAGGCTACTATGGCCTTTTCTTCTCTTCTACAATCTGCAGGTTCACAACTCTTGTAATGGGACCTTTTTTTAGGTCACTAAAATCTTCAGTCTTCTACTTGTTGTTGCAAGTGTTGGAATGATTCTAATGAAGATCTTCTTCCTAACTCTATTGTAGGAAGCTTTCCAACTTTCTCTGAATCTCCTTTTCCTACAACAAGATGTTAGAAATTGGAATGGAAGGATTTATAATTCTGGAGATAATAACCTTCACTAGTTGATTTGTCAATCTAGTGGAATTTATGTTGAGTCCTAGTCTTCACGAGTTTTCCTATAACCCTGTGGAAAGACTCTAGCCAAATGTAATCTCAAAAATTTTGTAAATGAGATTTTTGGATTTCTCTCAATCTCACTTGTGGCTCTCCCTATTTCCTATTTGATCTACCATGTGCTTTGATACCACTGTTAGCTTTTTATGGGAGGTAGTACAACCACAAGATGTAGGATAACTAATCTGAGATAACTATAAATCTAATGGCACAATAATATGCAGGAAAATAAGGAAATGAACATCTACAAATAACTCAAAAATATACCATTAATGAGAGTGACAAAAATAGTACAATGCTATATAATGGAGGACATGAACACTCCATGAAAGTATATGAAAGAACTACATTGTACCTTACTACACACATACACTATGTGTAGTTACTCTATCACTCTATCCTACTACACAATATTACTACTATCTCACTACTATATCACTATTGTTTTACCTATGAGGTCTTTATATAGAAAGATAGATTGCTTGGCCTTTACTCTATCTAGGACTCATGTACATGTGGACTACATGCACATTTACAACTTGCACATTGACACTTGTGCATTTATTATAATACTTGAAGTAACTAACTAACTTTACTTTGAAGTAAACTCCTACTCTAGATATGTACCAAAGGTGGTACATTTACATGATCCAAATGATGTAATATACTCTAACAAGTCAAAAGGTATAATTGAGATCATTGCTCATCGCTTGAACCACTACCACTTCCTTGTATTCATATTCAAAATGCTTTGGAATTGTACTTTTTGCATCCACCATTGAATTTGTCATCCATTCCTATTGGTAAAATGATTTTGTTAAGCCTACATTTCTTGTAATCATTTTCTTAAGTTCCCATATGGCTCAACAATGTGATATGTATCCCAATTGACCATTGTCCTATATGGGACTACTCTAATACCAAATTAAGAATTAAGTAAAAGAATAATTTAATATTTGTATTATTTATAGTGGTATATTATAGTAGAAAAATTACATACCATCTGTAAGAGATCAAAATACTGTTATGGATCAATCTTAATAATTAATGTAACCTCCCATCAAATATGATTAAATAATTTAATAATTACCTAACAATAAAATTATACATTATATTTTATCTTGTACTAAAATTTGTTATTAAAAAATCATTTTTATTTTGCCGTAATAATTTAAATAATTTCATTTCAACTCTACATAATTTAAAAAATAAAACTAAAAATTTTAAATATTTCTTAACCATTTTTATTTTTAAAATTGAAAGCTATCTTCCTAAGAACTAAGAAAACACTTATGATTTGTTCTAAAAATTATTTATAGGAAAAATATTTCTGACCAGAGTCATAATTATATTGAAATTAAAATTTACATCTTATTTTTAATACAAAATCAAAAGATAATGCTACAAACTATAATTTTAAATTAAAAGTTTGAATTTATATTAAAAAAAAAAAAAAAATAAGCTCCAAGATTACTATAGTGGTAAGGACTTTGGCTTCTCTTTGAGAGGTCTAATATTTAGACCGAGTCAGTATGAGGGGATCGTGACCCCTCATAAAAACATGTGTAAACTCATTGAAAAAAAAAAAATAAAAAAAAAAATGGTAAATATATTGTCTATTTACCTAGGGACTTGAGATTATTTGTTTCTCTTCATAGTAAGTTCTCTTCACTTATCACTTTGTCAAGATTATAGTAATAAATATATTTATTGTTTTATTATTACTTAAATCAAAACTTATGAAGATAATTTTGATTTCATAATTTATATTGATAATTTGGAAGGATTTTTCTATTTTAAAAATAAAGTTAAGTTATATTATGAAGGTTCATTATTTTTCATATGTCCCATTTCTAAGGGAGATTTTTTTTATTATTATAAAAAATAAATAAATAAGGTTTTGAATTAGTTTATTTTTTAAGAATATATCAAGAATAAAATACTGTTATGAATGTCATCAACTGGATTTGAAGAATAGATCATGTCATCAGGTTTGATCTAATCTTGAAAAACCTCTTTAGATGATTCCAAGGAGAAATGAAACAATTGTAACATTTCTTCATAGGGCAAGAACTCTTAAGGTGATGACGAAAAAGTGGTGCAATCAAAATCAATGACCTCATGGTTGATATGCAAAGGTTTTGGAAGGTCACTTGGGTAGTGGAGTGGTGTTGTGAGTTCAATAAATATCATGTTGGTGGTGGGCAGATAATATTCATTCTTTGATGAAAAAATTTGATTAAAAATGGATGAACACAGATGCACTAGGGCTGGCTATAGTGGTGGCAGAATGATAGGATGTGGCCTGTGTAGAATAGCAACGATTGGATCTTTGGGTGGAAGAAGTTGTCACCAAATGGGTATTCGCCTAAGGAATATATGAAGGTAGAATTCATCAAGATCAGTGAGGGGATCGATAGCAGTTGATTCATCCTATGAACTATATGAAGCAATATACATTGTGTCATGTTCTTGGTAAGATGAATCGATAGACATGTCATCACAATCTTGGTCAGATTTGCCATCTTCTTTGATCAAATTGTTTTCAGGATCGTTGTCTAGTTCAAAATTGCTAGTCAAAGATTCACCCGCTTGTATCCTCTTGATTAGAGGATGAATGAGAGTCAATTTGAATGTGATCACCATATAATATGCTCAAAAATCGTGCATCCATGCAACAAAATTTGAAATATAGTAGCAATGTAACAATAATGATAAAAAAATAACATATATAAAGGTGGTGCCATTTTATTAATGATAAATATGTTCTTTCCAAAGAAGTTACAATGAGATATCCTCTAAGGGGATTTGCTATTGATTCGATACAATGAATTACAACATTAAGAGGGTTTTATTCCTCTATTAGAACAAAATTGATGCACTCTAAGGTTTTCTCGCAATCACAAGTGTTTGGAGTGGGCTTCCATAATCACCGTTTGGAGCAAGATGTTGAGTTTTAGAACTCTTTTATCCTTGATGAATCCTATAATTTGCACACAAAGAAAGCAAAGTATATCAATAGCATATGCGAAGCCTTTCAATATAGAGCTCGTTTTAATGATAATGATGCGATGAATGAAATGAAATATAAGCAGATGCATGCATAAATTAAATCCTAACTGATCTACGAAACAAGAAATATGCTATCCTAAACCCTACTGAAAGAAAAAACATAGAATCATTTCTCTACCAGAGGTCATATCGAGGTAGGACGACCTTACTTATGAGTCATTTCAAGTCAAGATGATTGCTCTCTTGTAACAGTGTTTTCGAGGTCAAGTCGAGGCGATGTCTAGGATTGACCTAGGGTTTTATTGATGGATTGGTGCACTGTAGGAGCAACTTAGTGGGTTGGATTGATCACTGAAGTATGAATGTTTGATTTGCATGGAATATGGAAGCATGAACTTCAATCCTTGCAGTAATCCAATGACATGGATTTTAGCGATGGGAGAGCTTGGGGGATCGAAAATGTGGTAGCACTTCATTACATAAACTTGAACTCGATATGATAGCAATAAATCTTCAACGAGAGCTCAAGGGAGAGAGAGAGAGAAAATTTAAGAAGGTGAGTGCCCATATATAGATTCCTCGAGAGAAATCTAATAATGACACAAACCCTTTGCATGAAATAGTAGAGGTAGTTCAAATTAAGAAAAGTGAATGCTTTTCTTTGAAATCTCATGCAAATGATTAATGCATGCATTTTTTCTATTTTGGCTCATGCAAGGTGTTAAATCGTGATATGGATCATGCGCGGGGTTAACTCATAGTTTCGTTTGAATGTCAGTTGTCTCACTTTACTTTTAAATTTTCCCTTTTGTGAGGCCATCTTGGGGTGAGATGGCCTCGATATAGATGTTGTCTCAAGGTGAGATGACCCTGATCTGGAGGCCATATCGAGGTGAGACGATCCTAGTTGCAAAGAAAAATATCCTTGTTTAAGTGGTGAAAACCACTGTTTTAGCCCTAAGGCTGCCCATGATGGATCACATGGTTTAAACGAGTCCATTTAGGTAGTCTCCTCAATATAACATATTTTAGGTGTCTACACCACCTACACACATATCGTGGTTTGAACCTTAGACCTCCTGAAGAAGAACCAAAGCTTGAACTGTTACACTATCCCTCGAAACATAAAAGTTACTTATTTAATTAAAATAATGTAGAGTAATTGGTGAAAAATTAAGATTTCACATTGTATACAAGGTTTTTATCTTAAAAGTAGACCTTAACATTTAAATCGAATGACATTAATTTTACTCATTAAACACTTCTTGTTTTTTATTCCAATCTTGAAAAGCATAATGATATTGCTACTAGCTATACTAAATCTTAATAGATACCTAATTGTTAACATTTTATATTATTACTATACACTTATCAAATCTTCATGCATTTATAATTATTAACTTTTATGATACTACTAGAGTATACTTATAATGCAATATAAATAAAATACTTTTAATTCTATGTAACTAATTCCTAACCAATTTAAAAAAAATAAAAGTTTTTGTTTTTAATGTGACGGAATGGAACGACGTCTTCCATGACTTGGGTCTCCATATAGGAGCCCAAGAATATGTACCACTTGATGCCATGGTGTGGGCCTCTATTGATTTATTTATTAATTTTTATGGATGTTAATTTTTTTTTTTTCCTCGATTGGTTATATTAAAATCTTTATTGGTAAAGTTTTTTTTTATCGGTTAAGATCCTCATCCTTTAAATGGTGAGAGCAAGTGATAGACTTTGTGTGGAAATAGTTGATTTTTTTAGTTTATTGTGAAATTTTTTAACAAATTATTTATTTTTAATATATATTTTTACTGGAAAAATTATTTTATTACAAATTAATATATTTACTTTTACATTTCATAATATTTTTTATACAAACTATTTATTTAAAAAAAATTATTTCATCTACTTGTACTACTCAATACAATGTCCTTTAAACACTGATTGCAACTTTTATTCAATGCTAAAAACTTTACAGACAAAAGTCAGTAACGCATTATAAGTAAGTCTGAGACTTATGTTCAAGCATAATATTTGCGGTGTTCTTTAAATTCCACGCAATTTTAGCGCTGGATCTGTTTACCTTTCTTTCACTACAGCCTGCAAAGGATTTTTCATAACGGTGGCGACGAATTCCTGCTTTTCATCCAGCTCCACTGTTTCTTCGGGCTTGCACTCCCACTTAAACTTCTGCACCAATCGCCCCACGATAAGCTCCACATGAAACATAGCCAACCCCAAGCCGGGGCAAATTCTCCTGCCGGCGCCAAACGGCATCATCTTCATGTCTTTGCTCCCGGTCATATCGACGTCCGCCCCCAGGAACCTTTCGGGAACAAAATCCGCGGGATTCTCCCACACCCTGGGATCGTTGCCCATCTCGCCCACGCAGAAATTCACGTTGGCGCCCGCCGGAATGTCGTATCCGCCGAGAGCGCACGCCTCCATGACGGCGTGCGGGATAGTTAACTTTACCGGCGGGTGTCGCCTCAGGGTCTCCTTCACCACCGCTTCAAGGTACGGCATTCGGCTTAAGTCGTCGCCTTGCAAAGGCTTTTCCTTTCCGGCGACGGCGACTATCTCGTCATAGAGCTTGGCCTGGATGTGGGGGTGCTTCACCAGATTTGCCATGAGCCACTGCAGCGTCGTGGTCGTCGAGTCGGTGCCGGCGTTGAGGAGTTCCGAGCACAGCGTCACCAGTTCGTTCTCCGTCAAATGTCTTCCACCGTCAACGGTCAGAGAAAGCAGGGAATCCAAGTACGCCCTGCCAGAAGATAATAATGACATCAAATAAATTAGAAACATCTTTGTTTCCTTTTGTCTTTTTCTAGATTCCTTCTGCACACTATTAGTTCCAATGGTAATTCAAGTTTGAACGTTTACCTCGAGGTCAAACTACTATTTTTTTTTTGTTTGCTTTTTGTTTTTTTTCCCAAGTGCCAGCGCGCCTTTGAGTTTAATCTTGTGCCTTATTAATAATAAGCCTTCTATATATTTTTAATCTTCTTCAATCTTCTTTTCAGTAACTTTCAGGGCTATAGTATGAGCCTTCAATATTTTAAAAATTTCTTTCATTTTCTTTTCAATGCTTTGCTTTTCAAATAACGTCTTTGTGATTTTCAAAAAAAAAAAATATATTATTACCTTTAAAACTTATTTTTTTTCATTCCTTTCTTTGAAAGAAATATATACTTTATCCTACACTACATACATACACCTTGTAAGAGGTGGTTATACCATTCAACTTCTCAAATATAATAATTCTTAACATTGCATGTATCAGCATTGACATAATATCAAATATACACATAATATAGACCTAATGTTTAATGTTAGACGCCATACGACAAAATAAACATGTCTTACAATGCTCTAATCCTCACTCCGTCTCCTTTTAAGCACTTAAATTTTCTAACGTCACTTAACTAAAATAAGTCCATGTTTATTAAAAATATTATTTATATACTAGATTTATCATAACCTCTAGTTATTTATCTCTATTTCCTGTTAGATTAGATCTTAAACCATTCCCTAATGGAAAACCCTAGTCATTATTGGAGCTGTAAACTCCACATGGACCCCTGCCTAAGGAGGGAGAAGGCAAATGGCACCTGCCTGCCACGGTTAGGGCAGGTTCTTCAATTTAGATTACTTAATAATTAGTTTTTAATATGTGAGACAGAAGAATCTGATCTAAATTTCCGGAAGGATAGATAGGAAGATTTTCGTCCATTACCTGCAATCGTCTGCCTTCCCTTCAGCCAGGGCCGCCCGGCGTCTCTCAATAAGCGGAACGATCGTCTCCATCTGCCTTTGCCGGAGCGCCATTATCCGCCGCAACCGCTTTCTGAAAAAGAAACCGAGCAGCGGAAATGAGTCCTCCAACGCCAAGCCCCCTCCGCTAATTAGCAGATCCCTCAACACGGTCTCCACCTCTCTCACCACCTCCTCCTCCAGCCGCACCCCGAAGCACATGTACAGTAGTATACAGAATGTCGCATACCTCAGGTGGCGCATCGGCACCGTTGCTCCGGGCCTCCTTGTTCACCTCCTCCACGAGGTTCTCCATTCCCCATTCCCGCCCCTGCTTAAAGGACCTGATGGCGGCGGGGCTGAGCGCCTCGGCCACAAGGTTTCGGCGCAGGGCGCGCCACGTGGGGCCTTATGCGGCGGCATTGATGCTCATCCCGTTGCTGCTCACGAAGTTGCGGGGGCCGCGCGGGGGCGGCCGCGTGGCGAAGGCGGCGCCCCGCTGCACCAGCGCCTCGTGGGCGAGCTCGTGGCTCGCTGCCATTATCACGGGGTGCGGCCCGAAGCGGAGGGTGAAGATTGGCCCGTATTTCTTTTTCAAGTTCCCCACGTAGTCCTGGAACGGCTGGGAGGAGAGCCTGAATTGAAGAAGGTTGCCCACGACAGGCCATTCCGGAGGGCCGGGCGGTAGACGATATTTATCCTTCTTGAAGAAAGAGGATAAAACAATCAAGGGAAGCGCTACGAGCAGGAGAAGGCATATGGCTGGATAAATGTAGTCCATGGCAGCGTTGGTGGGTGTATCCATGGAAGGGAAGGGAAGGGAATCGATATTGAAATTAAGGAATTGTTGCAGAGGATAATGTGGACTGCGTTCGTACAAGTTTGTGAGAATTATTGTGCCTCGCTGTCCTTTTAAGGGAAGGGAATCGATAACCTTAAAGGGAATCGATAATAAAATAAGGGAATTTTGCAGAGTAGCATGTGGACTGGTTTCGCTACAAGTTTGTCAGAATTGTAATGGTAATATTATATCTTCTATTTAAGTATGTATTATAGAGTTGATAATGGTATTAATTGAAAAAATAAAATTTAATATTCATTTTTCATGTATATTATAATATGGTACTATAATTTCAAAATTTTGAAATTAGAACTTCTCACGTGGACAGTACAAGCTTGCGTCTATTTTTAGGGTTTTAATCGTCTTAGCAGGAATAATTATAGCAGCACAGGAACTGCTTTGGAACTTGCAGAGTAATCAGGACAGGTGATGTGGCAGCGTACGTGAAGTTGTCAACCCTTAATTTTGCTTGTTCTTGTTATGGATGCCAGCTATCACATGCCACCTTGAATTTGAGGCCTGTTCTTTTTCAAAACCAATTAAATCATAACAGGCCACGTGTCGTAGAATTTATTGCACAAAATTTCATTCTTGCTCCTAGTGATTTATTCCAGAGCATAGAGTAAACTGGTCTATTCCTGCGCTTAATAAGTTATTCTGGCACTTATACACAGCTCGTTCCTGCACCTAAAACATAAACAACTTATTCCTGTGCTTGATGAATCATTCCTGTGCTTTGGAATATAAACAGTTTATTCCTGTGCTTCCCTTTTTGATTTCGGTGTACTTTTGTTTTTTCATTCTAGAGCAGAACTAGGCAGAGGCATTTTTGAAACATTGACAAGAACTTTCCATTTTTTATTTCTCTTTTTATATGCTTTTATACTAATCAAGGATATATACACTATATACTAATGATTTACATTATTCAGAAAATGAAAAAGACACATACCTGTTATAACCATTTTATCTACATTTCGGGGTGCTCCTGCTGAGATTTCCAGCTAATCAATCTTTGAACTAAGGTAGGTGCAATCTGAAAATAGATGAAACAATGGTCATGAGACAAGACCGAACAATAATGGTGAAACCAACTAGGTAAACATGCTGAAACATCAGTTTTCATGTAAACCCAATTCAGGAGCACCTCAAAGAGGTTTTCACTTTCTGAATTTTTATTTATTTTATATATATATATATATATATATATATATATATATATATTTATTTATATATCTGCTGAATTCGGTATGGAAGAAGTGTTTTCTTCCCAAATGTGTACATCCAAATTTTCCACTTGCTTGAGAAATTCTTCCTTGTTGTGTGGTTTGTGGTACATACGAAGACGATGTCCATTCACCAAAAACTTGCGTCGTGAGTCATCAATAGGTGTAAGGTGAACAACTCCATTGTCAAACACTTCCTCAATTTGGTATGGTCCAAGCCATCTGGTTTGCAACTTTCTAGGGAAATCCTTGTATTGTGAATCAAACAACAAGGCCCAGTCACCTTGCTAAAATTTTTGCTGCTTGTATGTGACTATCATGCCACATATTTCGTTGTGCTTGGATTATCTCTGTCTGATGTAGTGCATCCATGCATAGTTCATCCAATGCATCAAGTTGCAGAATACGATCTTCTTGTGCCTGTGATAGATCAATACCTACTTCCAAAGCAGTTCGAAGAGTTAGTAATTCAAACTCAATAGGCAAAAGAGGTTTTTTCCATAAACTAATTCATATGGTATAAATCCAGTGGTAGATTTCCAAGTCGTATTATAAGCCCAAATAGCTTTTGGTAACTTGTCCAGCCAATTTCTTCTATGGACTGCTATGGTTTTGGTCAGAATTCGTTCTAATTCCCTATTAGTCACTTCAACTTGGCCATTGGCTTGTGGATGATAAGGTGAGGGCTTTCTGTGTTTGAATTGATAGAGTTGAGTGAAGGCTTCAATAAATTTTGAAGTAAACTGGGGTCCTTGATCTGTAGTGATGGATTGTGGGGCTCTAAAACGCAAAAAAATCTATGAATACAGAAAATCAGCAACTTTTTCTTCTCGAGCATACTTAAAGGCACGAGCTTCTACCCATTTGGTAACATAATCGGTACATACCAAGATATGCACTTTGCCTTGGGAAGGAGGATTAATGGGTCCTACAAAATCTAAACCCCATCTTTCAAATGGTTCTGTTCCTATTTGAGGTTGTAATGGCATTTCATTAGTAAAGGTAGGTTTTCCCATTCGCTAGCACGCATCACAATGTCTAATGTACCTTTTTACATCTTTGTGCAAAGATGGCCAATAGTATCCGGTTCCCAAAATTTTTTGAATAGTGCTTTTGACTGAATAATGCCCTCTTGATGGTTCATAATGGCATGCTCGTAGGATATCATATACTTCATCTTGGTAGATACACCTACGTAAAACATGATCAGGATTGCATTTAAACAGTAATCCTTCTATCCATTTAAAATAAGAGCTTTGCTTGATTAATTGTTTCTTTTGTTTAGGGGTAAAGTGAAGAGGAATCTTCCCTGTAGCTAAGTAATTAACTATGTCTGCAAACCATGGAGATTGTACAGAGACAACAAACAAATTTTCATCTGGAAAGGTATCTTCCACCACTTCTTCTGTATCTGCATTTGGTATTCTTGACAAGAAATCTATGATTACATTAGCTTTCCCACGTCTGTTCACTATTGTAATATCAAATTCCTGCAACATAATTAATCAACGAATAATTCTTGCACTAACCAATGGTTTATTCATCAAATATTTGATTGCAGCATGATCCGTATGGATGAATACTTGGTACCCTATGATATAGTGTCAGAATTTGTTAATAGCATAGATTACAGCCAATAATTCTTTTTCAGTGGTAGTGTAATTTTTCTCAACTCATGTCAAGTTTTTACTGATATAATAAATGGTATAATGTTCCCCACTTTCAATCTGTCCAAACGCAACTCCAATAGCAGTATTGGAAGCATCGGTTTGAATATGAAAGGGTAACTCCCAATTAGGACCTCTTAGTACAAGTGGAGTGGTTAACTTCTCCTTTAAGTCTTCAAAGGAATTTTGACATTCAGAAGACCAAACAAATTCAAAATCTTTCATGAGTAATGCAAACAAGGGATTCGCTATGGTACTAAATTTAGCAATGAATCTACGATAAAAACCAATGTGTTCTAAGAAACTGCGTACATCAGTCTGAGTTTGTGGAGGAGGGAGGTTTTTGATGACTTCAACCTTCTTAGGATCAACCTTGATTCCATAAGAAGAGATATGATGTCCAAGAACAATTCCTTCCTCCATCATTAAGAAGCATTTCTTAGGATTAAGAGAGAGGTGGTATGTTTCACAATGAATCAACACTTTTTCAAGTTGTTCTAATGCATATTCAAAAGTATCTCCAAATACTGTGAAGTCATCCATATAAATTTCAACACTTTCATTTGTTAAATCAGAAAAAATTGCTAAAACAACTCTCTAAAATGTTGTTGGAGCATTACATAACCCAAAGGGTAAAACCCTGTAAGCAAAGGTTCCCCAAGGACATGTAAAGGTAGTCTTTTCCTGATCTTCTGGTGCAACTTGTATCTAGTTATACCCGCTGAAACCATCAAGAAAACAAAAAAATTTCTTTCCAGCAAGGGTATCCAATACTTGGTCTATGAATGGTAATGGGAAATGATCCTTATGTGTGACCTTATTTAACTCCCTATAGTCCACACATACTCTCATTTTACCATTTTTCTTTGGAACAATGACCAGTGGTGAAACCCACTTACTGTCTAAAATTGGATAAATGAATCCAACATCTAAGAGTTTTTCAATTTCCTCTTTCACAATCTCCTTTAGAGCAGGATTCAAGCATCTTTGAGGTTGCCTTACTGGTTTTACATCTTCTGTGTATATCCTATGTGTACATACCTTAGGATGAATGCCTATCATGTCCTTATAGTTCCATTTAAAAGCTTGAACATGTTTCTATAAGACTATAAACAATTTGATTTCTTGGTCCTCAGTTAGCCAGCTATTAATGTTTAGAAATTTACTTGGCTGTATTTCAATTTTTTTGATCCCTAGATAGACAGAACTAGCTACTTCATAGTTACTAATTAATGCATTTAATATATAATGATGTGGCTGCAGAGTATGAAATACTCTAGAATCTGTCTCAGAGATGATAGCTGATGGAATTAGAGGACATTTGAAGGTGTTAAGAAGATGATGATGCCATCCATGTGGTAGTATGAATGATCTTTCCTGACTAGGCATGGATGACAGAGGTTCTAAAATTTGTTCCTCCTCTTTCCACAACAACCGATGAACAAGAATTTGATCATCAGTTAGTCCTTCTAATATTTCTCTTTCTGGTGTAGTGATTTCCTCAATATGTTCCTTCACTACAACTGTAGCCAAAGTGGCAATGGTTTCTTGTTCTTCATTAGATTCAGGATACCAAATTTGTCCAAAAAATTTAGTTGAATGTTGAGCTAGTGGATACAAAGAAATTTTCTTCGAGTCAACACCATTAGAAATGGTCATTTCCCCTAACCTGCAGTCTATAAAAGTAGCTACAATAGCCAGCCAAGGTCGTATTAGAATGATAGGGTATCCATTGATTAAATTTCTAGGCTGCAACACTAAGAAGTCTACAAGATATTCCCAAGAAGAGACTTCAATGGCTACATTTTCTAGGATATCTTCTAGTTTAGCAACTGACCTATCTGCCATTTCCAAAACTGTGGTGGTAGGACTGAGATTTTTGACCTATAGTTTTTGCATTGTGTCCTTTGTCATTACATTAATTGCAGCTCCAAGATCAATTAGCACATTAGGAATTTGCATTAACCCAATAGTAATTGTAACTATTGGACTACCTGGGTCACTATACTTGGGAGGAACTAGTTTCCCAAACAATAAATCAACTAATTTTTCTTCTACTTGAACAGTTTTAGGAAAGGCCTTTTTTTTACCAGGTTTCTTGATACATAACTCCTGAATAGTCCTTTTGATTAAAGGCACATCCCTTATTGCTTGCAAAAAAGGGAGAGAAATTGACATCTTTTTAAGTTCTGTCACTAATTCTAATTTAGGGGAAGTATCAATATGATCAAATATTTTAGGGTATGGTAATGCTACTGGAGAAGATTCCTGTATTTTTTTTGTTATTTCTTCTTTTTTTTTTTGTTGCACTGTCTCTTGATTTGGAGGTTCTTGTTTCTCACTAATTTCTTCAATGGTGGGTGGAACAGGTTCAGGTAAAACCTTCCCTGAATGCAGTTAGATGTTACTACAGTCAAGTACATGAACTGTAGCAGAGTCTTTAGACTCAACCTCATAAATAGGGGCTGTTTGTATGGTATTATTTGGGTTAGTCATAGGCTGAGCTGGGAGTGGAGGTTGTTTCACTAGTTGTGTTTGTTGATGTGCTCTTCCCTAAAAATTTGGATTAGGAGCGGGTAGCAAGTTTTGAGCTTGCCCTTGATACCTTTGTTGTCCTTGATATGGTGGATATTGTTGTCCCCATCTTTGTCCTTGCTGTGTCCATTATGGATGAATTGTATGTCAAGATGGGTTCATCCACCCAGAATGTGTCCAATCTGGAGGAGCTGTCCAAGGTTGGTTCCAAGGTTGTGCAGAGACTTCTGCATGTCCCCATGGCATATTCATATTCGAAGGAGATTGTCCCCAATTTGGAAACCGAGGAGCATTGGGATATTGTGCATAGCCACCATCGGATCTTTACCCAATAGCATTAAGTTCTTCTGTTTGGGTGCCCAAAATAGATTTTAGATGAGGCAACAAAGGACATTAATTTATTGAGTGTTCCTTGGAAAAAATTCCATAAATAGAAGTTTTGTTTAAAGGGCAATCTTACAAGGCATGCTTATTTCTACATCTTGGGCAATAAATTGCCAAAGGTGGTGTAGAATTGGGTTTTATGTTTCTCTCACCTAATGCAGAATTAAGTTGAACAAGGATATCAGTTTTTAAATTAGCCATTTCCTCCATCAACTCCTTTATGTCACTATTGCCAGAATTTCGCTTTTTTCTTTGTTGGTGAGTGCGGGAATAATTTTTACATAACTCCACAATATCTTCAATGTCAAGTTGATCTATGTCTCCTCTTCCCATTAAATCTAACACTTCTCTAGATTCATCCTGCAATTCTCTTAAGAAGATAGGCTTTAAGAAGTCTGGTTCTACAGGACCACATCTCTTTTGGACAAAGGCAAAGCGATCAAGATAATCCTCTAAACTCTCATATTCTTCTTGCTTGATCCGAAACAACTCATATTTCTTGTTTCGTACTCTACAATAATCTTGATATTTATGTAAGAATGCAGTCTCCATGTCATCCCAAGTATGGATTGAATGAGGTTCAAGATTACTCATAAACCATCGGAGAGCAACATCCTTAAGCATGGAAGGAAACAATTTCAATTTTTGATTATCATTTATGTAGTCATAAGTCTGACATAACACTTTGAATTCAAATAGAAATTGATCAGGATCTTCTAAAATAGTGCCCCTAAAAACTGGCAATATGGATGGAGAAATAGTTTTCATGGGAGCATCTAGATCTGGATCCAACTGTATGGGGTATTCAAAAGTCCTATGAGGATCATTAGCATTATTATTCCCACCTAGCGGTGGTGCTGCTATTGCCATAGTTGTTTTATTTCTTGAGTCTGATGTGGATGGTTCAAGCTTAGGGGAATGTTTAGCAGTAAGTGCTACAAAAATCTCTTGTTCTAATCTTTCCAAAGCTTCAGTTGGTGGAGAATGTGTTTCTTACACAAGCAATTCTTCATATGATCATGAAGAATGCCTTGGTGGTTCAAAACTAGTTCTGATAAACCTCCCTCTTTCGTCTCTTGGCCTATGCATTCATGTCTATTCACTAAATAAACTGAAATGCAGTATTTCAAAAATTGTAACACAATTCTTGACCTGTTTCACTTTTCCTAACAACACCGTTTGTTCCCCAACAATGATGCCAAAAATGATGAGGGTCGTTGATCATTCATCATTTAGTAATTATATGTCAGTCCAAGGTGGTGTCCAAAGGTTGTATACGATAGGAGGTGTCACAGTTGCAGGTTCAGTTCGTTTAAGAACAGACTTGTATTGGTAGGTCTGTTAGCAATGCTAGGGATTGTTGTAACTTCCTAATTTTTAACAAAGGAAATCAAATTGCACAATCTAAAGCTGAATTTAAATTATAGAAAAATGAAACTGTAGAATCTGAAATTGACAAGAAATAAAATGCTGTTGAATTGACCAAAAAACAAAATTGCAGAAAATTAAATTGCAGAATGGAAATTCACACATACACTTGCAGAAATTGAACCAATGATAAAACTCACAATTGTATGAACATAAGTTGAACCAAATTAATGTTTATTGCAGTAAAACTGAAAATGACATAATTCTAGAAATTGTAGAAAATGCTAAAAATGATGTAATTCTGGAAATTGTAGAAAATGCTGAAAATGATGCCATTACAGGTCAAATGTTAAATACTGTTCTAACACATGATTAAACCTATTCTAGATTCTATAGTGCACTTCTAAAATGAAACTAATTCTGCAAATTAATGTTGACAAATTTTACTGATCTGCTGCAGCAAGAAATCAACAAGAATTTTCTGTCACTATGCTACCCTCCCTCTGATCCTGCAAGTGGCCCTTGCTTCCAGAACCAGAAGAGGGTGAAGAATTATACCAAGTAAATTAAATGTGCACTATCAACCATCAAATGCTAACAAAATCTAAAGAATGCACCTTTTATTCCATCTGAAGCTGCATTATAGTACTACAGAAAAAATTTGTAATTTACTATAATGTTACAAAAGACTTTATCTGCTGCTAATAACTATCTCCTATTCTTCTATATATATATATATCTATATATCTATTATGCTCAACCGTGCTGGGAGCTTTATTTATAAGACAAAGTTAATATATCTATTTGCTGAGTTTTAGGGATTTCCAACTGTTTACAAAATAGTTTCCTGGAATGCAAGGTTATAATTTGTCAACCTTTTGTTGGAAATTACCATCAGTAAAAGTTAAAAATATTTGATTTTACTTAGGGTAAATACCTGGACGGCAGTGGACGACAGCATTTGGGTGGCAAGAGAACTCAAGTTAACTTTCTTTTCCCCCAATTTCTCCTTTCCCCCCTTTCTTTCTCGAATAGGTTATTTACCTTGTATTTAAGCTTTGTAACCTTTGATTCAACGTTGATTCAATTAATCCTATTTGCAAATCACTCACCTTTCACATTTGGTATCAGAGCAGCATGATTCCCGAGGCAGTGGGGCCCACAGTTCGAGGCAGTAGCACGGATCTCGAGGCGGCCCACAGGAGCCGAGGCGACACGGATCTCGAGACAGCCCGTAGGAGGTTGACGAGGCAAGGTGACATGGCGCTGGTGCGCGACCCGAGAAGGTGACATGGCGATCTGCAAATTGTGCTGACGTGGCACTGGTGCGCAGCCCGAGAAGGTGACGTGTCAATCTGCGCATGCATCATCGGTGGCAAAAGGCTGCGGCATTGGTGACTGCCCACAGGCAGTCAAAGCACATTGCATGCTTTGTTGTTTTTAAACAACAAAAACATCGCTCTGTGAGCGATGTGGGACTAATAGTCCCAAAGAATATAAAAGCTTCGCGTCAAAGCGCGAAGCCAAAACTTGCTTCGCGCTCGACACGAAAGTCAAGAGGGGGGGAGCGCGCGTTGCTACCGGATCAGCCCGGGTAGCGCAGCGGCTACCCTCAGCCCTGAGACCCGCGAGGTCGCAGGATCGACTCTCGGCGGGGTCGATAGAAAATCAAATTTTTTTTAATCAAAAGAAAAACTAAGGAATAAGTTTAAAATTAAAAAAATATATATATATTTTTTAGTTTTTTTTTAAACTGTTCATTAGCTTTTATAAATTTTTTTTTTTTTAGTTGAGTGAAATTTCCTAAGAGGAAATAAATGTGAAGTTTTTTATTGATTGAAATTTCCTAAGAGGAAATATATGTAAAGTTTAAAAAAAAAAAAAAAACTTGGAAAGTTAAATTTTTTTTACTATTTCCTAAGAGGAAATCCTTGTAAAAGAAAATTTACGGGAAATTTTCTTAAATGATAAGATCGGAAGGTTGTTATCATGCCCTCTGCAAGTTGTTACTGAGAACAACTCCTGAAAACTTTGATAGGAGCGTGAAAACACTAAGTCTTAATATAGTTTTTTCACAGTTGCAAAACGCGGTTATTGCACACCAGAGAAATCCTGATCAAGGATAAGAAGTCGATTCAGAAGATAACTCCTTTGGCAGCAAGTTTGAACAATCTGAAATAGTTGCAATTGCTGCACAAGGATCCGAATATACTCATTATAGTAATTCGGTTGAAATCCTTCAACCTCCTTCTCCTGAAATAATATTGATCGGTGACGATGATGAACAAGTCGGCGACAATTTTGTAATTCTTCGAACAAGTTTGAGTTGTTCATGACTGTAAATCAAGCAGGGCTTGATAGTTGTAAAGTCTTTTTGCAATAAGACTATAAAAGAAAGGTTTCTTTTTTTAGTAGATTAAAAAATGGGATCACATAATAATCTACCAATTCACGAATTCAGAGGGGATAATTATGAGTACTGGTCCATCAAGATGAGGACATTACTCATAGAAAAAGGACTATGGGATATTATTGAAGACGATTACATTGCTCCAACAGATTGGACTACTTTAAGTGCAAATGATAAAAAGATCTACAAAGATGCACAGAAAAATAATTCATTTGCCTTATACCATCTTCAATCAACATTAGATCCTAGTATCTTTCCAAGAATTGCATCTTACTTAACTACTACGGATGCATGGAATGCCTTGAAAGAAGGATTCCAAGGAAGTGATAAAGTAAAGCAAGTCAGGCTTCAGACTTTGAAAAGAGATTTTGAAAATATCAGAATGAAGGACAATGAAAGAGTTGGAGACTATTGTGTTCGTGTTAAAGCAGTAGTTGATATGATGCAAAATTTAGGTGAAGACACAAAAAATGAAACAATTGTGAATAAAGTGTTGCGAACACTTCTTCCTAAGTGGAATCACATTGCAATCATAATTGAAGAATCCAAAGATCTTTCTACTCTTACATTTGATAGTTTGATTGGATCATTAACATCACATGAAGAGCGACTTCAAGGTGCACCTTCAACAAGCTATGGAGGTGATGACAAAGCCTTCACTTCGAATGAAAGTGTAAGACGAGGACAAGGAAGAGGATGAGGTAGAGGACAACAACAAAGAGGCAAGGGCCAAAGAAACTCCTACAGAGGAGGTAATCCAAACAGAGGTGGAAATCAAAACAGAGGAGCCAATCAGAACCAAAGCGGCAATGCAGGCCGTGGAAATCAAGGACGAGGAAGTAATAAGCCTAAAACAACATGTTTCAATTGTGGGAAACAAGGCCACTTCGCTCGTGACTGCTGGTCAAAGTATTCAAAAGATCAAAGCAGTCAATATGGCTCATTCTACGGAGAAGAAGAAGGTCCACCAAATATTTTTCTCTCTTATGGACAGCCAAATCAAAATCTAAATGATACATGGATTCTGGATGCTGGTTGCTCCAACCACATGAGTGGCAAAGAAAATATCTTTGCTACATTAGATTAAAATTACAAATCTCAAGTTAAGTTAGGGGATAATAAATCCTTGCAAATTGAAGGCATAGGAGCTATGGAAGTTCCCACAAAAGAAGGTATTAAAAATGTGAATGACATATACTATACTCCACAACTACAACACAATTTGTTAAGTGTTGGCCAAATGATGGAGAAGCATTACAAATTAGTTTTTGATGAAAGAAAATGTACAATATTTGATAAAAACAATTGTAACCGGGTCCTCACAGAAGTCCCTATGAAAAAGAATAGGTTGTTCCCTCTAAATTTTGGTGAGCCAGGGGGAGATCAACTTGCAAACATTGCTATTACAAATCCAAGTGAATTGTGGCACTTGCGATATGGTCACCTCAATTCCGCTAGCTTGAAAATGTTAACATCACAAGCTATGGTGACAGGACTACCAAAAATACCAGAACATAAAAAGGTATGCGAAGCATGTGCTTTGGGAAAGCACTCCCGAACGAAGTTTCCAAGAGGCAGAACGTGGAGAGCAAGCTATCCTCTTCGACTAGTACATTCGGACATCCGTGGTCCAATGCAAACAAAGAGTCTTGGAAACAATTCTTATTTTCTAACATTCATAGATGATTATTCTAGAATGTGTTGGTTGTATTTTCTGAAACACAAAGATGAAGCATTTGATTGCTTCATAGAATTCAGAAATAATGTAGAAAAGCAAAGTGACTACTATGTCAAATGTCTTCGCACTGATAAAGGAGGAGAGTACTCCTCAAATGAATTTCTTCATTATTGTAAGCAAAATGGGATAAAAATGCAGTTCACCAGAACGGTGTGGCTGAGAGAAAGAACCGCACCCTTGTTGAAATGGCACGAACAATGCTTCGGGAAAAACATCTCACAAACGGCTATTGGGCGGATGCGGTGAGAACAAGTGCATATATTCTAAATAGAAGTCCGACTTCTAGTTTAGATGGTATCACTCCTTATGAAGGATGGTACGGTAAGAAACCAAATGTCAAACATTTCAGAGTATTTGGTTCTTTAGCTTATGCACACATTCCGAAGGAGAAGCGAAAGAAGCTTGATCCAAAGAGTCAAGCATGTGTTTTTGTAGGGTATTGTGATTCAACCAAAGGGTATAGATTGTACAATCCCATGACACATAAAATCATTATCTCCAGGGATGTAATTTTTGATGAAGGGGGAGAATGGGGTCATAAAAAATTTGTTGATTTTGACTCTAATTTGGATAGTACCACACCAGTACCTCCCATAATGGTACAACCCAAGAAAAGAAGTCCTCCTCCACAGATTCCACATCAGGAAACTTCATCAAGTACATCAAGTGGTACACCAAGTCCAAGAAGGAATTTGTTGGCACCCCCAAATTCTCCAAAATGATTCCAAAGATCTGTAAGCACTCCAAGTCCGATGGATATTGATTCAATTTCTCAAAGGAAAGAGACAAATAGAGGAAAGCGCATACTACAGAGTCATCCATATTCTCAAATGTTGGATAGGAATTTCCAACAAAGATACACTAGGAGTCAAGCTAGTGAGATGGATGACATTTTGTCAAGACTTGAAAATCTTCAAATGTCAGGGGATGATGAGTCTCATGAACCAAGGGGTGATGTAGTCAATTATGCTTTGTTGGGCTGCTGCACGAGCTAGAACCTTCTAGCTATGAAAAAGCATGCCTCGAAAATATATGGCGAGGATGCCATGGAAGAGGAAATATCCTCTATTGAAAAGAATGATACTTGGGAGCTTGTGAAGCTTCCCAAGGGAAAAAAATGTGTTGGATGTAAATGGGTCTATAAGACCAAATTCAATGCTGATGGAAGCATTGAAAGGCACAAGGCGAGATTAGTAGCTAAAGGTTTTACTCAAAAATATGGAATAGATTATGAGGAAACTTTTGCTCCAGTTGCTCGACAAGAAACAATTAGAACTGTTCTTTCCTTGGCAGCCCATAAAGGATGGAAGATTCAACACATGGATGTGAAAAGTGCATTTTTAAATGGATACCTGACAGAAGAGGTGTATGTTCAACAACCTCAAGGTTTCCAAGAACTAGGAAAAGAGAACCTTGTTTATAAATTGAAAAAAGCACTATATGGCCTCAAGCAAGCACCAAGAGCATGGTACTCAAGAATTGATGGCTATTTCAGCAAATATGGTTTCACAAAAAGCAAGAGTGAACCAAAATTATACTATCTGAAAAATGGAGTAGACATCCTCATAGTTTGTTTATATGTGGATGATCTAATATTCATGGGTAGTAATGATAAAATGAATATGGAGTTCAAAAACTCCATGATGAATCAATTTGAGATGAAGGATCTCGGATTAATGAGATACTTTCTAGGAATGGAAGTACATCAATCAAAGAATGGGATCTTCATATGTCAACAAAAATATGCTCATGACATGATCAAGAAATTTGCTATGCGACAGTGCAAATCAGCTGCAACACCAACTGGACATGGAATCCAGCTAAGCAAAGAATATGGAGCACCTAATTTTGACTTGACCAATTACAGAAGCATGGTTGGGAGTTTAATGTTTCTCACCAACACTAGGCCAGATATACAGTATCTTGTTTCTCTTGTATCACGATTTATGGCATGCCCATCCGAGCTGCATCTTCAAGCAACCAAACGAATTTTACGATATGTAAAAGGTACATTGGATTTTGGAATCCATTACCACAAGTCTAACTCCGTGAAGTTATTTGGTTATAGTGACGACGATTGGGGCGATAATATAGATGACAAAAAATCTACATCGGGAAGCTGTTTTAGTCTAGGATCGGGACTAATAACTTGGAGTTCCAAGAAGCAATCTGTTGTAGCATTATCATCTACAGAAGCTGAGTACATAGCCATTACTCATGCAAGTACTCAGATCCTCTGGTTGAGGAAAATCCTTGAAGAGATTGGCAAAAAAAAAATTGGTCCAACCAAACTAAATTGTGATAATATAAGTGCCATACAGTTGGCATATAATCCGATCCACCACAAAAGGTCAAAACACTTTGATATGAAGTATCACTTCATAAGAGATATGGTGGAATAGCAGACAGATTGAGCTTCAATATTGTAGCACTTTGGATAATATAGCGAGACATCTTCACCAAAGGCATGGCTAAAGCTCAATTTATAAAGCCGAGAGACTATATAGTTAGTCCTCTCAACTTTAAGGGGGAGAATGTTGGAAATTACCATCAGTAAAAGTTAAAAATATTTGATTTTACTTGGGGTAAAGGTAACTTACCTTTACCTTACCGACGGATCGACATTTGGGTGGCAAGAGAACTCAAGTTAACTTTCTTTTCCCCCAATTTCTCCTTTCCCCCCTTTCTTTCTCGAATAGGTTATTTACCTTGTATTTAAGCTTTGTAACCTTTGATTCAACGTTAATTCAATTAATCCTATTTGCAAATCACTCACCTTTCACACCTTTATCCCTTTATCCCAGCTGGTCCGCCTATGGTGAAGAAATGGAGTCCAAATAGGGTGTACTAACTTCTTGGTCAATTTCCAATCATACTTTCCACGTTTTTGGTGCATTTTTACCATTTTTGATTATTCATGCGCTATTCTCTATTCTTGCATCGCTTATTCCTGTGCTGCTCCAGAATAATAGGCAGGTGACAATTCATTGCTTATCTATGCTCCAAACGCATAGGGAGGAAGTTGTTGACCATTTGGATTGTTTTCCCTTATCTTCTACACCCTTTTACATTGGTGGCACGTGCTGGAGTTACTGATTCCAAGCCTTATTGTATATGTATAGTCGTTGGGCTCATCACGATCACGACCTATTTTCTTGCACGATCGACTACGAGTGGACAAGTTCTTGGTGCCTTTTTCCATTTGAATTAGTTTAAATAGAGGAACACAATATTATTAAGCACCAGTTATTCAATAAGGTCTATGCTATGATTTTGAATTATTACAATACTACTGATTAATTAACTGAAAATAGGTGAAATTGCAGTAAAAATAGTAAAACAGAGTATATGCACTTTGTCATTTCAGAATATGCAAACACCATTATATAATGCATTTTACCCATAATTAACATAAAAACATAGTAAAAATGGTAAGTCAAATAGTTATAATGTATCAAAAAGTGTCCATGGATGAGGCAATTCTCGACCTCATCACCTTGGTCTAAGAGACCACGAACAGGAGGTTCTACATCGTCAAAGTCACCCGGGGGTCGCACCCGACCCTACTCGCACCAACATTATCAATTGGATTTTGGGTACCTAATTCAGATTTTTGGTAGGGTGGAGATTCGAACCTGAGACCTCCCTTGGAGGATTGCCCTCTCCTCTCCAACTCACCTACAACACCTGGGTTAAGAACAATCTTTACTAAAATACACATTTTTTAATTAGTTATATGGGATGGAATGTTACCTTGATCACATAGTAATATTACAATAACTTGGCAATTATGCATGTATTGCTTTGCAATATTGATACCTAAGTTTTCCTTAAGAGTTGAGGAATTTAATCATTTTACTAAAATATATAGCTTATGTATTTAAATTTATTTTAAAAATAAAATTATGTTTTTATTTTATACATTATTTAAATATTTTTGTCATTTTACACCTTCTTCTAGATCTAAATCATTTTGTCATTTTACACCATCCTCTAGATCTAAATCAAAGTAGCATGAATATATCAACACTTTTAAAGAAGTTAGTGGCATAAAACATGTTAAAACTATCACAATATTACACTTTATACCCATCAACATAATATCTGACCTTTCAACCTCTACAAGCTAAACAAATCTGATCAAATGAATTCTATTTTAGATTAAAAAAATAAGAGGATAAGACTTCAACAAAACATTAGACTAATAATTTGTAAAACCTTCCTCCATGAATGACTGACAATCTAATATGTTTTTAAATTAATTATATTAAACTCTTTGATAAGATGTTTTGTGTTTCTAAACATTTAGATAGGATTTATTTCCTTAAACATATCAAGAACCTGCATGTTTTTTGAAAAGGTATTTTTTTTAAATTCTTTCTTTAATCCTTGAGAAAACTCTAACCAAGTTTTAATCTAAGGCTAAACATATAATTTTATAATTTTACAGACTTATCCCTCCACTATTATTTCCTCTACAAACGTTACCCCACTTACAAATAGAAAACCTATTTTTTCTTCGCGTCCTTTCCAAAATAATATCTTTTAATTTTATCAAATTTAAATGACATACTAGTTGGCAATATTAAAAGTGGCACGAGATATAGGAAATGGATTACAATGTAGCCTTTATTAATTTTAGTCTTCTAACCATGGTTAAACAATTACCTTTCCAAGATGCCCAAAAAGATTTAATTCCATCCAACATTGATTTTCAAAGCTCATTCTTGTTTGATTTCCATGGCCTCATTGATCGAAGGATGACCCAAAAGAAAATTATCATTAACAAGGTGGATATGAATTTTAAGGTATCATTCATTGCAACCTAAATAAATTTGATTCTCCCTTCTACTTTTTTCTTTGAGAAAGCTCTTCATAATGCCTTAACAAGAACAACAAAAAGATAAGGAGATAATGGGTCACCTTGGAAAAGTCCATAAGATGATTCAAATTTCAAAGTATCCAATGAGGGATCTATTAATAAAAATAGAATATTTTGGAGTGCTAGGGCCAGTGTTTCGTCGCAATTACTTCAATTTTGGTGACTCAAGGTATTATACCCACTACAATGAAAACCACCCACTAAATTAGACCCTGCGACTACAAATATATATATATATATATATTTGTAGTCGCAGGGTCTAATTTAGTGGGTGGTTTTCATTGTAGGGGTTTGTTGCCAGGTTTTCGGTGCTATTTTACCGTTCATCGGATTGTTCCTCTCACTCGCCTAGGTTCTTAATTTTCAAATTTAATTTTGAGCAAAATATTTTAGTTTTCTCCTGTTAGATGGGTGTGGAAGAGTCCATAAGATGATTTAAAGTATCCAATGAGGGATCTGTTAATCAAAGTAATATATTTTAGAGTGCTAGGGCCAGTGTTTTGTGGTAATTGTTGACAATTTTGTCACATTGCACAACGGGGTAGAAAAAAATCAAAATTTTGTACAGTCTCTCTTTTGTAAAGTATTTCTTTTAATTTCATGAATTTGTTCCCTTGCTTTTAGAAACAACATTTTCAAGTGTTGCAGCAATTTTGGCTTTCCCTGCCACCCCCTTGTACATAAAAAGAAGAAGAAAAAGCTTCGCTGCCAAACAAACCAAGGAAGATAGCTTCGCCGAAAGAAATCGCTAAGGGTGAAAATTACTTCGGGGCCGAAGCACTTCAAGAAGCTACTTCGGGCGAAAACCTTGCGAAGCGGCGTTGCCGAAGAAGAATTCAGAAAAAGAACTTCGCACCCGAAGCATTTCCAGGAACCACTTCGGGCGACTTTTTTGCGAAGCGGCATTCAAGCAATTTCAAAATAATAGCTTCATCGAAGGAAAAATGCGGTCCGAATTGACTAAGGCAAGAAAACTACTTCGGACCCAAAGTCCATCAAGCAGTTACTTCGGGCGAAAGTTTTGCGAAGCGGTGTTGCCGAAGCAAAATGCAAAGGAAGAAGAATGAAAACTACTTCGGGCCCGAAGCACTTCAAAAGGCTACTTCGGGCAAGAAACTTGCGAAGCGGGATTTGAAGGAGCGCAACGTTAAAAATACTTCGCCAAAAGGCCGTCGAAGCACCCACTTCGGGCCCCTTCACCAGCGAACCATTTTTACTTCGCCAAAAGTCGTTGCGAAGCATCTGCTTCGGCTAGTTTTCGTGCGAAGTACTTCCACCCGAAGTGGCGGAGGTCGTGGAGAACGTAATATTTTGAAGGCAAGTGCTTCGGCCGAAACCTTCCCGAACCACAGTTTTGAAGGAGGATCACGGCGAAGCAGTCCTCCAAGGCATCAGCGAAGCAATTTTGTCAGCAAAGCAGCGAGAAGTAAAGACCCCATTTTGAGGATGAAATCTACTTCGACTCTCACCACCCCCGAAGCTGTTTTGCGAAGCTCAACCGTGCGAAGTGCAAATCAAGGAGGATCTGCTTTGGCTCAAGTCCATTGCGAAGCGAAGTTCCAAACGAGGAATTAGCGAAGCACTTCAAGGGCACATATTCCAAGCCGGGTATTTTCCCGAGGCGATCAAGTGCCTCATAAATGCATTTTTTCGTGCCCGGTAAGCCCGCTGTTCATTTTTAGCAATTGGAAATGAAGTATCAGTCCATGATGAAGAACCCGACGAGCATGGCGGCCACTCGAGCACTGCACCCAAAAACCAAGGACGCTCAGACGGCTCATTAATGCATGTTTCCTTGGTCGACCCGGTCATAGTTTCCAGTTTTGGTAACGGATTTGAGAGCTCGATCACGAGAGCCACGAGGAGCCGACTTCTCAGCTTTCGAGGATGTACTCCTCCATTTTGTGTAATTATGGCTCAGAGGGTCGGGTCCTCTATAAAAACCCAGGCATTGTAGTGAAAAAGGGGGGGAACTTTCTGCTAGAAAGCTGCTGTAACTTGCATTTCTGCGATTAATACTGAAGAGCTTTGGACTCTATTTCTCTCTTGTATGCTGCCTTCTGTGTTTATTTCTTTCATCTGTCTTCATTTGTATACTGTAATTCTGAATCCTGGATTTAGGTATGCGATTGGGGACTGAACCCTAAAATTTTCCCGAAGGATACATAGGGGAGGAAAACGTCATATTGATTTTCTTTTATGCTGCCTGTGGATAGTGTTTCTGTTACATTCACTTTTCTTAATCGCCGTTACTCTGAACTCTGAATTTTGGCGAGAGAGAAAGGAGAATCCTGGAACTCGCCCAGAGGATACATAGGAGGATTAATATTGTGTCATTTCGTTTATTCTTAGTTTTTTTGTTGTTGTTTCAAGTTATTCGCTAGCGATCGTGCTTCCTGTTCTTTCCCACCACTAAACTACTGAAATTTCTTCCCTTACTCTTTTATTTCTTTCCTGCACCCTTACTCTGTTTATCTCTTTCCTGCACCCTTATCTTAAACATCGAAGTAGTGTAGTATAGGAGCCGGCCTTCTCCAGAGATTGGCACGAGGAGCATCTCTTCTCTTCGGCCTTTCAATGTTGGTCCAGGTCTAGGGCGCATACACTTACCCAAATCCTTTCCTGGGCAGATTTGATGACCAACAATTTTTGGCACGCCCGGTGGGACCCGGTCAGTCTCACCTTATAAGTGGTAGTGAGAACCGATGCTCTCATTACCGAAAGACTCTTAGCATCTAGCGACTCTGTTTACCCAAGAATCTTTAAGTCGTAAAGACCGGTACTTAAGTCTGTGCCTTCATGCAAACAAGATGGAGAGTTAGGAATAGAGGAGAGGAAACTGAGTTCTTTGAGCTAGATATTGACGCCTTTGGGGAACGATCTAGGTTAGTCACCCCCGAGTCTTTGTTACGTGGAACATCCTCGCAAGAGGCCGCTGTTGACGAACAAGGCCTAACTTCTGATAGCACAACGGCTAGCTTTCCTCCTAATCCTCCCAACTCATCGAAGCATCCTAGTGCCTCCATTCCTACCAGACGTCCTGTTAGCAACCAAGGAGGAGCTTCGAGGATTCCTGTCTCTCAAAGTCCAGTCATAAATATGGCACAATAACAACAACAACAACAACAACAACAAGTGCAACAACAACCGCCGCCCAGATTATTTCCAACATGGAATTCTTCGGGACCGCTAAATCTAGCGGGACAAGGGCAAGTGCCGCCTGCTGCTATAAAGAAGATCCCAACGTTCGATGGAACTAGGAAGACTGCCTTGGAGCACATCCAGGATATAGTTTCTCTAGCGGCGATCCATGACATCATAGAAGAGCGGGTTATGGTAAAGCTTCTGGTTCTGTCTCTTAGAGGAAAACTCCTCTATTGGTATAGATCTTTACCACCCGATACCATTACGGGATGGGACCAGTTAGCCGGACAGTTGATGCGAAGCTTCAATGAGTCCGTCGATCCGACCTCTCTCCTGTAGCAGTTCACAACGATCCAGAGACATCCACAAGAGGAGATTGCAGACTTCAATGTTAGGTTCGCTCGAACCTGGCAAAGAATACCAGTTGGACTTCGGCCAACCGACGAAGCCGCAACGTACTATTTCCTTTGGGCTTTCAATCCTGATATCAGTGTGATGGTAAGGTATTCGAACATCAATACCTTCCCAGAGTTATATGAGTTAGCCCAAAAGGCAGAAATGGATCTAATAGCTATGGGTAAGCTTCCCCAAAGGATGTCGATGCCCATACTTCCCGATTTCTATCAATCCCAGTATGCAAGCGCAGCCGCTTCGCAGATCTCTGCAACCCCTGCACTCCCGATCTCATCTTGGAACCCGAATCCCATCGTATCTCAAATCACTACTCCACAAATTCATTTTCCCACTTTTTTGACCCCACAGCCCATGGTTACTTTGGCATTCCCTCTACTGCCAGCACCACTTCAACACCCAGCCCTACCTCCAATACCGACAATGGCTCCATTGCCGTCGATTCCCAAAGCCGAGGACATGCAAGTCAAAATATTGCAAGAAGTTCAGTCCTTGAACTCCACAGTGCAGACCCTGTCTAATGACATGACCATTATGAAGAAGAAGCAAGCGCAACAAGAGTTTCTATCGAGAAGATCTTATCCTACGCCTGTGCTTACTAAAGATCAAGCGGCCCAGCAAGGAAGAGCTTCGACAAGAAATGCTGCAATAGATGAAGCCCCGAGCACTTTCGATTATATACATTGGTGCTCCACGTGTAATGATCCTCATGAAGAGAATACCTGCATGCTGCACCAACACTATGTACAGATGCTGGCGAGCAGTAGTCATGGCGGTCAAGTCAACGTCATCAGGAAAATGAATCACAACCTGGTAATTGGTGAAGAAGAGCCAGTTGCAGTCCTTACCAGAGGAGGAAAGAAGTCGATAGAAGTGGATGCTACTCAAATGGCTCCTTTAAAGGTGCATGCTCACCATGAGAAGGGACAACAACCTCCTCCGGCCCCGAATGAAGCTCGACAGCCTACACCAGTCAAAGAAAAGGCCCAACAGGCTCCTGCAAATCCACCGTAGGTGGAAACAAAGGAGCAAGCTAGAGAGAAACTCAAGCTTCCTTCGTTGACTAAGCGGCAAAGGGTCGAAGCTACGAAATAGTATCGCACCAGATATGAACCGAGAAAGGAACCCGAGGTGCCCAGTTCCTTGGCATACAACATTGTAGATGAGCTAAAGAGGATTCCAGCCAAAATCAGTTTGTACGACGCACTGCAACTACCTGGACAAGTGGACCTGTTGCAAGAATCATTGAAGATAACCAAAGCAAGAAAGATAGCACCGCTTGCCCTAGTGCAGACCCTATCCACATCCATTACAGGGAAGAATAGGCCATCACCATTCTACATGTCTCTATAGATGGAAGGGTATGTTGTACATAACTGTATGATTGACTCTAGGGCCGTGACGACAGTCATGCCAAAGGCAGTGTGCGAGGAGATAGGGATGGAATATACGTGAAGCAGTCATGGTGTACTCCAGTTGGATGGTACCCCCGTGAAGACTGTAGGAGTGATCAAGGATATTCCTATTCGGCTACACAAGATGCCTCAAATCACAGTTATACAAGAGGTGGTAGTCGTTGACCTCGAGCCCTACTTCAGTATGTGCTTGTCGAGAGAATTTACGGTGAAGCTGGGAGGATATCTATCTATGGACTACTCGCACTTGGAGGTTCCATTCAAAGGGAAGAAGATTAAAATTTACAACGAGAAGCCTTCTACTTTCCTCGTAGAAAAGATGTCCGAAGGAGAAAGCAGCGATCCTGTGCATGCGATAGTGGAAGGGATAGAGCAGGTGGACCTGGTCGAGGAGTCTCTCGCACAGTTAAGTTGTGAAGATGAGTTTTCATTGGCAGACTTTAATGCCATGATAGAAATCGAGATGGGATGTTATGCCATCGCCAAGACTGAGAAAAACATCAAGTCAGAAGATAAGGTCTTCGTCGAAGGACTGTGGAAATTGTTCTTCGATGGTGCCCGATGCAAAAATGGCGTCGGGGCGGGGATTCTTCTAGTATCACCTTCTGGAGAGCAGAAGGAATATTGTTACCGGTTGGTGTGGAGTTGCACCAACAATGCAGCAGAATATGAAGCATTATGCCTAGGACTCAAAAAAGCAAAAAAGTTGGGCATAAAGCATCTCCAAATATTTGGAGATTTCGAATTGGTATGCAATCAAGTCACAAACAAGTGCACTTCAAAGAAGCATTATCTCAAGTCATACCGAAATAGGGTATGGGACTTGCTCGACCAGTTCGAATCTCTCAATCTGCAGTCTATTCCGAGAGAAAAGAACCGACATGCCGATGTTCTAGCATCCATCGCAGCCAAGTATTCTCCAGAAGAAGACATGGTGCATAAGCCCAAAGCTATGAGGATGATTTACAGGCCCTCTATCCCAGACAGAGATCTGCATTGGCAGGTTTTTGATAGTGATGAGCAGATTGTGAATTTCATGATTCAAGAAGCAGCCACAGTTGAGAGCAGAAGCCCTGATGAAGAAGAATATGAAGGGCTAGTTCAATTGAAGAATAACCACGTTCCCAAAGGGTTAATTACTCTTGAAAGCCTCTTTGATCAAAATGATCGAGCAGTTTCTCACAGGATCAAAGTTAATGCAAAGCAATATCAAGATTTAGAGCTTGAGCCTAGAAAAGCAATAAAAGTTGGAACAGATTGCACTTCGAAAGAGCTAGAGCAGATCCGATCTCTGTGTAGAAGGTATCCCGACACAGTGGCCTGGTCTTATCAAGACTTAAGGGGATACGATCGACAACTGATCCAGCATACAATTGAGTTGCAGGAAGGGATCAAACCTTTCCGACAGAAGCAAAGGCCCGTCAATCCAAAGATCGAAGTCTTGATGAAGGCCAAACTCCTGAAAATGCTCGAGGCAAAGATAATTTATCCCATCAAACATTCTTCTTGGGTAGCGAATCTAGTCCCAATCAGAAAGAAGAATGGAGATATACGATTGTGCATGGACTTTCGCAACCTGAACCAAGCTTCTCTCAGAGACCACTACCCTCTCCCGTAGATCGATCAGATCTTGCATTCGATGGTTGGGGCTCAACGCTTCTCCCTACTCGATGGTTTCTCTGGATACAATCAAATCTGGGTCAGGGACGAAGACCAGCACAAGACCGCATTTACTACCAAGTGGGGCACATTTGCTTACCAGCGAATGCCCTTCGGCCTTTCGAATGCGGGTGCCACTTTTCAGAGGGCAATGGATTTAGCTTTTGGTGAGCTCTTGAATAAGGTTATTGTTATCTATCTAGATGACATGACCGTCTTCTCCCGAAGAAGGGAGGATCATCCTTTACACTTGCAACAAATTTTCGAAAAATGCCGAGAATTTGGCATTTCAATTAATCCGAAGAAGTCTATATTCACAGTCAACGAAGGGAAGTTGTTGGGACATGCGATATCAGAGAAGGGTCTCGCTGTAGATCCTGACAGAGCTGAGGCTCTAATGAAGCTCCCACTCCCAGTAGACAAGAAAGGACTTCAATCCTTCTTCGGCCAGATTAACTTCGTGAGGAAGTTTGTCCCAGATTTTGCCCAGGTCATCAAGCCGATGTCCGAACTTTTGAAGAAGGGTGCAGAATTCATCTGGACGAAGGAAAGAAAGGAAGCATTCGAAGAAATAAAAGCCCGAATTGCTCAAGCACCGGTCTTGACCAACCCTGACTACAATCGGGACTTCATCCTATATGCTATAGGAGAACCCGAGAGCTATGCTATAGTCCTGACACAAAAGGGGGAAGATGGTGAAGAGCGCCCCATCGCGTTTCTAAGCCAAGTGATAAATCCTCATGAAGAAAAATATAATTTCATAGAAAGGTAGGTGCATGCAGTAATGAAGTCTCTTAGGAAGTTCAAGCAATTCATCTCCCAAAGTCGGGTTACAGTCTTCGTCATCCACCCCGATGTGCGCAATTTCATCATCCAAGGAGAATTGGGCAGTAAAAGAGCCAGTTGGGTCAATAAGATACAAGAGTTCGACATCGAGATCAAACCCACAAAATTGGTTCACGGTCGCGCATTGTGTCAAGAACTGGCGAAGAGCGTAGCGGCCGAAGCTACAGAATCTCAGTGGGATGACTCGCCAGTAGAAGAATGCTTCGCAAATCAAGAAGAGGACGAGAAAGACTGGGTCAGTGAAATAGTCGAATACTTCAACACTGGCAGATGTCCTTCATATCTAAATGCTTCACAGCGAAGGCACTTTAGGATGCGGTCCTCCCGATATACTTTGCACCCCGAAGGCCTATTTTTTAGAAACATTGATGGCGTCCTTCTCAGGTGCATAAAAGATGATGATAAAAGAAGAGTCCTGGGAGAATTTCATTCAGGATTATCTGGAGGCCACTTCACAGGGAGAACAATGATGCTAAAAATCATCAAGGCGGGTTATTATTGGCCCACACTCTTCGCTGATGCCTTCGCAGTCTGTCGCAAATGCGAGCAGTGTCAAAAGTTCATCGGCCGAAGCAGAAATGCCTCGATGCCTCTCCAACCGATACAAGTAGAAACTCCCTTTCAACAATGGGGGTTGGATTTCATAGGGGTCATATCGTCGAACTCCTCCACTGGGCATAAGTTCATCCTGACCGCGACTGATTACTTTACCAGATGGGCCGAAGCAGTTCCCACAAAGCATGCTGATCAAGAGACCGTCATCGCTTTTCTAGAAGGATTGATCACCCGATTCGGCATTCCAGAAGCAATCATAACAGACAATGGTCCTGGCTTCACAGGTGCCAAAATCAATGAATTCCTCTACAGATATGGGATATATCATAAAGTATCCTCCAATTACTATCCACAGGGCAACGGATTGGCAAAATCAACCAACAAGACCTTGTTGAGGGTGCTAAGAAAGCTCATAGAGATGAACAAAAGGACTTGGCATCTCCTTCTAGATCGTGCCTTGTGGGCCGATCGAATTTTTGTCAAGAAGTCAATCAAGACTTCACCTTATGCCCTGGTCTACGGCAAGGAGGCCATCTTACCTACCCATATAGAGATCCCTGCATTGCAGTTGTTAGAAGAAGAAGGAGTCAACCCTTTGGAAAGTAGACTGGCTCAGCTGCTACAATTGGAGGAAGATCACGAGAAGGCTTACCAGAGCTTCGCTAAACATGCTCAGGTCACCCGAGATTGGTTCAATAAAAAATCATCCGATCGCACATTCAAGGTGGGAGATCTAGTATGGAAGTGGGACTCCTGGAAGGCCAAGCCTGGGAATCACGACAAGCTGGATGCTTTCTGGGATGGTCCATTCAAAATCATGAAGGTGAACTCGGCCAACTCTTTCATCCTCAAAGATGCAGATGGCCAGGTATTACCAATTTCTGTTAATGGTCTTCATCTGAAGACTTTTCATCGCTGAGGCTATCTCTCTAAATATATATATATATATATATATGTACTTTTGTATATAATTTTCATTTGTGTATATACATCCTGTTTCGAGATTGCAAAAGCCAAGTATTACACTCCAAAATCTCCTTCGGGGACTTTTGATGCGAAGTAGCAGTTGCAAGGAGGTTCACAACGAAGCACTTTACCCTCAAAAGGGCCGAACCAAAATTCAAACAAAGGCACGAAAAGAGCTTCGCACCCAAAGCATTTTAAGAGGCGACTTCGGGCAGAAGTTTTGCGAAGTAGATTTTAAAAGAGCCCTTGCGAAGCAGTTTTCGAAGCAAAGTTTGGCGAAGCTATTTACAAAGAAGGCAAGCTTCGGCAGACGGTCTTCGTGAAGCAAATCGGTAGCATGGCGAAGGAGAAGTACTTCGGGCCCGAAGCGTCAAAAAGCAGCCCGCACCAAAGGTTCACCGCGAAGCATTTTCAATGCTGATTTCAACTTCGCCGAACCAACAACGCGTGAGATGGGAGAATTTAAAATGTGCCTCGAAGAACGTGCTGACAACAACCTTGAAAAGAGTTCGAAGCGGATGAATTTAAGGCAAAGGTGGCGGAGCACATCCCGAGGCGATTCGGTTAAGAGAAAAGCCCACGTCGAGGTACGAGGTGGCAGTAGTTTGCATTTCATGATCACCAAAGCGCGTGGCCCCGTGTACTATGCTGCTGTAGAGCCAATCAAAGGGCACGACAACTTCCTCCGTTCGAAGCATTAATTTAATTTTGGTAGGTGCCATAAATTGAGGTAGTTACCTTTTTAGGCTATAAAACATGAAGCTCTAGCAAGGAGAAGGTTATTTATCCATCAGTTCGTGCAAGACTAAGAGCCTTCGGTTACTCTACAATTCTCCTGCCCTTTGCATCTAAGCCCTTCACATCAAAGCCCTCTGTATCAAGGACTCTGCCGCCATCATTTTCAACATGGGGAAGAAAAACTCCAAAGAGAAGGGGAAGGAGCCTGAAGTTGCAGGCCCTAAAAAAATAAAGAAGGGCAAGGAAGAGAAAAAGCATACTCCTAAGAAGATCAATCTCACCCCTCACCCGAAAAAACAGCCGATAGAAGAAGGAGATGACTCTGAGGAGGAGCAGCTTGTAGAACCACCAATTGATGGGTGGGAAAAAATTAGAGACACAGAGCTCTCTAAGGGTGTGTCCGACCTCCGACGCACCATAGAGTTTATGACGAGCAGACTCACCCCAGAGAATAAGAGAGCTGCTGCATATTACTCTCAAATTTATTGGTATTTGACCCCACCTGCTCACCACTATCCCGAATTGATATATGCTATCATGCAAAATTACCAGCCTACCTCTAGGCAAGTGTTGGATGTTGCAGGCCATAAGTTGTTTTCAATTTTGAAGGAAGATGTGCAAGCAGCCTTCGCGCCACAACAAGGTCCGCCCAAGGGCTATTCCGTTCGCAACGTCATTCTGAGCGAACAGATGGAGAGGTTCACCTCCAACAATTACATATTGAAATTCCTGCGTGAGAACCTCAAAAGCGGGCTCCCTTCAAGCAAGCTGCCCCAGATGCCCTTACCCTTGGCTGCCTTCAAAAACACTGATATTTTCTCCATCATTGCATGGGTGGCGGGCCTATCGACAGATGCTTCGGTGCAGCCCTGGCAGGTGTCTTTGGCCGAATGTATTTCGAGAGGGGAATTCTATGCCCCTGACGCTTCAAGACCAAACACCAACCCAGTTTTCTTTGATTGGGCAGAATGGGTGGCCCGAACCTTGCATACGCGGCTCACCAGCATGAAGAATTCGACGATGGGCCAGTACTTCGCACCATGTTCTTTCCTTGTCTGGTTGTTTTTCTACCAAGTTCATAAGCAATTCCCCCATATCACCATTTCTCCAAGCGGCGAGGATGGAATTCCTCTGTCGGTGTACCAGTGGACTCCCCTCCTATTGAGGACAGAGTCCTATTATTCTTTTAATCAATAGTTTTTGGGACCCGCCATGCATTTGTTGAAGGGCTCTTGCCCTCGGGTGCCCCTCAGTTTGAGAGATAAAGTGGTGCAGGAGAAGAGGGGAGACGTGTTTCAACTGACGCAGGGGCTCGTAATTCGTATGTTCGGCTTCATTGGGAAGCCCTTCCTGCTACCAGTCTACCCCTTCGAGTATCAGTTCATGTTGGAGGTCGCTCGGCAGAGCGACGCTACTAACGTCGTCTACGACCACGGTCGAAAATGGGCACATACCTGTGACTTCCCCTTCAGGATGGGGGTAATTGAAGTATTTGCCTTAAAACAGAACGTTTTCCTGGAGGAAAAGCTTGCCAATTTTGGCCTACTCCAGATTCCTCAGCAATGGCTCTATGATCCCTTGGGAGTGATGAGGGATCACTTAAAATTCAAGAATTTCCACATCTTCCCCCACCCCGAAATTGTGGAACAAAGGAATAATCCCAATGGGAAGGATCTGGAGTGGCATTTGGAGAGGATGAGGACATTGCCTCCCTGGCATGAGTTCTACCCCATGGAGGTCGAGTTTGACCCTGACCAGCACCCCCTCCCAACTCCAAGCTCCACATTTTGGAGAAAGGCAAAGGATGATTTAAAGGAAGAATTGAAGAATTGGAGCGAGGAAAAATTAAGGGAGTGGTGGATAATGAGAGTCCATCGCCAGAAGATGAATTCTTACGGACTCTTGACATCGGATAAAGACTTCGCGATTGTCTATGAAGCCAATGTTGGGACTTGGAAGTCCATATCCTTTGTCGATTTTGTTCCTCCAGCTACCCCAGGATCGGGCGAAAGCCCAAGAGGAGCTGACGATGCTTCGGACCAAGAAGAAGAGGAAGAAGCCAAAGCTACACCGGAGGCACTACCACAGGGACCATCGAAAATCCATGACACAAGTGCCGAAGAGTCGGAGCAACCACTAGAGAGAAAGAAAAGAAAGAGGCAGCAAATTCAAGTGCCTCCGAGCCACCCAAAGCGACCCCGCACAAAGCTCCCAAGTGCTCCTATTGGACTACCTACATCAGGCCCGACCGAAGCAAATATCGAAGATGCGGGGCCACCAAGTGCCGAGACGGTCCCAGACATAGACGTCATTGATGTGGAGGAGCTCCTCCAACAAGAGGGAGACCCCGAAGTAGAAGTTGTGGAAGTCGAGAGTACCAAAGTCCAAAAAGAGCAGGAGCCGATCACACAAGAAGTCACCACGGCCGCTCTGCCAGAAGGGCATGCAGGTACGCATTCTCCACCCTTTGCCTTGGTCTCTCATGTGTCTACCACGGTTTCGGTCGAGTCTCCCCATCAGTCTCTCCCTCCCTCACAAAGTCAGTCACCTCCTCACGCGTTGCCTCTTGCCACCGATCCCGTTAGCCCCACTCCACTCGAGTCATCAGGTCGGGACAAGTCTGTTGCTACCACTTCGCCTTCCCATGCCACCAATCCTTTGGACCTTAGCCAGGGCGAAGGCAGTGCCCCAACGTCGGACCCTGTTCTTCATTCCCCTACCTCACATGGCATTGTTACACTCGTCGAAGCTCCTGCTACACCCGTCGCCGAACCTTTTGGCGCAGCATCCCCCATTCATTCTTTGTATCTGTTCACCCCTTTGGCTGGAGATCCAGCCTCTTTTAAATCAGAGATGTCATTAATTAAGGAACGCCCTCTAGCCGAGAAGCTACTCCTGGCTCAACAAAATATAGAAAAAATGTTGAAGGAGGCGAGGAAGAAGAGAGGGCGCTCTCTGGCCCAGGTTGAAAAATGCGCTGTCTTCGCTAGGCTACTTACAGGATCTCTCTTCCTTAGGTTTCTCGAGCTTCACAGATGATGATGGGAATCTTCTGACCAAGGAAGAGTTTAAGCCGACATGGATTCATTTTGAAGGCAACGTCTCAAAGATAGACGAATGAGTAGAGCCGATAATAGAAAGGCAGATCACAAATTTCATTCTGAGATACTACAAGATTGTAGCCTGCCTGAATGATCTGTATACCAGAGCCAAACATGCTGATATCGGGCAGATTGATCGCTTTCGTGTTTTGGTTAAGGCATTGCAAGATCAAGAGCCTTTCTCGAAAGGTTCTTGGGCTCATGTCCATCGAAACATGAAAAATATCCATGATCGCCTTGCCCCATTGCTGCCACATGAAGCCATGCTAGAGGAAGCAGAAGAAGAAGAAGAGGAAGAACAAGAACAAGCCAGGGGACAACCCGTAGAAGAAGAAGAAAAGGGAGAAGGGTCTGGAGATAACTCTGGCCCAACGGATCAAGGCTAAGGGTTCTCCCACCGAGACAAGCTTGTTGCCCCGTGAGCCACCAAGAATGTTGACAATTTTGTCACATTGCACAATGGGGTAGAAAAAAATCAAAATTTTGTACAGTCTCTCTTTTGTAAAGTATTTCTTTTAATTTGTTCCCTTGCTTTTAGAAACAACATTTTCAAATGTTGCAGCAATTTTGGCTTTCCTTTCCACCCCCTTGTACATAAAAAGAAGAAGAAAAAGCTTCGCTGCCAAACAAACCAAGGAAGATAGCTTCATCGAAAGAAATCGCTAAGGGTGAAAATTACTTTGGGGCCGAAGCACTTCAAGAACCTACTTCGAACGAAAACCTTGCGAAGCGGCGTTGCCAAAGAAGAATTTAGAAAAAGAACTTCGCACTCGAAGAATTTCTGAACCACTTGGGCGACTTTTTGCGGCGACATTCAAGAAATTTCAAAATAATAGCTTGTCAAGGAAAATGCGGTCGAATTGACTAAGGCAAGAACGCTGGACCGAAGGCCAGCGTTACTTGGGCAAAAGTTTTGGAGGGTGTTGTGAAGCAAAATGCAAAGGAAGAAGAAAGAAAACTGCTTTGGGCTCGAAGCACTTCAAAAGGCTACTTCGGGCAAGAAACTTGCGAAGTAGGATTTGAAGGAGTGCAATGTTAAAATACTTCACCAAAATGCTGTCGAAGCATCCGCTTTGGGCCCCTTCACCAACGAACCATTTTTACTTCGCCAAAAGTCATTGCGAAGCATTTGCTTCAGCTAATTTTTGTGCGAAGTACTTCCACTCGAAGTGGCAGAGGTCGTGGAGAACGTAATATTTTGAAGGTAAGTGCTTCGACCGAGACCTTCCTGAACCACAGTTTTGAAGGAGGATCACGGTGAAGCAGTCCTCCAAGGCATCATTCAAGCAATTTTGTCAGCAAAACAACGAGAAGTAAAGACCCCATTTCGAGGATGAAATCTACTTCGGCTCTCACCACCCCCGAAGCTGTTTTGCAAAGCTCAACCGTGCAAAGTGCAAATAAAGGAGGATCTGCTTCAGCTCAAGTCCATTGCGAAGTGAAGTTCCAAACGAGGAATTAGCGAAGCACTTCAAGGGCACATATTCCAAGTCGGGTATTTTCTCGAGGCGATCAAGTGCCTCATAAATGCATTTTTTCGTGTCGGGTAAGCCTGTTGTTCATTTTTAGCAATTGGAAATGAAGTATCAGTCCATGATGAAGAACCCGGTGAGCATGGCGGCCACTCGAGCACTGCACCCAGAAACCAAGGATGCTCAGACGACTCATTAATGCATGTTTCCTTGGTCGACCAGGTCGTAGTTTCCAGTTTTGGTAACGGATTTGAGAGCTCGATCACGAGAGCCACGAGGAGCCGACTTCTCAGCTTTCGAGGATGTACTCCTCTATTTTGTGTAATTATGGCTCAGAGGGTCGGGTCCTCTATAAAAACCCAGGCATTGTAGTGAAAAATGGGGGGGAACTTTCTGCTAGAAAGCTGCTGTAACTTGCATTCCTACGATTAATACTAAAGAGCTTTGGACTCTATTTCTCTCTTGTATGTTGCCTTCTGTGTTTATTTCTTTCATATTTCTTCATTTGCATACTGTAATTATGAACTCTAGATTTAGGTGTGTGATTGGGGACTAAACCCTAAAATTTTCCCGAAGGATACATAGGGGAGGAAAACGCCATAGAGGCTTTCTTTTATGCTGCCTGTGGATAGTGTTTCTGTTATATTCACTTTCCTTAATCGTCGTTACTCTGAACTCTGAATTTTGGTGAAAGGGGAAGGGGAATCCTGGAACTCATCTAGAGGATACATAGGAGGGCCAATATCGTGTTCATTTCATTTATTCTTGGTTTTCTTTGCTGTTGTTTCAAGTTATTGGTTAGTAATCGTGCTTCTGGTTCTTTCCCACCACTAAGCTACTAAAATTTCTTCCCTTACTCTTTTATTTCTTTCCTACACCCTTACTCTATTTATCTCTTTCCCGCACCCTTATCTTAAAAATTGAAGTAGTGTAGTATAGGAGCCGGCCTTCTCCAGATATTGGCACGAGGAGCATCTCTTCTCTTTTGCATTTCAATGTTGGTCCAGGTCTAGGGCGCATACACTTACCCAAATCCTTTCCTGGGCAGATTTGATGACCAACAGTAATTACTTTGGTTTTGGTGACTCATGGTATAAATATATATATATATATATATATATATATATATATATATTCAACTATTGCAAGTTTGTAATCGTAGGGTCTAATTAGCAGGTGGTTTTCACTGTAGGGGTTTATTGCCAGGTTTTCGATGCTATTTTAATGTTCATTGGAATGTTCCCGTCACTCACCTAGGTTCTTAATTTTCAAATTTAATTTTTAGTAGGATGTTTTAGTTTACTCTCGTTAGATGAGTGTGGTGATGTTCCCCATATAGGGCATTCAATTCATATTCTCTAGGAATTTATTATTGTACTTTACATAGGAGGGTTGGTGGTTGGTTTTTCTAGCCTTTGCTCCTCCTTGGTGGGTTACCCTTTTGGGTTTAAACTGTATTTCTCCTTTTGGAACTTGTTTTTGGGTAACCCTTTTGAAGCTTATTGTGATGTTTGTGGGATCCTATCAAAATCCTTATCTCGAGGTGTGGGTACTGAAAGCATGAGATTCCGAAAGGAAGCAATATTCAGATGTAATAAGAACAGAATTAACTCTATGTATGAAACGAGAGCACGTAATCAAATTGAGACAAAATATACAGAGAAAGTAGGAGCACAGCCCTTTATATATTAATTACAACTTGGTTACAATACATCTTTTCGGTTATACATTCTCAGTTACAATCATGAGTAATGGTCTTCTTCCGCATGCCCACATACAAAGTGGGCGGGCCAACGTATTGCCGTCGCTGATGTTAACGAGCTTCTGCTCGCTGCTGTTTATCCTGCGTTCAGAGACATGAAAAGGGCGTTAGTAGCACCTGCAACAAGAGGACAGAACATAATGCAGGACACATGCAAAAGAAAACGTAGTGCAGTTGTGAGACGTTCAAAGCACGATGCAAGATAGATCCGTTAACTATTAATGCAATGCAAGAGGTATTTATAACGACTAATCTCAACGTGAAAAGATATATCTATATATGATGACAAAATATATATATTCGAACTCTGTTGATGAAAAGATATATATCCGACCGTGAAAACATAAGCTACTATTTTAAAGCATTTGAAAATAGCATATATTCGAACATATATCACGTATACTGTTGTTTCAATATATTCTAAAACAGCATATATTCGAACATATAACAAATATATTCTAAAACAGCATATATTCGAACATATAACAAATATATTCTAAAACAACATGTATTATACTAACGAAGAACGCGCGTGGGGTGCCCAAACGGACCGCCCCGTGAAAATTCGACCTTGACGCCAATCCACTGGGAATTGGCTCAAGATCAAAAAATAATGTGTTGTCGGCAAATTGGTAGTTCACTGTGGTCGAATGTCGGGTATGAAGATCAGATTTATGCTTCTGGAAAGCCACCGATAACCTCCCTCGTGAAGGAAATTACAGGTGCAGAAGATTGAAATCCAAGGGAATATGATCGGGTCTCTGGATGAGCAGCACTTCGTTGTGTTTACAAAATGCTTCGTGGTCTCCTTTTTTAAAATGCTTTGAGCTAGTTTTTATAGAGGAATTTTGCCTCTGAACATTAATGTCAAACCCTAAGTCCGCCGCTGAGATTTGACCCTTGTCAGATGATTATGAGTCATGGCTCGTACTGAGATTATCGTCGGGAACTTACATCAGCAGTTATGAGGCATGGCCTCGGACTGGATTTGTTGTTGAACCTGTTCGTCTCATTATTGCAGTTGGTGAAGTCCGCCGCTTAGTTAAAATCCGCTTTAAATTGCTTTTGACTGATTAAATGTCTGCCTTGAATGCTGACGTGTCGCCTCTGATTGGTCGAATCCGCCGTTCTACAGACCCACGGGGTCTCTTTGAAAAGGGGCACGTAGGGGTGCCACGTGGCGGTCATTCCTTGGATGTGGCGGCCACGTCAAAGTCCGCCTTTGATTGGAGAAGTGTTTGCTGCCGAAGTGTCGCGATATCGCGACGTCGCGATATCGCGACACTTCGGCCGAGGTTCCCCTTCTGGGCCAAAGGTGTCGCGATATCGCGACGCGCGATATCGCGACACCTTTGGCCGAGGCTCCCTCGGGCCAAAGGTGTCGCGATATCGCGACGCGCGATATCGCGACACCTTTGGCCGAGGCTCCCTCGGGGCCAAAGGTGTCGCGATATCGCGACGCGCGATATCGCGACACCTTTGCCGAGGCTCCCTCGGGGCCAAAGGTGTCGCGATATGGTGACGACACCTTGGCGAGGTCTAAAGAGAGCTGGGCCAAAGGTGTCGCGATATCGGGATCGCGACACCTTTGGCCGAGGTTCCCCTCGGGGCCAAAGGTGTCGCGATATCGCGACGCGCGATATCGCGACACCTTTGGCCGAGGCTCCCCTCTGGGCCAAAGGTGTCGCGATTTCGCGACGTCTAAGGCCAAGGTTCCCCTTTTTGCTAGGTTTGCCTTAAAGTTTTGCATTTTCTTAGGACTTGAAGTTTGAAGGTTGCAGTTTGTTAAAGGCTCACTTGAAGTTTTTAGGTTTGAAGGTTGCAGTTTGCGACCAACTTTGCTCTGCTCATTTTTCGACCTTCTAAACTGCTGTGTGAGTGGTCAGGACCACTGTTTGACCTCTGAGGGCTGCCCTGAAAGCTGTGTATGTCAATGCGATCAGTGTTTGTAGTCACTTAATCGGATTGGTGCTGTTTTGGTGTCTACAGATGCCCCTTTTTGGGAAGCGCTGCGGGTGACGCAGTGCTGAGCAAAAATAGAAAACCAAAGCACTAATGATTAGGGTTTCTTGGTAACCTAACCAACTTTTGATGCCCCAAGTATGGAAAGGGCATGCATTCTTGAATCCTTGCTTCTGACGAGCTAAGGAATTTGATTTCAAGTGTTAACCTATTTTGGTGAGGTGTGACTTGAGCTTGGACATTGATCAGTCATGATTAGGCAAAGGGCGTAACCTTTTGTCCACAGGGGAAACCTTGTGTTCATGCTTCGGGAATGCCAAGTATTTGATCAACTTAATGATTGCTTGTTTACTGCCCCAAGCAGGAGCGTGATTGTCTTTGTCAATGATTCTTTGAATGCATGTCATTGCCTTGATTGGGTGTGTGCTTGTTGATTGGTGACTAAGTGTGACTACCCCCTCAAGCGACGAATCGATGAGGGAATGACCTTCGTGAGAAAAGCGACGAGTCGCTTGACCCAAGATGACTTAGGTTAGGGTGCCTTTAGATGTTTTACCATTTACGCACGTGCAATTTTCCGACATTTGGACCTATTTTTGGTGGGTGTTAACCCTTTTGGTGATGCCATAATGAGGTGAAATCATCAAAAACCCGTCTTCCCGTGGAGCGGTCCAGCTATGGTAGCCTTCTTGGGGAAGTAAGAAAGTGACAATTTGAGCCCCGACATCGATTTTCTTATGCCAAGAGGTTAAGTGCAAGAGCACTTGTGTCCGACAACTTATTGCTATGGTTTTTGTGTTGCAATTTTGTGATGTTTTTGTTGTTTTGATTTTCTTGATTTGTGTATATGTCATGATTTTATGCACAATGATTGATGTTGATGGATGCATGCTACTTTATATTGATGGATGCATATGTTGTAATGAATGCAAATGTATGTGATATGCAGAGATGAAATGGATGGATGGACTTTGTGATGTTTGGCTATGGCACCATAGACTGTTGAAGATTCTATTATGTTTTGAGGCGATTGCTGTGATACATGACTTTGTATGTATACATGTGGTTTTTCTTTTGTTTTTGTATTTTTTGATGGTATTGTAAGGATGAAAAAGTAGCGCAGTTGGTTTAGAAATGTAGCTAAGGTTTTCTGAGACTCAGACGGTTTTAACTTACTAGCCATGACTGTACTTTATCTTACAAGACTTTTGAACAAGGTATGAATCGGACTTGTTTTTGACCAAGTTATTTCACATCCCTGTGTGTGCAATTGAGTTCATTTATGTGGTATTTGTCAAGATACCGCCAGTGCCAGATGGGCTTTCAACCGAATCTGTACTGAGGATCACCTAATTAGTTCCACTAACTCCTTTGTTGTATGTAGTTAGATTAATCTGCGGTGTCATCCAGGATACCATAAGCTAGCTCATCCACATGCAAATATTGATCTGTACACAAGTTAATGTGATAGATATATCGTCATGCGAGAAGTTTACCGCCAGTGACCGATAGGCTATCAACCAAACCGGTACTGAGGCTTGCCTCATGACCCGTTAGAATGCTGAGAGTTCCAGGGATTCAAGTTCAACTCCCTTCTTTTCTTCAATTGTATTGGGATACTTGCTCCTTATAGTGATAATAATCACTATTTATTTTGATTTGTTTTTCTTCTGAGCAAGGGATTGGGGATATGGAGTGACGATAATCATTATTGTTTGTGCCTTTTGATGTGTGCACTTGTAGTATGTCAAATTTTGGAGTTTTGACGCTTGCAAATTTTTGATGTTTTGCAACTATTGAGAACTTTGGGATTCTTAGGGAATTGGGTAGGGAGGATGCTTGTCCTTTTGCCAACTCTCAGCATTCTAAGGGTCATTCGCACAGGGGGATGAGCAAGATAACCGTTTCGCTTATGGTGACCTGGATTATCGTGCAGGTTTCATCTTTCGTTCACACAACTTGGGAATTTTTATGTGTTTTAATTTGTGTTGGGATGTTACGTAACAAGGTGTATTTCAAGTATAACTCTACCTTCGTAAAATCTGTCTGACCTGATACATTACATGGCTAAAGAGCAAAATGATGACTGAATCACGAAAACCCTTGATACATTAAAAGACCATTGACTCTAGTGCGGTAAAAGCAATGCATGGTGTTTTTGTTGTTTTTTGGAAAATGGAACAGTGTGGAACAAGATGGACTAGCGGATTTATTACAGCCTATGGTGCCCTCGACCTGTACGACCATAAATATGCAATGTATGGATGCAATGCTTTAATGCAGCTATGTATTTTTGTATTTTTGATGGATTGATTTTTGTGAATATGAAGTGCGAGAAGAACTCTCTTATTGATGAATTTGAGTATGCCTAGAAATGAGATGCAAATTTTTGTTGTTTTTGATGTTTTTTGTTGTTTTTGAATTTTCTTGATTTTTGACCAAGCGATTATGGAAATCCTTGGAGCATTTTGGGATTGACCAAGCGATTGCAAGAATCCTTGGAGCATTTTGGGATTGACCAAGCGATTGCAAGAATCCTTGGAGCATTTGGGGATTGACCAAGCGATTGCAAGAATCCTTGGAGCATTTTGGGGATTGACCAAGCGATTGCAAGAATCCTTGGAGTTTTTGGGATTGACCAAGCGATTGCAAGAATCCTTGGAGCATTTTGGGTTTGACCAAGCGATTGCAAGAATCCTTGGAGCATTTTTGGGTTTTGGCTCTCTTAGATATGAAATGGTCGCAAATGACTGATATTCAAGGGTTCTGTTTCCTTGATACCATCAAGAGAAGCTAGCCGGTACGTCCCGGGTCCTATTTTGTTATCAATGACATATGGACCTAACCAATTTGCCGCAAACTTGTCCCTTAGGTGAGATGGCAAACTGGAATTTTGTTGGTTTTCCTTCAAAACCAAATCACCAACCCGAAAGTCCCTTAGGTGAACTTTCATGTTGTAAGCTTTCTTAAGTCGCTCTTGATAAATACGTAAATGCTCGAGAGCATTAACGCATCGTTCGTCAAGCAACGTAAGCTGGTCTAACCGGGCTTGCCGCGTAGAATCATCATCGATGAACTCCTGCATTGATATGCGCAGGGAAGGAATCTCCAACTCGAGAGGCATGACTGCCTCGGAGCCATACACAAGCGAAAACGGAGTGGCCCCAGTGGGTGTCCGAATGCTAGTGCGATAGGCCCATAGGGCAAGTGGGATTTGAATGTGCCAATCCTTATGACTGTCTACGACGGTATTTTTAAGGATGGCAACTAGCATTTTGTTTGACGCCTCTGCTTGCCCATTCGCCTACGGATAATAGGGTGTCGAAAAGTTGTGCTGAATCTTGTACTTTGTGGTCAAAGCACGCACGTCTTTGTTCTTGAAAGGCGTTCCATTATCCGAGACTATTTTGGATGGAATACCAAAATGACATATGATGTTATGCAAAATGAACTCCACAATGCGGGGTCCTGTCGTAGAGGTAAGCGGAATTGCTTCCACCCACTTGGTAAAATACTCTGTGGCCGTTATGATAAACGTGTGACGGCTTGACGATGCAGGGAGATCTTTCCAATTAGATCGAAGCCCCACTGCGAGAACGGCCAATCAGACCGGACTGTCTGCAAGGCCTGAGAAGGTACGTGCATCAAATTGGCATGATGTTGACACTTCACGCACTTCTTGACATAGGTGCAACAATCTCGCTCTAAAGATGGCCAATAATAGCCCATGCGAAGAATGCGCTTTGCGATAGCCATACCACTGAAGTGGCCACCACATGTACCATCGTGCGCTTGGGCAACTGCCCAAGTGGACTCTTGTTGGTCCAAGCAACGAAGGAGGATTCCTTCATAGCTGCGACGATACAAAATGTCTCCTATCAAGACATACTTAGCCGCTTTCTGCTTGAGTGCTCGTTTTGCGGCATGAGTCAATCCAAGTGGGAGATTACCTAGCTTGAGGTAGTCTCTGATGGGTAAATACCAGTCCTGTTGATCGAAAACCTCGACAGTATGAACAGCCAATCTCTCTTGAAGTTCCTCCCTAGCAAACGCTGAATGGGATAGAACCTGTAAGAAGAGCGTTGTGTTGCTATTAATGGGAGTAGGGGAGAACAAGGACCCCCGCTTGGCACGTTTCAGATGATCTCGGATTCGAGAGAACTTATCCAAGGATGGTTCAATCTGGATCATGTGGATTCCTCGGCGTCAAGTCCGAGCTTGCACGCTCCATCGCGGATTGCGATAAGGTTTTGACTTGAATGGTTGTCATATCACCGGAAAGGTCCTACGGAATTAGTGACCCCAAGGAGGCCATTGTGTCCGCAAAATGATTCGATGATCGAGGGAGGGCCTCGATGTCATACCACTCAAGTTTTGCCAGGAATTTGTCCACAAGGGCTTTATAAGCCTTAGAACTGGGCATTTGCATTGATATACCCCTTTGACTTGATTGACTATTAACAGCGAATCACCAAAGATATTCAGTCGTTTGATGTTCATGGTGATTGTTGTCTGAAGACCTAGGAGCAAGGCTTCATACTCTGCGTTATTGTTGGTGCATGGGAAGTTTAATTTAAATGACAGGGGCATTGGGGCACCCTACGGTGTGAAGAATACAATTCCCGCGCCACCACCTTGCTCACATTTAGAACCATCGAAGAATAGGGTTATGTCGGCTTGTGACTCAGGCTCATCAGAATATGGCGATTCTGAGACATGGAAGACCCCATCATCGGGTAGTTCTATGACCAGAGGCTGATCGTCTTCAAGAGGAGCCTCTGCTAGTTGATCGGCTATGACTTGTCCTTTGATAGATTTTTGTCCAATAAACTCTATGTCAAATTCCGTCAACAACATGATCCATTTTGCCGTGCGACTACTATGATAAGTACGACTCATCATGTATCGCAATGGATTCTCCTTAGACACAACATACGTAGTGTTGCTGAGCATGTAGTGGCGTAGCTTTTTGGTAGCAAACACCACCGCCAAGCGGAGTTTCTCAACGTATGCATAGTTAAGTTCATAACCGACCGGGGTGCGGCTAAGATAGTATGTAGCCTGTTCTTTGTGAAGTTCATTCTTCCGGGCTAGCATGGCGCCCGGTGCCACCTCGATAGTCGAGATGTATAAGTAGAACGACACTCCTGGTCTAGGTGGTGCCAATACTGCGGCGAAGCCGGGTATTGTTTGATCTCGTCAAAGGCTGATCGGCACTCGTCATCCCAATGAAATGTAACTCCCTTGTGCAATAATTTGTTCATGGGTCGGCACTTGTCAGATAATTGCGCTATGAAGCGTTTAATCGATGCGACCTTGCCCTGCAGACTTCTGAGCTGCTTGATTGTAGTTGGAGGAACCATTTCAAGGATTGCCTTGACTTTCTTTGGGTCTACCTCGATTCCTCGCTTTGAGACTATGAAACCCAAGAGTTTTCCAGATGTGACGCCAAAGACGCACTTCTTGGGGTTTAGTCTAACTTTATGCTCCATGAGGCGATCGAGGATCTGGCTTAAGTCAACGATATGATTTGAGCGCAAAAGAGATTTGGCTAACAAATCATCCATGTAATCTTCCAAAGTTTTGTGCATGTAATCATGGAAGATATATGTCATGGCACGTTGGTAGGTGGCACCAAGCATTTTTAAGGCCAAAAGGCATGACCTTATAACAAAATGTCCCCCAAGGCGTTGTGAACGCCGTTTTTAGTTGGTCTTCAGGATTGATACGAATCTGATTGTATCCTGAGAAACCATCCATGAGGGAGAGCATTTCGTGACCTGCTGTAGCGTCTACCAACGCATCGATGCTCGGTAAGGGGAAATCATCCTTAGGACTCGCTTTGTTTAGATCTCAAAAATCGGTGCATATGCGAATCCTCCCGTCGGGCTTCTTGACGGGAACCATGTTGGACAACCATGGCGGATAATCCACGCAGATGACAAACTGTGCATCCAACAGCTTTTGCAATTCATCTTTGACCATCAAGGCCACTGTTGGGTGCATCTTACGTAGTTTTTGCTTTACAGGCTTGATTGTCGGATCAAGCGTTAAATTATGCGTGACTAGCTGAGGGTCTAGTCCTGGCATATCCTTGTACGACCATGCAAAAACCTCCTTCTTCTCTTTGAGAAGGGCAATGTAGTCGGCTTGCTCTTCGGGGGAAAGACTTACCCCCAGCTTAAGAATCTGTGGATTCATTGGATCTGTGCCGATATCTACATCAGTCATTTCCTCGACTGACATGTGGGATCCGTCCTCCAATTGATGTGGAGTCGGGATCAAATGGATGTCATCAGCTGAGTTTAGATCTGCGTTGGGAACCTCGGGTTCCTCTTCAGCCTAAAAAATATCTTGAGTTGTCCTTGGGGTAAAATGAGGTATTTCACCGAAAGGCCAATACTCTGATGGTGACAAAGGTGAATTGACGCGACCCCAGTCGATGGCATCTATGTCGAGATGCAATGACCGTGCTGGATCGGCCGGATTGCGGATGGGTGCGGTCAAATCAATGGAGATCATGTAGATGGAATGAATTGGGTCTCCATTACCGTGGGTATGATAGCTTGAATCTTCTGGATGCTCCCTATACTCTGGATCTGGTTCTAGGGGAACGGGCACGAATGGATCGGCCCTATGTGCTGATAGGAGGACAGGGTCTTCCCTCGGCACTGTTGTCATGATAGGGTCTCGAGGTGGACGGTGCTCATCGTGAATTTGGAGCCATGGATCTAAGATCAGGTCCCACCCTGCTGGGTCTACCCACCATTCATGTCCTAATCTTATGCCCATCTGTCCCATTAGATCTTCATGAGTTAAAGGGCGATAATTCCGTCGCGCATGTCTGAGATAGATCATCTCAGTCTCATCTTCTGAATCACTTTCGGAGATCCAAAAATGTTCATTCTCTTCAGCAACTGTTACTTGCGACGTTGAGGGTTCTCCTTGTTCCAGTAAGTTAATCTGGTCCCATTGCGGTTGTTCCACTTTTGGTGGAGGGACCTGATTCTCTTGACATGGTATTGATTCAACTGGAACCTCTAAGGGGAATAGTTTCAAAAGGATGTCTGGACATCGTTGATGTTCTCTTTGAGGATTAATGTCCGAACTTTCACCTCTCTCTAGCAAAGGAGAGGGATTACTGCTGTTGCCAAGGGTGTTTGTTGACCATGGGAGGTAATCTCCCAATGTATATTCTGTATTTGGGTTGGCATAGAGATCGGGTGCCAATCCCCCCTTGTTGCCTATTTCTAGGCCTTGCATATTTTCTACCAAGATGTCTAAGGGCAGGGGGTGGTGGAACCCTACTCCTGACTTATCATATGGCATCTGATATCTTGGTTGGCAAAGGACCCGCATCCCTTGCTCATATCTGCCTAGCTCGTATCCATGCCAATTGCATTGGCCGAGATATTTTAGGGCAAAGTCTGGGTTTGACAGATAGTTGATGTTTTCAACAAAAGGCTCGTTGTCTGTTTCCTTTTGCTTGCATGGTTCAAGACCATGATCAAGGCCCCCATACACAAAATTTGTCTGGTTGGGTGGGTGACCTAGAGGAACAACTGTTCCTATGGGAAGGCGAGGTCTCCCCATATCTTGTACTGATTCTACTGTAGGCGTTGCCACAACATTCTGCACTAAGTATTCCCCCAGGCCTGTACTTGCCATTTCAATAGTGATTGTTGATTCTTGGGAGGGAGGGAACGGCAGTCCTTCCTGAGTCCATTCCATGTTTGGTGGTTTAGGAATCTCAACTTCCGTAGTGCTAGGTGTTTCCTCTGTTGATACCGTTGATATTGTGGGCAAACCCTCTTCTAGGGGCTGAGCCTCTTCCATGATCTGTTTTCCCTTGTCCTTCTGTTTAGCCATGACAGGTGGCGTTGGTAATGAAGGAGCAGATGATGAGGATTCACCTGGCTGGGATTTTGGTGATTTGGTCACCAGTGGTGCCTGCGGTATTGGACCCTGTTTGGATGGATTTAACTGGAAATCCAAATGCGTTGAAGGGAGGGTCGATTGAGGCATTAGTTGTACCGCATTGCAATACTTGAAGGGTTCCAAGTCCATCGGGACTACATGTATTTCTCCTTCAAAAGCATACTTTAAGCACTGGTGAGCGATGGAAGGGACACACTTCATGTCCCCGATCCAAGGCCGCCCTAGCAAGTATATTGTAAGCCATCTCGCCTTCCAACACATGGCACAATGTTGGTATTGTCTTTTGTCCTACCCGGATAGGTAGAACGACCGTGCCGATCGTCGAGCATATTGCATCATTGAAAGCTCGCGAGTGTGTACGTGGAGGCTCGTGATATGAGAGGTCGGCAGCTTTAAATGTTTTAGCGCTGCAGTGGTGATGATGTTATCGGACGAGCCGGTATCTACCAGCACTCTCTTGTATGGGATCCCGTTGACCCACGCGATGATTTGCGGGGTGGATCTGCCGTGTCATTCGATATTGCTTTGACTTCATCCTCTCTGAAGGTGATGACCGGCTCCGTACATTATTTCACATGTCCCACGAAGTTGTTGAAAGAATTTGTTTTGTGAGGTTGTAAGTCGATGGTTTTTAAAATGTCCATAAGAGCTTCCCTATGAGGTGTTGACTGTTGAATAAGCTCGTAAATGGACAGCCTAGCCGATGTGGTCCGCAAACTCTGCGTGAGTTTGGTCCGTATCGTGACCTCGGGTCTAGGCGGAGGTACTTGCACAGGGCATTGCTGAGGCTACGACGTCGTTGGAACTTCCCTCGTAGCTACCGCGGGGGCAGCTGCTGGGTACTTTTTGTTCCTTGTCACTATGCTGATCATTCCCACAAATCCTTGCATGGGAAGATTCTCTCGCACCTCGTTAATCTGGAGAGGTTTTGTCTGTGCCTCGTGGGCAGGCAAAGGGTCTTTGAATACCCCCATTTGTTGGTTATTTGGCGCTATGGGGTTGTCCACGGCCAATGTTTTATTGTCGATTAAATCTTGGATTAAGCCTTTGAATTTCCAGCATCCATTTAAATCATGTCCCCTGCGCCTATGGAATCTACAATACAATTCCTCTCTGTATCCCTTAGGCTTGGGGGCGTTAGGGTCGATAGTTTGGATTTCCGGCAAGGTGACTAAATTTGCCGCTGACAAGCGGTCAAATAGGGAGTCCCTTGACTCCGTGTAAGGGGTGAATTGTCGCCTAGGGCGACGCTCGCCGATTCTCGCTCCTGTTTCTTATTGTCTTTTTCATAACTAGGAGGCACTGCCTGGTAATTAGCCTTTTGGGGCTGTATTTCTTGCACAGGCTTGGGAGCATTTATCGCAACTTGGTTAACCGCAGCGGGTTGTGATTGCGTATTCCCAGTCTTAGTGGTTTTATTCCACTCTTTCTTTTTAGGCTTGGCAATTGCGCCTTCGCCTATCTTAATCTCTTCTATAACTCTGGCTTGCGCCAAAGCTTCTTCTAAGCTGTCGTATTGCTGCAGACAACAATAGACCAGAGATTGATTTTAAGCAACTCCGTGCAAACATCTACGTAAGATCAGACATAGGGGGACGGTAGGGTAACCTAGAAAGCAAAGCCCTCCAGCGATTCCCGTATGCTGTCATTGTTTCTTCCTCATATTGCCTGAGGCTGGCCAGATCACTCAGTGATGCCTTCTTCTTTGTGTTGAAAGCAAAGCGTTCAAGAAACGCATCTACTAATTGATCGAGATTGTTTATGCTGTGTTTGGGTAATTGTGTGAACCAATCCGAGGCAGGGCCTGCGAATGTGGTTATGAAAGTTCGAAGCAACAATGCATCATTATCTTGGATGCCGAAGCATTGACTTAGGAACCTTGTGACATGTTCTTGTGCGTCCTCTTCACCTTTAAAAACTGCCAATTGAGGCAACTTGAAGTGTTCGGGGTAAAGAGGTGTAGGCACTGAGGGATGCACTGGATGACTACGGAGTTGACGTAATGTGGGCTTTTGATGCCCGAAGCTTTTGTCTCCATAGACTCCAAACGCTCTAATAGCGCTTTGTATGCATCGAAAGATTTTATTTCTTCCTCTTTTGTTTGCTCCCGTGGTGAGTTATGGGAGACTGGAGGCCTATGGGGGGGTGGCCGAGTGGCAGCCCTCCCGCCTTGATGGGGCATTTTGGCCCGTTCTATTTCTGGTTCGTACTCCTCATAAACTTCTTGAGGAGTCTCTGGGCGAGACCTATGACCTTGATTGAGTCCCCGCTGAGGGTACCCATCATTGTTTCGGGGAGTGGCCTCCCTCTCGGGTCTATAAGGTCTCGGAGGCAAAACTTGACGAGGTCGCGGAGACCTGTCTTGCACCCAAGGATTGTGCCTCTCATATTGTTCTTCTCTGTGGGTGCGAGGGGTTGGCACCCTCTCAGGTAGCTTATAGCGCAACTCATCCGCTTCGCGCTGCATGCGCTCTTTATTCAAGCGGTATAAGTACTCTAACTCCTGATGACCCTGCTCAAGCTGCGTGATTCGAGCTTGGCGAGCGGCATGTCTGGCGACTGCCGGGTCAACTGGGTCTGCCCTCTTTTGTTGAGGAGGCTTGAATGTTTTGCCTATGTGTTTGCCTCGATCTTGATGGTCTAAAATTTCAATGGGTTGCTTCCCTTTGTCGGGGTAGGCGACATTTGCTTGAGGCTCTAGCCTTGATGTGTGATCATGATATCTGGCAGGTGCAGAAACACAAGGTTCCCATGCTGTATGTTGTTCCCGAGGAATGCGATGATCTTCCTCGTACTCCCTTTCATGGGTGTGAAAGGGGCGGGCGGAGTTAGCTTGCCCTGTGTAAAGAGCCCTGCGCTCTGGATGTTGTTTTTCTGTTTCGATGGGAGGTAAAGAAGAGACGCCATATCCACGTTGTCCCTCCAAATGGATAGTATGCCTCTCTAGCGCTTCATCACGCTGTGGCCATTCAAATCTAGCCTCAAGAGGCGGTTGTCTACCTACATTGGGATCTACGTGTAAAGCGTCTTCCCGAAAGGGGCTGTGTTGGATGGGCATACCCCAATGAGGAGGCTCCCAATAATTTCTTTTTGATGGGGTCTGATATGGACTCTCTTGTAGGCTAGACCGCCAAGGCGGTATGGCCAAATCCTCAGGGCTAAAGCGAAGGCGACTAGCGCCCTCTCTTTGTGCACCTTCCGCAGCGTTTGCCCTTGATTGGGCTTGGCTACGGGTGTACACCATTGTAGTGCTTCTCTAAACAGATTTTATCTTGTTTTATGATGATTTGTCTTTTGGTCTACACTAAGCGTGAAATGAACACACTCATACACAAAATCGTGATTATCTCTTTTAAGGATTTGATAGTGTGTCCTAAACTGGTTTAGTGCATTTTGATGTTTTGTTATGTTTTTGCAAATTTTGGAAGAACGTTTAAATGCATAATGTTGGCTCATATGACTCCCATAAATGGTCGCCCCTTCAATATACCATTGCTCGGACCGATATACCAACCTCTCTATATACCCGCCCTTACGAGAGGGAAACTATAGGTACGTGAGAGCAGATGGTACGTGGAACATAGGCGGTACGGAAGGGGGATTGTCCTGTTAATGACACCTACCATAGAAGACTTATCCTCGCGTGCATGGGAATCACCCCAACAACACTCGGTCAGCTTTCGTCAGGATTTACGTCTAACAACAGTGACAATCGGGGAAATGGATGCAAAGCTAAGCCAAGGTGGTGATGAACCCACCGTTGGTCTTGCTCAAGGGTTGGGGTTTTACGACCAGCGCCTTGGTTTAATTTATCACGTGAAGTGTGTGCGGTTCATTTTATGTAATAAAAATGAAACATGCAGCAAAAATAAAGTTTCCCTATGCAAACCGAAAGACAGAAACAAACACTACAAACCGGAAAACAACAATTAAAAATTTGAAATTTTTTTTTTTTTAAGCAATTAAATAAATAAATAAAGCAAGAAAAATTTTATAAAAAATTTCTCTACCTTTCTTTTAAAAAAAAAATTAATTATTAAATAAATAATTAATAAAAAAAATTTATTAATTATTAAATAAATAATTACATAAATAAATAAATAATTAAATAAAGTAAGAAAAATTTATGAAAAATTCCTCTACTTTTCTTTAATAATTAAAAAAAAGTGAAAATAAAAAATTAAACCGTTACAGAAAATGACATAGACAGTTATAAACCGTTACCTCTTTCTGACCGGATTTGCTGTTTCTGACCTTCGGCTTTAAAAAAAGTACCTGTTAAAACACAGCAAATCTGATTAGTTTCTGTGATTTAAAAATTTGGGAACGGTCCCACCGTGATCGCCACTGAAAGCATGAGATTCCGGAAGGAAGCAATATTAAGATGTAATAAGAACAGAATTAACTCTATGTATGAAACGATAGCATGTAATCAAATTGAGACGAAATATATAGAGAAAGTAAGAGCACAACCCTTTATATATTAATTACAACTTGGTTACAATACATCTTTCTGGTTATACATTCTCAGTTACAATCATGAGTAATGGTCTTCTTCCGCATGCCCACATGCAAAGTGGGCGGGCCAACGTATTGCCGCCGCTGATGTTAATGAGCTTTCGCTCGCTGCTGTTTATCCTGCGTTCAGAGACATGAAAAGGTTTTAGTAGCACTCGTAATAAGAGGAAGAATAAGAAAGAAAGATGAAGATAGAAACTATAAGCATTAAGAGTATTTATAACGTAATCCAACGTGAAAAATATATCTATATATGATGAAAAATATATATATTGAACTTGAAAAGATATATATCTCGTGAAAAATAAGCTACTATTTTAAAGCATTTGAGAATAGCATATATTGAACATATATACGTATATCTGTTTAATATATTCTAAAACATAAAAAAAAAAAAAATGTAATATCTAAAACAACATATATTAAATTAACTAAGAGCATGCATGGGGTGCCCAAGCGGGCCGCCTCGTTAAAATTTGACTTTGACGCCAATCCACTAAGGAATTGGCTCAAGATCTAGAAATATTGTGTTGTCGTCAAATTAGTGGGATATTGTGATCCACTGTCGGGTCTGAAGGTCAGATTTACGCTTCGGAAAGCCACCCACCAACCTCTCTTCTTGAAGGAGATTACAGGTGCAGAAGATTGAAATCCAAGGGAATATGATCGGGTCTTTAAATGAACAGCACTTCGTTGTGTTTACAAAATGCTTCGTGGTCTCTTTTTTTAAAATGCTTTGAGCTAGTTTTTATAGAGGAATTTTGCCTCTGAACATTAATGTCAAACCCTAAGTCCGCCGCTGAGATTTGACCCTTGTCAGATGATTATGAGTCATGGCTCGTACTGAGATTGTCGCTGGAACTTACATCAGCAGTTATGAGGCATGGCCTCTGACCGGATTTGTTGTTGAACCTGTTCGTCTCATTATTGCAGTTGGTGAAGTCCGCCGCTTAGTTAAAATCCACTTTAAATTGCTTTGACTGATTAAATGTCTTGAATGCTGACGTGTCGCCTCTGATTGGTCGAATCCACCGTTCTACAGACCCACGGGGTCTCTTTGAAAAGGGGCACGTAGGGGTGCCACGTGGCGGTCATTCCTTGGATGTGGCGGCCACGTCAAAGTCCGCCTTTGATTGGAGAAGTGTTCGCTGCCGAAGTGTCGCGATATCATGACAGTCGCGATATCGTGACACTTCGGTCGAGGTTCCCTTTGGGCCAAAGGTGTCGCGATATCGCGACGCGCGATATCGCGACACCTTTGGTCGAGGCTCCCCTCGGGGCCAAAGGTGTCGCGATATCGCGACGCGCGATATCGCGACACCTTTGGCCGAGGCTCCCCTCGGGGCCAAAGGTGTCGCGATATCGCGACGCGCGATATCGCGACACCTTTGGCCGAGGCTCCCCTCGGGGCCAAAGGTGTCGCGATATCACGACGCGTGATATCGCGACACCTTTGGCCGAGGCTCCCCTCTGGGCCAAAGGTGTCGCGATATCTCGACACCTTTGGCCGAGGTTCCCCTCGGGGCTAAAGGTGTCGCGATATGGCCCTTGGCGAGGTTCCCCTCGGGGCCAAAGGTGTCGCGATATCGTGATATCGTGACACCTTTGGCCGAGGTTCCCCTCGGGGCCAAAGGTGTCGCGATATCGCGACGCGCGATATCGCGACACCTTTGGCCGAGGCTCCCCTCTGGGCCAAAGGTGTCGCGATTTCGCGACGCACGAAATCGCGACGTCGCGATTTCGCGACGTCTAAGGCCAAGGTTCCCCTTTTTGCTAGGTTTGCCTTAAAGTTTTGCAGTTTGCTTAAGACTTGAAGTTTGAAGGTTGCAGTTTGCTTAAAGGCTCACTTTAGATTGAAGGCTTGTTTAGGATTTGAAGCTTGCAGTTTGCGACCAACTTTGCTCTGCTCATTTTTCGACCTTCTAAATCGCTGTGTGAGTGGTCGGGACCACTCGTTTGACCTCCCGAGGGCTGCCCCGAAAGTCGTGTATGTCAATGCGATCAGTGTTTGTAGTCACTTAATCGGATTGGTGCTGTTTTGGTGTCTACAGTACCTCTCAAAAAAATTAGGTTCGGGGATCCTTAAAAATCCTTCTTTACCTAATTAAAAAAATTCACTCATTCCAACCTTGATCAAAACCAAATTATCAAAGAAATTATGTACAAAATTATAATAAACCCCATCATATGCTTTGTCCATATACAATTTTCCACTCATACCCGGTTTTTTATTGGAACGAAGAGAATGTATGCCATCTTGTGCAATAAATTGTTAGAGTTAAAGTCTATTACCTCATTTGAATCATGTAAATGTACCTTCATAGGTACATACTTAGAACAATAGATTATTTTAGGGGGAAGTTATCTAGTTATTTTATACAATGTAATAAATGCACAAGTATCAATGTGCAAGTTGTAAATGTGCAAGGTGTCCCTTGTACATCTAGGTAGAGTGTTGGCCAAGGAATCTATCTTCCATTATAAAAGGGCCTCATTGTAAGAGTTTGACAAGTAAGTCAGTAGGTAGTAGTAGTACTATGTGACTCCATTAGTGATGGATTACATTTATATCATATTTTTGCAATCTCGTAAATATACATTCTCTTATATTTTTGCATCCTGTGATTTCCATATTCCATTGCAATCTACCTCAAAATCTAATAGTGGTATCTAAGCCACAATAGGTCTAGTCACAGTAGAATTAGTTACTATAGATTGAAAGGAGAACCACCATTATTATTGAGCCTAAATTTCTTTGTGAACTTGATTTGCCATAGTGCATAGGCTCTTGCAAAAATATTCATAAGAATTAAGGTGGTAGGGAGAGCTTTGAGAAAGTGTTTTTGCTAAAATAGGGCTAGCCACCATAGCTTCAATTTTTACAAATTGGATGTTCCATTGAACTCATTGCATGTGATTTTTTAAAATATTATCTAGTAGAACATAATGAAAAGAGTTGTAATATTTATTTGGCTCAAAGTATTCCCACAAAGTTATAGAAAAAAACCCATGAAGACAAGGACTCATCATTTCATCCACTAGTTTGATGATTCAAATAGTGAAGCTCATCTAAGAGATCTAAAAAGTTTACTATTGCATGAAGTTTCTTTTATTGCAGGGAACTAACCCTGAGATGATTGGGGTACTCCTACAATAGAAATCTATGAGATTTCAACTTTTTTGCTCGAAGGTAGGAGTGCCTTCATAGTGTAGATATTAGTTGTTGTAAAAGAATAATACTATAAAAGAGACTCTAGGAGAAGGAGTCATAGTGAAGTTTAGAGATTGAAGATCTCTATTGATAAATTCAACTTCACAGTAGAAAAGACCATAGAAGTCTTGATCCTAAAAAGGCCACATAAGCCTTGATCTAAGAAAAGGTCATAGAAGCCTTGATCCTAAAAATACCACAGAAGCCTTGATCTAAGAAAATGCCATAGAAGCCTTAATACTAAAAAGGCCACATAATCCTTGATCTAAGAAAAGGACATAGAAGCCTTGATCTAAAAAATGACCTCAAAAGCCTTGATCCTAATGAAAAATCTAGAAGAGAGTAACTAATTTAGAAGCAGATTCAGATTTTAGTACTAATCATTTACTGTAGGAAAAAGAGATTCGATAAGTTGGAAAACTTCCTACAAGAAAGTTAGGAAGAGTATTTTCTTCAGAATCAATTTAGCACCTGAAGCAAACTTGAAGGTGAAGATCTTATTGAAGAAAATTCCAATATTGGAAGGATGAGAAGGACTAGGAGAGTCCTGTTCAAATCCAAAAGCAGTAGAATCGAGAGATCCAAGAAGGAGATCTCAATTCTAGAAGTTGAAGAAGAAGGTATCAAGGAAGACCAAAGTAGCTGCAGAATCGAAGACCTAGGAGAGGTCTCAAGGAAAAAGGCTTGGAGAGCCTTGTTGTTGAAGCAAGATCATCAAAAGAGTTCCTAGAAGAACTCATTAGATAAATTCTCCATCAAAGAGAAACTTTATAATAAGGGAAAGATTTGGAAAAATTATCGTCATCCGATAAAAAGCCCAATCAGGAGAATAAGAAAAAATTGCAAGGAGTGCCAAAGAAGATATAGAAGACCTCAAGACATTTAGAGTCTTGAGAAGAAGATCCTACTTGAAGATAAAATTTGATAAGAAGACTTGAAGATAAAATAATCTTGTCAAAGCTGAGAGATTTGAATATTGTCTTTCAAGAAGGCATAAATATTCCTCAGAATCCATAGTAGAAATGAGAAGACTACTAGAGAAGAAAAAACCACCAAAACCTAGGATTGTGAGAGAAATTTCAAGATATATTTTTGGTGAAGGAGGAGTTGTTTGGAAAAGCTAACAAAAGTTGCAAAAATCTAAAGCAACAAGCTTGATCTACATTCTCTACACAAGCTGTCAAAAAGGTAAGCAACTATTGGTGCAAGTAAATTTATTAATCAAGTTACTCAGCAAATTTGTTAAAGCACTTTATGTTAGATAAGAAGTTGCAAAGACGAAAATTGAATTACAGTATTCAAAAGTGCAAAAGAGAAATTTCTTTTAAGGTTCATTTGCACAATTAGGATTTGATTTTAGAAATTACAATCAACTAGCTATCTTATATGTTGAAAAAGAAGACTAGATCCTACAACTGTAATTGTAGTAAAATTCAAAAGAACTTATTCTAGATTATGTTTGAAAGGTTGCAGTGGAATTTTTAAGAGAATTTTTGAGAAATTAGTGGAGCAATAAGGTGAATTTATCGTTACCATTTAAAGTGTATCTATTAAGCACCATTCTAGTTGATTTTTTAACTAGTTGCTCTCAATTATTTTGTGTTGTTAAGAAGAACAAAAATCAAAGAAATATACAACACTTTCATGTCCAAAAGAATCCACCATTACAAGCAAAAATGTGGAGTAGAAAACCACCATTGAAATCCTTGAAGGAAGCCTCAAATCAAGACCTTGAAAGTATCAAGATTCAAGGAGAATATAAGGGTTTCTTTTTTAGCATAGAGTGTAGGAATCCTCATTTCATTAGCTTGGATTGAATATCATCCAAAAGAAGCAAGAAGGATTATAAAAATTCTTTATTTTGGTGTAATATTTACATATTACAAAAGGTACCTCTTTTGTTCCTTGGAAGAACAAAAGTATTACTATTTACAATGGGGCAGAAGTATGTCCTTATCCCACATAATTGTATCCAAGGGAAGGAGCTATCAAAAAGCTCACATGAATTGCAAATTTGTGACCAAATGAAGATACACCGAAGAGCTCACATGTCCAATATTTGAGGTGTTTAAAAACATCGTTTACCTTCATCAAATTCAGCCTTATAAGCAGTGCATCACCTGCAATAGCGGATCCATTGAAATAAGGTATTATCACTCATGTTTATGTAGAAATAAGGGCAGAATTTAGTGATATATTATATACGTAAAATACAAAGCAAAAGGATACTCATTGGCTATTATAACCAGCACTAAAGAAAGGTAAAAATCAGTATTAAAAACCTATAAATAAGTGCAGAGATAAGAGGTATACATTAGGCATTCATTGAAGTGAGTTTCCACAAAAAGAAGAGCTCAAAAGTGTGCTATAATACCGTTATGCAATACAGATGTAGTCGTACATCATCCTCACAAAGCTAGCATGCAAAAGAAATCTTGTATATCAATAAACATAGCAAGCTCATGTAGGGTGCAAAGATAAAGGAAAAATTAGGGTTGCAAGCTCATATTTGGAGTGTTAGAAAGAAGGCTTGCATGCACAAGCCACTTGGCACAAACTCTCTACGTCTCCCAACGTTCAAGCACTCACCTAAAGGGAGTTACATTCATTTGGAGGGAGTTAAGATTCTTTGGAGGTTACCACCAACCTCATCATTGTCGAAGGAACGTTAAATACATCTACCTTGTAATGCTTCATGTGAAACTTGTCACAAAGCCCATATTACTTAAGACGTTGATCTTGGAGAACAAAATATACAATAGTGTAAAGTAGAACGCAACAAACCAAAGCAAGAGAGTAGTCAAATAGGGTTAAATCATTGAGGAGAAAATGACTATTTGAATCCATACACCATTTAACAATGTAAGAAAGATATTTAAGATGTTGTCATAAAATCAATGAACAACACTTGAATTTGGAGAAGCCCTGCAAGGCATATCCCAAGGTATCTTTCACTGCCAGTTATAGAGGAGAAGGATCGTCAATCAAGGAATAAATCAATGCCTATCAAAGAGGGCTTTGAATGCCCATGAGCACTACACAACACGTAGCAACAAATTTTACGACACATAACATTAAAAGATTGTTGAGGTAAAGGTTGATTTTTTAAGCTTGCTTTTAACATAAGGTTTTTGGAGTTATAAGGGAACATTTAATCTTCTATTGCAATATTCAACATTAGAGATTTATTAAGCAAGCATATTTCAGATTTGTTAATATTTGCAAAAGTTATCAAGGAGAAATAAGGGTTATTATTGAAATTTAAATTACTTGCAAATATTATTTTCTAATTTTTCCAAATTTAGGAGTTATAAGGAATACAACATCAAACTTAGGAATTGGAAATTAGAAAACATTAAAATCAACCAAAAAGGGATATTTAAAGAGGTTTATTAAATTTTTCAAATTTTGGAATTTTTATAATAGTGTTGTCTCAAAACACTTAAAGAAAGAAAAATAAATCCAACTTCAAAACCTCTTCAAAGAATTGAAAATAGTTCTTAGTTCAATAGGAGTAATAAGGAGATAGAAAAATTGTTTTTTGTATTTACAAAATTTCACAAAATCAACTTAAAAGTGAACTACAATTTACAAAAAGCACTATATTGATCGTATATCCTATCCAAAACATTCTAGGGAGTCATAAGGTATTCTAAAAAACTTGTTAATATTAACATCCATAAAAAATTATCAAGTTTTGAATTTATTGTATAGATGTAAGCTTCCTAGAAAACCTATAATTATATTAGGTTTGCAAACTCTCATCATTAGTGAGACATAAGGAAGTCTACAAAATCTAAAGAGTTGATAAAGGGAATACAATGGCAATTAACAAATTTTTCCTAGCTGAATCCCAACTACTCAAAGGCCCAATTTACTTCTCTTGGAAGAATAAAGTAAAATCAATCTTGGTATATGAAAAACTTTAGTGTCCAAGGAAAAACAAAGAAACCTACCACATGTGATACTAATATTCTAAAGTTTGAGGAAAATTATTCAAAAGCCCTAATGATCGTAATATTTGCTATCACTGATGAAATACAACCTTATATCAATTCATCAAAAACATATTTTGAAGCTTGGACAAGCTTAGAAAAAATATTTGAAGGTAAGAATAAAGCCACCATTCTTCATATACAAACTCAACTACATTCCTTGAAAATGAGTAGTGGGGAAAGCATAGAATTTTTTCTAAGGTAGCAAATATTAAAGGAAATTTGTTAACTCTTGGACAGGAGCCTAAATATGAACTTCTTACTCAAGTAACCATGAGGGCACTTCCAGACAACTATAAGCATTTGGTAACATCTCTACAAATCCTAAGTAAATATACTTCTTTTGATGACTTAGTCAATATCCTTCGGGAATATGAAGTGGAACACACTATGAAAGATGAGATGACTAACACTGCATTGACATAAAAATATAATCCACAGGGAAATCTTACTTCATCAACACAAGTATGAAGAACATGGTATTGTCAGATATGTAGAAAGAAAGGTCACAATACTAGTTATTGCAGGTACATTCCCAGAAACCAGAATCAAGAAAATTAGATAAACAATGGGAACCAATTTCAACAAAGATAGTATCAAAGGAATTCTCATCAAGAGCAATTTCAGCGACCAAACTATTATCCTCAATTAGAGTACTAAAAGGGGAATCATAAAGGATACCTGGTTCATAGGATATAAGAAATTGAAGAACTGGATGAACACTCAAAAATAATGAGGAGAAAGCTCTATCAGCAAATGTAACACTTTTGCTTGAACAGGTTACAAAGAATCTAGAGAAAGAATACAAAGTTCAAGATGAAGAAGAAGATCCATATTGAAGACTAAAAGTCTTCAGTACCCAAATAATGTAATATAGGGAGGTGTTAGAGTTAGAGTCTATTACATCATTTGGATCATGTAAATGTACCTTCCTAGGTATATACTTAGGACATTAGATTACTTTAGGGGGAAGTTATCTAGTTACTTTATGCAATTTAATAAATGCACAAGTGTTAATGTGCAAGTTGTAAATGTGCAAGGTGTCCCTTGTATAGCTAGGTAGAGTGTTGGTCAAATAATATATCTTCCATTATAAAAGGGCCTCATTGTAAGAGTTTGACAAGTAAGTCAGTAGGTAGTAGTAGTACTGTGTGAATCCATTAGTGATGGAGTACATTATAGTCTTGTAGCATCTTGCATGGAGTGTCCATTTCCTCCATAGAAATATTGTATTCATTTCCATCATTTCTATTTATAGCATATTTTTGCAATCTCATAAATTTACTTTCTCTTGTATTTTGCATCCTATGATTTCCATCTCCCATTGCAATCTACCTTAAAAGCTAACATAACTATATAATCTATAATCTGGTTACCATGAATAAAATCACTTTTTTTCTTTGAGATAACACAATCTCAAATGTGTTTCAATATATTTGCTAATAAATTGAAATTATGTTATAAATCATATTAAAAGGCTTATTTGACAATAATTATCAAAATATTATGTTTCACCTTTCTTGTGAACCAAACCAATATAAGTGTCATAGATATCACTTATTATAGCCTTCTTTTTCCTAGCCTCTTAAATCACAACCAAAATATCACTATTTAATAAGTCCCAAAAAATTAAAAACATATTACAAGAAATCCATCAAGTCCAAGTGCCTTATCAAGGTGGAAAGAGAAAATTTAATCCTTTAGCCTCTCCATAGGAAAATTCTTTATAAAGATTTATTTTTTCTTTGTATGATAATTGTGGAATAGTTTTCAGTTTAAACTTATTCAAAGCCTCCTTAGCTTGCTCAAATTTTGATAAAATACCTTTGAATTAATTGATTGATTTATTCATACTCTCTTATATTCTTCCTCAACATTTCTTTGATATATATTTGGAATATTTTTATTTTAAGAAATAAAAATCTATTTTGGCAATAGCTAGAAAAAAACCATATTTTTCCCCTTTCTTAAGCAATATTAGAATACTTTATATTTGACAAAATAAAAATCTATTTTGGTAATAACATGAAAAAACAATATTTTTATCCCCTTTCTTAAGCAATATCTCCTTGGATTTTTGGGCGTAGTATGACTCCTTTTTTCTTGTAATACATTATGATAATTAAAAAGTAATTGCTTTCTCACATATAAATATCTTGGTCTATTTAATTGATTCCAATTATATCTTGTATATTGTTGAGGTTGGATTCTCCTTTCTTTCACATATGTTACACAATACTTTACATTCCAAATCCTTATTTTTTCCTTTAGATATTTCATATTTGTTGGAAGTATTACATTATTTGGCCCCTTGTAAATATTAGTTTGGTAGTTGATTTATATTTTATATAATGTGTGTGTCAATATGAGAGAAAGTACAAGGTGTCAAGAGAGAGAATAAAGAGTCACATTGATATGCGGTAAGATGAGAGTTTTGTATCAATATGAGGAATATGAGAGGATGCATCTCCTAGATGTTAGAGGAGAGCAATAGTCAGAGTACTGAAAAGTCATGTAAAATTATATATTGGAGATAAAACTCCATGCAATGTAATCAATCTGAATCATTCTTGTAATATTTTGATATTGTATATATTTGAGTTATATTTGTGAGATATTATTGTTATTTCAATATTGAGATTATTTTTATTTGGATTAGTGACATATATTTTATTTATACTTCATCCTAGATAAAGCTTTCTATAAGTTAATCTACTTGTAAAGCTATCAGTGGTATCAAAGCTACCATCAAACTCTGTTCAGATTGATAGAGTTCATTTTAGCTACAATTATAAATTGATTTAATCTAGTTTGATAAAGTTGTTTAAGAGTCCATCCATTTTTGAAGGCAGTGAGACTTAAACTCTATTGTAAGGTCATATTGAGTAGAAGAGGCTAGGTAATTCCACTAGGTTGAAGGAAAACCAGTGAATAATAAAATCTCAACTATATTGAAGAATTAGGAGAACCAACTCAGAAGAAAGTTGGTCATTTAGAAAAGAGATATCTTGACATTGATATTGATATTGGATTCTCTAGTAAGGAGGAGAATCATATTGGATTCTTAGGTTTGACCTAAGACATTATTGATTTAAAAAAGAGTTACAATAGATATTAAGCTACATATGTGTGAGAAGCTTCCTACAAAGGATAAAGAATTTTTTTTGCGTCTAAGAGCAAAAAATATGAAAAGATACAAATGAATATAACTACAATTTGAGAAGAATTTTGATCTCTCTAAGAAATATAAAGATAGTAGCAGACTGAGAAGTTTTTAGAGCTTCCTAAGATTACAAAAATAAAGCAAAACAAAAGATAGAATATTGATATATCATTCTTGAAGAAATATAGAGAAGCACCTAAATTACTTTATATTGCTTCAAGTATTGGATTAGAATCTATAGTTGATAAGAGTTGCAAGTAAGTAAAAGAAAAGATGCCCTTATAGAGAAAAAAAGGTCCTTATAGAAAGAAAAGAGACCTTTAAAGAGAAAATAAAGTAAGCCTTTTTAGATAATAGAGAGAAATCCTTTATAGAACAAAATCACTCAATACTCATAAAGTTCTATTTTAGAAAAGAAGCAACAAAGCTTGGAAGAGACCAAGCATATTTTAGAGAAGTAATAGAGCTTGTATGAAGTTGAGCATAATAGAATCAGTTCAGAAGTAAAGCATTTGAACCTAATAAAAAATAGAGAAACCAAGTTAAGGAAATGTTCAAGCATAAGTATGAGAAATGAATTTACATAGTGCTCAAGATACTAGAAATAACATGGAAAAGTGTTCAAGGAGCTTAAGACAGTGAATATTAAACTATAGCTAGCAGCACTTGATAAGCTCTTAGGTAAAAAATTTAGATACTAAGGTGGATAGCCTGAAGAACATAGAGTGAAGCACTCTAACAGTACCTACATCATAGAGAAGATACATGAGAGTGAAGCACTCTAACAACACCTACATAGTAGAGGAGATACCTATAAGTGAAGTGCCCTAATATCACTTACGCAAAAGTGAAAGGAAAACAACAAATGTTCAAGAATAATGGATATCTATTTGTATAAACAATTAGTGCTCAAACGTCCAACAAGAGCTTAAGAAATGTACAACACTTGAGATTAAAAAAGAAGCTAAAGCCATAAGTAGATTTGAACCTATGTAAGACCTTCAACATAAAATTAAAATATTTGGGATTCAAAATAGCAAGGAAGACAAAGCAAAGGAAGAGCTTGAGGTAGTTGAGAAGTCCTAAAGCAAAAGTACCAATGCAGAACGTTAAGGAATTATTTCACTTGATGTAATTTTCAACTATAAAATGTTATTCAAAGAATAATTTTGAGAGCCATTTGGTATAACTCATTTCACTTATGGTTTGGAGTGCAATGTGCCATTTGGAATACATTATGAAGTGCATCATTTGTGAAAGCAAAATGCCTCAATCACCTAACACCTATTAAGAGTTATCCACATGAGTATCTTAGTAGAAGCATTGCATAACATAAATATGTATGAAGGGAAGGAAGAATTTGTTCTGAGGTACTTTCAATTTTAGGGTTTGATAAAGCTAAGGTTTTATATTAAGGTTGATTTAGGAGATATAAGGTTAAATTAGAAGATTTTTGAATTATTTGATATATTAAAAGAATGGAGTGATAAGTTGAGTAGGGTTAATTAAGTTTCTTTAAATTCCTTAAAGTTTTTTATTAGGTTGGAGTGATAAGGAATTCAACTAGGCTATATAAAATGTTTTTTCTAAGTTTTTAGAAGAATTTTTTTATTTGAATTTTTCCAAATTTATATATTTGGGAGATAAAAGGTTTTCACCATCAAAGGTCAAAACAGAAAGAAAATGATAATTTAAAAAATTATTATTATTGAGTGCTAAGGAGTTATAAGTTTTTTCAATTGGAGATTATTGAAAATTATTATTAGAATTAGGGAGTCATAAGGAATTCTACTTTCAAAAGTTTTTTTATTTTTATTTTTAATTTAATATTTGAAGTTTGCAATTGAAAATTTAAATTTTGGAGAAATAAAATAGTCTAATCCAGTGGAATTAGTTGATTTTTTATTAAATTTGGGAGTTATAAGGTTTTCAACTTCAAAGTAACATGGCAAGGAAAAAGCAACCAAAAAGAATAATAAATTATCAAAAAACAAAAATACAAAAACATGAGTTGTCAAAAACAAATGAAGAAGAAAAATTATGTTTTCAAGAAGAACAAATATACATTCAAGATGTCTCACTAGAAGAGACTAAGGAAATATTGCAAGGTTTAAAATGTTGTACACAACACATGATAGAAAAAAATTGAAGGACAAAAGGATACATCAATAAAGGTAAAGGGAGTCTTACAATCAATTATGAGAGAAGCCAAAGATGATTTTTTTTAAATGCTTGGTAATTACCTAAGTTCAAATATTAATGAAACACATAAATAATCTAAAAGTATTTTTACATTACCTAACGATATAGAAAAGATAATTTATATGACATTCATTTATAATGAAGTCCTTAAAGACAAAATACAATGATTAAAGATTTGAAGAACAAGCTTATTAATGTTACCAATAAACAGATGATTTAAGAGTTGTGACAACAAATATATGTTATGATTCCATAAAATTAAATCCCATAATGATATATGCATGTTGTGATACTAACAGTATTCATAAAAAAAAAGGTGCATGTTGTGATCCTCATCAAAATGAAAAGAAAATTTGTGATGCAAGAAATGATACTTGTGACTTAGAATTCATGACAAAGATGAACTTGTTACAAAAATAGATGTTATATGTGACACAAAGGATTTGAATATAGTTCATGATTGTTCAGAAAGTGCTTATGCTATCAAAATTCATGATGACATGGATTCAAATGATGATAGGAATAGTGATGCTTAAAGTTATCTTGATAATGAAAGAAATCAATGTGATGATGGATTTGATTATTTTGAAAGGTAAACTGAAGGGATTGTGGTTCAAAATTATTAAGTAAAATAAGATATAAAGACACCGATTTAGGAAAACATAGACAAATAATGAAAGATCCAATTGTACCAAAAATAAAACCAAAATGTGAAGGTCTTGGATATATAGGACAAACTAGTAGTATTGATCTAGGGACTAAATTTGTGATAGGAAATAGTGACATTAAATCTATAATAGGGAATAGATGTAATAATTGTGGTAGATATGGATATAAGATAGAAAATTTTTGGAATCTCCATTATTGTGAAATTTGTGGAGGGCATAATCATTCACAAATATTTTAACTACAAAAAAAAGAAATATTACAAATTAAAAATGGATTGTGGGTGGATAAACATGAATGAATGGAATAAGATAAAAATAATTTTGTATGTTTTATATAGAAGGAAATCAAATATGATCAAAGTTTGCTTATAATATTGTCAGTCTTATCATAAAGAAATAAATGATTATGAACCAAACATAGCTTGGAATATGGCCTATAGTGAAAGCATCTATAGTGATGATACTACAAATATGATAGTCTTATGAATGTTCTAATGGATGACCCAGAGAAAATAATAATCCAGAGAAAACCCAAAGGTAGAGTTCCAAACGTAGACCCAAAGGTAGACCCAGAGGCAGTGACCCATAGATAGAGACCCAAAGGTGACTCAAATACATTGATCTAGAGGCAAAAACAAATAATTTATAAAGGAAGACCTAATTAAGGTTGCATATATCCATCCATGCCAAAGTTAGAGCTAAAGAGTGAAGAGAAAGCATAATCAGAGAATGAAGGAAAAAACATTCTTACCAAATAATGTAATATGGGGGGAGGGGGGTGTTGGAAGTATTTCATTATTTGCCCCCTTGTAAATATTAGTTTGGTAGTTGATTTATATTTTATATAATATATGTGTCAATATGAGAGAAAGTGCAAGGTGTCAAGAAAGAGAATGAAAAGTCACATTAATATGTGGCAAGATCATATATTTGTCTCAATATGAGGAATATGAAAAGATGCACCTCATAGATGTTAAAGGATAGCAATTGTTTAAGTACTGCAAAGTCATGTAAAATTTTATATTGGAGAAAAAGTCCTATGTAATGTAATCGATCAGAATCATTCTTATCTTTTGATATTGTATATATTTAAGTTTTATTTGTGAGATATTATTGTTATTTCAATATTAAGATTCATTGTTATTTTGATTAGTGACATGTATTTGATTTATAGTTGATCCTGGATAAAACTTTATGTGAGTTAATCTACCTGGAAAGCTATCAATATTTTCTACAAACATATACATATATGATACTTTAAAACTTGAATGCTTTTACCATACTATGTAACCATTTGAATTAAATTGGGGTCTTGAAGTCACATAGGATAAAATAAAAATGCATTTGAATAACCATTATTGAGTATATAACATATCAAAAGAATAGGTTTGTGATCTTGGTCATGGTCACAATAGAATATATGAAGATATTGCAAATTCCATTTGCAACCATGTATTAGAAAAAGAAAACATATCCAATCCTTTTTATCTATTTTTCCATGCATACTTAAAGCTTGAAGGAATAACATACCAAAGCCTAAATAAATAAATAAATAAAGCGTAATCCTCTTTTAGACCATCTATGAATACTACCATTCTTTTTTGAAGGAGATAGAACTATATTGAAGTTCCCTCAAGAATCCATAGATCATAATTATGATTCATCATTTAGTTTGACATAATAAATCAAATATTATTTGAATATATTTCATGAAGAGTAACTATAGTTGAAGTATATATAGTTATGACTCCAAATTTTATATTTTCCTCTCTTCTTATAAAGACGATTGACAACCCAATTTTACTTGTAGCAATTTTTCATTCCATTTGTGATTGTACTATATTTTTATAGTAACATCTATAGATCAATAGTAAAAGTTGCTAGACAATCCCCCATCTTCCATTTTTCAATGCATCCTTACATTCCTCACAACCTACTTTATTTTTTCTATTCAAATAAATTTAGGACTATAAAAACTTATTATTTCCTTGAAATTGTTTTTATGGGTATCCTCATAAAAACCATAAGCACCCTTCAACACTTGACATGCCATTGTAGCTGTTATACAATTAGCTATGAGATGAAAAAAAATCTTTTCCATTCCTCTCCTCAAATCCATAAGAGCTAAGCAATTTGCATATTGCTGCTCCTTCTCTTTTCTCTCCTCGCCTTGCATCTTGCTCCAAGTGGGTTCCTCATAGACTTCTTGAAATATATCCCATAAGTCTTGAGCCTTTAAGAAGGTCTTCATCATTATGCTCCAAACAACATAATTATCTCCATAAAATTTTGGTACAACCAAGTCTGCATACATGGCTTCCTTTTATTTACCAAAGTCTCAAGCACCCAATTTATCATAAATAGGCCAATACTGATTGAAACAAACTAAAATTTTTTCTGTAGACTTCTGATATACTTATATGAAAATACACTAAATTTCAGATCTAAATTCACACAAATGAGAAATATGTGATCAATTTAATTTTGCCCTTTCTAGATCTTAGAGTGTTTTTGAGACAACCTCAATGTTCTTCACATAAATCAATCCATAAAACTCCAAAAATTTTGAAAATTAAACTTTGTATTCTTGAGACAATAATTTGAAAACCCTCTAAATTTCAAAAGAAAATTCACAAATGTGAAAAATATGTGATCATTTACTTTTTCCCTTTTTATCACAATTTTGGATCTAGGATTTTTGAAGAAAAAATAAATATTCACACAAATCAATAAATACATATCCAAATGACCTAAAATTTTTCTGAATGATTATTTTATCTAAATAATATTTCTACCAAAATTTGAGATGAAAATACCCTGTTTTCCACCTTATACAACCATTTTATTGAAACACTCAAAATGCTAATAAAATCCACAAATTAGCTACAAATCACCTAAAATTTGACAGAATCCTCTTGATACAATCATCTAACAACCCTAACAATTTCATAATAAAATACCTCAGGATGCATCATATATTAATGATTTAATCAAGATCTTCCTTGCAACTCTGCTGAGTGTTGGCTACTTGAGTTTCTTTGACAAAGTGCGTGCTTTAGATCTCTTCATGCCACTCTCCATAGGTTTTGATCCATCTTAGGAAACCTGCTCTGATACTAAATGAGAAACAATGGTGAAATTGTTCTATTGATAAAAAATGCATTACATAGTTTTATAGTTCTTGAAAGAACTAAAAATAGACACGGTGGTTGAGAGAAATCCTCTTAAACTTATTACAACAAACTAACTTAAAGATAGCTCTTATCCTAACAACATGGTAATCTTGGACTATGGTCAAACATTGACCAACCAAGACAAAACCTCAACGTGTGCTAATCAAATTAACTAGAAATATGTAAATAAAAACATTAAACTAAAACTAAATACTAGGACTTAATACTTAGGACTAAGGAGGTAATGTTGAAAATATTCCAATAGTAATAGCATGAAAAACCAAAAAATTTCTCCCTTTATTAAGCAATATTGGAATATTTTTAATTTGACGAAAAAAAATCTATTTTGGTAATAGCCTGAGAAAACAATATTTTTTTCCCCTTTCTTAAGCAATATCTCCTTGGATATTTGGGCCTAGTATGACACATTTTTTTTAATACATTATGATAATAAAAAAGTAATTGTTTTCTCACATATAACTATCTTGGTCCATTTAATTGATTCAAATTATCTCTTGTAAATTGTTGATATTGGATTCTCCTTTATTTTAAATGTGTTACAATATACTTAACATTCCAAATAATTATTTTTTTCTTGACATATTTCATCTTTTCTACAAACCTATACATATATGATACATTAAAACTTGCATAATTTCACCATACTATGTAACCATTTGAAAAAAATTGGGGTCTTGAAGCCACATAGGATAAAATAATAATTTATTCAAATAACCATTATTGAATATATAACATATCAAAAGAATGGGCCTATTGTCCTGGTCATGGTCAAAATAGAATATATGAAGAGATTGTAAATTCCATTTGCAACCATGTATTAGAAAATGAAAATATATCCAATATTTTTATTTATTTTCCCTTGCATGCTTAAATATTGAAGGAATAACATCCCAAAGACTAAATAAATAAACAAAGAAAGCAAAATCCTCCATTAATTTTAGACCATCTATGAATACCACCCTTGTTTTTTGAAGGAGATAGAACTATATTGATGTCCCCTCAAGAATCCATAAATCATAATTGTGAATCATCATTTAATTTGACATAAATTAATCAAATATTATTTGAACATCTATCATGAAGAGTAATTATAGTTTAAGTATATATAGTTATGACTCCAAATCTAATATTTTCCTCTTTTCATAAAAATAAGATTGACAACCTAATCTTGCGTGTAGTGATTTTTCATCCCATTTATGATTATACCATGTTTTTATAGTAAAACCTATAGATCAATAGTATAAGTTTCTAGACAATCCTCCATCTTCCATTTTTCAATGCATACTTACATTCCACACAACTGATGGGGAGCCAAATTTAATAACAAATAAAAGACGCAATTTTATTTCAAAAGACGCAATTTATTTTGAAGCATGGAAGCTTTACAATTCAGACCATGAAAAATTACACAGTAAGAAAATGCTAATAGAAGCCGCAGCCTTCCTCTCCCCAGCCTGCGTAATCCTTCAAAAAAAATCCCTTTTTATCCTCAAAGATTCTTGCTGTAAACGCCATTCACAACCGTCCCTATAACCGCTACAACGGTTTCCTAGAACTGCCTTAACGGCTTTTGGAACCGCCAACTGTCATCCTGTAACAGTCCACGAAAACCCACCTTCTTTTTCTTGCCAAGTCGCGAAAATGCGACATGTCACGATTTCGTGACACTTTTTTGCCTTTGGCTCTCTTTCGCCAATGTGTCGCGATATCGCAACACTTTTCTGCCTTTGGCTCTCTTTCGCCAATGTGTCGTGATATCGCGACACTTTTCTGCCTTTGGATTTCTTTTGCCAGTGTGTCGCGATATCGCAACATCTACATGTCCTTTGGCTTTCTTTTGCTAGTGTGTCATGATATCGCAACATCTGCATGTTAGCTCTTGCTTTGTTTAAGTCTATCGTGATATCACGACACTTGAGTTTTGCTTTTGCCCTTGATCGGAGGTGTCACGATATCGCGACAACCTTTGTGTCGCGATATCATGACACTTGGGTTTGTGCCCGTCGTTGTGCTGATGGTGTCGCGATATCACGACAACTGTTATGTCGCAATATCGTGACCATTACGTTTGCACCCGCCATTGTGTTGTTGGTGTCGCGATATCGCGACAACTATTATGTCGCGATATCGCGACAACTTATTTTATGCCTGCTGTTATGCCAATGGTGTCATGATATTGCGACAACTTTTATGTCGCGATATCACGACACCTTTGAACCTTAGCATTTTTTTAAACTTGAACTTTTTTTGCTTGTTTCTTTTGCTTGTATTTTTTTTGGTGATACAAGATTGCTGTGCTGCCCTGGATGCTCCTACATGAGACACCCGGGGTAGATGTTTAGAAGTGATCCTCACTTCTGGACGGTCAGAGGAAAACTCAAATGATCAACCTCTGATTTGGACAACCATGTGGCATCTTCGACAGGTCGGTTCTTCCACTTGACCAAATACTATGAATATTGCTTGTTTCGAGTACTTCTGCCTTCACGAGTGTCGAGTATGTCTTCAATTTCTTCTTTGTTTGGAGTGGATGCTGGAATGTTCCACAGATCCGGACTGGTTGGTGTGCTACAACTTCCTGCATGATATTCAACCAAGTCAGAAATATTGAAGATGGGTGAAATATTCATCTCACTCGGTAGATCTACTTCATAGGCATTGCCTGAATCTCGTTTACCTATGATCCGACATGGTCCAAACTTCTTCATTTTTAGCTTATTGTAGGTTTTGGTAGGAAAACGTTCCTTGCGCAAATGAACCATGACTTCATATCCTATCTAGAATTCCTTGAAATGTCGCTTCTGATCTGCTCGGGCTTTGTAAGTAGCATTCATTTGACTGATATGCTGTTGTACTTCTTCATGCAAATTCTTCATGTGTGCTGCAAAGTCTTCAGATTCAGCACTGTGCTTGTCACCCTTATCCATCGGCCTCAACTCAGAAGCATTTCTCGGGCTGTTCCCATGCACTATCTGGAATGGGGATTTACCAGTACTGTGATTGACAGAATTATTGTAAGCAAATTTTGCCTGAGGTAAAATTAGATCCCATCCCTTAGGTTTATCTCCTACCAAACATCGTAGAAGATTACCCAAACTTCTATTGACTACTTCAGTCTGTCCATCAGTCTGCAGGTGGTACGCAAAACTGAATTTCAATTCTATTTTTAGTTTCTTCCACAGGGTTCTCCAGAAATAACCCACAAATTTGGTATCTCTGTCTGAGACAATGCTCTGGGGTAGACCATGAAGGTGCACAACCTCCCCGAAAAACAAGCCTGCAATATGAACAACATCACTTGTCTTCTAACATGGAATAAAATGAGCCATCTTCGAAAACCTGTCAACAACAACAAAAATGGCATCATTTCCACGTTGTGTTCTTGGTAGTCCAAGAACAAAATCCATACTGATGTCCTCCCATGGTCTCTCTGGTACAGGTAATGGCTGGTACATTTCTGTATTCTGGCTGACTCCTTTTGCCATCTGGCACACTCGCAACCCCGCACAAATTTGGTCACATCCGACTGCAACTGCGGCCAATGATAATTCTCACTAACAAGAGCAATGGTCTTATCTCGACCAAAATGCCCTACTAGTCCTCTACTATGTTTCTCTTTGATCAAATTTTCCCTCATGGAACTGTGTGGAATGCACAACTGGTTCTACCGAAATAGCATCCCATCTTGGATCATAAAATCCAACCACTTAGTGCGATCCACAGTAGTAGGAGACACACATGCCGTCCATGCCTCTACAAAATCTGGATTTGCTGGGTATAAACTCTTGAGTTCATCAAACCCAACAACTTGCACTCTCATTTCCATCAAAAAATTGTGCCTTCTACTCAAGGCATCTGCAACTCTATTAGATTTGCCACTTCTATGCTTCAGTACAAAGGTATAACTCTACAGGAATTCAACCCACTTCAAATGCCGCTGGTTAAGTTTACCTTGACTATTTATATACTGCAAAGCTTGATGGTCAGTATATAAAACAAACTCTTTGGTTAACAAATAATGTCTCCATTTCTTAAGAGTCTAAATTATTGCATAGAATTCTTGATCATAAACATAATATTTCTTGTAAGCATCATTCAAATTTTCACTAAAATATGCAACAGGTTTACCTTCTTGGCTCAATACGGCTCCAATGGCGCTGCCACTGGCATCACAGTAAACTTGAAACACTTTATTAAAATTGAGAAGTGCCAGAATGGGCTGTTCTATCACTTTCTTCTTCAATATGTCCATACTGGTACCTGCCTTGGCAGTCCACTTAAATTCTCTCTTATCCCCTCTCATAGTTTCTGTCAGGGGTGCAAAAATACTGCTAAAGTCTCTAATAAATTTTTGATAGAAACTTGCAAGACCATGAAACAATATTACCTCTGTTACATTTTGTGGGACAGGCCATTCAATGATAGCCTTCACTTTTTCAGGATCCATTTTCAGACCCTCCTCTGAGATGACAAATCCCAGGTAAATCAACTCTTTCTGCACAAAACTGCACTTCTGTATATTAATTAATAACTGCTCCTCACGCAGTTTTTCAAAAACTGTTCGAACATGCAACAAATGCTTGTCCAATGTTTTACTAAAAATCAAAATATCATCTAGATAAACTATCACAAACTTTTCTAGAAAGTCACGCAATACTTCATTCATCAGCCTCATAAATGTACTGGGTGCATTAGTCAATCCAAATGGCATAACTAACCACTCATACAAACCCTCTTTGGTTTTAAAAGCTATTTTCCATTCGTCACCCTCTCTAACACGAATCTGGTGATATCTGCTCTTTAAATCAATCTTAGTGAAGTATTTAGCTCCACTCAAACAATCCATTATATCGTCCATTATGGGTAATGGAAAGTGATATTTAATGGTAATTTTATTAATGGCTCAAGAATCAGTGCACATTCACCATTCACCATTCTTCTTTGGTGTAAGTACTATTGGCACTGCATAAGGGCTCAAACTTGCTCGAATCAAACCCTTCCTCAAAAATTCCTGAACCTGGCGGTTCAAATCTTCATTCTCTATAGGAGACATTCTATGGGCAGCCTTATTGGGTAAGCTAGATCCTGGCATTAATTCAATCTGATGACTAATATTCCTCATTGGCGGCAAACCCTCAGGCACATTGTCTAATATAATATCAGGAAATTCTGCTAACAGATGTTCAACTTCTACTAGAATGTCAGTAGTTTTTTTTCTCTTTACAACAGGAATTAATGCATAACACATTGAATCCCTCTTTAAACCATCCAAAAATTTTCTACCATCTACTAAACAAATTCTAGCATTATTGCATACCTTTTCCTCAACCTCCTTCAATGGCTTCAGTTTGTGGCACACTCCATATTTTGTCAGGGAATAGGTATTTGCATGCCCATCATGCGTTGCACGTCTGTCAAATTGCCATGGTCTACCCAACAAAAAATGGCAAGCATCCATCGGCAAAATATCACATAGGACCTCATCCTGGTATCTTCCAATTTGAAACTTGACCAAGCATTGTTCACTGACCAATGCTCTATGGTCCTTCTGCAACCATGCAATCCGGTATGGATGCGGGTGCTGTCTTCTTTTTAGCTTTAACTTAGCTACCATTTCTTTAGAAACCAAATTATCTGTACTACCATTATCAATAATAATATTACAAATTTTACCTGAACATTTGCACCTTGTGCGAAACAGGATTTTTCGTTGATCTGGTTCCTTCTCTTTGTTCAACAAGGTTCTCCTTGTGATCATCACTTCTCCGTGCTCTACTTCTTCAGAGTGCTCAGATTCAACACTATCCTCAACCACCGTAGCTCTGGCATTACCTTCAGGCCTTTTGTTCAGTGTTTCTTGGTGTTTGGGACACTCATATTATTGATGCCCCTCTTCTCTGCAATTGAAACAGGTTCCATAGAATCTGCCTCTGCCATATCCACGTCCACCTCTACCTCATCCCATTTGATAATCATTATTCTGATTATGGGGTCGATAAGCATTTTCCTCCTTCTGTTCTTGGTGATTGCTGGTTTCACCAGTCTGCTTTTGGTCATCATATTTACCTTCACTGGTTCTTCCACCAGTTCTTCCACCCTGACCTCTTCCTCTTTGCTTGCTGTCAAATCTACGGTTCAGTTTCTCTTCAACCTTCAGAGCAAAATTGTAAGCATCTTCAATGGTGCTCATTCGAACCTGACTTAATTCTTCTTGCACACTGGTTCTCAACCCATTAATGTAACAGACTACTCTCCCTTTATTTGCTTTTGTATGGCCGATTCTGATAGAAATTTTAAAAATTTCCTCTATATATTCTTTAATAGATTTGCTGGACTAGCGCAAACTCTGCATTTTTCTTAGTAGATCTAATTCATAATTTGCCGAAATAAACTGCCATTTTAGTTTTTCAACCATTCGATCCCACTTGGTGATCTTTTATTTTCCTCTTCGGTTTCGTTCCAGTTGCACTCCTTTCCACCATATGCCAGCATGACCTTTCAACTTGGTTCTGGAAAATTTAATTCGATTTGGATCTTCAACTTCCTTATATTTGAAATATTCGTCCATGTCATTAATCCAGTCAATTAATTCTTCTGGATTTAAATTTCCAGAATATGTGGATACATCAATCTTCGACCTTTTCCCAATTTGAGAAATGGCTTTAACCATTCGAGCTTTTGCAGAACTCATCGCTTCTCCTTCTTCTTCAGATGGATCATCAACTTCGCAAGCGTCATCATCGCTTTGGTCTTCTCCTCTTGGCTCTACTCCTCTATGCAATTCTTCTTGCAAGGCCTACACTTTCCTCTGCAATGCTCAGAAGTCTCCTTTAGGAACCACGTTCCTTCCATAACCATGATTTCTTCATGGTAGCATTCTGCTTCACTGTTTCTTAGAAACCATAACCCCAGATCCTGGTGCAAGTTGCCTCACGTTCGATGCTCTGCTCACACACTCAAAATATTATTGCTTTGATACCACTTGATGGGGAGCCAAATTTAATAACAAATAAAAGACACAATTTTATTTCAAAAGACGTAATTTATTTCGAAGCATGGAAGCTTTACAATTCAGACCATGAAAAATTACACAGTAAGAAAATGTTAATTGAAGCCGCAGCCTTGCTCTCCCCAGCCTGCACAATCCTTCAAAAAAATCCCTTTTTATCCTCAAAGATTCTTGCTGTAAATGTCGTTCGCAACCATCCCTGTAACCGCTACAACAGTTTCTTGGAACTGCCTTAACGGCTTCTGGAACCACCAACTGTCATCCTATAACAGTCCATGAAAACCCGCCTTCTCTTTCTTGCCAGGTCGCGAAAACACGACATGTCACGATTTCGTGACAATTTTTTGCCTTTGGCTCTCTTTCGCCAATGTGTCGTGATATCGCGACACTTTTTTGCCTTTGGCTTTCTTTCGCCAATGTGTCGCGATATCGCGACACTTTTCTGCCTTTGGCTCTCTTTCGCCAGTGTGTCGCGATATCGCGACATCTGCATGTCCTTTGGATTTCTTTCGCCAGTGTGTCGCGATATCGCGACATCTGCATGTTAGCTCTTGCTTTGTTCAAGTCCGTCACGATATCGCGACACTTGAGTTTTGCTTTCGCCCTTGATCGGAGGTGTCGCGATATCGCGACAACCTTTGTGTCGCGATATCGTGACACTTGGGTTTGCACCCGTCGTTGCGTTGATGGTGTTGCGATATCGCGACAACTGTTATGTCGCGATATCGCGACCATTACGTTTGCACCCGCCATTGTGTTGTTGGTGTCGCGATATTGTGACAACTGTTATGTCGTGATATCGCGACAACTTATTTTGCACCTGCTGTTATGCCTATGGTGTCGCAATATCGCGACACCTTTGAACCTTAGCCTTTTTTTAAACTTGAAATTTTTTTGCTTGTTTCTTTTTCTTGTATTTTTTTTGATGATGCAAGATTGCTGTGCTGCCCTGGATGCTCCTGCATCAACAACCTACTTCATTTTCTATATTTAAATAAATTCAGGACTCTCAAAATTACTATCTCCTTGATAACATTTTTAAGGGTATAGTTCATACCTTAAATATTCCAATATGCCAATTCATCATTATTCTTTATCCTTGTTTGTACAAATAGCCCCAATTCTTGCTAACACTTATGATAGTTATCTTCAGTTTTTCAAATCAATATACCTCTAAGTTTATTTTTCTCTTTATTCCTAGTTTGATGTCCTTTTTATCTTTAACCATTCTCATTAATTATTTCACCATCATTAGTCTATTAAACCATATGTTTCAACCATTGTTATCTTTTGATGCAGTATGCAATGGGAGATAACAATCACAAGATGCATAAATAATATGAAAGAAAGTAAATCTGCAAATATAAATTATAAAAATGAATACAATATAGTTATCGAGGAAATGAACACTCCATGAATAATGATCTACGATGCTCTATGTGATGCTCAATGTGATGCTTTATGATCTATGATAATGAGGCCATTATATAGGAAGATAAGTTCTTTGGCCAAAACTCTATCTAGATGTGTAAGGGATAACTTGCACATATAAAAATTGCACATTGACACTTGTGCATTTATTACATTGCATGAAGAAACTAGGTAACTTCCCCCTAAAGTAATCTAATGTTCTAAGTATTGTAGGCCCAAAATGGCCACATCCTTAGAAAACTTTGAAAATTTATTCTAAGGCAAGAGAAATCTCCAATCCGCTGAGGATATAGAGTATTTTGGAGTGGATCCATGCAAGAAGGTTCCATTCCACTCGATACCTAGTGCTTTTTGTAAATATGAGCGAAGTACTCTATTCCGCCCAATATCTAGTGTATTTTGCAACGACTTCTCACAAAGTTTTCAATCTACAATTCTATTTGATTTTTAATGACATCAACACGTTTTAAAGTGTGAATAGGTGATATTATATTATTCCACACACTCCAACGACTAAGTGTTGAGAATATTCATTCCACTAAGTTTTAGGACTATTCTAGAGTGGAATGGCGATGAGTGCTGCACCGCTTGGTAAGAAGATCACAAATGCGTGGAAGGAAGTAAAGGTTACGGAATAGCACAAAGGTCATTTTGTTAGAAATTTTGAGTAGATTTGTTGTCATTGATGTCAAAAGCATATTGGTTCAATTTCGTCATCATTAAGGACATCAAGTGGTTTTTCCAAAAAAAAGGTCTTGAAAAGGAATAGAATATAATATTTATTTAAATATTATATGCCTAAAAAGGCCCAAAGGATGAAGACCCAAGGAAGGAGAAACAAGTTTAAATTAAATAATAATATTATATTATTATAATATTTCGGCCCAAATAACAAGGTGAAGAAAAACAAGGTTTAATTTAAAAAGACCCATGAGCAGATTACAAAAGATTTAATTTAAATTAAAATATTTTAATCTTTGATTAAAATTTTAATTTAAATTAATAATGGGTGCAAAGGTTTTAAATTTAATATTTAAAATCTAATTTGAATTTTTAAATTCCGACGTGTAGAAGACAAGAGCATGTGTATTAATATAGGAAATAAATTTCATTTCATATGTCCTCGAATACACACACATTCGCATGAAAAATCAAGCGCTGCATTTGTTGGAGAAAGATAAATTCATGTTTCAAAGTTATTGAAGGTAGACTAAGGTGTAAGGCCATTAACGTGGATAGATAAATCTATCGGTGGTGATAGCACATGCAGCAGTTGAGATAAGTGGTAAGGTTTGTAAGAAAGGGATTGTGGGTTTGATCCACGCGATAGACATTTTTGCTAGTGGAGAGGTTTTCATTTTTTGTGGGTGCCTTCGTGAGGAGAATAAAGTGGGAAACATGTGCCTAAAGTCTTATGTGGGCACGCAGCCCACTTGGTAGCCTAGCTTGAGGCTAGGGTGTTGGAGAGGCTACGTCATGTGTTCGATTCTCGTCGAAGACATTTTGGTGGGTAGATTAGTTGAAAGGTATATGCAAAACATTTTTGCTTCTCGAAAGGTTGTGAATTTCAGAAATTGCCTAGAGGTTTTTGTAAGTTGGAAACTATAAGGTTTTTGAGGGAGTTATAAGGTAAAGTAAATTAAAATTTTTATTTTTATTTTTGGTGATTGAAATTTATTTTATGAAGTTGGAGTGATAAGGTGTTTAAAGGAAATTATTGTGTATTTTATTTTTAATAAATATGTTGACTTATATTGTGTAAGTTTGGAGATTATTGTTGGACATTTTGAGTCAAAGTTGTCATTGATGTCAAGGAATAAGCTACCGTTGATGTAAAAAGGTCAAAAGGAACAATGCAAAGGTTAATGGCAAAAGAGCTTCATAATATTTTTAATATTATGTGGAAGCATAAGTAGGAGGGTTTTTATTAAAACCATGGGTGAGCAAAAATAAAAGGTTTTTCATAAAAGCCCAAGGAAGTTTTAATATTTATTTTATAAAATATTTAAATTCAAATTGAATTTAAATTTTATAAATAAATATTATTTATACAAAGTGGTAAAATCAAAGAAGGCTTTAATAAAGCCAAAAGGATTTAAAAGTTAATTTATAATATTTAAATTCTAAAGAATTTAAATAATTTATAAATTAATTATTCAAATTTCGAAGGCGCCGACGTTCAAGTTTAAAGGAGGTAATTGGTATATAAACTATATGCCTTAGTGGCATTTAAATCATCCTTCGTTCGAACAAATAAAAGAGGCAAGTGTTGTGTTGTGAGAATTCGTGCGAGGAAGAAGACAAGCTCCTTGTCTTAAGCGCCAACAAAAGGGATAAGAGTGTTGAGGGCAAAAATTCAATAACCAACGAGGCAGCATGGCCTAGTGGCAAGTGGTCATGAGTTAAGGTGCTTGGGTGCAGAGTGGTCTACGTTCGATTCACGACAAGAGTATTTTGGTAGTGTTAAGGTTGAAGCATCGAGGAAGGACATGTGTTTTATTTTTGATTGGGTGCCAGCGAAGAGGATATAGAGCACGTGGTGCTCTTTGGTTTTCAAATGAGCGCCTAGCACTCATGGTAGCCGAGGCCACGGCTAGGACGCACGAGGAGGCGGCGTCGAGGGTTCGAGTCTCACCTAGGCGAAGGTAATAAATTTTGCATTAATTTTAATTGCCTAAGGTGTAAACATAAGGTTTAGGGAGCTATAAGGGGTTATGAAAAGGTGCTTATTTTAATTATTAATTTTTGACTAAATGAAGGTATAAGGTGTTAAAATTTATTTTAAATAAAGTTATTGTGACATTTTTTATTTATCAAAAGGTGAATTTGAAGAGTGATAAAATTTGAGAGGACTTCTTATTTGAAGGTGACATTGTTGACATTATTTTTAGTGGTAAATATTATTTTTAATTGGGAGATCATAAGGTGTAAATGGTCAATTCATTTTTGTATATGTTGATGGATGCTTTCTTTAAGATGGAGTGATAAGGTGTATGTGTGTTTTGATATTTGCATTGTATCTTTGAGAGAGTTTAGTATCTTCTAACTCCTTTGAGCTTGGAAAAGAAGTGTTTGTGGTTGTGGCAGATGTTTGAGGTTCCTTCATCATCAAGAAAAAGGTATGAGCACATTCTTCCATAGTTGAGTTGATTGGTTGGTTTTTTGGAAAATAAGTTTGGAGTGAAAAGGACTTAATTAGGGTTTCCTTATTGAGTGTGTTGAGTTAATGCTTCAAGGTTTTCTAGAATAAAGAGTTGTTAAAACCTTGTTTTATAAGCATTGTTGTTGAAGCCATTGGTTGAGTGAAGAACTTGAACTAGGGTTTGAAAAGAACATGAGTATCATTGTTATGTGAGATTGGTTGATGAAGCATTGTTGGGAACATTTTGAGTGAGTGTTTATATACTTGGACTAGGGTTTGTAAGGAAGGATTGTTTCATTGAGTGATTGGTTGAGTAGAGTTGGTTGAGCCTAGTCAAGTAGATGTGTGAAGTGATTGTTCAAGTTCCATAAAACAAACTATTCTATATTCTAAATTGATTTGAGAAAGTGATTGAGCATTGTGATGAGTATAGAGCATATTGAGTCTCTAACAATTCTCTTTATGTTTCTATGAGATTGGACAAGTTCAAGTGTGGACTTGTTGAGCAGATTTGAGGTAAGTCTTTGAGAAGACTTGTGGACAGATTTGAGGATAGAGATTGAGTATAGATTCGAGGACAGAGTTTGGTGCAGATTTGAGGATAGGTTTGTGCCAGATCAGAGATAGAGATTGAGGATAGATTTGTGCTAGACCGAAGGACTGTGTTTAGTACAGATTTGAGATAGAGCTTTGGAGGTGATAGAGTTGAGGATAGAGATCTCCAGCAGGGGGGGTAGGGGGAGGGGAGGTAGGTTTGGATAGAGTTCCATTTGCTAAGGGTAGTGGAGGTAGAGGTCTTCTAGAGGATCACCAGCCAGAGCAGAGATAGGAGATTGGTGTCTCCTGTGGATAGAGATCCACTAACTTGATCAAGGGGATTGGTGTCTCCTTTGGACAGAGGTCCATAAACATTGTAGGGAAAGGATTCCCAAGAGAATTTATTTGAGAAAAATTTATAAGAAATATTTTCTCCATGGAGTAGCCCACATTGGGTGAACCACGTAAAATCATGTCTCTCATGTGTGTGATGCTTTGTGTGATGTTTACTACTTTAATATTGTTGATGCTATTATTTGGATTAAAAAGAAAAATGTTTTATCTTATATTGTTCACCCCCCCTCTCAGTATAAGCACATGTTCTTCAATTGGTATCAGAGTGGGTCTCTCCGTGAAAAGACTAACAACTTGGAGGAGGATCCATCAGTAACACACATGACTTCAGAAAATGAAGAGGAGACTATGTTTGACATAAAAGAGGAATTCTTTGCTGCTCTCAGAAAGTTGGAAAGAATTAGAGAGAAGAATTCAGGCTTGAAGGAACAAATTCAAGAGGATGAAGAAGCAAGGATGGAACTTCTACAAAATCTCACAGAACTCAAGATAAGGGTGGAAGAAGGAAAGAAAATTGAGCAGGATATGACAGATCTGTTAAGAGCAAGGGAAACAGAATGTGAAATACTGGAAGCAGAAATTGTTTATCTAAGGAATGAAGTTGAAAGGACCAAGGTACTACAAGATGTAGAGGATAAGAAATCACAAAGGGAATCAAGTCTTCAAAAAGTAGAAACTTCAAACAAGGATAAGCAAGCAAAGGATATCATAAAGGAAGAAAGCAAAGAAGAACCTTGGATAAGAGTTAATCACAAGAGAAAGAATACTCCACCACAAACTCCAAGGCATCCAAATAGGTTACATAATTTCTTCCATGGTCATTGCTTTTCTTGTAATAAATATGGTCATAGAGTTGTACACTATATTAATCATGCAAGAAACAATGTCAATAGAAATTTCAATTCTTTTGCACCTCTTATGGATGATGATATTATATGTTACAAATGCAATAATTTTGGGCACAAGGCTAGATGGTGTAAAATGATACTTCCCGAGTCTAGAAAAACAATTTCAACAACTAGGAAAGATGAAAGGGAAAATGTTAAGGCTAGATCAATGTTAGTTCAAACAACCCTTCATGCTCAGGATAAAGAAGAACAATGGTATCTTGATAGTGGTTTCTCTAGTCACATGACATGAGACAAAGACAAATTCATTGTACTAAAAGAAACCAATAGAGGATCAATAAGTTTTGGTGATAATGGATCAGCAAGGATTGGTGGAAGAGGAACTCTAAGTTTAGATAATGGGAAAACAAAAATAGAAAATGTGTTGTATGTTAAAGGGTTAAAACATAATATGCTAAGTATAATTCAACTTTGTGATCAAGGGTATATGGTTACTTTCCATCCAGACTCTGATTCAATGGAGATCAAAGGGGAAAAGTGCTTTCTATCACAAGAAGATGAGAGTTGGTTATGGCATAGAATATTGGGTCACTTGAATTTTGACAACATAGTCAACATAAGCAATAAACAAGCGGTCAGAGATTTACCCAAAATAAGAAGACCTCAAAGCACAATCTGTGCACCTTGTCAACATGGAAAGCAAACTAGGACAACATTTAAATCAAAAGGATATATGTCATCTGAGCCATTGAGTCTAATACATACTGATCTGTGTGGTCCTACCAGAACATAAAGTATTCAGGGTGAGAGCTACTTTATATTGTTTATAGATGATTATTCTAGAATGGTTTGGGTAGCTTTCCTGAAAGAGAAGTCAGAGGCTTTTGAAAAATTCAAAGCATTTAAGGAATTGGTTGAAAATGAAACTGGAAAAAGGATTAAGTGTCTGAGATTTGATAGAGGAGGAGAATTTACTTCAAATGAATTTGTAGAGTTTTGTGAACAACATGGAATCAAAAGAGAATATTCAATAGCAAGAACTCCTCAACAAAATGGAGTAGTTGAAAGGAAAAATAGGACTGTTGAGAATATGGCTAGAGCTATGCTAAATGAGTCTAAGCTCTCAGATGGATTTTGGAGAGAAGCAGTCAACACAATAGTATACATAATCACTAGGGCTCAAATGAGGGTAAACCATCACAAGACTCCATATGAGCTTTGGAAAGGAAGACCGACCACTATAAAACACTTCAGGATTTTTGGAAGCAAGTGTTACATAAGACGAGAAGATCAAAACTTAGGCAAGTTTGATCCAATATGTGATGAGGGAATTTTTCTTGGTTATTCCTCAAGGAGTAAAGCCTATAGATGCTTCAACAAGAGAACACGTACTATGGTGGAAAGTATAAATGTAACAATTGATGAGAAGATAGATTCAAGAGAACCAGTTCAACAAATTGTGTATCAAGAAGATGGGAGTTGTCAAGAAGAGTTTTGTGAGGAATCAGATAAAGAAGAAGAAGAAACACAAAGACTTCTTCCTAAAACTCCATCCAGGTATGTACAGAAGCATCATCCAAAAGAGCAAATCATTGGGAATCTAGATGAAAGACAGACAAGGAGAAGGATAATAACACCATCTCAACAAGCAAATTTTTCTTTGCTATCTAAGATTGAGCCAAAAGACTTCACTCAGGCAAGTGAGGATAAGTTTTGGATTAAGGAAATGGATGAGGAATTAGATCAGATAGAGAAAAGCAAGACTTGGGAACTTGTTCCACGACCAAAGGACAAAAATGTGATCGACACAAAATGGGTATTCAAAAATAAGTTAAATGAAGATGGACAGGTGGTCAGGAATAAAGCAAGATTAGTATGCAAAGGTTATGCATAGGTAGAGGGAATTGACTTTGATGAGACATTTGCTCCAGTTGCACGACTTGAAGCCATAAGAATGTTTTTAGCCTTCTCAAGTTTCAAAAACTTCAAGGTATATCAGATGGATGTTAAGTCAACATTTCTAAATGGTGTTCTAGAAGAAGAAGTTTATATTGAACAACTAGAGGGATTCATATTAGTAGATAAACTAGATCATGTATGCAGATTGAAAAAGGTATTGTATGGTCTAAAGTAGGCTCCGAGAGCATGGTACTCAAGATTGGATAAGTATCTTTAGGAACAGGGATTCAGAAAAGGAATAGCAGACAACAATTTATACATAAAAAATGAAGGGAATGATCTACTAATTGTGGTTGTTTATGTTGATGACATCATTTTTGGGGGAAACAATGATAAGATGTGTAAATAATTTTCTAAGAACATGCAAAATGAATTTGAGATGTCTATGCTTGGTGAATTGTCCTTCTTTCTTGGACTTCATATTTCACAATCAGAGAAAGGGGTATTTCTCTCACAAGCCAAGTACATAAAAGAAATGTTAAAGAAATTCAGGTTAGAATATTGTAAACCAATAAGTACCCCCATGGTCACAGGATGCAAGTTAAGTAAGGATGATGAATCTCCAGAGGTAGATCAGAGATTATACAGATCTATGATTGGCAGCTTATTGTATGTTACAGCTACAAGACCAGACATAGTACAGTCAATGGGATTAGTGGTAAGGTTTCAAGCAACACCTAAGGAAACACATGTGGCAGCGGTAAAAATAATTTTTAGGTATCTAAAAGGGACTATGGATTTTGGGCTTTGGTATCCCAAAAGTGATAGTTTCACATTGACAGCATATACAGATGCAGATTGGGCTGGCAACATTGATGACAGAAAAAGCACAAGTGGAGGAGCATTCTTTCTTGGAGACTGTTTAGTCTCTTGGCTAAGTAAGAAGTAGGTTTCAGTATCCTTATCTATAGCCAAAGCAGAATATATTACAATAGTAGCCAGTTGTACATAGGTGTTATGGATGAAGCGAACTCTAGAAGACTTCAAGATAAAACATGATCATCCTATTCCCATACTATGTGATAATACAAGTGCTATAAGTATCTCAAAAAATCTAGTGATGCACTCCAGGACAAAGCACATTCTGATTAAGTATCATTTTCTGAGAGAACAGGTGATAGATAAACAGGTCAGGTTGGAATATGTTACTACAAAGGAACATATAGCAGATATTTTCACTAAGCCACTTTCAAAGGAAACCTTTGAGTATCTTCGAGGAAAACTGGGAGTAAGACTCCCACCCCATAATTAACCACCTCAAGAGGAGGTGGGGGAGGGGCTAAGCTAAGAGAATCATTCTTAGCCCCGAGCCCCAAAGGTGACCCTTTGCCATTGATGTCAAAGGGGGAGAGATTTGAGTAAGGGGAAGAGATTTGGTATTTGAAAAGAGCATTGAGCCAAGGGGAGCAATGTCCCAAGGGGAGCAGAACAAAGAAAAGGTTAAGTTTTTGGTAAAAAAATTTGGGTTGCCATCAATGACAAAGGGGGAGATTGTTGGACATTTTGAGTCAAAGTTGTCATTGATGTCAAGGAACGAAGTTGTCATTGATGTCAAGGAATAAGCTACTGTCGATGTAAAAAGGTCAAAAGGAACAATGCAAAGGTTAATGGCAAAAGAGCTTCATAATATTTTTAATATTATGTGGAAGCATAAGTAGGAGGGTTTTTATTAAAACCATGGGTGAGCAAAAATAAAAGGTTTTTCATAAAAGCCCAAGGAAGTTTTAATATTTATTTTATAAAATATTTAAATTCAAATTGAATTTAAATTTTATAAATAAATATTATTTATACAAAGTGGTAAAATCAAAGAAGGCTTTAATAAAGCCAAAAGGATTTAAAAGTTAATTTATAATATTTAAATTCTAAAGAATTTAAATAATTTATAAATTAATTATTCAAATTTTGAAGGCGCCGACGTTCAAGTTTAAAGGAGGTAATTGGTATATAAACTATATGCCTTAGTGGCATTTAAATCATCCTTCGTTCGAACAAATAAAAGAGGCAAGTGTTGTGTTGTGAGAATTCGTGCGAAGAAGAAGACAAGCTTCTTGTCTTAAGCACCAACAAAAAAGGGATAAAATTGTTGAGGGCCAAAACTTCATATCCACCTAGGCAACGTGGCCTAGTGGCAAGTGGTCATGAGTTAAGGCGCTTGGGTGCAGAGTGGTCTACGTTCGATTCATGGTAAGAGCATTTTGGCAGTGTTAAGGTTGAAGCATCGAGGAAGGACGCATGTTTTATTTTTGATTGGGTGCCAACGAAGAGGATATAGAGCACGTGGTGCTCTTTGGTTTTCAAATGAGCACCTAGCACTCATGGTAGTCGAGGCCATGACTAGGATGCATGAGGAGGCGACGTCGAGGGTTCGAGTCTCACCTAGGCGAAGGTAATAAATTTTGCATTAATTTTAATTGCCTAAGGTGTAAACATAAGGTTTAGGGAGCTATAAGGGGTTATGAAAAGGTGTTTATTTTAATTATTAATTTTTGACTAAATGAAGGTATAAGGTGTTAAAATTTATTTTAAATAAAGTTATTGTGACATTTTTTATTTATCAAAAGGTGAATTTGAAGAGTGATAAAATTTGAGAGGACTTCTTATTTGAAGGTGACATTGTTGACATTATTTTTAGTGGTAAATATTATTTTTAAATTGGGAGATCATAAGGTGTAAATGGTCAATTCATTTTTGTATATGTTGATGGATGCTTTCTTTAAGATGGAGTGATAAGGTGTATGTGTGTTTTGATATTTGCATTGTATCTTTGAGAGAGTTTAGTATCTTCTAACTCCTTTGAGCTTGGCAAAGAAGTGTTTGTGGTTGTGGCAGATGTTTGAGGTTCCTTCATCATCAAGAAAAAGGTATGAGCACATTCTTCCATAGTTGAGTTGATTGGTTGGTTTTCTGGAAAATAAGTTTGGAGTGAAAAGGACTTAATTAGGGTTTCCTTATTGAGTGTGTTGAGTTAATGCTTCAAGGTTTTCTAGGAATAAAGAGTTGTTGTTAAAACCTTGTTTGATAAGCATTGTTGTTGAAGCCATTGGTTGTGTGAAGAACTTGAACTAGGGTTTGGAAAGAACATGAGTATCATTGTTATGTGAGATTGGTTGATGAAGCATTGTTGGGAATATTTTGAGTGAGTGATTATATACTTGGACTAGGGTTTGTAAGGAAGGATTGTTTCATTGAGTGATTGGTTGAGTAGAGTTGGTTGAGCCTAGTCAAGTGGATGTGTGAAGTGATTGTTCAAGTTCCATAAAATAAACTATTCTATATTCTGAATTGATTTGAGAAAGTGATTGAGCATTGTGATGAGTATAGAGCATATTGAGTCTCTAACAATTCTCTTTATGTTTCTATGAGATTGGACAAGTTCAAGTGTGGACTTGTTGAGCAGATTTGAGGTAAGTCTTTGAGAAGACTTGTGGACAGATTTGAGGATAAAGATTGAGTACAGATTTGAGGATAGAGTTTGGTGCAGATTTGAGGATAGGTTTGTGCCAGATCAGAGACAAATATTGAGGATATATTTGTGCTAGACCAAAGGACTGTGTTTAGTACAGATTTGAGATAGAGCTTTGGAGGTGACAAAGTTGAGGATAGAGGTCTCCAGCTAGAGCAGGGAGGACATGTGTCTTCTATGGATAGAGTTCCATTTGCTAAGGGTAGTGGAGGCAGAGGTCTTCTAGAGGATCACCAACCAGAGTAGAGATAGGAGATTGGTGTCTCCTATGGATAGAGATCCACTAACTTGATCAAGGGGATTGGTGTCTCCTTTGGATAGAGGTCCATAAACATTGTAGGGAAAGGATTCCCAAGAGAATTTATTTGAGAAAAATTTATAAGAAATATTTTCTCCGTGGAGTAGCCCACATTGGGTGAACCACGTAAAATCATGTCTCTCATGTGTGTGATGCTTTGTGTGATGTTTACTGCTTTAATATTGTTGATGCTATTATTTGGATTAAAAAGCAAAAATTTTTATCTTATACTGTTCACCCCCCTCTCAGTATAAGCACATGTTCTTCAATTATAAGGTGTACCAAAAGATTTGATATTTTTGTATGGTAAAATAATTATTGGGAAAAATATTTTGTGGAGATATTGAGTTAGGTTGTGGCTACCTAACCCTAGTATTGGCAAAGAAAATTTGATTGTGGTTAAGATATTTGAAGACATATCTCCATCAAATCAAAAGGTATGGGTACATCTTCCTTATGAGTAAAATATTGTTGGATTGGATGTTGTGAATGTTGAGTTGGAGTGAAAAGGATTGTTTGATAAGCATTATCAAAAATGTTGAGTGAGCCTTCATGTGTATGATTAGGGTTTGTGAAAGATCATGAGTATCATTGTTATGTGAATTTAGAATCATCTTGAGTCAAGGTTGAGTTCCATAGTGTGATTTGTTGAAAGCATTGTGAAACACTTGGTTAGGGTTTGTAAGCAAGTTGTGTTTCATTAAGTGATTGGTTGAGTTGAGTTGAGTAAGCTTTTGTGGAAGCTTACAATGTATATTTGAGACAAGTCTTGGTGAAGACTTGTTGAGTAGATTGGACAAGTTCTAGTGTGAACTTGTAGAGTATATTTGAGGTAATTCTTTGAGAAGACTTGAGAGAAGATTTGATTGATTGATTTATTCAAACCTTGATTTAAGGTTTGGGGTAGATCTAGAAAATATTATTTGTGATTGGTTCAAGCTTTGTGTTAAGGCTTGAGGATAGACTTGAGGATAGATTTGAGGATAAATTTGGGTGTAGATTTGAGGACAGGTTTGTGCTAGACCAAAGAAAAATATTGAGAAGATTTTTGCTAGACCAATGGATAGTGTTTAATGCAGATTAGAGATAGATATTGAGTATATTTATGCTATATATAAGGGCTACGTTTAATGCAGATCAGAGATAGAGATTGAGTAAATTTGTGCTAGACCAAAGGACTATGTTTAGTGTAGATTTGAGTCAAAGCTGAGAAATATTTGAAGGTGGCAGAGCAGAGGATAATAGTCTCTAGTGGATAGAGATCCATTATCTAGGGCAGTGAGGATATAGATCTTCTAAGTGAGAATAGAGTCTTCTATGGATAGATATCCACAAGCCAGTGCAATGGAGGCAGTAGTATTCTAGAGGATCACCAGCCAAAGTAGAGGAGAAGGAGTTCTCCTGAGAATAGAGTTCCACAAATTTGATTAGGGGATTGGTGTCTCCTTTGGACAGAGGTCCATAAACATTGTAATAGGGAAAGGATTCCCAAGAGAGTTTATTGAGAAAATTTTATAAGGAATATTTTCTCCATGGAGTAGCCCACATTGGGTGAACCATGTTAAATCATATCTCTCATGTGTGTGATGCTTTGTGTAATGTTTACTACTTTAATATTGTTGATGTTATCATATGGATTGAAAAGAATTTTTTTTTTATCTTATACTATTCACCCCCATCTCAGTATAAGCACATGTTATTCAATTGGTATTAGAGTGGGTCTCTCCGTGAAAAGACTAACAACTTGGAGGAAGATCCATCAGAAACACATGACTTTAGAGAGTGAAGAAGAGACCATGTTTGACATAAAATATGAATTCTTTGTTGCTCTTAGGAACCTTGAAAAGGTTAGAAATAAGAACTCAAGTTTGAAGGATCAAATTCAAGAGGATGAAGAAGCAAGGATAAATTTTTTATAAAGTCTCACAAAACTCAAAATAAAGGTAGAAGAGGGAAAGAAAATTGAACATGATATGATATATTTATTAAGAGCAAGAGAAACAAAATGTGAAATATTGGAAGCATAAATTTTTTATCTAAGGAATGAAGTTGAAAAGACTACTACAAGATATAAAGTTTGGGAAATAGAAAGAGGAGTCAAGCCTTCAAGAAGTAGAGACTTCAAACAAAGATAAGCAAGTGACTTATACTCTAAAATGAAAAGACATAAGGAAAGAAGAAAGTAAAGAAGAACCATGGACAAAGGTTAATTATAACAAAAGGAGGAGCACTTGACCATATTTTCCAAGGCATTCAAACATGTTACATAATATCTTCCATGGCTATTGATTTTTATGTAACAAATATGGTCATAGAGTTGTACATTGCACTGGTTATGTTAAAAGGGATGTAAATAGAAATTTTAATTCTTTTGCACCTCTTATGGATAGTGATGTTATATGTTATAAGTACAATAATCTTGGGCACAAGGCTAGATGGTGCAAAATGGTATTACTTGAGTCAAGTAAAAGGAATACAACTTCAACAATTAGGAAAGAAATAAAAGGAGATGAAAAAGCTAGATCAATGTTAGTTCAAACAACTCTTCATGCTGAGGATAAAGAAGAACAATGGTTTCTTGATAGTGGTTGCTATAGACACATGATAGGAGACAAAGAAAATTTTCTTGTACTTAAAGAAACTAATAGAGGATCAATAAGTTTTGGTGATAATGGATCAGCAAAATTTTTTGGAAAATGAACTCTGAGTTTAGATAACAGGAAAAGAAAAAAAATGTACTATATGTCAAAGGGTTAAGACACAATCTGCTAAGTGTAAGCCAACTTTATGATCATGGTCATATGGTTATATTTAACCCAAATAGATGTGAGATAAGAAAGTCAAAAATTGGAAAAGTCATTGCGAATACAAGTAGAACTCCAAACAACCTCTATATGCTTAGTGAGATTAAAGGAGAAAAGTGTTTTCTATCACAAGAATATGAGATTTGGTTGTGGCATAGAAGAATGGGTCATTTGAATTTTGACAACATAGTCAACATAAGCAATAAATAGGCTATCAAACATTTACCCAAGCTAAAAAGGCCACAAAACACAATATGTGCACCTTGTCAGCATGGAAAGCAAACTAGAACCAGTTTTAAATCAAAAGGATTTATGTCATGTGAGACATTGAAACTAATACATACTGATATATGTGGTCCTACCAGAACCCAAAGTATTCAAGGTAAAAGTTACTTCATATTGTTTATATATGATTATTCCATAATGACTTGGGTAGCCTTCCTAAAATAAAATTCAGAAGCACTTGATAAATTCAAGGCATTTAAAGAGTTGGTTGAAAATGAAACAGGTCAAAGGATTAAGTGTTTGAGATCATATAGAGGAGGATAATTTAATTCAAATGAATTCATAAACTATTGTGAACAACATGTGATCAAAAGAGAATACTCAACTGCAAGAACTCCTCAACAAAATGGAGTTGTTGAAAGGAAGAATATGACTGTTGAAAATATGGCTAGAGCTATGTTAAATGAATCCAATATTTCAGATGGTTTTTGGAAGGAGGAAATTAACACAACATTTTATATCTTTTATAGGTCTCAAATAAGAGTGAACCATCACAAGACTCCATATGAGCTTTGGAAGAGAAGACCAGCCACTGTAAAACACTTCAAAATTTTTAGAAGCCAGTGTTACATAAGATGGGAAGAGCAAAACTTGGGCAAATTTGACCCAAGATGTGATGAAGGTATTTTTATTGGTTATTATACTAAGAGCAAAGCCTATAGATGCTACAACAAAATGACACACACTATTGTATAAAGTATAAATGTAACAGTTGATGAGAAGATAGGATTAAGAGAACTAGTTCAAGAAATTATGTATTAGGAAGATGGAAGTTGTCAAGAGGAGTTTCGTGAGGAATCAAAAGAAGAAGAGGAAGAAACACAAAGACTTCTTCCTAAGACTCCATCCAGGTATGTATAGAAACATCATCCAAGAGATCTAATAATTGGGAATCCATATGAGAGACAGACAAGGAGAAGGGTAATAACATCAACTCAACAAGCAAATTTTTCTTTGTTATCTAAAATTGAGCCAAAAGACTTCAATGAAGCAAGTGAAGATACATTCCTGGGTTAAGGTAATGGATGAGGAATTAGATCAAATAGATAAAATTAATATTTGGGAACTTGTTCCATGACCAAAAGATAAAAATGTGATTGGCACTAAATGGGTATTCAGAAACAAGTTAAATGAAGATGGTTAGGTGGTCAAAAATAAAGCAAGATTAGTGTGCAAAGGTTATGCACAGGTAGAGGGAATTGAATTTGATGAAACATTTGCTCCATTTGCACGACTTGAAGCTATCAGAATGTTCTTAGCCTTTTCAAGCTTCAAAAACTTCAAAGTATATCATATGGATGTTAAATAAGCCTTTCTAAATGGTGTTTTAGAAGAAGAGGTTTACATTAAGCAACCATAAGGTTTCAACTTGATTGATAAATCAGACTATGTATGTAGATTGAAGAAAGCACTTTATGGACTAAAGCAAGCTCCTAGAACTTAGTATTCAATATTAGATAAGTACCTACAGGAACAGGGTTTCAGGAAAGGAATAGTGGACAGTAACTTATACACCAAAAATGACGGGAATGACTTACTAATTATGGTTGTTTATGTTGATGATATTATTTTTGGAAGAAACAATGATAATATGTGTTAGAAATTTGAAAAGAGCATGCAAAATGAATTTGAGATATCTATACTTTGTGAGTTTTCCAACTTTATTTGACTTCAGATTTCACAATCATAGAAAGGGGTGTTCCTTTCACAAAAAAGTATATAAAAGATATGCTAAAGAAATTCAAGTTAGAATATTGCAAACCAGTAAGTAATCCCATGGTTATAGTATGTAAGTTAAGTAAAGATGATGAATCTCCAGAGGAAAATCAGAAATTATACAGATCTATGATTGACAACTTATTGTACGTCACATTTACTAGACCAGATATCATGCAGGTAGTGGGACTAGTGGTAAGGTTTCAGGAAGCACCCAAGGATACACATGTAACAGCAGTAAAAAGGATTCTTAGGTATTTAAAAGGGACTACGGATTTTGGGCTCTGGTATCCCGAAAGTGACAGTTTTACTCTCATAGCTTATACAGATGCAGATTGTTGCATTGTTTGGATTAATCTTGTTTTTTTGGGGTTCCTACAAGAATTGGCATGCATATTGCGTTATATGTTTTTTGAAATGTTATAATCATGTTTGGGATCCAGGGAAGCGATAGCTCAAGTGTTGCATCATTTTGTACCATATTGTACATTTGTATATAGGTTTTGATTTTAATTTTTGGTTTGTGTTTTCAAGTTTGGTGTTTTGGGTTGTCCCTTGTGTTGAGGTCATGTTTTGTGGCCACCAAATTTTGGTCTTTTGGATCAGTTTGGTTTGTTTTGAAAAAAAAAAGCGAGATGTCAGTTTATGTACTCATGAATGTTAACTAAGATAAGGATAATATGAACTATCAAAATTGTATTGTAGAAGGCTCCACGAGTACCACAAATACATTAAAGAATATAGTTTGAAACTCAGGATGCATGAAGTCGTCGATTTTGCGAATTAAGGTGAAATATGTTGTATACTCCATATGCATTTCAAAAAACAATGCATTCATTCATATTTCATGGTACATTTCACATTGCATCTCACTTGCATCTACATTTCAAAGACAATCACCGAAAAAATTGTCAAATTATCTTAGGATCATTGCACAATATACACTAATAAGATCTTGAGATTGGGAACTGATACCGAAACTGTCTTGAACCAAACACAATTTTCACATATTAAAAACATATTGGGTAAAATGGTCAAAACCAGCCTTGGAAAAAAATGTGATATGAAAAGAGTCATTATTGTCGGTCCTATCATGCAACATAGTCCATAAAACAGTGTTTCTCACCACTTCCACAACTTGAAATGCAAAAATCAAAATATTAAGGATGGGGTCAAATTATCATCATACTTAGGTTGAGAATCTGATTTCCCAAAGCTCTGAGTGTGCTTCCATCACACCACTGACTAATGGATTGTAAGGATCGTACTACATGTCCTCTCAAAAGTATGGGTAGTCATATCTAATATTCAAGAAATCAAAAGCAAAATCATGGACTATGGGGCTAACCTCCATCAGGGCTATAGATGCTTGACTGGCAGTGGAGTATTATCATGCGTGGTGACATATCTCATTTAAAAGCGAGACATCTGACCACTCAAACGGACAAGCTAGCCTTACGATTTCATCCATAAAAGGTTTAACCATTTTGGTCAAAATGAGGTAATAAACTCAAAATCAGAGTAGTAAGGATAGGGTCAAATTCTCATCATACTTAGGCTGAGAATCCGATTCCCCAAAGCTCCGAGTCCACTTGCACATATTGGTTCTGGATTTTAGCAGCTCATAACTGAGCTCTTGATCAAGTAAATGAATTCACTGCACACACATTTGGTCCTAAGAGGGTTAGACAGTTTTAGTGTGCTTGTTTATGAATATTTGAGTCTCTGCAAAATAGGTCGTTCATATTATAGAATCCATTCAATACATCCAATCTTGAATAGATCATCCATAGCATATCATATGCATAAATCATGAAGACACAAACATCCATGTGAAACTGACGATGAAAGGTTGAATGGTTTCAGACAATAAGGAATGAATCACTTTGCACACACTGAGCTTATGCTGAATAATTCTGATGGTTCATGCATTCTTGGTCTATTTTAATTCTCTGGATACTTGTTGATGCTTGTAATACTAATTGTTGGGTTCTGTGTGTGTTCAGGTTGAGTTCTTACCTAAATGCTCAGGAGCATTTCCCAGCAAAGTCGCCATTTTTTGTGGCTACTCCACAACTAGCCCCAAAACTTGGGGACCCACCTTTAAAATTTTGGTATTTGGGTGTTGGCATGTTGGTTTTAAGTGTCTAATGTTTGGTTTGTGTTGAATTTGCAGTTATCGTTAGTTCTTGTCAACAATATTTTGTTGTCGATGATTTTTTGTTTTTCTATGGACGGTATTTTATGGTCGACGACTTTTTCTTGTCGACTATATTTTATTGTCAACGATTTTTTCCTATTGATAATATTTTATTGTCGACGACTTTTTCTTGTCGATATCTTTTGTCATCAAGTTTTCTTGTCGACGATATTTTATCATCATTTTCTGTTGGTAAGTTTTTGTCAGTTGGTTGTTAGTTATTTTTGTTAAGCTTGGGTATTCTACCTTTATTTAGGTCAAGTATAAAAATGAACTTTTGTATTCACATATAAAAGTTTAAAATAAAAGTAACGATAAAATAATAATTAAAATTTTCATATATATATATAATTCTATTTTTTAATATATGTATAATATTGATATAAAAACCATAACATAAAAATAAAAAAATGAAAAGGAATAATAAAATAAAGTGGCTGGGGCCTTACGTTATAAATTTTTGTTTTCCCTTGAATATCGTCAGAATTCGATTTAAATGTGATTTAAAGTTAGACCTATGGTGATTAATTTAAGTAGTGCTTTTTGGACTAATGTATCCACATTAATGGTACAGGTTATAAAGTGAGTGAACAGCTGGAGATGGGACCACCGACGGACAGAAAGCGCAATGGGTGACGGAATTTGGCCTTGCTCATGTGGACCCTACCCAATGCGAATCATGGAAGATGACACACCAGGGCCTCATTGAAGCTGACGTGGATGGGGCAGATGTTTGTAATAACATGGATGAGTAACGGGACGCCAACACGACCGGCGTGGCGCAACATGGACGAACCGGAAGAGAAATGGCATAAAAGAACAACACCGATGAACGAAAGGCGTCGAACAAGTTTGTACAGAGATTCCCGATTGACAGAAGGTATATCCACGACATCAGGTGATAGCGCATTACATAACAGGGCAACAAGAAATTTGTGGTATATGTTTTGAGGTGGTGCAGATATAAGAGGCGTTAAGCCTGTGAAGATGAAGACAACAATTACCGAGAGGTCCCCAACAACGTGGATGACGACCCCACACAAGATGACGATGACAAATCCACGGAGAACATCGACAACAACCGACGATGACATAAAATTGATACGACGACCCCGAGCGGTAACCAACGAGGTGATGCATAGGCCATGTCAGATAATAGCGAAGACGAACAACGCCTCGAAGATGAGGCCACTTGGCATGGGATGGTAGTGTTACGTGGTGAAGCAGACTTCACATTAGCATGGCAGGTCAGGAGAGGTATAGTGGGTGGTCGTAGCCCGAAGTTCTGTTGGAGTAGCGACAAAATCAGGTATGAAGGACCTTCGTCTACAACGACACTACAATCAACATCGACGAGATGATAAATGGAGCTCGATGATCGAGAAACATAATTTCAATATCGTCGGGGAGATATAACAACCACGGTAGATGCATGAAAGAATGACATTGTTGACAGCGTGGCAAGGTGTAAGTGAGCAGCGCCACGTAGACAACGACATGGCACATAGAATACTGGTTAAACTATCATGTAGGTATCGACATGGTGTTGATTGGATGGAATGATGCTTATAGAAACCCAGATAGCGCAATGGTAGCAGTGGCTCATTGGAATGTTATCGGAGGGTTCGTTTTGATTGGTAGAGCTCGTGTAAGCGTGGCGGGTGTATAAACGATAATTTTTTCAACCATCTGAAGACAAATTTAAATTATCGAGAATAGTAGGACTGCAACATGGTGAAGATTAGAGTAGGGTTATCAGTTATCTTGGGCGCGACGTATATTAGAGGCCCACCACATCGCGTCGGGAAGCTTTACGGGCGTTGCCCAAACCAATGAGACATCTGCTCATATGTTACTTGCAGCGTGATAGATGACCATAAAAATTATTTTGCGGCACAGATGTGATGACACCGTGGCTCGTGGGCGTATCGAGAGGCAGAACAGGATAGGTAGGATGCCAACGGGAATGCCGACGAGATTCGAGCCACCCACCATAGGGGAGAATATAAATGGGCCATATATCACATCTAAAGGGAAATACCTTATTCAAGTGAGCATGGAGGGAAATTGTTAAGTCTATCAGTTACCGATTGGAAAAGCTAAAATTAAGGGATATAAAGGTTAATGTTCATGTAACGGATGAAAGTAAAAATAAAGGAGGTAGCAAATTTGCAGTGCGTTAAGGTTTGTCATAACTGTTGAATGGGGTAAACAGTATCCACGTGTGAGAGATACGCTGGTAGCGTGGAAGGAAAGTTCAAAGTAAGAACATGTGGAGCGTTTCGACCCTTTGGTCCTTTCTTTGATGAGGAGAAAGACCAGATGTTCCATAGAAATATTTTAAACCAAATATTAAAAAGGAGTTCAAGTGTTTTAATACAACTTTACGTTAGGTCTATTAATGCAAGACTTTATGTAAAGCCAACGCCGGACACGTTAGAAAAGGGAAACGCGAACAGGAAAGGAAAGATAAATGCTTGGAAACCTTAGAAATGAAACAAAACACAGTGAAACGAAAATCCCTGCGGAGCAAATGAAACCAAGGAGAAGCAAACTATGGGTTTCATAAAAAAAATTTAAATACAACAGAAAAGTGTTGAACAGGGGGTTGGACCTTTTGGAAGGCCAGATGCTGCGGGAATGTAACATGGAATATTTTTAATGCAAATGTTTTTTTCAAAAATTTAGGGCCTTGTTAGCTAGAAAGAATGAGATTTTTTCTACATGATGAGATTTAACCGTTATCTTTCTCCTTTCATATTGTGGACTTGTGGATGAAGTTTATGCAATTATGTTTTGGTTACTTCATGTGAATGTCTGAATCTAAAAAATTATTTTTGAACCCTAGAAGCCAACACTTAGTTTATTTCGGTTGTGCAAATTTGTAGGTCGAATAAGCTAGGTTGCATGTATGAACTTCTCACATATTCGGTTTTGTAGGACAGGGTCCTATCAAACTGATTAGGCTTTCCATTTCTACGTTTTCAGCATTTGATTTGATGCAGTTTTTTTTTTATTTTTCATTTTTCAACTTGTAAAATGCAGTTTTTTTTTTTATATTTTCGGACATTAAAATAAAAATTAAAAAAATTTCAAAACCCAAAAATAATGGCATGTTTGTGTAGATTATACCTCGTAGTTGCATTTTGCACTTAGACGTTTTTACTCCGGAGTCATTTCATATTTTTAAAAAATTACCCAATGTTGCTGTTTTTATTGCAAATTTTTTTAAATTTCGAAATTGTAAAATTTCCATTTTGAGGTCAAATTTGATTATGTTAGTTTCATACTTCATTCATGAGCCTATTATGACATTTCATTAATGAAAACTTCAATTTTATTGAAAGGGTTATGTTTTATGGCATTTCATAAATTACCATTTTTGGAATATAAATGTACATTTTCTTCATGAAAATTCTGATTTCATTAAAGAGGGTAATTTTACATGTTATAGTAAAATGTTATTTCAAAGCATTAAATTATCTTTCTTTATGAAAATTATTTCATAAAAAGGGGATAATTAAATGACATTTAAAACCCCTTTTTTTTAAGGTCATAGATTATTATCTCTTTGTGAAAATTAATTTTACCAAAGAGAGATAATTTATTATTCATATTAAAGGCTATATTAATCTTCATTATAAGAAGCTACATTTGAGGAGCCTATTCATCATTTCATATTCACATTCATAAATAGATTTAATCTTCATTTCCATGTTTAAATTAGGATTTAAATAAGATAAAACTTGTTCAAAATCCAATTAATAAGGAATATAAAATCTACCTTAAAATCCTCAATACAAAAGGAAATAAGGCACTACATCGTGGTCATATGAGGGCCAATTCACAGTTTTGTTTTATTTTTGTTTCATAAACAATCATTAAAGTAGCATGGTAAAATAAACCAACATTGCCCCTTGTTACAGTTACTAAGGTGTTCCCAACGTTTAAATTGATACATCTTTATTTGAGATTACTAATACACATATGCAAATGCTAAAATAGCAGAGACCTTGGATAAGTTGTTTTTTTTAACTTCTTTGCAAGAGAGGGTTTTGGGATCCAAACTCTAAAGGAGAGTGTAATCTCACAATTGGGTAAAATTAACACTCAAAATTCTAGAGATCCTTGAAGAAGATCTCATTACCAACACTTTCATAGTTAAAGGCTGAAGGAAATGTCTCATAAAGAAGACCAGAGAAACTGCAAGACTAAATACCTTGGAGAGGTCTCAAGGAGAAGGCTTGGAGAGCCTCAATGCAAAAATTGGAGAAGCCATAAAAGAAGTTCGTAGGAGAACTCATTAGATACATTCACTACAAAATATAGTGAAATAATTGAGATAATTATTGCCATTTGATAACAAGCCCAAAGGAGAAAGGTTTGGCAAACAATTTTTCAAACTTCAGAGAGAAGATTCATGAAGACCTCAAGATTTTTAGATTCTTGAGAAGAAATCCTTGTTTGAAGTCAGAACTCAGACAGAAGACTCCTATCAAATCCAAGAATATTTGGAGATTGTTCTTCATAGATAATAAGGCACATTTTAGTGAATAGATTGACTGCTAAAGGGTAGCAATCAAGATAACATTACTAGCTACAAAACTTTAGAGTCTTAAGCTAGATCCTGAAGGAGAAGTTGAAATCATCTACTATAATTTTAGAGCAGTAGACTAGAAGCATTCACATATACAAGAAACCACCATTCTAGAAAATAAATTTGGTGAATAAACTCATAAATATATTCATCATCAAAGGTAAGCAACTTAGGTGCAAAAGGTTCATTACTTGAACAATTAATTTGGATTACTACTTAACTTCATTAAGCACATTATTAGAATTTGAAAGTTGCAAAATAGAAGGTTGCCCAAGGACAAGCCCTTTAATCTACCACCTTGGAAGGCGCACAAAGAGGGCATTCAATATATGTAGGAATGAGCACACAGATACAACTCTAAAGTCGATTCGTAGCAAGATCAAAGTCCATTCAAGAGTTGAAAACTTTGATGAAGGAAAGGAGAATTGAATTCTCAATATTGCCCTGTAGATACAATGCTAAAAAAGGTAATGACTACCAAATTTCATTCAAAATGAATGATTACCAATGTTTTAAAGGAGATACAATGTTCGAGCTACAATATTCGATCTATAACACTCGTATGATTCACTAAAATAGTGAGTATAGAGAAAATAAATATTGCATGCAACAACATAAAGGTAATATCAATCCATTTACTTGCTTATATTAAGATTAAAGGAGCTATAAGGTGAACCTTATAAGGACTGAATTCATTACTGCATTGGAATAATATAGCACTAGTGAATTATAAAGCAAGTGATATTTCCAAATACAATATTTGAAGCATACATACATATTACAATATTTGCAATAATCAAGTAGGAGATATAAGGTTGCCAACCTTGATAAATTAAAATATCAATTTGCAAATATTATTACTATTTTTCTAAATATTCCAAAAATAGGGAGTCATAAGGCATACTACATCAAACTACAAATATTTGGAATTTAGAAAATTAAAATTATTGAATAGAGAAGCAAATCTATTGCTTACATAGAAAGTTAGAATTAATTGATAATTGTCTAAGGAGACAAAAAGAAATCCAACTATAAGAACTCCATTAGAGCATTAGGAGAGATAAGGTAAAATTGGAAGTTGATTATTATTCTCAAAATCAACTCATAAAGTGAACTATTTATTGCTAAGATATTTATCAAAGCCTAGAGCATATTTACTTAGGAGATATAAGGAAGCCTACAAAACCTAAGCTTGAAAGGTTTTATCAAATTAGTTCACATACTTTAAACTAGGGAGTCATAAGGTAGACTACTTAAAATACTCTATTCTCAAAGTCTTTATAGAAGCCAATTCAAGATCAATCAAGAAGAAATATAAATGAAATATTAAGAAATACTTTTAATAATGAAGAAATGTTCCATGAAGTAGAATTCTACTCCAAAAATTTAATAGATACTTTTGAAGGATATAAGTATCTATATACTAGCGATAAAGAGAGATTCTCTTTATTCCTTAAGGAGGCAAAAGAATGCAGCTTTACAACATTAATTGGATATCTTCATGAAGTTCTATTCAGAGCATGGTGGAATTCACAAAAAATAGTCATATTCACATCTGAAGAGTAGATCAAAAAAATGAAGAACCTATATATCACAATAGCAGAAGAAGAAATAGAAGGTTCAAAATTAAAAGGATGAGATATTAGGTACATTATGCCTTACTTGACCATCTACAATCTATAGAAGAAATATCCGATCAAGAAGAAGAAGTTGCACACTTATATATGACTCTTACTCTTCTACATGCACTCCTAATACAAGACACTTATGTACATCATTACTTTACATATTTTCACACTTACACACATGACATGTGCACATTCTCTCAATACACTCTTGCACTCTAAGTTACATGACACTTGTGCATTTCCTACACATTGGTACTTACATAAAAGAAGAAACATAAAACGCTCATATGAAATATAGACTCAACCCTAATCTATTGCATATTTACATTTGTACCATGAAGGTACCATGGGTGTACATTTGCATATACCAAATAATGTAATATTCCTCAACAATTTGTTTGTAGTTTTTAGATCTAGGTCTCTTGTATTTGTAGGAGCTGAAATATATAGAGTTTTTGTAGTTTTTTAGTTTCTCAGTTAAAACTATTTTGTTTTAGTTTTAAGATTACATGTGATCCCTATGTTAGGTTTTGGGTGGTCTCCTAGTTTGACATCTTGGGGTTTCTTCCTTATCACCCGCTTTGTTTTGTGATCAGTGTAACTAATATTATTTTTAGTAATACAAGGCACTTTTCAACAAAAAAAAATAATCTTAAATTTTTAATCTTGTTCAATCTTATATATATATATATATATATATATATATATATATATATATATATATATATATATATATATATAATTTAAAAATTATATTATCTACTCTATGTAGAGACCTCTTAATGATTATCAAGGATCCGTTCAAATTTATATTAGAATGTTCCATCATTATAACTTCTGGTAGTTCGCTCATATCATAGTCAACAGTAATTGCTCAATTTTGAATTTAATATAGCATAATGGTGCCCTAATTGGGCGTGAATCCCACCTTACCCATTGGATATTCAAAGTCCTTAAGTTGGGGGAATGCTTAGGTGGTGATCCATGGAGATGTGTGGCCCACAAACAGGAAGGTGAAGACTTTGATTGTTACATCCATAATGGAAGAAGGGGTGAGATGACCAACGATTTTAAGTTTCTTTAAATCAAAATTTGAGGATTCTTTAACCCTTTGGTTCTGTAGGAGACATCGACTTTCAATGAACAGTTTTCAATGCCCAAGAGGTTTGAGAAGGGACGTTTAGTGTAGTGAAGGGAAGTTTTTGATCTCATACTTATCGTCCTATTTCACTCTATGATTATACCTCCCCATTTCTATTTTTGTAAGTTGTTTTAGGCTCCTTTGTACGGTTCGCAAGATGGTGTTCCCAATTTTGGGTTTTCTTAGTTGTAAGTATTTTTGTCAGTTGTATCTTTTTGTGTGTTCTGCTCCAAGTGGAGATGATGTAAAAGGTTTAGGGATGCCTTTCAAATGGCTCCTTTAATAATATAAATAAAAATAAAATAAAATTAAAACCAGTGTTTCAATTTTATAAAAGATAAAATAAGTAAAATATATCTTTTTATAATTTAATCTCATAAATATCAATTGAAAAGCAAAAATATTTATAGTTTAATTAGTTTATACAAATTTAAATATACAATTATGTAGATAAGAGATTAAAGAATAATAAGTCTGATGCTTTTAATTATATTAATTAACAACGATGGAGGCACAAAGCAAACTAGAAGGAAACACTATCAAAGCCACAATTCTTCAATTATGATAGAAAAGTAATAGGTTCATTTGGAGCACATCAATGCTTCAAATCCTTACCAAAAATGTGTTGAACATTATTTCTAGAAAATTATCAAAGTAAAGAAACATTAGAAAAACAAAGAGACAAGAGCGAGTGTGAGTTGAGAGCAAGTACAAGCTAGGAGGGAGTGCAAGCCAAGTGCAAGCCCCACTAGCTAGTATGGATGGAAAGTCATATTTGAATGCCCTAATAGGAAGCTAGGATGCCCTAGCTAGAAATCAAGATGCCTTATCTCGAAGTATGGATGCCCAAGTTGGAGATAAGTAGAAGAACGAATATATGGCAAGTTCGATCTAGGTAACATATGTCACACAAAAAGTGACTATTAAGGATGAGATGATTGAGCAAGATATAATGGTTCTTAAAAATAGATAGTTAGTATGTAAGTTCCATATATCCTAAGATTCAAACTTAGATCAAGTAGAAATAGGGATTGAATTCAAATTACTCTATGACTTTTCTCCCTAAAGGTTTTTTTCTTATCATCTTTTCTAGTTCATAAATCAGGGATGCAATAATAGGTGGTGGCCCATGGTTTAGGGGGAGATATGCTCTTTATTTAAGACCATGAAATGATTTTTTATTTTGTTGAGATAAAAACTATTAAGAAGATTCTAGTGTGGGTTAGGCTTTTTCGAATTCCATATCAACTTATCTGTTGGACATTTTGAGTCCTCTAAGTCAAAGTTGTCATTGATGTCACCTAATAGAGTTATCACTCTTATTAAGGAATTCGATAAGAAATAAAGTCGCCCAAGTCATCCAGGAAAAAGCTTCATCAGTTCAGAAGTGAAATAAAAAAGGCTCCATAATATTTTAATATTATTGGGAGCACAGGTAAAGTGAATGGTTTATAAAAACCTAATATGGGTTATTGCAAAGGTTAAAAAGGAGGTTTAATAATTATTTATAAAATATTTAAATTCACAAGGAATTTAAATTTTATAAATAATATTTAATTATACCAAGGTTGAGCATTAAGAAAAGGTTCTAAGGTTTAATTAAATTAAACCTAAGGTTGGTTCTTTTAATTTATAACATTTAAATTTAAATTAATTATAAATTAAAAATCATGTCGACGCCAAAATTATTCAAAGCATCGACGTGATTGCAAAAGAGGACAAAGGCGTTATATAAATGCCATCAAAAACATTTACCAAGGCATCCCTTACAATTATTATTCGAAGCACATGCAAAAAGGTTTTGTTTTTCGAAGGCCTTAAGATTTAGTAAAGGCTAAAGGTGTGAAGGTTCGAAGGCTCTAAGTGTAAACACCAGCATGGCCTAGTGGTATTTTGGCTTGGTACTAAGGATGAGGTCCTATGTTCGATTCGCGTGAGGCCTTTTGTATTGCAAAGAAGAAGCGCTTGTTGTTTTTAGAGGAGTGTTGTTCACAAAAACTTTATAGTGGACGTACCATTTTAGATACGCCATGGCACGTGGCCCAACGGTGGCTTGGCTGTGGTTAAGGCATTTGGGAAGGAGGACATCGGGGGATCGAATCCCGCTGAGGGTAAGGCAAGTGGATTTAATTTTTGATGTTGTTTAATATTTTATTTTTTGCCAAGGTTGCCTAAGGAGAAATAAGGATATGGTATGACCTAAGAAAGATATATATTTTTGCTGATTTTATTTTTGTAAGTATATCATATTATATATCATTGGAAAGCTCTTTTCGATAGCTATTTGTTTAGATTTCTTAGAGGGAGAAATTAGGTGTGTGCAAGGAGATATTTATAGTTTTGTCAAGGAGTTTCAAAAGTAAGTTTGATTCATTCTTTTGAGGGTTTATTTCTTGCATAAGAGGGTATGGTGAATTTTATTAAGTAGGAGTAATAAGGTGTTATTGAGATATTATTTTTATTATTGTGTTATTACTAAAGACCTCTAACCCTTGTTGATATTATAAAAATAAAATGTGTTGAGTGTGGCAGATTTAGTGGACAAATCATAAGACATCAAAAAGGTATGGACAAATCTGCTTGTTATGGTGCAGTGGTAAATGCCCTAGGTGCTGGTAGAGTCCGAACCAGGTTCCATTCCCCTTGTCTCCATCCTGTAGATATATGGTATAGTTAGGAATGTCCTATGTGCTGGTAGAGGCCGACAAGGCTCCATTCCTCCTATGCCCAACCTGTTGAAAGTGGCACCTCAAAAGGGGTGTTTTCCACTATAAATTAGTTTACCCAGGTGTTGTAGGTGAGTTGAAGAGGAGAGGGCAATCCTCCAAGGGAGGTCCTAGGTTCGAATCTCCACCCTACCAAAAAGCTAAATTGGGTACCCAAAATCCAATTGATAATGTTGGTGTGGGCAGGGTCGGGTGCGACTCCTAGGTGACTTTGACGGTATAGAACCCCCTATTCGTGGTCTCTCAGACCAAGGTGGCCCCGCAAGGGGTTTTTTGCTTAAAAAAAGAAGAAGGTATGGACAATATTTTTCATTGACTTATTTGGGTGATTGATTTCTAAAAATATCTTTAGAGAGAAAAGGATTGATTGTGGTTTCTTTTTTGAGGAGTTGTTGGTTTAATGCTTCAAGGTTTTCTAGTTTGAGAGTTGTTATTAAACCTTGTTTTATAAGCATTGTTGTTGAAGCCAATTGGTCATGCAAAGAACTTGAACTTGAGTTAAGAACATGAGTATCATTGTTATGTGAGATTTGTTGTTGAAGCCAATTGGTCATGCAAAGAACTTGAACTTGAGTTAAGAACATGAGTATCATTGTCATGTGAGATTTTTTGTTGAGCATTGTTGGAAATATTTTGAGTTGGTTGATACATTATTGGACTAGGTTTTGTGGAAATGATTGTTCCTTGAGGTGATTGATTGAGTAGAGTTGATTGAGCCTAGTCAAGTAATTGTGTGAAGTGGTTGTTCAAGTTACTTGAAACAAACTATTCTATATTATGATTTGAGTTGAGATTGAGATTTGAGAATAGAACATATAGAGTCTCTAACAATTCTCTTTATGCTTCTATGATATTGATTTGAGTTGAGATTGAGATTTGAGTATAGAACATATTGAGTCTCTAACAATTCCCTTTATTCTTCTATGAGATTTATATTGAGTTAAGATTGAGATTTGAGTATAGAACATATTGAGTCTCTAACAATTCTCTTTATGCTTCTATGAGATTGAATTGAGATATTGGTTGAGCATTTAGTATAGAACATATTGAGTCTCTAACAATTCTCTTTATAATTCTATGAGATTGGACAAGTTCTGTGTGAGCTTGTTAAACCGATTTGAGGCAAGTATTTGAGAAGGCTTGTGGACTGATTTTGTGTAAGCTTTTATAGAAGCTTGCTATGTAATTTTGAGAAAGTTCTAGAGAGGACTTATTGAGCAGGTTTAGTGTGGACCTGTTGAGCAGATTTGAGTAGGTTTTGTGTGGACCTGTTGAGCAGATTTGAGCAGGTTCTATGTGGACCTGTTGAGCAGATTTGAGAAGGTTCTGTATGGACCTGTTGAGCATATTTGAGAAGGTTCTATGTGGAAATATTGAGCAAATTTGTTCTAGACTAAATAAACTATGTTTAGTGTATATTTTAGTGGAATTGTGCTAGACTGAATGAACTATATTTAGTGCAAGAGATTGAGTAGAACTATGCTAGACCGACTGGACTGTGTTTAGTACAGTATTGAGATAAAGCTTTGGAGGTGACATAGTATAGAGGACAAAGTCTCAGTGGATAGATATCTAGTAGCTAGGACAATTGAAGACAGATCTAAGTGAGGAGTCTTGAAGTGGAGATATATCCACCATTTAGTGCAATAGAGAGATAGAGTCTTCTAGAAGATCACTAGCCAAAGCAGAAGGAGAAAAAGTTCTCCTGTGGAAGAGATCCACAAACTTGAGATTATGGGATCAAAATCTCCTTTGGATAGAGGTCCATAAACATTGTAATTGGGAAGGATTACCAAAGAGATTGATTGATAAAATTTTAGTAAAATATTTTCTCCGTGGAGTAGCCCACATTGGGTGAACCATGTAAATTATGGTGTCTCTATTGTGTATGGTATTTTGTGCATTGTTTTGATTTCTACTATTGATACTGCTATCTATACACTGCATAATATTTATTTTAAAAGGAAAGTAAAAAGTGGTCTTATATTGTTCACCCCCCTCTCAGTATAAGCTTGTGTTCTTCAATTGGTATCAAAACGAGTTCCTTCAAAATATTTTGACAGGTTGAAGGAAAAGCAGTCTAAGAACACAATGGATCAAAAGGATCAAAGAGACAGATTCTTAAATAATGCAATACTAGTCTTTGATGGAAGTGAATTCTTGTATTGGTGTATGCTGATGATATTTTACTTGATGAAACTTGTAAATAAAGTTTGGGATGCAATGGAACTTGGATATGATTCAATAGTCAATCCTCCTATAGATAAGGAATGTAAGCTTCTAATGCATGCAAACTCAAGAGCTATGAATGTAATTATAAAAGGATTGCGTAGATCATAATCTATGAATGTTATGGATTGTAAAATAGAAAACTAAATGTGGAAACTTCTGCATGACATATATGAAGGAGATAAAGGATTTAGGAAAGATAAGATCAGAAATCTCAAAGGAGAATTTTAGAACATAAGAATGAAGGATTATGAAAACATTCGTGACTATCTCAGTAATATTGATGAACTTGTACATGAGATGAGAGGTCTGGGAATTAAGGTTGATGAATCTGATGCTTGTGATAAGATCTTGAGAAATCTTCCAAAAAGGTACAGTGAAAAGGTTTCTACTCTAGAAACATCAATTGATAGTGATTCTTTGACAAATAAGTCTTTGATTGGCATGCTTACTACTTTTGAGATGAGAAAAAAAGATCCTATTCCTTCGAAAGAAGCAACTTTTAAAATAGACAAAAAGAAAAAGGAAAAGAAGATAGAATTGAGTAGTGAGTCATCCAGTTATGAAGAAGCAAATTATGGTAGAAGAGATAGAGGTTCTAGAAGACCCATATATCCAAGATCTATCAAAATTTTCAATTGTGGAAGGTATGGACATTTTGCAACAGAGTGCAAGGAGCCAAAGAACAACAATTATGAAGAAAAATAAGATCACAGGTACAAGGAGTCAGAAAGATACAGGTACTAAAAGAAAAGCAAGGATGGAAAAAGTAGATAATGAAAGAAGTTCTTCAAGAGACAAAAGAGAAGCTACTATGCAGATAATGCAAGTAAGTACTCAATTGATAGTGATCCTAGTTTTTCAGATAATGATAGAGATGAAGTCCTATTTATGGTTAAAGAAAAAGATCCAATTAAGAAAAGGACTTTAGTTATTCTCAAGTGTTTTAGATGTGGTAAATTTGGACATCTTGAAGATTATTACACAAGGGATGGTTATAGTTTCAGTGGTGATGATTTTGAATATGCACTTGAAAGACTAGATGAAAATATTCCAATGGCATTGGAAGGAGAAGTGAGTGACCCCATAGAAGACAAGTCTAAAGGAAGTAGAAACTTAGAAAAAAGAAAAAAAATAGAGGATTATTTAGTAGAGAATGGCTATGATCTCAAGGGAGAACTTATCTATACCCTTGACACAGTAAAAAAGGTAAGAAAGCAACACTCTAAGCTTGAAAGTTAGTTTCAAGAATGTGATGAAGAAATATTATTGCTAATAGAATATTTAAATAAATCAAAGGCTAAGCAAGCAAGTTCAAAGATAAATTAGAAGCAAATATCTTGGAATCTGAGAAGTTAGCACAAGAAGTGGCTACTTTAAAATAATACTTAAAGGACTCCAAGATCAAGATGAAGAGTTTCAAAAATAGCTCTAAGAACTTGGATAAGTTCATCTGTGGACAACAACGAACATCATGTTCAACAGGTCTTGGATTTGGAAAGGTTCAAAATAAACAGGAAGAAGAATCTACCTCAAGTATTGAAGAAGAAGGAACTTCAGAATAAGATACTTCAGAAGATGAAAGTATAAGTGGAAATGAGACATCAAAGGATGAGTTGGACAAGAGAGAGTTCAACAAAGATAAGAACAATGCACAAATAAGATACATATGGAACAACAATCATAATAGGAGACCAATGAGGTCAAGACAAGGAAGTTTCAATGAAAGATGTTTTTCATATCACAGGTTTGGACACATGGCTTCACAGTGCAGGACACATCAAAGATAGGAGTATGGAAAAGGACAAATTTTCCAAGGATATTTCTACTCATGCAATGAGTTTGGTCATAAGGCAATGAATTACAGGATGCAAGATAGAAGAGGATATGGCTTCACTAGAAGAAGTCCTAGGACAGTTGCAAATCCAAGGAATAATAACATTAAGTGTTATAAGTGTAATAATGATGATCACATAGCAAGATGGTGTAGAGCAAATATTCTAGAAACAAGCATGAACAGGGATAGGAATATGAATAGGAACAAGAATATGAACAAAAATAGGAATATGAATAGAAGCAAGAAGATGAACAGGAATAGAGACTCAAAAAAGAATAGAGACTCAAAAAAGAACAAGAATAGGAACATGGATGAGAACAAGAGCAGGAACAAGAACAAAAGTGACGATAGGAACATGGATGATGACTTGGAAAGAAACAGTGAGAGGATTCAAAAGACTCATGAAAGAAGAGAGAAAGATAAAGGTACAGATATGTGCTTTCTAGGAGTAGAAATACTCCCACTCGAGAATTAACCACCTCATGTGGAGGTGGGGGAGGGGCTAAGCTAAGAGGCTCATTCTTAGCCCCGAGCCCCAAAGGTGATCCTTTGGCATTGATGTCAAATGGGAAGATATTTGTGTATTGGGGAGAGATTTGATATGAGGAGAGATTTTATATTTGAGAGAGAATTGAGCCAGGGGGAGCAAAGTCCCATGGGGAGTAGAAAATAAGATCAAGTTTCAGTAAAAGGATAAGGGTTTCCATCAATGACAAAGGGGAAGATTGTTGGACATTTTGAGTTCTCTAAGTCAAAGTTGTCATTGATATCACTTGATAGAGTTATCACTCTTATTAAGGAATTCAAAAAGAAATAAAGTCGCCCAATTCATCCAAGAAAAAGCTTCATCAGTGCAAAAGTGAAAGGAAAAAGGCTCCATAATATTTTAATATTATTGGGAGCACAGGTTAAGTGAATGGTTTATAAAAACCTAAGATGGGTTATTGCAAATATTAAAAAGGAGTTTAATAATTATTTAAATTCACAAAGAAGCCAAATTTTATAAATAATATTTAATTATACCAAGGTTGGGCATTAAGACAAGGTTCTAAGATTTAATCAAATTAAACCTAAGGTTGGTTCTTTTAATTTATAAAATTTAAATTAAAATTAATTATAAATTAAAAATCATGCCGATGTCGAAATTATTCAAAGCATCGATGTGATTGCAAAAGAGGACAAAGGTATTATATAAATGCCATCAAAAACATTTACCAAGGCATCCCTTGCAATTATTATTTGAAGTGCATGCAAAAAGGTTTTGTTTTTTGAAGGCCTTACAATTTAGTAAAGACTAAAGGTGTGAAGGTTCAGAGGCTCTAAGCGCAAAGTCCAACATGACCTAGTGGTATGTTGGCTTGGTACTAAGGAGGAGGTCCCATGTTCAATTCACGTGAGACCTTTTAAATTGCAAGGAAGAATCACTTGAAGTGCTTGTTGTTTTTTGAGGAGCGTTGTTCACAAAAACCTTATGGTGGACGTGCCATTTTAGACACGTCAAGGTGCGTGGCCTAGGTGTCTTAGCTGCGGCTAAGGCATTGGGAAGGAGGACGTCGAGGGATCAAATCTCGTCGAGGACAAAGCAAGTGGATTTAATTTTTGATGTTGTTTAATAATTTAATTTTTGCCAAGGTTGCCTAAGGAGAAATAAGGATATGGTATGCCCTAGGAAAGAGAGATTTCCTACTGATTTTATTTTTGGAAGTATATCATATTATATATCATTGGAAAGCTCTTTTTGAGATCTATTTTTTAGATTGCTTAGAGGGAGAAATAAGGTGTTTGCAAGGAGATATTTTTGGTTTTGTCAAGGAGTTTCAAAAGTAAGTTTGATTCATTCTTTTGAGGGTTTATTTCTTGCATAAGAGGGTATGGTGCATTTTATTGAGTAGGATTAATAAGGTGTTATTGAGATATTAATTTTATTATTGTGTTATTACTCAAGACCTCTAACCCTTATTGAGATTGGAAAAATAAAATGTGTTGAGTGTGGCATTTTTAGTGGATAACTCATAAATCATCAAAAAGGTATGGGCACTATTCTTCATTGACTTATTTGGGTGATTAATTTTTGAAAATATCTTTGGAGAGAAAAGGATTGATTGTGGTTTCCTTTTTGAGGAGTTTTTGGTTTAATGCTTCAAGGTTTTCTAGTTTGATCAGATTTATGCTAGACCGAATGAATTGTGTTAAGTGCAAATTCGAGTGGACTTGTGCTAGACCGAATGAACTATGTTTAGTGCAAGAGATTGAGTAGAGCTATGCTATACCGATTAGACTATGTTTAATACAGTATTGAGATAGAGCTTTAGAGGTGAGAAAGTATAGATGATAGAGTCTTTGTGGATAGAGATCCAGCAGCCAGGATAATTGAAGATAAATCTGAGTGAGGAGTCTTCAAGTGGAGAGAGATCCAGTAATTAGTGCAGCAGAGAGACAAAGTCTTCTAGAATATCACTAGCCAGAGTTGAAGGGGAAAGAGTTCTCCTATGGAAGATATCCACAAACTTGAGAATATGGGATCAACATCTCCTTTGGACAGAGGTCCTTAAACATTGTAATTGGAAAGAATTCCCAAAGAGATTGATTGAGAAAATTTTAGTAAAATATTTTCTCCGTGGAGTAGCCCACATTGGGTGAACCACGTAAATTATGGTGTCTCTATTGTGTATGGTGTTTTATGCATTGCTTTTATTACTGCTATTGATACTGCTATCTATACACTGCATAATATTGATTTGAAAAGAAAAGTAAAAAGTGGTCTTATATTGTTCACCCCCTCTCAGTATAAGCTTGTGTTCTTCATTATCATCAATAAATATGTTTTGAAGAGTATTGGAAATAACCCGAGGAAGGACTATCAATTAGGGAGCGAAAGCATGCTATATATACTCAAATAAGTGTTGTTATAGATATTTAAAAACCTTTGGCACAATTCATTAGAGAATGATATCAAGTGGATTACAAAAATATCACATTTCAATGCCACAATTGTTATGATATTGGATACATGGCAATAGTTTATAGAGTGAAAATTATGAAGAGAGAGAGAGATTTTTTTTGTCATGAGATAATATTCAAGATGAGAAATGAAATCATTAAGTAATGGTAGTTAGTAAAGTAGCTATATTAGATCAAGGATATTCCACTCCAAACAAAGAGGCAATAACATTCTATCTACAATGCCATATGGGAAAGGCTACCATAACTCACTTTCATCCCTTAGAAGAAAAATATAAGGATATAAAGGATGAGAAAGTACAATGAGTAAGTTCAAGTTTACAAGGAATTAAGGTGTAAGGGAATATGTGGAGGAAGATCCTAAAACAAAGACAACAAAAGAGGTAAGTTTATTCTAGGTGAATCATCTTCATATTTCTCAAGTAGTATAGAATCCTCTCTTGGTACTAAAATTTTAAGTGGTGTAGAGGTTATCCCTTGCACTATAGGGTTTCAATAATAACATAATAAATATGGTAATTATTATGGAAAAGTGTCCTTGCACTTTAGGATTTTTATGGAAACATAAAGAAGAATGTGATTTTGAGGCTATTCCTTGCAGTTGAGATCATTTTGAGCAAGACAAACCTATAGATGATAAGTCTTACTATGAGCAACGTGTTAAGATTAAACATATTGATGAAGATAAAAGTATTTGTGGGAATGAAAAAAAAGAAGACCCAAAAAGCAAAAAAAAATAGAAAAAAAAACTCAAAGAAATATTAATATAGGAAAACAAAAACAAATATCACAATGTTAATAAGAAGTAGGACTAAATATACAAATAAAAACAAAAAATAATATTTTAAGGGCATGAACAAAAACCCCCAGAAAAATATTAAGAATTTGTGACATTGTTATAAACAATGTATTTATAGATATGAAAATTGGACAATGTATATTTTATAATATCTTAAAATATTAAGGGCGTGAATAAGAACCCTAAAAAAAATATTAAGAAGTTGTGGCATTGTTGTAAACAATGCATTTATAGATATGAAAATTGGACAACTTATATTTTAGCCATTCAAGGTATTGAATTTCATCTTGAATTTTTTAAATTTTGGAAGGCATAATAATGAGTGAGTGAGATTTTATTTCTTAATAAAATTATTATAAAGGAGTTGATTGTGAAAACTTAACACTGTGAGGAAGATGGCAAATATCTTTGAAAAACATACAAAATATGATTTAATTAAGATAAAAAATTAATAAAAACAATGCAATGTTTTATTTTTTAATAAGTATATATATATATATATATATATGATATGATATGATATGATATGATATGATATGATATGGGATTAAATTCTTATAAAAAAAATTCTAATTTCAAATCCTACTAACCATAATATATAATTTTCAAACTATTATTTAAAAAAAAAAAATTTAACCTTAACAGCTATATATATATATATATAAAAGTTTTAATTTTAAATCTTATCAATATATAATTATTATCTAACTTTTATTTAGCAAGAAAAATTTCTAAGTTCAAATTTTGCCACTTGTAATTATACCATTATACATATAGAAATATCAAGATTAAATTTTAATTTTTTAAAACTATTATCAATACGTAATTGTTAAGACACTATCATTATATGGTTAGTGGACATTAAATTCCGTTCTTTTCGTTATTATCATGGTGGAAAAAACACGTCCTTGAATATTCTCCTCTCCTGACCCGTCTGTCATCACTGTTTCTTGCGTCATTATAGGGCTGGGAAGAAAATATCATCCCACTGTTTCTCGTCACCAACATCAAACAACAGGGGGGCACCAATAATTCTCACAAACTTGTAGCGAACCCAGTCCACATGCTCCTCTGCACAATTCCCTTAATTTCAATATCGATTCCCTTCCCTTCCATGGACACACCCACCAACCCTGCCATGGACTACATCTATCCAGCCATATGCCTTCTCCTGCTCGTAGCGCTTCCCCTCATTGTTTTATCCTCTTTCTTCAACAAGGATAAATATCGTCTACCGCACGGCCCTCCGGGATGGCCTGTCGTGGGCAAGCTTCTCCAGATCAGGCTCTTCTCCCAGCCGTTCCAGGCCTACGTGGAGAACTTGAAGAAGAAATACGGGTCAATCTTCACCGTCCACGTGGGACCGCACCCCGTGATAATGGTGGCGAGCCACGAGCTCGCCCACGAGGCGCTGGTGCAGCGGGGCGCCGCCTTCGCCACGCGGCCGCCCCCGTGCAAGTGTGAAATTTTCCACTCCAATTAATTATCCTTTTGAAAATTTCATTTTTCAACATGGTATTAAAATAGAACCGTTATTATATCGGAGACAGGGCAGGGGATTTCCGAGCTCTGTAGAAATTCGGCCGACAAACCCAGCGTTTGAGGTGTCCAAATAGGTGAGTCTCTTCAGTCTGTCTACCTCCGAAGGGATGGGAGTGCCAAAGAAATTATTACTGAGCTCCAAGCGTCTTAAACGCTCGAGTTGAAACAATCCAGAGTCTCGGCTGCTGAGATCAACTTCAATAACGTGGAGTATTGTAGTGTCTGCGAAGCACAGAACACTGTTCCAGTCGCAGCAGTTGCGGCCTTGCCACGAGCTCAAACTATATGATGATCAATAACTCCTGCTTTGAAATCCAACAGGTTGTACTTTTTGGTCTCAGGGCATGCCATTGCCATTGCAGTCATAATACATACTAACAACATAAGCAATGATATTGCAGATGCAAAGTTTGCCCTAGTCTTGAAATGGAAGAGCTCGGTTTCACTCAGACCCATGTCAGAGGAGACAAGAGATGCATAAAATTTACTTAAAGTTAATACTTCAAGTATATATTGTCTTCAAAGTATTGGTGGAAGGGTTGAAAGGTTGGTGAATTGGGTAAGTTTTGATGTTTATCAAGAATAGATTTAGGTTTAAACTTTGGAGGCATGTACTAGTCTGACCTAACTCTATTGAGTGCTCTGTCGCCATGATGATCGGTACCAATCCCAAGCCAACGGTGGTCCCCTCACGTGGGGTCAACAACAATTAGGTGATACAGGGGTTATAGGGGACAACCCCAAGAATTGAACCCAGTTTGGTAGTAGAAAAGGACTGTAACCAATTTCCCTATGTATCACAATAGAGGGCAGCCCCAAAATTTTGAACATTGCTGGTTAGTAGAAAATGATTGCAGATGTAACCCATTTCCCAATGTATAAAATAATAAATAAAAACTTTACGAGAGAAAGTGAAACTTTGGGAGAAGTATCCGGTGCAAGTGGCATTAGTGGAAAAGTAATGTAAACTAATTTTATTTTTTACAAGATATTTTATGATATATAATTTTATTTTTTTATAAAAACCTAATATTAAATTGGTCAATCATCAAAGTTCTATTAATTGATTATAATATTTAAAAAATTTGTCCTTTGCTTGATATTATAGATTAGATTCAACTATTTTTCTATAAATCATTATCTAAATATAGCAAGTGAAAAAAATATAATTAGTTTATTTTTCCTCTTGAAATACACAATCTAATAAGAAACTTGTCTTGGTATTGAATTGAAAAGTGCTTTTACGAAACATGAAAAAAAATGATTATGGATGATAAAGTTGTCAATAATTGAATAATATTTGACAGGGATTAATATTTCTATATTTATATTTATTATCCGTGGATGATAATGTTGTCATAATACATATAAATATGGCAACATTATCATATACAGATAATAAATATAAATATGGAAATATTAACCCCTATCAAGTTGATTAAGCAACCTTATTCAATTATTTATGGCAACTTTATCATCCATGGATAATACATATAAATATGGTAACATTATCATCTACGGATAATAAATATAAATATGGAAATATTAATCCCTATCATTATCATCCATGGATAATACATATAAATATGGCAACATTATCATCTACGGATAATAAATATAAATATGGAAATATTAATCCCTATATAAAAATATATATATCAACATCAAACTACAAATTACAATTATCATGTTCATAAGATTTAAAAAAAAAAACTTAAATAAGTTTTTCATAAATCATATTTTCAAATTTGATTATATAATTTTTATTAAGATTGATAAAGCTATAAAAATATAAAAATAAAACAAACATAAATACTATATAATAATATTTATTATAAAATTATTTTATTTATTTATAAATAAAGCATATTATAATTAATTATATCTAATTAATTTAAAAAATATTTATATGGTAATTCTATACAAGTTATAAGTTTCTTTTCAACACAAGAGATTCTTCATTTTCTCCATCTAATTTGAAGCATGTAATACACCTTATCATAACTCATTTATATTGAGCTCAATTAGTCTCTATTTGAGGCCATACACACCAAAAGTGTAATAGATTGAGCCAAGATCACCTCAAGGACCTTGTGTTTGTGTAATACAATCTTAGGCTTCATACAAAACAAGTGGAGGGTAAGGAATCCTATGAGACAATTTGACTGGATAAGCTAGATCCACTTTTTGAATTGGATTATCAAGAGTTATATGGCTTCCCCTTTCAACATTGTCTCGATGTAGTTGGACCAGTCATCGAGTTACATGGAATAAAGAAAATTTGTTAGATGATATCATGAATTAGCTTGAGACACATAGGATACCACATTCTTAGTATAAATTAGAGCCACCCACATCAACACATTGACATCATGGTTGTTGCACTAGAATGAACTCAAAAGCAATACACATGTTTTGTACTGATGTGACAGGCATGTAGTTAGTTTTGAAGGTAATCATGCTAAGCCAATAGAATGCAATGTAAAACTATATATACTTGAATGTAACCCATTTCAAGGGTCAACTCTTTAGCTTTTATAATTGCATAAGTTGTATGATGATTGTATTATGTGCCTTTGAATAAAGATTGAATTGTTGTTTGGCCTCTCTCTAAAATTATTGTAGAACATATATGTATGCTAATTTGATTGTTAAGCATTTTTGTTAAAATTGAATGAATGGTGTATTATGTCAAAGTTATTCTACTTTCTAGATTTCTCTATGGATTGTTGTTTATTTGGTTTTTAGAATACTTGATTATATATGCTCTACTGATTAAATATTTTATAATATTGAATGAAAGTTGGTATGCTAGGTAATTTGATTTAGTTTAGAGTGTGAGACTCTCATACCTTATGTCTCTTGATGTTGTTGAATCTCAATCATTTTAAATTCTATCTTCTAACCCTACACATCTCTTTCTTTAGTCGATAATATTTAATTGTTAGTTTATCTAGTACCATAGGAGTTGACCTACTCTAGAGGCTAATATGAAAGTTATTCTGGATCTTCCAATATTGGTTGAGGTCTTGAGGGTGCAACTCATCCACCTAGAAGGATTTTGGACCAAAAATAAGTTGAGCATTAGATTTTTGGAAGAAAAAGTAGGGTGTGAATTTTAATCTAATATTCTACTTTTTCTTCCAACCAAGCATGGAAGAGCTCAATGGCGGCCATGCACAAACCTAGATTTTGAAATCTTATCTTGTTAAAACTACCCATGAATCTTAGATCCTTTAATATAAAATGAATTAGACTCGTTTGATGTTAATAGGTTTTATTATGAGGAAAATGACAACATTGATGACATGCTTGGTTGGGATAGAATGAACCTTTAGACATGGAAAATGGTGTGGAAGCTTTTAGAATGTACCTATCCAAAAGATGATGTGTCTTGCCCATATAAAATTATGTCACCATGACGTCAACCTGTTGTATAGATTTAGTGGTCACATTTTACCCTATTATGCTTCTATTGAAGCATGAATGAAATTAGAGGAATTAAGGTTAAAGTTTTAATATATTTAGTTTTGATCCCTTATTCTCATTATATAGAATTAATGGAATGAGGTTGTCAAGGTCTTATGTCTATAGTTGGGTCAACATTGGCCTTTTTGACTTTAGATATCTTAAAGCATGTTATAAGAAGTCATAGGACTTTAGAACTTATAGGTGTTTATATTAGAAGTGTGAAATGACTTATTTGTTCATATTATTTTGAGGATCTGCTATAGTAGTAATACATAAGTAGAGCAATAATGGTGACTTTCTTGGTGAAGATTAGAAGTCTTATTGTAATTTGGAATATAATCATCTTTCTTAACCAAATTGAATACCTTAATTATGTGTGATATAATGTTACTACAGTATTAGCATTGGGAGGTACTTATGTTCAATGTTTAAGCATGTTTTTTTATGTATATTGTGTTACAAATTTAAATATGTGTATACATCATAGAAGGGGTAGTGCTAGTGTATCTTGCCATGGAGATCCCTATTGTTGATTTAATCATGGGAATGCATCATCAAAAATCTAATGTTGGCAATTTTGGGTACTTTGGGTACATTGCCTTTGCTCAAGTGTATAAGTTGTCATTGATGTCAAAAGGCATTTTTGTGTTGATATCAAAAAGAGTGTGATGTCAAAAATATCTTGAGAAGCTTCATAATGTTAAAGGGTTTTTATTAAAACCATGGTGACAAGGTTAAAGGTTTTTCTTAAAACCATTTGGACTCATTAAGGGTTTTTATTAAAACCAAGCTTAACTTAATGCAAAGGTTTTTACTTCTTGAAAAACCTTGAAGGTCCATGTTTATTATTAATAATTAAATTAACTCAAACCTTTGACAAGGGTCTAAGTTTAATTTATTATTAATAAAATAATAATAATTATTATTTTAATTATTATTAAAGGGTCTTTCAACCCTTAAGCGACGGAGAAAAAAGATTTCTTTCGCCGATGTGTTGCCATCGTTGGAGGAGCGCCGACGTCAAACAGTTAAGGAGAAATGGCTATATAAGTGGGGATGATTTTCTAAAGTGATTGTAACTCCGAGTAATGAAAATCGTAGCTCTGTGATCTTCGAGAAAGCGTTGTATTTCATTGAGAGTTGATTATCGATATTGAGTTGCCCAAGTAATTTCTTGCATTTTCAGTTTGCGCTTTGACATCCGACAGATTGCGCTTCACCTACAATTGTTGGGACTGCACTCGAATTACGTTTTCAGTTTGCACTTTGACATCCGACAGTTTGCTTTCACCTACGATTGATTGGATTGCACGAAGGATAACAATTTTTGTTAGCACTGTGTGGATGATTATTTTTGTTGCCCAGTAAGTTACGTTTTGGACAGCGCTCACCAGTTTGCATGTGGCTTGAGGAAGACATTTACGTTTTCCAGATTCTTGGCGTCAAAGGAAGATAAAATATAGGGCAACACCGTATTTCTTCATTGGGCACTTGTGACCCAACGACGGTGGCGTTTAAGCGAAGGCGCTAGAAGGCAGAGGTGCCGAGTTCGATTCTCTTCGTGGGTAATTTTCTTTTGGTCGCGGTGTGCAAAGGATAGTGGCTGTGAATGCGCTGGAGGTATAAGGTTAAGGTATCATATTTGCTTTGACATTGTTTTATTGATGCTTAATGTTTATGTGGAGTAATAAGGTGTAAAGAGGTTTTACTTTGTATGTATATTATACTTCTGGTGGTTTTTATTAAGTTGGAGAAATAAGGTGTTAATTTGGATCTTTATTATTGTATATTGTTGTATAGTTGCTAACTCTAATTGGTGGCAAATTGAGAGTTAGTGTTGTGACAGATTTTGAGTTCTCCTTCTTCATCAAAGTAAAGGTATGGGCAACTTCTTCCATGTATATTGTTGATGGTATATTTTCTGAAATTGAGTTTGGAGTGAAAAGGTTGTCTACTAGGTATTTTTGGTGTAAATCCTATTTTCTGGATATTGAAGATTGTTTATGCATTAAAATCATTGATGAGTTTTTGGGTGAATGCATAATTCTGGTTGAGGAAGAGGAAGCATTTTTTGCACTAGGGTTTATGTTAGTAAGTCTTGCTACTTGCATTGAGATGATGAAACCCTTAGTTGGCTGTTTTGATATTGATGGTTGAGTTGCTTCCATAGAGGTTGTTTTGATCAAGTTAGTGCTTTACTTGATACATGATATTGGGCTTACTCCATTGAGTTGATTTGAGCAAGTTATTCTTTGCATTTGGTGATATTGTGTTGGTGGCTGTTTTGTTCAAATATCCTTGGAGGGAAAAGGATTTCTACTTGTTTCCTTTTCTTGTGATGATTGGTTGAATGCTTCAAGGTTGATGTTGAGTTGAATGGTGTTGGTTGACTAAACCTTGTTTGATGAGCATTGTTGTTGAAACCCTAATTGTTGGTAAAAAGAATATGAGTATCATTGTTATATGAGATATTGCATGGTTGGCAATTGTTGGGTTGTGTTTCATATTCTTGAGAAAAGCATACTACATCTATCTTATTCTTTTGAGATTGAGATTGAGTTGAGATTGATATTGGGAGTTAAGTATAGAACATATTGGGTCTCTAACAATTCTCTTTATGTTTCTATGAGATTTGAGATTGAGATTGGGAGTTAAGTATAGAACATATTGAGTCTCTAACAATTCTCTTTATGCTTCTATGAGGTTTATGAATCACATTGGGTCTCTAACAATTCTCTTTGTGGGTTCATGCTAAGCAAGTTTTTCTTGGTGAGCTTGTTGAGGTTTTGGACAGGTTTCGGTGGGGACTTGTGAGCAGGTTTTGGACAGGTTTCGGTGGGGACTTGTGAGCAGATTTGGACAGGTCCTAGCGAGAGGACTTGTGAGCTGAGTTTGATAGTTCTATCGAGAGAACTTGAGGACAGAGGTGCATTGGTTCTTTGAGAAGAACCTGAGGATAGATTTGGCAAGTCTTTGAGAAGGCTTGTGTGCAGAGGATTGATTTGTTCAAGAGTTGGACAGATCTGACAGATAGAGGAAGACTTGTACTAGACCGATTGATTATGTTTGGTACAGGTTGTTGAGCTGCTGTGGACGTGATCATAGAAGGCAGAGGTCTCTTAGGCTAAGCATTGAGGATAGGAGGTCTTCGGTGGAAAGGAGTTCCACGTGCTGGCAAGAGGTAGAGGCAGTTGATCTTCGAGGGATCATTTCTAGAGTAGAGGGGAAGGTATCTCCTTTGAGCAGAGGCTCATAAATTTAGATTGGGGGAAGGTATCTCCTTTGGGCCGAGGCTCATAAACATTGTAATTGGGAAGGTTTCCCAAAGAACTTTGAGATAACTTTTAGAGAAAAGTTTTGTGGACGTAGCCCAGGCTTTCTGGTGAACCACGTTAAAATTGGTGTCACTTTGTGGATGATATTGTGCATTGTTTTGATATTGCTTTGGGTATATTGCTTTACTATTTTGAAGTATAAAGGAAAAAGTAAAAAGAGGTCTTATACTGTTCACCCCCCCTCTCGGTATAAGCTTGTGTTCTTCAATTGGTATCAGAGCGGGTGCCTTCGAAAAGTTTAACAGCTTGAAGGAAAAGCTAGTAAAGAACACAATGGATCATTCAAGTGGCAATGCAACACCTATTCTTGATGGGTCTAATTTTGGTCTTTGGAGTGCAAGGATGAAGGTTCATCTAATGGCACTTGGGAATGAGGTTTGGGAAGTGATTGAAGATGAGTACACTATTCCTGAACATGGTCCTAATACTAAAGAAGAAAGGCTCCTACATCACAACAATTCAAAAGCAATGAATGCAATCCTGAAAGGCTTAAAAAAATTAGATCTCACCAAAGTGATTCACTGCAAGACAGCTAGTGAAATGTGGAATCAGTTGAAGGTGGTTCATACAGGTGATACAAATGTCGGAAAGGCCAAGTTGAGACACTTCAAAGGTATGTTTGAACAACTCAAGATGAATGATGATGAAAATATTAGTGACTACATGCTTCGTATGGATGAGGTTGTTAACTCCATGAAAGACTTAGGTCTTGAGCTTGCTGAAAATGATGTTTGTGATAAGATTTTAAGATCTCTTCCTAATAGATTTAGTGAAAATATTTCTGCTATTGAGGAAGCTAAAGATTTGGATAAGTTGAAAAAGGATGAGCTCCATAGTATACTTGCGACATTTGAGTTGAGAACTCAAGTGAAGGTTGATGTCAAGAAAGAGGCGACTTTCAAGGCTACCAAGAAATCCAAGGGTAAACAACTTCAAGAGAGTGATGAGTCTTCTAGTGATGAAGAGGCATATTACAACAAGAAAGGCAAGTTCTCTAGAAAGCACAAAAGTATGAAAAATGTAAGATGTTTCAATTGTGGAAAGTTTGGTCATTATGCTACTAACTGTACTGTTGCCAAGGATGAAAGTGATGAAGATAAACAGGATTGTAAGAGCAAGGATTCTGAAAAGCACAAGCATCACAGGAAAAACAAAGATGAGCAAAGCAATCAAGGAAAGAGGTACTCTCACAAGCACAAGAAGAGCTTCTACCTAGACAAGGCAAGTAAGTGTTCTAGTAGTGATAGTGAAAGTTCTTCAAGTGATAATGAAAATGAGATGTTGTTCATATCAAAAAAAGAGGAAGAACCAAAACATAGATTCATTATCATGAAATGTCTTAGATGTGGAAATTTTGGTCACCTTGAGGATGATTGCACAAATAATGATTTGGTTTCTAGTATGTATGAGGATGCTTCAGAAAACTATAAGGAAGATGCATGTATGGTTTTTGAAAAGGGTAGCACCTCTAGTGATAAGAAATCTGAAAAAGGCTTTGATGATTCAAAAAGCAAACATATAGAGGAAGGAGAAGTAGATCTTAAAGGTGAACTTATTAGTGCTCTTAGTGCTTTGAAAAAGGAAAGAAAGAAGAATGCTAGACTCAAGGATAAGTTAGATGAATGTTGTATGGAGAGAGATGATCTTATAGAAAGTCTTGACTTCTCTATAGCTAAGACACAAGAACTCAAGGATGAGTTAGAATCTAAGGTTCTTGAGTATAGTGAGTTAGAACAAAAAATGGCTTCTTTGAAAGAGGAAACTAAAGAGTACAAGGATAAGCTTCACAGGTTTCAAGATAGCTCCAAAAAGGTTAAGTCACTCATCAAAGGTCAAAGAAAGACAACGAGATAAAACAGGCCTTGGTTTTGTTAAGCCTCACAAGGAACAAGTTGGAGAGTCTAGTAAGAGACTCCAAAAGGAAGAGAGTTCTGATGAGGAAAGTATTTCAGATCATGAGTCCTTGAATGATAGATGCACAAAAATAGAAAATAGAATTCAGAATGAGAAGAAGAAGTTTTCAAGACCTAAGAGGTCAAATAAAGGAAAGTTTCAAGGCAGATGTTTTGCTTGTCACAGGTTTGGTCACATAGCTTCACATTGCATGGCTCAAGTGAAGAAGGTAAATGACAGTTTCAGAAGTGCTAGTTACTTTCAAGGGTATTGCTACTCTTGTCAACAGTTTGGGCACAAGGCAGTTTATTGCAAGGCAAATAATAGGAACAGGTTTGATCAGAATAGGTTTGGTCGAAATAGGTTTGGTCAAAATAGGTTTGGTCAGAACAGGTTTGGTCAGAACTGGTGGATTCAAAGAACAGGTATGCCTAAAAGAAATAACATTGTTACTTGTTATAAGTGCAACAATGAAGGTCACACAACTAGACAGTGTAGAGCTGAAATTCCAAGGTACAGGAATAGGAACAATGGTATGATCAGGTCCAAGGATCAAGGCATGGATAAGAACAGGGATGAGAACAAGAACAAGAACAGTGACAAGAACAGGAATATGGACAAAGAGTTCAAGAGAAGGCCCGGCAAGGAAGTTATAGACGCTGATGATGATCATTGCCTAATGGGAGTTTTACTCCCACCCCAAAATTAATCACCTCATCGGGAGGTGGGGGAGGGACTAAGCTAAGAGGCTCATTCTTAGTCCCGAGCCCCAAAGGTGGCCCTTTGCCATTGATGACAAAGGGGGAGAGATATGAGTAAGGGGGAGAGCTTCAAAGTGAAGAGGAAAGCTTCAAGTTCGGGGGAGCAAAACTTCAAAGGAAGATTCTCAGTTGTGGGCACAGTTGGTCAATTGTTAGCACAGTTGGTTTCAGTTTTGGCTCTTGAGAAGTGTTTTTGGTAAAGGTTTGCCATCAATGACAAAGGGGGAGATTGTTGGCAATTTTGGGTACTTTGGGTACATTGCCTTTGCTCAAGTGTATAAGTTGTCATTGATGTCAAAAGGCATTTTTGTGTTGATATCAAAAAGAGTGTGATGTCAAAAATATCTTGAGAAGCTTCATAATGTTAAAGGGTTTTTATTAAAACCATGGTGACAAGGTTAAAGGTTTTTCTTAAAACCATTTGGACTCATTAAGGGTTTTTATTAAAACCAAGCTTAACTTAATGCAAAGGTTTTTACTTCTTGAAAAACCTTGAAGGTCCATGTTTATTATTAATAATTAAATTAACTCAAACCTTTGACAAGGGTCTAAGTTTAATTTATTATTAATAAAATAATAATAATTATTATTTTAATTATTATTAAAGGGTCTTTCAACCCTTAAGCGATGGAGAAAAAAAATTTCTTTCGCCGATGTGTTGCCATCGTTGGAGGAGCGCCGACGTCAAACAGTTAAGGAGAAATGGCTATATAAGTGGGGATGATTTTCTAAAGTGATTGTAACTCCGAGTAATGAAAATCGTAGCTCTGTGATCTTCGAGAAAGCGTTGTATTTCATTGAGAGTTGATTATCGATATTGAGTTGCCCAAGTAATTTCTTGCATTTTCAGTTTGCGCTTTGACATCCGACAGATTGCGCTTCACCTACAATTGTTGGGACTGCACTCGAATTATGTTTTTAGTTTGCGCTTTGACATCCGATAGTTTGCTTTCACCTACGATTGATTGGATTGCACGAAGGATAATAGTTTTCTGTTTGCACTGTGTGGATGATTATTTTTGTTGCCCAGTGAGTTACGTTTTGGACAGCGCTCACCAGTTTGCATGTGGCTTGAGGAAGACATTTACGTTTTCCAGATTCTTGGCGTCAAAGGAAGATAAAATATAGGGCAACACTGTATTTCTTCATTGGGCACTTGTGACCCAACGACGGTGGCGTTTAAGCGAAGGCGCTAGAAGGCAGAGGTGCCGAGTTCGATTCTCTTCGTGGGTAATTTTCTTTTGGTCGCGGTGTGCAAAGGATAGTGGCTGTGAATGCTCCTGGAGGTATAAGGTTAAGGTATCATATTTGCTTTGACATTGTTTTATTGATGCTTAATGTTTATGTGGAGTAATAAGGTGTAAAGAGGTTTTACTTTGTATGTATATTATACTTCCGGTGGTTTTTATTAAGTTGGAGAAATAAGGTGTTAATTTGGATCTTTATTATTGTATATTGTTGTATAGTTGCTAACTCTAATTGGTGGCAAATTGAGAGTTAGTGTTGTGACAGATTTTGAGTTCTCCTTCTTCATCAAAGTAAAGGTATGGGCAACTTCTTCCATGTATATTGTTGATGGTATATTTTCTGAAATTGAGTTTGGAGTGAAAAGGTTGTCTACTAGGTATTTTTGGTGTAAATCCTATTTTCTGGATATTGAAGATTGTTTATGCATTAAAATCATTGATGAGTTTTTGGGTGAATGCATAATTCTGGTTGAGGAAGAGGAAGCATTTTTTGCACTAGGGTTTATGTTAGTAAGTCTTGCTACTTGCATTGAGATGATGAAACCCTTAGTTGGCTGTTTTGATATTGATGGTTGAGTTGCTTCCATAGAGGTTGTTTTGATCAAGTTAGTGCTTTACTTGATACATGATATTGGGCTTACTCCATTGAGTTGATTTGAGCAAGTTATTCTTTGCATTTGGTGATATTGTGTTGGTGGCTGTTTTGTTCAAATATCCTTGGAGGGAAAAGGATTTCTACTTGTTTCCTTTTCTTGTGATGATTGGTTGAATGCTTCAAGGTTGATGTTGAGTTGAATGGTGTTGGTTGACTAAACCTTGTTTGATGAGCATTGTTGTTGAAACCCTAATTGTTGGTAAAAAGAATATGAGTATCATTGTTATATGAGATATTGCATGGTTGGCAATTGTTGGGTTGTGTTTCATATTCTTGAGAAAAGCATACTACATCTATCTTATTCTTTTGAGATTGAGATTGAGTTGAGATTGATATTGGGAGTTAAGTATAGAACATATTGGGTCTCTAACAATTCTCTTTATGTTTCTATGAGATTTGAGATTGAGATTGGGAGTTAAGTATAGAACATATTGAGTCTCTAACAATTCTCTTTATGCTTCTATGAGGTTTATGAATCACATTGGGTCTCTAACAATTCTCTTTGTGGGTTCATGCTAAGCAAGTTTTTCTTGGTGAGCTTGCTGAGGTTTTGGACAGGTTTCGGTGGGGACTTGTGAGCAGGTTTTGGACAGGTTTCGGTGGGGACTTGTGAGCAGATTTGGACAGGTCCTAGCAGAGGACTTGTGAGCTGAGTTTGATAGTTCTATCAGAGAACTTGAGGACAGAGGTGCATTGGTTCTTTGAGAAGAACCTGAGGATAGATTTGGCAAGTCTTTGAGAAGGCTTGTGTGCGAGAGGATTGATTTGTTCAAGAGTTGGACAGATCGACGAGACAGAGGAAGACTTGTACTAGACCGATTGACTGTGTTTGGTACGAGGTTGTTGAGCTGCTGTGGACGTGATCATAGAAGGCGAGAGGTCTCTTAGGCTAAGCATTGAGGATAGGAGGTCTTCGGTGGAAAGGAGTTCCACGTGTTGGCAAGAGGTAGAGGCGAGTTGATCTTCGAGGGATCATTTCTAGAGCGAGAGGGGAAGGTATCTCCTTTGAGCGAGAGGCTCATAAATTCAGATTGGGGGAAGGTATCTCCTTTGGGCCGAGGCTCATAAACATTGTAATTGGGAAGGTTTCCCAAAGAACTTTGAGATAACTTTTAGAGAAAAGTTTTGTGGACGTAGCCCGGGCTTTACGGGTGAACCACGTTAAAATTGGTGTCACTTTGTGGATGATATTGTGAATTGTTTTGATATTGCTTTGGGTATATTGCTTTACTATTTTGAAGTATAAAGGAAAAATTAAAAAGAGGTCTTATACTGTTCACCCCCCCCCATCTCAGTATAAGTTTGTGTTCTTCATCTAATTTTGAAGTGTTAAAGTAATTATTGCTATGTAAATGATTGTGTTGATTTTTGTACTTGGAGATTAATATAATACATTGCTACTATGAAATTATTGATGTTATATTATATACTTGTTGATCCATGAAAGCATTTAATCATATAATTGCACCCATGTAACACAAACAATATTGAAATAGAGGGTTGTACTCCTTTAAATTTTTAGATTTAGGTTGATTCCCCACTAATATCAATAATATAATTTGTATGCTTGAGGGAAAGGGGAAGAGAAACAAGTAAACTACATGGAATAAAATATATTTGGGTGATTAAAGTTATATTTGTTGAAGTATGTGTAATATGATTTACTTATGAGCACTATTGATGTATCCTATGAGAAAGTGTGTATGTAAGCCCATCAACATCACTTGCATAAACTTTCAATCATCCTTTATGTAAGCCTACATGCATCTTCATGCAATCCTAAGGGCACCCTTCATGTATTCACCCTTAGTGATATTGCTTAATCCACCTCTATGGATAACCTTAATTAAAGGATATAATAAATTTGTTATTCCGTAATTTGACCTTCAAGTCAAGTTATGTCAGCTTGATGCTAGCATGTAATTGGAGATTTGGTATCACTATAAATACCTCCCCATAATTAATCCATTGAATTATTTTGTGATATGTAAGGTCATGGAGGTGCCTATGAACACCCATCCTTTATTATTGCTATCTATTTGTGTTGTTTATTTGTTTCTCTTATTTCATTTTATGCTCTTCTATTTTGCTCTTCTTCCTTTTTCTACATATGGTTGAGGTGATTATTTATTTTAGAATGTTTCTAGAAAGTATTCAATTTGGATCATCAATAAATACATTAGTTAGTCACATGTTTAAACTGGTTTGTTGTAATAAACAATCTTAAAATAGTATATCAATCAGATATACCAATACTTGACCATATTCTAGACATTATCTTAACAAGCTAACTATAGCTTATCTATGTGAGATAATTACAACCTAATAATGTAATATTTCTCTAACACCCCCCTTATTACATTATTGGGGATAGCATATATAACTACTCCCCCTTAATTTAGAGGAGAGAACAATGAAATTATGCTTTGGCTCTAGCTTTGGCTCTTGGCTCTTGGATTTGGTTTTGGGCTCTAGCTCTTGGCTTTGGCTTTGGCTCTGGATCTAGCTCTTAGCTCTTGTCTCTAGATGTAGCTCTTAGTTCTTGTTTCTAGATCTAGCACTAGATATTGGATCTAGTTTTACCACTAAGTCTATCTCTTCTATAGAATCCATACAACATTTCTTTCATTTTGTTACATTGTGTGACATTTCTCCATCCATAATCAACATGAATCTTGTTGGTGATTCTCTTTGTACCAAAAATTTATAGGGGAGTGATTGGTATAACCATAATTTTCACAAGGATGTAGGTTCCAACACCTAGCTGTGACATGTCCAATTTTTCCACAATGACTACAACAAATGATTCTTAGAGTTGTATGGGATACTAGTTTCACAAACTTGGTCTTATTACTTCCTCCTTGACCATCATAGCCAAGGCCTTCATTCTTGGGCCTTATATTTGGTGTTATGGGCTTTCTCATGCTTTGAGAATTTTTACCCAATCCTTGACCATTATATCCCATTATTTGCATTAGTTTTGAACTATTTCCTTTGGTGTATTTTCAAAACATCCAATTTCTTCATTATTAAATATTTTAATAATATTGCCCTTGTTATAGCCACTACTATCATCAATAGCATTCAAGCCATTAGTATCACAAGTTAGATCTATATTTTTTATAAGATCGCTTGTGTCATAAGAAGCATTTACCATTAAGGGCTAGATGACAGTTTTTTAGAACAATAATTTGCCACTAAGAGCTTTAGGTTGCATGTGTCACAACAAGTATGTGTCATTACAAGGTTGAGGTGGCTTGTGTCACAACAAGCATCGACCACCATGGGATTGACCTTTTGACTCTTATAGATGTAAAATATTATTAAATTCATGTATACTATCCTCACAACATATATTGGGAATATAAAACCATTTGTTTGAAAATCTTCACATACATTAGCATCTTTGAGAACTGTTTGTACACAACTCATTAATGTGAGGAATTTTTTTTCTTCATAAATAACCTCACCTACTAGAAATACTAGTGATTGTAGCATAGGGGTGGAGTATTATCGGTAGGGAGGTATTTTCCAAGGTTGAGAATGATCAATATACTAATCCCAAATCAATTACCAAATCATACAGTCAAGACTGTTCAAACTACCCTTGTACGAACTATAATCACCTTGTACAAACATCAATTACCTACACAGTACAATCTCAAATAATACAGTTTCATATATGGTATGATCTTACACTCAGAAAAACTAACAGATTCAGTTTTGAAGGCAGTCGTTCACAATTTTTTAATCACTCAAGTCGATTCCCAAAACTACCAAATTGGGTAAGTTTCTCTCAATCGCATGTTTTACCAAATCAGGTAAAAGTGCTTTGTACGATTTGTAAGGGTGATGATGTACGATTTGTACGAACCAACGACACAATCATATGCTCATATTTAGATGTTCCATTACTCCAATATCTCTCCTAGATGTTTTGTAAGGGTTTGATAGACTAATCAATACAATCTCCACAATAAGCAAAACATCCTAACATGACTATTGAGAGATTCCATGTGCATGAGTATGGCCATAAATTTTACAATGCCTTTCAATACGTGTTCCTTGATATTTCCATGCTCCTAGATCATTCTATAGGTTTCACCAGCACCAGATTCTACCACAGGGTTGCAACAATGCACAAAACTAACCTATAACATTCCATAGAAACACACACACACATCAACATTCATCCATAAATCACCATCCATAATTATCAAAATTGTACACAGTCATCCACAACCATCATTATGCTCATTGATGTATATGAATTTGATTATAGTATAGACAATCTATCAATGTAATTGCAATAACTCAAAGAATAACAACTAACAAGTACTAGTTATTCACTCTAGCAACCAAACCTACAAATTTAAAAATGAGGCCTTATATAACATTGCCCAGGCCATTCCAAAGTGGTTCCTAAGGAAATTCATTATTTACAACTACCAATATACAACTGAATACATTAATTTGGATTTTTACTAAGTTTAACACCTTAGCAAATCTATGCACCATTTCACTCTAAAATTAAATTTCCCTTTCATTTGGGTGAATTTAGGTGAGCCCTGTATGATTTACCACTGCCCTATATTATTTTCCATTCCATTTGTATGATTTTACCCCTTATTGTACAATTTACAAAACTTGGGTAAACTGTCACTTGTATTAAAATTGTTAAAATTGAGCAAATCCCTTAATCACTTATTATTATTCTTTTGGGAGGTGTATTTTCTACCTACATATTCCCTACCATTTACTTTTGTCAGTGTTCTCATTGACTCATTCTACTTCTTCCACTACAATGTGTACAATTTGGAATTGTACAATGGCAATTTGGAGTCTCCTCACCTGGTGGTCCTTCTTCTTGTCGTGCAGGTGATTTATCCCATGGTCATGGTGTCCTTACCACTATGCTATGATTTGAGTGAATTCTTCACATATCTCTGTGGATTAATTATTTCTCCAAACTTGGCGATCGAACTCATTGTTGGCCTAATTTTCTTTCCTATGCAAAGTGTATCCTTCCTATTCCAACAAGGTTTCTACCATGTAGGTATCTACCCCGTCCATTTCCCATTGGCATTGGACTTCTTTGTACTATTGGTGATTCCTCCCTCTCTTGGATTAATCGCCTATTACCCATCACTCATTAAGGTCCTTGTCTAGTTATGGGTGGTTGCCCCCATGTGCATCGTCTTACAAAGTTTGGTAACATGCCTCTCATTCTTGGTATACCTCACTGGTTCCTTGTCCATTTCATGCATGCTAAAGGATTATCTCTCGACCATATAGGAGTAGGGGGTCAAAACCTTCCTTTTCCTTTACCTCCTCCATTTTTAACATCATCATGATCTCGGTTATTCCCTAGTCATCTATTTCCTTCCCTTCCTTGTTGGAGTCTTATAGTTCTTTGTCCAATTCTTCCTCTTGTTCCTCGGTTACCAAGAGTAATTTTTACCAACTCAATATTGGCTAGTGGACTCTAGTTAGGTGACAACTATCGCAAGGTTATGATTATCCTATCAATACGTACCAAGTGACATATCCATCTTATTTTCTCAAAGGATCTCTAGGGGGATGAAGATTCCAATACTTCTTTATATGCATCAAAGAAGTATGTCTCAGAGCAAGAGTCGGTACGAACCTCTTTCCTTTGTTTCACCCAATTAATTGGCAAATTCATCACTCTCTCTAATATTTGTACTTTCATTCTTTATATAATTATTTTTTTATGATCTATTGTGTAAGTTTGCATGTCAATGTTGGGTCTACCCCTTTGAGATCTCCCTGATTGTCTTTGTCTCGATGCACTAGTTGGAGGGTCATGATCTCTCTAAGGATCATGAGGATTCTATGGCTCATCATCATCACTACTATCTGCACTAGGATCTCCTACCAACCATGATATTCCTTCATCACTATAATCCATCATATCCAATAATATGTTGCCTTGTAATTTAGGTGTTGTGGTGGCCTCCTCTATGTCTCGCTAAAGTACTTTTGCATCTTCATTTATCATTGGATACTCACTTGATAGGGGTGGTGAACTTGTGCTTACACCTTCATTTCCTCCACCATTTCTTAGAGTTAATCCTTCAACCTCCTCAGGTTCACTTTCAACTTATTATAGTATAACTACCCTCTATTCATCCAGTCTTCGTATGGTATCATCCAACTCCTGGATGAGTTGTTCCCTCAACCTCACATTATGACTCCGTAATGTTTGATACTCTTCTTGTAATTGTTGAATTTGCATTCTCATCCTCTATTGTAATAGCTCTATCTTAGCTAATGGAGAAAGTCCAACTAATTCCTCATCTACAATTTTTTCCTTGTCGTCCTCTAGGATTTCCATTTTGAACGTGTCCACTCTATATTCATTACGCATTGTTAACCTTATCCTTATTCATCCTTTTATCTATCGAGGTAGTTCCCTGTGTTTTACTCGTGGGTACCTTGTGTTCAAAGTTCTAGGTAATAGTGATATCTCATGATAGCCTCTTGGTTTTGGAGAAACCCACTCCTCTCCATCTCGTATGGTTCCATCAACCCTTATAATGTGTACTCACATACTTCTTTCACTAGGTCGAGGTGCCAACTCTTTCTATTCAACTATTAGTTGTGTGTCCTCCTCTTCTAAAAATAAGTGTGTGAGTCCCATATTAGGTTCTTCCTATGATGGACCTAGCTAATGGTGAGGCTCGTCTTGAGTTTTTGCTCATCTTCATCATTCAATTTATTCTGAAGCAATGAATAAACATTGTACTTTATAAGGCTTCAACTTTGAGACATTTATAGTATTGGGTACCTCTATCCCATTCAAGTTCTGTAGCTTGACTACTCTATTACTCATTACTTCAAGTAATTTATAAGGGTCAATCCATAGCGTCTTCATATTACCTGGCTTGATTTCCCATTTCCTGTTAAACTTTAGAACTATGTAACCGGGACTAAGTTCTAACTTCCTCAAATGCCTATCATGCGATGCCTTCCGTATTTTCTGAGCTATCTCAATCACCCATTACGCCATGACTCTTCTTTCATCTAACTTGTTTAGTGTCATCAGTTGTTCCTTCAAAAAATTTTGATTCCCCAAGCGATGCTCTACCGCAAATCTCAAAATTGGTATCAAGAATTCGACTGGCACCACTGCTTCCTGTCCATACATTAGTTAGAAAGGCATATGTTCCATTGTTGGTTTAAAAGTTGTTCTGTATGCCCATAAAATGGATGGTAGCCTTTCCTCCTAGTCTGCTCCCTCTATTCCATAGGTTTTATACAGAGTAGATACTAAGACTTTATTTGTTGCTTATGCCTGTCCATTTGCTCTGGGGTAGTACAGACTAGAAAATGAGTGTAAAATATTGAACTCTATTGTCAGTGTCTTGATAATATCATTAACAAAGTGTCCTCCATAATCACTTTTTATTTGTAGAGGAATACCAAAACTTGTGATTACCTACTCATACAAAAAGCTCGCTGTACTTTTGGTCGAATTATCAGGTAATTCTCTCTCTTCAACCCACTTTTTTAGGTATTTTGTTGCTACTACAATGTATCTACACTTCCATATTTAAGATGTCTTCAATGGTCCTATAAAGTCTAATCCCCATCGTTCAAACAACTCTTGTGGTTGTGATGGGTGTAAGGGCATAAAATCCCTTTTGATCAGCTTCCATGCTCTTTGGCAAGTATCGCATGCTTTCACATGCTCCTTTGCATCATTATACAGTGTGGGCCACCATAGCCCTACTAGAAATACTTTTCTAGTGGTCGCATCTAGTCCCATATGTCCTCCTGCTAAGCCTGCATGGGCTTCCTTCAATTCTACCTTAAATTCTCCATCCATTACATATAACTGCAATATACCATCACTTCCCATTTTATATAGTGATCCTTCTATTATCTATAAAGGTGCTAACTTCATGATTACTTTCTTATTTTTAGTTTCCATCATCTCTTGTGGAAACTCACCTGTGGATAGATATTGGCCAACCAACTTGTACCATGATGAAACAACGTTGATGGTGAATAATTGTGCATCCAAAAATTCATCATGAACTCCTATTCCTGTAGGTTACCCTAATTGTATCCGAGACAAATGGCCTGCAATCACATGCTTCTTACCAGGTCTCACCACTACTTGGCATACGAACTCCTGGAGGGTGATGAGCCACCTGCTAACTCATCCTTGGATCATCAGTTTGTTTATCAAGTACAAAAGGGCTTGGTGATCAACATAGAAAGCAAAGGGATTCACCAGTAGGTAATGCCTAAACTTTTGAACCACATATACCATTCCCAAAGCTTCCCTTTTTGTTGTACTATAGTTTCTCTCTAACCTTGACAAAAGGTGACTAGCAAATAAAATAGGCTGATCTAGCCTAAACTATCCTTCTTGTGCTAGAGAACATCTAATTTCAAAATTTGAAGCATCAAAATGGACATGGAATTCCTTATCCCAACTAGGAAACACCAAAATCGGACTACTCACCAACTTAGCTTTTAACTCCTTGAAGGCTCCTTGGTTCTCCTCTTCCATATGAAAGGAATATTCTTTTTCGTCAAAGAATCTAACGGGTAGGATACATGTGCATAATTCTTGATAAACCTTCGATAGTATCCTGTCAAACCAAGAAAAGTTTTGAGTGAACTCACATCAAATGGTTCTTCCATGTGTAATATCACATAAATCTTATCAAGATATGTCTTCAATCCTTCACTACACACAATGTGTCCTAATAATTTCCCATACGGTACCATAAGAAAACATTTCCCTAGGTTTAATGATATTTGTGCATTTCTGCACCTACTCATACATTCGCTAAGGGTAGGAAGGTGCTCCTTGATCTTCCCATAGATGGACAAATAATCCAAAAATACTTTGAAGTTCCTCATTTCTAGTTGATCAAATATATATTATGATACACAAAAATGTGGCTAGGGCATTACAAAGTCTAAATGGCATTCGGTTATATGCATAGATGCCATTCTCAAAAATAAATATGGTCTTCAACTTATCCTCCTTGGCAATTCTGATTTGAGTGTATCTCGAGAACCCATTCAAAAATGAATAGATCTCATGTCCTGCAACTTCTTCCAAGATAGAATCTATGAAGAGAATGGGGAAGGGATCCTTAATGGTTACAACATTTAGACTTCTAAAGTCTACGTATATTCTGATCTTGTCAACTTCCTTCTTCAAGGTGATCACTATAGGTGAAACCCATTCACTATTTTTCACCCTAAATATGATTCTTGCTTCTAGCATATTTTCTATCTCTGTATTCACTAATGCAACATACTTTGGGTTCATTCTATATGGTCTCCTCCTTACTAGTTGAGCACCAGGTATTAGTGTGATCTTATGGACACATAGTTCTGGTGGGATTCCTTTAAGGTCCTTATATGTCCATGTGAAGACATCCTTGTATTCCGAGAATATCTTAAAAGTTGTTGCCTTCAATATTGGATTCCAATCATCGTCGTAATGGATCATCTTAGGTTCCTCCTCCATTCCTAGATTGATGTCCACTACTATCATCAATAGCATTCAAGCCATTAGTATCACAAGTTAGATCTATATTTTTTATAAGATCGCTTGTGTCATAAGAAGCATTTACCATTAAGGGCTAGATGATAGTTTTTCAGAACAAGAATTTTCCACTAAGAGCTTTAGGTTGCATGTGTCACAACAAGTATGTGTCATTACAAGGTTGAGGTGGCTTGTGTCACAACAAGCATCGACCACCATGGGCTTGACCTTTTGACTCTTATAGATGTAAAATATTATTAAATCCATGTATACTATCCTCACAACATATATTGGGAATATAAAACCATTTTTTTGAATATCTTCACAGACATTATCATCTTTGAGAACTATTTGAACAAAACTCATTAATGCGAGGAATTGTTTTTCTTCATAAATAACCTCATCTACTAGAAATACTGGTGATTGTAGCATAGGGGTGGAGTATTATCGATAGGGAGGTATTTTCCAAGGCTGAGAATGATCAATATGCTAAGCCCAACTCAATTACCAAATTGTACAGTCTCAAGGCCATTCAAACTACCCTTGTATGAACTATAATCACCTTGTACAGACATAAATTACCTACACTGTACAATATCAAATAATACAGTGTCATATATGGTATGATATTACACTCAAAAAAACTAACAAATTTATTTTTGAAGGTGAACGTACATAGTTTTTTAATTGCTCAAGTCTATTCCCCAAAACAACCAAATTAGGTAAGTTTCTCTCAATCGTATGTTTTACAAAATTGGGTAAAAGTGATTTTTAATATTTGTAAGGGTGATGATGTACGATTTGTACAAACCAATGACACAGTCATATGCTAGTTTAGATGTTCCATTGCTCCAATATCTCTCCTAGATATTTTGTAAGGGTTTGATAGACTAATCAATACAATCTCCACAATAAGCAAAACATCCTAACATGACTGTTGAGAGATTCCATGTGCATGAGTACGGCCAAAAATTTTACAATGCCTTTCAATACGTGTTCCTTGATATTTCCATGCTCCTAGATCATTCTCTAGGTTTCACCAACACCATATTCTACCACAGGGTTGCAACAATGCACAAAACTAACCTATAACATTCCATAGAAACACACACACACATCAACATTCATCCATAAATCACCATCCATAATTATCAAAATCGTACACAATCATCCACAACTGTCATTATGCTCATTGATGTATATGGATTCGATTACCGTATAGACAATCTATCAATGTAATTGCAATAACTCAAAGAATAAACAACTAACACGTACTAGCTATTCACTCTAGCAACCAAACCTACAAATTTAAAAATGAGGTCTTATATAACATTACATAGGCCATTTCAAAGTGGTTCTTGAAGCAATTTATTATTTACAACTAGCAATATACAACTGAATACATTAATTTAGCTTTTTACTAAGTTTAACACCTTAGTTAGCAAATCTATGCACCATTTCACTCTGAAATTACATTTCCCTTTCATTTGGGTGAATTTCAGTGCACCCTGTATGATTTACCACTGCCCTATATGATTTTCCATTCCATTTGTATGATTTTACCCCTTATTGTATGATTTACAAAACTTGGGTAAATTGTCACTTGTGTTAAAATTGTTAAAATTGAGCAATTTCCTTAATCACTTCTTCTTCTTCTTATTTTGGGAGGTGGATTTGCTACCTACATCTGCCCTCCCATTTACTTTGGCCAATGTTCTCGCTGACTCGTTCTACTTATTCCACTACAATGTGTACAATTTGGAATTGTACAATGGCAATTTGGAGTCTCCTCACCTGGTGGTCCTTCTTCTTGTCATGCAGGTGATTGATCATGTGGTCGTGGTGTCCTTACCACTATGCTATCATTTGAGTGACTTCTTCGCATATCTTCATGGATCAATTATTGCTCCAAACTTGGCGATCGAACTCATTGTTGGCCTAAGTTTCTTTCCTCTGCAAAGTGTATCCTTCCTCTTCCAACAAGGTTTCTACCATGTGGGTATCTACCCCGTCCATTTCCCCTTGGCATCAGACTTCTCTGTACTATTGGTGATTCCTCCCTCTCTTGGAGTAATCACCTATTACCCATCACTCATTAAGGTCCTTTCTAGTTATGGGTGGTTTCCCCATGTGCATCGTCTTACAAAGTTTGTTAACATGTGTAGCACCCTAAAATTGGCATAGTGAAATTGTAATAATTACATTCACCCTAGTAAATAATTTAAATTCAAATTTTAACCTCCCAAACCGCCCGTTAACCATCGGGTAATCCATTTCCCCCTTTTTCACGCCATTTTTAGAGGTTGTTTTGACCGTTTGACGATATTGTCGTCGATCAGACGATATCACCTCAGATCTGATGATTTCGTCTGGACTAGGACGTCCAGACGATCTTGTCCCTAAACTAATTTTGCATAATTAGCTTCTGTTCCAACGGGCCTCTAATCCGGGTAGAAGCGTGTCTGCACCGTTAGAGACCCTCCCCCATTGGAGATCTCCCAAATAGGGATGATCCCCAACCTCCTAACCTCCCTCCTAAACCTATTTAATCCTAAGCCCTCCCCTTAGCACCCCCTTGGATGATAATTCCTGTAACCCGACTTCATACACATTAAAACATCCTAAGTTTCTATTTTGCATTAGTTCTATACAATTTTGTTGTAGGTACCCTATCGTTTTTCAGCCGGAGCAAGCTTACATCATCGTCGACGATCCTGTTCAGATCGGAGGTGATCTTGATGAATCAAAGATGATTTCATACCAATGCGAGATGATTTCGACTGCAGTCAACATTGAGGCAATCAGTGCCTGAAGTTTGCATTTCTTTATCTCTTTTTCTGCTATTTTATGCTGTAATTAGTTACTGTATTTGTTATTTTATGTTATTCTACATTTTGGAGTTCACCCATATAGCTTTAAATGCATAATTAAGTCATAATTATTATGAAATCAGCATAATGCATGCATGTTTCTATTTTCAAGTTTCAGTTTGATATTATTGCTGTCATTTTACACTATTTCCCTTTGTTAGAATAGTTGCATTTTTTGTGTTTTGCACCTATTTCTCTATTTTGCAGGTCTCTGACGAATTCGTCAGATCTCAGACAATCTTGTATGATCTCAGATGATTCTGTCGAATTCTAGGCGATCCTGACTGCTTCAAGAATCAGAATCTTCATCAGACATCCGGATCAGGTATTTTTCTTGTAATATTCTTTAAATTCTCTATTTTTTTGTCCTATTCTATTTTTTGTATTCATTTAATCTGCATATTCATATAGAATAGCTTAGACGCATTTTGGCCAAACCTAGGATATGAATGCTTAAAGCTAAAACGAACACATAAAACACATTCCCAACCTAGGCGTGGAAACTGCCATTGAATGTTTCCTGGTGAACCCACCATCCATCGAAAAATCACCAATAATACACCTCCCTTGAGAGGCGGGACCTTCGCAAGTCCTCTCAGTCCGAGGTACCGCGCCATCCTTTTCACATCCCCCTTTCGGGCACGGATCCTATAGCTTGAAGGTAAGGGTGTGAAAAATTTGGAGCGATACATTTTGGTGAACCCGACGTGAATGCATTATAAACCTTTTGAAAACAAAACAAAAAATAAAAAAATAAAAAATAAAACAACAAAAACATAGATGCATTTTAGATCATTTAAATTTTATATCATGTTTAGATGGTAGCTCCTAAGAAAATATTAGCAGTTACTATAAATGTAGAAAACCAATTGGCAGCCATAGAAATCAATTCTGTGCTTAGTGTGCCTGAAACAGATAGAAATCAACTTTTGTGGGACAAACTTGTTAGAAGACTTAGTGTCATCTCATCTAGGTCAACACAACTTAAACAAATCAAGAGGCTAGTCCTAGATAGAATCCTGGATCCTCATCAACTTGTCTTTTATCATGAACTTCAGAGAGCCTGCCATAGATGGTTAGCTTATAGGAAAGCTCTTGTATCTTCAAAATTTTTAACTTTCGAGGAATACCTCAAGAACACAGTTGTGGTACGACAATTTCTAGTTCATATAGAATCCCTAGAAACTGATCTTATGATTAGAAGAAGATGGAACAACATTCCTAGAGCTATGTTGTATCGTGAATATTGTCGTGAGAATTATTATTATCAATCAAAATCTGAAATACATGGTATTTCTATAGCTCTTTTCATTAAATTTTTGAAAGAAAACTTTCAATTTGAAGAAGAACACTTCATGACTCCTGAAGAACTTGAGCCCATTAATGACATTTATAAATTGTTTATAGAAAACTAGATTATTACTTTCAGTATTATTTCTTGCATTTATTGTGATTGTTTGCTGTCTTTACAATATTTTTTTCAAAAGCAAAGAAAAATTAAAAAACATAACAAAAACCAAAAAACATTTCATTTTAAAAATTGTAGTAGGTATATAATTGATATATACCTCTTAAACTTGTTGCATATATATATATATATATATATATATATATATATATATATATATATATATATATATATATATATATATATATATATATATATTTTGCTGAAATCTAAAATTAAGGCACAATGCCTAAACTTAGGAATGGTAAACAAATTGAAGGAGAAGAAGAAGATTGGTTACAAGATAAAACTAGAGACCCAAATGTACTTCCTAAAGATCCAATTCTGGAAGGAGAAACTCTAGATCAACTAGAAGATGACTTAGGTGAAGATAATGAACAAGAAGGAAGTATTAAAGAGGATGGATCCTCATCCCCTAGAGTAGCTCCAGATGGAACTATTGCTTTTGACAACGTAGATCATTTTCGGAAGTTTCTCAATGATAACATTGATGCCCTTAATGTGGCAGTTCGTATTGATAAAGGGAAAATTAGTGACACTCAAGCAGCCATGGAACATGCGTTTGATGTGCGCACTAACCCCTTGTCTTTCATTGATCAAGAAAGTGATAATGCTGGACCATACAATATAGATATGGTCACTATGATGCAGAACATGTCAAAACAACAGGTTACCCAACCTCCTAAGGAACCTGTTATTCAACCTAAAATCATTCCCACACAAAAGAAAACTTCCTTCACTACTTTATTTTGCCAAACTATTGAGCAATATGCTTCAAGTAAACAAAAACCTAAAACGAAGCCAAACACCAATTTTCAACAATCTGGAATACATCATAATACAACTTCAAAATTCCTTCATAACACCTTTCCTACCAACAATTTACACCATAGCAACATAGAATCTAATCTTCATGTCCCTCCATCATATGTTCACAAAACTCATATCAATGCCCTACCGAACCAATATGGTGGGCAAACTAGTAGTCTGGAAGCCATGGTGAAACAGTTAGCTTCGCGTATGGACCAGATAGATCCTTATCGTCCCTCGTACAATTATCGAGAGATCTGTAGTCAACCTTTGGATCCCATAGTTGTAGCTCAACCATACCCTAAGCATTTTCCCATGCCCATCTTGCCTATATATAAAGGAACCGAAGATCCCATAGAGCATCTTCGCATGTTTAGGATAGCATGTCATGATATATCACATGATGACTTTCTATTACTAAAAATGTTCCCAAAAAGTTTAGGTGGAATGGCATTAGAGTGGTACTATCAATTGCCCACTCATTCCTTGAGAAACTTTGAAGAAATAGCTGAATATTTTGTCCATCAATTTAGTGCCTACATCGAGAGGCATGTAACCATTAAAGATTTATACAACTTAAAACAAGACAAGGATGAATGTTTTGCCGATTTCTTAGCTAGATGGAGGCAATTGACAGGAAAAACTATACTTTGTGCTACCTTATAGGGAAATGTTAGACATTTTTATCAATAATTTACAAGAACAAATATCTTATGAGCTATCAATTGCTACTTTAACTACCTTCGATCAAGCTATAGATTTAGCTCGAAGAGTAGAAGATGCCCTTATTAGGAGAGGCCAACTTAGGAAGAAGGATGATGAGAAAACATCCAGAAATCAGTATAAAAACAAACAAGTTGTTGGTGACGGAGTCACTGACAGCATAAATGTTGCTAATATCAATGCAACGAAGACAATAGAAAAATTCATATTGAAACCTCCTGATAAGCCTCCTCGAGAATTTACTAGATTGAATCAACCCTTATCAACTATTTTACCTCAATTACTTGAAAGAGGTTTGATCCAATTACCAACTATCCGGGAACCTGATCCAACTATACTCGGATACAGAGCTGACTTACACTGTGATTTCCATAGAGGACCTGGACACTCTACCAATGCTTGTAAAAGGTTGAAACATAAAATACAATATTTGATTGATAATAATGAAATGGAGGTGCAAGCCTTCCAACCTAAAAAAAATGCTCCTAATAATACTCAAAAGACCATTCCCCAAAATCAAAATCAAAACGCTAATCAAACATTAGACATATTTCAACACCCTTTACCAAGACATGGTAAAGAGGTAGCCAATCAAATCGAACATCATAATGTTCCTCCTCCTACCCGATATGTAGGAACCATTAGCGGACAATTACCTGTTCAGGATCCTCAAATATTTGACACAACCTTATCCCTGGTTATGACCAGGCCCTTACATAATATTCCAAATCCTGATTCTAGTGATATAGAATCAGATACTGAAAGTGAACTAGACATCACTTCAAACCAATCGAATAGCTGAAAATGAATAAGATCCTATTCAACCCATCACAGATGCTATGGTTCCAGAAGAACCATTTCCTAGAAGAGTTACTACTCGACCCTCTTCTAATCAATTCCTCCCGAATGAAAAATCCATAAATGCTAGACCGAGACCAGTTCAACGTCCTCAATATAACATTGTAGGTACCATTGGAGTCGTTACCCGACAACAGGCTCAAAATTCTTAACAAGAACCAAATCAGAATGATGGATCAGTTCCATTTGCTTTGAAAAATCCCAATAAAGGGAATTATGCTCCTAATGTTCAACCTAAACCCCCTTACAATATTAATGAGCAATTATCCAATACTACAGCCAAAATTTCCCTTTTGGATTTATTAAGATCTTCTCCCACCCATAGGGATGAGTTGATGCTTACATTAAGCCAAATGATGGTACCTCAAAACATTCAACCTGAAGCTATGACCAACACTATCATCACTCGAGAGGTTGATTGTATTGACTTTCGGGATAAAGATATCCCACAACATAGTTTACATAAGGACAATCCCTTATACATTACTTGCTCTAATTGGAGATGTAGCTATCAAACGAGTCTTGATTGATAATGGCTCATCTCTAAACATTTGCACTTTTGACTTCTACCAAAGATTTGGCTTTAGAAGTGATGAAATGAAGAAAAATGATATGATTATCAAAGCTTTTAATGACGAAACACAAGAAACGTGTGGAGTTATTACCATCCCATTGCAAGTTGGTCCTAGAACCCTAGAAACAACCATGTTTATTGTACATTGCCCAACATCGTACAATATACTTTTGGGTCGCCCTTGGATCAATGCGATGCGAGCGGTCCCATCAACTTTACACCAATGTGTTAAATTCAAATTTAAAAATAAGTTTGTCACTATCCATGGTGACCCTAGACCCTTTGATATGTGTGCTTTGGCAGAACCCGTTGGAGTGCAATTTTGCCCTACTTTGTCATCCACACATCCTAATTCTTATTTTTCATCTAAAACTGTGAAACACACACCCATAGCTTCACCTATTTCCCCTCCATTAATTTCATCCTCCTACATAGATCAACAATATTCCAAACAAATCCCTCTAGAACCTCAGAAAGATCTTCAATCTACAACCAATCCTTCATTTTATATCCCTATAAATTCAAAACCTATAGACCCATCTATCATCCCTTCCACATCTAAATATATAGGGAATAATCCTTCTACATCTTATGCTCTTTCTGATGAACTTTTACCAGATTTACCCACAACCTTAATATAAAAAAAAACGAATGCTTTCATGCAAGATTCAATTCTTTTAAATAACTTGCCACCATATCCTCGTACTTTGGGCCTCCTACAACCTATGGGAAGTACTTACCAAGTTGGGAGTTGTGCCTTCATTTATAAAGGATATGACTGGGGAAGAATCCCTCGGAATATCAAAACTCATCAGGAAGGATACGCTCGGTGTTATTTTACCAATGAATATATTAAAGCTAAACCCATAATGCTTAAAATGGGATATAAAGGGAAAGGTTTGGGACCTTTCCAAAATGGCATGAAAGAACCTTTCGAGGTAGAACCTTGGCCTGCCCGTTGTGGTGTGGGCCTATTTCCTAGTAAGGGTCAACCCTTTCCTTTTGAAGATGATGATCAACTCATATGCTATCAAGATTATTTGGATAGGCATGTTGATTTGCCTCTAAAAAATCAGTCGTTTACATGTAACATGCTATCCATAGCTTACCCCGAAATGATTGTCGACCCTGATGAAGAGTTGGAAGGAGATATCTTCCACGACGTCTCTGTTGAAGAGATGTTACACAATGGATTTTATTTTGATGGTTCTATACCAACTATAGCCCAACTTGAGACCACTAATCTTCAAGATGAATTATCCAAATTAACCTTACAAGAATTACAAGAATTGGGCGTTTCACCCACCCCACCTAACTTTGAAAGAGATCTACACATGGAGGTAGAAAACGTCATTAAAATTAACATTGGAACTGAGGATAATCCTCACATAATCAATATTGGATCAGAGTTAAGTCAAGAAAAACAAGAACAATACATTGCATTCCTTAAAGAGTATGAATATGTCTTCGCTTGGACATATGAAGGTATTCCAGGTCTAGACCCTTCTGTAGTCATGCATCATCTAGTGGTCCATCCGGATGCTAAACCTGTTAAACAAAAACTTAGAAAAATGCATCCCAAAGTGGCTCTGCTATTCAAAGGGGAGTTAGAAAAACTCCTGAATGTTGTTTTTATACAAGCTATTGATTATGCTGAATGGATCTCAAATGTAGTTCCAGTTACCAAAAAAGAAGCCACCAAAGTTAGGGTTTGCACATATTTTAGAGATATTAACGCTGCATGCCCTAAAGATGATTTTCCTCTTCCAAACATGGATCAAATCATTGAATTTACTGTCGAAAGTGGGATGATGTCCTTAATGGATGGATTCTTCGGTTATAATCAGATCAGGATAGCTCCTGAAGATTCGGCTAAAACAACCTTTATTACCCCCTGGGGTACTTTTTGTTGGAAAGTGATGCCATTTGGCTTAAAGAACGCAGTGCAACCTATCAACGAGCTATGACTTATATTTTTCATGATATGATGCATGATATCCTACATGATTATGTAGATGATATTATAGCTCACTCTATTATTGAAGATAATCATTTAGATTATTTGAGAAAAGTTTTTAATCGATTACGAGAATATCTTATTCGATTAAATCCAACAAAATGCATATTTGGAGTTAAGTCCGGTAAACTATTAGGGGTTTTAGTTTCTTTACATGGTATCGAAATCGACCCTCTCAAGATTGTGGCTATCACTGATATGCCCGCACCTACTAATATATCTGAATTATGAAGTTTACAAGGTAAGCTTCAAGCCATCCATCGCTTCATCGATAAGCTGGCGAACAAAACCGGTCCCTTTCTTAAACTCCTTAAGAAGGATGTCCCTTTTAATTGGGACGACGAATGTAGAGAAGCTTTTGAACTTCTCAAGCAATACCTCCTTAATCCACTTGTGCTTTCACCACCTAAACTTGATCGCCCATTTCTCCTATATATTTCAGCTTCAGATTCTACCTGAGGAGCTATGTTAGCTCAACTCGATGATGAAAAGAGAGAACGTGCTAATTATTATATTAGCCGAACCTTCATCAATTATGAAACCTGCTATACAGCGTTAGCGAAACTATGTCTAGCAGTAATTTTTGCTACGCAAAAATTATGACATTATATGCTTAGTCAGAATGTCATTGCCAAATATGATCCCTTAAGGTATCTCATGAGTCGACCTTATTTATCGGGTCGCATAGCCAAGTGGGTTCTTGCGCTCAGTGAATTTGATCTTACATTCATAGGACAGAAGTTTGTTAAGGGTCAAATCATAGCAGATCAATTAGCTGTTGCACCCTTACAGTCTACCCATCCCCTCATCATTGAGTTTCCTGATGAATGCCTTCAATTAGAGGCAGACCATACCGAACAATGGTCCTTATACTTTGATGGAGCCCGATGCATGAGTGGGGTTGGTGCGGGTATTATTTTAATATCCCCACAAAAACATCTTATTCCTTCGTCCTTCAAATTGACATTTGCTTGCACCAACAATATCGCTAAATATGAAGCTCTAATCCTTGGATTACGAGCTGCCTTAGCGCTAAAAATTAAACATTTGTTAGTTTTTGGTGATTCTCAATTGGTTATAAACCAAATTAATGAAGTTTATCAGACTAGAGATGATAAACTATGCCCATATAAAGCCTATGTTTTACAACTAATGTCTCTATTTGATCAAGTTACCTTGGAAGCTATTCCTCAAACTTGCAACCGTGCAGCTGATGCTATGGCCGCAGCTACATCTCTCCTGCCCTTGGAGTTAGATGACGAATATGCCACTATCATTATTCGTCGACTCTAGGAACACGCTTCAGATAATTCATGCTTAGAACCTTTGGATGTGTTTCTAATCAATGAAACTACTCCTGAACCTTGGTATACGGATATATTTGATTTTCTCCAAAATGGGACTTTCCCTACCAATTCTAATAGAAACTAGCGTCGGTTATTACATAGACGAGCAAGTCAATTTGTAATAATTGGAAATACTTTATATAGGAGATCTTTTGAAGGTATCCTATTAAGATGTTTGAATTCAGAAGAATCTAAATTAGCCTTGAGTGAAGCCCACGATGGATCTTGTGGAGGAAACTTCAGTGGTAGTGTCATTGGTAAAAATCTCCTTAGAATAGGATACTTTTGGCCTACCATGGAAAAATATGCACATGATTATGTGCGCCATTGCGAAAAATGTCAAAAACATGCTGACCTTGTCCATGCGCCTACACAAGAATAGCAGGCTATTTCATCTCCTTGGCCCTTTTCAAAATGGGGCTTAGACATTATTGGCAAAATCAATCCTATGTCATCTGATGGACACAAATTCATCATAACTGCCACTGAGTATTTCACGAAGTGGGTTGAAGCCATGCCTTTAGCTTCCTACACTGGCACAAAAGTCTCTAAATTCATTTTTAATCAAATCATTTGCAGGTTCGTAATTCCTGCAAATCTCATCTCTGACAATGGAACTTGTTTTAAAAATAAAGATGTTAAAAAATTATGCCAAAAATATAAGATTCAACATCGCTGGTCCACTCCCTATTATCCTTAGGGTAATGGTCAAGCAGAAGCATCTAAAAAAACCTTAATCAAAATCCTCAAAATATTGGTCAATAAAACTGGCCGTGACTGGCACATTCAGTTATATCCAACCTTGTGGGCCTATCGAACTAGTGTTCGAACCCCCACGGGAACTTCACCATTTGTTTTGGTTTATGGTGCTGAAGCTATTTTTCCATTTGAATTAGAAGTTCCTTCTTTGGCTCTGCTACTTCAAGATACCAAAGTAGGAGATGAATATCGAGCTGGAAGACTCAGTCAGCTGGAACTCCTAGATGAAAAACGCATCAATGCTTTGGAGCATCTCCGTGCCTACCAAAACAAGCTTAAGAGATCATATACTAAAAAAGTTTGTCATTGATCCTTTGAGGTCGGTGACCTTGTTTTAAAAGAAAATAAAAAAAATACTAATGCAACTAAGGACCTTAAAGGTAAATTTGAGCCCAACTGGCTTGGACCATACATTATCACTGCTAAATTTGAATCAGGAGCATACAAATTATCTACCTTAGATGGTAAAGAACTTAAAGAACCCATGAATATTTTGCATCTTAAACGTTACTATGTATAAATCTGGTCATTTCATCCTTGTATATATTTGTTTAAAATAATTCAAAATCACTATTTTGTATTTCTTGCAATTTATAAATTCAAAAACACCAAAAACATTCATAATCATCAAAATATTCAAAAATATTTGTTGTATTTATTTATGGCACTTGTTAATTTTTTGTTCAAAATCAAAAATGAAAAAATCAAAACAACAATATTCTTGACTCTTTCGAAACCAAAACAACATAAGGAAGAAAGAGAGAGTCAACATTCTCAAACTTCTCAAAAAGTATTTATATATATTTCTTTTTACAAATGTTGCAGTTATAGTTTCAAATTATTTTGGATAAATTAGCATTTATTTGGAATCTCTCACTTTTGCAAACACAAAAATAAACCTATTTAATCCTAAGCCCTCCCCTTAGCACGCCCCTGGCTGATAATTCCTGTAACCCGACTTCATACACGTTAAAACATCCTAAGTTTCTATTTTGCATTAGTTCTATACAATTTTGTTGCAGGTACCCTACCGTTTTTTAGCCGAGCAAGCTTACATCGTCGCCGACGATCCTGTTCAGATCGGAGGTGATCTTGACGAATCAAAGACGATTTCGTACCAATGCGAGACGATTTCGACTGCAGTCAACATTGAGGCAATCAATGCCTGAAGTTTGTATTTCTTTATCTCTTTTTTTGCTATTTTATGCTGTAATTAGTTACTGTATTTGTTATTTTATGTTATTCTGCATTTTGGAGTTCACCCATATAGCTTTAAATGCATAATTAAGTCATAATTATTATGAAATCAGCATAATGCATGCATGTTTTTGTTTTCAAGTTTTAGTTTGATATTATTGCTGTCATTTTACACTATTTCCCTCTGTTAGAATAGTTGCATTTTCTGTGTTTTGCACCTATTTCTCTGTTTTGCAGGTCTCTGACGAATTTGTCTGATGAATTCATTAGATCTCAGATGATCTTGTCTGATCTCGGATGATTCTGTCGAATTCCAGGCTATCCTGACTGCTTCAAGAATCAGAATCTTCATCAGACATCCGGATCAGGTATTTTTCTTGTAATATTCTTTAAATTCTCTGTTTTTCTGTCCTATTCTATTTTCTGTATTCATTTAATCTACATATTCATATAGAATAGCTTAGACGCATTTTGGCCAAACCTAGGATATGAATGCTTAAAGCTAAAACGAACACATAAAACACATTCCCAACCTAGGCATGGAAACTGCCATTGAATGTTTCCTGGTGAACCCACCATCCGTCAAAAAATCACCAATAATACACCTCCCTTGAGAGACGAGACCTTCGCAAGTCCTCTCAGTCCGAGGTACCGCGCCATCCTTTTCACATCCCCTTTTCGGGCACGGATCCTATAGCCTGAAGGTAAGGGTGTGAAAAATTTGGAGTGATACAACATGCCTCTCATTCTTGGTATACCTCGTTGGTTCCTTGTCCAGTTCATGCATGCTAAAGGATTATCTCTCGACCATCTAGGAGTAGGGGGTTGGAACCTTCCTCGTCCTCTACCTCCTCTATTTGTAACATCATCATGATCTCGGTTATTCCCTGGTCGCCTACCTCCTCCCCTTCCTTGTTGGAGTCTTAGAGGTCTTTGTCCAATTCTTCCTCTTGTTCCTCGGTTATCAGGAGTAATTTCTACCAACTCAATATTGGCTAGTGGACTCTGGTTAGGTGACAACTGTCACAAGGTTCTGATTCTCCTATCAGCACGTACCAAGCGACATCTCCATATTATTTCCTCAAAGGATCTCTGGGGGATGAAGATGCCAATACTTCTCTATATGCATCAGAGAAGTCTATCTCAGAGCTAGAGTCGGTCCGACCCTCTTCCCTCTGTTCCACCCAATTGGTTGGAAAATTCATCACTCTCTCCAATCTCCGTACTTCCCTTCTTTGTCTTCTCTTTTTTGATGAGCTATTGTGTAAGCTTGCGTATCAATGTTGGGTCTACCCCTTTGAGCTCTCCCTAATTGTCTTTGTCTCGATGCACTAGTTGGAGGGTCATGATCTCTCTAAGGATTATGAGGATTCTCTGGCTCATCATCATCACTACTATCTGCACTAGGCTCTCCTACCAACCATGACATTCCTTCATCACTAGAATCCATCATATCCAATAATATGTTGCCTTGTAATTCAGGTGATGTGGTGGCCTCCTCTATGTCTCGCCAAAGTACTTTTGCATCTTCATTTATCATTGGTTGCTCACTTGGTGGGGGTGGCAAACTTGTGCTTGCACCTTCATTTCCTCCACCATTTCTTGGAGTTAATCCTTCAACCTCCTCAGGTTCACTTTCAACTTCTTGCAGTCTAACTGCCCTCTGTTCATCCAGTCTTCGTATGGTACCATCCAACTCTTGGATGAGTTGTTCCCTCAACCTCGCATTGTGACTCCGCAATGTTTGATACTCTTCTTGTAATTGTTGAGTTTGCATTCTCATCCTCTATTGTAATAGCCCTATCTGAGCCAATGGAGAAAGTCCAACTAATTCCTCATCTACAGTTTCATCCCTGTTGTCCTCTAGGATTTCCATTTTGAATGTGTCCACTCTATCTTCATTGCGCACTGTTAACCTTATCCTTCTTCGTCCTTCTGTATGTCGAGGCAATTCCCTATGTTCTACTCGTGGGTACCTTGTGTTCAAAGTTCTAGGTAATAGTGCTATCTCTTGATAGCCTCTTGGTTCTGGAGAAACCCACTCCTCTCCTTCTCGTATGGTCCCATCAGCCCTTCTGATGTGTACTCGCATCCTTCTTCTTTCACCGGGTCGAGGTGCCAACTCTTGTTGTTCAACTATTAGTTGTGTCTCCTCCCCTTCTACAAATAAGCATGTGAGTCCCATATCAGGTTCTTCCTATGATGGACCTGGCTCACGGTGAGCCTCGTCTTGAGCTTTTGCTCATCTTCATCGTTCAATTTCTTTTGAAGCAATGAATAAACATTGTACCTTATAAGGCTTCAACTTTGAGCCATTTACAGTATTGGGTACCTCTATCCCATTCAAGTTCTATAGCTTGACTACTCCATTACTCATTACTTCAAGTACTTTATAAGGGCCAAGCCATAGCATCTTCAGCTTACCTGGCTTGATTTCCCATTTCCCATTAAACTTTAGAACTAAGTCACCAGGACTAAGTTCCAACTTCCTCAAATGCTTGTCATGCCACGCCTTCCATATTTTTTGAGCTATCTCAATCGCCCATTGTGCCATGACTCTTCTTTCATCTAACTTGGTCAGTGTCATCAGTCATTCCTCCAAACTTTCTTGATCCCCCAAGCGATGCTCTACCGCGACTCTCAAACTTGGTATCAAGAATTCGACTGGCACCACTGCTTCCTGTCCATACATTAGTTGGAAAGGTGTATGTTCCATTGTTGGTTTAAAAGTTGTTATGTATACCCACAAAATGGATGGTAGCCTTTCCTCCTAGTCTGCTCCCTCTATTCCACAGGTTTTATACAGAGTAGATACTAAGACTTTATTTGTCGCTTCCGCCTGCCCATTCGCTCTAGGGTAGTACGGACTAGAAAATGAGTGTAAAATATTGAACTCTATTGTCAGCATCTTGATAATCTCATTAACAAAGTGTCCTCCGTGATCACTTGTTATTTGTAGCGGAATACCAAATCTTATGATTACCTGCTCATACAAAAATCTCGTTGTACTTTTGGTCGAATTATCAGGTAATGCTCTCGCTTCAACCCACTTTGTTAGGTATTTTGTTGCTACTACGATGTATCTACACTTCCATCTTCGAGATGTCTTCAATGGTCCTACGAAGTCCAATCCCCATCGTTCAAACAACTCTTGTGGTTGTGATGGGTGTAAGGGCATAAAGTCCCTCTTGATCGGCTTCCCTACTCTTTGGCAAGTGTTGCATGCTTTCACATGCTCCTTTGCATCATTATACAGTGTGGGCCACCATAGCCCTACTAGAAATACTTTTCTAGCGGTCGCATCTGGTCCCATATGTCCTCCTGCTAAGCCTGCATGGGCTTCCTTCAATGCTACCTTGACTTCTCCATCCATTACACATCTCCGTAAGATACCATCACTTCCCATTTTATATAGTAATCCTGCTATTATCTGGAAAGGTGTTGACTTCATGATTACTTTCTTCTTTTTAGTTGTCGTCATCTCTTGTGGCAACTCACCTGTGGATAGATATTGGCCAACCAACTTGTACCATGATGGAACAACGTTGATGGCGAATAATTGTGCATCCAAAAATTCATCAGGAACTCTTGTTCCTGTAGGCTCCCCTGATCGTATCCGAGACAACTGGTCTGCAATCACATGCTTCTTACCAGGTCTCACCACTACTCGGAATACGAACTCCTGGAGGGTGATGAGCCACCTGCTGACTCATCCTTGGATCACCGATTTGTTTATCAAGTACAACAGGGCTTGGTGATCAACATAGAAAGCAAAGGGATTCACCAGTAGGTAATGCCTAAAATTTTGAACCGCATATACCATTCCCAAAGCTTCCCTTTCTATTGTACTATAGTTTCTCTCTGGCCTTGACAAAAGGTGACTAGCAAATAAAATAGGTTGATCTAGCCTAAACTATCCTTCTTGTGCTAGAGCACATCCAATTGCAAAATTTGAAGCATCAACATGGACATGGAATTCCTTATCCCAACTAGGAAACACCAAAATTGGACTACTCACCAACTTAGCTTTTAACTCCTCGAAGGCTCCTTGGTGCTCCTCTGTCCATATAAAAGGAATATTCTTTTTCATCAAAGAATCTAATGGGTAGGATACATGTGCATAATTCTTGATAAACCTTCGGTAGTATCCTATCGAACCAAGAAAAGTTTTGAGTGAACTCACATCAAATGGTTCTTCCATGTGTAATATCACACGGATCTTATCAGGATCTATCTTCAATCCTTCACTGCACACAATGTGTCCTAACAATTTCCCATATGGTACCATCAGAAAATATTTCCCTGGGTTTAATGATATTTGTGCATTTCTGCACCTACTCATACATTCACTAAGGGTAGGAAGATGCTCCTTGATCTTCCCATAGATGGACCAATCATCCAAAAATGCTTTGAAGTTCCCCGTTGCTAGTTGATCAAATATATACAGTATGATACGCTGAAATGTAGTTGGGGCATTATAGAGCCCAAATGGCATTTGGTTATATGCATAGATGCCATTCTCCACAATAAATGTGGTCTTCAACTTATCCTCCTCGGTGATGCTGATTTGATTGTATCCCGAGAACCCATCCAAAAATGAATAGATCTCATGTCCTGCAACTTCTTCCAAGATAGAATCTGTGAAGGGAATGGGGAAGGGATCCTTAATGGTTACAACATTTAGACTCCTAAAGTCCATGCATATTATGATCTTGTCAACTTCCTTCTTCAAGGTGATCACTATAGGTGAAACCCATTCACTGTTTGTCACCCTGAATATGATTCTTGCTTCTAGCATCTTTTCTATCTCCGTATTCACTAATGCAACATACTTTGGGTTCATTCTATATGGTCTCCTCCTTACTGGTTGAGCACTAGGCATTAGTGTAATCTTATGGACACATAGTTCTGGTGGGATTCCTTTCAGGTCCTTATATGTCCATGCGAAGACATCCTTGTATTCCAAGAATATCTTAAAAGTTGTTGCCTTCAATACCGGATTCCAATCATCATCGCAATGGATCATCCTAGGTTCCTCCTCCATTCCTAGATTGATGTCCACTATCCGAGGTCCTTCATATTTGATATTTTTTGGTTCACTCGTAGCTTTCTCTACGTTCTCGGGGTGTGTTGGTCTTGTATCAATCTCTGCATCTCCTACTGTATACTCTGCAAAGCTTTTCGAAAATGTCCATTTCTCTTCTGCTTCCTTCTTAGGTTCTTTGCTAACTTTTGGTTTGTCTTGTTTTTCCTTGATCTCCTCTGACTCAATACAGAGGCAGTTGGGCTGAAACATTTTGTACTCCTCCATTTTCCAATGAAGAAGTCCACTATCAGATCGAGCTTCATCTTCGCTACATTCATCTAGGTACAACATTCCTTCCCCATCAGGTTCATGCCCTTCATCCTCTAAGGAATTTTTTGATTCATCTGTTGTAGCTACATCTTCACTAACTCTTTGATTGGCTAGATTAATCATGTATTTGTGTTGTCCCTTCTTAAAAGTGATCTGGTTCTTTCCCCAATTGTGATTAACTTTGGCTACTCGTAGCCAGCCTCTCCCCAAGAGAGCATCGTATGCAGGTTTCTGCATTGTAATCACAATGAAATCCAAGACAAATTCTTGTTCAGCTATCATTACTTGTTGTGTCGTTAAGACTCCCTTTGTCTCAATGCCATTATGGTCAGCACCATATAACCGGAAGCTCGATGCCCATAGATATGGAGCACCTAGTTCTAGCCAAGTTCTCTCAGGTAGCACATTGATGTTGGATCCTCCATCCATGATAACTTGTGTCAATTTGTGCCCTAAGATCTCCATATGCACTAATGCAGGTTTCTTTCCCACATCAATCATTAATATAGTTGGATCCATGAATTGATATTTTTGCTCCTCCTCTTGAATTGGTTGGCTCTACACTTCCATCACCTTCTGTGGTTGCAATTCTTCCACCATTGCCTTCTGTAATGTTGGAATAGCTTCTAACAGGTTGGATACTTTAATTTCCACTATGGTATCCAAAACCTGTGCTGCCATATTTTGCACAACTATCTCCTGATCTGATGGTTTTCTTAATTCCTTACCAGCTCTCGACTCTACTTGTTTAGTCTTCTCAGCTTCCTCTTGCAATATTTTCTTTGCTACTTGCCAGCATTGCTTTTCTTTTGCTGGCTCTAGATACTTATCCTTCTTAGCCTGATTTCTCATCATGGCTAAAACTTCCTGAGTTTCCTCCTTAACTTGAGGAACTTCGATGTCCAAATAACTAACGTTCTATGGGTTACTCGAACTCACCTATTTTGGATAATTCTCTTCTTTGTGGTTCCCCGGACCACACCATCTACACATATGTGTAGTGCTTGCTTGCGATGTCTCTTGCCTCAGAGGTGCAGGACAATTTTTCGCAAAATGCCCCCATTCCTAGAAATTGCGATATTGTATGATCGGTCTACCTTCCGAGTCATACTATAAATGACTTTGTCCTCCTTGTCGATTACCTTGGTTTGATCTTCCACCTCGTCTGCTATTTTTGTAACCGCCACTTGTCGCTTGTTGCCCGCTTCCTTGGGCCTTCGGTTTCTCTTCCTACTCTTGGATTGACAATACTTGTGGATGTATTCTTGCATTATACGGACATAGCATTACCTCATGCCCCATCACATTACAAATATGGCAATAGTCATTCCTCAGACATTTCATATTTGTATGTCCCTCCATTTTGCATTCCGTGCACCACATGTCATTTCTATCAGGTTTGATCTTTTGTTCTTTTACCAACTTATCAAACTCCTTGTAAAATGATGCTACCATCCTCTGTATAGTGTCATCTTCTTCACTATCTGAATCCTTCGACTTGGGATGAGATAGGATTCCTGTATACGTTTGTTTTGATTCACTCTCAAAATTCTTTGCGTGCTTAAGCGCTTCTTCATATGTTTCTGATGGTACTACCTTCATATTTTTCTTATATTTTGGAAGTAATCCATCTACGAACCACCATTTTACTAGAACATCTACCAACGACATCTACATCTTATCGACTAATTGCTTTAGTCTACGGTTGTAGGATTTCACATCCTCATCAGTTTTTTGCTTCATCACGCAAATTTCCGTAACAATATCTCCATCATCCTTTAAAGGTCAAAATTCTTCAATGAACTTCTCCTTTATCTGATTCCAAGTCTAAAAATCTGTGGTATTTTCTCTCTTCAAATACCAATCAATTGCCAATCCTCTCAAGGTAGCAGGAAATAGGATTACCCAATCCTCAGGTCTATCTACACCATTTTCTCTCCAAATGGTTATGCAAGTCCCTATATGCCATGTGGGGTCTTCCTTACCCTCACCTAAAAATGGTGGACATCTTTGTTTGGCTGCCTTATTAGCCATCTTAGGAGAGTCATCACTATCACTTGAGGTATCTCATGGAATCTCTGTCTGATTCCTCCTTGGGGGTGTCTTACTCCCGTTGTCATCAGAAGTGTCAATTCGAGGTATCTTGTTTTGTCCCACCACTCGATGACCAAATTCTTGTGCATCTTCACTTCGTGACCTCCTTCATTGATGTGAGGGAGATGGTCTTGGTCCGTCCTCCTGAGACCTCACGTCCTGTTGCTCTGGTGCCTGAATCTCATCCTCCGCACTCTCTTGCAACCCTTCTATCACTTTCTCAGGTGTCACCATCCACTCTCTATCTTCTTGCACTTTTCCTTTGTCAACCCTTGCCTCTACGCTTGGTGGTTCTATTTCCTCATCTTCTGTCTCTATCAACAATGCCTCAAAGTCTCCTTCTTCGGATGTCCAAACTTGCTCTATCTCTGGTTCTTGAGTACTACGGTCTGAGTTATTTATGTTTTCTCTTTGATAAATCCTTGTGCTCCTTCTTACTGGAATGTTTTCTCTTAGTTCCCATCTCCCATGGCTCCATGTACTGGTGTCCATCATTCACCTCCAGTCTCAGTATTCAACTTCATCAATTTTGACTCGTTTTAACAAAAAATGCCAGATTTGATAAGGCAACGATGCCAAATGTAGCACAGGGGTGGATTATTCCTAGTAGGGAGGTATTTTCCAAGGCTGAGAATGATCAATATGCTAAGCCCAACTCAATTACCAAATCGTACAGTCCTAAGACCGTTCAAACTACCCTTGTATGAACTATAATCACCTTGTACGAACATCAAATGCCTACACTGTATGATCTCAAATCATACAGTGTCATAGATGGTACGATATTACACTCATAAAAACTGATATATTCAGTTTTGGAGGCTGTCGTACACAGTTTTGTAATCGCTCAAGTCGATTCCCCAAAACTACCAAATCGGGTAAGTTTCTCTCAATCGCCTATTTTACCAAATCGGGTAAAAGTGCTTTGTACGATTTGTAAGGGTGACGATGTACGATTTGTATGAACCAATGACATAGTCAGATGCTAGTTTAGATGTTCCATTGCTCCAATCTCTCTCCTGGATGTTTTGTAAGGGTTTGATAGACCAATCAATACAATCTCCACAATAAGCAAAACATCCTAACATGACTGTTGAGAGATTCCATGTGCATGAGTACAACCAAAAATCATACAACGCCTTTCAATACATGTTCCTTGATATTTCCATGCTCCTAGATCATTCTCCAGGTTTCACCAACACCAGATTCTACCACAGGGTTGCAACAATGCACAAAACTAACCTATAACATTCCATAGAAACACACACACATCAACATTCATCCATAAATCACCATCCATCATTACCAAAATCGTACACAGTCATCCACAACCATCATTATGCTCATTTATGTATATGGATTCAATTACAGTATAGAAAATCTATCAATGTAATTGCAATAACTCAGAGAATCAACAACTAACAAGTACTAGCTATTCACTCTAGCAACCAGACCTACAAATTTGAAAATGAGGCCTTATATAACGTTGCCCAGGCCATTCCAAAGTGGTTCTTGAGGCAATTCATTATTTACAACTGCCAATATACAATTGAATACATTAATTTGGCTTTTTACTAAGTTTAACACCTTAGTTAGAAAATCTATGCGCCATTTCACTCTGAAATTACATTTCCCTTGCATTTGGGTGAATTTCGGTGCACCTTGTACGATTTTCCACTACCCTGTATGATTTGCCATTCCATTTGTATGGTTTTACCCCTTACTGTATGATTTACAAAACTTGGGTAAACTGTCACTTGTGTCAAAACTATCAAAATTGAGCAAATCCCTTGATCACTTCTTCTTCTTCTTGGAGGTGGATTTGCTATCTACAATGATTTTTTATTGTTTTGGGGATGGTTTTTTGTGTACTTTCCCATGCTTTAAGTTGTTGGTTTCTACTATAAATACATCTTTTACAATAATTGATGTTTATAACAAAAGTGACAATGTTGAACTCCGTCGATATTGCATTGTTTTACAATAATTATATTTATGCAAATAGTCTTTAAAAAAAACACCCCTATATTTTAATACATTAAGTGATTTTTTTTTTTAAAATAAAAATTCACTTTTTTCATTGGGAAAATAACCCTTTTTTATAAATGTAATCCATTTTTTCACATTTAACAATGTCCCACCTTTTAAAATATGTCTATGCCCATTTTTTTACATTAAAGGTGTCTTTTTAAAAACAAATTAAAAGCCTCCTTTAAAAAAATAAAATAATACCTTTTTTTTAACAAAAAGGATTACTTATTTTCTTTTTCGCCCCATAGATGACCTCGTTAAATGCTCATTTGTAAACCTTCATTGCTTCTCACTGAAGAACAAAAGCTTATACCGAGAGGGGGGTGGGGTGAATAGTATAAGATCACTTTTTACTTTTCTTTCCAAATCAATATTATGCAATTTATAGATAGAAATATCAACAACAATAATTAAAGTAATGCATAAATCACCACACATAATTGATACACCATAATTTACGTGGTTCACGCAATGTGGGCTACTCCATGGAGAAAATATTTCACTAAAATTTTCTCAATCAATCTCTTGGGAATCCTTTCCCTATTACAATGTTTATGGAACTCTATCCAAAGGATACACCAATCCCCTAAATCAAGTTTATGGATATCTATCCATAGGAGAACTCCTTCTGCTCTACTCTGGTTGATGATCCTCTAGAAGACTACTGCCTCCACTACACTGACTTGTGAATCTCTCTCCATTGAAGACTCTTGTACCCACTCGAAATACCTGTCCTCACTGCCCTGGATAATAGATCTCTATCCACTGGAGACTACTATCCTCTCTGCTCTATCACCTCCAAATATCTATCTCAAATCTTCACTAAACACAGTCCTTCAATCTAGTACAACTCTGCTCAATCTTTGTCTCTGGTCTGACACAAACTTATCCTCAAATATGCACCAAAATTTGCTCTCAAATATATACTAAACATAGTCCTTCAATCTAGCAAAAATCTATCCTTGATCTCTATCCTCAAGCCTTAACTCAAGGTTTGTCTCAACTCTGTTGGATCTTCCCTAAACCTTAACTTAAATTTTGAACAAATCAATCAAATTTGCTCTCAAGTCTTCTCAAAGACTTATCTCAAATATATCTTGTAAGCTTCCACCAAAAACTCACACCAATATATCCACAAGTCCTCTCTATAACTTGCTCAAATTTTCTCTATAAGTCCTCTCTATAAGTTTCTCAATATGCTATATAAGTCCTCTCTAGAACTTGCTCAAATATTCTCTACAAGTCCTCTCTAGAACTTGCTCAATCTGCTCTACAAGTCCTCTCTAGAACTTGCTCAAATGTACTTCACAAGTCCTCTCTAGAACTTGCTCAAATATGCTCTACAAGTCCTCTCTAGAACTTGTCCAAATTTGCTCAATAAGTCCTCTCAAGAACTTATCCAAATCTATATTGTAAGCTTTCACAAAATCTCACACAAAACTAGTCCACAAGTCTCCTCAAATACTTGCCTCAAATCTACTCAAGAAGTCCACACAGAACTTGTCCAATGTCATAGAAACATAAAGATAATTTTTAGAGACTCAATATGTTCTATACTAATCACAATGCTCAATTACTTTCAATCACTCTCTTAGAAACATAAGGAGAATTGTTAGAGACTCAATATGCTTCAAATTCAACTCACTTTCTCAACTCAATTTAGAATATAGAATAGTTTATTTTATGGAACTAGAACAATCACTTCACACATCCACTTGACTAGGCTCAATCAAATCTACTCAACCAATCACTCAATGAAATAATCCTTGCTCTCAAACCCCATTCCAAGCATACCAACTTAAAATATTTTCAACAATGCTCAACAACAAGTCTCACATAACATTGATACTCATGATCTTTGCAAACCCTAGATCAAGTTCTTCACTCAATAACTCACTTCAATAACAATGCTTATAAAACAACTCTCACATAATAATGATACTCATGTTCTCTTCAAACCCTAGTTCAAGTTCTTTGCTCAAAAAATCACTTCAAAAACAATGCTTATAAAATAATCTTCCCATAGTAATTATACTCAAACCCTAATCCAAGTTATTCTCACAATAAATGGCTTCAAAAACAATGCTTATCAAACAAGGTTTAACAACAATTATTTATTCCAAAAAACCTTGAAGAATTAACTCAACACACTCAATAGTAAACCCTAATCAAGTCCTTTTCACTCCAAACTTATTTTCTAGAAAACCAATTAATAAAATCAACTATGGAAGAATGTTCTCATACCTTTTTTTAATGATGAAGGGATCTCATAAATTTGTCACAACCACAAAAACTTATGCCAAGCTCAAAGAAGTCAGAAGATAAATATTTCTCACAATGTAATGTAAAAATTCAATTACACCTTATCACTCCATATTTCAAAACAACCATCAACATACATAAAATATTTATCCAATAACACCTTATAATATCTCAATTAAAAATAAATTCAACATCTACCAAAATTAACTTAAAATATATTTACTCAGATTTAATAGAAAATCTTAATCTTGATCCTAAATCTACTCCAAATATTCCATCCCATTCACTGGAAGGTTAGCTTGATTCCTTAACTTCTAACGCATCTCTCTTGGATGCCTTTAATCCTAACTAACCTCTGGTCAATGATATTTCTATTCCTACTTCTTTCCTTGAACCTTCAAGTCCTGTTGATCAAAATTTCAGTCCCAAAATCACCAGAAGCCATAAAAAAACTCCTATTGATTGTGGCATGGAGAAAAAAAAGAGGAAGGCCCACTAATTTTGACCAATGGAAGCAAGGAACAAATGAAGATATTGCTAATAGGGTTCAGAAAATGCTTTTTTCAATGGGCGTCATCTCGAAAGAAGAACCAAAGTGCACCAAACCTCCCCAATCATCTGGAAAGGGAGGCAAAAAAGCTATAAAATATTATAAATGAAGATACTCTCATGGAATGTGAGAGGCCTTAATTGTTTGGCCAAACAAAGGTTAGATAAATAATTAAGAAAAGAAATAAGGCCTACAATTTTTACAATCCAAGAAACCAAGATCAGGGAATCTCTTAATAAAAATATATGTAATCACATATGGAAGCACTGTGAATCATTTGCTTGCAAAGCTAATGGGCTTCTGGAGGTCTCTTATGTCTCTGTAACCCAAACTTCATGGAAGGGAATATGATCCACTCTTCTGATGAAATGGTGAGCATCCTTTTCATTGAAAAAACAACAATCTTCCTTGGGTCCTTACCAACATTTATGCTCCAAACTCTATCACCGGTAGGGCCTATTTATGGAACAATATTACTTTTGTCCGGAGTACTTTCCCAAATCTTCCTTGGATTATGGTTGGAGATTTTAATACTCATTTGTTTCCTTCCAAAAAGAAAGGGAGAGTTGGTTCCTTTTCCAAAAGTATGGAAGATTTTCAGGAGTTTATAAGTGAAAAAAATCTCATGGATGTCAATCTCAAAGGAAACCAATTTACTTGGTCTAACAGAAGATGTGGATCTCAACTAATACAGGTTAAACTTGATAGAGTCATTTTTTCTCAGGAAGCCACTAACATCTGGGGAGATGTAAATCTACAATATTTACTCAAAATAGGTTCAGATCATAGTCCTATTCTCCTTGATACCAATAATCCAAAAAATTTCAAAACTCCTTTATGATTCGAAGCCATGTGGATGCTTCACCCTGATTTCAGAGAAATGATTATTCAATGGTGGAAATCCAATTTCCAAGGAGCACCTTCATTTGTTTTGGTGCATAAACTCAAATATATTAAGGAAAATTTAAAAATATGGGACAGAGATGTATTTGGTAACCTCTTTCATAACAAACAGGACATCATAAACGGGTTGGCTATAATTGAAAAAGATAGACAGGATAATGGAGTGTGCTCGATGGAAGTTAGGGATTATGAAAGGAACTTATTATCTCAATATCATAACATCCTTTAGTGTGAAGAAATATTTTGGAGACAAAAGTCTCATGATATTTGGCTAAAAAAATGAGATTTCAACACAAAAATTTTCCATTTTTCAACTTTGAGAAATCGCAGTTTCAATAGAATCAAAGAAATTTGAAGTCAGAATGGCAGGATGTTGTTAGCTATCAAAGAAATCATAAATGAAGGAATTAGCCACTTTATGCAACTTATTCAAGAGGAACATAGACCTAATTCCACATTTGCAAATGATTTCTTTCTTCAATTCATCCCTCATCTTATTACTGACAACATAAACAACAAATTAACAACAGTACTCTTTGATGATGAAATAAAGGAAGCCTTATTTTCAATGAAGTATGACAAAGCTCCCGAACCTGATGGATTTCCTCCTAGATTCTTTCAGTCCTTTTGGGATGTTGTTGGTAAAAATGTGTGTAAAGCTATAAGATAAATCCAAGGTTCCAAGGTAATTCATAGAGGCTTTAATTCCACTTTTATTGCTCTCATACCTAAGATTCCCAATGCCACCAACTTTAATGAATTCAGACCAATTAGCCTTTGTAATGTCATCTATAAAATCCTAACCAAGGCTATCACTATGCGTATGAGAGAAGTCATACCTCTTATTATAAATCAATGTCAAGGAAGCTCTATCAGGGGTAGATCTATTTTAGATGGCATAATTTCTATCCATGAAGATATTCATTCTAGCTCCCTCAACAAAAAGGCAAATTTTCTTCTCAAGCTTGATATGAATAAAGCCTATGATAGACTGAACTGGGATTTCCTATTAGCCATTCTCCACAAGTTTGGGTTTCATCCTGATTAAATTTCTCTCATCAAAATATGTATATCCTCTACTTGGTTCTCTGTTCTCATCAACGACTCTCCTGCTGGCTATTTCTAGAGCAGCAAAGGTTTGATACAAGGAGATCCTTTATCTCCTTTCCTTTTCATCATCACTGCAGAGGCTCTTTGCAGATCCATATCAGCACCTAAAGATGTAAGATTAATCTCTAGAATTCAAGTTACTTCACAATGCAATCCCATTACTCACCAATAGTTTGTTGATGACACTCTGTTATCCACCTTTGCCTCTGTTAATGAAGCTAAAATTATCAAACGAATTCTTCTCCTCTATGAAGAAGCAGCTGGGCAAAAAATTAATTTCTAGAAAAGTAAATTGTATTTCCTCAATACTCCTTTGAGAATACAGACTCTGATTGCCAGCATCCTTCAATGTTCCATAAGAATTCTACCTTCTTTATACCTCGCATTACCTCTTTTTTCTAGAAAGGATAGTTTATGGAATAATGTCATTGAAAGATTACAAAAGAATTTATCCACCTAGAGAGGGAATATTTTATCTCAAGCTAGAAAAATAACTTTAACAATGACCTATCTTCAAAACATTAATGTTTACTTCTTATCCTTATTCAAAGCTCCTGTCTCTATCTACAACAAAATGGAGAGAATTCAAAAAAACTTTCTTTGGACAGGATCTGAGAATAAACACAAATTCCACTTGGTGGCCTAGGATAAAGTGTGTAAACCAAAAGATCAAAGAGTCTTAGGTCTCAGACGGATTTCACATCTCAACCTTTCACTCCTTTCCAAGCAAGTTTGGAGACTTATCTCCAATGAAAAGGTTGAGTGGGTCAAAATTATCAGAAGGAAATATCTTTAGGATTCTGAATTTCTTCACGGGCAAGTTCTTTCTTGCGGATCGACCTTTTGGAAATCCATTTGTAAATCTCGTACCTTGGTGCAAAAAGGAACTCGTTGGAAATTAGGTGATGGCAAGTCAATTTATTTCTAGAAAGACAAGTGGTTAGGTGATACTCCTCTCAACCAGATTCCTATGCTCCAAAGGATTATCGATATCACCAAGCAAATTTATGGTCCTTTAGTGGTTGATTTCATGACTTCCACTAATGGAATCATGAGGTGGAAAGAGATAAATATCCCAAACTTCGACAATGAAACTTTGTGTTTAAACAACCAATTGTCTTCCATTAGAATTCCTGCAATCACTTCTAAGTACCAGCCCATTTGGGAACCCACTGATTCATGGGATTTTTCTGTCAAATCTGCCTACTTACTTTCCCTCAACAACCTCAAAAATTCGACACCTTTCAAACTTGTGTGGACCAAATACCTGACACCTAAAATTACTTCCTTTTCATGGCTTTGCATTCAATACCACATCCTAACCACTGAAAATCTCATGAAAAGGGGTATTATGCTTCCTAATAGATGTTATTTGTGCCTTTCATATTGGGAGTCCACCTCTCACATTTTCTTGGTTTATCATTTCTCAATAATTGTGATTAACAAGCTTCTTCAAAAATTTCAGTTGTATTGGGCCTGGCCTCATTCCATTGTTGAACTTTTCCATCAATGGCCCAATCCTTTTAAAAATAATGTGCTCAAAGGACTATGTAAATTCAGCCTTCAACATTATCTGTGGCAAATTTGGTTGGAGCGCAATAGAAGAATTTTCGACAAAAAATCTTCGCAGGTTGACCTCATATTCAATAAAATTATCTTTTTTGCAAAAGAAAATACCCTGGTTGCTCCTTTCAATCCTTATCCTTGTTCTCCCTCTGAGAAATATATCCTCAACTCTTGCCATATTTTCCTTGACACTTCCAATACTGCAGGTCCTTAAAACCCTATAAGCAATGTCAAATGGATTCCTACCCTTGTGGGATGGGTCAAATTAAACTTTGATGGTGTTTCCAAAGGAAATACTAGCATGGGGGGGCTGGAGGTATTCTCCGTGATCATCTTGGTAATCCTATCTTTGCTTATGTTGAGCCTCTTGGTGTCATAACCAATCACAATGCTAAAGCTAGGGCAGTCTGGAGAGGCCTCCAATTCGTCAATAATATTCCAGGAAACATATTAGTGGAAGGAGATTCTTTGAATATCATTAATTAGCTGAAGACATATAAGCCTTGCAATTGAAGGGCTAGACCAATGGTTGAGGATTGTAAGCAAATCCTTCAGTGGCAACATAATTACATTATACAACATGCTTATAGAGAGGCCAATATCGTTGTGGATAAACTTACCAATTTGGGGTAAGTTCCCAAGGACTTCTAATGCGGATGGATATTCTACCTTTCGAGGTGGATGATATTCTTAGACAGGACCAAAGTCATATTGCCAATGTTGAGCCCTAATTGTTATTCCAAGGTGCATCCTCATCTTCCATTGTTCCACGGGATGTCCAAGGTTCGCATTTTTATCCTTTGGATGATTCCTATTCATACCATATTTATTTACATTGGAAATTGGGTCCACGAAACCTTTTGCTCCATTTTCAAACCTCACACCGCCCATATTCAAATTCACAATCATTTTTGGGTAATTGATGGGTTTTATTACCCCAAGGCAAATTTTAGCATGATTTTTAATCATTTCATTTTTGTTTGCCTTGATATGTGTAATCTCTTATCCTTGAGATTCATCTTCAAACTTTTTGACAATTCTCCATTCTTGACAGCCAATTTGGTGATCTTCCCCATCCTTCTTAGGGCTCGTGTCAAGGTTTCTTACTAGTTAAGCTTCCTTTGTACCTCGAATGGTCATGCTACTCTTTTGAACCTGTTATGCTCGATTGGCTGGCCCATCAATCAACACCTAAATTACCATTTTGACCTTTGCCCTAGCCAATACTTGCATGGCAAAGGTTTTATTTCCTTTTCAATGCTGCTTCTCTGGATACATATCAGGAGTCCTAATGATAGTGCCACCCTGTCATTTGATTTGTTGCATGCCCTTTTCATTTTTGAGCCTTTTTCATCCTCTCTAGTCTTGCTCATTCTGATCCTTTCACCTAACCTTCATCTGTACCATCCATTGACAACCATAATGAAAGAAAGTAAACCTATCTATATTGAACCAACTATTTTTGAGCTCAACCCTTTGATTAGAGAGTTGTGGAAAGACAAAACCAACAAGGCCCTGATTGAGTTCTTCAAGTTATTCACTAGGGTTGATGATAGCATAACAAAGGCCTTTATCAAAATGTGGAATACGGGTTTTTGTCACGATCCATGATGTTCAATTCCACATTACCTTTGAGCTGCTTGTGGATCTAACAGGTCAACCCACAGATGGCAAAGTCATTCGACGCAATAAACACAATTGGGACACGAAGCTGACCTACTTCGAAAAGAACTCAAAAGTTTACAAAAACTACAAAAAAGGTTTGCTTCGTGAACATATCTCCCATCCTTTGAAGCAAATCCTTGTTCTTGTAATGCGGTACTTAACATGTGATAATCCTGACTCACAATTGTGTTATTTCCACCTAGCATATGTTAACCATTTCTGCGATGCTAAAGCCATGAATATCCCTGCTGCAATTTTTTGGTTCATTGATTACACCATTGTGTCTACCCAAAAAAAGTATGATGTCTTACCCTGTCACCAAGGGCTTTTCAAGGTCCTTTACTGTTATCTCCTCCTCAAATTTACTAAAGGTATTATTCCCACTCCTGACTCTGAGGAGGATAACTCTTCCTCTACTTTGAGCCCCAAACCCTCTAATCCCAAGCGGAAGTAAAAAAATGATAAGCCTCAGCCTATCTATAGGAAGAAAATTAAAATTGAAACCACCCTTTTTAGAAGCTCACAAAGACTGAAGCTCAAATAATTAGTGGAAACCCAATACTCCATTTTAGGTAAACCTTCTAAAGTTCAATCCTCTTTTCCTAACCTGGTAGAAAAATTTCTCCACAAATAGGTTATTCATGCCACGATGGCCTCTATCATTCATCTGGAGACTGATCATACTGCTATTGGTAGCCTTAAAGAATAGAGGCATAACCTCAACCTTTTGTTCTTCTGTGACAACTTTAATGATTCCTCCATGATTTCTGCTGCTGAAGCCCCTTCTGACACCAAAGGAGGCATCAAGGATGAAGACGTGATCAAATATGATGATGTTGTGGAAGTTTCTAAGATAGCATGCCTTGAATGTCTGAAGGACAACCCAAAAGACACCCTGAAGAACCAAGCAAAGGACATTGTTCTTGAAACTGATGATGATTATGCTCTGCATCCTGGTGCTAATCCTTGAATTGCGCTTGCATATTTCTACTTATTTGGAGTTTTTTGTTCATTCTTTTTTTTTTAACAGTGTTCCTCTACTCCGTAGGACTTTTGGGTTTGTTATTGTATGAAGGTTGATAATTTTTGTTTTTGTTCCTCTTGATTCCTCTGTCCCTGAGGAAGGTTTATCTTGGTTGTTCTGGCCTTTGGCCTTTTAGTTTTGCTTTGTTCAGTTCAAGCTAGTTCTGTAGTGTTCTTCTTGAATCCTTTGATGTAAAAGGCATTGGGGTGCCTTTCAAATACCCTTTTTGAAATAAAATTATTTAACTTACCAAAAAAATATTTAAAGGCAAAAATAACTTTGGAAAAAATCAAATCTACTTTCCTTATAACTCCAATAGCATAAATCACTTATCAATAAAACAAACTTTCATAAACCCTTATAACTCCAAATAACATAAATGAATTATCAATAAAAAAATCTCTCATAAACCCTTATAACTCCAAATAACACTTTATATAAAACATTAGACAAATAAAATTTTAATTAAAATACCCTTGCCACTAGTGGGATTCAAACCCACAATCTCTGCCTCTGTAAGCGCTCTAGTTGTAGGCTTGACCACCGTGTGTGCTAGATGCATGCTTGAAAAGTTAGGATCACTCTGTGCTCTTTCTCCTAAGTCTGGCACTCAAAATGAGCGCGTGCCAAAAATATCTTCCCTTGGCGCTCAAGATGAACATGTAAACTAACCACCATGCGAATCAATCATGGTTACTTCCACCCCCAACGCTCTCACGAAATGTACGCTACCAATGGACGATACTTTCCAATGGAACTAAGGCCTTCTCCTCCTCTTTTCATATTTTTCCCTGGCACTAAAAGACAATACGAGTTTATCTTCTTCCTCAATGATTGGATGAATTATCTTTCTCTTCGGTCACATAAAATTTAATCGAAGAAGGTAAGTTCTAATTTTCTTTGGCATGGTATTTATACACGATTTTCCCTTTTGCCATAGATGTCGACGCTCCACGAAGTTTGATTATGTCAACAATTTTTAAAACCTTTTATAATTTATAAATTATTTAAATTCTAAAAGAATTTAAATTTTGTAAATTATATTTATAAACCTTTGACTTTAATAAAAATTAAAGCCTTCCTTGGGATAAAATTTAAACCTTTAATTTGTACTCCATTGATTTTATGAAGATTATTCTGCCACCATGGTTTTAATAAAAACCTTTTAATTTTCACCATGGTTTTAACACAAACCCTTATAGAACAATATTTTGACAAATTTTTCTTCAACTCTTTGCATTATTCTTGGTGACAGTAATGGTGTACTCCATGGTATTAATGATAGCTTCATGTGTTCACCTTGACATCAATTACAAATTCACACCTTGACATTATTGACAACTAAATGATCTCAAAATGTCCAACACTCACCACCCGTCTTCTATCAAAAAAATTAAGTCCTCCACAATCATATTCTATGATGATCGTGGAACCTCCCTTTGGAGATCAACTGCTCCACATAATTCCTTATAAAAAATTGAATATACTATTAACTATCACTATAGTCCTACTAAAAAATCTTCTCTATGAACACAATGAGATTTATTTTCTTCTTGTGAGATTCATCCTCGAGATATTTCAAGGTAGTAGACCTTTTAGTTTTATCAGGCTCACTTCTCATGGCTTCTAAGTATTTTCTAGGTAGCTTCATGCTTTATTGGAGAGCCTCACATCAATTGTTCAATATTATCTCATTTAGCCACCTTTGGGTGTATCCTTCTATGCCACACTTGTTCGTCCACCAACATGAACTATGTCCCTTTATTATATTTTCTTAGCTTGTCCATGATAACTTTTTTTCATAGTGAGGTTCCACCTCAACTCTACTTGTCTGATCCTCCAAGTCTAAGTGTGGATAAACCATAAATAGTTTGTAGTCATAGAACTCCATTATGATTCATCACTCAATCGTAGCCTTGAACACCACCTAGTTAGATAGTCCTCTTTGATATAGGCATCAATGATTCTTGTTGATGTGGCTTCCTTTTTTAATAATATGATTACTAGATTACACCATAAAATCTCTATGTTATTTTGCCATAATGACATTGTAATGTTTACCTTATTAAAAATAAAAATGACCAATATTGGCCAGTCAAATATAACAACAAAGAGTTAATTACACATGTACGCTTTTTGTAGATCAATCATAAATTCGTAAGACAATTGCATGGTGAAGTCAACCTCCATTTTTTTCTTGTGCTCTACCTGTTGGAGTATTTTGGTTGTCATTTATGTCAAATGTAAAATGATTGAAAATAATCTTCTAGGTTGAAATATTAAAATTGCAAGGCAAATACCTCCATTTAAAAAAAAGGTAGGCAAAGCTCTTTTGAAAAAGGTTCATTATTGGCAAGATGAGGAAGTTTCCAAGGCAAAGGACAAAGGGTTTAAAAGGTTAATTATAATATTTAAATTAAAAGTTTAAATATTATAATAATATTATTTAAATTTAATTATGAGTGCCAAAGCATAAGGTAAAACCCAAGAATTGACGTTATTTCAAAGCACCAAAGCATGAGGGAAAATCCAAGCACCGACATCAAGTTTTGAAGAGCCAAAAAATATATAAGGGATGATTAATTTTTGCAAAAGATATGGTCTAAGTCAATGAAATTATTTGCTCGCTATTTCAAATGTCAAAGGCAGATAATATAGAGGAAGGCACACATTCATCTGCTCATTGTTTCAAACGTCAAAGGTGAAGAAGATAGAGTAAGGTGCACATTCATCTGCTTGTTGTTTCGATCGTCAGGGAAGAGAAGATAGAGGATGGAACACGTTTCAAGGTAGTGATTCAGGTGTAAAAATAGGGGATAACAAAATATATACTCATTCAGGCAGTTAGCCCAAGTAGCATGACCCCCTACGCGAAGGTGTGGCAGTAGGAATATCTCAAGTTTGAGACATGGGAAGGCAGAGCGATAGAATTTTTGTTCATGGAATTTTTAGTGCTGAAAATCGAGCTTAAGTCAAAGCACATGATATTGGAGTTATATGTGGGTGGTTAGCCCACGCGGTGGACTAGCAAGCGCTAGGGAGTGAGCCAGCCAACGACACAAGTTTGAATCACGGCGGTAGCAAAGTGGGCACATTATTTTTGAAATAATTAATTTTCCAAAGTCTAAGGTATGCACTAATTAGAGAGTTATAAGGAGTTTTTTTTGTTTTGATTTTTCAAATAAAAAGGGACAGTGTGGAGTTTCTATTTAAGAGCCTTGAGTGATACAAAAATAAAATTATGTTATAATGTTCTTTTTGGATGTTTGAAGTGGATTGAAATATTTTTTATTTCAAGTAGAAGGAATAAGGTGTATATGGCAAATTTTATGTGTGTAATTTGTGTCTTATTGTGTTGATTAATATTTTGCAAGAATAGGAGCAATAAGGTGTAAAAGTGGCTTGATAATTTTATTGTAAGTATTACATGGTAAACAAATATGAGAGTGTTTGTTGAGTTTTAATGCTTCATATTTGAGAATAAAATAAGGATCCTAGAACATCATTTTCATATTCCATTGAGCACATTTTTGAAGGCGAAAGTTCATGTGGATATTTTGAGAAAGTATCTTGCAATCTAACCCTTAAAGTGGCACTAGAAAAATCAGTTGTTTTTGAGTTAGGTTTTTGAAGACATATCTCCATAAGAGAAAATTAAGAGGTATGGCCACATCATTCCTTGTTTAAAGTATTTTTTTGAGTAAATGTTTCTAAACATAAGGTGGAGATAAAAGGTTTTTTTGGTAAGCATTGTTGAAAATATTTGAGTTAGGGTTTGAGATCTACATGTGCACCAATTATTGAGAGAAAGTTGAAACAATTGCATTAGAGTTTGAAGATATTTTTATACTTCATTGTTGAATGGTTTTGAAAACATTTAGAAGAAATTTTGAGAACAAGATTGTGCTTCCATTGTTGAAATATATTGAGACATTTGTTCTAGATATTGTGAACTACTTGTGCTAGGTTTGAAGATAAGTTTTTGCATCTTTGTGAAACATTTTTGAGCATGTATTATGATAAGTTATGAGCATGTATTATATTATAATTGAGCAGAGATAGAGAGCACGTTTAAGACAGATTTGTGAGCAGATTAAATTAGACTTGTGAGTAGTGTTAGAGGTATACTTGTGAGCATATTTGAGGTAGACTTGTGAGTAGGTTTAAGAAAGTGTTGTGAGTAGATTGGATCAATATTATGAGTAGATTGGATTAGGTTTGTGAGCATATTTGATCTGAGTTGAGCAGAGTAGAGGGGATAGATTTCTCCTATAGATAGAGATCCACAAACCAAAGTATAGGGGATAGAGTTCTCCTATGGAGAGAGATTCACAAACCAAAGTAGTGGGGACAAAGGTCTTCTATGGATAGAGATCCACAAACTTAAGCATAGGGGATTGGTGTCTCCTTTGGAAAGAGGTCCATAAACATTGTAATAAGGATTTGGTTCCCAAAATATTCATTGAGAAAAATTAATAGGAATATTTTATTCATGGACATAACCCATATTGGGTGAACCACGTTAAATCATGTCTCTCATATGTGTGATTATGTGTGCATTTTTTACTACTTTGATATTATTTTTGTTATCATTTGGATTGAAAAGTAAAAAGTTTTATCTTATACCATTCACCCGCCTCTCAGTATAATCTTATGTTCTTCAATTGGTATGAGAGCGGGATCCTTCGTGAAAATCCTAACAGCTTGAAGTAAGATCCTACAAGAACATACATGACATCTAAAAATGAATAATAATACATGATTGAAATAAAAGAGGAATTTATTGCTACTCTTAGAAAATTGGAAAAAGTTAGAAGGAAGAATTCAATTCTGAAGGCTTAAATCCAAGAGGATGAGGAAGAAAAGACAAAACTTCTACAAAATCTTACAAATTTCAAGGTAAAAGTTGAAAAGGGAAGGAAAATTGAATAGGATATGGTAGCACAATTAAAGGTAAAAGAGTTAGAATGTGAAGGGTTGGAATCTGAAGTTGTATCTCTAATAAAATAATTTGAAAAGACTAAAGATAAGTTACAACAAGAGATAAAGTTAGGGAAACAGAAAGAGAAGTCAAGCTCCAAAAGAACAAAGATATCAAAATAATAAGAGCTCATGACCTATGATAATGCATTGAAATGCAAAAGCATCAAGAAGGAGGAAAACAGAGAAGTTTCATGGACAAAAGTCAATTACAAAAACAACAAAGAAAGAAGCATGCGACCATATTATTCAAGCCAATCTAACAGGTTACAAAATTTCTTCCATGGCTATTGTTTTTCATGTAACAAATATGGTCATAAAGCTATACATTGCACTATTTGTGTGAGAAATAATGTTGATAGAAATTTTAATTCATTTGCACTCCTCATGAATGACAATATCATCTGTTACAAATGGAATAACTTTGAGAACAAGGCCAAATGGTTTAAAATAGTATTTCCTGAATCAAGTAAAAAAAATAAGGATCAGAAGGTTCAAAAAATATAACCTCAATAGATTGGAAAGAGAGAAAAGATAAGGAAAAGGAGAAGTCAATGTTAGTACAAATAACTCTTCATGTACAAGATAAGAGAAATAAGTGGTTTCTTGATAGTGCTTGTTCGATTCATATGATAGGTGAAAAAAGTAAATTTCTTGTACTTAAATAAATCAATGGAGGATCAGTAAAATATGGTGACAATGGTTCAACAAAAATTGTTGGGAAAAGGACTTTAAATTTAGATAATGGAAAATCAAAGACATAAAATGTATTATATGTTAAGGGATTGAGGTATAATTTACTAAGTGTAAGTCAACTTTGTGATCAGGGGCACACAATCAATTTTCATCCAAATAGATGTGAGATCATAAAATATATAACAGGAAGGCTCATTGCAGATGCTACTAGGATGAGATTTAGTTATGACATAGAATAATGGGTCAATTGAAATTTGAAAAAATAGTGAAAATAAGCAACAAACATGTATTCAGAGATTTACCCAAGATAAAAAGGCCACAAAGCACAATTTTTGCACAATGTCAGCATGGAAAGCAAAAAAGAAAAAGTTTCAAGTCGAAATAATTTACTTCATTTGAACCATTGAAACTAGTTCACACTAATTTATGTGGTCCTACAAAGACAAAGAGTTTACAAGGTGAAAGTTACTTCATGCTATTTATAGATGATTTCTCTATAATGACTTGGGTAGATTTCCTAAAAGAAAAGTCAAAAGCCTTTGATAAGTTCAAGGCATTCAAAGAGTTAGTAGAAAATGAAACAAGTAAAAGGATAAAGTGTCTAAGATCATATAGAGGAGGAAAATATACTTCAGGTGACTTCATAGAATTTTATGAAAAACATGGGATCAAAAGAGAATACTCAACAACAAGGACCCCACAACAAAATGGAGTAGTTGAAAGGAAAAACAGAACTGTTGAGAATATGGCCAAAGCTATGCTAAATGAATCTAATATTTTAGATAGGTTTTGGAGAGAGGCATTTGATACAATTGTATACATCATCAATAGATATTAGGTGAGATTAAATCATCATAAAAATACATATGAGATTTGGAAGGGAAGACCAACTACTATGAAGTTTTTAAAAAAATTTGGAAGTAAATGCTATATTAGACGATAAGAGAAAAATTTGGGCAAGTTTGACTCAAGGTGTGATGAGGGCATCTTCCTTGGGTATTCCACTAAAAGCAAAGCATATAAATGCTATAATAAGAGGACACATAAAATAATGGAAAGTATAAATGTGACGGTTGATGAACAGATAGGGTTAAAAGAACCAACTCCAAAAATTGTATATCAAGAAGGAGAAAGTTGCTAAGAAGAAATAGGTGAAGAATCAGAAGAAGATGAAACACAAAGAACACCACCTAAGACTCCATATAGGTATGTGAAAAATAATAATACAAGAGATGATTATTGGAAATCCAGATGAAAGACAAACAAGGACAAATATAATAGGGACAAGTGAACATGTAAATATTTCTTTGTTGTCTAAAATTGAGCCCAAGGGTTTCATTGAGGTAAGAAAAGATAAATTTTGGGTAAAATAAATGGATGAGGAGTTGGATCAAATAGAAAAAAATGAGACTTGGAAACTTGTACCATGACCAAAATACAATAATGTAATTGGCACTAAATGAGTTTACAAAAATAAGTTAGATGAAGATGGTCAAATAGTTATGAATAGAGCAAGACTAGTATGCAAAGGCTATGCACAGGTTAAAGGGATTGATTTTGATAAAAAAATTACTCCTGTTGTGCAACTTGAGGCTATAAGGATATTTTTATCTTTCTCAAGTTTCAAAAACTTCAAATTATATCAAATGGATGTAAAATCAGCCTTTCTCAATCGTGTCTTGGAATAAGAGGTCTGCATTGAGCAACCTGAGGGGTTCAGCCTAACAGATAAGCTAGATTATGTATGTAGATTAAATAAGGATATTTATGGACTAAAGCAAGCTCCTAGAGCTTGGTATTCAAGGTTGGATAAATATCTTCAAGAATAGGGTTTCAAAAAAGGAATAGTTGATAGCAAATTATACATCAAAAATGAAGGAAATGACTTATTAATCGTGATTGTCTATGTGGATGATATCATTTTTGGAGGCATTAATGATAAGATGTGTCAAAAGTTTGCAAAGAATATGCAAAATGAATTTGAAATGTCAATGATTGGTGAGTTTTACTTCTTCCTTGGACTACAGATTTCATAATCAGAAAAGGGTGTATTTCTCTCACAAACCAAGTATATAAAAGAAATGTTGAAGAAATTCAAATTAGAATATTGCAAACCAGTAAGTACCCCCATGATTACAAGATGCAAGTTGAGTAAATATGATGGATCTCTTGAAGTAAATCAGATATTGTATAGATCTATGATTGGTAGCTTACTATATGTTGCAGCTACAAGACCAGGTATAATGCAGGCAGTGGGACTAGTGGCAAGATTTCAAGCAGCACCAAAAGAAACACATGTACTAACAATAAAGATAATTCTTAGGTATTTCAAAGGAACCATGGATTTTAGACTATGGTATCCCAAAAGTGATAATTTCATCCTCACAAAATATACAAATACAGATTGGGAAGGTAATATTGATGATAGAAAAATCATAAGTGAAGGAGCATTCTTTCTTGGAGATTGTTTAGTCTCTTGGCTAAGAAAGATAAATCATTGCCAATGCAAGAAGAGCCCCAAACAATTTATATATGCTCAATGAGATCAAAGGGTAAAAGTGATTTCTATCTCAAGAAGATGAAATTTGGTTGTGGCATAGAAGATTGGGTCACTTAAATTTTGGAAACATAGTCAACATAAGTAATAAACACGCGGTCAGATATTTACCCAAAATAAGAAGACCTCAAAGCACAATCTGTGCACCCTATCAACATGGAAATCAAACTAGGACAACATTTAAATCAAAAGGATACATGTCATCTAAGCCATTGAGTCTAATACATACTAATTTGTGTGGTCCTACCAGAACACAAAGTATTTAGGGTGATAGCTACTTTATATTGTTTATAGATGACTATTCCATAATGGTTTGGGTAGCTTTCCTAAAAGAGAAGTCAGAGGCTTTTGAAAAATTCAAAGAATTTAAGGAATTGGTTGAAAATGAAACTGGAAAAAGGATTAAGTGTCTGAGATCTGACAAAGGAGGAGAATTTACTTCAAATTAATTTGTAGAGTTTTGTGAACAACATGGAATCAAAAGAGAGTATTCAACAGAAATAACTCCTCAACAAAATGGAGTAGTTGAAAGGAAAAATAGGATTGTTGAGAATATGGTTAGAGCTATGCTAAATGATTCTAAGATCTTAGATGGATTTTGGAGAGAAGTAATCAACATAGTAGTATACATAATCACTAGGGCTCAAATGAGGGTAAACCATCACAAGACTCCATATGAGCTTTGGAAAGGAAGACCTGCCACTGTAAAACACTTCAGGATTTTTGGAAGTAAGTGTTACATAAGATGAGATAAAAACTTAGGAAAGTTTGATCCAAGATTTGATGAGGGAATATTTCTTGATTATTCTTCAAATAGTAAAGCCTATAGATGCTTCAACAAGAGAACATGTACTATGGTGGAAAGCATAAATGTAATAATTGATGAGAAGATAGATTCAAGAGAAGCAATTCAAAAAATTGTGTATCAAGAATATGGATGTTGTCAAGAAGATTTATGTGAGGAATAAGATAAAGAAGAAGAATAAAAACAAATAATCCTTCCTAAAACTCCATCCAGGTATGTACAGAAGCATCATCCAAAAGAGCAAATTATTGGGAATCCAGATGAAAGACAAACAATGAGAAGGATAATAACACCATATCAAAAAGCAAAGTTTTCTTTGCTATATAATATTGAGCCAAAATGCTTTGCTCAAACAAGTGAGGATAAGTTTTGTATTAAGGCAACGGATGAGGAATTAGATCAGATAGAAAAAATAAATACTTGGGAACTTGTTCCATGACCAAAGGATAAAAATATGATTGACACAAAATGGGTATTCAAAAATAAGTTAAATGAAGATGGACAAGTGGTAAGAAATAAAGCAAGGTTAGTATACAAAGGTTATGCACAGGTAGAGGGAATTGAATTTGATGAGATATTTTCTCTAGTTGCACGAATTGAAGCCATAAGAATGTTTTTAGCCTTCTCAAGTTTCAAAAACTTCAAGGTATATCAGATGGATGTTAAGTCAACATTTCTAAATGGTGTTTTAGAAGAAGAAGTCTATATTGAACAACCAGAAGGATTCATATTAGAAGATAAACCAGATCATATTTGCAGATTAAAAAAGGCATTGTATGGTCTAAAGAAGGCTCTCAAAGTATGGTAATAAGTATCTTCAGGAACAAGGATTCAAAAAAGGGATAGCAGACAACAATTTATACATCAAAAATGAATAAAATTATCTATTAATTATGGTTGTTTATGTTTATGACATCATTTTTTGGGGAAACAATGAAAATATGTGTAAATAATTTTCTAGGAACATGCAAAATGAATTTAAGATGTCTATACTTGGTGAATTTTCCTTCTTCCTTGGACTTCAGATTTCACAATAAGAGAAAGGGGTATTTCTCTCACAAGCCAAGTATATAAAATAAATGTTAAAGAAATTCAGATTAGAATATTGTAAACCAAGTACCCCCATGGTCACGGGATTCAAGTTAAGTAAGGATGATGAATCTCCAGAGGTAGATCAGAGATTATATAGATCCATGATTGGCAGCTTATTATATTTTATAGCTACAAGACCAGACATAGTACAGTCAGTGGGATTAGTGGAAAGGTTTCAGGAAGCACCTAAGGAAACACGTGGCAACAGTAAAAATAATTTTTAGGTATCTAAAAGTAACTATGGATTTTGGGCTTTGGTATCCCAAAAGTGATAGTTTCACATTGATAGAATATATAGATGCAGATTGGGTTGGTAGCATTGATGATAGAAAAAGTACAAGTGGAGGAGAATTCTTTCTTGGAGACTGTTTAGTCTCTTGGCTAAGTAAGAAGCAGGTTTCAATATCCTTATCTACAGCAGAAGCATAATACATTATAGTAGCAGCCGGTTGTACACAAGTTTTATGGATGAAGAGAACTCTAGAATACTTCAAGATAAAACATGATCATCCTATTCCCATACTATGTGATAATACAAGTGCTATAAGTATCTCAAAAAATCTAGTAATGCACTCCAAGACAAAGCACATTCTGATTAAGTATCATTTTTTGAGAGAACATGTGACAAATAAACAGGTCAGGATAGAATATATTTCTACAAAGGAACAGATAAAAGATATTTTCACCAAGCCACTTTCAAAGAAAACCTTTGAGTATCTTCGAGGAATATTGGGAGTGAGACTCCCACTTAAGAATTAACCATATCATGAGGTGGGGGAGGGGCTAAGCTAAGAGGCTCATTCTTAACCCCGAGCCCCAAAGGTGACCCTTTGCCATTGATGTCAAAGGGGGAGAGATTTGAGTAAGGGGGAGATATTTGGTATTTGAGCAACAAGGAGAGATTTGAGTCACGGGAAGCAAAGTCCCAGGGGGAGCAAAACCCATAAAAGGTTAAGTTTTTGGTATAAAGAGTTTGGGTTGCCATCAATGACAAAAGGCAATATTGTTGGACATTTTAAGGAATATTAGTTGTCATTGATGTCAAAATGTTCTAACAAATATTGCATCTTGATTGGTTCCAAAATAGCTTTATGTAAAGCATGATTTAAATGGTTTTTCTCAAAACCATTGATGGCAAAATAAAAGTTTTTTCTTAAAACCTATGGAGAGGCATAAGGAATCAAATTAATTATAGTAATTTAATTATATATTAATTTTTAATTTAATTTAATAATCCTTTTGGTTATTAAATTAATTATAACTTAATTATACTAATTAATATTATTATTAATTAATTTATAATTACCTTATGGTAAGGTTGGAAAAGTTTAAATTCAAATTGCAATTATCTTTTCCCTACCGACGTCATTAAATTTTGTGGATCATTGATATCTAAATCAAATGGTGGATTTTGTGTATAAATACCATGCCAAAGGGGCATTCAAACCTTACCATTCTTCGATAAATATTCAAGTGACCGAGCAAAGTTTATTTTGTGCAACTAATTGAGGAAGAAGACAAGAATCATTTTGTCTTTAACGCCAAGAATAAGACTAGTTGAGAGGGCTTAAGGCCTCACTCCCATTGGATAGTGTGTTCCATTGGTAGTGTGAATTTAGCGAGAGTTTTTGGAGTGGAAGTGACCATGATCGATTTGCGTCGAGGTTGTTGTCGTGTTTGTATTGAGCGCCAAGGTGGAAATATTTTTGCATGCACTTTTTAGAGCGTCAGGCTTGGGAAGAAAGAGCACATGGTGCTCTTAGCATTCCAAGTGTGTGCCTAGTGCACATGGTGGTCAAGCCCATGGCTAGGGCACATGAGAAGGCGATGGTTATGGGTTCGAATCCCACAAGGTATTTTTAATTAAATATTTTATTTACCTAATGTTTTCTTAAGGTGTTATTTGGAGTTATAAGGGTATATGAAAGGTTGCTTGCTTGGTAATTAATTTATGTTATTGGAGTTATAAGGAAAGTGGATTTGATTTTTTCCAAAGTTATTTTTGCCATTAAATCTAATTAAAGAGGTTTTTGAGTTAATTTTGGTGGATTTTAAATTTATTTTAATTGGGATATTATAAGGTGTTATTGGATAAATATTTTATGTATGTTGATGGTTTTTTTAAATATGGAGTGATAAGGTGTAATTGAGTTTTCGAATTACATTGTGAGAGACATTTATCTTATAACCTCTTTGAGTTTGGCATAGAAGTGTTTGTGGTTGTGGCAGATATTTGGGATCCCTTCATCATCAAGAAAAGGTATGAGCACATTCTTCCAGAGTTGAGTTGATTGATTGGTTTTCTGAAAATATGTTTGGAGTGAAAAGGAATTGATTAGAGCTTCGTTATTGAGTGTGTTTGAGTTAATGCTTCAAGGTTTTCTAGAATAAATATTTTTTATTGAAACCTTGTTTTATAAGCATTGTTGTTGAAACCATTGGTTGAGCAAAGAACTAGGGTTTGAAAATAACATAAGTATCATTGTTATGTGAGAGTTGTTTTATGAGCATTGTTGTTGAAGTGAGTTGTTGAGAAAAGAACTTGAACTAGGGTTATCATTGTTATGTGATATTTATTGTTGAGCATTGTTGGAAACATTTTGAGTGAAGGATCATATGCTTGGACTAGGGTTTGTGAGAAAAAATTATTTCATTGAAATATTGGTTGAGTAGAGTTGGTTGAGCTTATTCAAGTGGATGTATGAAGTGATTGTTCAAGTTCCATAAAATAAATTATTCTATATTCTGAATTTATTTGAGAATGTAATTGAACATTGTGATGAGTATAGAGCATATTGAGTCTCTAGAAATTCTCTTTATGTTTCTATGAGATTGGATAAGTTTTAGTTTTGACTTGTTGAGAAGATTTGAGACAAGTCTTTGAGAAGACTTGTGGACAAATTTGGATAAGTTCTTGTAAGGACTTATTGAGCAAATTTGACAAGTTGTAGAGAGAGCTTGAGAATATAGTTTGGTGCATATTTGATGATAGATTTATGCCTGACCAAAGACAGAGATTGAGGAAATATTTATGCTAGACCGACGAACTGTGTTCAGTACAGATTTGAGATAGAGCTGAGTGCAAGCTTTAGAGGTGACAGAGTATAGAGGATGATAGTATCTAGTGGATAGAGATCCATTAGCTAGGGCAGTGAGGATAGGTCTTCTACGTGAGGACAAGAGTCTTTAGTGGATAAAGATCCATTAGCCAATGCAATGGAGGTAGAAGTTCTTCTAGAAGATAACCAACCAGAGCAAGAGGATAAAGGAGTTCTCCTGTGGATAGAGATCTATAAAATTTATTAGGGGATTGGTGTCTCCTTTGGACATAGGTTCATAAACATTGTAGGAAAAGGATTCCCAAGAGAATTTATTTGAGAAAAAATTATAAGGAATATTTTCTCTATGGAGTAGCCCATATTGGGTGAACCACATAAAATCATGTCTCTCATGTGTGTGATGTTTTGTGTGATGATTACTGCTTTAGTACTATTGATATTAACATTAGTATTAAAAAGTAAAAAGTTGTATCTTATACTGCTCACCTCTCAGTAAAAGCACATGTTCTTTAATGCCTATACTTGACCATCTTCTAGAAATTATATTAACAAGCAAACTATATCTTGTCTATGTGAGATAATTACAACCCAATTATGTAATATTTTTCTAACAGTATTAGAGCCAAAATGAAGCTACTTCTCTCAATCGTATAAAAAGGTTGTAGAAGTAAAATAATTGCAAATATGGATGAATTGTTAGATCCTATGGATTCATTACAAATTTTAGATGGGTCTTAGGTCATATCTTTTTATGATTTCATAATTTGATGTATCCTTTTCAATGATTAAAATTTTGCTCTTTTTCCTCTAATTTTTGAAATTTAAAAAAGAAATTGTCTATGAAATATTCAACTTTTTTGTGGAGAGAACATGGTAATGCACACATGTTTTATTTTGAAAACTTTAGAAGTTGATATCATTAAGAAGCATTCTAGTTTGAGCCATCAAAAATCATGTAGTGTAGCAAAAATTATTTGTAGCAGCATGACTAGCATCATAGATTCTATTCTCTTTGGCTTTAAATTTTTGAACAAAAAAAACACATATTTTTTCTCTGAAGGATACATGGTCTATGGATGATGCTAAGATACCGTAAACCCTTTTTCTCAACTCTGTCTAGGTAAATACAATTATTTTATTTTATTCAAATACCAATAGATGGTGCAATGGTTGGTACTTTTGTTTGTGTAAAAAATATCTAGTTTGAAACACTAAGAACCTAGGTTTGTTTTACTGCTCAATGGTATTTTTCATTTCTTTTCTATTTTTTCTCTATATAACCCAACTATAACATTGGTGCAATGATTTGGTCATGTCAATTTCAGAGGCAAGGTCTCATGTTTGAATCACAAGCAATATTTTTAGAGAAAAAGGACAAAGGTTTTAGCAACAAAGTGTCCATAGGATTTAGAAGCATAATGTATGGCTTCCCTTTGAAGATATTGCCAATACGTATTTTTCCTTTGTCTCCAACCTAGTCTATGGTGTACCACTTGGTATGTTTCATCATGATCACTAGGTCCCATGTTCAAATCCTTTGAGCATCATTTTCTTGCTTTTGTCACTTGTCAGGAATGTATTCATGGACAAGTACCTTGATTTCCAACTCCAACTATCCTAGTGGTGGAATTTTCATTTCTCTTCCTAGCATAGGAAAGGTTGCTCTTCTACTATTCATGTATGAAGAATATAGAATTTTATTATATCCTTGTATATCTTAAAGTTATTGGTTGGGCACCTATATTTGGGAGAAAAACTAAAGACACTCCCATAAAATCTTGAGTTTGAGCTCGATTGGCTATGAATTGTTCAAACAATATTTTATCTATAAATGAGGGCATCCATCCAATTAGATTACTCAAAGGTTCAAGGTGTAGGTAATAATTAACATATTTTCTCCAAGTGGAAGTTGTAGCATATATCAAGTGGCACTCTCTAATTTAATGAATTTATCTCTAGGGTTTTGCATTGATTAATTTTTTCTTGATTTTAAGTGCTAATTTACCCAATATTTCATAGGTCATTGTGACAAGGTTTCCACTCTCTCCTTTTCTCACTTCAATTCTATGGGTATTATGTAAGCTTAAAGTCTAGTTTTATTGGATTAGTTAAAGAACACTTACATTTCTCCTAAGACATATTTGTGAAATCTTAACCCTAATCTAGCCCTAATACAACATACAAATGCAACAAATAAGACCTAAATCTAATATAGGTTTTTACTTTTGATGATAAAGTAAATGACGATTTCTCTTCTAAGAGGCAAGGGTGTAAAAAGTTGCAATAAACAAGTCCTAATATGTAACTATATGCTCTTTTATTCAAATGCTAAAATTTAACGATTAAGTTGGTCCCTTACGTTATTAAGATAAAACTAGTTCTTTCTTCCATTTTTGTTTATTTTACTAATAAATAAAAAATAGAACCTAGTTTAAATAGACAATAAACAAAATCTTAGTCCTAATTGCTTAAATTATAGATATTGGGGGTAAGAAACCCATTTCTACCACAAGGACAAATGCATCACTAGTTCAAAGAAGTGTCATTGATGCTTTTGATTGACCTAAAAAATAGAAAAGATAGATAAGATCAGTGACAAAAGGGCCTATCTAAGTTTACAAATGGATGCTATATTTTATTGAGTAGCAATCAAGCCCATATTTAGATAAATAAAAATGATGAAATGACAAAGTGCATGAAATACATGCATGGTGACAAAAAACATCATTGGGTTATGATAGCACCATTAGTAGTTTTGTTTATTGTTGGCACTTTCACTTTGCATAAACCAGGTAGTGATAACACCACCAACCTATAGTCTGGAAATATTTTTACTTCTGAGAGCATAACAGAACGATTAAATGCAAGCTAGTATAATATTACAATATCAATGATGAACAACTCTAACTAGATAGTACAGATGCCCTATCAAAAAATAGGAAAACAAATATTTTACTTTCTTGAAATGAATATTAAATGATAAAATGATATCCTAACTAAATACAAGATGTAATATGTAATATTAGCTTCAAATTCAACAAGACAAAAGCTTAAAGCTACAAGGTTAGGGGAGTTTCAAAACCAAATAAGGAGAAGGAGCACAATCCATGACACAAGGTTGTTTCCCCTTATTTTTGTAAGCTTGTTGAAAGTTGTATAGCTTGCTTATTGTTGACACTTGAATACTTGAGCTTAAGAACCTATATGATTGATGTTTGAGATTGCTTGAAGACTTTATTGCTTGGAGAAAGCTTGGACGCTTAGATGCTTGCAACAAAAATATATTAAGTGCTTGCAAGGATTGTGTTCACAATATTGTGACAAGATTTTGACATAATATTTCCATGTAAAATGATAAATTTCTGTGACTAGATAAATTTTGGCTGAATTTTGTTGCTTTCAAAATAAATCCCAAGTGAGTTTTATAGGAAGATATAGCTCCTTGGGGGAAGAATTGCATTGAGAATGAAAATATTGGATATGGTAAAAATTTGAAAAGGATCAAGAAGCCATTAATGGAAGAAGATAAAAAATGGAAATTCTTAGATTTAGAATTTTTGTACGAGCTATGAATTAGATTTTGAAAATTTGGTTCATTGGTGGTGGGTGTCTTCAGAGGTACAAAAGGTCAAAATTCTTGAATGTTGCATGATAGTCAAAAGTTCTTGGTGATGAATACACTTCGTATCTTGACCATTGAAGGTAAAAATTAGATAGGAAATATCAAATTGAAAGGTTTTGCAAAAGCACCAAAAATTCATGAAATATCCCCTAGCACTATTGCTCATACCTTGGCACTTTTTTTGGAGCAATAAATGCTCTAAAATTAGGCTCAAGGAAAATTTATTCAATTTGGCTTATTGAAAGGCTAATTTATGGAGGGATTCATGAGATTGAAGATCATCCTACGTATAAAATTAAGTGTCTACATTTGCATTTTTTATGTATTTATTACATAATAAAATGTGCAAAAATTAACATAGATGCCTCAAATTTTGAGACAAAAAAAGTTGTTGTTGCTTATGGTTAAGGATATGATATGATTGATAATGTATTTTTTTGTTTATAAGTGATGTTAAAATTTGCATTTTAGACAACATTAAATGTTGTTGTTCCTCAGTGTTCTCCCTCAAGTTTTATAGAAAAAATTGAGTTGGACCAAGAAACCTCAACTTGACTAGGATTCACACTAGTGTAGTGATGAGAAATTGACACAAAAAAATGTAGGTTGGGAGATTTTGGGGTAAAAATAAATTCATTTCACTGTGATGAAAGAAAAGGATCTTTGGATCTTTATTTTTTATGTAGACATCAATAGCTCACTAGGTGAGACTAGTAGACTATCTAGACTTAGTATAAAAACCAACAATAGGTGACAAATATGGAGTGTTGATAAGTGTTAAAATTATTATCTTGCATCTATTTTCACCTTTAAAATGTGTCAAAATGAAGCAAAAGTGCTACTGTGTGATTCTTTTGCACTACGATGGCACTATCACCCAATAATATTTTTACACTTGGGAAATATTGGCTTAATTTTAACATTGCTACTAGGATGACACTAATGCTAGTTAGACTAACATAGATTTTTGGTTGAGTTGGATGTAGTTTCAACTATAGATAGTAGGGTGTTAATAAAGGTGGTATTACTCATCAGAGACCATAATAAAGATATAATACTTTGTTAATTGTGCTCTTTTGGTGCCAATAGGGTTGCACTACCTAGCCCTATTACCAAATGCGGCATTTGACATAGCACTCCTAATAGCACTGGATGATTTTTGATATTCAAAGATGAATACTTTTCAATTTCCCATAGGAGATATGATCATGACTTTGGAAAATATCTAGAGGATCGTTGGAGTATCAATTAAAGGTATGGAGGACCACATGAACTTGGACCACGGGTAAGCTTTGGAGAGACCAATAGGGGATGCAACCTTCCTAGTCATTAGATACAACATTGATTTTATTTATGTATACATACAAGGATCGATAGGATAGGCAAATAACCCTTTCACATGCCTTGGTATTTGCCATCTTGCTTGGTGATACAAGCAAGAGGGTGGTCCATTGGAGGTGGGGAGAGGTGGTGCAAAATATATGGGACTGGTAGATTATATTTGCATAGGGTCCACTAGTGCTCACATGATTATAATTAATGCTACATCAGATTACCCACAAAGGTAAGAAGAGCCCATCATGTTTCATACTTCTCCAAGTGTAATCCTAAGAGTATATCACTATCATGAGGCCACCAAGGATGTGAGAGTAGGTATGTAATAGGAGGTACCAACAACCTATGGGGTTGACAGTTTGAGGGTAGGTAGGAGAGGCCTCAAAGGGGATATTGGTAGTGTTATAGAGTGTGTTTAATGATCTATAGGTGATGTAGATAACCTATAAACCATATAGGCATCATCATAGCTAGTAGGAGGATTCCTACCATCTATATTTTGTAAGGTGGATAAGATGGATGGTGGCACGATGCAAGGAGAAGGAGATCCAATATTTTTATTAGTTAGTTTGCCAATTTGATGACCAATAGGGGATACTAATGGGGCTAGAATGGTATAAGAGGTTCACATGGGAGAGAGGGATTGAGGACCACTAGACCCAAATTCATATGCAAAGGTAGACCTTGATGACCATGTGATACCAAATCCTAGGTATAATGAGCCTAGAGTGGTAGCAGGCTACATCTAGGGGAACCAAGCATTTTGATCCAAGAGAGTCATGGTTCCAAGGGTACAATCATAGAGATCAAGCAAGAATATATTAGTGTGTATGTTCCATTATAGGGAAACACACAAGCATACAGAGGGATAGATAAAAGCAACAACAACACCACCAATAGGAGGACCACCTCTACTAGTGCTACCTATACTAGGGAGGCCTAACTAGCAAGGCAAGAAAGAGTAGCTTATATCAATCAATGATCAATATATAAAGGGATATGCTAGCTTAGTATATGAAGAGATTATAGGTAATTTTAGAAATGATACAATAAAATATGGCCACATGGAAAATAGAGAGGGACTAGTTGGTAGGACAATTCATGGTTATATAGTAGATTATCCAAAGTTTAACTATGAAGTGAGATGCAATAAAAATAATAGTTGTAATGGTAGCAGGAGTAATTGGTGGAGGTCAAGTTCTCTAGATGCTACTAGTCTAGCTAGCAAAGGCATAGGGGGATCTACATGTGGTATAGTGGAGCCTATAGTGTAAGGTCAAGTGGGTAGCCCACTACCAAATAATATACCATGCAATTGTTTCTATTGATAAATGGATTACATCACCTGTGAGGATATGGTCACAACCCACTCTAGGTTTATGACAAGTAAGTCATAAGCATTTAGCGAGGATGTTACCCCTTGTAGGAGAAGGAGGGGAAGCACTAGACATGGGCTTCCAGAGCTACTGAGTATGTTAAGCTAATTTTAGGTTTCTTGCCCTATGTTTTGCAAGGGATTGTGATGTGCATATATGCTATGATGACATTGTACATATAATTTGATTATATATACATAGACAAATATTGGTTAATTTATTAATTTTTATGACATATGTTATGTGATGATGTGATTCAAGTGTTTGATGTTGATTAAAAATTGATTGATTATGCATAAATAAATTGATGATTAAATGTGATTTTAAATGGATTTGTAGATTACAATATGATTAATTTATTTAGAGTTTTAAGTTGCATAGATTAAGATCAGATGTGGAAATAGAGTTAAATGAAATGTTGATTATATGATAAAGGATGAAATGATTAAGTGATGGAAAATGTATGATGATAAATGAGATATGAGAGTTGCAAGATGTTCCTAAGAGGTTTTTGCAATAGTGTAACTATTTACAAGAAATATATATATATATATATATACTACCTAGGGAATTTTAGTTAGCTTTGAGATTTCCCCAAGGAAATTGTAGTTAGCTTTGAGATTTCCCTGGGGGGATTTTAGTTAGATTTGATATTTTCCTAGGGAGAGTTTAATTAGCTTTGATATTTCCTAGGGGGCTTTAGTTAGATTTGATATTTTTCTATAGGAACTTTATTTAGCTTTACCTAAAGGTCTTCTAGTTAGTTACTATGATACAAAGATATGTACAAACATAAAAACAAATGATTTATCTTTAAATAAACATCTAGAGAACATTTTTCTTACCTGTAAACAAAAGGGTTGTTGCTTTATAATTAAACAAATGCTTAAGGGACTTTTGCTTAAATCTATTTTCCTTGTAGAGAAGTATCATAGAGTACTTATGATTATTGGGTGTAGCAACGAATGATACCCCTAGTTCGGAGGACAAGTCTATTTTTGGTTAATTTCCCCCATGCATGGTGGTATATGGAAGATGACATATGATGAAATTAATATTACTATAAACATAAGTGAACTTTGTAGTGCTCATCATGTAGAACTATATTAAATAAATGAAGTTGATTTGATTTTTCTATTAGCACCGATAAACTTTACAATATTCATCATCTGATGATTAATGAGATAGAAGAAGTTGAATTGAATTTGATATCAGCACCCGTAAACTTTATAGTATCCATCATCTGTTGATTGATTCAATAATTTGGACAAATTGATTGATAAGGTTTGATGCAAATAAAATTGAGATAGATAGAAATATTTATGATAGAGATAGATGATTACATGAACCTTGATTTTATTTTCAAATATGGGACTAAGAGAATCTACTCACTTCAGTCACCTAGTGCAATGAAAATGAACTATCATGACTAGGATCATCATTTACATACTACTGAAAAATCCTTGACTTAAGATGTAATAGGCAGTAAAGACAAAGACATTGCATGCAGATAGATATGAAGCCAGGCAAGATGCAAAAAAACATTGACAAGAAACTAAAAGAAATAAAAATCCAAATTTAAAATCAAATCTAATACCTTTTAAGATGCATTATGTTTATTGGTTATTTAAGTTCTTTTCCTTCAAGTGTGGCAAGGCAATAAGCACCTAAACCAAACATAGTGGTTATGAATGGATTTAGCCAATAAGAATCAAATTACCTTTGATATCAATTTTGTCATTTGTGTTCTTTTGATTCTCTTTAAGAACAAGATCACCAACTTTGAAAGAATGAGACCATACCTTATTTTTGTAGATATGTTTAACCTTTGTTGGTATACTTGTAGGTTCTCTAAAGAGTGGATCCACTTTTTTCAAGCAACTTCAATTGGCTAAGATGGGTGATATGATATTCATTTCCAATAGAGGAGTCATGTAACAAATTGTACAAGGCACCTCTAGCTCAAAAGGAAATACAACTTTAGTTTCATAAACCAAAGCATCAGGTATCACACCAATGAGAGTTTGAACACTAATGCAATTGGTGTAAAACATAAGATAAAACTAGAGATGTCAATATCGACTAGTTTTGCTAATAAACTTCGTAAGGATATTAACAAGAGTCTTGTTAGAAATTTCATCTTGGCCATTGCATTGAGAATAGTAAGGCATTGACCATTTTTGTTGAATCTTGTATTTAGCACAAAATTTGTAGACATCCTTATTCTTAAACAGTATCCCATTGTCAAAGATTAGCATAGAAGGGATGTTGTAACAACTATAGATCTAGTTAAGGATAAACTTAGAGACTTGGAATCTAGTAGTTGAGACTAAGGGTATGGCTTTGAAACATTTAGTGGAGTATCTAGTAGCCATGATGATGAAGTTATGCCCATAAAAAATTACAAGGTTGATCTTCTCAATGATGTTTAAGCCTAAGACAAAAAAATTCCAAAGAAAAATCAAGGGTTGGAGAGCTTGGGATGGAGTTTGGATACATTTTTCATGATCCTAATACTTATCACACCTCCTAACATAGTCTCAAGAGTTATTTTCCATGGGGAGCCAATAATAACCCATTCCTAAGAATTTCTTGGTGATGGAAACACCAGTAAAGTGCCCATTGCATGATCCATCATAGACCTCTTTGATGATCATTTAGAATTAAGATGAGGTTAGGCACCTATGAAGAATGTATTTAAGGCAATGATGGTATAATATGTTACTAATGATGACATGCCTATAGGAACGTTGCTTGAGGTTATTATGCTCATTATGGTTTAAACCATCAAGTAAAGTGTCATCCCTGAGGAACGAAAATATATCCTTATACCAAGTATCAGAAGGAGTTGTTTTTATGAAAATACACCTAGAGGAAGCTAGCTAGAATCTAAGGTTGAAGTCTCCATAATATGTCAAATTATTATCATAGCGTGTTCATCATCCAACTGTAATGGGATAAGTTATGCAACTAAAACCTTTTATTCTTTTATTTTTTAATAGATATTACTTATTTATTTTGACAGATGTGGGGCAATTGGTAGAGAACCAAGGTTTCACACCATATACAAGGTTCTTATCTTAAGGTAAACCTTAACATTTAAATTAAATGACATTAGTTTAATTGATTAAACTCTTTATTTTTGTTCAAATATTGTACAACTATGCATATACATTTATCAATTACTATGATACTACTATGTGCTTGTTAAATATTGATACATGTCTCATATATTTTGTTTGGCCTTGTGGAAGTTAATAACCTTCTATTGTTTTTTTGTAATAAAGGTTACTTATTTAGTTCGACATATGTGGGGCAATTGGTAAATAACCAAGGTTTCAAACCATATACAAGGTTCTTATCTTAAGGTAAACCTTAACATTTAAATTAAATGACATTAGTTTAATTTATTAAACTCTTTATTTTTGTTCAAATCTTATAAAACTATGCATATATAATTATCAAATACTATGATATTGTTACGTGCTTATTAAATATTGATACATGTCTAATTAGCAACTCTTTTGATATTATAAAATCTTGATATATGTATAGTTATCAACTCTTATAATACTATTATCTACTTGTAATGTATCATGAATAAAATACCTTTCAATTTTCTATAAATTGTTTTGGGAATTAACACACACAATGCACACCATTATCAATTAAATATCTTTCAATTTTATATAATTTTTTTTTAAATTAACATACAAAATCTTGATACATGTCTAATTACCAACTCTTTTGATATTATCAAATCTAGATATACGTATAACTATCAACTCTTATCAATTAAATACCTTTCAATTCTATATAACTTATTTTTTTCCGTTTTTGTTAACACACAAAATCTTGATACATGTTTACCAACTATTTTGATATTATCAAATCTTGATATATGTATAATTATTAACTCTATAATATCAATAAAATACCTTTCAATTCTGTTTTATTTTTTTGGTTAACACAATGCACCCCATTATCAATTAAATAGTTTTCAATTCTATATAATTTATTTGTATTTATTTATTTATTTTTTGTTAACACATAATGTACATCATCTAGTGATTTTCTTGATATATATGATAACCAAAATACAACGTTAAACTTAAAAAAAAAAAAAAAAACCAAAACATAAAACCAAAGTCCTAACTATTACTTTATCACCAACTTAAAAAAATAAAAAATACATTGAAACAGATAAACTCTCTTAGGAAACTGAACCTCCTTTTCCGTGCACTTGAAGCCCTCGAGGAACTAATAATACAATTTTTTTTAATTTGGTTGCTAATTTTTTTTTGTTAATGAGAAGTAGGTTTAGAGTTATAAACCTTTGATTCTGTTTCTTGTCGGATTCTCTCTCCTTGTAAGAGTTGGCCAATAACGAATCATTATAATACTCTTTTTTATACAAACTATTTAACACAATAATTCATAATGAATACTTCTACGCCCTCTTAAACACTGATTGCAACATTTATTCAATGCTATGAACTTTACAGACAAAAGTCAATAACACATTATCAGTCTGAGAGTATTGTTGAAGCGCATATACGTGTATACATATGTTTGCTTGTGTATACCTGGTTTTACATTTACATATTTGCGGTGTCCTTTAAATTCCACACAATTTTAGTGCTAGACCTGTTTACCTTTCTTTCACTATGTTTTTTCGTAAATAAAAATATTTATTGTGAAAATCAAAAGGTTAATCGGTTAAATTCTTCGTTTAAAGAAATAAATTTAGATTCAAATCGGTTCTATTTAATACTATGTTAAAAAATCAAATTTCCATAAGAACAATTAATTGGAGTAGAAAATTTCACACTTATATTAAAAAAAAAAAACTTAAAAACTGCAAAATAAGTTCTACCATAGACAGGTAAATGTCCCTGTGGCGCTGAACGTTTCATTAAATTTAAAATTTAGGGTGTTCGGTATTTTAGAAATAGAATCTATTTTTCGTTGCAACACCATTCTTATTCTTTTCTATTTTATGGGAACTACCTGCCTGCACAATGATTTTATGTGAACTACCTGCTGCATAATGATTCTAGGAACCGTAAACCCCTCCACTGGACTTCCTTACGGGGAAGCGCTACGAGCAGGAGAAGGCATATGGTTAGACAGATGTAGTGCATGGCAACGATGGTGGGCGTATTCAGGGAAGGGAAGGGAATAGACATTGAAAATAAGGAAATTGTGCAGGATGGATGAAGAGTTTGATAAACTGTAAACAGAATTGAAAAATAGAAGAAAAAATAATACGCATATACAATAAATATTAATATTTATTTTGAAAATCTTTCATTAGAAAACCATCAAAATCTTATATTCGTATCTCATGCTTTAGTCTTATTATTCTTATTCATATTCATATGGTTCATGTTCTTGTGTATCTTTAGTAGAGCAATTAAAATATATATAGGCATCCACAACACCCAAAAATAAGTCCATGGATAAAAATAAAACCACTCCAAAAATAAGATCATAGGCTAAAACCACCCATACCTGCTAATTTAAGGAGACTACCTAAGAATAAGACTATGGGCTAAAATAAGGTTGCCCAAAAAGAAGACCATATGCTAAAACCATCCATACCTACTAATTTAAGGAGATTGACTACAAATAAGTTCTTGCAATTTTTTTTCTTCATACAAAATATACAACAAACCCAACAATCTCCCACTTCTTGAATACTTTGCAATGGGAGGGTTTTTAATTCATAGCTAAGTCAGGTAGCGATGGCTCTAGAGGGTTTGAAGTTAGGTGATGGCGACTCTAGAGAAGTTAGGTAGCAGTGGTTCTTGAGAGTTTGAAGCCAAGTGACAATGGCTTTAGAGGGTTTTTAATTCACAACTGAGTTAGGCGATGGTGGATCTAGAGGGTTTAAAGCCAAGAGATGGTGGCTCTAGAGGATTTTTAATTCACAACTAAGATAGGCGATGGTGGCTCTAGAGGGTTTGAAGCCAGACGGTGGTAGCTTTGGAGGATTTTTAATTCACAACTCAGTTAGGTAGCAGTGGCTCTAGAGGGTTTCTAATCTATAACTGATTTAGGTAACAATGGCTTTGGAGAGTTTGTAATCCACAACTGAGTTAGGCAATGGAGAACTCGAGTTAGGAAGGCAAGGGTGGTTTGCAAGGTTTGACTAGTGGGCAAGGTGGAAGTAGTGGAGCTCAAGATGCAAGGAGCAATGGAGGTCAGGGTGTGGATATGGTTAGGAGAGTTGTAAAATTTAGAGCATGGGGAGTGATGGGGATAAGGGTTTTTTTTGTGAAGGTAGTCAGGCTATGGGGAATCATCAACCTTTTGTCTTAGGGGCCCAATCTTGGGTTAGTCTACTTAAGGGGAAGCAAAAATCAATGAGCCTAGGGTTAAATATCCTTTCTTGTTTAGGAAGACTTGTGGTTATGGACCTTCTTGAAGATATGACTACTTCCCATGGGGATTTTAATCTTGTTGGAAATTTGTAAGGGTTCATCCAAATTTGGATGCTATTAGAAAGTGGGCTCAGTTAAAATGGCATCCTAAGGGTTCTTTGGATATTGCTACATTACCTAAGGGTTTTTTCCTGGTTAGGATCAGTGGTTTGGAGGACCGTGATAGGATTATTCAAAGTGGTACATGGTTCTTTGGGCATAGAGGTTTGTTCCTAAGGAAGTAGGTACCCGATTTTAACCCTAATTCTTAATGCATTGACCAAGCTCCTATGTGGATTTTTTGGCCTTCCTTTATATCTTTGGCATGAGGAGATCCTAACTAAAATCATAATTGAAATAGAGGAGATGGTGGTGATAGATCTTGTTACCATTGCTAGATCTAGGTATTTGTTCACTAGATTATGTGTTAATGTCATGCTTAATAAGGACCTTCTAAAGTCAATTGAAATTGAGTCTAAGTTTGGGGTCTGGACATAACCTTTGGAATATGAGACTATAGCTAGGAAATGTTTGTTATGTAAGAAGTTTTGTCATCCTACTTCCAATATGGGAAATGAAGCAGTCCCTAAATCCAATTCTTCTAGCATCTGATTCAAAGAGTAAATAGAAAATGTGTTCATGCTGCTCTTGAGGATTTAGTAAATTTCGCACAAAAAGCTTGGATGTTGGTATGATTGAAGGCCTTACCATAGATGAATTTGATGAAAAGTGTGTAGAGGTAAATATTCTATTGATTGTTACCTGTTTTTGTGATGTTGGTGTTGAATGTAGGAATACCTTTGATTGTCATCAAGTTTTAGATTGTGTTAAAACTACAACAGAGGATTTTAAAGCATCCAAGCAAGCATACAAGTTTTTTCTTATTGTAGTATCTTTCTTGTATGAATCTAGTTTTTGCGATCCTACTCATTATGGCCCTAGGAAATATGTGGATATTGCCTTAATTCAAAGTGAGGGACTCAGTACTCCTAACTGAATCACTAGAAGTTAAGAAAAAAAAAAGGTTAATGTTATTTCTATGATCCAAAGAGGTCAGCCATCAAAGTCTAAATTGTGAAAGAAGGAAACAACCATGGAAGTGCAAATGGATCTCAAAGAATTTTGAACTTTTGGGGGAAAAATCCTCCCATAAAAAATATAAAATAAAATTTCTTTCCTGGAATATTAGGGGATTGAATGCCACTTCGAAACACTAGGTGATTTTGATGCTAAGGAAGGAAAAACAATTAGATATGGTAATGCTTCAAGAAACCAAAATGAATGTACAAAAGTCTCAAAGTGTAAAGCAGTTTTTATGGAGAGATGTAGATTGTCTTATTAGCCCATACAATGGAGCCTTTGGAGGTCTTATGTGTTTATGGAATAAGGAGAAGATAGAAGGTCAACTTATTATAAATAATAGTAGTTTCATCTCTATGTTTTGTCATAGTCTAGAATATAACCAAAATTGGATTTTGATGAACGTGTATACCCCTAACTTGGTGAGTGGAAGACGCTCTTTGTGGAGAGATCTAAGTCATCTTAGAGAAGAATTCAAAGATATTCCTTAGGTTTTGGTGGGTGATTTCAATGCACTGCTTTACCCATCTAATAATAAGGGAGGCTCTCTAGTTCTATCAAAGGTAATGAAAGACTTTGGAAAGTTTTTGAGTGATAATGAGTTAATGGATATTGATCTTAGGCAGTTTAAGTATACATGGAGTAATCAAAGATTGGGTGACCAACTAATTCATATAAGGCTAAATTTGTTTTTAGTTTCTCAAGAAGGTCTAACAGTCTTTGGAGACACTACTCTTATGGTCCTTCCCAAGATTGGATCTAATCATAATTCTACTCTTTGGGAAATAGAGAGTGGAATAAAACTACATAAGAGCCCCTTTCGATTTGAGATGATGTGAATGAATCATGAAAATATAAAACCTAGTATAAAAAATTTATGACAAAAGGTTTTTAGGGGCCCTAAAATAATTCAAATTGCATGTAAATTGAGGTGGATTAAAGTCAATATTAAAGAATGGAATAGAAGATTCTTTGGGCATCTATTTACCCAAAAGAAGGATCTAAAGTTGAAGCTTGAAAATATTGAAAAGGAAGTGAACCAAATTGGACTAGATGATCACTTTAGCTGATTATCATAATATTCTGGCTAGTGAGAAAGTGTTTTGGAAATAAAAATCAAGGCTCATTTGGCTTAAAGAATATGATATAAACACTAGATTCTTTCATGTGTCTGCCCTAAGACATAGAGGCAACAATAAGATAAAGGAGTTAATTAGGGATGATGATTCGATGGTAGGAGAACTAGAGGATGTCAGGTCATAAGTTGTTAGTTATTTTTCTGGCCTCCTAGGAGAACCTGTAGAAGTGAATGGTGAAGCTGAAGAGAAAAATCCTTCCTAATATTCCAAAATTGGTAATTGGTCAGATGAATTCTTCTCTTATAGCCCCTTTTATAGATGAGGGAATTAGAATGGCCATGTTTAGTCTTGGTGGGGAAAAATCCTCAAGGCCAAATGGTTTCCCAACTGCTTTATTTTAGAAGTTTTAGAATATTGTAGGATCAGATGTTATTGAGGTTATCAAAGAGATCCAACGAATCCAATACCTACCTAAGGATGTCAATTCTACTTTTTGGGATTTGATACCAAAATTGTAAGGAGCAAGACATATTAAAAATTTTAGGCATATCAGTTTGTGCAACACAATATATAAAATTTTATCCAAAACTATTGCCAATAGGTTAAAGAGGGTTCTACCTTTTATTGAGGTAGATCAGCAAGGTGGTTTTGTTAAAGATCAAAAAACTTTGGATAACATAATTACCATTCATGAGGTTATTCATTCTATGAAAAATATAAGAGTGTTGGTATGCTTCTAAATTTAGATATGCACAAATTTTATGATCAGGTTTCTTGGGACTTCTTGATCGAAGTCCTTTTGAAATTTGGCTTTCAGAGTAAATGGGTGGCGTTGGTTAAAAAGTGTTTTTCATATGCTATGTTTTTAGTCTTGATAAATGAATTTCCTACTAGCTACTTCAAAAGTGGGTGTGGTTTCCATCAAGGGGACCCATTATCACCATATATTTTTATTATTCTTGTTGAAGCACTAGGAATATCTATTTCAGAGGCTATAGAAAGTGGGCAAGTAGATGGTTTCAAACCAACCTCGACATCAAACCCTATTTCTCATCAATAATTTATTGATGATACTTTGTTGATCTCCTACTCATTTTTACCTAAATCTAAGGAGTTAAAAAACATTTTAGTGTTTTATGAAGAAGTAGTTGGTCAAAAAGTGAACTTCTTAAAAATTATTGTTTATTTTAACAACACCCTAGTTGGAAGGAAAATAAAGATCATAAGGATCTTTGGGTGTGCCATTGGAGAAATTCCATCCACGTATTTGGGTATGCCTATGTTCAAAGGTAGGATGGATTTACATACATCTTTGAAATTTAGTTCTAGATAGACTAGCAAAAACGTTAACAAGTTGGAGAGGAAGTCTTCTTAGCTAGGTAGGTAAATCTTAGCATGTAAAGTCTTATTTATAGAGTATTCTAATTTATTTTATGTCTCTTTTCAATATTCTAGCTAAAATAAGGATTAAAATAGAGTAAATTCAAAGATCCTTCCTCTAGTCTGGATCAGAAGATATAAGACGCTTTACTCTTGTTGCCTAGGATCAAATATGTTCTGCTAAAGATGTTGGAGGGTTGGGATTTAGAAGGGTAAAAGATATGAATGAAGCCTTTATGGTAAATATAGGATGGAAATTATTGAAAAATGATCAACTTGAGTGGGTTAAGATCCTCAAGTCTAAGTATTTATGAAATGGAAAAAAAAAATTATACTCCATTGAATTTCTAGTTCGATCTTCCTTTTGGAACAGTCTTGTGGACATTAGACATTTGTTATGTAAAGGGCTTCTTTGACATATTGGAGATGGAAATTAGGTGAACTATTGAAAATATTGTTGGTTGAAGAAAATTCTCCTCTCGAGGGATCCAGAGGTAAGTCCATTGGAACCTGCTCTATCCCTTCATTTTGGTATCAAAGTTGCTGATTGTGGAAATACAAGAGATCGTTGTGGAAATACAAGACCTTGCTATAGATTTTGAAGAAATAAGGTTTATTCATATGTTAAGAGAAGGGAAAAAATATGAATATAGGTTATCCAATAGAGGGATTTTCATATAGGAACATAAATTTAACTTCTCTTTTCCAAAAATGAAATGGAATAGGGTTTGGATGGAAGGTGGTTCATAGTAATAATGCAATTTTGAAGAAATTAAAGGTACCATGGAACATACAAGAGATCATTGTGGAAATACAAGGCCTTGCTATAGAGTTTGAAGAAATCAGGTTTACTCATATGTTAAGGGAAGGGAACAAATGTGAAAACAGGTTATCCAATAGAGGGGTTTCCATAGACGAACATAAAGTTAAATTCTCTTTTCCATGGTTAAAGGAAGTATTAAGTTTAGCTAAAGCTAACAAGAAAATGTTGATTGCCTAAATCAAATAATGATTAAGATTTATTTTAATGTTTTCAATTGGTTGTATTTGTTGTATTTTTTAATATTAATGTGTTTTCGTATAAATATTTATAACAATTCTTGTGGTTACACTTATGCTTCATGAAGAAAACTAGTAGTCTAAATATGGTAAAGCAGACTATGATAGCGTGCAGTTTTTGAAATATTACTCTACTAAGATGCCATGCATAGACAATAGAGATGGAATTTTGGTATTATGAAAGCCATTGCAGGAAAAGTTAAAAAAAAAGATATTAAATTTTGTAATATTTGTATTTACAAAGAAAATTGAAGATCTAGAAAACAAAAATCAAGAATTCAGTCTTTTTATGAAAAAATGTAGATATCTAGCTATAGAAACTCAAATGAAATGAGAATTGAATCTATTTATATAATCTCAATCTCTATAAGAAAGGGTGGGAGACTTGAGTACAACCCATTTTCTCCAACAGAAGAGAAAAACAAACATATGTTTCTTCAAGAAAATTGAGGAAAGCTCAATGCATAAAGGAACAAACAATCTCAACTTGTAAAACATTATAAAAGCAAGTTGTAGAATAAGTACACCAAAATGTCACAATTAGAGAAGTCCTAATTTGACCATTTCATTGATAATTTGAAATTAATGTGATGAACTGCTAAGTGAATATTTTTTAAAAGGTTTAGAGGTTAAAGAATTGTTAAGATTTTTAATTAACATGATGTTTGAAATAAATTTTTAAAAATATATACATTCTCAATAGAAAAAACATGCAATAAAAAATACTTATATGTATTAAAATTACATGCTCTACAAAAGCAATAAAGAATACTTACATGTATTGAAATTACATGCTCTACAAAATAAATAAAGAATACTTACATGTATTGAAATCACATGCTCTACAAAAGCAAGCATGCTCCTTAAAACATACATGCACAACAATTATACATATATTGGAAGGTTAATTTAGAAAGTCTACAGGTTTAAGAGAATCTGTAATTTCTAGAAAATCTCATGATTTAAAAGAAGTTTTTTTAATAGAAAAGATAAGTATATGAAGATTACCCTATTTTTCAAAATATATAGAAAATTAAAATGTGCATGTTATCAATTCTTAATTGTTAGTTTATACATGTTAAAATAATTGATGTGAAGTTAATGTATATTTATAATTTATTTTAGAACACAATCAATACAACAATGTTCGAATTGGTCATATTATATTCTAACAATGAAATCAATGTAATTTTTTTTTGAAAATATAAAGTAGAAAGTAATAAAATTTATCATAAAAATAAATAACAAAAAAATCAACATTAAATGAACAAAAATAAAATTTATCATCAAATCAATAACAAAAAATCAACATTTTATAAAGAAAAATAATATAATCATATTTTTATGTTAGTGACTATGTTTCTTTCTAAAATTATTGTTCCATAGATTTCTTTTAGCTTTTGTGGAAGTTAAAAATCTTTTATTCTTATATTTTATAATAGGTTAATTTTTCTTTTATTTGTGGAAAACACCCCTTTCAGTGTGCCACTTTCAAGTAAGACCCAAGGATACAGGTCTATCTAATTCACCAAAAGACACCAAGGGCTCGCACTTGGACTGCCCCCTTCAACACACTCAAAAAGCATGCCTAAAACAACAAAAATACAAATGATAAACAACAACAAAAAAACACAAAAAACACATATAAAAAAACATAAAAACAACACAAAAAAATACACCAAAAACAAATTAACAAAACACAACAAAAACAATACAAAAAGACAAAAAACAACAAAAACACAAAAAAATAAAACAATAACAAAACACAACATAAACACAAACACAAACACACACACACAAGAAATAAAGGAAGGAAAAATATATTACATCTAAGTACAAACCAAACCAACAGGTCTTTTAGCCAAGATTCAATAGAAGAAAAAAAAGAAAGATCTATCTGAGTTGGGAACTGAAAAACCTTGACTGAACCAGAGAGAAGCCAAAAAAAACAAAAAAAGAATAGGGTAATTTTATAATTGGAGCCATCCAGAGAAAGGATAGAAAGAAGAGCATCCCTGATTTGCAAAGCCCACTAGTATTTTCATCCCTGATTTGCATTTTCCCCCAATATTTTCATCCAAAGGCCTATTGAAACCAAATTTTCCCCTTATTTTTGAATTTGAACCACATTTGTTTTCCTTCCTGTCTTCTTATTTGTATCCAAATTTATTTTTTACTAAACATTTGACTAACTTTTGATGGCTCTAAATTTAAATCTATTTTTGCTAATTGAGAATACATGACTAAAGCTTGATTCATAGATCCTTAGGATCCTCCTTGAGAACTAAAGCCTTGTTTGACGTTCTCCTCCATTTTATGTTTTTGTTGGTGAGTTTTCCCTTGTTGGGGAAAAATCTTAGAATTACTGTTAACCAAACCAGTGGCTTTCTCTAAGGAGTCTTTGACTATTTTTGGGTGGGGAATCTATGAGCTATCCAAAAATTGGGTTTCCAAAATATTCGTCTCCATGGAATCATCCACATCCTCTAAATAATATTCTATTGCATGCTATGAAAATCTATTATTTGAGGAGGTTGACTTATCTGTAGGCTTCATTTTCTTAGTAACACGCTTTTTTAAGAACCTAAAATTCCTCCTAACCTTGATCCTACTTTGTTTACTCCAAGACTACATATTTGTAATATTTTACTAAGTGACCATATTCATGACAGACCCGACACCTAAAGGGAATGTTTTCATAATCAACTTCTTGCTCCCAAGTTTCTTCCCCAAACTACAAAGTGATTTTTTTGTAGGGGGTTATTAAATTCTATGAGCATATAGATTCAAGCATAAATAAAATGCTCAAACCATATTGTGCTATCTACTATCATCATGTAGGTGCCTAAAGTGTTACCAATTGCTAAGAAGACTATATGATTCCAAAATTCAACTAGTAAACCAAAAAGTATGACCCAAACAGGTCCTATTGAAGGCATTTCCTCCTCAGCCTTAAATAAAGCATGTCAAGGTTTCATGAACAAACCAGCTCAACCAAAAAACCAAGGACCACCCTAGAATATTTGTTGTCTATCCTCCTCATTAGAAAATAACACCAAAAAATACCCATTAGGATAATTTGAGATACTAAACTCACCTAGAGTTCGTCATTGCTTCAAAGCCCAATTTTAAAAGCGGGTAAGAATGGTTGAAAGCTAAAGAATCGACAAAAAAACCCTTATTGCTCCATTCTAGCAATTCCATCCTGAATGTTGGATAATTGTAGATTAACAACTGGAGATCCATTCACCACTTGCATGCAACCAAAGTTTGTTTTCTTGGGATCAATCCTTAGCATACAAAGAGGTTGGTGCAAAAAAATCCTTAACATACAAAGAGGTTGGTGCAAAAAAACCAAATTTGCAAGTTGGAATTGTTGGAGGTTGAACACCCCTTACAACATCTTTAGAATTCATTCTATCTATAGTTCCACTTAGTCTCTTCCTTGTATCCTCCCTCCTTCTGCGACTCTTACTCTTCAAACCCTTCATCAAGAAATGTGGAGCAATTTATAGAGAACCAAGGTTTCATATCATATACAAAGTTTTAATCCTATAAATAAAATGACATTAATTTAACTTATTAAATACTTATTTTTTTTTAAATCTTGTGAAGCGATATCTATCTATCTAATATTAACTATTATGATACATATCTAATCATCAACTTTTATAATACTACTATGTATTTATCAAATCTTTATACATTAATAATTATTATCTTTTTACTATACTATCATATATTTATACATTAATAATTATTAAATTTTATTATACTACTATATTTTTATATTTTTTAAGTAATACTTCTTATGCACATCCACCATGGAGATTGAACCCGGATCACAACATTGATAATGCAAATGGCATTCTTACCGGTAAACCACACTCACAAAGATACTACTATATTTATGATATAATACAACTCAAACACCTTTCAATCCTATAAAATTAATTTTTTACTAATTAAAAAAAAAAAATTAAAGCTATTTTCTTTTTATTGTGACGGGAAGAGAACCACCTTTTCCCTAACTTGGACTTTGGTCTCCATATGGGAGCATGATGCCCTCGCATGGCTAATAAATATAATTTTTTTTTAAATTTTTATAGATGTTAAACTTTTAAAATACACCAAGAAAGAAATTGAAATATATCATTAAATTTGCATTAGGATATAGTATAAAAGTAATTAACACTTTTACTTTATAAAATATTTATTATAATATTCTTAATTAAATATTTATTTCCAACATAATCTACCATCCAATTTAATTCCACATTATACCTTTCTACTCTTATTCTACTCAATAAGGGGTCCTTCCTTTTAAACATTGATTGCAACTTTTATTCAATGCTACGAACAGACAAAAGCTAGTAACACATTATAAGGAAGTCTCAGAGTTATGTTCAAGCATATAGGTGGATACGTATGTTTGCTTGTGTATAGCTGGTTATACGTATTTGCGGTGTCCTTTAAATTCCACGCAATTTTAGTGCTAGACCTGTTTGCCTTTCTTTCACTACAGCCTGCAAAGGATTTTTCATAACAGTGGTGAATTCATGTTTTTCCTCCAGCTCCACTGTTTCTCCGGGCTTGCACTCCCACTTAAACTTCTGAACCAATCGCCCCACGATAAGCTCCACATGAAACATAGCCAGCCCCCAGCCGGGGCAAATTCTCCTGCCGGCGCCAAACGGCATCATCTTGATCTCTTTGCTCCCGGTTATATCGACGTCAGCCCCAAGGAACCGCTCGGGAACGAAATCTCCAGGATTCTCCCACACCCTGGGATCGTTGCCCATCTCGCCCACGCAGAAATTCACAATGGCGCCCGCTGGAATGTCGTACCCGCCGAGAGCGCACGCCTCCGTGACGGCATGCGGGACAACGACCTTTACCGGCGGGTGCCGCCTCAGGGTCTCCTTCACCACCGCTTCCAGATACGGCATTCGGCTTAAGTCGTCGACATCCAACGGCTTTTCCTTTCCGGCGACGGCGACTATCTCGTCGTAGAGCTTGGCCTGGATGTGAGGGCGCTTCACCAGATTGGCCATGAGCCACTCGACCGTCGTGGTCGTCGTGTCGGTGCCAGCGTTGAGGAGTTCCGTGCACAGCGTCACCAGTTCAATCTCCGTCAAATGTCTCCCGCCGTCAACTGTCAGAGAAAGCAGGGAATCCAGGTACGCCCTGCCGGAAGATAATAATGACATCAAATAAATCAGAAACTTCTATGCGGTGGTCATAATTTCCGCTACTAAAATGGTTTAAATTGCCTTTGAAAAAATGCATTCTATTATATTTTGTGGAATACATTTGAAAGAATATTTGTAGGAGCTGCAACCTGTTAAATTGGATTTTAGAAAATGCCGAGCAACATCTCTTTATTAACTCAGATTAAAAGGATTCAAAAAATTTCCGGAAGAAAAGACAGGAAGCTTTTCGTCCATTACCTGCAATCGTCTGCCTTCCCTTCAGCCAGAGCCTCCCGGCGTCTCTCAATAAGCGGAACGACCGTCTCGATCTGCCTTTCCCGGAGCGCCATTATCCTCCGCAAACGCTTTCTGAAAAAGAAACCGAGCAGCGGAAACGTGTCTTCCAACACGCCCCCTCCGCTGATTAGCAGATCCCTCAACACGCCCTCCACCTCTCTCACCGCTTTGTCCTCGAGCCGCACCCCGAAGCACATATACAGCAGTATGCAGAACGCCGCATACCTCAGGTGGTGAACCACAACCACGGCACCGTTGCTCCGGGCCTCGTTGCTCACCTCTTCCATGAGGACCTCCATCCCCCACTCCCGCCCTTGCTTAAAGGACCTGATGGCGGCGGGGCTGAGCGCCTCCGTCACAAGGTTTCTGCGCAGGGCGCGCCACGTGGGGCCGTAGGCAGCGGCATTGATACTCAGCCCGTTGCTGCTCACGAACTTGCGAGGCCCGCGCGGGGTTGGCCGCGTGGCGAAGTTGGCGCCTCGCTGCACCAGCGCCTCGTGGGCGAGCTCGTGGCTCCCCACCATAATCATGGGGTGCGGCCCCACACGGATGGTGAAGATTGGCCCGTATTTCTTCTTCAAGTTCCCCACGTAGGCCTGGAACGGCTGGGATTGGAGAAGGTTGCCCACGATAGGCCATCCCGGAGGGCCGGGCGGTAGACGATGTTTATCCTTCTTGAAGAAAGAGGATAAAATAATCAAGGGAAGCGCTACGAGCAGGAAAAGGCATATGGCTGGATAAATGTAGTCCATGGCAGCGTTGAGTGTATCCATGGAAGGGAAGGGAATCGACATTGAAATTAAGGGAACTGTGCAGAGGAGCATGTGGACTGCGTTCGCTACAAGTTTGAGACAATTATAGGTCCCCCGCTGTTGTTTAAGGTGGGTGACAATAAACATTGGGATGATATTTTATTTCCAGCGCTATAATGACGCTAGGTTAGGTGATGACGCTAGGTTAGGTGAGGAGAATATAAAAGAACGTATTTTTTTCTTTCAGTGGTAATAAGGATATTCTCATCTAGTCTTAAGGGCTAGGTGCAGCGCTGAGAAGAGACCTGAGTTCAAACCTTGGTGGTGCCAGTTTCCAAAGAAAGTAGTCTGCTCTGAATTCTTTGAGTGCGCGCGAGACCGAGAGTGACAGACAGTCCCCATCTCACGCCGGACCAACAATTAACAAGATGGATAGGTTTGGTGGTTGCAATCCTTATGGTTTGAACCCTGCGGCTGACAGTTACTAAAAATAGTGGTTGTAGCCAACTGTCCTATGTAACCAAAAATAAAAAAATAAAGATATTGTGGCCAAAGACACAGTCATACATACACTCACCCCCTCACACACTTGCCCATATGGTTGTTTGAACCTTGAACCTCAACAAAACAAAAAAAAAACAAAAAAAAAAAAAAAACCAAAGCCCAAACTGTTGTTATCCCATGAGACAATAATATTGTTAAGCATATTAACCTCCATATAATAATATTAGTATATCTTAGATCCTTAACAGTTAGGTATGTATTATAGAGTTGATGATGGTAATAGTCTTAAAAAATAAAATACATGTATTTATATATGTATTATAAAATGATATAATTACACTAGTTTGACAATTATATATGATGATTGGTAAGATTTTTTTTTTTCTATATAAGAGTTTGACAATTATATATGATGGTTGGTAAGATTTGAAATTAAAACTTCTCTTTATAAGAATTTAAACCTATATTTGATTCCATTGTTTTGTTTTTTCTGTTGTCTGAAATTAAAAATTTTCTTTCTAGAGTTTGACAATTATATATGATGGTTGGTAAGATTTGAAATTAGAACTACTATTTACAAGAATTTAATTTCTTATTTGATATATTTTTTTTTTCAATAAGCTATGTGTGGTTTTTTATTGGGCTCATTCCCATTAAAAAAGATAAAACATCACATTGTTTTTATTATATTTTTATCAAGTTAGTTAAATTATATTTAGCTCATTTTTCTACCAAAAATATTTTTCATTTATTTTTTTATTAAAAATATTTGTCATCTTCTTTAAACTATTAAGTTTTCACAAACAATTATTTTACATCATTTTTATTAAGAAATAAAATCTCACTCATATATTCCAAAATTTAAATTTTTTCAAGATGAAATTTTATACCATAAATGGCTAAAATATCTGTGGCCAGTTTTCATATCTATAATATATTGTTTATAACAACTTATAAATTCTTAATAATTTTTTTAGAGTTCTTATTCATACCCCTAATATTCCAAGATATTATTTTGATTATTATTTTTTGTTTTTATTTGTGGATTTAGCCTTACTTCTTGTTAACATTGTGATATTTGCTTTTGTTTTCCCATATCAATATTTCTTTGGATTTCTTTTTCTCTTTGTTTTTGCTTCTTGGATCTTCCTTTCTTTTTTCATTCCTAGAAATACTTTTATCTTCACCAATTTCTTCAATATTATCACATTGCTCATAGTAAAACTTATCATCTATAGATTTGCCTTGTTCTAACGAATCTAAATTGCAAGGAATAGCCTCAAAAACACATTCTTCTTTAAGTTGTCTCAGAAACTCTAAAGTGCAAGGGCACTCTTCCATAGAAATTACCATCTTTATTATGTTTCTCTTGAAATCCTAAAGCGCAAGGGATAATCTCTAAATCACTTTCACTTTTATTACCAAGAGAGGATTCTATACTACTTGAGGAAAATGAAGATGATTCACCTGAAATAAACTTACCCTCTCTTGATTTATTTGTTTTAGGATCTTCCTCCACATATTCCCATACACCTTTAATTCCTTTTAAATTTGAACTTACAAATTGTACTTCCTCATCCCTTATATCCTTCTATGTTTCTTCTAAGGGTTGAAAGTGAGCTATGGTGGCCTTTGCCCTATGATATTGTAGATAGAATTTCATTGCCTCTTCTTTTGGAGTGGAATATCCTTGATCTAATCTAGCTACTATTACTTTATGGTTTCTTTGCTTCATCTTGAAGTTCATCTTATGACCAAAATTTTCTTTCTTCATAATTTTCACTTTGCAAACTCTTGCCATGTGTCCAATATCATAACAATTATGGCATCAAAATGCAATATTTTCATAATCCACTTGTTAATCCCATTCTATAATGAATTTATGGAAAAGGTTTTGAAATATCCATAGCAACACATATTTGGGTATATATAGCATGTTTTCGCTCCTTAATAGATAGTCCTTTCTTGATGAATTCCCCTAGCTTATTTACAATATTCTTCAAAATAACCTTATTAACGATAAGCTTATATGGAAGTCCAAAAAATCTAACTTAGCAAAAAAAATAATTTAATGGTCTTACATAAAGGGCATATCTCCCCCTAAACCGTGGGCCATCACCCATTATTTTATCCCTAATTTACGAACTGGAAAAGATGATAAGGCAAAACTTTTAGGAAGAAAATTCACAAAGTAATTTGAATTCAATTCCCACTTGCATTTGATCTAATTTTGAATCTCAAGATATATAGAATTTACATAATAATTATTTACTTTTAAGAACCATTATATCATGCTCAATCATCTCATCCTTGACAATCACTTCTAGTGTAACGTCTATTACTTAAATCAAACTTGCCATATATTCGCTCTTGTACTTATTTCCAACTTGGGAATCCATACTTCAAGCTAGGGCATCTTGAATTCCCATTAGGGCTTTCAAATATGGCATTACTTCCATACTAGCTAGTGGGGCTTTGCTCTTGGCTAACACTCACTCTTGGCTTGTACTCCCTCCCAGCTGACACTCACTTATGTCTCTTAATTCTTCTAACGTTTCTTTGCTTTGATGATTTTATAGAAATAATAATTGAAACAATTGTGGTAAGGATTTGAAGCATTGATGTGCTCTATGTTAGCGTATATTATTGTTAGAAGCTATTATTACATTATTGTTGTAACAGGGCCTATTTCAGCCTCGGGTGGTTCCATAACCTCCGGGCTTAATAGTCTATTTAATCTGTTGATTAATAAAATACGATTGCTATTTTATCTAACATGGTATCCGAGCCATTGCAGATTTTTTTTTGCAGAAGCTTGCTGGAAAATAGTTCGCATTTTTCTGGGACGTGCGACTATATTTAAAAAAAAAAACCCAAAGTTTTTTTTTTTCTGGGCAGGCGCATTTATTTATTTATTTTTTTGCTAGAAGTAGCACTGATTATTGTGCTGGGAAGGAGAATTTAAAGAAAAAAAAGGGGAACAGAGGCAGATTGAGGATCGCGCACTTCCATCACGCGATCCCCCCCACGCTCCTCTTTTCCCACATGCGCGACGCGTGTTTCTTTTTTCCCCACGCCCCTCTTCCCCCACGCGCGTGACGCACGTTTTTCAAAAAAAAAAAATTTCCCACCCCCCACCCCCACCCACACGCGTAACGCGCAGGTTTTCCCAGCCCCCCCTCCCAACACGTCGCATCCGTGCGACGTTGGGAGGACGTCGCGCATCCGCGCGACGTTGGGAAGGCCCCCCACCTCCCTCCCACTCCCGTCATGCATAGACGCGACACGTCGCGCGTCCGCGCGACTGTGGAAGCTCCCCCCATCCCCCCCACTCCCGTCGCACATACGCGACATGTCACGCATCCGCGCAACGTTGGGAGGCCCCACGTGGAGGAGCAACGCCGTCGCTGTGGAGGAGCCAGGATCGGTCGCTGTGGAGGAGCCACCGCCCGTGCGCTACTCAGCGCCGTCGCCCAACGCGCCCCTCACACACCACCAGGCAAAGGTGGAGGCGCGGCCAGGACGAGCTGCGGGCTCGTGCCTTCTCTAGAAAGAGGAGGGCGCCCCCTAATCCAAGCGGATCAGCCCGCTAGCTCACCTGGCAGTGAGCTACGCGGTAGGGCTCGGGGAGCCCTGAGGTCGCAGGTTCCAATCCTGCCGACCCCACAGCCAACAAAATCAGGTATAAGTTTTTTATTTAATTTTGATTAAAGTTTTAATTTTTTAATAATTAATATTTTATATTAATTAAATTGTTTCTTAATTATTTTTTTTAATTTAATTAGAAACTTATTTAATTAAATATGAAATATTTTTATTAAAAGATTAAATTTTACTTTTTTCAAAATTTATAAATTGTTAAAATACCATAAAAAGGGGGGATAGAGAGAGTAATTTTTTGAAAAATAGCAATTTGGTGAATTGTAAAAGGTGCATTTTTGGTTGCGCCCGACACCTAGTGGGTTATTCCTGTGGGCACTTTTTTTTGTTGTATGTTGCATATTTGATTTCTTGCACTATAACATTAAAAGTTAAAATCAAATTCACTCCCTAAGTCCTCGAAATAATTAAAACCCATCCGTGCAATTTATTGCACTACAACATTCAGTATTTGTGATACCTCTGGCCAACACTTACAGGTAAAGCTATCGTGATTGCACTACTGTATCCGCCGCCTAATATAGCTGCTACAACGATGTCTGAGCTTGTTCTCTATAAATCGTCGAGGAGAGATAAGTTTGCCATTTTGCATTTTTTTTACTCCATCCACTACCCTTAATCGCTCTTGTGTTTAGGCGTAAATCTTGACGAAGTATTCTTCATAGTGTTTAGGGGAAGTTACGCCCCACGCATGAGAAGAATCTTCTATGGTAGGTGCCATCAAAAAGGCGATTCCCTTTCAGTACTACTTATGTTCCACGTATCGTATGATCTCTAAAACTCACCTATAGTTTCCCTCACGTAAGGGCGGGTGATTTTTTTTTTTTTTTTAAAAAATTTATTTTTTTTTATGGGGGGGGGGTATTTTGTACGGTATAATGGCCTAGCAAAAGGTATATCGAAAGGGGGACCAATTGGTGTTATAAGGAACCTTCATCATGTCTGCAAAACTAATGAATGATTCTCATCAGTTGTTGAAAGGTCCTAATTACACACCATGGAAAAATAAGATGAAGGCCATCCTAGAAATGGATGATTTATGGGATGTTGTATTTGGAGCAACAACCAGACCTTCACCTGTTGCTGGTGCTACAGCTCCATCTAATGCTCAAAGAGACTTTGATAAGCTAGATAGTAAAGCAAAAGTGCTCATCTTGCTTGCTGTGTCTGATGAAGTCCAACCCCATATTGCTGACTGTGCAACTAGTAAAGCGACATGGGATGCCCTTAATACTATATATGAGGGAAAGAATGATTCCACCATTCTATTTCTTCAATCTCAATTACATAGTCTAAGCATGAAGTAGGGTGAGAGTTGAATTCTTTCTTTGCAGAGTTTTTGAATTGAAAGCAAAGTTGAATTCTTTGGGAGAACCAGTTGAATACAAGCTCCTTACTTCAGTTGTATTGAGAGCTTTACCTGATTCTTATCGGGTGTTGATTACTTCCCTTCATGTATCACAATGAAAAGTTACTTTTGTAGAATTGGTTAATATGCTTCAAGAGGAGGAAGCACGCCAACTACAGAGAGATGATTCTTCTAACACTGCTCTCTACATCAACAAGAAAGGGCAGAACCAGAAGAAGGGTAATTTTTAGAAGGGAGGGAATTCACAAAAGGATTCAAAAGGGAAACAAACTCAACAACCTCAACAGAAAAAGAGATATTGCAAGATCTGTGACAAAGAAGGTCATGAGACAAACAGATGTTGGCATAAGAATAAGCAATCAAAATAGAAAGGCCAAAACAAACCACAAAAGAATAAATAGCAAGTGAATGTTGCTGTTAAAGAATCTGACACGGATTCTGAGAGAGCTCACAAAGTTCTCATTACTACCATAGTGTCCAAGCATATGGATCCTATATGGTATGTTGATTCTAGAGCCAGTAAGCACATGACTGCATGGTTTGAGTCTTTTGAGGCCAAAGAAGGCAAACCTGTCACTATTGTTGATGATAAAACCTACAAGGTTCAGGGAGAAGGCACTATTTTAGTCACCCTTCCTTATGGCAAGTGTCAGATTGATAAAGTTCTCTATGTTCCTGGATTGGCAAACAATTTTTTGTTAGTCACACAAATACTGGACAAAGATATGGTTGTGAACTTTAGTGTTGAGGGAGGCAATAAGTGTTGTTCTATTTCCAGGAGGGGTAAGAACATTGCAACTGCTTCATATAAGCATGGCTTATTTGCCTTAGATACTATCTCTACTCCACATGTTGCCATGATAGTCTCTACAAAGGAGGCAACTTCCCTATGGCACAAGAGATATGGACATTTGAGTTCTGGTTACTTACTTGAGCTAAGTAAGTATGAGATGGTTAAGGGTCTTCCTTCCCTTTCTACCACTTTACCAGTTTGCTCTGACTACTTGGCAGGAAAGCAGCATAGAGTGCCTTTTGAAAAGAGCTCTACTAGAGCAAAGAAACCTCTGGAGTTGGTTCATACTGAATTGTGCGGTCCCTTCACTCCCAAAATTTGTGGGGGTAAGAGGTATTTTTAGTTATTTGTGGATGATTACTCAAGAAATATGTGGGTATTCTTTCTTCAACTGAAATCTGAAGCATTTGGCTTCTTTCAGCAATTCAAGAAATCTGTTGAGAAGGAGTCAGGGACTTCTATAAAGACCCTCCGCTCAGATCGAGGGGGGGAGTTCACCTCTAAATAATTTTTTGCATTCTTGAAAGAAAATGGGATCACAAGATAGTTAACTACTGCTTATACTCCTCAGCAAAATGGAGTTGCTAAGAGGAGGAATTGTTCCATCATGGAAATGGTTCGTTGCATGCTCATAGGAGCTAGACTTGAGCAACTATATTGGGCAGAAGCTATCACCACAATAGTATATCTATTGAATAGGGCACCCACAAAGGCCCTACAAGGAATGACTCCACAGGAAGCATGGAGTGGTAGGAAACCCTCCATTTCTCATCTACGCATTTTTGGATGTAAAGATTTCATGCACATACCAAAAGAGAAAAGGAAGAAGCTAGATGAGAAGACATTGAAGTGTATTCTTCTTAGGTATGATGAGCACTCTAAGGGTTATCGTTTTATTGATCCCTTAACCAAGAAGATTCACATAAGTAGAGATGTTGTTTTTGATGAGGCTTTCACATCAGCAAACACATCAGATGTATACCTAGACCTTGTGGAAACTCAGGTTGTTAAATCTCCTTCATCAAAGGTTGGAGGTTCTTCTGGATCTTCTTCAACACCTAAGAAGAAGAATCCAAAGTGGTATACAAATACAATCAAAGACTCTAAGCTATCTACTCCACCAAATTTGACTTTGGATAGGCCTCGTACTCGCAACATGGCTCGACAAGAGAAAGCTGCAACAGAGAATACTAGGGTTGATGATCTGTGTCAATCTTTTGAAGAACTTTCTATAGATCCAGCAAGATATACAGAAGATATGGATATTTATAGGGATAAGGTGTTTATGTCTTCCATAGACGATCTTGAACCTGCATCAGTACAAGTTGCTCTCGGTGAGCCTCAATGGAAGGCTGCTATGGATGCAGAGTATAAGTCTTTGATGAAAAACAAAACTTGGAAGCTTGTCGATATGTCGCACAAAAAGAAGCCCATTGGTTGCAAATGGGTGTATAAAGTCAAGTACAAAGTAGATGGGACAATTTATAAGCATAAGGCCCATCTTGTTGCAAAGGGCTATGCTCAAAAGGAAGGCATTGACTACGAGGAAACTTTTGCACCTACTACTTGGATGACAACAATTCGAGTTATTTGTGCTATGGTAGCACAGTTTGGGTGGAAATTTCATCAAATGGATGTCAAAAGTGCCTTTTTGAATGGTGATCTCCAAGAAGAAGTCTATATGACTTAGCCAGAAGGATTTACAGTGGAAGGCCAATAGCAGAAAGTTTGCAAATTGGTCAAATCCTTATATGGCTTGAAACAAGCTCCTCGAGCTTGGTATATAAAAATGGACAATCACCTCCTGCAGCATGGTTTTAAGAGATGTCCGTTAGATGCAAACCTCTATTTCAAGAAATAGGGTTCTGAGATAGTGTTGCTTGTACTCTATGTTGATGATCTGCTCATTATAGGGAGTTCAAAAACTATGATCTCTATTGTCAAAAGAGACTTGTGTCAATATTTTGAGATGTCAGATCTCAAACTTCTCCATTACTGTCTTGGTCTGGAATTTAGCCAAAAGGAGCACTCCATCAAAGTGTCTCAGAAAAAATATGCCAAGACATTGCTAGAAAAATATCGCATGACTGATTGCAAGCCAATGGCAACTCCGATGGAGACTGGACTTTAGTTATCGCGATATGATGATTCACCTCAGGTAGATGGTACTCTCTATCGACAGTTGATTGGGAGTCTCATATATCTGACCAATACTAGGCCAGATCTCGTATTTGTTGTCAACTATCTTTCAAGGTTCATGCAGGAGCCTAAGACCACTCATTGGAAAGCAACAAAACATGTTCTTCACTATGTCCGTGGCACAATGGAATATGGCCTAGAATACAAGAGGAACAACAAATTCTTCTTGCAAGGATACATGGACTCCGACTATGTCGGATCATTTGATGATCGCAAGTCAACTTCAGGATATATTTTTCATCTTGGATCCGGTCCTGTCTCTTGGCATAGGAAGAAGCAATAGGTGGTTGCTAATTCATCAACAGAGGCAGAGTATCGCGTCGCACGTGAAGCTGTGTGCGAAGTGATATGGTTGCGTCGCATTCTGACAAGTATGGGTCATCCATCCAAATCTCCAATACACTTGTTTTGCGATAATCAGGGTGTTTTGAACCTAGTCAAGAATCCAGTCCATCATGAAAGAACAAAACACATTGACACACAATGTCATTTCATTCGAGATGAAGTTTCGAGGCACCGAATTTAGCTTCAGCACATTCCCACCGATGCTCAAGTTGCAAACATTTTCACTAAGGCACTTGCACATGTCACATTTGAATTGTTTCGCAACTCTCTTTGTATTGCAAAATGATGTAATCAGGGGGGATGTTAGTATAACTAGTAGTTATATTATTACCCAGATAATGTAATAAGGGGGGATGTTAGCGTATATTATTGTTAGAAGCTATTATTACATTATTGTTGTAACAGGGCCTATTTCAGCCTCGGGTGGTTCCATAACCTCCGGGCTTAATAGTCTATTTAATCTGCTGATTAATAAAATACGATTGTTGTTTTATCTAACACTCTAGATGAATTTGTTGCTCTTTCATCATAACTGAAGATTCATGGCATTGATATTGTTTCCCTCTAGTTTGTTCTATGCCTCCACCATCGTTAAATTTATTTAATTAAAATTATCAAAAAAAATATTCTTTAATGTCTCTTATCTATGTAATATTATATTTAAATTAGTATAATTTAATTAAACTATAAATATTTTTATTTTTCAATTGATATTTATGAGATAAAATTATAATAAGATATATTTTACTTACTTTATATTTTATAAAATTAACATACTATATATTAAAAGATTAAAAATTTAAGATTATTTGTTTTTGTTGAAAAGTGTGTTGTATTACTAAAAAGAATATTAGTTACATTAATCACAAAAAAATAGGTGGTATGGAAGCACACCCCGAGATGTCAAACTGAGAGACCACCTAAAACCTAACACAGGGATCTAGGGCTTACACAAGCAATATTGAAACTAAAACAAAATAATTTTAATTAATAATTTGAAAAAATATAAAAACTTTGCAGATTTTAGCTCCCACAAATACAAAATACCTAGATCTAAAAATTGTAGACAAACTGTGTGTCTACTTGGCATGTTTGATACCTACAAACCCCTAGAGAGGCCAAAATTGATATTTTCATAAACAAATGCCCCTGCCTTCATAAATTCAAGAAGCTATAATGCCCTAAATTTTTTAACATTCCTGAGGTTATAGTTGGAGCTCCCCAACTAAGTAATGGAGAGATGAGGTCGTTTCTCTTGTAAAAAAAGGCCCCCTTCTTCTTTCTCCTACCTAGGATTGTGAGAGTAATGAGCACGTGCAAGGGGAGAAGTAGGAGAGTTTGCCTCAATAGTCGATGTTACACCCAAATTATTTTTTGGTGGGGTTCATATTTAGCAAGGTGGATAAGCCACAAAAATCACCATTATTGTTATTGGTGGCCCTGCACTTGGATGCTTCTTCACCATTTATATAGGTTGCATTGAAATACTAGTTGCCTTTATTATTGATTTGGAGTGTTAATATTTGGTTGGTTGCTTGATTTTGCACCCTTCCACCATAGTCCAACCTTCCTCTATGGCCTGAGGAGGAGCCACAATGGTTGGCATGGGGGCTATCTTCTACGTATTACAAGTTATAAGCAGACAATCTTTAACCTTGTGGTTTGTTGCTTGACATCTAAAGCAAGTATTCGATAGGTTAATATGCACCACTCATTGTGAAATAATGGTGTCCCCAACTTATATTTCGATAAAATACTTGAGTTCTTTAGATAAATCTACCTCAACACAAACCCTTTTTGTGGGTGAGCATTTAAAAACTCATTGGTTTCAACTAGTAAGACACCCTAAAACTACCACATTATGGTTCAAAGAGGGCCAAAGAGGAAGACGAGGAAACTCTACCCAAATGAGAATCTTAAATATTTTTTCTTTGAAACTGAAAAATTTTGGGTCTATGGAAAGCAGACCAACAAGGAGCTTCTCATGTACCATGGCCCATGCTCATATATTTTCTTTGCTTGAGCAACATATGCAAATTAAAAGAGGAAATAATCGTTGGAGAGGTTTTGCATCAACTCAAGATTAATCTCATGAGGAACCGAGGTTGAGCTAGCACAAGACCCCAACATCACTTCATTGGGGATATACCCCACAAAATACTCACCAAGGTAAAATATTCCATCCATTTATAGGTATTATCAAACTTGTGTAGAGGTAAAATGTACTTACCCCACAAATCTCCATCAACAAAAAAATCTTGGAATGCTCCATGAGAGTCATTTTCTCTTACGTTCTTCCCTGTGGAACCAATGCTATTCATTGACCCATAGAGGTTAGGGGCCTTTGAAAACCTAAAGAAAACCTAGTGCAATCTGTCCATTTACATGCATTATCAAACTCATGTAGAGGTAAAATGCACTTACCTCACGAATCTCCATCAACAAAAACAATCCTAAGAGAGTCCATGAGAACCATTTTTGCTTGCCTTCTTCTTTGTGGAACCAATGCTATTCGTTGGCTTGCTAAGGTGTGGGACAATTGAAAATTCAAAGAAACCCTAACACAAAACAAAATGGATTTTCACCTTTTTCGATTCATTACTATATCACATTATTATTTTTTCATTCTAATACACATATTTTTCTATGAAAGGACCAAACCAATAGTAAAATAGTTTTACGTGTTTACTTAAGAGAGTGACTGTCCTTTTCAAAAACCTTAATTCCCATGTGGAAAATTTGCACTGTGATGGGCCTTGGCCAGGCTGTAGAGTGCAGGCTCGCATGGGGCCTTGGCCTTTATGTGTCGATCAAAGAGACTTTGATAAAAAGGATAAAAAACTATCCTTAATGATCTTTCTAGCTATTACTGATGATATCCAACCTCATATAAGTGAAGCTAAAAATAGAAAGGAGGCATGGGATGCCTTAACTACCATCTTTGAGGGAAATAATCAATACATGATTCTTAACCTTCAAACACAACTTCATACACTTCACATAAAATCTCGAGAAACAGTAGAGCTCTTCCTCTACAGAGTGGCCGATTTGAAAACAAAATTGCAAGCCTTAGGAGAAACTGTGGAAGACAAAGTATTAATCTCAATTATTTTGAGAGCTCTTCCTGACTCCTATCAAATGTTGATTACATCCCTTCAAGTCTCTGGTAGGACAATGACTTTTGTAGAGTTGGTGAACATGCTTCAAACTGAAGAAGCTAATCAATTCCAAAGAGATGAGACATCTAACAGTGCACTTTTCTCACATAAACAAGGAAAGAAAAAGTGGAATCAACAACAAGGCTCTTCTTCTAACAAAAATAAAGGTCAACGAAAAGACACTCAGAAGAAGAAGCAGTATTGTAAAATCTATGACAAAGACACCCATCAAACCAAGAGATGTTGGTTTAAGAAAAAGCCTCCCAAATAGAAAGGTCAAAAGACAAACCAAGGCAATGTTGCAAATGAGATGTCTAATACAGATTCTGATTCTAGTTCAGAGAAAGCACACAGAGTGCTAATTACTAGAACAATTTTGTAAAGGGAAAACAGATGTGTCCCTTGGGCAAAAGCACCACTTTCTCTCTCTTCTTTTAGGCTTCATAAATAGCAAATTCTAGGTGTTTGAAGTACTTGTAACAAAGAGGAGCAACTTTTTTGTGATGTAAAATTGTCTAGGAGGCAATATTTGTAAATCCTTCACAACACTCTTACGTTGCACACTTTTTGCAATTGAGGGGGATATCCATTTCTTTTCTTCACTGATTTTTGTAAATAAGGAAGAAGGTTTATAAGGATGCATTTTCGGCTTTGACCGACACCTTAGTCACACTTCCTTCATAAATTAATTACACTATGTTTTGCAACGAGAAGGGGGGAACTTATAAGGGTGCATTTTCGACAACGACCGACACCTTAGCTACCTTATATTTTGCAAATTCATATTGTAAATGAATGAACCTTGTATGAAGTGATCTATTCTACTAAACCGAGCGATTGCAATGGCTGGTTACCCATGCAATTCAGTTGGATGATGTGATTACCATAAGGACATTCGTTGGCGTGAAGACAAAGTGAGGAATGACCCACTTTTTTCTTAGGAGCAGCTAGAGCACTGTGACAGAGCAAAGAACTAGCAGATCAACATCTTCTTCACTGTATTGGGGTAGTTATATACTTTACCCAAATATTGTTGTATAGAGGGATATGTATGTATTACCCAAATAATGTAATAAGGGGGGATGTTAGAGTAATATTCCATTACTTGGGATACTTACCAATTACTCCACTAGATAAAATAAGCTAGTGTATTGCATTACACTACTTAGGATTTATTACTACATTTACTGTTTTACTTTCTACCATATAGATATTTATTTTCCTAAATATCTAATGGTAACTAGCCTAAATATCCTAGGGTAGTCAATCCTAAATCTAACTCTCTACCTAACCTAACGCATTTGTTAGCATGGTTAGAGGGGAATTAGTTAGTTTGTCTATTATTTGTTTTATTTAAACATTGGTATTCATGCTAATGTTTAGTTAGATTAATTTGATAATTATTTCTTCATACTTACCTTGCATCAGATTCTCATTCATCGAGAGAGCTAACGAATGATAGAAGCAGCAAATATTTTAAGGTGTGATGTTTAAAATATATCTGTGGGAGCATTGGTTGATGTCATGTCTGCTAGCGCAGCTTAGTTGGTCATTGGTTGTGTGTTAGAGCGCTGCGTAGAGATAGGTCTTAGGTTCGAGTCCCCTCGACGATGGTTTTTGGGTAGAAGAGTTTTCACTATTTTTGAGGTAGAGTTGAAATAAATTACGTGGGCCACCTTTTGTGTCACCAAGCCATGATAGCACGGTCGATCATTGAGCGCTTTGGAGAGCATTGTCTTGCACGTTGACAGAGTTTGATTTGTAGTAGCATAAGAGGTATTTGATTTTTATTGAGCGCAAAAATTTAGGAGGCATAAGGTTTGATTTATTTAATTTTTGTAAGGTGTAAAGGTGGTTGGGTAGCAAGTCTTTCTAAAATCCTTGTTAGAGTAAAGTGCTGTTGATAAATGTGTGTACAGGAGGTATAAGGGTTGTGCAAATATTTTAGAATTGTTGAAAGTTTAGAAGGGAGTCATAAGGTGTAATAAAATTGTTTTATTTATGTAATTCTTGCATGAAATCAATTAACATTAAGATGTTTTGGGTATTGTATGAGGATTTAAATATTGCATTATTAGAAAGGAGAGAAAAGGGTGTACTTGTGATCATTGTATTTTTTAATTCGTGCACATCCTAAGAAAAAGGTTTAAGGGTTCTACAAGTTGTATTTTGGTGAAGACAAAAGGAAATAATAGAGGATTATTTTCAGCTTTACTATGCACATCTTTTGAGAAGGCTTTTCATGTGGATGACTTGAAATTTTTTTTGTTATCTAACCCTTGAAGTGACACAAGAAAGATAAGTTGTTTTTTAGATAAATTTTTGTGGGCACATCTTCATAAAAGCAATTTTGAGGTATGGTGATATAACTCCTTCTCTAGGTGGTTGTACTTTGAGGAAATATTATTAAGGTGGAGATAAAAGGTTTGATTAGTGTGCATTGTTGGAAATATTTGAGCTAGGGTTGAGAATAAAATTGTGCTTCATTGTTAAATGAAATTGGAAACACATGTGTTAGGATTTCAAAACAAAATTGTGCTTCGTTATTGAATAAAATTGGAAACAAGTGTGCTAGGGTTTGAGAAAAAATTGTGCATTGATTTGAGTGTCATTGAAAGTGAATGTGCAAGTGTTAGAAATCGGTTTTTTGAAGCAATTGTGAGCATTAGTTTTGATTGTTGAAAAATACATAAGAAGGTCAGTTATCAAAGTTCTAGACTAGAGCTACCATCAAATGTGAGATATGTGAATGTGAAAAACATATTGAGCATTTAATAGTACATATCATTCTCTATATTTTCAAGAGGTTAAACGAATTCTAGGTAGAATATGTCTAAACTATTTTAGTCAAGGAAAGCACTTTTGGGAAAGATATAAGAAATTGTTTGTATGCAAGAATTGGGAATGTTTAAGCAATTTTTGGGAGCAGATTTGAGTATGTGTTATGAGCAGATTTGAGTATGTGTTATGAGGAGATTTAAGCAAGCCTTGTGTGTAGGCATGGAGAATATTTGAGCAGGTTTTGGTGAGAAAATTTAAGCAAGCCTTGTGTGTAGGCTTGGAGAGGATTTGAGCAGGTTTTGGAGAGCAGATTTAAGCAAGCCTTGTGTGTAGTATTGAAGAATATTTGAGCATATTTTTGTGAACATATTTGAGCAAGTCTCGTGTGTAGACTTGGAGTAAGTTTGGGTAAGAGTTGAGAGTAGATTTGACCAATCCTTGTGAGAACACTTGATGCAGATTTTGGTAGATTTGTGAGTAGGTTTTATTGTTGATTTGAGAAAGCCTTGTGAGTAGGCTTGGTGCATATTTGGGCAGATTTATGAGCAGGTTTTGTTACTTATTTGAAAAATCCTTGTGAGTAGGCTTGGTGCAATGAGTTGAGCAAATTTTTTTACATATTTGAGCAAGCCTTGTATGAAGGCTTGGACCAGTTTTTTGAGTAGAGTATTGATATGGATTTAGAGTGAACTAGAGCAGAGAGGAGAGGTATCTCCTATGGATAGAGTTCCATGAACCAAAGTTGAGGGGATAAAGTTCTCCTATGGATAGAGATCTACAAATCATAGTTGAGGGGATAGAGTTATCCTGTGAATAGAGTTCCACGAACCAGAGTTGACGAGATAAATTTCTCCTATGAATAAAGGTCAATGAACCAGAGTTGAGGGGATAGAGTTCTCTTGTGGTTTCCATGAACCATAGTTGAGGGGATAGTGTTCTCCTATGGATAGAGTTCCACAAACTAGAGTTGAGGGGATAGAGTTTTCCTGTGAATAGAGTTCCATGAACCAGAGTTGAGGGGATAGAGTTATCATGTGGATAGATATCTATAAACTTGAGCATAGGGGATGGATGAGTTACATGGAATTATCACAACTTATGATATGAGGATAGAAAAACATAAAAATTCTAAGATAGAGTCATCATTCAAAGTTTCAAAGAAGACAAAAGATAAGAAACTAGAATCAAGTGATGAGTCAAGCAGTGATGAAGAAGCTAACTATGTGAGAAGAAATAATAAGGGATCAAGAAAACACAAAGATATGAATACTGTGAAATTTTTTAATTGTGGTAACTTTGGTCAATATGCATCTAATTGTCCACGAGCTGGAAGTAGTAGCAGTGAAGAGAAACTAGATTATAAGAAAAAGGAAGGAAGAAAATTTAGGTATGAAAATAAAAATAGGTATGCTCAAGGCAAGCATGAATTTTTTTTTCAAAGGCACAATAAGAGTTTCTATGTTGAAGAAGCAAGCAGTGCTTCAAGTGAAAATGATGAAATTTTCTCAGATAGTGAAAAATAAGAGATTCTATTTTTGGCAATAGAAGAGGAAGAGGACACTCCTATTGAAGATCAAGTAGAAGATGTTCCTAACCAAGTAGAAGAAAAAGAAGATGCTCCTATAATTGAAGACCTAGAGGAAGGTTTAGAAAAATAAGAAGACACAGTTGACCTAGAAGAGGAACTTATTGTTGCTCTTAGATATTTGAAAAGAGTTAGAAATAAGAACTTAGTACTGACGGCTCAAATTCAAGAAGATGAGGAAATAAAGGAAAAGCTTCTACAATATCTCAAAGACTTAAACATTAAGGCAAGAAGATTTGAAGAAGTTATGGTTGAAAATTTAGAGGTAAAAGAGTTAGAATGTGAAATATTAGAACATGAAGTGGTTTCTCTAAGGATGGAAGTGAAATATTCTAAGGATAAGCTACACAAGTTTGGGAAAATTTCAAAAGCTTTGGATAACATTATCAAAGCACAAATATCTTCATTTGTCAAAACAGGACTAGGCTATGAAGAAGTTCAAGAGGTACAAAAAGAGGAGTCAAGCTTAAAATAAAATGAAGTTTCAGAGGAAGATATTGAAGAAGAACCTAAGACCTATGTTGATAATTTGAGGAGTGGAAGCATCATTGAGGAAGAAAGCAATGCATAAACAAGAAACAAGGACCATCATAGAGAAGGCAAATAAAGGACCAAGAGACCATATTTTCAAGGCAAGATGAGAATTTCTTCCAAGGGCATCATTTCTCATGTAATAATTTTGGTCACAAAGCTATACATTGTAGGGTTCATGGTAGGAATGATTATGGCTTCACCAAAAGGAACTTCAATTCATTTGCATCTTTCAAGAACTACAACATCAGGTGTTTCAATTGCAATAATTTTGGGCATAGAGCAAAGTGGTGTAGAACAGTGTTTCAAGAACTTCCAAGGACAAGCAAGGATAGAGAAGCTCAAAAGGTTCAAAAAGGTATGGCTACAAAAATGTGGAAGAAAGTTGAGAAAGGAGAAGAGCATTGTAAGTTGGGAGTAGTCTTACTCCCACCCCAAAATTGATCACCTCAAGGAGAGGATGTGGTGAGGGGGCTGAGCTAAGAGTCTTATTTTTAGCCCCAAAGGAGCCATTTTCCATTGATGTCAAAGGGGTAGAGTTTCAGTAATGGGGAGAAGCTTTTCAAGGGGAGCAGATTTGGAATCTAGTGGTAGTAAAAGAAGATTTTTGTCGATATAGCTAGCAAAAAATAGAAGTAAAAAATATTTTAAGGTGCAGTGTTTGAAATATATTTATGGGAGTATTTATTGATGTCACGCCTGCTGGCGCAGCGTAGCTGGTCGCTAGTCGTGTGTTAGAGCGCTAGGTAGAGAGAGGTATTGGGGTCGAGTCCCCTTGATGACGGTTTTTGGGTAGAAGAGTTTTTGTTGTTTCTGAGGCAGAGTTGAAATAAATTATGCGGGCCACCTTTTGTGTCACTAAGCCATGATAGCACATCCAGTCATTGAGTGCTTTGGATAGCGTTGTATTGCACGTTGATAGAATTTGAGTTGCGACAACATAAGAGGTATTTGATTTTCATTGAGCGCAAAAATTTAGGAGGCATAAGGTTTGATTTATTTAATTTTTGTAAGGTGTAAATGAGGTTGGATAGTAAGTCTTTATAAAAACCTTGTTAGAGTAAAGTGTTGTTGATAAATGTGTGTACAGGAGGTATAAGGGTTGTGCAAATATTTTAGAATTGTTGAAATTTTAGAAGGGAGTCATAAGGTGTAGTAAAATTATTTTATTTATGTAATGCTTACATGAAATAAATTAACATTAAGATGTTTTGTGTATTGTATGAGGATTAAAATATTGCATTATTAGAAAGGAGAGAAAATGGTGTACTTGTTATCATTGTATTTTGTAATTCGTGCACATCATAAGAAAAAGGTTTAAGGGTTCTACAAGTTGTATTTTAGTGAAGACAAATGGAAATAATAGAGTATTATTTTCAACTTTACTATGCACATCTTCTGAGAAGTTTTTTCATGTGAATGACTTGAAAAATATTTTGCTATCTAACCCTTGAAGTGGCACAAGAAAGATAAGTTGTTTTTGAGACATGTTTTTGTGGGAACATCTTCATCAAAGCAATTTTGAGGTATGGTGATATAACTCCTTCTCTAGGTGGTTGTACTTTGAGGAAATATTTTTAAGGTGGAGATAAAAGGTTTTATTAGTGTGCATTGTTGGAAATATTTGATCTAGGGTTGAGAAAAAAATTGTGCTTCATTGTTAAATGAAATTGGAAACACATGTGCTAGGGTTTGAGAAAACAATTGTGCTTAATTGTTGAATAAAATTGGAAACACATGTACTAGGGTTTGAGAACAAATTGTGCATTTTTTTGAGTGTCATTGAAACTGAATGTGCAAACATTATAAATCGGTTTTGTGAAGCAAGTGTGTGCATAAATTTTGATTGTTGGAAAATACATAAGAAGGTCAATTATCAAAGTGCTAGACTACAGCTATCGTTAAATGTGAGACATGTGAATGTGAAAAACATATTGGGAATTTAATAGTACATATCATTCTCTATATGTTCAAGAGGTTAAATAATTTTTGGGTAAAATATGTCTAAACTACTTTAGTCAAGGAAAGCACTTTTGGGAAATATATACAAAATTGTTCATATGCAAGAATTGGGAATTTTTGAGTAGTTTCTGTGAGCAAATTTGAGTATGTGTTATGAGCAAATATGAGTATGTGTTATGAGAAGATTTAAGCAAGCCTTGTGTGTAGAATTGGAGAAGATTTGAGAAGGTTTTGGTGAGAATATTTAAGCAAGCCTTGTGTGTAGGCTTGGAGAGGATTTGAGCAGGTTTTGGAGAGTAGATTTAAGCAAGCCTTGTGTGTAGGCTTCAAGAATATTTGATCATATTTTGGTGAGAATATTTGAGAAAGTATGATGTGTATAATTGGAGAAAATTTGGGCAAGAGTTGAGAGCATATTTGATAAAGCCTTGTGAGAAGGATTGGTGCAAATTTGGGTAGATTTATGAGTAGGTTTTATTGCTGATTTGAGCAAGCCTTATGAGTAGGCTTGGTGCAGATTTGGGCAGATTTGTGAGCAAGTTTTGTTGTTGATTTGAGCAAGCCTTGTGAGTAGGTTTGGTGCAATGATTTGAGCAGATTTTGTTGTAGACTTGAGGAAGCCTTGTGTGAATTCTTGGAGTAGTTTTTTGAGAAGACTATTGAGTTAGCTTTGGAGTGAACCAAAGCAGAGAGGAGAGTGTCTCTTGTGGATAGAGTTCCATCAACCAGAGTTGAGGGGATAGATTTATCCTATGGATAGAGGTCCACGAACCAGAGTTGAGGGGATAGAGTTCTGTTGATAGAGTTCCATGAACCATAGTTGAGGGGATAGAGTTCTCTTATAGATAGTGGTCCACGAACCGAAGTTGAGGGGATAGAGTTCCATAAACCAGAGTTGAGGGGATAGATTTCTCCTATAAATAGAGGTCCATGAACCAAAGTTGAGGGGATAGAGTTCTCCTTTGGATAAATTTCCACAAACTAGATTTGAGGGGATATAGTTCTCTTTTGGATAGATTTCCACAAACCAGAGTTGAGGGGATAGATATCTCCTATGGATAGAGGTCCACGAACCATATTTGAGAGGATAGAGTTCTCATGTGGATAGAGATCCATAAACTTGAGCATAGGGGATTGGTGTCTCCTTTGGACAAAGGTCCATAAACATTGTAATAGGGATTTGGTTCCCAAGAGATTTGTTGAGAAAATTTAGAAGAAATATTTTCTCCATGGATGTAACCCACATTGGGTGAACCACATTAAATCTGTGTCTCTCTTGTGTGTGATGATATGTGCATTGCTTTTCTACTACTATTGATGATATTGGTTAACATTGCTTTGGAAATATATTGCAATGGATAACATTGCATAATATTATTTTGGAAAGAAAAGTAAAATTTTATCTTATACTGTTTACCCCACCCTCTCAGTATAAGCTTGTGTTCTTCAAGATGAAGTAGTATGTTTAGCTGAAGTTGACAAGAAAATGTTGACTACCTAAATGAAATATTGACTAAGATTTACTTTAATGTTTTCCATTGGTAATATTTGATGTATTTTATAACTTTAATGTGTTTTTATATAAATTATTTATTACAATTCGTGTGGTTGCACGTATGCTTTAGGGAGGAAACTAACAATACAAATATTCTAAACTATGATAGCGCAAAGTTTTGGAAATATTACTCTACTAAGATGCAATGCATAGACAATAGAGGTGGAATTTTGGTATTGTGAAGGTTTCTATAGAAAAATTTCAAGAAGAAGGATGCTAAATTTTGGAATATTTGTATGTACAAAGAAAATTGAAAAAGATATAGAAAATGAAAAATCACGAACTCTGTATTTTTTATGAAAAATATGTAGGTATCTATCTATAACAAATCAATTGAGATGATAAGTGAATATATTTGTAAAATATCATGTTCTAAAGGAGAGAGTTTCCATTTTTCAAGGGTGGGGACCCGAGTACAACCCAATTTTCTCTAGCAAAAAAATATTTCTTCAATGAAAATGAGGAAATCTCAATAAACCAAGAAACTAATAACTTCAAATCGTAATACATTTAAAAGAAAGTTGTAGAAGTGCACCAAAATGGTTGATTCCTGATATAAAACATTAACCTAGAATGGTGTCATTTGAGAAGAAGAGATTTGGGACAAGGTTTTTAAAGGGTTTCAAACAAAATTACAAGGAAAATACAGAGGACGAGGTCTACTAGCCCTAATGGCCAACAATTTTTTTTTATGAGGATGATTATAGTAAGAAAAAGGTGTATCTAGAGGAAATGCAATGGATTCAAAATACAGTAGACAAGAAATTTTTAAAAGCCACATAGAGTGACAAAAAAAGTAACAAGCACTTTTAGTATATAGTATAAAAAGAGATGATATCATAGTCTACCATGAAAATGATGCCAAGGGTTGAAGAGAACCAAAAACAAAATAACAAATTTTTTGATGAGGATTATTATAGTAATAAATTGGTGTAGCTAGAGGAAATACAATGGATTCAAAATACAGTAGACAAGCAATTTTTAAAAGCCACATAGAGTGACGGAAAAAGCAACAAGCACTTTCATTTTATAGTATAAAAAGAGATGATATCATAGTCTACCATGAAAATGAGGCCAAGGGTTGAAGAGAACAAAAAAAAAATCATGATGCAAACTAGATTAGAGAAGCTAAAGTAGGGAAAATTTATATGGTCTAGATTTGAGCAAGATTATTTCAAGGGAAAACTACCAAAATAGGTCAACTATACCAATCCACAATATGGGGAAGGATTCAAGGGAGCTACCCCCAAAAAATCATTTAGGGATTCCCTTCATGGGTAACAACTCTAGCTAAATGCAATAAATAACCTAAGGTACCATGAAGACCTTTGATGATGCCTAGGATAGATCCCAAGAAAACTATAACAAGGAGTTTAAAGGTGATAAATGGTTCCCTAATAATGAAGGTGAATATGGAGGTCATTAATAATATAATAGAAGACATGGAGAGGAGAAGGTTAATATATCAATTTATGGTATTAAGACCGATCCTTTTAGCATTTAAACTATGGACTACTAAATAATGGCAAACAAAATATGTGTTTTATTGTCTTGTTTAATTTTCTCTGGCAAGGGAAGTTGCACCTTGTAGGGAGAAACATAGTGGAGTCGTAGTTAAGAGCATGGGGTTTGGCTCAATCGGGGATCTTCGAGATTTTTTACAATATCGGCTCCTTGTTAGGATGTGATATTCAAAGCACACTTGTGCTCAACAAAGGAAAAGAGGAATGTGATAGATTAAAAATAAAAAATAACTCAACAAAAGTAAATGGGGTAATGTGCTAAAAAATCTGTTAAGATCTTATAAAAATAGGCTTGAATGTTGTGCCAGTGGTGAAAACTTCCTCTCTTTGACAAACATATGAGGTCTACCAGTTATATGTAAGCATGATCAAGCGGGTTCCACTAGAGATTCAAATAAGTGATTGGTCCAAAAATAGATGCAGGTCCCTCACACACACATACACTTACTAAAAATCAAATAAAAAGCAAATAAATACAAATAGAAATGGGTCAGTAGGAGGCCACAAATGGCTATACTAAAAATTTGACATAGGCTCCCATGTATATATATGCAAGCAATATCTTATAAATATTATACTAGAATCAAGGGTTTGAGATTATCCACAAGCTACTCAAGAACCGACTATTTTTACGAAGATAAATGAAGGGAAATACTAAAAATGGATACAATTGCAAACATGCTAATCCTTTAAAAAGTTATTGCTACTCCTATTTATAGATTACAAGGGGAGGTTTTTTCCCCAAAAAAATCATGTATATATTTCTATGTGTTTGTCATTTTATGTACTAAGCCATGTCTCATCTAATAATTTATCCCTTTGATATCCTCTAGATTTGAAGTCATGAATGTTAATTGGTCTTGAGCCCTTGTATGAGCATCTACTACCTTTATTTCCATCTAGCCATTATTGGGAATTCCCATCACTTGGATGTAGAATATTACTTCGTTTAATACTCTAGATATTCAAGCTACTTTTGTCATGGCGCCCATGCTACTATTGCCCTTTCTCAAAGATACGAGATATTCTTTTTTAGGAAAGGACAATCTTCCTCAAAGAATGTGTACATTTTTTATTTAAATTTTTGGGCATCGATATTGTTTTCTTTGGGAATTTTACTTCACCACTTGGAGTCACTTGACTTTAGATCTTTGATACTTTTACCTCTTGTACCTTTTTTGGGACTTTTGCTTCTTGTCTTTTATCTGTGACTTAGGAACTTTTGAATTTTAGACATTATTTACTCATGAGATCTAGCCTCTGATCATAAGACATTTCTGATCAATATTTTCTTATGTGCTTGTCTATGACTCAAAATTTCACTTTCGAAAGGTGTAGTGATTTATCACTACAATTTCCAAATCTCTACCTACATCAATGGTTATTTCCTTGTTACTTTTTCTTCTAAATAAGATAGGGAAAAAATATTCCTAGGGGAGCCATGGTTGTTTGGAAGGTCAGGTCTCTTTATGAAATGTTGGCATACTAAATTCAAAGCGAAGGAAGAGATGCCATCCATAACAATAGTTTAGGTGAGACTTTTTTATCTTATAGTAGAATTTTAGAATTTTATAGTATTTATAGCAATTGGAAATACCCTAGGAATAATCATGATGGTTGTTGATAGTACATATAAACTTGAGAAAATTATTTATGTTCAGATGTGTGTCCTAATATATTTTAACAAACGTCTCCAAAAAAATCACTTTTTGGTTTGGGGAGGAAAAATGAGAGTGAGAGGTGGATTATGAGAACATACCTTTTCACTATAGAATTTACCATGAATATGATCATTTAGAAAGAGACTACACACATAATATCCTAGAGTAAGGAAGAGAGGAAAATGATCCTAAAGGGTTCCAAGTGCCCAAAAATAAAATATCTAAAAGAAATTAGCAGCGTGGAATCAAGCAATGGTGTCAAACAGTATGTTTATAAATATCCTCATTGATGACCTTTTGGATAATGATGAGGATAAAATATAGATAAAAGTCTTGGAGATACGGTTCCATGGTGGGAGGAAGGAATATGTGCTAGAATAGGTAAATAATACCCCTGATACCACCCTAGATATGTAGAGAAACAAATAAGTAGTAAACTAGCCAAAAACAAACTACAAAAAAAAACAAGGGGAAAATAAAAATAAGAGTAATGGTTTGTTAAATTTAGGAACCATAAAAAACTTAGATCTTATGGAAGACCTCATTGGATCTACCAATAGTACCCTAGTGTTGTACACACATACGCCAGGGTTGGATGTTATTCCAAAAATAGGGTAAGTGAGCTAGGAGACAAGTAAGAAGATGAAAATGGACACTAATAAAAAGGTAGGATGCAAAACTAATCGACACCATGTGTCAAAATAAGGAGAAAAAATAATAGCAAAAGGTAATATTGACCACAACTTGTATTTCTTTAAGAGACAAAGGTTTTAGTGGAAGATATGGAGACAATTACAAGGAAAGTATGATATGTTGGAAGAGTGGAATACCTTAGCTCCCAAGGGGCATCAAGAGGTATTGCATGCCTTTGGGACCCTAAAGAGGTAGTTATCTATCAAGTGGTGGTTAGCTAGGATATCTTGGAAATAGTAGCATAAAGTAGGCAATCAAACCACGTTATGCTTTGCATGAATGTCTATGCATCTACTATCCTATAGTAGAAACAAAGATAATGGAAGAAAATAAACTACATTATTACCCAATTTTCTCAAGCATGGTCCCTAGAAAGAGGATATTTCACTACCATCCTATCCTTGGAGAGAATTTGGGTGTAAATAGTATCTTATATGGGAGCATAGACCTCATGAATAAGTACATCAAAAATCTCCACCTTGTGGATGTCTTGCCAGATAATAGCCTAATGACCCAATCTAATAAGAGGTAAGGCTCTACTTACATTCCAGAAAGATTAGATATGTTCTTTATATTATACAATTTTCTAATTCATAGAAACATCCCTAGGGTGAAGATCCTAAACAATCTAGGCTTATATCATTGGAAAATCATGACAGAATTATGGAGATCCAAGGTTTGACACTCACCATTCAGATTCTAACTGATGTGATTTAGAGGTAACTCTTTCAATACCAAAGTGCAACAATGGTGGAAGGAAGACAAACCTTAGCATGAAACCAAGATGTAGTGGTTTGTGAGGAGGCTTCAATATTTTAGATCTAAGATAAGGACCTAGCATTGGGAAGAGTTTGGATATGTCAGGAGAAAAATTTGGAAGTAATAGCCCAACTTGAAGATTTGAATGAATAAATCTACATGGATGGCCTCATGGAGTGTCTGAGTATGGCAAGGATTAGACTTACATCCTAGTTAGAGGAATGTAAAAAAGTGAAGAGCTATTATGGAAGCATAAACCTAGAATCTAATGGCTCCAAAATGGATATCAAAACACATGATTATTCAACAAATTTATTCTATGTCACAAATCACACAACTTCATACCTTTATTGAGAACAAAAGTAGGAGATATTGTCCACCCAAGGGAAGGTATGAGTTCTATTGCAAGAAAATATTTTGCAAGTCTATTAGATATGTTCTTTATATTATACAATTTTCTAATTCATGGACACATCCCTAGGGTGAAGATCCTAAACAATCTAGGCTTATATCATTGGAAAATAATGACAGAATTATGGAGATCCAAGGTTTGAAACTCACCATTCAAATTCTAACTGATGTGATTTAGAGGTAACTCTTTCAATACCAAAGTGCAACAATGGTGGAAGGAAGCCAAACCTTAGCATGAAACCAAGATGTAGTGGTTTGCGAGGAGGCTTCAATATTTTAGATCTAAGATAAGGACCTAGCATTGGGAAGAGTTTGGATATGTCAGGAAGAAAAATTTGGAAGTAATAGCCCAACTTGAATATTTGAATGAATAAATCTACATGGATGGCCTCATGGAGGGTCTTAGTATGGCAAGGATTAGACTTACATCCTAGTTAGAGGAATGTAAAAAAGGGAAAAGCTATTATGGAAGCATAAACCTAGAATCTAATGGCTCCAAAATGGATATCAAAACACATGATTCTTCAACAAATTTCTTCTATGCCACAAATCACACAACTTCATACCTTTCTTGAGAACAAAAGTAGGATATATTGTCCACCCAAGGGAAGGTATGAGTTCTATTGCAGGAAAATATTTTGCAAGTCTATTAATTGCATAACCTTTGGATATTGAAGTCCAAAAAGATTTATAGGAGATACCTACTCTAAAAAAAAGGAAAATTTAGTTCTGACTACACAAGTAACCACCAAAGAGTTGTAGTAGGTGGTTTTAAAAATACAAAAATTAAAGACTCCTAGTTTGAATGGATTCCCCATCAAATTCTACCAAGAATTTTGGGATATCCTGCATGAGGACCTTCTAGATGTGGTTGAGGAAGTTTAGAAAGCTAAATATGTGTTGAAGGAAATCAATAAATTGTATATAGCATTGATCCCAAAAAAACAAGATGTAGAGCACATTACCAAGTTTAGAGCTTTATGTAATATCTTGATCAAAATAATCACCAAGGTAATGGTGAAAAATATCAAAGCACTTTTATATAATATTATCTCACTAGAATAAGGTGATTGTATGGAAGGCAAACAAATAGTGGAGGAGATAGTTTTGGCTCAAGAAGCTACTCAATCTATGGAAGCATAGAAATCCCCATCCATGTTCATCTGATTAGACTTATCCCAATCATATGATAGGGTGGACTAGCATTTCCTCCTTAAAGTAATGGGCCAATTTGATTTCTCACAAGAATGGAATTATTAGATTAAGGGATGCATTTCATCAGTGTCCTATTTAGTTTTTATCAATGATCGCCCTTCATAATTATTTACTTCATATAGAGGTATTAGGTAGGGATATCATCTCTTGTCATATTTATTCATCATTATGGTTGAATTCATAGGAAGGACAATGACCGAATACAAGGAAAACTAAATATTAATAGGATTCACTATGGAAAATGGAGCTAGACAAATCACTCACCTCCAGTTTGTTTATGAATTTATTCTATTAAGAAAATAAACATAAGAAGGATGATTGGCCCTGGCTAGTGGATAGAGTAAAAAGGAAAATAGAAAAATGAACTAATCAATGAATATCATTAGGTGGAAGAATAACCCTGGTTAAATTAGTCCTTCAATATACACATATTTATGTCTCCACAAGTTTGGACATTACCAAGGTAGTGTTGAGAGCCGAATCAAATAAATCATAGATTCCTTTGGAGGGGCACTAAGGAGGAAAGGAAATGGATATTTATGTGGTGGAAAACTTTATGCCTTCACAAACATGAAGGGGGACTAGGATTCATATCGACAGTCAAGAACAACAAGGCACTAGTAGCTAAGTTATATTGGAGGATGTTGAACAACCCCAATGCACTATGGACCCAAAATATGAGAGCTAAATATGCAAAAAAAATTGGTAGCCATTATTTACCACCATATCCCTAGCAGAGGATCCCCCATATTAGTAGTTTTGAGGACAAGAGAAGAGCTAATAAATTATCTCTTTTAGATAATTCACAATGGTCAACATGTAAACTTTTGGATACACTCTTGGGATGGGCACCAACCTTAGGTGGTTCAATTTCAAAAGTGGAGACCTTTCATGTAGTGACTACATAGAGAAAATTGGATAAAGGTAGCAAAATACTATAGTACCAGACCAAAAATTAAAAAATTGGGAGAAATTGGGTCCCCACAACTAAATGGCTAATTCAAATCCCAAAGAAGCAGAAGATGGATATCCAAAAAACTCTACAAATGAAATCACTTTCATGGTATCAAGTGGATAATTCCCTTGGATGGAGCAACATAAGTCAAGGGGAGTATACAATAGCACATGGATATGCATTCTATACCAAAGTACTCCTAACCTACTAGAATTATTCAAACAATTATGGACATATAAGCTATGGCCTATGCTGATATTCTTTGCTTGTCTTCTTTTACATAAAAGGATACTAATAGGGGAACAACTTATGAAAAGAGGCTACCATGGTCCTTCCAGGTGTGATATGTGTGGGGAGAACCTTGAAATTATCTGCCACTTATTTATTGAGTATCTTGTAGCCTCAAAGATATGGAAGATGATGGATACCTTACTTGATATTAATTGGTGTGGCTTTACCATCCTAGAGCATATGTGGAGGAAATGGACTACACAATATGGAGTAGACCAGTATGTTAGACCGATAGTATGGGTAGGAATTACTCTCCTACTTTGGAACATATGGAAGGAAAGGAACAACCACATCTTAAAACAAGAGTCTATGAATATCCACTATATTTGGAAAAACACCACAACCAACATAGTGGAGATAGTCCAACTATTATAAACCTGATTTTCTTATTATAGAAAAATTGCTCACATTTAATAAAATAACCTTATTAATACACAAATACCAAGCACAATAATAATTTCATAATAAACATTGATATAGATTCAATACTACAATGTGTTTAATTTAATAGTCAAACCCTTGAAGTAGGGCAACATGTACAATGCTCCCTATTGGAAGGAAGCCACTCCCTAATATATCTCACTTAAGATAAATTATAATATTCTTCTCTTCATTCCCTCTATGATTATTTACCTATATTTATAATTCCCAACTACCTATCATTCCCACTTATCCATACATATAGGATAATTACATCTTTGCTCATATTTATAATGCATAAATAACCACCAGTCCCACTTATCAATGCATGTGGGATAATTACAACTAATACAATATTCTAATATCATATACTTATCTTGGGTGCCTAACATTCCATCCCCCTTACAAAATGTTTTATCCTTGAAACATAAGAAGAGACTAAATAATATGATCGTCTGAGCCTTGTTGTGAAATGGTACATATATTGATCATCCATCCATCCTAGTGAAAATTTGATTGGTGGTGGTGTTTTTGTATGCTAAAATGCCCTTCTACCATTTGAATTTTTGGAAATGATCTTTTGGTTCCATATGTTGGAGGTATCTTTCTATTGGCAGTAAATATCACTCTTTTTCATCCATACTTGTTTTCATTTTCCACTTGTGTATTCAAGACTATTTTGTTGGCTCCATGTTTTTGCTTCCATACTATGATAACTCAAATGATGGGTCCATTTATTCCTTGATGTTATTGCACCACTCTGAAAACTAGAGTCACTATGCTTTCTTTTCCAAACACTGCCATAGTTGTTGCCCTTTTGATTCCATGTAGAACCATAATATTGTTTTCCAAAGCCATGCCTCCAAGATTATTGCAGCTCCTAGTGGTGTGGGTGGTGATATGTTGTTACCTTCACTTGATTTTTGGTTATCTTTAAATGTTCAATATTTTATTCTTCTCTTTAATGCTCCTTTGTCATGCTCTCATATTTTGGTTTTTCCTCGAACTCTTCATTTTTTATTTTAACAACTACCACTTTTGGATTGTAACCAAATTGTGGACTTCTCTCTCTATTTTTATTTTATGACCAGACTACAAACTTCTCTCTCTATGTTTTTTTAAAACAATTATAAGTTTTAGATTATTGGTGGATTACAAACTGTATGCTCTATTAAAGCTATGGAACTATAGACTCTTGTTGAAGTTTTTTTCGATTGTTGTATGACACTTATATGAAAATTTTGGCAACAACTTGGGCCCCAAACTTGGGCTTCCTTGTGGCTTAAGGTAAATATCACTAGCCACAAATGTTGTATAAGCAAGTACTACTCTCTAATTACCAACAATATTTCCCTAAGGAATAATTGTTGAGAAACCAACCATGGTTTTACCTCTAAATGATAGCTCTTTGTATACTCTCATAGGGTAAAAATACTACTAACAAGGTGTGGGGTCATTGACCCTTTTCATTGGTGACACACTCAAACTAGTTACTTTAGGGTTCTTGGGGTACTCCTCATAATGAGTTTTAGGGTAATTATTGGCCCAAGTACTTGCCCCAGTTAAGTAGTTGGGACTTACACCTAATTATGCAAAAGGTTATTAGTTTAATGTAGTTGCTTATTAAGCACCAAAATTTTTATAGTTGAACTCGGTAATGGAATACCCTTTGGTACTAAAGCTTCTATAGCAAAACATGGCCTTGGAAAGTGCTCTGGTACTGATTCTTCTACAACAAAACACAACCTTGGAAAGCGCTATGATACTAACACTTTTATAGCAAAACACGGCTTTGGAAAGCGCTCTGGTACCACTTATTATGAAACTGCTTTTCTTATTATAGAAAAATTACTCGAATATAATAAAATTACATCATTCATCCATAAATACTAAGAATAGTAATAATTTCACAATAAACACTAATATTGATTCAATAATGCAGTGTGTTCAATTTAATATTCAAACCCTTGAGGTAGGGCAACATCGTACAAAAATCCTTATTGGGAGGAAGCCACTCCTTACAATATATCAACTTGAGATAAATTACAATATATTTTCCTTCCTATCCTCTCTATGATTATTTTCCTATATATATAATTTTCAACTACCTATCATTCTCACATATCCATACATGTGGGATAATTACATCTTTGCTCATATTTATAATGCCTAACTACCCACCACTCCCACTTATCAATGCATGTGGGATAATTACATCTAATATAATATTATAATATTTATACAATATTATAATATTAAATACTTATATTGGGTACCTGGCACCAACATATGTTAAAGCATCCCTAGGAACCCTATCAACAATAGGAACAAATCATGAATAGACTAAAAATTGTTCCTAAGGTTGATAACCAACAAATGACAACCATAAGGAACCTGGAAGAAGTCATAAAGGAAAAGTGGAAGCCTCCCCTAGAGGATTGGGGAAAATTTATCATGAATGGAGCATCTTGAGGAAATATAGGAAGAGCTAGTGTGGGAGGGATAGGATAACTATCAAATGGGATTCCAATATTTACCTTTGTAGAGAATATTGGAATACTTTTCAACAATCTAGTAGAGGGTTGTGGCATCCTTGGAGGGCTCTAGGACGTAGTAAAAGTGGGATGGAAGGAGGTCCAAATAGAATTTGACTCACAAGTCATGATCAAACATATGAAGAATCCAAGGGAGTATATAAACCTTGATTAGAGATTAAGGAGAATTGTAGAGAAGATTCATATTGTACATGCAAGCTTCATGTCTATGAAATACAATCACATACCTAAAGAACAAAATAGAGTTGTAGATGAGATGGCCAACTGGGCTCTAGATAAATGCAACCTCACTTGTTATGGCTATCCCCCTAGATGGTGAGCAACACAGATCACAAAATATTTTCTTTCTATCTTATCTCTTGATGGTTGCAGTATTATATGTATTTAGTTATGTAATTCATTGTATTAGGTTGTTCCTATTACACATGGATTACTATAGCAAATCAGTTGATAAAGAATATAGCACTAGATCATATATTAAATCCTAGATCAAAACTCAGTTTACGTGGAATGTCATGTCGTGTACCTCTTCTATTTTAATACCTTAATATAAAATATTTTTTTACCAAAAAAAAGAAAGAAGTACACCAAAATATTACAATTAGAAAAATCCTACTTTGAACATTTCATTATGATTTCAAATTAATATGATGAACTACTAAATGAATGCGTTTTAAAAGGTTTAAATTTTAAATAATTGTTAGGTTTTTTTAATTAGCATGATGTTTATAGTTGAGTGTTAAAAATAAATACATACTCAATAGAAAAATCATGCAATAAAAAATACTTATATGTACAAGCATGCTCAAAAAAGACATGTAGTTTTTTTTTTTTTTAAGAAAAGATAAGTATTCGAAGATTGCTATATTTTTTATAATATATACAAAATAAGAATGTATATGTTATAAATTCTTAATTGTTAGTTTACAAGTATTAAAATGATTAACATAAATTAATATATTTAATACAATTTATTTTAAAACACAATCTAAACAACAATGTTTGAGTTAGCCATGTTATACTCTAACAAATAAATCAATACAAGATTTATTTGAAAAGAATAAATTAAATAATAATAAAATTTATTAAAATCAATAACAAAAAAAATTAACATTCTATAAAGAAAATTAATAAGTTCAGGTTTTAATGTTAATAATTATGCTTCTAATCTGTAGGTACCTTACTGGCAAGTTATCTCAATCATCAGAAGGAGGTCCAAGGTTCAAGCCTAGCAGTCTACGCTGGATACAAAAAACCCCCTGGCTAGCTTGGGTAATGATTTTTATTAATATAAAGGTTTGCACCTGGGGGTGCAGTGCAACGGTTTGGGTTTTGGCTCTTCTTCGGGAGGTCCAAGGTTCAAATCGTGGCATGGGTGAGTGTGTGAGGGGGTGGGTGTGTGTCAACCTGGTGGAGTTGTTGTCACAGGTTGGGGGATTCCTGGTCAAAACCCCCACGTCTTAATATTACCAAAAAAAAAAATTATGCTTCTTTCTAAAATCATTGTCCCATAAGATCATTGTCCCCTATATTCTTTTTGGCATTGTGGAAGTTAAAAACCTTTTATTTTATAAGTAATTATTTTTGGCATTCCACTATGAAGCTGACTATATTACTCAATGCTTCAATGTTATGCAACAATATGCATCAACATAAACTACAACACAAGTCAATATGATAAGATATGATCATATGTAGTAGAAAACACCTCTATTTAAAGAGAAGCTTTTCTACTACAACCCTAAATCTTATCACAATCTATCAAATATTAGAAAGTGCTTTAGTTACTTTCTAATTTTATCATAATCTAATATTTGAGATATGTGATAAGTGGCATCTATCAAATATTATAAAGTGATTAGTTACTTTCTAATATTTGCTAGAAAAATGAAATAACTTTTTCCTAAGAAATTAAATATTCCTAGCACCATTAATTTATTTATTAATTGGATGGAAATATTTTACATAAGATAGAATTATATTCTAATTCAAATATTAATTTTTAGACTTTATATTTTAGTCTAAGAATAATTTACACAGTGTTGCATTACATATTCCAACACTCCCTCTTAATGCAATATTGGGGAAAATAATTATGAGACAAAGAAACATTCTCCCCCTAAATATACAAACAGGAATGAAAATCAAATGAGTAATATAGTTACAATGAACTTCTATGACCACGAATGGTCTACAATAAGGCACCAATACAAAATGGGTTAAAATGAGACTGCAAGCCCCCAATAGAGTAGCTTCAGATACAAGCAGCTTACAAATCCATCCATCAACCACAAGTGGTTGCAAATGACAAGAAGAAAACATCACAAGGGTGTCTTTAGTAAGCCTGCAAAATCCCAAATGAAAGTACATGCAAGCTACAAGCAGCTCAACATAATATTAGTTAGATACATCATCATAAATATATTCACCATAGCATATATGAATATCCAAAGATGATAACAAAACTGATCTAACAAATAGTAAACTATAAGTCATCACAAAAAAATGGCAATCCATACTTATAGTCACGTGCTATATAGTTGATCAAAAAATATCATGTACAAAGTTGCATAAAGCAAACAAGGAGTACCATGATAATGCAAGCTCTAAAGTACCATGTACAAAAGTAACACAAGGCTAACAAAAAAGTACCATGTACAACAGTTGCATAAGATATATGAAAATAATAAAGTGTGCACACCGGTTGCATAAAGCCAACCATAAAATATCATGTACAAAAGTAGCATAAATGCTAACAAGAAAGTACCATGATAAACCAATTGCATAATAAGCAATATAACTAATTTTTAACTAATTTTAAAAAAATAAAAGTTACTTTTATATTGAAACATGTGGTGAAACGAACCACCATGACTTGGACTTGGGTCTGCATATTGAGCCAAATGACATGTACCGCCTAATGCCCTGACAAGGGCTAATAAATATTTTTTTGGTGTGAATGTCAATATATTTGTTAATGGATAGTAGGTTTAAAGATGCAAGCTTTGAATCTTAGTATTATGGGATTTCTTAATCTTCTAACATTCTAACAAGTTTATTATAATGTTTTTATACAAACTATTTATTTCCAATAACATATTCTCTTCCACATTAATACCTCTTCTTCCACTATGCGAAGGTAATTGACCTTCTAACATTCTAACAAGCTCATTATAATGTTCTTATACAAACTATTTATTTCCAATAACATATTCCCTTCCACATTAATACCTCTTCTTCCACTCAATACAATGCTCTCGATTGCAACTTTTTATCAATCCTACTATTTAAATTTTATATCTACCAAACAAGGTAATTGACCTTATAATATTCTAATAGATTCAATAATGTTCTTATACAAACTATTTATTTCCAATAACATATTCCCTTCCACATCATCCGCACTAGGTACCTTGCTGGAAAGTACTCGGAAGGAGGTCCGGGGTTCAAGCTTGGCGGCCTACGTCGGATACAAAAACCCCCGACTAGCCTGGGGAATGGTTTTCCTTAATATAAAGGTTTTGGAAAGAATCGCACTAGGTACCTTACTGGCAAGTTCCCTCAATCCTTGGAAGGAGGTCCGGGGTTCAAGCCTAGTGGCCTACGTCGGATACAAAAAACCCCTGACTAGCCTGGGGAACGATTTTCCTTAATATAAGGTTTTTATTCATTGATTTGAAAAAGAAAAAAAAAAAGAAAAAAGTATCCGCTCACGTAGAGGAGTTGGAGAGCAAGTGTTAAAACTCTCCAGTTGAAATCGAGAGGCCCTAGGTTCAAATCTCTCCCCTCACATGCTGCAGATATATAAAAAAGAAAAGCACCTGGGGGTTGCGCTAAAAAAAGAAAAGCACCTAGAGTGCAGCACAAGCCCTAGGTTCAAATCTCTCCCCTCTGCTGCGGATATGTAAAAAATAAAAGCACCTAGGGGTTGCGCTTAAAAAAGAAAAGCACCTGGGGTGCAGCGCAACAGTTTGGGCTTTGGCTCTTCTTCGAGAGGTTCAAGGTTCAAACCTTAAGGTGGGTGAGTGTGTGAGAGAGTGGATGTATTAGAGTTGTTGTAACAAATTGAAGGATTCCTTCTTAATATTATCAAAAAAAAAAAAACCTCTTCTTCCACGTTAAAACCTGTTCTTCCACTCAATACAATATTCACTGTTACATGTTGGAGGATTCCTTCTTAATATTATTAAAAAAAAAAAACTATTCCCTTCCACGTTAAAACCTCTTCTTCCACTCAATACAATATTCTCTTAAACACTGATTGCAACTTTTATTAAATCCTACTATTTAAATTTTATATCAACCAACCAATACCTAGCATCCAGCAACTCCCAAAAATCTCTAAAAACTAATTTAAATTTTTTATAAGTTGAAAAACAGTATTAGAGTACCTGTTTTGCATCCTCTGTTTTATAATGTCTTGTTTTCAACGTCCTTGTTTTTTAAAAAACAGGAGACATGACCAATACGTACCCACTCCTACCTAATATCCAGCAAAGCAACTCAACTAATTTAAAATTTATTGAAAAGCAGTTTTACAGCACCTGTTTTGCACCCTTGTTTTGAAATGTCTTGTTTGAACTTTTTGTTTTGAATTTCCTGTTTTAAAATGTCTTGTATTAAACAAATAGTTTGCAGTTACAACTAATAAACTCTGTTGTGTTTTTATTTTCTGTCTTGTCTATTAATCCACCATCCTTCACCAAAGATTCCAGGTACGGCATTCGGCTTAAGTCGTCGTCTTTCAACGCCTTTTACTTTTCGGCGAAGGTGACTATATCGTCGTAGAGCTTGGCCAATCTGGTGAAGCACCCCCACATCCAGGCCAGGCTCTACCACGAGATCGTCGCCGGAAACGTAGAAGAATACGAAGTAAACAGAATTCCATACCTGGAAGCCATGGTGAAGGAGGCCCTACGGCGGCACTCTCCGGCAATTGTTCGTTCTCCCGCACGTCGTAGCGGCGACGTGCACCCTCGGCGGTTACGACATTACCGCGGGCGCCATGGTTAATTTTTACGTGGGCGAGATGAGCAACGATCCCAGGGTGTGGGAGAATCCAGCCGATTTCTTCCCAGATCGGTTCCTTGGGGCCGACGTCCATATGACCGGGAACAAAGAGATGAAGATGATGCCGTTCAGCGCCGGCAGGAGGATCTGCCCCGGCCTGGGGCTGGCCATGCTTGATATGCAGCTTATTGTGGGGCGGTTGGTGCAGAGGTTCGAGTGGGAGTGCAGGCCCGGAGACGCGGTGGATCTGGAAGAGAAGGAGAAGTTCACCGTTGTTACGAAGAATCCAGTGCAGGCTGTCCTAAAGAAAGGTAATGGTTTTCGGTTAATCTCAATTATTTTGTTTTTAAAACCCTAATCGAATGTGGAATAACTAATTTAAAATTTAAAATTTTATGTTAATTTTAGGAAATGTAAGGGTTATTCTTGTTCAGTTGGTGTAAATCAATTGATTCCAAGAACATTTATGCATTTTTAATGTTTTCAAAAAGTTTAAAATGATTGAAGCATAGTGGTTATAAGGACGGATTGCTTGGTGTCTGGTGGATTTGGAACGGATATGAGCGCACGGTCTGCCTGGAGTACTATGTGGCAGTTTCCACATGTAAAATAAAAATGATTGTGGCACGGTGGTTATAGAGACGGATAGCGTGGTGTCTAGCAGTTTTAGGATGGACAGGGCACAAACTGCATGGAGTACTGTGTGGCAAGTTTCACGACGGACTGTATGGAGTATTATATGGCAGTTTTCACATGTAAAATAAAAAATGCAAGCTTTTGGACTAAACGCTTATCCTTTTCTGATGTTTCAAGGAGCGTAAAAAGTTTAAAATGGACATGATGATGATTATAGGACATAGTGCACAAAGTAGGACAACACAAAATACTATGCTGAATCAACCTAAATACTACCAATTCCACCATATAAAAATAAATAAAAAATGTCCTTGCAACTACCATGTAAAAAAACGAAAAAAAAAAAAAAATTGATTGCTTATGGTTAAGATAAAATTTCGTACAAATTCCTTTCCATCCTCACGAACCCCTTTAAAAAAAAAATCCATGCCTCTCCAAACGTTGCACTTATATTTTGTTTTGTATTAAAACTTATTACTGAATAATTTTTTTTTATTTTATCTAATAATTAAATCATTTTCAATTTTTTTATTTGAATTTTATACAACGGATAAGGATTAGCTCTCATAGGCTTAGATGTGAAACAAGGAGATGGACAACGCCCAAAGAACAATGGGAAGAAAGGATATGTACTCTATGCAGCACAGGGCAGTAGAGACAGAGGAACACTTCATCTATAAATGCCCGAGTTTTTCAAATATCCGTGACAAATACAAAGAATGTTTATGACAGATTTATTTGAAGACAGTAAAATAAAAAAAGTTGGAGAATTGCTAACACAAATCAGCAGGAAAAAGGAACAACCTTTTCAAAGATATTAAAGATCATATGATATGATTTGAGTAATTGTACTTCCATATTTGAGGTCCCACAAACCATATTTAGGTCTTGCGGACATAATTAAAATCTTTCATTTCATTTTACAACTAAAAAATTAAAAATAAACAATTTTAAATACGTTTTAACCAATTTTACGTTAAAAATAAGTTTGAAGGCTATCTTCCTAAGAACTAGGAATACACTTATACTTTTCTAAAACTTATATATAGGCAAAGGCTTACAACCATAATTATAATAAACTTAAAATATACAGTAAAATTACACAATAATATTATAAAATATAATTTTAAAATAAAAATAAAAATTTATATTAAAAATAGAATAACTATAATAAATATATTTTAGATTTGAGAATACTTGTCTCTCGACCCATATTCACTTATTTATCCAAACAATTTACTCGTAAATATATTGTTTTACTATTCTTTTAAACCAAAACTTTACAAGGTTTATATTTTTATGAAGATAATTTTGATTTGATAATTCAAATTGATAATTTGTAAATAATTTTTTATTATAAAAATAAAATTAATTTTTTCCATGTAGGTTTATTATTTTTCATATGTCCATTCATAAGAAAGAATTATTATTATTATTTTTAAATTTAAATAAGGTTTAATTTTTTTTTTTTTTAAATATATATAAAAAATAAAAGAATGTATTAAATATTTAAAAAATTTATTAAAATTTTAAATTTAAAATAATTTATTGGGTTTGGAGTAAATGGTGGGAAGCAAAGAGTTTCATAGCATAATTCAAGGTTAAATTACATGGCAAAACCTTAGTATTTTGTCCAATAGCTTTGGGAAAAGTGGTAAAAAACAAGGAATTTCACACTGTAAGCCAAGGTTCCAGTATTATAGGTGAATGTAAACATTTTATTCTATGATATTTTGGATAAGTTATGGGAAATCAAGAGTTTTAAACGTAAATTTAGGTTCCATTCTTGTGGATGAAATTTAAAATTGACACGTTAAGTTTGGTTCAAACATCGTTGAATAAATAGTATCACATCCTAAGATAAGGTTCCATTACCATGGGTGAACCCTCACCCATATAAACATTTGGATGAAAAAAAATGGATACAAGAAGTTTCACACCATAAACCAATGTTTCACTCCCATTAGTGAACCTTAAAATAAAAATTAATAGAAATTTTATTTTGTTTTTTCCAAGGAGTTTGGAACAAGAGGTTTCACATAAGAAACCAAGGTTTCAATTTCATAGGTGAATCCTAACACTTTTACTCAATGGGTTTGACATAAGTGGTGGGGATTAAGGAGTTTCACATGGTAGATCAAGGTTCCTATCTCATGGGTGAAACTTAAAATTGTACCCATAACATTTAGAGCCAATTGTGCAAAGTGGATAGTTTCACATCATAAGCTAAGTTTTCAATATCATGGGTTAACCTTAATATTTTGATATGAGAAAAGTAAGATTTTGTCAAGTCCTCAAGGACTATAACACCAAAGTGATACCAATCATAAAGTATTTACATCCATTAAGACATTTGACCAGACAAGTTAAAAACATATCAACTTATGTTTCCAACCTACTACTCATGGCCTCAACTTCACTTGTTGCACTAACATTAAATCTGGTGTCCTACCTAGTAGGGAATCATTCATACTAGAACATCACCACCTATGCTTCTAGTGTCACCATATAGACATGTTATGCCAATGCTCCATCTCATCAAAAAAGCCTCAGATTTACACAAAGTATCCTAATAACATCAGCCATCATAAAAATCTACACCTATCAAACCATCAAAAGAAGTATGCAAACAACTTCATAATTGTTTATGTGAAATTTATTCTTGATCAATTGGAAGCTAAACCCTTTTTCCTCCAATTTCTTTGTAATTTATATACATCATATTTATAATCTAGGATTATAGCTTAGTAATTCTTATTTATTTTTAGATCTCTTGGTATCTCTATCCCTATTTCTTCATTTTTTTTAGATTATGTTATTCTTGCAACTATCTAAGATTTGGTTATCTTACCTCTTTCATTACATAGGAACAGAGTGTATAACTACCCTATGCATGCCACACCTCATGTAATTAAATGTAAATTATATTACCAGCTTTTCTATGTAAGTCTTATATTTTTTTGTTATTGTAAATAAACTTTTCTCATTGCTTGTTGAAAAACATATGTATTGTGCCTTATTTTGTTACACAAATCTAAATTATAATACTCATAACATCACAAGTTGGTTCAAGGAGTCATCCTCCATACCATTATCCCCATCACCATGGCATAAAATCAATTAGTGTTAGGGAATGTTTGATTTATTTTAAATATTTTATATTTTATTTCATTTATTTATAAATATCGCTACCAAGAGTAGAACCTCTGACATGTTTCATCACTAGTTGTCTATTCAAATGCACTCATGGTATCAAAAGTAAAATATAACTTTAGGTTTTGTGTTCAAGTACCCTAAAGGAAGTTGTACTCATAAAAATGTTCAAGATAAAAAAATCATCTTCACTATGGACTAATCCCTAAGATGTCAAGAATCTCATGTTACATGCCTAGGAGGAATAGAAGAATATTTTGTTCAAGTAGTTTTAGATTCTCATGATGTGGAAGCAAACTCAAGCTTCATGTCAGTATCCATCTAGATGATAATGTCGATGATTTGCTTCATGACGACACACAACTATATGATAATCTCCTCAACAACTTGCTTTATGAAAACAATAGCTGATTCAATTTTACTTAGACAATAGCTTGGTAATTTCTCTTAGATGACAACTTCCCCTTGATGATAGTTTTCCTTAGACACCAACTTTTCCTTGATGTGAATTTTACACAGGCGATAAGAAAAAAAATGATACACTTCCAAGTCAACATGTTCTTGCCAAGAGAGTGTTTCCAAGATGACACAAACCTATGATCACATTCCATGCAATGGAAAAAATGTGTTACACATGATGACAATTGGTATGATGACACAATGCAACTTCAATATGGTGTTACACATGACGATCACAATTGCATGATGTAGCTTAAATATTATAAGGATATAGTTGCTACTTTGCTTAAATGTTTTCCCTTAGATGGATCTTGGCTTTATGAAAACAAATATATGGAAATTCCCCTGCTTCCAAAAAGGCTCTCTCATTGCTTTCCCTTGAACAATATATTCCTTTAAACTCCTACAAAATCATGTACTCATCTGTAAACCTGCACACAATATAATCCATGAGATCTACCACATACAACTCAAATAACACAATAATGCAACATAAATATCATTTAAAAATATCCTCAAAATAAAATTCAAGGTGAATAGCAATGATATTATTAAATTATCAAAAGGTTGTACATCTATTTTTGCATCCAATTTTCTCCCTTTTCTAGATGTCTTTGCACCCTTTTATTTCACTCTCATTTCCTCTTCCTCTTTTCTTATCTCTCTTTCTCTTCTTGGTATTTCAATTCTCCTCTCTCTCCTCTCCTTCACCACTTAAACCCCTTCTTAAAGGCTCAAGAATTAATTACTTTCTAACTTCTACCAGACGGTTTCATAATGGTCATTAGATAATTGGGCTTCCAATTTCTCATTCGGATGCTTCTGCATCATACTCACAAGGTACTCTTACATCATACTCATAAGGTAGGAGGAAATGAGCTCAAACTCATGAAAATAAATTTCTCTTCCAATCTATTATCATTTTAGCTTGGTTATCCCCATAATATAAACTTTATTGTCTTGTTTTCCTTCCTCTAATAACTAAATCTGCTCCTATAGAATGCACTCAACATTAATTTAACTTTATTCCATTCCATCACATCCATACAACTGCAACCAACATGTATTTTGTAGGTTACTTTCTCTTGGTGCAAACATCTATTATTGGAGTGATTATGGCCTCCACAAATATAACAAGGATGTAAGTTACAATATGTATTTTCTACATGTATAGATATTCCACCATGACTACAATAGCCCATCCTAGGACCTTCATCCCCTATATTGTTCTCTCTTACAAATTTGGTCTTATCACTTCTTATTAGACCAGTGTATCCAAGGTCTTCATTCCTTGGCCCTATTTTTAGAATTATGGGCAACTTAACACCTTGGTCATGTTTACTAATCCTTTTTCTAGTATAACCCATTATTTTTATTAAGTTGAAGTCAATACCTTTGGTGTACCTTTCAAATCATCCAAACTCTTCATCCCCATTATATTCTTCAGTAATATGGCCTTCATTATAACCATCAATTACCTTATGAGGTTCATCTTCCTCTATTGTCTCTTTATCATTTATTTTCTCTCTCTTTCTCTTTATCTACAATAAGAATTGGTGTACTATCATATTTATCGTTACTACTATTGGTGACTTGGATTATCTGCCTCTTCCCTGTGTTTATTCTCTTGCTTGTTTCCACATTTTCCTCCACTTTTTTTACAACTTCTCTCAACATTGCCTTTCCTCTCTTGAAATTGATCTCATAACCATTCAAAAAATAAAATTTTCCATACTCAAACACACTATAGGACTACTGTCCACTTATTTTCTTTTTTTCTTTAATACAATTAATGTGTACCATTTTCCATCTTTCTCAATAGTGTAGGTGTTCACCCTACCATCATATACTACTTTCCTATCAAAATTCCATGGTCTTCCCAACAAGACATGATAATCATCTATAGGCATAACATCACATAATAGATCATCCTTATAATGTTCACCATACATTGTTCAATTATCAAAATTTGATGCCCCTTTTACAACCATGAGACTCTTTGTGGATTTGAGTATTTAATTCTCGTCAACCCAACCTTTTATATCATCTATGTAGATACTAATTTATTTTACTCCCACTATCCACAATCACCTTATAACATTTGCTTCCTAATTCATAAGTCATATTAAATAGGTTTCTTCTTTACTCAAGTTCATGTACATCCTTTGTCAATTTCAACAACACCTTCTTTATCATAAGGTATTCTTCTTGTTCTGGTTCCTCCATGTGCTTTGGTGAACCAATATTCTCTTCATCTACTTGTGTAATCTAGTTATGAGCTTTCTTTCCATGCTCATTGGTCTGCTATGCTTTATGACATTCAAATGCTCTATGTCCTTCTTCTAAGTACCTATACGTACCAAAAAAAACCATGTCCCCTTCCTATACCAAATCCACCTCATCCTCTCAATGATTCACCCTTTTATTAAGTATTTTTATTGAAATCACTTTGAGAAGTACTAGTTTCTCCTTATTGCATAGGCTTTCTTCTACCATTATTTGAATGTTCTCTTCTTTTAGAGAACTATCCTGTTCCTCCAAAATTATTTTGTTTCTTGCGAGTCAACTTTTATTTTGCCTTGAGTGCATATTGATATGCTTTCTAGACTATTCTAATTTTAATTATACCAATTTCATATTATATGAATAACCTTAGCTCATTAATGTATCTTGCTAATTTTTCCTAATCATCTTCAATATGACCAACTCTTATGGTCAATTTATAGAACTTCTCTGATGAGGATATCATTGTACCTTAGGATTATCCTTAAGCCTAAAATATTTATTGTCTTGTATTAATGTGAGGAATAGTATTCCCATGTTATATTGTATCTTGCTAATAGTTAGGATGTATTGGTTATGTTGTTGAGGTTGTTCTTGTCTCTAGCATGACACTATTTTATTTGCATCTATATTGTTACAAGGTGGTTGTTTCTGCATAGCATGTTGTTGTGTTGTAACCCATGTAATTTCTTTGATCTCCTATCTTGTACTAAAAATCTTGAACATAGAAAGACAACAAAGTTAACACCCCATCAGTACTTGAAAGGAACTTGTCCAAGTCTCGAAGAACACCTTTTACCAAAGTGATCTCAAGGCCAAATGGTATAGGTTAAGGCAATTATAAAATATGTTAATCCTAGAATATATTTTTCAATTTAATAGACTAAGGGTTCTTTTTGGATTCAAATATTTAGAAGAGGAGATAATTGATAAATTTACTAGTGGGTTGCAAGATCAGATATTTAGGAAAGTGAAATTCACTCCCTTCACTACTTTGGATATGGTATTCAAACATGCAGTTTTAGTGGAGGCAAAAATTGACGTGTCTTTCAAATATTGATCTTACACATCGAAAAGGACTTCCAAGGGATTAGTTCAGCATCAACAAAGAGAAAATAACTTATCTCACACTTCTTCTCCTTCCTCTACTCCTCCCCCTCCATCCAAATCCTATTATTCTACTTCTTCTCGAAATTCTTCTTCATCATTGTATTATGATTTTTGTCAAAAAATTGGTCATAACAAGTTAAAATGTTATATATTTAAAGATATGAAGAAGAAATTCCTACTTGTAAATTCAATATATGAGGACATAAAATATGGTCCTATTGTGATTACAGGTGTAACGACCCAAAACAAATACCAACCTGAAAACTAACCAACTTGAGAGAGATTTTTTTCATTAGGGATCTACAACTAACCACCTTACATAAGTCATTATATGAAGGTGTCTATTCATGTAATACCTTATGATTAAGTTATCCATATCATCTCTGTGATGAGACAACTTATCCCTTTTAGTCTATCAAAAGGGTACGCCCATCCCTACACCATACATAAGTCCATCTATGTAGGTGTACTAAGCATAGTGGCATAAGGTTTCTATGCTTCCTTTACCATACATAAGTCCATATATGTAGGTGAAACTATAGTTTTTTATCTCATCTATGTGATAATCCACCTAAAGAATTTATCACTTTGCATGATAGTCCATTCATTAACGCTACAACTTAATAGTTACCTTCGTACAACTACCTAAGTTTAGGTTATTAAGAAGAAGTTATGAAACAAGGTTACCTAAAGTTTATTTCTATAAGGGACCTCATAATTTCTTATATTCACTCTCTCTAACTCTCTCTAAGATTCTAATGAATAAATTCCTCATGGATATCCTAATGCCTACCATCTAACTTACTTGCATAAGACCATCCTAAAATCCACAATAGGAGATAATATCTAAGATACACCATTTTAGACCTTCCCCAAAGACTACCATATGTGTATCCCACTAGAGCTTTGGTTCATAGTGTAACTTATGCAAACATCCTAGGTTTTTCCTCCCTGCAACTCCCTCAAGATTGGACTTTAAAATTTTACTCTTTATCATTTATCTCTTCCTTAAATAAGGATGCAATTAAGTCTATTTACTAAAATATAAACACTAAATAACATATACAACTTCATCAAATAAGAAGTCACATAAATAAGATGTAATATCTATTTAATTTCATTATAAAAACATGATAATTTACAAAACCATGGCATCATAGATAAAAAAAGTAAAAGATACATTTTCCATTCATAATTGAGCACTTTCAGAACCACCAACCATTACATATTCCATGTAGGATAAAAGTACAACCATAGTATAAAGAGTAGAGCATTACATCATCATCCAAACCAAGAGAACATTCATGCTAGAAACTAATTTACAAAAATATTTCCATAATAAGAGCTTTACGATAATATGTGTCAAAGATCAATGTCTAGAATAAATAGGTCTTCACTAGTACTTCTTGCTTCTTCATTTCTCTGTTTATGGTAGTAAGGGATCATGACAACTCATAGATATCATGTAGTATGCAACTAAATGTATTTGCTAGATGATCTATCATTATGCAATATATGTATTTTATACATTGAATGCCATAATGCAACTATACATTATCCATAACATAACCATGTATAAATAATTTAATCAATCATAAAGAAGGAATCCCATAATTTTCCCACACCCATTATCTCATCTAAAACCCCTTTTTCCATACAATAATATTTATTTCATCAATTACACAAAATTGCATTCCTCCATCAAGAATATAATTATTTATCACTCAACGAACATAGAATGAAAGTTGTTTATCATAAACCAAAATATTGAATAATCTAATATTACTTATATTCAATTTTTATAGAAGTATACCTAGATAAGTCCATACTTATCTTTAGAATATTTAACCTATCCATTCTTAGCCATAAATTCAAAGCTTAAATATAAACTCTAGGTATTCAAATCTCATCATTTAAAAGTATAAACGTATCAATATAAATCATTCATGGATAAAAATAAGTTTAATTCCATTAATATTACCCATTGTTTTCCTTTATAAACAAGTTCTACTCTTGTATAAAGAAAATTAAGCTTTTAATATTTAAGCTCTATTACATTTCCAAAATAATAAACTTACCTTTCAAAATCCAAAAGATACCTATAATCCTTTCTTATCATAAAAAAACCTTTCTTTCAATTAATAAAAATATATCCATTCTTTCAATTAATAAAATAATCCTAATAAAAAAACTTGGTTTAATCATAATAAAAAATACAACTGAGTCAATCAACCATATAGTCAACATAGCCATAAACCATAGGGTCAAACTTGGGTCAGATTCCAATTGATTTGGAGCTCGCCATTGGTGCCCTTGGCCTCGCACGAGAGGCTCTCTAACACCTCCAAATTGCACTACCAAGAAGCCCATGTAGAGGCATCCTGTTAGAGTATATTACATTAATGGGTACATGATAATGTACCACCTTTGGTACATTACTAGAGTAGGAGTTTACTTTAGAGTAAAGTTAAGTAGTTACTTCAAGAAATGTAATAAATGCACAAGTGTTAGAATGTGTAATGATGTAAATGTGCATGTAGTCCACATGTACATGAGTCATAGGATAGAGTCAAAGGTAGAGTAAGAGACAAGGAACTTATCTTTCTATATATAGTTCTTATAGTGAGTGAAACAAGTGAGGAGAGAATATAGAGAGTGCATAGTATAGATTGGTAGATATATACAATGTAGCTCTTCAAAAATAGTTTATGGAGTGTTCATGTCCTCCATTATACTGCATTGTACTATTTTCATAAGCTTTCATTAATGGCATATTCTTGGGTTATTGCAGAATTTTATCTTATCATTTTCCTACATATTTGTAGACACCAAATTAGAGCCACTAATACTCCATCCTAACCTTCCCACCACCCACTTGTCTACCATACACCTTCCTGCCAATTATTTGGCTCAATTCCACCTTTCTCGCCATCCATTTCACCATTTTAGCCCCTTTTCACCATTTCCTAGCCTAATTGGGATTATTTTAATATTATTTTATATTATTTAATATTTAATATAATATTTTATATTATATTATAATATATTTATTATAAAATATATATTTATAAACTCAATTAACCGCAACCGTCTGATCCATTCTAATCTCCACCGTCCATATTCATTAATCCATGTCACATTCAAAAAGTAATCTCAACCTTAGGATATAATTTAATATTAGCCACACAATCAAAAGTGTAAGGCTAAAACCATAAAAAAACCCTAGGTTGGATTATAAATAAGGGTATTTTGCAAATACCCAAACCCTGGAACCTAGAGATTAGACAGTGCATCCTAGAGGAATTATTGGTAAAGCCTTAGCATAAAATCCTAAAAATCTGAAGCCCTAGCTCGTCGATAAGACTTATGCATTCCAACCATCACCCATTCATCCTCCATCGTCGTCACAACCCCCATCCATCCGCCACATTCATCGCCATCCCCTCGATCTACTTTTGTAGATTTTACCCTAACCTGTAGGCGCCCTCCAGAGCTTGCGAGGCTCATTGTAGAGCCTGCAAAGCACTCACCAAAGCGTGATGTATACCCTAGGTGCTCTCTAGAGCCTGTTGTATCCCGTAGGTGCACACCAGAGCCTACGAAGCTCGCATTAGAGCCTGCCAAGTGCACGTACGATCCTGCTGCAACTACATAAATACGAATATGAGCCTGCTACACCATGTTATCTACAATAACAAAATGAAAGCAAGGTATATCTCATTTGAATGTATTTTATCTCATAATTTTTTTATCTGGCATACTTTTTGACTGCATTGTTAACTAGGGTTTTATTGATGTGTGAGGGTCTCACACTGTGGAGCCCTCATAGGTATTACTAACTCCATTGTTTAGTTTTTGTGTATGCAGATATGCAAGTTCTACACATTGTTGAATGGTTATTGAAGCCAGAGTGGCCCCACACTGGATACTCGAAGCCCACTCAACCTGTTGGAAGAAAGGACACACTAAATCTGAATATACTTTATTGTTATTACTAGGGTTTCAGATAACCCTAGTACCATTGTAAAATCATTGTATTTAATACTCACATTGAGTACTGATTGTAATAAAGGAGTTCATTGGCTTCCCCCCATTTTATTGAATACATTCATTTGTGCAATCTTTGTATTTACTTGTGTTATTTGATTTCTTGTTATTATTTAAGTGTCCTGTCTTTGTCTTCATAAATGACGATCACGATGGGACCCCACAAGGTTTTAATTAATTTATAGATCTACCTTGCTAACTTAATTTTATTTCTATTTGTTGCGATATTTACAAAAACATAAAAGTAACCAAATTTATTTCTAGGGTTTCTTAAGCAGTCTACAACATTTTTAGAGATTACACAGGCATTCGAGAGATTCCACAAAGCATTCAAAAGTGTCTGCAGAAAACCGTAGGTACCATACCATGCCTAGCAGGCACTCTACTATGCCTACACAGGCATCCATCCAAGCCTGGCAGTAATTTGGAGCAGAGCTAAGGCTTCCAAGTAAGTTTCATAACCCTAGGTTGCCATTTAGCGATTTACGTATTCTATTTTTTGCTACTTTTTTTCATTGTTTTTGGGTTCAACACTAAGTAATCTGGGAAAGAATTGGTAGCAATTTGAATATAGGGTTTGTGCGTATTTCATTATACCAAATTCATTTCTTGTTCTGAATTTGTAGATCTAGGTGATTGTTTGCATTTTGAGTGCATATGAAATAGAAAAGCATCCTATATCTTGTATTTAAGGGTTAAAGATCACTTTAATTTTGCATATATAAATAGGAACAACATTTTGATGCATAAATTAATCCTACCCTAGGCTGGCCCATTTGGTAGAGGGGTGGAAGAACCCTTCAGTTGCTCTTGTGATTTTAATCATTTGTAGGCAGGGGATTTTAAGGGCGTACTCTATGCTCTTTAGGTGAAATTTACGTCTTTGTGTTGGATTCTGATTTATATTAGTGAATTTAGTAATCTTTAATATTGTTTGCACACCATAGAGAACAATAAATATAATAAAATAAATCACACACACTTGCATGATTCACATTTTTAACAGTAGTGGATGGATTTCATCACCAACCATTGCTTGAGATTTGGTGATGGTGGCCATGATTTCCATCCACTAATATCTGCCCTAGAAACCATAGGACTACCTTCGAGAAAACTTGTTGGAGGTCATTACCAACAATAATCTCATTGCCCTGGCCAGCCTTAGTTTTTTTTACCTTTTTTTTCATTAAACAAGATTAAGTTACATCAAAACACACAAGCCAACAATTCTAAAAAGGAACTTCACATTAATGAAAGAAAATAATTAATGAACAAGGTAAGCCACACACAGTGAAACCTAAGACTGATTGTTTTCTTTGCTTTAAACTTTGGAAATTTTTTTAATTTGTGTGATTTAGATAAGCTTTGAATCTTTGGTTTAATTATTTTATGGTGCTAACATGACAACAAAAGAAAATAATAAACCAAAGTAGTTTAATGGAAAATAGTTCCCATGAACCTGCTACTTCAGTAGCCCCATCTAATATGGTTCAGACTACTTTGTATGGATCATCCCATCCATCCCACTTTCAAGTAGAGACACATTCACACAATATGGAGACAACCACCACCTACATAGACATGTATAGAGTACAGGACCTTTACAAGGCTTCTAACTATGTCTTAGAACCCCTTAGCCAAGAAGGTTTGAAATAATCCAAATTGGCTGCCACCTACCTTGACCAAGGATAGCCTAATTCAAGTTATGAATATGGTATGCCTTCCTCCATGAGCTAACCATCACAAAGACAAATTTTTCCAAACACTTACCTCACATCCACCTATACCAACCCCTTTTATGAGGAGTATGTCAATGCTACCTCACAAGTCCCTAGCCTCCAAGTTGTAACATCAAACGTAACTTGCACCATACCCATGTCCTCTCATCCATTATCATCCACACCTCCATCATCTCACTTAGCCAACTTGACCATGTCATCCACAACTCCATCATCTCACTTAGCCAACATGACCATGACTAATCACCCATCATCATCGACTCATCCATCATCTCATCCAACAACAACCCCATCATTCGACACTAGGTCAAATCAAGAATTTACAGATACATTAGGGCTTATCAATAGATTACTTTCACAATGAACAAAAGGAAAACAATCAGCTCATATAGACCCTATGACCCAAGGATTTCCAAATCAACCTTCACTCACCAATAAGAATTCAACATGGGTCCCTCAATATTCCATACTGTCCATCCCCAATCCACCACCACTCCACAAATCCACCATACCAATAAACATCGCCACTAACCAACAACACAATCCATTTCTCCATCATCATCTTCATCAATCATCCCCATATTTCAACAATCAATATTTTCCACATACCCAACCCAATTCATTCCACAACACCATGTTGGTCACACCCCAACATCTACCATGCAACCCATGAACCAACCATCACATAATCCAAGGTACCCACATTCTAGCAGATCTTAGATTCTAGGCAATACAAAAACAAATAGATCAGTTGATGCAAAACTCACTAGGTGTAACGAGCCAAAAGCTCACATTAAGCCAATTTATCAGCCAACCAATCCATCCATCAATACCATCACTGCCTTATCCGAAAGATTTTACGGTACCAAAATTTGACAAGTTTAGGGGAACTAAGGATCCTAAGGAGCATGTGAGTTCATTTGTCCACATATATTTTTGGATTAGCGATGATAATGCTCTTATGCTCTAAACATTTCCTCAAACATTAGGAGGAGATGCCATTGAGTGGTACAATCAATTGCCCACGCATAGTATTTATACTTTTGATCAATTGATAGATCTATTCTTGGAATGCTTCGCCCTTAATATTAAAAAGAAGGTATTACGAAATGGTGGGTTGAAGCTCGGCGATTTGGCGGGAAAATTTCTGAGAAGGCGTCTGGTGTTGCTCGAGGGATTCTGGCCCGAAGATCTTGCCAGGGGCTTTGGGGGGTTGATTTTGAATTCATCTGAAGGTACATTCGTGGTCCCGGGAGGGCCCGATGGGGTCTCCTCCAGTTTCTCCTGCTGGGAGAAAGACTTCATATGCTGAGAAGTTGAAAGATAACCCCTCGCCTTCCACTGATGGAGCTCAGCGGAATGCTTTTCAAACGATACTCAAGAATGTTGGCAATGGCCCAAATGCTCACCGCGTTAATGGATGCCTCCCGCAATCCACTTCCATGCCTAAGATTGTTATAGAACCAATGCTGGTCGAAGATACAATCGTCTACCGAGCTAATCACGACTTGATCTCCAAATTCATGGGCATCCGACCCACACTGAATTTTCTGCATACCTGGGTTCGCCAGAACTGGGAGCCACACGGTGAGTACTCTTTATGGCCTATAAGCAATGGGTATTTCATCATTAGTTTCTCTTCTTTAGCAGATAGAAACAGAGCATTTGAATCAGAAAAGAGAAACCACGGACCAACAGGGTTATTTGTCCAACCCTGGAGAGTGGGTTTCGACCCCCGCATCGAACCCACGGCTGTCCCGGTCTGGATTCGGCTGTACGCTCTCCCGATGGAGTTTTGGGGTGAGCAGGTGTTGGAACTAATAGGTAATTCCCTAGGCAGATTTTTGGGAGTCTCCAAAGATACCATAGAGGGAAATACAACTGTCTTTGCCAGAATCTGTGTAGAGATGGACATTAGTCAGCCTCTACCAGCTGAGGCGGAACTTGAGCTAGCAGGAGTACCCTGGATCCAACAGCTAGACTATGAGGCCCTACCTTTCAGGTGCCGAGTATGCCATAAGCATGGACATTTGGCAAGGTTTTGCCCAAACATCTTGAGCACAAAAATGGAGGTTCCGAGCGGAATGTCAAACCGCCCTAGAGAGGGTAAGTCCAGTCCTGTCAATGAACCTTCTAGCAATTCTCCAGGTCCTGATGCTCAGCAGGATGGCTTTGAACAGGTGAAACGAAAGAGAAACAAAAAGAAAAATGGCAAGGAGCAGGTGCAGCTCAAGCCAAACAATCGGTATGAAATTTTTAAGTCATTAGTGGATCAGGAGGACCAAACTATGGAGGGAGTGGATGGGAATGGTGTGAATGACAACACTCCACCTCTTGTTTCTCCTTATTTTACTCCTGTAGTAGAACAGGTGACTGTGCCAACTGAGAATCTACAGTCAGAGAATCCAGGGGCATTGGTTATACACTCCCCAGAACACCTGGCTATCAAAGATGTCACCATGGGAAATGCAGATAAAAACAGAGAAAGGCCTGCTTTAGGGATTACCCGTGTGGAGAAGAGATCTAGAAACAATAACTCTCAAGGAGCGGGAAGAAAATCCAATAAGGAACTACTAACAACGCAAGGAGATAAGCTAATCAATGGAGGATTGGTGAGGACCATTGATTCTTACTGCTCTCAAGGTTTTCAATGATTATTCAATCTTGGAATGTTAGGGGTTTAAACAGTAGAACCCATCAATCTGCTGTTCAAAGACTCTTAGAAAACCGTAAAACAGACTTTTTGCTTCTTCAGGAGACCAAAATGTCTTTAGATATTATGAGTAAAACTGCTACTAAAATCTGCGGGAGCCGGTCATATGGATGTGGCCGCCCAAGGAGCTTCAGTGGAATTGTTACCCTTTGGAACCCTCTCGGATTGGACTGCTTTAGAACATATAGCTTGGAGGGGTGTTCTTACTTCTCTCTTCAGAAATAACTTCACTTCTGAGCATGTCCTAATCACCAACTTTTACGGGGCCCAAGACCTAGATGGCCAGAGGCTCCAATGGGAAGCTGTTCACAACATGAGGGCATACAGGGAGTGTTATGACTGGATTATTGCAGGGGATTTTAATGCAAAATTATCTGTTCGTGACCAGGAAGGTGGCACCCCTGTTTTGGATCCAGGGGACCGGCTTCTGATTGCCCAAGTTCAGGCCTTTCATTTAGTGGACGTTCAAGGCCCTGGTGTTTTTTTCACTTGGACAAACAAGAGAAAGGAGCCACATAGCAGGAAGGTCAAGTTAGATCGCTTTTTGGTCTCGGAGGAGGCTTTTGTTAAATGGACTTTTAAGTTCCAGATTTTGGAGGGCCCTATTTCGGATCATTTTCCCATTTTGCTAGAGGGAGGGACTTCGAGAGGGCAGCACCATAGGCCTTTTAAATTTGAGAATTTTTGGTTACAAAAGGAGGACCTTCGACAGAAAATTACTCAATGGTGGACAGAAGGCCGTCCACCTTTTGGGACAGCAATGTTCAAATTTCATAAACAGCTTCAATTTGTCAAAATTCAATTGAAACAGTGGAGGAAAGAAAACAAGTCGGATTTCCAGTCCCAAAGGGCCCCCTTGGTGGCTAGATGGGAGGAGGTTCAAAAACTTTTTAGGGAAGGATCAATTACTGAGCAACTCAAATTTGAAGATGATGAACTGCGTAAAGCGGTTGAGGACATTGACAACCAAGAGGAGATATACTGGAAACAGAGGGCTAGAAATACTTGGTTATTAGAGGGGGACAGAAATACCAAATTTTTTCATCGGTCAGCTTGTGCTAGGAGACAGATGAACAATATGGAAGCTCTTAAAGATGAACATGGAAATGTCTTCGATACTCTTCCTGGTATGCATTCCCATGCAATCGATTACTTTTCTAAACTTTTTAAGGAAAGTATGGAGCAAGATGTTGAGGCTCAGAACGAAGTTCTTAATGTTATTCCTTCTATTATCTCTGAAGAAGACAATCAAGCCCTGCTTAGACCCATTGAAAGGGATGAATTGAGAAATGTGGTCTTTGGTATGAGTACTGGAAAATCTCCTGGTCCATATGGCTTTCCTATTGAATTTTTTTAGGCTTTCTGGGACACCTTGGGGGAGGATGTTTTGGCTGTTACTGAGGAATCCAGATCCAATCGAAGAATGCTCAGGGCGATCAATCACACCTTCATAGCTTTAATTCCAAAAGGGGAAGCGGGGACTCATATCTCTGATTTCAGGCCTATTGCTTTATGCAATGTGATTTACAAAATCATCACTAAGATAATGGCTGAGAGGCTTAAACCCCTACTTCATAACATCATTTCTCCTGAACAAGGGGGCTTTGTTGAGGGAAGACAAATCTTGGATGGGGTGGTTTTGGCCCAGGAGGCCATCCATTCAATGCAAACTTCGGGCAACAAAGGAATGTTCATTAAACTGGATATGTCCAAGGCTTATGACCGGGTGGAGTGGTGCTTCTTGTCGAAAATGATGGCTGCCTTTGGCTTTTCTCAGGAATGGATTGATTGGGTTATGAGTTGTGTTTCTACTCCCTCTTATTCTGTTCTCATCAAGGGCCTTCCCTCGCATCCTTTCGGTGCCACTCGTGGTCTTCGCCAGGGAGACCCTTGTTCTCCCTATCTCTTCCTTCTCTTGGTCGAAGGTTTGGGCAGATCAGTTTCTGAGGAGAAGGCAACAAGGTCTGCTATCTGGTATCAAGGTTGGGGAGGAAACTCTGACTCACTTGCAATTTGTGGACGATACTGGCCTGGTTGGTGTGGCCACTCTTCGGGAAGCTAGAGGAATCAGAGATACTCTGAATATCTACCTAAGGGCTTCAAATCAGGTTCTAAATGACAGGAAGTCCAAAGTGGTCTTTTTCAATCTTGACCAACGGCTACAGGAGCGTGTTATTGAGATCCTGGGCTTCACAAGGACTTCTCTTCCAATTGTTTACCTGGGCGTTCCCCTTCATTTCAAAAAGTTAAAAATTGACATCTGGAAGAATCTGTTGCATCAAAGACAGAATGAATCATTGGGCTCATAAATGGTTAAGCTACGGGGGTAGATTAACCTTCCTGCAGTCAGTTATACAGGCTTTGCCGATCTATAAATTCTCAATACTGGTTGCCCCTCATACCATCTGGAAAGAGCTGGACAAAATGGCTAGAAGATTTTTATGGGAAGGCGCAAAAGGGAAGAAAAGATGGGCTTTGGTTGGGTGGGACAAAGTTACCCAGCCTAAGGACAAAGGAGGGTCGGGCTCGAGAAGTTCTAAGCTTAATAACAGAGCCTTGGCTGGAAAACTGTATTGGAGGTGGATTTCTCAGCCAACCTCCCTCTTCAACAGAATTCTTTCCAGTAAATATTTGGGGCATGTTCATCCCAATGAGGTGGGTCGCTTTCCCTTGGAAGGTACTGGATCCTTAGTGTGGCAGACTCTCAAGCTTGGGTCCCAGATTATCAAAGATCAATTATTCTGGAAAGTGGGGAGAGGAGACAAGGCTCAGTTTCTGGACTGACTCTTGGGACCAACATCCGCCCATTATTGTCATGTTCCCTGAGCTACAACCAATCATGACCGCCTTAGAAGCCTAGGGCTGGATCCATATTGATAATTATCTACACACCAGTCAATTGGGGGGTATAAATTTAAAAATTTTAAGCGGTGGGAGGAGTGGCCAATTACTGTCTCTCCGGAGTTGGCACCCATCCTGCATAAAATCTTGTCATAAAGGTTCCTCACGGGGAGGGATGAGGAAGATGAATTAGCCTGGGGGCTATGGAAGCCTTGGGGTCTACTCAGTTAAGGCTGGATATGAAGAGATCCTCCCTGAGCCTCCCCCACACTCTTTTTCGGTTCAGCATTGGAGAAGGATTTGGCATTCAAAGGGCTGGCCGAAAGTGAATTTCTTTGCTTGGCAACTTATGCATAATGGACTTCTCACCTTTGACAATCTCATACGTAGGGGTTTCAATGGCCCCTCTCAATGTGCTTTATGCCTCCAACATGAGGAAACTGCAGATCACTTGTTTTTTGAGTGCCCTTTTACTCATCAGATTTGGGAACGCTGGTTCTCTCAATTTAAACTCCAGGCTAATGGTGTTTTCAATCGTACCAATATTTGGGAAAAATGGAAAAGGGGCAGGTTCAAATCCATAGCTCTCCGAACTGGCTGGCAGTTAGGCTTTCTCTTCATTTGGTGGCAAGTTTGGTTGGAGAGAAACACCCGGATCTTTAGAGACACTTTCTCCTCGATTGACGGCGTTTGGCAAGTCATCTGGAGCAAAGTCACAGAAACTGTTGCTATTTATGTTGATGAAGAGAATCAGGCAGCTCTTGGGCATCTTGAAGAGGGGGTTGAGGGACATGAGGGGCAAGGCAGAGCATGCTGGAAACCTCCCCGTTGGCTGGATAAAGATCAATACTGATGGGGCTGCAAAAGGCAACCCGGGCAGCGCAAGAATTGGTGTTGTCTGTCGGGATCACTCGAGTGCGGTTCTTTACTGGGAATTGCAGGGATTGGGCAGAGCCACGAACAATGAAGCCGAAGCCTTTGCCATTAAGTCAGCGTCTATCTGGGCTGTTAAGCAGGGTTACCGGAGGATAATTCTTGAATCAGATTCTCAAGTCCTGATCGGCGCTCTTGATTGCTTGCAGAATTTCTCATTAAAAGCCTGGAGACTGCGGATTTTGATATCCCAAATCAAGGAGTTATGGAGGGAGTTAGATGATGTTATCCCTGTGTATGTGAGTAGAAATTTGAACACGGTAGCTGACTTCCTTGCGAAGATGGGTGCTGAGAAAGAGGTAGGTGTTCAGCTGCACAGTGATATGCCTATGATAGATGAAGAGATTCGGAGTGGTCTGGAACGATCCCTGCATCCATGAGCTCAAAAATGGCTAAGGTTAGTTTTTGTCGCGATATCGCGACATATTGCGCCGTCGCGACCTTGTTTGGAAAGTTGTCGCGATTTCGCGACATGCTGCTCTGTCGCGACCTTTCCTGGACAATTGTCGCGATTTCGCTACCTATTTTGTTGCCGCGGCCTTGGGAGGAAAATTGTCGCGATTTCGTGACTTGTTGCGTCGTCGCGGTCTTTGATGAGAAGGTGTCGCGATTTCGCGACCTTTTTTGTTGGTTCTGCTGCTGGAGGAAAGTCGTCGCGATTTCGCGACGCTTTGAGAAAAATTGCGTGAAGGGGAAAAACCGTCGCGATATCGCGACATTTTTTGTGAAAAGCTACTCAAAGGAAAATTTGTCGCGATTTCGTGCCATTTTTGAGGAAAGGACGCAAAGGGGCAAACCCGTAGCGATTTCGCGAAAATTTTGGAGAACAAACTTCATGAAGGATAAACGTCGCGATTTCGCGACTAGTTTGAGAAAAGGGCACCACGGGGAGAACATGTCGCGATTTCGCGACCTTTTTTGTCGGTTCCGCTGCTGGAGGAAAGTCGTCGCGATTTCGCGACGCTTTGAGCAAAATTGCGTTAAGGGGAAAAACCGTCGCGATATCGCGACATTTTTTGTGAAAAGCTTCTCAAAGGATAATTTGTCGCGATTTCGCGTCATTTTTGAGGAAAGGAAGCAAAGGGGCAAACTTGTAGCGATTTCGCGACAGTTTTGGAGAACAAACTGCATGAAGGATAAACGTCGCGATTTCGCGACTAGTTTAAGAAAAGGGCACCATGGGGGAGAACATGTCGCGATTTCGCGACACTTTTGCGGAAGGGGCGCCCAATGGAATTCTTGTCGCGATTTCGCGACACTTCCGGCCAACTGGGGCTTTAAGGAAAAGTCGTCGCGATATCGCGACACTTTCTCAAGGTTGCTGTCTAAGGGAGAACTCGTCGCGATTTCGCGACAATTTTGGTGAGCAGGTGCCTTCTGGCTTTCTCGTCGCGATTTCGCGACGTTTTTGGCGTTTGGGTGCTTTGGAGCTGTGCTGTCGCGATTTCGCGACATTTTTTGAGTTGTGTGGCCTCGGCGCAGTTTTGTCGCGATGTCGCGACATGTCGCGTTTTCGCGACCGGTTGTCGTGGCGCGGCGGTTGTTAGGTTTGGTGTCGCGATTTCGCGACTTGTCGCGTTTTCGCGACTTGTCGCGTTTTCGCGCCCTTTGTTCTTCTGGTCTCTTTGCTCTTGGTTGGGATGCCCATTCTCCCTCTTGTAACTGTAATTTGTTTTAATGCAAGCTTTTTTCAAATTTTTCAAAAAAAAAATATTAAAAAGAAGGTGTCCTTATTGAATATATATTACTTGAAACAATGGTATGAGGAACCTATCTATGATTTTAGAAACCATTGGAGGGAAGTTATAACAAAGTTTCCATTCTCCCTCCCAATGGAAGAAATTATCAAAAATTTTACCAAGAGTTGATTAAAACCCATATCTTAGATGCTTCAACTCAATACTTATAGAAAATTTGAGGAGGCTTTAGCACAGGCTAGTGTCATTGAGGAGCTAAAAATACAAGAGGGTTTCATTAAGCCTAAGAATAAATAATGGCAAAATAGAGGCCAATACCAAAATAATCAATCTGGCCAAACCAAATCTAAACAAGCCTCAATGGCTAACACAGCTAATTAATTCAATCAAGTGGTGATGATTCAGCCCATAATGGCTCAAAAACTAGTGCAACAAAAAATTTATTATTATGCGGTCCCATCAGTAACCCAAGCACCAATGGTACAAAACATAGTGCCAACTGTGGAACAACCTACCCATCACCAATTAAATTGACCTCAGCGTCAATACACTCCCTTAGTGAAATCATATTCAGCTATATTTCGAAGGTTATATGATACCAACAAATTAGCCTTACCAAACATTAGGCCCGATGATCCCACCAAAAGACCTAAAGGTTATAGAGAGCACTTGTTTTGCCCATATCATCGATAAAATGGGCATGATATCAATTCTTGCCATGTGTTCAAAAGCATAGTGCAAGACCTCATAAACTTAGGTGCCATTAGCGTCAATAATCCATTAGCTCCACAAAATTAAAATTTGGGCATATATCATACACCTCTACCTAACCATGTGGAGGTCCAACATAATGTAGGGGGTAATAATCAACAACCACCTCCTAATAAAGTATATCATGTCCAACAATACCAAAAATTTGTAGGAGCAATCCATGTGGCCACTCGAGGGTAAAGACAAAATCAAAAAAATACTCAACAACCTTCAAACCCACCGCCCATCCAAACATCAACCAATCCATATTTTCCAATCAATCTATCCAACCCATCCAATCCGCCCATTCTTCGTCCAATCAGGCCAATGGTAACTTTAACCATTCGGTTAACCACTAGTTTGAAAATGGCATTAGCCAAAATTTCCATATATGAGCTTATACAACAATCCCCTAGGCATAGAGAATATTTAATGGAAATACTCAAGTCAATTGATTTAGAATCCCAAGACTCTAATGCCTTCAAAAACTTCGTAGGGAGTGTCAGAACGTGCATGGAGCCATCAATTATCTTCTATGACTTTGAGATAAAATCAATGAGTTTAGAATCGATGGACTCTCCACTACACATCATGGCCTTAATATATGAAAAGCCATTCAAACAAGTATTAATTGATATCGGCTCATAAATCAATATCATTACTATTGTTGCTCTTATCCACCTCAAAATACCTCCATCCCACATTTCCAAGTCATCACAAAGCATTTAACGATGCTTTGTGTACCATAGTTGGCATTGTTATTTTACCTATAGAAGTAGGGGCCAAAACATTGCACACCATATTTAACATCTTGGAAGGAGCCATGGCATATAATATACTCCTTGGTAGACCTTGGATGAGGGAAATGAAATGTGTTCCATCAATTCTCCACCAATGCTTGAAATACATTCATGATGGACAACTCCATTGCATCCCTGCAGATGTTAACCTTTTAAGTATTGTAATTTCATTTCAAATCCTTATGAATCCATGTTACCTTCCACTAATCTATTCTTGGTGCCATCATCGAATCCATCCACATCATATCTTAATCCGCCTTCTGCTAATCCATCTCCATCTTCTTCTAAGGCTCCCATCATAGAGGAGCTACCCATCACATCACCTCCTCAAAAATACATTTCTTCTTGTACATGTGGTCACAGTCAGTCTATTGTTAGTACATCATACATCACATCTACCCCTTATTCTATATCTCATCATTCCATACCACCATCCAATCCCACTCCAGCCGATGTGTCACAAGTTGAACTTTCAGATTGTGCCATATTTGACTCACCATTGTCCACAACCAATCTAGAGCCACTTGAGACTTCACCATCCAACTCGTCAACCCAAGTCGAAGTCCACATCACTAATCCAATCATTTGTGAGTATGTGATCCAAGACATAACCATTACACCCCTATCCATTCTCATAGCTAAGGATTTTGGACATCCTCGAGACCATACTTTATCCATAGGTGTTGTTTACAACATGGTTGTCGCTCCAAATAGCATTAAATTTGTTTATGGAGGGTTGGATTGCTCAACTGGGGAAAACCCACCCAAAAAACCAAAAGAGCCTAGGCATGCCAATATACCTAACATAGAGGTGAGGTCAAGGACTAGGTTCCCATGAGCAAGGGATGCATGATATCTTAGAGGTCCCATATAGAGGTGCCCATGATCATTTTGGTTTAGGCTATACCCCATTGTCTTCCATCGCTTCTCTTGAGCAATCCTTTAAAAATTTTACACTCAATGATGAAGATCACCCCATCCACCCACTATCCTCAACATCTTCCCTTGAACATGCCCTTCAAGAACTTTACATGGATGAATTAAATGAATATGATCCCATAAAATTTTCATATCCTATATTTGATTCTGACGATGAAATTTATGAAGAATTTGAAGTCATGTCAAAAGCTTCTGACGATTCTAAAGAGGAGTCACAACCCATTGTCCCCATCACCCAACAGGAATATTTTTACCTTCAAATTTTTCCTATCCATCATCCCATATTTCACTTGCTTCTTCCACAAGAACAAGATGATCCACCTGGTAATATGCCTTGAGCTATCCACATGAGCCAAGAATTGTAACATATGTACATATTTCAAAAAAAAAAAAAAAAAGATGTTGCTTTGATGTTTTTCACGTTCACTACTACAGGGATACCACACCTCGATAGTGGTTCTGATTCAATTGTTCCATCTACCCATTCAGCCAAACCATCCTACCTTTTGCTAAGTCAATATAAATCCTATTGACTTATTTACCCCACTTCGTAATCCATATGATCTGGCTAGGCCAATTCCAATTGACATTAGCCTTATTGACTTAGACTGAATTTCCTCCACACCCTCATCTTTAGATTTCACCCTATCTACAAAATTGTTAAAGGCTTTAGACAACTACATTCCTCCTTCACTACCACCTTTATCTCATTCAGCTTCCAGTAACGGTCCTGAGGTCTTTCAGGCAGAATTAGACAACAACAAGCAAGAAAAGTTAGAAAACATCTTAGATGACTTTAATATGATCCCAACACCACATCAACTTGAGGAAGTTTCACATATATCCATTGAATATACCATCGACATGAACCTTAGTTTAGATCCTGAAAATCCTCAAATTGTCAAACTTGGCAAAAGTTTAACACCCGATGAACAGGAGCAATTCATTGCTCTCCTCAATAAAAAGAAAGAGATGTTTGCATGGTCCTACAAGGATATTCCTGGCCTTGATCTTGATATTGTTGTCCATAATATCACCTTACGACCTGACACCAAGCCGATCAAACAAAAACTTAGACCAAGCCGATCAAACAAAAACTTAGGATAATGCATCCTACCATAGCCCTTATAGTCAAAGAGGAAATACAAAAACTATTAGACGTACATTTTATCATTCTTATTGAATATCGTGAGTGGTTGTCAAACATGGTAACCATTCGTAAGCCTTGCAGAGCGATACACGTTTGCAATGAATTTTGAGATCTAAATAAAGTGTATCCTAAGGATGACTTCCCTCTACCAAACATTGATACTCTTGTCGATACCTACATAGGCCACGAATTTCTTTCCTTCATGGATGATTTTTTCAGGATACAACCAAATTTGAATAAATCCTGATGACCAATATAAAATAGCCTTCACAACACCTTGGGAAATATTTTGTTTTAGGGTTATACCCTTTGGCCTCAAAAATGTAGGCACTACTTATCAACAAGCCATGACTTGTATCTTTCATGATTACATGAACAAAATCATTGAAGACTATGTAGATGATCTCTTGGCTAAATCTAAAACCCAACAAGAACATATTGATGTCTTGGAAAATATTTTTGATCGGTTTTTAGAATACAAGGTGAGGTTAAATCCTAAAAAGTGTGTCTTTGGTGTTACCTTTGGTAAACTTTTAGGATTCATTATCTCAAAAAGAGGTATTGAAGTGGACATGAATAAGGTTAAGGCCATCATAGAAATACAACCCCTAACTAACCTCAAGGAATTGCGTAGCTTGCAAGGTAAAATTCAATCGATCAAACGCTTCATTGTGCAACTTTCTGATAAATGCAGGCTATTTAATCACTTGCTACAAAAGGGGGTAGCATTCGTATGGATAGATGAATGTCAAAAAGCATTTGATGATGTCAAGCACTATCTAACTTCACCACTAGCCTTAACTCATCGTATATTGGGGGTTCCTTTTCATCTTTATGTCTTTGTATCGCTCCAAATTTTTTGTATCCTTGCCTTCAGGCAATAGGATCCATGCCTGGAAGGGAGATGTGAGAAGGATGGGACAATACCTCAGACTGAGAGGCCCTGTGACGGTCATGCATCTCGAGGAGGGGGATATAAGGGTGAATTTTTTACAGATGGTGGGTTCACCAGGAAACTTTTGAGTGGCAGTTTCCATGCCTAGGTTGAGAATAGGTTTGATGTGTTCATTTTGTACTTTAATCATTCAATTCCTAGGTTTGGCCAAGATGAATCTAAGCTATTCTATATGTCAATGCTGATTTATATGAATATAGAAAACATGAATAAGTACTAAACGTAGAAAGTATGCTAAATGAGACAGAATATACCTGATTTCGGATGTCTAATGAAGATTCTAAGGTTTGTAGAAGTCCAGATCGTCTCAAATCTTACATAATCATCTACAATTGCACAAAATTGTCTCAGATCACAGTCGGTCACCTGAGATCAGATGATATCATCATCGACCTGATGAATTCATCAGAAACCTGCAATCACAAAAATAGATACCAAAGACCAAAAATACAACTACAAAAGCAAGGGAAAATGATAAAAATAGCAGTAAACTTGCCTAAATGATACATCCAAATAGAAATTTAAGGAAATACATTAATTTAATAATTTGTTTTAACTTTATCATGCATCTATGCTAAATGAGGTGAACTCTAAGATGCAAAAATAGAATAAACTAAATTAATGCATAGGGAAATGAAGAGAAAATATAAGGAAATGCAAACTTCGAGCACTGATTTCCCCCAATCTAGACTGCAGTCGAGATCACCTCCAATCATACGAGATCATCACAAAACAGTAAAATTCTTGCAAGAAAACTTGAAATATACAATGCAAATGACGGTACGAAGGTGCTCTAATGCACAAGAAACTAAAGTTGCAAGGAAATCAGTCAGGCAGGGGGTTCAGGGGGATAAACTGAGAAAATCCTAGTTTATATAGGATTAGGGAGAGGTTAGGATGTTGGAGATCATCCCAATTTGGGAGATCTCCAATGGGGGAGACTCTAACTACACAGACACACTTTTTGCCCAAGTTAGAGAAGCTGTTGAAATAGAAGCTAATTATGAAAATTAGTTTTGGGATGAAATCATCTGGACGTTCTATTCCAGACGAATTTGTTAGATCTGGGACAATTTCGTCTGATCGGCGACAATATCGTCCAACAGTTAAAACAAATCCTAAAAATGGCACAAAAAACAAGGGGAGTGGGAAATGGGCGGTTTGGAGGTTAAAATTCAAATTTGTATCTTTTACTAAGGGTTTAACTGCATCAATTTTAGGGTGCTACATTTTGCCCTCTCTTTAGCGAATTTTCTAAAGAAAATGCGTTAAAGACGAGTTTTTCCTGTTTTATGAGAAAGCAAAAATTTACTCAATTTTTTAGACGATGATTCTTGGTTGAATCGTACGACTGTTTACTATGGTGCCCCCTCCGTGTTTTTACCCAAATCAAATGTTTGAGGTAAAAGCGCGGAAAAGAAAAATTAAAAATGTTGTTTTAAAAAAAAAAAATTAAGAAAAATAGGGTAAAACCCTAATTCATTTTTACGGTTCATTTTTACTGTTTTTAGAGCTCTGCAAAAAAAAATGGTTGAGACAGTGCACCGATCGACAGAGGTCCGACGCGGGCTACGGGTAAGGATCTAAACCTAGTGAATTATGTTTTAATTTGATTTGTGTAATTTTTTATTGAATTTTTGACTAATTTGGGGCATCGCGGCCATTTTTAGGTCATCGACAATGTTGGGACGAAATCGTCCCCATTTTGTCGAAATCGTCCCTAGATCGTCGATTTCATCTGAGGGCGAAATCGAAGAACTAGGGGTGATCCCGTCCAGTAGGGGGCGATCCCCAAGTTGCGAAATCGAAGACAATTTTGTCCTACAAAGGACGATTTTACCCAATTTAGGACGATATCATCCAATAGTGGACGATATCATCATTTTATGAAATTAAGCTTGTTTGAATTACATTTAATTGATTTTAATAATTGGTGTATTAATGAATTTTATTATTTTATTGTTTTTTTTGTAGATGGGATTACTAAAGAGTCGAGAGTGGAAATACGGGGGGCTGAGAGATGACGTGGCCATGCTCGACTAGGCAGAGCGAGACCGACTAGCACAGGTCAGACTACAACATGTGGCAGAGATGCCATAATTATCGATAGACATGGGGCTACTGATAGCCCTAGCAGAGAGATGGTATCCAGGGTCGTACTACTTTTGGTTACCAACAGGGGAGATGGCTCCCACACTAGAGGACATATGGAGGATCTTGAGGATCCCCATACAGGGACGGTTTATGACTTCTGTATCCAATCAAGGCCAAGCTATGATGAGGCTGAGCAGAGACCTGAGCTTCACCCTGGATAAGGGAGGAGTGAACATAAAGTCTCTGAGGTAGATGCCTAGGGCATCAAGGTTAACTTGGGTTTTGGCAGGGATAGTGGGTGGCTTGCTGTTGTGCCACCAGAGCGGGTGTAGATTACCCTGGCTCCTTTCAGATGTGGTCTATGACATGAGAGACCACGGGTATAGATTTGCATGGGGTAGTTTTGTATTGTGCCACTTGTATAGGATCCTGCATGGGGTCATATACAAGGGATGTCGATTTCTGGTTTTGACATCACTACTATAGGTATGGTGTTGGGAGCACATCATGATGCGAAGGCTAGTAGGACTCCCACTGACAGGGGTTGACTAGGAGAGGCCCCAGGTTTTCTATTGGTGGCTATAGAGAGGGTCACAACGGTGGATAAATCTACCAATGTCACAGAGGTTGCTAGACAACCTCATCCCAGACTAGATCACTTGCAGGCCATGGAGAGAGCATCCAGGGTGGGCAGAGGATGAGCAAGATCTGGCTCGCATCAAGAAAGTTTGTTGGCTAAGGATGGAGCGGGGAGAGGTAGAGCTCCACCGCTACGATCGAGTTTTATGATAGTTCGGTCTTCAGCAGGGGATCCCTTATCTCAGGGATTATGAGTACTCTCAGACTATTTGGGATAGTACTACATTGAGTGGGGCCCTAGATATGCAGTGATTCTGGATCCAGGACACGGATGATGCCCCCATCCAGCTAGTGGATGGAGATGACATTGGGGTTGTTGACGATTATGATGCCTGGTACGCAGGCATCCACCCTCCTCGAATGACGAGGGCATAGGGTCTGGTGCACGTGATTATGCGACGGATGGGGAGGTGATGCCAGGCTGCTATTGATGCAGTGCAAGGTCACAGCGGGAGAGAGCAGCGATAGTATCTGCTTGAGAGATGCCAGAGGATTCCATAGGATTTGTAGAGACTGTAGTGGACAGGGAGGAGGGATTCCCTTCTCAGTAGGGGGAGAGTCCACCATCACCCAATAAGGGCAAGGGTGTCGAGGTAGGGGAGAGCAGCGAGATAGCGGCTCTCCAGGATGAGGTTGCCTACCTCTGGGCTTAGGTGCAGACACTACAGGATGAGGCTACACAGCTTAGGGCTCAGAGCAAAGGGGTAAGCATGTAGGAGTTAGCATGGTTTAAGGCTCAGACTGCATTCTATCAGGGAGTATACTACCAGCTGGTTCTAGAGGGCCAAAGGTTACAGCTGCCAGTCGACATTGCAAAGCCGATCAAGATGGGATCATCGAAGACTTCCTCATGATCGACAACGAGGACTCGAGACACTGCCTGGACCTCTATGGGACCACCCCCTCCACCTCAGGGCAGGAGAGGAGATGAGGCTGAGAGCTCGAGGGCTTCTCAAGTCTAGCTGCTACATATGGATTGCATATATTATTATTACTTTTTTGAGGGGATTGAGTATGCCAGGGTATTGATTATGACATACCAATCCAGATGATGTACATAATTTATTGATATATATATATGGTCTTTTTGATGATATGACTTGTGTATATGTTGTATGATGCTTTAATGTTGGATTTGTGTGGTTGATTATTAATGATTCATGTAATTATGTCATTTTGAAATAAATTATAATTTTATGTCATGCCATAAAATTTAAATGAAATAATCTGATGTAAACAAATTGGTTGTTTTGGTGGTGTGTTTTGATGCAAAATAAAAGGGACTTCTAACAATAATTTCAAAGGACATTGTTTTTGTTATAGACCATTTCGTCATCAAGCTAATCCCAGTATAGAAATATTTCTAAGATTAAAATAGTGCTTAAGAGACTATCTTAAGACTTTGTGTTGTGATGATAAAAAATGATGATGGTGATGAATTGTTTTTAGATTTTCATGAAAATATTATGCATGAGATATTAAGAGAAATATGATTTTTGCTAGGCATAAATTCCTAAGTGTGATAAAATTTTAGAATAATTCCCTAGGAATTATACCATGGTTGCAAAATGGAATGTTGACATAATGAAATGAGATAGAAAAATTTGCGTTCCTTTTAAAGCACAATTGTGTAACATAATGATGTAAGCCATATGTTTTTATGAATTAAAGTGAATGGGAAAAATAAAATTAGAACAATGGTTTGCGCTAGGCATAGAATTATAGGTATAGACTTATACCATCATCGCGAAATCCAAAAAGGAAATTGATATAATAGTTGTATTGCATGATTGATTTTTGATTTTGAGATAAACATAAAATAATAATATATAAACATGACTTTATTGCTAGATTTTTTAATATGTTATTTGAAAGAAGTTTTGGATTTTTGAAAACAATGTATGTAATTTTTTTTATACTAAACATATGTTCTTAAATAAGAAGATGAAATTATTCCAAAAAGATTTGCAAAAATATTTTAGATTATCTCAAAGACAAAATGTAGATTTATAAGGAACCCTCATGTGCAAATGTGAGTTCATTATCGATCTTGATTTATTATAATGATACAAAATATCTCAAATACAAATGTGTGTGCAATTGTATTGTTCATTTACCAATTTTGAGCAAGATAATTTGATACAAGTAATTTGAATTAACCAAATAAGTGTTCGTTGACCATGATTTATATACATGTGACCTTACCAGACTACTATGTAAGTTAGGTCATCAAGAGCTAGCTGATCCATAAGCTAACATAGGTCTTTACAAAAGAAGGTCGCTAATGTGACATACATATCACCACGCTAGGGATTACCCAAGGCCAAGCGGGTTGGGCACAAACCGCATGTTATGGGGCTTACCTCATAGTTTTCGAATAATTGAGAATTCTGAGGATTCAAGCTCATTCACCCTTATTTTCTTTTCAAGGGGTAGGGAAAGGATGTTAATGCTTTTTGATTTTTCTTTTTCTTTTTCTCTTTTTTTTTTTTTGTATTCTTGCTTGGAGCTGAGATAATGCTGAAAAATTGTTGTGATGGTACAAAATAATATTTTTCTTTTTCTCATTTTCTTTGACTTTTATTTTTCTTTTTCTTCCTATACTAGGGATACTTGCTCGGATTGGATGTAGAGCAAGGGATTTTTATTCTGGGCATGGGTGAGCTTGTCCTTTTGTCAATTCTCAAAGATTCTAGACCATGTGCATGATAGGATAGTAGGGTAAACTTTTCACTCAAGAAACCATTTCTACTATGTAGCATCATATCGAATTTGCAATGAAATCATTTTAATGTGAAAAGATATGCTTGGTTCAAGTAAATAACAAGATCAGTTCTCTATACTCAAAACTTTATTTAATTCACATGTGGGCTTTGATATAAGAGAGATTAATAATCATACCAAATAAAATCAAGATATTTATTCATGTGAGTGTGAAAGTGTGGGATTCCAAATAAATGCTAATTTATCCAAAATAACTGAAAATATAACTGCAATACTTCAAGAATTGACAAGTATGAAAATAAAATATGTTTTGGAAGATTTTGATGATTTTGAAGTTTTTATAGTTTGATTTTAATTTATGAATGGAAGAATAAATACTAATACTGTTTTTGAAATTTTTATATGGATGACGAAAATGAAACAATATGCAAAATAACAATATATATAATGATTAAATGACTAGATTTATGCATAATAGTGTATAAGATGCATGATGTTCATAGGTTCTTTAAGATCTTTACCATCTAAGGTAGCTAATCGGTATGCTCCCAATCCAAATTTAGCAGTGATGATATACGGTCCAAGCCAGTTGGGATCGAATTTACCTTTAAGGTATTTAGTTGCATTAGTATTTTTTTTAATTTCTTTCAAGACAAGGTCGCCGATCTCAAAGGATCGATGATAAACTTTCTTGAGGTATGCTTGCTTGAGCTTGTTTTGGTAGGCTCGAAGATGTTCCAAAGCATTGATGCGCTTCTCATCTAGGAGTTCCAGCTGACTAAGTCTGCCAGCACGATATTCATCTCCTACTTCAGTATCTTGAAGTAGTAGAGCCAAATAAGGAACTTCTAATTCAAAGGGAAAAACAATTTCAGCACTGTAAACCAAAACAAAAGGTAAAGTGCTCGTGGGAGTGCGAACGCTAGTTCGATAATCCCACAGAGCAGGATATAGTTGAATGTGCCAATCTCAGCTAGATTTATTGACCAGTATTTTGAGGATTTTGAGTAATGTTTTATTAGATGCTTCTGCTTGGCCATTACCCTGAGGATAATAGGGAGTGGACCAACGATGTTGAATTTTATATTTTTGACATCTTTATTTTGGAAAAAAATTCCATTATCTGAGATGAGATTTGCAGGAATTCCGAACCTACAAATAATTTGATTAAAAATAAATTTGGAGACTTGGGTTCTAGTGCAAGAAGCTAAGGGCATAGCTTTAACCCACTTCGTGAAATACTCAGTGGTAGTTATGATAAATTTGTGTCCATCAGATGACATAGGGTTGATTTTTCCAATGATGTCTAAGCCCCATTTTGAAAAGGGCCAAGGAGATGAAATAACCTGTAGTTCTTGTGCAGGTGCATGGACAAGGTCAGCATGTTTCTGGCACTTGTAACAATGGTGCACATAATCATGTGCATCATTCTCCATGGTAGACCAAAAATATCCTATCCTAAGGAGCTTCTTAGCAATGGCGCTACCACTAAAATGTCCCCTACAAGATCCATCGTGGGCTTCACTCAAAGCTGATCTAGATTCTTCTAGATTCAAAAATCTTAATAGGATGCCTTCAAAAAATCTCATATACAGTGTATTGCCAATAATTATGAAGCGAATTGCTCATCTACGTAATAACCAGTGCTGGTTGTTATTACAACCTTTAGGGAAGGTCCCATTTTGCAAAAAATTAAATATATCAGTGTACCAAGGTTCAGGAGTAGTTTCGTTGATTAGAAACACATCCAAAGGTTCTAAGCATGATTTATTTGAAGCGGGTTCCTAGAGTCGACAAATAATGATGGTAGCATACTTGTCATCTAACTCTATGGGCAAAAGAGATGCAACTGCAGCCATAGCATCAGTCGCACGATTGCTAGTTCAAGGAATAGCTTCCAAGGTAACTTGATCAAATAAAGATAATAATTGTAAGAAATATGCTTTATATGGACATAATTTATCATCTCTGGTCTGATAAACATCATTGATTTGATTTATGATGAGTTGAGAATCATCGAAAACCAATAAAATTTTAATTTTTAGTGCCAAGGTAGCTCGTAATCCAAGGATTAGAGCCTCATATTCATCAGTGTTATTAGTGCAAGCAAACATTAATTTAAAGGATAGAGGTATAAGATGTTTCTATGGAGATATTAAAATAATACCCGCACTAGCCCCACTCATGCATCGGGCTCCGTCAAAGTATAGGGACCATTGCTCAGGATGATCTGCCTATAGTTTAAGGAATTCATCAGGAAACTCAATGATGAGGGGATGGGTAGAATCTAAGGGTGCAAAAACTAATTGAACTACTATGATTTGACCCTTAACAAACTTTTGTCCTATAAACGTGAGTTCAAACTCACTTAGCGCAAGAACCCACTTAACGGTGTGACCAGGTAAGTATGGTCGGCTCATGAGATACCGCAAAGGATCGAATTTAGCAATAACATACATTTTTTGACTGAGCATATAATGGCGTAATTTTTGTGTAGAAAATATGACTGTTAGACATAACTTCTGTAATATTGTATAGCGATTTTCATAACTGATTAAGGTTCGTCTAATGTAATAATTAGCACGTTCTTTCTTCTCATCATCAAGTTGAGCTAACATAGCTCCTAAGGCAAAATTTGAAGCAGAAATGTACAAGATAAATGGGTGATCAAATCTAGGTGGTGAAAGCATAGGTGGGTTAAGGAGATATTGTTTGAGGAGTTCAAATGCTTCTTGACATTCTTCATCCCAATGAAAAGAGACATCTTTCTTAAGAAGCTTAAGAAAGGGTCCTATTTTGTCTGCCAAATTATCGATGAAGCGATGAATAACTTGAAGCTTTCCTTGTAGACTTCGTAATGTAAATATATTTGTGGGTGCAGGCATATCAGTGATAGCCGCGATCTTGAGAGGTTCAATTTCAATGCCACGTAAAGAAACTATAACCCCCAATAATTTATCAGACTTAACTCCGAATATACATTTGGATGGATTTAGTTGGATAAGATATTCCCTTAACCGATCAAATACTTTTCTCAAGTCATCTAAATGATCATCTTCTTTGATGGAATGAGCTATAATATCATCTACATAATCATGTAGAATATCATGCATCATATCATGAAAGATATAAATCATGGCTCGTTGATATGTTGCACCTGCATTCTTCAAACCGAATGGCATCACTTTCCAACAAAAGGTCCCCCAAGGGGTAATAAAGGCTATTTTAGCCTGATATTTAGGAGCTATCCTGATCTGATTATAACCAGAAAATCCATCCATTAAGGATATCATTCCACTCCCAACAGTAAAATCAATGATTTGATCCATGTTGGGAAGAGGAAAATCATATTTAGGGCATGCAACATTAATATCTCTAAATTCTGTGCAAACCCTAACTTTGGTAGCTTCTTTCTTAGTTATCAAAACTACATTCGAGATCCATTCAACATAATCAATGGCTTGTATAAAAATAACCTTCAAGAGTTTTTCTAATTCCCCTTTGACTAGTAAGGCCACTTTAGGATGCATTTTTCTAAGTTTCTGTTTAACAGGTTTAGCATCCGGATGGACTACTAGGTGATGCATAGCTACAAAAGGGTCTAATCCTGGCATATCTTCATATGTCCAAGCAAAAACGTCTTCATATTCTTTAAGAAATGCAATGTATTTATCTTATTTTTCTTGACTCAATTCTGATCCAATGTTGATTATGTGAGGGTTATCATTGGTTCCAATGTTAATTTTTATGACATTCTCTACTTCCATGTGTAGATCTCTCTCAAAATTAGGTGGGGCGGGTGAAACACCCAATTCTTGTAATTCTTTCGAGGTTAGCTTGGATAATTCATCTTAAGGAGTCATGGCCTCAAGCTGGGCTATACTAGGTATAGAGCCATCGAAATAAAATCCGTTATGTAATGATTCCTCAATGGAGACATCATGGAATATATCTCCCTCCAACTCATCATCGAATTCAATGATCATCTGAGGGTAAGCTATGGATAGCATATTACATTGAAATGGCTTAGTCATTAAATGCAAAGCATCGTGTTTATCCAAATAGTCTTGGTAAGATATGAGATGGTCATCATCCTCAAATAGAAAGGGTTGACCTTTACTAGGAAATAGGCCCACACCACATCGGGCAGGCCATGGTTCTACCTCAAAAGGTTCTTTCATACCATTTTGGGAAGGTCCCAAACCTTTCCCTTTATATCCCAATTTAAGAATTATAGGCTTAGCTTTAATATACTCATTAGCAAAATAACATCGAGCATATCCATCATAATGTGTCTTGATGTTTCTAGGTATTCTTCCCCAGTCATATCCCTTATAAATAAAAGCATAGATCCTGACATGGTAAATACTTCCCATAGGTTGTGGGAGGCCCAAGGTACGAGGAGAGGGTGGCAATTTATTTAAAATAAGGGAATATTGCATAGCAGCATTTGTTTTTTTTGATGTAAGAATTTTAGATAAATCGGGTAAGAGCTCATCAGTAAGAGCGTAAGAGGTAGAAAGAACATTTCCTACATATTTGGATGAGGAAAATATGCCTTTGGTAGGTGTAGACGTTATAGAGATGTCGATGGATGGGTCTATGGGTATGGAAGTTATAGGAGTAAAACAAGAAGCATTGGTTGTGGGTTTAGGATCTTTTTGAGGTCCTAATTTGGTTTTTTCAGAGGATGGTTGAACTATATGTAGAGGTGGAGTTGATGGAGAAAAATTAGATGATGTTATGGGTGTGTGTTTCACACGTTTAGACGGATGATGAGAATTAGGATGTGTGGATGACAGGGCAGGGCAAAATTGAACTCCAACAGGTTCTACCAAAGCACACATATCAAAGGGTCTAGGATCACCATGAATGGTGACAAACTGATTTTTAAATTCGAATTTAACACACTGATGTAAAGTTGAGGGAACAGCTCGCATCGCATTGATCCAAGGGTGACCCAAGAGTATATTGTACGATGCAGGGCAATGTACAATAAACACGGTCATGTCTAAGGTTCTCGGACCAACTTGCAAGGGGATAGTAATAACCCCACACGTTTCTTGTGTTTCGTCATTGAAGGCTTTTATGATCATATCATTTCTTTTCATTTCGTCACTTCTAAAACCAAATCTTTGGTAGAAGTCAAAATTGCAAATGTTTAAAGATGAACCGTTATCAATCAAGACTCGTTTAACTGCTACATCTCCAATTAGGGCAGTAATATATAAGGGGTTATCCTTATGTAAACTATGTTGAGGTATGTCTCTATCCTAAAAGTCAATACAATTGACTTCATGAGTTATTATAGTATTGGCCATGGCTTCAGGTTGAATATTTTGTGGTACCATCATTTGGCTTAATGTGATCATTAATTCATCCCTATGTGTAGGAGAAGATCGTAAAAGGCCTAAAATGGAAATTCTAGCTATAGTATTTGATAATTGTTCATTAATATTATAAGGAGGTTTAGGTTGAACATTAGGCGTGTGATTCCCTTTATTAGGAACTTTCAAAACAAATGGAGCTGATCCATCGTTTTGAGTTTGATCTTGTTGAGAATTTCGAGCTTGTTGTCGAGTAACAGCTTCGATGGTACCGACAATATTATTTTGTGGATGATTAATAGGTCTTGGTCTAGCATTTATGGCTTGTTCATTAGAAAGTAATTGGTGAGACGATGGTAAAGTAGTGACTTTTCTTGGAAATGGTTCTTCTGGAACCATAGAACTCATGATAGATTGAATAGGATCTGATTCATCTTTAGAGCTATTCGATTGATTTGAGGTGATTTCCATGTCACTTTTAGTCTCATATTCTACATCACTAAGATCAAGTGTCTGAGTGTTATATAGAGGTTTGGTCATAACCATGGATAAAGTTGTGTCAAATACTTCCACATCATGAGTAGGTGAATGGCCACTAATAGTCCCTACATATCGGGTAGGAGGGGGAACATTATGATGCTCAATTTTATTAGCCACTTCTTTATCATGCTTTGGTAAAGGATGTTGAAATATGTCCAATGATTGATTGGCATTCTGATTCTAATTTTGGGGGATGTTATTTTGAGCATTATTAGGAGGATTTTGTTTAGGTTGGAAGGCTTGTACCTCCATCTCATTGTTATCAATTAAGTCTTGTATTTTATTTTTTAATCTTTTACAAGATTTGGTAGCGTGTCCAGGTCCTCTATGGAAATCACAATGTAAATCAGCTCTGTATCCGGGTATAGTTGGATCAGGTTCCCGGATATTTTGTAATTGGATCAAACCTCATGCTAATAATTGTAGGAGAATGGTTGATAGAGGTTGATTTAACCTAGTAAATTCTCGAGGTGGTTTATCAGGAGGTTTTAATATAAAATTCTTCGTTGTTTTCACAGTATTAACATTGGTAACGTTTATGCTATCAGTGACTCCATTACCCACAACTTGTTTATTTTTATATTGATTTCTAGATGTTTTCTCATCATATTTCTTTTTAAGCTATCCTCTCCTAATGATATCATCTTCCACTCTTCAAGCTAAGTCTATAGCTTGATCGAAGGTGGTCAAGGTAGCAGTTGATAACTCATAGGATAGTTGTTCTTGCAAATTATTGATAAAGATATCCAAAATCTCCCGATAAGGTAACACAAAGTGTAATTTTCCTATCAACTATCTCCACTGAGCTAGGAAGTCAGCAAAACATTCATATTTGTCTTGTTTTAAGTTGTACAAATATTTAATGGTTACATGCCTTTCGATGTAGGCACTAAATTGATGAACAAAAGACTCAGCAGTTTCTTCGAAATTCCTCAAAGAATGAGTGGGTAGTTGATAATACCACTCCAATGTCATTCTCCTAAACTTTTTGGGAACATTTTTAGTAATAACAAGTCATCATGTGATATATCATGACATTCTATCCTAAACATACGAAGATGCTCTATGGGATCTTTGATTCCTTTGTATATAGGTAGGACAGGCATAGGAAAGTGTTTAGGATATGGTTGTGCTACAACTATAGGATCTAAAGGCTGACTACACATCTCTCGATAATTGTACGAGGGATGGTAGGGATCTATCTGGTCCATGCGGGAGACTAAGCTGTTTCACCATGGCTTCCAGATTACTAGTTTGTCCACCATATTGGTTCGATGGTACCTGAGTATGGGATTTATGAGCGTATGATGGCGTGATGTAAGGATTAGATGCTATATTGCTATTATGCAAATTGTTGGTAGGGATAGTATTATGAAGAAGATTTGTAGTAGCATTATGTTGTATCCCAGATTGCTGGAAATTGGTGTTTGGTTTTGTTTTGGGCTTTTGTTGATTTGAGTTATGTTGATCAATAACTTGGCGAAATAGATAAGTGAATGAAGGTTTATTTTGTGTGGGAATAACTCTAGGCTTGGCAACAGACACTCTAAGTGGTTGGGTAACCCGTTGTTGTTGCATGTTCTGGATTATAGCGGCCATATCCAAATTGGATGGTCCATCTTGATCACTTTCTTGATCAACGAAGGACAAGGGATTAGTGTGTGTGTGATATATTTCTTCTAGGGTTGCTTGAGTGTCACTAATTTTATCCTTGTCCATATGGACTACTCTATTAAGAGCACCAATATTAGTATTGAGGAACTTCCAAAAATGTTCCATGTTCTCAAAAGTAATAGCTCCTTCCAAAGACATTTTAGGGGATGAGGATACTTCCTCTCTAACAGATTCTCTTTGCTCATTTCCTTAAGCAAACTCTTCTTCTTGTTGATCTAGGGTTCCTTCTTCCTGAATTGGGTCCTTAGGAAGGACATCTGGTTTATTTACTGGTTTTCCTAACCAATCTTCTTCTAATTCAGTCTGTTTTCCATTCCTAAGTCTAGTCATTATGCTTGAACTTAGATTTTAGCAAATATATATATATATATATATATATATATATATATATATATATATATATATATATATATATATATATATATATATATATATATATATATATATATATTTGGAACAAGTTTGGGAGGTATATATTTTAATTATATACCTACTATAATACTTAAAAAAAATGTTTTAATTTTTGTTATATTTTTGTTTTGTTTTTTTTTTTTATGTTTTTATGATAATATTATAAAGACAACAAACAATATACTAAATGCAAGAAATAATAATAAAATAATGACTTAGTTTTCTATAAATAGTTTATGGATATCATTAATAGGATCAAGTTCATTGAGAGTCATGAAATTCTCCTCTTCAAATTGGAAATTATTTTTCAAGAATTTGACAAAGTGTGCTATGGTGATATTATCTGCTTCATACTCGAACTTGTAAAAATAGATTTCATGGAAATACTCTCGATATAACACAACTCTAGGAACTCTATTCCATATTTTTCTATCCATAAGAATGACCTCTTGATCCTCTATACGAGATAGAAATTTATGTACCACAACTACGTTCTCAAGGTATTCCTCAAAGGTGTACAACTCGAAAGACACAAGTGCTCTTTTATCTGCTAACCACCTATGGCAAGCTCTCAGAAGTTCATGGTAAAAAGTCACCTGATCAGGATCCAAGATTCTATTTAGGACAAACCTCTTGATTTGCATAAGTTTGGTTGATCTAGATTAAATGATACCTAATCTCCTATCAAGTTCGTCCCACAAAGGTTGAACCCTATTTGTTTGAGGTAATCTAAGTACAAAAGTAATCTCTATGGTCGTTAATTGATTTTCAACATTAATGGTGATAGCTCATATTTTATTATAATCTACCATATAAATATGATATGCAATATTACTTGTTTGTATGATGATTCTAAATGCATTTATTTTTATTATATATATATATATATATATATATATTTTTTTTTTGGATTGTTTTCAAAAGGTTTTAGTTTTCACGTCGGGTTCACCAAAATGTATCGCTCCAAATTTTTTGCGTCCTTGCCTTCAGGCTATAGGATCCACACTCGAAAGGGGGATGCAAGAAGTATGGGACAATACCTCATACTGAGAGGCCCTATGAAGGTCGCGCATCTCGGGGAGGGGGATATAAGGGTGAATTTTTTACGTATGGTGGGTTCACCAAGAAACTTTTGAGTGACAGTTTTCATGCCTAGATTGAGAATAGGTTTGATGTGTTCATTTTGTACTTTAATCATTCAATTCCTAGGTTTGGCCAAGATGAATCTAAGCTATTCTATATGCCAATGCTGATTTATATGAATATAGAAAACATGAATAAGTACTAAACGCATAAAGTATGCTAAATGAGACAAAATATACCTAATTTCGGATGTCTGATGAAGATTCTGAGGTTTGTAGAAGTCTAGATCGTCTCAAATCTTACATAATCATCTACAATTGCATAGAATCATATCATATCACAGTCGATCACCTGAGATTAGATGAGATCATCGTCGATCTGACGAATTCGTCAGACGAATTCGTCAAAAACCTGCAATCACATAAATAGATGCCAAAGACAAAAAATACAACTACAAAAGCAAGGGGAAATGATAGAAATAGCAGTAAAATTGCCTAAATGATACATCCAGATAGCAATTTAAAGAAATGCATTAATTTAATAATTTGTTTTAACTTTATCATGCATCTATGCTAAATGAGGTGAACTCCAAGATGCAGAAATAGAATAAACTAAGTTAATACATAGGGAAATGATGAGAAAAGATAAGGAAATGCAAACTTCAAGCACTGATTGCCCCCAATCTGGACTGCATTCGAGATCACCTCCAATCATACGAGATCATCGCTAATCTATGACAGGATCATCTAAAATCATCTGGAATCGTCTACGATGATCTGAGCTTGCTCCAATTGCAAAATAGTAAAATTCCTACAAGAAAACTTGAAATATACAATGCAAATGATGGTACGAAGGTGCTCTAATGCACAAGAAACTAAATTTATAGGGAAATCAATGAACCAGGGTATTTAGGAGAATAAACTGAGAAAATCCCAGTTTGTATAGGATTAGGGAGAGGTTAGGAGTTTGGTGATCATCCTAATTTGGGAGATCTCCAACGGGGGAGACTCTAACTGCGTAGACATGCTTTTTGCCCAAGTTAGAGAAGTTGTTGAAACAGAAGCTAATTATGAAAATTAGTTTTGGGACAAAATTGTCTGGATGTTCTATTCCAGATGAATTTATCAGATCTGGGATGATTTCGTCTGATCGGTGATGATATCATCCAACGGTCAAAACAAATCCTAAAAATGGCATGGAAAACAAGGGGAGTGGGTAACGGGCATTTTGGAGGTTAAAATTTAAATTATATTTTACTAAGGGTTTAACTATGCCAATTTTAGGGTGCTACAGTCTTAGCTACAAAAGCCACTTTAGGGATAATGCTTGCATAAAAAAATGAATAAAATAGAGAACAAGCAATCTATTACATTAGTAGAACATTGGTAAGTTATGAAACAAGATATGCTTATGTAGAAAATTAATGCTTAGCAGTGGTTTTAGCCACTAAGAAAATTTGACATTATATGCTAAGCCAAACAACCTATGTCATTTCTAGAGAAAATCCTATGCACTACATGATGTCTCGCACTTATAACAACACTCGTACTGCTAAATGAATAATACTCCTTACAAAGTTTTATCTTGAATTTGTTAGCCAAAAATCCATTAAAGGTAAAGTTATTGCTGATCAAATTGTAGAAGCTCCACTACCTAGTGATCATCCCTTGATTATTGAGCTCCCAGATGATTCGGTATTTTCCATCATTGAAATAGACAATGATGTCATTCCCAAGGAAGATGTCGATATCACATTATTCTTTGATGGATCTAAGTGCGAGAAAGGTCAAGGTGTGGGAGTTGTATTTCATACACCATAGGGAATTACTATCCCCTTATCATTAAAGTTAGACTTATCCTATACAAACAACATAGTAGAGTACGAAGCCTTAATCCTAGGTCTTCAATCAGCTATAGCTATGGGTATTAAGTGTATCCAAATATTTGGGGATTCTCAACTTGTAGTAAAATAGGTAACTGGAGAATACCAATGCAAAGAACCAACCATTAAGCTTTATCATGAAGTAGCAATGAAATTGCTCTCAACATTCAAATGGTATGAAATCAATAACTTGCCTCGTTCGGCTAATAAATTTGCAGATGCAATGGCCCCTCTTGGATCCTTGATTCCAAAGAATGAATTAGGAGAGGTACAACCCCTAATAATCTCAACAATATCTAAAGCAGTCATTGTTTGCACTAACCCTAAAGATGGAAAATATGTTTGCTTCATACACACGAAATCATGTGAGTCTTGGTCAAGCCCCATTATAGTCTTCTTAAAATTTGGAATGCTCCCATCAGAAATGTCTTGGTCTACCAAACGTTATTTCAAGAAAAAGGTATCCCGTTTCATTCTTTTAGGTGATGTGTTGTATAAACGAGGTTATGATGGAATTTTTCTTCAATACCTCAAACTTGGGGAGGCTCAAAGGGCCATAGAGGAAGCCCATGATGGTACTTGTGGTGGTCATTTTAGTGGAATGGCCATTGCAAAGCACTTATTATGCATGAGTTATTATTTTCCCACAATGGAACATGATTGTTGCACATATGTCAAAAATTGCAAACAATGTCAAACACATGCCAATTTAACTCACGTACCATCACAAGCTTTAAAACCAATAAAAAGTCTTTGGCCATTTTCATAATGGGGCCTTGACCTAATTGGCAAAATTTTACCCTCCTCTTCAAGAAAACACACATTCATCATAACCGCCATATAATACTTCAAAAAGTGGGTTGAGGCAATACCTCTAACCAGTATGACAGGACCTCAAATCGTGGATTTCATACTCCATCATATCATTTGTTTCTTTGTCATTCCCTCTAAAATCATTTCGAATAATGGCAAGTATTTTAAGAACAAGGATTTTTGAGCACTCTGTGAGAAGTATAATATCCAACATAGTTTCTCAACTCCTTATTACCCACAAGCAAATGGATAATCTGAAGCTACTAATAAGACCTTGATTGCCATTCTTAAGAAACTTGTCAAATAAAATCATAAAAATTGACATACACAAATTTTGTTGGCACTTTGGGCTTATCGAACACCAACAGGATCAACACTATTCTCTCTAGTCTATGGAGCTGAAGCTATTATACCTCTTGAGTTAAATATTCCTTATGAATTTCCTTGCAAGAATTCATAGATGATGATACAACTAGACAAGCACGACTCAACCAACTAACACTCCTAGATGAAAGGCGGGTCAATGCATTAGAACATTTACGAGTTTATCAAGACCACCTCAAGCATGCGTACAATGCTAAATTCCATATTCAGGAATTTCAAGTAGAGTATTTGGTACTCAAAGAGAACCAAAAAAACACCAATGATTTACCACACCTTCATGACAAATTCATAGCAAATTGGTTAGGTCCATACACAATAAATCAAAAAGTGGGTAATGGTACTTATAGACTTACCGATTTAGAGGGAATAGAGGAACCTAAACCACTTAATGTTCTTCATTTAAAAACATTTTATTTTTAAAAGTGACACATTAAATATCTATATACATGGATCTTAAAAAAAATCATCATCCACATAGGCATATATACATTGCATACATCCCATTTACATATAAGGCATACATATTCACTTTTTTTTTTGCACTCATGCTCTGTTTCATTAAATCATACATATTCCATAGCATTGTACACTTTCCATTTGCATATCAACACTTCATTGCATCAGGCATATACATTTGCATCCATCCCATCCCATGTTCAATGATCTAGCAAAGTAATGATGATATGACCATGAAACAAAAAGTCAAGTTATAAATATTGGGGTTACAGTTTGAAACCTTCATGCAAGTTTAACAAAATTCATATGTCAACCATATTACGTAGCACAAAAGCCTATATTTTTAGTCACTCAACCATAACTAGGGTAGAAAACAACCTCCAAATGGATGTCTAATTTTCTTTAGGACCAAAACACAATTTACATACTAAGAAAATATTGAGCATCGTCAATCGATCATGAAATAGTCTTGAACCATTCACATTACATCACATATTAAAAAAATTATGAGATAGGGGGGTCTAGTACCATCCTTGGGTAGTACCTCAAGGTGAAAAAGAGATATCCCTCGCTTTTCCCATTACGCAACATAGTCCAAAAATAGTGGTTTTGACCACTACCAACATTACTCCAAACATAACCGTAAAAACATAGAGTAGTAAGGATAGGGTCAAAATTCTCATCACACTTCAGTTGAGAATCTGATTCCCAAAATCTCTATACAAAAATTATTAACAAATAAAATTCCAAAAGCCCCTGATCCCTAAAGTTATAAGGATCATACTACACGTCCCTAACAAGGATGGGTAGTCATCCCCAAGGTCTAAAAGATCAATCCCATAGGACTATGGAGTGAATCTCCATTGGGTCTATAGATTATTGACTAGTAGTGGAGTAAGCTCATGCGAGGCAACATGTCTCTCCTCCAAAAAGGGAGACCTTTGAATGCACATAAGGACAGGCTAGCCTTAGGTCATATCCATAATAGGTCATGCCTAAATCTACTCATAATGGGTTAATGAACTTCACATGCACACACACTGGTTCTTGATTGGATAGGGTCATTGTCACACTCAAGATTCGGTATATGAACCTCACTTGCACACACATTGGTCCTAAAGAAATTTAGACAACCCTAGTGAGTTTGATTGATAATACTAGTATGATTGAGTCTTTGAAAATATTTTAGTCTTCCATATCAACATCCATATATTCTTCCATATCAACATCCATATCTTCCTCCATAAAAACAACCATGTCTTCATAGTGAGTCAAGTTGTAGAACACCACCAAATTCGGTACCCCCGATAGCCAAAAAATGGACAACAAAAATGGTCAGTAAAATTTTTGAACTATAAAATATCATTCGAACAACATGCATTCCTCCCATATAGTTTAGATTCATTTACTTGCATTAATCATCCATAACATATCATCATTAATAACACATCACATAGCTTACATTTTAAATTCATCATAGATTTACTTGCATTAAGCATCCATAGCACATAGCTTGCATACATAATTCATATAACATTAGGCATATACATCATTATTAAACATCAATAATATTAAAAAATTATTCATAAACATGCATCAAACATTAATAAAATAAACATAAAAGCATCCACACAAGAGATAACACACATATATGAAAAAACCATGTATATATATATATCACATATACAATCAATGCAAAAAGGCTACAATGGAGTACCAAGGCTCATATATACAAAATAGTGCATCTAAGCACTAAGTCTAGTATCCATGAGAAGACTCCTAAGACCTAGTAGGAGCCCTCAGCTTAGTACTCTGCCTAGACTCCGTATGCCTAGATGACTCAGCCATAGAAGGAGGATCCGATAATGTAATATAGTATTGCATACACACATCCTCCAAAGAATGTACATATGCCTCACTAGCTCGAAGATGCTGCAAATCCATCTGATGTCATCGCTCCTTCACCAAAATCTCTTCATGGAGCCTCACGACCATCACTTGATCACTAGCCACTACTACTGCCTGCTCCACCTCTAGTCGATCTATAGTAGCCAAAGACTCCCTATGAGTCTCAAGCATGGTCTCATGCTCCTCATGAAGATGCTCCAACTCTGCTCGTAGCCTAGCCATCTTAGATATCTCACTTATCACCTTCCCTTTATATCTGCCAATCCCACATTTGGAGTTTGTTGGGCTGCTCCCCTCGACTTCCTTTGACTCATTGATCATTGAGGCCTCGTCCTCTTTGGAGTTGTCCTCGACACTGATGCTACTGCATCATCCCCAACCACCTTTGGTACCTATACTGTTTGGGTACCAAACCACATTGCATACTCTAGAGTCACCCTAATATCATCCAGATTGAGGATCTTAATATCCTTGTCATTCTCAATCACCATTCGCCATGGCAGCATCCCCTCATCTTACCATTGTTGATACAACATCAACTCATATGGCACATCCTGAGGCAATCCAAATTGCCTCAACACCCATGAGTATTGGAAGTACTCTACCTCCTCATCCCTCTACCCAATCAACCACTGATCCTTCCACACCCAACGTAGCTACTCCCCATCAGGCTCCTAGCGATGGCCTCCATACCACATTAGCCTGAGACAACCCTAACCACATGTCTCTATACCACTAGTTGCTATGAATCTCTCGACTTGGCTACACCTCCTCTACCACTACCCATCACCTAGCATAGGGCTCCCTCATATGCCATGTTGGGAATGGCAACCCCTCGGGCCGAGCTACCAAAAATGCTCCCAAGCCCAAAATTGTAGGAGGAAGCTACACCCAATCCCCTTCCTCTCCCTTCGAATCACCTCATATAGCTCCCGATACAGTTGTTCCAACAAGGTAGAAGCCCATGCATACTCCTTTGGGTCAATGAGTAAATCACTCACCAAACCCAATAGGTTCCAAGGGAACCTACAACTAGTGCTATTAGGTAGAACTATGTTCACTAGCATGAACATAATCAAAGCTAGGAGTGCATCCAACTCCTTTGCCTTGTACATGCTCAAATAACATATCCCACCATATCCCATTTGGGCATCCCGCCATCGATCTTCGAACATCCTCTCCATCTCGACCTTCTTGTATTGGCCATCCACAACCTTCTTCCCTTCTACTGGCACCTTGATAATGTGATACACATCCTCAAGAGTGACAGTAGCCTCCCTAGTAGGTAGCTGGAATGTCCCCCTATCCAAACCCTATCTCTCTATCAAAGTAGAGAGATACCCCTCATTGGCCCTTACAACATCTAGCCTTGCCATGCCCTCCAAGCACGCCTTCCCTAGCAACCCCCACTCTTCCTCTGAAATCTTCTTCCTCATACCTGGAACAAAAGGAGAGAAGCAATGTCAAGACTCAATATCCATCAACTGCAAGAAAAAAATAATTTCATTAATATTTGTACAAAAATAAATAATATTAATAATAAATGCACAAGTGACAAAAGTGTTTTTCAACATTACTAGGGAAAATGGTGCCTCAGCTTTGTCAGTCACATTTAATCCCTCCATTGCCATAGATTTCGCATGATTTTCCTCACTAGCCTCACCAAGCTCTCACACCCACTCCATCCCTCAAACGTAGCTTCTCAAAGTCCCAAATGCACAAGTGAGCCTCACAATTCAATAAAAAATCTATTTATAGCTTTCCCTAGTGCATTCAAGCATAGGTATGCACCTGCAAATTCATAGGCTCGCCTGGGCGCCTACTGGTGCACCCAAGCGCACCTGTGTGCCTATAGGACACCACAGGTGCAACCGTGTGCCTGACGATAAAATGGTACAAAGACAAAATCAATAAAAATAGTAGCATACCTCCTCCAAATTTCACCAAAATTCATCCACACATCATGCACATCATAAAATTAGTTTTTGTGAAGACAAAAATTGTTTTGCATGCATATCTTTCAATAACGAATGAAATATTAAAAATACACAAATGAAGGCACAAAAGGCAGCAAAACAATCCAAATTTTCACAAAACTTGCATTTGATCACTCTACATCATATTCTGCATCATCTCACACAAATTTGTAAAAATTGGAGTTCATTTGATCAATAAATCACTCAGTTATGTGCAAAATGAACAACCCAAAGAAGCACAAGCTGCAAATCATACATCAACTAACACCAAGTTTTACGAAAGCATAACCACCATCCATCAATAATTCTTCCATCGTCATCTTTCATTTTCATCAATCATCTCATCCATAATCTATCTGGTATTCAAGCAAACCTCGTATCTAGTAGGTTATTCTATAAACTTGGTGATTGTAGGGATATCAATCCATGCAAATTCGGTAAGATGAATAATCTACAATAAGGACACTTGACCATGATCAAATTCAATTATCTCATCATCAAATATCACAATCATATTTGGCACCTCAAATTTTGGATACAAACTTACCAAGAATAATTTGCTAAAAGGCAGTCATTGATGCCTTCTTCCGTGGGGCATGAAAACACGGATAACCAAAATCTCAAATACCCATTCACTTGACAAAAATCATAATACAGGACACCGATAAGCTTGATTGGTTCCATCATAAAATTGGCAAAGAAATTTCCACAGTCAATAACCAATCCCTGTGTTGACTTAGTCAGCCTACATATTTAGATCTTGCATACTCAATGATGTCATTACGACAACTTATTCAACAACATCAAATCAACCCAAAGTTTGGGGCAACCACATTACATTATGATTCTCCCATGACGGGATACATCTCACATGATCATAACATCTACACTAGACAAAATACCCTCTCCACCATTGGGGCAAAAATGGTATCACATTTTACATCATTCATATCGTCCACAATCACATGGTACTATACACCAACCCTCATCCCACTATTGGGGCAAAAATTGTATCACAGTTGCATTTCACATCTTTCATTCATCAATCACACAACTACATTAAACCATTCATTTTTCAATTGGCTTATGAGATACATTCATAACTCATTCACCAATTGAGAGGGTAAGCTACAAAAATTCAAAAAAAGAAAATTATTTATTCTTTTGTCTTCAATGTCAGTGCACAAATCCAATGACAGAGAGAAGCTGCTTCTGCATCCATAACCCAAGCAGGTGTCTCGTGTTTTTGCACCATATTGTGTTTCATGCAACATGGTACAAAAAGGAGCATCTGTAGACACAAAATTACAGCCACTAATCCTCCATCCTAACCTTCCCACCACCCACTTGTCCACCATACACCTTCCTGCCAATTACTTGGCTCAATTCCACCTTTCTCGCTATCCATTTCATCATTTTAGACCTTTTTTGCCATTTCCTAGCCTAATTGGGATTATTTTAATATTATTTTATATTATTTAATATTTAATATAATATTTTATATTATATTATAATATATTTATTATAAAATATATATTAAATCCCACTCACTTTAGGATCTAGCTGGTTATCCAAGGTGTGAGTTACAGAGTCAGGTCGAATGTCAATTCACTCTTTTCTTCTTCTGAAATAGATTTCAATATGGACTGTCTGTACCTTACAACGGGCTCACTGAACTTGTTCGGTAATGTTCGATAGTTGTCACTTGTTGACAATCAGATTTAAAATTAATTCTTTGATCTAGCTCTTATGGGTCAGTAGATTTAAATAAAAGACAAATAAAGAAAATAAAAATGGATCATTTCATGGTAAAATAAAGAGGGTAGGGTAAGGTAGAAAGAGAAGTTTATCAAACTTAACTGTAAAACCTAAACTACCAATTTTATTTGTACTATCAGCTTCACAACGAAACAAATCAAAGAAGAAAGTGTCCAGCTTTCTACTTGCTTATTGATTCCGGTGGAATTGGACCTGAAGATAAAGAAGCGAGTGTCGACCCCTTTCAAAATAGAGGGGGGGTATTGACCGGGGCTTTTAAGCGGAATGGGGGGAGTCCTGAACGATTTATGGTTGTTCCCGGGCTTCGAAGAAATTTCACTTCCTACTAAGAGCATAAGGCTGAGATGAAACAACTCTAACAAAAAAATTATAAACCGAAGGGAAGTCGATTAAAATTGATATCTTTCACTGACAGCCTAGCTCGTACAGTGAGGACAGAGCAATTAGAACAGACTTAAACCTTAAATTTGTAATTTCCCTAGCATACAATAGAACAACTGAAGCCTAACAACATATTTAATCTTGATAACACAGATTCATAGCATATATTTAATAAACTTTAATGAAATAGATAACAAAAGAAGATGAACTTATCACAATCTACAAAATATTAGGCTCCTGGCCATGCTATTACAAAAAACAAAAGCACATCAACTCCAAGTCCAAAAATAAAATATTTCATAGAATTTGTAAGAAATTGCTTCAATAGCCTTTTATTTCTAAGTCTCCGCCTCTTGCGATTACATTGAGAAGAAGTATTTATAAACTCAGGATAAACCCTAATCTTTTCAGAAATATCTTCCTCTCAAACCCTAAATCTTATCATCTCAAACCCTAGGACCCAGGTTTCACAATATAAAGCCATTTAAAAAAAAGTCCGGATAAAACTTAACCATTCTGCAAATCAGTGCAGTCAGTTACCATAAATGGAGAAGATAGAATTCGAATGCCACTTGCATTCACCCACAACTGTAAATAAATGCCCTCATTAATCCCCTAGGGTAAGCCGTATGAGTCACCACTTCTCCGACATTTCATCTTCGTAGAGCCATCCATGAGTTGAAAATATCTACACGCCATTAATTCTGCCATAAATATTCATTAAATGCATTCATCGACAAAATTCGGCAACTGTGTGCATATATTTTCATTTCCCGGCCAATTCTCGACATATTCCACTATGGGCAGCTGCTTAGTCACCGTAAAGTCTCTTTGCAGCTAGATCTAAAAAAATTGGATGACATAACAACTTCTCTTTTGAAATGGCTGTCTTTGATTAATTTGCATTTGACTTTGTCTTTATGGCCCTTTCTCCGTTATCCCGTAAGTGACAGATGGCTTCCTGCATGAAAGAACAAAAGACAGATTAGTATTTTTAAAATATTAAATCAAAACTTTAATTATTGAATCAGATTAAAAACCCTAAAGTTTATTGCATTTCGGCCTTATTAATCTGATATGTGGCCCGCAGTGCTTTGACACGTGTCATAGAATCGCGACACGTGTCCATTTCCAGCTATCTTGCATTTCTGGTTCTCTATTGGCAAGGTCGCGAAAATGCTGTCTTGCATTTCTGGTTCTCTATTTCGCGACATGTCACGAAATCACGACATCTTTCTGGCAAAGGCGTCTTTTAGCTGTTCCAACCGTGAAACCGTGACATGTCACGATTTTGTGACATGTCGCGAAATCGTGACCATTTCTCCTCTCGGCAACTTCTGCGCTGTACTGCCGTGAAAATGTGACATGTCACGATTTTGTGACATGTCACGAAATCGTGACCCTTCTCCCCCTTCGGCACTCTTCTGTCCTTCCAGCCACAAAAACGCGACATGTCGTGATTTCACGACATGTCACGAAATCGCGCCTATTCTCTGGCCCTCGGCAACCTTCAGCTTCCATGCAGTGAAAACGCGACATGTCACGATTTCGCGACATGTCGCGAAATCGCGCGTCTTTTTTGCCTTCGGCGCTTTCCCTGAAATGTGTCGCGATTTCGCGACACATTTTTGACTTGTGCTTTTTCTTTCTACTTCTGGCAACCTTCCCCTTTTGGTTCTTCTTGCTGTCTTTGGCTTCCCTTGCTGGTTTCTTGTCGCGATTTCGTGACGTCCCGAAGGCGTCACGAAATCGCGACACTTTCGGGGCTCTTGTACCTTCTGCGTACTATGGCCGCGAAACCGCGACATGTCATGATTTCATGACATGTCACGAAATCGTGACCTACTCCATGCCTTAGGACTTTTCTCGTTCGATTCCTCTTGCTGGCTTTTGACTTGCTTTTGGTTTTGCTTTGCCTCATGCTGCAACCCTTGGCTCCTCTGCCTGCAGCTTTGACTTGGACCTATCGTGATTTCGTGACATGTCATGAAATCACGACGGTCTGTACACTCTGGGATCCCTCTGCAAAAACGTCATGATTTCACGACATCGCAAAATCGTGACGTCACGATTTCGCTACAGTTTTCTCCTTTGCTTCCTTGTGCCGAAACTTGTCATGATTTCGCTATAGTTTCTTGCCTTAGCCGATTCTTCATCTTGGCAGCCGCAAAAATGCGACATGTCGTGATTTCACGACATGTCACGAAATCGCGCCCTTCCGTACGATCCGGCTTTCTCTCTCCTAACTCGTCGTGATTTTGCGACATGTCACGATTTCGTGACGTTTTTCCGACTTTTCCTTCTCTCTCCAGATTTGTCGCGATTTCGTGACATGTCACGAAATCGTGACCATTTCATGCCTTAGTCGATTTTTCTCTCTCTCAGCCGCGAAAATGCGACATGTCGCGATTTCACGACATGTCGCGAAATCGTGACGTTCCGTACGACTTGCCTTTCTCTCTCCTGGCCGATAGCGATTTTGCGACATTTTCAAAAATGGAAATGTCGCAATATCGTGACATTTCCAAAAATGGAAAGTGTCGTGATTTCGCTATGCTTCTGGGACTTGGCGGATTTTCTGAAAACCTGTCGCGATTTCGTGAAATTTCAATAAATGGAAGTGTCACGATTTCGTGACTTTGCCAAAAAAGGAAAGTTTTGATTTTCAATGAATTTATCTATCTGTTTTCTGCATTTTTTCATACCGGTGTAAGATTTTCTTTATCCATGAATGATTCTAGCATATAAAAAGTGAAGTCTGAGATAACAAAGCCAGAATGCAAGAATACTTGGATAAAGAAATAGGCAAAACTTGAAGAAGAAAGAGGCAAGTAAAAATTGGAATTAAAACCTGAAAATCATCAAGAGGGTCCCTACTGTAAAATGAAAGCTCAATTTTTTCAAGGGATGGAAAATTATTTTTCAGTGGGGGTGTGTTGCTTCTCAACAGGTTCTTGGTGGGGTATGTTGATGGAAGTGCGATCTGTGGGGGTGTCTTGTGGATCACCTTCTCTTTTGTTTCTTTTATTTTTTGGTCATGAGGTTAGTGGTCATCATCTAGCTCCCTCTATTATTTTATCTATTTCCCTCTCTCTCCTCTTCCCCTCTTGTTCTCTTTCTCTAGTTTTATTGTTGTTTCCTCTTGTGGTCCCCTTGCTTTTCTTCCCTTCCATATTTTTTTGCATCATTTTCCATTCAACTTTGCCCATATTCCTTCTTTGTATTGTAAACTTAGTGGGTTGCTTTTGTTTATGGCCTCATCGTTTCCTTCCTCTTTTTTGCTTTGTGTGTTTCAATTCCTATATTTTTGGGTTCTATTTTCCTATAAGGTAAAAACCCCTATGAGTTGCCAAGAGTGTGGGTGAAATTTTTTATACTTTCACCCACTCTTTTGCAAATGTGATGGTCCATGTGGCCTAGGTAAATTTTAGATCCAAGCTCTGGTGTGCAACAATCACAAATGCAAGTGGATTATGGAAGTGGATATTCAACATGCTGGAAAATAGGCTATCACCAAGACAACCACAATCCTAAAAACTTACCTAGTAAGACATCATGCTTAAAATCGACTAATTATATGGATAGGAAAATTTCTGGACAAGTAGCCAAGGCAGATTCCAAAATCCTGCTCAATAGTTATGTAGAAATATTGGGTCCCCACCTAAAAAATCTATCCCAACAAAGGAAGTATAGTCTAGACATAATTTCAGGTAGGCAACAACTAGGAGAAGTGGTTGATTCCCTATCTATTTAAATTTTGATGGGTGGGAATTCTAGTATCTATTGGATAAGGATTGAGCCCAATTATCTACCCACTATCCAAAAGTATTTTAAGCATCAGGAGTCTCAAGGAAGTTGCATTAATGATCCTAGCTTCTTAAGTACAGACTCTCCATCAATGGCAAGGTGGTGATTTGAAATAGTTTTGCTTGCAAGGCAATTAATCTAGTCACTCATTTGCTTGATTTAAGTATCAATGATGAGCTTAAGGGATAAATTAGATGAGAATTGAATTCTTGTTAGAAACATCAAAACAACCAAAGGCTTGAATTAATGCATAAGCACCTAACCCCTTTTAGACAACTACCATAATCTTGAGGAGCAGAGTACCAGTTGAGTGTCTATTTGTCCCTACAATATATTCTTGCCTAACACCATTAATTCCTATAATTTAAATTTATTGTAAAACTCTCTATAAATAGTGGAATTCTAGAAATTCCAGAGGGTAGCTCTCTAACTATTACAATTCATATGTAAATCCTTCCTTTTTTTGTAAATATAAGTGCTCCACTATTTGGTTTCTAACTAGTGTTCTTGCAAAATTATTTTATGCATGTGTGTGTTGATGTTTATTTTTATGATGGCTACTTGAGCATTCTCATTTAATTCTGCTATCTAGATTTTGTGGGCTTCATAGGGTGGTTCTGGAATTTGCATTTACATTCACATTTGGGTCAGGGTTTATTTTTGCTAAATTTGGTTGGGTGGGAGCACTCTAATTTTGTATCCTAGATTTCATGCAATCACCTTTTTGTTTTGGAATTCACATTTGACCCACTGGTACTGAGCATAAAGTAAAGGTATCATCGACTAATCTATTAGGTAGTGCACCTATGTTTCCTTGGGTAGGTTGGTAGATTGTATGTCTTGATACAATTGCATCTGTCCTTGTTAGTTCTGGTTATGGCTTCATTTTGTTTTCTTTTTTGCTACCTTTTCTCCCCCTATTTTAGGCTAGTAGCTAGGTGTAGACACTAAAAAGTCACACATTGTCCCTCTCCCCATTTCCATGTTCAATCAATTTGCAAAACCCTCAAAAATTACTTAAATTGGCTAAAAACACTGTTCATTTATCAAATCCACTATTCATCATCCTTAGTCCCTTTGGGTTAGCCAAGCCCCTTCCTACGTTTAACCTTGAGTCCTCATGCGACCTCATTCCCAACTCAACCAAGGTTGAATCCCTCACCATGGTCAAAAAGCACTTTATCCTCAAAAGTCAACATTTTTGGTCAAAACTTGCTTTATGGCTAATAACATGCATAATTAGATCTAATATTGATTTAATCCAAGCCTCTCACCTCACCTAGTCTACTTTGACTAGCCTAGCCTTCCCACCTCACATATTCTAGCCTATCCTAGCCTTGCCACATCTCACCTTGATATTTGTCCATGTCACATTCCCTTGGGTCATAAATGAAAGATGGAGACTTTTGCACATAAAAAACAATTTTAAATTGAAAGATATTTCCTAAAAGGTGTTCATCAATACCTAATGTATATTTTTAGTAAGTCATCATTATTTGTGTATGGGTGAGGGATTCTCTCACCCAAATCCATTTATGAGCCAGGACACCTTACGGGACACCTCCCAGGTGGAAACCTCACCATTGCCACCTCACAGGGGACACCTCATCCCCTCCTTCTCACCTTGTCCAAAGTCTATAAATAGAAGGCAATTTTCACCTTTTAATGACAATCGACTTTTGCTTATCGAAACTTTGCCAAAATCACTACAACCATTGCATCCAACACACATCCATCACACAACCATTGTATACCCATTGCAATTGATTTATCACTTTCATAATGTTCCTTTGTGATTGAGATAGGTCAATAATATCTCAAAAAGTGCACTTTTTGAAGGTGACCCACTCAAAAATCAAAGAAATAGATGCTCCAAGACAACCAGGAAAGTCATCTTGTAGATTTGGCTCAGAAAGTACAGGTTCGCATGACCCTGTGCGAACCAACCGATTTACAACATGTTCACACGACCTAATGTGAACCTCTACTACAAGCACCAGAATCACCAGATAAGGTAAGTTTAGTGTAATTTAGTGTTTTTATGTTATTTTTAGTAGTTATTTTCATGTTTTAAGCTTATTTAGTGAGTCTTTTATATTCATAACCATGAGGTTTGATAGTTCTTATTCCTGTTCCTATTCATGTTCTCATCCATGTTCCTATTCCTGTTTGTACCTGCTTCTAGAATATTTTCTCTACACCATATTTCTATGTGACCATAATTATTGCACTTATAACACTTAATGTTATTATTCCTTAGAGGTGTAAATGTCTTAGGATACCTCCTAATGAAGCCAAATCTTCTTCTGCCATGAACCCTACAATTCATTGCCTTGTGACCAAAACCATTGCATGAGTAGCAATATCCATGAAAAAGTTATTCTTTTCCATATTCATGTATTTAATATGACCTGCATTGTGAATCCATGTGCCCAAGTGACATGAGAAGCATCTCCTATTGAAGCTTCCTTGTATAGACCTCATTGGTCTTCTATTATGATTGATGTTCCATCTATATCTTCTTTTTGCATTGTTCTTATCTTTTTTGAACTCTCTGTTGTCCAAATCATCCTCTGATGTCTCATTCCCACTTACACTATCATCTTCTGAAGTTTCTTCTTCATCAAGACTTGAAGTAGATTCTTTTTCCTATTTCTTTTCAAAGCCAAGACCTATTGAACATGATGTTCTTTGTTGTCCACAAATGAGCTTATCAAATTTTTTAGAGCTATTTGTGAAACTCTTCATATTGATCTTGGAGTCCTTTAAATATTTCTTTAGAGTAGCCACTTCTTGTGCTAACTTCTCACATTCCAAAATATTTGCTTCTAACTTTTCTTTGAACTTACTTGCCTTAGCCTTTGACTTCTCTAAGTGTTCTATGAGCAATAATATTTCTTCATCACATTATTGAAACTAATTTTAAATATTAGAGTGTTATTTTATTACCTTCTTTACTGTGTCAAGGGCATAGATAAGTTCTCCCTTAAGATCATAACCATTCTCTATTGAGTAATACTCTATTTGTTTGCCTTTGTCCTTATCATTACTTCCTTTTGGCTTATCTTCTATACAATCACTTACTTCATCTTCTAAAGCCATTAGAAGATTATCATATGGTCTTTCAAGTGCATATTTAAAACCATCATCACTAAAACTATAGCCATATCTAGTGCAACCATCTTCAATATGTTCAAATTTACCACATCTAAAACATTTGAGAATAGGTCTTATTGGTGAAACCAATTGTGTGGGGTATTTAGAACATTTTTATCTCTAAATTGTATAAATTGAACTTTAATATAATTTTAGGAATGGAAACTAATTACTAACTGTAGAAATGAAATCCTAGTTACAATTACAGAATGAAATCTAATTATGTTGCATAAATAACTCCCTAGTTATAGTTGCAGAATTAGAAATCTAATTATGATTGCATAAAGAAAGTCTATTTACTTTTTTAGTAATGGAAAACTGATTATAACATTGAAATTAAGTCTTGTCAATGCTCTGTAATAGAAGGTTGTCAATCTTCTATGCAGGGGTTGACAACAAAACACAAAATGCAATAAATTGCAAAAAATAGTAAATTCTAAAAATGATAATCTACAGTAATTTGAAAGCTTACTAAAAATGGAGATTACAACCAAACCTATCATTAATCATAAGATCATCCTAATAATGAAATAAACTAATATTGCAAATACTGTTAGCTATTTACAAGGAAATGAAATGACAAGTTTTACAACTTATTTTGTTGCAGCAAAATCAGAATAAAAACTTGCTGTTAGTCCTCCTCCTAGGTCTAGAAGTGGCCAGCCTCCTTGTCTAAAAGAAGGTATGAGTCTTTCTCTCTCTCTAGATCTTACTCACACTCATTCACAAAAAAATGAATAGAAAAATTAGTGCACTTTATTGATTCAAGAACATAATTACAATATTGCTGCTAAAAACACTGTTACAAGACTGTAACAATCACTTTTCTGCTATTTTCTTATTATTATATTTCTTGCTTATTTTCCCCCTACCTAGCTCAACCTGGATGGGAGCTATCTATTTATAGATATCCTAAAATCTATTTACAAACTGAGAATATATCATTCCTATCTTACAGATCTATTCCTATTAAGCTGCAACATTTCCTGGGTTTATCCTAGAAGAGGATCAAAATTGATCTTTTCCATGAATGGTGGCTTTGGACGGCAAGGACAACAAAGTCAGATGTGAGATATTTTTCTTTAACCTTTTCAACCTTCTTTCTCTTTTTACATCATCAAAAATTAGTAATCAAGTCAAAAAGCGCTTTTTGTTCTCATTTTGAAGATAAGTGGCTCATTCCGAAGAGACTGTATTTCTCATTCCGAAGATGTCCGCTCATTCCAAAGATACTGTATTTCTCATTTTGAATATGTCTTCTCATTCCTAAGATCTTTAGAATGAACAACTATGTGCTCTTCAAGTGATTTCATCTGCATTTCTCAGGTGGGTTAGCTCTCAAGATCAGATTGCAATAGCCTTCATCTCTCTCCATGTGTGAATTCCATGCCTTGCCATTCATTGGCAGTTGGCTAGAATTTACATTGGAAAACCAGTTTCTGTTGCACAGTAACAGTTTTCTTGCACTATTTGCTAGATTTAGATAAATAAATGTTTGAAACACATCAAAACAAAACTAGTGAAGTGCTGCTATCAACCTAAGCATACTTCTCATTTATCAAATCATGACAAAATAACATAAAACTATGCAAAAACTGTAAAAAATAGAATATAGTATTTCTAACACATTGATTATGCAAACAGTTAATACACAACATATTAATCAACTTAACTAGCATATAAGATTAAACACAAGAGTTTCTAGGCAGTTTCAATGTTCAAAACATGCTATGATTGAGGCATTTCCAGGCCTCATCATAATATCCACCACGTTTGAATTATTTTCAACCATAATCATAGCCATTACCTGCATCCATATCATCACCCCTCATTTCCAGATCCACCAAACACTACCACGGTGCTCTCTAGCAAATTTAAAGCCATGCAGGAGTAGATTTGTACATTGGATTTACGCACGACTGGTTATGGGCCTCAAAAACCCACATATGACGAGTTGTGCAATGAACCAATTCACCCTTTTGTTCCTATACATCCATATCCTTATAGATTTGAGATCCCTAAATTTATAAAATTTAAAAGTAAGATCCTAGAGAGCACCTCAATAATTACTATTTTACTTCCTACCAACTGCATGGTAGTGATCCCCTTATGCTTTGCATGTTTGCACTTTCACTTGTAGGACAAGCATTATATTGGTAAAACCATTTGCCTTGCCATAATTTATTCACTTTAAAACAATTGGTCAATATATTTCTTGAGCACTTCTTGATTAACATCAAAACTAAGCTTACCCTATCTAATATCTATGCTTTACACCTATTTGACGACGAGCCTATTACTAATTTTGTTATTCATTGGAGATTGGTCATTCATGATCTTGCCTTCCCTCTCCTACATTTAGAGATCGTCAAACCCTTTGCTAAGATTTGTCATAAAAAAATCTTCCAGACATTGCAAATTAATTAGAGTTAGACATTTGAGGAAGCGATCACCCAAACCAAAGTTATCGAGGACATCAAGGTCCACACTAGAAAAATCAAGCTTAGAAAGAAACAACCCTATCCCACCACCTACCACTACAATCATCCTCCATATGTACCACCCACTACCATACCACCCTAGACCAATCAGGTACTTCTCAATTCTCCATACCCACCATCGTAAGTTGCATCCACTCAAACACCACAACCCACTTTCCCACGATCACCTCAAAATATATATCAATTCAATCCTCTAGTCCTTCCCACTCCATATACCTCCACCATAGTCTAATCCATACCAAGGTTACAATACACACCCGCCACACCCTCCATGCAATTGGACACCCTTATCTAAGCTGATACCATTCCATAGATTACGTGAGGGAGAGCTCCTCACTTTGCCAAATGGCCAACCTCTTGATCTAAACTGTCCTCTCCCATGGGACCACAATCCACAATATTTTTGTGATTTCCATTGACAACATGGCCACAATCTTGATTCATGCCATATTTTTTACCATACCATGCAATACCTTATTGATCATGGCACCATTCGAGTCTCAAATCCCCTTGTACCGTAAAATAGAAACTTGGGGATATGTCAAAATCCATTACCCGAGCATGGGGGTAACCCACATCAAATTGATCGATGCCAAGCCAACCATGTCAATCAAGGTCCTTCTGATGCGTAGTCATTATACCATCATTAATTCTCAATGAATCTGTCAATCCAGGGCAGTGTACAAGGCTATCTGTGGGAGAAGAAGTGAAACAACTATAACTTAGGTCAATCTAGGGCAATAAGTCTTTATTGGTGGAACCGATTTTATGGGGGTTTTGGAACATTCCTATCTCTAAATTGCATGAATTAAATCTTAATCTAAGTTGCAGAATTGGAAACTAATCACTAACTGCAGAAATGAAGTCCTAATTACAATTGTAGAATGAGACCTAATTATATTACAGAATTAACGATTCTGAGAATTGAAAGTCTGATCCTAATTACGAAAGGAAATCTAATTACTTTTGTAGTAATGAAAGTCTAGATCTAATGTGGAAATAAAAACTATCAAAATTACGTAATGAGAAGGTTGTCAATCTTCTATTCAGATTTTGACAGCAAAACACAAAAATGCAGGAAATTGCTGAAAAACAATAAATTCTAGAAATAACAACCTGAAAATAAAGTGGAAACTTTTCTGAAAGTAAGATTGCAACTAAAATATTTAAGCACAAAATTAAAATTAGCATAAATAAACTAATACTGCAATTATTTTCAACTATTTACAAGCAATTTGACATAACAAGTTCTAGGACTCATTCTGCTGCAGCAAAATCAGAATAAAAACCTGCTTTGTTAGTCCTCCTAGGTCTGGAAGTGGCCAACCTCTTTGTCCAGAATAAGGTGTAAGTCTCTCTTTTTTTCTAAATCTTAATCACACTCATTTACAAGTAATTTGAAATAGAACTAGTGCACTTTATTGATCAAAAGACATGATTACAAGAATTCTGCTGAAAAACTATTACAGGACTATAACAGTCAATTTCTAGTTATACTCTGTATTTTTTGCTAGCTTCCTTACTCTATTTTCTATCTATCTGCTATTACTACTAGGCTCAACCTGAATGGGAGCAATATTTATAGCTATCCTATGATCTGATTATAAACAAAGAATATCTCAAAAGATCTAATCCTACAATGCTGCAACAAATTCTGGTTTTATCCTAGAAGAGGACTAAAACCTGATCTTTCCCTTAATGATGGATTTGGTCTGCAATGACGGCAAATATAGATGGAAGATATTTATATTTACTTTTTCCAACCTTTATTTCCATTTTCTCGGCTTCAAAAATCATTCAAAAGGTCAAAAACACATTCCATTTCTTCATTCCGAAGATAAGTGGCTTCATTCGAAGACGAGTGCGGTTTTCATTCTAAAGATCGCTCATTCCGAAGATACTGCATTCTCATTTTGAATATCGCTCATTCGAAGATACTGCATGCTTCATTCCGAAGATCCGCTCATTTTGAAGACGCTGCATTCTTCATTTCGAAGATCCTGTTCATTCTAAAGATACTGTGTTTCTTCATTCCAAAGATATCTGTTCATTCCGAAGATACTTCGGAATGAACAAATGTATGCTTTTCCATTGATTTCTTCTGTATCTCTCAGGTGGGTTATCTCCTAAGATCAAATTCTAATGGTCTTCATCCCTTTTCTCATGTGAATTCCATGCCTTGCTATTTATGGACAGCTGGCTGGAATTTACATGGGAAAGACCAATTTTTGCTGCACAACAACATTTTGCTTGCACTGTTGTCAGATTTAGGTGAATTAAATGCTTGAAACAAATCAAAATATGATTAGTGAAATGCTACTATTATTCTAAGCATATCCCATTTTAGCAATTCATAGCAAAAAGAACACAAAACTATGCAAAAAGCTGTAAAATCAGCATATAATATTTCAAATACATTGATCATGCAAAATGGTTAATATACAGCATATTAAATCAACTTAACTAACATATTAGATAAAACATAAGAGTTTATAGGAATTTTTAGTGTACAAAACATGTTATGATTGAGGCATTTCCAGGCCTCATCATTTTCCCCCCAACTTATATTAATGCATGCCCTCATGCATTCTGTTGGGCTATGGAATCACATATGTCCATGTTTAGATTCCATGACCTGTAGAATAACTTCTTGCCTATGTAATATCCTTTGTTTTCCTGAATTTTTCTGAGCCAATCTTCAAATTGTTCATCAGGTTGCGCATCTTCTTCAAAGTAAAATAGAACTGGAGTAATGATGGTTGGAGGCCTGAACCTGAGACCTATCCAGTTATGTTGCATGATTTGGATCAGTTGGACTACACCTTCTGCTCTTCTTCTGGACCACTCTAGATTGATGGGGGAGATAGGTTCTCTTTTTCTTAAAGACATGGAAAGTTCATTCCATCTGTCTTTGCATACTGACAATGCTGGGAAGAAATTGTGATCACAGAAATTGTTAAATCTGGTTACAAAGTCCCTCAAATTGTTCAAGTACATTCTCTTAATATCATCCCTGTTCATTATTGATAAGTGTTGCTAAGTGATATTTAGGTGATTTGGCTAGATTGCTCTGACTAACAACTCAACCCTTATTTCAATCACTTTATTCTACCTTTTCTCATGATCCCAATAAAGCTGATTTTGCACAGTAGACATGAATGCTCTCAACTGAAAATCTCCAATGTAGATTTGAGGATGAGAGTCAACTTCCTCTGGAATGAAAAAACTATGCAAAAACAGTTCACACAAAAGATTTTTCTGCTCAAAAGGATTGTCAAAATATGCCTCTAGAAAATATTCAATAGTGTCCAATTTGTATGGAAGGTTTGAAGTAATCCTCATGACCTGTCATCTAAGGTATTTTTCCTTCAAAATAAGGCTGTAAAATCTGGCTGGCTGTCTAAATTGGACTAAAAACTTAGCAATTTGGCACAAGTCAGATACCTTTTCTTTCAATGCCTGAATTTATGTGTCCTTGGCTTCTAGCTGTTTTGCTTCCAGTTTGAATTTTTTAGTTTTATTGGCAAGCTGTTCATATCTAATCATCCAGCTAGCTATGTCTGCATTGTACTACTCTAGGGACACAGTATTAGGTGGTCTTACTACAGGGGGGATCCTAGGCAATAGATTTATCTGAACTCCTTTTTCTACCACTTCTACTGGTTGTTCATCTATCAATATCTCTACTTGCACCCCCTTATTTTCTATTTCTATGGGGTTGTCATCAGATAGTATTTCTACTTGTACCCCCTTATCTGCTATTTCTACTGGAAGTGTAACAAGTTGAAATGCAGGGACCTCAGTAGAAGTACTTACTTGAGCATTTTCTTGCTTGTTGGAGCTGCTTCTGTGTTGGTGGTTCATTTTCAACATCTTTCGCAATATTTCTCACCATTTCGGAAGCATCTTTAGAACAAGAAGGCACTGCTTCAGAATGAATAGGCAGTTCTTCAGAATGAAGGAGTGCTGTTTCAGGATGAACTTCTATGTCTGCCTCAACAAAGTCATCTGCTCTTGATAAACCCAGAAGCAATTGAACCAAATTATCTTCATCATGGGACATAGCTGGCTATTTTTTAGATTGTGACAACAATAATTGTTTTAGTTCTGCCACTTCCTGCTGAAGTTCTACAATTTTTCTTTCTTGCATCTCAATGATGCTTTCTTTCTCTGTGATCCATTTGGTCTATGTTTTGACAACACTTCTTGCTGCCCTCAGCTGCTCAGTGATGTCTTCCACTTCTGTTTCTGCTTCAGAAGCTGATGTAGACAAATTAGTTGTAGTTGGCTGTTCAACCAAATTTTCTTCTTCTGCTGCAATAGTTTGTTCTTGTTCATGAGGCTCTGTGAGACTGTCTATAAGGGCATCTACCATATCTGTAGCATGTTGAACTGTAGCCTCTTCCAAACCAACTTGCTCAGTTTCTGCCTCAGCTATCTGTTCAAGGAATTCTAGAAAGTTATCAGATGCTGGTTGTATTTTTGTGACATCTGGGCTACTTGGTCTATCTTCTTCCTCCATGACCTGTTCTGCAGTTTCTTTCAAATGGATTCTTGTAGACCTCCTAGTTCCAAATGTAAATTTCTTCTTTTTGCTCTATTTTTTGGTGACAGCAGGGGTCATGGGGTCAGTTTTTGATGCCTTTATTTCCCTTGTTTCACTTATCTGCTCTGATAAGTCAGTTGCAGCTTCAGCAAACCGAACTTTCTTTTATTTTTCTGCTCTGCTGCTAGTTCCAGATCCTCTTCTCTTTTGTCTCTTAGCCTGTGAAGTTGGTGGTTCAGGAGCAAGGTTTTCTGCTACTGCTGTGGGGTGTAGTTTTGTAACAGCTTTAGGGGCACCTTCTGCAGCTTCTTCTACAGCATCCTCTGCAACATTTTTTGCAGCAACTTCTGCAATACTTTCTGCAGTAGCTATTTCCTCTTTTGCAGCAACATCAGCAGTATTTGGCTCTTCTTCTTCCTCACTTTCATCCCCAAAAATGACATCATTTAGGTTAGAGTAAAACCTGTCAAAACTCCTAGGGTTTCCTCTAAAATGATGTTGGCAAATTAATTTAATAAGGCCATGATGGCGAAGGCTTCCTTTACCCTCCTGATATCTTTTTGCCATGTTCTTTAACTCTTGATACAAATACAGGGGAATATTTACCCTAACTTCTGGTTGTTTTCTACCATGTCTGAGATGGTTCAAAATTCGTAGATGATGCCCTGACAACATCACATACTGCCCTTCAAAGGTCAAAAAATTAATCACCCAAGTGGCTACTTCATCCCAGGGTTCCTGCAGGCTGGCCCTTTTTAACCCTTTGCATGTGTTGTTATGGGTTAAGTATTCAGGTTCTCTATCATTTTATTCTACAAACTTATTAACTACATTTGCAATGTGTTCTTGCCAAATCTAGTAATTGAAATTCCCTCTAATGGCAACTCTGTAATCTGACTTAAAATTTTAGGGCTTACCTCAATAGACATGTCGTTGACATGTGCTCGGTTATTTCTGAACGTATGGGCAAACATGCCAGCTAAATCTTCAGAAGACCCATTGAATTTATCCAGAAATGTCATAAATCCTCCGTCTTCAAAAATTTGCACAACTGCGGATTTTCTCGGAGGTAATTGGTGTCTGCAGGCTTTGTTCTGATCTTTCGCCCCATTTTTCTCTGTTTAAAAATCATACACTATGGCTGCTGTTCTACTGTAGGATTTTTGGCTATTTTCTTTGCAAATTTGTAGAGTTTTAAGTTAGAACCCTCGTTGCCCTATTTCTCATCTTCTTCTTCGAAATGAGCCGTATTCTGTGCACTGTACCTCGCAACACGTCTTCAGAAAGAAGGATGGCACACATATCTACTTCTGCACTGTACACCTGTTCGTTGATAATTGCATGGATGTCCTTGCCGTCAGATCCACCTCATTAGTTTTTCAAATTCTCATGTGCATGTTAATTAACATTAAAAACTGGTGGCATTGGTTGCAGATTCTCCGTATTTCCAATGAGTGCAAAAACAGACCATGTGCTGATTGACACGTGTCCCTTCTTCGCATGCAATTAAGAAAAAATCTTGATTTTGTCGGACCTTATTATTTTTTTTTAATGCCACGTGGAAATGCTCTTTTCGAAAATGCAAACAAAATTTCATTTCGAAGATTATGACTTCATTCCGAAGACAAGTCTTCATTTTGAAGACAAATCCTCATTCCAAAGATTATGACCTCATTCCGAAGACAGGTATTCATTCCGAAGACAAATCCTCTTTGCAAAATTTTTATTCTGAAGATAGATCTTCATTCTGAAGATCAATCCTCATTTCGAAGATAAAGCTGTGTTGTGAATCGTTATTCCGAAGACAGACCCTCATTCCGAAGATGATGCAGCAAGTCGTCATTCTGAAGACCAAGTTTCATTCTGAAGACAAATTTTCATTCCGAAGACAAATTTCCTTTCCGAAGACAAAGTGCAACATTCATTTTGCTGTCATTCTGAAGATAATTTCATTCCGAAGATAATACAGCAGGTATTGTTTTTGGCATTCTTGTTCGAAGATTAGGTAGAAATCAATATTTTTATTCTCAAAACATGTTTTTAAGTATGCCAACTCTTATGAATACCTTTTATGCTAATGGTTAATTGTCACATACTATATACCAATCATTTTACAATGAAAAAAAATGTAAGAAATATATACCTGATAAAAACAGTTAATGCCAGTTTTGAAGAATGACTGCTTTTGTTGATATTCTCGCTAAGATTTTCTGCAACATTTCAAAACAAGTGCACTAGGTGAATTTGTACAATGATGGTTCAAAATTTTCTCAAGGTTATGCATGCCAGAAAACTGGTTTTCATGCACACCAAATCAGTAGTGCCTTAAGAAAAGGTTTTCACTGTTGGGTTATTCATTTTTCTCTCCTTTTTTTTTTTCTTGATTTTCCCTCTTTTCTTTTTTTTTCTTTTAACCTCTCCTTTTTTTTTTTTTTTTTTGATCCTGACTATGACCATGAAGGAATTTCATGATTTCCCCTGAAAACATGCCCATGAAGGAATTCATACTCAGAATTTATTCATCTTTTTTTTTTTTCTATTTTTCTGATTTTTTTTTTTTGTATTTTCTATTTTTTTTTTCTTGAAATCCACTGATCATGTTGATTGTTTTGAAGTGGAAGAAGGATTCTCTTCCACCTGCTGTGTATCCAAACTATCAAGTTGCTGCAAGAATTCTTCTTTAGTCAGAGGTGTATGGTATACCCTGAGGTGATGTCCATTCACTACCAACTTTCTTCGTGACCCATCAATGGGGGATAAACGAGCTGCTCCATTGTTAAATACCTCTTCAATCCAGTAAGGTCCCAACCATCTAGTTCTTAGTTTTCCAGGGAAGTCTTCATATTGAGAATCGAACAGTAAAGCCCAATCTCCTTATTGAAGTTTCCTCTGCTGAATGTGACTGTCATGCCATAGCTTCCTCTACTCCTGAATTACCTCAGTTTGGTGCAAAGCATCCAATCTAAGTTCATCTAATGCATTCAGCTGCAGAATCCTATCTGTCTGTGCCTGCAACAAGTCAATTCCAATTTCCAGTGCTGTGCGCAATGTTAGTAGCTCAAATTCAATAGGTAAGAGAGGCTTTTTACCAAAGACTAGTTCATAAGGTGTGAATCCAGTAGTGGACTTCCAAGTAGTATTGTAGGCCCAAAGCGCTTGGGTAGTTTGTCTAGCCAATTTTTCCTATGAAAAGCTACTATTTTTGTCAAGATGCGTTCTAGTTCCCTGTTTGTTACTTCAACCTGGCCATTTGCTTGTGGGTGGTAAGGTGATGATTTCCTATGTTTGATTTCATACAATTTTGTAAATACTTTTATGACTTTGGATGCAAATTGGGGTCCTTGGTCTGTGGTGATAGATCGTGGAGCTCCAAATCTCTAAAGAATCTGAGTATACAAGAAATCAGATACTTTCTCTTCACGAGCATGTTTGAAAGCACGCACCTCTACCCACTTTGTCAGGTAATCAGTGCATACTAGAATATGCACCTTTCCTTGAGAAGGTGGATCAATAGGTCCTACAAAATCAAGCCCCCACCTCTCAAATGGTTCTAAAACCATTTGAGGCTGCAGTGGCATCTCATTTGTATGAGTGGGTTTCCCCATTCTTTGGCATGCATCACAATGCCTGATGTACTTTTTCACATCCTTGTGAAGAGATGGCCAATAATATCCTATCCCCAAGATTTTTCTAACTATGCTTTTTACAAAATAGTGTCCACCTGAGGGTTCATCATGACAAGATCTAAGGATATCATACACTTCATCCTTTCGGATGCACCTACGTAACACATGATCAGGACTGCACTTAAAAAGCATACCCTTAATCCATTCAAAAGAAGAATTCTGTTTGATCAATTGTTTTTTCTGTTTTGAAGTAAAATGTGTAGGAACTTTCCCTGTGACCAAATAATTGGCTATATCTGCAAACCAAGGTGATTGAACTGATATAGCAAATAGTTTTTCATCAGGAAAAGTGTCATCAACTAATTCCCCTTCATCCGTGTTCGCAACCTGGACAAGAAATTTGCCACAACATTAGCTTTTCCTGGTTTGTTGATTATGGTGATATCAAATTCTTGTAGCAATAGCAACCAACGAATAATTATTGCACTTACCATAGGTTTATTCATCAAATAATTAATGGTTGTATGATCTGTGTGAATAAATATTTGATAACCTGTGATATAATGCCTGAATTTGTTGATGGCATAAATTACTGCTAGGAATTATTTTTCAGTTGTATAATTTTTCTCTACTCCTATCAAGTTTTTGCTAATGTTGTAGATGGTATAATGTTCACCATTATCAATTTGTCCTAATGCTGCTCCAATTGTTGTATTGGAGGCATCAGTCTGAATGTGAAATGGTAATGTCCAATTAGGTCCTCTGAGCACAAGTGGAGTTATCAATTTCTCTTTCAAAGCTTCAAATGCTTCCTGACACTTCGTAGTCCAGGAGAATTCAGAATCTTTAGTCAATAAGGCAAACATAGGACTGGCTATTGTACTAAAGTTGGGAATAAACCTGTGGTAAAAACCAATGTGTCCTAGGAAACTTCTGACATTAGTCTGAGTTTTAGGAGGAAGGAGATTCTTGATAATTTCAACTTTCTTTGGATCAACTTGGATCCCTTCAGGAGAGATGTGATGACAAAGAACTATCCCTTCCTTCATCATCATGAAGTATTTATCTAGATTTAAGGATAAGTGGTATGTTTCACAACGTGTTAAGACTTTATCAAGATTTTCCAATGTAAAATCAAAAGTTTGTCCACATACTGTGAAATCATCCATGTAAATTTCAACACTTTTGGTGGTCATATCAGCAAAAATTGCTAGAGACTGCTTTCATTGAAAATTTGCTGGGGCATTACACAAACCAAAAGGTAAAACCCTATAGGCAAATGTTCCCCATGGACATGTAAAAGTTGTCTTTTCTTGATCTTCCGGTGCAATCTGAATTTGATTATATCCACTAAATCCATCAAGAAAACAAAAGTATCTTTTCCGACGAAGAGTATCTAACACTTGATCTATGAAAGGTAATGGAAAATGGTCTTTGTATGTCACCTTATTCAATTCTCTGTAGTCTACACATACTCTCATTTTTCCATTTTTCTTAGGAACTATTACCAATGGAGAAACCCATTGGCTATCATAAATTGGGTAAATGAATCCTACTTCGAGGAGTTTTTCAATTTCTTCTTTCACAATATCTCTTAATGCGGATTCAATCTTCTTTGAGGTTGTCCGATTGGCTTGACTTCTTAAAGTATAGATTCTATGGGTACATATATCAGGATGAACTCCTGCCATATCTTTGTAGTTCCAAGCAAAAGCATGAACATGCTTCCGCAAAACAACTATCAATTTTTCTTCCTCTTCCCTAGTAAGCTGGCTGTAGATGTTCAAAAATTTTCCTGGATGGACTTCTATTTGTTTTGTATTTAGAAGGACTGAATTCACTCCTTCATACTTGGTGTTTAAGGGATTAAGAGGACATTGTTGAGATGGGAGAAACGAAGCAGTTTCTATTTCATTGTTGCTTGAGGGAAGCATTTCTTGTATGGAACAGTGAGAAGGAAAAATCAGATGATGGTGCCATCCATGTGATAGTGAAACAGAGTTTCCTTGTGATAGCACTGATGATTCATCTTCAGATTTTTTATTCTCCTCATTACTTATCAACTATTGGATATTTTTTGCTTCCCCTTCTAAACCTTGTTCATGCAGAACATTCATCAGGATTGTTTCATTTTCTAAGTTTTCTGTGTCACTTGAGGTCTTCTATGTGTTCTCTTACTACTAAGGTAGCTAGTGTAGAGATGACATCTTTCGGTTCCTCATCTGAGTCAGAAAACCATAACCGACCTAAAAATTTGCTAGATGGTTTTGCAGGAGGATATAAAAAAATTTGTTTTAGCTCAATACCATTTGAAATAGTCATATTTCCAGATCTGCAGTCTATGAAGGCTGCTGCAGTTGCAAGCCAAGGTCTTCCCAAAATAATGGGATATCCATGTAAAACCAAAAAATCTACAAGGAATTCCCAAGAAGAAACTTCTATAGGGACATCTTCAATGATTCCTTCAGGTTTTGCAAGCTGACCTATCGACCATTTCTAAAGCTGTAAATGTGGGACTGAGATGTTTGAGCTGTAATTGTTCCATTGTATCTTTAGTCATGACATTTATTGTAGCTCCTAGATCCACTAAAACATTTGATATTGGTACTGAACCTATGGTGACTGTGATAACTGGGCTTCCTAGATCACTATACTTTGGAGGTAGTAGTTTTCTAGATAAGAGATCAGCTATCTTCCCTTCAACCTGTATAGTCTTGGGGAATGCTTTCTTCTTTCTTCGTGCTCTTTTAATGCACAAATTTTGGACAGTACTGTTAATTTTTGGTATTTCCTTAATGGATTGCAATAAGGGTAATGAGATAGTCAGCTTTTTGAGTTCTTTGACCAATTCGACTCGAGAAATTTTTGGTATTACATTAAGTCTTTCAGGATATGGAACTATCCTTGGTAATTGTTCTGCTTGTGTCTCTTTTTCTATTGTTGGATCCAATTTTTCTATTTCTTTTGTTGGTTGGATTCTCTCTGGTTTTGATGATTCTTGCTCTTCATTATCTTTGGTTTCCATTAAAACTGGTTCAGGTACAACTTTTTCTGAACGGAGTTGAATATCACTACAATCAAGAACATTAATTTCAATATTTTCTTCGACTTGACCACATAGACAGGAGGTGTCTGTCTTACATTGTTTGGATTAGTGACTGGATGAGCTGGAAATTGAGGTTGCTTCACTTGCTGTGTTTGTTGTTGTTTATCTTGAAAATTATGATTAGGTGCAGGCAACAAATGCTGAGTTTGACTTTGATTCCTTTGCTGCCTTGGATAGGATTGGTATTGTTGATTCCACTATGGTTGGTTTTGCACCCAATGTGGATTAGTCTGATTTTGATTCCAAGCTGGATTGTTTTGATTCCATGAGGGGTTGTTTTGATATTGATTCCAGGTTGGGTTACTCCAATTTGATTGTGGCCATTCTTAGAAATTTATCCATTGAGGATAATTCCAAGGACGTTGGGGTGGTTCAGATTGTCCCTAAGGCATAGTACTAGGATTATGCCCCCAATTTGTAGGAAAACGAGGGGGATTTTGATATTGAGATAAATTCCCCCCTTTTTTTGGTCCAATATAGTTGAGTTCCTCAGTCTGGTTTTCTAACACAGTTTTGAGTTGTGGTAGCAGGTGGCATTGATCAGTTGAATGCCTTTTTGAAAAAATACTACAAATGGCTGAGATGGTTGTTTTATTCAAAGGACATTCCTGCAAAGCATGTTTACTTCTACATCTTGGGCAATAAATTGCCAAAGGTTTTGTGTTTTTAGATTTTGCAGATATTTCCCCTAAAGTAGTTTTTAGATGCACTAGGATATCAGTTTTGAAATTTGCAAGTTCCTCTATCAGGTCCTTTACATCAGTACCATTTGTGCAACTTTTTCTTCTTCTCTGCTTAGTGCGAGAGTAATTCTTGCATAGATCCATAATTTCCTCATTACTAAGAGTGGTTACATCCCCTTTTCCCATTAAATCCAGAACTTCTCTGGATTCATCTTGCAATCCTCTCAAAAAAATGGTTTTACATAATTCTGGTTCTACTAGTCCACATCTCCTTTGAACAAAGGAGAACCTATCAAGGTAATCTTCCAAAGTCTCATCATATTTCTGCTTGATTCTAAATAACTCATCCTTTCTATTCCTTACACGGTAGTATTCCTGATATTTGTCTAAAAAGACAGTCTCCATTTGATCCCTTATGGAATTTGGCTCTAAGCTCATGAACCAGCGTAATGCTGAATCCTTGAGAGTTGAGGGAAAAACCTTAAGTTTTTGATTGTCATTTATATAATCATAGGTCTGACACACTACCTTAAATTCAAACAAAAACCGGTCGGGATCTTCGGATACAACACCTCAGAAGGTTGGAAGTACTGAAGGTGAAATGGTCTTCATGGGAGAGTTTTGTGTTGGATTCGGATGAATAGGATATTCAAATGTTCTGGATGGTTGGAGTATATCCTGATCATCCCCTTCATTATGAACATAGCCATGCTGGCCATCTACATTGCCTCCTTCTGCCATAGTTTCTTATTTCCTTGGAGAAGTTAAAGCTTTCCAAATTGTTCTCTCAAGAGGTTCAAACTTTTCTTTTGATGAGTCTGATGAATTTTCTTCCTTAAGATATTCTGTTGATACAATTGGTGATTTCCCTTTCTCAAAATGTTCTACTGATGGTGAGACTGGTGATTTTTCTTTCAATATTTCAGGTAGTTCAAACATAGGTGATTCACCCCTTAGGCATGAAGATCTCCTTAATGGGACAATCCAGGGATCCTTTGGGGTCTCCCTAGACTTACTCATTCATGTTTACTCCTAAATGACATAAATTAAGTCAATAGTTGTTATCTTACTCTGCTGTTATATTCAGATTTTAACATGAATTTTCACAGTTTAGTTTGATTACAGTTATTGGACTATTTGTTTTCTTCTGACAACACTATATCCTCGATAACGACACTAAAATGATGCATAGTCGTTATACCATCATTAATTCTCAATAAATCTGTCAATCCAGGGCAGTGTACAAGGCTATCTGCGGGAGAAGAAGTGAAACAACTATAACTTAGGTCAATCTAGGGCAACAAGTATTTATTGGTGGAACCGGTTTTATGGGGGGTTTGGAACATTCATATCTCTAAATTGCATGAATTAAATCTTAATCTAAGTTGTAGAATTGGAAACTAATCACTAACTACAGAAATGAAGTCCTAATTACAATTGCAGAATGAGACCTAATTATATTGTAGAATTAACATTGCAGAATTGAAAGTCTGATCCTAATTGCAAAAAAGAAATCTAATTACTTTTGCAGTAATGAAAGTATAGATCTAATGTGGAAATAAAAACTATCAAAATTCTATAACAGAAGGTTGTCAATTTCTGTTCATATTTTGACAGCAAAACACAAAAATGCAAGAAATTGCTGAAAAACAGTAAATTCTAGAAATAACAACCTAAAAATAAAGTGGAAACTTTTCTGAAAGTAAGATTGCAACTAAAAGCTTTAAGCACAAAATTAAACTTAGAATAAATAAACTAATACTGCAATTATTTTCAACTATTTATAAGCAATTTGACATAACAAGTTCTAGGACTCATTCTGCTGCAGCAAAATCAGAATAAAAACTTGATTTGTTAGTCCTCCTCCTAGGTCTGGAAGTGGCCAGCCTCTTTGTCCAGAAGAAGGTGTAAGTCTCTCTCTTTTTCTAAATATTAATCACACTCATTTACAAGTAATTTGAAATAGAACTAGTGCACTTTATTGATCAAAAGACATGATTACAAGAATTCTATTGAAACAGGACTGTAACAATCAATTTCTAGTTATACTCTATATTTTTTGCTAGCTTCCTTACTCTATTTTCTATCTATCTGCTATTACTACTAGGCTCAACCTGAACGGGAGCAATATTTATAGCTATCCTATGATCTGATTACAAATAAAGAATATCTCAAAAGATCTAATCCTACAATGCTGCAACAAATTCTGGTTTTATCCTAGAAGAGGACTAAAACCTGATCTTTCCCTTAATGATGGCTTTGGTCGGCAATGACGACAAAGACAGATGGAAGATATTTCTCTTTACTTTTTCCAACATTTATTTCCCTTTTATCGGCTTCAAAAATCGATCAAAAGGTCAAAAACACATTATGTTCTTCATTTTGAAGATAAGTGGCTTCATTTCGAAGACAGTGCAGTTTTCATTTCGAAGATCGTTCATTTCGAAGATACTGCATTCTCATTTCGAATATCACTCATTCTGAAGATACTGCATGCTTCATTCTGAATATTCACTCATTCTGAAGACGCTGCATTCTTCATTCCGAAGATCCTGTTCAGTTCGAGGATACTATGTTTCTTCATTTCGAAGATATCTGTTCATTCCAAAGATACTTCGGAATGAACAAATGTATGCTTTTCCATTGATTTCTTCTGCATATCTCAGGTGGGTTATCTCCTAAGATCAAATTCTAATGGTCTTCATCCCTTTTCTCATGTGAATTCCATGCCTTGCTATTTATGGACAACTGTGTGGAATTTACATGGGAAAGACTCGATTTCTTTGCATGACAACGAGTTTGCTTGACTTGTTGCAGATTTAGGTGAAGTAAATGCTTGAAACAAATCAAAATATGATGATTGAAATGTTGTTATTATTCTAAGCATATCCCATTGTAGCAAATCATATCAAAAATAACACAAAACTATGCAAAAAGCTATAAAATCAGCATATAATATTTCAAATACATTGATCATGCAAAATGGTTAATATACAGCATATTAAATCAACTTAACTAACATATTAGATAAAACATAAGAGTTTATAGGAATTTTTAGTGTACAAAACATGTTATGATTGAGGCATTTCCAGGCCTCATCACCTTCTTAGTAGGGATTTGTGGGTATGATCAATATTGCAACTCGCAATCAATGCTATCCACCCCTTGCTGCCCCCAACAACCCTCCACCTCTCAACAACCACCTACTACAACCTCACTCATTACCCCACCAATTCCTCCACCTCTACCATGGAATGTCATCACCATCCATGGTAGTATTTCCCATCAGCTCCACACCACCCCTACAAGGTTATCCATATATGACCTCTTGCAGTAGTCCCAACCTCACCGTGAAGCCCTCGATTCTATCCTTCACTCTCTTGATCTTGAGACTCATGATACAGATGCCTTTGCCAACTTTGTTGGTAATGTTCAGAGATGCCTACAACCTTCTATCAACTTCCATGACCATGAAATTATAGAATTTGTAGGTGAGGGAGCGGATCCCCCATTACATATTCAAGCCTCCATCAATGCCATCACCTATAAGCATGTTCTCATTGACACTGACTCATCCATCAACATCATTTCTACCACCGCCCTTGGCCACCTTCACCTTCCCCCTTCCCATATAGCCACTCCATCCATGGACCTTCAAGATTTTGATGGCTCCATGCATCCCACCCTTGGTACCATTGTCCTTCCCATCAAGGTTGGTGCCAAAACCATTTCCACTCTCTTCCATGTTATCGAAGGTGAGATGCAGTATAACATCCTTTTGGGATGCCCTTGGATTTGGGACATGCAATGCATCCCTTCCATGCTCCATCATTGTATCAAATATGTCCATAATGGCTTGGTCCACTACATCCCCATCGACGGTGATCCATTCAAATTCTGCAACATTATCACCCTTCCACCAGGTCCACCCTTATCATCCACACAATTCACCCCTACCCCACATCGATCTCTTGACAACACTTATCCATCATCTTCACAATCACATCCTCCACCTGATCTGAGCAACATCGCATCAACCTCATCAAATCCACCTCAACCTCCCAACACACAAGCTATTCCTACATTTTCTCATCGACCCTCCTCACCTTTCACACCACTTCCTCCATTCACCTTTTTTGCTACACCTTCCACCCCATCTTCATCTAACAACCCACCTATTCTTCCCACACCTCCTACATCTTCCCACCACTTTGTGCCCTGCTCGATGCAGACATGGGTAATCTCTAGTTCACCTACCACAACTTCCATCCCCACTTCCCAATTCACCCATGCCAATCATCCCATCACTGGAACACCTGTTGAGTGCTATGAGTGGACACAACATGCCACTCAACTTGATGACCAGTTAGCTCAATCAGATCCTCCCACTTCATCCCCTTCACCCACCAATCCTACTCCATCCATTCCACCACCCTTTCCACCACCCAGGGGGTCCTCCCCTCAACCTGAGCATACGACCCCTCCTCATGTCTCTATACTCATGACCACACCAGGTCCTGGTGAGTATAACATAAGCAATGCTCGGGTTCTTCCTTCCAACATCCAATCCACCCATGACTTTGGCCGACCTCATGATGTGCCCTTGACTATTGGGGTAGTGGTTCCTCTCGGTCCTCCCGATAATTGCACAAATTTTGTATATGGGGGACTTGACTCATCCGTAGAACCTCCAGCACCTCCACCACCACAAACCAGATTTTGCGGTAACCTTGACCACATGTCCAATCCTAATTTTTCCTGGCATTATCTACGTATGTATAACTAGCATGGTTATGGCCTAGGGAGATATGAATAGGGGTGTCACACCTATATCCATCCTCCCTCACGCAAACCTACCGACCGATCAGGTATTGGTTACCATCCTTCGACAATTAGTACCCTCGAGCATGAGTTGCAAAATCTGGATCTTGATCCTATCGACCTTCTTTCTGATGAGGAATTTGAGCTTAATATACCGATAAATAGTTCTTCCCCTCATTCCACAATCGATATTCCATCCGCATTCTTTCCACCATCCCCACCACATGAGCCCCTCTCTCCTCACGAAGTTGAAACCCTTGCTCACCACTTCACCACCTTATCCCTCGATCCACCTTTGCCTATCGAACCACCCTTGCTCGAAGATCCACCTTCCTCACCCCCACCTACTACTCCATTTTTCCCCATTCGAGAACTACCACCACCTCATGGCCCACATTCTCATTCCCCTTCCCCACCTATGGTGTTAAACCCAAGTTATCACCAACCTTTTTCTAGATTCATTTCTATCCTCATCTGATTCATCACCACCTTCATCACCTACCTCCACCTTATCTAGCACTTCGGTCAACATGATCTCTATTGACTTATATGCTCTACTATGATATCCAAACCATCCCAATTACATTCCACCTCCTATCCCTAATTTCATTAATTTCTGATGATATCTTTGACACCCCCATTACCATCGAATTCCTCCCAACACCACACATATTGCAATCCACAAATGCACCATTACCTTCCATTCCACCTCACCTCCCATGGATTAATCATATATATCTTTATCTAGATGATGAATTCTAGCTCCCTGAGTCCATCGATGACCTTCACCTCATCCCCATCCCTACTCAACTCCATGATGGTTCTCACATGCTTGTCGAGGACACTATTGAAGTTGATATTGGCAATGATCCGAAACACCCTCACATCGTCTACCTCATCGCTAGCCTATCCGAAGAAGAATGTGTCCTTTATACCAATTTCCTTAGGTACTACATTAAGGTGTTTGCATGGTCCTATATGGATATGCCTGGCCTTGACCCATCATTAGTTGTGCACAACCTTGTCCTGGATGACAATGCCAAACTTGTCCGACAAAATTTGCACCGCATGCACCCCACCATTGCTCTTATTGTCAAAGAGGAGTTATAGAAACTCCTTGATATGGATTTCATACAGCCTATCGATTACCTTGAGTGGGTTTCAAACATGGTTCCCATCAGAAAACCCAAGGGGGTATCCACATTTGCACCGATTTTAGGGATCTTAATAAAGCTTGTCCTAAGGACAATTTTCCACTCCCTAATATTGACACATTGGTCGATGCTATAGTCGGACACGAAATACTATCACTCATGGATGGTTTTTCAGGTTATAATCAAATTCATGTCAATCTAGATGACCAACATAAGACCTCTTTCACGACCCCCTAGGGGATATTTTGTTACAAGGTCATGCCTTTCGGCCTCAAGAATGTTGGGGCAACTTACCAATGTGCCATGACCTACATTTTCCATGATATGATGCACAAAATTATCGAAGACTACATTGATGACCTCATCACCAAATCCAAAACCCGTGGTCAACATCTTGAAGACCTACATCAAATATTTGATCACCTATTGGAACATAATGTCCGATTAAATCCGAAGAAATGTGTCTTTGGTGTTACCACTGGAAAAATATTGGGTTTCATCATTTCATAGAAAGGCATTGAAGTAGATCCCACCAAAGTCCAAGCTATCCTTGACATGCCTCCCCCTATGAATCTCAAATAGTTACGTGACTTACAAGGAAGAATTCAATCCATACGGTGATTTATCGCCCAAATTTTAGACAAGTGTCAGTCATTCAATCATCTTCTCCAAAAGGGGGTCCCATTCAAATGGGATGATAAATGTCAAGCCACCTTTGATGCCATCAAATCATACCTCACATCTCCACCTATCCTCATCCCACCTCATCTAGATTACCCCTTCCATCTATACATTTTCGCTACTGATGTCGCATTGGGCACGCTTCTTGCTCAAAAGAATGAATTGGACCAAGAGCAAGTTGTATACTATATCAATCACACATTGATTTATTATGAGACATGGTATGCTTACATGGAGAAACTTTGCCTTGCCATTGTCTTTGCCACCCAAAATTTGTGACATTACATGATTAACCATACTACCTATGTAGTTGCCCATGATAACCCACTTCGCTACATGATGGGTAAGAGCTACCACAATAGTCGAATGACCAAATGGATCATGCTCCTCATGGAATTCGATCTCGAATTCATCAGTCAAAAATCCATCAAAGGCCAAGTCATTGTTGATCAGTTGGCTGAGGCCCCATTACCAAGTGATGCACCATTGCTTATCCAACTTATAGATGACTCTGTCTTTCATATAAGTGAAGTTGAAGAGCTAGTAGAGCCTGAATCAACCATTGAATTGACCCTCTTCTTTGATGGCTCCCATTGCACACATGTTGGGGGTGCAGGAATAGTCTTTTTCACACCATAAGGGGAGCCTCTCCCCTTTTCCTTCAAATTAGGCTTTCCTTGCACCAATAACAATGTTGAGTATGAAGCTCTTATCCTAGGCTTAAAGCAAGCAATTTCAATGCACATTTGACGCTTGGACATATATGGTGACTCCCTCCTCATTGTAAATCAAATCAAGGGAGAATGGCAATGTCATTGCCCAGTCTTACAACAATACAAATAGGTAGCCAAAAACTTGTTGGCCCAATTTGAGTGGTATGACATCACCGCTACTCCATGATCCATGAACCATTTCACCGATACCATGGCCTCTCTAGGCTCACTCATTCCACAAAACCCACTTTTCGACACAACTCATGTGTCCATTCACACCCTTTTCCATTCTACCATTTCCAACAATCCACCTTCTCATGATGATGGCATCAATATCATCGAAGCTCACCCACATGACCCATGGTTTTCCCAAGTCAAGGATTACATTAAGCTCGGTATTCTACCACCTGATCTAAATCATACTCACAAATGAGCTTTTAAACTGTGTGCCATTCACTATACATTGCTAGGTGATATCCTTTATAAGTGAAGTTATGATGGCATTTTATTACATTGTCTTGAGCCTTTCGAAGCCCAATGCATCACCCAAGAAGCTCATGATGGTACTTGTGGTGGCCACTTCAGTGGTATGGCCATTACCAAATGTATTCTATGAATGGGCTATTACTAGCCCACAATGGAGCATGACTGTTGTGATTATGTCAAAAAGTGTGTTAAATGCCAACATCATGCCAATATTACACATTTGCCTTCTTAGGCTCTACAACCTATTCAATCAATATGGCCCTTCTCACAATGGGGTTTGGATCTCATCGAAAAAATCACACCCACCTCATCTGCCAATCATAAGTTCATCATCACTACAATCGAGTACTTCACAAAATGGGTTGAGGCCATCCCATTAGTTCAAATGATCGGTCCCAAAATTGTTGATTTCATCACTCAACACATCATTTGTCATTTTGGCATCCCATCCAAAATCATAATTGACAATGACACTCCATTCAAGAACAAGAATGTTCATGCACTATGTGAAAAATTCAACATACAACATAGCTTCTCTACTCCATACTACCCACAGGGTAATGGCCAAGTGGAAGCTACAAACAAAACCATTTGTGCCATTCTTCACAAAACCATTGCAGAATCACACCGTGATTGGCACAATCAAATGCCATTAGCACTATGGGCCTACCATACAAGTATCCACACTCCAACTAGGGCAACCCCATTTTCCCTTGTATATGGTACTGAGGCCATCATGCCCTTGGAGCTTGAAATACCATCATTATGGGTTTCCATGCAAGAATTCATTGATGATGATACCACCCATCAAGGCTCGACTTGACCAATTGACCTTATTAGATGAACATCACATTCATGCTATTGAACATACATGAGTTTATCAAGATCATCTCCGATGTGCCTACAATTCTAAGGTACACCAACATGAATTCCAAGTTGGAGACTTAGTCCTCAAAGAAAATCAACAAATTACTAGCCAACCATGCCATCTTCATGACAAATTTACACCCAATTGGCTAGGCCCTTACATGGTTACTCAAAATTTTGGATCTAGGGCATATCACCTAGCCACGTTGGAAGGTATTGCTGAACTTGAGCCCATTAAAATTATTCATCTATGAGAATTTTATGCCTAATTGTAGGCATTGTAGCTCATCACCACTTGTATATATGTATATAATTCAAAACAAAATCAATCAAATCACAATCAATCCACACAAAAACAACATCATCATTTTTGGCATTCTACGACATTAATTCAACTTGCATTTACATTTAAATCTGCTTCATCTATCTCATTCTTTTCTTCCCTCTTCTCCCCTTCTTCTATAATGAATGTTGTATGGTCACGCTTCGAGCGGCTACATACCTTTCATTCTTCCTTCTTTTTATTTTTTTCTTTTCCTTCTCTTCTCTTTCTTATCTTCTTTTCTTCTAGTTACTCATCAATGTTGTATGGTCACGCTTCGAGTGGCTACATACCTTTGATAGGTTTCTTTTCTTCTTTCTCTTATATTCTTTTCTTCTAGTTACTCATCAATGTTGTATGGTCATGCTTCGAGTGGCTACATACCTTTGATAAGTTTCTTTCTTCTCTTCTCCCTCTTTTCTCTCCCCTTCTTTCTTCACTCTTTTCTTTATTTCTATCACCCATTACACTCTCACCCCATTCCATTGTCTATAATACTGGGGCAACCTTGCACATAAATTCTCACTTTTTGCATCCATATATGCATCTGTACATAATCATTGTAAATACCATGCTTGGGGAATTAAACATGCACATGCTAGCATACCAGTGTGATGCCCAAACCCATTTTTAGGAGATAGTATTATTGAAATGTTTTGAGTGCTTCACCCATAAATAGTTATATAATCAACCACCATCCAAAGTTGGCACATTTCAAAAATATTTCCAGACTTCCCTTGGTTACCTTGCTCTCATTCCTGGATTTACTAGCACGTCCTACACACTAATTACATTTTGGAAATAGGACTGGCTACACTGCATGTCGACTGATGCTTAGCAAAAATCACTCCGCTCATCATATCATTCACATGATTTCTCTCAAACCTGAGGATTGAAAAAAGGAAAAGTTACAAAAGAAAGAGAAAAAGGGTAGAAAACAAAAGCCAATGCCCACAAAAAAAAGAAAAAAGAGAACAAAAAAGAGAAAATCATCATACAGAGGCAGAAAACAAAAGCCAAAGCCTCAAGAGTACTATCAAAAATCTTGAATCCCTACATTCCTCAGGTCTTTACCAATGAGCTAGCTTACCGGCTAAGTTACCATGCAATTACAAACCATCCTTTTTCAGAATGGTAAAATGAACATCACTTTACACACACAAATCCAGGATTGAGGTCTTGTTTACCAAGATAGCCTAGAACCTGTTCAAGAAGTTTGCTCAGTTAGTCAATGGGTTTGATTACTTACAAACTGTAGTGTTTGAATCTCCTCACTACAATCTTCATATCCAACTTCCTTGGAAAAATGGAATGGATTACATCATCTGACTATCGCAATGATGCAAATGTTATCCCTAAGCAACTCATTTACATATTTTGCATTATCATCTTATGCATACCCATTTTATATCCATCTAATGTCATTTCATATTTATTTAAGCATATCACCATTCCATTCATATGTAATTATTCACTACCACATCTACACTAATCATGCATCACCATAAGTAGAAACAAACAAACACACAAATGCAAATAGACACAAGTGCCATAGAATATCATATGTATATATATATATATCAAAATCGATGCCATCAGGCTACAATAAAATGTGTGGGCCCTTATGGGTATATCATCACATATCCATGTACATACACCACCATCAAAATTGCCATACGACTACAATAAGGAGTGTACCCTCATAGGTACATCACCACAAAAAGAATCTACTCATCCTGAGCACCTACAAAATTAAAAAATTACCAGCCACTCTACCCCCATAGCCCCATCATGACTACTACCCTGCAGGAGTCTCACCACTCCCCTCATCCATTGGAGCCCATCCTACCACTACCTACGATGACTCAACCTCTCTACCCCTTCTCCCTATGGTACCTCCACTTACACCGGTGGTGCCATCCTCACCGGTGCATATGACATCATAGGTGCCACCACCTACTGACCCATCCCACCAACTGATGGTATGCTCCATTGACTCCTCTCCACCTGAGGGTGTGATAAGGAGAGAGATCTAGAGTATGTTAGGATAGGTATCCCTCTCACCATCAGCTCACTCTCTACCCTCATCCTCTTGGTAGCCTCCTTCATGTTGGCTACCATCAACCTCTCATTCCCCCTTCTAACTATGTCACCTCCCTCCATGCCACCTCTAGCTATGGCACTACATCCCCTAGGTGAGCAATCTCCTACTCCACCTACTCCCTCGCACGCTGTGTATCCTACATGGTCTGCTCAAGCTTCACTACCCTCACTAAATGATATGCCCTCATGGCCTCAGTCTTAGCTTAGGCTACATCTAAAAGTACCCTATAGGTACTCTGTGAACTCAATCATCTCATTACACTCCATGTATGCATCCTCTCACCCCTCAAAATCTCCACCTCCTCTAGGGTAGCATCTCACTCACCCCTCATCCTATCTTACTCCACCCTAAGTGCATCTCACTCCTCCACTACCCATTGTGCTCTCACCCTCACCTCATCTCTCTCCTCTAGGGTGGCTCATAAGTTACCTCTAACTCTTACACCTCCCCCTCCAAAAGTGAGTGATCACTCACCCAATCCATCTCCATGTCAAGAAGCTTATCCCTAAGCCTCTTGACCTCCTCCTATAGTTGGTGTACCTCATCCTCCTCACTCAAATCATCACCTAGCTCCACATCAAACCCCTCCTCCTCCATCATTTATACATCCTCTATGACATCCATCATGGGTGTCTCCTCCATCATAGCCATACCCTCCCTAATATCTCCACCTCCCTCCATCGATGGCCCCGCACCTCGATCACTCACCAATTGATCATGCTCATCCTAATGTGGCCTCACATATCGAATAAGACTATCCATCTTGATCTCCTCCTCCTCCCCTAGCTTGGGTGACCTCTCCTCCTACTATACTCCCCCATGTCCTAGTGATGCTACCCTCACCCCACCTAGTAGACCCCTATCAGGTAGCACACCTACTACCTCCACCCATCCATCAACCATACCAAGCACTGGCTCCCATACCTGCCTCACCCACCACACATCAAAATTAGGTATCATCCTAGCATCATCTACATCTAAAATCACCATGGGCTCATCAGGTGTCAAATCTAGTGGAGGAACAACTAGCTTAGGCCCTGTGTCCCCCTCAACTTGATAAATCACCATCGGTGGCTCTGGTCTACCCTATCATAACCTAAACTACCATTGCACCCTCAAGAATGGGAAGTACTCCACCTACCATAAATACTTCCCCACAACCCATCACCCTCACCTCACCTAAATCAACTAGTCTACATCCTCTATCCAATTGGGTGCCCCTCTCCATGGCCTCCACCTCACTGACTTAGCTCGTAAGCTACCCAACTCCTCTTGGTGAAACATCAGGTCTCCCTCCTGCACCTTGCTCCTCCGGCCCTCCACATCTGCCCTCCATCGTATCGCATATGGCACATCCTTCCCATCATGGGTGTGAGCATCATACGATAAGTCTCTCAACATAAAATTAGGATATGCTCCCATGCCCAAATCTGAAGTAGTGGGCTCACACTAATCCCCATCCTATCCATCCTCACAACTCCATGAAGCTCTCTATATACCTACACTAGCAATGCAGGTGCCCATGCATACACGATGCTCCTCTCCACCATATCACACACGATCCCCATCATATTCTAGGGGAATCTCACCCCTGAAGTGTCAGGCAATGCATGACTCACTATCAAAAGCATCACCATGGCATGGCGATTAGACAAGTAATGCTTATGCCAATACTTGACGTAATCCACCCCACCCTTAGCATCCACCTACTACCATCATCTTCCAAATACCCTCTCCAGAATGCCATCCCTCAGGTCCTTATCCATGGTCATGATCGTAATACCCTCTATCGATAGTCGATAAATCCGATAGATATCCTCCAACATCATGGTCATCTCTCCCATCGACAAATGAAAGGTGTTCCTATCTGGATCCCACCTCTCACACAATGTTGATATATACATGTGGTTCACATGAACCTCACGCATCACCCATACACCATACAATCCAATCTCCCCAACCACTCACCATCCTCTGGTCACCATACATCCTCCAACTCCTTTCAATATTTGTGCAACCGATGTCATGCATATATCTTCTTCACCTACCAATTCACACATACCATGAGTCAAAAATCATGTATATAAAATCAATTCATTTTTCATTTTCACATGTACATATGCATGCATAAAAATAAAAATAAAAACATCAAACATTAGAAAACAACAATGACCCCAAACATCCAAATCACGCATCCCGAGGTAAGTTCGCATGACCCCATGTGAATCGGCCAGTTCGCATGACCCCCATGCGAATCTATAGGTTTGCATGACCTCGTGCGAACCTCCTGATGTTGATGAAAATCATGGGCGTGATCTCATCTTGAGGCACACATTCCAAAAATATGCAATTCACACGTGCAAAAATTTAAATCATGCAAAAACAAACAAAAAATTGCAAACACACGTTCACGCATTTTGAGGTAGTCAAAATAAAGTCAAAACACAAAACAAAAAGTATATCTAGATACCCATTTGGCTTATTTAATGCCCCCACTTGTCAAATTTCACATGCATACAACATTCACACCCCATTTCCCACATCCCATCATACATGCTTTTCCACAAAGCATACACATCACAGGAAAAAACAACACCACCCCGGGATACCCATTTTCCCTTTTTACACAAAGTGTACACATTTTTCCCACCCCACCCATCCACATCAAATTTACGATATTAAAGTAAAATCTCACAATTTCAAAACCCTAGGCAAGCACACACTAACCAAGAAAGAATTTGATGCTTACCTCTGGCATTCCCAACCCCATGTTGGTGCTCATTGACCCACTCGCCATCTTGCCTCACCCGATTCATCATCCGACAACACTCCATTCCATTTCTCCCTTCTCACCACTCTCTCCTCCATTTCCTCGCATAAATAATGGCATTAAAATCATAAAAATCCCATTTAAACCCCCCGTAAACCCTAATTTGCGCATCACCCATACGAACCGACAGGTTTGCATGACCCCGTGCGAACCTACCATCTATCACCCAAATTTTTACATCAACATCCACAACCCTTGAATAATCTCCAAAATGTTCCATTTTGGTAAATTTTCATGCAACATTTTCAATTTCATCCCATATCTTTATCAATCGATTCATCACCAATTTTCATCACCTCCATCGCCAATTCATCGCTTGAGGGGGTAATCATCCAATACATCAAAAGCTACCTTGCACATGATCAAACAACCAAAATCCAATCATGGATTCAACACTTGCCTAAGAAATTTTTTGCTAACGATTATTTTAAGACCAAAATTCCAACCCAAAACAAAACAATGTTTGATAAATCTTAAAATACCTCTACCTGTAGACACCTCATGGATTCCAATATTCATAGTGGTAGTCGTAAGACCACTTGTGAATGAAGCTCCTAAAAGTTCTACCCTATGGCTCCAACGATTTGTCAAATATTGTCAAAACGAGCTCATCAATCAATCAAAAGCAAAAATTAGCAAAGGCATTTGTTTCGTCCAAAATTGAAACATCTCAAGTTGATCACAATGCAAGATAATCTTACGCTTTCCTCCAAAAGTGATCCATCATGAACCACTTTTTATCAATGCGTCTCTCTCGCAATCATCCACAACTCATCAATCACAAATTCTTTGCCTTCCAAATCATTCCATCAATTCATATCATCAATTTTTGTACTAAACCATGTTTCACACAATCCAGTACAAAAGGGGTAAAATGTAGACACCCAAAAGTCACACATTGTCCCTCTCCCCATTTCCATGGTCAATCAATTTGCAAAACCCTCAAAAATTGCATAAATTGGCTAAAAACACTATTCATTTATCAAATCCACTATTCATCATCCTTAGCCCCTTTGGGCTAGCCAAGCCCCTTCCTACGCTTAACCATAGGTCCTCATGCGACCTCATGCCAACTCAACTAAGGTTGAATCCTTCACCATGGTCAAAAAGCACTTTATGCTCAAAAGTCAACATTTTTGGTCAAAACTTGCTTTATGGCTAATCACATGCTTAATTAGATCTAATCTTGATTTAATCTAAGCCTTCCACCTCACCTAGTCTACTTTGACTAGCCTAGCCTTCCACCTCACCTATTCTAGCCTATCCTAGCCTTGCCACCTCTCACCTAGATATTTCTCCACCTCACACTCCCTTGGGTCATAAATGAAAGATGGAGACTTTTGCACATAAAAAGCAATTTTAAATTGAAAGATATTTCCTAAAAGGTGTTCATTAATGCCTAATGGATATTTTTAGCAAGTCATCATTATTTGTGGATGGGTGAGGGATTCTCTCACCCAACTCCATTTATGAGCCAGGACACCTCAGGGGACACCTCCCAGGTGGACACCTCACCATTGCCACCTCACAGGGGACACCTCATCCCCTCCCTCTCACCTTGGCCAAGTCTATAAATAGAAGGCCATTTTCACCTTTTCATAACAACCAACTTTTGCTTACCGAAACTCTACCAAAATCACTACAGCCATTTGCATCCATCACACATCCATCACACAACCATCATACAACCATTGCAATTGATTTGTCACTTTCATGGAGTTCTTTTGTGATTGAGACAGGTCAATAATCTCTCAAAAAGTGCACTTTCTGAAGGTGACCCACACAAAAATCAAAGAAGCAGTTGCTCCAGGACAACCAAAAAAGCTAACTTGCAGATTCAGTACAAAAAGGACAGGTTCGCACGACCCCGTGCGAACCACCCAGTTCAGGACAACGTTCGCACGACCCCATGCGAACCTCTGCTACAGGCACCAGAATCATCAGGAAAGGTAAGTATAGTTTAATTTAGTGTTTTTATGTTGTTTTTAGCAGTTATTTTCATGTTTTGAGCATATTTAATGAGTCTTTTGTCTTCATAACCATGGGGTTTGACTGAGGCAGACCCCCCAATGCACTAACAAGATTTTGCAGGTTAACAGGTCCAGCAAAGTACAAGAACACATCCAACAAGTGGTGGCCCATGAGCAAGAAGCCCACCTACACTGAGGAACACAAAAGGATGAATCTTGCTACCTTTGTACCAATTCCGAAAGGGCTTCCTTAGGGAAGACCCCATTGTAGCCTTCAGGGAAAAATTTGTAAAAGGATATCACAGTTGTAACCCCTTTTATGATTTCAATACAAATGCAGTAGATTCTATAATATTGAATGAAGTGTTATAGTGTCTTTTTGGTAGTTTCACCAAGTCAAAGTAACCGACCTCTAAAGATCGATCATCCCATCTTCCTTGGGTTTGGCTGCCATTCATGTTGGCGTGGCTCTGTGGGTACATCAAGCTTTAGGCTTTTAATAAAATCCCTCCTTCCCATTAGGTATTAGATTTATGACCAAGAGTTTTTGGCACGCCCAATGGGATCGAAATATCTTATTCTCTATTCAGATTCTGATGAATATCTTATATACAATATCCTTCTATTCACCTGGAAAATCCACTCCATAGCGAAATGGGTCTTCTTTGACCATTTGTATTTCAATAGAAGTATAAATTGGCACCTCTACTTCTAGACCCAAAAGGGTCTTTGTGTTTCAAAACATCAGAGTTTGGTGATACTCTAGTTTACCCATACTTTTGCAAAATTACCTAGTGACTCCTTTACATAGAAAATCCATACTCAAGGATAAATTATCACTATTGTAATGACAAAATTTCCATTTTTGAGAAGAATCAAGATTTGATGAGTAGTCTTGACCTCATAGGCAGAAACAATATGTTCATGTGGTGACTCTGACTATGATGCAAGGATCAAGATCTCTAAAAACGTAGTGCCTTAATGGTGTAGCAAGGCTATCCTCAATGGGATGATCCTAGTCCACTCAACCTCCAATGCTTGCATAAGATTTCTAAAAGTGCCTTGAAGAACCTGATAAGATATGATGGCATTGAAGGAACTACCTAGGAGCACCTTGAAGATGTCACTACACTAGCATCTCTCCATGATATCTCACATGAATATATCATGATCATATTTCTAGCCTTGTCTTTAGAAGGGAGGGTGCTATTGTGGTACCAATCCCTTGGGTGAAAAACTATTTTCTCATGAGCACATTTTGTGGAAGTTCTTATCGACACATTTGATGGCTCCATGTATTCCTTTCAACTCTTGATGCACCTCTTATTCATCAAGAGGGCCCCTTTTGAATCTATCATTGAATTCAACATATGATTCAAAAGAATTTGGGGAAGGATCCCATTTGAATATCAGTCGTTCCCCACCTAGGCTTACCTATACTATGTCTGAGCTTTCAATTCAGATATAAGCTTCCTCTTGTGTCAATATGGGGAAAGGATATTCCCTCAAGTCTTTTAAGAGGCTTTACAGGCTAAGTTTCCCCTACTTCAAGTAGGAAAAACATCTTCAAGATATTCCACCCGTCGACCCTCTTTTTTAACCATTGTTGCTTCCTCCTTGAATACACAATATCCACCATAAATGCCATCTAAATCTATGTAGAAGCCAAGGACACATTTATATGGAATACAAAGGGTGAATATATTCTTGATCTATCACAGATAAGATGCATGCATAACCCCTGCAATGAACACTTTTATTGCTTGCAACTTCTCCCAATAGATAGAGGACTTGGACCAAGCTGAGAACCCTTATTATAAAATATATGTAGTTTTGTACCCTTTTTGTATCCACGAGAATACTGAGCAAGGGTCAATAAATATATAGGATGGCTTGGACGATCAAGGAATGGGTTCCCAAGAGGTCCTAGTAGCAGGGTGGCCCTATTGTCAAATGTGTGTGGAGGCATCAAAAGTGCACGTGGTGGGGATTTCATAGCAGGTGGATCCCAATGAGTGGTGACACTAGAGCTTGTTTCCAAATGAACCAGTACCTAAAGAGGGCTCTCGTGTGGAAATATTTATTGTCACATTGAACCTCAACTTGGAAAATCTTGGAATAGTGCCAATAAAACTACAAGCAACACCTCAAGTTTAGTATGATTTGGTCCAGCCATTGTAGATTCACTAGATAAATCTAGGAATGACCAATGGTTGCAGTGTGCCAACATTACTACAATTTTGTGTAAATAGACCAACAACTAAATAAATGTGTGAAATGCACATGGTCACATGATATCATATTGTACTTTGGTGACCTGCAATGGAATTTTAGAAATTGCATTGGTTTTGAAGAACTACCACTCGTACTCTATGTTATTTTTGATTCATTGTGACCCCATTTACCAATGGATCAAATCTTTGTATCCAGGCATCATTTCACGTAATCCCTAGGAAGATGTTCATTGCATTTTTGAGAGTAGTGCCCACACATCAAAAGGTAAATATGATCTATAAATAGCATCTCAAAGGGTGAAAACAACATGTAATGAGTAAGATGAAGCTGAGAATGAGGTTGCAACTGAATATTCTCTATAGGAGTGGTGATGAGAAAATGAATATTTTGGGCAATTCCATTTGGAAGAAGTGTTTCATCAAGACTGACATATGCTCTTAGCATTCTATCTATTCTTGAATTTGCCTTGGTACTTGGTGGGTTATGTTGATGGAAGCACGATCTATGGGGTATCTTGTGGATCACCTTCCCTTTTGTTTCTTTTATTTTTTGCATTCATCCCTTCATTATCTTTCCTCAGTTATTTGTTTCCACTAACTGATGAGTTTAGTGGTCGTCCTCTTCCTCCATATATTGTTTCCTCTATTCTCCTATCTTACCTCTCCCCCTTTTGTTCTCTTTCTCTAGTTTTCCTTGTTGTTTTCTCTTGTGGTCCCCTGCTTTTATTCCCTTCCACATTTTCCTACCTCATTTTCCATTCACCTTTTTTCGCATTCCTCCTTTGTATTTCAAACTTAGTGGGTTGTTTTTGTTTGTGCCCCCGTTGTCCCCTTCCTTTTTTTTTTTTTTGTTTCAATTCCTAGATTTTTGGGTTCTATTTTCCTACAAGTAAAAATCCCCTATGCATCACCAAGAGTGTGGGTGAAATTTTGTATACTTTCACCTACTCTTTTGCAAAGGTGATGGTATGTGTGGCCTAGCTAAATTTTGGAGCCAAGATCTAGTGTGCAACAATCACAAAGGAAAGTGGATGGTGACAGTGGACATTGAACGAGTAGGAAAATAGGTTATCACCAAGATAGAAACAATCCTAAAATCTCACCTAGTAATCCAACCTACTTAAAATTAGCTCAGGTCTATGGATGGGTGGATTTCTAGGCAAGCAAGTAGCCAAGGCAGATCCCAAAATGTCGCTCAATAGTTGTGTGGAAATATTGGGTCCCCACCTAAAAAATCTACCTTGGAAAATGAAGTATATTCTGGGTGCAATTTTAGGTGGGAAACAACTAGAAGAAGGGCCCAATTCCTTACTTCATTAAAATTTTATGGGTGGGAATTCAAGTATTTATTGGGTAAGGAACAAGCCCAATTATCTACCCAATATCCAAAAAAATTTTAAGCATTGAGAGTATCAAGGAAGGTGCATTAATGATCCCATATGCTTATGTACGAACTCTCTATGGGTGGCAAGGTGGTGATTTGAAATATAACATCTTCAAAGGCAATTAATCTAGTCACTCATCTACTTTATTGAAGTCTCAACGATGATATGAAAGGGTAAAGTAGGTGAGAATTGAATCCCTAGTAGAAATATCAGAACAACCAAAGGCTTGTGTTAATGTAGCACCTAACCCCTTTTTTAACAACTGCCATAATCTCGAGGATAAGCGTACCAACTAAGCACTTGTCTATCCCTGCAATATCTTCCTACCTAATGCCATTAATACCTAAAATGTGAATCTATTGTAAATTTATTTATAAATAGTGGAATGTCGACCATTCCAAAGGGTGGCTATTTAACTATTATAATTCATATGTAAATCCTTCCTCATTTTGTAAATATAAGTGCTCCATTGTTTGGTCTCTGACTAGTGTTCTTGCAATATTATTTTATGCATGTGTGTGTTGATATTTATTTCTACGATGGCTACCTAAGCATTCTCATTTAATTATGCTATCTAGATTTCATGGGCTTTATTGGGTAGTTTTAGAATTCACATTTGCATTCACATTTGGGTCATAGTTTATTTATGATAAAGTTGGTTGGGTGGGAGTGCTCTAATTCTACATCCTGGATTTCATGCACTCACTTGCTGGTTCTAGAATTGACCTTTGACCCATTGGTAGCAAGCATGAGGAAAGGGTACCATTGATTTATCTATTAGGTGGTGTATCTATGTTTTCTTGGGAAGGGTTGGCAGATCATATATCTTGATGTGGTTGCATCCATTATTGTTAGTTCTAGTTATGAACTCTTTTTATTTTCTTTCCTGCTCCCTTTTCTCCCCTATTTTAGGTTAGTAGGTAGGACAAAGGAACTAGTTTTCTCCAAAGATTGACCACACTGTATTCCCTAGGTGTGACAGTTATTAAATGTTGGTATGGATTTGCAGGTGCATCATGATTCATGCTTCTAAAAAAAATCCTACCTTCCCATTAGGTGTAAGATTCATGACCAACAAGACCTCAGGCCTAAGAGGATTGTTTATAACCACCCTCTTATACCCTAAGAGGGTGGTTATAAATCTCCCTCTTAGACCTAATATGGTGGTTTTAAACCGATCTATTAGGTCACCCTAATATGATGGTTTAAAACTGCCCTCTGATGTCACCCTAAGACAATGGTGTAAAACCACCATATTAAGTATAATATGGTGGTTTAAAACCTCCCTCTTAAGGTCTCAACCTAAAAAAAATATAAACTATGCCTCAACTAAAAAACCATAGAACTCAATAGTGGTTTATTGTTTCTATTGAGGTATCCTTTATTTATCATGGTCATTTCATGGACAAGGCAATTTTCCATTGGAACAAAGAGGGATAAAATTTTGAACTACCTCCAAGGGACAATATTTTCCATGGAAGCATCAGAGAAGTCGCAATGCACCATTTTGCTCTTGTTGGAGTGCATACTACCAATGTTGTCCTAGGCATACCATGTTACAAATACTTTTACACTTGATATATGACCACATGCATACTATCCTATAAGACATGGAAATAAATAATATATGCATGTACAAAATACCATGATAACCAGTCATACAAATACTTGTATGCTTAAAATTCTTTACAGTTTGTAGATAGCGTTAGTCAACATACTTGTAACTGTTCCACCTAAGCATCAAATATAAGAAGGTAGTACAAATTTTGTTGTTGATGGCTTGAATTAAGACAGTCTTGGAGGTACATTCCTTGCTCAACTTAAGCATCTTATTACCTACCAAGTGAGATATTTATTGATATATTGAAGCTATCCTACATAGGATAAAAAACTTCATGTCATATCCCAAGCATGTTGTTACTAAAAACATTATATTTTGAGCAATCAGAGAATCATACATATTTATTAAAGACCCTTGCAATTCATATAGATAGAAAAAAAATCTAATAAGTAATATCATCAAAAGAGGTCAATATACCTGCAATAGTTCTACCTAAGCATCTGAAGAATACAAGCTTATACTAAGATGGGGTGAACAGTATAAGATCAACTTTTACTTTTCTTTCCCAAACAATATTATCCAATATTATCAATTGCAATATCAATAGTAGTATTAAAAAAAAAGCATAAAGCATTACACACATGAGAGATACAAATTTAACGTAGTTCACCCACTATGGGTTACATCCATGGAGAAAATATTTCTTCTAAAATTTCTCAATAAATCTCTTGGAAATCAATTCCCTATTACAATGTTTATGGACCTATGTCCAAATGAGATCTCAATCCCAAATACTTTGGTTTATGGATCTCTCTCTATAGGATAACTCTTTCCCCTTTGCTCTAGTTTGTGGATCTCTCTCCATGAGCGAGAACTCTATCCCCTCTACTTTGGTTCATGGATCTCTCTCCACAAGAGAACTATATCCCCTCTTCTATGGTTCATGGATATATCTCCACAAGAAAAATCTATTCCCTCTACTATGGTTCATGGATATCTCTCCATAGGAGAGCTCTATCCCCTCTTCTCTAGTTCATGGATATCTCTTCATAGGAGAACTCTATCCCCTATGCTCTAGTTCATGGATATCTATCCATAAGAGAAATCTTTCCCCTTTACTTTGGTTCATGTATCTCTCTCCACAAGAGAACTCTTTCCCCTTTTCTCTGGTTCATGGATCTCTCTCCATAGGAGAACTCTATCCGCTCTAATATTCTCAACTGTACTCCAATATACCCTAAGACTTAACACAAAGCTTGAAAAAATATTCTCTCAAATCTATCTCAAATCTACACCAAACCTTATCACAAGGTTAGCACAAATTTGCTCTAACTCTTCTCACAAATCTATCTCAATGTTATTTCAAGCCTTCATAAGACTTGCTCAAATTTTTCTCAATGTTGTTTCAAGTCTTCACAAGACTTGCTCAAATTTATCTCAAAGATACTCAAATTCTTCTCACAATACTTGTTCAAATCTGCTTCAATTTTGTTTCAAATATTCTCAAAAGACTTGCTCAAATCTACCTTCACTACTGCTCATAGAACCTGCTCAAATATTTCCAAATATTGCATACAAAAAAAGCTTAATTCTCTTTTAGAAATACTTTCTTCAACTAGGAAATTCATACATATTATACCTACAATTAGTTTAACCTCTGGAACATATAGATAATGATATGCTCTATCAAAACCATTATGTTCTTTACATTCACAAATCTTACATTCAATTAATCCAATCTCCATCTCTTGCAAAAACCCTTTCAAAATTTCCCTTACAAGATTGATCTTAAACACTTTCACAATTTCTCTCTCAAACCAATGCTCAAAAGGTTTCACAATGATGCACAAACTTGTCTTCAAACCTAGTACAAGTAGTTCACAATTTCTAGCACAAATATCTCAATATTTTTCAATAATGGAAGCACAACTTGTTCTCAAACTCTATCTCAAATGTTTCCAAAACCATTCAACAATGAAGCACAAGTAGATATCAAACACTTTATATTGGTCATATATATGCCTAATCAACAAAGCTACGTTTGTGCAGCCTAGACATGGACAACATTGAAATATCGAAGGAAAGGAATGTCCTCCATGTCAATATACATAGAGGGTTGGATCCCTTACTAACTCCTACACTGGTTCAAGACTAGAGTTGCGGGAAAGAAATTGGGAATAGTAGAAAGAAAGGGAAATATGGCCATAGTCTAGAGTGTAGGATTTGGGGTAGAATAACAACAAGAATTCCACCCAAGCATTAAAAAAACATATGAGAAGAGAAGGCAATAATATTAACTTATGACCTTACAACAACAACCTCCATGATTGCACTCTAGAACTCACTTCCTCACCAGCAATATCCAAATTCAAATACATACAAAATGATCACAGATCAAGAACCATAGTGAGGAAATTTCTCCTTGGAAATGTTGAACACTTATCTCCTTGAAACATCGATCTGATTTACAAGGAAAATCCTCCACAAAATATGCATTTCTAGAGCTGGTGCACAGAGAATTATGAGGTTGGGCTATTTGAATGGAAAAAATCACCTTATTGAAAACGTGCTTCCGCTTTGAAAATTATTAAAATCTCCTTGCACTTTTAATATGACTCTTTTTTTTCTTGAGATTCACAATTCAAGTTACTCCTTGACACCATTATTTAATGCTTGTCAAAACTTGATTTGGGCACCTTTGAAATTTAGGTGTCACTGGAGAATACACTTTTGATTGATTATATCTCTCATTGACCATGGTGAAAAAATTCTTCTCATTTTAGGCAAAAATCATTAACAGTTGAACATATTCATCTTTCTAATCGCATCACATAATCTCTTTTAAAAATTGTGTTCACCCTTAAAAAAGGTGACAAAGACAATCGCATCCCTATTGGTGTGACTACGATATTGAATTGTACATGCAACCTTTCATTAGGTGCTTTTTCTTGAGTTTATTTTATCGATGCATTCATGTGACTTCCTTTATACTGGAAATATGTTCGCCCATGGGAGAGGTAAACAAAATGTTTATCCCTCAACCAGGGTGAATGCAATGTTGACCTATCAACATCATACACCTTTTAATTTTTGTACCTTTTTTTAAAACTTTGTTCACCCATATAACTTCGTTCGCTCGTAGTACTTTGTTTACCCGTAGTTGGGGTGAATGGAGTTTTCATCCCATCCTTGCGGCAAACATATTCCTTTTAAACATATTTTATTCGTGATGACAATCTTAGTCAGTTCACCCAAAGTGGGGTGAACGTGACTTTTCTAGCTTTTATCTTCAGGCGCTACCATATCTTCACTATTTTATCATCCCTTTCTTCTTTTTTTCTTTTCCTTAATGAATATTACACAGAGTCTGTCTTGGAGTGAATGCATTTCCATTTTTGCAGTGATATTGGCATCTTTGTCCTTAGTCACTTAATAAAATTAAATTTTCCATACAATGCATTGTTTCCAAGCACCAAGCCCAAAGAGAAGGTAAATACGAACAAAAATAGAAAAATAAAAATAACTGCAATGGTCAAAATATTATATTCATTGGATTAACATATTTTGTCGTATTACAATCAAAATGCTCTTGTAAAGTGAAATCAAAATCACAATATGGTAAACTATAAAAATGCCAACATTTTTGGTGACTCATAGGGTATCCAGCTCACATGGATCCAAGTGATCCCAGGCCTTTATCCATTGGGATGCTATGGAGTCTTTTTTCCAGCTACCTTGGTTGATTATTTTGTTGTAGATTCCTTCCAATGCACCTCATATTCGGCTTTCTCCTTGGCCTCAACTTTAGCTGCAAATTTGAGAACTTCAGCTCGCTCTGCCTCTTCTACTGCTTCCTCCACTTTCGCACGATATGCTACTACCCTCTCCTCCTACTCTTTGAGGATTTCAAAGGTAACCTCATAAATTGTAACCACTTATTCCCAAGCGTGGGTAGTGAATAGACTCGGATTACTCAAGGATTCATAGACAAAGCGGAGGTTTTGAACATCCTCTAAGTTGAGGCACTTTGCTCTCTGAGCTAGCTCATACAATGATAAATACAAGAGGATACATTTCTACATTAGAGGCAATACCTACACTTCTGTAATGGGTTTCTCCCATGCATCGATATCCAAGGTATACTTTACAAAATTATTCCAAGCTACCTCTAATTACTCCTTTGGTAAGGGTTTGCCCCAGTCGTTAATGAAGTTCAGGAATCCCAAACCAGAAAGAATGTCAAAATATGTCATGGAAATAGTATGCTCTCACTCGGTGTTAAGAATTTTATAGCCTTATTTCATTAGGTCCATCCTCTGGAAATAACTGCACAAAGTGACTTTTGTAGTGGACCAAGCATAATCCATTTTGCTCAAGGGGTGAATGTGAATGTTAGAATTGGCTAGGGCCTAATTTTTTATAGCCATTTTCATATGTGGCACTAGCATATCCTCTGTAGTATCAATTATATGTTATCCTAGATGGATATATATTTGTGCTTCCCATAAATAATGCAACACTTGGACTGCCTGAGAAGCCAACGTCTCATAGTTTTAGGCTACGCGAAGGTGCACTTCTTTAAAGATCTTCTAAGAAAATATTGTAGTCTGTGTAGCCTTTTCATCCAGTTGATTTTGAATATCCTCTAGCTACTTTCAGAGTGAATGTATCTCTATCCTATTCGCATCTCTTTCTTTTAAGGTCACTCCAACCTATCGATGCAAGTGTTCATTTTCTATGGCAGTATTTTCTTTTTGTGCTCTACTTTTCACCAAGGCAGCTTCAAGCTCAATAATTTTATTTTCATTTCCAAAATAGTTCTCCTTGTAATGCTTGCCATGCAAGTATACCGAGCTCATATCAGTATGTATATTCCCCATATTTTCGATCGGATCTATCCTGGTGAGATATTCAGTTATGGTCTCACAAATATAATCACTTGAAAACATTTCTCCTTGTGTATTTTGGACTAAGGGATTTATTGTAGTCATGTGTGACTCCATGGAAACTGGGTCGAAAGCAACCTTTTTTATAGGCTAATCTAGAGCCAAGGCCTTCTTTCACCTCTTGCTTTTCAACCACTTTGAAGAACTCAAGTGCACCCGATTATTTTTTTCCACATATGGTTGTTTTCATGCCACCTAAACATTGGGCAATGCTTGTATTTCCAAAAATGGGGTGAATGGAATTACAAATTCTGAGTGGGTAGGCTCAAAAGAAGCAGTTGTGATGGCTAGAAGAGGGGGAATAAAACAATGGATTAGGTGGAGGAACATAGTTTGGCTGTAGTTATGCTTACTTTGGGAGGAGCTTGCATACTAACAACCTCAATGGTGGTGGTGGCAGTAATGGAAGGAGAAGGGCACAAAAATGGGTTTAGTCTGGATGCATATGAACTAAATGAAATGGAGGTCGGTGAAAAGGGAAGAGAAGAAGGATAAACAATGAATTTTGGAAGGGAATATGAATTAAGAGAAAGAGACATGGAGGCAATACCAAAGGGTGGATAAATAGAGATGGAAACTGATGGAAGTGAATCAGAAGTCACTACATTCTTCAAAAAAGAAGAGGGAATAGAAGATGTATCTTCAGGTGTAGACATCATGTGATGTGGTTAAGAGAGCGGTTGTAAAATAAATTATTCTTGTCACTCTTCCACTCTCTCCCTAATGTTCACATTCTCCTCGATGTCCACAACTTCCACTTGAGAAGTCTTTGACTAGTGGTCCTCCTCTTGTTCTAGAACTATTGGAAACACTTTTTCAACCCTAGTTGGAACCTCTTCTACTAGTGAAGGATTAACAACTATGGTAGAAAAAATAGGAATTGGAAGAGCTACGATGACTAAAATTTCAGCAGTAGAAGTAGTGATGGCACCAATCCTTGGTCTTTTCATCGCCTTGGGAAATGGTGGTGCCTTTGGTACATTTTGCTTCTTCGATGTAGGTGTCTCTTCAAATTTTTGTCTCATTCACTATGATCTACATCTAAATGCATACTGGTGTTATTATTCCTCTAGAGTATCCTCCTTAGTTAATCGATTTTTTTACTCTGTATTGCCTTCACCACTATCAAAGTGTTGAAAATTTTGAGATAGAATATTGGTGAAAGCAACGAGCTGAGATGAATCAACATAATCATCATAAATCTCTAAAAAATGACTCATCCAACTTCAATCCATAAGGAGTTGTCAGCTTCCCTCGATGAACCCGCATTATACACTAGTTCATAATTTTCTCCTCAGTCTATTTAGGTTCACTTTCTTTAACTTTGTTGAACAAACTCGATAGAGGGATTTGAGATTTATACCTAGCCGAATTATACTCTGCCTCTTGCTCATAGCAATTGTGCCAAGGTGGAAGTGTCATCATATTTTCAATGTGCCAATTCATATTAGGCCTATCAAAATATTTTGATTCTTCTGAATATCACGTCGAGGGCAACAATGAAATGATTTGTATTTTATAATTGTTAAAAAAATGCCCAACAAGTCATACCTCAACACTGCGATAGCTCTATGAGTTCCAAATCCTGCAACGTTACTATAAGGAGCATATTATATCCTACTTGGCTCACCTATATACTATCGAATTAAAATTCCATATTGTACATAATTTTCTTGCTACGCCCAGATACATACACATCATTCACATAATCTGACTAGTGTATTACTTCCATAGCAAAAACATGCTCAATAGCAAAATAGGGGAACAAGAATGGTTTACCCGTAAAACCAAAAATCTTCACAACTATGCTCTGAGTGAGTAGAAAAATATCTCCTCTCTCTTTGGCACCACTACTTCTCTTAATTCCCATGGTACCCTCTTGCATGTACCACAAAGTATCTCTATTGCAAGCCCCAAAAACCAACTGTTAAAACTGTATAATGACTCCATTCTTGTCAATACGGAATTCCACCTATAAACTAGTTCATCTTTCTCATATTTCTATGTTACTACAATGAAAGGAAAGCACCCCTGGAGTTGAAAAAGAAATATCATATCAAAAAAGAAGTTTGCCTGTACAAATTTTCTTTCCCAATTTGCAACTTCTCCAACTAAAAATTCAACCTTTAGGAAATAAAATTGGTCCAATCGAAGAAAATCAGATTGATGCCCTATCTCATGGCTGAAGGGGAATAGAATTCCACCCAAAACATGCATTGTGCTAAGGATGGTTACCACTTATAAATGGTATCATATGAATGTAAACCTGCAACCCACACCAAAATTGAATAAATATCCAAGATTTTAAAATTCATGAGCGGCTTTGGCAAGTTAGTAAGTTGCCCCATTGGTGGCTCTTTAATCAGTTGAGTCTTCATAAATTGATGCATTGTTACCATGGAGACATATCTATCCTCATGTTCATCGGTATGTAGTTTTTTATGAACCCCATAGGAAGGGGGCTTTAATTCATAAGCAAATACCTCCTAAACCTCATTTAAGGTAATGGTGAAGAGTATTTCCTGCTTTGCATTTCTCACAACTCTGGTAAATGGTTCGTAAAACTGAGTGAGAAGCAACACTAGCTCAGGGATGAACTAGTGGGCATAGGTACCAAAACAACTATGAATTATAGGGCACTATTAGACAGCTTCCTGACATCATCCCCTGGTTCACTGTGAACTCAACATCATACCGTAATATTTCCATACATTTGTGGGTAATGATACAATCATCGATTTCTACCATTGTGTCATCATATGGGTCTAAGTCGACATAGTCATTCTTTTGGGCCTTCTTAGCTCTAGACCCTCCTCTTTTATTTGAATTTTTGGGCTCTACAACCTTTGTAATTTCTTTAGTCTCTTTACTACGCTTCCCCATTGTGTATTTTTTCTAAAAAAATATTTTGAATACTCTTTGGGAACTTCTACAATGATATTTTGAAATGCAGTGGCAGTAAAAATTTGAAAAATTAAACTACAAACTTTTACCTGGTCCTTTATATAGAGCGCTTTCCCAACTTCCATAATAAATGCTTAATTACTTTGGGATTTTTTTTGGAGGACGTGAGCATCGATTCGATCACCTGACACCACTCCCAATGCTTTAATAGTATAACATTTGATTCGCTACTAAATCATCATGGGAAAAGTGCCCTTCCTTGCTGTGTAAGTTTATTGTAAATCATACCATGGTTGTCGAAGCTTGCTTGGAAAACTAAATCAGCTGCATGAAAACCAATGGTATGTATTCTTGGCTCCTCAGGAATACAAATATTTCACATGGTGCATGTTTAAATTAAATGCCTTTAAAACATTTCTCTACCTGCATTCCTTCTCTCTGATAGTTACCACGTGTTTGAGGGCACAATTGCTTTGGAATGTGCTTTTGAAATCAAAAGAAATGAACTTGTTCCTTTTTCTTCAACGAAATCATCTTATGGGCACCCAATATCCTCCTCTTTCTTTTCCTGGAAAATCACTATGCTTTGAAAATAATAAGAGAAAATTATTTTTTAAATCATTCTGGGGCACCTTCAATTTGCTTGGTAATTGTATGGTGAACAACCTCCTTTTAAAACCTCTTTCTTTTACCCCTTTTCACCCATATTTAGAAAATTTTATTTTCTAAAAAAAAAAAAAAAAATCGCTTTTTAAAGCGGCTTTTCTCTCTTTTTTTTTTTCTTGATTTTCCTTTTCTTAGAAGAGCTCATTACATTAATAATAAAACCCCTTAAAACAAAATGCATGAGCTTTTTTTTTAAGATAAAATCCTTATCGGTCCAACAAATACACCTCGTGTATATATTGTTTAACATAATGTGTCCGCCTCTTTTAAACAACATGTTCACCCTTTTTAGGGGTGAACACATTTTAATTTTAAACCGATGCATTGACTAAGGGTGCACAAACCTGTTGTTCACACCCGAAAGGGCATCTAAGGCTCTTTGCATTAATAATACATTTACCCCTTACTTGGGTGAATGAAATTATCACCCCATCTCTGGGGTGAACATGATTTTGGCCCTTTTTAATACGTTCACCCAAATTTGGGTGAACGAACATGTCGCCCCCCGTTCAGGGTGAATGCAACTTCATATATATATATATATAATTTTATAATATACCATCACCAATTTAAAGCAAATAAAATACTATCAAAAAAATATATACATATTTATAAAATGGAACCTCGTTAAAATCTCATCATTGAACATAGGCCTTCAAATGAAGACCATTTACTGGAATAGGAAGGTCCTAGCCCTTCATGTCATGAAGACGATAAGTGTTTGCTGAATTCACTATGAAAATCTAAAAAGGGCCTTCCCAAATAGCATTAAACTTATGGTGTTTCCTTGGCTTGGCTTTATTTTTGTTTCATTTGAGCACTAAATCTCCCACCCAGAAACTATGCTCAATAGTTTTCTTTTTGAACCACCTATGTATCTTTTTAGTGTGATCAATGAACTTTTGATAGGCCTTCTCTCTATCTTCCTCTAACTATAACAGTTGTGCAAACCTAGCACTCATCGGATCAAATTCCTCATTTTCGTCCTTAAATAACTGCAATGTTTTGGAGGGCGGGAAGCTTAATGTGGGTGGGCAGAATTGCTTCTTTCCCATACACCAAAGCATATGGAGAATTTTTGATAGATTTTTTATGGATATACGGTCTACCCAAAGAGCTTGGTTCAATAGTAGGTGCCAAATCCTTTTATTATTTTTGAGTGTCCTCTTCAAAATCTACAGCAAAATTTTTATTAGTAGATTTGGCCAAACTATTCCCTTGAGGGTAATAATTGGATGATATTTTGAGATAAATTCTATATTTTCTAGCGAATTTTGTAATTTTGGCCCCAATGAATGGAGTTCCATTATCAGTTACAATTGAATCTGGGATGCCAAAGCGAGTAATGATTCCTTCCAGAAAAGAGATGATAGTTGCTTGATCAGCCTTCTTGGTGGGAATAGCCTCCATCCATCTGGTGAAATAATTAGTCACTGTTAAGATGTATTTATATTCTATGGAAGAATGTGGATTGATGACTCCAATGAAATCAAGACCCCACCATTGAAAAGGTGCTTCCACTTGAATTGGGTGTAGAGGCAATGCTCCTTTCCTAATTCTACCAACGTATCACTGACAGCTATTGTAGTGCTGACTTACTTTATGAGCGTTGGAAAACAAAGTAGGCCAGAAGTAACTAGATCAGATGATTTTCAAAGCCATAGGTCTCCCTGCATAATGGCCACCAGAAATTTTATAATGAAACTCTTCTATTATTTTCTCATTTTCAGACTCCTTCACACATCTAAGGAGAACTCCATCAATATTTGTATCGCTCCAATTTTTTTGAATCCTTACCTTCAGGCTATAGGTGTATCGCTCCAAATTTTTCGCATCCCTACCTTCAGGCTATTGGATCCACGCCCGAAAGGAGGATGGGAAAAGGATGGTGCGGTACCTCGAACGAGAGGACTTTGCGAAGGTCCCGCCTCTCAAGGGAGGTGCATTTTGGTGATTTGTCGACGGATGGTGGGTTCACCAGGAAACATTTGACGGCAGTTTCCATGCCTAGGTTTTGGAATGAGTTTTAGATGAGTTCGTTTTATTTTTAAGCATTCATCCTAGGTTTGGCTGAATGATTCTAACTTAAACTACATGAAAATGCAATTTAAATGAATACAACAAACAGAAAAGAAAGCAAAAACAAAGAATTTGCAGGAGGCCAATGAAGATTACCTGATTCGGAAGTCTGATGGAGTTTCTGAAGCTTGAAATAGTCTGGATCATCTGCAATTCAACAAAATCGCCTTCAATTTGATAAAATCATCTAAACTGATAGGATCGTCTGCAATCTGATGAATTCGTCAGACGAATTCATCGAGAGACACACAAAGCAGACAGACAGATGCGAAATACAAGAAATTCTATTTTGTAAACAAGGGCAAACTATATGAAAAAGTAATATGAGTATTGAACAATATGCAAGAACAAAAGTAAATGCAAATCACTGTGTTTAAATAGCAGAATATGATCTTAATATGCAAACTAGACAAAATGGGTGAACTCCAGATGCAATATAGTATAAAAACTGAATAAACAATCTAATTTATAGCATAAAATGATAGAGAAAAAAGAAAGAAGAGCAAACTCCGAGCACGATTGCCTCGATGTGTGTTGCGGTCGAAATCGTCTCGCATCGATGCGAGATCGTCCCGAATTTGACGAGATCGCCTCCGATCTTGACAGGTTCGTCGGCTGCGATAGGTGCTAGCTCCGGCTGAAAACCAGTGGTGTACCTGCAATAAAATTAATATAGGACTAGTGCAAAGGCAAATTTGAAGTGTTTTAGCGCATAGGGAGTTGATTTACATAAAAATTCAGCCAGGGGTTGGGGAGGGAAAAGTCTTAGAGTTAAATAGGCATAGGATAGTTGTTGGGAGGTTGGAGATCATCCCAATTTGGGAGATCTCCAACGGGGAAGGGTCCCAACGGTGCGGACACGCTTACGCCCGGATTGGAGACCCGTTGGAGCGGATTCCAACTATGCAAATTCAGTTTTGCGATGAAATCGTCCGGACGTTCTAGTCCAGATGAAATCATCAAATGCAGGGCGATATCGTACGATCGGAGACGATATCATCAAGCGGTCAAAACAACTGCTAAAAATGGCACGGAAAAAGAGGAAACGGGTTTCTCGACGGTTAACGGGCGGTTTGGGAGGTTAAATTTGAATTTAAATTTATTTACTAAGGTGAATGTAATTATTCCAATTTTACTGCGCCAATTTTAGGGTGCTACATTTTGCCCCCTCTTTAGCGAATTTTTCGAAGAAAATGCGTTAAAGATGAGTTCTTCTCGATCTACGAGAAAGCAAAAAATTATTCCCATTTTTAGGCGACGATTCTTGGTTGAATCGTACGACAGCTTACTATGGTGCCCCCTCCGTGTTTTTACCCAAATCGAACGTTTGAGGTAAAAATGCGGAAAAGCAAAAATTATTTGTGAATTATTTTGAATAAAATTAAGAAAAATAGGGTAAAACCCTAATTCATTATTACTGTTCATTTTACTATTTTTAGAGCTCTGGAGCAAAAAATGGTAGAGACAGTGCACAGATCTGCAGAGGTCCACCGCGGTCTACGGGTAAGGGTTTAAACTTAGTTTAGATTGATTTAATTTGAATTTACATGCTTTGTAAATGAATTTTAGGATGAATTTTGAGCATCGCGGCCGTTTTTGGCCATCGACGTCGTCCGGATGAAATCGTCCCTAGTTCGACGAAATCGTCTCAAGTTCGTCAATTTCGCCCAAGGGCGAAATCGGCGAAAAAGGGACGATTTCGTCAAATTAGGGACGATTTCGACACGCGAAATCGGAGACGATTTTGCTCAAATTTCGGACGATATCGGCCAATAGTGGGCGATATCATCAATTGCAAAAATTTGATCTTTAAGTTGCATTATTGATTGCTAAAATTGTTATTAATGATTGTTTGTTGTTTTGATTGTTTATGCTTGCAGAGAGGATTACTAAAGAGCGAGAGAGTGGAAATACGATGGATTGAGAGATGACTTGGCCGCTCTCACCCGAGCGAGAGCGAGATCTGCTGGCACAGGCCGACTTACTGCATGTGGCAGAGATGCCGCAGGTTTCTCTCGACATGGGGCTACGACGGCCCTAGCGGAGAGGTGGTACCGGGCTCTTCATGCTTCCGGTTACCGATAGGGGAGATGACTCCCACACTAGAGGATGTATGGAGGATTCTTAGAATCCCCATACAAGGGAGGATGATCACACCTGCGGCCAATCAGGGCCACGCGATGGGACGACTCTGCGGTGACCCGAGCTTCGCCCTGGAGAAGGGCGAAGTGAACATCGAGGCACTACGCCAGATGCCTAGGGCATCTACACTGACACGAGTTTTGGCTGGGGTGGTTGGTGGACTTTTGTTGTGCCACCAGAGCGGATGCAGGGTACCATGGATGCTGGCAGATGTGATCTGCGACATGCGTGACCATGGCTACAGATTTTCTTGGGGCAGCTTTGTTCTATGTCGGCTATACAGTATCCTTTACGGGGTCGTGTACAAGGGCGGGCGATGTCTGGTCATGACATCGCTCCTACGGGTTTGGTGCTTGGGAGCACATTGCGGTGCGGAGGCCGATAGGGCTTCCAGCCGACGAGGGGTTGACGGGGAGAGGCCCCGAGTCTTCTATTGGTGGCTCCGAAGAGGGGCACAACGACGGATCGACCTACCGGTGTCCCGGAGACTACTGGATGACTTGGTCCCAGACCAGATCACCTGGAGGCCATGGAGGCAGCATCCAGGGTGGGTAGAGGACGCACAGGAGCTGGCTCGCATCAGGCGAGTCTGCGGCTATGGATGGAGAGGGGAGAGGTGGAGCTCCACCGCTATGACCGAGTTTTGTGATAGTTCGGTCTACAACAGGGGATCCCATCTCTCAGGGATTACGAGTTTTCTTAGGCCGTCCGGGATAACACCACAGTTAGCGGGGCTCCAGATATGCGGCGATTCTAGAGTCAGGACGCGGACGATGCCCCCATTCAGCTAGTGGATGGGGACGACGTAGGGGTAGCCGATGGCTACGATGCCTGGTATGCAGGCATCCGCCCTCCTCGGATGACGAGGGCACAGGGACCGATCCACGCAGTTGTGCGTCGGATAGGGAGGCGGCGCCAGGCGGTGGTAGAGGCAGCCCGGGGTCACGGCAGAGGAGAGCAGAGGAGGCCACGAGGCACGGGAGAGGCCGCGACGGAGGGAGAGGGAGAGGAGGGAGGCGAGACCCCCATCTCCACGGAGGCCACCATCGCCCGATAGGGGCAAGGGCGTGGACATTGGAGAGAGTAGCGAGATGGCTACTCTCCGAGCGAGAGAGAGATCGTCCGCGAGCTCGGGTGCGGACGTTACGGGATGCGGCTGCACAGCACCGGGCGAGGTGTCGCGGCTACGAGACGAGAATGCTCGTCTCGGGGCACGAGGCGGAGGGGTGAGCACTCGGGGAGCTGCTGCGGTCGGTTTCTCGGACCGCATTCTATCGGGCGCTATACTACCGGGCGGTGCCGAGAGGGCCGAGAGGATACGGGTGCCACCTGCCATAGCGGATCCCTATCAGGACAGGGTCGACGAGGAGCTCATCTCGGTCGACGACGAGGACTCGCAGTACCACACATACTGCGATGGGACCACCTCGTCCTCCGCAGGGCGGGGGAGGAGATGAGGCCAAGAGCTCTAGAGGCTCTCGAGGCTAGAGGGTGGGATACTGCCACTGATATTGTATTATACTTGTATTGATAGAGGATTGAGTATGCCGAGGTACAGATTGTGGCATACCAATCCAGTTTTGATGATGTATATATTCTGTTGATATATATAGATGAGATATTTTTTTGATCATATGACTTGTCTTATGTGATGCTTATGATGCTTTTTATGTTTGATTGATTGATTGAGTTGATTGATGTAATGATTTTATTGATGATTCATGTAATTATGTCGTTTTGGAAAATATTATAACTTGGATGTCATGCTATAAATATTTTAAATGAAATAATCTGATGTAACAAATTGATTGGTTGTAATGAAATGTGATAAAAATAAAAAGAGATTTCTAACAATAATTTCAAAGGACATTGTCGCTATTATAGACCATTTCATGGAGTCGTTGCTCACTCGGTCGTCAAGCTAGTCCCAGGATAGAAATATTGTTAAAAGAAAAGAGTGCTTAAGAGGCTGTCTTAAGACTTTGTTGTGATGATGCAAATGATGATGATGATGGTTTGCTTTCAGATTTCCATGAAAATATTATGCATGAAATATTGTAAAATGATTTTTGCTAGGCATAAATTCCTAAGTGTGATAAAAATTGTTGAATAATTCCTTAAGAATTATACCATCATTGCAAAATGCAAAGGTTGACATAATGACATGAAATGATCAAAATGTGTTTGCTTTTTGAAAAGCATAATTGGTGTAAAATGAAGTCATATGTTTTGTATGATCTTTGATAAATTGGGAAAAAAAAATTGTTACAATGATTTGCGCTAGGCATAGAATATGTAGGTATAGACTTATACCATCATCGCGAAGATCAAAGAAAGGATAGTTTTATTGCATGATTGATTTTTGATGAACAGAAAATATGATAATGAGGACTTGCGCTAAGCATAAAATTCCAATTTTGGTTTTGAAACTATACCATCGTTGCGAAAGTCGATAAGATATATATGATATGTTTTGATTGAAATTTTTGATTTTTTCTATTATATAGTTGTCTTTGTGGTAAATAATTGTACTTGGTTTATTCCAAACAAGTTTGCAAAAATAATATTTCAAAGTATTTTTGAAGACAAAAGTTAAATTTATAAGGAATCCCATGTGCATAAGTGAATTCATTGCCAATCTTGATTTATCATAATGATAGACAAAATCTCTCAAATACAAATGTGTGTGCAATTGCATTGTTCATTTACCGATTTTGAGCAAGATACTATGATACAAGTGATTTGAAGAAACCAAATAAGTGTTCATTAACCATGATGTAGATGCATATAACCATACTAGGCTACTATGTAGATCGTATTATCAAGAGCTAGCTAATCCATAAGCAGACATAGGTCTATACAAAAGAAGGTCGCTAATGTGACGGACATATCGCCATGCTAGGAGTTACCCAAGGCCAAGCGGGTTGGGCACAAACCACCTGTTATGGGGCTTACCTCCACGGTTTCGAATAATTGAGAATTCCGGGGATTCAAGCTCATTCACCCTTCTTTTCTTTTCAAAGGGTAGGGAAAGGGATTTTATTGCTTTTCTTGCTTTCTTTTGAACTTTGCTTATTTTTCTTTTGCTTGATAATGCTTGTAACATTGTTGTAATGATATAAAAGAACATTTTTCTTTTCTCTTTTTCTTGAATTTTTCTTTTCTTTTTCTTTTTCTAGGGATACTTGCTCAGATTAGTTGTAGAGCAAGGGATTTTTATTAGGGGTAGGGGTGAGCTTGTCCTTTTGCCAATTCTCAAAGATTCTAGACCATGTGCATGATAGGATAGCAGGGGAAACTTTTCACTCAAGAAATCGGTTCTACTATGTAGCAAAACATGGAAATTACAAATATAATCATTTTATTGTGAAAAGATGTGCTTGGTTTAAGTAAATAACAAGATCAATTCTCTATGCTCAAACTTTATTTAATTGAATTTTGTGAACTTTGATATAAGAGAGATTAGTAATCATGCCAGATAAAATCAAGATATTTATTGTGTGAGTGTGCAAGTGAGGGATGCCAAATAAATGCTAGTTTTATCCAAAATAAGTTGAAACATATAATTGCAATAATTGTAAGAAAATAATGATTTTTGAGAAAGTTTTGAGAATGTTGACTCTCTCTTTATTACTGTATATTGTTTTGGTTTCGAAAGAGTCAAGCATATAGCTGTTTTTGGATTTTTATGTTGATTTTTGTTTTGGAGCAAAAGGAACTTTACAAGTGCTTTAAATAAATGCAATAAATATTTTTGAAGATTTTTGAAGATTTTATGAATGTTTTTGAGGTTTTTGAATAAATTGAAAGAAATACACGATAATGATTTTGAACAAATATATACATGGATGAAATAATCAAATTTATGCATAATAACGTTTGAGATGTAAAATATTCATGGGTTCTTTAAGTTCTTTACCATCTAAGGTAGATAATTTATATGCTCTGATTCAAATTTTGCAGTAATGATGTACGGTCCAAGCCAGTTGGGCTCAAATTTACCTTTCAGTTCTTTGGTTGCATTTGTATTCTTTTGATTTTCTTTTAGAACAAGATCGCCAATCTCAAAGGATCGATGACGAACTTTCTTATTATATGCTCTTTTAAGCTTGTTTTGGTATGCACGGAGATGCTCTAAAGCATTGATGCATTTTTCATCTAGGAGTTCCAGCTGATTGAGTCTGCCAGTGCGATATTCATCTCCTACTTCGGTGTCTTGAAGTAGCAGAGCCAAAGAAGGAACTTCTAATTCAAATGGAAAAAGCTGCTTCGGCACCATATACCAAAACAAATGGTGAAGTGCCCGTGGGGGTTCGAACACTAGTTCGATAAGCCCACAAGGTTGGATATAATTGAATATGCCAGTCACGGCCAGTTTTATTGACTAGTCTTTTGAGAATTTTGATTAGAGTTTTGTTAGAAGCTTCTGCTTGACCATTACCCCGAGGATAATAGGGAGTAGACCAGCGATGTTGAATCTTATATTTTTGACATAATTTTTTAACATCTTTATTTTTGAACGGAGTTCCATTGTCAGAGATGAGATTTGCAGGAATTCCGAACCTGTAGATGATTTGATTAAAAATGAATTTAGAGACTTGTGAACCAGTGCAGGAAGCTAAAGGCATAGCTTCAACCCACTTCGTGAAATACTCAGTGGCGGTTATGATGAACTTATGTCCATCAGAAGACACAGGATTAATTTTACCAATAATATCCAAGCCCCATTTAGAAAAGGGCCAAGGAGAAGAAATAGCTCTGAGCTCTTGTGCGGGCGCATGGACAAGGTCAGCATGTTTTTGACACTTGTCGCAATGGCGCACATATTCATGTGCATCCGTTTCCATGGTAGGCCAAAAGTATCCTATCCGAAGGAGCTTTTTAGCAATGACGCTACCACTAAAGTGTCCTCCACAAGATCCATCGTGGGCTTCACTCAAGGCTGATTTAGACTCTTCTAAATTTAGACATCTTAATAGGATACCTTCAAAATATCTCCTATATAAAGTATTGCCAATGATTACAAATCGACTTGCTCGTCGACGTAATAACCAACGCTGGTTGCGATTAGAATTAGTAGGGAAAGTCCCATTTTGGAGGAAATCAAATATGTCTGTATACCAAAGTTCAGGAGTAGTTTCCTTGATTAGAAACACATCCAAAGGCTCTAAGCATGACTTATGTGAAGCGGGTTCCTGGAGTCGATGAATGATGATAGTAGCATATTCGTCGTCTAACTCCAAGGGTAGGAGAGATGCAGCGGCGACCATAGCATCAGCTGCACGGTTGCTAGTTCGAGGAATGGCTTCCAAGGTAACTTGATCAAACAAGGCCATTAGTTGTAAAACATAGGCCTTATATGGGCGAATTTTATCATCTCTGGTCTGATAAACTTCATTAATTTGGTTTATAACCAATTGGGAATCCCCAAAAACTAAGAGGTTTTTAATTTTAAGCGCTAAAGCGGCTCGTAATCCAAGGATTAGAGCTTCATACTCAACGATATTGTTGGTGCAAGCAAAGGTTAGTTTGAAGGACGAGAGGAATAAGATGTTTTTGCGGAGATATTAAAATAATACCCGCACAATGCCCCACTCATGCATCGGGCTCCATCAAAGTATAAGGACCATTGTTCAACAAGGTCTGCCTCTAATTGAAGGCATTCATCAGGAAACTCGATAATGAGGGGATGAGTAGACTCTAAGGGTGCAACAGCTAATTGATCTGCTATGATTTGACCCTTAACAGACTTTTGTCCTATGAAGGTGAGATCAAACTCGCTTAGAGCAAGAACCCACTTGGGTCGTGCGACCCGATAAATAAGGTCGACTCATGAGATATCTTAAAGGATCATATTTGGCAATGACATACGTTTTTTGGCTAAGCATGTAATGTCGTAATTTTTGCGTAGCAAACACGACTGCTAGACATAACTTCTCTAACGCTGTATAGCGGGTTTCATAACTGATGAAGGTGCGGCTAATGTAATAATTAGCACGTTCTCATTTTTCATCATCAAGCTGAGCTAACATAGCTCCTAAGGCAGAATCTGAAGCAAAAATATATAGAAGAAATGGGCGATCAGATTTAGGCGGTGAAAGCACCGGAGGGTTAAGGAGATATTGCTTGAGAAGTTCAAAAGCTTCTCTACATTCTGTGTCCCAATTAAAGGGGACGTCCTTCTTAAGGAGTTTAAGAAAGGGACCAGTTTTGTCCGCCAGCTTATCAATGAAGCGACGGATAGCTTGAAGTTTACCTTGTAAACTTCGTAATTCAGATATATTAGTGGGTGCGGGCATATCAGTGATAGCCGCAATTTTGAGAGGGTCAATTTTGATCCCTCGTAAAGAAACTAAAACTCCCAATAACTTGCCGGATTTAACTCCGAATATACATTTTGCTGGATTTAATCGAATGAGATATTCTCGTAATCGATTAAAAACTTTTCTTAAATCGTCTAAATGATGATCTTCAATAAGAGAGCGAGCTATAATATCATCTACATAATCATGTAGGATATTATGCATCATATCATGAAAAATGTAGGTCATAGCCCGTTGATAAGTTGCCCCGGCATTCTTTAGGCCAAAGGGCATCACTTTCCAGCAAAAGGTACCCCAAGGGGTAATAAAGGCTGTTTTCGTCTGGTCTTCAGGAGCTATCCTGATCTGATTATAGCCGGAGAATCCGTCCATTAAGGACATCATCCCACTTCCGGCAGTGAAGTCAATAATTTGATCCATATTTGGAAGAGGAAAGTCGTCTTTAGGGCATGCAGCGTTAATATCTCTGAAATCTGTGCAAACCCTAACTTTGGTGGCTTCTTTCTTGGTGACTGGAACTACATTGGAGATCCATTCAGCATAATCAATAGCTTGTATGAAGATAACATTCAGGAGTTTTTCTAACTCCCCTTTGACTAACGAGAGCCACTTTGGGATGCATTTTTCTAAGTTTTTTTTTAACAGGTTTAGCATCCGGATGGACCACTAGATGGTGCATGACTACAGAAGGGTCTAGACCTGGCATATCTTCATATGTCCAAGCGAAGACATCTTCATACTCTTTAAGAAATGCAATGTATTGTTCTTGTTTTTCTTGACTTAGTTCTTCTCCAATGTTGATTATGTGAGGGTTGTCCTCAGTTCCAATATTAATTTTAATGACATTTTCTACCTCCATGTGTAGATCTCTTTCAAAATTAGGTGGGGCGGGTGAAACGCCCAACTCTTGTAATTCTTGTAAAGTTAATTTAGATAATTCGTTACGAGGGTCGGTGGCCTCAAGTTGAGCTATGGTTGGTATAGAACCATCAAAATAAAACCCGTTGTACAACATCTCTTCAACGAGAGACATCATGGAAGATATCTCCTTCCAACTCTTCATCGGGGTCAACAATCATTTCGGGGTATGCTATGGATAGCATGTTGCATGAAAATGACGGATTTTTAAGAGGCAAATCAACATGTCTATCCAAATAGTCTTGATAGCATATGAGATGATCATCATCCTCAAAAGGAAAGGGTTGACCCTTACTAGGTAATAGGCCCACACCACATCGGGCAAGGCCATGGTTCTACCTCGAAAGGTTCTTTCATGCCATTTTGGAAAGGTCCTAAGCCTTTCCCTTTGTATCCCATTTTAAGCATCATGGGTTTAGCTTTAATATAGTCGTTGGTAAAATAGCACCGAGCATATCCATCATGATGGGTTTTGATATTCTGAGGGATTCTTCCCCAGTCATATCCTTTGTAAATGAAGGCGCAACTCCCGACTTGGTAAGTACTTCCCATAGGTTGTGGGAGGCCCAAAGTACGAGGAGATGGCGGCAATTGATTTAAAAGGTTTGAATCTTGCATGAAAGCATTCATTTTTTCTGATATTAAGGTTGTAGATAAATCTAGTAAAATATCATCAGAAAGGGCATAAGATGTAGAAGGCTTATTACCTATGTCTTGAGATGTGGAAGGTATGATAGATGTGTCCGAAGGTTTTGAATTTATGGGATTAGAACTTGAAGAATTGGTTGTAGTTTTAAGAGCTTTTTAAAGTTATAGAGTAATTTGTTTAGAAGGTGGTTGATCTATATGGGAAGATGAAGTTAATGGAGGAGGAATAGATGAAGTGATGGGTTTATATTTCACAATTTTAGATGAAGAAGAACTAGGATATGTGGATGACGGAGCAGGGCAAAATTGCACTCCAACTGGTTCTACCAATGCACACATATCAAAAGGTCTAGGGTCACCATGAATAGTGACCAAGCTGATTTTTAAACTCAAACTTAACACATTGGTGTAAAGTTGATGGGACTGCTCGCATGGCGTTAATCCAAGGGCGACCCAAAAGTATATTGTACGACTTTGGGCAATGTACAATAAACACAATTGTCTCAAGGGTTCTAGGACCAACTTGCAATGGGAGGGTAATGACTCCACACGTTTCTTGTGTTTCGTCATTAAAGGCTTTGATAATCATATCAGTCTTCTTCATTTCATCACTTCTAAAACCAAATCGTTGGTAGAAGTCAAAGGTGCGAGATGTTTAGAGATGAGCCATTATCAATCAGGACTCGTTTGACAACTACATCCCCAATTAAAGTCTGTAATATACAAGGGATTATCCTTGTGTAAAGCTGTGTTGTGGGATATCTTTATCCCGAAAGTCAATACAATCAATCTCTCGCGTGATGATAGTATTGGCCATAGCTTCAGGTTGGATGTTTTGAGGTACCATCATCTGGCTCAAAGTAAGCATCAATTCATCCCTATGGGTGGGAGAGGATCTTAATAAATCTAAAAGGGAGATTCTAGCGGTGGTATTAGACAATTGCTCATTAATGTTGTAAGGGGGTTTAGGTTGAACAATAGGAGCATGATTTCCTTTATTAGGATTTTTTAGAACAAATGGAGCTGATCCATCATTCTGGTTTGGTTCTTGTTGGGGATTTTGAGCTTGTTGTCGGGTGACGACTCCGATGGTACCTACAATGTTATAGTGACGACGTTGAAACGGTCTCGGTTGAGAGTTTATGGCTTGTTCATAAGGAAGGACTTCATTAGAAGAAGGTCGAGTAGTGACTCTTCTGGGAAATGGTTCTTCTGGAACATTAGCATCTGTGATAGGTTGAATAGGATCTGATTCATTTTCAGAACTATTCGATTGAATGGTGTCTACTTCACTCTCACTATCTGACTCTATATCACTAGAATCAGAAGTTTGAAAATTATGTAAGGGCCTGGTTGTAACCAGGGATAAGGTTGTGTCGAATGTGTGAGAGTCCTGAACAGGTAATTGCCCGCTAATGGTTCCTACATATCGGGTAGGAGGGGGAACATTGTGATGTTCAATTTGATTAGCTACCTCTTTACCATGTCTTGGTAAAGGGTGTTGAAATATGTCTAAAGTTTGATTGGCATTCGATTTTGATTTTGGGGAGCAGTCTTTTGAGTATTATTAGGAGGGTTTTGTTTAGGTTGGAAGGCTTGCACTTCCATTTCATTATTGTCAATCAAATCTTGTATTTTATGTTTCAATCTCTTACAAGCGTTGGTAGAATGTCCAGGACCTCTATGAAAATCACAGTGCAAATCGGCTCTATATCCGGGTATGCTTGGGTCAGGTTCCCGGATAGCTGGCAGTTGGATTAAACCTCTTTCAAGAAGTTGAGGTAAAATAGTTGATAAAGGTTGGTTTAATCTAGTGAACTCTCGAGGAGGCTTATCAGGAGGTTTCAAGATGAATTTTTCTATTGTTTTTGTTGCATTGACATTAGCAACATTTCTGCTGTCAGTGACTCCATCACCGACAACTTGTTTGTTTTTATATTGATTTCTAGATGTTTTCTCATCATCCTTCTTTCTAAGTTGGCCTCTCCTAATGAGGGCATCTTCTACTCTTCGAGCTAAGTCTATAGCTTGATCGAAGGTAGTCAAAGTAGCTATTGATAGCTCATAAGAAAGTTGTTCTTGTAAATTGTTAATGAAAATGTCTAACATTTCCCTATAGGGTAGCACAAAGTGCAGTTTTCCTGTCAATTGTCTCCATCTTGCTAAGAAATCAGCAAAACATTCGTCTTTATCTTGTTTTAAATTGTATAGGTCTTTAATAGTTACATGCCTCTCGATGTAGGCACTAAATTGATGAACAAATGACTCAATTTGTTTCTTCAAAGTTTCTTAAGGAATGAGTGGGCAATTGATAATACCACTCTAACGCCATTCCACCTAAACTTTTGGGGAACATTTTTAGTAATAGCAAGTCGTCATGCGATATGTCGTGACATGCTATCCTAAACATGCGAAGATGTTCTATGGGATCTTCGGTTCCTTTATAGATAGGCAGGACGGGCATGGGAAAATGTTTAGGGTATGGTTGAGCTACCACTATGGGATCCAATGGTTGGCTACAAATCTCTCGATAATTATACGAGGGACGGTAGGGATCTATCTGGTCCATACGTGAAGCCAATTGTTTCACCATAGCTTCCAAATTACTAGTTTGCCCCCCATATTGATTCGGTGGGGCATTGCCATAAGTGTTATGGGCGTAGGATGGAGGAACATGCAGATTAGATGCCATGTTACTATTGTGTAAAACATTGGTAGGAAAAATATTATGGAGGAGTTTTGAAGTTGGATTGTGTTGTATTGTAGATTGTTGAAAGTTTGTATTTGGCTTTGTTTTAGATTTTTGTCTATTTAAAGCATTTTGCTCAATAGTTTGGAGGAAGGAAGTAGTGAAGGGAATTTTCTTTTGTGCGGGAGTGATTTTAGGTTGAGTAACAGGTTGCTTAGGAGGTTGGGTGACCTGTTGTTTGGTCATGGCTTGGGCTATAGTGACCATATTCGCATTGGATGGTCCACCCTTATCACTTTCTTGATCAATGAAAGACAAGGGATTAGTTTGCATATCAAGTGCCCGTTCTAAGGCTGCTTGAGCATCACTAATTTCCCCTTTATCAATACGGACTGCCACATTAAGGACGTCGATATGTTGATTAAGAAATTTTTGAAAATGTTCCGCGTTGTCAAAAGTGATGCCTCCATTTGGAGCTATTCTAGGGGACGAAGATTCTTTAACACTTCCTTCTTGTTCCTTATCTTCACCTAAGTCTTCATCTGATTGACCTAGAGTTTCACCTTCCGGATTTGTATCTCCAAGAAGGACATTTGGGTTTTCGAGTTGTATTTTGTAGCCAATCTTCTCCTTCTCCTAAAATTTCTTTACCATTCCTAAGTTTAGTCATGGTGCTAAGTTTTGATTTCAGCAAATATATATATATATATATATATATATATATATATATATATATGCAACAAATTAAAAGGTATATATTTATATATACCTAATGCAATATTGTAAATGAAATGTTTAAGTTTTTTTACTATGTTTTTTTTTATTTTTATTTTTTTGAAACAATATAATAAAGACAACAAATGAAACAATAAATGCACACAATAATAATAAGGCTGAAAGTAGATGAACTAATCTTCTATGAATAACTTATGAATATCATTAACAGGTTCAAGCTGTTCAGGGGTCATGAAATGTTCTTCTTCAAATTGAAAGTTTTCTTTTAAGAATTTGATGAAAAGAGCTATGGTAATGTTGTCTATCTCAGATCCCGGTTGGAAATAATAATTCTCACGACAATATTTACAATATAACATAGCTCTAGGAGTTTTGTTCCATCTTCTCCTAACTATAAGATCATCTTCTAAGGAATCTATATGAACTAGAAATGGGCGCACTATAACTGTGTCTTCGAGATTTTCCCCGAAAGTTAAAAATTTTGCGAGATACAAGAGCTCTCCTATAGGCTAACCATCTATGGCGAGGCTCTCCGAAGTTCATGATAGAACACTAATTGATGAGGATCCGGGATTCTATCCAAGACTAGCCTCTTAATCTTGTTTAAGTTGTGTGGACCTAGATGAAATGATACTAAGTCTCTCGATAAGCTCGTCCCACAAGGATTGATTTCTACTTGTTTCAGGGATACTAAGGACATAATTAACTTCTATGGCTGCTAATTGGTTTACTACGTTTATAGTAACTGCTAACCTCTTTTTAGGAGCTACCATCTAAACATGATTTTGAACCTTAAATGTTTTAAAATGCATCTAAGTTTTAGTTGTTCTAATTTTTTTTTTTTTTGTTTTTGCTTTTGTTTTCAAAAGGTTATGATGCATTCACGTCGGGTTCACCAAAATGTATCGCTCCAAATTTTTTGCATCCCTACCTTCAGGCTATTGGATCCGCGCCCGGAAGGAGGATGGGAAAAGGATGGTGCGGTACCTCGGACGAGAGGACTTTGCGAAGGTCCCGCCTCTCAAGGGAGGTGCATTTTGGTGATTTGTCGATGGATGGTGGGTTCACCAGGAAACATTTGACGGCAGTTTCCATGCCTAGGTTTTGGAATGAGTTTTAGATGAGTTCATTTTATTTTTAAGCATTCATCCTAGGTTTGGCCGAATGATTCTAACTTAAACTACATGAAAATGCAATTTAAATGAATACAGCAAACAGAAAAGAAAGCAGAAACAGAGAATTTGCAGGAGGCCAATGAAGATTACCGATCCGAAAGTCCGATGGAGTTTACGAAGCTTGAAACGATCTGGATCGTCCGCAATTCAACAGAATCACCTTCAATTTGATAAAATCGTCTAAACTGACAGGATCGTCTGCAATCTGACGAATTCGTCAGACGAATTCATCAGAGACCTGCAAAACAGCAAACAGATGCGAAATACAAGAAATTCTATTTTGTAAACAGGGGCAAACTATATGAAAAAGTAATATGAGTATTGAACAATATGCAAGAACAAAAGTAAATGCAAATCACTGTGTTTAAATAGCAGAATATGATCTTAATATGCAAACTAGACAAAATGGGTGAACTCCAGATGCAATATAGTATAAAAGCTGAATAGACAATCTAATTTATAGCATAAAATGACGGAGAAAAGAGAAAGAAGAGCAAACTCCAGGCACTGATTGCCTCGATGTGTGTTGCAGTCGAAATCATCTCGCATCAGTACGAGATCGTCCCGAATTTGACGAGATCGCCTCCGATCTTGACAGGTTCGTCGGCTGCGATAGGTGCTGGCTCCGGCTGAAAACCAGTGGTGTACCTGCAATAAAATTAATATAGGACTAGTGCAAGGGCAAATTTGAAGTGTTTTAGCGCATAGGGAGTTGATTTACATAAAAATTCAGCCAGGGGTTGGGGAGGGAAAAGTCTTAGAGTTAAATAGGCATAGGATAGTTGTTGGGAGGTTGGAGATCATCCCAATTTGGGAGATCTCCAACGGGGGAAGGGTCCCAATGGCGTAGACACGCTTCTGCCCGGATTGGAGACCCGTTGGAACGGATTCCAACTATGCAAATTCAGTTTTGCGATGAAATCGTTTGGACGTTCTAGTCCAAACGAAATCGTCAAATTTAGGGCGATATCGTCTGATCAGAGACGATATCGTCAAGCGGTCAAAACAAGCTGCTAAAAATGGCACGGAAAAAGAGGAAACGGGTTTCTCGGTGGTTAACGGGCGGTTTGGGAGGTTAAATTTGAATTTAAATTTATTTACTAAGGTGAATGTAATTATTCCAATTTCTTGCGCCAATTTTAGGGTGCTACAATAGGATCCGTGCCCAGAAGGGGGATGCGAGAAGGATGGGACAATACCTCAGACTGATATGACCTTTGAAGGTCCTGCCTCTCGAGGGAGGAGTATAAGGGTGAATTTTTTACGGATGGTGGGTTCACCAGGAAACTTTTGAGTGATAGTTTCCACGCCTAGGTTGATAGTAGGTTTGATGTGTTCATTTTATTCTTTAATCATTCAATTCCTAGGTTTGGACAAGATGAATCTAAACTATTCTATATGCCAATGCTGATTTTATGAATATAGAAAACATGAATAAATGCTAGACACAAAGAATATGCTAAATGGGATAGAACATACCTAATTTTTGGATGTTTGATGAAGATTTTGAGTCCTGTAGCAGTCCAAATCGTCTCAAATCGTACATAATCATCTGGAATTGCACAAAATCATCTTAGATATTAGTCAGTCATCTGAGATCATACAGGATCATCAACGATCTGACAAATTCATCAACCGAATTTGTTAGAGACCTGCAATTATAGAAACAGATACAAAATACCAAAAATGCAACTACAAAAGCAAGGTAAAATGATAGAAATAACAATGAATTTGTCTAAATAATAAATCAAAATAGCAATTAAAAGGAAATGCATCAACTTAACAATTTATTTTGGCTTTATCATGCATTTATATTAAATGAGGTGAACTCCAAGATGCATAAATACAATAACTAAGACAATGCATAAAGAAATGCAGAAAATAATAAGGAAATGCAAACTCTGGGCTCTGATTGCCCCCAATCTAGACTACAGTCGAGATCGCCTCCAATCGTACGAGATCATTGTCGATATGCGACAGGATCATCCGAAATCGTATGTAATCGCCTGTGACGATCCAAGCTTGCTCCGACTGAAGAACAATAAAATTCTTGCAAGAACACTTGAAATATGTAATGCAAACAAAAGTAGGAAGGTGTTCTAAGGCACAAGGAACTAAATTTGTAGGGAAATCCATCAGCTAGGGGGTTCAGGGGTTCAGGCAGGGGGATAAACTTAGAAATTCCTAGTTTATATAGGATTAGGGAGAGGTTAGGAGGTTGGAGATCATCCCAATTTGGGAGATCTCCAATGGGGGAGACTCTAACTACGTAGACATGCTTTCTACCCAGGTTAGAGAAGCTGTTGAAACAAAAGTGTAGACACCAAAATAGCACCAATCCGATTATGTGACTGCAAACACTGATCACATTGACACACATAGCCCCAAGGGCAGACCCTAGAGGTTAAACAGTGGTCCTAACCACTCTCACAACATTTTTAGAGGTCAGAGATCAATTTGGCACCTTCTAGGCACTTTGCTCAGAATTCGTCCCTCCCTGGGATGAATTCAAAATGGGATCCGTCCCCCCTGGGATGAATACAGAATCCACTCCAAGGTGGGATGAATTCAAGGTTTGTCGAGAAAAAAGTCAAATCTTGACAAATGGCAGCTCAAATATGCCACCTAATGCTTCCTTCAGTTCATGAGAGCATGAGTGAGCATTTTCGAGTGTTAGAGGCTGTTACAGGGGAAGTCATGAAGCCCCTAATCAGGGGGGAAGCTTCCCTCCCCTAGAAGGGCATGGCTGCCATGTGGTGCCTCTGCATGCTCATCCCAAGAGACCTCCAGGTCTATAAATTGGTGAGTTTCCTCACCCTAAGAGATACAAAGAAGGAGCATTTTGTAGCAACGAAGTGCTGTCATTTTTTTTTCACACCTATTCCCCTTTTTAGTTGTGTCTTTCACATCCTTGATCTCTTTTGGAGAAGAGGTCATAGGGTGGTTATTGGAAGCACAAATATGAAACCAAACCCAACATTTGGCCACAATACCCCACCCAATTTGTGGACAACACATTACAAGATATTTTGGACCTATCCCAAGTGGATTGGTACCGAAATTAGGTTCAAACGGTGGGCAGCCCGCCCGAGCGCCCCACACTGCTACGAGCCTAATCTTCCTTTTTAGGAATGATTGGGGATTTGTGGTACATTTTTCTTTTTGTCATTTGTTTATTTTGCATTCCATATTATGCTACTTAGATAGCTTCTAATTCTGATTTCATAATGCTTTGATCAAATCTTATCATGTTTTATCATTTTTGTTGTCCTCACTAACTTGCAGGTAGCAACGCAAAATTCCTGTTGATGGAGGCCAAATTGTAGAAATCTGACCATCTGGGTCTTCCCAAAATTCCTCCAATTAGCTAACCCCAAGTTTTTAGGTCTTTTGGAGCTCCCTATACATGACATTTGGGGTAGTATCACTTTGACATTTTGTTGCAGGAGGATTTGTTCTACCCCGGAGCGAATTACAGTCGAATCCGTCCCTCCCCAGAGAGAATTCAAATCGGTGAGGAATTTCCTAACTGTTCTTCTTGCAATGCCTTCTTGGTGATGTTTCTATGCCCCTACCAAGTTTTTATGTCATTTGGATAAGTTTTAGTTAAATTTTAATTCATTTTCTCATTCGCTTATTGTAGGCTTGAGGATTGCATGCTTTATCTTATTCGTAGGTGCTACTAACGGTTTCTTGTTCCTTTGAACGTAGGGTATAGACATCAGAGGAGCAGCAAGGAATCAAAACTCGTATACACAAGTGGCAGTGACGTTTGGTCCGCCCATATTACATGTGGGCATGAGGAAGAGGGATGGCTTTCCATTGGTGTGACCAAGAGACAAGTTTGATGCTCCTCGCCCCTAAAAAGGGAGGAAGTGAATTGTAACCGAATTTGAAATACAACAATAAAAGAAGAGGGTTGTTTCGTTCCATTTGGGTTCCAATTTGTCTATGCTTTCTCCATTTTACACATTTTTAATTTGTAGCATCAAGTTTAGTTTCGTTCTTGCATCGTACTCGAAGTTTTTCCCTTTTTGTTTCCGTATCCTCGTGATTTCAAAAAGCTAATTATGAAAATTTGGTTTGGGACGATATCGTCTAGATGTTCTGTTCCAGATGAATTCGTCAGATCTGGGACAATTTTGTCTGATCTGTGACGATATCATCCAATGGTCAAAACAAATCCTAAAAGTGGCACGAAAAATGAGGAAAGCGGGTAACGGGTGATTTGGGGTTAAAATTCAAATTTTTATATTTTTACTAAGGTTTAACTGTGCCAATTTTAGGGTGCTACATTTTTCCCCCTCTTTAGCAAATTTTTTGAATAAAATGCATTAAAGACGAGTTTTTCCCGGTTTACGAGAAAGCAAAATTTTACTCAATATTTTAGATGATGATTCTAGGTCGAATCATACGACTGATTACTATGGTGCCCCCTCCTTGTGTTTAACCAAATCAAAAATTTGAGGTAAAAGCATGGAAAAGCAAAATTAAAAAAAATGTTGTTTTAAAATAAAATTACGAAAAATAGGGTAAAACCCTAATTCATTTTTATTATTCAGTTTTACTGATTTTAGAGCTCTGTAGACAAAAAAATGGAGACAGCACACCGATCGACAGAGGTCCAGCATGGGCTATGGGTAAGGATCTAATCCTAGTAAATTAGGTTTGAATTTAATTTGTGCAATTGTTTTAGGATGAAAACTCAGAACCAGCAGATTTGGGCAGAGGCAAGGTAAAAATTCTGAACTCTTCCTATCTTTTTCTGTTTTTGGTTTTTTGTTTTTCATAGATTACTTGTTTTCTTAGGGAAATTAGTTTTCCTTTGTTGTTTGCTTGTTTCATTTTGCAAAAATAAAAAGAACCCCACACATCACATGGCATTTTTAAACCAAGGAGCTAGTCGTAAAACCCCAGCCCTTGATCGAGACCAATGGTGGATTTCATCACCACCTTGGCTTGATTTTTTGCATCCATTTACCCCGATTGTCACTGTTGCTCAACGTAAATCCTAATGAAAGCTGACCGAGTGTTGTTGGGGTGATTCCCAGTGTGCGAGGATAAGTCTTCTATGGTAGGTGTCATAAATAGGACAATCCCCCTTTTGTACCGCCTACGTTCCACATACCATCTGCTCTCATGTACCTATAGTTTCCCTCATGTAAGGGCGGGTATATAGAGAGGTTGGTATATCGGCTTGGCAATGGTATATCGAAGGGGTGACCATTTATGGAAGTCATAAGAGCCATCATTTGCATTTAAACACTCTTTACAAAAACCTTCAAAAACAAAAACAAAAATAAAAAACACACTAAAGCAGGTTTAGGACACACTCTCAATATTTAAATGAGATAATCACTGTTTGTGTATGTGTGTGCTCATTTCTGTTTAGTGTAGCATAAAAAAAAATCATAAAAGAGATAAAATCTACATAGCTTGTAGGAAAGAACCACCATGGTGTGCACCCATAGCCAATCCCAATCATAGGCAAAAGCTATAGAAAGTGTACAAGGGGGCATAAGTCACCTCCGCTATAGCCCCAAGGACTTGGTCATTCCACCTTGGCAGCCTGACCCATGGGATAGTCCACATGAGGACATTTCGGAGCAAGGCTATCGGGACACCCCTTTGAGGGGCACACCTAGCCGACATAGACCCTTCCAAGAAGAGTCTTTGCACATACCTTTCAACATAGTCAGAAGAGCTCCTTTGGAAGCTCAATATGAGTGGTCATCATACAAGGAAGTGCTAAAGTCATATAGGGATCATGAAGAGAGGCCGCATGGTTATGCTATCCCCTCTTTGCCCCTACTCATTGTTAGAAACAATAGGACAAATCTGGAGCACAAGGCTCCTTTGGAAGGGCGAGCCAACTCTACTCACCCCTTTCACACCTATGAGAGGGAGAACGAGGAAGACCCCTATCTTCCTCAAGAACAATACACAGCATGGGAGCAATGCGCCTTCGCACCTGCTATATACCAAAATCATCTTTCGAGGCCAGAGCCTTGAGTGAATGTTGCCAACCTCGACAGGGGGAAGTGACCTATAGAGATCTCGGACCATCATGACCGAGATAGATGTGTAGGAGAGGCATATAGGCCTCCTAGGCTCAAGATGGTGGAACAGATCAATATGGCAGTCACCAGACATGCCGCTAACCAAGCAAAGTTTACATAGCTTGAGCAAGACCAGCAGCAGCTAGAGCATTTATACCGCCTCAACAAAGAGTGCATCTAGTGCCAAGCAGATGAATTGCTCCATGGCACTGTGCCAGAGAGGGTCCCAACCCCTCGCACTCAAAGGGTAGAACCATATGAGAGGCATAACCCCTTGGTACAAGATAGGTCCTCGTGACCTTACCAAGTGCCACCTCCAAGACCTCCTAGACCTAAACGAGAGGCCACTCCCTAAAACAATGATGGGTTCCCTCCGTGGGGACCCACCCATGGTCATAGGTCTCACCCAGAGACTCCTCAAGAAGCCTATGAGGAGTATGAACAAGAAGAAGAGCAGGTCAAAATTCCCTATCAATGTGGAGGGGCTGCTGTCCGGCCACCCCCCCATAGGCCTCAAGTCTCCCTCAACCCACAATAGGAGCAAATTAGAGAGGAAAATATTAAGTCTTCTGATGCATACAAAGTGCTTCTAGAGTGTTTGGAGTTTGTGGAAACCAAAGATTTGGGGGCCCAAAAGCCCACGTTATGCCAACTCCGTAGTCATCATGTGCATCCGTCAGTGCCTGCATCCCCTTATCCTGAGCACTTTAAGTTGCCTCAGCTGGCAATATTTAAAGGTGAGGAGGATGCCCAAGAGCATGTGACGAGGTTCCTGAGCCAATGCTTTGGCATTCAGGACAATGATGCTTTGTTGTTGAGAACATTTATAACCACATTCACGGGCCCTACCTCGGATTGGTTCACCCAGTTACCAAAACATAACATCAGCAACTTGGATTAGTTAGTGGATGCATTCCTTGAATGCTTTGCCTTCAACACCAAGAAGAAGGCATCACTAAGTGATTTGTCCAGCCTCAGGCAGTATGAGGAAGAGACTATGGCGGCCTACAGGAATCGGTGGAGGACTCTACTTTCCAAGCTACCCTACCTTCCCCCTATGTCCGACCTTACATAGATGTTTTCAAGAAGTTGTTTGAGATCGATCTCTAGGCTATTGCAGCTATAGAAATATGCCACCTTAGAGGAAGCTCTGGCGTAAGCCAGAGTAATTGAAGAGATCAAGATATAGGATGGCGAGATCACCAAACCTAAAAAAAAATAATGGAACAAAAACACAAAAATAGGGACTACGCAAAAAAACCCGCTACGGTTAACCAAGTTGCTATAAATGTCCCTAAGCTTGTGCAAGAAGTACAGCCTCAAAAGGCTAATTATCAGGCAATGCCCCCTAACAATTATGAAATAGAAAACCAAAAGTAGGGGCAAAATCAATAGCATCGCCCTAGGCGACAGTTTACACCCTACACGAAGTCTAGGGACTCCCTATTTGACCGCTTGTCAGCAACGAATTTGATCAACCTCCCGAAGATTCAAACCATAGATCCCAATGCACCAAAGCCCAAGGGGTACCAGGAGGACTTGTATTGTAAATTTCATCGGTGAAGGGGACATGACCTTAATGCATGTTGGAAATTCAAAGGCTTGATACAAGACCTGATTGACAACAAGACATTGGTTGTAGACAACCCCGTAGCACCAAACAACCAGCAAATGGGAGTTTTTAGAGACCCCTTGCCTACCCATGAGGCGTAGGCAAAACCCCTTCAAATCAATGAGGTGCAACAGAATTTCCCCATGTAAGGGTATGTGGGGATGATAAGTATAGTGACTAGGAATAAGAAATACCCAGGAGCTGCTCCCACGATAGCCACAAGAGAAGTTCCATCAACGTCACAGCCTCAACAGAACCCTACGTAGCTGCCCCCACCTAGACCCGTGACCATGATTCGGACTAGACTTACCCAAAGTCTATGGACCACATTGGCTAGGCTCTCCATATGTGAGCTTATTCAAAAATCAATGCCCCATCGAGAGGCTCTTATGGAGATATTGAAGGCTATCGAGTTGTAGCCCGAGGAACCAAATTCCTTCAACAACTTTGTGGGGCATGTCAAAAGATGCACCAAGCCAGTCATCACTTTTCGGGAAGATGAAGTGAAGTTAGTGGCTGATGACATAACAGATCCACCCCTACATGTTATCGCGTAGGTCAATAGGATCCCCTATAAGAGGGTGTTGGTAGACACTGGCTCGTCTAGTAACATCATTACTACAGTGGCATTGAAACATCTAAAGTTGCCGGCATCTCACATCACGGCCTCCACATATACACTGTGAGCATTTAACGATGCAATATGCTCGACAGTCGACACAATCGTCCTACCCATTCAAGTGGGACAAAATATGATACCTACATTGTGCCATATTTTGGAAGGTGAGATGGCTTACAACATCTTGTTGGGCTGGCCATGGATCAGGGACATGAAGTGTGTCCCGTCAATAGCTCATCAATGTATGAAGTATACATTTGAAGGGGAGGTACATGTGGTCCCGATGGACTTAGAACCCTTCAAATATTGTAATGCGGTGTAGCTGATGCCGCAATCGACCCTTCCATCAACGCATCTGGATTTCTAGTTGAATCCATCTAGATAGGGTCCGATTTCGCAAGCATCCTCGAAGGCAGATCCACCAAAACCCCAGCCAGGTCCATCTTTAGTGTCAGTTGGTCCTTCATCAACGACTCCACCTATCATGGCCAAATAGAAGGACAAAGGGAAGAAACCCCTGGAGGAGGCACGACCTCTGGAAGAGGTGCCACAATCAGTCTCAAACATCTCTACCGAAGAGATGCCTAGTAAAATGGAAGTGGAGGCTCCTAGCCCACCCGACATGGAGTGGAGTCCGAAAGAGCTTTCGTTCCCTCCCCCTCAGTCGCCAACAATCACTGTTGAAATGGCCAATACGGGCCTGGGGGAGTATCCGGTGTGGAATGTTGTAGCAACACCCACACTAGAGTCCATGCAAGACATGGGGAGACCTCGCCTCCCCATTGGTACAATTGTTCCTCTAGGCTACCCGCCAAACCAGACAAACTTTGTGTAATGGGGCCTTGATCATGGCACTGAGCCATGCATGCAAGAGGACAAAGATGAAGAGCCTTTCATAGAGGATGTAAACTATCTGTCCAACCTGGACTTCACTCTGAGATATCTTGGCCAATGCAATTGGCATGGATACGGGTTAGGCCGGTATGAGCAAGGAGTGCGTGTCCTTTGTCAACCAAGATACCAAATGCCTTATGACAAGTCAGGTATAGGGTTCAACCACCCCCTGCCCTTAGACATCTTGGTCAAAGACATGCAAGGCCTAAGGATAGGCCACAAGGGTGGATTGGCATCAGATCCATATGCCAACCCTAACACAACATACACATTGGGGGATTATCTCCCATGGTCAACAACCACCCTTGGTAACCTCAATCGCCCTTCCCCTTTGCTAGAGAGAGGCGAAAGTTTGGGGACCCACTTTCAGGGTGGATATAAATAGTGTCAAGAAGGATCTTTGGAGGATGAGTCAGACTATGAGCCAGCATCATATGACCCCTTCGAATCAGATAGCAATCACTCGCAAGTGATTCCTATGGACGACTATCATGAGAATCTTTTGACAATGTTTCCTCTAGAGGCTCCAGCCGAGCCAATGATACGTCAAGAGAATCAGGTCCCCCCATAGAGAGTGGAACAACCACAGTGGGGCCAGATAAATTTGCTTGAGCAAGGCGAGCCTTTAATTCCACAAGCAGTCGAAGCCAACGAAGGCCTTTGGATCTCTAATAGTGATTATGAAGATGAAATAGAAATGGCATATCTTAATCACATGCGACAGATGCAACATCGACGCCCCTTGGAGATTAATGACATATTTGAATAGATGAACATAGTGCCAGGGCATGAGTGGTACGTAGACCCAGCGTGGTGGGACCAAGTGTTGGATCCGCTACTCTAGGCATACGAAGAACACCTTCCACCCAGAGACCCTATAATGACATCAGTTTCGAGGGTAGACCCTGTCTTCCTATCCACACATAGGGCTGATCCATTCATGCCCATCCCTCTAGAGCCAGATCCAGAGCATAAAGAGCATCCAAGATGTTCGAGTAACCACACCTGCGGTAATGGAGACCAAAATCATTCCATCAACATGATCTCCATTGATTTAACCGCCCCCATCCACAATCTAGCCGATCCAGCATAGTCATTGTATCTAGACATAGATGCCATAGACTAGGATCGCGTCGATTCCCCTCCATCCCCATCTGAGTACTTGCCGTTTGGTGAAATGCTTCATTTTACCCCTGGGCCAACTCAGGATATCTTCCATGCTGAAGAGGGACCCGAGGTTCCTAATGATGATCTAAACTCAGCAAATGATATCCATTTGATCCCGACTCCACACCAGTTGGAGGATGGATCCCACATGTCGATCGAGGAGATGACTGACGTAGACATCGGCTCAGATCCAATGAATCCATAGATTCTCAAGCTGGGGGTAAGCTTATCCCCCGAAGAGCAAGCCGACTACATTGCCCTTCTCAAAGAGAAGAAGGAGGTTTTTGCATGGTCATACAAAGATATGCCGGGGCTAGATCCGTAGCTAGTCATGCATAATTTAACGCTTGATCCGACAGTCAAGCCTGTTAAGAAAAAACTATGCAAGATGCACCCAACAGTGGCCTTGATGGTCAAATATGAATTGCAAAAACTGTTGGATGCATAGTTTGTCATCTGCATGGATTATCCGCCATGGCTGTCCAACATGGTGCCCATCAAGAAGCCTGATGGGAGGATTCGCATATGCACTAATTTTTGTGATCTAAACAAAGCGAGTCCTAAGGATGATTTTCCCTTGCCTAGCATCGATGCATTGGTAGACGCTACAACGAGCCACGAAATGCTATCCCTCATGGATGGTTTCTCGGGATACAATCAGATTCGTATCAATCCCGAGGACCAACTAAAAATGGCATTCACAATGCCCTGGGGGACATTTTGTTACAAGGTCATGCCTTTTGGCCTTAAAAATGCTGGCGCCACCTACCAACGTGCCATGACGTACATCTTCCATGATTACATGCATAAAAATTTGGAAGATTACATGGATGATTTGTTGGCCAAGTCTCTCTTACGCCCAAATCATCTCGATGACTTAAGCAAGATCCTCGATTGCCTCATGGAGCATAAAGTCAGATTGAATCCCAAGAAGTGCATTTTTGGCGTCACATCTGGAAAACTCTTGGGTTTCATAGTCTCAAAGTGAGGCATCGAGGTGGACCCAAACAAAGTCAAGGCAATCCTTGAAATGCTTCCCCCAACTACCATCAAGCAGCTCAGAAGTCTGCAGGGTAAGGTCACGTCGATCAAGCGCTTCATAGCGCAGCTATCTGACAAGTGCCGACCCATGAACAAATTATTGCATAAAGGGGTAGCATTTCACTGGGATGACGAGTGCTAGTCAGCCTTTGATGACATTAAACAATACTTGGCTTCGCCACCAGTATTGGCACCACCTAGACCAGGAGTGTCGTTCTACTTATACATCTCAGCTACTGAGGTGGCACTGGGCGCCATGCTCGCCCAGAAGAATGAACTTCACAAAGAATAGGCTACTTACTATCTTAGCCGCACCCTGGTCAGTTATGAACTTAACTATGCATACGTTGAGAAACTTTGCTTGGCAGTGGTGTTTGCTACCAAAAAGCTACGCCACTACATGCTGAGCAACACTACGTATGTTGTGTCTAAGGAGAATCCATTGCGATACATGATGAGTCATACTTATCATAGTAGTCGCACGGCAAAATGGATCATGTTGTTGACGAAATTTGACATAGAGTTTATTGGATAGAAATCCATCAAAGGACAGGTCATAGCTGATCAACTAGCAGAGGCTCCTATCGAAGATGATCAGCCTCTGGTCATAGAACTACCCGATGACGGGGTCTTCCATGTCTCAGAATCGCCTGATTCTGATGAGCCTGAGTCATAGGCCGACATAACCCTATTTTTTGATGGTTCTAAATGTGAGCAAGGGGGTGGCATAGGAATTGTATTCTTCACACCGCAAGGGGCTCCAATACCCTTGTCATTTAAATTAGACTTCCCGTGCACCAACAATAATGCAGAGTATGAAGCCTTGCTCATAGGTCTTCAGACAACAATCACCATGAACATTAAATGATTGAACATCTTTGGTGATTCGTTGTTAATCGTCAATCAAGTCAAAGGGGTATTCCAATGTAAATGCCTAGTTCTACAGGCCTACAAAGCCCTTGTGGACAAATTCTTGGCAAAGCTTGAATGGTACGACATCGAGGCACTCCCTCGGTCATCGAATCATTTTGCGGACACTATGGCCTCTTTGGGGTCACTAATCCCATAAGACCTTTCTAGTGATATGACAACCATTCAAGTCAAAACATTATCGCAATCCACGATGGAGCGTGCAAGCTCTGATTTAACGCCAGGAATCCACATGATCCAGATTGAACCACCTCAGGATCGGTTCTCTCGAATCCACGACTATTTGAAGCACGCCAACTGGGGGGCCTTGTTCTCCCCTACTCCCCTTAATAGCAACACCACGCTATTCTTACAAGTTCTTTCCTGCTCAGCTTTTTCTAGGGATGAACTTCAAGAGGGATTGGTTGTTCATACCATCGAGGCTTCTGATCAATAGGATTGGTATTCACCCCTAAGGGACTACCTCAAGCTAGGTAACCTCCCACTTGGATTGACGCATGCCACCAAATGAGCATTCAAGCAGAAAGTGGCAAAGCATGTCTTGTTAGGAGACATTTTGTACCATCATAGCTATGAAGGGATCCTCCTTCGGTGCTTGGACCAGCAAGAGTCCACTTGGGCGATCGCCCAAGTGCACGATGGTACATGTGGTGGCCACTTCAGTGGTATGGCCATCGCCAAGCGCATTCTTTGCATGGGCTACTATTGGCCATATTTAGAGTGAGATTGTTGCGCATATGTGAGGAAGTGCATGAAGTGTCAACATCATGCCAATTTGACACATGTACCTTCCCAGGCCTTGCAGCCGATCCAATCGGCTTGGCCATTTTCATAGTGGGGCTTAGATCTAATCGGAAATATCTCCCCTACATCGTCTAGTCTTCATACGTTTATCATAACGGCCACAGAGTACTTCACCAAGTGGGTGGAAGAGGTTTCGCTAACCTCTACGACTGGACCCAGCATTGTGGAGTTCATTTTGCATAACATCATATGTCATTTTGGTATTCCATCCAAGATAATCTCGGATAATGGGATGTCATTCAAGAACAAAGATGTGCATGCTTTGACCACAAAGTACAAAATTTAGCATAGTTTTTTGACACCCTATTATCCGTAGGCAAATGGGCAAGCAGAGGCGTCAAACAAAATGCTAGTTGCCATCCTCAAAAAGATAGTCATCGACAGTCATAAGGATTGGCACATTCAGATCCCACTTGCCCTGTGGGCTTACCGCACTAGCATTCAGACACCCATTGGGGCAACTCCATTTTTGCTTGTGTATGGCTCCGAGGTTGTCATGCCTCTTGAGTTGGAAATTCCCTCCCTACGCATATCAATGCAAGAGTTCATCGATGATGATACTACATGGCAGGCCCGGTTAGACTAGCTTACGTTGCTCGATGAACGATGCGTTAATGCTCTTGAGCATTTATGTATCTATCAAGAGCGGCTGAAGAAAGCATACAACATGAGAGTTCACCTGAGGGACTTTCAGGTTGGTGACTTGGTCTTGAAGGAAAACCAGCAGAACTCTAGTTTGTCATCCCATCTCAGGGACAAGTTCATAGCAAATTGGTTAGGTCCATATGTAATTGATAGCAAGATAGGACCCGGGACGTACCGGCTAGCTTCCCTTGATGGAGTCAAAGAACTCGAACCCTTGAACATCAGTCATTTGCGACCATTCCATATCTAAAGCAGCCAATCCCAAAATGCTCCAAGGATTCCCGCAATCGCTTGGTCAATCCCAAAATGCTCCAAGGATTCCCACAATCGCTTGGTCAATCCCAAAATGCTCCAAGGATTCTCGCAATCGCTTGGTCAATCCCAAAATGCTCCAAGGATTCCCGTAATCGCTTGGTCAATCCCAAAATGCTCCAAGGATTCCCACAATCGCTTGGTCAATCCCAAAATGCTCCAAGGATTCCCGCAATCGCTTGGTCAATCCCAAAATGCTCCAAGGATTCCCGCAATCGCTTGGTCAATCCCAAAAGCTCCAAGGATTCCCACAATCGCTTGGTCAATCCCAAAAAGCTCCAAGGGTTCCCACAATCGCTTGGTCAAAAGAAAAATAAGAAATATCAAAAACAATAAAATCATCAAAAATAACAAAAACTTGCATCTCATCTCCATGCATGCTCAAAATCATCACAAAATTAAAAATCTCTTTTTACATCCCATTTTCATACTCACCAAGATCAATCCATCAAAAACACAAAAATAATAGCTGCATTAAGCATCGCATCCATACATTTGCATATTTGTGGTCATACAGGTCAAGGCACCATAGACTGTAATTACTTGGCAAAGTCCATCTTCATTCCATATCTCTCCATTGTATAAACAATCCATCAAAAATAAAATGCTATCCATATTTCCGCCATACTATAGTCAGTTGTCTTCTAATGTATCAAGAGTTTTTGTCATTCAGTCATCATTAGCTGTCTAGCCACATACTGTACAAAGTCAGATAGCTTTTACGAAGGTAGAATTTTACTTGGATCACACCTTGTTACGTAGCATCCCAACACAAATTAAAACACATAAACATTCCCAAGTTGTGTGAACGAAAGATGAAACCTGCAAAGCAATCCAGGTCACCATAAGCAAAATGGTTATCTTGCTCATCCCCCTATGCGAATGACCCCAAGAATGCTGAGAGTTGGCAAAAGGACAAGCATCCTCCCTACCCAATTCCCCATGAATCCCAAGTTCTCAAAAGTTGCAAAACATCAAAATTTGCACATGTCAAAACTCCAAAAATTTGACATCACCCTCAAAGTGCATACATCAAAAGGCACATACAATAGTGATTCTCATCACTCACAATCCAAATCCCTTGCTCAAAAGAAAAAAAAAAATATATATAACAAAAATAAACAGTGATTATTATCACTATAAAGAGCAAGTATCCCAATACAATTGAAGAAAATAAGGGAGTTGAACTTGAATCCCTGGAACTCTCAGCATTCAAAAGGTCATGAGATAAACCTCAGTATCGGTTTGGTTGATAGCCTATCGGTCACTCGTGGCAAACCTCCCGCATGACGATATATCTGCCACATTAACTTGTGTGCAGATCAATGTTTGCATGTGGATGAGCTAGCTTATGGTATCCTAGATTGCACCATAGATTAATCTGACTAAATACAACAAAGGAGTTAGTGGAGCTAATTAGGTGATCCTCAGTACAGGTTTGGTTGATAGCCTATCTGGCATTGGCGGTATCCTGACAAATGCCACATCAATGAACTCAATTGCACACACAGGGATGTGAAATAACTTGGTCAAAGACAAGTCCGATTCATACCTTGTTCAAAGTCTTGTCAGATAAAAGTATAGCCTTGGCTAGTTAGTTAAAACATCTGAATCTCAGAAAACCTAACTACATTCTAAACCAACTTGTAATATCTTTTCAGCTTTACTTCACCATCAAAAAATACAAAAATAACATACAAGAAAAAACATGTATGCCTACAAAGCTATTCACCGCAGCAATCGCCTAGGACAAAAAGCCATAAAGTTCTACACAGTCTATGGTGCGACTACCAAACATCACAAATTCAATTCATCCATTCCATCTGCATATCATATAAATTAGAAACATCTGCATTCATCAACAACATATGCATTCATCACTATAACTTAACATGCATACATCCATATTCATCAATCATCATGCATAAAATCAAATCATCACATGTGCATAAACAAAATCAAGTCTTTATATATATATCATCAAAATTGAACAAAAATGCACCAAACAACTAATAAACTTGCCTGATGAGAGTGCTTTGGCACTTGACATCCCGGGCATGCAAAACTGATGTCGGGGTCACAAATTTTCTTCCTAAGAAGGCTACCATGGCGCTCATGGGAATTGATTTCTCCCCAAATGACGTGCCAAAAGGGTCAAAAACCCACCCAAAAATAGGCAATAACATTCGAACGAGGCCGTGCGACATTCACTCTTTGGCATCTCAAAATAGACGTTGGGGTTACAAATCCTCACTATCCTACTCCCTAAGAAGGCTACCATAGCTGGACCGCTCCACGGGAAGATGGATCTTTGAGAATTTCATCCCCAAACGACGTCGCCAAAAGGGTTAACACCCACCAAAAACAGGTCTAAATGTCGAAAAACTGCACACACATTCAATGCTAAACATCTGACGGCACCCTTACCTAAGTCATCTTGGGTCAAGCGACTCATCGCTTTTCTCATGAAGGTCATTCCCTCATCGATTCATCGCTTGAGGGGGTAGTCACACTTAGTCACTAATCAACACACACACACCCAATCATGGAAAATGGCATGCATTCAAAGGATCATTGACAAAGACAATCACGCCCCTGCTTGGGGTAGTAAACAAGCAATAGTCACAAGCTGATCAAATCACTTGGCATTCGTGAATCATGAACTCTAGGTTACCACAGACAAAAGGTTGCGCCCTTTGCCTATTCATGACTGATCAATGTCCAAGCTCAAGTAACACCTCACCGAAAAAGGTTAACACTTGAATTAAGTTCCTTCGCTCGTCAGAAGCAAGGATTCAAGAATGCATGCCCTTTCCATGCTTGGGGCATCAAGAGTTGGTTAGGTTACTAAGAAACCCTAATCATTAGTGCTTTGGTTATCTATTTTTGCTCGGCACTGAGCCATGCACAGCGCATCCCAAAAAGGGGCATCTGTAGACACCAAAATAGCACCAATCCGATTATGTGACTGCAAACACTGATCGCATTGACACACACATCCCCAAGGGCAGCCCCCAGAGGTTAAACAGTGGTCCTAACCACTCTCACAATAGTTTTGGGAGGTCAAAGATCAATTTGGCACCTTCTAGGCACTTTGCTCAGAATTCGTCCCTCCCTGGGACGAATTCAAAATGGGATCCGTCCTCCCCTGGGACGAATACAGAATCCACTCCAGGGTGGGACGAATTCCAGGTTTGATGGGCAAAAAGTCAAATCTTGACAAATGGCAGCTCAGATCCGCCACTTAATGCTTCCTTCATAGCATGGGAGTGTGGGTGAGCGTTTTCGAGCGTTAGAGGCTGTTACAAGGGCAGTCATGAAGTCCCTAATCAGGGAGGAATCTCCCTCCTCATGGGAAGGCATGATTGCCAAGTGGCGCCCTCTGCATGCTCATCCCAAGAGACCTCCAGGTCTATAAATTGGTGAGTTTCCTCACCCTAAGAGATACAAAGAAGGAGCATTTTGGAGCAACGAAGTGCTGTCATTTTGCTTTCACACCTATTCCCCTTTTGAATTGTGCCTTTCACATCCTTGATCTCTTTTGGAGAAGAGGTCATTGGGTGGTCATTGGAAGCACAAATCCGGAACCAAACCCGACATTTGGCCACAATATCCCACCCAATTTTCCGACAACACATTACAAGATATTTTGGACCCATCCCAAGTGGATTGGTGCCGAAATCAGGTTCCAACGGTGGGCGGCCCGCCCGGGCGCCCCACACTACTGCGAGCCTAATCTTCCTTTTTAGGAATGATTGGGGATTCATGGTAGATTGTTCTTTTTGTCATTTTTTTATTTTGCATTCCACCATATGCTGCTTAGATAGCTTGTAATTCCGATTTCGTAATGCTTTGATCAAATCTTATCATGTTTTATCGCTTTTGTTGTCCTCACTAACTTGCAGGTAGTAGCGTCAAATTCCCATTGATGGAGGCCAAATTGGGGAAATCTGACCATCTGGGTCTTCCCAAAATGCCTCCAATTAGCTAACCCCAAGTTTGTAGGTCTTTTGGAGCTCCCTAGACGCGACATTTTGGGCAGTATCACTTCGACGCTTTGTTGCAGGTGAATTCGTTCTACCCCGGAGCGAATTACAGTCGAATCCGTCCCTCCCGGAGTGAATTCAAATCGGTGAGGAATTTCTTGACTGTTTCTTTTGCAATGCCTTCTTGGTGATGTTTCTATGTCCTTGCCAAGTTTTCATGTCATTTGGATAAGTTTTAGTTATAGTTTAATTCATTTTCTCATCCGCTTATTGTAGGCTTGAGGATCGCATGCTTTGTCTTATTCGTAGGTGCTACTAACGGTTTCTTGTTCCTTTGAACGTAGGGTCTAGACATCGGAGGAGCAAAAAGGAATCAACACTCGTATACACAAGCGGCGATGACATTTGGTCCGCCCATCTTACATGTGGGCACGCGGAAGAGGGATGGCTTTCCATTGATGTGACCAAGAGACAAGTTTGATGCTCCTCGCCCCTAAAAAGGGAGGAAGCGAATTGTAACCGAATTTGAAATACATCAATAAAAGAAGAGGGTTGTTTCATTCCATTTGGGTTCCAATTTGTCTATGCTTTCTCCATTTTACGCATTTTTAATTCATAGCATCAAGTTTAGTTTCGTTCTTGCATCGTACTTGGAGTTTTTCCCTTTTTGTTTTCGTATCCTTGTGCTTTCAAAAAGCTAATTATGAAAATTTGGTTTTGGGACAAAATCATCTAGATGTTCTGTTCCAGACGAATTTGTTAGATCTGGGAAAATTTCATTTGATCTGCGACGATATCGTCCAACGGTCAAAACAAATCCTAAAAATGGCACAAAAAATGAGGAAAGCGGGTAACGGGCGGTTAACGGGCGATTTGGGGTTAAAATTCAAATTTTTATCTTTTTACTAAGGTTTAACTATGCCAATTTTAGGGTGCTACATTTTGCCCCCTCTTTAGCAAATTTTTCGAAGAAAATGTGTTAAAGACGAGTTTTTCTCGATTTACGAGAAAGCAAAATTTTACTCAATATTTTAGACGACGATTCTAGGTCGAATCGTACGACTGCTTACTATGGTGCCCCCTCCTTGTGTTTACCCAAATCAAAAATTTGAGGTAAAAACATGGAAAAGCAAAATTTAAAAAAATGTTGTTTTTAAATAAAATTAAGAAAAATAGGGTAAACGCTAATTCATTTTTATTATTCAGTTTTATTGATTTTAGAGCTTTGCAGACAAAAAAATGGTGGAGACAGCACATCGATCGATAGAGGTCCGGCACGGGCTACGGGTAAGGATCTAATCCTAGTAAATTAGGTTTGAATTTAATTTGTGCAATTGTTTGTTTGAAATTTTGATTGTTTTAGGGCATCATGGCCATTTTTAGGCCATCGACGATGTTGGGACAAAATTGTCCCTATTTCATCGAAATCGTCCCTATATCGTCAATTTTGTCTTAGGGCGAAATCAGCGAACTAGGGGCAATCTCGTCCAACAAGGGGTGATCCCCCAAGGTTGCGAAATAGGAGACGATTTTGCCCAATTTAGGATGATATCTTCCAATAATGGACGATATCATCATTTGATGAAATTAAGCTTGGTTAAAATGTATTTAATTTGATTTTAATGATTGGTTGATTAATGAATTTTATTGTTTTATTGTTTGTTTTGCAGAGGGGATTACTAAAGAGTCGGGAATGGAAATACGGTGGGCTACAAGAAGACAGCCACGCTCGATCAGTGGAGCACGATCGACTAGCTCAGGTCGGTTTGCAGCATGTGGTAGAGATGCCACAAGTATTGACGAACATGGGGCTACTAACAGCCCTAGCAGAGAGATGGTATCCGGGGTCATCTTGCTTCTAGCTACCAAAATGGGAGATGGATCCCATACTAAAGGACGTATGGAGGATCTTGAGGATCCCCATACAGGGATGGTTGATGACTCCTACGGCTAATCAGGGCCAGGCAATGATGAGATTGACCAAAGACCCGAGCTTCACCATGGAGAAGGGCGAAGTGAACATCAAGTCTCTAAGGAAGATGCCTAGGGCATTTAGGCTGACTCAAGTTTTTTTTGAGGTAGTAGGTGGCTTACTACTATGCCACCAGAGTGGGTGCTGACTATTTTGGCTCCTCTCTGATGTGGTCTGCGATATGGGAGACCACGGATACAGGTTTGCATGGGGCAGCTTTGTACTATGCCGCTTGTATAGGATCTTGCATGGGGTCATATACAAGGGAGGCCGATGTCTAGTTTTGACATCGCTGCTATAGGTTTGGTGTTGGGATCACATCACGATGCGGAGGCCGGTAGGGCTCCCACTGATAGGGGTTGATCGAGAGAGGCCCTGGGTTTTCTACTTGTGGTTACAAAGGGGGTCACAATGGTGGATATATTTTCTGATGTCACGAAGGTTGCTGGATGACCTCATCCTAGACCAGATCACCTAGAGGTCATGGAGAGAGCATCTAGGGTGGGCAAAGGATGGGTAGGAGCTAGCTTGCATCAGGTGAGTCTGCTGGCTATGGATGGAGTGGGGAGAGGTAGAGCTCCACCGCTATGATGGGGTTCTATGATAGTTCGTTCTACAATAGAGGATCCCTTCTCTTAGGGATTATGAGTACTCTCGGACTTTCTAGGATAGTACCACACTCAATGGGGCTCCAAACATGCAGTGGTTATGGAGTCAGGATGCGGACGATGCCCCCATCAAGCCAGTGGATGGTGATGATGTTGGGGCTATATATGGCTATGATGCTTGGTATGCAAGCATCCACCCTCCTCGGATGATGAGGGCATAGGGTCTAGTGCACACTATGGTGCGATGGTTAGGGAGGTGGCATCAGGCTGCTATTGAGGTAGTGCGAGGTCATGGCAGGAGAGAGCAGCGATGGTCTCCACAAGAGAGATGCCAGAGGATGGGTCGGGATCCATAGAGACCTTAGGAGATAGGGAGGAGGGAGAGGGGAGTCCCTTCTCAGTAGGAGGAGAGACCACCATCACCCGATAAGGGCAAGGGTGTCGAGGTAGGGGAGAGTAGTGAGACGGTAGCTCTCTGGGCTGAGGTTGCCCACCTCTGAGCTCAGGTGCAGACACTACAGGATGAGGCTACATGGCTTAGGGCTCGAAGTAGAGGGGTGATCATGCAGGATCTGGTGTGGTCTATTGCTCATACCACATTCTACCAGGGGCTATACTATCACGTGGTTCTAGAGGGACAAAGGGTACCACTGCCAGCCCCCATTGCAGAGCTAGTCATGATGGGATCATCAAGGACATCCTCACGATTGACAATGAAGACCCGAGACACAGTACAAACCTCTATGGGACCACCTCCTCCACGTTAGGGTGGGGGAGGAGATGAGGCTAAGAGTTTGAGGGCTTCTCGAGGCTAGCTACTACAGAGGGCAGATTGTATTATTATTATTTTTTTGAGGGGATTGAGTATGCCAGGGTTTTGATTGTGGCATACCAATCCAGATGATGTATAATTTGTTGAGATATATATATGGTCTTTTTGATGATATGACTTGTGTATATGTTGTTTTATGGTTTAATTTTTGAATTTGTTGATTGATGGTTCATGTAATTATGTCGTTTGGAAAAAAATTATAATTTTTTATGTCATGGCATAAAATTGTAAATGAAATAATTTGATGTGAATAAATTGGTTGTTTTGTGGTGTGATTTGATGAAAAATAAAAGAGAATTCTAACAATAATTTCAAAGGACATTGTCGTTGTTTATAGACCGTTTCATGGAGTCGTCGCTCGCTAGGTTGTCAAACTAATCCCAGGATAGAAATATTGTTAAAAGTAAAAGAATTCTTAAGAGACTGTCTTAAGACTTTGTGTTGTGATGATGGAAGTGACGATGGTGATGATTTATTTTCAGATTTTCATAAAAAATATTATGCATGACATATTAAAGAAATATGAATTTTCTAGGCATAAATTCCTAAGTGTGATAAATTTTTTGGAATAAGTCCCTAGGAACTATACCATCATTGCAAAATTGAATGTTGACATAATGAAATGGACAAAAATGTGTTTGTTCTTTTTAAATCACAATTGTGTAACATAATGGTGTAAGTCATATGTTTTTTTATGATTTTTTTTTTAAATGAATGAGAAAATAAAATTAGAACAATGAATTGCGCTAGGCATAGAATTATAGGTATAGACTTATACCATCATCGCAAAATCCGAAAAAGAAATTGATATTTTCATTTTATTGCAGGATTGATTTTTGACTTTTGATAAACAAAAAATAATAATATGGACATGACTTTATTGATTATATTTGTGTTATATGTTGTTTGAAAACATTTTGTGATTTTTTGAAAACAATGTATATAGTTGTTTTTATACTAAACAGATGTGCTGAAATAAGAAGATAAAATTATTCCAAAAAGAGTTGCAGAAATATTTTACATTTATCTCAAAGACAAATATAGATTTATACGAAACCCTCATGTGAAAATGTGAGTTCATTACCGATCTTGCTTTATCATAATGATACAGAATCTCTCAAATACAAATGTGTGTGCAATTGTATTATTCATTCCCCAATTTTGAGCAAGAAAATTTGATACAAGTAATTTGAATTAACCAAATAAGTGTTCCTTGACCATGATTTATATGCATGTAACCATACCAGACTACTATGTAAGTCAGGTTATCAAGAGCTAGCTAATCCATAAGCCGACATAGGTCTGTACAAAATAAGGTCGCTAATGTGATAGACATATCACCACACTAGGAATTACCCAAGGCCAAGTGGGTTGGGTACAAACCACCTGTGGGGCTTACCTCACAACTTTCGAATAATTGAGAATTCTAGGGATTCAAGCTCATTCACCCTTCTTTTCTTTTCAAAGGGTAGGGAAAGGGATTTTATTGCTTTTGCTTTTGCTTTTTTTTTCTTTTTTGTATTTTTACTTGGAACTGAGATAAGGCTGAAATATTGTTGCAATGGTACAAAATAATATTTTTTTTCTTTTTCTCATTTTCTTTGAATTTTTTATTTTTTTCTTCCTATACTAGGGATACTTGCTTAGATTGGTTGTAGAGCAAGGGATTTTTATTCTGGGTAGGGGTGAGCTTATCCTTTTGTCAATTCTCAAATATTCTAGACCATGTGCATGATAGGATAGCAGGGGAAACTTTTCGCTCAAGAAACCACTTCTACTACGTAGCATCATATTGAATTTGCAATGAAATCATTTTAATGTGAAAAGATATGCTTGGTTCAAGTAAATAACAAGATCAGTTCCCTATGCTCAAAACTTTATTTAATTCAAATGTGGGCTTTGATATAAGAGAGATTAATAATCATACCAAATAAAATCAAGATATTTATTCATGTGAGTGTGAAAGTGCGGGATTCCAAATAAATGCTAATTTATCCAAAATAACTAAAAATATAATTGCAATACTGCAAGAATTGACAAGTGTGAAAAAAATATGTTTTTGAAGATTTTGATGTTTTTATATTTTGATTTTGAGTGATGAATTGAAAAAAATAAATACTGTTACTGTTTTTGAAAATTTTATATAAAGAGGAAACAATATGCAAAATACAATATATACAAATGATGAAATGACCCAATGTTATGCATAATAACTTTTAAGATGCATAATGTTCATAGGTTCTTTAAGATCTTTACCATCTAAGGTAGCTAATCAGTATGCTTTTGATCCAAATTTAGCAGTGATGATATATGGTCCAAGCCAGTTGGGCTCAAATTTACCTTTAAGGTCTTTAGTTGCATTAGTATTTTTTTGATTTTATTTTAAGACAAGGTCGCCGATTTTAAGGGATCGATGATGAAATTTCTTGAGGTATGCTCTCTTAAGCTTGTTTTGGTAGGCACAAAGATGCTCCAAAGCATTGTTGCATCTTTCATATAGGAGTTCCAGCTAACTAAATCTGCCAGCACAATATTCATCTCCTACTTCAGTATCTTGAAGTAGTAGAGCTAAAGAATGAACTTCTAATTCAAAGGGAAAAATAGCTTTAGTGCCATAGACCAAAACAAAAGGTGAAGTACCTATGGGGGTGCGAACGCTAGTTCGATAGGCCCACAAAGCAAGATATAATTGGATGTGCCAATGTCGACCAGATTTATTGACCAGTCTTTTGAGGATTTTGATTAATGTTTTATTAGATGCTTCTGCTTGGCCATTACCATGAGGATAATAGGTGGTGGACCATCGATGTTGAATTTTATATTTTTGACATAATTTTTTGACATATTTATTTTTGAAACAAGTTCCATTATTTGATATGATATTTATAGGAATTCCGAACCTAAAAATAATTTGATTAAAAATAAACTTGGAAAATTAGGTTCTAGTGCAAGAAGCTAAGGGCATAGCTTCAACCCATTTCATGAAATACTCAGTGGCGGTTATGATGAATTTGTGTCCATCAGATGACACAGGGTTGATTTTTCTAATGATGTCTAAGCCCCATTTTGAAAAGGGCCAAGGAGATGAAATAGCCTGTAGTTCTTATGCAGGCGCATGGACGAGGTCAGCATGTTTCTAGCACTTGTCGCAATGGTGCACATAATCATGTGCATCATTCTCCATGGTAGGCCAAAAATATCCTATCCTAAAGAGCTTCTTAGTAATGGTGCTACCACGAAAATGCCCCCACAATATCCATTGTGGGCTTCACTCAAAGTTGATTTAGATTCTGCTAGATTCAAACATCTTAGTAAGATAACTTCAAAATATCTCCTATACAAGGTATTACCAATAAGTACGAAGCGAGTTGCTCGTCTACGTAATAACTGACACTGGTTACTATTACAACCTTCATGGAAGGTCCCATTTTGCAAAAAATTAAATAAATCAGTGTACCATGGTTCGGGAGTAGTTTCATTGATTAGAAACACATCCATAGGTTCTAAGCATGATTTGCTTGAAGCAGGTTCTTGGAGTTGACGAATAATGATGGTAGCATATTCATCATCTAACTCCAAGGGCAAAAGAGATGCAGCTGCAGCCATAGCGTCAGTCGCACGGTTGCTATTTTGAGGAATAGCTTCCAAGGTAACGTGGTCAAATAAGAATAATAATTGTAATACATACGCTTTATATGGGTGTAATTTATCATCTCTGGTCTGATAAAAATCATTGATTTGATTTATGACAAGTTGAGAATCATTGAAAACCAATAAATTTTTAATTTTCAATGCCAAGGCAGCTCGTAATCCAAGGATTAGAGCCTCATATTTAGCAGTACTATTAGTACAAGCAAATGTTAGTTTGAAGTACAAAGGTATAAGATGTTTCTATGGAGATATTAAAATAATACCTACACCAGCCCCACTCATGCATCGGACTTCGTCAAAGTATAGGGACCATTACTCAGGATGGTCTACCTCTAATCTAAGGCATTCATCAGGAAACTCAATGATGAGGGGATGGGTAGACTCTAAGGGTGCAACACCTAATTGGTCTGCTATGATTTGACCTTTAACAGAATTTTGTCCTATAAACGTGAGTTCAAACTCGCTTAGCACAAGAACCCACTTGGCTATGCGACCAGATAAGTATGGTCGACTCATGAGATACCGTAAAGGATTGAATTTAACAATAACATACATGTTCTTACTGAGCATATAATGGCGTAGTTTCTATGTAGAAAATACAATTGTGAGACATAAATTCTCTAATTCCATATAACGAGTTTCATAATTGATTAAGGTTCTGTTGATGTAATAATTAGCACGTTCTTTCTTCTCATCGTCAAGTTGAGCTAACACAGCTCCTAAAGCACAATCTAAAGCAGAAATGTACAATATAAATGGACGATCAGATCTATGTGGGGAAAGCACCGATGGTTGAAGGAGATATTTTTTGAGGAGTTCGAATGCTTCCTAACATTTGTCATCCCAATAAAAAGAGACATATTTTTTAAGAATCTTAAGAAAGGGTCCGGTTTTGTCTGCAAACTTGTCGATGAAGCGACGAATAGCTTGAAGTTTACCTTGTAGACTTCATAATTCAGATATATTTGTGGGTGTGGGCATATCAGTGATAGCCACGATCTTGAGAGGGTCAATTTCAATGCCACATAAAGAAACTATAACCCCCAATAATTTATCGAACTTAACTTCGAATATACATTTGGATGGATTTAGTCGGATAAGATATTCCCTTAACCGGTCAAAAACTTTTCTCAAGTCATCTAAATGATCATCTTCTTTGATGGAACAAGCTATAATATAATCTACATAATCATGTAGAGTATCATGCATCATATCATGAAAGATATAAGTCATGGCTCGTTGATATGTTGCACCTGCATTCTTTAAATCGAATGGCATCACTTTCCAACAAAAGGTTCCCCAAGGGGTAATAAAGGTTGTTTTAGCCTGATCTTTAGGAGCTATCTTGATCTGATTATAACTAGAGAATCCATACATTAGGGATATCATTCCACTCCCAGTAGTAAAATCAATGATCTGATCCATGTTGGGAAGAGGAAAATCATCTTTGGGGCATGCAACATTAATATCTCTAAAGTCTGTGCAAATCCTAACTTTGGTAGCTTCTTTCTTAGTTACTTGGAACTACATTTGAGATCCATTCAGCATAATCAATGGCTTGTATAAAAATAACCTTCAAGAGTTTTTATAATTCTCCTTTGACTAGTAAGGCCACTTTAGGATGCATTTTTCTAAGTTTCTGTTTAACAGGTTTAGCATCCGAATGGACTACTAGGTGATGCATAACTACAAAAGGGTCTAATACTGGCATATCTTCATATGTCCAAGCAAAAATGTCTTCATATTTTTTAAGGAATGAAATGTATTTATCTTGTTTTTCTTGGCTCAATTATGATCCAATGTTGATTATGTGAGGGTTATCTTCGGTTCCAATGTTAATTTTTATAATGTTTTCAACTTCCATAAGTAGATCTCTCTCAAAATTAGATGGGGTGGGTGAAACACCTAATTATTGTAATTATTCCAAATTTATCTTGGATAATTCGTCTTGAGGAGCCGTGGCCTCAAACTGGGCTACACTAGGTATAGATCCATCGAAATAAAATCTGTTATGTAACAATTCCTCAACGGAGACATCATGGAAGATATCCCCCTCCAACTCATCATAGGATTTAGCAATCATCTCATGGTAAGCTATGGATAGCATATTACATGTAAATAGATTATCCCTTAAACACAAAGCATCGTGTTTATCCAAATAATCTTGGTAACATATGATATGGTCATCATCCTTGAATGGAAATGGCTGACCTTTACTAGAAAATTAGCCCACACCACATCGAGCAGGCCAAGGTTCTACCTCAAAAGGTTCTTTCATACCATTCTGGAAAGGTCCCAAACTTTCCCTTTATATCCCAATTTAAGCATTATAGGCTTAGATTTAATATACTCATTAGCAAAATAACAATGAGCATACCCATCATAATGAGTCTTGATGTTTCTAGGTATTCTTCCCCAGTCATATCACTTACAAATAAAATCACAACTCCCAACATGGTAGATACTTCCCATAGGCTATGGGAGGCCCAAGGTACGAGGAGAGGGTGGCAATTTATTTAAAATATGGGAATCTTGCATAGCAACGTTTGTTTTCTCTGATACAAGAATTTTAGATAAATCGGGTAAGAGCTCGTCAGTAAGAGCGTAAGAGGTAGAAGGATCATTTCCTATGTTTTCAGATGTGGGAAACATGCCTTTGATAGGTGTAGACATTGTAGAGATGTCGATGGATGTGTCTAAAGGTATGGAAGTTATAGGAGTAAAAAAAGGAGCATTGGTTTTGGGTTTAGGATCCTTTTGGGGTCCTAATGTGGTTTGTTCGAAAGATGGTTGAACTATATGTAGAGGAGTAGTTGGTGGGAAAAATTAGATGATGTTATGGGTGTGTGTTTCACACGTTTAGGTAGATGATTAAAATTAGGATGTGTGGATGACAGAGCAGGGAAAAATTGAACTCCAACAGGTTCTGCCAAAGCACACATATCAAAGGGTCTAGGATCACCATGAATGGTAACCAACTAATTTTTAAATTTAAATTTAACACACTGATGTAAAGTTGAGGGAACAGCTCGCATCACGTTGATCCAAGGGTGACCTAAGAGTATATTGTACAATGCAAGGCAATGTACAATAAACACGGTCTTGTCTAAGGTTTGAGGACCAACTTGCAATGGGATAGTAATAACTCCACATGTTTCTTGTGTTTCGTCATTGAAGGCTTTTATAATCATATCAGTTCTTTTCATTTCGTCACTTCTAAACCCAAATCTTTGGTAGAAGTCAAAAGTGCATATGTTTAAAGATGAACCATTATCAATCAAGACATGTTTGACTGCTACATCTCCAATTAGGGCAATAATATATAAGGGGTTATCCTTATGTAAACTATGTTGTGGTATATCTTTATCCCGGAAGTCAATACAATCGACTTCTCGAGTTATGATAGTATTGGACATGGCTTTAGGTTGAATATTTTGTGGTACCATCATTTGGCTTAATGTGAGCATTAATTCATCCCTATGGGTAGGAGAAGATCTTAAAAGGTCCAAAAGGGAAATTCTAGCTGTAGTATTTGATAATTGTTCATTAATATTATAAGGAGGTTTAGGTTGAACATTGGGCGCATGATTCCCTTTATTGGAATTTTTCAAAATGAATGGAGCTGATCCATCGTTCTGAGTTTGATCTTGTTGAGAATTTTGAGCCTGTTGTCGAGTAACAACTCCGATGGTACCTACAATATTATTTTGCGGATGATGAATAGGTCTTGGTCTAGTGTTTATGGCTTGTTCATTAGAAAGTAATTATTGAGACGAGGTCAAGTAGTGACTCTTCTTGGAAATGGTTCTTCTGGAATCATAGAACTTGTGATAGGTTGAATAGTATATGATTCATATTCAAAACTATTTGATTGATTTGAAGTGATTTCCATGTCACTTTTAGTCTCATATTCGGTATCACTAAGATCACGTGTTCAAATATTATGGAGAGTTCTGGCCATAACCATGGATAAAGTGGCATCAAAGATTTGTGGATCATGAACAGGTAAATGTCCACTAATAGATCCTACATATTGAGTAGGAGGGGGAACATTATGATGCTCAATTTGATTAGCCACCTCTTTACCATGCTTTGGTAAAGGATGTTGAAATATGTCCAATGATTGATTGGCATTCTGATTCTAATTTTGGGGGATGTTCTTTTGAGAATTATTAGGAGGATTTTGTTTAGGTTGAAAAGCTTGCACCTCCATCTCATTGTTATAAATCAGGTCTTGTATTTTATGTTTTAATATTTTACAAGAATTGGTAGTGTGTCCAGGTCCTCTATGGAAATCACAGTGTAAATCAGCCCTGTATCCGAGTATAGTTGGATCAGGTTCCTGGATATTTGGTAATTGGATCATTCCTCATGCTAGTAATTACGGGAGAATGGTTGATAAGGGTTGATTTAACCTAGTAAATTCTCGGGGTGGTTTATTAGGAGGTTTTAGTATAAATTTCTTTGTTGTTTTCACAACATTAACAGTAGCGATATTTCTACTATCAGTGACTCCATCGCCCACAATTTGTTTATTTTTATATTGGTTTTTGGATGTTTTCTCATCATATTTCTTTTTAAGTTGACCTATCCTAACAAGAGCATCTTCCACTCTTCGAGCTAAATCTATAGCTTTATCGAAGGTGGTCAAGGTAGCAGTTGATAACTCATAGGATAGTTGTTACTATAAATTATTGATAAATATATCCAGCATTTCCTGATAAGGTAACACAAAGTGCAATTTTTCTATCAACTGTCTCCATCGAGCTATGAAATCAGCAAAACATTCCTCTTTGTCTTGTTTTAGGTTGTACAAATATTTAATGGTTACATGCCTTTCAATGTAGGCACTAAATTGATGCACAAAATATTCGATGGTCTCTTCAAAATTTCTCAAAGAATGAGTGGGTAATTGATAATACCACTCCAATGCCATCCCTCCTAAATTTTTTTGGAACATTTTTAGTAATAACAAATCATCATGGGATATATCATGACATGCTATCCTAAACATACGAAGATGCTCTATGGGATCTTCAGTTCCTTTATATATAGGTAGGATAGGCATAAGAAAGTATTTAGGATATGGTTGTCCTACAACTATAGGATCTAGAGGCTAACTACACATCTCTCAATAATTGTACGAGGGACGATAGGGATCTATCTGGTCCATGCGGGAGACTAATTGTTTCACCATGGCTTCTAGATTACCAGTTTGTCCACCATATTGGTTTGGTGGTACATGAGTATGGTATTTGTGAGCATAGGATGGCATGACATAAGGATTAGATGCTATATTGTTGTTATGCAAATGGTTAGTAGGAAGAGTATTATGAAAAAAAATTGTTGTGGCATTATGTTGTACCCCAGATTGTTGGAAATTGGCATTTCGTTTTGTTTTAGTCTTTTGTTGATTTGAGGTATGTTGATCAATGACTTGACAAAATAAAGAAATGAATGATGGTTTATTTTGTGTGGGAATAGCCCTAGGCTTGGTAACAGGTTCTCTAGGTGGTTGGGTAAACTGTTGTTGTTGCATGTTCTAGATTATAGCGTCCATATCCAAATTGGATGGTCTAGCTTGATCACTTTCTTGATCAATGAAGGACAAAGGATTAGTGCGTGTGTGATATATGTCTTCTAGGGTTGCTTGAGTGTCACTAATTTGATCCTTGTACATATGGACTGCTCTATTAAGAGTGCCAATATTAGTATTAAGGAACTTCTAGAAATGTTCCATGTTCTCAAAAGTAACTGCTCCTTTCGAGGATATTTTAGGAGATGAGGATCCTTCCTCTCTAACAATGTCTCTTTTTTCATTTGCATCAACAAACTCTTCTTCTTGTTGGTTTAGGGTTCCTTCTTCCTGAATTGGGTCTTCAGGAAGGACATCTAGTTTATTTACTGGTCTTCCTAACCAATATTCTTCTACTTCAGTCTATTTTCCATTCCTGAGTCTGGTCATTATGTTTAAATTTAGATTTTAGAAAATATATATTAATATATTTGCAACAAATTTGGGAGGTATATATTTTAATTATATACCTACTATAATACTTAAAAGAAAATGTTTTGATTTTTTTTTTGTTATGTTTTTGTTTTTATGATAAAGACAACAAACAACACACTAAATGCAAGAAATAATAATAATAAAACAATGTCTTAATTTTCTATAAATAGTTTATATATGTCATTGATAGGATCAAGTTGATCAGGAGTCATGAAATGCTCCTCTTCAAATTGGAAATGGTTTTTCAAGAACTTAACAAAATGTGCTATGGTGATGTTATCTACTTCTGACTCTGTCTTATAAAAATAGAGCTCATGGCAATACTCTCGATATAACATAGCTCTAGGAACTCTATTCCATATTTTTCTATCTGTAAGGATGACCTCTTGATCCTCTATACGAGATAGAAATTTATGTACTATAACTGCATTTTCGAGGTATTCCTCAAAGGTGTACAACTCAGAAGACACAAGGTCTCTTTTATCTGCTAACCACCTATGGCAAGCTCTCTGAATCTCATGATACAAGGTCACTTGATCAGGATCCAAGATTCTATCTAGGACAAACCTCTTGATTTGCCTAAGTTCAGTTGTGTATCATTCAAAATTTTCCACACCCTTACCTTCAAGCTAAAAGATCCATGCCCGAAAGGGGGATGCGGGAAGGATGGGATGGTACCTCAGACTGAGAGGCCCTTTGAAGGTCCTGCCTCTCGGGGGAGAGGTATTAAGGTGATTTTTCGATGGACGGTGGGGTTCACCAGGAAAATTTTAGTGGCAGTCTCCATGCCTAGGTTGGGAATGAGTTTAATGTGTTCAATTTTATCTTTAAACATTCAAATCCTAGGTTTGGCCAAATGAATCTAAGTTGTTCTATTATGAAAATGCAAATTAAATGAATACAGAAAATAGAATTAAACATAAAACATAGAGAATATGCTAGATGAGAAAAGCCATACCTGATTCCGGATGTCTGATGGAGATTCTAATTTTTGAAGCAGTCCAGATCGCCTCTGATTTGATAAGATCGTCTAAAATCAGATAAGATCGTCTGAGATCTGATGAATTCGTCAGACGAATTCATCAGAGACCTGCAAATAGAGAAATAGATACAAAATATAGAAAATGCAGCTATACTGATAAAGGAAAGTGATGCGAAATGACAAAATGATGTTAATAAGATAATACCAAATAGAAATGCAAGTAAATTATCATGCTTTAATAGCTAATCATGAATTTATTATGTAATTAAACTACATGGGTGAACTCCAAGATGCAGAATAATAGGAAATAATAATAAAACTGACTAAATGCAAAATAAAATAGCAACAAAGTATAGGAAAAGCGCAAACTCTGGGCACTGATTTCCCCCAATGTAGACTGTAGTCGAAATCATCTTGAATTTTTACGATATCGTCCAAGATTGTACAAGATCGTCTACGATGATCTGAGCTTGCTTCGACTGAAAATCAATGAGGTCCCTACAAGAAAACTTGGAAAGCACAAATGCAGATGGTAATCTAGGGTATTCTAATGCATGCAAAGGTCAAGTTACAGGAAAATTCAGCCAGGGGAATGTCAAGGGGGGGTCCTAAGGTTTAAATAGGCTTAGGATGGAGGTTAGGAGGTTGGAGATCATCCTAATTTGGAAGATCTCCAATGGGGGGGGTCTCTAATGGTGAATACATGCTTCTGCCCAACTTAGAGATGCCGTTGGAATAGAATCTAATTATGCACAAATCAGTTTAGGACGAGATCATCTGGACATTCTGCTCTAGACAAAATCATCTGATCTGAGGTGATATCATCTAATCGAAGACGATATCGTCCAACGGTCACAAAAAATCCTAAAAATGGCATGAAAAATGGGGAAAGTTGTTTAATAGGCGGTTAACGGGCGGTTCGGGGTTAAAATTGAATTTTGAATTATTACTAAAGTAATTTTAATTATTTGCTAAGGTTTACTTTGCCAATTTTGGGGTGCTACAGGTTGATCTAGATGACATAAGATTCAATCTCCTATTAAGTTCATCCCATAAAGGTGGGACTCTATATGTTTGAGATACCCTAAGCAAAGAAGTGATCTCTATAGCTGCTAATTGATTCTCAACATTAATGGTGACAACTCATCTTTTATTAGAATCTACCATCTAAATGTGATATGCAATCTTTGGTTCTAAATGCATTTATATTTTGTTTTTTTTTTTTTGGATTGTTTTCAAAAGGTTTTTAGTTTTCACGTCGGGTTCACCAAAATGTATCACTCCAAATTTTTTGCATCCTTACCTTTAGGCTATAGGATTCACGCCCGGAAGGGGGATGCGAGAAGGATGGGACAATACCTCGGACTGAGAGGCCCTTTGAAGGTCCCGCCTCTCGGGGGAGAAGTATAAGGGTGAATTTTTGATGGATGGTGGGTTCACCAGGAAACTTTTGAGTGGCAGTTTCCATGCCTAGGTTGATAGTAGGTTTGATGTGTTCATTTTGCGCTTTAATCATTAAATTCCTAGGTTTGGCCAAGATGAATCTAAACTATTCTATATGCCAATGCTGATTTTATGAATACATAAAATATTAATAAATGCTAGACACAGAGAATATGCTAAATAGCATAGAACATACCTGATTTATGGATGTCTGATGAATATTTTGAGTCTTGTAGCAGTCCAAATCATCTCAAATCATACATAATCATATGGAATTGCACAAAATCATCTTAGATCTCAGTCAGTCATCTGATATTAGATAGGATCATCAGTGATCTGATGAATTCATCAGAGACCTACAACCATAGAAATAGATACAAAATACCAAAAATGCAACTACAAAAGCAAGGATAAATGATAGAAATAACAATGAATTTGTCTAAATAATAAATCAAAATATAAATTAAAAGTAAATGCATCAAATTAACAATTTATTTTGGCTTTATCATGCATTTATATTAAATGAGGTGAACTCCAAGATGCATAAATACAATAACTAAGAAAATGCATAAAGAAATGCAAAAAACAATAAGGAAATGCAAACTTTGGGCTCTAATTGCCCCCAATCTAGACTACATTCGAGATTGCATCCAATCGTACAAGATCATCATTTATCTACGACAAGATCATTTGAAATTGTCTATAATCACCTGCGACGATCCGAGCTTGCTTTGGCTGAAGAACAATAAGATTCCTGCAAGAAAAATTGAAATATGCAATGCAAACAAAAGTAGGAAGGTGTTCTAAGGCACAAGGAACTGAATTTGCAAGGAAATCCATTAGCTAGGGGGTTCAAGGGTTCAGGCAGGGGGATAAAATAAGAAAGTACCAGGTTATATAGGATTAGGGAGAGGTTAGGATGTTGGAGATCATCACAATTTGGGAGATCTCCAATGGGGGAGACTATAACCGCACAGACACACTTTCTACCCAGGTTAGAGAAGCTATTGAAATAGAAGCTAATTATGAAAATTTGGTTTTGGGACGAAATCGTCCAAACGTTCTATTCCAGACGAATTTGTCAAATTTGGGATGATTTTGTCTGATCTACGACGATATCATCCAATGGTAAAAAAAAATCTTAAAAATGGCATGAAAAATGAGGAAAGCGGGTAACAGGCGGTTAAAGGGCGATTTGGGGTTAAAATTCAAATTTTTATCTTTTTACTAAGGTTTAACTATGCCAATTTTAGGGTGCTACAATATACTTGTGAAATAGCCCATTAGGAAACAAACATATTTGAGAGCTTGCAATATAAACCTCTAATGTTGCAAATCATAAAGGTGTGGTGGAAAATTACCAGAAGTAAAGAAATAAATAATCCCCTCTATCCAGTCATGATTACTTGGAGTATGATTTGCGCAAATACTTTCACCAACGGTTTCTTCTTGCATTATAGTCAATGATTCTGATGCTACACTTTTAGCCAATTCTTGACAAAGAGCTTAGGCACGGAATAAATTTGTCAGTCGGATATCCACATCCTATTATTGGATTTTTGAGACCCAACCTACCCTTTTGTCAAATAGTTCTTCTTGGAGTATAAAATTTTGAACATCGAGATGTATAACATAAACAAACGATAGTTTTTCTCTTGGAAACAAAGTGTCAAAACGTCTTCAATGACTTCATCATCATGTACACTTGTTTCTCAATGAAATCGTACTTCTCTTGGTGAGGTGCAATGACTTGGCTCAATAAGGCAATTGGCTTATCATCCCCATATTCTTTCTTCTTTGTCAAAACTACAACATAACTCTCTTGCTCACCTACTACATAGAGAATGAAGTATTTTGAATAATCATGATTAATCAACACTGGAGTTTGGGTGATACTTTCTTTTATCCCTTGAAAATATTGTCTTCTAACTTATGTCCATTTAAACTTGGTATTCTTATTTAATAGCTTAGTCATGGGCTTCATCACTTGAGTGAAGTCAACAATAAAATTTTAGATGAAATTTATCTGATCAAAGAAATATTGCATATATTTTTTATTAGCAGGAAATGGTAGCTTCAAGAGTGCTTCAGCGCTTGTAGGGTCAATGGCCAATCCTTCTTGTGAGATCACATGACCCACAAAATTTCCTTCCTTGACAAAAAATATTAACTTCTTCATATTAATAGAAATCCCGAACTTGTGACACTTCTTGAATACCTACCTCAAATGAGAAACATGGTCTTCTCTAAGATGTGAAAACACAGTCATGTCATCAAGATAGATTACAATAATTCTATTTAAAAAATCACCAAACGCGATGTCCATGGTCCTTTGAAAGGTCATGCCAGTATTTGAGAGTCCAAATGGCATCCTTTGGTAGGCTAACGTGCCCCACTTTATAGTGAATGTTGTTTTATATTGGTCCTAATCCTTCACCCATATCTGATAATAATTGGAGAATCCATCCAACAATGAAAATATTTGCAATCTAGTGACCACATGAAGGATATGATAAATATGCAACAGAGGATAATGATCTTTTAATGATGTCTGGTTCAAGTTCTAAAAATCTACACACAACTGAATGTCTCCATTATTTTTTTGTTCTAGCACCAGATTCGCCATCTATGTCAAGTTCTTAATTGGGTATATTATCTTTGCCTCTAGCATCTTTACAAATTCTGCCTTCATGAGTACTTCTATCTTGGGATTGACAGGCCACTACTTTTGTTGAAAAGGTTTTACTCCCTCCTATAGTTTGATAGTATGTTGTATCACGTTCTTGTCATATCCCTTCAAATATTAATAGCTCCATGCGATGATGTCAAGATACTCATAGCACAAGTTATTAATGTCTTTAGACTCTTTTGGCATACAATTAGTTTTGATTTTGATGATCTTCTTAGGTTCTAGTTGTAACTCCTTATACTCCTTGGCATCCACCTTGATCCTGTGCTTTTTGACACTATAATTTTGATCAAATAAAATATCCAATGAAATCATTCCCCTAGTAATATGATTATTCTTCAATTGTATCATCCCCTCCATATCTTCTTCAACAAGCTTTCAATAATCTACGCTTGCAACTTCCTTGATGAGAAAATTGACTATTTGCTTGTCACTATCAAAAAATTGCCAATATATGTTCTTGTCAAGGACCGAGGGCCTATAGATCACCCTTAAAATCTTGGGCTTTCTAACTATTTTCTCTATGGGAGAATAGGTCATGCCAAGAGAGGCTATAATATCTGCATGTTTGTTTTACTTGTGGGAAATCGCCTAAATGTTCAAGGTTATAAAGAACTCAAAAAATCCCACACCTTGTTACGATAGGCTTTCAGGTAATGTTTCTTAGACACACATTTATTTTTGGTTTGATTGACAATGAGTTCAGATTCACCAAAAATTTGCAACTGTTTAATGTCCAAATTTTTAGCCTTCTTCAATCCGAGGCACTACGCTTCGTATTCGATTGCATTATTTATGCAACTTCAAGTCAGTCTGTAAGAATGAATCTTTTGTAGCCTTGTGGGAGAGATCAAAACAATACCAGATCGTATGTCATTCTTACATCTAGTGCCATAAAAATAAAGCTTCCATAACTGATCTATGACAAAATCCAAGGAGTCAAGGACTTTTTCTTTAATTTGGTTCGGTTTAGATATTGTATAACAATCAATATTTGTTCTAATCATTGCATTAAAATCCATGAGTGAAAACTCATCCTCGAGGTGAAGTTCACCAAGCACCTCTTCCATCAAATAAACCTCTCCTAATTATTCAAAAATCATGTTAACTACACTTGGGGGATTTTCTTCTTCCTCCAACTTCTCAATGTGAAAATTTTATGGCTTTTCATTATATATGTGAATCCTCTTTCCTTTGAATGGTATTTACAAATACGAGTAGTCTAAGAAAAGGTATCCTCCCAGTTTCGTTGTGAACTCCCTTGACAAACACATGCTAAAGTATGGATCCAGGTCAACCACCACTACTTCCTAGATGACAGTGATTTATGGCATGCTATGCAGGACAATGGGAATATCCTTGATTACTCCCACCATCTTGACTAGATTCCCATCCAACTACAACACTCTTGGGCTACTTCTCGTGTATTCCATCTCCATAACTTCACATACTGCCTTTGGCATGATAGTAGTTGTAGCACCATAATCAATCATACAATTATGTACAGGGGTTATGCATAAGCGCAAAATATCATAAATTGGCTCTATTTAGGATTTTCAATATTTTAAATTGGCTAATTTTGGATCCTTTCACTAGGGCCTATTCACCCAAAATTTACGGGGTGGAAGTTTTTTTGGGGTAAATTCACCCACCATTGATAATCATGAACATAATTTTATTTTAATTTGTCGACCTCAAATTACATATGATTTTTATTTTCCCACCCAATTCACCTTCAAATTATAAATGATTTTATATTTTATGCCCAAATCACCTTCAAATTATAAATGATTTTATTTTTCCCACCCAAATAACCTCATATACTACTTGTATATATACTGTACTGGGTACCGATAAACATACATAAAAAATACTCTAAATCAAAAATAGCTTTGAAACAATGAAAAAATTGACAAGGTTGTAGAGGAGTATCTGTTGAAATAAGTTGATTGGTTGCAGAGTAGTTTCAATTGATGCAAGATGATCGGTATAAGTCGATCGGTTGTAAAATCCTGTCTGTCAACATAAGCAATCAACTCCTATATGGGTGACATGTGTCCTCTATATGAAATCATTTAATGTATGGATGACACATGGCATAGATGCATCATTGCTATCGACTAGGAACTTGATACTATTGTAGCACATTGACATGCTTGCAATTGATCAACATGCATTCAATTGTCATGCCTACATTCTATCGACATTACTATAGTTGATCGTCATGTATCAAGCCGATCATAATATCTACAACTGATCATCATGCCTATAGTCGATCGATATTCCTATAGTTGATCGACATGCCTGCAGTCGATCATCATACATGTAGCTGATTGTCATGCCTATAACTAATCGTTATGCCTACAACCGATAATCATACCTACATTTGATCGACATGCCTACATTAGATCAACATTCCTCTAGTTGATCATCACACCTATAGTTGATCATTCTTACAACTGATCAACATTCTTGCAATCGATTGTCATGCCTACAGTCGATCGTCATACCTACAACCAATCGTCATGCTTACAGCCAATCGGTATACCTACAACCGATCGATATACCTATAGTCGATCGAAATTCTTGTAGTTGATAATCATACATGTAGTCGATTGTCATGCCATCGATCATCATGTTTGCCTAAAGTATTTCATATCAGCCTAAAGCTTTTAAGTATTTCATACATTTTTAGATATTGTAAACCGATATTCATAGCCCCCAACACAAAAAATTTCACCACGGTTTGAAAATTTTTGGAGATAAATTAATGAAATTTGCCATGGTTTGAAAAATTTTGAAGACAAAAAAATACAATTTGCCATGTATCCTTCTACAAATTTCATTGGGATTCCAATACAATTTGCCTTGATTTTATAAATAGATTTTGGGGTCGACCCCTTATGCATAACCCTGATTATGTACAATCCACCCCTCCATTCTGAGTGAAAAATAAAATGGGGGTAGCCTATTCTTTCTAGTTGCTGAAGTCGGTAGTGCTTATGCCAACACTATTTGAGAAGGACTTTTATTTTGGTCTTTAGTAGTCTTAAGGGATTCTTGCAGCATGTCAACTTGTCTAGGCAATTGTAGTGCATCATATAGGCTCACTTTCATAGGTATCTTCTTTATTTCCTCCAAAATGTTATAATTTGATACGACTGGAGGCTTTTCTTCTATAACCCACTCATACTTGTCCCAGTACTTTTGAGTAGCTTCTACTCTTTGTCTGTTTTTCAAGGATGGGTACTTGAGGTGCTCTTTGGCCTGCTATTTTACCTCATTTTGAGTTTGGACAGCTACTAAATGTTGTGAAGTCGATGCTCTTATTTGTGTCTTTCCTTTAGTTTGCTTAGGCAATAAATATTTCAACAAGATAATATCCTACTGCTTAGCCATTGTATCAGGCGCTTTCGCTGGAGGTTGCCCTTTTTCATTTTTCACCTTTGGTTCTACAGGCACCTTCAAGGGTTTAAGCTCAGCTAGATCTATAGTCACTGGATTCTTTTCAGACCTTGTAAGAACCAAAACTTGCTCCAAGGATGGCATCATAAAATTGTAATCAACCTCTCGAATCATGTTGATTTGTCCACTAGCTAAACTTTCTGCAAGCATCTGCACATAATTCATATGTACCATGTAGGTTTCTTCTCCATGAGTATCGTTGCATGTTGAACACTAATACACCTTTTTTGATATGCTAGGTTCTTCATTTGCTAGCATAGATGTGCTCTTATGAGGGCATCTACTAGTAGATGCTTTCTCTCGAGTAATTGATGGAGTTTGAAATCTCCTTAACCAAAATTCAGCCTTGGCTTGCTTCTTCCTTACCACCGTAATCTTGTTTTATATCATCCTTAAGGATGAATTATTAGATTTAACCTCCCATAATAATGCCATGAAATAATCAGGATTAGGAGGTGTGGCAGGCACTAGAAAAGGTAGAGGTATTGGCAATGTGGGAAATGGCAATGGGATTGGTGGTGCTAAAAATACTAGAAAAGGAGCAGATGATAGCAATTGTGGGATTGACTGAGTAGGTAACTATAGAAATTTTGGATCCAATTGTTGTGGGGCAAGGATCAAAGCAATTTAAGGTGGGCCTAAGATCCATGAGGAAACTAGTTACATAGAAGGTATGGGTTGCAAGAATGCGCTGGACTAAAAATGTTGCGATAGGTCAGGTAGAATAGGCATCATCATTTTTGAAGGAAGCTTACCTATGGAAATAAAGTCAGATTCAACTTTTTGGGCTTGTGTATATAGATCAGGGAAGGTATTCATGTTGGTTTGCTGAATAGCCATGCCAATGTCAATATGAATACCCAAAGGAAGACCAAATGAAGCTGTAAAATGAAAACATAAGGAAGCAACTATGGGTTTTCATATTGGTATTAATAAAATTGAAAATCAAAGGAAGACCAAACAAAGCTCTAAAATGAAAATAGAAGGAAGCCACTGTGGGTTTTCATATTGGTATTAATAAAACTAAAAATAGAAGGAAGACCAAATAAAGCTCTAAATGAAAACAGAAAGAACACCCAAATACAAAATTTGGTTAGGGTTTTCATATTGGTATTAATAAAACTAAAAACCAAGAGAAGACCCATGAAAATAGAGAGAACACCCAAATACATATACATAGTAATAAAAAAATATATTCAAATATCTACTTGTCACAACATAAGTTTTTTAGATCAAATGGTATAAGCTCAATTCTTATATTCAAGTTTAAATTTTGCATACCAAAATATACAAGTTTATATTCAAAGCTCAAATCCCTAGCTCTACCTTTGTCATGTGCTACCAAAATGCTCAAAACCCTAGCTTTGCCTCATCGCATGCTACCAAAATGCTCAAATCCCTAGCTCTCACTCCATCATGCACTAAAAAATGTTGCTCAAAGCCCTAGCACTACCTCTATTGTGTGCTATGAAAATACTACTCAAAGTTCTAGCTTTAACTTCATCATGCACTGTAAAATGTTGCTCAAATCCCTAGCTTTACTTTCATCATGTGCTACAAAATGCTCAATAGAAATTTTGCTCAAAGCCATAACTCCACCTCCATCACATGCTGAAAAATGCTCAACCAAAATGTTTTTCAAAGCCCTAGCTCTACCTTTGTTGCACGTTATGAAATGCTCAACCAAAATGCAACCTAAGATTTTCCTGTGATCTTTATAATTTTTTTCAATGACTCTAAGAGGGCGGTTATAAACCACCCTTTTAGGATTGCCTAAGTTGCCCTCTTAGACCTAAGAGAGTGGTTTATAACCACCCTCTTAGGTCACCCTAAGATAATGGTTTATAACCACACTCTAAGGGTGACCCGAAGAGGGAAGTCATCCTAAGAGGGCAGTTTTTAACCATCCTCTTAGGATCTATTAAGCCAATTTTTTACCATCATAAAATACTACTTTAATTTAGCCGATATTAAAGCCCTCTTTTGGTGTAGTAAATGAAAAGATACTTCATTTTGGAGAAGATGGTTGAAGGGTTTTCACTTATTTGATAATTGGGCAATGAAGAGATTCATTACTTGCATCTTTCCTTACAAGCTACACAACTCCTTGAAGGTCTTTAGGAAAGGCATTTCCAAAATGGCCTTTACTTTATTGGGATTCTCTTTGATACCTTGCTTAGAGATGATGAACCCAAGAATATTTCTTGATGTAAAACCAAAGATGCATTTCTTGGGGTTTAATCACATGTTATGCTCTATAGTCAGTTAAATAATTTTTAAAGGACATCAACATGTTGATCATGACTTTTAAATTTTGCTAATAGATCATCCAAGTAATCCTCAATAATTCTATGCATGTAATCATGAAATATGTATGTCATAGTGTGTTGATAGGTGGTGCCTGCATTTTTGTGTCTAAAAGGTTTGAATTTATAGCATAATGTCCCCCAAGGAATGGTAGAGAAATTTTTGTGTTGATCATCAATATTGACTCAAATTTGATTGTATCCCAAAAAACCATCCATTAGGGAGAGTATTTCTTGACACATGGTGGAGTCAATGAGTGTATCGATATTTAGAAGTGGAAAATCATCCTTGGGACATGATTTGGTTAAATAATGAAAATTGGTGCATATGTGTATCCTCCCATTAGGATTTCCAATAGAAACCATGTTTGATATCCATTTTGGATAGTCGATAGGTAAGATAAATCCCATATCTAAAAGTTTTTGCAATTCTTATTTGACTTGGAGGATGATTATGGGATGAATTTTCCTTAATTTTTTCTTGATCGGCTTAGGATTAGGGTTGAGAGTAAGGTTGTGGACCACTAGGTTTAGATTTGGGTCTAGAATATCTTTATAAGACCATGCAAAAACAACTTTGTATTTAATAATAAGAGCTATAAAATGCTCGTGCTCTTTAGATGATAGACTTTTTTTAAGTTTGAGGATATGAAGATTGATGGGGTTATAGCTTATGTTGATGTCGATGGTTTCCTCCAAAAATATGTGGAAATCATCCTCTAGCTAATGGGATGTTAGGATGAGATGCATATCCTCTACCACATTCTTAGAAAAGATAGGTTCATCATGAGTGACTTCGGTGTGGTAGACTAAAGAGAAATGGGAAGGAGAAGAGGGAGGAAGATAAATATTGGATGCACATATTAACTAGTCTATTTGAAGGAAATCTAAAGGGGAATGAGGAAAGAAAATTTTCTCGAAGTCAAGGGTACTTGGATCAATGCTAAGGAAATGGGGAGGATCGACTATGTAACGAAGTGGGATGAAGATATCGGTGGAGATCATATTGATAGTTGGTGTATGATTTAAGGGATCAAAATTGAAACCTAATTTTAAATAAAATATGTATCATTTTCCAAGTGAATACCAACCAAATTCATGTAGAAGTCATGGTGAATTTTATTTTTTTCCATCAAAAATTATAATAATAGGATGAATTTTTGTAAATATTTGGAAAAGATATTAAACAACAACAAAAAACTATAATAAAGATAATTTCTATGTGGTGGCGGTAGACTCTGAAGGCTATTGGTGTATGTGTGGCTCAAAAAAAAAAATATTTTAGAGGGTACAAAAAATAAGGACTTCCCAGGAGATCACCCATCCAAGTACTACTCCAGTTGAGCATGCCTAACTATAGATTTTTTTATGGATTGAAAAACACCAAGTCATAGTGGTTTTTTAAAAATTTATTTGTGCTTATGAGGAGGTCCAAAAAAAAGGAAGGCTTGCAATTTTTTGTTGCTACCCTGCCTTATTCCGTTTTCTAGTTTTTTTCTCCCCTTTTTTTCTTTTTGTGGTTTTTTCCTTTTCTTTTTGTTTCTTCTTTTCGTTTTTTCTCCTTTTTGAATTTTAAAAAAAAAAGGCCTACAATTTTTTCTCCTTACCCTAACTCCTTCCATTTTTTGTTGGAAATTTTGAGTGGTTTTGTTTTCATTGATGTCAAAAATGTATTGGTTCAATTTTTTCATCATTAAGGATATCAAGTGGTTTTTCCAAAAACAATAAGGTCTTGAAAATGAATAGGATATAATATTTATTCTTTAATATTATATGTCTAAAAAGACCCAAAATATGAAGACCCAAGGAAGGAGAAGCAAGTTTAAATTAAAATAATAATATTATATTATTATAATATTTCAAGCCAAATAACAAGGTGAAGAAAAACAAGGTTCAAGTTAAAAAGAGCCATGAGCAGTTTACAAAATATTAAATTTAATTTAAAATATTTTAATCTTTGATTAAAATTTTAATTTAAATTTATAATGGTTGTAAAGGTTTTAAATTTAATATTTAAAATATAATTTAAATTGTTAAATTCGAATTCCACCGACGTGTAAAAGACAAGAAGCATGTATATTAATATAGGAAATAGTTTTCATTTCCTATGTCTAGGAATACATATACCTTCGAATGAAAAATGAGCGATGCATATATTGGAGGAAGTAAAGTTTGTGTTTCAAAGTGATTGGAGGTAGACTAAGGTGTAAGGCCATTAATGTGGATAGATAAATCGACCAATGGTGGTAGTGCAAGTGGCAGTTGATATAGTGCTAAGGCTTGCAAGGAAGGGATCGCGAGTTCGATCCACGTGATTGACGTTTTGCTTATGGAAGGGCTTTCATTTTTTATGGGTGTTATCGTGAGAATAATAAGAGGGAAATATGCACCTAAGGTTTTATGTGGGCACATAGCCCACTTGGTAGCCTAGCTTGAGGCTAGGGTGTTGGAGAAGCTAAGTCATGGGTTTGATTTTTGCTAAGGACATTTTATGGGTAGAATAGTTGAAAGGTATGCTAAACATATTTTTATTTCTCCAAAGGTTTTGAATTTTGAAAATTGCTTAGAGGGTTTTGTAAGCTGAAATCTATAAGGTTTTTGAGGGAGTTATAAGGTAAATTAAATTAAAATATTTTTATTTTAATTATGGTGATTGAAATTTATGTTATAAAGTTGGAGAGATAAGGTGTATAAAGGAAATTGTTGTGTATTTTATTATAATGAAAATGTTGACTTATATTATGTAAGTTTGGAGATTATTTGATATTTTGTATGATAAAATAATTATTGGAAAATTATTTTGTGGAGATCTTGAGATAGGTTGTGGCTACCTAACTCTAGTATTGGCAAAGAAAATTTGATTGTGGTTAAGATAGGTTTTGAAGACATATCTCCATCAAAACAAAGGTATGGGTACATATTCCTTGTGAGTAAAATATTGTTGGATTGGATGTTGTGAATGCTAAGTTGGAGTGAAAAGGATTGTTTGATAAGCATTGTTGAGTTTTGTTTTGAGATATCCAATATTGATTGATGAAGGTTTTTCTAGAATGAAGGTTGATGCTAGAAACCTTGTTTGATAAGCATTGTTGTAAATATTGAGTAAGATTTCATATGCTTGATTAGGGTTTGTGAAATATCATGAGTATCATTGTAATGTGAAGTTGAGAACTATCTTTAACTAGGGTTTGTGTGTTAGATAAAATAGCAGTTCATATTCATGTTCGGGATGGTTTAAATAATACATCTGCAGGCTGAAATAGCCCGGAGGTTACGAAACCATCCGAGGCTGAAATAGAACTTGTTATAACAAATAACAAGTTAACAATATGCCTAAAATATAATGTAATAATAGCAAATATACGCTAACATCCCCCCTTATTACATAATTTTGGTAATGATATAACTATTAGCTATACTAACATCCCCCCTGATTACATCATTTTGCAATACAAAGAGAGCTGCGAAATAATTCAAATTTGACATGTGCAAGTGTCTTAGTGAAAATGTCTGCAACTTGAGCATCGGTGGGAATGTGCTAAAGCTGAATTTGGTGCCTCAAAACTTCATCTCGAATGAAATGACATTGTGTGTCAATGTGTTTTGTTCTTTCATGATGGACTGGATTCTTGATTGGGTTCAGAACACCCTGATTGTCGCAAAACAAGTGTATTGGAGATTTGGATGGATGACCCATACTTGTCAGAATGCGATGCAACCATATCACTTCGCACACAACTTCACATGCGGTACGATACTCTGCCTCTGTTGATGAAATAGCAACCACCTTTTGCTTCTTTCTGTGCCAAGAGACAGGACCGGATCCAAGATGAAAAATATATCCTGAAGTTGACTTGCGATCATCAAATGATTTGGCATAGTCAGAGTCCGTGTATCCTTGCAAGAAGAATTTGTTGTTCCTCTTGTATTCTAGGCCATATTCCATTGTGCCACGGACATAGTGAAGAACACGTTTTGTTGCTTTCCAATGAGTGGTCTTAGGCTCTTGCATAAACCTTGAAAGATAGTTGATAGCAAATACGAGATCTGGCCTAGTATTGGTCAGATATATGAGACTCCCAATCAACTATCGATAGAGAGTACCATCTACCTGAGGTGAATCATCATATCATGATAACTAAAGTCCAGTCTCCATCGGAGTTGCCATTGGCTTACAATCAGTCATGCAATATTTTTCCAGCAATGTCTTGGCATATTTTTTATGAGACACTTTGATGGAGTGCTCCTTCTGGCTGAATTCCAGACCAAGACAGTAATGGAGAAGTACGAGATCTGACATCTCAAAAGATTGACACAAGTCTCTTTTGACAGTAGAGATCATAGTTTCTGAACTCCCTATAATGAGCAGATCATCAACATAGAGTACAAGCAACACTATATCATAACCCTATTTCTTGAAATAGAGGTTTGCATCTGACGAACATCTCTTAAAACCATGCTGCAGGAGGTGATTGTCCATTTTTATATACCAAGCTCGAGGAGCTTGTTTCAGTGCCATATAAGGATTTGACCAATTTGTAAACTTTCCGCTATTGGCCTTCCACTGCAAATCCTTCTAGCTGAGTCATATAGACTTCTTCTTGGAGATCACCATTCAGAAAGGCACTTTTGACATCCATCTGATGAACTTTCCACCCAAACTATGCTGCCATAGCACAAATAACTCAAATTATTATCATCCGAGCAGTAGGTGCAAAAGTTTCCTCATAGTCAATGCCTTCTTTTTTAGCATAGCCCTTTGGCACAAGACGGGCCTTATGCTTATCAATTGTCCCATCTGCTTTGTACTTGAATTTATACACCCATTTGCAGCCAATGGGTTTCTTTCTGTGTGGCAGATCGACAAGCTTCCAAGTTTTGTTTTTCATCAAAGACTTATACTCTGCATCCATAGTAGCCTTCCACTGAGGCTCATCGAGAGCAACTTGTACTGATGCAGGTTCAAGATCGTCTATGGAAGACATAAACACCTTATCACTATCAATATCCATATCTTCTATATCTCTTGTTGGATCTATAGAAAGTTCTTCAAAAAACTGACACAGATCATCAACCCTAGTATTCTTTGTTGTAGCTTTCTCCTGTCGAGCCATGCTGTGAGTACGAGGCCTATCCAAAGTCAAATCTGGTGGAGTGGATAGCTTAGAGTCTTTGATTGTATTTGTATACCACTTTGGATTCTTCTTCTTAGGTGTTGAAGAAGATCCAAAAGAACCTCCAACTTTTGATGAAGGAGATTTAACAACCTGAGTTTCCACAAGGTCTAGGTATACATTTGATGTGTTTGCTGATGTGAAAGCCTCATCAAAAACAACATCTCTACTTATGTGAATCTTCTTGGTTAAGGGATCAATCAAACTATAACCCTTAGAGTGCTCATCATACCCAAGAAGAATACACTTCAATGTCTTCTCATCTAGCTTCTTCCTTTTCTCTTTTGGTATGTGCATGAAAGCTTTACATCCAAAAATGCGTAGATGAGAAATGGAGGGTTTCCTACCACTCCATGCTTCCTGTGGAGTCATTCCTTGTAGGGCCTTTTTGGGTGCCCTATTCAACAGATATACTACTTTGGTGATAGCTTCTGCCCAATATAGTTGCTCAAGTCTAGCTCCAGTGAGCATGCAACAAACCATTTCCATGATGGAACGATTCCTCTTTTTAGCAACTCCATTTTGCTAAGGAGTATAAGCAGTAGTTAACTGTCTTGTGATCCCATTTTCTTTCAAGAATGCAAAAAATTATTTAGAGGTGAACTCCCCCCCTCGATCTGAGCGGAGGGTCTTTATAGAAGTCCTTGACTCCTCAACAAATTTCTTGAATTGTTGAAAGAAGCCAAATGCTTCAGATTTCAGTTGAAGAAAGAATACCCACATCTTTCATGAGTAATCATCTACAAATAACTAAAAATACCTCTTACCCCCATAACTATTGGGAGTGAAGGGACTGCACAGATCAATATGAACCAACTCTAGAGGTTTCTTTGCTCTAGTAGAGCTCTTTTCAAAAGGCACTCTATGCTGCTTTCCTGCCAAGCAGTCAGAGCAAACTGGTAAAGCGGTAGAAAGGGAAGGAAGACCCTTAACCATCTCATACTTAGCTCAAGTAAGTAACTAGAACTCAAATGTCCATATCTCTTGTGCCATAGGGAAGTTGCCTCCTTTGTAGAGACTGTCATGGCAACATGTGGAGTAGAGATAGTATCTAAGGCAAATAAGCCATGCTTATATGAAGCGGTTGCAATGTTCTTACCCCTCCTAGTAATAGAACAACACTTCTTGCCTCCCTCAACACTAAAGTTCATAACCATATCTTTGTCCAAAATTTGTGTGACTGACAACAAATTGTTTGCCAATCCTGGAACATAGAGAAATTTATCAATATGACACTTGCCATCGGGAAGAGTGGCTCGAAACAGATGCCTTCTCCTTGAAACTTGTAGGTTTTATCATCAACAATAGTGACAGGTATGCCCTCTTTGGCCTCAAAAGACTCAAACCATGATTTGTCACCAATCATGTGCTTATCGGTGCCGGAATCAACATACCATATAGGATTCGTTTGCTTGGACACTGTGGTAGTCATGAGAACTTTGTGAGCTCTCTCAGAATCCATGTCGATTCTTCAACAACAACATTCACTTGCTGTTTGTTCTTTTGTGGTTTGTTTCGGCCTTTCTATTTTGATTGCTTATTCTTATGCCAACATCTGTTTGTTTCATGACCTTCTTTGTCACAAATCTTGCAATATCTATTTTTCTGTTGAGGTTGTTGATTTTGTTTCCCTTTTGAATCCTTTTTTGAACTCCCTCCCTTCTAAAAATTACCTTTCTTCTGGTTCTGCCCTTTCTTGTTGATGTAGAGAGTAGTGTTAGAAGAATCATCTCTCTATAGTTGGTGTGCTTCCTCCTCTTGAAGCATATTAACCAATTATACAAAAGTAACTTTTTGTTGTGATATATGAATGGAAGTAATCAACACCCGATAATAATCAGGTAAAGCTCTCAATACAACTGAAGTAAGGAGCTTGTCTTCAACTGGTTCTCCCAAAGAATTCAACTTTGCTTTCAATTCAAAAACTCTGCAAAGAAAGAATTCAATTGTCTCACCCTGATTCATGCTCAGACTGTGTAATTGAGATTGAAGAAATAGAATGGTGGAATCATTCTTTCCCTCATATATAGTATTAAGGGCATCACATGCCGCTTTACTAGTTGCACAGTCAACAATATGGGGTTGGACTTCATCAGACACAGCAAGAAATATGAGCACTTTTGCTTTACTGTCTAGCTTATCAAAGTCTCTTTGAGCATTATATGGAGCTGTAGCACTAGCAACAGGTGAAGGTCTGGTTTTTGCTCCAGCTACAACATCCCATAAATCATCCATTGCTAGGATGGCCTTCATCTTATTTTTCCATGGTGTGTAATTAGGACCTTTCAACAACTGATGAGAATCAGTCATTAGTTTTACAGACATGATGAAGGTTCCTTACAACACCAATTGGTCCCCCTTTCGATATACCTTTTGCTAGGCCATTATACCGTACAAAATACCTGCCCTTACATGAGAGAAACTATAGGTATTTAGAAAGATCAACAAAAATCACCCGCCCTTACGTGAGGGAAACTATAGGTGAGTTTTAGAGAGCATACGATACGTGGAACATAAGCAGTACTGAAAGGGAATCGCCTTGTTGATGGCACCTACCATAGAAGATTCTTCTCATGTGTGGGGCGTAACTTCCCTTAAACACTATGAAGAATACTTCATCAGGATTTACACCTAAACACAAGAACGATTAAGGGTAGTGGGTGGAGTAAAAAAATGCAAAATGGCAAACTTATCTCTCCCCGATGATTTATAGAGAACAAGCTCAGACGTCGTTGTAGCAGCTATATTAGGTAGCGGATACAGTAGCACAATCATGACAGACTTTACTCGTAAGTGCTGGCCAGAGGTATCACAAATACCGAACGCTACAGTGCAATAAATTGCACGGATGGGTTTTAATTATTCCGGGGACTTAGGGAGTGAATTTGATTTTAACTTTTAATGTTATAGTGCAAGAAATCAAATATGCAACATACAACAAAACTAGTGCCCATAGGAATAACCCACTAGGTGTCGGGTGCAGCCGAAAATGCACCTTTACAATAATGCCAAATTTGCCTTTCAAAAATTACTCACTTTCCCCCTTTGAATTTTGAAAAAAAATACCCCCCTTCTTTTTATCTTAAAAAAATAATCTTTCCTCAAATAATTTTTCAACAATTATTTTATAACCTTAAGTTAAAAAAAAATATTAATTTTAATTTATATAGTTTGTAAAAAAACCTTTAAAAAAATTAAAATCAAGTTTAAAAAATTTAATTTTAATTCATAAAGGTTAAACTATAGAAAATAAATTAAAATTAAAAATTAAATTTTTAACTTTAAGAAAAACAAAATAATTGAAAAAAAAAATGTCTGAAGAATTTTTTTTTTTTACCTTTGGTGAAGGGGAGTCGGCTGGATTGGAACCCACGACCTGCAGGCTCCCAGAGCCTTACCGCACAGTCCACCACCAGGTGGACTAGCGGGTTGATCCATCAGGATCAGGGGCCCCCCCATATTTGAGGAGGGTCCCCAGTACCCTATTCGAGCGCAGCCTCCTCCGCAGCGTTCTCCTCTGCTGGTCGCGGTCACAGCATCCTCCTTCGTTGGTCGTGGCTGCAGCGCGCGGCTACTATGCAGCAAGCAGCCTGCGGCTGGACAACCTACGGTGGCTGCTGCAGTTAGTTGTGACTGCTGTTGTGGTCATGGCTACAGCGTGCTGTGCATCACTCATGCAGGGCAGCAGTTAGTCACGACTGCTACGTGCTACGCATTGCGCACATGGGGCAGCAGTTAGCCGCGGCTCGTGCGCGGCATGCGCGTTGCACACGTGGGGCAGCATGAGAGGGGAAGGGGGAGGGAGGGGGGTGGGTGGGTGGGCACGTCATGGCAGCGGGAGGGGGTGGGGGGGTGGCCGCCGTGATTTTTTTTTTTTTAAATTCAATCGCGGGGGGGAGTGGACCGCGTCCGCAAATTTTTTTTTTTTTTTTAAATCCAAGCACACGGGGGGGGGGTTCCATGTCCACTAAAATATTTCTTTTTTTTCACTTCCAGCACGCGATAAATCACGTCGCAAATTTTTTTTTTTTAAAATCTCGCGGTGCTTGGGAAAAAGAAAACAGACCAGCGCTAGGAAAAAACAGCGCACAGGGGGTCTGTGTTTTTTTTAAAACTATGCGTTCAAGAAAAAAAAAACGCACAGTCCAGCGCTGGGAAATAAAAATTTTCCAGACCAGCGCTGGAAAAAAAATGAAGCCTTCCACTTCAGGAAAAAAAAAACTTTCTCCAAGCAAACAACGTCCGCCTCCTCTCCTCTTCTCACGTTACTGGCTCTGATGCCATGTTAGATAAAACAACAGTTCATATTCATGTCCGGGATGGTTTAAATAATACATTTGCAGGATGAAATAGCCCGGAGGTTACGAAACCATTCGAGGCTGAAATAGAACTTGTTATAACAAATGACAAGTTAACAATATGCCTGAAATATAATGTAATAACAGCAAATATACGCTAACATTGTGAAAGATCATGAGTATCATTATTATGTAAAGTTTTTTTGATAAGCATTGTTGACTAAGATTTCATTGAGTGATTGGTTGAGTGGATTTTATTGAGCTTAGTTGATTTTTGGAGTGATAGTTTTAGTTATGTGAAAAAAAATTGTTCTATATTCTGAATTGATTTGAAAAGAGAGATTGAAAGTGATTGAGTGTGAAGCATATTGAGTCTCCGTAGCACCCTAAAATTGGTGCAGTAAAACCTTAAATAATTACAATTACTCTAGTAAATATTCAAATTCAAATTTTAACCCCCAAAACCGCTTCCAAACCGCCGTTTAACCCATTTCCTCCTTTCTCATGCCATTTTTAGAGTTTGTTTTGACTGTTTGATGATATCGTCGTCGATCAGACGATATCGCCTCAAATCAAACGATTTCTTCTGGACTAGGATGTCCAGACGATCTTGTCCCAAAACTAATTTTTCTCAATTAGCCTCTATTCCAACGACGTCTCTAATCTGGGCAGAAGTGTGTCTGCACCGTTAGAGACCCTCCCCGTTGGAGATCTCCCAAATTGGGATGATCTCCAACCTTCTAACCTCCCTCCTAAGCCTATTTAAACTTAGGACTCCCCCTTGACTTTCCCCTGGCTGATATTTCCTATAACTTGACTTTATACATACTAAAACATCCTAAATTACTATCTACACTAGTCCTATCCAAATTTTGTTGTAGGAACCTTAGTATTTTTCAGCCGGAGCAAGCTCAGTTCGTCATGGATGATCTTGTTCAATTTGAGATGATTTCACACCGATTCGAGATGATTTCGACTGCAATCAACATTGGGGGCAATCAGTGCCCAGAGTTTGCATTTTTCTCTTTTCATCTCCTATTTTATTCTGCATCTAGTCAGTTTATTTATTATTTTTTGCTATTCTGCATCTTGGAGTTCACCCATGTAGTTTAATTGCATAATGAAATCATGATTAACTATTAAAACATCATAATTTACTTGCATTTCTATTCGGGATTATTTGTTAACATCTTTATTGTCATTTTACATCTTTATCCTCTATTAGCATTGCTACATTTTTTGTATTTTGTGTCTATTTCTCTGTTTGTAGGTCTCTGACGAATTCGTCAGATCTCAGACGATAGGTTGAAGACGATCCTGTCAAATTCTAGATGATCCTGTCTGCTTCAAAAATTAGAATCTCCATCAGACATCCGGATCAGGTATGGCTCTGTAATTTAGCTTTTTCTCTCTGTTTTCTGTTTAAAATCTATTTTTTGTATTTCATTTAGCTTGCATTTTCATAATAGAACAACTTAGATTCATTTGGCCAAACCTAGGACTCAAATGTTTAAAGATAAAATTGAACACATTAAACACATTCCCAACCTAGGTGTGGAAACTGCCATTCAAACGTTTCCTGGTGAACCCACCATCCGTCAAAAAATCACCATAATACACCTCCCCCGAGAGGCGGGACCTTCGCAAGGCCTCTCAGTCCGAGGTACCGTGCCATCCTTTTCCCATCCTCCTTCCAGGCACGGATCCTATAGCCTGAAGGTAAGGATGCAAAAAATTTGGAGCGATACATTTTGGTGAACCCGACGTGAATGCATTTAAAACCTTTTGAAAACAAAACAAAAAATAAAAAAACAAAAACATAGATGCATTTAAAATCATTTAAAACTACTAAGTTGCATATCATGTTTAGATGGTAGCTCCTAAGAAAATATTAGTAGTTACTATAAATGATGAAAACCAATTAGCAGCCATAGAAGTTAATTATGTGCTTAGTGTGCCTGAAACAGATAGAAATCAACTTTTGTGGGACGAAATTGATAGAAGACTAGGTGTCATTTCATCTAGGTCAACAAAACTTAAACAAATCAAGAGGCTTGTCCTAGATAGAATCCTGGATCCTCATCAACTCGTCTTTTATCATGAACTTTAGAGAGCCTGCCATAGATGGTTAGCTTATAGGAGAGCTCTTGTGTCTTCAGAATTGTTCACCTTCGAGGAATACCTCGAGAACGCAGCCACTATACACCAGTTCCTAGGTCATGTAGAAGACCAAGAGGTCGTTCTTACGGATAGGGAAATATGGAATAGAGTTCCTCGAGTTGTGTTATATCGAGAGTATTTCCATGAGATTTACTTCTATCAACCAGAATCTGAGACAGATAATATCACTATAGCCCTTTTTATTAAATTCTTGAAAGAAAATTTTCAATTTGAAGAACACTTCATGACTTCTAAAGAACTTGAGCCCATTAATGATATTTATAAATTTTTTATAGAAAACTAGATCATTGCTTTCATTATTATTTCTTGCATTTATTGTGTTGTTTCTTATCTCCATAATATTGTTATTAAAACCAAAAAAAGAAAAAAACAAGAAAAACTAAAAAACATAACAAAAACCAAAACATTTTATTTTAAATATTGTAGTAGGTATATAATTAATATATACCTCTTAAGCTTGTTGCATATATATATATATATATATATATATATATATATATATATATTTGCTGAAATCTAAGTTAAGCACAATGCCTAAACTTAGGAATGGTAAACAAACTGAAGGAGAAGAAGAAGATTGGTTAGAAGATAAAACCAGAAACCCAAATGTCCTTCCTGAGGATCCAATTTCGGAAGGAGAAACTCTAGATCAACCAGAAGATGACCTAGGTGAAGACAATGAACAAGAAGACAATCTTAAAGAGGAAGGATCCTCATCCCCTAGAATAGCTCCAGATGGAACTATTGCTTTTGATAACTTAGATCATTTCTGGAAATTTTTCAATAATAACATTGGCGCTCTTAATATGGCAGTTTGTATTGATAAAGGGAAAATTAGTGACACTCAAGCAGCCATGGAGCAAATGGTTGATGTGCACACTAATCCATTGTCCTTTGTTGATCAAGAAAGTGATAAGGCTGGACCATCCAATAGAGATATGGTCACTATGATTTAGAACATGCAAAAACAACAGGTTACCGAACCTCCTAAAGAACCTGTTATTGAGCCTAAAATCATGCCCACACAAAATAAAACTTCCTTCACTGCTTTACTTTGCCAAACTATTGATCAATATGCTTCAAGTAAACAAAAATCTAAAATGAAGCCAAACACCAATTTTCAACAATCTGGGATACAACATAATACAACTTCAAAATTTCTTCATAACACCCTTCCTACCAACAATTTACACAATAGCAATATAGCATCTAATATGCATGTCCCTCCATCATATGCTCACAAATCCCATATTAATGCCCTACCGAACCAATATGGTGGGCAAACTAGTAATCTGGAAGCCATGGTGAAATAGTTAGCTTCCCGCATGGACCAGATAGATCCCTATCATCCCTCATACAATTATCGAGAGATATGTAGTCAACCTTTGGATCCCATAGTTGTAGCACAACCATACCCTAAGCATTTTCCCATGCCCATCCTGCCTCTATATAAAGGAACTCAAGATCCCATAGAGCATATTTGCATGTTTAGGATAGCATGTCATGATATATCACATGATGACTTGCTATTACTAAAAATGTTCTCGAAAAGCTTAGGAGGAATGGCATTAGAGTGGTACTCTCAATTTCCCACTCATTCTTTGAGAAATTTTGAAGAAACAGCTGAATCTTTCATCCATCAATTTAGTGCCTACATCGAGAGGCATGTAACCATTAAAGATTTATACAACTTAAAACAAGACAAAGATGAATGTTTTGCTGATTTCTTAGCTAGATGGAGGCAGTTGATAGGAAAACTACACTTTGTGCTACCTTATAGGGAAATGTTGGACATTTTTATCAATAATTTGCAAGAACAAATTTCCTATGAGTTATCAACTGCTACTTTAACTACCTTCGATCAGGCTATAGATTTAGCTTGAAGAGTAGAAGATGCCCTCATTAGGAGAGGCCAAATTAGGAAGAAAGATGATGAGAAAACATCCAAAAATTAGTATAAAAAAAAACAAGTCATAGGTGACGGAGTCACTGACAGCAGAAATGTTGCTAATTCAATGCAACAAAGACAACAGAAAAATTTATATTGAAACCTCCTGATAAACCTCCTTGAGAATTTACTAGGTTGAATCAACCATTATCAACTATCTTACCTCAATTACTCGAAAGAGGTTTGAATCAATTACCAGCTATCCGGGAACCTGATCCAACCATACCCGGATACAGAGCTGACTTACACTGTGATTTCCATAGAGGACCTGGACACTCTACCAATGCTTGTAAAAGGTTGAAACATAAAATACAAGATCTAATTGATAATAATGAAATGGAGGTGCAAGCTTTCCAACCTAAACAAAATGCTCTTAATAACGCTCAAAAGACCATTCCCAAAAATTAAAATCAAAATGCTAATAAATCATTAGACATATTTCAACATCCTTTACCAAGACATGGTAAAGAGGTGGCCAATCAAATCGAACATCATAATGTTCCCCCTCCTACCCGATATGTAGGGACTATTAGCAGACAATTACCTGTTCAAGATCCTCAAATATTTGACACAACTTTATCCTTGGTCATGACCAGGCCCCTACATAATTTTCAAACTCTCGATCCTAGTGATATAGAATCAGATACTAAAAGTGAAATAGACATCACTTCAAACCAATCGAATAGTTCTAAAAACGAATCAGATCCTATTCAACCCATCACAGATGCTATGGTTCCAGAAGAACCATTTCCTAGAAGAGTTACTACTCGACCCTCTTCTAATCAATTCCTCCCTAATGAACAAGCCATAAACGCTCAACCGAGACCTTTTCAACATCTTCAATATAACATTGTAGGTACCATTGGAGTCGTTACCCGACAATAGGCTCAAAATTCTCAACAAGAACCAAACCAGAATGATGGATCAGCTCCATTTTTTTTGAAAAATCCCAATAAAGGGAATCATGCTTCCAATGTTCAACCTAAACCCCCTTACAATATTAATGAGCAATTATCCAATACTATAGCCATAATTTCCCTTTTGGATTTATTAAGATCTTCTCCTACCCATAGGGATGAGTTGATGCTTACATTAAGCCAAATGATGGTACCTCAAAATATTCAACCTGAAGCCATGGCCAATACTATCATCACTCAAGAAGTTGATTGTATTGACTTCCGAGATAAATATATCCCACAACACAGTTTACATAAGGATAATCCCTTATATATTACTGCTCTAATTGGAGATGTAGCTGTTAAAAGAGTCTTGATTGATAATGGTTCATCTCTAAACATTTATACTTTTGACTTATACCAATTATTTGGCTTTAGAAGTTATGAAATGAAGAAAACTGACATGATCATAAAATCTTTCAATGATGAAACACAAGAAACGTGTGGAGTTCTTACCATCCCATTGCAAGTTGGTCCTAGAACCTTAGATACGATCGTGTTTATTGTACATTTCCCCGCATCATACAATATACTCTTGGGTCATCCTTGGATCAATGCAATGCGGGCTGTCCCATCCACTTTACACCAATGTGTTAAATTCAAATTTAAAAATCAGTTGGTCACTATCCATGGTGATCCTAGACCCTTTGATATGTGTGCTTTTGCAAAACCTGTTGGAGTTCAATTTTGCCTTGCTATGTCATCCACACATCCTAATTCTTATTTTTCATCTAAAACTATGAAACACACACCCATAGCTTCACCTATTTCTCCTCCATTCGTTTCACCCTCATATATAGATCAACAATCTTCTAAACAAACCACTCTAGAACCTCAAAAAGATCTTCAATCCGCAAACAATCCTTCATGTTCTATCCCTATAATTTCAAAACCTATAGACCCATTCATTAACACTTCCACATTATCAAAATCTATCATACCTTCCACATATAAAGATATAGGGAATGGTCCTTCTACATCTTATGCTCTTTCTGATGAACTTTTACTAGATTTATCCACAATATTAATATCAGAAAAAACAAATGCTTTTATGAAAGATTCTATTCTTTTAAATAACTTGCCACCATCTCCTCATACTTTGGGCCTCCCACAACCTATGGGAAGTACTTACCAAGTTGGGAGTTGTGCTTTTATTTATAAAGGATATGACTGGGGAAGAATACCTCGAAATATTAAAACTCATCATGATGGATATGCTCGATGTTATTTTACTAATGAGTATATTAAAGCTAAACCCATAATGCTTAAAATGGGATATAAAGGGAAAGGCTTGGGACCTTTCCAAAATGGTATGAAAGAACCTTTCAAGGTAGAACCGTGGCCTGCCCGTTGTGGTGTGGGCTTATTTCCTAGTAAGGGTCAACCCTTCCCTTTTGAAGATGATGATCAACTCATATGTTATCAAGATTATTTGGATAGGCATGATGATTTGCCTTTAAAAAATCAGCCATTTACATGTAACATGCTATCCATAGCTTACCCTAAAATTATTGTTGAATCCGATGATGAGTTGGAAGGAGATATCTTCCACGATGTCTCCGTTGAAGAAATTTTACACAATGGATTTTATTTTGATGGTTCTATACCAACTATAGCCCAGCTTGAGGCCACTAATCCTCAAGATGAATTATCCAACTTAACCTTAAAATAATTACAAGAATTGGGCGTCTCACCCGCCCCACCTAATTTTGAAAGAGATCTACACATGGAGGTCGAAAACGTCATTAAAGTTAACATTGGAACTGAGGATAATCCTCACATAATCAATATTGGGTCAGAATTAAGTCAAGAAAAACAAGAGCAATACATTGCATTCCTTAAAGAATATGAAGATGTCTTCACTTGGACATACGAAGATATGCCAGGTCTGGACCCTTCCGTAGTCATGCATCATCTAGTAGTCCATCCGGATGCTAAACCTGTTAAACAAAAACTTAGAAAAATGCATCCCAAAGTGGCCCTGCTAGTCAAAGGGGAGTTAGAAAAACTCCTAAATGTTGTTTTTATACAAGCTATTGATTATGCTGAATGGATCTCAAATGTAGTTCCAATCACCAAGAAAGAAGCTACCAAAGTTAGGGTTTGCATAGATTTTAGAGATATTAATGCTGCATTCCCTAAAGATGATTTTCCTCTTCCAAACATGGATCAAATCATTGAAATTACTACCGTGAGTGGGATGATGTCCTTAATGTATGGATTCTTCAGTTATAATCAGATTAGGATAGCTCCTGAAGATCAGGCTAAAATAACCTTTATTACCCCCTAGGGTACCTTTTGTTGGAAAGTGATGCCATTCGGCTTAAAGAACGCAGGCGCAACCTATCAACGAGCTATGACTTATATTTTTCATGACATGATGCATGATATCCTACATGATTATGTAGATGATATTATAGCTCACTCTATTAATGAAGATAACCATTTAGATGATTTGAGAAAAGTTTTTAATCGATTAAGAGAATATCTTATTCGATTAAATCCAGCCAAATGCATATTCGGAGTTAAGTCCGGTAAACTATTAGGGGTTTTAGTTTCTTTACGTGGCATCGAAATTGACCCTCTCAAGATTGTGGCTATCACTGATATGCCCACACCTACCAATATATCTGAATTACAAAGTTTACAAGGTAAACTTCAAGCTATCCGTCGCTTCATCGATAAGTTGGCAAACAAAACCGGTCCCTTTCTTAAGCTCCTTAAGAAGGATGTCCCTTTTAATTGGTATGACGAATGTAAAGAAGCTTTTGAACTTCTCAAACAATACCTCCTTAACCCACTTGTGCTTTCTCCACCTAAACCTGATCACCCATTTCTCCTATATATTTCAGCTTTAGATTCTGCCTTAGGAGCCATGTTAGCTCAGCTTGATGATGCGAAGAGAGAACGTGCTAATTATTATATTAGCCGAACCTTCATCAGTTATGAAACCCGCTACACAATGTTAGAAAAACTATGTCTAGCAATCATGTTTTCTACACAAAAATTATGCCATTATATGCTCAGTCAAAAAACTTATGTCATTGCTAAATATGATCCCTTGAGGTATCTCATGAGTCGACCTTATTTATCGGGTTGCACAACCAAGTGGGTTCTTGCTCTAAGCGAGTTTGACCTCACGTTCATAGGACAAAATTCTATTAAGGGTCAAATCATAGCAGATCAATTAGTTGTTGCACCCTTAGAGTCTACCCATCCCCTCATCATTGAGTTTCCTGATGAATGCCTTTAATTAGAGGCAGACCATATTGAACAATGGTCCTTATACTTTGATGGAGCCCGATGCATGAGTGGGGCTGGTGTGGGTATTATTTTAATATCCCCACAAAAACACATCATTCCTCTATCCTTCAAATTAACATTTGCTTGCACCAACAATACTACTGAATATGAAGCTCTAATCCTCGGATTACGAGCTGCCTTGGCACTAAAAATTAAACATCTATTAGTTTTTGGTGATTCTCAACTTGTTATAAACCAAATTAATGAAGTTTATCAGACTAGAGATGATAAAATGCGCCCATATAAAGCCTATGTTTTACAATTAATGTCTCTATTTGATCAAGTTTCCTTGGAAGCCATTCCTTAAACTAACAACCGTGCGGCTGACTCTATGGCCGCAACTGCATCTCTTCTGCCCTTGGAGTTAGATGACGAATATGCCACCATCATTATTCATTGACTCTAGGAACCTATTTCAAATAAGTCATGCTTAGAACCTTTGGATGTGTTTCTAATCAATGAAACTACTCCTGAGTCTTGGTATACGGATATAATTGATTTTCTTCAAAATGGGACTTTCCCTGCCAATTCTAATAGAAACCAGCATCGGTTATTACGTCGATGCGCAAGTCGATTTGTAATAATTGGCAATACTTTATATAGGAGATCTTTTGAAGGTATCCTATTAAGATGTTTGAATTTAGAAGAATCCAAATCAGCCTTGAGTGAAGCCCATGATGGATCTTGTGGAGGACACTTTAGTGGTAGTGTCATTGCTAAAAATCTCCTTAGGATAGGATACTTTTGGCCTACCATGGAAAATTATGCACATGAGTATGTGCGCCATTGCGACAAGTGCCAGAAACATGCTGACCTTGTCCATGCCCCTGCACAAGAGTTGCAGGCTATTTCATCTCCTTGGCCCTTTTCAAAATGGGGCTTAGATATTATTGGCAAAATTAATCCCGTGTCATCTGATGGACACAAATTCATCATAACCGCCATCGAGTATTTCACGAAGTGGGTTGAAGCTATGCCTTTAGCTTCCTGCACTGGCACACAAGTTTCTAAATTTATTTTTAATCAAATCATTTGTAGGTTTAGAATTTTTGCAAATCTCATCTCTGATAATGGAACTTGTTTCAAAAATAAAGATGTCAAGAAATTATGCCAAAAATATAAGATTCAACATCGCTGGTCCACTCCCTATTATCCTCAGGTAATGGTAAATCAGAAGCATCTAACAAAACCTTAATCAAAATTCTCAAAATATTGGTCAATAAATTTGGCCGCGACTGGCACATTCAATTATATCCAACCTTGTGGGCCTATCGAACTAGTGTTCGAACCCCCACTGGAACTTCACCTTTTGTTTTGGTTTATGGTGTTGAAGCCATTTTCCCTTTGAATTAGAAGTTCCTTCTTTGGCTCTACTACTTCAAGATACCAAAGTAGGAGATGAATATCGAGCTGGCAGACTCAATCACTGGAACTCCTAGATGAAAAATGCATCAATGCTTTGGAGCATCTCCGTGCCTACCAAAACAAGCTTAAAAGATCATATGTTGAAAAAGTTCGTCATCGATCCTTTGAGATCGACGACCTTGTTTTAAAAGAAAATAAAAAAAATACTAATGTAACTAAAGACCTTAAAGGTAAATTTGAGCCCAACTAGCTTGGACCATACATTATTACTGCTAAATTTGAATCAAGAGCATATAAATTATCTACCTTAGATGGTAAAGAACTTAAAGAACCCATGAACATTTTGCATCTTAAACGTTACTATGCATAACAAAAATTAGTCATTTCATCATTTGTACATATTTTGCATGTTGTCTTATTTTAAAAATATATCAAACTGTTTACACAAAAACAAAAACAAACAAAAATAATAAAAATAAAAACAACAATATTCTTGACTCTTTCGAAACCAAAACAAAATAAAGAAGAAAGAGAGAGTCAACATTCTCAAACTTCTCAAAAAGTATTTGTATATATTTCTTCTTACAAATGTTGCAGTTATATATTTCAAATTATTTTGGATAAATTAGCATTTATTTGGAATCCCTCACTTTCACAAACACAAAATAAATATCTTGATTTTATCTGGCATGATTACTAATCTCTCTTATATCAAAGTTCACAAAATTCAATTAAATAAAGTTTGAGCACAGAGAATTGATCTTGTTATTTACTTAAACCAAGCACATCCTTTCACAATAAAATGATTATATTTGTAATGTCCATGCTATGCTACATAGTAGACGTGGTTTCTTGAGCGAAAAGTTTCCCCTGCTATCCTATCATGCACATGGTCTAGAATCTTTGAGAATTGGCAAAAGGACAAGCTCACCCCTACCCAGAATAAAAATCCCTTGCTCTAAAACTAATCCGAGCAAGTATCCCTAGCATAGGAAGAAAAGCAAAGTTCAAAAAAAAGAGAAAAAGAAAAATGTTATTTTATATCATTACAACAATGTTTCAAGCATTATCTCAAAAATCAAGCAAAAATACAAAAGAAAAGCAAAAGAAAGCAAAAGTAAAAGCAATAAAATCCCTCTCCCTACCCATTGAAAAGAAAAGAAGGGTTGATGAGTTTGAATCCCTAGAATTCTCAATTATTCAAAAATTGTGAGGTAAGCCCCATAACAGGTGGTTTGTGCCCAACCTGCTTGGCCTTGGGTAACTCCTAGCGTGGCGATATGTCTGTCACATTAGCGAACTTCTTTTGTACAGACCTATGTCTGCTTATGGATTAGCTAGCTCTTGATAATCCGACTTACATAGTAGTCTGGTGTGGTTATATGCATCTAACTCATGGTTAATGAACACCTATTTGGTTCATTCAAATCACTTGTATCATAGTATCTTGCTCAAACTGGTAAATGAACAATGCAATTGCACACACATTTGTATTTGAGAGATTTTGTGTATCATTATGATAAATCAAGATTGGAAATGAACTCACATATGCACATGGGATTCCTTATAAATCTAACTTTTGTCTTTAAGATACTTTGAAATATTTTTTGCAAATTGTTTGGAATAAATTCATTTTCTTCTTTGAAGAACAGTTGTTTAGTATAAAGACAACTATATGCATTATCAAAAATCAAAATCATCTTCACAACATACAATCAAGTTACATCTATATATAACTTTTGACTTTCGCGACGATGGTATAGTTCCAAAATTAAAATTGGAATTTTATGACTAGCGCAAGTCCTCATCTTCATATTTCTGACTATTTTCAAAAATTAAAAATCAACCATGCAATAAAACAATCTATCTTCTTCTTTGATTTTTGTGATGATGGTATAAGTTTATATCTAAATATTCTATGCCTAGCGCAAACCATTGTATCAATTTTTATTCCCCATTTATTTAAAAATTATAAAAACCATATGATTTAAATCATTATGTTATATAATTATGCTTTAAAACAAACAAACACCTATCACTATTTCATGTCATTATGTCAATATGCAAATTTGCAACCATGGTATAATTTCTAAGGAATTATTCAACATTTTATCACACTTAGGAATTTATGCCTAGCAAAAATCATTTTAAAATATTTCATGCATAATATTTTCATGAAAAGTTTGAAAACAAAATCATCATCACACCAAAGTCTTAAGACAGTCTCTTAAGCACCCTTTTACTTTTAGCAATATTTCTATACTGGGATTAGCTTGACGACCGAGTGAGCGGTGACTCCATGAAATGGTCTATAACAGCAACAATGTCCTTTGAAATTATTGTTAAAAGTCCCTTTTATTTTTTATCAAATCACATCACAACAACCAATTTGTTACATCAGATTATTTCATTTAAATTTTTAAAGCATGACATTTAAACCATAATATTTTTCAATGACATAATTACATGAATCATCAAATCAATCACACCAAAACATTAAAAGCATCATACAAACACATAAGACAAGTCATATGATCAAAAAATATCTCATCTATATATATATCAAATATATGTACATCATATCAAAAATAGATTGGTATGCCACAATCTACATCTTGGCATACTCAATCCTCTCAATCAAATATACAATATTTGTGTAGTGCAGTAGCCTTGCATCGAGAACCCCTCAAGCTCTCAGCCTCATCTCCTCCCCCGCACTGAGGTGGAGTAGGTGGCCCCATCGTAGTTCATGTGGGTGCCATGAGTCCTGGATGTCGATCGTGATGATGTCCTAGGTGACCCCATCATGACAGGCTCTGCAATATGAGTCGGTAATGGCACCCTCTGCTTTGCTGGCATCGCTTGGTTATATAGAGCCTGATAGAATGTAACCTGGGCAATAGTACATGCTAAATATCGAGTGATCACTCCTCTACCCTGAGCTCTAAGTCATGTAGCCTCATCCTGCAATGTCTGCACCTGAGCCCACAAGCGGGCAACCTCAGCTCGGAGAGTCGTTGTCTCGCTGCTCTCCCTAGTGTCAACACCCTTGCCCTTATCGAGCAATGGTGGTCTCTCTCTCTATGGAGAAGGGGGTCTCTCCTCCCTCCTCTCCCACTATCATGGCCTTTGCTGAGCCTGTGGCCTCCTCTACTCTCTCCCACCATGACCCTGTGCTACCTCAATGGCTTCCTGGCACCGCCTTTCCATCCGATGCACAACTACATGAATTGTACCCTGAGCCCTCATCATCCGAGGAGGGCGGATGCCTGTGTACCAGGCATCATAGCCATCGGCTACCCCAATGTCATTCCCATCCATTGGATAAATGGGGGCATCATCTATGTCTTGACTCTAGAATCGCTACATATCTGGAGCCCCGCTAATTGTAGTGTTATCCCGGATAGTCCGAGAAAACTCATAGTCTCTCAGAGATGGGATCCCCTGCTATAGACCAAACTACCTCAAAACTCGGTCATACCAATGGAGCTCCACCTCTCCCCTCTCCATCCTCAGCCAATAGACTCACTTGATGCGAGCTAGCTCCTGTCCATCCTCGGCCCACCCTAGATGATCTCTCCAAGGCCTCCAGGTGATCTGGTCGGAGACAAGGTCGTCTAGTAGTCTCCGAGACACTGGCGAATCTATCCGCCACTGTGCCCCTCTCTAGAGCCACCAGTAGAAAACTCGGGGCCTCTCCCCGTCAATCCCTGTCAGTGGGAGCCCTACTAGCCTTCGCACCACAATGTGCTCCCAGCACCAAACCTGTAGTAGTGATGTCATAACCAGACATTGATCGCCCTTGTATACGACCCCATGAAGGATCCTATACAACCGACAAATTACAAAGCTCCCCCAAGCAAATATGTATCCATGGTCTCTCATGTCATAGACCACATCTGTTAGTACCCATGGTACCCTACATCCACTCTGGTGGCATAGCAGAAGTCCATCTACCACCCCAGCAAAAACCGATGTGAGTCTAGATGCCCCAGACATCTGGCGTAGCGACTCAATATTCACTCCGCCCTTCTCTAGGGCGAAGCTTGGATCTTCGCATAGTCGTATCATTGCGTGGCCCTGATTGGCCGTGGGAGTGATCAGTCGTCCTTGTATGGGGATCTTCAAAATCCTCCATACATCCTCTAGTGTGGGAGTCATCTCCCCTATCGATAACTAAAAACAAGAAGAACCCGGATACCACCTCTATGCTAGGGCTGTCAATAGCCCCATATCTGTAGAAACCTGTGGCATATCTGCCACATGCCGTAAGCCGACCTGAGCCAGCTAATCTCGCTCTGCCTGAGACAGGGCAGCCAAATCATCCCTCAACCCGTCGTATTTCCATTCTCTGCTATTTAGTAATCCTCTCTGCAACATAAACAAAATCAACAATAAAAATCATTAATAAATCATTAATTAAAAATGCAAGTCAAAATAAGTTCAATTTTATAAATGATGATATCATCCACTATTGGACGATATCATCCCAAATTTGAGCAAATTCATCTTCAATTTTGCCAGCCAAAATCGTCCCCTTTTTGACGAACTCGTCCCCCTATTGTCGACTTTTCTCTTGGAAAAAATCGGTGATATCGAGACGATTTCGACGAAATCGAGACGATTTCGTCTCGACGACGACGATGGCCCAAAAACGGCCGTGATGCTCAAAAATCAATAAAATCTAATCTACAAAGCATGAAATTCTAAAAATTAAGCATTCTAAATCCAGTTTAGACCCTTACCCGTAGCCCGCACTGGACCTCTGTTGATCTGTGCGCTGTCTCAACCATCTTGTCTCCAGAGCTCTAAAAACTAGGAAAATGAACAGTAACAATGAATTAGGGTTTTACCCTATTTTTCTTAATTTTATTCAAAAACACTTAATAACTTTTTTTAAAAATTTTGCTTTTTCACGTTTTTACCTCAAACGTTCGATTTGGGTAAAAACACGGAGGGGGCACCATAGTAAGCTGTCGTACGATTCGACCTAGAATCATCGCCTAAAAATGGGAATAAATTTTTGCTTTCTCGTAGATCGAGAAGAACTCATCTTTAATGCATTTTCTTTGGAAAATTCGCTAAAGAGGGGGCAAAATGTAGCACCCTAAAATTGGCACAGTAAAACCTTAAATAATTACAATTACTCTAGTAAATATTCAAATTCAAATTTTAACCCCCAAAATCGCTTCCATTTTTAGAGTTTGTTTTGACCGTTTGATGATATCATCGCCGATCAGACGATATCGCCTCAGATCGGACGATTTTGTCTGGACTAGGACGTCCAAATGATCTTGTCCCAAAACTAATTTTTCTCAATTAGCCTCTGTTCCAACGACGTCTCTAATCTAGGTAGAAGCATGTCTGCGTCGTTAGAGACCCTCCCCATTGGAGATCTCCCAAATTGGGATGATATCCAACCTTCTAACCTCCCTCCTAAGACTATTTAAACTTAGGACTCCCCCTTGACTTTCCCCTGGCTGATATTTCTTGTAACTTGACTTTATATGTACTAAAACATACTAAATTACTATCTGCACTAGTCCTATCCAAATTTTGTTGCAGGAACCTTAGTATTTTTCAGTCAAAGCAAGCTCAGTTTTTTGTAGACGATCTTGTTCAATTCGAGATGATTTCACACCGATTCAAGATGATTTCGACTGCAATCAACATTGGGGGCAATCAGTGCCCAGAGTTTACATTTTTCTCTTTTTATCTCCTGTTTTATTCTGCATCTAGTCAGTTTATTTATTATTTTCTACTATTCTACATCTTGGAGTTCACCCATGTAGTTTAATTGCATAATGAAATCATGATTAACTATTAAAACATCATAATTTACTTGCATTTCTATTCGGGATTATCTGTTAACATATTTATTGTCATTTTACATCTTTATCCTCTATTAGCATTGCTACATTTTTTGTATTTTGTGTCTATTTCTCTGTTTGCAGGTCTCTGACGAATTTGTCTAACGAATTCGTCAGATCTCAGACGATCCTGCAGGTCGGAGATGATCCTATCAAATTCCAGACGATCTGGACTGCTTCAAAAATTAGAATCTCCATCAGACATCCGGATTAGGTATGGCTCTGTAATTTAGCTTTTTCTCTCTGTTTTCTATTTAAAGTCTATTTTTTGTATTTCATTTAGCTTGCATTTTCATAATAGAACAAATTAGATTCATTTGGCCAAACCTAGGACTCAAATGTTTAAAGATAAAATTGAACACATTAAACACATTCCCAACCTAGGCATGGAAACTGCCATTCAAACGTTTCCTGGTGAACCCACCATCCATCGAAAAATCACCATAATACACCTCTCCCAAGAGGCGGGACCTTTGCAATGCCTCTTAGTCCAAGGTACCGTGCTATCCTTTTCCCATCCTCCTTCCAGGCACGGATCCTATAGCCTCAAGGTAAGGATGCAAAAAATTTGGAGCGATACAGGTCTCTAACCATTATCTATATGTTTTTGATATTTAAAGAGAGATTGAAAGTGATTGTTTGTGAAGCATATTGAGTCTCTAACTATATGTTTTTGAGATTGAAATAAATATTAAAAGTGATTGAGTATTTGTGAGTATGAAATATATTGAGTCTCTAACCATTCTCTATATATTCTAAGATTAAAACAAGATCTTGTGTGAAACTTGTTTGTGTGATTGAAGAGGTTTTCTATGATAGATTGAGTTTAGTTGAATAAGCTTTGTGAAAGCTAGTAGACAAATTTGAGTAAGTCCTAGAGTGGACTTAAGGACATAGTTGAGTAAGATTTTGTGGAAGCTTACAATGCATAGTTTAGGTAAGTCTTGGTGAAGACTTGTTGAGCAGATTGGACAAGTTCTAGTGAGGACTTGTAGAGCAGATTGGACAAGTACTTGAGAGAACTTGTGGATAGATTTGAGATAAGTCTTTGAGAAGACTTGAGAGTGGAGTTGATTTATTTATTGGTTAAAGCTTGTATTAAGGCTTGAGTAAGATCTAGTAGAGTTGATTTGTGATTGGATCAAGCTTTTTGTTAAGTCTTGAGGATAGATTTGAGGACAAATTTTGCTACATATTTGAGGACAGGTTTGTGCCAGACCAAAAACAAATATTGAGTAGATTTGTGCTAGACTAAAGGACTATATTTAGAATAGGTCAGAGATAAATATTGAGCATATTTGTGCTAGACTGAAGGATCGTGTTTAGTGCATATTTTTTTTTGAAAAAATTGAAAATCTTGAATTAAAACAACGAGCAAATACAAGAGGGAGCCAAAACATCCCTAACAGGAACCCAAAGACAAGAAACCTCAGCAAAGAACGAGAGGGGAGCACAACCCAACCCAAAGCACAAGAAGAAGACAAGGCGTGAAAACGTGACATGTCACGAAATCACGGTAGTCAAGCCGACTAAGGCCATAACCGTGCCATAGGTCACGAAATCATGACGTGTCACGAAATCGTGACGTGTCGCGAAATCATGATGTGTCGCGAAATCGCGACGGACGAAGTCAGTAGCCCCCAACCGCAAAATATGTCGCGATATCACGACGGAAACCTTACAGAGCAGCCAGTCCATAAAATTTTCATGAAATCGTGACACAAAATCCAATAGCCACCATAGTGCCAGAAGTGTCGCGATTTCGTGACATGTCGCGATTTCACAACATGTCGCGAAATCGCGACAACCAAATCTAGCGGCCCCCAACTACAAAAGATGTCGCGATATCATGATGGAAACATCTCAAAGCAGTCAGTCCTCATAATTGTCGCGATATCATGACACATCCTCCAATTGTCACCTTTACGCAAAAAGTGTCGCGATTTGACGACATGTCGCGAATTCGCAACATGTCGCAGAATTGCGACAACCAAAGCCAACAACCACCGACCACAAAAAAAGTCGCGATATCGTGACAAAAACCTCACAAAGCTCAGCCCTCAGAATTGTCGCGATATCACGACACATTTTCCACTTGCCACCATTGGTCCATAAGTGTCGTGAAATCGTGACAAAAAGACCTTTCTGCACCAAAACATCCCAAGTGTCGTGAAAACTCGACAAGTTGACCACTTGATGACCAGTCTTCAAAAAAGTCTCAAAATCACTACTGTTGTCCTCTGTGATGCCCCTACAGCCAAAATGACGTGAAAATGTAGCAATTTCGAGCCAAAGGTCCTAGCAACATAACATATAACAAAAAATAGACATCTTCCAACCGTTAGTTGCAACCACAAAACCGGTCGTGATATCGCGACAGCAACTAGCCAAAGAGCGCATCGGCTCGAGATGTCGCGATATCGCGACAGGAAGTCTCCAAAGGCTGTGGCGATGGAACCTATCGCGATATCATGACAGGTTGCCACCAAGGGTCACGACATCACAGAAGGTCATGAAAACACGACGAAAAACTCCCTTAACATAGAAGTGTCTCATTTTCTCAAAAAGTTAGCAAGCCCTTGTCGAATCACCGGATCTTCCACAGGCATATTACTGTGTAGTTGAACTCCAACCTCCTTCTCCGCACCCATATTGGCAAGGAAATCAGTCGCCGAATTTGAGTCCTGATTCACATGGATAGGGATCACATCCTTTAATTCCCTCCAAAGGACTTTTATTTGAGAGACTAAGATCTGAATCTTCCACGCTTTCAGAGCAAAATTTCTCAAACAATCAAGCGCACCAACCAGAATTTGAGAATCGGTCTCCAAGATAATCTTTCTATATCCCTGAGTGACAGCCCAGAAGGAAGCAACTTTGATGGCAAAAGATTCGGCTTCATTATTGGTGGTTCTTCCCAGGCCCTGCAACTCCCAGTAAAGCACAGTTCCAGTGTGATCACGGCACACAACACCGATTCCAGCATTTCTCGGATTTCCCTTTGCAGCTCCGTCCGTGTTAATTTTAATCCAGCCAACCGGAGGGGGTTTCCAACTAGCCACTTTTTCTCTACCTTGAGCCACAACTCTCTCTTCCTAAGGATCCAGCTCACCCATAATATCTTCTGAAGCATGTAATGCAACCGTCTCAGTGACTTTGCTCCAGATAACCTGCCAAACACCATCAAGGGAGGAGAAGGTCTCTCGAAAGAGACGGGCGTTTCTTTCCAACCACACTTGCCACCAGATGAATAGAAGACCAAGCTCCCACACCAATCGGAGGGCTTTTGATTTAAATCTAGCTTTCTTCCATCTTTGCCAAATATTATTTCGAGTCAGAGCACCATTACTCTTAAGTTTGAAATGAGAAAACCAGCGATGCCAAATCTGACCTATGAAAGAACACTCGAACATTAAATGGTCAGCAGTCTCTTCATGCTTAAGACACAAAATACACTGAGAAGGACCATTAATTCCTCTAATTTTGAGATTATCATAGGTGAGAATGCCATTATGCATAAGCTGCCAGGCAAAGAAGTTCACTTTCGACCAGCACTTGGAATGCCAGATTTTCTTCCAGTCTTGAACCAAAAAAAAATGTGGAGGAGGTTCTGGGAGAATCTGATCATAACCATCCTTCATAGAATAAACTCCAAGATTCCCATGACCCCAAGCTAATTCGTCCTCTTTGTCTCTGCCCGTGAGAAATCTAGCAGTCAAGATGGTGGAGAGAATGGTTGCCAGCTCCGGAGGGATAGTGACAAGCCACTCCTCAAGACGCTTAAATTTCTTGAATTTGAACTCCCCCAATTGACTAGTGAGGAAATAGTTCTCAATAGTAACCCAACCCTTAGATTCTATGGCAGTTTTAATTGGAAGCAACTCAGGATGCTCAGCAATGATGGGTGGAAACTGGTCCCAAGAGTCAGTCCAGAAGCGAGCTTTATCCCATCTCCCCACTTTCCAGAACAATTGGTCTTTAATAAATTGAGAACCCAACTTAAGAGCTTGCCAAACTAGGGAACCATTGCCAACCAGAGGGAAATGACCAACTTCAGAGGGATGGACTCTACCCAAATATTTGCTGGTCAAGATTCTACTGAATAAATAAGATGGCTGAGAGATCCATCTCCAATACAATTTACCCACTAAGGCTCTGTTGTTGAGTTTAGAGCTTCTCAGACCCAATCCTCCTTTTTATTTAGGCTGAGTGAATTTATTCCAGCCAACCAAGGCCCATTTCCTACCACATTTTGCTCCTTCCCATAAGAATCGTCGAGCCAGTTTGTCCAACTCTTTCCAAATAGAAAGTGGGGCAGCCAAGATTGAAAATTTATAGATAGGCATGGCCTGAATTACTGATTGTAAGAAAGTTAAACGGCCATCGTAGCTTAACCATTTGTGAGACCAATGGTTCATTCTATCTTTGATGCCATCCAAAAGATCTTTCCAAATATCCTTTTTCAATTTATTGTAGTGCAAAGGAACTCCCAAGTAGACTAGAGGAAGAGAAGCTCTAGTGAAACCCAAAATCTCTAAAATTATGTCCTACAACCTTTGGTCGAGGTTGAAAAAGACCACTTTAGATTTTTTGTCATTAATAACTTGATTAGAGGCCCTAAGGTAAACAGAAAGAGAGTCTCTGATTCCCCTGGCTTCCCTGAGACTAGCCACTCCAACCAAGCCAGTGTCATCCACAAATTGTAAATGAGTCAAGACTTCTTCACCAACCTTGATACCTGATATCATGCCTTGAAGTCTTCTTCGCACGAAGAGCCGACCTAATCCCTCAGCTAAGATAAGGAATAGATAAGGCGAGCAAGTGTCCCTTGTCGGAGACCATGAGAGGCTCCAAAGGGGAGGGAGGGAATCCCCTTGATGAGAACCAAGTAAGAAGGCATGGAAACACAACTCATAATCCATTCTATCCATTCCTGGGAAAATCCAAAGGCAGCCAGCATCCTTGACAGGAAACCCCATTCCACTCGATCATAAGCCTTAGACATGTCCAGTTTGATGAACATTCCTTTGTTACCAGAAGTTTGCATTGAGTGAATAGCCTCCTGAGCAAGAACCACTCCATCCAAAATCTGTCTACCCTCAACAAAACCCCCCTATTCTGAGGAAATGATGTTGTGGAGGAGAGGTTTAAGACGTTCAGCTATAATTTTTATGATAATTTTATAAATCACATTGCATAAGGCAATGGGCCTGAAGTCAGAAATGTGAATTCCTTCCTTCCCCTTTGGAATTAACGTGATGAAGGTGTGATTTAGAGCCTTGAGCATTCTCTTATTAGATCTGGATTCCTCAATAACAACAAAAACATCTTCCTCCAAGATATCCCAGAAGGCCTAAAAAAAATCAATAGGAAAACCATCTGGACCTGGAGATTTTCCTATGCTCATTCCAAAGACCACATTTTTCAATTCATCCCGGTCAATAGGTCTGAGGAGAGCCTCGATTTTTAGCTGGAGTGATAATAGAGGGAATAACAAAGAAGAACTTCATTTTGAGCCCCCACATCTTGGTCCCTATTTTCTGCAAAAAGCTTAGAGAAGTAATCCATCGAATGGGAGTGCATGCCCGGAAGAGTATCAAAGGAGTGCCCATTTTCATCTTTTAAAACCGCCATATTATTCATCCGTCTTCTAGCACATGCTCGAATGATGAAAAAATTTAGTGTTTCTGTCTCCTTCCAATAGCCAAGAATTTCTAGCCCGATGCCTCCGGAAAATTTCCTCTTGGTTATCAATGGCCTCTACAGACTTTACGCAAGTCATCATCGTCAGTTTTGAGCTGTTCAAAAATTAAACCTTCCCTAAATTGTTTCTGCACCTCCTCCCAGCGGACCAACAAGGGAGCTCTTTGCAGTTGGAAATCTGATTTATTGGCATGCCTCCACTGTTTTAGTTTAATTTTGACAAAAAGAAGTTGTTTGTGAAATTTAAACATCGCAGTCCCAAAAGGAGGACGACCTTCTTCCCACCATTGCGAAAATAACTCGTGAAGGTCCTCCTTCTGGAGCCAGAAGTTCTCAAATCTAAAAGGTTTGTGGAACTGCCCTGTCTGAGTCCCACCCATCAGCATGATGGGAGAGTGATCGGAAATAGGGCCGTCCAAAATCTGTAATTGCACATTCCATTTAACAAAAGCCTCCTCTGAGACTAGGAAGAGGTCCAATTTTACCTTGCAACAGTGTGGATCCCTCCGTTTATTAGTCCAAGTAAAAAGGATCCAGGCCCTTGAACATCAACTAGATGAAATGCCTGCACCTGGGCAATCAGAAGCCGATCCCCCGGGTCCAAAACAGGGGAGCCACCCTCCTGCTCCCGAGCAGATAATTTGGCATTAAAATCTCCAGCAATGATCCAGTCAAAAGCTTGTCTTGAGGACCTCATGTTGTGAACTGCTTTCCATTGTAGCCTCTGGCCATCAAGACTTTGAGCCCCATAAAAATTTGTAATTAAAACTTGCTCCACTGTGATATTATTCCTAAAAAGAGATGTGAGAACACCCCTCCAAGCTATGTGTTCTAGAGCAGACCATTCCAAGTGGTTCCAAAAAGTAACAATTCCTCCTGAGGCACCTTGAGCTGCCACATCCATATATCCAGCTCCCCTCCAGATTTTACTAGCTATTCTACACATCAGATCTATAGACATTTTTGTCTCCTGAAGGAGTAAAAAATCTATTTTACCCTTCCCTATGAGTCTTTGAACAGCAGATTGATGGGTTCTACTGTTTAAACCCCTAACATTCCAAGATTGAATAATCATTGGAAACCTTGAGAGCAATATGAATCAATTGTTCTCACTGATCCATCAGTGACCAACTTGTCTCCTTGCGTTGCTATTAGGTCCTTGTTAGACTTCCTACCTGCTCCTTGAGAATTGTTATTCTTGGACCGTTTTTCCACCTGCGTAATCCCCAGGGCTGGCCTTTCTCTAATATTTTATGTATTTCCCATGATGACATCCTTAGTAGCTGACTGGGTTGAGGAATGAATTACCAATGCCCCTGGGTTCTCTGTCTGCAAACTCTCAGAGGGATCATTCACCTGCTCGAGGACAGGAGTTGAGGAGGGGAAAGCCTGAGAGTGGATGTTAATAGCCTCAGTATACCCATCCACGCCTTCCATGGTTTGATCTTCCTGATCCACAAGGGATTTAAAGATTTCATACCGGTTAGTTTTCTTGGGAAGAGCTTGGTCCTTGCCATTTCTCTTTTTGTTTCTCCTTCATTTTTGCTGTTCAAAGCCATCTTTCTGGCCTTCAGAACCTTGGGGGGTGTTTTGTGATTCTTTGACCGGGGTAAACTTACCCTCTCTGGGGCTATTTGAGGTTCCAAGCGGGGCCTCCACTTTTGTGCTCAAGGTATTCGGACAAAACCTAGCCAAATGACCATGCTTATGGCAGACCTTGCATCTAAATGGGAGAGCTTCGTAGTCTAACTGCTGTATCCAAGATTGTCCTGCTAACTCCAGTTCCACCTCAGCTGGTAGTGGCTGGCTGATGTCCATTTCAACACAAATTTTGGCAAAGACAGCAGTGTTTCCCTCTATGGTATCTTTGGAAACTCCCAAAAATCTACCTAGAGAATTACCAATCATCTCAAGAATCTACTCGCCCCAAAACTCCATCGGGAGAGCATATAGCCGTATCCACACTGGAACAGCCATGGGCTCAATGCGAGGATCGAAACCCACTCTCCACGGTTGGATAAATAACCCTGCCGGGCCGTGGGTCCTCTTCTCAGATTCAAAAGCTCTGTTTCTATCTACTAAAGAAGAGAAACTAATAATGAAATACCCATTGCTTATAGGCCATAAGGAATACTCACCGATAGGTTCCCAGTTCTGTCTAACCCAGGTGTGCAAAAAGTGCAACGTGGGTCGGATACCCATGAATTTGTAGATCAAGTCATGGTTAGCATGGTAGGTGATCGTGTCCTCAACCATATTTGGTTCTATGACTATCTTAGGTCTGGATGCAGATTGCGGGAGACATCCATTAACTCTGTTTGCAGAAGAACCCTTGCCAACATTCTTGAGAAGCGCATGGTAGGCACCCCGATGGGCTTCATCGAAAGAAGACGCAAAGTTCTCCTTTAGAATCTCAACATAAGAGCTCTTCTTCCTGTCTAAAGAACCTGGAGGAGACCCCATAGGGCCCTCCCGGGGCAACGAATAAGCCAACATAGGGGAACAGAATCAAACCAACCGAGACACTGGTAGGAGCCATCTACCAGAACCCTGGAGCTTCGACCTCCGATAGTTCAGAAGGTTTCCCGCCAAATCACCAGAGCTCGAACGCCGTAGAGCTTTTTCTCTCAGTCTAGATTTCTTTCATGTTTAGTGCATATTAGAGATAGATATTGAGTAGATTTGTGCTAGACTGAAGGACTATGTTAGTGCAAATAAAATATAGATATTAAGCATATTTGTACTAGACCGAAGGATTGTGTTTAGTGTAGATTTGAGATAGATCTAAGAGTAATATTTGGAGGTGGCATAGCAGAGGATAGTAGTATCTAGTGGATAGAGATCCATTATTCAGTGTAGAGAAGATAGAGGTCTTCAGTGGAGAGATATCCATAAGCCAGTGCAATGGAGGCAGTAGTCTTCTAGAGGATCACCAACCAAAGTAGAGGAGAAAAAGTTCTATGGATAGAGATCCATAAACCAGATGAGGGGATTGGTGTCTTTTGTGGATAGAGATCTACAAAATTGATTAGGAGATTGGTGTCTCCTTTGGATAGAGGTCCATAAAAATTGTAATAGGGAAGGATTACCAAGAGATTTTTTGAGAAAATTTTAGTGAAATATTTTCTCTGTGGAGTAGCCCACATTGGGTGAACCATGTTAAATTGGTGTCTCTATTGTGTGTGGTGATTTGTGCATTACTTTTATTACTGATGTTTATATTGCCATTGATATATTGCATAATATTTTTTGTGAAAAAAAAAGTAAAAAGTGGTCTTATATTGTTCATCCCTCTCTTAGTATAAGCTTGTGTTCTTCAATTGGTATGAAAGCAGATTACTTTGAAAGAGTCTAACAGCTTGAAGGAAAAGCTTACAAGAACACATATGGATTCTCAAAATGGATCTTTAGATAATTCAGCACCATTTTTCGATGGGAACAATTATGCACTTTGGAGTACAAGGATGAATTTTCACCTAATGGCACTTGGAAATGAAATATGGGAAGCAATTGAGAATGGATACATACCACCAGCAACTCCACCTATAGATAAATATGGTAAGCTTCTACATCATCACAATTCAAAGGCAATGAATAGAATTTTGAGAGGCTTGCATGAAATATAGTTTATAAATGTTATGCACTGCAAATATGCAAAGGAAATTTGGGATAAGTTGCAAGGCATATATGAAGGATATAAAAAGGTCAAAAGGGAAAAGTTGAAAAATTACAAAAAAATATTTGAAGACCTAAAGATGAAGGATGAAGAAAACATTGCTACATATCTAATTTTTTTGGACAAGGTTGTCAAATCCATGCAAGGACTTGAGCTTAAAGTTGAAGAATCTAATGTTTATGATAAGATTTTAAGGTCACTTCAAAAAAGGTTTAGTGAAAATATTTCAGCTATAGAAGAGTCAAAAGATGTTTATATTTTGACAAGGGATGAATTACATGGAATTCCAACAACTTTTGAGATGAAAATAAAAGAGGAACCTATTCCCCAGTAAGAAGAAACTTTCAAAGTTACTAAGAAGATAAAGGGTAAGAAGTCAGATTCAAGCAATGAGTTATCCAGTTATGAAGAAGCAAATTATGGTAGAAGGAACAAGGACTCAAGAAAGTATAAAGGTATGAAATTAGTTAGATGTTTTAATTATGGTAAATATGGTCACTATGCATCTGATTGTCCAGAGGCTAGAAATAACAATGATGATGAGAAACATGATCATAAGAATAGGGAAACAGGAAAATATAGGTACCAAAATAAAAGCATGGATGGACAAGGCACACAAGAAAAGGAGTTTTTACAAATGCATAAGAAGAGTATTTATGTAGATAAGGCAAGTGGGAGTTCTAGTGATAGTGATGATAGGTCCTCAGGTAATGAAGAAGAAGAAACTCTATTTATGATAGTAGAAAAATAAGATGTTAGAAAGAGAGGTCCAATGATTCTCAAGTGTTTTAGATGTGGTAACTTTGGTCATCTTGAAGATAGTTGTACAAGGAATGGATTCAATTTCAGTGATGATGAATATGATGATGCTCTTGAAGGACCAAAATAAAGTCTCCTTATGGCAATAGAAGAAGAAGGAGGTGATCCTATAGAAGATAAATCAGAAAGGAATAAATATGATTCCAAAGGCAAATAAATAGAGGAAGAATCAGAGGAAGGAGAATTTAATCTTGAGGGTGAGCTCATTTCTGCCCTTGATGCATTGAGAGAGGTAAGAAAGCAAAAATTAAAACTCAATCTTAAATTTCAAGAATGTGATGAAGAGAAAGAAAAGCTTATAGAGGATCTAACCAACTCAATAGTAAAACAAGGATATTCAAAGAGAAGTTAGAAGCAAAGGTTTTAGAATGTGAAATGTTAGAGCATGAGGTAGCATCACTAAGGAATGAAGTAAAATATTATAAGGACAAGTTACATAGGTTTGGGAGAAGCTCAAAGACCTTGGATAAGATTATCAAGGTATAAAAGTCTTCATCAAATAAGACAGGACTTGGTTTTGAATAGGTACAAAGAAAATAAGGAGAGGAGTTAATCTCAAGCTTTGAAGAAGAAGAAAACTTAGAAGAAGAGAGTGTAAGAGAAAGTGAGACTTCTGAGGATGATTTGGAAAATAAAAATTTTAACAAAGGAAGGAAGAATGCACAAATGAGAAACATATGGAACATGAAACAACACAGGTAAAAGAGACTAAGAGACCAATGGGGTCAAGGCAAGGTAGTTTAAATAGACAATGCTTCTGATGTCATAGGTTTGGGCACAAGGCTACATTGTGCAAGACACATGAAAGACAAGAATATGGAAATTTCATAAACATATAGCTTTTTCAAGGTTATTGCTACTCTTGTAATCAGTTTGGTCACAAGGTAATGAATTGCAGGGTTTATGAAAAAAATGGATATGGCTTCACCAGGAGAAACCCCAATATATTTGTACCTTTAAGGAATCACAACATTAAGTGCTATAAGTACAATAATTTTGGGTACATAGCTAGGTGGTGTAGAGTAGAACTTCCAAATACAAGCAAGAACAAGAATAGTCATAGGAATCAGAAGGATCAATTGAGAAAGAAAGTGGACAAAGGTAAATATCAGTGCATGTTGGGAGTAGAGAAACTTCCACCCCATAATTAACCACCTTAAGAGGAGGTGGGGGAGGGGCTAACCTAACAGTATCATTATTAGCCCCAAGCCCCAAAGGTGGCCCTTTACCATTTATGAAAGGGGGAGATATTTGAGTTAGGGGGAGAACATTCGATCAAGGGGAGACGTTTCTCAGGGAAAGCAACTTTTGAAAAAGAAAAAAGAATGGTAAAAATATAGGGGTTGCCATCAATGACAAAGGGGGAGATTTTTGGAAATTTTGAGTAGTTTTTCTATCACTGATGTCAAAAGCGTATTGGTTCAATTTCGTCATCATTAAGGATATAACGTAGTTTTTCCAAAAGCAAGAAGGTCTTGAAAAGAAATAGGATATAATATTTATTATTTAAAATTATATGCCTCAAAAGACCCAAAATATGAAGACCCAAGGAAGGAGAAGCAAGTTTAAATTAAAATAATAGTATTATATTATTATAATATTTTGGGCCAAATAACAAGGTGAAGAAAAACAAGGTTCAAGTTAAAAAAACCCATGAGTAGTTTACAAAATATTTAATTTAAATTAAAATATTTTAATCTTTAATTAAAATTTTAATTTAAATTAATAATGGGTGCAAAGGTTTTAAATTTAATATTTAAAATCTAATTCGAATTTTTAAATTTGAATTCTGTCGACTTGTAAAATACAAGAAGCATATATATTAATATAGGAAATAATTTTCATTTCCTATGTCCTAGAATACATATACCTTCGAATGAAAAAATCGAGCGCTACATTTATTGGAGGAAGTAAAGTTCACGTTTCAAAGTGATTAAAGGAAGACTAAGGTGTAAAACCATTAACATGGATAGATAACTCCAATGACGGTGGTAGTGCAGGTGGAAATTGAGATAGTTCTAAGGCTTGCAAGGAAGGGATTGTGGGTTTGATCCACACAATTGATGTTTTGCTTGTGTAAGGGCTTTCATTTTTTGTTGGCATTTTTGTGAGAAGAATAAGAGGGAATGTACACCTAAGGTTTCATGTGGGCACGTAGACCACTTAGTAGCCTAGCTTGAGGCTAGGGTGTTGGATAAGCTATGTCATGGTTTGATTTTCACTAAGGATGTTTTATAGGTAGAATAGTTGAAAGGTATGCTAAACACATTTTTATTTCTCCAAAGGTTTTGAATTTCTAAAATTGCTTAGAGAGTAAGCTAAAAACTATACCATTTATGAGGGAGTTATAAGGTAAAGTAAATTAAAATATTTTAATTTTAATTTTGGTGATTGAAATTTATGTTATAAAGTTGGAGAGATAAGGTGTATAAAGGAAATTGTTGTGTTGTTATAATGAAAATGATGACTTATATTATGTAAGTTTGGATATTATAAGGTGTACTAAGAGATTTGATATTTTGTATGATAAAATAATTATTGGAAAATTATTTTGTGAATATCTTGAGATAGGTTATGGCTACCTAACTCTAGTATTGGCAAAGAAAATTTGATTGTGGTTAAGACAAGTTTTGAAGATATATGTCCATCAAAACAAAGGTATGGGTACATATTCCTTATGAGTAAAATATTGTTGGATTGGATGTTGTGAATGCTAAGTTGGAGTGAAATTGATTTTTTGATAAGCATTGCTGAGTTTGGTTTTGAGATATCCAATATTGATTGATAAAGGTTTTTCTAGAATGAAGGTTGATGCTAGAAACCTTGTTTGATAAGCATTGTTGGAAATATTGAGTAAGCTTTCATATGCTTGATTAGGATTTGTGAAAGATCATGAGTATCATTGTTATGTGAAGTTGAGAACTATCTTGAACTAGTGTTTGTGAAATATCATGAGTATCATTGTTATGTGAAATTTTTTGATAAGCATTGTTGACTAAGCTTTCATTGAGTGATTGGTTGAGTGGAGTTGATTGAGCTTAGTTGATTGGAAGTGTTGGAGTGATAGTTCTAGTTATGTGAAACAAATTGTTCTATATTATAAATTTATTTGAAAAAAGAGATTGAAAGTGATTGAGTGTGAATCATATTGAGTCTCTAACCATTATCTATATGTTTTTGAGACTAAAAGAGAGATTGAAAGTGATTAAGTGTGAAGCATATTGATTCTCTAACCATATGTTTTTGATATTGAAAGAAAGATTGAAAGTGATTGAGTGTTTGTGAGTGTGAAATATATTGAGTCTCTAACCATTCTCTATATGTTTATGAGATTGAACAAGAGAGTTTGAAAGTGATTGAGTATTGTTGTGAGTGAGTAACATATTGAGTCTCTAACCATTATCTATATGTTCTAATATTAAAATAAGATTCTATGTGAAACTTGTTTGTGTGATAGATTGAGTTAAGTTGAATAAGCTTTTGTGAAAGATAGTGGATATATTTGAGTAAGTCCTAGAGTGGACTTAAGGACAAAGTTGAGTAAGCTTTTGTGGAAGCTTACAATACACATTTGAGGTAAGTATTGGTGAAGACTTGTTGAGCGTATTGGACAAGTTCTAGTGAGGACTTGTTGAGAAGATTTAAGGTAAGTCTTGGTGAAGACTTGTAGAGCATATTGGGCAAGTTCTTGAGAGGACTTGTGGATAGATTTGAGATAAGTCTTTGAGAATACTTGAGAGAAGAGTTGATTTATTGATTTGTTCAAGCTTGTGTTAATGCTTGAGAGCAGATCTAGTAGAGTTGATTTGTGATTGGATCAAACTTTGTGTTAAGGCTTGAGGACATATTTGAGGACAAAGTTTGGTGTAGATTTGAGGACAAGTTTGTGCCAGACCATAAATAAATATTGAGTAGATTTGTGCTATATTGAAGGACTATATTTAGTACATATTAAAGACAAATATTGAGTAGATTTGTGTTAGACTGAAGGACTGTGTTTAGTGCATATTAGAGATAGATATTGAGTAGACCAAAGGATTGTGTTAGTGCAAATAAGATACAGATATTAAGAATATTTGTGCTAGACCAAAGGACTATGTTTAGTGTAGATTAGAGATAGAGCTGAGAGTAAGCTTTAGAGGTGACATAGCAGAGGATAGTAGTCTCCAGTGAATAAAGATCCATTAGCTAAGGTAGAGAAGATAGAGGTATTTATTGGAGAGAGATCCATAATCCAGTGCAGTGGAGGTAGTAGTCTTCTAGAGGATCACCAACCAAATTAGAGGAGGAGTTATCCTATGGATAGAGATCCACAAACCAAATGAGGGGATTGGTGTCTCCTTTGGATAGATATCCATGAACTTGATTAGGGTATTGGTGTATCATTTGGATAGAGGTCCATAAACATTATAATAGGTAAGGATTCCCAAGATATTTGTTGAGAAAATTTTAGTGAAATATTTTCTCCGTGGAGTAGTCCACATTGGGTGAACCATGCTAAATTGGTGTCTCTATTGTGTGTGGTTATTTGTGCATTAATTTTATTACCGATGTTGATATTACCATTGATATGTTACATAATATTGTTTGAGAAAGAAAAGTAAAAAGTGGTCTTATACTGTTCACCCACCCTCTCAGTATAAGCTTGTGTTCTTCATTTTTCACTTTTTTTATCTCCTTTTTTTCATTTCAAAAAAACAAAACCCTGCACTTTTTTTTCCCTTGTCCTACCTTCCTTTTTTTGCTTTCTTTTTTTCCTCCTTTGGAAGAATGAAACCCTATGTTTTTCCCCTTACCCTATCTTCTTCTATTTTTGCTTTTCTATCCCCCCCACTTTTTTTCCCCATCATGGCCACCATGTCGTGACTATCATCACGTGACTGTGATCGTGTGATTTATATGCCTGAACTGCTAATATTTGTTCGCTCACCTTCTCACACCCAAATTTCCTACTATGGCATGCTCAACATAACACATCCAACATAGTGTGATTGCCATGACATGCTTGCCTTACCCCCATTGCCATGCTACATACACCATTATGTGCCCTCCATTCCTTGTCCACCATACCACGACAAGCATAGTGCACACTGAATAGGGAGTGACTACCATGTGTCACACAAGCATTTATTTTAGACATACAATATTTTATAAATATTGCATGTAGACATATTAATATTTAATTAAAATTTTAGTTTAAATTAATAATGGGTGCAAAGGTTTTAAATTTAATATTTAAAATCTAATTCGAATTTTTAAATTTGAATTTTGTCGATGTGTAAAATACAAGAAGCATGTATATTAATATAGGAAATAATTTTCATTTCCTATGTCCTGGAATACACATACCTTCGAATGAAAAAATTGAGCGCTGCATTTATTGGAGGAAGTAAAGTTCACATTTCAAAGTGATTGAAGGAAGACTAAGGTGTAAAACCATTAACATGGATAGATAAATCCAATGACGGTGGTAGTGCAGGTGGCAATTGAGATAGTTCTAAGGCTTGCAAGGAAGGGATTGTGGGTTTGATCCACACAATTGATTTTTTGCTTGTGGAAGGGCTTTCATTTTTTGTGGGCATTTTGTGAGAAGAATAAGAGGGAAACATACACCTAAGGTTTCATGTGGGCATGTAGACCACTTGGTAGCCTAGCTTGAGGCTAGGGTGTTGGATAAGCTATATCATGGTTTGATTTTCACTGAGGATGTTTTATAGGCAGAATAGTTGAAAGGTATGCTAAACACATTTTTATTTCTCCAAAGGTTTTGAATTTCAAAAATTTCTTAGAGAGTTTTGTAAGCTGAAAGCTATACCGTTTCTGAGGGAGTTATAAGGTAAAGTAAATTAAAATATTTTAATTTTAATTTTGGTGATTGAAATTTATGTTATAAAGTTGGAGAGATAAGGTGTATAAAGGAAATTGTTGTTTATTTTGTTATAATGAAAATGTTGACTTATATTATGTAAGTTTGGATATTATAAGGTGTACTAAGAGATTTGATATTTTGTATGATAAAATAATTATTGGAAAATTATTTTGTGAATATCTTGAGATAGGTTGTCGCGAAATCGTGACATGTTGCATTTTCATGGCCAAAGGAGAAAAGGTGTCGCGATTTCGTGACATGTTGCATTTTCACGACCAAAGGAGAAATGGTGTCGCGATATCACGACATGTTATTTTTTCGCGGCCAAAGGAGAAAATGTGTTGCGATATCACGACATGTTGCTTCATCGTGGCCGAGAGAGAAAAAGTGTCGCGATATCGTGACATGTTGCACTTTCGTGCCCAAAGGAGAAAAGTGTCGTGATATCACGACTTGTTGAATTTTCGCGGCCAAAGGAGGAAAATGTCGCGATATCATGACATGTTGCTTTTTTACAGCCAAAGGGGAAAGGTGTCGCGATATCACAACATGTTGCATGTTTGCAGCCTAAGGAGAAGAATAGTGTTGTGATTTCATGACAAGCTGCATCAACTGTCCATGTCGACCCCCTGCTAGCTAGTTTATGGTTCAGGAGATTTGGCTCCATTGCAAATCTTCTTCTATTATTGTAAGCTTGTGTTCTCTCTGAATTCGGATGGGAAGAGTCTCTTCCCATATTGTAATTGATCTTTGTTTTTATACAAGTTTTTTCAAAATTTTCAAAAAAAAGAATATCTTGGATAGGTTATGGCTACCTAACTCTAGTATTGGAAAAGAAAATTTGATTGTGGTTAAGACAAGTTTTGAAGATATATGTCCATCAAAACAAAGGTATGGGTACATATTCCTTGTGAGTAAAATATTGTTGGATTGGATGTTGTGAATGCTAAGTTGGAGTGAAAATTATTTTTTGATAAGCATTGTTGAGTTTGGTTTTGAGATATCCAATATTGATTGATGAAGGTTTTTCTAGAATGAAGGTTGATGCTAGAAACCTTGTTTAATAAGCATTGTTGGAAATATTGAGTAAGCTTTCATATGCTTGATTAGGATTTGTGAAAGTTCATGAGTATCATTGTTATGTGCAGTTGAGAACTATCTTGAACTAGTGTTTGTGAAAGATCATGAGTATCATTGTTATGTGAAGTTTTTTTGATAAGCATTGTTGACTAATATTTCATTGAGTGATTGGTTGAGGGGAGTTTATTGAGCTTAGTTTATTGGAAGTGTTGGAGTGATAGTTCTAGTTCTGTTAAACAAATTGTTCTATATTATGAATTGATTTGAAAAGAGAGATTGAAAGTGATTGAGTGTGAATCATATTGAGTCTCTACCATTATCTATATGTTTTTGAGATTAAAAGAGAGATTGAAAGTGATTGAGTGTGAAGCATATTGATTCTCTAACCATATGTTTTTGATATTGAAAGAATTATTGAAAGTGATTGAGTGTTTGTGAGTGTGAAATATATTGAGTCTCTAACCATTCTCTATATGTTTATGAGATTGAACAAGAGAGTTTGAAAGTGATTGAGTATTGTTGTGAGTGAGTAACATATTGAGTCTCTAACCATTATCTATATGTTCTAATATTAAAACAATATTATGTGTTAGACTTGTTGTGTGATAGATTTAGTTAAGTTGAATAAGCTTTTGTGAAAGCTAGTGGATAGATTTGAGTAAGTCCTAGAGTGGACTTAAGGACAAAGTTGAGTAAGCTTTTGTGGAAGCTTACAATACACATTTGAGGTAAGTATTGGTGAAGACTTTTTGAGCATATTGGACAAGTTCTAGTGAGGACTTGTTGAGAAGATTTAAGGTAAGTCTTGGTGAAGACTTGTTGAGCATATTGGACAAGTTCTTGAGAGGACTTGTGGATAGATTTGAGATAAGTCTTTGAGAAGACTTGAGAGAAGATTTGATTTATTGATTTGTTCAAGCTTGTGTTAATGCTTGAGACAGATCTAGTAGAGTTGATTTGTGATTGGATCAAACTTTGTGTTAAGGCTTGAGGACATATTTGAGGACAAAGTTTGGTGTAGATTTGAGGACAAGTTTGTGCCAGACCATAAATAAATATTGAGTAGATTTGTGCTAGACCGAAGGACCATATTTAGTACATATTAAAGACAAATATTAAGTAGATTTGTGTTAGACCGAAGGACTGTGTTTAGTGCATATTAGAGATAGAGATTGAGTAGACCAAAGGATTGTGTTAGTCCAAATAAGATACAAATATTAAGCATATTTGTGCTAGACCAAAGGACTATGTTTAGTGTATATTAGAGATAGAGCTGAGAGTAAGATTTAGAGGTGACATAGCAAAGGAAAGTAGTCTCTAGTGAATAGAGATCCATTAGCTAAGGTAGAGAATATAGAGGTATTTATTGGAGAGAGATCCATAATCCAATGCATTAGAGGCAGTAGTCTTCTAGAGGATCACCAACCAAATTAGAGGAGGAGTTATCCTATGGATAGAGATCCATAAACCAGATGAGGGGATTGGTGTCTCCTTTGGATAGATATTTATGAACTTGATTAGGGTATTGGTGTCTCCTTTGGATAGAGGTCCATAAACATTGTAATAGGTAAGGATTCCCAAGAGATTTGTTGAGAAAATTTTAGTGAAATATTTTCTCCGTGGAGTAGCCCACATTGGGTTAACCATGCTAAATTGGTGTCTCTATTGTGTGTGGTTATTTGTGCATTACTTTTATTAATGATGTTGATATTACCATTGATATATTACATAATATTGTTTGAGAAAGAAAAGTAAAAAGTGGTCTTATACTGTCAACCCACCCTCTCAGTATAAGCTTGTGTTCTTCATTTTTCACATTTTTTATCTCCTTTTTTTCATTTCAAAAAAACAAAACCCTGCACTTTTTTTCTCCTTGTCCTACCTTCCATTTTTTGCTTTCTTTTTTTTCCTCCTTTGGAAGAATGAAACCCTATGTTTTTCCCCTTACCCTATCTTCTTCCATTTTTGCTTTTCTATCACCCCCACTTTTTTCCCCCCTCATGGTCGCCATGTCATGACTATCATCACGTGATTGTGATCATGTGATTTATATGCCCGACCTGCTAAGATTTGTTCGCTCACCTGCTCACACCCAATTTTCCTACTATGGCATGCTCGACATAACACATCCAACATAGTGTGGTTGCCATGACATGCTTGCTTTACCCTCGTTGCCATGCTGCATACACCATTATGTGTCATCCATTCCTTGTCCACCATACCATGACAATCATAGTGCACACTGAATAGGGAGTGACTACCATGTGTCACACAAGCATTTATTTTAGACATAAAATCTTTTATAAATATTACATGTAGACTTATTTTTCCTGTATTTTTTCCTAAACAAATTTTTCCCCCCTTCTTTCCTACCATGAATTATTTCCCACCATATATTTTTTTTGCTTTCTTTCCTACCATACATTATTTCCCACCACATATTTTTTCCCCCTTTATTCCTACCATACATTATTTCCCACCACTGATTTTTTTCTTTCCACCCATATCCCAAAATTTATAATCCAGATCTTTTGCTTACAATCATATAAGATCATCATCCAAATGACTACCTCTTCCTCTTCTCTTCCTTCAAAGTTTACCTTCAAAAATACTTATTGCTTTAACATTTACAATATATTCAACACACCTGGAAGAGATATGCAATGGGTTGAGAACTCTAGTATTGCAGGGGTAATAAAAAAGGCATAGTACAACACCAATGTCTCCCTCATGCAAAATATAGTCAAATCCTATGACGATAATGCATCTACTATCTAGATGACCCTCGATGATAAGAATTTTTTTTACTATAAAACCTTCAAATTTGCAATGAGTAACACTGCCATATACCGATGGTCAACTAGTGACCAATTAGTATAGTTTGAGTGACAATGATAAACTAATATTGGACACCAAATATGGTCTCGCTCTACAACATTTGATCGATATATTTTTTAAATTTAATTTTTATTATTTTGCATTTTTGAGGTATTCTAATTTTTATTTTCTAATAATACTATTTTTTTTTAGTTCACTCAAAGTTTGAAAGGGGCTTAAGCATTGTAGTCATTTAAAATAATTTTCTTCATGATTTCATAGAACTCTTCCAAGTAAGACTTGTTCTACAAGGATGACCTACAAACATGCTAATTTGGATAGTGGCCTATTTGGTTTGATGTCTTTTGGGTACTAGATTTGATTAGTGCACCTACATTTCAAACTACATTAAACAGGATCTTCTTAGTTCCTAAAGACAACAAACTACATGTGTAGTAACATCCACCCAATTTATTATTTTCTTTTTTTATGAAGCATACTACAACTTTAAAGATACCCCACCTCCAACCACATTGCACCTGACATTGATGGCTATTGGTTTGACTAAAGAAGAATTATAGATATAATTATATTTTGAAAAAACTATATATTATTCTTTCCAAATATTTTTTTAATTTTCTAATTTTTGCTTGAATATATGAAAAATCAGTTGGATCTGCTACTCAAAGGGATGTCACCTTAACAGATCACATGAATGAAGTTACTGGAGATTCTGACACATAGTCAGAATTGACACTAGTAAGTGCTACAAGAACTATGAAATGTATGAGATATTCCTCACATCCTCAACATACACCTCTACATCTTTTGATTTCTAAGCATGTTACATGTGATGTTGAAGAAGTAACCTCTAGATTATAAGGTAAACTTACTATTCGAAACTACTATTTAAAATTATGTATTCTATTGATTTATAATTACAATTTATTTAATGAATTTTTTTATATATTTTTTGAGCAACAACAAGTGGATCCATCATCAGTGAGGACAAAGTTGGCTATGTAGGTCACATCTTCATCTGGTAAGTGTGGTTTGATTAAAACTATTTTTATGTTTTTTTTTTAACTATAGTTTTCATTGAAATTTTAATGTGAATTTTTGTAGAGGAGCTGCTCATTTCCAAAGACATAGAAAATTGATACCTCCATTACCTCCACCATGACAAATGCACCCATAAAAAGTGCAACCACATCAAGTACCACCAATTATGAGAGGGAAACAACTCTTAAGACCATCACATCCAGGACGAGCCATAAGTCAAACACATACCAATTCTGACTTGAACTTCCTATCATTTTCCCTTAGGAATATCTCAAATGTGTATACTGCTTCTCGAATACCCTTTGGTAATCTTGATGATGATTTTCTTTATCAGGATACTAATCCATAATATTTTCCTTTCAATTAAATTGATGTGTTTCATGATATGCAAATCCATAATGAAGCACAAGAAGTAGTTGGGGTAGATACCGCCATAGTTACCTCACCCCCCATCAAATCGACCCAACATCCTTTAAGCAATGATGAGAAATTTAATTTTACAGAAAATGTTTTATTAGCTCATATATGTGAAGTTGTAGTTAAGAATAGTATGCTTTTAGATATTGAAGGCTTAAAAATTTAGGAATAATGGGTGAAGGTTTTGATAAAATAAATAAATTCTTAATACAATAATTTTTTAAAAATAAAGGAGATGTTTTCATTGTTGGAGAATGAACCACAAAATATTTATGCATTGTTATATCAAGCTGAATATGGTAGCGTGGAGGTCAACTCCACATACGATGATGAAGTTCTAAAAAATATACTGAAAATATTGGAAAACCTCAATGTCGAGGCCCAAGCATTTTTCAACAAATGGTCAATAGATAAGAAAAAGTAGCAGTTGCAAAAACTACAAAAGTTACCGCTAATGTGATTTTTACATATAACTAAAAGTCATGATTTACTATTGATGTAATTTTTACATATAACTAAAATTTATTTTTTTCTTACATATATATTTGTTTATCTATATTGACATATTTCTCTTCTCTTTTGTAGTATGATTTTAAATAACTAAAGATGCAAGTTAGCAGCATGAAAAAACTAATTAAAACTATATGAAATAGTGTGCTTAATGCTATGGAAGTGAAAAAATATTATAATACATCGTCAGGAAAAAAAATGGCTTAATAAGGTCATCAAAGATAATGGCTTGGATGTGGATATTTTGTTAAAACAAAATGAGAAAGAACTTAATGAACCTTTCAGAGAATATCCTTTGAAAGAAGATAGATCATCGTTAGCGAGGTTGACAACTACGACTCAAAGTATGGTAAGATTTGGTGTACTGGAAGTGAGGGATATTGATGAGGGATCATCAACACAAACTCATTATCTATAATATCCAACCCATGCTTCAGGAACCTAGGAGAAAGCTAACTAGATGACTATAGCTTATGTTGTATAGCAGTCAACAATTTTGTAAATTGTAAAAGAATGCTTTCAAATCAACAAAGAGATCATTTCCAAAAAAAATGTATTATATTTATGAATTTTTGTTTCAAAAATTATGATATTTTAATTAGTTAATGTGTATTCAATAAATAATTGTCAATTATGAATGAATTGCTATGAAATGTGGGCACATGAAAAAAGTTATTTTATGTTTTATAAAAACATTTTCTAAATCATTGAATTGCAGCACATATATCTTCTTTGCCATAAATGATTTATAAATACAAATATAATAAATAATTTTAATATCATACACATAATCTAATCAATAACAAGGCTTAAATATTAAACATACAATTTCATCAACATATGCAAAATAAAATAGCAGGGCTATGATATAAAAAAATCCAATAACACGTTTATGATATAAAAAATGATTTTTTTTGGAGATAGACACAATCGAATAACAACGATATGATATAAAATAAAAAATTCACAATGTTGAAAGCTGAAACAAACACTTTTTAAATATAAAAAATATACATGTCGTAGTAAATGAAAAATCAATTCTCAATATCTTGTAGAAATTTGATAACGAATAATGTGAAATATATTTAAATTTTTAAATCATCCATTGATTACAATGTTGGAAGCTGAAACAAACACTTTTCAAATATCAAAAATACATGTTCCAATAAAACAAAAAAATAATTCAAAATATCTTGTAGAAATCTGATAATGAATAATGTGGAATATATTCAAAATTTTAAACCATCCATTCATTAAAATGCTAGAAGCTAAAACAAACACTCTTTAGATTGTACAAAATCTTCTATAATCATACCCAAAATTTTTATCTCTACAATCTAATCAGTGTTACCCTTATTCTCATCATCATGAGTATTCATTACACCTCTTATGTCTGATAAGATATTTCCAATATTCCAAAGCTCTTTCATAAGGATACTTATCCACTTCATAGGTCAACATATACTTTCAAATAATTTTCCAATTTTTTTTTAGTTTCAAACTTTAGATTTTACAAATGATAATGCATTAAACACCCTTTCATATTCCACAAATACCAAAATCATTATTTGACATAATTCATATAAAATAGAATATTCACTAATCATCATAAGACATAATTCATATGTAGTATTTTCCACAAACATGAAATAAAACTTGGTTCATGATGGTTAGTCAGTCATGAAACCTGATCAACTATTTTCCTTCCAAAATTATCTGATTGTTTTATTAAAATATCTTTGCAGTGAACATTGATTTCAATACCATCGACTGCCACATGTTTAGTGAAATGGTTAACAAGAGTGACCATGTATTTGAGAAACAAACCATTTATAGTTTGGTATTCAGTATTAGGATCCCAAAACATGGGGTTAACCACACCCATAGCCTCAAGCAATTCATATCTTTGAAAATGATCTCTTATTTCTTTTGTGAGGGTTTGTTTTTTTTAGTTCAATCTTTGTATCGTGTACAACTACATCAAATATTTTGTATGTTATGGGGAGCTTTTCAACTTCATTTGTAGCTATATCCAGTCATTTATCAAAACAATATAAAGGTGTCATATTTTTCTAGACATTAATACAAAGATGGTCATTTATGTTTAACATCAAAAAGTTCTAAGGATCATTGACGTTTGTTACTATTCTCTAGCTCTCAAACATGGGATCTATAAAAATTTCACTAGATGTGCACATCATATCAATATGTATACAAATTTGTTTTCTCACCCTAATAAAATCAATATTATAAATTGATCTTTATTGTGCAAGTTTAATCAAAGTTGATGAGCATCAGAAATGCCCATATTTTGTATACATTTTCTTGATCATTATGCAGTTGTATAATAAGGATTGCATACTTTTATGAATGATTATATAAATATTTGATGAAATTATGCGTGTTATCTAATTCATGTGTTTTCAGTGTGTTTTTGTGGAATTTTAGTTGGTTTAGTTAGATTTGGATCAGTCGAGGTCTTTTTATGGATCTGGAACTTTGTTTCTTTCGGGGTCAATGCAGAAAAGATAGGTGCCTTCCTCTTCCATGAAGGCACCAAACGTAAGTAGGTGCATTCCTCTTCTAGGAATGTGCCAAGAGTAAGTAGGCACCTTCCTTTTCCAAGAAGGCACCAAGGAAATTCAAGCGCCTTCCTCTCCTAGGAAGGCACCAATAGAAGGCCATCACCTTCCTCTTCCAAGAAGGTGCCAAAGGAAAAGAAGCGCCTTCCTCTCATAAGGAAGGTGCTGACGGTAAGGCGCCACTAGAAGGCAAGCGCCTTTCGCTCATAAGGAAGGTTCCACTGGAAGGCAAGTGCCTTCCTCTCATAAGGAAGGCACCACTAGAAGGCAAGTGCCTTCCTCCCATAAGGAAGGCACCAACAGGAATGTGCCACTAGAAGGCAAAGCGCCTTCTTCTCATAGGAAGGCACCAACAAAAGATAAGCACATTCCTCTTTTAGGAAGGCACCTACAATAGTAAGGCACCTTTCGCATAGAGAAGGTTCCCGATATACTTAGGCACCTTCCTCATAGGGAAGGCACCCCTATTCTTCGCCATTGACCAGATAAGCATGACATGGACAAAAGCGACTGGTGCAGTTCCAACTCTACGTCAAGTAGAGCTAAATTAGGGATCACACCGATGTATGAGAACATCCTAACAATTCTAGGTGAAGCATAAACCAATCAGTGAACATGCCACCATTAGAATCGAATGCTAATTTTAGTAGATGTCAATTACATTTACCAGACTGCCTTAGTTTAGTCTAGGATGAGTCAACCATTACAACTTCTTTAGAATGGTAGTCGACGGTAAGTGAGAATATTAAGGACAGTCTCCAGCACCATTATACAGGCCAGCGCAATATGGCATATCATCGCATTTATCTTATATCATGATAATCCACAGGTTCGGATAAAGATCATCAGATGGATGTCACGGAGCCCCATCATCGGCCCAGCCCTTCCTGTTTATTACTTCACATTATCTTTATCTCGTTTACAACATTTCGTTTCAGTTGTTCCAAATGATGTTATACTCCTTCTGCGATTCACGGCTTCATCGGTTGATATTGCCATCTATCTGCGCCTGAACATTCACAGCAAACGAAAGCATTCGCCCATGGTTGCAGCCCGTTCCAGTCCTCATATTTCACCAGGTCGCCCAGTCGATAATGAAACATGCCCCGCACGATAGCACAGCCATATCTAATCTGTTGTCGCATTATTTTGACGCTTATTGCAAATGCATTCAACGCAGTCGCTTTCACATGATGACATCTTCACAGAAGTCGATAACAGTTTCATGATGATTTGACGAGCGTTGAGGCAAACGGCGATGAGTGAGATTTCACGCTCACGATCATCTGAGATCGATCATTCTGGCCTCACCTTCAGAATCGATTGATTGATATTATCACAGGGCGCGTTTTCATCCATTCAAGATGGTGGCGCTCATGAATATCCCGCCTGACGATGATGTCTGAGGCGTCTACTATATGTCAGCATGTCACATTTATCGTGCATATCCAGAGCCTGACAGCAGTTCCGGTGCTATCGTGTCATTATTATTATTTATTGCGGATTTATCTTCGGCGCGTATTATACCGTATCGTCTGCTAGCTCGTTCATGCGATAGTGAGAGCGCAGTGCACGCTGCCGCTATTTTATGTGATCTGATCTGAGATTTTGACTGTCGCTATTTTATCGATTATTTACGTTCCATGACGATATCTATTGGCGCAGGTTATACTTTTTCATGCGGAGCATTATTTGACAACAGATAAACGCTCAGTCCAGGGAGGATGTTGTTATCTACGATGGTTTGTTGCGCTCGCTGATATTATCACTATTCTGAAGATGTCATATATCCCAGAGAAGAGGTCTTGAGCATGACATAGAAATAATATGAGTCTCTCAAGGAATACTGGGAGAGATTCAACTTCAATCTTAAATGATCTCCTCACACGAGACTATCTAATAAGTCCCTTAAAAGCATATTTTTGAGAGGACTTACCAATGAATCACTGGAGGCTCTTAACATGATTTCTAAAGGTGATGTCTACCAGCATGCTATGGAAGACATTCAACAACTATGCTGGAACTACTCAAGAAGGAGAGGCAAGACCACTTCTAGAACCATAAAAGTGACTACTTCAGTCATGAAGAAAGAAATAGGTAACATGCTAGAAGATTTAAAGAGCAAAATGCTCTTGTCTCTAGCATTGCATATGGATACACTGCTATTAGAGAAGAAGAAGCAAGAAAATGAAGCGACATTGGCTTATTTCTATCCAAAATGTAGAGGGAAGCATGCAAAGAATGCATGCTCGAAGAACAAAGTTAGAGTATGCACAGTTTGCAGGCTAAACCATAAAACCTGATTGTGCCTGCAACTGCCCAGTAATCAGGAGGATGCTAAAAGCGTAGATGCCTATTTCATAGGAAATCAAAAGAGGTGGCCACAACCCCCTATAGGGAATATGCCAACTGGAATGTCGTCATATGGGTGAGGACCTTACATGCACCAAGGCCCACCTCAACCACCTAAAATGGGGTGGTGGGGGCCATCACCCTGGTCCAATGCACCCCCAACAGCATTCCCAAACTAGTAGTAATGGATTCCATATCCATATCATGGGAAGTAGTGGAGAGGTCACACTCCGTAGAATCAGGCTCCATAGAATGTAACACTAGCTCACCCCCAACATAATTTATCGACATTGCCAGCAATGATACATGCACAACTATGAGCATAATCGACGGTAAATCCAAATAATAGGGTGAACCAACCATCATACAACATGGAGGATGAGATGTATCTGATGTACCATATTTAGCTGGTCTAGTAGACAGCTAGGAGTAGGAAATCCTTCCTTGGTAGAAGATGAGGAAGAGGTAGAAACACCTCTTGTAGAAGAGGTGATACAAGAAACACCTGAGAGAGCAAAGGCTCAATTTCCCAACCAGCTACAAGAACAGAGGAAAGTAACACAACCAGACTTTGATATCCTATCTAGCTTAAGGAACCTCACCGTGCCAATCCCATTATTTCAAGCCATCTAAGACATTTTGATATATACCAAGGCGATAATAGAGATGTGTCTAAGGAAGCCAGGATGAAGAGCAACCTAGAATATCAATGTCATGGGTAAACTGGTAGATTTGATGATGGTAAAAATGTGCCATCCAAAGTTTGCAGACCCAGGAAGCCCGATGCTGACTATAAAAATTGAGGGACATTCCCTATCCAATACGTTGGTCGATCTCAGAGTAGCCATCAACGTAATGCCTCAGGAGACCATGCAGAGGCTATAGCTCATGGACCTAAAACCTACTATGATAGTGCTACAGCTAGCCGGTCGATCGACCGTGGCACCAAAAGAAATGTTGGAAGATGTAATAGTAATAGTCAATGCATGAGAATACCCAGCTGACTATTTAGTCCTACAATATAAAACTAGGTTGGGTGGTCACCTGCTCATCTTGGGAAGGCCATGGCTAGCAATAGCTAATGCTTACATCAACTATCAAGATGGGTTGATGACCATATTCGATGGGAAGAACATTAAAATATTGACCATTTCACCCCTAGCTCAGTTCGTCGACTCAGTAGGAGAACCCATGTTGATCGATCATGAAAATCCTAAACTATCCATGATCTAGCCGGTGATGATGTTGGATGATTTGGTAGAATAATATGAGGATGGTGCTATTGTGGAGTTCCTCCATGGGGAGTCCTCCATATCCACACCTAGATCATCGTTGGCTGGCACCCAAGATCACCACATTCAACAGATACACATCAGGAAAGAAGAACATTGAATATCAACAGTAGGTTGACTCCCACACAATTGATAAAAGTAGAAGAGCTCTTGGTTAGACACTAATAGGCATTTGCATAGGATGACATAGATATGTAGGGCATCAACCCAAAATCTATACCCATCATATATACCTCGATGATCAAGAAACTCCAATCAGGCAACCACAAAGAAGAATGAATCTGACAATGAAAGATATTGTCAAGGAAGAACTAAAAAAAATCTTGACTGTCAGATTCATCTATCTAATTTTTGATAGTGAGTTAGTATCACCATTAGTAGTAGTCCCTAAAAAGAATAAGAATTGATGAATCTATGTGGACTACAGAGCATTAAACAAAGCGACCAAGAAGGACCACTTCCCACTCCCGTTCATTGATCAAGTCTTGGATACACTCTCAAGGAAGAAGTATTTCTCCTTCCTGGATGGATTCAGTGGATACAACTAGATCCATATAGGAGAAGAGGATTAGGATAAGACAACGTTCACCTACCCATGGGGAATTTTTGCCTATTAGGTATTACCTTTCGGATTGTGCAATACACCTACCACCTTTCAAAGGGTGATGCTTAGCATATTTTCAGACATGATGGTAGACACGATCGAAGTATACATGGATGAATTCACCGTCTATGGATAAACCTTTGACGAAGCAATGATGAACTTGGAAAGAGTGCTCGAAAGAAGCAAGGAAAAAAATTTGTCCCTGAGCAACGAGAAATGCTTTATGATGATGCAATAAGGCATCGTACTAGGACACCACCTCTTCGTAGAAGGAATAAAGGTTGATAAAAGAAAAATTGAGGTCATCAGAGAACTACCTAGCCCCAGAATGTAGAGAGAGGTAAGGAGTTTTCCTGGATCATCCAGGTACTATCGGTGATTTATCATCGAATTCAGCAAAATTACTAAACAACTACACACTATATTATCTAAGTATGTGGAGTTCAATTGGACAGAAGACTGTGAGGAAGCATTTTACTTGTTTAAAGAAAAAATTATATTTGCACCAATTCTAAGAGGATCAAATTGGGCCATACCATTCCATATCATTGTGATGCATCCAACAATACGATTGGAGCAGTCCTTGGACAAAAGTATGGTGAAGAATGTTATGCCATCTACTATGTCAGCAAAAACTTAGCAGGAGCCAAGCTCAACTACACGATGATGGAGAAGGAGTTCCTTGTGGTTGTGCATGCCATAAATAAATTCTGCCATTATATCTTCAAGTATAAGGTAATTATCCACACAGACCATGCGGCTATCAGATACTTGATGAGTAAGCCGACCATTGGCAAAATAATTATCAGGTGGCTCCTATTACTGCAATAATTTGACATCACAATAGTAAAAAAAACTAGGAAAGGACAACATCATAGCAGATTTTCTATCTAGATTGATACCAACAGACCATACAACAATGGAAGACCAGTTTTTGGATGAACATTTGTTCACCATTAGTGAGAAAATCCCATGGTACATAGATATAGCCAATTACTTGGCCATCGAAAGAACCTCACCTGCTCTCTCTTTCTAAGAAAAGCATACGATCATAGAGAAAAGTGCATCGTTCCTATGGGTTGATGGCCTCCTATTCAAAAAAGGACATGACCAGATTATAAGGAGATGCATAGCAGAGTAGGAGTTCTTAGAAGTACTCAAAGCATGTCACGATGAACCATGCAGAGGACACTTTGCAAGGAAATGAACTACCTACAAAATCCTATAGGTTGGGTACTTTTGGCCCACTCTGTTCCAGGATGTGACTGTGTACACCAACAAGTGCGATGAATGCCAAATAATGGGCAGACCAACCCATCAAGATGAAATTCCCCTCCAACATCAGGTACACCTGGAACCCTTCGATAAGTGGGGCATGGACTTCATGGGACCAATTAATCCACATTCAATAGGGCAAAGGTTTATTTTGGTCTGTACAAATTATGTCACCAAATGGGTTGAAGTTTAAGCATTAAGAGATTCAAAAGAAATAACAATCACTAATTTCTTATTTGCTCACATTTTTACACGATTTGGGGTCCCTAGAGAGATAACAACAGAGCAGGGGCCTAAAATTACCTCTAAGGGCCTCAAATTTCTCCTTCAAAAAATGATATCTGATAGTAATGTGCTTTGTGCGTGAATGCATAAATGGATTCTTGGAGATGTTAATGGCATTGGTGTTATCACACTTAACTAATATTGGCTCACTAAAGCTGATACCAAGATCTTTCAAGGTTTGTTTCATCCACAATACCTGTGTACAACATGTTGTCGCTACAATATATTCTGCCTCTACTATCGATAAAGATAGAATGCACCTCCACTGGTACTCTTTATGTCATCTACACATCCTGCCCAATCTGCATCTGAATATGAAATAAGGGTGAAGTCTTTACCTTTCAGATACCATAACCCATATTCCATAGTACCCTTGAGATAATGAAGGATCCTTTTTACTATAGTCACATGAGTTTCCTTGGGATTAGCCTAAAATCGTGCTACCATGCATACTGCCTACAAGATATCTGGTCTGGTAGCTATTAGGTATAGTAAGCTTCTAATCATAGATTTGTACATGGTTTGATCAACAAGTGAAGATTTTTCATCCTTGCTCAACTTGCAACCAGTTGTCATGGGAGTGCTAACTAGGTTACAATACTCCATTGTGAACTTTTTTAACATCTCTTTCACATATTTAACTTGAGAAATAAATATGCCCTTATTATTTTGATTAACTTGCAATCCAAGGAAATATGAAAGTTCACCAATCATTGACATTTCAAATTCTTTCTGCATCTTATTTGCTAAGTCTTTACATGACTCATCTTTGTTGCTACCAAATATGATATCATCTACATATACCACAAGAACTATAAGATGCCCATTTTCTATTTTGACATACAAATTACTATCTACCATACCTTTCTTAAATCTTTATTGGGTGAGATAGTTGTCTAGCCTTGCATACCATGCTTGGGGTGCCTGTTTTAAGCCATATAATGCTTTCTTCAACTTGCAAATAAAGTTAGGATTATAACCAAGTTGGAAACCATCTGGTTGCTCAATGTAAACCCCTTCTTCAAATTTTCCATTCAAAAACGCTGATTTCACATCCATTTGATAAAATCTGAAATTCTTGTAGACTGCTAAATCCAGAAACATTTTGATTGCCTCTAGTCTAGCTACTATTCCTCAAATTCGATGCCTTCAACTTGTGCATAGCCCTTAAAAACTAATTTTGCTTTATCTCTGAATACCTGTCCATCTTCATTCAATTTATTTTGAAAAATCCATTTAGTCCCGATTATATTTTTGTTAGCAGGTCTAGGTACTAAATCCCAAGTTTCATTTTTCTCGATCTGATCTAATTCTTCATTTATTGCCTTCATCCAAATTTCATCTTTGCTTGCATCATCAACATTTTTGGGTTAAATGTTGGATAGTAGAGAGTAGTTACTTATGGCTCTTCTTCTTTTCTGAACACCAACTTTGGGGTCTCCAATTATTTTCTCTCTAGGATGATTTTTCTGCCAGCTGTCTGTTTTGATTTTTTTATTTTCTTCCACTTTCGAATCACAAATTAAATCATTTACGTCAATGTCCTGTATCTTCTCCATTTTGTTTTCCTCATCTCCTTCAATAACCTCTTCATAAATTGGGTAGTTCGTTTCATAGCTAATTACTCTTTCTCTACCTTCATGAAATTTAACATTGGCACTATCCACAATTTTCTTTAGCCTTTTGTTGTAGCATTTGTAAGATTTGCTTTTTGATGAATAACCGACAAAAACACCTTCATTCGCTCTATCTTCAAACTTACCAATATTATCTTTAGTTCTTTTGATGTAGCACTTGTTGCCAAAAACTTTGAGGTATTTTGTTGTTGCCCTTTTTATGAACCACAACTCATAGGAGTTTTGCTTTCATGTGTTCTCAGCATGTACCTATTTTGGATATACACTGCAATATGGACTGCTTCTTTTCAAAATTTGTCTGCTACTTTGCTTTCCGCTAGCATAGTCCGTGCCATTTCCTACACTCTCCTGTCTTTTCTTTCTACCACTTCATTCTGTTGAGGTGTCCTAGCTGCTGAGAACTGTCTCTTGATATCGTATTTTTCACAGTACTCTATAAACTCCTCTGAAATGAATTCTCCTCCTCTATCTGATCTTAAACATTTGATCCTCTTTCCTGTTTCATTCTCAACTTGGTTTTTGAAAATTTTGAACATATCAAAAGCTTCTGATTTATGCTTCAAGAAAAATATCCATGTCATTCTGGAATAATCATCAATGCACAACATAAAATATTTATCACCATTTACGCTTTGTGTTCTCATGGGTCCACATAAATTAGTGTGTATCATTTCCAACGGTTTGCTTATGTAGTACACTTTAGTTTTGAATGTGACTCTAGTTTGCTTCCCTTTTTGGCATGAAGCACAAATGTTGTTTGCAGGTTTTTTGATGGTTGGAATATCTCTCAATGCCCTTTTTGAGGTGATTTTTACTACATTATCAAAACTAATATGACCAAGTCTCTTATGCCACAACCAATTTTCTTCTTCATGTCCAATAAAACAAGTTCCTTTGAAGTCTCTGAGAGCATGTACAGGTTACCAGATGTCCTTGATCCAGTTGCTATCAATTTTCCACTGTTTGTTTTTCTGAATTCACAACCCTGCTTCATAAAAACTACTTCATGACCTTTATCACAAATCTGACTTACGCTCAATAAGTTATGTTTCAACCCATCCACAAACAAGACTTCTTCTAACTTAATATTTCCATCACTGATTTTAACTGAGCCTTTGCCAACTATCTTAGCTCCATCATTATTTTCAAACTTCACTGATCCACCTTCATATTTCTATAACTTCTCAAACTTCTGTTTGTCACCTATCATATGATTGGAGCATCCACTATCAAGTATCCATGGTACATATTTATTCTATGCTTTAAATGCTATTTGAACTATTAAGGATTCCTTTTCTTCCATGAGGTGCTCATTTTCTTTCCACTCTATTTTGATTGAATATTTGAGCTCTTATTTTGCCTTTCTCTTATCAATAGCTTGTGCATGTTTTACAGGAAGTTTTTTGTTTTAACTCATCTTGTTTGTTTGAAATTTTCTTCCCTAAAACTGATTTTATGCAAATGTACTTCTACAATTTCTTAGAATGTGCCCAAAATTATAATAGTTATAGCATTCTACTGTATAATTCATCAAAGGAGAGAAAGCATTTCTACTAGTGAAATTTCATTGTCTTACATTATATTTGCAGTCTGAGATTTTATGTCCATAGCCATTGCATTTAAAACAGAAACCATAAAAGGGATAATTGAACCTGGGTGATGGTCTTTGCCATGGTGTCGTAGGAGCCATAGGTCTTCTTCTTCTTTGATGTGTGACATTGGTGAATCCATCATTGTCAATTCTCCTTTTGTGCCTGGCATTATTGCTTTCTTTTGCATGAGATGTTTTTTCTTGATCAACCTGTTTCTTATCTTCATTCTTTATGGATTCTACATTTTTGGTCTTTGATCCATTTGATGATTCTACTTCGATGAAGCCCAAACCAAATTTGATACCTGCAGGCCTTTGGTCATTTATGATCTTATCCAGCTTCATAGAACTTTCTTCACATTTGTGATAACAACTAATTTTCTTATTCATCTCTTCTAGCTACATTCTTAAACCAACAATCTCTTCTTCTAGCTTGCTATAATAATCTATTTTCATTGTTATTTGCACTTCGATATCTTCAGATATTTTCTTAGATTCTTCTATCTGTACTGTTAAACTGGTTATGATTCCATTTGCATCCTCAATCTTTATTAAAAGTTTCTTATTATTTTTCTTTTCTAACTTCCACTCTTCAAGTGCAGAGATCAACTCATCTTCTAGATCTACTTCAGCCCCAAGGTTTTCACCACAAACTTTAGAGGTCACTCCTTCCTTTTCTGATTTAACTTCTTCAAATGCCATAAAAAGAGCTTCATATCTTTCTTCTTTAGACTCTTCACCGGAGCTATTTTTTGATGAATTGACATTCTTGGAGATGAAACTTTTCTTCTTGAAGTTGCCTTTTCTGAAATTCATTTTCATCTTCTAGTCACTTATTTCTTGGTGCGATCCTTCATCATTTTTGTTCTTTTCTTTAAGTGGACATTTAGTCACAAAATGCCCAATGCATCCATAGTTGAAGCATTTAAATGGTAGCTTCCCTCTGTATTTTCCTTTTCCCTTTTTTAGTTTTCTAACAAATTTTGCTTCCATTTCATCTGATGTCTCTTCTTCCTCGGACTCTTATTTTGTGTTTTTATTTTTAAGGGCTTTAAAAGCCGCTTCTTTGTCTATGGGTTTAGATCTTCCTATACTCATCTCATATGCAGTCAAAGAACCATACATCTCATCTATACTAAAATAATTTAGATTTTTAGCTTCTTCTATCGTTGAGACTTTGGAATCAAACCTTTGAGGAAGAGATCTTAATACCTTTTTCATGATGACAGAGTCATCGATATCCTTGCCATGTCCTCTGATCGCATTAATGATTCCATTAACTCTCAGCATATATCCCTCAATGTTTTCATCGTCATTCATTTTTAATGCTTCGAACTGAGCTCGATGTGTCTATAACTTGGCCTCCTTGATCTTATCGTTTTATTTATGAATACTCCTCAGTTTGTCCCATATCTCTTTTGCCATTTTACAACTCATGATATTTACTAGTTCACTATTTGTTATTCTTCTCATGAGAGCATTCATTGCTCTTGAGTTATTGTCAAATAGTTTCTTTTTGTCAACCTTCTTTGGAGGAGTGATGGGTATTGTATATCCACTAACTACTAAATTCCAGATGTCATATCTCAAAGCACAGAGATATGTCTGCATCCTGATTCTCTAGAACACGTAATTAGATCCATCAAATAATGGTGCTTTGTTTGATGAGATGCCTTCACCACCTGCCATTGTATTACTTACAAGATATCCCTAGCTAGTTAAGCTTGTACAGGAACTTAGCTTTGATACCAATTGTTAGTCTTACAATGACACTAAGAGGGGGGGTGAATCAGTGTAGCTCTTTAATCTTGAATTTATAGCTCTTAAAACAGTAGTAATTAAAACTTATAAATAGATATAGCAAGTATAACAAAAGAGCATCACACAACACAAGATTTAATGAGGTTCACCAATGTGGCTACTCATCAAAATGACTGCTTGGACTACCATCCAAATCCAGCCTTTGCAAAGCAACAACTTTATAAACAATTTTACCAACACCCACTGGAAGGAGCACCAACCCCTGATTTATCTACACCAACAAAAAGGAGCACCAACCCCTGATGCCAAGTTCCAACTTGGACTTCAAATCTAAAACTAGAAGATTGATAGTAAGATACCTTTGCTTTTGCTAGACCCTGACTGGTCACCTTTGTTTGTTTTGTGCACTCTGCTTTTTCTATGCAAGCACTTCACACACTCTGCTACACTTCACAATCATCACCTCCCTATTGTGCACTCTGCTTTCTTTGTGCAAGCACTTTATACACTCTGCTACACTTCACCTTCATTGTCTCCCTATTGCATACTCCACTTTCTTTGTGCAAGCACTTTGCACACTTTGCTACACTTCACAGTCATCGTCTCCTTGTTGTGCACTCTGCTTTCTTTGCATAAGCACTTCTCACACTATGCTACACTTCACAATCATCTTCTCCTTGTTGCGCACTCTGCTTTCTTAGCAAAATTCCACACTTCAAAATATTTGACACGTCTTGCTCTGCGCACAGCGATCGTATTTCGCACACTTCGACATAAAAAAATTCTCCAAATAGCCCTCCTTTTATAACAAGATTTTCATGATGAAAACCCTAATCTTAGTCGGCTGAAAACCCTAATCTTAGTCAGCTAAAAACCCTAATTTTAGTCAACTAAAAATAGACTTCGTTGGCTTCAACTCAATCGTGAAAATACATGTCACGATATCACGACATTTTTGCCTCCGTACTCTTCCTCTTTACTTTTGTCATGATATCATGACACTTCTGCCTTCTTACTTTCTCTCTCCTCCTTTAGTCACGAAAATGCGACGTGTCGCGATATCATGACACTTTTTCTCCTTTGCTCTTTCTCTTTACTTTTGTCATGATATCGCGACACTTCTGCCTTCTTGATTTCTCTCTCCTCCTTTAGTCACAAAAATGCGACATGTCACGATATCACGACACTTTTTCTGCTTTGCTTTTTCTCTTGCCTTCGGGTTGCGAAAATGCGACATGTCGCGATATCGCGACACTTTTTCTTTCAGATTCTCTCTCTTGCAATATGTCGCAAAATCATGACACTTTTTCTACTTGCATTTTTCTCTTCCAACATATCGTGAAATCGCGACACTTTTTCTTCCGTACAATCTCTCTTGCAGTATGTCGTGAAATCGCAACACTTTTTCTAGTTGCTTTTTTTTCTTCCAACATGTCGCGAAATCGTGACACTTTTTTTTTCATACTGTTTCTCTTGCAATATGTCGTGAAATCATGACACTTTTTCTACTTGTCTTTTTTTCTTCCAAAATGTCACAAAATCGCAACACTTTTTCTTTCCTACTGTTTCTCTCGCAATATGTCGTGAAATCATGACACTTTTTCTACTTGTCTTTTTTTCTTCCAACATGTCACGAAATCATGATAGTTTTTCCTGCTTGCGCTTTCTCTTCGAATATGTCACGAAATCGTGACAGTTTTTCCACTTCTCTTTTTTCCTTTCCAACATGTCGCGAAATCGTGATAGTTTTTCTTGCTTTTTATCTCTCTTCCAACATGTTGCGAAATCACGACAATTTTTCTTGCTTTTTCTCTATCTTCCAACATGTTGCGAAATTGCGACAGTTTTTCCTCCTTTTTCTCTATCTTCAAACATGTCACGAAATCACGACTGTTTTTCTTGCCTTCTGTATATGTCGCGATATCACGACACTTTTCTTGTCTTTTTCTTTAAACTTTTGCATATGGGCCACTTCGGTCTTCTTGGAAAATCATTGTACATATTATGAATAACCTTCGAACTCCTATCTTCTGCATCTGAAAATATTTTGAACTTCTTGTCCACTACATCAACAGATCTATCTGAATGTGTTGGCAACAATGACAATATTGTTGCTGCACCTTGCTCAACAATCTCCCCCTTTGGAATTGTTAGCAACACGTGCAATTTCCTATAACTCTTCTCCCCCTTTGACAATAATACCAAAGGACTACTGTAGACTCCCCTTGAGTCCATGCACAATATTATTAGGCATAATTTATTATGCTTAGCAAAAATCATGAACATGAGCACAAATATAATCAAATACTTAAATGCTCCCCCTGAGAATGTGATCCCTGTAGCTAGTCAATTCTTGGGAAGTGTGACCACTCCCAATTTATTTTCAAGGTACTCAAAAAATTCCTTTGGCAATGGTTTCATGAACATATCTACTACTTGTTCTGTAGTTGGAACAAAATCCAACTTAACCTCACCTTCTGCAACTTTCTCTTTCAAAAAATGATATCTGATAGCAATGTGCTTTGTGCATGAATGCATAACTAGATTCTTGGAGATGTTAATGGCACTGGTGTTATCACACTTAACTGATATTGGCTCACTGAAGCTAATACCAAGATCTTTCAAGGTTTTTTTCATCCACAATACCTGTGTACAACATGTTGTCGCTGCAATATATTCTACCTTTGTTGTCGATAAAGAAACTAACTCTTATTTCTTACTGTGCCATGTGACTAATCTATCTCTAAGATAGAATGCACCTCCACTGGTACTCTTTCTCTCATCTACACATCCTACCCAATCTGCATCTGAATACAAAATAAGGGTGAATTCTTTACCTTTTGGATACCATAACCCATATTCCATAGTACCCTTGAGATACCGAAGAATCCTTTTTACTATTGTCACATGAGTTTCCTTAGGATTAGCCTAAAATCATGCTACCATGCATACTGCCTGCAAGATATCTGATCTGGTAGTTGTCAGGTATAGTAAGCTTCCAATCATAGATCTGTACATGGTTTGATCAATAGGTGAAGATTTGTCATCCTTGCTCAACTTGCAACCTATCGTCATGGGAGTGCTAACTGGCTTACAATCCTCCATTGTGAACTTTTTAACATCTCTTTCACATATTTAACTTGAGAAATAAATATGCCCTTCTTATTTTGATTAACTTGCAATCCGAAGAAATATGAAAGTTCACCAATCATTGACATTTCAAATTCTTTCTGCATCTTATTTGCTAAGTCTTTACATGACTCATCTTTGCTGCTGCCAAATATGATATCATCTACATATACCACAAGAACTATAAGATGTCCATTTTCTATTTTGACATATAAATTACTATCCACCATACCTTTCTTAAACCTTTGTTGGGTGAGATAGTTGTCTAGCCTTGCATACCATGCTCGGGGTGCTTGTTTTAATCCATATAATGCTTTCTTCAACTTGCAAACAAATTTGGGATTATCACCAAGTTGGAAATTGTAGACACCAAAAACAACACCAATTCGATTATGTGACAACAAGCACTGATCGCATTGACACAAACAGCCCCCAGGGCAGCCCTAGAGGTTAAAATAGTGGTCCTAACTACTCACACAGCAGTTTTAAAAGTCAAAGATCAATTTGGCACCTTTTAGGCACTCTGCTACTTATTTGCTCCACCCAAGGACGAGTGCAGACTGGTACTCATTCCACCTAGGGACGATTACCAGTGCTCACTTCGAGGTGGGACGAATGCAAGGTTTAACCTATAAAAAGTCAAACCTTGGCCCATGACAACTCAGAACTGCCACTTAGCTCTCCCTTCATGGCATAGGGGTGCGAGTGAGTTCTTTTGACAACCACTTGACTCTCCATTCACCACATGGGAATGAGAGTGGGCTTTTTCATGACAACTCAAATTAGCTACTTAACTCTCCCTTCATTGCATGGGAGTGTGAGTGAGTTCTTTTGGGCATGCAACAGCAGTTACAAAAGCAGTTATGGAGCCTTGATCAGGGAGAAGTCTTCTCTTCCCTAGAAAAGCATTCATGCTAAGTAGCACTTTTGCATGCTAATTCAAAGAGACCCCTTGGGTCTATAAAATGGTGAATTTCCTCACCCAAAAGGAGAGACAGAGAAGGAGCATTTTGAGCGACGAAGTGCTGTTGTTTTGCTGACTTATGATTTGTGTCTTTACATCCATAATCTCTTAATTGAAAAGGAGGTTATTGGGTGACTTTGAAGGCATGAATCAAGAACCAAAAACCTAATTTTTCTGACCACAATAGCCTATCAATTTGTCGACAACACATCACAATAGGTTTCGGACCCATCCCAAGCGGATTGGTGTCAAAACAAAGTTTCAACCCGCGGGTGGTTTGCCTTTGGGCACCCCCTGTCTTATTGCAGGTTTTCTTGTATCACCCTGAAACAAGTACCAAACTATTGTAGGTTTTCTCGTTGCACCCCAGAATGAGTAACAAACTGTCGCAGGTTTTCTCGTCTCACCCCTGAACGAGTACCAAACTGTTGCAGGTTTACTCATCCGACCGAGGGCGAATACGGATATGTATTGAATTTGGTGACTGTTTCTTTTGTAGTAGTTTTCTAGTTACATGATTACGCTTCTGTCAAATTTTTAGTCTATTTGGATTCATTTTAATCATCTTTATATTCATATTTTACATTCATCAAACAGTAACCCTTCAGATTCACGAGTTTTATTTTCATATACAGGTGCTACTGATTCTTTGTTTGTTTCTTCGAACGTAGGTCTTCAATATTGGAGGAGCAGCGAGGAGTCTACTTTTATCAACACAAGCGATGGCAACGTTTTGGTTTGCCCATATTATATGTGGGCACGCGGAAGAAGGAATTCTAGAACAAGTTGTGAAAGATCAACATTTGACACTTCTATCCCCTAAAAAGGAAGGAGACGTATTGTAACACATTACTGAAAGAATATCAATAAAAAGGGTCATATTTTATATTGCTTTTATATCTTGTGTTCATTTGTGTTCTTTCATTTTAATGCAATTTTGTTTAGTCTTTCCTTTTTATTTTCGGAATCTCATGCTTTCAATGGCGATCACGGTGGGACCTTCTGTCCTCTATTTTTTTTTAGGTTAGATTTCTGACCTGAAATTGCTTTTTTTGATTACAGGTACCTATTTTTTAGTCATCATACTGTTATTCATTTATGTCAGTGATGATTACATAATTGAGATTCATCTCACCCAGGGACGAATAGGCATTCGTCCTACCCTAGAACGAATATTGTTCTGATATTTGTCTCACCCAAGGACAAATAATGTTCTGTGCATTTTTTAGACCAGCAAATCAAAAGCATCCTTGTGGGCAGAGAAGAGGTAGGGGTTTTTAAGAAGCCTTTGTCAAATTTTTGTTTTCTATTTTCTGGTTTTTCAGTTTTTGTATGGCTTAGGGAAAGTTTCCTTTTTGTTTGCCTGTTTCAAATTTTTCAAATTAAAATGAACCCCACACATCACATGGTTACTTAAACCAAGGAGCTAGTCATAAAACCCCAGCCCTTGAGCAAGCCCAATAGTGGATTTCATCACCATGTTGGCTTGGATATTTGCATCCATTTACCCTGATTGTCACTGTTGCTCAACGTAAATCCTGATTAAAGTTGATCGAGTGTCGTTGGGGTGATTCCCAGCACATGAGGATAAGTCTTCTATGGTAGGTGTCATAAACAGAACAATCCCCCTTTTGTACCGCCTATGTTCCACATATCATCTACTCTCATGCACCTACAGTCTCCCTCACGTAACGGTAGGTATATAGAGAGGTTGGTATATCGGTCCGGCAATGGTATATTGAAGGGCAACCATTTTGGGAGTTATAAGAGCCTTCATAATTGCATTTAAACGGTTTTCATAAAAAAAATTCAAAAACACAAAAACAAACAACAAAAACACATGAAACCAGATTTAGGGCACACTATTAATCTTTAAAAGAGATAATCATTGCTTGTGTGTGTATGCTATTTTCTATTTAAAAAGAAAAATCATAAAAAGAGTTTCCACATCTTTAGGTTAACATCACCATGGTGTATACTCGTAGCCAAGCTCAATCACGGGCAGAAGCTGTAGAGAATGCACCAAGGGGGACAAGTCGCCCCCGATATAGCCCTAAAGACTTGGCCATCCCGCCTTGGTGGCAGGGTACACAAGTTAGTCCACACCATGCAGTTATAGAACATGACTTTAGAGGCACCTCCTTGAGGGGCACTCCAACTCATGCCATCACTAGACAAGACTATAGAGGCACCTCCTTAGGGGGTACTCCCATTCAAAAAATATCCTTTCAAGAAAACAACCAACATGTAGCATGTGACCTAGATACAAGGCCCCACTTTGAAGTTCGTTATGTGTGGCCTAGTGATGAAGCACTATGTACTGCTCTAGAACAACAAAGGGTCCACAAGGAGGAACCATACGATGTCGTTACTCCTAATTTACCCCTGATTAATGTCAGACACACTAGACCATATCCAAAATATCAAGTTCTCCCGATAGGGCAAGACAATTTTGCCCGCACCTTTTATGCATATAATAGAGAATGTGAGGAAGATCACTACATTCCTCAAGGATAGTACATAGCATGGGAATGATGCATGTCTACACTCACTTTATATCCAAATCACTCATTGAGACCAGATCTTCAAGTCAATGCTGCTAACCTTGATAGAGGGAAGCAACATATAGGGGTCTCGAAGTATCATGACCAAGAAAGGCATGTAGGGGAGGCATCTAGGCCTCCTAACCTAGAGACGATGGAACAAAATGACTTGGAATTTGCCAAACTAGCCACCCACCAAGCACAGATCACGTGGCTTAGGCAAGACCAATAACAATTAGAACATTTGTGTCGCCTTAACCAAGAGCGCATTCAGCGTCGGACAACTGAACTGCTTCACAACAATGCGCCTAAGAAGGCCCCAGTCCCTCGCACACAAAAATCTAATATGTATGTGAGGCACAACCCCCTAGTGCAAGACAGGTCTCCGCGACTTCATCAAGCACTACCTCTAAGACCTCCTAGGCCTAAGCGGGAGGCCACTCCCCACAACCATAATGGGAATCCTCCATGGGAACCTATCAATGTTCACAATCCTAGGCAGACACTCCTCAAGAAGCTTATGAGGATTATGACCAAGAAGAAGAGTGGGCTGAAATGCCCTATCAAGGCAGAATGGATGCTACCCAGTTACCCCTCCAAAGGCCTCAAGTTCCCCGCAACCCACAGCGGGAGCAAACCAAGGAGGAGGAGATTAAGTCCTCCGATGCATACAAAGTGTTGTTAGAATGCTTAAAGACTATGGAACTCAAGACTACTGGACCCTAAAAGCCTACCTTATGCCAAATTCGTAGTCATCCTGTGCATCCGTCAGTGCCAGCACCTCCATACCCCAAACATTTTAATCTTCCCCAGTTGGCACTCTTTCGAGGGGATGAAGACGCTCAAGAGCATGTGACTCAATTTTTGAGCCAATGCTTCGGTATACAAGACAATGATGCATTTTTATTAAGAAAATTTATAACCACATTCACAAGACCTACCTCGGATTGGTTTACCCAACTACCAAAGCATAGCATCTACAACCTAGATCAGCTAGTAGACACGTTCCTAGAACATTTCGCTTTCAACACAAAGAAAAAGGTGTCACTAAGTGATCTAGCTAGCTTCAAGAAATATGAGGAGGAATATATGGTGGCATATGGGAATCGATGGAGGACATTGCTTTCAAAGATATCCTACCTCCCTCCTATGTTCGACCTAACTCAAATGTTCACAAAGAGCTGTTTGCGATCGATATTTGTGCTATTGCAGCTGCAGCAATACGCCACTTTAGAAGAAGCTCTAGTGCAAGCTAGAATTATCGAAGAGATCAAGATACAGGATGGCAAAATTGTCAAGCCTAAGAAAAAAGAATAGAACAAGAGCACCAAAATAGGGAATACGCAACAAAAACCCATCGTGGTCAATCAAGTTGCTATCAATGCCCCTAAGCCTGCCCCAGCAACACAACCTCCAAAGGCTAATTATCAGGCGGTGCCTCACAATAACTATGAGAAAGATAATAAAAAACAAGACCATAATTAGCAGCGTCACCCTAGGTAGCAATTTACACCATACACTGAGTCCAGGGACTCTTTGTTTGATCGTTTGTCAGCAACAAACTTGATTAATCTGCTAGAAATTCAAACAATCGATCCTAATGCACCAAAGCCTAAGGGCTACAGAGAGGATATTTACTGTAGATTCCACAGAAGGAAAGGGCATGACCTTAACGCCTATTGGAAATTCAAAGGTTTAGTGCAAGACCTCATTGACAATAACACATTGGTAGTGGATAACCCCATCGCACCCAACAACCAACAAATGGGTGTTTTCATAGATCCTTTACCCGCACATGATGCATAAGCAAAACCTCTTCATGTCAACGAAGTGCAGCAGAATTGCCCCATGGAGGGGTATGTTGGGATGATCAGCATTGTGACAAGAAACAAGAGATACCCAGGAGCTGCCCCTACGATAGCCACAAGGGAAGTTCCATCCATGTCACAACATCAACTGAATCCTACACAGCTGCCCCCGCTTAGACCAGTGGCCATGATTCAAACTAGACTTACTCAAAGTCTAAGGACCACATCGGCTAGGCTCTCCATATATGAGCTTATTCAACAATCGACGCCCCATCGGGAAGCTCTCATGGAGATATTAAAGGCAATTGAGCTGCAACCCCACGAAGTGAATTCATTCAACAATTTTGTGGGGCATGTCAAACAATGTACCGAACCAGTCATCACCTTTAGGGAAGATGAATTAAAAATGGTGACTGGGGATGTAGCAGATCCACCCCTGCACATTATTGCACGGGTCAACGAGACTCCATACAAGCGAGTGTTGGTAGACACTGGTTCATCCAGTAACATTATTACAACCATTGCACTGAAACATTTGAAGCTGCTAGCCTCTCACATTGTACCTTCCACTTACACTCTTTGAGCATTTAATGACGCGATATGCTTGATAGTTGGCACAATTATCCTACCCATACAAGTGGGACAAAATACCATTCATACATTGTGCCACATTTTAGAAGGTGAGATGGCTTACAATATCTTGCTTGGGCGGCCTTGGATCCGGGATATGAAGTGTGTCCCTTCAATTGCTCATCAATGTTTAAAGTACACATTTGAAGGACAAGTGCACATGGTCCCCGCAGATTTAGAACCTTTTAAATACTGCAATTTAGTGCAATTAATGCCGCAGTAGACCCTCCCTTCAATTCATGTGGATTTCTAGTTAAATCCATCTAAAAAGGGTTCGATTAAGCAAGGATATCCATTACCAAATAAATAAAATTCCTAGGCAGGTGCATATTCTTCATCCGGTCCTCCCATAATGATGCCACCTACGATGGCCACACCAACGAACAAAGGAAACAAACCCTTGGAAGAAAAACCACCTTTAGTCTCCACCATCTCAATAGAAGAGATGCCTACTAGAATGGAAGTCGAGACACCTAGTTCACCCCACATGGAGTGGACTCAGGGAGAACTCCCATTCGCTCCCTCTCAATCGCCAATGATTACTATTGAGATGTCTAACATAGGCATGGGGGAGTATATAGTGCACAATGTTGTTGCAACGCCCACACTTCAGTCTATGCAAGACATGGGAAGACCTCGACTCCCCATAGGCTCCGTGGTTCCTTTAGGCTACCCACCTAATCAGAAAAACTTTATTTTTGGGGGCTTGGATCATGGCGTTGAACCTTCCCGATGAGAAGAGGAAGATGAAGAGCCCTTTGTGGAAGATGTCAATTATCTGTCTAATCTAGACTTTGCATTACGATATCTTAGCCAATGCAATTGGCATGGATATGGGTTAGGTAGGTATGAACAAAGAGTGCATGTTTTGTGCCAACCAAGATACCAAATGCCTTATGACAAGTCAGGAGTAGGTTTTAATCACCCTTTGCCCCTCGACATCTTGGTCGAAAACATGCAAGGCCTAGGGATAGGCAACAAGGATGGGTTGGCATCAGATTCATATGCCAATCCAAATACAACTTATACATTGGGAGATTATTTCCCATTACAAACAAACAACCTTGTTGACCTCAACAACCCTTTCTCTTCGATCGAACAAGGAGAAACCTCATGGACTCACCCATAAGGGGAATATGGACAAGACCAAGAAGGGTCTTTCGAAGATGAGTCAGAGTATGATCATTCGTACGAATATCCAATGAATGATGATTAGGAAAGCTTCCTGATGATGTTCCCATTGGCTGATCCAATTGAGCACATGCCACTTCAAGACAATCCGGTCCCCCCGCAGAGGGCGGAACAACCTAGATGGGACCACATAAATCTGCTTGAACAAGGTGAGCCCCATGTGTCGCAAGCAACCCTTGGAGTTAACGAAGGCCTGTGGTTCTCTGACAGTGATTCAAAAGATGAAACTGAGATGGCCTATCTTAACCACATGCAAAAAATGCAATAAAGGCAACAAATGCAACAATGATATCCCTTGGACATAGATGACATGTTTGAACACTTACACATAGGTCCAATACATAGGTGGCACCTCAACCAGGTGCAGTTATAGCAATTACTGCACCCACCACTCCAGGTATACAGAGAGTATCTTCCACCTAGAGACCCTATCAAACCATCAGTGCATAAGGCAGACCCTGTTTGCATGTTGTAGCACCCTAAAATTGGCGTAGTGAAATTATAATAATTACATTCATCCTAGTAAATAATTTAAATTCAAATTTTAACCTCCCAAACTACCCGTTAACCACCGGGTAATCCGTTTCCCCCTTTTTTGCACCATTTTTAGAGGTTGTTTTGACCATTTGACAATATCGTCGCCGATCAGACGATATCGCCTGAGATCTGAAAATTTTGTCTGGGCTAGGACGTCCAGACGATCTTGTCTCAAAACTAATTTTGCACAATTAGCTTCTATTCCAATGACGTCTCTAATCCGGGCAGAAGCATGTCTGCACCGTTAGAGACCCTCCCCCATTGGAGATCTCCCAAATAGGGATGATCTCCAACCTTCTAACCTCCCTCCTAAGCCTATTTAATCCTAAATCCTTCCCTTAGCACCCCCCTGGCTGAAATTCCTTGTAACCCGATTGCATACATGTTAAAACATCCTAAGTTTCTATTTTGCATTAGTTCTATACAATTTTTTTGCAGGTACCATATTGTTTTTCAGTCGGAGCAAGCTTACATCGTCACCGACGAACCTGTTCAGATCGGAGGTGATCCTATCGAATCAGAGACGATTTCATACCAATGCGAGATGATTTCAACTGCAGTCAACATTGAGGCAATCAGTGCCTAAAGTTTGCATTTTTCTTCCCTTTTTCTGTTGTTTTATGTTGTAATTAGTAATTTTATTCAGTATTTTATGCTATTCTGTATTTTGGAGTTCACCCATCTAGATTAAATGCATGATTAAATCATAATTATTTTCTAATTAGCATAATTCATTCCTATTTATGTTGTTAAGTTTCAGTTTGATATTATTGCTATCATTTTACACTGTTTCCCTCTGTTAGGATAGTCGTATTTTTTGTATTTTGCACCTATCTCTCTGTTTGCAGGTCTCTGACGAATTCATAAGATCTCAAATGATCGTGTCAGATCTTAGATGATTCTGTCGAATTCCAGATGATCCTGACTGCTTCAAGAATCAAAATCTTCATCAGACATCCGGATCAGGTATTTTTCTTGTAATATTCTTTAAATTCTCTATTTTTTTGTCCTATTCTGTTTTTTGTATTCATTGAATTTGCATTTTCATATAGAATAGCTTAGACACATTTTGGCCAAACCTAGGATTTGAATGCTTAAGGCTAAAAAAATGAACACATAAAACATATTCCCAACCTAGGCATGGAAACTGCCATTAAATGTTTCCTGGCGAACTCACCATCCATCAAAAAATCACCAATATACACCTCCCTTGAGAGGCGAGACCTTCGCAAGTCCTCTCAGTCCGAGGTACCACGACATCATTTTCACATCCCCCTTCCGGGCACGGATCCTATAGCCTGAAGGTAAGGGTGTGAAAATTTTGGAGCGATACATTTTGGTGAACCCAACGTGAATGCATTTAAAACCTTTTGAAAACAAAAACAAAAAATATATATATGTATACAAGAAAAACAAAAAACAAAATCATCATTTCAAGATTGTATGTTTTAGATTCAATTCTAAATAGTAAATATTAAATATTACTTTTATATGTACTAAAGAAACCATGAGTTTTTACTCAAATCAATATGAGCCCATCAGTAATGTTGGAAGAATTCAGCCAAATACATTTGTTGATTATGACCAACCTCATCCCTATTCAACATCACCTCCATCACACTCTTCTTATTTTTCATCCATAACCCAAAAAAACAATCCCTTGGCCAATCCTCTTCATAACGATATTATCTATTCTTCCATATATCCATATTATGTCTATCGATCCACATACAATCCTCCGCCACCTTTTCAATATTCTTCTCTTAATACAACACATCCATTTCAACAAGAAAGTACTTACTCTTCCAATTCTACCATGTACTCACCTCATGCTTCACAATATTCCTGTCATCATTCTACCCATAATAAATAAAGTAGAGGTGAGAAACCATTAGGTCCTTTTATGACGAAAGTCCTAAGGCATTTATCAAAAACCTCTCAAAAACCTTCATCACGTAAATTTACTAAGCTCAATCAACCAATGGATATAATTCTCAAGTATTTACTTGACACAAATAAGATTGAAATTCCTTCCATAAGACAACTTGATACCACAGCAGATTGGTTTAAACCTGAGCTACATTGTGAATATCATAGAGTGGATGGACATATGACACAAAATTGTAAAGATTTAAGATGTGCAATTCAAGATTTGATTGATAAGGGTCTTTTTAATATAAAGGAATTACAATCTACAACTGATTATAAATCTCCATTAAACAATAAAACTCCTACACAAAAAATACCAATAATTAATCAAGACATGGGGATCTCCCAAGAACCCCTATTCAATTATCAACAACAAGAAACCAATCAAATATTGCATGTTAATGTGTCCCATCGTGATGATATTATTAATATTGTAACAAAAACTACAAATGAGCAACCTCAAGTTCAATCAACTCAATCTGATATTCAAGATATGGATTCCTCATTTGACCAACCTTCAAAACTATCTTTGACTCTAGAGAATGATACAAAATGGAATGTAAGCATAGAAAGCTCATCTTTAGAATCAAAATATCAATCTGAAATCCACTTTGATAACCAACAACAAGTGATTAATTCTCAAGCAAAGATATCTCTTTTAGAAGTATTACAAATTGCTCATAACGAAATTTTGTTCAAAATACCTAGCCATCAATTTGTTCCTCTTCATATTTTCTCTAAGAACATAATTAATGGTGTAAACCCTCTTGAGGTTAACCATATTGCATTCTATGATGAGGAGATTCCTTCCTCTACTCCACAAGAAGACTATTATCTTTACATTACAAGATCTAATAAAGAAATACTTGTTAAAACTATCATGGTAGATAATGGTGCCTCTCTTAATTTATGCACTCATCAATTATTCCAAAAATTCAAAACAAAGGAAGAAGATTTTAATGAATCAAATGTTATTATAAAATCTTTTAACAATGAAATTCAAGAAGTTCAAGGTACTATAATTCTTCCCTTTAATATTGGATCCAAGATCCTGGATACTCTGTTTTATGTGGCATATTGCCCTTCACCTTACAACCTACTTCTCAAAAGTCCTTGGATTCATACGATGAGGGTTGTCCCTTCCACTCTTCACCAATGTTTGAAGTTTGAACTTGCAAATAAAAGTGTTACCATACATGGTGACCCAAAACCATTTGAAGAATATTTAACGGTTGAAACATCTCTATTATCACAATTATCTTCTATCCATCACTTTTCTTCATCCATATATGATCATCCTTGTTTACCAAATAACATCCATGCATATCTTTCACATCTGCATCTGCTCCTTCCATATTATCAAGATTTGGAATATAGTGATAAGAATGAAGAACTTTCTTATCCTTCTTACATTTTATTTTGTAACATGATCAATTTTACACATATAAAAGTCAAATATTTTGCTACATTATTTTACATTATAACAAAGCTTTTGTTATCACTACCTTTTATTAATCACCTTCTATTCTTACCTTCACCTCAACTAGATTATCCTTCAAAACCTCCTTTGATTTTGAAGCAACCTTAGACATGCTATACTCAAATAACCTTGTATAGTGTATATAGATCATCTTGTATATACCACCAATTTCAATTCATAAATTAAAATCAAAATACAAAAAAATCAAAATCCTCAAAATCTTCAAAAAAATATTAATGCCACTAAGGACCTTAAAGGTAAATTTGAGCCCAACTGGCTTGGACCATACATTATTACTGCTAAATTTGAATCAGGAGCATACAAATTATCTACCTTAGATGGTAAAGAACTTAAAGAACCCATGAATATTTTGCATCTTAAACGTTACTATGTATAAATTTGGTCATTTCATCCATGTATATATTTGTTTAAAATCATTATCTTTATTTTTTTCAATTTATAAATTCAAAAAAATCAAAAACATTCATAATCATCAAAATCTTCAAAACTATTTGTTGCATTTATTTATGGCACTTGTTAATTCTTTCAAAAAAATGATAAAATATAAAAACAACAATATTCTGGACTCTTTTGAAACCAAAACAAAATAAAGAAGAAAGAGAGAGTCAACATTCTCAAAAATTCTCCAAAAGTATATATTTTCTTACAATTATTGCAGTTATATGTTTCAAATTATTTTGGATAAATTAGCATTTATTTGGAATCCCTCACTTTCACAAACACAAAAATAAATATCTTGATTTTATCTGGCATGATTACTAATCTCTCTTATATCAAAGTCCACAAAATTCAATTAAATAAAGTTTGAGCACAGAGAATTGATCTTGTTATTTACTTAAACCAAACACATCTTCTTCACAATAAAATGATTATATTTGTAATTTCCATGCTTTGTTACATAGTAGAAGTGGTTTCTTGAGCGAAAAGTTTCCCCTGCTATCCTATCATGCACATGGTCTAGAATCTTTGAGAATTGGCAAAAGGACAAGCTCACCCCTACCCAGAATAAAAATCCCTTGCTCTACAGCTAATCCGAGCAAGTATCCCTAGCACAGAAAGAAAAGCAAAGTTCAAGAAAAAGAGAAAAAGAAAAGGACAAAAAAATGTTATTTTATATCATTACAGCAATATTTCAAGCACTATCTCAAAAATCAAGCAAAAAAAAGAAAAAGAAAAAGAAAAGAAAAGCAAAAGAAAGTAAAAAGCAAAAGCAATAAAATCCCCTTTCCCCACCCTTTGAAAAGAAAAGAAGGGTTGATGAGCTTGAATCCCTAGAATTCTCAATTATTTGAAAACTGTGAGGTAAGCCCCATAACAGGTGGTTTGTGCCCAACCTGCTTGGCCTTGGGTAACTCCTAGCGTGGCGATATGTCTGTCACATTAGCGACCTTCTTTTGTATAGACCTATGTTTGCTTATGGATTAGCTAGCTCTTGATAATCCAACTTACATAGTAGTCTAGTATGGTTATATGCATCTACATCATGGTTAATGAACACTTATTTGGTTTCTTCAAATCACTTGTATCATATTATCTTGCTCAAAACTGATAAATGCACAAAGCAATTGCACACACATTTGTATTTGAGAGATTTTGTGTATCATTATGATAAATCAAGATTGGAAATGAACTCACATATGCACATGGGATTCCTTATAAATCTAACTTTTGTCTTCAAAATACTTTGAAATATTTTTTTGCAAATTGTTTAGAATGATTCCTTTTTTCTTTCAAGTACAGTTGTTTAGCATAAAGACAATTATATAATAGAAAAATTAAAATTTCTTTCAAAACTATACAATCAAAACATATATATTTTCGACTTTCGCGATGATGGTATAGTTCCAAAACCAAAATTGGAATTTTATGCCTAGCACAAGTCCTCATATTCATATTTTTTGTTTATTAAAAATCAATCATGCAATAAAACTATCTCTTTCTGGATTTTCGCGATGATGGTATAAGTCTATACCTACATATTCTATGCCTAGCGCAAACCATTGTAACAATTTTTATTCCCCATTTGTTTAAAAATCATAAAATCCATATGACTTAAATCATTTTGTTACACAAATTATGCTTTTAAACAGCATGCACATTATCACTATTTCATGTCATTATGTCAACCTTCAAATTTGCAATGATGGTATAATTCCTAAGGAATTATAACCATCATCATCATCATTTGCACCATTGCACCAAAGTCTTAAGACAGTCTCTTAAGCACTCTTTTACTTTTAACAATATTTCTATACTGGGATTAGCTTGACGACCGAGTGAGTAGCGACTCCATGAAATGGTCTATACTAGCGACAATGTCCTTTGAAATTATTGTTAGAAGTCTCTTTTTATTTTTTATCACATTTCATCACAAACAACCAATTTGTTACATCAGATTATTTCATTTAAAATATTACAGCATGACATCAAAATTATAATATTTCCAACGACATAATTACATGAATCATCAAATCAATCACATCAAAACATAAAAGCATCATACAAATACATACACAAGTCATATGATCAAAAACATATCTCATCTCATATATATACCAGCAATATATGTACATCATATCCAAAACTTGGATTGGTAGGCCATAATCTATATCTTGGCATATTCAATCCTCTCAATCAAATGTCCTCTGTGTAGTGTCTCGAGAGCCCCTCGAGATGTCAACCTCATCTCCTCCCTCGCCCTGAGGTGGACGAGGTGGCCCCATCGTAGTATGTGTAGTACTACGAGTCCTAGTCATCGATCGATACGAAGTCCTCGACGACCTGATCCTGATCATCTCTACGATGTTAGCTGGTAGGGGTAGTCTATCCTCCTCTGGCACCAGCTGATAGTACAATGTTTGATAGAAAGTAATTTGGGCAATAGCCCATGTCAGCTCCCTAGTGCTTGCCCCTCCGCCCCATGCCCTGAGGTGTGTAATCTCATCTCTGAGGTGTGTAACCTTAGCTCGGTGTCATGCAACCTCCTCCTGTAGTGTCTGCACCTGTGCCCGAAGACGAGCTGTCTTCGCTCAAAGAGTCACTGTCTCGCTACTCTCCCCAGTGTCGACACCCTTGCCCTTATCGAGCGATGGTGGCCTCTCTCTTTATGGAGAAGGGGGTCTCTCCTCCCTCCTCTCCCACTACCATGGCCTCTCTTGCACCTATGGCCTCCTCTGCTCTCTCCCATCGTGACCCTGGGCCACCTCCATAGCTGCCTGATGTAGCCTCCCTATCTGATGCACAACTGCGTGTATCAGACCCTAAGCCCTTATCATCCGAGGAGGGCAGATGCCTGTGTACCAGGCATCATAGCCATCTGTAACCCCTGCATCATCCCCATCCATTGGCTGAATGGGGGCATCGTCTACGTCCTGACTCCAGAAGCGCTGCATTTTTGGAGCCTCGCTCATTGTGGTGTTATCCCAAACAGTTTAAGAAAACTCGTAATCCCTAAGAGATAGGATCCCCTGCTATAGACCGAACTACCTCAAAAATCGATCATAGCGGTGGAGCTCCACCTCTCCCCTATCCATCTGCAACAAACAAACTTGCCTGATGCGAGCTAACTCTTGTCCATCCTCGGCCCACCCTGGGTGCTCTCGCCATGGCCTCTAGGTGATCTGGTCTGAGACTAGGTCATCTAGCAGTCTCTGGGACATTGAAAGGTTGATCCGTCATTGTGACCCTCTTTGGAGCCACTAGTAGAAAACTCGAGGCCTCTCCCCTTCAATTCCTATTAGAGGAAGCCCTATCGGCCTTCGCACTATAATGTGCTCCTAGCACCAAACCTGTAGGAGCGATGTCATAACTAGACATCGGCCGCCCTTGTACATGACCCCATGTAGGATCCTGTACAATCGGCATAGAACAAAGCTGCCCCAAGAGAACCTGTAGCCATGGTCTCGCATGTCACAGATCACATTTGCTAGCATCCATGGCACCCTACACCTACTCTGGTGGCACAGCAAAAGTCCACCAACCACTCCAGCTAAAACCTATGTGAGTCTAGATGCCCCAGGCATCTGACGCAGCGCCTCGATGTTAACTCTGCCCTTCTCTAGGGCGAAGCTCGGGTCACCACACAACCGTCCCATAGCATGGCCTTGATTTTCCGTAGGAGTGATCAATCATCCTTGTATGGGGATTCTTAGAATCCTCCATACATCCTCCAAAGTGGGAATCATCTCCCCTGTCGGTAGCCGAAAACAAGAACTCAAATACCATCTCTTTTCTAGGGCTGTCAGTAGCCCCATGTCTGTAGACACTTCTGGCATCTCTGCCACATGCTGTAAGCTGGCCTGTGCCAGCTGATCCCACTCTGCATGTGTAATAGAGGGCAAGTCATCTCTTAAACCTCCATATTTCCATTCCCTGCTCTTTAGCAATCCTCTCTGCAACATAAACAACAAAACAACAAACAATCATTAATAACAACTCAAGTAATCAATAATGCAAGTTAAAATAAGTTCAATTTAATCAAATGATGATATCATCTACTATTGGACGATATCGTCCCAAATTTGAGTAGATTCGTCTCCGATTTCGCAAGCCAAAATCGTCCCTAATTTGACGAAATCGTCCCCCTTTCATCGATTTCGCCCTTAGACGAAATTGGCGAAATTGAGATGATTTCGTCCAAATCGGGATGATTTCGTCCCGACGATGTTGACAGCCCAAAAATGGATGTGATGCTCAAAATTCATTTAAAATTTACCTAAAAAGTATGTAAAATCAAATTAAATCATTCTAAGTTAAGTCTAGACTCTTACCCGTAGCCCGCGCCGGACCTCTGTTGCTCTATGCGTCATCTCCACCATTTTTTCCAGAGCTCTAAAACTAGAAAAATGAACAGTAAAAATGAATTAGGGTTTTACCCTATTTTTCTTAATTTTATTCAAAAATAATTTTGCTTTTCCGCGTTTTTACCTCAAACGTTCGATTTGGGTAAAAACATGGAGGGGGCACCATAGTAAGCTATCGTACGATTTGACCAAGAATCGTCGCCTAAAAATAGGAATAATTTTTGCCTTCTCGTAGATTGAGAAGAACTCATCTTTAACGCATTTTCTTCAAAAAATTCTCTAAAGAGGGGGCAAAATGTAGCACCCTAAAATTGGCATAGTGAAATTATAATAATTACATTCATCCTTGTAAATAATTTAAATTCAAATTTTAACCTCTCAAACCACCCGTTAATCGTCGGGTAATCCGTTTCCCCCTTTTTCGCACCATTTTTAGAGGTTGTTTTGACCGTTTGACGATATCGTCGCCGATCAGATGATATCGCCCTAGATATGACAATTTTGTTTGGGCTAGGACGTCTAGATGATCTTGTCTCAAAACTAATTTTGCACAATTAGCTTCTGTTCCAACGACATCTCTAATCCGGGCAGAAGCGTGTCTGTGCCGTTAGAGACCCTCCCCCATTGGAGATCTCCCAAATAGGGATGATATCCAACCTCCTAACCTCCCTCCTAAGCCTATTTAATCCTAAACCCTTCCCTTAGAACCCCCCTGGCTGAAATTCCCTGTAACCCGACTGCATACATGTTAAAACATCCTAAGTTTCTATTTTGCATTAGTTCTATACAATTTTGTTGTAGGTACCATATTGTTTTTTAGCCGGAGCAAGCTTACATCATCGTCGATGAACCTGTTTAGATCGGAGGCAATCCTGTCGAATCAGAGATGATTTTGTACCAATGCGAGATGATTTCGACTGCAGTCAACATTGAGGCAATCAATGCCTAAAGTTTGCATTTCTTCTTCCCTTTTTCTACTATTTTATGTTGTAATTAGCAATTTTATTCAGTATTTTATGCTATTTTGCATTTTGGAGTTCACCCATCTAGATTAAATGCATGATTAAATCATAATTATTGTCTAATTAGCATAATTCATTCCTGTTTCTGTTGTTAAGTTTCAGTTTGATATTATTGTTGTCATTTTACACTGTTTCCCTCTGTTAGGATAGTCATATTTTTTGTATTTTGCACCTATCTCTCTGTTTGTAGGTCTCTGATGAATTCGTTAGATCTTAGACAATCGTGTCAGATCTCAGATGATTTTGTTGAATTCCAGACGATCCTGACTGCTTCAAGAATCAGAATCTTCATCAGACATCCGGATCAGGTATTTTTCTTGTAATATTCTTTAAATTCTCTATTTTTCTGTCCTATTCTATTTTTTGTATTCATTGAATTTGCATTTTCATATAGAATTGCTTAGACGCATTTTGGCTAAACCTAGTATTTGAATGCTTAAGGCTAAAAAAATGAACACATAAAACACATTCCCAACCTAGGCATGGAAACTGCCATTAAATGTTTCCTGGTGAACCCACCATCCGTCAAAAAATCACCAATATACACCTCCCTTGAGAGGCGGGACCTTCGCAAGTCCTCTCAGTCCGAGGTACCGTGACATCCTTTTCACATCCCCCTTCCGGGCATGGATCCTATAGCCTGAAGGTAAGGGTGTGAAAAATTTGGAGCGATACACATGTCCACGCATAGGGCTGATCCCTTTGTGCCAGTGCCTACAGAGCCAGATCCAACGCATCAAGAACATCCAGAATGTCAGAGTTATCACACCTACGGTAATGGAGGTTACAATCATCTCATAAACATGATCTCCATTGACTTGACCACCCCCATCCATGATCCAACCAATCCAACATGATCATTGCATCTAGACATAGAGGCTATAGATTGGGATCGCATTGACACACCACCATCCCCATCAGAGTATTGGCCTTGCGATGGGATGTTTCATTTCACTCTAGGACAGACTCAGGATGTCTTCCATGCTGAAGAGGAACTTGACGTTCCTAATGATGATCTTAATTCAGCAAACGATATCCACTTGATCCCAACTCCACACTAGTTGGAGGACGGATCCCACATGTCGGTCGAGGCAATGACTAATGTAGACATCGGCATAGATCCAATGAATCCATGGATTCTCAAGCTGGGGGTAAGTCTTTCCCCCGAAGAGCAAGCTGATTATGTTGCCCTTCTTACGAAAATAAGGAGGTTTTTGCATGGTCATACAAGGATATGCCGGGACTAGACCCATAGCTAGTCACGCATAATTTAACGCTTGATCCGAAAATCAAGCCAGTAAAGCAAAAACTACGCAAGATGCACCCAACAGTGGCCTTAATGGTAAAAGACGAGTTACAAAAGTTGTTGGATGCCCAGTTTGTCATCTGTGTGGATTATCCTCCATGGTTGTCTAACATGGTTCCCGTCAAGAAGCCCGACGAGAGGATTCGCATATGCACCGACTTTCGAGATCTTAACAAAGTGAGTCCTAAGGATGATTTTCCCTTGCCAAGCATCGACGCATTGGTAGACGCCATAGCGGGCCACGAAATGCTTTCCCTTATGGATGGTTTCTCAGGATACAATCAGATTCGTATCAATCCCGAGGACCAACTCAAAACGGCATTCACAACGCCTTGGGGGACATTTTGCTATAAGGTCATGCCTTTTGGTCTTAAAAATGTTGGCGCCACTTACCAACGTGCCATGACGTACATATTTCATGATTACATGCACAAGACTTTGGAAGATTACATGGATGATTTGTTGGCCAAATCTCTTTTGCGCCCAGATCACCTCGGTGACTTGAGCAAGGTCCTCGATCGCCTCATTGAACATAAAGTCAGACTAAACCCCAAGAAGTGCATCTTTGGCATCACCTCTGGAAAGCTCTTGGGTTTCATAGTCTCCAAACAAGGAATCGAGGTAGACCCAAACAAAGTCAAGGCAATCCTTGAAATGCTTCCCCCAACCACCATCAAGCAGCTCAGGAGTCTGCAGGGAAAGGTTGCGTCGATCAAGCGCTTCATAGTGCAGTTATCTGACAAATGTCGACCCATGAATAAATTATTGCATAAGGGGGTCACATTTCATTGGGATGACGAGTGCCAATCAGCCTTTGACGACATTAAATAGTACTTGGTTTTGCCACCAGTATTGGCACCACCTAGACCAGGAGTGTCATTCTATTTATACATCTCAGCCACTGAGGTGGCACTGGGTGCCATGCTATCCCAAAAAAATGAACTTCACAAAGAACAGGCTACATACTATCTTAGCCGCACCCTGGTCAGTTATGAACTTAACTATGCATACGTTGAAAAGCTCTGCTTGGCAGTGGTGTTTGCTACCAAAAAGCTATGCCACTACATGCTCAGTAATAAGATGTATGTTGTGTCTAAGGAGAATCCATTGCGATACATGATGAGTCGTACTTATCATAGTAGCCGCATGGCGAAATGGATCATGTTGTTGATGGAGTTTGACATAGAGTTCATTGGACAAAAATCCATAAAAGGTCAAGTCATCGCCGATCAACTAGCCGAGGCTCCTCTTGAAGATGATCAGCCTCTGACTTTTGAACTACCTAATGATGGGGTCTTCCATGTTTCAGAATCGCCAGATTCTAATGAGCTTGAGTCATAGGCTGACATAACCCTATTCTTCGATGGTTCTAAATGTGAGCAAGGGGGTGGCACGGGAATTGTATTCTTCACTCTGCAAGGCGCTCCAATGCCTTTGTCATTTAAATTAGACTTCCCGTGCACCAACAACAATGCAGAATACGAAGCCTTGCTCATAGGTCTTCAAACAACAATCACCATGAACATTAAACGTCTAAACATCTTTGGTGATTCGTTGTTAATTGTCAATCAAGTGAAGGGGATTTTTCAATGTAAATGTCCAGTTCTACAGGCCTACAAAGCCCTTGTGGACAAATTCCTGGCACAACTTGAATGGTATGACATCGAGGCACTCCCTCGATCATCAAATCATTTTGCGGATACTATGGCCTCCTTGGGGTCACTAATCTCGCAAGACCCTTCCGGTGAAATGACAACCATTCAGGTTAAAACCTTATCGCAATCTACGATGGAGCGTGCAAGCTCTGATCTGACGCCAAGAATCCACCTGATCCAGATTGAACCATCTTCGGATAAGTTCTCTCGAATCCATGATTGTTTGACTCGAGCCAACTGGGGGTCCTTGTTCTCCCCGACCCCTCTTAATAGCAACACAACGCTATTTTTACAAGTTCTTTCCCGCTCAGCTTTTGTTAGGGATGGACTTCAAGAGGGATTGGTCATTCATACTATCAAGGTTTCTGATCAGCAGGATTGGTACACACCCATTCGGGATTACCTCAAGCTAGGTAACCTCCCACTTGGATTGACACAAGCCACGAAAAGATCATTCAAATAGAAAGCGGCAAAGCATGTCTTGTTAGGAGACATTTTGTATCATCGAAATTATGAAGGAATCCTCCTTCGTTGTTTGGACCAACAAGAGTCCGCTTGGGCGATCACCCAAGCTCACGATGGTACATGTGGTGGCCACTTCAGCGGTATGGCCATCGCAAAGCGCATTCTTCGCATGGGTTATTATTGGCCATCTTTAGAGCGAGATTGTTGCGCATATGTGAAGAAGTGCGTGAAGTGTCAACACCATGCTAATTTGACACACGTACCTTCTCAGGCCTTGCAGCCGATCCAATCGGTTTGGCCTTTTTCACAGTGGGGCTTTGACCTAATTGGAAAGATCTCCCCTATGTCGTCTGGTCATCACACGTTCATTTTAACGGCCACAGAGTACTTCACCAAGTGGGTGGAAGCAATTTCGCTAACCACTACGACTGGATCCCGCATTGCGGAGTTTATTTTGCATAACATCATATGTCATTTTGGTATTCCATCCAAGATCCTGTCAGATAATGGGACACCATTCAAGAACAAATATGTGCGTGCTTTGACCACAAAGTACAAAATTCAGCACAGTTTTTCAACACCCTATTATCCGTAGGCAAATGGGCAAGCAGAGGCATCAAACAAAATGCTAGTCACCATTCTCAAAAAGATAGTTGCAGACAATCATAAGGACTGGCACATTCAGATCCCGCTTGCCCTATGGGCTTATCGCACCAGCATTCGAATGCCCACTAGGGCAACTCCATTTTCGTTGGTGTATGGCTCCGAGGCAGTCATGCCTTTTGAGTTGGAAATCCCTTCCCTGTGCATTTCAATGCAAGAGTTCATCGATGATGACACTGCATGGCAGGCTTGGTTAGATCAACTGATGTTGCTCGATGAATGACGCATTAATGCTCTCGAGCATTTGCGTATCTATCAAGAGTGACTTAAGAGAGCATACAACATGAAAGTCCACCTCAAGGAATTTTAGGTTGGTGACTTGGTCTTAAAAGAGAACCAACAGAATTCTAATTTTCCGTCCCATCTACGGGACAAGTTCATGGCAAACTGGTTAGGTCCTTATATCATTGACAGTCGAATAGGACCTGGAACATACCGGCTTGCCTCTCTTGAAGGAATCAAGGAAACAGAACCCTTGAACATCAGTCATTTGAGGCCATTCCACATCTAGAGAGCCATAGTCCAACTAAAAGCTCCAAGGATTCTCATAATCGCTTGGTCAACCCTAAATGCCCCAAAGGTATCTATAAACCCTTTGGTCAAGCCAAAAGCTCCAAGGATTTTCATAATCGCTTGGTCAACCCTAAATGCCCCAAAGGTATCTATAAACCCTTTGGTCAAGCCAAAAGCTCCAAGGATTTTCATAATCGCTTGGTCAACCCTAAATGCCCCAAAGGTATCTATAAACCCTTTGGTCAAGCCAAAAGCTCCAAGGATTTTCATAATCGCTTGGTCAACCCTAAATGCCCCAAAGGTATCTATAAACCCTTTGGTCAAGCCAAAAGCTCCAAGGATTTTCATAATCGCTTGGTCAACCCTAAATGCCCCAAAGGTATCTATAAACCCTTTGGTCAAGCCCAAAAGCTCCAAGGATTTTCATATCTATGTTCTCCTTTTCAAGCTCCAAGGATTTCTCATAATCACTTGGTCAACCCTAAAGCCCCCAAGGTATCTATAAACCCTTTGGTCAAGCCAAAAGCTCCAAGGATTTTCATAATCGCTTGGTCAACCCTAAATGCCCCAAAGGTATCTATAAACCCTTTGGTCAAGCCAAAAGCTCCAAGGATTTTCATAATCGCTTGGTCAACCTTAAAACGCCCCAAAGGTATCTATAAACCCTTTGGTCAAGCCAAACGCTCCAAGGATTCTCATACTCGCTTGGTCACCCCCAAAATGCTCCAAAGGTATCCATAAACCCTTTGGTCAACACCAAAAGCTCCAAGCGTTACCATAACTGCTTGGTCAAAATAAGTATTCAAAAATAAACAAAAACAATACAATCATCAAAAATCACAAAAACAATTGCATTTCAATTCCATGCATATTCATAAAAAATCAAAAATCACAAAAACAATTGCATTTCAATTCCATGCATTCTCATAAAAATCAAAATACAAAAATATAGGTTGCATTAGGCATCGCATCCATACATTCATACCTTTGCTAGGTCATACAAGTCAAAAGCACCATAGGTTGTCATTACTTGGCAATTCCATTATTTTCCACATCAAATCCATTTTCATAAATGCATACATCTAGCATATCCCCATTTTATTTTAGCATAGTCAGTTGTCTCCTAATGTATATAGGGTTTTCGTCATTCAGCTGTCTTTAATTTTCTAGCCAAAAATTGTACATAGTTAAATAGATTTTACACGAGAAAGTTTTACTTGGATCACACCTTGTTACGTAGCATCCCAACACAAATTAACACACATATAATAATTCCTAAGTTGTGTGAATGTAAGAGAAACCTACAAAGCAGTCTAGGGTACCATAGGTGAAATATTAGCCTGTTCATCCCCCTGTGCGAATGGTTCCAGAATGCTAAGAATTGACAAAAGGATGAGCTCTTCCCTATCCATTCCCCATAATAAACAGTGGTTTTCACCACTCCCACAAATCCCAATCATAGTTGGTCCCCAAAGTTGTAAGGATTCGTACTACACGTCCCTACCAAGGATGGGTAGTCATCCCCAAGACCTAAAAGGATCAACGCTATTCAAAAACACAATTCCAACAAACCATCATCACAACCATCTCCACTCACCTTTGGTCTCCAAGTTGTAAGGATTCGTACTACATGCCCCTAACCAGGATGGGTAGTCATCCCCAAGGCCTAAAAGATCAATGCCCTTACTTCATAATCTCCATTATCCCCTTGGTTCCCAAAGTCGTAAGGATTCGTACTACACATCCCTACAAAGGATGGGTAGTCATCCCCAAGGCCAACAGGATCAAGGCCATTCACAAGCTCAAACTTACAAAGCTCAAAATACAAAATCAAATAATAGTGGTTATCACCACTATTCAAAATCCTTGCTCAAAAAAAAAAATAAATAGAAAAATAAAAAGGTGATTTTCATCACTATATAGACGAGCAAGTCTCCCAAATCATTCAGCCAACAAATAACCTGAACTTGAATCCCTAGAATTCTCAGCATTCGAAAACCATCTAGGTGATCCTCATTACAGGTTTGGTTGATAGCCTACCTGGCAATGGTGGTATCCTACCCGCATGACGATATGTCCGTCACATTAGCTTTGCATGTGTGCAGACCAATATTTGCATGTGGATGAGCTAGCTTATGGTACCTTAGATTGTCACGTGGATTAATCTTGCTAAATACAACAACGGAGTTAGTGGAGCTAATTAGGTGATCCTCAGTACAGGTTTGGTTGATAGCCTATCTGGCATTGGCGGTATCCTGATAAATACCACATAAACGAACTCAATTGCACACACAGGGATGTAAAATAACTTGGTTAAATTCAAGTCAGATTTAGACCTTGTTCAAAAGTCTTGCGAGATAAATGTACAGTCTTGGCTAGTTAGTTAAAATATCTGCATCTCGAAAAAGCTTAACTACATTTTCAAACAACTGGTACATTTCATTCCGTACATCACCATCAAAATATATGCAAAATACAAAAACAAAGTTTTCACATGCACAAGTCATTTCACAAAGTCATCCCATTAGTATAGCAAGTCAGTCAAATCTTGTACAGTCTATGGTGCATCAACAAATCATCAAACAACTCCTTTCATTCATTCCTTATGCATACATCATACAAATTAGACCCATCGCATTCATAATCGCATATGCATACATCAATGTAAAAACATGTACATAAAAATAAATCATGCAAAATGTATAAACACCAAAAAGAGTCATCTGATATATATATATATCATAACAAAATTGCCCACAGGCTACAATGAACCGGTCCTCGGACCTCGCTACCACAATCCAAAAACTCAAAATCCCCAAGTCTAGGGCATCGTCCACCATGATCACGTAGGATCGGTGCGACGGGAACTACCCCCCGTGGTGCGGGTCCTCTGAGACCTCTCAGGGCGGCTACTGCTCGCCCCCGCACCATGCCCGCTGGCCTCTCCCTCATCCCACCGCCTCCGCTGAGAGGATGTTGTCTGCTCCATGTCGCTTCCTCTCGAGCGTCGTGATGATCCACCTCCCGAGAATGTAGGCACTTGCCCACCAAGGTGGATAACCTCATCCTCCTAGCTCATCTTGCTGCCATCCCAAGTCCCTCGCCCGTTGATGGTATGTCGCAAGGTTAGCCTCGCGCTGCCCCAACTGCCCTAGGAGATCCCTCTCCCGCAGTGCATCCCCAAGCTCCCCATCTTGCCTCCGTAGCACCTCCGTCAATCGTGCTACCTCAGCACGTAACCCCGCCTCTGTATCCCCTAGCATGGTCGACTGCGTCGGCCTCTCTGGAGCATCGGCCTGCTCTAGAGCATCCTGCATCTCTGGCTGCTCCTCCTCACCAAAGTCCTCTCCCGCATCTACCACCTCCACCATCTCCACATCAATAGGAGCTCCCCAACCCTCTCCTGGTGCCTCTGCACCCTCTCTGCCTATCGCTGCCTCATCCCCTCCCAATGGCCCCTCACCTCGCCATCGTCGGAGCGTCCACCACTCTTGGTACTCGATAGTAACTCCGACGTCATCCACGTCTAGAGTGTCCAGTACTATATCCGCCTCCTCCCCTAGCGGCTCGAGGATCGATGCAGCTAGAGTCCTCTCATCGCTCCAACGTCGATAGACTACGGGCTCCCTAGGCAACCCCTGGCGTACCCCAAACTGGCGTGTCACTCGAAGATAATGGAAGTATTCCTGCTCTGTCTCGTGTCGTCCAATGACCCACCTCCCCCTCCGGACCCGTCGAAGCCACTCATCAACCTCCGACCATGCGGGACAATCTCGATATGGCCTCCACACCACATCTCCTAGAGTCAGTCGTGCCAATGCATCTACGTAATGGTCCACGTCTCCCGCAAACCGTCGACTCTGCCCCCACTCCTTAGATCGATACCATAAAGCCCCATAACCAATGTCTCTATCCACCATGTCAACCCGTGTAGTCCAGGGTAGCCCTCGTGGTCGCTCCATGGCTATATGCTGCCAGGCCCAACATTGCAACAAGTAACTGCAGCCAATCCCCTTTCGCTTTCGATAGTGGACCTCATACAACTCATCATATAGTTGAGCCAAGAGCGTCTGGCCCCATCTCATGATCACTGGATTCTGTCATAGGACAATCCACTAACTGCCACACCACCTCTAGTAGGTTCCATGGGAACCTCGCCCCCAAGGAGTCTGGCAACAACATGTTGGAAATGAGGCTCATGAGTAGTGTATGCCTCACTCCCAACACCCTCCTCTCATACCACCACCGCACTAAGATCCCACCCATCTGACAATCATCCTCCACTCTCTACACCATGTCCTCCACACCCAAGTCCTCCCCATGTCCAAAACACCGGGTCAGTATAGCCATCCTCTGGCCTCGTGGCATCGTCCGGATGGGAACCCCGTCTATCGAAATCCGAAGAATCCGATACACATCCTCTAAGGTGACTGTCATCTCCCCTGTCGGAAGATGGAAGGTGTTCGTCCGAACATCCCATAGGCTGATCAAAGCTGTCAAGTATGCCCGATCCCCAACAACTGGCTCCAATCGAGCCACATGCTTGAGCCCCAAGGCATCAAGCCACTCCCAGTCCTCCGCAGTCAACGCCTCTCGGGCACTAGAAAAAATAGTCGGTACCCGATACCGACTCTTCACCACCTGCACATCACAAAACATAAACACATCAAAAACATGCATCAAATCACCATCACTTGTACAAAACTGCATCAATGTACAACAACACCATTCATCAACATGTATATAAACAACAACAAAACAAAAATAATAACAGTTTTCTAGAGTTTTTAATTCTAGTGTTAACTGACAAAAACAAAGTTGTACTTTGAACTCACAAAAACTAAAACAACATAAAAACTGCAATGGTTTACTGACAGTTTAACTTAAGTTTAAACCATTCAACAAAAACATTCAGCAGTTTTTTAATCTAGGGTTTCAGTTTAAAAACAACAAAACTGCAATGGTTTACTGACAGTTTAACTTAAGTTTAAACCATTCAACAAAAAAAAAAATCCAACAATTTTTAACCTAAGGTTTCAGTTTAAATTTGGTTTACTGAAAGTTTAACTTCAGCTTAAACCATTCCAAAAAAAAAATTCATCCATTTTTAATCTAGGGTTTCATTTTTTATCATTTCCAAAAAATCGACATGGTTTACTTATGATTTTTAACCTAACTTCACCATTCACAAAAAAACAAAAAACACAAAAATTTATCATTTTTTTTCAATTTAGGGTTTCATTTTAAAAACAGACAAAAACTACAATGGTTTACCTACGGTTTCGACCTAAGTTTACCATTTAAACAAAAAAATTCATCAATTGTAATCTAAGTTCTCATCTTGCATTTCATAAAAACAACAAAATTTGACATGGTTTACCTACGGTTTCGACCTAAGTTTACCATTTAAAACAAAAAAATTCATCAATTTTAATCTAAGTTTTCATCTTGCATTTCATGAAAACAACAAAATTTGACATGGTTTACCTACGGTTTCGACCTAAGTTTACCATTTAAAACAAAAAAATTCATCAATTTTAATCTAAGTTTTCATCTTGCATTTCATGAAAACAACAAAAATTTGACATGGTTTACCTCCGGTTTCGACCTAAGTTTTACCATTCACATAAAAAAAAAAAAACATTTTTTTATATAACCGTGGTTACCCTAAGGTGTTACTCTAAGTTTCATTTGGGTTTATTCTATGGTTTTCCATCCAGGTTTCCATCGGTTTGCATACACGTTTCATTTTGTTTCATGGTCTTTAAATCCATTCATTCACCTTTTAATTAATTAATTAGGGTTCCATGTCTTAAACCAAAGAAAAACACAATAAAAACAACTTGCACTTTTTCAAATTAACACTCGAGGAGATAGTGCACTTACTGGTCTCGCTTCGGCTCTGCCGCTTGATGACCCGGTTTGTGCACTCATGGTAGCTAGAAAATTCGACAGTGCTTCACGTCAAAAAATCTCCCTCCTCCTCCTCAGAGCTCCAAATCGCTCGCGATGAACAGTGCAAATGAGCCCAATCTGTTATTTTCGCATATTTATACTTTTTGCTTGCTGGTATTCGTTCCTGCCTGGAACGAGCGCTTTTTCCTCGGAGGAGCGCTCGTCCCACCCCGGACGAGTACCATCATGGAATTCGTCCCACCCCGAAACGAATTACCAAAAAAAAAAAAAAACAAAACAACAACCAAAATATAAAACACACCCCAACCAAAACACTAAAAATTGTCGGACAAAAGTGCTCTTGCACTTAATCTCTTGGCATAAAAAAACCGATGTCGGGGTTTACATTATCACTATCTCTATCCCTAAGAAGGCTACCATGGCCGGACCGCTCCATGGGAGATCAGATTTTTGACAATGTTTACCCCTTATGGCGTCCCAAAATGGGTTCACCCCCACCAAAAATAGGTCCAAAAATCAGGAAACTGCTCGAGCATTCAATGGATAGCATCTAAAGGCACCCTCACTTAAGTCATCTTGGGTCAAGCGACTCGTCGCTTTTCTCATGTCGGTCATTCCCTCATCGATTCGTCGCTTGAGGGGGTAGTCACACTTAGTTGCTAATCAACAACAATATACCCAATCATGGAAATAACACGCATTCAAAGGATCATTGACAAAGACAATCGCGCCCCTGCTTGGGGCAGCAAAAAAGCAATTATCACAAGTTGATCAAACACTTGGCATTCATGAATCATGAACTCAAGGTTCCCATAGACAAAAGGTTGCACCCTTTGCCTATTCATGACTGATCAATGTCCAAGTTCAAGTAATACCTCACCGAACCAGGTTAATACTTGATTTAAGTTCCTTAGCTCGTCAGAAGCAAGGATTCAAGAATGTGTGCCCTTTCCATACTTGGGGCATCAAGAGTTGGTTAGGTTACTGAGAAACCCTAATCATTAGTGCTTTGGTTATCTATTTTTGCTCAGGCACTACGCCTTGCACAACGCTTCCCAAAAAGGGGCATCTGTAGACACCAAAACAACACCAATCCGATTACGTGACAACAAGCGCTGATCGCATTGACACAAATAGCCCCCAGGGCAGCCCCAGAGGTTAAAACAGTGGTCCTAACCACTCACACAATAGTTTTAAAAGTCAGAGATCAATTTGGCACCTTTTAGGCACTCTGCTACTTATTCGCTCCACCCAGGGATGAGTGCAGACTGGTACTCGTTCCACCCAGGGATGATTACCAACGCTCGCTCCGGGGTGGGACGAATGCCAGGTTTGACTTGCAAAAAGTCAAACCTCGGCCCATGACAACTCAGAACTGCCACTTAGCTCTCCCTTCATGGCATAGGGGTGCGAGTGAGTTCTTTTGACAACCACTTGACTCTCCATTCACTGCATGGGAATGAGAGTGGGCTTTTTCATGACAACTCAAATTAGCTACTTAACTCTCCCTTCATTGCATGGGAGTGCGAGTGAGTTCTTTTGGGCATGCAACAGCAGTTACAGAAGTAGTTATGGAGCCTTGATCAGGGAGAAGTCTTCTCTTCCTTGAAAAAGCATTCATGCTAAGTAGCACTTGTGCATGCTAATTCAAAGAGACCCGCGGGTGGTTTGCCTTCGGGCACCCCCTACCTTATTGCAGGTTTTCTCGTCTCACCCCGGAACGAGTACCAAACTGTTGCAGGTTTTCTTGTCACACCCCGAAACGAGTAACAAACTGTCGTAGGTTTTCTCGTATCACCCTTGAACGAGTACCAAACTATTACAGGTTTACTCGTCCGACCCAAGGACGAATATAGATCTATATTGAATTTGGTGACTATTTCTTTTGCAGTAGTTTTCTAGTTACATGATTACGCTTCTGTAAAATTTTTAGTCTATTTGGATTTGTTTTAATCATCATTATATTCATCTTTTACATTCATCAAATAGTAACCCTTTAGATTCATGAGTTTTATTTTCATATACAGGTGCTACTAATTCTTTGTTTGTTTCTTCGAACATAGGTCTTCAATATTAGAGGAGCAGCGAGGAGTCTACTTTTATCAACACAAGCGGTGGCAACGTTTTGGTTCGCCCATCTTATATGTGGGCACGCGGAAGAAGGAATTCTAGAACAAGTTGTAAAAGATCAACATTTGATGCTCCTATCCCCTAAAAAGGAAGGAGATGTATTGTAACACATTACTGAAAGAATATCAATAAAAAGGGCCGTATTTTATATTGCTTTTATATCTTGTGTTTATTCATTTGTGTTCTTTCCTTTTAATGCAATTTTGTTTAGTCTTTCCTTTTTGTTTTTGGAATCTCGTGCTTTTAATCAATCATTGACATTTCAAATTCTTTCTGCATCTTATTTGCTAAGTCTTTACATGACTCATATTTGTTGCTGCCAAATATGATATCATCTACATATACCACAAGAACTACAATATGCCCATTTTTTGTTTTGACATATAAATTACTATCCACCATACCTTTCTTAAACCTTTGTTGGGTGAGATAGTTGTCTAGCCTTGCATACCATGCTCGGGGTGCCTGTTTTAAGCCATATAATGCTTTCTTCAACTTGCAAACAAATTTGGGATTATCACCAAGTTGGAAACCATCTGGTTGCTCAATGTAAACCTCTTCTTCAAGTTTCCCATTCAAAAATGCTGATTTCACATCCATTTGATAAACTCTGAAATTCTTGTAGACTGCTAAAGCCAGAAAAATTTTGATTGCCTCTTGTCTAGCTACTGGTGCAAAATTTTCCTCAAAGTCGATGCCTTCAACTTGTGCATAGCCCTTACAAACTAATCTTGATTTATTTTTGACTACCTATCTATCTTCATTCAATTTGTTTAGAAAAATCCATTTAGTCCCGATTATATTTTTGTTAGCAGGTCTAGGTACTAAATCCCAAGTTTCATTTTTCTCGATCTGATCTAATTCTTCATTTATTGCCTTCATCCAAATTTCATCTTTGCTTGCATCATCAACATTTTTGGGTTCAATGCTGGATAGTAGAGAGTAGTTACTGCTCTTCTTCTTGTTTGAACACCAACTTTGGGGTCTCCAATTATTTTCTCTCTAGGATGATTTTTCTGCCAGCTGCCTGTTTTGAATTTCTTATTTTCTTCCACTTTTGAATCACAACTTAAATCATCTGCGTCAATGTCCTGTATCTTCTCCATTTTTTTTTCCTCATTTCCTTTAATAACCCCTTCATAAATTGGGTAGTTCGTTTCATAGCTAATTACTCGTTCTCTACCTTCATGAAATTTAACATTGGCACTGTCCACAGTTTTCTTTAGCCTTTTGTTGTAGCATTTGTAAGCTTTGCTTTTTGATGAATAACCGACAAAAATACCTTCATCAGCTCTATCTTCAAACTTACCAAGATTATATTCAGTTATTTTGATGTAGCACTTGCTACCAAAAACTTTGAGGTATTTTATTGTTGCCCTTTTTCCAAACCACAACTCATAAGGAGTTTTGCTTTCATGTGTTCTCAGCATGTACCTATTTTGGATATACACTACAGTATGGACTGCTTCTTTCCAAAATTTGTCTGCTACTTTGCTTTCCACTAGCATAGTCTGTGCCATTTCCTACACTCTCATGTTCTTTCTTTCTACCACTCCATTCTGTTGAGGTGTCCTAGCTGCTGAGAACTGTCTCTTGATACCGTATTTTTCACAGTACTCTATAAACTCCTCTGAAATGAATTCTCCTCCTCTATCTGATCTTAAACATTTGATCATCTTTCCTGTTTCATTCTCAACTTGGTTTTTGAAAATCTTGAACATATCAAAAGCTTCTGATTTATGCTTCAAGAAAAATATTCATGTCATTATGGAATAATCATCAATGCACAACATAAAATATTTATCACCATTTACACTTTGTGTTCTCATGGGTCCACATAAATTAGTGTGTATCAGTTCCAATGGTTTTCTTGTGTAGTACACTTTAGTTTTGAATGTGACTCTAGTTTGCTTCCCCTTTTGGCATGAAGCACAAATGTTGTTTGCAGGTTTGCTGATGGTTGGAATATCTCTCAATGCCCTTTTTGAGGTGATTTTTACTAGATTATCAAAACTAATATGACCGAGTATCTTGTGCCACAACCAATTTTCTTCTTCATGTCCAATAAAACAAGTTCCTTTGAAGTATCTGAGAGCATGTACAAGTTACCAGATGTCCTTGATCCAGTTGCTATCAATTTTCCACTGTTTGTTTTTCTGAATTCACAAACCTGCTTCATAAAAACTACTTCATGACCTTTATCACAAATCTGACTTACGCTCAATAAGTTATGTTTCAACCCATCCACAAACAAGAATTCTTCTGACATAATCTTTCCATCACTGATTTTAATTGAGCCTTTGCCAACTATCTTAGCTCCATCATTATTTCCAAACTTCATTGATCCACCTTCATATTTTTGTAACTTCTCAAACTTATGTTTGTCACCTGTCATATGATTGGAGCATCCACTATCAAGTATCCATGGTACATATTTATTCTATGCTTTAAATGCTATTTAAACTATTAAGGATTCCTTTTCTTCCTTCAGGCACTCATTTTCTTTCCACTCTGTTTTGATAGTAGATTTGAGCTCTTATTTTTCCTTTCCCTTATCAATAGCTTGTGCATGTTTTACAGGAATTTTTTTGTTTTGAATCATCTTGTTTGTTTGAAATTTCCTTCCTTGAAACTGATTTGATACAAATGTACTTCTACAATTTCTTGCAATGTGCCAAAAATTATGACAGTTATAGCATTCTACTGTATAATTCATCAAAGGAGAGAAAGCATTTCTACTGGTGAAATTCCTTGGTCTTACATTATATTTGCGATCCGAGATTTTATGTCCATAGCCATTGCATTTAAAATAGAAACCGAGAAAAGGGATAATTGAACCTGGGTGATGGTCTTTGCCATGTTGTCGTAGGAGCCATAGGTCTTCTTCTTCTTTGATGTGTGACATTGGTGAATCCATCATTTTCAATTCTCCTTTTGTGCCTGGCATTATTGCTTTCTTTTGCATGAGATGTTTTTTCTTGATCAACCTGTTTCTTATCTTCATTCTTTATGGATTCTACATTTTTGGTCTTTGATCCATTTGATGATTCTACTTTGATAAAGCCTAGACCAAATTTGATGCCTGTAGGCCTTTGGTCATTTATGATCTTATCTAGCTTCATAGAACTTTCTTCACATTTGTGATAACAACTAATTTTCTTATTCATCTCTTCTATCTGCATTCTTAAAGCAACAATCTCTTCTTCTAGCTTGCTACAATAATCTATTTTCATTGTTATTTGCACTTTGAGATCTTCAGAGATTTTCTTAGATTCTTCTATCTGTACTGTTAAACTGGTTATGATTCCATTTGCATCCTCAAGCTTTCTTGAAATTTTCTTATTATTTTTCTTTTCTAACTTCCACTCTTCAAGTGCAGAGATCAACTCATCTTCTAGATCTACTTCAGCCTCAAGGTTTTCACCACAAACTTCAGAGGTCACTCCTTCTTCCTTTTCAGATTTAACTTCTTCAAATGCCATAAAAATAACTTCATCTCTTTCTTATTTAGACTCTTCACCGGAGCTATTTTTTGATGAACTGACATTCTTGGAGATGAAACTTTTCTTCTTGAAGTTGCCTTTTCTGAAATTCATTTTCATCTTCCAGTCACTTCTTTCTTGGTGCGATCCTTCATCATTTTTGTTCTTTTCTTTAAGTGGACATTTAGTCACAAAATGCCCAATGCCTCCATAGTTGAAGCATTTAAATGGTAGCTTCCCTCTGTATTTTCCTTTTCCCTTTTTCAGTTTTCTAACAAATTTTGCTTCCATTTCATCTAATGTCTCTTCTTCCTTGGAATCTTATTTTGTGTTTTTATTTTTAAGGGATTTAAAAGACGCTTCTTTGTCTGTGGGTTTAGATCTTCCTATCCTCATCTCATATGCAGTCAAAGAACCATACATCTCATCTATACTGAAATAATTTAGATGTTTAGCTTCTTCTATCATTGAGACTTTGGAATCAAAACTTTGAGGAAGAGATCTTAATATCTTTTTCATTATGGCAGAGTCATCGATATCCTCGCTGAGTCCTCTGATCGCATTAATGAATCCATTAACTCTCAGCATATATCCCTCAATGTTTTCATCATCATTCATTTTTAATGCTTCGAACTAAGATCAATGTGTTTATAACTTGGCCTCCTTGATCTTATCGTTTCCTTCATGAATACTCCTCAGTTTGTCCCATATCTCTTTTGTTGTTTTATAGATCATGATCTTTACTAGTTCACTATTTGTTATACCACTCATGAGAGCATTAATTTCTCTTGAGTTATTGTCAAAAAAATTCTTTTCATCAACCTTCTCTAGAGGAGTGATGGGTATTGTATATCCACTAACTACTGAATCCCAGATGTCATATCCTAGAGCACAAAGATATGTCTGCATCCTGATTCTCCAGAATGCGTAATTAGATCCATCAAATAATGGTGCTTTATTTGATGAGAAGCCTTCACCACCTGCCATTGTATTACTTCTAAGATCTCCCTAGCCGGTTAAGCTTGTACAGGAACTTAGCTCTGATACCAATTGTTAGTATTACAATGACACTAAGAGGGGGGGTGAATCAGTGTAGCTCTTTAATCTTGAATTTATAGCTCTTAAAATAGCAACAATTAAAACTTATAAATAGATATAGCAAGTATAACAAAATAGCATCACACAACACAAGATTTAACGAGGTTCACCAATGTGGCTACTCCTCAAAATGACTGCTTAGACTACCATCCAAATCCAGCCTTTGCAAAGAAACAACTTTACAAAAAATTTTACCAGCACCCACTGGAAGGAGCACCAACCCCTGATTTATCTACACCAATAGAAAGGAGCACCAACACCTGATGCCAAGTTCCAACTTGGACTTCAATTCTAAAACTAGAAGATTGATAGTAAGATACCTTTGCTTTTGCTAGACCTTGACTAGTCACCTTTGTTTTTTTTGTGCACTCTAATTTTTTTGTGTAAGCACTTTGCACACTCTACATCACTTCACAATCGTCATCTTCCTATTGCGCACTTTGCTTTCTTTGTGTAAGAACTTTGCACACTCTGCTACACTTCACAGTCATCGTCTCCATGTTGCGCACTTTGCTTTCTTTATGCAAGCACTTCACACACTCTGCTACAATTCACAATCATCATCTCCATGTTGCACACTCTGCTTTCTTTGTGCAAGCACTTCGCACACTCTGCTACAGTTCACAGTCATCTTATCCTTGTTGCGCACTCTACTTTCTTAGCAAAATTCCACACTTCAAAATATTCGACATGACTTGCTCTCTGTGCACAACGACTGTATTTTGCACACTTTGACACAACAAAATTCTCCAAATAGCCCTCCTTTTATAACAATATTTTCATGATGAAAACCCTAATCTTAGTCGGTTGAAAACCCTAATCTTAGTCGATTGAAAACCCTAATTTTAGTCGATTGAAAATAGACTTCGTCAGCTTCAACTCAATCATGAAAATATAACATGTTGTGATATCATGACACTTTCACCTCCGTACTCTTCCTCTTTACTTTTGTCATGATATCACGACACTTCTGCCTTCTTACTTTATCTCTCCTCCTTTAGTCGTGAAAATGCGACATGTCACGATATCACGACACTTTTTCTCCTTTGCTATTTCTCTTTACTTTTGTCATGATATCGCGACACTTCTGCCTTCTTGCTTTCTCTCTCCTCCTTTAGTTATGAAAATGTGACATGTCGTGATATCACGACACTTTTTCTCCTTTGCTCTTTCTCTTGCCTTCAAGTCGCGAAAACGCGACATGTCACGATATCACGAAACTTTTTCTTTCGGACTCTCTCTCTTGCAATATGTCATGAAATCGTGACACTTTTTCTTTCATACAATCTCTCTTGCAATATGTCATGAAATCATGACACTTTTTCTACTTACCTTTTTCTCTTCCAACATGTCATGAAATCGCAACACTTTTTCTTCTGTACAATCTCTCTTGTAGTATGTCGCGAAATCGTGACACTTTTTCTACTTGCCTTTTTTTCTTCCAACATGTTGCGAAATTGTGACACTTTTTCTTCCATACTGTTTCTCTTGCAATATGTCACGAAATCGTGACACTTTTTCTACTTGTATTTTTTTCTTCCAACATGTCACGAAATCGTGACACTTTTTCTTCCGTAATGTTTCTCTCGCAATATGTCACGAAATCGCGACACTTTTTCTACTTGTATTTTTTTCTTCCAACATGTCATGAAATCTCGACAGTTTTTCCTGCTTGCGCTTTCTCTTCAAACATGTCACGAAATCGTGACAGTTTTTCCACTTGTTTTTTTTACTTTCCAACATGTCATAAAATCGCGACAGTTTTTCCTGCTTTTTCTCTCTTCCAACATGTCGCGAAATCATGACAGTTTTTCCTACTTTTTCTCTCTCTTCCAACATGTCACGAAATCACCACATTTTTTCCTCTTTTTTCTCTCTCTTCAAACATATCACGAAATTGCGACATTTTTTCTTGCTTTTTGTATATGTCGCGATATCATGACACTTTTCTTACTTGTCTTTTTATTTGAAATTTTGCATATGGGCCACTTCGGTCTTCTTGGAAAATCACTGTACATATTCTGAATAACCTTTGAACTCCTGTCTTCTGCATCTGAAAAGCTTTTGAACTTCCTATCCACTGCATCAACAGATCTATCTGATTGTGTTGGCAATAATGAAAATACTGTTGTTGCACCTTGCTCAACACCTAGAGAGATAACAACAGACCAGGGGCCTCAATTTACCTCTAGGTTGATCAAGGAGCTGATGGAGCAATACAAAGTTCTTCACAATAAAACTACACCCTACCATCCATGAGAAAATGGGCAAGTGGAAGTGACATACAGGGAAATAGAGAACATCTTTACGAAGACCATGCAACAACACAAAAAATATTGGGCTACACGGTTGCTAGAGGCAGTCTGGGCATATAATACCACATGGAAATCCACCATAGGCTTCACACCCTTCCAACTGGTCTATGGGAAGAGTGCGATGATGCCCATTGAGTTTGAAATCAATACATTGAGGATGGCTTCAGAGTTGAACTTGATCTTGGATGACGTTCAAGAAGAAAGGATTCGACAGCTCGATCAGCTGGATGAAATCTAAATGGATGCTCTATAGAGAACGAAAATCATACAAAAGCAAAGAAAGCAGTGGCATGATCGCCACATTAAACTGAAGTAGTTCCAAGAAGGAGAATGGATTCTATTGTACGATTCTCGATTCTAAGAAAGAAAAGGTAAATTAATACAAATATGGATGGGACCATATGAGGTGATAGAGCTCATCAAGAATGGGTCAGTGCGTGTCAGAACAATTAACAGTAGCAACACCATGTTAATGGTCAATGGCCACTGACTATGCCCTTATAACACATTTGAAACCTTATAGGTGGAATCCAGAATGGACATGGGGGAGACCCCATCTTGTTATATCTAGACCAAACTCTTACTAGGAAAAATAGTGGGCAAGGAGGTGCTCACAAAAATCAGTTAATTTAGTTTTTTATTACAGTGTGTTTTGCAGGGACGACACCCGCATGTAAGCTGTAGGCATCCTGACCCAGGGCCTAAAAAGCATGAAATACGTCTAACTACCTTTATTTTTCTTTTTTTTCATTTACTTTTTGTAGGTGAAGGACCTAATAGCATGAGGAATAGGTATCTGGAAAACTAGGTCTGATTCAACTCAGCATTCCGACACCAGCACTCATAGGTAGAAGCTGAGGCAGCGTGAAGCAAGATAGAGAAGGCTTGATCACCCTTTCCCAATCAAACACAACATGATTTTTGAGAATAAGGTGCCTTCAACATCGAGAAGACACAGAAGAAGGTACCTTCCTTATGAAGAAGGCACCCCGCCAGAATAAGGCACCTTCCTTATAAAGAAGGTGCCCCGCTAGAATAAGGTGCCTTATAAATAAGGCACCCAACCAGAAGAAGGTGCCTTCCTTATAAATAAGGTGCCCCACTAGAATAATGCACCTTACTTATAAATAATATGCCCTACCAGAATAAGGCACCTTCCTTATAAAGAAGGAGCCCAGCCAGAATAAGGTGCCTTCCTTATAAAGAAGGCGCACAAAAAAAAAAAAGAGAAGAAAAAAATATATAGATATATATAGGTGCCTTTCATGGCTAGAAGGTGCCATAAAAAAAAATATGAGGCACATTCCACATCGGGAAGGCACATGCAAATGGAGGTGCCTTCCACATCAAGGAGGTGCATGCAGACGGAGGCACCTTCCACATCAAGAAGGCGCATATAGATCGAGGTGCCTTCCACATCGGGAAGGCGCATGCAGACCGAGGTGCCTTCCACATCGGGAAGGCACACCCATTTAGAAGCACCTTTCATAGTAGGAAGGTGCCATCATCAAGAATGTGCCTTCCACCATCAAAAGGTGCATCCAAACAAAGGTACATTCCACCACCAGAAGGCGCATCCATTCAAAAAGAATCGAAAACATCAAGAAGGTGCCATATAAGTACCTTCCACATCGGGAAGGTGCCACATCAACGCATTCCACATGGGGAAGGTACCAAAGAGCACCTTCTATGTATAGTCAGCACTTACACCTCCCAGATGCCTTGATCAAAATGAAATCATCACATGAGCGAGTGGCACCAGATGACCATACCCATCCCCCATGTCACAAATCAGTGAATCAGCACCCTTCATGATGCCTGAAGCACCAAACAAGGTACGCACATGCTAATTAAAATTTTTATATAATTATTTATAAGATATGCAGTACCAAAAAAATATTGCCATCATAAAAATAATATCCCCCCATAGCCATAACCGCATGACAAAGATATGGCGCCTTCCATAACTGCTAGGGTTAGGTGCCTTCCTAAAGAAGGAAGGATAGAAAAATAGTAGTAGTAAGGGAAGGCACCATGGGAGGAATGCTAAAGAATCACATAGTGAAGAAGAATGAACCGAGTGATACGAAAGGAATTAGGGAGGCGATGAAGACACAATTCAAGGTCGAGTGATGGCTCAAATATTGTACCCTATTCAGTCAAGGCCAGGATATAGATGCAGCCAAGGAGTTCACTGTCTCCTTGAGGGGTGACGTAGCTCAGGTGCGAGGGGTAGAAATTCTAGTCACCCCCAAATACATCTTGTAGGCGACTGGATTGTCCCTCATAGGGGAATGCATATACAAAGGTGGACTACTGAATTCGTACGTCAAAGTGCTGCTGCTAGGGGAAAATGTGCAGATAGAAAGGAGGAGCTATCCAAAAATAGCCTTCCCATGAATATTTGGAATATATTTGAGCAGGTTGCTCAATTCTTTACAGGCATCAAGAAATATACCCATCTGCATGCAAACCATATGCATTTTATCAATCACCTAGTGCATGGAAGGAGGTTGAACATGCCCTTATACCTAGTGAATTCTCTAAAGGACGAAGCGACTCAATACCAGAAGGGAGCACCGTTCACCGTAGCCCACCATGGACTGATATCAGCATTGTTTTGCTATGTAGAAGCATAGAGGTATAACCCTAACGTAGATGGAGATGGCAGCCAAGAAAGGTGACATGATACTATTGTCGAAGTAGGGCAAGAAGAGAGAAGCCTTGCAGAGGAAATGGCAAGTATCGAGCAATTGGCATTGCCCTATTTCACAAAAGAAAGAGGGCAGTCACCAGTGCCCAAAAACATAGAGGAAAGAGGGCATTCCCCAATGCCCGAGCATGAGGAGGAAGGAGTGTCACTTATTAGCAGTGAGGCTGAGTTCTGACTGATAGAACCAATCCCCAGGAGGAAACACCTGCGATGACTCCTCCTCTCGATAGAAGAAGAATAGAGTGACCTGAAAGTCGATGTTGCAGCCAAAACCCTTTGAGAATTGAAAAATCAGAGCCCACAAGATGCAGGAACTTCTAGGAGCAAAGACCAGGTCAACGTGGCCTTGGAGGAGATGCTCGAATGGAAAACCATTTGCTAGATGGCCCAGCAAATTTTGGAGGACTGCTAGAACAAGCATATAGGGGAGTTGAAAGAACGAGATGGATGGATCACCCAGCTCAAGCAGTTGGTCTGGTAGTTGTGGGAGGAAAACCAGCTATTCCAAGATAGGGGAATGAAAAGAAGGGATGCATCGACCCAAACTAGCTGGGTGAAATAAGTCTCAATGAATTCTCCCAGATCTGTCGAATGAGTATTCTCTTCGGGATAAATTCGATCAGATGCCCGATAGAGCAGCCCAAAGGTAGGGGAGAATTCTTTTATTTTTGGTAGTGAAGGGGAGAGAAGTCCCACAATACCCCCTGTCATCGTCCTAAGTGATACAGAGTAGGACGATGACCTCCAGCAGTAGACAGGACCAGAGGATAATGAGGAACTCCCTGAACCTAAGGAATGAGGAGAAGAGCCTGAGGGATTGACACAATATAGAAAATGGGACAAAGGAGCACCCACAGGTACGACAACATAGAGTGAAGAGAATGCTCCAAGGCATGCCCCTCGGAGTGAGAAGACATCCGCCAAGGATAAAGGGAAAACCCTTGTTCGAGTCATCACATTTTTTGTAAATGCCAGAGGAAAAGGGCCCAAGACGGCCTGAAATAAGGAAAAGGTGACCTTCACCGAGCCAAAAGAGGACGAGTGGGATATACAATCATTCATGAAGAGGTAAAAACAATTTGAATAACTTCTCAAGGAGATGACAATAGCCAAGGAGACCAGGAAGGCAACCTCGAGGATGCATGGGGACACTAGTATTTGCATCAATTCGATAGAGGACATCCAGTTCTGGGATATTTACGGGTCATCCTGGGGATGGCCCTCCATGGTGAGGAGGTATTTGGAATTATGGGGGGTATATGGCCCTAAATTTGAGGTCGCTACCATTGCAAAGGAGAATGTAGGGCTTACTCCTAAAGTAGCCATATTATAAAAAGCCTAAGTAGTTCATTCTAGGAGGAATAACTTAGATATCCCTCTAGTAGCGGTCAGACCTCCAGACGCTAACCTCTAGTAAGCTGCAAAAGCTACATTCCAGTCAGTAGAGATGATGCTGGCTAGATCACCACTGATAGCAACCAGAATAAGGAAAGGATAGCCGATAGCTGCATCCTCAACTTCACGTAGGAAAATAAGAGCCACACCTTCAGATGCCATCGTGTAGAAGAGGCAGACTCAGGCCATAGGTATAGCCGAATCCTCCAAGAAATGACAACGATGAGGGGTTAACAAGGCTATCTGTAGTTTTGATGCCATGAAGGCATGGCATATGTTAGGCATGGGGGGATGATGAGCATAAAAAATGCTCATATGTTGTATACATTTTCTTGATCATTATGCGGTTGTATAATAAGGACTGCATACTTTTATGAATGATTATATAAATATTTGATGACATTATGCGTGTTATCTAATTCATATGTTTTCAATGTTTTTTTGTGGAATTGCAGTTGGTTTAGTTAGATTTGGATCAGTCGATGTCTTTTTATGGACCTAGCACTTTGTTTATTTCGACATCAATGCAGAAAATATAGGTGCCTTCCTCTTCCATGAATGCACCAAATTTAAGTAGGTGCCTTCCTCTTCTAGGAAGGTGCCAAAAGTAAGTAGGCACCTTCCTCTTCTAGGAAGGCACCAAGGAAAGACAAGCACCTTCCTCTCCCAGGAAGGCACCAATAGAAGGCCAACACCTTCCTCTTCTAGGAAGGCACCAAAGGAAAAGAAGCGCCTTCCTCTCATAAGGAAGGCACCGACAGGAAGGTGCCACTAGAAGGCAAGTTCCTTCCACTCATAAGGAATCCACCACTGGAAGGAAAGTGCCTTCCTCTCGTAAGCAAGATGCCACTAGAAGGCAAACGCATTCCTCCCATAAGGAAGGCATCGACAGGAAGGTGCCACTAGAAGGCAAAGTGCCTTCCTCTCACAGGAAGGTGCCAATAGAAGATAAGCACCTTCCTCTTCTAATGAGCCTACAACGATAAGGCACATTTCACATAGAGAAGGCACCCGATATACTTAGGCACCTTTCTTATAGGGAAGGCATCCATGTTCTTCGTCGTTGACCAGACAAGCACGACATGGACAAAAGCGACTGGTATAGTTCCAACTCTACATCAAGTAGAGATAAATTGAGGATCTCATCGACGTATGAGAATGTCCTACCAATTCCAGGTGAAGCACAAACCAATCAGCGAACACGCTACCATTAGAATCGAATGCTAGTTTTAGTAGACGTCGATTACATTTACCAAACTACCTTAGTTTAGTCTGGGATGAATTGACTGTTACAAATTCTTTGTAATAGAAGTTTTGCGGGTGTGCTATATAAACACATGCAAACCTCTCTAAAAATATATAGGGAGATATAGACATAGATATAGAGAGATAGGAGATAGAATATTTTGATTGTAATACTTTGATAATTGTAATACAACTCTAATAAGTTCTAAGTGTCGGTTCATCTGGGAGGAAGTTGCTAGAGCCTGGGCCCACTCCAAGCCAGTATTTCTTCCCCTATTTATTTCATGTTTTTTTTCTAGATTAGTTTATTGCTTTATCATATTGTTTATCACATTGTTATTTCTAGTATTTATAGTAGGTTTGCTTCCAAAAATGCATGAACATTTCCTTTCTATAGAATTAATTGTTTTTATGTAAATTATTGAGGAGTGTATGAATGATTGACAAACATTTGAAACACCCCCCAGTAGTAGAACTAGTGGACTCATCTCAAGTGGTATTGTAAGAAATATTATTCATACCCTTCACAAGTTTACAAAGCTCCCTGGGTTGATAAATTAAATGCACGGGCATGTGACAAAAGTAGGAAATAAATTCACCTTGTTGGCCCACAACAAAAGTATTCTTTTCTTCCAACATTATAATAATACCACACAATGTGAGAAGTGTTTCCATGTCACTCATTAGAAATAATAAATATTTAGCCTTATCAACTACCCTACGATTCACATACATAAACCCTACCAAGGATTAATATTATTTAAAAACTTTATATTCCAGTTGATACATCGAAATCCACCTTGTATCTACATATTTTAACATTTTACTACCTTCAATAACTCCTAGTGCAAACTATTTAAACTCTAAAAATATTTTTGAACTACATTAAAAATAAGCATGAATTTTATGGAAAAGTTCCTCCACTCTTGCTACATTTTTAAACGTACTCGCAATTTTATATACAAGATTCATTCTATAAGCCATGCAATGAATAAGGATCAAACATGGGGTGATTTATATTTGTAATTGAACACAAAGGCCATTCTTATGTCCTTGCATTGTAGCAGCACTGTCAGCTCCAATGCATATTAACTTAGTGGCTATTTCCATATCATTCATTCCTGATATTTCCTTTAAACTAGTTACAACAACATTGTAATTTTTTACCATATTATGTAGTGCAAGTAAATGAGGATGCCTAAAATGATTTTCCAATGTGTAAACATGCATGCAAATCCAAGATGTGTTATCATCATCAATCACCGTATCAAATTAAAGTGAAATGAATTTGGCATGTTTTACTTTTTTTTAGGTCCTCCTTTTCAACCAATGAGAGATATTTTACTATTTTCCAACCACTTAGATCTGACCAATGGGCACTATAAAGGTTCTATACATCAACTAGTTGAAATAGATATTTATAATCAATGAAATCAGACATATGTCTACCCTTCAAAATATTTTATACAACAAAAAACTACAAACTTTTTAAAGCTAAAGTGATCTGATTTATTTTTTGAAATTGTGCTTGAATTGTTCCACCTTTCTCAACCATAGTTTATTGTTGTGTCATTTCTTTATCATATATTTGTGCATATTTGACATGTGCACATTTTTATGCATCCTTCCACCTAATAGTTTTTGTTATGGTTCCATCACTTTCTTTTGTTGTTAGATAAACTTTTCCACAATGTTTTTCTATTGTATCTTTCTTACATTGCAATCTATGATCCTTTTTGAGTTTCCAACTGCAAATTATACATCTATATTCTTTTAGTTCTTCATTACTATTCTCTAGAAGCACTAGCTCAATAAATAGAAATTTTTATGCCCATTCAGATTGAAATGTTCTTATAATTGTCCACTTGGTCATCCTTCTATGTTTAGGTTTCTTAGAAGAAGATTCTCTGAAAGTGGAAATTGTATGAGAACTATTTTTTTCTTTTTTGTTTGGTGTTCTTTTTCAAGTATCTATTCATCTTGTTGCATTTCATTAAGAAAAATTTCATCTATGGTAATTTTATTGTCGAGGATATATTGAAGTGGATGCATACCAGATTCAATAGTGTTTTTTGCAAACAAAGGTTTTCCATATCATTTTTATTTAAAACTACACATTTTATTAAAAATATAGATAAACACTGGAAAAAGCCATCAACCAAAAAAATATTATTTTTAATGAAGAAAGACATTATATATACAATTAATTGGTTAGTAAGTAAAAGGTGTTTGTACATTGAATTCATGTAGATTTTGATGACTGACTAGATTTTGAAATATGATGAAATTATTTTAGGATATTTTTTTATCGAAATATTGGTCTCCCTTGTTTCCATTGCCAACAACTGAAATTTTAATTGTATAAACAGAAGATGAACATGAATATAATGTTTAAAAAATAAAAATTAATGGTAAAAAAAATTACTAATCAAGAAAATAGGATGACATATGGAACCTAACATATGGTGCTTGATAAATGATGATTGACATATGGTGGATGACATATGGTGCCTAACATATGGTAGGAGAAATATGGGGATAAACACATGGTGGCATACATATGGTGGTTGATATATGGCAGTAGATATATGGTGGATGACATATTGTGGTGGACATATAGCAACAAACATATGGTAGATGATATATGGTGGTAAACATATGGCGGTAGAAATATGGCACCTGATGTATGTCATCATACATATGGTGGTAGAAAAATAGTGGTAGACATATGTGTAGACACCAAAATAGCACCAATCCGATTATGTGACTGCAAACACTGATCGCATTGACACACAGCCCCAAGTGCAGCCCCCAGAGGTTAAACAGTGGTCCTAACCACTCTCCCAATAGTTTTGGAAGGTCAAAAATCAATTTGGCACCTCCAAGCACTTTGCTCAATATCCGTTCCACCCAGGGATGAATTCAAACTGGGATTCGCCCCACCCTGGGATGAATTCAAGATTTGCTCCAGGGTGGGGTGAATTGCAGGTTTGATGGGCAAAAAGTCAAATCTTGAAAAATGGTAGCTTAGATCCACATCTTAATGCTTCTTTCATTGCATGGGAGTGTGGGTGAGCATTTTTGAGCATTAGAGGTTGTTACAAGGGCAGTCATGAAGATGAACAGAATCTCCCTCCCCCTGGGAAGGCATGATTGACAAGTGGCACCTCTACATGCCCAATTTAAGAGACCTCTAGGTCTATAAATTGGTGAGTTTCCTCACCCCAAATAAGGGAGAGAAGGAGCATTTTGGAGCAATGAAGTGTTGTCATTTTACTTTCACACTTATTCTCCCTTGAGTTGTGCCTTTCACATCCTTGATCTCTTTTGGAGAAGAGGTCATAGGGTGGTTATTGGAAGCACAAATCTAGAGCCAAACCTGAAATTTGGCCACAATACCCCACCCAATTTGCCGAAAATACCCCACAAGAGTTTTTGGACCCATCCCAAGTGGATTGGCTCTGAAATCAGGTCCTAAACGATGGGCGGCCTGCCCCATGGGCGCCCCCTCCCACACTGCCATAATCCTAATCGCACCTCTTCGGGGAGATGGGATATTTGTGGCATATTTGCTTTCTTTCATTTGTGCATTTAATCTTATGATGCTTAGATAGGTTGTCCTTTAAATTTCATCTTGTTTTAAGCAATTTTGATCATGTTTCCATCTTTGTTCGCCTTTACTAATTTGCAGGTAGCACCATAAAATTTGCATTGACAGAGGCCAAATCAGGGAAATCTGACCATATGGGTCTTCCCAAAATACCCCAAATTAGTTAACCCCAAGTTTTTAGGTCTTTTGGAGCTTCCTAAGCAGGAAATTTGGGACGGTACCATGTTGGCATTTTGTTGCAGGTGAATTCGTCCCACCCCAAAACGAATTGCAGCTGAATCCATCCCGCCCCGAAATGAATTCAAATCGGTGAGGGATTTTTGGACTATTATTTTTGTAGTGACCTCTTGGTGATGCCCTGATGTCTCTGTCAAATTTTTATAGCATTTGGATTCATTTTAGTCATAGTTTAATTCGTCTTTCTCATTCATTTGTCATAGGCTTGGGGATCGCATGCTTTATTTCATCCGCAGATGCTATTGACCACTCCTTGTTTGTTTGAATGCAAGATCTAGACCTTAGAGGAGCATCAAGGAGCCAAGACTCATCCATGCAAGTGGTGGTGATGTTTGGTCCACCCATTTTTACATGTGGGCACGCGAAAGAAGGAACGACACACATGGATGTGACTAGAATGCATGTTTAACGCTCCTACCCCTTGGAAATGGAGGAATCACATTGTAACCGAATCTTGAAACAATATGAATAAAAAGGGTGGTATTATTTAATTTTCTTTTGTTCAATTTTTCTTTGATTCGTTCATGCTTTCCCTCTTTTTGAGCACTTTCAATTTGTAGGATTTAGCGTTCATTCCAAGTTTGATTCGCATCGTTTGTTTTCTTTCCTTTATGCTTTCATATCATCATGCTACCAGTGGTGATCACAGTGGGAATGAGTCCTCTATTCCTAATATTAGATATCTGATCGAAAGTTGGTTGTTTTGCTTACAGGTATCAAGTTTTTGGATGCGGGACTGCTGTTCGTTCTAGCCTGAGGCAGATACAGGTCTGTAATTTGTCCTATCCAGGGACGAATGGGAATCCGCCCCACCCTGTGACAAATAAAAAACTATAAGTCATTCCTCCATGGGATGAATTTTTGTCTATGCAGTTTCAGGACAAGAACTCAGAACCAACCAGTTTGGGCAGAGAAGAGGTAAGAATTCTGGACTTTCCCTGTCATTTTTTGCTGTCAATTTTTTTATTTATTAGGTTACTTGCTTGCTTAGGGAAAGTAGTTTTCCTTTACTGCTTGCTTGTTTCCATTTTGAAAAATAAAAAGAACCCCACACACCACATGGCAAATTAAAAACCAATGATCTGGTCGTAAAACCCCAGCCCTTGATCAAGACCAACGGTGGATTTCATCACCACCTTGGCTTGAATCTTACATCCATTACCCCGATCGCTATTGTTGCTAGATGTAAATCCTGATGAAAGCTGACTGAGTGTAGCTGGGGTGATTCCCAATGCATTAGGATAAGTCTTCTATGGTAGGTGTCATAAACAAGGTGATCCCCCTTCCGTATCACCTATGTTCCATGTACCATCTGCTCTCACGTACCTATAGTTTCCCTCATGTAAGGGCGGGTATATAGAGAGGTTGGTATATCGACCTGGCAATGGTATATCAAAGGGGCGACCATTTGTAGAAGTCATAAGAACCATCATTTTGCATTTAAAAGTTCTTCAAAAATAATGAAACAAAAATAAAAAACACACCAAACCAGGTCTAGGACACACTTTCAATCTTTAAACGAGATAATCACTGTTTGTGTGTGTGTGTGCTTTTCTGTTTAGTATATCATAAAAATCATAAAAATATATAAAAGCCTACTTAGCTTGTATGGAGGCACCACCATGGTGTACACCCGTAGCCAAGACCAAGCAAGGGCGAAAGCTGCAAAAAGTGTACAAGGGGGCACAAGTCACCTCCGCTATAGTCCCAAAGACTTGGTCATTACGCCTTGGCAGTAGGGACCACAAGAAATCCCACATCATGCCATTTCGGAATGGGACTATAGGGGCACCCCTTTGAGGGGTACTCCCATTCAACATAGACCCTTCTAGGAGGAATCCTTACACATAACACTCAACACAAATAGGATAGCTCCCCTAGAAGCTCAATATGAGTGGTCGTCATGTGATGAAGCGCTGGAACGGCATAGGATCCATGAGGAGAGACCTCAATATTATGTCATCCCTCCATTGCCTCCTCTCATTGTCAAAAACAATAGGACAAATCTGAAGCGCAAGGATTCTCTGGCAGGGCGAGCCAACTTTGCCCACCCCTTTCACACCTATGATAGGGAAAAAGAGGAAGACCCCTATATTCCTCAAGAGCCATATACAGTGTGGGAGCAATGCGCCTCCGCACCTGCTATATACCAAAATCATCCTTCGAGGCCAAAGCCTCGAGTGAATGCTGCCAACCTCGATATGGGGAAGTGACCTATAGAGATCTCATACCATCGTGACCGAGATAGATGTGTAGGAGAGGCATCTAGACCTCCTATTCTCAAGATGGTGGAACAAATTGATCTAGTAGTCGCCAGACATGTCGCTCGCCAAGCGTAGATTATGCATCTTGAGCAAGACCAGCAGTAGCTGGAGCATTTATACCACCTCAGCAAAGAGTGCATTCAATGCCAAGTAGATGAATTGCTCCATAGTGTTGTTCCTAAGAGGGTCCCAACCCCTCGCACCCAAAGGGTAGAACCATACGAGAGGTGTAACCCCTTGGTACAAGACAGGTCCCCGTGACCTTACCAAGTGCTACCTCCAAGACCTCCTAGACCTGAATAGGAGGCCACTCCCTGGAAAAATGATGGGCTCCCTCCATGGAGACCCACCCATAGTCATAGGTCTCACTCGGGAACTCCTCAAGAAGCTTACGAGGAGTATGAACAAGAAGAAGAGCGGGCTAAAATGCCCTATCAAGGTGGAGGGGCTACTATCCGGCTACCCCCCCATAGGCCTCAAGTCTCCCTCAACCCACAATGGGAGCAAACTAGAGAGGAAGAGATTAAGTCTTCCGATGCATACAAAGCACTTCTAGAGCATTTGGAGTCTGTGGAAACCAAAGCTTTTGGGCCCCAAAATCCCATGTTACACCAACTCCGCAGTCATCCTGTGCATTCGTTAGTGCTTGCACCCCCTTACCCTAAGCACTTTAAGTTGCCTCAGCTAGCAATATTTAAAGGTGAGGAGGATGCTTTGGCATTCAGGACAATGATGCTTTTCTGTTGAGAACCTTTATAACCACATTCATAGGCCCTGCCTCGGATTGGTTCACCTAGTTACCAAAACATAGCATCAACAACTTGGATCAATTAGTGGATGCATTCCTCGAATGCTTCACCTTCAACACCAAGAAGAAGGCATCACTAAGTGATCTGGCCAGCCTCAGGCAGTATGAGGAAGAGACTATGGCGGCCTACGAGAATTGGTGGACTATGCTTTCCAAGCTACCCTACCTCCCTCCCATGTATGACCTGACACAAATGTTTTCAAGAAGTTGTTTGAGATCAATATCTGGGCTATTGCAGCTATAGCAATATGCCATCTTATAGGAAGCTCTAGCACAAGCCAGAATAATCGAAGAGATCAAGATACAGGATGGCGATATTGCCAAACCTAAGAAGAAAGAGTGGAACAAGAACACAAAAACAGGGACTACACAACAAAAACCTGCTACGGTTAATCAAGTTGCTATAAATGTCCCTAAGCCTATGCAAGAAAGTCAACCTCAAAAGGCTAATTATCAGGTGATGCCTCCTAAAAATTATGAAAGAGAAAACAAAAATTAGGAGCAGAATCAGTAGCGTCGCCCTAAGCGACAGTACACACCCTATACAGAGTCGAGAGACTCCCTATTTGACTGCTTGTCAGCGGTGAACCTGATCAACCTCCTAGAGATTCAAACCATAGATCCCAATGCACCAAAGCCTAAGGGGTACCGTGAGGACTTGTATTGTAGGTTCCACAGGTGGAGAGGACATGACCTCAATGCATGTTGGAAGTTCAAAGGTTTAATACAAGATCTAATTGACAAGACATTGGTAGTAGACAACCCCATAGTGCCAAACAACCAGCAGATGGGAGTTTTCAAAGACCCCTTGCTTACCCATGAGGCACAGACAAAACATATTCAAGTTAATGAGGTACAACATAATTGCCCCATGTAAGGGTATGTGGGGATGATAAGCATAGTGACTAGGAACAAGAGATACCCAGGAGCTGCTCCCACGGTAGCCATAGGAGAGGTTCCATCAATGTCACAACCTCAACAGAACCCTATGTAGCTTCCACCACCTAGACCCGTGACCATGATTCAGACCAAACTCACTGAGTTTGAGGACCACGTCGGCTAGGCTATCCATATATGAGCTTATACAATAATCAATGCCCCATCGGGAGGATCTAATGGAGATATTGAAAGCCATCGAGTTGTAGCCATAGGAACTGAATTCCTTCAACAACTTTGTGGGGCATGTCAAACGATGCATGGAGCCAGTCATCAACTTTCGTGAAGACGAGGTGAAATCAGTGTCTGATGACATGGCAGATCCACCCCTGCACGTTATCACATGGGTCAACAAGATTTCATATAAGAGGGTGTTGGTAGACACTGGCTCATCTAGTAACCTCATTAATACAGCGACATTGAAGCATCTAAAAATTTTGGCATCTCACATCATAGCTTCCACATATACACTACGAGCATTTAACGATGCAATCTACTCGACAGTCGACACAATTGTCCTACCCATTCAAGTGGGACAAAAGACTATACCTACATTGTGCCATATTTTGGAAGGAGAGATGGCGTATAACATCCTGTTGGGTCGGCCATGGATCAGGGACATGAAGTGTGTCCCTTTGATAGCTCATTAGTGTTTGAAGTACACATTTGAAGGGGAAGTGCATGTAGTCTTGACGGACTTGGAACCCTTCAAATATTGCAATGCAGTGTAGCTAATGCCGCAATCGACCCTCCCATCAATGCATCTAGATTTCTAGTTGAATCCGTCTAGACAGGGTCCGATTCCACAAGCATCCTTGATGATAGATCCACCAAGACCCCAGTCAGGTACATCTTCAGTGTTAGGTCCTTCACCAAAGATGCCACCTATCATGGCCAAACATAAGGACAAAGGTAAAAGACCTCTGGAGGAGGTGCAACCTCTGGAAGAGACACTGCCAATAGTCTCAACCATCTCTATGAAATATATGCCTAGTCAAATGGAAGTTGAGGTTTCTAGATCACCCAACTTGGAGTGGACTTAGGAAGAGCTTCCGTTCCCTCCCCCTCAATCGCCAATAGTCACTGTTGAAATGGCCAATACGGTCCTGGAGGAGTATCTGGTGCAAAATATTGTAGCAACTCCCACACTAGAGTCCATGCATGACATGGGGAGACCTCACATCCCCATCGGTACAATTGTTCCTTTAGGATGCCCGCAAAACCAGACCAACTTTGTGTATGGGGGCCTTGATCATGGCACTGAGCCATGCATGCAAGAGGATGAAGACGAAGAACCCTTTACAGAAGATGTCAATTATCTAACTAACCTAGATTTCATTTTGAGGTATCTTAGCCAATGTAATTGGCATGGATATGGGTTAGGTAGGTATGAGCAAGGAGCGTGTGTCCTTTGCCAACCAAGATACCAAATGCCCTATGCAAGTCAGGAGTGGCATTCAACAACCCCCTGCCTCTGGACATCTTGGTAGACGACATGCAAAGCCTAAGAATAGGTAGCAAGGGTGGATTGGCATTAGATCCCTATGCCAACCTTGACACAATGTATACCTTAGGGGATTATCTCCCATGGTCGACAACCACCCTTGTTAACCTTAATAACCCTTTTCCCTCTCTAGATATAGGAGAAAGTTTGGGGACTCGCTATCAAGGAGGGTATGGATAGTGTCAAGAAGGATCTTCAAAGGATGAATCAAAATATGAACCAGCATCATATGACCCCTTCGAATCATATAGTGATCACTCGCAAGTAATCCCAATGGATGACTATCAAGAGAGCCTCTTGACAATGTTCCCCCTAGAGGCTCCAGTCGGGCCAATGCTACATCAAGAGAATCAGGTCCCCCCACAGAGAGTGGAGCAACCGTAATGGGGCCAGATTAATTTGCTCGAGCAATACGAGCTTGTAATGCCTCAAATAGTTGTCGAAGCCAACAAGGGATTTTGGATCTCCGACAGTGATTACGAAGACAAAACAAAAATGATTTATCTTAATCACATGCAACAGATGTAGCATCGATACCCCTTGGATATTAATGACATATTTGAATAGATGAACATAGTGCCAGGGCATGAGTGGTACGTGGACCCAGTAGGGTGGGACCAAGTGCTGGATCCACTGCTCCAGGTAGACGAAGATCACCTTCCACCCTGTGACCCTAGAGTGATATCAGTGTCGAGGGTAGACCCTATCCTTCTATCTACACATAGGGCCGATCCATTCATGCCAATACCCATAGAGCCAGATCCAAAGTACAAGAATCATATAAGATGTTTAGATCACCACACCCATGATAATAGAGATCACAATCTTTTCATTAACATGATCTCCATTGACCTAACTACCCCCATCCATAATCCGATAGATCTAGCATGGTCATTTCATCTAGACATAGATGCCATCGACTGGGATCACGTCAATTCACCTCCATCCCCGTTAGAGTGCTGGCATTTCGATGAAATGCTTCATTTTACCCCAGGGCCAACTTAGGATATCTTCCATGCTGGAGAGGAACCCGAGGTTCCCAACATAGATTTAAACTCAACAAATGATATCCATTTGATCCCGACTCCACACTAGTTGGAATACGGATCCCACATGTCAGTCGAGGAGATGACTGACATAGACATCAGCTCAGATCCAATGAATGCATAGATAATCAAGTTGGGGGTAAGCTTATCCATTGAAGAGCGAGCTGACTACATTGCCCTTCTCAAAGAGAAGGAGGTTTTTGCATGGTATTACAAAGACATGTCGGGGCTAGATCCATAACTAGTCATGCATAATCTGACGCTTGATCCGACAATCAATCCAGTTAAGAAAAAACTATGCAAGATGCACCCAACAATGGCCTTGATGGTGAAAGACGAATTGTAGAAGTTGTTGGATGCACAGTTTGTAATCTACATGGATTATCTGCCATGGTTGTCCAAAATGGTGCCTGTAAAGAAGCCTGATGGGAGGATTCACATATGCACTAATTTTCATGATCTAAACAAAGCAATTCCTAAGGATGATTTTCCGTTGCCTAGCATCAACGCATTGGTAGATGCTATAGTGGGCCATGAAATGCTTTCCCTCATGGATGGTTTCTCGAGATACAATCAGATTCGTATCAATCTCGAGGACCAACTAAAAATGACATTCACCATGCCTTAGGGGACATTTTATTATAAGGTCATGCATTTTGGCCTTAAAAACGTTTGTGCCACCTACCAACGTGCCATGACGTATATCTTCCATGATTACATGCATAAAAATTTGGAATATTACATTGATGATTTGTTGGCCAAATCTCTTTTGTGCCCAGATCATATCAATGACTTAAGCAAGATCCTCGATCGCCTCACGGAGCATAATGTCAGACTGAATCCCAAGAAGTGTGTCTTTGGCGTCACATCGGTAAAAATCTTGGGTTTCATAGTCTCAAAGCGATGAATCAAGGTGGACCCAAACAAAGTCAAGGAAATCCTTGAAATGCTTCCCCCAAATACCATCAAGCAGCTCAGAAGCCTATAGGGAAAGGTCACATCAATCAAGCACTTTATAGCATAACTATCTGACAAGTGCCGACCCATGAACAAATTATTGCATAAAGGGGTAGCATTTCATTGGGATGACGAGTGCCAGTCAACCTTTGATAGCATAAAATGATACTTGGCTTCACCACCAGTATTGGCACCACCTAGACCAGGAGTGCCATTCTACTTGTACATCTCAGCTATTGATGTGGCACTGGGCGCCATGCTCGCCTAGAAAAATGAACTTCACAAAGAACAGGCTACTTACTATATTAGCCGCACCCTAGTCATTTATGAACTTAAATATGCATACATTGAGAAACTCTGCTTGGCAGTGGTGTTTGCTACCAAAAAGCTACACCACTACATGTTGAGCAACACTACGTATGTTGTGTCTAAGGAGAATCCATTGCGATACATGATGAGTCATACTTATCATAGTAGCCGCACGATGAAATGGATCATGTTGTTGATGGAATTTGACATCGAGTTCATTGGATAGAAATCCATCAAAGGATAGGTCATAGCCGATCAACTAGTAGAGGCTCATCTCAAAGACGATCAGCCTCTGGTCATAGAACTACCCGATGATGGGGTCTTCCATGTCTCAGAATCGCCAGATTCTGATGAGCCTGAGTCACAGGCCGACATAACCCTATTTTTTGATGGTTCTAAATGTGAGCAAGGGGGTGGCGCAAGAATTGTATTCTTCATGACGCAAGGAGCTCCAATGCCCTTGTCATTTAAATTAGACTTCCCATGCACCAACAATAATGCAGAATATGAAGCCTTGCTCATAGGTCTTCAGACAACAATCACCATGAACATTAAGCGATTAAACATCTTTGGTGATTTGCTGTTAATTGTCAACCAAGTCAAAGGGGTATTCCAATGTAAATGCCAAGTTTTGCAGGCCTACAAAGCCCTTGTGGACAAATTCTTGGCAAAGCTTGAATGGTACGACATCGAGGCACTCCCTCGGTCATCGAATCATTTTGTGGACACTATGGCCTCCTTGGGGTCACTAATTCCATAGGACATTTCTGGTGATATGACAACCATTCAAGTCAAAACATTATCACAATCCACGATGGAGTGTGCAAGCTCTGACTCAATGCCAAGAATCCACATGATCCAGATTGAACCACCTCAGGATAGGTTCTCTCGAATCCACGATCATTTGAAACATGCCAACTGGGGGTCCTTGTTCTCCTTTACTCCCCTTAATAGCAACATAATGCTATTCTTACAAGTTCTCTCCCACTCAGCTTTTGCTAGGGATGAACTTTAAGAGGGATTGGATGTTCATACTATTGAGGCTTCTGATTAGCAGGATTGGTATTCACCCATAAGGGACTACCTCAAGTTATGTAACCTCCCGCTTGGATTGAAACATGCCACCAAACGAGAATTCAAGCAGAAAGCGACAAAGCATGTCTGAAGTGTAACAACTGCTCCTTAATAAATAATTTAATTATATACTCAGAATTTACAAAGCATACACTCAAGAATCCGTTTCACGCAGAAAGAACATGAAGATATATTTTCAAACTAATAATTGCTGATGAATTAAATAAATTGTGGATCGCCACTTAGGGTGGGCTCTTCCCCGCCATAAAGGAAAATATGCAAGAACGCAAATGAGATATGGAATAAAAGATGATTGATTTAAATAACTATCTAATATATATATATGAAGTGTTTACACTTGGAATACCTAGCCGACGGCTAGGTTTGGTATGTAACATGACTCCCCTCCTCGAAAAGCTTTGTCCTCAAAGCTGGAAATGTTTGGAAAATACTTTCAGGCTCCCATGTGGCATCCTCCTCTGGTAAATCTTGCCATTTGATGAGAAATGCTTGAATCTGACGTGACCGTAGTCTTCATACTCTTTGTTGTAAGATTTCTTCAGGCTTGAGATATATGCGTCCTTCCTCATCGAGCACTGGTAATTCTGATTGACCTTGCACCTTCTGACCAATTACTTTTTTGAGACACAAAAAATGAAATACTGGGTGTATTCTTGATGATAAGGGTAGCTCTAACTGATAGGCTACTTCTCCAATGTGGCACACAATTTTGTAAGGACCATAGAATCGTGGAGCCAACTTTTGGCTGGAATTTATCCTTAACGATGATTTTTTGTAAGGTTGCAACCTTAGGAAAACCCAGTCACAAATATTGAAAGTTCTCTCCGATCGGTGCAAGTCTTGTTGTTGTTTCATATGATTTTGTGCTTGGACTAAATTCTCTTTGATGGTGAGTGTAGACTATTTCTCCTTTATTGCGATGGCAAACTTTGCATTCTGCTACCCATTATTTGACTTCTGCTTTTAATCCTTTCCAAAAAAATGATTGTTTGACCCTTAAATATGTCTTCAAAAATCCTGAATGTCCTGCTGATGGAGAAGCGTGCGATTCATCGAGGATCTTTGATTTGAGTTTTGAATTGTGTGGAATGTAAATGTGGTTCTTCTTCCTGAGGATCTTATCTTCATAAGAGAATAAAGGGTATTTAGAGGACCCTATAGATAATTCTTGAATTATCTGAGTAGTTTCACTATTGGATAACCATTCATTTTGTAATTGATTCACCCATTTGGGAGCAAGGGCCCGAAATAGCGTTAATGACTACTTCATCTTCGTATTTCTTGGATAATGCATCAGCGGCTACATTTTCCTTCCCCTTATTATACTCGATAACAAAATAATAACCCAATAGTTTGGATAACCACTTATTTTGTTCTGGACAGGAAAACCTTTGCTCAAGAAAATGTTTGAGACTACTATGATCTATTTTTATAATGAAGCGGCTACTGATTAGGTAGTGTCTCCATTTTTCTATCGTGTGAAGTATTGCCAAAATTTCTTTTTCATATGTTGATCTTCCCAAAAAATTTCCCGATAGCTATTTACTTTCGAATGCCAATGGATGACCTTCTTGCATTAATATAGCTCCAATTCCTGTGCCTGACACATCACATTCAATAACAAATGGTTTGTGAAAATTTGGAGTTGCTAAAACTAGAGTTGTACACATGGCCTCCTTAAGCACTTGGAAGGCTTGAGTGGCATCTTCTAACCAATGAAAAACATCCTTATTTTTGAGTGCTATGAGAGGTGCTGCAATCTTACCATAATTTTGACAAACTTGCGATAGTAGCCCGTGAGACCCAAAAAACCCTGAAGTTTCTTGATGGTTTTAGGTAAGGGCCACTCTTGAATTGCTTTAATTTTATTGGGATCAACTTTGACGCCCTCGTGTGAAACTATATGACCAAGATACTCAACTTCTTGGACACCAAATGAACATTTGGAACGTTTGACAAATAATTTTTCTCTATGTAAAATGTGAAGGACCTTATCCACATGATTTAAATGATCCTTCCATGTTTTGCTATATATGAGAATGTCATAAAAAAAACTAATACAAACTTATGGAGGAGTGGACGAAACACTTGGTTCATGAGACTTTGGAATGTGGATGGTGCATTGGTGAGACCAAAAGGCATGACCAAAAATTCGTAATGACCTTCATGAGTACGAAAAGCAGTTTTGGGAATATCTTCTTCTCTGACACGGATTTGGTGAAATCTTGAACAAAGGTCTAATTTTGTAAAAAAATTTGCACCATGCAACTCATCCAGTAGGTCCTCTATGACAGGGATAAATTTTTTTTCCTTGATAGTGAGTTTATTGAGGGAACAAAAATTAGGACACATACGCCAAAAGTTATATTTTTAGCGGGCCAGAACTATAGGAGAAGAATAAGGGCTAGTGTTGTGCCGAATGACTCCATGATCTAGTAGATCCTGAACGATCTACTCGATTTCTATCTTTTGTGGTTGAGGATAGTGATAAGGACGACTGTTAGGTGGCACACTCCCTGGAATCAAATGGATGGCATGGTCATGAGATCATTTAGGTGGTAATCCTTTAGGTTCTTGAAAAACCTCTTCGTAATTTGCTACGAGGTCTCTTAAATCTGAAGCAGTAATATCCGAAGTTGTTTGAGATTGTTTTTCCAAACAATTAATTTGAGCTATAAATCCATATCCACCCTTTTTTAACATCTTCTCCATACTATGAGAGCTCACCATATGTGATGGAGGAGTGGTAATGCCTTGTAAGTGAATGACCCATCCGTTTTCCCTCCATTCCATGAATAATTTCTTGAAATTGGAGCTAACCATGTCTAATGTTTCCAACCATTCAACTCCCAAATGACATCAGAGTTCCCTAAATTCATGACGAAAAGAGATCCAGACCAGGTATAAGTTCCCATTTTAATGGAAACTTGAGATGTTCTACCAACACATTGGGAATTCACCCCATTGGCTACTAGAACCTAGAATTTGTCTTTTTTGGAAGATTTAATGAATAGATTCAGAGCTTTTGCTGTTTTGATGTTGATAAAATTGTGGGTACTACCGAAATCAATTAGCACATTCATATTTTTCTGGTGGAGAAATCCTGGTACCTTGATGGTATGGTGGGTGGTTAAGCCCATGAGGGCATGCATAGAGATAGCCATTGTATCCTCTTCCTTCTCTTCTAGAGTACTTGGTAGTTCTTCTTGCATAGGTTCTTCTTGGTGGTAAGATTCTTCCTCTTCTCCTTCATATTGATCACATTCAATATGAAAGTTTTGTTTTTGGGCACATGCTTGTTCCCTGGGATGATGATTGTGACATTTATAGCAAAAGTATCTTGATGGTTGATCATTTCTACGAAAGGAATTATTGTGATACGAAGGACGACTATAAGTTTCACGCCGTGCATATAACTGAATTCTCTTCTCAGCCAGCTTGGCTATTCGTATGCAATCGTTTAGCAAGGTTGGATTTTGAATGTCCACCTCAACCCTAATATTTTCTTTCAATCCATTGCGAAAAGATCCAACCACTATGTTGGGACTGAGGTCTAATGTATACAGTAGTAAACTGATGAATTCTGAGACAAACTCACTAACCGATCCTTCTTGTTTAAGAGATAGTAGTCTTACTATGTATGACGATGTAGCTCCTTCATCAAATATTTCTAAAAAATAGGTAGTAAATTTATTCCAGTAAATAGTAGCTCCTTTCTCAGGCTTAAGCCATATGAACCATTGGTAGGCCTTAGTGCCTAATTTTGATGCAACGAAAGAGACTTTATCAAAATCCCTAATTTGGTATAAGTCTAGAATGCCTTCCATTTTGGCTATCCAACCACGAGGATCATGACCCTCAAAAGTGGGCATATCAATGCATGGAAAATTATTAGGACCTCTTGGTTGGTGATAACCCATATCCCTATCCGGATCTTGTTTATATCTATATCTATGAAAGCGAGTCCCATAATTATTTGGATTACCTCTTTGATGTTCCCAATCTTCATCCTGGTCGTCATTTTCTTCATTCCTTTGTTCATGGGAGTGATTTTGGGAATTAGGATTGGGATTAGGTCAGTTTTGTGCACTCAACAGTTTAGTTAGGTTGACATTAATTTGGTGCATACCATCTAGTAAGTGTCGAAGAGTTTCATTCGTGGTAATGGCCGAGTTGCTTGATTCTCCTTGTGTGACGTTTTTGTGAGTTGGGGGAGGGTTAGTAGCCATGGGATCGACCAGTGGATGATTCAGATTATAACTGCCAATTTTGAAAGAAGGAGAATTTTTTGTACCTTGGCTTCGATGAGGTCTTCTTGCGTTGGTATTGGGAGTCTCCGAGCTTGATAGTCGACCGTCAGATCCTTTGGTCCACTGTTTGTTCATGCACTTCCAAAATCTTGCTTAAAGAATTTTGGCTTCAATTTTTGCAATAATGTGATGAATTTTGCCAAAAATTGTTTGTTTTCCACTTCAACTGTCGCTCCAACTGCGACACGGATTTTAATTTGGGTGGCCTCCTTGACAGCAACTTTCAACAAATTTTCAGTTTGGATAATTTCAGCAACTTTGACATCAAGTTTTTAGCAACTTTTCAAGTTTGACAATTTTTTTTGTACAACTTTGACAATAACTGGACTGGGAATAACCCTGAGATGATAGAGAACAACTCACAAGACAGAAATGTAATGACATGACAAGACACAAGGACGACAGACAATGACGACACAGGTGATAGACAACGAGGAACGGACAACAAGGACATAGGTGACAGACAACGACGAACGATGATAGACAACGAGGAACGAATGTAATGACACATCAAAACAAAAACCAACGATAAGCGACTCCAGACACTTGGACGACAATTCAACGAAACGATAAGGACAAGGTAACGTACGTGCGAGGAAGGAGCTATGTGACCGAAGTCACAATCAAATGGGAGCGTGAACGTAGTATTATATCCCTTCTTTTCAATTGCACCGAACATGTGGGATAATCGTCGTGATAAAAAAATAAAAAATTAAAAAGACAAGCAAGTGTACCTTAGGATATGGTGAAAATTTATTTTATTCTAGCTCGTTGATTGGTGCGCAGCGTTCATGAAACCGGCATTTATTTCCAGTGAATCTGATGATGATTTTGCTGTGTTTTAAGGTTCAACTATGCTGTAAAAAATGCTCTTGTGATTGTGTGATTTCCTGGAAGTGAGCAGATAAATGGATTGCTCAAAATGGGGAATGTTGCTAGTTTTTTACGTGAACAGAGCACGGATTAACAGTGGCTTTCCTCGATGATTAAAACAGTGTCTTACCTCGGTGATTAACAGACATCTTTAGCATGATTTCAAAAACCTATTTCTTCAATGGTTATTGCCTCGTTTGCACACATGATTTAGGTAGTGGCTTCGTAGAAGGGAATGGAGTGGCTGTACCTGGTGATATTAGTGAACTCCGTGGCATCACGACAAAAAAAATGTCACTCCTTCGAGTGTGCAATCGACCCAACCTGATACCACTTGAAGCGTAACAACTGCTCCTCAATAATTAATTTAATTATATACTCAGACTTTACAAAGCATACACTCAAGAATCCGTTTCACGTAGAAAGAACATGAAGATATATTTTCAAACTAATAATTGCTGATGAATTAAATGAATTGTGGATCGCCACTCAGGGTGGGCTCTTCCCCATCGTAAAGGCAAATATGCGAGAATGCAAATGAGATATGGAATAAAATATTATTGATTTAAATAACTATCTAATCTATATATATGAAGTGTTTACAATTGGAATACCTAGCCAATGACCATGTCTTGTTAGGAGACATTTTGTACCATCACAGCTATGAAGGGATCCTCCTTCGATGCTTGGACTAGCAAGAGTCCACTTGGGCGATCGCCCAAGCACACGACGGTACATGTAGTGGCCACTTCAATGGTATGGCCATCATAAAGTGCATTCTTCGCATGGGCTATTATTGGCCATCCTTAGAGCAAGATTGTTGCACGTATGTTAGGAAGTGCGTGAAGTATCAACACCATGATAATCTAACACATGTCCCTTCTCAGGCCTTGCAGCTGATCCAATCAGCTTGGCCATTTTCACAGTGGGTCTTAGATTTAATCGAAAAGATCTCCCCTGCGTCGTCAGGCCATCATATTTTCATCATAACGGCCACAGAATACTTCACCAAATGGGTGGAAGTAGTTTTGCTTACCTCTACGACTGGAACCCGCATTGCAGAGTTTATTTTGCATAACATCATATGTCATTTTGGTATTCCATCCAAGATCATCTCGGATAATGGGCCGTCATTCAAGAACAAATATGTGCGTGCTTTGACCACAAAGTAAAAAATTTAGCACAATTTTTTGACACCCTATTATCCATAGGCAAATGGGCAAGCAGAGACGTTAAACAAAACGCTAGTTGCCATCCTCAAAAATATAGTTGTAGACAGTCATAAGGATTGGCACATTCAGATCCCACTTGCCCCGTGGGCTTATCACACTAGCACTCAAACACCCACTGGGGCAACTCCATTTTTGCTTATGTATGGCTCTAAGGTGGTCATGCCTCTTGAGTTGGAAATTCCTTCCCTATGCATCTCAATGCAAGAGTTCATCGATGATGACACTGCATGGAAGGCCTGGTTAGACCAGCTTACGTTGCTCGATGAACGATGCGTTAATGCTCTCGAGCATTTGTGTATCTATCAAGAGTGACTGAAGAGAGCATACAACATGAAAGTTCACCTGAGGGACTTTTGGGTTGGTGAATTAGTCTTAAAAGAGAACCAGTAGAACTCTAGCTTGCCACCTCATCTAAGGGACAAGTTTGCGGCAAACTGGTTAGGCCCCTATGTAATTGACAGTAAAATAGGACCTGGAACATACCTGCTAGCCTCTCTTGATGGAATAAAGGAACTAGAACCTTTGAACATCAGTCATTTACGGCCATTCCATATCTAAAAGAGCCTTGGTCAACCCCCAAAATGCTCCAAGGATTTCGGCAATCGCTTGGTCAATCCCAAAATGTCCCAAAGATGCCCATTCCCTTTGGTCAAATCAAAAAGGCTCCAAGGATTCCCACAATTGCTTGGTCAAAATCAAGAAAATTCAAAAACAATAAAATCATAAAAAATAACAAAAATTTGCATCTCATTTCCATGCATGTTCAAAATCATCAAAAATCAAAAGGAACTTTTTCGCATCTCATCTTCATATTCACCAAAAAAAACTCATCAAAAATGCAAAAATAATAGTTGCATTAAGCATAACATCCATACTTTGCATATTTGTGGTCATACAGGTCAAAGGCACCATAGACTATAATTACTTGGAAATTCCATATTTTTCCATATTTCTCCACTTTCAAATCAGTCCATCCAAATAAACGCCATTCATATCTTGTCGCCATATTATATTCATTTGTCGTCTAATGAAGCAATAGTTTTTGTCATCCAGTTTTCAATAGCTTTTTAGCCAAGTATTGTACAAAGTCAGACATATTTTACGAAGGTAGAGTTCTAATTGAATCACACCTTGTTACATAGCATCCCAACACAAATTAAAACACAAAACATTTCCCAAGTTGTGTGAAAAAAAGTTGAAACCTGCAAAGCAATCCAGGTCACCATAAGCGAAACGGTTATCTTGCTCATCCCCCTGTGCGAATGACCCCAAGAAAGCTGAGAGTTGGCAAAAGGACAAGCATCCTCCCTACCCAATTCCCCAAGAATCCCTAGTTCTCAAAAAGAAGTTGCAAAACATCAACAATTTGCAAACGTCAAAACTCCAAAAATTTGACATCCCCATCATTGTGCATACATCAAAAAGCACAAGCAATAGTGATTCTCATCACTCATTATTCAAATCCCTTGCTCAAAAGAAAAAAAAAAAAAATAACAAAAATAAACAGTGATTTTTATCACTACCAAAGAGCAAGTATCCCATACAATTGAAGAAAAGAAGGGAGTCGAACTTGAATCCCTAGAACTCTCAGCATTCAGAAGGTCATGAGATAAACCTCAGTACCAATTTGGTTGATAGCCTATCGGTCACTCATGGAAAATCTCCCACATGACGATATATCTGTCACATTAACTTGTGTGTAGATCAATGTTTGCATGTGGACGAGCTAGCTTATGGTATCCTGGATTGCCACTGTAGAATAATCTGACTAAATACAACAAAGGGGTTAGTGGAGCTAATTAGGTGATCCTCAGTACAGATTTGGTTAACAACCTATCTGGCACTGGTGGTATCCTGACAAATACCACGTAAACGAACTCAATTGCACACATAGGGATGTGAAATAACTTGGTCAATGACAAGTCAGATTCATACCTTGTTCAAAAGTCTTGTAATATAAAGGTACAGTCTTGGCTAGTTAGTTAAAACATCTAAGTCTCAGAAAACCTAGCTACATTCTAAAAAAAACTGTAAATATCTTTCAGATCTACTTCACCATCAGAAAATACAAAAATAGCATGCATACATAAGCAAGTCATTTGTCACAGCAATCGCCCAAATCGTCTATGGTGCCACCGCCAAAAATCACAAATTCAATTCATTCATTTCCATTTGCATATCATATACATAAAAGCAACATTTGCATTCATCATAACACATGCATCCATCAATGTAAATTAACATGCCTACATACACATTCATCAATCATTAGGCATAACATCAACTCATGACACATGTGTAACAAAAATAAAATCATCTGTATACATATCATCCAGAATGCCTACAGGCTACAATAACCAATCATCTGACCCCACAAAAATCCAAGCTAAAAAACCCCCCTAGCCTAGGGCATCGACCGCCATGATCATGCAGGATCGGTGCAATGGGAACTACCCCCCGTGTGGTGGGTCCTATGGGACCCCTTAGGGCGACTGCTGCTAGCCCCTGCATCACACCTGCTACCACCTCCCTCATCTAATCACCTACGATGAGATGATGCTGACTACTCAGTACCACTGTCCCTCGTCCGACATGAAGAGCCACCTCTAGGGGGCTCAGGTAACCGCCCACCGAGGTGGATAATCTCTCCCTCCATATCCATCCGATGTCGAGACCAATCTACCTCCCATCATAACCACTCTACCTTCCACCGACGGTAGTAAGCTACTACATCGTCATGTTGTGCCAGCTACATCCGTAGGAGATCCATCTCCTATGCAGTGCTAGTGTCCCCATCCCCTTGGCGGTGTGAAGCAAGTGCGCTATCCCACTTTGCCAGCTGAGTTCGTAGGATATCCTTCTCCTACAAAGCTTCCCCTAGATCCTCATATCACCTCTACAGCAGCTCTGCCAATCATGCATTCTTCATGTGCACCCTTGCCTTAGTGTCCTCTGCCATAGTCTAATACATAGGTGCCTCTAGAATAGTAGCTTGCTATGGCTCCCACTGCTCTGGGAAGTCCTACATCTTTGGCTGATATGAAGACCCAAAATCCATGCCCATACCATCCACCTCCACCATGTCCACATCCTCTAGTGGAGCTCCCCAACCCTCACCTGGTGCCTCCGCACCATCATCCCCTGTTGTTGCTACCTCTGCACCTCCCAGTGATCCCTCTCCCTACCATCATTGTAGAGTCCACCACTGGTCGTACTATGTAGTAGTATCGATGTCATCCATGTCTAGGACATCGATCACCGCATCTGAGTCCTTGTCAAGCAGCACGATGACTAGCTGATCCAGAGTCCTCTCGTCCCCCGATGCCGATAGACCATGGGTTTGCCAAGCAACCCCTGGTGCACCCCAAACTATCATGTCACCTAGATGTAAGGGAAGAACTCATGCTTGGTCCCATGCCACCCAATCAGCCACCACCCCCTACGTACCCATCGGAGCCACTCTCCAACCTCAGTCCAGGTTGGACAATATAGATAGGGATGCCAGAACACCTCCCCTGGAGCAAGTCGAACGAAGGCATCGGCATAGTGCCCTATGACACCTGCCCATTGCTGACTCTGTACCTGCTCCTTAGACCACTGCCATAGAGCTGCATAACCTATATCCTTATCCTCCATCTCTGTCGGAGAAGCCCATGGTAACCCTGTCGACCTCTCCACTGCTATATGCTACCAAGCCCAGCTCTACAATAGATAGCTATAGCTAATCACCTTTCACCTCTGGTGGTGGACCTCATACAACTTGCCATAAAGCTATGCCAGTAGCATCTGCCCCCACCTCATGATCAATGGTGCCTTCGTCGGGCACTCAACTAGCCAACAAACCACATCCAGTAGGTTCCATGGGAACCTCATGCCTAATGAGTCAGGTAGCAACATGTTGGAAATGAGGCCCATAAGTACTGCGTGCCTCACTCCCAACACCCCCTCTCCAGCCACCATCGAACTAGAATGCCGCCAATATAGAAGTCAAGCTCTACCCTCTCCACTAGGATATCTACACCCAACTCCTCCACATGCCCAAAGCACCGCATCAGTACAACTGTCCACTGATCATGCGACATCATCCTGATCGACAGTCCATCTATCAAAATATGCAAAAGCCGATAGATGTCCTCCAAGGTCACTGTCATCTCCCCTATCGGGATATGAAAGGTGTTGGTTCAAGGATCCCATAGGTTGATCAAGGCCATCATATAGGCCTGATCCCCGACCATAGGCTCCAGCCGAGTCACCTACTTGAGCCCAAGAGCATCAAGCCATTCCCAGTCAGCCACAGTTAGCGCCCCTCACGCTTTGGCAAAAGCAATAGGCACACGATACCGACTCTTCACAACCTGCACAAGAAAACAACACAAAACATTAAAAATCATGAAAAAATATACAACAAAAACATGAATATATAGCACTGCATGAAAATATACAGCTCAAAAGCAACAAAAATTCACAAAAAAGTTTAAAAACAAAATAAAATAAAATAGTTGTCAGTCTTAGGGTTCTGTACTCTAAGTTTAAAACTGACAAAATAAAAACAACAACAAACAATTTTCAAAATACAGTTTGTTAGTCTTAATGTTTCTGTACTCTAAGTCTAAAACTAACAAATTTAACCTAAAAAACTAGGGTTTACGTGCAGTTTACCCTAGGGCTTTAGTTTAACAAAAACATCATAAAAACAAACAAAATGTTAATAATAGTTTTTAGCCTAGGGTTTTCACCTACGTTTTAAAACTGACAAGTTCAGCCTAAAAAACTAGGGTTTTGTGTTCCTAGGGTTTTCGTGTAACAAAAACATCACAAAAAATACAAAATTTTTCTCTTACCTAGGGTTTACCTTAGTGTAAAATGAAATGCAAATTTTAGACGTTAATTACATCTTGTCAAAATAAAGTTACACTAGGGTTTCATTTTCCAACATCGCGAAACAAACTAAAAAGAAAAGCAAAATTTTAACCTAAGTTTGTAGCTACGTTTTCGTTTAGTTTTAAGCTAAGTCTTGGTTTATGTGCAACTCAGTTTTAGGGTTTCACTTTTAATTTGGAAAACAACATAACAAAGAAAAATAAACAAATAACTTGAAGTTGTAAAACATAAAGCAAACAAACGAGGAGCACTTACTGGTCTCGCTTCGGCTCCACCGCTCGATCTAGTTTGTGCACTCATGGTGTTAGGAGAAATTTGGCAGCGCTTCTCTTCGTAGAATTAACCTCCTCCTCCTCAGAGCTCCAAATCACAAGAAAATTCAAGTGCAAATGAGCCCAAAACCTATTTTTGGCCTTTAAATAGGCTTTTTGAGCTTAGATTCGTTCCTACCTGGGACGAGCACTCTAGTTATTTCTCGTACCACCTTGGGATGAATACTCAACTGGTATTCGTCCCACCCAAGAATGAATTCAGAGCAAAAATTTCAAAAATAACAAAAAATGAACAAAATGACCCAAAACAAGCAATAAAACTGTCCAATGAGAGTGCTTTTGCACCTGACATTATGGGCATGCAAAATAGACGTCGGGGTTACAAATCCTCACTATACTACTCCCTAAAAAGGCTACCATAGCTGGACCACTCCAAAGGAGGATGGATTTTTGAGAATTTCATCCCCAAACGACGTCGCCAAAAGGGTCAAAACCCAACCAAAAATAGCAATAACATTGCCGAACGAAGGCGCCTTCGTGCCTGAAATTCTTGCTATCCAAAATAGACATTCGGGCCACAAATTTTCACTATTCTACTCCCTAAGAAGGTTACCATAGCCAGACCGCTCCACGAGAGAAAGAATTTTTGACAATTTTAGCCCCAAAAGCGTCACCAAAAAGGGTTAACACCCACCAAAAATAGGTCTAAATGTCGAAAAACTGCACACACATGTAATGCTAAACATCTGAAGGCACCCTTACATAAGTCATCTTGGGTCAAGCTCGTCACTTTTCTCATGAAGTTCATTCCCTCATTGATTCATCACTTGAGGTGGGAGTCACACTTAGTCACCAATCAACAAGCACACACCCAATTAAGGAAAACGACATGCATTCAAAGAATCATTGACAAAGACAATCACGCTCTTGCTTGGGGCAATAAACAAGCAATAATCATAAACTGATCAATCACTTGGCATTCATGAATCATGAACTCTAGGTTCCCACAGACAAAAGGTTGCACCCTTTGCCTAGTCATGACTGATCACTGTCCAAAATCAAGTAACACCTCATCGAAAAAGGTTAACACTTGAATTTAGTTCCTTGTCTCGTCAAAAGCAAGGATTCAAGAATGCATGCCCTTTCCATACTTGGGGAATCAAAATTTTGTTAGGTTACTGAGAAACCCTAATCATTAGTGCTTTGGTTATCTATTTTTGCTCAGTGCTGCACCTTGCGCAGCACATCCCAAAAAGGGGCATTTATAGACACCAAAACAACACCAATCCGATTATGTGACTGCAAACACTGATCGCATTGACACACACAGCCCCAAAGGCAGCCACCAAAGGTTAAATAGTGGTCCTAACCACTCTCCCAAATTTTTTGGAAGGTCAAAAATCAATTTGGCACCTCCAGGCACTTTGCTCAATATTCGTTCCACCCAGGGGCGAATTCAAACTGGGATTCTCCCCACCTTGGGATGAATTTAGGATTCGCTCCAGGGTGGGGCGAATTGCAGGTTTGACGGGAAAAAATTCAAATCTTGAAAAATGGCAGCTCAGATCCGCCACTTAATGCTTCCTTCATTGCATGGGAGTGTGGGTGAGCATTTTCGAGCGTTAGAGGCTATTACAAGGGCAATCATGAAGTCCCTATTCAGGGAGGAATCTCCCTCCCCCTAGGAAGGCATGATTGCCAAGTGGCACCTCTACATGCCCAATTCAAGAGACCTCTAGGTCTATAAATTGGTGAGTTTCCTCACCCCAAATAAGGGAGAGAAGGAGCAATTTGGAGCAATGAAGTGTTGTCGTTTTACTTTCACACCTATTCCCCCTTGAGTTGTGCCTTTCACATCCTTGATCTCTTTTGGAGAAGAGGTCATAGGGTGGTTATTGGAAGCACAAATCCGGAACCAAACCTGAAATTTTGCCACAATACCCCACCCAATTTTTTGACAATACCCCACAAGAGGTTTTGGACACATCCCAAGTGGATTGGCTTCGAAATCAGGTCCTAAATGGTGGGCGGCCTGCCCCATGGGCGCCCCCTCCCACACTGCCATAATCCCAATCGCACCTCTTCGGAGCAATGGGAGATCTATGGTAGATTTGCCTTCTTTCATTTGTGCATTCAGTTCTATGATGCTTATATAGGTTGTCCTTTTAATTTCATCTTGTTTTAAGCAATTTTGATCATGTTTCCATCTTTGTTCGCCTTTACTAACTTGTAGGTAGTGCCATCAAATTCCCATTGACGAAGGCCAAATCAGAGAAATCTGACCATCTGGGTCTTCCCAAAATACCCCCAATTAACTAACCACAAGTTTGTAGGTCTTTTGGAGATTCCTAAGTAGGACATTTGTGACGGTACCATGTCGGCGTTTTGTTGCAGGTGAATTCCTCCCGCCCTGGAACGAATTGTAGGTGAATCCGTACCGTCCTAGAATGAATTCAACTCCATGAGGGATTTCTAGACTATTCTTTTTGTAGTGCCCTCCTGGTGATGCCTTGATGTCTCTGTCAATTTTTTATAGCATTTGGATTTGTTTTAGTCGTAGTTTAATTCGTCTTTCTCATTCATTTGTCATAGGCTTGGGGATCGCATGCTTTATTTCATCCACAGGTGCTATTGACCACTCATCGTTTCTTTGAATGTAGGATCTGGACCTTAGAGGAGTATAAAGGAGCAAAGACGCATCCACGCGAGTGGCGACGACATTTGGTTTGCTCATTTTTACATGTGGGCACACAGAAGAAGGAACGACACACATGGATGTGACTAGAACGCATATTTAACGCTCCTACCCCTTGGAAAGGGAGGAAGCACATTGTAACCGAATATTGAAACAATATGAATAAAAAGGGCGGTCTTCTTTAATTGGATTTTTTTCAAGTTTTTGATTCATTCATGCTTTCCCTCTTTTCGAGCACTTTCAATTTGTAGGATTTAGCGTTCATTCCAAGTTTGATTCGCATCGTTTGTTTGATTTCCTTTCTGCTTCTGTATCTTTGTGCTACCAATATGGCACCTGATGTATGTCATCATACATATGGTGGTAGAGATATGGTGGTAGAAAAATAGCGATAGACATATGGTGGCATACATATGATGCCTAACATATGGTGATGGACATATGGCAATAAACATATCACGATATATATATGAGGAATGACATATAGCAGGAGACATATTGTGGTAGATATATGGTGACATATGTATGGCAGTAGACATATGTTAGTAGATATATGATGCTTGACATATGAAAATGGATATATGGAAGTAGACATATGGTAATGGACATATGGAAGATGATATTATGGTAGATGACATATGGTATTAGATATATGACACCTGATATATGTCATCAAACATATGGCACCCAATATGTCATCAGATATATGGTAGTAGATATATGGTGATAACCATATGGTGATAGACATATGGTAACAAATATATAGTGGCAGACATATGTTAGTATAAATATGGTAGTAGACATATAGCGATAAACATATGGTGGTAGACATATAACGCTTGACATATGGTGATGGACATATATCACCAGAGATATGGTGGTAGACATATGGCAATAGATATATAGTGAATGACATATGGTAACATACATATAGCGACAGACATATGGTGGTAGACATATGGTGCCTAACATATGGTTGTAGATATATGACGGTAGATATATAGCACAAGATATATGGTGGCAAATATATATCACCAAATATATGGTGGATGACATATAGCGATAGATATATGGCAACAAACATATGGCAACAGACATACGTTTCTAAACATATGGTGGTAGACTTATGGTGGATGACATATGGATGTAAACATATGGTGGTAGACATATAGTGTCTAACATATGGCGTATGACATATGACAATGTACATATGGTTCTTGATATATGGTGCCTGACATATGGTGGATGACATATAGTGGCTGACATATAGCAGCTGACATATGGAACCTGATATATAGTGGATGAAATATGGTGCTTAACATATGATGAATAACATATGGTGAATGATATATGGTGCTTGACATATATTTATTGATCAATGGCAAATGACACATATCACTTGACATATGGTGAATGATATATAACAACTAATATATGGCACCTGGCATATGGCAGATGACATATGGAGATAGATAAAAACACATATGGTAGTTGACATATGGTTCTTGACATATGGTGCCTAATATATGGTGATAGATAGAAAGATAGACATATGGTGACTGATAGAAAAGACTAGATATCTATAGCAAATATGAATGGAAGACAAAAATACTGACCTATGTTTATCGTCTGCTATGCTCACCTACTATAGTTATCTCTTGGTTTTCATTTTTTTTGGTTGCTTTTTGTCTATCGTTGGTGTTAGCTACATTTTATCTATCACTTTATTTTTATCTTCTACTCACTGTCTCACCTATTGTATATCATCTATTGTGTATCACTCGCTATTGAGAAGAATAACTATTTTAAATACATGAGTATCACTCTCATGTTAGTTATATATAATGGGATATAAGAGGTAAATTTGAAAGGATAAATGAACTTTTTTATAATTTGAGGGTGAATTTTAGGCAGGAATACTCTGTGAAATAAGTATCATAGCAGGGCAAATGGACCCTAAAAACAATTTGGTCCCAAACATTTTGGGTGAATGGGTCGATGTCTAGGGTCCCCAAATTTATCAAATTCTAATTTTGAAAATTCTAATATTATCCTAATTACGAATATCCATACATATGCATAACCTTGTGATTTGATGACTGTGGAGGATTGCTATACGATAGAATTTATGTTGGAGGCTTCTATGGAAGAGTAAGAAGTTGATGAAGGATGGGAAAATGCATGTTGGGTTGAGGTGATGGTTCTTGGGAACATATATCGATTTGAGTGGTGGGTAGCTCTAGTGAAAGGATCATGGTAAGGATAGGAAGTAGAAGGGGAAAGTGATAAAGGTAAAATTACCATCGTCTAGTTTGTTAGTGAGAGATACAATGGGAGAGGATATTTCCTTGAAGCTATCAAAAGCAATCAAAAGAGTATCAAATTATTCTTTAGTTTCATCCTCTAAGGTATTGTATGGGGAGACATGAATTATCACAACTTGGAAAGACTCTATAGGATCGACCATAGAGTGTTTGAAATTCTTGATTAGATGGGCATACTCAGGATCAACATACTCATAAAAGTCATCCTCAATGAGGTCAAGATTAAGATATTTGAGACCTTATTAAAGGAGGGCAGTGAAGAAGATTTTGTTATACCCTAGGCCAAATTTATCATTTGATAGTTTGTAAGGTGGCTCAACAATAGAATGTGGACCTTGCTCATAGTTACCTAAGTTGAATTTGTGTCATTTAAAATATTAAAAATATTACATGGTGAAGGATGGATTAGACATATAATTGATATTACCGTAAAATGGTGTCATGGACATGCTAGGTATAGATTTATAATTATAAATGTTAACTCCTCCATAGATAATATTGGTATGATTAGATAATGAACCTATGGGGATTATAGCACCAATACTTAGGGGGATGTTGCAAGGATGACCAAAATCCCTAAGTGACTCAATGTGCAAAGGGGAGAAAGTTACATTTTGTACAAGATACTCCCTCAAACCAGAGGTGGAAAATTGGATAAACACAAGGGGTAACTCTTGACTAGGTTGATGGATAAGAGACCCTAGAATGGATGGAGCAAAAGAAGTGGTCATCATAGTTGAAGATGATGAATATGTATATGGATTAAGTGAATAAGATGACAATGCAAAATATTGAGAGGTGGAAGGTATGGATTGGAAATATTATGTGGAAGGTAAGGCTAAATATGTAGGTGATATAGAAATAGTAGCCTATCTATTAGGTGATGAGGAGGAGGTTGTATGGGAATTGGCTAGGTGACACTTAGGAGGAGGAGTGGGGGAGTACAATAAGTAGAAGGAATTTTTTATGTGGGCATAGGAGGTAGACATGAAGTGAGAGGATGAGGATTGGGTATGTGATAAGTAGAAGATGAATAGAGTGAAATGTAGGGAGGTGTAGGAAGAAGTGAAGAACTAGAGGAAGAAGCACAAATGTGTGCAATAAAATAATGGTAAAAGTGAGGGGGAATGGGATTAGAATATGGAAGATGTGGTCAAGGAGAAGGAATCAAAGGAGGATATAAGTATGAAGGAGGGGGATAGGCATGCGAAGGTGTATGGAAGCTAGGTCATAGAGGCTAGTTCAAAAAAGGTGAAGGATTGGTTGGTTAGACAAGGTGAGGATGATTAACCACCAAGGGAATGGACAGGACTAAAGGTAGAAGTGTTTAGTGCATAGGGGGAGTAGGTTGCACAATGGTAGGGGCAATATGGGTGGATGAAAAGGTGGGCCCTTGTGTTAGGGGTACTATGTTGCAATACTTGAAGGACTTGTCATCTTTAGAAATTAAATACATGCATCCCTCATGGATATAATTCAAGCAATAATGTTGAGTGGAGGGTACACATTGCATATACCATATTCATGGTCAATCGAGAAGCAAATTATATTGCATATCATATTCAATGACATGATAAAGGGTAGGAATGGTCTTCATGCCTAGCTAGATAAGGAGGGTTATTGTACCAAGAATTGACTAGAGTGTGGCATTTATGGTCCATAAGGTGATGGTAGGGGTGACTAAATGGTTTGATGAAAGGTTAAGGTGATTCAGGTTGGTAGTGGAGATGATATTAATGGAGGAGCCAGTGTTGATAATGACATATTTGAACATCTTGCCATGATGTGCACAGGGGGATTAGACCCATTTCCTTGAGGGTTTTCATTTTATAATAATAGAACACTATTGAGGGTGACATGCAGGTCTATACATTTTCCACAAAACTTGCAAAGGCATTTGGATCTTGTATCTCTAGATATATGGACCTCAAGATGTTCATCAAATCATCTCAATGTTAGGGATATTATTGGATGAGTTTATAGATAGATAAATTTATGGGTTTCATATTTAGGCTATGATAAATGTGACTATTCAATCTAATTATAGGTTACATCAGAGGAGGCACACCCTATGTAGGTGGCTTAGACAATGTTGAAGGTGTGTTAGGAGGGTAACATTGTAGGGGTGGTCTAATAGGGTATCATTGGTTTCTAGTGACAATATTGATCATTCCAATTTTTTTTTGATAAAAATAGATCCCATTTACATGTTTGATATTATTATACACAATGGCCAAATTTGAGGTGCAATTAATTTGTTGGGTCATCCAATATTGTGGTAGGGTATTTTGGTAGATTTGGAGGTTTTTATTAGGAGGGGCTAAAATTTTGTCGATGGTTATGTCCCATTGATCTATCATGTCTTGCACTAAATGCTTGAGTGTCTTACAATTATTGATGACATAATGTTTTTGTTGATAATAGACACAAAAGTGATGCTCCTTATGCCATTTGGGTTCAATATTGTTAGGATCTTCTAGAAACAAGATTTCTTTTGCATCATACAACTTTTAAAAAATCATCGACAATGGCTCAAATAAGGGTATCCAATTTCTTAAAGGTAAAGGAGTGTGTTCAAGTCAATTGGATGGTTATGTAGAGGAAGAGGGGTTGGTTAGTTACATAGAGGCATGTTGAGGTTGGAAATATTACTAATGAGGTTGAGTATTATGTTGAAGAGGAATTGCCAATGGAATAAAAACTACCTGATTAACTTGAGGAGACTTAGATTAGTTTTTATTATTATTAACTTTATTGGATTTATTGGGATAATTTTCTTCAATAATATTTTCTTGAGAAAGGGATTCCTCGAATGAGCAGTATTATTGAATTTATAATGTGGTTGATATGTGTTTAGTATAGCTTCAAGTGAACATCCTCACCAATTAAATAGGTGGAATAGAGAATATCAATTCATTGATGACTTCATACCACCAAGCGACATAGTTATTAATGGGTTCATCTTCAAATTGGCACAAACTATAAAGTTCTATCAAAGAAGTTTGCTTCCTAATGTTGATTGAGAAATGCTTGAGAAAGATATTTACCACTTTATCAAAAGAGAAAATAATGTGTTGAGATAAAATGGTGTACCAATCTAAGGCTTTTCCCCCTAAGGAACATGGGGAAGGTATTCAACATTAGCGGATCATTTTCACAGATAAGATAACATGAGTTGATGTAGTTATATAAATACTCTTTAAGATCCTCCTTTCCCTTGAACTTCTCAAACTTTGGCATCTCAAATCAATAAGGATAAGGATGCACGTGGATTTATTGATGAGTAGGTTGAGTGAAAAGTTAGCTATAGGTAGTCTTCTAATACCCATGGCCAGTATATTACAACTATAAGTTGAGTCAAGTTTTTAGTCTCTAAATATCAGTCTAGGGGTCCTGAGATGCCTACAAAGGATCAAAAGGGAGGTAAAAGTGGGATGTATCATGAGGATGGAGGTATAGGTAGGAGTAAGGGTAATGAGGAGGATAGGATGGGGGAGGAGGCTAAGTGGCATAACATGCAACAAGTAAGAAAGTGGGTGAGGAGGTAGAAAATATGAGTGTTGAGTGACCTTGTCGCTCAACACTCATATTACTATTTTATATTAGATATGTATAGAGAGATTTTCTTTCATATATTGTCATAACCCAAAGGCTCAATGAGAAATGGTATGTAAAACTTAAGGAACCTATTTGTAAACATATGTATGTTAATATTTAGAAGTCATGAGTGCCTATGATGGCTAGGTTTATTACATATTCCATTATCTAATTGAAATTGCTTGTTAAATATTTTTTTTACTACCTTGGCTTACTCCCCACTCTTCCCAAAAATTAGAAGAATTGAAACTACTAAGAATATGTTCTTATCTTATAAAGTAGCCAAAAAGTTTTGGAATTATATTTTTACTTACTGTATTTATATATTTAAGAATAATTTTTCTTAGAATATTGATCTCTTATGCTTATCTATTTCATACTATTGGATAACAAAGTATTTTAGAAAAATTATATCACATCATATCTAGCCTATAAAATACAAAAATTTGTTTTCAATTTGCTCAATTATCATTTGGAGAAGACAATCTACAAATTTACTCCAACACATTATAGGTGGTTGCTTTATCCACAAATCAGCAAGAAGCAAAGATAAATATAGAAATGAAAGAGAAGCAATAGAACATGCATATTTTGGTCGCATGGATGCATTATGAAGTGAATATGAACAATGGGAGGGTTGAGGACCTATAAAATTCATAGAAAAAATGTCCCATTTAACTTGTAGATATCCAAGAATAAGTGCTTGGTAACAAATTATGTTTTTGTAGAGATTATGAGTAGGAATAATAACTTTATTTCTTAGTTGACAATTATGTTATCACAATATTACTATAAAATTAATTATATAAGTGCTTTTGATATTTGTTAAACTTGTATGATGTTGGCACAATTTTTACTTGAGTTGTTGACATAACAATCTCTACTGAAGTTGATATTGATGTAATTTTCTTCCTTGGATTTTAAAATATAAAAATACTCAAAAAAATATAATAATATATAGAATAATTGCTTTGACACAATTTTTTCTTATACTATTTTCAACTTAGCTTGAGTGCTTACTAATGAAACAATAGAGGATTGATAGTATATGCATTGCTCAAATCATGACAAGTATAAAAAACATAAGAGAGATTTAACAAACTTATTAATAATTCCCTTTTGGATTACAACAAACTCTAATTACTATACACTCTAAAACATTCCTAAGAATTAATTTCTAAGTCTTTATTTGTTCAAGTTGTGTGGAGTATTGGGCCTTCATGTATTATATGGCATATTTGACTTGAAAGAAATTGAAGAATTTTTCAAAGTAGGAAGTTAATTGTTTATTAGACTTGTCAGATGATTATTGGTATGATATAAGAAACTATTTCTTCTAAATGTCAAATCAATATTCCTTTGGAGCAGTTTGAGATTTTGATGATGCAATATTTGGGTTTAGGGGAGAATAACCCTCACCCTTTTGTATCAGTCAAGAGGAGAGGCCTTAATAAAAAAGTATAGGGAGATGGCAGATGACATCCTCCACCTCAGGGGTGTTTAATATTAATATTGATGGCTCTTCTAGAGGGAATTTTGGGCATGCAGGTATTGGTGGTGTTGGAAGAGATAGTAGTGGTGTAGTTATTTTCATTTTTTCATTGTTATAAGGGGAATCATACTACTAATTATATGGAGGCCTTTGATATTTATTTTTCTTTGGAAAAGGTTATGCTATGGCATGGCGAAAGATAATCCATGATTTGGACTCTCAGATTATTATTAATTTATTGAAGACTCATAATATTTCTAATGTTCATTATCAGCTAGTGGTATTAGCTCAGTAAATATTTCAAATATGTCGGTATCTGAAGTTTATTTCCTTTGTTCATATTCCTAGGGAATGGAATGGTGTGGCTGATTTCTTGGCAAAATGGTCTTCTAAGTTTCAAGAAGAATGGAATGTTAGGGAATGGGATCAACTTCCATTGGACTATTCTCAGCATCTTTCTAATTGTCTTAGTGTGGATATGACTGGTTGAGGTTGTTTTTTAGATGTCTTCTGGTTGGGTGCTCAATGGTATTGGGGGTTTCTTTTTGTAGCCCTTGTAAGGGTTATTGTTATGGGATTCTCTCGTTCTTGTAAAGATTTTTTATTCAATACTTGTTTATAATTTACAAAAAAAAACACTCCTAAGAATAGCTCATGTTATACTCATTAAGGGCTCTCTTAAATACTTGAAGATGAAACATACTATTCATAAGTTTTTATAAGTTTTTATAGACACCAATTCTATTTTATTTCACAACAATGTGCAAGACTACTCTTTTTCTACATGCCCAAAAACTTTGAGCTATAATACTACATGTTGATATAACTAAAAAACAAAAACAAAAAATATAAGACACAAACAAAAAAATAAATTGAAGAATTACTATGAACTTCCATGATTTTCTTGAGCAAGGTAGTTATACAAAGAATCACTTAACATATTCTAAAAGGATGGTCAATAAATTAAAAAATTATATCTATGCTATGACACACTAGTAGTATTTGGTCCATGTCTTATTCCAATTGAAGATAAAATGTAAAGTAGTTTAAAACATCCATGAGACCATAGGACATATGAGACAACCCTCATGGAGAAATTTATTTACCTAATATATATTTTTCTAAACAAACTCCAGTTACTAAAGCATAGTATAAAAGTCTACCAAAATTGGACTTGAACTTTCAACCTTCTAATCAAAATAGAGTATATATAATTTTCTATGTAATAATATACAATCTTCCTTTCAATTTCTTATATATAATGAAACAAGTTTCATCACAATGCAAGTATTTGAAATTGGGTTGCAATCATATAGATACAATTAATTTAATTCCACATACCTTACATCCTTTGAAACATGCAATAATATATAATCTTGTTAATGTAATTAAAATGCATTAATTGAAAAAATATATATTCAATATATTGTGTTTTTAAATTAAATATTTGGCTACATGGTATTAAAATGGGTTGCACGCATATTATCTCATGATCATGGTATGAATGTATTTTAACAAACCCAATAGTAGTATTATAATAACATTTTGATAATTATACAAATATCTCCTCATAAAATTTGAACCTATATATCCTAATTTTACAGATCGTAGGATCTCATGTCATTTGATTTATTCATATATATACTTGTTTTGTATACATGAGGGAATCGGTTACCTCACATCATAGTCCTTTTCTACTACCAAGCAAGGTTCAAATCTTGGGGTTTCCCCCTTTAACTCCTATTCCACCTCATTATTTTTTAACATGATATGAGGGAACTACCACTCACTCAAGATTGGTAGTATTATTGTCAAGCTAACACACACTCAGCAGAGTCAGGTCAAAATACTACCTTTGCAAACATGCATGCCCCCATGGTTTGAACCTAGGTCTCTTCCTAGTAAGCATCCAAATTTACCAATCCACCTAGCCCTTGGGGACCAAATAGTGCTTTTAAAGAGTTACCCTTTCTCTTTTACATATATTTAGTCACATTGGACTATATGGTGCCGCTAAGATTTGAACTTTGGTGTGGGTTGTTGGCAATTTTGGGTACCTTGGATACATTGCCTTTGCTCTAAGTGAAGATGTTGTCATTGATGTCAAAGAGTTCTTGAAGCAATTTGATTTGATGTCACAGAATGTGTTTTGATGAAGGTTTCAGTTTGGACAGTGAGTTTCCAAGAAGATCAGAGTAGCCCAGTTGCAAAAGATCAAGAAAAAGACAAGTAAGAAAAAGTATGCAGACGACTAGAAAAACTGTCATGATTTTGCGACATGTTTGAGGAGAGAGAAAGTTCTAGAAAAACTGTCATGATTTCACGACATGCTGGAAGGCAGAGATGAAGTAGGCAAAACTATCGTGATTTCATGACATGTTGGCAGAGAAGAAGAGCAAGATGAAAAGTGTCACGATTTCGCAACATGTCGCATTTTCGCGACTCGGACAGTGCAGGAAGGCAGAGAAAGAAAAGTGTCACGATTTCATGACATTCTGCAAAGGAGGTTGTACGGACGAAAAAGTGTCATGATTTCATGACATGTTGCAAAAGAGAGAGTCCGCAGTGTGAGCTGTCACAATTTCGTGACAAGATCGAAGAGAGAGAAAGTTTTTTAGGAACTGTCATGATTTCACGACATACTACAAAAGACAAAGTGAGGACTGTTGCGATTTTGTGACATGCTACAAAAATCAAAGTAAGGACTATCACGATTTTGCGACATGCTAAAAAATCTTGAAGAGATAACTGTCATGATTTCGTGACATGCAGCAAAAGGAAGAGTTTGAAACAAGAAGCATCATGATTTCGCGATAGGCTTCAAAGAAGTTGTACGGATGCAGAAAGTGTCACGATTTCACGACAGGTTGAGTTGGCAGCATACAGTTGGAGAAAGTGTCGTGATTTCACTACAAAAACTAGAAGTAGGTCTTCTATAGGAGAAGTGTCATGATTTCACAACAGAGTTGCAGATGACATCAACAGAAGCAGATGTGTCGTGATTTCATGACAAAAGCAGAGAAGAAGGCATTGAAGACTAAAGCGTCACGATTTCATGATAGAGTGAAGATGACGTCAACAAAAATCATAAGTGTTGCGATTTCATGACAAAAGTAGAGAAGAAGGCATTGAAGACTAAAGCATCGCGATTTCATGACAGAGTTAAAGATGACGTCAGCAAAAGTTAGAAGTGTCGCGATTTCATGACAAGCACGTTGTCAAGGCAGACAAAGGCAAAAAGTGTCACGATTTTGTGACAGTAGGCAATAGAAGATGTACGGTAGGCAAAGGCGTCATGATATCATGACATGTTGGAGTTTCGCAGGGATAGCTACAGAACCAGAGGCGGTTGAAGGACAAAGTTAACTTTGAGCCGACAGAGTTAAATCTGGGCCGACGCAACATAGGGTTTTGCATCGACGTTGTTTTAGGGATGTGCAACCGACTAAGATCAAGGTTCTAATCTTGAGTTTGTGAGTATAAAATGAGGGCTTCTTGAAGAGTTTGGCATCGATCAAGTGTGCGTTCGAAGTGTGATTTGCACAGATAGAGTGCGGGGAGAAGTTTGATCACAGAGGTGCATAAGTGGAAGTCTGATCGAATGTTGTGTTTGAGCAGAGAGTGCGAAGACTATGCTACTGTGTTTTTTTTGAATGTGTGAATGCTGTGTTGCTGTGTTTTCATAGAAGTGCATAAGTTGATCGAGTGCTGTTGTGTTTGCATAGACAGTGAAAAGTTGGTTTCGACCAAGTGCGGCTGTAAGAGAAAAGAATAGAGGAAGAGGACAGATTTGTGCTAGACCGAAGGACTGTGTTTGGTGTGAATTTGAGGAATGGCTTTGCAGTGATAGAGTTGAGGACAGAGATCTCCAGCCAGAGCAGGGAAGACAGGTGTCTTCTGTGGATAGAGTTCCACTTGCTAAGGGCAGAGGAGGTAGAGGTCTTCTAGAGGATCACCACTAAGAGCAGAGCTAGGGGAAGGTATCTCCTTTGAGCAGAGGCTCATAAACATTGTAATTGGGAAGGTTTCCCAAAATAATTTGAAATAAACTTTTAGAGAAAAGTTTTGTGGACGTAGCCCAGCCATTCTGGGTGAACCACGTTAAAAATGAGTCTTCTATGTGTGATGCTTTCTGTCTTGTTTAATATTGTGTTGATGCCACTGCTATCTGAATTTAAAATTATTAAATGGTTGAGTCTTATACTGTTCACCCCCCCTCTCAGTATAAGTTCATGTTCTTCAATTGGTATCAGAGCAGGTCACTCCAGAAAGAGCCTAACAGCTTGGAGAAGGATCTATCAAAGGAACATATAAATTCAGAAAGAAATGAAGAGATTGAGTTCGATCTCAAAAGTGAATTCTTCTTGGCCTTGAGAAAGCTTGAGAAACTCAGGGAAGAGAATTTTGTTCTCAAGCATAAATGTCAGGAAGAAGAGATAGCAAGATCAGAATTGTCTCAAAGTGTTATAGATTTCAAAATTCTAGCTGAAGAAGGGAAGAAGGTTGAACAAGTTCTAACAGAGGCTCTAAAAGGAAAGGAAGCTGATTGTGAGAAACTAGAAGAAGAGATTATGTCTCTTAGAGTGAAGTTGGAACAGTTGACTCTCAGATAGAATATTCCGTGTGAAAAGAAGGATGGTATCACCATTCATAAAATAGGGTCTTCGAACAAGAGCAATCTTCATCCTAAAGACCAGTGGATTCCGGTTGATCGCAAGAAGAACAATCATCCAAGGCATCAAACAAAGTTACATAATACCTTCCATGGCTATTGTTTTTCCCTGTAAGAAATTTGGTCACATAGCTATGCATTGCAATAAATCTCTGAATAGCCATAGTAAGGAAAATGTTAACTCTTTTGCACCTCTTATGAATAAAAATATCATGTGTTACAAGTGCAAGAATTTTGGGCATATAGCAAGGATGTGCAGTTTGAATAGATTTAGCTTTGAGTTCACTAAAAAGAGGAATGAGATCAAATCTAAGTCAATGATAGTTCAAACTGCTTTTCATGCTCAAGACAAAGTAGAAAAATGGTATCTTGATAGTGGTTGTTCAAAACATATGACCGGTGAAAAAGAAAAGTTTTTGGTTTTCAAAGAAACAAACAGAGGAACAATCAGTTTTGGAGATAACAAGTCCGCAAAAATCTGTGGTAAAGGGACTCTTAGTTTGGATGGGAAATCCAAAATAGAGAATGTGCTCTATGTAGAAGGCCTAAGACATAATCTTCTTAGTGTGAGTCAACTTTGTGATCAAGGGCACATAGTATCTTTCTTTTCAGATAGATGTGAGATAAGTAAAGAAAAAAATGGAAAACTCATTGCTAGTGCTACAAGGACTCCAAACAATCTTTACATGCTAAGTGAGATAAAAAGGGAAAAGTGTTTTATAACTCAAGAAGATGAGAGTTGGTTATGGCATAAAATATTGGGACATTTGAGTTTTGATAATCTGGTCGGTATTAGTAACAAGGAAGCAGTCAGAGACTTGCCTAAAATAAAAAGGCCCCATAACATCATTTGCAGTCCTTATCAACATGGTAAATGGACTCGGAACCAGTTTCAAATCAAAAGGGTATACTTCTTCCAAACCTTTGGATCTTATTCATACTGATTTGTGTGGCCCCACCAGAACTCAGAGCATTCAGGGAGATAGCTACTTCATGTTGTTTATAGATGATTATTCTAGAATGACTTGGGTTACTTTTCTCAAAGAAAAATCTAAAGCTTTTAATAAATTTAAAGCTTTTAAAGAAATGATTGAAAATGAGACTAACAAGAGAATCAAATGCTTAAGATCAGATAGAGGAGGAGAGTTCACTTCAAATGAATTTGTGGAATACTGTGAGCAACACGAAATCAAAAGAGAATATTCAGCAGCAAGAACTCCTCAACAAAATGGAGTAGTTGAAAGGAAAAATAGAACTGTTGAAAATATGGCTAGAGCAATGTTAAATGAGTCAAAACTTTCAGATGGCTTTTGGAGAGAAGCAGTAAGTACAGCAGTCTACATCATCACCAGGGCTCAACTCAGAGTCAATCATCATAAAACTCCCTATGAGTTGTGGAAAGGAAGACCAGCTACAGTAAAATACTTCAAAGTGTTCGAGAGTAAATGCTTCATCAGAAGAGAAGATCAGAATTTGGGTAAGTTTGATCCTAGGTGTGATGAGGGAATTTTTCTTGGATATTCCAGAAAAAGCAAGGCCTACAGATGCTTCAACAAAAGAACTCATATAGTTGTAGAGAGCATGAATGTAACAGTAGATGAAAAGACAGGGATAAGAGAACCAGTCAAGGAACTCAGTGATGAAATCTTTCAAGAAGAATTCAGAGAAGTGTCAAATGAAGAAGAGGAGAGACAAAAATTGCTTCCCAAAACTCCTTCACGGTATGTTCAGAAACATCATCCCAAATATTTGATCATTGGTGATCCAAACAGCAGGCAAACAAGAAGAAGAGTCATTCCTTCACATGATTCTGCGAATGTTTCATTGTTATCTCAGATTGAGCCAAAAAATTTCAGTGAAGCATGTACAGATGAGTCTTGGGTAAAAGCAATGGATGAAGAACTAAATCAAATAGAGAAAAGTGAAACCTAGGATTTGGTTCCAAGACCTAAGGACAAGAATGTCATTGGCACAAAATGGATATTCAAAAATAAACTCAATGAGGATGGAAAGATTGTCAGAAACAAAGCTAGGTTAGTTTGTAAAGGGTATGCTCAAGTAGAAGGTGTTGATTTCAAAGAGACGTTTGTGCTCGTTGCTCGTCTTGAAGCTATCAGAATGTTTTTGGCCCTTTCAAGCTTCAAATATTTCAAGGTATACCAAATGGATGTAAAGTCAGCTTTCCTAAATGGGGTGTTGGTAGAAGAAGTCTACATAGAACAGCCAGAAGGAGTTTCTCTCACAAAACAGTCAGACTATGTGTGTAAGCTAAAAAATGCCTTATATGGATTAAAGCAAGCTCCAAGGGCGTGGTACTCAAGACTTGACAGTTATCTTCATGAGCAAGGCTTCAGAAAAGGCATGGCAGATAGCAACTTGTATATTAAGAATGAAGATGATAATATGTTGATTATAGTTGTCTATGTTGATGATATTATTTTTGGGGGAAATAATACTCAGATGTGCAAAGTTTTTGCTAACACCATGCAAAAGGAATTCGAGATGTCTATGATTGGAGAGCTGTCATTCTTTTTAGGGCTTCAGATTGCGCAATCAAAAGATGGTATATTTCTCTCTCAAGAAAAGTATATCAAAGAAATGTTGAAGAAATTTGGGATGATGGACAGCAAACCCGTGTGTACTCCTATGATTACAGGGTGCAATCTGAGTAAAGATGATGAATCTCCAGTGGCAGATTAGAAGGTGTACAGATCTATGATTGGCAGTTTACTATACAGTACAACTACCAGACCGGATATCATGCAGGCTGTTGGATTAGTTGCAAGATTTCAGGCAGCTCCAAAAGAATCTCATGTTATAGCAGTCAAGAGGATATTCAGATATTTGAAGGGTACTATGGACTTTGGGCTTTGGTATCCCAAAGGTGATGATTTCACCCTCACAGCCTATACAGATGCAGATTGGGCAAGCAGTATTGATGATAGGAAAAGCACTAGTGGTGGAGCATTCTTTCTAGGAAAGAGTCTGGTTTCTTGGCTAAGTAAGAAACAACCTTCAGTTTCCTTATCTATAGCAGAAGTTGAATACATAGCAGCAGTGGCTGGGTGCACACAGGTTTTATGGATGAAAACCACCTTGGAGGATTTCAAATTCAAGCATGAACAACCCATCTCCATTCTCTATGATAATACAAGTGCCATAAGTATTTCTAAAAATCCGGTAATGCACTCAAGGACGAAGCACATTTCCATCAAATATCATTTTCTAAGGGAGAAAGTGCAAGAGAAGCAAGTCAAGCTAGAGTATGTGCCTACTAAAGAGAAGATTGCAGATATCTTCACCAAACCTCTTCCAAGAGATACGTTTGAGTATCTAAGGGAGAAATTGGGAGTTGTACTCTCACCTCAGAATTAATCACCTCATCAGGAGGTGGGGGAGGGACCAAGCCAAGAGGCTCTTTCTTAGTCTCGAGTCCCAAAGGTGGCCCTTTGCCATTGATGACAAAGGGGGAGAGATATGAGTAAGGGGGAGAGCTTCATAGTGAAGAAGAGAGCTTCAATTCAGGGGGAGCAAAAACTTCTAAGGCAGATTCTCAGTTGTTGGATCAGTTGGTTTCAGTTTTGGCTCTTGACTAGTGTTTTCAGTTAAAGGTTTGCCATCAATGACAAAGGGGGAGATTGTTGGCAATTTTGGGTACCTTGGATACATTGCCTTTGCTCTAAGTGAAGATGTTGTCATTGATGTCAAAGAGTTCTTGAAGCAATTTGATTTGATGTCACAGAATGTGTTTTGATGAAGGTTTCAGTTTGGACAGTGAGTTTCCAAGAAGATCAGAGTAGCCCAGTTGCAAAAGATCAAGAAAAATACAAGTAAGAAAAAGTATGCAGGTGGCTGGAAAAACTGTCACGATTTCGCGACATGTTTGAGGAGAGAGAAAGTTCTGGCAAAACTGTCATGATTTCGTGACATGCTGGAAGGCAGAGACGAAGCAGGAAAAACTGTCATGATTTCGCGACATGTTGGCAGAGAAGAAGAGCAAGATGAAAAGTGTCACGATTTCATGACATGTCGCATTTTCGTGACTCGGACAAAGTGCAGGAAGGCAGAGAAAGAAAAGTGTCACGATTTCATTGCATTCTACAAAGGAGGCTGTACGGACGAAAAAGTGTCACGATTTCGTGACATGTTGCAGAAGAGAGAGTCCGCAGTGTGAGCTATCGCGATTTCATGACAAGATCGAAGAGAGAGAAAGTTTTTCAAGAACTGTCATGATTTCGCGACATACTGCAAAAGACAAAGTGAGGACTGTTGCGATTTTGTGACATGCTGCAAAAATCAAAGTAAGGACTGTCACGATTTCGTGACATGCTAAAAAATCTTGAAGAGAGAACTGTCACGATTTCGCGACATGCAACAAAAGGAAGAGTCTGAAACAAGAAGCGTCATGATTTCGCGACAGGCTTCAAAGAAGTTGTACGAATGTAGAAAGTGTCATGATTTCATGATAGGTTGAGTTGGCAGCATACAGTTGGAGAAAGTGTCATGATTTCACGATAGAAACTGGAAGCAGGTCTTCTATAGGAGAAGTGTCACGATTTCACGACAGAGTTGTAGATGATGTCAGCAGAAGCAGATGTGTCACGATTTCATGACAAAAGCAGAGAAGAAGGCATTGAAGACTAAAGCGTCATGATTTCATGATAGAGTGAAGATGACGTCAGCAAAAATCATAAGTGTCACGATTTCATGACAAAAGCAGAGAAGGCATTGAAGACTAAAGCATCACTATTTTGTGACAGAGTTAAAGATGACATCAGCAAAAGTCAGAAGTGTCATGATTTCATGACAAGCACGTTGTCAAGGCAGACAAAGGCAAAAAGTGTCATGATTTCGCGACAACAGGCAATAGAAGGTGTACGGTAGGCAAAGGTGTCGTGATATCATGACATGTTGGAGTTTCATAGGGATAGCTACAGAACCAGAGGCGGTTGAAGGACAGAGTTAACTTTGAGCCGACAGAGTTAAATCTGGGCCGACGTAGCATAGGGTTTTGCATCGACATTGTTTTAGGGATGTGCAGTCGACTAAGATCAAGGTTCTAATCTTGAGTTTGTGAGTATAAAAGGAGGGCTGCTTGAAGAGTTTGGCATCGATCAAGTGTGCGTTCGAAGTGTGATTTGCGTAGATAGAGTGCGGGGAGAAGTTCGATCGTAGAGGTGCATAAGTGGAAGTATGATCGAATGCTGTGTTTGAGCAGAGAATGCGAAGACTATGCTACTATGTTTTTTTTGAATGTGCGAAGGCTATGCTGCTATGTTTTCACATAAGTACATAAGCTAATCGAGTGCTGTTATGTTTGCACAGACAGTGAAAAGTTGGTTTCAACCAAGTGCGGCTGTAATAGAAAAGAACAGAGGAAGAGGACAGATTTGTGCTAGACCGAAGGACTGTGTTTGGTGCGAATTTGAGGAACGGCTTTGCAGTGATAGAGTTGAGGATAGAGATCTCCAGCCAGATCAGGGAAGACAGGTGTCTTCTATGGATAGAGTTCCACTTGCTAAGGGTAGAGGAGGTAGAGGTCTTCTAGAGGATCACCACTAAGAGCAGAGCTAGGGGAAGGTATCTCCTTTGAGCAGAGGCTCATAAACATTGTAATTGGGAAGGTTTCCCAAAATAATTTGAAATAAACTTTTAGAGAAAATTTTTGTGGACGTAGCCTAGCCATTCTGGGTGAACCACGTTAAAAATGAGTCTTCTATGTGTGATGCTTTCTGTCTTGTTTAATATTGTGTTGATGCCATTGCTATCTGAATTTAAAATTATTAAATGGTTGAGTCTTATACTGTTCACCCCCCCTCTCAGTATAAGTTCATGTTCTTCATGGGCTGCATTAGCTACTTGTTCCAATCGTTACATCAAAAACCCATTAATTTACATTGATATTGAATTAATTTGTAATTATTTTTATGTCAATTATTTTCATGCTTGCTAGTTGAACTTAGTTGAATATGATATTTATTTATAATGAATTATTAAATATTTTAAAAATGGGTGTCTTGTAATCAACATACAATTTCAATTTTTTATATTTAATAAAATTTTATTCTTTATTTTATTATTAATGTGTTAGGTCTTTCCTCTCTCATACATAAGGGAATTAGTAACTAATTATTATCTACCATATGTCAATGTTTTAATTTAAATTATTTCTACTATAATCCCTACCTACTCCTAATAAATACAGGATAAATATTTACTTATAAATGACAGAATGTGGACTATCAACCCTTAAGGGAATAGAATCAAGGTTAAGGTTATTTACTAGAAAGCACTCAACCATAACCAATCACCCTATCCCCTAGGAGCATATGTATTAATTAGAAAATATAAATTAAATTTTAACTAAAAATAGATTATTCCATTAAATAACACTAACTCAAGTGGTAAATTATTCAATTAATCAACATAAACTGAAATAGTTAAAAATCAAATGGTATTAGCTCATCTAGTTATATTCATCAACTTTCAAGGAGGAGAGCTAGGTTAGATTCTTGTTAAGTTATGCATGCATAATTTCCAAACCATTATATTACTACTATATGTTCATGATATAATAAAAATGGCATTTGTATCAATCCCATATGACCAATTAAAAAAAAAAAATTCAAGTGATTAAAAAATGGACTTTCAATAAAGAGGCTTATAAACCTTACAAGGTAATATATTGCATGGTTTGTTGAAATAATTTTTTTACATGGTAATGGTGTACCTTGTTATGATAACATGGTAATAATGAAGGTAGTGGTTAGCTCTACTACATTGACATATATTCATAATGTGGTGGTGATGATGAAGTAATTTTTGTTTTAGTCCATTTAATTTTAAGGATGAACATAGAAATTTGATTTTTTTTTTAAAGGATAATTTTTCCTATTTTTAATGAGTTATTCTAGATTTTGTTTATAATGACAATACCACAACTTTTTCAAGGGTAAACACCCACCACTTACATATTGTACTAATAATTCACTACACTTAGAATATTTTTCCTTAAGAAGATTTTAAAAGAAGATTGGAGTAAAGGCAAAATAGGTAGAAGGTAGATAAAGAGGCATTGGATAAATACGAGTAAACGTTTTGACCTAAAGTAGGAGGAAAAATTTTTAAAAGGCAAAAGTTAAAAAAAATTCTAAAGGGCACAACAGAATCAAAACCTTTAAAGATCGAAAGTAAAAAAAAATTGAAGGGCATAAGGATGGAAATTTTGAAAGTTGAAAATTCTTTCAAGGATGGATGAAGTAAGAAAATTACAATGTTCAAATCATCTAAAAAGTTTCAAACAAAGGGAAACATAAAATATTTTTGTGTATTTCCCAACTAAAGTCTAGCCCAACTGTGGAGGTTTTATAATGACAAAGGAAGAAAGGAAAGTTTTGAGGACCCTTCAATTGAAGACCAATTGTTTACCTTGTTTTGAAAAGCAATGGAGTTATGGAGAGGGCAAGAAATTATAATAAGTAGGGCATGCAGAATGTAGAATGGCCAAATAATAATAGTCTGATAGAGTGAATTGGAAAAGAGGAAGATCAAATTTCATAGCCAAAGTTCCCCAATATTTTATTGTTGATGTGCAAACAAAAAAGGGGTAGTTGAGATACACCAATGGAAAATCACTAAAAGGGGCTAAGATCACATACAATATTTACTTGGGCTCAATAATCTAGGGAATCTACAATGACACCCCTAATTTTGATAGCATTGATTATAGTGGGTGCTAGTGTTCAAATTTCAAGATCCCTAAGGTGGTAATTGAGAATTTTAATAGTAGATGGACATCCAAAAGCTGATAATTAATGATTTTATATCCAGAGATCTTGAAGGGCTAAAATTACATCATCAATATTGGGTCAAGGGAAATTTATGCATATTTTTGGAAGGAAAATCTCTCCATTTTTGTTTATAATAGTGATTATCTAGGCATTGGGAGATACTAATTGGTTGTTATTTCAAGCCTATCTTTAGACCTTGTATGTAACTCTCCTTTTATTTTCTTCTATATAATAAATTAGATCTAAGACCTAGGTCATTTTTTGGATATAATTGTCATCCCTCTCTTCTTGCATCATTGTTGTATTATACATACATACATACATACATATATAAAGATGTGACTATTGGTATTTTTTAGTCTTATCTCTTGTTTATATGTGCATGTATGAGGAGTTGTGACTACTTGATTTTTTTGTCTTATTTCTTGTATGTTCTTATGTTTAATTTTTTATGATAAGAAGCGAATGCATTCCTTGTGCATCATCTACAAGTGATTCAAATGTTCATTTATCACACTATTATGTAGAATAATCTAATAGATTAATATCATTGCATGTGCTCTTCAAGCAAATAGAATAAGACTTTCACTAGATGCATTATCCAAGTCTCATTCTATTCTCTTGGAGATCAAATGCAATATTCAATTGGTGACTTCACTCAAAACAAATTCCTAGTAGTTTATGAATGCAAGACTTACTACCATATCCTACATTGATACAAATCCTCAAGTATTGGTCCCACCTCTCAACACAATTATGAGAAGAAGGATAGGTTGAGGTCAAAACATGGTTTCTCAAGAACCTAAAATGTTCCCTACATGGAATGACCGAAATGCAATACAAACATTGGATCAACCTATAATATGGGATGAAATTCCAACATCTACCTTGAAATATCTACCCTACTTTACTAGTGAGGAATTCACCGCACCATTGGAGCATTTATAGCACATAATAAACCTATGTGTACTTTACAATGTTGCAGAGCAAAATGTGGCTCTAATATTTTTGGTGGTATAATTTAGAGGTAAAGCACATGAATGGTATGTCTCACTACAATTGCAGTTGATTGTTGAATAGCACCAACTTGTTGCCCTGTTTGTTGAAATATTTAGAGAGAGGACAAATGGAGTGTCTCTCTTGGAACAAAAGAAAGCACCAATAGAGACCATGGATAATTTCAACATCTAATTTAATAAAACATTATATAGAATCCCTGATGAGGTTCATCCCCTCATAGGTATACCATTTATATATTATTTGAAAGCCTTAGATTAAAAATATCTATGATGATAAATGCCAAGGGAGGATATTCTCTATAAAACACTTATGGGATAGCCATCCATGCATAAAATGGCCTTATTTAGATAGGAATGCTAGCTCGTAGACCCCTTATGCCCCTATTTAAAAAAAAATTCAATCACCATATCAACGACCTAAAGACATTTGACCAACAAATTTCTAGCAAACTCTAGTCATACTTGTAGTCCCTATTCCTCTTCCTACTCTAATTTACCCTCTAATAAATAACTCTAAGTTTTAGGTAATAAATTTTTTTCTAAATATAGTATCTAATGAAGTGTTGTCCCTAACGAGGCAACAAAATATCCAAAGCTTTCTATATTAGAATAATCCAAGACATCCCTTCTAATAGAACAATCAAGAAAATAAACCTTCATTTAATGGCTACTTGAGGTCCTAATTCTATGCCAATAAGGATGCAATATAGGCATAGAGCTATAATAGTAAAATTGTGACAATACCAACCCCTTTATATAAAAAACCTCCTAAACCTTCCACAGAGATAACTCTCATACAAAACAATTATGTGGAGGAAGTCATTGCTTGGTACTGCCCAACTTCGAATAACTACCCTACCCAAATCTATCCTAGGTAAAGCTCCCAGTCATCCACAAAAATACCAAGAGAAATTATGCCCATATAGGAATATACATATTATATAGGGGTTGAAGCACAATTAATAAGCTAACCTCCTTATGAGTGTCATTATTGTCATCATCTAATTTTTATAATTGTCAAATCTAGGGCGATATCCAAGGCTATCTACGATAGGAGGTTTTAGATTACAAGATTTTATTCGGTGAAAAAATATATTTTTAGCCTTTTTAGTGTCACACTAAACCTAATTTGCATAAATTGAAACTAAATTAATTTTTAAAATTGAAAACTGCTTCTAAGATGAAAATTTGACAATTAACTATAGTTGCAGGAAATTGAAATTACAGAATTGAAACTTGCTGAAAACAGAAACTATTTTATGTTTGCTAAATTGAAATAACATCAAAAAAATATGCTAAATTAAAACAAACCAAGTTAACAATTTCTAAATTTGAATTTTTTGAAATTAAATTGCTAAAATAGGAAAGATTGCTGAAAACTATCAAAATTGCTAAAAACTGTCAAAAAGTTATTGTAGATGAAATTTTAGGAAATATAAATAAAAAATGCACAAAAAAATATAGGTCAGCTAGTTGCACATTCAATATCACACATCACACTTAAAACACACGAAAAAACATGCTAAAATAAAGAAAAATGCAGTTACAATGTTCTAGCAAGAAATAGGACAAAAATTGCTAAAAATAAAAAACTAACAAAAAACCTAAAAAATTGGTCCTTCCTCAAACCCTAAGAATGGTCCCTTGCTCCCTAGTCTAGAATAAGGTAATTTCTACTCCAATACTTAAAAAATAATCACTCACAACTCAAAAAATTGAACAACTCTGCATTTTATTGAATTTTATTATAAAAAATAGTAGCTTCTACAATTCTGTATATTCTGATTTCTAACTAATTCTTGTATCCTATTCCTTTCTACTCTCTAATTTCTACTAACTCCACCGATGAGGGAGTAGTATTATTTATATTTTCTTACACCTTTACTTGTAATTACAAAATCAACTAGGGTATTATTTACACGTGATTTGATGTGTTATCACAACAGACCTAGTCTATTTTAGGATTGATCTTGTTGCAACATTTCTCCGTGGATTTTTCTATACCTCAAATCTAGTGGAAAATATATAGAAATAGTTGCAATATAGTTTTTACATATATCCTCACATTCTCCTTGCAAATTTGTTGCTATTTGTGCACTTGTTGGAAAGGACTGTTTCAGCCTATCATTCCAGAATATCAGGTAGAATGTATGATATTTATTATTTTTATCATCTAAACTATGTGGAAAAACCTTCAAGTGGATAATAAGTATTTTATGATATCTTTAGGTGTATTCCATTGGTTTTACTTACTACCTTTGAATATTTCCATGCCCTCTTTTATTGTGACAAGTGGTTAGAATTCATATGTTGTGTGTAACTAACCTTGCATTTTTGCCTTTGTGTCTTGTTACTCTCATTTGCATTGCGTGGGAACATGTGCAAATAGTTCAGGGTACTTCCCTAGTATTCCTCAATATTTTTCCATTTTTTTCTTTTATTTTTATTGACAATTTCCATGTCTCCCTTTACTATGACAGATGGCTAGAAATTGTATGGGACTGCGACTGTAACTGAACTATCCTATTTTTCAATAGAATAGTGGATTTTTGTGCCAAAATATCTTACAAGTTGTTTTTAAAGTGGGAAAATATTAAAATTATATCATGCAACCATAAATATTAGGACTCGTTATTGGCTACCATTTTTATTATGCATTTTCACTAACTAATTCAAAAATAGAGTAAAAATGCTGAAAAATAATAAAAAATAGGGGTAAGTGTTCTACGCATTAAATTATGCAAAAACACTATGAAAAATGCATTCTAATCACATATTTGGCATAAAATAATAGCATATTTGGTTTTTATGGTAGTATTTTAGTGTTTAAAACATGACAAAAATGAGGTATTTATGGGCCTCATCATCCCCCCAACTTGACCTGATGCATGCCCTCATGCATCCTAGTAAAATTTGAACCAAATACTGTTAAAACCTATATTTTTTTCTTTTTTTTTATCATTGGATGGTGCAAGGGGTGCTATTTATTATGTTGTAGGAGTTTCTGAAATTTCTACAATTTTTGTAATTTTTGTAATTTCTGTATTTTTTGCAAATTGTTTCTTTTTGAACAAAATTGTCAAAACATTTGATTTGGGTCTACCTGATGTAATTTACTTACTTTTTGTAGTGTTTTATAAACTCCATGGACCTCATTATCTGATATGCCTTGATAATTCTATTGTTTTGGAGTATTTTTAGGGCATTTTGGCATAATTTTTGGATGTTCCAAAGCTGCCTCCAAAAGTGCAGAAATGGTCTCCTTTTCAAAAGTTTGTTGCAAATTTTGTTGTGGATCCATCTCTAGGGTATGTGATCCTTCCATGACATCAAAAAACCATTCTCATTCCCTATGTTTAGATGTTGTTTCTTTTTTTGTATGTTGTTCTGTTGTTATAATAATTAAAACATAAATTTCAGGTGCATTTTCCAGATTATCCTCCTTAGGTTTATGAGGCAGTTGTGGGGTATAAACTTGCATTTATCCTTCTAAAATTTTCCCTTCTAACTCAAGTAGAATTTCTACCATGTATATCCCAAAATAAGGTTTTGCAAACAATTCTTCTAATGTTTCCAACCTTTAGCCTTTACAATTTATTTTTCCTTCTGATGAAGTGATTCATGAAGTTACAGTTTTGCCCTGTTGCTTTTTTTTTTTAACTCTTTCTCATGGGATGAGGTGAAGGGGGCTGAGTTTGTGTTTCAGATATTTTTTTCTTCTACTTTAGCCAGATCCTCTGTAACATAATATTTTTGTAGCTTTGTGGACCTCCTTAGTTGTTGTGTCTCTATTGCTCCCTTAGCTTGTTTAGTTCCTAAAAATGTTTTTCTTGTCATTTTTACTAAAAAAAAAATCAAAATCAAGTTCTTCTTCTCTAATAAAACTTTTGCTTCATCTAGAGACCTATTTATTACAAAATTTGAGCATTCTAACTATGTAGATGTTTATGCCTGAGTAGTAACCTCTTCACTAAAAGTGACTTTCTTGGATTTTGGCTATTTTTTAGGGCTGCCTTCAGTTTTTTTTCTTTCTTTGTGTCCTATTTTTGATAGTTGGTTGAAAATAGTGCATCAACTATTGTTGCTCTCTTGCTGTCATTTTTTAACTTTACCTTTTTTTTCTAGTAAGGCCACTGCACTTAAGAACATATTGTACTTCAACTGTGCAAGACTTCCTAGAGAGGTTATGCGTAAGGGATCGGCCCCAAAATATATTTATAAAAATTTTGCGAATCGGTTTCAAAATTTAGGTGAATAGTTTTGAAACACATGTAGAAGGTTCACTATTATTAGGGGCAATGTTAAAAATTTAAACTTAAAATGGTCAAATTATTATAAAATTGGGGTAAATTGACAAAAAAAAATTTGCACCCAAAATTTTTTGGCTAATGGACCTTGGTCAAGGGTCCCAAATATTAGCCAATTCCAAATTTTGAAAATCCTAATTTTAGCCAATTTTGTGAAAATAGCCACTATGCATAACCCTGCTTCCTAGGATGGTCACTCTTTCTAGTTCTAATCTAATTGGTCTTGCTTAACTATTTTTTAATTCAAAAAATATGGGTAAAATAGTAAAAATAGCAAACACAACATTAACTATGTCTTCTAAAGATGGTCACCCTTCCCAATTCTACTCCATTTGGTTTTGCTTAATTTTTGTCAAAACTCAAGCATACGGGTATAATGGTAAAACAATAAATGTAGGGCATGTGTTTTTTTTGTTTTTTTGAAGAACGCAAGCTTATACTGAGAGGGGGGTGAACAGGATAATACCACTTTTTACTTTTATTTCCCAATCAATATTATGCAATATATCAATAGAAATATAAACAATAGTAATCAAAGCAATGCATAAATCACCATATACAATAGAGACACCAATTTAACGTGGTTCACCCAATGTGGGCTACTCCACGAAGAAAATATTTCATTAAAATTTTCTCAATCAATCTCATGGGAATCCTTTCCCTATTAAAATATTTATGGACCTCTATCCAAAGGAGATACCAATACCCTAATCAAGATCATGGATCTCTATCCACTAGAGACACTAATCTCCTCAACTAGTTTATGGATCTCTATCCATAGGAGAACTCCTTTACCCTTTGATTTGGTTGCTGATCATATAGAAGAATTGCTACCTCCACTACATTGGATAATAGATCTCTATCCATTGAATACTCCTATCCTCACTCAGAAGACCTATCATCACTACCCTAGATAATGGATCTCTATCCACTAGAGACTATCATCCTCTATACTCTATCACCTCCAAAGCTTGCTCTCAACTCTATCTCAAATCTGCACTAAATACAGTCCTTTGATCTAGCACAAATCTACTCATTCTCTATCCTCTATCTGCATTAAACATAGTCCTTTGGTCTAGAACAAATCTACTCAATATCTATCCTTAAATTTGTACTAAACACGATCCTTCGATCTAGCACAAATTTGCTCAATCTATATCTCTGATCTACACTAAACACAATACTTTGATCTAGCACAAATATTCTCAATCTCTATCCTCAAATCTATACTAAACACAATATTTTGGTATAGCATAAATATGCTCAATATCTATCTCTGGTCTGGCACAAACCTATCCTCAAATCTATACCAAAATTTGTCCTCGAATCTATCCTCAACCCTTAACACAAAGCTTGACTCAATTACAAATCAAATCTGCTAGATCTACCCCAAAAATTAACCCAACATTTTAACAAATTAATCAATCAACTCTGATCTCAAGTCTTCTCAAATACTTACCTCAAATATACTCAACAAGTCCTCACTAGAGCTTGCTCAATCTGCTCAAAAAGTCTTCACCAATACTTACCTCAAATATTCTTAACAAGTTCTCACTAGAACTTACTCAATATACTAAAAAATTCCTCATCAAGACTTACTTCAAATCTTATCAATAAGTCCTCACTAGAACTTACTCAATCTGCTCAACAAGTCTTCACCAAGACTTACCTCAAATCTTCTCAACAAGTTCTCACTAGAACTTTTCCAATCTAATTGTAAGCTTCCACAAAAGCTTACACAAATTTGTCCTTAAGTCCACTATAGGACTCACTCAAATATGCTCACAAGCTTTCACAAAATCTTATTCAACTCAACTCAATCTATCACATAAATATTACACAAACAAGATTCACACAAAATCTTCTTTGAATCACAGAAACATATAGATAATGGTTAGAGACTAAATATGTTTTTCACTCACAAACACTAAATCACTTTCAATCTCTCTCTCAAATCAATTCAGAATATAGAATAATTTGTTTTACAGAACTTGAACTATTACTTCAACACTCCCACTTGACTAGGCTCAATCAATTCCACATACTCCTTGCTCACAAACCCTAGTCCAAGCATATGAACACTACTCACTTATTTCCAACAATGCTTGTCAAACAATATCACATAACAATGATACTCATGATCTTGCACAAACCCTAGTTCAAGATAGTTCACAACTTTGCATAACAATGATACTCATGTTCTTTCACAACCCCTAGTTCAAGATAGTTCTCACTTCATATAACAATGATACTCATGTTCTTTCACAAACCCTAGTTCAAGCATATGAAAGCTTTACTCAATATTTCCAATAATGCTTATCAAACAAGGTTTCTAGAATCAAATTTCATTCCAAAAAAACCAAACTCAATAATGCTTATCAAACAACCCTTTTCACTCCAACTTAGCATTCACAACATCCAACAATAACTCATAAGGAATATGTGCCCATACCATTTTTTTGATGAAGAATTGTCCTTAAAAACCTGTCTCAATTATAACCACTCTCTTTGCCAATCATAGTATTAAATAGCATATATTTTTCCTTAATATTTTTTGCCAATAATATGCTCAAAGAATTCTAAAATAGTTCTTTTATTATTCTCAAGGACCATGCATTAACTCACACAAATCTGCTTAGTATATTCCCTTCAAAATAATAACATCACCTTATACAACTTATTACTCCAATATCCTCAATTTAATATTCAACAATATTAAAAAGCATTTTAAAAAATAATATATTTTTTCTACACCTTATAATCTCCAATATTTAATTAAAAACCTCCAAAAATCAAACCCTCAAAAATAATAATATCTACCCTTTTATCTCCGTCAAATACTCAATAACCAATTTTAAAAAAACTTTATAAACCTCCAAAAACATTTATTTTTCATCCAACCTTAGAAAATCTGGAATATTTCATGCAACCTTGGCAAACATTAGCGCATACATTTTATATCAAGCAAAAGGCCTTGGTGGGTTTTGAATGTGAGACCACTCCCAGCTGAGCACCTTATCGAGGTGCTAGCCCACCATGTGGGCTACAGGCCTCCACACAAAGGGAAAGAATCAAGACTTTTCTTTGTCCTTTTCGATTATCATGGCATAAAACAAAATGCACTCTTCTCCCTTCAAAAACCAACTTAGTGGGTTTCGAACCATGCTCTCCTCACCTACAAAAATATTAGTGCCACCCACTATCTCCAAATACACTAACATCATATTTGGCACTCAAATCAATGTTCCCTTTGTCTTGTTTCTTCTCACTACCCAATGTTGATTTTAGCACATGCAAAATCCTCTAGAATTTGGCACTCAAACTCTTAGCTTTCATGAGCAATCAATCACATGGATAGGTTAAATAAAAATCTAACCTCATTTTTATACACTTTGGCAGATGCGCTTCCAACATCAGTGAGTGAAGAACACAAGCTTATACTGAGAGGGGGGGTGAATAGTATAAGACCTCTTTTTACTTTTTTCTTTATATTACAAAATAGTAAAGTGATATATCCATAGTAATATCAAAGCAATGCATAAAAACATCCACAAAGAGACAACAATCTTAACGTGGTTCACCTAGAATGGCTGGGCTATGTCCATGAATAAAATCTTTCACTAGATTTTATCAATTCAAATTCTGGGAATACCTTTCTCGATTACAATGTTTATTGGCACCAACCCAAAGGAGACACCAATCCCATAATCTCAAGTTTGTGGTTACCAACCCACAGGAGACACCAATCCCCTAGCTCTGCTTTGGCTGGTGATCCTCTAGAAAACCTCTGCCTTTGCTACCCTTAGAAAATGGAACTCTATCCACAGAAGACACCTGTCCTCCCTGCTCTGGCTGGAGACCTCTATCCTCAACTCTATCACCTCCAAAGCTGGTCCTCGAATTTGTACTAAACACAGTCCTTCGGTATAGCACAAATGTCCTCGTTTGCTTTCTATGATCTACACCAAACATAGTCCTTCGGTCTAGCATAAATGTCCTCGTTCGCTTTATTTGATCTGCACCAAACATAGTCCTTCAGTCTGGCACAAATGTCCTCTGATCTCTCCCTACGCAAACACACCCACACTTGGTTGAACTGCAACCCTTGCATAGTCTACGCACACTCTTCTTCCTTTGCAATATTTCACACTCAGAATGATTCGACAAAATGCACTTTGCACACTATTATCGAATTCGCACTCTGCTCTCAATGATCGAACTTCTTGCACTGTGCACTATCTCCAAACGTCGCACATCAACAACGCATTCAATCACCGCTCAACTCTCCAAATAGCCCTCCTTTTATACTAACACTTTCAAGATCAAAACCTTGATCTTAGTCAGCTGCACAACCCTAAACTATGTCGACTACAACCCTAAACTATGTCGACTGCAAACCCTAATTTTTGTTGGCCCAAATTTAACTTTGTCGGTTTCACTGCCTCTGCAACTCTTCTATAGCTTCTACCGCAAAACTACATGTCACGATATCATGACACTTTTGCAACCGTATACTATCTTTTGGCTTTTGTCATGATATCACGACATTTTAGCCTTTGTCGACTTCAACTAAGCTCTTGTCATGATATTGCGACACTTTTGACTTAGTCAGCATCAACTTTTCTTTTGTCGTGATATCGCGACACTACTACCTTCTTTGACTTCCTTTATGCTTTTATCATGAAATCATGACACTTCTGCCTCTGCAGACTCTGACTTCACTTCTATCGTGAAATCGTGACACTTCTGTCTTCATAGTTCACAACTTGGATTTTGTCATGAAATCGCGACACTTCTCCTAAAGAATACCTGCATTCTATTTCTGTCATGAAATCATGACACTTTCTCCAACTGAATGCTGCCATATCAATCTGTCACAAAATCATGACACTTTCTCTTCCTTGCACTCTTGACTGCTTGCACTAGTAAAAATGGAACATGTCATGAAATTGTGACACTTTCATTGCCTTATGTTTTTCTCTGCCTTACGCCCGTGAAAACGGAACATGTTGCAAAATCGTGACACTTTCGCTTTTGAGCTCTTCCTCCTTAAATTTGCCATGAAATAATGACACTTCTAGATTTCGTACGTTTTCCTTGCAGCCTATCGTGAAATAGCGATGCTTTCAGCTTTCGTACGACTTCTCTACAACCTGTCGTGAAATCGTGACGCTTCTCATTTCAAACTCTTCCCTTTGTTGTATTTCACGAAATCGTGATAGTTCTTACTTGGAACATTTCCATATGCATCATGTCGCCAAATCGTGACACTTTATATTGCTTCCACTTTGTCTTCTGGCTTGTCGTGAAATCACGATACTTTTTCTCCTTAGCGCTTTTCTTTTCTTTGGGTCACGAAAACCCGACATGTCATGATATCATGACACTTTTTCTCCTGGACTCTCTCTCCTACATTATGTCACGAAATTGTGACACTTTTTTGTCCGTTCAACCTTCCTTGCAATATGTCACGAAATTGTGACATTTTTGACTCCGAACATTCTCTCTCCTCTTTTGAGTCATGAAACTGCGACATGTCGCGATATCGCGACACTTTTCTAAAAAGCTTTCTTTCAAACCTGTCATGTCGAACCTTCATCAAAACAAATTATTTTACATCAAATAAAATTACTTCAAAGGCTTCTTGACATCAATGACAACTTATACACTTGAGCAAAGAAAATGCACCCAAGGTACCCAAAATTGCCAACAATCTCCCCCTTTGTCATTGATGGCAAACCTTTACTGAAAACACTTCTCAAGAGCCAAAACTGAAACCAACTATGCTAACAACTGAGAAACTGTGCCCACAACTAAGAATCTTCCTTTGAAGTTTTGCTCCCCCTGACTTGAAGCTCTCCCCCTTACTCATATCTCTCCCCCTTTGTCATCAATGGCAAAGGGTCACCTTTGGGGCTCGGGACTAAGAATGAGCCTCTTAGCTTAGTCCCTCCCCCACCTCCTGGTGAGGTGATTAATTTTGGGGTGGGAGTAAAACTCCCATTAGGCACTGATCATCATCAGCGTCTATCACTTCCTTGTCGGGCCTTCTCTTGAACTCTTTGTCCATATTCCTATTCCTGTTCCTGTCACTGTTCGTATTCCTGTTATCATTCTTGTTCTTGTCACTGTTCTCGTTCTTGTTCTCATCCCTGTTCTTGTTCATGCCTTGATCCTTGGACCTGTTTATATCACTGTTTCTATTCCTATATATTGGAATTTTAGCTCTACACTGTCTAGCTATGTGATCTCCATTGTTGCATTTATAACAAGTAACAATGTTATTTCTTTTAGGCATACCTGTTCTTTGAACCCGCCTGATCTGGTCGAACCTGTTTTGATCAAACCTGTTCCTGTAATTAACCTTGCAATAGACTGCCTTGTGCCCAAACTATTGACAAGAGTAGCAATACCATTGAAAGAAACTAGCGCTTCTAAAATTTCCATTTACCTTCTTCACTTGAGCCATGCAATGTGCAGCCATGTGACCAAACCTGTGACACCCAAAACATCTATCATGAAATTTTCTTTTATTCGACCTCTTGGGTCCTGAAAACTTCTCTTTCTCATTCTGAATTTCATTTTCTATTTCTACGCATCTATCATACAAGGACTCATAATTTGAAATACTTTCCTCATCAGAACTCTCTTCCTTTTGGAGTCTCTTACTAGACTCTCCAGCTTGTTCCTTGACAAACCCAAGGCCTGTTTTATCTGTTGTCTTTATTTGACCTTTGATGAGTGACTTGAACTTTTTGGAGCTATCTTGCAACCTATAAAGCTTATCCTTGTACTCTCTAGTTTCATCTTTCAAAGAAGCCATTTTCTGTTCTAAATCACTATACTCAATAACCTTAGATTCTAACTCATCCTTGAGTTCTTGTGTCTTAGCCATAGAGAGGTCAATACTTTCTATAAGATCATCTCTCTCCATACAACATTCATCTAACTTATCCTTGAGTCTAGCATTCTTCTTTCTTTCCTTTTTCAAAACACTAAGAGCGTTAGTAAGTTCACTTTCAAGATCCTTTATTTGTTTGCTTTCTGAATCATCGAAGCCTTTTTCAGATTTCTTATCACTAGAGGTGCTACCTTTTTCAAAAACCATACACACATCTTCCTTATATTTTTTTGAAGCATCCTCATACATACTAGAAACCAAATCATTATTTGTACAATCATCCTCAAGGTGACCAAAATTTCCACATCTAAGACATTTCATGATAATGAATCTATGTTTCGGTTCTTCCTCTTTTTCTGATATGAACATCTCATTTTCATTATCACTTGACAAACTTTCACTATCACTACTAGAGCACTTACTTTCTTTGTCTAGGTAAAAACTCTTCTTGTGCTTGTGAGAATACCTATTTCCTTGATTTTTGTGCTCATCTTTGTTCTTTCTGTGATGCTTGTGCTTTTCAAAATCCTTGCTCTTTGAATCTTGTTTATCTTCATCACTTTCATCCTTGGGAATAATACAGTATGTAGCATAATGACCAAACTTTTCACAATTAAAACATCTTATATTTTTCACGTTTTTGTGCTTTCTAGAGAATTTGCCTTTCTTGCTATAATATGCCTCTTCATCACTAGAAGACTCGTCACTCTCTTGAAGCTGTTTACCCTTGGATTTCTTGGTAACCTTGAAAGTTGCCTCTTTCTTGACATCAACCTTCACCTAAGTTCTCAACTCAAACGCTGCAAGTATACTATGCAGTTCATCCTTTTTCAATTTATCCAAATCTTTAGCTTCCTCAATAGCAAAAATCTTTTCACTAAATCTATTAGGAAGAGATATTTAAATCTTATCATAAACATCATTTTCAGCAAGCTTAAGACCTAAGTATTTCATGGAGTTAACAACCTCATCCATACGAAGCATGTAGTCACTAATATTTTCATCATCATTCATCTTGAGTTGTTCGAACATACCTTTGTAGTGTCTCAACTTGGCCTTTTTGACATTTGTATCACCGGTATGAACCACCTGCAACTTTTTCCACATTTCACTGGCTGTCTTGCAGTGAATCACTCTGGTGAGATATGCTTTCTGTAAGCCTTTCAGGATTGCATTCATTGCTTTTGAATTGCTATGATGTAGGAGCCTTTCTTCTTTAGTATTTGGACCATGTACAAGAATAGTGTACTCATCTTCAATTACTTCTCATACCTCATTACCAAGTGCCATTAGATGAACCTTCATCCTTGCACTCTAAAGACCAAAATTTGATCCATCAAGAATAGGTGCTGCATTGCCACTTGAATAATCCATTGTGTTCTTTACTAGCTTTTCCTTCAAGATGTTAAACTTTCCGAAGGAACTCGCTCTAATACCAATTGAAGAACACAAGCTTATACTGAGAGGGGGTGAACAGTATAAGACCTCTTTTTACTTTTTCCTTTATATTACAAAATAGTAAAATAATATATCCATAGAAATATCAAAGCAATGTATAAAAACATCCATAAAGAGACAAACATCTTAACGTGGTTCACCCAGAATGGCTGGGCTACGTCCACGGATAAAATATTTCACTAAATTTTATCAATTCAAATTCTGGGAATACCTTTCCCAATTACAATTTTTATGGGCACCAACCCAAAGGAGACACCAATCCCCTAATCTCGAGTTCATGGTTACCAACCCATAGGAGACACCAATCCCCTATCTCTGCTCTAGCTGGTGATCCTATAGAAAACCTCTGCCTCTGCTACCCTTAGCAAATGGAACTCTGTCCATAGAAGACACATGTCCTCCCTGCTCTGGCTGGAGACCTCTGTCCTTAACTCTATCACCTCTAAATCTGGTCCTTGAATTTGCACTAAACACAGTCCTTCAGTCCAGCACAAATGTCCTCATTCGCTTTCTCTGATCTGCACCAAAAATAGTCCTTCAATCTGGCATAAATGTCCTCATTCACTTTCTATGATCTACACCAAACATAGTCCTTTAGTCTAGCACAAATTTCCTCTGCTCTCTCTCTGTGCAAACACACCCGCACTTGGTTGAACTACAACCCTTGCACAGTCTGTGCACACTCTTCTTCCTTTGCAATATTTCACACTCAGAATGATTCGACGAAATGCACTCTGCACACTACTATCGAATTCACACTCTGCTCTCAGCGATCAAAATTCTTGCACTGCACACTATCTCTGAACGTCGCACATCAACAACGCATTCAATCACCGCTCAACTCTCCAAATAGCCCTCATTTTATACTAACACTTTCAAGATCAAAACCTTGATATTAGTCGGCTGCACAACCCTAAACTATGTCGGTTGCAACCCTAAACTATGTCGGTTGCAAACTCTAATTTTTGTCGACCCAAATTTAACTTTGTTGGTTTCACTTCCTTTGCAACTCTTCTGTAGCTTCTGTCGCGAAACTACAACATGTCACGATATCGTGACACTTTTGCAATCGTATACTATCTTTTGGCTTTTGTCGTGATATCATGACATTTTAGCCTTTGTCGACTTCAACTAAGCTCTTGTCGTGATATCACGACACTTCTGACTTAGTCAGCATCAACTTTGCTTTTGTCACGATATCGCGACACTTTTCCTTTTGTCAACTTTCTTTTTGCTTTTGTCATGAAATCATGACACTTCTGCCTCTACAGACTCTAACTTCACTTCTGTCGTGAAATCGTGATACTTCTGTCTTCATAGTTCACAACTTGGCTTCTGTCACGAAATCACAACACTTCTCCTAAAGAGGATCTGCATTCTGTTTCTATCATGAAATAGTGACACTTTCTCCAATCGAACACTGCCATCTCAATCTATCGTGAAATCACAACACTTTCTCTTACTTGCACTCTTGATTGCTTGCACTAGCGAAAATGGAACATGTCGTGAAATCGTGACACTTTCACTGCCTTATTTTTTTCTTTGCCTTACGCCAACGAAAATGGAACATGTCATGATATCATGAAACTTTTGCCTTTGAGCTCTTCCTCCTTGAATTTGTCGTGAAATCATGACACTTATAGCTTTCGTACGTTTTTCTTGTAGCCTGTCGCAAAATCGCAATGCTTTCAGCTTCCGTACGACTTCTCTGCAACCTGTCGCGAAATCATGACGCTTCTCATTTCAGACTTTTCCCTTTGTTGTATGTCACAAAATCGTGATAGTTCTTACATGGAACATTTCCATCTGCATCATGTCGCGAAATTGCAACACTTTATCTTGCTTCCACTTTGTCTTTTGGCTTGTTGCGAAATCGCGACACTTTTTCTCCTTAGTGCTTTTCTTTTCTTCGGGTCGCGAAAACCTGACATGTCGCAATATTGTGACACTTTTTCTCTCGGACTCTCTCTCCTGCATTATGTCATGAAATCATGACACTTTTTTGTCTGTTCAACCTTCCTTGTAATATGTCACAAAATCATGACATTTCTGACTCCGAACATTATCTCTTCTCTTTTGAGTTGTGAAACTACGACATGTCGCGATATCATGACACTTTTCTAAAAAGCCTTCTTTCGAACCTGTCATGCCGAACCTTCATCAAAACAAATTATTTTACATCAAATCAAATTCCTTCAAAGGCTTCTTGACATCAATGACAACTTATACACTTGAGCAAAGACAATGCACCCAAGGTACCCAAAATTGCCAATAGTGAGAATATCAAATTTTTAAATTCTATTTAAAATATATCCTTTAACTTTGGCTCCAAAAGGATTATTTAAATTTAAATTTTAACCTTAGTTAAAATATTTTAATTTAAATAATTTAAACCTTATTCTTTTAAATCTGCCACCTGGGTTTTTTATAGAACTTCAAGAATGATCACTTTATGGTCTTCAATTTTCTTCAAATCCAACTTTAACTGAAACATTATAATAAAATATTATAATATTTTTCCTTTGGCCTTGATACAATATTCCTCTTGCACTACTTACTGAAATTGGTTCCTCTTCCACTGCTCACTAAAACCAACTCTTGACATCAATGAAAACTCAATTACTAAAAATTTTCCAAAAATATTTCCCTTTGTCATTGATGGCAACCCAATTACATTTTACCATTTCCTTAACATTTTTCTATTCTGATCCCCCTGGGAAAATGCTCCCCCTGACTCAATGCTCTCCCCTTAAATCAAATCTCTCCCCCTTACTCAAATATTTCCCCCTTTTACACTAATAGCAAAGGATCACCTTTGGGTCTCAGGTCTAAGAATGAGATTCTTAGCTTAGCCCCTCTCCCACCCCCTATTGAGGTGTTTAATTCTGGGGTGGGAGTATTCTACTCCAAAAATGCACTGATATTTACCTTTGTCCACTTTCCTTCTCATCTGATCCTTCTAATTCCATTGACTATTCATGTTCTTGCTTGTCTCTAGAATTTTTGCTCTACACCACTTTGTTGTATGGCCATCATTATTGCACTTATAACACTTAATTTTGTTATTCCTTTGAGGTGCAAATATCTTAGAATTGATTATGGTGAAGCCATATATATTCTTGTTATGAACCCTGCAATTCATTTCCTTGTGACCAAACTGATTACAAGAGTAGCAATACCCTTGAAAAAGTTGTCTATTTCTAAAAATTCCATATTCCTATCTTTCATGTGTCCTGCACTAAGAAGCTTTATACCCAAACCTGTGACATGAGAAGCATCGTCCATTGAAACTACCTTGATTTGACATCATTGGTCTCTTAGTCTCTTTTACCTTGTATTGGTTCTTGTTCCATATGTTCCTCTTTTGTGCTTTTTTTCTTTCCTTTTTGAACTTTCTATTGTCCAACTCATCCTTAGAAGTCTCAATCCCTCTTACACTCTCTTCTTCTAAATTTTCTTCTTCATAACTTGAGGTTGACTCCTCTCCTTGTTTCTTTTGTACATGTTCAAAACCAAGACCTGTCTTACTTTATGTAGGCTTTTGTGTCTTGATAATCTTATCCAAATTCTTTGAGCTTCTTCCAAATCTGTGTAACCTATCTGTAGACTCTTTTACTTCTCCCCTTAGTAGAGCCACTTCATGATATAATATTTCACATTCTAAGACCTTTGCTTCTAACTTATCTTTGAACTTCCTTGTCTTAGTCATTGCCTTATTTAGATCCTCTATAAGCTTCCCTTTATCTTCATCAAATTCTTGAAACTAAAGCTTAATTTGGTAATTTTGCTTTCTTACCTTCTTTAATGAATCAAGGGCATGAATACATTCACTTTCAAGATCAACTTATCCTATTTTTTATTATTCCTCTATTTATTTGTTTTTAAAAACATCTTCATTCTTTTCCAACTTGTCTTCTATAGGATCACTTCCTTCTCCTTCTAATGCCATTAGAAGATTCTCTTATGGTCCTTCAAGTGTATCTTCATATTCATCATCACTAAAACTAAAACCACTCTTTGTACAACTATCTTCAATATGACCAAAGTTACCACATATAAAACACTTGAGGATTATTGGTGACCTTTTCTTAACCATTTCCTTTTCTTTTGTATGAAATAGAACTTCATATTTATCATTATCTTAGGATTATTATCACTATCACTTGAGTACTTACTTGCCTTGTATGCATAGTAACTCTTCTTTTGTCTTTGGAAGAACTTATTTCCTTGCTTGCCTTGATCATACCTACCTTTCTTTTGGTACCTATGTTTTTCTGATTCCCTATTCTTATGATCCTATTTTTCTTCATAATTGTTATTTCTAGCTTCTTGACAATCAGTTGCATAGTGACCGTACTTTCCACAATTGAAACATCTAACTAATTTTATACCTTTAAAATTTCTTGGATCCTTGTTCCTTCTACCATAATTTGCTTCTTCATCACTGGATGACTCATTGCTTGAATCTGACTTCTTACCCTTTGTCTTCTTAGTAGCTTTGAAGGCTACTTCTTTCCAGATATTAGGTTCCTCTTTTTTTATCATATCAAAAGCTATAAGAATTCCAAGTAATTCATCCCTTGTCAAAATATCACCATATTTTGATTCCTCTATAGCTGAAATCTTTTCACTAATTTTTTTTCGGAGAGATCTTAAGATCTTATCACAAACATCTGATTATTGAACCTCAAGTTCAAGTCCTTGCATGGAGTTAAAAACCTCATCTACATGAAGTAGATAAGCACTAATGTTTTCCTCATCCTTCATTTTTATATCTTCAAATTGTCCCTTAAGATTTCACAACTTTACCTTTTTGATATTTTTATCTCCTTCATATATGTCTTGCAACTTAACCCAAATATATTTTGTTGATTTGCAATGCATAATCTTAAAAAAATTTGTTCTATGCAAATCTATCAAAATTACATTTATTTCTCTTGAATTGTAATTATGTATAATCTTACCATATTTATCTATAGATGGAGTAATTGGTGGTGTGTATCCATTTTCAACTACTTTCCATATTTCATTGCCAAGTGCCATCAGGTGAATATTCATTCTCATAATAAAAAATACATAATCACTTCCATTAAATATTGGTGCTACATTTCTTGAGGATCCACTCTTAGAATCCATTTGTGTTCTTCTAATATTTCCCTTCAAGCTATTTAACTCTTCTGAAGAAACCCACTCTTATACCAATTGAAGAACACAAGCTTATACTTAGATGGGGGGTGAAAAGTATAAGACCACTTTTTAATTTTCTTTCCTAATCAATATTATGTAATATATCAATAGAAATATCAACAAAAATAATCAAAGCAATGCAAAAATCACCATACACAATAGATACACCAATTTAATATGGTTCACCCAATGTGGGCTGCTCCACGAAGAAAATATTTTATTAAAATTTTCTCAATCAATCTCTTGGGAATCCTTTCCATATTACAATGTTTATGGACCTCTGTCCAAAGGAGACACCAATTCCCTAATCAAGTTCATAGATATATATCCACAAGAGGCACCAATATCCACTAAAGACTCCTATCCTCTCTTAGAATACCTATTATCATTGCCCTAAATAATGGATCTCTATCCATTGGAGACTATCATCCTCTATACTTTGTCACCTCCAAAGCTTGATCTTAGATCTATTTCAAATCTACACTAAAAATAGTCCTTTGGTCTAGCAAAAATATTCTCAATATCTATCCTCTGATATGCATTAAACATAGTCCTTTGGTGTAGAAAAATTCTACTCAATATCTATTCTCAAATATGTACTCAACACATTCCTTTGATCTAGCACAAATTTGATCAATCTATATCTCTTATCTGCACTAAACACAATCCTTTGGTCTAGCATAAATCTGCTCAATATCTGTCCTCAAATATATATTAAACACAGTCCTTTGGTCTAGCACAAATCTGCTCAATATTTGTCTTTGTTTTGGAACAAACCTATCCTCGTATCTATACCAAACTCTATCCTCAAATATATCCTCAAGCCTTAACACAAAGTTTGACTTAATTACAAATCAAATCTGCTAGATCTGCCCCAAACCTTAACCCAAGGTTTGAAAAAATAAATAAATCAACTCTGCTCTCAAGTCTTCTTAAATACTTGCCTCAAATATGCTCAACAAGTCCTCACTAGAACTTGCTCAATCTGCTCAACAAGTATTCACCAAGACTTACCTCAAATCTTCTCAACAAGTTCTCACTAGAACTTGCTCAATCTGCTCAACAAGTCTTCACCAATACTTACCTCAAATATGCTCAACAAGTCCTCACTAGAACTTGCTCAATATTCTCAACAAGTCTTCACCAAGAATTACCTCAAATATTCTCAACAAGTTCTCACTATAACTTGTCCAATATGATTGTAATCTTCCACAAAAGCTTACACAAATCTGTCCTTAAGTCCACTCTAGGACTCACTCAAATCTTCTCACAAGCTTTCACAAAATCTTATTCAATTCAACTCAATATATCACATAAAACTTACACAAACAAACTTCACACAAAATCTTGTTTGACTAACAGAAACATATAGAGAATGGTTAGAGACTCAATATGTTTCTCACTCACAAACACTCAATAACTTTCAATCTCTATCTCAAATCAATTTAGAATATAGAATAATTTGTTTCACATAACTTGAACTATCACTTTAACACTCCCACTTGACTAGGCTCAATCAACTCCACTCAATCAATCACTCAATTAAATAATCCTTGCTCACAAAACCTAGTCCAAGCATATGAACACTCACTCATTTCCAACAATTCTTATCAAAGAATCTCATGTAACAATGATACTCATGATCTTGGACAAACCCTAGTTCAAGATAGTTCACAACTTCACATAACAATGATAATCATGTTCTTTCATAAATCCTAGTTTAAGATAGTTTTCAACTTCACATAACAATGATACTCTTGTTCTTTCACAAAACCTAGTTCAAGCATATGAAAGCTTTACTCAATATTTCCAATAATGTTTATCAAACAAGGTTTCAAAATCAACTTTCATTCTAGAAAAAACAAAATCAACAATGCTTATCAAACAACCCTTTTCACTCCAACTTAGCATTCACAATATCCAAAAATCACTCATAAGGAAGATGTGCCCATACCTTTTGTTTGATTAAGAATTATCCTTAAAAACCTGTCTCAATTATAACCACTCTCTTTTCCAATCACAAGGATTAAATAGCATATATCTATCCTTAATATTTTTATTCAATAATATGCTCAAAGAATTCTGAAAATAACTCTTTTATTGTTCTCAAGGACCATGCATTAACTCACACAAATCTACTTAGAAAATTCTCTTTAAAATAATAAAATCACCTTATACAACTTATTACTCCAATATCCTCAATTTAATATTCAACAATATTAAAAATCCTATTACAAAATTATATACTTTTTCTACACCTTATAATCTCCGATCTTTAATTAGCAACCTCCAAAAATCAAACCCTTAAAAATAATACTGCCTACCCTTTTATCTCCCTCAAATACTCAATAACCAATTAAAAAAAAACTTTATAAACCTCCAAAAATATTTATTTTTCATCCAACCTTAGCAAATCTGAAATATTTCATGCAACCTTTGCAAACAGTAGCGCATACCTTTTATCTCAATAAGAAGGTCTCAACGGGTTTTGAATGCAAGACCACTCCCAACCGAGCATCTTATCGAGGTGCTAGCCCACCATGTGGGCTACGAGCCTCCACATGAAGGGAAAGGCTCAAGCCTTTGCTTTGTCCTTTTCGATCGACATGGCGTAAGAAAAAACACACTCTTATCCCTTGCAAAACCAACTCGATGGGTTTCAAACCCTGCTCTCCTCACCTACTTAACTTCTTAGCACCACCCAATGTTGCCAACTGTGCTACCAGCATCTTTGGCACTCAACTCGATGTTCCCTTTGTCTTGTTTCTTCTCACTACCAAATATCAATTTTACCACATGTGAAATCCTCTAGACTTTGGTACTCAAAATCTTACCTTTCATGGGAAATCAATCGTATGGATAGGTTAAATAAAATTTAACCCCATTTTTATACACTTTGGCACATGTTCTTCCAACATCGATGAGAATATCGAATTTTTAAATTCAATTTAAAATATATCCTTTAAATTTGGTGCCAAAAGGATTATTTAAATTTTAATTTTTAACCTTAGTTAAAATATTTAAATTTAAATAATTTAAACCTTATCCTTTAAAATTTGCCACCTAGGTTTTTTAGAGAACTTGGAAAATGATCACTTTATGGTCTTCAATTTTCTTCAAATCAACCTTTAACTGAAATATTATAATAAAATATTATAACATTTTTCCTTTGGCCTTGATACAATATTCCTCTTGAACTGCTTACTGAAATTGCTTCCTCTTGCACTGCTCACTGAAACTGACTCTTGACATCAATGACAACAAAACTGCTCAAATTGTCCAACATTTTCAAACGCACTTCTCGCGTATTTTTTTTTAAATTTCTATGGATGTTGTAAAACACACTGGACAATGCCTTGTTAGATTGCTACCACATATACTTGAAAACTCATACCCAAGTTCATGGAATTTATGGCCTGCATCAGGCGGACTTTTTTTCACACACGTGCGAGCCAACTAAATTTGAATTTTTGCGTTGTCGCGCAATTTTGAATTTTCAAACTTCTTTTCAGAGCTTTATTTGTTTTGGAGCTCTCTATTATTTTTCTACATACAAATGATAGAATATGCATTTTCATTTTGAAGCTCTTCCAGAGCTTTGTGTTTCTTCCTACATACATACGATAGAACATGCAATTTCATTCTGGAGCTCTATGTTTTTTTTTGCATATATATAACTAGTTGTGCAATTTTATTTTGAAGCTCTATTTTTTTCTACACATACACAACCAAAATTGTATTTTTTTTTTGAAGCTCTATGTTTTTTCTGCATATATACAACCAGAACTGTATTTTTTGTTTCAGAGCTCTATGTTTTTCTGCATATATTCAACTAGAATTGTATTTTTCATTCTAGAGTTGTATTTCTTGTTCAACCAAGGGTAAAATAGGGTGCTTCTTGATATTTTGGAGAGAATATCCATTTTTACTTTCCAGGTTTATAAATTATTTATGCCAAATATTTAATTATCATACATTACATGCTAAATGCCTACTATGACAAAATGCAAGAAACACATACCTGGTTGTCCTAAAAAATTATCATGCACTTTACAAATTATTGCTTTTGATGATCGTTAGCTGAGCATCTAAAATAAAAATAAAACACATTTACAATTGGTGAGATTTACACAATGGTGGAAAAATGATAGATAGATCAAAAAGAAAAATATGCTCGAAATAGGTTTTCATGTAAGCCTTAATTCAATATCGCATTAAAAATATTTTAACTATTGAATTATTCTTTTCTTTTCATATTTTCATGTCTTTTTTTTTTCTTTTTTTCATCATAAAAGGTTGCCATATCTGGTTTTTAACTAACTTCTATTTTTTTTCTTTGTTTTTTCAAGTGCTTCAATGAGATAGAATGTCTCTCATTTTTATTTGGATAAGAACAATCCTTATTTTGCAAAAACACATTTTCTATATGAAAATAGTAACAATGAAGCATCAACCTTTCTTTCCATATGAGCAATACGAATCTTCTCATGTCATCATTTCCTCTTTATTGCTGAAAATGAAACATTGACTTCATTTTTCTCCTCCTTGCTAAAATTGATGTATGGCATACCTTATGCTACAACTCTTTTTTTTCTTTTCTCTCTTTTCTCTCTCTCTCTTTTATTTTCTTTTTCTCTCGTTTTTTCATGATTCAAATATAATGATCATTCGAAATATTTTTCATAATAGGAAGCATCTTCTATTATATGCAAGTTTTACTATGAGAAATATTGAGCACATTTATCTTTGTTAGTGGGTTATTGTACCATCATAAACGATGTTCATTCACCACTAATGTCCTTGAATTATTAACTAAAGAAAGTTGAACAACTCCATTCACAAACACTTTTGGTTTATCCTTGTTTCTTCTAATGTGATCATCATGCCACATTTTCCATTATTTTTGAATGAACTCTATTTGGTGAAGTACCTCCAACCAAAGTTCATCCAATGCATTAAACTGTAAAATTCTCTTATTTTGTACCTGCAACAACTCAATTCCAACTTCTAAAGATGTATGAAGTGTTAGTAAAATATTAGAATTTTGTTTCAATGCATCAAACAATTTTACTTCCTAGTCATTAGTCAACCAACTACTGATTTTCAAAGGTTTTTTTAGTTTTGTTTCATTTAGTTTTGGACCAAATGTACTGAATTGATTATTTGAAAATTATGCATTAATTATTTAAGAGAGCAATGGTGGAAGATTTGTGTATCTTTATCAAAAAAAATTCTTGAAGGAATTATATTTGCTAGATGGAACTGACAAGATGAAAGAAGACAATGATGTCATCCATGTCGTAAATGAAAGAAAATGTCTTGTATTGGAATAGGTGAGAAATGTTTAATTTATTATTTTTCATTCCATAGTAATTGTTGGACAATAATTGGTTCATCTTTAAGTTCTAAATCATGCAATTTTTTGTTTATAAAATTTTCAGCAAACATAAACCTTTTGAATGAATCCAACTCTTCTACATTATCCTTTACAACTATGGAGGCCAAAATTGAAACGTCCTTTTCATTTTTCTTATATGTTTCAAAAACCATGGGCATCCTAGACAATCATACTTAGGTGGAGTAAGTTTTCATGCAAGCAAGTGTACTAATTTTCCACCTACTCGTATGTTTTTAAGATATATTTTCTTCTTTTTTCTTGGTTTGTTAAAACACATTTCCTAAACAATTGTATTAATTATTGGCACATATTTAATAGCTTTAACTAAAGGGAATATAACATTTAAAATTTTTAATTCCTTTACCAAATCTAAGTTTGAATATGTTATTTGTGATAGCTCAAAATTTTTAAGATATGATACTTTCTTCATTAAATCATTTTGAGAGAGGTTTTATCTGTTTTTTTTTAATGTTTTTTTTGTTGTTTCAATGTAGATGGTTTTTCATGTTTCTTTTCTTTAGGTTCCATTTCTACATTGATAAGTGGAATAGGTTCAAGAAGTGGATTTCTTGAACACAATTAATGGTTGTCACAGTCACTAATATTTATTATGGTTGTATCTTTTGATTCAACCATAGAGACAAGGGTTGCATGTTTAAAATTACTAGGATTAATCACAAGTTGAACTGAAAGTGGAGGTTGTTTAGCTTGTTTTTGTTATTCCCATTGTTGTCCCTACATTTTTGGTTGCAACCATGGTGGATGTTGTTTATTTGATTATTGATTCATCCATCTAGGTTGAGACCACTGTTTGGGATATGCCCATGGTAGTTGACTCCAATGTTGTTGAAGTGGGCTTGAAGCAGACCATGGCATATACCAAGGATTATTTCCCCAATGTTTAGTAAATTGAGAAGAATTTTGATATGAAAACTACCCTCTTGCATGTGTCCTATAAAATTGAATTCTTTCATATATTGATTCTTTCAAAGACACTTTTGAGTCTTGGTACCAATTGACTTAATGAAAAATGGTCATAATGGCAAAAAGTGGAGTAAAAAACTAGATGGGTGGAAGATAACAAAGGGAAGATATTGATTCTCTCATGTAACCCAAAAATAAAAATTGTTCATAAGTAAGACAATTTTAAATCAAATGGTTGAGATAGGTTATTCTTTATAGAAAAGGTTTAGGTTCAAATATTGATAGGAATAAAGATACTAGAGTTATGCATAAGGGGTTGGAATCGAAATGTACTTGTAAAAAAATGATGAATCTTAATAGAAATCAAGGTGAATCCTAAGAAAATCAAATCAATCATCTTCACACTAAAATTTGGGGTATTTGAAGCCCTAAAAAAATAAGGTCATATTTGGGGCACATTTTGACCTATTAAATCACCTTATAACTTCATAAAACACCACCAGTAGATCAGGATCAAAATGAGCTTTCCAACGAGTACAAATATGCTTATGTTTGGATATATATTGTGGCGAATTGACCCTAAGAAAAAATTGGTCCCAAAAATTTTAGGCGAATGGGCCAACATCGAGGGTCCTCATATTCACCAATTTTCAATTTTGGAAATCCTAATATTCACCCAATTTGCAAATATTCACCACTGTGCATAACCCTGAAAGATACTGTATGTGTTGTTCTCTCCAATTATCGCAGTCACTCATTGTGGAGGCTAGATGCACCACACAATCATACCTTTTATGGAGCGACACAATAGGGTAGTTTTGAGAGCTTTGTAAGTAGCTTAATCAAACAGCCTCCAAGGTTTTCTATAAGGTTATATCCTTATATGATATGATTTTCAACATTCAACTATTATGACCTAACCTAGCTAGCTTTTAGTGCACAAAGGAAAAGGGAAAGAAAAAACACAATAAATAGAGGAAAGTAAAGTCCTAATCTAACTGAGGGTGTTGAATCAAGATCATTAGATTCTTTTGCATAACAGTGAGATAAATGAATCTATGAATCACTTGCAGATAGCGCACAAGGAATATTTTTCTTCTCAACATAAATAGTTAAACAAAATCACGTACAAGAAATGGGATAAAAAATAAGTATTCATGACTCCTCATACATGCACATATAAAGAAGAAACAAGACAAAAAAATACCAGTAATCACAACTTCTCATATATATAATAGAGAATATAATTATACCAAAAGAAAGGGATTGAAAGCATATCCATAAAATGACCTAAGGTTTGGGTCTATATTGTTATACAAAAAAAAATGAAAGAAGAGTTACATGCAAGGCCTAGAGATAGGCTTTAAATAACAACCAACTAATATCTTACAATGCCTAGACAATCACTTTTAATAGATAAAATTGAGGAGATTTTCCCTTCAATACTTTGTAGAAATTTGTCTTGACCTAGTCTATACAATGTAATTTTAGCACTTCAAGGTATCTATATCTCAAATCATCAATTCTTAGCTTTTGGATGTCCATCTATTGTTGATATTCTCAACTGCCATCCTAGGAATCCTAAATTATAAATGGAGGCACCTACTATAGTCAATGTTGTTATACTTGGGGGTGTTATTGTTGTGGCTACCACATTTCTATATTTAGTTGGTAAATTACTTTCCCTGGATTATTTAGCCCAGGTAAAGTTAGTAAGTGATCTCAACTATTTTTAGTAATTGCCCATTATCCATCTCAACTACCTCTTTTTGAGTTTTTGCACCAACAATAAAATCATGGGGATTACTAGTTATGCATTATGATCTTCCTCCTTCCTACCAATTTGCTCTATTAAGTCATTTTTCTTTGGTCATTGTTGCATTCTACGTGTCCTTCTTATAAAATTTATTACCCTCTCCATAGATCTCTTGCTTTCCAAAACAAGGCATATTGTTGGTATTCAATTAAAGGATCCTCACAACATTTCCTTTCTGTCTTCATTGGAATTTTATAAAACCTCCAGCACAATCTAGACTTCTATCGAGTGATATACAAAAAATATTTTCTCTTACCCTTTTGTTGGACCTTTTCTCCTGGTTTAAACTTCAATTTATTTTAATTTCATCCATCCTTAGAAGCTTTTACAACTTGCAAACTAACCCCTGACACTTTTATTCTCTTTCCTTCTTTGGAATTTTAACAACTTTTGATATTTAGAAGTTTTTCTCCCTTTACACCCTTCAAAAAAATTTGACTTTCAATATTTGCAAGTTTTGCTCTTGTGACATTCAAAATATTTTGTCACCTTTTATATTTCAAAACTTTTAAAGATAATACTTAGTTCATTGAAAGTTTTACCTCATAATTTAGGTCAAAATTTTTGTGAAGTGGTGATATCTTTTGGTCAAAAATTTTTCTCACATTTATTGAATGCCTCCTTCTCCTCCTTCCACCTATTTTCCTTTGCTTTAGTATTATTTGAAAATATTCTTAAGGAAAAATCTCCTAAGTGTAGTGAATGCTCATTATAGTTTTGGTGACTCATAGGGGTCTTCTTGCTTGCTAAAGAAAAATCTAGAGTTCTTGCCTTTATCCTTGGGAGTAAAAAATAAAAAAATCTAAAAATAATGCAAAAAATAATACAAAAAAATACTAATTCGAAAGCTTATCTAGTGCTTGCTTAATCACTATTCACTCTTCTTCTAAAGGGTACTAGATTTGCTTAAAGTGATTTTAGATCACTTAGAGCTCTAATTGGTAATTGTGGGAGAAGTATATCATTTGATTGAAAACCTCATGCACCTGTATCCTTAGCTCTACTAGTGGTTCCATTACCCAAACCAAATAATTTTCCATAGGAGGGTCTGACCATGATCCAAAAGGGGAAGCATCCTCCTTGTCCTACCTTAGTAGCTAAAAATATTTTTTAATAATGAGTTGATGTGACTCCTAAGCTTCTAAATTGTAGAAAGCAAGATAACTGCTTGGGATTTGCATTGTTGTGCCACTCACTTATTTTGGAGTAAACTAATCAATATTTGTGCTACTACCTCTTTGTCTTGAATTTAGATATACATTGAGTTAGTCTAACATAATGGCCAACTTTTTCCAATAAGTCTTGGCTCCAACCATATTTTTGGAGGCTTTAGTGATGTGTAGATACCTAAAACGCGTCATTTTGAAGAGGCTACTCATGTGGACACCTTTTAAGGCCATGTGATTTACCTTGGACCTTTCCAAGACTCAATAGTGATTCTAACCACTCAATCAAGGTAGGCTAGTCCTATTAAATCTTAATCACTAATGAAATTAGTGATGGCTACCACCACCATTGACATTGAGAGTGACCACGGGTTGGCCATACCTATCATTAGCATCCATGGCCCAAGTCATGCCTGTTGAAGATGATTGAGTTTGTAACAAACTTGGGCTACCCGAGCCGAGCAAAATCTATTACGAGCAATAATTTCTTGAGCGGTTGTGCCTACGAAGCTTACAAAACCATCCATCCAATTGCACCAACCTAACCAATTCTTGACCTTGACTTCTTGAATAAGATAGGATTTAGATTCGATGTCTATTTAAGGCATCCCTAAACAAGAGAAAAGTAAGGAGAATTCATGAGCAATTATTGTAACGAAGTGCTGTCGAACTGTTCAACAGAGAGATAAATCTCTCACAAGCATCCAGGTGCTACCAAATTTGTGTCATAAGTTGCATTCATGGCCATGGATTGCATTGGATTTTGAGGAGTCACTTCTATTGTTGATCAAATATCAATTTATCATGAAATCAAACCAATTCCCGCCCTAAGTCATTCCTCAAGAACACACCAAGAACATCAATTGATTTGAAAAGTAAATTGGATGCTACCCCACATCAAGCATAGATAATAAAGCCTCTATTTTTTGGTCATTATTTTTAATAGCAGCTTGCAGGTGCCACCACAAATGCTGACAACAACTAATAGAGCTTGTCGATCTGATCATCAATGACCATAGGGTGATATATGATTTCTTTGTCATTTCTAGATTTATCAATTTTAGTTATTTTCATTGGTTTTATAATATAGATTAGCCATATTACATTTAGTATTTATGCCTTTATCTTAGTTTTATATGCATTTCTATATTTATTTATTTATTGTACCTATCAAGAAACTAGCCTCATCTTGAGAGGCTTTCAATGCTATTAATCTATCTTTAGTTTCTTTGTGTGCAGGTTACAGGGTTATTCAAGAGTTATACATCATCAAGATCCATATCTTGGCATCAAAAGCAGAGGTTCCAAGTAAACCCTCTATAATAAGAATAGTGGAAGAGCAAAGACCTTGTGGAGTGCATCTTTCCCCTTTTGGGGCTTCATACTTTGTAATATTGTATCAAATTTGGTATCCCTAAGAGGGATGTATTGTAATCGAGACTCATTTGATATCTAAGAAGAGCACCACATTTTTTTATCTCATTATTTCAATGGTTACATAATGTATCGCTCCAAATTTTTTGCATCCTTACCTTCAGGCTAAAGGATCCACGCCCAAAAGGGGGATGGGAAAAGGATGGGATGGTACCTCGGACTAAGAGGCCATTTGAAGGTCCCGCCTCTCGGGGGAGGGGTATTAAGATGATTTTTCGATGGATGGTGGGGTTCACCAGGAAACGTTTAGTGGCAGTTTCCACGCCTAGGTTGGGAATGTGTTTAATGTGTTCAGTTTTATCCTTAAACATTCAAGTCCTAGGTTTGGCCAAATGAATCTAAGTTGCTCTATATGAAGATGTAGATTAAATGAATACAAAAAAACAAATTAGAATAGAAAACAAAGAAAGTAAGCAAGATTAAAAAGCCATACCTGATCCGGATGTCTGATGAAGATTCTGATTCTTGAAGTAGTCAGGATCGCCTCTAATTTGACAGGATCATCTGCTATCAGACAAGATCATTTGAGATTTGATGAATTCGTCAGAGACCTGCAATCAGAGAAGTAGACACAAAATGCAAAAAATGTAACTATTCTAACAAAGGGCAATGATGTAGAATAACAACAATAACATTAAAATGATGATAATAAACAAAACACGAGTGCACTACAATTATTTGATGACAATTAGTGACTTAATTATGCATTTAAAGCTACATGGGTGAACTCCAAAATGCAAAGTAATAAGGAATAAACTTAGATTTAACTAAATGCAGAACAATGTATAAAATAAAAGGATGAAGAAACATAAACTCTGGGCACTGATTACCTCAATATTGACTACAGTCGAAATCATATCGCATTGGTACGAAATCATCTCTGATTGAACAGGATCGTCCATGACGAACTGAGCTTGCTCTGGCTAAAAAATGCTAAGGTTCCTACAACAAAATTTGGATAGGACTAGTGCAAATAGTAATTTAGGATGTCTTAGTGTGTATAAAGTCAAGTTACAGGAAATATCAGCCAGGGGGATGCCAAGGGGAGGGCCTAGGATTAAATAGGCTTAGGAGGGAGGTTAGAAGGTTGGAGATCATCCCAATTTGGGAGATCTCCAATGGGGAGGGTCTCTAACGGTGCAAACACGTTTCTGCCCAGATTAGAGACACCGTTGGAACAGAGGCTAATTGAGAAAAATCAGTTTTGAAACAAGATCATCTGGACGTCCTAGTCTAGATGAAATTTTCTGATCTGAGGCGATATCGTCTAATTGACGACAATATCGTCAAACGGTCAAAACAAATTCTAAAAATGGCGTGGGAAAGGAGGAAACGGGTTAAACGATGGTTTGGAAGCGGTTTTGGGGGTTAAAATTTGAATTTGATTTATTACTAAGGTAATTTGTAATTATTTAAGGTTTACTGCACCAATTTTAGGGTGCTACATTTTGCACCCTCTTTAGCGAATTTTTTGAAGAAAATGCGTTAAAGACGAGTTCTTCTCGATCTACGAGAAAGCAAAAATTTATTCTCATTTTTAGGTGACGATTCTTGGTCGAATCGTATGACAACTTACTATGGTGCCCCCTTCGTGTTTTTACCCAAATTGAACGTTTGAGGTAAAAACGTGAAAAAGCAAAAAATTTGAAATGTTTTTAATTGTTTTTTGGATAAAATTAATAAAAATAGGGAAAAAACCCTAATTCATTTTTACTGTTCATCTTTTAGTTTTCTGGTTTCTAGAGCTCTAGAAACAAGATGGTCGAGACAGCGCACAGATCAACAGAGGTCCGACGAGGGCTACGGGTAAGGGTCTAAACTTAGTTTAGAATGCTTTACTTTAGAATTTCATGCTTTTTAGATTAATTTTTTATTGATTTTTGAGCATCACGATCGTTTTTGGGCCATCGATGTCGTCGAGATGAAATCATCTCGATTTCGTCGAAATCATCTCGTTTTCGTCGAAATCGTCTCGATATCGCCAATTTCGTCCAAGGGCAAAATCGACGAAATGAGGATGATTTCATCAAAAAAGGGACGATTTCGACTCGTGACATCGGAGACGAATTTGCTCAAATTTGGACGATATCATCCAATAGTGGACGATATCATCATTTATGTAATTGAACTTGTTTTACTTGTATTTGTAATTAATGATTTATTAATGATTTTTATTATTTTGTTGTTTATGTTGTAGAGAGTGGAAATACGGTGAGCTAAGGGATGATTTAGCCACTCTATCATAGGCAGAGCGGGATCATCTGGCTCAAGCCAACTTATAGCATGTGGCAGAGATGCCATAGGTTGCTATAGATATGGGGCTATTGACAGCCTTAGCAGAGAGGTGGTATCTGGGTTCTTCATGTTTTCGGTTATCAACAAGGGAGATGACTCCCACACTGGAGGATGTATGGAGGATATTGAATATCCCCATACAAGGACGGTTGATCACTCCTACGACCAACCTGGGCCATGCTATGATGCGATTATGTGACGATCCGAGCTTTGCCCTGGAGAAGGACAGAGTGAATATCGAGTCACTGTGCCAGATGCCTGGGGCATCTAGACTCACATGAGTTTTGTCCAGAGTGGTAGGTGGACTTCTGTTGTGCCACCAGAGCGAATGCTGTGCCACCAGAGCGAATGCAGGGTACCATGGGTACTGGTAGATGTGGTCTATGACATGAGAGACCACGGATACAGGTTTTCTTGGGGGAGATTCGTTCTATGTCGGTTGTATAGGATCCTTCATGGGGTCGTATACAAGGGCAACCGATGTCTGGTTATGACATCGCTACTATAGGTTTGGTGTTGGGAGCACATCATGGTGCGGAGGCCGATAGGGCTTCCACTGATAGGTATTGATAGGGAGAGGTATCGAGTTTTCTACTAGTGGCTTCGAAGAGGGTCACAGCGACGGATAGATCTGCCAATGTCCCGGAGACTACTTGACGACCTTGTCTCCGACCAGATCACCTGGAGGCCTTAGAGAGATCATCCAGGGTGGGCCGAGGATGAACAAGAGATGGCTCACATCAGGCAAGTATGTTGGCTGAGGATGGAGAGGGGAGAGGTGGAGCTCCATTGATATGACCGAGTTTTGAGGTAGTTCGGTCTACAGCAGGGGATCCCATCTCTTAGAGACTACGAGTTTTCCTAGACCGTCCGGGATAACACTACAGTTAGCGAGGCTCCAGATATGCAATGATTCTGGAGTCAGGATGTAGATGATGCCCCCATTCAGCCAGTGGATGGGGATGATGCAGGGGTAGCCGATGGTTATGATGCCTGGTACATAGGCATCTGCCCTCCTTGGATGATGAGGGCTCAGGGTCTGATTCATGCAGTTGTGTGTCGAATGGGGAGGCAACGCCAGGCAGCCATTGAGGCAGCACAGGGTTGCAACAAGAGAGCAGAGGAGACCACAGGCTCAGCATAGGCCACAACAACAGGAGAGGAGGGAGAAGAGACCCCCTTCTCCATAGAGAGAGAGGCCACCATCGCCCGATAAGGGCAAGGGTGTTGACACTAGGGAGAGTAGAGAGACAACCACTCTCTGAGCTGAGGTTGCCTACCTATGGGCTCAGGTGCAGACATTGTAGGATGAGGCTATACGACTTAGAGCTCAGGGTGGAGGAGCGAGCACTCAGGATTTAGCACGCGTTATTTCCTAGGTTACATTCTATCAGGCTTTATATTACCAGGCGATGCCAGCAGAGCAGAGGGTGCCATTACCAGCTCATATTGCAGAGCCTATCGTGATGGGGTCATCTAGGACATCATCACGATCGGCATTCAGGACTCATGGCACCACATAGACTACGATGGGGCCACCTCCTCCACCTCAGGGCAAGGGAGGAGATGAGGCTGAGAGCTCGAGGGGTTCTCGAGGTGAGGCTACTACACTACACATAGATTGTATATTTGATTGAGAGGATTGAGTAAGATGTAGATTGTGGCATACCAATCTATTTTTGATATGATGTACATATATTTGATATATATATATATATATATATATATATAGATGAGATATATATTTTTGATCATATGACTTGTATGATGCTTTTAATGTTTTGGTGTGATTGATTTGATGATTCATGTAATTATGTCATTGGAAATATTATGGTTGAAATGTCATGTTTTGAAAATTTTAAATGAAATAATCTAATGTAACAAATTGTTTGTTGTGATGATAATTTTGATAAAAAAATAAAAGGGACCTTTAAAAATAATTTCAAAGGACATTGTCACTGTTATAGACCATTTCATGGAGTCACCGCTCACTCGGTTGTCAAGCTAATCCCAGTATAGAAATATTGTTAAAAAGTAAAAGAGTGCTTAAGAGACTATCTTAAGACTTTGGTGTGATGATGATGATGATTTGTTTTCAGAATTCCATGAAAATATTATGCATGAAATATTTTAAAATGATTTTTGCTAGGCATAAATTCTTAAGAGTGATGAAATTTTTGGATAATTCCCTAGGAATTATACCATCATTGCAAAATTGAAGTTTTGACATAATGACATGAAATAGAATAGGTGTTTGTTTTTAAAGCATAATTGTATAACATAATGATTTAAGTCATATGGATTTTATGATTTTTAAATAAATGGGGAATAAAAATTGATACAATGGTTTGCACTAGGCATAGAATATTTAGGTATCAACTTATACCATCATCGCGAAATCCAAAGATAAAAGTGATATAATAGTTTTATTGTATGGTTGATTTTTAATTTTTGAAAATAAACAAAAAATATGAAGAGGACTTGCGCTAGGCATAAAATTTCCACTTTTATTTTTGGAACTATACCATCGTCGCGAAAGTCGACAATATATATATGATTTGAGATAAATTTTGATTTGTTTGATAATGCATGTAGTTGTCTTTATACTAAAAAACTCTACTTTAAAGAAGAAAATGGATTTATTCCAAATAATTTTGTAGAAATATTTCAAAGTATCTTAAAGACAAAAGTTAGATTTATAAGGAATCCTATGTGCATATGTGAGTTTATTTCCAATCTTGATTTATCATAATGATACACAAAATCTCTCAAATACAAATGTGTATGCAATTGCATTGTTCATTTACTAGTTTTGAGCAAGATAATTTGATACAAATGATTTGAATGAACCAAATAAGTGTTCATTAACCATGATTTAAATGCATATAACCATACCAGACTACTATGTAAGTCGGATTATCAAGAGCTAGCTAATCCATAAGCAAACATAGGTCTGTACAAAATAAGGTTACTAATGTGACAGACATATCGCCACGCTAGGGATTACCCAAGGCCAAGCGAGTTGGGCACAAACCACCTGTTATGGGGCTTACCTTACAGTTTTCAAGTAATTAAGAATTCCAAGGATTCAAGCTCATCAACCCTTCTTTTCTTTTCGATGGGTAGGGAAAGGGATTTTATTGCTTTTGCTTTTGCTTTTCTTTTGCTTTTTTTTTTTTTTATTCTTTTGTTTTTCTCTTTGCTTTTTGTATTTTTGCTTTTGTATTTGAGATAATGCTGAAATAACTTCTTTCTCTTTTCTCTTTTTCTTGAACTTTTTCATTTCTTTCTATGCTAGGGATACTTGCTCGAATTAGCTGTAGAGCAAGGGATTTTTATTTCGGGTAGGGGTGAGCTTGTCCTTTTGCCAATTCTCAAAGATTCTAGACCATGTGCATGATAGGGTAGCAGGGGAAACTTTTCACTCAAGAAACCACTTCTACTATGTAACATAGCATGGAAATTACAAATGTAATCATTTATTTTGAAAGGATATGCTTGGTTTAAGTAAATAACAAGATCAATTCTCTATGCTCAAACTTTATTTAATTGAATTTTGTGGACTTTGATATAAGAGAGATTAGTAATCATGCCATATAAAATCAAGATATTTATTTTTGTGTTTGTGATAGTGCGAGATTCCAAATAAATGCTAATTTATCCAAAATAATTTGAAATATATAACTACAACATTTGTAAGAAATATATACAAATACTTTTTTGAGAAGTTTGAGAATGTTGAATCTCTCTTTCTTCTTTATTTTGTTTTGGTTTCGAAAGAGTCAATAATATTGCTGTGTTGACTTTTTATTATTTTTATTTGTTTTTGTTTAAAGAGTTTTATATATATTTTGTTTTTATTTATTTATTTTTTAAATGAGACAACATACAAAATATGTACAAATGATGAAATGAAAAAATTTTATGCATAATATCGCTTAAGATGCAAAATATTCATAGGTTCTTTTAAATCTTTACCATCTAAGGTAGCTAATTTGTATGCTCCTGATTCAAATTTAGCAGTAATGATATATGGTCCAAGCTAGTTGGGCTCAAATTTACCTTTTAGGTCTTTAGTTGCATTAGTATTTTTTTTTATTTTCTTTTAAAACAAGGTCACCGATCTCAAAGGATCGATGACGAACTTTCTTAGCATATGATCTTTTAAGCTTGTTTTGGTAGGCACGAAGGTGCTCCAAAGTATTGATGCGCTTTTCATCTAGGAGTTCTAGCTGACTGAGTTCTTGTATAAAAATAACCTTCAACAGTTTTTCTAGTTCTCCTGTGACTAGTAAGGCCACTTTGGGATGCATTTTTCTAAGTTTTTGTTTAACAGGTTTAGCATCCGGATGGACTACTAGATGATGCATGACTACAAAAGGGTCTAGACCTGGCATATCTTCATATGTCCAAGCGAAGACATCTCCATACTCTTTAAGGAGTGCAATGTATTGCTCTTGTTTTTCTTGACTTAATTATGATCCAATATTGATTATGTGAGGATTATCCTCAGTTCCAATGTTAAATTTAATGACGTTTTCTACTTCCATGTGTAGATCCCGTTCAAAAGTAGGCGGGGCGGGTGAGACGCCCAATTCTTGTAATTCTTTTAAGGTTAAGTTGGATAATTCATCTTAAGGAGTGGTGGCCTCAAGTTGGGCTATAGTTGGTATAGAACCATCAAAATAAAAACCATTGTGTAACAACTCTTCAATGGAGACATCATGGAAGATATCTCCTTCCAACTCATCGTCGGAGTCAACAATCATTTTAGGGTAAGCTATGGATAGCATATTACATGTAAATGGATGATTCATTGGACATAAAGAATCTTGTTTATCTAGATAATCTTGATAACATATGAGTTGATCATTATCTTCAAAAGGGAAGGGTTGACCCTTACTAGAAAACAGGCCCACACCACATCGGGCGGGCCATGGTTTTACCTCAATAGGTTCTTTCATACCATTTTGGAAAGGTCCCAAGCCTTTCCCTTGATAGCCCATTTTAAGCATTATGGGTTTAGCTTTAATATATTCATTAGTAAAATAACATCGGGCATATCCCTCATGATGAGTTTTGATATTTCGAGGTATTCTTCCCCAATCATATCCTTTATAAATAAAAGCACAACTCCCGACTTGGTAAGTACTTCCCATAGGTTGTGGGAGGCCCAAAGTATGAGGATATGGCGGCAAGTTATTTAAAAGAATTGAATCTTGTATAAAAGCATTTGTTTTTTTTGATATTAAGATTGTGGATAAATCCGATAAAATTTCATCAGAAAGAGCATACGATGTAGAAGGATCATTCCCTATATATTTAGATGTGGAAGGTATGATAGATGTAGATGATGTGGAGGTGTTAATGAATGGGTCTATAGGTTTTGAGATTATAGGGATGGAACATGAAGAATTGGTTGTAGATTTAAGATCCTTTTGAGGTTCTAGTGTGATTTGTTCAGAATATGGTTGAGTTAAATGTCTACGTGTAGTTGATGGGGTAGATGATGTTATGTGTGTGTGTTTCACATGTTTAGATGAAAAATAAGAACTAGGATGTGTGGATGACAGAGCGGGGCAAAATTGCACTCCAACAGGTTTTGCCAAAGCACACATATCAAAGGGTCTAGGGTCACCATGGATAGTGACCAACTAATTTTTAAATTCAAATTTGACACACTGATGTAAAGTTGATGGAACCACTCGCATCGCATTGATCCAAGGGCGACCCAAAAGTATATTGTACGATGCTGGGAAATGTACAATAAACACGGTTGTATCTAGGGTTCTAGGACCAACTTGCAAGGGTATAGTAATGACTCGACACATTTCTTGTGTCTCGTCATTGAAAGCTTTGATAATCATGTCAGTTTTCTTCATTTCATCACTTCTAAAGCCAAATATTTGGTAGAAGTCAAAAGTACAAATGTTTAGAGATGAGCCATTATTAATCAAGACTCGTTTAACGGCTACATCTCCAATTAAAGTAGTAATATATAAGGGATTATCCTTATGTAAACTATGTTGTGGGATATCTTTATCCTAGAAATTAATACAATCGACTTCTCGAGTGATGATAGTATTGGACATGGATTTAGGTTGAATATTTTGTGGCACCATAATTTGGCTTAGTGTAAGCATTAACTCGTCCCTATGGGTGGGAGAATATCTTAACAAATCTAAAAGAGAAATTCTGGCTGTAGTATTGGATAATTGCTCATTAATATTGTAAGGGGGTTTAGGTTGAATATTGGAAGCATGATTCCCTTTATTAGGATTTTTCAAAATAAATGGAGCTGATCCATCATTATGAATTTGATCCTGTTGAAAATTTTGAGCCTGTTGTCTGGTAACAACTCTGATGGTACCTACAATGTTATATTGAAGACGCTGAACTGGTCTTGGTTGAGCGTTTATGGCTTGTTCATCAGGGAGGAATTGATTAGAAGAGGGTCGAGTAGTAACTCGTCTAGGAAATGGTTCTTCTGGAACCATAGCGTCTGTGATAGGTTGAATAGGATCTGATTTGTTTTCAGAGCTATTCAATTGGTTTGAGGTGATGTCTGGTTCACTTTCAGTATTTGATTCTATATCACTAGGATCTGGAGTTTGAATACTATGTAGGGGCCTGGTCGTGACCATGGATAAAGTTGTGCCAAATATTTGAGGATCCTGAATAGGTAATTGTTCACTAATAGTCCCTACATATCGGGTAGGAGGAGGGACATTATGATGCTCAATTTGATTAGCCACTTCTTTACCATGGTTTGGTAAAGGATGTTGAAATATATCTAATGATTGGTTAGCATTTTCATTTTGATTTTGGGGAATGGTTTTTTGGACGTTATTAGGAGCATTTTGTTTAGGTTGGAAGGCTTGCACCTCCATTTCATTATTATCAATCAAATATTGTATTTTATGTTTCAATCTTTTGCAAGAATTTGTAGCATGTCCAGGTCCTCTATGAAAGTCACAGTGTAGATCGGCTCTGTATCCGGGTATAGTTGGATCAGGTTCCCGGATAGCTGGTAATTGAATCAAGCCTCGTGCTAGTAATTGAGGAAGAATGGTTGATAAAGGTTGATTCAATCTAGTAAATTATCGAGGAGGTTTATCAGGAGGTTTTAATATAAATTTTTCTGTTGTCTTCGTTGCATTGATATTAGCAATGTTTCGGCTGTCAGTGACTCCGTCAACTACAACTTGTTTGTTTTTATACTGATTTATGGATTTTTTCTCATCCTCTTTCTTTTTGAGGTGACCTCTCCTAATGAGAGCATCTTCTACCCTTCGAGCTAAGTCTATAGCTTGATTGAAGGTGGTTAAGGTAGCAGTTGATAACTCATAGGATATTTGTTCTTGTAAATTATTGATAAAAATTTCCAACATTTCCCTATAAGGTAGCACAAAGTGCGGTTTTCTCATCAACTGCCTCCATCTAGCTAAGAAATTAGCAAAACATTCATCTTTGTCTTGTTTTAAGTTGTATAAATCTTTAATGGTAACATGCCTCTCGATGTAGGCACTAAATTGATGGACAAAAGATTCAGCTGTTTCTTCAAAGTTTCTCAAAGAATGAGTGGGCAATTGATAGTATCACTCTAATGCCATTCCTCCTAAACTTTTTAGGAACATTTTTAATAATAGCAAGTCATCATGTGATATGTCATGACATGCTATCCTAAACATTCGAAGATGCTCTATGGGATCTTCGGTTCCTTTATATATAGGCAGGACAGGCATGGGAAAGTGTTTAGGGTATGGTTGTGCTACAACTATGGGATCCAAAGGTTGACTACATATCTCTTGATAGTTATACGAGGGACGATAGGGATCTATCTGGTCCATGCACGAAGCTAACTATTTCACCATGGCTTCCAGATTACTGGTTTGCCCACCATATTGGTTTGGTAGGGCATTAATATGAGATTTGTGAACATATGGAGGGACATGAAGATTAGATGCTATGTTGCTATTGTGTAAATTTTTGGTAGGAAGGGTGTTATGAAGAAGTTTTGAAGTTATATTATGTTGTATCCCACATTGTTGAAAATTGGTGTTTGGCTTCATTTTAGGTTTTTGTCGATTTGAAGCATATTGATCAATAGTTTGGCGAAGTAAAGTAGTGAAGAAAGTTTTCTTTTGTGTGGGAATGATTTTAGGCTCAATAACAGGTTCCTTAGGGGGTTGGGTAACCTGTTGTTTTGGCATGTTCTGAATCATAGTGACCATATCTCTATTGGATGGTCTAGCCTTATCACTTTCTTGGTCAATAAAAGACAAAGGGTTAGTGTGCACATCAAACATTTGTTCCATGGCTACTTGAGTGTCACTAATTTGCCCTTTATCAATGCGAACTGCCATATTAAGATCACTAATGTTATTATTGAAAAATTTCTAGAAATGATCTAAGTTATCAAAAGCAATAGTTCCATCTGGAGCTATTCTAGGGGATGAGGATCCTTCCTCTTTAAGATTGTCTTCTTGTTCATCTTCAACAAGCTCATATTCTTGCTGGCCTAGAGTTTCTCCTTTCGGAATTGACTCCTCAGGAAGGACATTTGGGTTTGTGGATTTATCTCCCATCCAATCTTCTACTTCTTCTGCAGTTTCTTTACCATTCCTAAGTTTAGGCATTGTGCTTAAATTTAGATTTTAGCAAATATATATATATATATATATACTTGTATATATATATATATGCAACAAGCTTAAGAGGTATATATTTTAATTATATACCTACTATAGCATTAAAAATGAAATTTTTTGGTTTTTGTTATGTTTTTAGTTTTTCTTGTTTTTTTTTTTGTTTGTTTATAACAATATTATAAAGATAACCAACAACACACTGCATGCAAGAAATAAAAATACTGAAAGCAATGATCTAGTTTTCTATAAACAATTTATAAATATCATTAATGGGCTCAAGTTCTTCGGGAGTCATGAAGTGTTCTTCAAATTGGAAATTTTCTTTCAAAAAGTTTATGAAAAGTGCTATGGTGATATTATCTTTCTAAGATTCTGGTTGATATAAGTAAAGCTCGTGGCAATACTCTCGATATAACACAGCTCGAGGAACTCTATTCCATCTTTCCCTATCTATAAGAATGACCTCTTGGTCTTCTACACGACCTAGGAACTGGTGTATAGTGGTTGCATTCTCAAGGTATTCCTCGAAGGTGAAAAATTCTAAATACACAAGAGCTCTCCTATAAGCTAACCATATATGGTAGGCTCTATGAAGTTCATGATAAAATATGAGTTGATGAGGATCCAGGATTCTATCTAGGACAAGCCTCTTGATTTGTTTAAGTTCTGTTGACCTAGATGAAATGATACCTAGTCTTCTATCAAGTTCTTTCCACAAAAGTTGGTTTCTATCCATTTCAGGTACACTAAGCAAAGAATTAACTTCTATGGCAGCCAATTGGTTTTCAACATTTATAATAACTGCTAATATTTTCCTAGGAGCTACCATCTAAACATGATATGCAACTTAGTAGTTTTCTAATGATTTTTAAATGCACCTATGTTTTTTGTTTTTATTGTTTTCAAAAGGTTTTAGTTTCACGTCGGGTTCACCAAAATGTATCGCTCCAAATTTTTTGCATCCTTACCTTCAGGCTAAAGGATCCGTGCCCGAAAGGGGGATGGGAAAAGGATGGGACGGTACCTCGAACTGAGAGGCCCTTTGAAGGTCCCACCTCTTGGGGGAGGGGTATTAAGATGATTTTTTGATGGATGGTGGGGTTCACCAGGAAATTTTAGTGGCAGTTTCCATGCCTAGGTTGGGAATGTGTTTAATGTGTTCAGTTTTATCCTTAAACATTCAAGTCCTAGGTTTGGCCAAATGAATCTAAGTTGCTCTATATGAAGATGCAGATTAAATGAATACAGAAAAATAAATTAGAACAAAAAATAGAGAAAGTAAGCAAGATTAAAAAGCCATACCTGATCCGAATGTCTGATGAAGATTCTGATTCTTGAAGCAGTCAGGATCACCTCTGATTTGACAGGATCTTCTGCTATCAGACAAGATCATCTGAGATTTGACAAATTCGTCAGACGAATTTGTCAGAGACCTACAATTAGAGAAGTAGACACAAAATGCAGAAAATGCAACTATTATAACAAAGGGCAATGATGTAGAATAATAGCAATAACATTAAAATGATGATAATAAACAAAACACGAGTGCACTACAATGATTTGATGACAATTGGTGACTTAATTATTGTTGGCAATTTTGGGTACCTTGGGTACATTGCTTTTACTCTAAGTGTAAATGTTGTCATTGATGTCAATAAGGTCTTGAAGCAATTTGGTTTGATGTCAAAGAATGTGTCTTGATGAAGGTTTCAGCATGGATAGTGAGTTTCCAAGAAGATCAGGGTAGCCCAGTTGCAAAAGATCAAGAAAAAGACAAGTAAGAAAAAGTATGCAAGCTGCTGGAAAAACTGTCACGATTTCGTGACATGTTTTAGGAGAGAGAAAGCACTGGCAAAACTATCATGATTTCACGACATGTTTTAGGAGAGAGAAAGTACTGGAAAAACTATCACAAAAGCCAGAAGTGTTGTGATTTTGCGATAGGCAGTGAAGAAAGCGTTCAAAAAACAAAAGTGTCAAGATTTCATGGCAGGTTGCAGGGAAAGATTTTGGAAGTTGAAAGTGTTGTGATTTCATGACAGGCTACAAAGAAGTTGTACGGATGTAGAAAGTGTCACGATTTCATGATAGGTTGAGTTGGCAGCTTGTAGTTGGAGAAAGTGTCACAATTTCATGACAAAATCAATTAGCAAGTCTTAATCAGAAGAAGCATCATGATTTTGTGATGAATTGAAGAAGGAAGAGCTCAAAGGCAAAAGCGTCGTGATTTCATGACGAAGTTGTAGATGACGTCAGTAGAAGAAGATGTGTCATGATTTTACGACAAAAGCTAAGAGGAATGCCATGAAGACTAAAGTGTCATGATTTCATGACAAAAGTGAGATGACGTCAGCAAGAGACAAATGTGTCACGATTTCACGACAAAAGCACAAAGAAAGTCGATAAAGGCCAAGGTGTCATGATTTCATGATAGCAGGCTATAGAAGGTGTACGACTGTAAAAATGTCGTGATATCATGACATGTTGAAGTTTCATGTCAGAAGCTACAGGGAGGCAGTGGAGCCGACAGAGTTAAATCTAGGCCGACGCAGCGTAGGGTTTTGTGCCGATGTTGTTTTAGGGATGTGCAGCCGACTAAGATCAAGGTTATAATCTTGAGATTGTGAGTATAAAAGGAGGGCTGCTTGAAGTGTTTGGAATCTATGAGATGTGCGTTCGAAGTGCAAATTGTGTAGATAGAGTGTGGGGAGAAGTTCGATCATAGAGGTGCATAAATAGAAGTCTGATCGAATGTTGTGTTTGCGTGAAGTGTGCGATGTCTATGCTACTGTGTTTGCACAGAGATTGTGAAGACAGAGCTGTAGTGTTTGAGCAAAGAGTACAAAGACAGTGCTGTTGTGTTTGCACTGGATGTGCGAAGACTATACTGTTGTGTTTTCATAGAAGAGCATAAGTAGATCGAGTGTTGTTGTGTTTGTGCAGACTGTAAAAAAAAAATTGGTTTCAACCGAGCATAACTATAATAGAAAAGAAAAGAGGAAGATCACAGATTTGTGCCAGACCAAAGGACTATGTTTAGTGCAAATTTGAGGAATGGCTTTGCAGTGATAGATTTGAGGAAAGAGATCTCCAGCAAAAGTAGGGAAGACAGGTGTCTTCTGTGGATAGAGTTCCACTTGCTAAGGGCAGAGGAGGTAGAGATCTTCTAGAGGATCACCACTAAGAGCAGAGCTAGGGGAAGGTGTCTCCTTTGGGTTGGTGCCCATAAACTTTGTAATTGGGAAGGTTTCCCAAAGAATTGTGATATAACTTTTAGAGAAAAGTTTTATCCGTGGAGTAGCCCACTTTGGGTGAACCATGTAAATTGTTGTGTCACTTTGTGGATGGTGTGTTGTGCATTACTTTGATTACTACTGTTATTACTGCTATCTATACACTACATTATACTATTTTGAAAGTTTATTTTTAAAGCAAATTAAAAAAGTGGTCTTATACTGTTCACCCCCCCTCTTAGTATAAGCTTGTGTTCTTCAATTGGTATCAGAGCGGGTCTCTCCAAAAAAAGCATAACAGCTTGGAGAAGGATCTTTCAGAAGAACATGCAGTTTCAAAAAAGGATGAAGAGGTTAAGTTCGATCTCTAAAGTGAATTCTTTTGGGCTTTAAGAATTTCAGGGAAGAGAGTTCTGTTCTCAAGAATCATGACAGGAAGAAGAGACAGCAAGATCAATTTTCAGCCTGAAGAACAATGGATTCCAGTTGGTCACAAGAAGAACAATCATCCAAGGCATCAAAATAGGTTACATAATACTTTCTATGGCTACTATTTTTCTTGCAAGAAATTTGGTCACAAAGCTATACATTGTATTAAATCTGTGAATAGCCATAGTAAGGAAAATGTTAACTCTTTTGCACCTCTTTTGGATAAAAATGTCATATGTTACAATTGCAAGAATGTTGGGCATATAGCAAGGATGTGCAGTTTGGATAGACCTAGCCTTAAGTTCACTAAAAAGAGAATTGATATCAAGTCTAAGTCAATGATAGTTCAAACTACTTTTCATGCTCAAGACAAAGTAGAGAAATGGTATCTTGATAGTGGTTGTTCAAAACATATGACTGGTGAAAAGAAAAAGTTTCTGGTCTTAAAAAACACAAACAGAGGAACAGTTAGTTTTGGAGATAACAGGTCTGCAAAAATCTATGGTAAAGGGACTCTTAGCTTGGATGGGAAATCCAAAACTAAAAATGTGCTTTATGTAGAAGGTCTAAGACATAATCTTCTAAGTGTGAGTCAACTTTGTGATCAAGGACACATAGTATCTTTCTTTTCAGATAGATGTGATATTCGTAAAGAAAAAAATAGAAAACTCATTGCTAGTGCTACAAGGACTCCAAACAATCTCTACATGCTTAGTGAGATAAAAAAGGAAAAGTGTTTTCTAACTCAAGAAGATGAGAGTTGGCTATGGCATAAAATATTGGGGCATTTGAGCTTTGATAATATTGTCAACATTAGTAACAAAGAAGCAGTTAGAGACTTGCTCAAAATAAAAAGGCCCCGTAACACCATTTGCGGTCCTTGTCAACATGGAAAATAGACTAGAACCAATTTTAAATCAAAAGGGTATACTTCTTCAAAACCATTAGATCTCATTCATACTAATTTATGTGGCCCCACCAGAACTCAGAGCATTCAGGGAGAAAGCTACTTCATGCTGTTTATAGATGATTATTCTAGAATGACTTGGGTGACCTTTCTTAAAGAAAAATCTGAAGCTTTTGAAAAATTCAAATCTTTCAAAGAAATGATTGAAAATGAGACTAAAAAGAGAATCAAATGCTTGAGATCGGACAGAGGAGGAGAGTTCACCTCAAATGAATTTGTGGAATACTATGAGCAACAGGGAATTAAAAGAGAATATTTAGCAGCAAGAACTCCTCAAAAAAATGGAGTAGTTGAAAGAAAAAATAGAACTATTGAAAATATGGCTAGAGCTATGTTAAATGAGTTGAAACTTTCAGATGGTTTCTAGAAAGAGGTAGTCAGTACAGCAGTCTACATTATCACCAGCGCCCAACTTAGAGTAAATCATCGTAAAACTCCTTATGAGTTGTGGAAAGGAAGACCAGCTACAGTAAAACATTTCAAAGTGTTTGGGAGTAAGTGCTTCATCAGAAGGGAAGATCAAAATTTGGGTAAGTTTGATCCTAGGTGTGATGAGGGAATTTTTCTTGGTTATTCTAGCGAAGCAAGGCTTACAGATGCTTCAACAAAAGAACGCATACAGTCGTAGAGAGCATAAATGTAACAGTTGATGAAAAGACAGGGATAAAAGAACCTGTCAAGGAAATCAGTGATGAAATCATTGGTGATCCAAATAGTAGACAAACTAGAAGAAGAGTTATTTCATCACACGATTCTACAAATATTTCATTATTATCTTAGATTGAGCCAAAATATTTCAATGAAGCATGTGCAGATAAATTTTGGGTAAAAGCTATGGATGAAGAGCTAAATCAAATAGAGAAAAATGAAACTTGGGATTTAGTTCCAAGACCTAAGGACAAGAATGTCATTGGCACAAAATGGATATTCAAAAATAAACTCAATGAGGATGGAAAGATTGTCAGAAACAAAGCCAGGTTGGTTTGCAAAGGTTATGCTCAAGTAGAAGGTGTTGACTTCGAAGAGACGTTCACTCCTGTTGCTCATATCGAAGCCATCAGAATGTTTTTGGATCTTTCAAGTTTCAAAGCATTCAAGGTGTATCAAATGGATGTGAAATCAGCATTTTTAAATGGAGTTTTGGATGAAGAAGTCTACGTAGAACAGCCGAAGGCGTGTCTCTCTCGGATCAATCGGACTATGTGTGTAAACTGAAAAGGCCTTGTATGGGTTAAAGCAAGCACCTAGGGCTTGGTACTCAAGACTTGACAGTACCTTCATGAGCAAGGTTTCAGGAAAGGTATGGCAGATAGCAATTTGTACATTAAGGATAAAGGTAATGATATGCTGATTGTAGTTGTCTATGTTGATGATATCATTTTTGGGGGAAATAATACCCAGATGTGCAAAGATTTTGCTAACACCATGCAAAAGGAATTTGAGATGTCTATGATTGGAGAGCTGTCATTCTTTTTGGGTCTTCAGATTGCTCAATCAAAAGACGATATATTTCTCTCTCAAGGAAAATATATCAAAGAAATGTTAAAAAAATTTGAGATGATGGACAGTAAACCTATATGTACTCCAATGACTACTGGGTGCAATATGAGTAAAGATGATGAATCTCCAGTGGCAGATCAGAGGTTGTACAAATCAATGATTGGCAGTTTATTATATGTTATAGCTACCAGACCAGATATCATGCAGGCTGTTGGATTAGTTGCTAGATTTTAGGTAGCTCCAAAATATTCTCATGTTATAGCAGTTAAAAGAATTTTTAGATATCTGAAGGGCACTTTGGAATTTGGGATTTGGTATCCCAAAGGTGATTATTTCACTCTCATAGCCTATACATATGCAGATTGGGCAGGCAGTAATGATGACAGGAAAAGCACCAGTGGTGGAGCATTCTTTCTGGGAAAGAGTTTAGTTTCTTGGCTAAGTAAGAAACAACCTTCAGTTTCATTATCTACGGTAGAAGCTGAATACATATTAGCAGTGGCTAGGTGTACTCAAGTTATTTGGATGAAAACCACCTTGGAGGATTTCAAAATCAAGCATGAACAACCCATCTCTATATTTTGTGATAATACTAGTGCCATAAGTATTTCCAAAAATCTGATGATGCATTCAAGGATAAAGCATATTTCCATCAAATATCACTTTCTAAGGGAGAATGTACAAGATAAGCAGGTCAAGGTAGAATATGTGTCTACTAAAGAGCAGATTGTAGATATCTTCACAAAACCTCTTCCAAGAGATACGTTTGAGTATCTAAGGGAGAAATTGGGAGTTGTACTCCCACCCCAAAATTAATCACCTCATCAGGAGGTGTGGGAGGGACTAAGCTAAGAGGCTCATTCTTAGTCTCGAGCCCCAAAGGTGACCCTTTGCCATTGATAACAAAGGGGGAGAGATTTGAGTAAGGGGGAGAGCTTCATAGTGAAGAAGAGAGCTTCAAGTCAGGGGGAGCAAAAACTTCACAGGCATATTCTCAGTTGTTGGATCAATTGTCTTTAGTTTTGGCTCTTGACTTGTGTTTTCAGTTAAGGTTTGCCATCGATGACAAAGGGGGAGATTGTTGGCAATTTTGGGTACCTTGGGTACATTGCTTTTACTCTAAGTGTAGATGTTGTCATTGATGTCAAGAAGGTCTTGAAGCAATTTGGTTTGATGTCAAAGAATGTGTCTTGATGAAGGTTTCAGCATGGACAGTGAGTTTCCAAGAAGATCAAGGTAGCCCAGTTGCAAAAGATCAAGAAAAAGACAAGTAAGAAAAAGTATGCAGGTGGCTGGAAAAATTGTCACGATTTCGTGACATGTTTCAGGAGAGAGAAAGCGCTGGCAAAACTATCACGATCTCACAACATGTTTTAGGAGAGAGAAAGCACTAGCAAAACTGTCACGATTTTGCGACATGTTTGAGGAGAGAGAAAGTTTGGGCAAATGTGTCATGATTTCACGACATGCGGGAAGGTAGAGACGAAGCAGGCAAAACTGTCGCAATTTCGTGACATGTCGCATTTTCGTGACTCAGACAGTGCAGGAAGGCAAAGAAAGAAAAGTGTCATGATTTTGTGACATTCTACAAAGGAGGCTGTATGGATAGAAAAATGTCATGATTTTGTGACATGTTGCAGAAGAAAGAGTCCGCAGTGTAAGCTGTCACATTTTTGCGACAAGATTGAAGAGAGAGAAAGTGATTCAGGAACTGTCATGATTTCACAATGTGATGCAAAGTTCCAAGTAAGGGCTGTCACATTTTTGCAAAATGCTATAGAGGTCGAGTTGAGGACTATCGCAATTTCACGACATGCAGCAAAGAGAAGAGCTTGAAAGGAGAAGCGTCATGATTTTGTGACAGGCAGTGGAGAAAGCGTACAGAATCCAGAAGTGTCATGATTTTGTGATAGGCAGTGAAGAAAGTGTTCGAAAGACAGAAGCATCACGATTTTGTGATAGGTTGTAGGGAAAGCTTTTAGAAGCTGAAAGCATCGTGATTTTGTGATAGGCTATAAAGAAGTTGTATGGATGTAGAAAATTTCATGATTTTGCGACAGGTTGAGTTGGCATCTTACAGTTGGAGAAAGTGTCATGATTTCATGACAGAATCAGTTAGCAAGTCTTAATCAAAAGAAGTGTCATGATTTCACAATGAATTGAATAAGGAAGAGCTCAAAGGTGAAAGCATCACGATTTCATGACAGAGTTGCAGATGACGTCAACAGAAGCAGATGTGTCATGATTTCACAACAAAAGCTGAGAGGAAGGCCATGAAGACTAAAGTGTCACGATTTCACGATAGGAGTGAGATGATGTCAGCAAGAGACAAAGGTGTCACAATTTCATGATAAAAGCACAAAAGAAGTCGACAAAGGCCAAAGTGTCACGATTTCATGACAGCAAGCTATAGAAGGTGTAGGGCTGTAAAAATGTCGTGATATCGCGACATGTTGAAGTTTCGCACCAGAAGCTACAGGGAGGTAGTGGAGCCGACAGAGTTAAATCTGGGCCGATGTAGCATAGGGTTTTGCACCGACATTGTTTTAGGGATGTGCAGCAAACTAAGATCAAGGTTCTAATCTTGAGATTGTGAGTATAAAAGGAGGGCTACTTGAAGTGTTTGGAATCGATGAGGTGTGTTTTTGAAGTGCGAATTGCGTAGATAGAGTGCGGGGAGAAGTTCGATCACAGAGGTGCATAAATAGAAGTCTAATCGACTGCTGTGTTTATGCAAAGTGTGCAATGTCTGTGCTACTATGTTTGCACAGATATTGTGAAGACAGAGCTGTAGTGTTTGAGCAAAGAGTGTAAAGACTATGCTGCTATGTTTGCACTGGATGTGTGAAGACTGTACTGCTACGTTTTTGTAGAAGAGCATAAGTAGATCAACTGCTGCTGTGCTTGCACAGACTATAAAAAAAAATTGGTTTTGATCGAGTGCCACTGTAACAAAAAAGAAAATAGGAAGAGAACAGATTTGTGCCAGACCGAAGGACTGTGTTTAGTGCAAATTTGAGGAACGGCTTTGCAGTGATAGAGTTGAGGACAGAGATCTCCAGCCAGACCAGGGAAGACAGGTGTCTTCTATGGATAGAGTTCCACTTGCTAATGGCAAAGGAGGTAGAGGTCTTCTAGAGGATCACCACTAAGAGCAGAGCTAGGGGAAGGTGTCTCCTTTGGGTTGGTGCCCATAAACTTTGTAATTGGGAAGGTTTCCCAAAGAACTGTGATATAAATTTTAGAGAAAAGTTTTATCCGTGGAGTAGCCCACTTTGGGTGAACCATGTAAATTGTTGTGTCACTTTGTGGATGGTGTGTTGTGCATTGCTTTGATTACTACTGTTGTTACTGCTATCTGTACACTACATTATACTATTTTGAAATTTGATTTTTAAAGCAGATTAAAAAAGTGGTCTTATACTATTCACCCCCCTCTCAGTATAAGCTTGTGTTCTTCAATTATGCATTTAAAGCTACATGGGTGAACTCCAAAATGCAAAGTAATAAGGAATAAAATTAGATTTAACTAAATTCAGAACAATGTATAAAATAAAAGGATTAAGAAACACAAACTCTGGGCACTGATTGCCTCAATATTGACTGTAATTGAAATCATCTCGCATTGGTACAAAATCATCTCTGATTGAATAGGATCATCCACGACGAACTGAGCTTGCTCTGGCTAAAAAATGCTAAGGTTCCTGCAACAAAATTTGGATAGGACTAGTGCAAATAGTAATTTAGGATGTCTTAGTGCGTATAAAGTCAAGTTACAAGAAATATCAGCTAGGGGGATGCCAAGGGGAGGTCCTAGGATTAAATAGGCTTAGGAGGGAGGTTAAAAGGTTGGAGATCATCCCAATTTGGGAGATCTCCAATGGGGAGGGTCTCTAACGGTGCAGACACGCTTCTGCCCAGATTAGAGACACCGTTGGAACAAAGGCTAATTGAGAAAAAATAGTTTTGGGACAAGATCGTTTGGACATCCTAGTCCAGATAAAATAGTCTGATCTAAGGCAATATCGTTTGATCGACGACGATATCGTCAAATGATAAAAAAAAATTCTAAAAATGGTGCAGGAAAGGAGGAAATGGGTTAAACGACGGTTTGGAAGTGGTTTTGGGGTTTAAAATTTGAATTTGATTTATTACTAAGGTAATTTGTAATTATTTAAGGTTTACTGCACCAATTTTAGGGTGCTACACATAAATCTCATGTTTCAATTTGTGTATAAGATTGCAATAGATTAGATGTATGGTTCTTGTAGGTTTACATGATGCTATACTCAATATCCTATCTCACTTGCACACTTTGAACAAGGGTTTTATCAATAAATTTAAATACCTAAGAGCACACTATAACAGTGTTAGCAATCTCATCCTAGTAGCCATTGCTAATCTCCTTGACTAGGTTCCTAATCCCTTGCCACTACTCAATCTCATTCTTCTTTATCAACTCCTTTAATTATTGCTACATATTATCTCTTTCCTATTTAGATTGAGCTTCTTGGTTGGTAAGCCTATCTATAAGGCTTTTGATTTTCTCCTTCTTTGCTTTTAGGAGAGATTTTAAAGGTTGCTCCTTCAGGTAATTTATGAGTTGATTTACTTTATCTTGGAGTGCTTTGACCTCTGCTCAAGAGTTATTCAAAGTATTCTAGCTCCCTCTTCTTCTTCACTAATTTTTGGATCAATGAAACATTAATCATATGAAGTAATTTTTTTGATCTTCTTCATGAGTTGCACTTTTACCTTTTTTGACCTACTTGGTATTTTTGAGATCAAGTCCCATTGTGCCACTTGCAAATCCTACTCTATCATTTTACCTTGTGGTTTTGATATTGTAGTGATTTCTCACTACACTTGAGATGAGTAAGGCCATTCAACCTAAGTTTTGGAGACTAGAATTTGTAGATGACTAATCCACCCAAGGATGGGATTAAATCTTAGGCAATAATTAGATAAACTAGAGCTTCAAATAAGAATGAGATAAATGCAGAAGCTCTAGTAATCGAACCTCCCTCAAAAAAGGGTATACCCAGATTTTTGGTAAGAATTAAAAGTATCTATAATACATCGAAACCAAAATAAAAGGTTTGGCCTAGGGAATCTAGACTAGATCAAGCAATCAAACACATCCAACCAACAATAATAACCAAAATAGAATGGAAGTACTACCATGAGGAACATCAACTAACCAAAGGATACACAAAGGATAATAATCAATTTTGTTTAGACTACCTCCAACCATGCTCCAAAATTTTAGGAGGGAAAATTTTACTCTAGGGGTTCTTTCCCTAGAACTCCTTCATGGAGGGTCATTGGCCCATCATACACCCCACCAAGGGTTTATATTGTTATCTAAGACCCCACAAGTTATGCATTGGTGCATAATCCCTCAGATGTATGATAGTATCTCTTAAAGAAGATATACCATTTAAAGCACCATCATTAGACCTCTACAGGAGCAACCACAGATCTGAGAACATTGATAGCAAGAGATATTTAAAAAACATTTCCAGCATAGGCATCACAATATTACCTTTAGAAACGCTAGATCCAAGCAACCTCAGGATTCCACATCATCATTATGAAGTACCCTAGGCAGGAATTTTCAAAGCAATAATTTTTTAATTTCAAGGAAAAAGGATTTAAATGTAATTTATAGATACTTATTATTCTTATCATTATAAGCCATCGAAGTCTCTAAAATTATTTTGAGAGACACTATCTTTCATTCCACTTCATATCTCGGCCTAGCCCAAGACTTGCACGACTCATTGGGTAGTTTTCAAATCTCCTCTCTACATGTATGTAACTCGGAGTTCATGTTAATTCGAATTTATTACTCTTTCATTATATTTATCCTAATTCTAGTGTGGGTGTTCTATTCTATTACATATTCTCAGGGGGACCTATGTTCCTCATGCATTGTAAGCCATTACACATGTTATTTAAAACCCATTAGGCCATTGTGAGGGTCTTATTATTTTTTCTTTGGTGCATTTCCACCCATAGGCTAGGATAGATAGGTTTAATTTCTTGTCTTTTATAGAATTCCTTTACTTTCCTTCATATACCACTTTCATGTAAATTACTTTATGTTTAGTTTTCTAGCTTTCCCCATCTTTTCCCTTTTCCCCTAAAGTATCCTATGCTAGGAGTAAATTAGAATAGCAAAGTAAACATGAGAACCAAATAAGACATATAGAAGTAAGGTATTGACCTTGGTTAAAATACCCTAAAGGTCATTTAGTGGGAGCTATATCTCACGCTCTCTCAAAATTCCTAGGACTTGCATCCTTGCATGATGCATAGGGCACTAAATGCACACACTCGACAAAGGTGATGGTAGACATAAAAGTCATAACTATGGGGTTTATAGTGCCCAAGGAGTGAAAGGCGGTCACCAATGCACCCTCAATAGTTTAAACTAACACATCCAATGGATCAAGAAGAACCCATTATGACCTCTAGTACCACTAGATGTATGAGACTACATTCCAACATTAGTGCTTGAAACAATACCACTCTATACTAGAAAGGAATGCTATATCCACTAATACAACTACAAGTTATGGTCTCATGCTTCCAATTGCATAATATCCAAAAGTAGAACATAGCCTTGAGGTTGCTTATGGAATCCTTAAAGTGGAAAGTTCATGAATGGTATGACTCCATTCTCGCACACTCCATATATGAATGATATTAGCTTGTTTCTATATTTATGAATGGGTTTGAAGGGGAAAAGAAACCTATTTTTGTTGACCAAACCATCATGCCTCAATCATATATTACTCAAAAACTTGCTGCACTAAGTCAAACCATTTCCATTTGATAAGGGGAGGATAATTACATGAAGATATAAGTGGCATGCACAAGGTCACAAAGCCAAACTAGTTGCCTGATGGACCATGGAATAGAAGAGGATGTGAGAACCACTTTTTCCAGAACACCTAATAAAATGAGCCCCTTCCTCACTATCCACTCAAAAGAGGTAAATTATCTAAGTTGGAGATGAAGGATAAGCTCTATGGAGAATTATGGCATAAAAGGAATCATCATTGGTACAATGAGAGCTACACAAAATTAAGCAAACTACTCTAATACTTGTGTGTATGCAACAAAGAAGCTACTTAGGAGTCCTAATTTTTAAGGGTAAGAATTTATTATCCTCAAAATTGGAATAAAAGGAAAAATTATATGAATCTTATGATAAAAAAAGGTTGGAAATACTTGACTCCATGCCCAATGAATAAAGACCACCCACCATATATTATAACTTCTTGTACTCTAGGCATATATTGACATTTACCAGTAATCTTGATTTCACAAAGGTGCAAAAATAATATATTCACTTTAGTTACCCTTCCCCTTTAGCCCTAAAATTTTAACTCCATGTCCAATGGAAAAGGTAGTGGATTTTTGGGTTTCTTGTCCTCATCAAGCTAAGGATTCCCTGTGAGTCACTAAACTATAGTGGGTTCACAATACACTTAAAAGGAGTAAGGCCATCCATCCTCAGGTTTTAATACTAGAAGAATTTTATGAAGGTTTAGATAAGAATCAGATAAACTAGAGCTTTAGAGGAGGTAAATGCAAAATCTTGGATGACCATACCTCCTTTGACAAAGGGAATGACTTGATTTTTGGTAAGAACTATAGGTATATATAATACATTAGAACTGAAATATAAGGGTTTTCCAAGGGATGCCTGACTAGATCAAGCAACAAGATACATCCAACCAATAGTGGTAACTAGAATAGAAGAGAAGGATTACCATGAGGAAAATTAACTAGACCAAAGTTTTCACTAAGGATAATAATCAATTTTGGTCAGACTACCTCCAACCATGCTCTAAAATTATAGGAGGGAAAAGTTTGCTTCGGGGGCTCACGCCCTTAAATTTCTTCATGAAGGGCCACTACCCCCATACCCTCTAACTAGGGTTTCTATCACTACCTCTAACCCCATAGGTTATCCATAGGTGCACAATCCCATTAATGTATGATATTTTATCTGAACAAAGGTACAACATTTAAAGCACCATCAATAGACTTCTAGAGGAGTGACCATGAATATGAGAACATTAATAGTAGTAGATCTCTATAGCAAATATCTAGCATGGGAAACATGATCTCACCTCTAGCAATGCTAAATTCAAACAACCTCAAGATTGCACATCATCATTACAAAGTACCTGGGCATGAATTTTTAAAGAGAAAAATTTAAATTTTTGGAATGAATAGGCTCTAAATATTATCTATAAATATGTAATCTTATTCTCATTATAAACCATTGAAGGCTCTCTCATTCTTCTAAGAGGAACTTTATTTCATTCCTCTCTATGTCCCAACTTGGCCTAAGTCTTGTGTAGATCGTTGGGTAGTTTTTGAACCTCTTATCTCTACATATATGTAACTCAGAGTTCACATTAATAAGTATCCATAACTCTTTCATAATCTCTATCCTAGTTCTAGCATGGGTGTTCTATTTCTACTACATGTTTTAGGGGGACCTATGTTCCTCGTGCATTATCAACCGCTACACATGTATTCATTAAAATCTATTGGACCATCAAGGAATATTATTATATTTTATTTTATGCATTGCCACTCATAATCTAGGCTAGATAAGTTTCATTTCTTGTATTTTATAACTTCAATAATCAATTTACTTTCCTACATTTATTGCTTTAATGAAATTTATTTTCTATTCATTTTTCTCTAATTCCCTCTCTTTTTCCTTTACCCTTGAAGCAACCTATAGTAGGAGTACATTAGAGTAGCAAAGGAAGGATGAGTTCCAAATAAGACATCTAGAAGTAAGGAACTTGACTTGAGTAAAACCCTAGAGGTCATCTAGTGGGAACCAAATTCCATGCTCTCCCAGACTTCCCAAGATTGGTGCTCCAACATGAAGACATGGTATTAGATGCACCCACTCGATAGATTCAACGATAGACATAAAAGCCATAACCATGGGGGTTGTGATGCTCAAGAATCACAAGGGTATTATAACCACACCCCAAACATATACCATTAGGTATTTTTGTGTGAATTCTAATGCCTTTTTATGAAGGATAAAATGACTAATTATGAGTGGTAGTCAATTGCTATGCTTACTTTACCTACTTCCTCTAATTGTACTATGTTTTTTATCACTGAATCATCTAATATTTCTTTAGCTCACTCAAAGTTGGAACAACTACTTGTGAGCCTTCCTATTGACTCTAAGGTGACAAAAATGTAGTCAAAGGTCTAAACAATGGAACTACTAAAGGAGGATGAATTAGGGTAGTAAGGGTCGATAAGAGCAAAATAATACAATATGAATGGGCTAGTGCTTCCTAAATGGAGTAGATTACAAGGATATATATAGGGGCATCAACCAATGTATCTATGATGGTTTTATTGGGGCATAATAATTTGTGGATATGGTAGTTCTACAATAAGAGGTGATGATCCAGAAAACCTCTTCTTCTCATGCAAATATTTAACCTCAAAATTATTAGAATAGAGTTGTACGAAGACAAGAAATTTATTGCCAAAAATAATTCTAACTATGATTGCATGGAGTATTGATAAAATTAGCACTAATATCATTTAATCAATAACATAAACATCCATTAAATGAAACATGGAAGTGCAAATAATAGTAATTGCAAGAATTTAGGAAAGGTAATATTACTATCATGGGCCTCTTTGAGGAGGCAACCTCCTTACAAAATATGCAAATTCTTTAGTATCCCATGAAGGTTACATGACTTTCATTTTATAATATTTACATGCATATTTACTAATATTTAATGACAATATTCGATGGCAACCTGCTATGATAATATTCTATGACAATATTCCTACCTACCTATTCTGTAATAGTTGCATTTATGATGACAAGCGGTTATATTCATAAGTCTATGACAACAAAGCATTTACATAAATAATTCTATGACAAAGTGGTTATGTACATGATTATATCACACACACTCCTAACTTAACAGGTGGCCCACTTCTAACTTGATACAAGGGCCAATTTATATGCAATATCATACTATGTTGTTTGTCTTTAAAACATCTAATATTTCTTTATCTCACTCAAAGTTAGAACAACTACTTGTGAGCCTTCTTGTTGCCTCTAAGGTGGAAATATAGTCAAAGGTCTAAACAATGAGACTACTAAATGAGGAGGATTTGGGGTAGTAAGGATCAATGAGAGAAAAGCAATGCAATATGGATGTACTAGTGCTTCGTAAATGAAGTATATTACAAGGATATCTAGAGGGGCATCAACCAATGTAGCTATGATGGATCTATGGGGCCATAATAATTTATGGATATGGTAGTTCTACAATAAGAGGTGATGATGCAATGAACCTCTTCTTCTCATGCAAATATTTTACCTAAAAATTCTTAGGGTGAATTTGTACAAAGATAAGAAATTTATTGCCAAATATAATTCTAACTATGATTGCATAGAGTATTTGATAAAAGAAACACTAATATCATATAACCAATAATATAAGAATTCATTAAATGAAACATGGAAGTACAAATAATAGTAATTGCAAGAATTTGGGAAATGTAATATTACTATCATGGGCCTCTTTGAGGAGGTAACCTCCTAAAAAATATACAAATTATTTAGTGTCCTATGAGGGTTATATGCCTTTAATTTTATAATATCTACAAGCATATTTACTAATATTTTATGATAATATTCTATGACAACCTGCTATTATAGTATTCTATGATAATATTCGTACCTACCTATTCTACAATAGTTACATTCATGATTCCAAGCGGTTATATTCATAATTCTATGACAACAAAGTAGTTACATACATGATTCTATGACAAAGAAGTTATGTACATGATTTTATAACACACACTCCTAACTTAACATGTGGCCCACTTCTAACTTGATACAAGGACCACTTTATATACAATATCATATGCCATATGAGTCACAAGTGTTGCATATGTAACATGCTACCTCCCTTAAAGAATATTTATCCTCAAAGCTAAAAGGTGAGGAACTGTTGTTGAAAGTCTTGCAATAGCTCCCATGTGGTATCTTCTAGTTGTAATCCTTGCCACTGCATCAACACTTTAATGATATCATGATAATGAATATGTCAAGATCTATAATCTAGAATGGTTGCAAGCTATAAAAAAATGAATCTATCTTCATCCAATTTAGAAAGGATTGTAGTATGCATGCCCACCACTCTCTTTAAGCAAGATATATGAAAATTAGGTGAAACTTGAATGTTGTCAATAAATCCAACTTGTAATCATCATTCCCTATTCTCTATAGTACGTTGTAGGGTCCATAAAAATTGGGTTCCAATTTATGTTGACCCTTTTGTTTGAGGGACATCTAGTTATAAGGTTGAAGACAAAGGAAGATCATGTCACCTTTAGAAAATTTCCTCTTAGATTTGTTTTTGTCTGCTTATTGTTGACAATTTTTGTCACATTGCACAATGGGGAAGGAAAAAATCAAAACTTTGTATAGTGTTCTTTATTATAAAGTATTTCTTTTGGTTGTTGAAAATATTTGTAAGTTGCAGCAATTTTGGCTTTCCCTGCCACCCCCCCCTTTGTACATAAAAGGGAAGAAGAAAGAGCTTCGTTGCCGAATAAGCTAAAAAAGATAGCTTCGCAAAGGAAAACACTAAGGATGGGATCTACTTTGGTCCCGAAGCATTTCAAGAAGCTGCTTCGAGCAAAAATTTTGTGAAGTGGCATTACCAAGGAAGAATTCAAAAAAAGAGCTTCGCAACCAAAGCATTTCCAAAAGCTACTTCAGACAAAAGTTTTGCAAAATGATATTTAAGAGGCAGCTTCGCTGAGGGGAAAATCACAGTCCGAATTGGCTAAGGCAAGAAAAATTACTTCGGCCCTGAAGCATTTCAAAAGGCTACTTCGGGCGAGATTTTTGCGAAGCAGTTTTGTCGAAAGAAAAATGCAAAGGAAAAAGAATGAAAACTACGTCGCACCCGAAGCATTTCAAAAGGCTACTTCAGGCAAAAGTTTTACAAAGCAAAATTTAAAGGAGAGCAAAACTGATAACGCTTTGCTAAAAATCTGCTGAAACATCCACTTCGGCCCCTGGCACCAGCGAACCATTTCTACTTCTCCGAAAGTCAGTGCGAAGCATCTACTTTGGCCACATTTCATGCGAAGTGCTTTCACCCTAAGAAGTGATGGCCATAAAGAATGCAAAAACTTTTGAAGGCAATTACTTCGATCAAAACCTTCCTGAACCACAGTATGGAAATAAGATCATAGCAAAGTATTTCTCTAAGGCATCAGCAAAGCAATTTTGTCAGCGAAGTGACAAGGAATGAAGAGGCCCATTTTTTGAAAAAAATATGCTTTGGCACTCACCCCCCCGAAGCAGTTTTGCGAAGCTCCATTGTATGAAGTACAAATTAAGGAGTTATTACTTTGACACAAGTCCATTGTGAAGCAAAGTTGCAAATGAACTTCTTGCGAAGCGCTTCAAGGGCACGTGTTCCAAGTCGAATATTTTCCTGAGGTGATCAATTGCCTCATCAATGCATTTTTACGTACCCGATAAGACCGTTGCTCATTTTTGGCAATTGGAAATGAAGTATCAATTCCAAAATGAGAGCACGAAAAGCATGGCGGTCACTTGAGCACCACACCTAGAAGCCGAGGATTCTCAGATGGCTCATTAATGCGTATTTCCTTGGTTGACCTGGTCATACCTACTATTTTTGGCAAAGGATATGAAAGCTTAGTCACCAAAGCCGCAGAGGGTCAACTTCTCAATTTCCAAGGATGTACTCCTCCATTCTGTGTAATTATGACTCAGAGGGTTGGGTCCTCTATAAAAACCTAGGCATTGTAATGTAAAATGGGGGGAACTTTCTACTAGAAATTTGCTGTAACTTGATGTCCTATGATTAATACTAAAGAGCTTTGGGCTCAATTTCTCTCTTTTATGTTGCCTTATGTGTTTGATTCTTGTGTCTTTATTCATTTTCATACTGAGACTCTGAATCCTTAATTCGGTGTGCGATTGGGGACTGTACCCTGAAACTTGCCCGAAGGATACATAGGAGAGGAAAAACACTACATTGGTTTTCATTTATGCTGCCTGGTGGGTTGTGGTTTCTGTTACATTTGCTTGTCCTAATCGTCTTTACTTTGAACCCTAAATTTTGATGAAAGGGAGAAGGAGAATCCCTGTGAGCTCACCCAAAGGATACATAGGAAAGTTAACGTGGTGTTTCTTTCATTTATTCTTAGTGTTCTTTACTGCTATTCAAGTTGTTAGTTAGTGATCGTGCTTCCTTTTCTCTCTCACTTTAATTACCGATCTCTCTTCCCTTACCCATTTTTTATTTCTTTCTCTAACCCTAACTCCTTTTATCTCTTTCCTTCATCCCTTATCTCAAAACACCAAATTATTTTAGCATAGGATCCAACCTTTCTCTAGATATTTGCACGAGGGGCATCTCTTCCCTTCGGAATTTCAATGTTGGTCTAGGTCTAGGGCGCATACACTTACCCAAATCCTTTCCTAGGTAGATTTGATGACCAACAGTTTTTGGCACGCCTGATGGGACCAAGGTCCCATATTTTAAGTGCAAATTTCAAACCCGTCTTCATCGAGACTGATAATTCTGATCAGTTCTCAGTGTGACCTGATCAGTCTCACCTAACTAGTGGTAGTGAGAACCGATGCTCTCATTATCGAAAGACTCTTAGCATCTGGCGATTTTGTTTTACCTAAGAATCTTTAAGTCAAAAGGACCGATACCAAAGTCTATGTCTTCATGCAAACGAGATGGAGAGTTAGAAATAGAGGAGAGGAAATTGAGTTCTTTGAGCTAGATATTGATGCCTTTGGGGAGCGATCAAGATTGGTCACCCCCGAGTCACTATTACGTGGAACATCCTCGCAAGAGGCTATTATTGACAAACAAGGTCTAACTTCTGATAGCACAACATATAGTTTTCCTCCCAATCCTCACAATTCATCGAAGCATCCTAGTGCCTCCATTCCTATTAGTCATCCTATTAGCAATCAAGGAGGAGCTTCGGGGATTCCTGTTTCTCAAAATCCAGGAGAAAGTATGGCACAAAAACAACAACAACAAATGCAACAACAACTACTACCCAGGTGGTTCCCATCATGGGATTCTTTGTCACCGCTAAATCTAGCGGGACAAGGGCAAGTGCCACCCACTACTGTAAAGAATATCCCAACATTCGATGGAACTAGGAAGACTGCTCTGGAGCACATCCAGGACATAATATCTTTGGTGATGATCCACGACATCACAAAGGAGCAAATCATAGTAAAGCTTCTAGTTCTTTCCCTTAGAGGAAAGCTCCTCTACTGATATAGATCTTTACCACCTAGTACTATTATGGGATGGGACCAATTAGCCAAAAATTTAATGCAAGGTTTCAATGAGTCCTTTGATCCTACCTCTCTCTTGCATCAGTTCACTTCAATCCAGAGACATCCACAAGAAGAGATCATAGACTTCAATTTTAGGTTAACTCAAACCTGGTAGAGAGTACCAATTGGACTTTGGCCAACCGATGAAGCTACAACATACTATTTCCTTTGGGATTTCAACCCTGATATCAGTATCATGGTAAGATATTACAACATTAATACTTTTCTCGAGTTGTATGGGTTAGCTAAGAAGGTGGAAACAAATTTTATAGCTATGGGCAAGCTTACCCAAAGGATGTCGATGCCCATAATTCCTGAATTCCCTCAACCCTAGTATGCAAGCACAGCTACTTCACAGATCTCTTTAACCCCTACATACCCAGTCTCATCTTGGAACCCGAATCTATTGTGTCTCAAATTACCGCTCCATAAATTCATTTTCCCATATTTTCAACTCCGTAGCCCACTGTCACTTTGGCATTCCCTATACTGCCAACACCACTTCAACCCCCCGCCTTATCTCCAATACCAACAATGGCTTAATTACCACTTGTTACAAAAGCTTATGATATGCAAGCTAAAATTATGTAAGAGATGTAGTCTCTGAACTCCAAAGTTCAGACATTGTCCAATGACATGACCATTATGAAGAAGAAGCAAGCACAAAAAGAATTTCTACTGAGAAGATCTTATCATACACCTATGCTTACCAAAGATCAAGCAGTCCATCAAGGGAAGGCTTCGGCAAGAAACATTGTGATTGAAGAAGCTTCGAGCACTCTCGATTATGTATATTGGTGCTCTATGTGCAATGATCCACATGAAGAGAATACGTGCATGCTGCACCAACACTATATACAAACACTGGTGAGCAGTAGTCATGGCGTTCAGGTCAACGTCATTAGGCAAATGAGTCAAAACCTGGCGATTGGCGAAGAAGAGTCAGTTGCAGTACTTACCATAGGAGGAAATAAGGTGATAGAAGTGGATGCTACTTATATGGCTCCCTTGAAAGTGCACGCTTTACCCAAGAAGGGACAATCATCTTCTTCGGCCCTGAATGAAACTCCTCTGCCTGCATCGATCAAAGAAAAGGCTCAAAATGCCTCTACCGAACCACCGTAGGCAAAAACTAAGGAACAGGCTAGGGAAAAGCTCAAATTTCCTTCGCTGACTAATCAATAAAGAGTTGAAGCTACAGAGTAGTATCACACCAGATATGAGCCGAGAAAGGAGCTTGAGGTGCTTAGTTCCCTGGCGTACAACATTATAGAAGAGTTAAAGAGGATTCCAGCCAAGATCAGCTTGTTCGATGCACTACAACTACCTGGACAAGTGGACCTACTGCAAGAATCATTAAAGATGACTAAAGCAAAAAAGGCAACACCGCTTGCTATTGTACAGACCCTATCCACATCCATTATGGGGAAGAACAAACCACCTCTGTTCTACCTATCTCTACATATGGAAGGGTACATCATACATAACTGTATGATCAACTTTGGGGTTGTGACAACAGTCATGCCGAAAGTGATCTATGAAGAAATAGGGATGGAATATACGCAAAGCAGTCATGGCATACTCTAGTTTTATGGTACCCCAATGCATACTATAGGAGTTATCAAATACATTCCTATTCGACTATATAAGATACCTCAGATCACGATCATACAAGAGGTAGTGGTTGTCGACCTGGAGCCATACTTCAGTATGTGCTTGTCAAGAGAATTCACAACAAAGCTGGGCAGATATTTATCTATGGACTACTCTCATTTGGATATTCCATTCAAAGTAAAGAAGGTGAATATCTACAATGAAAAGCCTTCTTATTTCCTTGTGCAAAGGATGTCTGAAGAAGAAAGCAGTGATCCAGTGAATGCAATAGTGGAGGAAGTAGAGCAGGTGTACTTGGTTAAGGAATCTCTCGTGCAACTAATTTGTGAAGATGAGTTCTCATTGGCAGACTTCAATGCCATGATAGAGACCGATATGGGATGTTACACGATCGCCAAGCCTAAGAAACACACCCAACTAGATAATAGAACAAGTTCCCAAGAAGGACTATGGAAGTTATTCTTCGATGGCACCCAATGTAAAAATGGCATTGGGGCAGGGATTCTTCTAGTTTCTCCATCCGGAGAGCAAAAGGAGTATTGCTACCAGTTGATATGGAGCTACACCAACAATGCAGTAGAATATGAAGCATTATGTCTAGGACTCAAGAAAGCTGACAATTTAGGCATAAAGCACCTTCAAATCTTCAAATATTTTGAAACTGGTATGTAACCAGGTCAAAAACAAGTGCTCTTCAAATAAGCATTATTTAAATTCATACTGCAATAGGGTATGGGACCTGTTTGACCAGTTTGAGTCTCTCAATATGCAATCAATCCCATGAGAAAAGAATTGACATGCTAATGTTCTGGCATCCATCGCAGCCAAGTACTCTCCAGCAGAAGACATGGTGCACAAGCCCAAAGTTGTGAGGATAATCTAAAAACCCTCTATCCCAGATAGAGACCTAAATTGGCAAGTCTTTGATAATGATGAGCAGATTGTAAATTTCATGATTCAAGAATTCGCCATAATCGAATATAGAAGCTTTGACGAAGAAGGAGATAAAGGGCTGGTTCAATTGAAGAATAACCATGTTCCCAAGGGAATGATCACCCTTGAAAGCCTCTTTGATCATAATGATTGAGCACTCTCTCACAAGATCAAAGTCAATGAAAAGCAATATCAAGATTTAGAGCTTGAACCTGTAAAAGTGATAAAAGTTGAAACCGATTGCACTTTGGAAGAGATAGAACAGATCCAGGCTCTATGCAGAAAGTATCTCGACATAATTGCTTGGTCTTATCAAGACCTTAAGGGATACGATCGATAGCTAGTTTAGCATACAATTGAATTGCAGGAGGGGGTTAGACCTTTCCGAAAAAAGCAAAGGCCGATTAACTCGAAGATCGAGGTCTTGATGAAGGTCGAAATCTTGAAAATGCTCGAGGCGAAGATAATTTATCCCATCAAGCATTCTTCTTGGGTAGCGAACCTAGTCCCCATAAAAAAAAAGAACAGAAATATATGGTTATGCCTGGACTTTCACAACCTGAACCAGGATTCTCTCAAAGACCACTATCCTCTTTCGTAAATCGATCAGATATTACAGTCGATGGTTGGGGCTCAACGCTTCTCACTGCTTGATGGCTTCTCTGGATACAATCAAATCTGGGTCAGAGATGAAGACCAACATAAAATAATGTTCACCACCAAGTGCAGAAAATTTGCTTACCAATGAATGCCATTTGACCTTTCGAATGCTGGTGCCACTTTCTAGAGGGTGATGGACCTAGCTTTTGGTAAGCCTTTGAATAAGGTTATCATCATCTATCTAGATGACATGACCATTTTCTCTTGAATAAGGGAGGATCACCCCACGCACCTACAACAAATTTTCAAAAAATATCGAGAGTTTGGCATTCAATCAATCAAAATAAGTCCATATTCGTAGTTAGTAAAGAAAAATTGTTGGGACATGTGATATCATAAAAGGGTCTCACTGTAGATCCTAACAGAGCCGAGGCTCTAACAAAACTCCCACTCCTAGCAGACAAGAAATGACTTCAATATTTCTTTGGCTAGATCAACTTTGTGAGGAAGTTTGTCCCTGATTTTTCCCAAGTCATCAAGCAGATGTCCAAAATTTTGAATAAGGGGATCGAATTCATCTGGACAAAAGAGATAAATGAGGCATTTGAAGAAATTAATGCCCAAATCGCTCAGGCATCGGTCCTGATCAACCTTGACTACAATTAGGATTTTATCCTGTATGCCATAAGGGAACCCGAAAGCTATGCTATGGTCCTGACACAAAAGGGGGAAGACGGTGAAGAGCATCCCATCACGTTTTTGAGTCAGGTGATCAATCCCCATGAAGAGAAATACAATTTCATAGAATGTCAAGTGCATGTAGTAATGAAGTCTCTCAGGAAGTTTAAGTAATTCATCTCCCAAAGTCAGGTTATGGTCTTTGTCATTCACCCCGATGATGAGTGTCGTTGAGTCTCATCATTTAATCTCAATGATTTATCAATCCGGGGTGGTGTCCAAGGCTATCTACGATAGAAGGCTAGGGCAGAGTACAATTCAGGCATTCAGATTTCAAGCATTTATTGGTGAAGCAGATTTTGGTTTAGCCTTTTGGTGTCACACTAAACCTAGTCTGAAGAATGGAAACTAAAATAAATTACAGGAATTGAAAACTAATTCTAAGTTGCAAGAATTGAAAACTAACTACAATTGCAGGAATTGAAATTGCTAAATTGAAAGTCTAATCTACTCTTGCAAAATTTAAATTGCTAAAATGAAATCCTAAGTTACATTTGCAGAATTGAAATCTAGTTACTCTTGCATAATTGAAATGATGCTTGTAAATGAAACTTATTCTAAAAACACCTGTCAATGCCCTGCCACAAAAGGTCGTCAAGCTTCTACTACAGGAATTGACAACAAAATGAAATATGCTGAAAATGGAAAGTTGCTAAAATAGAAAGCAGGGAAAACATGGAAAGCAAAGGAAAAATGCGTAATATAATTTGTCAGCTGACATACACACAAATGTTGTACACAAACATAATAGAAAACATAAATCACATAATACAAAATAAAAACAAGAAAATGAAATCTAGCAAGCAATCTATTAATTCTGCTGCAACAAAATTACAGATTAAAACCTGCCATAAAATCCCTCCTTCTAGATCTGAAAGTGGGCCCATACTTCCTGATCTAGAAGGAGGTGAAAAGCACTCCTTAACTAATTAACACTCAGAATAGAAAATGATAAAATAGCTGCACTTTTATTGATGACAAAACATGCTGAAAACTGTTACAGAAAATTATTGTACAGTCCTAATTGCTGCAATTGAAAACTCTCCTCTATTCTAATTCCTAACTGGCTCAACCAAGGAGGGAGCTATGTTATTTATATAAATATTTACAACATATCCCATGCTCAAATCAGCCTATGTGCTGCTTTACAGTGATTTGCCAATAATTCTGGATCTGAAATAAATGCAAATCTGGACAGTTTGTGTTGCAGTAGTAGTCATTGGCCCTTAGAAAGCATCTTCAGTGGTGGGAGTACGTGGGAGGAGTCTAGAAATATCTCACACATCATTCTCCACTTCAGAATATGCCATTCCTATCTTGCAAACAACTTTCTATTATGCTGCAGTTTTTCTGGGTTTATCCTAGAAGAGGATCAAAATTGATCTTTTCCATGAATGGTGGCTTTGGACGGCAAGGACGGCAAAATCAGATGGGAGATATTTTCCCTTAACCTTATCAACCTTCTTATCCCTTTTTCCACCGTCAAAAATCAGTCAAAAAGTCAAAAAGCACATTCTGTTCTCATTCCGAAGATAAGTGGCTCATTCCGAAGATACTGTATTTCTCATTCTGAAGACGTCTTGTTCATTCCGAAGATCTTTAGAATGACCAACTTTGTGCTCTCCAAATGGTTTTGGCTGCATTTCTAAGGTGGATTAGCCCTCAGGATCAGATTGCAATAGCCTTCATTCCTCTCCATGGATGTGAATTTCATGCCTTGCCATTCATTGGTAGCTTGCTGGAATTTACATGGTAAATTACTGCATTTTCCAGTTCTACTGCACAGTTGTAAAATATTGGCATTTCTTGCAAATTCAAACAAATTAGAACATGGAAAAATTATTCAAATATCAACATGAAGGAGTACATCAAGTTGCTACTGAATTTATACACTTCATTCACCAAGTAACCATGCTGAAATAGTGCAACAATGCTGCACAATTGTCCCTGCTCTGTTATACCCTGTTGCTGCCTATTTAGACCATGTGGGAATGCTTCTAAATAGGTCAGATGTCTTCTGTAGTCCTTCTAAACTCATTCCATCCATATCCTCATGCTTTGCTTGACAACTTCAAGGTGTTCCTATAAAGTGACAACTTGCTGATTTTTATATGGCTATTTTTTCCAGATTTTCAGATTTATGATAGTCCTAAACTTTTGGCTTCAATGTGGATTTGAAACAAGTTGAAGGGCAGGAAAACATTCAAAAACCATTGAGAAGTTAATGGATATCAGCATACCACATTTGGTTAATTGAAATGCATGTTCTTACTTGCTACTTAATCAAGCAAAATCAGTCACAAAATGCTGAAAATAGTCAAAAACAGAGATATAGTATTCCTAACATAAAATCATGTAAACACTTAACAAATAGTATATTTTAGTCAACTATTTGGCAATTAACTTATCATATGGTAGTCAAACATTGTGCAATAATGAGGCATTTTTGGGCCTCATCATCCCCCCCAACTTGAACCGATGCATGCCCTCATGCATCTTAGTAGGCCATAGTAATATGCAAGGTTTTATTCTTGTGAACAACATCCTTTGCTACCTGCTAACTGAGAAATTCCTCCTTGCTGCACTATATCAAGTATTTTGCAATTAAGCACATGTATGACTCTTTTTCTATTTTTCTACAAGTTTTAGTGCTGCAAGGTACCTCTTAAAGGCTTGATATCATATGATTCATCTTGCAATAGTCTTATTGTGGAACCGTATTTGGCAGATGCACTACTATTGATGGAATTTTCTATTCTTAACAACATTTCAGCCTGAATGCTTATTTTTGTTGTTTGCACCTTTTGAACAAAATTGATTTTTTTTTTATTTGAAATGCTTGAGGGATGTACTTACTTGTGGTAGAGCCTTATAAACCTCAATATTTGATGTACCCTACTCTTTTTGCTATTCTGTAGCATTTTCAACAATTTTGGTACAGTTTCTGCTCATTTCGAAGATATCCTGCTCATTTCGAAGAGACTGTATTCTCATTTCGAAGATGTCTGTTCATTCCGAAGAGACTGCATTTCTCATTCCGAAGATGTTTGTTCATTCTGAAGAGACTGCATTTCTCATTTCGAAGATGTCTGTTCATTTCGAGGAGACTGCATTTCTCATTTCGAAGATGTCTGTTCATTTCAAAGAGATTGTACTTCTCATTTCGAAGATGTCTATTAGTTTTTTTTGTTGTTCTTTGAAGAGATGCATTTCTCATTTGAAGATGTCTGTTCATTTCGAAGATTTCTCATTCTCGAAGATCTTCAAAAAATGCAAAAATGACCTCCTATGCAAAATTTAGCTACAGATTCTATTGTGGGTCCATCTCTAGAGTGTATAAGCCTTCCATAACATCAAAAATCCCTTCTTCATCCTTTTGTTTAGATGCTATTCTTTGTTTTGTATGTTGTTGTTTTATTCCAAGTAGTACTAAAATAGAACCTTCGAGTGCATTTTGTTGATTATCCTCCTTCAATTTATCAGACAATTATGAGATATAAACTTGCAGTTCTCCTTCTAAAATTTTCCCTACAAATTGAAATAGAATTGCTGCCATGTCTGTCCCAAAATCAGGTTTTTGCATAGTTTTGGAATTTCCATGCAATTAAGGGCATAAGGGGGTGTTTCTTGACATCTTGAACATGTTCCTTTTTTCAACTTGTCACTATTGTATGAATAGTTTATGCCAAATACCGACTATCATACACTAAATGCTAAATGTTTACTATGAATTAAATGCAAGAAACACATACCTTACTGTCCTGAAAATTGGTCATGCACCTTACAAGCTGCTTTTGATGATTGTTAGCAGGCTATCCGAAAACATAAACAAACATAACACATGTGCAGTGTGAGATTTGTACAATGGTGGAACAATGATGGGTAGATCAACAAGGCAATGCATGCCGAAAAATTGGTTTTCATGCAAGCCAACTCAAGAGCGCCTCCAAGAAGGTTTTCACTACTGAATTATTCATTTTTTTTTTTTTTATCATTTTTTTCATTCATTTTTTTTTTTCATTTTTTTTTTCATCAGAAGAGGCTGCCATTTCTGGTTTTCAACCAACTTCTGTCCCTTTTTTTTTTTTTCAAGTGCTTCAATGAGAGAGAACATATCTCACTCTTATTTGGATAAGACCAATCCTTATTCCGCAAAAACATGTCAATTGTTGTATGAAAACACCATCTCTTTCTGTTGAAACCTGCAACATTGATGCAACCTTCCTTACTAGATGAGCAATAAGAATCTTCTTACATCATCATTGCCTCCTTATTGCTGGAAATGAAGTATTGGCTCCATTGTTCCTCTTTCTTGCTGAAATTGATGCTTGTCCTCATGTATCCCCATTTTGTGGGACATGCCTTTGCTGCAAATTTTTTTTTTTCTCTTTTTTTTTCAAATTTTCTTGTCTTGCTTGTACCCAAAAAGGAAGTTCACAAACAAGACTATTCTTCTTTTTGCTTTTCTTGTATTTTTTTCTTTTTTTTCTTTTTGTCAAACTTTTTATCATCACTCTGAATCTGATATTGAAGAGAAATTCTCTTCCATTATGTGTACATCCAATGGAATCTCCTTCAAGAACTCCTCCTTAGTTAATGGTGCATGGTATACCCGAAGGCAATGTCCATTCACCACTAACATCCTCCATGAATTACCAATGGGAGAAAGAAGCACTGCTCCATATCTAAAAACTTCTTCAATCAAGTGTTGTCCATGGCTCCTAGTCTGCAAAATCTTGTCAATCTGTTCTTGAAACAATTAAATACCAATTCCCAAAAGATGTTAAGTGCTTACATCAAGATAAAATCTTGATATACCCTTGTAATTCCATGTAAAGGGATTGAAATATTGTTTCAAAATAGCAACAATTTTGCTTTTTGTTTATAAGTCAGCCAACTAATAATGTTCAAGAATTTTCTTGGCTGCACTTCAATTTGTTTCATTCCTAGGAGGACAGAATTTACCCCTTTTGTAAAATGGAAGTAAATTTTCTATGTGCATTTTTTCTAGTTTTTCTCCTTTATCCAAGGCTAATTTCTGTGTGTTTGGACTAAAGGTTTTCTGTGTATCTCCATTGATTTTTGTCTCTTCAAGCTCAGGTAAGTTCTTGTTTTAGCACAGTTGGATGTTGCTGCAGTCAATAACATTTCCTGTAGGTTTTTTTTTTTTATATACCAGATTCAGCTACATAGACAGGGGTTGCCTATCCTGTATTATTCAGACTGATCACAGGTTGGGCTAAAAAAGAAATATTTTTGGTTTGCACAATAATACAAGAAGTGTACAACTTTAGCAGATCAACTACTTGTCAGGTAGGATCACCTCTAATGAGATCAACTATTGTCTGTGTAGGCTAAGAATTGCTAGGTTGCGGTTTAGCGCGGTAAAATCCTAACAATATTTAAGTAATAATGGAAAACTCTAGGATCATCATTAAGTTGTAAACTCCTATTTTGATTGTGCAAAAGTTTTTTGTGATTTTTTTTTTTAGCTTACATAGACAGGGGTTGCCTGTCCTGTATTATTCATATTGGCCACAAGGTTGGGCTGAAGGTGGTGGTTGATTTACTTGCCCTGTTTGTTGTTGTTGGGATCTCTCTTTGAGAAGAATTCAGACTAGGCAACATATTTTGCATCTCTAAGTTATGGAAGTAAATGGCATTCATCAATGATATGTCCCTATGAACAAATGCTACAGGTAGTTGATATGGCTATTTTGTTCAAGGGATAGTCTTGTATATCTACCATGATATCTTCCCAACACCTAGTACAAATTTGTTTATACTACCCTGATGATATGGATATAAAAAGGGTAGTACTAGCAGATGGCTCTTCTTTTTTAAAAAGATCTTATATTTCTTGATAATGAGGATGATGAATTCTTTCAATTTTTATCAAGAATTTCAAACATAGGCAATTTAACCCCCAAGTGTGAAGATCACCTCCCTGTGGTTGCTTGTTTTCTAAATGGACTGAAATGCAACTATCAATAATTATTATTTATACCAGCTATTCATTCATATTTTACTCTAAACTTCATATGTTAGCACAATAATAATTATTTGACTGCTTTTACCCTCTAACAACACCATGATCCCCGACAACGGTGCCAAAATGATGAGTGTCATTGAGTCTCATCATTTAATCTCAATGATTTATCAATCCGGGGTGGTGTCCAAGGTTGTCTACGATAGAAGGCTAGGGCAGAGTACAATTCAGGCATTCAGATTTCAAGCATTTATTGGTGAAGCAGATTTTGGTTTAGCCTTTTGGTGTCACACTAAACCTAGTCTAAAGAATGGAAACTAAAATAAATTACAGGAATTGAAAACTAATTCTAAGTTGCAAGAATTGAAATCTAACTACAATTGCAGGAATTGGAATTGCTAAATTGAAAGTCTAATCTACTCTTGCAAAATTTAAATTGTTGAAATGAAATCCTAAGTTACATTTGTAGAATTGAAATCTAGTTACTTTTGCATAATTGAAATGATGCTTGTAAATGAAACTTATTCTAAAAACACCTGTCAATGCCCTGCCACAAAAGGTCGTCAAGCTTCTGCTACAAGAATTGACAACAAAATGAAATATGCTAAAAATGGAAAGTTGCTAAAATAGAAAGCAGGGAAAACATGGAAAGCAAAGGAAAAATGCGTAATATAATTTTTCAGCTGACATACACACAAATGTTGTACACAAACATAATAGAAAACATAAATCACATAATACAAAATAAAAACAAGAAAATGAAATCTGGCAAGCAATCTATTAATTCTATTGCAGCAAAATTACAGATTAAAACCTGCCATAAAATCCCTCCTTCTAGATCTGAAAGTGGGCCCATACTTCCTGATCTAGAAGGAGGTGAAAAGCACTCCTTAACTAATTAACACTCAGAATAGAAAATGATAAAATAGCTGCACTTTTATTGATGACAAAACATGCTGAAAACTGTTACAAAAAATTATTGTACAATCCTAATTGCTGCAATTGAAAACTCTCCTCTATTCTAATTCCTAACTGGCTCAACCAAGGAGGGAGCTATGTTATTTATATAAATATTTACAACATATCCCATGCTCAAATCAGCCTATGTGCTGCTTTACAGTGATTTGCCAATAATTCTGGATCTGAAATAAATGCAAATCTGGACAGTTTGTGTTGCAGTAGTAGTCATTGGCCCTTAGAAAGCATCTTCAATGGTGGGAGTACATGGGAGGAGTCTAGAAATATCTCACACATCATTCTCCACTTCAGAATATGCCATTCCTATCTTGCAAACAACTTTCTATTATGCTACAGTTTTTCTGGGTTTATCCTAGAAGAGGATCAAAATTGATCTTTTCCATGAATGGTGGCTTTGGACGGCAAGGACGGAAAAGTCAGATGGGAGATATTTTCCTTTAACCTTCTCAACCTTATTATCCCCTTTTCCATCATCAAAAATTAGTCAACAAGTCAAAAAGTACTTTCTGTTCTCATTCCGAAGATAAGTGGCTCATTTCAAAGATACTGTATTTCTCATTCGAAGATGTCTTGTTCATTCCGAAGATCTTTAGAATGACCAACTATGTGCTCTCCAAATGGTTTTGGCTGCATTTCTAAGGTGGATTAGCCCTCAGGATCAGATTGCAATAGCCTTCATTCCTCTCCTTGGTGTGAATTTCATGCCTTGCCATTCATTGGTAGCTTGTTGGAATTTACATGGTAAATTACTGCATTTTCCAGTTCTGCTGCACAATTGTAAAATATTGGCATTTCTTGCAAATTCAAACAAATTAGAACATGGAAAAATTATTCAAATATCAACATGAAGGAGTACATCAAGTTGCTACTGAATTTATACACTTCATTCACCAAGTAACCATGCTGAAATAGTGCAACAATGCTGCACAATTGTCCCAGCTCTGTTATACCCTATTGCTGCCTATTTAGACCATGTGGGAATGCTTCTAAATAGGTCAGATGTCTTCTGTAGTCCTTCTGAACTCATTCCATCCATATCCTCATGCTTTGCTTGACAACTTCAAGGTGTTCCTATAAAGTGACAACTTGCTGATTTTTATATGGCTGTTTTTTCCAGATTTTCAGATTTATGACAGTCCTAAACTTTTGTCTTCAATGTGGATTTGAAACAAGTTGAAGGGCAGGAAAACATTCAAAAACCATTGAGAAGTTAATGGATATCAGCATACCACATTTGGTTAATTGAAATGCATGTTCTTACTTGCTACTTAATCAAGCAAAATCAGTCACAAAATGCTGAAAATAGTCAAAAACAGAGATATAGTATTCCTAACATAAAATCATGTAAACACTTAACAAATAGTATATTTTAGTCAACTATTTGGCAATTAACTTATCATATGGTAGTCAAACATTGTGCAATAATGAGGCATTTTTGGGCCTCATCACCCGACGTGCGCAATTTCATCATCCAAGGAGAATTGGGAAGTAAGAGAGCCGGTTGGGTGAACAAGATACAAGAATTTGACATCGAGATCAAGCCCACAAAACTGGTTTGCAGTCACGCATTGTGTCAAGAAATGGTGAAGAGTGTAGTGGCTGAAGTGATAGAATCTCAATGGGATGACTCGCCAACTGAAGGATACCTCGTAAATCAGGAAGAGGATGAACATGACTGGTTCAGTGAAATAATCAAGTACTTCAACACTAGTAGATGTCCTTCACATCTGAACGCTTCATAGCAAAGGAATTTTAGGATACGGTCCTCCCGATATACTTTGCGCCCCGAAGGCCTGTTCTTCAAGAACATTGATGGCGTCCTTCTCAAGTGCATAAAATATGATGATAAAATAAGGGTCCTAGGAGAATTCCATTCAGGATTATTTGGAGGTCACTTCACAAGAAGAACAATGGCACTAAAGATAATCAAGGCGGGTTATTATTGGCCACGCTCTTCGTTGATCTCTTTGTGGTATGTCACCAATGTGAGCAGTGTCAAAAGTTCACTGGCCTAATTAGAAATGGGTCGATGCCTCTCTGACCAATACAAGTTGAATCACCCTTTAAAACATGGGGGTTGGATTTCATAGGAGTCATATCGTCAAACTCCTCTATGGGACATAAGTTCATCCTGATTGCAACTGACTACTTCACCAGGTGGGCCAAAGTGATCCCTGCGAAGCATGCAGATCAAGATATTGTAATTGCCTTTCTAGAGGGTTTGATCACCAGGTTTGGCATTCCCAAATCAATTATTATGGACAATGGTCTCAGTTTTTTAGGCACCAAAATCAATGATTTCTTCTACAAACATGGGATATATCATAAAGTCTCTTCCAACTACTATCCACAGGGCAATGGATTGGCAGAATCCACCAACAAGACCTTGTTGAGGGTGCTGAGAAAGCTTATAGAGACAAACAAAAGGATTTGGAATCTTCTACTAGATTGAGCCTTGTGGGACGATTAAATTTTAGTCAAGAAGTCAATCAAGGCTTCACCCTATGTCCTAGTCTACGGTAAGGAGGCCATCTTACCTACCCATGTAGATATTCCTATGTTACAGCTATTAGAAGAAGATGGAGTTAGTCCAATGGAAAATAGATTAACTCAGCTATTGTAGCTAGAAGAAGATCATGAGAAAGCCTACCAGAGTTTTGCCAACCATGCTCAGGTCACCCAAGATTGGTTCAACAAAAAATCATCCGATCACACTTTTAAAGTGGGAGATCTGGTATGGAAGTGGGATTCATGGAAGGCCAAACCTAGAAATCATGACATGCTGGATGCATTATGGGATGGACCATTCAAAATCATAAGGGTAAACTCAGCCAATTCTTTCATCTTCAAAGATGCAGATGGCCAGGTATTACTGATCTCTGTTAATGGTCTTCATCTAAAGACCTTTTATCGCTAAAGTAAAAACTCTTTTAAAAAAAAAATGTGTATGTACTCTTGTATATATTCTTTTTCATTTGTGTATATACATCTTGTTTCAAGATTGCAAAAGCTAAGTGGTACAAAATCTCCTTCGGGGACTTTCAATGCGAAGTAACGGTTGCAAGGAGGTTCACTATGAAGCACTTTATCCTCAAAAGTGTCGAACCAAAATTCAAACAAAGGCACAAAAAGTACTTTGCACCCGAAGCATTTCTAGCAGTTACTTCGGGCAAGAATTTTGCGAAGTAAATTTTAAAAGGGGCCTTTACGAAGCAGTTTTCAAGAACACAAGCTTCGATAGATGAGGCGCGACGAAGGAAAAGTACTTCAGGCCCGAAGTGTCAAAAAGTAGCCCGCACCAAAGGTTCACCGCGAAGCATTCTCATTATTGATTTTGACTTTGCCAAACCCATAACGCATGAAATGGGAGAATTTAAAATGTGTATCAAATAACGTGTAGACAATAATTGTGAAAAGAGTCCAAAGCAGGTGAATTTAAGGGAAAATGTGGTGGAACACAACCCGAGGTGATTCGATTAGGGGAAAAGTTCATGCCCAGGTACGAGGTGGAAGCAATTTGCTTCTCCAATGCAAGGCATAATCATCAGAGCATGTGGCCCCGCATACCACGTCGTTGCAGAGCCAATCAAAGGACATGGCGATCTCTTCCGTCTGAGGTGTAAATTTAATTTTAGTAGGTGCCATAAATTCAGGTGGTTGCCTTTTAAGGCTATAAGATGCAAGCTCTAGCAAAGAGGAGGTTATTTATCCATCAGCTCATGTTAGAATAAGAGCCTTCTGTTACTCTGTAATTATCCTACCCTTTGCATCAAAACCCTCTATATCGAGGACTCCACCGCCATCATTTTCGACATGGGGAAGAAAAAATCCAAGGAGAAGGGAAATGAGCCCGAAGTTGTAGGCCCTAAAAAAATAAAGAAGGGCAAGAAAGAGAAAAAGTGTACTCCAAAGAAGATAAGTCTCACCCCTTGCCTCGAAAAGTAGTCAATAGAAGAAGGGGATGACTCTGAGGAGGAGCAGATTATTGAACCACCAATTGATGGGTGGGAGAAGATTAGAGACACACAGCTCTCTAAGGGTGTCTCCGACCTCCGATGCACCATAGAGTTTATGACGAGCAGACTCACCCTAGAAAGTAAGAGAGCTCCTGCATATTACTCTCAAATTTACTGGTATTTGACCTCGCCTACTTACCATTATCTTGAACTAATCTACACTATCGTACATAATTACCAACCTGCATCTAGACAAGTGTTAGACATTTTGGGCCATAAATTGTTTTCCATTTTGAAGAAGGATGTACAAGCAGCCTTCGCACCACAGTAAGGTCTGCCCAAAGGCTATTCTATTTGCAATATCATTTTAAGCAAACAAATGGAGAGGTTCACCTCCAACAGCTACATATTGAAATTCTTGCGCGAGAACCTCAAGAGTGGGCTGCCTTCAAGCAAGCTGCCCTAGATACCCTTACCCTTGGTAGCTTTCAAAAAAATTGATATTTTCTCCATCATTGCATGGGTGGCAGGCCTATCGATAGATGCTTCAGTTCAACCCTGGCAAGTGTCTTTGGCCGAATGTATTTCGAGAGGGGAATTCTATGACCCTGACGCTTCAAGGCCAAACACCAACCCAGTTTTCTTTGACTGGGCATAATGGGTGGCCCGAACCTTGCATACAAGGTTCACCAACATGAAGAATTTGACAATGGGCCAGTACTTCGCACCCTGTTCTTTTCTTGTCTGGTTGTTTTTCTACCAAGTTCATAAGCGATTCCCCCATATCGCCATTTCTCCAAATGGTGAGGATGGAAATCCTCTACCAGTGTATCAATGGACTCCCATCCTATTGAGGACAGAGTCCTATTATTCTTTTAATCAACAATTTTTGGGACCCGCCATGCATTTTTTGAAAGGCTCTTGCCCTCGGGTGCCCCTTAGTTTGAGATATAGAGTGGTGTAGGAAAAAATGGGAGAAATTTTCCAATTGACATGGGGACTGATGATTCACCTATTCAGTTTCATTGGGAAGCCCTTCATGTTACCAGTCTACCCCTCTGAATATCAGTTCACATTGGAAGTCGCTCGGCAGAGTGATTCTATAAATTCAGTATATGGCCATGGTCAAAAATGGGCACATACCTGTGACTTCCCCTTCAGGATGGGTGTAGTCGAAGTCTTTTCCTTGAAACAAAACATTTTTCTAGAGGAAAAGCTTGCCAATTTTGGCCTACTCCAAATTCCCCAGCAATGGCTCTATGATCCCTTGGGAGTGATGAGGGATCACTTAAAATTTAAGAATTTCCACATCTGTCCCCACCTTGAAATTGTGGAACAAAGGAATAATCCCAATGGGAAGGATCTGGAGTGGCATTTGGAAAGAATGAGGACATTGCCTCCCTAGCATGAGTTCTACCCCATGGAGGTCAAGTTCGACCCTAACCAATACCCCCTCCCAACTCCAAGCTCCAAATTTTGGAGAAAATTGAAGGATTATTTAAAGGAAGAAGTGAATAATTGGAGCGAGGAAAAATTAAGGGAGTGGTGGATAATGAGAGTCCATCACCAGAAGATGAATTCTTACAAAATTTTGACATCGAACAAGGACTTCACAATTATTTATGAAGCCAATTTTGAAACTTGGAAGTCCATATCCTTTATTGACTTTGTTCCCCCATCTACCCCAGGATCAGGCGAAAGCCCAAAAGGAGCTGAAGATACCTCGAAAGAAGAAGAAGAAGTCAAAGCTTCACCAGTGGCACTACCACAAGGACCATCAAGAAGCCATGACACAAGCATTGAAAAGGTAGAGAAACCATTGGATAGGAAGAAAATAAAAATGCAAGAGCAAATTCAAGTGCCTCCTATCCACCCAAAGCAACATCGCACAAAGCCCACAAGTATTCCTACCAAACCACCTACATCAGGCCTGACCGAAGCAAATATTGAAGACATAGGGCCACCAAGTGCTGAGATGATTCCAGACATAGATGTCATTGATGTGGAGGAACTCCTCCAACAAGAGGGATACCTCAAAGTAGAAGTTGTGGAGGTTGGAAGCGCCGAAACCCAAAAGGAGAAAGATCCAATAACACAGGAAATCACTACGATCGCTCTGCCAAGAGGACATGTAGGTACGCAATCTCCACCTTTTGCCTTAGTCTCTCACACATCCACTATGGTCCCAACCGAAGGTTCCCAGTAGTCTCTCCCTCCCTCGCAAGGTCAATCACCTCTTCGTGCATTACCCCTTGCCATTCCAACTCTGCCTAGCCCCACTCCACCCAAGTCATTCGACCGGGATGAGCCTATTGAAACTACTTCGCCCACCCTCTTTGTCATTCCTTCAGTCCTTAGTCAAGGCGAAGGCAGTGCTCAAATGCTGAGTCCTGTTGCCCATTCTTCCATTGTGCACAGCATAGTCCTGCTTGCCAGAGCTCCTGCTACACCTATCACTGAACCTTCTGGTGAGGCATTCCCCATTGGTTATTTATATTTTTTTACCCCTTCGGTTAGAGATCCAACATTTTCTAAATCAGATCTATCCTTAATAAAGGATTGTCCCTTAGCTGAGAAGTTACTCCTAGCTCAACAAAATACAGAGAAAATGCTGAAGGAGGTGAGGAAGAAGAGAGGGTGCTCTTTGGCCCAGACTGAAAAATGCGTTGTCTTTGATTTGAAGGCTGGAAAGCTGCATAAGGTGAAGAAGGTCCCTAGGGTCCATAAGCCTCTGGATGAAATGACTCCAGTAGATTATGACTATCAGGAGAAGACCAAGGACCTGGAACACTTAAACATAGACAATGAGTCTATATCTATGCATGTTGGGATTGAGACTTTTCAAGTGCATGCAAACATTGCTAATCAGCGTAGGTTTGAAGCAAAAAGTGCCAAAATCAAACTAGAAGAGGAGCTAGCTAGAATCTGCTCCAAGCTGGAGGATTCAAAGGAGAAGTGCAAGCTGATGAAAAAGGAAACCCATGCCCTCAAAAAAAAATTCTACAATTGCAGTGTTCAGCTAAGCACGAAGCGTAGAGGTAGGCTGAAAATGAGTTGAAGGCCAAGGAACTTGAAAGCAAAATCCTGTAGACTCAGCAACAGTTGTTCAAAAATGCAAACCTAGAGCTGTTTGATAGAGGCAAAATCAAGGAGATTCATTCACACTTGCTCAAAAACTTTAGGTCTCGGGCCTCTAATGCCCTATCAATTTTGATCTACACCACCAAAACATAGTAGGCCATTGCTGAAGGAAGGCCAATCATTGATGAAATCACTCAGAGAGCTAGAGGCCGACTCAAATTAGCTTTCAATGTCCAAAATGCTAAATATCAGGACTTGCAGGTCCCTACAATGAGTCGAACAACTAGAGATTGGTCTATAGCTAAGGCTATAGTTCGTGCCTTATTCTCCAAGGTGAGGAAAGCACAGAAAGCGAAGGACCTCCTGGATACGTTTGAGGACGAGCAGTGCACATCGATGGGCTATTTCCAATATCTCTCTTCCTTGGGTTTTTTGAGCTTCACGGATGATGATGGGAACCTTCTCACCAAAGAAGATATTAAGTCGGCATGGATTCAGTTTGAATGCGACGTCTCAGAAATAGATGAATGGGTAGAACCTATAATAGAAAGGTAGGTCACAGATTTTATTCTAAGATACTTCAAGATCACAGCTTGCCTAAATGATCTGTATACCAGGGCCCAACATGCTGATATCGGGCAGATCGATCGATTCTGCATTTTGGTCAAGACATTGTAGGACCAAGAGCCCTTTTTGAAGGGTGCCTAGGCTCATTTCCGCCGAACCATGAGAAAAGTCTGCAATCGCCTTGCCCCATCACCGCAACATGAAGCCGCACCAGAGGAAGCCGCACCAACAAAAGAAGTAGAAGAAGAAGGCAAAGGAGAAGAAGAGAGAGAACAAGCTATGGAAGCAACCTTGAAGGCAAAAAAGGGAGAAGGGTCTGGAGGTGACTCTGGCCCAATGGATCAAAGCTGAGGGTTCTTCCATCAAGACGAGCTCATTGCCCTACGAGCCACCAAGAATGTTGACAATGTTTGTCACATTGCACAATGGGGAAGGAAAAAATCAAAACTTTGTACAATGTTCTTTATTATAAAGTATTTCTTTTGGTTGTTGAAAATATTTGTAAGTTGCAGCAATTTTGGCTTTCCCTGCCACCCCCCCTTGTACATAAAAGGGAAGAAGAAAGAGCTTTGTTGCCAAATAAGCTAAAAAATATAGCTTCACAAAGGAAAACACTAAGGATGGGATCTACTTTGGCCCCGAAGCATTTCAAGAAGCTACTTAGGGCAAAAATTTTGTGAAGTGGCGTTGCTGAGGAAGAATTTAGAAAAAGAGCTTCGCACCCGAAGCATTTCCAAAAGCTACTTCAGATAAAAAATTTGGGAAGTGGTATTTAAGCGACAGCTTCACCGAGGGGAAAATTGTGGTCCGAATTGGCTAAGGCAAGAAAAATTACTTCGGCCCCAAAGTATTTCAAAAGGCTACTTCGGGCGAGATTTTTGCGAAGCAGTTTTTTCAAAGAAAAATGTGAAGGAAAAAGAACGGAAACTACTTCACACCCGAAGCATTTCAAAAGGCTACTTCGGGCAAAAGTTTTGTGAAGCAGAATTTAAAGGAGAGCAGCATTGAAAACACTTCACTGAAAAGCCGCAAAAACATCCACTTTGGCCCCTGGCGCCAGCGAACCATTTCTACTTCACCGAAAGTCAGTACGAAGCATCTACTTCAGCCAACTTTCATGTGAAGTGCTTTCACCCGAAGAAGTGATGGCCATAAAGAATGCAACATCTTTTGAAGGTAATTACTTTGGTCAAAACCTTCTTGAACCATAGTCTGGAAAGAGGATCATAGCAAAGAATTTCTCTAAGGCATTAGCAAAGCGACAAGGAATGAAGAGGCCCATTTTGCGAAGAAAATATGCTTCGACACTCACCCACCCCGAAGTAGTTTTGCGAAGCTTCATTTTGTGAAGTACAAATTAAGGAGGAGTTATTGCTTCAGCACAAGTCCATTATGAAGCAAAGTTGCAAACGAACTTCTTGCAAAGCGCTTCAAGGGCACTCGTTCCAAGCTGGATATTTTCCTGAGGTGATCAATTGCCTCATCAATGCATTTTTACGTTCCTAGTAAGACCGCTGCTCATTTTTTGCAATTGGAAATGAAGTATCAATTCTAGAAGGAGAGCCTGACAAGCATGGGGGTCACTCGAGCATCGCACCCAAAAGCCGAGGACACTCAAACGGCTCATTAATGTGTATTTCCCTGGTTGACCCTATTGCAGCTGCTAGTTTTGGCAAAGGATATGAAAGCTCAGTCACGAGAGCCGCGGAGGGCCAACTTCTCAATTTCCAAGGATGTACTCCTCCATTCTATGTAATTATGACTTAGAGGGTTGGGTCCTCTATAAAAACCCAGGCATTGTAATGTAAAAGGGGGGGAACTTTTTGCTAGAAAGTTGTTGTAACTTGATGTCCTGTGATTAATACTAAAGAGCTTTGGGCTCAATTTCTCTCTTTTATGTTGCCTTCTGTGTTTGATTCTTTTGTCTTTCTTCATTTGCATACTAAGACTCTGAATCCTAAATTTGGTGTGTGATTGGGGACTATACCCTAAAACTTGCTCGAAGGATACATAGGAGAGGAAAAACACTACATTGGTTTTCTTTTATGCTGCCTGGTGGGTTGTGGTTTCTATTACATTCGCTTATCCTAATCGTCTTTACTCTAAACCCTAAATTTTGATGAAAGGGAGAAGGAGAATCCTTGTGAGCTCACCCAGAGGATACATAGGAAATTTAACTTGGTGTTTCTTTTGTTTATTCTTGGTGTTCTTTGCTGCTATTCAAGTTGTTAGTTAGTGATCGTGCTTCCTATTCTCTCTCACTTTAATTATAGTTCTCTCTTACCTTACCCCTTTTTTATTTCTTTCTCTAACCCTAACTCCTTTTATCTCTTTCCTGCATCCCTTATCTCAAAACACCAAAGTAGTTTAGCATAGGAGCCGACCTTTCTTTGAATATTGGCACGAGGGGCATCTCTTCCCTTTGGCCTTTCAATGTTGGTCCAGGTCTAGGGTGCATACACTTACCCAAATCCTTTCCTAGGTAGATTTGATGACCAACACTTACTATTTCATATGGTTCTGTATGGTAGCCAAATTTTATTTTAGAGATGCTAAGAATTCATATCTGCAATTAATAACTATGTCAACTACTTCCATATTCAAGTAAGAAGTGAGTGTTGGGGGTGGTTGACCACTGCTTCATACAATGTCATACTTGTGACTATGTAGAAAGTGGTATTGTACCACCATTCAACTTAGGGAAGCCATTGATTCCATTTGGATTGGTTATCCAAAATAAAACATCATAGATATGTTATGAGATAATTATTCACCACCTCTATCTAGCCATCAATCTATGGGTGATAAGACATGCTTATTTTCAACTATGTCCCTTGAATGATATGGAGTTCCTCCTAAAATTTACTAGTAAGCACCTTATTACAATCACTAACTATGGAGTGTGGGATCCTATGGAGCCTAAATATCTAATCCATGAAATTCTATGATATTGTCTTAGTAGTGTAGGGATGACCTAAGGAGAAAAAGTGAGCATACTTGGTCAATTGATCAATGATCACTATTATAACCAATTTAACTCTAGATAGAGGAAGTCATTCAATTAATTATATGAATATATCTATCCACAAGTACTCTAGAATGGATAAATATTGAAGTAAACCTAGTGTATTGATAATTTTCTCTTTTTGGTGCTAACAAGTACCACAACTATCCATAAAATATTTAACATCAAACTTAAAACTGGGCTAATAGAAGTTGTGCTTTACCCATTCATAGTTTTACAAGAAACCCATGTGTCTACCTATCAAATAAGAGAACCTCTATGAGATTCTATGATTTTATTTAAAAAGTGGGTGGAATAACAACCTGATGCTTATAGTGCAACTTCCCCTGCTTCCATAAGTAACTGGTATGGTCCCTTGCCATAGTCTATAAGCCCTAATTAATATTTGTAAGTGTGGGGTCTTCCTACTATTATAACTTAAGTGTATATATCCAATCAAACTTAAGGATATATACTTCATAAAGAATATATTTTGTTTTAGACAGTCTACAAAGAGCATCAATGATCACATTTTTTTTTCTTATAATAGATTATCTCATAATCATACCTAAGAGCTTAGAAACCCATATTTGCTACTATGAAAAAGAAATATCATAGTCCAAGAGATAATTAAGGCTATTAAAATCTCTCTTGATGATGAAGTATCATTCTATTAAGTATGGTCACCAATGAGGATGACAAAGACAATATCCATCATCTCCTTCTCATAAGTTTATTTGGTGATATTTTTCCCTAACAAGGCCTTGAATGCAAGTGAATCACATTCTTGCATAATTTTTATGATCCTATAGATTTTTTAAACCTATGAGCATAACAATATTTTTCTAATAGTGGTATCAAATCCATCATCGTGAGTATTCTTGTAAGCAACCATATTGAGTGAAATAACTATAGGAGAGGATAATTACAAGATTGGAGGAAGCTAGTAGGATTCAAAGCTATGGGAAATGGATTATTGAGTTGTGGTGAGGAGACAAAGAAATTAAGTTAGATAGAGATATTATTAGTTTATCATGAAAGAGTAAAGACAAGTGGAGAAGAGGCACATCTTGTAAAAAGGATCAAGGAGAAGCACCAAGTTTGGTAAAACTTGGAATAAGTGCAATGTCAAAAGGGAACACTGCATATAGAAGGAAGAGGCACTAAAAAATTGTTGCAAAAGGAGGAGATATTTGAGAAACCCTACATTAAAAAGGAGGAATGCTACATTTGAAAGAAAAATACATTTGAAAATATTGCACTTGAAAGGACGTTCAAGAATTGCTACACTTGGAAGGATAATATGTAGTTGTGACCATTTCAGAAGATCAAATGATTATCTAGTAAGTGTATTTGATTATCCAAAGACTATCATAAAATAAAATTTAGGAGAATATATGAATGTATGAGCACCTATTATAGAAGTGTTTGAGAGATTATTGTAAATGATAGGGGAACATTAGGTAAAACATGATTCGTTGACACTATTTGGAGCATAGTAATACTTAGGGAAAAAGTGAATGTGATGCCCTAATGCAAAGGAGCATATATATTAATTCATTCACTGTAATACTAAGGATAAGTGCTATTAATTCAAAATAAATTTTGATCTTTAAGTTATTTAAATTAAGCATATATTTGATTTAAGAAGAATTAATTTGATTTAAAAAGAATTGAAGTGAATTGATTTAATTTTGGGAGATTTAAGAAGGTGGAGAATAAAATAAAATGAAAAAGTGAAGAATGAAATGAACAAGAGTTATAAGAAGAAGGAATTAATTAATTGAAAGAATAAATTAAATTGATGATTGAAGGAAATGAATTAAAGAAGTTTAAAGAATTGAATAAATTGAATTGAAGGGAGATATAAGAAGATTATAAAAATTTGAAATTTGAAATTGAAGGAAAAGAATAAATTTTGAAGAAAGAAAAATTGAATTAAATATTGAAGTTGAAAATTTATGATATAAATAAATTGATTGAAATAAGAATTTGATGAATGAAAGATTGAAATTGAAATTGAAATATTGAAGGAAAAAACTTGAAGATGGAAATAAATTAAATTATGAGGAAAAGGAATTTAATTAGGAGGAGTTATAACAAGAAATTTTAAGAAATAAAAGTGAAGAAAAGAATAATATTGAAGAATAAGAATAAAAATAAGAAAATATTGAAGAAATTTGAAATTGAAATTGAAAAAAAATCAAATTGTGGACAAGAAGTAATTCTACAACAGAGGAAAGAAAAACAATAGTGACTTATCAAAGGACAATTTACCATGGGAGTAAATATACAAAAACAAAAAAAAAAAGATATTTAGAATGCATTGATAGAAGAAAGCAAATAAAGGTTGAAATATCTATAACTTTGCACATGACATATGATAGAGAATACTAAAAAAAAACAATGGTATATCAATAAAGGACTTACACACATTTTTTAGAGAAGCCTAAGATAAAACTTTGCAAAATTTGGTAATTATCTAAGTTCAAAATTATTGAAGCAAATGAATATTCTATAGATGTCATTATATGACCTATTGATGTAGGTACGATAATATATATGGCATTACTCTCTCTTGAATTTCATAAGAGGAAAATAGTATTGTTGAATTTCAATGATATGACAACAAATAAATGTTATGACCATGCATATGATAAAAATGACTTGAACATTGAGGAAAAATATACAAAATGCATGTATTGATACAAAGCATGTTAAAAAATATTTGAAATATTCAAATAGCAACAAGGATCATGATAAAATTGAAAAATACACAAAATCAATTAAGACTAAACATGGATATAATAGCAAGAATAATGAATTGTTACATTGTACACTTGGTAACAAGTTTGATACTAGTAGAGACAATAATGATAAGAGTCATGAATTATATTATTGTGATGAATTGCTAAGAAATATAATAGGAATAGAAAATAACTCAAAGGAATAGATTCAAAACCAGAAGTACTCAAGTTAGAGTAAAAGAAATGAGACTGAGAAAAATAAGCGTAAGGCAAGTGTTGGAGATATTACATTATTTGGTACCATGTATATATTTAGATTATAATTTGTTTAATGTTCATGTCTATAATATGTATCAAGTTATTAAGTGTGAGTTTGTATCATGTAAATAAGTATGCAGTTATGTGCGTGAGGTGTTTTGTTAGTAAGCGTGAGTTATATGATTAAACTATCTAGTTTAGAAGTGAGGACTTATGTGAAATTATAAGAGACTTTGTATTTATGTAATATGTGAGATTTATTATGTAAAAAGTAAGATGAAAAGTTGGTTTTACCATGAGTTTGAAGAGATCAAAGGTCAAGAGTCATGTAATACGCAGAGTCTCATGTATGTATATATTAAATACAAATCCATGTAATATGCAACTCGAAGAAGCATTGCATTTATGCTTTGCTTTAATAACTTCAATAAAGTTTCTAGTGAGTTTGAGAGTTGATATATGCATTTTTTATGATCCCAGAGATTTTTTAAACCTGTGAGCATAACAATATTTTTCTAACAAGTGTGAGTTGATGCCCCATGATTTGAAGACCCTCAAAATACCTTGAGATTGGACCTTGCCAAAAATACCTTTGAGCAAGCATGAGATATCAACATGAGAACCCATATTTCATTTCTTATAAGAGTTTTTAATGTAAACTAAAGCGATCTAATGATTCCTTAAAGCTTCAAACTTGCACAAAAAGATAGATAACAACTAGAATTTCTTATAAAATATGATTGAATACACATTTTTTAATGTAAATGACCTAGGACGGATAAAATATTTGCTCATGCTTCACGTATAGGTCTGTATGCCTTAGGAGGATTGAAATACTAGAGGAGAACCCTATTGGTGAACCAAAACCTAACCCAACATTACACATTCTCCTTTCATCCACCTTTGAATCCTCCAAAAATAGCATGATCAAAGTGAATCCAGGAATGACCAGAGTCCATTTGATCATCAAGAATGAAGGAATATAAACTTCTAATTTAGACTACTTTGATTCTAAAACTTGATTAATGATCACCCTAGATGAATGTAAATTTTAAACATGATGTAGATAGAGAAAATTTGATAGGATGTTTACTTTGGTTTCATACCAAATCCTTAAGACCATAAGGGACCAAACTAAATATAGATATCATCCTAATTTAGCAGTACAATGTCTTGATATGAAAATAACAATTAATACAAGGAGATCAACTAATCCTATATATTATGAAATTATGAGGCCTGGATAGGCATATCAGGTGAAAGGGAGACCTTCAATTACCCCTAATATTTGGACCACACTACCATCAAATTTCACCACCCTTTTTTTTATAAGTTGATAATTTAGACCTAATGCATCCACCATCCCTTTTGCCATGATTGAGGTGCTTGCCCTAGAATCTATCATGCAATTATGGATCAATTTATTTTTGTAAATTAGGCAAAGTAAAATGGGAAAGGTTTAGGCCCGATCACTCCTATCTTGGATATTTGTAAGACAATTGGTGTCATTTTTTGTCCCAACTCCTTTTGTTCTTCTAGTACCTTCTTTATATGATTCTTCTACTATAGGGATAAACAAGATATCTTATAAAGACACACCCATAATGTATTTATTTATATGGCTAACCATACTAAATGACCCCAAGGAAGTAGTCTTATGAGCAGCATTTGGTAGTAGCTAAGATTTTGGCTAGTCCACAACTAATTGAATAAGCTCTAACTAGAGTATGCGTTGCTTTGGGATCTTTGTAATATTTTTCTTGGTACCCATAAAAAGTTTCAGTGCACTTTGCTTTGGTATTATCATATCAAGAAACTCTATTTTGGGATCATCTAGTCTTATTTGGATGTTTGAGGTTACCATACTATTATTTTCTTTCTCCTTTGTTATAATATTTTTAGCTCTTGTTACATAGTTTGATCAAACTTATGGCCTATTGGCTATTGGAATATCTGTCTAATAGATACCACATATACTTATTATTCATACCATGTGACCATGATCTATTTTAATGACACACCACTCAACTTAAGGAGGTATTAGGTAGGGGGAGGTAATGAGGCCCAGAAATACCTCATTTTTGTTTGGTTTTGAACACTAAAATACTACCATAAAAACCAAATATGATATTATTTTATGCCAAATGTGTGATTAGAATGCATTATTTATTATTTTTTTGCATTATTTAATGTGTAGAACACTTACCCCTATTTTTGATTGTTTTTCAATATTTTTACTCTATTTTTGCATGATTAGTTAGTGAAAAATGCATAATAAAATTGGTAGCCAATAAGGAGTGCTGAGATTTATGGTTGCATGATATAATTTGAATATTTACCACTTTGAAAACAAATATTAATATTATTTGGTACAAAAGTACACTATTCTGCTGAAAATAGGAAAATTCAACTATAGCCGCAGTCCCATACAATTTCCAGCCACCTATCATAATAAAGTGAGGCATAGAAATTGTCAAAAAAAGTAAAAGGAAATGATGGGAAACTATTGAGGAATACTAGGGAAGACCCATGAACTATTTTCACATGTTCCCATGTGATTCAAATGAGAGCAACAAGACACAAACACAAAAATGCAGGGATTATTACACACAACATATAAATTTTAGCCACCTATCACAATAAAGGAGGGCATGGAAATATTCAAAGGCAGTAAGTAAAACTAATGGAAATGTATCTAGGGAGTTCATAAAATACTTATTATCCACTTGGATGTATTCTCACACAGTTCGGTTGACAACAACAATAAATATCATACATTATGTCTGATATTCTCGAATGATAGGTTGAAATAGTCATTTCCAACAACATGTGCACAAATAGCACCCAATTTGTGAGGAGAATGTAAGGATATATGTAAAAACTATATTAAAAATATTCCTAGCCATTCTACACCATACTGGAGTCATAGAAAAATGTACAAAGAAATGTTGCAGCAAGATCTATCCTAAAATAGACTAGGTCTGCTTTGACATCACATCAAATCACGTGTAAACATCACCCTGGTTTATTTTGCAATTACAAATATGAATGTAAGACAATATATATAATACTACTCCCTAATTGGCAAATTTAGTAGAAAGTAGAGAGTAGAAAGAAATAGGATACAAGAATTAGTTAGAAAACAGATTGTAACAGAATTAGTTTTGATTAAGATGTAAGAGTTTCTAATATAAAAGATGATATTTTAGTACATCTTGATAAAATATTAGATGAAAATAATGAACCCACTAAATATTTATCCATATATTTTTCAATATGTAATAAGAAGTACTCTCTTCATGAATTTCCTTTGAATAAAATTATTTTACCATTTTATGTTTCAAAAACTATAATGGTTATAAGTTTAATCTTTATTTGGCAATCCATTCAAGTAACTTTACATTAGTTGTTCCTAACAATCTCATTTAAACTTCAACGCTAGTGTACGACTTTATTGTCCATTGTGTGAAAGAAATAAAATGAAATTTTAAACATGACATGGTGAATTATTAATTACTAGTCCACATCCACATATTGCTTTTAGATGCATACATTTCTTTGAATATGGTCACTTACCTTATTTCTTCCCAAGAGTGAAGATTCAAGTCAAGTAAAAAGTAAAAGATCAAATTGCCTTCGTTGATAAGAATTTCAAGTTATACAATAGAAAATAAATCAACTAGTTACTTGGTGGATGGATGTTACAAATACATTATTTTGTTACATCTTGTTGAGAAAAGAAAACATTTATATATGAATATTAATCATATGATTCTTCAATGAAATTGAGGAAAGCTCAATGCACCAAAGAACTAATAATCTTAACTTGTAATACATTATAAAAAGCAAGTTGTATAAATAATACACCATAATGTCACAGATAAAAAAAATTCATACCTTAAACATTTTAATTATGATTTCAAATTAATATAATAAATTACTAAATAAATATATTTTAAAAGATTTAAAAATAAAAAAATTATAAAATATTTTTAATTAACATAATCTTTAAAATTAAATTAAATGTCAAATATAAATACACACTCAATAAGAAAAAAGACATGCAATAAAAATATTCATATGTATTAAAATTGTATATATTATAAAAACAAACATGCCTCTTAAAAATACTACTCTTTTAATACAAAATATTATTTATTTCCAATAACATTCTACATGCTTCTACGCATTATAAGTAAGTCAGAGGGTTATGTTCAAGCGCATATACGTGTATACATATCTATAGCTGGTTTTACATATTTGCAGTGTCCTTTAAATTCCACGCAATTTAGTGCTAGACCTATTTACCATTCTTTCACTACAGCCTGCAAAGGATTTTTCATAACAGTGGTGAATTCCTGCTTTTCATCCATGCCCACTGTTTCTCCGGGCTTGCACTCCCACTTAAACTTCTGCACCAATCGCCCCACCATAAGCTCCATATGAAGAATAGCCAGCTCCCAGCCGGGGCAAATTCTCCGGCCAGCTCCAAATGGCATCATCTTGATTTCTTTGCTCCCGGTCATATCGACGTCCACCCCCAGGAATCGTTCGGGAACGAAATCCGCTGGATTCTCCCACACTCTGGGATCGTTGCCCATCTCGCCCACGCAGAAATTCACGATGGCGCCCGCAGGAATGTCGTACCCGCCGAGGGCGCACGCCTCCGTGACGGCGTGCGGGAGAACGAACTTTCCCGGCGGGTGCCGTCTCAGGGTCTCCTTCACCACCGCTTCCAGGTACGGCATTCGGCTTAAGTCGCCGTCTTCCACCGGCTTTTCCTTCCCGGCGACGGCGACTATCTCGTCGTAGAGTTTGGCCTGGATGTGGGGGTGCTTCACCAGATTGGCCATGAGCCACTCCAGCGTCGTGGACGTCGAGTCGGTGCCAGCGTTGATGAATTCCGAAAACAGCGTCACCAGTTCGTTCTCCGTCAAATGTCTCCCGCCTTCAACCGTCAGAGAAAGCAGGGAATCCACGTATGCCCTGCCCGAAGATCATAATGACATCAAATAAGTTAGAAACTAAACTACCTGCTGCACAATGGTTCTAGTAACCTTAAAACCCTCCATTGAAATTCCTTTAAGGAAAATGTTTGACCGCACAAAATTGCTAAAATTTTCCAGTTAGTAGCCCTAAAGATATTTAGGGAGCTTCTCAGAAAAATCGTCTTTGACTTGCCTTCATCAGAAATACACATAAGACCTATGATTGTGTAAAACTTTCCCTTGCATGCATCCGCATTGACATAATATCAGACATACGTAATGTAAAGGTGCCATATTTCTTACAATGCTCTAATCCTCACTTCCTCTCCTCTTAAGCACTTTCTGAAGTTTTTAGGTGAAATAAGTCTGTCTTTATTATTTATATCTAAACTCTAGTTAAATTGAAAACTCTATTTATCTCTAAACTCTAGTTAAATTTTAAACTTTAGATTCAAATCTTAAATTATTCCTCCTTGCTTTATTTTATTATTATTATTCTAAGAATGGGAAACCCCAATCATTATTGGAGCCATAAACTATGCAAGGATCCTTTCGTAAGGAGGGATAAGGCAAATGGCACGTAAGCGCTTCAATTTAGATTAGTTAATACTTAGTTTTTTATATGTTAAATAAATAAATTCATGCCATCTAATAGGATGAGAAGGTTATCATAAAGACACTTTTAATTAAGTCATAAGATTACATCAATACGATATTTGAAAATATATGAATATGAATGCATAGCATTAAAAATGTGTATATGTAATAACAACTTGAAAAGAAAGTTTTCTTCAATAAATTGAAAAATAAAACACTAAGCATTAAGGGAAGAATGTTGGCAAAGTAATGCTTAACCAAGAAAAGAATGTGCTTAAAAAAATAAGAAAGGTAACTAAAGTGTAACAATTCTATATATTGGTATATCCCCACCAATTGATTGATCCATCCAACCCTCACATGGGTGGATCATCCAACCTATCCATAGTTGAATTAAATTGTATGAAGTAGTGATTATTGTATTTAGAATGGTTTAGTAGCATCAAGAAATAAGCTTCCTGATAGCAAGATGTATTGCGAGGTAGTAACTCAATGAATAAAGTTATATGTATTAAAAAAAAAAATTGAAGTCTTTTATATGAGCAATTTGAGTCTTATCTATCCAATTTTACATATATCAGAACACTCAATTTCTACAATTGGTATGAGAGCATTCAATTCCTACAATTGGTATCAGAGTCAGTATTAAATCTCAGAGTTGATATTGAAGCTAGGAGTCCGAAGCACTCGCAAAGTGGCTTAGGGGGAATGTTAAAGCAATGAGTAAGACTCTTACATTTGAATTGTAGGTTGGTTTGAGGAACTAGAAGTTCATTGGTAGAGCAACCTCAATAGATGGATATCCTAGATTTGAGTCCTAATTAATTCATATCTTTAATAGGGTATGAGAGTCTAAGGAATCAAATTGAAGAAGACAAACGAAAGCAGAAGCTTCATTGAAAGGGGAATGTTAGAGCAATGAGTAAGACTCTTACTTTTGAATTATAGGTTAGTTTGAGGAACCAGAAGCTCATTGGTAGAGCAACCTCAATAGATGGATATCCTAGATTTGATTCCTAATTAATTCATATCTTTAATAGGGTACGAGAGTCTAAGGAATCAAATTGAAGAAGACAAGCGAAAGCAGAAGCTTCATTGAAAAAGAAAGAACAACAGCAAGAGTATCACCAAAGAAAAATGGGAGTAAATATAATGTGTAGTAAAAGCAAGGTCCCACACATGAGAGAAAAAGACAAAGGTTTGATGTAGAAACAACAATATGAACCTCGTAAGCAGTTATCTACTCTATTACACATGGTGGTTGTAACAACTAATTATCCATACAGATCTATAAGATAAAAAGATTATTATAAATTAAATCATAAGATCAAACCCATATTAAACCATTTGATTATTAGAATATTAGATCGTGACAGGTGATACCAGATTCAGATAAACTATAACTAGCATGATAAAAATTAATAGAATCCAATAAATTGCTTCCACTTTCTACTACATCTTTTCTTGCAAAACGATCGAAAACGATCTTTAGCTCCTAATGTTCCTAAATCCTTCCAATAACCTCAACTTAAAAGTTTTAGCAGTGTTGCTCATAATGTCCCTAAATCTCTACAGCAGCAACATGAGCTTAGAAGATTTAGCCAGCCAATTTTCGTTAACAAATTTGACATTAATTTGTCTAGGACACACTAAATGCATAATTTTCGGAGCATTTACCAATTCAAAAAGTTCCGGAAGGAAAGATAGGAAGATTTTCCTCCGTTACCTGCAATCGTCTGCCTTCCCTTCAACCAGGGCCGCCCGGCGTCTCTCAATAAGCGGAACGAGCGTCTCCAACTGCCTTTGTTGGAGCGCCATCATCAGCCGCAACCGCTTTCTGAAAAAAAAACCGACCAACGGAAATGAGTCCTCCAACGCTAAGCCTTCTACGCTGAGGAGCAGATCCCTCAACACGCCCTCCACCTCTCTCACCGCCTTCTCCTCGAGCCGCACCCCGAAGCACATGTACAGCAGTATAGAGAACGCCGCATACCTCAGGTGGCGCACCACAACCACGACACCGTTGCTCCGGGCCTCGTTGCTCACCTCCTCCAGGAGGATCTCCATCCCCCACTCCCGCCCCTGCTTAAAGGACCTGATGGCGGCGGGGCTGAGCGCCTCGGCCACGAGATTTCGGCGCAGGACGCGCCACGTGGGGCCGTAGGCGGCAGCATTGATGCTCATCCCGTTGCTGCTCACGATCTTGCCGGGCCCGCGCGGGGGCGGCCGCGTCGCGAAGGCGGCGCCCCGCTGCACCAGCGCCTCGTGGGCGAGCTCGTGGCTCCCGACCATAATCATGGGGTGCAGCCCCACGCGTAGGGTAAAAATTGGCCCGTATTTCTTCTTCCAGTTCCCCACGTAGGCCTGGAACGGCTGGGAGGAGAGCCTGATTTGGAGAAGGTTGCCCACGATAGGCCATCCCGAAGGGCCGGGCGGTAGACGATATTTATCCTGGTTGAAGAAAGAGAATAAAACAATCAGCGGAAACGCTAAGAGCAGGAGGAGGCATATGGCTGGATATATGTAGTCCATGGGAGCGTTGGTGAGTGTATCCATGGAAGGGAAGGGAAGGGAAGGCAGTCGAAATTGAAATTAAGGGAATTGTTGCAGAGGAGCATGTGGACTGCATTCGTACAAGTTTGTGGGAATAACTGTGCCATGTGTCGTTTAAATATGCAAATTTTATTATAATTACATATATTCATAATTTATTATTAAAAGTTTGTTTGAAAAGTAAAAGTAAAGTTTTATTCTTAGGCAAATATAAAATCTTTAATCTCGAAGTTATAGCACTTTACAAAAGTTTTTCTCGAAAGTAGAGGCAAAATTTTTGATGACATGAGCACTATCTTAAAATGAAAGACAAAAAGGGGACAAAACATTTTGAAGGGTGCAAGAGGAGCAAAACTTTTAGAATTAAATATTTGAAGTTAAAAAGTTTCGAAGTGAGTAAAGGTTGAAAAACTTTTAAAAATTAAAAGTTATTAAAATTAAAAGGAGGAAAGAGAAGAAAAGTGTTAGGGGTTGGTTTGCATGTTGCAAAATCTTATGAGGATGGATGAAGTAAATTTTTTTGAAGTTTAAACCATGTGAAAAGGTCCAACAAAAGGGTAAGAGAAAACATTTTGGTAGATCCCTCGTTAGAAGTCTAGCCTAGTTATGGAGGTTTTATAAAATTCTGATGAAGGAAGAAAGGAAAAGTTGTGAGGACCTTTTAATTGAAGACCAATAATATTTCTTGTTTTGGAAAGCAAGAGAGTTATGGAGAGCGCAAGAAATTTCAAAGCAAATAGACAAGAAGGAGGAAGATCATATTGCATAACTAGTAATCTCCAAGATTTTGTTGTTGGTACACAAACTAAAAAATGAGTAGTTGAGCCGGACTAATGGGCAATTACTAAAAGAGCTAAGATCACCTACTGATATTACTTGGGCTAAATAATCTAGGGAAAATGATTTACCTATTAAATAAAACAATGTGGTAGCCACAACAATATCACCTCCAAGTGTGACAACATTGATTATAGTGGGTGACTACATTCTTGGAAAATGATTTACCTATTAAAGAAAAAATGTGGTTGCCACATCAATATCATTTCCAAGTTTGACAACATTGATTATAGTGGGTGCCTACATTCTTGATTAGGTAAACCTTAAGATTTAAATTAAATCACATTAGTTTAATTGATTAAACTCTTTCTTTTTGTTCAAATCTTTTAAAGCTATACATATATACTTATCAATTATTATAATATATGATACTACTATGTGATCATTAAATATTGATATATGTTTAATTATCAACTCTTCTGATATTACTATATACTCATCAAGTTTTATCATATACATTATTATCAATTCTTATAATACTATTATATACTTGTGATGTAATATCAATAAATACCTTTCCATTCTGTATAACATTTTTAACTAATTAAAAAATAAATAAAGGTTCCTTTATTGAAACTTACCAAACTGAACCAACCACTTTTTTCGTGGACTTGATTCGCCAAACAACATGTGCCACCTGATGCCCTTGTAGGAGCTAAGTGCCACCTGATGCCCTCGCAAGAGCTAAGTGCCACCTAATGCCCTCGCAGGAGCTAATAAATATTATTTTTAATTTATATGACAAATTCTTTGTTAATAGGTTTAAGGTTGTATATTTTAAAATTAAATTTTGTTAGGTAGTTGGTTTTATTACTTTTTTAATTTGTGGTTAATGTGATATTTTATTATATAAGTTTTTTATTTTCATGAAATTTTGTTCCACATTAATACTTTCTCTGTTTAGTTAGTGTAGTGTGTGTGAGTTACATTAACTCTATTATGAAACTTGAGTGGTTTACCAACAAACTTAAATATGCAAACCCTTACATCAACTTTATAACGAGACTTGAGTGGTTTACCAATAGAATTAAAGATGCAAACCTTTACATCAACTCTATTATGAAACTTGAGTGGTTTACCAAAAAACTTAAAAATGTAAACTTTTAATTTCACTTATGGGATTCTTCACTCCTATTAACATTAAGATGGTAGGTGATATGTATATAAAGGTTAGTTGGTTCCTTTTCACATGAATACTTCTACATCCTTTTTAAACACGTATTGCAATTCTTATTCAACACTAACAACTTTATAGACAAAATTCAGTAACACATTATCAGTCTGAGAGTTATGTTCAAGTGCATATACATGTATACATATGTTTGCTAGTAAATAGGTGGTTTTACATATTTACGGTGGCCTTTAAATTCCACACAATTTTAGTGTTATACCTATTTACCTTTCTTTAACTACAACCTTCAAAAAAATTCATAACAGTGTTGAATTCCTACTTTTCCTCCAACTCCACTGTTTCCCTGGGCTTGCACTCCCACTTAAACTTCTACATCAATCACCCCATGATAAGCTCCATATGAAGAATAGTCAGCTCCCAAGTAGAGCAAATTCTTCGTTTGGCTCCAAATAGCATCATATTGATCTCTTTGCTCCCAATCATATCGATGTCCACCCCCAGGAACCATTCAGGAATGAAATCCCATGAACTTTCTTGGTGGGTGCCACCTCAAGGTTTCATTCACCATCGCTTCAGGTATGACATTCGGCTTAAGTTGTCATCTTCTATCAGCTTTTCCTTTTCGATGATGATGACTATCTCATTGTAGCGCTTGGATTGGATGTGTGGGTGCTTCACCAGATTAGCTATGAGCTACTACAACATTGTGGATGTCGTGTTTGTACTGACGTTTATGAATTCCAAGCACTGCATCACCAGTTCGTTGTTTGTTTGTTATAATGTGCAGGTGCTGCATGCTTTTTAGTGTTTAATGATGGAACCTTTTGGGAAGTTCATGAAAATCTTTTTCTTTTTGGAAAATTTTCTAGAAAGTTCATGAAAACCCCTTTTTTGGGGAATTTATATTTTTTAGTATGACTTGAAATATTCTAGAAGACTAGTAAACCCTAGAAAATTTGAGAAGGTTGTTTGGGTGGGAAAATTAGAAATTCCTCCCATTTTGTGATTATAAATGAGAATTGTATGTATGTAACATTGCATTGCAAAGTTCCTCTAAATAAATACATGTTTCTTTGTATTTATTGAGTCCTTTCATTTATTGTTCATATTTTTGCTTGTAATTTATATTCTGTGTTTGTTCAGCATATGCTTTATTTTTTTTTCATGGTATCATAGCACTATAGTGGAAGAGGGACAGTTTTATATGCTTTGGTAGTGATTCATGCTCTCCCTCTCTACAACATTGGTTGTTGTTTCTTTATTTTGGAGTGCTCCTAAGGGTTCGTGCATTGGTTCACAATTTGAGTGGGAGTAGAGAACGATTCACAAAAAATGAGCAGCAAACTAGATATTGAGAAGTTCAATGGATTGAATTTCACATTATGGAAGATCAAAAAGGAGTACTTACTGGTGGAAAGGGACTTGTGAGTTGTAGTTAGTGGAAAGCCCACTAGGATGGCACAAGAGAAGTTTAATAAGCTGAATAGAAAAGCAATGGCCCTTATTAGACTAATTTTAGCAGACTATGTGATTTTAAATATAATAGAAGCACAGTATGATCAAGATATGTGGGAAAATTTGGAGAGCATATACACTTTCAATTCAATAGTGAACAAGTTAATGTTACGAAAGAAGTTGACAAATATCAATATGAATAAGAGTGATAAGTTCTCAGACCACTTGAATGATTTTAATATGCTAATGAAGCAGTTAAACTCCATTGGTGATAAATGGAGTGATGAATATCAATGTCTAGAACTATTAATAAACATGCTAGACTCATTGGGAGAATATTATTATTGTCATAAGTGTTTCTTCTGACAAGTTGCAAATGGAGTCAGTGGTTAGCCAATTGTTGAATGAGGAGACAAGAAGGATATATACTGGTGAAGCATCCACTTCAAAGGCCTATTTAGTATGTGGACACTCAAAGGAAAGAGGAAAAGATAGATCTAGTGGGAGAAGCAAGTCTAGAGGTAGAGGTAGATCTTCTATTGGAAATATGAGCAGGTTTTGTTGTCATTGATGTCAAGAAGTCAACACCAACAAACATCAGTTTCAGTGAGCAACATCAGTTTTAGGTTCTGTAATCAAGTGCAAAAGTAAGTTTCCTCCTAGGTGGTCAGATGAGGTTTAAAAGGCAAAAGGAAGGCCCAAGAAAAATAATATTATACTAATTTATTATAATATTAAAGGTACAAGACCCACAAATTTAATTAATTATAATAGTTTTATTATAATTTAATTTAATTAACTTTTAAAGTTATTTAGTTAATTGCAAATTAATTATAATTTAATTATAAGTTAATTTATAAATTAATTAAGCTAACCCTAAGGTTAGGCCCACAAGGGCAATTGTTATTATTTGGAGCGTCGAAGTCATTAGTTTTCCCCATCCATCGATGTGGGAGAGAGGGAGGCATATGGTATAAATAGCATAACCTTTGCCTCATAACAATGTAATTCTTGGACATTAGTTTGTATGTGAACTCTTTGTGGAAGCGAAATCATTTATGAGCATAATCTAAGGTTGGTTACCCCAAAAAGTGTGAAATTCCAAGCGTGAAAGACAAAAAGACAAACTCTTTAATGTTAGCCCAACAATGAATTTGAGGTATGCACATGTTTCAAAGGTTTGTGTTCAATCTTCACTGGTGATGGTGAAGAAGAGTCTTTTGGCTCTTGACGCACGAAGGAGAGTCAAAGCATCGTTGGCACACTTGACTCCCACATGAGCTTGTAGCTCATGCAGCTAGGGAGTCACGGATAAGGTACCACATATGATTCGACCAGGGATCGAATCCCATGGTAGAAAATGAGGAGGTATTTATTTTGGTTAAATTGCCTAAGGTCTTGATATTATTAAAAGGGCATGATTATTTTGAGGGTTTGAATATTGTGTAAAGAAGTAAGTTACTTGGTGGAATTTGGTTAATGTTATAAAGTGATTGATGAGTGATAAGGTAGTAAGGTGAATCATTATATTTGAGATTTAGGGTTTTTGAATATTGTTTTAAAAGTTGGAGATTATAAGTTGCAAATTGAGATATTTATTCTTTATGTATGTTTTGGTGAATGCTTAAATATCAAGATGGAGTAATAAGGTGTATTTGAGTATTGTTATTATTTTTGTATTGTGAAATATTTCAAGGAAACTTTTGAGAACAAATATTTTCTATCTAACCCTACTATTGGCAAAAGGAGTGGTTGTTATTAAGACAGGTGTTTGAGTTCAAATCATCTTCAAACAAAAATGTATGGGCACATCTTCCTTGTGAGTGATTGTTGGATGGTGTGAATGCTAATTTGGAGCGAAAAAGGTTGTTTGATAAGCATTTTCTAGTTTGATTTTTAAAGGTTTTTTGAGTAAGATTCGATGATAAAAACCTTGTTTGATAAGCATTTTTGGAAATATTGAATGAACCTTCATATGCATGATTAGGGTTTGTGCAAGATCATGAGTATCATTGTTATGTGAGATTGTTTGATAAGCATTGTTGGAAATAATTGAGTGAGTGTTCATATGCTTGGACTAGGGTTTTTAAGCAAGGAGTGTTTCATTGAGTGATTGATTGAGTGGAGTTGATTGAGCCTAGTCAAGTGGAAGTGTTGAAGTGATAGTTCTAGTTTTGTGAAACAAATTGTTCTATATTCTAATTTGATTTGAGAAAGATATTGAAATTTATTAAGCATTTTTGTGAGTGTGAAGCATATTGAGTCTCTAAAAATTCTCTATATGTTTATGTGAGATTAAACAATATTCTATGTGAAACTTGTTTGTGTGATTGAAGAGGATTCTATGTTAGATTGAGTTGAAGTGAGTAAGCTTTTGTGGAATCTTACAATACATATTTGAGGTAAGTCTTGGTGAATACTTGTTGAGCATATTTGAGGTAAGTCTTGGTGAAGACTTGTTGAGCATATTGGACAACTTCTAGAGAGGACTTGTGGACAGATTGGTGTGAGCTTTTGTGTAATATTACAAGGCAGAGTTGAGACAAGTCTTTGAGAAGACTTGATAGTAGATTTGATTGATTTTTTCAAACCTTGGGTTGATATTTGGGACAAATCTAGCAGAGTTGATTTGTGATTGAGTCAAGCTTTGTGTTAAGCCTTGAGGATAAAGATTGAGCAGATTTGTGCTAGACCGAAGGACTATGTTTAGTGCATATTTGAAGATAGATATTGAGCAAACTTGAGCTAGACCTAAGGACTATTTTAAGTACAGATTTGAGAATAGAGATTGAGTATATTTGTACTAGATCGAAGGATTGTGTTTAGTGCATATTTGAGTATAGATATTGAGCATATTTGTGCTAGATAGAAGGATTGTGTTTAGTGCATATTTGAGATAGATCTAATAGTAAGATTTGGAGGTGACATAGTATAAAGGAAGATAGTCTCCAGTGGATAGAGGTCCATTACCTAGGGCAGTGAGGATAGGTTTTTTGAGTGATGGCAAGAGTCTTTAGTGGATAGAGATTCATAAGCCAATGTAGTGGAGGCAGTAGTTCTTCTAGAATATCACCAACTAGAGCAAAGGAGAAGGAGTTATCCTATGGATAAATATCCACAAACTTGATTATGGGATTGGTGTCTCCTTTTGACAGAGGTCCATAAACATTGTAATAGGGAAAGGATTCCTAAGATATTAATTGAGAAATTTTTAGTAAAATATTTTCTTTGTGGAGTAGCCCACATTGGGTGAACCACATTAAATTGATGTCTCTATTGTGTGTGGTGATTTGTGCATTACTTTGATTACTACTATTGATATTGCTATTGATACATTGCATAATATTGATTGGGAAAGAAAATTAAAAAGGGGTCTTATACTGTTCACCCCCCCTCGCAGTATAAGCTTGTGTTCTTCATCGTCCAACATAGGAAAGAAAAGACATACCTATTGATATAGAAGAACGGGGAGGATGTCGATGGGCGGGAAGTCTGCAGGGGAGATCGGGAGCGGCGGTGGTTCGGTTCTTGGACGCAGCGGAGCAATCGGAGGGAACCAAGAATTCGGTGGAGCGAAAATGCCCGGGCCCATTGAAGATGACCGGGCTGACAACGGTATTGGTCGAGGTAAGGACCCTCCAGACAAAGGGGGTGGTGGGGCTCAAAAGTCTTATGCCCAGGCAGCGGCCTCAGAAACCCTAAACGGGTTTTTTACCAAAGAGTTGTTTCCGGTTGGGGATGAGCTGGACATCCCGATGGAAGTACTTTCAAGCTTCATGGAGTTTGAGAAATTTACCCTAATAGGTAAATTCATTGGAGGCCGTCTCGACATGGAAACTATCCAAAAATGGGCAGCAAGCAAATGGAAGACTTCTGGTCATTTGGATCTGGCGGCCCTATCCCGGGGTTTTTTTGCCATTAGATTGAACAATAAGGAGGATTACTGTAAAATTCTGGCTAGCGGGCCATGGTTTCTGGGCCGCAGAAGTTTATTTCTCAGGAAGTGGGACATGGATTTTAGTCCTGATACCCAGAACATCAACATTGCCCCAATATGGGTTAGGCTCCCGAATCTTCCCCTCTTTGGCTGGCATGAAAATGTCATAAGGGGTATTGCGCGTTCCATTGGGGAGTTGGTCACCATTGACCCTCCCACCCGAGCTCGAACAAGGTTCGTCCAGGCCCGCTTTTGCGTTCTGGCAGATTTGGAGGCAGAACTCCCAACTTCCATCACTCTTCGGTCTGGAGATACCATTCTTCATAAACAAGCTATTGTCTATGAAAATAAACCAGCTTTTTGCACCCAGTGTCGGTCCCAAGGGCACCTCCAGTCCCAGTGTCCTCTTCAAAAACCAGGAAAATAGAAACGTGAAAACGGCAACCCCCTGGAGCACAAGGAAGGTCAGTCAAAGCAACCAAATCTTCCAGACGCGAAGGGCCATGGATCCCTAGGCCCCTCTAGAGACTGTGGCGGACTCTCTCAGCCTGAAGAGAATCCCACTCTCCAATCGGACCCCGAGCATCTTGAGGTTGACAACCAACAAGGAGCAGACTCCCACTTGGAAAGTGAATCACAGGAAGAGATGGAACGGACCCCTTCCCAAGTTTTGACTCAGGTTGTTCCTCTGCTCCAAGATACGGGTCATCCTGATTTCAGTCAGTCGTAGACGTTGCTAGAAGATTACCTCTTAGGAAGGAGGGGTGAACAGTCCGGTCACATTAGCCCCCGGAATACGAGGAGCCGAAAGCAAAGTGTGGATTTTGGTAGTGAGAGGAAGCAGGGTCGTCCTCCTAACAAGGACAGGCGAGACAAAGAGACTGCAACTGACATTGCAAATGGAACCCAGCGTTTGCTGGTTCTGGATGACTGTGACGCATAGTCGGACGAAGCACATGCACCAAAACCTCCCCCTCAACAAGGAAGGGGAGGCAAGAAAAACTTCAAACTGTCAAGATGAAAGTCCTCTCATGGAATGTGAGAGGACTGAACAGTGCAGCCAAGCGAAGGTTAGTGGCTGATCTCCGTATGAGGACTAACCCTTCTATCCTTATTTTGCAAGAGACCAAGCTTGATGCTATCTCCTTTGACAAAGTGGCGAAGGCCATTTGGGCCAAGGCAAATTGTCTGTCCAACCCTACAGTGGGAACAACGGGAGGACTCATGGTTTTGTGGGACCCTTCGAGGTTTGAGGGCAGCTCACTGTCAACTTCCAACAGAATCATCAATGTTCTGTTCCAGTCCAAAACCTCCAATTTTTCCTGGATTCTGTCCAACGTTTATGCTTCAAATTCTGCTACAGAGAGAGCAGAAATGTGGAAAGCTATCTCTCTGATGAGGGAGAATTTTAGCAACTTTCCTTGGGTTTTAGGGGGTGACTTCAATTGTCCCCTTCATCCTTCAGAGAAAAAAGGAGGGTCTGAACACTCCAGCCACAACTTGGAAGATTTCAGAGATTTTGTCTCTACTAATGGCCTGCTTGACATCGAACTCAAAGGGGCTTCTTTCACATGGAGTAATAGAAGGATTGGGGGCGGTTTGATTCAAGTCAAACTTGACAGATTCTTCATTTCCCCAGAAGCCATTCCCATCCTTGGCGGGGCTATCCTTTCGGCTCTTCCAAGGATTGGGTCTGACCATAACCCTATTTTCTTGGAGGCGAACGATGGGCCTATTTTTATGACCCCTTTCATATTCGAATCCATGTGGATTTCCCACAAAGACTTCAAAGGATTGGTTTTAGTGTGGTGGCAATCGAAGGTGGAAGGAAGCGCTCCTAAGAGGGTGGCTTTAAAGCTCAAAATGGTCAAAGAAAAACTGAAGATTTGGAACAAAGAGGTTTTCGGCAACATTTTTGAGTCCAAAAAATCCATCGCTGAGAACCTGAAGGTTGTGGAGGAAAGGATGGCTCTCGAAGGTTACACTGAGGGTCTCAGGGAGGAAGAGCGGAGCCTTTTGGTGGACTTTCATTCTATTCTCGCTAGGGAGGAAACGTTATGGCGCCAGAAATCTCGTGACCTTTGGTTGAAGAATGGAGACTCCAACACGAGGTTTTTTCATGCATCTACTATGAGGCACAGGGGGGCCAACAAGATCAGAGAAGTGACTTGTAAGGATGGGCACATTACCAGGGAGATTGAGGAAATCAGGAGCGAAGTGGTTAATTTCTTTCAGGATTTGCTTGGCACTCCTCCGGGATAGCAACCTCCAGGTCCAAAAATCTATGCTCGCCAATTTTTTGACTAAAGTTCCCCATGAGGTAAGCATGAAACTTTTGGAACCTTTTTCCTCGTCTGAGATTAAGGAAGCATTGTTCTCCATGCAACCAGATAAGGCCCCTGGACCCGATGGTTTCCCCCCGATTCTTCCAAGTCATGTGGGAGGTCGTGGGCCCGGATGTGTGTGATGCTATTCGGGTTATCCAAGCTTCCAGATCTATCCACCCGAAAATCAATTCCACCTTTCTTGCCCTCATTCCTAAGTCTCCTTCCTACAAAATTTTCTCTGACTATCGGCCCATTAGCCTGTGCAATGTTTTTTACAAGATCCTTACCAAGTCTATAGCCAATAGACTCAAAACAGTCCTCCCCCTCCTGATTGATCCTTGTCAGGGAAGCACTGTTAAAGGCAAAAACATTCTTGATGGTGTTATCACTGTCCATGAGACCCTTCACTCCGCTTACCGCTCTAAGAATGTTGCTCTTTTACTTAAGCTCGACATGAACAAAGCCTTCGACCGTGTCGACCAAAATTTTTTGTGTGCAGTCCTCCTCAAGTTCGGCTTTCATCCCCACTGGATTGACCTTGTCTACAGTTGTATTTCCACTCCCTTTTTTTTGTCTTGGTCAATGGGTCCCCAGCTGGGTATTTCCAAAGCTCCAGAGGCCTCAGACAGGGCGATCCTCTTTCTCCCATCCTGTTCATTCTTCTGGCGGAGGTTCTGAGTTGGTCCATGAAAGAGGCTCTTCGACAGAACAAGATTTCTGGCATCTTGCCGACTTCTAGAATTAATCTTGTCACTCATCAGCAATTTGTGGATGACACCCTCATCTCCATTGGGGCGTCCATTGCTCAAGCCAAGTCGCTCAAGAGGATCCTGTCCCGTTATGAGCAAGCTGCAGGACAAAAGGTCAATTACATCAAGAGCAAAATTTACTTTATTAACACTCCTCTGCGTAGACAAATTCGGATTGCTAGAATTCTTGAATGCACTATTGATTCCCTGCCTACGTCCTATCTGGGATTGCCTCTATCTTATAGCGGGCGGGCCAGTGGGGACATGTGGAACACAATTCTTGAGCGCCTTCACAGGAAACTCGGCACTTGGAAGGGCAAACTCCTATCGCAAGCTGGGAAAGCCACCCTTACCAAAGCGTGTCTTCAGGGGATCCCGACCTACTTCATATCGGTGTTCATGCTTTCGAGTGCAGTCCATTCCAAAATTGAAAAGATTCAGAGGACCTTTCTTTGGTCTGGTAACGAAGAGAAATCTAGACTTCCCCTTGTAGCCTGGGACAAGGTGTGTTCGAGGGTAGATCAAGGCGGCCTGGGGTTGAGAAGATCAAGACTTATGAATTTGGCTCTGATCATGAAGCACGCTTGGAGGATTATGTCTAGCGACCCGGTGGAGTGGGTTACACTAGTTAAAATGAAGTATCTTGGCCCCACTCCCTTCTTGGATGTTGAAACATCCTCCGTGGCATCGATATTTTGGAAATCTGTGCTCCAAACCCGACATTTGATCATTCTGGGAGCCCGTTGGATTTTGGGTGATGGCAACTGCATTTCCTTTTGGAAGGACAGGTGGGCGACTGAAGAAGCCCTTGGGTCGAGGGCGGACCTCGTCGGGCTGAGAAGCTTGACCGACCCTAACGCCCAACTCAGGGTGGCGAGTTTCATAGATCGGAGCACCCGTTTCCCTCGGTGGAAGCTTCCTGTTGTGGAGGGGTTTAATAATGAGGTTACCTTCCTTGATAATATCCTTCAGTCGGTTTTAATTCCTTCTACCAGGAGGAATGACAGGATCATCTGGAGTGGTACGGAGGATGGGCATTTCTCTGTTAAATCCGCTTATGAGCTTCTCACCACCAAGACTGCTCTGGACTACAGGTGGAATACTTGTTTGGAGGAAAGGAGTTGTTCCTAAAATCAACTTCTTCGCATGGATTGCTTTCCACAATAAAGCCTTAACTATTGACAACCTTCACAAGAGAGGTTTTGCCTTCCCCAACAGGTGTTATTTGTGTTTAGCAGATTGTGAGACGAGGGATCATTTATTCTTGCATTGCCCATTTTCCCACTCTGTTCTGAGCATTGTCCTATCCTCCTTCCAGATCCTTTGGTGCTCTCCCCGCTCCCTTAGAGATGCTTTTCACCAATGGCCTAATCCTTTCAAGAATCCCAAGCTCCGCTTCCTCCTCGAGGCCTCCTTCCACCATTTAATTTGGCAAATTTGGTTAGAGAGGAATGCCAGAATCTTTGGCAGAGCTCCTAGAGGGCCCCCTTCTGTTTCTCAAAGGGCGTTATCTTACGCCATTGAGAATTCTATTGTTGTTCCTAGTCCCCATCCCCATCTTTCGAGCGAAGAAGCGATTCTCAAAATGATGAATCTCTGGCCATTTTTGGAGGTTGTTAAAGGGCCCTGTCAAAGGAATGTTGTGTGGACCAAACCCCCCGTGGGGTGGATTAAATTAAACTTTGATGGAGCGGCTAAGGGGAATCCTGGGCCCGCTGGCGCTGGTGGGGTTGTCCGTGATCATGACGGGAATATTGTGATGGCCTATTGTGAAGATTTGGGCTCCCAAACGAATCACTATGCTTGAAGCCCGAGGCGCTCTGAATGGTATTCGGATTCTCTCTGAGGATCCTCGGCCTCTTATCATTGAGGGTGACTCGCTCAACATCGTGAATTACCTTCTTGGCACCAAAAATCCATCTTGGAAAGTCTACAACATCATCCTCGAGGCTAGATCTCTCCTCTCCTATCGCGGTAGATGGAAAGCAAATCATATTTTGAGAGAAGGAAATCGCGTGGCTGACCACATGGCCAACAAAGGGCTCGCGACCACGTGCCCGGTTGTGTGGCGGTCTCGCTTCCCATCCGAGGTGGAAAGGTTGGCCAGGGCAGACATCCCTTCCTGATGTTTCATGGTGTCTGTCTTTTTGTTTTTTGGCCTTTCTTTTGGGTTTCTCTCGGGTCTGTCCTGTTTCTTTGTGTTGTTGGGTCTCCAGGCCTAAAAGCCCTTTTTGCTATTTTCAAGTCTGCAACATTAGGATGGTTTTATTTTCATTTAGTTTTATTGTTACAGCCAAGAGGTATGATGCATCATTAGAAAGGTGGCTAATTTTGTACATAAGGTTTTGGGATCCTCTATAAAAACCCACTGTTAATATATTATAATAATTACCAAAAAAAACATAGGAAAGAAAAATTTCAGAAATGTGGAATGCTACTACTATCACAAAAAGGGGCAATCAATTTTCATTATCCCTTGTTGAAGAAGAAAACTAAAAAGCTAGCAGAAGAAGAGATAGTTCAGAAAGTTGCAGATGAAAACTCCATGTTTCTTGCTTCTTCTTGTTTGTCAATTAAAGTGTGTCCTGAAGATTGGATTATAGATTCAGGAGCCTCTTTCGGCATGACACCACATCGTGAGTGGTTTTTCAACTACAAAGAGGTAAATGGTGTAAAAATTTATAGGGTGATAATGCATTTTGTGATGTAGAAGGATAAAATACAGTTCTTGTGAGGGATTCAAGTGGAAAAGTTAAGTATTTGCAAAAAATTAGATATGTCCCTCAGTTGAGAAGAAATCTTCTCTCAGTTGGACATCTGGCTAAAAAAGGAGTAATAGTTACCTTCTCATATGAAGTATGCAAGCTCATCAGAGGTGCACTAGTGCTTGCAAAAGGAAATAAGAAAGGAAATTTGTTCAAATTGGATGTCAACCCTTGTGAGAAAATCCATTACAATACAACTAATAAAATGATGAAGAAAATATTGGAGATTGTATTCTTTGGCATAAAATACTTGGTCATCTAGGAGAAACTAGCTTGAAGGAGTTGGTCAACAAAGGTATGGTGTATGGCCTCAAGGATATCAAGTCCAGTACTCTCAGCTTTTGTGAATCCTGTGTGATGGGAAAACAAAAAAGGGTAAGCTTCTCTCCTCACCCACATAGAGCTAAATATATTTTGGATGTTTTTCATACATACATTTATGGTCCTATGGATACTCCATATATTGGTGGTGCTCTGTATTTTACCACTTTTATTTATGATCATAGTAGAAAATTATGGACTATATTTTTGAAGAAAAAGAGTCACATACTTGATCATTTTAAAAGGTTTGTTGCTAATATAGAAAGGTAGATAGATATGCAACTTAAGATATTGCATATTGAAAATGGAGGAGAATACTCTTCTACTAAATTTGAAGAGTTTTGTAGGCAGAAAGACATCTTTAGATAAAATACTAAACCTTATTCTCCTCAAAAAAATGGATTAGTAGAGAGAATGAGTAGAATATTTTTGGAAAATATGAGGATCATGTTATTAGATGCAAATATTAGTAAAGGGTTTTGGGCTGAAGCAATTTCAACTACCAGTTTTTTGGTTAAGTTGTCACCATGCACTGCTTTGAATGACAAGAAACCAAAAGAGGTCTATAGTCGGAGAAAACCATCTATCTCTCACTAAGGGTTTTTGGTTGTGAGGCCTTTGTGCACATTCATGCTGAAAAGAAGAAAACATTGTATGAAAAATCTAAGAAATGCATTCTGAAGAACACAAGCTTATATTGAGAGGGGGATGAGGAGTATTGTTAAGAATGTGAATTAACGTTTGCATTATCAAACAGGGATTAAATAGTACATCAGTAGCCGGGAATAGCCCATCCGGCGTAACTGAACTGTTACGTAGTTGTAACAGCAGTCCAATAATGTAATACAGACGAAACTAATGAACAGAATGAATAGTACGCTAACATCCCCCTTTATTACATTATTTGGGTAATGTAATAACTAATAGCTATACTAACATCCCCTTACATTATTTTGCAATACAAAGTGAGCTACGAAATAATTCAAATTTGACACGTCCAAGTGCCTTAGTGAAAATGTCTGCAACTTGAGCATCTGTGGGAATGTGCTGAAGCTGAATTCGGTGCTTTGGAACTTCATCTCGAATGAAATGACATTGTGTGTCAATGTGCTTTGTTCTTTCATGATGGATGGATTCTTGACGAGGTTCAGAACACCCTGATTGTCACAGAACAAGTGTATTGGAGATTTTGATGGATGGCCCATACTTGTCATAATGCGACGTAACCATATCACTTCGCACACAGCTTCACGTGTGGCGCGATATTCTACCTCTGTTGAAGAAATAGCAACCACCTGTTGCTTCTTATTGTGCCAAGAGACAGGACCGGATCCCAGATGAAAAATGTATCCAGAAGTTGACTTGTGATCATCAAATGATCCGGCATAGTCGGAGTCCGTGTATCCTTGCAAGAAGAATTTGTTGTTCCTCTTGTATTCTAGGCCATATTCTATAGTACCACGGACATAGTGAAGAACACGTTTTGTTGCTTTCCAATGAGTGGTCTTAGGCTCCTGCATGAACCTCGAAAGATAGTTGACAACAAATACGAGATCTGGCCTAGTATTGGTCAGATATATGAGACTCCCAATCAACTGTCGATAGAGAGTACCATCTACCTGAGGTGAGTCATCATATCGCGATAACTGAAGTCCATTCTCCATTGGAGTTGCCATTGGCTTGCAATCGATCATGCGATATTTATCCGAGCAATGTCTTGGCATACTTTTTCTGAGACACTTTGATGGTGTGCTCCTTCTGGCTGAATTCCAGACCAAGACAATAATGGAGAAGTTCGAGATCTGTCATCTCAAAAGATTTGCACAAGTTTCTTTTGACAGTAGAGATCATAGTTTTTGAACTCCCTGTAATGAGCAGATCATCCACATAGAGTACAAGCAACACTATCTCAGAACCCTGTTTCTTGAAATAGAGGTTTGCATCTGATGGACATCTCTTAAATCCATGTTGCATAAGGTGATTGTCCATTTTTATATACCAAGCTCGAGGAGCTTGTTTCAGACCATACAAGGATTTGACCAATTTGCAAACTTTCTGCTTTTGGCCTTCCACTTCAAATCCTTCAGGCTGTGTCATGTAGACTTCTTCTTGGAGATCACCATTAAGAAAGGCACTTTTGACATCCATCTGGTGAACTTTCCACCCATATTGTGCTGCCATAGCACACATAACCCGAATTGTGGTCATCCGAGCAGTAGGTGCAAAAGTTTCCTCATAGTCGATGCCTTCCTTTTGAGCATAGCCCTTTGCAACAAGATGGGCCTTATGCTTATCAATTGTTCCATCTGCCTTGTACTTGACTTTATATACCCATTTGCAGCCAATAGGTTTCTTTCCATGCGGCAGATCAACAAGCTTCCAAGTTTTATTTTTCATCAGAGACTCATACTCTGTATCCATAGCGGCCTTCCACTGAGGCTCACTGAGAGCATCTTGCACCGATGCAGGTTCAAGACTATCTATGGTAGACATGAATGCCCTGTCATCATCAATATCCATATCCTCAACTTCTATACTTGGAGTCACAGAAAGTTCCTCAAAATATTGACAAAGATCATCAACCTCACCAGTTTCTCTGGCTTCTCTTTCCTTTTGAGCCATACTGCGTGTACGAGGTCTATCCAAATTCAAATTGGGAGGAGTGGATAAATTTGCATCTCTGATTGTATTTGTACACCATTTAGGATTCTTCTTCGATGGAGGAGAAGAAGATGTAGAAGGACCTTCTGTCTGTGTTGACGAAGGAATCTTCTCTTCCTTAGGTTCCACAATATCTTGGTGTACTGTAGATGTGCTCTGTGATGTGAAAGCTTCATCAAAGACAACATCTCTGCTGATATGAATTTTCTTGGTCAAAGGATCTATCAACCGATATCCTTTAGAGTGCTTAGAATAACCAAGAAAAATGCATCTCAGTGTTTTCTCATCTAGCTTCTTCCTTTTCTCTTTCGGTATGTGCATGAAAGCTTGACATCCGAAAATACGTAGATGAGATATGGAGGGTTTTCGACCACTCCATGCTTCCTATGGAGTCATTCCTTTTAGGGCCTTTGTGGGTGCCCTATTCAACGAGATACTGCTGCAGTGGTGACAACTTCTACCCAATATTGTTGCCCAAGAGTAGCTCCTGTGAGCATACAACGAACCATTTCCATGATAGAACGGATCCTTCTCTCAGCAACTCCATTTTGCTTTGAGGAGTATAGGCGATTGTTAAGCTGTTTCTTGATCCCATGCTTATCTAGGAATGCAAAAAATTCATTAGAGGTAAACTCTCCCCCTCGATCTGAGCGGAGGGTTTTAATAGAAGCCCCTGACTCCTTCTCAACGGATTTCTTGAACTGCTGGAAGAATGCGAAAGCTTCAGATTTCAGTTTGAGAAAGAAAACCCACATCTTTCGTGAGTAGTCATCTACGAATAACTAAAAGTACCTCTTCCCTCCAACACTGTTGGGTGTGAAAGGACCTCATAGATCGATGTGAATTAACTCCAGAGGTTTTCGTGCTCTTGTAGAGCTCTTCTCAAATGGTACTCTATGTTGCTTTCCTGCCAAGCAGTCAGAGCACACTGGCAATGTGGCAGAAAGGGAAGGAAGACCCTTTACCATATCATACTTGCTGAGCTCAAGTAAGTAGCCAGAACTAAGATGCCCATATCTCTTGTGCCATAGGGAAGTTGCCTCCTTGGTAGAGACAGTCATGGCAACATGTGGAGTAGAGATAGCATCTAGTGCAAATAAGCCATGCTTATATGAAGCTGTTGCAATCTGCTTACCCTTCCTAGTAATTGTACAACACTTCTTTCCATTCTCAACATGAAAGTTGACAACCATATTTCTATCCAAGATTTGTGTCACTGACAACAAATTGTTAGCCAATCCTGGAACATAGAGAACTTTGTCAATCTGACACTTGCCATCAGGAAGAGTGACTGAAACTGTACCCTCTCCCTGAACCCTGTAGGTTTTATCATCAGCAATTGTGACAGGTTTGCCCTCTTTGGCCTCAAATGATTCAAACCATGATCTATCGCCAGTCATATGTTTGCTAGCTCCAGAATCGACATACCAAATAGGATCCCTCTGAGTGGAATCTGTGGTAGTCATGAGCACCTTGTGTGCCCATTCAAAATCTGAGTCAGATTCTTCAACAACAACATTCACCTGGGGTTGCTTGTTCTTATTTTGTGGTTTGTTTTGGCCTTTTTGCTTGTTCTTATGCCAACACCTATTGGTGTCATGGTTGTCTTTCTCACAGATCTTGCACCACCTCTTCTTCTGTTGAGGTTGTTTGCCTTTTCCTTTCGTATCCTGTTGAGAATTTCCTCCTTTCTAAAATTTGCCTCCTTTTTGCCCATTACCTTTCTTCCTAGAACCCTGTCTGTTGGTGTATAGGGCTGTATTGGAAGAATCATCCTTGTGAAGTTGGCGTGCCTCCTGTTGTTGAAGCAGATTGACCAACTCGATGTAGGTAATTTGTCGTTGAGACACCTGGATGGAGGTTATCAACATATCAAATGAAGAAGGTAAAGCTCTCATCACAAGTGAAATGAGAAGCTTTTCATCCACGGTATCTCCGAGAGAACTCAATTTCTCTTTCAACTCAGACACTCTGCACAGAAAGATTTCAACTGTTTCACCCTGCCTCAAACTCAGGTTATGAAGTTGTTGTTGAAGATGAAGAATGGTGGATTCATTATTCCCCTCATAGATGGTTCTAAGGGCATCCCATGCCTCTTTACCACTTGCTTTGTCAGCTATATGAGGTTGCACTTCATCTGAAACAACAAACAAAATGAGCACCTTTGCTCTACTATCTTTCTTGTCAAAAGCTATCTGATCTGCTGAAGGACCTGTGGATCCTGCTGTTGGTGAAGGCCTGGTTGCTACTCCAGTAACAATATCCCACAAATCTTCCATTTGGAGAATAGCCTTCATTTTGTGTTTCCATGGTGTATAATTTGGACCTTTCAATAACTGATGCGGATCAGTCATCAATTTTGCAACAGCGGCCATAGTGAAGGTTCCTTATATCACCAATTGGTCCCCCTTTCGATATACCTTTTGCTAGGCCAATATACCGTACAAAATACCCGCCCTTACGTGAGGGAAACTATAGGTATTTAGAAATATCAACAAAAATCACCCGCCCTTACGTGAGGGAGACTATAGGTGAGTTTTAGAGATCATACGATACGTGGAACATAAGCGGTACTTAAATGGAATCGCCTTGTTGATGGCACCTACCATAGAAGATTCTTCTCATGCGTGGGGCGTAACTTCCCCTAAACACTATGAAGAATACTTCGTCAGGATTTACGCCTAAACACAAGTGCGATAAAGGGTAGTGGATGGAGTAAAAAAATGCAAAAATGGCGTACTTATTCCTCCCCGACGATTTATAGAGAACAAGCTCAGACGTCGTTGTTGCAGCTATATTAGGCGATAGATACAGTAGCCCAAAGCACGACAGCTTTACCTGTAAGTGTGGGCCAGAGGTACCATTTTTACCGAACGCTGCGGTGCAATAAATTGCACAGATGGGTTTTATATTCCGGGGACTTAGGGAGTGTTTGATTTTAATTTTTAATGTTATAGTGCAAAAATGAAATATGCAACATACAACAAAAAAAAAAACATGGCCCACAAGAATAACCCACAAGGTGTCGGTCACAGTCGAAAATGCACCTTTTACAATGCCAAATTGCTATTTTTCAAAAAAATTACTCACTATCCCCCTTTGATTTTTTGAAAAAATATCCCCCCTTAAAAAAACTTTCTTTAACAAAGCATTTTAATAATTATTATACTTTTAAAATTAAAATAAATAATTTTAATATATAGTTTTAAAACTTATAAAAAATAAATTAAAATTAAATTTTAATTTATAAAGTTTACAAAACTATAAAAAATTAAAATTAAAAATTTTAATTAAAAAAATAATAATTAAAAAAGACTTTGCAAAAAAAATAATATACCTTAGGGGGGAGTCGGCGGGATTCGAACCCCCGACTGCTGGGTTCCCGGAACCCACCACGCAGCTCACTTGCCAGTGAGCCCGTGGGCTGATCTGGGAAGAGAAAGCCCGATCAAGCTTAAAACCGGCTGCCTCTGCCACCTCCGCGAGCTTCCCTCCTCTCTGCTTCTCCTCCGCGAGCTTCCCTCCTCTCTGCTTCTCCTCCCCGCAGCCTCTCTGCTTCTTCTCCTGCGCTGCGTCTTGTTTTCCCTCCTCTTTCCTTTTTTTATTTTTTTTTTTAAATTCGGGGTGGTGGGGGGGGAGAGCGCGTTTCGCGCACCTACGAAAACGCGGGGGGGGGTTATACCCCACCGCACGCTGGGTGGGAATTTTAAATTCCCGCGCAGCGTCGGCCCGGGGGGGGGAGGGGCCATCGGGGAATTTTCAATTCCTCGCGTGTCGATCGGGGGGGACTCCCTCCTCGCTGCACACGTCAGTGCGTGCGCCTTTGGTGGGGTAGGTCGGGGCGGATGCACGCCCTGCCTTGCGTCCTCCAACCCGGACGCGTCCCGCGCAGGGCTGGCTTTTCCAGCGGTGACACTAGACGCGTCGCGTAGGGCTGAGCGAACGCGTTTCCAGCAGTGAGGCTGGACGCGTCGCGTGCAGGGCCCTGCGTCCTAGGACGTGAGCGCGTTCCCAGCAGTGGCTGGATGTGTCACCTTTCTCCAGCGATGGGGGGTTGCCACGGACTGCTTCGCTCCCTTCTTTGTGCACAGCGTTTGCGCTGCGCTCGGTGGGGGTTGCGTCTTTTCTGCATCCAAAGCAGGGATGCAGCAGGCTGTCCTGCGTATTTTTTTTTTTTTTAATTAATCACGATTGCGTGATTAAAAACGCACTCAAAAAAAAAATAGCAGTCTTCTCCCAGCCTTTCCTGCAATCACCTCGCCAGATAACCGAGTGGCTCTGATGCCATGTTAAGAATGTGAATTAACGTTTGCATTATCAAACAGGGATTAAATAGTACATCAGTAGCCGAGAAGAGCCCATCCGATGTAACTGAACTGTTACGTAGTTGTAACAGCTGTCCAATAATGTAATACAGACGAAACTAATGAACAGAATGAATAGTACGCTAACAAGTATAAGACCACCTTTTACTTTTCTTTTCCAAAAAATATTATGCAATGTATAGATAGCAATATCAACAACAGTAATCAAAGAAATGCACAAATCACCACACATAATAGAGATGCCACAATTTACGTGGTTCACCCAATGTGGGCTACTCCACGAAGAAAATCTTTCACTAAAGTTTTCTCAATCAATATTTTGGGAATCCTTTCCTTATTAAAATATTTATGGACCTCTATACAAAGGAGACACCAATCCCTTAAATCAAGTTTGTGGATCTCTATCCATAGGAGAACTTGTCCTTTGCTATGGCTGGTGATCCTTTAGAAGACTACTACCTCCACTAAACTGGCTTATGGATATCTCTCCACTGAATACTCTTGTCCCTGCTCATAATACCTATCCTAACTACCCTAGCTAATGGATCTCTATACACTAGAGACTAATGTCCTCTGCTCTTTTTCACCTCCAAATTTTTGTCTCAAATATATACTAAAAATAGTCCTTCCGTCTAGCACAAATCTGCTCAATCTCTATCTCTGGTCTGGCACAAACCTGTCCTCAAATTTGCACCAAACTCTGTTCTCAAATATGCACTAAACATAGTCCTTCGGTATAACACAAATATGTCCTCAATCTTTGTCCTTAAGCCTTAACTCAAAGCTTGACTCAATTTCAAATCAAATCTACTAGATCTACCCTAAACCCTAACTCAAGGTTTGAACAAATCAATCAATCAAATCTGCTCTCAAGCCTTCTCAAATACTTATCTCAAATTTGCCTTGTAATCTTCTTCAAAATCTCACACTAATCTTTCCACAATTCCTCTCTATAACTTGCTCAAATTTGCTCTAAAAGTCCTCTCTAGAACTTGTCCAATCTACTCAATAAGTCCTCTCAAGAACTTATCCAAATCTACTCAATATTTGTATTGTAAGCTTCCACAAAATCTCACACTAAATCTGTCCACAAGTCTTCTCAAAGACTTACCTCAAATCTGCTCAACAAGTCCACAAAGAACTTGTCCAATATCATAGAAACATAAATATAATTGTTAGAGACTCAATATGTTCTACACTTATCACAATGCTCAATTACTTTCAATCACTCTCTTAGAAACATAAGGAGAATTGTTAGAGACTCAATATGCTTCAATTTCAACTCAATGCTCAACTACTTTTTCAAATCAATTCAGAATATAGAATAGTTTATTTTATGGAACTTGAACAATCACTTCACACATCCTCTTGACTAGGCTCAACCAACTCTACTCAACCAAACACTCAATAGGAAACCCTAATCAAGTCCTTTTCACTCCAAAATTATTTTTCAAAAAACCAATCAACTTAATTATGGAAGGATGTGCTCATACCATTTTCTTGATGATGAAGGAATCTCATAAATCTGCCAAAATCACAAACACTTCTTTGCCAAGCTCATAAGATGATAAACTTCTTCAAAATACAATGTAAATATCAAGACACGCATACACCTTATCACTCCATCTTTAAGAAAACATTCATCAACATTTAAAAAAATAATACACCACTTACACCTTATAATCTCCTAATTAAAATAATACTCAATGCACTCTTCTTTTCAAAATAACTCAATGCTAGAAGTTCTCTCTATCCTTTTAAAAACTTCAACAACTCAATATGATACATACACTTATTAAAATAAATCTAACACCTTATTCCTCCAAATTATCAAAAATAATTTTCAACTAACAATCCTTTTAAGCAACCCTTTTAACTCCAAACTTTAGGCAACACGCAAAAATAATAATCAAAATTTATTACCTTACCTTGGCAGGGATTTGAGCTCACAGCGTAGCCTCAACCAGCGCCCTAGTCATGGCTCCAATTATCGCATGATCTAGACACTCGCTTGGGGAGTGAAGAGCACCACGTGCTCCAGAAAGACTCCCCATATTGCCTAGCAAAAACGTGTGCCTTTAATTTGGCACTTCCAACGCAAACACAACCACCAAATTGCTACCGCCACATTTCAAACGTAGGTCACCTAGCACCCAAACACTCTAACTATTGTCCTATTGCTACTAGGCCACACAGCCCAGTTGACGCTTGGCAATTTGGCATTGTTCCCTTTAAACCTTATTCGCTGGCACTAAAACACAAAATTCGTTTATCTTTTCCACATGAGTTCTCACACAATTGCACGCATTTATTTTGATCAATCAAAAGGATGAAAATTAATGCCTCTAAGGCATAGGTATATATATTGAATTCCTCCTCATGCATATACATCAACGCTCGAATTACCTTCTCAATTTTTAGACGTCGATGCTTTTTATTTTCCTTTAACCTTATTAATTTATAAATTATTTAAATTCATTTGAATTTAAATTTTATAAATTAATTCTTTAAAACTCTTTGGTTTTATTAAGGCCATCTCTCATTGAACACCTTTGTATAAATAGTATTTATTTATAAAATTTAAATTCAATTTGAGTTTAAATATTTTATGAAATAAATATTAAACCTTCCTTTAGCTTTGCAATAAGCTTCCTTGGGTTTTTATGAAAAACTTTTTAACTCATGCTTCCATATAATATTAAAAATATTATGAAGCCCTTTTGTCTTTAACCTCTGCATTTTTCCACTTGACCTTTGACACCATTAGTGGCTTATTCGTGGATATCAATGACAACTTTATTTCTTGACAAATTCCTTGACATTAATGATGACTTCATTCCTTGACATAAATGACAACTTGACTTAATGACTCAAAATGTCCAAAAATCTCCCCCTTTGTCATTGATGGCAACCCAAATTATTTTTACTGAAAACTTATCTTTTTCTTTGTTCTACTTCCCCTAGGACATTGCTCCCCTTGCTCAATTCTTTCTTCTTTTTATTCAAATACCAAATATATCCCCTTTTGACATCAATGGCAAATGGTAAATTTGGATCTCGAGGCTAAGAAGGAGCCTCTTAGCTTATCCCCTCCTCCACCTCCTCTTGAGGTGGTTAATTTTGGGGTGGGAGTATTTCTACTCCCAGAAAGCACTGTTCTTTACCTTTATCCTCTTTATTTCTTATCTGATCCTTTTGATTCCTCAGACTGTTTCTTTCCATGTCCATGTTCCTGTCCATGTCTACATTCCTGTCCTTGTTCCTATTCCTATTTTTTTTCATATCCATGTTCTTGTTCCTATTATTTTTCATATCCATGTTCCTATTCCTGTTCATATCCATGTTCTTGCATATCGATGTTCCTGTTCCTATTCATATCCATGTTCTTGTTCCTATTCATGTTCTTGTTCCTAAATCTGCTTGATTCTGGAATGTCTTCTCTACACCACTTTGTTGTGTGACCATCATTATTGCACTTATAACACTTAATTTTATTATTCCTTAGAGGTGCAAATGTCTTAGTATTTCTCCTAGTGAAGCCATATCCTCTTCTATCATGAACCCTGCAATTCATTGCTTTGTGACCAAAATTATTACATGAGTAGCAATACCCATGGAAAAGCGATCTTTTCCCATATTCATGTTGTTTCTATTTCTTGCACTATGAATCCATGTGCCCAAACTTGTGACATAAAAAACATCTTCCATTGAAGCCTCCTTGTTTTGATCTCATTGGTCTCCTAGTCTCTCTTGACCTATTTTGATTGTTGTTCCATCCATCTATTGTTTGTGCATTGTTCTTGTTCTTGTTGAACTCTCTATTGTCCAAATCATCCTCAAATATCTCACTCTCTTTTACACTGTCTTCTTCTCAAGTATCTTCATCTAAAGTTTCTTCTCCTCAAAAACTTGAGGTTGACTTTCCTTCCCAATTCTTTTGAACCTGTTCAAATCCAAGACTTGTTTTACTTGATGTAGGTTTTTGTATCTTGATGAACTTATCCAAGTTCTTTGAGCTATTTTTGAACCCTTTTAGCTTGAATTTGGAGTCTTCTAAATCTTCTCTTAGTAGTGCCACTTCTTGTGCTAACTTTTCACATTCTAATATTTTTGCTTCTAACTTATCTTTCAACCTTTTTGCCTTAGCCTTTGATTTTTATAAATCCTCTATAAGCAATCTTATCTCTTCAATACATTCTTGAAACTGAATTTCAAGTTTAGATTTTTGTTTTCTTACCTTCTTTACCATGTCAAGAGCATAAATAAGTTCTCCCTTGATATCATATCCATATTTCTCTGAATATTCCTTTATTTGTTTGCCTTTGTCCACATATTTATTTTCTATTGGCTTGTCTTCTATAGGATCACCTACTTCTTCTTCTAATGCCATTAGAAGGTTTTCATCTAGTCCTTCAAGTGCATCCTCATATTCATCATCACTAAAACTATAACCATCCCTTGTACAACTATCTTCAAGATGTCCAAAGTTACCACATCTAAAACACTTGAGAATTACTGGAGTCATTTTCTTAACTTGTTCTTTTTTCAATCATAAATAGAACTTCATATTTATCATTATCTAAAAAACTAGCATCATTATCACTTGAGTACTTACTTGCCTTATCTGCATAGTAGCTTCTCTTTTGTCTTTGAAATAACTTATTTCCTTTTCTGCTTTGTCCATCCTTTATTTTATTTTGGTGCATGTATCTTTCTGATTCCCTGTTCTTGTGATCCTATTTTTCTTCATAATTGTTATTCTTAGCTTCTTGATATTCAATTGCATAATGACCATACTTTCCACAATTAAAATATTTAACAGATCTTGTATCTCTAGATCTTTTTGAATCCTTATTCCTTCTGCCATAATTTGCTTCTTCATCACTGGATGATTCATTGCTTGATTCTGACTTCTTACCATTTGTCTTCTTGGTTGCTTTGAATGCTACTTCTTTCTGAGGATTTGGTTCCTCCTGTTGTTCTTATCTCAAATGTTGTAATAATACCAAGCAACATATCTCTTGTCAAAATATCACCATCTATTGACACTTTTATAGCATAAAACTTTTCACTGAATATTTTTGGAAGAGTTATTAAGACTTTATCACAAATATCTGATACATCAATCTTCATTCCAAGTCCTTGCATATCATTAACAACCTCATCAATTCAAAGTAGATACGTACTAATATTTTTCTCATCCTTCATTCTTAATGCTTCAAATTGTCCTTTGATATTGTGTATCTTTGCTTTCTTGACACTTTTATCTCGTTCATATATATTTTGCAGTTTATCTCGTATTTCTTTTGTAGTTTGACAATGCATAACTTTCATAGACTTTGTTCTATGCAAACCTCTCAAAAGTGCATTCATTGCTTTTGAATTATAATTTTGTATGATCTTAGCTTCCTTATCTGTAGGAGGATTAATTAAGGGATCATATCCAAATTAAAATGCTTCCCAAATTTCATTTCTAAGTGCCATCAAGTAGATCTTCATTTTCATACTCCAATATATATAGTCACTTCTAATAAATATTGGTTTTGAATTATCTGGGGACACATTCTTAGAATTCATTGTGTTCTTATTAGCTTTTCCTTCAAGCTGTTAAACTCTTATGAAGGAACCGACTCTAATACCAATTTAAGAACACAAGCTTATACTAAGAGGGGGGTGAACAGTATAAGACCACTTTTTACTTTTATTTCCCAAACAATATTATGCAATATATAGATAGCAATATCAACAACAATAATAAAATCAATGCATAAATTACCACACACAATAGAGACACCACAATTTACATGGTTCACCCAATGTGGGCTACTCCACAGAGAAAATATTTCACTAAATTTTCTCAATCAATCTCTTGCGAATCCTTTCCCTATTACAATGTTTATGGACCTTTGTTCAAAGGAGACACCAATCCCCTAAATCAAGTTCATGGATATCTATTCATAGGAGAACTCCTCCTCTACTCTGGTTGGTGATCCTCTAGAAGACTACAACCTCAACTGCATTGGCTTGTGGATCTCTCTCCATTGAAGACTCTTGTCTCCACTAAAAAAACCTATCCTTACTACCCTAGCTAAAGGATATCTATCCATTGGATACTATTGTCCTCTGCTCTCTATCACCTCCAAATTTTTGTCTCAAATCTACACTAAATACAGTCCTTCAGTCTAGCACAAATCTACTCAATCTCTGTCTCTGGTCTGGCACAAACCTGTCATCAAATATGCACCAAAATTTGTTCTAAAATCTACACTAAACACAGTTCTTTGATCTAACACAAATATGTCCTCAATCTCTATCCTCAAGCCTTAACTCAAATCTTGACTCAATCTCAAATCAATTTTGTTGGATCTACCCTAAACCTTAACTCAAGGTTTGAACAAATAAATCAATCAACTCTGCTCTCAAGCCTTCTCAAAGACTTGTCTCAAATCTACCTTGTAAGCTTCCTCAAAAGCTCACAATAATTTTTCCACAAGTCCTCTCTAGAACTTGCTAAAATATGCTCTACAAGTCCTCTCTAGAACTTGTCCAATTTGTTTAATAATTCCTCTCAAGAACTTATCCAAATCTACTCAATATCTGTATTGTAAGCTTCCACAAAAGCTCACACCAAATTTGTCCACAAGTCTTCTCAAATACTTACCTCAAATCTTCTCAACAAGTCCACACAGAACTTGTCCAATATCATAGAAACATAAAGAGAATTTTTAGAGACTCAATATGTTCTACACTTATCACAATGCTCAATTACTTTCAATCACTCTCTTAGAAACATAAGGAGAATTGTTAGAGACTCAATATGCTTCAATTTCAACTCAATGTTCAACCACTTTCTCAAATCGATTCATAATATAGAATAGTTTGTTTTATGGAACTTGAATAATCACTTCACACATCCACTTGACTAGGTTCAACCAACTCTACTCAACCAAACACTCAATAGGAAACCCTAATAAATTCCTCTTCACTCCAAACTTATTTTTTAGAAAACCAACCAATCAACTTAACTATGGAAGGATGTGCTCATACCATTTTCTTGATGATGAAAGAATCTCATAAATCTGCCACAATCACAAACACTTCTTTGCCAAGCTCAAAGAAATTATAAGATGATAAACTTCCTCAAATTACAATGTAAATATCATGACACACATACACCTTATCACTCCATATTTAAGAAAACATTCATCAACATTTACAAAAATAATACACCACTTACACCTTATAATCTCCCAATTAAAATAATACTCAATGCACTCTTATTTTCAAAATAACTCAATGCTAGAAGTTCCCTCTATCCTTTTAAAAACTTCAACAACTCAATATGACACATACACTTATTAAAATAAAGTCAACACCTTATTCCTCTAACTTATCAAAAATAATTTCTAACTAACAATCCTTTTAAGCAACCCTTTTAACTCCAAACTTTAGGCAACACACAAAAATAATAATCAAAATTTATTACCTTGCCTTGGAAGGGATTCGAACTCACAACGCAACCTCAACCAGTGCCCTAGCCACGGATCCAACCACCACATGAGCTAGGCGCTCTCTTGGGGAGTGAATAGCACCACGTGCTCCAAAAAGACTCCCCACCTTGCCTAGCAAAAATGTGCGTCTTTCCTTTGGCACTTCCAATCCAAAAACAACCACCAAAATATTGCCACCGCATTTCGAACATAGGTCACCTAGCGCCCAAACACTCTAACCGTTGTCCTCTTGCCACTAGGCCACGCTGCCCAGTTGGCGCTTGGTAATTTGGCATTGTTCCCTTTAAAGCTTATTTGTTGGCACTAAAAAATGAAATTCACATATCTTTCCCACACGAGTTCTTACACAATTGCACGCATTTATTTTGATCAAGCAAAAGGATGAAAATTAATACCTCTAAGGCATAGGTATATATATTGATTTCCTCCTCATGCATATACATCGGCGCTCGAATTACCTTTTCAATTTTTAGACGTAAGCACTTTTTATTTTCCTTTAACCTTATTAATTTATAAATTATTTAAATTCATTTTAATTTAAATTGTATATATTAAATATTTAAAACCCTTTGGTTTTATTAAGGCCATCTCTCATTGAACACCTTTGTATAAATAGGATTTATTTATAAAATTTAAATTCAATTTGAATTTAAATATTTTATGAAATAAATATTAAACCTTCCTTTAGCTTTGCAATAAGCTTCCTTGTGTTTTTATGAAAAAACTTTTAACTCATGCTTCCATATAATATTAAAAATATTATGAAGCCCTTTTGTCTTTAACTTTTGCATTGTTCATCTTGAACTTCGACATCATCAGTGGTTTATTCATGGATATCAATGATAGCTTTGACAACGTTGTTTTTTGAAAAATTCCTTGACATTAATGATGACTTTATTCCTTGACATCAATGACAACTTGACTTAATGACTCAAAATGTCCAACACATTCTTGTTGGTTATGGAGATGTTGTTGTAACAAAAGGATATAAATTATGGATTTCAGATGAACATATAAGTGTTTTTAGAAGAGATGTGATTAAGGAAATTAAGATAGCTGGAGATATTCAAAAACATGAATCACAACAACAGTTAAAAGATAAGGTTCGTGTGCATGAATGCACTATGTCAAGTAAACCTTCAAATTAAGTACATGCTCAGCACCATCATCCTCAAGAAACAATATCTTTTTATATTTCAGATAGAGTTTCTAGTCTACAAAGACCTGAGGAAGATTTTCCTGCTTATATGCCTTAAGAGGTGCATCAAGAGGATCAAAAAATAATGCAACCTAATTATCCACCTTGCAGAGAAGAGGTCCAAGAATTAGTGGAGCAGTCTAGAAGAACTAGAAGAGAGAAACATCTTCCCAATAGGCTTCAGGATTATTTTTGTGAATTTATAGTTGTTGGTGATGATCCTCTCATATTTGAAGATGCCATGAATAGTCTAGAGAAAGAGCATTGGAAGAAGATAATGCAATAAGAAATAGATTCAATGAAGAAGAACCATGCATGGGATTTAGTTCAACAACCTGCTGGGAGAAAGATAGTAGGCAGCAAATGGGTGTTCAAAAATAAGTTAAGGCCTGATGGTTTGTGCAAAGATACAAGGCTATATTTATTGCGAAAGGGTTCTCTCAAATCCCAAGTATTGATTTTCATCAAACTTATGCTCCCATTGTGAAGTTATCTTCTATTAGACTTTTGCTTGCATATGTTGTTGCTTTTGATTTAGAAGTTGAACAAATGGATGTTAAAATTGCATTCTTGCATGGAGATTTGAAGGAGAAAATATACATGCAACAGCCTGAAGGTTTTGAAGTAGGAGGTGCAGGTGTTGTTTGTAGGTTGAAAAGATCTCTCTATGGATTGAAGCAGTCTCCTAGAGAATGGTACCAAAAGTTTGATAGTTATGTGTTGCATATTGGATTTTTCCGTAACCTTGTAGATCCATGTGTGTATTACAAAATAGAAAGTAATTTTTTTGTAATTTTGGTTTTGTATGTGGATGACATCCTCTTGATTGGAAATAATAAGCAATTGATTTCAAAAACTAAGGAGTTATTGTCAAATAACTTTGATATGAAGGACTTGGATTAGGAACACCATTGCTTGGGCATTGATATTGTTAGAGATCGTAAAAGCAAAAAATTATGGTTTTCCCAAAAGGATTACATTAACCAGATTTTGAAAGAATTTGGAATGCAAGATAGTAAACCTACTAAAACTCCTTTGCAGCCTGGAGTTAAATTATTTGAAAAAAATGTGTCCAACTACAACTGAAGAAAATGAGAGGATGAAGAAATTTCCATATGCAGAGGATGTGGGTTCATTGATGTATGCAATGGTATGTACAAGGTGTGATATTGCTCATGCAGTTGGTATCGTTAGCAGATATATGTCTAATCTTGAAAAGGAACATTGAACTGATGTAAAAAGAATTTTTAGATATTTACAGGGTACTAAAGATCATGTTTTGTGTTATCAGCCCAATAAGAATGAAGAATTTTGTTTGCAGGGACATCTAGATGCAGATTGGACAGGTGACTTGGACAATCGTAAGTCAATAAGAGGATATGTCTTTACTTTGTATGGTGGTGCAATGAGCTGGAGGAGTAAAAAAGCAAATTGTTGTAGAAGTGTTGAAGCTGAATATATCGCTGCAAAAGAATATGTTTGGTTGATGAGGTTATGCAAAACTTTGCATTTGAACCAATAATATGTTGGAATAAAATGTGACAGCCAAAGTGCAATAGCACTTGCATATTCTTCATCATTCCATGAAAGGATACAACACATTGCACTGAAATATCATTTTGTGTGTGATATGGTGGAGTGTGGAATGATCAACTTAATCAAATGCAAAACCCAAGAGAATGCAACAGATGCACTTACTAAGTCACAGTTCAAAAACACCAATTTTGCAGCAATGAGATTGAGATAAAAGATTGCAGAAAAATCCTAGATCAAGTGAAAGTTTGTTATAATGTGCAGGTGTTGCATGATTTTCCTTTTTAATGATGGAACCTTTTGGAAAGTTCACGAAAACCCCTTTTTGGAGAATCTCCTGGAAAGTTCACGAAAACCCTTTTTTTGAGGAATTTATGTTTTTTAGTATGACCTAGAAGATTCCATAAGACTAGTAAACCCTAAAAAATACCATAAGGTTGTTTGGGCCGGAAAATTAAAAATTCTTTCAATTTTGTGATTATAAATGAGAATTGTATGTATATAACATTACATTGCAGAGTTTCTTTAAATAAATACATGTTTCTCTATATTATTGAGTCCTCCTTTCATTTGTTGTTCATATTTTTGCTTGTAATTTCTATTCTATGTTTGTTCAGGCTCGTTTGTTAAGACTCTATTTTTTGGTCTCGGCGCAGGATGCACCACGTGGGGCCGTAGGTGGTGGTCCTGATGCTCATCCCGTTGCTACTCACGATCTTATCGGGCCTGCCCGGGGGTAGCCGCATCATGAAGGCCACGTCCGGCTGCTCCAGCACTTCGTGGTGAGCTTGTGGTTCCCCACCATAATCAGGGGATGCGGCCCCACGCGGACGGTGAAGATTGGCCCGTATGTAAAGTTTTTTTTTTAAATAATATATATAAAATTAGAATGTAAAGGTTGTTTTTTTTATAATATATATAAAATTATAATATATATGTAATAGTTTCTTAATTGTGAGTTTATACATTTGTTAAAATAATTAATATTAAATTAATATGTAGTCCATGGCAGCGTTGGTGGGTGTATCCATTGTAGGGAAGGAAATCGACATTGAAATTAAGGGAATTGTGTAGAGGAGCATGTGGACTATGTTCACTACAAGTTACCTCCACAGTCAAAATATTTTATGTGTGGTCCGTGGGTTTATGTGGATTAGCAAGTTGGGGCGTTTACCGAGAGGAGACCTAGGTTCCAATTTCACGGGTTTGCCCATGCACAGACAGTAGCCCAGATCCGATTCCTCTGAGTGGTGCGCCAGATTGATGACGACAGTGCAACCCCTGTGCGTCCGGCGGTCCCCATCTCATGCCGGGTTACCATGTACCGAGACGGTGGAAGTCCTGGGAGCCTTCGTAGATAGTTTGAACCCTACCAGCTGTGCTGGTAGTTACTAAAAATCATGATTGTAACCGTTACTTTTATATATCAAAAAAAAAAAAAAAAATTGTGTTTAATTTATAATTTTTATTATTAATATTGTTTTCAACTTATCAAGTTGGTATGTGTTTTTTTTAATAATTTTTTTTATAGCAAAGATCAAGATATGAGGGAATTATTGTGCCCCGATGTTAGTTAATGTTGGCCACCAGAAACATTTGCATGATAGTTTGTTTCCAGTGCTATCATCACGCTTTAGGTTAGGAGAATTTTCAAGTCTAACCCATAGGGAACGTGTTGTTTTCCTCCACGTCAGTTACATATAACATAATAATATCTACAGTATATATACTACCTCTCTCACGGTGAACCTTGAAATTTTTTAAAAAATCAAAACTTTAATTGTTGAGTTATCCTTTAAACATAATAACAAAATTTAAAGATAATAATCATATAATTTATTACTAAAGCTTAAACATTCCTTGGTCCATCGTTATTTTTTTGTTTAGCCTATTCTTACTAAGGAAAAATAGTAAGACTTATCCGAGTGAGTATAGTCTACTGGCAAGGACGTCACTTGCATTATCGGTGATGTGACCTGGATTCAATCCGTACAATGAATGTATATAAGAAATATGACTTAAAAAAAAGGACTTCACGACATTGTCTTTCAAAACCATGCATTCCTACCTTATATAATAATTAATTCAATTAGATTTAATAAGCAGATGAGTTTGAAGGTTTGTGTTTTTAATGTAAAAAAGTATTATATCAAAAAAAATAATAATAAAATATATTTTTATAAATTAAAAAAAGAGGTGGAAAAACACACCACATGGATAAGATCATTAATTAAAAAAAGGGTTTATAAAACTGATGGATAGTAAAACAAAATTATTATTTAATGATAAGAACAATTACAATGATGAGGATTCATTATGCGAGTTTATCCACTAGGACCAACTTCCACCCAATATTAACATCAAGAGACTTTGGTGCTAATACCCTCCCTTATCCAGAAGAAGTATCAGGAACATCTTCCTAGTTACGAGCAACTGACACTTTGTTGACAATAATTATTGAAGCTCTCGAATTGTCTCATGCGTTGAGCTGAAAAGCCAAGGAAGAGAGAGGAACAGTTAGGTAGCCAAGGCTATCTCTATAAGGATGGGGACCTTGAGCTAGGATAGGAGTGCGGATTAGGGGTGAGTGAAAACATTGTCTAAACCTAGACTAACTTCGAAGAGTATCCTACTCAAGAGGAAAACCTGACTAGCTATGCATGGTGCATTCCCTCAATGATCAATAAGCTCCTAAAGATGAGTGAGCTCCATGACCACCTTATTGGCCTAAACTACAATATGAAAATACACAAACGAAATAATATTAGACTTATCAAAAGCAAATATGTGTAGAGAGGAAGAACACTTACCAAAGATACAATTATTTCTAGATTTCCATATTTTGAACATGGCTACCATACGAGAAAAGTGCCACACTTCAAATAAAATAGCCTACAAGGGTAGGGGGTCTTCCAAAATGATATGCTTCCACTCAAATGTGGCATAGGAATAGGGTTTAAGAAAAATAAAAAACCACTTCCAAAGGGAAAGAGCATGAGCACAAACCCAGAAAAGATGGCCTAAGTCTTCAAATTGAAGATAAAAAGGTCAAGAAGGGTTTGGGATGCTTAAATTTTTGAGGTGCTTCCCAACATGAAGCTCTTGGGGAAGAAGACTCCAAGAAAAATAGGAAATTTTGGGCTCCAAGAAAGGAGCCCATGTAGTCTAGAACTTGCACATCCAAACAAGCCGAGGAAAGAAGACATTCCACCATTTATTGAGTTTATCAATCATGGGAAGGCAATGGGAGAGCCATACATACCCCAATTGGGCCTTGTAATTTCATAGAAGAGTGTCTAGATACCACTTCCAATCCTTCCACCAAGGTCACTATGAAATCACATAAATTTTGTGTAATATGGAGTTAGTGCTAGAATGCGGAGCAATTGGGGCATTGTATTGATGAAATATATAGAACATTACAATGCCTAGAATAGCTCGGAGGTTACGAAACCACCCGAGGTGTAGTTACAATAGTATGCCAAAGAATGGAATAACAATAGTATGCTAGATATGTTAACATCCCCCCTTATTACATTATTTGGGTAATAAGATAACTACTAGCTATACTAATATTCCCCCTGATTACATCATTTAGCAATACAAAGAGAGCTACAAAAAAATTCAAATTTGACACGAGCAAGTGCCTTAGTGAAAATGTCTGCAACTTGAGCATCGGTGGGAATGTACTGAAGCTGAATTTGGTGCTTTGGAACTTCATCTCGAATGAAGTGACATTGTGTGTCAATGTGCTTGGTTTTCTCATGATGTACTAGATTCTTAACAAGTTTCAAAACACCTTGGTTGTCGCAGAACAAGTGTATTGGAGATTTTTATGGATGACCCATACTTGTAATAATGCGACACAACCATATTACTTCGCACAAAGCTTCACATGCGACGCAATATTCTGCCTCTGTTGATGAAAGAGCAACCACCTGTTGCTTCTTGCTGTGCCAAGAGACAGGACCAGATCCAAGATGAAAAATATATCCTAAAGTTGACTTGCGATCATGATGGGGAGCCAAAATAGCCCACCCCAAATCCTCAAATTCTCATTCATTAAACTTGGAAAAATTTACAGTAATGGTAGCAGTCTGCCAAATAAACTCCTTTATCCCAAAAGGTAGTTTATATTTTTTTATTACATTACAACATTTCCAACTCTGGAAGAAAAACAGCCTAAACAGGTCCAGAATGGCCCTCTTGCCTTCACGTCTGCAACACTGTCTTGGCAGTTTTTTGACCCTTGTGCATGCCTTCGCTTCCCCTTTTAAAATATCTGGTGTGACTCTCCGTTTCCTTTTTCTAACCCTTCATTTCATTTCCCGTGCCTCTTTGTTGTCTTGGCTTTCGAAACGTCTTTCTTCCCGACTCTTGATCTTCGTCTGCTTTCACTACACATTGGTGCCACGTGCTATTCAGTGTTGCCACTGTATACTCTGTCCGCTTGTCAACCAATGATGACGTTCGGTATACCCATCGCTCGACAGTTTCCTTTGTAATGGCTCCTGTAACCGCCTACCCTTTCTTTTATTTTTTTTGGTCACAAAAATGCGACATATCACGATATCATGACACTTTTTCCTTCTTCCTCTTTTTCTTCTCTTGTAGTCGCGACAATGTGACATGTCACGATATCGCGACACCTTTTCCCTCTTGCTCTTCCTCTTCTCTTTTAGTCGCGATAACGTAACGTGTCGCGATATCGCAACACTTTGTCTCTCATGTGCCTTCTCTCGTCTTTTGGTCACGAAAATGTGACATGTCGCGATATCGTGACACTTTTTCTCTCCTATGCCTTCTCTCGTCTTTTGTTCACGAAAATGCGACATGTCGTGATATCGCAACACTTTTTCTCCCTTGCGCCTTCTCTCATCCTTGGGTCGCGAAAATGCGACATGTCGCGATATCGCGACACTTTTTCTCCTTTACGCCTTCTCTCGTCCTTTGGTCACGAAAATGTGACATGTCGCGATATCGTGACACTTTTTCTCCTTTGCACTTTCTCTCGTCCTTTGGTTGTGATAATGCGACATGTTGTGACATCGTGACATCTTTCCTTTTCGGCTCTTCTTTCTCATTTTTGGTCGCAAAATCGTGACATGTCGCGATATCGTGACATCTTTCCTTTCTGCCTCCTCCTCGTCTCTCGGGTCACGAAATCATGACATGTCGCGATATCGCAACAGCTTTGCTCTCTGCTTTCTCTCTCTGTTTCGGGTTGCGAAATTACGACATGTCACGATATCGCGACAGTTTCCTTCCTTGCTTTCTTTCTGCTCCTTCGGTCGCGATTTCACGACATGTCACGAAATTGCGATATTTTCTTCTTTGGCATTTCTTGTCTTCTTTCGGTCGCGATTTCATGACATGTCATGAAATCATGACATTTTTGCTTTGTGCCTTCTCTCTCCTTACTGAGTCGCGAAAACGTGACATGTCGCGATATCACGACACTTTTTCTTCTTTGTCGACATGTCACGATATCGCGACACTTTTTCTACTTTGCAGTATTTTGCCTTTTATTGGATGCTTCTGCATCAGACAACCGGGGTGGATTGAGAAGTGACCTTCACTTTTGTACTGTTTTGTCACCTTCTTTTTAACTGGGGCTGCACAAGCTCTCCAAGCTTTAGCAAAATCTGGGTACAAACTCTTAAGTTCTTCAAACCCCACAACTTTCACTCTCATTGTTGTCAGCAAACTCTTTTCATCCATCTCCTTCAATGGCTTCAACTTGTGGCACACTCCACATTTTGTCAGAGAGTAAGTATTCACATGCCCATCATACACCGCACGTCTGTCAAATTGCCATGGCCTCCCCAACAACACATGGCAAGCATCCATAGGCAAAACATCACATAGGACCTCATCCTGGTATCTCCCAATATTGAACTTGACTAAGGATTGTTCACTGACCAATGCCCTATGGTCCTTTTGCAACCACGCAATCCGGTATGGATGCGGGTGTCTCCTTCTCTTTAGTTGTAACTTAGTAACCATTTCTTCAGAGACCAAGTTATCAGTACTCCCATTATCTATAATAACATTATAGATATTATCTGAACATTTGTACCTTGTGCAAAACAGGCTCCTCCTCTGGTCTGGTCCTTTCTCCTCATTCAACAAGGTTCTCCTTGTGACCATAACTTCTCCTCTCTTTGCCTCCTTAGAATGTTCTGATTCAGCACCTTCATCTGCTACAATAGCTTTGGCATGACTCTCAATTCTCCTATTCACCCTCTCTTGGTGTTGGGGACACTCATCTGCCCGATGTCCCTCTTCTCCACAATGGAAACAGGTTCCACGAAATCCTCCTCTTCCATATCTACCTATTACTCTTTGGTAACCATTGTTCTGATTACGGGTTCTGTAATCATTATCCCCCTTCTGATCCTGACTATAGCTAGCTTCTTCTTTCTTCTCATCTTGTCCTCCATCTATTCTTCCACCAGTTCTTTCTCCATGACCTCTTCCTTTCTGCTTACCCTCAAACCTTCTGTTAAGCTTCTCTTCAACTTTTAGAGCAAACTGGTAAGCATCCTCAATGGTGCTAATTCTAACCAGACTCAACTCTTCTTGACTACTGGTTCTCAATCCATTGATGTAACGGGCTACCTTCTCCTTATTAGCCTCTGAATGGCCAGTTCTGATTGAGATCTAGTAAAACTCCTCTGTATATTATTTGACAATTTTTTTTTACTGTCTCAAACTCTGCATTTTCCTCAACAGATCCAATTTGTAATCTACAAGAATAAATTGTCTCTTCAACTTCTCTACCATTTGATCCCATCTGGTTATCTTTTCCTTTCCGCTTCTATTTTTTTCTAGTTGCACTTCTTTCCACCATATGCAAGCATGGCCTTTCAACTTTGTTTTTGCAAACTTGATCCGATCTGGATCTACAACCTCCTCATACTCAAAATATTCCTCCATATCATTGATCCAATCAATCAACTCCTCTGGATTGAGATTCCCAAAATACGTGGAGACATCAAACTTTGCCTTCTTCCCGATCCGAGATATGGCCTTAACTAATCTAGTTTCTATAGGATCCATTGCTTCTTCTTCATTTGATGGATTATCAACCTCCCAAGCTTCATCTTCACTATGGTCTTCTCTCCTTGACTCAACCCCTCTTCGCAACTCCTCTTGCAAGGCTTGCACTTGCCTCTGCAAAACTCTGAAATCTTCTTCAGGTACCACATTTCTCCCACCACCACGATTTCTTCGTGGAGGCATTCTTCCTCACTCTCTTCTCATAACCCTTCCATAGATCCTGATGTAAACTACCTTACGTTCGGCAATATTTTTACACACTCAGGAACCCTATGCTCTTCCATAGATCCTGGTGCAAACTGTCTCACATTCGGTGATCTGCTCACACACTCAGGAACTCTCGCTCTGATACCACTTGATGAGGAGCCAAAATTTCCCACCCCAAATCCTCAAATTCCCATTCATTAAACTTGGAAAAATTTACAATAATTGTAGTAGTTTGCAAAATAAACTTCTTTATCCCGAAAGGTAGTTTATATTTTTTTATTACATTACAACATTTCCAACTCTAGAAGAAAAATAGCCTAAATAGGTCCAGAATGGCCCTCTTGCCTTCACGTCTACAACACTATCTCGACAGTTTTTCAACCCTTGTGCATGCCTTCACTTCCCCTTTTAAAATCTCTGGTGTGACTCTCTATTTCCCTTTTCTAACCCTTCATTTCATTTCTCGTGCCTCTTCATTGTCTTGGATTTCGAAACGTCTTTCTTCCCAACTCTTGATCTTCGTCTGCTTTCACTGCACCTTGGTGCCACGTGCTATTCAGTGCTACCATTGTATACCCTGTTCGCCTGTCAACCAATGATGACATTCGGTATACCCACCACTCGATAGTTTTCTCTGTAACGGCCCATGTAATTGCCTACCCTTTCTTTTCTTTTGTTTGGTCATGAAAATGCGACATGTCACGATATCGCGACACTTTTTCTTTCTTCCTCTTTTTCTTCTCTTGTAGTCGCAATAATGAGACATGTCGCGATATCGCGACACCTTTTCCCTCTTTCTCTTCCTCTTCTCTTTTAGTCGCGATAATGCGACATGTCGCGATATCGCGACACTTTTTCTCTCCTGTGCCTTCTCTCATCTTTTGGTCATGAAAATGTGACATGTCACGATATCGTGACACTTTTTCTCTCCTGCGCCTTCTCTCGTATTTTGGTCACGAAAATGCGACATGTCGCGATATCGCGACACTTTTTCTCCCTTGCGCCTTCTCTCATCCTTGGGTCACAAAAATGCGACATGTCATGATATCGTGACACTTTTTCTCCTTTGCACCTTCTCTCGTCCTTTGGTCATGAAAATGCGACATGTCACGATATCGTGACACTTTTTCTCCTTTGCGCTTTCTCTCATCCTTTGGTCGCGATAATGCGACATGTCGTGATATCGCGACATATTTCCTTTTTGGCTCTTCTTTCTCCTTTTTGGTCACGAAATTACGACATGTCACGATATCGCAACATCTTTCCTTTCTGCCTCCTCCTCGCCTCTCGGGTCATGAAATTGCAACATGTCGTGATATCGCGATAGCTCTGCTCTCTGCTTTCTCTCTCTGTTTCGGGTCATGAAATCATGACATGTCAGAATATCGTGAAAGTTTCATTCCTTGCTTTCTTTTTGCTCCTTCGGTCGCGATTTCGTGACATGTCACGAAATCACGACATTTTCTTCTCTGGCATTTCCTGTCTTCTTTCGATCGTGATTTCGCGACATGTCGCAAAATCGCAACATTTTTGCTCTATGTCTTCTCTCTCCTTCCTAAGTCGTGAAAACATGACATGTCATGATATCGTGACACTTGTTCTTCTTTGCCGACATGTCGCGATATCGCGACACTTTTTCTACTTTACGGTATTTTGCCTTTCGTTGGATGCTCCTGCATCAGATCATCATATGACCTAGCATAGTTGGAGTCCGTGTATCCTTGCAATAAGAATTTGTTATTATTCTTGTATTCTAGGCCATATTCCATAATACCATGGACATAATAAAGAACACGTTTTGCTGCTTTCCAATGCATGGTCTTAGGATCTTGCATGAACCTCGAAAGATAGTTGACAACAAATACGATATCTGGCCTAGTGTTGGTTAGATATATGAGACTCCCAATCAACTATCAATAGAGAGTACCATCTACCTGAGGTGAATCATCATATCATGATAACTAAATTCCTATCTCCATCAGAGTTTCCATTGGCTTGCGATCAGTCATGCGATATTTTTCCAACAGTGTCTTGGCATATTTTTTTGAGGCACTTTGATGTAGTGCTCCTTATGGCTTACTTCCAGACCAAGACAATAATGTAGAAGTCTGAGATCTGACATCTCAAAATATTGACACAAGTCTCTTTTGATAGTAGAGATCATAGTTTTTGAACTCCCTATAATGAGCAGATCATCAACATAGAGTACAAGCAACACTATTTCAAAACCTTGTTTCTTAAAATAGAGGTTTGCATCTGACGGACATCTCTTAAACCCATGCTGTAGGAGGTGATTATCCATTTTTATATACCAAGCTTGAGGAGCTTGTTTCAATCCATATAAGGATTTGACCAATTTGCACACTTTCTGCTTTTGGCCTTCCTGTACAAATCCTTTAGGTTGAGCCATGTATACTTCTTCTTGGAGATCACCATTTAGAAAAGCACTCTTGACATCCATTTGGTGAACTTTCCACCCATACTGTGTTGCCATGGCACAAATGACTCGAAATGTGGTCATCCGAGCAGTAGGTCCAAAAGTTTCCTCATAGTCAATGCCTTCCTTTTGAGCATAGCCCTTTGCAACAAGACAGACCTTATGCTTATCAATTTTCCCATCTACCTTGTACTTGACTTTATATACCCATTTGCAGCCAATGGGCTTCTTTCCTTATGGCAGATCGACAAGCTCCCAAGTTTTGTTCTTTTTCAAAGACTTGAACTCATCATCCATAGCATCCTTCCATTGTTGCTTGCTAAGAGCATCTTGTACAGAAACAGGTTCATGTTGATTCATTGAAGACATAAACACCCTATCATCATTTATATACATATCCTCTATTTCTTTATGTGGAGTTATAGAAAGTTCCTCAAAATATTGACAAATATCATTAACCTCACTAGTCTTTGCTGCTGCTCTTTCCCTTTGAGCCATACTACGATTACGAGGTCTATCCAAAGTCAAATCTGGTGAAGTGGATAAGTTTGTGTCCCTGATTGTACTTGTATACCATTTTGGATTCTTATTTTATGGTGATAAAGAAGAGGTGGAATGACCTCTTGTTTGTGTTGACGAAGGAAACTTCTCTTCCTTAGATTCCACAAGATCTAGGTATACATTAAATGTGTTTTGTGATGTGAAAGCTTCATCAAAAACATCTCTACTAACATGAATTTTCTTGGTCAAAGGATCTATCAAACGATAACCTTTAGAGTGCTCATCATAGCCAATAAAAATGCATCTCAATGTTTTCTCATCTAGCTTCTTCCTTTTATCTTTCGGTATATGCATGAAATCTTGACAACCAAAAATACAAAGATGAGATATGGAAGGTTTACGACCACTCCATGCTTCCTATGGAGTTATTCCTTTTAGGGTCTTAGTGGGTGCCCTATTCAACAGATATACTGAAGTGGTGACAACTTCTACCCAATATTGTTGCCCAAGAGTAGCTCCTGTGAGCATACAACAAACCATTTCCATAATAGAACGGTTCCTCCTCTCAGCAACTCCATTTTGCTGAGGAGTGTAAGCAGTAGTTAATTGTCTCGAGATTCCATGCTTAGTTAAGAATGCTAAAAATTATTTAGAGGTAAACTCCCCCCCTCGATCTGAGTGGAGGGTTTTTATAGAAGTCCCTGACTCCTTCTCAACAGATTTCTTGAATTTCTGGAAGAAATCAAAAGCCTCAAATTTCGGTCGAAGAAAGAAAACCCACATCTTTCTTGAGTAATCATATACAAATAACTGAAAATACCTCTTCCCCCCACAACTGTTGGGTGTGAAAGGACCGCACAGATCGGTGTGAATAAACTCTAGAGGTTTCTGCACTCTTTTTGAGCTCTTCTCAAAAGGTACTCGATGCTACTTTCCTGCCAAGTAGTCAAAGCACATTGGAAATGTGGAAGAAAGGGAAGGAAGACCCTTTACCATCTCATACTTACTAAGCTCAAGTAAGTAGCCAGAACTAAGATGCCCATATCTCTTGTGCCATAGGGAAGTTGCCTCCTTGGTAGAGACTGTCATGGCAACATGGGGAGTAGAGATATCATCTAGGGAAAATAAGCCATGCTTATAGGAAGTTGTTGCAATCTTCTTACCCTTACTGGTGATTGTACAACACTTCTTGCCATCCTCAACACGAAAGTTGACAACCATATTTTTATCTAGGATTTGTGTGATCAACAACAAATTGTTAGCCAATCCTGGAACATAGAGGACTTTGTCAATCTAACACTTGCCATAAGAAAGAGTGACTAAAATTGTACCCTCTCCCTGAACCTTGTAGGTTTTGTCATCAACAATAGTGACAGGTCTGCCCTCTTTGGCCACAAATGATTCAAACCACGATCTGTCACCAGTCATATGCTTACTATCACCAAAATCAACATACCATATAGGATCCTTCTCCTTGGAGGCTGTGGTAGTCATGAGCACCTTGTGTGCCCATTTAGAATTAGAGTCAGATTCTTCAACAGCAACATTCACCTTGGGTTTCTTGTTCTTGTTTTGTGGTTTTTTCTAGCCTTTTTGCTTATTCTTATGCCAACACCTGTTGGTTTCATGGTTGTCTTTATCATAAATTTTGCAATACCTCTTCTTCTGTTGAGGTTGTTTCCCTTTTCCTTTTGAATTCTATTGAGATTTACCTCATTTTTGAAAATTAACTTTCTTCTTAGAACCCTGTCGGTTGGAGTATAGGGTTGTATTAGAAGAATCATCCCTGTGAAGTTGGTGTGCCTCCTATTGTTGAAGCAAATTGACCAACTCAATAAAGGTAATTTGTCGTTGTGACACATGAATGGAGGTGATCAATGTATCAAAGGAATCAGGAAAAGCTCTCATGACTATTGAAGTGAGAAGCTTGTCGTCCACTGTATCTCCCAAAGAATTCAATTTGCCTTTCAATTTAGAAACTCTGCAAAGAAAGAGTTCAACTGTCTCACCCTGTCTCAAACTCAGATTGTGAAGTTGTTTTTGAATATGAAGAATTGTGGAATCATTCTTTCCCTCATAAATGGTTTGAAGGGCATCCCATGCCTCTTTACCACTTGCTTTGTCAGCTATATGAGGTTGAACTTCATCTGAAATAGCAAACAAAATGAGCACTTTTTCTTGACTGTCTTTCTTATCAAATGTGATCTGATCAGCAGTGAGAGTTGTGGATCCAGTTGCTGGTGAAGGTCTCATTGTTACTCCAAAAACAACATCCCATAAATCTCCCATGATGAGGACTGCCTTCATTTTGTTTTTCCATGGTGTATAATTAGGACCTTTCACTAACAGATGAGCATCAGTCATTAACTTTGCAGAAGAAGTCATAGTGAAGGTTCCTTATATCACCAATTGGTCACCATTTATATATACCTTAATGCCAGGTCATTATACCATACAAAATACCCGCCCTTACGTGAGGGAGACTATAGGTATTTTGAAAAAAAAAAAATTACCCGCCCTTACGTGAGGGAGACTATAGGTAATTTTTAAAGATTATATGATACGTGGTACTTAGGCGGTACTGAAAGGGAATCATCTTGTTGATGGCACCTACCATAGAAAGTCATCAATCCTCATGCGTGGGGCGTAACTTCCCCTAAACACTGTGGATGTCGGAAATCTCATCAGGATTTACGTCTAAACACAAGAACGATTAGGGTAGTGGATGGAGTAAAAAAATAGCAAAATGGCAAACTTATATCTCCTCGACGATTTATAGAGAACAAGCTCAGACATCATTTTGGTAGCTATATTAGGCGATGGATACAGTAGCACAATCACGACAGCTTTACCTATAAGTGCTGGCTAGAGGTATCACAAATACCGAACACTACAGTGCAATAAATTGCATGGATGGGTTTTAATTATTCCGGGGACTTAGGGAGTGATTTTAATTTTAAATTTTAATGATGTAGTGCAAAAAATATGAGAATATGCAACATACAACATAAAAGTTCCCACAGAAATAAACCACTAGGTGTCGGGCGTTGCCGAAAATGCACCTTTACAAAAAAAATTCCAAAATTTGCCCTTGCATAAAATACTCTCAATTCCCCCCCCTTTTTTTTTTTAAATATTACTAATGCCTTTTTAAAAAAATCAATTTTCCTAGGTATCAATTAAAAATATATATATATATTTTCATAAAAAAATTATTTCAATAAAAAAAAAAATTAAAATTATTCTTTTTAATTGAAAAAATATTAAATTTTTTTAATTAAACCTAAGAAAAAAAAATAAAAAAAAAAATATTAGAGATAAATTACCTTCGTTGGACCTGCGGGGACTTGATCCCCCAACCCCACGGGCGCTAGCCTGGTGATCTTGCCATGTGGGCTAGCATGTCCGATGGGAGGGAAAGGGAATCCTTTCCCTCTCTTCCCTCATGACCCTTGCGAGGAGCGAAAAAATGTTGTGGGACTTTAGTCCCACATCACTCCTGTGGGGTGGATGAGGGGGGAATAAAAGGGAAGGTTCCCCCCTTTGTTAGTGATTGCCTTCGGGCAATCATGGTGCCCTCCTTTTGTCGTGCTATGCGGTAGGGGGGAGTCTGTCGGTCAATCGAGTCCGATCAGTTTGGTCAGTCCAGGTGGCACTCTCCGCCACATGTCAATCGAGTCTGATCAGTGTAGGTGGTGCTCTTTGCCATGTGTCAGTCCACCATGTGTCAATCTAGTCAGTCTAGGTGGCGCTCTCCGCCACGTGTCAGTTTGCCACATGTATGTCGAGTCTGTCTTGAGAATTGTTCCCGAGTCTATCGATCGCCCGAGTCAGGTCTAGTCAACGATCAACCTTGGGAATTGTGCCTAATCCAGTTAATGATTGACATCGAGAATTACGCTCGAGTTCATCGGTAACCCAAGTCAGGTCCAGTCGATGATTGACCTCAGGAAATGTGTCCAAGTCCATCAGTCGCCTGAGTCAAGTCTAGTGTCGACCTTAGAATTCGTGCCTGCATCGAGATCCGTACCTGTGATGAGTCAATCTAGTCCAAACCTTGCTTTGATACAATGCTATAATGTGGAGCAATTGGGGCATTGTATTGATGAAATATATAGAACATTACAATGCCTAGAATAGCTCGGAGGTTATGGAACCACCCGAGGCATAGCTACAACAGTATGCCAAAGAATGGAATAACAATAGTATGCTAGATATGCTAACATTTAGGGAGAGTATCCTTGATGAACTTAAAGTATACCTATCAAAGTGATAGAGCCCAAATTTGGAATTGAGGTTATCCCAAGGGAGCCAATACTTGGTAGGATGAAAAAACAAATTAGTGATTCACCACACACCTTTGCAAGATAATATAAGTGCATGAACCCAAGAAACCTACACAAGCAAGGAATCCTAGTAGGTGATGACAGGTGACCACTAAACATTCATTTGGTTGATGAAGAGGCCATGCCATTAGTTCTGGCCATTACATATTAGCCAAGGCTTAACACTCTCCTAGGATTTCCAAATGCTCCTGATGATGAAGGATCCCAACACTTTGATAGACATAAGAGCAACAAGGAGGGAAGGGAACCCCATGCCCCTCCATCTCTTACAACCAAAAGGAGAACCTTCACTAATATAGTGCTAGATGAGAATATTCTACGTCTCAATACCTGTGAGGGTTTTGATGACCCACTTAACACATAGGGCCCAACCTTGATACTAGGTATTGAGAATGCCAAGCCCACCATGGCTTATGGGAAGACAAAAATACTCCCACGCAACACGGTGCAATCCCAAACCATTATTGGAATATGACCATAAAAAGTCTCGTAGAATCTTACCAAGCTTCTTATAACAGTTCTTGGACAAGACCCAACAAGAAGAATAATAGAAATGGGTGGCTCCAAGGAATTTTGAGCAAATTTAGAATTTACCAACAAGGAAGAGCATCTTGGTGGACCAGTAGGTAAATTTTTTTCCACATTTTTAATGACATACTTCCATAGCTCTAGATTCAAATTGTTAAAGGCAAAAGAAATACTTAAAAATTAAATATTTCCCTCTCCTGGATGATCTTCCATTGATATTAACTAAGCCAGTGGGACATTGAGTCAAGAGATTACCTGTAACATTGAGTCTTTCTCCATTGAATGGATAATCTAGAAGCAAGATAAAAAAGTGTCTAGGTAGGCAAGCATCTTCTACAAAATGATCATTGATTAATTGAGTCTCACCTTCAGGGAGATAAATTCTTTGAATAAAACCTTGAACAATGTGGTGAGCTAGTAAATATCCAAACCCATCAATGGTGAGGACATACATGGACAACACCAATGAGTATCCGGAGCCCTATGTAATGTATCAAAAGAGCCCAATGGTTGAGGAATTATGTTTATTAATGGAAAAAATAGTCAAAACCTCAACAAACAACATCTCCATAGAACTAATGAAGGAGGGCCCAAAACCAAGAGCTTTAACCATGGCTAGAATGAATGAGCAATCGATCCTATCGTAGGATTTTTCAAAGTCAATTTTGATGAACATGGATCATTGGTTGGAATTGCAAGCCCACTCCATGCCTTACTAGACATCAATAATATTTTTATGGATGGACATACCCTAAATGAAGCCAATTTGCTCTAGGAGGATGATAATAGGAAGGATATGGCAAATGCATAAAACCAAGGCTTTGGTGATGATATTGATGAGGCCTGGAAATGCCTCAATCATAACATGTTTTGAACACTAAAATTGCCTACAAAATCTTATGTTTAATCTAATATGCTAGTTAAGTTAATTCAATATGTTGTGTATTAACTATTTGCATGATGAATGTATCTGAAATACTACATTCTAATTTTTACATCTTTTTGCATAAGTTTTATGTTGTTTTGTTATGACTTGCTGAATGAGATATGCTTAGGTTGATAGCAGCATTTAACTAATCATGTTTTGATATGTCTCAAGCATTTATTTGACCTAAATCTGGCAACGATGCAAGTAAAGCTATTATTGTGCAGCAAAAACTAGTTTTTCCCATGTAAATTCCAACCATTTGCCAATGAATGGCAAGGCATGGAATTCACATATGGAAAGAGATGAAGACCATTGGAATATGATCCTGAGAAATAACCCACATGATAAATGTAGAGGAAATCATTTAAAGAGCACACATTTGTTCATTTCGAAGTCTCTTCGAAATGAACAGATATCTTCGAAATGAGAAAACACAGTGTCTTTAGAATGAGTGGATCTTTGGAATGAGAATTGCAGTCTCTTTAGAATGAGCCACTTATCTTAGAAATGAAAACAGAATGTGATTTTTGACTTGTTGACCGATTTTTGATGTTATAAAAAGAGAAATAAATATTGAAAAGGGTAAGGGACAATATCTCCCATGTGACTTTGCCGTCCTTGCTGACCAAAGACACCATTTATGGAAGGATCAAGTTTGATCTTCTTCTAGGATAAAACCAGGAATTGTTGCAGCATAATAGGATTAGATATTTTGATATATTCTCAGCTTGTTAGTAGATCTTAGGACATCTATAAATATGGCTCCCGTTCAGGTTGAGCTAGTAGAGGATAGAGAAAGCAAAGAGTAGAGAAATATAGGAAAAAATAGGCAATAATCAGAAAAGTGATTGTTACAGTCCTGTAACAGGTTTTCAGCAGAATTATTGTAATCATGTGCTTGAATCAATAAAGTGTACTATTTCTATTTCATATTGCTTATAAATGAGTGTAAGATATAGAGAGAGAGAGAGACTCATACCTTCTTCTGGACAAGGAGGTTGGCCACTTCCAGACCTAGGAGGAGGACTAACAACAGGTTTTTATTCTAATTTTGCTGTAGCAAAATGAGTTGTAGAACTTGTCATTTCATTCCTTTGTAAACAACTAATGGTATTTGCAATCTTAGCTTATTTTATGTTTAGATTAATCTTGTGATTAATGGTTTGGTTGTAATCTTCACTTTCAGCAAAGCTTTCAATTTATTGCAGACTGTCATTTCCAGAATTTACTATTTTTTGTAATTTCTTGCATTTTATGTTTTGCTGTCAACCCCTGCACAAAATATTGACAACCTTCTATTACAGAGCCTTGATAGGGTTTCATTTCTATGCTATAATTAGGTTTCCATTACTGCAAAAGTAAATAGATTTCCTTTCTGCAATTATAATCAGACTTCTAATTCTTCAATTGTTATTTTTGCAACATAATTAGGTCTCATTCTGCAATTGTAATTAGGATTTCATTTCTGCATTTAATGATTAGTTTCCATTTCTAAAACTAATATTAAGGTTTAATTTATGCAATTTAGATATAGGAATGTCCTAAATCCCCCACACAATCGGTTTCACCAATAAGACCTATTGCTCCAGATTGACCTAAGTTATAACCCTGTTCACTCCTTCTTTCGCAGATAGCCTTGTACACTGCCCTGGATTGACAAATTCATTGAGAATTAATGATGTGTATAATGACTATGCATCAAATATTGAGAGTAATAAGCCCCAAGTTGGTGATGATTTTTGGATCACTAGCCTTAGGTATGAATTTAATAATCCCCTGATTAATAATAGGGTCCCAATAACCCTTAAAGAAAGACTCATGATAGAATTTGAGAAGATCAAGCTTGATAGTGTCCCAAAGGGACTTGTAGAACTCATAGGGGAAGCCATCATGACCAAGGGATTTATCATCAGCCATAAAAAAAATATCTCCCTCCATATCCTTCAAAGAGAGGCTATTTTCACAAGTAGCTCTTTGAGACTCAAAAAGCCACTCTAGGACAACAAAAAGGTAAGAGTTATGAACCTAGTCATATTGAGGGGAGCGGGCTTGAGCCATGAAAACAGTCTGGTAGTGCTCTTCAAAAGCAACAACAATACTAGGAATTTTTGAAACATGCTCTCCATTAATGTTAAGGGTCTTAATGCCTAAAAATTGATTGCAAGGATGCAAGCATTGAAAGAAATCCATAGTCACCTTATCTCCAATTTTGAGCCAGTGTAACCTTACCTTGATTTCATCCCTTTGGCATTAGAGTGCTCCACCATGAGAAGTTGGTGTTTGACCATTGTGAGGTGCCTTTGAATATCCTCATTGAAAGGATTAGATTAAAGTTGAGTTGAGGCCACCTACAACTCCTACTTGAGAGCAGCATTTGATCGGTAATGAAGCTTTGTAATTTTACATCCAAGTGAGCATAGGAAGCTGGCAAGGTGCTAGATAGTAGTATTCCACCAATAAATCAAACCTGAGGCCCATTTTAGTCATCAGGTTTCAAATTTTGATGATATAGACCCTCAACATGGGATGGTGTAGAATAGAGGTATTAAGGTAGAATTGTGATCGAGAAAGAGGAGTGGGGATGGAATAAACCATAATGAAAAAGAAAATGAGATAATGGTAAAATAAGAAAATCTTGATGTGGATAGAGATAAATCAAGAAGAAGATAAGGGCCACTTAAGGGAGAAAATATCAAAATATAAGAGCATGGTTCTATCTAATATTTTCAAAACATTACTCTCACCCTGTTGATTATTAGACCATATGAAACAATCATTAGTAGGGAATGAATATGGTAAGAAGAAACTATTGGGGTTATATATCCTCAATTTTTCTTTCATGAAAAGCTATGCTTCTCTTTCCCTAATGGCCCACCTCATGGGAAGAAGACCCACCTTGTCATGCAAGAATTCAATCATATTGAAGTCCTTATAGAGCAACTAGATAACAAAAGGGAGAGATAGCGTTTCCCATAACCAAAGTGCATAACAATAATTGGTATTGTTAGGTGCATAGATGTTGAGCACATCAGGATGATGGCCATAAATTTCTATCACAACCCATATGGCATGCTTGGAAGGGTCACATCCCCAAGATATAATTTTGGAATGATAGGATTTTGAAAGGTAGATGATTGTCCCTCCTTTACCTATGTTACGCATAGTATGAAATGTGTGGCCCTTGGGCTAGAGAAAGGAGCAAATACTCAATAGAATGAAGCTAGTGACTTTGAATTCATGAAGGTACAAAATATTAATATCACCAAATCTAACCTTGAAGTCATCCAGACCTTAACACATAATGTACTTGCACATAGGATCTATCAAACTCTTGATATTCCAAGACATGCACTTCATGAGACACGATCGAGGAGCATATTTCCTTTGATGACCTTAGAGTCCTCGAAATCTACCAAATATTCAAATGCATTCATGAGAAAGCTATTATGGTTTTCATAAAAAAACTCCATCTAGCATCGCTTCTCCAAAGTGACACCTGAGGAATCCCTAGTTGTACTACAAGAGCAACAAGGATTACATGAGGGAACTTTGTTAGGCAATCTAGGTTGAGAGGTAAGGCATATGCTTGATGGTATAGACTCTCATATAGTTTATGGCTTAACCATATATGAGCCTTGAAGAGTCAAGGATACTTCTTGGATATTACCACTAGAGGTACCTACAGGAGGAGCAACACAAGTTTCTTCTATAGTGGTTGCATGAGATTTCCTTGGCTGAGAGCTTAGTTGAGACTTCTTTTCACTAGCTCCCATAGAAGGTTGTAGTCAATTACCGTTACCATTCTCTCGTGTGAAAAAAATCCATTCCTCCCCTCCATTAGCAAAAGGGATTGATTAAAGTGTGATCAAAGGTGTTGATGCCTCTACTCAAGCTTTAATTTTGAATTGACCCTACATAATAGGGTAGTCTTTTATCTTGTGAGCTATAGACTGAAAATGGTAACAGATGTTTGGGAGATTAATATAAACCACCCACTATTATAAATGGGTTTCACCAAATTGAATATCAATAGAATCCTTGAAGTATTTTAAGAGATAAATTTCAATGTAGATGTGTTTTTATGGCCGCACATCATAGAATTTTTGTGGCTGCATGCACACAAACTTTCCAATGAGCATGACAAGCTATAGTAGGAAAAACTAGAGGGGCAAAGAGAGACCTGAAAATTCCACCCAATCAAACAAGTACACGTAAGTAAAAATTGACAAAAATAGTAAAATTATGGTGCCAAGGCTGAAGAATGAGTATTTATAACATACCAAGGACCTTTTCTTATAACATGAATAACATGTGGTTCGGTAAACTAGAAATAAAATTTTTTAGAAAGGTTTTGAATATGATCAACTTGTATGCCATATGACTACTAGACTTGCTAAATCCTTTGATGGATTAGCAAGTCACTGGGAATCCTCTCTAAAAAATACCTAATGAGGACATGACTCTCAAGCTAGTTGTAGACTTTATCAATATCCTACATGGGCAAGACTATATCCGGTATAGATGAACTACCTTTGGGATAAACCTCTTGGGTCATTTTATTAGTGCCATGGCTCTCTATAGCTACAACTTCTATAAATAGTGAAATGATGGACTAAGAGGTGGCCATCAAAAGGGAAGGATCCTCACACTTGAGGTGGAGTTTTTACATAGAATGCTATAGTAAGTGCATTTAGACTTAGAGCCTGTAAGGGCACTAGCAATATGGCAATACAACATGCAACTGAAAAACCCTAGCAGAGCCTCCAAAACAAACCCCTAGATTTGTGTCTTTTTTCCTTGTTTAAGGTTTTAATTTAAATAAGATATGAATATAAATTTAAGTACTTTTAAATTTTTATATGTCATGTAGGATTATTTTTACAAATATGTTGTCTATTTAATGTATGTTTACTAAATCAATTTTTTTTTACTTAAATATGGTATATAATCTTAACCTAAACTTAACTTTAGTCTAGTTTTAATGTAACAAATAAATACAATAAACAAGGTCTAAAGCTATAATAAATTTTTCTTTTGACAATAAAGCAAATGGCATTTTTTTTTAATAAGTAAAGGTACAATAAAATTCAACAAACAAGTCCTAAGACATAGCTATAAGCTCTTTTAATCAAATGCTAAAGTTAAAATATTAAGCTAGTCCCCTATGTGATTAAGACTAAATTATTTATTTCTTCCCTTTTTGTCTATTTTTCTAATAAATAGAAAATGAAACCTAGTTTAAGTAGATAACAAACATAGTCTTAGTCCTAATTACTTAAATGATAGAGATTAGAGGCAAAAACAACTTTTTTTTTCCACAAAGTTAGATGCATTGCCAATCCAAAGAAACATCAACTCTTTTGTCTATATATGGTGCTTTCACTTGACATAAACAATAGGTAAAAATAGATAAGAACAATGATAGAAGGACCTAATTCCACGGATATGCAAAAATATCCATCCATGTTCATTTGGTTAGACTTATCCAAATATTATGATAGGGTGGATTGGCACTTCCTTATCAAAGTTTTGAGGCAATTTGGTTTCTCTTTTTATAGATGGATTGGATTATGGGATGTATCTCTTCAGTTTCCTACTTAGTTCTTATCAATGGCAAGCCTTCTCAGTTATTCCCAGCTTCTAGAGGTATTAAGCAAGGTGACCTCCTATCCCCTTATTTACTCATAATTATTATTGAATGCTTAGGTAGGGCTATAACCAAAAAGAGAGAATACAAAACCCTTGATGGAGTAACCATTGCTCATGGAGCTAGACCTATCTCCCATATTCAATTTGTTGATGACTCTACTCTTTTAGGTAAATCTACTGTTAAGGAAGCTTCTACTATTAAGCAAATCATTAGATATTTTTCTAAGGCTACCAGGAAATTGATCAATGAAGACAAATCTAAAGTCATTTTATTTTACTACCAGACAATAATCCATGGTCTTGGATAAATTAATATATAAGAAGACCTCCCTTCCAATCACTTATTTAGGTATTCCCATAAATATTTGAAGATAGAAAAAATATTGGAATTGGTTGTTGGACAAAGTCAAGAATAAAATTGGAAAGTGGACCAATAGGTGGCTTTCTTCTAGGGGTAGAATCACCTTGGTAAAATCAGTCCTTCAAGCTATTCTTATTTATGTTTCTACTGTGTTGAATATCCAAAATGTTGTTCTTCGAGAACTGGATCAAATCAGTCATTGGTTCCTCTGGAGTGGTACTAAGGAGAAAAGAAAATGGGCCTTGGTGAAATGGGACACTTTATGTCTTCCTAAGAATGAAGGGGAGTTAGGATTACGGTCTACTATTAATAACAACAAAGCTTTAGCTGCTAAATTGTATTGGAGGATTTTGCATAACCCCAATGCTATTTGGACCAAGAATATCCATGGTAAATATGTTGAGAATAAAAGTCCTGAAGACCTTGTTCACTATCAATTGCCTTCCAAAGATTCTCCCATTTTAGTAGTTCTTAAGACTAGTGAGGATTTGATAAAGAAAAAATTATTTTGGATAATTCATAAATGTCAATAGGTAAAATTTTGGATAGATTCTTGGGATGGTGACAAGCCTTTGATAACTTAGTTTCTCGATTGGAGGCCTTGGATGGAGGAGCTTCACCGAGCTAACTGGATAAAGGTGGCTAATTATTATCAATACCATATTGGTAATTCAAATATTGGTAGATAGCGGATCCCTATTGAGGACTGACCTATTCAAATACCATAAAGGTAAATACAAGATATTATGAGATCTCTCTTGTGGTCCCATGATAAAGATTGTTTTGGATAAAACAACACTACTAAGTGTGAGTATTCAGTTGCTCAAGGTTATTTTACCTTATTCCATAAAAATACCAACCAATCATCTAACATATTTTACTAGTTGCGGGTTCAAAATCTTTGGCCTAAGATGAGGTTATTTACTTCGCTTTTATTGCATCGGAGGGTGCTTACTGGGGAGCATCTTATGAAGCGCGGTTTTCATGGATCTTTTAGATGTGATATGTGTGGAGAGAATGTGGAAATTCTTAGCCATATTTTTATTGAGTGTACTTTAGCCTCTAAGCTTTGGAGGAGAATGACCACTTTACTAGCTTATAGTGGTCCAATTTTTTTACTTTTTAAAAACTTTGGAAGGATTGGCCTAATCAAGAGGGTGTTGATCATTTTATTAGACAGTTAGTTTGGATTGGTTCTACCATTCTTCTTTGGAATATATGGAATGAAAGAAACAACTAAATTTTTAATCAAGAAAGGAAGCATATTCACTATATCTATAAAAAGACCATTTCCAACTTAGTTGAATCAATCCATCAACTCCTTAATCATCCCCAAAACTCCCACCAAATATGGGATCAAGTGATGCAAATATTGAAGATTAAATTTTATAAGAGCAACTAGCTTAAAGGGAATGTGACTTAATCAACCTGCTCCTAAGGATTTTGGAAAAGTCAATAATTATGGAGCCTCTAGAGGGAACCCTAAAAAAGCTAGTGTGGGAGGAATTGGTAGACTTTTAGATGGCTCCCTGATTTTTACTTTTGCTAAGAATTTGGGTATTCTATCCAATAACCTTGTTGAGGGGTATGGTATCCTTAGAGAACTTCAAGAGGCTACTAAGGTTGGATGGGAAAAGGTACTAGTTGAGTCTGACTCTCAACTCATGATTAATATTTTGAAGACTCCTAATAATCATAAGGTTGATTGGAGAATAAAAATAATTATTGAGAATATTCAGTTAATCCAGATGGGATTTTTGAAAGTTGATTACATTCATGTGGTCAAATATCAGGATAAGAGTACTGATGCTTTAGCTAATTGGGCTTTGGAAAAAGGTGATATTACTTGCTACGACCACCCTCCTAGATGGTGGGCTTCACAAATAAGGGAAGCTCTTATTTCTATCATTTCTTTGGATGGCTCCAATTCTAGAGGTACCTAGTTTCTTCTTGCTTTATTTTTGCTTCTCTTTGGTTTGGTCAGGGTATTTTAGTTCCCTATCTCAAACTAATCTTTCTTTTGTTTCCTCTTCTAATTATTGCCTTAATATTATTTTGTTCTAGAAAGATCATTATTGTGTTCTATTTATTTATTTTTATTTTTTTATTTTCTATTTATGTGTGTGCTTTTTTTGTTTTATTTTGTTTTTGTGTTTTTTGTATTGTTTTTTGTTGTTCTTGTGTTTTTGTTGTTTTGTATTTTTTGTTGTTGTTCTTGTGTTTTTGTTGTTCTTGTGTTTGTGTTTCTGTATGTTTGTGTTAATTGGTGTTTTTGTGTTTTGGTGTGTGAGTGTTTTCTATGTTTTTATTTTTCTCTATTGTCTATTGTTGGTTTTTTTTTAGGTTTTGGTTGTTTTTGTTTTTCATGTTTTTGTTGGTTGTGTCTTTGTAGTGTTCTATTGTTTTTTGTTATTTTTGTGTTTTTTATATTGTTCTTGTGTTTTTTATGTGTGTTTTGTGTTGTGTATTTTTTAATATTATTGTGTGTGTGTGTGTGTTTGGTTGTGCTTTATCTTTTTGACACACTCAAGGAGCATGTTTTTTTTATTTTTTGTTTTTTTAATATTTTTGTGTGTTTGTGTTTGTGTGTTCTTGTTTTTTATTGTTTCATGTTTGCTCCTTGAGTATTTCAAAGGTGGTAGTCTAGGTGTGAGCCCTAGGCAATTTTGGTGGAAGAGATACCCCTGCCTCCTTGGATCTTACCCAAAATTGGCATCCCTTCTAGGATGTTTTCCATGAAACAAATGATAGAAGCACCTATCTATACTGACAAAGGATGTTGGACTTACTTGAATAGTAATCAAACCCTTATTCACATAGATAAAAATGATGAAAGGATAAAGTACATGAAATAAATGCGTAGTGGCAAAAGCACCACTAGGTTACGATAATATCATCGATGCTTTTAGTGTTGGCACTTTTTTGTGTAAAACAAAGAGTAATAGTTCCGTCGACCTATAATTTGGTAACACTTTTGCCTCTAAGAGCAAAACAACAATATTAAATGCAAGCTAGACTAATATTATGATGACAATGATGAGGGATATAATTAGGGAGTACAAAGACCCTATAAAACAACAAAAAACAAATATTGTCCTTGCATGACATGAAAATTAAATAAAAAATATGATATCCTAACTAAATGCAAGATGTAAGAATCAAGATTAAATTCAAATGCAACAAAATAAAAACTTAAAGCTATAAGTTTAGTAGAGTGTCAAAAGCAAATAAGGGGAAAGAGCACAACCCAAGACAAAAGGTTGTTTCTCCTTTGTTTCTAAAAGCTTGTTAGCTTGCTTGTTGTTGACACTTGAATGGTTGAGATTTAGAACCTAAATGCATGGTGCTTGAGATTACTTGGAGACTTGATTGCTTGGAGAAAGTTTTAACCCTTAGATGCTTGTATGAACAAGAGCTTGAGTGCTTGCAAGGATGCCCTTCATAAGATTGTGACAAGAGTTTGGCATAATATTTCCATGCAAAATGACATATTCCTATGATTCTAGAGAGATTTTGGTTGAATTTTATTGCTTTCAAAATACTAAAGGTTGACCTCTTCCAAGTGCTAGCTTTATAGGAATCTTTATTCCTTAGGGGAAGAATTACATTGAAGATGAAAGAATTGGTGATTGTAAGAATTTGAAAAGGATAAAGAATCCATTAATGGAAGAAGGTAAATATAAATTCTTGTATTTAAAACTTTTATAGGAACAACAAATCAAATTTTGGGGATTTGGTTCATTAAAGGTGGATGACTTGAGGGACAGAAAGTCAAATTTTTTGTTTTGGTGCATGATAGTCAAAAGTTCTAGGTGGCAAAAATGCTTTAGCTCACGACCATTGGAAGTAAAAATTATATGGGAAAGATTAAAATTGAAGGTTTGGAAAAAACACTACAAAGTCATAAAAGTGCTATCGACGCTATCACTCGTGCCTTGACACTTTTGCTCGTAAAGCAATAAATACTCTAAAATTAGGCTCAAGGAAAGTTGATTTAATTTGGCTAATTGAAAGGATAATTACTTAAGGGATTGGTGAACTTGAAGATTAGTCTTACATGCAAAATTGAGTGTCTACATTTGTCCCTTTTTCATACATTTATTGCATATTTAATGTGTAAAAATTTGACATAGATGTCCTAATTTTGAGACAAGAATATTTTTTTTACTTATGGTTAAGAATACAAGATTATTTTCTTAGAACTAATGTTAAAACTTGTATTTTAGATAACTTTAATTGTTTTCATGTCCCAATGCACCTCCTCAAGTTTTGAATGGAAAATCACATTGAACCAAGAAAACTTCACACTACTAGGATTCACATTGGTGTAGTGATGAGAAATTAAGGACAAAAATTTAATATGGGTTGGGAGGCTTAGGGGGATAAAAGGGCTATAGGGTAAAATTGAATTCATCATGCAAAGGAGAGATTGAGCTCTAGAGATTTACTTTTATGTAGATGTCAATGGCCCACTAGGCAAGATTGGTATACTTCATAAACTTTGTATGAGCACCAATAGTAGGTGATGAAGCTAGAGCATTGAAAGGTGTTAAAATATTGATCTTGCATCTATTTTTAATCTTAAAAAACATGTCACAAGGAAGAAAAAATGTTATTACATGATGCTTTTGCACTACAATGGCATTATCACCTGACGATGGTTTCATGCCTAGACAATATTAGATTAATTTTAGCATTGCTATTGGGTTACACTAATGCTAATTAGACTGACATAGTATTTTGGTTGAGTTGGATGCATGTTTTTCTAGAGTGGGAACAAGATACATATAGTGGTACTAAGATTTATGACTTGGGAGGGTCATATTTCCAAGGGAATGGCCATAGAGTTCAAGACATGCTATGTCATTGTTGATGGATAGAGGTAGGCAACAATAATAGTAATCCTAGTAGCAAGACCACCACTATAGCATTACCTTTACCAAGTATTCCAACTAATAAGGTAATATTGAGTACATCATCTTGATAAATGATTAAGGTAGAGGGAGACATGCTGACCTAGTAGGTGGAGAGCTTGTAGGTAGCTCTAGTAATGGTGTAAGAAGAGATAGTCACATAGAAAATAAAGAAGAATGAGTTCATAGGATAGGTCATTGTGATGTAGTAGACTTTCTAAAGTTTGACTATAGAGATAAAATTAATAGCAATGAGAGCTGCAATAGTGGTATGAGAAGTTGGATGTTCCTCGTGGTAGTCCTTCCCTTCTATTTTGGTTATTATCATTGATATGATGTGTCTAGTTGGTTGATATAGTTAGGAATCCCTGGGCTGAACCTTTTATTTTGGTTCTAATGTATTGTAAATACTTGCAGTTCTTAGCAAAAATATGGTCATGCCCTTTGTTAAGGGAGGTCTAATCATTAAAGCTTCTACATTTACCTCATTCTTCTTTGTAGCTCTAGTTTATCTGATTCTTGCCTAACCCTTCATTCGATCCTTGGGTGTCTTAGTATTCTACTAGGTCTAGTATCCAAAACTTAGTTTGTATGACCTTACTCCTCCCAAGTGTAGTGAGAACTCACTACAATATTAAAACCATAGGGTGAAATGATAGAGCAATATGGGTAAGTGGCATAAATGGGATTTGATCTAAAAAATGCTTGAGCTAAAGATAAAGTGCAACTCATGAAGAAGGTCAAAAATGCTATTTCATATCATGTGTCATTGATCTAAAAATTAGTGAAGAAGGAGAGAGAATTAGAATATGTGAAAAACACCTTTAGTAACTCTTGAGGAGAGGCCAAAGCACTCCAAGATCAGGTAAACTAGCTTGCCAGTTACCTAAAGGAGAAACCATCAAAATATCACTAAAAAGTAAAGGAACAAATCAAAAGCCTCATACATAGTCTTACCAGCCAAGAAGCTCAATTTAACCAAGAGAGAAAATATCTAGAAGAAATTATAGGAGTTGAGGAAGAAGAATGAGATTTAGTAGTGGCACGTGATTAGGAGCCTAGTCAAGGAGATTAGTGATGCCTACTAGGATGATATTTCTAACACCATAATAGTGTTGTTCTAGGTATTCAAATTTATTGATAAAACCATTGTTTAGATCATGCATGTGAGATAGGATACTGAGCATAGCCTTACTAGAACCTTCACAAAGATAGTTGGAGCAAATACTTATTGGGTAAAGCTAGCCACTATGTTATACTAACTTAATGTATATCTAAATTCAAGATAAAGAGATAGTAGCATAAAGAGTTATTAATCTCCTCTAAAATAAGTGAGTGACACAAAAATGCAAAGCCCAAATAGTTATCCTACTTTCTATCATTGAGAAGCTTAGGATTCACATCAACTCATTGCTACACAAAGGACTTCCCTATCCTTGGAGTGAAAATGATAATCTCTCCTCGATAAAAAATATGTGTAGCTACTAAAGTAGTACAAGGAGGATGTTTACCCTTTTGAAGTTGATGTAGAGGAAAAATGGTGCACCTAAGAATACTAAACAAGATGCATCTATATCTGGTATTAATCAAGCATTATAAAAGGATATATTCAAGCAACCATGGAAGCCAAATAAGTAAAATAAAAGGTGTTTATATTTATTTAATTTTATAAATCAGAACATGGTTACATAAATGTCTCCTTAAGGGCTATTAGATTGATACACTTGTTTACAAAAATGGGTTCCCAAGTATCAAGTCCTTTCAATAGCTCATGTGCATGTTAGGATCCCATACTAACCTTTAATGTAATAACTTCCATGATGTAATAATTCCTAAATAACATGGGTAGTACCCATCACTAATATTTTATAATGTTCTAAGTTTTAGCTTATATAGTGCCTATGACAAATGGAACCCTTTTTATGTAAGACATGGTAGATAGGTATGTAATGTGGCCTTGTGCATGTAATTCAAGTGGCATTGTGCATGTAATTCAAGTGGCACTGTGCATGTAATTCGGGTGGCATTATGCATGTAATCTAGGTGGCATTTTGCATATAAGCCAACCATGGAAGGGAACTCTTTAAATACCCAAGAAGGCACCAATGTATTCATATTTTTGTAAATTAATGAAGTGTTGAAGGAGGTTTCCCCCTCGAAGAGGCCTGCGATTCTATATTATTGTGAGATTTTTCCTTTATGCAAATTTCTATTATAATGTGTATTTTGTTCTGAATATTATATGATGTTTATGTGAGTTTATTTCCAAGCAATTATGTGAGAGTGTGTTTATTTGAGTTTATTTTATAGTAGGATCCTAACAAGTGGTATCAAAGCGCTTTCCAGGGCCAATTTTTGTTGCAATAGTAATGATTCTTGCCTATTAGGTATAATCCTCTGTTATTTTTGTGTAATTTTTTTTTTACTATTATAAAAAAAAGACAAATACCAGTCAAAAATATATATATAGTCTTTTTCAGTTGAGTAGGTAGAAACCCTGTGTCGGGGGTTTTAAAATATCACGAAGGATCTATAGTTATTGGCTAATATAGATATCCCATACATCATCTAGTGAAGTGAGGGGCGATCAGGCTCTAATACCTAGGCCTCAGATGGAACCCGCACATGGACCTGAGCTCCCATGCATCTTCGGGTGTATCGAGAGACCATTCTAGGGTTAAAAAATTTTTATCTAGTAGGAAGCTTATAAGCCTTGTATCATCCATATTCCATAGGACACAGCATCTCGGATGATTACCCTCCCGTACTGTGAGAGAGGTAGATAGTGTGCTCAAGGGTATGTGTGGAATCCTCCTTGGGTAGTGACCTGAAATATTGGTCCGAGCACTATTGTTCGTCACTGCGGTATAATAGAGGGCCTATGGGTGTTACATACTCCTTTACTTAGCATACCCTGGTTCTATTAAAACTTCAACCTGCAACAAAATCACAAACTAAAACTCCCTATTTGTAAACCTGCATCCCAAATTCCCAAAAGTGAGCATATGAGAAAGGAATCCTCTACAAAAAAAAATAGCATACATTGCATGAATTCGGGATAGAATATGAGGGCGACAGTTAAGTTGAAATTCTGGAGAATAACAGTCAAATTTACAGTGGCAGTAACAGTCAGGTCAGTACAGTTAGGTCAGAAATTGTAGTTTTTAGTGTCAAAACAGAACTGTCATAACAGTAACCTACACAATATAGAGAATCTTCAGACCAGTGAGGTAAGCAATATCAGAGAGACTTTCTAGGCTAAGAAAAACATTGAGTGAGTGACCAGAGACCAATTATAGATAGTGCTCCAGTACCCAAATTTTGCACTATAGCTCAAAATCAAAAACTGTAAACACCGTTAGACTCGGCAAAAAATTTTGGGGTGTCCAAAAGTAGTGTTGTGGGATATAGCTCATTGTGACCACCTCTTCGATCTGATCATTTTGATATATAGAACCCAAGCACTTTTTTGGACACTTACTAAAAATAGTATGTCCTGAAACCCAATTCTAATTTTAGTAACTGGTCACAAAAGGTTCCAAAATGGCCGAGGGTACCCTTGGACATTAAAAATAGCTAGAATAGATGGACTCCTTAACAAAAACCATTGGGAATTTGAACTTGGCAATTTTATCCATAAGGTAAGAGGTCCAAGGTCTTCGTCTAGATCATGAGGCCACTAGTGCTCGCTTAGAAGAAACACTAATAGATGTGGGTAGCAAGTTACATAAGGGACCACTCAAAATAGAACACCAGGCTAAAAACTCTACAAGGAATGACCATGACCCATCCTTTAAAATGCCAAAATTGGACTTCCCTTGATTTAATGGGAAGGATGTTTATGGATGGTTATGTAGGGTTGATCAATTCTTTAGACTTCATAATGTTATCATATATCATCGAGTTTAGATGGCTTCCTTCAATTTGGAATCTGAGGCTCTACACTGGTTCTAGTGGTTACATAATTCCAACCCAAATCTCTCTTGGGAGGACTTTGAGTCCCAAATACTGACCTGATTTGGGCCTAGTGAGTATGAGGACTTCACAGGGGCCTTGACCAAACTACAACAAACATCCTCAATCCATGACTACCAAACTCAATTTGAAAAATTGGCCAATAATACAAGAGGATTTACAGAAGGGTTATTCAGGATTTATTTTACCAATGGGTTAAAAGGGGATCTCCAAGATGAAGTAAATATGTTGAAACCACATTCCATGATGGAAGCTATCAGTTTGGACCGTCTGGCCGAATCTAAACTCTCAAACCAAAGGTGCCCCCAACGGTTTTCTAAAAACTGACCTTCATTTCCTTTTTGAACCTAAAATTCAATGGATAGTAAACCTACTACACCCAAGTGACTGACTACAGAGGATATGGATGCACATTGTGCCCAAGGATTATGTTATAATTATGATGAAATTTTTTTTAAAGGACATAAGTGTGCAAACAAAAGACTGTTCTTGATAGATTTTGAGGAACCTGCTAACACTGACCAGAGTGATGAGGATGAGGACCCCCCTGAAACACCTTCTCCACAGGAAGAAGATACACAGGGGTCTGAGGTAGAGATTTTTAGTCCATGCTCTTGCAGGCATTACCACTCCACAAACCATGAAAGTTGTGGGATTTTTCAAGGGCCAATATCTTACCATCCTTATTGATTCAAGTAGCACACACTTGATCCTCAAGTTTCTAAGCGGGCAAATTGCTATATCCACACTTGTAATTCATTCAAGGTCATGGTAGCCAATGGGGGAACATTACCTTGTAAAGGAAAATGCCACAATGTCAAGCTCAAGATAGGGGACTATGAACTCAAGCAGGACATGTTTGCCCTCTAGTTGGGAGGATGTGATATGGTTTTGGGATCTCAATGGTTGAGTACGTTGGGAACTATCAGTTGGAACTTTGTAGAACTCTGGATGCAATTCTCCCAAAATGGAAAAATACACTTACTCAAGGGGTCCCCTGTAGGAACACCTCACCTCATTAGTTCCAATCGTATGGAGAAAGTGCTAAAGAAATCAAATGTGAGGTAATTGCACAACTCTTCTCCATCCAACCAACCACTTCACTAATGGCTGAAATTCCATCAGACCTACAACTAGTTCTACACAAACATGATGTTGTATTTGCAGAACCAACTACACTACCACCGCATCGCTCTCACGACCATGCTATCCCATTGCTCCCGGGTAGTGCACCACCAAATATTAGGCCATACAGGTACCCTCATGCCATGAAATCAAAACTAGAAAAATTGGTACAGGAATTACTCAAGGCTGGTGTCATCCGGCCTAGTACTAGCCCCTACTCCTTTCCTGTCCTACTTGTTCCCAAGAAATATGGCTCATGGTGCCTATGTATTGACTACCGGGAACTCAAAAAGACTATGGTCAAGGATAAATTTCCTATTCCAGTGGTTGATGAATTACTCGATGAACTACACGGGACCATGTATTTCACCAAGCTTGATCTCCGCTCTGGGTACCATTAGATCCAACTCAAGGATGAGGACATCCCCAAAACTGCCTTTCGCACTCATGAAGGTCATTATGAATTCTTGGTAATGCCATTTTATCTCACAAATGCTCCTTCTACATTCCAAAGTCTTATGAACATCTTTCAAATATTTCTGCTAAAGTTCATCCTTGCGTTCTTCGATTACATCTTGATTTACAGTCGACATGGGAAGAGCACCTCAATCAGGTGGATCAAACTTTACAACTTTTGGTCACCCATCACCTTTTTTCCAAAAGGTCCAAGTGTTCCTTTGGTCTAATTGAAGTAGAGTATCTGGGACACATTGTCTCACAGGATGGCATCAAGGTTGACCCTAAGAAGATTCAAGCAGCTCAAGAGTGGCCTAAACCTCACAACCTCAAGGGAATTTGAGGATTTTTAGGGATTACAGGCTATTATCGCAAATTTGTCTACAATTATGGGAAGATAGCTGCCCACCTCACCTCCATGTTGAAAAAACATTCCTTCACTTGGACAGGGCCTGCTGACCAAGCCTTCATTGAACTCAAGCATGCTATGACCACCACTCCCATCTTAGCCATGCCAGATTTCTCTAAACCATTTTTCATTGAAAGTGATGCTTTTGGTCATGGTATTGGGGCAATATTGATGCAAGAAGGACGACCTATGGCTTTTACTAGCAAGGCACTCTCTGATCATAATCTGGGGAAATCCACATATTCTAAGGAAATATTAGCCATATTGCATGTAGCCACACATTGGCAACCTTACCTCATTAGGCATCACTTATCCATAAAAACTGATCATCAAAGTCTCAAATATTTTTTGGAACAAAGAGTTGCCATGCCTGACCAACAAAAGTGGGTGTCTAAACTCATGGGCTATGATTATGATATCACCTACAAAAAGGGAAAGGAGAATATTGTGGCTGATGCTCTTTCTCGCAAAATGGAGACCGTAAGTATGTTGTGTGCCATATCAGCACCACTTCCCCAATGGATTGATTCCTTGTGTCAAGAAGCACATCAAGATGTAGATTTGCAAGCTTTGATAGCCTCACTAATGGATGATCTAGATTTTGTACTAGGGTATAATTGGAATGGCCATGATATGTGCTACCATCAATGCCTAGTTCTACCTCATAAGTCTCTACTTCGAGATCTCCTCATGAAGGAATTGCATGTCACTCCCTCTGTAGGCCATTTAGGATTCCTTAAAACATATGAGTGACTCAAGCGCACCTTCTTTTGGAAAGGTATGAAACATGACATCCGCTCTTTTGTTGATGCCTATGACACATGTCAAAGGATGAAAGGTGAAATAGTGCACTCTCCGGGAACTCTTCAACCATTGCCTATCCTGGATTAGGTTTGGACTGACATTTCCATGGACTTTATAGAAGGGCTCCCTAAATCTGGAGGCAAGTCAGTTATTTTTGTGGTAGTGGACCGCCTTTCAAAGTATGCTCACTTTTGTGCCCTTGCCCATCCTTATACCACATCCATTGTTGCATAAATTTTTCATGACTTCATATTTCACCTTTATGGCATGCCCACCTCCATTGTATCTGATCATGATCCCACGTTCACTAGTCATTTCTGGAAATAGTTGTTTAAGTTGCAGGGACTCAGCTCAAAATGAGTTCAGCCTACCATCCGCAAATAGATGGTCAAACAAAAGTTGTTAATAAATGCTTGGAAACCTACCTTCGTTTCTTTGTCTCAGATCATCCCACTCAATGGGCCAAATGGATATCCTTGGCCGAATGGTGGTACAACACTTCCTATCATACCATAACAAAACTCACACCATTTGAAGCAGTCTACGGGTGCCTTCCACCTACGCCTTCCTCTTACATTCCTGGCAGCTCCAAGGTCTAGGTTGTCGACAATACTCTAATTCAACACACCATGGTACTTTGCAAACTTAAGAAAAATTTGAACATGGCCCAGAATTAGATGTGCCAATAAGCTTATCAGCATCATTCTAGCGTAGTTTTGATGTAGGTGATATGGTCTTCCTTCGCTTGCATCTGTACAAACAATCATCCCTACAACTTCACAGGTGTCAGAAGCTTGCTACAAAATTCTATGGTCCTTACCAGGTTCTACAAAGGATTGGCCCCACAACTTACAAATTGGCACTCCCACCTACTTCCAAGCTTCATCCTATTTTTCATGTTTTCACTCTCAAGAAAGTTGTGGGCACACAGGTACAGGTTCAATCCACACTTCTTGAATTGGATGAAGAAGGATCCATATTACTTGAAACTGAGCAGTTGTTAGATCGTCGGACTCACACTCTTTGCAAACGTACAATTATAGAGATCCTGGTTCAGTGGCATGGGCTTCAACCTAAAGATGCTACATGGGAATCTCTCCACCAACTCCAACAACAGTTTCCTCATTTCAGCTTTGAGGACAAAGCTTCTTCAAGGGGAAGGACATGTTAGGATCTCATACTAACCCTTAATGTAATAACTTCCATGATGTAATAATTCCTAAATAACATAGGTAGTACCCATGATTAATATTTTTTAATGTTCTAAGTTTTAGCTTATATAGTGCCTATGAAAAATGGCACCCTTTTTATGTAACACATGGTAGATAGGTATGTAAGGTGGCCTTGTGCATGTAATTCGAGTGGCATTGTGCATGTAATTCGAGTGGAACTATGCATGTAATTTGGGTGGGAATTTCTATTATAATGTGTATTTTTTTTTTAATATTAATATGATGTTTATGTGAGTTTATTTCCAAGCAATTGCATGAGAGTGTGTTTATTTGAGTTTATTTTATAGTAGGATCCTAACAGTGCACTTCCAATGTTCTTCCTCATACCCACAATTGAGGTGGGTGAACCTATGATGCTGCCACTTAATTCTTCACTATTTTGATATTGTACTCCTTCCTCATGCGTTGTAATACCTACACCAACACATAAGGAAACCAAATTCATTAAATAGCAAGTGCGTAATGTGAAACATGCAAAAGCAATACATGCAACTATAGACTAGAAAGTGTAAATATGTAATGCACCTATCTAAAACAACTCCAAATGATATGAAATCATAGATACATGCATAATAGATGATTTTGTAAATATATAATTGAAAATAGAACAAAAATTACCTCTAAATCCATGTCGCATTCATAGTGCACCTACAAAGCCTGCAAAACCCAAAATAAGCAATTTCTGGACCAAAACACCTCCAAATAAAACCAAACTTGGAAAATATACATAAAATAATATTTTAAGAGGACCCATGTCAGTGGATTAGCAATATCAGTCACATTTTCATGTGCATATTCATATGGTCCCTAGAAGCCTACAAAACCTTAAAATTGCAATATCTCATTCAATATAACTCCAAATTGCATGAAATTTGGATAGCATGCTTATACTCTAACCTATAATATGCGTAATTAAAAATAGTATAAAAATTATGCATGAATTTTTCACCATCCATTGCAGGGACGATGGTGACTGTCATAAAATGGGAACCATCCTGGGGTGGAACAACCACCAGTTCTACTGCTTATTTGCCACCAATTCCTCTGTGAATTGGTCAAAAATCCTCTCAATAGTGTTGTCATAAATTTTGTGGTGAAATTAACTCAATTGGTTTGGTTTTGCAAATAAATTGTTCCTCTTGAATCACTCGAGAACCTTCTTCGCTATGTAAATAGTCTGATGGAGAAAGGCACAAAAGGGTGAGGGGAAATCACGGTAGCACTTCATTGCTATGTCTCAAAACCCCTCTCTATATATTGGGTGGAAAATGGGTCCACTTTAGAGCCAAAGGGGACCTTTGGGAAAATGGGCATGCAGGACAAGAGGTGCCACTTGTCCAGAACTAGGCATGCATTGGAAGGGGAAGATAATATCCCATTTTGACCTCCATTCTATAGCATATCATAAGGATTCTATGCCCTCAAGTCTATATATTTGAATAGGTGGGATAAATGGTAGTTTTTGGGTGCCATTTGTCCAAAATTTAACTTTTGGGAGTCAAATATTATGGTCGTCCCACCCAAGGATGGTCACTTTGCCACCGTCCTTGGGTGGGGTGGCCATGTACAGTTACCGTCCCAAGGTGGGAAAGTTATGCTTATGTGGCCATAAACCTCCAAAAAGTGGGGTAGAGCCTTCCAAGAGTGGTTAGGACCACTTTTTAACCTCTGAGGATTTTCCAAGGGGGTCATATGATGTCAATTAGCTAATGCTTTCGGTCGCCTAATCGGATTGACATGATTTTAGTGTCTATAGATGCCCCTTTTTGAGATGCATTATGTGCAGCACATCGCTAAGCAAAAATAGATAACTAAAATATTAAATGATTAAGGTTATTCAGTAACCTAACCAACTTTAGATGCCCTAATAATTTAAATAGCGTGTGTTCTTAAATCCTTGCTTCTGACTCAGTATAGAAATTGGTCTTGGTTTCACTTTAGCTTCCAGGTATGCTTAGGGGACTTATAACCCTAGGAATTTAGAGAATACCAAATATTTTGGTAAATTTTGAGGTTTACCAAACATGTAGGTTCACCTACCCTATTATGTGCTTGGTTGAAATGTTTTCTTGTTTCCTACCTGAAGTAGGGGCATGATTATATTTGTCATTGATTCGTTGAATGAACGCAATTTGCATGATTAAGTGTTTGATTTTTTATTTTGATTATGAATTTGCTAAGTATGAATACCCCCTCAAGAGATGAGTCAATTAAGGAATAACATTTGATAAAATTTATGAGTTGCTTGACCCTTATGACTTGGTTAGGGTTTCCTTCAATTTTACCCATTAAAAAATGGAGCAATTTTGAGAGGATTTTGATGATTTTATTGATGTTCCATGGAAGAAAGGAATGGAAAACCTCATTATTATGGGGTGGTATGGCAATAATGGCCTTATTAGAGATTATATTAAGGAAATTTACATTCATATAGGAGAAATTTAGTTGAATATTGATCCATGTGAAATTTTGACCAAATTTGAGCTATTTTTGGTGGGTTTTGGACCCTTTTTGGTGCATTTTTGGGCTGTTTTGAGTTGATTTTTTTGTGGGCATACTAGGGTGGTATGGTGTCACACTTTATGACCATGCTATGTTGGGATGGTCATCCAATTAGCTGCTCATACCACCTAGGACGGTCGTGGCCCTGGGAGGGTTATTTAAGCCAAAAATGGGTCATTTGGGCTCATTTGTGCATTGCTAACTTTGCAATTTGAGAGGTGAGGAGGAGGAGAGTCTTTTTAATCAATGGAGCACTACCAAAATAATCTTATAGTCACCATGAGCCAACGTACAGACTCATACAGTGGTGGAGCTGGTGTGATATGGGTAAGAATTGAATTTCTTGTTGCCCTATGCTAGCATTAGAAGTGCAATTGTGGCTTGTTTTTGCTTTTTGGTAGAGCACACTAAATCCTTAGTAATTGAACCTAATTAGTGATGTGCTATATTTTTTTATGTTTATTTTTGGGTTTTTGTGCAATAAAATTGCTTTTTATTGCTTTGTTTTGTTGTTTTTGACTATTTTTGGTGGTCTGGAAGGCCCATTTTTGCCCAGTTTGGGGTTTGTCCCTGGGTGGGATGATCAGCTTGGGCTATTTTGGGGTCATCCTTGGGTGGGATGGTCACATAGTCGGGGGTCATACCTAGGTGGGAAGATCACCAATTGGCCTGAAAAGATATTTTTTTGTCTTTTTTGGATATTTATGGGTCATTTTGAAGCTTTTTTGGTGCTTGTTATTGACCGGCCTATCTCTGCCAGGTGGTTAAGAGTCGGTATCAAGTTCTAACTCTCTTTGAGACCATAAGAAACTTATTAAAGGAGTCATATTGGGAATTGCTTGATACCACTAGCCTCAAGCAGTTGATGTGATTAGAGCCCATAATGGGTGATCACGCTTAGCTGATTGCTCTTATTGATTTATGGGATCCGTGCACAACACCTTCCACCTACCACTAGGGGAGATGATAGTGATGCTTGAGGATGTCTATCAAATTTTACGTATTATGATAGAGGGGTAAGCTATTGTATCTTCTCACCATGATTGAAGAGAGGTAGTGATGGAGAAGTACTTTGGTAGGGCTGTGAAGGAGGCATTGGGTGACTCTCTTAGTGGAGGCATACTGGTGGGGTATTGGTATGGGGCCAGGGTATTTGGTGTTAGGCATATTTTGTTGATGATGCTAATATTGAATATGATACTACCAGACTCATCAGATTCTAGGTTTCCCTAGAACCTTTTGGAGTTAGTGTTTACTCTGGTAGAGTGCATTGTGGAGCAACCACTGATGATGGCGTGGGGGATGACATTATTGGCAGAGTTGTATGACGAGTTGTACAAGATCTACCCCTATGGTTGGAAAGATTTGAGATGTAATTTTCTACTACAAATGTGGTGGTGGTAGAACATAGCAGTGGATCGACCATAGGGATTGCCTTGGATAGCATGGGCATAGTTGGTGGATCAAGAGATTGGCTGTGGGATCCTTTGGAAATGAGCACAAGAGGTAGGGTAGAATTAGTGTTGGGCAGGTGACGTGGACCATTATACATAATAATTTTTGTGACTTGAGGTAGCAGATGTGATGTGGAGTCCATACAAGGATTTATCGACATGGGTCAAGGCTGAGGTACAGTTTCATAGGGTGAGGCAAGAGATATGGATAGTCAAATGACATGGGACTGAACGGGAGTATTTTTCTTATGCTCAATTCTTATGGTAGTTTGGGCTACATCAAGGGTTTCCTAGTGAGCTAGTGGTCTACCAACACAACAAGGATGTGAGGAAATTGAGATGGCCACTAGTGGAGGTGGTACAAGGGGATGCAGATCCTGTAGTGGACCTTTTAGATTCAGATGATATTGGGACAATAGAGGAGGATGACTCATGGTGGGTGATACAATAGTGGTGAGGAGAGGGGCTACTAGGGGGTTATGTAATAGGGATAGTGGATGAGGATTAGTAGGATGCTCTATATGAGGGCTAGGAAGAGGTGGATGAGCGGCATGGGCATCACCACATGGCAGAAGAGCAGATGGACCTCCTTGACTTAGGAGATTAGGATGACTTTAGGTATGATGACACTGGGGATAAAGGGGTATAGGTATAGCAAGTCATGCAAGGTGATAGATATGGAGCTACAAGATGAGATAGTTAGAGTTAGGTAGGAGAGATATCTCCTTCAAACATAGGTATAGGATTCCTAGGAAGAGATAGTAGCTCTATAGGTACATTTGATATCCTAGAGCCCTAAGAGGGAGGGACCTAGTAGTGTGGAGATGACCAGGCTATGGGAGGAGATAGCACACCTCTAGTTCTTATTAGATACCTACTAGGTGCGATTCCAATAGGAGTGGATCTATACTGATGAGTTGGAGGATGAGATAGTGCGTCTCAAGTGACGCATACCAGACCATCCATCTGCTAGTGGGTCATACCAAAGTCAATGAAGTGGTACAAGATAGTCTTCAGCAAGGATGGGAGTGTTGGGATCTACACAGAGGGCATACAAGGTAGGCAATGGTAGGTTAGAGAGTTCTCAGTGGACTCGATCCAAGGGTAGGGGTGAGAGTCATAGTATCGGTCCTGCGTGACCATGGTTATTGAGACTCTAATGGTTCTTTTTGTATTTTCAATTTTTGGTAGTGTGAGGTCTAAGGACCTACTTTATTATAGCCTATGGGTAGTTTAAGGACTATGATGTATCTTTTTACCCCATACATATGCAGATATATATGATATTTTCTATGTTTTTCATCATTTAGTTTCATACTTCTTTATAAGATGTATGCAATGTAATTATTTACCTTATGATATGATGATGGATGTTTATCATGTCTTCATATGTTGTAATGTTATTTTATTTGATGATATACATATATATACATGGATGTATGATGAGATGGATAATTTATGGATTTGGATGATAAAATATGGATACTATATGACATACTATGTTACCACCATAGACTATATAGAATTTGTATCGCACAAATTTTTTGCACCCTTACCTTCAGGCTTAAAGGATCCGTACCCGAAAGGGGGATGAGAAAAGGATGGAACAATACCTCGGATAGAGAGGCCCTTTGGAGGTCATGCCTTTCGAGAGAGGGGTATAAAGGTGAATTTTCAATGGATTATGGGGTTCACCAGGAAACTTTGAGTGGCAGTTTCCACGCCTAGGTTGAGAATGGGTTTTGATTTGTTCATTTTATGTTCAATCATTCAGATTCCTAGGTTGGCCAAAATGAAGATAAGCTATTCTATATGAAGATTCTGATTTATATGAATATAGAAGACATAAATGAATCCTAATGTGATTGAATACAAAGAATATATAAAATGAAGAAGAATACACCTAATTTCTAATGTCTGATGAAGATTCTGAAGCTTGTAGGAGTCTAGATCATCCCGGATATGACAGGATCATCTGTAATTGTACAAAATCATACCAAATCATAGGAGATCATCCGAGATTGCCCAAGATCGTCAATGACCTAATGAATTTGTCAGGTGAATTTGTCATAAACCTGCAATCAAGGAAACAGACACCAAAAACCAAAAATACAATTGTAAGAATGATGCAAAATGATAGAAATAAGAGAATAGATGTTTGAATGATAAATCCAGATAACAAATTAAATGAAATGCACTATTTTGGAAAATTATTTTGAATTTTATCATGCAATTATTCTAAATGAGGTGAACTCCAAGATGCAAAACAGAAGTAAATTAATCTAATGCACCAATAAATAGGGAAAATGAGATAGAAAATGCAAACTCAGGGCTCTGATTGCCCCCAAGCTGAATTGCAGACCGGATCGTCTGTAATCGTATAAGATCATCGTCGATATTGATAGGATTGTCTAGAATTGTATTTGAATCGCCTGCGATGATCCGAGATACCTCTGGCTTAAACACAGTGAAATCCTACAACAAAACTTGAAAACACAAGTGTGAATGATAGCAAAAACTAAAATTACAGGGAGATAATTAGTCAGGCAGCTAGGTAGGGATTCAAGGAGGGAATCAAGGGGATAAACTAGAAAAATCATAGTTTATATAGGATTAGGGGGAGGTTAGGAGGTTGGGGATCATCCCAATCTAGGATATCCTCAAGGTGGGAAACTCCAACCGCGCAGACACGCTTCTGCCCAAGTTGGAGAGGTCGTTGGAACAGAAGCTAATTGCAAAAATTTAGTTTAGGGACAAAATCGTCTGGACGTTTTGTTCCAGACGAATTCATTCAATTTGGGATGATATCGTCAGATCGACAATGATATCGTCCAACGGTCACAACAACCTCTAAAAATGGTGCGAAAAATGAGGTAAGCGATTAACGAGCGATTTCGAGGTTAAAATTCAAATTTCTACTTTTTACTGATGGTTTAACTGCATCAATTTTAGGGTGCTACATTTTGCCCCCTCTTTAGCGCATTTTTTGAAAAAAATGCATTAAAAAGGAGTTCTTCATGCTTTACGAGAAAGCAAAAATTTATTCCATTTTTTTGACGACGATTCTAGGTCGAATTGTATGACTATTTTTACCCAAATCGAACATTTGAGGTAAAAGCGCAAAAAAGCAAAAATTGTCATTTTTTTAATAAAAATAAGAAAAATAGGGTAAAACCCTAATTCATTTTTACTGTTCACTTTCATTGTTTCAGAGCTCTACAGGTGAAATGGTGGAGACGACACACAGATCGACAGAGATCTGACGTGGGTTGCGGATAAGGATCTAAACTTAGTTTTACTGTGTTTTTAATTTGATTTACTTAATTTTTTGACTTGAATTTTAATTTTTTTTGGGCGTCGCGGATGTTTTTAGGCCAGCGACGAAATCATCTCTATATTTTTGATTTTGTCTAGGGACGAAATCAAAGAAATAGGGGCGATCTCGTCCAATAAGGGGTGATCCCCAATTGAATAAGTGAGATGATTTCATCCCTTATTGGGTGATCCTATTAAGGATGATTTATCTAAATTTGGTACGATATCGTCCAATAATGGGCGATATCAACTTTGATTTTAATTGATTTTTTAATGATTATGTACTAATGATTTTTGTTGTTTTATTGCTTATTTTGCATAGGGGATTGCTAAAGAGTCGAGAGTGGAAATACGAAGGTCTAAGAGATGATTTGGCCATGCTCGATTAGGTCGAGCGAGACAGATTGGCAGAGGTAGGACTATAGCATGTGGCAGAGATGCCACAAATTCCTATAGACATGGGGCTACTGACAGCCCTAGCAGAGAGATGGTATCCAAAGTCATCCTACTTCTGGCTACCAACAGGGGAGATGACTCCCACTCTAGAGGATGTATGGAGGATCTTGAGGATCCCCATACACGATCGATTCATTATGCCTTTGGCCAATCAGGGCCACACCATTATGAGATTGTGCGCGGACCTAAGCTTCACCCTGGAGAAGGGCAGAGTGAACATCGAGGCTTTGAGGCAGATGTCTAGGGCATCTTGGTTGACCTAGGTTTTGGCAGGGGTGGTGGGTGGCCTTCTTCTATGCTACCAAAGCGGATGCATATTACCGTGGCTACTTGCAGATGTGGTCTGTGACATGAGAGACCATGAATACAGGTTTTCTTGGGGTAGATTTGTACTATGTCGGTTGTATATGATCCTTTATGGGGTCGTATACAAGGGGGGTCGATGTCTAGTGTTGACATCGCTCCTAAAAGTTTGGTGCTAGGAGCACATTGTGATGCAGAGGTCGGTAGGGCTTCCATTGATAGGAGTTGACTGAGAGAGACCCCGAGTTTTCTACTGGTGGCTCAAGAGAGGGTCACAATGGCAGATAGATCTGTCAACATCTCGAAGGTTGCTGGATGACCTCACCCCAAATTGGATCACCTGGAGAACATGGAGAGAGCATCTAGGGTGGGTAGAGGATGGATAGGAGCTAGCTCGCATCAGGTGAGTCATATGGTTGAGGATAAAGCGGGGAGAGGTAGAGCTCCATCGCTATGATCAAGTTTTGAGGTAGTTCAGTCTACATCAAGGGATCCCTAGTCTTAGGGATTATGAGTACTCTCAGACTATGGAGGATAGTACCACATTGAGTGGAGCTCCAGACATGCTATGGTTCTAGATTTAGGATGCTGATGATGCCCCCATTCAGCCAGTGGATGGGGATGATGTGGGGATAGCAGATGGATATGATTCCTGGTATGCAGGCATCCACCCTCCTTGGATGACGAGGGCGTAGGGTTTGATGCACGCTGTAGTGTAATGGATGGAGAGGCAGTGCCAAGCTGCCATAGATGCAATGAGGGGTCATAAAGGGAGGTATCAACGATGGCCTCCTTAGGAGAGACATCAGAGAGTACCACAGGCTTCAGAGAGATAGTAGCATCCAAAGAGGAGGGAGGAGAGGAGAGAGGAGAGGAGAGATAGCCTCCATCCTTAGTATAGGGATAGGCCACCATCGCTCAATAGGAGCAAGGGTTTCGATGTGGGGGAGAGCAGTGAGATGGTAGCTCTTCGAGCAAAGAATGCCTACCTACGAGCTCAGGTGCAGACTCTACAGGATGAGGCTACACGACTCAGGGCTTAGAACAGAGGGGAAAGCATTCTAGAGCTAGCATGGTCGGTTGCTCAAACCACATTCTATCAAGAAGTGTACTACCAGCTAGTTCTAGAGAGCCAGAGGATACATTTGCCAGTCGGCATTGCAGAGCCAATCAAGATGGGGTCATTGAGGACATCATCACGATCAACATCGAGGACCTACGAAATAGGATGGGCTTCGATGGGACCACCTCCTCCACCTCAGGGTGGGAGAGGAGATGAGGTTGAGAGCTCGAGGTCTTCTCGAGACTAGATGCACATTGTACATAAACTATTTTTTAGATGATTTAGTATGTCAGGGTATAGATTGTGGCATACCAATCCGTTTTGATATGATGTATATACTTCTTGATATATATATGATGTTCTTTTTGTGATATGACTTGTGCATATGTTTTATGATGCTTTAATATTTTAATTGTTGATTGACTATTCATGTAATTATGTCATTTGAAAATATTATAATTTTATGTCATGCTATAAAATTAAATGAAATAATCTGATGTAAACAAACTGGTTGTTGTGGTGTGTTTTTATGAAAATAAAGTGACTTCTAACAATAATTTCAAAGTACATTATCATTGTTACATGACCATTTCATGGAGTCGTCGCTCACTAGGTCATCAAGCTAATCCCGGTATGAGAGAAATATTGCTAAAAGTAAAAGGGTGCTTAAGAGAATTTCTTAAGACTTTGTGTTGTGATGATGAAAAATGATGATAGTGATGATTTTTTTTCAGATTTCCATGAAAATATTATGCATGAAATATTTAAAAATATAATTTTTGCTAGGCATAAAATTCCTAAATATGATAGAAATTTGAACAATTCCCTAGGAATTATACCATCTTTGCAAAAAAAATGAATGTTGACATAATGAAATGAAATAGGAAAGTTTTCATTCTTTTTAAAGCACAATTGTGTAACGTAATGATTTAAGTCATATGCTTTTATGGATTGAATAAATGGGAAATAAAATTAGAATTATGGTTTGCGCTAGACATAGAATTTTAGATATAGACTTATACCATCATCGCGAAATCCAAAGAAGAAATTGATATAATAGTTTTATTGCATAGTTGATTTTTTGATTTTGACATAAACATAAAATATACAAATGAGGACTTGCACTAGGCATAAAATTCCAATTTAGGTTTAGGAACTATACCATCATCATGAAAGTCAAAAAAATATAAATGTGACTTTATTGCTAGATTTTTGAACATGTTTTGCAAGAAAATTTTGGTTTTGTGAAAAAAATGTATTTAATTGATTTTACGCTAAGTAGATACTCTCAGGTAAGAAAATCACATTATTCTAGAAGATTTGAATAAATATTTTAAATTATCACAAAGACAAAATTTAGATTTATAAGGAACCCCATGTGCATACGTGAGTTCATTGCCGATCTTGATCTATCATAATGATACAAAATCTCTCAAACACAAATGTGTGTGTAATTGTAATGTTCATTTACTGATTTTGAGCAAGATAATTTGATACAAGTAATTTGAATTAACCAAATGAGTTTTCGTTGACCATGATTTATATGCATGTAACCATACCAGACTACTATGTAAGTCGGGTCATCAAGAGCTAGCTGATCCATAAGCGGACATAGGTCTGTACAAAAGAAGGTCTCTAATGTGACAGACATGTCACCATGCAAAAATAAATTACCCAAGGCCAAGCAGGTTGGGCACAAACCCCCTGTTATGGGGCTTACCTCATGATTTTCGAATAATTAAGAATTCAAGGGATTCAAGCTTCACACTTCCTTCTTTCAAAGGGGGGGGGATTTATTGCTTTTTGCTTTTCTTTTCTTTTCTTTTTCTATTTTTTTTTTCATATTTTGTATTTTGCTTGACACTGAGATAATGCTGAAATATTGCTGAGATGGTACAAAATCATACTACAATAATGCTTCTGAATAGTTTCTCTTTTTCTCATGATTTTTCTTGATTTTCTTTTTCTTTTTCTTCCTATACTAGGGATACTTGCTCGGATTGGCTATAGAGCAAGGGATTTTTATTCTGGGCAAGGGTGAGCTTGTCATTTTGTCAATTCTCAAATATTCTATACCATGTGCATGATAGGATAGCAGGGGAAACTTTTCGCTCAAGAGACTACTTCTACTATGTAGCATCATTTTGAATTTGTAATAAAATAATTGTAATGTGAAAATGTGTACTTGGTTCAAGTAAATAACAAGATCAGTTATCTATGCTCAAAAATTTATTTAATTCAACTATGGACTTCGATATAAGAGAGATTAATAATCATACCAAATAAGATCAAGATATTGATTCACGTGAGTGTGAAAGTGAGGGATTCTAAATAAATGCTAATTTATCCAAAATAACTGAAAATATAACTGCAATACTTCAAGAATTGACAAGTGCAAAATAGAAGATTTTTTTTAAGGATTTTGATTTTTTTATATTTTGGTTTTAATTTATGAATTGAGAGAATACATAATATTACTTGTTTTTTTTTTTGAAATTTTTATATGAATTACTAATATGAGACAATATGTATAATATATACAGTGACAAAATTACCAGATTTATGCATAATAGCGCTTAAGATGCATAATATTCATAGGTTCTTTAAGATATTTACCATCTAAGGTAGCTAATTTGTATGCTTCCGATCCAAATTTAGCAGTGATAATATATGGCCTAAGCCAGTTAGGCTCGAATTTGCCTTTAAGGTCTTTAGTTGCATTAGTATTTTTTTTATTTTCTTTTAAGACGAGGTCATCGATCTCAAAGGATTGATTATGAACTTTCTTGAGATATGCTCGTTTGAGCTTGTTCTGGTAGGCACGAAGATGCTCTAAAGCATTAATGCACTTCTCATCTAGGAGTTCTAGCTAACTAAATTTTCCAGCATGATATTCATCTCCTACTTCAATATATTGAAGTAGCAGAGCCAAAGAAGGAAATTCTAGTTCAAAGGGAAAAACAACTTCAGCGCCATAAACCAAAACAAAAGGTGAAGTTCCCGTGGGAGTACGAATGCTAGTTTGATAACTCCACAAAGCAAGATATAATTGAATATGCCAATCACGGCCAGATTTATTGACTAGTATCTTGAGGATTTTAATTAATGTTTTATTAGATGCTTTTGCTTGGCCATTACCTTGAGGATAATAGGGAGTGGACCAACGATGTTGAATTTTATATTTTTGACATAGTTCTTTACATCTTTGTTTTTGAAACAAGTTCCATTATCCGAGATGATATTTTTAGGAATTTCGAACCTACAAATAATTTTATTAAGAATAAACTTGGAAACTTGCATTCTAGTGCAAGAAGCTAAGGGCATAGCTTAGACCCACTTCGTAAAATACTCGGTGACGGTTATGATGAATTTGTGTCCATCGGATGACATGGGATTGATTTTTTTGAGGATGTCTAAGCCCCATTTTGAAAATTGCCAAGGATATGAAATAACCTATAGTTCTTGTGCAGGCGCATGGACAAGGTCATCGTATTTTTGGCACTTTTCACAATGGTGCACGTAATCATATGCATAATTCTCCATGGTAGGCCAAAAATATCCTATCCTAAGGAGCTTCTTAGCAATGGCACTACCACTAAAGTGTCCCCCACAAGATCCATCGTGGGCTTCACTCAAAGTTGATCTAGACTCTTCTAGATTCAAACATCTTAATAGGATACCTTCAAAAGATCTCCTATATAACGTATTTCCAATTATTACGAAGCGACTTGCTCGTCTACATAATAACCGGCACTGGTTTCTATTAAAACCTTTAGGGAAGGTCCCATTTTGAATAAAATTGAGGATGTTAGTGTACCAAAGTTTAGGAATAGTTTCGTTTATTAGAAACACGTCTAAATGTTCCAAGAATGATTTAGTTGAAGCAGGTTCCTAAAGTCAACGAATAATTATGGTAGCATATTCGTCATCTAACTCCAATGGTAAAAGAGATGCAGCTACGGCCATAGCGTTAGCCGCACGATTGCTAGTTCTAGTAATAGCTTCCAATGTAACTTGATCAACTAAAGATATTAATTGTAATACATATGCTTTATATGGGCACAATTTATCATATTTGGTTTGATAAACATCGTTAATTTGAGTTATAACAAGTTGATAATCACCAAAAACTAATATATTTTTAATTTTTAGTGTCAAGGAAGCTCGTAATCCAAGGATTAGAGCCTCATATTCAACAGTGTTATTAGTACAGGTAAACATTAATTTAAAGGATAGAGGTATGAGATGTTTCTGTGGAGATATCAAAATAATACCTGCATCAGCCCCACTCATGCATCGGGCTTCATCAAAGTATAGGGACCATTGCTCTGAATGATCCACCTCTAGGTTAAGGCATTCGTCAAGAAACTCAATGACGAGGGGATGGGTGGACTCTAAGGGTGCAGCAGCTAATTGATCTGCTATGATTTGACCCTTAACAAACTTTTGCTATGATTTGACCCTTAACAGAATTCTATCCTATAAACGTGAGTTCAAACTCACTTAGAGCAAGAACCCACTTTGTTGTGCGACCAAATAAATAAGGTCGACTCATGAGATACCGCAAGGGATCAGATTTAGCAATAATGTATGTTTTTTGACTGAGCATATAATGGTGTAGTTTCTATGTAGAAAATATGACTTATATACATAACTTCTCTAATGCTGTGTAGGGGGTTTCATAACTAATTAATGTTTTGCTAATGTAATAATTAGCAAACTCTCTTTTCTCATCATCAAGTTGATCTAACATAGCTCCTAAAGCAAAATCTAAAGCAGAAATATACAAGATAAATGGGCGATCAAGTTTAGGTGGCAAAAGTACAGGTGGGTTAAGAAGATATTGTTTGAGGAGTTCAAATGCTTCCTTACATTCGTTGTCCCAATGGAAAGAGACATACTTCTTAAGAAGCTTAATAAAGGGTCTAGTTTTATCCGCTAGCTTATCGATGAAGCGATAGATAGCTTGAAGCTTACCTTGTAAACTCTATAATTCAGATATATTTTTAGGTGCGGGCATATTAGTGATAGTTGTAATCTTGAGAGGGTCAATTTTGATGCCACGTAAAGAAAATATAACCCCCAATAATTTACTTGACTTAACTTCGAATATACATTTGGCTAGATTCAATCGGATAAGATATTCCCTTAACCGATCAAATACTTTTCTCAAGTCATCTAAATGGTCATCTTCTTCAGTAGAATGAGCTATAATGTCATCTACATAATCATATAGTATATCATGCATCATATAATGAAATATATAAGTCATGGCTCAGTGATAGGTTGCACCTGCATTCTTCAAACCGAATGGCATCACTTTCCAACAAAAATTCCCCCAATGGGTAATAAAGGCTATTTTATCCTAATCTTCAGGAGCTATCCTGATCTCGTTATAACCAGAAAATCCATCCATTAAGGATATCATTCCACTCCCAACTATAAAATCAATGATCTGATCCATATTGGGAAGGGGAAAATCGTATTTAGGGCATGCAACATTAATATCTCTAAAGTCTATACAAACCCTAATATTAGTAGCTTCTTTCTTAGTTATTGTAACTACATTCAAGATCCATTCAGCATAATCAATGGCTTGTATAAAAATAACATAAGGAGTTTTTCTAACTCCCATTTGACTAGTAAGGCGACCTTAGGATGCATTTTTCTAAGCTTTTGCTTAACAGGTTTAGCATCTGTATGCACTACTAGGTGATGCATAACTACATAAGGGTCTAAACCTGGCATATCTTCATATGTCCAAGCAAAAACATCTTCATATTCTTTAAGAAATGCAATGTATTTATCCTATCTTTCTTGACTCAATTCTAATCCAATGTTGATTATCTGAAGGTTATTGTTGGTTCCAATGTTAATTTTTATGACATTTTCTACTTCCATGTGTAGATATCTCTCAAAATTAGGTGGGGTGGGTGAAATGCCCAATTCTTGTAATTATTCCAAGATTAGCTTGGATAATTTGTATTAAGGAGTCGTGGCCTCAATCTGGACTATACTAGGTATAGAGCCATCAAAATAAAATCCATTATGTAATAATTCCTCAACGAAGACATCGTGAAAGATATCTCCTTCCAAATCATCGCCGGATTCAACGATCATCTCAGGATAAGCTATAGATAAAATATTACATGTGAATGTCTTATTCATTAAATTCAAAGTATCACGTTCATCTAAATAATATTGGTAACATATAAGATGGTCATCATCCTCAAATAGGAATGGCTGACCCTTACTAGAAAATAGGCCCACACCACATCGGGCGGGCCATGCTTCTACCCCAAAAGGTTCTTTCATACCATTTTGGAAAGGTCCTAAACCTTTCCCTTTATATACCAATTTAAGCATTATAGGTTTGGCTTTAATATACTCATTAGTAAAATAACATCGAGCATATCCATCATAATGAGTTATGATGTTTCTGGGTATTCTACCCAGTCATATCCCTTATAAATAAAGGCATAGCTCTCGACTTGGTAAATACTTCCCATAGGCTGTGGGAGGCCCAAGGTATGAGGAGATGGTGGTAAATTATTTAAAATAAGGGAATATTGCATAGAAGCATTCGTTTCTTTTGATATAAGAATTTTAGATAAATCGGGTAAGAGCTCGTTAATAAGAGCATAAGAGGTAGAAGGAACATTCCCTACGTCTTTCGATATGGAAAATATGAATTTGGTGGATGTAGACGGTGTAGAGGTTTTGATAGATGGGTCTATTAAAGGTATGGAAGTTATAGGAGTAGAACAAGAGACATTGGTTGTGGGATTAGGATCTTTCTTAGGTCCTAATGCGGTTTGTTCAAAAGATGGTTGAGTTATATGTGGAGATGCAACTGATGGAGAAGAATTAGATGACGTTGAGGGTGTGAGTTTCACATGTTTATATGGAATGAGAATTAGGATGTGTGGATGACAGAGTGGGGCAAAATTGAACTCCAATAGGTTATTCCAAAGCACACATATCAAAGGGTCTTGGATCACCATGAATGGTAACCAACTAATTCTCAAATTTGAACTTAACACATTGATGTAAATTTGAGGGAACAGCTCGCATCACGTTTATCCAAGGATGATCCAAGAGTATATTGTACGATGTAGGGCAATGTACAATAAACACGGTCGTATCCAAGGTTCTTGGACCAACCTGTAATGGAATGGTAATAACTCCACATGTTTCTTGTGTTTCGTCATTGAAAGCTTTTATGATCATATCAGTTATTTTTATTTCATCACTTCTAAACCCAAATATTTGGTAGAATTCAAAATTGTAGATATTTAAAGATGAACCATTATCAATCAAAACTCGTTTGACTGCTACATCTCCAATTAAGGCAGTAATATACAAGGGGTTATCTTTATGTAAACTATGTTGTGGTATGTCTCTATCCCGGAAGTCAATACAATCAACTTCACAAGTTATTATAGTATCGGCCATGGCTTCAGGTTGAATGTCTTGTGGTACCATCATATGACTTAATGTGAGCATTAATTCATCTCTATGTGTAGGATAAGATATTAAAAGGACCAAGAGAGAAATTCTAGCTATAATATTTGATAATTGTTCATTAATATTATAAGGAGGTTTAGGTTGAACATTAGGTGAATGATTCCATTTATTAGGAACCTTCAAAATAAATGGAGCTGATCCACCATTCTGAATTTGATATTATTGATAATTTTGAGCTTGTTGTCTAGTAACAGCTCTGATGGTACCTACAATATTGTTCTATGAATGATGAATGGGTCTTGGTCTAGCGTTTATAGCTAGCTCATTAGAAAGTAATAAGTGAGACGATGGTCTAGTAATGACTCTTCTTGTAAATGGCTCTTCTGGAACAATATAACTTGTGATAGGTTGAATAGGATTCGATTCATCTTTAGAACTATTTAATTTATTTGATGTGATTTCATGTAGACACCAAAACAACACCAATATGATTATGTGACGACAAGCACTGGTCGAATTGACATACATAGCCCCTAGGACAGCCCCTAGAGGTTAAACAGTGGTCCTAACCACTCCCATAGTAGTTTGGAAAGTCAAAGGTCAATTTGGCACCTTTTTAGCACTTTGCTCCCTACTCATCCCACCCTGGGATGATTACAAACTGGTATTCATCCCATCCTGAGATGATTAGCAAAATTCGCTTTAGGGTGGGATGATTAGCAGGTTTGACTGGCAAAAAGTCAAACCTCGATAGGTTCGCCACTTAACTGCACCTTAAGGGCATGCAATTGTGACGAACGGATTCAAATCAGATAGAGACTTCAATCAAGCATGCCTTGATTATGGAGGCCTCATGCAAGGAGACTCTAAATCAAGGAAGAATATTTTCTCCCAAAAATAGGGCAAGCAAGTCAAGTGGTGCCCTCGCATGCGCATTCAAAGAGAGAGACCCTAGGTCTATAAAATGGTGAGTCTTCTCACCCCAAAAGAGAGGACAGATCAGGAGCATTTGGAGCAACGGAGTGCTACCGAATTACATCCTCACCCATCGTTTGTGCTTCTTACATCCTTGATCTCTCTTTTGGAAGGGAGGTTATTAGGTGATTATTGGAAGTGCAATCCGGACCCAAACCCAAAAATTTGGCCACAATACCCCACAAAATTTTTTGACACAACCCCATAAGAGGTTTTGGACCCATCCCATGTGGATTGGTGCTAAAACCAAGTCCTAAACGGTGGGCGTCCTGCCCCCGAGCGCCCTCCACAATGCTGTAGTTCTAATCACCCCACCCTAGAGCGATTAGAAATATGTGGTATATTTCTTTTATTTTTATTTTGCATTTTATATTAGGTTATTTACATATGTTTCTATTCAAGTTTCATGTGATTCTGATAAGTTTTGGCTGTGATTTTATCATTTCTCGCTTTCGCTAACATATAGGGAACATCATCAGATACAGGGCAATTGAGGCTGAATTAGCCAAATACGACCTTCTGGGTCGTCCCAAAATGCCTCATTTTTCCTAACCCCAACTTTGTAGGTGTTTTAGAGGCCTCTAGACAGGACATTTAGGAGGTCGCCTTCTGACAGTTTATGATAGTCCTAATCGTTCCACCCTGGAGCGATTAGAAATTTGTGGCAGATTTCTCAACTGTTCCTTTTGCAAGGTGTTCTTGGTAATGTTTTATTACTTCTATAAAATTTTTAGCTGATTATGATGTGTTTTAGTTATTGTTTTTATCATTTTATGCATGCATTAATCGTATGCCTTGGGGATCGCATGTTTCTCTCCATCCGTAGGTGCTACTAGTCATTTACTATTTCTATGAATGTAGGATCTCAACACCAAAGGGGTAGCAAGGAACTATAGACACATTCACGCAAGCGGCGACGACGTTTGGTCCACCCATTTTTCAATGTGGGCACGCTAAATATCTCAAAGGGGAATGTATCATTCATGGTGTAACCAAACTATGTCCGACACTCCTAGCCCATGAAAAGGAAGGAGACGTATTGTAACTTGATTTCGATAAAATTAATAAAATAAATGGCCGAACTTTTACACTTGCTTTAAATCTCATTTCAGTTCATTTTTTTCTTTCTTATCATGCATTCTCATTCATAGGACTTAGCATTACATTTCCCTTTTGGTTTGCTTTCGTATCCTTGTGCTTTCAGTGGTGATCATGGTGGGACCCCTGTCTCTTGATTTGGAGATCAAATTTCTTATCAAAAGTTGTGTGTTTTTATTTGTAGGTGTCAATATTTCAAGCACTGGACCACTGCTCGTTCCACCCTATGGCGAATACAGATCTAGAATTCATGTCACCCTAGGACGAATAGGAATTTGTCTCATCCTGTGGCGAATATAGATCTATTATTCATCCCACCCTGGGACGATTAGCTCTCTATGCAGTTTCAGAGAAGAAACTCAGAGGCATCCAATTTGGGCAGAGAAGAGGTAGGGGTTCTGAGCATCCTTTGTCATTTTCTATTTTCTGTCTCTGTCATTTTCTATTTCTTTTCTTGCATAGGAGAGTTTTGCTGCATGTTTTTCTTTTTGTGCAAAAATAAAATTAACCCCACACACCATGAGATAATCTGAACATCAAGGTGTTGGTCATAAAACCCCAACCCTTGATCAAGACCAACGATGGATTTCGTCACCACCTTGTCTTGAATTTTGCATACATAACCCCGATCGCTACCATTGCTAAACGTAAATCCTGACAAAAGCTGACCAATTGTAGCTGGGGTGATTCCCAACACATGAGGATAAGTCTTCTATGGTAGGTGTTAAAATAGAGCGATTCCCCTTCCGTACCACTTATGTTCCACATACTGTTCTGCTCTCATGTATCAATAGTCTCCCTCATGTAAGGGCAGGTATATAGAGAGGTTCGGTATAACGGTCTGGAAGTGGTATATTGAAGGGGCAACTATTTTGGGAGATATAAGAGCCCTCATATTGCATATACAATAAAAATTTCTTTACAAGGTTTTCAAAACAAAAAATCAAAACACACTGAACCAGATTTAGGGCACACTTCTAATCCATAAACAAGATAATCATTGATTTGATTATGTGTTTCCCTTTTGTTTGGTGTAGCATAAAAAATCGTAAAGTAGATAAAAACGTACACATCTTTAGAGAAACACCACCATGGTGTACACCCGTAGCCGAGCCCAATCACGGGCAAAAGCTACGAAAAGTGTACAAAGGGGCACAAGTCACCTCCGATATAGTCCCGAGGACTTGGTCATACCACCTTGGTGGCCTAACCCATAAGATAGTCCACATCATGCCATTACATAATTGGACTATAGAGGCACCCCTTTGAGGGGCACTCCCACTCAGCATAGACCCTTTTAGGAGGAGGCCATACATGTGGCACTCAACATAGATGGGAGGGCTCCCTTAGATTCTCATTATGAGTGGCCACTGCATGATGAAGTGCTAGAACAACATAGGTTCCATAAGGAGGGGCCACACGATTACATCCTCCCTCATCTAACCCTTATTACTATAAAAAACAATAGGCCAAATCTAGAGCATAAGGCTCTTCAGACAGGGCAAGCCAATTGTGCCCACCCCTTTCAAATATATGAAATGGATCATGAGGAAGACCACTACATTCCTCAAGAGCAATACATAGCATGGTAGCAATGCACATCCACACCTGCTATGTATCAAGATCACCCACTAAGGCCAGAGCCTCAGGTGAATGCCGCTAACCTTGACAGAGGAAAGCGACTCATAGAGATATCGGATCACCATGACCAAGATAGGCATATAGGAGAAGCATCTAGGCTTCCTAAACATAATATAGTGAAACAAATTGACTTGGCCTTTGCCAAACATGCCACCCGTCAAGCACAAATCATGCAGCTCAGGCAATACCAACAATAGTTAGAGCACCTGTATCACCTTAGCAAAGAGCGCATTTGACGTCAGACAGACGAATTGCTCTAGAACACTGTGCCTGAGAGGGTCCCAACCCATCGCACACATAAGATAGAGTTATATGAGAGTAACAACCCCTTGGTGCAAGACAGGTCTCCAAAACCTTATCAAATATTACCTCCAAGACCTCCTAGACCTGAGTGGGAGGCCACTCCCTGAAACAATGATGGGCAACCTCTGTGGGCACCCACCCATGTTTATAGGTGTCACCCAGGAACTCCTCAAGAAGCCTATGAGGAGTATGAGCAAGAAGAAGAGTGGTCTAAAATGCCCTACCAAGGCAGGGTAGATGCTATCCGGCTACCCCTCCATAGGCCTCAAGTTCCTCGCAACCCACAATGGGAGCAAACCAAGGAGGAAGAAATTAAATCTTCCGATGCATACAAAGCACTGCTAGAGTGCTTAGAGTCTATGGAGACCAAGAATTCTGGGTCCCAAAAGCCCACTTTATGCCAGCTTCGTAATCACCCTATGCATCTGTCAGTGCCAGCACCCCCATACCCTAAACACTTTAAAATGCCCCAGTTGGTAATATTTAGAGGGGAGGAGGATGCCCAAGAGCACGTGACTAGATTCCTAAGCCAATGCTTTGGCATTTAGGACAATGATGCTTTGCTGCTAAGAACATTTATAACCACATTTGCAGGCCCTGCCTCGGATTGGTTCACTCAATTGCCAAAGCATAGCATCAGTAACTTGGATCAACTAGTGGATGCATTCCTCGAATGCTTCACCTTCAACACCAAGAAGAAAGCGTCACTAAGTGAAATAGCTAGCCTTAGGTAATATGAGGAAGAAATCATGGTGGCCTATGGAAATTGGTGGAGGACATTGCTTTCAAAGTTGTCCTACCTCTCTCTTATGGTCGACCTAACCCAAATGTTCTTGAAAAGTTGTTTGAGATCAATATTCGTGCTATTGCAGTTGCAACAATATGCCACTCTTGAGGAAGCCCTGGTGCAAGCCAGAATCATTGAGGAGATCAAGATACAGGATGGCGAGATTGCCAAACCACAAAAGAAAGAGTAGCCTAAAAATGCCAAAATAGGGACCACGCAACCGAAACCTGCTATGGTCAATCAGGTTGCTATAAACATGCCTAAGCCTACATAAGCAACACATCCCTCATAGGCTAACTATCACGAAGTTCCTCTTGATAGATATGAGAAGGAGAATCATCGACAAGAGCAAAATCAGTAGCGTCGCCCTAGGCGATAGTTCACACCCTTCACAGAGTCCAAAGACTCCTTGTTTGATCGTTTGTCTATGGTAAACTTGATACACCTGCTAGAAAGTCGACCCATAGACCCCAACACACCAAAACCTAAGGGCTATAGGGAAGACTTGTACTATATATTTCATAGGTAGAAAGGACATGACCTTTACGCATGTTGGAAGTTCAAGAGCTTCATGTAGGACCTAACAGATAACAAGATGCTGGCGATGGACAACCCCATAGTGCCAAACAACCAATAGATAGGAGTATTCAAAGACCCCTTGCCTGCCCATGATGCGCAGGCAAAAACCCTTCAAGTCAATGAGATGACACAGAACTACCCCATGCAGGGGTATGTAGGGATGATAAGCATAGTAACTTGGAACAAGAGGTACCCAAGTGCAGTTGCCCCCATGATAGCTACAAGAAAGGTTCCATCAACGTCACAACCTCAACAACATCCTACACAACCTCCCCCACCTAGACCAATGGCCACAATTCAGACCAAACTTACCTAAAGTTTAAGGACCATGTCAACTAGGCTCTCCATCTATGAGCTCATTCAACAATAATCGCCCCATTGGGAGGCTCTAATGGAGATATTAAAAGCTATTAAGCTGTAGCCCCATGAAGCAAACTCTTTCAACAACTTTGTGGGACATGTAAAATGATGGGCAAAACCAGTCATCACCTTTAGAGAAGACAAACTAAAATCGATGACTGGTGATATGGTGGATCCACACCTGCACATCATTGCGCGGGTCAACGGGATTCTGTTTAAAAGGATGTTGGTGGACACTAGCTTTTCCAAAAATATAATCATAACAATGGCTTTGAAACACCTCAAGTTGCTAGCATCTCACATCGTGGCCTCCACCTATACTCTTTGAGAATTCAATGATGCTATATGCTCGACGGTTGGCACAATTGTCCTACCCGTCCAAGTGGGACAAAAGACTATTCCTACATTGTGCCACATCTTGGAAGGTGATATGGCCTATAATATCTTGTTGGGCTGGTCTTGGATCAGGGACATGAAGTGTGTCCCTTCGATAGCTCATCAGTGCCTAAAGTACACATTTGAAGGGTAGGTTATATCACCTAGAGGGGACAATGCAATGGTTTGAGGCTTGGCTCTTTTTTGGGAGGTCCAAGGTTCAAACGACAACATGTGTATATGGTTGTGTGTTAAATTCAGTTCTCTCCTTTGTGAGAGGTCATTGTGGGATCAGAATGCATAGCTCTAAGCATTGGTTGTAAGGGTTTATTATACTAACTAAATCTAAAAAAAATAAAAAATAAATAACTAAATAAAGATATCTTACCAACGAATGAGATGAGAATACACAACAGGTTCAAATGACGACATGTGTGTATGGTTGTGTGTTAAATTCAGTTCTTTCCTTTATGAGAGATCATGGTGGGATGAGAATGCACAACCCTAAACATTGGTTGTAAGGGTTTATTATACTAACCAAATCTAAAAAAATAAAAAATAAATAAATAAATAAAGATATCTTACCAATGAATGAGATGGAACGCACAACAAGTTCAAACGATGACATGTGTGTATGGTTGTGTGTTAAATTCAGTTCTCACCGCTATGAGAGGTCATGGTGGGATGAGAATGCATAGCCCTAAGCATTGGTTTTAAGGGTTTCTTATACTAACCAAATCTAAAAAAAAATAAAAAATAAAAAATAAATAACTAAATAAAGATACCCTACCAATGAATGAGATTGGAATGCACAACACTAGGCGATGATCGTAAGAGTTTCTTGTACTGACCAAATCTAAAAAAATAAAACTAAATAAAGATACCCTACCAATGAATGAGATTGGAATGCACAACCCTAAGCGATGATCGCAAGAGTTTCTCGTACTAACCAAATCTAAAAAAATAAAAAATGTCCTAGAGGGACAGTGCTACGTTTTGAGCTTTGGCTCTTCTTCGGGATGTCCAAGGTTCAAGCCGTGGCATGGGTGAGTGTGTGAGGGGTGGATGTGAGTTCATAATTAAAAAAAAAAAAAAAACTAAATAAAGATATCTGCCAATGAGGTTTTGCTTCAATGGTTGAGACATATGAATGATATAGGTTATTAAGGTTCAAAATTATAGTGGTACCAAAAGAGCTATATTGTAATTGGTTGGAGGATTTGAGTACAAATTTAAAATAATAATAATAAATAATAAACATATTTGGTCATATGGAGTGGAAGGACGATGTGGGATTTGGCTCTTCTTAGGGAGGTTCAAGGTTTAAAAAAATAGCATGGATGAGGCGTAGGGGAGTGTGTGTATGACTATGTGTTTAGCGAGGTTCAGCTCTCATTCTCACCCGTAGGCAAGTGTGTGTATAATTATGTGTTTAGCCCGTATTGATAAGTTCAGCCCTCATTCTTACCCTCATGAGAGGTCATGGTTGGGATGAAAATAAAATATGATAACTTTTTTTCATATAAGTTGATTATTTAGAATTGATTTATTCTTCTTTTAGAAACTATATTTGGATGGGTGAAAGAATATGCATGAGTAAACTATGTTGATTTGATTGGATATGAAATGAAATAATAGTTCATTGGAGGGGAATATGAAAATTAATTTAATTGAATTTAAAATAAATAATAATATTTTATTTTTAAGGGTGTTTTTTTAAAGAATATTTTATTTGAAAATAACAAATTATTATTTTTTTTAATTTAAAAAATTATATTATATTATATTGTAATTATATAATAATATTATCATAATTTAATAATTATATATATATAGAGTTTAACCCTTATTGATAAATTCAACTTTTATTTAGATATCATGGTTGGGATGAAAATCACTTTAAAAAATAATAAACATATTTTAAATATGATAACTTTTTTCCATATAAATTAATATATTTAGAATTAATTTATTCTTCTTTTAGAAACTATATTTGGATGGGTGAAAGAATATGCATAAGTAAACTATGTTAATTTGATTGGATATGAAACTGAATAATAGTTCATTATGTTGATTTGATTGGATATAAAACTGAATAATAGTTCATTAGAGGGGAATATGTAAATTAATTAAATTAATTTAATTGAATTTGAAATAAAATAATAATATTCTATTTTTTAAAAATAATTTTTTAAAGAATATTTTTAATTTAAAAAATTTAATTATATTATATTATTATTATACAAAAATATTATCATAACTATATATCATTTAAAAATATTTTAAATTGACTTTTCTTCTTCAAACTTATGCTATTTTATATATATTTAAAAATATAAAAAATTTATTTTTAAATTATTTATTATAAAAATTGGTTATATCAAATTAAATAGTTTTTATAAAAATTACTTCGTGATCACATAATATTATTAAAATAATTTAATTATTATGTATATATTAATTGAAATATACACCTTACTATATGAATTTGAATCTTTCTAAATAAAAAAAAAATGAAATGTTGGGGGAAAATCAGTAAAACTATTGTTTGATTTACAGTAAAGGGGGACTCGTGTTTACAGACATGGTGTTTTAAGCCAACTTCATTCTACCCTCGCGTTGATTCGAACTCTGGTCGAGTGGAATAACCGAAGGTACGGGCATGCTTATGAAAAGTGGGGCATCCAATGCTGAAAGTGATTTAAACTGCTACCCACCATCAGAGTAAATAGGTGTCTCCATCTCTGCCAATCTTTCCACCCTCAGAGTAAACGGGAGTCTCCATCTCTGCCAATCTTTCCACCGTCGGAGTAAACAGGTGTCTCCATCTCTGCCCCAAAAGTCTAAGCAGACTTTTGAAGAAAAAGAAATGGGCCTCACACCCCATTTGCCACGCATTCCACTGAATGACAACCAACTGTATTCCAAATTGAACGGTTCCGCGTATGAAGTTTATTCCGTTAAATTTGGTTTAAATAGAATGATATGTAACTTTAATTTTAAATTTCCTTTTTAAAAATTCAAAGTGCTAGACCAAAGTATGCCCCCATTCTATCTCGACCCCCTCCAAAGTGGAGTGCAAAAACGTGCACGTAACGGCCACGGCACAACATTTCCTCGACTCATTCAACCCGTCCACATCATTGACTAGTCACCAGCCCAAGTCAATCACGGAGCAGTCCAAGTCAATCACTGAGCAGTCCAAGTCAATCCTCGCGCTCTTGAACGAAACGACCACAAACCAACTGGCGTTCACACTTCCCATCGGATGCCCACGTCAGCACGTTCAGTTGCCGCCCGCCAGACAACACCCTCTAAGTATGGTACCACTAAGTATGGTACCACTGCCGACAGAAAACGTCACTTTTGCACGGGCTGTGTTCAAACCCCGCCAACTTATGCACGAGTGGGTAACGCGATCGCCGAAAGATGTTTGGAATCCATCCGTAATCCTCGGTTGATTTTGTAATGACTCACGTCCAACGTGCGACATCTTTATAAGATTATTTTGTAATATTTTTTTGGATGGAAAAATATTATATTAAAATGGCTTAATCATACAAAAAAGGTGGGTGGGAATTAGCACACAACCAACACACTAATTGTGTGCTAAACAGTTAGCAAAGCTACCAAAATAATTTACATAAGTTTACAAGAAAAGTAAACAGAGAACTATATAAAAAAAACAACTAATAGACTATGTATCATTGTTGTGTAGGGGCTGGAGGAACATGATTCCCTGTACAAGGAGCATTACCCCAATGATCAATAAGGTCCCATAAGTGTTGAAGCTCTATATTCACTTTTTCTGCTTGCACTGAAGTCTGCAGCCAACAATCATAGAAAACCTGATACTTATCAGCAAGAGAAAAAGTAGAAGGCTCCTGTAGGCTAAAAATCACTCTGTTGTGAGTTTTCCACAAATGAAAAAAAATCCACACTCTAAAGATATGCCACACAGGAACAAGCTTTTCAGAAAACTCAAGTGGATCCCCTAACAAAATATTCACCCAAGAACAGGGACCTATATTTTGTAATATTTTTGTTATGATATGTTGTATGTAAGGGATTTACACGGTCATTTTATGTAATCGTTATCAAAAATGTAATTGATGTTAGTAGAAGATTTTAGTTTGAGTAACATTTTGCATGTAAGCGAAGTCTTGAGCTTAGGGTTAGAATTGCATGAAGTTGTTTTTTAAAGATATGAAGCCACATTCAAATGTATCTTTTTTGCAAATTAATGAAATATTGAAGGAGGTTACCCTCTCAAAAAGGTCCGCGATTCAAACTTATTTTGTGAGATTGTTTCAATTTTGCAACTACTTTTTTGCATAATGTGTTATGTTATTTAATGAATTTCTATTATTTTTAGTATTTGTGTGAGTGAGCTTTATTTTAATAGTAGGTTCCTAACAAGTGGTATCAGAGTGTTTTCCAAGGCTAAGTTTTGTATTCTTACCCATCCACTCCAACTGTCAGGTATAATTTTTCTATGTTTTCCATTTTCTGTCTTTTATCTAAAAAACAACAAAAAAATATAATCATTTTTTCCATACTAGTTGTGTAGGTTAGAAACCATGTGTTGGGGGTTTTAAAATATCATAGAGAAGTTGTCGTTATTGGCTAAGCTAGATAGCTCATAAAACATCTAGTGAAGTGAGAGACAATCAACCTCCAATACCCAAACCTTAGACAAAACTTGTGCACGAAATCAAGCTCCCATGTATTTTCGGGTATTTAGAGAGACCATCTAGGGTTAAACAAACATTTATCCATTATGAAGCTTTTTGAACTTGTATTATCCATAGTACATGAAACAACATCCCGAAATATTACCCTCCTATACTGATAGAGAGGCAAATAGTATGCTCAAGGGTATGTGAGGAATCCTCTTTGGATAGTTGCCCGAAATATTGGTCTAAGCACTATTGTTTGTCATTGTGATATAACATAGGGCCTATGGGTATTACATACTCCCTTGCCTAGTGTACCTTGGTTCTATCAAAAAATTCAACTTGCAAAAAACTAAAAGCCTTTCTATTCTACTAAACTTGCAAATTATTCCCACAAAAGTGAACATACGAAGGAGACTTCCCTATCGCAAAAAAACTACATGCACCAAAAAATCAAGGCAGAGTTTACAAGTATATGTGATAGTTCGTAAATATTCTAGTAACATTTAGGATAGTGAGAGTAATAGTTAGGTTAGTGTCTGATGAGTTCTAGAATTGCCTATATTTTTGTATGAGTCTTAGTAGATATTATGCGATGATATATTAGGAATTGTATATTTTTATGAATGATTATGTATTTATTTAATGAGATTATGCGTATTATCTGATTTTTGTGTTTTAGTGTGTTTCTGTGGAGATATTGTTGATTTTGTCAGATTTAATCAGTCGAGGTCTTTTTCATGGACCTGGCACTTTGTTTACTGCAAAACTGATGCATAATGGACAAGCACCTTCCTCTTCTAGGAAGGTGCTAGAAGAAGGTAGGTGCCTTCCCCTTCCAGGAAGGCATCAATTGAAGATAGGCACCTTCCTCTTCTAGGAAGGTGCCAATAGAAGGTGAATGTGCCTCTATTTTTGCACATTGACCAGATAAAACATGACGCGAGTGGTAATAAATGGTGCAGTTACAACTCCACGCCACATAGGATATTTGTAGGAGTTGTGTCGCCCATGCCAAGTGAAGAATGAGCCAATTACGAAACATGCCAATATTAGGAACAAAGCCAATTGTTGGTAGACGATGGTCGAAGCTTACCAGATTGTCATTGTCGAGTCTGGAATAGACCAATGGTTGTAACCAAGTTGTAACAGAAGACCTGTGCATGTGCTATATAAACACACACAGACCTCTCTGAAGAGATAGAATATAGAATATAGAACATATAAAAATTGTATAGAAGATATAGAATACACATTGTAATACTTTGATTGCATAATAAAGTCTACAAGTTCCTAAAGCGTGTTCATGTTGGGAGGGATCTGTTGGAGCTTGGGCCCACTCCAAGACAGTATTCTTCCCCTTATTTTCTATGCTTTGTAGATTTCATGCTTTCATAGTTTCATTTCCTGTATTTGTGTTTTATTATTGCAGTAGGTTTGATTATTTCTTAGATGCACGTATGAATGTTTTCTTTTTGAAGATTTAATTGTCCATACGCATTTTATTGAGGAGTGCATGAGAGATTTACAACCTTTTGAACACCCCCCAATAGTAGAATTAGAAGGACTCATCTCAAGGTGGTATTGTGAATGATCCTATAAGAGATCCTTCGAAAGTTTACGAATCCTTGGTTGATAATTAATGATCAGGCAAGTGACAAAATCGATAGAAATTTAACCTTGTTTGGCCTGCAACAGTGGCAATAACAATAATGTCAGGGTAGTAACAGTCATTTGTAATAGTCAATAAATACAAAGTGGTCAGTGATGAAAACAAAACAGATAGTGTTAGTAATCATTTAGTATAGAGAATCCCAAAGTCAATAACTGAACAGTGATAGTTGTCGTAGTACAAGTGACAAGATAATGTCAACCATGGGTAGTAGTTAGAACAGAAAGGGTAAAGTCAGTTGACCCAATACCCAACATTTGCATTGAACCTCCAAGAGAAAAATCGACCTCACTAGTAGACTCATCAAAACAACAATAAAAAAGTTAAGGGTGTCAAAAATTAATGTTGAGATGTATAGCTCATTCTGATCGTCTTTTCAAGCTGATCAGTTTGATATATAACACCCAAGCACTTTTTCAGACTCCTCACTAAAAATAGTAACTTTTATAGTTACACTTTTATTTTTAATAATTTAGTGAAAGAGGTTCAAGACTTCCCAAAATGGTTGGTGGTACTCATGGACATCGAAAAGAGGTAGACCAAGCCACTGAATACTTGAATTCATAAAAGACACCCTTGATAGCTCTACCCAACCCAATCATGTTATAAGGGAAGAACTTCAAGGATTTAGAGGTGAATACCTTCACTGCAAAAATCTATTGGAAGAACAACTTGTGGAAGTTGAGTCCAAATTGCAAGGTGTCCCAAAAGGGTTTGAGTACCATACTGAACAAGCAGGCTGAAGGAAAGGAAATGAAGTGGATGACTGTCCTCCTCACTATGACCATGGTCGTACCTTTAAGATGCCTAAGTTGGAATTTCCTAAGTTCAATGGGACGGATGTAGATGGATGATTATGTCGTGTGGATCAATTTTTTAAACTCCATAATGTCCCTAGATATTATCCGATCTAGATGGCTTCCTTCAACTTGGAATCTAAAGCTTTATAGTGGTACCAATGGTTGCAAAATACCACTCTTGATTCTTCTTAGGTGATGCATAGTCATTATACCATCATTAATTCTCAATGAATCTATCAATCCAGGGCAGTGTACAAGGCTATATGTGGAAGAAGAGGCGAAACAGCTATAACTTAGGTCAATCTAGAGCAATAGTGTTTTATTGGTGAAACCGGTTGTGTGGGGGGTTTTAGGACATTCCTATTTCTAAATTGCATGAATTAAACCTTAATCTAAGTTGTAGAATTGAAAACTAATCATTAACTGTAGAAATGAAGTCCTAATTACAATTGCAGAATGAGACCTAATTATATTGCAGAAATAATAGTTGCAAAATTGAAAGTCTAATCCTAATTGCAAAAAGGAAATCTAATTACTCTTGCAGTAATGAAAGTATAATTCTAAGATGGAAATGAAAACTTTCAAGACTCTGTAATAGAAGGTTGTCAATATTCTGTGCAGGAGTTGACAACAAAACATAAAATGCAAAAAATTGTTGAAAAACAATACATTTTGGAAATAACAGTCTGAAATAAAATAGAAGCTTTGTTGAAAGTAAATATTACATCTAAAACACTAAGCACAATATTAATATAACTATAAATAAACTAAGACTGCAGATATTATCAGCTATTTACAAGCAATTGAAATAACAAGTTCTACAACTCATTATGCTATAGCAAAATCAGAATAAAACCTGATGTTAGTCCTCCTCCTAGGTCTGTGAGTGGCCAGCCTCCTTGTCCGGAAGAAGGTATAAGTCTCTCTCTCTCTCTCTCTTCTAAATATTAATCACACTCATTTACAAACAATATGAAATAGAACTGGTGCACTTTATTGATTAAAAAACATGATTACAATAATTCTGCTGAAAAACTGTTACATGACTGTAACAGTCAATTTCTACCTACTCTCTATATTCTCTGCTAGCTTCCTTACTCTTTTCTCACTACTTACTACTTCTACCTACCTCTATCTAGCTCAACCTGAATGGAAGCAATATTTATAGATGTCCTAAGATCTGATTACAAACAAAGAATATCTCAAAAGATCTAATCCTATAATGCTGCAACAAATTCTAGTTTTATCCTAGAAGAAGATTAAAACTTGATCTTTCCATTAATGATGGCTTTGGTCGGCAATGATGGCAAAGACAGATGAAAGATATTTTCCTTTACCTTTTCCAACCTTTATTTCCCTTTTTTCGGCTTCAAAAATCGGTCAACAAGTCAAAAAACACACTCTATTTTCATTCCAAAGATAAGTGGCTTCATTTCGAAGACAATGCAATTCTCATTTCGAAGATCACTCATTTCGAAGATACTGCATTCTCATTCCGAAGATACTGCATTCTTCATTCCAAATATCCGCTCATTCCGAAGATACTGCATTCTTCATTTCGAAGATCCGCTCATTTCGAAGACGTGTTCTCTCATTCCGAAGATATCTGTTCATTTCGAAGATACTTCGGAATGAACAAATGTGTGCTTTTCCAGTGATTTCTTCTACATATCTCAGGTGGGTTATCTCTTAAGATAAAATTCCAATGGTCTTCATCTCTTTCCTCATGTGAATTCCATGCCTTGCTATTTATGGACAACTGGCTGAAATTTACATGGGAAAGACCAGTTTTTGCTGCACAACAACAGTTTGCTTGCACTATTGCTAGATTTAGGTGAAATAAATGCTTGAGACAAATCAAAACATGATTAGTGAAATGTTGCTATTATTCTAAGCATATCCCATTCTAGCAAATCATAGCAAAAATAACACAAAACTATACAAAAAGTTGTAAAATCAGCATATAATATTCCAAATACATTGATCATGCAAAATGGTTAATATACAGCGTATTGAATCAACTTAACTAACATATCAGATAAAACATAAGATTTTATAGGCATTTTTAGTGTTCAAAACATGTTATGATTGAGGCATTTCTAGGCCTCATAATTTCCCCCAACTTATATTAATGCATGCCCTCATGCATTCCGTTGGGCTATGGAATCACATATGTCCATGTTTAGATTCCATGACCCGTAGAATAATTTCTTGCCTATATAATATCCCTCTGTTTTCTTGAATGTTTCGAGCTAGTATTCAAATTGTTCATCAGGCTGGGCATCTTCTTCAAAGTAGAATGGAACTGGAGTAATGATGGTCGAAGGCCTAAACCTAAGACCTATCTAGTTATGTTGCATGATTTGAATCAACTGGATTACACCTTCTGCTCTTCTTCTGGACCATTCTAAGTTGATGGGGGAGATAGGTTCTTTTTTTCTCAAAGACATGGAAAGTTCAGCCCATCTGTCTCTGCATACTAACAATGCTGAGAAAAAATTATGATCACAGAAATTGTTAAATCTGGCCACACAGTCCCTTAAATTGTTCAAGTACATCCTCTTTATATCATCCCTGTTCATCATTGAGAAGTGTTGCCTGGTGATAACTAGGTGGTTTGGCTGGATTGCTCTAACTAACAACTTAGCCCTTGTTTCAATCACTTTATTTTGCTTTTTCTCTTGATCCCAGTAAAGTTGATTTTGCAAGGTGGACATGAATGCTCTCAACTGAACATCTCCAATGTAGATTTGAGGATGAGACTCAACTTCCTCTGGAATGAAGAAACTATGTAAAAATAGTTCACATAGGAGATTTTTCTGCTCAAAAGGACTGTCAAAGTATGCTTCCAAAAAATCTGCAGTAGTGTCCAATTTATATGGGAGGTTTGAAGTAATCCTCATGACCTGCCATCTGAGGTATTTTTCCTTCAAAATAAGGCTGTAAAATCAGTTGAGTCGTCTAAATTGGACTAAAAATTTAGCAATTTGGCATAAGTCAGACACCTTTTCTTTCAATGCCTAAATTTTTGTGTCCTTGGCTTCTAGTTGTTTTGCTTCCAATTTGAACTTTTCAGTTTTAGTGGCAAGTTGCTCATATCTAATCATCCAGCTAGCTATGTCTGCATTGTACTACTCTAGAGACACAGTATTAGGTGGTCTAACTACAAGTGGGATCCTAGGTAGCAGATCTATCTGAACTCCTTTTTCTGCCACTTCCATTGGCTGTTCATCTGTCAATAACTCTACTTGCACCCCCTTATTTGCTATTTCTATGGGGTTGTCATCAGATAGTAATTCTACTTGTACCCCCTTATCTGTTGTTTCTACTAAAAGTGTAACAAGTTGAAATGCAAGGACCTCAATAGGAGTACTTACTTGAACATTTTCTTGCTATTGGGACTGTTCTTATGTTGGTGGCTCATCTTCAACATCCTCTGCTATGCTCTTTACCATTTTTGAAGCATTTTTAGAACAAGAAGGCAATGCTTCCGAATGAGATGGTACTGCTTTAGAAGGAACAGGCACTTCTTCAGAATGAAGAGGTGCTACTTTAGAATGAACACCCTTGTTTGTCTCAATAGAGTCATCTATCCTTGATAGACCCAGAAGAAATTGAGCCAAATTGTCTTCATCAATGGATACAGCTGGTTGTGACAACATTTTTCTCAATTCTGCCACTTCCTGCTGAAGCTCTGCAATTTTTCTTTTTTGTATTTCAATGGTACTTTCTTTCTCCTCAATCCACTTGGTTTGTGTTCTAACAACACTTCTTGCTGCTTTCAGCTACTCTGTGATGTCTTCCACTTTTGTTTCTACTTCAGAAGCTGATGCAGACAAATCAGCTGCAGTTGGCTGCTCAACCAATATCTCCTCTTCTGCAATAATTTGTTCTTGTTCAGGAGGTTCTATAAAACTGTCTATGAGGGTATCTACCATATCTGTAGCCTATTGAATTATAGCTTCCTCCAAACCATCCTGCTAAGTTTTTGCCTCAACTATCTATTTAGGGAATTCTAGAAAGTATTTAGAGGCTGGTTGTATCTCTGTGACATCTGAGTTGCTTGGTCTATCTTCTTCCCCCATGACCTGTTTTGCAGTTTCTTTCAAATGGATTCTTGTAGACCTCCTAGTTTCAGATGCAAATTTCTTCTTTTTGCTTTGTTTTCTAGTGACATTAGGGGTCATGGGGTCAGTTTTAGATGCCTCTATTTCCCTTGTTATTTATTCCTCTGTTTGGTTAAGTGCTTCACTTCTCTGTTCTAAAAAATTAGTTACAGCCTTTCCAAAAAAAATGAACCTTCTTTTATTTTTCTATTCTGCTGTCAGTTCTAGATCCTCTTCTCTTTTGTTTCTTGGTTCATGAAGTTGAGGGTTCAAGAGCAAGGTTTTCTGCTACTGTTGTGGGGTGTAGTTCTGTAACAGCTTCAAGGGCATCTTCTGTAGTTTCTTCTACAACATCTTCTGCAACATTTTTTGCAGCAACTGTTTCTTCTTCTGCAGCAACATCAACAACATTTGGTTCTTCTTCTTCCTCACTTTCATCCCCAAAAATGACATCGTTTAGGGTAGAGTAAAACCTATCAAAACTCCTAGGGTTTCCTCTAAAATGGTGTTGGAAAACTAGTTTGGTGAGGCCATGATGGCGAAGGCTTCCTTTACCCTCCTGATATCTCTTTGCCATGTTCTTTAATTCTTGATACAGATATAGGGGAAGATTTACCCTAACTTCTGGTTGTTTCCCACCATGTCTAAGATGGTTCAAAATTCGTAGATGATGCCCTGACAATAACACATACTGCCCTTCACAGGTTAGGAATTTAATTACCCAGGTGGCTACTTCATCTCAGGGTTCCTGTAGGCTAGCCCTTTTTAACCCTTTGCATGTGTTGTTATGGGTTAAATACTTTGGTTCTCTATCATTTTCTTCTATAAACTGATTAACTACATTTTCCAATGTGTTCTTGCTAGATCTAGAAATTGAAATCCCTTCTAATGGCAGCTCAGTAATCTGACTTAAAATTTTAGGGCTTACCTCAATAGTCATGTCGTTAACATGTGCTCGATTGTTTCTGAATGTATGGGCGAACATGCCAGCCAAATCTTCATAAGACCCATTAAATTTATCCAGAAATGGCATAAACCCTCCATCTTCAAAAATCTGCATGACTGCCAAATTTTCTCAGAGGTAAGTGGTATCTACAGGTTTCGTTCAGATCTTTCATCCTATCTTTTCTATTTAAAAATTGTACACTGCTGCTGCTATTCTTTTGCTGGATCTCTGGCTGTTTAATGTTGCAGATTTACAAAGTTTTAGTTTGAAACCTTCGTTGCCCTGTTTCTCGTCTTCTTCTTCGGAATGAACCGTAACCTGAGCATTGTACTTCGCAAACACGTCTTCAAAAAGAAAGGTGGCACACATTTCTACTTTTGCATTGTACACCTGTTCATTGATGATTGCATGGATGTCCTTGCCGTTGGATCCACCTCATTAGTTTTGCAGATTCTCATGTGCATATTTATTGGCATTAAAAATTGGTGGCATATGGTTGGTCACGTCCTTCATATTTCCAATGGGTGCAAAAACAAACCATATGCTGATTGACACGTGTTCCTTCATCGCATGCAAAAAAGAGTTTGATTTTGTCGTACCTTGTCTTCTTGGATGCCACGTGGAAATGCTCTTTCCAAAGATTATAACTTATTGCATAGACAAAATTTCATTTTGAAGATTATGACCTCATTTCAAAGATGAGTCTTCATTTCGAAGACAAATCCTCATTTCAAAGATTATAACTTCATTTCGAGACGGTCTTCTTCGGACAATCCTCTTTGCATTTTCTTCATTTCGAATATTAATCCTCATTTCGAAGATCAATCCTCATTTTGAAGATCAGGCTGTATTCGAAGGTAAATCGTCATTCCGAAGACAGATCTTCATTCCGAAGATGATGCAACAAGTCGTCATTCCAAAGACCAAGTTTCATTTTGAAGACAAATTGTCATTCCGAAGACAAAGTTTCTTTTTGAAGACAAAGTGCAACATTCATTTTGTTGTCATTTTGAAGACAATTTCAATCCGAAGATAATACAGCAGGCACTGTTTTTGGCATTCTTGTTTCGAAGATTAGGCAAAAATCAATATTTTCAAAACATGTCTTAAGTATGCCAACTCTTATGAATACCTTTTATGCTAATGGTTAATCATCATATACTATACACCAATCATTTTACAATGAAGAAATGTAAGAAATATATACCTGATAAAAACAGTTAATGCCATTTTTGAAGAATGACTGCCTTTGTTGATATTCTGCTGAGATTTTCTGCAACATTTCAAAACAAGTGCACTTAGTGAATTTGTACAATGATGGTTCAAAAATTTCTCAAGGTTATGCATGCCAGAAAATTGGTTTTCATGCACACCAACTCAGTAGTGCCTTAAGAAAAGGTTTTCACTGTAGAGTTATTCATTTTTCTCTTTTTTTTTTTCTTGTTTTTCCCCCTTTTTTTTTTTTACCTCTCATTTTCTCTTTTTTTTTCTTGATCCTGACTATGCCCATGAAGGAATTTCATGATTTCCCCTGAAACCATGCCCATGAAGGAATTCATACTCAGAATTTATTCATCTTTTTGTTTTCTATTTTTTTTTATTTTTTTTGTATTTTTTGCTTTTTCTTGAAATCCATGATCATGTTGATTGTTTTGAAGTGGAAGAGGGAATCTCTTCCATCTGTTGTGTATCCAACCTATCAAGTTGCTGCAAGAATTCTTCTTTAGTCAGAGGTGTATGGTACACTCTGAGGCGATGTCCATTCACTACCAACTTTCTTCGTGACCCATCAATAGGAGATAGACAAGCTACTCCATTGTCAAATACCTCCTCAATCCAGTAAGGTCCCAACCATCTAGTTCTCAGTTTTCTAGGGAAGTCTTCATATTGAGAATCAAACAGTAAAGCCTAATCTCCTTGTTGAAGTTTCCTCTTCTGAATGTGACTGTCATGCCATAGCTTCCTCTGCTCTTGAATTACCTCAGTTTTGTGCAGAGAATCCAATATAAGTTCATCCAATGCATTCAGTTGCAGAATCCTATCTATCTATGCCTGTGACAATTCAATTCCAATTTCCAGTGTTGTGCGCAATGTTAGTAGCTCAAATTCAATAGGTAAGAGAGGCTTTTTACCAAAGACTAGTTCATAAGGTGTGAATCCAGTAGTGGACTTCCAAGTAGTATTGTAGGCCCAAACTACTTTAGGTAATTTATCTAGCCAATTTCTCCTATGAAAAGCTACTATTTTTGTCAAGATGCGTTCTAGTTCCTTGTTTGTTACTTCAACCTGGCCATTTTCTTGTGGGTGGTAAGGTGATGATTTCCTATGTTTGATTTCATACAATTCTATAAATGCCTTTATGACTTTGGATGCAAATTGGGGTCCTTGGTCTGTGGTGATAGACCGTGGAGCTCCAAATATCTAAAAAATCTGAGTATACAAGAAATCAGCGACCTTCTCTTCATGAGCATGTTTGAAATCACGCACCTCTACCCACTTTGTCGGGTAATCAGTGCATACTAGAATATGCACCTTTCCTTGAGAAGGTGGATCAATAGGTCCTACAAAATCAAGCCCCCACCTCTCAAATGGTTCTAAAACCATTTGAGGCTGCAATGGCATCTCATTTGTATGAGTGGGTTTCCCCATTCTTTGGCATGCATCACAATGCTTGATGTACTTTCTCACATCCTTGTGAAGAGATGGCCAATAATATCTTGTCCCTAAGATTTTCCTAACTATGCTTTTTACAGAATAGTGTCCACCTAAGGGTTCATCATGACAAGCTCTAAGGATATCATACACTTCATCCTTTCGGATGCACCTATGTAACACATGGTCAGGACTGCACTTAAAAAGCATACCCTTAATCCATTCAAAATAAGAACTCTATTTGATCAATTGTTTTTTTTGTTTTGAAGTGAAATGTGGAGGAACTTTCCTTGTGACCAAATAATTGGCTATATCTACAAACCAAGGTGATTGGACTGATATAGCAAATAGTTTTTCATCAGGAAAAGTGTCATCAACTAATTCCCCTTCATCTGTGTTCTGCAACCTAGACAAGAAATCTGCCACAACATTAGCTTTTCTTGGTTTGTTGATTATAGTGATATCAAATTCTTGCAGCAACAACAACCAACAAATAATTCTTGCACTTACCATAGGTTTATTCATCAAATACTTAATGGTTGTATGATCTGTGTGAATAAATATTTGATAACCTGTGATATAATGCTTGAATTTGTTGATGGCATAAATTACTGCTAGGAATTCCTTCTCAGTTGTTGTATAATTTTTCTCGGCTTCTGTCAAGTTCTTGCTAATGTTGTAGATGGTATAATTTTCACCATTATCAATTTGTCCTAATGCCACTTCAATTGCTGCATTGGAGGCATCAGTCTGTATGTGAAATGGTAATGTCCAATTAGGTCCTCTGAGCACAAGTGGAGTTATCAATTTCTCTTTCAGAGCTTCAAATGCTTCCTGACACTTTGCAGTCCAGGAGAATTCAGAATCTTTAGTCAATAGGGCAAACATAGGACTGGCTATTGTACTAAAGTTGGGAATAAACTTGTGATAAAAACCAATGTGTCCTAGGAAGCTTCTGACATTAGTCTGAGTTTTAGGAGGAAGGAGATTCTTGATAATTTCCACCTTCTTTGGATCAACTTGGATCCCTTCGGGAGAGATGTGATGACCAAGAACTATCCCTTCCTTCATCATCATGAAGCATTTTTCTGGATTCAAGGATAAGTGGTATGTTTCACAGTGAGTTAAGACTTTGTCAAGATTTTCCAATGTAAAATCAAAAGTTTGTCCACATACTATGAAATCATCCATGTATATTTCAACACTTTTGGTGGTTAGATCAGCAAAAATTGCTAGGACTGCTCGCTGAAAAGTTGCTAGGGCATTACACAAACCAAAAGGTAAAACCCTATAGGCAAATGTTCCCCATGGACATGTAAAAGTTGTCTTCTCTTGATCTTCAGGTGCAATCTGAATTTGATTATATCCACTAAATCCATCAAGAAAACAAAAGTATCTTTTTCCAACAAGAGTATCTAACACCTGATCTATGAAAGGTAATGGAAAATGGTCTTTGTATGTCACCTTATTCAACTCTCTATAGTCTACACATACTCTCATTTTTCCATTTTTCTTAGGAACTATTACCAATGGAGAAACCCATTGGCTATCAAAAATTGGGTAAATGAATCCTACTTCCGAAGTTTTTCAATTTCTTCTTTCACAATATCTCTTAAGGCGAGGATTCAATCTTCTTTGGGGTTGTCTAAGCGGCTTGACTTCTTCGAGTATAGATTCTATGGGTACATATATCAGGATGAACTCCGACATATCTTTGTAGTTCCAAGCGAAAGCATGAACATGCTTCTGCAAGACAACTATCAATTTTTCTTCCTCTTCCCTAGTAAGCTGGTTGTAGATGTTCAAAAATTTGCCTGGTTGGACTTCTATTTGTTTTGTATTTAGAAGGATTGAATTCACTCCTTCATACCTAGTGATTAAGGGATTAAGAGGACATTGCTGAGATGGGAGAAAAGAAGCAGTTTTTGTTTTATTGTTGCTTGAGGGAAGCATATCTTGTATGGAACAGTGAGAAGGAAAAATCAGATGATGGTGCCATCCATGTGGTAGTGAAACAGAGTTTCCCTATGATAGTATAGATGGTTCATCTTCAGATTTTTAATTCTCCTCATTCCTTATCAACTGTTGGATATTTGTTGCTTCCCCTTCTAAACCTTGTTCATGCAGAACATTCATTAGGATTGTTTCATTTTCTAAATTTTCTGTGTCACTGAGGTCTTATGTGTGTTCTCTTACTACTAAGGTAGCTAGTGTAGAAATGACCTCTTCTGGTTCTTCCTTTGAGTCAGAAAACCATAACTGACCTAAAAATTTGCTAGATGGTTTTGTAGGAGGATATAAAGAAATATGTTTCAGATCAATACCATTTGAAATAGTCATATTTCCAGATCTTCGATCTATGAAGGTTGCTGCAGTTGCAAGCCAAGGTATTCCCAAAATAATGGGATATCCATGTGCTGAATTTCTTGTCTGTAAAACCAAAAAATCTACAAGGAATTCCCAAGAAGAAAATTCTATAGGGACATCTTCAATGATTCCTTCGGGTTTTGCAACCGACCTATCGACCATTTCTAAAACTGTAAATGTGGGACTGAGATGTTTGAGCTGTAATTGTTCCATTGTATCCTTGGTCATGACATTTATTGTAGCTCCTAGATCTACTAAAACATTTGATATTGGTACTGAACCTATGGTAACTATGATAACTGGACTTCTTGGGTCACTATACTTTGGAGGTACTAGTTTTCCAGATAAGAGATCAGCTATCTTTCCTTCAACCTACACAGTCTTGGGAAATGCATTCTTCTTTCTTCCTATTCTTTTAATGCACAAATTTTAGACAGTATTGTTAATCTCTGTTATTTATTTAATGGCTTGCAATAAGAGCAATGATAGAGTCAACTTTTTGAGTTCTTTGACCAATTCTGACTCAGAATTTTTTGGTATTACATTGAGTCTTTCAGGATATGGAATTATCTTTGGTAATTGTTCTACTTGTGGTTCTATTTTTGTCTCTTTCTCTATTGTTGGTTCCAATTTTTCTTCTGTCTCCATTGTTGGTTGGATTCTCTCTGGTTTTGATGATTCTTGCTCTTCATTTTCTTTGATTTCATTTGAAACTGGTTCAGGTACAACTTTCCCTGAACGAAGTTGGATGTTACTACAATCAAGAACATTAATTTCAACATTTTCTTCAGCTTCACCACATAGATAGGAGGTGTCTGTCTCATGTTGTTTGGATTAGTGATTGGTTGAGCTGGCAATTGAGGTTGTTTCACTTGCTTGTGTTTGTTGTTGTTTTTCTTGAAAATTTTGATTAGGTGCAGGCAACAAATGCTGAGTTTGACCTTGATTCCTTTGCTACCTTGGATAGGACTGGTATTGTTGATTCCACTGTGGTTGATTTTGCATCTAATGTGGATTAGTCTAATTTTGATTCCAAGCTGGATTGTTTTGATTCCAAGATGGGTTGTTTTGATTCCATGAGGGGTTGTTTTGATTCCGATTCCAGGTCGGGTTACTCCAATTTGCTTGTGGCCATTCTTGGGAATTTTTCCATTGAGGATAATTCCAAGGACGTTGGGGTGGTTCTGATTGTCCCCAAGGCATAGTACCAGGATTATGCCCCCAATTTGTAGGAAAATGAGGGGGATTTTGGTATTGAGAGAAATTTCCCCCTTTTTTTGGTCCAATATAGTTGAGTTCCTCAGTATGGTTTTCTAACACGGTTTTGAGTTGTGGTAGCAGGTGGCATTGTTCAGTTGAATGCCTTTTTGAAGAGATACTACAAATGGCTGAGATAGATGTTTTATTCAAAGGACATTCTTGCAAAGCATGTTTATTTCTACATCTTGGGCAATAAATTGCCAAAGGTTCTGTGTTTTTTGCTTTTGCAGACATTTCCCCTAAAGTAGTGTTTAAGTGCACTAGAATATCAGTTTTGAAATTTGCAAGTTCCTCTATCAGGTCCTTTACATCAGTGCCATTTGTGCGGCTTTTTCTTCTTCTCTGCTTAGTGCGAGAGTAATTCCTGTAGAGATCCATAATTTCCTCATTACTAAGAGTGGTTACATCCCCTTTTCCCATCAAATCTAGAACTTCTCTGGATTCATCTTGCAATCCTCTCAAAAATATGGTTTTACATAATTCTGGTTCTACAAGTCCACATCTCCTTTGAACAAAGGAGAACCTATCAAGATAATCTTCCAATGTCTCATCATCTTCCTGCTTGATTCTGAATAACTCATCTTTTCTATTCCTTACATGACAATATTCTTGATATTTGTCTAAAAAGACAGTCTCCATTTGATCCCAGGTTCTTATGGAATTAGGCTCTAAGCTCATGAACCAGCGCAATGCTGAATCCTTGAGTGTTGAGGGAAAAACCTTAAGTTTTTTATTGTCATTTATATAATCATAGGTCTGACACACTACCTTGAATTCAAACAAAAATTGATCAGGATCTTTAGATACAACACCTCGGAAGGTTGGAAGTACTGAAGGTGAAATGGTCTTCATGGGAGAGTTTTGTGTTGGATTCAGATGAATAGGATATTCAAATGTTTTGGAAGGTTGGAGTATATCCCGATCATCTCCTTCATTATGAACATAGCCATGTTGGCCATCTATATTGCCTCCTTCTGCCATAGTTTCCTGTTTTTTGGGAGAAGTTAAAGCTTCCCAAATTGTTCTCTCAAGAGGTCCAAGCCTCTCTGTTGATGATGAGTCTGACAAATTATATTTCTTAGGATATTCTGATGATGATAAAATTAGTGATTTTCCTATCTCAGAATGTTCTAGTGATGGTGAGACTGGTGATTTTTCTATCAATATTTCTGGTAGTTCAAACATAGGTGATTCACCCCTTAGGCATGAAGATCTCCTTAATGGAACAAGCCAGGGATCCTTTGGGGTAGTTCTATATTTTTCATCCCTAGACTTACTCATTCATGTTTACTCCTAAATGACATAAATTAAGTCAATAGTTGTTATCTTCCTCAACTGTTGTATTCAGATTTTAACCTGAATTTTCATAGCTTAGTTTGATTACAGCTATTGGACTGTTTGTTTTCTTTTGACAACACTATTCCCTGGAAATAGTGCCAAAATGATGTGTAGTCGTTATACCATCATTAATTCTCAATGAATCTGTCAATCCAGGGCAGTGTACAAGGCTATATGCGAAAGAAGAGGCAAAACAGCTATAACTTAGGTCAATCTAGAGCAATAGTGTTTTATTGGTGAAACCGGTTGTGTGGGGGGTTTTAGGACATTCTTATTTCTAAATTGCATGAATTAAACCTTAATCTAAGTTTTAGAATTGAAAACTAATCATTAACTACATAAATGAAGACCTAATTACAATTACAGAATGAGACCTAATTATATTGCAAAAATAATAGTTGCAGAATTGAAAGTCTGATCCTAATTGTAGAAAGGAAATCTAATTACTCTTGCAGTAATGAAAGTATAATTCTAAGATGGAAATGAAAACTATCAAGACTCTGTAATAGAAGGTTGTCAATCTTCTATGCAGGAGTTGACAACAAAACATAAAATGCAGGAAATTGCTGAAAAACAGTAAATTTTGGAAATAACAGTTTGAAATAAAATGGAAGCTTTGTTGAAAGTAAATATTATAGCTAAAACACTAAGCACAAGATTAATCTAAGCATAAATAAACTAAGACTACAAATATTGTCAGCTATTTACAAGCAATTGAAATAACAAGTTCTACAACTCATTTTGCTGTAGCAAAATCCGAATAAAACCTGTTGTTAGTCCTCCTCCTAGGTCTGAAAGTGGCTAGCCTCCTTGTCCAGAAGAAGGTATAAGTCTCTATCTCTCTCTCTAAATATTAATCACACTCATTTACAAGCAATATGAAATAGAACTGGTGCACTTTATTGATTAAAAGACATGATTACAATAATTCTGTTGAAAAACTGTTATAGGACTGTAACAGTCAATTTCTACCTACTCTCTGTATTCTCTGCTAGCTTCCTTACTCTTTTATCACTGCTTACTACTTCTACCTACCTCTATCTAGCTCAACCTGAATGGGAGCAATATTTATAGATGTCCTAAGGTCTGATTACAAACAAAGAATATCTCAAAAGATCTAATCCTACAATGCTGCAACAAATTCTGGTTTTATCCTAGAAGAATATTAAAACTTGATCTTTCCCTTAATGATGGATTTTGTTGGCAATGACGGCAAAGACAGATGGAAGATCTTTTCCTTTACCTTTTCCAACCTTTATTTCCCTTTTTTTGACTTCAAAAATCGATCAACAAGTCAAAAAGCACACTCTATTTTCATTTCGAAGATAAGTGGCTTCATTCCGAAGACAATGCAATTCTCATTCTGAAGATCGCTCATTTCAAAGATACTGCATTCTCATTCTGAAGATCGCTCATTCCAAAGATACTGCATTCTTCATTTCGAAGATCCGCTCATTTCGAAGATACTACATTCTTCATTTTGAAGATCCACTCATTTCGAAGACGATGTTTCTCTCATTCCGAAGATATCTGTTCATTCCGAAGATACTTCGAAATGAACAAATGTGTGATTTTCCGGTGATTTCTTTTGCATATCTCAGGTGGGTTATCTCTTAAGATCAAATTCCAATGGTCTTCATCTCTTTCCTCATGTGAATTCCATGCCTTGCTATTTATGGACAACTGGCTGGAATTTACATGGGAAAGACCAATTTTCTTTGCACGACAATAGTTTGCTTGCACTGTTGCTAGATTTAGGTGAAATAAATGCTTGAGACAAATCAAAACATGATTAGTGAAATGCTGCTATTATTCTAAGCATATCCCATTTTAGCAAATCATAGCAAAAAGAACACAAAACTATACAAAAAGTTGTAAAATCAGCATATAATATTCCAAATACATTGATCATGCAAAATGGTTAATATACAGCATATTGAATCAACTTAACTAACATATCAGATAAAACATAAGAGTTTATAGGCATTTTTAGTTTTCAAAACATGTTATGATTGAGGCATTTCCAGGTCTCATAATTAGGAAGAATTCAAGTCCCAATTATTCACTCGATTTGGCCGTAGTGAGTATGACTACTTCACAAGAGCCCTAACCAAGTTGAAACAAATTTTTTTAGTTCAAGATTACCAAACTCAATTTGAGAAATTGGTCAAAAAAACTAGAGGGTTTAATGAAGGGCTTTTTATGAGTTGTTTCATTAGTGGCTTTAAGGATGATCTCCAGGCTGAGGTAAAGATGTTTAAACTACAAACAATGGTGTGAATATAATCTTAGCATGGTTGGCAAAATCCAAATTTTTAGCTCAAAGGAGGGCATCTAAATTTCCACAAACTAGACCCTCTTTTCCTCCCAAGTTCCCAAATCATAATGAAAATAAAATTGCTCCCCCCATACATTTGACTATAGAATAAATGGATGCTTTACAATCCCAAGGGTTGTGCTATAATTACGATGAAAAATATGTTAGAGGGTATAGGTGTCGAGGAACCTGTAAGCAGTGACCACAATGATGATGAAGTAAACACAACAAAAGAACCACTTCAAGATGAAGCTAAAATATAGGAAGAACCCCAAGAAAAGATTTTAGTCCATGCTCTTGTAGGGATTACTACTCCATAGACCATGGAAGTTGTAGGTATTTTCAAATGCCAATGCCTTACCATCCTTATTGATTCAAGTAGCACACATAAGTTCATTGATCCCAAAATTTTCAAGCAAGCCAATTGTTACATACACACATGCAATTCCTTTGAGGTTATGGTGGAAAATGGAGGGACCTTATCTTGGAAAGGTAAATATCATAATTTTAAATTGAAAATTGAGGATTATGAGCTCAAACAAGATATGTTTTCTCTACAAGGAGGGGATGTGATATTGTGTTAGGTGCTCAATGGTTGGGTACTTTGGACACCATCTAATAGAATTTTGTAGAATTATGGATGCAATTTTCACAAAATGACCAGTCTTACACTCTTAACGATTCCCAAGTAGGGCCTTCTTAGATTATCAGTTCTAACCATATGGAGAAGTTTTTAAAAGAAATATTTTCATGGGATCATTGCACATATATTTGCAATCCAACCACCTACTACCAAAGTCGACAAAAAACCTGAAGATTTACAACTTGTTTTGACAAAGCACAATGCAATTTTTTCTAAACCAACAAAATTGCCACCACGTTGCTCTCATGACCATGTTATTCCATTGGTACTTGGCAGTGTACCACCTAAAATTAGGTTGTACCAATATCCTCATGCTCTTAAGTTAGAGATAGAGAAGTTAGTACAAGAATTGTTAAAAGTTGGCGTAATCCACCCAAGTAACAACCCTTACTCTTCTCCTATATTATTGGTACAAAAGAAATATGGATCATGGTGATTATGTATTGATTTTTGTGATCTCAATAAACTCACCATCAAGGATAAGTTTCCTATTCCAATGGTAGATGAATTACTAGACGAGCTGCATGGGACTATGTTTTTCTCTAAATTAGATCTTCACTTCGAGTATCATCATATCAGGCTCAAGGATGAAGATATTCCAAAACCTACATTCCATACTCACGAGGGTCACTATGAGTTCTTGGTGATTCCAATTGATTTTACCAATGAGCCTTCTACATTTCAAAGTATCATGATGAAATTTTATTTTATAGTGGCTCTTGGGAAGAACATCTTCTCCATGTGGATCAAACTCTCCAACTATTGGCACAACATCACTTTTATGCTAAGTGGTCCAAGTGTTCTTTTGGGTTGAACGGAATGGAATATTTGGGACACATCATAACCAAAGATGGTGTTGAAGAACATGTGCTTATACTGAGAGGGGGGTGAAAAGTATAAGATATATATTTTTCTTTTAAACACATATGATAGTAGTAGTAACATTAAATAAATAAACATCACATAAAGAATCACACACATGAGAGACATGATTTAACGTGGTTCACCCAATGTGGGCTACTCCACGAAGAAAATATTTTACTTAAAACTTTCTCAACAAATATCTTGGGAAGCCTTTCCCTATTACAATGTTTATGGACCTCTATCCAAAGGAGACACCAATCCCGTAATTAGGTTCATGGTTTTCTATCCACATGAGAACTCCTTTGCTCTGGTTGGTTATCCTCTAGAAGACTACTACCTCCACTGCATTGGCTTGTGGATCTCTATCCACTAAAGAAATTTGTCCTCTCTGCTATGGCTAATAGATCTCTATCCAATAGAGACTATTTTCCTCTTCTCTATCACCTCCAAAGCTTTTCTCAATATTTATCTCAATTTTATACTAAACATTAACCTCTTCTCTATCAATTATCCTCACAGATCTAACTCTAACATGTCACAAATCGGTCCAACAAGTCCTCTCAAGAACATGTCCAATATGCTCTCAAGTCTTCACTAAGACTTACCTCAAATATGCTCAAAAAGTTCTTACTAGAATTGCCTAAACTCAATTGCAAAACTTGCATATAAAACTCAACTCAATATATTTCATAAAACCTCTTCAATCACTCAAACAAGTTTCACTCAAAATATTGTTAAACCACAGAAGCATATAGATAATTTTTAGAGACTCAATATATTTCTCACTCACAAACACTCAAACTCTTTTCAAATATAGAATAAAGAACCATATGTTTCATAGAACTTGAACTATCACTCCAACACTTTCCAATCAACTATGCTCACAAACTTCAATCAACCAATCACTCAATGAAACCCAACTTGCTTACAAACCCTAAAAAAGTGTTTCATAATTCTTTCTATCATTCACACAATGGAACCCTAGTCTTGACTCAAGATTATTCCAAATTCACATAACAATGATACTCATGATCTTGCTCAAACCCTAGTTCAAGATAGTTCTCAAATTCACCTTCAATTGACCTCACAACCATTCACCAATCATACATGTGAAAACTTACTCAAACATTTCCAATAATGCTCACTAAACAAAAACCTTTTCACTCCAACTTTGTATTTCACAACATTCAACAATATTCCACTCAGAAGTAAGATATGCCCATACCTTTTATTTGATGGAGAAATGACCTCAAAACCTATCTCAATCACAATCAACCTCTTTGCCAATACCAATGGTTAGATAGCAAAACTATTCACCCAAATATTCTCTCAATATTACTTAAATATTACAAGATTAACAAAACTCAAGTACACCTTATTATCTCCAACATTTATCAAATAAAGACCTCAATCATTCAGTTTCACAATAATCCCTTTTAGAAATTTAATGCAAAAAATAATCCAAACACTACTTATGTCTCCCTACTCAATATTGCATTTATCAAGTAACTAACTTTATAAAACAATGCAATAATTTTTAATCCTCAATAAAAATTATTTTTCACTTTCTCTAAGGTAAAAATTAATTACCTTACCCTTTTAACTCCCTAAACACTTTAGCAAAATCAAAATACCCCACGTGCTAATAATTTTCCTTCTCACACTATAGTCCAAGCACAAAAGAAAATCATGCGCCTTAGCGCCACCAAATACCTTAGGCAATTGCAAAATTTAATTAAAAATTAAATACCTCCTTGCGCGCTCCCGTGGGATTTGATCCCTAGTCAAATTGCCTATAGTGCCTTAGTTGTGACTCCCTAGTCGCGTGAGGTAAGTGCTCACGTGGAAGTCAAAGGCGCTAAAAGTTCTTTGACTCTTCCTTGCCCGCCAAGAGCCAAAAGGCTCTTATCCCGCATCATAAATGGGAATCGAATGTAACACCTCTACATTCCAAAGACTTCACACACCTCGGATTCACCACTAGCCCAACCATTGGTTGGTGTTTAGTCTTTCTACCTTAATCGCTTTGACTTCCGCAAATATCATAGGCAAATAAAATTGTAACCTTGTCCTTGCTTGCTCACGATAATATTTCGTCGTTCCTCAAAGTCGCATGCATTAAAAAATATTTTGGAGACTTGCTTTCCTTAGGGGTAAGGCTATGGTATTTATACCATATGCTTCCCTCTCTCCCACGTCGATGAAGATTATAAAAATTTAATTATATGCCTTCCTTTTCCATGTCGATGGATATTAATAAATGATTTTTGACGCCCAACCCAACTTTGGGTTATTTTAAATATTGTTTTTATAAATAAATTTATAATGTAAACATTATAAATTATTTATAAACTACCTTAGGCATGATTAAAATTTTAATATTATAATGAAATATTATAATATTATTTCCATTGGGCCTAGGTGTTTTCCTCTTTCACCTTTAGACCTCTTCTGACCGCATTTAATACTATAATAATGAATATTATAATATTGTTCCTTTTAAGCCTTTTTGTCTTTTTGACCAATCATGTGGAGCCCTTAAACCAAATCTCTTAGGCTAAAATATAAATATTTTAATCCTTCTTTTTCCAAGTCCTACACTGATTCCTGAAACTGACTCTTGACATCAATGACAACACAACTAACTCAAAATTTCCAACAATCTCCCCCTTTTTCATTGATGCCAACCCTTTTTTTTACCAAACCTTTTTCTTCTTTCAAAACTGCTCCCCCTAAGAAATTTCTCCCCTTAATTGAATGCTCTCCCCCTTTGACATCAATGGCAAAGGGCCACCTTTGGGGCTTGGGGCTAAGAAAAAGACTCTTAGCTTATCCCCTCCCCCACCTTCTCTTGAGGTGGCTAATTTTGGGGTGGGAGTAGAACTACTCCTAATGTTTCTCGAAGGTACTCAAAAGTCTCTTTCAAAAGTGGCTTAGTAAAAATATCTACAATTTGCTCCTTTGTAGTAACATATTCCAACATGACTTGTTTATTTATCACCTACTCTCTCATAAAATGATACTTAATCAAAATGTGCTTTGTCTTGGAGTGTATTACCGGATTCTTTGAGATATTTATAGCACTTGTATTATCACATAATATGGGAATAGGGTGATCATGCTTTATTTTGAAATCCTCTAGAGTTCGCTTCATCCATAATACCTATGTGCAACAAGCAACTTCTACAATATACTTTGCCTCTATTGTGGATAAGGATACTGATGACTATTTCTTACTTAGCCAAGAGACTAAACAATCTCCAAGAAAGAATGCTCCTCCACTTGTACTTTTTTTATCATCAATGTTGCTAACCCAATATGCATTTGTATATGTTGTGAGAGTGAAATTATCACTTTTGGGATACCAAAGCCCAAAATCCATAGTCCCTTTTAGATACCTTAGAATCCTTTTTATTGCTACTACATGTGTCTCCTTGGGTGTTGTTTGAAACCTTGCCGCTAATCCCACTACCTGTATGATATCTGGTCTTGTAGTTGTGACATACAGTAAGTTGCCAATCATAGATCTATATAATTTTTTATTTACCTCTGGATATTCATCATCTCTACTTAACTTACATCCTATAACCATGAGGGTACTTACCGGCTTCTAATATTCTAACTTGAATATCTTTAGCATCTCTTTTATATACTTGGTTTGTGAAAGGAACAATCCTTTCTCTAATTGTGAAATCCGAATTCCAAGAAATAAGGACAACTCACCAAGCATAGACATCTCAAATTCATTTTGCATGCTCTTTGCAAATTTTTGACACATCTTATCATTGTTTCCTCCAAAAATGATGTCATCCACGTAAACAACCACAATTAGTAGATCATTCCCTTCATTTTTGATGTATAAGTTAATGTCCACTATTCCTTTCCTAAAGCCCTATTCCTGAAGGTACTTATCCAATCTTGAGTAACATGCCCTAGGAGCATGTTTTAGACCATATAGTGCCTTCTTCAATATGCATACATAGTCTGGTTTATCTGTTAATTTGAATCCCTCTGGCTTCTCAATATAAACATCTTCTTCTAGAACACCATTTAGAAATGCTAACTTAACATCCATATGATAAAATTTGAAGTTTTTAAAACTTGAGAAGGCTAAGAACATCCTTATATCTTCAAGGCATGCAACTGGAGCAAATGTCTCATCGAAGTCAATTCCCTCAACCTATGCATAACCCTTGCACACTAATATTGCTTTATTTCTGACCACCTGACCATCTTTATTTAACTTGTTTTTGAATAACCATTTAGTGCCAATCACATTTTTATCTTTTGGTCATGGAACAAGTTCCCAAGTCTTACTTTTATCTATTTGATCTAATTCCTCATCCATTGCCTTAATCCAAAACTTATCTTCACTTGCCTCATTGAAGTATTTTGGTTCAATTTTAGATAATAAAGAAAATTTTGCTTGTTGAGTTGATGTTATTACCCTTCTCCTTGTTTATCTCTCATATGGATTCCCAATGATTAGCTCTCTTGGATGATGTTTCTATACATACCCGGATGGAGTCTTAGGAAGAAGTATTTGTGTTTCTTCCTCTTCTTCTTTTGATTCCTCACGAAACTCCTCTTGACAACTTCCATCTTCTTGATACATAATTTTTTGAATTGGTTCTCTTAATCCTATATTCTCATCAACTGTTACATTTATACTTTCTACAATAGTGTGTATCCTTTTATTACAGCATCTATAAGATTTGATCTTAGTAGAATAACCAAGAAAAATACCCTCATCACATCTTGGGTCAAACTTGCCCAAGTTTTGTTCTTCCCATATTATGTCACATTTACTTCCAATAACTTTGAAGTGTTTCACAGTGACTGGTCTTCTCTTCCAAAACTCATATGGATTCTTGTGATGGTTTACTCTTATTTGAGCCTTATTGATGATATACACTACTGTGTTGACTTATTCCCTCAAAAAATCATCAAAAAGTTTGGATTCATTTAACATAGCTCTATCCATATTTTCAATAGTCCTATTATTCCTTTAAACAACTCCATTTTGTTGAGGATTTCTTGTAGCTGAGTATTATATTTTTATTTCATGTTGTTCATAAAATTCTACGAATTCATTTGAGGTGAATTCTCCTCCTCTGTTTGATCTCAAACACTGAATCCTCTTTCCTGTTTCATTTTCAACATGTTCTTTAAATACCTTGAATTTATCAAGTGCTTCTAACTTATTTTTTAGTAAGGCTACCCGAATAATTATGGAGTAATCATCTATAAACAATATGAAGTAACTTTCACCTTGGATACTTTGTGTCCTGGTAGGACCACATAGATCAATATGTCGGTGGCTCAGTTGACATATATCCTTTTGATTTGAAACTTGTTCTAGTTTGCTTTCCATGTTGACAAGGTGCATAGATTATATTTTGTGGCCTTTTTAGCTTGGGTAAATCTTTGACAACATGTTTGTTGCTTATGTTGACTATGTTATCAAAATTCAAATGATCAATTCTTCTATGCCACAACCAACTCTCATATTATTGTGATAGAAAACCCTTTTCTCCTTTAATATCACTAAGCATATAGAGGTTGTTTGAAGTTCTACTTACATTTGCAATGACTCTTCCAATTTTAGACTTTCTTATCTCACATCTATCTGGGTGAAATGTAACCATGTGACCTTGGTCACAAAGGTAGCTTACACTTAGTAGATTGTGTCATAAACCTTTGATATATAGTATATTTTATATTCTTGTTTTCCCATTATCTAAACTCAAAGTTATTTTTCCACAAATATTTGTCGCTCCATTATCACCAAAACTTACTGATCCTCTATTAGTTTCTTTGAGTAGAAGAAATTTGTCTTTGTCCCCTTCATGTGTCTAGAGAAACCCTTATCAAGAAACCATTGTTCTTATTTATCTTGAACATGAAGAGCTATTTGAACTAACATTGATCTAGCTTTCTCATGCCCCTTTTTCTCTTTCCTATTTGTTGAAGTTGTATTCTTTTTACTAGACTCAAGAAGTACCATTTTGAACCATCTAGCCTTGTGCCCAAAGTTATTGCATTTGTAACATATGATATCATAATTCATAAGATATGCAAATGAGTTGAAATTTCTATTGACATTATTTTTCACATAACCAGTGCAATGTACAACTCTATGACCATATTTGTTACATGAAAAACAATAGCCATGGAAGAAAGTATGTAACCTATTTGGATGTATTTAAATATGTGGTCGAGTACTTCTCCTTTTGTTGTTCTTGTCATTAAATCTTGTCTATGGTTATTCTTTGCTTTCTTCCTTTCCTTTTGGGGTATGAGTCATGAGCTTATCTTTGTTTGATAATTATGTTTCTTGAAAGTTGGATTCCTCTTTCTATTTTCCTAACTTTATATCTTCTCGTAGATTGGTATTTTCAACTTCATGCCTTAATGTAATAACTTTTGCTTCCAATATTTCACACTTTGTTTCCTTTATTTTTAATAGATCTATCATCTCCTATTCAATTTTATTTTCTTCTTCTACCTTTATCTTGAGTTCTGTGAGACTCTACAGAAGTTCCATCTTTGCTTCTTCATCCTCTTGAATTTTTTCCTTCAAGATTGAGTTCTTCTTTCTAATATTTTCCAAATTCTCGAGAGCAGTGAAGAATTCCTATTTTATGTCAAACATGGTCTCTTATTTATTTTCTAAATTCATGTGTGTTTTGTATGGATATTTCTCCAAGTTGTTAGTCTTTTCATGGAGATACCCGCTCTAGTACCAATCGAAGAATATGTGCTTATACTGAGAGGTGGGGGGTGGAAAAATATAAGATACAAATTTTTGCTTTTCATCACATATGATAGAAGAAGTAACATTAAAGCAATAAACATCACATAAATCATCACACACATGAGAGACATGATTTAACATGGTTCACCCAATGTGGGCTACTCCATGGAGAAAATATTTTACTTAAAACTTTCTCAACAAATCTCTTGGGAAAACTTTCTCTATTTTTTTTTTTCCCTGTTGGCCCCCCCCACAGGAGAACTCCTTCTCCTCTACTATGGCTAGTGATCCTCTAGAAGACTACTGCCTCCACTACACTGGACCTCTATCCTCTATGCTCTGGCTAAGGGATCTCTATCCACTAGAGACTATTATCCTCTACTCTATCACCTCCAAAGCTCTCCTCAATCTCTATCTTAATTTTATACTAAACATTGACCTCTGCTCTGTCAATTCTGCTCACAGATATAACTCTGCTTTGTCACAAATTGGTCCAAAAAGTCCTCTTAAGAACTTATCCAATCTACTTTCAAGTCTTCACTAAGACTTACCTCAAATATGCTCAAAAAATTCCTTACTAGAATTTCCTCAACTCAATTGCAAAACTTGCATATAAAACTCAACTCAATCTATTTTAAAAACCTCTTCAATCACTCAAACAAGTTTCACTTAAAATCTTCTTAGACCACAGAATCATATAGATAATTGTTAGATATTCAATATGTTTATCACTCACAAACACTCAAAACTCTTTTCAAATATAGAATAAAAACAATTTGTTTCACAAAAATTGAACTATCACTCCAACACTTTCCAATCAAATTTGCTCACAAACTTCAATCAACCAATCACTCAATGAAACCCAACTTACATACAAACCCTAAAAAAATGTTTCACAATTATTTCTATCATTCACACAATGGAACCCTAATATTGACTCAAGATTATTCCAAATTCACATAACAATGATACTCATGATCTTGATAAAATCCTAGTTCAAGATAGTTCTCAAATTCACCTTCAATTGACCTCACAACCATTCACCAATCATACATGTGAAAACTTACTCAAACATTTCCAATAATGCTTACCAAACAAAAACCTTTTCACTCCAACTTTGTATTTCACAACATTCAACAATATTCCACTCAGAAGTAAGATATACCCATACCTTTTATTTTATGGATAAATAACCTCAAAACCTATCTCAATCACAATAAACCTCTTTGCCAATATCAATGGTTAGATAACAAAAATCTTCACCCAAATATTCTCTCAATATTAATTCAACATTACAAGATTAACAAAACTCAAGTACACCTTATTATCTCCAACCTTTATCAAATAAAGACCTTAATCATTCAGTTTCACAATAATCCCTTTTAGAAATTTAATGCCAATAATAATTTCAAAACTACTTATGTCTCCCTACTCAATATTGCATTTATCAAGTAATTAAATTTATAAAATAACGCAATATATTTTAATCCTCAATAAAAATTATTTTTCACTTTCTCTAAGGTAAAAATTTATTACCTTACCCTTTTAACTCCCTAAAAACTTTAGCAAAATAAAAATACCCCACGTGCTAATAATTTTTATTCTCACACTATAGTCCAAGTGCAAAAGTAAATCATGCACCTTAGCACCACCAAAGACCTTAGGCAATTGCAAAATTTACTTAAAAATTAAATACCTCCTTGTGCACTCCCATAGGATTCGATTAGTGGTTGAAGTGCCTGCAACGCCTTAGCTGTGACTCCCTAGTCGCATGAGCTAAGCACCCCTGTGGGGTGTGTTTTTTGTTTTTTTTTGTTTTTTTTCTTGTGCGTTTTTTTGTGGTGTGGGGGGGGGTGGGGGCGCGCGGCGTTGCGTGTGTTTTTTTCTTTTCGCTCTCGTGTGTCGTGGCGCTGGCCCGTCGTTTTTGTTTTTTTTTTTTTTTTTTTTTTTTTTTTTTTTTTTTTTTTTTTTTTTTATTATTTTTTTTTTTTTTTTTTTTCTTTTTTTTTTTTTTTTTTTTTTTTTTTTTTTTTGGTGGGGTTTTTAAAAATTTTTTTATTTTTTTTTTCTTTTGTGGGGGGGGGTTGGTTTTTTTTTTTTTTTTTTCCCCCCCTTCCAGGTTGGTGGAGATTATAAAAATTTAATTATATGCCTTCCATTTCCATGTTGATGAAGATTAATAAATGATTTTTGGTGCCCAACCCAACTTTGGGTTATTTAAAATATTGTTTTTATAAATAAATTTATAATGTAAACATTATAAATTATTTATAAACTACCTTAGGCATAATTAACCTTTTAATATTATAATGAAATATTATAATATTATTTCCACTGGGCCTAGGTGTTTTTCTATTTTTGATTTATACCTCTTTTGACCACCTTTCATATTATAATAATGAATATTATGATATTATTCCTTTTAGACATTTTCATCCTTTTGACCAATCATGTGGAGCCTTTAAACCAAATCTTTTAGGCGAAAATAGAAATATTTTAATCCTGCTTTTGCCAAGTCCTGCACTGATTCCTGAAACTGACTCTTGACATCAATGACAACACAACTAACTCAAAATTTCCAACAATCTCCCCCTTTGTCATTGATGGCAACCCTTTTTTTTACCAAACCTTTTTCTTCTTTCAAAATTGCTCCCCCTGAGAAACTGCTCCCTTGACTAAATGCTCTCTCCCTAATTCAAATCTCTCCCCCTTTGACATCAATGGCAAAGGGCCACCTTTGGGGCTTGGGGCTAAGAATAAGACTCTTAGCTTAGCCCCTCCCCATTCTCTTGAGGTGGTTAATTTTGGGGTGGGAGTAGAACTAATCCCACCCTTTCTCGAAGGTACTCAAAAGTCTCTTTTGGAAGTGGCTTAGTGAAAATATTTGCAATCTACTCCTTTGTAGTAACATATTCCAAACTGACTTGTTTATTTATCATCTTCTCTCTCAAAAAATGATACTTAATCGAAATGTGCTTTGTCCTGGAGTGCATTACCAAATTATTTGAGATATTTAAAACACTTGTATTATCATACAATATGGGAATATGGTGATCATGCTTTATTTTGAAATCCTCTAGAGTTTGCTTCATCCATAATACCTGTGTGCAATAAACAACTGCTACAATATACTCCACCTCTGCTATGGATAAGGATAATGATGGCTATTTCTTACTTATCCAAGAGACTAAAAAATCTCCAAGAAAGAATGCTCCTCCACCTATACTTTTTCTATCATCAATGCTACTTGCCCAATTTGCATCTGTATATGTTGTGAGAGTGAAATTATCACTTTTGGGATATCAGAACCCAAAATCCATTGTCCCTTTTAGATACCTAAGAATCCTTTTTACTGCTACTACATGTGTCTCCTTGGGTGTTTCCTGAAACCTTACCACTAATCCCATTGCTTGCATGATATATGGTCTTGTAAATGTGACATACAATAAGTTGCCCATCATAGATCTGTATAATTTATGATTTACCTCTGGAGATTCATCATCTTTACTTAACTTACATCTTGTAACCATGGGGGTACTTACTGGCTTGCAATATTCTAACTTGAATTTCTTTAGCATATTTTTTATATACTTGGTTTGTGAAAGGAGCACTCCTTTCTTTGATTGTGAAATTTGAAGTCCAAGAAAGAAGGACAACTCACCAAAAATAGACATATCAAATTCATTATACATGCTCTTTGCAAATTTTTGACACATCTTATCATTGTTTCCTCCAAAAATGATGTCATCCACGTAAAAAACCACAATTAGTAGATCATTCCCTTCATTTTTTATGTATAAGTTACTATCCACTATTCCTTTCCTAAAGCCCTATTCTTAAAGGTACTTATCCAATCTTGAGTACCATGCTCTAGGAGCCTATTTTAGACCATATAGTGCCTTCTTCAATTTGCATACATAGTCTGGTTTATATATTAATTTGAATATCTTTGGCTGCTCAATATAAACCTCTTCTAGGAAAATATTTAGAAATGTTGAGTTAACATCCATCTGATAAAATTTGAAGTTTTTAAAACTTGAGAAGTCTAAGAATATCCTTATAGCTTCAAGTCATGCAAATGGAGCAAATTTCTCATCGAATTCAATTCCCTCAATCTATGCATAACCCTTGCACACTAATCTTGCTTTATTTTTGACCACCTGAACGTCTTCATTTAACTTGTTCCTGAATACCCATTTAGTGCCAATCACATTTTTGTCTTTTGGTCGTGGAACAAGTTCCCAAGTCTTACTTTTATCTATCTGATCTAATTCCTCATCCATTGCCTTAATCCAAAACTTATCTTCACTTGCCTCATTGAAGTCTTTTGGCTCAATTTAAGATAATAAAAAAAAATTTGCTTGTTGAGTTGATGTTATTACCCTTCTCCTTGTCTATCTCTCATCGAGATTCCCAATGATTAGCTCTCTTGGATGGTGTTTCTGTACATAACTGGATGGAGTCTTAGAAATAAGTCTTTGTGTTTATTTCTCTTCTTCTTTTGATTCCTCATGAAACTCCTCTTGAAAACTTCCATGTTCTTGATACACAATTTTGTGAATTGGTTCTCTTAATCCTATCTTCTCATCAATTGTTACATTTATATTTTCTACAATAGTGCATGTCCTTTTGTTGTAGCATCTATAGGTTTTGAACTTAGTAGAATAACCAAGAAAAATACCCTCTTCACATCCTAGTTCAAACTTGCCCAAGTTTTGCTCTTCCCGTCTTATGTAACATTTGCTTCCAAAAAATTTGAATTGTTTCACAATGGTTGGTCTTCCCTTCAAAATATCATATGGAGTCTTGTGATGGTTTACTATAATTTGAGCCTTATTGATGATATACATTTTTGTGTTGACTTCTTCCCTCCAAAAATCATCAGAAAGTTTGGATTCATTTAACATAGCTCTAGCCATATTTTCAATAGTCTTATTCTTCCTTTCAACAACTCCATTTTGTTGAGGAGTTCTTGCAACTAAGTATTCTCTTTTGATTCCATGTTGTTCACAAAAGTATAAAAATTCATTTGAGGTGAATTCTTCTCCTCTTTATGATATCAAATAGATAATCCTCTTTCCTATTTCATTTTCAACCCGTTCTTTAAATACCTTGAATTTATCAAGTGCTTCTGACTTATTTTTCAAGAAGGCTACCCAAATCATTCTGAAGTAATCATCTATAAAAAATATTAAGAAAATTTCACCTTGGATACTCTATGTCCTAGTAGGACCACATTGATTAGTATGTATTAGTTTCAGTGTCTCTGTTGACATATATCCTTTTGATTTGAAACTTGTTCTAGTTTGCTTTCCATGTTGATAAGGTGCACACATTGTGTTTTATGGCATTTTTAGCTTGGGTAAATATTTGACAACCTATTTATTTCTTATGTTGACTATGTTATCAAAATTTAAATGACCCATTATTCTATGCCACAACCAACTCTCATCTTCTTGTGATAGAAAACACTTTTATCCTTTAGTATCACTAAGCATATAGAGGTTGTTTGAAGTTCTTCTTGCATTTGCAATGACTCTTCCAATTTCAAACTTTCTTATCTCACATCTATCTGGGTGAAATGTAACCATGTGATCTTGATCACAAAGTTGGCTTACACTTAGTATATTGTGTCTTAACCCTTTGACATATAGTACATTTTTTGTTCTTGTTTTTTCCATTATCTAAACTCAAATTTCCTTTTCCACAAATTTTTGCTGATCCATTATCACCAAAACTTATTGATCCTCTATTAATTTCTTTGAGTACAAAAAAATTGTATTTGTCCCCTTTCATGTATCTAGAGCAAACACTATCAAGAAACCATTGTTCTTCTTTATCCTGAACATGAAGAGTTGTTTGCGCTAACATTAATCTAGCTTTCTCATGCCCCTTTTTCTCTTTCCTATTTGTTGAAGTTGTATTCTTTTTACTAGACTCAAGAAGTACCATTTTGCACCATCTAGTCTTGTGCCTAAAGTTATTGCATTTGTGACATATGATATCATCATTCATAAGAGGTGCAAAAGAGTTGAAATTTCTATTGACATCATTTTTTACATAGCCAGTGCAATGTACAACTCTATGACCATATTTGTTACATGAAAAATAATAGCCATGGAAGAAAGTTGTACCTGCTCTGAAGATGCGGCGGCTCCTCTTTTTTTGGTTAATCTCATCCATGGTTCTTATTTTATTTCTTCGTTTTATTTTGGGGTATGAGTCATGAGCTTATCTATGTTTGATGTTTCTATTTCTTGAAAGTTGGATTTCTCTTTTTATTTTTCTAACTTTATATCTTCTCATAGCTTGGTCTTTCCAACTTCATTCCTTAGAGTAATAATTTATGCTTCCAATATTTCACACTTTTTTTCCCTTATTTTTAATAGATCTATCATCTCCTGTTAAATTTTCTTTCCTTATTCTACCTTTATCTTGAGTTTTGTGAGGCTCTACAGAAGTTCCATCTTTGCTTCTTATTCCTTAAAGCTTGAGTTCTTCTTTCTAGTCTTTTCCAAATTCCTGAGAGCAGCAAAGAATTCCTCTTTTATGTCAAGCATGGCCTCTTCTTAATTTTATGAAATCATATGTGTTTCATATGGATCTTTCTCCAAGCGATTAGTCTTTTCACGAAGAGACCCGCTCTGATACCAATTGAAGAACATGTGCTTATACTGAGAGGGGGGTGAATAGTATAAGATAAAATGTTTTTCTTTTCAACACATATGATAGCAAAAATAACATTAAAGCAATAAATATCACACACATGAGAGACATGATTTAATGTGGTTCACCCAATGTGGGCTACTCCATGGAGAAAATATTTTACTTAAAAATTTCTCAATAAATATCTTGGAATACCTTTACCTATTACAATATTTAAGGATATCTATCCAAAGGAGACACCAATCCCCTAATTAGGTTTGTGGATCTCTATCCACAGGAGAACTTCTTCTCCTTTATTCTAGCCTGTGATCCTCTAGAAGACTACTGCCTCTACTACACTGGCTTGTGGATCTCTATCCACTGAAGACCTTTGTGCTCTCTACTCTGGATAATGGATCTCTATCCACTAGAGACTACTGTCCTTTTCTCTATCACCTCAAAATATTTGCTTAATCTCTATATTAATTTTGTACTAAACACTAACCTTTGCTCTATCAATTTAGCTCACAAATATAACTCTTCTTTGCCTCAAATCGGTCCAAAAAGTCCTCTCAAGAACCTGTCCAATATACTTTCAAGTCTTCACTAATACTTACCTCAAATATACTCTACAAGTCCTTACTAGACTTGCCTCAACTCAATTGTAAAACTTGAATATAAAACTCAAGTCAATCTATTTTAGAAAACCTCTTCAATCACTCAAACAAGTTTCACTTAGAATCTTGTTAGACCACATAAGCATATAGAGAATTGTTAGAGACGTAATATGTTTCTCACTCACAAACACTCAAACTCTTTTCAAATATAGAATAAAGAATAATTTTTTTACAGAACTTGAACTATCACTCCAACACTTTCCAATCAAATTTTCTCATAAAATTTAATCAACCAATCACTCAATGAAACCCAACTTGCTTACAAACCCTAAACAAGTATTTTACAATTATTTCTATCATTCACACAATGGAACCCTAATATTGACTCAAGATTATTCCAAATTCACGTAATAATGATACTCATGATCTTTCTCAAACCCTAGTTCAAGATAGTTCTCAAATTCACCTTCAATTGACGTCACAACCATTCACAAATCATACATGTGGAAACTTACTCAAACATTTCCAACAATGCTTACCAAACAAAAACCTTTTCGCTCCAACTTTGTATTTCACAACATTCAAAAATATTCCACTAAGAATTAAGATATGCCCATACCTTTTATTTGATGGATAAATGACCTCAAATTTTGTCTCAATCACAATCAACCTCTTTGCCAATCTCAATGGTTAGATAGCAAAAATATTCACCCAAATATTCTCTCAATATTACTTCAATATTACAATATTAACAAAAATCAAGTACACCTTATTATCTCCAATATTTATCAAATAAAGACCTCAATTATTTAGTTTCACAATAATCCCTTTCAAAAATTTAATGCAAAAAATAATCCAAACACTACTTATGTCTCCCTACTCAATATTGCATTTATCAAGTAATTAACTTTATAAAACAATGCAATATATTTTAATCTTCAATATAAAATATTTTTCAATTTATCCAAGGTAAAAATTAATTACCTTACCTTTTTAACTCCCTGAACACTTTAGAAAATTCAAATTACCCCACGTGTTAATAAATTTTATTCTCACACTAAAGTCCAAGCGCAAAAGTAAATCATGCACCTTAGCAAAACCAAAGACCTTGGGCAATTGTAAAATTTAATTAAAAATTAAATACCTCATTGCACACTCTTGTGGGAATCGATCCCTATTCAAAGCACCTACAACACCTTAGTAATAGCTCCCTAGCCGCATGAGCTAATCTCTCACATGGGAGTCAAAGGTGCTAAAAGTTTTTTGACTCTTCCTCACCTATCAAGAGCCAAAAGGCTCTTGTACCACGTCGCCTATGGGAATAAAATGCAACACCTCTATGTTCCAAATACTTTGCACACCTCAAATTTGCCACTAACCCAACCACTGGTTGGTGTTTAGTCTTTTCACCTTAATCGCTTTGACTTCTACAAATATCGGGGGCAAATAAAATTATAACCTTGTACTTGCTTGCTCACAAAAATATTTTGCCTTTCCTCAAAGTTGCATGCATTAAAAAATATTTTGAAGACTTGCTTTCCTTAGGGGTAAGGCTATGGTATTTATACCATATGCCTCCCTCTCTCCCATGTCGATGAATATTATAAAAATTTAATTATATGCCTTCCTTTTCCATGTCATCGAAGATTAATAAATGAATTTTGGTGCCTAACCCAACTTTGGGTTATTTAAAATATTTTTTTATAAATAAATTTATAATGTAAACACTAAACATCATAAATTATTTATAAACCACCTTATGCATAATTAAACTTTTAATATTATAATGAAATATTATAATATTATTTCCACCGGGCCTAGGTGTTTTTCTCTTTCGCCTTTAGACCTCTTCTGACCGCCTTTAATATTATAATATTATTCCTTTTAGGCATTTTTATCCTTTTGACCAATCATGTAGAGCCCTTAAACAAAATATCTTAGGCTAAAATATAAATATTTCAATCCTTCTTTTGCCAAGTCCTGCATTGATTCCTAACACTGAATCTTGACATCAATGACAATACAACTAACTTAAAATTTCCAACAAGTTTTAAAGTTGATCCTAATAATATTCAAGCATTTCAAGAGTGGCCAAAACATCAATGACAACACAACTAACTTAAAATTTTCTAGAATTGAAGCACGCTATGACAACCACTCTAGTATTAGAAATGCTTGATTTTTCTAATTTTTTTGTAATTGCAAGTGATGCTTCAGGCATTGGTATTGGAACGATGTTGATATAGGAAGCGCGCCCCATGGATTTCACTAGTAAAATGCTTTCTAGTTGCAATCTCGATGAATCCACCTACACTAAGGAAATGCTTGCCATTTTGCATGTGATCAGCCATTGGTGAACTTATCTCATTGGGAATCATTTCTCCATTAAAAAAAACCATCCAAATTCTTAGAGTCTCAAAAAAATCAAGGATAACATTATGGTGGATGCCCTCTCTTGTCAGTTTAAGGCTCATAGTATGTTATGTGCCATTTCTTCCCCTATTCCCCAGTGGATAAATTATCTTTCTGAGGCAATGCTTAAGGATTCATGCTTGTAAAATTTGGTTTCCTCCCTTCAAATAGAACCTACTTCATGTCCTGGTTACACTTGGGATGGATAGGATGTATGCTACCATCAATACCTTATTGTTCTTTGCAGATCCCCACTCTGAGAACTACTCATGACAAAAATGCATGCTTCCCCCATTACAGGCTATTCCAGGTTCTTCAAAACATATAAAAGAATCAAGTGTATATTTTATTGGAGGGGTATGAAGAAGGACATGCAAAATTTTGTAGCTCCATGTGACACTTTTCAACGAATGAAGGGCAAAATGGTGCATTCTATAGGAACTCTACAACCATTGTCGATTCTTGACCATATTTGAACAAATACTTTAATAGAATTTATTGAAGGGTTAGCTAAGTTTGGAGGTAAATTTATTATTTTCATGGTAGTGGGTCATATTTCAAAGTATGCTCATTTTTGTTCCCTCTTCCATCCTTACATGGCCTTTATAGTTGCTCAAATTTTCTTCGATTTTATATTCTACCTTCATGACATACTTACCTCCATTGTGTTTTGTGACCCTACATTTACAAGTAATTTATGGTAATAATTGTTTAAGTTGAAGGGAACTCATATCAAGATGAGTTCATCTTACCATCCACAAACAAATGGCTAGACTAAGATTATCAACAAGTGTTTGGAGACATACCTTCATTGTTTTTTCTCTAATCATCCTACACAAAGGATGAAGAGGCTTCCCCTAGTTGAGTGGTGGTATAATAATTCTTATCACACAGTGACCAAGGACACCCATTTTGAAGCAGTTTATGGTCGAACTCCATGTATGCCATCCTCCTACATTCTAAGAAGCTCTAAGGTCTAAGCAATCAACACTACACTCAACAAACATATCGAAGTCCTCTATTAGTTGAAGATGAATTTGGAAGTAGTCCAAAACATGATGTGTTAACAAGCTGATCAACATCATTCTTAGTGTAGCTTTGTTGTTGGTGATATGGTCATCCTCTGCTTGTAGCTAGACAAATATTCCTCTTTCCAGCTTTACAGATGCTAGAAAATTATGGCTAAATACTATGGATCCTACCAATTTTTACAGTGGTTAGGTACCATGACCTACAAATTATCCCTACCATAAACCTTCAAGATCCACCCTATTTTTCATGTATCCTCTCTTAAGCAGGTTATGGTAAATCAGGTAGAATTTCACTCTTCCCTCCTAGAATTGGATGAATAAGGTTATATCTTGCTTGAGCTAGAATAATTGTTGGATCATAGGATGCATACACTTTGCAAATGAGCCATTACTAAGCTCATTTTTTGGTGGCATGGTCTACAACTGAAATATGCTACATGGGAGTCTCTCCACTAGCTCCGACACCAATTCCCTCATCTATAGCTTTGAGAACAAATATTTTTGAAGGGGAAGAACATGTTAGGAACTCATATTAATATTATTTTGTAATTCTTAATTTATTATGTAATGACCCACGTCCAAATGGGGACACCCTTATAATATTATTTTATAATACTTTTGTTGTGATATGTGGTAAGTAAGACACCTAGACAAGTGAGGTTATTTCATGTAACCGTTATCAAGAATGTAACCAATGTTGGTAGAATATTCTAGCTCATGTAGAATTTTGCATGTAATCCAACTCTTGAGCTTAGGGTTAGGGTTGCACGAAGTTGTTATTTAAAATATATGAAACCATGTACGAATGTATCTTTTTAAAAATTAATAAAATATTAAAAGAAGTTGCCTCCTCAAAGAGGTCCATAATTTAGAGTTATTTTGTGAGATTGTTTTAATTATGCAATTACTATTTTGCATAATGTGTTATTCTATTTTATGAAATTCCATTATTTTTGGTATTTGTGTGAGTGAGCTTAATTTTAATAGTAGGTTCCTAACAAAATAACATAATTACATGGTAAACTATTAAGTAGCAAACTATTAAGTAGTAATATTATTTTAAAATAATGGTTGTGAAAAGGTCAAAATATTAAATCCCGTATTTTTTATCATCTTATATATGTAAATATTATTTATAAAAAATAACAATTTTCCTTGTCCTTTCAAGTCCCACCTACTTGTTTAGTGTTAAGTTGTATGTTATTAGACTATCTTCACCCGAAATAAGAAAGATATGTCATATTTTACCTAGGAAATTGTTAGTGTGGTGTTAAGTGTAGAAATAGTCCCACGAGGTTGTAATAATGGGTTTGAAGACAACATGTTCATGTCATAAATTAAAATTTTTTATTATCTATTTTCATTTTAAATTATTTTAAATTTAAATTTTTAATATAGATAGGACTGATATTTAAATATCATTAAGTGATATATGATTTTATATTAATATGATTTATTGTTATATAATAATATATATATATATAAATATTTGGTTAGTGTGAGAAACCTCTATGATCTATGCTCAGGGCTAAGCATCCCCATTCCACCATAACCTCTTATAAGGATGAGAGCTGAGCTTATCAATAGAGGATAAACACAACCATACACACACCCACCCCCTCACATTCATCTACACCACGGTTTAAACCTTGGACCTCATTAAAAAATATTATTAGTGTAATATAAGTAATTTTTTTGTTACTAGAATACATTTTCATTTAAAAAACCTAGTTCAAATCACAAGGAAGGTGACCTTAGTATGCCACAAATTGAGAAAAATATGAGCTCTTGAAAAAAATAACAAGGAATATGGACTAGTTATGCATTAGTTGAGAAAAAATAAGATCCCTTTAAAAAAAAATTGTATTTACCTCTCTCTATATATATAAACCTCTCTTAATTTCATTTAACTAAATTTAAAAATATAAAAAGTAAATATAAAATAGAGACAAGGTCATATGAACCTTATTAAGGGTGTTATCTATTGTTTATTCAACCAAACTTCAATTATAAAAAAAAATAGATAAATACGATCATATTACCCTATTTGGAGTTTCAAGATCTTAGCCTAGGCCCATTCAAGAGAAAAAAATACCACAATGATGATATAATATGGATTATATTTTAATCCTATATTTTATATTAAAACGAAAATGAAAAAGTAAAATGAGTATGATGAATCAATTAAATTTAGAGTGCATAGCAATAGGTTGTCCTAATTGGATTCCCTAGACTGTTGGGGATATCATAGACTTTGTCTTTACTAAATTGGCTAGGGTTAATCCTTAATTTAAAAAATATAAATTGTATATACCTTATTAGCAAAATTTTAATACAAAAGGATCACTTATCCTATTTTTCTTTGTATTAATTTTAGTTATGTTGTTATTAATTATTATATTTTTTTAAGATTTTTATTTTTTTATTAAAAAGTGCAATAATTATATTATTTTATAAAATAAATATAGTACACTCATTAAAAAAAGTGGGTGGATAGAAAATCATACCAAAATTATTGAGCAAATTTAGGCATAACAGATCAACCACAAGCCATGGAGCCAAAAGGAGGTGGTGGATCATGGTCTAAGGGGCGTCCTCATCTAAAAGGTGGATCTTGAGTGTTCAATGGAGGATCCCAACCTTAGTTGAAATATTTTCCATTTGGTTCATATACCTAGTTGTTTTTTGCATTCCTCATTGAGGATATGGCAAGGGTGATAAAGGAAAACTCGTGATTTTTGTGCCCTAGTCTCCCTAGTATGTCCAATATGATTTTAGTTATTCACTAATACTTACCTCAAATATACTCTACAAGTCATTAATAGACTTGCCTCAACTCAATTGTAAAACTTGCATATAAAACTCAACTCAATATATTTTAGAAAACCTCTTCAATCACTCAAACAAGTTTCACTTAGAATCTTGTTAGACCACAGAAGCATATAGAGAACTGTTAGAAACTCAATATGTTTCTCACTCACAAAAACTCAAACTCTTTTCAAATATAGAATAAAGAATAATTTTTTTACAGAACTTGAACTATCACTCCAACACTTTCCAATCAAATTTTCTCATAAAATTTAATCAACCAATCACTCAATGAACCCCAACTTGCTTACAAACCCTAAACAAGTGTTTCATAATTCTATCTATCATTCACACAATGGAACCCTAATATTGACTCAATATTATTCCAAATTAACGTAACAATGATACTCATGATCTTGCTCAAACCCTAGTTCAAGATAGTTCTCAAATTCACCTTCAATTGACCTCAACCATTCACCAATCATACATGTGAAAACTTACTCAAACATTTCCAACAATGCTTACCAAATAAAAACCTTTTCACTCCAAATTTGTATTTCACAGCATTCAAAAATATTCCACTTAGAATTAAGATATGCCCATACCTTTTATTTGATGGAGAAATGACCTCAAATTCTATCTCAATCACAATAAACCTCTTTGCCAATCTCAATGGTTAGATAGCAAAAATATTCACCCAAATATTCTCTCAACATTACTTCAATATTACAATATTAACAAAAATTAAGTACACCTTATTATTTCCAATATTTATCAAATAAAGACCTCAATTATTTAGTTTCACAATAATCCCTTTCAAAAATTTAATGCAAAAAATAATCCAAACACTACTGATGTCTCCCTAATCAATATTGCATTTATCAAGTAATTAACTTTATAAAACAATGCAATATATTTTAATCTTCAATACAAATTATTTTTCACTTTCTCTAAGGCAAAAATTAATTACCTTACTTTTTTAACTCCCTAAACACTTTAGAAAATTCAAATTACCCCATGTGTTAAATCATGCACCTTAGCACCTTAGCACCACCAAAGACCTTGGGCAATTGCAAAATTTAATTAAAAATTAAATACCTCCTTACATGTTGTTGTGGTAATAGATCCCTAGTCAAAGCACCAACAACACCTTAGTCATAGCTCCCTAGCCGCGTGATCTAAGCACTCACATGGGATTCAAAAGTGCTAAAAGTGTTTTGACAATTCCTTACCTGTCAAAATACAAAAGGCTCTTGTCCCACGTCGCCTACGGGAATTGAATGCAACACCTCTATGTTCCAAATACTTTGCACACCTTGAATTTGGCATTAGACCAACCACTGGTTGGTTTTTAGTCTTTTCACCTGTTGGTCACAAATCTGCCTAGTCATATAAAATGTGCCCTAGACCCGACCAACATTGAAATGCTGAGAGAAAGAGAAGTCTCCCGGGCCAATCTCTAGAGAGGGCTGGCTCCCAAACTAATCTAAGCTTGTTTGAAGATAATGGTGCGGGAAAGAAATGGAAAATGCAGAAAGAAAGGGAAATAACATAAAGAGATGGAAATATGGCTGAAGCCGATAGTTGATAGGGAGAATAACCTCAGATAGCAAATAACCTCAAATCATATCTCTAAGTTAAGCAGCAACAGATTCTTAGGATGCACATACAAAAATTGGATCAAGCATTAGCCATAAGTTCGCCTTCAATTATACTTCAAATATTCAAATGAAAATACATCCAAATTCAAAATAGCAAAATTCAACTTATATTTTAACACTAGACTAAACAGAAGTAAATCACACAGAAAGCATCACATGAACAATAGTTTGGATCACCAACTCAAGAGACACTAAGAATAGAGCAAAATGCATCTAGAATTTTTGCTTCAATTTTTGCAAAAAGGTCCTCCTCTTTTTTCTTGAGATATACATTGGTATTTATAGAGGTCCTCCCTCTCTCCTTTGCATCTAGCATTTAAAACATAAAACAAATTTATAAGAATATGCCCACAAAATATGCACTTGAAATGAGAAACAATCCCCCTTAATCTACCTCGCAGAAATCACATTCCCTGCTTCGATGAATCAAGCTAAAAATTGAATGGAAACAAGGGACCAAATTTCTCCATTAAATGACTGTTCTTGGGGCATGCTTGAAGTTGTTAGGAGATCACAAACAAGAGATTTTAATACTGAAGGTATATTTAATTTTAGTGGCTTTGAAACTTGTATGCCTTAACATGTTCTTCCTTCTTGCACACATAGGTAAACAGCAAAATATTTAATCTTGGAGCCTCTCTGACCTCGATCTCAAAATCAGTTGGAGAACTTTTAAAACATTGTTTTATTTGATCCTTATCTTCTCCTCACGTTCTCCTATGCAATTTGAAGAAATATGCGATAAAAATTTAGTGGGCCTTTGTTATTGCTTTTGTCGTGAAAATGTGACATGTCACGAAATCGTGACATTTTCAACTTACTGCTTTCTCCTGTTGCCACCAGTCATGAAAATGCAACATGTCATGATATTGTGACATTTTCTCTTGCTTGGATTTTCTTTATCTTTAGTTTCACAAAAATGTAACATGTCATGAAATTGCGACATCCTCCACTTTGTTGGCTTTTGTCTTCTGGCAAGTCACGAAATCATGACATGTCACGAAATCATGACAATCTGCCTTCGTTTTGCTTTCTTTCCACAACATGTCATGAAATCGTGACATTTTTCTTCACCTTGCTTTGTTTTCATGATATGTCACGAAATCGTGACATCTTTCTTCGCCTGCCTTCTTTGCTGCTCCAAGTCATGAAAACTCGACATGTCGTGAAATCGTGACAAGTTCTCTTCTTCTGGCCTACATCTTCTTGCAAGTGGCGAAAATGGGACATGTCATGAAATTGCGACATTCCATACTTGGCACTGCCCTTCTCACTCTTTCACCGTGAAAACATGACATGTCACGATATCGTGACAATTTCTTTCGGCCTTGAAATTTTTAGCTTTCATTTCATGAAAACGTGACATGTTGCAAAATCATGACACTTTTCTCTATTTGGTTCTTTCGTCTTCAACAAGTCGTGAAATTGTGATAGGTTTCTATCTTCCCATTTTTTTTGCATTTGCCCTGCAAAAATGCACCATGTCGTGAAATCATGACATCTTCCTCTTTCTCTTGTCCTTTGCTGCTTTTGGCTGCAAAAACTTGACATGTCATGAAATCGCGACATTCTGTACTATCTGGCTGCTTCCACTCTTTCTCCTCGCGAAATCATGACCTGTCGTGAAATCACGACAATTTTTAGTTTCCTGGCTTCATTTTAAAAATTTCGTAAAATCGTGACATCTTTCTCCCGCCTTGAGTTTACCTTCAACATTTCTGTGAAAAAGTGACATGTTGCGAAAATGCGACATGTCACGAAATTGCGACAATTTTCTTCGGACTTGTAGTTTTCAGCTGCCTCATCACGAAAACGCGACATGTCGTGATATCACGACAATTTTCCTTCTTCTCCTTCGTGGCCGCTTTCTATCGTGAAAATATGACATGTCGCGATATCGTGAAATTTTTCCTTGGAACTCCTCTTTGCTGTTGTATGTCATGAAATCGCGACAAGTTTTCACTTTTCACTTCCTCACGGCAACAAGTCACGAAAATAAGACAATTTTACCATTACTACTGCCTTTGCTATTTCCTAGCGTGAAAATGTGATAGGTCACAAAAATGCGACATGTTGTGATATCGTGACATTTTCTATACTTAGCTCTTTTTTGCATCGAACACTGTGAAAACGTGACATGTCGTGATATCACGACATGTCGCGATATCGCGATAGTTTTCACTTACTTTACTTTGGCACAAAACTTGTAGAGATTTTTGTATTTTCCATTTTGAAGTGCTTAGAGGGACAAACAGAGGAGAGAGCAGGGCCTTCTTTTGCATGAATAGTAACAACAAAAACAATGTGGCAAAAATGCCAACATTCTTGGTGGCTCGCGAGGTATACAGTTCTGCTGTATGCATGAACCTCAGGCCTTTATCCATTGGGTAACAGAGTCAAGAAGCTGGAGGAGTAGAAGAAGTGAGTGTTGGTTGAGGCTGGATGTTTCTGCGGCCTGCTGTAACAAGCTCTTGTTGGCACTCGGTACTTAAAAATAGGAGCTTCAATAGAAATTTATGGAAGAGCAAAACTTCCCTTATTCCTTGAACTACTGCGTTTGTCCTAGCTCAATTGAGCTGGGTAATCACCAGGTGCTGTGCAAGGATATCCATGGAAGTAGTGAGAAGCACATGAGTTGCAAAAATGGAAATGAATGGAGTGATGACTGGCAGATGTATAGGCTATGGAACGAGAATGGTGAATGATGGAATGGTGGAAGATGGAGGAGTAGAAGTGGTAGATACAACAACTGAAGAGGGTGCTACTGTGCTACCAGATGCTGGGATTCTATGAAAATAGATAATGAAATGGGAGTGGATGAAATAGAGAGTGATAGGAACTGTGGAGAAATGCTCAAAAGACAAAGGATTAGAAGAAAGAGAAAATGAAGAAAAGGGAACATCAGAGAAGGGAGTAGAAACAACATTAGTGGCTTGATTATGTATAGTGGAAGAAGGAGTGGGAGAGGAGGGAATGAATATAAGAAATGGGAAGAAAGAAGTAGATGAAATCCACTATCTACTGGGAAGGAAAAGAAAAAGAGAAAGAAATAAACATACTTGCGGGCTCATGTACAAAAGGAGCCAAAGTTGATTTATTTTGTACAAAAGGGAACTCCCACAAGTAGTGCTTTTTTTTTTTGTTTTTCTTTTTTTTTTATTTATGTACAAGGTAACACTATGTTTTCACATTATGTAATTGGCGATGGAAAATTCATCTTCTTCGTTATGAAATTGGCATTGAAATTGGCCATGGAAAATACATTTTCTGGACGAAGCTCTTCCAAAGCTTCTTCCATTAAGTCAAGCTCACCAAATTCTTCAGACATCATGTGCACTGAATTTTCTAACTTGTCCATTTCATCTATTCTCTCCACATGAAATGTGGAAGGCTTCTCATTGAAAATTTTCACCTTTTTACCTTTATGGATCACCTCCAAATGAGTAAAATCCAAAGAAAGGTAACCCCTGAGTTTAGCCGTGAACTCTCGGGAGAGACACATACCAAAACATGGCTCTAGGTCCACTACTATGATCTCCTGGATCATAGTAATCTGAGGCATAGAATGCAGGGGGATGGAAACATCCTTAATTACACCCATTGTCTTTACTGAGGTACCATCTAGCTACAAAACTCCCATGCTAGTCCTTGTATACTCCATGCCTATGACATCACATACTGCCTTAGGCATGACAGTAGTAGCTGTTGTTGAGTCAATGAGGCAATTATGCACCACATGTCCTTCCATTCTTAATGAAAGATAAAAAGGTGGTGGTCTATTTTTTCTGGTGACTGAAGACGTTAGAGGTTGAACCATAACTACCTATGCTGGAGCCTTCTCTTTACTTTGTGTGGTCTTGAGATATTCCTATAAGAGATTCACCTGTCCAAGAAGCTGCAAGGTGTCATACAAAATTACCTTAGTTGGTATCCTTTTGATCTCTTCGACAATGTTGTACCCAATTGATATCGACTCTTTTCCTCCACTGGTAGATTCAAATATGCTTTTATATTGTTGGGTGGCTTCCACTCGCTGTCGTTTAGTCAATTATGGAGACCGCAACGTCTCTCTAGCTTGTTCCTTTGTTTCCACTTGCGGCTAAGAAGTAAAAGCCTTAGCTTGCAATTTCTCTTTTGCTTGTGGTGGTAGCGGATCCTTCGACAAAATTGATGGGTCTTGTTGTGGAGCTAGAGGATCATGAGTCGTTGCAGGTATTTGTTGCTTTTTTGCTTATGCAAGAGGCACTTTCAATGGCTCCATCTTAGCCAGATCTACCAAAATTGGTTTCTTGTTGTTGCGTGTCAAGACTGCCATGTATTCCTCAAGAGACATCACAGAATCATGATCCACCTCTCGAATCATGTTTACACGGCTCCCCATAAGCACTTGTAAATAATTTTGGTCGACCATGCAAGTGGACTCATCATGTGGGTCATTGCATGAAGAACACCAGTAAGAAGGCTCATATGAAACTTCAGAAGGACCAACCTCTTCACTTACCAGGATCATTGAGTTCCTCTCAGGTACTTTCTCTATAGCCTTACTAGGAGCTAATTGCTATCTTATTACCGTCGAAACAAATATTCATGGTTGATAGTTCCTTTCTACCTCTCTCCACTCCATAGATGTCATATTGTTAGTGAGAGATCTCATGGCTGACTAAATTTCTTGCAAAACAACCAATTGAAGATTTGTGCTTGAGGACATAGGTGGTTTCGATAGAGGTAAGGAACTGGTGGGGAAGGTAGTGCAGGAGTTGGAAGTGGAGAGGTTATATGTGGAATGGGAATCATAGGTATTAAAGGTATGGGAGAATTCCATGAATATGAAGGGTACATGGATGGAGCAGTGTAAAATGTGGAGGCTACACCTGTATGCTGGTATTGTGGAAGCTCGAGAAAAATAGGCATAGTAATTTTTGGAGGCAATTTCCCAATGGCAATTAGATCGGCCTCGGCCTTCTATGCCTAGGCATATAGTGTAGGAAAGGTTTGAACATTGGACATCCTAATGTTCATACCAATATCTGAATGGAAAGCCCTAAGAAAGTACAATGCCACTTGGTCATTAGTAGGGCGAAGACCATCAAGAACTCTCTGCCAAGTTCAAGAAAACCTAACATTGAAATCTACTATCTCCTCTTGAGGATGCCTCTTGATATTAGTAAATTGATGCAATAAAGAAAATGGGTCCACTTGCTCATTGAACCCTTGGATTAACATCTCTACTAATTGATCCCATGAATTTATGGAGTTGGGAGACAAGGATCTATACCAACACAATAACTTACCTCAGAATGACAAGACGAGCAATTTGATCATGACATCTTCATCTATGATATTATGAATTGAAGCCAAGGATGCTACATATGACACATGCTTGTACATGGTCTTTCCAATCCCATCATATGTGGGCAAGGCTTTTATTGCTACAACAGGAACTGGATTTTGAAAAGTCAGGTCTAATGCTCTCGAATAGTTCTAAGCAGGAATTTGATGTGGAGGAGGTTGTTGACCAGCCATTTGCACTGTAGGATTTGGATCTACTAGAAAGCTTGTAGCAGTACTGGGAGGAGTTAGAGATGGCATAAACGGACCTGCTTCCTGTGAAGAAACAACAAATGACGGGTTCACAGGAATTACCAATATTGAGCGCTCCCTCTAGTTCTGAACATCAATCTCAAAGAATTCAACTAGATCTTTCAATTCTTTGGCACTTGATCTTGTGATCATGAAGCAAATATTTTCACCAGCTTCATGATTAGAAATTTCTAGGTACTATACAATCACCTTTAGCAGAGTCACCAGATGAACTTACAATCTTCGCTTTGAGGTCAAGACAGTTCATCAAAATCTTGATTCCTCCAGGTGTCAAAATATGGGACTTGTGTGTCCCATCGGGTGTGCCAAAAATTATTGGTCACGAATCCGCCTAGTCATATAAAATGTGCCCTAGACCCGACCAACATTGAAAGGCCAAGAGAAAGAGAAGTCTCCCGGGCCAATCTCTAGAGAGGGCTAGCTCCCAAACTAATCTAAGCTTGTTTGAAGATAAGGGTGCGAGAAAGAAATGGAAAATGCAAAAAGAAATGGAAATAACAGAAAGAGATGGAAATATGGCTGAAGCTGATAATTTATAGGGAGAATAACCTCAGATAGCAAATAACCTCAAATCATATCTCTAAGATAATCAACAACATATTATTAGGATGCACATACAAAAATTGGATCAAGCATTATCCATAAATTCGCCTTCAATTATACTTCAAATGTTCAAATTAAAATACAACCAAATTCAGAATAGCAAAATTCAACTTATATTTTAACACTAGACTAAACAGAAGTAAATAACATAGAAATCATCACATGAACAACAGTTTGGATCACCAACTCAAGAGACACTAAGAATATAGCAAAATGCATCTAGAATTTTTGCTTCAATTTTTGCAAAAAGGTCCTCCCCCTTTTTTCTTGAGATATATATTGGTATTTATAGAGGTCCTCCCTCTCTCCTTTGCATCCATCATTTAAAATATAAAACAGATTTTTAAGAAGAGGTCCACAAAATATGCACTTGAAAAGAGAAACAATCCCCCTTAATCTGCCTCGGAGAAATCACATTCCCTGCTTCGATGGATCAAGCTAAAAATTGAATGGAAACAAGGGACCATATTTCTCCATTAAATGACCATTCTCGGGGCATGCTTGAAGTTGTTAGGAGATCACGAATAGGAGATTTTAATACTGGAGGCATATTTAATTTTGATGGCTTTGAAACCTGTATGCCTTAACACGTTCTTCCTTCTTGCACACATAGGTAAACAACAAAATATTTAATCTTGGAGCCTCTCTGACCTCGATCTCAAAATCAGTTGGAGAACTTTTAAAACATTGTTTTATTTGATCCTTATCTTCTCCTCACGTTCTCCTATGCAATTTGAAGAAAAATGCGGACATAACTTTAGTGGGCCTTTGTTATTGCTTTTGTCGCAAAAATGTGGCATGTCACGAAATCGTGACATTTTCAACTTACTGCTTTCTCCTATTGCCACCAGTCACAAAAATGTGACATGTCATGATATCATGACATTTTCTCTTGCTTGGATTTTCTTTATCTTTAGTTTCACGAAAATGTAACATGTCGCGAAATCGTGACATCCTCCACTTTGTTGATTTTCATCTTCTGGCAAGTCATGAAATCGCAACATGTCATGAAATCACAACAATCTACCTTCATTTTGCTTTCTTTCCACAACATGTCATGAAATCGTGACATTTTTCTTCGCCTTGCTTTGTTTTCATGATATGTCACAAAATCATGACATCTTTCTTTGCCTGCCTTCTTCGCTGCTCCAAGCCACGAAAACTCGACATGTCACGAAATCGTGACAAGTTCTCTTCTTCTGGCCTACATCTTATTGCAAGTGGCAAAAATGGGACATGTCGTGAAATTGTGATATTCTATACTTGGCACTACCCTTCTTGCTCTTTCATCGCAAAAATGCGAAATGTCACGATATCGCAACAATTTCCTTCGGCCTTGTACTTTTTAGCTTTTGTTTCACAAAAATGCGACATTTCACGAAATCGTGACACTTTTCTCTGTTTGGTTCTTTCATCTTCAACAAGTCATGAAATCGTGACATGTTTCTATCTTCCCCTTTGTTTCTACGTTTGCCCCGTGAAAACATACCATGTTGCGAAATCGTGACATCTTCCTCTTTCTCTTGTCCTTTGCTACTTTTGGCCACAAAAACTTAACATATCACAAAATCATGACATTTTATACTATCTAGCTGCTTCCACGCTTTCTCCTCTCGAAATCATGACCTATCACGAAATCGTGACAATTTTCAGTTGCCTAGCTTCGTTTTAAAAATATCGCAAAATCGTGACATCTTTCTCCCGCCTTGAGTTTACCTTCAGCATTTCCGCGAAAATGTGACATGTCACGAAAATGCGACATGTCACGAAATCACAACAATTTTCTCTGAACTTGTACTTTTTAGCTATCTCCCCGCAAAAAATGTGACATGTCGTGATATCGCAACAATTTTCCTTCTTCTCCTTCGTGGCCGCTTTCTATCGTGAAAATGTGACATGTCACGATATCGTGACATTTTTCCTTGGCGCTCCTCTTTGCTGCTGTATGTCGTGAAATCGAGACAAGTTTTCACTTTTCACTACTACCTTTGCTGTTTCCTAGCGCGAAAACGTGACAGGTCATGAAAATGCGACATGTCACGATATCGCGACATTTTCTATACTTAGCTATTTTCTACATTGAACACAACAAAAACGTGACAGGTCGCGATATCACGACATGTCGCGATATCTTGATAGTTTTCACTTACTTTACTTTGGCACAAAACTTGTAGAGATTTTTGTATTTTCCCTTTCGAAGTGCTTAGAGGGACAAACAAAGGAGTGAGCATCTCTACAATTTGGGCCTTGTTTTGCATGAACAGTAACAACAAAAACAATGTGGCAAAAATGCCAACATCACCTTAATCACTTTGACTTCTACAAATATCGGGGGCAAATAAAATTTTAACCTTGTACTTGCTTGCTCACGAAAATATTTTGCCTTTCCTCAAAGTTGCATGCATTAAAAAATATTTCGAAGACTTGCCTTCCTTAGGGGTAAGGCTATGGTATTTATACCATATTGAAGAACACAATATTATACTGAGAGGGGGGGAGGTGAACAGTATAAGACCTCTTTTTACTTTTTACACAAAGCAATGCACAATATCATCCACAAAGTGAAACCAATTTTAATGTGGTTCACCCAAAATGGCTGGGCTACGTCCACAAAACTTTTCTATAAAAGTTATCTCAAAGTTCTTTGGGAATCCTTCCCAATTACAATATTTATGAGCCTCAGCCCAAAGGAGATACCTTCTCCTAATCAAAATTTATGAGCCTCTTCTCAAAGGAGATACCTTCCCCTCTGCTCTGGAAATGATCCCTCAGAAGATCAACTGCCTCTACCTCTTGCCAGCATGTGGAACTCCATTCCATCGAAGACCTCCTGTCCTCAATGCTTAGCCTAAGAGAACTTTGACTTCTATGATCACGTCCACAATAGCTCAACAACCTATACCAAACACAGTCAGTCGGTCTAGTACAAGTCTTCCTCTGTATGTCAGATCTGTCCAACGCTTGAACAAATCAATCCTCTGCACACAAGCCTTATCAAAGACTTGCCAAATCTATCCTCAAGTTCTTCTCAAAGAACCAGTGCACCTCTGTCCTCAAGTTCTCTGATAGAACTATCAAACTCAGCTCACAAGTCATCTGCTAGGATTTATCCAAATCTGCTCACAAGTCCCCACCGAAACCTATCCAAGACTGCTCACAAGTCCCCACCGGAACCTGCCCAAAAACTCAGCAAGTTCACCAAGAAAAAAAACTTTCTTAGTAGGAAATCACAAGGTGAATTTTTAGAGACCCAATGTGATTTTTCAAACTCATAGAAGCATAAAAAAAATTGTTAGAGACTCAATATGTTCTATACTCAACTCCCAATCTCAAAACTCAACTCAAATCAACTCAGCTCAAACTCAATCTCAAATTTGAAAACTCAACTCAATATCTGAAATGGATAGGATAGACTTTCTTTCAAGAACATGAAACCCCAACAATTACCAACTATGCAAAGAATCACATAACAATGATACTCATGTTCTTTTCACCATCAATTAGGGCTTCAACAACAATTCTCATCAAACAAGGTTCAATCAACACCATTCAGCTCAAAACACAACCTTGAAGCTTTTCACAATCAACATTAGAAAAGGAAACAAGTAGAACTCCTTTTCTCTCCAATATTGTTTGAACAAAAAGCATCCACCAACTCAAATCACAATAGCACAAAACAACTTTTCAAATCATCAACAAAGGAGTAAGCCCAACACTTTAACCAAGTAAATAATAGCTTGATTATTACCAATTTAATGAAAGCAAATGTCAATCTCAAAGCTGACCGCTTAAGGTTTCACAACTTCACACAAGAAGCAATTTTAACCTTAAAACATCATGCTTTCATTTCCATAATCAACCAAAAACACTCTCAACATTACAAGAAAAATTTATCCCTTATACACATTATTTCTCCCTTATAGTCTTATCAAAAATAAAATTTATTTCTCATAAGAATGCAATAATATATTTCAAACAACACCTTCAAAAGAATCTTTTATCAAAATAAAACAAGCTTTAAACTCCTTATAACTCCTAAGCTATTTTTCCCTCTAATAAACTTCCTCCATTCGCAAAATACACTTAGCAAAAATTAATTTCAAAAATACCTTGGCCAACATCAAAAATCATGCTATGGAGAAATTGCGCATGAATTCTAACACCACCCACTGCATCCACTTCATGATGAAAAACCCTTTCGCGTTATTTGAACGTGAAACCTCCAGTTCGGGTAGGGTGCCAACAGCCTAGTTGCTATCAATGCGTCGAAGGCGCCCGATGAGGTTTAAACCTCACACTATTAGCCTTGTTCCTTCTGCACCAGGGATTAAATAAAACAACAGTGCCTCCCTTTATTTTGACGCGAACACAAAGACGAAAACCTTATGGCAGATTTACAACAAACGATGAGTACAAAAAAAATGAACAGCAGATTCACGAAATCACAACGAGGAAGAAATCGAACAGCAGATCACGAATTCACAACGAGCAACTCTTTTCAAAAATGTGGATGGGATAATTCTTGATTTTCATCGAGGGAGATTTATATGCATTTTTACCATAAGCTCTTGACGTCGGCGAGGAGTTTAACACGTCGGCGGAGGTCTTGGCTAGCGCCCACAATCTTAAAACATAGCGCCCACATAGTTAAGACATTTGCACCATGGGTTAGGAGAACCCATTGCAAACAATAATTTAATATTTATTTAAAAATAATTAAAGGGAACCTTAACAAGTTTTTTAATTATTTAAATAAATACTTCCTCCTAGACCCAAATGCATTAAACTAATGCATCCACTTGTAATCTTTAAACCTGCCAACTTGGGGTTTACAAAAGACCTTTGAAACTGCCATGCCAGAACCTTCAAGAAACATTTTATTAAAGCAAAACTTTTGACATCAAACAAATTCCTTCAAGAGCTTCTTGAAATCAATGACAACTTATACACATGATCAAGGGCAATGTACCCAATGTACTAAAAATTGCCAACAATCTCCCCCTTTGTCATTGATGGCAAACATTTACTGAAAACACTTCTCAGGAGCCAAAACTGAAACCAACTGTGCTAAAAACTGACCAACTGTGCCCACAACTGAGAATCTTCCTTTGAAGTTTTGCTCCCCCTGACTTGAAACTCTCCCCTTCACTTTGAAGCTCTCCCCCTTACTCATATCTCTCCCTATTTGTCATCAATGGCAAAGGGTCACCTTTGGGGCTTGGGACTAATAATGAGCCTCTTAGCTTAGTCCCTCCCCCACCTCTTGATGAGGTGATTAATTCTGGGGTGGGATTAAAACTCCCATTATGCACTGATCATCATTAGTGTCTATAACTTCCTTTTCGGGACTTCTCTTGAACTCTTTGTCCATATTCCTGTTCTTGTCACTGTTCTTGTTCTTGTTCTCATCCCTGTTCTTGTCCATGCCTTGATCCTTGGACCTGATCATGCCACTTGTTCCTATTCTTGTATTTTGGAATTTTAGCTCTACACTGTCTCGATTATGTGACCTTCATTGTTGCACTTGAAACACTTGACAATGTTGTTTCTCCGAGGTAAACCTCGATCTTTGAATCCACCAGTTCGACCAAACTTGTTCTAGCCAAACTCGTTACGACCAAAACTGTTCGACCAAACCTGTTTCGACCAAACCCGTTCAGCCAAACCTGTTTCGACCAAACCTGTTCGACCAAACCTATTCTGACCAAACCTATTTTGATCAAACCTGTTCCTGTTATTTACCTTGCAATAAACTGCCTTGTGCCCAAACTATTTACAAGAGTAGCAATACCCTTGAAAGTAACTAGCACTTCTAAAACTATCATTTACCTTCTTCACTTGAGCCATGCAATGTGAAGCCATGTGACCAAACCTATGACAAGCAAAACATCTACCTTGAAACTTTCATTTATTTGACCTCTTGGGTCCTGAATACTTCTTCTCATTCTAAATTCTATTTTCTATTTCTGTGCATCTATCATTCAAGGACTCTTTTTCTGAAATACTTTCCTCATCAGAACTCTCTTCCTTTTGGAGTCTCTTACTAGACTCTCCAACTTGTTCCTTGTGTGGCTTAACAAAACCAAGGCCTGTTTTATCTGTTGTCTTTCTTTGACCTTTGATGAGTGACTTAACCTTTTTGGAGCTATCTTGAAACCTGTAAAGCTTATTTTTGTACTCTTTAGTTTCCTCTTTCAAAGAAGCCATTTTCTATTCTAACTCACTATACTCAAGAACCTTAGAATCTAACTCATCCTTGAGTTCTTGTGTCTTAGCTATAGAGAAGTCAAGACTTTCTATAAGATCATATCTCTCCATACAACATTCATCTAACTTATCCTTGAGTCTAGCATTCTTCTTTATTTCCTTTTTCAAAGCACTAAGAGCACTAATAAGTTCACCTTCAAGATCTACTTCACCTTCCTCTATATCTTCCTCTATTTTTTTGCTTTTTGAATCATCAAAGCCTTTTTCAGATTTCTTATCACTAGAGGTGCTACCATTTTCAAAAACCAAACATGCATCTTCGTTATAGTTTTCTGAAGCATCCTCATACATACTAGAAACCAAATCTTTATTTGTGCAATCATCCTCAAGGTGACAAAAGTTTCCACATCTAAGACATTTCATGATAATGAATCTATGTTTTGGTTCTTCCTCTTTTTATGATATGAACATCTCATTTTCATCATCACTTGAAGAACTTTCACTATCACTACTAGAACACTTACTTTCTTTGTCTAGGTAGAAAATCTTCTTGTGCTTGTGAGAATACCTCTTTCCTTGATTTTTGTGCTCATCTTTGTTCTTCCTGTGATGCTTGTGCTTTTCAAAATCCTTACTCTTAGAATCCTGTTTATCTTCATCACTTTCATTTTTGGGAATAGTACAATCAGTAGCATAATGACCAAACTTTCCACAATTAAAACATCTTATATTTTTCATACTTTTGTGCTTTCTAGAGAACTTGCCTTTCTTGCTATAATATGCCTCTTCATCACTAGAAGACTCATCACTATATTGAAGTTGTTTACCCTTGGATTTCTTGGTAGCCTTGAAAGCTGCCTCTTTCTTGACATCAACCTTCACTTGAGTTCTCAACTCAAATGTTGTAAGTATACTATGGAGCTCATATTTTTTCAACTTATCCAAATATTTAGCTTCCTCAATAGTAGAAATATTTTCACTAAATCTATTAGGAAGATATCTTAAAATCTTATCACAAACATCATTTTCAGCAAGCTCAAGACCTAAGTATTTCATGGAGTTAACAACCTTATCCATACGAAGCATGTAGTCACTAATATTTTCATCATCATTCATCTTGAGTTGTTCAAACATACCTTTGAAGTGTCTCAACTTGGCCTTTCTAACATTTGTATCACCTGTATGAACCATCTTCAACTGTTTCCACATTTCACTAGATGTCTTGCAGTGAATCACCTTGGTGAGATCTGCTTTCGTAAGCCTTTCAGGATTGCATTCATTGCCTTTGAATTGCTGTGATGTAGGAGCCTTTCTTCCTTAGTAATAGGACCATGTACAGGAATAGTGTACTCATATTCAATCACTTCCCAAACCTCATTACCAAGTGCCATTAGATGAACCTTCATCCTTGCACTCCAAAGACCAAAATTTGACCCATCAAGAATAGGTGCTACATTGCCACTTGAATGATCCATTGTGTTCTTTACTAGATTTTCCTTCAAGCTGTTAAACTTTTCGAAGGCACCCGCTCTGATACCAATTGAAGAGCACAAGCTTATACTGAGAGGTGGGCGTGAACAGTATAAGACATCTTTTTACTTTTTCCTTTATACCTCAAAATAGTAAAGCAATATACCCAAAGTAATATCAAAGCGATGCACAATATCATCCACAAAGTGACACCAATTTTAACGTGGTTCACCCAAAATGGCTGGGCTACGTCCACAAAACTTTTCTCTAAAAGTTATCTCAAATTTCTTTGGGAATCCTTCCCAATTACAATATTTATGAGCCTCGGCCCAAAGGAGATACCTTCTCCTAATCAGAATTTATGAGCCTCTGCTCAAAGGAGATACCTTCCACTCTGCTCTAGAAATGATCCCTCAGAAGATCAACTACCTCTACCTCTTTCCAGCAGTGGAACTCCTTTCCACCGAAGACCTCCTGTCCTTAATGCTTAGCCTAAGAGACCTCTGCCTTCTATGATCACGTCCACAGCAACTCAACAACCTGTACCAAACACAGTCAGTCAGTCTAGTACAAGTCTTCCTCTATCTGTCAGATCTATCCAATTCTTGAACAAATCAATCCTCTGCACACAAGCCTTCTCAAAGACTTACCAAATTTGTCCTCAGGTTCTTATCAAAGAACTAGTGCACCTCTGTCCTCAAGTTCTCTAATAGAACTATCAAACTCAGCTCATGAGTCCTCTGCTAGGACCTATCCAAATTTGCTCACAAGTCCCCACCGAAACCTGTCCAAGACTGCTCACAAGTCCCCACCGAAACCTGTCCAAAAACTCAGCAAGCTCACCAAGAAAAAAAACTTTCTTAGTAGGAAATCACAAGGTGAATTGTTACAGACCCAATGTGATTTGTCAAACTCATAGAAGCATAAAGAGAATTGTTAGAGACTCAATATGTTCTATACTCAACTCCCAATCTCAAAACTCAACTCAAATCAACTCAACTCAAACTCAATCTCAAATCTAAAAACTCAACTCAATATCTGAAATGGATAGGATAGAATTTCTTTCAAGAACATGAAACCCCAACAATTGCCAACTATGCAAAGAATCACATAACAATGATACTCATGTTCTTTTCACCATCAATTAGGGCTTCAACAACAATGCTCATCAAACAAGGTTCAATCAACACCATTTAGCTCAAAACACAACATTGAAGCATTTCACAATAAACATTAGAAAAGGAAACAAGTAGAACTCATTTTCTCTCCAATATTGTTTGAACAAAAAGCATCCACCAACTCAAATCACAATAGCACAAAACAACTTTTCAAATCATCAACAAAGGAGTAAGCCCAACACTTTAACCAAGTAAAGAATAGCTTGATTATTACCAATTTAATGAAAGCAAATGTCAATATCAAAGCTACCCACTTAAGGTTTCACAACTTCACACAAGAAACAATTTTAACATTAAAACATCATGCTTTCATTTCCATAATCAACCAAAAACACTCTCAACATTACAAGAAAAATTTATCTCTTATACACATTATTTCTCCCTTATAGTCTTATCAAAAATAAAATTTATTTCTCATAAGAATGTAATAATATATTTCAAACAACACCTTCAAAAGAATATTTTATCAAAATAAAACAAGCTTTAAACTCCTTATAACTCCTAAGCTATTTTTCCCTCTAATAAACTTCCTCCATTCACAAAATACACTTAGCAAAAATTAATTTCGAAAATACCTTGGCCAACATCAAAAATCTCTCTATGGAGAAATTGTGCACGAATTCTAACACCAGCTGCTACATCCACTTCATGATGAAAAACCTTTTCGTGTTATTCGAACGTGAAACCTCCTGTTTGGGTAGCGCACTAACAGCCTAGCCGCTACCAGTGCGCCAAAGGCGCCCGGTGAGGTTTAAACCTCATGCTGTTAGCCTTGTTCCTTCTACACCAGGGATTAAATAAAACAACAGTGCCTCCCTTTCTTCTGACATGAACATGAGGACGAAAACCTTACGACGGATTTATGACAAACAGAGAGTACAAAAAAAATGAATAGCGTATTCACAAAATCACAGTGAGGAAGAAATCGAACAGCACATCACGAATTCACAGCGATCAACTCTTTTCAAAAATGCGAATGGGATAATTCTTGATTTTCATCGAGGGAGATTTATATGCATTTTTACCATAAGCTCTTGACATCGGCGAGGAGTTTAACACGTCGACGGAGGTCTTGGCTAGCGCCCACAATATTAAAACATAGCGCCCACATAGTTAAGACATTTGCACCATGGGTTAGGAGAACCCATTGCAAACAATAATTTAATATTTATTTAAAAATAATTAAAGGGAACCTTAACAAGGTTTTTAATTATTTAAATAAATACTTCCTCCTGGACCCAAATGCATTAAACTAATGCATCCATCTGTAATATTTAAACCTGCCAACTTGGGGTTTACAAAAGACCTTTGAAATTGCCATTCCGAAACCTTCAAGAAACCTTTTATTAAAGCAAAAATTTTGACATCAAACAAATTCCTTCAAGAGCTTCTTGACATCAATGACAACTTATACACATGATCAAGGGCAATGTACCCAATGTACCCAAAATTGCCAACACATATGCCTGCCTCTCTCCCATGTCAACGAATATTATAAAAATTTAATTATATGCCTTCCTTTTCCATGTCGTCGAAGATTAATAAATGAATTTTTGTGCCTAACCCAACTTTGGGTTATTTAAAATATTTTTTTATAAATAAATTTATAATGTAAACACTAAACATTATAAATTATTTATAAACTACCTTAGGCATAATTAAAATTTTAATATTATAATGAAATATTATAATATTATTTCCATTGGTCCTAAGTGTTTTCCTCTTTCGCCTTTAGACCTCTTCTGACCGCCTTTAATATTATAATAATGAATATTATAATATTGTTCCTTTGAGGCCTTTTCATCCTTCTGACCAATCATGTGGAACCCTTAAACAAAATATCTTAGGCTAAAATATAAATATTTCAATCCTTCTTTTGCCAAGTCCTGCACTGATTCCCAACACTGACTATTGACATCAATGACAACACAACTAACTTAAAATTTCCAACAAGTTTTAATGTTGATCCTAAGAATATTCAAGCAGTTCAAGAGTGGAAAAAACCTTGCACTCTCAAATGTATTTATGGATTTTGGGTCTTATAGGCTATTACCACAAATTTATCTATAATTATGGAAAAATTGTGCTCCCATAACCTCCATGTTAAAAAAGGATTATTTTACTTGGATTGATCTAACTGAATAGACTTTCCTAGAATTGAAACACACTATGACAACCACTCTAGTCTTAGAAATGCTTGATTTTTCTAAACCTTTTGTAATTACAAGTTATTCTCCAGACATTGGTATTGGCACGATGTTGATGTAGGAATGGCACCTCGTAGCTTTCACTAGTAAAATGCTTTCTAGTCGTAATCTCGATGAATCCACTTATACTAAGGAAATGCTTGCCATTTTGCATGTGATCACCCATTGGTGAAATTATCTCATTGGGAATGATTTCTCCATTAAAAAAAACCATCCAAAGTCTTAGAGTCTCAAAAAAGTCAAGGAGAATATTGTGGTGGATGCCCTATCTTGTCAATTTAAGGCTCATAGTATGTTATGTGTTGAGCAAGGTGCAGCAAAAGAATTGCAAAAGTATTGTCATTGTTGTCAACACAGACAGATTGATGCAGCTGATGCAGTTCAGAGGTCAATCAGATCAAGTGCAGTGAATTTCAAGAAAAACAGAGGTGACCCAGATTCAGAAATTGGCAGAAAAAGACAAGGAAGAAAACTGTCGCGATATCGCGACATGTTTTCTGTCGCGATATCGCGACAAAACAGAGGAGAGAGAAAATGCAAGAAAAATTGTCACGATTTCGCGACATTGCCGAGGAGAGAGAAAATGCATGAAAAATTGTCACGATTTCGCGACATGGCCGAGGAGAGAGAAAGTGAAAGGCAAACTGTCACGATTTCGCGACATGTTGGTAGAGAAGGAAGCAAGGTGAAAAGATGTCACGATTTCACGACATAAATGGAGGAAAGGAGCTTGCAACGAAAAGTGTCACGATATCGCGACACGTCGGGTTTTCGCGACCCGAAGAGGAGAGAGAATGCTCAGCAACAAAGGTGTAGCGATTTTGCTGCATGTTGAAATGAATGGAAACAAAGGTGTAGCGATTTCGCTGCATGATGGAAATACATGGCACAAAGGTGTAGCGATTTCGCTACAAATAGGAAGTGCAAAAAACAAAGGTGTAGCGATTTCGCTACAAGTGAAAAGGCACAAACAAGAAGATGTAGCGATTTCGCTGCATGACAAAATGTATGGAAACAAAGGTGTAGCGATTTTGCTACCAGTCAAAATTGCAAAACTGAAAGATGTAGCAAGTCGAAAGCACAAGGCACAAAGTTGTCACGATTTCGCTACTACATAAAGCAAAGATTGTACGAAAGAAGAGAACGTCACGATTTCGTGACATGTTCCATTTTCGCGGTTGCTGGCAAAGAAGATTGTATGGAAGCAGAGAACGTCACGATTTCGTGACATGTTCCATTTTTCGTGGTTGCTGGCAAAGAAGAGTGTACGAAAGCAGAAAGCATCACGATTTCGTGACAAAGCTAAGGATGACGTCAGCAAAATTGAAAATGTCATGATTTCATGACAGAGTGAAAGGAAAGTTTTTGGAAGTTGAAAGTGTCACGATTTCGTGACAAGAATGATGATGATGTCAGCAAAAGCTGAAAGTGTCATGATATCGCGACAAGGTGCAAGGAAAGCTATTGGAAGCCGAAAGCATCATGATTTTGCGACATGCTTAAGGATGACGTCAAAAAATGTTGAAAGTGTCGCGATATCGCGACAAGATGCAGGGAAAGCTTTCAAGAGCCAAAATGGTCACGATTTCGCGACAGCAAGGGCATGAATGGTACGGCTACAGAAAGTGTCGCGATATCGCGACAGGTAACAGTTTGGCGGGTAAAAGCCGAAAAAGCATGCATGGTGACACGTGTCAGAAAAAGCAGACAAGAAAATCATGCAGCCAGTTACGTAAAAAGTAACTGATGTCAGATCGGCAGTTACAAATTGACAGGTGTCGAACATGCACTGAAACAGTTGAATTTGCATGATTGAAAAGCATTCGAAGAATGGTATAGGCAGGATCAAAAAGCATTCGAACAGCTGTATTTGAAGTATTCGAACAGACAAATATGCAGGATTGAAAAAGCATTAGAAAAGACATATTTGCAGAATTCAAAGAGTCGGATATGCAGAATAGAAAAAGTATTCGAATGGCCGTATTTGAAGTATTCGAACAACCAAATATGCAGGTTCGAAAATGCATTAAAATAACCGTATTGCAAGGAATCGAACCGTCGTATTACAGGGTTTCAAATAGTCGTATTGCATGGATTCACCAACCGTATTGCAGGGTTTCGAACAGTCGTATTACAAGGATTCAACAGCCGTATTGCAGGGTTCGAACAATCATAGTGCATGGAATCGAACAACCGTATTGCATGGATTCGAACAGTCAGAGTATGTGATTCGACTGCATGCAGGATTGAAAGGTTATAAAAGAATAGTCGTACAGAGAAGATGTTGCTGTTGTAAGAGGGAAATTGCTGTAAAAAGAGAGTTAGAAAAGAGACAAGAGAAAAATTAGCAGAGCCGTGAGAGTGTGCAGAGTTGGGTTAATTGCAGACCAGTCAGGGTCGTGCATGAAGTGAAGACATTCTTATGTCATTTTAAATTGAACAAAATTGCAGTCCAAGTTGGTGCTTGGTACTAGGGGTTGGTGCTCCATCTGTTGTAGCAAAAAATTAAGGGGTTGGTGCTCCTTCCAGTAGATGCTGGTAAAGTATTTGTAAAATTGGTATTTTGCAAAGACTGGATTTGGATTGGAGTCCAAGCAGTCATTTTTGAGGAGTAGCCAAATTGGTGAACCTCGGTATATTGAGTGTTGTGGTGTGCTCTCTTGTTCAATCTATTTTTCTAGTTTTCAAGTTCTCTTTATTTCATATTAAATGCTGTAGATATAAAAATTAATAGCTACACTGATTCACCCCCCTCTCAGGTGTCATTGTGTGAATATCAATTGGTATCAGAGCCAGGTTCCTTGTTCAAGCTTAATCAGCTAAGGAGATCTTGGAAGAAACAATGGCAGGCGGTGAAGGATTCTCATCCAACAAAGCTCCCTTATTTGATGGAACAAATTACACTTTCTGGAAACTCAGGATGCAAACATATCTGAGTGCATTGGGATATGATATTTGGGATTCTGTAGATAGTGGATACACAGCACCCACTACTCCTCCAACAGATACTGCTGAGAAGAAAAAATTTGAGAACAACTCCAAAGCTAAGAATGCCATAATGTGTGGGCTTGTTGACAGTGAACTGATAAGAGTCATGAGTTGTAAATCAGCAAAAGACATGTGGGATAAACTGAAAAGCATCCATGAAGGAGACAACAAGATCAAGGAAGCCAAGCTACAAACTCATCGAGCACAGTTCGAAGCACTGCAAATGAATGAAGATGAGAACATAGAGGCTTATATGCTGAGAGTCAACGAAATCATTAATGCAATCAGAGGACTCGGTGAAGAAATTGATGATGCAGTTGTTGTGAAAAAGGTTCTCAGAACACTGCACAAAATATTTAACTCCAAAGTTTCTGCAATAGAAGAGGCAAAAGATCTAAACTACTTCAGCTTGGATGAGATGCATGGTTCCCTGACAGCATATGAAATGAGAATAGGACAAACCAAGTCTATAGACAGAGAAGCAGCTTTTAAAGCACACAAGAATATAAAAGCTGAACATGAATCTGAGGATGAAGAGACACTGGATGAAACAGAAGTTAATTTTGTTCGAAAACTCACAAAGGGAAAAGGAAAATATAGAGGAAAGCTACCTTTTAAGTGCTTCAATTATGGAGGAGTCGGTCATTTTGCAGCCAAATGTCCAATGCAGGAGAAAACCAAAAATGGTGAAGGCTCACACCAAGAAAAAGGTGACTGGAAGAAGAAACAAAATTTTAGAAAGAACAACTTCAAGAAGAAAAGCTTCATATCCAAGAATGTCAGCACTTCTGAAGAAAGCTCAGATGAGGATTCTGAAGAAGAAAAAGGTGAAGCTCTGTTCATGGCACTTGAAGAGGAAAGAACAGAAGAAAATCAGGAAGGTGATGAAAACTTTAAAGATGAGGCTGAAGTTTATCTGGAAGGAGAATTGCTTGCTGCACTTGAAGAGTTGAGTGTTGAAAGGAAAAAGAACAAAAAGTTTTCAAGAAAACTAGAAGATGCCACTGACATAATAAACAGTTTAAAAATACAGACAGAGGAATTCAAGAAAATGTCTGAAGTTCTTGATGAACAATTAACTGTAAAGACAGTTGAATGCAACAAGCTAGAGGAAGACATGGTTAAGTTAAGAATGCAGTTAGAGGAGATGAATAGAAAATTGAACTATTTTCATAAGTTTGAAGAAAGTACTGTAAATCTGGATAAAATGTTAAATAATCAAAGGCCTTCCGACATCAAATTTGGTTTAGGCTTCGATGAAGGAGAATCATCAAAGGGTTCAAAGGCCTTGAATGTAGAACCCATAAAGAAAGAAGAAAAGATCAAGGTTGACCTAGAAAAAACAAATCATGCCCAAGAAAGCAATAATGCCAGACTCAAGAAGAGTACTGACAAAGATGGCTTCACAAAAGTCACACATCCAAGAAGGAGAAGATTTATGGCTCCTACTTCAAACTGGCAAAGACCGGCACCCAGGTTTAATCATTCCTTTTCAGGTTATTGTTTTAAATGCAATGCTTATGGCCATAAGATTTCAGATTGCAGGCATAATGTATCTCAAAGGAATTTCACAAGCAAAAATGTTTTTTCTCCTTTAATGAATTATGCAGTTGAATGTTATAATTGTCATAATTTTGGACATATTGCTAGAAACTGTAGAAGCACTTTTGCAGCAAATAATTATCAGGGTAGAAAATCTCAATCAAGTGAGTTGAAACAAAACAAGAAAATTCCTGAAAAACAAGCACATGCTAATGAGAAGACAAAGGCAAAACAAGTAGCTAAATCTGTCATCAAACCAGAATGGAAAGAAAAGGAATCTTTGATTGTTCAGACTGCCTTTAAAGCTCAGAACAAATCTGCACCTTGGATACTTGATAGTGGTTGTTCCAGTCACATGACAAGTGACAAGCAAAAATTTGAGAATTTGCAGAATTATGAAGGTGGTTCTGTGAAATTTGGAAATAATGATGGAGCAAAGATTGTTGGAAAGGGATCAGTCAAGATCAGTGATGGCAATATAAAATCAAAAGAAGTCTTGTTTGTGATTGGTCTGAAGCATAACTTGCTGAGTGTCAGTCAAATCTGTGACAGAGGTCATGATGTAATCTTCAAGAAGGAGGGCTATGAAGTAAGAAAGACAAAAAATGGAAAGTTAATAGCCACTGGACTGAGAACTTCTGGAAATATATATACACTTTCAGAGACTTCAGAAGGAGCTTGCTTGGTTGGTCAGGAAGAAGAAAACTGGTTGTGGCACAAGAGACTCGGTCACATAAGCTTTGATAATCTGGTAAAAATCAGCTCAAAAGGGGCAATAAGAGACATACCAACTATTGGTAAACCTTCAAACAGTATTTGTGAGTCATGCCAAAAGGGAAAACAAACCAGAGCCACTTTCAAAGCAAAAGAATATTTCACGAGCAAGCCATTAGAACTAATTCACACTGATTTATGTGGACCCATGAGAACTGAAAGCATAAATGGACACAAATATTTTATGCTGTGTATAGATGACTACTCAAGAATGACATGGGTACTATTTTTGAAACTTAAATCAGAAGCCTTTGAGATGTTTAAAACCTTCAAAAATCTTGTTGAGAATCAATCAGGACAAAGAATTAAATGCCTAAGATCAGACAGAGGAGGAGAGTTTATTTCAGAAGAATTTGTAGAATACTGTCAAAAATATGGGATAAGAAGACAGTTTTCAGCAGCTAGAACACCTCAACAGAATGGTGTTGTAGAAAGGAAGAATAGGACAGTGCAGGAAATGGCACGGACAATGCTGGCTGAGAACAAAATAGCTGACAGATTTTGGAAAGAGGCAGTACATACTGCAGTTTACATTCAAAACAGGTGCATGCTAAGACCACATGAAAGCAAAACACCTTATGAGCTGTGGTTTGGCAGAAAGGCAACAACAAGACATTTCAAAGTATTTGGCAGCAAGTGCTACATCAAACGGACTGAAGATAATCTCGATAAATTTGAAAATAGAGCTGATGAAGGTATCTTTCTTGGTTACTCAACAAAAAGCAAAGCCTACACATGTTATAACAAAAGGCTAAAGAAAATTGTTGAGAGTGCTGATGTGAAAGTTGATGAAGGTAGAGAACAAGAAATTACTTATCAAGAAAACTACCCCATCTATGAAGAAGTCATTGAAGGTGATGATGAAAAGGAAACAGATAAGAATCAGAAAATTGATCCGAGATGGTGTAAAAACTGAATCGAAGAAGAAGAAAACAGGAAATTTAAAACAGTAACTGGCGAGAAAAATCATCCAAGTGAACAGATTATTGGGGATCCCAAATATGGTATTCAGACAAGAAGAGCAACAGTGCGGAACTATTCTCTGTTATCTAGCATTGAACCTAAAAATGTTGTTGAAGCAAGCACTGATGAAATTTGGTTGAAGGCAATTAATGAAGAACTAGATCAGATTGAGAAAAACAATACCTGGGAATTAGTACCTAGACCAACAAATAAAAACATAATTGGCACTAAATGGGTTTTTCGAAATAAATTAAATGAAGATGGACAGGTTGTCAGAAATAAGGCAAGATTGGTCTGTAAAGGCTATGCTCAGGTTGAAGGCATTGATTTTGAGGAAACTTTTGCACCGGTAGCCAGACTAGAGGCAATCGAAATGTTTCTGGCATTAGCAGTTCATAAAAACTTCAAAGTATATCAAATGGATGTAAAATCAGCATTTTTGAATGGAAAACTGGAAGAAGAGGTTTACATTGAACAACCAGATGGCTTTCAACTTGGTGACAACCCAGATTTTGTTTGCAGGTTAAAGAAAGCATTATATGGTTTGAAACAGGCACCTAGAGCATGGTATGCAAGGCTGGATAACTATCTAATTAAACAAGGGTTCAAGAAAGGTTTGGTGGACAGCAACTTATATGTCAAAACAGAGAAGGGCCATCTTATTGTTCTTGTTGTTTATGTAGATGATATAATATTTGGCAACAGCATGGATGAATACTGCAAAGACATATCAACTAAAATGAAGAAAGAATTTGAGATGTCTATGATTGGTGAACTTTCTTATTTCCTAGGACTGCAGGTCAATCAAAATGAAAAAGGCATTTTTATTTCTCAAGTTAAATATGTAAAAGAAATGCTGAAAAAGTTCACAATGGAAGACAGTAAACCGGTTAGCACTCCCATGACAACAGGCTGCAAGTTGAGCAAGGATGATAAATCCCCAGATGTAGATCAAACAATGTATAGGTCTATGATTGGAAGCCTGCTGTATTTAATAGCCACTAGACCAGATATATTACAAGCAGTATGCATGGTTGCAAGATTTCAGGCCAGTCCCAAAGAAACTCATGTAACAGCTATAAAGAGGATCTTCAGATATCTCAAGGGCACTATGGATTATGGGTTGTGGTACCCAAAAGGTAAAGATTTCACTTTGATTGCATATTCTGATGCAGATTGGGCAGGATGTATTGATGACAGAAAGAGCACAAGTGGAGGAGCATTTTATCTTGGAGACAGGCTGGTAGCATGGCACAGCAAGAAACAAGAATCAGTATCTCTATCCACTGCAGAGGCAGAATACATTGCAGCAACAACATGTTGTACTCAGATATTATGGATGAGACAAACATTGAAAGATCTTGGTATTCATTTCAAAGAGCCAATTTCAATTAAATGTGATAACACTAGTGCTATCAACATATCCAAGAATCCAGTAATGCATTCAAGAACCAAACATATTGCAATCCGATATCATTTCTTGAAGGATAAAGTTGCCGAAGGAGAGGTCAAATTGGATTTTGTTCCAACTACAGAGCAAGTAGCTGATATATTCACAAAACCTTTGCCAAAGGAAGTATTTGAATACCTTCGAAAGAAGTTGGGAGTAGTCACACCACCCAAGCACTGACTAGCTATGGGAAACACATTCTCAGGGGGAGCATTCAAACTTTTTAAGTCTGAGAATGTTGTGCATAGACTCAGGGGGAGTCTGCAGTAGCCCTTTGGTATTATTGGCAAAGGGGGAGAAGAAATTAAGCAAGGTTGCAGTGTGTTGCCAACAATTCCAAAGGGGGAGATTGTTGAGCAAGGTGCAGCAAAAGAATTGCAAAAGTATTGTCATTGTTGTCAACACAGATAGATTGATGCAGTTGATGCAGTTCAGAGGTCAGTCAGATCAAGTGCAGTGAATTTCAAGAAAAACAGAGGTGACCCAGATTCAAAAATTGGCAGAAAAAGACAAGGAAGAAAACTGTCGCGATATCGCGACATGTTTTCTGTCGCGATATCGCGACAAAACAGAGGAGAGAGAAAATGCAAGAAAAATTGTCGCGATTTCGCGACATTGCCGAGGAGAGAGAAAATGCATGAAAAATTGTCGTGATTTTGCGACATGGTCGAGGAGAGAGAAAGTGAAAGGCAAACTGTCACGATTTCGCGACATGCTGGCAGAGAAGGAAGCAAGGTGAAAAGATGTCATGATTTCGTGACATAAATGGAGGAAAGGAGCTTGCAACGAAAAGTGTCGCGATATCGCGACACGTCGGGTTTTCACGACCCGAAGAGGAGAGAGAATGCTCAGCAACAAAGGTGTAGCGATTTCGTTGCATGTTGAAATGAATGGAAACAAAGGTGTAGCGATTTCGCTGCATGATGGAAATACATGGCACAAAGGTGTAGCGATTTCGCTACAAATAGGAAGTGCAGAAAAAAAAGGTGTAGCGATTTCGCTACAAGTGAAAAGGCACAAACAAGAAGATGTAGCGATTTCGCTGCATGACAAAATGTATGGAAACAAAGGTGTAGCGATTTCGCTACCAGTCAAAATTGCAAAACTAAGAGATGTAGCAAGTCGAAAGCACAAGGCACAAAGTTGTCACGATTTCGCTACTGCATAAAGCAAAGATTGTACGGAAGCAGAGAACGTCACGATTTCACGACATGTTCCATTTTCGCGGTTGCTGGCAAAGAAGATTGTACGGAAGCAGAGAACGTCATGATTTCGTGACATGTTCCATTTTTGCGGTTGCTGGCAAAGAAGAGTGTACGAAAGCGAAAGCGTCACGATTTCGCGACAAAGCTGAGGATGACGTTAGCAAAATTGAAAATGTCGCGATTTCATGACAGAGTGCAAGGAAAGCTACTGGAAGCTGAAAGTGTCACGATTTCGCGACAAGAATGATGATGACGTCAGCAAATGTTGAAAGTGTCGCGATATCGCGACAAGGTGCAAGGAAAGCTGCTGGAAGCCGAAAGCGTCGCGATTTCGCGACATGCTTAAGGATGACGTCAGCAAATGTTGAAAGTGTCGCGATATCGCGACAAGATGCAGGGAAAGCTTTCAAGAGCCAAAATGGTCACGATTTCGCGACAACAAGGGCATGAATGGTACGGCTACAAAAAGTGTCACGATATCGCGACAGGTAACAGTTTGGCGGGTAAAAGCCAAAAAAGCATGCAAGGTGACACGTGTCAGAAAAAGCAGACAGGAAAATCATGCAGCCAGTTACGTAAAAAGTAACTGATGTCAGATCGGCAGTTACAAATTGACAGGTGTCGAACATGCACTGAAACAGTTGAATTTGCATGATTGAAAAGCATTCGAAGAATGGTATAGGCAGGATCAAAAAGCATTCGAACAGCTGTATTTGAAGTATTCGAACAGACAAATATGCAGGATTGAAAAAGCATTAGAAAAGACGTATTTGCAGAATTCAAAGAGTCGGATATGCAGAATAGAAAAAGTATTCGAATGGCCGTATTTGAAGTATTCGAACAGCCGAATATGCAGGTTCAAAAATGCATTAAAACAGTCGTATTGCAAGGAATCGAACCGCCGTATTGCAGGGTTTCGAATAGTCGTATTGCATGGATTCACCAGTCGTATTGCAGGGTTTTGAACAGTCGTATTGCAAGGATTCAACAGCCGTATTGCAGGGTTCGAACAGTCATAGTGCATGGAATCGAACAACCGTATTGCATGGATTCGAACAGTCAGAGTATGTGATTCGACTGCATGCAGGATTGAAAGGTTATAAAAGAATAGTCGTACAGAGAAGATGTTGCTGCTGTAAGAGGGAAATTGCTGTAAAAAGAGAGTTAGAAAAGAGACAAGAGAAAAATTAGCAGAGCCGTGAGAGTGTGCAGAGTTGGGTTAATTGCAGACTACCGATCGGTCGTGCATGAAGTGAAGACATTCTTATGTCATTTTAAATTGAATATAATTGCAGTCCAAGTTGGTGCTTGGTACTAGGGGTTGGTGCTCCATCTCGTTGCAACAGAAAATTAAGGGGTTGGTGCTCCTTCCAGGAGATGCTGGTAAAGTATTTGTAAAATTGGTATTTTGCAAAGACTGGATTTGGATTGGAGTCCAAGCAGTCATTTTTGAGGAGTAGCCAAATTGGTGAACCTCGGTATATTGAGTGTTGTGGTGTGCTCTCTTGTTCAATCTGTTTTTCTAGTTTTCAAGTTCTCTTTATTTCATATTAAATGCTGTAGATATAAAAATTAATAGCTACACTGATTCACACCCCCTCTCAATGTCATTGTGTGAATATAATTATGTGCCATTTCTTCCCTATTCCCCAATGGATAAATTATCTTTGTGAGGCAGTGCTTAAGGATTCATGCTTGTAAAATTTGGTTTCCTCCCTTCAAATAGAACCTACTTCATGTCCTGGTTACACTTGGGATGGATAGGATGTATGCTACCATCAATGCCTTATTGTTATTTACACATCCCCACTCTGAGAACTACTCATGACAAAAATGCATGCTTACCCCATTGCAGGCTATTCAAGGTTCTTCAAAACATATGAAAGAATCAAGTGTACATTTTATTGGAGGGGTATGAAGGACATACAAAATTTTGTAGCTCCATGTGACACTTTTCAACGAATGAAGGGCAAAATGGTGCATTCTCTAGGAACTCTACAACCATTGTCGATTATTGACCATATTTGAACAAATACTTTAATAGAATTTATTGAAGGGTTAGCTAAGTTTGGAGGCAAATTTATTATTTTCATGGTAGTGGGTCATCTTTCAAAGTATGCTCATTTTTGTTCCCTCTTCCATCCTTACATGGCCTTTATAGTTTCTCAATTTTTCTTTGATTTTATATTATGCCTTCATGACATAATTACCTCCATTGTGTTTTGTGACCCTACATTTACAAGTAATTTATGGTAATAGTTGTTTAAGTTGAAGGGAACTCATATCAAGATGATTTCATCTTACCATCCACAAAAAAATGGCTATACTATGATTATCAACAAGTGTTTGGAGACCTGCCTTCACTATTTTTCCTCTAATCATCCTACACAAAGGATGAAGAGGCTTCCCCTAGTTGAGTGGTGGTATAATAATTCTTATCACACAGTGACCAAGAACACCCCTTTTGAAGCAGTTTATGGTCGACCTCCATGTATGCCATCCTCCTACATTCTAAGAAGCTCTAAGGTCTAAGCAGTCAACACTACACTCAACAAACATATCGAAGTCCTCTATTAGTTGAAGATGAATTTGGAAGCAGTCCAAAACATGATGTGTCAACAAGCTGATCAACATCATTCTTAGTGTAGCTTTGTTGTTGGTGATATGGTCATCCTCTGCTTGTAGCTATACAAATATTCCTCTTTCCAGCTTTACAGATGCTAGAAAATTATGGCTAAATACTATGGATCCTACCAATTTTTACAGTGGTTAGGTACCATGACCTACAAATTATCCCTACCATAAACCTTCAAGATCCACCCTATTTTTCACGTATCCTCTCTCAAGTAGGTTATGGTAAATCACGTACAATTTCACTCTTCCCTCCTAGAATTGGATGAATAAGGTTCTATCTTGCTTGAGCTAGAATAATTGTTGGATCACAGGATGCATACACTTTGCAACTGAGCCATTACTAAGCTCATTTTTTTGTGGCATGGTCTACAACCAAAATATGCTACATGGGAGTCTCTCCACCAGATCCGACACCAATTCTCTCATCTATAGCTTTGAGAACAAAGATTTTTGAAGGGGAAGGACATGTTAGGAACTCATCTTAATATTATTTTGTAATTCTTAATTGATTATGTAATGACCCACGTCCAATAAGGGGACACCCTTATAATATTATTTTACAATACTTTTGTTGTGATATGTGGTAAGTAAGGCACCTAGACAAGTGAGGTTATTTCATGTAACCGTTATCAAGAATGTAACCAATGTTGGTAGAATATTCTAGCTCAAGTGGAATTTTGCATGTAATCCAACTCTTGAGCTTAGGGTTAGGGTTGCATGAGGTTGTTCTTTAAAATATATGAAACCATGTACGAATGTATATTTTTGAAAATTAATAAAATATTAAAAGAGGTTGCCTCCTCAAAGAGGTCCATAATTCAGAGTTATTTTGTGAGACTGTTTTAATTATGCAATTAATTTTTTGCATAATGTGTTATGCTATTTGATGAAATTCTATTATTTTTGGTATTTGTGTGAGTGAGCTTTATTTTAATAATAGGTTCTTAACAAAATAACATAATTACGTGGCAAACTATTAAGTAGTAATATTATTTTAAAATAATGGTTGTGAAAAGGTCAAAATATTAAATCCCTTATTTTTTATCATCTTATATATGTAAATATTATTTATAAAAAATAACAATTTTCCTTGTCCTTTCAAGTCCCACCTACTTGTTTAGTGTTAAGTTGTATGTTATTGGACTATCTTCACCCGAAATAAGAAAGATATGTCATATTTTACCTGGGCAATTGTTAGTGTGGTGTTAAGTGTAGAAAGAGTCCCACAAGGTTTGAATAATGGGTTTGAATGCAGCATGTTCATGTCATAAATTAAAAGTTTTTATTATCTAGTTTCATTTTAAATTATTTTAAATTTAAAATTTTAATATAATATAGGACTGATATTTAAATATCATTAAGTGATATATGATGTTATATTAATATGATTTATTGTTATATAATAAAATATAATATATATATATATATAAAGATTTGGTTAGTGTGAGAAACCTCTATGATCGATGTTCAGGGCTAAGCATCTCCATTCCATGATAACCTCTCATAAGGATGAGAGCTGAGCTTATCAATAGAGGATAAACACAACCATACACACACCCACCCCCTCACATTCATCCATGCCATGGTTTGAACCTTGGACCTCATTAAAAAATATTATTAGTGTAATATAAATAATCTTATGTTACTAGAATACATTTTCATTTAAAAAACCTAGTTTGAATCACAAGGAAGGTGACCTTAGTATGCCACAAATTGAGAAAAATATGAGCTCTTGAAAAAAATAACAAGGAAGATGGACTAGTTATGCGCTAGTTGAGAAAAATAAGATCCCTTTAAAAAAATCTTGTATTTACCCCTCTCTATATATAAACCTCTCTTAATTTCATTTAACTATTTTAAAAAATATAAAAAGTAAATATAAAATAGATACGAGGTCATATGAATCTTATTAAGGATGTTATCTATTGTTTATTCAACCAAAATTCAATTATAAAAAAAAAAAAAGATAAAAAATAGATAAATACGATCATATTACCCTATTTGGAGTTTCAAGATCTTACCCTAGGACCATTCAAGAGAAACAAATACCACAATGATGATATAATATGGATTAGATTTTAATCTTATATTTTATATTAAAACGAAAATGAAAAAGTAAAATGAGTACAATGAATCAATTAAATTTAGAGTGCATAGCAATAGGTTGTCCTAATTGGATTCCCTATACTTTTGGGGATATCATAGACTTTGTATTTACTCAATGGGCTAGGTTTAATCCTTAATTTAAAAAATATAAATTGTATATACCTTATTAACAAAATTTGAATACAAAAGGATCACTTATCCTATTTTTCTTTGTATTAATTTTAGTCATGTGGTTATTAATTATTATATTTTTTTAAGATTTTTATTTTTATTAAAAAGTGCAATAATTATATTACTTTAGAAAATAAATATAATACACTCATTAAACAAAATGGGTGGATAGAAAATCGTACCAAAATTATTGAGCAAATTTAGACATAATAGATCAACCACAAGTCATGGTGCCAAAAGGAGGTTATTTCCAAAAATCTCCTTCCTTTGTCATTGATGACAACCATTTTTCGTTTAAGCATTTATTTTAACTTTTTTAGTTCTACTCCCCCTGAGAAACTGATCCCCCTAAATGAATGCTCTTGTTCTAACTCAAATCTCTCCCCCTTTGACATCAATGGCAAAGGGCCACCTTTGGGACTAAAGATAAGACTCTTAGCTCAGACCCCTCCCAACCTCCTTTTCTTGAGGTGGTTAATTTTGGGTTGGGAGTATCTCTAATCCCAACATACACTACTCTTTTTCTTTGTCCACCTTCTTCCTCAACCGATCCTTCTAATTCCTTTGAATATTCTTGTTCATGCTTGTCTCTAGAAATTATGTTCTACAACACTTAGCCATATGCCTAACATTATTACACCTATAAAACTTGATGTTGTGGTTCTTTGAAGGTGCAAATATCTTGAACTTCCTCCTAGTGAAGCCATATCCATTCCTATCATGAAACCTATAATTAACTACCTTATGACCAAACTCATTACAAAAGTAGTAATACCCTTGAAATAGATGCCCACTTTTGAAATTTCTCTTGGTGAAACCATATCCCTATTTTTCATGTGTCCTACACTACGTAGCTTTGTGACCAAACCTGTGACATGAGAAGCAACTTCCATTGAAGAAACCTTGCTTTTTACCCATTGGTCTCTTAGTCTCTTCTTCCCTGTGATGTTTTTTGTTCTATTTGTTCCTTATTTGTGCATTGTTCATTTCCTTATTGAAATTTCTATTTTCCAACTCATCATTAGAAGTCTCACTCTCTCTTACACTTTCTTCTTTTGAAGCTTCTTTTTCTTTGGAGCTTGATATTGACTCCTCTCCTTTTTCTCTATGTTCCTCTTCAAAACCAAGTCTTGTTTTATTTGATGAAAATCATTGTACCTTGATAATATTATCCAAGGTCTTTGAGCTTCTCCCAAACCTGTGTAGCTTTCATTTAGACTCTTTCATTTCCTTCCTTAGTGAAGCTACCTCTTGCTCTATTCTTTCACATTATAAAACCTTTGCCTCTAACTTCTATTTAAATCTCCTTGTCTTAGATATTGAGTTTGTTAAATCTTGTATAAGCTTTCCTTTATCTTCATCACATTCTTGAAATTGAAGCTTGAGTTTGGAGTTCTACTTTCTTACCTTTCTTAATTCCTTATGAGTAGAAATAATCTCACCTTCAAGATCAAATTATCCTTCCTCTTCATTTTCTGATTCTTTATCTTTTAGATCATCTTCATTCATTTTTTATCTATCTTCAATAGGAACACCTCCTTCTTATAGTACCAAAATAAGAATTTATTCTTATAGACCTTCAACAACATCTTCATTTACATATTCAATAAAACTGAACCCATTCCTTGTGCAATGATCTTCAAGATGACCAAAGTTACCACACCTAAAACACTTGAGAATTATTGGTTTTTTTTTTTACCTTTTTCTTAACATCTTCTTTTTCTACTATTATAAATAGAATTTATTCTTCTTAATTATCTGAGGACCTTTCATCACTATCACTTGAACTCTTGCCTATATTATTTACATAGAAACTATTCTTATACCTTTAGAAACATTTCTTTCCTTGCTTACCTTGTCCATCCCTGCTTTTCTTTTGATACATATATTTTCCTTCCTTGTTCTTATTATCTTGTTTCTCTTCACCACTACTATTTCTATCTTATAGACAATTAGATACATAGTGACCATATTTACCATAATAAAAACACTTAACTATTTTTGTACCTTTATACGTTATTGTATCCTTGTTCCTTCTGCCATAGTTTGCTTCTTCATCACGAGATAACTCATTACTTGAATCTGACTTCTTATCCTTTGTATTATTTGTAAATTTGAAAGTTTTTTCTTTCTAGGGGATAGAATCCTTTCCTATTCTCATCTCAAAATTTATGAGAGTTTCATGTAACTCATCCCTTGTCAAAGTTTCAATATCTTTTGTTTCTTCTATGGCTGAAAATTTTTCACTATAGCTCTTAGGGAATGACCTTAAAATATTTTGACAAACATCTGCTTATTCAACTTTAAACCCAAGCCCTTGCATTAAATTAACAATCTCATCCACACGTAAGTATGTATAAATTTCTTCCTCATATTTCATCTTTAGGTCTCCCTCATATGATTTCTTCAACTTTTTCCAAATCTCTTTTGTTGATGTGCAATGCATAAATTTTACAAACTCTAATTCGCTTAAAACACTTAATATTATATTAATTGCATTTTAATTATTAAGTTGTAGGAGCTCACCATCTTTATCTATACATAGAGTAGCTGGCAGTGTATACCCATCCTCAACTGTTTGCCATATATCATTTGCTTGTGCCATTAGGCAAATCTTCATTCTTACACTTCAAAATGCGTAATTTTCCCCATTGAAAAATGGTGCCTTATTTCTTGAATATCCACTCTGAGAATCCATTTGTGTTCCTATAATATTTTCCTCCAAGCTATTACTCTTCTGAAGGAACCCGCTTTGATACCAATTGAAGAACACAATCTTATACTGAGAGGGTGGGTGAACAGTATAAGATCAAATTTTAATTTTATTTCTCAAACAATATTATCCAATATATCAATGGCATTATCAACAAAAATAATTAAAGCAATGCACAAATCATCACACATAATAGAGATACCAATTTAATGTGGTTCACCCAATATGGGCTACTCCAAAGAGAAAATATTTCACTAAAATATTCTCAAACAATCTCCTGGGAATCCTTCCCTATTACAATATTTATGGACCTATGTCCAAAGGAGACACCAATACCCTAGTCAAGTTCATGAACACCTATCCACAAGATAACTATTTCCTCTTTGTTGATTCATGGATCTATATCCACAGGATAACTCTTTCTCAAATTTGTACTAAAAACTATCCTTGGTCTAGCACAAATATGCTCTCAAATTTATCTCTAGTTTGGCACAAATATACCATCAAATTTGCACCAAAATCTATCCTCAAATCTATCCCCAAGCCTTAACACAAATCTTGATAAAATCACAAATCAAATCTACTCTCGATTCTTCTCAAATACTTACCTCAAATCTACTCAACAAGTCCTCTCAATAACTTTCTCAATATGCTCAACAAGTCTTCACCAAGACCTATCTCAAATTTTCTCAACAAGTCTTCACCAAGACTTACCTCAAATTTGTCCAACAATTCCTCCTTATAACTTGTCCAATATGCTCAAAAAGTTTTCACCAAGACTTACCTCAAATATTTTCAATAAGTCTTCACCAATACTTACCTCAAATTTTTCCAACAAGTCCTCCCTAGAACTTGTCCAATCTACTCAACAAGTCTTCACAAAGACTTACCTAAAATCTACTCAATAAGTCTTCACCAAGACTTACCTCAAATTTGGTTGTAAGCTTTCACAAAAATCTCACACAAATCTGTCCTTAAGCTTTCAAAAATTTTACTCAAATTTGTCCTTAAGTCCCCTCTAGGAACTACATAAATCTACTCATACTATTTCACAAAATCTTACTCCAACAACTGCAATACTTGCATACAAAACTCAACTTAATCTCTTTCATAAAATCTCTTCAATTACACAAACAAGTTTCACTCAAAATCTTGATTAACCATAGAAATATATAGAGAATGATCAAAGACTCAATATATCTCACTCACAATGTTTTGCACTCAAGAAAATAATCTTCCACTTTCAAACTCTCTTTCAAATAAATTCAAAAATAAAGTGTAATTTGTTTCACAAAATTTGAACTATCATTCCAAAGCTTTCAATCAATAATGCTCAAACAAATTCACTCAAACATTCACTCAATGAAACACACCTTGCTTACAAACCCTAACAAAGTGTTTCACTATACTTCAAACAATTTACACTACGGAATTCAAACCTTGACTCAAGATGATTCCAATATCACATAACAATGATACTCATGTTATTTTACAAACCCTAGCTCAAGATAGTTCTCAATTTCACATAACAATGATACTCATGATATTTCACAAACCCTAGCTCAAGATAGTTCTCAATATCACATAACAATGATACTCATGATCTTTCAAAAACCCTAGCTCAAGATAGTTTTCAATATCACATAACAATGATACTCATGATCTTTAAACATCCACAAATCATGCACATGAAAACCTACTCAAATATTTCCAACAATGCTTATCAAACAATCCTTTTCACTCTAACTTTACATTTTACAATATTCAATCCAACAATATTCCACTCATAATAAATATGTGCCCATACCTTTTGTTTTTATGGAGATATGTCTTCAAAACATGTCTTAATCACAATCAAATCCTCTTTACCAATTTCAAGGTTAGATAGCAATAGTCTATCTCAAAATCTCCACACAAATATTTTTCTCAATAATTATTTCATCATACAAAAATATCAACTCTCAAGTACACCTTATAATCTCCAAACTTCTCAAAATAATATTCAATACATAAAAAATCAAATTCCTTTGTCAACACCTTATAAACTCCAAACTTCACAAAATAATATTCAACAAATAAAAATTAAATTCCTTTGTTAAACATAACTCAATTCCTTTATATATATTTCTAATCAAAAATAAAATATTTTTAATCAACTTTATGACTCCCACCTTTACAGAAATAATCACATGGCCTCTATGCAATTTGCACCTTCCAAAAACCTTGGCAAAAATTAAAATCAAAGTGCTTACCTTATAAATGTTGGCCCACATCTTCAACAAAAATATTGTACCCTTTATGACTACACCTAAATTTGAACCTGTGAACAACCACCACCACAATGTCTTAGCCCAAGGCTAAGCCGCCATTGGGATACATGCCCACATAACACTCAAAGCGCACAAAACCCTATTAAAACCCTGCCTTCTGCAATTTTTGAAAAACAACAAAAACCTTGTTGTGTGTCAAAATGAAGAGGACATAAATCAAACCCTCGACTTGCCCTACACGAACGTCTTAACCAACCTTCGATCCCTGTCTGTGATATCCAACACTTTGGGTTTGTTTTGACACTCCACATGGATTTAATCTAAAGTCTGCCTCCTTAAACTTTAAAGCACGTGAAATCCTCTTCTTCTCTCTCAATGCAACATGTGATTAATTTATTACATTGGTATTAAAAAATTGCATTAGATGATTTAAATGAAAATCATTGCACCCTTTTTATACATTGTTCTTTGCACTCCAACACGTCGACTTATGCAATTCAAATTTTAAATTTAAACCTTTGGCACTTTATGATTTATTTAAATTAAAATTTTAACCATAGGTTAAAACATTTTAATTTAAATAAATTAAATAATAACCTTTAAAATATGCTCAATGGGTCTTTTCAAGGATTTATTTTTTAATGATTCCTTGGACCTCATTTTTCTTCACCTCAACCTTTTGCCCAAAATATTATAATATAAACTATTATAATATTATTATTTATTTTAAAATCTGCTTCTCCTTCCTTGGGTCTTCAATATTTTAGGTCTCTTTAGGCATATAATATTTAAAGTAAATATTATATCCTTTTTCCTTTAACCACTTCCTTGTATTTTGTAAAAATAACCTTATGACATTAATGATTGTGAAACTGAACATAAAACTTCTTGACATCAATGACAACAAAACATGCTCAAATTTCCAATAAGAACTTCTAGCCAAGGAAGGAGAAGAAGAAGGACTAGGTGAGTCTTGCTCGAATCCAAAAGCAGTAGAATTAGATATCTAGAAGTAGATCTCACTACCAACAGTTCTAGGAGCAAAATGTTAAAGATAAGGTCTCAAGGAAGACCGTCAAAAGCTATAAGATTAGGGACCTTGGGAAGGTCTTATTGAGAATCCAAAAAAATTCTAGGAGAGTCTTAATGAAGATATTATCAAAGGAGAACTCATTGAAGAAATCCACTACCAATGAGAAGCTCCTGATAGTGAAGGACCTGGGACAATTATTGCCATCCGACAAAAAGCCCAAGAGAAGAAGATTTTGGCAGAGTACCAAATCAGATAATAAGAATTTGGCAAGGATTTCTAAGAATACTTTGGTAAGGAGTACCAAATATACGAAGAACAATTGGACAAGGAGTGCTAAATCTCATAAGAAGATCCTTCTTGAAGTCAAAATTCGACAAGAAGACTTGAAGATAGAAGAAGTTCATAAAATCTTGGAGATTTGAAGAATACCTCTTATATTAATAAGGCATTGCTTCAGAGATAAAGACTTATCCAAATATGCAATAGAAGGAGGAGAACACAAGAGGAGAACAAGCCACCAAATCCTAGGCTCATGAAAGAAATTTTGAGACCATCATTTGGTGAAGAAGGAGTTGTTCAGGATAGTCTACAAAGAGTTGCAAGGTCATACTCATAGCAACAACTTGGTGATCTTAGAAATCAATATCTACATCCTCTATAGAAGTGATAAAATAGCTACAAAAAAGGTATGCAACTTTTTGTGCAAGTAGGTTCATTAATTTGTTTACCTATTAGATTTGTTAGAAGCATGTGAATTTGGATTAAAGTTGCAAATAGAAAATTGGATTATAGTCTTCAAAAGTGCAAAAAGAAAATTTTCCTTTTAGGGTTCATTTGCACATTAATTAGGAGTTGATTAGATTTCAAAATTACTTCTATAAACTACCTATCATCTACTTTGAAAAAAGAAAAATAAGACCAAGTCCTACAATATTAATTGTAATGAAATTGCAAAATAACTTTTAAAGATTCAATTTTAGGTTATTCTTGATTAGTTGTAGTAAATTGCTAGTGCATTAATTTGAGAGTTGATTGGATTGATAAAGTGTAATTATTAGTGCATTAAAAATGAAGGACTTGCACTATTATACTACTCTAAAAAAGAAATTAGTTTTTGTATTTCTTGAAGGGCATAAAATCTGATTTGTATAAGTGTCTAAAGACACTATTAAAGCACAAAAATTTGCAACACATTGTGGCCAAGAGAAACCACCAAAATCGGTTAGAATCATCTAAAACTTGGAGAAGAATACAACTAACCAAAAATAGGAGTAGAATCTTCAAATATTGAGGCTTGGTGAGTCTCAAATCCAAAGTATTACAAGGTTAATTGCAAGGATAAAAGTGCAAAAAATTGCATCATATATCTACTTCTATCTAATATTGGATTTGTCATCATAATATCCAAGCAAAAAATGGAAGATGTCTAAGCAAAAATACAACCCCAAAATCCTACAATGAATTCAAAATTTTTCCACACAAATCAGAATACTAGACTTGCAAAAAGGGAGTGCAAGAAAATGTGCAAAAGAGAATCTTATTGTTACATTAAGTTGCACTACTCTAACTCATTCTACGCAGGAAAAATAGCATATTGGAAAGTACCTTAAAGGCACACTACATGTAGGTTGAATCATCCAAAGGTGGTCAAATACTATCATTCTTCCAAGCATATCAAAGAGCCTCGCTTTTGGCTCATCCTCTATGTATCTTTGATGGCCAGACCTACAGAAGATAAGGCACATGGAAAAATCAACCCTTTTTGTAACCCTTAGGATTTTATTCAAATGTTTCTAATTTCCAATAACCTAGTTTGATGTTGTAACCCTTATGACTCCCAAATTTGGAAAATTAGAACATATTAATATTTGCAAATATTAATGGATTAATTCCAAGTAGTATCCCTTATTTCTCCTATGTTATATTTTGCAAATATTATATTAATTTCCCTAAGTTTTTCTTTCAAACAAAGATTGATTTCATTTAATATCTCAACCTTAATATATAACCTTATAACAATATTTTTTAAATGAAAGCAAATTAGATGAGGAAATTTTGATTAAGGCTTTGTGCCTTTATGAAGCTGGATGAATATGGCAGTATTTTGTCCTTCTTTAGCGTGAATTCCCCAAGGTGTGCTTTGGATTTAATGTTATCCTTTAATGCTAGTTGATCGGGAGTGTTTTTGAATACTCTCGACTCGGTTCGAATAGTTGTTGAATCACTATTGAACTGCCACCAAGCTTTTGTCGAACTACCATATATCTATTGAATTATCATCAAATTGCTACGAAGTATCTTTCAAACTACTACTGTATTGCCTTTTCCAAGGTCCAAGGCACCTTTAATAAGCGGTAAATTGAGTGACAAGTGTCATGATAGAATTTTAATGCTCCATGGATGCTTCGACTATTTGGTGGAGACGTTGAACTCACTCTATTGCTTGTAACAATGTCACGTTTTGATTGAGACATTTTTATTCCCCTTTGAGCATTGTCTAAGAAACTCTTCTTCTTCAATGTCTACGAGACTTCCTTCCTGTAATGAATGTATATCAAGCTATTATATGTATGTAACTCCTCTTCTACATGGATTATGGGCACCAAGAGAGGATCATAACATCTTCTTTGTGAGCGTTATTTAGAGTTTCTCCTAAAGAATGACAAGTGGCATCTGCATGTCCTTGTCTTTATCAACACTTTCTTGAAGGCTTTCCAATGCGCTTTTGACCTTGTTATTTGTTGTTCTACATAGATGTTGAAATATCTCCAACCAAGCAATGCTTATGGTGGAGTTGTGGTGGAGATATGGAGGAGATTTGATGGTCCTTGAATGGATTCTAAATGGTAGCACTTGAATGAAGACTCTTTGATGCCCTATGGTATGGCAAGTGTTAGAGTTTATAAACCACTCTATCTATCTATCTATCTATCAATCAAAGTAGTTAGATATCTCCATCTCTACCCAGTGAATAGAAAGTGACTTAAAGGGCTACCCACTATCGAAGTGGGTAGATATCTCCATCTCTACCCAGTGAATAAAAAGTGACTTAAAGGGCTACCATTATCGAAGTGGGCATATATCTCCATCTCTATCTATCTATCTATCTATTTATCTATCTAGTTAAATATCTTCATCTTTGCCCAGTGAATAGAAAGTGATGTAAAGGACTACCCACTATCAAAGTGGGTAGATATCTCCATCTCTGCACAGTGAATAGAAAGTGACTTAAAGGGCTACCATTATCAAAGTGGATATATATCTCCATCTCTGCCCAGTGAATAGACAAGCAATACATAAAGTCATGGATTATTTTTCTTACTTTACAAACGGGGAAGTTGAGAGAAGTGAGGGAGAAGCAACAAACAACGAGACTATTGTTTCCAAATTCCAATCTTTATCCTGCCTCAAAATTATCAAAGGAACGCGCGTTGAAGGATAGTTAAATTATTATTATTATTTAAAAAAAAGGTGAAGTAAATTTGAATCGTCCAAAACCTTATAAGATATCCTATGCATGAATAGTTAAATTATGCTTTTAATTAATTGATTTGAACTGAAAGTGAAATGTGGTGTTAAGTGTGATATATTTATGTAGAATGAGGCTTATACTCGAAGAAATATTATCAATTAAAATTTTAATTTTATAAACGAGTTTTTATATATATATTAGTAGTATAAATTTAAAGTATTTTTAATTTAAGTTGTTAATTTAATATAAAATTGTTTTTAATGTAATTTAGTTTTTGTTGAAAAATAAAAGGTTGTATTCAAATCTCCTATTTTTAAAAAATTACAACTTTTTTCTTTAGAGCTTGAGATTTTATAAATAGATTCAATTATCATCTCAAGTAAGTTGTTATAGCTAGAAACCCAATCATTTACATAAAATGTTTGAATTATGCATTTTCAGTTTTTTAAATATTTTTCAATTTTCTGTGTGAATATAAATATTTTAGCATTCAACATCCTTCTTAATATTTTCCTACAATAGCCTCATAATACCAAAACTTCACCTCTACTAGCTATGCATTGCATCTTAGTAGAGTAATATTTTCAAAACATCGCACTATCATAGTCCACTTTACCAATGTTATAAAATAAATTTCCTTTGTGAAGCACAAGTGCAACCACAAAAATTGTAATAAATAGACTATATGAAAAACATTAATGTTATAAAATAAAATAGATATTACCAATGGAAAACATTAAAATAAATCTTAATCAATATTTGATTTAAGTAGTCAACATTTTCTTGTCAGCTTTAGGTAAACTTACTACTTTCTCTAACCATGTAAAAGAGAATTTAACATCATGATCCTCAATTAAAACCCTTCTATTGGGTAGCCTATCTGCACATTTGTTTCCTTTCCTAGACATATGTGTAAACCTAATTTCTTCAAACTCTATAGCAAGGTTTTGAATTTCCATAATTATCTGTTGTATGTTCCATGGAGCCTTTTTTTTCTCCTAAATTACATTTATTACTATGAGTGAATCACCTTCCATCCATACTTCTTTTATTAATGGTGAAAAATCAGGGTTTTGAAGGGTCTCGAAACCTTTTACATTAGAGAAGGTAGAGAAAGAGAAGGCCAATTAAGCATAAGCCAACCTCTAAGGTCAAAATAACAAAAACTAAATGCAATAGAAACCCAAGAGAACCAAAGAGAAAGACAATGCCATGATACAACATAGACCATCCCACCACCCAACAAGGCACAAAGGATAATTTTTTATTCAACTTTATTTTAGAGGCACTAATGATCCTGCTTCATTTTTACATAAAACTAGAAGGGCAACAAATACATCAATATGGAGATAAAAAAATCCTAATTCCAAAGAGCAAGAGTGAGGGCAATACACTAAGTATATTCCTTGAGAATGGAAACCACTAGGGAGCAAAATGACCAGCCTCCTAAAAAAGACCCCCCAAAGAGAGGATCACTACAACACAAAGGAAACCTCATCCAAGTAGAAAGACAATAAAAATGCCTACTGGATAGGTAGGCCCAATAATTCCAAATCAATAATTGTCATTAACTATGGAGGGAAATTATCTTCCCAAATTTGGAATTGGATACTATCCACCCCAAAATTGGCCATAACATCAACAACCTAGTTACCTTCCCTATAAATATGCTCAATTTTAACATCTAACATACCTTTCAGAATATTCAAGGTGTCCTTAATAATATTTAGGATGAAATAATTGTAAGGCTTTCTAGCCTAAAAATCCCAAATAATGTTCAAGGAGTCACCTTGTATGAATTTTTTTTTTAAGCCCTTCTTACAAACCTGATGAACACTCGAGAAAAGTTCCTTAGCTTCAACTAGGTGATTGGTATGAATACCATAATCCTTGATGTAAGCACAAATAACCTCACCATTACCATTTTTGACAACACCCCTCCACTAGCCCTCTTGGAGTTACCTTTGGTGGCCCCATAAAAGTTTAGAATGATCCACCCATTAGCTGTGAATGATGAAGAGTGATTTCCATTGAGTGAAAAGTTCCTTGAAAATTCAAGGTAACATCCACTTAACATAAGAATAATCCATTAAAGCATTGAGCACCTTATTTGAGAAATCACAATGGATGAAAATATGATCCACATATTTAGCATCCTTAGAACACAAGATATATATTAGGAAGATGGAAGCCTTTCTTACATAAAATATCAATAGTCAAAATTTTGTTTTACAAACACAACCACAAAAAATGCAATCTTGAGGATCAAATGAGGATACCAAATCCTTTTCATTGAAAAATATCCTCCCTTGGATAATGTGTGGGTCTCATATGTAGTATTTATATAAAAATACCTCTAGGACAATGAGTCCATAGAAGAAATTTCCTATCATTTTGCTGAGGAAAAGAGTATTGTTGCAGCAACATGTTCAAATTTTTCAAACTCTGAAAGATATCAAAATTAGTTGTATGTAAAGTCAGATGCTTCCAAATCCTCTTGCCATTAGTGATGATTATATAATCAATTACTTTTTCTTCATATTTCGGTTACAAAGGAACCTTCAACTCATAAAACATAGGACTTAGAAAGATGGGTTTAAGAAGAATCCAAGTATCCTTCTAGAAGAACACATCCTTGCCATTCCCAATCTACCACCACATCCCCTCCATAACCAAACTTTTGATCCCCAAAAAACCATTCTAAATCACATAACCCCTAGGAGTAGTAGCACTTCTAAAAAAAAGAATGTGATTTTCTAGATACTTACCTCTCATAATAATTTTCCAAAGTTGATCCTCCTAAACACATAATATTTAGGCTATTTTTTTAATCAAGGCCTTATTGAACAACAACTAATTTCTAATTCCAATACCACCTTATTTATTAGAAGAGAAGACCATATCCCAAGAAACAAAGGACACCCTCTATTTATCCTCCATCCCAGCCCATAAAAATCTCCTAAAGATCTAATAATTCCTCCTCCTAACTTTGAATGGTGTTATGAAAAGAGACATATGATGGACAAGAATACTTTGGAGGGTATCTTGAAGCAATTACAACTTACCTGCTTGGCTTAGGAGATTACCTTTCCACCTAGTTAATTTACATTGAATCCTATCCAACACACGAGACCACAACTCCTCCTTCTTCCTACCAGTAAAAAATGACATACCTAGATATAAAGAAGGAATGTTAGCAATGCCAAAACCAAAAATCCCTACAATTCTATGCTAAAGCTTCCCCCTAGTATTCCCAAAAATGATTTGAATTTTATGGAAGTTAATTTTTTGGTTGGAATATTTTTCATGCAACTGCAAAATATTCATGAATTCTTTAGCCTCTTATAGTAGCCTCACAAAGAATTATAGTATCATCTACAAACTATTGACAAGAAACTACCTCCACAATACTAGCAGGTCTAATACCCTTAATCTTAGAGAATAATGTAGCAACAAGAATTGATCTTCCGAAAGCTTTAGCCATCAAAATGAAAATATATGGAGACAAAGGATCACCTTGCCTAATACCTCTTTAACCCAAAAGAAAAACACTCAAAATCCTCCTTCCATCCATACTTTATTTTATTTTATTTGTGTATATTTTTAACCCTTCTAAAGTTGCCCAAGCTTCAACTTTATTATTTGTCTTAAATCCACTATTGAAACTGTAATGAGATAAAATATCTCTATCATTCCTCCTATTTTTGGTCTTGGATTTCCTTTAGATGCTCCATAAAAATTGAATAAAGCAACTCCACATCTAGTGGTTTCCACTTTTTCTTATTTTTTTTTCTCATGTACCCAACATCATAATTCCATTTGATGACTTGAATCCATATATAAAGGCTATTTTCTTCCATATTAGGAATTGTGTGAATTGATAGGGTTGGTTTACACTCCTCTATGGCTAAAAAAATCTTCCTTTTTATTACCTCCAAAATACTTTCCTTTCCTTTAAATATTCTTTTATTCTTTTCTAGCCATAAAGTCCAAAGTATTGTATCTTTTGATATATCACAAATTATCTGTAAAGAATCACTTTTAAATGTGCTCTATTATTGCTTTAACGATTCTTCAATTCTACCATTCATCACCATATATTTACCAAACATATTAAGAATCCATTTTCATAGTTTCCAGACTATTGAGCAGTATCCCAAAAGATGGTACATACTCTCCTCATATTTTTTACAAAGAACAAATTGTGAGGGACTATAAAAATCCCTTTTCATAAGGTTATTCCAAAATAAAATTCTTCTATGACATACTAGCTAAACAAACATTTTGACATTAGGAATTCTTGGGCTATCCCAAATATCTCTCCATATTCTTACAATATTCCTATTTTGTTGGCGCTTTACATCATATCCACTTCTTTTTGTTTATTCTCTTGACCTATTCAACTCCCAAATCAAGTTATCCTTGGCTCCCCTCAGAATAATCATTGTTGTTATATTTCTACTCAATTGCCTCCTAGCATCAATGTCTTATATACTTGTAAAAATATTTTTTTTCCATTTGTATCTTCCTTTCTAATACTTGTATAAAATATTTGAAACCCTATCACCATATTTATCTTGAAGTAATATCATCCATGGTTTCAAAATTAGATCTAGATTGAGTGGTTTTTTTATCACACCACATATCCATCCAAATAGATTTTTTTTATCCAGTTCCCACCACCCTTCGTAAACCTCTAATCACTAGATCAATTCATTTTTTAGATCCATTCCATAGTGCAGAACTAGTTGGTAGAGTGAATCCAGTAAATATTAATCTTGTATCATTAGGCTCAACATGCTTAGAAGAATTCTTGCCCATTATTTTTTCCTCTCTTTGTACAATCTCTAAATTGTTTTCTTTCTAAAAGCTAAGTTTACACATAAGAACTCTTAAACCAAGATCTCTCATATTTTTATCATCTCATATATTACTCTATTTCACCAAAGGAAATTTCCTTTTATCACATAATCCTAACTGCATAATATAGGTTAATCTTTTTTCTATTGATTTTGGCTTAGTATACAAGGATATATATTGTGTTGAAATGGCTTGTAAGACTGATTTAATTAGCTACAATCTTCATGCTAATGATAACCATATACCTTTCCATATCAATAATTTACTCTAAAATTTACTTATAATTGGATTCAATAATTCTATCCTCATTCACCCCTCAAATAAGGGCGTCGCTAGATAAGTTGCTAGTAAATTTATCTCCTCCATTTGAAGTAACCTCTATATCCCTACTTTAATTTTAGCTAAGTTGTTTAGGAAGTAAATTTTGGATTTGTCCTGTTAACTTTTTGCCTTGATGCTCTTTCATATTCCTTTAATAATTTTTTCAAAGCTATGGCCTCATTTATCTTTTCCCTCCCAAAAAGGGTTGTATCATTAGAAACTATTGATGGGTGATTTTGTCAATGTTATTACTAGACTTAAGTCTACTTATATGCCCATATTTGTTAGCATTATTTAATTTCCTACCCAAAACCTCTACCATAATAATGAGAAAATATGGTAATAGAGGATATTCCTATATAAGACCTCTCTTGGATTTAAATGATTATGTTACTAACCCATTGACCATAATTAAATATGAAACTCGAGAGACACAAGTTTTAATCAATTTGACCCATTTATTTCCAAATTAAAAATTTCTAATACTACAAAAATAAATCCCATTTAACCCTATCATAGTATTTACTCATATCAAGTTTTAAGATCATTGCTTATTATTTTCTTGAAGTTATTGAATGCATAACTTCATGAGCTACTATGATCCTGTCCAAAATTTGTCTCCCTTTCAGAAATCCTCACTCTTCTAAAATACTTTTATATAATAGTGGTCTTAACTAGTTCTTCATAACTTTGGAAATAATATTATATGCCATACTACATGGGCTTATTAATCTAAATGAATCAAACAATTATGCATTCTTCTTTTTTTGAATCAGGGTAAGATATGTTGCATTAATTTTACAAGGTATGTATTGTTTTATCCTTGATTGTTTCATTACCAGCAATAAATAATCCTTCCCTAGATCCCAATTATGTTGATAGAATGCTAGAAAATAACCCATTCAAACCTGGGGATTTATCCTTATTAGAAGATAAAAGCACTGAATAAACTTCTTCTAGAGTAATAGGCTCCATCAATTTCCTATTGTCTTCATCTATTATAATTGAAGGTCCTTCTTGTATAATTTTATTATTAAGGAATTCAAACTCCTCTAATCCTAAAATATTTAGATAAAAATACCTTAACTCCTTTATAATTTCACTTTGGTCTTCAATCCAAACCCTTTGTATTGATTTAATTATACTAATTTTTGATGCTAGTCTCTATACTATTGCCATCCTATGAAAAAGATTTGTTTTTTTATCTCCTTATTTTAACCAAGTCTATCTCAATTTTAATATCTAAAATTTCTCTTCCTTACTCAAAATGTTATCCTATTCACTAAGCAACTCCCTTTCCTTAGAGCTTGGATTATTATGATTAGCTTTGTGGAATTTTGAAAGTTTATCTTTCAATTATTTCTTATCATAAATGTTTCCAAATGTGTTCTCATACCATTATTTTTATTTAGATGTCATTAATTTAATTTATTTTAGAAGCATATACAACCCACCATTTCCTAAATAATTTCATGCTTGTGTTGTTGTATCAACAAATTGAAGATTGTCTTCCCACATCTGTTCATATTTAAAATATGACATTTTTAAAATTCATTTACAACCATTTTAAATAGTATTGGTCAGTAATATGAATCAATCATTGTTAAGGTATTAATTTTAGCATAAGTTCCTTCATCCAACCAATGATTTGAGAGTATGTATCTATCTAATTGTTTTGCTATTAGGTTCTGGTATTTCCTGTTCTTGGTCCATGTATAGTTGTCTTCTTTAAACTCAACCCCGATAGATTATTTTTTTGAAAAAATAATTTGAAAAATCTTGTATTAAAACAAATATCATTTACAATTTGGGATGAGACTTCTCCCAACCTTAGATAAAGAGAACACATATTTACAACAATAAAAGAAGATTTACATTGGAGCCAAATATATTAAACCATATTTCTACAATGGTTTTTCACCTATTTACAACTATAAAAGAATATCTACATTGGAGCACAAATCTCCTAAACCATATTTTTGGAATGGTTGTCCAAATTAGCTAAACACTAGATTTTCTCACCAATCTACCTAATCATCTCATCCTCAATAGCCATGTCACCATGCCATTGAACCTCTACCTCCTTCTCAGTGCCCATCTTATTCAGGAAGTCTGCCACTTTATTTATATCTCTCCTCACATAAACTAGAATCACATCATCTAATTCCCTCCACAATTTCTTAATTTGAGTGACAATAATTCTCAACCTCCATGTCTTAAAAGTAAAGTTCCTCATGCAATCTAGAGCTCCAACAATTATTTTAGAATATGATTCTAGGATTATCCTCCTGTATCCTTGTTTTACTGCCCAAATAGAATTTTATTTGATAGCTAAGGCTTTCACTTCATTGTTTATGGTTCTTCCTAAGCCTTGCAGTTCCCAATAGAGCATTATTCCAACATGATTCTGGCAAACCACTCTAATTCCAGCTCTACCCAGATTACCTATTGCAGCTCCATTAGTATTAATTTGAATCCAACCTTCTGGGGGTGGTTTCCAAATAACTCTATCCTACCCCTCTTGCACTTCAATTTCCTTCTCCATTGCCCTTATAATAGCCTAAGTTTCCTCTTTAACATACACTGCCACATTTTCTACAAATTTTCTCCAAATGACCTGCCAAATTCCATCTAAAGAAGAAAATATTTCTCTAACAATTCTGTCATTTCTCTCCAACCACACTTTCCACCAAATTAAGTTTAATTCAATCTTAGAAACATTACAAAAAGGTTTAGATTTAAATATACACCTCTTTCTTATTTCCCAAATATTAATCCAATTCAAATCACCATTAACTCAAATTTTATAATTTAAAAACCATATCTCCTAGATCTAGTGTGTGAATGAGAACTCAAAAATCAAGTGATCAGTTGTTTCCTCACTCATGTAGCATAAAACATATTGATATGGACCAATGATTCCCTTACATTTGAGATTATCAAAAGTAAGAATTCCATTATGTATGACTACTAGGCAAAAATGTTTACTTTCAGCCAACCCTTGGATTGCCAAATATTTCTCCAATCCTCAACTTGATATGCATGAGGAGGCTCTAGAAGGATATTATAATATTCATCCTTCACTATGTAGACACCAAGGCTTCCATAGCCCAAAGCTAATTCATCCTTCTCATCTCTACCTATGAGAAATATTTCTACCAAGATTTTAGTCATGATGGGTGTCAAATTCGGAGGGATTGAAATTGGCCACTCATCCAACTTCTTAAATTGCTTAAAATTATAATCCCCTAGATGACTAGTGTTCAAATAAATTTCAATTTAGACCCAAACCCTAGTTTCCATGGCTATTTTTAGTGGTTTCAGTCTAGGAAATTCAACAATGATAGGTAGGTATTGATCCCATGAATCTATCCAAAATTGTGTCTTCTCCCCTCTTCCCACTTTATAAAATAATCCATATTTTACTACCTAAGATCCTAACTTAAGAGCCTACCACACTAAGGATCCATTACCATCCAAAGAGAAATGACCCACCTCATTTGGGTTTACCTATCCCAAATATTACTAGTTAAGAGTCTACTGAATAAAGAATTTGGTTGGGAAATCAACCTCCAGCAAGGTTATGCGTAAGGGGTCAGCCCCAAAATGTATTTATAAAAATTTGGCGAATCAGTTTCAAAATCCAAGTGAATAGTGTCCATACGCATGTAGAAGGTTAACTATTATTAGGGGTAATGTTAGAAATTTAAACTTAAAATGGTCAAATTATTATAAAATTGGGGCGAATCGACCATCCAAAAAAATGCACCCATAAATTTTTTGCTAATGGACCTTGGTCAAGGGTCCCAAATATTAGCCAATTCCAAATTTTGAAAATCCTAATTTTAGCCAGTTGGATATAAATAGCCTGTTAAACTTACAACGACACTGAGAGGGGGGGTGAATCAGTGTAGCTTATTAAAAACTTAAATCTATAAATCTTAATGCTGAAGTAATGCAAACTTAAAATAGATACAACAATTATAACAAGAGAGCATCACACAACACAAGATTTTAACGAGGTTCACAAATGTGGCTACTCCTAAAAAATTGACTGCTTGGACTCCCATCCAAATCCAGCTTTAGCAAAGCAATCAATTTTATAATAAATTTACCAGCACCTACTAGAATGAGCACCAACCCCTAATTTATCTGCACCAAAAAAAAGGAGCACCAACTCCAAATGCCAAGCAACAACTTGGACTACAATTCTGAATCTATAAATGTTACAAAGAAATACCTTTGCTTTCACAAGACCCTGACTGGTCTAGAGCTTACAGTTTGCAAGATACTTGCATCTGTTGTACTGCTGTAGCCAAGCTCTGTGATCAACTTCACATTTTGCACACTCTACTTTATTTTTACACACACTTCGCATAGTCTACATCGTTATAGTTGAACGATCATCTCTGTCCTTTTGTGCTCTCTACTCTCTGTGCGCTCGTACTTCGCACTTAGCTTGATTCGACATGACTTGCTCACTCTAAGCACTGTAGACAGATCTCACACACACAAAAATTGATCCTCAACTCTCCAAATAACCCTCCTTTTATAACATTATTTTCATGATGAAAAACTTTAATCTTAGTCGGCTGTAACCCTAATCTTCATTGGTTGTAAACCCTAATCTTCATCGGCTGCAAACCCTAATATTTGTTGGCTAACATCGGTCTTCGTCGGCTCAAACTGCCTCTGTAACTGTTCTATAGCTATTGTCATGAAAACACATGTCACGATATCATGACACTTTTGCCTCCGAACACTTTCTCTTAGCTTTGGCCCGCGAGAAAGCAACATGTAGTGATATCGCTACACTTTTTCTTTCTTGCTTCTCTTCTTGGATTGAACCCATGAAACCTCAGCATGTCATGAAATCATGACACTTTTGCCTCCTTGTCTCTTTCCTTGACTTGTACCAGCAAAAACATAGCATGTCACAAAATCGTGACACATTCATTGCCTTGTGCCTTTTCTTGCCTTGACCTTGTGAAAACACAACATGTCACAAAATCACGACACCTTCACTTTCATACTCTCCTCCTTTCCTTTTGTTGCTATATCGTGACACTTCTCCCTTCATCAGAATCGATTTTGCTTTTGTCGCGATATCGTGACGCTTTTGCCGTTGAAGACTTGCTTTCTGATCCTGTCACGAAATCGTGATGCTTTCAACTTTCATACACTTTATTTGCCTTTTTCCCGTGAAAATGGAACATGTCACGAAATCATGACATTTCTGCCTCTGAAAACTCTATCTCCTTTTTGGGTCACGAAAACCTGACATATCACGAAAACGTGACACTTTTTCTCCTTAGCGCTTCCTCTTGCAAATTGTCACGAAATCGTGACACTTTCCTATGCAAGCTCTTTTTCTCAAACATGTCACAAAATCATGACACATTTTCATTCGTACTGCCTCTCTTGCAGATTGTCGTGAAATCATGATAGTTTTCTTTGCTTGCGCCTTCTCCCTGAACATGTCGTGAGATCACGACAATTTTCTTTGCTTGTACCTTCTTTTCGAACATGTCACAAAATTGCGACAGTTTTTCCACTTGTGTTTTGTTCTTTCCAACATGTAGCGAAATCACGACAATTTTTCCTGCTGATTCTCTATCTTCCAGCATGTTGCTAAATCATGACAGTTTTACCTACTTGCGCCTCTGCTTCGAACATGTCACGAAATCATGACAGTTTTCCTACTTGCCTTCTTCTCTTCCAACATGTCGCGAAATCATGATAGTTTTACTTGCTTGCGCTTCTGCTTCAAACATGTCATGAAATCGTGATAGTTTTCCAACTTGCCTTCCTCTCTTCCAACATGTCACGAAATCGCGATAGTTTTACCTACATTTTCTCTCTCCTTCGATATGTCGCAATATCGCGACATTTTTGCCAGCATTTTCTCTCTCCTCCAATATGTCACGAAATCACAACAGAAAACATGTTGCGATATCGCGCCAATTTTATTACTTTTATTTTTCTATGATATTTTGCAAATGGGCCACTATGGTCTTCTTGGAAACTCACTGTCCATACTCTGAATAAACATTAGAACTCCCTTTGAACTGCCTTTCCACTACATCATTAGATCTAACTGACTGTGTTGACAACAATGACAATACACCTGTTGCACCTTGCTCAACATAGCCACTATGCATAACCCTGACCTCCAGTAAAGCTTTCCAGCCAAACCTTTATTATTCAACTTTGATCTTCTTAGTCCCAAAACTCCTTTTACCTTGGGTTGTTTTACTTTCTCCCAACCTACTAAGGTCCATTTCCTCTCTCATTTTACTCCTTTCCATAAAAAGTTTCTAACCATCTTGTCCAACTCTTTCCATGTGGTATGTGGGGTAGCAAGGATTTAAAATTTATAAATTGGCATAGTCTGAATGAATGACTATAAAAAGTTAATCTATCCCTATAGCTTAACCATTTTTTATACCAATGATTAATTATTTCCTTGATACAGTCCAAAATATTCCTCTAGATATCTATTTTTAGTTTTTAAATGCAAAGGGACCCCAAGTATACCACTAGGAGAGAAGTCCTTGCGAATCCCAAGATCTCTAAAATTTTGTCCTGAAGCCTTTGATCAAGATTGAAAAATACCACTTTGGATTTTTTTATCATTGATGACTTGGTTTGTAGCCCTAAGGTAGATATTAAGTGTATCTCTAATCATTATTGCTTCCCTGAAGCTTGCCACTCCCACCAATCCTATGTCATCCACAAACTGTAGGTGAATAAAAAATTCCTCACCCACCTTGATACATGTTAGCAAATCTTGTTGCCTTCTCCTCAATATGAGTCTATCCAAGCATTCAGCCAATATGAGAAAAATATAGGGGGAACAAGTATGTCCTTTATGAGGGTCTCAAGTAGCTCCAAATGGTTGTGAGGGAAGACCCTTGATTAACACTGAGTATGTCGGAGTAGAAACACAACTCATGACCCATTCTATCCAATCCTGAGAGAAACCAAAGGCTGCCATCATCTTTGACAAGAAGCTCCACTCCACCCTATCATAAGCCTTTGACATATTCAATTTTATGAATATTCCTCTATTACTAGATGTTTGCATTGAATGGATTACCTCCTAAGCTAGAACCACACCATCCAAGATCTACCTACCCTCTACAAAACCCCCTTGATCCAAGGAGATAATTCTATGTAGAAGAGATTTTAGTCATTCAACCATTACCTTTGTGATTATTTTATATATGACATTGCATAAGACAATAGGTCTATAATATAAAATATGCACCCCTTCATCCCCTTTTGGAATTAAGGAAATAAAAGTATGATTTAATTCTTTAAGCATTCTTTTACTACCTTTGGAATCCTCTATAACAACCATTACATCCTCCTCCAAGTTGTCCCAGAAGGCCTAGAAAAATTAAATTGGAAAGCCATCTGGACCTAGTGTTTTTTGGTGCTCATTCCAAAGACTACATTCTTTAGTTACTTTCTATCAATAGGTTTAAGTAGGACCTGATTTTCTTCTTCAAATATAATAGAGGGTATGACAACAAGAACTTATTTTTGAGCCTATTCATCTTGCACCATAATTTCATTAAATAATTTAGAAAAATAATCCATTGAATGGAAATGTATACCTAGAATTGTCACAAAGGAGTGTCTATTCTCATCTTGAAGAGCTTCCATGTTGTATGTATGTCTCCTAGAACAAGCAACATGATGGAAAATTTTGGTACTTTTATCACCTTCTAATAACCAAGTGGTTCTTTCTCGTTGTTTCTAGTAGGGCTCCTCTTGGTTGTTAATGTTCTCAACCACTTTACACAATGCATCATTCTCTTCTTTGAGTTGCTTTGTAATTGTTCCTTTCCTAATTTTTTTTTAAACCTCATCCCATCTGGCCACCAATGGAGCTCTTTGGACCTAGAAGTATGTCTTGTTAGCTCACCTCATTGTTTCAATTGATATTTGACATAATGAGGTTGCTTGTGGAATCTAAATATTGGTGTCTCATATGTTGGGCAAAATTCTTCCCACCACTGTGGAATTTTCTTTCGAAGTTTCTCTTTTTGTAAACAATTTTTTTTAAATTTAAATGGTTTGTGATGCTATGCTGTCTTGATCCCCCTTACAACAAAATGGGAAAGTGATCTGAAATTGGACCCTCCAAAATCTAAAATTTTATATTCCATTTTACAAATGCCTTCCCTGAAACCAAAAAATGGTCTAACTTCACCTTCCTACTATGTGACTCCCTCCTCTTATTAGTACAAGTATAGTTGGTTCTAGGGCATTTAATATCTACCAAGTGTAATGTCTGGACTTAAGCAATCATAAGTCGATCCTCTGGGTCCAAAATTGGGGTTCCCCCTTCCCGATATCTAGAGTATAATTTAGTATTAAAATCCCCAACAATAATCTAGTCTAACTCTTTCCTTGAGACTCTCATGTTATGCACAACTTCCCATTGATGCATCTAACCATCTAGATTTTGAGCCCCATAAAAATTTATGATTAAAACATGTTCAGTTATGACATTGTTCCTAAAATGTGATGTGAGAACACCCCTCCAAGCTATATGTTCTATTGTAGTCCATTAAAGAGAGTTCCAAAAAGTAACTATCACCTCTAAGGCCCCTTTGGACAGCCACTTTCATATGACCAGTACCCATCCAATGTCTATTTACTATTTTACACATACGATCCAACGACATTTTTGTCTTCTAGATAAGAAAAAAAAAATGTTTTACATTTTTCTAAAGAGTCTTCGAACAACAGATTGATGGGTTCTACTATTTAAACATATAACATTCCATAATTGTATAATCATTGGTTACCTTGAGAGCAGTAAAATATATTGGCCTCACTAATCCTCTAGTGATCAGTTTGTCTCCTTGAACTACTATTAATTTATTATTTGATTTTCTACCCATTCCTTGAGAGCTGCTATTTTTTATCTCTTTTCCATCAAAGTTATCCCTATAGTTGGCATTTCTCTATTAGTTTATGCTATACCCATGATGAAATCATTAATTATTAGTTGCTCGTAGTTATGCACTATCAATACCCCCACACTCTTTGATTGCGGTAACTCATTGCACTCAATTACTTTCTCTATGTTAAGAGGATATGAAAGAGGGGCTTGAACATGGTTGTTATTAATTTTATTATTCCCATCCACTCCTTCCATTTATTTTTTTTCTTCTTGGTCCATTAGTATCTTAAAGATATCATACCTATTGGAGGGCTTCAGGTGGGTTTTCTCTTTACCATCTTTTTTATTTTTCCTTCTCCTTATTTTGGGCTGTTCAAAACCATATTTTTGTGCTTCTTTACCCTAAGAAATATTGTTTTTTTCTTTATTTATTATTGAATTACCCTCAGGAATATTTTACATTCCCAGAGGAACCTCCATTTTTTATGTTCATATTATTTGGGAAATATCAGGCTAAATGTCCATATTTGTGGTAAAATCTACATCTAAAGGGCAATGCCTCATAATCCAAATTTTGAATCCAAGATAGTCCTGCAAGTTCGAGTTTGAGTTCCATTTCCACACATAATCTTACATAAACAGTTGTGTTTCCTTCCATTATGTCTTTGGAAACACCCAAATGTCTTCCAAGGAAATTATTGATAATTTCTAATACCTTCTCACTCTAAAACTCCATTGGAAGCACATACAAATAGATCCAAACTGCAACAACAGTGTTATCCATTTGAGGATCAAATCCCACTCTCTAGTTTTGAACAAATAATCATGTCAGACCATGATTCCTATTTTCTAATTTGAAATACCTATTTCTATAGATAAGTGGAGAAAAACTAACAATAAAATATCCATTGCTAATAAAACACAAAGAATACTCACCAAGAGGCTCCTAGTATTGTCAGACCCAAGAATGTAAAAAATTTAGGGTAGGGTGAGTACCCATGAACTTACAGATAAAATCATGATTGGCTCTATATAAAATGGTTTCTTCAACCATCCTTTGCTCAATGACAATATTTAGCTTTGATTATGATTGTGGCAAGCATCTATTAATTCTTTGAGATGTTGATCTATTTCCAACAACCGTAAAGAGCATTTTTAATGTAGTTTTTGTTCTTCTTCAGTATTTAATGGAGATTTATCCTTTAACAAATCTACAAAAGAACTAAGTATCTCTAAAAGAGGATTTGGAGGTATCTCCATTGGGCCCTCCTTGGGAATCAATCTTGTCTTTAAATATATAGTAACCAAAAATATCTTCGGCTATGCAATTGATGCCCTCGTTTTCTCTTCCAGAGCTCCACCCCCCATAGATTATTATTTTTAATAAAAGTTAAGAAATATCTCATAATTTGGGTTAGTTTCCTAGTTTCCTAAAAATTTTCATCTATACTGGTTATGGTATTAATATATCCTATGATCATAAATTGGGTTTCTTTACCTTTACTTTTCATAAAGGCTTCAATCATACTTGAAACTTCTAATCTGCTTGATTATGTTGTAAGTCCATAGACAATGATAAGGATGAAATGAATATCTGCAAAGTACCATGTGACTAAAGTGGTTATCCAATACTTATTTTTATGAATGGTTACACAAGAGGTTCTAATAGGATTCCAACAAGTTAGAATTCCCCCTATCATTCCTTCAGATTCTATAACATCTTATTCACATCTTGCCCATACTGCTTTCATAGTTTTGGAAACTTTTTCTTTTGTCATTTCATTTTTTTGGATACAAAAAATATCAGGCTTATTACTTAAACACAAGTCTCTTTGATACACCTCTGCTTTGAGGGTGCATTAGCACTGCTTATATTCCATGAGATTGTAATCATGTCTTATTAGGGGATATTTTATCCACCTACAAATTACCAATATCATATTGTTGTTTAGTAAAGATAACCTCAACTAACTTAGTTTTTGTTCCTTTATTTATGTTTGCTCTTGCTTCCCTGGATATTTCTTGATAATTTAAGGGTTTTCCTCTTTTTTCCTTGCTTGTAAAAAAATTAAGTCTTATTATTCTATTTCTCAATATTCTTTCACAACTTTCTTTTTCATCATATTTATCCTCTCTTGGCTCTACTAGAAAGCTTTTGACTTGTCCTGCTAATTTTTTTATATTTCCTTATAAATGGTACAGGTATTAATGTCTAACACTATATTTTATTTACCATTTTTTCCCTTCTAAATGGTGCATGGTACTTCAAGAGAGTTTAAAATTTTATGAGACACATTTCTTAGGCTCATCAAGAATATTCATCCCTAAATCAATATCATATTGAATAGATGACTCCTTGTTAATATGTTGAACCTATTATACTATATCCTCTAAGATTTGATCTAATTTTATTCATAGGCTAAAGCCTTAGAAGGGTTGGTATTTCTTCCAGTATCCTTCCATACTGGTCTCCATTGTATATTTGTTTTTATTTTTTTGTAGATTGTTTTTGGAAGTTGAAAAACATCTTCATCCATATCCATTTGTAAGTTTCTCTTATGATTTTCTACATATTATTCTACTAGAGTCTTCTTAGAGCATGGTCTCTGAATATGCCCCACCTCATGACATATTCTACATATAAAATATATGTTTTCATAATCTATGATTTGGATCCACATATTATCCCCATACTTAAGAATGATTTATTATGGTAAAGGTTTACTTAAGTCAATCATGACCAATATTCGAGCATAAATAACCAATAATCCATGTTTTGTAGTTTTTTAAATCTCAAAGAATTATACTAGAGTGTTGTCTATTTCCTTTAAGGTATACATTCTCTAAAATTTAATGGGTAACCCATACATACTAACCTAGACTAGTACTAGGGATAGATTTATTATATTTTCAAGTGAAAATCCTTCATATCAGTAGGTAAGAAAGAGTTATGCTCTTCCTATAAACCAAGGGTCCCTTTTAAGATTCTATATCTTTCTTCCCTAGAGCAAAACATCGATAGGAAAAATCCTTTGGTAAGAAAGGATAGAATCACTCGTGGAGACTTCCAAATCCTATTAAAATATTTATCAAATCTAAAGCCCCTAGCCAATACCCATTAAATTTACCAAAAATCACCCTATCTTTGAGAAACAAGGATCGATTCTCTATGGTACCCTCATTAACCTCTACTACTAAATATGATTTAAAGGAATTATCTATAAATGTATCCATGGGAAGGAAACTAAAACTCAAAATCTACTAAGATACAAAAATATCCTATATCAAATATAATATTTGATTAAAAAATTATAATAATTTACATGCAAAATTTTTGAGGTAAATAAGAAAAAAATAAACTTAGATGAAAAGTCTATGCCTAGATAGAATGTATTGCCTCACTAAATCCCTAACCCTCTATTGTTCCTCCCATCATCTAAACCCTGGGTGACATATATTTGCAATTTTATTTTTTGTGACTTAAAAAATTGTCAATACCCTTATTTCGAATGGTTGATTTCATAGGATTGTATCTCCTTCAAGATTACTTGGATTCATTTATATGACCACTAATTCTCTTCAAATTCCACACAAATTGGTCCAAGAATAAGCTAAATAGAAAATATACTTAACACAAGTTAATTAATGATTCTCTATTATTGACATTTAAATATTATTCAATGATATATAATATTATAATAATATTATTTATTATTTTTTGGGGTTTGGTTTGAGAAAAATGGTTGTATTTAGGTTATCAAATCACAACTCTCTTCTTTAAAGCTTGAGTGTTTACAAAAAAATTCATATGCCATCTCAATTGAGTTGTCATAGCTAGATACCTACAACGTTTTCATAAAAAATATGAATTCTTGATTTTAATGTTTTGGATCTTCTTCAATTATTTATTGTTATATTATTATGTGGTTTTGTAACACATAACATGGTATCTTCATAGGATTTAAACTTTGGACCTTCTATTAAGAGTTTCAAATTCATATTTTGAAATTATTTTTATTCTATATATAGCCAATTGTAGAAAGAAGATCTTCCATGTAAAAAAATGCCATGATAAAGTGAGGGCTCATTTAAACACCAAACAATAAATTTAAAAAATACATTAGAAATTTTTTTATTGAAATGTAATACAAGTGAGTATCTTTCAATTTTATCTGATTAATTTAAAATTTATAAAAAGAAAGAGAAAAAATACCACAATGATGTAATATAGGTTTGTTTTAATCTCATATAATTAAAAACAATTGAAAAATAACATGATAAGAATGATACTATTTTAATCTCATATGCCTTATTAACAAAATTTTAAAAATATTATAACTAATTTGTATCTATATATATATATATATATATATATATATATATAAAACTAATCTATTACATCATCACCACAAAGTGGTATTACATCAAGTTGGATATTTTAAACATGTCTTTGGTAATAATTGACCTCGAAAAATATATATTACATATAAAAGTTTTATAAAAAATATGCATTGCAATTAGAAAAATAGTATGTCAATAACATTTATCATAATAAAAATATTAGATCAAATAATATAAAATATAACTTATCAACTATTTTTTATCAAATTATTATTTATAATTAATGATATTTTAATATAATATTTCTTGTAGTCACAATTTATAATATAAAATATTGACTCACATATCATATTAGAAATAATATCATACAAATATATATGAATTATACTTAATAGAAAAGTCTTAACATGTAATTGTGGAGAAGCAAAATGTGCATTCATACATGAGATTAGGGGGCATTTGTGAAGCCTACTAATCTATGTTTTATGGGTTTATTATAACACACCTAGGGTTTGTGGGTGAAATTTTGTGTCCCTTCACCCCTTCTTCCTCTTTGAAGATGACGACATATTAGGGTCAACCATGTTTGAAGCATTGATGATAGATGCAGAATTTTGAAGCAAATCAGACATCAACAAAACAAATCCTCGAGACTAGAGACAACTAGAAGAATGGGAAGAGGTGTGCTCAAGAGAGGACCTGAAGTCTCTGCCCCAACCATTGGATGGAAGAATGGGATCCCAAACTAGATGGGAGAATATAACTAGGGCTCAATGATCATAATTCTCAAATTCTCATCCCAAAAGCTAGGCAAAACTTTGGGAAAGCAGTATTAAAATCCTGAGTCCATTCCTCTGTCCCATGAATATGTGACAAGCATAATATAAGGAATACAATGCATCCTTGACCATATTTTATACCAAATAGAAGCTATCAAACTAGTCAAGATCAATCATTAATAATCATAGTTGTATATCCTAGTACAAGATGATAAAGAGCAAGTGGAAGTATGTAGACCTACAACAATAAGTCAAGCTTCCAAGTGTTCAAAAGGATAAAGTATATGGAATTTATTGCTTGAACATGAGTAGTAGAAGTTATTAGGGGCCCAAATCTATGCAAGAATACCTAAATTCCTTAGAGCAGCCTACATTATTTTGAAAACAATGTGTCAGCAGATCTTGTAACCATTCCAACATGATTCTTCCCACCATATGTCATCAATGCTTGAATTTTGAATTCATTGTAAACTCTTTTGAAACTATGGGATACTCACCACCCCAAAGGTATGCTTTATGGTTTTTATAATTCATATGTAATTTTTCATCACTTGTAATTAATAGTGAATCACTGTTTGATCTCTCAATATATCCCTCATTTTGCTTTTGCCTTTGTGTGAATGTTTATTTTTGTGATGGTTGTTTGAGTTGGTTTTATTAATTATGCTATCTAATTTTTTTGAGCTAAGCTGGATAGTTCTAGAATTTGCATTCACCATTAGGCATTGGGAATTATTTTTGTTAAATCTAATCAGGTGAGAGCACTCTAATTTTGCTATCTATATTTCATGCACCTTCCTTTTGGTTTTGGAATTTGCCCTACATGCTACACCAAAGAAGAAGTGATAGGTAGGGTGTACTGATATATTAGGTGGTTTTTTGTTGTTGCATTGATGACATCAAAGGAGCGTGTCTTGATTTGGCTATATCATGTTCTTGTCAGATTTGAATACAACCTCCTGTGCTTTCTTTCTCACTCCCTTTTCCCTCTTTTCCCCTTTGTGGTGTAGTTAACTGGAATATCAAGAATCAACCTTCTTCGAATATTGACCGCATCTGCCTCTCCCAGGTTGGGCAACCATTCAATTCTGGTCAGGAAACTCCAAGTATACCTCTTGCTCATCTAGTGTTGGTATTTATACCAATAGTTTTTGGTGACTCTGCTGGATAATTCAATGAGTTTTCATGTTTGAGGAAATTAGAGTTTGGTGATAATTTGGTTTTTCCATATCTTATCAAATCACTTAGCGACTCTAATTATGTAATATATCCACATCACAAGATGATTTGTCTTATTATATTGATAATTTTTCATTTCCTGAAGGACTCAAGGTTTGATGAATAACCTTGACCTCATCAATGATGATAGTATGTTTATCTAGTGATTCCAACTTTGATGCATGAACCAAGAATCTAAACAGTAGTACATTGATGGCCCAATCGTGCTATCCACAATAGAATGATCTTGGTTCATTAGACCTCCAATGTTGACATGAGATTCCTAAAAGTGCCCTAAAGCATCTCACAAAATATGATGGCACTTTAGGAACTACTCGAGAGCACCTTAAAGATATTGCTACAATGACACCCCTCCATGGAATATCACATGAAAATGTCATGATCAGGATTCTGGTCTTATCATTAGAAGGAAGGGTGCTATGGTGGTACCATACCCTTGGGTAGAAATCCATCCACTCTTGGATGGATTTGGTAGGAGTTCTTATCAATGCATTTGATGGCTCCATGGATCCTTTACAACTCTTGCTACACATCTCATTTATCAAGAGGACCACTTATAAATCAATTATTGATTTGATGTACTATATTTGAGCTTTCATTTTGGATATTAACCTCCTCTTGTATCAATAAGGGGAAAGAAGATTCCCTCAAATATTTTTGGAGGCTTTACAGGCTGAGCAACTCTTGCTACAAGTAGGAAAATAATCTTCAAGAGATTCCACCCTTTTACCCATAGTTTCATTTGTTTTTGTTACCCTGTCGATCCCACAGTACCCATAATAGGTCCCATCTAAATTAGGTTTATAGCCATTCAGAACACCAAGGGTGGATATATTCTCAAACTCATGTATAACGGGTGCAAGTACCATGCTTGCAATCAAAAATCTTGTTATTTTAACCCTTTCCTATAAAATAGAGAGTTCGGATCTATTGGAGGATTCCACTTGCAAAAGGAATGTAGTTTTGTAGCACTTTTGTATCCAAAAGCATGTTGAGAAAAAACTAGCTCTTCACTTTTAGGACACGACTGATGAAAAGAATGATCTAAAAAAAATTCTAAGGGAAGGATTATCAATCAATGGGCCTTGCTGGCAAGCACATATGGATAGTTTTAAGGTATACCAAGTAGGGATATTACAGTATATGGATCCCAAGAAGTGGTAGCATTGGATCCTATTACCACACAAGCCAATACCTGAGGAAGGCTTCTACATGGAAAAATATATTGCCACATAGGTCATCGATTGCACAAGTATTGGTATTCATGATGATCTACCAAGTTGTAATCCGATTATAGCTTCAAAAATTTTGGGGCAAATTTGACCAGACTATGAGAGGTGGATCAAATTCAACATAATATAGTTTGGACATTGGATATTTACTAGATGATCCCTAGTAAAAATTATTTGCTATGGCATACCACTCGCACCACAATTTTATGTATATAAGCCGAAAGTTAAATAAAAAGTGCAGTATGCATGTGGTCAATGCCATCATCTTGTTCAATAGTGACTTGTGGTGGTTTTATGAAAAGAATTTTGGTTTGAATTTCTTCCCTTTGTTCTAAGTGTGACCCCATACCCAATAGATCAAGGCTCAAGATTCATGCATCACTTCATGCCATCTCCAAAAGGATATGCACTCTAATTTTGAAAGCACTGTTTTGTTGTGACATCATTCACAATGACCCCAAAATTGGGGACCCACATTAAATTTTGTGATTTCGGGAAATTTTGTTTAACTGATTTTGCTCACATCAAGGCCTTGGAAAATTTGATTTCACTTTGGAATTGCTGACATATTTATATTTTGAAGGTTTGAATGTAGTTGCAATGCTTCAAAACTGAACATTTTGATTATTTGCATATTAATTGCATTATTTCAAATCAAATAATTTGATTAAAATAATTTTCAAAGGTTTTAATGAAATAATTTGATTAAAATATTTTTCAAATGTCTAAATGATTAATTTGCATTTAAATAATTAAATTTTATTTTAGGGTTAACCCTAAAATTAGTGCAAAATTGAAATGGATATATCTTGAGGCAGAGAAATCTATTTGATATCCTTCAAAACTTGGTAAAAAGATATGTATTTTCTCTTTCTAATGATACCAAACTTGCAAGATTTCAGATGTCAATTTCACCAAAAAATAGCAGGTTAATTTAACAATATGAGAACTTTGAAATACTTTTGAAAAAAAAGGAAAGTTACGGGAAAGTAAAGTTTGGTTTTGTTTTGATATTATGATTCTTGTTTCATTATGCAGGTAATACAAGGGCAAGGGTTTGAAGAAGATCATTATAAAATCAAGATATTAAGAGTGTGGGTGAAATTTTGTGTCCCTTCCCCCACTCTTCCTCTTTGAAGATGATGATGTCTTAGGGTCGGCCATTTTTGAAGTGGTAGATGTGGATTGACAAAGCAAAGCAAATAACAACAAAACAAATCCTCAATATTGGATATGAATGGAAGAATAGGAAGGGGAGTGCTCAAGAGAGGATCCAAAGTATCCATACCAACCATTGGATAAAATAATGGGATCCCAACCTGGATGGGGGAATCTTACTAGGCCTCAATGGATACAATTCCTAAGTTTCCATCCCAAAATATGGGTGAAGCTTTAGGAAAGTAGTATTGAAAGTTCGAGCCCATTCCTCCATCCCATGAAGATGTGATGGGTAGAAAATAAGGAAGGTGATGCATCCCCAACCGTAGTTGATTCCAAAGGGAAGCTATCAAAATAATTAAGATTGATTATTAATAATCATAGCTATCTATTGTGGTACAAGCTGATATAGAGCAAGTGGAAGTACACAGGCCTACGACAATAATTCAAACTTCCACGTATTTGAAAGGATAAAGTAGATGGAATTTATTGCTTAAACAAAAACAACATAAGTGATCAAGGGTCTAGATCTATGCACAAATACCTAACTTCCTTTGGGTAGTTGAAATTATTTTAAAAACAATGCATCAACAAATCTTCTAATCATTCTAACATGATTCTTCCTGTTGGATGTCATCAATGCTTAAATTTTGAATTTATTGTAAACTCTTTTATAAATTGTGGGAGCATCACCATCCCAAAGGGTGACTCTATGGCCTTTACAATTCATATGTAATTCTTTGTCGCTTGTAAATAATAGTGAATCATTGCTTGATCTCTCAATCTATATCTCATTATGTTTTTTCCTTTGTGTGAATTTTATTGCTACAATGGTTGTCTGAGTTGGTATGCTTAATTATTCTATCTATATTTTATGATATTAGCTAGGCAATTCTAGAATTTGCATTCACCATTGTACATCAAGGTTTGTTTATGTTAAAGCCAATCGAGTGAGAGCACTCTAATTCTACTGCTTGGCTTTTATACACCTTCCTGTTAGTTCTAGAATTCATCCCTACATGATGTACTGAAAGAGAAGTGATATCCAAGGTGAGCTTATCTATTAGGTATTTTATTGTTGTTTGCTCGATGACACTGAAGAAGTGTCTTGATGTGATGATACCCCATCCTTGTCAGTTCTGGAAATGATATTCTTTGTTTTCTTTCTTGCTCCCTTTTACCCTTTTTCCCTTTGTGGTGTAGTTAGCTAGAACCTCAAGATCTAGACTTCTTCAAAGATCGATTGCCTCTACTTGTCCCAGGTCGAACGATTGTTCAATGCTATTCGAGAACCTCTGAGCATAACTCCTGTTCATTCGATGCTGATTTTTGTACCAATAAGGTTTAAACTCATATCATATCCTTGAAAGTAAGATGAATACAATATCCAAAGTGCAAACAATAATGTGGTATAAAAATTCTATGTTATGTGATTCTTTTATTTTGGAATGCCTTTACAAGATAATAATAAATTATCTTTCCTTTGAGAAAATACCAATAATCCTAAAATGTTGCTACATGCATGTGTCTTTTTGGCCTAAAATGCAACAAAAAAAATTGTCCTCTATTACAACTTCACAAAAACACTCAATTTGTCAAATTTTCTTTATAAAATTGGTTACAAAATAAAATAAGGGATTGTAAAAGATTCAAATTAATAAAATTACCTTATGAATTTGATAATTGAGCCTTTAATTTTAGGTATACTATTTTAATTATGACATATACATAATCCTATGCTAGTTTTGCAATCCAAAAAATATAATCTATACCATTTTTGTAAAAACTTCATAAAACTAGATCAAATAACTACAAAACATGTTGGCAATTCTACTAGATAATATCATAGGTAAATTTATTCAGGATCAAATATTACTCACTTAAAATCACATTCACAAGTAACACATGTGTTACACAACAAATTACTCTCTATTTATAAATCATAATATTTTATATTATAAAATCATATGATTACATAACATGGAGCTTTATCTCTAATATATAACTTTTCATAATAAACTCTTCAATAATCCTGACTATTGCTCTCCTCAAACACTTTGGAGATGTAACCTTTTATATGTCTCACATTATGAAAAAAATCTCATGATTACATAACCTCCTACTTCACATATTGACACATATCATATGACTCTTCACTTCTATACTTGAAACCTAATACTTATGACTCTTCACTTGCATACTTGATACCTAATGCTTATGAATATTTACTTACACACTTGACACCTTGCACACTCACTTGCACTCTTGACACATTTCACACTTTATTACATAACACATAACACTTTTTACATATTTATGCATACTTTAGACACACACACTTTCTAATGTAATATTTAAAATATTACTCAAAGGTACTTCATGATACTCAATGTACCAAATAATTTAATACCTCCAATAAAATAACATATAGAATATGAATCTAACAAATTGGACCTAAGATAGAACAAAACTAAAATGTATAATACCTAGACTTACAGCCAAAAGAAAAGCACCACAAGGTGATGGAAGTGTCATAGACTAACAAAAGTGTTGCTTTTATAGAATCACTATATGGATTTTTGTAAGGTGTTATTGCATATTCATGGTACTTTTTTCCTAAACCTACAAAACATGAAAATCTATGAGTGAAAATAGAAACCAATTATGTTAGTACAAAGGGGTTTGTTTAATCTCTTCAAGAATGTTGAACTTCCTTGGTAGAGGTATCAAATACTTGTTCCTTTATTATTAATGATTAAAATAATGATAAATGCATAAGACAAAAGCATGTAAAATATCAACATTGATTGAATAAAAGAAATAAAGTGATAAAAAGAATGATGGATAGACCACAACCAAGATCCAATATTTCTTTCTTTCAATGTAGTAGTGCTTGGAAAATATATTTGATGATGCCTCTAATGAGTGTTTAAGTGTTCCAATATTATTCTTGCAAAAAAAAAATGGTTATCTTGTTCTCATTGTAATTCTACGAACATGATAGTACCTATAGAAGATTAATTGATTTGGATTCCTCTAGGGGTAGTTTTATAAATAATCTTTATGTAGTCGAGAAAAGAGATTCAAATGAATGATGAAATTTTTAAGCAACAACCTATCACTCAATCGCTTATAAAAATCATACGAACAATTATCCTTTATGAGAACATATTATTACTTCATGATGATATAAAGTAACATAATATCTCAAGATAACATTCTTATTTAATATGGCAACCTCTAATACAATTTATAGATAACAATATCACAAGACAACAATACAAGATGGTAGTATCATAATATGGCAATGGAAAAAGATGACGTATCCAAAATATGATAATAAAAAATGATAATTTTATGTTATATGACAATAATAATTATAATATGGCATGCATATGATATTTTTCCATACGATGACTCCTGGCATGATGGTACTGCCCCTTCAACAGTGCTTGTGCTATTATATGAATAATGCTTTATTTTTGATAATATCTTGATTGTTGCAATAACATATTCCCACCTACAATATATATGCACTAATTCATGCAATATACAAAATATAATTTAAATAACACAAAACATCTATCATTTAGATGTATACATAGAAATAAAATCAAGTTAAATAGAAATGGTATTATTAAATTATCAAAGGGTTGTACATTTAATTTTTGTTATAGTATATTATATCATTTGGGTCATGTAAATGTACCACCTTTGGTACATATCTAGAGTAGGATTTTACTTTATAAATTTAGTTATTTACTTCAAGTATTGTAATAAATGCACAAGTTGCAATGTGCAAGTTGTAAATGTGCATGTAGTCCACATGTACACGAGTCCTAGATAGAGTAAAGGCCAAGCAATCTATCTTTCTATATAAAGGCCTCATAGGTAGTGTATTAGAGAGAAGTAGGAGAGAGTGATATAGTAACTACACAGTGCATGTGTGTGTAGTAAGTTACAATGTAGTTATTTCATATAATTTCATGGAGTGTTCATGTCCTCCATTATATAGCATTATACTATTTTTATCACTCGCATTAATGATATATTTTTGAGTTATTTGTAGATGTTCATTTCCTTATTGATCTGCATATTATTGTGCCATTATTTTTATAGTTATATCATATTAGTTATATTACATCTTGTGGTTGCACCACCTTCCATAAAAATCTAACAATGGTATAAAAGCACATGATAGATCAATAGGAATAGGAAGAGCCACAAGGAACTCTGTTGTGTCTTTGCAAACTGGATTTGTCATTGTGCACTACTGCATGCAAAAATATCATAACAAAGACTAAGATAAATCTAGAAATATCAGTCCTAAAGTTTATGATATTATATTTGGCTAGAGTCTTTCCACAGGGTTATAGAAAAACATGTGAAGACTAGGAATCAACATAAATTCCACTAGTTTGACAAATCAACTAGTGAATTTCATTATCTCCAAAATTATAAATTCTTCCATTCCAATTTCTAACATCTTGTTGTAGGAAAAGGAGATTTAGAAAAAGTTGAGAATCTTCCTACAATAGATTTAGGAAGAAAATATTCATTAGAATCATTCCAACACTTGTAGAAACAAGTGGAAGACTGAATATTTTAGTGACCTAAAAAATGATCTCATTACAAAAGTTGTGAACTTGAAAATTACAGAAGAGCAAAAAGGCCATAGTAGCCTTATTACAGACTCAAGGAAGAAGAAGAATCCAGATATGAGCCCAGAAGGAGATAGGAAATTGGTAATCTCTATTGAATATCAAAACATATGGACTATAGAAGAAGAAAATATCATAGGAGTCTTGGTACAAATTCAAGGGAGAGAAGAAAACTCTAGTGAAGAGTCTTGGTGAAGATAAAAGATCGGCGATCTCCAATTCAGATTGAAGACTTCAACCTGAAGAAGCTAAAGAGACCCTTAGAATATCTAGTTACAAAACTTCCAATTCTAGAATATTGGAGGTTTGTAATCTCTATTAAATCCTGCAATTTGTAGAAATAAAGAAGAACCAGAAAAGTTCCTATTCTAGATTTCAAAAAAAATATTTTATAGAGATTGGAGAAGAATATCTCATTATAAACACTTCCTTAATAGAAATTTGAAGTAAATGTCTCATTTGAAGGACCAGAGAAGCTACAAGATTGAATACCTTAGTGAGGTCTTAAGGAGAAATAAGGAGAAGGCTTGGAGAGCCTTAGCTTAGAATTCAAAGAAGGCCATTAAAGGATTTCCTAGGAGAACTCACAGAATAAATCTATCAGTAAGAATAAATTACTGATAGAGCATAATTTGGGACAATTGTTCCCATCCAACAACAAGTCTAAAAGGAGAATAATTCGTTAAGGAGTGCCAAATTTTGGAGGAGATTGTTGAAGATATCAGGAAATTTAGATTCTTGAGAAGAGGGCTGAGATCAAATTTAAAATTCAATAAGGAGAAAGGAGCCTAAATTTACTACCAAACCTAAAAGGTTTGAATATTGCCATTGAAGGCTATAAGGCTCATTCAGAGATAGGATTTTATTAAATCTTCTAAAAACTACTGAAGGGTTCTTGAAGAAAAACTCAACTATGATTTTGGGGAAGTCCCTACCAAATTTATGAGTTTCAAGAACAAAATTTTAGTATAGAAATTGATTTGGAGAGAGCAACAATCAGGACAACATTACTAGCTACATAAATTTAGATCGACTAAGAGCATTCTGAAAGAGAATCAAAACCATCATACTATAGTTTCAAAGCAATAATATAGAGGAGTTACTAGGTTGTGAATTGGTGATTTAAAGAGTTGTTGTGGACAACTAAGAATAGATACAAATCAATCCAGTTAAAGGCAATAATAAGGTGAGTCTAATCACCTAGCAATCCTTCATCTACAAATATTATTAAGGTAAGAAAATTGGGTGTAAAAAGTTTTATTAGTTGAAATTTAATTTGGGTTACTATCCAGTTCCATTAAGAACCATTTTAATTTCTTTAAAAGTTTCAAAATAAGGTTGTATATTATAGTCTTCAAGTGGAGTGCAGAAGGAAGTTCTTTTAAGGTTTATACCTGCACATTAAAATAGGAGTTAGATATATATCTTCCTATTATTTAGGTACAAAAAAGAATACTACATTAAGTTACATAAATTATAGTGCAATTACCAGTGCATTATTTAAGATTCATTTATAGAAGTAATAAGGAGAAACTATTATTGCACTATATTATTTATTCAAATTTCTTTGAGGATTCTTAGTTAAGGTGAACATTAGTTCAAAGTTAAACATATGAATGTTAGTTTCTTGGTTAAGTGCTTGGATTCATTGGTGTTAAAATTATCCAACTTAGAGGTTAGTGTTATATGAAAATAAAGGTAACAATACATTGCTCTTAGGGATTAGAGAAAGCAATCGACATATTTAAGAAGCAAAAGAAAATTTTCAAAAATATATCTTCATTTGTCCTCAAGCTATACAGGGAGGAGCTATTGTATCAAAGGAGAAGAATAGCATAAAAGAAATACAAAAAACTCTTAATAATTTGGTACAAAAATAAGGTATCTTATTTATGTTACAGAGATGCACCACATCCCTCCTAAAGAGGACATAATATAGAGTGTCCCAAGATACTAAATGTAGCAAATATCCTATGTCCACGACCTGCTAAAACATAGAAGATAGATATGGTGAGCTGACCTAGGGCATGAATATCAATTTGAAGTGTCTAAAAGATGTCGCCTTTAGTATCTTATCCAGTGCCCATGATTTCATCAACCTACAGTACAAGTACCTACATAAGGATAAAGACAAGGGAAATGAATAACAGTGGAATATCAAGAAGAAAAATGAAGGTGCAATACCTAGTAAGGAGGCCATCATCGTGTTATATCTACATGGAAAAAGGATAACATTAAGGCCTATTTAATAAGTTGCTTACCTCTTGCACTTCTACTTAAAAGATAGCACTAAAACTATCATGTATCGTCTATCTACATGGATATAACAATGCTAGGGATAAGCTTGAATAATAAAAGAGCTATACCTAAGGAATAAATTGGAAGAACTGCCAGCTAAAATAAAGATACCATTGGAGTACCCTTAACTTTAGCTAGAGACACCCACACAATAACTAAGCTCATTTGAAAAGAGGACGTTGAAGACAAGCAACGAAGAGCATTTGTTGAAAAAAAATATACAAGAAAGAGATGTTAGATGAAGGTTTACATGTATGTAACCTAAGCATCACTTGGAACAAAGGGTATCTTTGGCCTCTCATTCTTAATGATTAATAGAAAGGTACCCATTGGAGTAACATATTTCATCATCATTCTAATGCTTAAGAATCTTCAACGCCTACCAATAAGAATTCCTATCTATGCCACAAAGTCTAACACCTTCAAGAAATAATGCAAGTGAAAGAGGAGATGGTAGAGTCTTGGTAATACCTTGTACCAATTGACACATGCATCAATAATTGGCACTAAGTGGAGAACATATTGAAGGTACAAAGTTAGGAGTCAAAGGCACATTTAAGACTATCATAAGGAACATTTGCCAAGCCTATCATAAGGAACATCCGACAAGCCTATCATAAACTAGCAAGGAGGTATAACATATTTCAAGGTGATTTAAGTTAAACATAGTTCCCATATACCATACAAGGATATTATCTCATAAGGCTTAATTATTTTCTTTCGTAAGGATTAATAAGAGATAGTATAAGTTTGAAACTATTATCACCATTTGTATTCACATTTATATGTAAAATTAACCATGCATTTGAAAGAAAATTTAAAGGAAGTTTATAAAATTATATAGTTTAATATTTGTAATTAAAAATATAGGAGTTATAAGGGTTTCTACTTGGATAAATTAAATTCTATTATTGTAAATATTTTTTTTTGATAAGTTAAATTAAAAGTGGGTTTTTATCAAGGATCCCAAAACCTGATTACAACAAGAGTAAAACGTCCAAGGATGGACAATAGGATAGGCTTGAGTAAATCCGAAAGGAACTAATTTAGGAAAGCATAAGAGGAACAAAATTAGAAATGTGCTAAGGAATGTGCTAAGGAAATAGGATCAGGAAGGCGGTCAAGATAGGCACAGAGGAAAATTATGCAAGAAAAAAGGCCTTCCACAAGAACAAAATTTAAAACTTTAGGCACCATATTTTAAATTTAAAACACCCTAAGTATGGGAGAAAGCACCAAATCGTCCAACCTACTAGAATACATTTTGAAACTTTCAATAAGCAAGAAAAGGAAACAAGAGCTAAAATTTAAAATTTGAATCATCCCAAGGGTGAGAAAACTAGAAACCACCCATGGGAAACCAATATTCAAAGAAAACCAACTTCCCAGGTAGGGGAAAACTAGCCAGAAGCAAAGAAACCACCCAACACTAATGGGTGGAGTAGAGGAGCAGAGAAAAATGAAAATCCCACCAAAACAAGGATGGGAGTTAACCAAGGATTGCAAAGGATCACACAAACTAGAAAAAACCAAATCCCTTGAGGGCCTAAGTGGAACAACAAAAAGAGGATTTCCACAGGCCATGAAATCCTCATGTAATGGATCATCATCTTGAAAAGTGGTACAATAGTGGTGCAACAATAGGAGGGGCTCTTTAGGCCATAGAGTCCTCATGCAAAAACAAAGGAAGCCTTCAAAAATACCAACCCATCAGAGGAAGCAACGACAGTAGAATAGCACGTTGTAGGAAATAGATGGGAAAGTTCCATAGGAACCCAAGAGGAAGGAGTCACGAGGAAGCCCAGCTGCAGACGAAAAATTTGAAAAATAAAGGAAGCAGCCAAAAATCCTAGATAGCCTTCAACACCACCAATGAACATATTTAGGGAAACATATGAGGAAGTCATATAAATATACAACAGTAAAGAAATTAGAGGCCCCCCCAGAAAGGCCACAAAAGAAACTAAAATCCTACTGGATCCACAACATCAATCCCAAAAAGAAGAATCACAAAAGAAAGTGCATGGTCCCCCTAGACCAAAAGGATGTTGTGTAAAACTACTCGTGAAGCCACATTTCCACAAAACAACAATCCAAAACTGAAGATCCTCCAAGGGCAAACGTCAAGAAGACACTAGAAAAACCTTGGAAAAAATAGGGAAATTCAAGGAGAAAACCCAAAAAACCAAAGGAAAGTCCCAGGGAAGAACCTAAAACCATCCCAAGACCCAAAAACTAAAAGGAAACCCCACCATAGGGCAAGGAAATGGGTAAAACATTGGAACATTGATCTCCCCCCACAAAGAGATCATCTGCAACACCCTCCTGCCATGGAGGATGGGAAAATAGGTTCTAAAGAAGCTGGGATAGGATCAAGGATATGAGACAAGGCCAGGAAAGGGATGTAGGGAAGTAGAACAGGACTTCCAAGGGAAGTCACCTGTAGATCCCCCTATTATTATTGCAAATATTATAGTATTCTAATATTCCAAATTAGGGAGTTATAAGGTATACTACACAAAAAATATATTATTGGAATTTAGAAACATTAAACTATTAATATCAAGGGGTATAAAAATAAGTTCTTCATTTACTTAAAGGATTTGAAATTATATACTTAAACTTTTCTCATACTCATACTAAAGAAACAAAATAAATCCAACCATAGAGAAGTTCAAATTAAGTGCATAGTCCATTAGGAGAGATAAGGTGAAATACAAGTTGATTATTGTTATTTACAAAACATTAAAAAATTAACTCAAAAGTGAACTATTATTTACTAAGTACTTTATTAAGCTTATAGATTACTTTATTCACTAGGGAGACATAAGGATTCTAAAAAACCTTTTTGGATAGGTTTATCAAATTGGATTATATACTCAATTTAATTGAGAAAGCTATAGTATTCTATAAATCCTTAGTCTAAATATTAAGTAAACAAAAACAATACTACACTTCATCTACTAGGGATACATAAGGTAGTCTACTACAAAGGATCCATCAAAAATATTTGTAAAACTAAAAAAACTAAAACTAAGAGAGATGTCTACCTCAAGGAATACAATGAACAATGATAAAAACAACACTATTAGAAAGGAAAAAGCAAGTGTCATAAAAATTGGAATCAATAAATTACTGATAAATTTTGAAGGAGACTTAGACCTTATCTCAAAAAGTATTCATAGTGAAGCCTTCAAATAAAACTTTGAAACCATGGAACATTATCTACATGATTGACTCACTAAAGAAATTGATAATGGAAAGAGTGACATTCATATTACTTTAGAATATGGAAGAATATAATATATGGCACTACTTACATTCAAATGTTATAAGGATAAAAATGTGGAATGGATAGAATTGATATATTTACTTAAACTAAAAACAAAAATGGATGAATCATCTCTAGCAAAGATATTTCAATTCTCATGTAGTATTGGCACTTCAAATTCTACTAACACAAAATATTATCATGATGATCTAAGTGTATTTTTAGAAGCTTCTATATAGGACATGGAGAATCATAACAAGGACAAATACAAAGAGAAACTACTCTTGCAAGAGTCTGGTGATAGCACATCCACCTATAAAAGTACTAACTCCAATGCTAAGAATAAAGAAGAAGAAGTAGAGGAACCAATTCAAGGAGGCATATAGTGCAATGTGAATTAAAGATAATACAAAGAACTAGATCAATCTGAAGAACATCTAAAGACAAATATCTATATTGAGGACTAAATTCCTCAATACACAAATAATGTTATATAGGGGGGTTTTAGAGTATATTACATCATTTGGATCATGTAAATGGACCACCTTTGGTACATATCTAGAGTAGGAGTTCACTTCAAAGTAAAGTTAGTTATTTCAAGTATTATAATAAATGTAGAAGTGTCAATGTGCATGTAGTCCACATGTACATGAGTCCTAGATAGATTAAAGGCCAAGAAATAAATATTTCTATATAAATACCTCATAGGTAGTTGTGGACATGGATATTTGACCCATGTCAAAATACCATAATCCCTTCAACCCATGTAAAATCACCCCTTGTATGCCCACCTTGTTTTTTTTGCTACTATAACTGATTTTTCAGCTGGCATGTGTGGTCTTTGATACTTTTAGCAAATTCAATAGATTTCATTCTAAATTTTCTAAAACAAGTGTCACTACCCTATTTAGCAACCATTTGGATTTTATACAAATTAGGCCAATGATAATATTCCATGAATTTGGAAAATTTTTGCCTAATTCACTCAAATTGGGAGTTTTTCCAATCTACCTTACCATACCTAATCTGAGCTCCCAAATCTCGTAAATCCCAACCTAATATTGTACTGATGAATTTTTAAAACTGATATTTACCTCCAAAATTATGTTAATGGTGATTTAGAAAAATTGTAAAGTCAAGGACAACTACATTTTTTAATTGGAATAACTTGTTATCTAACTAAATTTGTTGTAGTTTGGACATCAATAATAGTATTTTGAATGTGGAGGAATACTTTGGAACCCATATTGCAGCTAAAGGACCCCCTTACATTCTCATCAATACAGGATCTAGTGAATATGCTTTTCCATTTCATCATTCTCATCGCAGTCGATGATAAAATCAAGTATATCACCACTGTAAGCAAATTTTGTCATGCATTTTAGTACCATGCATATCACTTTATTAGAATTTTTAGTGAGTTTGATAGAAAAGTTACGAATTCATTTTTTGCATTAGCAACATTTTTTTTTTGTTTTGGCATTTTTAGCAAATTTGACAGAAAATATTTGAATTCTCTTTAAGGTGTTGAATTTGCATAGATAATGGTTGGAGGAAAGTATTTGTTTCTACCTTTATCATTACATCATGATCTCTACATTTGGATCATCTTCATAGCCATTAAATTTCTCATTTTGCATTGTTCATCATTTATTTTCAAATCATATATGTTTGCAATAAATCTAGAAAATCCATTATTTTGTTCAAGGTTTGCTAAACAAACCTAGGGGCTATGACTGCAATGCCATAAAGATATATTTGATAATTTCCTAAACATATCCCAATCACTGATAGCCATTTCTAGTGTTCTATTTGACAGATTGTAGGTTTTTCACTAATTCGAAACATTTGTGATGAATTCACTTGCAGTTGCCAAATTCGTTGGAACCAGCCTCAAACTTGCTTGGATCAACCTTCTGATGTAGGTATGTGTTAGATCCAATCAATATTAGCTCTATCTATCTATTATTTTTCCATTTTATATTTTCTTATTCCTAGATCATTTGAAAATATAAAAAAATATAAAAAAGAAAGGAATCTATAATGCATTTAGTTTATTTCAATTGTTTATCATTTGTTGCTTTCAAGAAAATTGAACTGCATATAGTTCAAGTTTAGTTGCATTTTATCCTAAAAAATAGGTTCTTCTTTATTAAAGAACACATTAAACACTCCTCTTTGCATAGGCATAGAAACTATCTTTAAATATTTTATGGTGAAACCACCATAATTTATCGACAATCACCAAAGAAGGTATGACATTAATGACTCTCATTTTGAGGTGTAGATCTATTATTTCCCATCCTCCTTCTAGGCATAGATCCATTAGCTTGAGGTAAATGGGTACAAAATTTTTGGTCTACATTATTTGATGAACCCGAAATGAATCACCACATTTTTCTTTTGTCTTATTTTAAAAAAATCTAAACAAGATCATTAACATTTGTTTTTTTAGATTATAAAATATAAAAATATATATTTTTTTTAAATTGTCTGATTCACATTTTTTGAATATCATCCCTAAAAAGAACAACATTTTACATCTTATTATGCAACTGAGTCTCATGATTGGATGCCATTTTGGTGATGGGAAATCCACATTAAAGGTATTGTAAGGTAAATCTGGTCTAGACATAATGAGAATGCACATTGAAGAGAGTTAGCCATACCCACGAAACTTAAAAAAGAGATCGTCCTTTTTCCCGTTCTTGGAAAAATACAAACTTTTAATAAAAATTAAAATTTAACCACTCCAAAAACCATCATAGCCATGGAATAGATCACGTATTTCTCTTCATATGGTATATCACTAACCACGGTGAACTGGGTGAGGATTGGTAGGATTTGGGCTTCATCATGGATTGGATTTTATCACCAAGCATTTATATGCAAGCATCTAGGTGAAGGCATTAATTTAATATAAGTCAATTATACCTCCAATTTATTTTTCACAATTTATGATTGTGATTGATAGAGTGAAGAAATTCTTCTTATGTGATGCATTTCTTTTTAAAGTAAAAAAAAAAAAAAAGAGATAGGTAAATGGTGGATAATTGCATTAGAGAGTCTACATTCATAGATCTTAGAAGAACATTTCTAGAACAAGAACTCAATATTATTTATAGAATAGATCCATACCCAAAATGGACTACAACACAACCATGTCTACTACTACAACTGTGAATGGTGGAGGAATCCTACATGGTTCCTCGACTGGTCACAATATTGTTCCCATAAATTTAATCTATATTCACAATCATATCTTTCTTCTCAACCAATTCATTCATACATTTCCATGCCATCAAAATCACAACAACTTCCACATTCCTCTTATCTTCCATCTTCTTCTTCTCTTCCACATTATTCTTATATCCCACATGCTATGTACAACATGTCACATCCATAACAACAAGCTAATCCATATTTATTCAATCATTTACACAATAGTATTAACATTCCTTCCATAAATACTTATGAAGTTTTACAATCTAACTATTACCTTCTTTATGGGAATTTAGCAGCACCATGTATTCATAATGCACAAGTGCATCATATTGAAACTATAGTCAAATAGTTGGCTTCACGATTATATCACGTGGATCCATATCATTCTATATACAACTATAAAGAAATGTGTAATCAACATTTGGATTTTGTATTCACCTCTAGACCATATCCTAAGCATTTTCCATGCCAGTATTCCCCATATACAATGGGACCAAAGACCCCATTGAGCACATTAGGATGTTCAGAGTAGTGTGTCATGATATTTCTTATGATGATATGTTGTTAAAAATATTTCCTAATAGTCTTGGAGGTATAGCTCTAGAGTGGTAATACCAGTTGTCGATAAATTATTTAAGAAACTTTGAAGAGATAGCTAAATTATTTGTACATTAGTCTGGATCTTACATCGAAAGACATGTGAATATTAAGGACCTATACAATATGAAACAAGGAAGAGAGGAAAGTTTTGCCAAATTTTTGGTATGATGGAGGAAAGTTGTAGGAAAGTTACACTTCGCCTTACCTCCTAGAGAGTTGTTAAAAATATTTATTGGAAATTTACAAGAGCAACTCTCTTATGAGTTGGCCACTGCTGCTTTAACATTATTTAATCAATCCATTGATTTAAAAAGAAGATTATAAGAGGCCCTTATCAATAGAGGATAGTTAAAGAGAAAAAAATATGATAAACTACCCAAAAATAAGTATAAAAATAAACACGTGGTAGGATATGGGGTCACATATAATAGGCCTCTTATGAATGTAAATGTGACCAATATTTTGCAAAATATGGTGTTGAAGGCACCCTAGAAACCTTCTCCACATAAATTTACAAGACTATATCAATAATTATCCATGGTTCTACCATAATTGTTAGAAAGAGGTAAAATATAATTGTTCGAGATTCAACAACTCGATACCACTGCTAAATGGTATGAGCCTACAAAACACTATGACTTTCATAGAGTCGATGGACATGCGATAACTACATGTAATAATTTGAAGTACTTAGTGCAGAATTTAATTTACCGTGGTTGATTAGATATAGATGGAGTTCCCACAAATCATAATCTTCCATTGACCACACACTGTCTTACACAGTAGGCACAAAATGCTAATCAAAATCTAGATATTTTTCAAAATCCATTATCTAATCGTGGTAAAGAGGTGGTGAATCAAATTGGATATTATAATACACCACCACTAGTGTGATATGCGAGTATGATTAGTAATATTTCACCACCACAATATCCATTAATTAAGGTTGTGCTTGCACCTTCTACTCTCATTACATGATAAATTCAAAAGAAATATTACAAAGTAGTAGCATATGATTATTTTGAAAGTGATTCAGACTTTGATATTGACATTAGTTCACTTTGCTTCAATATTTTAGAGAATGAATTAGAATCCATGATACCCATCACATATTTACTTGTTTTTTATAAACCCTTTGTGATATTCTTGACAAATCATCCATTTGTGCATCAAATACTCCCTCTGGAGAAAGCCACAACTCATAGACCTCATCCCATCCAATCCATCTCAACTTCTCCACCCATTATCACTCATCCTCTTCCTTAACTAGATCATACAATGGGTATGATTAGTGTTGTAACCACACGATAGGCTCAAGCCCATGAAAGCATCACAACCATATCAAACACCAATAACTCAACCACAATCTTCAACATCACAACTGAGTGAACCTATTCAAGTTCTTTTGATCTTAAGGACACCTCAAAAGGGTAATAGTGAAAGTAAATTTTAAAAACAGAATTTTTGACATCAATTATTAGCTTACCCACACACCCATAAGAATTTCCATTTTGGAATTACTTAGATCCTCTCCTATTCATAGGAGGAATTGATAAATTCCTTACATAAAATGATGGTGCCCCAAGACATCAATCCGACTACAACAGTTAATATTGTAGCATATCATAGAGTGGATTACATATATTTTCATGACAATAACATTTCTCCTCATAGCCTACACCAGGATAATCCTCTCTAAATAAAAACATGGATTGGAGATGTTGTTGTTAAAATAGTGTTCATAGATAATGGATCCTCTCTCAACATTTGCACATATGATTTCTTCAAAATATTAGGGTTTGAAGATAAGGATTTAAGGAAAACAAATATGATAATTAATTATTATAATGATGAAATACAAGAAGCATATGGTATGATGTCCATCCCATTGCAAGTTGATCCTAAAATTTTGGATACGAGTATTTATGTTGTACCTTGTCCAACATCATACACTATTCTTATTTATTATTCAATGATTAAAGTTATGAGGGTAGTCCCCTCTCCGTTACATCAATGTGTAGAATTTGAGTTTAAAAATCAACTAGTCACCATCCATAGTGACCCCAGACCTTTTGAGATTTGTGCAATGGTTGAACCTATTGATGTTCCTTTTCTTCCATCTTTATCTTCATCGCCTTCTAATCATTGTCCACTTTCATATACATTACATTCATCTTATTCACCTTAAAAACTATCTTTATCCCTTCAACCCACTTCATCCCATTCTAATGCAACTCCATCTTATCATACAAATTATCCATCCACATCATATCCCCTTAAGGACAAACCCATACTTGATTTATCTATTTTATCCCTATAATCAAATCATAAATATTCTCTCATCTTGACTAAGCTCCCACCATGAATGTGAACCATGGTATTACCTCACAAGAAAGAAGATGTTTATCACTTAGATAATTGTATATTTATTTTTGCTGGGGATACAATAGATGAGACTATTGTTGGTAAACAAATTTAATCCTAAATAAAACTATTTTTCCTATTGCTACTCATCATATGGTTCTCGATTCATAAGAAAATCATGTGTAGTATGAGATATAGAGGTAAAGTCTTAGATCATTTAGAAAATGGTATATGTGAGTCATTGGATGTTGACCTATGGCCGATATGATGTAGCCTAGGCTACATCCCAAAAAGAACCAACATTTACCCTTTGACTATGATGAGCATTTAATCAGTTATGTTGAGTATTTGGAGAATTGTCAAAGTTTAGAATGGATAGAAGAAGATGAAGGACCCCCTTATCCTTCAAATATTTATTGTAATATGCTTTCATTAGTTTATCTAGATTTAATTGCAAATCTTGAAGAGTGTGCTGAAGAGGATGCCCTTTTTGACATAGTGCATGATGATGTTATAAATAATAGTTTCTTTTTTTATGGTTCTATCCCCTGTATAGCAAACATTTGAAGTTTCTAGTTTGCAAGATGAACATGTTGACTTCTCTCTTTAATATCTAAGGCAAATGGGTGTTTCACCCACTCCTAATTTTGAGAGGTAATATCACATTATTTATTTCGATTGGAAATCTAACACATCAATTATTTTTGATTGGATATCTAACATCATTCCTGTGGTAAAAAAGGAAGCCAAAAAAATAAGAGTATGCACATATTTTAGGGACATTAGTGCAACATACCCTAAACATGATTTCTCTCTTCCTAATATGGATCAAATAGTTGATTTTACAACTAGGAGTGGGATGTTATACCTCATGGATGGCTTTTCTAGATACAATCAGATTTGCATTGCACTTGAGGATCAACCCAAAACTACTTTCATTACACCATGAGGTATTTTTTGTTGGAAAGTGGTGTCCTTTGGTTTAAAAAATGTGGGTGCCACCTATCAAAGAACCATGAAATATGTCTTCTATGATATGATGCATGAAATTATGTAAGACTATATGAATGGCATTATTAGATGTTCTATTGAGAAAGAAGATCACATTTTTGATCTAAGACAAATATTTGATAGACTTTGTGAATATAAGGTTCGTCTAAATCCTAACAAATGTGTATTTGGAGTTAAATTTAGAAAAATGTTAGGATTTATGTGTCAATAAGGGGAATAAAAATAGATCCCAGTAAGATTGTGGCCATTGTTGATATATCACCACCCACTAACTTAATCAAGTTACAAAGCTTACAGGGCAAGATCTAGTCTATTCAATGATTCATTGCCCAATTTGTTGGATATTTTGTGTAGATGAGTTGTCATTGATGTCAAGAGTGAGTAGTCATTGATGTCAAGATTTTAACACCAGTCAATGGTAGTTTTAGTGGGCAACATCAATTTTAGGTTCTCCAATAAGTGCAAAAGGATAGTCTATTTTTAGTTGATCAAGACTCGGTTCCAGGAAGTCAGATGTGGTCCAAAGTGCAAAGAAGAAGCCCAAGTGAATAAAATTATAATATTTATTTATAATATTATATAGGGAAGTTTAATTTAATTATAAATTAATTTATTAATTAATTTACTTATAACTTATTTAAATTAATTATTAATTACTTTTAATATTAATTATAAGTTAATTTATGTTATTTTAAAATAACCCTAAGGTGGGTCATTAAATAAAAATTTGAAATTTGAATTCAAATTTTAGTGCTGACGTGGGGAGAAAATTAACCAAGTGTGTATAAAAGGGGGACTACCCCACATTAGTCAAAGTCTCTTATGCCTTCGAATTAAATATTATGCTATGCAAGCTTGTGCAAATCATTCTGTGCCAAAAGAGGATTTTGTTTTTTTAAAGTGCCTAAAGGAGGCAAAAGGATTTCACCCACAAAGGAGGGAGTCTTTGCCACTAAGCGCTGGTAGTACAGTTGGAAACCACATTGAAAGCAAGATGTGAGGGCAGTGATTGGCGCAGGTTCAAATTCGTGGGAGGATTATCTTTTGTTTTTTTATTGAAATCGATGGTGAACAAAGGTTGAAAAGGAAGTAAGTCTTCCTTCCTTCATGTGGGTGCCTATAGCCCATGCGGTGGGCACCAAAGTGCTAAGGTGCTTGGTGCTTTGGGAGACAACAGTTTGAATCACACCGAAATCCTTTAAGTGAGAAGACAAAGGTATGCATTAGTTGAGTGCCAAAATTTTTGAAGGAATTAGTTGAGCTATTAAAAATTTAATTTTTGCATAATTTATTTGGTTTGTAAGGTTGTAAGGGGAGTTATAAGGTTGATGCAAAATAATATTTTTGGTGTTATTTGCTTTAGTGTTTGAAAAGGGTAATAAGGTGTTTTAGGAATATTTTTTGAGGTTTTGTGGTGTTGGATATTATTTTAAGTTGGATATTATAAGATGTATCTAAATAAATATTTTTTATGTATGATTTGATGGATGTTAATTCCAAGAAGGAGCAATAAGGTGTATTTGAGCTTTGATTATTTTTGTGTCTAAGGAATATTTGAGAAAGTGTTAAGAGTGATATTTTATCATCTAACCATTGAAATTGGAAAGAAGAAAATTGTGATTGAGACAGGTTTTCTAAGGGCACTTCTACATAAAAAACAAAATGGGCATATATTCCTAGTGAGTGATTGTTGAATGTTGTGAATGCAAATTTGGAGTGAAAAGGATTGTTTGGTAAACATTGTTGAGTGTGTTTTAAATTAATGCTTCAATTTTTTATGGAATAAAGAGTTGTTGATAAAACCTTGTTTGATAAACATTTTTGTTGAAGTGATAAGTTGAATGAACTTGAACTAGGGTTTGCAAAGATCATGAGTATCATTGTTATGCGGATATTTTTTGATAAACATTGTTGTTGAAGTAAGTAATTGAGTGAAGAACTTGTACTAGGGTTTGCAAATATCATGAGGATCATTGTTATGTGAGATTGACTGATAAGAATTGTTGGAAACATTTGAGTGATTGTTAAAATGCTTAGACTAGGATTTGTAAGTAAATATTATTTCATTGGGTGATTTATTGAGTGGAGTTGGTTGAGCCTAGTCAAGTGTATGTGTTGATGTGATAGTTTAAGTTCTGTGAAACAAATTGTTCTATATTTTGAATTGATTTGAGAAAGAGATTGAGTGTTGATGAATTTGAAACATATTGAGTCTCTAGCAATTATCTATATGTTTCTATGATAAAAGAGAGATTGAAAGTGATTGAAATTTTGTGAGTGTGAAGCATATTGAGTCTCTAACAATTCTCTATATATTTTTGTGGTAAAAAGAAATATTGAAAGTGAAAGCACGAGATTCCGGAAAAAAAAAGGAAAGACTAAACAAAATTGCATTAAAAGGAAAGAACACAAATGAATGAACACAAGATATAAAAGCAATATAAAATACGGCCTTTTTTATTGATATTCTTTCAGCAATGTGTTACAATACGTCTCCTTCCTTTTTAGGGGATAGGAGCGTCAAATGTTGATCTTTTACAACTTGTTTCAGAATTCCTTCTCCCGCGTGCCCACATATAAGATGGGCGAACCAAAACGTTGCCGCCGCTTGTGTTGGTAAAAGTAGATTCCTCGCTGCTCCTCTAATGCTGAAAATCTGCGTTCAAAGAAACAAACAAAGAATCAGTAGCACCTGTGTATGAAAAATAAAAGAGCGAATATGAAAGGTTACCATAAAAGATAAATGTAATGATGGTTAAAATGAGTCCAAATAAACTAAAAATTTGACAAAAGCATAAATACGTAACTAATAAAATGCTGCAAAAGAAACAGTCACCAAATTTGACGCAGATCGGTATTCGTCCCTGGGTCGGACGAGTAAACCTGCAACAGTTTGGTACTCGTTCAGGGGTGAGACGAGAAAACTCGCGATAATTTGGTACTCGTTCCGGGGTGAGACGAGAAAACCTGCAATAAGGCGGGGGTGCCCGAAGGCAAACCACCCATGGGTTGAAACTTTGTTTCGACACCAATCCGCTTGGGATGGGTCCGAAACCTATTGTGATGTGTTGTCGACAAATTGATAGGCTATTGTGGTCAAAAAAATTGGGTTTTTGGTTCTTGATTCGTGCCTTCAAAGTCACCCAATAACCTCCTTTTCGATTAAGAGATTATGGATGTAAAGACACAAATCGTAAGTCAGCAAAACAGCAGCACTTCGTCGCTCAAAATGCTCCTTCTCTGTATATCTTTTGGGTGAGGAAATTCACCATTTTATAGACCCAAGGGGTCTCTTTGAATTAGCATGCAAAAGTGCTACTTAGCATGAATGCTCTTTCAGGGAAGAGAAGACTTCTCCCTGATCAAGGCTCCATAACTGCTGCTCGCTTTGCATGCCCAAAAGAACTCACTCGCACTCCCATGCAATGAAGGGAGAGTTAAGTAGCTAATTTGAGTTGTCATGAAAAGCCCACTCTCACTCCCATGCAATGAAGGGAGAGTCAAGTGGCAAATCCGAGTTGTCCTAAAAGCTCACTCTCATTCCCATGCAGTGAATGGAGAGTCAAGTGGTTGTCAAAAGAACTCACTCGCACCCCTATGCCATGAAGGGAGAGCTAAGTGGTAGTTCTGAGTTGTCATGGGCCGAGGTTTGACTTTTTGTAGGTCAAACCTGGCATTCGTCCCACCCCGAAGTGAGCGCTGGTAATCGTCCCTGGGTGGAACGAGTACCATTCTGCACTCGTCCCTCGGTGGAGCGAATAAGTAGCAGAGTGCCTAAAAGGTGCCAAATTGATCTCTGACTTTTAAAACTGCTGTGTGAGTGGTTAGGACCACTGTTTTAACCTCTGGGGCTGCCCTGGGGGCTGTTTGTGTCAATGCGATCAGCGCTTGTTGTCACGTAATCGGATTGGTGCTGTTTTGGTGTCTACAGATGCCCCTTTTTGGGAAGCGCTGTGCAAGGCGCAGCGCCGAGCAAAAATAGATAACCAAAGCACTAATGATTAGGGTTTCTCAGTAACCTAACCAACTCTTGATGCCCCAAGTATGGAAAGGGCACACATTCTTGAATCTTTGCTTCTGACGAGCTAAGGAACTTAAATCAAGTATTAACCTGGTTCGGTGAGGTATTACTTGAACTTGGACATTGATCAGTCATGAATAGGCAAAGGGCGCAACCTTTTGTCTGTGGGAACCTTGAGTTCATGATTCATGAATGCCAAGTGTTTGATCAGCTTGTGATAATTGCTTGTTTGCTGCCCCAAGCAGGGGCGCGATTGTCTTTGTCAATGATCCTTTGAATGCGTGTTATTTCCATGATTGGGTATATTGTTGTTGATTAGCAACTAAGTGTGACTACCCCCTCAAGCGACGAATCGATGAGGGAATGACCGACATGAGAAAAGCGACGAGTCGCTTGACCCAAGATGACTTAAGTGAGGGTGCCTTTAGATGCTATCCGTTGAATGCTCGAGCAGTTTCCCGATTTTTGTGACCTATTTTTGGTGGGTGTGAACCCATTTTGGGACGCCATTTGGGGTGAACATTGGCAAAAAGCTGATCTCTCATGGAGCGGTCCGGCCATGGTAGCCTTCTTAGGGAGACAGATAAGGACAATGTAAACCCCGACGTTGGTTTTTTTATGCCAAGAGATTAAGTACAAGAGCACTTTTGTCCGGCAATTTTTAGTGGTTTTGTTGGCATTTGTCATTTTTATATTTTGGTTGGTTTTGATTTTTTTTTTTTTGGGTATTCGTTCCTGGGTGGGACGAACTCCATGATGGTACTCGTCCGGGGGTGGGACGAGCGCTCCTCCGAGGAAAAAGTGCTCGTTCCAGGCAGGAACGAATACCAGCAAGCAAAAAATATAAATAGGCAAAAATTATGGATTTGGCTCATTTGCACTGTTCATCGCGAGCGATTTGGAGCTCTGAGGAGGAGGAGGGAGATTTTTTGACGCGAAGCGCTGTCGAATTTTCCAGCTACCATGAGTGCACAAACCGGGTCGTCAAGCGGCGGAGCCGAAGCGAGACCAGTAAGTGAACTATCTCCTCGAGTGTTAATTGGAAAAAGTGCAAGTTGTTTTTATTGTGTTTTTCTTTTGTTTAAGACATGGAACCCTAATTAATTAATTAAAAAGGTGAATGAATGGATTTAAAGACCATGAAACAAAATGAAACGTGTATGCAAACCGATGGAAACCTAGATGGAAAACCATAGAATAAACCCAAATGAAACTTAGAGTAACACCTTAGGGTAACCACGGTTATAAAAAAATGTTTTTTTTTTTGTGAATGGTAAAACTTAGGTCGAAACCGTAGGTAAACCATGTCAATTTTTTTTTGTTTTTATGAAATGCAAGATGAAAACTTAGATTAAAATTGATGAATTTTTTGTTTTAAATGGTAAACTTAGGTCGAAACCGTAGGTAAACCATGTCAAATTTTTGTTATTTTTATGAAATGCAAGATGAAAACTTAGATTAAAATTGATGAATTTTTTGTGTTTGAATGGTAAACTTAGGTTGAAACCGTAGGTAAACCATGTCAATTTTTTATTGTTTTTAAAGTACAATTTTGTTTTTGTGGTTAAACCTAGAATTAAAAACTCTAGAAAACTGTTTTTTTGTTGTTTTTATTGTTTTAAAGTACAACTTTGTTTTTGTCAGTTAACACTAGAATTAAAAAACTCTAGAAAACTGTTTTTGTTTTTTGTTTTTATTGTTTTAAAGTACAACTTTGTTTTTGTCAGTTAACACTAGAATTAAAAACTCTAGAAAACTATTTTTGTTTTGTTGTTTTTATTGTTTGAAAGTACAACTTTGTTTTTGTCAGTTAACACTAGAATTAAAAACTCTAGAAAACTGTTTTTGTTTTGTGGTTGTTTATATACATGTTGATGAATGGTGTTGTTGTACATTGATGCAGTTTTGTACAAGTGATGGGGATTTGATGCATGTTTTTGATGTGTTTATGTTTTGTGATATGCAGGTGGTGAAGAGTCGACATCGGGTACCGACTATTTTTTCTAGTGCCCGCGAGGCGTTGAGTGCGGAGGACTGGGAGTGGCTTGATGCCTTGGGGCTCAAGCATGTGGCTCGATTGGAGGCAGTTGTTGGGGATCGGGCGTACTTGACAGCTTTGATCAATCTATGGGATGTTCGGACGAACACCTTCCATCTCTCGACAGGGGAGATGACAGTTACCTTGGAGGATGTGTATCGGATTCTTCGGATTTCGATAGACGGGGTTCCCATCCGGACGATGCCACGAGGCTAGAGGACGGTTGTGACCGATGCTTTGGACATGGGGAGCTTGGATGTGGAGGACGCGTTGCAGAGAGCGGAGGAGGATTGTCGGGTGGGTGGGATCCTAGTGCGGTGGTGGTATGAGAGGAGGGTGTTGGGAGTGAGGCATGCACTACTCATGAGCCTCATTTCCAACATGTTGTTGCCAGACTCCTCGGGGGCGAGGTTCCCATGGAACCTACTGGAGGTGGTGTGGCAGTTAGTGGATTGTCCTATGATAGAGCCTATGATCATGAGATGGGGCCAGACGCTCTTGGCTCAACTATATGATGAGTTGTATGAGGTCCGTGTCGAAAGCGAAAGGGGATTGGCTGTAGTTACTTATTGCAGTGCTGGGCCTGGCAGCATATAGCCATAGAGCGACCACGAGGGCTACCCTGGACTACACGGGTTGACATGGTGGATAGAGACATTGGTTATGGTGCTTTATGGTATCGATCTGAGGAGCGAGGGTAGAGTCGATGGTTTGCGGGAGACGTGGACCATTACGTAGATGCATTGGCCTGACTGACTCTAGGAGATGTGGTGTGGAGGCCATATCGGGATTGTCCCGCATGGCCGAAGGCTGATGAGTGGCTTCGGTGGGTCCAGAGGGGGAGGTGGGTCATTGGATGACATGGGACAGAGCAGGAATACTTTCATTATCTTCGAGTGACACGACAGTTTGGGGTACGCCAGGGGTTGCCTAGGGAGCCCTTAGTCTATCGACGTCGGAGCGATGAGAGGACTCTAGCTACGCCGATCCTCGAGCCGCTAGGGAGGAGGCGGATACGGTATTGGACATTCTAGACGTGGATGACGTCGGAGTCTACTCGAGTACCAGGAGTGGTGGACGCTCCGACAATGGCGAGGTGAGGGGCCATTGGGAGGGGATGAGGCAGCGGTAGGCGAAGAGGGTGCAGAGGCACCAGGAGAGGGTTGGGGAGCTCCTATTGATGTGGACATGGTGGAGGTGGCAGATGCGGGAGAGGACTTTGGTGAGGAGGAGCAGCCAGAGATGCAGGATGCTCCGGAGTAGGCCGATGCTCCAGAGAGGCCGACACAGTCGACCGTGTTGGGGGATACAGAGGCGGGGTTGCATGCTGAGGTAGCACGATTGATGGAGGTGCTACGGAGGTGAGATGGGGAGCTTGGGAAGATGGTGTGGGAGAGGGATCTCCTATGAATGAGCATTGTGACCTATCATCAATGGGAGAGGGACTTGGTGGTAGCGGTATGAGTTGGAGGATGAGATTACCCGCCTTGGTGGGCAAGTGCCTGCATTCTCGGGAGGTGGATCATCACGACGCTCGAGAGGAAGCGACATGGAGCAGACAACATCCTCTCAGCGGAGGCGATGGGATGAGGGAGAGGCCAGTGGGCATGGTGCGGGGGTGAGCAGTAGCCACCCTGAGAGGTCTCAGAGGACCCGCACCATGGGGGTAGTTCCCGTCGCACCGATCCTGCGTGATCATGGTGGACGATGCCCTAGACTTGGGGATTTTGAGTTTTTGGATTGGGAGCGAGGTCCGAGGACCGGCTCATTGTAGCCTACGGGCAATTTTGTTATGATATATATATATATATATATGACTCTTTTTGGTGTTTATACATTTTTCATGATTTATTTTTATGTACATGTTTTTACATTGATGTATGCATATGTGATTATGAATGCGATGGGTCTAATTTGTATGATGTATGCATATGGAATGAATGAAATGAGTTGTTGATGATTTGTCGATGCACCATAGACTGTACAAGATTTGACTGACTTGCTATAGTAATGGGATAACTTTGTGGAATGCTTGTGCATGTGAAAACTTTGTTTTTGTATTTTGTCTATTTTTTGATGGTGATGTATGGAATGAAATGTACCGGTTGTTTGAAAATGTAGTTAAGGTTTTCTGAGATGCAGATATTTTAACTAACTAGCCAAGACTGTACATTTATCTCGCAAGACTTTTGAACAAGGTCTAAATCCGTCTTGAATTTAACCAAGTTATTTCACATCCCTGTGTGTGCAATTGAGTTCGTTTATGTGGTATTTATCAGGATACCGCCAGTGCCAGATAGGCTATCAACCAAACCTGTACTGAGGATCACCTAATTAGCTCCACTAACTCCGTTGTTGTATTTAGCAAGATTAATCCATGTGACAATCTAAGGTACCATAAGCTAGCTCATCCACATGCAAATATTGGTCTGCGCACATGCAAAGCTAATGTGACAGACATATCGTCATGCGGGTAGGATACCACCATTGCCAGGTAGGCTATCAACCAAACCTGTAATGAGGATCACCTAGATGGTTTTTGAATGCTGAGAATTCCAGGGATTCAAGTTCAGGTTATTTGTTGGCTGAATGATTTGGGAGACTTGCTCGTCTATATAGTGATGAAAATCACTGTTTATTTTTCTATTTATTTTTTTTTTGAGCAAGGATTTTGAATAGTGGTGATAACCACTGTTATTTGATTTTGTATTTTGAGCTTTGTAAGTTTGAGCTTGTGAATGGCCTTGATCCTGTTGGCCTTGGGGATGACTACCCATCCTGGTTAGGGACATGTAGTATGAATCCTTACAACTTTGGGAACTAAGGGGATAATGGAGATTATGAAGTAAGGGCATTGATCTTTTAGGTCTTGGGGATGACTACCCATCCTGGTTAGGGGCATGTAGTACGAATCCTTACAACTTGGAGACCAAAGGTGAGTGGAGATGGTTGTGATGATGGGTTGTTGGAATGGTGTTTTTGAATAACGTTGATCCTTTTAGGTCTTGGGGATGACTACCCATCCTTGGCAGGGACGTGTAGTACGAATCCTTACAACTTTGAGGACCAACTATGATTGGGATTTGTGGGAGTGGTGAAAACCACTATTTATGATGGGGAATGGATAGGGAAGAACTCGTCCTTTTGTCAATTCTCAGCATTCTGGAACCATTCGCACAGGGGGATGAACAGGCTAATATTTCACCTATGGTACCCTAGACTGCTTTGTAGGTTTCTCTTGCATTCACACAACTTAGGAATTATTATATGTGTGTTAATTTGTGTTGGGATGCTACGTAACAAGGTGTGATCCAAGTAAAACTTTCTCATGTAAAATCTGTTTAACTATGTATAGTTTTGGCTAGAAAATTAAAGACAGCTGAATGACGAAAACCCTATATACATTAGGAGACAACTGACTATGCTAAAAATGGTGGTATGCTAGATGTATGCATTTATGAAAATGGATTTGATGTGGAAAAGGATGGAATTGCCAAGTAATGACAGCCTATGGTGCTTTTGACTTGTATGACCTAGCAAAGGTATGCAATGTATGGATGCGATGCCTAATGCAACCTATATTTTTGTATTTTGATTTTTATGAGAATGCATGGAATTGAAATGCAAATGTTTTTGTGATTTTTGATTTTTTATGACTATGCATGGAATTGAAATGCAATTGTTTTTGTGATTTTTGATGATTGTATTGTTTTTGTTTATTTTTGAATATTTATTTTGACCAAGCGGTTATGGTAACCCTTGGAGCGTTTGGTGTTGACCAAAGGGTTTATGGATACCTTTGGAGCATTTTGGGCGTGACCAAGTGAGTATGAGAATCCTTGGAGCATTTGGTGACCAAAGGGTTTATAGATCCTTTGGGTTTAGTAGATACCTTTTTTGGGAGTTATTTTTAAGGTTGACCAAGCGATTATGAAAATCCTTGGAGCTTTTGGCTTGACCAAAGGGTTTATAGATACCTTTGGGGCATTTAGGGTTGACCAAGCGATTATGAAAATCCTTGGAGCTTTTGGCTTGACCAAAGGGTTTATAGATACCTTTGGGGCATTTAAGGGTTGACCAAGTGATTATGAAAATCCTTGGAGCTTTTGGCTTGACCAAAGGGTTTATAGATACCTTTGGGGCATTTAGGGTTGACCAAGCGATTATGAAAATCCTTGGAGCTTTTAGTTGGACTATGGCTCTCTAGATGTGGAATGGCCTCAAATGACTGATGTTCAAGGGTTCTGTTTCCTTGATTCCTTCAAGAGAGGCAAGCCGGTATGTTCCAGGTCCTATTCGACTGTCAATGATATAAGGACCTAACCAGTTTGCCATGAACTTGTCCCGTAGATGGGACGACAAATTAGAATTCTGTTGGTTCTCTTTTAAGACCAAGTCACCAACCTAAAATTCCCTGAGGTGGACTTTCATGTTGTATGCTCTCTTAAGTCGCTCTTGATAGATACGCAAATGCTCGAGAGCATTAACGTGTCGTTCATCGAGCAACGTCAGTTGATCTAACCGGGCCTGCTGCGTAGTGTCATCATCGATGAACTCTTGCATTGAAATGCGTAGGGAAGGGATTTCCAACTCAAAAGGCATGACTGCCTCGGAGCCATACACCAACGAAAATGGAGTTGCCCTAGTGGGCGTCCGAATGCTGGTGCGATAAGCCCATAGGGCAAGCGGGATCTGAATGTGCCAGTCCTTATGATTGTCTGCAACTATCTTTTTGAGAATGGCGACTAGCATTTTGTTGGACGCCTCTGCTTGCCCATTTGCCTGCGGATAATAGGGTGTTGAAAAACTATGCTGAATTTTGTACTTTGTGGTCAAAGCATGCACATATTTGTTCTTGAATGGTGTCCCATTATCTGACAGGATCTTGGATGGAATACCAAAATGACATATGATGTTATGCAAAATAAACTCCGCAATGCGGGATCCAGTCGTAGTGGTTAGCGAAATTGCTTCCACCCACTTGGTAAAGTACTCTATGGCCGTTAAAATAAATGTGTGATGACCAGACGATGTAGGGGAGATCTTTCCAATTAGGTCAAAGCCCCACTACGAAAAAGGCCAAACCGATTGGATCGGCTGCAAGGCCTGAGAAGGTACGTGTGTCAAATTAGCATGGTGTTGACACTTCACGCACTTCTTCACATATGCACAACAATCTCGCTCTAAAGATGGCCAATAATAACCCATGCGAAGAATGCGCTTTGCGATGGCCATACCGTTGAAGTGGCCACCACATGTACCATCGTGAGCTTGGGTGATCGCCCAAGCGGACTCTTGCTGGTCCAAACAATGAAGGAGGATTCCTTCATAATTTTGATGATACAAAATGTCTCCTAACAAGACATGCTTTGCCGCTTTCTATTTGAATGATCTTTTCATGGCTTGTGTCAATCCAAGTGGGAGGTTACCTAGCTTGAGGTAATCCCGAATGGGTGTGTACCAATCCTGCTGATCAGAAACCTCGATAGTATGAACGGCCAATCCCTCTTGAAGTCCATCCCTAACAAAAGTTGAGCGGGAAAGAACTTGTAAAAATAGCGTTGTGTTGCTATTAAGAGGGGTCGAGGAGAACAAGGACCCCCAGTTGGCTCGAGTCAAACAATCATGGATTCGAGAGAACTTATCCGAAGATGGTTCAATCTGGATTAGGTGGATTCCTGGCATCAGATCAGAGCTTGCACGCTCCATCATGGATTGCGATAATGTTTTAACCTGAATGGTTGTCATTTCACCAGAAGGGTCTTGCGGGATGAGTGACCCCAAGGAGGCCATAGTATCCGCAAAATGATTTGATGATCGAGGGAGTGCCTCGATGTCATACCATTCAAGTTGTGCCAGGAATTTGTCCACAAGGGCTTTGTAGGCCTGCAGAACTGGACATTTACATTGAAAAATCCCCTTCACTTGATTGACAATCAACAACGAATCACCAAAGATGTTTAGACGTTTAATGTTCATGGTGATTGTTGTTTGAAGACCTATGAGCAAGGCTTCGTATTCTGCATTGTTGTTGGTGCACGGGAAGTCTAATTTAAATGACAAAGGCATTGGAGCACCTTGCGGAGTGAAGAATACAATTCCCGTGCCACCCCCTTGCTCACATTTAGAACCATCGAAGAATAGGGTTATGTCGACTGTGACTCAGGCTCATCAGAATCTGGCGATTCTGAAACATGGAAGACCCCATCATCGGGTAGTTCGAAAGTTCAGAGGCTGATCATCTTCAAGAGGAGCCTCGGCTAGTTGATCGGCGATGACTTGACCTTTTATGGATTTTTGTCCAATGAACTCTATGTCAAACTCCGTCAACAACATGATCCATTTTGCCGTGCGGCTACTATGATAAGTACGACTCATCATGTATCGCAATGGATTCTCCTTAGACACAACATACGTCTTATTACTGAGCATGTAGTGGCATAGCTTTTTGGTAGCAAACACCACTGCCAAGCAGAGCTTTTCAACGTATGCATAGTTAAGTTCATAACTGACCAGGGTGCGGCTAAGATAGTATGTAGCCTGTTCTTTGTGAAGTTCATTTTTTTGGGACAACATGGCGCCCAATGCCACCTCAGTGGCTGAGATGTATAAATAGAATGACACTCCTGGTCTAGGTGGTGCCAATACTGGCGACGAAGCCAAGTACTATTTAATGTCATCAAAGGTTGACTGGCACTCATCATCCCAATGAAATGTGACCCCTTTATGCAATAATTTATTCATGGGTCGGCATTTGTCAGATAACTATGCTATGAAGCACTTGATCGATGCAACCTTTCCCTGTAGACTCCTGAGCTGCTTGATGGTGGTTGGGGGAAGCATTTCAAGGATTGCCTTGACTTTGTTTGGGTCTACCTCGATTCCTCGTTTGGAGACTATGAAACCCAAGAGCTTTCTAGAGGTGATGCCAAAGATGCACTTCTTGGGGTTTAGTCTGACTTTATGTTCAATGAGGCGATCGAGGACCTTGCTCAAGTCACCGAGGTGATCTGGGCGCAAAAGAGATTTGGCCAACAAATCATCCATGTAATCTTCCAAAGTTTTGTGCATGTAATCATGGAAGATGTACGTCATGGCACGTTGGTAAGTGGCGCCAACATTTTTAAGACCAAAAGGCATGACCTTATAGCAAAATGTCCCCCAAGGCATTGTGAATGCCATTTTTAGTTGGTCCTCGGGATTGATACGAATCTGATTGTATCCTGAGAAACCATCCATAAGGGAAAGCATTTCGTGGCCCGTTGTGGCGTCTACCAATGCGTCGATGCTTGGCAAGGGAAAATCATCCTTAGGACTCACTTTGTTAAGATCTCAAAAATCGATGCATATGCGAATCCTCCCGTCGGGCTTCTTGACGGGAACCATGTTAGACAACCATGGAGGATAATCCACACGAGATGACAAACTGGGCATCCAACAACTTTTGTAACTCATCTTTTACCATTAAGGCCACTTGTTGGGTGCATCTTGCATAGTTTTTGCTTTACTGGCTTGATTGTCGGATCAAGCGTTAAATTATGCATGACTAGCTGTGGGTCTAGTCCCGGCATATCCTTGTATGACCATGCAAAAACCTCCTTCTTTTCCTTAAGAAGGGCAACATAATCGGCTTGCTCTTTGGGGGAAAGACTTACCCCCAACTTGAGAATCCATGGATTCATTGGATCTATGTCGATGTCTACATCAGTCATTGCCTCGATCGACATGTGGGATCCATCCTCCAACTGGTGTGGAGTTGGGATCAGATGGATATCATTTGCTGAATTAAGATCATCATTAGGAACGTCAAGTTCCTCTTCAACATGGAAGACATCCTGAGTCTGTCCTGGAGTGAAATGAAACATCCCACCGCAAGGCCAATACTCTGATGGGGATGGTGGTGTGTCAGCACGATCCCAATCTATAGCCTCTATGTCTAGATGCAATGATCATGTTGGATTGGCTGGATCATGGATGGGGGCGGTCAAGTCAATGGAGATCATGTTTATGAGATGATTGTAACCTCCATTACCGTAGGTGTGATAACTCTGACATTCTGGATGTTCTTGATGCGTTGGATCTGGCTCTGTAGGCACTGGCACAAAGGGATCAGCCCTATGCATGGACATGCAAACAGGGTCTGCCCTAGGCACTGATGGTTTGATAGGGTCTCCAGGCGAAAGATGCTCTCTGTATACCTAGAGTGGCGGGTGCAGTAATTGCTATAACTACATCGGGTTGAGGTGCCACCTATGTCTTGGACCTATGTGTAATTGTTCAAACATGTCATCTATGTCCAAGGGATATCGTTGTTGCATTTGTTGCCTTTGTTGCATTTGTCGCATGTGGTTGAGATAGGCCATCTCAGTTTCATCTTCTGAATCACTGTCGAAGAACCACAGGCCTTCGTTAACTCCAAGGGTTGCTTGCGACACATGGGGCTCACCTTGTTCAAGCAGATTTATGTGGTCCCATCTAGGTTGTTCCGCCCTCTGTGGGGGGACCAGATTGTCTTGAAGTGGCATGTGCTCAATTGGAGCAGCCAATGGGAACATCGTCAGGAAGCTTTCCTGATCATCATTCATTGGATATTCGTGCGAATGATCATACTCCGACTCATCTTCGGAAGACCCTTCTTGGTCTTGTCCATATTCCCCTTGTGGGTGAGTCCGTGAGGTTTCTCCTTGTTCGGCCGAAGGGAAAGGGTTGTTGAGGTCAACAAGGTTGTTTGTTTGTAATGGGAAATAATCTCCCAATGTATAAGTTGTATTTGGATTGGCATATGGATCTGATGCCAACCCATCCTTGTTGCCTATCCCTAGGCCTTGCATGTTTTTGACCAAGATGTCGAGGGGCAAAGGGTGATTAAACCCTACTCCTGACTTGTCATAAGGCATTTGGTATCTTGGTTGGCACAAAACATGCACTCCTTGTTCATACCTACCCAACCCGTATCCATGCCAATTGCATTGGCTAAGATATCTTAATGCGAAGTCTGGGTTAGACAGATAATTGACATCCTCCACAAAGGGCTCTTCATCTTCCTCTTCTCGTCAGGAAGGTTCAACGCCATGATCCAGGCCCCCAAAAATAAAGTTTGTCTGATTAGGTGGGTAACCTAAAGGAACCACGGAGCCTATGGGGAGTCGAGGTCTTCCCATGTCTTGCATAGATTGAAGTGTGGGCATTGCAACAACATTGCACACTATATACTCCCCCATGCCTGTGTTAGACATCTCAATAGTAATCGTTGGTGATTGAGAGGGAGCGAATGGGAGTTCTCCCTGAGTCCACTCCATGTGGGGTGAACTAGGTGTCTCGACTTCCATTCTAGTAGGCATCTCTTCTGTCGAGATGGTGGAGACTAAAGGTGGTTCTGCTTCCAGGGGCTTCTTTCCTTTGTCCGTTGGTGTGGCCACCGTAGGTGGCATCGTTGTGGGAGGACCGGATGAAGAAGATGCACCCACCTAGGAATTTGATTGATTTGGTAATGGAGATTCTTGCTTAATCGGACCCCTTTTAGATGGATTTAACTGGAAATCCACATGCGTTGAAGGAAGGGTCGACTACGGCATTAGTTGCACTGAATTGCAGTATTTAAAAGGTTCTAAATCTACGGGGACCACGTGCACTTGTCCTTCAAATGTGTACTTTAAACATTGATGAGCAATTGAAGGGACACACTTCATATCCCGGATCCAAGGCCGCCCAAGCAAGATATTGTAAGCCATCTCACCTTCTAAAATGTGGCACAATGTATGAATGGTCTTTTGTCCCACTTGTATGGGTAGGACAATTGTGCCAACTGTCGAGCATATCGCATCATTAAATGCTCGAAGAGTGTAAGTGGAAGGTACAATGTGAGAGGCTGGCAGCTTCAAATGTTTCAGTGCAACGGTTGTAATAATGTTACTGGATGAACCAGTGTCTACCAACACCCGCTTGTACGGAGTCCCGTTGACCCATGCAATAACGTGCAGGGGTGGATCCGCTACATCCCCAGTCACCATTTTTAATTCATCTTCCCTAAAGGTGATGATTGGTTCGGTACACTGTTTGACATGCCCCACAAAATTGTTGAACGAATTCGCTTCGTGGGGTTGCAGCTCAATTGCCTTTAATATCTCCATGAGAGCTTCCCGATGGGGCATCGATTGTTGAATAAGCTCATATATGGAGAGCCTAGCCGATGTGGTCCTTAGACTTTGAGTAAGTCTAGTTCGAATCATGGCCACTGGTCTAGGCGGGGGCAGCTGTGTAGGATTCGGTTGAGGTTGTGACATGGATGGAACTTCCCTTGTGGCTGTCGCGGGGGCAGCTCTTGGGTATCTCTTGTTTCTTGTCACAATGCTGATCATCCCAACATACCCCTCCATGGGGCAATTCTGTTGCACTTCGTTGACATGAAGAGGTTTTGCTTGTGCATCATGTGCGGGTAAAGGATCTCTAAAAACACCCATTTGTTGGTTGTTGGGTGCGATGGGGTTATCCACTACCAATGTGTTATTGTCAATGAGGTCTTGCACTAAACCTTTGAATTTCCAATAGGCGTTAAGGTCATGCCCTTTCCTTCTATGGAATCTACAGTAAAGATCCTCTCTGTAGCCCTTAGGCTTTGGCGCATTAGGATCGATTGTTTGAATCTCTGGCAGATTAATCAAGTTTGCCACTGACAAACGGTCAAACAAAGAGTCCCTGGACTCGGTGTATGGTGTAAATTGCCACCTAGGGTGACGCTACTGATTATGGTCTTATTTTTTATTATCTTTCTCATAGTTATTGTGAGGCACCGCCTGATAATTAGCCTTTGGAGGCTGTGTTGCTAGGGCAGGCTTAGGGGCATTGATAGCAACTTGATTGACCATGGTGGGTTTTTGTTGCGTATTCCCTATTTTGGTGCTCTTGTTCCATTCTTTTTTCTTAGGCTTGGCAATTTTGCCATCCTGTATCTTGATCTCTTCGATAATTCTAGCTTGCGCCAGAGCTTCTTCTAAAGTGGCATATTGCTACAACTGCAATAGCATAGAGATCGATCGCAAATAGCTCTTTGCGAACATTTGAGTTAGGTCGGACATAGGAGGGAGGTAGGATAGCTTTGAAAGCAATGTCCTCCATCGATTCCCATATGCCACCATAGATTCCTCCTCATACTGCTTGAGGCTAGCTAGATCACTTAGTGACGCCTTTTTCTTTGTGTTGAAAGCGAAACGTTCTAGGAACGCGTCCACTAGCTGATCCAAGTTGTAGATGCTATGCTTTGGTAGATGGGTAAACCAATCCGAGGTAGGTCCTACGAATGTGGTTATAAATGTTCTTAATAGCAATGCATCATTGTCTTGTATACCGAAGCATTGGCTCAAAAATCGAGTCACATGCTCTTGAGCATCTTCATCCCCTCGAAAGAGTGCCAACTGGGGCAGCTTAAAATGTTTGGGGTATGGAGGTGTTGGCACTGATGGATGCACAGGATGACTATGGAGTTGGCGTAAGGTAGGCTTTTGGGGCCCAGCAGTCTTGAGTTCCATAGTCTCTAAGCATTCTAACAACACTTTGTATGCATCGGAGGACTTAATCTCCTCCTCCTTGGTTTGCTCCCGCTGTGGGTTGCGGGGAACTTGAGGCCTTTGGAGGGGTAACTGGGTAGCATCCCTTCTGCCTTGATAGGGCATTTCAGCCCACTCTTCTTCTTGGTCATAATCCTCATAAGCTTCTTGAGGAGTGTCTGGCCTAGGCCTGTGAACATTGATAGGTGCCCGCGGAGGATGCCCATCACGGTTGCAGGGAGTGGCCTCCCGCTCAGGCCTAGGAGGTCTTAGAGGTAGTGCTTGATGAAGTCATGGAGACCTATCTCGCACTAGGGGGTTGTGCCTCACATACATCTCATATTGCTATGCACGAGGGACTGGGGCCTTCTCAGGTGCATTGTTGTGAAGCAGTTCAGTTGTCCGACGTTGAATGCGCTCTTGGTTAAGGCGACACAAATGTTCTAATTGTTGTTGGTCTTGCCTAAGCCGCGTGATCTACGCTTGGCGGGCGGCTAGTTTGGCAAATGCCAAGTCATTTTGTTCCACCGTCTCTGGGTTAGGAGGCCTAGATGCCTCCCCTACATGCCTTTCTCGGTCATGATACTCCGAGACCCCTATCTGTTGCTTCCCTCTGTCGAGGTTAGCAGCATTGACTTGAAGCTCTGGTCTCAATGAGCGATTTGGATATAAAGCGGGTGCAGACGTGCATCGTTCCCATGCTATGTACTGTCCTTGAGGAACGTAGTGATCTTCCTCACATTCTCTGTTATATGCATAAAAGGTGCGGGCAGAATTGTCTTGCCCTGTCGGGAGAACCTGATATTCTGGATATGGTCTAGTGTGTCTGACATTAATCAGGGGTAAATTAGGAGTAACGACATCATATGGTTCCTCCTTGTGGACCCTTTGTTGTTCTAGAGCAGTACATAGCGCTTCATCACTAGGCCACCCATAACGAACTTCAAAGGGGGGCCTTGTATCTAGGTCACGTGCTACATGTTGGTTGTTTTCTTGAAAGGATCTTTGTTGCATGGGAGTACCCCCTAAGGAGGTGCCTCTATAGTCTTGTCTAGTGATGGCATGAGTTGGAGTGCCCCTCAAGGAGGTGCCTCTAAAGTCATGTTCTATAACTGCATGGTGTGGACTAACTTGTGTATCCTACCGCCAAGGCGGGATGGCCAAGTCTTTAGGGCTATATCGGAGGCGACTTGTCCCCCTTGGTGCATTCTCTATAGCTTCTGCCCGTGATTGGGCTTGGCTACGAGTATACACCATGGTAATGTTAACCTAAAGATGCAGAAACTCTTTTTTATGATTTTTCTTTTTAAACAAAAAATAGCATACACACACAAGCAATGATTATCTCTTTTAAAGATTAATAGTGTGCCCTAAATCTGGTTTAGTGTGTTTTTGTTGTTTGTTTTTGTGTTTTTGAAAACTTTTTATGAAAACCATTTAAATGCAATTATGAAGGCTCTTATAACTCCCAAAATGGTCGCCCTTCAATATACCATTGCCGGACCGATATACCAACCTCTCTATATACCCGCCCTTACGTGAGGGAGACTATAGGTACGTGAGAGCAGATGATACATGGAACATAGGTGGTATGAAAGGGGGATTGTCTTGTTTATGACACCTACCATAGAAGACTTATCCTCGCACATTGGGAATCACCCCAATGACACTCGATCAGCTTTCATCAAGATTTACGTCTAACAATAGTGACAATCGGGGTAAATGGATGCAAATATTCAAGCCAAGGTGGTGATGAAATCCACCGTTGGTCTTGATCAAGGGCTGGGGTTTTACGACCAGCTCCTTGGTTTAAGTAAATGCCACGTGATGTGTGTGGGGTTCATTTTAATTTGCAAAAATTTGAAATAGGCAAACAAAAAGGAAACTTTCCCTAAGCCATACAAAAACTAAAAACCAGAAAATAGAAAATAAAAATTTGATAGAGGCTTGTTAAAAACCCCTACCTCTTCTCTGCCCACAAGGATGCTTCTGATTTGCTGGTCTAAAAAATGCATAGAACGCTATTCGTCCCTGGGTGAGACGAATATCAGAACAATATTCGTTCCAAGGTAGGACGAATGCCTATTCGTCCCTGGGTGAGACGAATCCCAATTCTGTAATCGTCATTGACAGAAACGAATAACAGATCGATGATCAAAAAATAGGTACCTGTAATCAAAACAAGCAATTTCAGATCAGAAATCTAACCTAAAAAAAATAGAGGACAAAAGGTCCCACCGTGATCGCCATTGAAAGCATGAGATTTCGAAAACAAAAAGGAAAGACTAAACAAAATTGCATTAAAAGGAAAGAACACAAATGAATGAACACAAGATATAAAAGCAATATAAAATACGACCTTTTTTATTGATATTCTTTCAGGAATGTGTTACAATACGTCTCCTTCCTTTTTAGGGGATAGGAGCGTTAAATGTTGATCTTTTACAACTTGTTTTAGAATTCCTTCTCCTGCGTGCCCACATATAAGATGGGCGAACCAAAATGTTGCCGCCGCTTGTGTTGGTAAAAGTAGATTCCTCGCTGCTCCTCTAATGCTGAAAATCTCGTTCAAAGAAACAAACAAAGAATCAGTAGCATCTGTGTATGAAAAATAAAAGAGCGAATATGAAAGGTTACTGTAAAATATGAATATAATGATGATTAAAATGAATCCAAATAAACTAAAAATTTGACAGAAGCATAAATATGTAACTAATAAAATATTGCAAAAGAAACAGTCACCAAATTTGATGTAGATCGGTATTCGTTCCGGTCGGACGAGTAAACTTGCAATAGTTTGGTACTCGTTTCGAGGTGAGATGAGAAAACCTATAGTTTGGTACTCGTTCCGGGGTGAGACGAGAAAACCTGCAATAAGGCAAGGGGTGCCCGAAGGCAAACCACCCGCTGGTTGAAACTTTGTTTCGACACCAATCCGCTTGGGATGGGTCCGAAACCTGTTGTGATGTGTTGTCGGACAAATTGATAGGCTATTGTGGTCAAAAAATTAGGTTTTTGGTTCTTGATTCATGCCTTCAAAGTCACCCAATAACCTCCTTTTCGATTAAGAGATTATGGATGTAAAGACACAAATCGTAAGTCAACAAAACAACAGCACTTCGTCGCTCAAAATGCTCCTTCTATGTATATCCTTTTGGGTGAGGAAATTCACCATTTTATAGACCCAAGGGGTCTCTTTGAATTAGCATGCAAAAGTGCTACTTAGCATGAATGCTTTTTTAGGGAAGAGAAGACTTCTCCCTGATCAAGGCTCCATAACTGCTTCTATAACTGCTACTGCATGCCCAAAAGAACTCACTCGCACTCCCATGCAATGAAGGGAGAGTTAAGTAGCTAATTTGAGTTGTCATGAAAAAGCCCACTCTCACTCCCATGCAATGAAGGGAGAGTCAAGTGGCAAATCCGAGTTGTCCTAAAAAGCTCACTCTCATTCCCATGCAGTGAATGGAGAGTCAAGTGGTTGTCAAAAGAACTCACTCGCACCCCTATGCCATGAAGGGAGAGCTAAGTGGCAGTTCTGAGTTGTCATGGGCCGAGGTTTGACTTTTTGCAAATTCTGTCCCACCCAAGAGCGAGCGCTGGTAATCGTCCCTGGGTGGAACGAGTACCATTCTGCACTCGTCCCTGGGTGGAGCGAATAAGTAGCAAAGTGCCTAAAAGGTGCCAAATTGATCTCTGACTTTTAAAACTATTGTGTGAGTGGTTAGGACCACTGTTTTAACCTCTGGGGCTGCCCTGGGGGCTGTTTGTGTCAATGCGATCAGCGCTTGTTGTCACGTAATCGGATTGGTGCTGTTTTGGTGTCTATAGAAAGTGATTGAGCATTGTGGTTAATGTGAAGCATATTGAGTCTCTAAAAATTCTCTATATGTTTATGTTATATTGTACAAGTTCTAGTGAGGACTTGTTGAGCATATTTGAGGCAAGTCTTTGAGAAGACTTGTGTATATATTTATGTGAGTTTTTGTGGAAGCTTAAAATATAGTGTTGAGGATAAATATTGAGAGCATATTGGAAAAGTTCTTGAGAGGACTTATGGATAGATTAGTGTGAGATTTTATGGAAGCTGACAAGGCATATTTGAGACAAGTATTTGAGAATACTTGTGAGCAGAGTTGATTTATTGATTTGTTAGAACCTTGGATTAAGGTTTGGGGCAGATCTAGTAGAGTTGATTTGAGATTAAGTCAAGCTTTGTGTTAAGGTTTGAGGATAGATTTGTGCTAGACCAAAGGATTGTGTTTAGTATAGATCATAGAATAGATATTGAGGATATATTTGAGCTAGACCGAAGGATTATGTTTTATATATATTTGAGGATAGAGTTTGGTACATACTTGAGGATAAGTTTGTGCTAGAGAAGAGATAGATATTGAGAAAATTTGTGCTATACCAAAGGACTATGTTCAATGCAGACTTGAGATAGAGCTTTGAAGGTGATAAAGTATAGAGGATGAAAATATCCAATGGATAGAGATCCATTAGCCAAGGTAGTGAGGACATGTATCTTCAGTGTATAGAGATCCATTAGCTAGAGTAGTAGGGGTAACAGTTCTTCTAGAAGATCACCAGTCAGAGCTAAGGAGAAAGAGTTCTCTTATAGATAGATATCCATGAACTTGATTAGGGGATTGTTGTCTCCTTTGGATAGAGGTCCACAAACATCATAATAGGAAAAGGATTCCCAAGAGATTGATTGAGAAAATTTTAGTGAAATATTTTCTCCGTGGAGTAGCCCACATTGGGTGAACCACATTAAATTGGTGTCTCTATTGTGTATGGTGATTTGTGCATTGTTTTAATTATTTTTGTTGATATTGCTATCTATACATTGTATAATATTATTTTGGAAATAAAATTAAAAAGTGGTCTTATACTATTCACCCCCCCTCTCAGTATAAGCTTGTGTTATTAAATTGGTATAAAAGTGGGTTCCTTAGAAGGAGTTTTATAAATTAAAGGAAAATATTTCAAGAACACAATAGATTCTAAGAATGGGACCTCAAATAATTCAACACCAGTATTTGATTGAAGGGATTACATATTTTGGAGTATGAGAATGAAGATTCACCTGATGGCACTTGGAAATGAAATCTGGAAAGTAGTTGAAAATGGATATAGACCACCAATTGATCAATGTATAGATAAGGAAGGTAAGCTTCTACAACATTACAATTAGAAAGTAATAAATGCAATTTTGAGAGGTTTCCATAGAACATAATTCATAAAAGTTATGCATTGTAAATATGTAAGAGGAATTTGGGATAAGTTGCAAAGCATATATGAAGGAGATAAAAGTGTCAAAAAGGCAAAGATACGAAATCTCAAAGGACAATTTGAAGAATTAAGAATGAAGGATGAGAAAAATATTTGTACTTTATCTACTTTGGGTAGATGAGGTTGTTAATGCCATCCAAGGACTTGGACTTAAGGTTGAAGAGTTGGATGTTTGTGATAAGGTTTTAAGATCTCTTACAAAAATATTTAGTGAAAATAGTTTTGTTATAGAAGAATCAAAAGATGGTGATTATTTGAAAATAGATATATTACTTGGTATTCTTGTAGCTTTTGACTTTAGAATAAAATATGAACCTAATATCCAAAAGGAAGCAGCATTCAAAGCTACTAATAATACAAAGGGAAAAAAGTTAGATTCAAGCAATGAGTCATCTAGTGATGAAGAAGCTAATTATGGCAGAAGGAATAAGGACTCAAGAAGATTTAAATATGCAAAATATGTTATATGTTTCAATTGTGGAAAGTATGGTCACTATGCAACTAATTTTCAAGAAGCTAGAAATAGCATTTATGAAGAAAAACAAGATCATAAGAACATGAAATCAAAAAAATACAAGTACCAAAATAAAGGCAAGGATGGACAAGGCAGACAAGGGAAGAATTTCTTTCAAAGATAAAATAGGAGCTACTATGCAGACAAGGCAAGTAAGTACTCAAGTGATAGTGATAATAGTTTTTTAGAAAATGATAAAAATGAAGTCCTATTTTTGATTGAATAAAAAAAATTTAAGAAAAGGTCACCAATAATTCTCAAGTGTTTTAGATGTGGTAATTTTGGACATCTTGAAGATAGTTGTATAAGCAATGGTTTTATTTTTAGTGATGATGAATATTAGGATGCACTTGAAGGACCAGAAGAGAATATTCTAATGGCACTAGAAGAAGAAGGAGGTGATCCTATAGAAGACAAGTCAAAAAATATTGAAGATGTTCTCAAAGGAAAACAAATAGAGGAAGAATCATAAAAAGGAGGAGTTGATCTTGAGGGAGAACTTATTTATTCTCTTAAAACTTTAAAGATGGTAAGAAAGTAAAATTTCCAACTTGAGATTTAGTTTCAAGAATGTGATGAAGAGAGAGGAAATATTATAGAGTATGTAAACAGGTCAATGTCTAAGATAAAGAAGTTCAAGTATAAGTTAGAAGCAAAGGTCTTAGAAAGTGAAAAATTAGAACAAAAAGTAGCCATAAAAAGGGAATAAGTAGAGAAGTCTAAGGATACGCTATATAAGTTTGAAAAAAACTCAAATATTTTGGATAAGATCATCAAGACACAAAAGCCTACATCAAGCAAGACAGGTCTTGGTTTTGAACAGGCTCAAAAGAAACAAGAAGAAGAGTCAACATCAAGTTCTGAATAAGAAGAAGCTTTAGAAGAAGACAGTGTGAGATAAAGTGAGACTTTTGAGGAAGATTTGGATAATATAAATTTCAACAAGAAAAGGAACAATGCACAATATATGGGACAGGAACCAGTACAAAGACAAATATACTAAGAGACCAATGAGGTCAAAGCAAAGAAATTTCATTGGATGATGTTTCTCATGTCACATATTTGGGCACATGGCTTCATAATGCAGGACACATGAAATACAGGAGTATGGGAACTTCAGGAACAGGAAACTTTTCCATGGGTATTGCTAATCATGTAATCAATTTGGTCACAAGGCAACGAATTGTAGGATTCATGATAGGAACAAATATGGCTTCACCAGGAGAAGTCCCAAGATAATTTCACCTCCAATAAATAATAACATTAAGTGTTATAAATGCAATAATGATGGACATACAACAAAGTGGTGTAGAGAAGACAATCTAGAATCAAGCATGAACAAGAACAACAACAAGAACATGGACATGGATAGGAACAGGAACATGGACATGGAAATGAATAGTAAAAGGAATCAGAAGGATCATATGAGAAGGAAAGAGGACAAAGGTAAAGACCAGTTCTTGCTGGAAGTAGAAATACTACAACCCTAGAATTAACCACCTCAATAGGAGGTGGGGAAGTGGCTAAGCTAAGAGACCCATTCTTAGCCCCAAGCCCCAAAGGTGACCCTTTGCCATTGATTTCAAAGGGGGAGAGATTTTAAAGTAAGGGGAGAGATTTGGTTTAAGGAGAGAGCATTGAGTCAGGGAGACCAATTTCCTAGGGGGAGCAGAACATGAAAAAAGTCAAGTTTTGGTAAAAAGAATTTGGATTACCATCAATGAAAAAGGGGGAGACTGTTGGAAATTTTGTGTAGATGAGTGGTCATTGATGTCAAGCTTTCAACACCAGTCAGTTGCAGTTTCAGTAGGCAACATCAGTTTTAGGTTCTCCAATAAGTGCAAAAGGATAGTCCGTTTTCAGTTGATCAAGACTCGGTTCCAGGAAGTCGGATGTGGTCCAAAGTGAAAAGAAGAAGCCCAAGTGAATAATATTATAATATTTCTTTATAATATTATACAGGGAAGTTTAAATTAATTATAAATCAATTAATATATTTTTTATTATAAATTAATTTATTAATTAATTTACTTAACTTATAATTTATTTAAATTAATTATTAATTAATTTTAATATTAATTATAAGTTAATTTATTTTAATTTTAAATAACCATAAGGTGGTTTATTAAATCAAAATTTGAATTTCGAATTTGAATTCTTTTTGGCAATTTTGGGTACCTTGGGTACATTGCATTTGCTCAAGTGAATAAGTTGTCATTGATGTCAAGAAGCTTTTGAAGGAATTTGGTTTGATGTAAAATAATATGTTTTGATGAAGGTTTCGGCATGATAGGTTCGAAAGAAAGTAAGTCAGAAAAATGTCACGATATCGCGACATGTCGCATTTTCGCGACTTAAGCCGGAGAGAGAATGTTCGAGTCAAAAATGTCACGATTTCGTGACATATTGCAAGGAAAGTTGAACGGACAAAAAAGTTTCATGATTTCGTGACATGTTGCAGGAGAGAGTCCGAAAGAAAAAGTGTCACGATTTCGTGACATAATGCAGGAGAGAGAGTCCGAAAGAAAAAGTGTCATGATTTCATGACATAATGCAGGAGAGAGATTCTGGGAGAAAAAGTGTCGCAATATCATGACATGTCAGGTTTTCATGACCCAAATAAAAGAAAAGCGCTAAGGAGAAAAAGTGTCACGATTTCACGACAAGTCAGAAGACAAAGTTAAAGCAAGATAAAGTGTCACGATTTCGCAACATGCTACAGAAGAGCTAGAGTCCAGTGTCAACTGTGATGATTTCATGACGAGTTCGAGGAAAGAGAAAGCAAAATGAAAAGTGTCACGATTTCATGACATGCTATAAATTTCGAAATGGGAACTGTCACGATTTCATGACATGCAACAAAGGAAAGTGTTCCAAGTGAGAACTGTCATGATTTCATGACATGCAGCAGAGAAAAGAGTTCAAAGTGAGAATTGTCATGATTTCGCGATAGGCTACAAAGAAAACGTACGAAAGCTAGAAGTGTCATGATTTCATGACAAATTCAAGGAGGAAGAGCTCAAAGGTGAAAGCGTCATGATTTCACAACATGTTCCATTTTCACGAGCGTAAGGCAGAGAAAAACACAAGGCAGCGAAAGTGTCACAATTTCGTGACATGTTCCGTTTTTGCTAGTGCAAGCAGACAAGAGTGCAAGGAAGAGAAAGTGTTTCGATTTCACAACAGATTGAGATGACAGTGTTTGGTTGGAGAAAATGTCATGATTTTGTGACAGAAATAGAATGCAAGTCTTCTATAGGAGAAGTTTCACGATTTCATGACAAAAGCAGAGAGGAAGGCTATGAAGACAGAAGTGTCATGATTTCACAACAAAAGTAGAAAGGAGGTCGACGAAGGGATAAATGTCGTGATATCATGACAAACGCAAAGTTGATGCTGGCTAAGTTAGAAGTGTCACGATATCGTGACAAGAGCTTAGTTGAAGTCGACAAAGGCTAAAATGTCATGATATCATGACAAAAGCCAAAAGACAGTATACGGTTGCAAAAGTGTCACGATATCGCGACATGTTGTAGTTTCATGGCAGAAGCTACAGAAGAGTTGCAGAGGCAGTGAAGCCAACAAAGTTAAATTTGGGCTAATGAAAATTAGGGTTTGCAGCCGACGTAGTTTAGGGTTTGTAGCCAACGTGGTTTAGGGTTGTGCAGTCGACTAAGATCAAGGTTTTGATCTTGAAAGAGTTATTATAAAAGGAGGGTTGTTTGGAGAGTTGGAGGGCGATTGAATGTGTTGTTGATGTGCGATGTTCGAAGATAGTGCACAGTGCAAGAAGTTCGATCATTGTGAGAAGAGTGCGAATTTGATTGGAGTGTGCAGAGTGCATTTCGTCAAATTATTTTAAGGGTGAAAGATCGCAAAGGAAGAAGAGTGTGCGCATACTATGCAAGGGTTGCAGTTCAACCAAATGCAGTTGTGTTTGTGTAGAGAGAGCAGAGGACATTTGTGCCAGATCGAAGGACTGTGTTTGGTGTAGATCAGAGAAAGTGAACGAGGACATTTGTGCTAAACTAAAGGACTGTGTTTAGTGCAAATTTGAGGACCAAATTTGGAGGTGAAAGAGTTGAGGACAGAGGTCTCCAGCCAAATTAGGGAGGACAGGTGTCTTCTATGGATAGATTTCCATTTGCTAAGGGCAGTAGAGGCAGAGGTCTTCTAGAGGATCACCAGCAAGAGCAGAGGTTAAGGGATTGGTTTCTCCTATGGGTTGGTGCCCATGAACTCGAGGTTAGGGGATTGGTATCTCCTTTGGGTTGGTTCCCATAAACATTGTAATTTGGAAAGGTTTTCCTAGATATGAATTGATAAAATTAAGTGAAATATTTTATCCGTGGACGTAGCCCAGGCATTCTGGGTGAACCACGTTAATATTGTTGTCTCTTTGTGGATGTTTTTATGCATTGCTTTGATATTGCTATGGGTATATCACTTTACTATTTTGCAATATAAATGAAAAGTAAAAAGTGGTATTATACTGTTCACCCCCCCTCTCAGTATAAGCTTGTGTTCTTCAATTGGTATCAGAGCCGATGCCTTTGGAAGGTTTAATAGCTTGAAGGAAGATCTAGTTAAGAACACAATGGATTATTCAAGCGACAATGCAACACCTATTCTTGATGGGTCAGATTTTGGTCTTTGGAGTGCAAGGATGAAGGTTCATCTAATGGTGCTTGGTAATGAGGTATGGGAAGTAATTGAAGATGAGTACACTATTCCTATACATGGTCCAAATACTGAAGAGGAAAGGCTCCAACATCACAGCAATTCAAAATCAATGAATGCAATCCTAAAAGGCTTACAGAAAGTAGATCTCACTGACAGATCTCACCAAAGTGATTCACTACAAGATAGCTAGTAAAATGTGGAAACAGTTGTAGGTGGTTCATACCGGTGATACAAATGTCAGAAAGGCCAAATTGAGACACTTCAAAGGTATGTTCGAACAACTCAAGATGAATGATGATGAAAATATTAGTGACTACATGCTTCGTATGGATGAGGTTGTTAACTCCATGAAAGACTTAGGTCTTGAGCTTGCTAAAAATGATGTTTGTGATAAGATTTTAAGATCTCTTCCTAATAGATTTAGTGAAAATATTTCTGCTATTGAGGAAGCTAAATATTTGGATAAATTGAAAAAGGATGAACTACATAGTATACTTGCAGCATTTGAGTTGAGAACTCAAGTGAAGGTTGATGTCAAAAAAGAGGCAGCTTTCAAGGCTACCAAGAAATCCAAGGGTAAACAACTTCAAGAGAGTGATGTGTCTTCTAGCGATGAAGAGGCATATTACAACAAGAAAGGCAAGTTCTCTAGAAAGCACAAAATAATGAAAAATATAAGATGTTTCAATTGTGGAAAGTTTGGTCATTATGCTATAGACTATACTGTTTCCAAAGATGAAAGTGACGAAGATAAACAGGATTCTAAGAGCAAGGATTCTAAAAAGCACATGCATCATAGAAAGAACAAAGATGAGCATAGCAATCGAGGAAAGAGGTATTCTCACAAGCACAAGAAGATTTTCTACCTAGACAAAGCAAGTAAGTGTTCGAGTAGTGATAGTGAAAGTTCTTTGAGTGATGATGAAAATGAGATGTTGTTCATATCGAGAAAAGAGGAAGAACCGAAACATAGATTCATTATCATGAAATGTCTTAGATGTGGAAATTTTGGTCACCTTGAGGATGATTATACAAATAATGATTTGGTTTCTGGTATGTATGAGGATGCTTCAGAAAAATATAAGAAATATGCATGTATGGTTTTCAAAAAAGGTAGCACCTCTAGTGATAAGAAATATGAAAAAGGCTTTGATGATTCAGATAGCAAACAAATAAAGGATCTTGAAAGTGAACTTACTAACGCTCTTAGTGTTTTGAAAAAGGAAAGAAAGAAGAATGCCAGACTCAAGGATAAGTTAGATGAATGTTGTATGGAGAGAGATGGTCTTATAAAAAGTCTTGACCTCTCTATGGCTAAGACACAAGAACTCAAGGATGAGTTAGAGTCTAAGGTTCTTGAGTGTAGTGAGTTAGAACATAAAATGGCTTCTTTGAAAGAGGAAACTAAAGAGTACAAGGATAAGCTTTACAGGTTTCAAGATAGCTCCAAAAATGTTAAGTCACTCATCAAAGGTCAAAGAAAAACAATGGATAAAACAAGCCTTGGTTTTGTTAAGCCACACAAGGAACAAGCTGGAGAGTCTAGTAAGAGAATCCAAAAGGAGTAGAATTCTGATGAGGAAAGTATTTCAGATTATGAGTCCTTGAATGACAGATGCATAGAAACAGAAAACAAAATTCAGAATGAGAAGAAGAAGTTTTCAGGAACCAAGAGGTCGAATAAGGGAAAATTTCATGGTAGATGTTTTGCATGTTACAGGTTTGGTCACATGGCTGCACATTGCATGGTTCAAGTGAAGAAGGTAAACGACAATTTCAGAAGTGCTAGTTTCTTTCAAGGGTATTGCTACTCTTGTCAATAGTTTGGGCATGTTGTGGTTGATCCACAACACACCCCAAAATTGGGGACCCACCTTTTTGCAGGCTCACAGGGAAGGATCTCAATGACCCAGATGCCAGAAAAAAAAAAAAAGAGAAAATGCACAAGTGTAGAAAGGGGTCACGAAATCGCGACAGGTAGCGAAATCGCGACATGTCGCAAAATCGCGACAGGTCGCGAAATCGCGACATGTCACGAAATCGCGACAGGTCACGAAATCACGACCGAAACCAAAGAATTGTCGCAAAATCGCGACATGTCGAAAAATCGCGGTCAGCGCGGTCAACGGCAACGAAACAGAAAAGCTGTCGCGAAATCGCGACGTGTCGATGACAAGGAAGAAAAATGTGTCGCGAAATCGCGACGTTTCGGGGATCAGGAAGAAAAAGGTGTCACGAAATCGCGACGTGTCGGTGACAAGGAAGAAAAAGGTGTCGCGAAATCGCGACGTGTCGGTGAAGAGAAAAGAAAAGGTGTCGCGAAATCGCGACGTGCTATTGGGAAGAAAATAAAAGCGTCGCGATTTCGCGACGTGTTTTGCTGAAGCGTACGGATGATGAAAAGTGTCGTGATTTCGCGACGTGTTTTGGAAAGGTGTACGGAAGCGAAAAACGTCGCGATATCGCTACGGGAAAGACGTCGCGATTTCGTGACCGATTACAGCAAAGGTGTACGGACGGAAAAATGGTCACGATTTCACGACGGGTTTTGCCGAAGCGTACGGAACAGAAAAATGGTCACGATTTCGCGACGGAAGGATGAAGGTTCGAAGGGAAAAGGTCGATTTGGCGAGTTTTGGGAGGCGGATGATGAAAGGTGTCACGATTTCGCGACGCATTTTGGCAAACAGTACGGACGGAGAAAATGGTCGCGATTTCGTGACAGAAAGCTGCATGAAGGTCCGAGAGGGAAAAGTGTCGCGATATCGCGACAAGTTTTGCCAAGGCGTACGGAAGATAAGAACGGTAGCGATATCGCGACGGTTTGTCGAAGGAAGGCGAGAGGATGATAATGGTCGCGATATCGTGACATAAAGTTGCCAAGGAGGCTCGAGGCCAGAATGGTCGCGATATCGCGACGTAAAGCCGTTGGACGCGTATGGCAGAGAAAGACGTCGCGATTTCGCGACATGTCGCGATATCGTGACATGTCGCGATTTCGTGACCGGGAAGATGAACGGGCAGACTTGCAGTTTTGTCGGGTTCTATCGTAGAAAAGCGGTACGGTAGGTGCAGAAAGTGCGTGACACGTGGCGTGCAGGTGTCAGACTTGCAAGGGCGTTACATGCAGAGCGAATTTCGGGAAGTTTCCAAATTTGAGCGTGAATCAAAGCGGGAAAAAGCAGGAATTTGAAGGGTCGCCCACAGGAAGAGGAAATGAAGCAACGGAGGAAATCGAAGAGTAAATTTTGCATGCATGATTTAATGTTTATATTTCCCTTCCAGATTTCTTAGGTTTTTAGGTGAAGTTAATGCAAGATCTCTTGGTTGCTTCATGCGAATGCCTCGTTTTCTGGAATTACCACATAAACCCTCGAGACTCGCACCTGGCCTATTTGGATTGTGTGGATGTGCAGGTTCATTAGGTTAGGTTGCATGTAGAAAGCCTCATTATCTTCGGTTTCATCTGATTAATTACAGCTTTCTGGCTGTAATCTATTTTTTATTGTTACTTTTATTTTATTTTTGTCTTTGCTTTTCAAACCCATATTTTATTTTTCAGCAGTTTAATTACTGTGTTTGAATAAATCACTGAAAATCCATCAGAATTAAAGGTTAAAGCAGATTTTATTCATTTTGAGTCCATTGAAAATTCAAAATTAATAAACCACAGTGCCCCTTGTTAACATCCACTTGCAAACCCTAAGGTGTTCTTAGCATTTCATTTTAAGCAGCATTCTTGATAATTAATAATCAGCATAATAAGAACCTTGGAGAAATCGTATTTCTTTGCAAGCAGAGGATTTAGGACTCGGATCCTACAGGAGAGTGTGTTTTCACAATCGGGTTAAAACACCACTCAACATGATTGGCGCTAGAAGGAGGGCGGATCGGTTTATTTATTTTAATTTTTTTATATCTGAATATTTTGTTTTAATTTAATTCTGAAATAATTTACGGCTAAACTGCAACACTGTTTTTTTTGTTTGTTGCAGGTTTTCTTCGAACTAGCCGAGGGTTTCCTCAGGCAGGCTGGACCCACCACGCCGTATTGCGACCAGGTCTCAAACAACCGGAGAAACCATTTTTCATGACCTTACTGGTACTCCCAAGGGTAAAATCAAGCAAGTCGTAAGCACTCCAGTAGCAAAAGGACTATTTTCTCCAGGAACGTCGAGTGGACCTACGCCAATAGTATCTGTTGCCCCTAGTGCGCCTATAGTCTATAACATTTCTTCTACTATTGTAGGTCTGTCTACATCAATTCTGAGTCAAATGGCTCAAGCTCCAGCAGCTCCTTGGTATGGAGCTAACAATACTCCTTTGAATATTGTCTGGGATATCCATGAAATCCCCAAGAACATTGAAATATTTTTGCCTAAGTACAAGCCGGATGGCCTAAGAACAACGAGAAGAACATATCCAAGCCTATAGGGATGTTTTAATTAGACTCGCAAGTTCAGCATGAAGATGTAGCCTCGCAGACTTTTCCCCATGAGCTTGGATCCAATAGCATATGAATGGTATATATGCTTGTCAACCGGTTCAATCACCTCTTGGACACAAATGGAAAATGCATTTGTCAATCAATTTAGGTCTCCCTTAGATCCCGCAACTATTTACAATCGCTTTATTACATGCAAACGGGGCCAAGGGGAACCAATCCGAATGTTTAATCATAGATTCCAAAAGAACTATAACAGAGCAATTAGACATTTTGCCATCGATCCCGCAGTAGCTTTGCAGATATATTTTGGGGCATTGGACCCCATGACAGCCATGTTTGCAAGGCGTAATCCTCAGGTCACCATGCTGGCTTTGGCCTATAATGAAGCCATGACTATTGAGCAGTAGTTGACACCGCAAGGCTACGGGTTTACCCAAATGCCCATGTTGGGACAGGGTGCTCCATATGGTCAAATTCCCCAGGCAAATCAGCTCATGGCACCACAAATGCCAAATATGAACGCATTCCCATATCCGTAGCCGTATCCATCAAGCACCCGCATATGCACCCATTCCAATCCAACCAATCGCAGCCATTCCACCTGCTCTCGCATTTTTGCAGTAACGTCAATCAACTACGCAGAAACTAGTCAAGTCAATCCTCAAGCCATAGTTCCTGTTTCGAATCCAATCCCAATTCAAGGTATCAATCCATTTGGGAATCCAATGCCTCATAACCCCACCCAAATGTGGAATCAAGACCCCATCAATTATGCAAATCCAATGGGGGTTAATAACAATGTGGTTCCACCGAAGGATGTCTTTTCGAAAGTCGAAGAGCTCAAGAAACTAGTGCATAAACTAAGTAATGACAGAGTTCAACAACAGAAGCATGAGTCCCGTGCCCCTCACCCGAGTCAGAATTTTAACAATAGAGGGAGGCACTGGAACACTAAGCCAAACAATGGGGGAGTTCCTGCTCCCATTGCTAATCAATTAGATGCTTCTACGAGCCCCAACCAATCCAATTCTCTTTTGAATCTTTCAGATTTGGCATGGGAAAGAGGGTGCAAGTTACATAACACAAAAGAACACAATGAAAGGAATTGTCCCGAGATAGCTAGATACACTCATTGTCTTCGTGCACAAGTTGACGATTTGGAACTGGTATCAAATGAGGATCCATCGTATCGACAAGATGAAAATATTATGGTGATGGAAACAAGATATCACCAAGAGGGTGAGAGCGAGGAGGAAGAAGATGAAGTATTGGAGCAGGAGGTGCAAGCTTTTTGAGATTTCGTAAAGGGGACTCATGGGTACCATTTGAGGAGTAAGTCTAAAACCCCTAAAACCTCATCAACACCTCCAAACAGCTTCTATTCTTCCTCCGGATACAAAGGCAAGTAACAACCCTCCCCCTCCACTCGTAAGAGAAATGTCTAATGACGTCCGTAAGACAATCAAATTCGAAAAACCAAATTATGACGTAGTGGAGGATATGAAGAAGTCCAAATCTAGTCTTTCATTCCTGGACGCAGCTAAATTGCCTGGTCAAAAGGAGGCGTTGATAAGAGCTTTGAACTCACCCGATCCGATGTGGAAGGAAAAGAAAGCTGAATCCCACCTAATTTTGCGAAAGGAAAGAAGGGATGTCCCGCCATTCTTATTAACTCTGAGAATTGCGGGTAAGAACTTGCATAACTGTTTGGTAGACACAGGAGCCACTAGCAACCTCATGCCTACGGAGATATGTCAAATGCTGGGTCTACAACCGGTTTCATCCAAGTGCACGGTCTTGCAATTGGACCGTTCAGAGGTAAATGTAGTAGGGACCTTATATGATGTCAAGATTCAATTAAATTCTGAACCCAGGGTCCAGCAAGTTGTAGATATTTTGGTGGTTAACATCCCGAGTAGGTATGGAATGTTACTTGCGAGAGATTGGATGAAAACGCTGAATGGCTATTTTGCAACAGACTGCTCGCATATGTGGCTGCCATGGAAGGGCATTGCTAACCAAATCAGAGTGGAAAATGAACCGAGGCTTAAGGAGATTATAACAGATTTTAACAAGCCGAATGAGGTTCAGTTTTTCCGAGCTGCACCTGGGGTCTATGCTCTTGATGTTGAGAAAGCTGCCAATGAACTTAAAGAAGAAGTGTGTCATGGTGGTTCTTCTGAGGAAAAATATCACACGTGGTTGCTCAAGTTTGATGGATCAAAATCTAGACAGGGAGCAGGAGCCGGAGTCGAGCTCACTGGTCCAGGAGGTAAACCATTATTGGCTGCCTACAGACTACAATTTCCTTGCACAAACAATGTGGCATAATACGAAGCATTGATTTACGGTTTACGTCTAGCATTGAGCAAACATGTTAAATGCTTGAAGGTTTTGGGTGATTCTGAGTTGGTTGTCAAGCAAATCAAAGGACAATATACATGCCGCGACAAAAGACTGAGCCTTTATAGGACTAGGGTTATGGATCTCATGGAGGAGTTTGATGCATTCAACATAGCCCTTATTTCTAGGAGAGGGAATCGAATAGCAGACTCTCTTGCAGTCGCCGCGGGCATGTTAAACCCGGTGGATATAAAAAGATGTAAAAAGTTTTCCATTGAGCTGGTTCCTTGTCCATCAATACCTGATAATGTGAAGAATTTCCAGGTTTTTGAGTGTGACAGGCACATCTTCAAGTTTGTCACAAACTCAGGTATTTTTGAAAATCAAGTGATCGATGAGGAACAAAGGTGGCAGGATGAAACAGAAGAAAGTGAAACTGCGTATCAATCCAACAAAATCCCTAAAGACGTGGTTTCATTAGAAAAAATGTTCGACATGGAATGCAAGAACAAGAAAAGAAAAAGAGTCCCGCTCCCCAAAGATGCATGCGATTCAATTAATCTGGGGAGTGCAGACAATCCAAAGGAGGTGTACATAGCAAAGGCATGTACAGAGGAAGAAAGGAGCAATATAATGCAGACTTTGAAGCATTACATAGATTGTATTGCTTGGAACTACAATGAGCTAAAGACTTACAATCAGAACATTATCACGCATACCATACCTTTGAAGCCAGACTCCAAGCCTTTTAGGCAAAGACAGCGAGTTGTTAACCCGCTATTGGAGCCTTTGATCGAAAAGGAGGTTAAAATTAGAGGCGAAAATCATTTTTCGCGTTAGGCACTCAACCCGGGTGGCTAACCTCGCTCCAGTGAGAAAAAGAGTGGAGAGATTAGGTCGTGCATAGATTTTCGAAATCTTAATAAGGCCTCCCGTAAAGATAATTATCCATTGCCATCAATCGATGAAATCTTGCAAATGGTAAATGGATCAGAAATGATGTCCTTTCTCGATGGATATTCTGGGTACAACCAAGTTCTTATACATCCAGATGACAGGATGAAAACAGCCTTCACTACCAAGTGGGGGACATTTGCATATAAGAGAATGCCATTCGGACTATTAAATGCCGGTGCAACTTTTCAACGCGCCATGGATTACGCATTCAAAGGACTAATAGGCAAATGCATCATCGTGTATGTGGATGATATCCCAGCTTTTCTCGAAGAAGAGAGAGGATCATGTTAAAGACTTAAAGAAGGTGCTTCAAAGGTGCAGGGAACATGGAATTTCATTAAATCCCAAGAAATGCATTTTTGGAGTGACAGAAGGGAAACTGCTAGGTCACATTATTTCAAAGGAGGGAATATCCATCGACCCGTAAAGGATACAAGCTATCCAAGACCTACCTCTCCCGAGCAAGAAAAAGAATTGAGGTCTTTCTTTGGGCAAGTCAATTTTGTGAGGAAGTTCATTTCTAGCTTTGTCGAGATAGCTAAACCTCTAAACCGGATGCTCAAGAAAGATGTGGACGTAAGATGGAACGAGGAAAGTAGAGTAGCTTTCCATAATATAAAAGACGCCATTTCCAAAGCCCCGGTCTTGATAAGCCCAGACTATTCCAAGCCTTTTTACATTTATGCTTTTGCATCGGAGCACTCCTTGGCGAGTGTATTAACCCAAAAAGGCGAAGATAATGCCGAAAAGCCCATTGCGTTTTTAAGTGCCCCCTTAAAAGATGCCCAATTAAGGTATTCAATCCTTGATAAGCAAATGTACGCACTTTTCAAAACTGTGAAAAAATTTAGGCATTACATCGTACACAGCAGAATTATTGCCATTGTACCCGATTCTGCTGTCAAGACCATGTTTTTACATAATGAACTAGGTGAAAAGAGAGGAAAGTGGATTGCAACCATCCAAGAATTTGATCTCGAAATCCAACCAATGAAACTAGTTCGAGGACAAGGACTGGCAAAGGCGATCGTAGAAAATGATCCGCAAATAATAGGTCAATGCTCAAATACATAATACATGGCTAAGGAGGACTGGTATGTTGATATTGTGCAATTTTTATTGACTGGTAAGTGCCCGTCTAATTTGAATTCAACACAAAGGAGAGCTCTAAGGCTTAAATCTATTAACTATCTAATAAATTCTGGTGTACTTTACAGGAAAAATCACGAAGGTATCTACCTGAGATGCTTGAGCAAAGACGAAGCCGCCAGGGTGTTGCAAGAATTTCATGGCAAGCACGGAACTGGTCATGGTGCAGCCAATCCTACAAGACACCAAATCCTAGCGAGCAGGATATTACCGGCCTCATATATTCAAAGATGCGCATGCTCATGTGCGATCTTGTCACATCCGTCAAGTGGCCGCAAATAGAGAAAGAAATGCAGCCATGCCGTTGCAAACTCGTAGTTGAAATGAGACCGTTTGCATAGTGGGGACTGGATTTTATCGGGGTTATTAACCCAAATTCTTCTTACTCTCACAAATTTATTTTGACAGCTACAGATTATTGTACAAGGTGGACGTAAGCGATTCCCACTAAACACGCCACCACGTACGTTGTGATTAAATTCCTTGAGGATCAAATTATCACAAGATATGGAATGCCCGATTCTATTGTCGATGACAATGGTAAAGCTTTCATTTCCACACAATTTGCGTAATGGGCATATGATAATAAAGTGAGCTTAAAGTTTGCATCCAATTACTATCCTCAAGGAAATGGGTTGGCCGAATCTTCAAATAAGAATTTGTTGAATACTATTAAGAAGTTGCTGGAAAAGAATCCCCGGACTGGCATAGTCAATTAAAGTTTGCCCTGTGGGCAGATAGGACCAGAGTGAAAGAAGCTATAGGGAATACTCCTTATCATTTGGTCTATGGGCAAGACCCGATATTTCCAGAAAATTTGGAGTTGCAGACCTTACATTTCATACAAGAGTACATGGGGACAGATGATCAAGTTGAAGCTAGATTGAGCCGGTTATTGCACCTGGGATGAAAAGAGAGAAGAAGCCATGAATCACATGAACAAACACCAGGAAGTCATCAAGAGATGGTTTGATAGAAGGGCCAAAGTTAAATCATTCAGAATTTCAGATTTGGTGTTACTATGGGACAAAAGACATGAGGAAAAAGGAAACCATCAAAAGTTTGATTGTCTTCGGTTAGGCCCATATCAGATTTCAGAAATACTTGGGAAGAACACCTTCAGTGCTAAAAACCTTAGAAGGGAAAGATTTCATGCCGCCGCTAATGGGCAGATTCTAAAGCATTATTTTAGCCCTTAGGTTGTGAGACTTTGATATTATTCTGTTGGTGTTGGTGAAGGATTTTCAGATTTTGTTTTTATTTTTTTAGGATTGTTAGTTTAGTTAGGATTTTGATTATGGATTTGATTTCAATTGACATGTGTGTTAATTTAAAAATAATAATAATAATAATAATATATATATAATAATAGAAAATTGAGATGTCAACTTATGCTTAAGGATTAGGAGAATATGAAATATTGGAATTGTCTTGTAAAAGCTCCACAAGTTGCACAAAACTTTTTAAGTTATATTGTTTGACTTTGTGATATATGAAAGAATCAGTTTTGCATGATAAATCATTTCATTCACAATTCAAGAAGTAATGCATTCATATTCCATCTCACCTCACATACATTTCATTTTAGTTGCATATGCATCTTATGTACAAGCCATGAAAGTATGTCAAATCCTCTTAGGGTTGTGTTATAACATATATGTAAGTAGCTCCTAAGGTTGGAAACTGAGTCTTGAGATATCTAGAACTAAGCACGTATCATAAATTAAAAAAGATCTTGAGTAAAATGATCAAAACCTAGCTTGGAAGAAAAGGTTGAGCGAAAGTGGTTTTCATGTCTATCCTATTATGCAACATGATCCTTAAAACAGTGGTTTTAACCACTTCCATAAAGCTTAAAGCTTAAAATCATAGTAGTAAGGATAGGGTTAAATCCTCATCAAACTTAGGTTGAGGATCCAATTCCCCAAAGCTTTGATTTGACCCACATGGAGTAGTAAGGATAGGGCATAAATTCTCATCTTGGTTGGTTGAGAATCTGATTCCCCAAAGCTCTTATGTCTCATTTCATAGTAAGTCTTGGATTGTAAGGATCGTACTATTTGTCCTCTGCAAAGGATGGGTAGTCATCCCCAAGGTTTAAGCAATAGAATTAATGATTTATATCTAAGGTTTGGATTGTAAGGATCGTACTACTTGTCCCTAACCAGGATGGGTAGTCATCCCCAAGGTCCAAGAAATAAAAAATAAATAAATTTTTCCCATCTCATCTTTATTTTGGATTGTAAGGATCGTACTACTTGTCCTCTGCAAGGGATGGGTAGTCATCCCCAAGGTCCAAGGAAATGAAGATATGTTCTGGATTGTGGGGTTAGATATGCCCATGCATGGCATCATGTCTTGCCTAAAAACAAGACCACTGATTGTCTAGAGGGTTAGACTAGCATGACCATTTCTTCCATAATTGGTTTAATTATTTTGCTTAAAGTGAGGTAATAAACTCCAAATCAGAATAGTAAGGATAGGGTTAAACTCTCATCTCGGTTGGTTGGGAGTCTGATTCCCCAAAGTTCTGATTTCACATTCACTTGCACATGGGTTCTAAATAGTAGGGACTCATAACCAACTTTGGGATACAATAAGGAAATGAACTTGTGGGTCCTAAGAGGGTTTGGCAATCTTGAATGCTTGTACATAATAGTAGAAGAATGATCATGCTTATTAGGAAAAGCAAAATCTTCTAGCTCATTCATTTAGGACCACAAATCATTCACCATCCCATATATGCATTCATGCAAAACTGATAATGGAATGTTGATCAATTTCAAACGATAGGGAATGAAAACACATTGCACACACCGAGCTAATACTTGATGATTCTCGATGATTCATGTACTTTTGATCTTTGGGCATTTGTTATTTTGCTCATGTGCTAACATGTATTTACGAGTTTGTGATATGTTTCGAGTTGGGTTCTTACTAAAATGCTCAAGAGCATTTGACAAATAGAGTCGCCATTTGTTGTGGTTGATCCACAACACACCCCAAGATTGGGGACCCACCTTTTTGCAGTGCTCACAGGGAAGGATCTAGTGACCCGGATGCCGTAATTGAAAAAAAGAGAAAATGCACAAGTGTAGAAAGGGGTCGCGAAATCGCGACAGTAGGAAATCGCGACATGTCGAAATGAAATCGCGACCGAAACGAGAATTGTCGCGAAATCGTGACATGTCGAAAATCGCGGTCAGCGGTCATGGCAAAAAAAAAAGTCGTCAAATCGCGACGTGTCGGTGACAAGGAAGAAAAAGCTGTCGCGAAATCGCGACGTGTCGGTGACAAGGAAGAAAAAGGTGTCGCGAAATCGCGACGTGTCGGTGACCAGGAAGAAAAAGGTGTCGCGAAATCGCGACGTGTCGGTGACAAGGAAGAAAAAGGTGTCGCGAAATCGCGATGTCGGTGAGGAGAAAAGAAAGGTGTCGCGAAATCGCGACGTGTTTTGCCGAAGCGTACGGATGATGAAAAGTGTCGCGATTTCGCGACGTGTTTTGGAAAGGTGTACGAAAGAAAAGTCGCGATATCGCGATAGAAAGACGTCGCGATTTGGACGAAGGTGAGAAAATGGTCAGATTTCGGGTTTTGGAAGTTCGATTTCGCGACGCGTTTTGGCAAACAAGACGTACGGAGAAAATGGTCACGATTTCACGATGAAAGCTGCATGAAGGTCCGAGAGGGAAAGGTGTCGCGATATCGCGACAAGTTTTGCCAAGGCGTACGAAGATAAGAACGGTAGCGATATCGCGACGGTTTGTCGAAGGAAGGCGAGAGGATGATAATGGTCGCGATATCACGACATAAAGTTGCCAAGGAGGCTCGAGGCTAGAATGGTCGCGATATCGCGACGTAAAGCCGAAATCATGTCACGATTTCGCGGCCGGGAAGATGAACGGGCGGACTTGCAGTTTTGTCGGGTTCTGTCATAGAAAAGCGGTACGACAGGCGCAGAAAGTGCGTGACACGTGGCGTGCAGGTGTCAAACTTGCAGGGGCGTTACATGCAGAGTGAATTTCGGGACGTTTCCAAATTTGAGCGTGAATCAAAGCGAGAAAAAGCAGGAATTTGAAGGGTCGCCCACAGGAAGAGGAAATGAAGTGACGGAGGAAATCGAAGAGCCATAACATTGCTATAAAGCCAGAATTGCAAATCGAAGAAAGGGTTGGAAATTGCCGAATACGGAGTTGCAGAGACGAAGGCTTTGTGCTATTCTGGGCCCGTACTTGGGCAATTTCCTTCTTTTTATTCTGGGATTTTCTTTCACACCCGGAACATTTTTGAATGTAATTGAGATATCATTTAAATACAAATACAGAGAGTTGGCATCTTATTGGATGAGAAAGAAGGAGTAACTTTTGCATGCATGATTTAATGTTTATATTTCCCTTCCATATTTCTTAGGTTTTTAGGTGAAGTTAATGCAAGATCTCTTGGTTGCTTCATGCGAATGCCTATTTTCTGGAATTACCACAGAAACCCTCGAGACTCGCACCTGGCCTATTTGGATTGTGTGGATGTGCAGGTTCATTAGGTTAGGTTGCATGTAGAAAGCCTCATTATCTTCGGTTTCATCTGATTAATTACAGCTTTCTCGATGTAATCTATTTTTTATTGTTACTTTTGTTTATTTTTGTCTTTGCTTTTCAAACCCATATTTTATTTTTCAGCAGTTTAATTACTGTGTTTGAATAAATCACTGAAAATCCATCAGAATTAAAGGTTAAAGCAGATTTTATTCATTTTGAGTCCATTGAAAATTCAAAATTAATAAACCACAGTGCCCCTTGTTAACATCCACTTGCAAACCCTAAGGTGTTCTTAGCATTTCATTTTAGGCAGCATTCTTGATAATTAATAATCAGGATAATAAGAACCTTGGAGAAATCGTTTTTCTTTGCAAGCAGAGGATTTAGGACTCGGATCCTACAGGAGAGTGTGTTTTCACAATCGGGTTAAAACACCACTCAACAGGGCACAAGGCAGTCTATTGTAAGGTTAGTTACAGGAACAGGTTTGATCAGAACAGGTTTGGGCAGAACTGGCGGGTTCAAAGAATAGGTATGCCTAAAAGGAATAACATTGTTACTTGTTATAAGTGCAACAATGGAGGTCACACAGCTAGACAGTGTAGAGCTGAACTTCCAAGATATAGGAACATAAATAGTGGTATGAACAGGTCCAAGGATCAAGGATTGGAAAATAAAAATAATGCTAACAGGAACAAGAACAGTGACAAGAACAGAAACAGGAATACGGGCAAAGAGTTCAAAAGAAGACCCAACAAGGAAGTGATAGACACTGATGACGATTAGTGCCTAATGGGAGTTTTACTCCCACACCAAAATTAATCACCTCATCAGGAGGTGGGGGAGGGACTAAGCTAAGAGGCTCATTCTTAGTCCCAAGCCCCAAAGGTGACCCTTTGCCATTGATGACAAAGGGGGAGAAATATGAGTAAGGGGGAGAGTTTCAAGTGAAGAGGAAAGCTTCAAGTTAGGGGGAGCAAAACTTCAGAGGAAGATTCTCAGTTGTGGGTAGTTTCTCAGTTGTTAACACAATTGGTTTTAGTTTTGGCTCGTGAGACGTGCTTTTAGTAAAGGTTTGCCATCAATGACAAAGGGGGAGATTGTTGGCAATTTTGGATACCTTGGGAACATTGCATTTGCTCAAGTGAATAAGTTTTCATTGATGACAAGAATATTTTGAAGGAATTTGGTTTGATGTAAAATAATATGTTTTGATGAAGGTTTCGGCATGACAGGTTCAAAAGAAAGCAAGTCATAAAAATGTCGTGATATCGCGACATGTCGCATTTTCGCCACTTAAGCCGAAGGGAGAAAGCTTTTTAGAAAAGTGTCGTGATATCGTGACATGTCACAGTTTCACGAATCAAAGAGGAGAGAGAATTTTTGAGTCAGAAATGTCATGATTTTGCGACATATTTCAAGGAAATTTGAATGGACGAAAAAGTGTCGCAATTTTGCGACATGTTGTGGGAGAGAGAGTTCAAAAGAAAAAGTGTCACGATTTTGCAACATAATGCAGGAGAGAGAGTCCAAAAGAAAAAGTGTCATGATTTAGTGACATAATGCAGGAGAGAGAGTCCAAAAGAAAAAGTGTCATGATATCGTGACATGTCGGGTTTGCATGACCCAAAGAAAAGAAAAGCGCTAAGGAGAAAAAGTGTCACAATTTTGTGACAAGTCAGAAGATAAAGTGAAAGCAAGATAAAGTGTTGTGATTTCATGACATGCTACAAAAAAGCTAGAGTCCAGTGTGAACTGTTGTGATTTCGTGACAAGTTCGAGGAAAGAGAAAGCAAAATGAAAAGTGTCACAATTTTGCGACATGCTGCAAAGTTCAAAATGGGAACTGTCACGATTTTGCGACATGCAACAAAGGAAAGTGTTCTAAGTGAGAACTATCACGATTTCATGACATGTAGCAGAGAAAAGAGTTCAAAGCGAGAATTGTCATAATTTTGTGACAAGCTGCAAAGAAAACGTACGAAAGCTAGAAGTGTCATGATTTCATGACAAATTCAATGAGGAAGAGCTCAAAGGCGAAAGCGTCACGATTTCATGACATGTTCTATTTTCATGGGCATAAGGCAGCGAAAGTGTTGTGATTTTGTGACATGTTCTATTTTTGCTAGTGCAAGCAGACAAGAGTGCAAGGAAGAGAAAGAGTCACGATTTCACGATAGATTGAGATGGCAATGTTCGGTTGGAGAAAATTTCATGATTTCATGACAGAAATAGAATGCAGGTCTTCTATAGGAGAAGTGTCATGATTTTGCAACAAAAGCAGAGAGGAAGGCTATGAAGATAGAAGTGTCACGATTTCGCGACAAAAGCAGAAAGGAGGTCGACGAAGGGAGAAATGTCACGATATCACGACAAATGCAAAGTTGATGCTGACTAAGTCAGAAATGTCATGATATCGCAACAAGAGCTTAGTTGAAGTTGACAAAGGCTAAAATTTCATGATATCATGACAAAATCCAAAATACAGTATACGGTTGCAAAAGTGTCATGATATCGTGATATGTTGTAGTTTCACGGTAGAAGCTACAGAAGAGTTGCAGAGGCAGTGAAGCCAACAAAGTTAAATTTGGGTCGACAAAAATTAGGGTTTGCAGCCAACGTAGTTTAGGGTTTGTAGCCGACGTGGTTTAGGGTTGTGCGGCCAACTAAGATAAAGGTTTTGATCTTGAAAGAGTTAGTATAAAAGGAGGGTTGTTTGGAGAGTTGGAGGGCGATTGAATGCGTTGTTGATGTGTGACATTCGAAGATAGTGTGTAGTGCAAGAAGTTCAATTGTTGTGAGCAGAGTGCGAATTCGATTGGAGTGTGCAGAGTGCATTTCATCAAATTATTTTGAGGGTGAAAGATCGCAAAGGAAGAAGAGTGTGCGCAGACTATGCAAGGGTTGCAGTTCAACCAAATGCGGGTGTGTTTGCACAAAGAGAGCAGAGGAAATTTGTGCTGGACCGAAGGAATGTGTTTGGTGCAGATCAAAGAAAGTGAACAAGGAAATTTGTGCTAAAATGAAGGACTGTGTTTAGTGCAAATTTGAGGACCAGCTTTGGAGGTGAAAGAGTTGAGGACAGAGGTCTCCAGCCAGAGTAGGGAGGACAAGTGTCTTCTATGGATAAAGTTCCATTTGCTAAGGGCAGCGAAGGCAGAGGTCTTCTAGAGGATCACCAGCTAGAGCAGAGGTTAGGGGATTGGTGTCTCCTATGGGTTGGTTCCCACGAAATCGAGGTTAGGGGATTGGTTTCTCTTTTGGGTTGGTGACCATAAACATTTTAATCGAGAAAGGTTTTCCTAGATCTGGATTGATAAAATTAAGTGAAATATTTTATCCATGGATGTAGCCCAGGCATTCTGGGTGAACCACGTTAAGATTGTTGTCTCTTTGTGGATGTTTTTATGCATTTCTTTGATATTGTTGAGGGTATATCGCTTTACTATTTTGCAATATAAAGGAAAAGTAAAAAGTGGTCTTATACTGTTCACCCCCCCCTCTCAGTATAAGCTTGTGTTATTCAATTCTAGCGTCGACGTGGGGAGAAAATTAAAAAGTGTGTATAAAAGGGGGACTATCCCACCTTAGCCAAATTCTCTTATGCCTTCAAATTAATTATTATGCTATGTGAGCTTGTGTGACCCATTCTGTGCCAAAAGTGGATTTTTTTTAAAGTGCCTAGAGGAGGCAAAAGGATTTCACCCACCAAGGATGGAGCCTTGGTCACCAAGCGCTGGTAGCACAGTTGGAAACCACAGCAGAAGCAAGATGTGAGGGCAACAATTGGAACAGGTTTGAATATGTAGGAGGATTATCTTTTTTGTGTGTGTTGAAATCGATGGTGGAAGAAGGTTGAAAAGGAAGGAAGCCTTACTTCCTTAACATGGGTTCCTATAGCCCATGTGGTGGGCACCAAAGCACTAAGGTACTTGGCACTTGGGGAGATGGTAGTTTGAATCATGCTGAAACTCTTTTGGGGAGAAGACAAAGGTATGCATTACTTGAGCACCAAAAATTCTAGAGGAATTAGTTGAGCTATTAAAAATTTAATTATTGCATAATTTATTTGGTTTGTAAGGTTGTAAGGAGAGTTATAAGGTTGATGCAAAATAATTTTTTTGATGTTATTTTCTTTAGTTTTTGAAAAGGGTAATAAGGTGTTTTAGGAAGATTTTTTGAGGTTTTGTGGTGTTGGATAATATTTTAATTTGGATATTATAAGGTGTATCTAAATAAATATTTTTCATGTATGATTTGATGGATGTTAATTACAAGGAGCAATAAGGTGTATTTGAGCTTTGATTATTTTTGTGTCTAAGGAATATTTGAGAAAGTGTTAAGAGTGATATTTTATCATCTAACCATTGAAATTGGAAATAAGAAAATTGTGATTGAGACAGGTTTTCTAATGCTACTTCTACATCAAACAAAATGTATAGGCACATCTTCCTAGTGAGTGATTGTTGAATGTTGTGAATGCAAAGGTTGAGTGAAAAGGATTGTTTGGCAAGCATTTTTTAGTGTGTTTTGAATTAATGCTTCAAGGTTTTATGGAATAAAGAGTTGTTGATAAAACCTTGTTTGATATGCATTGTAGTTGAAGTTATTATTTGAGTGAACTTGAACTAGGGTTTGTAAATATCATGAGTATCATTGTTATGTGAAGATTGTTTGATAAGCATTTTTTTTTAAATAATTAAGTGATTAAAGAACTTGTACTAGGGTTTGAAAATATCATCAGTATCATTGTTATGTGAGATTGATTGATAAGCATTATTGGAAACATTTGAGTGAGTGTTCATATGCTTGGACTAGGTTTTGTAAGAAAATATTATTTCATTGGGTTAGTGGTTGAGTAGATTTGGTTGGGCCTAGTCAAGTGGATGTGTTGATGTGATAGTTTAAGTTCTATGAAACAAATTGTTCTATGTTCTAAATTGATTTGAGAAAGAGATTGATTTTTTATGAATGTGAAACATATTGAGTCTCTAAAAATTCTCTATATGTTTCTATTATAAAAGAGATATTGAAAGTGATTGAGAGTTTGTGAGTGTGAAGCATATTGAGTCTTTAAAAATTCTCTATATGTTTTTGTGGTAAAAATAAAGATTGAAATTGATTGAGCATTATTTTGAATGTGAAGCATATTGAGTATCTAAAAATTCTCTATATATTTCTATGATATTGAACAAGTTCTAGTGAGGACTTGTTGATAATATTTGAGGCAAGTCTTTGAGAAGACTTGTGGACAAATTTATGTGAGCTTTTGTGGAAGCTTACAATACATTGTTGGTAATAGATATTGAGAGTAGATTGAAAAATTTCTTTAGAGGACTTGTGGATAGATTAGTGTGAGATTTTATGGAAGCTTACAAGGCAGATTTTAGATAAGTCTTTGAGAAGAATTATGAGTAGATTTGACTAATTTATTTTTCAAACATTGGGTTAAGGTTTGGGGCATATATAGCAGAGTTGATTTGAGATTAAGTTAAGCTGTGTGTTAAGGCTTGAGAATAGATATTGAGGATATATTTGTGCTAGACCGAAAGACTATGTTTAGTGTAAATCAAAAGATAGAGATTGAGGATATATTTGTGTTATATCAAAGGACTGTGTTTAGTAAATATTTGAGGACAGAGTTTGGTGTAGATTTGAGGATAGATTTTTTCCAAATCAGAGATAGATATTGAGCAAATTTATGCTAGAATGAAGGACTATGTTTAGTGCATATTTTAGATAGATATTTGAAGGTGATAGAGTATAGAGGATGATAGTCTCCAGTGGATAGAGATACATTAGCTAGGGTAGTGAGGATAGGTGTATTGAGTGGATAGAGATCCATTATCCATAGTAGTGGGGACAACAATTCTTATAGAAGATCACCAATTAGAGCTAAGAAAAAATAGTTCTCCTATAGATAGAGATCCATGAACTTGATTAAGGGATTTGTGTCTCCTTTGGATAGAGATCCATAAGCATTGTAATAGGGAAAGGATTCCCAAGAGATTTATTGAGAAAATATTAGTGAAATATTTTCTCCGTGGAGTAGCCCATATTGGGTGAACCACATTAAATTTATGTCTTTATTGTGTGTGGTGATTTGTGAATTACTTTAATTATTGGTATTGATATTGCTATCTATACATTACATAATATTGATTGGGAAGGAAAAGTAAAAAATGGCCTTATACTTTTCACCCCCTCTTAGTATAAGCTTGTATTCTTCACAATTAGCTAATAAATGTCAACCCTTTCTCAAGTTACTTAATAAAAGAACTCATTTATGTTGGGATGAAAAGTGCTAAAACACCTTTGATGTATTGAAGCACTATATTTTAACACCAATTGTGCTTGTTCCACCAAAATACAACCAACATTTCATCCTCTACATATCTACCATAGTGCACGCACTAGCGATATTGCTCAAATAAAATTATGATGAAAAGGAGCAAGCAATCTATTATATCAATAGAACATTAGTGAGTTACGAAACTCACTACACCCTCTTAGAGAAACTTTACCTTGTAATAGTGTTCTCTACACAAAAGCTTCTTCATTATATGCTTAGTCAAAATAAGCTCGTTGTTGCTAAATTTGATCCACTATGATATTTGATGAGTAGAAATTACTTATCAGGATGAGTAGCAAAATGGGTTCTTGTCCTAAGTAAATTTGATTTGGCATTCATCAACCAAAATTCCATTAAAATATAGGTTATAGATGATAAACTCATTACTGCTCCTATCCAATATGCTCATCCTTTAATAGTGGAATTTCCAGATGAGTGTCTTAACCTAAAAGTTGATCATCCTGATTCTTGGTCTTTGTTCTTTGATGTATCTTGTTGTATGAGTGGTTTTGGTGCAGACATCATATTTGTGTCACCTCAAAAGAAATTACTTCCTTTATCATTTAAATTATAGTTTTCTTGCACCAATAATATAACAAAATATGAAGCTTTAATCCTTGGGTTATGTGTAGCCTTATATTTGCAAATTAAGGTCTTAGCTATCTTTTGGGATTCTCATTTTATGGTAAACTAAATCAATGAAGTGTACCAAAATTGTAATGTGAAGCTTTATCCCTATAAAGAGTATTCAAAATTATTTTCCTTATTTGAAAAGGTGACCATCGAGGCTATTTCACATTATAGCAACCATTATATGGATGCTATGGTGGTAGCTACCTCATTAATCCCATTGGATTTAGAGGATGATCATAAGACCATCATCAGTCAGTAACTCTAAGAGCCGACTTCACTAGAGTCCAGTATCACACCCCTAGATGTCATTATAATTGGAGATACACAACTGGATCCATGGTACATTAATATTCAAATTTTCCTTCAAAATGGCTCAATACCTGAGGGTTTGTATTAAAATGAGCATCGAATCTTGCATAAGAGATTCATATAATTTATTATCTTGGAAAACACCTTATATCCGTGCTCTTTCAAAGGGATTCTTTTAAGGTTTTTAAATGTTGAAGAGTACAAACTTGCTCTTAGTGAATTTCATGAAGGTTCATATGGAGGTCACTTTAGTGGAAGCACCATTTCTAAAAATATTTTTTGAATGGGATATTACTAGCCCTCCATGGAAAAGGATGCTAAAAATTTTGTTCACAAATATAATAGGTGCTAAAGTCACACCAACCCTGTTCATGCTCCTTCTCAAGAGATTTGTGCTATCTCATATCCTTGGCCCTTTTCATGTGGGGATTATACATAATATGGAAGGTCAATCCCATATATTTCTATGGGCACAATTTCATAATCATAGCAACTGATTACTTCACAAAGTGGATCAAAGCTATACCATTAGCTTCTTGTACAGGGATTCAAGTCTTTAAATTTATTTTTAATCAAATCATATGTAGATTTGAGATCCCTTCAATCCTTGTTTTGGATAATGGAACTTGTTTCAAGAATAAGTACATCCATTAATTATGCACAAAATATAAGATCCAACACAAATGGTCTACTCCTTACTACCCTCAAGGCAATGGCCAAGCAGGATCATCTAATAAAACATTATTCAAAATCCTAAAAATATTAGTTAATAAATCAAGTCAAGACTAGCATATTCAAGTATCTAGCCTTATGGGCATATAGGACCAGTGTTATAACCCCTATGGGTGCTTCTCCCTTTGCATTGGTTTATGGTGCAAAAGAAGTTTTCCCATTTAAGCTTGAAGTACCTTCTATAGGGATTCTACTTCAAGATGACACAGTAGGTTATAAATACCACATTGGACACTTATTCAATTAGATATTGTTGATGAAAAGTGCATAAATGATTTAGATAACCTTTGTGCTTATCAAGAAAATATTAAAAGATCATATTCAAAGAATATTAGTAGTCACTCTTTCAAGGTTGGTGATCTTGTTCTTAAAGAAAAGAAGAAAAAAAATGATACTCAAAAAGACATTAAAGGAAAATATAAAATAAATTGGTTGGTATCTTTCATTATAACAACTAAATTTAGGTCATGTGCATATCATTTGGCTACACTATAAGAAAAATAACTTAAAGAGCCAATGAATATTATGCACGTAAAGAAATATTATGAATAATCCATCTTGCATAACTATACATAAAACATCTTGTATATATTGTACATAAACCATAAATTTGTTCGTCTTGCATATATATCATCCCCTAGCTTTAATTTGCATTGAATCATCATCATCATGCATCTTATAATTTGCATTAGGCATCCTACATTTTAGTTTGCACCTTGCAATATGATTAACCCATTTGCTTGCATCATACAATCATACTTATCCATCATTCTATTCTAGCCAAAGTGCTAACATGTTCATAGTTCATCTTAATTTTTCCTTTAAATCGATTAAGATTACTTCTTGAACCAATCACATGATTCACATTTAATAAAAATATTGATCCTTGATATTGATTAAAAATATTTCTTGAACCAAAACGAACATTTCACTAAGAATTTTTTTGAGTTTTGGGACTTGATCAAGTTATTCTTGAACCAAGAACTTATCACATTTATTAATAAAAACTTGTTTCTGTAAATGTGATGTCAGGATTGGATTGAAACTTGAAGCGAAATATACTTCTTGCTTTTCCTATTATGCATGTAGTCCAAAAATAAAAATAAATATACATCTTTGCAAAATTATAAAAAACTAAAAAGAGTGGGTAGTAAGGATAGAGCTACATTTCTAGTCATATGTTTATGTAGTTTGAATCCCAAAATCTCTACTTATTTTCACAAAAATAATATCGAATTAATAAAATAAGTGGTAAGGATAGAACTACATTTCTAGACGATTATGTAGTCTAAATTCATAAAGCTCTAACTCTTCAAATAAATACACAAAAAATAATAATAAATCTCCAAGTAGTAAGGATTGGGTAAAAATTCTCATCGAGCTTGTTGAGAATATGATTCCCCAAGACTTGGAGAACCCTAATATTAGACTATGTTCATGCATGGTGATACATTTCTCTTGAAGAGACCTTTAACCACACATAAGGACAAGCTAACTTCTTGGTTATCTCTAAGATTGGTTTAATTTTACCTTGCTTAAGGATGGTCAATGAATTCACTTGCACATACATTGGTTCTTGATTAACTTGTGTCAATACCTTACTTAAGATTGGTAAATGAACTCCACAACTACACACATTGGTTCTTGAAATATTTACATCATGTTTGAAGATCAAGATAGGAAAATAACTCACAAATCACACACACTGGTTCTTGATACAATCTGACCTTACTTTGAGAAAAATCCAAGATTTTTGATGAGCTTGAATAGCTAATGTCATGATTTATTTATGGGCATGTATGACCATTTTTACAAGCATTTGTCACTAAATCAATCATCAGTTGTGCATTTCATATTCATATTTATTACATATATGTATTATCATAATTAATTAGTTATAGTGCACAAATAACCTATTAGGTTTTAAATATTTTTAATATCTTACACATCCATTATTTGATCATATAGTTGCATAAAGACTTTGCGATGATGGCATGAGATAATATCTAGTTAATTTCTATTTTTTAATATAAATTTTATTTCATGTTAGGATATCATGCCTCGCACAAATACTCTACATAAAAATTGCATTCTTCATGCTATGCCATCTACACCCAATCATTAACACCCTTAATCCAACATCAATTTTAAGGGTATACACTATCCATAATCTACAATATCATTTGGACCATCAAGAACAATCCCTTTCAAGTCATATCTCTACGATAATAGCATAACAACACCTCCTCACTCAAGATTCACTCCATCACCACAAGAAATGAGCAACCTCCCTTTAGGTCCTATGCAATCATAATCCTCAAGGGTCATTGCTGAAAAATTATAATCATAAGGATATGCCACCCAGTGCGACATCCTTATGATGTTTATTATAATCTATCAAATCACATTCCATATCTAAAAACTAACTTTTGAAAAGTATGATAGAGATGCATTTAAAATTATAAAATTTAAACTACAAGTATCATCATTTAGATTACTCACAAGATGCATCCACATACAAAAACAATATTTTGCATTAACACACAAGAGAAATCTTAAAATGAAGTATGGTATTTCTTGAGCAAAAGAGAGTACATGTATAGAGTATATTGGTATGCCACAATAAAAAAATTAGCATACTCAATCACTGATCAAATATGCCTCAAAAAATATGAAGTTGAGCATATCATACCCTAGAACCATGACCCTTGCTCATATCTAGAGTTGGCCTAGGTGGTCACATTATCATAGATTGAGTCACTATTCATGAACCCGATCGTACACGACTATGACTTGAAGTCATTAGTTCCTTTGGCATGGCCACCCTCTATCCCTCTGTAACTTCCTAGAAGTAAATATCTTGGTAGAAGCTCTCTCGCTATGCAAATATCCCTACCTTTTCCTAATCCACCAGTAGCTTATCTAGAATATGATGCATCCCACTACTCATCAAAGGCATTCCCATAAACTACTACTAAACCTAGGCTTGCAACTATGTCAATTGTATCTCCAAGAACTAAATATAAGTCACTTGAGTGGCTATCTATGCTCTAAGGGTGTTCACCTCTGCCTCAAGCTCCTTCATACTCTTCCCTCCATATCCCCCTCCTCTAGCATCCTCTATCTCTATATCCTCTACCATTGTATCATCCTATGACTGTTGAGGTACCTCCTTCTATTGAGGTACCTCCTCTTTTTGTGGTCCATTTTATTATCAAGACATCTTTTGCATCGATACCATCCTATGCCCTAGTACGCCCATGCTACTATGGCTAGATTCAAATATGAAGCTCTCCCTTTGGAACCTTGATCTCCCTTCCTTGGTCTTAGATCTAGTCACACTCTATTATTTAGGTCTAACCATCCCACCCTACTTAGATCTTAATGCTTCCCTCTATTGTATAGCCACCTAAATTGTTAACTACATTTGATGGTCAACCATTAGTTATACCTACTCACAAGTAATCCTCACAGGTCTAAGGGCCTCATACAACTAGTGGTATCCATACTCCATCCCTATGTCATCCTCCCTTGATAGTACTAGTATATGATCATCCACATCAGGCTCTCAAAACTATCTAATATTGGGATCCCCATCCATAATTGGTGAATCCCTCGTCATCCACTAAAACTAGATGTCTCTCAACTCTGGCATGTCCTATCTCAATCTAAACTAATGTTGTACTCAATAAAAGTGGTACATCTCCACCTCACCCTTATTTTATCATAACCACTATACCCACCACATCTGTGCTAACTCCATCCCACCATCATCCCAACCTGAATGTCTTCGTTAGGGTCTCCATGTGATCCAACGAGGAAGTAAATAATTTATTACCTTTTTGGTAGCATCCATCCAAATATCATGTCCTCGATGTACTCCTCTCATAGAATCCCATCGATATACAGTGGGGTGTACCTCCTCTACCCATTGATGTGGTAGTCCATTGGGACTTCTCACTACTATATGCTCTCAACTCCACACTTGAAGTAGAGTAGTGAGAACAAGTCCTCTATGTCGCTTATAAACAATATTATATAATATCATGTATAGATGACATCATACAAATGGATCACAAGTAAAGTGCATATTTGAATCCCTTATCTCTGATACTAACCTAGCTAGTTCCTAAAGGAGATATCACCTACTCTTATGGTAGGCTAGTAAGCCAACCACCACCCTGCTTAGTACCACTATCAGAGTAGATATGCCCTCTACTCCTATCATCCTCTCCACATTAATCCTGATCTACTCAATTAGAAAGTTAGAATCTCCAATCAACTACTCTAGTTACTATGCTTGTATCATTGATTGAATCGTGACTATATTATAATAAAAAATGATTGTATCAACTGCTCAGGATACAAAGGATCCTTCACACATCCTCCAAATTCATGATCATATCTCCCATATATAACTAGAATGTTAATAACTTTGGGTACCACCTCTCTACCAAGTCCATCATTAGTGCATGATCGATGTCTACTAGGCATCTCTACTATATCAAGAAGTCCCATATGCACTAGCATTTTCCTCTCTACTGCATCTAGATTTTTTAACTAGTCATAAAAATATCTATGCCTCCATTACTGAATCCTAAGAGTACCATATTGTAATAAAAAATGATAAACATTTCATGTCATCAGCTTATCAAATTATCAAATCATCAAAAATCAAGTTTAAGATTGCAAACAATAGCAATAAAAGTAAATTCGGAGCTCTTTAGCAATTTTGGCAGCATGTGACCTCACAAATTTGACCTATCTAGATTTGAAAATTCAAGAGATCTGAATTCATGAATTCAGGAGGTCCAAATTTGTAGTACCGCCTAAATTTGTTGTGATAGCAATGTAATGAAAAAAAAGATAGAAAATATGGTGAAAAAACTAAAAGTTTGCAAATAAAAGAACAAATATTTATTAAAAGACTAAAAATTCATACACAGATCCTCGTCATTTCTCAGTCACCTCCTGTACATACACAATCTGCTTGATGATTTGGATGCCCAATTTTCTTGAGCTAAAATTGGCAAATCACATAGTAAAAATAAAACTAGGATTTTGCCCTAAACCCCCTTTTAATCCTAACCCTTCATATTTTATTTCTTTTTTTTAGCTAGTATTTTCCACTTGCAATTTCAAGTTCTATGATGAATGTTACATTCCTCACAAAACTTGAGGAGATACCTTAACTAGTTCTAATGCCATTGCTACATTAACCTCCCATCCAAAATCACCCATTCTTTTTTTTTCCTCAAAACGTCTACATCCTCTTTTAATGCATTTTTCATAAATAAGCCAAAGAGGGGGGAAATATAGATATGGAATTTTGATCCATGTCAAAATTCATTGTCTACCCATCTCATTTTCTAGGATGCTACAACCGCTTTTCAACTTACACATGTGGTCTTTGCTATTTTTAGTTAATTATATAGATTTGTTCCGAATTTGCTAAAATGATTACTATCACCTTGTTTAGAAATTGTTTGGATTTTATCCAAATTAGGCCAATGGTAACATTCCATTAATTCGATAAAATTTTATTGAATTTGCTCAAATTGGGAATTATCCCAATAAGCCTTACCAGACCCAATATAATTCCATAAATATTTCAACTCCCAGCCTAATATCACCCTGATGAATTTTAAAACTATGATTTACCTCCAAAAATAGGTTAATGGTGATTTGGATAAAATTGTAATGTCAAGGACAACTACATTTTTTAATTGAAAGAACATGTGATTTGACAAAATTTCTTGCAAGTTGGACATCAATAATAGTATTTTGTAGGTTAAGGAATGCTTTGCAACCTATATTGCAGTTAAAGGATCCCCTTACATTCTCATAACCATATTATCCAGTGCATATGCTTTACCATTTCATCATTCTCATCACAACCGATGATTATAGGTAGCAAATCCACCTCCTAGAAGAAGAAGTGATAAATGGATTTGCCCAATTTTGATAGTTTTGACAAGTTTTGTAAATCATACAGGTAGGATTAAACCATACAGTTAGGAAGGAAACCCATACAAGGTAATGGAAAATCATACAAGGCACAATGAAACAAAGTGAAATGCATAGGAAATGTAATTTTAGGTTGTAATTGCACATGTATTTGATTATTAAGGTGTTAGACTTAGTAAAAGTATTAATTAATGCATTTATTTATGCATGGGTGGTTGTAAATAACTAATTTCCTTAGGAACTACTTTGTAATGGTTTGAGCAATGTTATATAAGGCCCCATTTTCAATTTTGATGGTCTGGACATATACTGGATAAATCTGATAGAGTTGGACTCTTCTTGTTAATCTAGCAAGTTTTAGGAGTTAGACTATGCTTTGAGAGAATGATTGTATGTCATTACTAAATAAGAATGAATAATAGTCAAAAATAATAGTTTCTCTCATGTTTTGTATGATTCTTGAATGGTTGTATAGCAATTGATGATTTAGTTTTGTTGCATGTACTTCTATTTGAGTGTTTTGGTTAATCTAGGCATTGTTGTAGTATAATGGATTGAATCAGAACTAATGTATATTTGTGGAATGATATAGAAATATGGTAATATCAAGGAATATATATTAAACCCTGCTATATAATTTTTGGGTTTCACCATTAGATTTGCAACTCTCTTAAGCCCCGTTGATATGTTTTGCATGTTATTGGAAAAGGATTAATTACCATATTAAACCCTTAAAAAACTTATCTAATAGATATTGGTCATTCGAGTATCCAATTTAGAACTTGAATTTACCTTAATTCCATAAAAATTGTACACCAGAGTTCATTCAAATCATACAGAATACAGTTACCCAATTTGGTAGTTTATGCGATTGGAAGAAACTTACCCGATTCAACAGTTTTGGAAGATCGACTTATTGGGTGAAAAATCTGTGTATGGCAGCTTGCAAAACCAAATCTAAAGGATTGGTTAAGGGTGGAATTATAGAAGCTCCATTATTGTAATATTTTGGATTGTACAGTGTGTCGATTTAGATTCCATACAAGTTGTTCATTGGTCATAAACTAGTAGTTTTAGAGACTGTACGATCATATGATTTGGTAAACAAGTTGGGATTAGTAATTTAACAATATTAAGCATTATAAATCACCTCCTCACTAGGAATACTACACCCCTATGCTACATTTGATATCGTTGCTTAATCAAATATGGCATTTTTGTTAAAACAGGTCAAATTGACAAAGTAAGAATACTACAAAATTGAAGGTGAATGACAAACATCAGTATACAAAGATGTAGGATATGGGAAGTACGAGAGAAAATTATCGTAAGAAGGAGCATGAGGATTTCTTGAAGATATAATACAAGTAACTCAAACCATAGTACACATGAACTAGAAATAGTGTAAGTTTGGACATCTTAAGAAGGAGACTTTGAGGCACTATTGAAAGAGATAGAAGAGGAGGTACCAAAAAAACCTAGCATAGAGGCATGAGTTGACATAGAGGTAGTAAAACAGGATGGAGAGTGGATAGTGACACCTAATAAAGTGATAGAAGGGTTGTAAGGGAGTGTAGAGGATAAGATTCAGGCACTAGAGCAATAGAGCGCGAAGTCTTAGGAAGAAGGACCAAGACCATCTCCCTCACATTAGCGAAGGAGGTCACGAAGTGAAGACACACATGAGTTTTGTCAATGATTGGTGGGATAGAATAATATACCTAGGATAGAAACTTATGATGATGATGGTAGTAAAACACCCCTAAGGAGGAATCAGACAAAGATTCCATGGGAGACATCAAGTGACAATGATTATTCTCTGAAGATGGCTAATAAGGTAGCCAAGTAGAGATGTCCACCTTTTACAGCTGAGGGTAAGGAATACCCCACAAGAGATATCATAACTTGTTTAACTATTTGGAGGGAAAATGGTATAGATCAACCAGAGGACTGGGTAACCTTATTTCTTGCTACCTTGAGAGGATTAGCAATTGATTGGTATCTGAAGAAGAAAAATACGATAGATTTTTAGACTTGGATTCATGTTAAAGAGAAATTCATTGAAGAATTTCACCCTTTGAAGGATGATGGAGACATTTTTACTGAGCTTTGCATGACAAAGAAAATTTTTTATGAAGATGTAAAATTATAAAACTGCAAACTAAAATAATTAGTAGATAAGATGCAGATGTATTAGTAAAGTGATTGTTTGTAGATGGGTTACTACCAAAATATAAGAAAAATATGAAGGCAATATCATTAGAAACATATGAAGAAGTTTTAAAGCATGCATAGAATTTCAAAAGTGAATTGAAATAGATGTATACATGAATTTTGTATCACCACAAGCCTAATGATTCAGATAGTGGAGAAGATAACACTATAAAAAGGATAGTAGCATCATTCCATCAGGAGTTCAACAAGATCAAGAAAGAACAAAAGAGAAAACTTGATAGAAATGACATTTGGTGCACAAAATGCAAGACTAAAGGGCATACAAATGTAAAGTGTCTATGAAATAACTATTGTCACATATGTAATGTGATGGGACACAAGGTAATGCTATGTCCATATAATACAAGAGTACGTCCATAGGTGCTAATAATCTAGCAGTAGGAAGAGAAAATAAAGACCCTAGGAAGCGGACAACAAACAATGAGTGGCAATTATAGAAATAGTCGATGAGGTGGAAGGCTAAACTAGGGCAATAAATAAGGAGGACAAAGTTATTTTTAGTTTGACTCAAAAGGGAGGCCAATCATACAGTGTCACAATTTCTAGGAGTGGGGGCATTTTGTGAAAAAATTTCCTTCACCTTAGAGGTAGGAAACACCACAAGAAAGTACTACACATATGTGTAGGTGGTATGGTATGGGGAACCACAAGGAAGAAAATTGCCCAAAGCAGACGAGTTCGAATAACCCGCAAAATTTCAATTATGTAGATATTGATGTTCCTTAATTTAAGGAGGAAATCCAAGAAGTTTTAGTCATGACAAGAAATCAGGATAAAAAAGACAAGTATTTAGATCCAGAAAAATAAAAGCAGTGTTGGCAAGTACCAAAAAAAATATTACAAGATGAAGAACAAAAAGCTAAGCAAGCAAAGTTAGCTAAAGAAAAGGAACTAAAAAAGCCATCAAAAGAGAAGGTGATTGTGTAGAATCTGGCAACATAGGTTTTGGACACCACAGTAGAGATTAAAGTGTCAAACCTATTGGAAGCTATTCCAACATTGCAAAAAGAAATGGTGGAAGAAATAAAACCGCATAAGATGATGGAAGTGCAGAGCCAACCAATTCAGGAGAAGGAAATAAAATATTAATTTATGGATATAACTATATTGATGATTGATGTGGTAAAGAAACCTGCATTAGTTCATATGGAGATCCTAGGACACAAATTGACACAAGTCATTATGGACGAAGGATCCAACATCAATGTGCTACCTGAAAGAACCTAGCTATAATTAGGTGGTCCATATCTATGGGCATCGAGATTATAATTATATGTTGTTGACTTGTATGGTATCAATATGAAGGGATTATTGAAAACACATCAAGAGGTGATAGCTTACGAAGAGTTTGTCTTGGATTTCATTGTGATTATAATACAAAATCCTACATGCGATGCTCTATTAGGAAGAGGGTGGCTATGAGTAGCCAAAGTTAATTACAACTGGGGAAATAATTAGATCACTTTCAATAAGGGACATCATAAATATATGATTAGTCTAGCTAATCAAAAAGTGAATGAGGATGTAGCTATGATGGATGAATAAAAAAATTCCTCAAGAGATGAAGGGTATGAACCTGAAGGATAAGGAATGTTGTACCTAGATTAATGTAGTGAATACAAAGATAGATCTGATAGCAGACTTCTTCATTGGTAAATGGAGGAGTATAAAAGTTTTCAGCCTAAATGCCTTTGTATTGATTCAAAGGATATCAAGGAAAAATAGGATGAACCAAAAGTCAATCAAGAACCTAAGAAGGATGTGAAAGAGAAATGAACATTCCCAAAAAGTTTCGTAAAGTATACAATGGGATATGTGGATGTTGATACAATACCAACACACCCGAAGAATGTAGAGAAAGCAACAAGTGAACTAGAGAATATCAAATATGAAGGACCTCAGATAGTGGACATCAATATAGGAATGGAGGAACCTAGGATGATTCACTGAGATGATGATTGGAACCCCATACTGAAAGTAATGGATTTTAATATATTCTTGAAATATAATGATGTCTTTGCATAGACATATAAGGAATTGAAGGGATTACCACTTGAGTTATGTGTCCACAATATTACACTAATGCCTGGAGCACAACCTATAAGGAGGAGATAATATAGAATAAACCCAAAGTATGTTGCATTAGTGAAAGTAGAGATAGAGAAGATGTTGAAGGCAAGAATCATCTTCAGGTGACAACCAGTGAATGGGTATCACCTATAGTGATCACCTTGAAGAATGAAGTGGACAAAATCAGAATATGCGTGGACTTTAGAAGTCTAAATGCAGTAACTATCAAGTAAACCTTCCCTATTCCCTTCATAGATTCTATCCTAGAGGAAGTCATAGGACAGGAGATGAGGATAAGCTAAAGATCATATTTATTTTGGAGAATGACATCTACGCATACAATCAAATTCCATTCGAGCTTTGTAATGCCCCAAATACATTTTAGCACATCATACTGTATATATTTGATCAATTGGTAAAAGGAAATTTCAAAGCATTTTTGGATGATTGGTCCATTTATGGAAATATCAAGGAGCATCTTCCTGCCCTTAGGGAATGCATAAGTAGGTGTAGAAATGCACAAATATCATTAAATCTAGGGAAATACTATCTGATGGTACCATATGGGAAATTTTTAGGACACATAGTGTGCAATGAAGGATTAAAAACATATCTTGATAAGAGCTATATGATATTATACATGGAAGAACCATACGATGTGAGTTCACATAAAACCTTCTTAGAATAGATGAGATATTATCAATGGTTTATCAGGAACTATGCACATGTATTCTATCCATTGGATTCCTTGATGAAGAAGAATATTCCTTTCAGATGGACAAAGGAGCACCAAGGAGCCTTTGAGGAACTGAAGGCTAAGCTCTTGAGTAGTTTGTTTTTGGTGTTCTCAAACTAGGATAAGGAATTCCATGTCCATATTAATGTTTCAAATGTTGCAATTGGATGTGCTTTGGCACAAGAAGGACAGTTTAGGCCAGATCAACCTATTTTCTTTTCTAGTCACCTATTGTCAAGGCCAGAGAGAAATTACAATACAATAGAGAGAGAAGCCCTAGGAATGGTATATGTAGTCTAAAAGTTTAGGTATTACCTACTGGCAAACCCTTTTGCTTTATACGTAGATCATCAAGATTTGTTGTACTTGATAAATAAACTGGTGATACAATGATGGGTTAGTAGGTGGATTGTCACACTATAGGAGTTCGTATTCCAAGTAGTAGTGGGATATGATAAGAAGCATGTTATTACAGACCAATTATCTGATATTATTAGGAGAACCTATGGGAATTGGGGTTTCGAAGGAATTCCTTGATGCATAATTATTCACCATCAATGTTGTTCCATTGTGGTACAAGTTTATTGGCCAATACCTGTCCATAGATGAGTTGCTACAAGAAATTATAATAACCAAGAAAAAGAAAGTGATCATGAAGTTAACACCCTTCTAGTTGATAAAAGGATTACTGTATAAGATAGGAAGAAATGGTATTCTATGAATATGTGTGATGGAAGAATAAGTCAAAATGAAATTGAAAGAAACTCATGAAGGCTTTTCAAGAGGGCATATGGGACCAGATGCAATAGCTAGAAAAATATTACTAGTTGGACTATGGTGGCCCACACTATATAATGATGCAAAAGAGTATGTGAAAGTATGTGATAATTCTAAAAGGGCAAGAAATTTTGTAAAGAGGGACTTTATGCCATTGCATCCATTACAACCCTAAGAACTATTTGAAATGTGGGTATTAGACTTCGTCAAACCATTGAAGACATATTGAATAAGGAAGTGTAGATACATCGTAGTAGCAATGGAATACTTAACAAAATGGGTTGAAGCGAGAGCATAACTTGATAACTCAACTAGAAGTACAACAAGATTATTGTACAAATAGGTGATCACAAGATTTAGTATTCCATTATAGATCATAATTGATCGAGGACACTTTTTCAATGGGATCATTAAAATTTTGACAACAAAGTTCAATATTTTATACTCATTGTCTAGTCTATATTATATCAGAGCTAATGGGTAGGCGGAAGCAACAAACAAAGTCCTCGTATCTAATCTATATAAAACTTATGGGATAGAAGAAGCATATTGGGAGGAAAGGCTACCATATTGTTTTTTGGTATAAAGAACAACCTTCAATCCAAAAATAGAGCATACACCTTTCCAATTAATGTATGGATAGGAGGCAATGATGTTAGTTGAATTCTTGATACCAAGTTTGAGAGTCATGGTAGAGCATCGCTTGGGTGATCAGGAAATTTTGAAATAGTGACTATCAACATTGATAAAATTAGATGAAAGAAGAGTTATGGCACAATGGGTGATTGAGGTCACTCAAAAAAGAAGGAAGGTATGGCATGAAAAATATTTGAGAAAGTTAGAACTTATCTTGGGTGACTTGGTTCTAAAGTTTAATGGAAAGAGGGAAATAAATCTCAATAAGTTGAAGATATTATGGCTTGGTCCCTGTAAAGTGGTTGAAGTAATGAATAATAGAGAAATCAATTTGTAGAACTTGAATGGGATAGAGGTACCCAGCACTATAAATTGCTCAAAGTTAAAGCCTTACAAGGTATAATACTTATTCATGTCTTCAAGAAATATTGAATGAATAAGATGAGCAGAAGCTCAATGAAGGACTCAAGATGATCCAGGTCCATCATAGGAGGAGCCTGACACAAGACTTGCACACTTATTCATAGAAGGGGAGGATACATGACTAAACATAGAACAACAAGAGTTGGCACGTCGACCCGGAGAAAGAAGAATATTGCGAGTGCATGTCATATTTGTGGATGGGATCGAACAAGTAGAAGAGGAAGATGAAGAATGGATTCCTCCAAATAAATGAGGATATTATGAGATAGTATTGTTATAAATAAATAGGGGAAGGCAAGAATAAGTACCCCAAATAAGCATAAATATGATGTATCCTCAAGTAGAATGGAGGGAACTACCCCAACAAGCTAAAGGACGAAGAAGGATATAACTAACAGTACGGTACAAGGATAGAGTGGACACCTTTGAAATGGAAGTTTTGAAAGAAGACTAGAATGATACCATCGATGAAGAATTAGTTGGATTTACTCCATTGACTCGAATAGGGCTATTATAGTAGAGAATGCAACTACAGACTCAGTAATTGTATGAAGAATATCAAATTTTGTGAGTTCATAATGCAAGTTGAGAGAAAAAATCATCCAGGAATTGAATAGTATAATATGAAGGTTGGATAAGCAAAGAACATCTAGGCTAGAGGAGCTAGAAGGAGAACCTAATGATGATGAGGGGTAACTCCAATAAGTGGTGTAATAAATTATAGAGCGAGAACAATCTCAAAAATACCATTGAGTGATCTTCCAATAATGAATAAATATGCAAAGATGTTTTGGCAGGATATTGAGGAAGCAACCACATCACTTGAATCACAAGGCAATGTACAACTATATTTGAGTGATTCTAGTAATGAAGGAATGCCTTGGATAGTAAGGAAACTTAATATAGAAAGTAGTGATAATGATGATAGCCCAAGAAAACTCTAGAATACTTGAGATAATCGTGATCCCCTAACATGTACAACCACATAGCGACAACTAGGGAGATCACAGGAGCATCAAGCCATCCTTGATCCACAAGCATATATAATAGCCTATCGATAGTTGAGAAGATAAAGGAGAGAAGTATAGATATTGGAGAGACTAATGAATTTACCATTAGATTGGGAGAAATAGAGAGAAGAGAATCAAAATAACTCAATTTCTAAGACAAACTTTTATGATGCATATAGAGAGGTCTTGGAAACTTCATCTCCACAAAGAAGATTTGAGGAAATAAAATAGATACGTTGCTTAGCATGAGTAGATCATAGAATAAAATAAATGCAACAATTGTCACCAAGCACAAGAAGAAGTATAAGTCCACTAGCCAACATTGAGTTGGTAGATATAACTCCTAATAATAGAGCAATGGGAGGAAGGAATAGCAAAAGACTCCTAAGGCTTCCGCTAGGAAGGGGAGGAGGTATTTGACTATGAAGTGAGAAAGGACAAGGTGATGTTACAATTAGAGTGGGAATAGGATGATGAAGGTTCTAACACCCTACTCCTATATGGCTAGGAGATACACCTTTAGCTTGTATGAACTGGACAAGAAATTTGTAAGGTTTACCATGGATGAAAGGAATATTACCTAGCCCCACAAGGTAGTATCCATTAGGATGACCACCACTAATCTGATGAGGAACTCAAAGAGTGGTAGGCGATAGAGGATTACTCTAAGAAAAGGAGGAATCACCATTGGCACAGAGACACCCGATGTCAAGAGGAATAGTATGGGGAAGACACTTGCATGGGAGAGGCCTTGCTAGAATATGAAAAGGAGGGTTTGTAGTAGAAGTCATCCAGACATGAACTAGGTTGTTGAAAAAACATACTTAGGGTTTAAAGAAGTGGCAAATTGGAGCTAGAGCAAATAAACTATAGGGAAAAGGAAGTTACAAACGCTAATTTGATAAAAGCAACAAAAAAAAAATGGAGAATATGGAGGAAATGAAGGAGAAGACCATACAACCATATTTAACATCTAATTTTTTTTTTTGGGATAAATTACACCAAGGGTGGAAAATTTGGAAATTGCTCTCGAAAAGAATTGAAAATATAGATCAAGGTATATCAGCAACTCGGTCAGAGAGAAATCATAAAAGGAAAGTTAAAAATATTATTTTTATGTGGATAAGGGATTGAAAAAATGTATTGTATGATTTTGTGGTGGAGTGTACCATCTCAAAAAAATACTATGCAATTTTGGGTAATTTTTAGCCATTTTGAGCAAATCATACGAAATCATAAGGAATTGTATAGATTCAATGAGATAAAGTAGCTATAGAAGGACACTATATGTAGTAGCACACCCCTGTACGATTTCAAGCTACAATTGTATGATTTGCAAAAGATAGAAAATTTTGAAGACTAAATAGTGATAGTTTGAAAAACGTACAATCTAGAGGTTGTTGTTGATAAGGAAACCATACAGGAGCAAGTGGAAAGCATATTGTATGATTTATAGTAGATTGTACAATTTTTGTGACACTTATAATTGTAGAATTTGTGATGTTTTAATAGAAAGATAACTAGAGGTATGACAAGAAAATGATTTCAATCAAGGAGTTCAGCTACCAATTAAGAAGAATTGTAGCCAATAGGGTGGAATAGTTACTAGGATATCTAAATGAGAGATATTATTGGTCATGATAGTATAAAGGGTGAAAATTTTAGTATCATGATTGATGTGGTACTTTTCCTTGGAGAAGAGGAGGATACAAGTCATGGAGAGGTCAAAGGTATTGGAGGGTTGATCGAAGGAGAACACCACCAAGACACCGAGAGGAGAGGATGGCACAAGAGAGGATATCAAGGAGGGAATTGAGGAGTGACGTACATGTTCTAGATCTAAATGAGGATCTAACTAGTGAACCTAAGGAAGGTCAGGTGGAAATAACAAATATATCATCCATACAACATGGAGGAGAGACATGCAGGAGGTGGTGGAGTAATGAAAAAAACAAGAACAACCCTTGGAGAAAATAGTTTAAGGAGGTTGGTGTATTTATAATAGTGTAAGTGCCACCACCCTAGAAGATCTTCTTATACAAATATATGTTGTAGATGATTGAGGCGTATAATCCTACAAATAGAATTACCTTTGTCAATGTGGGAAAGAGGTCGATGAAAGTAGAAGTTTTAGCGAAGGCTTTCAAGAAAAAATTTGGATTGCTAGCATAAGGCATGGAGATAGTTAAGAATTTGGTTGATTCAATTGAGACGTATTGAATCATCTCTTTGTTAACCAATGTGAAGTCATCAACTAATGCAAAGATATTAGGTGCAGAGACTCAAGGAATTAAACAAATCCATTTGAAAGGGAATGATTGGCCACGTTATAAATATGATGATGGCTCGACTATCAAGAGATACATAAGCTATAGATATGCCAATATGGATGTATCAATATGTAAAATTTATCACCAAAAGTATCAAGTATTATTGAGGTACCTATATAGAAATAAAGATGCATGAAGTACTAAGAAAAAGACCGAAGAACACAAGCTTATACTGAGAGGGGGGTGAACAGTATAAGACCACTTTTTACTTTTCTTTCCCAAATAGTATTAATCAATATAATCAATGGCAGTATTAATAGCAATAACCAAAGCAATGCACAAATCATCACACACAATAGAGACACCAATTTTAACGTGGTTCACCCAATGTGGGCTACCTCCACAGAGAAAATATTTCTTCTAAATATTTCTCAAATAATCTCATGGGAATCCTTCCCAATTACAATGTTTATGGACCTCTGTCCAAAGGAGATGTTGATCCCCTAAATCTCAAGTTCGTGGATCTCTTCCATAGGAGAACTCTTTCCCCTTCTACTCTGGCTAGTGATCTTCTAGAAGACTTTGTCTCTCTGTTGCATTGACTGGTGGATCTCTCTCCACTTGAAGACTCCTCACTCAGATCTATCTTCAATTGTCCTGGCTACTGGATCTCTATCCATTGAGACTCTATCCTCTATACTCTATCACCTCCAAAGCTCTATCTCAATACTATACTAAACACAGTCCAGTCGGTCTAGCACAACTCTGCTCAATCTCTTGTACTAAACATAGTTCATTCGGTCTAGCACAACTCTGCTCAATATCTTGCACTAAACATAGTTCATTCGGTCTAGCACAACTCTACTCAATCTCTTGCACTAAACATAGTTCATTCGGTCTAGCACAAATCTGCTCAATATCTTGCACTAAACATAGTTCATTCGGTCTAGCACAAACTTTCTCAATAGGTCCACATAGAACCTTCTCAAATATGCTCAATAGGTCCACATAGAACCTCTCAAATCTACTCAATAGGTCCACATAAACTTCTCAAATCTCTAATAGGTCCACATAGAACCTGCTCAAATCTGCTCAATAGGTCCACATAGAACTTGCTCAAATCTGCTCAATAAGTCCTCTCTAGAACTTGCTCAAATATGCTCAATAAGTCCTCTCTAGGACTTGTCCAAATCTACTCAATAAGTCCTCTCTAGGACTTGTCCAAATCTACTCAATAAGTCCTCTCTAGGACTTCCTCAAATCTGCATAGCAAGCTTCCACAAAAGCTTACACAAAATCAGTCCACAAGCCTTCTCAAAGACTTACCTCAAATCAGTTTAACAAGCTCACACAGAACTTGTCCAATCTCATAGAATCATAAAGAGAATTGTTAGAGACTCAATATGTTCTATACTCAATGCTCAATCAATATCTCAATTCAATCTCATAGAAGCATAAAGAGAATTGTTAGAGACTCAATATGTTCTATACTCAAATCCCAATCTCAACTCAATCTCAATCTCATAGAAGCATAAAGAGAATTGTTAGAGACTCAATATGTTCTATACTCAAATCCCAATCTCAACTCAAATCAATCTCATAGAAGCATAAAGAGAATTGTTAGAGACTCTATATGTTCTATTCTCAAATCTCAATCTCAACTCAAATCAGAATATAGAATAGTTTGTTTCATGGAACTTGAACAACCACTTCACACAATTACTTGACTAGGCTCAATCAACTCTACTCAACCAATCACCTCAAGGAACAATCCTTTCTACAAACCCTAGTCCAAGCATGTATCAACCAACTCAAAATATTTCCAACAATGCTCAACAACAAATCTCACATAACAATGATACTCATGTTCTTAACTCAAGTTCAAGTTCTTTGCATGACCAATTGGCTTCAACAACAATGCTTATAAAACAAGGTTTAATCACAACTCTCAAACTAGAAAACCTTGAAGCATTAAACCAACAACTCCTCAAAAAGGAAACCACAATCAATCCTTTTCTCTCCAAATATATTTTCAGAAATCAATCACCCAAATAAGTCAATGAAGAATATTGCCCATACCTTTTTGATGCCTTATGAGTTGTCCACTAAATCTGCCACACTCAACACATTTTCTTTTTCCAATCTCAACAAGGGTTAGAGGTCTTGAGTAATAACACAATAATAAAAATAATATCTCAATAACACCTTATTACTCCTACTCAATAAAATGCACCATACCCTCTTATGCAAGAAATAAACCCTCAAAAGAATGAATCAAACTTACTTTTGAAACTCCTTGACAAAACTAGAAATATCTCCTTGCACACACCTTATTTCTCCCTCTAAGCAATCTAAACAAATAGCTCTCAAAAAGAGCTTTCCAATGATATATAATATGATATACTTCCAAAAAGAAAATCAGCAGAAATCTCTATCTTTCCTAGGGCATACCATATCCTTATTTCTCCTTAGGCAACCTTGGCAAAAATTAAAATATTAAACAACATCAAAAATTAAATCCACTTGCCTTGCCCTCGATGGGATTCGATCCCTCGACGTCCTCCTTCCCAATGCCTTAGCCACAACCAAGCCATCATTGGGCCACGTGCCCTGACATGTCTAAAATGGCACGTCCACCATAAAGTTTTCACGAACAACGCTCCTCCAAAAAAACAAGCGCTTCAAGCGCTTCTTCCTTGCAATCCAAAAGGCCTCACATGAATCGAACGTGGGACCTCCTCCTTAGTACCAAGCCAACATACCACTAGGCCATGCTGGCCTTTGCGCTTAGAGCCTCCGAACCTTCACACCTTTAGCCTTTACGTAAATCGTAAGGCCTTCGAAAAACAAAACCTTTTCGCATGCGCTTCGAATAATAATTGCAAGGGATGCCTTGGTAAATGTTTTTGATGGCATTTATATAATGCCTTTGTCCTATTTTGCAATCACGTCGACGCTTCGAATAATTTCGACGTCGACGTGATTTTTAATTTATAATTAATTTAAATTTAAATATTATAAATTAAAAAGAACCAACCTTAGGTTTAATTTAATTAAACCTTAGAACCTTGTCTTAATGCCCAATCTTGGTATAATTAAATATTATTTATAAAATTTAAATTCCTTGTGAATTTAAATAATTTATAAATAATTATTAAACCTCCTTTTTAACCTTTGCAATAACCCATCTTGGGTTTTTATAAACCAATCACTTAACCTGTGCTCCCAATAATATTAAAATATTATGGAGCCTTTTTCCTTTCACTTTTGCACTGATGAAGCTTTTTCCTGGATGACTTGGGCGACTTTATTTCTTGTCGAATTCCTTAAGAAGAGTGATAACTCTATCAGGTGACATCAATGACAAATTTGACTTAGAGGACTCAAAATGTCCAACAATCTCCCCCTTTGTCATTGATGGCAACCCTTATCCTTTTACTAAAACCTGACCTTCTTTTCTGCTCCCCTAGGACTTTGCTCCCCCTGGCTCAATGCTCTCTCAAATATCAAATCTCTCCTCAATACACAAATCTCTCCCCCTTTGACATCAATGGCAAAGGGTCACCTTTGGGGCTCGGGGCTAAGAATGAGCCTCTTAGCTTAGCCCCTCCCCCACCTCCACATGAGGTGGTTAATTATTGGGTGGGAGTATTTCTACTCCTCGAAAGCATTTATCTGTACCTTTATCTTTCTCTCTTCTTTTCTGAGTCTTCTGAATCCTCTCACTATTTCTTTCCAAGTCATCATCCCTGTTCCTGTCATCACTTCTGTTCTTGTTCCTGCTCTTGTTCTCATCCATGTTCCTGTTCTTGTTCTTGTTCCTGTTCTTATCCTTGTTCTTGTTCTTATTCTTTTTGAGTCTATTCTTTTTAGTCTCTATTCCTGTTCATATTCTTGTTCTTGTTCATACTTGATTTTGGAATATTTTCTCTACACCATCTTGCTATGTGACCATCATTATTGCACTTATAACACTTAATGTTATTATTCCTTGGATGTGCAACTATCTTAGGACTTCTCCTAGTGAAGCCATATCCTCTTCTGTCATGAACCCTGCAATTCATTGCCTTGTGACCAAACTCATTACATGAGTAGCAATACCCATGGAAAAGTTATCCTTTCCCATATTCATGTCTTTCATATGTCCTACACTGTGAAGCCATGTGCCCAAACCTGTGACATGAAAAACATCTTCCATTGAAGAAACCTTGCCTAGACCCCATTGGTCTCTTAGTCTCTTCTACCTGTTTCCTGTTCCATCTGTTCCTAACTTGTGCATTGTTCCTTTCCTTGTTGAACTTTCTATTGTCCAACTTATCCTTAGAGGTATCACTCTCTCTTTTACTTACTTCTTTTGACTCTTCTTATTTTTTGGTGTTTGAGCTTGACTCTCCTTTTTCTGCTTCCTGTTTCCCTTGTTCTTCTTTAGAACTAAGTCTTGTTATGGTGATTGATGACTTTTGTGCATTGATAGTCCTTTCCAAAGTCTTTGAATTTTCCTCAAACTTGTGTAGCTTTTCCTTAGAACCTTTTACTTCCATCCTTAGTGAAACTATCTCATGCTCTAATATTTCACACTCTAGATATTTTATTTTTAATTTTTTGGCCATACCTTCTTCAATTTTTCTTGTCTCTTCAACTTATGATTTTGAAGTTAGTGAGTTCTTGTAGAAACCTTGCTTTTTCTTTCTCATCTTCTTGAGCTTGAACCCTTAATCCTGAGTTCTCCCTTTTTAATTCTTCAAGAGTAATCATAAGCCTTTCACATTCTATCTCTTTTACCTTTGACTATTTAATCATACCTTCTTCAACTCTTCTTGCTTTTTCAACCTTATCTCTCAAGTCAGAGATATCTTGTAGAAGCTTTGTCTTACATTTCTCATCTTCTTGTATTTGAGCCTTCAATTCTAAATTCTCTCTTTTCAATTCAATAAGTTCCTTAAGAGTGGCTTCCTCCTTTTATTTTTCTAAATCTTCCTCTTATTTCTTTTATTATTCAAAGTAGAGTTTCTTCTTGATACCTATTTTGATTATTCTCTGTTATCCTTTCTTGAACTAATCTCTAGGATTTCATTTCTAGAGAAAATCATCTTCATCTTCACTACTACTAAACCCATTACAATATCTTGCATCATGACCAAGTTGACCACAAACAAAATATTCTTGTGGATAATAAGTTGCATGGTGACTTGTGTTCCCACATCTGTACAAAACTTTATCAGTCTGGATATTTCTCCATTACTTGATTCATCTCTTGAATCTATTTCCATTTTTCCTCCCAACACAACAATATTAAACTCATCTTCCTTTTCTTTCATGACCATAGGTGTTATTTTCTTCTTGTGTCTCATGCTTCTACTCTTGCCTTTCTTTGCCATTTGTGTTCTTGTAGGATCTTCCTTCAAGTTGTTAAACTTCTTCTGAAGGAACTGGCTCTGATACCAATTGAAGAACACAAGCTTATATTGAGAGGGGGTGAATAGTATAAGACCACTTTTTACTTTTCTTTCCCAAATAGTATTAATCAATATAATCAATGGCAATATTAATAGCAATAACCAAATCAATGCACAAATCATCACACACAATAGAGACACCAATTTTAACGTGGTTCACCCAATGTGGGCTACCTCCATAGAGAAAATATTTCTTCTAAATATTTCTCAAATAATCTCATGGGAATCCTTCCCAATTACAATGTTTATGGACCTCTGTCCAAAGGAGATGTTGATCCCCTAAATCTCAAGTTCATGGATCTCTTCCATAGGAGAACTCTTTCCCCTTCTACTCTGGCTAGTGATCTTCTAGAAGACTCTATCTCTCTACTACATTGATTGGTGGATCTCTCTCCACTTGAAGACTCCTCACTCAGATCTATCTTCAATTGTCCTAGCTATTGGATCTCTATCCACTGAGACTCTATCCTCTATACTCTATCACCTCCAAAGATCTGTCTCAATACTATACTAAACATAGTCTAATCGGTCTAGCACAACTCTACTCAATATCTTGTACTAAACATAGTTTATTCGGTCTAGCACAACTCTGCTCAATATCTTGCACTAAACATAGTTCATTCGGTCTAGCACAAGTCTACTAATATCTTACACTAAACATAGTTCATTCGGTCTAGCACAAGTCTACTCAATTCACTAAACATAGTTCATTCTTAAAATTTGCTCAATAGGTCCACATAGAACCTTCTCAAATTTCAACAGGTCCACTCACTTTAAATCTGCTCAATAGGTCCACAAGAACCTGCTCAAATCTGCTCAATAGGTCCACATAGAACCTGCTCAAATATGCTCAATAGGTCCACATAAAACCTGCTCAAATATGCTCAATAGGTCCACATAGAACTTGTCCAAATATTCTCAATAAGTCCTCTCTAGGACTTGTCCAAATCTGCTCAATAAGTCCTCTCTAGGACTTGTCCAAATCTTCTCAATAAGTCCTCTCTAGGACTTCCTCAAATCTGCATAGCAAGCTTCCACAAAAGCTTACACAAAATCAGTCCACAAGCCTTCTCAAAGACTTACCTCAAATCAGTTTAACAAGCTCACACAGAACTTGTCCAATCTCATAGAATCATAAAGAGAATTGTTAGAGACTCAATATGTTCTATACTCAATGCTCAATCAATATCTCAATTCAATATCATAGAAGCATAAAGAGAATTGTTAGAGACTCAATATGTTCTATACTCAAATCCCAATCTCAACTCAATCTCAATCTCATAGAAGCATAAAGAGAATTGTTAGAGACTCAATATGTTCTATACTCAAATCCCAATCTCAACTCAAATCAATCTCATAGAAGCATAAAGAGAATTGTTAGAGACTCTATATGTTCTATTCTCAAATCTCAATCTCAACTCAAATCAGAATATAGAATAGTTTGTTTCATGGAACTTGAACAACCACTTCACACAATTACTTGACTAGGCTCAATCAACTCTACTCAACCAATCACCTCAAGGAACAATCCTTTCCACAAACCCTAGTCCAAGCATGTATCAACCAACTCAAAATATTTCCAACAATGCTCAACAACAAATCTCACATAACAATGATACTCATGTTCTTAACTCAAGTTCAAGTTCTTTGCATGACCAATTGGCTTCAACAACAATGCTTATAAAACAAGGTTTAATCACAACTCTCAAACTAGAAAACCTTGAAGCATTAAACCAACAACTCCTCAAAAAGGAAACCACAATCAATCCTTTTCTCTCCAAAGATATTTTTAGAAATCAATCACCCAAATAAGTCAATGAAGAATATTGCCCATACCTTTTTGATGCCTTATGAGTTGTCCACTAAATCTGCCACACTCAACACATTTTCTTTTTCCAATATCAACAAGGGTTAGAGGTCTTGAGTAATAACACAATAATAAAAATAATATCTCAATAACACCTTATTACTCCTACTCAATAAAATGCACCATACCCTCTTATGCAAGAAATAAACCCTCAAAAGAATGAATCAAACTTACTTTTGAAACTCCTTGACAAAACTAGAAATATCTCCTTGCACACACCTTATTTCTCCCTCTAAGCAATCTAAACAAATAGCTCTCGAAAAGAGCTTTCCAATGATATATAATATGATATACTTCCAAAAATAAAATCAGCAGAAATCTCTATCTTTCCTAGGGCATACCATATCCTTATTTCTCCTTAGGCAACCTTGGCAAAAATTAAAATATTAAACAACATCAAAAATTAAATCCACTTGCCTTGCCCTCGATGGGATTCGATCCCCCGACGTCCTCCTTCCCAATGCCTTAGCCGCAGCCAAGCCATCATTGGGCCACGTGCCCTGACGTGTCTAAAATGGCACGTCCACCATAAAGTTTTCACGAACAACGCTCCTCCGAAAACAACAAGCGCTTCAAGCGCTTCTTCCTTGCAATCCAAAAGGCCTCACGCGAATCGAACGTGGGACCTCCTCCTTAGTACCAAGCCAACATACCACTAGGCCACGCTGGCCTTTGCGCTTAGAGCCTCCAAACCTTCACACCTTTAGCCTTTACGTAAATCGTAAGGCCTTCGAAAAACAAAACCTTTTCGCATGCGCTTCGAATAATAATTGCAAGGGATGCCTTGGTAAATGTTTTTGATGGCATTTATATAATGCCTTTGTCCTATTTTGCAATCACGTCGACGCTTCGAATAATTTCGACGTCGACGTGATTTTTAATTATAATTAATTTAAATTAAATTTAAATTTAAATATTATAAATTAAAAAGAACCAACCTTAGGTTTAATTTAATTAAACCTTAGAACCTTGTCTTAATGCCCAATCTTGGTATAATTAAATATTATTTATAAAATTTAAATTCCTTGTGAATTTAAATAATTTATAAATAATTATTAAACCTCCTTTTTAACCTTTGCAATAACCCATCTTGGGTTTTTATAAACCAATCACTTAACCTGTGCTCCCAATAATATTAAAATATTATGGAGCCTTTTTCCTTTCACTTCTGCACTGATGAAGCTTTTTCCTGGATGACTTGGGCGACTTTATTTCTTGCCGAATTCCTTAATAAGAGTGATAACTCTATCAGGTGACATCAATGACAACTTTGACTTAGAGGACTCAAAATGTCCAACATGTCATTGGATTTTTATTAAATGCTATTACGGAAATGGGAATCCACTTTCTCGGTTTGATAAAACCTAGGAATTTTAGGGTAGGATAGCAAACCATTTTGAGGTGGACAAAGTAAGTACCTATGCAGAAGGATACTCCATAGAAGTATTGAATAAAGAAGGAATAGCAGGCCACTGAGGTATAGGAGGATACTCCTTTAGAGGATGAGGATGTACACCCTTGAAGAAAAAGGCCTAGGAATTTGGAACCTAAACTAGAGCAACAAGCAATTTAGCAATGGCAACAGGAGCAGCCATCAGTTCAAAAAAGGGAGGAAATTGTGGGAAGGCAATATAGCCCAATACAAATAAGGACAAGGAGACAAAGAGAAATAATGTTAAATAATCCCACCCTAGAAAAATAAATCAAGACTGTGCAGAAGGATCAGTAAGAGGAAAAGAGATAGTCAAACTTAGAAAAGTTAGATCTGCATGAGTGGAATTGGGTAGAAGCAAAGAAGATGCTAGAATACCCACAAATATTATAGCATAATGAATTTAAAATTTTAGTCTCTTCAAAATTATTAGAGGATACAAAAGTGGGGCAGATACCACAAAAATTAGCAACCACTACTCAAGAGGAAAAAGAGGAAAATGAAGTAAGGGTGGAAGCCTCATAGGAAGATTCTAGAGAAAATAAGAAGCCCCATTTCAAATTTGTAATGGGAGGAAGTTTAAATAAAAATAATCCAAGTGATGCACAAGAAGAGGTGAAGGCATCACAAGAACAAGAAGAACATGTTATTGAAAAGTTATAGCGATGGAGATAGATCAGGAAGAAGAGCAGGTGATTGAAGATCAACATGTGGGTTTCACTAAATATAAAGAAGCCTAGGAATCAATAGAGTAGTAGAAATATCAATAAGATATTGTGAATATAAAATATTTTGTGGAGGTGGAGAAGATAGTAGAATGACCTCCACCAAGGGAAAAGATAAATATATAGAGAGAGCTACTAGAGCTAGGGGGAAGCTCTAGCCACCACATGGAAGAGGAGGAAGAACACAATTCTATAGAGGAGGAACTGTGGAGAATGCAAAAAATCTACCTTCTGAAGGTAACATAGTTTGGCAAGATCAAAATTGATGAGTCAATGCAAGGAGTAGAATATGATGTGGATCATTTCTTCTCTCAGATAATTAATGCCATAGCTAGCACCAAATTACAATTTTGTATTGGATGCATGGGAGAATTGAATTTTTGGGAGGAACAAGTGTCTCTCGAGTTGGAGAAGATAACATAATGGGTGAGCAATGAGGAGTATATAAGGGGATTATATAAATTCATATACAAAACCCATGGAAGTTATCCAAGGAAGAGGTAACCATAATTTTGGGAAGAGACTTGCTAGAGGGAGTGATAACCAACTATAGGCAGTATCTGAGGTTGTACCTAGATAGAACCAATCATCTGACTTGTCCCTAAAGAACACAAGCTTATACTGAGAGGGGGGGTGAACAGTATAAGACCTCTTTTTACTTTTTCTTTATACTTCAAAAAAGTAAAGCAATATATCCAAAGCAATATCAAAGCAATGCACAAAACCATCCACAAAGTGACACAACAATTTACATGGTTCATCCACAAAACTTTTCTCTAAAAGTTATCTCAAAGTTCTTTGGGAAACCTTCCCAATTACAATGTTTATGAGCCTCGGCTCAAAGGAGAAACCTTCCCCCAATCTGAATTTATGAGCCTCTGCTCAAAGGAGATATCTTCCCCTGCCTCTGCTCTGGCTGGTGATCCTCTAGAAGACCTCTGCCTTCGCTGCCCTTAGCAAATGGAACTCTATCCATAGAAGACACCTGTCTTCCCCGCTCTGGTTGGAGACCTCTGTCCTCAACTCTATCACCTCAAAGCTGGTCCTCGAATTTGCACTAAACACAGTCCTTCGGTCTAGCACAAATGTCCTCGTCCTCTGTCTTTGATCTACACCAAACACAGTCCTTCGATCTGGCACAAATCTGTCCTCAGGTTCTTCTCATAGAACCAATGCACCTCTGTCCTCAAGTTCTCTGATAGAACTATCAACCTCAGCTTCACAAGTCCTCTGCTAAGACCTGTCCCAATCTGCTCACAAGTCCCCACAAGAACCTCTCCAAAACCTGCTCACAAGTCCCCAATGGAACTTGTCTCAAGAACCTACTCACAGAGTGTTATCAAGAAAAACTTGCTTGGCATGAACCCACAAAGAGAATTGTTAGAGACCCAATATGATTCATCAACCTCATAGAAGCATAAAGAGAATTGTTAGAGACTCAATATGTTCTATACTTAACTCCCAATCTCAATCTCAACTCAATCTCAAATCTCAAAAGAATAAGATAGATGTAGTATGCTTTTCTCAAGAACATGAAACACAACCCAACAATTGCCAACCATGCAATATCTCATATAACAATGATACTCATGTTCTTTCCAAAACCAATATCTTTTCTCAACCAATTAGGGCTTCAACAACAATGCTCATAGACAAGGTTTAACCAACAACATTCAACTCAACATTAACCTTGAAGCATTCAACCAATCATCACAAGAAAAGGAAACAAGTAGAAATCCTTTTCCCTCCAAAGATATTTGAACAAAACAGCCACCCACACAATATCACCAAATGCAAAGAATAACTTGTTCAAATCAACTCAATGGAGTAAGCCCAATATCATGTATCAAGTAAAAGCAATAACTTGATCAAACAACCTCTATGGAAGCAACTCAACCATCAACCTCAACATAGCCATCCAAGGGTTTCACCAACTCAAAGCAAGTATCAAGACTCACAAACATAAACCCTAGTGCACAATGCTTCCACTACCTCAAACCAGAATTATGCATTCACCAAAACTCTCATCAATGATAACAATGCATAAGTAGTCTTCAACAAACCAGAAACTAGGACTTACACCCAACCAAAGGAAACCTTGTTGAATACCTTTTCACTCCAATCTTATTTCAGGAAAACATACACCAATCATACTCATAAGAAGAATGTGCCCATACCTTATTGAAGTGAAGGAACCCCTTTGGAAATCTGCCACAATCACAAAATTCTTTTGCCAATCTTCACAAGGGTTAGTAGATCACAACATAATCAACATTACTCCACTTTTCAATAATCATCACCAAAACCTTTAATTGCACAACTTCCTTATCTCTCCTAAAACCACTTGTACCATAAAATAAAATAAATCACAACATTGCATAACCTTATAACTCCCACACTTTAGTATAGAGCCCAACCAATTTTATGGACAACCTTATAGCTCCTCAAAAACTTAGACCAAAGTGTTTTTAATTTAAACTTCAACAAAATGACTTACCTAAGTTCGCTACCGTCATCGTAGGGAATTGAACCTGCATCTTATGCTAGCTTGCACCCTATCTTGAGAGGGTCAACCACGTGGGCTAGCACCCCACTTGACTCTAAGGGAGCACGTACTCCGATTTCACTCTCCAACCGGCGTCAAGACCTTGACATCCGCGTGTCGCACGAAACACGAACTTCGATTTTCTTCTACGTTCCTTGATTATCATGCAACTTAATATTTCACATCACTGGTCTTCGATTGTCATGCATAACCTATGTGCATTTCCTACTCTTGTTCTCGATTTCCGTGCTATAACTTTTTATCCTTAATTTCATGCGTTCACGAAGGTTCTGTTTATTTTCTGAAGAACGTCTCACCGCACTCAACATGAACTGCTTCGTTCTTTTACTCTCACAAAAATCAAGGTGAATGCATTAATCAAAATGCCTTTGTCCTGATCACCGCGAGCCCTCCTCCTTGGCGCTGCTCCCAATCCTATCACCCCTTCGACCGGACCATGCTTGACATCTTCCTTCGCTAGCGCAGGGGCTCCGACGAAATCGAAATTGCACGAGGATTAATATCATAAACATCCACACATTAATGAATTCCATTGCCACATTTTATATGCACTTCGATGCATTACCAAACACGTCGGCATTTCCAAACATGTCGAAAAATACTTTAATTTAATTTTAAAATATTAATTTAAATTTTAAATAAATAAAATTTAAACTAAATATTTAAAATTAAATATCTTCATCACCGGGGCACCTTTTTCAACGAAACGAAGAGCCAACTTGGGTTTTAAGAAAAACCCATTTCAAATCTGTTGTCCATGGTTTTAAATAAAACCTTTTATTTTGTCTACCTTGGTTTTCACAAAAACCCTTCCGCTTCTTGACATCAATGACAACATCAACACTTGAGCAAAGGCAATGTACCCAATGTACCCAAAATTGCCAACAATCTCCCCCTTTGTCATTGATGGCAAAACTTTACTAAAAACACATCTTCAAGAGCCAAAACTGAAATCACTCTCTTTGAAGTTTTGCTCCCCCTGACTTGAAGCTTTCCTCTTCACTTGAAGCTCTCCCCCTTACTCATATCTCTCCCCCTTTGTCATCAATGGCAAAGGGCCACCTTTGGGACTCGGGACTAAGAATGAGCCTCTTAGCTTAGTCCCTCCCCCACCTCCTGATGAGGTGATTAATTCTGGAGTGGGAGTAAAACTCCCATTAGGCACTGATCATCATCAGCGTCTATAACTTCCTTGTCGGGCCTTCTCTTGAACTCTTTTTCCATATTCTTGTTTCTGTCATTTTTCTGATCCTTGGACCTGATCATGCCACTGTTCCTATTCCTGTATTCTAGAATTTCAGCTCTACACTGTCTGACTATGTGACCTTCATTGTTGCACTTGTAACAAGTAACAATGTTATTTCTTTGAGGCATACCTGTTCTTTGAATCCACCTGTTCTGACTAAACCTGTTCCTGTTGTTTGCCTTGCAATGAACTGCCTTGTGCCCAAACTGATTGCAAGAGTAGCAATACCCATAAAAGAAATCACCACTTCTAAAGTCTGTTATTTACCTTCTTCACCTGAGCCATGCAATGTACAACCATGTGACCAAACCTCGTGACAAGCAAAACATCCGCCTTGAAACTTTCCTTTATTTGACTTCTTAGGTCCTGAAAACTTCTCCTTCTTCTCATTTCGAAATCTGTTTTCTGTTTCTATGCATCTATCATTCAAGGACTCATGATCTGAAATACTTTCCTCATTAGAACTCTCTTCCTTTTGGAATCTCTTACTAGACTCTCCAATTTGTTTCTTGTGAGGCTCAACAAAACCAAGACCTGTTTTATCTATTGGATTTCTTTGACTTTGGATGAGAGACTTAACCTTTTTGGAGCTTTCTTGAAACCTGTACGACTTATCCTTGTACTCTTTATTTTTCTCTTTCAACGAAGCCATTTTTCTGTTCTAATTCACTATACTCAAGCACCTTAGATTCTAACTCATTCTTGAGTTCTTGTGCATTAGCCATAGAGACATCAAGACTTTCTATAAGTTCATCTCTCTCCATACAACATTCATCTAACTTATCCTTGAGTCTAGCATTCTTCTTTCTTTCCTTTTTCAAAGCACTAAGAGCACTAATAAGTTCACCTTTAAGATCTACTTCACTTTCCTCTATATGTTTGCTTTTAGAATCATCAAAGCCTTTTTCAGATTTCTTATCACTAGAGGTGCTACCCTTTTCAAAAACCATACATGCATCTTCCTTATCATTTTCTGAAGCATCCTCATACATACTAGCAACCAAATCATCATTTGTGCAATCATCCTCAAGGTGACCAAAATTTCCACATCTAAGACATTTCATGATAATGAATCTATGTTTTGGTTCTTCCTCTTTTTCTGATATGAACAACATCTCATTTTCATTATCACTTGAAGAACTTTCACTATCACTACTAGAACACTTACTTGCTTTGTCTAGGTAGAAGCTCTTCTTGTGCTTGTGAGAATACCTCTTTCCTTTATTGTTGTGCTCATCTTTGTTCTTCCTTTGATGCCTATGCCTTTCAGAATCCTTGCTCTTACAATCCTGTTTATCTTCATCACTTTCATCCTTGGCAACAGTACAGTTAGTAGCATAATGACCAAACTTTCCACAATTGAAACATCTTACATTTTTCATACTTTTGTGCTTTCTAGAGAACTTGCCTTTCTTGCTGTAATATGCCTCTTCATCACCAGAAGACTCATCACTCTCTTGAAGTTGTTTACCTTTGGAATTCTTGGTAGTCTTGAAAGCTGCCTCCTTCTTGACATCAACCTTCACTTGAGTTCTTAACTCAAATGCTGCAAGTATACTATGGAGCTCATCCTTTTTCAACTTATCCAAATCTTTAGCTTCCTCAATAGCAGAAATATTTTCACTGAATCTATTAGGAAGAGATCTTAAAATCTTATCACAAACATCATTTTCAGCAAGCTCAAGACCTAAGTCTTTCATGGAGTTAACAACCTCATCCATACGAAGCATGTAGTCACTAATATTTTCATCATCATTCATCTTGAGTTGTTCAAACATACCTTTGAAGTGTCTCAACTTGGCCTTTCCGACATTTGTATCACCTGTATGAACCACCTTCAATTGTTTCCACATTTCACTAGTCTGTCTTGCAGTGAATCACTTTGGTGAGATCTGCTTTTTGTAAGCCTTTCAGGATTGCATTCATTGCTTTTGAATTGCTGTGATGTAGGAGCCTTTCTTCTTTAGTATTAGGACCATGTTCAGGAATAGTGTACTCATCTTCAATCACTTCCCAAACCTCATTCCCAAGTGCCATTAGATGAACCTTCATCCTTGCACTCCAAAGACCAAAATCTGACCCATCAAGAATAGGTGTTGCATTGCCACTTGAATGATCCATTGTGTTCTTTACTAGCTTTTCCTTCAATCTGTTAAACTTTTCGAAGGAACCTGCTCTGATACCAATTGAAGAACACAAGCTTATACTGAGAGGGGGGTGAACAGTATAAGACCTCTTTTTACTTTTTCCTTTATACTTCAAAATAGTAAAGCAATATATCCAAAGCAATATCAAAGCAATGCACAAAACCATCCACAAAGTGACACAACAATTTACATGGTTCATCCACAAAACTTTTCTCTAAAAGTTATCTCAAAGTTCTTTGGGAAACCTTCCCAATTACAATGTTTATGAGCCTCGGCTCAAAGGAGAAACCTTCCCCCAATCTGAATTTATGAGCCTCTCGCTCAAAGGAGATACCTTCCCCTACCTCTCGCTCCGGTTGGTGATCCTCTAGAAGACCTCTCGCCTCCGCCGCCCTTAGCAAATGGAACTCTATCCACAGAAGACACCTGTCTTCCCTGCTCTGGCTGGAGACCTCTGTCCTCAACTCTATCACCTCAAAGCTGGTCCTCGAATTTGCACTAAACACAGTCCTTCGGTCTAGCACAAATGTCCTCGTCCTCTGTCTTTGATCTGCACCAAACACAGTCCTTCGTTCAGGCACAAATCTGTCCTCGGGTTCTTCTCATAGAACCAATGCACCTCTGTCCTCAAGTTCTCTGATAGAACTATCAACCTCAGCTTCACAAGTCCTCTGCTAAGGCCCGTCCAAATCTGCTCACAAGTCCCCACAGGAACTTCTCCAAAACCTGCTCACAAGTCCCCAATGGAACCTGTCCAAAACTTGCTCACAAGTTTATCAAGAAAAACTTGCTTGGAGTGAACCTACAAAGAGAATTGTTAGAGACCCAATGTGATTCATCAACCTCATAGAAGCATAAAGAGAATTGTTAGAGACTCAATATGTTCTATACTTAACTCCCAATCTCAATCTCAACTCAATCTCAAATCTCAAAAGAATAAGATAGATGTAGTATGCTTTTCTCAAGAACATGAAACACAACCCAACAATTGCCAACCATGCAATATCTCATATAACAATGATACTCATGTTCTTTCCAAAACCAATATCTTTTCTCAACCAATTAGGGCTTCAACAACAATGCTCATAGACAAGGTTTAACCAACAACATTCAACTCAACATTAACCTTGAAGCATTCAACCAATCATCACAAGAAAAGGAAACAAGTAGAAATCCTTTTCCCTCCAAAGATATTTGAACAAAACAGACCACCCACACAATATCACCAAATGCAAAGAATAACTTGTTCAAATCAACTCAATGGAGTAAGCCCAATATCATGTATCAAGTAAAAGCAATAACTTGATCAAACAACCTCTATGGAAGCAACTCAACCATCAACCTCAACATAGCCATCCAAGGGTTTCACCAACTCAAAGCAAGTATCAAGACTCACAAACATAAACCCTAGTGCACAATGCTTCCACTACCTCAAACCAGAATTATGCATTCACCAAAACTCTCATCAATGATAACAATGCATAAGTAGTCTTCAACAAACCAGAAACTAGGACTTACACCCAACCAAAGGAAACCTTGTTGAATACCTTTTCACTCCAATCTTATTTCAGGAAAACATACACCAATCATACTCATAAGAAGAATGTGCCCATACCTTATTGAAGTGAAGGAACCCCTTTGGAAATCTGCCACAATCACAAAATTCTTTTGCCAATCTTCACAAGGGTTAGTAGATCACAACATAATCAACATTACTCCACTTTTCAATAATCATCACCAAGGTCTCTTTAATTGCACAACTTCCTTATCTCTCCTAAAACCACTTGTACCATAAAATAAAATAAATCACAACATTGCATAACATTATAACTCCCACACTTTAGTATAGAGCCCAACCAATTTTATGGACAACCTTATAGCTCCTCAAAAACTTAGACCAAAGTGTTTTTAATTTAAACTTCAACAAAATGACTTACCTAAGTTCGCTGCCGTCACCGCAGGGAATTGAACCTGCATCTTATGCTAGCCTGCACCCTATCTTGAGAGGGTCAACCACGTGGGCTAGCACCCCACTTGACTCTAAGGGAGCACGTACTCCGATTTCACTCTCCAACCGACGTCAAGACCTTGACATCCGCGTGTCGCACGAAACACGAACTTCGATTTTCTTCTACGTTCCTTGATTATCGTGCAACTTAATATTTCACATCACTGGTCTTCGATTGTCATGCATAACCTGTGTGCATTTCCTACTCTTGTTCTCGATTTTCGTGCTATAACTTTTTATCCTTAATTTCATGCGTTCACGAAGGTTCTATTTATTTTTTGAAGAACGTCTCACCGCACTCAACATGAACTGCTTCGTCTTTTTACTCTCACAAAAATCAAGGCGAATGCATTAATCAAAATGCCTTTGTCCTGATCACCATGAGCCCTCCTCCTTGGCGCTGCTCCCAATCCTATCACCCCTTCGATCGGACCATGCTTGACATCTTCCTTTGCTAGCGCAGGGGCTCCGACGAAATCGAAATTGCACGAGGATTAATATCAAATATATCCACTCTTTAATGAATTCCATTGCCACATTTTATATGCACTTCGATGCATTACCAAACACGTCGGCATTTCCAAACACATCGAAAAATACTTTAATTTAATTTTAAAATATTAATTTAAATTTTAAATAAATAAAATTTAAACTAAATATTTAAAATTAAATATCTTCATCACCGGGGCACCTTTTTCAACGAAACGAAGAGCCAACTTGGGTTTTAAGAAAAACCCATTTCAAATCTGTTGTCCATGGTTTTAAATAAAACCTTTTATTTTGTCTACCTTGGTTTTCACAAAAACCCTTCCGCTTCTTGACATCAATGACAACATCAACACTTGAGCAAAGGCAATGTACCCAATGTACCCAAAATTGCCAATAGTCCCATGAATACAATGGATTTGGAACACAAGAGGTTACTACAGGATTGGCTATGGCTCTGAGGAAGTTAAACTTCCTAACACATTGGATAGAGTGGTTGATCATAGGATTGAAGTAGATTTATCAGCTCAAGAAAGCTTTTAAGGTGGAGATGAAAGCCACTCAGAAAGAAATAATTAAAATGGAGGAAGAATTGTAAACATGTAAGACTATGGTAGAGAAGAAAATAAAGAAATTGGAAGAAGAATTGTGAAGCACCAGGGCTAATTTTGAGGCCAAACTTAGTTTTCTTGAAGAAGAGAAGCAATAGATCTCGCACACGATAGAGGATAGGATTAAGGAGTTGGAGGCTCAGCTCAGAGTAAGATATGAAAAGGTGAAAACATAGTTGGATGAGAAATATGAGAAAATGGTAGCACAAGATAGGAAGATAGAATATTTGACATAGGATAACAAAAAATATAATGATTTGGTCATAGAAAAGCAAGTGTAATTGAATTCCAGAGAAGATAGTGTTCATGCCTTGGAGGCAGATATTGACCACAACCTGAAGACCATTACAGAGAAGAATGAGGAGCTTCAGGTGGTAAATCAAATAGAAGCACATTTGTAGGAGAAGCTGAAGAAGAGTGCCACTAGTCATAAAAATAAAATAAGGGAACTCCAGAAGATTGTCGAATAGAAAGATAATTTCCATGGGGTGAAAGCAATGGAAATGGGAAACTACACAACCAGGTTAAAGAACGAACTTGTAATTATTCAATTCCAACTGGATGAATTGAAAGCAGTGGTCATGGATTATGAGGCACAACTAAAAAAAAAGGATGAGTCAACGAGGACACCGACCAAAGTAAAGGGGAGGGAAGATGTAGGCAGCAAATCCACCATCCAACAGAAGTGATAAATAGATTTACCCAATTTTTATATTTTTGAAAAGTTTTTTAAATATTACAAGTGGGATTAAACCATACAGTTAGGAAGGAAAATCATACAAGGTAATGGCAAATTATAAAAGGGACAATGAAATGAAGTGAAATGCATAGAAAATATAATTTCAGGTTGTACTTGCGCATGTATTTGATTATTAAGGTGTTAGACTTAGTAAAAGTATTAATTAATGCATTCTGTTATGCATTGGCGATTGTAAAAAATAATTGCCTCAGGAACCACTTTGGTGTTAGTCTCACAATGACACTAAGAGGGGGAGTGAATCATTCTAGCTCTTTTAAAACTTAAATATTCAACTCTTAAAGCTAAAACAATGAAAAATTGAAACCAAATAAATCAAGTATAACAAGAGAACATCACACAACACAAGATGTACCGAGGTTCACCGATTTGGCTACATCTTAAAAATGACTGTTTGGACTCCCATCCAAATCTAGCCTTTGCAAAGCACCAACTTTACAATCAATTTACCAGCACCCACTGGAAGGAGCACCAACCCCTGATTTATCTACAACAGAAAGGAGCACCAACCCCTAATTTATTTGCACCAACAGAAAGGAGCACCAACTCCTTATGGCCTCTTTGAATGGCGTATTTAAAACCTCTAAATTTTTTTTGTTTCTCCTTCCATGACTGTTTGTTTTCTCCTTCCCTTGTGCATGCATGTATTTTGGTTTCCAAAAAATCTTTTCATTTCTATTTTTTGGCTCTTCATTTTCTTTTCTCCACATGGGCATGCGTTCGCTTCTTTCCATGTGTATCGACCATCTTAGATGATTTCAAATCATTAAAGATTCCTTTTGTAACATTTTGTCTTATTCATTGAATTTTGTCCTTATGTGACAAATTATCGTATTCAATCTTCAATTTATTCCTTATAGGTCCACGTCACTATGCCGTATTCAGTTTCACTATCCTGGTGTTCATCACTAATATCAGATGCACTGTCAACTACTCTGTTCCTTTGGCAAAAATGAAACATATCGCGATATCGTGACACTTTTATTTCTCTGCCTGCCTACCATTTTTGAGTCACGAAAATGCAACATGTTGCGATATCGTGAAACTTTTATTTCTCTGCCTGCCTACCCTTTTTGAGTCACAAAAATGCTACATGTCGTGATATCGTGACACTTTTGTTTCTCTGCCTGCTTGCCCTTTTTGAGTCACGAAAATGCTACATGTCACGATATCGTGACACTTTTTCCTTCTTGCTCTTTCTCTTTGCTTTGGACCGCAAAAATGCAACATGTCGCGATATCGCGACACTTTTTTATCCTTGCTCTTTCTCTTTGCTTTGGACCGTGAAAATGCAACATGTCTCGATATCACGACACTTTTTTCTCCTTGTTTTTTCTCTTTGCTTTGGACCACGAAAATGCAACATGTCGCGATATCATGACACTTTTTTCTCTCTTGTTATTTCTCTTCTCTTTTGGCCACGAAAATGCAACATGTCGCAATATCACGACACTTTTTCTTTCTTGTTATTTCTCTTCTCTTTTGGCCGTAAAAATGCAACATGTCGCGATATCGTGACACTTTTTCTTTCTCTTCTCTTTTGGCCGTGAAAATGCAACATGTCGTGATATCGCGACACTTTTTCTTTCTTATTCTTTCTCTTCTCTTTTGGCCGTGAAAATGCAACATGTCATGATATCGTGACACTTTTTCTTTCTTGTTCTTTCTCTTCTCTTTTGGCCATGAAAATGCAACATGTCGCGATATCGCGACACTTTTTTTTCTTTGCAGTGTTTTGCTTTTTCTTTGATCTTTAGCATATGGGCCACTTTGGTCTTCTTGGAAAATATGCAAAAAGGTGGGTCCCCAATTTTGGGGTACGTTGTGGAGCAGCCACAACATGACAATTTTTTCAACTTTGCACAAACAACCTGTAACAACTTCACCCAAACATCACTGTACATACTCTGAATAACCTCTAAACTCCTGTCCACTACATCAACCGATCTATTTGACTGTGTTGAAAACAATGACAATACTATCATTGCACCTTGCTCAACAATCTCCCCCTTTGGAATTGGTGGCAACACACGTGTAATTTCTTGTAACTCTTCTCCCCCTTTGAAAACAATACCAAAGGGTTGCTGCAAACTCCCCCTGAGTCCATGCACAACATTCTCAGGCAAAAAGTATTACACTTAGCAAAAATCACAAACATGAGAAAAAAGATAAACAATTACACAAATGCTCCCCTTTAGAATGTGGTCCCGATAGCTAGTCAATTATTGGGAAGAGTGACCACTCCCAATTTATTGCGAAGGTGCTCAAAGACTTCCTTTGGCAATGGTTTTGTGAAGATATCCACTACTTGCTCTATTGTTGGAACAAAATCCAACTTAACCTCACCTTCCACAACTTTCTCCTTCAAAAAGTGATATCGGATAGCAATATGTTTTGTGCGAGAATGCATAACTGGATTCTTTGAGATGTTAATGACACTGGTGTTATCACACTCAACTAAAATTGGCTCACTGAAGTTAATACCAAGATATTTAAGGGTTTGTTTCATCCATAATACCTGCGTACAACACGTTTTCACTGTAATATATTCTGCCTCTACTATGGATAAGGAGACTGACTCTTGTTTCTTACTGTGCCATGCGACCAACCAATCTCCAAGATAGAATGCACCTCCACTGGTACTCTTTCTATCAACTACACATCCTGCCCAATCTGCATCTGAATACGCAATAAGGATGAAGTCCTTACCTTTTGGATACCATAACCTATACTCTATAGTACCCTTGAGGTACCGAGGAATCCTCTTCACTACTATCATATGAGTCTCCTTGGGACTAGCCTAAAATCATGCTACCATGCATACTGCCTACAAAATATCTGGTCTGGTAGCTATCAAGTATAGTAAGTTCCCAATCATAGATCTATATATGGTTTGATCAACATGTGGAGATTTGTCATCCTTGCTCAACTTGCAACCTGTCGTCATGGGAGTACTAACTGGCTTACAATCATCCATTGTGAACTTTTTTAGCATCTCTTTCACATATTTAATTTGAGAAATAAATATGCCCTTCTCATTTTGATTAACTTGCAACCCGAGGAAATACGAAAGTTCACCAATCATTGACATTTCAAATTCTTTCTACATCTTATTTGCTAAATCTTTA